>CM061556.1:79143358-89143358 GCA_030864225.1 Capsicum baccatum var. pendulum
ATTTCAACTTGGCAGATGAAGATGCTAGATATGCAAGGGTTCTGTGCCCAACGAACATCAAGAAGATCCCTAAAAATCCAAGCGTTTTAAGTGTTGTGAATAGATTCAGCTGCACGCAAAGAAGCAAATACGTATGTAAAATTAGCAAATATAAAAATGCTCAACAAATATATCAGACAAGTCGAATTAGGCTTGACTTAAAGCATTGGCGAACACAATAGAGTACGTTTCAGTCGATAGATGGCAAAGTTCATTTTTGACAACTGGAAACAGGACATTTTATAACCTTGTTGATGTATGGTCATTAAAATTTGTGCTTCGAACTCTCCAATATTGAAACATCAGCGTTTATTAGTTAGACCAACAATACGTTTAGTTCAAGGAATGGGAGGAAAAAGGACATGGAAGTTGAACTAATTTCCTTCTCCATCTCCTCATGTTGTTACCCAAATTAGAAAGGAAGTAAAAGAAAATGCTGCAAAACAGAAGTCGATCAATTTCACAGAGGACATCCAGAGATTAAAGAAAGCATGGACAGACCTTCAACCAGAATAGAAGATAAAGTGTTAAGACAGCTGCTATGCCAAGGTGGAAAAGAATGGAAAATATAGCAGGTGCTGATGCTTTTGGGAAGTTCTTCAGGTTCACTTGCAGCCTCAAAAGCTGTTGAGACATAAAAACACAAAATAATAATCACAACAGAAGTATGATACGGAAACAAGACAATAAAGGTCCGCATCAAACTCAAGGCAAAGAAAATAATTAGAGAAGAACCAAACATATAGCTATCATATCTTTTGATAAAGGAAAAACTAACTGTTCACAATCAACTAATTAAACTAAAAGAAGAATTCAAGAGCGTACCCCCATCAAAAATCCAACGAATGGCAAGAGAACAAGGGCCAAAAAGGTGAGAGAAAGCTCCTTAGGAGATCTTTTCTCTGGAGCTCTGAATATGTGAGATATTTCTGCCTTGGGCCCAAATCTTGAGGCAGGGTCAATAGGTTGTGGAGGAGAGCGAGCTGCCTTTTCTGGAGGCTCCGGCAGATCTAATTCAATTGAACCCAGATGTAGGAAGAACGAGTTCTCCTGGAGGAAAAAATGATCTGCTTAAGATACAACTCAAAATGCTTCCAGATCAAAACTAAAAGAAGCCCAGGTGTCTTAAGAAGAAATTTCTTTACTGCTGAAAAATTGACCAAAATGTGACACAAATGTAGAAAATTTATGGAGCTAAAAAATCAGTCAGTACTTACCATGACAGCATCCCCAACTGTAAGTTGGATGTCATATCTACCTGATAGATAGAAAAACTTCTCAACTAGTCCGAGAAAATCCTACAAAATAGAAATGTATTTACAGTACAGCAGGGTTAGCTCTTCTAGTCATATTTGGTATTGGAGCAATTTTAGTGATGCCTTTTATTGGGTTGGAACTTGAAGCTAGGAAATTGTTGATGTTTCTCTGCATAAGAACTTATCAGCATATCACCAACCCCATCAAGGAGCGTCAATCTAGTAATAATTGGATTAATCTAAGAAGAAGAAAAAAACAAGCTTGTGCTAAATTTACAAACATGTCCATAGTCCACTCTATGTTAACAGGAAGTAGAGATGTCGACAAAAACGACTAAGAAAACTTAACTAGTATTATTTCAAACTTTTTTCCAGAATTTCCCACCACAAAGATGTGTTCCACTTTGCTCTCATGTGTCAACTTGAGGAAAGCCTGCACAAGAGAACAGTTAGCCACCAATGGTTCACTAGAGAAAACAATACACTAGAAGGACAAGGTGTGCTTCCAACCTGGTGTGGCTTAAAAGCATGCCCAAGAGGAGAAGTTAACTGGAATGATAATTGAAGCTTTTGAAGATGGTTTGCTGAGAGAGAGTGGGTTTTCTCCCCGGACAAATCAACCCTGTATGGAAACACTCATGGATAAGGATAACTATCGATGTGCTGAAGGCACATAATAGTTAACCCGATGCATAATTTGCATCAATAGGCATAGAATTTGTCCAAATGATAATACAAAAAACAGCATGAAAAGTAAGTTAACAAGACAGTACTCAAATGAAAAACAATTAGATGAAGTGAAAAAAATAGCACCTTCTAGTCTTCAAAAAGGAAAAAATAGAACCTTCCATAGAATTGAAGAAATCGTGATGTGATGGAATTTATATGAAGGTAAACTGTATGAACTAATTGAAGGTCTGAATCAGCTTTTGAGTTTTCATTGAGTGTGTTGGAATTCTAAATTGGTAAATAGGAACGCAATGTAAACAGCGTGAAAACTGGTCGTCTATATACAAAGAAGGAAAACCTAAAACATCTCTACCAAAAAAGAACTTCAACCAAACAAATTACCCTTAAGGGGCAGTACTAAACACCTACGCTTGTGGGCTGTGGCAAGTGACCAGTTGGTTTAATTGAGAAGCAAGCAAGCTAAGACCAAATACCACCATCTTTAAGAAAAAGAATAGCATTATATAAATTGATATTAGAGCTTATATAAGCTCTTATTCAAGTGTGGCTAGTTCTTCAAATAACAGCAATGCAGTACAGCACATAGAAAGAATCTGGAGCTAGCTTAGTATTTTTCTTCTTCGATGAATAGCTTAAATGTCAAAACAGTAAAGGAACAATTTATTGGTGTTCTATGTTTCATAATTGAGGCATGGTAATTGCGTTTATCATAACAGAGAACAAGTCAACAGTAATCATCATTACAAAGGATTAGTAAATGAAGACAAAAGACCAAATAAATAGTCAAAGATTAAAACAGAAAATCAGTCTTAAAAGTATATATGTGCCAAAAATAGAGTAGAAGAAGGGCAGAAAAGCTCATTACCTGTTTTCAGTTTCCACATTACCAAGATCACTATCAAGAACAGCAACATCTGCATGGTCAACTTCAATAAATCCCGTCACATATATGGATATTTTAGTTCGTCCTCCAGTGGCATAGATCTTTTTATCATCTGGATTGTGAAGGACAATCTAGAAGATCATCCAAGACAGAAAGATAGGAGCTCAAATAAGTACCAACTGAAAGGCATGAGAGATTCCAAGGGAGGGAGAATGGGAGGATGAACATTTTCATAAGGAAAAGAGAGAGAGAGACCATACCTCTAAAGAAAAAATGTATCTGCCGGCGTCAATGTACTCTGGCAATGCATCCAACAAATGCACAGCATTTTCAGGGTCAAATTTGAGATCCTGCAGAACACAATTTGACGAAAATCAAAGTTCAATAAGAACAAAGTTATTTATACTATTTTAATCAAATTATTTAATTGCTACAGGATATCCATCCGCTGGATTAGATCATAGACAAAAACCCTATGCACCTGATCAATAATTGAAGCATCCTTTGAACCAGAGCTGAAGATCTGCTTGAGTTTCACAGACAGAGAAGGCGCAGCAGAGCCCAAAACAGTGTTTACATTCACCTAATTTTAAAAATGATACACATCAACAACTGAAATCTAGTGGTGAGCACTTGAAAGAATCAACACAACCAAATTCTATGCGCAAGCAATGATGTTGATCGCTTGAGTCTGGATTTCGGTTGAGCAGAACTAAGACAGAGTACTTGGAATGTAAGTTTAGTGATCTGTCGCAGGAAGTTGGAGTGGTTGTGAAACTGGACTCTCAGGCCATTCAGAAGAGGGAGAGTTTCAAGTATCTGAGGTCTATGATTCAAGGCAATGGCGAGATTGATGAGGATGTCACGCATCGTATTGGGGGAGGGTGGTTAAAATGGAGGCTCGCTTCGGGAGTCTTATGTGATAAGAAGATGCCCCCGAAGCTTAAAGGTAAGTTCTACAGAGTGGTAGTCCGGCCGGCTATGTTGTATGGAGCGGAGTGTGGGCCAGTTAAGAAATCCCACATCCAAAAGTTAAAGGTGGCGGAAATGAGAATGTTGCGATGGATGTGTGGACATAACAGGAAAGATAGGGTGAGGAATGAGATTATTCGGGAGAAGGTGGGAGTTGCTTCGGTGGAGGACAAGATGTGAGAAGTGAGGTTACGTTAGTTCAGGCACGTGATGAGGAGGGGCTCGGATGCTCCAGTGAGAAAGTGTGAGACACTAGCTATGGATGGTTTTAGGCGGGATAGAGGTAGACCGAAGAAATATTGGAGGGAGGTGATTAGCCGGTGTTAGTTTATTTTGCATACCGTACTACTTTATATGCACTTATCTTTTGTGTTTGTTATACTGTTATCGGTTCTGAGCCGGGGGTCTATCGGAAACAGCCTCTCTACTTCACTTGAGGTAGTGGTATAGATTGCGTACACTCTACCCTCCCAGACCCCACTATGTGGGAATACACTGGGTATGTTGTTGTTGTTGCTGTTGCACTTGCAAATGTAAATTAAGGCCAGCTTAACATCATTGTGAGAAACCCCCTTTCCAGCCACCATTTTATTTTACTCTAAACCAGTTTTTCAATCCATTATTCTCGTTTAATTGTACAGTATCACTAAAGAAACAAAAATAAACAAGAAAACGACATGAAGGAGACTTACATTCCAAAATGAGTGGTTAGAATAAACATGTATAAAGGAAAGTAAGCAATATCATGTAATCAAAACATAAGGAGAAAGAGATCAACATGCCGCACCTTAAGCTGGTCTCTCCTGGTCAATGAAATTACGGCGGTGGGGAGCGATAAAATCAATGGAATGGAGACCCTGTATTAAAAATAAGTTCTTGACACATATTAAGTAATGAATGCTGCTGACTGGTAAGGTGCGTCATCTGAAATTTACTACAGAGAAACAAATCCCTGAGATATTGGATTTGGGAAAACAGAGTAAATCATAGTAAGGCCAACCTATTGTTTTCTAAGGAATCCAATGCATCAAGTTGATAAAACAAGTCCTCTGCATTTCCAGGAATTCCAACACCAAGGAAAAACCTTGCTAAACCTAAAATTTTGTCACCTGGAAGCTGCATATAATAGAGGAAAATAATTATAAAGCTTGCGTATCATAGTTGGAGAAAACAAAAGAGTCAACTATTACACTACCATACATTTAAATCTTCATTAGATGCCGTGGCAAATGCTGTGATACCACGCACCACTGCTGATGAAGCTGACAGGGGACTCTGAAGTCCATGAGCATCAGCAAGCTTTTCATCAAGGTAATATGTGCCATCATCTGTAACATGAAAAACAAATGTTTTTAGAATGATGTTGAGTTTCTCAGCATGACTAGACAAACTGCAGCATCAGCTGTAAATATGCTAAAACTGTATCAAACTGATTTATGAATTACTTCAATATTAACTTCTATCGAAAACTATAAAAGACATCCCTTGTAATTATATACCGCTGCAGCTTTTATGTTGCAGCAAATAGAAATCTACAAAAGACATAAAGTAACATCTAGTGAATGTGTCAAAAGACTAAGCACATCAGAACTTCTCAATCAACTAGCATCAGATATATCTAACATCAGTAATTATTTTCACTTCTGGCAGTTAGACCATTCCCAACAAACATACTTGGCTTCTGGCCCCCTTTCCTTATCTCTTTCTCAACCGGCTCATCAATCACAAAAATTTTCAAGTAAAACACATGAAAATTCATTTAAGAATCATGTATTTCTCCAGATTAAGATGATATCACTGAGTTCCAGTCTTTTTACATCAATTGATTGAGTGAAATGTATATTCAGGCTTTCATGGAATAGTACATAAATTTCCCTCATGAATAAGCAAAGGTACATTCACCTCTACATAAATCTCCCTCATAAATATGCAAGGAACATTCACCAAAGAAATAGGTGAGGGACCCCTAAATCGAAGATCATTTCCTAAGCATAAACACTTGCAGAGTAATTGAAACAAGGAAACATAAGGACACCAAACATTTTACTTTGTTATAGCTTGCAGCGTTCACTAATAAACACTTTCACCTGAACTTTCAACATCAAGAAAAAACGCAATCAAAAATCTATCCCGACCAAAATGAATAATACACAAAAGCAAGAACATTAGTTTCTTTCTTGATTAATGAAACGGACAAGAGTGATAATACCTTCTTAACATACATCAATAGCCTACTCCGACAACAAATCACAAAATTCACAATATTTTTATGACTTTTTTTTCTTTTTTAACTTCTACGTTGCTCGGACTCTTCGAAAATGTCATCGGGTGCATGTCAGATCCTTCAAAAGTAGTGCATTTTTGTAGGATCCGACATGGGTGCGGCCACATTTTTGGAGAGTCCGAGCAACTTTGGGTAACTTTGTATATTCCCTACTTTGCGGGAAAACATTGGGTATCTTGTTGTTTTTGTTGTTGTGGTAACTTTGTATATTTCATAAATCAGTACTTGAGGAGTACAGAAATCCTATTTACAAGGGAGCTTCCAAAATAAGGCTATGATCCTATGTCTATAGTGAGTCTAAACATCAATAATAGATGTAGGATCATTAGAGTAGATCTGAAATCTGATTAGACCAAAAACACAAAGTCAAGATACAGGATCACATGTTTATTGACTTTATGCTTTCTTTTCTTGGCCGGCTCCTAAAATTAGGATGGAACGAAACACACGTTATCAGAGAGGAAACATAACGAGGCTCCTAACATGTTTCACTTTGTTTTAACTTGCAGCATCCACTAATGATCACTTTTCACTTGAACTTTCAGTATCAAGAAAAACAGCAACAGATCATATTCAATTATTCATTTCACTTTTTGATAGGTCAATACTTTGTTGCTACCTCACTAATATCAATAACTACATAAAGAAGCAAGAACTACAAATTTCATCTAAATTGAATCTATGGAGAAGAGAAATACTAACTTTTTAACATGCATCAGTATCACCTACTCCAACAATAAATCAGAAACATTCGCAATAATTTTATAGACTATATGATTTCTTTTTCTAGGCTAGAAACTATTGCAAGAAAATTAGAATACTAATTTCTTTTCTAGTATCTAAAAATTGAGCTTTGACAAAAAGGGGTTTTATCTTGTACATCCAAATGAATAGCAGAGACCTAAAACAATTAAAACCAGCTAATGTCATTTACTCTATCTAGCACAAGCACATCCGTGTATATTCCTGTAAGTTCAGATCTTAGAACAAGGAAATCTAAAGCAAAACTTGCTAGAAGCTACTAAAAACCTCACCCAGGAAACCAAAGAAAAAACACGGAGTGAACATGAGAATATAAGAACATAAGAAAGAAAAAAGTAGATACATACCATATTTCTCAACACCATCTAGAAGCTTTGATATGTCATTTTTCACCAGGCTTATCTGCAAAAATAAAGAAATAGAGGTAAAAACTGGTTATCTCACAAAATCATATGCATGCACATGCAAAAAACTAAAGAAAAATCAGAGCATTGATGACATATGAGGTACTTCTAAATGAAGCAAAACACAACTTTCATACCTATTCTATCATATTGGTCCCACCAAACTCAATACTACCTAGACATATTTAAGACACATGTAGCTTTAAATAAAGGGTGTGTTTGGTATGAAGGAAAACATTTTCTAGAAAGTGCAAGTATAAGTGTGTAGTTGGGATTTGGGGTAAAGGTTGGGGGGCTTTTGGCCATTTTCTCTAAAAAAAATTCAAAACTTTTTTCCTATCCCACCCTTTTGATCATATTCGTTCTCGTTGTTTTTGTTAAATATATACAAATACTTTAAAAAACCTATACTTATCCAATTTGCATAACGAACACACGAATATAAGTAACAAATAACTTATTTTTCTAAAAAATATTTTTCCTCCTTCATATCGAACACACCCTAAAAAAATATTTTTTTGAGATCAAAAATTATTTTTTTTAAATGAATTTTTACACTTTAGCTACATACTAAAATGTAATTTTTGAAAAATATTTTTTCATTCGCCAACCAAACACTATAAAATATTTTTCGGAAAATATTTTCCATTCACCAACCAAACATAAGAAAACAAGAAATGAACTTATTTTCCAAGAAAACATTTTCTAGGAAAACATTTTCCTTCATACCAAACACACCCAAAATGAGCGACAATCTTTTGTCTCTGCTTTATCTCCTTTATGTGGACCCGCTCAAACATGTATTATTCTTACATTCATCCTTTTGCAAAATCATCGGGGAAAAAACATACGGCTTCAGATATAGTATCACATGAGAGGTGTCATAATATTTTATTGATCCCTTTAAAAAATCACCCAACATCTCATCAGTCACCCCATATTCCCAACCTTGTAATGTGTGAAGATAAAAGCACATTCAAAAGACGCACATTAAGTGGCAAAAAGGTGGAAAGAAAAATGAAATATTAGCAATAACACATTCAGTAACCTTTCCAGCGATATCAGTCAGCAATCTGCGTTCAATACCATCAAATGAATTGAAACACAACGAGTAGTGTACTTAAACAACTACTATGTTGTAAAAGAAACAGCTAAACTTGAACTGCTACGTGAATCTCAACAGCAAGAACTCGACCAGGATCCCATAATTCCAAAGAAGAATGCTCAATCAAAAGAGGTATGCATGTGCCTCCAGGGCCTTGGTGTATTTATAAAAAACATAGCTTGTGATGTGTGGTTTAGGCGCACATTAGACGTCGGTGTCTGGTATTAAGGGGGTGCAGGGTAGAGAGATGGGCACATTATCCACCAAATTTCAAACCTTGCACTATTTTCTCATTGGAATTTCTCAGTTATCCAGAAAAAAAGGAGGTATGCACATGAATGTAGTAGGTTTCCATGAAATGTAAGTTTCAAAGGTGAAAAGCATCTCAACCCATTAAGTCCCAACCCATTTATAAATTGGGTACAAATGAGCTCAATTCAATCTGTACTTCAACCCATTTAATAGAAAAACGGAAAAGGAATAAATATACCCCCGAACTTTGATAAATGGTACTATATACCCGCCGTCATACTTTGGGTACACATATCATATACCCCTACCGTTAATGAAATGGTACGTATATGCCCCTCACACTAACGGTCAGGACATATGTGTACCCAAAGTATGCGGAGGGTATATACATACCATTTATCATAATTCGAGGGTATATTTGTCTGTATTTCATTTTTAACTTTTTATCTCAAATAATTAACCAAACCCACTATCCGACCCAATAAATTCATCGATTCCCATTTCAAACCAACTCGATCCGACCTCTATTTTTTGTTCCAAATTCATACTCCCTTTGTTTTTTCTGTTAAACGTGAACCCCAATCAAATTGAAGTGATTGGTCATCGCTACTAGTTGGAGGGAGTGAAGATTGGGCCGGAGGTGGCCGGAGCTAGGGGGCGGCGATGGTTCACCAATGAGGTATTTCTAGTTCGACGGAGATGGTGGCTATGTGGTGTTGACCAGTAGTGGGTAGTGTTTCTCTAACGAAATTTCATTGAAAATTGAAATATGAGGAGTTCAATTTATTTGGTGTTGTTTTGGGAAATTATGAGTTAATGATTTATTTTAAAATTGGTAGTAGTGGGTGTTATTGTATCGCGTGTGTGTATATCGTTATAGCGATGAGAAAAAACATGTCTATTAGATAAGCGTCTCTTGGGTTATTTATTGGGATCAGATTGGGTAGTGATTTTAATGGTCGGAAAGTAGGCTTGGACTAATTATTTGGAATAAAAAAATTAAAACGAAAAAGGAACAAATACACCCCAATGTATGATAAATGGTACATATATACCCTCCGTCATACTTAGGGTACACATGCCCCTACCGTTAGTGTGAGGGGCATATACATATCATTTTATTAATAGTGGGGGATATATGTACCTAAAGTATGACGAAGGGTATATTCGTACCATTTATCATAGTTCGAGGGCATATTTGTCCCTTTTCCAATAAAAAAACGATTTTCTTAATGAAAGTAGGAAAAACAAGTGACAATAGTCCTCCCACTCTCAAAATCACCCACCTCACCCAACCCCACTATACCCCAAGCTTACCCTACCCCCACTGCATTCATTAAATAAATTATTTTTATTTCATAAAAAGTTTCTTATAAATTTTTTTCTTGCCCCCACCCGCTCCCTACCCCAAAAAATTATTTTATTATTTTTTATTTTTGAAAAGAATTGAAATTCTTTCCTTACCCCATAGTCAAAACCCTACCCCCTCTCTTTCCCCGCATCACTACCCCTCCCAAAAAAAATAATTTTTAAAAATAAATAAAGAAATTTCTTTTTTATTTAAAAAAAAAAAATCTTACCCCAACCCCATCTCCCTCTATCCCTTGCAACCCCGCACCTCCTCCCCTATATGTATTTTTTAAAAAACAATTAAAAATAAATAAATTTCTTTTTTATTTTAAAAAAAAATCTTACCCCAACCCCATCAACCCCCTATCCCGTGCAACCCCGCAACCCCTCCCTATACGACATACCCCCTCCCCCAAAAAAATATTTTAAAAAAGAAAACTTTATTTTAGAATAAAAACTTACATCAACAACCACACCCTCCCCCCCCCCCCCCGGCTTCGCTTCAAAATTTTCTTTTTTAAAAAGGAAAAATTCTTACCCCAATTCGCATCAACCCCGCCCCTCCCCCAACCCCACGGTATACCCCTTCTCCAAAAAATTATTTTTTAAAAAAAAATTCTTACCTCAACCTCCATACTAAACTCAACCCTTCCTACCCCACCCCACCCCCCACCCCTCCCAAAAAAATGAATTTTTATTTTGAAGAAAATATTCTTATCCCACTCCCTACCCACCCACCCACCCAACTCCATTCAAATTTGTTTTCTTGAGTTCACTTTACAAGGGATAAGTACCAATATGCTAATATTTTTAGACTAAGCGGGTCAAGAACCAATCAGATTTTTAGCCCATTTCAACCCAAAGTAAATTTGGGCGGGTCATGAACCAAGCCAATATCCAATTCAACCCATTTAATATCTTCAATCTCAACCCAACCCGCCCATTTAACACCCCTATATGTGATCATACACACACAAACAACAGAAACACATACATAAATACATACGCATTACACATAAATATATTATCTAAATGAAATAAAGAAGGACCACTAAAAACACTCATTTTATAAAAAAAAAAAAAAAGAACTGAAAAACTAGTAGAGGCTTCATAGAAAGTCAGTAGAGTTAAGGTATTTGATTCTAATTTTATTTGTAAAAGCAGAGTTGTAATTATTTTAATTTAGTTTGGTATTGATCAGATTCGGAAAAGAGTTATCTTCCACTTATTTCATTCAAATTTATGTATTTTATTCAGTTGCTTATGAGTTATGCTTCATAGAAAGTCAGTAGAGTTAAGGTATTTGATTCCAATTTTATTTGTAAAAACAGAGTTGTAATTATTTTAATTTAATTTGGTATTGATCAGATTCAGAAAAGAGTTATCTTCCGCTTATTTCATTCTATTTATGTATTTTATTCAGTTGCTTATGAGTTATGCCAGTTTATAAAAAAAAAAAGAACTGAAAAAACGACAATTAAGTGAAATATTCTTTTTGACAGATAAGAAATTATCAAGGACTAGTTGGCGCACGTTCAAAACTCGATGGATAATTAGCTCACCCCTCCACGTCTCCACTTAAATCCCATGCTCTTACCACTAAACCAAGGCCAACAGGTTCAAAACAATCTCAATATGTAGTTCAAATTATAATTTATAAGTTCTTATAAGTTAATAATTTCAAATCCATAGTGCTGAAACGCACATCTTATCACCTTGACGTCTACACGGAGCTGCCTTAAGCAATGCAAAGCACCCAGCCTATGCTACACGTAGTTTCAGGGCTTATGTGAGTCTTTAATAACAGTGATAAGGAGGATACTAGTGCTTATTGAAGTGAAAGCTTTACATACAATACCAGTGACCGAAGTACAACTTGATGTTCTCAGGGATTGATCAATAGAAAGGATAAGTTTCACTCACCAGAGAATGATCAATCTCAGAAGATGCTAATGAAATGACACCAGCCAGGCTCTCAAGTGCAATTCCTGTAAAAGAATATTAAAACCCAGGATAAAGTAATAACAAAAAATATTATTAGCATTCAAGTAAGAACAGGGTGCACCTTAGGGACTCGTGTTTACAGATAGCCAATTTGTTTTTAAACATAATGCAAAACTATTCTCTTCTAGAGAAAATAATCACCTGCAGCAAATGTACTAGACTCCGGATTATTGGAGCTGTAGCGCCATCTACCATCACTTTGGCTAAGGGCCTGCCAAGAGATCTCAAGTGTCTCTTATGCATTCCTATACCAAATATTACAGCAACCAATATTGAGGAATAACATGTAAATGATAACAGAAAGTGCAGTTAGAAACCTTTATGGCACGAAAAACTGAATCAGCACCTCCAAGTTGTACATCTACTTCAGATGCTTGACCCTGTAGAGGGAACAATGAAATCAATCATGGAAAAATACAATTCCCTTATGAAGCACACAGAAACACAAGAAAATATGAAATTCACAGATATTGCCAACTCTATAATACTGAGAAGCTTCAACTTTTCTTTAGATGAATCTGCTTTGTTTTACATTCTTTCAAGGGGCTGATAGGAGAAGAAAGGGGTATCAGTTAAGTCAGGCACAACATAAAAGAAACTATGAGACATTTCTCAATATTCAATTACCTTGATAAGAGCTAAACTACCAACTGAATAGTAGTAGTCGAGAAGTGAGCTGGCAGTGTTCATGGAATCCTTAAGTCTTGAAGCTATGCCCTTCACATATACACAGCGGTGTCAGGAAAAAGGAAGATATAAGTAAATATAATGCACTAAAAGGAATTATGATAAATCAGATTAGAAGTAAGCTTAAACATACAGCAAAAGTTTCCTCATTAAGTTCGCACTTCAATATCCCATTTACTCTCAATGCTTGGAACAAATCCTTCAACACGAAAAATGGAGACCGAACAGTATCCACCACTGATTTACATGCCTTCGCCTTGATGTTAGGCTGGTGTCCAATCCCAAGAACCTTAAATGTCCTTAAGGCCTCGAATGTTTCTTTAAGGCTGGAGAGAGGTAAAACAATCAATCACTAGATAGATGCATTTGAAATTTCGAGATACACCACAAATATCAGCAATGACTATAAGTCTGTTAACACACAAAGAGGGCAACTATATGCTTTTGCACTTGGTGACTATCAATAAAATTTTAGCATAGAGGGCACAATGAACATCAATTGTGTTCATCCCATGCAGGCTGCCATCCACAGATTCTTATCAGAATCAGATGATAAGGTGCCAGTATTGTTTCCTTTTTACCCCTTTTTTCTTGCAGTGGGGCTGCAATAAGAGTTCTTTTGAGCTGCAAGAAGAGTTTTAGTAAAACCTTTTAGCAAAATTTTTAAATTGCCAGTAACCAAACTGTGAAGAAAATGAACCTTGGTCCTAATTGAACTCCAAATGGTATCTCCTAAGGAGATAATTGCTCAAGATCAAATAGGAGACAACGCATTCATTCAACTAATCTAGGACACTTAACAGCCTCTGCACAATCAGCGTTGGACGTTTGAAGTGTGGACAATTTAACATGGGGGCAAAACTAATACTACGGTTGGATCTAACTCTAATATCCTATTAAGAAAGTGAACCTTTCGCCTAAGTCACCCCAAGCTAGCTTATGAGGTGAAGATTTCCCAAGATCATATAAGGAAGCAAACAGCACACCAGCAACCAATGTAGGGCACTTAACACTAACTATTCCTCCAATATTGAGCTTTTTTTGTAACCCCAAAATACGTTATACTAGCTTCCAAACTAGGTAGATAATGCGCTCACCCCTTTAACCTTCTCCACTAGAATACTAGACTTCGTTCACAAGTTAGGATTCGTACTTGCAAAGCTATTCCTCCTCATTTAATTAATATTGTAGCTCAAACTTTTGTCTAGGAAGCCAAAACATATTGCTATTCACTATGAAACCTGTAATCAAACAATGCGCATTGGATACATAGACCATGTAGCTTACAGCTCATTGACAAGAGCTACTATTCTACCTAGATAGTTCCTTTCATGTGATAGTAAAATGGAATATTTCATTATCATAATGATAGTAAAACGGAGTCTAATAAGAAGAAACCACCCAGGTTGAGTGTAACCTGAATAAAACTGCATGTTTAAACCCAAGATTTGACCAAAATACGATTAATGCCTATCAACGGTTATCTTCCATATCATAGTTGATTATTTATTCCAATCCCATCTTCATGATACCAATTCTGTTGTTTTTTCCTCTTCTTTGTCTTAAATTTTTCATAAATTTGCAGTCTAATGTTATATGGTAGTGAATGTTGGGCTGCTAAAGTCCAACATATCTACAAGATGTGTTGATAAGATGCGGAAGCTAAGATGAGCGTACGGTTATACCAGATTAGATAAAATTAAATAGACCACATTCACTAGAAGGTGCAAATAGCACTGATTGAGGTTAAAACATGCGAAGGTCGTTTGATATAGGTTGGACATTATTTGCATCGACCTGTAGATGCACCGGTCCATAGGTGTAAACGGCGTAAGTAAAGGTGTTAAAAAGAGAAGGGAATAGACATAAAATCACATGGAAAAAAGCTATTTGGAGACACAATGAAAGAAAAAGATCTAGATAGGTGATAGTTACGAGTTGAGAATAGGTTATAAACTTGTTAGAGAACCTCAAATATTATTATTATTATTATTATTATTATTATTATTATTATTATTATTATTATTATATTAAGTGTTTTGAAAGGCGCTCACCTCGGCGCCTAAGGTGTGAGGCGAAGCTAGGCAAGGTGTGGCTTCGTTGCCTCTTTTGGTCAAGGAGATACAGCGGCAGAAAGCCAAGCTGAGGAGGCAAGGCGAGGCGAGATGCAACTTGAGGCGTCGCCTTACAAAAGAAAAGAAAAGATATGACTTAAGAAGGTAATATTTTTTATTTAAGGTTCAGTCGACAACAGAAACCTATGACACTTCTTCTTCCTAGTTCCTTGCTACTAGGTATATATAACTTTCTTTCTTCTCTCTCCTCTGTTTCCTGGCAAATTTTTCTTCATTTCAGGCATTTTTTTACTTTTCCTTTCTTCTTCTGTTACAGGATTCTTCTTCTGTTCTCTCCAGCAACTTTTTCTTCTTTCCGGCAACTGTTACAGCTCTGTTTTCTTGCTCAGTTGCTCCTCTGTTTTAAATATCACCCTCTGTCTGCTCTATTACAAGCTTCAGCAGTTCAGTTTCTTCCTCTGTTTTTCATTTTTCTGCTCAATAATTTTATTTTTATTTTTCTGCCCAGTTCAGATTTGTTGTATAATAACTAATACATTATTTATTTTGCCTATAAACAATAGTTTTCAATGGATGTAGCTTCATTTATAACTTGGTTTTGAATTTGCTTGTCTTATGAATTATTGACTATCTAATTCTATAAGTTTAGTTGTCATGTGACCAGGAGGTCACGGGATCAAGCCTTGGAAACAGCCTCTCGCAGAAATGTTTCTGCAAGGTAAGGCTGCGTACGATACACCCTTGTGGTGGGACCCTTCCCCGGACACCGCGCATAGCAGTAGCTTTAGTGCACCGGGCTGCGCTTTTTTAATTCTATAAGTTTAGTATTTCCCATCTACTTTTAGTTTTTGAATTGAAATATTTGTTAATATGTTATTGCAATTGAGATTTTAGTTATTTGTGACTACAAATTAATATTTCATCTTTTCTGTATTAATTGGTGCCTCAATTTTAAAAGACGAGCCCCTCGCCTCTCGCCTCAGTTAGGCAGGGTCTTATCGCCTTTTGTCACTTTGCACCTTCCAAAACACAGATTATTATTTGACTTATCTTCACTTTTATTTTATTAAGTATGATAATGATATCAAATGAGCTTAAATGAAAAGGTGGGCATTCATATAGCTGAAATCAACTTATTTGGGACGAGGCATCGTTGTTGTCGTTGTTCCTCTCTGTCTTACATTTTTCCTTACCACTTAGATACAAGGAAAAATGCAGAGACAGTGCAAATGATTTCAACAACAACAACATAGCCAATATATTCCCACCAAGTGGGGTCGGGGAGGGTAAGTGTACGCAATCCGTAACACTACCTCAAATGTGAGATAGAGAGGTTGTTTCTGATAGACAATCTAAGATAAGGAACAGTAATAGCAAGAATTTTAAGAGAACAAGATATAATAGGGATAAGCAAACTCAAAAATACCATAAGCAAGATACTCCAAGTAACACATCAAAAGATACCATGCAAATAGGGAAAAATGATTTTATATTTTGCATGTATATACGTTATTCATACAAACCCCAACAACTAGTAAATGGATGATCATTTCCTAGAATTATCCTTATCCATTTCAAATTCTAACATAACAAACCCTAACCATTCCCTCCGCCAACGTCCCAAAAACGAATAAATCGAAATATGAATGATGCAATTAGAAGCAAAACCAGTATAAGTATACTCTTGCAATGCCCCAAGAGCAACACAATCTTAATCATAAACAAAGAAGAAAGCACGATACTGGGGTTCAATGGTACTCAAACTGGAACAGTAAATAATGACCAATATGGGAACGAAATCTGGAACAAAAACAATTTAGCCAATGTTCAAAATTCAGAAACCCTTCACCTATAAATTTTTTTCAAACACGATAATATGACACCCTCAACAAATCGAAGATCACTAATGGGGTTTAGTGAGGGCTTAATGAAACCTTGTAAAAGATCCATCTTTGGGTGTAAGCAATTCCAAGGCAGCAGATCGGTGAGAATCTGAAATGGGTCTGAAAATTGCAGCTTCACAGATCAATGTACACAACGCTACAATCAAAATTCCTAAATATTTCCCCATTTTCTGCAACCACAAAATTAATACAAAAACAAAATTTGAGATAAATTCGAAACGAATTTCGACTGGACGTGCACGGGATAATTGAGACCTCGGGGGAAGAAGACTTACGAGTCTGCGCCACAGTGAGAGTGATCCTCGATGGTCTTTGGAAGACTATGAAAAGTCCGAATCCAGTGAAGAATTTTTAACTGTTGAAAAGGAAAAGAAAACTAATTTCTTCTCTTTCATCAAAAAGAAAAAAAAAAAAAAAAGATTCAAGTAAATGTAACGCCCCGAGTCTGCCCACATGCTGTGCTCATAAACCCGAAGGACCACAAGCTAACCTTTGACTGATTTCTATAAGTGAGCACTGAATAATATATTGTAAAAATGCAAAAAACTGACGAAAAACTTGCCATAAGGTTCAAATATCTGAAATACAACTGAAAGTTGAATACTGTTACATCTGTTTGAAAAGTCTCTAAACTGTCTGCACTTGGAGTTGATGGGACAGGTCCCAACTAACTCCATCTACTAAAATACTGAATCTAGCGCAATAATAAAATAAAGATTATCCTCGAATGATAAGGACTCACTGTTACGTCTACTGTTACTGACTGAATCTGAACTGCTAAGGGTGCTCTGGATCTCGTACTTCTGAACTTATGGTATAAAATATCAAAGCGTAGAAAAGTATGTGTCAGTACGATGGAATGTACTGGTATGCTAGAAGAGGTAAGGCTAAATGCAGGGGTTCATATGCATGAACAATACTGACTAAATAACCTGAGTATACTGAATGAGGATACATGCATGAATGCACAAACTATAACTGAAATCGTAGGAACACTGAATACCGAATTCTAATAAATGAACTTCTGATAACTGAATCTACTGATACTGATATCTGATTGGCTGAGATTGAGATCAGTCCTATCTTGTGGATGATCTCTGATTATACTAATAATGAAGATAACTAACTGAATCTAAGATCAATCCTATCTAGCTGGTGATCTTTAAATCCATTGATAATACTAATGAGTGACTGTATCTAACAGTCCTGAATCTGTGCTATTGAGCTGAGTTCTTTTACCTAGACTGAATCTGAAACTAAAACTATAGGAAGTAGTCATCTAACCGACATGCCCCGAATCTGAACTAGTGGGGTCCAACCTGTAACCCCAGATGGAAGGGTGTTAGTACCATGGCACGGGTAAAGACAACTGCTATGGAATCAGTACTAATCTAGCGGGTGACCCTTGAGATCAGTCTTGTACTAGCAGGTGATCCTCGAGTATGTCAGTCCAATCTAACGGGTGACATCTCATGCCTACGTTGGCTATGTAGTTCTGGAACTTAGGAATTGCTTCTAGGTACCTCAGTCCTATCTAGCGGGTGAGCCCCCATCCCTAGGTTCGCTCGGTGTTGAATCCTACTCCCAACTGGAAGACACTGAACTGATTACTAATTCATACTAGGCTTGACTGAACTGTTACTGATCGTACTTGTTTGACTGGGCTAAACTGAATTCACTGAGTTCTGTTGACTGACGGAATATTACTGAGTTTTGAATCAATTACTGAACTAAAGCTGGAATGCTACTGATATTGAGATTACTGAGATTTTCTAAGTTCTGTAATTATCTGAGTTCTACTGAGTTCTGTAACTGGGAGTACTACTATCCTGACATGACTGAGATTATTGTGAAACTGACACTAGCTCTAGACAAGCAGCTAATTTGTCGAGTATAAATACCCCCAGGACTCGATAACATAAATATACAAGACAAGACAACTCGTACATAACATGGCAATAGGCTATCATTCACAACACAATCAATGAGGCATCTCTTCAAGCACTTAGAAGTCTTAAACATGTAAATGTATAGGGAGTGCATACTATTATCTCATAATTCATTCAATAAGAAATGCACATGACTAGAAATGCATGCAACATATCATAATTCATTCACTAAGGCCTTTTAACAAACACTTGGCATGCATTAACTTATACCCAATTGGGGATTTCTTGTCAACATGCTATAATGACTCTATTTCCGTCACATAAGCATTTTATCAAACATATGGGGAGCATACTTTATTCAATACACCTAACTGACATGGTTACATCAATCAACATGTATCTTAAAGGGGTTTATCATGAACATCACATAAATATCACATACTAGGATCAAAACTTGAAACTTTGTAAACAAAACATGAATTAGAACTCAATAACAATATGAACTTCAATTTCAATTCACATGAATCATGAAAACTCATAAATATATAATCTTTGAATTTAGAAAAAGATTCTTGAACTTCTTGGGTGGAAGGAACCCAAGAATCAACATCTAAGATACCTTAGTTCTTGATTTCGCGAAGATTGATGGTGGAATTTTCTTTAATTTGGATCTTCAATTGGAAACCCAAAACTTGTTCTTGAGAGAAATTGAGAGAAACCACTATAATTTGGGTGAAATATGGTTGAATCACATGTTTTAGGGTTATATAAGAGCGGGAAAAGACTGAAATAATCCTGGGGTCGCAGCTATTTTAATGACTGAAAAATTGGGTGCCGACGCATTGGTCGACGCGGCGCGTCGATGGCATTGATGCAATACTCGACGCGTTGAGCCTCAATACTTTTAACTCTGGCAACCTGCAACAATGTTAACCAACGCGATAGGTGACGCGGCGTGTCAAGATCGCGTTGGTCTACTGTTTTGAGACCTCAAACGTGGTCTAAACGCGGTCTGAAAAATCTGAAACTTGTCCGGGAACACCTACTAACATAGTTGATCATGCATCAACTTAAAGATCGACATTTAAGGGTCGTATGGTTCAAGAAATAAGATTGTCAACTTATGAAGGTTAAAAAGATTCTAAGTGTAAACACTTAGCTGAAATTTCTAAGTCTGGGACCTCTTTTTAAGCTTTAACGGATTGAGTAAAGCTTGGAATTTTGCGGGGTCTTATAGTAAAAGATAATTAATTTATTTTATTTTATAATTTTACATGGTATCTAACATTTTTAGATTAATTATTGTGATTTATAATATTTTTACATAATTTTTAAATAATATTTGTTATATTCTTTGTCAATTTATGTGGTATTGATATAATTTTTGAAAGTTAACTAAATTTTTTACATATTTTAAAAATATTTTAAATTATTAATTATTGTGATTTATTGTACTCTTTCTTTTGTCCCAATTTATGTAACAATAATAAAATTTAGAGAGTCAACCAAAAAATTTTACGTCTTCTTAATTATTTTAAGTTGTTAATTATTTATAATACTTTTACATAATTCTCAAATATATAATAGATTAAAAAGGAAAGTAAAATAAATAAATATAAAAGAAAATATCTAAGTAGGCAACACAAGCAAACATGTCGATTTGCTACCTGCTTATCATCCTTTTTAAGTGAGTTAATAATTTACAAATGTAAATTTAAGTGACACAATGCTTAAATGACCATAATAACTAATTGGGGTGATATAATTAAATCGCGATTGACGCAGCGAAACAGACATGTCTTAAATGACTTGTAACAATTAATTAGATGTGATATAACAAAATTACTGTGAAAAAATATTTGTGAAAAAAATTAAAGTGAGTCTCATATAAGACGTCAACTTAATTTAAAACATCAAGAGTTAATTTATCATTTTTCTATCTATTTTATCTTTTTTATTAACTATTTTTTTAATATTTAGATGACTCATAATAGTTAATTAGGATTTGTATTTAATAAGATTACGGTTGAATCAGACATGTCATAAATGTCTATTTTTTAATTAAATATTATTAATTTTCTAATACATAAATGACTTATAATAATTAATTAGGGGTGATTAGTAAACACAGTTGAAGCTACTGAAACAGACATGTCATAAATATCTATTTTTTTTCTAATTAAATATTATTAATTTTTTCATACATAAATGACTTATAATAATTAATTATGGGTAATATGATAAAATTACGGAAGCAGCTAAAGTTGGTGGAAGCATGCCAAAAATCAGTGCTTCTACTATATAGAATATATACTCTCTTTCAGACGAATTAAAGGTAGAAGCATGTAGAAAACCAATGCTGCTACTATATAGAATATATACTATCTTTCAGACGAATTAAAGGTGGAAGCATGTTGAAAACCAGTGGTTCTACTATATAGAATATATACTATCTTTCAGACGAATTAAAGTTTAACTTAATTACACAGTAATAACTAGAATTGGGATTGGTGTGGTTATTATTGTTGGTTTGTTTGCCGCTATGTAATTGTAGCCTAATTATGAGGCAAATGTTTGGTTACACAAATGTAACTAAATATTTATATTAAAATTTTACAATAAAAAATAATCTTTGTCAAGTCTTTATAAATGGTGTTAAATTAAGAATTTAATACATATGTTGTCTTTTGTAAATATTTTAATTAATAAATGTATATTTTAAACTAACATTATGAAAAGAATATTGATATACACTTTACAATTTAGTATATTTTAATTTAATTAATCATAAAAATCAAGAAGTACATAATTTTTAAGAACATCATGAAATACATTTTGACCAAAAAAAAATAATACTATAAATATAATATTATAAAATTATTCAAACTTATGACAAAACTCCTTCGGGGGTAGTGGTATGGACTGCGTACATTTTACCCTCCCCATACCCCACTATGTGGGAATATACTGAGTTTGTTGTTGTTGTTGTTGTAAACTTATGACAAAAGGATAATATATCAGTTCTAACTGAAAAATGAATGTCATATAATGTGAAATAACGAGCTAATACTATTATAGTAAATAAATTGAAATCGAAAATATAACATACATTCAAAATTAGAAAAAAGTTAACATAATACTCTTTTGACAAATTTCTACATTAATTAAATAAATATAACCCAAAAGAAGAGCAAAAAATAAGTTTATAACCCTGTTCAACAATGATTTCTACTTTAATTAAAAAGTTAGAATACTGAAACAAGTATTCTAAATAAGAAAATAACTTAAGAAAAATAATGCAAGCAATTGCATGGAATCTCAAGAAGTATAGATTAGGAAATAAGAAGTCAGGAGATTAAATAATAATAATAATAATAACAATAACAACATACCCAGTATATTTCCACAAAGTGGAGTGTGGGGAAGGTAAGTGTACACAGTCCTTATCACTATCTCAGAGGTGAGACAAGGAGGTTGTTTCTGATAGACCCCCGGCTTAAAACAAAAACATGTCTACAAAAATTAGTAAAGAGAACAAGAAATAATAGGCATTAATATACCAAATAATAACATAAACAATACTATCACGAAGTAATACGACAAACGATTTCACACTTTGAAACAAGACTAGCACTATGGCTACTAGCAAGAAAAACCAAACAAAGTCCTCCTACCTATTATTGAGGATACACTCCTTCATACTATCTTTCTACCCTAATTCGCATCCTTTACACCTTCCTATCAAAGGTCATATGTTCGACAAGTTAAATTTGATCCATATTATGTTAAATCATCTCCCTCTAATATTTCTTCAGTCTACCTCTTTCTCGCCTGAAATCATCCCTAGTTAACTCTCACACCTCCGTACTAGGGCATCCATGTATCTCCTCATCACATGACTGAACCATCTCAACCTCTCTTCCCACATCTTGACTTTTATCGAAGCCATTTTCACTTTATCTCGAATAACCTCATTTCTAGTCTTATCTTTCCTAGTAAACTCACACATCTATCATAGCATTCATCTCCATCACTTTTTTTCTTTAGATGTGAGAGTTCTTGACTAACAAACACTCCACTTTATATAACATAGTTGGTCTAGCCACTATTTTGTAGAACTTGTCTTTGAGTTTAGGAGACACATTCTTATCACATAAGATTCCACAAGCAAGCCTCCATTTCATCCACCCTACCCTAGTATGATGAGTGACATCCTCATCATCCTCTCTATCTTCATAGATCATAGAGCCAAGATATTTGAAACTATCTTTCTTTTAGATGACATGAGTATCAAACTTCACAATCATATTAGCCTTATCTGTCACTTTGCTGAACTTGAACTCCAAATACTTTGTCTTGGACCTACTCAACCTAAACCCTTTAGACTCAAAGGTTTGCCTCCAAACCTCCAACTTAGCATTTACTCCACCATGAGTCTCATCAATTAAGACTACATTATTTTCAAATAGCATACACTATGATACCCCACCTTGAATCTGCCACATCAAAACATTCATCACTAAGGCAAATAAAATAGGCTTAGAGGTCCTCGGTATAGCCTCATAATGATAGAAAAGTGCTTTAAGTCCCCTTTCACAGTTCTAACATGAGTCATGGCTCAGTTGTACATACCCTTAATTGCTCTAGTATATGTCACAAGTGCACCTCTGGCCTCCAAGCACCTCTAGAGAACCTCCCTTGGGCCCTTATCATAGGCCCTTTTTAAGTTGTTGAACAATATGTGCAAGTCCTTCTTCCTCTTTCTATACTGCTTTTCCAATTTTCTTATAAGATAGATGGCCTCAATAGTCGAGCGTCTTGGCATTAATCTTAATTTATTCTCAGAAATAGTTGCGATTCTTCTTAGTCTCAATTTTACTATCCGCTCTCAAACCTTTATAATGTGGCTTAACAACTTGATACCCTTATAATTGTTACAATCTTGAATGTCACCCTTGTTCTTATATAATAAAATTATGCAAATCTCAATGACACGACGGGAACCACATGTTGTCTCTGCTATTCGGGCATGCCACCTATACTTATCACTTACCTATGCTCTTATAGCATGCCACCTTCAAGCAATATGGTGTAATATGCGGAGCAGCTGAGCCATAACTCTTCAATCGCTATGTTTTTATGATAGTACATTATCTCTAAGCTTCAACATCTTTGTCACCTTGAAAATGATATAAATAAAACTTAGTTAGCTAATCCATCCTGCCCCTCATATGCACTTCCAAAAATCCATTAGAATCTTGTTTGACCTAGTCGCTTTACCCCTATGCATTCTACGAATAGTTTCCTCAATCTTAATATGCCTACAAAAACCATAGTAGCAAATCCCCATAGAGTACTCCAAGTCCACCAACACAATGCTAGTATCCCTTTCTTTGTTTAAGAGTTTATGAAAGTAAGATTGTTATCTCCTTCTAATAAAAACCTCCACCACCAAAACTTTGTGTCTGCATCCTTTATGCACTTCACTTGGTCAAGGTTCTGAGCCCGCATCTCCCTAATCTTGGCTAGCCTGTACAGCCTTTTATCATTATATTTAACCTCTAATATTGTGGATAAGCTTTCAAAAATTGTATCTTTAGCAATCGTTACCGCTAATTTAACCTCTTTCCTAGCAATCTTATACTTTTTCTTATTCTTCCAATTCTTCTCTTAATCCTTACTCTTGGCTAAGTTTGCGTAAGCCCCCTTTTTAGTCTCCACATTTTCTTTGATATCTTTATTCTACTACTAGTCCCCTCGGTTCTTTCCAGAGTAGACTCTCGAGACACTCAATGCCTCTCTAGCCATCTCTCTAATACAACTGACAGTCGTATCTAATATACTATATGCATCCTCACTACTCTCCTAATTTATTCTAGCATTAACTTTTTTCCCTTATCTCGAGTGCATTGGCTATAGTTAGGCTACTTTATATAATCCTCGTCCATAGTCACGAGTGTGGATGATCGACCAAGGATTAATAAGGTATCCTAACTATGGATAGTGCACTCGAGATAGGGAGAAGTTGATGGCTCGAACAATTTAGGAGAGTAGTGCCGATGCAAATAACCAATACTATCTTCATCCACACTACTCTCCCAAGTCGTTTTAGCCATTAACTTTTCCCCTCTCTCGAGTGCACTAGCTATATTCAGGCTGGCTTATTTAATCCTCGACCGATCATCTACACTCCTTTTTTTCCCTCCTTTTTGATCTCCAAGTCCATCACCAAAAACTTATATTGGGTCGAAAGATTCTCACTTGGCATAATCTTACCATCTCTAAAAAAACCCTATCATCCTTCTTAAGAGCAAAAGTTAATCTGAGTCTTGGCCACCGAATCATGGAAGCTAACCAAGTGAACCTCCTTCTTTGGGAAGCATGAATTAACTACCATCAACCCAAAAGCCCGAGCATATTTTAGAAAATATCTTTTTAAAAATTTGAAATAGTAAAAATAAAAAAGAATTTAAAATAATAGAAATAAAAAAATAAATTAAAACTAAAAGAATAAAGATAAAAAATAAAGAAAGAAGTTAGTAAATTTCATGAATAATTTAATAAAATAATTATTTTCAAATAAAATAAATTTTAAGTTTTTAAAGTCAATACAATATAGACAATTAAAAGGGGGGGGGGGGTATTATAAAGGCAAGAAGGTCTAACACAAACTGTTGATCAACATTTTTACTCCTTAAAAATAAATTTTATACAATAATACATTTTCATTATAATCACATAAGTGGGGTCTGATAAGGGTGATGTATATGCAACTTTACCTTTATCTCATTAAGGTAGAGAAGATGTTTTCGATGGACTTTTGACTCAAGTTAAGCATATAGAAAATAATGGAGAAAAGTACAACAGTAACCACAAATAATATGATAAATGAAGCAAAGGAAAACGACATGTAATAGTAAAATCAAAGATTACTATAATAGGAGAATTTTATTTATACAATTGATAAAGAAAACTAAATTATACTCGACTACCTACTAACCTTCTACCCTAATTTTATTTTGGGTCATGTCCTCGGTAAGTTATAAGTGTGTCATATCCTATATAATCACCTCTTTCCAATACTTTTTAGTCTATATCTGTCGCTGCTAAAATTCACTATAGTCAACCTTTTTACTGGGCATCTAGGTATCTCCTTTTTATATGCTTTAACCATCTTAGTCTCGTCTCCCTCATCTTTTTCCACCATTAGGACCATTCCCTCTTTGTTCCATATATCTTTTTTAAATTCTATTTCTCCTAGTAAGTCCACACATCTATCTCAATATCTACATCTTTGCTACTTTCATTTTCTTGACGTGAGTTCTTGATCATCCAACATTCTACCCCATGCAACATAAATGGTCTAACAATAACTTTATAAAACTTACCTTTAAATTTAGGTGGACCATTCTTATCATATAGTACACCGGATTCGAACCTCCAGTTCATCTATTTTCTTCAGTACGATGTGTAACATCATTATCAATCCCTTTGTTTCTTTGTATAATTGAATAAAGGTACTTTAAACTTCTTATCTTCAAAATCACTTGGGTATCAATCTTCATTTCCACATCTATCTCATGAATTACGTCACTGAACTTGCACCTTCAAATACTTTGTCTTAATCATGCTCAAGACTTCATGGTTTGTCTCCAAATCTCTAGCCTCGTGTTAACTCCATCATATTTTTCTTCAATAGACACTATTTTATAGGGAATTAATAGCATTGAAATGTGGATGAATAGACACTATAAAAAATCTCTAAATTGTCAACAAATTTCACTAACAACTCAAATTCGTTAGTATATTAGCAATATATTACTAACAAATTTGTAAAAAAATTTTAGTAACGATTTTTTAACTACTACTACCCACAATGTTACTCAATAAATATTTGAATTGATAAATGTGATCGAAAAAATGGTGTCTAATTTAGTAAGTTCCTACCAACAGATTATCAACTAAAGTATTATTAACACATATCTTTTTTTAGTAATATTATCAATGAAGTATATGTCAGTTAGTAAATATGACAGAACAAACATAGTATAATTTCTTAATAGATATTAACTAATTACCAATCAATCATTTACCAATTACAAAATTTATTGCTAATTTACCAATCAATTATAAATGCACTGATAAATTACTAACACATTGTTATTTGTTGATAAACTTATCAACAAATACTTATAGGTTGGAAAGTTTTACCAACCAATAAAGATTCTGCTTTGTAAGTTACTAACACATTAGAAATAGCGGCAATATATTAACCGATTATAAATTTAATGGTAAAATTTATCAATATGTCCATCTTTAGCTAGTAATATTATATATGATGAGTCTGTTAGTAATTTCTACCAACTGAGATATAATTTGTTACCGAATTACTAAATTACCAACTGATTTGGAATAATTGGTAAATTTATCAATTGACATGTTAAATTGATTGTTAAATCACCATCTACTGCTGAAATGGATGTTATATCAATTAATATTTTAAACCAGATTTAAATTTTGATAGTACATTTAATGATAAATATCAATTTTTATTTTCTCTCTTTTTTAGTTGTTGAAAATTTTATCTTTTCGTGAATGTGAATGATTTACTTGAAGTATTAATTTGTATGTCGTGTTGGTGAGAAATTGCTTGAAATTTTCTCCTACCTAGAAATTTTATTGAATTTATCCCAAGATTGCATAATTATAGTAAAGAATTAGTTGGTGCTTACTTTACAGTTCCATGATTATGGTTACACTATATAGAGAATTTTTAGTTTCCAACTTTGGAACGAGTTGGATGTTTCCCAGTCAGTTATGTGACTTTAGTAAAGAATTACTTCATGTATCTACCCTTGTAGTTTTTCTTATGTATTCATCACAAACAACTTTCTCATATAACAATAAATACGGGTGTCATCAGGGCAAAAGAAGTTGTAGCAGATGAGACAATAAATACATATATATCAAGAAGTCTTCATATCTAACTAATGGTGATTGAAAAGGCTTTTGCATACACAAAAGTCTTCATATCTGGTAGTAATTCAAAATTCTTTTGTATGTAAAAAGTTCTCCCTCTCTACTAGTGACTCATAAGTTCTCTATATATGAAGAAATCGTTTCCTCAACCGATGATCAAGAAGTTTTTCTCTCTGGTAGTGAGCTGTAAGTCTTCTTCAACTCCATGTTCGTCATTGGAGTGTGATTTCACAGTCATAGTCAAATTCAACAAACAAGTAAAGTCCATCAATTTAAGAATAAATGATCAAACAGTTGAATTGACGGTTGTATGGAGAAGAATTAGAGAACTACTTCTTTTGATTTAAGTCTACAATTATAATGTACCTAATCTATTGAAATATGAATATCATTGTTTCTGTATTTTTATCTGTAGTTTTTCAAATACAAAATTTTGTGTTACAATATCGATTGGGATAGATGAAAAAAATTTTGAAAATAAAAGCAGATTCTATCAAAAAGTAAATTAAAAAAAATGAGATAAGCATCTATTACCCCCCTCCCTACAAACTATGGCTAAAGTTGCTACAACACATCCCAACTCCATGAAAATTCTATTATCCCCTTTCCAAACTCAAATATACCATATTTTTATCAATCTTTTTGTGCTAATGTGAAGCTTTTGACCATCTAAATGAGATGTGGCACCAACACACACTTTTATAAATAAAATAGGGCCCACATTCCATTATCTTTATTATTTATAATTTAAAATCCTTTCAACTTTCCATAAATATCACTTTACCATCGATTAACAGTACTTTTACAAAAATCTAACATCACTTTACTATCACAAAAATCAATTTCAATCGTATTATTGGACTTTACCCAAATTGATCCTAATTATCAGTGTTTCACTAGTAATTATTATGTAGGCTAAAATTTTCAAATAAGATTAGTGTTCGACTAGTACTTTGTTGTGTAATATTCAAAGTTTTTTCTAAAGTTTTTTTGGTCTGATTTGTTGCTGAAATCTTTAGAGAAGATCAAAAGTTAGTTCTTTAGAACTTTTAATGCATTTTGTGTTATAGTTTATATTAGATTGTGGTAGGTTGTGTTAGGATTTATGTTAAAGAGCATGTCTTTGCGATTTCTTACCGTATGTTACTATTGCTGTGTAATTTTGCAATTTTGGTGTAACACTTATTTTACTAAGTTAATTTTATCGAATTTAAGTTACTTAGTTGATTTTTGGTAAGGTTTATGTTGCTTAGCTAATTTACTGTAGGGTTTATGTTACTTAGTTTTATTTTTTTATAACACACATCAATAGAAGAGAGAAAAATAAATGATTTTTAGGTTTGTGTTATTACTATTTTTGTCAAGATGTGTGGTATACTTAGGTGTGTTACTTTGTTCATACCCTGCATATGTTCAACTAAGATAGGCCTACCTTGATAGTGACCGTGCTAAATTTTAGATCTTTTGTGCCATTGTTCTATTTTTTCAAAAGGTTTATAAAAGAATAAATAATAAGATAAAAGGTTTGATGGTGTGTCTCTATTACTTTAATAGAATGTTTGCTTGAACTTTAATAGTCAAAAGGGTTGGGTGGTATGTCTCTTTTGATTGAGCAAGATTGTAGTCATTAACTACATAAAAACTGTCACTTGTTTATTGAACTTTTCAGTGACTTGTGGTGAATTATTATTACTATTTGCTTGTATTCTAATAATATTGTGAGTGAATATGTGAATGTTGGTATGGATATAATTTCTTATGTTGATATGGAGGACTATATTAAAGAACTAGGGTATAACCCAAATTGCAAATTTAGTATTTGGCTACCTAACAATTGCATTTTAGGAGATATTGATAAAGATAATATTCTTTTAAGAATGTGTAGTACTTTGCAAAATAAGGCTATTTTGGGTGTATATATGCATATGCCTGAGGAGGAATCTAGTGTTACTTTTAATAAAGTTTGTGGGATCACTAGAAATAGTGTTAGTGAATATATTGGAGATGATGAAGTAGTAGGTAAGTGTAACACCTCAAATTCTTGCCTCTAAGAAATTTCTAAGTTTTGAGCTCACTGTCCAGGGTATGACTTAGGTGACGAGTAGTGAAGACTCCTCACGAGTCGTATGGCTCCAATCATTATTTGACTAGTAAGTTGTCCATGGTTTCTGTTGAGGTCATAACTTGGACCTCAGGAGTCATAAGGTGAGGTCACGAGTCGTAGGGTAGGACTCGTGACCAAACTAATAAGATAGCCCAAGGTTACTGTCTTGGTAACGATAAGACTCCACGAGTTGTAGGGTCTGATAATGAGTCATAGGGTGTGACTCATGCCCATACCAGTAAGGATGCCCTGAGTCATTACCCAGAGTACGAGTCTAGGCATCGACTCGTACCCAATCTTCATGAGTCGTGACGTAACCCATAATGACTGGCGGCAGTTTTTTCTATGTTTTATTTAAGGGTAGTTTGGTCATTTCTTTATTTTCTCAATTATAACCCACGACCTAAAATATCCTAAGCAACCTCATAACTCCTTTTTACTCGATCTTAAAATACTCTAAAACTCTCTTAAATTCCCAAATCAAGAACAAACTAGGGTTTCTAAGGATTTGGATTCTAGAGCTCCAATTGGTGATTTTTCTCTATAATTCTCAATATGTTCAAGCATGTATCTCTTCCCCTAAACTTGTTTTGTTAAAAGCATGTGTCTAGAATTGTTATTCATGTGATTAATTGATGATTTTGGAAATTAGGTTGAGGGCCTTTAAATGTTATAGATGGAATTGCTTTTCCCATGGTTTTTGTGAATCATACATATTTTTTAATTGATACTTTTGTAGTCATTGGGTGCATTAACATGGTAAATGGGAATGGGGATCATGGATTCTCCCAAATAAATGGATTTGGAATGAAATTGGTAATAACCTCAACCCATCTTATGAAATTGACTTTGTAAACATGAGTACACGCATATTGTAATCACTTTTGGCACTATCGCACTACATAAAAGGCTAGTGGAACACATATGGCTTTAAATTGAACTTAGGGGTCATGGATTCCCCAAACTAATGGATAATTAACATTGAACCTCGGAGTCCATCGATTCCCTCATGTGGATGAATGATTAAAGCTTATGGGGTCGTGAATTCCCCCAAGTATGATAATGGGAATAACATATTAATAATAGCTTACAAGCACAATTGGTATGACGATATCAATGCGTTATGCCTTAATGGATAATTATTAATTCAATGAATGAAAATGTGTAAATATTTTAATTGGGCTTAAAGGGGGGTTATGTAGCTGAGCCATGGAAGTGGAGGTACCGAGGGATTGATATTGGGAACCCACATTTGCCGATGTGAGGGTTGGTCTTGATGACAGACTGCTTATGTCACACTTTATATATTTGTATCCTGGATTAGAGAAGGGTCGTGGATTTCCCGACCTTTCTTGATACCCCAATTCATATGGCTAACACGTACTGGGACCCTTTTAGCAAGGTGAGAGATGGACCCATATATCCCCTGGGTATAGATGTCGGTTTGAGCTACATAGTCCAGATTAATATTTTAACTCACATGCTAAGCCTTATTCCCTATCAAAACATATTATATATATGTATATAAATATGTTTATAGGGTTTTGGATTAATTGATTACTGCATTATTTTGTCTCTTTCCTAAGTTACATGCTAGCACTCACCCCGGTAACCATCCCCGGATGTTGTATCCTCATATGATGCAGGGTCTGAAGACACTTGTGTTTTTTGTGGAGTGGTAGGTGATTTATGGGTTATCCGAGAGTCAGCTTTGAAGTAGTGAGCTTCCATTCTCTGGATGGCCCTTATTTTATGGTCTTGTATTTACTTATGTCTTAGTATATTTCAGTGGATTTTTGGCTATGGTCAGGGGCATGTCCCGACGTTGGTTGATAGTTGGTTTCTTAGAGGCTTTTTGTGGATTCTTAGATCCTATTCTGTTGATTTATCTATCATGTTAAATGTTTAAAACTCAACTCTATCTTGTTATATGTTCAAAATTCACCCGCTGCTAGTTGTATTTTATTTCGGTTGTCTACGTTAATGGAGGTGGTCTTTGGTCCTTGGTGGACTTAAGATATTCGTCACGACTAGACCCTGGTTAGGGCCATGACAGCAAGGTTGCATTAACTATGATTGGTGTAACTATAAATATTACCTCAAATAGTATATCTTGTTCAAATCCAGTAGCTCCATGATGAGGTAAAAAAACTTAGGGCTGAGCAAAGGTCTTATTTGTGGAGGAAAAAAGGGGAGAGAATTCTTGCAGATAATAAGAAAGTACCATATGGTCTAGCTGGACCAGATCTGGTGTTTGATGAGACTAGCACAATTAAAAAGCCTTAGAAAAGAGACTAGGGGGGTAATGAACCATATTATACAAATTCTGATATTGGTAGCTATGAAATTAATACATATGATAATTGTCTTGAATAAGGAGATAATATCTGGTCCAGACTGCCTAAACAAGAAGGAAAAACATGCTATAGAAATTGTGAAGTATGATCCTAGTTGTGACAAGGTTGTGTGGCTTTAAGGTATGAATTTCTCAAGTGTAAGGAGTTTAGAAAGGCAGTCACAAAATATGCTATTCAGAAAAGGGTTTAAGTTGAGAAGTATGTCAATAAGCCAAATAGACTTTGGGTGAAATATTGCAAGGAAACTTGTAAGTGGTTTATGTATGCAATTTTTGATAGCGAATCTAATAACTTTGAGGATATACCTTCTAGTACGTGTGTGTAAAAGGGCCACTGGAAATTACTTGTATAACACTAAATTCTTGGCCCGAGTTATGAAAGATGGTGTAATTAAATAACCAAACATCAGAGCATTCAAGTTGCAAGATTTAATCAGGAATAAATATAAAGTGCATGTAGGTAAGACAATAGCTAGGGCAATACGAGCTAGAATTTTGAATGAAATTATATGGTGAAACTTGGGGAAGCTAATGAATAGGCCAATGTTTGAGGCATTCTACATCTACTTTGAAGCAGTCAAGATGGCATTCATGTCATGTAGAAAATTCATATGACTGAATGGTTGTTTCTTAAAGGGAGTATGTAGGGCTGAATTACTTATTATTATGGGCAAGGATGACAAAAAACAAATACTTTCACTTTCTTGGTTGTAGTGGATAATGAGAATAAAATAGTTAAAGTTGGTTTATTTTTCTATTGCAAAAAGACTTATGCTGAGGAGATGGAGCAGGTTTTATTATTATGTAAGACACACAGAAGGTATATTTTGCTACCAGCTATTTTTTTCATTTTTTATGTATGCACTTCTCCTAATAACTGTTATGTTTTGTAGGGACTTGATTCAGTTGTTAAGGAGTTGTTACCAGCATGTGAGGAAAGAAGTGTGCTAGGCATATCCTAGAAAATTGGTCAAAGCATTGGAAGGGTCTTAAGAGGAAGATGGCAATTTAGAAGTGTGCTAGAAATACTAATGAAGATAAATTCAGGGAAAATCTGGAAGTGTTGTCTAAGCTTGGTAAGAAAATTTTTGATGATCTACTCTACTATGATAATGAGTATTGGTGCAAAGTTTATTTTAACAGTTAAGTCTAGTGTTATTCAATAGATAATAATATGTTTGAGAGTTTTAATGCTTGGATTTCGGCTGCAAGACATAAGAACATAATTAGTATGCTTGAAGAGATAAGTGTTAAGGTCATAACTAGGATAGCTAGGTTAGGTGAATTATCAAAGTCTTGGGCCACTAACTTATCTTTAATGTTAATAAGAGTATTGGAGGAGAATATTGATAAGTCAATAAACCATACCATTCAGTTTAATGGAGTAACCAAATATGAAATATTGGATGGGTATAAACAACACAATGTGTGTTTGAGATAGAGGGGGTATAGTTATACATCATGGATGTTGAAAGAGATATCATGTCCTCATGCCTTAGTTGCCATGTTGTATAAATAATGTAATCCTTGTGATTTTATTGATCCATTCTACTCTAAATAGAGAAACATGATGACTTACTCATATTTCATGGAACTAATGAACAACATGCCAATGTGGCGTATAAATCCTTTTGTTACTCTACTAGTGATAAAGAAAATTCCAGCCAATTTAGTTGAGAAGGAAGAAGGCTGGTGAAATCAAGAAGTCTGGTAAAATGCCTAAGACTGGAGTTACTATGACATGTAGCCTATGTAATGGTAAAGGTTACAACAAAAGAAGTCCTATGATAAGTAAAGGTGGAGTTGTTACTACTCCAAGAGCACCAAGTGTTTCACCTAATCCAACAACTCCAGAACCATCAAGCACAATAAAAGGAAAAGGCAGACCAAACGTAATATATTTTGTCTATTACTATGTTGTTTAGTATTTTTCAAATGCAATCAACTAACTATCATTAACACTTATATGTTAGAAACCAATAATGACTGAAGGTGAAGTTTCTACAAACAGAGAGAGAGAGAGAGACCTAAAAGGCATTTACTTCATCTGCTGCTACAAATGCACCAGTTGATGCTCTTTCTAGCACAAGACCTACAACTAATGCTCCTCCTTCTAACAAAATACCAAGTCCATCCGTTGCTACTAATTTTGTATCACCATCAATATATCATAGTCTTAGCAGTTGGTCTGAATGTCCAGCACCTAACTCAAGAGCATGAACAAGAACTGCTAACCCTTCTAATAATGGAATTTCATCAAGAACTGTTAGAATGTCATTTGGAACTAGAAGTGCTAGAGAAAAAGGGTAGGGGAAGTGGTAATGGAGAAAGAGGTGCTCCTAATCCCCTTAAAAGTTAGTTTGCATGTTCTCAAGGTAGTACAACACAAAATGTACCACCTACTACAAATGCTGCACCAAAGGAGAATACTTCTGCTACTAGAAAAAGGGAAAAGTGTATTGGCACCATGATGTGTTGGCCTTTTGTTAGCACATTTAAGACTTTTAACTTGGAATAATTGTAAGTTCTTAGGTAACTATCATTGTTTTTATGGTATTTCATATGATTTTGTAGGAAAGTCAAGATGTATGAACATATAGGAAAGCTACGTTGAGAAGGATGATTTTTGGTAAAAGATGCAAGAAATTAAGTTCTGAAGATTTCATCCGACGACTTGGTCTGATAAGTTAAGAACAAGAAAGGTGAAGCATTTCTAATGATATTTTCTGATAAGTCGTCAAGTTTCTGATAAGCCATCAGGACTTGTCATAAGTTGAAAGCAGTAAATATGGAATTTAAAAAGGAGTTATGACATTTTCTGATAAGTCATCCACTTTATGATAAGCCGTTAGGACTTGTCGTCAGCCGAAGGCAGCAAACATAGAATTTGAAGAGGAGTTGAGACATTTTCTAATAAGTCGTCAAACTCTTGATAAGTCTTCTCATATGTCATCACAAATGTTATCACACATCTCGTCACACATGTCATCAGATTTGCAATAAGTCGTTACAAATGTTGTCAGCTAAAGGAGCGAAAATCTGAATATTTAGTTTAGAATTTTCTTTAAGTTAAAAATATAAATAGCAACTTTTAGGGTTTCATCAAGTATCTGGAACTTATTCCAAAGGCGAAGTCACCTCTTTTTGGGCCCCTTAACTTACAATTCAATTTTTAATTCTTTGATTGAGTTGTGGGATATTATTTTTGAACTTGGAAGAGAATCAACTTCAGACTTCATCTTTTCTAGGTTTAATTTCTCTAAATGATGAATATAATTGTTGTTATCTCTTTCTATATCATGTGGAACTAAAACCCACAACTGGGGTTGTGGGATCTATGATTATTCCTTCATGTATTTTATAGTTGGTTAGGGTTTGAGTGATTGTGAGAACATCTTGATAATTCCCTTGTAATGATAGTTATTTATTGGTTGCAAACAATAGATTCCGCCTTATGTTGATTTGCTCGAACTGAGAAATAAACTAAAGATAGCGAATTATCAATGAGGATTTGGGAAGGTTAAGTTATCATCTAATGATTAATACTGTAACAAGATTGATCAACTTGAGATAAAATCAGTATGAATAGAATGTTTTCCTAAGTTTGAGAGAATTATAGAGTTCAACATTGTAATACCCCATACTTTTTCCTAGCTAATTTCATCTCAAGAATGTCTAGTATTATCTTATAAATTGAATGATTCCATGAGGAATTTTCAAGATTTCCCCTTTTTGTCATGTGAAAAATTCAATAAGCTTTCCATCGATATAAGATTCGTCCAAATCCGATAATCGGGTCAAAAGTTACAACTATTTCAAATTCCCGTCATAAAATAGTGCCATATTAGTCAGTGGCGCACCGCGCCACAAAACGCAATGGTATTTGGCAAATTCCAGTAGGGGTCCGCGATTATGGCATATCGCGTCAGGGCCCAAATTTAGAATTGTCAATTTCCCAGTGTCTTAGCGCAATTTTTCCCGCGTCGCGCCAAAGTTTCAAGTCTCAAAAGAAGGGGTAACACAATTGCTCCGCATCACGCCATCCATCAATTTCCCAATTGTCAAATTCCAGTGACACAACGCGATAGCGCCGCGTCGCACCAGGGGTCCAATTCGGGAATTTTTTACTGAAATTAAATGATGCATACAGGGTTAAAAGGGTTAACTTTCCACCCCTATTTAAGCCCTTTAACACGTGATTCAGCCATTTTTCACCCAAAATACACTCTTTTCTCTCAAGTTTCTCTCAAGAACAAGCTAGGGTTTTTATTTAGGATTCAAATTCAAGAAGGTTTCACCATCAATCTTCATGAAATTATGATCTAAGATTTGAATTGTGTTCATTCATGGATTCCTTCCAACTATGGAGCTCCAGAACCTTATTTTATCTATAAATTATGGTCTTTATGTTGTGGGTTATTTGTAATCATGTTATTGATTGATTTCAAAGTTGGAATCTTTATGTGTTTATCACGATATTATGTTACCATGCAAGATAAAATCCATGAATTTAGTTGCTTATGATGTGTAATTTGATGAATTCACTTATGCCCTAAGTTGTGCATGTAAGGTGGTTGATAAAATGCTTGAAAATGTAGAAATTATACTTTATAGCTTAAGACATAAGCTAAATGTGACATGCTTGTCATCCTCCTATGTTTAGATGGTTTTCCATGATATCATCGTGAAATATGCATGTTGTCGGAATAACCTGATATTAGAATATGAGATTATGATTTGATTATCAGCATTCTCATCCACGTTAGACAGTATGATAACCCTGTACTTCATGAAATCAACAACTTATTAAATTATGTATTGTTGATGTGGGTCTTGTACTTGATAAAGTCATGCTTCATTAGTTCCCTAATATCGAGTCCTAGGGGTACTTGTACCCAAAACATTAGCTGTGTGCCTAGATCCATGTCATATTTTCACGATACTCTCAGTTAAGCTATGATCCTTAGACTTCAGACAATCTTATGACTCAGTAAATCTCCATGATTTTATGAACTCATTCAGTTGTCAAATAACAGTAGTATTCAGTTAGTCAACAAAATTCAGTAAATCAGTCCATGTTCAGTTCAGTAAATCATGTTCAGTGTCTATTCAGATGGGAGTAGAAATTAGCACCGAGCGAACCCAAGAATGGGAACTTACTTGTTATATGAGGGTGTGATTCTTAGAAGCAATCCTTGCATTCCAGAACTATATAGCTAGCATAGGTTGAGACATCATAGCCTACTATATGAGGGTACATGAAGTAGATTAGCCTGCTATATAAAGGGTCCCACCATTCTCACTAAAGTTACCTATTATATTAGGGTCACTCACATGTTTTCCTTACTAGTGGCGCGGTATTGACACCCTTCCAATCAGGGCATAGATTGGACCCCAGTTCAGCTATAATGCATCATTTGGGGTATGCCGATTAGATGACTACCTTTCAAAGTCTCAGTATCAGTCTCAATAAAAGAACTCAGATAGTTCTTCTGAATTCAGGACTATCAGATACAATCAATTCAGATATAGTACGAAACTTTGCTAGTTCCATCAGATTTAGGATTGTCAGATACAATCACTCATGTTATTAGTTATCAGAATTCAGTCATTAGTTATGTTAGTCATCAACATACTCATGTTATCACGATTTCAGATATAGTTACTATGTATACCTGTATGTATTCTCACGTTCATTATTAGTCAGTTAGTATTGTTCATTCATATAAACCCCATGCATTCAGCCTACCTCACAAGTATACCAGTATATTCAAAACAATGACGCATTTCTGCTATGGTGTCTTATACCATAGGTTCAGAGACACGAGTTCCAGAGCATCAGTAGATTCTAGGTTCAGCCGTTAGAGTTAGAAGTGAGTCCACATCCTTCGAGGACATAATGATTTCTCTATCATCTCAGTAATTAGTATTTTAGTTGGGGTTAGTTGGGGACATATTCCATCAAATCCTTACTCATTTAGATAGTCATATTTAGAGGCTTTCCAGACTAGCATGTTTCAAACTTCAGTATTTTTAGTTTTTTTTGGGTTTTCTATTACCCCACACAGATCTTATATTATTTAGATTGTGTTCAGTTTTGAACTTTATGGCCTTTCAGTTCATGTTTCTGCATTATTCAATATTTTATGTAGTATACAAGTACAGATATTAGTCATGGGTTAGCTTGTGATCTTTTAGGGTCTTGAGCACCGTGTAGTATTTCTGGTACTAGATTCAGGGCGTTACAAGCATATAGGTAGGTTAAGAAACACTTAGACGGACTGTTAAAACTGATAATTTGGTATTTCCCACAAGTCATGAGAACCCAATACTACGGTTATTATTCAATGAGAATTAATAATCATAGTGATCACAACCCTAGTTTCTCTCTATCATTGATTTGAACCATTGAAATTTTAACTTTGAGTTCTAAAGCAAGTAGAAACTTTAATCATCGTTTGATTGATAAAACCCCCAATTAAAGGAAACCATTATCTATCAGTCATTTTAATCACAAATAGACTTGATTGACACCTTATTCCCTGTGGGATTTGACCCCAACCTAGTTGGGTTAAATATTTGACAACGACCGCTTACTCTCTCATAAGAGGTGTAATTTGGGTTTATCAAATTTTGGCACCGTTGTCGGGGAATACGGTTTCAAATTGAGCATATCTGTGATAATTGACTCATAGTAAGTTTCCTAGTTTTACTTTTATTTGTTATTTTTGTTCTCTGTAGGGTAGTTAGTGTGTTATCGGTAGAATGGCAAACCCACAAGAAGCAGGAAGACTAGCCGCCTTGGCTAGGGCTCAGCTAAATCAACAAAATATAGATAACCCAGGCCGAGTATCAAATCTAGACGAAGAGGACCTAGGATATGATGATCTCTTGGGACCGAGAAATCATAGGCGCGTAAAAGATATAGTGGCACTGGTTGACAGAAATATAAACAGAAATCACCCATTCAGAGCGAGACAAGATCGCCAACCTATGAAGTATGATATTGACAATGATGACAACAATTTAGATGGAGCTGGAGCTACAGGGGCAATCATTCTACCACCACTAGCTCCTGGGGTGAAATTCAACATCATCAGTACTATGATCCAGCTACTGAATTTGAAAGAACTTTTTGGTAGATTACTTGGTGATGATCCAAATCTACATTTGTTGAATTTCATCAATATTTGTAAGTCATTTGATAATCCTAGAGTGGGACAAAATACTATTCATTTGAGATTATTCCCACTGTCTCTATTTGGATAGGCAACTATGTGGCTGAATAAGTGACTCCTGATTCTATAACAAATTGGAGGCAATTGAATGAAGCTTTCCATAAAGGTTCTTTCTGCCCTCCAAAATGTTTTAGTTGAGAGATGAGATCAGCAACTTTAGGCATTTGTCTAATGAAGTTTTGCATGAGACTTGGGTGAGGTTTAAAAAGAAGTTGACTCAATGCCCAAACCATAAGACGACTAATGAATACTTGATGGAAACATTCTACAGAGCTTTAAACTTACTTACAAAGCCAATAGTGGATAATGCTGTAGGATGAGCTTTTATGGAGCTCACCTTTACTGAGGCTGCGGATATGTCAGAAAGAATGACTAAGACAAGTATAGCTTAACATACCAGAGATTCTGTGGTAGTTAGTGTAATATCAGTAGAGCAGCGTAGGAGAGAAGAAGAGCATGATTAGGATATGGCTTACATAAGAACCCAGATGGATATGCTCACTAAATATTTACTATTAGGGAATATATAAAAGGTAAAAATTATGGGGTCCCATGGTAGAGGAGCTAAATCAATCATCGAGGAAGAGGCTAATTATTTGAATAACCAGGGGTTTCCAGATCGGTGGTCAAGGAAACGAAGGTTGGAACCATCAAGGAGATTGGGAGAATAAAAGTTATAGGAGTGGACTGTATGTACCTCCTGGAAGCCGTGATAATTCTGTCACCAGTTTAAGCAAAATATCCATGGAGGACATAATGGAGAAACTATTAAAGAGAGTTGAGGAGACAAATTCTGGGGTGACTACGATGAAAAGTGACATATCTTACATGAGTCAACTAGTAAATTTGCATTCAAATACTATTAAATAACTGGAGCAACAGATGAGCCAATTATCCACAACATTCAACTAAAGATAGAATAGGACTCTACCAAGTAATATAGTTTAGAATCCGAGGTCTGATAGATCATGTATAGCCATTACCACTAGGAGCAGTAAAATGTTATCTAGTCTAGGATTGGGGTCATTCTCTTATACTGATGCAGTCGAAATATATTAGGAGATGGTTGATGAATCTTCAACGGTGCCTATGGAGTTGGAAAGTTCGAAAAAAAAGAATGAGAAAATGGAACAACTACCTAAGCCAAAGTATGTTAGTGATGTGGAGCAAGGCATAAGAAAGGAGGTAAGAGTTGCCCCAGTTGAAATCCTAAGGCCACCCCTCCATTTCCATAATGATTAAAGAAGAAAGAAGATGAAGGCAAGTTTAACAAATTCATGGCTATATTGAAGTAGTTGACAGTAAACGTACCTTTAGTTGAAGCACTTGAGCAAATTCCAGGATATGCTAAATTTATGAAGGATCTTGTGATGAAGAAATAGCAGTGAGCTATGAACTGGTGGATAATATCCACCATTGTAGTGCTATTTCTATAAGGTCCTTGGTGCAGAAGAAGGTAGACCTAGGAGCATTCACTATTCCTTATACGATTAGGTCTCCGAAATTTTCTAAGGCCTTATGTGATCTGGGAGCGAGCATTAATCTGATGCCACTAGTTGTTTATAAAAAGTTGGGTTTGGAAGACCCCACACCCACTAACATGAGACTAGTTATGGCAGACAGGTCTGTGAAAAGGGCGATCGGTATGCTACATGATGTATTTGTAAAGGTGGATGATTTTATATTCTATGCTGACTTTATGATCCTTGATTGTGAAGTAGACTTCAAAGTACCCATGATTTTGGGTAGACCATTCTTAGCAACTAGGAAAGTGTTAGTTGGCATAGAGCTGAATAAGTTAAAGTTTAGGCTCAATAAAAAAGAAGTTAGTATTGAAGTGCATCAATCCATAAAATAACAAAAGGAGATGAGTGTCTTCTTGATTGTTATGTATTCTATGAAGATGGGAAGGATACACCATCAGGACAGGGATAAATCACTTTCAAGGTATCTTGATAAATTCTGAGTAGTCAAGATAACCTAGTCGTGCCGCGATATTAAATCAGGCGCTGCTTGGGAGGTAGCCCAAGGTATAATGTTGTTTGTATTTGTATTATGTGATTGATATCAGATATTTGCACCTATGGTTCCATAGGTATGTTTCTAACTCTCTTATTTTGGTTTGATGCATTGGGGATAATGCATGATTTTAAGTTGAGGGTGAGACTGCTTGTGGGTGTTGATGTCCTCTCGGGGTTTTTGTTGCCGTGCCTCTTTTCCCTGAAGTCTTATTCCTAGTAGATCCGGTATGTTTAGGTGTACTGTGTTTTGTTTTATGATATGTTGTGATTAATTAGGAGAAAAATAAGTATCTGGGGTAGTTGACATATTTTGTTGATTTTTGGGAATGATAAATACCTCTCCAATTATCTATTTTGTAACTGTGTGATTGCATCTATATGCGACTACTGTAAATCTTTTTATGGCATTGGTATTAGGGACATGATAATCATTGCTAACAATTGAATGAACCGGATAGGTAGTATCTTGTGATGTACCTTTGTGCCATGTGTTTGTGAGATACTACCTAGTTTCTATTGTGTGTTAAATCCAGAACTTTCCCAGTTGGTATTGCCTTAGTTATAGGAGAGTGGTTAGCAAAGGATCATAGGCCATTTTTGATATTAGTCCACTTTTAGCCTAAATGACCTTCCAAGTTTGAGTAATATTCCTTGATCCAGATTTTGAGCCTGAATGCCTATATTTTTTTTTATTATTATACCTATCACCTTCCCACTTGGATCTCAATGAACTTGTTTTAGCCTTGGTCCTCTTTAGGCTTTGTGCACTTTGACTTAGGTAAATTGCCTAAGTTGAGGGTGGCTATCATAGTGGTGCGTAATGTAAAGTGAGTATGAAGAAGGGTAAAAATAAAAAAAATAAAAAAAATGCAAAGCTGGGTGTGGTAGAAAAAGAATAAGAAATGAAAAATTGTAAAAAATAGAAAATAAAAGACTAACGGACCGCATCCAGCCTGAATTTGCTTCAATAAAGAAAGGGAGAAATAAGTTAAAGGTTGATAAGTGAGACGCCAAAAATAGTGTAGTGCCAAGTAGGCTTAGTCACTTTAAATATCCTTGTGTATCATACCATCCCCAAGCCTATATTACAAGCTGAAGAAAAGTCCTATAGTGATCCTAGCTTAACTGTCTGAAAGCCTTGGTGATGAAAATAAGGGCAAGCTTACGGTGGTTGGCATACATTGACTGGAACTTATTTATGAGAGTGAGTGTCTCTTGACCGTCCCTGTATTTACGTACTTGATTTCAGATATGAGTGAAGAGGGATTTCTTTGTTGTAAGGGCACATCGGTTGCATTGCTTGCTGCTTACTTATTTAGGTAGTATAACTTGTACATATGCATAGTTATTGTTGCTAATTTGAAGCCATATCTTGATTCCTTTCTATCACATTGTTGATCTTTATGGATATACACATCTGGGTTTAGAGTGATTAAACATGGAGAGGGTAATGTGTGTTGAGCTAAAATTGATAATCAACTGTCATAGGTATCTTATGTTTCTCTTAGTTAAGCATCGTAGTATGGTGTTATGTAGTTGCTTGAGGACAAACAATTGTTTTAAGTTGAGGGTGTTGATGTGCTGGCCTTTTGTTAGCACATTTAAGACTTTTAACTTGGAATAATTGTAAGTTCTTAGGTAACTATCGTTGTTTTTTATGGTATTTCATGTGATTTTATAGGAAAGTCAAGATGTATGAACATATAGGAAAGCTAAATTGAGAAGGATGATTTTTGGTGAAAGATGCAAGAAATTAAGTTCTGAAAATTTTATCTGACGACTTGGCCTGATAAGCAGAGAACAAGAAAGGTGAAACATTTCTGACGACATTTTTTGACAAATCATCAACTTCTTGATAAGCTGTCAGGACTTGTCGTCAGCCGAAGGCAGCAAACATGGAATTTGAAGAGGAGTTGATGACATTTTCTGATAAGATGTCAACTTCCTGATAACCCATCAGGACTTATCGTCCGCCGATGGCAACAAATATAGAATTTCAAGAAGAGATGACGACATTTTCTGATAAGTTGTCAGACTCCTGATAAGTCGTCACACATGTCGTCATACAAGTCCTTAGATTTATGATAAGTCGTCAGCTAAAGGAGCGAAAATATGAATTTTTAGTTTCGAATTTCCTTTAAGTTACCGATATAAATAACAACTTTTAGGATTTCATTCAGCATCTGGAACTTATTCCAAAGGCAAAGTCACCTCTTTTTGTGCCTCCTAACTTAGAATTCAATTTTCAATTCTTTGATTGAGTTGTGTGATATTCTTTTTGAACTTAGAAAAGAATCAACTTCAGACTTCATCTTTTGTAAGTTTAATTTCTCTAAATGATGAATACAATTGTTGCTATCTCTTTCTATATCATGTGGAACTAAAACCCACAACTGGGGTTGTAGGATCTATGATTATTCCTCCATGGATTTTATAGTTGGTTAGGGTTTAAGTAATTGTGGGGACATTTTGATAATTCCGTTGTAATGATAGTTATCTATTGGTTGCAAATAATAGATCCTGCCTTATGTTGATTTGCTCGAACTGAGAAATAAACTAAAGGTAGCGAATTATCAACAAGGATTTGGGAAGGTTAAGTTCTAATCTAATGATTAATGCTATAAAAAGATTGATCAACTTGAGATAAAATTTGCATGAATAGAATATTTTCCTAAGTTCGAGAGAATTAGGGAGTTCAACATCTAAGTAGGTTGAGAAACACTTAGATGGACTATCGAAACTGATAATTTGGTGTTTCCCACAAGTCATGAGAACCCAATACTATGGTTATTATTCAATGAGAATTAATAATCATAGTGATCACAATCCTAGTTTCTCTCTATCATTGATTTGAACCATTGAAATTTTAGCTTTGAGTTCTGAAGTAAGTAGAAACTTTAATCATCGTTTGATTGATAAAACCCCCAATTAAAGGAAACCATTATCTATCAGTCATTTTAATCACAAATAGACTTGATTGACACCTTATTCCCTTTGGGATTCGACCCCAACCTAGTTGGGTTATATATTTGACATCGACCACTTACTCTCTCATACGAGAGGTGTAATTTGGGCGTATCACACCACTACCCAATATAAAAGACCAAGAGTGACCAGAATAGGTGTGCTTCAAGCTAAAAATGGATTCAAAACCTTTAAGTATTTTTACATTTATACTATTTGTGATTCTAATAATAACTTTAACTTATTGAGCTTTTTTTATAAACTGGATTGCCAAGTAGTAGAATATCCACTGGACCAAAACAAACCATGAAATCAATAGTTATAACTGGAGACATTGATTTCAAACCATCAAGTCAACTAAAGTGGAAAGGCAAGCAAATAATCATAACAAGAAGGCTCCAAGAGCTTAAAGATCAGTCAAGGACTTCAAACAATACAATCATGCATACCTCCTCCTCTTCACAACCCCGATACCCATGGAAGCTATAGTTTTGATATCAATGTTGTTTTGTCAATGATTGTTTTGGTGTCCTACAAATACTATTTTATTTGTTATTTTGGTATGAAATACTATTCACAAGTACCATTCTTTTTTGTTGCTTTTGGAACTAGTGATTTTTTTTATATAAATGGTACTAAATTTCTAGTGATTGAATGAAATGTTAAAGCTTTGTTTTGTTTCTTAAGTTCTCTTTTGGAATTGTGTTGTTATGAAGTTGTGTTGTGATGCTATTATGTTGTGGTTCTATTGTGTTGTGATACAGTTGAGCTGTGATGTTATTTTGGGTGAAGTTAAGTTGGTGTTGCTTCTTTTGGCTAAGTTACAAAAATGATCACGATGTGCTTGAGTTACCAGAAATAGAAAGTATCCAAATGCCAAAATAAGAGCACAATTAAAGTTACATAGCTACCAAATGATGCTCTATTACATGCTAAGACATTATCATAGCAAATTGAAGTTTCATTTTTACATAAAATTATCCTTTCTCTACTATATATTATGTCAACCTTATTTGATTTTTCTTTATGTTGACAACATGAATTAGGACACTAACATACACAACAACTACACATATCATCATACAACAAAGGAATTTTTCAGTAAATCGACATGATCTTTTCTTCTTTTCATCTTTATATTCTTCTTCTTAGCATCTCTTTTACATCATCCTTCACATTTAAATCTGCAAGGTCAAGTGAATTGATGTTGAGACTTTCAAATCAAATCCACATATCTTGAGTCTCATTATCTTATTTTGACTCCTCAGTGTCTACTGAATTCATCTTGGGATTATCACATTGCATCTTAAAGCTTTCAAGTTTATCGAAGTGTATCATAACATGCGCGTAATTCTCTTCTAGCTCCTTAATCTTGTTCACCAATCTTTGAAGAATAAATTTTGATTTTTCGTCAACTCGATCCTTGTCTCTGCATCTAAAATACTTGTAATTCATAGCTTGAAAATTAAAGACATAATAAATAGATTTCAACATCAACATCAACATCAACCCTAATCAATACTTGTAATTTTATTGTGCGGACAGACCCAATATCTTCTATCGGGATTGTGATCTGATAAAAAGGTTCGTGATTACAACCAAATACCATATTTGCATCACATTTCAACATTGATTTTTCGATCATTCTCATTCATACACATTTTATTCAACTTAAATTTTGTCATTTCAAACTGTAATAGAAATTGAGGAAGAAAATTTAGAACTTTAATATCAACATGGAACGATTAGAGATAAAAAATTTATATAACAAATTACCTTACAATTTCGAATGAAGGATCAATTGAAGAAGAAGAAGAACGGATTTGATGGAGATGAAAATAGTTTAAAGATGAAGAAGAATGGATTTTAAAGAAGGGATTTAATTTTTAACTTTGTGAATGCCACATAGCTAATTTTTTATTGCTTATAGAGATAACACGACAATCCTTCACATGCCTCTGATGCTTAACATCGCACAAGGTGCCACATCAGTATAAACGAGTAATAGGAATATGCAAAAATTGAGTTCAGGGGAGGGAGGAGTAATAGAACCCCTATAATTTTGGAGCATGTCATAGCAATTTTAGACATAGTTTGGGGGCGGGGTGGTGACAGATGCTTATCTCTTAAAATATTGGTTCATACATAGTATAACATTTTTATATCATACTAAGTATTTTAATTCAGTTTTTGTCCTTATTTATTCTTATAAATTTTGGTATTAATTTAAATTTCATCTCAGATATGAACTTTTAAAAGATTAGCTATAAATCCTATTCGGACTTAATTTATAGTTTAGGTTCAAGAAAGTAATATAAGAATCTTAAAAATTATAAAAGTACTCCAAAATAAAATGATAGATTCTAAAGAATTCATGAAAATAAAAATATATTCTATCAAAAGGAAATTAAAATAGTCGATATATATAGTGTAAAATTAAGATATGTTGACTAAAATTATTTTTTTGGTGGAAATTTTAAATTTCGTTCCAATCAAATGAGAATCTATACATCTGCTAGTTCTATGTAAATGTAGAACTAGTCCTCGACTTGCTAATCTCTATCACTGCTAAATAATCTAATTATCAACTATATAATGTTGGCATCTTAGATAGGATAAGTATTTAATCTCTTTAAGATATGCTGCCACCTTGTTGGATGAATTCCTCAAACATGTAACTATACAACAATCTCCTTCAACTTGCTTGAACTCACTAATGATATTCATTGAAACCTCCTATTGGTCCTCACTATCCAAACACAACAGATTGTTGCTAAGGAAAGGAACTTAATAAAACCTGTTCTTGCTCTGTTATTCTTTACTTATTTGTCAATCATGTACCTCTTCGTCCCATTGTTGCGTCCAAACGCACACACAAGTGCACGTGGTCCACCCAATTAATATAGTGACCTTAAGAAAAGCGAAGTATCGATCCCATAGGTACCAGTAATAAACAACTATCCACTTCTAGTTCAACTATTAAGATTAAACAAGTGCTTAGGTAACCAAAAGAGAGTTTTAAAGTTAAAAACTTAAGGAAAACAAAATGATAAATTAAAGGTTCTTACATAATAATGGGGAAAGCCTAGGGTTAAGGTACTGTGAACAATCATACTACGTTATAGAACTTCATTGGTTAGATTAATTTTCTTGGTTGTTGATTCACATGGTCGATACTTTGAATAAGTTCTTCCGAACCAATAATCAATTATCTAACTCAGGCCCGCAACTACATCATTGAGCAGGATGCGAGAAATAAGTTAAATAAACTCATATTCGATCCCGTAATTGAACCAAATAGGGAACCTAAGTATATTCGTATACTAAGTGTGAATCATAACTTCATTCAATTGAGATTATGATCCTATTCTATTCATCTTACGTTCTACCCTATCATTAATCCTTCCGGGTTCATAATAGAGTTAAGTATTATTATAAAGATCACAAATCCTTAAAATAGTGATAAAAAGGATAAGTAAATGACCAATAAATGATAAATAACCAAAACCAGATCAACTCATAATAATAGTAATCAGGTTCTTGGCCTTAACCCCAAAAAAGATGTTTAGCCGCTCAAGGACGTAACAAGAATCACAAGAGTATAATCAATGATACAATCCCAGAAAATACTAAAGTAAAAGAGTAAAAACCTATTTCATCCTCCTTAATCGTGCTTCAAATCCCCAAAGGTGTCCAAGGTGTGTACAACAATGATTAAGTGTCCTATTTATACTAGGACCGCAATTGACATTTTTAACATAAGGGTGTGCCACGCCCTTATTGCGTGGCTTAAGGTTCGTGGCACGCCACTATCATGCCTAGAAACTAGAATTGTCCATTTTAAAATGCAATCAAGTGCATGCCATGGCCTTATCGAACCATCTAGGCAGCGTGGCACACCAATGAACCCAGAAATTCCAGCTTTGAGCAATGTTTGTCCCTGCATTCCAAGCTTTGTGGTGGTGTTTTCTCTTGATTTCCAGTTTGTTTATCATCCATTTATCATCTTGATCAGCTAACTAAGCATCCTATAACATCAAACACCACAATTTAGAGTCCAAAACACCATAAAATCCAAGTGATGAACTAGAATTGAACTTAGCTCAAGCTAACAGTACTAATTATTGCTTTTGATCTTTAATATAATGTTTTGAATCAAAACTCATTATGAACACACCCAAAACACAAAAACTACATAACTTAACACTTAGATGCTTATTTACATCATTAACAAATCATTTAGCACACAAGTTGACACGACCTGAACCAGGGCCTTGTCGTGTCGAGTATCTCAAGTCCAACCAAGACCGAAGACCACCCCGTTACCCCAACTGAACCACCCTACTCCCCTTGTCGAAAGAATTTCAAGCATATAACAAGATGAAACAATAATAATTTAAAGACAATAAGGTATGCTTAAAACCAAAGTAAAAAACAATAACCAATAAACCATCTATTTCCAATCCCAATGCCAATACCAATACCAAGGCTAACACAAATACCGACACCGCCTATTCCCATAGTAGTCCGACAAAGCCACTAACGGAAATCAAAGAACATCTGATTGGACATTCCCCAACCATAGCTAAAACCAAAACCAAAGAAATAACAATAATGAAAAGAGGTCCATAGGATAAAATGGAACCTTCCGGAGTATGGAAGCCCACCACTTCAATCTAGCTCAACGATGTCCCCAAACCATAATTAAAACATGAAAAAACATATTAAGTAACATATTAAGATACACCCACATATGGAAAACCATAATTAAAACATGAAAAAACATAATTAAGTTACGAGGAACATTAATCAACTATGAATATCCAAAACCCTCAACCTTTATTTAAAAATTATAACAATACCATGAAAATCATACATTAAAATAGATGCCTTTAGTAAAATAACAATGAGGGAAGAGTAACATGCTTTAGATACCAAGAAATACGAAGAAAAGCCACCCTTGAAAGCCTTAATTGATTTCTTGATGAAACCCTAGCTTTTATTTGAAGTGGGAGTTTGAGAGAGAATTTGAGATTATTGTATTGGGAATAGTGTGTTACTGAAATCCCAAAAGGTATTTTAAGTCGTGGCTTCAAAGGGAGTTAAAAAAGAAAATGTCCAGAATGCCCCCAACTAAAAACTATAAAAAGTTCACAGGTGGTTACGAGTCGACCCCTTGACTCATCCACAACATACGACTCGTACCATTGAGTCGTCACCAAGATAGTGAGTTGGACACCCATACACTGTCCACCATACGACTCTATGACCCCACCCGTGAATTAACCATATGGATCGTATGGTCTAGTCGTACCCAAGATAGAATACAAGGGATTGGACACTGGATATCATACGACCTAACCTTACTAATCACAACCTATCCTCACGACTCTTATTGAGCCAGTCGTACTCATAGCTAACTCAAGTCACTAAGTTTCTGATTTGATGAAGGATCAACCAAATGACCTGTCACCACCCTCAATGACCCATACCACCGAGTTGTAACCATAACATAACCCCAACCACTATTCACTGGGCACCTAAAGTCTAGTATCAATTGACCCATACCCACACCATATAACTCGTATGATAAGTCGTTACTAGGGCAGTGAGCTCAAAGCCTAGGAAATTTCCAAGGGCCAAAACCCAGGGTGTTTCAATTCTCCTCCACTTGTATCATTCGTCCTCGAATGAATGAGATAAAGCAGTGACTACTACGTTAAACCCCCAAACATCTCTACGCTTACCTTTAAGACAAAAAATAGATTACCAAGGAATTCACAACCTACTCTTACCTTTAAGATAGAAAACAAAGATGTCAAGATTAACATATACCTTAAGCACAATTTCCATAACGAGAAATAAGAAAGGATACTTGGACTTTATGTCCTCTTCAGCTTCTCATGTAGCCTCTTACACCTTATGGTTTCTCCATAGAACCTTCACCAAAGCTATGTTCTTGGTCCGCAAATAAGAACCTGGCAATCCAAGATCTCCATAGGGACCATTTCATAAGATAGGGAATTCAAAATACCAATATCCTTGATAGGCACAATCTGCGATTAATCTCCCACACTTTCTCAACATAGAAACATGGAACACCGAGTGAATCTAGATAAAACTAGAAGGTAAATCTAACTCATACACAACATTGCTAGACTTTCTCAAAACCAAGCACGAACCAACATATTGGGGACTAAGCTTCCCCTTCTTCCCAAACTACATCACTTTCTTCATGGAAGACACCTTCAAGAACACCCTATCCCTAACCTCAAACTCTAACTCCTTATGCCTCACATTTGCAGAGGACTTGTGACAACTTTGGGCGGCTCCAAGCCTATCCTAAATTACCTTCACCTTTTCTATAGCTTGGTGAACCAAATCTAGTCCAAATATCTCCACCCCACAAACCTCGAACCACTCAATATAAGACCTACACCTCCTACTATACAAAGTCTTAAACAAAGCCATTGTAATGCTAGAGCGGTAGCTATTATTATATGCAGACTCTATAAGAGGTAAATGCTCAACCCAACTACCACCATAGTCAATCATGCAAGCTCAAAGCATATCTTTCAATGTATAAATAGTTCTTTTTGCTAGCCTATCCAACTGCGGGTGGAAAGCCACACTAAAACTCACCTTGGTCCCCGAACCTTTCTAAAATAACCACCAAAATTGTGATGAAAATTACATACCATGATCCGAGATGATAGAAACAAGCATTCCATGCAACTTCATGATCTCATGAAGGTACAACCTTGCATAATTCTTTATTAAAAAATTTGTCCTCATTGGAAAGAAATAAGTAGACTTCATCATCCTATCCATGATGACCCATACCGAACCAAGCTGATTTCGAGACCGGGGAAGACCGATAATGAAATCTATGTTGATCATTTCCTACTTTCACACCGACAACTAAATTTCTTGATACAACTCTCTGGGCCTTATGTGCTCAACCTTTACTTGTTGACACATCATGTACTTAGCCACAAAACTAACCACATCCTACTTCATGTTGTTCCACCAATACATTTTCTTAGGTCATGATACATTTTCTTCAAACCAGGATGAATAGCATAATGTGACTCATGTGCCACAACTAAGATCCTCTCTCGCAATCCATTTATATCGGGAACATACAATCTCCCTTTGTACTGTAAGGTACCATTTGCACTAACCTTGAAAGCCATTACTTTCTGCCCACCTATATCACCCTTGATCCTTATTAAGATAGGATCTAACACTTGCTTATTCTTTACCTCAGCACCTAGGGACGACTTTTCCACCTCTTGAACAAACACACCACTATCCTTGGAGTCTAATAGGCAAACTCTAAGGTTAGCCAAATGGTGAACATATTTTACCAATTCTTGTTTTCCCTCATCCATACAAGCTAGTCTCCTCATTGATAACCTTCTAAGAGTATCAAAAACCACATTAGCTTTATCTGGATAGTAGTGAAGACTCATATCATAATATTTGAGTAGCTCAATCAATCTTCTTTGCCTTAGGTTAAGCTTTTTCTTAGTAAATATAAATTGTAGGCTCTTATGACCGAAAAAGATATCCACATGCATACCATATAGATAGTGATGCAAATTTTCAATACAAAAACCACAACTAACAATTCTAAGTTATGAGTCGATAATTCTTCTCATGCATCTTCAACTGTCTAGAGGCATAAGCTTTCGCCTTGCCATGCTACATCACACAACCGAGCCCCATACAAGATACAAAATAATAGGCCACAAATCCATCCGTGCCTTAGGGAAAGTCCATATTGGAGCCAAAGTCAGCCTATCCTTCAGTTTCTCAAAACTACCCTTACAAGTATCGGACCACAAGAACTTCACCTTCTTTTGAGTCAACTTAGTAAATAGGGAAACTATAGTTGAATAAATTTCCATAAACCTCCTGTAGTAACCACCTAAACCCAAGAAACTCCAAATATCGGTTGGAGTCGAAGGTCTAGGCCACTTCTTAACCACTGTTACCTTTTGCGGATCCACCATGATCCCTTCACTAGAAATGAAATAACCTAGAAAAGTGATAGCGTTCAACCATAATTCACATTTCAAAAATTTGGTGTACAACTGTTGCTCTTTTAGGATCTACAACACAATGCGGAGGTGATCGGCAAATCCATCTCACTCTTTGAATACACCAAAATATCATCTATGAACACAATGATGAACAAATCCAGAAACTAATGAAAGACTCTATACATCAAATCCATGAATTTTTCCAGGGCATTTGTCAACGCAAAGGACTTAACCAGAAACTCAAAATGACCATACGGGTATGGAAGGCAGTCTTAAGAATATCCACCTCCGTAATCATTAGCTGATAATATTCAAACTGAAGATCAATGATAGAGAAAAACTTAGCACCCTGAGCTAATTAAGAAAATTATCTATCCTCGAAAGAGGGTACTTATTCTATACCGTTACCTTATTTAGTTGCCAGTAATCAATACACATCCAAATAGAACCATCCTTCTTATTCACGAACAATATCGGTGTACCCATGGGGACACACTAGGATAGATGAAACCCTTATATAAAAGATCCTTTAGTTGGTTCTTAAGATCCTTCAACTTGGCTTGAGCCATTCTATACGGGGGAGTAGAAATAAGATGAGTGTCCGGAATAAGATCTACCCTAAAATCAATCTTCCTATCGAGAGGAACATCAGGAAGGTTATCAGGGAAGACCTTAGAAAATTTATTCACCACCTGGGAGAAATTTAAAGAAGGACCCAGCGAGTTAGAATCTTTAACTCGGACTAGATGATAGAGATATCCCTTGGAAATTAACCTCCGGGCTCTAAGATATAATATGAACATCCCCTTAGGCGCTAGGGAACCACCCTTCTACTTAATAACCAACTCATTTGGGAGTTTAAAGATGACCTTACGGGTTCGATAATCTTGAGAAGCATAGCACGAGTACAACTAATCCATCCCAGTATGACATCGAAATCAATCATGTCTAATTCAAATAGATCCACCAAAGTCTCCAGACCATCCACAGATACCATACAACCCCTATAGACTCTTCTATCCACCATAGAGTCACCCACCGAGGTAGAAAAAAAAGGGTTTGAAATATACTCGAGACCAAAACCAAAATGCACAGCCATAAATGGGGTCACATAAGAAAGAGTGTACCCCAGATTAAGTAAATAATACACATCAAGGTAAAAGAGTTTCAATATACTAGTAACGACATCAGGCGATGCCTCAGACTCCTGATGGGCAGTGCGAGTATAAAGTTGGTTCCGACCATTGCCAGAGCCAGATGATGCACCCTTTGGTGCTAGAGCTGATAAAGAGGCATAGGAACCTTGTTTGCCTAGAAGCAACCTTACCAATAATAAACTTTTAATTATGTGCCCTGGCTGACCATAGTTGAAGCACTTGTCCTTTCTTTTATCACAGTAACCCCAATGTAATCGACCATAAAATCTACAGGGAGGATATAATAGAGCTAATTAAGCCCCACTGGCCTGAAATTTGGGAACCATGTGCTCTATAATTGTTGCACCCTGAAAGCATCTATCGCATGATGGCTTTGGATAGGGAGCACTAGCCATTGCATACGACCCAGAAATTCCACACTTTCTCTTGGACCACTTTCCACCATCCCTGCCACTTTGTTGCTGGCCATTACCATACTAAAAAAATCTAAACTCTTGCTCTACCTTTCCCTAATATCCACCTACTTTTTCTTTTCTTTCTTTACCTGCTGTATGTACACCACCAACCCAGAGATGTCTATATCCTTATTCAACAAGGCAACCTTATATTCGAAAATTAAGTCTCGGGAAAACCTGGAAGCAAAATTCCTCATTCTAGCCCTTATGCTAGAAACCAACTCTGAAGCATAATGAGACAACTGGTAAAACTTCACAAAATACTCCTTGACTGCCGTCTTGCCTTGCTTCAAGTTAACAAACTCTTCCACCCTCACCTCCCTCACCTCCTGAGGAAAGAAGTGGTCTAGAAAAGCACTAGAGAGATCATTTCATAGGGCGGACTCAACATCATAACCTATAGATTACTCCCATTCCTCATACCATTGGTATGTTAAAATATTTTAGTTGGTAGGCAATAAATTCCACACCCTCTATGTTAGTAGCACTCATAACGTGAATGATCTTTTTTATCTCATTAGTAAAGCCTTGAGGATCCTTCTCAACCTTAACACCAATGAAAATAGGAGGGCTTAACATCATAAACTGGCCAACCCTTGTGGCATCAGAAGATGAAGTAACATAAGATCCACGCTCGACCTGAGAAGCTACCAGCTGTTCCAACATATGGATAGATTGACGAAACTCAGCATTTGTCACATCTGCCTGAGGAGCTCAAGAAGGACTAGAAGAGATGATGGAACTCCAGAAGGGTAATCAGGAACTAGACCCCTAGACTAAGTTTAGACCACATAAGCAGAGTGTGTCCTATTAGCATTATCCCTAAGCAGGACAGAGGAGTTTCCATGAGCTCCTGATCGTTAGGGAGGAATCATTTGAAAAGCGATCAAATGGGTATTAGAGAAGATTTCAGGATCTTAGACTCTATAGCTCATAAATAGAACACAAGAAAGAGAAATATTCCTAAATGCCTCGTAGCCTCTACCTTTTGAGTGTGGCACGCTAGACACCCTTAAAATAGACTCTACTCAATATGGCATTGTAAACTTCTAATTGACCATGAACTTAGGGCTATGATACTAATCTGATACGACCCAAACTAAGGACTAGTTATGTTAGGTATCTCAAGTCCAACTAGGACCAGAGACCACCCCCACTACCCTAACTAAACCATCTTACTCCCTCTATCGGAAGAATTTCAAGCATATCATAAGATGAAACAATAATAATTTAAAGATAATAAGATAAGCTTAAAACCAAAATCAAAAGCCATAACCAATCAACTATCCATTTCCAATCCCAATGACAATACCAATACCAAGGCTAACACTAATACCAACATCGCCCATGTCTACAGTAGTTCGACAAAGCCTCTAATCAAAATTAAAGAACATCCGGTCGAAAATCCCCCGACTATAGCCAAAACCAAAACCAAAGAAATAACAATAATGAAAAGAGGTCCATAGCTTAAAATGGATCCGTCCAGAGTATAGAAGCTCACTACTTTAATTTGGCACAAAGCTTTCCCCCAAATCTAAGTCACTGAGTAGGAGGGATGATAGTTTGTCCGATTCCTGCATCGTATGGGGATACAATGCCCGAAGATGGTGGGCAGGGTAAACTCTAGCATGTAACTTAGAGATAAAGGTAAAATAATGCCATCATTCAAAACCAAATAAAATAACCATATTCAACCACATATATACATATATATATCATGTCAGGATAGGGAATAAGGTTTAGCATACATTTAAATCCTTAACCTGAGTTGTGTAGCTCTGCCATCCTAAAACCACCCACGAGCTATACAGGTTCAACTCTCATTGCTAAAATAGCCCCGGTGTATGTTAGCCGTATGATTAGAGAAAAAAAACCTAGAATGACTAGTACATCCCCCAAAATATAAGTGTGACATCATACACATGGTCACCAAGGCCACCTTTACATCAACAAACATGAGTTTCTAGTATCGGTCTCCCTGGGACCCCTAACTTCCATGACTTTTCTACTCAACCCCCTTTAAGCCTATATTAAAACCATTTACACATTCCCAACCATTTATCAAGGAGTCTTTTATTTAGGAATTAACCATTGATATCATCATACCATAAGTAGAACTTGCTAGTCTATTACCTTATGCCATATAAACCGTTAAACCAAATTAGACTCCACAATTTCTAGTTAACCAAAACTATTTATAATCAAACCGTGGACACCAAGGCCTTTCCAAAACTATATGAAACCAACCAAAACCAATTCATTTTTGTTTAACCATTTATGCAATAAAAATATCCAAAAGGATAATCAAACTATATGAAAAAAATCATTCTCATTGACAATTTCACAAATAGGTTGAGGGCATGCCATTATCAAAACCAAAATCATAAAATTTGAGGCTCAACCATGACACCCCTAATTAAATCACTATTCCCATGTACCCAGATGTGGAAAACCATAATTAAAACATGAAAAAAATATAATTAAGTCATGAGGAACATTAATCAACCAAGAACATCCAAAACCCCCAACCTTTATTTCAAAACCATAACAATACCATGAAAATCATACATTAAAATAAATGCCTTTAGTAAAATAACAATGAGGGAAGAACCACATGCCTTAGATACCAAGAAATACAAAGAGAAACCACCCTTAAAAGCCTTAATTGATTATCTAGATGAAACCCTAGTTTTTACTTGAAGAGAGAGTTTGAGTAAGAATTTGAGAGTGTTGTATTAGGAATATTGTGTTAATGAAATCCCAAAAGGTTTTTTAAGTCATGGAACTAAAGGGAGTTAAAAGGGGAATCGTCCAAAATTCCCCCAACTTAAAACAATAAAAACATCGCAGGTGGTTACGAGTCGACCCCTTGACTTGTGACCACAACACACGACTCATACCATTGAGTTGTCATCAAGACAGTGAGTTAGACACCCATACACTTTCCATCATATGACTTTATGACCTCACTCATGACTTAACCATATGACTCGTATAGTCTAGTCGTACCCATGATAGAATTTACGAGATTAGACACTGGACATTATACAACTCAACCTTACCACTCGTAACCTATCCTCATGGCTTTTAGTGAGCTACTCATGCTCAGAGACAACTCAAGTCACTAAGTTTCTGTTTTGATAAAAGATCGACTAAATGACCCATCACCATTCCCCAATGACCCATACCATCGAGTTGTAACCATAATAGAACCCCAACCACTATTCACTAGACACTTAACGACTAGGGTCACTTGACCCATACCTATACCATACAACTCGTAGGATAAGTCGTTACTAGGGCAGTGAGCTCGAAGATCAGGAAATTTCCAAGGGCCAAAACCCAGGGTGTTTCACAAGTAGTCCGTAAAATAAGGCTAAATAAGCATACATAATGACACTTAGGTGCATAAATCCATGTAAGATCACGACCCCACACTTAAAACCTTGTTCGTCCTCGAACATTCTTCATTCTAAGCGTCATAAACATGAAAAGACTCCAATAATACTACTATAAGCTAGACACTTAAGCTAGCACTACAATGACTACACATATAGAAAGTTTCACATATAAACATGCTGTATTCGACTGAAAGCTCAAGAATACTACTCCAAAATATCTTAACCTCAAGAATTGACTCACCAGTTTGCAAACTCATGCATATTAACTCAATAAAGAGCTCATATAAATCAATAAGTTACCATTAAATATATGCCCTTACAATAAGAGAGTTGCCCATGTTCACTCACAGAGATGCACTTGATCACACAAATGGGTAAAAGAATAAAATTACACTAACTCTCACAAGGAATTCACAAGTTACACAAGATGAAACATAGGCTTTCCCTTAGTGTAGTACTCTGCTAATTTTAGAATTTTAAGACTTAAGATCAAATAGGTCTTTAAGGGTTTTAATGTAGGCTATGGGATAGGTAGGAACTATTTTGGCCAGGAATAACGACTATCTTCCATAAGCGCTTTAATACATCACATGAACATTAAGATCTCTCCTCAACAACCAAACTTCCCCACATCTTCCTCACACTTTCTTTTATTTTGCCCCATATCTTTAAGCTAGTTTAAACATACATCACAGAGGGAGTATTTTATATCAACACATGATTCACTTTTAAATTTTTCATTACATCACTCCCACCCATATCACATAACTTTTAACACCACTAGCTACTTTTTAGGGCTTAGTTTTCACCTTTTTCCTTCTTAATTTCACACTCCTTAACTTTTGTAAGTTTTTAACTAAAACACTTCAGAGCTTTGGATCAAATTAAGGTTAAGCAAATAAGGGGATGTAGGCTACAAATAAGGCTACCAAAGAAATAGGCTAATTCTCAATGGGGCTAACAAAGATTATGTATAAGGGTATATAAAAGAGAGGGTAGAAAACAAGGCTATCAAAGAACTACCTATATTATCATCATATACTCTAAACTAAGTAATCATACGAATTTAGAATTAAGCCAACCACACTTAATAGTCATAAACAAGAGCCTAGGTGTCTCAAAAGTAGTGATTCTACACAAGCAACATGCTTTTATAACTAAACCAACTTGCATCATACAATCACACATAACACCAACAAGAAAATATCACTTACCTAACACCAAAATTTAAAATTTACTCCTAAAAAGAACACACTGGGCTTAAAGGGCTCCCCTTGAAAAAGAATTGAAAAGAATAACCATGGGGTGGGGGAAGTGTACATCTACTAAATTGATCCACTACAACTTAACACTAAAAAACCAAAATCTTTTTGTACTTTTTCAAATTTAAGAAAAAACTAGAACACAACTAAGAACTAATATCCTTCAACATCACTTCACCCGAAACATGGGAATTTCACCACCTCACACTTAAAAATCTATTTTGTCCCCAAAGTAAACTCAAAAGTAGCGATAAAAATACTCCTTAAGGCCTCTAAGACTAGCTAGCAACATATTTTATTATAGGTAAGGTCAGGTCGACCCCACACCAAGTCTTTCCCATGCTCATTAGCTCTTGTCTCTGATACTCAGGCTTTCCATCAACATGTGACTCAAGAAAAACAAAAACTATGTGAAGTAAAAACTAAAAACACTAAAAATAAACACCTACCTTAATTTAGGTTTCCTCCTAAGCAGTGCTTGATTTAGTGTCGCGACACGACCCAACATCACTACTCAGTTAAATTCCTTCATCTTTTTCCTTCTACTTAGAGGCTATCTTCTTACTCATTTTTGAACTCTTGAATGTGAACTCTTAAGGTCAACATCTTTCTCAACAACAACCTTTTTTGGCTCATCAATTATTATTTCTTTGGGCTTAGGTAACTCAATAATATAGTTTGAAGAGGTCTTTGGTGGTTTGTACTATATCATTCTATACTTATCCACTTTCATCACCGTAATCATACATAAATCTTTGTAATGGGAAGGTGGATTGAGTGACTTATAGACTTTGAAGACCAACTCTTCATTATTTAATCTTATTTTGAGAGTGCCCTCTCTCACATCTATTAGCTCTCCTCCTGTTGTTGAGAATGCATGTCCCAGAACGATTGGTACCCCGTTATTTGCATCATAATACAAAACACTAAATTCATAAGAATTTATAAACTTACCAACCTTTATTAGGACATCCTTAATTATTTTTTCATGTTGGACTTGGGTCCTACTTGCCTTCTATAGCACCACTTAGCATGGCCTTGGCTTGCCCAAACCAAGAGTCTCAAACACTGATAGAGGCATCCCATTATACGTGCCCCCAAATTACTCAAGGCATAGACTATATCACTATCACTATTTTTTATGGGGAGGGTGAAACTCCCTGGGTACTTAAGCTTCTTGGGCATCTTTTTTGTCACCATGGAGCTGTACTCCTAAGTTAGTACCACCATCTCAATGTACTGTAACTTTACTTTATTAGTCACCACATCCTTCAAGTACTTGGTGTACTTGGTCATTCCCTACAAAATATATAATATGTGAAAGTTAATATGAAGTTCTCTGAATGTGTCAAAGAACTTCTTGAAAAAGTATCTTCTTTGGCTTTTTTAGCTTCTACGGGAAAAGAGATGGTGGTCTTTCCTGCACCTTGTTAATAGCTTTTGCTTTTGGGTACTCAAAATTTCCCAAATTATTGACATATTTGTGTGTAACCTGCTATGGAACGAACTTTGCATATAACTCCTTATTTTTTTAGAGGTTTGTCATTAAGCTCCTTACCACTCGTCAAGGTGATTGCCATAACTTTCTTAGGTGGTTCATTATAACATTGTAAAACACCTTGAGGCCTGGTATATATGCTTGGGCTAGTTGTCACAATTGTTTCTCTATCTGCTTTTGAGGTATTTGCTGATTCTTTATTTCAGCAGCTATCTATTCTTAATTGGACAATATCTTCTTCAATGTCTCCTCTATATTGCTGGCCTGTGTATTTTGCTACTGCTGAAATTGTTAATTATTATTATTACCCTATGAATAATTTAGCTGACTCCCACTTGTGGTTGTAGGCATTGCTATAGTTTGTCTTTGAGCATTGCTTACAAAGTTCACCAATTCTAGATTTGCACCATAGAAGTCTACAGAGTGGACACTTTGCCATAAATCTTACACTAAACTGGGGTCTGCTACACTATATTTACTTGAGCTAGAGATTGGTTCATACATAATTTACTGAATTGCGGCATCATCTGATTCTGCATGGAATACAATTAGGCGACTAAGGTTAAGATACTAGCAACCTTAATTATGCCCGCAACCTTTTTCACTGAGCTTCTGGATATGTCACCATGCAAGTTTATATTCTGTTGAGTAATATGGTTTAACAAAGTACATAGCTCATCATAGGTCTTTCTTAAAACCCGATCACCTGTAGCTGATTATAGCAAAATTTTTGTGTTATGGTCAAGGGATTCAACAAAGGTGTGAGATAATACCTCATTGGACTGTTGATGATGTGAAAAATCCTAAAGAAGAGACTTGAATCTCTCCTAAGCATGATAAAGTTCTCATCGGGCTTCTGCTTAAAGCTTAAATCTCACTACATAATCTCGCAGTCTTTCTAGATGGAAAGAAATGAATGAGGAATTTTCAGGACAAGTCATCCTATGTAGTGATGAAAGCTTCCAGCTTAGCATTAAACCACTTCTTTGATTACACTAAAGTGAGAAGGGAAAGACTGTCAGCCACACATAATCAGTGGACACTCCGCTTGGGATGAATGTGTCACTCATTTTTAAGAAAATTTTGCAAGTAAACTTATGGATCCTCATGTGATATCCCGTTAAATTATCCACTAATGTCCAGAAGATGTACCATATTCTACTTCAATTTAAATTCTACCTCCAGGAGCCGATCTTCAAATAGCGGAGGTCACATTAGTTTCAAGTAAAATTTCCACTACGTGAACTGTCTTGCGAGCTGGTGGATCTTCAGCCATGAGTGTAGGAATAGTCTCTTCTTCATGAATTTTTGGGATTCTATAGAAAAATAGTGCTTCTTTCCTCCTTTACTGTAAGCGTTGCTTGGGCTCGGGGTCTGGTTCAACCAACTTCCTATCCCTTGTCAACTTACTAGTTTGCTAAACCTATGCCTGAAAATTTAGAAGCCAAGATCAAGTTAATAGCATCAAAGAAATCAAAAAGCAAAACTAAAACTAAGACAGTTACAAAATTACAAGTCCCGAGCAATGACGCTTAAAACTTTTTTCGCCCAAGCGCATATGCAAGTGTACGTGGTCCACCTAAGTAATAAAGTGACCTTAAAGAAAGCCAAGTATCAAACCCATATGGACTAGTGTTAAGCAACTATCCACTTATAGTTTAACTATTAAGATTAAACAAGTGCTCAAGTAAGAAAAAGAGAATTTAAAGTTATAAACTTAAAGAAAACTCAACAATACGGTAAATTAAAGGTTTATATACAATAATTGGGAAAGCCCAGGGTTAAGTGCGCACTGCGAACAATCATACTATATTATGGAAATTTATTGGTTAGGTTAATTATCTTGGTTGTTGGTTCACATGGTTAATACTAAGACTATTATCTTTCAAACCTATAATTAATTATCTAACTCAACCCCACATCTACATCATTGAGCGAGGATGCAAAAGCTAAGTTAAATACACTCATATTCCATCATATAATTAAACCAAATAGGGAATTTAAGTATATGCCTATCCTAAGTGTGAATCATAACTTCATTCAATTGAGATTACGATCTTATTCTATTCATCCCATGTTATACCCTATCATTAATCCTTCTGGGTTCATAGTAGAGTTAAACATGTATTCTAAGGGTTGCAAATCCTTAAAATAGTGATAACAAGGATAAATAAACAACCAATTAATGATAAATAACCCCAAAATAAATCAACTCATAACAATAGTAATCATGTTCTTGGCCTTAACCCCGAAAAAAAGGTGTTTAGCCGCTCAGGGACGTAACAAGAATCTAAAGAGTTTACTCTATGATACAATCCAAGAAAATACTAAAGTAAGAGATTAAAAACCCTATTTTCAGCTTCCTTAATAGTTTTTCAAATACCCAAAGCATTCTAAGATGTGTACAACAATGATTAAGTGTCCTATTTATCCTAGGACCACAATTGTCGTTTTAATATAGGGGTGTGTCACACCCTTATCGCATGACATAGGGTATGTGGAACATCACTGTCATGCCTAGGTACTGCAATTGTCCATTTTACAATGTAACCAAGGGTGTGCCATGACATTATCTCGCCATCTAGGCAGCGTGGCACGCCAATGAACCTAGAAATTCCAGCTTCACACAATGTTTGTCTCATGCGTTTGCCCCTTTATTCCAAGCTTTGTGGTGGTGTTTAATCTTGATTTACAGCTTATATATCATCCATTTATCATGTTTATAAACTCACCAAGCATACTATAACATCAAACACCACAATTTAGTGTCCAAAACACCATAGAATTCAAGACGATGAACTAGAATTGAACATAGCTCAAGCTAAGAGTACTAGTTTTCACTTTTGATCTTTAATCTAATGTTTTGACTCAAAACTCATTATGAACAAACCTTAAACACTAAAAACACATAACTTAATACTTAGATGCTTATTTTTATCATTAACAACTCATTTAGCACACAAGTAGTCCTCAAAATAAGGTTAAACAAGCATAGATAATAACACTTAGGTGCATAAATTCACCTAAGATCACCCATGTTGATATTTGCCTTGCTGTTTCTATCCATATTAGTAATTATCCCCATATATGTTGGTATCACCGATAGAGCAGATGATCTAATATCTCATTGTTTTTTGAAATACCATGTACACATTTCTTTTCCACTTGAATCCCCTATCTTGCAAGCCTATCCACTACTTTTAGCATCTTTTGAATAGCTAGCCATGTCATGAATTGGTGCTTTGGTATTGTTCAAGGTACCATAGTGATGCCTCTTCAGTATACTTTAGAAGCTTGTGGCAAAATTTCTTGGTAGGTTTTTTAATTTTGAAATTTTGTTACTGTAGTATCCTAGCAGATTTGCCTCCATGATTGTTGCATTAAAATTTTCATGTATCAAAGATCTTCCTGCATCAAGCCAGGCTATTTGGGTAGGCATAGGAATTTCATTAAGGGCATGGTCCCTTATCTAGAAGGTGTGTATCTAAAGAATCCATAATATGTCCTACTTTGTGGTAATCACCCATAACATCTTACAAATGGAAGCCATATTCTATTTGTACATATCCAGTATGTTTAACCCCCCTCCCTGTTGACTTTGGTAGACATAATTTCTCTCAGGAAACTAGTGCTTTTCTTGACATATCTGCGATACCAGTCCATAAAAATGTGTGGCATACACTAGTAATGAGTTGAGTAATTTTCTTTGGCAATAGAAAAATCTGATTGCAATAAGTCTACATTTTGAATAAAAAACTCTTGATCAATTAATGATGGCCACTGTAGGATAAGAACTTAATGGACCAACACTTAATATTTGCGACTATTTTCTCGATCAGAGGAAAACAGTTTGTAGTATTCAATCTACTGGATGACAATGAAACTACCAAGTATTTAAAAAGAAGATTGCCTACTGTGAAATGCATTACATCTAAGATTTATTCTTTCACTTCTTGAGTCACCGCTGCCAAATAAATTGCACTTTTATCCATATTAGTATGAAACATAGATACTTGAAAAAATGAGTCTTAGCCTTCATCAATTTATATAGATACCAAGTCTGACCTACAACACATTATCAAATCATCAATGGAGCAAAAGCGCATGAGGTTCATCCTTTCACACTTAAGAGTGGTGGTTATAGTTTGGTATGTTCCTTAATTGCTTTAGAGATCGATTCAAATATTCCATGGCAAGAACAAAGACGTAGGGACACATAGGGTTATCTTTCCTCAATCCTTTCCTTGCCTTAAAATAAAGAGTGAAAATACCTTTAAAGATTAAAGAATACTACACTATGGTGGCACACTCCATCACAAGGTCCACAAAATTTACAGGGAAGCCAAATTCTTGTAACATCATGCTAAAAAATGTCCATTCAACTGAGTCATATGCTTTTCTTATATATCTTGACTATTTATCTAGGAGAAAATCCTTTTGAGAGTATAACTTAATGAGCTCATGTTCCACTATTACATTATCTAATATATATCTTCTTTCTGTGAATGTTGATAGGGAAGGCCCAACGATGTAATTCACTGCCTTCTTTATTTAGTTGTAAGGATTTTAACAATTAACTTTGAGGTTATGATACAACAACCTATGGGCTTTAACTCTATGAAAAAAGTGGGCTTGGGGACTTTTGGTAGTGTGATAATGGTATAGTTGATCCCATTCAGTAATTTTTCATTGTAAGAAAAACACAGAACAAGCTTAGTGATATTATCTCCATTTAAATGCCAGTAATTTTAAAGAACTCTGCAAGGAAGCCATCTATGTCTGGAGCCTTCTAACTATAAACCCTTTAAAGCTTCGGTTACATACTCTTTGTTTACCTCGTGTTAGTTGCAATTGTTGCTCTATGGTTAGATGTAAAACTTCAAAGAGCAAAAAAAAATATGATATGAGGAAATTCTGTATTGCTCTCTGTCCTTAACTGTACAATTGATACCCTATATATACAAGTATTATATTTCTTTCTTGTAACAGAATTCTAACAAACTAAATAAAATAAAGGCAAAAAAGAAAATATATTTTCCTAGCTAATGACATAAATACCCGTTTTCCATCCTATTCTAGAATACAATAAATGTAGCCTGCTAATATTGATATAACAGTTCCACGTGTCCCAGCAATATGTTTCAGCAGTAGAAACTGAAACATTCCATGTCATTTCCTTGCCTTATTTCCTTTCTTCTTCATTGTTTCTTTAGAATCATGAACAAGAAGCTTGTCTCCTGAAACACCCCACGCAAGTTGGAGTCTGGTGAACGGATACCCAACTTGAGAAGAAGGGAATGATGAAGGGGTACAGAAAGGGCTTTTGTAAACAAATCAACTAATTGAGAAGAAGAAGGCACAAAAGACAAAGAAATCAGTCCATCAAGAAGCTTCTCACGAACGAAGTGACAATAAAGCTCAATATGCTTGGTTCATTCATGAAAGATGGGATTTTTGGCAATATGGATAGCTGCTTGGTTGTCACAATGAAGAGAAATCGGCAAGGATGGAGAAAGAGAAAGATCCTTTAACAATCAAACCACCGAGGTTACCTTGGAAACCAAGTGACGTATGGAATAATATTCTGCCTCAGTAGAAGAAAGGGCGACAACTAGTTATTTCTTAGACTTCCACAAAATGGGAGATTCACCAAGACTAAGGAAGAAACTGCTAATAGATCGGCGTGTATCAGAGCAAGAAGCCCAATTGAAATCGCAAAAAATAAGGATTTGAAATGATGGATCTGGGGATAAAAATAAACCAAGACCAGTAGCTCTACTTAAATATTGAAAATTATGATAAGTAGTGGAAAGATGCCTTTGGCAGGGATTTTGCATATATTGACTAAGGGTTTACACCGTAAAAGAGAGATCTAGACGTGTGTTTTTCAAAAAATTTAGCTTTCCTAATTATCGCCTGTAGATAATAGGATCAGGAAGAGGAGGTCTGCAAAAAGATGAGATCTTGATAGTGGGGTCTAGAGGATTAGACACAGATCCGGATTCAAGACAATCAAACTCAGATAAAGTCTCCATGGCAAATTTACGTTGAGTAATGAACAAACCGCCATATTTCTTAATCAATTCCATTCCCAAAAAATAGTGAGCCTCTCCCAGGTCTTTAATACATAATTCAGAGTCCAAAAAAAGCTTAACTTCACTAATTTCCTATAGGTTGTTACTAGTGAGCGAGATGTCATCAACATAGATGGCAAGCAGAGTAACCAAATCCCCAGTGTGTTTAAAGAATAAAGAATAGTTATTTAAGGAGCAAATGAATCCTCGAGTGATCAAGAAAGAAGATAAATGGGAATACCACTGACGAGATGCCTATTTCAGTCCGTAAAGGGACTTACGGAAGCGACAAACATCATAAGGAGAAGAAGCTATTAAACTGGGAAAGAATCGCATATAGACTTCTTCATTGAGGTCCCCGTGAAGAAATGCGTTGTTGACATAAAGTTGGTAAAGTTTCCAACCATTTTTTACTGTAATAGAGAGGAGACATCTCACAGTTATTATTTTGACAACGGGAGAAAAAGTCTATGTAAAGTCGATTTCTTCGCATTGTGTGTCGCCTCTAATTACCAAACGAGCTTTGAGACACTCAAGAGACCCATCAGACTTGAGTTTAACTTTGTAAACCCATTTGCAGGGCAAGGCTTTCTTATCTGGTGGCAATTGAACGACGTCCCAAGTATGATTGGAGTTAAGAGCATCAAATTCCTTTGTCATTACTTTCTTATAATCAGGATGCAATATAGCTTATTGGTAAAAATTAGGTTAATTAATTTGACAAATGGAGGTAAGTAAAGATTGGTTGTGTGTTGTCATAGTAGAAAATGCATAATTATGCAAAGAAAAACAAGGGGTATTAGGTGAAATTACAGAAAAAGCTAAAGCACATATATAGTCTGATAAATAAGTGGGAGGCTCCCTTATGGATCTGCGCAGCTGGGGCTCTGGTGGAGTAGATAACACAGGTGACACTTCAGTAGTAGTAGGAGAATGAGATTGAGAAGGTGAAAATGAAAAGCTAGGTGAACTAGGGAAAGTGGGAACAATATCCAGATGAGGTAATAGTGAAATAACTGGCTCATCATCAGAAGGAAGAGGACTTGAATTAGGGAAAAGTTTTGAGAGTTGTTTAGAAAGGGAAAAAAAAATAGACTCTACGGACTTGATGTCTCTGAAAATTAAGAATTGTTTAGAGTGAAGAGCCAATATTTTATATCTTTTTTTACCAAACGGGTAACCTAAGAAAACACCTGGGATTGCTCTATGACTGAGTTTGTCTCTGTTTTGGGAAAGGGTGAAAACAAAATAGAGCCAGCCAAAAGGTTTCAGATAAGTATAATTTGGGATTGAGTTGTATAAGACTTGATAAGGAGATTTGAGGTTTAAAACTTTAGAAGGAAACCGACTGATGAAATGAGTGGTGGTTAGAAGGCAATCCCCCAATACTGTGTAGGTGCATAAGAATGAAACATTAGAGCTCTATAGGTTTCCATTAAATATCTATGCTTACGTTCAACTACACCATTCTATTGTAGTGTTCCCACATAAGTAGTTTGGTGAAGTATCCCTTGGGAAAGAAAAAATTCAGTAGCTAGATGTCCAGAACCTAATTCAAAAGCATTGTCGGACCTTATTACCTTAACTTTGGTAGAGAATTGTCGTTCAACATACAGGAGAAAGGTTTTTAGTATAGAAAAAGTATTAGATTTAGCACAAAGCAAGAATGTCATGTACATTTGGAAAAATCATCGACAATGGTTAAATAATATTTTTCTCCCTTGTAAGTTGGTGTCTTATAGGGTCCCCAAGTGTCTATGTGGATTAGATCGAAGCATTGTTTAGTAGTAATGGAACTTTTGGGGAAGGGTGGCTTGGCTTGTCTAGCCATGGGACAAATCGCAAAGGGCATAGGATTTTCAACATTGGAGCTCAAATTTAAATTTTGAATATGTTTCATTACATCTAAAGGCAAATGTCCCAATCTATTGTTCCATAAAAGAGTAGAAGCTGAATGGAAAGAAGTATTTTTATTGATAGGAATTAAAGATTTTTCAATACAACCATCCATCAAAACATCTGGGGAATGAACCATTGAAGAAACAGAAACAGAAAATGACTTAGACAAACTAGACCTAGACAAAGAACTAGAATTAAAGGAAACAGGAGACATAGGCTTCTGGGAAATAAGGTTCATCTGAGGCGTGCTATCTCTCATCACATAGAGTCCAGCTGCTGCTTCACCAAGAACTTGGTCCCTCTTAAAAAAAGGGGCCTGAATAGAACAAACATTTTTGGAAAAAATTATATTGCAATCAAATTGTGTGCATAATTAAGAAACTGAGAAGAGATTATGTTTAAACACGGGTACAGATAAGACATTATGTAATTCTAATTCGGGAGTAAGAAATAAACTTCCCACATAATTTACTGTGACTTGGTATAAGTTTGGTAGACTAACTAATATAGGAATAGAAAGAAGAAAATTATTATGTATAAGAGTTTTATCATAAGTCATGTGTTGGGAAGCCTCAGAATCAACAATCCAGGTATTATGATGTATTTTAGAATAGAAAAAGGTAAAGATACTACAAATATACTGTATACCGGCCATATTTGCACTGGCAGTGACATCAGGAGTTGATGCCCCAATTCCTTCTTGACCTGTTTGGAACATCTGAATAAATTGGTCACATTGTGCCTTGGAAAACCTTTTCCAGAGATGAGATTACAAACTGCTCTGATTCCAATTTCCATAGTAGTATCCTGCTCTCTAATAGCATTGTTGGCTGATTGGTTAGTAAAAACTCCTTTCCTAGCTTTGTTGAACTTATAATGAGTAGGATAACCCACCAATTTGTAGCATTCTTCCTTAATATGACCTGGATTCTTGCAATATTTACAAACTTGCTCCATTTTCCTTGCAGTATTCCTGTTGTTCTGATAAGCATACTTGTAATTCCTTCCTCATCTAGATCCAGCTAAATTCTGCTCGATACTATAAAAAGCAAAAGATTCAGTTCCTAAAGTATTTTAAGCATGTACCTACCTTTGTGATTCTTCATGAAGAACAATAGAGTAAGCCTGAACAGTCGAAGGTAGTGGTTTCATCATAAGAATATTTCTTCAAACTCTGGTGTAGACATCATTAAGACCCATCAAAAATTGAATGAGTTGTTGATCCTCATTCATCTTAGCTTTATGTGTTTTAGTTCCACAATCACAATTACAGCGACAAACCATAAAGGTATTAAGCATTTTTAATTGATCCCAAATCCTTTTAAGTTTAGTAAAGTAACCTACAACATATGAAGTTCCTTGACTGATATTGTTGAGATCTCTTTGCAGCTGAAACAACCTAGCACCATCTGCTTGTCCATAGCATTCCTCGAGCTCACCCACAGATTCTTCGCAGTTTGAGAGTAAATCACACTCTTTGAGATATCTCTGCTAAGGGAGTTGAGCAGCCACACAATCACCATATCATTATATCTTCTCCAATGATCAAGCAAGGGTGAATCTAGATCTGGAGACCTACAACTTCCATTGATGAATCCCAATTTATGCTTAGCGGAGAGAGAGATCAAAATACCTTTGTGCCAATTTCCATATCCAATACCATCAAACGTGACATTGAGCAAATTCATACCAAGGTTATCTGATGGAGCAAGGTAATAAGGGTGATTGATATCCATCAAAGCAGTTGGTGCAGCAACTCTACGTGCAGCTTCAACTCCCATGGAAGGATTGATCGTTTCATCACCCATGAAGAATCAAAGCAGGCAAAAGAAGTATGAAAAAAATAGGGAATTGTATATAGAGCTCCTAGTGACGCTCTAATACCTTATAAATCTTCAAAGAGCAAAAAAAAATGATATGAGGAAATTCTGTATTGCTCTCTGTCCTTCACTGTATAATTGATACCCTATATATACAAGTATTAGATTCCTTTTTTGTAACAGAATTCTAACAAACTAAATAAAATAAAGGTAAAAAAGAAAATATATTTTCTTAGCTAATGACATAAATACCCTTATTCCATCCTATTCTAGAATACAATAAAAGTAGCCTACTAATATTGATATAATAGTTCCACGTGTCCCAGCAATATGTTTCAGCAGTAGAAATTGAAACATTCCATGTCATTTCCTTGCCTTATTTCCTTTCTTCTTCATTGTTTCTTTAGAATCATGAGCAAGGAGCTTGTCTCCAGCAATATTAGACAAGGTCCATCCCTAGCTATCTCAATGTTAATAATAGGCAGCTATTTGGCACTTGTTCCCAATAACTCAGTGAAGAACTTCAAGAAATCTTATTGGATTTGATTTGCATTAGTGAGCATCTCTCCCTACTCATTTCATATAGTTGATATCCTATTTCTTGCCTATCTTGCCTTTAAAGAGGCATGGAAGTAATTTGTATTATAATTTCCATGTAGGATCCATGTTGCCCTAGAAATTGCCTGTTTGCTTCTGTACAATACTCCATCTTTCTATTTGCATAATAATCTCTTTCCCACTAAGGATTAATTGGTGGTTGAAGAGGTCTATATCTATATAAGGTTGAGTGGTCTGCAACTCTTCTTATAGGTCATCTAGTTACTTGTCAAGCTTATTTCTCTACTTATTCATGTGACCATTCTTTAGAAGCATTTAGTTTTAGCTTACTCCAAACCTAAAACATTGTGTATCCCGTAAAGATTCCCCCAAATTCCTATCATCACGTCTTAGAAGGCTTTCTGGTTAAGCAACACATTGTACAAGAGAAAAGGCCTTGAAAGACTTTTCTTAAAACCCTCAGTATTTACCAAAATTAAGAAGTGGTTAGAAACATCATAGTTGTGATACAAAACTTTAAGGTGGTTGTAATAGTAAAGTAAACTAGATTCCTCAATAACCAATCTATTGGGCTATAAATTTTGACTTCTGCATTCCTCCTATTATTCCACGAATAGTGACATCCCCTTCTTGGTTGTTTACCTACCCCTATATCCCCTACAACTCCTAGAAGTCTATAATCTCATCTTGACTTATGGGTATCCCATTGATCCTATCCTCCACTAATAACATAGTATTGAAGTCTCCTAGGATTAACCAAGGCTCATTTATAATTACATTTAAAGCTCTTAGTTGTTTCCAAAGTTCTTTCCTTCTAGTATTGTCATTGTTCCCACATACAAAGGCCATTTTATATTTAATCTGGGAGATTTTATCAATAACTGAACAATGAGTTATTTGATTATTAGAACATAACACAATGACATTAATTTTTTGATGCTTCTATCATAACCAGATTCTTCCTATTGGTGCAACCTGATAATCACAAAAGAATTCCCAATTTGCTCCAAATTTCTTCTGTACTATCTTTGCTTTGGGTTCCTTTAATTTTGTTTCTTAATATCCTAGTAATCCACTTTATTTGTAGTAGGAACGTTTCCAACTCCTTCTGCTTAAAGAGCTCGTTCAACCCTTTTATATTCCAGGAACAATAAATCATGGTTGTTCTACCACCCTATTCTGGTCCTTACTACCCCCTACTTCTCCAATAATGATAAATCCGACTCATTTATTATGACCCAGGAGTTATTCTATATTGATCGTCCTCAACTGTTGTTAGATTAGTGGTTTAGGAATGTTGCTCTTCCTTTTTAGTCTTCTTTTATCCTGCTCTTCTATTGATAGAGCAGGCTGCATTGTTTCATCCACCTTTACTTGATCGTCCTCCACTGTTGTTAGATTAGTGGTTTTAGGAACTTTGCTCTCCCATTTTAGTCTTCTTTTTTACTGCTCTTCTATTGATAGAGCAGGCTACGTTGTTTCATCCACCTTTACTTCTTTGCCGACACTAATGTCTCATTTAACACCTTGTACTTTTGAACAATAAAGTTAAGTCTTCATATACGGGTACTTCATATTATTACTTTACTACTATATATATATATATATATATATATAGGTATAAGCGTGAGTGACAGCTAAAAGTATCCAACTGACGGTTGACATGTCTGCTTTCACCTATCTGTTTGTTTCGTAATTTTATTCTATCATCCCTAATTAATTTCGTAATTTTACTATATCACTCCTAATTAATTATTACTATATGACATTTATGTATTAAAAAAATAATAATATATAATAAAAAATAAAATAGACATTTAGAAAGTAAAATAGACATTTACGATGTAGCTGTTTCAACTGTTTTAATCGTGATTTTACTATATTACCCTTAATTAATTTCTATATGTCATTTACGTATTAAAAAATTGAATAAAAAATTTAAAATAGACAATCATGACATGACTGCTTCAGCTGCTTCAACCGTGATTTTACTATATCACTTATAATTAATTAGGCGGTCGACATGCCTGCTTCCACATGCCTGCTTATTCCATAATTTTACTATATCACCCTTAATTAATTATTATATGATATTTATGTATTAAAAAAATAATGATAATATGTAATAAAAAATAAAATAGACATTTATAAAGTAAACTAGACATTTATAACGTAGCTGTTTTAACCGTGATTTTACTATATTACTCTTAATTAATTTTTATATGTCATTTATGTATTAAAAAAATTTAATAAAAAATTTAAAATAAACATTTATGACATGACTGTTTCAACTGCTTCAATCGTGATTTTACTATATCACTCATAATTAATTATTATAAGTTATTTAAATATTAAAAAATTAATAATATTTAATAACAAAAATAAAATAGACGTAAATAATAAATTATTTTATGATGTTTTAATACGTTATTTAAGTATTAGAAAATAATAATATTAAATGAAAAAATAAAATAAGCATAAAATGATAAAATATATTTTTTGATGTCTTAAATTAACTTGACATCTTATATGGGATGACTTAAAAAATAAATTAATTAGGAATGATATAGTAAAATCACGGAACAAGTAGGCAGGTGGAAGCAAGCATGTCGACCGCCAGCTGCCTGCTTACAGCTGCCACTCACGCTTATATATAGTAGTAGTAATTTGACTATGCCACTTCTAATTAGCAGAATAGAAGAAAGAATATTATAAACTATAATAATTAAAACTTAAATTATTTAAAAAATATATAATGCCACAAAAGTTTAAGCAACTTAAAATATTGTTATACAAATTTCATCAATCTAAATATAATAATACTATATGTCTAACTTAAAATTTATCAATCAAATAAATGAAGATATTAATTAAATGATAAAATTATATGTAACGTAGAATTTTAAAGGATCAATATTGGGCCGTGCATAGCACGGCGTAAGCCGCTTAGTATACCTTATAGATGTGACATGAGGAAGTCTACAAATAAAAAAAGTTTAATATCGTATAAATGCAAACCACATTTTCTTGTCATATAAATTATGTTTTCTTATTTTGAGAAATACTAGCACAATGAAAAATTTTATACTCATGATATCATGTTGAAAAATTAGAAATTTATCAAATATATTTTCTAAACGCTTAGATCCTTATGAATTATTGGTGAATGTATTCATTTTATAAGATTGTTCTTACGTAACACCCCACAAGTTATGGGACATTATTAAATTTAAATTTGAGAATTTATTTATTAACTCCAGATATATAGAGAAATTATTTTTATATATTGAATAACATTTATCCAAATGATTTTTTCATCATTTTTAATATATGCTAAAAGTAAGATTTTTATATGGGCAAAATGATTACTATAGTTAATGTTATGTGATAAGATTTTATGTGATAAGATTATATAAGTATGTGTTTAAATTATCATATTTATCTAGTAGTAGCTAAATTTATAGTCTTAAAGACCCCAGCGACCAATGTGAAGAAATTGTAGTCACTAATTTGATTACAAACTCATCATCATATAAGGAATCGTATCTTCCTACTTTTACATTTATTTGAATTTCCCGACCGAGGACATCATATATACCTCTACATGTATAGAAAATAGATATGTATCACTCACCCACTCAAATTACCAAGGATATTTCTTTCACAATTCCAGTAAGATAGAACAAGTATCTTGACAACGTCACCCAAATTATTATAATGATTTATTTCATAGTTATTAAAAATATCTGTAGTAAAGGTATACGATCTCATTAATCAGAAGTGCTAGGAACAATTCCTTATTATGTGAGTGCATTATATATGAATTAAGGTCATACAACGCCCCTAGTACAAAGTTAAGTTGGAAGTGTTCTTACTGATTGAGTTGCCAATTAAGTTTAAACTAGGGTTAACTTCAAACAACCATTCCTCCCAGAATATAAAGATTTAGGGGAAAAAATAACCACCAATTAAATATCTCTGAGTCTTCTTTCCAACGTAATCAACCGTTCATTAATTCGCCTCCAGAGTAAAATGTTATGACTATTTTACTGAAGACTATCCATGATGAAAAGCTAAGGCCGCTGTAGTAGGATCATGCCACTATAGCGGAACCACTATATGGTATTTTATAAGCTTATTTTTGATGGGTTTCAGTTCCTGAACTCAAAATATTTATTCCTTAATTCGAGAGAGGCAATTTCTTCAGTTTCTATCGATTTCTCCATCAAAATATGTTTCTCCATCAATCTAACCCTCGTTTGATTTTAAAATACTTAGAATAACATTATATTTATCATGGAGGTGGTAGAAAGTTAACCTAGGTGAAATTTTCTAGTTTGAAGTGAATTAATTGTTTGAAATCTCTTGAATTTGAGTTAGTATTGATAGATTATGTCCTTTGGACTAGAAATTGATCTAACCATTCCAAATATCAAGATTTTGAGTAGATTGAAGGCTAGAACTTGTGGATTAAATTCTTAAAGTATTTTTTTAAAGAGTAATTGATTAATTACCCTTATAATTATTTTTAGTAGATGATTTAGCATTCATAACCGTAAAGAGAAAGGAAGATCATCCATAGTATAACTTGCTTGTGGCAGCAGCTTGGGCCCCAGGTAGGTTATGGTTTATAAGTAGTAGACTATGGATAGAAATCATATTCATAGTATAGATGTGATGGGGTAAATCATGCTTTGGTCTACGGGTACAGAGTTTGGATGGAAAAAAACATGGGATTACTATAATAAAGACCTAATTGTGTGTTGAAATGTTAATGTATGAATCCTTGATGGATGTTTTGTGTTTGTATGACCCCATGATGGATTGTAATGCGAATTATGTGAATATAAATGGTGATAGGGTGTCACGATCCAAACTAGGGCCTGATTGTAATGGGTATATCAAGTCCATCATAGGTCGGAGGCCACTCCCTTTGCCTAGCCAAACAGAACAAAATACAGCTAGTAGCAGAAGAATTCTGATCATATAACAAGATAAGCCGAGTTTCGAACATATAACAAGACAGGAAAATCAGGAAGGAATTTAAGAATTTCAACAACATCCTAATCTACAGTAATCAACAGTTCAAAATCCAGTTCATACTCAATGTACATGTTCACATTCATGCGTACATACATACATATGTATAAGATGTTGTAATGGAGATCAAGGTTTAACATGATAGTAAAACATTATCCTGGGTTATATAGCTTAACTGTCATAATAGTACCCACGGGCTATATGAGCCCCAGCTCTCACCCTCTAGTCGGGCCCTAGTGCGTGTAGCCTCACAAATCGAAAATAATCATAATATATATGCACAGTGGACTCAAACCACCCGTTCATACATCCAGGGTAACTTGAACACCCAGTCATTTAGACCCTTTCACCGGCAAATGTGGTTTTCAGTATTAGTCCTCTCAGGACCTCCACTTTCACGGCAAACTACATAACCCCCTTTAAGCTCAGTTATAATATTTAGCACATAACCCATTCATTAAATCGAGGAGTCATTCATTTAGGCAATATCAAGTGGTATCGTCATATCGACTATAGCTTGCAACCACATGTCATTATGAAAAATGAAATAATTAGCCAATTGGGAATCTAACCCACTAGCCAATAAGACTCTAAATTTCCAAGTAGGAACCATACCATTTAGCTAAGCAGGACTCTAACCCCTCGGCCAATAGAATCCAAAGTTCTAAGTAGGAACCAAATCATCTAGCCAAGCGGGACTCTAACCCCTCGGCCAATAGGACTACAAATTTCCAAGTTAAAACCATTTCATTGCCATCAAAATCTTTCCAAAACCATTTAATCCATTTATGTAAGACATTAGTTTAGAGTAATAGGCAAAGCCAAATGATTATCCACATTCCAAAATTAATCATGCAAGTGGATTGAGGTTCTTAACACTTTTATTACCCAAATTCAATTATTTAGGGAAATCCATAATCCCCGTTCAATAACCATGCCCATGCACCTAAATGGGTTTATAAACCACCAATTCAAAGAATAATTAATCCATAAACCATTGGAAAATATTTAAGAAATCATTATCCAAAACCCTCAACCCATCATTTAAAAACCCAAATTAAAATCATGTGAATACAAAATCAAATCATGCTATAATTTAAAGAACAAGTTTAGGGAGAGAAAAATATGCCTTAATCACCAAGAAATTTGTAGAAGAAACCATCCTTGAGCCCTAAAAGACCAAACTCTTGAAACCCTGACTTTGTCTTTGAATGGGTAATTTAACAGAAGATTGAGCAATTATTTGAGTAATGAGAAGTTATGTGGTCCCTTAGGGTATTTTAGATCGCGGGTCTCAATTGGGGAAAGAGGGAAATGTCCAAAGTGTCCTTAATAAAAAGCTAAAAATTTGTCGCTAGCGACGAGTCACACTACGACTCATGAGGACACGCTATGACTTGTCACTATGAGTAGTAGTCTGGCTAGTATCATAAAGCACCCACATTGGTCCGACTATGAGTCGTACCTTGTGACTTGTACTCAGACCTTATAACTTATGAGGTTTAATCATAGGCACCTCAGAAAATAAGAAACCATTACACTGTTTGGCTATGAAAGGGACCTTATCACTCATAAAGAGTCCTTACAACTCGTAATGCCCTAGTTGTACTTAGGTCAGAGATTAGGGTAACACACGCTATGACTCATCAATACGAGTCAAAGTCTGGACTAGCATAAGGCACCCATATTGTTCCGACTATGAGTTGTACCCTATGAATTGTACTCGGAACTTACGACTCATGAGGTTCAATCTTAGGCACATCAGAAAACAAGGAACCATTACACTTGTTTGGCTACGAAAGGGACCCTACAACTCATAAAGAGTCCTTACGACTCGTTGTTCCCTAGTCATACTCAGGTTAGCGACTTTGGGTAACAAATTGGTTGCCCTATGATTTAGGTTCCTACGGCCCGTAATGATACCTTACGACTTATAAGGTAAGTCGTAGGTTGGGCAGTAAGCTCAAAATCTCAAGAATTTTCCAACAATCAAAATTTAGGGTGTTACATTCTCCCCCCAGGATGATGAGTCAAGGCATCCATTAGCCCGACTTAACATAGAACACAACTAAAACTTCCTTTAACAAAGACAGAAAACAAATATATTAAGGGATACACATACCTTAAGCACGATTATCCAAAGCGGGAAACAAGAATGGATATTTGGACTTCATGTCCTCTTCATCTTCCCAAGTAGCTTCTTCAGCCTTATAATTCTTCCATAAAACCTTCATAGAAGCCAAATCCTTAGTCCTCAAACGCCAGACTTTCCTATCCAAAATTTCCATCAAGACTTTCTCATACGATAAGAAATCCGAAACACGAACACTTTCTAAGGGAACAATAAAGGAAGGATCACCGACGCACTTCTTCAATATCAAAACATGAAAAACCGAATGAACAAAACCCAAATTAGAAGGCAAATCTAATTCATAAGTAATATTACCCAGTCTCTTTAAAATTAAGTAAAGGCCAAAATAATAGGGACTACACTTCCCCTTCTTCCCAAATTGCATCACTTCCTTCATGGGAGACACCTTTAAGAACATCCAATCACCAATATCGAACTCTAACTTCTTTCACTTTACATTCGCATAGTACTTTTGGTGACTTTAGGAGGTTCTAAGCCTATCTCGAATCACGTTTACCTTCTCCATGTCTTTGTGAACTAAGTCTGGACCGAACAATCTAGTCTCACCAACTTTGAACCACCCAATAGGATACCTACACCTTCTACCATACAAATTCTCAAACAGAGCCATCTGAATATTCGATTGATAATTGTTAGTATATCCAAAGCCTATGAGAGGCAAACGATCCAACCAACTACTACCAAAGTCAATCACATATGCCCTTAGCATATCTTTTAAAGTCTGAATAGTCCTCTTTGCTTGTCCATCCGTCTGAGGGTGGAATGCGGTGCTATGGTTCACCTTAGTTCCCAACCATATCTGAAAAGAATGCCAAAAGTAAGATAAAAACTATATACCTTGATCAGAGATAATAGAAACAGGCACACCATGCAACTTGATGATCTCCTAAATGAAAAGCTTAGCATAATCCTCTGCTGAATAATTAGTCCTCATTTGCAAGAAGTGAATAGACTTATTCATCTTATTAATGATGACCCAAATTAAATCAAACTGACTTCGAGATAGTAGAAGACCAGTAACAAAAATCATATTAATCATTTTCCATTTCCACATGGGCAACTCAATCTCTTGAGATAGGCCACCAGGCCTCAAGTGCGCCACCTTTACTTGCTGATAGACCATACACTTGGTCACAAAATTGGCCACATCTCTCTTTATGCTAATACACCAATAGATCTCTTTCAAATCTTGGTACATCTTCATCAAACCAGGATGAACCGTGTACCTCGACTCATGAGACTCAGCCAAGATCCTCTCTCGCAGCCCATCGACATCGGGAACACACAATCTACCTTGGTACCTCAAGATACCATCACCATCGATCTCAAATTCCATAACCTTCTGCTGGCCCATATTATCCTTAATCTACATCAAGATAGGATACAAAACCTGTTTCTCCTTAACCTCAGCACCAAGAGATGACTTTACCACCTTTAGCACAATCACACCTCCATCCCCAGAGTCTAAACTATGAACTCCAAGATTAGCCAAATAGTGAATATCCTTCACTAAGCCTCACCTTTTTTCATCAACATGAAATAAGCTTCCCATGGACAACCTTTTAAGAGCATCAACAACCATATTAGCTTTACCTAGATAATAACGGAGACTCATGTCGTAGTCTTTGAGCAACTCAAGCCATCTCTGTCGCCTAAGATTTGACTCCTTCTGGATGAACACATACTATAAGCTCTTATGGTTGAATACACGTCAACATGAACCCCATGCAAGTAATGGCGCCAAATCTTCAAAGAAAAACCCACAGACAATAACTCCAAATCATGAGTCAGATAATTCTTCTTATGCACCTTAAGATGCCTAGAAGCATACGCCATAACCTTACCATGTTGCATCAAAACACAACCCAGTACCATACAGGACACATCACAATAAACAACAAAACCATTAGTACCCTTGGGCAGGGTAAAAACCAAAGTAGATGTCAACTTATTCTTCAGCTTCTCAAAGCTTCCCTCACAAGCATCGGACTATAGAAAATTCACCATTTTATAAGTCGACTTAGTCAATGGAGTAGCAATTAAAGAGAAACTCCCCACCAACCTCCTAAAATACCCAGCTAAACTCAAGAAGCTCTGAATATTGCTTGAAGTCATGGGTCTAGTCCACTTCTTAACCAACTCAACCTTCTGTGGATCCACCATGATCCCCTTACTAGAAACCACATGACCAAGAAAGGTCACGATATTCAACCAGAACGCATAATTTGACAACTTAGCATATGAATAGGAATACATGCAACATAGCATAATTCGTTCACTACTTCCTTTCAACAAACACTAGGAATGTATTAACTTATACATAATTGAGGATTTCATACAAACCTGCTATAATGACTCTATTTTCTTCACATAAGCATTTTATCGAACATATAGGTAGCATGCTTTGTCTATACAACAAATTCTACACCTAATTATCATGGATACATAAATTAACATGCAACTTGAAGGTATTTTATCATGAGTATCACATAAGTATCACATATTAGGATCAAAGCTTGGGAATTTGTAATCACAACATGAATTAAAACTTAGCAACAATAAGAACTTTAATTTCAATTCACATGAATCATGAAAAACTCAAATATATATAATCTTTCAATTTAGAAAAGGATTCTTGAAATTCTTGGGTGGAAGGGACCCAAGAATCAACACCTAACATACCTTAGTTCTTGATTTTAAGAAGATTGAGGAAGGAATTTTCTTGAATTTGGATCCTCAATTGAAACTCCTAACTTGTTCTTGAGAGAAATTGTGATAAACCACTATGTTTTGGGTGTAATAAGGCCGAATCTCGTGTTTATGGGTTTATATAGGTGTAGTAAATTGACTGTTTTGCCCTTGGAAGCATGGAGGTGGAATGCTGAAATTTTAGGCCAGGGTAGTACCTAGGGTGGCGCCCTGCCTAGCTCGGGGGATTATCTTGGGCGGCGCCCTGCCTATCCCGGGGGACTAGCCAGGGTGGCGCGCGTTAATCGCTCCGAGCTACTATTTTGGGCAACCAAACATGCCCTTACACTATCCAAAATATTTTGAAACTCACCCGAGATGTACTATTTACTTGCCCTATCATGAATCAACTTAAAAATCGGTAAACGGAGGTCGGGAAGGTCACAAAATAAATCATCAAAGTTTGAAGTCTTATGAAATGAAACATATTTCAACACTTCATCAATTTTTTGAAGTGTGAAGCTTCTCTTAGCATGTTTTAAAGAGCTCTAACGACTAAGAAAATTTGCGAGCTATTACACGGTCTCAGGTTAGAGACTTTGGGTAACACACTGGTCACCTTATGATTTGGAGTCCTACGACCCATAATGACCTCGTAAGGTAAGTCGTAGGTTGGGAAATAGGCTCACAATCTTAGGAACTTTTGAGGGATCAAAATCCGGGGTGTTACATTATGAGATTGTATGAGCTTATAATCTAGTGATTTAGCCTAGAAACCATAAATAGGCGAACTTTATATTATGTGTGTTTAGAATATATGATAATCTTGCTTAAGGTTAATGATAAAATCTGATTATGGTATAAGAAGATAGTGACATAACTTAAGATCCTAAAGTCAAGTTGGGCTAACGGTTAGGAAATAAGATGTGTAAAGGTGTGTGACTAAAATTAGAATGGTAAGTTGAATGATTGGCTAATGAAGAAGAGTCTTAGACGTGGAATGGATTGAATTTAATTATTATTAGATAATAGTGAAATTTATCTGTCTTGGTAAAAATAAATGAGGATTGGATTAGTGAATGAATTTATTATTGTTGAACTAGATTTAGACTCCATTTAATTGAATGTGAATTCTTATAATGAATATTTGAATTTAATGACTATGACTATGACAAAGCGAAAACTCGGCAAGGGTTTAGTTTGATCAAGACCAATATGGAGTACTTGGAGTGTAAGTTTAGCAATTTAATACATAAGTTAGATGGGGTAATGGAGCTGGATTCTTAAGCCATTAACAAAGAGATAGTTTTAAGTATGTTGGATCTATGATTCAGGGAAATAGAGAGATTGACGAGGATGTCATGCACCATAGTGGTGCAGGGTGGTTGAAATAGAGACTCACTTTAGGAGTCTTATATGATAAAAAGGTACCTCCCTAGCTTAAAGGTAAGTTCTACAGAGTGGCAGTCAGATTGACTAGGTTGTTTGGAGTGGAGTGTTGGCCAATTAAGAAATCTCACATCTAAAAGTTGAAGGTAGCCGAGATGAAGATGTTGAGATGGATGTGTGGACTTACTAGAAGGGATAGGATTAGAATTTATATTATTTGAGAGAAGGTGGGAGTAGCTTTGCTGGAAGACAAGATGTGAAAAGTGAGGTTTGGAAGGTTCATCACAATCGAAAAACTAAGGGTCATGATGACACTTGTCGCAGAAAGCGTTGACAAGTAAGCCTATCACTCAAACTGATGTAAAATGAGAAAACAACACCAAATACTAAGGTAAGGCTTCTAGAATAAATCCTAACCACACAATTACTGTAACAATAGAAAAATACATAACAACAGTACCATAAATCACCCAAAAATTTAGATTCATAGTATGAGAACCAACAAAGTACATCTTGAAGTCAAAATATACAACTGATAGTCCAAAAAGAACACAATCTATCTATGAATATGAAAACAAGACATAAACTAAACATGAGGAGGCAGTAGATCAATTTTGGAAGCATAGATCGACCGCTACCCTAAAAATTCTCCAAACACCACTCGAATTAGCTATTGTGCGACACACTTATACCTGGATCTACATCAAAAGGGCGTAGTAGGGATGAGTACGGTCCACTTGTACTCAACAGGTATCATAGGCTGAATGATCAAAGTAGTAAATAAATAATATAATATACACACTATGGGCACGTCACTTTCAATCACAAAATGTCCCAAATGGTATTCCATACCGTCTCACAACAGGTCTACAATATACACATATACCAAATACAAGTATGAGAAAGAAACACAAATGGATAGATATCAAGTCAAGAAAAAAATACCATGCAGAATGTGAACAATATATGAAATGTAAGAAGATAATGACGATGATGATGATGTGATGCACGAGGTCACACACAACCTCTGTATACATCTACCGAGCTATTCTCTCGAGGTAGGACCCATGGGGGTTTCGTCAATATATATACAATCCAATAACCAAGACCAATCCAAAAGCCATAACTCCCCTCTGCCACATACATGATAGAGGGTTTTAAAGATGTCAATACCAATCCAATATCCATAACTCCTCTGTGGCATATACATCGATAGATGGTTTTAAAGATGTCATTTTTTTTGTTAGAAAGACCAGTATTTCCATGGTGGTATTAATGTTTCATGAATGTATATGATATGAGGATCTAATGCTCATAACAAACCAGAATGAGAAATTCCAAATCCAACCAATATACCAACCATGTGAGCCAAAATCCACTCAATATGCCAACCATCCACGTATCCAATATAGTCCATAAACCAATAGAGTAAGATATACAATAGTATGCCATTTGATACCACATAAATGCCAGCTTAGACATTTTTCACCAAGAAGAGAACAACCAATTACACAAACACCAGACCAATAACATCATATAAGATCACACATAGTCACACGTAACAAATAGTCTCAAAATGCACCAAATAATGACAACATGGGCCCCACAGGGGCAAAAAATAGTAACAAAGCAAGACAACATAGGCCCCACAGGGACTCAAAAGAGTAACAAAGTATTTTCAAGTTTAGTTCCCATACCCATAACATGCTATTATATCAGTATTAACTATCCATTCCGACCAGAAAAAAGTTAAGCCATAACCTACCTTGAATGAAGAAAACCAGGTCCAAAATCCTTAAAACACACAGCCTTACCCTCACGAATGGACTTGTAATCAACTAAAATATTCAAATATAGAATCTACATGTCAAAAGAAAGCCAACGACACTCATATTGCCCATTTCTAAGTAGGGGTCAAAATAGGACCCCATAATGGGCATTTAGAAAAGAATGATAAAATTTGAATTTTAGTTCAAAAATATATTACCCATGATTAAAAAAACCCATAGAAGAAAATCCAAGTGAAAACGGGTTAAAATTGGGGGTTTGAATTCAAGAAATACTAGTTTACGCCTTACAAGCCCAAATCCCCATAGTCTACATTTGAAATTATTTTTTAATAAGCTTTAGATGACAAGAATCGTAGAAAAATAATTGACATAGGGATTTGGAGCTTAACCAAGCTTGAAAATTGAAGAAATCACCTAAATACCACCCATGAATCACATAAGCGATCACTGGGTCGCTTAAGTGGCTATCACTTAAGCCACCAAATGTCTCTTTTGCGATCCCGCCTAGTCTATGGATGTCGAGTAAGTGATCCCCTTACCGCTTAAGCGGCAATCACTTATGCGATACTTACTGCAGGCAACTAGGTTGCTCAAGCGACTGGCTAGCCGTTTAAGCGGCTACACCAGCTGAGTGGTGAATCAGCTGGAGATATACAAGTTTCTACCGGACCCCTCAATATTCATTTGAAATCCCATATATGCAAACAAACTATTCTACCTCATTAAATTCGACTCTCTAGATTCAATAGCATTATCAAATTTTTGAAACAACATTATTTTCACAAAATTGACCCCCAAGATCCAGTTTCATAATTTTTCAAACTGAGGATAGAAATGAGATACAAATACCAAGAAATCATGCCAGCTATGTTACTAATAAAAAATCGTTGTTCTAGATCTATTGGTGAAGTACATTTTGCCATTCGGTGAAAAAAATAATAAATATTGACCAAAGTCAACTAATAAGACTTTTTATCCTTCAAAATCCATAAACTCAAACAATATCACCAAAATGTATTAGGAACTATGCCAATCATCCCCACACTCTAAAAATACCATAAAGCAACCATATAGAGGGGTAAAGTAGTCAAATCACATAAAAATGAATAAGTCACAAAAAATACCACAAAAATAAGTCATTACATCATCCACCACTAACAATCTAGTTCATCCTCGAACTAAAGTCATGAAAAATACCCGAATCAAAGAAAAGATGGGAATAACTACCACATTTATTAGACTCAAACTCTGAAGTAGCCTCTTATACTGATCTTTAACTACTGAAATATCTCTAGAACGCAACCACCTAATATTCCTAGCTAAAATAGAGATAGGATTCTCAATAAAAGACACTCTCATCCAACTGCATTGAATCCCATTTAATGACATGATACTTATCCAAAATGTAACGTCGAAGCATGGAAACATGAAAAATTGGACGAATACTTAATTAATCTAGGGGCAATACTAACTCATAAGCCACATCCCAAGTAATCTAAAGAATCTCAAAAGGTCAAATTACCTGGGGCTAAGCTTGACTCTCTTCCTAAACCTCATTATTCCCTTCATGAGTGACACACAAAGGAAGACTCAATCACCAACACCAAATATTTAGAAATAAAGTCTACGATCCACAAATCACTTTTGCCTACTCTGAACCACTCGAAGTCTATCCTAAATAACCCAAACTCTATGCAAAGATTTGTGAAGCAAGTTCGTACCTCAAGGTCTACTCTAAAAAACCACAAACCAACCAAATGAAGAGTAAAAATTCCCACCATAGAAAGCCTCAAAGGGATCCATCTCAATATTGGAATGGTAGCTATTATTATACTTGAACTTTGCCAAAGATAAATGCTGCTCCTACTGATCTCCAAAGTCTATAACATAAGTATAGAGTATATCCTCCAAAACCTAAATAGTCTACTATGACTAGCCATCAGTCTGGGGGTGACATTCTATGCTAAGATAGACCTGGGTACTCAATTCCTTCTAAAAAATCCTCCAAAAGTAAGATGTGAACATTGAACCTCTATTTGAGATGATAGATATTGGTACACTATAAAGACATACTATCTCAAAAATATAGATATGGGGCAATCTCTCAGTACTAAAATAAACCTGAACATGAATGAAATGGGTAGATTTGGTTAATTGATCCATAATGACCCTAACACTATCAAGACCACAAGAAGTATGAGGCAACCTAGTCACGAAGTCCATAGTGATCCCTTCTCATCAACTCGAGAATGGGTAACCTCTGAATCAAACCACTAGGCCTTAAATGCCCAGCCTTCACCTGATGGAAACATAGGAAATAAACTATAAAATTTATGACATTCTTCCTTATATCACCCCAGTAGTAATGCTGTCTCAAATCATAATACATCTTAGTCACTCCTAAATTATGGAATACCTATAATAATGAGCCTTCTCAAAACTCAATCTTGCCTAATCGACCACTTACGACACATAAACTTGGCCTTCAATCCTTCAAACACCATCCAAATCAAGCAAGGCTTCGGTGTTACCCAAAACTATACCTTCAAGAAGTATAATATGATCGATGTCAAATATAGTAACCCAACAAAGGTTGGGGTCAAATCCATAGGAAATAGGCCAAATATCACTTTCAAACTTGCTGAAGAAGTTGAAAAGTGTAGAAAAGTAAATGGGGGAGATTGTTTTGAAATAGTAAAGTAGTAAAAATTCTTTATTTCTTTTGGTTGAAATCAATATGAGATGAACAGTAGGACTGTGTTCCACATGGATTCCTAATTTTATAGGCTTATCATGCTCCTTCCTACTATCTCACTGCTTAGCATTCAGAATCTGAAAAGATGTGTATCACCAATAGTCTTGTGAACACCTTTGGTGAATTTCATTTTTCACCTTGTGAGTCTCAGAGTGTAGCCTTAGTAACCCTTGTCTTTGATCCACATTAACTATATCTTTTTGGCATTAAGTTAGTTAGACAAGGGTTGGTAGCCTCAAATTACCATTGCAATTTTCTTTTGCTAATGTCAACGTCACTTTTGACGATGGTCTTGAATATAGGAAAGTTCATAAATTCTACACTAGTCAATAAAGCAAACGAACCAAAGAAGATCATAATATAAGCAAAAACAATGATTTAGAAGGACTTCACACTTCCCTTACTTCATCATTCCACCAAGGTTCCCATAACCCTAGTTAGATGGTTTAGCCATTCATATTTGTAAGAAAATTATAGTATTTATGAAAGAATGCATATAAATATCTTACAATAATTTAAGAACAAAACCCAAAATCTTAAATTAACAATCAATCGTAAAATCAAGAATAAATGATTCCAAGATAAAATGTCGAATCTTAGAATTAATTTATGTTTGTGAATGTAAAGAGTGCATCAAAGTACGTAAACTAATACAAAAAAAACCAAAAGGGTATTTGTAGAATACATCAAAATCCTAAAAATCCTAACCAAAAAAAATAAAGAAAACTGGGTTGGTGACCACTTACAAACTCACTTACGGGCCGTAAGTGGTACTTATGAGACCCTCAATGGGTTGTAAGTGTCAGACAATTTTCATGTTGTAGGAAGGCCACCTATGAAGGAACTTATGATGGGTGAAAGTGCAACTTACACCCAGTATGTACTCCATTCGTAACTCTCAGACAATACTTTAAACTTCAGGTTCTCAGATCTTCCCTTTCTTATACTTACGTGGCCACTTATGATGGCCGTAAGTGGCCCCTCGCTAATATCAGAACAAGCTTCATTTTTCAGCTTCTCAAAACATGCCTCCTCTAACACCTGCGAGGCCACTTACTGTGGCCATAAGTGGCACTTATGGCCCATAAATAGTCTTATAAGTAGGGTCTTTTGCACCTTTTAACTCTTTTTTTCAAAGCTCAAAAACCTAGTTTCCTGCAAAATAAATACAAAAACACATCATATCTAACAAAACAGACCTAAGTACTTGCATATATTCAGGTTTTAAGCATTGACAGTGCCATGAAACTATGGCACATCAACACCCTCAACTTAGAATGTTTACATCCCCTTAGGTAATAAACACTTAATAAATTAATATGACGATGCTTAACCAAGAGAAACTTGAGATACCTAAGGCCATCAACTCAATTTCAGCTTAAAGCACATTACCCCTCTCTTTTCTAACTTTTTAAAACTACTACATGGATCTATGTAGCACAATAATGCAACACATAAGAATCAAGATATGGAATTACATTAGCAACAAACAACCAAGAAAATATGAAAGTTACACTACTCGAATAGATAAGCAGCCAACAACATAATCTATGTACCCTCACAATAAAAAAGTTCCACTCTCACTGTATGATCATGCATGTCAATGCGGGGACTATATCGAGACACTCACAAAGAAGATCAATCAATGTGCATATAATACCACAGTATTACACTTATTTTCTTTACCCTAGTTTGTTGTACAATCGAACTAAGATCACTATAGGACTTTATTCAATTTGTAACATAGGCTTTGGGGCGGGTATGGTACATTTGAGAAATTAGTGACTAACCCTCCTTGGAACTACAATTATATTTGGGGTTCACTTCTTAACCACAGTTTTCTCTTTTATTTCTCCCTTATTCCCCTTTTATTACTTATTTAGGTTGGGTGCAGTTTCTTTTATTTTTTCTTTTTCTTTTTCTTTTTCAAGTTTCTTTCTTTTTGTTTTTATTTTTCCATTTTTTTCTTTATTAAACCCTACCCTACTTTCTTTTCTGTTCTTCAAACCCTTCTTCATACCTAATTCTAACTATCTACTGCTATGATAGACACCCTCAACTTAGACAATTTGCTTGAGATGAGGTGCATAATGTCTAAGGAGGGACCAAGGGGAAAAATAAGTTCATTGTACTTAAACTGGGAAGGTGAAAGATGTAAACAAGAAAATAGGTCATTATAGGCTCAAATTCAGGGATCAAGGGATACTTATTTATATTTAGATGATCATTTAGGCTAAGAGTCTACTAAATTTAAAAATGGCCTATGATCATGTCCTAACAAACTATCCTTCAACCTAGGTAATACTAACTAGGAAAATTATAGATTAAATGCATAAAGGAAACTAGGTATATATCTCTCTCACACATGGCACAAGGTTATAAAGCCCTGCTCCAAGTAATCAAATTCACCTTTTATTTGATCCCTAAAGCGAAAAGGCATAAATCTTTCCAACAAGGACTTAACAAACTATTCCTAAGTCATCTCTTGCAAACCAAGAGGTCTGTAACTAACAAGTGACCTTTACCATTTTTCCCTGTCTACATTACTCAACTAATAAGTAGTGTAAGCAACCCCATGTGACTCAAGTGATCCTAGCTTATGGAACTTCTTACGACAATCAATTAAGAATTCATAGGTATCCTCGCCCATAACACTATTGAACTTGACAAGACCCAAATAAGTGAATCTCTCAAACCTCTTTTGTTCCTCGGCTTCCTGAGATCCCACCTGAGAAGGTAATATAGATAAAGTCTGACTTTTTGATCTCAAAATACCATACTCGAATAGAGGAACAACACCCATAATCTATGGAGTACATAAGTAGAGGTCAGTATCGCTCAAAGATGTATATTCAGAATTGGTGGAACACCATAGGCAGACTCTGGCACAGACGGGGGTACAATACTCAAAGCTGGAGGGATACTAGGTGCACTTAATAGAGCACCCTTTGATGACGCCCAAACTTATACCTGTACGAAGTATAAAATGATCGAAGTCAAATGCAGTAACCCAACTAGGTTGGGGTCAATCCCACTGGAATAGGTCAAACTCGTATCTCAAACTTACTAAAATGGTCGGGCAGTGCAAGATAGTAAATAGGGGGTTTGTAGTTAACAGTAAAAGTAACCAATTCAGAATGGTTTGGGTTGTAGATAATTTAAGACGAACACTAGGGTTGTGTTCCCCTGGCTAACTCCATAAGTTTCTAATGCTCAACCTAATTATCTTACCATCTTACGTGTATAATCTAATAAGTTCAATATTTCCAAATATCTTATAGACTCATAGGTAAATCTCAGCCATTAGCTTATGAGTCTTAGGGTGTTGCCTTACTATCCCTTATTTTTGATCCAGTTTAACTGTCACATTACATATCTCAAGTTATTAGATGAGGGTTGATAGCCTTAAATCACTATTGTAATCTGTTTTTACCAATATCAAACTCCCTTGTAAGGATGATCTTGAACTGCCTTAGCTTCTGCTGATGCTATGGAATCAAACAATACGAAGAAGATCACAATACACATGTAAACGTTAATTTAGTTGAATCTCACACTTCCCCTACTTTATTGATCCTCCAGGGTTTCTATAGCCATAGTTAAGGAAATTAGATGCTCATGGTTATGCAATAATCCATAGAAACCAATAACGAAGGCATAAAATTAGTTGCACAAGAATGAATGAGTAAATTCCCAACTCTTAAATTAAATAATAATCCAAAAACAAGAACAAGAGTATCAAGTATGTAAAAGTATCTCAAGGTGAATAGCATAATACAAGAATAACACTTGGGTATTTATAGTATCTCAAGATAATAAAGGAAACCTAATTAAAACATAATAGGAAAATTAAGACGATAGTGGCCACACCTTTAGCAACGACTCATGAGGTCTAACAATGACTCATTTTTTGCTGTCATAGCTCACTTTTGCCTTCAATAATTATGACTCATAGTGATACGTTAGGATTCATTAGTTGGGACTCCTGATAACTCCAGTGTAACTTTACCTTTCTGTACTTTTTGTTTCATGCTCATAACGACTCTTCACCATGAGTCGTATGATGTTATCATGACTCGTGGGCTTCACTCGTACCACTGGAGTCTTACTTGTTAACTTTTAAAACTTTTTCCTCTTATGCTCAGCATGATTTATACCACGACTCATTATCATACAACATGAGTCGTGGTCAATCTTTACTTCACTTCTAAAATCAAAATATCTCCACTGTTATTCTCACGATTGATGCCACAAGTCGTTAGGTGACATAATGACTCGTGGTCTAGTCAGTACTATGTATTCTTTTGAGATTTTTCATCCTCTTTCTGACCCATGCCACTTCTAACCTAATTTACCTGAAACACATAGAAAACACACATAATATATGACAAAACAACCAAAGTAAATGCATATTTTCATCATTTTAAGCATCAAAAGTTCCATGAAATCATGATACATCAACACCCCCAACTTAGAATGTTTGTATGTCCTCAAGCAATAACAAAAAATAAAACACACACGATACTTAACCAGAAAGATCCTAAGATACCTATGACAGTCAATTTTTACTTTTATGCTAAAAAATATTACCCCCTCATACTTCTAATTTTCAACACCAATACTGCGTGAATTCATGAAACACAATAATGCAACAAAAAGGAGTTAGGATATGGTATTACATTGCCAACAAACAACCACACATATATACAATTTACATTACCCATACAAATAAGCAATTAGCAGCACAACCCATAAGCCCTCATATAAAAGAGGTCCCACTCACTTAGATAAAGTATGCATATCAATGTAGAGATGCTCACGATATTCTTACACTTATTAAAAAGTTCCAAAACTATGCCCAGAATACCAAAGGCTTGCCCTTATTTTCTTTACCCTAGTTTTCAGATAGTCAGATTAGGATCGCTATAGGACTTTACTAGGCTTGTAATGTAGGCTTGGGGTCTGGTATGATACATTTAGGAATTTTAGTGACTAAGTCTCCTTGGAACTACAATTTCTTTTAGAGGTCCACTTCTTAACCACTTTTCTTTTATTCGACCCTTATTTCTCCCTTATGTTCTTTTTTGCACATTCAGGTTGAGTGTGGGTTCTTGTATTCTTTTTATTTTCAACTTTTCATTTTTTTCTTTTTTCTACCATATCCAACCCTACTTCCTTTCCTTTATTTACACTCCTTCTTCATACCTACCTTAATCACATACCCCTATGATAGCCACCTTCAACTAAGGTGGTTTACCTGAGTTGAGGTATATAATATCCAAGGAAGACCAGTGCTAGAATAGGTTCATTGTAAAATGGGAAGGTGAACTGGTGTACAAAAAAATAGGTTTATTTAGGCTCAAAATTATGATCAAGGAATATTTATTTTCATTTTGGTAGGTTATTTAGGGTACAATGGACTACTTTGAAGAATGGACTATGATCCTTTCCTAACTTACTATCCTACAACCTAGGTAAGACTAACCAAGCAAGTTCTGGGTTCCACACACATAGGGAACTAAGTAGTATCTCATACACTCTTGGCATAGGGTTATATCATACACTACTGCTTATCTAGTTCATTAAAATGTTAACTACCGTTATTACGTTCCTAATCTCAATGTCATAACTAGATTCGTAAAGGTCACACATATATCACATCACAGTCTAATTTTTTTGGAGGGGTATCACAAGTAAAGAAAAACTAAATAGACATCAACTGCCCTAGGTACTTATTTTCTCCTAGTTAAATAGAAACACAAAATTACACAAAATACAAAACATAAAACAAAAACACAAAACTAAAAAATTTTATCCTAGACATGCTGGTTCTACAACCATACCATGACTGATAATAAAAGAAGCACACCAATAAAAACTCCCAGTGGCTTGGTACACCCCAACCCCCAACTCAAAAACTATGCACTATCCACAGTGTATCTATAATATAAGGCAAAGGGGCAAAGACATACCTGGGAGCTAAAGGTTCCAACTCATGTAGTGTATATATAGGGACCTCAAAATAGGCCCTACTCTCATTAGCAATGGTCTTGGTAATATAAAAAATGCTCATATCAACAGTGGCACCAACAGTGGCTAGTGCAATCAATGGTACTTGTGGGGTGGAGCAGTGCTCCCAATTAACTTGACTGCATCTATAACCGTCTCATCAGCAACTTGGGAGCTGCCAGCTCCCATCATAATCTCTTTGACCCTTGTTTGGTAGTCTTACACATCCTAAATATTGGCTTCCTTAGTAGCTTCAATATTTTATACTTCACTTCTCTTTCTCTTCTTCTTCTTCTTCTTCTTCTTCTTCTTCTTTTTCTTCCTAGGTCTCTGGTCTAAGGTGGATTTATGCACCTCAATATTGTTATCCGAGATTATTTAGCCTTATTTTGAGAACTTCTTATGTGATTAATATGTTTTTAGTGATTTAATTGAGATATAAGTGATAAAATACTTGAATATAATGTTTAAGGTGTGTTTTAAACAAGTTTGGAATGAATTTGGTCAATTAGAGTTTAGACGAGAAAACTAGTACTTCTTGCTTGAGCTATGTGTTGTTCTGGTTGATCTTTATAGATTATAATATTTGTAATGAGTTCCAAAGGGCATGATTATTTCATTATGTCTGAAATAACTTTTTATAGTGTTTATGTTTCAATTGAATCAAGCCAAGAGACAAAACACTAAGTTAAAGATCGAAAGGCCAAAACTAGTTCTTAGCTTGAGTTACTAGTTCATCATCTTGAATAGTATGTTGTTTTGAGCTCTAATAAGTGATGTTTGATGATATAGGATTCTTGGTGAATTTTTCATGATGATATATAATCTGTATATAAATTTTAAACAATATCACAAGGCTTCAAGTGGATGAAAAAAACCATGGGACAAGACTTGACCAAAAATGGACGTTTTGGAGTCATTGGTGTGCCACAAACCTTGACCACCATGTTAGGATACATGATATGCCATTGGGGGAATAATAAATTACCAATTATAGTGTTTAAAATCTATAAGTATGTGCCATGGACCCTAGGAACTACAATAAGGGGTGTGGTACGGACATAAGTTCAAATCAGTAGCTTGTGTCCTCCTATAAATAGGACCCTTAAAACATTATATTGCACACCTTGGACGACCTAGAAACTTTGAGGGAGGATGAAAAGAATTTAAATTAGGGTTTTGATTCCATTACTTTGGTTTATTTATAGATTTTAATGTATTATGTCATTGCAATTACAGTTATGTCCATGAATGGCTAAATACTCTTTTTTAGGGTTAAGGCCAAGAACATGATTATTCTTGTTATGAATTGATTTGGTTTTGATTATTTATCATATTTGGTTGTTTAATTATCCCTTTTTATCACTATTTTAAGGATTGTGACCCATATAATACATCCATTGTCATTTCATAAGCCTGAAAGAAGGAACAAGAGGATAAAATGTGGGGTAAATAAAATAGGATTGTAACCTTCTACAGAATGAAGTTTTAATTTACATTTATGATATAAATATACCTACATGAACTATTTGGTTCACTTATGGGATGAAATATGAATGAATTTAACTTAGTTCTCACATCCTCGCTCAGTGATGTAGTTGTGAGTCTAAGTTAGATAGGAAATTAGAGACTCAAAAGACCATGATCATAATACTAACCCCGTGAATCAAAAACCAAGATAAATAACCTAACCAATAAAGTTCAATATCATAGTATGATTGTTTGAAGATCCTTAACCCTGGGTTTATCTTCATTGATTGTCCAAGAACTTTACTTTATTGCTTTGATTTAGTTTACAATTAGTCATAACTTTCAAAATCTTTTGGTTACCTTTTGTATCAAGTAAATATTAATAGTTAAACTTGAATTAGATAGTTGTTGATACAAGTCTCTGTGGGATCGATATTTGGCTTTATTTATGGTCGTTGTATTACTTGGTGGGACCACGTACACTTGCGTATGTGCTTGGGTACAATAATCTATCACTGTCATCTACTCTAGCAGTAGCATTTGACCCATCAACCCTTCAGATATTGTGCACCTCCTACTCAATGATCTCCTCACTAAATCGGCATCGAGGGGTATGGTGTAGCAGACATGTCCTTAATAGCAAGTCAGAGTGCGACCAACTCCTCATGTATCCCTGCTAAATTGAAGGACTACATATCTGCTAGCTTTTGGTTGATATACCTCTTAAACCCATCAAAGTAGGTAAGCCTTCTCCTAATCTTACCCCAAATATCTTGCTACACCCAAGGCTTCTCTATACTCTCAATGTCTTTCACCTTATTCTCCATGATTCTTAATATTTTTAGCACCTCATTTGAGAACGTCTGTGTTACTAAGGCATAGCTAATAGAGGATGACCTGGCAGTGAATGCTCTGGCTACAGAAGGTGGAGTCGAAGCCTGGGAGGTGCCTACTTTATTTGTCGCCTGAGGCTTAGACTGGGTAGTATCAGTGGGGGGTTTCACCAATGTTGGTGAACCCCAGAGTCTCAATCCTATTCCCTTCAGCTTGGAATCCCTTTCATAAAAAAGTCACTCCCACCTTTACAGCCTTGGAGATTGCATTTGAAAGATCATAAATAAACCCCAAGTTTATAATATTGTATGGATGTATAAACTAGTCAACCCCAAGAATCTGTGGCACTCCCTTATCTAGACGTATACATGAAATCAAGTACGAGAATGTTAGGACTCTGTTGAGGCTTACTACCCTATCACGAATCTCTATAGCTATCCATTTGGCTATATCAAACTCGTAGCCTTCCATGATACCTGTAGTTAGGGATGCTCTATATAGACTCACTACACTGTCCCCATAGGTGGGACTCAATATATGATGCAAAAGAGTCCACCAAGCCTTTATTGCAAAGTTTAGGCTACCTTTCATAATCCATGCCACAGAGCTAACTCCGCCAGCTGTCCAAGGAGCTTTCTCTTGCTCTGAAGCAATAATTCTTGCCATCCATTGAAAATGAGCAAGGTTATTTTCTGAACCTATCTTCTTCACCTTTATCTTTCATATATCCTCCACGCGATAATCAATCTCAACCGTGTTGGACATTAACTGAAACTTAATCCCATGGAAAAATTTGGAAATTGTCTTTGTAGAGATGTTCACCTGATCATCACAAATCATCAAAGTCACCAACGGTTCACCACCATTCCACATTCGCCCTGATGGATATGATCTTTTGAGCTTTATTTGATATGCTACATAGAACTCGCGCACTAAGGAAGGGCTGTACTGGCCAGGAGCTCTGGTCATCCACTCAAAGTGGTACTGTCTGAACTGAGCATCAAATTCAGGAATCTCAGATATGCCTGTAGTGGTAAACTTTCTCTCTAGATAAATACCTCTCTTTGTCTTTCCCGTTGAAAGGTTGATGGCACTATCCTGATCATATAAGGCCTATATTCTGGGGTACCCTCACCGATTGATGGTGGGTACTAAGGTAGACTATAGCTATAGTCGTGAAGTAGGAGTATGTGGAAGAGGAGTGGTATCTCCTCAAGGTAATCACTTGACTCACTCTTTCCCTTCTCCTCATTTACTACCTTAGACCCCGGATCATCAGACTCTCAATTCTCAGAACCATCTTATCCTTCATCATTTTCTTCCATAGGGCCATACTCCTCTTCTTCATTATCTTAATCATCCTTTTTAGAATGGGATAGTGAGTGAGGTGGTGTTTGGCTAGGATTTTTTATCCTTGTCCTTGACCAAGGTGGTGTGTCTTCCTCTGTCGTAACTTTAGCACCTCGATGTAATTTCTCCCTTAGCTCGATTGCCCCTTAGATAGGTTATTCTTCTACTAATCCACTCGACTCCTCATCATCAGTGGACTTATTTGTTAGATGCTAAGTGGGGGTAGGGCCTTTCTTCTTGGGAGTTTTCCTATTGGTTGAGTCATTCTTAGGTGCCATTATACCTATAAGAAACACAAGTTTTAGGACATCCTAGGAAAAGGAAAAATAAAAATAAATAATAATATAGGTATTTTTGGGACTAGGTACCCGATGACTCAGGTATGAGTCACGACCTCTGGTCACCAATAGTGATGAGAGTCATTAGGTAGAAGGATGCCTAAATATTATTCACTGGTCCTGTAATGTTTTCTCCTTATAAGTCATTATATTGGATTATGACTCATTACCAACACTCGTTATCTGACCAGAAATAATTTCATAATGCATTATCCTCCTCAGTCATCATGATTCCCCACCATGATTCGTATAGTGGGATCATGACTCGTGGCTTGAGTCTTGATGATAATAGTACCTTAAGTTCCTTGTAAACCTATGTTCCTAGTAATTATGTGTCTCATAATGACTTGTTAGGTTACCCTACGAGTCATTATGAATCTCGTAGTCACTATGGTCATGAATGTTCAAAGGGTTGAGGTATGATTTTCACTTTCCCAACTTATCTTTATGATGATAGCAAGTTCAACAATTCCAAAAATAATCCCCACAAATAATATTGAACACAATACTCCCATTTTTACCCTATGTATATGTTTAATCAAGAAAAAGGCTAATTTCTACATTACTAACATAATTAACTGATGTAATCGAAGAAATTTTCACCAAATGACCATGCCAAATTAGGAGTTAAACAATTTATGATATAAGAGTTACTTGAGTTGGCACTTTTGATTCCTTGGGAAAGAATTTTGAGATGATAGGGGATGACCTTTTGGGGTGTATTTTTAGCACTTAGAGTGGTTAGGGGAACTAAGGGAGTCACACCGGTTTCCAAAATGGGAACCTAATCATTTAGGATTAATTTCCTTAATAAAGAAATGATTACCGGATTGGGTCAACCTATTAGGGTTATGATGTCGGTCCTGTAATGAGTCCACGTAATGACTCATTACCATAAGTAATGAGTAGTGGATTCCCCTTATTATAACTAGTACCTTACTAGTGTCTCAGGTTATAACGACTCAACATAACAAGTCGTTGTCACTGACAATGACTCATTTTGTGAGTTGTAATGACTTCAGAGACCAAATACCAGAGGGTGGTCTTGGCTTCAAATTGCTATGACTCTGGTCACGAGTCATAAGGACTGATCATGACTCGTGAGGAGATTCGTATGGCCTGGTAGTAGAAATTTTTTTTGCTTTATTTCTGTAATCTCCAGCCTTACACACTGAACAAACAAATTACCCTATAATGAGATAAGTACAAAACATGGGTTGACTCCTATGCAACACTTGATTTAATATTGCGGCATGAAGTGGCCAGGTTGGATACTCAAACTCCGCCAACTAGCCCTATGGGTTTCCTCACATGCAACACCTAATTTAACGTTCTACATAACTTAGTTTCCTTGGTTATTCAGAATTCACCATGGTCCATATCATTAACCACTTTCACTTCAGTAGGTTTTCCTTATAGTTCTTCACCCATTGCCCATTCACCTTTAATGGGGCTTCACCATTATGATCCAACTCAATAGAACAATATGAAAAAACCCAAACCATGATGAATGGTCCATACCACCTAGATTTCAACTTTCTTGAAAACAAGCGAAGCCTTGAATCAAAAAACAAGACCAGATCACCGGGCTCAAACACTCTTTTCTCAAAATTTTTACAACGATACAACTTCATCCTTTCTTTGTATATAGACAAAATCTCATTAGAAGGGAGCTAGAATTCATCCAACTTATTCACCATGCTCAACCTCAATGTAGTTGCATCATGCCACTCCAAATTAATCTTTTTCAATACCCATAAGGCCTTATTCTTAAGTTCAATTGGTAAGTGGCATGCTTTGCTGAACACAAGCTGATATGTAGAGGACCTTATGGGGGTCTTACAATTAATTCAATTAGCCCATAATGCATGTCCAACTTTCTAGACCAGTCAATCCTATTGGCATTCACAGTCTTCACCAATATGGGCTTGATTTATCTATCAAAAACTTCAATCTACCCGCTCATCTGAGGATGATAAGGTATTGTTGCCTTATTCTTTACACTATATTTGTCAAGCAGGTAATTAAACAACCAATTGTAAAAGCAAGACACACCATGACTAATGATTGCAAGAGGAGTGCAAAATCGAGAAAATATGTTTTTCTTCAGAAAGGTAGTGACATTTCTATATTCTTTGTTTGGAAGCACAATTGCCTCCACCCATTTTGAAACATAGTTAACTACCACTTGAATATACTTCATACTCTAGAAACTCACGAACGGACCCATGAAGTTGAAACATCCTAGGTTTTAACCCTTAGAAAATTTCTTAGAATTTTTGTTCTTTGGACCCAATGTGACTCATGGGTATAATTTGTATGTTGGGGTACGAGTGGTATGATCCTATTGTATACTAACTAGTATTAGTTGTTGGGATCATTTTGGTCACTGGAATAGGTATGACATAGGGGTATGAGTCCTAGGGCTTAGTATGAGTTATATCACAAACTCGTATGATGGGTAGTATTTGATCCTCCTGGTATTTCATTCTGCTAAGGAAATGGGCAATGGATATGAATCATATATTATGGTTACGAATTGGTTGAATGAGTCATATATTGGACAGTATTTGTTCTAATGGTTGAGGCCTGGATACGAGTGGTGGGTATCGATCGTATTGGGAGGGTATGACTCATATGGGTCAGTCGTATCCCTGTTATGGGATTTTATGCAACTTAAGTGAGGGTATTCTGGATATTTTTCTACTAAACCTAATTAGGACCCACAACTTCTAATATACTTAGGTGGTTATTTACCATATTATTTTATTTATGAACACTTAGATACTATTCTAAAACACTCTATAATTCTCTCAAGAGTTTTTGTGGAAAGAAGGTTAGGGTTTCATCTTGAGGCTTGCTTGGGTGATTTCTTTCCATCAATTCTTTGGTATAAGATATGATTCTGTTCCCTCATTGTAATTTCATCTAAAGGCATGATTTTTTATGATTGATTTCATGGTTTTACTATATCATGATTATGGCTTTTAACTATTATTTAGGGATTTTGATATTAAATGCTTGGTTATAGTTTTTTATGGTTTTAATTATATGCATTCATGGTAGATTTAGAAAATTTGATATTATGGTAATGGTTTAATGGTCTTTGGAATTGGTTTAGGTTATATTATGTCCCTAATATATTTGATAAAATGCTTATAAAGATATGTTCATTGCACTAACTTCTTTTAATAGAACTATTGCATGTTTTAAAGTTGGTAAAGAAATCATACATTGTTTAAATGGTGTGAAAAAGCAAAGGTTAAATGGTTATGCTTGTGAGGAACATGGAAGCTTCTCAAGTGGTTTAATATAGTATATGGAAGGGCACTTGAAAGTCCCCTTAAGCTAAATGGTTTGGCTATGGATATTACTTGCAAGTAAGGGGTGGTAAGACGATACCACTAATATTGGCCTTGATTAATAAAATGGTATATGGATTGGTTGGTTATTTAGAAATGTTTTGATTAGGCATTAAGGAAAGGATATATAATAAATTCATGGAAGATGGCGGTCTCGGTGGGACCATAATTGGATACTCGTATTTGTCGATATAAGGATTGGTCTTAGTAGACCATGGGAATGATGTCATAATTTTGGGGGATGTACTAGTCATCCCATAGGCTACTTCCCTGGTTGTGCAGATACACGCACAGAGGCCCTTTCAATAGGGGGAGCTGAACCCATATAGCCCATTGGTAGTTTAGGACGGCCAAGCTACACAACCTAGGTAAATGTTTTAAATTCATGCTAAACCCAGATCCCCTTTCCCAGCACTTTTATATATATGGTTGTATGAATTTTGGATGGTTTTACTTGGTTTTATAACTAGTATTATTTTATCCTTATCTTGAGATTCATGCTAGCGAGCATTCGCTAACCCGTCTACTGGCGGATGTATACCCATTCTATACAAGAACTGACCATTCGATTCCTCCTATATAATGATTGAATTGGGGGCAGTATTTGGACTGAAGTGGTTAGCTTCCAACCTTTCAGAAGGCATCCTTTCATGTTATACATGTTGTTAGATGTTTTGACTTTATTTTGGGTATTGGTTTTAGCCATAGTTGGGGAAATATCCTAACCGTATTTATTTACTCGTTTGGATAGAGGCTTTTTGTTACTTTTAAGGGTTGGTATGGATGGGATCAGTATTAGTATTGGAATAGGCTGGTAGCTCGACACCACATTGCAGGATTTCTCATTGTTCTGTCATATTACATTTTAGGATTGATTATCATATTATGTTTTGGTATTCTCTTTCGTTTAGGCCTGGTTTATGGCCTATGGTTTGGTCGATATGGTTGGGAGAATGGTGTAGTACGGGTAGACTCAGTTGGGTCAGTCATGGTTGTGACCCTATCCCAGAGTCTTCATAAGAGTATTTGCACTATCTTGTTATATGCTCGAAACTCAGCCCATTTAAGGCTTGATATAGGTGGTTGGGTTAGGTAACAGGAGGAGACAATCCCTGGTCCTGTTTGGACTTGGGATGCCCATTATGACAAGGCCCGAGGGTCGGGTCATGTTAAGTTTGTATCAAAGCCTAGGTTCATAGTCTACTAGAAAGTCCATAAAGCCATGTTGAGTAGAGTCTATTTTAGGGCTATAAAGTATGCCACACTCATAAGAGAGAGTCTGTAAGACATGGATGAATGTTTTACTTTCATGGTATTCAATCTTCAAGCTTGAGTTCTTAATCTTCAAATCCTTTCTAATCCCTATTTGCTCGTCTTTTAGATCATGCCTCCTAGATTTGGAATACAAGAAAATTCTTTCATCCTATCTAGGGATAATATTGAAGGGGTATGTCCTACATTTGGAGATATGTAAATCTTAGATCTCATGGTTATATTCCTAATGGTGCTTGAGTTCCTCCTATTTCGATTAGTTCTCCTCAGGTCCCTTAGGGTAATGTAATGAACGTAGAATTTTGTCAGTCTATTCATACTATTGCCTAACTAGTTGCTACTTAGGCTGAGCGGGGTAGGACTTGTGCTTTGTCTACTGAGGCCACAAGGGTTTATCAATTTATGAAGATGGGTCCTCCTACTTTTACTGGAGTAAAGGTAGAAGAGGATCCATAGGGCTTCTTAGATAAGATGAAAAAGATCTTTTAGGTTATATAGGTACTAATGTAGAGGAGGTTAACCTTGCAGCTTATCAGCTTAAAGATTTTGCTTATCAGTGGTACAAGGAGTGAAACATGGATAAAACTGATATGGAAGAGGAAGGATTGTAGGAGGCCTTTTCTAATGCCTTCTTGGATCGATTCTTTCCTTAAGAGTTGAGGGAATCTAAGACAAAGGAGTTTGTGAACCTCAAGTAGGGGAGGATGTTAGTAAAGGAATATGCTTTGAAGTTCCATCAGCTATCAAGCTATGCTCCTGACTTTGTAGCTTATATAAGGTCAAGAATAAGAATATTCACTTTTGGGTTGAAAAGAGATTTTGTTATAGAGAGTAAGACTGCTTTGCTGATTAAAGATATAGATATCTCAAGGTTGACTGTTTATAGGTAGCAGGTTGAGGATGAGAAGAGGAGGTAGGTAGAGTTTGGGGATAGGCAGGAAAAGGGGAGTAGGTTTTTTTTAATCAGGGAGGTGCTCAGTCTCAGGATGTAGAAATAATGGCAAATGGCAAAAAAAAAGTGAGGGGGAGGGGTTCTGGCTTCTTTTCTACTAGTACTCCTTACCAGTCGGGAGACAGGCATCATCAAGGTGGTGACAATTCTTGAGCATAGGTTTCCCAATCTCAGGTAAGCGAAGGTTAGTTAGTTTCTTCGTGTCCTCCTTGTCAATTCTATAGTTTTCCCCATCTGGGTTATTGTGAAGAAGGAAGGGACAAATGCTTCAAGTATGGCTAAACAGGCTATCGACTCAGGGATTTTCTGGTTAATAAGGTTGCTAAGGGGGCAAATAAGATTCTTGTGGCTTTATCTTCTCCTTCTACACCTAGTGGTATTGCATCTACTTCTGTTACTAATCCTAGTTCTAGTGTTGGTTGGAATAGGTTGTATGCTTTGGCATCCCAATAGGAATTTGATGTGTCCCCTGATGTTGTTACTGGTATGTTATAGCTTTTCTCTTGTAATGTATATTTTTTGTTGATCCAAGGTCTACTCTTTCTTATGTGACTCTATATATGGTTGTATCTTTTGGTTTCAATCCGGAAGTTATTTGAGATCCTTTTTCTATTTCTACCTAAGAAAGTCTATAAGGGATGTGTGGTATATGTGGGTGGAAAGCAGAGCTTGGTGGATTTGTTTGAGTTGGATATGGTAGATTTTGATATCATTTTGGGCATGGAATGGTTACACTCTTGTTAAGTATCTTTGGATTGTCGAACCCATAGGGTTATCTTTAGGTTCCCTGGTGAGTCGGTTATAAAATGAGAAGGTTCTTTATTATCTTCTAAGGGGAGGTTTATTTCTTATCTTAGAGCTTGGAGGTTAGTCTCTAAGGGTTGTCTTAGTCTCTAAGAGTTGTCTTAGTCTCTAAAGGTTGTCTTTATTACTTGGTCTGGGTTAAAGATTCTAACTCAGAAAGTCTTTCTTTGTCCCTGGTCCCTCTGTTTAATGAGTTTCCATAGGTCATTCCAGATGATACTCCTGGTGTTCCCATGGATAGGAAAATAGAGTTTGGTATTGATTTTCTTTTGGACACTCGTCCAATTTCTATTCCTCCATATAGAATGGCTCTGATTGAGTTAAGGGAACTCAAGGAGTAACTCAAGAATCTTTTGGACAAAGGGTATATTTATCCTAGTGTATCTCCTTAGGGTACATCGGTGTTATTTGTACGCAATAAGGATGGTTACCTTTGGATTTTCATTGACTATAGGTAGTTGAACAAGGCAACGGTCAAGAACAAGTATCCTCTTCCAAAGATAGATGATCTATTTGACCAGTTGAAAGGGTCCAAGTTTTTCTCTAAGATAGACCTTTGGTCTAGGTACTATCAACTTAAGATTAGGGAGGTGGATATCCCTAAGATAGCTTTTCGTACTTAATATGGGTATTTTGAGTTCTTGGAGATGTCATTTGGGTTGACTAATGCTCCGGCAATATTTATGGACTTGATAACAGGGTGTTTAGGAACTATTTGGATCTCTTTATCATTGTGTTTATTAATGACATTCTGGTTTATTTAAAAAATAAGGTAGATCATGCTAATCACCTCCATGCGGTATTGCAGACCTTAAAGAAATAACGATTGTATGCCAAGTTCTCCAAGTGTGAGTTTTGGTTGAATGCCCTGACCTTTTTGGGTCATAATATTTCTAGTGAAAGGATCATGGTGGATCCATAAAAGGTTGCTGTGGTGAAAAAGTGGCCTAGGCCCACAATTCCATCTAAAATTTTGATCTTCTTGGGTTTAGCCGGGTATTATAGGCGGTTTGTGGAAAACTTTTCTTCTATAGCTGCTCCTTTGACTAAGTTGACTCAGAAGAAGGTTAAGTTTTCTTGGTCGTATGCTTGTGATGGAAGTTTTGAGAAGTTGAAATATAAGTTGACTTAGGCTCAAATTCTGACTTTGTTGGAGGGTAATGATGGGTTTGTGGTTTATTATGATGCATCTCGGGTAGGTCTTAGTTGTGTGTTGATGCAGCATAGGAATGCGATTGCCTATGTTTCCGAGCAGTTGAAGGTACATGGGAGGAATTATCCTACTCATGATTTGTAGTTGTTGGCAATTCTATTTGCTTTAAAATATAAAGGTATTATTTGTATGGTATTCACGTGGATATCTTTTCTGATCACAGGAGTCTTTTATACGTGTTCACTCAGAAAGAGCTTAAGCTCAAGCAGAGAAGGTGGTTTGAGCTTCTCAAGGACTATGATATGAGTCTTCACTACTATTCAAGTAAGGCTAATATGGTTGTTGATGCTCTGAGTAGGTTATCCATAGGAAGTTTGGCTCACGTGGAGTAAGGCAAGTGGGAATTAGTGAAGGATATTCACCGCTTAGCTAATTTTGGAGTTCATCTCTTGGAATCTAAGGATAGTGGTGTGATGGTGCAAGAATTGGTTCAACCGTCTATTGGTACAGAGATTAAAGAGAAGTGCTGGATCCTATCTTGCTGAAAATCAAGAGTGATTTTAGTCGGGAAAAGGCAGCAGTGTTTGAGATTAGTAGTGATGGTACTTTAACGTACAAAGAGAGGTTGTATGTTCCTGATATTGATAGGCTATGGTAAAGGGTTTTGGCTGAGGTGCATGATTCACGCTATGTTGTTCATCCCGGCTCAACTAAGATGTATTATGATCTCAAAGAGATCTACTGGTGGAATGGCATAAAAATAGATGTGGCTGATTACGTAGCCAAGTACATGGTGTGTCAACAGGTTAATGTGAGCACCTGAGGCCAGGAGGGTTGTATCAAGAAATTAATTTTCCTGAATAGATGTGAGAAGTTATTAATATGGACTTCGTTGCTGGTCTTCCTTGATCTTAGAATCAATATGATTCAATTTGGTTCATCGTGGAAAGTATGACCAAGTCTGCGTATTTCTTACCAGTTCGGACTACCTTTTCAATGAAGGATTATGAGTGTTGTATCTTCAGGAAGTTGTGGAGCTGTATGGGGTGGATTTTTTGATTATTTCTAATCATGGTATGCAGTTTACATCTTACTTTTGGCGCGCTTTACAGAAAGGGTTGGGGACTAAGGTTAGTTTGAGTACTGCTTTTCATTCATAGTAGGGTGGGTAAGCGAAGAGAACTATTCAGACATTGGAGGATATGATTTGGGACTGTATGATTGACTATGGTGGCAATTGGTTTGAGCATCTACCTTTGGTGGAGTTTACTTACAACAATAGCTATCATTTGAGTATTGATACAACTCATTTTGAGGTGTCGTATGGTAGGAGGTGTAGATATACTATTAGTTGGTTTATGGTTGGAGAGGCAGACATTTTTGGTCTAGATTTGGTTTATCAAGCGACGGAGAAGGTCAAGGTGATTCGGGATAGGATTAAAGCTACCCAAAGTCACCAAAAGTCCTATGCGGATGTTATACGTAGAGACTTGGAGTTTGAGGTAGGGGATAGGGTGTATCTCAAGGTGTCTCCCATGAAGGGAGTGGTGTGGTTTGGCAAAAAAAAGAAAACTCAGTCCTCGGTATATTAGCCCTTGTATGATTTTGCAAAGAGTTAGAAATATTGCATATGAGTGGGAGTTGCCATCTAGATTAAGTTTGGTTCATCCTGTCTTTCATGTTTCTATGTTGAAGAAGTGTCTTGGTGATCCTTCATCAATTGTTTCTTTGGAAGGATTGGGTATTTTGGCTTCTCTGTCTTATGAAGAGGTCCCAGTTGAGATATTAGACAGGCAAGTTCATCGATTGCGGGCCAAGGATATGGCTTCGGTTAAGGTTCTATGGAATAACCATAAGGTGGAAGAAGCTAATTCGAAATCAAAAGAGGACATGAAGTCTAAGTATCCATATTTTTTTGCTCTTGGGATTCGTGCAGAAGGTATGTGTCTTCAACAAATCTTTATTTTCTGAGTTTGTTAAAGGAAAGATTAACATCTTTGTCTCTTTTTTTTCAAACATTGTTAAAAGGATGTTTGATAATACAAATGACTCTGTGTGTGGTTAGCCCTACCTTTTTTGTCATTCAGGAATGAATGTTCCTAGTAGGGAAGATTGAAACATCCTGGGTTTTGACCCTTAGAAAATTCCAGTAATTTCGATTCTTCGAACCTAATACGAATCATAGGTACGAGCCATATATTGGGGTACGAGTGGTATGGTCCTATCGTATGCTGAACAGTGTTAGTTGGTGGGATGGTTTTGGTCACTGAAAGGGGTATGACTTGGAGGTATGAGTCATAAGGCTTGGTACGAGTCGTATCACAGACTCGAATGGTCGGCAGTGTTTGATCCTCCTGGTATTTAATTTTTCCAGGGATATGGGCTATAGATACGGATTGTATGTTGTGGTTAAGACTTGGTTGGATAAGTTGTATACTGCACAGTGTTTGATCCAAGGGTTGAGTCTTGGATACGAGTGGTGGGTAGAAATTATATTGGGAGGGTATGACTCATACGGGTCAGTCATATCCCTATGATGGGATTTTGTGCAACTTAAGTGGGGGTATTCTGGATATTTCCCAACTTACCCTAATTAGGACCCATGACTTGTAATACACTTAGGAGGTTATTTACCCCATTATTTTATTCATTAACACTTAGAAACTGTTCCAAAGCACTCCATAATTCTCTCAAGAGCTTTTGGGGAAAGAAGTCTAGGGTTTTATCTTAAGGATTGCTTTAGGGCTTACTTGGGTGATTTTTTTCTATCAATTCTTCAGTATAAGGCATGATTCTCTTCCCTCATTATAATTTCAACCAAAGGGAAGATTTATATGATTGATATCACGATTTTGCTATTTCATGTTTTGGCTTTTAACTATTATTTAGGGGTTTTGATATTAAATTCTTAGTTATGGTTTCTTATGGTTTTAACTATGCTTTTATATGCATTATGGTGGATTTGGACAATTGGATGGTATGGTAATGGCCTAATGGTATTTGGAATTGATTTTGGCTGTATTATGCCCCCAATGTGTTTGATAAAATGCTTATAAAGACATGTTCATTTATGGTCAATACTGAGAATACACTCTGGCTCAAGCTATATCTTATAGGTACAAATACCTAGTGGGATTTGCATAATATCTGCAATAGTCCATCCAATGACCCTTTATGCACTCTGACTCAAGCTGTATTTATGGGTATAAATACCTGGTGGGATCTGTACAATATCTGCAATGGTCTATCCAATTTTCCTTTTGAATCTCTGCAACACTAATAGAAATACCTCTACTTCTATCTCAACCAAGTCAGCTGTAATAATCCCCAATAAGGTATTGTCAGCCCTATAAGAATGCATTTAGCAAGTGAGATAGAAGGGTTTTCAATTCCAAGATTGGTGGCTCCTAAATTGATGATTGAGCGAAATAAGTGGTTTTATTCTTCAGATCCATATCAAGCTTCTTTAGAGCATAAGTGTAAGAACCTTTACCATATAATGCGCTCACCATCTCATTATATTCATTAATGCAATCACCATCAAAGTTTATGATTACTGTTGCTAGTGACTCAAATCTAAGGCTCTCTTGGGCGGGTACATGATAACGCTCAATCTACAGCTCTCGTGGGAGTGCAAAGCGGTCGTTAGCAAATATAGAACCCAACCTGGGTTGGGTGTCGATCCCACAGGGAATAGCTTGGCCAACAAGTAAAATTACTAAACTTTTGGTGCAAGTCTCGTAAGAAGGGGGAATTCTTGTTGTGCAAGTAATGTAAACAAAAGCTGAAAATAATAAAGTAAAGAGAGAGAGATTGTTACGTGAGTTGTAAACAATGAGAATTGAAGCGTTGGGGGTATGTCCACCTTATGAGTTATACGTCTCTATTGGCTATGAGTGTGTAGAATTCTGACATGCAATTGCTTGTAGAGAATTGTAGTCGATGGTAAATCCAAGCATCTCTCGACCTAAACAAGGAGTATTTCACTTTAACTCTCTCGAGCTTAAAGCGTGTCTAACAGTACGAATTCTCCAAGAGGTTAGTCCAGTTACGGCACTAACTTTTTAATAGGAAAGGGTGTCCTACTACCTTGACATTATCTCTTTTCCAGACAAATAACCTTTCTCTCGAACAAGTTAAATGTTAGACTAGCATATTCTTGCGTTTGCAACCGCAAAGAATGTAGATTAAGATGAAGAGAATAATGATATAAGCAATATACGTGTCACGAACTCACAAACTCACAGCAATAGATTGTATCTCATTCGGCTTCCATAACCCCAACAGAGAGGTTTACTTACCCATGAATGCGAAGGAGATCACGATTGACATTGTTATCACAATATTGGTGAATGGCGTGTAGCTTAGGTGATAGGCATGAGGCGTGATTCCTTAGCAAGTAACGATTCTCTTGTTGTGGAATAGATGAATAGAATTAATGGAAAGATTAGAAGAGTTGTAATTGAGAAGTAGAATGTGTCTCTCCACTAAGGGAGGACTTAATTAAAAATCTCTAGCATGATAGGGTATTTATAATACTCCTATCCTACTCCTACTATGCTAATGAAATAAATAACCAAATCCTACTAAACTAAGGAAATACTTAACCCATTTGTACTAGGTTAATGTAACATTCTCCTAATCCAAATAAACTAATGAAATAAATAACCCAATTGTACTAGGTTAATGTATTATTGTCAAAATCCAGCTTTGTGTCTGTAAGTCCCCAAAGTCTTCAGAATTGCTGTTTTAGCCCGGGACAGATTTTCCATGCAGCAGTTTTGGTCCTTAGGCGTGTAGACTTTCTTCCCTTCCTTTGTGAGCTTTCTTTTGCGTCAAGTAAGCCATAAAATGCTGTATTTTGCATCATTTATACCTGAAACTTTACTAATCATGTTCGTTAGCTCATTTATAGGAAAAAGGACTAAAAGTGCATGAAATATATAGTTTGTTCTCAAAACTAGGCTAAAATATGGGCAAAATATATTGATATAGGCGTGTAAATTCGCCTACCATCAACACCCCACACTTGAAGCTTTGTTCGTCCTCGAACGAAATATCATGTCCTTCTAAGTGTCGACTTAAGGTTTCACAGTAATCACAAAACATTCGTCAAGACAAGCACAACGATTATCAACAAAGAGTACTTCCCGATTATAAGTAGAAACAGTTTAACCTCTAGCATAGACTCGTGATGGTGGTCAACTCGCATGCAAACGTTAAGGTACAAGGAATCATATATAACTACCCAAAACTCATCAACCATGTGTGTCTCACAATATATTACCCATAATCACTCACAAGTATAGCATATTTTTCAAACATGGGTATCAACAATATCCTTGCTCTCGCTCTCACAAAGAATTCATATGTAGCAACTGATGACCATAGGCTTGCCCTTAGTGTAGTACTCCACTAAATGTCAGAATGTTAAGATTAGGATCAAGTAGGTCTTTTGATGGTTTTAATGTAGGCTAAGGGACGGGTAGGACTATTTTGGCCAGGAATAGTGACTAAGCTCCTAAGCGCTTTAATACATCACATTGTATCATTGACACTTTTTTCTTTCAACCTTTCTTCTTTCTTTTATTCTACCACCCTTGTTCTCCTTTTTTGTTTTTCAATTTTAAGAACAACTCACTTTTCAGCTTTCTTTTCCTTTTTCTTTTCATAACATACCTCTTATGATAGCACTTTCTTTTCCATAACACATTCAAGCACCATTTACAATTTAAAGCATCATACTTACCCAATTTCCTCTTATGTTGTCACATGACTTTTTTAATTTAAAGCACTTAGGAATTTGGATCAAATTACGGTCTTGAAAAAAAATGGATTAGGCTTACATACAAGGTTGTCAAAGAAATAGGCTAAAGTCTCAAAAGGGTTTAACTAGGGATGATGTCCATGGGTAGGTAAAACTGAAGGTAAACAAATATAGGTTGCCAAAGAAATGCCTAAATCATATCCTAACTTACACTCCTTATTTTCGCTTTGCATACATACCAGGCAAGTTCTAGCATCAACCACAAACATAGAAGATACTATTAATCTCACACACACAAGGCACATGGTCGACTTTAATGGAGGTAATATGGACTCTTGACCCAACAAGTGATGGAATTGAACCACACAATATCACATAATGAGTCAGAACTGGAGCCTAAACGTCTCAATAGTCACAATTGTAGCACATACTCTTGTTATAATCTCATGCTGCCTATCAAAATAATTTCATGCGAAGCTAAATTTTTTTTTTTTTTAACTACTAAAAAAACAAAACGAAACAAAACGAAACAAAAATGAAACAAAATCAAACAAACATAGATGCGAATAGAGAAGTATAGCATGCAATACCACCACCCCACACTTAGTCGGGACACTGTCCTCAGTGGAAAATAAATACGAGGAACCTGGTTGGTCGGACTTATCCTCTATGTCTGGGGTCATACCCCTTGCATTGGAATCATTATCAGAGTCGTCATCCTTAGAAGTTCCTCATAAGTATCCCACTTAATTCCAAGCGTGCGTCAAGGTGTTTGCAGCGGGGAGGGTTCTCCTTGCTCCTTGCGGCCTCTTTTCTTGCCCTTTTGGGAAGTGGTGCCTTCTCCTTGCCTTGTCTCTCTTTAGGTGCCATTGTACCTGAGACTTGAAATAGTGTTAATGGTATCACAATCTCAATGGATACAATCTATACATAAGCAGTAGGGGTACCACCCCACACTTAGTTTTTTTAACACAAATCAGTGAAGCGAAAGTGGTCGATTACTCAGATTTCGTCGACATACGTTTTAGGATTGTATTCCGACAAGAAAATCAGCAATGCATCACTTACTTGCAGCCATTGGACTACTTTCATGGTAGATATAACAACACTACTACATAGGGGTTACCACATGGAATTGTTATTCTTACAATAATCACAACCTCTTATGTCGGTAGGCACTATAAGTCTTATCCCGATGGCCGGGATAGTCTAACATGTAGTATCCAAACAACAATTTTAAGCACTATTCATAGCCATAGTAATTCCGCAAATATCATAACAATGCTATTAAGACCAAATTCAAGTCGGAAACAAGTCAAGAACTTCCTACGTATATGTTCACTCACATGATTTTGTATCAACAATCCAATCACATGAACATCACCAACAGTCTTATACGATTTAGCAATTCATAATAGACATGGCAACGTAGTACTTACGAGAAATAAATGAAGAATAAGAGAGTACTTACTTGCTTGAAGCTTGTGGAGATGGTTTTGTGAATTGGAAGAGCAAAAGAAGAAAATTTGGAGAGGATTTGGATGTATATGCGGCGCCCTTAGGTCAATTTTTAGTGTGGTTGTGTTGTAAAACTAAGTCCCCTTTATATAGGAAGAGAATGGGTCGGGTTATGTCCCATTTACAATCGATTTTGGAGACAAAAGTACCACATATGCGGCGCATAATGCTCGGCATAGACATGACATATGCGGCGCATTGTCTATAGCATAATGGGACATATGCGCCGCATAGTCTATGGCATTTTTAGACATATGCGCCGCATAGTCTATGACATATGAGATACTGAGACCAAATGCCATAGCATAGGCGGCGCATAGTCAAAAGCATACCTAGGAATAGGCGGCGCATAGTGTATAGCACACTAGATTCAGAGACCTTAGGCTATAGGATAGGTTGTGCATCATTCGTGGCCTAGTTTGACCAAGGCCTAGCCTTCCTCGATGCATATTTCGATGTGAGAAATGCTCAATCCATAGCTTTATGCATCACCATTCCTAACTTACCGACTTTACCATACAATGCGTCCAAATCGTTAATTGAAATCAATCTCCTCGTTGAATACTTCTTGCACCTATTTTTGCTCAAAACAAATGAAAACGATTAGTACGATGGGTTGCCTCCCAACAAGTGCCTTAGTTTTGGTCGTGGCACGACTCTTATTTTTGGATTTTCATTTATCAAGTACTAGAACGAAAGAAAAACAATGAAACGATAAAACGATAAAATGATAAAACAATAAAACGATGGGTTGCCTCCCATCTAGCGCCTTATTTATTGTCGTGGCTCGACATAGTTACCTCGAGTAGTCAGACTTCGTTGAGGTAAGTGATGGATCATTTTCTGAAAGGATTTAGACGACAATGAGGCTTACCTGTGGGCATGCGATCTTCTTCAAGATGGCTCTTACATTTTCCCGGAGAATCTCCAATTATATCATCAATAGTCCAACCCATAGCTCTTTTGTATCTCTTCAGAGCATAGATGAGAGCTTCTACGTGCTGTTCACTTAAATCATCTGTACTCTTCGGAAGTATATTTCTACTTTCCAAGAACACATACCTTAGATAATCGGGAAGCTCTTGCGATTCTAGCATTGGTGGCTCGTCAAAGGGAGTCTTCGCTTTTGGTTGATTCTTGAGATCACAATCTGGTTGCTTAGGAGTATAAGGCTCTATTTCTGTTAGAGCACTCATAAGTTCTTCATAACCTTCATTATCTTTATGCTCAACTTTCAGTGGCACAGCAGACAATGGCTCAACAGTAGGCTGTTTCTCTATAAATAATGCTTTCGTATCCTCATGATGAACATCAGCTACAGATAACTCATTCATATCACTGGGCTGCTTCATTGTTTTGCATATATCAAACCGTACCACTTCGTCATTAATTCGAAACAAAAGCTCATTATCTTTCATGTCAATAAGCACACTTCCAGTTGCAAGGAAGGGACGTCCCAAGATGTTGGGAACTTCAGAATCCTCCTTACAATCCAGAATAACGAAGTCTGCAGGAAAGATGAATGAAGAAACTTTCAGCAACACATCATTCAAGATACCCACAGGTCGTTTTACCGACCTATCAGCCATCACCAGCCTCATATTGGTTGGTGTCGGATCGCCTAGCCCCAACTTCTTGTAGATGGATAGTGGCATCAAATTGATGCTAGCACCTAGATCGCACAATGCCTTGGCAAAATCCAACGATCCAATTGTGCAAGGAATAGTGAAAGCTCCAGGATCTGCCTTCTTTTGAACTAACGACCTTGTAGCGATTGCACTACAATGATGAACATTATCTGCCAACTCATAACTTGCTGCCCGCTTCTTTGTCAATAGGTCCTTCATAAACTTCGCATATCCAGGCATTTGTTCAAGTGCCTCCACCAATGGAACATTAATGGTCAGCTGCTTGAGCATAGTCATGAATTTGCTGAACTTTGTAGCATCTGCCACCTTCTTTGATCTTTGGGGAAAAGATGGTGGTGGGTATGAAAGTGTTCTCTCCACGGTTTTCTTCTCCTCTTGCTTCCGTTTTTTCACTTTTTCAGGCTGCACAGTGCTGGATGTGGCGTCCTTGATGTCGGGAGTAGTGGCTGGGGTATCTTCTCCTTTTGCATTTTCATCCATTTCCGCAACTTCGTCAATCACTTTCTTGCCTTTTGCTGATGTTTCCAGCACCTTACCACTTCTGGTAGTGATGGCCATGCATGACCCATCATTCCTTGGGTTTTGCACAGTATCGCTAGGTAAAGTGCCGGCCTTTCTTTGGTTGAGTGCTGCTGAAAGTTGACTGAATTGCTGCTCTAGTTGTCTAATTGAAGTGGAATGTGAATCTACTAATTGTTTCATGGAGGACAAATCATTAATCACCTCCGTAACTCTAACGCTCGTTGCTTCCACTCCTTTTAATAATTTAGCCATCATGTCTTCCATACTTCCAGAATTAGATATGGTGGTATCACGTCTGCCAGGGGGAACGTACAAACCACTCTTTTCATTCTTGTTCTTCCAACTACCTTGGTAATAGTTCCGACCTTGGTTTCCTTGGGTATTCCCTCGGAAACCCCCCTGATTGTTCAAGTAGTTGGCCTCCTCTTCCGAATCAGATTCGTCTCTTCCTTTTGACGCAATCGCTTTCACTTTTTCAGTCTTCCCTAATAGATGCTTTGTAAGAAGATCCATTTGGGTTTTCATGTGCGCCATATCTTGATCAAGTTCTTCTTCTCTTCTTCGTTGGTCTGCAGTTATGCCAATAGATAAAGTGGGGCTTGCTACCTCAGAATCCCTGGTATGCCAAGCTCTACTTTGTTTCGTCATACGATCTAGCATATTGCTTGCTTGACCAAAGGTGAGGTCCATGAAAGAACCTCCAGCTACGTTGTCCACCACTGGTTTAGTTATTGAATTCAAGGCTCTATACAAGATCTCCATGAGGTGAACATTAGTCATGTGATGGTTTGGGCATCTCGCTAGCTTTATCTTGAACCTCTCCCATGTTTCATGAAGAGCTTCAGAGGGAAGCTGACGAAAGTTTTTGATTTCATCTCTCAATTGAGCCCTTTTGGATGGCGGAAAGAATCTTTCTAGGAAAGCGTCTCTCAATTGCCTCCAATTTGTAATTGAATCAGGAGTCAGCCCATTCAACCATAGTGTTGCCTCCCCAGATAGAGACAATGGAAATAGACGTAATCGAATAGCATTCTGACCAACACCAGGATTGTCAAAGGACTTGCATGTAGAAATAAAGTTGATGAGATGCATATTCGGATCATCGCCTGCTAGTCCACCAAATAATCCCTTGAGTTGCAATAACTGAATCATGGTGCTTGTGATGTTGAACTTGGCTCCGGGCGCTAATGGTGGTGGAATTATGGCCCCAGTGGCTCCGGCACCATCAAGATCATCATCATCATCATCGAAAGCTGGCTGTATAGGTTGGCGATCATACCTAAACCGAGCTTGTCGACCTCTTCGGTTGGCAGGTATTATGATTTCAGCATCACGCCTAGGGTTTAGTAATTCGTCATCTCCTAAATCCTCATCGTCAGGATTTGTTGCTCGCCCAGGGTTATCAATGTTTTGTTGGTGTACTTGGGCAGCGGCAAGGGCAGCCAATCTTGCTTGTTCCTGTTGAGCAGCCATCCTTTCGATTTCTGCTTGTGCTTCCATTCTTCCAATGCGTTGTGGTTCAGGATTGATAGGTAATAATGGTTGACCAGAACTTCTAGTATGGGGCATGCACTGAATAAAAACCTGCAGTAAACAAAAACAAAAACTAAAAGTAAAAGTACGAGAATCTTTGACCAAAGGGTCTAGTAATTATCACAAAATTGATTGACACTCGTATTCCCCGGCAACGGCGCCAATTTTTGATAATGCTCAATCTACAGCTCTCGTGGGAGTGTAAAGCGGTCGTTAGCAAATATAGAACCCAACCTGGGTTGGGTGTCGATCCCACAGGGAATAGCTTGGCCAACAAGTAAGCAAAATTACTAAACTTTTGGTGCAAGTCTCGTAAAAGGGGGGTTTGTAATGTGTAACGAAAACAATAAAGTAAAAGCTGAAAATAATAAAGTAAAGAGAGAGAGATTGTTACGTGAGTTGTAAACAATGAGAATTGAAGCGTTGGGGGTATGTCCACCTTATGAGTTATACGTCTCTATTGGCTATGAGTGTGTAGAATTCTGACATGCAATTGCTTATAGAGAATTGTAGTCGATGGTAAATCCAAGCGTCTCTCGACCTAAACAAGGAGTATTTCACTTTAACTCTCTCGAGCTTAAAGCGTGTCTAACGGTACGAATTCTCCAAGAGGTTAGTCCAGTTACGGCACTAGCTTTTTAATAGGAAAGGGTGTCCTACTACCTTGACATTATCTCTTTTCCAGACAAATAACCTTTCTCTCGAACAAGTTAAATGTTAGACTGGCGTATTCTTGCGTTTGCAACCGCAAAGAATGTAGATTAAGATGAAGAGAATAATGGTATAAGCAATATACGTGTCACGAACTCACAAACTCACAGCAATAGATAGTATCTCATTCGGCTTCCATAACCCCAACAGAGAGGTTTACTTACCCATGAATGCGAAGGAGATCACGATTGACATTGTTATCACAATATTGGTGAATGGAGTGTAGCTTAGGTGATAGGCGTGAGGCGTGATTCCTTAGCAAGTAACGATTCTCTTGTTGTGGAATAGATGAATAGAATTAATGGAAAGATTAGAAGAGTTGTAATTGAGAAGTAGAATGTGTCTCTCCACTAAGGGAGGACTTAATTAAAAATCTCTAGCATGATAGGGTATTTATAATACTCCTATCCTACTCCTACTATGCTAATGAAATAAATAACCAAATCCTACTAAACTAAGGAAATACTTAACCCATTTGTACTAGGTTAATGTAACATTCTCCTAATCCAAATAAACTAATGAAATACATAACCCAATTGTACTAGGTTAATGTATCATTGTCAAAATCCAGCTTTGTGTCTGTAAGTCCCCAAAGTCTTTAGAATTGCTGTTTTAGCCCGGGACAGATTTTCCATGCAGCAGTTTTGGTCCTTAGGCGTGTAGACTTTCTTCCCTTCCTTTGTGAGCTTTCTTTTGCATCAAGTAAGCCATAAAATGCTGTATTTTGCATCATTTATACCTGAAACTTTACTAATCATGTTCGTTAGCTCATTTATAGGAAAAAGGACTAAAAGTGCATGAAATATATAGTTTGTTCTCAAAACTAGGCTAAAATATGGGCAAAATATATTGATATAGGCGTGTAAATTCGCCTATCATCAGTACACCCATTGCATCAACATCATCATCAATAGTGTCTATCAAGAGCACGACTCGCATATTATCAGGCTACTACATTGACTGACATATATTAATAATCACTTTCTCATCATCGAGTTTGAACTTTATCTGTACCAATTCCATATTAACAAATGCCCTATTATAACTAGAAAGGGTCTGCCCGAGATGATAAGGATATGGAAATCCACTTCATAGTCAAGAATAATGAAGTCTTCTAAGAATGTGAAGGATTCCACCTTCACCAGCACATCACACAGAATACCAACTAGCCTCTTTACAGTGCGGTCAAGTATTAATAACCTAATAGATATCGATTTGGGTGCCTCTAACCCCAACTGCTTATACACTACCAATGACATTAGATTTATTTGAGCATTGACCTTGAAGTGGTGAGCTTCCATACTTTGAAATATATACTTTCCATTATCACTTTATCCTCTGTCATGGACTTATATAGATTTGGTACTTAGCTATTGTCGGGGGCATGTCTCGACGTATTATTGACTTTGATTGATAGAGGCTTTATGGATGACTGTGGACTTGTGTATATTGACTAGACTATTGATATTAATGAAATTATAGATATAGTTTAAGTTTTGACTATTAGCCTTATGTTTCCACTATCTTATAATAAGGTCGGGATTCCCCAACCCTTGTGGTTATTGTGATGATGATTAGGTTAGAATATCAGGGTGACCTCCAGTTAATATTGGCTTGAGGTTCCCCTACTACATGGCCTAATTTTGGGGCATGTCAAGTTGGAATCAGAGCCTAAGTTCATAGTCATTTGGGAGTCCACAAAGCCGTGTAAATTAGAGTATCTTTTATGGGTATGTAACGCGCCACACTTATAAGAGAGGGACTATGAGACATTTTGGAATATTTCCTTTTCTTTTGTTGTAATCTCAAGTTATATAGAGTCTAAGGTCATAGATTCCTCTAATTTCTGCTTGCTCATCATTCAAATTATGTATCCATGAAGATGAGACATTTAGGCAAACCTTTTTGTACCGACTGGGGGTAATATGGACAACTTATCTTGGGTGTATTTTTACGCCTAAGCAACATAACTTATCCATATTTTAGCGAAGTTTAGAGAACAAAGTGCCTAGTTTCTTATGTTTTGCTCTACTTCTATGTAATTGAGCTAACCAATGTGATTAGCATGATTTTAAGTATTAATGAAGTAGATGAAGACATAATGGGACTATGAAATGTGGATGGCATATGACACAAGAGAGAGTAGCAGTCTAGACCAAATGTGGTGCCTAGAAACTATGTCCAAGACAAGTTGGTCATTTATAATTAGTTCAGGGACTTAGAAGGTAATTATGAGAGAAAATATTATTAAAAGGCTTAATGCTGAATTCTTATTCATTATTCATTATTCTATATTATTTTGAGAGAGGAGAGAGGTGGCTTACACTAAGGGAGAAATGCTATTCATCTTCTTTACCAAGATAGTCTTCTAGTTTTTAGTATGATGAATATTTCTATTATGATTTCCATTTTACCCATGAGTAGCTAAGTTTATTAGTTAGGGTGATGAAAGCCTTGTAGCATACAATATATCACTTTGGGTTTTGAATTCATTATGCATTGATTTGTTTACATCATACTCTCTTCGCTTATCTTGAATTCTCGTGGTTGCAAATATAGAGGATATGCCATAAAACATAACTTGTTCGAAAGAAAGGTTGATTTTTGAAAAAGAGAGTAGTGACAAGAAAATAGGTTTTCCAACTCCTATTTAATACGTTAATGCCTTAAAAGGATTAACTACTTGGAAATTTCATATTGTTTTTGGTAAACGCTTTTAATTTGAGAGAACTAAAGTTAATTAGTCCTTGATGGTTGAGAAACACTAGGATTATGTTATTAAATACAATACGTTTCTATGTAAGCACGATGCATTTATGAATTCATAAAAACCATAGTTAGAAAGTATTAAAAACTACACGGCGGACATAATCGTAGCTTGCTATTTCTCTGAATTTGAATACCATTACACGTATTTTATCTTGGTAAAAAAACCATTAATTTGTGAATTGAATTAAATCCCCCTATTTATTTTATGAAAACGAATGATTAAATGTCAACTAATCTGTATACAACTTAATTAACACCATATTCCCTATGGGATTTGACCCCAACCTAGTTGGGTTATATATTTTAGGACTGCTTGCTCTCTCGTAAGAGAGGTGTAATTTGGGCGTATCAACAATGCTTGTCCAACTTCTGGGATTTAGACCTGGTCAAGGGTCGTGACATCTGACTGTTCTCATAGGGTTCTACCTTTTCCAACTAACCCTACTATTGAGGGAGACACTTCTCCTTAGTCTCCTCAAAATAATAGGTTCTGTCATTCATTTGCTCCATTAGTGGAAAATGGTCCAAGAGAAAGTATTGGGTAGGTCTTAGTTTCTATTCTGTGGCTTGTTCCCCTACCCAAACCAATTCAGAAGAAAACATCTTCAGATTGACAAAGCTCATAGGGCACAAGGTGCCTAACATTAGGTTGGTGGGGCCCAATCTGCACTTACCAATCCTTATTATCTATTTTGCTGTTGATCACACCATGGTTCTTATAAGAAAAGAAAGAATTGGGTGTTTTAAATATGGTCAATTGGATCACATGCAATGGAAGTGTCCCATAATGATTGTAGCTTGGGCAAAAAGAGTGCCGATTGTCACTTTTCTAGCTTTTGCATCGAGGGGTGCCACTTTTAGTTTTGACATTGGTCGGGACCATCTCAATGTTCTTACTTCCCCTTGGGAGCTTGAGGCACCTTTGAATACTGATGTGGGTATATTGAAAACTCTTATCTCATGATGTGTATTGCTTACTTGACAAAGGGTCTACTCTTTATTATTTAACCCCGTATATGGCTTTATATATTGATTATTGTCTCGAGAGTCTATCAGTTTTTTTCTATTTCTACCCTGGTAGGAGACTCTGTGGTTGTTAAAGAAGGGTCTATAAGGGGTGTGTGGTATCTGTTAGTGGTAGAAAAACCCTTATAGACTTGATAGAGTTGAAAATGGTTGATTTTGATATCATTTTGGGGATATATTATCAGCATTCGTGTCATGATTTATTAGATTGTCATACCCATAGGTCTATGTTTAAATTCCCTAATGATTCGGTCATTGTATGGGAATGTGGTTCCTTAGAGCCCGAGAAAAAGTTCATTTCTTATGTCAAGGCCTAAAAGTTGATTTCAAAGGGGTGTTTGTATCATTTGGTTCGAGTTAAAAATTCTAACTCAGAAAATCCTTCTCTAGAGTCCGTTCGCATGGTTAATGATTTTCCAAAGGTGTTTCCCGATGATCTTCCCTGAGTGGTCACTTTGAGTTTCTTGTCATGTATTTTAGGCTGACTAATGCCCCAGAGGCATTCATGAACTTGATGAATAAGGTCTTTTATCTATTTTGTATATGTTTGTCATTGTTTTCATTGATGGCATCTTAGTCTATTCTAAGAGTGAGTCAGATTATGTCGATCACCTCCGTGCTATATTCGTAGCTTTGAAGTATTATCATTTGTATGCCAAAATTTCCAAGTGTGAATTTTGGTTAAAATCAATAGCTTTTCTTGGTCATGTTATTTATCTCTAGTAAAGGGATCATGTTAGATCCCTAAAATGTATGCGGTAGTGTATCTTTCGGTGGATAGTCCTAAGGACTCTTTCTTTGGTGTGTTTTGTCGGATGGGTCTCATTTATGACCTAGGTGTTTGCTATGAATCACTCCATACCTATAGTGTCGTGTCTCTATTGAGAGTCTTTCCTTGAGTGACGTGAGTATTTCTTGTGCTTTAGTTCCTCCGTGACCCTTCTTGTGTTGGGTACCTAAGAGGTTTGGGAATACATGTGTATGAATTATTTTATGGCATAGTTGTGTTACGATTTTGGGTTTCAATCCTATGTTGGTGATTTTGGCTATAATAGTTGGTTATAGTTTTTCCATGTCGTCTACTTGTGGTATCCATATTGTAAGGGTAAAAGGGCAGAGTAGTGTTTGGGATGAATGCAAGGAATAAAGCTCGATGGCTTACGTTAACTCCCTCTAGTTTTGGTTAGACTAGAATATTGAGGTAGTTTATGTCTAGACTTAGAACCTCATAGTGTGGTGTCTTGGTAAACTCTAAGTTGAATCAGACTCGCTCTGCTCTCTAGCATTGGCCTGGTGCCTTTTTAGCGTTGCATGGTAGGAGATGTCATCCTCCCATTTGATGGTATGGAGTTGGTAAGGGTAAGTTGCTTGACCCTAATTTAGTTTACCAAGGCTTAAAAAAGGTGAAGGCAACTCATGAGAGGTTGAGAACCGCTCAAAGTCGCCAAAAGGCCTATACGAAAGTGTGGCATAGTAGTTTAGAGTTTAGTATTGTCGATTGGGTATTCTTGAAGGTGTCTCCCATGGATGGAGCTATGCGAATTGGTAAAAAGGGGAAGCTTAGTCCCCGTTATGATTGTCCCTGTTTGGTCTTGAAAGGGATTAGCAATGTTACCTATGAGTGGAGTTGCCGTCTTTATTGAACTCTATTTTTCCTGATTTTCCATGTCTATATATTGCGAGGATGCGTAGGTGATTCTTCGTTGATTGTTACCTTGGAGGGTGTTTGTATTCTGAACTCCTTGTCCTATGGGGGTATTTTGGTGAGAATCTTGGATCGACAAGTTCACCAATTACGAACGATAGATGTGGCTTCAGTGAAGGTTCTATGGAGGAACCAATAGTTTGAGGAAGCCACTTGGGAGGCGGTGGAGGACATGAAGTCAAAGTATTCAATTTTATTTTTACATTTCGGAAACTCATGCTTGATACGTGTGTTGGTTTTCCTAACTTGGTTTACGTCTTCAATAAATGACTAGTTAAAATCCCCAATGCTTGAGTTGTCTTATATCTTTGAAAGTAGATGGGTTTAATCCCCTAAGCTTTGAATTGCCCGAGTGTCTTTGATACATGATGGATTGGAATCCCAAAGCTAATGAATTGAATAGTCTATTGGAAATAATCTTGATGCCTGTCTTATTCTTATTGAATGCCTTGTGTTCTAACATGGTTAAAGGTTGGTTTGATGTATGGTAATGTTTTAACTTGTGAATGTGTTTGTCTTACCCATCATTCGAGAACGAATGATCCTAAGAAGGGGAGAGTGGTACACCCAAGATCTTGGCCATGCAAAAATTTTTGGTTTTTGAGAATATTGTCCAAGGTATGATTGGTCAAGCCAGTCGTACCCATTCCTCCCTCCCATGTCATACCTTGATCAACCTAGGAGGATATCATTATGTCCTTAATACGACTTGGCTTCCTCCAAATCGTACCCTAAGTATACAAGTCATACCAAGTGATCGTATAGAGTGAAGTCCTAGCTTGAGTTGACAATTTTGGTATGAGTGATGCATACAAGTTAGCGGTTGAGTCATAACCTTTGTATAACACTAAAGGGTGTGAGATTATATGCTTAATAGTGTGGGTGACCTAGGAGAAGCCAAGGGTACGAGTCAGGGTATCACTTGTACCCTAGGGTACGATTCGTAAGATGAGTCATACCCTTGCACGGGTTCATTTTATAGCTTTTAACTAAGGGCCTTGTGGTTATTTCCCATGCCTTAAACCCTAATTCCCTCCTCCTTATAAGTGTATAAGTCCTTCTTAAACACACTTTGAGTGGATCAAACATCCAATATTTTCTCTCTCAGTTTCTTAAAGCAAGATTAGAGGCTAGGGTTTGAAGGGTGCTTATCTAGAAGACAAATAAGAGTCAAGTTCTTGGTGGATATTCTTGTTTAAGGAATTTAACCTTTCTCGTTGTTAAATAATTCCAAACCCATGTATTTTACACATGGATTAGTAAGTTTACATGGTGATTTTTAAATCAAATGAAAAGGGTTTTGTTGCCTAATAATGAATAATGTTGTTTCTTGCTTAGACTTATGTTTATACTTGTTATTGATGATGAATTGCATATATGTGGTTTAACATTAGGGTCTTGAGTAACCCTAATATTGATGATTTCTACCTTGAAAATAGCCTTGTTAAAGGTATACACATAAGGTATTTGTGAAAATATCTATGTGAATTATCTAGTCACATGTTGGTGATGTTTTGAATAAGGGCAATGGACCAATGAGCATGAATGACTTATATATGATATCATAAAGGTATCACGAGCCATGTACTGTATAATTGATGACCTTGTTGGTAGATGGCTAATAAGGGATTAAAGTTTCTAATCACTAAATTGAATTTGAATAGTGCATTAAACTAAAATGTGGCGATAATGTGTTGTAAGCTTACTAATTAAATGTGAATAGTTATGTGGGTCTTGATGACCGTAAATTGAATTAATTGATGAATTGAATTAAGGAATTTGGTCCGTTGAAGTGATTAGTGGTTAAATGGTTGTGCGAAGCCCAAATCTGTATCTATGGTATTTGTTAAGTGGAAATAAATAAGGTAAGATGTTGCTAATGAATGTGAATGCTTGGTAAATGGTTGATAGATGCCTTGTTGTCCATTCTAGAAGCAAGTGGATGTCCTTGATAGTTGGTTGGTTAAATGGGACATGGTCCCTAAAACATGAACTTGAATTATACTTGAATGAAAGATGTGTGTAAGAATAGCAATGAGGAATGATTGGTTTGTAGAGGTCTTGATGACCATAAATGAACTTGTATCGTGTTGTGAACTAAGTACTTAGGCCTATCTATATGATTAATGGCTAATTGGGTCGGTAAATACCACGTGGTTGTCTATGGTGTTGATATGCAGCCATGGTGGCTAGAATTACCTAAATGGGTTCAAGCCTTTAAATGTTGAAATGAATTGTATGGATGTTAATGCATGAACTAATGGGTTAAGAGTTCAAATGTCAACTAAGGATGGTAATAAAATGACTTGTGGTTAAAGTCTCTCATCTAATGACTTGTGGTTAAATTCCCTTGTCTAATGACTTGTGGTTAAATTCGCTTATTTAGTGACTTGTAGTTAACGTCCCTTGTCCAATGGTTTGTGTTTGGAGTTCCTTGCTTAAAGATATCTCTTGAGGTTAAAATACCTCTCCTTATGAATGGCTTGTGGTTATATCCCTTTGCCTAATGTGTGAGCATGCGATTAACGTTCAATGCCCAAATAATACGTGAGCATATGATTAGAGTTCTATGCCCAGTTGAATATGTGAGCATGTGATTAGAGTTCGATACCCAATTGAATGTATGAGCATGTGATTATAGTTCCATGCTTAATTGAATGTATGAGCATGTGATTAGAGTTCCATGCCCAATTGAATATGTGAGCATGTGATTAGAGTTCCATGCCTAATTGAATGTGTGAGTATGTGATTGGAGTTCAATGCCCAATTGAATGTGTGAGCATATGATTTGAGTTCCATGTCCAATTGAATGTGTGCACATGTGATTATAGTTCCATTCCCAATTGAATGTGTGAGCATGTGATTGGAGTTCCATGACTAATTAAATTCATGAGCATGTAGTTATAGTCCCATGCCTAATTGATTGAGTGTGTGGATCGAGTCCCTTGCCTAAGGAACTGGTTGAATTGGATTGAGGTTTAGATCCTCTTGACTAATGTAACGAGAAGTTTAGGATTGTAAAATTGCTAAGGTGAAAGGTTGAAAGTTCTTCACTCCATGTCTCATGAATGAATGCTTTAAAAATGATTGTTATGACTTCCTCCATAATTTGGCATGCTCTATAAACATATGTATATGTGTCTTAATATATGCTTATCCTAATGTTAATATGATTGCATATGATGGTTTGACTTGTATTGAATCAAATCGTTATTTTATCCTTATCCTTGAGTTACATGCTAGCGCTCCAACCGATAACCGTCTCCGGATGCTATGTCCCTATGCGACATAAAGGCCAGAGCATTTTTTTCTACTACTATGCAGTGGTCGGGTGTTCGAGCGGTTAAAGCATTAACCTTGAAGTGGTGAGCTTCCATGCTTCAGAATACATACTTTCCATATTCTTTTTATCCTTTATCATGGACTTGTATAGATTTGGTACTTGGATATTGTCGGTGGCATGTCCTGACATATTATTGACTCCAGTTGATAGAGACTTTGTGGATGACTGTGGACTTTGGTATATTGACTAGACTATTGACATTAATGGAATGTTAGATATTGTTTAAGTTTTGACTAATAGCCTTACGTTTTTGCTATCTTATAATAAGGTCGGGATTCCCTGACCCTTTTGGTTGTTGTGATGATGATTAGGTTGGGTTATCGGGAAAACCTCCAGTTCATGTATGCTTGAGGTGCCCCTACGACATGGCCCGATTTTGGGGCGTGTCAGTCCATAAAACAATAGAGTAAGATATAAAATAATATTCTATTCGATACCAGATAAATACAAGCTTAGACATTTTCCACTAAGAAGAGAACAACCAATTACATAAGCATCAGACTAATAATATCATATAAGAACCCACACGATCACTTGTAGTAGATAATGTCTTAAAAACCACCAAATAACAACAACACAGGCCCCTACATTGGCACAAAATAGTAACAAATCCATTTTAATGATTAGTTACGACACTCATAACATACATTTATATTAGTATTAACTACCTAGCCCAATCTAAAGAAAGTTTAGCCATAACCTACCTCAAATAAAGAAAATCGGGTCCAAAATCCTTCGACACAGAGCCTTACTCTCACGAACGGACTCGAAAACAACTAAGACATACAAATATAGAATCTAAGAGTCAAAAGAAAACCAACGATTCTTATATTGCCCATTTCTAAGTCGGGGTCAAAACAGACCCTCGAAATGAGCTTTTAAAAAAGAAGGATAAAATTAGAATTTTAGTTCAAAAATATACTACCCACGATTAAAGGAATCCATAGAAGAAAACCCAAGTAAAAATGTGTTGAAATTAGGGTTTAAATTGATGAAATTCAAATTTAGGCCTTTCAAGCTAAAATTCCCAAATTCCACATTTGTAATCAATTTTTAATAAGCTTTAGATGACAAGAATCAAAGAAAAATAATTGAAATAGGAATTTATAATTTACCGAAGTTTGAAAATGGAAGAAATCACCCAAAAATTCTAAAACCCAAAGCTCCAATACTAAAAATTGGTTAAAAATCAAGAAATAGGGTATATATACCACCCATGCATCGCTTAAGAGATCATTGGGTCGCTTAAGCGAACAAGTGTTTCTTTCACGATACCTGCCTGGTCCATGGATGTTTCTTAAGTGATCCCTTGTCATTAGAGACAATATTTCATGACCCGATTTATGATTCATGATGGCACACACATTATGCTGCCAGTAGGGAAGCCAACCATAGCCCAAAGCTATAAACATTGGGATAATTTTTGTGGAAAATAGCCTAAAATCCAGAATCAATAATACAAGACATAGAAAATAATAAGGTAATAAATATAGTCTAAAAGATAGATATAACATCTATAACCATCCCACAACCTAGTAGTGTCGGTTCCAGAGCTACTAACAAAAGGGACATAAGTACTGAATAGTCAAATACCATTTTTTCTCGAATAGTGAAAGACCACACATAAATAATAGAAGGGAAAAGGGGCAACTCCATCTCTGAGAGCTCACCCAATCTTCGAATTCAACTCAACACAATTATCATAACAACGACGATCACTAGCACTGGGATTTGCACAAAAAAAGTACAGAAGTGTAGTAGGGGTACCAAAGCCATGGGTACTTAGTAAGAATCTCCAAGATTCTTAAACGATGGCACCAACGCCAACACTAACTGAGACTAGGAAATTTCCAAGTCTCCACTAACCCTCCGAGATTCCTTTGGAATCCCGTATACGCTAATGAACTATGTTACCCTATCAAATTTGACATTATGGTCTGAACAACACAGTCAAAATATCCATTCAAGGTCGTTTTGATGAAAAATGTGTTCCACACCTATGTGCAATGTTTCATAACTTCCGCTAATAGCCCAAAATGAGTTTGAAAGCCTTGAGACCCGAACCAAGGGTCTCCCTAGCCTAAAATCAACATTCCAGAGCTGTTTAAACCATCAAATTTGGTAGAAAAGGTCATTTCATTAAAGTTTTTACCCGTTGGCTAATTGGAACATATGAAGACTTCAAAATATGGAATAGGCTCTAACAATCAACGAACTACTCGATAACTGAACTGTCTGCTCCCACAAGTCATAAATGATTTAGGGTATCTATGGGAAAGCTCTAAATAGTGAAAAGAGGTGAAAATAAGAAAATGACTTAAAGGGTCATTACAATATTCACTACTAAAAGAACTTTTGTTCGTGAAAGTAAGGGGTTAGGATGTACCTGAAGCCTCGAACAAGTGAGGATACTAGGTTTGCACTCTCAATCTCCTAAGTAGCCTCTTCTACTTGGTGGTTTCTCCACTTAACGTTAACTATTTGAATATCTCCAATGTGCAGCCACCTAACATCACTAGCTAAAATAAGCATCGGCTCTTCCACGAAGGCTAACTGGACATCCAACTAAACTGAGTTGCATCTGAGCACGTGGGATGCATCTAAAATATATCGACTCAACATAAAAACATGAAAAACTATATGGAAAACAACCAAATATGAGGGTAAGGCTAACTCATAAGCCACCTCACCAACTATGAAAAGGATCTCAGAAGGTCCAATATATCTGGGGCTGAGCTTGCCTTTCCTCCTAAACCTTATCACGCCCTTCATGGGCGATACACGAAGGAATATGTAGTCACCTACTCCAAATATCAAGCATGGAGTCTATAATTTTCATAAGCCTTTTTCCTACTTAAGCTACCCTAACCTATCCTTAATCACCCTGACTCTATCCAATGACTCCTAAAGCAAGTCAGTACCTTGGGGACTAATCTCAGAGGTATTAAACCATTCAATTAGAGAATGACATTCTCTAACATATAAAATCTCAAATGGAGCAATCTAAATACTCGAATGGTACTTATCATTCTACGCGAACTCCTCCAAAGCTAAGTGCTACTCCCACTAACCTTTAAAATCCATAACACATGATCAGACGATATCCTTGAGAACCTGAATAGTTCACTCTAGCTTCTCTTTCATCTGAGGATGGAATGCTGTATTGAGATCTACTTGAGTACCCAACTCCTCCTGAAGAGCTCTTCAAAAACTAGAAGTGAACACTGAGCCTTGGTCTGAGTTGATAGATATGGGCACACCATGAAAATGGACTTTCTCATAAACATAGATATGGGCTAACCTCTCGACTTAGAAGGACATCTGTATAGGAATAAAATATGCTGACTTGGTCAATCGATCCACAATGGCCTAACTACCATCAGAACTACGAGAAGTATAAGGTAAACCACTAATGAAGTCCATGGTGAACCGCTCCCACTTCTACGTGGGAATAGGCACCTTTGAATTAAGCCACTAGGTCTCTGATGCTTAGACTTCACCTATAGACAACATAGGTAACAAGCTACAAAGTCTGCCATATCTCTCTTTATACACTCCAACAATAATGCTGCCTTAAATCTCTATACATCTTAGTAGTACTGGGTGAATAAAATATCTAAAGCTGTGAGCCTTACACAAAATCGACTGAATTAAGTCTCCAACCCTTGAAACATAAATACAACTATCAACTCTCAAAATCCCTCAATATCAATGGTATCCCTCTTGGACTCACCACTCAGCACCTGATCACGAATGAAGAAAAGTCTCATATCTTTAAACTGACAACTCTAAATCATCTCAAATAAAGTATACCTCACCTCAACACTAGAAAGAATCCTCCCGAGGTCTGAAATATCAAGTCCTACCATTAAGTTGGGAAAGGATTAGATATCCCATGCCAATGGCCTTTGAGAAATTAAAATAGAAGCCAAGCTGCCCATAGTCATCGGCTTCTCGCTCAAGGAATCTGCTACCATATTTCCTTGCCCGGATGATACAAAATAGATTTCATAATCGTTAAGCAACTCATCCACCTATACTACCTAGAATTAGTCTCTTTCTAGGTCATAAGATACTAAAGACTATGGTGATTCATAAAGATCTCACAATGCATGACATAAAGATAATGCCTTCAAATCTTAAGCGTAAAAACTACCGCTGCCATCTCCAAATCATAAGTAAAGTAGTTGTGATCATGAACCTTCATCTGCCTTGATGCATAAGCAATAACTCACTCTTGCTATATTAGAAAAATCCCAGGACAACACTGGAAGCAACATAATAAATGGTGAATCCCTCAGCCTCAATAGGAGGAGCCAATATTGTAGTTGAAGTGAGAAATCCTTTGAACTTCCCAAAGCTCGAGTCACACTCCTCGAACCATTGTAAAGGAATCTCCTTCCGAATCAATCTGGTCATTGGCGCTGCAATAGTAGTAAAACTCTCAATAAACCTCCTATAATAACCGACCAAACTAATGAAGCTATGAACCTCAGTCAGAGATGTAGTCTTGGACTAATCATGAATTGCCTTAATCTTTACTGGATCTACCATAATCCCATCCTTAAGACACCATATACCCAAGAAAAGTCACCAGCTCCAGCCAAAACTCACACTTAGATAATTTGGAAAAAAACCAACGATCTCTCAAAGTTTGGAGCACAATCCTCAAATGCTGCATATGCTCCTCTCTAATCCTTGAATATACAAGAATGTCATTGATGAAAACAATGATGAATGAATCTAAATAAGATTTGAACACATGTTTTATAATAATCATGAATATGACTGGGTCATTGGTCAACCCAAAAGACATCACCAGGAACTTATAATTACTATTATGGATCTAAAGGCTGTCTGTAGTTTATCCTCAGCCCAAATCCTCGGCTAATGGTAACCGAACCATAAGTCAATCTTAGAGAACACCGTCGCTCCCTGAAGATGGTTACACAAATCATCAATGTGAGGCATAGGATACCAATTTTTTACCATCACCTTATTAAGCTGCTTATAATGAATCCACATAGGTATGGATCCATCTTTGTTCTTCATGAACAAGATAAGAGATCCCTAAGGAGACATACTTGGTCTAATAAAACCCTTACCAAGAAGATCCTAAATTGGAGAATTTAGATCCTTAAGCTTGGTAGGAGTGATATTGTAAGTCACCATAGAAATAGATTTGGTGCCTGGTTTAAGATTATTAACAAAGTCAATATCACACTCAGGAGGAAGACCAGCTAGATTGGTAGGGAAAACATCAGGAAACTCATAACTATAGGAACAGTTCCAAGCAATGGACTCTGCATGCTAACATCATGAATATAATTGTGATAAGACTCTCAACCCATAGAAATAAGTCTTCTAGCCCAAATATAATATATATGCCTCATCAACTCACAGCTAGTAGCTCCCTGCCTCACAACTGTGGGTACGCTAACATCATGACTATAAGTGAAATAAGACTCACAAACTGCAGAACTAAGTCTTCTAGCTTGACTATAAGACACAATCCCCATCGGCTCACGGCTAATAGCTCCCTACCACATAACTGGGGGTACGTTAAGCATCGCTCAAGTAATGGTCATAGAAAAATAATCCAAGAATGCAAAATGTTGGGATAATCAGTCCATTCCCAGAATCACATAAGAATCCACCATGTCTAATAAAATAAGATCAACCTAAGTATCAGACACTCAAACAGTCACAACATATGATCTATTAACCTGATCCACTTGATCTTGGGTGTATTTATACACCTAAGCACCATAATTTATCCATATTTTAGTTATGTTTAGAGAACAAAGTTCCTAGTTTCTTATGTTTTTACTCTACTTCTATGTAATTGAGCTAATCGATGTGATTAGCATGATTTCAGGTATTAATGAGGTAGATGAAGACATTATGGGACTATGAAATGCAAATAGCATATGACACAAGACAGAGTAGCAACCTGGACCAAATGTGGCGCCTAGAAACTACAATCTGGACCAAATGTGGTACCTAAAAACTATGTCCAAGACTAGTTTGTCATTTATTATTAGTTCAGGGACCTAGAAGACAATTATGAGAGAAAAGATTATTAAAAGGCTTAATGCTGAATTTTAATTCATTACAAAAATTATTCTATAGTTTTTGAAAGGAGAGTGGCAGCTTAGCTTGAGGGGAGAGAGAAATGTTTTTCTCTCTTGTTTTCAACATTCTCACACCAACATTGTCTTCTAGTTTTTGGTATGATGAATATATTTATGATTCTTTTCATTTTATTCATGAGTAGCTAAGTTTATTAGTTAGGGTTATGGAAGCCTCGTAGCATACAATCTCTTACTTTGAGTTTTGAATTCATTATGCATTGACTTGTTTACATCATACTCTCTTCATTTATTTTGAATTCTTGTGGTTGCAAGAAAATAGGATTTCCAACCCCTATTTCATATGTTAATGCCTTAACAAGATTATCTACTTGGAGATTTCATATTATTTTTTGTAAATTGTTTTGATTCGACAAAACTAAAGTGAATTAGTCCTTGATGGTTGAGAAACACTAGGATTATGTTATTAAATACAATATGTTTCTCTGTAAACCGATGCATGTATAAATTCATAAAGCCCATATTTAGAAACTATTGAAAACTACAAGGTGGACATAACCCTAGATTGCTATTTATCTGAATTCAAATACTACTACACATATTTCATCTTGTTAAACTAAAACCATTAATTTATAAACTGAATCAAAATCCCCCTATTTATTTTATGGAAACAAATGATTAAAAGTCAACTAATCTACATACAACTTAATTAGAATCATATTCCCTGTGGGATTCGACCTCAACCTAGTTGGGTTATATATTTGACAGCGACCGCTTACATTCTCGTAAGAGAGTTATAATTTGCGTGTATCATCACTATTAAAGAATCACCCATGAGAGTAGATACACATAACGACATAGATAAGAAATCCTAAGATAACTCTAACCATGTGGCATAATAATCAGACACATAAGAAGAAGTGGATCCCAGATCAAACAAAGCAAAAGTTGGCTGACGACATACTGAGATCATACCTATGATAACAATATCCAAAAACTCAGCCTTAAGTCCAGTAGGTATGACATACAACTGACCACACCCGCCACCTAGCTGGGCTTCAGACCGATATTTTATCTTAGCTGCTTGAGAACCTCTTTAAGCACCCAGGAAACCACCAAGATAATTATGCAAACCACCTTTAGCTGCGGAAAAAAATTCACTAGTAGATGGACCAATATAAGTTAAAGGAACCATCACTCCATGACTGGGGCACTCTCTAGAGAAATGGCCAAATGCCCTACAACCATAACATGACCCAGGCACTGTACTAAAATCAAAAGATCCAGCTAACTCAAAATAAAAACCATGACTAGAATAACTAGAAGATGAACCCTTCAAAGGCTGACCACTACTCTAGCCAGGATGATCACTGTAACTAGATTAGCCTTCATTAATGATATGACGAGCGGCAGAATGAGCTTACTAGATTGACTCTAATTTTGGTAAGGCTGATATAGAGGGCACCTACTCAGAGAAACACTACCTTTGAACCATGAGCCACTGTGACTCTCATTAAAACTATCCTGGTATCATGGCCTCTTATCACTACCCCTTTGGGACTCATGATGGATATTCTCCATAACTTATGCATGATTAGAAACCTCAGCAAAATACCTACCTACAATAACTAATCTCTGTGTAGACATGCCAAGAGGGAGCCTCAATCCCTAAATAAAGCAATAAATGGTCTCATACTCAGTAGTCATAATAGAAGTAGCATTCTCAGCCAATTCATGAAATTGAGCCTCATAATCCACAATGGTCATAAAGCACTACTTCAACCTTAAGAACTGATCCCTTAACTGATCTTTAAGACTATGAGGCATATACTTCTCCAAGAAGACCTTAGGGAAATAAGTCCATGTTATAGGAGGTGATCCATCTGGCTTGGAATTAATATGACCTCTCCACCAATGTCGAGCTAATAAGTCTAACTAAAAAGTAGTGTAATCCACACTGTGAGTCTCAACTAGGCCTAAATTATATAGCCTATCCTCATAAGCAATCACAAACTTATAAGCATTCTCTCTTAGTGCTTCAGTAAACCTAAGCAGAGCCAACATCAAGAATCTACCCATTATTTTCTGCTCCTAAATAAACATAGCAAGATGGGAAACCATCAATTGAATAACCACCGACTGTGTAACTACCGATGTAGGAGGGACTCTAGGAGCCGCAACTATGATTATGCGCTTATATCACTACCACTCTGATCCATAGACTATGCATCATCATATGATGCAATATAAAATAATACCCAAAGATAAACTAATGCATACCTAAGAAACAAAAAAAACATCGGTAGAGCCTAGGTTGGTCCCTGGCCCACCATTGGCTGGGGTAGACAAGTCTCTAGCTCGGGAGTAGGAATAGGGTTTGAGGAATGACTTTTATCTTGGTTCCTAGCTGGGGCTGCATCTATAGGTTTTCCTTAACCTATAAGCCATCCACAAACTATGATAAGATCCCTAGGCACGGGATTCGGGTCCTCTCCTCGTGTAGTGATAGCACGTGTCCTAGCTATTTTTGAAAGAGTGGAATTAAAAGAATCATTAGAAAATAACTCAGAACCTTAGCACAAAATGAGTGAAAGAACTACTAAGAATGTTCTATAACATCTAAAAAATAAGAAATAGATGTCATCATTGTGATTTGTGGGACTCTACTAGACACTTACTTTTGTACCAACAATACTAGCGAACCTAGCACTCTGATACCAATTTTTAATGACCTAATTTACGAGTCATGATGGCACCCACTTTATCCCTCTAGTAGGTAAGCCAAATATAGCCCAGAGCTATAACCAATGGGCTAATTTTGGTGGAAAATAGCCTAAAATATGAAAATAAAAAATACATGACTTAGAAAATAATAAGGCAGTAAAGATAGTCGACAAGATAAATAAAACCATAATAACCATCCCAGTACAAGAGCTACTAACAAAAGGAACATAACTACTGAAATAGTAACATATAAATCCATATCGAATAGTGAAATACTACACACAAATAATAGAAGGAAAAAAGGAAAACTCCAACTCCAAGAGCTCACCCTATCTCTGCAATTAACTCAATAGGATTGTCACGTCAATGGCGGCCACTAGTACATGGATTTACTCTAAAGAGGTATAAAAGTGTAGTTTGAGTAACAAAGCTATGGGAACTTAATAGGCATCATCACCATACTGAGCTAAACATGATCTAAGTATGATAATATGGAAGATAATTAAGCTAAGTTAAGGTAAAAAGGAAAACCTAGAATAATGCTCCAAATGCTATGGACAAATAAATAAATAAATCTAGAATAATAACATAAAGATCATACAATTATAACTAGTAAATTTCCCCCCATAAGCCAATAAGCGCAGAAAAGTAAATAACCTAACACAAATCCTTATATGACTGGAGGGTACAATTAAAGAAAAGTAAAAACCAAAGTTCTATAAATTTATTAATTAGTAGGCCATAAACTTGATCAAATCATAACGTATCATATCATAATAAAATCTCAAAGTTAGACTCAAACTAGAACTCAATAGCATCATCATTATTATCATCACTTGCCAAACATGAATCGAAACTCATTGTCAATAAACCACCGAGTCTTGCGCAGAACCAAACTAGCTTAAATATAATGTATCCCATCTCCTAAAACTCTATAAAATAAATATTTCAAAAGGTATAACATGCATATAGAAGTTTACAAGAGCTAACACAAATCTTGGCCGAAGGGGTCCACTTTTAATCCTCACAATCCGTTCTAATGCAAATTCTACCTTGAACTAGGATAAGGTATATAAATTCACCCATAGATGTTAAATAAACCACAATTCAACCTAATATATATATTCTACCTAAATCCCAAGCAACTAAGTCAATTCCGCCTAAATTACGATTCCCTAATAAGCTAAATAGTCCAAATAGTGCTAATTCTATCAACAATACCTCCAAGACCTAATTTACATCCGCTATATATCATAATATCAGAAATATACTATGAATAGGATCAATAAATAAGAAAGGTAAAACTATCCTTCTTATATGCCAAAGAAAAGCCCAAAGAATCCACTAACTTGATGATTTCCCTTTTTGAGAAGCTTCCAAAGGATGCCATGCTATTCAATTCACAATCTACTTATCAAAATAAGACCAATTATACCCATATTGCATTACTTTGGTTTGAGTACAAAGTTACATAAAAATACCATATGGGGCCCATTTTTAGTCCAAGGATCATAGTTTTGAAACTAACAACACATCCCTCCATGTTCATGGAATATTTACACTCAAGAATAGGTGAATTCTAAGCTCTAATGGTGCTAAAATCAACCTACCAATATTCTAGGGATTTTGGGGAAATTATGAGAAATTAATACATCAAATTGATGGAAACTTACCCAAAATTTGGAGAAGAAACACATAATTTAAGTTTACAAATGCTCCAAAATCACCCACCAATGATCTCCTAAGTTTTCACACTATTTAGGGTTCTAATCACTTGAAAATGGGTGAAAGATTGTAGAAATTAGGCTAAGTCGGGGTATTTGTAGGATTCCCAAGTATTGCTTAAGTAGACACAAGGTTTGTTAAGCAGACATTGCTTAAGAGACCAAATGTTGCTTTAGAGATACTGGATGATCCCTAAGAAGATCATTTAAGAGACCTTTGGCTGCTTTAGTGGATATAGCTTAAGAGCCAAAGGCATCACTTAAGAGATACCTGTTAGGAATTCCATGTCGCTTAAGTGACCGAATGGGCACTTAAGAAATGACACCAACACTAGTTGAGACTTGAAAATTTGCAAGTCTCCACCGACCCTTTAGGATTCATTTGGAATCCCATATACGTAAATGAACGATGCTACCCTATCAAATTTGACATTTTGAATTTAATGGGATAGTGTTTGATAGAAAGTGGATCCCACACCCATGTGCCATTTTCATAACTTCTAGCCAATAGTCCGAAATAAGTCCAAAAGCCTTAGGACCTAAAACAAGGGTCCTCCTAGCCTACAATTAATATTTCAGAGCTGTTGGAACTATTAGAATTGGGATATAAAGTGTTTTAGTTGAAGTTTTTGCCCGATGGCCAATTTAAACCATCAAAAACTTCAAAATAGAGAATAAGATCTAAGAACCAAATTATCTGTTGGGTAATCAAACTGTTAGCTCCAGCAATACATAAATGACTTAGGGGTAGCTATGAGAAAGCTATAAATAGTGAAAATGAGTGGAAATATAGAAATAACTCATAGGGTCATCACATAATCACTTATGCCATGGGGTACTCACTTATATGATACTCACTACTGGAAGCCAGGTCGCTTAAGAGACCAGCTAGGTGCTTAAGTAACTGTAGTAGCTGAGTGGTTCATTAGCTAGAGATTTGGAATCTCCAAGTCTCTACAGACCCCTCAAAATTTATCCAAAATACCATATACGTAAATGAACTGGGCTGCCCTATCAAATTTGACACTTCGGACTCAATAGAAATTTTAGTTTTTGAATTTTTTTTGTTTTCACAAAATTAAGCCCTGGGACTTAATTTTACAACCTTCTAAAGTAATGGTCAAAATGATATAAAAAAGTAGTAAAATTATACCAATCATGTTACCAACCTAAAATCGACGTTCTAAATCTGCTGGCATAGTCTTTTTGAAATCTAATAAACAAAATAATAAATATTAACCAAAGTTAACTAATAAGCCTTTTAACCTTTAAAACCTATAAACTCACACAACTCACACTGAAATGCCTTGGGAAATATGTCAATTATCTCCATACCTCAGAAATGCCACAAAGCAACCACGAGAAGGGATAAAATGGTCAAATCATATAAAAATGAATAATTCATAAAAAATACCAAAAAAATAAGTTATTACAATTTGGGAATATGATTAGGAGGCACATAGTTGCCCTAGTATAGAGATGTGAAAGGCTGGCTATGGATGGTTTCAGATAGGTAGAGTTAGGCCAAAATTAATATATTAAAGGGAAGTGATTTGGCCTAAAAAAGAGCATTTACAACTTACCGAGGACATAAACTTGATAGTAAGCTATGGAGGATGCATATTAGAATAGATAGTTAGAGGGTAGTAGTGCGTCTTTACTATTAGGGAGGAGTGCATTGCTTATAGATGTACCTTTAGTCTTAGTTTTATGCAAGTGCCTTGTAATTTTTTGTTCGTGATGTGTTCGAGATGTTTGTGGTTTTTGGATAAATAGTTCATAGTATCACTCTATGGGTCTCTTTTTTGTTTAATGTGTCTTAACCTATTTTTTTATGTGTTTTGCTTGTTATGCTATTATTTGCCCTGAGTTGGGGGTTTATCAAAATCAAACTGTCTACTTTACATAAGGTAGTGGTATTTACTGTATACACTTTACCCACCATAGACCATACTTTGTGGGAATAAACTGTATATGTTGTTGTTGTTGTTGATAATGACTATGGGTTGATAATGCTTACATAAATAAGTCATGTATTAGACTTTTACATGCTATAATTGACGAATATGAATTGATAAGGCCTGAATTATAAGTTATAAGTTGACCTTCATGCATACTTTTAATTTTGTTTGTTAAAGAATAATTGTTGTTTAAATAAATGACTAACTTTATTTTGACCAAGTGTTTGGAGTACTTGTCTGCTTGCTGCAATGTACGGTCAAGAAAGTAAATTGTTGAATGATATTCTAACTTTTAATTATATTTTACGATATTATATTAAGGGTTGGTTGACTATATAAGTATGATTTTTTATTCCTATTGTGGTTGTGATTGTTTAGATATCTGTTGCTATTGTGGGATATACCAAAATTTGAACATCTTTATGGGATTTATATTTATCATTGTGGGATATACCAGTGTTTGGAAATCTTTATGAGATTATATTTATTATTGTGGTATGTATAGTATTTAGACATCTGGGAAGATTATATTTATTATTGTGTGATGTACCGATATTTGGAAATCTTTACATGATTTTCATTTATTATTGTGGGATGTACTGGTATTTAGACATCTTTACAAGACTGATTGATGTAAGGTTGGAAGACACTAGATGTTTGGGATTTTTAATACATGGAAAACAGTTTGTGCCTCGCAGGTCATGGTTAGTGGAAGACCACAGGACCCTTAAAATATGTGTACAAGGTAATAGTGAGTGTGATGCTTTCTTCAGTTGATTGTTTTTTGCGATTATTGTTACTCTATTGTTATTATTGTTGATTATATTTGATTCTTGTGTTGTTCGGAATAATGATATAAAAGAATGGCGTATATTCTATTATTGTCTACTTACTGGTGTATTTGATACAAGATGTAAGTTATTGTTATGAGTCACGATTCTATTGACTTGGCTTATTGTGGTTAGTCAATATTTGTTGACTCGGTCTATTATTATTAATCATGGTCTTGACTAGGTAAATTGTCTATATTGGCTCACACTTGATAGAACTTTTGGGTGGTGTTGTGAAAGGTTAAGTGGTAAAATCATTGAAGTAATTGTTAAGTGTTCATAGTTGTGCTTATTTACAAGGTTATGGTTACTTGTTCTCATTTATCATTGAGGTTAATTAAACTGTAAGTGAAACAAATTAATTTATTATAACTATTGAGGTTAAACAAGTAAGAGTTATGATGGATGACATTTGATGTAAAAGTTGATGCATGATTTGTGAGATTAAATTTCAAATGGTATTAGATGAATGCCAATGGTACATATTGATACCAGTGATGAATTGGATACAACTAAATCAGAAAGAATAAGAGAGGAATATTCTCACATAGGTGGATTAAAGTGAGATGAATTAAATTATTATATAAGTTGTCATGCCTTCTTTCTACAGTTTTTTTATTGTGTTTACTTGATCTAACCCTAGTGGTTGATATGGTTGTACTGATACTACTCTTTCTATACCTTTTTTAGGATATAGCTAGCTATATGATAAGTTGATGTTTCTCAATAGGCATAAATAGTAAGCACCAGTGGCTTTTTAGTCATTTCATTCCTACAGTGGGAGCTGTGTCTTTTGTTTTTTCTTTTACTATATTAGATACTCTTGTACATTATCTAGACTAGGTCCACGATGAAAGTCTTTTCATTTATATTTTTATAGTAGAATATTATATCATTATCAGATTTTAAAATCCTTAATAGAACTGCTTTTAACTTCTGCATGTATTTTGAAATGGATGATAAGGGTTATCCTATCTACGTGGATTAGAGTAGGTTCTCTCATGATCCAGTTAGTTGGGTCGTGAAAGTTGGTACCAGAGCACTAGGTTACAACCTCACTAAGTACAACATAAAATGCCGACTAGAGTCTTGCAGATTAGTGTGCAGGCATATACATCAAATCCTCGAGAAGCTATAAGAATTTTAGGGATAGTTATCCTTTTTATCTTTCCTATTGTGATCTTGTCTAATTGGGTTGGTATCTATCTTATTACAATTGGAATGTATACAACCATAACTAGAATTTAGTCAATTCAAATTAGTGTATTGAGGAATTCAGAATTGGAGCCTAGTTGTTTTTAATTGGTATGTGTCCATAAAAGCTATGACTTATGATTGTCGTATAAATTATGATCAAAATTGCTTGGTTGTAGCTTTGTTGGTATCTTATAAAGTGTTATTATGATTGTTGCTTGACTTGACGGTAGTAACTGGTATGGATAGTAAAATTGTTGTTTCAATTAACTATTTAAAAAGTCTTAAAGGTTTAATTTGATATTAGGCTAAAATTATATGTTTTTAGTCATTATTTTCCTCTTAATTAGTATTTTTGTTTGTCCTTTTAAGCATTAATTTTATGAATTGTGCCTAGTATTATATTTGATGTGTAGGATTGAAATAATGTGAAGATGAAGAGATTTGGAGCCAAATCAAATTAAAGATGAAGATTATAGAAGAAAATCAAGCAGACAACTTCATGATATAAATTTATTATAATATTCTAAAATGAAACAAAGTGTATTCAATGTCGCTTGCTGTGGTAAGCCGCTTATTGGCGTGTCATGCCACCCGTCTACTTATATCGTTTTAGTCTATTTTTGACTTAGTTTTTTTAGTTTTAGATTTTTCTTGCACTTATAAATATTTCATAAAATTAGTTTATATTCAAATTTTGACCTAGAAAAATCTAGAAGCTTTCGTGGAGGCCAACGGAAATTGGTTTCATCTTTTCTTCTCCATTATAATTTATTTTTATGTTATTTCTGTGGATGATTTTTTTGTAATTGCCCCATGTCTATGTTGAGTTAAACTTCTTATTCTAGGATTATGATAATTCATAATATAAATGTTTAGAAATTTATTGATTTGATTTATTTGATTATCATCATAGTTGTTATAATTTTCTGTTACTTACCATTTTAATGCGTGCTTCCATTAAAATAATTTATATTGTTATTGTGAATCCAAATGAGAATCAATGAGATAGAATGAAGAATATGGGGAGTAAGATATTTGCTTTAGTAAAATAAAGAATTGATTTGTGGCTAGGATAGGAATTTACCTAGATAGCGTTACTTGGATATAAAATGGGAAGATATATAAATGCATTGAATTGAGGTATCACATCACTGCTCAATGATCTAGTTGTGAGGTCAACTTGAATAGATGATTTGTGTCTCATAAGACCATGATCATATAATCAACCCTGTAAATCGACAAATTGATAATAAAATAAGTTGATGAAATTAATACTCGACTAGATTGTTAGTGAATTCGTAGTTCTAGATCTATTCATTCATTCATTGCATAAAATCTGCTCTACATTTTTGCTAATTGTTCATTGGTTGTTGTTGTTGTTGTTGTTATTATTATTATTCTTATTCTTATTCTTATTCTTATTCTTATTCTTATTCTTATTCTTATTATTTTAGTTTAGTTAATTTTTGAATACGTCTTTGGACTTTACCCCTTATATAAATAATTAACATTAGTCTAATTTAGAAAATTACTAATTGACAAGTACCTATGGGTACGATATCAGAATTCTCAATATTACTTGTATGACCACGTGCCCTTGCATGCGTATTTGGATGCAATAAGTTTTTGACGTTGTTGTCAGAGACTTAGAAATTAATTATTTATATAGGTTAGGCTTTCTCTTTTTATTTATTTAAGTTTTTGTATATATATATATATATATATATATATATATTTTATTATTATATAAATATATTTTTTGTACTTTTTACTTCTCTTCTTGGGATGACATCTAAGAAAGTGTGGAGTGATAGTTACTCATCTTTTATTGATCCTTGTCTTATTTGTGAAGGACCCCACCTATGAAAACATTGTTCAAGTCTTTCAATCTTATGAAATGGATTATGTGACCCTTCATATTATTGAAATTTTTGTAAATAGTGTGGTGGTCAATCAAAAAATTATTCTAAGTATTATACCCCTACCGTGAGCCCTAATTATGATCATTCTAGTAATGCTCATGCTTTTGATAGTATGGATTCTCTCTAGAAAATTATTAGTGGAAAATGAAATTTGTCTTAAGACAATTGTAAATGAGATGACACATATCATGAAAGAAAGAATTGAGCTTATACAAGAGGTTGAACAGTTTGGCTAGGAATTCACAACTGAAAAGTTGAGTTAAGTGCAAAAGTTGATGCATTTAATGAACAAAAAATTAGTGATGAGTTGTGTGAGGAAGAGAAGATACTTGACTATATTTTTATTGATGTTGTTATTGTTAAGAAGAGTACATGTAAGGATGTATATAGTAATACAATTCATGAGTTATGGCATATTAGACCTCAATCCTATCATTTTTTTACGTTGTTCTTAGATAGTGACACATTAATCGAGCCATCTAATCCTATGGAAGAGTGTAAGGAAGAGAAACAATATGCCAATATTCTTAAATTTATTATGCCAAGATCAAAAACTTACAGTCCCCACTTAAGGAACAAAAAATGCAAAGATCTATTACTTGGTCCCTTTATATTTGTACACCACCCTATGAATGAAGAAAGAAGATGAATGCAATGTTGGGGGTGAAATTCATATCCTCTTGGTAGAATGAAAAGTTGATGGATCGTGTTGAAAAATTAAATTAGGAGTTAGCTGGGTGGCAACCTAACATGTATTAAGTAGTATTTATTTTTATTTTAGTGTCGCTTTTGTGTTGTTTTTAGTTTTGCAGATTTAGGAAAAGTCTGAGTACCCTAAATTTGAAGCTAAGAGCACATTTCAGCTTAAGTGTGGGGTTCAAGAAATCTATGATAAAAATTGAAGAAACATGCTGCTAGCTAGGCCTTAGAGGGCCCCAGGGAGTATTTTCAACCCTTTTTTTTTACTTTATTTATTATTTTGGGGATAAAACATGATTATAAGTGTGGGGTGGAATATCTTTTGATATTTGTTTAGGGTGAAGTGTGCTATAGAATTTTCTTTTATTTTTAGTTGCTTGCTTAAAAACAAAAACAAAAGAAAATTAAAATGGTAAAAAAAAACAAAAAGATGTTTCCTTTATTTTTTTAAGCTCAAAATAGTTTTTGTTAGTTTTTCAATTTGTAGTCTCTAGTTGGGCATACTTCGTCCATCCCTTGGTTTTTCTTTTTGGTACTTTTTCGAGGGGGTTCCTTTGAATCGAGTAACCTTTATTTTGTAGGATTAAATTTTATTATTTATATATATGTTTTATAGAGAAAGTGAAGATTACATTTTTTACTTGTGTGATACTATCAATTTAGACTAGAGCTTGAATAGTACTTTCTTATGAGTGCTTTAATGTAAATAAAATAGTGTATTTTTTGACACCTAGGTTCGTGGGTGTGACTCCGTATATAACTTTTCTTATTTTATAGTTCACTATGATCGTGTCTATCTTAGATGTGGAATTGATCTTTGATTGATACTTGTACCCTCTGTGGTGAAATTTTGCATATATTCCATATTTTGCATCATAGTCTAGAACTTGCTTAGTATGTTATTGAAGTGAAATAAAGTGTTACTATATTTAGAAGATGGTATAGGCTTTCTTTGATTTGTCTTGTTGAATTTTAGACTTTTCAGATATCATACCAGTAGTTATCCCCTTTGAGCCTGTAGTTTTTTTTTTTTTTTGGATAACCTTATTTTTCCTTGATCCATTTTATTGAATCCATAGTTTTTGCACCCTGTTTCCTTAAGAACTGCAGAATAGACATTATAATTATTAAATCTAAATAAAAGGGAAGATTGAGTGTTAAAGGTGACCAATAATAGCTACAAAGTAATGAAAAAACCTTTTGTGAAAGAATATGACATGAAAAAGGATAAAAATAAAATTCTTTGATAAAAGAAAGTGAAACATTCTTGATAATATGAGATTTCCATTGAAAAAATTATTGAAGAGAGGGATGAAAATAAAGATAATAAAATAATAGTTGATGAAGTCTAAAAGTGAAACCTATTGATGATAGTGTAAGTCACTATTATATAGTTTTTCTACCCATCCCCTAGCAAACATTATGTAACACCCCAGATTTTTTGCCTCTGAAAATTTTTGAGTTTTGAGCTCTTTGTCTAGGGTATGACTTAGGTGATGAGTCCCAAAGACTCCCCATGAGTCATAGAGTGCCAGTCATTGTTATACTAGTAGGTTGCCTAAAGTTTCTGTACTAAGTTTGAGTAAGACCTCACGAGTCGTAAAGAATCATTACAACCTGTAGGAATCAAGTCGCAGGCAACCAGTGGGGAATTCCCATGACACGACCCAAACTAGTGCCTAGATGTGTTGGGTATTTCAAGTCTATCCGGGACTAGAGACCACCCCCAATACCCATACCATTGACCACCCTTCACTCCATATTGGATGAATTCTGAATGTATAACAAGATAAGATAACATTAACTTAAAGACATGGTAACAAGTCTAAAATCAAAATCAAAATCCACAACCAATTAACCATCCAGTACCAATCCCAATGCAAATACCAATACCAATGTTAACACTAATACGGACACCACCCATGCCCATAGTAGTCCAACAAAGACTCTAGTTAGAATAAAAGAATATCCTATCGGGACATGCCCCTGACCGTAGCAAAAAACCAAAACCAAAGAATAATAATGACATAAAGAAGTCCGTAGAATGAAATGGTGTCTTCCGAAGTATGGAAGCTCACCATTTTAATCTGATACAACAGCTGTCCCCGAATCGCCAAATCACTAAGCAGGAGGAGTGGTAGTATGGCCGATTCCTACATCACATGGGGATACAACGCCCGAATATGATTAGCGGGGTGAAAACTATCATGTAAGTCACATATAAAGATAAAATAAGGGTATCCATTCAATTCAAATCAAACCAATAAAAATAAACATATGAAATTACATATATACATATATGTACCATGCCGGGATAGGGAGCAAGGTTCAGGATGCATTTTAAAGCCATAACCTGGGTTGTAAAGCTTTACCTTCATATATCCACCAATAGGCTATATGGGTTCAGCGTTACCCCCTGACCGGACCCCAGTGCGTATAGCCGCACGAACCGAAGATATCATAGATGGACGGATATTGCTTTGTACCCTTTTCCTTCCATGATACATAAATACAAGTATAGACTTGGGGGATTCCATTGTACCAAACAATCTCACTTCCATTAATACTACCTCTCATGTCGGCAAACATGAGTTTCAGTGTTTCTCCTTCAGACTCATATATTCACGCTAACTATAACAACCCTCATTATTGCCAAATTAAAATATTTAGAATTTAACCCAACGACCAATTCCAGGAGTAAACTATTAATGCATTATTAAGTGGTTTTGTCATACCTACTATAACTTGCAAGAAATGTCATTAGCCAACACTTGGGGGATTCCCATGTACCCTGCAGACTCCATTATTAGAATCACATGGGGGATTCCCATGTACCCTGCAAGGTTTTCATTGTAAATTCACTTGTGAAATTCCAGTGTACTCCACAAGGTTTTCAAAACCATCCTTAACCATTTAACCATTTATTCTATGCATTAGTTTCAAGAAATAAGTCAAACAAAACACTTTACAGATTCCATTGTACCCTTAATTCAAATTCTCACCTATCTCACGAGTACAAACCAATTCTACAATACAAGGTTGGGTCATAACCAAAAGTTACAAGATTAGAGAAAATTATCATTCTAAACTTCAACCACCATATCGATGCACCCAGATGTTAAAAACCATATTTAAAACATTGAAAATCATAATTAAATTGTGGGAAAACATCATTCAACATTAAGCATTCAAAAGCCCCAACCTTTATTTCCAAACCATAAAAATACCATGAAAGCCATACATTAAAACATGTGCTTTTAATAAAATAATAGTGAGGGAGGAGTAACATACCTAAAATATTAAGAAATTTGGAAGAGATTGCACCCTTAGAACCCTTGATAATCATTTTCATTGAAACCCTAGCCTTAGTTTGAATAGAAAGTTTGAGAGAGAATTTTGGGAGTGTTTTATTGGGAATGAAGTAATAATGAAGTCCCAAGGATGGTTTTAAGTCATGGGGTCAAAAGGGTTAAAGTGGGAAATGTACAAAGTGCCCCCAAATTAAATGCTGAAAAAGGGTCACCTTTGACTTCGAGTCAACCATCGACTCGTAACCACCACATATAACTCGTGACCATGAGTCATAACCAAGAAAGCGACCACGAATCCCATACACCGTCAACCTAATGACTTAAACCCCAACTCGTGACCAGACTATATGAATCATAAGGTCCAGTCATATATAAAACCAAACTCAAACGGGTCAAACACTGGACTCCCTACGACTCATAACATATCCTATAGCTCTCAGTGAGCCACTCATACTCAGAGCAGAGTTATGTCACTAAGTTATTGATTTGTTTAAGGTTTTCCCTAACAAATCATCACCAACCTTAACAACTCATATTCCCCCAAGTCATAACCAAGACAGAAACCCAAACATCCTTCACTAGACACCTTACAACTAGTGTTACCTGACTTGTCAAGATACCATATGACATGTATGGTCAAGTCATAACCAAGGCAGTGAGCTCAAAGGTCAGGAAGTTTTCAAAGGCCTAAATCTGGGGTGTTTCAATTCTCCCCCACTTGGATCATTTATCCTCAAATGATGGAACAAGGGATGGATTAGCATGGTTAAACCCCCAAACATCTATACTCTTACCTTTAAGACAGAAAACAGAATACCAAGGAGTCACAATCTTCCTTTACTAAAGACAAAAAATAAATATGTCAAGAACAACACATACCTTAAGCATGGTATAACAGAATAGGGAACATGAATGGATAATTTGACTTATGTCCTCTTCGGCATCCTAAGTAGCCTCTTCAACCTTGTGGTTCCTCCATAGAACTTTTACCAAAGCTATGTCCTTTGTCCCTAACTGATGAACTTACTGATCCAAAATTTCAACTGGGGCTTCCTCATAAGACAAGGAATCTGAAATACCAATATCTTTAATAGGCACAATTAGCAAAGAATCACCAACACACTTTCTTAACATAGACAAGTGGAACACCGGTAAATGTAGCTCAAAGTGCAGGGCAACTCCAATTCATATGAAACATTACCAACCCTCTTCAAGAACAAATAAGGTCCGACATACCGGGGACTGAGCTTTCCCTTCTTCCCAAATTACACTACCCCATTCATGGGAGATAACTTTAACAACACCCTATCCCTAGCCTCAAACTCTAACTTCCTATGCCTCATATTCGCATAGGACCTTTGGCAACTTTGGGTATCTCTAAGCCTATCCTAGATTACCTTCACCTTCTCCATGGCTTGGTAAACCAAATCCGGCCAAACATTTCTGCCTCGCCAACCTCAAACCACCTAATAGGAGACCTACACCTCCTTCCATACAAAGCCTCAAATAGAGCCATCCTAATGCTTGAGTGGTAGCTATTATTATATGCAAACCCTACCAGAGAAAAATGTTTAACCCAACTACCACCATAGTTAATCGTGTAAGCTCAAAGAAAATCTTCTAGTGTCTGTATTGTCCTTTTTATTTACCCATCTGACTGCAGATGAAAAGCCATACTGAGACTCACCTTAGTCCTAAAACCTCTCTGAAATATCCACCAAAAGTATGAGGAGAATTAAGCACCATGATCTGACATGATAGAAATAGGAGCCCCATGTAACTTCACAATTTCCTTTATAAACAACTTGGCATAATCCTTTGTCGAGAAATTAGTCCCCACTGGCAAGAAGTGATTAGACTTTTTCATACTTTCCATGATGACCTAAATAAAATCAAACTAATTCTGAGACTGAGGAAGTTCAGTAACAAAATCTATATTGATCACTTCCCACTTCCACCTAGGAAACTCAATTTCTTGATACAATCCTACGGGCCTCAAGTGCTCAACTTTCACTTACTGACACACTAGGTACTTTGCCACAAAACTAGCCACATCCTGCTTCATATTGTTCCACCAATAGAGTTTACTTAAGATCATGATATATCTTTGTTGAACCAGGATAAATGGCGTAAAGCGACTCATGAGCCTTAACCAAGATCTTTTCTCACAACCCATCTACATCAGGAACGCATAATATCCCTTGACACTGCGAGGTACCATCGCCACTAACCTCAAAGGCCATCACTTTATGCCCACCTATATTATCCTTGTTTTGCATCAAGAAAAAATCTAACACGTACTTCTCTTTTACCTTAACACCAAGAGATGGCTTTGCCACCTCTTGAAAAAACATACCGCCATTTTTTGATTCAAGGAGATGAACACCAAGGTTAGCCAAATGGTGAATGTCCTTTACCAATTCTCGCTTATCATCATCCACATGAACTAGAATCCCCATGTTTAACCTGCTAAGAGCATCAACAACTATATTAGCTATACTTGGGTAGTAGTAAAGACTCATGTTGTAGTCCTTGAGTAACTCAAGACACCTTTTTTGCTTGAGATTTATCTCCTTTTGAGTGAACACATATTGTAGGATGTTATGATTAGAAAAGATATCCATATGCACTCTATACAAATAGTGACGCCAGATTTTTAATGTTAACACCACGATAAACAATTCCAAGTCATGAGTTGGATAATTCTTTTCATACACTTTAAACTGCCTAGAAGCATAAGCTACCATCTTGCCATGCTGTACTAAAATGCAACCAAGACCTACTCAGGATGCATCATAATAGACCACATATCCATCATTTCCTTCATGCAAAGTCAAGATCAAAGACGAGGTTAGCTTATCCTTCAGATTCTCAAAACTACCCTCACAAGAATCGGACCACAAGAACTTCACCTTCTTCTAAGTTAACTTAGTCAACGGGGCAGCTATAGAGGAGAAACTATCCATAAATCTCCTGTAGTAACTAACTAAGTCCAAGAAACTCAGAATATTGGTTTGAGTCGTGGGTATAGGACATTTCTTAACCACTTCAACCTTCTACAGATCCATCATGATCCCTTTACTCTACATGACATAACCTATAAAAGTGATAGCGTTCAACTAGAATTCATATTTCAAAATTTTGGCATGCAACTGCTAATATTTTAGGGTCTGTAATACAATACGGAGGTGATCAACATGATCCACCTCACTATTAGAGTACATCAAAACATCTTATATGAATACAATAATGAAAACATCTAAAAAATGATGAAAGACTCTATTCATCAAGTCCATGAATGTCGCTGGGGCATTAGTCTACCCAAAAGATATGACTATAAAATCATAGTGCCCATACCAAATATGAAAGAAAGTCTTAGGGATATCCACCCCCTAATCTTTAACTGATGATACCTAGGTTGAAGATCGATTTTGGAGAAAAACTTAGCACTCTGAAGATGATCAAACAAATCATATTTCCTTGGAAGAGGGTACTTATTCTTTACTGTCACCTTAATGAATTACCGACAACCAATACACACATGAAGGGAACCATCTTTCTTATGCACAAACAATACCAGTGCACCAGATGGGGATGCACTAGGATAGATGAAACCCGTTTCTAAAAGATCCTTTAGTTGCTCTTTAATCTTCTTTAACTAAGCTGGAGCCATTCTATATGGGGGAATAGAGATTGGATGAGTGTTTAAAACAAGATCAGTCCTAAAATCAATCTCCGTAGCAGAAGGAACACTAGGAAGGTCATTAGGGAAGACCTCAGGAAATTCGTTCACTATTGGGACAAAATGTAAGAAAATGACCCTTCGAGTTAGAATCTTTAACTCAGACCAAATGATAAAGACATCCCTTGGAAATCAACTTTGGGCTCTAAGATAAGATATCAACATTCTTTAAGGCACTATAGGTCCCCATTTCCAATCAATAACTGACGCATTAGGGAATTCAAAGATGAACTTATGGGCTTGACAATCTAGAAAAGCATAGAATGTGTGTAACCAATCTATCCCCAATATGATACCTAAATCAACCATGTCTAATTTGAATAGATCCATCAAAGTTTTCCGACTACCCACCAATACCACACAACCCCTATAGACTTTCCTGGAAACCACAAAGTTGCCCACAAGGGTAGAAATAGAAAAGGGGTTCAAATATACTCAGGACCAAAGCCAAAATACATAGCCACAAATGGGGTTACATTAAAAAGAGTGGACCTAGGATCAAGTAAATAGTACATATCATGGGAAACGATTTTCAACATACCAATAACAACATTAGGTGATGCCTTGGACTTCTATCAGGTAGTGAGAGGATAGATTCAATTTGAACCAGTGTCAAAGCCAGATAGTGCACCCTTTGGTGTTGGAGCTGAGGAAGAGGAAATTGAAACCTTGTTTTCCCAAGAAGCAACCTTACCAATGGGATAATTTCTAAGAATGTGCCCTGGATAACCACAGTTGAAGACTTGTCCTTCTCTCATCACTCAAATCCCAATAAAATTGACTATAAAATCTGTAGAGAGGATATGATAGAGCTGATTGGACTCCACTAGCTTGAGATTACGCACCCTATGCCCTTGAACCATCACTACTTTGAAAATTCCTATCTCCAGATAGCTTTGGAGAGGGAGCCCAAGCCGTCGAGTAGGCCCTAGAATTGCCTCACTTTCTCTTGGACCACATTCCCCCATCCCTACCACTCTACTACTGACCTCTCCCTTACTCTGAATGTTTGAATTTTTAGCTTTATCTTTCCCTAATTTTAGCCTTCTTTCTCTTCTCTTCCTCTACTTGTTGCATATACATAATTAGCCCTGAGATGTCCATGTCCTTATTTAACAAAGCAGTCTTACTCTCAGAAATTATGTCTCGGGATAACCCAAAAGTGAATTTCCTTATTTTAGCCCTCATGATATAAACCAACTTCAAATCATACAAGTATAACTGATGAAACTTCAAGGCATATTCATACCATTGACTACCCTTCACCCCATATCGGATGAATTTTAAACATAAGCAAAGATAAGATAACATTAACTTAAATACATGGTAACAAATCTAAAATTAAAACCTAAATCCACAACCAATTAACCACCCCATACCAATCCCAATGACAATACCAATACCAATGTTAACACTAATACAAACATCGCCCATGCCCATAGTAGTCAAACAAAGCCTTTAGCTAGAACCAAAGAATATCTAGTTGGTACATGCCCCCGACCATAGCCAAAAACTAAAACCAAAGAATAATAATGACATAAAGAAGTCCATTGTATAAAATAGGGTCTTTCAGAGTATGGAAGCTCACTACTTCAGTCTGACTCAATAGTTGTCCCCAAATGACCAAGTCACTATGTAGGAGGAGTGGTAATATGGCTAATTCCTGCATTGCATGGGGATACAACACCCAAAGATAGTTAGCAGGGTGAAATTAGGGATAAAGATAAGATAATGCTATCTATTCAAAGCAACTCAAACCAATCAAAATAACCACGTGCAATTACACACACACATATATATACCATGCTGAGCTAGGCAGTGAGGTTTAGCATGCATTTTATAAACTTAAACTAGGTTGTGTAGATTTGCAGTCATAAATCCATTCATGGGCAATATGGGTCTCGTGTTACCCCCTGAACGGGCCATAGTGCGTGAAGGTGCATGGACAAGAGATATCATAGATGGCCGGGGATTCCAATGTACTCTTCGCCCTATATGATACATATATACAAGTATAAACATAGGGGATTCCCTTGTACCCCATAAGCTCACATCCATTAAAACCACCCCTTATGTCGGTAAACATTAGTTTCCAGTGTCAATCCTTTGTACACATACTTTCACGGCTAACTATCATAACACAATTACTAACCAATTAAAATATTTAGTACCTAACCCAATCACCAATTCCAATAGTCGATTATTAAGGCATCATTAAGTGGTATCTTCATTCCAACTATAGCTTTCAAGAAATATTATTAGCCATGTACCCCGCAAACTCAATTATTAAAATCACTTAGGGGATTCCCTTGTACTCAGCAAGGTTTTCATTGTAAATTCACTTGGGGGATTCCAGTATATCACAAAAGGTTTTCAAAACCATCCTTAACCTTTTAACCATTTATTCCATGCATTAGTCTCAAGAAATAAGTCAAACCAAACACTTTAGGGATTCTATTGTACCCCTATTCAAATTCTCACCTTTATCATAACTATAAACCAATTCTACAATACAAGGTTAGGGTCATAACCAGTTCAAAAGTCACAAGCTTAGAGAAATTACCATTCTCAAGTTCTAACACTGTACCTATGCACCCACATGTTCAAAACCATATTTAAAACATAGAAAACCATAATTAAAGCATAGGAAAATATCATTCAACATTAAGCATTCAAAACCCCCAACCTTTATTTCAAAACCATATTGATACCATGAAAGCCATACATTAAAACATGTTCTTTTAATAAAATAAAAATAAGGGAGAAGTAACTTGCCGAAATACCAGGACATTTGAAAGAGATTGCACCCTTAGAACCTTAGTTGATCACTTTCCTTAAAACCTTATCCTTATCTTGAACTGCGAGTTTGAGTGAGAATTTTAGGAGTGTTTTATTGGGAATGATATGAAAATTAAGTCACAAGAAAGGTTTTAAGCCATGGTGTCCAAAGGGTTAAAGTGGGAAATATCCAAAGTGCCCTCAACTTAAAAGTTAAAAAAGGGTCAAGTTTAGCTATAAGTCAACCATCGACTTATAACCACAATATATAACTCATTACCATGAGTCATAACCAAGACAATGACTAATACCCCCATACATTGTCAACCTTATGACTCAATGCCCTAACTCGTGATAGACTATACGACTCATAAGGTCCAGTCATATACAATAAAGAACTCAAATAGGTTAGACACTGGACTCCCTATGACTCCATCCAACAACTTGTAAAATATCCCTACGACTTTCAGTAAGCCATAGGTACTCAGAGCATAGTGAAGCCACTAAGTTATTGATTTGGTTAATGTTCGTCCTAATGACTCGACACTATTTTTAACAACTCGTATTCCCCTAAGTCGTAACTAAGATAGAAACCCAAACACCCTTTACACTTAACACCTTATGACTAGGGTGACCTAACCTATCAAGGCACCATATAACTCTTATGGTCAAGTCGTAACCAAGGCAGTGTGCTTAAAGCTCAGGAAATTTTAAAGGGCCAAAATCGAGGTGTTTCAGACTAAGTTTCTATTCATATCACTAGTGGAACCTTACGAGTCATAAGGTCTAATAATGAGTCGTAGGGGGGACTTATGATCAAACTAGTAAAGGCACCCTGAGTTACTGTCCAAACCACGAGTCATGGTGATGACTCATAATGAGTCCTTATGAGTTGTAAAGTAACTTATAGTCATTGACAATAGTTTTCCTTTGTTTTAGTTGGGGGCACTTTGATTATTTCCTCTCTCCCTAAATAAGACCCATATACATAAAACACCTTTAAGGTCTCATTATCACCCCAAAAACATATCAAACATACTTATCTCTTCTCTAAAAATCCCTACACAAGAACATCTAGAGTTTTATAAGGATTGGTCATTTAGGGCTCAAAAGGTGATTTATTCTCCAAATATCTTGGTATTTAAGGCATGTATCTCTTGCTTAAAACTTATTTTATGGAAAACATGTGTTTAAATTGTTATTCATACAATTTATTGATAGTTTTAGAAATTGGATTGAGGTCCTTGAATATTATTGATGGAATTGCTTTTCCCATGACTTTTGTAAATAATTAATGATTTGAATTGATAGTTTTGAAACAAATTTTGTGCATGGGTATGGGAATTGGAATGGGGGTCTTGGATTCCCCAAAATAAATGAATTTTGGAATTGAAATTTATAATAACCTCAACCCCACCTTATGAAATTGGCTTTGAAACATGAGTATATGCATATTGAAACTACTTTTGAAACTATTGCATGAATAGTAGGTTAATAAAAAATAATAGTTTTAAATTGAACCTTTGGGGTCATGGATTCCCCCAAGTTAATGAATTATTTAACCTAGAGGGTTGTGGATTTCTCTATGTTGATGAATGATAGCTTTAAGGAATTTAAGTGAACTATTACATCCCCACTCAATGATGTAGTTTTAAGGTTCAACTTAGGTAAAGGATTAGAGGTTGGGAAACCATAATCATGCTATTAACCCTATGAATCTACAATCAAGATAAGCAAGTTAACGAATGAAATTAACAACATTGTATGATTGTTCAAAACACTTTAGCCGTGGGTTTTCTCCTATTTATTTTTTTAATATCTTTACATTACACATTGTTTATTTTACTTGCAAAATTCCAAATTCTCTTTTTGGTCAAATTTGTATCAACTGAATCTAAATTGTGAACTAAAATTAAATTATTATTAAATTAAGTCTCTGTGGGATCGATACTTGACTTCTTCAAGGCCACTTTACTGCTTGATAAGACCATGTACACTTGTGTGTGCGCTTGGGTACTGTCAATATTTTGGCATTGTTGCTAGGACTTTTTATTTGGAAACTGTTTATTTTAGTTTTACTTTTAGATTTATTTGGTGTTTTTACACTTGGTCTTGGTTTTGTGATTGCAAGAAATAGGTTTTAAGGTTAGGAGGCTAGCAAAGGATAGGGATTTTTTTGAGCCAAGCCCCTAACCCGAACAATACATAAGTCAATAAAGGAGAACTCAATCTGTCTCCCTTAATTTATGCCAAAAAGATGAAGACCAAGTAGTTCCTGCTCCAATGGATGAGGAACAAACAACCCATAGGACAGTGAGGGTAGTGGTAGTACCACTTTCGACGAACTTGACTTCCCCAATTCAAAGACCAGCTGCTAGGGGCAATTTTGAGTTAAAGTGCAGCATAGTGCAACTTCTCATCAGTAGTGGACAATTTGCAGGGCTTTTACAAAAGGATCCACAAATTCACTTACAGACTTTTATTGAGCTTACAAACATATTTATTCCGACTGGGGTGAGTACATACTATATGAGGTTTGTACTTTTTCCCCATTCACTATTAGGAGAATTTAAAAGGTGGTTGAATGCGGAGCTAGCCAATTCAATCACATCATAGGAAGACTTAGCCCAAAAGTTTCTCATCATATATTTTCCTTTAGGTAAGACTGCGAGACTTCATAGTAAGATAGTGAGCTTTAAATAGAAGCCTAGTAAAAATCTATATCACGCATAGTAATGATTCAAGGCCCTTCTTCAAGATTGTCCCCATCGCCAATAATTTAATGAGGTACTTGCTCATATATTTGTAGAAACACTTTATCACAATACAAAGATTTTGATTGATTCAGGCACAAGTGGTCAAGCGCTGGAGTTGACTTATAATGAGCTATACACATTGTTGAATCGTATAGCTCAAGGAAATCCCAAATGGTATTCTGATTCTAGAAGTGCCATAAAAAAATTACAGGTGTATTGGAGGTAGACCAGTTTACTGCCTTATCAACTCAGGTTGCATCATTGCAAAATATGTTAAACACTTAGTTCAGCAACCTAAAATTGGGAGCTCCACAACCTGCAGCCATAGTTAATGCCATCAACAAGCAGAAGGTTGGTGTGATGTGTGCGGTAATAGTGGTCACTTAGCGACTATGTGTACTTCCAATCTAGAATTGGTGATATATGTGGGCAATGTTTAAAGGCCAAATTATGGTAATGCCTACAACATGAAATGGTAGACTTAACTTTGTAATGCACAACAACAAAAAATTCAGTAACTACAAGAACAAGGGAATTAGTCAACTAGCAACATGAAAGAGATGTTAAAGCATATCCTAGCTAGTCAGACATAATTAGATGTAGACATAAATAATTTGCAAGAAACTTAGAAAATATTAGAGTTTCAATTTGGGTAGATACAACAAGAATTAAATACTAGGCCACAAGGTTCTTTGCCAATAGATATAGAAAATCCATAGAAGGTTATGGTAATCACCTTGAGGAGTAGTAAAGAGCTTCAAGAAGAACCTTTCAAGGAAACAAAGGAAGTAGATGTAGATTTGACTCCCTAGAAGGTTTTTGAAAAAGCTACTGATAGGTTAAGAAAGTCTGCGTACTTGAAAGAGACAGTTGTTGCTAAACCAAAAAATAAGCAAGTGCCGCCACTACCCTTTCCTTAAAAGCACATGAAAGCGAATGAGGATGCAATGATTAAGAAATTCTTGGACACGTTCAGAGGGCTTCACATTAACTTACCTTTGTTAGATGTTTTGAAGGGTATGCCCATGTACACTAAGTACTTGAGGGATGTGGTTTCTAATAAGGTAAAATTGTAGGATGTGGGAGAAATAACACTTACTGAAGAGTGTAGCACTATAATGACACAGAAAATCCCCAAGAAATTGAGAGATCCAGGGAAGTTTACTCTTCCTATCCAAATTAGGAGTAAAGTGGTCCACACATTTAGTGACTTAGGAGTGAGCATAAATTTGATACCACTATCTCTATTTGAAATATTGGTCTTAGTAAAGCCTAGATCGACCCCTATGGTTTTGCAGCTCGCAGACATATCCATGGCATATCTGGAAGGAATTATTAAGGATGTCCTCATAAAGGTTGGTAAATTTGTTATTCCTGTTGAATTTATTGTTCTTGATTTTGAGGCAGATAAACAGGCACCAATCATATTAGGGCATCCATTCTTAGCAACCGAAGGAGCGTTGATTGATGTTAGACAAGGCATGCTTAAAATGAGGGTAGAGGATGAAGATATGGTATTTTATGTTTACAAATCACCCAATATAATGTCCCACTATAAAGATTTGTGTATGATCAATGTTATTGAAGGGGAAAAGTGTGGGGTGTTATTCCACCAAAAACCTCTTTGGACTACCTGATTGAGCAGCCTAAGCTTCTATCGCCTAAGCCTGATATAATAGAAATTAATGAGCCTGAAAAGGCTAAAGTTAAAAAACCCATTGCTCTTGAAAAGTTCACACCCAAGAGGGGTGAAAAGAATAATAATATGGAGACTAAGCATGAGTAAGAGAAGGAAAGAGAACGGTTAAGTTGTAGTTGGGTCGTGCCGCGATACTAAATCAGGCTCTGTTTGGGAGGCAACCCAAGTTAAGTAGGTATGTTTTATTTTTAGTTTTTATTTTTTATTTCACGTAGTTTTTGTCTTTGATTGAGTCGTAGGTTAATGGAAAGGTTGAGTACCATAAACATTAGCTAAAGAGCATGGCAAAAATAGAGTGTACGGTCCCACAAATCTCATTTATGTGTAAAGATACTACTAGCTAGGCCTAGAGGCCGCAAAAATTATTTTTGTCTCTTTATTTTAAATTCACTTTGGGGACAAAGTAGATTTGTAAGTGTGGGGTAGGGAAATTCCTAAATTTCTGCTCAATTTAAAGCATTTTGTGTGATATATTCTTGTTGGGTCTATTTTTGATTACATGATGCAAGTATTTTGTTTGGTAAAAGCATATGAAATAAGTTAATTACTACTTTTGAGACTCTTAGGTTCATTTTTTGTGACTCTTGTACTTTTTTTTCTTAAATTTAAATTCATGCTATTATTTGGTTGGGAGCCTATGATGATCTTATTGAGTTGAGCATGTTCTATGTGCGTGTGAGATTTTTGTATATTCCTTGTTACATGTGATGTCTAGAACTTACCTAATGTATATGTAAAGAGAAATAAAGAGTGTGAGTTTAGGAGATGATTTATGCATTTCTTTGATAGCTTTGTTTTATACCTTCTATTTGTCCTACCCTTTGTGCATTATCCTAGTTAACCCCCATTGAGCCTTTAGCCTTTTCTTTGGTAGCCTCATATATATCCTAATCCCTTCTTTGATTGACCATAATTTGATCTGAAAAGCTTCGAAGTGCTTTAATGAAAAAATTAATTTGGTAAGGAGTTTGAGAAATTAAAGAAGAAAAAGGTAAAATTGATGTCCCAAGGTAATAGTTATTGATGTTTATTTTTGATGTGTGGTTGTTGGGAGTGATGTAAATGGTGTTAGAAATCTTCCCATGGTTGTACAAAATTAGAAAAATTGAATCTTGAAGGAATAAACAATACGTCCACCATGTGTTTGTGAAAATACTTAAAAGAGATAGGGCAAAAATAAAAGAATGGGGTAGTAAAAAATGGTGCAAATTGGTTGTTGGAGATTGGTTCAAATGTATAATGTAGTGTATTAAAGCGCTTAGAGATGTTATTCACTGTTCCTAAATAGTTCCTACCTGTCCCTTAGACTACATTACAACTTGGAAAAGATCCTATACTTGACATTCTAATATTAGTGGAGCACTATACTAAGGGTAATCCTATGGTTCATTGTGTGTAACTTGTGAATTCCTTGTGAGAGTGACTTTAATTTGATTCTTGAACCCATGTTATGAATCGTATAATTTTGACTGATTATTGGTAACTCTCTTTGTTGTGAGGGTCACATGTTTGATGAATGTGGGTGATTTATATGATTTCCTTGATTAAATGATAAGCATGAGTTTTCCAAATAGGTGAGTAAATTCTTGAGGCTGGGATGTTTTGGAGTAGTGTTCATAAGTTTTCAATTGTGTTTGTAACATGCTTAGTGTAGAACTTGTATTCCGTGGAGTCATTGTTGTACTAGCTTAAGTGTTTTGCATGTAGTTAAAGTGTAGTCTCCATATCATTATGTTTATAGTGAAGTGTTGTTCAAAGATGAACAAGGCTTTAAGTGTGGGCTCATAATGTTGGGTGTATTTACGCATTCTATTGTCACCATTCTAGACTTTTAGCCTTATTTTGGGGATGATTCGTGTGCAATATGAGTTGATAATGAGATGAATGTGCTTATAAGTGTTAAAGAATTTGTTTACAATGTTCAAAGTGAAGTCAAAACAATTTTATACTTAAAAGATTCATTTAGAAGTTCAACCCAAAAAACTAGTGGTACTAACTTGAGTTAGGTGCTTGTCTAGTTTGTTTCGTTGAATTCTAGTATTTTTAATGAGTTCCTTATGGTTTAACTATTTGCTTATGAGAGGAATAACTTTTTGGTATAGTGAAAATTTCAATTTGAGTGAGTGTACAACTGGAGCAATAAGTGAAAGATCAATGCGAACTAGCCTAGTTTAGCTCTTGTTTTGATTCATTGTTATGAGTAGTGTGTTGTGTTTGTTTCCTAATTAATGTGGTGTGATTTTGTGGGATGATTTGGGAGAAGAATATGATGATATTTTGATGTTAAAAAGGTTTTAAATCCATGGTAAATACACCACAATACAAGGGACTAAGAGGGGAGACTCAACACTTAACCAAAATTCAGAAAGCAACTTCCAAAGGCTCAGGGAGATATTGAGGTTCCACCCCACCTAGAGAAGGGATATGGGTAGGGTGCAGCCTTTCCTTGAGCAGTGATCTATCCAGGGCTCAGCCTCACCTGGAGTGGGGCTATAGCCAGGGCGACGCCCCATCCACTCTCGGTCTCAATATCTGACAGTTTCCAACTCCAACTCGGACTTGGCTTACTTCTAAATTATAAATGCATGTTATATAACGTTTTTACATATATTTGGACATATTTTGAATATCAAGATATTGCTACAACTTCTTTTTTTAGTTTTTTATTATTTTAATTTAGTTCATTCATGTTTGGAGTCATTAATTACAACCTTGTGATTACAATTATGACTATCTGTGGCTAAACGCCCATTTTCGGGGTTAAAGCCAAAGAAATGAGTATTATTATTTTGAATTAAGTTCATTTGATTTGATTATCATCATTGGTTGTTTTTTAATTCTTTTTATAACTATTTTAAGGATTCACGACCCTTAGGATAAATCTATTGTCTACCTTTTGAACACGGGAGAGGGAATAGGGAGATCGTATATGGGAATAAACATAGTTTGGATTTTTATTCTTTTATGAAATAAAGAATTAAACTTAGCACCTAGGACAAGGATGTACTTAGGAGCCAAACTTGATTTAAATGTAGGATTATAACTTTAAGGAACTTAAGTGAACTATTACATCCCATCTCAATGATGTAGTTGTAAGGTTCAACTTAGGTAAAGGATTAGAGGTTGGGAAACCATAATCATTCAATTAACCCTATGAATTTACAACCTAGATAAGCAAGTTAACTGATGAAATTAACAATATAGTATGATTATTCAAAGCATTTTAACTCTGGGTTTTCTCTTATTGATTATTTTAAGATCTTTACATTACGAATTGTTTATTTTACTTGCAAAATTCCAAACCCTCTTTTTGGCTATGCTTGCATCTACTGAATCTAAATTGTGAACTAAAATAAAATTGTTTTTGAATCAATTCTCTGTGGGATTGATACTTGGATTCTTGAAGGGCACTTTACTTCTTGATAATACCACGTACACTTGCATATGTGCTTGGGCGCTATCAGATACCAACAATTTATATCTTAATAGATGATTATGGTTCAATGAATGAGAATATGTAATTATTTTAATTTGTGTCAAAGGGGTTGTGTAGCTAGCCGTGAAAATTAAGGTCCCAAAGGACTGATACAGGAAACTTATGTTTGCCGGTGTGAGGGTTGGTCTTGATAACCTTGTGCTTGTGACATACTATTGATATATGTATCATGGATGGTGTAGAGTCATGGATTCCATGGCCTTCTATGATATCTTTGATTCGTGCGACTAACACACATTGGGGACCATCCAGTTGGGGGGTCTGGACCCATATATACTATGGGTATTTTATGAAAATCAAGATACATAGTCCAGGTTAATATTTTAATCTCATGCTAAACCTTGTTATCTATCTGGCAGTGATAAGTGATTTTTGGACAGTCCCTAAGTTAGCCTTGATGTTGTGATTTTGCATTCTATGGAAGACCCTTATTTATCTTGTGTCATTCATTTTGTTTTGTACTATTATTTTTGGACTCCTTTTGTCTATGGTTGGTGGCATGTCCCGACTTAGGATTTTCTTGGTTATTACAGTCTTTATGGATTACTGTGGATTGGGATGGTTGTTGAAATTCTTAGATCCTATTTAGTTGATTTATTTGTCTTGTTATATGTTTAGAACTCAGTTCTATCATGTTATATGTTCGGAATTCATCCACTGATAGATGTATTATGTTCTGGTTAGCTAGGTTAATGGTGGTGGTATCCAATCCATGGAAGACTTGAGATACCCGTCATGACTAGGCCCTCGTTCGAATGGTGAGAAGCTTGGAATCATATCCTATATTCATGGTCTTGGGTATCTATAAAACTGTGTCAAGTAGAGTCTCTTTTATGGGTATGTAGCACGCCACACTAATATGAGCGAGACTACGAGGAATTTAAGAATGTTTCCCCTTTCTTGTGATCTATTTTTTAGCTATAGAGTCTAAAGTCTTGAAAACTCCTCTAATTTCAGTTGTTCGCATTTTAGATCATGCCTCCTCAAATATCTGATGCTCGTGGGAAACTTATCTGTACTACTTGAGGAAAATGTGGATGGAACTCGTACTTTTTATAGAGTTTAGGCTTGGTCTAGTGTCCCAGCTCCTAATTGTACTAACCCTTGTGGAGTTCCACCGATCCCTACCAGTCCTCATCGGGCTGATTATGTTCTTTCCTTACTTCCCTAAGGAGATATTACTAATGTGGAGTTCCATATATCTATTCATCTACTGATTCAGTTGGTGAGTTCTTAGTCTCATCAGCCTGAATGTGTTGGTTCCATTACTCCATCTTCTAAGGTCACTAGAGTTGGCTAGTTTATGAGGCCGAATCCTCCTTTACTAGTTCTAAGTTTAAGGAGGATCCTCAAGGTTTTTTGGATAAGATAGAGAAGATATTCAGGGTGATGCATGCTACTGATGTGAATGGTGTGAATTTTCCCGCATATCAGTTGAAGAATGTGGCATATCAGTGGTATGAGGAGTGGGAGCAGTTGAGAGTTGATGATGCTGAGTTGGCTATGTGGGATAAGTTTTCAAGTTCCTTTCTTTATCATTTTTTTCCTCAGGAGTTGGGAAAGTCTAAAGCAGAGGAGTTTGTGAACTTGAAGCAGGGAATGATGACCGTGAAGGAGTTTTCTTTGAAATTCCACCATCTGTCTCATTATGCTCAGATATTGTGTCTAGTATGAGGGGTAGGATGAGGAAGTTTGATTCGAGTTTGTCACATGACTTGATATCAGAGTGTAAAGTTGCTATGCTGAAGAATGATATGGACATATCTAGGTTGGTGGTTCATATGCAACAAGTTGAGGATGAGAAGAACAAGCAAGCAGAGATGGAAGAAGGGCAGAATAAGAAGGTCAGGTATTCAGAGCAGAGTTGAGGTATCACGACCCGAATCAGGGCCTGACCATGATGGGTATCTCAAGTCCATCGAGGACTAGAGACCACCCCCTTAGCCTAATCCAACATAACCAAGTACACCTAGTAGCGGATGAATTCCTACATAAAAATAAGATATGATAAGGAAGCTTAAAGAATCTAAAATAGATCAATATCAAACATCTACCACTCAATAACCAATACCGATAACCAGCCATAATGCCCATGCCCACAATAACATCCAACAAAGCCTCTAACAAGACAAAAGATAGTTTGGCCAGGACATGTTCCCAACCATAGCCAAAAATAACTCCAAATGAAAGAGTCAATAAATAAGGAAACCCAAAGCATGAAATGGGGTCATACAAAGGATGAAAGCTCACCACTTCAGTCTGACTCACGAACTGTCCCACGTTCACCTAGTCACTATGTGGGAGGAGTAGAAGTAGGGAAAGTTCCTACATTATATGTGGATACAGCGTCTGAAGACGGTTAGAATTTGGAGAACTAGCATGTAAATCAAGGATAAAAGATAAAATAATACCTTGAACAATAATATAGAAACCATAAAAACCAATGCACAGTATCATATGACATAGATATTTATATACATAACATAACAATAAAGGGAACATGGGTTAGCATAAACTTTGAAACCGTAACCTAGACTATGTATCTTGACCTTCCTAAGATGGTACCTATAGGTTATATGGGTTCATCTCCCCTTACTGAAAGGGCCCCAGTGCCTGTTAGCCAGACGATTCGAAGGTACCATATAAGGATGGGGAATCCTTACCCTTCGCAATCCATGATTGAAATATATATATATATATATATATATATATATATATATATATATATATATATATATATATATATATATATATAGAGTGTGACATAAGCATAAGGTCATCAAGTCCAATCCCCACGTTGACAAATATGACTTTCAAGTATAGGTGTCTCCGGGACCTGCACCTTCTACAGTGAGCTACATAATCCCCTTTAAGCCCAATTAAAAACATTAACATATAACCCAACCATTACATTAAGGAGTCAACCTTTAAGGCATTATTAAGTGGTATTGTCATACCGACTATAGCTTGTAAGAAATGTCATTAGCGAACCCTTTAGGGATTCCTTTGTACCCTTGACTCCATTATAAAAATCACTTGTGTGACTTCTTCGTACCACACTAGGTTTTCAAAACCATCCTTAACCATTTTGTCATTTATGCAATGCATTATTCTTAAAGAGACTAGCCAAACCAAATGATAATTCATATTACAAAACCAATTATGCAAGTGGGTTGAGGTTATTATCAATTCCCATACCAAAACCAATTATTTGGTGAACCCATTGTACCCGTAAATTCATTCACCATTCCCATTCACCCCAATGAGTGTATAAACCAACAATTCATGCATAATAAATGAATAGAAACCATGGAAAAACATTTGAACAATTTATGTCCAAAACCCTCAACCCATAGTTCAAAACCCAATATCAAAACCATGAATAATAAGGTAGCTTTCATGCCATCAATAAAATACAAGTGTAGGGAAAGATGTACATGCCTTAGACACACAAGAATTGGAAAGTAATTAAAAGCTTGAAACCCGAAAGATGAACGTACAATGACATCCTAAGGCTTCCTTACGATTTTTAGTTTACAAATTGAATTGGGAATTTTAATCTCTTAAAACTAAAAGAAATAGTCTATTTTATTCTTAAGGGTTGTAAATAGGTGAAAATACCCTAATACCCCTCATCCTATGTAAACAAAACAAAACTACATAGATTTTACATAGCGGCATGGGACGGACCTTATCGTAGAGGCTAACCTCCGTGATATGCTGCTAAATGCAGAGACTGTCCTTAGTGTTATGCTGGCTATCGCGGAGTCTAGACTCAGGAAAATGAGGATATCGCGGAGGCTCACTACCTCTGTGGTCTAAAACCACCCCGAACCTTATCTAAAAATTATAAAACTCTCTTGGGATACCATATTCACATGGCTAAACAAACTTTAAGTTAAAAATCGACATTTCAAACATGAGAGGGCCAGAAATGAAATGCAAATATTTTTGAGGGTATTACATTATCTCCCCCTTAGGATCATTAATCCCCGAATGATGAATTAGGACACTTTTCACACAAGAATAGTAATATTACACTAGAAGAAAATGATAAACCCAATTAGTAACTATGGAAAAATGAAATTCATACCTTAATCTCCTTCACCCGACACATGGAACAAGAATGGGTACTTACCCTTCATATTTTCATCCGCTTCCCAAGTAGCTTTTTCCACCTTATGGTTTCTCCAAAGAACCTTTACTGAAGATACATATTTAGTTGTCAATCTACAAAATTGTCTATCAAATATCTCCATCGCGACCTCCTCGTATGATAGGGAATTTAAAATGCCAACACTCTCAGTAGGCACCACTAAGGAAGAATCACCCACACATTTCTTCAACATAGACACAAAAAACACAAGGTAAATAGAACTTAAACTTGCAGATAAGTCTAGATCGTAGGCAATATCCCAACTCTTGTTAAAATCGAATATGGGCTAATGCAACAGGGACTGAGCTTCCCCTCTTTTGAAATTGCATCACTTTTTTCATAGGAGACGCCTTCAAGAATACCTAATCACCTACATCAAACTTAAAATCTCTTTGCCACACATCTGCATAGGACTTTTGGCAACTTTGGTAAGTCTTAAGCCTATCCTAAATCACCGTCACCTTCTCTATAGCTTGATAAACTAAATTAGGACTGAACAACCTTGTCTCACCAACGTTGAACCACCCAATGGGAGATCTGCACTTCTTACCATACAAGGCCTCAAACAAAGCCATACCAATGGTAGAATGATAGTTATTATAGTACGCAAACTCTATAAGGGAAAAATGGTCAACCCAACTACCACAAAAGTCAATTACACAAGCCCGAAGCATATCTTCCAAAGTCTAAATAGTCCTTTTTGCTTGTCCGTCCATCTGCTTGTGGAAAGCGGTGCTAAGGTTTACCTTAGTCCCCAAACCTTGCTGGAATGACCTTAAAAATTTAGATGAGAACTAAGTACCATGATCTGAAATAATGGAAATTGGAGAACCATGCAAATTCATGATCTTTTGAATAAATAAACTTGCATAGTCCTCAATAGAATAATTTGTCCTTACTGGCAAATAGTGAGCAAACTTAGTCATCCTATCCATAATGGCCCATATAGAATCAAACTAACTTCGATATCATGGAAGATCGATAATGAAATCCATATTAATAACTTCCTACTTCCACACAGGAAACTTAATCTCTTGAGATAACCCATCGGGACCCAAGTGCTCCACCTTCATTTGGTGTCAAACCATGCACTTATCCACAAAATTAGAAACATCCTTCTTTATGTTTTCCACCAATAAATTTCCTTAAGGTCATGATACAACTTTATTGAACCAGGATGAATTAAATAACATGACTCATAAGCTTCAACAAATATTTTACCTCGTAGCACATCCACAAAGGGGACACACAAACTCCTTTGGTACCTCAAGATACCATAACCACAAATCTCAAAAACCATCACCTACTGCTTACCCATATCATCATTGATTTTCATCAAGATAGGATCTAACACCTGCTTCTCCTTCCCCTTAGCTCTAAAAGATGACTTTTCCACCTATTGCATAAACACAATACCGTCCTCAGAATCTAAGAGATGAACTCCAAGATTAGCCAAATAGTGAATATCCTTTACCAAGTCCCACTTCTGTTCATCCACATGGGATAAAATCCTCATAGATAACAAGATAAGAGCATCGAAAACAACGTTAGCCTTACCTAGGTGATAGTGGAGACTCATGTAATAGTCTTTGAGAAACTCAAGCTATCTCTTTTGCCTAAAATTCAACTTTTTTCGGGTGATTGCTGGCTCTTATGATCTAAATAAATATCAACATAGACCCCATAATGATAATTTCACCAAATCTTCAATGCGAACCCCATAACCAACAACTCCAAATCATGAGTTGGATAATTCATCTCTTGAACTTTTAGCTGTCTAGAAGCATATTCTACAACCTTGCCATGATGTATTAACACACAACCAAGTCCCACACGAGATGCATCAAAATAAATCATGAAGACATCAGTACCTTCAGGTAGGGTCAAAATTGGAGCAAAAGTTAATTATCTTTTAGTTTCTCAAAACTCTCCTCTCAAGCATTAGACCACAAAAACATCACCTTCTTCCGAGTTAACTTAGTCAAAGGTGCCACAATCAATGAGAAGCTAAACCTCCTATAATAACCAACTAAACCTAAGAAGCTTAGAATATCGATTGGATTCATAGGTCTAGGCCACTTCTTAACTACCACAACTTTTTGTGGATTCACCATGATCCCATCACTAGAAATAACATGACCCCAAAAAGTAACAACATTAAAAAAATTGTACTTTGAAAACTTTTCATACAAATTCTAATCTTTTAGAGTCTACAATACAATGCATAGGTGATTGGTATAATCCACCTCACTCTTCAAATATTCCAAAATATCATCTATAAATAAAATGATGAACAAGTCCAACAACTAATGGAATACTAGGTTCATAAGATCCATAAATACAGCTGAGGCATTCGTCAACGCAAAAGATATCACCAAGAACTTAAAATGTCTATACTAGGTATGGAAGACAGTCTTAAGGATATCCTCCTTCCTAATCTTTAAATGATGATAACCCAACTGAAGGTCATTCTTAGAGAAATAATTATCACTATGATTTGGTCAAATAGGTCATCTATCCTAGGAAGTGGGTACTTATTCTTCACCCTCACCTTATTTAACTGGCAGTAATTAATACATATCCAAAGAGAACAATCCTTTTTAAACACAAAAAGAATAGAAGCACCCTACGGAGACATACTAGGGTGGATAAAACCATTGTTAAAAAGATCTTTCAACTACTCTGTAAGTTTCTTCAACTTATCTATTGCTATTCTATAAGGAGGGATAGAGATAAGATGAGTATCTAAAAGAAAATTGATCCCAAACTGGATTTCCCTATTGAGAGGGATGCACAAAGGATCATCAGGGAAAACCTTTAGAAATTCACTAACAATGGGTATAGATTGTAAAGAAGGACCCACTGAGTTAGAATCTTTAACCTAGACCAAATTATAAAGACACCCATTGGAAATAAATTTTTGGGCTCTAAGATATGATATGAACCTTTCCTTAGGAACTAGGGAACTCCCTTCCCACTTAATAGCTAGCTCTTTAGGGAATTTGAAAATGACCTTATGGGTCTGGCATTCTATAGAGGCATAGAACGAATGCAACCAACCTATCACCAAGTTAAAATATAGCATTTCTAATTCAATAAAATCCACAAAAATTTCCCTACCACCAATGGATACCACACAACCCTTATAGACCATTCTAGTAACCACCGAGTTGTACACTGGGGTAGAAATAGAAAAAGGGTCGAAAATACACTCAGGACCAAAACCAAAATGCATATCTAAAAATGGGGTTATAAGATAATGTAAACCTTGAATCAAGTAAAAAGTACACATCATAAGTGAATAGTTTTAACAAACCAGTGATGACATCAGGAAATGCCTCCGACTCTTGATAGGTAGTAAGTACGTACAGGCAATTTTGTCTAGTGTAGGTACTAGAAGTGGCACCCTTTGGTGCATGAGATGATGATGTGGCAATTAGAACCTTATTAGCCCCTGTAGCGACCCTTCATGTGGGGCAATCCTTCAACATATGTCCCAATTAGCCACAATTGAAACACTAGTTCCCTCCTCATCACAGAAACCACAATGCAATCGACCATAAAGTCTGTAAGAAGGATATGATAGAGCTGACTGGGCCATATCGGCCTGAGATTAAGCACCCTATGCCCTAGAACCATCACCACTATAAAATTGACAATCTCCTAATTATTTTAGATAAGGTGCACTAGCTGTGGAATAGGAACTAGACTGGCCCTACTTTTTCTTAGACTATTTCCCATTATCTCTACCACTCTACTACTGATCTCTACCCTGATCCAAATATTGAAACTGCATATTTTGCCACTCCCCACCTCTTCTTGTTTCTTTTTTTTCCTCTTCAACCTATTATATATACATAACCAATCGAGAGATATCAATATTATTATTCAACAAGGCAGCCTTGCTCTCCAAGACCAATTCACGAGACAAACTGAAATAAAATTTCCTTATTCTAGCCCTCATGCTAGACACTAGCTCATGAGAATATTGCAACAACTAGTAAAACTTCAAGGTATATTCCTTCACTATCATCCTTCTTTACTTTAAGTTCACAAACTTCTCAGCTTTCACCTTTCTCAACTTCTGAGGAAAGAAATAATCAAGAAAAGCACTAAAGAAATCATCCTACAAAATGGACTCAACATCATCACCCCTAAGTTTCTCCTATACTTCATACCACTGATACGCTATATCCTTCAACTGCTAAGAAATAAATTCCACACCCTCTATATTATTAGCATGCATAACCTATAAGATCTTCTCTATCTCATTTATAAAACCTTGAGGATCCTCCCCGACCCTAGTACCAGTAAAAATTGGAGGGTTCAACCTCATAAACTGGCCAACTCTAGTGGCCTCAGACAAACTCTCAGCAGTACCAGCATAACCCATCTGATATGATTAAGATATCACCAACTAGGTCAATAGATGAATGGATTACAGAAAGTCAACATTAGTAATATCTCCCAAAGGTGTCTGAGTATGAGTACCAAGAGCTGGAGAAAGAAGAGTATAGATATATGGAACTCTATGGGTCAGTTAGAAGCAATGACCTTAGACCGGGTTTGTACTCCAAAAGTTGGATGAAATCATCCACACTGTCCTCAAGCAGGACATATAATTTTCTATGAGCTTTAGATTATCTGGGAGGCATGATCTGAAAGGAAAATTAACAGGAGTCAGAGGAATCCAACACCTTAGACTCTATAGCCCAAAAATAAGACAACAAGAAAAAAAACATTCCTAATTGCCTCTTAGCCTCTCTCTTATAAATGTGTCATGCTAGACACCCATAAAAGAGACCCTACTTGACATGACTTTGTGGATACTCAATTAAGCATGAACCTATGCTCTGATGCCAACTTTTTCATAACCCAAACTAGGGCCTGGCCATGATAGGTATCTCAAGTCTATCGAGCATCAGAGACCACCCCCTTAGCCTAATCCAATATAACCAAGTACACCTAGCAACAGATTCATTCCAATACAAAAATAAGATATGATAAGGAAGCTCAAAGAATCTAAGATAGATCATTATTAAACATCCACCAACCAATTACAAATATTGATATCCATCCATAATGCCCATGTTCACAATAATGTCCAACAAAGCCTCTAATAAAACCAAAGATAATATGGTCTGGTCACGCCTCTAACTATATCCAAAAATAAGTCCAAAGAAAAGAGTCAATACATTAGAAAACCCAAAGCATAAAATAGGGTCTTTTGAGGAATAGAAGATGACCGCTTCAGTATGACTCATAAAAAGTCCCATGATAACCTAGACACTGTGTAGGAGGAATAGAAGTATGGCCAGTTCCTATATTGAGTGGCAATACAACATCTGAATATGGTTAGCAGTTGGAGCACTAGCATATAACACAGGGATAAATAATAAAATGATACCATAAACCATAATATAGAAGACATTACAGCCAGTGCACAATATCATATACAATACATATACAGAAATCACATAACGAGAAAGGGAATGGGGATTAGCATGAATATTGAAACCATAACTTGGACTGTGTAGCTTGATTGTCCTAAATCAACACCTATGGGCTATATAGGTTCGTTGCTGAAATGGACCCAGTGCGTGTTAGCTGCATAAATTAAACGTACCATATAAGGATGGGGAATCCTTACCATTCGCTATCCATGATACAGATATGTATATAGTATGATATAAACACATGGTCATTAAGTCCAACCCTCACATCGGCAAATGCGAGTTTCCAGTATCGGTCCCTCCAGTACCTTCACCTTCAATTATAAGCTACAAGCCCCCCTTTAAGTCCAATTAAAACCCTTAGCACATAACCCAAGCATTATATTAAGGAGTCAACCATTAAGATATCATTAGGTGGTATCGTCTTACCGACTATAGCTTGCAAGAAATGTCATTAGCCAGCCCATTAGGGAATCCTCCATACCTAAAACTCCATTATAAACATTACTTAGGGGATTTATCCATACCCCACAAGGTTTTCAAAACCATCTATAACCATTTTTCTATTTATGTAATGTATTAGTTTTAAAGAGAATAGCCAAACCAAATGATAATTTATATTCCAAAACTAATTATGCAAGTGGGTCGAGGTTATTATCAATTTCCATACCAAAACTAATTATTTGGGTGATCCATTATACCTCTAAATTCATTCACCATTCCCATGCACCCCAATGAATGTACAAACAAACAATTCATGCATAATAAATTAATAGAAACCATGGAAAACATTCAAATAATTTATGTCAAAACCCTCAACCCATAGTTCAAAATCAAACTTCAAAACCATGAATAATAAAAAACATTTCATTTCATTAATACAATAAAAGAGTTTTGAAAGAGATACATACCATAGACACATAAGAATTGGAAAGTAATTCAAAGCTTGAAATGCGAAAGATGAATGCACAATAAAATCCTTAGGCTCTGTTGGGATTCTTAGTTTTTACATAGTCGTTGGTATGGACCTTATCATAGAGGATAACCTTCATGCCACCCTGATAATGGAAAGACTATCCTCTGTGACATGCTTGATATCACAGAGTGTAGCCTCTACGACACAAGGATATTGTGGAGGCTCACTGCCTCCTTGGTCCAAAACCACCCCGAACCTCATCCAAAAGTTTTAAAACTCCCCTAGGACACCCCATACACATGTATAAATAAAATTTAAGTCAAAAATTGACATTTCAAACATGATAGGGTCAAAAATATAATGCTTAAAATTTTAAGGGTATTATAGGAGGCCAATAGAATAACGATAGATATGGTAGGCAGTGGGGCAAGAAGTGGACTTGGGGAAACTAGGTTTCATATTCTACGACTAGTTTCCCTTATATTATCCATTTGGTGATCATCACTTTTAGATTAAAAGTGGTTTTAAGGCACAAGATGCCCAACCACAGGCTAGTAGAGCTCAATAAGCTCTATATTATCCTTCTTGTAGTTTTTAGGGACACTTCTTCATGGTCATGTTACAAATGTTGAAATAGGTGTTATAGTTATAGTTAGATTGGGCACCTATAGTGACACTATCCATTTAACGTTACTGCTAGATATAATAAGGTTCTAGTTTTTACTTTTTTAGCTCTTGTCCCAAAGGGTGCTACTTCTGGTATCAACACTAGTCAAAATCATCTTTATTTTCTTATCACCCATAAAGAATCTAAGGCATCTCCTGATATTGTCACTGGTACATTACAACTTTTCTCGTGTGTGGCTTATTATCTACTTGACCTGGGGTCAACCCTTTCTTATGTGAACCCTTATGTGGCTATTTATTTCTATTTTGGCCTTGAGTATATTTTCCCTTCTCTATGTCTACCCTGATGGGTGATTTCATTATGGATAAAAGGTTCTATATGTGTTGTATGGTATCTATCTGTGGTATAAAGTCATTGGTAGATTTGATAGAGTTGGATATAGTAGACTTTGATGTGATCTTAGGGATGAAATAGCTCTATTCATGCTACAATTTTCAAGATTATTGAACTCATAAGGTCAATTTCCTATTACCAAATAAACTAGTAATTGATTGGGAAAGGAGTTCTCTAGTACCTAAGGGAAGATTTATTTCTTATCTGAGATCCTAGAAGTTAATTTCTAAGGGGTGTCTATGTCATCTAGTTTGGGTTAAGGATTCTGATTCTAAAGGTCCTGCCTTCCAATTCGTCCTTATGGTTAATAAGTTTCCTGAAGTGTTTCCCAAGGATCTTCCTGGTATTCCTCCTAATAGAGAAATAGACTTTGGCATTGATCTTCTACCGGCTACCTATCCTATCCCTATCCCTCCATATAGAATAACTCTGACTGAGTTGAAAGAACTTAAGGGGAAGTTAAGGATCTTCTTGAGAAGGGCTTTATCTACATAGTGTCTCTCTGGGGGGTGCTCCTATGATTTTCATCTATAATAATAATGGTTCTCTACGGCTGTGCATGGACTATCAATAGTTGAATAAGGTAATAGTGAAGAATCAGTAACCTCTTCTAGGATTAATGATCTCTTTGACCAGCTTTAGGGTGCTAAATACTTTTCTAAGATTGATCTCCAATTGGGTTATCATCAGTTGAAGATTAGGAAAGTGGATATTTATAAAACTACTTCTTGAACCTGATATGGTCATTATGTGTTTTTGGTTATGTCTTTCGGGTTGACTAATGCTCTGGCTGCATTTATGGATCTCATGAACTAGGTATTTAAGTAGTTTTTTGATTTGTTCATGATAGTGTTAATTAATGACATCTTTGTGTATTTTAAAAGGAAGAAGGATATGCCAATCACCTCTAAGTAGTGTTGCAGACTCTTAAGGATCAATAATTATATGCTAACTTTTCAAAGTGTGAGTTTTGGTTGAATGCTATGACCTTTCTAGGTTATATTATTTCCAGTAAGGGGATGATGGTAGATCCACATAAAGTTGAGGTAGTTAAAAAGTGGCCTAGACCCATAACTCCAACTGACATTAGAAGCTTCTTAGGTTTAGTTAGGTATTATAGGAGGTTGTAGAGAGATTCTCTTCTATTGCTGCTTCAATGACTAAGTTGATTCATAAGAATGTGAAGTTTATGTAGTTCGATTCTTGTGAGGGTAGATTTGAGAAGTTGAAGAATAAGTTGACTTCATTTCCATAACCTACCTGAGGGTACAAATGTTTTTGTGGTTTATTGTTATATATCTCGAGTGGGACTAGGCTATGTATTGATGCAACATGGAAAGGTAGTAGCGTATGCTTCTAGAAAACTAAAGAATTTATCCAAATCACAATCTAGAGTTGGAGGCTGTGGTGTTTGTGTTAAAAATTTGGCTTCACTATATGTATAGAGTGCATATTGATATCTATTTAGAATATAAGAGTTTGTAGTACGTGCTCACCCAAAATGAGTTGAATCTCAGGCAAAGGAGATAGCTTGAGTTGCTCAAAGACTATGATATTAGTCTTCATTATCACCTAGGTAAAGCTTATGTGGTTGTTAATGCTCTTAGCAGGTTGTCTATGGGTAGATTATCTCATGTGGATGAGGAGAAATGGGGATTGGTGAAGGATATTCTCTGGCTGGCTAATCTTAGAGTTCATGTTTTAGATTTTGATAATGGAGGTTTGATTTTTCAAGAGGTGGTAAAATCATCTCTTGGTGTGGAAGTGAAGAAAAAATACATTTTGGATCCTATGTTGATATAGATTAAGGATGATATGGGCTAGCATAAGGTTATAGCTTTTGAGATTGGAGGTAATGGTATCTTGAGTTACCAAAGTAGGTTGTGTGTTTTGTTTGTTGATGGGAAATGATAGAGAAATTTGACCGAGGCTCATGAGTTGAGGTATATAATTCATCCTTGTTTGACAAAGATGTATAATGATTTGAAGGAGATTTATTAGTGGAACAACATGAAGACAAATGTGGCTAATTTTGTGGCTAAAGTCTATCAGCAAGTGAAGGTAGAGCATTTAAGGATCGGTGGTATATTTCAAGTGATTGAGTTGTCTATGTGGAAGTGGGTGATAGTCAAGATAGATTTTATTACTGGTCATTCGTGTTCTCAAAATCAACATGATTTTATTTGGGTCATCGTGGATAGGATGACTAAGTCAACTCACTTTTTGCCTATAAGTACTACTTACTCTGGAAAGGATTATGCACGATTTTTTATTCAGGAGATCGTCAAGTTGCATGGTGCTCTAGTTTCCATCATTTCTAATTGAGGTAAGCAACTTTCTTCTTATTTTTGTCATTTATTTTAGAAAGGCTTGGACACACATGTGAATTATAGAACTGCATTCCAGTCTTAGACGGATGGACAAGCCGAGAGATCATTCAAACTTTAAAAGATATGCTAAGGGGATGTGTAATTAATTTTGGTGGTATCTAGGTAGATCATTTTGCCTCTTATTTAGTTTGCATACAATAATAGTTATCACTCTAGTATTGGATTGTCTTTTTTGAGGCTCTTTATGATAGGAGGCGTAGATATCCTATTAGGTGGATTGAGGTTGGTGATACTAGATTTTTCCATCCAAACTTGGTTCGCCAAGACACGGAGAAGGTGAAACTGATTAAGAATATGCATAAGACTGCTTAGAGTCACCAAAAGTCCTATGCATATGTGAGCTAAAGAGAGTTATAATTTGATGTTGGTGATTGGGTATTCTTGAAGATGTCTCCCATAAAGGGAGTAATGAGGCTTTGGAAGAAGGGGAAGCTCAGTCCTCGATATGTAGGCCTATACTTGATTTTGAGGAGAGGGGGCAATATTGCTTATGAACTAGATTTGCGTTTGAGTTTGGGTTCCGTTCACACAATTTTCTATGTTTCAATGTTGAGAAAGTTTGTGGGTGATGCTTCATTAGTGGTACCTATTGACAATATTGGTATTTCAGATTCGTTGTCTTATGAGGAATACTATTGGAGATTTTGGATAGAAAAGTCTGTTATTTGAGGACTAAAGATGTAGCTTCGGTGAAGTTCATTTTAATGAACCATAGGTAGAAGGAGCTACTTAGGAGTCTTAAGAGGACATGATATTCCCCAGGTTGGATAATCATGCTTAAGGTATGCATTTTCCCACTCTCTATTTTTTCAGACTTTATTAAAGGTTTTATGATTGTATTCCCTTCTTACATTCATGCTAATGTATGCCTTGACTCCTCATTCAGGGATGAATGATCCTGTAAGGGTTGGCGGCGGGAGGGGGGGGGGAAGGGGGTAATGTAACTCTCAAGATATTTTGCCTCTTAGAATTTCTAAGTTTTGAGCTCATTGTCCCGGATACGACTTAGGTGATGAGTAGTGAAGACTCTTCAAGAGTCATAGGGTGACAATCATTGTTTGACTAGTAGGTTTCCAAAAGTTTCTATCATGAGTATGACAAGGACCTTACGTGTTGTAAAGACTCATTACAAGCAATAGGGATTAAGTCATAGGAAACCAATGGGAAATGCCCAAGTTTTTATTGATATCATGATTGGATCCTTATGAGTCATACGGAGAGACTTGTCATTAAACTAGTAAAGGTATCCTGAGTTACTGTATAGACCACGAGTCATGGTGACAACTCGTAATGTGTCCTTACAAGTCATAAGGTGACCCATAGTTACTGGCGACAGTTTTTCCTGTATTTTAGTTGGGGGCACTTTGGTCATTTCCTCTCTCCCCAAATATTACCCACATCCCTAAAACACCATTAGGGTCTCATTGTCACCCCAAAATACATTAAATACACTTCTCTCTTATCTCAAAATCCCTAAACAAAAGCATCTAGGGTTTTCTTGGGATTGGTTATCTAGGGCTCAAAAGGTAATTTCTTCTAATCATTTCTTGGTATCTCAGGCATGTATCTCTTCCCTAAAAATTGTTTTGTGGAAATCATGTGTTTAAACTTTTATTCATACGATTGATTGATGGTTTTGGAAATTTGGTTGAGGTTCTTTTAAAGTTATTGATGGAATTACTTTTTCCATGACTTTTGTGAATTATTCATGATTTGGATTGAAAGTTTTGAAACTAATTTTGTGCATGGGTATGGGAATCACAATGAGGGTCATGGATTCCCCTAAATTAATAAATTTTGGAATTAAAATTGGTTATAACCTCAACCTTACCCTATGAAATTGGCTTTGAAACATCCGTGTATGAATATTGAAACTACTTTTGGAAATATTGCATGATATAGAAGGTTAATGAAACATAATGGTTTTAAATTGAACCTTGAAGATCATGGATCCCCTAAGCTAATGAGTAATTAAATCTAGAGAGTTGTGGATTCCTTAATATGGATGAATAATTAGAGCTTATGAGGTCGTGGATTCCACCAAGTGATGATAATTGAAATAGTATGATGATATTAGCTTGCAAACATATAGGTATGAGGATACCAACATTTTTTCTTAATGGATAATCATGGTTCAATGAATGGGAATGTGTAAATACTTCAACTAGGCATAAACGGGGTTGTGTATCTAGTTGTGAAAGTGGAGGTCCCGAAGGACTGATACAGGAAACTCGCATTTACAGGTGTGAGAGTTTGTCTTGATGATCGTGTGCTTGTGACACAATATAGATATATGTATCATGGATGGAATAGGGTCGTGAATTCCCCAACCTTAATATTCCCTATCCCAGCATGATATGTATATATGTAAATAATTGTGTGCATTAGTTTTGTATCATTTTGAACTGATTTGATCATGGATACTTTATACCTACCCCGAGTTACATGTTAGTGCTCACCCTACTTAACTTCCCCGAATACTGTATCCTCATACGATGTAGGGTATGGACATACTTCTACTTTCCCTATGCAGTGATAGGTGATTTCTGGACAACTCGTGAGTCAGCATTGAAGTGGTGATCTTCCATTCTCTAGAAGACCCTCATTTCTTGTTCTTGTGCCATGCATTGTGTTTTAGACTATTCTTTTTGGAATCATTTTGTCTATGGTCAGGGGCATGTCCTGACTTAGGATGTTCTTAGTTATTAGAGGTTTTGTGGATTATTGTGGATTAGGATGGTTTTTGAAATTCTTAGATCCTATTCAGTTGATTTATTTATCTTTTTATATGTTCGAGACCCATTTCTATCTTATTATATGTTCATAATTCATCCGCTGCTAGTTGTATTAATTTTGGTTGGCTAGGTAAATAAGGGTGGTCTCTGGTCCTTGGCAGACTTGGGATAGCCATCATGACTAGTCCTTAATTTGGGTCGTGATATATTACAAACCATTAAAAATCTTACTTGATTCTATTCAAGGATATTTAATAAGTGAGAAGTATATAATGGACGAGCCTATGGTTCTTTGTGCTACATGTGAATTATTTTGTCAGTATGAGAGTTGTTCTTTGATACAAATTCCTTAAATTATGTTCAGTCTTTTGAATTTAGTGTGTGGACAATTTTTGTTCTTGTGAAGGCACATGTTTTATGATAGATAGGTGATGTTATTAGCTTTCTTTGACAAGAGTAGGTGATCAGGCTTAAATTTGATGAGTTAGAGTCAATCTTTGAAGTTAGAAGGTGAGAGGTTTGTTGTTTGTTCGTATATCTTACATAATTATCAAAAAATGTACTTGATATTTTGAATTTTTTTATAGCATTATTGCTTGTATCACCCAAAATGGTTGATTTTCTAGGTTGATTTGTTGTGATGAGACTTAATGATTGCTCGAGGACAAGAAAGATTCTAAGTGTACTGCAATACCTCGTTCTTTTCCTAGCTTGAAAAGTTTTCAAAGAATGTTAGAAGCTTTCTTTGAAAGATGAATTGTACACATGGTATTTTCAAGATTTTCACTTTTTATCATGTGGGGAATCAAATAAGATTTCCATCGATACCAAATTCGCCCAAATCCAACACTCGGGTGAAGAGTTAGAGCCTTTTTAATAAGACAGTGTATTACCGAGCCTTCAGTGCATTGCAAAGATAGCTCAAATGGAAATTCTCAATTTCCAGTGTTGTTTCGTGATAGTGGCACGTTGTGCCAAACTTCCAGGTTTCAGATAAGGTGGTAATGTGATAGCTCTGCGTTGCTCCATCGTGCAATTTCCTAGTTGTCACTTTCTAGTGAGTTGGCACGATAGTGGCGCTTCGCGCCAAGGATGAAAATCGAGAAATTTTTTCAAAAATTAAAGATGCATCCAAAGGTTAAAAGGGTCAATTTCCTACCCTTATTTAAACCCAATAACACGTGATTTAGCCATTCTTCACCCAAAATATACTAGGTTTTCTGAAGTTTCTCTAAAGAACAAGCTAGGGTTTCTATTGGGGATTCAAATTCAAGAAGGTTTCACCGTCAATCTTCACGAAATCACAAACTAAGGTATGTGTAGTGTTCATTCATGGAGTCTTTTCGTCCATGAAGCCCGATAATCTATTTTCTAAGTTTTAGTTGATGGATTTCTTTATGAATTTCATGTTGGGTTTGTTTTGTTTATGTGAGAATGATCAATTGAATTTAAATCTATGTTGGGTGATCAATTTTATATGGAATTGATTTGTATAGATGTACATTCATGTGAACCTATAAGTAAACCCTAGGATGATGAAATTAGAGATGAATCATGATAATTAATTGTTGTATAATGTTGTCTACATGTGCTATGAATACCATGTGTATGATGAAATACCTATATGAAGGAACAATGCTCAACTAGTATGATATCATGAAATCCCCATGTATGTACAAGCTTATGCATATCACATATTTGATGAAGTGCTTCAATATATGAATTATGAATTGTGTTGTTGGTCATGTGTTCAAGTAATCCATGTTCTGTCAGTTTCTTCTCATCGAGTCCTGGAGGTACTTGTACCCGAACATTTAGTTGTGTGCCTAGAGCCACGTTACGTTTTTATGATCTCCTCAGTCAAGCTATGATCCATAGAACTCAGTCGGTCATGTTACTCAAGAAATCTCAAAAATTTTAGTAACCCCAGTATTCCCAGTCAATCTCAGTAACTTCAGTATTCTCAGTCAGTCCTCAGAACTTAGTACATTTTATCAGTCAACAGAACTCAGTAAATTTAGTTTAGTTCTGCAAGACAATACCACTAGTATTAGTTCAGTTCTGTTAATTAGCTCAGTTCATTTAATTAGTTCAGTGTCTTTCAGATGAGAGTAAGATTCAGCACCGACCGAGCCTAGGGATGGGGACTCACCCGCTAGATAGGACTGAGGTACCTAGAAGAAATCCCAAATTTCCAGAACTACGTAGCTAGCATAGGTACGAGATGTCACCCATTAGATAGGACTGACATACTCAGGGATCACCCGTTAGTGTATTCAAATGTATAGAACTGATCCCAGAGGTCACCTGCTAGATTAGGACTGACTGCACAACAGTTGTCTTTACCAGTGGCATGGTACTGACACCCTTTCAGCTGGGGTTATAGGTTGGACCCCAGTTATCTTAGTATGGGACATGTCGGTTAGATGAATATATCCCACAGTTTAAGTTATAGAATCAGGACTATTAGATATAGTAAATTCAGCTCAGTAGTATAGATTTAGGACTATCAGATATAGTCACTCCTTATCATTATTAATAGACTTTGGGATCACCCACTAGACAGGACTAATCTCAACTATGGTCAATCAGTAATGGTATCATCAGATTTAGAGGTCACCCACTAGATACGATTGATCTCAGATTCAGGTACTCAGATGCAGTACGAAACTTAGCTAGTTCCATCAGATTCAGGATTGTTAGATACAATCACTTATGTTATCAGTTATATAAGTTATCAGAACTTATGTTATTAGTATTCAGCTTCAATATTGTTGGATACAGTCAACCAGACCAGTTCTTTATAATCAGAACTGTCAGACACAGCTATCTATGTATCAGTAACATAGCATCAGTCCCTCATTATTTAGTAATACAATATTAGTTTCTAACTAATCAGTGACTTAAATGTTAATGATAGTAGACTCAGCAGTCAGAACTCAATATCTAGTCCTATCATGATCTCAATTACAGTTACGTATGGATGCATGTATCTAACGTTCATGTTAGTCAGTCAGTTAGTATTGTTCATGCATATGAACCTATTGCATTCAGCCAACCTCACTTGCATACCAGTACATTCAAAGTACTAACGCATTTGCGCTTTGGTGTCTTATACCATATGTTTAGAAGAATGAGCTCCAGAGAACCAGTAACATCCCAGTTTAGCGATCAGAGTTAGCAGTGAGTCCTCACCCTTCGAGAAAATAATGATCACATTACTATTTCAGTTTTTAGTTTATTTTAAAAGTTGGAGTTAGTTCGGGACATGTCCCATCAACTTCTTATTCAGATAGTTTAGAGGCTTTCAGTCTACAGTATGTTCAAACAACTATCTCAGTTGTTTTGGTATTGTTATACAATATTTTTGTATTATTTACTAGTATTGAACCTTATGGCCTTTCAGTTCATATTTCCGTATTTGTGATATTATTACTATTATTCAGTGCTCAGTTTATAGATATCAGTCATGGGTTAGCTTGTGGTCCTTTGGAGTCATGGGAATCGTGTAGCATTTTGGGTACCAGATTAAGGCGTTACAAAATTGGTATCAAAGACTAAGGTTTAACAGTGTCCTAGGAAGTCTTAAAATCCACATCTAGTAGAGTCTTGTACATGAGTGTGTTGTGCACCACATTATGTGCAGGAGGCTATGAGGTGTTTTAGGAACAATTTCCCTTCTTTCAGTATTCATGTCGTTCCAGTGAGCATAGGCTCAAAGTTAAACTCTTAGTCTAATTCGTTTCTCCCCTTTCTTCTACAGAACATGCCTCCTAAAAGAAGAAACAAGAATCAGTCTACCCCTCAGCCGGAAGAAACTTTGGGCGAACATGTTTCTTATGCGGAGTTGGGGTCACATCCACTACTCTTTCTCAGTTAGTTTCTACTCATAATGAATGACCAACTGTCATTCTGGCCAACCCAGTGGCTAATTCAATTGCAGCTAGTATTCAGGACTTCACCCAAATGAACCCTCAATCCTTTCTTGGGTCTAAGTCAGATGAGGACCCTAAAAAATTCCTAAATGAGGTTTAGAAGGTGACTGACATCATGGGGGTAACTACTGTTGAGAGTGCTGAGCTAGATGCATACCAGTTGAAGGATGTTGCTCATACTTTGTTCAACCAGTGGAAGTCAGAGAGGGCAGACGATGCAGGGTCAGTTGAGTTGGAAGAGTTTTCTTCTATATTCCTTGATAGATTATTTCCCTAGATCTTAGAGAAGCCAAGGTTCTAGAGTTCATTTACCTCAGGCAGGGCAATATGATAATTAAAGAGTATTCTCTTAAGTTTACTCAATTAGCCTGATATGCTCCTCATGTGGTCGCAGACAGTAGAGCCAAGATGAGTAAGTTTGTATTAAGGGTGAATGATAACATGGTTAATGAGTGCAGATCTTCCATGCTAAATAGTTACATGACTTTAGCCAGACTTATGACCCATGCTCAACAGATAGAAGAGCAACAAATTAAGATAAAGGAAAAGCAGAACAAAAGAGTGAGGACAGGTAGTTTCAGCTTTGCTCAGCCTAAGTCAGGTGGTGGTAGCCGTTCTTAGTATAGTCATAAGCTTTCAGTCCCAGCTCCATCTTTAGCTAGTGCACCAGTACCCAAGTTCAGGAATAACAGCCGTGATGGGTCACCAGGATCTGAGGCCCAGGGTAGCGAGAACATGAGTCTTACCTATCCTCTTTGTGAAGAGTGTTGTAGGAATCACCTCGGTGTATATAGAGCAGGCAGTGAGGTATGTTATGGATGCGGTAAGCCAGGGCACAGGCTGCGGGAATGTAGAGTAAAGGATCAGAAGGGAAAAGATTTGCGCCAGTAGGGCATAACTTCCAGTACCACTAGTGGTCAGCTTCAGAATAGGTTTTATGCTCTTCAAACTTGCCATTATCATGGAAATTCCCCCAGCATAGATTCGGGTAAGTTATAGGTTCTTCATACTCATTATATGTATTGCTAGACCTCTTGCTCTCATTTTAGCTTAAGATTTTCAACATGAGTTATTCAGTCATGAATTAGTCCGTGGATGCCCTATGCATCACCCCAGTATCTTAGTACGATGAGCATTATTAGAGGGACATAGTGTCCTAACAGGGAGATACCCCATTATTTCCTCAATGTTCTCATGCCTTAAATAAAGTTCCTCTTCGAATAAAGAATCTATTATAGAGTAGAGGTTATTCATAAGTTGACCCTCAAAGTCCCAACCTCAGCTTTAGGCCAAATATTCAGAGGCTTAGTTCCGTTCATGATGTTCAGTTCGTATGTCACATATCATACCAAAATCAATTAGGTTCTTATATTTCCACTCATGTATGTTTAGTAAGATGATCTCAGATTCATTAGCATTTCCAGTTAAGATAACAGTTCTCCTTAGTCTTACTCAGTTTCCTGTTCAGTGTTCATCACAAACTTGGTACTAAGTACCCTTACATATTCAGCCATGCATTCATATATTATTTCAGGCATGTAATTTGCATTAGACATGCATTATCACTGCAAGAAATTAGTTTATCAGAATATTCAGTCATATACTCATAAGTCAATTATCAGTTATGCATCAGATATGCATGAATTTTGCTTATTAGTCATGCATCAGATATGCATGTTCAGTATGTTATATTCATCCATCAGTAATGTCAGTCATAAAATCATGTTCCAGCCAGTCATATTCAGTATGTACGTTAGTTTGTATTATTTCCCTCTCACTCAGTCTCATTTGAGGATAAATATTCTCAAGGGGAAGATATTATAATACCCCGTACTTTTCCTAGCTTGAAAAGTTTCCCGAGAATGTTAGAAGCTTTCTTTGAAAGATGAATTCAATTTTTTAAATGTTGTATTTTCAAGATTTTCACTTTTTATCATGTGGGGAATCAAATAAGCTTTCCATCGATACCAAATTCTCCCAAATCCGATACCTGGGTGAAGAGTTAGAGCCGTTTTAGCGAGACAGTGTATCACCTTAGCCTTCAACGCGTCGCGGAGATAGCTCAAATGGAAATTTTCAATTTCTAGTGTTGTTCCGTGATAGTGGCACGTCGCACCAAACTTCTAGATTGCAAACAAGGTGGCAACATGATAGCTTAGCATAGTGCCACCGTGTAGTTTCCCATTTGTCACTTTCTAGTGACTTGGTGCGATAGTGGCGCATTGTGCCAAAGATGAAAATCAGGAAATTTTCTCAAAAATTAAAGACGTTTCCAGGGGTTAAAAGGGTAAATTTCCTACCCTTATTTAAACCCAATAACACATGATTTAGCTATTTTTCACTCAAAATAAGAGAAAACTAAAAAATTTGATCATCTAAAAATAACTAAGTTAGAAATCCAATAGTGAATTAATATAAAAAACATCTAACATCACCAAAAGCTAAAAATATAAGTCAATATATTTGAAAGCCTTTATTAAGATAAGTTACTAGGTAAAGCCCCCAAATTACTTTGAATGTTTGAAACCAAAATAAAGCATGTGTTAATAATAGTAAACTAGTACTTGAATGATGAAGATTCACCTACTCAGTTGCTGAGATACTATAAAATTAGGCTAGCAATGATCTGGATGCTGAATCTCGGAACCTATATTATAATACAATTTAGGGTAAAGAATTATGTGTTTAGTACTTAGAATATACATAGCTTGTAAGTTATGCATAATTCTCTATGAAACTTAATATGCTAATTATGTAAAGGTAAATTGAGCATAAAAACTGAATAATATAATAGATAAAATAACCAAGTAAATGCGACATGTATTGATAAAATTGAGATGAATAAATAACTATAAGGTCATGTAATAATTGAGACTGAATATGGGAGCTACTTTTAACCGACATACCCTATCTGAGCTTAATACGACTCAACTAGTAACCTCAGTTGGATGAGTTGGATGGGTGTTCAATACCTTTCTATGAGTAGCAACAGTAGCTGATCTAGATCTATTAATATGATGTCCAAAGCACTGAGTAGTCAACGTATCTAACAAAATCCCCTTTAAAACCTATGGTGGAACATAGTTTTGGGACTTAGGGAATTCTAATAAAGGTCTCAACCTAACAGATGGAAGACCCTTTATCTCTATGTCCTTGTGGTAAGTTCTACTTTTAACTGAATTTATACTGAATGACTAGTAAGCTCATAAATATTGAATTTTAAGACTAAAACATAGACACTTCATCTGAAAGCATCCTTAAATATGTGGAACTAAATGCATAGTTATGCAATCATCAAAACCCTTAATTTCTATGAAAACCCTAACTGGAATAACAATAAATTGAGGAATTCAGTTCACTTAGGGATTCAATAGGTTAAAGAGACCCATTGATGAACCCTCACATACTTAAGTTCAAAAAATTTAAAAGAAATTCAAAGAAATCTTGGTTCTTGGGACTTTGGAGATTGGAAATTAAAATTTCCCCTTTTCTTGTATTCTTGTTATTTAGGAGAGGGAAGGGTTTGTGCTTTAATTTGTCGTAGTGTGAAATGGGACATTTTTGGGTGTTTAAGGATGTATTGAGCGAGTTCTATGGGGTGAAATAATAGGTTTTCCCTTAGGTTTTAAAAGAAAAACATAGAAAAATTGCAGGTACAAGGATATCGAGTGCGCCACGTACCCCAATATGTAGGAAGGGACTATGGGTTGCACTTCCTAACACCCAGAGGAGTCTAAATACCATGCTACCCATAGTGTAAGCTAGATAGTGGTAATTTTCAAAATTCCCTATGCCCCAAGCAAAGGTTCCCCATGCGCGACACTCGACCTTTGTTTTTATCCTGTAAAGTCCTTTTCAAACCCCATAGTCATCCTAAATGTTTTAAAACCTCTATAAGGGTCTAATGTCCTAATTTTATAAATCTAAACATATAGAAACCCCCAATACACTTGTATGAATTTTGAGGGTATTATTGGGGGATAGTTTGGCATGTCAAAATCTGAGTATTGGGTTGTTAAAATGACAAAATTAGAAAAAATCCCAACTTTTTTCCTCATCTATCCTGCTATAGAGAGAGGTAGGTCACTACCATAGGGCATATATATCAAGAATTTCCTATCATAGCGGGAGTCAATAATGGTTAGTGGTGCTATACTAGGAGTTTTCCACTATGCAAGACTGCTATAATAGAAATTGAGATAATATAGAAGGCCCGATACAGTAATTATTTATTTTCACTTAGTTTAGATGTTATCTCATCATGAACTATCAAATTTTTATTCTTAGGCTGTTGTGAATGAAATAACTAATTCATGTACAAATGCTTGGTTCTGTATCTTTTTTTTTCTTAAAAAGCTTCAATAGAGAGGCGAGTATAAAATCTGCCTTAGTTGATATATGATGGTAAAAGGGTAATTAAGGCGCAACATAAGAAATTATTAAAGGATTATTTTTCTAATTTCAATCTCATTATTCTATTCACCCAATATCTATTTGGGAATGAATGGCTGGTAAATAGGTATATAATGTAACAACCTATTTCATTTTTACTGAGAATATCTATGGTAAATATAAATGAATTTCATACATCATAAGTGTTAGGATTAATTAATTAGTATGAGAGTTCATTATATATAAATTACGGTCACACATCAGCCTAAAGTAGCTCTATGTTCGGATCTGACAATACCATACCATAATCAAAAGGTACAACGGCCCGAGCGACGTTAAGTTTGAAGTACCCTTATCGATTTCGTTTTGAGTAATGTTTAAACTAGGGTCAACTTTAAATGATCACTCCTTATAGAATATAGAGAGGTATGGGGATCAATACCTACATAATTAAGTATTTTTGAATGTTCTTGCAAATGCAAATGACTATTTATTAATCATCCTCCCTAGTAAAAGACTATCCATGCTGAAAAGCTGAGGTCACTATAGCAGGATTAAATCACTATATCAACCCTACTATAGAGGGTATTTCCCTCTATACAGGGATGATGACAATTTATAAGCTTATTTTTGATGGGTTTCAGTTCTAGAACTCAAAATATTCATTCCCCAGCCCTAGGATTCAATTTCTTAAATTTTCTATCAATTTTTTCCATCAAGATATGTTTTTTTGTTAATCTAACACTTATATGATTCTAAAATCCTTAAAATAACATTAGATTGTCACGGTGGTGGTAGAAAATTAGCTGAGATAGAATTTTATAGTTTAAACTAAATTAATAGGTTGAAATCCCTTGAATTTGAGTTAGTATTGATATATTAACTTGGGTTGACCTTTCCTCACAGCTAGAAGTGTGTTGATCGATTTGAGAGTGAATGATCTCTTATTTAGGATAAATGATGAAGTAGCACAGTTTGAAGTGGGAAAATCAATGAAACAACATGAGGAAATGAGTGTGTTATCAGTAGTTGATGTGTATTTTGAAGACGAACAGGACGTGCCCATAACTAAGCAACTTGTTATCGAACCTTTTGCTGCGGTCATGATGAGTTATGATATTGAAGGTAATAGGGAGTATGAAGAGACAGTTTGTGCCTTGACAGACATGCGTTCATATCTTTATGCTCCTAAAAAGTTGGACCTTGATCTGGCTAATCGACCAACACAACCAGCCAAGCCATCTATTGAAGAGCCTCTAGTATTGGAGTTAAAAGAGCTGCCTGGGCATTTACAGTACATGTTTTTGGGTAAAAGGAATATGCTACCTTTTATTATTGCAGCTGATTTGGGAGAACAACATGTGAATGCACTTATTTCAGTACTTTAGAAGTACAAGAGAGCAATAGGGTAGACCATCGCAGATATTATTGGTATTCCCCCGGGCATCTGCACGCATAAAATTCAACTTGAGAAAGATTGTATTCCAACCATAGAACATCAACCCAGTCTTAACCCACCAATTCAAGAGGTGTTTAAGAAGGAGATCATTAAATGGTTGGATACAAGAGTGATTTACCCTATTTCTGATAGCAAGTAGGTCAGCCCAGTTCAATGCATTCCCAAAAAAGGAGGTATGACGGTGGTTGCAAATGAAAAGAATATGTTGATTCCAGTTAGGCCAGTAACTGGGTCAAGAGTTTGCATGGACTACCACAAGTTAAACTCTTAGACTCTGAAGGACCACTTCCCAATGCCTTTTATAGACAAAATGCTTAACCGATTAGCCGGTAGGGTGTGGCATTGCTTCCTGGATGGTTATTTTGGATATAACCAAATCTTTATTGCTCTTGAAGATTAGGAGAAGACGACATTCACATGACCATATGGAACCTTTGAATTTAGAAGGATGCCATTTGAGCTATGCAACGAACTCGTCACTTTTCAATGGTGCATAATGTCTATCTTCTCTGACATAGTGGAAGACACCATAGAGGTATTCATGGATGATTTATCTATGGTGGGTGATTCATTTGAAATGTGTTTGGAAAATATGAATGTAGCCTTGCAAAGATGTGTTGAATTTAACTTAGTGCTTAACTAGGAAAAATGTCATTTCATGGTAAAAGAGGGCATCGTTATTGGCCACAAAATTTCCAAAAAAAGGATAGAAGTTGATCGAGTAAAAGTGGAAGTTATCGAGAAACAACCACCTCCCATTTCAGTGAAGGGAGTGCTTAGTTTTCTTGGTCATGCATGCTTTTATCAAAGATTCATAAAAGACTTCTCCAAGGTTGCAAATCCACTTTACAATTTTTTGGAGAAGAAAGTGAAATTTTTATTTGATGACGAGTGCTTGAAGGCATTTGAGTGCCTTAAAAAAAGCTGGTTGAAGCACCTATTGTTATTGCACCTGACTGGGAAAAACCATTTGAGATAATGTATAATGCAAGAGGTGTTGCCCTGGGAGCTGTATTGGGATAAAATAGGGACAAACTATTTCATTCGATAATTACACCAGCAAAACACTGAATGGAGCGCAAAATAATTTCACCATCACCTAACAGGAACTTCGGGCTTTGGTATATGCTTTTGAGAAATTCAGAGCTTATCTGCTCAGGACCAAAGTGATGGTTCACACCAACCATGATGCCTTGAGGTATTTAATGGCTAAGAAGAATGCTAAACCAAGGCTTATTAGATGGGTATTGCTACTGTAAGAATTTGATTTCGAGGTCAATGATAGGAATAGTTGTGAAAACTAGGTTGCGGATCATCTATTTAGAATGGAGGTGAATGGGAAACCATTGATGAAAAAAAGATAAATGATGCATTTCTTGATGAGGAGATCCTAGAGGCTGCTGTGGAAAAATTGCCTTGGTACGCAGATTATGCAAACTACGTTGTGAGCAAGGTCATCCTAGAAAATCTTTATTTCCACCAAAGGAAGAAATTCTTGCATGATGTAACACATTACTTCTGGGATGAGCCTTACCTTTTTCGGCGATGCGCAGACAATATCATACGAAGATGTGTATTGGAAGTATATGTATTGTGCATATTAGAGGCATGTCATACCTCTCCAGTTGGGGGACACCATGCGGGAGACTGAAAGGCTAGGAAGGTGTTGCAGAGTGGCTATTATTGGCCAACATTATTTAAGGATGCCCACGAGTTTGTGCTAAAATATGACCAATGTCAGAGGCATGGGTAAATCTCTAAAAGACATGAGATGCCCCTGACTAAGATGCTTGAAGTAGAGTTGTTTGATGTCTGGGGAATTGATTTCATGGGTCCATTGGTAAGCTCATATAGGATGAAGTATATTTTGGTTGCTTTTGACTATGTCACTAAGTAGGTCAAAGCTGTGGCCTTGGCTGATAACGAAGGAAAGAGGGTTGTTGATTTTCTTAAAAAGAACATCTTCTCTTTCTTTGGAGTACCACGTACTATCATAAGAGATAGAGGATCTCATTTTTACAACAAATTGTTTAGAGCAGCTTTGGAAAAATATGGAGTGAAATAACACAAAGTGGCTTGATGTTGGGCGTAATTACACGCCTAAACACCATGATTTACCCAGATTTTAGGTTAAGTTCGGAGGATAAAATATATAATTCCTGTACTTTTAGTCCTTTTTCCTGTAAGTGAGCTAACCAATGTGATTAACATGTTTTTAGGTATTAATGATGAAGATTTCAGCACTTTGGGGATCCTTGGACAGCAAAGGAAAACTTCACGTAAGAAGGAAGGCAGCTTTTGGAAGCTTGTGGACTGAATGTGATGCATGGAGAATCCGTCCCAGGCAAACACAATATTTCTTAATACTTAGGGGTGCAGCAGTAACCCAGTAGGACTAGGACAAGGATAAAAACCCTATTTCAGTAGGACTAGGACAAGGATGTTATAAAAACCCTATTTGCTGAATTTTTCAGCAAGCTTTTTCATTCACGTTTTTGATTAATCTTTTCATAATTCATTCGACACTTTTAGGATTTATTCACGTTACTTTTTGATAGAGAAAACTCGGCTCTCTTGAGGAACGGACAAGAAGAAAAATGTCATCTCCTTCTTGACGTTTAAGTCATCCCATCGCCAAGATTATTCTAGGCTATGGTATGATGATTATATCTATTGTGATCTCCGTTATACTCATGAGTAGCTAAACTTCTCTATTAGGGTTATGGAAGCCATATGATATACTATCTATTGCTATGAGTTTGTGAATTCTTGATACGTATGCTACTTATATCATTACTCTCTTCATCTTAATTACATTCTTGTGGTTGCAAACATATAGAATACGCCATTATAGCATTAACTTATTCGAGAGAAAAGTTACATGTTTGAAAAAGAGAGTGTGACAAGGAAATAGGGCCACCAACCCCTATTTATACGTTAGTGTAGTAACTGGATTAACCTCTTGGAGAGTTTGTACCATTAGTATACACTTTAAGCTCGAGAGAGTTAAAGTTAAATAATCCTTGATGGTTGAGAAACACTAGGATTTACCATTAGAATACAAACCTCTATAAGTGCATGCATGTCTGAATTCCGCATTACTCATAGTTAATAGATACGTAGAACTCATAAGGTGGACATAACCCTAACTTATTATTTTCTGTGATTAAATCTTACTACATTAATCGTTTCATTATTTATTTTGTTAACATTACTTCACGCCTAAAACCAATCCCCCCTTTCCGTAGAATTTTTGACCAACAGTCTACTAATAATTACAACACTTAGTGACCGAGTATTCCCTGTGGGATTCGACACCCAACCCAGTTGTGTTCTATATTTGACAGCTACCGCTTACACTCTTACGAGAGCTGTAGTTTGGGTGTTACCAAATTTTGGCGCCGTTGCTAGGGAATACGATTGTCATATAAGTTTGTGATAGTTGCTAGACCCTTTGGTCAAAAATTCTCAGATTTTACTTTTAGTTGTTGTTTTTGTTTTATTCAAGTTCTGTTTAGTGCATGCCAAATACTCAAAGTTCTGGTCAATCATTACTACCCATAAATCCTCAACCTCAACTTATTGGCAGAATGGATACACAGCGTGACATTGATAGAATGGCGGCTCAACAGGAGCAGGCTAGATTAGCTGCACTGGCAACTGCTCAAGTGCATCAATAGAATATTGATAACCAAGGGTGAGCAACAAAATCCTGATGATGGGGACCTGGGTGATGATGAGTTACTGAATCCTAGGCGTACTGATGAGGTGGCGGCACCTATGCATAGGAGAGATCGTCAAGTTAGAATGAGACCTGATCGCCAAGCTGTGCAGGGTCCTTTTGATGATGATGATGATGATGATGATGATGATGATGATGATCTAGATTGAGCTGGTGCTACAGGGGCTATTATTCCTCCGCCCTTGGCTCCCGGAGCCAAGTTCAATATCACTAGCACCATGATTCAGCTATTGCAACTCAAGGTATTATTTGGTGGGCTTGCAGGAGATGATCCGAATTTGCATCTGATTAATTTTATCTCAACATGCAAGGCTTTTGACAATGCAGGGGTTGGACAGAATGCGATCCGGCTGTGATTATTTCCATTATCTCTATCTGGAGAGGCAACTCTATGGTTGAATGGGCTAACTCCTGACTCTATCACTAATTGGAGGCAATTGAAAGACGCTTTCCTAGAAAGATTCTATCCGCCATCCAAGAGAGCACAGTTGAGTGATGAGATCAGTAATTTTCGCTAGCTTTCAACTGAAGCTCTCAATGAAACATGGGAGAGGTTCAAAAATAAGCTTATGCGGTACCCAAATCATCAGATGACCAATGTCCACTTGATGGAGATATTATACAGGGCTTTGAATTTGGTAACTAAGCCAGTGGTTGATAATGCTGTGGGTGGGTCATTCATGGACCTTACTTTTAATGAGGCAAGTGGTATGCTAGATCATATGAAAAAGCAGAGTAGAGCTTGGTATACCAGGGATTCTGAGGTAGCAAGCTCTACTATATCTATTGGCATGACTGCAAAACAAAGGCGAAGAGAGGAGGAACGTGATTAAGATATGGCATACATAAAAATGCAGATGGATCTTCTTACCAAGCATTTATTATCAGGGAAGACCAAAAAAGTCAAAGATGTGGTGTCATAGGGAAGAGATGAATCCAATTCAGAGAAAGAAGCTAACTACTTGAATAATCAGGGGGGTTTTCGAGGCAATGCCCAAGGAAACCAAGGTCGGAACTATTATGATAAATCTGGAAACAAGGACCGTGATCAAGGTAGTTGGAAGAATAAGACTGATAGGAGTGGTTTGTATGTTCCTCCTGGAAGTCAAGATGCCGCTGCATCTGGTTCTGGAAAGATGTCTATTGAGGACATGATGGCTAAGCTGCTAAAAGGAGTGGAAGCAACTAACACGGGCGTAACTGAGGTAAAGAATGATTTGTCATCAATAAATCAATTGGTTGACTCGTATTCTACTGTAATAAAATAGCTGGAGCAACAATTGAGTCAACTATCAGCAACATTCAATCAGATAAAGGCCGACACCTTACCTACCGACACCGTGAAAAATCCAAGGAATGGTCAGGACGTTATACCTATATGTCTGCAGCCTGAAAAGAGTGATAATCGGAAGCAAGATAAAAAGAAAGTGGTGGATAAAATGATTCCTCTTCCACCACCACCTTTTCCTCAGAGACTGAAGAAGATGATGGATGATACTCCTGAGAAGGTTGATAATCGAAAGTAAGATAAAGAGGAAGTGGTGGAGAAAATGATTCCCCTTCCACCACCACCTTTTCCGCAGAGACTAAACAAGAAAGCTGATGACACCAGGTTCAGTAAATTTATGACTATGCTGAAGCAGCTAACTATTAAAGTGCCTTTGGTGGAGGCGCTGGAATAGATGCCTGGGTACGCTAAATTCATGAAGGATCTTTTGAAAAAGAAGTAAGCAGCAAGCTATGAGCTGGCAAATAATGTTCATCATTGCAGTACAATCGCTACAAGATCGTTAGTTCAGAAGAAGACAGACCTTGGTGCTTTCACTATTCCTTGCACGGTTGGACATTTTGATTTTGCTAAGGCATTGTGCGATCTGGGGGCTAGCATCAATTTGATACCGCTAACCGTGTACAGAAAGTTGGGGTTGGGTGATCCTACACCAACCAATATGCGGCTTGTGATGGCAGATAGGTCGGTAAAATGACCTGTTGGTATCTTATATGATGTACCGATGAAGGTTTCTACCTTCATTTTTCCTATAGACTTTGTTATTCTGGATTACGAGGTGGATTCTGAAGTCCCTATAATCTTGGGTCGTCCTTTCCTTGCAACAAGAAGTGTGCTTATTGATTTACGAGCCAATGAGCTTTTATTTAGGTTGAATGACGAAGTGGTTCGTTTTGATGTATGCAAATCGATGAAGCAGCCTAGAGATATGGATGTGTTCTCTGTAGCTGATATTTATTATAAAGATGTGGAAGAATTATCTGCAGAGAAGCAGCGTACTATTGAGCCATTGTCTGCTGTGATGTTGAATTTTGAGCGCGAGGGGGTTGAAGAATATGAAGAAACCATTTGTGCTCTAACAGGAATAGGGTCCTATTCTCATGCTCCTAAGAAGCTGGACCTTGAACTTAAGAATCGACCTTCACCAATAGTGAAGACTTCCATTGAAGAGCCACCAGTGCTAGAATCGAAAGATCTCCCCAGTTACCTAAGGTATGCGTTCTTGGGAAGTGGAAATACACTTCCGGTGAGTGTTGCGGTTGATTTAGGAGAACAGCACGTAGAGGCTCTCATCTCTGCTTTAAAGAGGTACAAGAGAGCTATGGGTTGGACTATTGATGATATAATTGGTATCTCTCCTGGGATATGTATGCACAAGAGTCATCTCGAAGAAGATTGGATGCCTATAAGTAAGCGTCAGCGTTGTCTGAATCCATTCAGAAAACGATGCACCATATATCTCGATGAAGTCTAAGTAATCGAGATAACTATGTCGTGCCGCGACAATAAATCAAGCGCTAGATGGGAGGTAACCCATCATCTTTAATTGTTTTGTTTTACTAGGAGTTTGTTTTTATAGTCGAGCCATGACCAAAACTAAGGGGTTTGGAGGGAGGCAACCCATCTTTCTAATCGTTTTTATTGTTTTTGAGTAAGTGTAGGTGCAAGACGTATAAAGGAGGAGATTGGTCTCAAATTTTGATTTGGAAGAGGTTCATGTTGAAGGTGGTAAGTTAGGAATGAAGAAGCAAAGGCTATGGGTTATGCATTGCCTATGCAAATCTAGGCAACGAACAAGGCAAGGCCTATGCAAATATAGGCAACGAACAAGGCAAGGCCTATGCTATGGCCTAAGCTCTCTGAATCTACAATGCCATAGCATAGGCGCCGCCTATGCTCAACTAGGCAAAGCTAAAGGCGCCGCCTATGCCATTACCTTTGCTCTCTGAATCTACAATGCCATAGCATAGGAGCCGCCTATGCCCAACTAGGCCATAGCATAGGCGCCGCCTATGCCCAACTAGGCAAAGCATTAGGCGCCACCTTTACTTCCCAAATCTCTCAAAAATTTTCTTTTTGCTCATCTAACGTTGTAAGATCATCTTCTGAGTCCATCACCAATCCCAGGAAGAATGGCCCCAAAAAGACGACAAGGAAAAGAAAAAGTGTCCACCTCGCAGAAAGGTCAGAAAAGGGGAAGAAAAGAGCAAGCTGAATCCTCCTCGCTGCAAATACCTTGACGCACTCTTGGAATCAAGTGGGGTACATTTTAAGGAAACTCTGAGGATGACGACTCTGATGATGATTCCGACGCAGGGGGTATGACCCCAGACATAGAAGAGGAGTTCGACTAATCAGGTTTTTCTTATTTATTTCCACTGAGGGCAGTATGTCCCGTCTAAGTGTGGGGTGCTGGTATTTGTATGCTGTACTTCTTTGCCTACATTTATTTATGGTTTTTTGTTTTAATTAGTCATAATTAGTTAGTTCGATTTTTTTTTGGTGATGTTGCATGAAGTGCATGAAATTGTTCTGATAGATGGCATGGTATTATGGCAAGAGTTTATCCTAAAATCATTACTATTGAGATATTTAGGCTCTAAGTGTGACTCACTATGTGATAAGTGTGTGGTTTAATTCATTCATCGGTTGGGTCAAGAGTCTATACTGCTCCCAATAAAGTTGACCATGTCCCTTGTGTGTGTGAGGTTATAGTATATTCTGTGTTGTGGATGATGCTAGAACTTGCCTGGTGTGTGTGTAAAGTGAAATAAAGAGTGTGAGTTTAGGAGATGATTGAGGCATTTCTTTGACAACCTGTGATTGGTTACCTTCTTTTTACCTACCCGTGTACATTTATCCTAGTTAAACCCCTTTGAGCCTTTAGCTATTTTCTTTGATAGCCACATATGTAGCCTAATCCATTTTTTTTCAAGACCATAATTTGATCCAAATTCCAAAGCGCTTTAAATTGTAAAGTCATGTGACAAAATAAGAGGAAATTGGGTGAGAGTGATGCCTTAGAGTGTATTGGTACTTGAAATTATTGTGAAAAAGAATGGCTATCATAGAGGTGTTTGATTAAAAAATAATAATAATAAATAAATCAAAAGAAAAAAAAGAGAAATAGAAAAATAAAAAGATAGTTGTGGTTATAATTGAACAATAAAATAGGTAAAAAGGGGTGGAAGATGAAAACAAAGTAGAGAGGTTGTTTAAAAGAGAGTGATTAATGACATAACGTAGTGTATTAAAGCGCTTAGGGAACTTAGTCACTATTTCTGGCCAAAATAGTCCTACCTATCCCTTAGCCTACATTACAACCTGTAAAAGACCTATTTGATCCTAAGCTTAGCATTCTGATATTAGTAGAGCATTACACTAAGGGCAAGCCTATGGTCAGCAGTTGCAACATATGAATTCTTTGTGAGAGTGAGAGCAAGGAGAATCTTATACCCATGTTTCGAAAAATGCAAAAGTGTGAGTGATTATGGGTGATATCTTGTGTGAGACACACATGGTTAATGATTATTGGGTAGTTTTGTATGATTCTTTGTGCCTTAACTTGTGGATACGAATTAACCATCATCACGAGTCTATGTTGGAGGTTGAATTGTTTCTAGCAGTGATCAAGAAAACTACTCTTTGTTAATAATTGTCGTGCCTGTCTTGATGAATATTTTGTGCTGTTACTGTGAAATCCTAAGTAGATGTTTGCATGGACGTAATATTTTTTTCGAGGACGAACAAAGCTTTAAGTGTGGGGTGTTGATGTTGGGCGTATTTACACGCCTAAACACCATGATTTACCCAGATTTTAGGTTAAGTTCGGAGAATAAATTATATAATTCCTGCACGTTTAGTCCTTTTTCCTGTAACTGAGCTAACCAATGTGATTAGCATGTTTTCAGGTATTAATGATGAAGATTTCAGCACTTGGTGGACCCTTGGGCAGCAAAGGAAAACTTCACGTAAGAAGGAAGGCAGCTTTTGGAAGCTTGTGGACTGAATATGATGCATGGAGAATCCGTCCCGGGCAAAATCAGTATTTCTTAATACTTAGGGGTGCAGCAGTAACCCAGTAGGACTAGGACAAGGATAAAAACCCTATTTCAGTAGGACTAGGACAAGGATGTTATAAAAACCCTATTTGCTGAATTTTTCAGCAAGCTTTTTCATTCACGCTTTTCATTAAGCTTTTCATAATTCATTCGACACTTTTAGGATTTATTCACGTTACTTTCTGACAGAGAAAACTCGTCTCTCTTGAGGAACGGCCAAGAAGAAAAACGTCATCTCTTTCTTGACGTTTAAGTCATCCTATCGCCAAGATTATTCTAGGTTGTGGTATGATGATTATATCTATTGTGATCTCCGTTATACTCATGAGTAGCTAAACATCTCTGTTCGGGTTATGGAAGCCTTATGAAATACTATCTATTGCTATGAATTTGTGAATTCTTGATACGTGTGCTACTTATATCATTACTCTCTTCATCTTAATTACATTCTTATGGTTGCAAACATATAAAATATGCCATTATAGCATTAACTTGTTTGAGAGAAAAGTTACATATTTGGAAAAGAGAGTGTGACAAGGAAATAGGGCCACCAACCCCTATTTACACGTTAGTGTCGTAACTGGATTAACCTCTTGGAGAGTTTGTACCATTAGTATACACTTTAAGCTCGAGAGAGTTAAAGTAAAATAATCCTTGATGGTTGAGAATCACTAGGATTTACCATTAGAATACAAACCTCTATAAGTGCATGCATGTCTGAATTCCGCATTACTCATAGTTAATAGATACGTAGAACTCATAAGGTGGACATAACCCTAACTTATTATTTTCTGTGATTAAATCTTACTACATTTATCATTTCATTCTTTATTTTGTTAACATTACTTCACACCTAAAACCAATCCCCCCTTTCCGTAGAATTTTTGACCAACAGTCTACTAATAATTACAACACTTAGTGACCGAGTATTCCCTGTGGGATTTGACACCCAACCCAGTTGGGTTCTATATTTGACAGCGACCGCTTACACTCTTACGAGAGCTGTAGTTTGGGCGTTACCATGGCTACCCCATACCACCCATAAACCTGCGGGCAAGTGGAGGTGTCAAATCATGAAGTTAAAGCCATCCTAGCCAAAATAGTGAATGCTAGCTGGAAAGAGTGGTCTCAAAAGCTTGATGACACATTGTGGGCTTACCGGACTGCTTTTAAGACACCCATTGGCATGTCACCATTTCAGTTGGTCTATGGAAAAGCTTGCCACTTGCTAATAGAGATGGAACACAATCCTTTATGGTTGCTCAAAAGTTTGAATTTGAATTGGAAGAAAGCAGAAGACATAAGACTGGGACCACTGAATGAGTGGATGAATTCCGTCTAAGAACATATGAACGAGCAAATCTGTATGAAGAAAAGATGAAAAAGTACCATGATTGGAGAATAGAGAAACGAAAATTCAAAAGAAGGGACCTGATACTTCTATTTAATTCTAGACTCAAATTGTAGCAAGCTGAAATCTAAGTAGTCAGTCCTTTTCAATGTTAGTCAAGTCCACTCATCGAGAGTAGTAGAACTCGAAAACAAAGATGGCAGTACCATTAAGGTAAATGGGCAATGGTTTAATCTTTACATTAGTCTGAAGGAATCAGTGAAAAGAATCACCATTATCTGTTTTGATAAAGTCTGAAGTAATCGAGATACCTAAGTTGTGCCGCGATGCTAAATCAAGTGCTGCATGAGAGGCAATCTATGATCTCTGAGATCGATCTAGTCCAGGTATACTCTAACCCTTAATTTACCTTTGCTTTGATTTTAAGTTGAGGGTGTAGGGTAGTTTGTTGTTGTAACATAGTTGTGGTAACTATGACAAATTCAAGTATAAAAAGCAGCTGGCATATATTTGATTGACTTTCTAACACCCCTCCAATGTCTTATTTGATAAACTATGTGGATTACATTTACTTGTGACCATTGTGAATCTTGTTGTGGCACTAGTTATAGCTGCTTGATGATCATTGCTGAACAATTGCATGAACTAGATAAGTAGTGGTCTGTGATATACTTGTGTGCCAGGTGTATGTGAGCTACTACTTGTTTCCCTTTGTATGCTAAATCCAAAACTTTCCTGGTTGGTCTTGCCATGGTCATAAGATAGGAGTTAGGACAGGATCATAGGCCGTTGTTGATTAACCTACTTTTAGCCTAAATAATTGTCCCTGTGTGCATAACACCCCTTGATCCTTGTGTAGAGCCTAAATTGACCATTTTTTTCATATGACACCTTTCACCTTCCCATTTATACCTCAATGAACCTGTTTTTCCTTGGAATTCCTTGGACACTGAGCACCTTAAACTAAGAAAATAGCCTAAGTTGAGGGTGGCAATCATAGGGGTGCATGGTGTAGGATAAGTATGAAGAAGGGTGGAATAAAGGAGAAAGAATAGAAGCTAGGTGCTATAATATATATATATATATCTATATATAAAATAAAAGAAAGGGGAAGAGTAGCACCCAATTTGAATATGGATGATAAAGAGAAGAGAAGACGAGAAAGAGGATAATAAGTGAGCCCCAAGAAAGTAGTGTAATGTCAAGGAGGCATTGTCACTCTAAATGACCTTGAATATCATACCAGCCCCAAGCCACATTATAAGCCTAAAATAAGTCCTATAGTGATTCTAGCTGGCCTATCTGAAGGTCTTGGTAACGAAAATAAGGGCAAGCCTATGGTACTTGGCATACACTGATTGGAATTTCTTTTAGAGAGTGAGTCTTTTAGTGACCCCCACTTTTGCATTTTTGGATTCCTTATATGAGAAGAGGGAGATTTCTTTATTGTAAGGGTACACTAGGTATGTTGCTAATCATTGACTTATTTGGATAGTGTGATTTGGGTAAGTGCTGGGTTGTTATTGCTAAAATTCTTGCCATATCTTGATCCTCGTGAGTTGCATGGGTGTTTTCAATAATAGACACAGTTTCTCTTAATTTGACTGACCATGGAGATGGTGCATGTATTCTGAACTGATATGAGTAGTTAGCTACCAACTTGTACTTTGTATACTCTTGGTTATATTCTGGTAGCTTGAGGACAAGAAATTGTTTAAGTTGAGGGTGTTAATGTGTGAGCCTATGCTAACACATTTAAAGTTTTTAACTCTAAATAATTGTAAAGTCTTGAGAAACTCTAGTCATTTTTTATTAGTTTACTTTGATTTTTCAGTAAAAGTAGAGAAGAAGGGGAACCACAAATAAAGGAAGGAAAAAACATAAAATTAGAAGCAAATAAAGAACAAAGGGTGGCTAGTGAAATCTATGACACGCCGTCAGCCTGGTGATAGACTGTCAAGGATGCCGTCAACCTTAAATAGAAGATAGAAGTTGCAGGAAGTTTATGACGGCAGGTCGTGATAAGGCGTCAGAGTTGTGATAACGTGTCAGGATCACCATCAACCTTAGGCAAAAATTCTCAAAATGGAAGAGGAGCTGGCGACATCTATGATGCGCTATCAGACTCCTAATAGGAAATCATTGTCGCCGTCAGCCTGAGATAGCAAAATCCAAACTTAAAGAGAATCTGACTATGTCTGTGATAGGCCATCAAACTCCTGATAGGCCATCACGATCACCGTCATCTATTTCGAGAAAAATCTGTAACTTTAGTTTTATTTTATTATTTAGGGTTAACTATTTAAAGCCTTCTTTTAGGGTTTTCTAAGGATCGATTGACATATCCCACAAGATAGAAGATATGATTTTTCTCTCTCTCTCTCTAAGACCAATATTTTGGAGGTTTGCCTTGTGATTCAATTCAAAGTATACTTTTGATTTTCTTCATCAATGTAAGTTAATCCTTTCAGTTTTGAATTCAATTTGCATACTTGTTTCTTGCATCATGAGTGGCTAAACACCTATAACCTGGATCATAGCATCTAGGGTTAGGTTATGATAAGATGTTAAATACTCAAAATTTAATAGGTGTTAGGATTTATTGGTAATTCTAAGATTATAATTTACGTCTGTTGGTTGTAAACAGTAGGCGTACCTATTTTGGTTTGCTTGAGAAAGAAATAATAAACAGTAGAAAGTAAATTATCAACAGGGACTTGGAAAGGCTTTATTTAATAATCAGCACTGTAACAAGGTTGATTAACCTGAGGTAAAATCTGGACACTGCATAGTGATTCCCTAAGTCTGAGAGGATTAGGAAATTACACTCTTGAATAGGTCGAGATACATTTGAGCATATCATCGATAAAGATAGCTTATGATCCTAACCACTGTGAGAGTCTTGGGTAAATTTTAGCATCTGTCATGAACCATAAGCCCTAGTGAACATAATCTTGGTTATTTCATAAAATCTTGGTTACAAACATCAAATACAAAGTGAGAATTAATTATTTACAAAACTTAAACCCAATTTCAGGAAATAGTAAACTACCAATGAATTAAATTGTAAATAACTTGAGTTCACAACTTATTCCCCATGGGATTCGACCCCAACCTAGTTGGGTTTTATATTGACAATTATCGCTTACACCCATTAAAGAGTGTAATTTGAGTATTATCATATTACTTAAAATCTTTAGTTTAGTTGGGGTGCAAAATCTATAGACAAGAGTGGTACTAAGGTAGGGGCACAAACCATAGCTGTGACTCCCAAATCTGAGGTCCCTCATACACCAATGGTTTGTAAACCGGTAGTTTCCCAACCTTATATGTCTATTGAGGAACAGAAGTTGCTAGGTAGATTTTTGCAATTGACTTTGTCTTGGTTTTCTGATACATTAGGTTAGGATGCTTATGAGTCTTAGTGGTTTCAAGGTTAGGCTCTGTAATTTGGGCCTAAGATTCATGAAGTGGACTACACTACTTACTAATTGGATTTGGTAGCTTAACATTGATGGAGAGGTTATCTTGATTTTAGGCCATCTGGATCTTCTTCTTTGACATGGACTCAATTTTTTAAGGTTTTCTTAGAGATGTATATTCTTTGCAGTCTTAGAGATCATTTGACATATTTGTTTTTGAGGTTGGAGCAGGGCTCTATGACTGTTGTGGTGTGAGGTTCAATTTCATGAGTTTTTAAGGCATGCTACATCAATCTTGTCGATCAAGTATAAACAAGTTTGGTGCTTTATGTGAGGATTAAGACTTCATCTTCATATGGATACACAGAGTTTGGTTGCTGTGAGTAGATTTTTTTTGAGATTGTTTACCATGCCAATATTATGGAAGAGATTAATTGTGAGGGCAAAGGGAAGAGAAATAAAAGGCTGCTATACCAGGGTAGATTTAGTTGGATCCATAGTGGCTCATGGTTTAGAAGTAGTGGTTCTCAATGTACACACCCTCCGTTTAGCCTTATCATTATTTTGTTCTGCCTTGTAAGCCCGTTCATGCTACACTATAAATTATCAAAGGAGATTAGTCGAGCTAAAGTGATCGTCCTAGCCAAAGTAGTGGTCAACCTCTGAGGGATTCAACTTTTTGGATATTATAGACATGGTGATTATTTTGAGTCATTCGGATCTTCTAGGTCTAGTGTATCGCCATGAGAAGGTTATGGTTTTAGGGCCTTTGGCTATTTTTCAAGAGAGAATCCCAGTCATAGAGCAGTTGTTTTCAGCAAATTTGAGTATTCAGTAAATTAGGGTAGTATTTCCCCCAATTAGTGGTTGTATGCATGGTTATCGAGGCTATCCATAGGGTGATAGTGGAGGTCCTCAGGTAGGCATGATACGATATCAGTTAGGAGCCCAGCTAGGTGGCAGGCATGGTCAGTTGTAGGCCATACCTGCTAGAACTGAGGCAGAGTCTTTAGATAGTGTTCTTATAGGTACGATTTTAGTGTACTATCAACCATTTTTTTTGTTTATTTTATTCAAGACCCATGTATTGTTATCTATCTACTTATTATGCCTTCTGGTTAGGGTTATCTTAGGATTCCTTATCTATGTTGTTATGTGTATCTACTCCCATGGTTGATTATATAGTAGCAGATTAGGTTTGTGACTATTCGACAATTTGATTCTCAGGTTGATCTTATTATGTTAGACATGGTTGATTTTGACATAATTCTGGGCATAGAATATATATCCCCCTATCATGGATTCTTGGATTTTTTTGCCAAGAGCATTACTTAAGTCATGCCTGACATACCCCCGATTGTATGGAATGGATCTATTAGCAACGAGATGATGGAGATTATTTTTTATGTTTGGGCTAGCAGACTTATTGTAAGGGGTTGCGAGTTTTATCTAGCTTATATTTGTGATGTTAGTATGGAGAGTCCCTCACTTGGCTATGTTCCTATATTCTATGAGTTTTTTGATGTTTTCCCTACTAATCTACTTGGTGTTTCTCCAGCACGTGATATTAAGTATGTTATTAATATTGACTTGGTCACCTACCCTATCTATATGGCACCTTATCAAATGGATCCTGCCAAGCTTAAGGAGCTAAATTTTCAGCTTTTGGATCTGCTAAGTAAGGATTTCATTAGACCAAGTGCGTCTCCTAGGGGTGCTTCTATCTTATTCATGAAGAAGAAGGATGGTTCTTGCATATATGTGTTGAATAATGGAAACTTAATAAGGTGATGATGAAGAATAGGTATCCTATCACTTGTATTGATAATTTATTTGATCCTCTTCAAGGAGCAGCGGGGTTCTCTATGATTTACTAGTGGTCTAGTTAGCATCGTATTCTGGCTAAGGACAACCTAAAGATAGCCTTCAGGACTTTTTATGGTCATTCTGAGTTCTTTGTGATGTCTTTTGGGTTGACCAATGCCCCGACAACATTTATGGATTTGATGAATCGTGTTTCCAGGCTATTTTTGAATTACTCCATGATTATGTTCATCGATGACATCCTTGTGTATTAAAGGAGTAGGGAGGAGCACATGCAGTATTTGAGGATTATGCTCTAGATTTTGAGAGAACATAGGATTCTTGCCAAATTCTCAAATATGACTTATGGCTCGAGTAGGTAGCATTCCTAGGACATAAGGTATCTATGGATGGGATTTTGGTAGACACCACAAATATTGAGGCTATTCATGATTGGGTGAGGCCTACGTTACTGTCTATGGTTTGTAGCTTTATTGGTTTGGCTGGTTACTATAGACGGGTCACTAAGGGTTTTGCTAGTATTGCAGTACCGATGAACAGATTGACTCGGAAGGAGGTTCCTTTCTAGTGTTCCATGTAGTATGAGTCAAGGTTTTTTAAGCTCAAAGTATTTCTCACCTTAGCTCCTATAGTGGCTCCTCTTATTGAAGGTGAGGGATTCACCGTGTATTGTGATGCTTTTGGTTTTGTTTAGGTTGTATGTTGATGTAGTAGGGTCAAATCATTACTTATGCATTGAGATAAACAAAGATGTATGAGCGAAACTTAGCAATTCGTGATTTGGAGTTGGAGATGATAACTTTCATGCTTAGTATTTGGAGGCATTATTTTTATGGTGTACATTGTAAGATCTACACTGATCATCATAGTATTCAGCATCTTATGAGCCTGAGAGAGCTTAATTCAAGGAATTGTACATGGATAAAGTTGCTTAAGGATTATGATATCTCTATCTTATAACATCCAGGAAAGGCAAATGTAGTAGCAGATGCCTTGAGTTGGAAGGTGGTGAGTATGGATAACTTGGCTTCTATCTTAATTACTTAGAGGCTATTGAAATGGGACATCTAGTGCATGTAATGCCTCGAGTCTGCACCTCGGACATCACACGGTGCTTACGACCCTGGAGGACCACAAGCTAACCCATGACTGATACCAGCTGTAAGCACTGAATAATAATATTGAAATAATGCGAAAGTTAGGCTGAAATGCCATAAGGTTTATAATCTGAATACTAATAAATATAGTACCTAATAATAACATCTGAAAATTAAATACTGTCCAAACTAGTCTAGTCTGAAAAGCCTCTACTGAACAGTCTGAATGTGGAGTTGATGGGACAAGCCCCCAACTAACTCCGACTAATAAAATACTAAATCTACTGTAACAATGAAATAAATAATAACCTCGATGGATAAGGACTCATTACTAAATTTGATGCTTCTAACTGAATTTGGCTAAGCGTGGTCAGGAACCTAAGCATTCGAACTTATGATATAAGACATCATAGCACAAGAAAATAGTATGCAATCAGTATGTGGAATGTTCTATTATGCTAGATGAGGTAGGTCTAATATGTATAGGATCATATGCATGAACAGTAACTGACTGAATAATATGAAAAAGATGAATAAGAGTACATAGAGAACTGAAACTGCAGTAATCACTAAGTATGCAATACCGTGCATAGACATACATACATGTCGTGTATCTAAGATTATAATGTAACTGAGTAATGAGTTTTGTTGGTTGTATAACTGATAAATCAGTAACTGATAACTGATAACCATGGTTTTGTAGAACTGAATTGACTTCTATACTGAAGACTGAAATTGAGACTGTGGGAGGTAATCATCCAACTAACATGCCCCTCTCTGAACTAATTGGGGTCCAACCTGTAATCCAAGTTGGAAGGGTGTCAGTACCATGCCACGAGTACAAACATTGGCTGTGTGGATCCATTGTATGTCACCCTGAAGGACTAAGGGTTACCTCTACTTGCACATTCCCTGATGAAAACAGTATAACCCTCAACTGGTAGGTAAAAACCTTATCAACCCTCAACTGGAAGGTTGATATCTAAACCTATGCTATCTACATAGTTTTGAAATGCAAGGACTGCTACTAAGGATCATACCCTCCACTGATGGGTGATAGCCCATCCTTAGTTTCGGTCGGTGCTGAATCCTTCTCCCAACTAAATAACACTGATTATTAAACAGGACTGAGTTTAACTGATTTCTGTAACTGACTGAGTACTATTGTTCATGATGTAACTGAGACTATTTTATAGCTACTGTAATTCAGGGTAAATAGCTAGATTTCGGATATTAAATACCCCTAGGTATCGATAACATTGATAGTAAAGCATGGCATAATCTTATAATCATAACAATAGTTACTTGTTAACAACATATTCATTAAGACATTTTGTCAAAAACTTGAGAGGCATGAACTTGTACATTAATGGGAACACATGATAATATGTCGTGATTTCACTATTCAATTTGCATAGGCATTCTATCAAACACTTGGGGGACATAAGTAATGCACATGATAATGGTCGACACATAAGCATCATCAATACAACACTCAACTTGCAATTCAAGGGTTTCATCTGAGGATCACATAATTCAACGCACAAACTATCTTGATTTTATGAAACTTGTAGTTAATCATGGATTAAAACCCAAACAACATCATGAATATGAGTACAATCTAATTCAAGAATGGAAATCAAAATTTCAAAAACTTATATTTATTTTAGTAAAAAGGGTTCTTGAACTCCATTGGTGGTAAGGTCCCATGGATGAATACCAAATATACATGGGAAGTTTAATTCTTAAAGATTCATGATGGATTTCTTGAGATTGTTGTTGATAGTTGAAGGCTTGGGTTTTGCTAATTAGAAGAGAGAATGATCTTGATTTGAGGGGAATTGAGTAAATGATGATCTAATTAGATTATTAGGTGTTAATAAACGTGTTGTCAACTGATTTAGGTTATGGAAAAGACCCAAATGCCCCTGAATTAAAGTTAATTTTCGTCACAAAATTTCCATTTTTGGCCTTCACCGTGATGCAGTGGCATCATGGTGAGCCACTGGAAGTTGGCTGAAACAATTTAAAAATGGACAATTGCGAAAATGGACTTTGTCATGATGCAGTGGAAATGCATTGGGCTATTGGAAATTGACAATTCTGAAATAGCACCATAGCGTGACGTGGTGCTATTGCAGTGCCTTACTAGAAAATGACAAATGGGAACTGGGACTTAACCGTGACGCACTGGAATTGGGGTGTCTCACTTGAAATTGACGAATGCCATCTTAACCCTCACTGCAACATGGTGGTTCTCAATTTGACATACTGTTACACTAAAAGTGCCATGACTTCTCAATCGGATATTGGATTAGGGAAAAATTTATATTTTTGGAAAGCTAATTCAATTTCCTACTATCTGATGGGTTTTAATTTGAAAAATTCTAAATGCATTGAAATTTCTACATAGAAACTATTGTATAGTAAGAACAACACTAAGTTAGGAGAGTACGAGGTATTACAATATCTCCCTATGGGGAGCATTCATCCTAGAATGAGTCTGATTAAGTTGAGAATATTGATAGATTGAGTTTACTTACTAAAATATACAACTGAAACATGATTACATGACTGAACTGATTTGTGGATGCATGACTGTCATGAAGATGATATGCAATGGTAACTGATACCAATTTTGTAACTGTAACTGAACATAGAATGAATAAATCTAAGGAAGATTGTTACCTCAAGCTGAGTCTGAGTTTGTGGAGAAGAGGTAAGGATACTTGGTCCACATATCTTTTTCTGATTCCCAAGTCGCCCCCTCAACGGACTAGTTTTGCCAAAGAACTTTGACCAACGGAACTTCTTTCATCCTTAGTCTAAGAATCTGATGATAAAGGATTTGGATAGGGACCTCTTCCAAAGAGAGATCATTCTGAATATCTATGCCCTCTAAAGGTACTCCAACAGCTGGATCACCAATGCATTTCTTTAGCAAGGAGACATGGAATACTGGGTGTATTGAAGCTAAGTATGAAGGCAACTCGAGCTCATAATCTACCTTTCCAAAATGGTTGAGAATTCTTTAAGGACCGACTTATTGGGGACTAAGCTTCCCCTTCTTGCCGAATCTCTTCAGCCCCTTCATGGGAGAGATTTTCAAGTACACAAAATCGCCGATCTCAAACTTGAGATTTTTTCTCCTCATATCTGCTTATGATTTTTTTCGGCTCTGGGCTTCTATAAGCCTTTCTATGATCAATTGAACCATATCTAAAGTATCAAACACTAAATTAGGCCCTACTATAGCTGCCTCACCTAGCTCAAACCAACCAATTGCAGATCTAAATCTCCTACCATAAAGATCCTCAAACAGAGCCATCTTAATACTAGAATGATAACTGTTATTATATGTGAATTTGATCAAAGGTAAGTGGTCATCCCAACTATCTTTAGTATAAAAACACATGCTCTTAACATATCTTCTAGAGTTTGAATGGTCCTTTCTGCTTAACAATCTGTCTGAGGATGAAAAGCTATACTGAGGTAAACTTAGGTACCGAGGCCCTTTTGGAATATTTTCCAAAAATAAGAGGTAAACTGGGTACCTATATCTAAAATGATGAATACTAGGACTCCATGTAACCTGACCAACTCTCTAATATAGAGTTTGGCATAGTTTTCGATTGAATAGAAAGGATGGACTGGCAAGAAATGAGCGGATTTGGACATCCTGTCTACGATAACCTAAATTGAATCATGCTAATGATGAGTATGAGACAAAACAGTCATAAAGTCCATGTTCACTTCTTACTATTTCCATGTGGTATTACTGAACTCCTGTATGGACCCACTAGGCTTCTGGTGATCAATCTTAATCTGCTGACATGTGATAACGCTCAATCTACAGCTCTCGTAGGAGTGTAAAGCGGTCGTTAGCAAATATAGAACCCAACCTGGGTTGGGTATCGATCCCACAGGGAATAGCTTGGTCAACAAGTAAGCAAAATTAATAGACTTTTGGTGCAAGTCTCGTAAGAAGGGGGGATTGTAATAAGTACCCAAAGTAATGAAATAAAAGCTGAAAATAATAAAGTAAAAAGAGAAAGATTGTCACGTTGGTTGTAAACAATGAGAATTGAAGCGTTGGGGTTATGTCCACCTTCAGAGGTATACGTCTCTATTGGCTATGAGTGTGTAGAGTCTTGACATGCAATTGCTTATAGAGAATTGTAGTCGATGGCAAATCCAAGCGTCTCTCGACCTAAACAAGGACTATTTCACTTTAACTCTCTCGAGCTTAAAGTGTGTCTAGCGGTACAAATTCTCCAAGAGGTTAGTCCAGTTACGGCACTAGCTTTTTAATAGGAAAGGATGTCCTACTACCTTGACATTATCTCTTTTCCAGACAAATAACCTTTCTCTCGAACAAGTTAAATGTTAGACTGGCGTTGGTCTATGCGTCTTCTTTTCTAGACAAATAACCTTTCTCTCGAACAGGTTAGATGTTAGAATGGCGTGTTCTTGTGTTTGAACCGCAAAGAATGTAGATTTAAGATGAAGAGCGTAATGATATAAGCAATATACTTGTCTTGAACTCGCAAACTCACAGCTATAGATAGTAACTCATTCGGCTTCCATAACCCCAACTAAGAGGTTTAGTTACCCATGAATGCGAAGGATATCACGTTTTGCATGGTGAATGGCGTGAATAGTAGGTGTTTGGCGTGTGGTTTTGGTGATATCGTAGCAAGTAACGATTCTCTTGTTGTGGGATTTGAGAATAGAAGAATAGATTAGAAGTGTTTGAAGTGGAAGATGAGAGGGATGGAAGAAAATTAATTGTTGAATTAAGTGAAGAGTTGAATGAATTGTAAGAATGTGTCTAAATCTCTAGCATGATAGGGTATTTATAATACTCCTATCCTACTCCTACTAAGCTAATGAAATAAATAACCAAATCCTAATATACTAATGAAATCCTTGACCCAAATGTACTAGGGTAAGGTTACAAAATAATAATCCAAATAGAATAATGAAACACATAACCTAATTGCACTAGGTTAATGTATTATGGCAAAAATCCAGCTTTGTGTCTGTAAGTCCCCAAAGTCTTCAGAATTGCTGTTTTAGCCCGGGACAGATTTTCCATGCAGCAGATTTAGTCCTTTAGGCGTCCAGCTCCTTTCCACTTCGTTCGTGAGCTTTCTTTTGCGTCAAGTAAGCCATAAATTGCTGTATTTTGCATCATTTATACCTGAAACTTTCCTAATCACATTTGTTAGCTCATTTACAGGAAAAAGGACTAAAAGTGTATGAAATAGATAATTAGTTCTCAAAACTAGGCTAAAATATGGGCAAAATATATTGATATAGGCGCGTAAATTCGCCTATCATCAACACCCCACACTTAGAGCTTTGTTCGTCCTCGAACAACATATCATGTCCTTCTAAGCATTGACTTAAGGTTTTTACAGAAACAACACAAAATATTCTTCAAGACAAGCACAACAATTATCAACGAAGAGTAGCTTTCCGATTATAAGTAGAAACAATTTAACCTCAAGCATAGACTCGTGATGGTGATGAACTCGCATGCAAACGTTAAGGTACATAGAATCATATACAACTATCCAAAGCTCATCAACCATGTGTGTCTCACAATATAGTACCCATAATCATTCACAAGTATAGCATATTTTTCAAACATGGGTATCAACATATCCTTGCTCTCACTCTCGCAAAGAATTCATATGTAGCGACTAGTGACCATAAGCATGCCTTTAATGTAGTACTCCACTAATTGTCGGAATGTTAAGGTTAGGATCAAGTAGGTCTTTTGATGGTTGTAATGTAGGCTAAGGGACGGGTAGTTCTATTTTGGCCAGAAATAGTGACTAAGTTCCTAAGCACTTTAATACATCACATTGTATCATTGACACTTTTTTCTTTCAACCTTTCTTCTTTCTTTTATTCTACCACCCTTGTTCTCCTCTTTTTGTTTTTCAATTTTAAGAACAACTCACTTTTCAGCTTTCTTTTCCTTTTTCTTTTCACAACATACCTCTTATGATAGCACTTTCTTTTTCATAACATATTCAAGCACCATTACAATTTAAAGCATCATACTCACCCAATTTCCTCTTATGTTGTCACATGACTTATTCACTTTAAAGCACTTAGGAATTTGGATCAAATTACGGTCTTAAAAAAAAATGGATTAGGCTTACATACAAGGTTGTCAAAGAAATAGGCTAAAGGCTCAAAAGGGTTTAACTAGGATGATTTACATGGGTAGGAAAAACTGAAGGTAAACATGTATAGGTTGCCAAAGAAATACCTAAATGATATCCTAAACTTACATTCCTTATTTTCGCTTTGCATACATACCAGGCAAGTTCTAGCATCAGCCACATACATAGAATATACTATTACCTCACACACACAAGGCACATGGTCGACTTGATTGGTAGTAATATAGACTCTCGACCCAACAAGTGAAGGAATTGAATCACACACTATCACATAATGAGTCACAACTAGAGCCTAAATGTCTCAATAGTCACAATTGTAGCACATACTCTTGTTCTAATCTCATGCTGCCTATCCAAATAATTTCATGCGTAGCTAGAAAAATTTTACTCCTAAAAAAACGTCACACGAAAAAAAAAAATCACAAAAAAAATTGGACTCAAAACAAAATAAACAAGCAAACATACAAACATAGCATGCAGATTCTGCCGACACCCCACACTTAGACTAGACACTGCCCTCAGTGGAAAATAAAGTCGAAGAACCTGATTAGTTGGACTCTTCCTCAATGTCGGGGGTCATACCCCCTTCGTCCGAATCATCGTAAGAGTCATCGTCAGAGTTCTCCTCAGCATCAGAATCAGGCAAGCGTCTATCATCATCAGTTGGCACGTCATCATCAAGAGGTTCCTCGAAATATACTCCCACTCCACACATCTTCCGGGCATGTCTGTTCATTGGGTAGTCGTGGTCCAGCTGTTGGAGCTCTTCAACAGTTGGAATACGTCCACCACTCATCATAGTGAATCGTGTCATGCCATAGAGATGACGGAAGAAACTTTCGTCACGAGTGTGTCTCTCCGCAGTGGTAAGGTTGACTCCATGCGTTGTTTCAGCATCTTTGACCTTGGTGAGGTCAACCTTCTTTGGGGTATGTGGGAGTTTGTGGTCAGCTGGTTCCTCTTCTATATCCTCCTTCCGCAACATTGCTGTCAACAAATTGCCGAATGTGAAATGGGACCTGCTGTGGAGTCTGGCTTTTCTCATGGTAGATCGAATGATTACCCCAAAGTTGATAGGGACATTTGTCATCAACGCATAAACCAAACACACTCTATCTCTCCATATCTTTGTGTATTGCGTCCCAGGAATAAGGCATGAGTTGACAATGCGCATCCAGATTCTTGCTTCCCTATTTAGTGGAGCATAGGGGAATGTGTTGTGACGGCCTGTTTCCTTATGTCTGCCCCATCTTGCCATTGATCTGCTTCCACAAAGCGTGTGTCTTATTGCTCTGTAAGGAGGCCTGCTGTACAGCTCTTTGTATGGTGCAGTGTCGACCGAAGGTAGGCCTAGAAACGAGTTGATCCAATCCGCTGTAAGCTGTAACACTTGGCCCCGAATTTTGACTTCGTTGCCTGTTGTGTTTGGCGACCAGTTGGCATAAAACTCTCTTGTCAAGTCAAGATTGCATTCTCCCATGTCACGGAAGATGAAATCCAGCTTCAGAGCCATTATCTTAGCCAACATTTGCGGCTCCTTCTTTGCTAAGGTCTCCTTGTTGATTAAGTCGACGTGCACATATTTCTTTTCTTTGTTGCTGCTGTACCATGCCTTGGCGTCTTCCTCAAGAACCCATTTGATTCCGAACATTCTGCGTGGTAGGTGTGCTGAAGATGATTCTCCTTGGTCTTTTCGGCTTCTCTTTTTATCCTTTCGGGTTGTGGTAGCCTTCTCCTTGCCTTGCCTTGCTTTCGGTGCCATTGTACCTGAGACTAAAAATAATGTTAGTTGCAGCACAATCGCACTTTATACAATCTACATGCAAGCACTAGGGGTACCACCCCACACTTAATCTTGTTAGCACAAATCAGTGAAGTGAAAGTGGTCGAGTACTCAGACTTCGTCGACATACGTCCTAGGATTGTATTCCGACAAGAAAATCAGCATTACATTACTTATGAGCAGCCATTTGGACGACTTTCATGGTGTATATAGCAACATTACAACATAGGGGTTACCACATGGAATTGCTATTCGAACAACAAACACCACCTCCTAAGTCGATAGTCACTATAACCTTATCCCGATGGCCGGGATGGTTAATCATGCAAGCATCCAAACCACTCTCTCAAGTAATATTCATAGCCACATATGTTCAGCAAGTATCAAAACAATGCTATTGAAACAAAATTCAAGTCGTAAACAAGTCAAGAATTCCATACGTATATAATCACTCACACGATTTTGCAACAATTATCCACACACATGAACATCACCACCAATTTCTTATGATTTAGCATTTTATAATAAGCATAGCAACGTAGTACTTACGATAAATAGATGAAGAATAAGAGAGCACTTACTTGCTTGAAGAGTGTGGAGAAGTTTGTTGTGGATTGGAAGAACAAAGGAAGAAAAATTTGAGAGGATTTGAGATGATATGCGGCGCCTTTAGGGTTGATTCTAATGTGTTTGTGATAAAAAAACAAGTCCCCTTTATATAGGAGGAGTATGGGTCGGGTTATGACCCATTTACAATCGGATTTGGGGACAAAATCACCACATATGCGGCGCATATCCCTCGGCATATCACTTACATGTGCGGCGCATTGTCCATGGCATAATGGGACATATGCGCCGCATATCCTATGTCATATCTAGACATATACGGCGCATATCCTATAGCATTTGGTCTCAGTATCTCAAATGCCATAGCATAGGCGGCGCATAGTCAAAAGCACACCTAGGAATAGGCGGCGCATTGTGTATAGCACACTAGATTCCGAGTCCTTAGGCTATAGAATAGGTTGTGCATCGTTCGTGGCCAATTTTTACCAAGGCCTAGCCTTCCTCGAAGCCTATTATGACGTGAGAAAGGCTCAATTCATAGCCTTATGCATCACCATTCCTAACTTACCGACTTTACCATACAATGCGACCAAATCGTCAATTGAAATCAATCTCCTCGTTGCATACTTCTTGCACCTATATTTGCTCAAAACACAATAAAAACGATTAGTACGATGGGTTGCCTCCCACCAAGCGCCTTAGTTTTGGTCGTGGCACGACTCTTATTTTTGAATTTTCATTTATCAAAAAGAAAAAAAAAATTAAAACGACGAAACGATAAAACGATAAAACGATAAAACGATGGGTTGCCTCCCATCTAGCGCCTTATTTATTGTCGTGGCTCGACGTAGTAGTCTCGAGTGCTTAGACTTCGTCGAGATAAGTGATGGCCATGTCATTTATCGAGTCAAGAGGACCGATATATGGCTTGACACGTTGGCCATTCACTTTGAAGATAACACCCTCATTGTTTTCCAATTCGACTACTCCAGACAAGTAGACTTGGGTGACTTTAAATGGACCAGACCACTTTGATTTTAACTTACCTGGGAAGAGCTTGAATCTGGAGTTAAAGAGTAGTACCATGTCACCTTTTTGTAAGTTTCGTCGAACAATCCGCTGATCATGATACTTCTTCATCCGCTCCTTGTATAAATCGGATCTTTCATATGCATGGAGACGGAATTCATCTAGTTCGTTCAGCTGCTCCAACCTCAGGTTCTTCACATCATCCCAATTCAGATTCAAGTGCTTCAATGCCCACAATGCCTTGTACTCAAGCTCGATGGGTAGATGACAAGCTTTCCCATAAACTAGCTGATAGGGTGACATGCCAATGGGTGTTTTGAATGCAGTCCTGTACGCCCATAGTGCATCATCTAGCTTTCGAGACCAATCCTTCCGATTCGCATTGACCATCTTGGCAAGGATTTGCTTGATCTCACGATTGGAAACCTCTACTTGTCCACTAGTTTGGGGATGATAAGGCGTAGCTACCTTGTGTTGCTTGACTCCATACTTGGCCAATACAGATTTGAATAGCTTGTTGCAGAAGTGAGATCCTCCATCACTTATGATAGTACGAGGTACCCCAAAGCGAGAGAAGATATTCTTCTTTAAAAATGCTACAACACGCTTTCCTTCGTTATCGGCCAATGCTACAGCTTCAACCCATTTCGACACATAATCCACAGCAACCAAGATGTACTTCATTCCAAACGAATTCACGAATGGTCCCATGAAATCAATGCCCCACACATCAAAGAGTTCTACCTCCATAATTTTGGACATGGGCATTTCATGGTGTTTTGAAATAGCACCTTGACGTTGGCATTGGTCACACCTTCTCACATAGTCATGTGCATCTCTGAATATTGTAGACCAATAATAACCACTTTGCAAGACTTTTCTTGCTGTTCGATTACCCGCATGATGTCCTCCAACTTGCGAAGTGTGGCATGCTTCCAATATAGTAGGCACTTCTTCATGGGATATACATCGTCGAATGATGCCATCCGCGCATCTTCGAAACAAATAAGGCTCATCCCAATAGTAGTGCTGAACGTCATGCATAAACTTCCTCCTCTGGTGGTAAGATAAATTGGAAGGTAACACATTACTCGCCACGAAATTTGCAAAGTCGGCATACCATGGTAAGTTCTCCATTGTTGTCGCTAGTATCTCCTCGTCAGGGAATGCATCGTCAATCTGATTTTCTGGTTGCGCCACATACTCATTCTCAAGTCTAGATAGGTGATCAGCCACTTGGTTCTCGCAACCTCTTCTATCTTTGACTTCGAAATCAAACTCTTGCAGCAGCAATACCCATCTAATCAACCTTGGTTTTGCATCCTTCTTTGTCATTAGATATCTAAGAGCTGCATGGTCTGTATGAACGATCACTTTAGTACCCAATAGATAGGCACGAAACTTCTCAAACGCATACACAACTGCTAAGAGCTCTTGTTCAGTGACAGTGTAGTTCTTTTGGGCTTCATTGAGGACCTTACTCGCATAGTAGATAGGATGAAATAATTTCTCCTTTCTCTGTCCAAGAACAGCGCCAACAGCTACACCACTAGCATCACACATAATTTCAAACGGGAGCGTCCAATCTGGTGCTACCATGATAGGGGCTTCAATGAGTTTTTCTTTAAGGCATTCGAATGCCTTCAAGCAATCATCATTAAAGTCAAACTTCGCATCTTTCTCCAGTAGCTTGCACAATGGACTTGAAATTTTGGAGAAGTCTTTGATGAATCTACGATAAAACCCAGCATGGCCAAGAAAACTACGAACTCCTTTCACCGAAATTAGAGGTGGTAGCTTCTCAATTACCTCTATTTTGGCGCGATCAACCTCTATTCCTCTTTTGGAAATCTTGTGCCGAAGAACAATTCCTTCTTTTACCATGAAGTGGCACTTCTCCCAATTCAGCACAAGGTTGAACTCTACACATCTTTGTAATGCCATGCTCAAGTTCATCAAACATGCGTCAAAGGACTCACCAACAACTGAAAAATCGTCCATAAATACCTCCAAAGTGTCTTCTACCATATCAGAGAAAATAGACATCATACAACGTTGAAAGGTGGCTGGTGCGTTACATAACCCGAATGGCATGCGTTTGAAGGCAAAGGTACCATATGGGTATGTAAATGTTGTCTTCTCTTGGTCTTCGGGGGAAATACAAATCTGATTGTAACCTGAATAACCATCAAGAAAGCAAAACCATCCTTTCCCCGCTAATCGATCTAGCATTTGGTCCATAAATGGCATGGGGAAATGATCCTTGAGAGTCCAAGAATTCAGCTTGCGGTAGTCCATACATACTCTCCATCCAGTAACGGGCCTGAGTGGAATAAGCTCATTCTTTGCATTAGCAACCACCGTCATGCCTCCTTTCTTGGGAACACATTGTACTGGGCTTACCCATGTACTATCAGAAATAGGATACACAACTCCTGCGTCTAACCACTTGATAATCTCCTTCTTCACCACCTCTTGCATTGGTGGGTTTAGACGTCTTTGGTGTTCGATGGTGGGTGTGCACTTTTCTTGGAGCTGAATTTTATGAGTGCAAATCCCAGGTGGAATACCAAGGATATCCGCAATGGTCCATCCAATAGCTCTAATATACTTGCGTAAAATTGCAATAAGAGCTGCAACTTGTTGCTCACCTAAATCGGCTGCCACTATGACTGGAAGAGTGTTTCCGCTTCCTAAGAATGCGTACTTCAAATGGCTTGGCAGCTCCTTTAATTCTAATGTGGGTGGTTCTTCAATAGATGGCTTAGCTGGTGGTGTGGGTCGATTCTTGAGATCAAGATCCAGCTTCTTAGGAGTATAGCGATATGCTCCTAATCTCGATAGAGCACAAATATCATCTTCAGAAATTTCAGCATCATCATCATCTTCTTCCATGAGCAAAACCTCCAAAGGATCATCAAGAATTTGCTCTTCAGCAAGTAACTCATCCTCGTCATCAACGACAACATCAGCTACAGAAAATACACTTAGATCTTTGGGTTGCTTCATTGATTTGCAAACATCAAAACGCACCACTTCATCATTTATTCGGAATGAAAGCTCATTAGCTCTCAAATCTATGAGCACACTTCCCGTAGCAAGGAAAGGGCGTCCCAAGATTATGGGAACCTCTGAATCTGCATCGCAATCCAAGATGACAAAGTCTGCTGGAAATATGAATGAAGATACCTTCACCAAGACATCGCATAGAATACCAACCGGTCGTTTTACCGACCTATCCGCCATAACAAGCTTCATATTAGTTGGTGTAGGATCTCCTAACCCCAACTTCTTGTAGATTGATAATGGCATCAAGTTGATGCTGGCTCCTAAGTCACATAATGCTTTAGCAAAGTCCAAAGATCCGACGGTGCAAGGAATAGTGAAAGCTCCGGGGTCGGCCTTCTTCTGAACTATGGATCGGGTAGCTATTGCACTACAATGATGCACATCATCTTTCAGCTCATAGCTTGCTGCCCTCTTCTTAGTCAAAAGATCTTTCATAAACTTCGCATACCCAGGCATTTGTTCAAGTGCCTCTACCAATGGGACATTAATAGTCAGCTGCTTCAACATGGTCATAAATTTGCTGAACTTAGTGTCATCGGCCACCTTCTTCAATCTTTGTGGAAAAGGTGGTGGTGGGTATGGAAGTGTTCTCTCCATGGCTTTCTTCTCCTCTTGCTTCCGTTTATTATTTTTTTCAGGCTGCACGTCACTAGGCAACACGTCCTTGACGTTGGAAGTGGATATTGCGGCGTCTTCCCTAGTGGCGTCACTAGGTGTGGCGTCCATGTCTGCTGTTCCGTCAACTACTTGCTTGCCTTCTGCTGAAGTTTCCAGCACCTTACCACTCCTCGTAGTGATGGCCATGCATGACCCATCATTCCTTGGGTTTTGCACAGTATCGCTAGGCAAGGTGCCGGCTTTTCTTTGGTTGAGTGCTGCTGAAAGTTGACTGAATTGCTGCTCTAGTTGTCTTATAGAAGTGGAATGAGAATCAACTAATTGCTTCATGGAGGCTAAATCGTCGATTACCTCCTTAACTCCCGCGCTCGTTGCTTCTACATCTTTCAATAACTTAGCCATCATGTCTTCCATAGAATTAGATGTGGTGGTATCACGTTTACCAGGGGGAACGTACAAACCACTATTTTCATTATTTTTCTTCCAACTACCCTGGTCTTTACCTCCAGATTTATCATAATAGTTCCGAGCTTGGTTTCCTTGGGTGAATAGTAGGTGTTTGGCGTGTGGTTTTGGTGATATCGTAGCAAGTAACGATTCTCTTGTTGTGGGATTTGAGAATAGAAGAATAGATTAGAAGTGTTTGAAGTGGAAGATGAGAGGGATGGAAGAAAATTAATTGTTGAATTAAGTGAAGAGTTGAATGAATTGTAAGAATGTGTCTAAATCTCTAGCATGATAGGGTATTTATAATACTCCTATCCTACTCCTACTAAGCTAATGAAATAAATAACCAAATCCTAATATACTAATGAAATCCTTGACCCAAATGTACTAGGGTAAGGTTACAAAATTATAATCCAAATAGAATAATGAAACACATAACCTAATTGCACTAGGTTAATGTATTATGGCAAAAATCCAGCTTTGTGTCTGTAAGTCCCCAAAGTCTTCAGAATTGCTGTTTTAGCCTGGGACAGATTTTCCATGCAGCAGATTTAGTCCTTTAGGCGTCCAGCTCCTTTCCACTTCGTTCGTGAGCTTTCTTTTGCGTCAAGTAAGCCATAAATTGCTGTATTTTGCATCATTTATACCTGAAACTTTCCTAATCACATTTGTTAGCTCATTTACAGGAAAAAGGACTAAAAGTGTATGAAATAGATAATTAGTTCTCAAAACTAGGCTAAAATATGGGCAAAATATATTGATATAGGCGCGTAAATTTGCCTATCATCAACATGTAGAGCACTTAGCTACAAACTCTGTGATATCTCTTTTCATCCTACTCCACCAATAGATCTCCCATAAATAGTGGTACATCTTAGTGGCCCTTGGATGAATTGAGTATAATGAACCATGTGCTTCTATAAGGATTCATTGCCTCATGCCATCTACACACAACATACATAGCTGACCCTGGCAACGCAACACACCATCTCCCTCTTAAGAGAAAACCTCTACTTTCTGATCTCTGACTAACTTTTTCAAATTAACTAGATTGGGATCTCTGTCCTACTTTTCCTTCACTTTGGAAACCAAAGATGATTCTAAACTATTCTTTACCCACACACTACCCTCTGCTGATTCGACTAAGCGGACACCTAGTCGGGCAAGCTGATCAACTTCCTGAACTAACTTCGTCTTACCATTCTCAACATGAGAAACACTACTCATAAATAACCTAATGAGAGTATTTACCACTACATTGACCTTTCCTAAATGATAAAGAAAACTCATATCCTAATAATTCAAAAAATCAACAACCTTTCTGACACAAATTCAAATATTTTTGAGAGAACACAAACTGTAAGATTTTATGATCTGTGAACACATCTACCTGTACCCCATACAATTAATGCCTCCAAATCTATAAGGGAAGTAGAACAACTGCTAACTCAAGATCATGGGTAGGGTAATTCTTCTCATGGGGATTAAGCTGTCTAGAGGAACAGACCACAACCTTACTCTTCTGCATCAAAACACACCTCATACCAACTCTGGAAGCATCACAGTATAGAATAAACCTAGCTGAACTATTTGGTAATGTCAAAACTGGGGCTGAGATGAGTGGATCCTTCAACTCTTAAAAACTCTTCTCATAAGAATCTGACCACTATAACTTAACTTTCTTCTGAGTCAACCTAGACATGAGGGATGCAATAGATAAAAACCCTTCAACAATCCATCGATAATAGCCAGCCAAACCCAAGAAACTCCTGATATTTGATAGAGAGATAGGTTTGCCATCACTACTTTGGTCTTTTGAGGGTAAACTCTAATGCCATCACCGAAAGTGATATTGCTAAGGAAAACTAATAATATTAGCCAAAATTTGCACTTACTAAATTTAGTGAACAACTTATGGTCTCTAAGAGTCTATAATACTATTCTGAGATGGTATGCATGTGCATTTTAACTACGGGAGTAGACAAGAATGTCATCGATAAAGTCTATGACTAATATGTCCAAGTACTGCTTGAACACTTTGTTCATCAAGTCTATGAAAACTGTTGGAGCATTCGTGAGATCAAAGGACATGACTAGAAACTCGAAGTGACCATACCAAGTTCTGAAGGTTATTTTTGAAATGTCATATTCTCTGACTGTGAGCTGATGATAACCGAATCGGAGCTTTATCTTTGAGAATTAACTGGCACCCTAAAGTTGGTCGAACAAATCATCAATTCTAGGAGATGGGTACTTATTCTTAACTGTGACTTTGTTCAACTGACGATATTCTATACACATTCTAAAAGAACCATATTTTTTTGTACGAATAGGACAAGTGCACCCCATGGGGAAATACTGTGTTTGATGAACCCCTTTTCTAAAAGGTCCTTTAACTATTCTTTTAACTCTTTATTCTCAGCTGGTGCCATTTTATATGGCAGAATAGAGATAGGCTGAGTGTCTTGAAGAAGGTCTATTAATTTCCCTTTTGAGAGAAACTCTAGGAAGATTTTTGGGAAGCACATCTAGAAATTTACTTGCTACAGAAACCGACTCAAGATTAGGAGCCTTAGAACTAGAGTATTTGAATCAGACCATATAATAAACACACCATTTGGAAATCACTTTCCTCAGTCTAAGGTATGAAATAAGTCGACCCTTAAGTACTCTGGTACTACCCCTCCATTCAAGGACAGGTTCATTTGGAAATTGAAAATAGACAACTCTGCTCCTACAGTCAACTGAGACATAGCATGAATGGATCCAATCCATGACAAGAATGATTTCAAAATCTATCATCTCTAATCTACTAAGTGTGCTGAGGGACTTTCTGAGATATCATAATCAGACAGTTTTTGTATACCCGTCGGGCTATGATAGACTGACTTACTGGGGTAAAGACTGAGAAAGGTTCTGTGATTTTTGGTCTGACCTTAAAATTGACTGCTATGTAAGGAGTTATAAAATACAGGGAAGCTCCTAGACCTAATAAGGCATAAATATGTAAATAGAAGATCTATAACATACCAATGACCACATTAGGAGAACTTTCCTGATCTTTTCTGGACTAAAGTGCATAGAGCCTATTTGGGTGTTGCCCACTGGTGGCATTAGAAGTGGCATCCTGCTGATTTGGGTGACCAAAATGAGCTGAGGGATGATTCTACTAACCTTGTAAATCGAACTGAGGACAATCTCTAATTCTAATGCCTAGCTTGCCATACCCAAAACATACATTACTGCCAGCTCTGTTACACCTTGATGGTTTTTGCCATATTTTTGGTAAAGAGGATTTATTCGAGCACTGTTGACACTACCCTAAGACTTAGAACTAGACGCCCTATCTTTGTTACCATTTTTGAACTCAGGTACTGGAGCAGTAGCTGAAGACAAAGCTATAACTAAAGATTTCAGGCAAAATTAGGAATGGCTACAACCTTCTGACTTAGGCTAAATAAAATTAAAGTTATCTGTTCTAGCTCTCTTGTTTTCTATTGCTCTCCTTATTCTTAGCCTCTTCTATCTACTAAGAATGGACCATTATCCTATATATGCCTATCTCCTTAATTAGAATCATAGTTCTGCACTCCTTAACCACACTCTCTGGCACCCCAGACATGAACTTGCTCATCCTAGACCTATTGTCTGCTACTACATAGAAAGCATACCTGGATAACTGAGTAAACTTGAGGTAATACTCTTTCACACTAATGTTACCTTGCCTGATATTGATGAACTCTAAAACCTTGGATTTTCTCAACTCTGAGGGAAAGAATCTATCTAGAAAAGTAGTAGTAAACTCTTCCCATTCTAGGGGCTCAACATCTGTGCCCCTATCTACCTTCCATTACTTAAACCATGTATGAGCTATATTTTATAGCTGATAGGTAGCTAACTTAACACTCTCACTAAAAGTCACTCCCATAATATCTATCACTTTATCCACCTGATCGAGAAACTCTTGTGGATTCTCTTCAGACTTAGATCCTGAAATAGGGAAGGATTCATTCGGGTGAAGTCACAAATCCTAGATGCAGCAGTATTGGCCACTGGTTTGGCCTGTACAATAGTTGGCCATTCATTCTGAGCTACTACAAAATGGGCTAGAGTGGTGAAGGATGCTTTAAATTTCTCACGGAAGTCATGCTCATTTCGAGGATCTGCATGAACGGGTGGAGGTGCTGCTGGTTTCTAGTTCTTCTTTCATTGGTCTTTTTGAGAGGCATGTTCTATAAATGGAAGGAAAAAATAAATTAGACTAAAATTTTAACTTGAGCTCATGCTCATTCGCACGACATAAATATTGAAAGAAGGGAAACTTTCCTAAACATATCTCATAGTCTCTTGTCCATAAGTGTAGCGCGCTATGCACCCATGCACAAGACTCTACTTGATACAAATTTCAGACTACCTACGACTATTTTAAACCTTAGTCTTTGATACTAAGTTTTTAACTCCCTAAGTCTGCACCCTGGATGTCACACAGTGCTTACGACCCCGAAGGACCACAAGCTAACCCATAACTAATATCTACTGTGAGCACTGAATAATAATACTTAAATAATGTGGAATTTAGGTCGATATTCCATAAGGTTTATAATCTAAATAATGATAAATATATCAACTAATAAAAACATCTGAAAACTGAATACTGTCTGAACTAGTCTTGTCTAAAAAACCTCTACTGAACTATCTGAATATGGAGTCAATGGGACCAGTCCCCAACTCCGACTAAGAAAAACTGAATCTACTATAATACTAAAATAAATAATACACTCAATGGATGAGAACTTACTAATAAATCTATTGCTGCTAACTAAATTTGGCTAAGCGCGCTCGGTAACCTGAGCATCCGAACCTATGATATGAGACATCATAGCACAAAAAAAGAGTATGGGATAAGTACATGGAATGTACTAGTATGATAGATAAGGTAAGACTACTATGCATGGGCTCATATGCATGAACAGTAACAAACTAAATAATATGAAGTAACTGAATGAGAGTACATAGAGAACTAAAACTATTGTAATCATTGAGTATGTAATACTGTTCATATATGTATGTACATATCGTGTATCCAAGATTATACTGTTTGTAAGTACTGAGTTTTTTTGGCTGCATAACTGATGAAGAATAACTAATAACTAACATCCATGTTCGGTAGAAATAGACTTAGTTCTATATTGAAGACTAAAATTGAGACTCTGGGAGGTTATCATCTAATTGACATGCCCCTCTCTGAACTAATTAGGTTCCAACCTATAACCCCAGTTGGAAAGGTGTTAGTACCATTCCACAAGTATAGAAACTGGCTGGTAGATCCACTGAATATCATCTCGAATGACTAAGGGTCACCCTCTACTGGTCGGTTCTCTAATTAGAGCAGTATTACCCTCAATTGATAGGTAAAATACTTATCAACCCTCAAATAGCAAGTTGATATCTCAATCTAAACTGGATACATAGTTTTAGAATGTAAGGACTGTTATGAAAGATCGCACCCTCTACTGACAGGTGAGCCTCTATCCTTGGGTTTTCTTGGTACTTAACCCTACTCCTAACTAAATGTCATTGATTATTAAACTAAACTAAACTGGACTGAATTTCACTGAGTTCTATAACTGACTGAGTACTACTGTTTATGATGTTATTGAGACTATTTCGTAGCTCCTGTAATTCTAGGTAAACAACTAATTTTGGGTATTAAATACCCCAAGACTCGATAGTATTGATAGTAAAACATGGTATGATCTTAAAATTATAACAATAGTTTCTTGTTTACAACACACTCATTTAGACATTTTGTCAAACACTTAAAGAGGCATGAACTTTTACATGAATGGGAATACATGATAACATGTCATGATTTCACTATTCAATTTGTATAGGCATTCTATGAAATTCTTGTGTAACATAAGTAATGACATGATAATGGTCAATACATAAGCATGATGAATACCACACTCAACTTGCAATTCAAGTATTTAACCAGAGGATCACATAATTCAACACTTATACTATCTTAATTTCATGAATCTTATAATTAATCATGGATTAAAACCCAAATAATATCATGAACATGAGTACAATCTAATTCAAGCATGGAAATTACAAATATGAAAACTTGTATTTTTTTAGAAGGGCTCTTAAACCCCATGGGTGGTAAGGGCCCATGGATGAACACGTAACATACATCGGAAGTTTAATTATTGAAGACTCTTGATGGATTTCTTAAGATTGTTCGTGATTCTTGAAGGCTAGGGTTTTACTAAATAGAAGAGAGAATGATCTAGATTTAAGGGGACTTGAGTAAATGATATCTAATTATGTTTTTAGGGGTTAATTAATGTGTTTTGAACTGGTTTGGGTTAGGGAAAAAGACCAAAATGCCCCTAAATTAAAGTTAATTTCTGTCATAAAATTTCCATTTTTGGCCTTCACCACGATGGGGTGGTATCGCGGTGAGCCACTACAAGTTGGCTGAAACAATTTAAAAATGGACAATTGCAAAAATAGACTTTGGCGCGATGTGGTGAAATCACATCAGGCTACTGTATATTGACAATTCTGAGATAGCACCGTAGCGCGATGTGGGTTTATAACGGTGCCTTACTGGAAAATGACAAGGGGAAACTCGGACTTCACTGCAACACGCTGAAATCATGGTTTATCACTGGAAAATGAAGAATTCTATTTTGACCTCAACTGCGATGCGGTGTTTCTTACTTTGACATGATATTTAACTAAAAGTGCCATAGCTTGTCACCCGGATATCGGATTTGGACAAAATTTAAATTAGTGGAAATCTAATTCAATTTTCTACCATCTAATGGGTCTTAATATAAAAAATTCTAAGTGCATTAAAAGTTCTACATTGAAACTCTTGTACACTAAGAGCGAACTGAGTTAGGAGAGTATGGGGTATTGCAATGCAATTGACCTTTTAGGTTATTTTCCATATTTTTTTTTTCCATTCGATATTCTCTATATCTACCCTAAGTCATTTATAACTTACTGGAGTTGACATTTTGGTTATCAGGCAGTCCATTTGGTTTTTAGAGCCAATTCCCTATTTTGAAGTCTTTGCTAGTTCCAAATAGACATCGGGCGAAAAACTTTAGTCAAAACAACCTTATATGCAAATCCTAATTGCGACAGTAGCTCCAACATATCAATTTTACGCAAGCTAACCTTTGGTTTGAGTCCCGAGGAACCCGGGCTTATTTTGACTTATTGGTTAGAAAGTTGAGATATTGGAAACATGGGTGTGGGACCTATATTTGATTGAAATGTTCTCGTATGGAATATCTAATTGTACCATATTATCTAAAACATTTAATCTAGTGTGGTTACATAGTTCATTTGCATATAGGGGATTGTAAACAAATCCCAAGCACTATTTTGGACATGGAAAATCTGGTGCATCAGCAATTTGGTGCCACAGCAATCGTGCCTCTTTGAAATGCAATCAAAAATCTGTGAGCATCATAGATGTTGTGATTGCAAAGAGGTGATCCAATCCTTACTTATCTGACAGACAATAGGTACCTCGATCGCAAGGCCTCCAATCGTGATAACGATTACGAAGAGATTGATAAAGTTGTAAAATAACCCCATTTCCATGATTTTTACCCATTCATCATCATGTTAAAATAATGATCTTCATTACATAACCTATGGCCTTTAAGACCTTCTACAACAGTTAGTCCCAACAAATAAAATAATGACTACGAAGCTATGAAGAAGGAGATGAAGAAGAAAATGATAACAAAACTAAAGAAAAAGGTGTGCTTACCTTTCTCGGAGTAACAAAATAGGACTTTAAGCTTTCTAAGGAGTCGTGACTACTACCAAAAAGCATCGCTTCCTCTTTGAGAACTTTTATTAGCCAACGACTTTCCACGAAAATTTTTTTTTCTCCAAAATTTGAACTATTTGCTCAAAGCTTTTTAAAATCCCTTGAGAATTGACCAATTATGCTCCAAAGAGAGATTTATATAAAAAGAATTGGGGGTTATATTTTTAGTTTCCACCAATGTGGAATAAAGGATTTAAGGGGCATTTTGGGATTTTTAAAATACAAATTTGAATATGAGGTATGGGATAAGGATAGGATGAGGTGGGGGTGTAAAAATTCATACTAATTAGTACATATTCAAATTTTAAATTTTAGGTTCGGATTTTTAGTTTTTGGAGAAAAAAATTAAAGTCTACTTGAAGGTTCCTTGCGTGTTCTATGGCAGCCACGCATCTAGATACCAAATTGATGAGGAAAATCAAAGTTTACTGCTAGTTGAAATTGCTGATGTTGTTGAATGTGTTTTTGTTTGCTGATGTAAAAATTGTTGTTGTTTTGAATATTGGGTTTTTTTCTATAGTTTTGCTGTTAATCGAGTAGAAGAGTAAAATAGGATTTGGGCAGGGTTAGGGTCAGTTGGATGGGCTGATCTTTTTGTTGTTAGTACAAGTTGGTTAGCTATTAATTGATGGGTTACTAGAATGGGTAAAGTGGAATGGGATAGCACTGGGCTTGTTAAGGAGAAATTGGAGTTTGTTATTGAGCTTGGTCTATTGGCCCAATTTTAAAGGGATGGGTTGTTGGGTAGAATTAAGATTTGGGCTATTTTATTAATATCCTCAATCTGTTTAGGATTTAGTGAACTCATTAAATATTTGGCCAAATTAAAAATCAACTATCCATTTGCATTGCAGTTATGGTCAATTTGATTTCAATTATTAAAAAAATTAATAGATCGGCTAAACTAAATTGATATTCGATACAAATTAATACCTCTTTTATTCTCAGGCTTCTTGAGTTAATAAAATCAAACACATATTTAGCCAATATATTCTTTTTGAGAATAAATTATATTTAAATTATGACTTTATCCATTTGAACTAATTTCAAGCTTAATCTCAGTAAAAGTTGAATTTTGATAAAACTGTTAATTTAAGTAACAAAATTTATATAATCTCGAATATGTAAATACAAAAATGTATAATCGTCACTCAAATGAAATGATTAACCCAAATAAATAATTTGGAGCGCATTTATCCAGTTGAAATTAATATTTTGATTTTATTAAAAATTAAAGAAATCCAGGATTAAATTTAGTCATGGATGGAAAAAATTAGGTTTCAAAAACTACCCTCTCCCTTTGGGTAGGGTGGAGGCAAGTAACCATGGGGAAAAGGAGTTAGACATTCCTAATTTTTATTTGACCATAAATTCATTTATGAAAGAGATTGATTTTTGCCCGAGTTTCATGGAGTTATGGCTGGACCCCAGTATCGGTGTTCCTACATGTCTTAGGTTGCATGAGAATTCAGGCCACTTGTAGTTCATAATGCTTGATTTTTAAGCACAATTATTAAAAAATTCACAAGCTATTTTAGTTTTTAACTGTTTGATAAAATCGAAAAACTGGGGAATAAGGAGATTTGGGGAGAGGTTAAAATGAAGTCGAGTTTCAACATAGAGCCTATCCTACATATATCCCCAAGACTCAGGGAATCAGACTGTTTGTAGTTCAACTTGATTGGTAGAAAAGATACTTTTTTTATTTTAGACGATCTTTGGTTCTAGATGACTGACAACTTCATTGAGTTACGGAAAAGAGGCTTGTAACCTCTTAACCATGAATGTGGAGCTCTTCATATCATAGGTAAGAATTTATTCGGACATAATTTCCACAGTTCTAGGTATCCTATCACTCAAATTTGAAGAAAAATGAAGGTTACCCTCGACGTGAGTTTAAAAATATCCCAAAAGTGAAGCTGAAACAAGAATATCCCAAAATATCCACATGCCTTCTAATAGGGGTGTGGTTTGTTAGTGGTGGCAATCATCCTTTAGCTCGCATTCAATGAGTTTAACATTCCTCCCTAGACTATGTCCTGTTTTGCTACTAAGAAAAGTTCCACATTGTGTTGCATCAATTTGGAGTCGTCCGCACTTGTGGTTTTGAATTGATATTCTCATCCTCTCAAATTCTCTAAAAAATATCTCAAACAAAATTGTTAGTAATAAAAATAATTCATGGAAAAAGGTATATATTCTTTTACCATATCTCTACGTGAGTTGCTATTTGAGAAGTGAAGTTATCTCATCAAGTAACTATTTGTAGGGAAATATCTTGCAATAAAAATCACAACAACCCTCTTGGTTGTTGAATAAAATAGCTCTTTTGTTGATTGAATATGTCTTCAAAGTGGGGTGTCCCTCTTAGACACCAGCGACACTTTATATAGAACGATCCTCGTAAACATGTAAGCTTATGCTGATGTGGTAACCCTTTTGGTCACCTATAATGCATGTTGTATTTGGAATGATAAGCTCTTTGGCTATTGACAATCATCCTTTGCATGTGACCACGGGTAAGGCTTGGATAAGATATGACTTACAAATATCCCTCCAATCACTAGATCCAAGGTATTCCTATAAATTATCCAACCATGGATATAATATGAATTACAGATATCCATCAATTTTTAGTCTTTAGGTAATCCTGCGCATAATTGACCTTGGATATGACATGGCTTATAGAAAACCATTGGACATATCAATTTGGTAATCTCGCATATTCTCTAGTAAATATTTAGTTACGACTTATGGATAACCCTCAGACTATCGATCTTTGAAAAACCTTGCACACTATTCGGAGAGAATATTATTGCATCTTATGGATGACCTATGAAATATCAACTCATAGTAATCTCACACACTATCCTTTTTCAAACAATGTGACTTACATATGACATTCAAATTGTCAATTTCTAGGAAATCGCATATGTCGTCCGATTTTAGATAGAAACTTAAAGATGTCCTTTGAGTTATGTTCTTTTCAACTTGCTATGTTGATGCATGCTAATCTATAAAATGCTGAAATAACCTCGATGCAGGGCTGCATCGCCTTTTGTATGGTCAATATATACAAAGTGATGAGATATCCTTGATGCTAGATCATGTTATCTTTGCGTGATCAACGGATATTGGTTCTCCAAAGCATCTTCAAAGGGCAGACATTATTGTCTTGCATGGAAAGTAATTACAGAGACTTAGTTGAATGGAATGATGTCCCTCTTGGCAATGAAGTAAAATAGAATGGCCCTCTCAGAAATGGAATGATATGACCCTCTTTGCAATGACATGGTATTAAATGGCCCTCTTGACAATGAAATATCCCTCGCGGCATAGAATAAAATGGAACGGCCCTCTTGGCATGGCATGATATGAAATGGAGTTTTTCGTTTCAAAATTTGAAGAGAATCTTCTTCTAAATTTGTGTTTTGTTGTTTTTGCTTTCTACATGTACCTATACTCAAGGTAGATGGTTAGTAGACACAATGCCACTCTTACTAGCGATCGCAATCAATCTTTATGATAGTTTAATGACAAATACTCAACATCATAATCTGAATGACTTATTCTACTATTAATCTTCTCATTTAAAAAAATATTTAAATAGAAGATCCACCGAATGCAAGTAAATAGGTAAAACCCTTTTTGGGGATTACTGAAATACCTTTTTCTTTGCTGGAAGGTGAATTTTAAGGATGAATTTATGATCTTCCTCCTATTTAGGGATCCTTTTGATTGTTGTATTTACTGTGCCGAATCTTTTGAGTACACCTGCACTCAAAGTAAGTATTTAGTAGACTCAAAGTTTCTTTTGGTAATGACTATTTTATAGAAAAAATGTAAATAAAATTTTCATAAATAGGGTAGGCACCTTTGTTTGTTGATCTCTTGAAATGAGATAGACAATCCAAAAGGTCCTCGATAAATGGGCATTGAATCCGTCTTGGGGCTACCCAAAAATAAAGTTCTTGAAAATTTTATTCTTTACTGTGGTTCGCAACCACTTGGGGATTTTCCAAAACGATTCCTATTTTTGTGTATTAATCCTTTCATCCACAGAAAAATGGTAAGTTTTGCGTGAAACTACTACGTGTTGACCTTCTTTGATCTTTGGATTGCTCCTTGCCATCTTTAGGGTGCTTCATCATGTTCGGACATCCTCCCTAACTCCCGATTTTAATGGATTCTTGGGCAATCACTAAGTAAAAAGATTTGTAGAGTTTTTTTTTAAAAATAATCTTAATTGTTTTAAAAAAATTAGCTTCAAGACTTTTGTAAAAAGCTTTTAGAAAATATCTATCAGTCATGTCACATGCTAGCTCAATGAATGTTTTCCCTTTGAGGCTCACATATGTCTGACATTCAAATAAAGGAATTCTCAAAACTTATCATCGTCACTGAGGAGTTCTACTAGAACTTTGCCATAGCTGGAGATTTAGTCTATTTAGACTTTGTCGTAGTTAGAGATTTCTCAAACTTGACTTTGACCTATGGTTTTGGGGAATTTGAAATATACTCTTTTATATTAATGAAAATTTTGAGGACTTTCTCAAAATTTCTGCCACAGTTTAATATCATTTGACATGATTTTGGCTTGAGAGGATTTGATGTCTTTGTTGATCTTCATTCTCTTTGATGGATGATGACCTTCTTCTTTTGAATTTTCAAGATTTCTCCTAAAAAATTCTGCCCCAATTTTCAATTTTTGGGGTGGTATGATCAAGCCATTACGGTGCCTACGTATCTTGTTGAAGCAGGAATCAGGTCAAAAATAGTTCCAAACTACGCTAGAGATATATAGAAATATATAATAGGTTGAGAGAAGACGACATAGGCCTCCTGCATATATTATTCTTGAGAATTTAGGTCATCACGTGGTTAATATATAAAAGAAAAGATTAAATTCTCCTAAGGGGTTGGCCAAAGCCGACATAGGTTGCCTAAGTATTTGCCTAAGTATTCTTTTCTTGCTAATTCAGGTCAAACATAGCTCATGCATACAAAGGAAGGATAAATTTGCCTAAGGGATTAACCAAAGCAGACATAGGCCACCAACGCATCCCTTCCTTAGGAATTAACGTCAAACATAGTTTGTACATTAAAGGGAAAGATAAATTATCCTAAGGGATTGACCAAAGACAACATAGGCTGCCTACGTATCTCTTTCTTGGGAATTTAGGTCAAACATAGTTCATACATAAAAGGAAAGATTAAATTATCGTAAGGTGTTGATCGAGGGTGACACAGACTGCCTATGTATCCCTTTCTAAGGAATTTATATCAAACGTAGTTCATACATAAAAGGGATGGATAAATTCTACTAAAGGGTTGACCAAAGTTGACATAGACCGTCTACATATCCCTTTCTTGGGAATTTAGGTCAAAGGTAGTTCGTAATAAGATCCATCTTTAGGGTAAATTCCTCTGGATATTCTTATCCCTCCCATTAGGATAGAATTAAGGCTTCTATGGATAGAACTTTATGGATGATGTGGTGATTTCCATTGCGTTTGTCTTGATGGAAAGAAGGATCAACTGTTCACTTTCCTTTGAGAGAATTGATAACATTCCTTCTTCCTTGCATTTTCTAGATAGACATCGGCCCTAATTCTCTTAACTTGGTCTTTGTTCCACTAGTTAAACACCTCAGTTTTTTCTAGTTTAGGATTTTCTTGATTCTTAAACTCTTTGGTTCTTTTGTCGATCGTTATAGGATCATTGTCTCCTAAGCATTATCATATTTTCTAATTTGTTCATTTTGATCTTGACATGACATGATATTACCAGGTTTTAGATGTTTATTACTTTTGTCAAAACCATACAAGTTTGACAATATCAAGTAGAGAACAAAATAAACATTAAAGATTTTTGTAATAAGGGAGGCTTATATTGAGTTTTGACGAAAAATTTACAAACTCTAGCCATAACCCGCACGAGAGTGAGTCTACGCCTTTTGAAAAACATAAAAAACACAAGATATTAAATAAAGTTAAAGGATGGGTATTGGGCCTCATCCGTACTACCATCGATTTTATGGAAAATTAAATTTTATTTTTCAATTTATCCTATTGATGGGGGAGTAATAAGTGGAGTGGAAGTCCGATTGAACAACGTTTCCTTCAATTCATCTTCCATGATTTTGGTTGTCTTGAAAAATTCTGCTATGGTAGCATTACATTTTACCTATTCCATCCTCAAGACCATCACTTATAGGTTTTGAAAAATGACTGGTGGAGTCCAGTTTTACTACTATTCATTTTTTCCTTTCCAGTAACATAGCTATAGTCAAGAGGGGAATCTCTTATTCACTTTGACCTAGTGAAGTAGGGCCATTTTATGCCAACATAGAGTAGTTTATATTACCTACAAAGTAAAAATAACTGAAAGGATGATGTGTTAGATTTTGTTAATAATAAGCAATGCAAGATGATAAGGCAGAAAGTAAACATATAAAGTTGTTTCTTATCTCATACAAATTATTCCATGGAGTAATGATGAATCAAGAATTTCAGCAAATTGTATTTTTATTATTAAAATGGATAAGTCAAATTTATTAGGAAGGTTCAACTCTTTTGGTTTCCGATATTATTTCTTCTTTAAAGAAAGTGGAGGACAACAAAGTGTTTGAAGACAAGGGCCGGGCCGAAAGGATGCCTACAAATCTTATGAAGGAGAAGACTTGAGCATTTTTTCTATTGCTATTTTTGGTACTTTATACAATGGCTTCTTATAAGTCCATAGTCAACCTTCCTGAAATGGTAGAAATAACTTTAGAAAATTTATTATGGACTTTTTGAGATACTTGGGAGACTTTGAGTATGTTTGGTCGGACTTTTGAATAGTGGGGTATATTTATCCCTAGAGATGCTCTATGAAAAATAGGATTGGATCAATTCACATTTTATTCAAATCAACATAACATATATAAGAACATAAAATAGTTATCTCACACAAGCATAGTATAATAAACGTGCATCCTAATTTGGTGACACTTTTGAGCCAAGGGTTGGCCTAATGCATTCGAAGGAAATATATTCTCTTTAAAAACCAATCCATTATCCTCCAAAAACTCTATAGGTATATATAAAGGCATAAATGCTTACAAAATTCACACAAAAGGAATAGAATCTTTAAATAAAGGAAAAAAGAACAATGTCCTGCACAGAGGATAGTAGCTCCTAGATATTCCTTCATTGGTCTTCACCCTCTTAGCTTTATCCACTTCTTTCCATATGTGACATCTGTTTTTAATCAAGTGATTCACACAAAACTTTTATCTACACTCATAGGTCATTAATCTGGTAAAACCATGCAATTTCCTATATCAATGAAACATCGCCTAACATCATCAACCTCTTGCCTAGCTTGCTTTAATTCTTCTCTTAATTGGTGTTTGATTGAGGCATCCTCACATGAAAGTGAACAAAGTAAGTCTTCCCCTACCTCCGAATGATAATGGATTAAATTATATAATATCTATATATCTTCAATACATAGATATGATTCATCTGTAATTGGCTCATTGCCAATAGACGCAGAGTAGATTTTCTAATGAGCCCAATACCTCTCGGGTATTAGATTGTACTAGGCTCATACCTAAAAGACGGTTTTGGTTTAATATATTATACGGGTCTATAATGTTCTTGGATCAGGTTCTCAAGTGGACAACTTGGGTTTGTAAATACAAAATTCCATCAGACACCTAATGTGCCAATAAATCATTGAATTCCTAATAGTTGATTTGTAATTGAACAATAGGACCGGGACATCCACAAAACGCCAAACTATTTATATGTTCAAATGGGAAGTATGTTATGAAATTCAACAGTATAATTTCACAAAATTTAAACACATAGGCACATAAAAATTTTAAACACTATAATAGTTACTCAGAGAAGCTAATTTAAATATTTGGTTAGAACCTAATTAAGTTCCTTAGCAGAGTCACCATTTATGTTTTATCCCTTTTCGACTCGGATGGTTTGAAAACACTTGGTTTCAACTATTTAAACCATTTCAAAACTGTAAAGAAAATTTAAAAATAATTTAATAAATTATAGAGTCGCCACTGAATTTATTTGAAAAGAAATTAAGAAATTTTTTAAAAGAAAATTCTAAGTCTTAAAAGAGAAAAAAGAATTAAACTTTTCAAGAAAATCCTAGGTAAGAGGTTCTTGTTGACATTATAGGAAGGTTTTTAAGGTACCTAAAATGTCCGCTAACTTTTGGTTATTCGAACTATTTGAAGACAACTCTTTGACTAATATGGAGAAAAGAAGTCGGTTTTGAAAAAGTAATTGATTAAGAAAATATTGTTTGAGGTTTATGCAAAATCAGTAGTAGGAAATTTAACTAAGTTCGAGTAAACAAACAACATGTAAACATTGCAAGGGTTAAGGAAAAAATACTAGATTTAGGTTCTTGGGCCCAAATCTATAAATCCTGTCCTAAACGAATCATTTGGGGTTTTGACCCGTCTTCACCTATCCTAATTTAAATACTTGGGTTTTTGGCCTATAACCTGTCCTAAACTAATTATTGGACCTTTAAGGTCCAAGATCTTCTTCACCTGTATTAAATTATAACTTTGGCTTCAAGACCCAAATGGATGAATACAAATAAATGAATAAATAAATAATTAAATAAAAATAAATAAAGCAATAATATAATCGAGACTTTTTAAGTCCCTTAACAACTTCATCAAATGGGTTTTGACCCATACTCCTTGTTTTTCCATCTTGCGTCAGTAATAGCTTCTTCTTCTGAAAAGTCAATCTTGAGAGGGTTGACCCAAAGAGGTGGCCTCATTGGCTAATTATGAAATGTGAGTGGAAGGGATGATTTAGACTCGAGACATTTTTTGCATGCAAAGAAAAGATAAAGAAATTAATATACGTTCAGATACAAAAGTTCCATATTTGAAAGCAAAAGAAAATATCAAGAACTAATTTTTTGAACGATAATGATAAGCATACTTGTGCACATATAACAAGAATGCGAGTCAACAGAAGAAATGTAAAACAAGAAAATAGACTTACATACCTCATGATTTATATTCATATTAAGAATGAATAAAGGTAAGAGGAAGAGGTCCATATTAAATGGATTAATGCGAGAACAAACATAGTAAGATTGCCAAAGTAAAGGGATGAGGCAATAAGAAAAATACCCATGACTTTTAAAATCGAATAGGCAAGTTATCATAAACATAGACACTAACTCATGTATAAAGAGGAAATAAAGGATAACTTCTCAAGAAATGAAATCTTTAAATTCCAATTTAGGCAACATTAATGAAGATTCATACATCTAAATGACAACCAATATTTTATGGGAAAATATGTAATGACCCATAGTTTATTATTTTAAGGCCTCACTGATTCTCCTTTTATATTATGAACTAAAGAAATACATGAATCAAGTATTTATACACACAAAGAGCACATATAAAAATTCAAAGGGTGTAAGAAAACTAGAATGAGATCTTAGCATCTCCAAAAGTAAAATACCATTCAAGAACATACTATGTATGACTCAAAAATAAATAATTCTATTTAACCACAATGGTCCAAACTTAAACTAGTAATAAGACTTTAAGACATCGCTAGAGGAAGGAGGAAAGAATGGATGTTTAATAAATAAGAGGGGAAAGGAAAAAAACAACAAGAATGAGGGGAAATATTATGAGTTATGAGTCAACAAAAAAAATTTTCTTTGATCACAGCCTTACAAAATGCTTAGAGTTTTTAGGCCATGAGTGTGAAATTGAATTCAAGAGACAAAGATATTATCAAAATAACTATATCGAATAAGCAACAACTTATATTATATTAATCATAGACAAAATCATTAGGGATCATTTGTAACATCTCAAATACCATAAGATGCAAGCATATGTACTACAGTAAAATCTAAGAAACTTAAAACAAAAAATTATTTGATGCTTTGTATCAATGTAAAAACATACAATAAACAAGGAGTAATTCAACCACTAGTGCATATGATTACTTATTATGACACATATAGAAGAAGTTAGTCTGCAGGTTTCTGAACTCAACTAAAGCTCCCAAAAATTACTACTTTAAAAATCTACACCAGAAAAGAAAAACAACTAAAAAGAAAAACCAGCTAACAAAAAGACGTATGATAGGTAGACACAAGCGAGAATTTCAGCCCGTTACACAATTTTTGTTTGTTTGATAATTCATTAACGCACAACCAATTGTCTCCTTAATTTGTTTGATCACTAGGATAACACATGAGAAAAATATGGTGATAATGATAATTAGCTTCTCAATATTGGCAAAGCATGTATAATATAGTTAAGGGCAAATATATTCTTGAATATATGAAGCAAGTAAATATCATCAAATACTAAATGGTCATTACAGTCTTTAATTCTCTCAACAACATATAATGTTCAAGAAAAAATAGGATGATAGGTATGAGGTACAAATAACATTAATTAAAGATTTAAGATGCTAGACACTCATTTGGGAACAATAATTCAGAACTATATTCAAACTAAAAAAAAGTCAAGAATCTAATAATCAATGGGGGGTCAAAATAGTGATCACAAGACTAGAACAATGAAGCATCAATATGTGCTAAAATCATGATCTTAATTACATAATCCATGTCCTTCAATTCCTTCGACAACAACATATTCTAGCAAACAAAATTACTATTATGAAACTATGAAGAAGGAGATGAAGAAGAAGAAAATGATAACAAAACAAAAATAAAAGGTGTGTTTACCTTTTTAGGATGAGAAAAATCAGACTTCAAGCTTTCTATTAAGTAACAACTACCACTGAAAAGCATCATTGCCACTTCAAGAACTTCGATTAGCCAACGAATTTACAACAAGAATATTTTTTTCTAAAATTTGAATTTTTTGTCAAAGTTTTTTCAAAACCCTTGATACTTTACCAATTTTATCCAAAGAGAGCTTTATATAGAAGGGATTGAGGGTCACATTTTGAGTTTCTAACAATGTGGGACAAGGGATTTAAGGGGCATTTTTAGGATTTTTAAAATAGATATTTGAATTTGATGTAAGAGATAATGATAGGATAAGGTGGGGGTGTATGAATTCATACTAAGTAGTACAAATTCAAATTTCAAATTTTAGGATTCAAATTTCTAATTTTTTGAGAAAAAACTAAAGTTTTCTAGATGGTTACTTACGTGTTCTATGCTAGCCACATATCTAGGTACACGACTAATGAGGAAAATTGGTGTTCAGTGCTAGAGGAAATTGATGATGTTGTTGAATGTGTTGTTGTTTGCTAATGTTAAAATTGTCATTGTTTTAGATATCAAGTTTTTGATGTAGTTTTGATATTAATAAGGTAAAAAAGAAAGAGAGGACTTGGGTTAGGTTGGGGTTAGTTTGATGGGTTGATGTATTGGTTGTTGGTCCTGAGAAACGATAGTAAGGTTGTTAAATAATGGTGATATTATGGAATGTGGGTAAATCATGGAATGATGGTTGAATGACAATACAAGTTAGTTATAATAACGGATGATTTTCTTGAGTGTACTCTCCAGTCTTATAGGAGGATGTTATGAGACCTTTGCTTTTCTGCACAAGTAGGCGCGTAGGAGCCAATTTTGTAGTTTATGATATCTTGTGTGATATAATGTTACATTTTTTATCATTCTGATTTACTTACTTATTTTATACAGTGGTATTAGAGATGATCCAAGTTTGGTTTTATACCTTGACTTGTTATGATATCTTATATTTTATCATACTTATATCATAGTAACTCAGGCGGCGGATGATGGATACTGAGTACTCGATGTTTTGGTAATTATACTATATTATGTAACTTTTTGGTCCAGATCTGAGTAATAGCTAGTGGTGTTGATCATTGATCATGATGTGTTTATATTTTGGGATATTGGGTGAGCTCTTAGAGTTTGAGACGCTCATTTCCCTCTCTATTTTATATTCAGTCTTAAGTTATCGAGACATATGTATTGACTATTCTAGACTTTTGAGATTTATTAATACTGTTAGATGCTCTTGTACTAGATCTACCAGGTCATGGGATTGGTATCTTGTATTGACTGTTTGTTGTATCTAGAACCTTTATTATTTATAAATTGTGTTCTTGAAATTTTTCCCATATTGGGAAATTCCTACCAAATTAACCCATTATGTTAGCTTTGGGTTATGGTTTGGCTTACCTATTAGTGGGATTTAGTAGGTGTTATCTTGACTCATAAATTAGTCATGAAATAATAGTATCAGAGCCTAGCTACACCAGTATTGTTGGTACAAGAGCAAATATCTAGTAGAGTCCTATAGATCGAAACAATGGTATCTGTTTCCTATCTTTGGGTAGCTATGTGACATTCTTATGAGTTCTTTACTTATTTCACTGATATCATGCTATGAGTTTAAGTTGATTTGTAGAAGTCTTCCTTTGACTTTATTCTTTTGTAGATGGCAAGGACACGTGCTACCGCTATACGAGGTGATGGTACTGAGACCGAGCATAAGGATCCTACTCCTGTTTGTGGATGACCTAATGGTTATGGATATCTGCATGATGTATCCCAAACTAGGGGACAAGATAAGACTCCTTTTACATATCATATTCCTACTCCTAAGCTAGAGGTTCTTCTGCCACAGCCAGTGCTGGGCTAGGGAATAGACTAGGCTTCACCAAGGTTTATTTCTTCTTCAGTGCTCAAAGATGTGTTGGTTAACCTCTTCGGGATAGTTGGTGGTGTGCCATCTAATAGTGTATAGTCTACTTATTAGAGTGGTTATAAGGTAGGGGCACAACCTATAGTTGTGTCTTCCAGAGTCGAGGTTCCTCCTACACCGGTAGATTCTCAGTCTGCTATGTCTTTTAAGGAGAAAAAGATATTGGGTAGATTGTTGAGATTAGATCCACTTAGGTTTTCTAGTGCACTAGGTGAGGATGCATATTAGTTTCTGATTGCTTATGAGGATAGGTTCATAATTTGGGTCTTGTTGAGATTCTTGGTGTGGATTACACTATATTTCAGTTAGCCTTGGCTGCTCGACATTGGTGAAGAGGTTATATAGATCCTAGACCAGTAGAATCTTCTCTCTTGACTTAGGCTCAGTTCTCCAAGATGGTCATGGAAAAGTACATGTCCCCCAGCCTTAGAAACTTTTTGAGGGATTAGTTCACAAAATTAGAGAACGGATTTATGACAGTGAGTATGAAGCTCATTTTAACAAGTTGTCTAGGAATGCCACTTTTATTCTAGATACTAAGTATAACAGAGTCTATCACTTTATTAGAGGGTTGAGACTTCCCATTTGTATATCAACTCAGAGTTTAGCTATGGTAGGTAGGTCTTTTGTTGAGGTTTCAAATTATGCTCAGGTGATGGAGGAGATACATCGTGAGGCCCAAGGGGCCAATTATAAGAGGCCTAGATATCAAGGCAGTTTTAGTAGGATCCATAGTAGTTATTGATTCAGAGGTAGCAGTTCTCATGGTGGGTATTCTTTACGTTTATCCTATCAGCCATAGAGTCAATCTAGTCTATTGGTCTAGACATCTCTTCAAATTACCGATAGAGGTTAGTCTAGTGCTAGCGACCACCTTGGCAAGGGCAGTGATTAGTTTTCAAGAGGTTTATCTTTTGGTTATTCTAGTCGTGATGTCTACTCCAGGTCAACCAGATCTATTAGTTTTGGTTCTACTTTGGGTTTATGTTATCACTATAGGTGTTTTGGTTACCATTCTTTGGAGTACCCTCTTCATGGGGATATTATTTTTTTCATCTTAGAGTGTTCCCCCTATTAAAGAAGTTCATTCCTCATCTAGAGGCGGTTTTCATGGTCAAAAGGGTAGTTTATAGGGTACTCAAGGGGGTTCTCAGGAAGGTAGGATAGGAGGTCAGTTAGGTGCGTAGCTAGATGGCTTGGCATTTTCAGTTGTATGCAGTGCCTACTAGACCTCAGACTTGGACTTTAGATGTTGTTGTTATAGGTATAATTTTAGGTAGCCGCCAGTCGACCATTCCTTTATATGATCCAAGATCTATTTATTCTTATATATTTATTTTTTATGCACCGCAGTTGGAGTTGTCTTATGATTTATTATCTGTGCCATTGTGCATATCTAGTCCTATGGCTGATTCTTTAATAGTGGATTGGGTTTTCAGATCATGTGTTGTGACTATTAGAGATGTTGATACTTATGCTAATATTATTATTCTTGATAAATTGGATTTTGATGTGATTCTAGGCATGGACTGGTTATCCCACTATCATGCAGTCATGGATTTTTTTCCCAAGTTCATCACCGTAGCCATGCCCGACGTACCCCTAATCATGTGGAAATGAAGGATTAGAGGCGAGCCGATGGGGATTGTTTCTTATGTTTGTGATAAGAGTCTTATTTCAAGGGGTGGTAAGACTTATCTCGGTTATATTTATGATACTTATGTGAAGAGTCCTTCACTTGCCTATGTTCCTGTTGTTTGTGAGTTTTCTGATGTTTTCTCTACCGACCTACCTGGTATTCTCCCTATATGTGGATTGAGTTTGCTATTGATCTCGAGCTTTACACCAAACCTATTTCTATGCACCTTACTATATGGCTCCTTTCGAGCTTAACGAGCTAAATTCTTAGCTTCAAGATCTTCTTAGTAAGGCTTTTAATTGACCGACAGTGTCCCCTTAGGGAGGTATTGTATTGTTTTTGAATTTTGTCTTGAGTTGCTGTCATTCTGTAACACCTTGATTTTTCTAAACAGGAATGCTACACGGTGCTCATGACTTTAAAGGACCATAAGGTAACCCATGACAGATATCTGTACCTGTATACTGCGTAATATATCATAAAATGGGGAAACATAAAAATGAAAGGCCATCAGGTTCGAATAGAATAAACGTCTGATAGCAACATGTCTGAAAAAGGTATAACAATACCAAGACAAGTCATAAATACTAAAAATAATAAGATCTGAATATCTAATCTGAAATCTAGTCTTAAATCCTCCAACTGAACTGAATAAGGAGTTGGAGGAACATGTCTCCAATAATCTCCATCTAGCAACTGTATAGTAAATATAGCAATAATCATAACGTTCTCGAATAATAAGGAGTTACTATAAACTTTGAACACTGGAATGCTACTATTGATCTGGAGCTCGTACCTCTGAACCTATGGTGTAACATAAAAGGAAGCACCATAGCATAAATGCGTCAGTACGTCTGAATGTACTGAGTATATGAGTGAGGTAGGCTAAATGCAAAGGGTTATATGCATGAACAATGCGAACTAATATGAACGTGAGAATATATATATGTATAACAACTATAACTGAACTCATGATGATGCTAACTACTGAGTCTGAATACTGACGACATGACTTTACTGTTACTGAGGTAATGAATAGATTATTGACTATTTCTGATAGTTCAAATTATGAAGAACGGTTTTGAATGACTGTGTCTAACAGTCGTGAAACTGAATACTAGTAACGTTAGCTATGACAGCTGATATAGCTGATATAAATGTAATGATCGAACTAATCGATAGAACCGATACTGAGCCACTGTGTCTGACAGTCTATGTTCTAATGGAACTATCTGAGTTCCATTCTACTTGAAGTAACTAATCTAGCGGGTGATCATGATTATACTAATAATAAGGATGATATCACTTAGTCTGAGATCAGTCCTATCTAGCGGGTGATCTTTGAATCTAATAATTTTGATACTAATTAATCATAGTTGAGATCATTCCTAGCTAATGAGTCATCTTGAAGTCTATTTACAATGATAAGTATTGACTTTATCTAACAGTACTTAATCTGTACTACTAGGCTGAGTTGACTGTGTTTGAAAGCCCTGATTCTGTAACTGAAACTGTGGGATGTGTTCATCTAAAAGACATGCCCTAAGCTAAGCTGACTGGGTCCAATCTTTGACCTGATTGGAAGGGTGTCAGTACTGCACCACCAGTAAAGACATCTATCGTGGAGTCAGTCCCAATCTAGCGGTTGACTCCTCGGATCAGTTCTATATATATAAATGTGCTAATGGGTGACCCCTGAGTGTGTCAGTCCTATCTAACGGGTGACATCTCGTACCTATGCTGGCAACGTAGTTCTGGAACTTAGGGATTGCTTCTAGGAATCTCAGTCCTATTCTAGCGGGTGAGACCTCATCCCTAGGTTCGCTCGGTGCTGAATCCTACTCTCACAAGAAAGACACTCAACTGAATAACTGGGCTGAACTAAATAACATAACTGAACTAATTTGCTAAACTGATACATATTAACTAAACTAAGAATATTGGTATTGTTTAGCGAAGCTAAAACTGAGTTTACTGCATTCTGATGACGGATGGAATATAATGAGTTCTGAGGATTGATTAAGAGTACTGAAGTTACTGAGATTTGCTGTGATTACTGAAGTTACTAAGTACTGAGATTACTGAGAATACTAAACTACCGAGATTACTGAATTTTCCTGAGTTACATGAGTGACTGATTTCTATAAATCATGGCTTGACTGAGACTATCATGAAAACATGACATGGCTCTAGGCACACAACTATAGTTTTTGTGTACAAGTTCACCCAGGACTCGATGGAAGGAAACCGACACACATGAATGACTTGATCATAAGAGTAGAGTCCATAATCCGCAATATCATAAATAAGGGATTTCATACTAAGCACGGTTCTCAATAATATATTTCATAGAAGGGAATTTCATACAACATGTATATACTTGCATAGCTTTCATTATCATGCTCATTACATATTAAAACCACAATCCATAATATAATAACTTGGGGAATGTCATGAAGTACATGGGTATTCTACATCTTGTACATGAGTGGGTTTTGCAAGTAAGCATAGCATAATTCCATAAGACTAGTTCATGAATAATCCAACAGTGTTCACAAGACACATTATCAACATGGATGACATTGAATCATAGAGGCCTATCATGAATCCTTCCCTTAGTCAGAATTTAGCTACAATGCATGCTTTCTAGACTCTTAGGTATTTTATCAAACACCTTACATGCACAACTTAAGCATAGATGTAAATCATACAGTTACTCATCATAAATAATCAAACTTACATGTTTTCAACTCATATGATGTCATAGATTTATAATAACACTTAAAGATGCTATCTTGGCATCATTCACCACATAAACATGATCAACAATCCATTTATGACATGAAAATCATAATATATAGTTTTAGAAAAGGGTTCATGAACTTCATGAACGAAAGGAGTCTATGAATGAACACACGCATACCTTAAAAAGGAAACCTTGATGATCTGCTGGAGAGTTCTTGGAATGGAAAACTTAATTCTTGATTATCTTGCTAAAAGGCTTGAATCTTGCTTTTGAGAGACATGTTTGATGTAAACTCTAATTTTGTGGGTGAGAGTGTAAGAGAGGGTTTTTGAGGTGCTTAGCTGAAGAAAAATGGGAAAAATTACGCCTCTTTAGGGTTATAAGTCATGCAAGGTGAAGGAAATGACTAAAATACCCTTGCAAAATTGCCCTTGAATTGCTGGAAAAATATGCTTGACGCCATCCGTGACAGGCCGCAAGGTCCGTGATAGGTTGTCACGAATGGTCATCAGAAAAGGGGTCCAAATTCTTGATTTTCCGCCCAGGGCTGAGGACGTCATCAGAAATGTCGTCAGAATGTGACAACGTTGTCAAAAAGGTCATCAGAAATGTGATAGGCTGTCAGAACCATCGTTACCATTTTCTAGTTTGTCATGCTAGAATAAAGTGGGGATAACTCTTTGCTCCGATATTGAATTTAGGAGAAATTTGTATCGTTTGAAAGATAATTCAATTATCTATTTGTTGATAGGTCATGATCTCAAATATTACTAGTATAATGATAGATATGCGTATTTGAAGCAAACTATACCAATATCCTTCTCAAGAATTCAATCTGTAAGGAATATTTTGATTCATCTGATAGCTGGGAGTTATTTGAAGCCTTAATATACATCTAACTTACTCATAAAACTATAAAATAGCCATGATGTACTATGTATGAGCTTTGTACTAGGCTCTAATATTGGTTTTGATTTTTTGGGTTATTATAATATCTCCTCCTTGGAAACATTCGTCCTCGAATGATACTGGCTGAGATGAGAGAAAAGATAACTTACATAAATATATAGCATGAATGAATAATCATGATTTCATGGATGACATGACTGAAATCTGAGCATATCATACTGTACATGCATATCTGATGCATGGATAGCTGATTTATGAATGTAGGACTGAGTGTTTCGATAAACTGAGTTTCTCAAACTGAGAATGCATATATGATGCTTAACTAATAAGTTGAATCCATACATATCTGATGCATGATTATAAGACTGACATGATATATGAATACATGACTGAAAGTACTGATAAGCTGACCACGCATATCTGATGCGTGAATACATGACTGAACTGACTCACGAATATGTGACTGAACATGCAATAGTAAAGGCACTAAGATTGAACTGAAAAATCAGAACATGACTGATTCTGCTACGTGACATATGGACTGAACATCATGAACTTAACTGAACCTCTGAATACTTGACTTACAGCTTAGGTCTAACTTAAAGGTCAACTTATGAGTACCCTCTATTCTAGACTGAATTCGTTATGCAAGGAGAAATTGAAAGATCTAAGGCATGAGAGCGTTATGAGAAAGTGGGGTATCTCCCCATTGGGACGCTATATCCCTCTAAGAACGCTTACCTTATGGATTTACTGGGTGATGGAAAGGGTATCTATGAATTAGATTATAACTAAACTTTGGGAGTCTGAAGCTAATGCATGATGCATGAGATGAACTGAACTTGCAACTACTAGGAGGTTCTACCTTGAAATAGTTACATTCTTTAAGATTTTGGATAGCATGAATAGATGCAAGGATGACAAAACAAGCTATACAAATCTGACTGCTCACTGGCACCACATAAATACTGAAAGAAAGGAAACTATTCCTAAAACATCTTATAGGCTCCTGCACATAGGTGTGGTGCACAACACACACATTTACAAGACTTTACTAGATGTGGTTTTCAAACTTTCTAGGACTCTATTGAACCTTAGGCTTTGATACCATTTTGTAACACGCCAGCTTTTCTAAACTGAAATGCTACACGGTGCTCATGACTCCGAAGGACCACATGCTAACCCATGACTGATATCTGTACCTTTATACTATATAATATATCATAAAATACGAAAAAATAAATATGAAAGGCCATAAGGTTCGAACTGAATAAATGTCTAATAACAAAATGTCTGAAAAAGGTATAACAATACCAAAATAAGTCATAAATACTGAAAATAATGAGATCTGAATATCTAATCTTATATCTAGCCTAAAAGCCTCTAATCCAACTGAATAAGTAGTTGAAGGAACATTTCTCTAACTAACTCCATCTAGAAGTTGAATAGTAAATATAGCAATAATCATATCATCCTCGAATGAGAAGGACTCACTTTAAACTCTGAACACTAGAATGTTACTGTTGATCTGGAGCTTGTGCCTCTGAACCTATGGTGTAACATAAGAGAAAGAATCATAGCATAAATGCGTCAGTACATCTGAATATACTGAGTATTTGAGTAAGGTAGGATAAATACAAAGGGTTTTATATATGAAAAATGCTAACTAATATGAACGTGAGAATAAATACATGCATAAGAACTATAATTGAACTCGTGATGATGCTGACTATGAGTCTGAATGCTGACGACATGACTTTACTATTACTGTGGTATAGAATAGATTATTGACTAATTTTGACAGTTCAAATTATGAAGAACTGGTTTGAATGATTGTGTTTAATATTCCTAAAACTGAATACTAGTAACGTTAGCTATGATAATTGATATAGCTGACATAAATATAATGATCGGACTAATCGATATAACCAATACTGAGCAACTGTATCTAACAATGTGAGTTCTAATGAAACTATCTGAGTTCTATTCTACTTGGAGTAACAAAATTTGAGATTAGTGCTATCTAGCAGTTGATCATGAGTATACTCATAATAAGGATGATTTGACTTAGTCTGAGATCAGTCCTATCTACCGGGTGACCTTTAAATCTAATGATTCTGATACTAATTAATCATAGTTGAGATCAGTCCTAGCTAATGGGTAATCTTGAATTCTATTAACAATGATAAGCATTGACTGTATATAACAGTACTGAATCTATACTACTAAGCTGATTTGACTGTCTGAAAGCCTGATTCTGTAACTAAAATTATGGGATATGTTAATCTAACTAACATGCCCTAAGCTATACTGACTGGGGTCTAATATCTGCCCTGACTGGAAGGGTGTCAGTACTGCGCCACCAGTAAATACATCTGTTGTGGAGTCAGTCCTAATCTAGAGGGTGACTCCAGGGATCAGTCCTATACATATAAATGTGCTAACGGGTGACCCCTGAGTATGTCAGTCCTATCTAACGGGTGACATCTCATACCTATGCTGGCAACATAGTTCTGGAACTTAGAGATTTCTTCTAAGCATCTTAGTCCTATTCAAGCAGGTGAGCCCCCATCCCTATGTTCGCTCAGTGCTGAATCCTACTCCCATTTGAAAGACACTGAACTGAATAACTAGTTCATGAGTAATCCAACAGTGTTCACAAGACACCTTATCAATATGGATGACATTGAATAATAGAGGCCTATCATGAATCCTTCCCTTAGTCAAAATTTAGCTACAATGCATGCTTTCTAGTCTCTTAGGTATTCTATTAAACACCTTACACGCACAACTTAAGCATAGGTGTAAAACATACAATTACTCATCATAAATAATCAAACTTACATATTTTCAACTCATATGATGTCATAGATTTATAATAACACTTAAAGATTCTATCTTCGTATCATTCACCACATAAACATGATCAAGAATCCATTCATGACATGAAAATCATAATATATAGTTTTAGAAAAGGGTTCTTGAACTTAATGGACGAAAGGAGTCCATTAATGAACACACACATACCTTAGAAAGGAAACCTTGATGATCTGCTGGAGAGCACTTGGAATGGGAAACTTAATTCTTTATTATCTTGCAAAAAGGCTTGAATCTTGCTTTTGAGAGACATGTTTGATAGAAACCATAATCTTGTTGTTGAAAGTGTAAGAGAGGGTTTTTGAGATTCTTAACTAAAGAAAAATGGGAAAAACTATACTGCTTTAGGGTTATAAGTTGTGGAAAGTGAAGGAAATGACCAAAATACCCTTGTAAAAATGCCCTTGAATTGCTAGAAAAATATGCTTGATGCCATCCATGATAGGTCGTCAGGTCCGTGATAGGCCATCACAAATGGTCTCACAAAAGGGGTCCAAATTCTTGATTTTCTGCCCAGGGATGAGGACGTCATCAGAAATGTGATCAGAATGCGACGTCGTCAACAAAAAGGTCATCAGAAATGTGATAGCCCGTCAGAAACGTCGTCACCATTTTTCAGCTTGACATGCTGGAATAAAATGGAGATAACTCTTTCCTCCGATATCGGATTTAGGTAAAATTAGTATCTTTGGAAAGATAATTCAATTATCTATCTATTGATAGGTCATGACATCAAATTCCAAGTATAATTGGAGATAGGCTCATTTTAAGTTGACTATACCAATATCCTTTTTAAGAATTCAATCGATAAGGAATGTTTTGATTCATCTGATAGATAGGAGTTATTTGAAGCCATAATATACATATAAATCACACATAAAACTATAAAAGAACTATGATGTACTATGAATGATCTTGGTACATGGCTATAATATTGGTTTCAATTTTTGGGGGTATTAAAATATCTTCCCCTTGGAAACATTCGTCCTCGAATGATACTGGCTGAGATGAGAGAAAAGACAAATTAAACACATATATAGCATGAATGACTGATCATTATTTAATGGCTGACATGACTAAAAACTGAGCATATCATACTGTACATGCATATCTGATGCATGGGTAGATGATTTATAAATGTAGGATTGGGTGTTCTGATAAACAAAGTTTCTCAAGATGAGAACGCATATCTATTGCTTAACTGATAAGTTGAATCCATGCATATCTGATGTATTATTATATGACTGATATGATACGTGAATGCATGACTGAAAGTACTGATAAGCTAACCACACATATCTGATGCGTGAATACATGACTAAACTGACTCACGAACATGCGACTAAATATGTAATGATAAAGGCACTAAGATTAAAATAAAACATAAGAACATGACTGATTGTGCTACGTGACATATGGACTGAACATCATGAACTGAACTGAACCTCTGAATACCTGACTTACAGCTGAGATCTAACTTGAAGGTCAACTTATGAGTACCCTCTATTCTAGACTGAATTTGTTATGCAAGGAGAAATTGAAGGATCTAAGGCATGAGAGTATCAAGATAAAGTGGGGTATATCTCCCTTGGGAGGCTATGTCCATATAAGAATGCTTACCTTACAGAGATAATGAGTGATGCACAGGGCATCTACGAACTAGATTATAACTAAACTTTGGGAGTCTGAAAATAATGCATGATTCATGAGATGAACTAAACTTGCAACTACTAGGAGCTTATACCTTGAAATAGTTACATTCTCTGAGATTTTGGAAAGCATGAATAGATGAAAGGATGAGAAAATAAGCTATACAAATCTGACTGTTCACTCGCACAACATGAATACTGAAAGAAAGGAAACTGTTCCTAAAACATCTCATAGCCTCCTGCACATAGGTGTGGTGCAGAACACATGCATGTACAAGACTCTACTAGACGTGGCTTTCAGACTTCCTAGGACTCTTTTGAACCTTAGGCTCTGATACCAAGTTAGTAACACCTTGATTTTTCTGAACCAGAATGCTACACGATGCTCATGACCTCGAGAGACCACAAGTTAACTCATGACTGATATCTATACCTATATATTGCATAATATATCATAAAATATGGAAACATGAACATGAAAGGCCATAAGGTTTGAACTGAATAAATGTCTGATAACAAAATATCTGAAAAAGGTATAACAATACCAAAAGAAGTCATAAATACTGAAAATAATGAGATATGAATATCTAATCTAACATCTAGTCTGAAAGCCTCTAACTGAACTGAATAAGGAGTTAAAGGAACATGTCTCTAACTAACTCCATATAGCAGCTGAATAGTAAATTTAGTAATAATCATATCATCCTTAAATGAGAAAGACTCACTACAAAATCTGATCACTGAAATGCTACTATTGATCTGGAGCTCGTGCCTCTGAACCTATGGTGTAACATAAGAGAAAACATCATAGCCCAAATGCATCAGTACGTCTGAATGTATTGAGTATACGAGTGAGGTAAGAAAAATATAAAGGGTTATATGCATGAACAATGATAACCAATATGAATGTGAGAATACATACATGCATAACAACTATAACTGAACTTGTGATGATGCTGACTATTGAGTCTGAATGATGACGACATGAATTTATTGTTACTGAGGTACTGAATAGATTATTGACTATTTCTGACAGTTTAAAGTATGAAGAACTGGTCTGAATGACTATGTCTAATAGTTCTGAAATTGAATAGTGGTAATGTTATCTATGACATCTAATATAGCAGATATAAATATAATGATCAAACTAATTGACATAACTGATAATGAGCAACTGTATCTGACAGTCTAAGTTCTGATCGAACTAGTTACATTTCGTTCTACTTGGAGTAACTAAATCTAAGATCAATTCTATCTAGCGGCTGATCATGAGTGTACTGATAATAAGGATAATTTGACTTAGTCTGAGATCAATCCTATCTAGTGGGTGATCTTTAAATCTAATAATTCTAATACTGATTAATCATAGTTGAGATCAGTACTAGATAAAGGGTGATTTTGAAGTCTATTTACAATAATAAGCATTGGTTGTGTCTATCAGTACTGAATCTTTACTACTAAGATGAGTTGACTGTGTCTGAAAGCCCTAATTTTTTTACTGAAATTGTGGGATGTTTTCATCTAATCGACATTCCCTAAGCTAAGTTGACCGGGGTCTAATCTCTTCCTTGTCTAGAACTGTGTCAGGGTCGCGCCACCAGTAAAGACATCTGTTGTGGAGTCAGTCCTAATCTAGCGGGTGACTTCTAGGATCAGTCCTATATATATAAATGTGCTAAAAGGTGACCCCTGAGTATGTTAGTCCTATCTAACAGGTGACATCTCATACCTACACTGGCAACGTAGTTTTGGAACTTAGAGATTTCTTGTAGAGATGTCAATCCTATTCTAGCGGGTGAACCCCCATCCCTCGGTTTTCTTGGTGCCTAATCCTACTCCTATCTGAAAGACATTGAACTGAATAACTGGGCTGAACTAAATAACTTAACTTAACTGATTTGCTGAACTGATACTAATTAACTAAACTAAAAATAGTGGTATTGTTTAGTGGAGCTAAAATTGAGTTTACTGGATTCTGATGGCGGATGCAATATAATGAGTTCTGAGGACTGATTAAGAGTACTGAAGTTACTTAGATTTATTGTTATTACTGAGGTTACTGAGCACTGAGATTATTAAGAATACTAAACTACTGAGATTACTGAGTTTTCCTAAGTGACATGACTGACTGATTTCTATAGATCGTGGATTGACTGAGAGTATCGTGAAATCATGACATGGCTCTAGGTACACAACTATATTTTTTGGGTACAAGTACCCCCAGGACTCGATGGAAGAAAACTGACACACATAACTGACTTGATCATAAGAGTAGAGTCCATAATCCATAATATCATAAATAAGGGATTTCATACTAAGCATGGTTCTCAACAATCTATTTCATAGAAGAGATTTCATACAACATGTATATACTTGCATAGCTTTCAATATCATTCTCATTACATATTACAACTACAATCCATAATATCATAACTTGGGGAATTTCATGAAGTACATGGGTATTCTACATCTTCTACATGAGTGGATTTTGCAAGTAAGCATAGCATAATTCCATAAGACTAGTTCATGAGTAATCCAACAGTGTTCACAAGACACATTATCAACATGGATGACATTGAATCATAGAGGCATATCATGAATCCTTTCCTTAGTCAGAATTTAGCTATAATGCATGATTTCAAGTCTCTTAGGTATTTTATCAAACACCCTATATGCACAACTTAGGCATAGGTGTGAATCATACAATTACTCATAATAAATAATAAAAATTACATGTTTTCAACTTATATGATGTCATAGATTCATAATAACGCATAAAGATTCTATCTTGGCATCATTCAATACATAAACATGATCAACAATCCATTCATAACATGAGAACCATAATATATAGTTTTAGAAAAGGGTTCTTGAACTTCATGGACGAAAGGAGTCCATAAATGAACACACACATACCTAAGAAAGGATGTCTTGATGATTTTCTGGAGAGTTCTTGGATTGAGAAACTTAATTCTTGATTATCTTGGAAAAAGGCTTGAATGTTGCTTTTGAGAGATAAGTTTGATGGAAACCCTAATCTTGTGGTTGAGAGTGTAAGAGAGGGTTTTTGAGATTCTTATCTAAAGAAAATTAGGAAAAAATTTTCCTCTTTAAGGGTTATAAGTCATGTAAAGTGAAGGAAATGAACAAAATACCTTTGCACAAATGCCCTTAAATTGCTGAAAAAATATACTCGACGCCATCCGTGATAGGCCGTCATGAATAGTCGTCACAAAAGTGGTCCAAATTCTTGATTTTCTCCCCAGGTATGATGACATTGTCAGAAATGTCGTTATAATGTGAGGACGTCATCAAAAAGGTCGTCAGAAATGTGATAGCCTTTCAGAAATGTCGTCACCATTTTTCAGCTTGACATGTTGGAATAAAATAGGGATAACTCATTGCTCCAATATCAAATTTAGGCAAAATTGGTATCTTTGGAAATATAATTCAATTATATATTTGTTGATATGGCATGAGCTCAAAAATTTCAAGTATAATGAGAGATATGCTCGTTTGAAGTTGACTATACCAATATCTTTCTCAAGAATTCAATCGGTAAGGAATATTTTGATTCGTCTGATAGCTAGGAGTTATTTTAATCCTTAATATCCATCTAAATTACTCATAAAACTATAAAATAACTATGATGTACTATGCAAGAGCTTGGTACATGGCTCTAATATTGGTTTGTTTTTTTTGAGGTATTACACATTCTTTGGACATATGGCGTCGAAGGATTAGATTATAGTTGACCTAACTCAGATTAAGGAAATTTGTGATTTGGATAGACCTATGTATCTGACTGAGGTTTGGGCTTTTATTATTGTTTCTTTGTCAAGCGTTTTGCTACTATTTCAGCCCCTATGACTCGATTGACTCAAAAACAGGTTTATTTTTTATGGCTCTAGGAGTGTGATTTGATATTTGGAAACTTATGGATTTCCTTACTTCATCTCATATTTTATCACTTCCTATTGAGGGGGAGGGATTCACCGGGTTCAATGATGCTTCTAGTGTTGGTTTGGTTCATGCATTAATGAGTAGGGTTGTTTTATTGCTTATGCTTCTAGAAAGCTTAAGGTGCACGAGCAAAACTTCCCTACTCATGATTTAGTGTTGGTGGCAGTACTTTTTGTGCTTAAGATTGGGAGGCATTATTTTTATGATGTGCATTATGAGATTTTCATCGATCATACCAGTCTTCAACATCTTATGACCTCCAGGGTGATTAATGCTAGACAACATAGATGGATAAAGTTTCTTAAGGACTATGCTATTTAGATCTTGTATCATCTAGGCAAGGCAAATATGGTAGTGAGTGCCTTGAGTTACAGGGTATTTAGTATGGGTAGGTTGGCTTGCATTTCTATTTCTCAGAGGCTATTGGCATATGACATTCAATCCTTAGCCAACTTGATGGGTCTCCTTTATATTTCGGGCCTGAGGTAGATTGCTAGTGTTGAGGCAAGGTCTTCACTATTTAAGCAAATTTGGGATAGTTATTTTGAGGATAACAAGATTTATTTCCTTCATGATTAGGTACTGAGTGGTGAGTCTGAGAGGGTCGCCATAGATTCTAAAGGTGTTTATGATTGAATGGTCACATTTGTGTTTCATTAATTGATGACTTAATTTAGTTGATTCTTTGTGAGGCTCACAACTGTAGCTATTCCATTCACCCTAGCACAAGCAAGATTTATAGAAATTTGAGACATCATTATTGGTGGAGCAACATGAAGACTATGGTATACTTTGTAGTTTATTGCGTATTTTGTCAGCAGATAAAGGCCGAGCATCATCGACTTACTGGATTGACTCCGAGGGTCCATTCCTGAGTAGAAATGGCAATAAATTACTATGAATTTTGTTAGTGGGTTGCCTTTTACATCCTGTGGTTCCAATGGTATTTGGTTCATTGTGGATCATTTGACCAACTCATCATATTTAACTTTTTTTCAAATGTCCTTTAATGTTAAGAGATTAGCCCATATCTATATTATTAAGATAGTCTATTTGCATGGTGTGCCCATATCTATTATTTCAGACCGTGGTTCTAAGTTCACTTTGATGTTTTGAAGAGTGTTTTAGGAGAAGTTGGGCACTTAGGTAGATCTTCGTTTAATCTTTTATCTATAGACTGATGGCCAGTCTGAGTGGACTATTCAAGTTCTTGAGGATATGCTCTTAGCATATGTTATGAATTTTGGAGGCTAGTGGGAGCAGCTCTTAACCTTGGCAGATTTTGTGTTTAATAGGTTGAGAGCAACTCAGAGTATGTAGATAGTCCATGCAGACCCTAGGCTTCATTTCTTAAGGTTGAAATTTGGTGATTGTGTATTCCTCTGTGTATCACTAATGAACTGTGCGATGATGTTCAGGAGGAAGGGTATGCTCTGTCAAGGATATATAGGCCCTTTTCAGATTCTTTTCCCAGTTATTAAGGAGTCTTATAAGTTAGCTCTACCTGTAGATTTTGCCACTGTTTATCCAGTTTTCTGTGTCTCAATATTGCCTGATTCATTCCAAATCCTTCCTATATCCTTAGATAAGACTCAGTCCAGTTGGATAAGTGTTTGACCTTTGTAAAGGAGCAAGTGATCATTTTGACTAGTGGTGTGAGGTGATTATGCACTATAGAGATTCGTTTGGTTAAGGTTCAGTGGAGGAATCACCCAATAAAAAAGGATATTTGGGAGATCTAGAGAGAGATGCAAACCCAATATCCTCACTTGTTCGAGACTTTAGGTAGAGGCTAATCCTTAACTTTTGCAGAGGAAAGCTCCTTTAGTAGTGGATATTATAATGACCCTTTAGGTCATTTTGCATATTTCCAATTATTTTCACCGTTAGAGCTTCTCTATAGCTGCCCCAAGTCATTTATGACTTATTGGAGTTGACAGTTCAGTTATCCGGCAGTTTGTTTGGTATTTAGAGCCATTTCTTTATTTTGAAGCCTTTGCTGGTTCCAAATGGCCATCGGGTCAAAACTTTAGTCAAAATGGCCTCATATGCAAATTCTAATGACTCTATTAGCTCTAAAATATCGATTTTAGGCTAGGTAGGCTAGTGGTTCAAGTACCGAGGCACCCGAGCTCATTTAAACCTATTAGTTAGAAACTCGGTTGGGCCAGTATTGGACTTGGAAAATCTGGTGCATCAGCAAATCTGGTGCCACAAGAGATGCCACGATTGGATAGAGGCATCACCATCGTGACTCATTTCCCTGACAAGAGGTACCACGATAGCAAGGCCTCAAATCGCGATGGCGATTGCTGAGAGCCTGGTAAGGGTATAGAATGGCCCTTTTTCCATAATTTTCCCCTTCTTCATCACTTCCATTGAGTTCTAAACCCTAAAATAGTGTGTTACCTTAAAATTAAATCTTGTTGGTGATTGGGAAGCTTGGGTAAAATCTATTTTCATGATAATCATCTGATTTAAGGTAAAAGTTCACCCATTTTTGGGTAAAATTTCTCTATTATTTGGTCAAAACTATCCCAAATTTATCTTGGTTTTCACCTATTTTTTAGTGTAATTATTCCTTTATTTTGTATGAATATTGTGTTGGTCTCAAAAACGTGATTTTCATAAGTAGGACCCACATGGGGTTTTGGAGGTGAATTTTAGACCCAAAGTACAATGGTGCAATAGGGGTATCGATGTTCTCATATTGATGAGTAGAATGTGTTTTTGATAGCTTAGCATCTTAAGAAGGCTTTGCAAAAGAGAATAGCAAATGCTTTGTAGTTTGTTGAGCTTTCTTCGATGTTGAGGTAGGCTAGGTTTATCCCTTGTTAGATTGAGCTAATCCATAGTATGCTTATGATATATTGTTAGATTGGAATGTGTTTTAGGTGTTGGATTGATAAAATGCAGGACTTAGGATCAGTTAAGCCATTTAGGCTACTTAACATCGTAAGCTTGGAACACTTAGGGTGTTCCTCAAACCTTAGGTGAATTAGGCTTCATTATTCATGTTTAGCATGAGAATGCCATATATTGCTCATGATTAAGTAAAGTAACCTAGTTAATCATGCTTAGGGTAAGTTGTCCTTAGTTGCATACACTAGCAAAGGTTCCCTTAGTTTCTATAGGACTTAGTTAATGTGTTTGGGAAGAATCTCTACCTTAGAATAATTGTGGCTTTCTATAAATCTAAAAGTTGATTTAGATACCTTAATTCTAGTTCGAGTAGAATTTGCTTAAAAGGGAACTCAAGGATTAGAAGTGGATTCTTAACTCACTTTAGGCTATGACATATAATAGCTTTGGTAAAACTGTTTAGGCATATTGGACTCTTTAAAAGGTGTATTAATGTAATAGTGGGAACTTTTGATACTTGATGTTTATGTTGGTTAATATGGGGATTGAGCCCATTTATTATGCTATTATTTATGCAATTGATGATAGTACTTATGATATATATATATATACATATATATATATATATATATCAAGTTTGAGCCTAAAAGATGGTTATGTTGTTGATTATGTATATATATATATACCTGGTTTGAGTTTGGAAAATGATTATGGCACTATTGATTATATTTACCTATTTGATTCAGGCTATAGATTATATTTACTGGTTCAAGCCCAACTATTGATATTTACCAATTCGAGACTTGATATACATAATATGGTATGATGATATATATTTTTAGGAATAATGATATCAGGGTGTGAAATTAAAGGTAGTAATAGGCTAAATTGAAAAATGAGAAAATTGTTATAATATGGTATGAAATAAATGAATTCTAGTAATTGAATTAATTGGTTAATAAGTGATAATTTGGCTAATAAATGGTGATTAGTGACCAACAATAGTAAGGTTTTTAAATGATGGTGACATTGTGGAATATGGGTAAATTCTGGAATAATGGTTAAATGAAAGTAAAGGTTACTTATTATGTCGAATGATTGTTTATTCTTCTGTTGAGTGCACTCTCCAGTCGTATGGAAGGCTGTGACAAGTCCTTTACTTTTCTGCCCTATTTGGGTATGGGAGTCAATTTTGTAGTTTGTGATTGCTTATGTGATATTATGTTACAATTTGGTTAATTTACTTATTATGTATAGTAGTGTTGGATATTATCTAGGTTCATTTCTATATCTTGACTTAGTTATGATATCTTGTCTTTTAACATACTTATATCATCATTTGACTTAGACGACGGATGATGCCTACTAAGTACTGGATGTTTTTGTATTTATTTAGACTTGTGTACTTTTTTAGTGCAGATTCGAGTACAAGCTATCGCAGTTGATCATTGATCGTGCTTTTTTGATATTTTTTGAGATAAGGTAAGCTCTTGGAGTTTGAGTCACCCATTTCCTTCTTTCTTTTCTATTCAGTCTTTTGTTATCGAGACCGATGTATCAAATATTCTAGACTGTTGAGTTGTATTGATACTATTAGCTAGTGTCATGATGGCTTTACTAGGTGGTCAGATTGGTATGTTGTATTAGCTATTTATTCTCTCAAGAACCTTTTTTATTTGTAAATTATGTTCTTGAAATTTTGCCTATGTTGGGCCATTCCTACTGAAATAATCTATTATGTTAGCTCTGGGTTATCGTTTGGATTACCTATTTGAAAAATTTAGTAGGTGCCATTATGATTCGTCAGTCAGGTCATGACAAATTGGTATAAAAGCCTAGGCTAAATCTGTATTTTGGTACAATAGCAAGTGTATAGTAGAGTACTATGAATCGGAATAATGTCATCTGTTTCCTATCATTGAGAGGCTATGAGATATTTATAGGAGTTCTTTACTTCTTACAATCATATCATCATATGAGTCTGAATTGGTTTGTAGATGTATTTCTTTGACTTTATTCTTTTGTAGATAACTAAGACACGTTCTACTGCTACATGAGTCTAGTGTTGTGAGATCGAGCCAACTGATCCTACTCCTATTTGTAGATGACCTAGAGATCTTGGATAGCTGTGTGATATTTCCCTAACTATGGGCTAGGATAGGCTGCCTTCCCCAGATCCTATTTCCGCTCTTGAGCTAGAGATTCTTCCTCCATAGTAAGCGGTGGGACAGAGACTAGCCCAGGATCCACCAGGATTTATTTTTTCTTTAGTGCTCAAAGATGCATTGGTTCAAATTTTGAAGATAGTTGGTGTATGTTGTCTGACAGTGTATAGTCTAATAATTATAGTGGTATTGAGGTGGGGGAAAAACTATAGTTACGGCTCCCAAAGTTGAGGTTCCTCTTGCCCCAGCAGTTGCTCAGCCATTGGTTTCGTAACTTGTTATGTCTTTTGAGGATAAGAAAATCCTAGGTAGATTCTTAAAATTTTCTCCTACTAGGTTTTCTAGTTCACCAGGCGAGGATGCATATGAGTTTCTAATTGCTTGTAAGGCTAGGCTCTTAATTTGGGTTTTGTTGGGACTCATGGTGTGGATTACACCATATTTTAATTAGACTTGTCTGCTCAACATTGGTGGAGAGGTTGTATGGATTCTAGACCAGCTGAATCTTCTTTAGTTACTTGGGCTTAGTTCTTTGAGATTTTCATGGAGAAGTATATGTCTCCCAACCTTAGAGATTGTTTGAGGGATCAGTTCTCTAGATTGGAGTAGGGATCTATGACAGTTGAAATTATGAGGCAAGATTCATGAGTTGGATCGGTATGCAACTTCAATTCTAGATACTAGTATAAGTGTGTCTGCTGCTTTGTCATAGGGTTGAGAATTCACATTTGTATGTCAACTCAGAGTTTAGTTGTGGTGGGTAGGTCTTTTACTAATGTTTTGGATCATGCTCATGTGACGGAGGAGATGCATCCTGAGGCCTAAGGAGCCAATGATAAGAGACCTAGATTTCTAAATAGTTTTAGTGGGAGTTATAGTAGTTACCAAATCAGAGATAGTATTTCTCATGGTCGGTATTTTTGCATTTATCCTATTAGACTCAGAGTTAGCCTAGTCAACCAGTTAAGGTAGCTCTTCAGATTATTGCCAGAGGTCTGTCTAGTGCTAGTGACTGCCTTGGCAAGGTCATTGGTTAGTCTTTGAGAGTTTCATCGTTTAGTTATTCTAGTTGGGATGGGTACTCTAAGTTAGCTAAATTTGTTGGTTCTAGTTCCACTTTGGGTTTATAATAAAGTTGTGTGGGTTTTTGTAACTATTCTCATCAGTGTCCTCTTCATGGGGTGATTATTGCTTTAGCTCAGAGTGTTCCCCCTATTAGATCAATTCATCCCTCAGTTATAGGTGGTTCTCATGGTTGCAAGGTTAGTTTATGGATACTCGAGGAGGTTCTTAGGTAGGCAAGATAGAAGGTCAGATAGGTTCCCAGCCAGGTGGCAGATGGGGTTAGTTGTATGCAGTTCTTCCTAGACTCGAGGATAAAACTTCATATACTATTATTATAGGTATGATTTTGGTGTGCCACCAGTTGGCCCTAACTTTATTTGATCTGCGATCCACTTATTCTTATATATATATTCACATTATGCATAATAGTTGGAGTTGTCTTATGATTTATTATATGTGTCATTGTTCATTTCTACTCCCGAGGGTGATTTTTTCGTAATGGATCAGGTTTTCAGATCATGTGTTATGACTGTTAGAGATGTTGATACTTATGCTAATCTTATTATTTTGGAAATGGTGGATTTTGATATGTTTCTAGGCATGGACTGGTTATCCCATTATTATGCAATCATAGTTTGTTTTGCCAATAACAGATATTATTTTTTATATTCCTTCTGGGAGGCTTATTTCGAAGGATTTTAAGTCTTCTCCCACTTATTTTTGTGATTTTCATATGGAGAGTTTCTCGCTTGACTCTGTTGAGTGGTGAGTCCGAGAGGATCTACATAGATTCTGTAGGTGTTTTGAAATTTGATGGTCATATTTATGTTCTACAAATTGTTGACTTAATTCAGTTGATTCTGCGTGAGGCTCATAGCTCTAGATACTCCATTCACCCTGGCATAACCAAGATGTATAGAGATTGTAGACAACATTATTGGTACAACAGCATGAAGAGAGATATGGAAGACTTTGTAGCTCATTCCCTATTGATAACGCCCAAACTACAGCTCTCGTAAGAGTGTAAGCGGTCGCTGTCAAATATAGAACCCAACTGGGTTGGGTGTCGAATCCCACAGGGAATACTCTGTCACTAAGTATGCAACGATTAGTAGACTTTTGGTGAAAGTTTTGCGGAAAAAGGGGGGATTTTATGCGTGAAGTATAGCAAAGTAAAAATGGAATGTTTTGTTTAGTAAGATTTTAATCAATGAGAATTGTAAGTTAGGGTTATGTCCACCTTATGAGTTGTACGTATCTATTGGCTATGAGTTATGCGGAATTCAGACATGCATGCGCTTATAGAGTTTCGTATTATATGGTAAATCCTAGTGTCTTTTGACCATCTAAGATTATCTCACTTTAACTCTTTCGAGCTTAAAGCATATGAGTAATGGTACGAATTCTCCAAGAGGTTAATCCAGTTATGGTACTAACTTTTAAACAGGGGTTGGTAGCCCTATTTCCTTGTCACTCTCTCTTTTCCAGACATGTAACTTTTCTTTCGAGCAAGTTAATTCTATACTGAAGTATTCTATATGTTTGCAACCACAAGAATTCAATTAAGATGAAGAGAAGAATGATATAAGTAGCATACGTGTCAAGAATTCACAAACTCATAGCAATAGATAGTATCTCATAAGTCTTCCATAACCCTAACAGAGAAGTTTAGCTACTCATGAGTGCAACGGAAAACAATAAGGATATCATCATCATACTAAAGTAAGAACAATATCATGATAAGTATATATTGGCGTCACTTGTGGCGTGATTTCCTTGCTAGTAGCGTTTCTCTTGTTGTGAAAATTAAAAGTCGAATAGATGAAGAATAATGTCAACAACGAATTAAAGAGAATGGGAAAGAATCGAATAGGGAGGAATAAGGATGAATGGGGCGGAATGAATTGCTGAAAAGTTCAGCAAAATAGGGTTTTTATAACATCCATATCCTATTCCTACTAAGCTACTGCATACTTGTCCTAATCCTACTAGGTTACTGCTTTCTTATCCTAATCCTACTAACTTATTGCTGATCTCCAAGTCTTTAGAAATGCTGTTTTTTCCCGGGACATGTTTTCCATGCATCACTTTCAGTCCATAGGCTTCCACCGCTACCTTCCTTCTCACGTGAAGTTTCCTTTGGCGTCCAACAGTCCATAAAATGCTGAAATCTTCATCGTTTATACCTGAAAACTTGCTAATCACGTTGGTTAGCTCACTCACAGGAAAAAAGACTAAAAGTGCAGGAATTATATGTTGTCCTCAAAACATAGCTAAAATATGGGTAAATTAAGGTGCTTTAGGCATGTAAATATGCCTAACATCACCTATGTTGTCAGTAGGTAAAGACCGAGCATCAACTATTGAATAGATTGACTCAAAGGTTTCCCATTCTCGATTGCAAATGGGAACAAATTAATATAAATTTTGTTAGTGGTTTGACTCATACTTCCCGTAGTTCCAATGGTATTTGGGTCATTGTGGATCGTTTGACCAAGTCAACATATTTTATTTCTATTCCGATGTCCTTCGTCGATGAGAGATTAGACCATATCTATGTTCTTGAGATAGTCCATTTACATGGTGTACCTATGTCTATCATTTCAGACAGTGGTTCTGTGTTCACTTTGAGGTTTTGTAGAGCATTTCAAAAGGAGTTGGGAACTATGGTGGATCTTAGTACAGTATTTCTTCTACTGGCAGATTTCCAGTTTGAGCAGATTATTTAGGTTCTTGTGAATATGCTTCGAGCCTGTGTCATAACTTGCTTCCCGCTTCATTGTCAAAAGGTCCTTCATGAATTTGGTGTACCCAGGTATCTGTTCCAGCGCCTCCACCAAAGGCACATTAATAGTCAGCTGCTTCAACATAGTCATGAATTTACTGAACCTTGTGTCATCAGCTTTCTTCTTCAGTCTCTGAGAAAAAGGTGGTGGTGGAAGGGGAAGAGTTTTCTCCACCACTTTCTTTTTATCTTGCTTCCTATTATCGATCTTTCTAGGCTGCAGATATCTAGGGGTAACATCATGAACGTTCTCAGTCTGATTTTCAGCTTCTACAGAATCATCACAATCTACTTCAATAACATTCTCTTCTATATTATCAACCACTTGCTTTCCTTTGGATGGATTTTCCAACACTTTACCACTCCGGGTAGTAATAGCCATACACGATCCATCATTCCTTGGATTTCGCACAGTGTCACTAGGTAAAGTGCCAGCCTTTCTTTGGTTGAATGCCGCTGATAGTTGACTCAATTGTTGTTCCAGCTATTTTATTGAAGTGGAATGCGAGTCAACCAATTGATTTATTCAGGACAAATCATTCTTTACCTCAGCTACTCCCGTGTTGGTTGCCTCCACTCCTTTCAAAAACTTTGCCATCATATCTTCCATGGACATCTTTCCAGAGCCAGATGCCGCAGCCGGACGATTTCCAGGAGGAACGTACAAACCACTACTGTCAGTCTTATTCTTCTAACTCCCTTGATCGCGGTCCTTGTATCCAAATTTATCATAATAGTTCCGACCTTGGTTTCCTTGGGCATTGCCTCGGAAACCCCCCTGATTATTCAAGTAATTCGCTTCCTCCTCAGAATCGAAGTCAACTCTTCCCTGTGATACAACGGCCTTAACCTTTTCTGTCTTCCCTGATAATAAATGCTTGGTAAGAAAGTCCATCTATATTTTCATGTAAGCCATATCTTGGTCACGTTCCTCTTCTCTTCATCTCTGTTCTGCAGTCATGCCAATAGATACAGTAGAGCTTGCTACCTTAGAATCCCTGGTATGCCAAGCTCTACTCTGCTTTGTCATACGATCTAGCATATCACTTGCCTCAATAAAAGTGAGGTCCATGAAGGACCCACCTGCAGCATTATCAACCACTGGCTTTGTCACCGAGTTCAAATCCCTATATAATATTTCCATCAAGTGGATATTGGTCATCTGATGATTTGGGCACCGAATAAGCTTTTTGTTTAACCTCTCCCATGTTTCGTGGAGAGCTTCAGTTGGAAGTTGTCAAAAATTGCTCATCTCATCTCTTAATTGTGCTCTCTTGGATGGCAGAAAGAATCTTTCTAGGAAAGCGTCTTTCAGTTGCCTCCAATTAGTAATAGAGTCACGAGTTAGCCCGTTCAACCATAAAGTTGCCTCTCCAGATAGAGACAATGGAAATAAGCGCAGCCAAATTGCATTCTGTCCAACTCCTGGATTGTCAAATGACTTGCATGTTGAGATAAAATTGATCAGATGCATATTCAAATCATCGCCTGCAAGTCCACCGAATAACCCCTTGAGCTGTAATAACTGAATCATGGTGCTAGTGATATTGAACTTGGATCCAGGTGCCAAGGGTGGAGGAATAATAGCCCCTGTGGCACCAGCTCCATTCAAATTGTCATAATCATTATCAAAAGGAACATGCACAGCTCAGCGTTCAGGTCTCATTTTAGCTTGACGATCTCTCCTGTTCACAGGCGCTGCCACCTCATCTGCACGCCTTAGATTTAGTAACTCATCATCACCCAGGTCCTCATCATCCAGATTTGTTGCCCGACCTAGGTTATCCATATTCTGTTGATGCACTTGAGCGGCTGCCAATGCAGCTAATCTAGCCTACTCCTGTTGAGCAGTCCTTCTTTCAATGTCTCGTTGTGCATCCATTCTGCTAATAAGTTGTGGTTCAGGATTTATGGGTAATAATGGCTGACCATATCTTCGAGTATTTGGCATGCACTCAACCAAACCTTAATAAAACAAAAACAACAAACAAAAAGTAAAATTCGAGAATCTTTGACCAAAGGGTCTATTAACTATCACAAACTTAGTTGACAACCGTATTCCCCGGCAACAACGCCAAAATTTGATACGCCCAAATTACAGATCTCATAAGAAAGTATAAGCGGTCGCTGTCAAATATAGAACCCAACTGGGTTGGGTGTCGAACCCCACAGGGAATACTTGGTCACTAAGTGTTGCAATTATTAGTAGACTGTTCGTCGAAAATTCCACGAAAAAGGGGGGATTGGTTTAGGCGTGATTTAATACTATCAAAGTAACGTTGGAATGCTAAGTGTAGTAAGATTTAATCAAAGAGAATGATAAGTTAGGGTTATGTCCACCTTGTAATTTCTACTTATCTATTAACTATGAGTAACGCGGAATTTAGACATGCATGCACTTATAGAGATTCGTATTCTAATTGTAAATCCAAGTGTTTCTCAACCATCAAGTATTTATTTCACTTTAGCTCTCTCGAGCCTAAAGTGTGTAACGAATGGTACAAATTCTCCAAGAAAGTTAATCCGATTAAGGCATTAACGTGTAAACAGAGGTTGGAAACCCTATTTTATTGTCACACTCTCTTTTCCAAACATGTAACTTTTATCTCGAATAAGTTAATGCTAAAATGGCGTGTTATCTATGTTTGCAACCATGAGAATTCAATTAAAACGAAGAGAGTAATGATATAGTAGCATACACATCAAGAATTCACAAACTCATAGTAATAGATAGTATCTTAAAAGGCTTCTATAACCGTAACAGAGAAGTTTAGCTACTCATGATTACAACGGAGATCACAATAGACATAATCATCATACCACAACTAGAATAATCTTGGCAATGGAAGTGATTTTTGCGTCAAACAGAGAAGAAAACGTCTTTCCCTCTAGCCGTTCGTGTAGCGTTTTTCTCTGTCCAAAACTTACAGAATCTAAAAACTGAATAATGAAAAATGATAATAATGCTGAAAAATTCAGCAATAAGGTTTTTATAATATCCTTGTCCACTAAGTTGCTACTGCATCCTTAAGTATTTAAAAATACTGTGTTTTCCCGGGAAAAAGTTCCCATGCATCACTTTCAGTCCAAAAGCTTCCTTCCTTGTAATGTGAAGTTTTCCTTTGCTGCTCACAAGTCCATAAAGTACTGAAATCTTCATCATTAATACCTGAAAAACATGCTAATCACGTAGGTCAGCTCACTTAAAGGAGAATGGACTAAAAGTGCAGGAATTATATATTTTGTCCTCAAAACTTAGCTAATATATGGGTAAATTATGGTTCTTAGGGGTATAAATACGCCCAACATCAAGTGACCCCCTCGCAATCAAACCAAAAGGTAGGAGACGTCCAAGAGAGTCATATAAAGTTTGGACTTGAACTTTGAGTGAACTATTTTTGATATGGTTAAAGCATACGAGTTAGAGGTTGAGTCATACCCTATTGATACGACTCAAGAGGATGTGGTCATAACCATAATAGTGTAGATGACCTGCCCGATCCGATCCCAGGACTTGTCGTAATGGGCATCCCAAGTCCATCCAGGACCAAGGACCACCCTTTTTACCCAACCTAGCCACATATATCCAGCCTTAGATGGGATGAATTTCAAACATATAACAAAATAACATTATTATTCTCTTTAATACTTTGGTATAGAGTCACAACCGTGAACAACCCAACCTTGTCCAACCGTACCCCACCGACCGACCAACCGTACTAGGCAAAACAATAAACCAAAGGGAATACCAAAATATAATATGAAAATCAATCTCAAAATATAATAGAATGGAACAACCATTATTATCGTCCAATAATGTCAGCCCACTGACTTATGCCAAATCGAAGGTAGACACCAATATCAATCTCATCCATACCAACCCCCACATGTACCATAAAGCCTCTATCCAAAAAAGTAAATAAATTTGGTTGGGACATGTCCCCGACCATGGCCAAAACCACTATCCAAAATAAAAAGAAAGTATCTAAAGAAATCCATAACATGAAATAATGCCTTTTGAAAGGATAAAATCTCACCATTTTAGTCAAAATGCTGATATCAAATTTGCGTGCTAATAAGATGAGTAGAAAATCGGTTCCTACATAGCGTGGGTATACAACTACCAGTAGATGGGGTTAGTGAATGATCCCTAGTATGAAACACAGGGTAAGGATAAACTAATGCCAACTTATAAAACAAAGTAAAACCATCCATAATGCATACAACCATACATATATAAGTGCCGGAAAAAGGGACCGGGTTTAGTATGCACTTAAAAACTTTACTTGGGGAGTGTATCTTTGCCGCCCTAACTATCCACGAGCGATATTTGTTCAGCTCCCCTACTGAAAGGGTCCCAATACGTGTAGCCGTACTCCTGAGAAATATCCCATAGGATGACTAGTACATCCATCCAATATAAAATATGACACTCGGACTTGATTATCAAGGACCCCTCATATTAGCAAAATGAGTTTCTGATTTTGGTCCCCCGGGATCGCCACCTTCCACAGCTTAGCTATAAACCCCACCATTTATGCACAATTAAGACCATGTATAAATAATTCATTTACCACTGATTAACCAATTCCAGTATTAGTGGTTTTGTCATACTATCCCATTAGTTTGATGAAATATCCATAGCCAAAACTATTTAGGTTAAGGGGAGCATAGGTTCCCTTTCAGTATACCATATTAAATCCACATGGAAGACTTACATGTTCTCCACAAGCATAACCATTTAGCCTTTATCCTTTTCAAACCATTTAAACCATGCATAAATACTTTATCCAGTTTAAAACATGCAAACATTCCATTAAAAGAAGTCAATGTACTGAACATATCTTTATAAGCATTTCATCAAACACCTTGGGGTAATAATATAACCAAAACAAATTCCAAAGACCATTTAACCATTACCATGAATTACAATTGTCCGAAAACACTATGAATGCATATAAAAGCGTAATTAAAACCATAGAAAACCAAAACTAAGCATTTAATATAAAAACTACCAATATTAGTTGAAAAACCATAATCATGAAATAGTGAAACTACGAAATCAATCTTGTAAACCTTGACTTTCGTTGGAATTACAATGAGGGAAGAGATTAATGCCTTATACTAAAGAACTGATGGAATGAAATCACCAAAGAAAGCCCCAAAGCAACCCCTTAGTTAAAACCCTAGCTTTCTTGCCCCAAAAGCTTTTAAGAGAATTATGAGATGTTTTGGAATAGTTTCTAAGTGTTACTGAATAGAATAATAGGGTAAATAACCTCCTAAGTGTATTAGAAGTCATGGGTCCTAATTAGAGTAAGTAGGGAAAGGTATAGAATACCCCAATTTAAGTTGCAAAAAAATCCCATCATAGGGATACAACTGATCCTCGCAAGTCGTATCCTCCAAATACGATTGGTTTATACCACTAGTATCTATACCTCAACCCATGGATCAAACTATGTTTAGTATATGACTCATCCAACCAAGACATAACCATAACATATGATCAGTATCCATGACACGTATCCCAAGATGAATAAAGTACTTGTGGAATTAAACGTTATTTACCAAATGAGTCCTAGGTATGACTTGTGCTCTGGCTTATGGCTCATGGTGAGCCACTCGTACTCAGATCCAAACTAAGTAACCAAGTTTAAGATTAAGTTAAGGAATGAAATAACCCGTAACCACCTATACGACTTGTACCCCAAAGTCGTATTCATTCAAATAACCAAAACCATCACACAAACTAACATTGGTCAGTATACGACATAACCATACCATCTGTTCCCCAGCATACGGCTTGCGCCTATGAGTCGTATTGGGTCCGGAGGGATTTCCAAAAATTTTTCTAAGGATAAAAACCTAGGATCTTTTAGTGAACTAAGAGAGACCTAGGGTACGAGTTAGGGTACCACTCGTACCATAGGGTAAGGTTCCTTTAGTAAGTCATACCCTTGGATGGGTCTATTTTCTAGCTTTTAACTAAGGGTCTTATGGTCATTACCTATGCCTAAAACCGTAAGTCCCCTCACTATATAAGTTCTTGTAACCTCCTAAACATCCATTTTGATGGATCAATCACCCTAAACACTTCTCAAACTAATCTTTGAAGAATTAGAGGCTAGGGTCTCAAGTGTAATCTTCAAGAGGCAAAGTGTAGTCAAGACTCTTGCTGAATCAAGTTGTCTAAGGCATGTAACTCTTCCTCTTGATAAATAACTCTAAAACCATGTATTTTTCATTTGTATTAGTAAGGGTATGTTATGATTTGGAAATAAAATAAAAGGGTTTTGGTGCCTAATTATTAATGATGTGGACTTTTGCTTAGACTTTTGTTTATATATATTATTGATGATGATTAACATATATGTACTCTTGGTGTACGTGGTATAGCATGTGAGTCTTGCATTACTCTACTATTGATGATTTCTACAATGAAAATAGCTTTGGTAAAGGCATGCACACAAGGTGTTTATGAAAATATCTGAATGAATTATCTAGTCTTATATGGATGATGTTTTGAATTAGGGCAATGGACCAATAAGTATGAATAGTTGGTAGATGATATTGTAAAGGTATTATAAGAAATGTATAGTAAAATTTATGATCTTGTTGGGAGATGGTTAATGAGGGGTTAAAGTCCCTAAACAAGAAAATAAACTTGAATTGTGTGTTGAACTAAAGTGTGGTATGAATATGGTATAGTATTTCTAAAAAAATGTGAATAGATTGTGAGACTCTTGATGACCATAAATTGAATTGTATTATGAATTTAATTAAGGTATTGGCCTATTGAAATGGTTGAGCAACAAAGGCTCCCACAGAGACTATATGGTCTTGTATAGTGTTGACTTGTCTAAATGGGTTAAAGTCCTTGAGCATGAATTGAATAGATGATGGTGTATGGACAATGACTTGGAGTACCAATATTGACTAATGGTTGTCATCATGTCTTGAGGTTAAAGTCTCTTTCCTAATGAAAGGGATTGAGGGAAAAGTCCCTTTTCTAATGAAATTACTTCACGTTAAAGTCCCTTGCACAAGAGATCTCTTGAGAATGAAGCACCTATCCAAATAAAATGGCTTAGGTTAGAGTATTATATATAATACGGCATGATTTTATAGTCCCTTTCCTAATGTATGGACATGTGGTTAGAGTTCCTTTCCTAAATGAATGTGAAAGTGCGGTTAGAGTCCCTTGCTTGAATAGATATGTGTGCGATTAGAGTACCTTACTTAATGAGTGTATAAATAGTTAAAGTATTTCATATAAGTGATATATGAATGTGCATGAAGTACCATACCTAATAAGAATTAATGAATATAAGTGTGAAAGGTCGGGTAAGTAGTGAAATATCTAGAATACCCCCACTTGAGTTGCAAAAAATCCCATCACAGGGATATGACTGACTCTCATGAGTCGTATCCTCCGAATAAGATTGGTTACCACTCGTATCTAGACCTTAACCCTTGGAAAAAACTATGTTTAGTATATGACTAATTCAACCAAGTCATAACCATAACATATAGTCCGTATCCTTGACCAGTATCTATGGAAGAATAAAATACTTAGGGAATTGAACATTACTTACTATGTGAGTCCTAGGTATGACTCGTACCCTAGCTTACGGCTCATGGTGAGCCATTCATACTTAGATCCAACCTAAGTAACCAATTCTAAGATTTAATTAAGGAACGAAATGACTTGTAACCACCAATATGACTTGTATCCTGAAGTCATATTCATTCCAATAACCAAAACCATAACACCAACTAACACTGTTCAACATACAACAGGACCATACCATCTTACCCAACATACGGCTCATACCCATGAGTCATATTGGGTCTGGAGGGGTTTCAAAGAAATTTTCTTAGGATCAAAACCTAGGATGTTTTGGTGACCTAAGAGAAACTTAGGGTATGAGTTAGGGTACCACTTGTACCCTAGGGTATGGTTCCTTTAGTGAGTCATGCCCTTAGATGGATCTATTGTATAGCTTCTAACTAAGGGTCTTATGGTAATTTATTATGCCTAAAACCCTAAGTCCCTACACTATATAAGTTCCTGTAGCCTCCTAAACATCTATTTTGAGGGATCAATCACCCTAAACACTCTCTAAAACTCATCTTTGAATAATTGGAGGCTAGGGTCCCAAGTGTGATCTTCAAGAGGCAAAGTGAAGCCAATAATCTTGCTGAAACAAGTTGTCTAAGGAATGTAACTCTTCCACTTGATACATAACTCTAAACATATATATTATTCACTTGGATTAGTGAGTGTACATGGTTATTTAGAAATAAAATAAAAGGGTTTTATTTCCTAATAATGAATGATGTGGACTTTTTCTTAGACTTGTATTTATATATGTTATTGATGATGATTATCATATATGTATTATTTTTTTATGTGGTATAGCATGTGAGTCTTGAGTAACTCTAATCTTAATGATTTCTACTATGAAAATGGCTTTGGTAAAGCCATGCACACAAGGTGTTTATGAAAATGTCTGAGTGAATTATCTAGTCCTATATGGATGATGTTTTGAACTAGGGAAATGGACCAATAAATATGGATATTTTTTAGATAATATTGCAAAGGTATTAGGAGCCATGTATGGTAAAATTGATGATCTTGTTGGGTGATGGTTACTGGGGGGTTAAAGTCCCTAAACAAGAAAATGAACTTGAATATGAATGTGGTATAAGATTGCTAATGAAAAGTTAATATCTTGTGATGGTATTGATTACCATAAATTGAATTATATTATGAATTAAATTAAGGTATTGGCCTATTGAAATAGTTGAGCAACAAAGGCTCCCATAAAGACTATATTTCTAATATTGTGTTGAGTTATCAAAATGGGTTAAATTCCTTGAGTGTAAATTGAATAGATGATGGTGTATGGTCAAAGGTTTGGATTCCCACTGTCGACTAATGATAGTCATCATGGCTTGAGGTTAAAGTCTCTTTCCTAATAAAAGGGCATGAGGGCAAAGTCCCTTGTCTAATGAAATTCCTTGTGGTTAAAGTCCCTTGCACAATGAGATCTCTTGAGAATGAAGTGCCTCTCCAAATAAAATGTCTTGGGTTAGAGTTTTCTATCTATTATGACATGAAGTTAGAGTTCCTCGCCTAATATGTAGCTATGTGGTTATAGTCCCTTACCTAAATAAATGTGAGAGTATAGTTAGAGCCCCTTGATTAGATAGATGTGTATGTGATTAAAGTACCTTACTTAATGAGTGTATAAATAGTAAAAGTCTTTTGTCTAAGTGATATATGAATTTGCCTAAAGTTCGATACCTAATAAGAATTGTTGAATCTAATTGCGGATTTTCGGAGTCTTCTAATTCATGTCTCATGATCGAGTGATGTGAGAATGTTGTTATGACTTGTTTACTTATTAGTATAGATTAGGTCATGAATATGTTTGATTATGAAATATTAACTTGTAGTTTATTGATGATACTATTTTATCCTCATCCTTGAGTTACATGCTAGTGCTCCAACCAGTAACCATCTCTGGATGCTATGTCCCGATGCAACATAGAGTACAAAGCATCATCTTCTATTCCTGCATAGTGATTAGGTGATAGAAGAGGTTTGTGCATTGACTTGGAGTAGTGATCTTCCTTACCTCAAAAGACTTTTCTTCTTGGTCTCCTATCTTTAGACTTCATCTAAGTTTTACTTGGTTTAGATATTATCGGGGGCTTGTACCGACATATATATTTCTAAACTTTGAGTTGTATAGAGGTATTATGGATGAAAGTGGACTTGGGTATAATTTTTAGTTTGATGAATCTAATGAAGTATTTAGACATGTTTTAGTTATGTCTTATTGTATATTTTTTGTTATCTTATTATATGGTCGGGATTTACTCGACCCTTATTCTGGATGTAATAGTTAGGTTGGGTTATTGGGGAAACCTCCAGTTCTTGTAGGCTTGAGGTGCCCATATAACATTGCCCGTATTCGGGTTGTATCAAGTTGATATCAGAGCCTAGGGTTATGGTCAGTTAGGTATCCACAATACCATATCAAGCAGAGTTTCTTTTGTAGGTGTAAGTGCGCCACACTTATAAAAGATGGGTTACAAGATATTTTAAGAAATATTTCCCTTTCTTGTGTTTTAATCTTAAGCTATAGATTCTAAGGTCTTTGATTCCTCTAATTTATGTTTATTATCTTTCAAATCATACCTCCAAAGAAATCAGAGATTCAAGAAAACCTTTTGAGGGTCATATGGATGAAGCTCTTCCAAATTCTTGAGTTCAGATTTGGGATAGGGCTATGGCATTTGACTATCTTTGTAGGCTTCCACCTGTCCCCACCAACCCCAACTAAGAGAGTTACCCTCCTATTCTATCACCTTAAGGGGATGTGACTAATGCCGAGTTTTGTTACTCTATTAACCTCTTAACTTAATTGGTTATCTCTCAATCGAAGTGTGGGGCTCTGGATACTATTTCTTATGAGTCCAAAAGAATTGGCTAATTCATGAGGTTGAGCCCTCCTATATTTTTGGGTACAAAGGTTGAGGAATATCCTCAAGGCTTCATTGATGAAATAGAGAAGATCTTTTGAATCATGCATACATCAAAGGTTGAGGCCATTGAGCTTGTTTTCTTCAAATTAAAATATTTAGCTTACCAATGGTATAAAGGGTGGGAGTTATCTAGTGGTGTAGATGATAATCCCTCTATGTGGAAGGATTTCTCTAAGGCTTTCTTAGACTACATCTTTTCTTAAAAGTAGAGGAAAGCAAAAGCGGAAGAGTTTGTGATCTTGAAGAAAGGGGAGATGTCTTTCAAGAGTATGCCCTAAAATTAAATCAATTTTCAAGGTATGCTCTTGATATGGTCTCTATCGTGAGGGCTAGGATGCATAAGTTTGTCTCGATATTGTCACATGAGTTAGTCCTTAAGAGCAAGGCGGCCTTATTAACTGAATATATGAACATTTCTAGGTTTATTGTGTATATGCAATAAGTGAAATAAGAGAAAAAGTAGCAAGTTTAGTTTAGTAAAAGGCAAGGGAAAATGTTTAGACCTTCTGAGTTTCGTAGTGGAAGTGGTGGTAAGTGGTCTAGAAAGAAGTAGGGGAGCTCAAGTTCTCTCTTCTCGGTTAGTGTTCTTTCTCCTTACTCAAAGTCATCGGGTGTTCGCCGATCTTAGTTTAGTCGTGGGTTCTGTGCACAGAGTGCCTAATTCTAGGCTAGTGGTGCCCAGTCAGCTCCACCCTACCCTCCTTGTAGACTTGCTAGTTAGAGCATTAAAGTCAGTCTAAGAAGGGGAGAAAAAGATGTTTTTGTTATGGTCATATTGGGCACATACAGCGTGAGTTCCTCTCTCTAGAAACTTCTTGGTCCAACAGGGGTCCTATTACTACTCCACTTACTCTTGCACCATAGGGTGATATGTCTGCTTCTACTTCTATTTTTGGCACTAGTGTTAGCAAAAACAACTTATATGTAGTTGCTACTCACCAAGATTATAAGGTGTATCCTAATGTGGTAATGGGTATGATGATACTTTTATCTCATGATTTATATTTTGTGCATGATCTAGGGTCTACACCTTCTTATGTGACCCAATATGTAGTTGTGTATCTTGATTGTGGTATAGAGAGTCTATAGGTTCCTTTTCCTATTTCTACCCTAATATGAGACTTTATGAATGCTAGAATGGTCTATAGGGTTCTCCCGTATTGTTTGTACGCAAGAAGGATGGTTCCCTTCGTATGTGCATTGATTATCATCGGTTGAATAAAGTGATCTTAAACAATAATTATCCTCTTCAAGAATGATTTATTTGATCAACTTCTAGGTGTGAAGTGCTTCTCTAAGATTGATCTTACATCGGGTTATCATCAACTTAAAATTTGTGATGCGGATATCCCTAAAACTGGCTTTAGAACTTGGTATGGTCACTATGAGTTTCTTGTTATGTCCTTTAGGTTGACCAATTCCCCGATGGTATTCATGGACTTGATAAATAGGGTCTTTCATCTATTCTTAGACATGTTTCTCGTTGTCTTTATTGATGACATCTTAATCTATTCTAAGAGTAAGGTGGATCATGTCCCTCATCTCTATCTATGTTGCCAACATTGAAGGATAATTTTTTGTATGCTAAGTTCTCTATGTGTAAGGTTTGGTTGAAAGATGTATCATTTCTTGGTTATGTCATCTCTATTGAAGGGATCAGGTAGATCCCTAAAAGGTTGCGGTAATTAAGAAGTGGCCTAGACAAATAACTCCGACAGATATTATAAGCTTATTAGGTCTAGCTGGTTACTATAGAAAATTTGTTGAGAGTTTCTTGACCATAGCTACCCCATTAAACAAATTATCCCAAAAAGGTCAAGTTTTTATGGTCATATGCGTGTGAGGGTAGTTTTGAGAAGTTGAAAAATAAGTTGACTTTGACTCCAATTTTCACCTTACTTGAAGGTAGTGATGATTTTGTAGTGTATTGTGATGCTTCTCATACTGGTCTCTGTTGTGTTTTGATGAAGCATGGTAGGATGGTGGCCTTTACTTCTAGGCAATTGAAAGTTCACAAAATAAAATACCCTACTCACGACTTAGAGTCATTGGCTGTGGTTTTTGTGTTAAAGATTTGGTGACATTATCTTTATGGAGTTCATGTTGATATCTTTTCCAACCATAAGTTTTCAATATGTGTTTACTCAAGGGGATTTGAACCTCAGGTAAAGGAGGCGGCTTGATTTATTGAAAGAATATGATATGAGTCTTCATTACCACCCTGGTAAAGCTAATGTAGTCGCCAATTATCTTAGCAGATTGTCCATGGAATGTTTGGACCATCTGGATGAGGACAAGCAGTAATTAACGAAGGACGTTCATTGTTTGGATAATCTTGGAGTTTGACTTGCAGACTTCAAAGATGGTGGTGTATTTGTGCTTCCGATATTTCAGTTGTCTCTTGTAGTTGAGATAAATAAAAAACATGTATTGGACCCTGACTTGATATAGATCAAGAGTAATTTGGGTCAACATAAAGTATCAGACTTTGTGATTGGTGGTAATGGTTTCTTGAGACACCAATGTAGACTATGTGTTCTCGACATCGATGGATTAAGAGAAAGGGTCATGACCGAGGCTTATGAATCCCTTTGTGCCATTCATCCTAGTTTCACCAAGATGTATCATGATCTTAGAGAGTTTTATTGGTCAGGTAATATGAAGCGAGATGTGGCTAGTAATGTGTCCTAGTGTATCATGTGCCAATAAGTGAAAGTTGAGCATATGAGGCCCTGAGACTTGTATCAAGAGATTCCATTACCCAAATGGAAGTGGGAGGCAATTAATATGGATTTCTGTATCAGTCTTCCATTCCCCTCACGCATCCTAGGTAGTGTGGTGTGGGTTACTCACCATCCTAGGTATGAGTGACCTCCTCCTTAATCATACCAAAGGTTACGAGTCTTACCAAATGAGTTGTATAGAGTTTGGACTAGAACTTTAAGTAGACTATTTTTGATTCGGTCAAAGCGTACGAGTTAGGAGTTGAGTCATACCTTTTGGATATTACTTAAGGGGGTGTGGTTGTACCTTTAACAGTGTAGATGACCTAAAAGAAGCCTAGAGTACGAGTTAGGGAACCGCTCGTACCCTAGGATACGGTTCCTTTAGTGAGTTGTAACCTTGGACGGGTCAATTTCCAGCTTTTAACTAAGGGCCTTATGGTCATTTACTTTTCCTAAAGCCCTAAGTACCCTCAGTATATAAGTGATTTTAGCCTCCTAACCATCTATTTTGATGGATCAAACACCGTAAACACTCTCTCAATTCATCTTTGAAGAATTGGAGGCTAAGGTCTCAAGAGTGATCTTCAAGAGGAAAAATGAAGTCAAGACTTTAGGTGAATCAAGTTGTCTAAGACTTTTAACTCTTCCCCTTGATAAATAAGTCTAAACCCATGTATTTTTCACTTGTATTAATAAGTGTACATGATTATCTTGAAATCAAATGAAAGGGTTTTGTTTCCTTAGGATGAATAATATGGACTTTTTCTTAGACTTTTGTTTATACATGTTATTAATGATGATTTTCACATGTGGGTGCTTTTTTTATGTGGTATAGAATGTGTGTCTTGAGTAACTCTAAACTTGATGATTTATACCATGAAAATGGCCTTGGTAAAGGAATGGATACAAGGTGTTTGTGAAAATGTATAGTTTTATGTGGATGATGTTTTGAACTAGGGCAATGATGTAATTTATGATCTTGTTGTGTGATGGTTAATGAGGGGTTGAAGTCCCTAAACATGAAAATGAACTTGAATTGTCTGTTGAACTAAAGTGTGGTATGAATGTGGTATAAGATTGCTAAAGAAAAGTGAATAGCTTGTGAGGGTCTTGATGACCATAAATTGAATTGTATGATGAATTGAATTCAGGTATCGGCCTATTTTAATGGTTGAGTAACAAAGGCTTCCATGAGAACCATGTGGTCATGTATAGTGTTGAGTTGTCTCAATGGGCTAAATTCCTTGAGTGTGAATTGAATAGATGAAGATGTATAGAAAAAAGGTTGGAGTCCTAATGTCGACTAATGGTAGTCTAATGGCTTGATGTTAAAGTCCTTTTCCTAATGATAGGGATTGAGGTTAAAGTCCATTGCCCAGTGAAATCACTTGTGGTTAAAGTCCCTTGCACAATTAGATCTCTTGAGGATGAAGTTCCTAGCCAAATGAAATGGCTTGGATTAGAGTCCCTATCTAATACGATATGAGGTTAGAGTCCCTTGACTAATGCATGGGCATGTGGTTAGAGTCCCTTGCCTAAATGAATATGAGTGCGTGGTTAGAGCCCCTTGCTTGAAAGGATGTGCATGCCGTTAGAGTCCCTTGCTTAATAAGTTTATACAATGTTAAATTCTTTCTTCTAAGCGATATATGAATGCAGCTGAAATCCCATACCTAATAAGAATTGTTGAATCTAAGTGCGGAAGGTCGGAGTCCTCTACTTCATGTCTTATGATTGAGTGTTGTGAGAATGTTGTTATGACTTTTTTACTTGTTAGCATGTGATATATCTATATGTATGGATTAGGTCATGAATATGTTTGGATATGATATATTGACTTGTAGTTGATTGATGATGCTATTTTATCCTTATCCTTAAGTTACATTCTAGTGCTCCAATCATTAACCATCTCCGGACCCTATGTCCTTTCTAGACATAGGATACAAAGCATCATATTTTCTTCCCGTGCAGCGATTAGATGATCGAAGCGGTTCATGGTTTGACTTTAGATTAATGAGCATCCTTATTTTGGAATCCATTCCTTTTTGGTCTCCTATCTTTAAACTTTGTTTTATTTTGACTTGGTTTGGCTATTGTCGGGGGCTTGTCCCGACAAATACATTTCCAAACATCGGGTTGTATAGAGGTATTGTGGATGACTGTGGACTTGGGTATAAGTTTTAGTTTGATGAATCTAATAAAGTGTTTAGACATGTTTAAGTTATGACTTGTAGTATGTTTTCCGCTATCTTATTGTATGGTCAGGATTTACCCAAACCTTGTGTTTAATGCGATGGTTAGGTTGGGTTATCGGGGCGACATCTGGTTCATATGGTCTTGAGGTGCTCATACGACATGGCCCGTATTTGGTTCATGTCACAAGCTATGTATGATGTATTTGTTTTCAAGACTTAAGAATTATTTATCATGATATTATAGATTTCGATCAATATTCATTTGACATGACATATTTCCCATAAAAATATTATTCTTAAAGACTTCTCAGTTTATAGCTTCGTTGTATATTGATATTCAGTATATTTGACTTATGTTATGAACTTTCATAATCCAATCTAATTAGAAAATGTATCATGGTAGTTGCATTCCTTAAAGATGGTGGGTTATGGACACTCGATGACTTAGAATATCATGCATTGTCAGTTGAGCACCCAACCATCCAATTTTCATGATTTAGAATATTTTTAAATAAATCACTTATACTTTATCATCATCAGTAGTATCGATCAATATAGTATTTTAGTTTATATTTAGTTGGGAATAGTAGTTAGCATCCGGTGGATGCAGGGATGACACTCATCTATCAGTTCAGCTGAGACCTTTGGAAGAAGTACTAAGTTCCAGAACTACGGCACCACCATAGGTTTTAAAGGGCCATCTATCAAACCAGGCTTTACACCATAGTCCTTTTGGACATCAGTTTAGTATGTCAGACCAACCTTTATACCATATAAAGATATATTGAGACCATTTTGATAAGGATTATACATCGAAATCCAAGTTGAGCTCACATGGTTACATGTCAATTAACACAAACTCCCAAAGTTCAAACTCTATTGTTGCATGACCTTGTATTTAGTTTATTCAATACATTATTGGTTTATGTCACCTAAATTACACCTCCAAGAAAGTGTAATGCAATCGCTCTTAAATATATAACCCAACAAAGGTTGGGGTCGAAACTATAAGGAATAAGAGGAATCTTTGTCACAAACTTGTTGATGTAGCCAGAAAGTGAAAAATGTAAATATGGTCATTTTGTAAGAACGATAGTGGTAGTAACAATTCTTGAACACTTTTGGTTGAAATCAATATGAGCCGAACACCAGGATTGTGTCCCCCCTGACTTTCTAACTCCACAGACTTATCATGCTCGTCAAACTATCACTGTGCCTTGCAAGAAGAATATAATAAGTTATGTATTGCCAAACATCTCTTGACATGCTTTGGTGAATTTTACTCATCTCCTCTCAGTCTCAGTGTTTCACTACTAGCCCTTGTTCTACATCCCAAATTAACTATCTCCTCTCGGTCTCAGGTTTATTTAATAATGTTTGGCATCTTCAAATTATTGCTGTGATCTTCTTTTTCCTAATTTTAACCTCTTTCTCACATTAGTATTGAATACATATGGGTTCTTAGCATCTGTAGTCTCTAAGAATCCAATAAATACAAATAAAACCATAATACATGCATAAACCCCGATCAAGAAAAACTTTGCACTTTATCTACTTTGTTATTCCATCAAGGTTGCCACAATCCTAGTTAAGAGCTTTAGCCACTCATATTTGCAAAAACACCCATAAGATTTGTAATTGAAAGCATATGAATAATCTCACACTGAATTGAGAATGAAAACCGTAATCCCAAATCAATCTCGAACCGTAAAGTCAAGAACAAGAATTCTATGATCAAAAGTGTATCTCAGAACTCCATATAATACTGTAAGTATGTAGACTGCAAATTTCATAAGTTAATAACAATACAAAAATGGAGTTTTTATAGTGTACATGAAAAAACCTAAGAATCCCAACCCAAAAAAATTAGGAAAATTAAGTCGGCACCTATCCACAACCCCACTTATAGACTGTATACATAGGTCTCAGAGGAACTTCCAGGCTTTAGATCACCTAAATAGGGTATCTACAGGGTCCGTAGGTACCACTTACGCCCCGTAAGTAGGCCTTCATAAGTCTCTGCACAAAAAATCAACTTTCAAAAATTTAATTTGCTACTTACTACCCCACATACAATGGGCATAAGTACTACTTACAATCCCACTTACCAGGGATGCAAGTATCTCTCTTCAACATTTCATCATTTTTTCACCTTTTCTACTCCAAACCCGATTTTCCTACAAAACCAACATAAAAACACATCATATATAAGAAAAAGACCTAAGTACTTGCATAAATTTTGTGTTTTAAGCTTAAAAAGATCCATGAAACCATGACACATCAACACCCTCAACTTAGAACATTTGTATGTCCTTGGGTAATAATTCATTACATAGACATTACGATGCTTAACTAAAAGACACCTAAGGTACATACGACAATCAACTCAATTTTAGCTCAAAACTCTCATCTTCTCCTAGTTCTACTTTTCAAAACCACTACATAGATACATGTAGGAAAATAGTATGACAAAATGTAATCAAGTAATAGAATTAAATTAGAACCAAATAACAATGCACATCGGCAATTTATACTACCCAGACAGATAAGTTGTTAACAACATAACCCATGCACCCTCATAGAAAAGAAATCCCAACTCTCACGGTATTATCATGTCAATGTTAGGGACTATGTCTAGACACTAATGCTAACAAAAGAAGTTCCAATCAATGTACAATGAATACCATAGACCTGCCCTTATTTTCAATACCTTAGTTTTTCGGATAGTTGGAATAAGACCACTATAGGATTTTTTCTGATTTGTTATGTAGGCTTGTTAGTAGGTATGGTACATTTGGGATATAGTGAATCACCCTCCTTGAGCATATATTGGCTCCACTTCTCAACCATTCTTTCTTTAGTCCTTCTTTTTCTCCTTTATTGATTTTTTCTTTTCTTTTCAAGTTTTCTAATTTTTTCTTCCTTCTCTCTTTCGCTACCACACCCAAACTTACTTTATTTTTCTCTTATATTAAACACACTTATGGGTACCCAATTTTAACTATGTACCTCTATGATAGCGACCCTTAATTAGGTGATTTTCCTGAGTTAAGGTGCACTGTGTTCGATGAGGGACCAAGGCCAAAACAAGTTCATTATAATCAACTGGGAAGGTGAAAAGATGAAAAAATAAAATAGGTCAATGAAGGTTCAAATTAATGATCAAGGATACTTATTCACTTATAGATATGGCTATTTAGGCTAAGAGTGGAATAATTCAAATGCCCTATCATCATCTCCTAACCAATTATCCTACTCCTTGGTAAGAATAACCACACAAGTTCTGAATTAAATATACAAATAGAACTGGGTACGAACCTCACACACATATGGTACAAGGTTATTTCATCAAAAAATACCTACCTTGTTCATGCAATGCTAAGCTAAGATTATTGTTTCCCTAATCCTAATGCAATGATAAGATTCACAAAAGTTACACAGATATTTACATCACACAATTCCCAAAATTTTTTAGGAAAACATTTAAGAACAAAGAAAACATGTTAACTGCACTTAGGTTCCTTATTTTTCTCTTAATTAAACACAAACAACACATAACACAACCTAAATATGCTGGATCTACTAAGAAAAAACTCAAGCGAAAATAAGCACGACAACAAAAATCTCAAAGGACATCTAGACGCATAAGTAGCCCTACCCCTATCGAGTAAGCATGAATTGTCCTTAACGCATTAGGCTATAAAAAGAATGACATTTAGGAACATATTTGTGGCACCTTAGGTGTGTAGATCTAACATCAATAAATATAACACAAATTATCATAAATGCATCAATAACAAAGAACTTTGGGTTGCCTCCCAAGAAGCACCTGATTTTACATTGCGACATGACGGAGGGACCTTAATTACTCAAACTTCATCAAGGTAGAAATAGGGTTGGACTCCAGGGTCATCCACACTATTTATGATTGAAACAACCCATATGTTAGTTGGCTGCTTCATTGTTCTGTGAAAATGGGGTATGACCTCCTCATTATTCAGCTTGAACTTAAGCTCACCGCTTTGAATATCCACAAATGCTTAACAGTGGCTGAAAATTGTCTCCCCAAAATTATATGAACCTTAAAATCAACTTCACAATCTATGACGACAAAGTTGACTGGATCTATCAAATTTTCCACCTTGACCAAAATATCAAATTATATGCCTACAGGCTTCTTAACTATACAATCTACCATCACTAAATGCATTGACACGACCCAATTGGGGGACATGTTGTAATGGGGGTCCTAAGTCTAACTAGGACGGGAGACCAACCCTGTTACCCAACCCAATATCTAGCCGCTATCCTTGAGTTGGTTAAATTCCGAGCATATAACAAGATAGTGTAACAACTTACCTAAAAACTAAGGGATTGAACCATAATCGTGATAGACCCAATCAACTCCGACCATCCCATACCAAACAAAACCATTACCGAAACAAAGTCCATAAGCCAGGCCATAACAAAATAAGTTCCAAAAAATAAAATGATTAATCCCAAAATGAAATTCAATAGAACAATGAGAAATTATTTCTAATGATTTCAGCCGCAACATCAATGCCAATATTAAGGCCGACACAAATACCGATCCTGCCCATTCCAACCCATAGTAGTACCATAAAGCATCTAACCAAAAGAGTAAGAATATCAAGTTTGGACATGCCCCAACCATAGCCGAAACCAATATCCATAAATAAATTAGAATGTCAAACAATATCCATAACATAAAATGGAGCCTTTCAAAAAGATGGAAGCTCACTACTTTAATACAACAGCTGTCCCCTAGTCAATCACTATGTAAGAGGAGTAAAGAGACCGGTCCCTGCATAGCGTGGGTATATGACCGCCCAAAGATGGGTTAGTAAGTGAATGCTAGCATGAACTCAGGATAAGGATAAAACAATGCCTTTTATAAAATAAAGTAAAACCATCCATATATACACAACCATAAATATAAATATAACCATGCCAGAAAAGGGAAATCAGGTTTAGCATGACATTGAAACCTTTACTTGGGCTATGTACGTTTGCTATTCTAAACCACCCACGAGCTATATGGGTTCAGCTCCACCTGCTGTAAAGGATCTAGTGTGTGAAGTCGCACGACCCGGGAAGAAAATATGGGATGACTAGTACATCCCCAAAATATTGTGTGACATCATGCACACGATCACTTGGACCAAACAACACATCGACAAATATGAGTTTCAAGTTTAGATCCCCTTCGGACCACCACCATCCAAAGATTTACTACACTTCATTCCTCTTAGCCAAATGAAAACCATTTTTAATCCATACCATTATTCTATTATGATTAACCGAGGCTATTAATAGTGGTATCATCATACCAACAATAATTTGTGAGTTTTATCCTTAGCCAAACCTTAGGGTATTCCATGTACCCCACATGATTTCCAATTAACAAAAACCATGGCCACTAAAGCCCTTCCAATCCATTTAAAACCCTTTAAACCATTCATACCATTAGGGTTCCATTACCTAGTTTAAACCATGCATAATTTGCATTGAAAAGCCAATATTATAATGAAAACATTGTTAAAGGTATTTTATCAAACATATTGGGGGCAGAGTATTTCTAAAACCAAAGAACAATTTGCAAGCATCCAATTATCCAAAACTATCATTAATTCATATAAAAGCATAATCAAAATATGGGAAAATCATAACTAAGCAATTATAACCAAAAGCCCTAAATCATAGTTGAAAACCCAAAATTAGACAACAACGAAATCATAAAACAATGTATAAAACTATGACTTTTGTTGGAACTAACAATGAGAGAAGAGAACATGCCTTAATTGACAATGTAGACGGAGAGACACCGCCAACAAGACCCCAAATTAGGCCCTAGTTGAAACCCTAGCTTTCTTTCCCAAAGGCTCTTAAGAGAATTATAGAGTATTTAGGAAGAGTTTCTAAGTGTTAATGAATAGAATATTATGATAAATAACCTCCCCATAGGAAGATTAGTCATGGGTATTTATTAGGATAACTAGGGAAATATCCAGATTGTCCCCACTTAAGTTACACAACAATCCTATCACATGGATAGGAATAATACTTACGAGTCGTATTTTCCCTGTACAAGTGGTACCCACCACTCGTACTCTTGGCCTCCCCCTTAGAATCAATAACGTCCAAGGTACAACTCATACAACTCAATTAGTATAAAAATATATAATTCATAACCTTCACCCGTATCCCTAGCAAAATAAAATCCTAAGACAATTAGACACTGTCCACCATATGAGTCCTGTGTACGACTCTTACGATAGCTTACGGATACGGTGAGCCACTCATACTTTGATCCAACCTAGGTTACCAAGTCTAAGATTAAGTGAGGAAACCAAATGATCTGAATCCGACCATACAACTTGTACCATACAAGTCATACCCTTTCTAGTGACCAAAATCCAACCCACCAACCAACACTGGTGAACATATGACTGGACCATACCGTTCGTAGGACAACATACGGCTCGTACCCATGAGTCATATTTGGTTAAGAGACAAAAAATCTAGGAAATTTTCAAAGGTCTAGAAACTAGGGTGTTTCAGTCTCCCCCACTAGGAATATTTGTCCCCGAATGAAGGACAAGGTATGGGTAACCACACACATAAGTCATTTGTATTATCAAATATATTTCCAATCTTTAACAAAGTTTTAAAACACAGAGGCAAAGATATTAATCTTTCCTTTAATAAACTCAAAAAATAAAGATGTGTTGGTGACATATGCCTTCCGCACGAATCCCAGAAGTAGAAATCAGATGTGGATACTTAGACTTCATGTCCTTATCCACTTCCTATGTAGCTTTTTACACCTTATGGTTCTTCCATAAAACAATAACAAAAGCCAAATCCTTGGTTCGGAATTGATGAACTTGCCGATCTAAGATCTCAATCGAGACCTCTTCACAAAACAGAGAGTCTGATATACCCAACCCCTCCAAAGGAACAATTGAAGAAGTATCACCATGACACTTTTTTAACATAGATGAAATACTAGATGAATGGAGTTCAAACTAGAAAGCTATTCCAATTCATAGGCAATATTTCCAATCCTCCATAAAATCACATAAGGACAAATATATCGGGGAATGAGTTTTCCTTTTTTGCTAAACCACATTACTCCCTTCATAGGAGATACCTTGAGGAATACCTTATCCCCAACCTTAACCTCTAAGTCTCTATGCCTTACTTTCCTATAGGACTTCTGGCGACTTTGGGCAGTCTTAGGCCTATCCAAAATCACCTTCACCTTTTCTATATCTTGATAGACCAAATTTGGACCAAACATATTTGCCTCACCAAGCTTGAACCAACCAATAGGAGATCTACACCTCCTACTATAAAATGCCTCAAATGTGACCATGCTAATATTAGAATGATATCCATTGTTGTAAGCAAAATCCAACAAATGTAGATGCTCAACCTAATAGCCACCATAATAAACCACACATGCCCCAAACATATCATGCAATATCTGAATAGTTCTTTCCGCTTGCGCATTCATCTGAGAATAAAAAACGGTACTTAGATTAACCTTAGTACCTAATACCTTCTGAGAAAACCACTAGAAATGGGATGAGAAATACCTACCATAATAAGAGATAATTGAAAAAGGTACACCATACAACTTCACAATCTCCTGAAAATATAACTTTTCATAATCCTCTGCCTAGAAGGTGGTCTTCACTGGCAAGAATAGAGCAGACTTTGTCATCCTATCCACAATGACCCAAATTGTATCATATTGATTCTGAGATAGAGAAAGACGTGTAACAAAGTCCATATTGATTACCTCTCATTTTTTATTTGGGCAAAACAATTTCCTCATATAAACCATGAGGTATCATGTGCTTAACTTTAACTTGTTGACACACCAAGGACTTGGCCGCAAAATCATCCATGTACCTTTTCATACCATTTCACCAATATATATCCTTGAGATTATGATCCATCTTGTCCATGTACCGAATTCCATCTTTCCTTCCTCCACATAAGCCAAATTCCTAATAGCATCAGCAATCACGTTAGCCTTACTTGGGTGATAGTGATGACTCATGCCATAGTCTTTGAGAAGCTCCAACCATCTCTTTTGCCTGAGATTTTGAGTCTACTGAGGAAATACATACTGTAGACTCTTATGGTTAGAAAAGATGTCAATGTGCACTCTATACAAATAATGCCACCAAATTTTCAAGGAAAAAATCACTGCCAATAGCTTAAAATTTTGAGCAGGATAATTCCTTTTATGTACTTTCAACTGCTTGGAAGCATAGGAAATCACCTTCCCATAATATATCAAAACACAACTAAGTCTTACCCTATATGCTTTACAATAAACCACAAACCCCTCACTGCCCTCAGCAGTGTCAAAACTGGAGTTGAAATTAGCTTGTCTTTCAACTTCTCGAAACTCCTCTCACAAGCATCCGGCTAATAAAACTTTACTTTTTTCAGAGTCAACTTAGTCAAAGGAGCAACTATTGTTGAAAAACTCTCCATAAACCATTGATAATACCCAACCAAACCCAAGAAGCTCTGAATGTCGGTCAGAGTCGTGGGTCTAGGCCACCTTTTAACCACAACAACCTTTTGTGGACCCACCATGATCCCTCGCTAGAATATATGACCAAAAAGATTCATAACATTCAACCAAAACTCACAATTGGAGAACTTGACATACAATTATTGTTCAATCAAGGTCTGCAATACCACACAGAGGTGATTACCATGACCCATCTCACTTTTGGAATAAACCAAAATGTCATCAATAAACACAATGACAAAGAAATTCAAGAACTTCCTGAAAACCCTGTTCATAAAGTCCATAAATAACGTTTGGGCATTAGTCAATCCAAATGACATCACTGAGAATTCAAAGTGCCCATACCGAGTACAAAAAGTCATCTTAGGGATATCCTCCTCCATAATCTTAAGTTGATGATACCCAGACTGAAGATCTATCTTAGAAAAGAACTTGGTATCCTGTAACTGATCAAACTAGTCATTTATCCTTGGAAGAGGATATTTGTTCTTAAATGTTACCTTATTAAATTTCTAATAGTCAATGCACATCTGAAGGGAACCATCGTTCTTGTGAAGGAACAACATGAGCACACCCTATGGAGATACACTAGCACAAATAAACCCCTTATCCAGAAGATCCTTAAGTTGCTCCTTGAGTTCCCTCAATTCAGCTAGAGCCATTTTATAAGGAGGAATAGATATTGAAGGTGTGTCCCAAACCAAGTTAATACCAAACTCTATTTCCCTATCCTGAGAAACACCAGGAAGATCATTCGAAAAGACCTTACGAGACTCATTTACTACCAAAACCAAATAAAAAGATAGACCTTCTGAGTTAAAATTTTTAAAATAAACCAAGTGATAAAGAAAAACCTTAGAGATTAACCTTTGAGCTCGAAGATAAGAAATAAACCTCTACCTAGGAGCTAGGGAACCACACTCTCTCTCTATAATCGATTCATCGGGGAACCTAAAGACAACCTTACGGGTCAAAAAATCAAAGGACACATAACTAGAGTGCAAACAATTAATCTACATAATAATATCAAAATCCACCGTATTAGGTTCAAATAAATTCACCAAGGTCTGCCTACCACCAACAGATATAACACCCCTATATAGACTTTTTTTATAATAACCGAGTCACCTACTAGGGTAGAAACTGAAAAAAAAAATCCAAAAAGCCTCAAGATCAAAACCAACACATACAACCACAAATGGGGTAACATAGGAAAGAGAGGTCCCTAGATCAACCAGACAATACACATCACAAGAAAAGATTTGTAACGCACTAGTAAGCATATCAGGTGATGCCTCAAATTCTTGCGGAGATGCAAGGTCATACAACCTATTTCGGTCAGTGCCAGTACAGAAGCAGGAGTAGATATCGAAGCCGTACCACTAGGTGCAGGAGTAGAAGATAAAGAAACCAAAACTTTTACCACTCCCAAATCTCCTTTACCAATTGGATAATTCTTGAGCATATTGCCTGTCTTTCCAAATTTAAAACACTTGATCCTTCCTTCATCACAATAACCCCGATAAAGACAACCACAGAACTGACAAAGAGGGGGTGAAGAAACTAACTAGCCCCCACTCGGCAAATATTGGGCACCCTATGACTGGAAATTATCACCATCCTATTCACGCCTATCACCCGACTACCTCGAGTAAGGAGCACTAGCAATAGAGAAGGAACAAGGTCTCCTTCTATTCTTTTTTGGCCATTTAGCTCTATCTCGATCACTTTAGGACTAAGCACCTCTCTGATCAGAAAACCTACATCTCTTACCCTGCCTATCTCCAAACTCTGCTTGTTTTCTCTTCTCATCCTCCACCTGCTGCATATGGACAACTAACCTCGAAATGTCCTATGTTTAATCAACTAAGTCATCTTGTTTCCAAAATTAAATCAAAATTCAATCCAAATGCAAACTTTCTCATCCTCGCTCTTATGTCAGCCACAAAATCAGGAGCATACCTTCATAGTTGATGAAACTTCAAGACATATTCCTGGAAAAACATTCTCTCTTTCTTAAGATTCACAAAATCCTCCATCTTTGCTTCCATTAGCTCTTGAGAAAAGAAACTATCTAGAAAATCTCTAGAAAAAACATCCCAGACGAATGACTCTTCCACATCTCCTCTATCCCTATCCCACTCTTCGCACAATCTAGAAAATCTCTAGAAAAAATATCCTTGAGGTGATAAGCTGCAAAGCTTCTACCTTCCACATTAGTATCCTGCATCACCCTAAAATATCTTCTCCATTTCATCAAAGAAACCCTGAGTATCCTCCTCTACCTTCACACCAGTAAAAGTAGGAATATTAATTTTCATAAACTGGCCAACTCTTATGGCCGCAGGAAATAACCCAATAGACGCATCCCGCGCAGCCTGAGCAATTACCAATAGAGAAATAGTATGAAAAGACGAACAAAATTCAGCATTAGTAACCTCACCCTAAGGAGATCTAGTTGTAACCGGAGGAACTCTAGAACTATCAGGGATGGGACCTTAAGATTAGAGACAAACTTTATACTTACCTCATTAACATTTCCCCAAATATGACTGAAGAGTTTCCTTATGTTTCAGATCATCGAGGCATGATCTGAAAAGTGAAAAACTAAGGATTAGAGAAGAAATCCAGAAAGTGAAATATTACTAAATGCCTTGTAGCCTCTCTCTTATGAATGGGGCACACTACATACCCATAAAAGAGACACTACTAGTCACGACTTTGTGGACTACCAATTGACCATAAACCTAAAGCTTCGATACCAACTTGAGATGACCCAATCGGGGGAGTTGTTGTAATAGGAATCCCATATCTGGCAAAGACTAGAGACCACTCTCGTTACCCAACCTAACCTCCAGTCTCCTGCCCTAAGTTGGCTAAACTTTAAGCATATAACAAGATAGTGTAATACCTCACATGAAGTCTCTAGTATAGGATCAAAACCGTGACCAACCCAATCTATTCCAACCATCCCATACCAACCGTCCAACCATACCAAACCAAACCAATGATGAAACAAGGACCATAAACCAGGCCATAACCAAATAAGTTCCAAATTATAAAATAATTATTCCCAAAATGAAATACAATGGAACCGTGAGAAATTATGTCCAATGATGTCAGCCTCAATACCGATGCTAATATTAAGGTCGAAACCAGTACCGATCCTACCCATTCTAACCCATAAATGTACCACAAATCGTCTATCAAAATGAGCAAGAATATCTAGTTGGGACATGCCCCAACCATAGCAAAAACCAAAATCCATAAATAAATTAAAATGTCTAACAATATCCATAACATAAAATTGAGCCTTCCGGAATGATGGAATCTCACTACATCAATCATACACTTGTTCCTAAGTCAATCATTATGTAGAAGGAGTAGAGCGGTCGGTCCCTGCGTAGTGTAGGTATACAGCTGCCCAAAGACGGGTTAGCGAGTGATCGCTAGCATGAACTAAAGGATAATATAATTCCATTTATAAAACCAAGTAAAAACATCTATATGCACACAACCATACATATATTTATAACCATGCTGGAAAAGGGAAATAGGGTTTAGCACGCCACTAAAACATTTATCTGGGATATGTAGCTTTGCCGTCCTAAACTATCCATGGGCTATATAGGTTCAGCTCACCCTGCTGAATAGGCCTTAGTGTGTGAAACCGCACAAGGGAAGAAAACCTAAATGACTATTACATCTTTAACAATACAATGTGAAATCACGAACATGGTCACTTGGACCAAACCTCATGTTGGCAAATATGAGTCTCCAGTTTAGATCACCCCAGGACCACCACTTTCCACGACTTTGCTACATCTCTCTCCTATAAGCCTAATTAAAACAATTTTCGATCCAAACATCAATCCATTATTATTAACCCAGGCTATTAATAGTGGAATCATCATACCAACAATAAGGCCTTTCCAATTAACCAAAACCATAGCCACTAAGGCCTTTTAATCCATTTCAAACCATTTAAACCATTCATACCATAAGGGTTCTAGTACTAAGTTTAAACGATGCATAAGTTCCATTGAAAAATCAATATTATAGTAAAAACATTGTTAAAGGCATTTTAACAAACACATTGGGGGCATAGTTTTTCTAAAACCAAAGTCCATTATTAAAGAACCATTCCCATTTAACCAATTAGCCAAAACCACCATTAATGCATATACAAGGATAATTAAAACATAGGAAAACCATAACCAAGCCTTTATAACCCAAACCCCCAAATCACAATTGAAAACCCAAAATCATACAATAGTAATATCATAAAAACATTGTATAAAACCATATTTTTAGCTGGAACTAACAATGAGGAAGAGAACATGCCTTAATTTACAAAGTAGACAGAAAGAAATCACCAAAAGGATCCCTAAATTACTCATCGAGTTGAAACCCTAGATTTCTTGCCCAAAAGCTCTTGAGAGAATTATCGAGTGTTTAGGAAGAATTTCTAAGTGTTAATTAATAAAATAATAAGGTAAATAACCTCTCGATAGGAATATATGTTGTGGGACTTTTTTAGGATAGCTGGGGAGAGATTTCTAGATTGCCCCCACTTAAGTTGCACAAAAATTCCATCACTGGGACACGACTAATGCTTATGAGTCGAATAATCCCTGTATGAGTGGTACCTATCACTCATACCCTTGGTCTCCCCCCTTGGACCCAACACTATCAAAGGTATGACTCATACAACTCAAGCCATATCCCAATATAGGATTCAAAACATTCACCCATATCCCTGGCAAAATTGAATCCTGAAAGGATTGGACATTGTCCACCATATGAGTCCTGGGTATGACTCATACCCTATCTTATGGCTCATGGTCAACCACTTCTACTCAGATACAACCTAGGTTACAATGCCTAAGGTAAAGTAACAAAACCAAATTATTTGTATATGACCATACGACTCATATCATAAAAGTCAATCCCATTCAAGTGACGAAAATCCATCCTAGCAACCAATACTGGTCAGCATACGATTGGACCATATCATTCCCACCCCAACATATGGCTCATACCCATGAGTCATATTGGGTCCATAGACCAAAATTCTAGAAAATTTTCTATGGTCTAGAACCCAGGGTGTTTCAATCTCCCCTACTAGGAACATTTGTCCCTAAATGGCGGACAAGGTAGGGGTAACCACATACATGAGTCATTTGCGTAATCAAATATATTTCTAATCATTAACAAACTTTGAAAAAAAAAGGCAAAGATATTAATATTTCCTTTAATAAACTCAGAAATTAAAGTTGTGTTCGAGACATATACCTTGTGCATGAATCCTAGGAGAAGAAACCATATGCAGATACTTGAACTTTAAGTCTTCCACCGCTTCCCATATAGCTTGTTACACCTTATGGTTCCTCCACAGACCTTTAATTAAAGCCATATGCTTTTTTCGTAGCCTACAAACATGCCTTTCTAAGATCTTAATCGGTTGCTCTTCACTAGGTAGAGAGTCTGAGATACCCAACCCTCCAAAGGAACAATCAAAGAAGGATCACCAAGACACTTTCTCAATAAGGATACATGAAATACTGGATGAATGAAGTTCAAACCAGAAGGCAACTCTAATTCATAAGCAACATTTCCAACTCTCCGCAAAACCACATAAGGAATAATATACCAGGACTGTGCTTTCTCTTTTTGCTCAACCGTATTAATCCCTTCATGGAGGATACCTTGAAGAATACCTTGTCCACAACCTCAAACTCTAAGTCTCTACGCCTTACATCCATAGAGGATTTTTGGCGACTTTAGGCATCCTTAAGCCTATCCCAAATAATCTTCACCTTTTCCATAGCCTGATAGACCAAATTTGAAACAAAAATATCTGCCTTATCAAGCTTAAACAATATAATAGGAGATCCACACCTCCTACCATACAATGCCTCAAGAAGGGCTATGCCAATACTAGAATGATAGCTATTATTGTAAGTAAACTCCACTAAAAGTAGATGCTTAATCCAACTGTCACCATAATCAACCACAAATTCTTGAAGCATATCCTCTAATATCAGAATAGTTCTTTGTACTTACCCATCCATTTGAGGGTGAAAAGTGGTACTCAGATTCTTCTTAGTACGTAATCCCTTTTAAAAAGACAACCAAAAATAGGATAAGAACTGCCTACCATGATCAAAGATAATCGAAATAGGTAAACCATGAAGCTTCATAATCTCCTGAAGATATACCTTTGCATAATTCTTTGTTAGAACGGCAGTCCTTACTGGAAAGAAGTGAGAATACTTTGTCATCCTATCCACGATTAGCTAAACCAAATCATATTGATTTCTAGACCGAGGAAGACCGATAACGAAGTCTATATTGATTAGCTCCCATTTCCATTCAGGATAAACAATCTCTTGATATAACCCACCAGGATCTAGCCCTTGGTTTTCCTTAATCTCTACACCGAAAGATAACCAAACCATTTCCTTTACCATCTCCTCATCACCTTTGGAATCCATAAGACAAACTCTAAGATTTTCCAAGTGGTGAATATCTTTCACCAATTCCCACTTTCCTTCCTCCACATAAGCCAAACTCCCCATGGATAACCTGCTAAGAGTATCAATAGCCATATTAGCCTTACCTGGGTGATAGTGATAACTTATGTCATAGTCTTTGAGAAGCTTAAACCATCTCTTTTGCTTGAGATTTAACTCATTTTGAGGGAATACATACTATAGACTTTTATGATCACTAAAGATGTCTATGTTCACTCCATACAGATAATGCCACAAGATTTTAAAGGCAAAACTCCCCAGCAATAGCTTCAAATCAAAAGTATGATAATTCCTCTCATGTTCCTTCAACTTCCTGGAAGCACAGGTAATCACCTTCCAAAGCTGCATGAAAACACAACCAAGTCCCACCCTAGATGCCTTACAATACACCAAAAACCTCTCACTACCCTCAGAAAGAGTCAAAACAGAGTCGAAGTTAGCTTATCTTTTGACTTTTTTAAATTCCCCTCGCAAGCATCCGACGAAGAAAACTTTTTTTTTCTAAGTTAACTTATTCAAAGGAGTAGCTATTATCGAAAAGCTCTCCACGAACTATCGATAATAACTCAGCCAAATCTAAGAAGCTCCAAATATCTTTTGGAGTCGTGGGTGTCAGTCACCTTTAACCACAACAACCTTTTGCTGATCGACCATGATCCCCTCGCTAGAAATAATATGACCAAGTAAAGTCATAGCGTTCAAGCAAAACTCATACTTGGAGAACTTGGCATACGACTGATGCTCTTTTAACGCCTGCAATACCACACAGAGGTGATTAGCATGTTCCATCTCACTTTTGGAATAAACCAAAATGTCATCAATAAACACAATGACAAAGAAATCCAAGAACTTCCTAAAAATCATGTTCATCAAATCCATAAATGATGTTGGGGCATTAGTCAATCCAAATGACATCACCAAGAATTAAGAGTGCCCATACCGCGTAGGAAAAGTCTCTTAAGGATATCCTTTTTCATAATCTTAAGCTGATGATCCCTAGAATGAAGATTATCTTAGAAAAGAACTTTGTAACTTGCAACCGATCAAACTAATCATCTATCCTTGGAAGAGGGTACTTGTTCTTAAGTATTACCTTATTCAACTGCCAATAGTCAATTCACATCTAAAGGGAACCATCCTTCTTGCGCACGAATAACACGAGCGCACCCTATGGAGATACACTAGGGAGAATAAACCCCTTATCCAGAAGATCCTTAAGTCACTCCTTGAGTTCCCTTAACTCAGCCAGAGCCATTTTATAAGGAGAAATAGATATTTGACGAGTGTTCAAAACCAAGTTAATACCAAACTATATTTCCCTGTCCGGAGGAACACTAGGAAGATCATTCAAAAAGACCTCAGAAAACTTATTTAATACTGAAACCAAATGAAAAGATGGACCTTATGAGTTAGAATTTCTAACACGAACAAGGTGTCAAAGACAACTCTTAGAGATTAACCTCAGAGTTCTTAGATAAGAAATAAACCCTCCTAGGAGCTAGGAAACCACACTCCCTCTTTATAATTGGTTCACTAGGGAACCTAAAGACAATCTAAGGATGCATAATAAGAGTGTAACCAATCCATCTCCAAAATAACATCAAAATCCACCATATCAAGTTCAAACAAATCAACCAAGGTCTGCTTACCACGAGTAGATATATCAACCCCCTGTAGACTCTCTTAGCAATAATTGAGTCACCTACTACTGTCGAAACTGAAAAAAGATCCAAAAAAACCTCAGGATCAAAGCCCATATATACAGCCACAAATGGGTTCACATAGGAAAGAGTGGACCCTGAATCAAGCAGACAATACACTTCACAAGAAAAGATTTGTAGCATACCAATAACGATATCAGGTGATACTTCAAATTCCTGCTGAGATGCAAGATCATACGACCTATTTCGGTCAATGCTAGTAATAGAAGCAGGAGTAGATATCGAAGTCGTACCACTAGGTGCAGGAGTAGAAGATTAATAAACCAGAGCTTGACCGCTCCAAATATCCTTTACCATCCAGACAATTCTTGAGCATATGGAATATCTTTCCATATTTAAAATACTTGATCCTTCCTTCATCACAATAACCCCAATGAAGACGACCTCAGAACTGGAAATAAGGGAATGAAGAAACTAAATGACCCCCACTCAGTTGAAATTGGGCACCCTTACCCCAAAAAATATCACCACCCTGTTGATGCCTATTACCCGACTATCTCAGGTACGGAGCACTGGTAATATAGAAGGAACTAGAATACCCCCGCTTCTTTTTTGGTTATTTAGCTCTATCTCGACCACCTTACGAATAAGAACCTCTCTGATAAGAAAAGCTACACCTCTTACCCTATCTATCTCCAAAATCTGCTTGTTTTCTCTTCTCATCCTCCACCTGTAGCATATGGACAACTAGCCTCAAAATATCCATATCTTTAATCAGTGAAGTTTTATCGCTTTCCAAAATAAAATCTCAATTCAATATAGCTATGAACTTCCTCATCCTTTCTCATATGTCAACCATAAAATTAGGAGCATGACTTGACAGTTGATGAAACTTCAAGACATATTCCTTGACAAACATTCTCGCTTGCTTAAGATTCACGAACTTTTCCATCTTTTCTTCCCTTAGCTCTTAAGGAAACAAATAATAAAGAAAATCTCTAGAAAAAACATCCTATAAGGATGACACCTCCACATCTCCTCTATCCCTATCCCGATCTTTGTACCATTGGAATGTAACATCCTTGAGCTGATAAGCTACAAAGTTTACACCTTCCATAGTAGTGTCCTACATCACCCTAAAATATCTTCTCTATTTTACCTAAGAAACTCTGAGTATCCTCATCTACATTTACACCAATAAAAGTAGGAAGATTAAGTTTCATAAATGGGCCACCTCTTGTGGCCTCAGCAGACAATGAACTAGACGCATCTCGCTTAGCCTGAGTAACAATGAATTGAGCAATAGTATGAATAGACTGACAAAATTATGCATTGGTAACCTCACCCTGTGAAGGACTAGTAGTAATCAGAGGAACTCCAGAACTATCAATGATGGGACTTTAAGATTAGTGACAAACTCCAGGCTTACCTCATTAACATTGTCCCCAAATGTGACTAAAGAGTTTCCTTGTGTTCCAGATCATCAAGGTATGATCTACAAAGTGAAAAACTAAGGATTAGAGAAGAATTCCAAAACTCAGACTCAAAGCTTGAAAAATAGAATACCAAGAAAGTGAAATATTACTAAATGCCTTGTAGCCTCTCTCTTATGAATGAGGCACACTACATACCCTTAAAGACACACTACTAGTCACGACCTTGTGGACTACAAATTGACCATAACCTAAAGCTTTGATACCATCTTGACACAACTAGATCGAGGGCCTTGTTGTAGTAGGAATCCTATGTCTGGCCAAGACCATAGACCACCCTCATTACCCAACCCAACCTCCAGTCACCTGCCCTAAGTTTGTTGAATTTCTAGCATATAACAAGACAGTGTAATAGCTCACATAAAGACTCTAGTATAGAATCACAACCGTGATATTTAGGCCATAAGACATTGAGAAATATTTCAAATTCCACTAATAAAGAATCATTCCTATGCAACCAATTATTCAATATCATCATTAATGGATATAAAAAGACAATTAAAACATAGGAAAACCGAAACCAAGAATCTATAACCAAAAACCTCAAATCATAGTTGAAAACCAAAAATCATACAATAATAAAATCATAAAAATATTGAATAAAACAATATTTTTAGTTGGAACTAACAATGAGGAAGAGAACATGCCTTAATTGACAAAGTAGACAGAGAGAAACCACCAACAAGATCCATAAATTAGTCCTCTAGTTAAAACCCTAGCTTTCTTGCCCTAAAGCTCTTGAGAGAATTACAAAGTGTTTAGGAAGAGTTTCTAAGTGTTAATTAATAGAATAATAGGGTAAATAACCTCCCAATAGGAATATAAGTTGTTGAACTTCTTTAGGATAACTGGGGAAATTTCCAGATTGTACCCACTTAAGTTGCATAAAAATCCCATAATAGGGACACAACTAACACTTATGATTCGAATGCTCCCTGTACGAGTGGTACCCACCACTCTTACCCTTAGACTCACTCCTATACCAAACAATATCCAAGGTACGACTCATACAATTCAAGCCATATCCCAATATATGATCCATAACCTTCACTCGTATCTCTAGCAGAATTAAATCCTAAGAGCATTGGACACTGTTCACCATACGAGTCCTTGGTAAGACTCGAACCCTATCTTGCAGCTCATGGTGAGATACTTGTACTCGTATCCATCCTAGGTTACCATGTCTAAGGTTAAGTAAAGAAAAAAATGATCTGTATCTAGTGATATGACTCATACCATATAAGTCGATCCCATTTTGGTGACCAAAATCCATCCCACCAACTAACACTAGTCCGTATATGATTGTACCATATCATTCCTACACCAACATACGGCTCGTACGTATAAGCCGTATTGGGTCCAGAGACAAAAATTCTAGGAAATTTTCCACAGCCTAAAAACCAGGGTGTTTCAATCTTCCCCACTTGGAACATTTGTCCCCAAATGACGGACAAGACAGGGGTAACCACACGCATGAGTCATTTCCATTATCAAATATATTTCCAATCATTAGCAAACATTGAAAACAAAAAGAAAAGATATTATTCTTTCCTTTAACAAACTCAGAAATTAAAGTTTTGTTGGAGACATATACTTTGTGCATGAATCATAGGAGCATAAAATATATGTAGATACTTGAACTTCAAGTCCTTATCCCCGTCCTATATAGCTTTTTCCACCTTATGCTTCCTCCAAAGACCCTTAGTCAAGGCCACATCCTTGGTTCATAACCAACTAACCTTCCTATACAAGATCTAATTTTGTACCTCTTTATAAGCTAGAAAGTCCAAGATACCTAACCCTCCAAAGGAAGAATCGAAGAAGGATTACCAAGAAACTTACTCAACATGGACGCATGAAATACCAATTGAATGGAGTTCAAACTAGAAGGAAACTCCAATTCCAAAGCAACATTTCCACCCCTCCACCAAGCCATATAAGGACAAATATATCGGGGACTGAGCTTCCTCTTTTTGCCAAACTGCATTACTCTCTTCATAAGGGATGCCTTGATGAACACCTTATTCCCAATCTCAAACTCCCAGTCTCTACGCCTTATATCCATAGAAGATTTCTGGCGACTTTAGGAAGCCTTAAGCCTATCACAAATAACCATCACCTATTCCATATCTTGATAGATAAAATATAGACCAAACATATTTGCCTTACTAAGCTCGAACTATACAATAGGAGATCTACACCTTCTACCATACAATGCCTCAAAAAGGGTCATGCCAATACTATAATGATAGCTATTATTGTAAGAAAACTTCACCAAAGGTAAAATCTCAACCCAACTGTCACTATAATTAAACACACATGCCCAAAGCATATCCTTCTATGTCATAATAGTTCTTTTCGCTTGCCCATCCTTCTGAGGATGAAAAACGGTACTCAGATTCAGCTTAGTACCCAATCCCTTATGAAAAGACCACCAAAAATATGATGAGAACTGCCTACCATGATCAGTGATAATCAAAATAGGTACTCCATGGCGCTTCACAATCTCCTAAAGATATAATTTTGCACAATCCTCCACTAGGAAGGCAGTCCTAATAGGCAAGAAGTGAGAAGACTTTTTCATTCTATCAATGATTACTTAAGTCAAATCATAATGATTTCGAGATTGAGGAAGACCGGTAATGTAGTCCATATTGATTACCTCTTATTTTTATTTGGGCAAAACAATCTCTTGATATAACCCATCAGGATGTAGACCTTGCTTCTCCATAATATTTGCACTAAGCCATGATCGAACCACTTCCTTTACCATTACCCCACCACTCTTGGAATCCATAAGACAAACTCTAAGATTTTCAAAGTGGTGAATATCTTTCACCAATTCAAACTTTCTTTCCTCCACATAAGCCAAACTCCCCATGGATAACCTGCTAAGAGCATAAGCAACTACATTATCCTTACCTGGTGATAGTGATGACTCATGTCATAGTCTTTCAGAAGCTCCAACTATTTTCTTTGCCTGAGATTTAGCTCCTTTTGAGGGAACACATACTATAGACTTTTATGATAAGTAAAAGTATCCATGTGCACTCCATATAGATAATGCCACCAGATTTTAAAGGAAAAAACCATCGAAAATAACTCCAAATCATGAGTAGGATAATTTGTTAGATATACCTTCAACTTCCGGCAAGCATAGGTAATTACCTTTAAATGCTGCATCAAAACACAACCAAGTCCCACCCTAGATGCATTAAAATAAACCACAAACCCCTTACTACCCTCAGGAAGTGTCAAAATTATAGCCGAAGTTAGCTTATCTTTCTACTTCTCAAAGCTCCCCTCACAAGCATCCGACCAAGAAAACTTCTTCTTTTTTTAAGTCAACTTAGTCAAAGGAGTAGCTATCATCTAAAAGCTCTCCACAAACCATCGATAATAACCTAACCAAACCCAAGAAAATCCAAATATCTGTTGGAGTCATGGGTCTAGGCCACCTTTAATCATAACCACCTTTTGCAGATCCACCATGATCTCCTCGCTAGAAATAATATTACCAAGAAAAGGAACAACATTCAACTAAAACTCACACTTGGAGAACTTGGCATACAACTGATGTTCTTTCAAAGTTTATTATACCACATAGAAGGTATTAGGCTGATCCATCTCAATTTTGGAATAAGCCAAAATGTCATCAATAAACACAATGACTAAGAAATCCAATAACTTCCTAAAAACCCTATTCATCAAGTTTATAAATGACACTAGGGCATTAGTCAATCCAAATGATATAACCAAGAATTTAGAGTGACCTTGCCGAGTATTAAAAATTGTCTTAGGGTTATCATCCTCCCTAATCTTAAGCTGATGATACCCAGATGAAAGATCGATCTTAGAAAAAAACTTGGCATCTTGCAACTGATCAAATAAGTCATTTATCCTTAGAAGAAAATAATTGTTCTTAACTGTTACCTTATTCAACTACTGATAGTCAATGCAAATTCGAAGCAAACAATCTTTCTTGCGTACGAACAACACCACCCTAACCCTCAGACATACACTAGAACAAATAAACCCCTTATCCAGAAGATCCTTAAGTTTCTCCTTGAGTTCCGTTAACTTAGTCGAAGCCATTCTATAAGGAGGAATAGACATTAAACGAGTGTCTGAAACCAAGTTTATACCAAACGCTATTTCCCCATCCAGAGGAACACCAGGGAAATGAAACTTATTTTCTTCCGAAATTGAATGGAAAGATGTACCCCAAACCCAGTGATAAATAAAAACAATAGAGATTAACCTCTGAGCTCTAAGATTTGAAATAAACCTCCCCATAGGAGCTAGGGAACCACCCTGCCACTCTATAACTAGTTTACTATAGAACCTAAGACAACCTTATGGGTCCGACAATCCAAGGATGCATAACAAGAGTGTAACCAATCCATCCCTAGAATAACATCAAAATCCACCATATCAAGTTCAAACAAATCTACCAAGGTCTTCTTACCACAAACAAATATCACACAAACCCTATAGACTCTCTTAGTATTAATTGAGTCACCTACTGAGGTAGAAATAAAAAAAAGTATCTAAAACAACCTTAGGATCAAAACCAATACATATAGCCATAAATAGGTTCATATAGACAAGAGTGGACCCCAGATGAAACAGACAATACACAATATAAGAAAAGAGTTGTAACATACCAGTAATGACATCAAGTGATGCCTCAAATTCCTATCAAGATGGAATAGCATACAACCTATTTCAACCAGTATCAGTGATAAAAGTAGGATTAGATACCAAAGTTGCACCATTAGGTGCAAGAGAAGAAGATGAAGAAACTAAAGCTTTGATCGCTCCTAAAGATCCCTTACCGACTAGATAATTCTTGAGCATATAGCCTGGCTGGCCAAATTTGAAACACTTATCATTTCCTTTGTTACAATAACCCTGATGAAGACAACAATAGAACCAGCAAAGAAGGCATAAAGAAACTAAATTATAATCACCTAAGATTGGGCACCCTGTACCTAGAAATTATTACCACCCTACTAACTCCTATCACCTAACTACCTCGGGTAAGGAGTGTTAGCAGTATAGAAGGAACTAGAACTCCCCCACTTATTTTTCGGTGATTTACCTCTATCTCGACCATCTTGCGAATGAGCACCTCCCTGATTAGAAAACCTGCACCTCTTACCCTTCAAATCTCCAAACTCTATTGTTTTCTCTTATTATCCTCCACTAGCTACATGTGGACAACTAACCTTGAAATGTCCACATCTTAATTAAAAAAGCAATCTTTCTTTTCAAAGTCAAATCTTGATTTAATCTAAAAGCAAACTTTCTCAACTTCGCTCTCATGTCAGCCACTAAATCAGTATGCTTTGATAACTAATGAAACTTCAAGGCATATTCCATGATAGATTTTCTTTCTTGCTTAAAATTCACAAAACTGTCCATATTAGCTTCCCTCAATTCTTAAGGAAAGAAACAATCTAGAAAAGATCTAAAAAAAATATCCCATAAAGATGACTCCTCCACATCTCCTTTATCCCTATCCCACTCTTTATACTATTGGTACGTAACATCCTTGAGCTGATAAGCTACAAAGTTTACACCTTCCACATTAGTGGCTTGCATCACCTTGAATATCTTCTCTATTTCATCCAAGAAACCCTAAGGATCGTCCTCTACGTTTACACTAGTAAAAGTAGGAGGATTCAGTTTCATATACTGGCCAACCCTTATGGCCTTAGCACATAACCCACCAGACGTATCTCACTCAGCCTAAGTAATAACCAATATAGCAATAGCATGAATAGACTAAAAATATTCTCCATTAGTCACCTTACCTTGAGAAGGACTAGTAGGAATAGGAGGAACTCCAAAACTGTTAGAGATATGACCCTGAGAGAAAAGATGAAGTCCAAACACAAGACGTACCCCATCAACATTGTCCCCAAATAGGACATAAGAGTTTTCTTTATAATAGATCATCAAGGTATGATCTAAAATGTGAAAAAAAAATTTAGAGAAGAATACTAAGACTTAGACACAAAGCTTGAAAATAGAAAAAAAAGAAAGCTAAACTACATAAATGCATTGTAGACTCTCTTTTATGAATGGGGTGTGCTACATACCCGTAAAAGATACTCTACTAGACACAACTCGGTGGACTCCCAATTTACCATGAACCTAAAGCTCTAATACCAACATGACCTGACCCGATTGGAGGCCTTGTTATCATGGGCATCCTAATTCCGACCAGGATCGGAGGCTATCCCTATTACCAACCCAACCTCCAGCAAGCTACCTTAAGTTGGCTGAATTTCTAGCATATAATAAGATAATGTAATAGCTCACATGAAGACACTAGTATATGATAACAACCGTGACTAACCTAATCGAGTCTAACCATCCCAAACTAATGATCCAACCATACCAAACAAAGCCAGTACTAAAACAAGTCCATAACCAAATAAATTCTAATACATAATATGATAAATCCCAAAATGAAATTTGTCAAAACAGTGAGAAATTATATCCAATGATGTTAGCTTCCATACAAATGCCAATATTAAGGCCAACAACAATATCAATCCCACCTACTCTAACCCATTATTTTACTATAAAACCTCTAACCAAAAGAGTAAGAATATTCGATTAGTACAAGCCCTAACCATAACTCAAACCAACATCTATTTGTAAATCAGAATGCCTAACAATATCCATAACATGAAATAAAGGGAAAGATGGAAGCTCACTACTTCAATCCAAAAGATTTCCCGAAGTCAATCATTTTATAGGAGTAGAGCAATCGGTCCCTACATATTATGGGTATACAACCGCCTGAAGACGGGTTAAAGAGTGATCACTAGAAAGAAATTAGGCTAAGGACAAAATAATGTTATTTATAAAATAAAGTAAAATAATCCATATATATATAACTATGCCGGGAAAGAGGAACGGAGTTTAGCATGCCATTAAAACCTGGGCTGTGTAGCTTTACCTTCCTAAACAACCCATTGGCTATATGGGTTCAACTCTCCTACTTGAAGGGCCCCAGTGCATGAAGCTACACGACTAGGGAAGAAAACCTGGGATAACTACTACATCCCCCAAAATATAGTGTGTCATCATGCACATGGTCAGTTGGACAAAATATTACATCAGCAAATATAAGTTTCCAGTTTAGATTGCCCTAGGATCACCAATTCTAAGGCTTTGCTACACCTTTCTCCTTTAAGCCCAATTAAAACTATTTTCCATCCAAACCATTATTCCATTATTATTAACCTAGGCTATTAGTAGTGGAATCATCATACTACCAATAACTTGAAAGTATAAACCTTAGACAAACCTTAGGGGATTTGATGTACCCCATATGATTTCGAACTAATCAAAACCATGGCAACCAAGGCCCTTTATATCCATTTAAAACCATCTAAACCATTAAAATTATTAGGGTTTTTATTACTAAGTTTAAACCATGCATAACTTCCATTGAAACACCAATATTATTGTGAAAATATTGTTAAAGGGATCATATCAAACATATCGAGGGCATAGAATTTCTAAAACCAAAGTCCATTACCAAAGACCCATTCCCATGTAACCAATTATCCAAAACCACCATTAATTCTTATAAAAGCATAATTAAAATATATGAAAACCATAACCAAGAATTTATAACCAAAACCCCCAAGTTATAGTTGAAAATCCAAAATCATACAATAACGAAATCATAAAAACATTGTATAAAACAATGCATTTAGTTGTAACTAATAATGAATAAAAATATTAAGCCTTAATTGCTAAAGTAGATAGAGAGAAACCACCAAAAGATCCCTAAATTAGTCCTCTAGTTAAAACCCTAGCTTTCTTGCCTAAATGATCTTGAGAGAATTATAGAGCGTTTAGGGAGAGTTTCAAATCTTGTAAATAAAATACCAAGAAATTTAAACATCCTAAATACCCTGTAGACTCTCTTTTATGAATGTGGTGTGCTACATACCAGTAAAATAGAATCTACTAGACACAGCTCGATGGACTCCCAATTTATCATAAACCTAAATCTCTAATACCAACATGACCCAACCCGATTGGAGGCCTTGTCATCATGGGCATCCTAATTCTGACCAGGATCGGAGGCTATCCGTATTACCCAACCCAACCTCCAACAACCTGTCTTGAGTTGGCTGAATTTCGAGCATATAATAAGATAATGTAATAGCTCACATGAAGACTCTAGGATATGATAACAACCGTGGCTAACCCAATCGAGTCCAACCATCCCAAACTAAATATCCAACCATCCCAAACAAAATCAATACTAAAACAAGGTCCATAATCAAATAGGTTCTAATACATAATATGATAAATCCCAAAATGAAATTTGACGGAATAGTGAGAAATTATATCCAATGATGTTAGCTTCCATACAAATGCCAATATTAAGGCCGACAACAATATCAATCCCACCCACTCTAACCCATTATTGTACTATAAAGCCTCTAACCAAAAGAGTAAGAATATCTGATTAGTACATGCCCCAACCATAACTAAAACAAACATTTATTTGTAAATCAGAATGCCTAACAATATCCATAACATTAAAATAAAGGGAAAGATGGAAGCTTAATACTTCAATCCAAAAGCTTTCCCCTAGTCAATCATTTTATAGGAGGAGTAGAGCAACCGGTCCCTACATAGTATGGGTATACAACCGCCTGAAGACAGGTTAAAGAGTGATCGCTAGAATAAAATTAGGCTAAGGATAAAATAATGCTATTTAAAAAACAAAGTAACACAATCCATATATATATAACCATGCCGGGAAAGAGTAACTGAGTTTAGCATGCCATTACAACCTGGGATGTGTAGCATTGTCTTCCTAAACAACCCATGGGCTATATGGGTTCAGCTCTCCTACTTGAAGGGCCCCAGTGCGTGAAGCTACACGATCAGGGAACAAAACCTGGGATGACTATTACATCCTCCAAAATATAGTGTGACATCATGCATATGGTGACTTGGACAAACTATTACATCAACAAATATAAGTTGCCTGTTTAGATTGCCCTAGGATCACTACCTTCTAAGGATTTGCTACACCTTCCTCCTTTAAGCCCAATTAAAACTATTTTCTATCCAAACTATTATTCCATTATTATTAACCTAGGTTACTAGTAGTGGTATCATCAAACCAATAATAACTTGAAAGTACAAACCTTAGACAAACCCTAGGGGATTCGATATACCCCACATGATTTCCCATTAATAAAAACCATGGAAACCAAGGCCCTTCACATCCATTTAAAACCATCTAAACCATTAATATCATTAGGTTTTTATTACTAAGTTTCAACCATGCATAACTTACAGTGAAAAACCAATATTATTGTGCAAATATTGGTAAAGGCATTATATCAAACATATTGGGGGCATAGAATTTGTAAAACCAGAGTCCATTGCCAAAGACCCATTCCCATGCAACTAATTATCCAAAACCACCATTAATTCTTATAAAAACATAATTAAAATATAAGAAAACCATAACCAAGAATTTATAACCAAAACCCCCAAGTTATAGTTGAAAATCCAAAATCATACAATAATGAAATTATAAAACTATTGTATAAAACAACGCATTTATTTGGAACTAATAATGAAAAAAAATATTATGCCTTAATTGCCAAATTAGATGGACAGAAACCACCAAAAGATCCCTAAATTAGTCCTCTAGTTGAAACCTATCTTTCTTGCCTAAATGCTCTTGAGAGAATTATAGAGTGTTTAGGAAGAGTTTCTAAGCTTGAAAATTGAATACCAAGAAAGTTAAACATCCTAAATGCCGTGTAGACTCTCTTTTATGAATGTGGTGTGTTACATACCCGTAAAATAGACTCTACTAGACACAGCTCAGTGGATCCCAATTTACCATGAACCTAAAGCTCTAATACCAACATGACCCGACTAGATTAGAGGCCTTGTCATCATGGGCATCCTAAGATTGACCAAGATCGGAGTCTATCCCTATTACCTAACCCAACCTCCCGCAACCTACCTTGAGTTGGCTGAATTTCGAGCATATAATAAGATAATGTAATAGCTCACATGAAGACTCTAGGATATGATAACGACTATAACTAACCCAATCGAGTCCAACCATCCAAAACTAACTATCCAACCATACCAAATAAAACCAATACTAAAATAAGGTCCATAACCAAATAAGTTTTAATACATAATATGATAAATCCCAAATGAAATTTGTCAAAACAGTGAGAAATTATATCCAATGAGGTTAGCTTCCATACAAATGCCAATTTTAAGGCTGACAATAATATCAATCCCACCCATTCTAACCCATTATTGTACCATAAAGCCTCTAACCAAAAGAGTAAGAATATTCTATTAGTACATGCCCCAACCATAACTAAAACCAACATTTATATGTAAATCAGAATGCCTAACAATATCCATAACATGATATAAAGGGAAAGATAGAAGCTCACTACTTCAATCCAAAAGCTTTCGCTGAGTCAATCATTTTGTAGGAGGAGTAGAGCAACTGTTCCCTACATAGTATGGGTATACAACCGCCTGAACATGGGTTAAAGAGTGATCACTAGAATGAAATTAGGCTAAGGATAAAATAATGTTATTTATAAAACAAAGTAAAACAATCCATATATATATATAACTATGCCGGGAAAGAGGAACTGAGTTTAGTATGCCATTAAATCCTGGGTTGTGTAGCTTTGCAATCTTAAACAACCCATGGGCTATATGGGTTCAGCTCTCCTACTAGAAGGGCCCCAGTGCGTGAAGCTATATGACCAGGGAAGAAAACCTGGGAGGACTAGTACATCCCCCAAAATATACTGTGACATCATGGACATGGTCAGTTGGACAAAATATTACATCAGCAAATATAAGTTGCTAGTTTAGATTGCCCTAGGATCACCAACTTCTAAGGCTTTGCTACACCTTCCTCCTTTAAGCCCAATTAAAACTATTTTCCATCCAAACCATTATTCCATTATTATTAACCTAGGCTATTAGTAGTGGTATTATCATACCAATAATAACTTGAGAGTACAAACCTTAGGGGATTCGATGTACCCCACATGATTTCCAAATAATCAAAACCATAGCAACCAAGGCCCTTCACATCAATTTAAAACCACCTAAACCATTAATATCATTAGGGTTTTATTACTAAGTTTAAACCATGCATAACTTCCATTGAAAAACGAATATTATTGTGAAAATATAGTTAATGGCTTTATATCAAACATATCGGGGGCATAGAATTTCTAAAACTAGAGTCCATTACCAAAGACCCATTCCCATGCAACCAATTATTTAAAACCACCATTAATTCATATAAAAGCATAATTAAAATATAAGAAAACCATAACCAAGAATTTATAACCGAAACACCCAAGTTATAGTTGAAAATCCAAAATCATACAATAATGAAATCATAAAAATATTGTATAAAACAATGCATTTAGTTGGAACTAATAATGAAGAAAAATATTATGCCTTAATTGCCAAAGTAAATGGAGAGAAACCACCAAAAGATCCCTAAATTAGTCCTCTAGTTGAAACCCTAGTTTCCTTGCCTAAATGCTCTTGAGAGAATTATAGAGTGTTTAGTAAGAGTTTCTAAGCTTGAAAATAGAATACCAAGAAAGTTAAACATCCTAAATGCCTTGTAGACTCTCTTTTATGAATGTGTTGTGCTACATACCCTTAAAAGAGACTTTACTACACACAACTCGGTGGAATCCCAATTTAACATGATCCTAAAGCTCTAATACCAACATGACTTGACCCGATTTGAGGCCTTGTCATCATGGGCATCCTAAGTCCGACCAGGATCGGAGGCTATCCCTATTACCTAACCCAACGTCTAGCAACCTGCCTTGAGTGGGCTGAATTTCGAGCATATAACAAGATAATGTAATAGCTCACATGAAGACTCTTGGATATGATAACAATCGTGACTAACCCAATCGAGTCCAACCATCCCAAACTAACTATCCAACCATACCAAACAAAACCAATACTAAAACAAGGTCCATAACCAAATAAGTTCTAATGCATAATATGATATTTCCTAAAATGAAATTTGAAGGAACAATGAGAAATTATTTCCAATGATGTTAGCTTCCATACAAATTCCAATATTAAGTCTGACAACAATATCAATCCCACCCACTCTAACCCATTATTGTACCATAGAGCCTCTAACCAAAAGATTAAGAGTATCCGATTAGTAAATGCCCCAACCATAACTAAAACCAACATCTATTTATAAATCATAATGCCTAACAATATCCATAACATGCTATAAAGGGAAAGATGGAAGATCACTACTTCAATCCAAATGTTTTCCCCCAGTCAGTTATTTTGTAGGAGGAGTAGAGCAACCGGTCCCTACATAGTATGGGTATACAACCGCCTGAAGACAGGTTAAAGAGTGATCGCTAGAATGAAATTAGGCTAAGGATAAAATATTTTTATTTATAAAACAAAGTAAAACAATCTATATATATATATATAACTATGCCGGGAAAGAGGAATTGAGTTTAGCATGCCATTAAAACCTGGGCTGTGTAGCTTTGCCTTCCTAAACAACCCATTGGCTATATGGGTTCAGCTCTCCTACTTGAAGGGCCCTAGTGCATGAAGCTACACGATTAGGGAAGAAAACCTAGGATAGCTACTACATCCCCCAAAATATAGTGTGTCATCATGAATATGGTCAGTTGGACAAAATATTACATCAACAAATATAAGTTTTCAGTTTAGATTGCCCTAGGATCACCACTTTTTAAGGCTTTGCTACACCTTTCTCCTTTAAGCCCAATTAAAACTATTTTCCATCCAAACCATAATTCCATTATTATTAACCTAGGCTATTAGTAGTGGTATCATCATACTACCAATAACTTGAAAGTATAAACCTTACACAAACCTTAGGTGATTGAATGTACCCCACATGATTTCCAATTAATCAAAAGCTTGGCAACCAAGGCCCTTCACATCCATTTAAAACCATCTAAACCATTAATATCATTAGGGTTTTATTACTAAGTTTCAACCATGCATAACTGTCATTAAAAAACCAATATTATTATGAAAATATTGTTAAAGGTATTATATCAAATATATCGGGGGCATAAAATTTCTAAAACTAGAGTCCATTACCAAAGAACCATTCCCATGCAACCAATTATCCAAAACAACCATTAATTCTTATAAAAGCATAATTAAAATATAAGAAAACCATAACCGAGAATTTATAACCACAAGTAATAGTTGAAAATCCAAAATCATAAAAGAATGAAATCATAAAAACGTTGTATAAAACACTGCATTTAGTTGGAACTAATAATGAAAAAAAATATTATGCCTTAATTGCCAAAGTAGATGGAGAGTAACCACCAAAATATCCTTAAATTATTCCTCTAGTTGAAACCCTAGCTTTCTTGCCTAAATGCTCTTGAGAGAATTATAGAGTGTTTAGGAAGAGTTTCTAAGTGTTAATGAATAGAATAATAGGATAAATAACCTCCAACTAGGAATATAAGCCATGTGAAGTTATTAGGATAAATAGGGAAATGTCCAGATTGCCCCCACTTAAGTTGCCCAAAAATCCCATCACCTGGATATGACTGACCCTTATTAGTCATATGGTACCACTCATACCGTTCAAATCTCCTTGGACCCAATATTTTCCAAGGTATGAATCATCCAACACAAGTCATACACAAATATATAATTGTAACCTTCACCCATATCCTTGGCATAATTGAATCCTAAGAGGATTGGACACTGTCCACCATATGAGTCCTGAGTACGACTCATACCCTGGCTTATGGCTCATGGTGATCCACTCATACTCAGATCTAACATAGGTTACCAAGTATAAGGTTAAGTGAATAAACCAAATGATCCATGTCTGACCATACAAATCATACCATACATGTCGTACCCATCTAGTGACCAAAATCCATCCCACCAGCCAACACTAGTCAGCATACAAATGGACTATATAATTCATACCCCAATATATGGCTCATACCTATGAGTCATATTGTGTCCGGAGAACAAAATTCTATGAAATTTTCTAAGGTCCAAAAACCAGGATATTTCACGCATTATCATTGGTTTAGGATGTATAAGGCCTAATTATTTAAACACTACAAGAGATATCAAGTTAATGCTCATACTTAAGTAACACAAGTCCCTAGAAAATCTGGACTGCCTAATTGTACAAGGTATTATGAATGCACCGAGACCATTTTTTTTATAAGAGATCAATATGTAATCACACTATAATGATCCAAACCACCAACATCCTCATAACTGGACGCTCTCTTCTATGTCATCAACTTCTTCATAAATTTCACAAAGCCCGACATCTGTTCTAGAGCTTAAAGAAGGGGGATATTCAAAGTCAACTCCTTTAATAAAAAAATAAACTTCTTATACTTCCTAAGGAAAAGATGGGAGAGGTTATGGAATAAGATTCAAAACTGGTTTGACCTTCTTACCGTTACCTTTATCCTTCTCAACTCACTTATCTACACCCATTAATTTCTATGATGACTCATCACTAGTCACCAACTTTTCCTATTCCTCTCCAGGTGCATTATCTACATCCATAATGTCTTTTCTCACATTATTAACCATAAGCATGGGTGGATCAATAGTGGTCTTATCGCTCTAAGTATTAATAGATAAATAATAATTGTTGTTCATTAGATTTTGTAGAATGTTTCTTAAGAGAATGACTGGTTGACGATAATTCAATGTAGCAAATATCTGATAAAAATACGGCTATAGCTGCTTAATTGCAGTGCATACAATTCTAGTTTTTGGGTCAATCTTGATACGTCTGCCTTAATCGATTTAAGGTAATTCTCTTAATTATATAAAATATTCACCAACTTAGAAAGAAATTCCTCTCTCCTCAAGTCAGTATCATGGTTCCCTAGTAGAACATATACACCAATCCTCTTGTTATAATCATTCTTTCTTTGCTAGTCGCCATCCTACTCTTTGCACAAATCCCTGTACATATCCCCATAATAGTTTCTACCATGATTACCTTGCCTAGATTTTAAAGTATCTTGGCTAAACGCTTGTCCCTGTCTTGAAAACCCATGATCTCGCTATCCAGATACTTTTGTTCCTCATCAGTGTCATATTCATACTACTTAGAAGATTTATCTTATGTGCCCATAATATTCACCTTTTTCCACTATGAAAGTTGGAAGTTTCTTAGTAAGTACCCTAATCTCAGTCTTCAATAGTATTATCTCTTAAGCCACTATCTCATCTAGGGCTCTCTACTTACTAGAGGTACCAATTGTATAAGTTTTAGCTCTCTCTTTCTACCTTCCAAGTACGCCACCCTCAGTTAGTTTTATTGATCCAGTTTAAATTTTTCTTAGCTACCTACTAATGAAGACTCATCAAAGCCTCACCAGTATTACTTTGTAATGACCTTTTTGGTTATTTTTCATATTCTAGCTTATTTTATCTATTTAAGCTTCTTTATAGCTATCCCAAGTCATTTATGACTTGGCTGGACTGACGGTTTAATTATTGAGCAGTTCATTTATTTTTAGAACCCATTCCCTAGTCTTTACTGGTTCCCAATGGCCACTGGGAAAACACTTCTTTGAAATAATTTCAGATGCAAATTTTGACTATGACAATAACTCTGGAATATCGATTTTAAGCTAGGTAAACCTTTGGTTTGTGTCCCAATAATTTCCACTTATTGGTCAAAAAGTTGAAAATTAGTAAAATGGGTGTGGGATCCATATTTGTTTGAAATTACATTGAATGGAAAATCAAACTTTTCCATTGTATTTGGAACATCGATTTTAGGCTATGTGAACCCTTGGTTAAGGTCCCAAAGCTTTTGAACTTATTTTGGGCTATTGAGCGGATTTTATGAAAAATGGTAATATAGATGTGGGCCCAACATTTTAGCAAAATGATCTTAGATGAAAGTTTTGATGAATCTATGTAATTTGAAATGTGGAACTAGAAATTCACTATTGGATCATATTAATGTGATGATCCAAATAGAGGTCGCTCTTTGTTATTGATATTGAATTGGATACTATGATGATATAATGATACCCAACAAAGCCAAAAGATATTATGATGATATGACAATGCTCGGTAAGGATAGAGGATATTATGATGATGTGATGATACCCATCAAGGCTATAGTATATTATGATGATATGATGATGCTCGACAAGGCCGAAGATATTATGATGATGTAATGATGCCTGGCAAGGTTGGAGGATTTTATGATATTGGGATAATTCCTGGAAAGGCTAGAGGATGTTATGATAGGTATATTGATATCCAATAAGGCCAGAGGATGATTATATTGATTTTTTATATTGTATAAATTTTTGCATGGGCATTACCTATCACTAGTATGCACCTATGTCTATCAGCCATGGTGTAGAGATTTTGGATCAAAGTTGTAGAGCTTGCATGCAAACTTTGTTTTAGATTTTTCTGTATTTTGATTATAGTTGATATGTGTTCAGATGATAGCCCATGGACCCAGTATTGGCCCCTTTAGCTTTGACCTCGGGTCTTTACTTTTCATTGGATATTATGGATGTTATATGTAGTGAGAGTAGTATACTTGTGTTGGATACTGTATGGTTCCATTCTTGATTAACGAAACATCCCAGAGCAAATCATTCTTTGACGAGTAGTTATGCCTTATTCATTTGAATTCCAATTTTGGTTACCATCCAAACGGGTTGCAGTATTGCCATATAATGTATTTTTTGATTATCTCTATTTCTATGCCCAAATAGCGCCTTATGAGATTATTCTTGTGGTTTCCATATGGACTTTCAGTGGATCATCTTTGGTTCATTGAGTCCTCAATGATGACATTACATAGAGAGGACTCGGGTGAGTTTTTCTTAGTTTAGAGTAGATAGTAGGTGCAAGATGGTAACAAAAATTTATATTTGGATTGGGAATTTGTGTTCTGACTCATTTATTGGTTTGTTGTATTGAGATTGTATCAGTGTGTTTTGGTTAAATTTGTCTACATTATCCTTTTGGTTCAGTCAGATACCAGTTAGTGGTTGCAGTTAAATTTTTGTTATTTGGAAGTAAAGTGAGAGTGCTAGCTGAAAAAGGGATACCTGTGGAAAAATCCCATAGAAGCATTTTCTCTTCGGTTAGGTTATCTAGGAAGTCATGCCTGGAGTTTGCGGGCCCAGTGCCTCATCATCTTAGGCTTTTAAGCTTTTTTCAATCAGTTGATTTTCAGGGATGAAAGTCCTTTTAGTAGTGGATATTATAATGACCCATCTTTTTTCATATTCCTACTTAGGTTACTATTTTAGCTTCTCCATATCTGCCCCAAGATATTTATGACTTGCTAGGACTGACTATTTGATTATCAGAAAGTTTATTTTTTTTAGAACAAATTCCCTGTTTGGAATTCTTTGTTAGTTCCAAATGGCTACTGGACAAAAACATCAGTGAAATGATCTCGGATACAAATTCTAACTATGCTAGTAGCTCCCAAATATCTATTTTAGGCTAGGTAGACCTTTAGTTCAGGTCTCAATGAAGCTCATGTCGACTTATTGGTCAAAAAGTTGGAAAATTGATAATATGGATGTGGGATACACATTTTGTAAACATGACCTCAGATGGAAAATCCAACTTCACCATCACATCGAGAACATTTATTTTAGGCAAGGAGGACACTTGGTTTAGGTCCTGAGGCTTCCGAACTTATTTTGGGCTATTAAGCAAATTTTATAAAAAACAAAACTCAATATGTGGGCCTCACTTTTTTTTGAAAATATCTAGGTTGAAAGTTTTGATGGTTCCATTGGATTTGAAATGTGGTTTACACTAAAAATTCACTATGGGATCATGTTCATAGGGTTCTAAATGGGTTCTAAGGGTTAAAAATAAGTTTTTGTCTTTGTTGTCATTTAGGGGATACTGTGATCGACATAGGGTTATCGCAATCGCCCTACTACGACTTCCATCCTCAATGGAAACAGCCATATCTCCATACCTAGTATGGGTGAGTTCATGACACATTTTCGTCAAACCAAGATGAACAATATAGAGTGACTCATTTGTCTCAACCAAGATCCTCTCTTACAAACATCTATATCAGGAACACATAACCTCCCTTGGTACTGCTAAGTACCATCACCACTAATCTCAAAGGCCAGCAACTTCGGCCCGCTTACATCACCCTTGATTCTCATAAATACAGGATCTAACATCTGTTTCTCCTTGATTTCAGAACAAAGATACGATTGCGCCACTTCTTACACCAATACTTCACCATCACAGAATCTAAGAGGAAAACTCAAAGACTAGACAAATGGTGAATGTCCTTCACTAACACCTATTTTTGTTTATCCATATAAGCTAGACTTCTCATGGAGCTGATGCTAACAGCATTAGCAACCTCATTAGCTTTACCTGGGTGGTAGTGAAGACTTATATTATAATCCTTAAGAAGTTCAAGCCAGCTTCTTTGCCTGAGGTTAAGCTCTTTCTGCGCAAACACATACTACAGGATCTTATGATTAGAAAAGATATCCACATGCACCCCATACAAATAGTGATGCCATATTTTCAATGCGAATACCACAACTAATAGTTTTAAGCCATGAGTCAGATAGTTCCTCTCATGCATGTTCAACTGTCTAGAGGCATAAGTTATCACATTTCATGTTGTATTAACTAAGTCCCACATGAGATGCATCATAATAGACCACAAACCCATATGTTCGTTCAGTCAAAGTCAAGACTGAAGCCAAAGTTAGCTTATCTTTTATCTTCTTGAAACTCCCCTCACAAGCATCATACCATAAGAACTTTACCTTTTTCTGAGTCAACTTAGTTAATGGGCCAGTAATAGTAAAAAAACTCTCCACAAATCTCTTGTAGTAATCAGTTAAACCCAAGAAGCTTCGAATCTCGGTTGGAATTGTGGGTGTAGGCCACTTCTTCACAGCTTGAACTTTGTACGGATCCACCATAATCCCTTTACTAGAAATGATATTACCCAAAAAATTGACACCATTCAACCAGAATTCACATTTTAAAAATTTGGCATACAATTGCCACTCTTTCAAGGTCTATAATATAATGTGGAGGTAATTCGTATGATCCATCTCACTCTTATAGTACACCAAAATGTCATTGATAAAAATAATGACAAACATATTGAAAAACTAATGGAAAGCCCTATTCATCAAATCCATGAATGCCACAGGGGCATTGGTCAACCTAAAAAACATCACCAGAAACTCAAAGTTCCCTTACCGAGTATTGAATGTAGTCTTAGGGATGTCACCTCTTTAATCTTCAACTGGTGATACCAAACCAAAGATCAATTTTGAAAAAAACATAGCAACCTGCAACTGATCAAACAAATCATTTATCCTTGGAAGAGGATACTTATTCTTTACCGTTACTTTGTTCAACTGTCAGTATTCAATACACATCTAAAGGGAACCATTCTTTTTATGGATGAATAACATTGGAGCACCCCACATGGACACACTAGGACTGATGAAACCCTTATCTAAAAGATCCTTGAGTTTATTCTTAAGCTACTTCAACTCAGGTAGAGCCAGTCGATATGGGGGAATAGAAATTAGACTAGTGTCAAGAACAATATCAATCCTAAACTCAATCTCCCTATAAGGAGGAACACCAAGAAGGTCATCAGGAAAGGCCTCAGTAAAATCATTCACCACTGGTACAGAATGCAAAGAAGGACCATTTGAGTTATAATCTTTAACTTGGACTAGATGGTAGAGACACCCTTTAGAGATTAATCATCAAGCTCTAATATATGATATGAACATCCCTTTAGGATCTAGGGAACAACCCTCCCACTCAATAACTAGCTCATTGGGCAATTTGAAGACAACCTTACGGGTCTGACAGTCTAGAGAAACATAGCACGAGTATAACCTGTCTATCCCCAATATGACATCGAAATCCACTATATCTAATTAAAATAGGTCCACTATTATGTCTTTTCTACCAATAGATACCACACACCCTTATAGACTTATCTAGTAATCATAGAGTCACCTATTAGGGTAGAAATAGAAAAATAGTCTAAAACAAACTCCAGACCAAAACCAAAATGCACAGCCATAAATAGGGTCACATAAGATAGAGAGAGGACCCCAAATCAAGTAAATAGTACACATCATGGTAAAAGAGTTTCAACATACTAGTCATGACATCAGGCAATGCCTCAAACTCTTGTCGGGTAGTGAGATCAAAAGACGTATCTGACCAATTTTGGAACTAGATGGTGCAGCCTTTGGTGCCAGAGCTAATGATGAAGCAACTAGATTCTTGTTTTCCCCCAAAGAAACCGTACCAATAGGGAAGTTTCTAAGCATATGCTCTGGCTAACCACAGCTGAAGCACCTGTCACTCATCTCATCACAAAAACCCTGATCCAATCCACCACAAATCCTGTAGAAAAGATATGATAAAGCTGACTGGGCCCTACTAGCTTGAGATTGGATACCCTATGCCCTAAAGTTGTCGCCACCATGGAAACACCTATCACCCGATGGTTTTAATTAGGGAGCACTAGCCATCGAGTAAGACCCACAATTGCTCCACTTCTTCTTACGGAATTTCCCATCATCCCTGCCACTTTGTTGTTGGATACCGCCCTGCTCAAAGAACCTAAACTTCTTGCCTTGCCTCTTTTCTATCTCATCCTATTTTTTTTGTCTTCTTCCATTTGTTGTATATGCACAACCAATATGGAGATATCCATGTACTTGATCAACAAGGCAACCTTACTCTCTAATATCAAATCACTGGACAACCTTAAAGCATACTTCCATATTCTATCTCTTATGATAGAAACCATATCCAAAGCATATCGAGATAACTGGTGAAACCTCAAGGCATACTCTTTGACGGACATCTTGCCATGCCTCTAATTAACAAACTCTTCCTCCTTTTCTTCCCTTAAATCATGAGGAAAAAACTGGTCCACAAAAGCATTAGAGAAATCCTTCTACAAAGAAAACTTAGCATTGTCACCCCTTGACTGATCCCTTTGCTCATACCATTGGCTCACCATATTATTTAATTCATAAGTGGCAAACTCTACACCCTCCATATTTATGGAATACATAACACAAAATATCATTTCCATATCATCTAGAAAATCTTGAGGATCCTTCTTAACGTTAACACCAGTAAAGGTCAGAGGGTTCAACCTCATGAACTACCTAACCCTTGTGGCCTCAAAAGATGGAGTAACAGGAACACCATGCTCAGGAGGAGAAAATACCAATTATGCCAACATATGAATAGTTTGATGAAACTCAACATTTATCACGTCAGCCTAAGGAGATCGACGAGAACTAAAGGGAACCGATGAAACTCCTGGAGGACAATTAGGAATTAAACCCCCAAATCAGGTATGGACCCCATAGGTAGAATGGGTCACATCAACATTGTCCTTATCTAGGATAGAGAATTTTTCGTGAGCTTCAGATCATTGAGGAGGCATAATCTGAAAAGAAAAAAAACTAGAATTAGAGAAGAATTTAATACCTTAGACTCTACAGCTCAAAAATAGAACACAAGAAAGAGAAACATTCCTAAATGCCTCGTAGCCTCTCCAATATGAGTATGGCGCACTACACATCCTTCAAAAAACCTCTATTCGACATAGTTTTGTGGACTCCTCAGTGTCTATAAATCAAGGGCTCTGATACGAATCTAACACGACCCAAACCAGGGCCTAGTTATGTCGGGTGACTCAAGTCCAATCGCGGTCGGAGACCACCCCTAGTACCCAACCATAATCGCACAACACCCTATGTCAGATGAATTCTGAGCATACAATAAGATATAATAATAAACAATTAAAAAAATAATTAAATCCATAATCATAACCATCCATACATCTAACCAAACATCTAACTAATGTCAGTCCCAATACCAATACCAATGCCAAGGATGACATCAATACTGATACTGCCCATGCCCATAGTAGTAACAAAAATCCTCTAATCAAAAAGCAAAAAACATCTGGTTCGTACATGCCTCCAACCATAGAAAAAACCAAAGTCCAAGAAATAAACAAAAGTATGAACAAAGTCCATAGTCTTAAATGGAGTCTTCCAGAGTATGGAAGCTCACCACTTTAATTCGACACAAAGTTATCCTGGAATCCAAGACACTAAGCAAGAGGAAGAATATGGACAGTGCTTGCATCATGTGGGGATATAGCGCCTGATGACGGGTTAGAGGATGAGCGCTAGCATGTACTTAGGAATAAGGATAAAGTAATGTCATTGTTCAAAACTAAAGTAAACATCCAAAGGCATACACATTCATATATATATATATATATATATTATGCCACGAAAGGGAATCTGGTGTAGCATCAATTTAAATCTTTAACTTGGGTTGTGTAGCTTGACCATCTTAAAACAGCCCATGAGCTATATGGGTCTAGCATTACCAGTACATATAGCCGCACGAATTGAAGATATCATAGGGATCGGGATTCACATGTAACCTTCACCCTAAATGATATATATATACAAGTATAAACTTTAGGGTTTATCATGTATCCCACAAGTATATGGTCACCATAACAAACCCTCATGTCAGCAAAAATGAGTTTCCATTGTTCGTCCATTAGACTCACACCTTCACGATTAGCTATCACTACCTACCATTATTTCCCAATTAAAACCTTTAACACATAACCCAACCACCAATTCCAAAAGTTAACTTCAAGGCATTATGAAGCGGTATCGTTATACCAACTATAGTTTGCAAGAAATGTCACCAATTAAAATAGTCCATGGATGCCAAGGCCTTCCCAATCCATTTAAAACCATTTAAACAAATTTTGGTTCCATTTTCATCTCATGCAATGCAAAGTTTTCAATAATAGTCAAACTATGTAACAAAATTATTCTCATATGCATTTTAACAAACATGTTGAGGGCATATAGTTTCAAAAGCCAAAACTAAGTACCAATTAACTATACCCGTTCAACAACATGTTCAAACCATAATTATAACATGCAAACCATAAAAACACATGAGAAAACATTATTAAACAATAGTAATCCAAACCTCCAATACATATTTCAAAACTGACATAGACTCATAATAATGCCATGAAAACCATTATGTAAAACATGCTTTTAGTTTGAACATACTATGAAGGGCAAATAACATGCCTTAGATACCAAAGAAGACGGAGAGAAACCACTCTTGAGAGCCTTAATTAACCACCTTGAAGAAGCCTAGCCTCTTTTTGAGAGAGATTTTAGAGTGTTAGATTTGGGAATTGTAAGTTAATAAAGTCCCAAGAGTATTTTAAGTCATGGGGTCAAAAGAAGTTAAGGGAAAAATGTCAAAAATACCCCTAACTTAAATAGTAAAAATTCCCACAGGTGGGTACGGTTTGACCCCTCCACTCATACCCACATCATATGAGTGGTACCATCCAATCGTATCCAGAATAGAAAGTTGGATATCCAGACACTGTCCATGATACAACTCCCCTTTCCCAACTCGTACCTATAATATATGAGTAGTACCTATAAGTCATATCCAAGAAAGAATTAAAGAGGTTGGAGATTGGACAACGTTCGACTCCACTATACCATTCATACCTTATCCTCATAGCTCATAATGTGCCACTTGTACTCAAAGCCAAGTCAAGTAATCAAGTTTTGGATAGAGTGAAGGATCAAGACAATGATCCATAACCAAACCATACGACATGTGCCCCAAAAGTCGTAACCATAATAGAAACCCAACCACCATACACTGAGCAACCTATGAGTTGGGTCACCTAACCCGTACATACACCATACAATATGTATGGCAAGTCATATGATCAACAAAAGTCTTAAACTCAATAAATTTTATAAGGGCCAGAAACTAGGGTATTTCAATAGGATAATAATACCCACATTGCAGACTCTTATGGTCTCTATGGGTTCTACCATGATAACCCCCAACTAGAGATGAATGACAAGCCTAAAGGATACTCATCATCTCCACATAAGGGATACATCTACAAATTACACCATCCACATAAATATGAAAGAGGTATGGCTTATACCAGAAAAAATTTATCACCTCATGCATAAATCATTTTCTCTATTGGAATGACAAATCTTTGGAAATAAGATCACTTGAAAAAAAGTTGGCAAAAGAAACAAACCAGGGGATTAAGTTGTCAGATGTTTCCAAGACCCACTCATCTTAAAAAGTATCATGTTTTTCAATCTCATCCCCTAATTTTTGCATTGCCTAATCCTCAAGCTAAGACAAGTGACCAACAACTTCATTTTTTATGCCTTTTCCATCTTTCACTTGAAGTCAAATTCTCATAGCAAGAGGTCCCTACATATTAGCCTAGGTTTAGCATCCTTATTTGAGATTAGATACCTCAAAGCCACAAGATATTTTTTAACTATGACTTTGGTCCTAATCAAATAAGACCGAAACTTCTCAAAGGAGAAAACCACCATAAGCATTGTTTTATGATGGGTTTAATTCTTTGCTGGACTAAGAGATCAATTGAAGGATCTTCTCGCGTCTTTCACCTAGGAAAGCACAAAAGGACACTCCACTAGCAACACACAAAACCTTAAATGATAAATACCAATCAGGGGATACAATGATGGAAGCCGATAATAGTTAATCCTTTAGGTACTCAAAGTCTTTGATACATGTATCATCAAATACAAATTTCATCTACTTCTCTATAAGCTTGCATAAAGGATGTACAATGTTAGATAAGTCCTTGATGAACCTCCTATAAAATCCAATATGACCTAAGAAACTTCGAATGCCTTTAATTGAGATTGTAGGAGGCAATTTTTCAATCAACTCAAACTTTGATCTATCCACCTCAATAACCTGTTTTGAGATTTTGTGACAAAAAAAATACCTTTTTATCATCAAAGGACACTTCTCCCAATTTAGAACCAGGTTACACTACTCATGACTTTATAATGTGTTGTCCATATAGGCTAAAAACTCTTTGAAGGGGTCCTTAATAACTGAAAAATCACCTATGAACACCCCAACAGTGTCCTCCACCATGTAAAAAAATATGGACATCATGCATCGTTGAAAGATGGCAACAACATTGCACACAACGAACAGTATCCTCTTGAACACAAAAGTCCCATGGACTCAAGTAAAAGTCATCTTTTCCTGGTCCTTAGAAGAAATAGTAATCTGACTTTTCTTGGGTACCTATCAAGAAAATAGTACCAACCCCTACCTGCTAATTTATTGAGCATCTAATACATGAACGACTAGGGAAATGGTCGTTTTGGGTCCAAGTATTCAAGTTTCTATAATCCATGCAAACTCTCCAACGAGTAACTAATCTTATGGGCACAAGTTCATTCTTCTCACTGGGAACAATTATGATCTCACCCTTCTGAGGCTCATATTAAACTAGGCTAATCTACTTGTTGGGTGTGGCATCTAACCACTTAATGATTTCTTTTTTCATAACCTACTGTATCAGACGATTTAGTCAATGTTGATGCTCAATGCTAGGAATATAATCTAGTTCAAGATATATCTTATGAGTGTAAATATTGGCTGGAATCCCTATAATGTCTGCAATAGTCTATCCAATGGCCCTCTTTAACCTCTGCAACACTGATATCAATGCTTCAACCTGTGTCTCTACCAAATCAAAAGTAATAATAACCGGTAAGGTATTATCGAACCCTAAAAATATATATTGTAAATGAGATGAAAGGGATTTTAATTCTAAATCTGGTGGTTCCTCTAAAGATGGTCGTACATGATGAGTGGTTCTATTATTCAGATACATGTCCATATTATTTGAAGCATAATTTTAAGAACCTCTTCCACACAATATGTTAAACATCTCTTCGTATTTATTGATTCCATCACTACCAAAATTTATAATAACTACTGCTAGCACCTCAACCCCAAGATTTTTATAAAAGGGCACAGTCTCCACATCATTATCAATAATATCAATTACGGACACTACTCCCACATTATTTGGATATTGCATAGACTGGCACATATCAAAAGTGACTTGCTTATTATTTAGTCTGAACTTTATCCGCCCTAATTCTATGTCAACCAAGGCCCTACCCATTACTAGGAAAGGCCTTCCTAAGATCATAGGGGCTTCAAAGTCCACCTCTCAGTCAAGGATCACAATGTCAGTTGAAATATAAATGATGAAAAATTCACTAATACATCATACAACAAGCCAACAAATTTCTTGATAGTCCTATCAATACCCTCAGGAATGTAGGTTTGGGTGCTCTCAACCCCAACTGCTTGTAGACAACCAATGGAATAAGATTGATACTGGCTCCGAAATAACATAAATACCAAGAAAAATTGAAAGACCTAAGAGTGCATAGAATTATGAATGCTCCAGGGTCCTTTATTTTCAACATCAATAATTGGGAAGCCACACTGCAATAATGGTGCACATTATCTCGGGCTCAAAGCTTACTGTCCGCTTCTTTGTGACCATGTATTTAATCAACTTCACATATTCAGGCATCTTCTCTAAATCTTATACAAGAGGATTTTCAACAGACAGTTCTGTCAAAATTAATAAGAATTTATGATACTTCTCTTTATGTTTTTTTTTACTTTAACCATTGATGAAAAGATGGTAGAGATCATGAGATTATCTTAACTATCGGCTCATCAACCTTTCCATTACAGTTGTCTTTCTTAGCATTATGATCAACACATGTCAACTTTTCTATCTCAGCATCAAGTGTCTCATTAACCTCAACACTATCACACTTTAGCTTATTAACCACAGGCAAGAGGGGATCAACAGTTGCCTTACAACTAAGAATGGTAATTGGTAGAAAGTGACCATTGATCTAGGATTTTGTACTTTATTTCTTGGAAGGGTGACCGATTTTCTCTGATTCAAAGTTGTCGACATCTTTCTATACTGCTACTCCATTTGCTTGATTGCAGTAGCATGCGATTCTACCTCCTGGGTCAACCCTGAAATGTCTACTTTAATCTCCTTAAGGAAATGTTCTTAACATTCCTAACCCTTTACCACTTGAACAGCATAACCTCCATCCTTGACTCAGTGTTACAACTGCTCGTTAGAATATATGCCCCATCCTTCTATTTGTAATAATTTTTGTATCTCTCTATATCAACTCTAATTGTTGTACCTTTCCCCATAGTAGTTCCAACCTGTCTTTTCTTTCCCCTTGGCTCAAATACCTGCAAACTCTCTATTTGGGTATTTCGCCTTTTCTTCTAAATAAGAATCATATGATCTAGAGGCGTTCCCTATGATCCCACTTCATTCACCTTCTCAAAATTTATTGGTGTAAACTTCTTTGTCAACAATCCAACCTCAATCTTAGTTGATAAACCTCTTGCAACACTGTGGCATCAACAACTCTGTACTCATTGGAAGCACTACTAGCAAGTGGCAGTGCCTTTCTTTTCCTCTAAAGTATGCCACCCTCGGTTGGTGAGAGTTATCTAATTTAATATCTCTAATGTTGCCTCCCAACGTAGGCTTATGAATGCTCCACCAATAATAGTGTTTGTCATAGCTTTTGAACTAGTGTGAATAGAATATCTCAAGAAAGTTTTTTCCCATAATTTTCTAATTTAGCATTATCATGAACGCTTTTATAAACTGAAACCTTGCCTCATACATTGATTTAGAGTGCAGATACCTAAAATTATATATATCATCCTTAAACTTAGCATTTTGGATAGCAGAAATATGCAATCTAAAATTGCCTTTGCAACTCATTCCTAGTAGTTATTGCTCATCGAGGAAGTTCCTTTAACCACAATACAGCTTCACCGATTATAGAGAAAGGGAACAACCTGAGTCTGAGAGCTTCCTAATCTACCCAAGGTATAGTGTATGACAAACAAATCCCAACAAAATTATTAAGGTTCATGTTTGCATTATCAGTGGTTAAGCCTACAAATATACCTTTCAAATACAACAACAAGATCATAACATTGGTGATATAAAACATAACATTCGGTGGCAATGCAGGAGGAATGAAAGCTCCTATCTCAGTAGGCTCAACGTATCCCTAGTCCTTCTCTAAATAATCATATGGTTTAATGTACTGATTGTCTAGAAGTACTTGAGCTCTACCCCTTCTAACTCTCTCTCAATTTCCATTGAGTTCTACTCGACAATCTTCTCCATGTCTCGACCTCAATAGGTCAACCTATTCATCTATACAATAAGCCTCAGCATGCCTCGTTATGTTTGCTTCTGCTAATCATCTATTAATAGTCTTATCTATAGTCTCCAAAACCCCACTAGGCAGAGAGGGATGCAAATCATTTGGGTTATTTCAAACCCCTTCAAGTTTACCTTCTCATCAATGTTCTGAAAACCTATGATTCTGCTACAGGATTCTCTCTGGTTTAGGATTAATTAGGAGTAAGGGATTTCCTTGACTCCTTGTTCTAAGAAAACATCGGTGTATGCCCTAAGAAGAAAAGAAAATAAAACCCAAAAACTTTAGCAACTTCAAATAATAATCATAATCGTATTCCCAGAAATGGTGCCAAAATTTTAATGTCCCCCAAAAGTAAACCTCTTTAGAAGTATAAAACAATTGATGTCAAAATATAGTAACCCAACTAGTTTGGATCCAAACCCGTAGGGAATAGGGTAGAAATATCTCTCAAACTTGTTGAAACTGTTGAGCAGTGTAGAAAAGTAAATGGAAGCTTTTGTTTTGATCAATAGAAAGTAAAAAAATTCAAATGCTTTTGGTTGTAAACAATCTAAAATGAACACTAGGACTGTGTTCACTCTAGCTTCGTAACTTCGTAGGTTTATTGCACTCCATTAAACTAACCCAATATCCTGTATGTAGAATCTAATAAGTTATGTATCACTAACCATCTTGTGAATGCCTTTAATGAATTTCACTTTTTACCTTGTGTGTCTTAGATTGTCTCCTTACTAACCCTTATCCTAGATCCTAGATTAACTATTACTTTTTGAGTCTCCAGTTAATTAGATAAGATAGCGGAATCATATGATGGAGGTGAATATCAAATTACTGAGTACAAACGGGTTTTTAACATTTGAAACCTCTAAGAAATCTGTTAAACTGAAGATGCTCATAATGCATGCAAGAATATTTGTTGGGAACAATATTGAACATCCCCTACTTTGTTATTTAGTCAAAGTTACCACAACCTTAGCTAAGGGATTTCGCCAATCATATTTGTAAAATAATCCATGAAATTCATAAGTGAAAGCATAGAATCAATCTCACCATAATATACAAAGAAAACCCAAAGTCTAAAATCAATTAAATAGCCAAAAATGAAGAACACAAGAATCCCAAGATAAGAATTTAATCTTGGAATAAAAATATATATTTCTGAATAGTATGAGTGTAAACTAATTAAAATGTTAAAGGGGTATTTATAGATTATATGGAAACTTCTACAAAATAAAAGAGGAACACTGGAGTCGGTGGCTACCTACGGAGCCACTTACGAATCATAAGTGGCACCTACAGGCCATAGGTGGCTCCACATAGGTGCCAAAGTTCCAAAACTCCAGTAGGAACTCTATGAACTTCATCTTCTAAAACTTCATATGGAAACTATGGCTTATAGGTGGTACTTACGGCCGTAGGTGCCAATCATAGGTATTAGGGTCAATTTTCCATCATTTGAATCTCTGAATCTCATTATTGATCAATGCCCAAACTAACCTTTCTAAAAAGGATAAACTGGTCATCAGAATCATAGTTCAAATATCTTTCTTGAACTTATTGAAACAACTAGATAGCGTGGAAAAGTAAAAAAGGGGATTTGTTGTAACTAGAAAGAAGTAACAAGAATTGGATACTTTTAGTTGTAAGAAATCTAAGACAAACACTAGTCTTGTGTTCTCCTAGGCTTCTAACTCCGTAGACTTATCATGCAATGTCAAACTATTGCAATACCTTACATGCAGAATCTTATATGTTAGGTACCATCACAGTCTTGTGGACTCATTGATAGATCTCACACTTTACCTTTTGAGTCTCATGGTGTTGCCTTACTAAACCTTATCCTAGATCCCAATATAACTATTCTCAAGTTATTGGATAAAAGTTAACTGTCTTAAAAGGATAGTACAGGTAATATTATTTCAATAGTTAACCCTAAATCACTATTGTGATCTTCTTTTCCTTGTCAATACTCATCTTGTAGAGTAAGTAGTGATATTCTATGCAAGATCTTAATGTATTCACCCATTAAGAAATCAATAAGAATTAAGGAAACCTAATACATGAAAGAATCTTTATCTAGAACGACTTGTCACTTCCTCTACTTCATTAATCCGTTAGGGTTGCCACAACCCTAGCTAAGGGAATTGTTCGGTCATAGTTATGATATCAATCATTGATTCCACAGACAAATTACAAAATCAATCTCACAATAATAAAAGAAGAAAACCCAAAGTCTTAAATTGAATAACAATGCAAGAAAAAACTAAGAACAATGAGAGTATATGGTATCCCTCTAACGGCCTATCTCTAAATCTCTCCCTCTATGAATATATTACTAAATATGGTCTAAAGGGTATTTATAGATTACAAGAAACCATAGAAATCAAATCCTAGCTGAAAAAGGAAAACTTGACTAAACATACATAATAATGACTAAAAACATCATAAGAGTGTATGTAGGTTACTTGGAAACCCTAGGAAACAATTTTGAAATGTTCCCAAAAATTGAGGTCTGTGACCACTTACTAAGGTAACATACAGACCGAATGTGGTACTTCGTACTTGACAGACCTCCTGAGAGCTCCTAAATATCTCTAGACTTGGACCTCTGTCACTTCCTTTGGTAATATACAGACCGTATGTGCCCTTAGTAAGTGACAGTTTTTTTTCCTACTCCTGAGTCTCTAGACTTCATGTTCTGACACCTACATTAGTCACCTACACTCGGTAAGTTGCACTTAATCCCATAAATTCCTCGATAAGTTGCAAAAATCTTCAATTTTCTTCCTTTTCTTTCATTTAGCATCCAAAATTTGGTTTTCTGCAAAATTACACCAAAAACACATTAAATCCAACAAAATAGCTTAAGTTCATATATATTCTCCAACTTTAAGCATTATAAGTTCTATAAATTCATACAACATCAAGACTCGCAACTTAGAACATTGCATGTCCTCACGGAACAAAACATAACAAAACAATAAGATGATGCTTAACCAAGAGAAACCTAACACACCTATGGAAGTCAATCATCAATTCTATCTCAAAACAAATTATCCTCTACAAGTTCAACACTTTAAAACCAATTTTTCGAATTCATGAAGCACAACAATGCGACATAAAAGATTCAACATATGACATTATATTAGCAACAAACAACCATACATAAGTACAAGATACACTACCCCAAACAAGTAAGCAGCTAGCAATGGAGCCCTTGTTCCTTCACATTAAAGAAGTCCCACTCACTCGTATGAAATCATGAATGTCAATGCAAGGATAGTCAAGAGAATCTCACACTCACAAGAGAAGTTTCAAAAATGCACATCAAATACCATAGGCTGGCTCTTATTTTTTTTACATTAGCTTTTAGACAGTCAATCTAGGATCACTATAAGACTTTATATGGTTTGTAATATAGGCGAGGGGGCTACTATGGTATATATGGAAATATCAAGTGACTAATCCTCCTTGGAACTACACTTACTTTAGGGTCCAAACATTTACCAATTTCCTCTTATTCCACCATCATTTCCCTTTTTATTCTTTATTGCAAATACAGGTTGGGTGTGGTTTCTTTTATTTCTTCTTTTTGTCTTTTTTGTTTTCTTTTTATTTTTCTACCACACGCATCCTTACTATCATTTTCTGTTGTTTTCATACCCACTTTACATTACACACCTCTATCATAGCCACCTCAACTTAGGCGATTTACCTGGGTTGAGGTGCATAATGTCCAAGGAGGACCATGATCGAAACATGTTCATTGTAACACAAATAGGAAGGTGAAAAGTTTAACAAGAAAAATAGGATACAAGTCTCAAAAATTGGGATTAAGGGATACTTAGTCACAAATGGAAGGTCATTTAGGCTAGAAGTGGACTAATATCAAAAACCGCCTATGATCATTTCTTAACCGACTATCCTACAACCTAGGAAAGACTAGCCGACCATGTTTAGGATTTAACATAAGAAGGGAACTAAATAGTATCTCACACACACATGGAATTGGGTTACATCAGAAGCTACTACCTGTCTAGTTCATGCAATTGTTAGATATGATTATCATATCCCTAATCTTTGTTCCATAACTAGATTCACATTGTTCATATATATATATATACATATCACATAGTTAAGCGGTATCAATTTTTAATTCATTATATCAACTGCCTTAGATACTCATTTCTCTCCTATGTAAACACAGAACATCATAAAACAAAAACTAATACGCCTAAATATGTCAGCTCTACTAGGAGAAAGATTCTGGGAAAAGAGGCAAGGTCATACAAACCCAAGAGGACATCAAGACCCACAAACAGCCCAACCCTTAACTTAAAATTAAGCATTGTCACTAATGCATTAAACTTCTACTAAATAATTGAGTTAAAAAATAACCTGTGGAACCCTAGGAGCAAAGATCATACGTCAATCAAATCAACACACATTCAATAACAAAATACCTTGGGTTGCCTCCCGAGAAGTGTCTAATTTTATGTCGTGGAATGAAGAGGATTGATTGCATACTCAGACTTCCCCAACAAGCCCATGGGTACCTTGATTACTCAGACTTTATCAAGGTAGCCTAAAAGTTGGCTTCTAGCTTTCTCTTTCCACTATGAACTTATAAATTGCACCCGTAATTATTTTTCTTATTTCCTATTATGCTCACTTATTCCTGGCCCTTTCGTGAGGAATGTGATTATTTGATTCTGGCTCAACAAATTCAAGAATATTGACATATGTTTCCTCTTTCTCATACTCTTCTTCAGGTTAAAATGGCTCGATCAAGATCTGACTATCTAAACACAATGTGGAAAAAGGATTAGAATAAGGTCCAATATGCCCCAATTCAGGAATTGCTTTCTTATTTATATCCCCAGATAACTCTAGGATTCTCTCCTTAAGTGTGAAACTATACATAAGTGTATGAGCAATTTTTGACTCCTCTAACTTCAGCTCCTCAAGTTGGCTTCTCAAATACGTTTTAGTCTCACGCCACCCATAACTAAGTTTTTGGGTGATACACACAGTAGCTTTTGCATTCAACTCTACTTGTAAGTGTTAAATATCCAAGACAAACTTATCAACCTTTTAAATAAGCCTATGACTGGCATCAAATTTTGCATTCAATTTTACTTATAAGTGGTAAATATCAAATCCAAATCTATCAACCTTTTGAATAAGTTCATGATTATTGTGGATAATGTGTGTTAGTGCTCCAAACACGCTATCATTGTGCACACACACTATTTCAGCCACACTCCTGCAATATCGTACCATATCAAAATTATTAGAATTAATAATAAAGAAGTCTTCATCACTCTGCACTTTCTCTAGCCAAGTTCTCATCTTAAGAAGAGTAGCCATACACTATAGTATGGTCGTAGAGGAATAGAAAATAAAAACTTGACAACCTTAACAACTTAAATCAGTTAATTTGTAATTTTTTTCACTAACAACAGTGCAAAAATTTTGGTCAACGCCCAAACTACCGCTCCTAAGAAGGATAAAGTAGTTATTGTCAAAATATAGTAACCCAACTAGGTTAGGGTCGATCCCATAAATAATACGTTTGATATCATGCCTGAACTTGTTGGAGCAACTAGATAGTGTGGAAAAATAAAAAATAGGGAGTTGTAGTAACTAGAAAGAAGTAACAAGAATTTGATGCTTTTGGTTGGAAACAATCTAAGACAAACGCTAGGCTTGTGTTCCCCCTGTCTTCTAAATCCATACACTTATCTTGCACTATTGAACTATTTCAATAGCTTGCATCCAGAATCTGATAAGTTATGTACCATCAAATTTCTTGTAAACTCATTGACAGATCCCACACTCTAGCTTTTGAGTCTCTCATTTTCACCTTACTAACCCTTATCCTAGATCCTAGTTTAACTATTAACTTTTGAGTATTAAGTTATTAAATGAAAGTTAATTGTCTTAAGAATATAGTAAGAGTAAGCTTATATTGGCAGTTAACCCCAAATCAATGTTGTGATCCTCTTTTCCTAGTCACAACTCTTCTTATAGAGTATGTAGTGATATTCTAGGTGTGATCTTAACGTGTCCACCTATTAATAAATCAATAAGAATCAAGAAATCCCAATACATGTAAGAAACTTTATCTAGAATGACTTGGCACTTCCTCTACTTCATTAATCTATCAGGGTTCCAATAACCCTTGCGAAAGGAGTTAGCCGCTCATAGTTATGAGATTAGTCTTAGAATTCATAGATAAAATTATAGAATCAATCTCAAAATAATGAAAGAAGAAAACCCAAAGTCTTAAATTGAGTAACAAAACAAGAACAATAAGAGTATATGGTATCCCCCAAGGGCCTATTTCTGAATCTCTCCCTTTCTGAATATAATACTAAATAAAGTCTAAAGGGTATTTATTTATTACAAAAAACCCTAGAAATCAAATCCTAACTAAAATAGGAAAACTTGACTAAACGTACATAATAATGACAAAAAACATCATAGGAGTGTATGTAGGTTACATGTAAACCCTAGGAAACGATTTCAAAATAATCCAAACAAAATTGGGGTTGGTGACCACTTACAAACCATGTGTGCCATTAGTAAGTGATGCAGTCTTCTTTTTCCAGCATTCAAGCCTCTGGACTGCAAGTTAAGACACCCACTTTGGACACTTATGCTCGGTAAGTGGCACTTATGCCTAAAAATGCCTCGATAAGTACCAAAAAACTTTAATTTTCTTCTTCTTTTATTCTGCATCCAAAATCTAGTTTTTGAAAAATCACTCCAAAAACACATGAAATCAAACAACCTAGCCTTAAGTACATACATATTCTCTAAGTTTAAGCATCTTAAGTGATATAATTTAATAGAACACGAATCATCCTAACATGGTAGTACTTATGGGTCGTAGGTCCCACGTAGGTGGTCCAAAACTCAAGTTGTCACTTTTTTTCTCCTGCTTAGTTTCCAAAACCTAGATTCCTGCAAAACACAATACAAAACACACCGTATATAACAAAATGACCTACGTAACTGCATATTTTTAAGTTTTAAGCTTTGAATATGTTATGAAACCATACCACATCAACACCATCAATATAGAAGTTTGCATGTACTCAGGCAACAAAAATATAATAAACAAAACAAAAATGCTTAACAAGGATAAATAAAAGACATCTATGGTATTCAATCATCAAATTTATGCTCAAGATCATTACCCCCTCCCATTCTAACACTTTAAAACCAACTGTGTGTATCCATGAACTAAAACAACGTGAAACAAGGAATCAAGGTATGACATTACATTACTAAGAAATGATCATGCATATATACAAGTTACACAACCCGAATAGATAAGCAGCTAGCAAAACAACCTATGTACTCTCAAAATAAAAAAGTCCCACTCACTCAGTAAAATCATACATGTTAATGCAGGGACAACCATGAGACACTCACATTCACAAAGAATTTCTACCAATATGTACATAATACCATAGGCTTGCCCTTATTTTCTTTACCTTTGTTTTCAGATAGTCTGGTTAGGATCACTATAGGACTTTACTCGCCTTGTAATGTAGGATTGGTGGATTGTATAGTACATATGGGAATTTAGTGACTAAGCCTCCTTGGCACTACACTTAGGGAATCCACATATACACCAACTTTATTTTATTCCACCCTAATTTTTCCTTTTTTATTCTTTTACACCTTATTCGGGTTGGGCGTGGTTTCCTTATTCTTTATTCTTCTTTTTTAATTTTTTTTCTTTCTTTGCTTTTCTATTTCTTTTTTTGCTTTTTCTACCACACCCACTCTAAATTTCTTTTCTATTATTACCCTTCTTCATACCCACTTCATATTAGCTATAATAGTCATCCTTAATTTAGCTAATTTGCCTAAGTTGAGGTGCATAATGTTTGAGGACCAGGGCCAAAATAGGTTTATTATAATAAAAATAAGAAGGTGAAAGGTGAAATAAGAAAAATAGTCTATACAGACTTAAACTAGGGATTAGGGGATACTTATTCAAATTTTGAAAGTCATTTAGGCTAAAAGTAGACTAATATCAATAATGAGTTATGATCCTTTCCTAACCGAATATCCTACAATCTAGTCAATACTAATTGGGCAATTTCTAAATTTCATAAATAATGGGATCAAAGTAAGAATCTCCTATACATATGGCATAGGGTTGCATCACAAGCTACTACCTATCTTATTCATGCAATTGTTAGATATGATTATAATGTCCCCAATCCTAATTCCATACAAAGATTCATAATGGTCACATGTAGATACATATCACATAGTTTAAAAACAACTTTTTGAGGGTTTCATTTTCTCTCAAAAATCAAATCAAAATACTTCAACTGCCTTAGATACTAATTTTTTTGTCCTAGTTACACAAAAACACAACAAAATATGACACAATATTTCCTAGAGATACTGGTTCTACAATCATACTGCAATAAATAGGAAAAGAAGTATGACAATAAAAACCTAGTAGTTGAGGTATACCCCACCCTCGACTAAAAGGCTACGCATAGTCTTGAGTGCATGACAGTAATATAAAGTAAGGCAGTGAGGACATACCTGGGATGCACTAGCAATCTGCGTCATAGATGTAAAAGTAACAATTTACCTTGGGTTTTCCCCCAAAAAGCAGTTGATTTAACATCGCGACACGACGTAGTTTCCTTGGCTACTTAGACTTTGCTAAGGTCCATATCAAAATATATTTTTACCTCTTCAAGGTTTCCTATGTAGTTCTTCACCCAGTACCTATTCACCTTGGATAGGGTTTCAACATCACACTCCAGCTCAATAGCACTATGTGGGAATACCCTAACAATGATGGATGGTTCATACTACCTAGACTTGAACATGCCAGTGACTAAGAGAAGTCTTTAATTATAAAACAAGACCAAATCATTGGGATCAAACACTCTTTTCCTAATTTTCTTGTCATGTTGCAACTTCATCCTTTCTTTGTATGTAGCTAAACTTTTATATGCACAGAGTTGGAATTCATTAAACTCATTCACCTTGCTCATCCTCAATATAGTTGGATTATGTCACTTCAAATTGAACTTTTTTAAAGCCCATTATGCCTTATGCTCAAGTTTGACTGGCAATTGACATGCTTTGACATAAACAAGATGATAAAGAAAGGCATTTATCGGGTCATAAAATCTATTTGGTAGGCCCACTATACGTCATCTAACTTCCTTGACTAGAAAGTCCTATTGGCATTCTTAGTCTTTACTAGTATGGCCTTGATCTCTCTATTGGAGACCTTAACCTACCCACTCATCTAAGAATAGTAAGGTGTTGCCACCTTACACTTTACACTATATTTTTCAAGCAAGGCCTTAAAATTGTGATTACATAAATGATGCCCACCATCACTAATAATAGCACGTGGAATGCCAAATAACGAAAATATGTTCTTTTATAATAACACATTGATATTTTAAACCTTATTGTTCTTTTGACCAACTTCATAACATTGTCGGCTTACACAAAAATGTACTTCATACTATAGTAGCTCATGAACGGACCCATGAAGTCAATTCCTGATAAATTAAATAACTCTAACTCCTAGATAGGTGTCATAAGGAGTTTATGTCTCCATGAAATATTGCCTTGACGCTAACACTGGTCATAGACTTGCATATAGTCATGAGGATCCTTGAAGATAGTAAGCTTTTGATACCCACATTACAGAATCTTACGGGCTTTGTGGGTTCCACCATGATGGCACCTAACTGGCGATGAATGACAAGCCTCAAGAATTCTTATTATATCCATCTCAGGAATAAATTAATGAATTATGCCATCCGTATATATCTTAATAAGGTGTGGCTCATCCTAGCAAACCTTTCTCACCTCATGCATAAACTACTTTCTCTGATGGATTGATAAATCTTTTAGAACAAAATCACTTGCCAAAAAATTAGCAAAATTAGTAAATCAGGGGATTAAGTCTTGAGATGTTGCTAAGACCCACTCATCTAGAAAAGTATCAACTATTCTAAGCTCATACCTTAATATTTGCATTGCCTCCACCTCAAACCGGCAACTTGATTTTTCGTTCCCTTTAGATTTTTCTCTTCAATGTCAAATTCTTAAAGTAAAAGGACCCAACATATTTGTCTTGATTTAGAATCCTTCTTTGATATTAGATACCTTAATGTCATATGATTAGTTTAAACTATGACTTTGGTCCTAATTAAATAAGACTAGATCTTTTTAAAGAAAAAAACCACTGTAAACAATTCTTGCTCAGTGACTGTATAAATATTTTATATGGGGTTTACTACCTTGATGGAATAATAGATTGGGTGAAAGATCTTCTCACTTATTTGGCATAAGATAGCACCCAAGGACACTCCATTAGCATCACACATAACCTCAAATGGTAAAGACCAAGCAGGGGACATAATAAAGAGAGTCGAGGCCAATCTCTCCTTGGGGCACTTAAAGGCTTTGAGGCATGCATCATCAAATATAAATTTCACCTACTCTCTAAATTCTTGAATAAAGAATTGACAATTTTAGAGAAGTCCTTGATGATCCTCCTATAAAAACCAGCATGACCTAAACACTTTGGATGCCTTTAACTGAGATCAAAGAAGGCAATTTTTCAATCCCTCAATCTTTTCTCTACCCAACACAATACCCTATTCAAATATTTTTTGATGGAAGACAATACCTTATTTTACCATAAAATGACATTTTTCCTAATTTAGCACTAGGTTGTACTCTTCATATATCTATAGTGCGCAAGTCAAATAGGCTAAATAATTGTAAAAGGAGTCCCCAATGACTGAAAAGTCATCCATGAACACCTTCATATTGTCCTACACCATGTCAAAAAAATAGTTATTGTGCATCACTGAAAGGTAGAAGGAGCATTACATAGTCTAAATGGCATCTTTTTGAATGCAAAATTCCCATGGAGAAAAATAAAAGTCGTCTCTTCTTGGTTCTTGGGAACAATAATAATCTAATTATATCTTGAGTACCATTTAAGAAAATAGTTCTTACCCCTTCCTACTAGTTTGTCGAGCATTTGATCCAAAAATGACATAGAGAAATGGTACTTTTGTGTCAATTCATGCAATAAGACTTTTTTTGAGAGATTGTGAGTCCTATCTTTCTTATATTCGTGATGTTAGTATGGAAAGTCCATTGCTTGACTCTGTTTTTACCTATTGATATACTTGGTATTTCTTATACTTATGATATTGAGTTTGTCATTGATCTTGAGACCTACACCCGACCTATTTCTATGGCACCTTACCATATGGCTCTTGCTGAGCTTAAGAAGTTGAATTCCTAGCTTTAAGATCTTCTTGGTAAGGGTATTATTAGATTGAATATGTTTTTTTGGGCAGCTCCTGGGTTTCTTTTTGAAGAAGAAAGATGGCTATATGCATATATAAATTGATTATAGGCAGCTTAATAAGGTAACAATGAAAAACTATTATCCTATCCATTACATTAATGATTTTCTTGACCAGATTTAGGGAGCAACATTGTTCTCTAAGATTGATTTGAGATTCGATTACAATTAGCTAAGGATATCCTGTAGATAAATTTTAGTACCCATTACGATTATTATGAGTTCTAGTGATTTCTTTTGGGTTGACTAATGCCCCAATTGCATTTATGAATTTTTTAATTATGTGTTCACGACTTATTTTGATTTCTTTATGATTGTTAATCCGTGAAATCTTTGTATATTTAAGGAGTAGAGGGGAGCATGTGCTGCATTTGAGAATTACGTTCTAGAATTTGAGAGATCATATTTTTTTTTGCTAAGTTCTCTAAGTATGAGCTTTGGCTTGAGTCAATGACATTCCTTGGACATGTGGTGTGTAAGGATAGAATTATAGTAGACCAGGCAGAGATTAAGATTATTCCTGATTGGGCCAAACCTATATTTTTTACCAAGGTTCGTAGCTTTATTTATTTGGCCAATTATTATAGATGCTTCATTAATAATTTTTCTACAATTGTAGTGCTGATGACCAGATTGACTCAGAAAGAGGTTCCTTTTTTATGGTTCAAAGAGTGTGAGTTAATCTTTGGGAAGCTCTAGGGATTTTTCATTTTAGCTCTAATTTTATCTCTTTCTATTGAGGGTGAGTGATTCACTGCGCATTGTGAAACTTCTAGTGTTGGTTTTGGTTGTTTATTGATGCAACATAGTTGTGTTATAACTTATGCATTGACACAGCTAAAGGTGCATGAGTTAAACTACCCCACTCATGATTTAGAGTTAGAGGTGGTATGTTTTGCACTCCAGATTTAGAAGCATTATCTTTGTAGTGTGAATTATGAGATTTTCATAGATCATCATAGTCTTTAGCATCTTATGACCTAACGAGATATTAATTATAGGAAACATAGATAGATAGAGTTGCGTAAGGATTATGGAATATCTATTTTGTATCATCCAAGCAAGGCAAACATGGTAGCGAACACCTTGAGTTGGAAGTCAGTGAGTATGGGTAAATTGGCTTGTATTTTAGTTTCACAAAGGTTATTGTCATAGGATATTCAGTCCTTAGCCAACTTGATAGTATGACATAATATTTCAAATCCTAGGAGGATTCTTGCTAGTGTTGAGGTGAGGTCATTGCTATTTTAGTAGATTTATAATTTCCAGTTTGTGGATAAGAGGCTTTTCATCATCCTTGATCAAGTGTGGATTGGTGAGTCCAAGAGGGATACCTTAGATTTAGAGAGTGTCCTGAGATTTAATAGATGAATTTATGGTCCAAGGGTTGATGACTTAATTTTGTTTATTTTTCATGAGGCTCACAACTATAGTTATTTTATTTATTTGTATACAACTAAGATGTGTAGGGATTTAAGATAGAATTATTCATGGAGTGGCATGAAGAGAGATATAGTAGACTTTGTAGCTCATTACCTATGTTGTTAACAGGTGAAGGTAGAGCATCAGCGACTTGATGGTTAGATTCAAAGGTTTCCCATTCTTGAGTGAAAATGGAAGTGGATGACCATGGACTTTGTTAGTGGATAAATTGACCACATCGACGTATTTTATTATTCAAATTTCCAGTGGTGCTAAGATGTTAGCTCTTATCTATATTAGTGAGGTAGTCCATTTGCATGATATGCCTATATCTATTATTTTAGATCTGGTTTGGTTTTTATTTATAGCTTTTAGAGAGCATTTCAGGTGGCATTAGGTACTCAGTGGATTATAGTACAACCTTCCACCCTCAAACTATTGGGCAGTCAGTACAGACTATTCAGATTCTTGAGGATATGCTCTAAGCCTATGTTGTGGATTTTATAGGTCAATGAGAGTAGCACTTAACCTTGGTAGAGTTAGTGCATAATAATAGTTATTGTTCGAGTATTAAGATAGTGCTTTTGAGGCTTTATATGTTAGTATTTATCATTCTCTAATCAAATAGTTTGAGACATCTGAGATTAGGCCCCATGGTACTGGCTTGCTTCAGGAGTCACTGTATAGAGTCAGGATGATTCTGGATAGGTTGAGGGCATCTTAGAGTAGGATGAAGGCTTATGCAGATCGTAAACTTTGTGCCTTGATATTTGGAGTTAGTGATTTAGTATTCCTTTGTGTATCACCCATGAAAGGTGTGATGAGGTTTGGGAAGAAGGGTAAGCTCAACCATAGATATATAGAACCCTTTGAGATTTTTTGTATAATTAGTGAGGTGGTCTATGAGTTGGCCTTATCTCCATATTTTGTTGTTGTTCATTAGGTTTTCTATATGTCTATGTTTTGATGATATATTCCTGATCTGTCTCATGTGCTTAGTTGGGACTAAATTTAGTTGGATGAGCATTTGACCTTTGTGGAGGAGCCTATGCATATTTATGCTAGTGATGATAGGCAGTTTTGCACTAAAGAGATTCCAATAGTTAAGGTTTGGTAGAGGCATTGCCCAGTAGAGGAGTCTACTTAGGAGATCGAGAGCGAGATGCAGACTCAATTTCCTCACCCATTTAAGGTTTTAGGTACATCCTAACCTTTTACTTTTGCGAATGAAAGTACTATTATTAATGGATATTGTAATGACCCTTTAGGTCATTTTCTATATTCTTTCTTATTTTCATCATTTAGAGATCTCATATAGATACCCCAAGTTATTTATGACTTGTTGGAACTGACAGTTTCCTTATCGGGTAGTTTATTTAGTTTTTAGCTCTAGTTCTCTATTTTAAAGCCCTTGATTGTTCAAATGGCTAGCAGGGAAAAACAACAGTTAAATGACCTTGTATGCCAATTTTGATCATTCAAAAAATATTAATTTTAGGTGAGGTGGACCCTTGGTTTGGTTCTCAAGGCTTTCAGACTCATTCTGGGTAATTGGTTGGAAGATAAAAAATGGCAAGTGGGTATGGGACCCATTTTTTATTGAAAACACTTCGAATAGAAATTTTGAATGTATCATTGAGTTTAGAAATTCAAATTTGATAGGGTAGCATAGTTCAATTATGCATACGATATTTCAAATGAAACCCAAGATATTTGCGGAGACTTAGAAAAATTCAAAGTTTCCAGTTGGTGCTCGATATCTGCTGTGATAGCTAAAGTACCCAAAAGGTGCCTTAGTGGCCCTGTCTTATCCACTAGGTGCCGCTTTAGCGGTCTCCTAGGCGCTTTAGCGGATAGCAGTCAGTTGGGCACTTTAGCGCAAAATGCAAAAGTAGCCAAGTGTCCGCTTTAGCGACCCCAGTATGATTGGGAAGGGTATAAATGCCCCACTTAGCCCATTTTCTCCAATCATCATCCATTTCTAAGGTAGTGAAACCTAAAATATAGGAAAGCTTTTGAGAGATAGTTGTGGGAAATTTTGGAGCTTGGTTGGAGATTTTTCACGTGTTTTATGATTGAATTTGTGGTAAGCTTCCATCTGTTTTAGGATTAAATCCTTCTTTTCTTCTAAAATCCCTAAAACTTAGGGGACATGATTCTAGCACCACTAGTGCTCAGAATTCACCTATTGTTGAGGGTAAATGTTCCTTAAGCATAGAGGGATGTTGTGTCAGTTTTGAATATGTGATTCCATAAATGGGCCCCATATGGGATTTTACACAATTTTTGAACCCGAAGAATAGTAGTGCAATATGGATACCATTGCTCTTGTTTTGATGAGTAGATTGTGATTTTGATAGTGTTGCACCTTGTGAAGGCTTCTTATAAAGGAAAATCGGTGGTTTAGCATATTCTTTAAGGTTTTCTTCAATTTCAGGTAAGGTAGGTTTCCCCTCTTTTAGATTGAGCTATTTCGCAGTATTATTATGATATTATGCAAGATTCAAGATGGGACTTAGGTGTTGGTGCTTCATTGTTAATATTTAGGGTTAGTCGTACTTTTTAGGCCATCTTGAAGGCATAATGTAGGCTTGATTGACTTAGTTTCTCATGTTATAGGTAGATTTTCTATCTTAGGGCTAATTGAGGCATGTTTAAAATCTAAAATTGGATTTAGATACATTAGACTAGTCTATGGTATAATTTGTCATATAATGGATTTTAGGATTAGAAGTAGGGCCCTCTAGCCCGCCTTAGGCCAAAACTTGAATTAGTTTTGATAGGATTTTATATGTTTGTTATACTTTTCTATACACTTATTATATGATTTTAAGGAGATTAGATACTTAATAGTTACGATGTTTTGATTTTGAGAGTTGATGTGATTTAGGGTAAAGTCCGGTAATTGATTATGATATTAATGATATGAGCACTGGTTCAAGTCTGACAATTGATTATCATATGGATTCTATGAGCACCGGTTCAAGTCTAACAATTAATTATGCTATTAATGACGTGAGCACCGGTTCAGGTCCGACATTAGGGAGTTTTTTATGATGTGATATGGTATGGATAGATTCTTAGTTATGGCATGATGGTTGGTAAATTATGGTTAGTCGGTTATTTAATTTCCTTGATTATGCCCTCTAGGTTTATGGGGGCCTATATTTGGTTATTTACTTTTCTGTACTTATTGGCTTACGAAGGGCAAATTTAGTAGATATAGTTGTGTGTTCTTTACATTGTTATCTTTGATTTACTGATTTATGTATGCACAATGGTGTTGGAGTTTATTTTCAACTTTCCCCTTTATCTTGACCTAGTTTATTTTATCTCACATTTCATTGTACTTATATCATAATTTAGCTCAGTTGGACGATGATGCTTACTGAGTATCCATGGTTTTGGTACTCACACTACTCTTTTGTACCTTTTTGGTGCAGATCCGAGTACTAGTTGTTGCCGCTTATTTGAAGCTCGTGTTTTGATTCAATGACTGGGTGAGTTCTTAGACTTGGAGTTACCCTTTTTCTTGTATTTATCTTTTTCTAGTCTTTTATTTCCGAGATAGATTGTATTGACTATTTCAGAAGTTGTAGTGTATTTGTAGTTGCTCTTGTACCGACATTACTAGGTCGTGGGATGGTTGTCTATGTTTTATCTATATTTAGATTATATCTATTATTTTGTCCTTATTACAAGTATTAAAGAGTTGATTTCTATCCTTTTAGGCCATTTTCTACCAAATTAGCCCATTGTTCATAGCTCTAGGCTACGGTTTGGCTTACCTATTGGCGGGGTAGAGTAAGTGTTATCATGACCTATAAATTGGTTTGTGACATTTGTGACATAAGATTAATAACATACTCTTTATCACGCTCAGGAGGAATTCTAGGTAGATCAATACGGAAAATATCAAGAAACTCATGAACTATAGGAATAGGGTCAAGCGACGGACTCTCCACACTAGTATCATGAATATAAGCGAGATAAGACTAGCAACCCCTCCCAATACGTATTGTAGCCTAAATATAAGAAATAATCCCCATCGGGTTGTAGATAATAGCTCCCTACCACACAACTGGGGGTAAGCCGGGCATAGCTAAGGTAATGATCTTCGTGAAATAGTCCATGATCGTATGATTGTGGGATAACCTGTCCATGCCCATAATCACTTGAAAATCCACCTCATCTAACACAAAGAAGATCAGTCTGCGTATTAAACTCTCAAATAGTCACAAACCATGATATGTAAACCCAATTCTTAAATAAAAAATCATCTATGGGAGTAGATACACGTAATGGAATAGATAATAAACCCCGAGATAACTTTAACTGCAGGACATAATAAGCAGAAACATAAAAATAAGTGGATCCCAGATCAAATAAAGAAAGGTGATTGATAGCACACAAAGATCTTAACTAAAATAACAACATCCAAAGACTCAGACTTGGGTCTACTAGGTACGACATACAACTACAATTCTTGCTACCTAGTTGGGCTCTAAACCGATCTCCTATCCTACCTACCTAAGAACTCCATGAGCACCTTGGGGACCACCCCTATGACCATACATACTACCTCTAGCTAAGGGATGTACAATCCTAATCGGAGGAACACTTTAAGTTGAAGGAACAATCGCTTCATGATAGGGGCACTCTCTCGAGAAATGACCAAAAGTTCCATAACTAAAACTTTCCCCAGACAATGCACTAAAACCAAAAGATCTAACTAGCAAGGAACAACCACCATAACTAAAATAACTAGAAGATAAACACCTCAAAGACGGACCACGACCATAGCCAGGATGATCACTGAAACTAGATTGGCCTTCATTGATAGTCTAGAGTGTGGCCTGAATGAGCCTACTAGACATACCCTAATATTGATAGGACAGAAGCGAATAGTACCTACACTGAGAACCATTTCCCCTGAACCTTGAGCTACTATGGATCCCATTAAAACTACCTTGATATTATGGAATCTTATTGCTTGCCCCTTGGGCCTGGCGAGATATCTCCTTCATAACCTGAGCATGATCAGAAACCTTAGCAAAAGACCTACCTACAACAACTAAATGTTGCACAGATAAGCAAAGAGAAAGTCTCAATCCTCAAACAAAGAAACAAATCATCTCATACTTAAAAGTCAGAATAGAAGTAGCATGCCTAACAAACTCAAGGAATTAAGCCTCATACTCCACAACCATCATGGAGCTCTACTCCAACCTTGAGAACTGGTCTCTTAAATAATCCCTAAGGCTGTGAGGCATGTACTTCTCTAATAATATCTCAAATAACTAATTTTATGTCAATAAGGGAGATCTAGCTAGCATGGAATCAAGATCACTATTCTACCAATGTCGAGATGCCAAGTCAAACTGAAAAGTAGTGTAATCAACACCAAGAATATCAACTAGGCCTGAACTACAGAGCCTATCCTTAAAGCTAATCAAGAACTCATAAGCACATATCCTAGTACACTAGAAAACCTACGCAAAGCCAATTTCAAGAATCTATCCAACGTCTTATGCTCCTCAATAGACATAGTCGGTTGGGCAACAACCGGCTGAGAAGCTATTGGCTAAGAAACCACCAGTGTAGGAGGGACCTCAAATCTAGGAGGTGCAACTATAGTATGTTCCTCTACCTTAGTACCACTCTAATTCGTAGGCTGTGAACCATTAGATGGTATACCACTAACCAATCCCTGAAGCTAAACCAAAGCATCCCTGAGCACTGAAAAAGAAATAAACCTCGATCAATCCTGCATTGATCCCTGGCCCACCACTGGCGGGTGTAAGAATCTCTAGCTCGGGAGTAGGAATAGGCTCTGGTAAAGGCTCCCTATCCTATCCCATAGCTAGGGAAACATCCCTAGTCTATCAATGACCTCTAGATCATTTAGTAATAGTAACATAATCTTAGGCTCTGTCCTGGGACACTCATCTAGTATAGTGGTAACACGTGTCGTAGCCGTCTACAAAAGAGTGAAACCTAAGAAATTATTTAGAAACCAACTCATACTCCTAACATAATATGAGTGAAAGAAGTGTAGACCACCTAAGAATATCCTATAACCTCATGAAAATAACAAACAGACATAATCATTCTAATCCGCAGTACTCTCCTAGACACTTGCTCTTGTACCAACAATATCGATAAACCTTAGCTCTGATACCAATTTGTCATGACCTGATTTAAGAGTCATGGTGGAACCTACTTTATCCCACTAGTAGTTAAGCGTAACCGCAGCTCGGAGCTATAAGCAATAGGGTAACTTGGTGAAAAATGGCCTAAAAGTTGGAAATCAATAATTATGGACTTAAAATAGTCATAATAGTCAACTAGATATTTAAAAGATCAATAATAATCCCATGACCTAGTAGTGACAGTAAAAGAGTTACTACAAATGAAACGTAAGTACTGATATAGTCAAATACAATTTGTCTTAGAAATGAAAGACTGGACATAGATAATAGAAGGAAAAAAGGCAACTCCTACTCTGAGAGCTTACCCTATCTCCGAAATTTACTCAACATCAATGTCACATCTGTGGCAACTACTAGTTCTCGGACCTGCACCAAAAAGTTTTAGAAATGTAGTATGACTACCAAAATATGGGCACTCAATTGGTATTCTACGTCGACTATGCCAAATCATTATATAAATGCGATAAGAATAATATAAAATAAACTAAGACAAGGTAATAGGGAAAACCTAGAAATAAGCTCCTGTTGTGCATAAATAAATAAAATAAATCCCAAAAAGTAATGTAAAGATCACACAATTATAAAAACTAAAGTGGCTCCCCCAAGACAATAAGTACGGAAAGTAAATAACCCAACGTGGGCCGAAATAAGCCTAGATGTTACAATAAAAAGAAAATAAGAACCTTAAGATCCATAACTTTACCGAATATCAACTATAACCATAATACCATCCATACCATATATCATATCATACCCAGTTCTAGATGTTGGACTCAAAGCGAAACTCATATCATCACCATCTTAACATCCTCAATAGTATCAATATCGTAACATCATTTGTTGGACTGGAACTAGAGCTTATATTATCAATATCACCATCAATTTCCAGACTTGAACTGCAACTCATATCAATTCTACTATATCAATTGACAGACTTGAACTAAAACTTATATTATCAATACCGTATCAATAAACGATACTGATAATCGATATCAATAAACTATATTTATAAACTATATCAATAACCTAGGCTAATAACCATATCTATCCACCCTATTAATAATTATATCCATAGGACATACCAGTAACCATATCCATAAATCATACGGATAACCATATAGATTAACTATACTAGTAACCATAACTATTTACCATACCAATGACCATATTTATTTACCACATGAATAATCATTATATAAAATATTGAGTTTTATCCGAAACTAGAACCAACACATAATTCCCAACTAGGCTAATAATTAAATATTAATATCCTCAAAGTCCCAAAATCATCATAAATAAGGGTATAACATGGGTATATAAGTCTACGAAAGGTAACACAAGTGTTGGCCTAAGGTGGGCCGAATGGGCCGCCTTTTAATCCCCGTAATTCATTTTTAGAAAAATTGTATATTGGACTAGGATAAGGTATGTAAATTCATTTATATATGTTAAGTAAGCCATAATTATCCATAAGATAGTAATTCCACCTAAACATGAGCAACTAAGGCATTTCCACCTAGATCTTAGTTACAAGATAGCCTAACTAGTCCAAACAAGATTAATCAGACTAATCATGCTTCTAATTTCTAAATTCATATGTCATATCTAGCATAATATCATAATTATACTAAAAATTATATCAATCTATGAAAAAGATAAACCTAGCCTACTTGGATGCCAAAGCAAAACTGAAGAATCTGCTAAACCCCTGATTTTCCCTTCCAAAAGGCTTTTGTAAGATACCAAACTATCAAAATCAAAATCATCTCATTAATACGAGAACAATGATACCCATATTGCACTCTTGTGCTTTGGATCTAAAATTACGTAAAAATCCCAAGTGAGGTACATTTTTGGAATTGTACATTAGAAATTGATAAAATGTCCCTCTATGCTCAAGGAACATTTACCCTCAAAAATGGGTGGATTTTGAGCTCAAATGGTTCTATAATCAACCCATCAATGATTTAGGGATTTTTGGGAAATCATGATAAATCAACCATGCAATTTGATGAAACTTACCAAGAATTCAAAGAAGAACTGCATAATCTAAGTCCACAAATGCTCCAAAATCACCCACTAATGTTTTTCCCAAGTTTCCACACTTTTAAAGGTTCCTGACCCTTGAATATGGAAGAAATATAGATAAAATCAAGCTAAGTGGGGTTTTATACCCTTCCCATGTACTCGGGTACCTCTTAAGCAGACATTGGGCCACTTAAGCGGTCACTACTTAAGAGATCTAGTGTTGGTTTAGCGAAACTTCACATCTGCAGAAATATGCTTAAGCGGCTACCACTTAATCCATTGGGGTTTCACTTAAGTGGAACTCCACTGGATTGACCCAATAATTTAAGAGATGGGCCAGCCACTTTAGTGGCCCCTTCAATTAAGCATCCAAAAAGGGAGCTTAAACAGTGCAGTAGAACTAGCTTAGACTTGGAATTTCTTCCAAGTCATTGCCAATCCCTTGGGATACATCTAAAATATCGTATACATAAGAAAATTATGATAACCTATCAAATTTGACGTTTCCGACTTAATGGCGTAGTCAAAATTTCCATCTGAGATTGTTTTGATGAAAATTAGGACCCACACCCATTTCCTATTTTTCTAAACTTTCGACCATTATCCTAAAATGAGTCCAGGAGACTCGAGACCCAAACCTATGGTCCATATAGATTAATATTAATGTTTTGGAGCTATTAAAACTATCAGAATTGCCATATGAAGTCGTTTGATTGAAGTTTTCACTCGGTAGTCAGTTTGAACCAATGAAGACTTCAAAATATGGAATAGTCTGTAAAAACCAAGAGAACTACCCGGTAATTAAACAATCAGTTCTAGATAGTCATAAATGACTTGGGAAAGCTATAGGAAAGCTTTAAATAATGAAAATAGGAAAAATATATAAAAAATAACCTGGAGGGTCATTACATGCACCCATAAGCCAAGAGGGTGCAATCAAAGAGAAGTATTAACAAAAATTATAGTAATTTACTGCATCTCAAAATCATAATCGCGGATACTTCCATACCTAAAACACGAGACACAAAATGGTTCAAATCCTTATAAATAACCTCTTGATGTTGGACTTGGATCGAAACTTATATCATCATTGGCCAGACTTGAACTAAAACTCATATCATCACTTGTTAGACTTGAATTGGGACTCATATCATCATTTGCTGGAAATGAATCGGAATTCATATCATCATTTGTTGGACTTGAACCAGAACTAATGTCATGAATTCTATAGAAATAAAATTGATCTTATAAATTTATAAACTCATACTGAGACTAGTATCATCTCCCAATTATCATCTAGGAATAAGAATCATATATAAATTTAGAAGATGTAACATGTCTATGGAGTGTACATGGAGCTAATAGCAGTCTTGGCCTATGGTGGGCTAGAAGAGCCCGCTTCTAATCCTCGAATACCTTTTTAAGCAAAATTCTAGTACAAACTATGCTAAGGCATCTAATTTCATTACTAGATATTAAATTAGCCACAATTTAGTTCTTAGTTAGAAATTTTACCTAAAGAATGAATAGGTAAGGGAAATATGCCTAAATTGCAGTTCCTTAATCGACTAAAAGTTCAAAATTATGCTAAATACACCTCCAAGACCTAATTTACAACCCATATCTAGCATATATAATTAGACTACTATTGAGACCAATCTATCAGAAAGTTAAGCTTAGCCTACTTGGACGTCGAAAAGAGCCCAATGAAATCTACTAAATCATTGATTTCCCTTTTTGAGAATCTTCCGCATGATTCCATGCTATCTAAAATGATAATCTAATCATTAATATGAGAACAATGATACCCATATTGCATTGTTATGCTTCATATCCAAAATCACATAAAAAAATCCATGTGGGGATCACTTACAAAATAAAACTTTCGAAATCGTCAACGTATCCCTCTATGCTCAAGGAATATTTACTTCAAGATAGATAAATTCCGCGGTCAGATGATGCCTCAATCAGCTCAACAAAAATTTAAGGATTTTAGAAATAAATTGAGATATTGACCATGAATTTTAATGGAAACCTACCAAGAATTCAAGGAAGAAACGAGTAATCCATGCTCACAAACACCCCTAAATTCTCCTAATAAATGTTTCCCAATTTTCCACACTCTCTATGGCTCCAGGCTCTTGAACGTGTCGAAAAATAGGGAGAAAATAAAGGAAGTAGGGAATTTAACACCCCTAGGATCCGCTTAAGAGACCACTTGACCGCTTAACCGATCACTGCTAAAGTAGTTAAGTACCGCTTAAGCGGTACTCACAAATCCTACGCGCTCCGCTTCAGTGGACCAACAACTGTTCAAGCGAACTGGGCTCTACTTATGAAACCCATTAGTTGGATATCTTAGTTTCTTAAACGACCGGCTGGCCACTTAAGAAGCCTCCACTAATGCGACCCAAGTATCTTTTTAGCAGATGCACCAGCTGGGGACTTGGAAAATTCCATGTCTCCATCGACCCCTTAGGATTCATCCAAAATCCTATGAACACAAACAAACAATTCTACCTTATTAAATTCAGCATTCTAGACTTGATGGCACAGTTGAAATTTCAATCTGATGTTATTTTGATGAAAAGTGGTCACAATACCCATAGGTCATTTTTATCAATTTTTTACCAATAGCCTGGAATGAGTCTGAAAGCCTCAGGGCCAAAACCAAAGGTCTCCCTAGACTAAAATTGACATCGTAAAGCTAAAGGAAATGTTAGAATTGCCATACAATGTTGTTAGACTAAAGCTTTTTCTTGATAGCCTATTCTTACTAGAGAAGAATCCAAAATAGGGAATTGACTCGAAAACCAAATGAACTACCCAGTAACTGAACTGTTATCTCAAGCAAGTCACAAATGACTTTGGGCAGCTATAGGAAATCTTTAAAGGGAAAAAATTATTGGAAATTGAGAAAATGAACTTGAAGGTCATTACAATATCTACTACTGAAAGAACTTTTATCCATGAAAATAAAGAGTTAAGATGTACCCAAAGCCTCAAACTAGTAAGGATATTGTGTGTATATCTTGTTATTTATCTCCCAAGTAGCTTCCTACAATAGGTTGTGTATCTATTGAACCTTAAACTACTGGAATCTCTCTAGACCGTATCCACCTAAATCCTTGGCTAATATGAATATTGGGTTCTCTACGAAGGTCAATCTCCTATCCAACTACACCAAGTCCTACCAAAGTTCATAACACGCATCAACAATGTACAATCACATCGTAGAAACAAGGAAAACTAGATGAACAACAACAAAATATGGGGTATGGCTAATTTATATGCCACATCTCAAAATATGAGAAGGATATCAAAAGGTCTAATATATCTAGGATTGATCTTACCTTTACTCCTAAATCTTATCACACCCTTCATGGGCGATACTCATAGAAATACCCACTCTCTAACTCCAAAAATCAAGGAATGATGTCTATGATCTGCATAATCCTTCTACCTACTTTGAGTTGCCCTGATCCTACCCAAATCACCCTGACTTTAACTAATGACTCCTGAAGCAAGTCAGTACCACATGGTCTAATATTAGAGTTCTCAAACCATCAAATCATAGATAAACAATGTCTACCATATAATGCTTTAAATGGTGAAATCTCAATACTCGAATGGAAGATATTATTATATACATACTTTGCCAAAGGTAAGTGTTTCTCCGACCGATCTCCAAAATCAACAACATATGCTCAAAGCATATCCTCAAGAATCTGAATAGTTCGCTCTAACTAACCATTGGTCTGAGGGTGGAAGGTTTCACTAAGATCCACTTGAGTACCCAACTCCTCCTTAGACGCTCTCCAAAAGCTCGAAGTGAACATTAAACCCTGGTCTAAGATAACAGATATAGGCACTCCATGAAGGAGAACTATCTTATAAACATAGATATAGGTTAACCTCTCAATACTAAAAGGCATATGAATAGGAATGAAATGTGCCAATTTGTCCAAGTGATATAAAATCACATAAATACCATCAAAACCATGAGAGGTAACAGGAAAACCACTAACAAAATCCATAGTGATCTGTTCCCACTTCCACTTGAGAAAGGGCAATTTTTAAATCAAGCTACCAGGTCTCTGATGATCGGCATTCACCTATAAATAACATAGGAAACAAGATACAAATTTTACCACATCTCTCTTCATACCACTCCACAAATAGTTCTTCCTCAAGTCTTTATACATCATAGTTGTACGTGGGTGAATATAATATTTGGAGTTGTGATCCTCACTTAATATTGACTGAATCTAGATACTAACCCTAAAAACATTAATCCAGACATTATATTTTAGAACACCCTCAAAATCTATGGTAGCTTTTCATGAATCACAACTTAACACTTGATCATGAATGATGCAAAGTCTCATATTTTTGAATTGACAACTCCAAATTTTCTAAAATATGGTAGACCTTACCTCAACACAAGTTAGAATGTTTTTAGGGTAAAAAATATCAAGTCACACCATCAAGTTAGATAAGGACTTGATGTCTCATACAAACAACCTTGGAGAAATGGATATAGAATCCAAGCTAAAATGATCACTTCCTTTTGTCCAAGGCATATGCTACTGCATTTTCCTTTCTCAGATGATATAGAATAGAGAGGTTATAATCCTTAAGCAACTCCATCCATCTACACTACCTAGAATTAAGCTCTCTCTAGGTCATATGATTCTAACGACTATGATGATCCATTTCAATCTCTAAAATACAAGCACATAATACTTCTAAATCTTAAGCGCGGAAACTACTGCTACCTACTCTAAATCACGATTGGGGTAGTTGTTCTAGTGCACCTTTACCTATATTGATGCATAAGTAACAACTTGATCCTACCGCATCAAAATACAACCCAAGCCAACAACAGAAGCATCCCAATATAAGGTGAATCCCTCACCCTTGATAAGAAGAGCCAATATAGTAATTGAGCTAAGAAATCCCTTAAGCTTCAAAAAGCTTAACTCGTACTCCTCAAACCACTAGCAATGAACTTGCTTCAAGGTTATATAGTTATCAACACTATATTAGTAGCAAATCTCTCAAAAAATAGCCGATAGTAATTGGCCAAACCAATGAAGCTATGAACCTTAGATGGAGAGGTAGGCCTGGCCCAATCACAAATAGCATAAATCTTTGTCGGTTCGACCATAATCCTATCCTTAGACACCACATATCCTAGGAATGTCACTGACTCAAGAGAAAACTAATACTTTGAGAATTTAAAAAAAAAGCATATGATCTCTCATAGACTGGAGCACAATCCTCCAATACTCATTTGCTCCTCCTTACTCCTTGAATAACCAAAAATGCCATTGATAATTAAGAAGAAATCTAAATATATCCTGAACACAAAGTTTAACAAACACATAAATAGGGCTAATGCCAACCTAAAAGACACCACCAATAACTCATAATGACCATAATGAGTCCTAAAGACTTTTTTTGGGATGTACTCAGCCTAAATCCTTAATTGATGGTAACCGGACATTAAGTTAATATAAGAGAATATTGCTCAGTCAAATGAATTATCAATGTGAGGCATGTGATATTAGTTCTTTACCGTTACCCTATTGAGCTACTTGTAGTCAATACATATGTGCATAGAAATATCCTTCTTCTTTATGATTAAGATAGGACCACCCTAAGGAGACACACTTGATCTAATGAAACCCTTATCTAAAAGATCCTAAATTTGAGAGTTTAGCTCCTTAATCTCAACAAAAGCCATACGATAAGGTGCAGTAAAAATTGGTTGGGTGCCTGGCTCATGATCAATAATAAACTCAATATCACGCTCATAAGGATGACTAGGTAAATCAATAGAAAAAATATTAGAAAACTTACAGACTATAGGAATAGAGTCAAGTGTGGGACTCTCCATACTAATATCATGAATATAAGTGAGATAAGACTTGATACCCCTCATAATAAGTTTATTAGGACAAATATAACAAATAATACCTATTATCTCACATCTAATAAATCCCAACCACACAATCTGGGGTATGCTAAGCATGGCTAAGGGAACAGTCTTGACAAACCAATCTAAGATTGCATTACAGGGGGATAACTAGTCCATGCTTGATATCATATCAAAATTCACTATGTCTAATACAATAAGATCATCTTGAGTATCAAACTCTCGAAAAATCATAACACATTATTTATAAATCCAATGCACTACTAAAGAATCACCTACATGACTATATACACAGAAAACTATAAATAAACAATCCCAAGATAACTCGAACTTCGATGCATAATAAGTAGATACATAAGAATACATGTATCTTGGATTAAATAAAGTAAAATCCAGTTGATTGTAAATATACCTTTAATAATAGTATCTGAAGACTTTGCCTCAGATTTACCAAGTAAGACATACAACAGACCACGCTCACTAGCTGGCTTCACACCTGATCGACAGATGTGCCATGGTTTCATGGCACTTTCGATGCTTAAAATAACAAAAGTGTACAACTACTTAGGTATTCTTGTTAGATGTGATGTGCTTTTATGTTTATTTGTAGGAAAAAAAAGTTCAATGCTAAGAATGAGTAGAAAGAATGAAAAAAGTAAGTAGGCTACTTACAAGCACAACCTATGATCCATAGGAAGTACCTATGATCCTGTAAGTTGTCCTTAGGTTGATCCAGGTCATGTTATCTAGACTAGACCTCAGATAAAGTTATATTGGACATCACCTCCATACTCTTCTATACCTATCTAATTTGATAAGAGAGAGAACAAGTTTAATTCCAATACTGATGAGGAGGATTCATCCATCTCCTAATCTGAAAAGGGGGTGGAGTTTTCTTTTTGGATAGATAATTATGAGACAGGTGCTCCCCAGTCTGGGGAGGATGCTGTATAGTTCAAGGTACTCAGGATTAGGGCAATGATACTTCACAGGGTACCCAGGATACTATCACTTTAGCTTCTGCCACTCACGAGTTCGCACATATCTCTGTAGTACTAGTTGCTCAGGCCATATCAAGGTTGTCTGTGGAGGGCATGCATAGTATATATTATAGAAATAGAGCTATCATTGAGCAAGGTAGACTAAACATAAAATTGTCAACGAGACTCAAATAGAGATTACTAATATGGCAGGTTCTGTAGACCTGTAGGCTGCTTTTGATATATATAAGCTTAGTTGGATAAGACAACCTTCAATATCTTACTCTCTAGAGAATATTCGAGTATTTTATGCTTCTTATGCAATATTATATATATAATCACCCTAGCTTAGGGGAAAGTGAAGAACTAGCCATCACTGACTCATATACTTGTTAGATGGGTTTAGGTTGATTTATCTGATGAGACTATTTGATGATTCTTGTTTAGGCTGGAGTTTGTAAGGTCGGCCACCATAATAGAGTTTGACTATAGATTGAGTCTTGTAAGGAGTATGAAAACTATAAGAGATGATGATTAGAAAGTGTAGAGGATAGACTTGGTAAGATGGGTAGCTCAGTAGATAGTTGAGCTTGGTACTGATGCCCTTTGGGTTGAGGGGAAGAGGGAGATAAAAAAGGCATTGTTGTGCTTTAAAAAATGTATTAGTAGAATATTATGGGAAAATAGTTGAGGCATCATTGTTCTTTACAAAAAAAGTATTGGTAGATTATTATGAGAAATTAGTTGAGTCTGACATCTATGGAAAAAATGCTCATATCATATCGAGTTGTACTGACTTCCATCCTCGTAGATGGCTATGATATTACTTTTTCTAAGTGGATATAACCTAAGATTTATGAGAGTGCATTCCATGAGTTCATCATCTTTCCCTCGCCTTTTCTAGGATAGATATTATGTAAAGCGACAATAGCGTCGGCTATTATAAATATTGATTAAAGGATCGAGGCCACCTATATGGAAAATATGAGGTTGATTAAGGATGATTCCAACCTATTTCAATACATACAACCTTTGATGTCTTTTTACATAGCCTACTTTAAGAGCCCTTTTGTTTCGACTAATCATGTTGAGATACTTATATTGGGTGGTGATGTTGATATAGGAAACCATAGGATAAAGACTTCATATATGATAGGTAGTTAGGGGATACATGCATTTCAGCTCTAGCTTTTTCTTCTAATTTACCCCCTCACCTGCTAGTTTTATGCCTGTTCACTATATCTAAGGATTTCTTACAGTAGTTAGTGGATTAGTATAAGAAGTTGAGTAATCTCTATACACATATCAAGACTCAATTGACCATATTATTTGGTAAGATTTAGCCATGGGTGTGGACAACATTAGAGACATCTGATGTAATAGTACAGGCGAGAATAATGGCTTCCATGAAATAGTTAACGAGAGAGATACACAAGTGTATTGATAGTTTAGAGGACAAAATAGGAGCAGAACTATATGAGTTCCAGATGCCTTACTTATTAGTCCTGCACAAGGAGGTGACTATTTTGAGATTAGAGATGCACTCTTTAGATAAGAGCCACACTCTAGTTATCCCACCAGTGATTTCATCTGTTACATACCTGCTGACTAGAATAACATTACTAATTTTTTTATATATGTCTTAAGATGATGAGGCCCAAAATATTGGGGCTAAAAGAGGACATAACCAAGAGTAGAAGGGTGGCATAGATGAGGATTTTAGGTAGTCCTTGAAGAAGTCCACCATAGAGTCTATCATTTAGCATGGTATTGAAGAACAGAGGCATAGTAAGATGGAATTGGGCACTTCTTCTAGTCACGTACCACTACCACCTATAGGTGATTAGCTGCATAATGCCCCAGCTAAGGGCGATCCTTCTTTTGATACCTAGAGCATCCTAGGTATGTATCTACACATTTTTGTTTGTTATTTTTAAGTATGCACTCGGGACAGTACATCAACTTTTAGTTGGGGTTGGGGTGTACCAACTACCAAAGGTTTTTATTTCCACGTATCTTTTCCTAAGATCTGTTATCATAGTACATCCAACATATTTAGGTATTGTGTTATGTCGTGATATGTGTTATGTGTTGATTTTTTTAATTAGAAGAAAAATAAAGAACCTAAATGTAGTTGACATGTGTTGTTTTGTGTTTTTAAGTGTTTGAAAAATATGGTTCCCCTCCTAAAATATTTTGTGAACTTTGTGTTGTGAATGTATGTTCGACCAATGTTGAATCTTGTTATGGCATTAGTACTATGGACACGGTAACCATAACTTAGCATTTCCTTAATCTAATAGGTAGTAGTTGATGATACAACCCTATACCATGTGTGTGTGAGGCATTCACCTAGTTAACTTTGTGTATTTAATCCAGAACTTACCCCATTAGTATTGCCTAGGTTGTAGGATAGTTAATTTGGACATGATCATAGGTCGTGTTTGAATAAGTCCACTCTAAGCCTAAAAGACTGACCACATAAAAATGAGTATCCCTTAATCCCTAATTTGAGCCTTAATTGACCTATTTTCTTATTTTTACATTTTCACCTTCCCGTTTCATTACAATGAACCTGTTTTAGGCCTAGTCCCTCCTTGGAGACTACGCACATCAACTCTGGAAAATCACCTATGTTGATGGTGGCTATCATAGGGGTGCGTAGTTGAAAGTGAGTATGAAGAAAGGTATTCTATAAAAGAAAAGAAAGAATATTGGGTGTAGTACAAAAGTGTGAAAGAAATAAAAATGGATAAAAAATACTGATGAGAGAAGTGAATAAATACAAAAAAAGAAGGAAACCACACCTAATTCAAATAAGCAATAAAGGAGTAAAATAGAGAATAAAGAAGAATGATTAAGTAGTAGAGCTGATGATGTAAGTGTAGTTTCAAGGAGGGTGAGTCACTATAGCCAATATATACCATATCTTCTCCCATGGCAACATTATAAGCATAGAAAAGTCATATGATGATCCTAGTCCAACTATCCAAAAAATTAAGGTATAAAAAATATGGGCAAGCCTATGATATTTTAGGCATATTTGTGGAACTTCTTTTAGACCCTAAGTGTTTACCCTAGTCTCTTGCATTGACAAACATTATGCTACTACGGGAGTTGGGACTTTCTTTTTGTGAGAGTACATGGTTTGTATTGTTAACTGTTTATTTGTTCAGGTAGTGTTAATTGCATATATGCTTGGTTGTTTGCTGATAATATAATTCCATCACTTGCGTACTTCGTGTAATATTGTTGGGCTACATAAATCCGCACAATGGTTTTGAAAGTTATAAATAGGAGGGGTAAGAAATTTGAGCTAAACTGGGTTGACTACTGTAGGTACCTTATGTTTCTTTTAGGTAAGCACCGTGTTTTTCTACTATGTGTTAGTTTTCTGAGGACATGCAAATGTTCTAAGTTGAGGTCATGGATATGCCATGGTTTCATTGAACTTTTGATAATTAAAACAAGTAAATTGTTTAAGTACTTAGGTATTCTTGTTAGATGTGATGTGTTTTTATGTTTATTTTGTAAGAAAAAAGAGTTTGGGGATAAGAATGAGAAATGGATCATATAAAGTAATAAGGATATATGCAAGCCCAACTTATGATCCATAGCTAGTATCTATGGGCTTGTAGGTTGGCAACATAGGTTGATGGTTTGAAGTTTTGCAAGCTAATATTGGACTTTGATTTGTGTGATACCTACCTATGAGGCATAGGTACTACCTACGAACCATAGGTAGACCTTGTAGGTATGTGATATACAACCTAAAGATTCCTTTAATTTCTACGAAGCCTACATATGCCCCGTAGGTACAACCTATGACCCATAAGTGGGGTCGTAGGTTGGTGCCGATTCTAATTTCTTACATTGTTTAGTATATGTTTTCTAATGTATCTATAAATACCCATTGGATGTTTTGTTATCATTTTACACACTTTATACACTTTTGACATTGTTTTGAGTTATGAGATACATTCTTGATCTTAGAATTATTATTCTTGGTTTTTTGGGTTTGAAATTAATTTGGGATTTTAGGATTTCATTATTATTCCTTGTAAGTTCATTCATATGCTTTGATCCATGAATTCTATGTATGTTCTTGCAATCATGAGCAGCTAAACCCCATAACTAGGATTGTGGGAACCCTGATGGATTAATAAGGTTAAGTGTAAAGTCATTCTAAATTGGTGTTCTTGTGTGTATTGGTATTTCTTTAATTTTACATTCTTTCTTAACGGTTTCAAATATTAGGAACTTACATGTATTAGATTCTTGCTCGAGAAGGCGACATAGAGATTAGGAAAAATAAATCACTGAAGTAAGTTAAAGCAACCAACCTTCTTCTAATTAACTTGAGATCAAGATGAGATAGTTAAGTTGAGATCCAGGACTAGAGCTACTGATGTAACACACTAAAAACAAAAGGATATGAGTGAAATTCACCCAAACCAAGGTCGAGATATTGAAAGGTTCTACATAACTTGTTAGATTTAGTATTCAAGGAACCAAGATTGCCCAACAATCATGATAAGTGCACGGAGTTAAGAAGTCTGGGGGAACGCAATCCTAGCGATTGTCTCATATTGATAACAAACCTATTAAGACACCATTGTCAATATAACTATCACAAACCCCCACCCATTTACTTTCTGCAATGTCAAATTATATCAGCAAACTCATGATAAATTTCTGACCTATTCCTCAAGGGATTAACCCTAACCTAGTAGGTTTCTATATTTGACAAGCAACTAATTTATACTTTATTAGAGGTGTAATTTGGGAAACAACACTAATATCCTATCCTACCTACTGGGGCTACTACCCTAATCAATAGAACACTCTAAGCTGTAGGAAATATTGCTCTACAGCTGGGGAAGTATCTCAAGAAAAAGCCAAAGGCCCCAAAACATAACATGCTTTAGGAGCACTAACCTCGAAAACTATCTCGGCTAGAATGCCCCAAAGATGAACCTGTCGAAGGCTGACCATTATTTTGGCCGAGATGATCATTACAACTAGATTGGGCCCCATCGAAGAGCTGAAGTGCGGCATTAGAAGACCTACTATACTGGCCCTAATGTTGATATGGCTGACGGAAAGTATACCTACCTTGACAACCACTACCTCTTAATCTTGAGCCACTACTACTCTCACTTAAACTTTCCTAATATCGCGACCTCTTATTGCTACCCCTTGGTCCTCCCGATGTATCTCATCTATAATTTGAGCATGATTAGAAACATCCTAAAAAGATCTACTAGCTACAATTAAACATTGTGTCTCCATGCAAAGAAAAAGTCTCAATCCCAGAATAAAGCATCAAACCTGCTCATACATAATCGGTAAGAAAGATGTAGTATGCCTATTCAACTCATGAAACTAATCCTAATATTCCACAATATTCATAGATACTTGCTTCAACCTCGAGAATCGGTCCCTTAAATGATCTCTAAGGCTACGGGGAATATACTTTTTCAAGAAGACCTTAGAGATCTAAGTCCATGCTAAAGGGAAAGATCCAGCTAGCCTACAATCAAGATAGCCTCTCCACTAAAGTCATGCTCCCAAATCCAACTAAAAGGTAGTGTAATTCACTCCACGAGACTTAACTAGGCCTAAATTATGAAGCCTATCCCTGCAAGTAACCAGAAATTTATAAGAATCCTCACTCGATGCACCACAAAACCTAGGTGGAGTCAATCTTGAGAATCTACTCAGCATCTTATATGCCTCAGTAGAGAAACATAGTAGGCTAGGCAACTATCCGAGAAACTATCGGCGTTGGATGAATCCTAATTCTTGGAGCTACAACAATTGATTATGCTCCTGCCTTAGTACTACTTTGGACCGTATACTGTGCACCATCAGATGTTATACCACCAACTAAACCCAAGATATTAACTAATATATCTATGAGTAGTGACAAAGAAATAAACCCCGATGAAACCTGGGTTAGTCTCTGGCCCGCCAATAGCTAGGGAAGAGGAATCTCTTTCACTAAAGCAGGAATAGGGTCTACTGAAAGTGCCCTATCCTGGTCTTTGGCTGAAGTTACATCTTTTGACAACCTTCGACCTCTATGACATCCACAAACTTTTGTAGGATCTCTAGTCCCAAACTCGGGGTCCTTTTCTTGTGTAGTAGTAGCACGCATACTAGATATCTGTGATAGAGAGAAACCAAAGGAATATTTAGAAACTAACTCAAACTCCTAGCATAAAATGAGTAAAAGAAGTGAAGATTTCCTAAGAATGTCCTAGAGCCTTCTGAAGATAAAAAATGGACATTATTATCTCGATCCGTGGAACACTTCTAGACACTTGCTTTTGTACCAACAATACTGGTAAAGCTAGCGCTCTGACATTAATTTGTCACGACCCAATTTTTGAGTCATGATGACACCTACTTCATTCCACTATTAGGTAATCTAAACTATAGACTAGAGCCATAAGAAGTGGGATAATTTGGTAGAAAAGGCATAAATGTTAGAAATATGCAAGTGAAAGACTTAGAAGCAATAAATCATGGAATAACAATAATATGAAAGTTAAATAAGAGAAATAATAATATCCCATAACAGAGTAATATTGGTACAAGATCCACTTATCGAAAACTAGTATGAGCACTATCAAAGTCAAATATGATCAGTCTTGAAAATGAAAAGATTAAGCAAAATATAGAAGATGGAGTGAAGGTCAACTCCGACACCAAGAGCTCACCCTATCTCCAAGCTTTGACTCGCATGTTTGCAGCATCAATGACAATACCTATTACTCAAATCTGCACCAAAAATGTACAGAAGTGTAGTATATGTACCAAAGCCACAGGTACTTTGTAGGCATTATCGGTTGACTGAGCTAAATCATAATATAAATATAATAAAAGTGAAAGATAAATAATGTTAAGTCAAGGTAAGAGAGAAAACCTAGAATAATGCTACAAATATAGTAAGAAAAACACCAAAAAATAATATCAAGGAAAACATAGCTATCACTACAAAACTGGCCCCCATAAGGCAGGAATTGATAAGGTAATAACCCAATGCGGTCCCTCATAAGCTCGGAGTGTGTAATCAAAGAGAATTAATAACTAAAATTATATTACTTAACTACATCTCAAAATTAAATTTGTGGATCCTTTAACACCGTATATTCCAAACTTGAACCGATTCGATATCAATCATAAATAACCTCTCATTGTAGTACTTGAACCAAAACTCATATCATCATTTGTCAAACTTAAAATGAAACTTATATCATTATTTGCCAGATGTGAAGCAGAACTTATCTTATTATTTTCCGATCTAGAACCAAAGCTCATATCATAATTTTCCAAACTCAAATCAGACATATCATGAAATAATGTCCAAATCAAACCAATCTTAAGATCATAAATTATCAAACTCAAACAAAGACAAGTATCATCTTCAAAGTGTCAATCTCGGAACAATGATTATATATCTAGCCTTCTTAAGCTCTAAACATATACATTTAGAAGATGTAACACGCCTGCAAAGTGTATAAAGAGTTAATAGTAGTCTTGGCCTAAGTGGGCCGAAAGGACCCACTTCTAATCCCCAAAATCCATTCTAAGAAAATTCTACCCCAAACTAGGATAAGGTAACTAATTTCACTACTACATATTAAATAATCCACAATTTAGTCCTAAGGTAGCAATTCTACCTAAACAATGAATAGTTAAGGAAAATATGTCTAATTTAAAGTTCCTTAATTGACAAAAAGATCAAATATTATACTAAATACACCTCCAATACCTAATTTCCAACTCATTTCTAGCATATTATCATAATAATACTACAATTTAGCCGAATCAATGGGAAAGGCAAACCTAGTCAACCGATGCCAAAGAAACCCTAGTGAAAGCTACTAAATCATCGCTTTCTCTTCCAAGAAGATTTCGCATGATTACATGCTATCAAAATGATAATCTACTCATCAATACAAGAATAATGGTTCCCGTATTACATTTTTTTGGTTTGGATCTAAAATCACATAAAAGACCCATGTGGCCCACTTACAGTATTGCACTTTCAAAATTGTCAACATATCCCTCTATGCTCAAGGAATATTTACCCTAAAGAATGGGTAAATTTTGAGCTCAGATGATGCCTCAATCTACTCAACAGGAATTTAAGGATTTTGGGAATAAATTAAGTAATTAACCATGAATTTTAATGAAACTTATCAAGAATTCGAGGAAGAAACAAGTAGTCCAAGCTAACAAACACCCCAAAATCTCCTAATAATTGCTTCCACAATTTTCTATACCCTCTAGGGCTCCAATCCCTTGAGCATATGGAAAAATAGGGAGAAAAATTAGAAAGTAGGGGATTTAATACCCCCAGAAGCCACTTAAGCACCTACTTGATAGCTTAAGTGGTCACCACTAAAGTGATCAAGTACCTCTTAAGTGGTACCCGCTAAGCCTACATGCTCCGCATAAGTGTACCAACAGCCGCTTAAGCAGACTAGGCATAGTTTTAGGGCATTACTAGCTAGCAAGCCTTTTATCTTAAGAGATCAATTGGTTACTTAAGAGGCCATGCATAGGACACCCAACGATTTACACCCCATGATTCATAACAAATCGCTATGACTCAAAGTGAGCCACTCGTAGTCAGAGTAAACTCATGCCAAAAACATACATGATTTGGTTATGAATCATACCAACGAGTCATCAAGACATACCTTAAGCACAATAATTAGAAGCAAAAAACAAGAACAAATACTTTGACTTTATGTCCTCTTCGATTTCCCAAGTAGCCTCTTCAACTTTATGCTTCCTCCATAGGACCATTACTGATGCTATATCCTTCATTTGTAATCAACAAACTTGCCAATCAAAAATTTCAACTGGGACATCTTCATAAGGTAAGCAATCTGAATCCCTACCTTCTCTAAAATAACAACCATCTAAGGATCACCCACGTACTTTCTCAACATCGAAACATAAAACACTAGATGAACGGAGTTCAAACAAAAGGGCATCCAATTCATATGCAATATTGCCAACCTTCTTTAACACAAAGTATGGACCAACATACCATAGACTGAGCTTCCTCTTCTTACTAAAATACATCACTCACTTGATGGAGGAAACCTTTAAGAATACTTATTACCAATACTAAACTCCAACTCCATTTGCCTTACATCTGCGTAGGACTTTTGGTGACATTGGGCGGCTTTATGTCTATCACGAATCACCTTCACCTTCTCCATCACTTGGTGAACAAAATTTAGGCCAAACATCTCATCCTCATTAACTTCAAACAACTCGATGGAAAACCTATACCTCCTACCATACAAGGACTCGAGCCATACCAATAATAGAATGACAACTACTATTATAAGCAAACTCTACAATAGGAAAATGATCAGACAAACTACCACCAAAGTCAATCACACAAGCTCTAAGCATATATTCCAGTGTCTGAATAGTCCTTTCTGCTTGCTCTTCCAACTGTGTGTGGAAAGCTATAGAAGGCTCTCCTTAGTTCCTAAATCTCTCTAAAATAAATGCAAAAATTATGATGAGAACTATTTTCCATAATCTGACATGATAGAAATAGGTACCCAATTCAACTTCACAATCTCCAGAAGGAATAATATCGTAGAATCCTCTACCAAAGAATTAGTACCCACTGGCAAGAAGTGAGTAGACTTAGTCATCCTATCCACGATAACCCAAATCAAATCAAACTAATTTTGAGACTGAGAAAGATCGATAATTAAATCCATGTTAATCACTTCCCACTTCCACAAAAGCAACTTTATTTCTAGATATAATTATTTAGGTCATAAGTTTTTAACATTAACTTGTTGACACACCATACATTTAGCCACAAAACTTTCCATATCTTACTTCATATTTTCCCCCCAATAAATATCCTTAAGATCATGATACATCTTCATCAAACCAGGATGAATGGTATAATGTAATTCATAATCCTAAGACAAGATTCTCTCTCACAACCTCTCTACATTGGGAACACTTAATCTACTTTGGTACCTCAAGCTACCATTGCCACCAAGCTAAAATCTTTTTTTATCCTATATCTTCCTTAATCTTTATTAAGATAGGATCCAATACATGTTTCTCCTTTATTTCTCTACCAATAGCTGACTGTACCACCTTTAACACAAATATACTTTCATTCTCAGTGTCCAAGAGATAAACTCCAAGGTTAGCCAAATATTGAATATATCTCATTAATTTCAACTTATCCTCATCTACATTATATAGAATACCCATGTATGACTTGCTAAGAGCACCAGCAACTATATTAGCCTTTCCTAGGTGGTAATAAAGACTAATGTCATAGTCTTTCAGCAACTCAAGCTATGTTCTTTGCCTGAGATTCAGCTCTTTCTGAATGAACCCATATTGCAGGCTCTTATGATTCAAAAAGATATCTACTAGACCCCATAAAAATAATGATGCCAAATCTTCAATGCGAACACCACAGCCAACAACTCAAAGTCATGTGTTAGATAATTCCTCTCAATAACTTTCAACTGCCTAGAAGCATAGGCCACTACCCTACTAAGTTGCATCAACACAAAACCAAGTCCCATATGAGAAGCACTATAATAAACCACAAATCCAGCATTACCTTTGGGCAGGGTCAAAACTGGAGCTGAATTGAACTTATATATCATCTTTCTAAAACTACCCTGATAAGCATCATACCATACAAACTTCACCTTCTTCTTGTCAATTTAGTTAGCGGGGCAACTATAGTTGAGAAACTCTCCACAAATACCCTATAGTAACTGGCTAAACCCAAGAAGCTCTGACTGTTGGTTGGAGTCGTAGGCCTAGGCCATCTTTTAACCACTATAACTTTTTGTAAATCCACCATGATCACTTCATTAGAAATGACATAACCCAGATAAGTAACAGTTTCTAACTAGATATCGCACTTCGAAGACCTAGCATACAAATATTGGTCTTTCATGGTTTACAAGACAATATGAAGATGGTCGGCATGATCAGCCTCACTCTTGGAATACACCAGAATATCATCTATAAACAATATGACGAACACATCCAAAAACGGGCATAAAACCCTATTCATCAAGTACATAAATTCCATCAGGGAAATAGTCAAACCAAAAGACATAACTAAGAGCTCATAGTGACTATACGGGGTTTGAAAGGTAGTCTTAGGGACATCCACCTCTCTAAATTTTAGTTGATGATAACCAGACCTAAGATCAATCTTAGAAAATCATATAGTACCCTAAATCTGGTATAACAAAACATCAATCCAAGAAAAAAGATAATTGTTCTTTACCGTTACCTTATTCAACTAGAGAAAATTGGTGCACATCCGAAGGGAACCATCCTTTCTAAAAATAAATAGGAGCACCCCACAGAGACACACTAGGATAGATAAAACCCTTTTCAAGAAGGCCTTTCAATTGTTCTTTGATGTTCTGATTTTTTACGAAACATTTAGCATTATTTTCTTGGGAAAATTGTATGTTTTCAAGCAACCAAAGTGGTATTTAATGAGTTTTTTTAGTGTTTTACGTAAAGGAGTGAACCACAGAAGAAACTTGGAAAAAGTAGTAGAAAAGGAATTTGATGGTCAAAATGGTGGACCATCAATATTGCGATAAATAACTAGGTGGATCGTCAGGCCTAACCAGAACATGGCCTCCCGAAGGACTCGGTGACGGACCAAATGGTGGCCTATCAGTCTTGCAATAGACCACCAGGTTTATCGTCAGGCTTTATATACAATATGGCCTCCCGAAGGACTCAGTGATTGACCAAATGGTGGACCATCAGTCTTGCGATGGATAACTAGGTGTACCATCAGGCTTTATCCTGAAACCACTTTTCTGAAGAACTCAGTGACAGACCCAATGGTGGACCGTCAGACTTTCGATGGACTACTTTTTTAGCCATCGACTTTGATACAGTTTTTCTAATTTTTAAATTTTAAATTTCTTTTTACCTGGGAACATATAAAAACTAAATTTTAGGGTTAGTGGAGGAGCTTTTTTATCTTTTACAAGTTTTTCATAGAAACTGGCTGTAACCCAGTACTTTGGGGATTGAAGCATAGCTTTGGGGAAGTTAATCCTTCAATTCTTTATTGAAGATTCAAGAACTGATTCTTGAGATTACTATAAGTGAGTTCTAAATCTATTTATGAATAATATAAGAATTATTTCTTCTTTTTTATGGAATTTTGGGGCTAAGTTCCCATAACTAGGGTTATGGGGTCCTTAATGTGAAAAAAATCTATGGGTTGTGAATCAAATTGAGTTCCATGAGTAACTGATATTGTATAAACCTTTCTTCAATTTAATGGCTTTTCTTAGTTTGAAACTTGAAAAGTAAGACCAAGAACATCACTTGTTTGAAAAGAAAGTGTTTGTTGGGAAAAAGAAAGTGTTTACATGAATTCTAAGGGCTTTAACATTTGGATTAATGGCAAATGACCTAACTGGATTAGCTTACATGAGAAAATGGTTGAAAGAACAATGTATCCTTTGAGTTTGAGAGAATTAGAGAATAATCTATCCACTTAGGTTGAGAAACTAAGGGATAAATAATAGGATTCAACCCTTCTTGTAATTGAATTTCTAATTGGAACTCTTAAGTGATTCATAACCCTAGTTGTGCTAGCAGTTTTTTAACCATAGCCCTGGTTTGTTTAATCTCATTAAATTACTAACAGTAAAGAGAATCATTTGTTGGAATACTCTTGTTACAATTAATTACTTTGTAAGTTACAAATCAAAACTCCCCTTATTTAGGAACCTCTAATCAACAGTCCAATAATGATTACAATACTTAGTGAGCACAGTATTTCTTGTAGGATTCAACACCCAACCTAGTTGGGTTCTATATTTGACAGTGACCGATTATGCTTTCTAACGAGAGTTGTAATTTGGGTGTATCAAATTTTAGTGTCGTTGCTGGGGAATACTATTGTGAACAAAATTTGTGATTATTAATTGACCTTTTTGTAAAAAATTCCTAAATTTTACTTTTTATTTGTTGTTTTTGTTTTGTACAGGTTGAGTGTCTTGAATACCAAGTATTTAGAGATCAAGTCAACCATTAATACCTATTCATCTAGAATCGTAGCTCATTGGCAGAATGAATGGTCAATAAAACTTGTAAAGAATAGCTACTCAGTAGGAGCAGGCTAGATTAGCACCCTTGGCAGCCGTAGAAGTAAACCAACAAAATTTAGAAAATAATGGTTAGGAAGTAAACCCAGATGATGAGGACCTGGTCAATGATGAGTTATTAAACCCAAGGCGTGCAGATGATGTAGCCGTACCAGTGAATAGGAATATCAACAGAAATAGACAAGCTAGGGTGAGACCTGAACGCCCAGCTGTCCAGTTTACTCTAGACAATGATGATGATGACTTTGATGGGGCTGGTGCTACAGGTGATAGTATTCCTCCGCTGTTAGCACCTGGAGCCAAGTTTAATATCATGATTACTATTATCCAGTTATTGCATCTTAAGGGACTGTTCAGGAGACTTGCGGGTGATGACCTGAATATGCATTTAATTAACTTTATATTGACATACAAATCATTTGAAAATCTAGGAGTGGGACAAAATACTATTAGGTTGTGACTATTCCCAATCCTGGATAAGCAATTTTATTGTTGAATGCGCTAAATCCCGATTCTATTACAAATTGGAGGCAATTGAAAGATACTTTCTTAGAAAAGTTCTTTCCACCATCCAAGAGGGCACAGTTAATAGATGAAATTGGTAATTTTAGGCAGCTTTCAACTAAAGCTCTCCATAAAACTTAGGAGAGTTTAAAAAAGAAGCTCACACAGTGTATGAATCATCAGATGACCAATATCCACCTGAAGTAGATATTATATAGGGCCTTGAATTCGGTGACTAAGCCAGTGGTCTATAATGTTGTGGGTGGGTCATTCATGGACCTCACTTTTTCTGAGGCGTGTGAGATGCTTGATCATATGATAAAGCAGATTAGAGATTCGCATACCGAGATTCTGAGGTAGCAAGCTCTACTTTATCTATTGGCATGACTATAGAATAGAGGCAAAGGGAAGAGAAATAAGACCAAGACATGGCTCACATAAAGATGCAGATGGACCTTCTTACTAAGAATTTATTATCAGGAAAGAGAGAAAAGGTTAAAGATGTTACATCATAAGAAAGAGCTGACTTTAATTCTGAGGAGAAAGCCAATTATTTGAACAATCAGGGGGGGTTTTGATGTAGTAGCCTAGAAAACCAAGGTCAAACCCACTATGATAAATGTGGATACAAGGACCGATACCAAAGAAATTAGATAAACAATAATGATAGAAGTGGGTTATATGTTCCTCTTGGAAATCATGAGGCTACTACAACTAGCTGTAGGAAGATATCCATGAAAGATATGATGCCTAATTTATTTAACGGGGTGGAAGCAACCAATACGGGAGTAGCAGAGATGAAAAATGATTTATCCTTGATGAATTAATTGGTTGACCCACACTCTACTTCAATAAAATAGTTGGAGTAGCAAATGAACCAACTTTTTGTTGGGTTTAATTAGAGGAAGGTTGGCACTCTATCAAGTGACATAGTTCAAAATCCAAGGATGAATGGTTCGTGCATTGAAATTAACACTAGGAGTAGTAAAGTACTGGTAAGCCTATCTGTGGGTATGCCGGTGGTTGATATTATGGCAGAGAATGTTGATGAAGCAAATATTGATCATTCAGTAGAGTCTGAAAAATTGGATGAGGTTATTGATAATGTTGCATCCAACTGTCGGCAGACTGTTGAGTTGAAAAGAGAGGAAGACAAGGAAAAGGAAGTAATGGTGAACACTCTTCCAAAACCACCACCTCTCTTTCCTCAAAGATTGAAGAAGAAGGCTGAGGATACGAAGTTTAGTAAATTCATGGCTTTATTGAAACAGTTGACGGTAAATGTGCCTTTGGTTAAGGCACTTGATCAAATGCCAGGGTATGCCAACATTATGAAGGACCTTTTGACTAAGAAAAGAGCGGTGAGCTACGAACTAGTGGATAATCTGCATCATTTCAGTGCTATTACTACAAGGTCCTTGGTGTAGAAGAAGGCTGACCTAGGAGCATTTACTATTCCTTATACGGTAGGTTCTTTGGAATTTACTAAGGACTTATATGATCTAGGATCTATCATTAACCTGATGCCGCTAGCTATTTATAAAAAGTTGGGTTTGTGAAACCCCATCCCCACAAATATGTGACATATGATGGTGGATAGGCTAGTAAAATGACCTACTGGTATTTTGTATAATGTGCTGGTGAAGTTAGCTACCTTCATATTTTCTGTGAATTTTGTAATTTTGGATTTTGAGGTGGACTTTGAGGTGCCCATAATCTTAGGTCGACCTTTTCTCGCAACCAAAAGTGTGTTGATTGATTTGCGAGCTAATGAGCTCTTATTTAGGATGAATGATCAAGTGGTACATTTTGATGTGTGAAAATCAATGAAACAATATAAAGAGATAAGCGTGTTCTCAATTGTTGATGTATATTATGAGGACGAGCAGGAATTACCAATAGAGGAGCAGCTTGCTGTTGAGTCGTTTGCTGTAGTACTTATGAATTTTGATCGTGAAGATATTGAGGATTATGAAGAGACCATTTGTTCTTTGATAGGAATGGGATCATACTCTTATACTCCTAATAATCTCGATCTCAATATTAAGAATCGACTAAAACCCCCGACAAAGCCATCTGTCGAAGAGCCACCAGTGTTGGAATTGTAAGAGTTACCCGGTCATTTGAGGTTTGTGTTTTTGGCAAGTGGTAATTCAATACCCATCATTATTTTTATTGATCTGGGTGAGCAACAGGTGGAAGCTCTTATTTATATTCTTAAGAGATATAAGAGATCTATTGGTTAGACTATTACGGATATCATTGGTATTCCTCCTGGCATATGTAAGAACAAAATTCAGCTGGAGGAGGATTGTGTGCCTACTATTGAGCATCAGCATTGCCTGAACTCATCTATGCAATAGGAGGTAAGGAAAGAAATCATCAATTTATTCTATGCAATAGGAGGTAAGGAAAGAAATCATCAAGTGGTTAGAATCATGAAGTGGTTAGAATCCTATGCAATGTATGCCCAAGAAAGGGGGCATGACAGTAATAGCCAATGAGAAGAATAAATTGATCCTACTTAGGCCTAATAATAGGTAGAGGGTGTGTATGGATTACCGAAAGCTCAACTCGTGGACGTTAAAATATCACTTTCCAATATCCTTCATGGATTAAATTCTTGATCGATTGGCAGGAAAGGGATGCTATTTCTTTTTGGATGATTATTATGGATATAACCAGATTTGTATTACTCCCGAAGATCAGGAGAAGACCACTTTTACATGCCCGTATGGAACTTTTGTATTCAAGCAGATGTCATTTGGGTTATGTAATGCACCTGGCACCTTCCAATGGTACATTATGTCTATTTTCTCAGATATGGTTGAAGACACCTTGGAGTTGTTTATGGATGATTTTTTGGTTGTAGGAGATTCATTTGAGTTGTTTTTGGAAAACCTGAGCATGGCCTTGGAACGATGTGTGGAATTCAATCTTGTACTTAATTGGGAGAAGTTCCACTTTATGGTTAAGGAGAGCACTATTCTCGAGCATAAAATTTCAGCAAAAGGAATTGAAGTTGATCGAGACAAGGTTGAAGTTATTGAGAGACTACCACCTCCAATTTCTATGAAGGGGGTTCGTAGTTTTCTCGTCCATGCTGGTTTTTATCGGAGGTTTATTAAATACTTCTCCAAGATTGTAAACCCACTCTACAAACTTTTGGAGAAGGAAGTAAAGTTTTTCTTCGATAAAGATTGCTTGAAGGCATTTGAATGCCTTAAAGGGAAGCTGGTTCAAGCCCCTATCATTGTAGCACCGAATTGGTCCAAGCCGTTTGAGATCATGTGTGATGCAAGTGGTGTTGTCCTTGGAGCTACTTTGGTTTAAAAGAGGGACAAATTGTTTCATCCAATCTATTATGCCAGCAAAGCTCTGAATGAAGCTCAAAATAACTATAATATCACCAAATAGGAACTCCTTGATGTAGTGTATGCTTTTGAGAAATTTAGAGCTTATCTTCTTAGAACCAAGGTGGTGGTCCACACTGACCATGCAGCCTTAAGATATTTTATGGCTAAATAATATGTGAAACCAAGGATTATTAGATGGGTGTTACTACTCCAAGAATTTGACTTTGAAGTCAAAGATAGAAAGGGTTGTGAAAACTAAGTGGCAGTTTATCTGTCTAGGATAGAAGGTGAACGAGCAGTTAGAGATGAGATGGAGATCAATGATGCATTTTTGGATGAGTAGATCTTAGCTGCTGCTCTGGAGAAACTACCTTGGTATGCTTATTTTGGGAATTATGTTGTGAGTGAGGTAATTCCAGATAATCTTTCTTTTCATCAGAAAAAGAAATTTCTTCATGATGTGACACCCTACTTCTGGGATGAGCCATATCTTTTTAAGTGATGTGCTGATAATATAATAAGGAGATGTGTTCCAGAGGTGGATATATTGAGCATATTAGAAACTTGTCATGCTTCCCCAATCGGGGGTCACCATACAGGTGATTAAACTGCGAGAAAGGTATTGCAGAGTGGCTACTATTGGCCATCATTATTCAAGGACGCTCACTAGTTTGTGATGAAATGTGAGCAATGTCAGAGGCAGGGGTCGATCTCCAAGATGTATGAAATGCCTTTTACTAAGATGCTCGAAGTGGAATTGTTTGATGTCTGGGGCATCGATTTCATGGGACCTTTTGTAATCTCGTATGGAATGAAGTACATTTTAGTTGCTCTGGATTATGTATCCAAATGGGTCAAAGTTGTTGCCTTGTCTGATAATGAAGGGAAGAGAGTTGTTGTATTTCTTAAGAAGAACATCTTCTCTCGCTTTGGAGTGCCATGAACTATTATAAGAAATAGAGGATCCCATTTTTCGTAACAAAGTATTTCGGGCGGCTTTAGTGAAATATGGGGTGAAATAGCATAGAGTAGCAACTCTATATCACCCACAAACTAGTGGGAAAGTGGAGGTGTTGAATCGGGAGATTAAAACAATCCCAGCAAAAATAGTGAAAGCTAATAGGAAAGATTAGGATCGAAATCTAGATGATGGTTTGTAGGAGTATCGGACTACTTTTAAGACTCCAATTAGAAATGTCACCATATCAGCTAGTCTGTGGAAAAGCATGCCACTTACCAGTTGAGCTGGAACACAAGACTTTGTGGGCTCTAAAAATGATAAATCTGAATTGGAAGGAGACAACAGAGCTAAGATTAGGGAAACTGAATGAGATGGACGAATTCCATCTTAGGGCTTACGAAAGAGCGTACCTTTAAAAAGAGAAGATGAAAACTATCATGACTGAGAACTTGAAAGTAGAGACTTTCGGAAAGGTAATTTGGTACTTCTATTCAATTCCAGGCTCAAATTATTTTCAGGTAAACTCAAATCTAAGTGGCCAGGACCATTTACAGTTAGTCAAGTCTACTCATCTGGAGTAGTCAAGCTTGAAAATGAAGATGGCAGCGTTTTCAAAGTGAATGGGCAATGAATCAGACTTTATATCGGTCCAAAAGACACAATAAGAAGTGTTGATATCTTTTATCTTGATGAAGTCTAAGTAATTGAGATAACTGAGTCGTGTCGTGACGATAAATCAGGCGCTAGTGGGAGGTAACCCACATCTTGTTGTTGTAATTATAGTTAGAGTCCACTTCATGTTTTTGTGCAATTTTGATGTGTTTGTGAAGTGTGCAGGACCAGTAATGTAGTAAAAAGGGGAAAAGATGGATACAAGTGAGCTACTAGAACAAGGTGACGAACGACTTAGAAGACCACCAGTACCCTGATGGACCACCACTTTCACCTATCAAAAAATGGAAAGAAAGTTCATTCACTAATAAGCCACGACGGCCTGAGTGGTGGACCATCACAAATCTAATGGTCCATCATAAAATTCATCAAAGTAAGATCAGTGGTCTATATTCAGGTAAGAAGTGACGGTCAGACTGGTCGACCATCACATTCTTAGTGGACCGACCCATTGACCGTCACAATAAAATAGATACATCTAAACTCTGGTGATGAGTGACGTCCAAAGTGGTGGTCCGCCATACTTATGACGTACCATCAATATCACCGTCACTTTAACACTAATTCTAAATAGGTTCGGTTAAATCGGTACTCTTTATAAGTACTTCGTATTTGACCTTAAGTGATATTTTAAGGATAAAATTGAGCAGGTACATTTATTATAACTGTTCCATGACCCTTAGTTGTTCAAATTCCTTAAGATTCGAAGAACTTGAAGGGAGTTATCCCATCTGAGACTCCCAATCTCCTCTATTTTTACCTTATTTAAACTAGCTCACTTCTTCCCTCTCTGTATCATAAATAAAGAGTAACACAAGAGCTAGAATCTATAATTTAGATTTGTCTCTGAAGTTTCAAGCATGTAGCGTACCTGTAAAATAAAGGTATGTGAATATCCTTATCTTCTGGTTTTCCACATTAAGTGTAAGAGCATGATTTGTTTTTCTTGGTTTGTTCCTATTATGTTGAGTTTTAATGAATTGAGTTGGACTTCAATGTTCCAATTTGTGTAAAATCAGAGTAGCATAAGTTGTAAAATTCGAAGAGTGTGCTTAAAATATAAGTTTAGTGTTGTTTTGATAGCTGGAAATTGATCGGATATGCAATTGCTTGACAAAAGGGTCGAACCCAAAACTATGGCTGAAGAAGGTGCGACGGTTGAATTGATGGACCGTCCACTTTATGATGGACTACCAACTTGACCATTATAGAGAACTCTGAGATGGCACTTTCTGGATATACTGCGATGGTTGAAGTGATGGACCATCAACTTTATGACGGACCACCCAATTGACCATCACAATACACTTTGAGATGGAACTTCTAGATAATTTATGATGGTTGAATTGGTGGACCGTCAACTTTTTGACAGACCACCAATTTGACCGTCACAAGGAAAAATTATATAACATGACTATTTTTGAATTTTGAACTAAGTCATGACTTTTTTTTCAGGTGTTATAGCCCCTAAACTTCCACAAACAAGAGAAGAAAGATCTCAACGAGCTAGGAATGCATCCGCACCGGGTTACAATACCAAACAAAATGAAAGAGAAGCTCTCATACTCTGCCAGTTTGAGAAGGAAAGTGAGAATACCTCTAGAAGTACAAGTTCAAGTCCTAATGAGGCAACTAATGCTGCAACTCAACCATTGCCTGTAAAGGGTGAAACATTAACTATTAACGTGAAGGATAAAATAAAACTTCCTGATGCTGAAGCTAAACTAGAGAGTGATTATGCTATCAAGAGGAAGGATCCACAGATTCAAGAGGCTATTAGGTGGAAGATAGAGGGAGCATAAAAAGAGTTATATCATGTGTTGACACCAACAGCTTGAGGAATCAGAAGATCGTTCATAGAAGAACATAAGATTATAACAACAGTGCTTCATCAATATCCCGAGTTATAGCACTGGTTCAACGAATATGGACTGGCATGGATGAGCAGACCACCAGGAGAGAGTACTAACCGAACTGGGTAAGGGAATTCTTCCCAAATTATATATGTTTGGTAAAAGCGGAGTGCCCAAAGGGGACTCCAATCCCAAATAGACCAAATAAGGAGTTTTTCCTGGTCTGAGGGGTCACCATTGATATACTAGCCTGGACAATTAACACGATGCTATTCAGGACAAGATATGAGGCTCTACCCGTTGTCCCAGATTTTGAGTATAGAATGAGAAATGCTTCCAGTCAGAGACGTTGGGCAACTTCTTTATTGACTGATGATGGGCATCCTTCCTGGTTGACTAATTCCAAAGAGCATATTGCAAAGTTCACTCTTAGCTATAAAGCTAAGTTCTAGTGGGCTATTGTTCATTTGAGGTTAATGCCAACAAAAGGATATGGGAACCTGGATCATCACTGAGCAGCAGCAGTAGCCAGTTTGGTTTCAGGGATACCATTTGATTTTGGCCAGCTAATTGCAGATGAGATGTTCGTGCGGTCACAAAATGTAACACCCCGTAAATTTTTTTCGTACACTTATCGCGATTATATGGAGTCCTAAAGGATTGTGTATGGGTTAAATTAAGTTTATGGTGTTCGGAAGTATCCCGTAAATAGTTGTATGTGTAGGTATTGGAAAATGCTTTCCAACGATATAAAGTTTGCCCAAAATAGAGGAGTATTTCATATAAGCGAGCACATTCGAAATTTCAAAACGGTGGCCGGAAAGCCTGTGAACAGTAAATCTGCAGGAAAATTACTGCAGCTAGGCAATTATTTTTTTGGATCAAATTTAGACGATCATAACTCCTTGTACAAAAAGAACTTCATGAGCTGATATATATCGACGAAAATCTCCGAGAGTCTTCTTTCCGATGAAATTGGTTTCATCCAAATCCAATGTCTGAGTAAGGAGCTATACCCGTTTTACTACAGCCTATCAAAAAAAAACAGAATTGTGGGACAGATTTTTGGGTCAAATTCAAACGACCATAAATCCTTGTACAGGAAGAACTGGGTGGTATACTTTATATAAAAATGAAATCCCTTTGAATTGTCTTTCAAAGGCAATTGGTTTTACCCAAATCCGATACTGGAGCAAGGAGTTATGATCGATTTACTTCAGCCTGTCAAAACTGTCCACTGGGGACAGATTCGGATTTATTTAAATTTTTAGGCCAAAATGGTCATTTTCTATTACCACTTGGACGAAAATGGGTCTTTATAAACCTACACTTAGCCTCATATATATCATATATCATCCAATTATTAAGAGAAGGTGAAACCCTAGCCTAATTTCAACTTCAAATATTTTGTGATTCAACCGTAGAAAATTCGAATTGGTTCCGTAGTTGTGTTCACCATCTCGAAAGCTTCGAGAAGCACCCCATGGTTATGTAAGGAGGATTCTAAATGCAAGAGTTCATTGTTAAGGTATGAATACTGTTTATTCTTGATTCTTATCCATGAATAAGTATTGATAAATGATTATGAGTATTGTCTTGATATTGGAAGATAACCAGAAACATAGTTATGAATTTTTTTGTATAAATTGTTAGTAGTAAATTATGGAAGTTGTTGTATTGGATTATGGAGGATGAATTGTGGTGATATATCATTATATTAGTGGTTATGTATGCCTAGTGATCATGTTGGTATTGGATGGTGATGAAGAAGGGAAATAATAGCTAAGAGTGATGTTGAGGGATATTTCATGAAAATGCATGATATGTGAATGTAATAAGAGTATAAGAGGATGTATGTAGCACTCTTATTGATGAGTTAAAGGATTACTTCCTATACATTATTTGGTGAAGTTAATACCTAATGGTAAGGTTTAGTTGCTAATACTAGTTAGCCACAAATGACTTATTGTAGATAAGTGTTCGAAGAGTACGGGAAGTCAAGTTGGACTTGTATTGAAGTGGTTATATCAAGGTATGTAAGACATACTCTATCTAATCTTTGGCATGAATAATGACCTATGGCACTCTTAAGTAAGCTTCCAACATTGTCCTACGACACATGACACATAATAACCTCATATGATCTTCGACACTACCAATTGAATTTGTTTTCACTTTTAAGATGTCCGACTAGTCAAAAAAATGTCCATATACTATTGTTGACTCCGAAATGGTTTAATGAGGTATCCATGAATCTCTACTTCATTTTCATGATGTTGATTACCTATTTACATGTTTTTCCTATTGAGGTATCATGGTTTCAAGTTCCATAAGGTGTGACCACAAAGTAACCAATCTCAAAGATTAATTGAATTAGGAAATGGAATGTCTGTATTTTCAATTAATGATATGATGTATTGTATTAGTACCACTGATCAGTTGGTCATTGTATTATAAAGTTTATGTATATATGCTATTCTAGGGGTGGTCCCTGATGTATTGTATTAGTACCACTGATCAGTTGGCCATTGTATGACATATGTTATGTATTGATAAGGATTAAGGGAAGTAATGATATGAAAGTAATGTGCAGGTATCCCATCAGCTCTTTTAAGTGTGGTCTACTCATACTATTTATTCACTGGTATCTGGGTTCTGTTGATCTTTTGTATCTCATCTTTATACTCACTGCCTTACATACTCAGTACATATTTCTGTACTGACGTCCCTCACGGGGGACCTGTATTCATGCCTGCAGGAACAGGTACTTCAGGTCGTACACCTCCGCAGTAAGAGTCAGGACATTCTGTTGTTAGTGGTGAGCTCCAGTTGTTTCGGGGCATCCCAAGTCATTTCTATATGTATTTTTGTTATTTTTATAAAAGTCTTTTGTGGGCGGGAGTTTGTCCCGACCCTAATGCAGTGGTGTATCTATGTAGAGGCTTTTGTAGACATATTGTACAGCCATAGGAGTGTTTGGTTGATAGACGTGATGGCTCTGACGGCCAATTACTGTTTATATATATATTTATGCGTGTCTGCTGGGCTGATACAGGTACTGTTTTCTTCTATTTACAACGAAGTGCTGCCCAAATTTGTAATTTTCATAAGTAATGTAAATGTGAAAGTATAGGTTATGAACGGGTTCTCCCGGGCCTCCTCGGCTACGGGTGCCAGTCCGCTCCAATGGGATTTGGGGTATGACAGAAGTGGTATCAGAGAAGTTCGTCCTAGTGAGTCTACAAATTGATCTATAGGTAAATTTTAAGGAGAAGTGCTCCACCAAATTTTATTAGGTCGAACAAACTTTAAAATGAGGATTTCCTAAATCTACCCAAGTAGATCAATCATAACACAATCAACCCATGAACCACATCATCAAGAAAAGAAATACCAAGCTCGACACCAATGTCAAGGTCAAGACCACTATCAGAAAATAAACTAGATAAAAAAATTTCTATTTGCCAAACCAAGAAACGATCACAGGAAAGACCACCTACCTATAACTCTCTAACTCCACTTTAGATGAGAACAACATCATGATAAGGAAAGAGCATCCAATCTCCACACTAGTCCCAAGAGAAAACCATCACAAGGAGACAAACCCAAAAAATCAATGAGATAAATCTAGGACATCTAGATATCAATATCAAGACACTATTGAGTGATGAAATAACCACAAGCAAAGAACGAACCCTAAACTAGGCAAGCTCAAAAATGGGATACATAGAGAAGGATATCTAATGCAAAAATCTTCACAAACCCACGAGGCAAGCCGAAGAATCCCAAACCCAAGAACGACATTATAACTAAATTGCCAACTCTAGAATGATAAAAGAACCATAGAAGGTCAACTTACCCTTGATACCACAATACATTCCTGATCAATTTAGCAATGCTAACCAAGAATAAAATGACCAATCCTCACCTTGCTATAGGTAAGAAATTATCCAATTGAGCTATAGTAACTCAAGCCACCGAATAAGAACCGCAAGGAATGGAATTCTTACCAGATAACACTAGTCTAAACAATTACCCAGCAAGGATCAATATTATCAAGCATTGAATACTATAACAACAGCAACATAAATATTAATACAATGAATAGGCGATACCAAAATAAACATCAATAGCAAGTACCACTCAAGGGTCGTAATAAGGCCAGTATGCCAAGGTAAATGAGACTCAAAACTAAATAACCCATTGGGAGAAAATTTCAATATCGATCTGCTCCATTCATTACTAAATGAAATAAACCATGGGGGTTGTCATATAATTAAGAATTTAATAACAAGGCACACAACAACCAATATGAACTTAACAAGGAAAATAATTATTCGATGGGTACAAAAATCCTATTACACATAAATAAAAATGTAAATATGAGAAATAAAAGCATACCTACCATGGTGAAATCCGAAGTCACGTACCTGACGGGTCTAAGAAAGAATAAATCTAAATAAGTCCAAACTCGAACCGATCGACAAAATTTTCAACTGAGGAGGCAAGCGCATTTCTCTGACTAAAGGTGCCACAACATCATGAGGTTAATCTAAATGATCTGAATGACTATCAATCCCACGCTAGGGACACTCGCTAAACTAGTGACTAATCTATCTGCAGTCGTAGCAAACTCATGAAGCCTTAACATAGAAAGAGACATGAATTGAGCCGAAATTGCTGGCCAACTGACTCTGAGAGCACTCTCTAATACCATGATCACCCTTACCATAGTTATAGCCTACCTATAGAACTCTAAGCTGGTGAGAGATACATGTTAAATCTGTCTGGTCAACTAACTCGCGTCTAGGGAACTTTCAAACCAATGTCCCATATTGCCATAACCAGAACAAGCTCCTAGGATACTTCAAGATACCACCCCTCTTAATCCAGATGGCCTCCATATTAAAAACCCATACTAAAAACTCTAAAAGGTTTGATGGGAACTTCGCTCGCTATGATTACCAAAACTAATTTGAGAGCCACCTATAGTCTGAAATGCTACTTACATAGAACTAAAGACTTCAAGTAAAGGCAAACTCCACAAAAAGGATCCTTACTCTCAAATAAAATATCAAAAGCACTATACTAATGGCATATTCTCTTATCGATACCTCCATAAATCTCAATGCAGTCTCTCTCTATAACCCTCGAATAATAAACAACCTGGGAGAAGGAAGACCCAACTACAATCAAGTGCTCTGATGCCAAACAAAGTGGCAATGCTAATCCTCTAATAAATCCACATCCCACATCCAACTTAGAAGGATATAGCATCAGAATATGCCGGACCCACTCAAGAAATATAATCTAATACTTAAAAATTGATAAAGAACCCTAATGAATACTAATATACCCAACTCTGGTCTAAAAATTACTAGATAAATTAAATGTTATTCCTGGCTTTGAGATATCTAAAATTAGATTTGGGATTACTAATGTTGAACCTCAAATAACTGAAGTAGTCATGAGCTCAACCAGAGCCAAAGCTAGCCCTAAATTCTTTAGTTGATGTTGAAACTCTGAAAACTTGTTTGAAGTCTTGTGCATATTTATTAACCATCTCACATCACCTATTTGGGACAGAATAGAGTCAAAGATGTGATTGAGGCTTATGGTAATTCAGAAACACGACATGGAGTTAATAAATGAATTTTCTAAAAGTACCTAGTAACCCCTCAAATATAGGTTATAGACATCTTTGCACCAATCCACAAGACTCTACTAAATAATTAGCTCTTGTATTACAACATCGGTGAACCTAGGCTTTGATACTAATTTGTCATAATCCAATTTTTCAGGTCATGATGGCACTAATTAAACCCACAAGTAGGCAAGACAATCCCATAGTTTGGAACTACTAGTAATGGACTACAAAGAGAATGAAGGAAAGAATCTGGATTAGATGTAATAAAATGCAAACATATATAAGATAATTCAAAAATCTGGTGGAATAAATACAAGAAATTCTACTATCAATAAGGATACAAATGAGATACAAAATAAATATACAGATACAACTATCTCTAAATACAGCATAGATGCTAGTCTAGTACATAAGAGAGAGGAAATTAATACTTCAAACATCAATATATTACTCTATGTCTCAAAACCATGGTTGTTTTGCAAAACGCACACAACACTAGTGATAACCTATACTATAATCTACAGGTTGAAAAAGTGTAGTATGAGTACCAAATACGTGGTACTCAATAGGCAACTTCCAAATGATCTTCAAAGATAATGTAGATACAAATAGCATATAAACAGAATGGAAACTACTCTGAATGTCTAACAACCACATAAGAAAAATAATGAGATAATATGTAATGACCCTTCAGGTTATTTTCCATATTTCTTCTTACTTTCATCGTTAGATCTTTTCCATATCTACCCTAAGTCATTTTTGACTTATTGATACTGACAGTTTGATTATCAGGCAGTTCGTTTAGTTTTTAGAGGAAATTCCCTTTTTTAAAATCTTTGTTGATTCCAAATGGCCATCGGGTGAAAACTTTAGCAAAATAATCTTAGATGCAAATTTTAATAGTGCCAGTAGATCTAAAATATCAATTTTAGTTTGGGAAGATATTTGGGTTGGGTCTCGATGCACCTAAGATTTTTTTGACCTATTGGTTAAAAAGTTAGAAAATTAGAAATATGGGTATGGGACCCACAGTTAGTTGAAATAACCACAGATAGAAAATACAACTTCATCATTGTTTCTGAAACATCAAATTTAGTATGGTTATATAGTTCATTTGCATATATCAGATTCTAAATAAATCTTAGGCCTTAGCGGAAACTTAGAAAAATTCCAAGTTTCAGTTATCATCTAGTATGGGCTGCGATGGCACGTGATGTGCAAAAGGTGGTGCAACTTCACTAAGAAGTATGGAAATATCCATACCTACTTCTGTAGATAGGTTATGTGATTTCACACCTGGTTGTTTGATCGCCATACCTGATCACCTAGAAGGGGTATAAAAAAAGACCACTTACGTCTCTAATTTACCCATTTCCACCCATTCTCTTGGGAACGAAAAACCCTAAAGTGTATGAGAACTTCAAATTGAGTATTGATGGTGACTTGGGAGCTTGATAACATATATTTTCACAAAAATCTTTTGATATAAGGTAAGAATCCTTCAAATTCATGCTTGAATTTCATGATTATTTGACCAAAGCCCCAAATCCTTTAGGGCTTGATTTTAGCCCAAAATTTGATTGAAAATCACCCATTTTTTAGGCTTTTGCATCTATTATCTTGATATCATGTTGGGTTGGTCTTGAAAATGTGATTTTATTTTAGTAGGACCCACATGGGATTTTTGGCATAATTTTTAGACTCAAAGCACAATGGTGTAATATGGGTATCGATATTCTTGTATTAATGAATAAAATATGTTCATGATAGCTTGGCATCTTGAAAAGGGTTCTCAAAAGGAAAAAGAAAAGGTTTTTCAATTCGTGAGATTTCTTCAACGTCGAGGTAATCTAGGTTTATCTCTTGTTAGATTGAGCTTTGTCATAGTATTCTTAAGATATTGTGTTGGATTTGGGATAGGTTTTAGGTGTTGGATTGATGAAATGTAATACTTGGGTTTAGTTGGATTGTTTATCTTACATTGAAATCATAGAGTTGAAATACTTATCTTGTTTCCTTGAACCTTAGTGAATTAGACTTCATTACTCATGTTTAGTATGAGAATACTTTGCTTTGCTCTAAAATTAAGAAAAATGCTCTAGTTAATTATGCTTAGGGTGAAATGACATTAGTTTCTTACACCAAAGAAAGGTTGCCTTAGTGGTAATCATCCTTTGGCCTTGCCGAGTATATAAGCATATCACAATGATCATCCTCTAAAATTGAACTAAGTATATACAATCAATATCTTAATCATCCTTTGAAATCGAATAAGGTATATATGATCAATATCATAATTATCAGCCAGCCTTGCCGAGCAGATAAGAATATTATCACATATATCCTCCGGCCTTGATGAGAATAAAAGTATATCATCATAATCATCAACATATATATATGACATTTATACTATAATCTATCATTGGGCTTTACCTAAAATTTATATCATTAATACATCAGCCTCCTTCATACTATACCAAAGAGATATGCATATACATATATAATAGATTCATGAACTTACGTCGAAGATAAAAAGAGTGTAAATCCATAAATCTATTGCTCGAGGTAAACTTTGGGACTAAATCATCATAAAAGTGTAGAAAGGGTTAAAATCTCTCATGATCAGAGTAAATAGTAGTATCAGAATCATAGATCAGAAATTGCCTCAATCAAATCTTTTGAACATTGTTTTCAATCTCCATACACATAGGATATTCATTAAGACAGGCAATTGTTGTTATAAAGAAATCTATTTTGAAAATAAAGAGTGGGCTTTAACCCCTATTTAAAAAAAAAATAGTAATAAAATTATATTTTAGTTGAAATCATATCCTGTGCCGATTTAATGATCACAAATGTACCGAATCGATGCATGTACTGAATTTATGCATTCCATCACCAGTATTCAAATAATGGGACCATAAGCATCAATATTTCTATAAACTACAACCATATCCTTTACAAGGATAAACATTTCCTAGATGTTCAAAATATCATAACACAGCTTGGGCCCAATAATGTGTCCAAAATAATTATAATATCATGATCATGGCCTTAGTCCTACATATATATTCGAAACCTATATCAATAATCACATTCGTAATCCATCTCATATCCATAAGGCATATCATATCTTTAGGTTATAAATTATATCTATGAGGCATATCTTACCTATAAGGAATCTCATATCATAGGCCATATATCAATATTATGTCTATACCAATATTATTAAGCATGTTGATAGACCAACTCATTAATCTAATCCAAAAGCTAAATCATAGATATGAGTCATTAATCATAATTCGGTAAAAAACCATCATCATTCACCAATTCATTAACTAACCTCATACTAAAGGCGCAATAGTCTCAACTATGTCTAACATGCTTAAATAAGTCCACAAGGAATAACACATTCCGGTCTAAGGTGTGCTGGAAGAACCCACTTCTAATCCTCGAATTCCATATTTGAACAATTTTTCCCCAGACTAGGTTAAAGTGTCTATATTGACCTCTAGATGGAACATAAGCCATAATCAATCCTACGATAGAAATTGCACCTAGAACATGAGCAATTAAGTACCCTCCACCTAAAGTATGGTTTCAACATTGCTAAATATCCCACATTAGGATATTCATACTAATTATGTTTCCAAAATTTAAATTACAACCCAAATCTAGAATTATATCATAACCATTGTACAAATTTGCTCAATCTATGAAGAAGACAATAGAATCCTAGAAATATAACAAGCATTTTACCTTATGGGTTAAATCCCATATTGTATCCCCAAACTTCAATAATCAAGACTAAGTCATTCTACCCATAATCAATCTTAACATTCTCATTCATATGTAATATATAAAACACATCACCTTGTGAAGAAGAATATATAGAACCCAACCTTGAAGCAGAACTACCAATTTTTGAATCATCCATAAAATATTTATTTTCACTCCATAATCCCAAAATTATACCATATTATTAAAATTGTATTTTATACATCATTAGGAGTCAAATAAGACCTTTATTACCATATAATAGGCTGAGTCAAATATTGGGTCAACAATGGGCCTGTGGAGCCTACAAATAGAATTCAAAATTGAACCTGTCATGAGGTCCCTCGAAGGATAAGGAAGTTGTGTTCAAAAGTTAAGAACAAACACATCACAACTAGGTCTCAAATCAACCCTTAAATTTTAGGAATTCAAAGCCATAATTTATAAAAATTATTTTCAAGAAATCAAAGGAATCTTACCATGAATTCAAATGAAAATCATGGAATAATCGATAACCAATCATCTCCAAGCTTTAATACCAAGCTCTCTCAATTTCTAGGATTTTGTTCTCTTGGAAATGGATGAGAAATGGGAAAAAATAAGCTGAAAATAGGTTATTTATACCCATATCGATGCTCAAGAGTCGCTATTATGAATCGAGATTCAAGATTGTAACATATTTTGGTTGGAAGCATAAGCTATAATTATGACTGGAGCCTCACGATCACATCAGATTGGGCCTAGTCAGACTTTAGTAATTTTGACATATGTACCACAATCGCAGTAACATGATTGCAGTATCTTGATAACTGCAATGGGTATTGCAATCACAACCCTTGGCACCAAGATAGCACGCACCAGATATAGCAATAGACTTTGGAAAATCTCTAAGTCTCCGCCAAGCCCTTGAGATTCATTTGGAATCTTATATACGCAAATTTACTATGTAACCATACTAAATTCAATGTTGCAAACTCAATGTCATAGTTGAAATTTCCATCCAAGGTTATTTCAATAAAATATAGGCCCCATTCCTAATTTCCAATTTCTTAACTTTCTGACCAATAGCTCAAAATGAGCCTAGCTGCCTCAAGACCCAAACCAAGAGTCTGCCTAGCCTAAATCAATGTTTTGGAGTTAATGGAACTGTTGAAATTCTTGATGAGTGGTGAATTTACCACTCATTTGCACTCAACATTCGTGCATATTACCATGATTTGAATGTATAAATGTGACATATTTGTGGTTAAATGCACTAATTTCCATATTTTGCATGCATACAGGTCATGAGATGGAAAGATATGGTTTTAAGCTAAAAAGAATCAAAAAGGAGAAAGAAAGTAAAGTTGGAAGGCCTAAAGCAAAAAAAAGCCTCAATTATCGCAATCGTGGTCTGAGGACCGCAATCGTGGCCAGTGAAGACGATTTAAAGTATTGCAATCGTGAGGTTTTGATCATGGTCGCGGTAGCTATGATCGCGAACAAGTACCAGCGATCACGGTAATGATGGATTTTTTCCCAAGGGCAGGCTTGTAATTTCTCATGAGTTGTTCCCAATTTCCCTTTATCTCACGGAACACAATCCCTAATTTTTGGGACTTTTTACCACCATCTAGTTTCCAATTTGTAAGGGAACAACTTTGTACTAATTTTGGGGTAAAGAATACATTAGAGTAGCTTCTAAGTGGAGGATTAGAAATTTCCATTGAAGAATTTTTGAACCTTGAAGTTTGGATTTGCATTATCTTTATCTTTTAATAATGCAAATTGATGGAGATTTTGGGTATATCTTTGCTTATTAATCTTATGAGTTGCTAGTTCTTCCTCATGGGGTTATGTTAGAATAAGGTACAAGTGTGTATGGGTTGTGATTTTTATCATCAATTATTAGTTCATGTTGTTGTGTTTTACTAATGCTTGATTGCAAAATGTAATTTATTGGTGAAAACCAAAAATTTCCCAAATCCCCACATCATCCTTTAAAGATGGATATGGGTAATCTAGATCCTATATCATCCTTGAAAGAGGATCGTACATGACATGAGTATTTGTGAACAATGAAATAAATAATAGTTGTTTTATGTTTATCATATTAGAAATATGAATAAATTGTGGAATTGCTATCTCCTAGGCATCATCGCAGAAATAGGGGTGCCTAAATTGATGCTTTGTAGTGATTAGTTAACCACACCCACAAGGTATTTGAAAGAATCTGTGGGTGATAGTTTGGTACTTTATCGAAAGGCTAGTATTGAAACCCCTAATTAAGCCTACCCATGCATGCTTGAGATAGATTTGAATTTGATTTTTATGTAGTCACATACTAGTTTCCCTAGTAAAACATAACCTAAGATCTATTCCTAATTGACTACGCTCTAATTATTCATAGCCTCAAATAAGTCCTTTGGAAGTTGAAAAGTATTCACACCTTTGAAACATTAAACAAACCCTCCAATAAATATTTGTATCTTGGGTTTGAATTTAGCAAGAAACTTTAATTTGGAACTTACTCAATCACCACTCACATTGTTCCTCATGGATTAGAACCTAACTCAAAGTTGGGTAAAAGACTGACAACGATTGCCTTACACTTAAATTGACGTGTGAGTTGAGCATTATAAAAAATGGTGCTATTATCGAGGAATAATTTGGCGTATTGAGTTAGTTTGGAATTTTAACCTACTTGCTTGGATTCTAACTTGTATATATTTGTTTGTGATTTTCTTTGTTTATTGTGTTCGGTAGATTTTTATTTTTGTTTACTTCTTAGTATGTTATCTTGGAATGAATGTAAATTTTGTGGTTGGAAATCTTATCTTGATAATCCATGTCCATATTATGATGGACCCTATTTTTGGTGAGATTATAGATATTGTCCCCAAAAAGAGATGTGTGAACCATCTCGATTCTATTAGGAGTATGATTATTCTTTGTGTGCTGGTCGAGATGGACATTGGAGTTATTGCCCAAATGCCCCCTCCCCACGTTATGCTAACAAAAATGCTAGTTTTTCTTATGAGTTTGATAGGTCTCATGATAGGATACAATAGTGTCGAAGCAATGCTTCCAACTCTTTTAGATCGGGTAACTACAATAAAGTAGGAAGCTCATGACTTGCAACAATCCATGGCGGCATTTAGTAAGGAGAGAAAAAAAGAAGAAGAAGTGGTGAAAAGGTCGATCTTTTAAATACCATGAGTATACCCGCTTTACTAAATAAGCCTGACAAGGAGAAATCCTTGGTGATTTCTCAACCAACCATACATAATATGGTTAAAGATGTTGAAATTAAGTAAATGATACCAGATTCAAAATAAGAAGCCAAGCAAATCTCTTATGAAGACTCTAGTCCTTTTTAGGGTAAGGATTCTAATAGGTATGTGATTTTAGAAGTAAGGGATAGAACTTATTCAAATCATGTTTCAATATTGTTCTTAGTGGATATGATGAAAGTCCACCTATCTAAGAAAATAATGGATTTTGGGGAGAAAAAACACCATCCCTATATTTTGGGGTTTGATGTTCCAAAATAGCACATAGAATCCCTACACTTAATGGCTAAGGAGCTCAACTTTCGATGTTCAATCAGTGTCCTAGTGATATTTTCACCATTACCCAAGGAGCTGAATTAAAATTTGATGTGAAATTGGGTAAAAGGTTCAAGTCTTCAAAGTGGCGAGACAGAAGCTGCATCATCACGTCCTTATTTCTATCACATTTTATCTTGGAAGATTTGAATCTTCTGTCCCATTGCCGCTCAAGGCATAGTGTGCAAAATTTAGGACCTAGATTCAAATCTTCAAATGGAGGCATAAATAATAATTAAAGTGGTTTGTCATGCCAAGACATTAAATTGGGAATTCAATGGGAAGCAACCCATCATGCCATTAAAGTGGCTCGTATCCTTTGTTTTTAATTTTGTAGTGTAGATTTTAATTTTCTCAATTGAATAATCCATGCATTTTTAGCACTATGGAGTGTCTTGAATGAGATTGAGAAAGGAAAAATGTGAAATCTTTGCTTAGTGATCTAAATAGGGGGAAATGTGTCAAATGATAAATGGGTTGAACAAGGGAAAATAGGGGTGCAGAAATTCTTCCAGTTACCGTGATCGTAGGACCTTAGGCACGATCGCGGTCAGCCGCGTGTCTATAGGTGCAGTCAAATCTATTTAAATAACCATTCAACCTCCCTCACCATATTCCTTTCTATATTCCTCTTAAAATTGCTCCAGAGGTTCGACATTTTTGGTAAATCCAAGGTGCTTATTGTATCATTCATGCATCATACACCACGGTATGTGTTCTAACTCCTTTTAATTGCATGTTTGTTGGACTAAAATTTGTGCTTTAGGAATAGGCCAGAAATAGTGTTTTAAACTCTAAATCTATGCTTGAATATGATTATATGTGTGGTAGGATGTTGTAGTTGGTGTACACATTTACGGGGAAGTCTTGAGTACCCAAAAGTTATCCTAAATAGGATAGAATTTATATGTGAACCCTGTGTTTGATTTAATACTCCAAATAATTCATTGTTGATTTCTTCGTGAGTCTGAAAGCACAATCAAACACATACGACCTGAGTTTCATGAACAAAATGATTAACTGATAGTTTGAAACACAAATTATGGTTGGAATTAGGTATTTTGTACTATTAAAATTTTAGTCAGAATTATTCTCAGATTTCGCAATTGCGATCATCGGGGCCGCGATCGCGGTGAAGGGTCTGCAATCACCATATCTGAGAGCAGTTTCCAACTTAGACCAAAAATTCTGCATGCCCATTTTTCACCCCAAATCGCACTATGATAATGCCCTATGAGTTTATTTGATTAACCTAGCATGGTTTTGGTATGAAAATACAAATGATGGTCCATGTTGTGTTGCTTATAGGTACTCAACCACCAAATTAGAGATTATGACCATAACTATTTTATGGCTCCAGAATGTCACATCCTCTACTACAGTGACCTCTTTAGGATAAAGCTACTCCTGTAAAGGGGTATTTGCATGGACAAAGTTCTAGAGAAATTACCAGCATTTCATACTAGGATCGCTGCTGCCGAGTGGATATGTTTTATCCTAAACTCTGTTTTGCCAATGAATAATGGGTGCCTTATTCTTATGCAAATCTTAGTGTAGTTTTCCTCTCAAACCCAGTAATTGAAATTAAGAGAAATAAGCTGCACTTCAGAGCAGAGAAGATAAATGACATATATGTGCTCCTAGATGCAGACATGTCTCAGTTCAAGGCAAAGGGTTTTGAGCCAGGGACCTAGATGGCTAGCATACTGTGCCCTAGAAAAGAGGTTCCCTAGGCTACCACCAAGATAAGTACGTCCATGAATGACTTCACAGCAGAGACTGGGATTTGGTTGAATATCATATGTAGCCGGATTTCACCATGCACATATATGACTACTGTCATAGATATGCGATCTTGAATGGTGTCCTAGATCTTGTCTGGAATTTCTCTAAATGTGGACCAGATTGTGATACCAAAATATAGGTATTTCAAGAGTCAGGGTGGTACACTTCTCTTTCCTTCTCTTATTATTGAGTTGTGTAGAAGGATCGAAGTAGGGGAGTATCCAGTATATACATGGGTACAACCAAATCGCCATATCTTTTCACTCAAAATTCGGGGTAAGGGTGCACCTGTTCAAACCAAAAAAAACAAAGATTGACTTAGGAAAATCAACCTAGGAGGGCACAGACTCATGTAAACCTTTCTTGGCAAACCTCTTTGATGACATCTCAGGGGAGATGCGAGTGATAAAAGAACTGGTGTCCAAGCTACCTCAGGGACCAGGATAATCCTCCACTCACCGCCATTCCCATATATCCTAGTCAGACTATGAAGTGTATATGGAGGACCAAAATAAGAAGGGAGCCACCATTGCCAAACTAGAAAGAGCCTATTCAGCATTGGCACAGTTACACAGGGATCTCAAGGATTCACACGAGAAGATGATAAAGAGAGAGAAGAAGAGTGATAAATTCTTCACCAAGATGTGGAATGAGGTGAATGGCATCTTCAAGGTGCTTAAACTCATAGAGCAGTTTTCTTCATCGAGAGTTAAGAGTGATGATGAGGGACCAACTGATTTGTTTAGTGCTAAGGATGATGGAGCTGATGCAGAGTCTAAGGGAGATAGCATCTCATAATTCAGAAATAAGGATCTTAACTTTTTCCCCTTTTATTGATTATGCGATTATGCTGTGAGGACACTACAAGCTGTGAGTTGCGGGTATATCCTCCATGTATACATTATATTTTATGCATGTGATTGGTGATAGTGAGACATTCTCGGATGTTTCATGTTTTTATTAATGGATATTTTGTGGATGTTTTTTGTTGACTTGGATATTCTTGTTTTATTTTTGAATTGTAATTTTTAGGCACTCAGATACTGCCCACGTTTTATGGAGTATTTGCTAGTTTATTTTTAGTTCTTGTTTTATTTTGTATATGGTTATATCGGATGAGCTTTTCCCTATGATAGATTGAGTGATGACATTCTTAAGGGAAAAGAGTCGTGATTGGGTTTTGAGCCATTGAAGCAGGGAAAGTCTAAGTACCTGTGGTATTTTGGATTTGGGATCACATTGTATACCTATGGAAAATTTTGAGTAGCCATATGGTTGGTTTGCCCGTATGAAAGCCAAAATGCAAGATAAAAGCTTGGGTTCGTGCCATAATTAGCAAATTGTGTGTGGTGCAAATGCAAAATGAACACCCCCATCCGTCCAACATTTTTCAAAAATCAAGGGCATTGATATGAGAGACCTTATAACAAAACTTTTCTCTTTTTGTTACTCCATATTTTTGACTTGTGTAAATCGATAGATACTCCATTTTTGTCTCTAGCGGGAGGAATAATTGAGCCTCCTTGGCAAATTCGCATGCCATATGTGGTGAGCTTATTTGTCAAAATCTCATATGTACTTGTACCATCTATAACTTGCCCCTTTAGTCTCTCAAGGCTAAATTTGATTATATTTGGTTGGTGAGATGATCCTAGGCCATCATTGTTACATTGGAAGCCCACTTTAGCCTAAAAAGTCTACCCCTGCATAGATGTTATCCCTAATCACCCATTTTGATCCTTTAGACCTTTCTTTGGCAAACAAATTTCAAGCTATAAGTCCTTCAATTTTTATCCTTCTTTTGAACCTTACCCTTCTTGAAATTAAAAATGCAACTTGAGGCTAAAATTCTAAGTTGGGGGTGGTGAAGATTGGAACACATAACTTTGGGCCACAAGGTTGTAAGTGAGTGCCTCTGGTCTTAAGTATTAAGAACAAATGAATAAGAAAAAAAAAGGATCCAACAATGAAAAGAAATACATGAAGTGTACGAGGAAAAGAGATGAAAAGAAAATGCTTTCAAAAAGATTGGTGGACCAAGGAAATAAAAGTAGGCATATGTGAAAAGAGTGAAAACAAAAGAAGTGGCACATAGTCAAGAGCTAGAAGAATAGTGTGATGCAGATGTTCAAGAAGGGTATAAACATGTTGTTCCTAAATGATATCCTACCTTTCTCCGAACCTACATTACAAGCTCAAAAAGACCTTCTAGATCTCTAATTAAGTATATTCATTATAGTGATGATTGAAAATAGGGGCAAGCCTATGGCATCATACTTGTTAGAATTAAAGATCCTTGAGAGAGAGAGAGAGAGATTTTTGCACTTAAATTCCTTGTTGCTTACATGATAACTTGGATGGTAGAATTTTCCTTCTTGTGAGGAGGCATGTAAACAAGGTGTGGTGGGTGATCGGAGGTAGTTTTATACACTTTAGTGATGTTATCCTAGCTTATTTAGCCTTGTTTTGAGAACTTCTCGTGGTATTAATGTGTTAATGATTATATAATTTATAATACAAGAGTTTAAGTATGTAAATACAATGTTATGATGTCTTTCAAACAAGTTTTTACATAATTTGGCCACTTAAAGTTCAACCGAGAAAACAAGTGTTACTAGCTTGAGCTAGGTGTTTGTCTAGTCTATCTTGATGGATTATAATGTGTTAAATAAGTTACTAAGGGTTCGATTGTGTAATTATTTGTGTAACAATGTGTTCATAGTGTTCAAGTTTCAATTGAATTTATCCAAGAGTCAAAACAATAAGTTAAATATCAACGTGGGTAAGCCTAGTCTTAGCTTGAGTTTCTAGTTCACCGTTTTTTATATTGTGTTTCTTTGAGCTCTAATCTATGGTGTATGATGTTGTAGGGTTCTTGTTTATATATGTAGGATATAAAATCTGTAAATAAAAGGGAAAATATACCAGAAGGCTTAGGATTGATGGGAAAGTGCACAACAAGTTTAGATGTCAAATGGAGACTTTCTACTGAGGCCTTGCGATAGAGATGCATGGCGACCTCTACATTATTTGATAAACAATTCCACCACGAACCCTATTCAAGTGTACTACCTATTTCATCGCTAACCCTATTCAATTTGAGCAACCATCATGGGGCGACCCTAACTCCACACACGGCCAAAACCTCCTACTATAAATACAAACACTTGTACTTATTTGTATTCACCTTGGACGTCTTGGAGCTTTTGATAGGAGCTGATACACACTTTAATTAGGGCTTATTTCTCATTAATTTATCTTTTTAATGTATTATATCATGTATTAATTGATTTGAATTATGATTATGTCTGTTAGTGGCTAGACTTCCCCTTCCTGGGATTAAGGCCAAGAACATTACTTTTGCTTTGAATTTAGTTTGTTTCTATTTATTATAATATTTGGTTGTTTGTTTATACTTTTTATTACTATTTTAAGGATTTGCGACCTTATAATATATATATTATCGACATGGTGAACTCTGAAGGGGGAATAGGAAGTTAGAACATAAGGATAGATAGAGTAAGGTTCTTATTCTTTTATAAAACAAGGAATTTGAATTAAAGACTAGGATAGGGATATACCTTGTAGCCTTGATTGGTTCATACGTATGATTACATATTAATGCATCTAAATGGATTATTTCATCCCCTCTTAATGATGTAATTGTAATGTCCAATTAGGTATAAGGTTAGAGGTTGGAAGACCATGATCGTACGATAAACCCTATGAATCAACAACAAAGATAAGTAATCTAACAAAAGAAGTTCAGTAGCGTAGTATGATTGTTCATAGTTCTATAAACCTGGGATTTTCTCCATTTATTGTCCAAAGTCTTTACTTTTTGGTACTATTTTAGTTTACTTTCAGAACTCTTTTGGTTACGATTGAATTAATTTAATCTCAATTGTTAAACTAGAATTGGATAGTTGCTTAAAACAAGTCTCTAAGGGATCAATAGTTGACTTTATTTAAGGTCATTATATTACTTGGTAAGACCACGTACACTTGTGTGTGTGCTCAGGCGCGATCAAGTTCTTGGTGCCATTGCCGGGGACTTGTAAGTTGGTAGTTATTTTATTTTTAGTTTTACTTTTTAGATTTCTTTGGTGCTTTAGACTTGGTCTTGGTATTGAATTTGTAGGAAATAGGTTTTCAAACAAATCAGTTAGTAAACGATAGGGAATTGGTTAAACCATGCCCCGAACCCCGAGCAACTCTTTCATCAATTGAAGAGAGAAGTAATCCTTCTCCCCTATATTCCATAAATTCAAGAGGAATAAGACAATCCTGCCATAATAGTTGAACATCAACAGTCCTGCAAGACAGTTTGTGAAGTGGCAATCCCACTTTCGACAAATTTCATCTCCCCTTTTCAGAAACCGACTACTGGAGATAACTTTGAGTAGAAACAGAACATGATGCAGCTTTTGATAGATAATGGACATTTTATGGGGCTTTCACATAAAGATCCACAAGTCCACCTATGAAACATTATGGAGATCAGTGACACATTCATCCCTACAAGTGTGTCAACTGGTTATATTAGGCTGACACTATTCCCCTTTTTCACTATTAGGGGAAGCAAAGAAGTAGTTGAATGTTGAGTCAAAAAGTTCAATCACAACATGGGATGACTTAGCCATGAAATTCATCATCTAATTCTTTCTATCTAGCAAGACTTCAAGACTGTGTAGTGAGATTGTGTGCTTCAAATAGAATCCATATGAGAATTTATATCATCCATGGGAAAGGCTCAAAGCTCATCTTCAGGACTATCCATATCATCAATAGTCCAATATGGTATTAGCCCACACTTTTGTTGAGTGACTTGATCATAACGCAAAAAAATTTCTAGATTCAGCTTCAAGTGGTCAAGCATTGGAATTGACGTATTATGAGCTATATACCTTGTTGAACCAGATTGCATGAGGAAATCTTGAGTGGCATTCTAACTCAAGAAGTGCTACAAAAAATGTTGCAGGTGTGTTAGAGGTAGACCAATTTACTTCTATATTCTCTTAGATTGTTGCATTACAGAATTAGTTAACAGCTCGATTCGGCAATATGAAATTAGGGGTTACACAGCCTGCAGCAACAATGAATGCTATTCAATGGACGAGTACTTGGTATATGATTTGTGGAAATAGTGGCCATTTTGCAGATATGTGTGTTTTCATTTTTGAGTCAGCAATGATCGTGGGCATTATTTAAAGGCCAAATTATGGGAATGCCTACAAGATAAAGTGGCAGATTCAGCCACCAAATTCATTATGGAACAACCAATAGCAATAGTTTCAACAGCAGCTGGTTCAAGGGTTCAGGCCACTAGAAATATGGAAGAGATACTAAAACTAATTTTAGCTACTCAAACACAGTTGGAAGCAGATATAAAGAGACAACAAGAAAATATAAAAATCCATTAAGTGGCTACAAGGAACTTAGAGTTGTAGATAGGCTAGATAGCAGCAATACAAAACACCATGACTCAAGGTAATTTTCCAAGTGATACTAAAATCCTAAACAAGTTATGGAAATCACTTTGGGAGTGGTAAAGAGTTGAATAAACAACCTCTAACAATAACTAAGTAGGTAGATGTAGAGATAGTTCCTAAGAAGGTAAATGATAAAGATACTAAAAAGTCAAGGAAGTCTGAGTACACAAAAGTCAAAGTTATTAAACTGGTGAAGGAGTTACCACTACTACCTTTCCCATAGAGGCTTATAAAAGAGAAGGAGGATGCATGCTTCAAGAAATTCTTTGACATATTCAGAGAGTTTCACATTAACCTTCCTCTTTTAGATGTTTTGCAAGGAATGCCTAAGTATGCTAAGCACTTGAAGGATATGGTTACTAATAGAGTCAGGCTGCAGGATGTTGAGACAGTAGCATTCACTGAAGATTGTAGTTCAGTGGTGATACAGAAGATGCCTAAAAAGCTCAGAAACCCTGGGAGTTTCACTCTCCTAATTCAAATTGGCAACAGTAAGGTAGTTTACGCACTTAGTGATTTAGGGAAAAGTATCAACTTAATGCCTCTTTCTTTGTTCAACACCATGGGCTTAGGAAACCCATGACCGACCACAGTTGTACTCCAATTGGTAGACTGAACCCTAGCCCATCCTGAAAGAATTATATAGGATGTTCTCATCAAGGTTGGTAAGTTTATTATTCCTGCTAATTTTATTATTTCAGATTTTAAGGCAGATAAAAGAGTGCTAGTCATCTTGGGACTTCTATTTTTTGCGATGGGAAGAGCATTGATAGATTTGAGAGAGGGCACACTTACAATAAGGTTGGATGATGAAGAGGAAATATTCAAAGTGTACAAATATCTCAAAACACTATCCCACTATAAATATTTATGCATGATTATAGTGATTGAAGGGGATAAGTGTGGTGTGGTTGAGTTTAGTCCACAAAAAACCTCTTCAAACTTCCATATTGAGCATCCCAAGACACAACCACCCCAACCTAAAATGATGTAAATTGATGAGACTGAATAGGCTTTTGTTTAGAGTGTTGTTTACCTTGAGAGTTCACACTCAAGAGGTACGAAACGAATAAGAAGATTCCATTCGAGTTTGATCAAGTGGATAAAGGAAACTTGATGAGTCATGGATTGGGTTGTGCTATGAAACTAAATTAGGAGCTGCTTGGGAGTCAACCCAAGTTAAGGTAGGTTTTATTTTTCGTATTTTACTTTTTACTTAACTCATTTTTTGTTGAGTCACAGGTTGATGGGAAGTCTGATACTGGAAAACCTAAGCTAAGGAGCACGAAAAAGACTAAGTGTGATTAATATGTTATTGATGATATAATTGAGAATCTAAGTTTTTAAATATGTGAATACAATGTTATGGTATCTTTCAAACAATTTTGTACATAATTTTGTCACTTAAAGTTCAACCGAGAAAACTAGTGTTACTAGCTTGAGCTAGGTGTTTATCTAGTCTATCTTGATAGATTCTAATGTTTTTAATGAATTACTAAACATTTTACTGTGTAATTATGTGTGTAAAAATGTTTTAATAATGTTCAAGGTTCAATTGAATTGATCTAAGAGTCAAAACAATAAGTTAAAGATCCACGTGGGCAAGCCTAGTCTTAGCTTGAGTTTCGAGTTCGCCGTTCTTGATATTGTATTGTTTTGACCTCTATTACGTGGTGTATGATGATGTCGTATTCTTGATAAGATGATTATGGTTATATATGGAGGATATAAAAGTTGTAAATCAAAGTTAAATGGCACCACAAGTCTTAGGATTGAACGGAAAGTGCACAAACAAGTTTAGATGTCAAATTGAGACTTTCCAGTGAGGCATCATGTTGGAGGTGCATCAGGACCTATAATTTACTTGATCACCCATTTCACCACGACCCCTAGTCAAGTGGACTACCTATTATATCACGATCCATAGTCAAGTTGAGCAACCATCGCGGGGCGACCCTAACTCCACACACGGCCAAAACCTCCTACTATAAATACAACACTTGTAATTTTTTGTATTGACCTAGAACATCTTGGAGCTTTTGATATGGGATTATACACACTTTAATTAGGGTTTTTTTCTATTTAATTTAGCTTTTTAATGGATTATATCATGTATTCATTGATTTGGATTACGATTATGTCTATTAGTGGCTAAACTCCTCCTTTCCACGATTAAGGTAAAGAACATGTTTACTTTCACTTTGAATTGAGTTTTTTTGCTTTTATTATAATATTTGGTTTTTTTTATCCTTGTTATCACTATTTTAAGGATTTGCGTCCCTTAGAATATATATATTGTCGACCTTGTAAACTCGCGAGGGGAAATAGGAAAATAGAACATGGGAATAGATAAAGTAAGGTTCTTATTATTTTATAAAATAAGGAATTTGAATTAGTGACTATGATAGGGATATACCTGGAATCCTTTCTTGGTTCATATGTAGGATGACATATGAATGCATGTAAATGGATTATTGCATCCTCACTCAATGATGTAGTTGTAATGTCCAGTTAGGTAGAAGGGTAAATGTCGGGAGACCATGATCATATGATAAATCTTATTAATCAACAACCAAGATAATTAATCCAATGAATGAAGTTCAATAACATAGAATGATTTTTCGTAGTGCATAAACTCCGGGCTTTTATCCATTTATTGTCCAAAGTTTTTACTTTCCCACACTATTTTAGTTTATTTTTTATTATAAACTTTCAAAACTCTTTTGGTTATGATAGCATTAATTTAATCTCAATTTTTAAACAAGAATTGGATAGTTTCTTAATACAAGTCTCTGAGGGATTGATATTCGACTTTATTTAAGGCTACTTTTTACCACCATATAGTTTCCAATTTTGAAGGGAACAACTTTCTAGTAATTTTGGGGATAAGAATACATTAGAGTAGCTTCTAAGTGGAGGATTGGAAATTTTCATTGAATTGAACCTTAAATTTTGGATTTTCATTATCTTTATATTTCAATAAATTAAATTGATGGAGATTTTGGGTATATCTTCGCTTATTAATCTTATAAATTATTAGTTCTTCTTCTTGGGTTATGTCAGAATTGGGTGCAAGTGTGTGTGGGTTGTGATTGTTAGCTTCAATTATTAGTTCATGTTGTTGGGTTTTATAAATGCATAATTACAAAATGTAATTTGTTGGTGAAAACCACAAATTTCCTAAATCCCCACATTATCCTTGAAATAGGGATGTGGGTAGTCTAGATCCTACATCATCCTTGAAAGAGGGTTGTAGGTGACATGAGCATTTGTGAATAATAGGATAGATAATACTTGTTTCCTCTTTATCATATTAGAAATAAGAATAAATGGTGGAATTTCTATATCTTGGGCATCATCGTAGAAATAGGGGTGCCCAAATTAAGGCTTTATGGCGATTGATTGACCACACCCTTGAGTTATTTAAAATAATCCATGGGTGATAGTTTGGTACTTTTCTGAAAGGCTAGTATCAAAACCCCTAATTAAGCCTACCCAGCATGCTTGAGCTTTATTTGAAGTTGATTTTCATGTACTCACATATTGGGTTCCCCTAGAAGAACTTAACTCCAAGATCCATTCATAATTGACTACACTCTAATTTTTCGTAGCCTTGAATTAGTCCTTTGGAAGTTGAAAATTATTCAAACCTTTGAAACGTTAATCCCCCTCTAAATAAATATTTGTATCTTGGGTTTGAATTTAGCAATCAACTTTCATTTGGAACTTAGTCGATTACCACTCATATTGTTCCTCATGGATCCAACCCTGACTCAAAGTTGGAAAAATACTAACAATGATCGCCTTGCACTTAACTTAACATGTGAGTTGAGCATTATTAATTATCATATGAGGTTATATTCTACGAGTTTTGGTCTGACACCGAGACCAAGCTTAAATAACAAAAGCTCCAAAAATAGGAAAATGAGCCTAAAATCCAAAGGAATTATTTGATCACCAAATTGATAGTTTCGAAAAGTCTTAAATGACCTATAGCCATTATGGGAATTTTCAAAATACTGGAAATAAATACAAATCAAGGAAATGGCCTGGAAGATCATTGCAGTTGGTTTATGCAATATTTTTTTACTTCACTCTTTCATGGATGGCTAGGAAACGTGCTACCACTACCTGCGACAAGGGTCCTAAGACCAAGCCTAGGTATCTTACTTCTCTCCATGGATAACCCAGAGTTTATGGACATTCATGAGATGTGTCCCAACTAGGGGCAAGGATAGAGATCCTCCACCAGATCCTTTTCCCACTCCTGAGCTAGAGATTCTTTCACCCCAGCCAACATTAGGATAGGGAACAACCCAGGCTCTACCAGGATTTATTTCTTCTTCAGTGCTCAGAGATTCCTTTGTTTAGCTTTTTGGGATAACTGGTGGTGCACCATCTGATGGTGTACAATCTACAGATCAAAATGGTACTAAGGCAGAGGCGTACCCTGTAGCTATGGCTCCTAGAGTTTATGTCCCTCTTACACCAATGGTTTCTCAGTTAGTACTTTCTTATACAGTGATTTCCTAGCCTGCTATGTCTATTGAGGAGCAGAAGATGTTGGGTAGATTCTTGAGATTAGTTCTACCTAGGTTTTTTGGTGATCCGGGCAAGGATGCGTATGAGTTTTAAATTATTTATGAGGATAGGCTATATGATTTGGGCCTTATTCAGACTCATGGTGTGTATTGCACTATATTTCATTTGGATTTGGCTACTCTACATTGGTGGAGAGGTTTTATGGGTTCTAGACTAGCTAGATCATTTCCTTTGACATAGACTTAGTTCTTTGAGATATTCTTGGAGAATTGCATGCCTTGCAGCCTTAGAAATAATTTAAGGGATCCGTTCTATTGATTAGAGAAAGTATCCATGACATTTATATAGTATAAGGTTCATTTTCATGAGTTGGCAAGGCATATAACTTCTATTCTGGATATTGAGTATAAGAGTGTTCATTGATTTGTTCGAGGATTGAGACTTTTCCTTTGCATTCCTCTCATAGTTTGGTTGTTGTGGGAAGCTATTTTACTAAGGTTTCAGACCATGCTTGGGTGATAGAGGATATGTATTGTAAGGCCCAAAGGGGCAATGATAAGAGGCCTAGATATTAGGGGCAATTTTAGTGAGATCCATAGTAGTTCTTAATTTAGAGGTAGCAGTTCTGGTATTCTCCACATTTATCCTACTAGCCTAAGATTCATCCCAGTTGATTAGTTTAGGCAGATCTTTAGATTACTGATGGATGTCGATCTAGTGTTGGTGATTGCCATATCAGGTTGGCGGTCAATCTTTAAGGGGTTTATCTTTTAGCTATTCTATTTGGAGTGGTTACTCTGGGTCTGCTGAATCTATTTGTTCTGGTTTAGCTCTGAGAGTATGTTATTGTTATGGATCATTTGGTCATTATTCATATAAGTGTCCTAGTAGTGGGGTGATTATATCTTTAGCTTAGTGCATTTCTCTAATTAGAGTAGTTTATCCCTCAGCTAAAAGTAGTTCTCAGGGTCGTAGGGGTGGTCTCTAGGGTACTTAAGGAGAGTCTCAAATAGAAAGGATAGGAGGTTGATCAAAAACCCAGACAGGTGATGGGTGTGGTCAGTTATATACAGTATCTATTAGACCTGAGGTTGATTCTTTGGATGTTGTTATTACAGGTACAATTTTGGTGTGTCGCCAGTTGGAACTTGCTTGATTTGATTTGGGATCCACTTATCCTAATGTATCTTCTTATTATTCTTTATGGATAGAGTTATCTTGCGATTTATTGTTTGTTCCCTAGTGTGTATCTACTCATGTGGGTGATTCTTTTGTAGTGGATCAGGTTTTCAGATCATGTGTTGTGATTGTTAGAGATGTTGATACTAATGTTGATTTTATTATTCTATGTATAGTGGATTTTTGTGTGATTTTAGGCATGGACTGGTTATCCCACTATTATGTAGTCATGGATTGCTTTGCTAAAACTATTACCTTAGCTAATGTCTAGTGTACCCCTAATTATGTGATAAAGAGTGGTTAGCCAGAGCCGACAGGGATTACATTTTATGATCGTGCTAAGATGATTATTTTGAGGGGTTGTGAGCCTTATCTTGCTTATATTTATGTTACTAGTGTGGAGATTCCATCACTTGACTTTGTTTCTGTAGTTTGTGAGTTTCCTGTTGTGTTCCCTATCGACCTTCTTAGTATTCCCCCTGTCCATAAGATCGAGTTTGTTATTAATCTCAAGCCTCTGCACCTAACCTATTTCTATTGAACCTTATCGTATAGCTCCTGTCGAGCTTAAGGAGCTGAATTCTTAGCTTTATGATCTTTTTTGTATGTAAGGACGGTATTATGGTAGACCCAACTAAGATTCAGGCTATTCATGATTGGGCTAGACCTATATCTACAATTGAGGTTCATAGATTTATTGCTTTGGCCAGTTATAATAGATTATTTGTTGAGGGTTTTGCTACTATTTTAGCACCTATGACTAGATTGACTTGAAAAGAGGTTCCTTTTTGATGGTTCGGGGAGTGTGAGTCAAGATTTTGAAAGCTTAAGGATTTTCTTACTTCATCTCTTATTTTAGCTTTTCTTATTGAGAGTAAGGGATTCACCATATTTAGTGATGCTTCCAGTGTTATCCTAGGTTGTGTATTGATGCAGCAGGTACGTGTTATTGATTATGCTTTAAGACATCTTATGGTGCATGAGCGCAACTATGCCACTTATGATTTGGTGTTGGCGGCGGTAGTTTTTGCGCTTAAGATTTGGAGGCATTATCTTTATGGCATGTATTGTGAGATTTTCATCGATCATCGTAGTCTTCAACATCTTAAGACCGAGAGGGAGCTTAGTGATAGACAATGTTGATGGATGGAGTTGCTTAATGATTATGATATTTCCATCTTGTATCATCTGAGCAAGGCTAACATAGTATCATATGGCTTGAGTTGGAAGGTTGTGAGTATGGGTAGCTTGGCTTGTATTTCAGTTTCTCAAAGGCCGTTGGCATGGGACATTCAGTCCTTAGCTAACTTGATGGTCCGTCTTCATATTTCAGATCCTAGGAGGATTCTTGTTAGTATTGAGGTGAGGTCTACATTTTTTTAGCGAATTCGAGATCATCAACTTAAGAATAGTAAGCTTTGTTTCATTTGTGATCAGGTGTTGAATGATGAGTCCTAGAGGAACACCAAAGATTTTGATGGTGTTTCATGATTTTATGGCAGCATTTGTGTTTCGGGGATTAATGACTTAATTTAGTTGATTTTGCATGAGGCTCACAACTCTAGATATTCTATTCATCTGGGCATAATAAAGATGTATAGAGATTTAAGACAACATTATTGGTGGAGTGGAGTGAATAGAGATATTGTGGATTTGTATCTCGTTGCCATTGTTATCAGTAGTTAAAGTTTGAGCATCATCATCCAAGTGGTTTGATTTAGAGATTTCCCATTCCCGAGTGAAAGAGTAGAGATTATCTTTAAATAAGGATAACTTCCAGATTCTGATGAATATTTGAGTCCCAGGCCTACCAAATGAAATATAGTTGATTATCTTTCTAATGCATTTAATTTCATCTTAATTCAACATCAGAGTAGGAAGTTATGGCCTTTACATGAAGCATTACTCTGTTTTGAGATACCACAAAACAACCATGATTGTGGTTACATTGTATAATTATACAATGGTCTTATATGATTGATAACGCTCAATCTACAGCTCTCGTAGGAGTGTAAAGCGGTCGTTAGCAAATATAGAACCCAACCTGGGTTGGGTTTCGATCCCACAGGGAATAGCTTGGCCAACAAGTAAGCAAAATTACTAAACTTTTGGTGCAAGTCTCGTAAGAAGGGGGGATTGTAATAAGTAACCAAAGTAATGAAATAAAAACTGAAAATAGCAAAGTAAAAAGAGAGTAGTTCGTAGGTTGTGAAACAATGAGAATTGAGGCGTTGGGGTTATGTCCACCTTCTAAGGTATACGTCTCTATTGGCTATGAGTGTGTAGAGTCTTGAAATACAATTGCTTATAGAGAATTGTAGTCGATGGTAAATCCAAGCGTCTCGCGACCTAAACAAGGACTATTTCACTTTAACTCTCGCGAGCTTAAAGCGTGTCTAGCGGTACGAATTCTCCAAGAGGTTAGTCCAGTTACGGCACTAGCTTTTTAGTAGGAAAGGGTGTCCTACTACCTTGACATTATCTCTTTTCCAGACAAATAACCTTTCTCGCGAACAAGTTAAATGTTAGACTGGCGTATTCTTGCGTTTGCAACCGCAAAGAATGTAGATTAAGATGAAGAGCGTAATGATATAAGCAATATACTTGTCTTGAACTCACAAACTCATAGTTATAGATAGTAACTCATTCATCTTCCATAACCCCAACTAAGAGGTTTAGTTACCCATGAATGCGAAGGATATCACGTTTTGCATGGTGGATGGCGTGAGAAGTGGGTGTTTAGGCGTGTGGTTTTGGTGATTCCCTAGCAAGTAACGATTCTCTTGTCGTGGACTAGATGAATAGAAGAATAATAGAATTAATTGAAAGGTTAGAAAAGTGAATAGAAGTGTTGTAGTGGAAGAATAGAGGGATGGAAGAATTGTATTGTAAGAAGATGAATTAATTGAAGAATTAAGGGAGGAGTTGCCTCCACTAAGGGAGGACTTTCCTCTGCACTAAGGGAGGACTTTATTAAAAATCTCTAGCATGATAGGGTATTTATAATACTCCTATCCTACTCCTACTATGCTAATGAAATAAATAACCAAATCCTACTAAACTAAGGAAATACTTAACCCATTTGTACTAGGTTAATGTAACATTCTCCTAATCCAAATAAACTAATGAAATACATAACCCAATTGTACTAGGTTAATGTATCATTGTCAAAATCACGCTTTGTATCTGTAAGTCCCCAAAGTCTTCAGAAATGCTGTTTTAGCCCAGGACAGATTTTCCATGCAGCAGTTTTGGTCCTTAGGCGTGTAGACTTTCTTCCCTTCCTTTGTGAGCTTTCTTTTGCATCAAGTAAGCCGTAAAATGTTGTATTTTGCATCATTTATACCTGAAACTTTCCTAATCATGTTTGTCAGCTCATTTACAGGAAAAAGGACTAAAAGTGCATGAAATATATAATTAGTTCTCAAAACTAGGCTAAAATATGGGCAAAATATATTGATATAGGCGTGTAAATTCGCCTATCATCAACACCCCACACTTGCAGCTTTGTTCGTCCTCGAACAAAATATCCTGTCCTTCTAAGCATCAACTTAGGGTTTTTACCGCAACAACACAAAACATTCTTCAAGACAAGCACAAAAATTATCAACAAAGAGTAGCTTCCCGATTATAAGTAGAAACAGTTTAACCTCTAGCGTAGACTAGTGATGGTGATCAACTCGCATGCAAACGTTAAGGTACATAGAATCATATAAAACTATCCAAAGCTCATCAACCATGTGTGTCTCACAATATAGTACCCATAATTACTCATAAATATAGCATATTTTTCAAACATTGGTATCAAAATGTCCTTGCTCTCACTCTCACAAAGAATTCATATGTAGCAACTAATGACCATAGGCTTGCCCTTAATGTAGTACTCCACTAAATGTCAGAATGTTAAGATTAGGATCAAGTAGGTCTTTTGATGGTTGTAATGTAGGCTAAGGGACGGGTAGGACTATTTTGGCCAAGAATAGTGACTAGGTTCCCAAGCGCTTTTAATACATCACTTTGTATCATTGACACTTTTTTCTTTCAACCTTTCTTTTTTTTTTCTACCACCCTTGTTCTCCTCTTTTGTTTTTCAATTTTAAGAACAACTCACTTTTCAGCTTTCTTTTCCTTTTTCTTTTCACAACATCCCTCTTATGATAGCACTTTTTTTTCTTTTTCATAACACATTCAAGAACCATTCCAATTTGTAGCATTATACTCACCCAATTTCCTCTTATGTTGTCACATGACTTTTTCACTTTAAAGCACTTAGGAATTTGGATCAAATTACGGTCTTGAAAAAAATGGATTAGGCTTACATACGAGGTTGTCAAAGAAATAGGCTAAAGGCTTAAAAGGGTTTAACTAGGATGATGTCCATGGGTAGGTAAAACTGAAGGTAAACATGTATAGGTTGCCAAAGAAATTCCTAAATCATATCCTAAACTTACATTCCTTATTTTCGCTTTGCATACATATCAGGCAAGTTCTAGCATCAGGCACATACATAGAATATACTATTATCTCATACACACAAGGCACATGGTCGACTTGATTGGAAGTAATATAGACTTCTCAACCCAACAAGTGAAGGAATTGAATCACACAATATCACATAATAAGTCACAACTAGAGCCTAAATGTCTCAATAGTCACAATTGTAACACATACTCTTGTTCTAATCTCATGCTGCCTATCAAAATAATTTCATGCGAAGCTAGAAAAAATTTGACTCCTAAAAAAAATTAAAAACGTTTGAACGAAAAAAACAAAAAAAAATGGACGGACTCAAAAAAAAAAAACAAAGTAAACAAGCAAACATAGGTGCAAACAAGGAAGTATAGCATGCAGATTCTGCCACCCCACACTTAGACGGGACACTGCCCTCAGTGGAAAATAAGTGAGAAGAACCTGGTTAGTCGGACTCTTCATCAATGTCGGGGGTCATACCCCCTTCGTCTGAATCATCATAAGAGTCATCGTCAGAGTTCTCCTCATCATCAGAATCAGGCAAGCGTCTATCATCATCAGTTGGCACGTCATCGTCCAGAGGTTCCTCAAAATATACGCCCACTCCACACATCTCCCGGGCATGCCTGTTCATTGGGTAGTCGTGGTCCAGCTGTTGGAGCTCTTCAGCAGTTGGAATACGTCCACCACTCATCATAGTGAATCGTGTCATGCCATAGAGATGACGGAAGAAACTCTCATCACGAGCATGTCTCTCCGCAGTAGTAAGGTTGACTCCATGAGTTGTTTCAGCATCTTTGACCTTTGTGAGGTCAACCTTCTTTGGGTTATGTGGGAGTTTGTGGTCAGCTGGTTCCTCTTCTATATCCTCCTTCCGCAACATTGCTGTCAACAAATTGCCGAATGTGAAATGGGACCTTCGGTGGAGTCTGGCCTTCCTTATGGTAGATCGAATGATTGCCCCAAAGTTGATAGGGACATTCGTCATCAACGCATAAACCAAACACACTCTATCTCTTGATATCTTGGTGTATTGCGTCCCAGGAATAAGGCATGAGTTGACAATGCGCATCCAGATTCTTGCTTCCCTATTTAGTGGAGCATAGGGGAAGGTGTTGTGACGGCCTGTTTCCTTATGTCTGCCCCATCTTGCCATCGATCTGCTTCAACAAAGCGTGTGTCTTATTGCTCTGTAAGGAGGCCTGCTGTACAGCTCTTTGTATGGTGCAGGGTCGACCGAAGGTAGGCCAAGAAAAGAGTTGATCCAATCCGCTGTAAGCTGTAACACTTGGCCCCGAATTTTTACTTCATTGCCTGTTGTGTTCGGCGACCAGTTGGCATAAAACTCTCTTGTTAAGTCAAGATTATACTCTCCCATGTCGCGGAAGATGAAATCTAGCTTCAAAGCCATTATTTTAGCCAACATTTGCGGCTCCTTCTTTGCTAAGGTCTCCTTGTTGATCAAGTCAACGTGCACATATTTCTTTTCTTTGTTGCTGTTGTACCATGCCTTGGCTTCTTCCTCAAGAACCCACTTTATTCCGAACATTCTGCGTGGTAGGTGTGCTGAAGATGATTCTCCTTGGTCTTTTCGACTTCTCTTCTTGTCCTTTCGGGACGTGGTAGCCTTCTCCTTGCCTTGCTTTGCTTTAGGTGCCATTGTACCTGAGACTAGAAATAATGTTAGTTGCAGCACAATCTCACTTTATACAATCTATATGCAATCATTAGGGATACCACCCCACACTTAATCTTGTTAGCACAAATCAGTGAAGTAAAAGTGGTCCAGTACTCAGATTTCGTCAACATACGTTTTAGGATTGTATTCCGACAAGAAAATCAGCATTACATCACTTATTTGCAGCCATTGGACTACTTTCATGGTGTATATAGCAACACTACAACCTAGGGGTTACCACATGGAATTATTATTCTTACAACAAGCACAACCTCCTAAGTCGATAGGCACTATAACCTTATCCCGATGGCCGGGATAGTCTATCATGTAATCATCCAACCAACAATCTTAAGCAATATTCATAGCCATATCAATTCATCAATTATCATAACAATGCTATCGAAACAAAATTCAAGTCGGAAACAAATCAGGAATTCCCTACGTATATATTCAATCACACGATCTTGTAACAATTATCCAAACACATGAACATCACCACCAATCTCACATGATTTAGCAAAATATAATAAGCATATCAACGTAGTACTTATGATAAATAGATGAAGAATAAGAGAGTACTTACTTGCTTGAAGATTGTGGGGAAGTTGTTGTGAATTGGAAGAACAAAGGAAGAAAATTTTGAGAGGATTTGGAGTGTTATGCGGCGCCTTTAGGGTTGTTTCTAATGTGGTTGTGTTATAAAACCAAGTCCCCATTATATAGGAAGAGTATGGGTCGGGTTATGACCCATTTACAATCGGATTTGGGGACAAGATCACCACATATGCGGCGCATATCTCTCGGCATATCAATGACATATGCGGCGCATTGTCCATGGCATAATGGGACATATGCGCCGCATAGTCTATGTCATTTCTTGACATATGCGCCGCATAGTCTATGGCATTTGGTCTCAGTATCTCAAATGCCATAGCATAGGCGGCGCATAGTCAAAAGCATACCTAGGAATAGGCGGCGCATAGTGTATAGCACACTAGATTCCGAGTCCTTAGGCTATAGAATAGGTTGTGCATCGTTCGTGGCCTATTTTTACCAAGGCCTAGCCTTCCTCGAAGCCTATTATGACATGAGAAAGGCTCAATTCATAGCCTTATGCATCACCATTCCTAACTTACCGACTTTACCATACAATGCAACCAAATCGTCAATTGAAATCAATCTCCTCGTTGCATACTTCTTGCACCTATATTAGCTCAAAATAAATGAACACGATTAGTACGATGGGTTGCCTCCCACCAAGCGTCTTAGTTTTGGTCGTGCCACGACTCTTATTTTTGGATTTTCATTTATCAAAAAGAAAAAATACTAAAACGACGAAACGATAAAACGATAAAATGATGAAATGATGAAATGATAAAACGATGGGTTGCCTCCCATCTAGCGCCTTATTTATTGTCGTGGCTCGACATAGTTACCTCGAGTACTTAGACTTCGTCGAGGTAAGTGATGGATCGTTTTATGAAAGGATTTAGACGATAATGAGGCTTACATGTGGGCATGCGATTTTCTTCAAGATGGCTCTTACATTTTCCCGGAGAATCTCCAATTATATCATCAATAGTCCAACCCATAGCTCTCTTGTATCTCTTCAGAGCAGAGATAAGAGCTTCTACGTGCTGTTCACTTAAATCATCTATACTCTCCGGAAGTATATTTCTACTTTCCAAGAACACATACCTTAGATAATTGGGAAGCTCTTGCGATTCTAGCATTGGTGGCTCGTCAAAGGGAGTCTTCGCTTTTGGTTGATTCTTAAGATCACAATTTGGTTGCTTAGGAGTATAAGGCTCTATTTCTGTTAGAGCACTCGTAAGTTCTTCATAACCTTCATTATCTTCATGCTCAACTTTCAGTGGCACAACAGACAATGGCTCAACAGTAGGCTGTTTCTCTATAGATAATGCTTTCGTATCCTCATGATGAACATCAGCTACAAATAACTCATTCATATCGCTGGGCTGCTTCATTGTTTTGCATATATCAAACCGTACTACTTCGTCATTAATTCGAAACAAAAGCTCATTATCTTTCATGTCAATAAGCACACTTCCAGTTGCAAGGAAAGGACGTCCCAAGATTATGGGAACTTCAGAATCCTCCTTAAAATCCAGAATAATAAAGTCGGCAGGAAAGATGAATGAATAAACTTTCACCAACACATCATTCAAGATACCTACAGGTCATTTTACCGACCTATCAGCCATCACGAGCCTCATATTGGTTGGTGTCGGATCGCCTAGCCCCAACTTCTTGTAGATGGATAGTGACATCAAATTGATGCTAGCACCTAGATTGCACAATGCTTTGGCAAAGTTCAAAGATCCGACGGTGCAAGGAATAGTGAAAGCTCCGGGGTCGGCCTTCTTCTGAACTATCGATCGGGTAGCAATTGCACTACAATGATGCACATCATCTTTCAGCTCATAACTTTCTGCCCCCTTCTTAGTCAAAAGATCTTTCATAAACTTTGCATACCCAGGCATTTGTTCAAGTGCCTCTACCAATGGGACATTAATGGTCAGCTGCTTCAACATAGTCATAAATTTGCTGAACTTAGTGTCATCGGCCACCTTCTTCAATCTTTATGGAAAAGGCGGTGGTCGGTATGGAAGTGTTCTCTCCATGGCTTTCTTCTCCTCTTGCTTCCGTTTATCATTTTTTTTAGGCTGCACGTCACTAGGTAAAACATCCTTGACGTTTGAAGTAGTTGTTGCGGCTTCTTCTCTTGTAACGTCACTAGGTGTGGCGTCAATGTCTGCTGCTACGTCAACCACTTACTTGTCTTTTGCTGAAGTTTCCAGCACCTTACCACTTCTGGTAGTGATGCCCATGCATGACCCATCATTCCTTGGGTTTTGCACAGTATCGCTCGGTAAGGTGCCAGCCTTTCTTTGATTGAATGTTGCTGAAAGTTGGCTCAATTGCTGCTCTATTTGCTTGATAGAAGTGGAATGAGAATCAACTAATTGCTTCATGGAGGCCAAATCGTCAATTACCTCATTAACTCCCGCGCTCGTTGCTTCCACTCCTTTCAATAACTTAGCCATCATGTCTTCTATAGAATTAGATATGATGGTATCACGTTTACCAGGGGGAACGTACAAACCACTATTTTCATTATTTTTTTTCCAACTACCTTGGTCTTTGCTTCCAGATTTATCATAATAGTTCCGACCTTGGTTTCCTTGTGCATTCCCACGGAAACCCCCCTGATTGTTCAAGTAGTTGGCCTCCTCTTCCGAATCAGATTCGTCTCTTCCTTTCAGCGCCACAGCTTTCACTTTTTCGGTCTTCCCTGATAATAAGTGCTTTGTCAGAAGATCCAATTGTGTTTTCATGTGCGCCATGTCTTGCTCACGTTCTTCTTCTCTTCTTCTTTGGTCTGCAGACATGCCAATAGATAAAGTGGGGCTTGCTACCTCTGAATCCCTGGTATGCCAAGCTCTACTTTGCTTTTTCATGCGATCTAGCATATTGCTTGCTTGACCAAAGGTGAGGTCCATGAAAGAACCTCCAGCTGTGTTGTCCACCACTAGTTTAGTTATTGAATTCAAGGCTCTATACAAGATCTCCATGAGGTGAACATTAGTCATGTGATGGTTTGGGCATATCGCTAGCTTTGTCTTGAACCTCTCCCATGTTTCATGAAGAGCTTCAGAGGGAAGCTGACGAAAGTTGCTGATTTCATCTCTTAATTGAGCCCTCTTGGATGACGGAATGAATCTTTCTAGGAAAGCGTCTCTCAATTGTCTCCAATTTGTAATAGAATCAGGAGTCAGCCCATTCAACCATAGTGTTGCCTCCCCAGACAGAGACAATGGAAATAGACGTAATCGAATAGCATTCTGACCAACACCAGGATTGTCAAAAGACTTGCATGTAGAAATAAAGTTGATGAGATGCATATTCGGATCATCGCCTACTAGTCCACCAAATAATCCCTTGAGTTGCAATAACTGAATCATGGTGCTTGTGATGTTGAACTTGGCTCCGGGCGCTAATGGTGGTGGAATTATAGCTCCAGTGGCTCCGGCACCATCAAGATCATCATCATCATCGTCGAAAGCTGGTTGCAAAGGTTGGCGATCATACCTATACCGAGCTTGTCGACCTCTTCGATTGGCAGGTGTTGTCATTTCAGCGACATGCCTTGGGTTTATCAACTCGACGTCACCTAAATCCTCATCGTCAGTATTTGTTGCTCGCCCAGGATTATCAATGTTTTGTTGTTGGACTTGAGCAGCAGCAAGAGCAGCTAATCTTGCTTGCTCGTGTTGAGCAGCCATCCTGTCGATTTCAGCTTGTGCTTCCATTCTTCTAATTCGTTGTGGTTCAGGATTGATTGGTAATAATGGTTGACCAGAACTTCTAATATGGGGCATGCACTAAAAGAAAAACCTGCAATAAACAAAACAAAAACTAAAAGTAAAAGTATGAGAATCTTTGACCAAAGGGTCTAGTAATTATCACAAACTTAATTGACACTCGTATTCCCCGGCAACGGCGCCAATTTTTGATAACGCTCAATCTACAGCTCTCGTAGGAGTGTAAAGCGGTCGTTAGCAAATATAGAACCCAACCTGGGTTGGGTGTCGATCCCACAGGGAATAGCTTGGCCAACAAGTAAGCAAAATTATTAAACTTTTGGTGCAAGTCTCGTAAGAAGGGGGGATTGTAATAAGTAACCAAAGTAATGAAATAAAAACTGAAAATAGCAAAGTAAAAAGAGAGTAGTTCGTAGGTTGTGAAACAATGAGAATTGAGGCGTTGGGGTTATGTCCACCTTCTGAGGTATACGTCTCTATTGGCTATGAGTGTGTAGAGTCTTGACATGCAATTGCTTATAGAGAATTGTAGTCGATGGTAAATCCAAGCGTCTCGCGACCTAAACAAGGACTATTTCACTTTAACTCTCGCGAGCTTAAAGCGTGTCTAACGGTACGAATTCTCCAAGAGGTTAGTCCAGTTACGGCACTAGCTTTTTAGTAGGAAAGGGTGTCCTACTACCTTGACATTATCTCTTTTCCAGACAAATAACCTTTCTCGCGAACAAGTTAAATGTTAGACTGGCGTATTCTTGCGTTTGCAACCGCAAAGAATGTAGATTAAGATGAAGAGCGTAATGATATAAGCAATATACTTGTCTTGAACTCACAAACTCATAGTTATAGATAGTAACTCATTCGGCTTCCATAACCCCAACTAAGAGGTTTAGTTACCCATGAATGGGAAGGATATCACGTTTTGCATGGTGGATGGCGTGAGAAGTGGGTGTTTAGGCGTGTGGTTTTGGTGATTCCCTAGCAAGTAACGATTCTCTTGTTGTGGACTAGATGAATAAAAGAATAATAGAATTAATTGAAAGGTTAGAAGAGTGAATAGAAATGTTGTAGTGGAAGAAGAGAGGGATGGAAGAATTGTATTGTAAGAAGATGAATTAATTGAAGAATTAAGGGAGGAGTTGCCTCCACTAAGGGAGGACTTTCCTCTCCACTAAGGGAGGACTTTATTAAAAATCTCTAGCATGATAGGGTATTTATAATACTCCTATCCTACTCCTACTATGCTAATGAAATAAATAACCAAATCCTACTAAACTAAGGAAATACTTAACCCATTTGTACTAGGTTAATGTAACATTCTCCTAATCCAAATAAACTAATGAAATACATAACCCAATTGTACTAGGTTAATGTATCATTGTCAAAATCCAGCTTTGTATCTGTAATTCCCCAAAGTCTTCAGAAATGCTGTTTTAGCCCGGGATAGATTTTCCATGCAGCAGTTTTGGTCCTTAGGCGTGTAGACTTTCTTTCCTTCTTTTGTGAGCTTTCTTTTGCATCAAGTAAGCCGTAAAATGCTCTATTTTGCATCATTTATACCTGAAACTTTCCTAATCATGTTTGTCAGCTCATTTACAAGAAAAAGGACTAAAAGTGCATGAAATATATAATTAGTTCTCAAAACTAGGCTAAAATATGGGCAAAATATATTGATATAGGCGTGTAAATTCGCCTATCATCAATGATAGAGCTAACCATAACTTCAAAAAGTTGAAAAAGTGTACCCTCATTTTAAGATAGGGAACCACAATCATGCTTTGAAACCCCGATCCTCAAGCATCATCGTGAATCCAACAAATTTCTTTAATGTAAATAGGATACATACGAACCCAGGGTATGATCACATGTAGAACCCCTGATCGTACCAAGCCTCATTTGATCATGTTCAGAGAGTTCTCATCCAGATACCAGACACGAGTGTAACCCACAATTGTAGGTTATTCCCGTGATTGTGGAAATGTATCATATATTCCTTCCCGCAGTTTCCAATTATGAATATTTAAGGGGCATATTAGTATTTTCCCACTCTCTTAATATTGAAACTACATCATCTTAGTGAATCTCAAGGGTCATAAGTGGCCTTTATATGCTCCTAAGATCTCATTACTTCAAAAATTATCCTAATACTTAGTTTCAGAAGAGAAAGAGACAATTCATTTTCCAAAGTCAAGTTAGGGTTCATCTTTCTTAGGCATCCATCTCTAAGTATTTCTTCAGGGTTCTCATCTCCAGGTATGTAGGATTTTATCAATGGGCTTCCTTTTACCTATTGAGTCCTAAAGTTAACCTAATTCTCTTGTACAATTCCTTTTTCGTATCTCAAGGTTATAGGTATTGGTAGATTCAATGATATCTAAGTATTTTGGTTTCATTGAGTTAAAATCCTCATTTTAGCATGGATTCTAGTGTTATTTTTTTACCATGATCCTAAACCTTTTTTACATTATGAAATCCATTATTGTTTGACTTAATTCATTGAATTCTATAATTTGATTCGTTTACAAAATTGACATAATGTTGCATTCTTCGGAGATGGCAGGTTATGAACACCCTATGACCTAGGATTTTATGCATATACTATTGGATGTTATATTCTCTGGTTTACATAACTTGAATGCTTTCAAAAAGTATATTTATTTTAGTCATCAAATTATTACCATAAGTAAGCATTGTAGTTATTAGTGTCATTCAATTTTGACAGATCGGATGTAGGGATGAAAGTTCATTTACCAGTTAAGATGAGACATTTAGTAGAAGTCCCTTAAGTCCTAGAACTACGATGCCACCATAGGTTCTAAAGGGACACCCTTCAGATCAGGCTTGACACCTTAGTCCTTTCGGACATTAGCCAGTGTTCATACTTTTGGCAAGGTTGAACACCCTTCCAACTAGGATTATAGGTTGGACCCTCGTTAGCTCACATTGGGGTATGTTAGTTATTAGTATCTCCCAGAATCCATATTTTACAATTCAAACTCTAGCTTCTTGCATGACCTTGTAATCAATAATTTAGTTCAGTTCACATCATGTGTTCATTACTTGGTCTTACACTAGTTATCATGTTACATATTCCATGTTTACCTCATATCACTTATTTCCATATCTCACCTACACAGTACATTCAAAATATTGATTGTATACTTGTTTTGCACTATATTTTCTTATAATATAGATTTAGTCGCCCAGCATCCTGAATACGTCTAGTACGATCGCATTCCGTATCAACAACAATAGTTTTGGTGAGTCCTTATCATGAGAGGATCGGGGTCATATTCTTATTTATATTCACTTTGTCGTTCCCAGTTTTTAGATAGACAAAGTTAGTTGGGGCTTGTCCCAGCAACTCTTAGTAAAGGCTTTTTAGATATACAATTTGATGTTCAGTTTTAATCTCAGACTTGTTTAGTGATTATTTGATTTCTTTTGAACATTTAATATATTATTCAGTTTATTTTCTACATAAATGTTGTTTTATGAGTAGTTATCTATGTTTCTTAGCATTTGACAGGCCATGGTTGGCTTGGAATCACTTGTAATTCTAAGCACCATGTTACAACTAGGGGGTAGTCTCAGGTTATAACAAACCTGGTATCAGAGCAATAGGTTTAAAGTGTCCTAGGGTGTCTAAAAGTTGTGTCAAATAAAATCTTATTCATGGGTGAGAGCGTGCCACACTTATGATGGAGAGGATATGAGACATTTTAGTTTCCCTTCATTCATGCTCATGCAGTGTGATAGAGTGTGATATCTATTAAAAATATCATCAATATCATTCTTTACATGTTTACAGAATATGCCTTCAAAGAAGACTAATGGAAGGAGTGAAAATAAGAATTGGGTGGAGAGTCACCAAGCACCACCAGTTCTAGAAAACCCTCTTAATAAAAAAGTCTCCCATGCTGAATTCAGGGTTGATTTTATAGCCTTAGCTCAGTCCGTGACTTCCTAGAACAACCAACTTGTTGTGGCACTAGCCAACCCAATAGGGAATGCGATAGAAGCAAAAGGACGAGATTTCACTCAGACAAATCATCAGTGTTCTTTGGGTCTAAGTCTGAAGAGGATGTACCGCAGTCGTGGATAGTATCCAGAAGGTTAAAAGGATTATGGGTGTTATACCAACTTAGAGTGCTAACTTAAATTTCTATCAACTACAATGAGTAGCTCAGACCTAGTACAAGTAGTGGAAGAAATAATAGGGTGAAAATACAGAACCGATAGAATGAGATAAGTTTATGGATTGGTTCTTCCTTCTTGAATTGAAAGAGGCCAAGGTACAGGAGTTCATAAAAATTAAGCAAGGTAGCATGAATATGAAGGAGTATTCCCTTAAATTTACTTAGTTGGCAAGGTATGCTCTGGCTATAGTTGCAGATTTTAGGGGCCATATGATCAAGTTTGTGTCTGGTGCTGATGTAGTCCAGGGATGCCATATTGGTGAAGAAGATGGAAATCTCTAGATTGATGGTTCATGATAAGTGTATAGAAGAAGAGAAATTTAAAGGAGAAGGAAAATGAGAATAAGAGGGTCAAAACTGGTAGCTTTAATTTCTCTCAGCAAAGGTCATATGGTGGAAACCATTCTCAGTTTTTCTAAAAATCTCCAACTCCAACCCCATGTTCTGCTAGTGCTCCAGAGCCTAAGTTTTGGTAGTATTATCATGATATCATACCCGACTCTATGTCTTAAGGTATTGTAATCAATGTTCGTACCAACCCAGTATGCAAAAAATATGGTAAGAACCATAAGGGTAAGTGTACAATCAATTGTGATGGGTGTTTTGGCCATGGAAATCCAGGCCATAGGCTTAGGGAATATCTAGTGGCTTCCTAGAAGGGTAGGGATGCCCGTCAACAAAGATAGACAAATTTTTCAACAGTTCTCATAGGTCAACCAACTCAGCAGGGTGCCTCATCTAGTGAAGATGGCAGATAATATCAAAACAGGTTCTATTCCCTTTAAACTCGACAGGGTCAGAATGGTTCTCTTGATGTAGTCAAGGATACATTACAGGTTTTCTATATTTATTTTTATGAATTATTAGATCCTGGAGCTACACTTTTTTTAGAACTCCCTATATAGCAGTATACATCGATGTCAGTCCTAAAATCTGGTCAAAACCTTTCACAGTCTCTACTCCAATTGGTGACTCAATCATTGCTAAATAGGTATATAAAAATTACCCAGTTATAATTTCCTCGAATGTAACATCAGTTGATATTGTAAAGTTAGACATGGTAGATATGGATTGGCTCCACTTTTGTTATGCCTTAGTTGATTATAGAAATAGAGAAGTCCGATTTTAGTTTTCAAATGAGCCAGTCATAGAATAGAACAGTAGTCTATAGGTTGGTTTATCTCTTACATTAAGGGTAGAAAGTTGATCTTCAAAGGGTGTATCTATCATCTTGTTTGGGTTAAGGATTAAAAATCTAAAACCCCAACTCTTGGGTTCGTTCCAATGGTAAATGAATTTCTAAAAGTGTTTCTAGAAGACCTACCCAGAAATCCTCCTACAATGGAAATTGACTTTGAAATAGATCTTCTTTTAGATACCCAACCTATTTTAATTCCACCCTAAAGAATGTCTCGAACTGAACTTAAAGAGTTGAAGAAACAATTAAAGGGCCACAAAGACAAGGATTTTATAAAGCCCAGCATTTCTCCAAAAGGCACGTCAATTCTTTTTGTGTGTAAGAAAGATGATTTTATCAGAATAAGCATCAACTAGCATTAGTTGAACAAGGTCACAATCAAAAATAAGTATCCCATCCGTATGATTGATGACTTATTTGACCAACTTTAGGGTACATGTAGCTTCTCTAAAATGGACCTCAAATAAGTCTATCATCATCTCAGAGTTAAAGAATACGACACTCCAAAGATAACCTTCAAAACTCGATATGATTTTGAATTTATTGTTATGTATTTTAGACTAATAAATGCTTCTACAACTTTGTGGACCTGATGAATAGGGTGTTCAAGCAGATCGTAGACATGTTCATCATAGTTTTCATAGATGACATCCCTAATTATTCTCAAAGTGACAATGAATCTACAAATCATCTGAGGATTGTCTTGTTGACTCTTAAGGATCGCCAGTTATTTTCCAAATTCAGCAAGTGTGAATTCTGGTTAAAATTAGTAACATTCCTTAGTCATATTATTTTCGATGAAGGAATTTATATTAATCCTCAAAAGACCAAAGCAGTGAGAGGTTGGTCTAAACCCATATCTCCAACAGATATTAGGAGTTTCTTAGGTTTAGCCCACTACTATAGATGGTTCATTAAGGAATTTTCCTCTATAGCTTATCTTATGTCCAGGTTAATTCAAAAGAAATTCAAATTTCAATGGTCTGATTCTTATGAGAAGAGTTTTCCAGAGTTGAAGACTCGACTCATTACTGCTCTAGTTTTAACTCTACCTAAGGGCTTAGATGGTTTTATAGTTTATTATGTGGATTCCAAGGTTGAAACTGGTTGTGTGTTGATGTAGTGGGGCAAAGTTATAACATATGCCTATAGATAGCTTAAGACTTATGAGACTAGTTACCCAACTCATAATCTAGAGTTAGCAGTGGTGGTTTTTTCCTTAAAGATTTAGAGACACTACCTCTATGGGGTTCATATCAATGTGTTCACCGATCACAGGAGTCTTTATTATGTGTTTAGATAGAAAGATTTAAATCTTTGTCAAAGAAATTAGATAGAGTTTCTAATGTATTATAATATGAGTGTTTTGTACTAGCTGGATATGGACAATAATGATATAATAATTATAGGTTTCTACTTATACAAACCTTCCCACTCAAACATATCCATCACAGGTATCTCTAAATTCACTATCTTAGCATTATAATTTAAAATAGCATGATTTATAAATAGCCAAGTAATACCCAGGATAATGTAAAAATCAAGCATTTCTAAGATAATCCAATCTACCTAAGTATAGAAATCCATGACTAATGTAGAGCACGCATGATACGCATGGGTCACTACCATAGAGTCTCCAATTAGTGTAGACACAAAAGTAGGAGATTTAAGAATATCACAAATCGAGTCCAATCATAAGAAAAATCTAGTTTATATATAAGAATAAGTGGAACCTGGATCAAATAAACACTAGCCATCTAGTCACAGACGAAAAAAATACCTATAATGACAATATTGGAAGCGTCGAACTTGGTCTTGCCTGGGAAGGCATAATAGTAAGCTCTATCATCAACTTAGAAAATCTCCTTATTAAGATGCGCTCCATATTTCTTGCATTATTACCACCTTTGTTTCCACCAAGTCCTCCTTGATGATTACCCCATCCACTCTGTGGATGACCCTTACTATTACTATTATCTCTACCACTTTGACCAGTAAGAACTATAACGTTTGCCTACTGATAGCCTTATAACCCAACCTATCTCTAAGGACTCTCTCTCTCTCTCTTAAAGTACCCTACAACACCACTAGTATTGTAATCTTAATTAAGAAAAAGGCTTATTAGCTAAAGAATAAGAAGATCCTTAGCCTGTAGAAATGGAGGTTGCGGAGTGGCCCTCTAACTGACCCCCTATAAAAGTTAGCAAAACTAACTGAGTAGAGTGAAACAAATAGGCATGATAGCTAAGACCCCTGGAATAATAATCTTCAAAATTACCTACATTCTGGGAATTTTTTGGTAAAACCTATGTCTGGCCAACTTGTTTGACCCCTTCTACCTTTTCACATAATCAACAACTTCATAAAGGTATTTCCAAAAAAAATTATATGAACAAAAAAACTTGCAAGTTAGTCTTCAAACCCTTCACAAACAACTAAATTATCTCCTCCTCTATACTAAGTAACTAAGTAGCATAATGGGACAAAGCATGAAATTTGGCCTCATAGGCTACAATAGACATATTTCCCTACTTAAGGGCCAAAGACTCATCCTTCTTGCAATCACGAATAGTACACGATACATAGTTCTCCAAAAATGGGGTGTGAAACTGAGCCCATATCAATGGAGGTAAAGTTGGTGACTGATACTCCACATATGACCTCCACCACTACTTGGCATCACCTTGCAGCTGGAAGGTAACAAACTCAACCCCGTGCTGCTTCATAATACCCATTTTAAATAGCCTTTTGTAACAATCAATAATAAACTCAAATGCATCCTTAATATCAAATCCAACAAAAGTACGAGGTTTGATTTTTAGTAAATTAGTCAGCATGTCATGTTTAGTATAAGTCCTGATTGGACCTAACACCATTCAACAAAAACTTTAAGTCCCTAAGGCCTCACCCATTCTAGAAGCAATAATGGCAGTTGATTGAACACTTGGAAATTGATAAGAATGCATAAGAAGTATGGCCCTGGTACCGGCTAGTCCACTCAAAAAAGAAAGCACCTATTGAATCATCTTAAAAAAAACATCAAGGGAAAGAGTTGAACCCCAAATGGCACACCTTCTCATATTCTACAACATCCTTATTCATAATCTCAACTTTATCATAATGATCCTGGGTGGAAAGGTGTCTCTAACCTCTGATGTTCTTGATCAGCTACTACCTAAAATCCACCCCTGGCGGGTGTTTCTCTCTTTATTTCTCTTTACCTACCACTTCTGCATTTTTAAACCACCAGTTTTGTAGTTAGAATTGTTAGTGAAGAGGTTGCTACTCTGGCTTTGTTCACTCTAGTGTTCACCATTTATGGACAAAAGAGTAAAGAGGGTTAGATACAAATTTGGTTCACCAAATACCTATTGAAATCAAGTTATAGCATGATAAAAGAAAGAAAATGATTGTTTTAAAGTTCTATAGCCTCTCCAATAAAAGTACAGATATCTTCCTATCATTCCACAAGTCTCTACTGTACCTATTTTGGTAAAACAAGATCATGAAACCAAGGGCTTTGGTACTAATTTTATCATGAGCTAGACTCATTATGAGTGGAACCCGTACTAACCCTTCGATGGAGGAACTATCTAACCCAAACCACTCAAACCCGAGACTTAGCCAAAATAAGGTAACTAGCTATCTTTACTAAGTAAATCAATGTCTCCAATATTCTAAATAAAATACTAAAAAGGAATTAAGTGAATATTTAAATAATCTCCTAGAATCTAAAATAAATTATACAAAAACACTACAAATGTTAATAAAAAGGATTAACCCAAAAACAACTAAAAATATCCAAGTCTGAAACAATAGACCAGAACTAAATGATGAGCTCATGGTAGCCCATAAAATATATGTCACCCTTGAGTTCAAATGTTATCCACTCTATAGCTGAGATCTTTAAACAATTGCCGACAAATGTTCCAAACTCAACAAAAATAAGAACACGCATAGTATTAGTACGCAAGAAATAGTGGTGCACTGATAGGGTCATTAGTCAATGCAAAATATGATATGTGAACAAGTAACCTTAAATTAGTAAAACAAAAATAACCATTAAGTCCTACCATGTAAATTTACCTGAAGTTTATGACACTTAATATTGTTCAACAAGACCAAATAATTTAGTCAAGTGCAAGTCAAACAGGCAACAATTCAAGTCAAGAACATAACTACCAATAAAAATCCAAGTCAATACTCCATGACTTAATAACAATATACTAACCATATCTCCATTACAAAATATAGATAGACAATAAAGAGTTATGCCCATCATTTGCAATTTAACTTGGACCTCTCAAAGATCCGTTTCAATAACAACAATGTTAATAATCATGAATCCCAGTTTACTCTAGAAACCAAATATAGCAACTCAACACATAATCCTGATTTACTCTTAAAATCAAATATATCAAGTCAACACATAAGTCTAGTTTACTTAAGAAACCAAATATAGCAAGTCCACATATAAATTAGATTCACTTTAGGAACAAAATATAAAAGTCAACACATAATCTCGATTCACTCAAGGAACCAAATATAACAAGTCAACACATAAATTTGGTTCAATCAAGGAACCATCACACTTAGCTATACCTTGTATACACATGCTAAGGATTTATGGTTGCCCACTAGCCTTAACCTGGAAGGGATAAGTTCTTGTCCATGTACCAAATTCAAGACACCAAGAGTATGCGAACCTTATATAACCAAAATTCCATAAAGATATTCATGTACTGGTACATACCACAATAATTTATAGATATCACAACAATCAGAATCACAATGATAACTACAATCACACATGTAAAACCAACAAACTTTTAATATAAGTTCAATGCATGTTATCAATGGATAATATCAAATAGCTATTCACTTTCCTTGAACATGTATTGTAACAAGCATTACGAAGAAACAGTTATCATGCACACATAATAAAAGTTGTGTTTCAACTATATTAGAACATCACCTACCTTAATCCAAGCCCTAAATGCCTTAGTGAACTTGAGTTTTGCCCTTTTTTACAAACTCAACTTGATTGTGATATAAAAATATCAATACAATAAATAATCAACGAAATGTCCTAACCATACAAGAATTATAACCTAATTAAAAACCCCAAGGCTAAATGCATGGTCATTCCTCATATTCTAGTATTTTATATCATCACTCCACCTTAATCCTACCAATTCCATGGTTAAATAGTGAATTATAGTCAATAAAGAGTAATATAACAATTTTTAACCAAAACCTAAGAGTTTTCTACCCAATTCACCTAACTGCGCTAGAAAATCAGTTAGGTCAAGTTAAATCCTCCCAAAAATTTGTAAACTAGTGATTCTATGAGTTAATAACTTACAAACTAATTAATGAAAGTGATTAACTTATCTTTATTAAGAGTTTTGATGAAAAATAGGTGGGATTTACCCTAAATTGCCATAGCTATGCCCAAAATAAGAATGGAATAAAATGATACTTTTAGAAATTTTCCATATTTATCATGCGTATCCTATTATAGCGAAATTAATCTAATACAGTAGGAATGACCAAAGCTAACTCCCACGATAGTGGTGCAGTGGTAACAGCCTGCCACCCATAATAGCAGATGAACTAAGACAAAAATTTGAAATTTCTCTCAATTTTTCCTTTTACAAAATTCACCCTTAGATTTTGACGTCCCAAACTAACACCTTTATGTCAAATTCAACATTGGGAGTTTTATCAATCGAATTAACTTTTTAAAGATACTACGAATACTTTATCAACTCAACTACCATAAAAGTACCTCAAATTATATAATCTTCAACTAATCCATTTTCAGAATTTTCTCTACCACACCATGCTTGGATTTTGTCCAAGACTAGACTAGCCTAAAATTTCTAAGTTTCAATTTGGGAAAGACCTTAATCTGAATTTTAGCATGTTAGACTTACCTGGAACAACAAAAAGGTTCATTACAGAAACACAATTATAAGATCTATATTGGTATGAAAAATAATTGCTTAATATGCGAATAATAATCAAATCAGATATGGGAAATGTCTGAAAAGAGACTTCAAAAACTATATTCAATTATAATTAAACAACAACAAATAAAATTTGAATTACGCATCAATTAAGCCTTCACGTGTTATACTAACAGATAATGAAATTAATGCTTTTATTATTTTCTAACGTGGTTAATCGTCATTATATATAATACTTAATTTTAAGTTGGTACTTTATTTACTATCGCTAGATTATTCTCTTAATATCCATGCTTTACACAAAATGTGAATGTTTGTTACATACTTTCATATAAACTGAAGTTTATAAAAGCATGAATACATTTTTATTCTAATACAAAATCATACGCATTAATCTTAGTATGATCCATTAGTATTTTAACATAAATGCATGATGCAAGAATCACCTACTCATTTATGAATAATAAAAATAATAAATATAGTTGTTGACTAAGGTGTATTAGCTTGTCATATTGTCTAACATGAGTTTTCTTCAATTTAATTAATAAGTGTTGCATTGAAATTTCTTTCCCGAAAGTACATCTTGGAAAAAAAGACTTTCTTTCTCCAATTCTGATTTTCTAGTTGGTATTTGGCCATAAAAATTATGACACTTGAAAAAAAATTATATTTATTTTAAAGTTAGAAATGATATTTGAAGATTGAAGTTTCAAAAGTTAAAAAATGATATTTGAGGATTTGAGTTGTGTTGAAAAATAAATATAAATTGAAATTATTTAAAATTTTTGTAAGTGATCTAACATGAAAATTATGAAAATACGGTAAAAGATGCATTGAATTTTGTTTTATCATCCCTTATCTTCCTAGTAGAATAAGATAATGTTAGAACATAAATTCAAGACTTAATGCATAGACAATCCAAAACAATTAAGAAAATAGTAAATTAAGTGTTTAAATAAAATTTGCTTATACATTTAGAGGATTGTGTAGCCAAATATCAAGGGTAATACCCAGCCTATTTCAATCCACCTTATCTTCCTAGTAGAATAAGATAATGTTAGAACATAAATTCAAGACTTATTTCAATTCTAGTGGTTAATGAGTTTCTAAAAGTGATCTCAGAAGATTTATCTAGAGTTCCTCTCAAAAAATAACTTTAAAATGGATCTCCTTCAAAATACCCAGCCTATTTCAATCCACCGTACAGTATGGCTCCAACCGAGCTCAAGGAGTTGAAGTAATAGTTAAAAGATCTTCTAGATAAGGGTTTCAACAAATCCAGAATCTCTCCATATGATGTTCTAGTTCTTTTCATACATAAGAAGATAGTTCTCTTAGAATGTGCAATATTCTTAATTAAACAAGTTCACAATAAAGAATAAGTACCCCATCCCTAGGATTGATGATTTGTTCAACCAGCTTTATGGTGCCTGCTATTTTTCTGTAATAGACCTCAAATTTGGATATTATTAGCTTCAAGTTAGAGAATGTGACATTTTAAAAACAACCTTTAAAACTCAGTATATTTACTTGAAATCATAATTATTTGTTTTATATTAACGAGTGCTTTTGCAACTTTTATGGACTTAATGACCCAGTTGTTTGAGCAGTACTTGGACATATTTGTCTTTGTCTTTATAGATGATATCCTAAATTATTCTCAGAGAAAGGATGAACATACAAACTATTTAAATGTTGACTTGCAAACTCTCAAAGACCACCAATTATTCATAAAGTTTAGAAAATGTGAGTTTTTGTTGAAATTAGTAGCATTTTTTTGTCATATCATTTTTTGGTGAAGGAATTCAGGTTGATCCTCAAAAGACCAAAGTCGTTAGGAATTATCCTGGAGCCCTTTCTCCAATAGGTATCAAAAGGTTTTTAGGTTTAGTTGGTTACTATAGATGGTTTGTTGAGGGATTTTGATCTATTTCTTCTCTCATTCTAAACTGACTCAAAAAAGGCCAAATTTCAGTTGTTCAATGCTTGCGAGAAGAGTTATCAAGAGTTGAAGACTTAACTCACCTCCACTCTACTTTTGACTATATAAGAAGGTTCAGATAGTTTTATAGTTTATTTTTATGCCTCAGGAGTTGGCCTCAATTATGTGCTAATACAGCATGGTAAGGTTACAACGTATGCTTCCAAAAATCTCAAGCTTTATGAAAAAAATTATCCGACTCATGACCTTAAGTTGGAAACTATTTATTTTTCCTTAATGATATAGTGGCATTATCGGTAAGGGGTTTATAGCAATGTGTTCATAGATCATAAGAATCTCCAATATGTGTTTAGCGAAAAATATCTAACTATTAGTCTGAGGAAATAACTAAAGTTACTGAAGGATTATGATATAAGTGTCTTATACCACCTAAGTAGGGCCAATAAGTGGCTAACAATCTTAGCATGTTGTTTATGGAAAGTTTTTCTTAAGTGGAGGATGAGAAGAAAAAGTTAGTTCACAAGGTTCATAGGCTTACAAGATTGGGAGTTTGGTTGGTCGAATCAACTGAAAGTGGTATCTTAACTCAGAATAGTTCAAAAGCTTCTTTAGTAGTTGAGGTGAGAGAAAATCAAGATAATGATCCTATTTTACTTAAGTTGAATGGGATCATTCGAAGTCAAAGTTTAGATTTTCTCTAAAGGGGGTGATGGTGTCCTCTACTATTAGGGTAGACTTTGTGTTCTAGATGTGGATGACTTGAGATAGAGAATACTGGTAGAAGCTCCTAACTATCTATATTCACCCAGGAGCCACTAAGATGTAACATGACCTATGGATAGTCCATGACTATTTGTACTCTATTCACCCAGGAGCCACTAAGATGTATCATAACCTATGGATAGTCTATTGGTGGAATGGCATGATGAAAGATATCACGAAATTTATGACTAAGTTCATGAATTACCAACAAATTAAGGTTTAGTATTAATGTCCTGGTGGGATGACCCCAAATATTAGTATTCCTACTTGGAATGGGAAGTGGTGAATATGGACTTCATTAAAGGGTTGCCTCATACTCATGACAACATGAGTCTATCAAGGTTATAGTTTATTAGATGAAAAAGTCGACACATATTCTGCCAATTAATACTTTAGATTAAGCTAAGGATTACACTAGACTTTACCTTATAGAGTTGGTAAAGTTGCAAGGAGTCTATTTGACTATTATCTCTGATAGGAGCTCTTAGTTTACTTCCAAGTTTTGGAAATATTTTTAAAAGGGTCAATGTACTCAGGTTCATCTTAGTACAGATTTTTATCTGTTGATAGATGGTCAGGCAGAGTGTACTATTTATACCTTAGAAGATATGTTGAAAGCTTATGATATTAACTTTAAGGGTAATATGGGATGATTACTTAACTTTGATCAAATTTACATATAATAATAGTTATCACTCCAGTATTTAGATGGCCCTATTCGAAGTATTTTATGGTAGGTGGTGTAAGTCTCATATTAGTTGGTTTAATGTAGGTGAATCTAACTTGATAGGGAATGATTCAATCCATGAGATGATAAAAAAGATTCAACTAATTATAGAAAGGTTGAAAATAGCTTAAACTCGTCAAAAGCCCTGTACAAATATGAGAAAAAAAACCTTGAATTTCCAGTTGGTAATTTTGTTTACCTGAAGGTGTCACCCATGAAAGGGGTGAACATATTTGGTAAGAATGGAAAACTCAATCCCCGCTATGTTGGTCCTAATAATATATTGAGTTGCATTACCAATATAGCCTACGGTTAGACTTGCTTGCAGACTTAGCATTAGTGAATCTAGTCTTTCATGTGTCTCTATTGAAGAAATGTATTGGTGATTCAACTTCAGTTGTGTCCTTATAGAGTGTGGGCATAAGAGATAGTCTCTCTTACAAAGAGGTTCCAATTGAGATTCTTGACCACAAGGTTTGTAGGTTGAGGAATAAGAAAGTTGAATCAGTAAAGGTTCTTTGGAGGAATTAGCTAATTAAGGGATCTACTTGGGATAAAGAAGTAGATATAATAACCAAGTACCCTCACCTTTTTCCTTCAAATTCTATTCTAAATTGAGGCAATAATTCTTCCTCAGTACTCTTCTCAATTTTATGTTATGAGTACAAATTTAGTTATCTTAGCAGTATTCAACTCTTAGAAACCTACTATTGGTATTACATCTCTTTCCCTAGTCTTTCAGCTTAGTTAGTCTTTATTTGAGGATGACTGACCCCAAGGAGATCTATTGTAATACCCTCAGAGTTTATGCATTTCTATTGGAGATTTTTTATGATTTTAGGGTCATAAAATAAGGTAATTTGACACTTATGCAAGTTGGAAAATGTTTGGGTTCAAAATAGAATATCATGTATTGAGAATAAAGATAGACCATTTGAAACACCCAAGGCTCGGGTCCTTAGAATTTCCAGGGTTTTGAACTCATTGGACATCATACGACTAGAGGATACTGGTCGTGTTCTAGGGTATGGGTCAAGTAACCTAAATTCTAGGATCTCCAGTGTTGGGTGGTTAAGTTTCTGGTATGGGTAAAACTTGGTGGGTGTGAGTCATTGGTAGGTGATGGGTCATTGGGTGGGTTTTTCCTTTACTTAGTATGAAACTTGGGAACTTAACTTGGATATGAGTATGAGTGGCTCACCATGAGCCTTAAGGTAGGTCACAAGGCATACCATTTACACGTATGTTGGATAGTGTCCAAATCCCCCTTTGATTCTATTCAGTGGTGGGTACGGGTTAATGGTATAGGTCGTATGCTTGGGTATGAGTGAAAGTTTTGGTTGTATATTGGTCAATTTTGAGGGTCCAAGGCATGCCTAGGGTATGAGTAGTGGATACCACTTGTATGGTAGGGTACGATTGGAGGGGGTTGGTCATACCTTTCTGTGGGAAACTTATACAATTTAAGTTAGGGGTATTCTAGAGATTTCCCTTTATAATTCCTTAGGACCCCACGACATAAAACACCTTTTTGGGGGCTTGATTAACTTATTTACAATCAATTAAACACTCTAAACTCTCTCTAATCTGTCACAAGGCTCTTGGGTCAAGGAAGGCTAGGGCTTCATCAATAGGATCAATTTGGGGAATGCAAAGGTGGTTTCTCTTTATTTTCTTCACTATTTAAGGCATGTTAATCCTCTCTCGTTATTAGTTCCAACTAAAGGAATATTTTATGAATTGTGTTATGGCAAAAATAATGATAATGTTTGGGTTTTAAAATATACTTTGGGGGTTTTGGTTATAATGGTTGGTTATGGTTTTCCCATGTCTTTTACTTGTGGTTTTCATATTATAATGGTGGTTTGAATATGTGGTTGCATGGGAATGGTTAATTGGTACTTGAATATGGCTTCTGAAACTATATTCCCCCAATGTGTTTGATAAAACGCCTATAAGAATGCTTTGTTACATAATTGGATTGTTAATGAAATTATTGCATGGTATAACTTGGTAATGGAACCCTAATTGGTTTGGATGGTTTTAAATGGTTACTTGGTAAGGTCTTGGTTGTCATGGTTATGGTTTAATTAAAATCCCTATGGGGTACAAGGGAATCCTCCAAGCAAACTAAGTAATGAATATACTTATGGGGTACATGGGAATCCCCCAAGCAAACTTAATAATGTAATCTATGGGTACATGGGAATTCCATCTTCTTTAAAAAGGTTGGCTAAGGATATTTCATGCAAGTTATAGTCAGTATGATGATACCACTACTCATAGCCTTGGTTAAAAATAAATGGAATGGTGGTTTGGTTGTGTGTTAATGGTTTTAATTGAGGAATAATGGCGAGGTATGATAGCTAACTGTGAAGGTGTGAGTCCAATGGACAATCACTAGAAACTCATATTTTTCGACATAATAATTGGTCATGATGACCATATATTTACGAGTTACATAAGAATCCCTTAAGTTACACTATATATATGCATCATGAGGAGCAAAGGGTACACGGGAATCCCCTACTCCTATGGTATCTCCATTTCATTCGGCTACACATAATGATGCCTGTTTAGGGTGTAACACTGAGCCCATATAGCCCGTGGGTGGTTTTAGGATGGTTAATCAACAAATACCTAGGTTAATGGTTTTAAAGGCATGCTAAACTCGATTCCTTTTCCCGGCATAGATTATATCTATATGTATGTATGAATGTGAATGCATGGTCACTTACTTGATTTCAAAGGTTGGCATTATTTTATCCTTATCCTGATTACATGTTAGCTCTCATCCTTTAACCTATCTTTGAGTGCTATATCCCCATGTGATGCAAAAATCATCCATTCTAATTCCCCTGCTCACTGATCGGATTCGAGACCAGCTTATATTGGATTGAAGTGGTGAACTTTCATAGTTTGGAAGGCTCTATTTCATGTCATAGATGTTCTTACATACTTTGGTCATTTTATAGACTATGATTTTGGATATGTTTGGTGGCATGTCCCAATCGAATTTTGTTTTTCTTTTGGATAGAGGCTTTGTATGACTACTATAGGTTGGTAGAGGCGGTGTCGGTATTCATGCCATCCTTGGAATTGATATTGGTATTATGGATGATACCATTGGACTAAATTTTATTTATGATTGATCCATTTTATTTTGAATTATATATATGATTTAGAACTCATATGAGTACGGATCGATTTGCTTTATGTTACGGTGGTTGGTTGGTAATGAATGTTTAGAGTTGCTTGGGTTATACATGGTTATGAATCTATACCAAAGTCTTGGGTTGTGCATAACTCTATCTTTTTATATATTCAAAATTTATCCAACTCAGGGTATGTGCTTGGAGGTTAGCTTGGTTATCGGGGGTGGTCCTCGGTCCTGGCTGGACTTGCGATGCCTATTACAACAAGGCCCCAGTTCAGATCATATCTAGTTGGTATCAAAGCTTTAGGTTCATGGTCAATTGGGAGTACACAATGTCGTGTCGAGTATAGTCTTTCTTAAGGGTATGTAGCACGCCACACTCATAATGGAGAGGCTACATGGCATTTAGGAATGTTTCTCTTTCTTTTGTTTTGATTTCAAGTTGTAAGGTCTAAGGTCCTGAAATCCTATCTAATTATAGTTTATTCACTTTTTTAGATCATGCCTCAATAATCTGAAGAACAAGAAAACTCCTCTATCCCAACTGGGGATAAGGTTGATGGGACACACTCAACTCATGGGATCCATATTTGGTCAAGGGGTCCCATCCCTGACTTTTCTAGAGTTCCACAAGTTCCCTCCAGTCCTCCTCAGGCTCCTTAAGCAGACGTGATGAATGCGGAGATTCATGAATCTATTCATATGATAGATTAGTTGGTAACTTCTTAGGCTAAGCGTGGTGCATCTCCTATTTCATTTTTTGAGGCTAGAAGGGTTGGCCATTTTATGAGATTTAGTCCTCCAACTTTTACTAGTGTTAAGATGGAGAAGGATCCTCAAATCTTTGTGGATGATATAGAAAAGATTTTTAGTATTATGCATTCCATGAATGTGGAAGGGGTGGAGTTTGTTGCATACCAGCTAAAGGATATGGCGTACCAATGGTACAAGGAATATGATGGGGCAAGGAGTGATATTGATGAGTCATCTTTATTAGATATTTTCTCCAATGCATTTCTGGATCGCTTCTTTCACTTCCCTAAAAGTACTTATGATTAGGGAGGTGGATATCCCTAAAACTGCTTTCTGAACTTAGTATGGGCACTTTGAGTTCCCGGTAGTGTCTTTTGGTCTAACCAATACCCCATTAGCATTTACGGATTTGATGAATAGGTTCTTCCATCAGTTTCTAGATCTGTTTGTCATTCTGTTCATAGATGACATCTTGGTGTATTCTAAGAGTGAGGTATATTATGTTAATCACCTCTGTGTGGTATTACAGACCTTAAAGAAGCAACAGTTGTATCCCAAATTCTCGAAATATAATTTTAGGTTGAACGATGTCATTTTTTTGGGTCATATTATTTCTAGTCAGGGAATCATGGTGGATCCAGAAAAGGTTACAACAGTTAAGAGGTGGCCTAGACCCATGAGTCCAACTGACGTTCAGAGTTTCTTGGGTTCGGCTGGGTATTATAGAAGGTTTGTGGAAAGTTTTCAACTATAGCTACTCTATTGACTAAGTTGACTCAGAAAAAGGTAAAGTTCTCATGGCCGGATACATATGAGCGTAGTTTCGAGAAGCTGAAGGATAAGCTAACTTCAACTCTGGTTTTGACTTTGCCTGAAGGCACTGAGGGGTTCGTGATTTACTATGATGCATCTCGGGTAGGACTTGGTTGTGTCTTTATGCAGCATGGTAAGGTGATAACCTATGCTTCTAGGTAGTTGAAGGTGTATGAGAGGAATTATCTTACTCATGATTTGGAGCTGTTTGTTGTGGTGTTTGCATTGAAAATCTGGCAGCACTATTTGTATGGGGTGCACGTGGATATCTTCTCAGATCATAAAAGTCTATAGTATATGTTTACTCAAAGAAGAGCTTAACCTCAGGAAAAAGAGATGGCTTAAGCTTCTCAATGACTATGACATGAGTCATCATTACCATCCGGGTAAAGAAAATGTAGTTGTTGATGCTCTTATCAGGTTATCCATAAGGAGTTTAGCTCTTGTAGACAAGAAGAAGTGGGAGTTGGTAAAGGATATTCATCATTTGGCTAACCTTAGAGATTGCCTTTTAGGACTCTGAGGATGGCATGTTTTCACTCAGGAAATTGTGTGGTCGTCTCTTGCTACAGAGATCAAGGAGAAGCAAATGTTAGACCCTATTTTAATGAAAACTAAGGGTGATGTTGGCGGGCAAAATATGAGGGTATTTGAGATTAGTGGTAATGGTACCTTGTGGTACTAAGGAAGGTTGTATGTTACTGATATCGTTGGTTTGTGAGAAAGGATATTGGCTGAGGAACATAAATTGCGCTATGTTGTTTAAGTATATGAATACAATGTTATGGTGTCTTTCAAACAAGTTTTTACATAATTTGGTCACTTAGAGTTCAATCGAGAAAACTAGTGTTACTAGCTTGAGCTAGGTGTTTGTCTAGTCTATCTTGATGGCTTCTAAAGTGTTATATGAGTTCCTAAGGTTTTGATTATGTAATGATGTGTTTATAAAGGGTCAATTAAATTGAGCCAACAGTCAAAACAATAAGTTAAAGATCAACGTGGGCAAGCCTAGTCTTAACTTGAGTGTCTAGTTCACCGTTCTTAATATTGTGTTGTTTTGAGCTATAATCTGTGGTGAATGATTATGTATTATCCTTGGTCAGATTATTATTGTGATCTATGGAGGATATACAAGATGGAAATGAAATGGAAATGACACCACAAGGCTTAATATTGAAGGGAAAGTGCACAAACAACTTTAGACGTCAATTTGAGACTTTCCAGTGAGGCCTCGCGATAGAGGTGCGTCATGACCTCTTATTTACTTGAGAATCCATTGCATCGTGAACCTTAGTAAAGTATACTACCTATTGTTCTACAACCCCTATTCAAGTTTCACAACTATCGCGGGGCGATCCTAACTCCACATACTGCCAAAACCTCTTACTATAAATACAACACTTGTACTTGTTTGTATTTACCTTAGACGTATTGGAGCTTTGGAAAGGGATTGCTACAAACTTTAATTAGGTATTATTTCTCTTTACTTTAAAAGTTTAATGGATTATATAATGTATTTATTGATTTGGATTACGGTTATGTCTATTAGTGGCTAAACGCCCCCTTTCTGGGGTTAAGGCCAAGAATATGTTTACTTTTTCCTTGAATTGAGTTTGTTTCGATTCTTATCATATTTGGCTGTTTATTTTTCCTTTTTATCACTATTTTTAAGGATTCTCTACCCTTAGAATATATCAATTGTTGACTTTATGATCTCGAGAGGGGGATTTAGAAGATAGAACGTAGGGATAGGTAGAGTAAGGTTCTTATTCTTTTATAAAATAGGAATTTGAATTAGCAACTAGGATAGATATATACCTAGAAGACTTACTTCGTTCACTATGGGATGAAATATAAATGTGTTTAGCTTAGTTCTCGCATCCACGCTCAATGATGTAGTTATGGGTCTAACTTAGATAAGTGATTAGAGGCTCGAGAGACTATGATGATAATATCAACCCCGTGAATCAACAACCAAGATAAGTAATCTAACAAATAAAGTTTAATAACATAGGATGATTGTTCGTAGTTATTTAACCCCGATCTTTCTTCCATTGATTGTCCAAAGTCTTTACTTTTTCCCATTATTTTAGTTTAATTTTAGTTTATAAACTCTAAAAACTCTTTTGGTTACGTTGCACTAGTTAATCTTAATTGTTAAACAAGAATTGAAAAGTTGTTTGACTCAAGACTCTGAGGGATCGATATTCATCTTTATTTAAAGCCAATGTATTACTTGGTAAGACCAAGTACACTTGTGTATGTTCTTGGGCGCAACAAATTTTTTGCTCCATTACTGGGGACTTGTAATTTGGCAACTGTTTTATTCTTAGTTTTTCTTTTCAGATTTCTTTGGTGCTTCTACACTTTGTCTTGGTATTGAATTTGCAAGAAATAGGTTTACAGGTTAGTAAGCTTGCAAGGGATAGGTAAATAGTTGAACCAAGCCCCAAACCCGACAACACTTTTATCAATTGGTGAGAGAATCAATCCTTCTCCCCCATATTCGACAAATTTAAGAGGAACAAGACAATTCTATTCTAATAGTTGAAGATCAACCAGCCCACAGGACAGTTCGCGAAGTGGCAATCCCACTTTTGACAAATTTGACCTCCTTTTTTCAGAAACCGGCTGCTAGAGGTTACTTTGAGCTAAAAAGAACATGGTGCAACTTTTGATCAGCAATGACAGTTTATGGGGATTTCTCACGAAAATCCATAAGTCTATCTGCAAAACTTCATTGAGATCAGTGACACATTTATCCCTATAGGTGTGTCAACTGATTATGTTAGGTTGACATTGTTCCCCTTTTCCTTATTAAGGAAGCTAAGAAGTGGTTGAACGCTGAATAGGAAATTTTAATCACAACTAGGGATGACTTGGCCCAGAAATTTATCATCTGACTCTTTCCATCTAGCAAGACTGGGAGACTATGCAGTGAGATTGTGTGCTTCAAAAAAAAGCCAGATGAGAACTTATATCATGCATTGGAGAGGTTCAAATCTCTTCTTTGGGACTATCGATATCATCAGCAGTCTAATGAGGTATTAGCTCAGACTTTTATTGAGGAACTTGACCATAACACAAAAATTTTGTTTCATTTAGCTGCAGGTGGTAAAACATTGGAATTGACATATAATGAGCTTCATACCTTGTTGAACCAGATTGCACAAGGAAATCTGAGTGGCATTCTGACTCAAGAAGTGCTATAAAGAAGGGTGCAGGAGTGTTGGATGTGGACCAGTTTACTTTTCTTTCTACTCAGATAGCTATATTATAGGATCAGTTAATAGCTCAATTTAGTAATATGAAGTTAGGGGTTACACAACCTACAGCAACAGTGAATGCAATTCAGCGGATGACTATTTGGTGTGTGGTTTGTAGCAATAGTGGCTATTCTGCAGATATGTGTGCTGCCAATCCCGAGTCAGTGATATTCATGGGCAATATTCAAAGGCTAAATTATGGTAACACCTACAATCTAAATTGGCAGACTCAACCACCAAATCCATCATAGAATAATAAATACCAGCAGTTTTAACAACAATAGTTTTAGCTGCAGCAGGTTCAAGGGAATCGGGCCACTAGCAATATGGAAGAGATACTGAAATAAATTTTAGCAGCTCAAACACAATTTGTAGCAGATTTAAAAATCCAACAAGCAGATATAAAGAGATAGTAAGTGTCTACAAGGAACTTGGAGTTGCAGATAGGTCAAATAGCAGCAGTGCAGAATGCCTGGCCTCAAGGTACCAAGTTATACTAAAAACCCTAAACAAATTATGGCTATCACTTTGAGAAGTGGTAAAGAGCTTAATAAAGAACCCCAAAGACAACTAAGGGGTAGATATTGAGATAACTCCTAAGTCGGTAGATGACAAAGTTGCTAAAAATTGAGGAAGTTTGAGTACTCAAAATCAAAAAGTTGTTAAACAGGTGAAGGAGAGACCACCACTACCCTTCCCACAGAGGCATATCAAAGTAATGGAGGATGCATTCATGAAGAAGTTATTTGACATATTCAGAGAGTTTCATATTAACCTTCCTCTTTTAGATATTTTGCAGGGAATGCCCAAGTATGCTAAGTACTTGAAGGATGTGGTGACTCATAAAGTCAGGCTGTATGATAATAAGATAGTAGCACTCACTAAGGAGTATAGTTCTGTGGTGATATATAAGATGCCTAAAAAGATCAAAGACCCTGGGAGTTTTACTCTGCCAATTCAAATTGGCAGTAGTGAGGTGGTTTGCATACTAAGTGATTTAGGGGTAGGTATCAAATTGATGACTCTCTCATTTTTCAACACTCTGGGCTTAGAAAACCCAATACCTAGCACAGTTGTACTCCAATTGGCATACCCAACCCTAGCTCATCCTGTAGGAATCATAGAATATATTCTCATTAAGGTGGGTAAGATTATAATTTCTACTAATTTTATTGTTTTGGATTTTAAGGTAGATGAAAGAGTGTCAGTCATCTTAGGACATCCATTTTTAGCGACGGGGGAAGCATTGATAGATGTGGGAGAAGTCACGCTCATAATAAGGTTGTATGATATGAAGAGGTATTCAAAGGGTACAAATTGCTCAAAATACTATCCCACTACAATGATTTATGCATAATTACTATGATTGAAAGGGATAAGTATGGGGTCGAGGAGGTAAGTCCTCCAAATACCTTTTCAGACTTCCTCATTGAGCATCCAAGCCACAACCAATAAAACCCAAAAAGAAGCAGATTGATGATCCTAAAAAGGCTATTATTGAGAGAGTTATTGCCCTTAAGAGTTCACATTTAAGAGGTATAAAATGAATAAGAAGATGGCATCCAAGTGTGAGGGTGGGGATGAAGGAAAATGAATGAGTCATAAATTGGGTCGTGTCATGACACTAAATTAGGCTCTTCTTGGGACACAACCCAAATCAAGGTAGTTTTTATTTTTAGTATTTTTAGTTTTTACTTTACTAGTTTTATTTTATTGAGTCATAGGTTGATGGAAAGTCTGAGTACCAAAAAAACCTGAGCTAAGGAGCTTGGCAAAGACTGAGTATGGGATCCTTAGATCCGCTTGATATATACAGATGCTACTAGCTAGGCCTAGAGGCCTCAGGAAGTATTTCTATCTCTACTTTTAAGTACACTTTTGGGACAAAGTAGATTTTTAAGTGTGGGGTGGGGAAATCTCCATTTTTAGGGGTAATTTTAAGAGTTGTGTGTTATGAATAAATAAGATATTCTTGTTGGTGTTAAATTTGACTGTATGATGCAAGTGTTTTGTTGTAAAAAAGCATGTTGATTTTGTGAATTACTATGTTTGAGACTCCTACGCTCATGTTTATGACTCTTATACTTCTTGCCTTAATGTTGAATTCATGCTATTGTTTGGTTGAGAGTCTATGATGATCCTATTTAAGTTGAGCATTTTCCATGTATGTGCGAGGTTCTTGTATATTCCTTATTGTATTTGATACTAGAACTTATATGGTGTGCATGCAAAGCAAAATAAAGAGTATGGGTTTAGGAGATGAGATAGGCATTTCTTTGATAGCCATGTTTCATACCTTATTTGACCTACCCTTGTGCATAATCCTAGTTAAACCCCATTGAGCCTTTAGCTTATTTTCTTTGGAAGCCTTATATGTAGCCTAATCTTTTATTTGATAGACAATAATTGTGTCCAAAGCTCCTAAGTGCTTTAGTGTAAAATTAGGTAAGTTAAGGAGTTAGAAATTCAAGTAGGAGAAATGTGAAAGTAAATCCCCACAGTAATAGTTATTGGTGCATGCAATTGATGTGTTGTGGTTGGGAGTTGTGTAATGTTATGTAAAAAATTATTCAAATTGAATGAGTTGTGAATACATAATACTCCCACCAGAGTGTACGTAAATGAGCTTAATGAGATGGGGTAAAACAAAAGATAGGGGTAAACAAAAGTGGTGTAAAGTGGTTGTTAAAGGTGAGTTGATTGTATAATATGATGTATTAAAGTTCTTAGGAAAGATAGTCACTATTACTAGCTGGAATAGTTCCTACCCATCCCTTAGCCTCTATTACAACCCTTAAAGACCTATTTGATCCTGAGCTTAAACATTCTGATGTTAGTGGAGTATTACACTAAGGTCAAGCCTATGGTTCATCTTGTGCAACTTGTGAATTCCTTGGGAGAGTGGGCGCAATTTAGTTTTTTTTCCCATTTTGTGATTAATTGCTTGTGTGAGTAATTATGGGTAACTCTCTTATTATGAGGGCAAATGTTTGATGATAGTTAGGTGGTTTGTACAATGTCTGTGATTAAACAATGTGCATGAGTTTTCCAACTAGGTGAGTAAATTCATGAGGCTAGGATGTTTCGGAGTAGTATTCTTGAACTTCCAATTGTATACATAACATGCGTAGTATAGAAACTTGCATTATGTATATTCATTATTGTACTATCTTAAGTGTCTTCCTTGTAGTATAGGTGTAGATTCACTTATGATTATGATGCTTAGAGTACAGAGTTGTTCAAGGACGAACAAGGCTTTAAGTGTGGGGTGGTGATCTGAGGTCGTTTTATGCACTTTAGTGATGTTATCCTAGCTTATTTAGCCTTGTTTTGAGGACTTCTCATGTTCTTAATGTGTTGATGATTATATAATTAATCATCTAAGTGTTTAAGTATGTGAATACAATGTTATGGTGTCTTTCAAACAAGTTTGTACATAATTTGGTCACTTAGAGTTCAACCAAGAAAACTAGTGTTACTAGCTTGAGCTAGGTGTTTGTCTAGTCTATCTTGATGTATTATAATATTTTAAATAAGTTACTAAGGGTTTGATTATGTAAATATGAGTTTAACAGTGTGCCTATAATGTTCAATGGTCAATTGAATCGAACCAAGAGTCAACACAATAAGTTAAAGATCAACGTGGGCAAGCCTAGTCTTAGCCTGAGTTTCTAGTACGCCGTTCTTGATATTGTGTTATTTTGAGCTCTATTAAGTGGTGTGTGATGATTTAGGATTCTTTGGTGATATAATTATGGTGATATATGGAAGATATAAAAGCTAGAAATCAAAGGGAAATGACACCACAAGGCTTAGGATTGATGGGAAAGTTCACAAATAAGTTTAGATATCTAATTGAGACTTTCCAGTGAGGCCTCACAATAGAGGTGTGTCGCGACCTCTACTTGAATTGAGCAGCCATTATGCTACGGCCCCTAGTCAAGTGGACTGCCTATTGTACTGTGACCCCTAGTCAAGTTGAGCAACCATCACGGGACGACCCTAACTGCACACATAGTGAAAACCTCCTACTATAAATAAAACACTTGTACTTGTTTTTATTTACCTTGGACATCTTTGAGCTTTTTAGAGGGTTTGATACACACTTTAATTAGGTTTTATTTCCCTTTCATTTAACTTTTTAATGGAATATATCATGTATTCATTTATTTGGATTATGGTTATGTCTATTAGTGGCTAAATGACCCCTTTCTAGGGTTAAGGCCAAAAACATGTTTACTTTTACTTTTTGGGGTGAAGCTACATGGGGTACCTGCTTTTATCATCTCTAATCGTGGTACATATTTTTCATCTCATTTCTGGCGGTCGTTTTAGAAAGGGTTAGGGACTAAGGTTAGTATAAGTACGACTTTTCACCAGCAGACAGTTGGACAAGCAAAGAGGACTATTTAAATGCTGGAGGATATGCTTCGTGCATGTGTGTTTTACTATGGTGGTATCTAGGTTGAGCATCTACCTCTTGTAGAGTTTGCTTGAATAATAGCTTTTATTTTAGTATTGGTATGGCCCCTTTTGAGGCATTGTATGGTAGGAGGTGTAGATCTCTTATTTGATGGTTTGATCTTGGTGAGGCAGATATGTTTAGCCCATATTTGGTTTACCAGGCAATAGAGAAGGTGAAGGTGATTCAGGATAGGCTTAAAGCTACCCAAAGTTGCCAAAAGTCCTATACAGATGTAAGGCAAAGGGACTTGGAATTTGAGTTAAGGGATAGGGTATTCCTAAATATGTCTCCTTTGAAGGAAGTAATGCAGTTTTTGAAGAAGGGAAAGCTTAGTCCCCGATACATCGGTCCTTATGTAATTTTTAGAAGGGTTGATAATATTGTGTATGAATTGGAGTTGCCTTCTCGTTTGAGCTTCATTCATCCAGTGTTCCACATCTCTATGTTGAGGAAATGTACAGGTGATCTTTTGTCGGTTGTTTTCTTGGAGGAATTGGGTATCTAGGATTCTTTATCTTATGAGGAGGTCCCAGTTGAGATCATTGATCGACAGGTTTGTTGGTTGTGGACCAAGGATGTAGCTTGGGTTAAGGTTCTATGGAGGAACCACAAGGTGGAAGAGGCTTCTTGGGAAGTGGAAGAGGACATAAAGTCCAAATATCTATTCCTATTTTTTGCTCTGGGAATTTGTACGAAAGGTATGTCTTCTTTATCATGCTTTTGTTTTCAAACTTTGTTACATTAAAGATTGCTTTCTTGTGCCTTTATTTTCTAACTTAGTTAAAGTTTAGAATGGAGATATAGGGTGTAAATTATGTTTGTATTGTCTGGTGCTATTATTCGGGAACAATTATTCTAATGGTCAACATCTGAAACAACCAGGGTTCTAGTCCATAGAAATTTCCTGGGTTTTGAACTCATTGGACATCATACAACTAGAGGGTACGAGTCGTATGCTAGGGTACTGGTCAGGTGACCCAAATCATAGGTTGTCCAGTATTAGGTGGTTGAGTTTCTGATATGGGTACGACTTGGTAGATTCTAGTCGTATGGTAGGTGATAGGTCTTTGGTTAGTTTTTTCCTTCACCTAATCTGTAACTTGGTAATTAACTTGGCTATGAGTATGGTGGCTCACCATGAGTCGTAAGGTAAGTTATGAGTCGCACCATTTACTCGTATGTTGGATATTGTCAAAATCCCCCTTTGATTCAATTTTGTGGTGGGTGTGGGTTCAGGGTATAGGTTGTATACTTGGGTACTAGTGGACCTTCGTGGTTGTATGTTGGTCAGTACTAAGGGTCCAATGGATGCCTAGGGTACGAGTGGTGGTTACCACTTATATGGTAGGGTACAATTGGAGGGGGTTAGACGTACCTTCTTGTGGGAAACTTATGCATTCTAAGTTGGGGGTATCTGGACATTTCCCCTAATAAATCCTTGGGACCCCACGACATAAAATACTTTTTTGGAGCTTTATTAACCTATTTGCAATAAATCAACCACACTAAACTCTCTCCAATCTCTCTCAAGGTTCTTGGGTCAAGGAAGGATAGGGTTTCATCAATAGGATCAATTTAGGGCATGAAAAGGTGGTTTCTCTTCATCTTTTTCACTATCTAAGACATGTTACTCCTCCCTCATTGTTAGTTCCAACTAAGGGCATGTTTTATGAATTGTTTTCCAAGCATAAATTGTTATAATGTTTGGGTTTTGAAATATACTTTGGGGGTTTTGGTTATAATGGTTGGTTATGGTTTTCCCTTGTCTTTTACTTCTGGTATTCATATTATAATAGTTTTTTGGACATGTGGTTGCATAGGAATGGTTAATTGGTACTTTGATTTGGCTTTGGAAACTATATGCCCCCAATGTGTTTGATAAAATGCCTATGAGAATGCTTTGTTACATAATTGGATTTTTAATGAAATTATTGCATGGTATAACTTAGTAATTGAGCCTTAATTTATTTGGTTGGATGGTTTTAAGTGGTATGGTCTTGGTGGTCATGGTTATAGTTTAATTGAAACCTTGTGGGGTACAAGGGAATCCCCCAAGAAAACTAAGTAATGAATATACTTACGAGGTATATGGAAATTCCCCAAGCAAACTTAATAATGCAATCTATGGTTACATGGGAATCCCATCTTCTTTAAAAAGGTTAAATAAGGACATTGCTTGCAAGGTATAGTTGGTATGAAGATACTACTTCTCATAGCCTTGGTTAATAATAAATGAAAGGGCGGTTTGGTTGTGTGTTAATAATTTTAATTAGGCAATAATGGCGGGGTGTGATAGCTAATCGTAAAGGTGTGAGTCCAATGGACGGACACTGGAAACTCATGTTTTTTATGGGAATCCCCTAAGTTCCACTATATATATGTGTATTATAGGGATCGAAAGCAACACGAGAATATCCTACTCCTATGGCATCTCCGGTTCGTGCGGCTACACGTTTTGGGGCACATTCAGGGGATAACAATGGAGCCATATAGCGCGTGGGTGGTTCTATGATGGTCAAGCTACACATATCCAGGTTAATAGTTTTAAAGGCATGATAAACCCGTTTCCCTTTCCTGACATGAAATATATCTATATGTATGTATCAATGTGAATGCATATGGTGGTTTACTTGATTTCAAAGGTTGGCATTAAATTATCCTTACCTAAGTACATGTTATAATTCACCCACAAACCCATCTTCGGGCTCTGTATCCCCACGCGATGCAGTAAACGATCAATCTACTCCTCCTATTCAACCGAGGATTATGTTAAGCTGTATATTAGATAGTTAGTCAGATTGCATGGAGATGTTTTATGTATCATTTCAGATAGGGGTACTCAATGTACCTCTTACTTTTTGAAAGCCTTTCAGAATGGTCTTGGTTCTAAGTTCATCTCAGTTCAGCTATTCTTCCTCAGGCAGAAAGGACCATTCAGACCCTAGAGGATATGTTGAGGGAGTGTGTTCTAGACTTTAAAGGAAGTAAGGATGACCACTTGCCTTTGATTAAGTTTTCCTACAACAACAGTTATTACTCCACCGTCCAGATTGCTCTGTTTGAGGCTCTCTATAGGAAAAGGTGTAGACCACATATTGGTTGGTTTGAATTGGGTAATGCCGCTTTAGTAGGACCAGATGTGGTGTTTAAAGCTATGGAAAAGGTTAAGTTGATTAGACAAAGGCTTAAGATAGCTTAGAGTCATAAGAAATCATATACAGATATGAAGAGAAGGGATCTTGAGTTTGAGTTTAGTGACTATGTTTATTTGAAGATTTCGCCCATGAAAGGAGTAAAGAGATTTGGTAAAAAGGGGTTTTTCTACCTTTTCATTCTTTTTATCCACTGGTTTCCTAGTGATGTCAATCAATGGAGCTTCGTCCTCTGATTCTTCAGCTATAGGATCTAAAGATTTCATAATCTGGTGGACCTACAATGCCATAATATTAGCTTTAGCCTAGTCCAAGGCTACCTGGAAAACTACAAGGTCAGGGATCAATATCTCTCTCAACCTTTCATTCACTCTATGCTCCATGCCATCAATTCATCTATATAGAGTTAAGAAAGGTTAATGGCTGCCTAGATTCTCTTATCAATAGTTGACTCAAACTGATTAGAAGACAGTTTCAAGTGTGCTTCACACCTCTTTCCTTGCTTGACCATCTTCTTGAATTTATGCATTGGCAATACATACTCCAACTTTAGTATAGTGACTATAGGATTTTCTTTACTTTTAAGAATCGATGCAGCCCCTGCAGAGGAGGTCATTTGTACATACTAAGGAACTGATAATTATATATTCTGTATGGAGCTAGTGTCAGTAGCAGGTATTTGAAATCCGTCAGACAGGATCATATCACTCTCTACCTCTACTCTTTTGCCTAAAACTAACATAGTCTAATTCACATTGAACATAATAGGGTTGTGAGTTTTCCTGGTAATGACCTTCTTATCAAATCTTGTAATTTTTATCCATGAGTCGCTTTACACAATCTTGTAATAATACAAGGAAATTGGTATGTAGTATCGGGTCATGTTGCCCGAATATTCATCTCATTAGTAATAATTTCCCCAAAGTTCAAGAGAAAGTTGGACAATATGCTTTCTACCAGAACTGCTCTATCTTTACCTATGATGTTTTTTCTTATTGTTGGCATCAGTTTGCACCTTATCTCTCCCCACTAAAATCTTGCTTCCTGAGTCAAGAATGCCTCAAAAATCCTTTCAGTTGGATTATGTAACCATTCGGGCTCTCCATCACCTATAACTTATGCTAACCAAGGGCATTGATTTTCCCTATCTGTCATCCTATGATAGAAATCCTGCGAGGTGACTGAGGGAATAATGTTTGGACCATATAGAAATCAATTGATTGTATGGTCAGATAAGTTCACTATCACACCTCTCACCAGTATTGGATTCATATTTGGTATGTCTATAAATTTCTCTCCCTTTTTACATATGTTGTCCAATATTGCTTGCTTGTTAGCATAAAACTCCCTCACTAACATTGGGCAGAACGTATCACCTTCTTTTATAATCGATGCTAAGTCATACTCTTTGAATGCTTTCTCTATCTGTGGGTACCTATTCAGTTCAGAGGTGATGATCTTCATCACTTCACATGTAGGCCTCTTAAGAATTCTTTTTGTTGTTGACAACCCATCATGATATATTCTTCTTGCTCTTGCAACCTGTAATCTTAAACTATATTAGATACCTAGATTCTTGCTTTTTATTACATCTCTCCTTGTCTGAGTGTCTTCCTCCATTGGTTTCTCGGAAGAAGGTTGTTTTGAAGATGGTTGCTCAATAATAAGTTGCTCCAAAGAGGGTTGTTCAGATGAAAAGGAGTCTTCTTCTCCAAGTCTTACTTCCTCAATCACCTTTTTTCAGGCTGACGAGGAGGTTCATCTATCCTGAGACTTTACCTTGTATTACGTCTCTAAAGTTGTGGCTTTTCTTGCTCACTTTTAGACTCATTAAAGAGTCTCCAGGTCAAGTTATCTTTGGTCACCTTGTTGGTTGATTTCTTTGAATTCCCTTTATGTGGCATGATTATATATGTATCAAGGAAAAACAATCATTTAATACACAAGAATGAATAAGAAGATAATAGTTAATCATTTTTAGTGTGACTCTTGAAAAGTTTTTATCAAAATGACCGAGTATGTCTGCGTCGACTTGGTCTGATAAGTCGTAACTTAAGTGATGGCTTATTAGCCAGGTCATCAGCCATAGACAGAATAATCTCATTTTAGAGCGAAAAGTGACGACTTGGTCTGATAAGTCACCACTTAGATGACGGCTTATCAACTATGTCATCAGTTCAAGACAGAATGTAATAACTTTTCAACTCAAATGACGACTTGTTCTGATAAGTCGTCACTTAAGTGCTATCTTATAAGCCTTATCATAAGCCCAAAACAGAATCCTTATCCCTTTTTTACTCTTATTGATGACTAGTTATCAATTCTCTGATAACTTATCAACATAGCAATCACTCCAAATCACGTTTACCAACTCATTCATTTCGATTTTCTAAACTTTGAACCCTTTTGCTCAATTTTGAACTTGTTAATCCTAATTATCAATTTTTAACAAGACTTCAAACCCAATTCCATTCATGAATGATGAATTCCATCACTTATTAGGAAATTGTTCATGAAAAAATTTCAATTACACAAAGTTAAGTTGATTTGGGTGACTCAATCACTTCCTGTTACTTAAATTTGTCCATGAACACTTTCAATCCCTTAAAAGCTTTTAGTTTCATGTGGTTCTAAATACCTTCAACAAGAAAGAAGAAAAAGCTCTTAGAACATACCTAAGAGACTACTTGACTTCTCCCTTCAAATTTGCGGATTTTGAACATGCTTAGAAACACACTAGTAAGTTCATATGGTGTTCAAAAAGGAGAAAAAGAGTTTTAGCACTTGTTCACTTGGTTTTGAAAAGATAAAGAGAGAAAAATGGATGTTGGAGTTTGAAAAGAAAAATGACGGGAATATGAAATGGTTGCACTAAAGTAGCTTATTTTTTTGTTTTCTAAGATTATCCAAAAAATTAATAAAAACAAGTAATACAAATTAAAGCTAATAAAGACTAATAATAAAAAATAAATAATATACCAAAAATAGAAATGAAAAAAGATATTATCAAGAATTTGCAAAGGCAAGGGTTATTGGGCTTGGATCCGGTAATGGCCTTGAATCTGGTCGAAATTACATATCTTGGCCCAAAATTAAGTGACGGCTTATCACATGTCTGATAGACCGTCATATATCTTGTCACCTCAAGACAGAGTTGCATAATTTTGCTTTAGCTGATGATGAGCCATGACGGACCGTCACGTGGGTGATGACTTATCATCCATGTTGTCACTTATATCCAGAATGTTACACATTTTTGTTTCAACTGACGACAAGATGTGACGGCTTATCATTCTTGGTTGTCATCCTTGTGCAGAATATGCCCAGTCTTTACTTGAATTGACAACATTGATTTTTACCTTGTTCTTGCACTTCTAACCAACTCATTACATAAAACAAAGTTTTAAAACAAAAAAAATACTTACAACACAATACATTGGGTTGCCTCCTAATAGCACCTGATTAACTGTCGTGACACAACTTGGTTATCTTGACTACTCAGACTTCATCAAGATACATCATAGATAATCACTTTGTATCATACATTAGACCAACAAAATTCTTGATCCTTTGACCGTTAACCTTAACTAGACTTCCATATTTATTTTCAAGTTCCATCACACCTGATGGAAAAACTTGACTCACTTTGAAAGGTCTCGACCATCTTTATTTAAATTTTCCCGGAAAGAGCTTAAGTCGTGAGTTAAAATCTAACACCCAATCACCAGCAGTTTTTCTTCTCTATTCTTCTATCATAGATATTCTTCATCCTCTTTTTATACAGTTCAGCTCTTTCGTAAGTACCAAAACAGAATTCATCCTTCTCATTCAATTGTCCCATCCTTAACTCAGCTGCTTTCTTCCAGTTCATGTTAAGTCATTTCAGAGCGCAGAAAGCCTTGTGCTCTATCTCAATTGGAAAGTTACATGCTTTGCCAAAGACTAACTGATATGCTGACATCCTAATAGGTATCTTAAAAGTTGTTCGATATGCCCAAAAAGCATCACTGAGCTTTCGAGACTAATCCCTTCTACTCGCATTCACCATCTTATCCAAGATTAATATTATCTCTCAATTTGGGACCTCCACTTGCCCAATATTTTGAGAGTGATATGGAGTGTACACTTTATGCTGTTTCACACCATATTTCAACAAGCCGTCCCAAAATATTTTGTTGCAGAAATGGGATCCCCCATTGCTTATGATACTTCTTGGTTCCCCAAAATAGGAGAAAGTGTTCTTCAGAAAGGTATCTACTTTCTTGCCTTCATTGTCAAACAAAGCAACCGCTTCAACCTATTTGGACACATAGTCCATAGCCACAAAGATATATTTCAGCCCGTAGGAGCTCACAAATTGCCCCATGAAATCAATAATCTAATCGTGAAATAGTTCAACTTCCAATATCTTCCCCATGGGAATCTCATGATGCTTCGAGATTGAACCATATCTTTGGCACTAATCACATCACTTTACAAAATCATATGCATCTTTAAATAGGGTTGGCCAAAAATAGCCACTTTCCAACACCTTTCTTGCTGTCTGATCACCTGCATATTGTCCCCCAACTAGAGATGCATGATAGGCCTCCAGAATACTTGGCCTATCAACTTTTGGGATGCACCGTCTAATAATATTGTCAGCATATAGTCTGAATAAATATAGCTCATCTAAGAAGTATCTGTAATGCCCCAAATTTGGTACCTGGAATGCTACAAGTTCTCATGACCCCGAAGGACCACAACCTAATCCATAACTGATATATGTACCTGAATACTACATAATATACTGTATAAATATGGAAATAAAGGCTGTAAGGACATAAGGTTAAAAAAAGATAAAATAATCTCTGTATGATATGGTATCACAATACCAAAACAAAACCTGAAACAAACTATCTGAATATGATAGGCTAAAAAGCCTCTAGCTGACTGAATTGTATGAATAAGGAGTTGATGGAACATGTCCCCAACTAACTCCAACTACTAAAATAAATTAATTAATGAGATAATAAAGTAATGGTCATGTCTTCAAAGGATGAGGACTCACTGCTAACTCTGACTGCTGAAACTAGAATGCTACTGATACTTTAAAGCTCGTGCTTTTGTACCTATGGTATAAAACACCATAGGGCAAATGCATCAGTACGTTTGAATGTATAGGTATGCATGTGAGGTAGGTTGAATACGAAGGGTTCACATGCATGAACTATACTAACTGACTGGAAACATGAATGTGAGAATACATACATGAATACATAGTAACTGTTACTAAGTTCATGATAAGATGATTACTGAGTCTGAGTACTGGTAACATGAGATACTGATAGTTGTATAACTAAAATAACTAATACTGAGCTACTATATCTGACAGTCTAGGTTCTGATGGAACTGGCTAAGTTCTGTATTGTTATGAGATTACTGTATCTGACAGTCTTGAAATGTGAAGAACTATCTGAGCTCTTTTACTAAGATGGAATGAATAAATATGATAGTCCTAATCTGTAACTAAAAATATGGGAAGTATTCATCTAACAGACATGCCCAAATGAAGCAATATAGCTGAGTTGGGGTCCAATCCATAACCCTAATTGGAAAAGTATCAATACCGTGCCACCAGTAAGGAAACGCTGTGGGTGACCATCATCTGATAGTGTTTATCCACCTCATCAACCCTCATCTGACCATGTTGATATCTCAACCTATGCTAGCTACATAGTTCTGGAATGCAAGAATGACTTCTAAGAATCACACCCTCATCTGACAGTGTGTGTTCTTATCCTTGGGTTCACTCGGTGCTAATTCCTACTCCTATTTGAATAGACACTGAACATGGAGTAATGAACTAAACTGGACTAAACTAACCGAGTTCTGTTGACTAACAGAATAGTACTGAGATTACTATATTGCTGAGCTTTCCTGATTTATATAACTGATTGAGTTCTATGGGCATGGATCAAATGAGAGTATATTGAAAACATGACACTAACTCTAGGGACACAGCTAAATTGTTGAGTACAAGTACCCCTAGGACTCAATAGCATGAAACTGACAAAGCATGACTTTCTTTAAAACACGACCAACATCACAATCCATAATACAATAAGTTGGAGATTTTATGAAGTAGAAGTTCTAAAGTACCACAAGATTACACATATATCCATAATTCATTGACTAAGGAATTTCATCAAACACTTGACATGTATGAACTTGTACATGAATGGAGATTTCATATTATTATACTAGTATGGCACTTTTCCTTCACATAGGCATTTAATCAAACACATGGGGAGCATAATTTGGTTATACAATCATCCCACATATAATAATCATGGATACATCAATCAACATGTAAATTTAAGGGTTTATCATTATTATTATGCAAATCACCACATCATAGGGTCAATCATTGGAGTATGTAGTTTCAAACATGAATCTAAACCCCACAACATCATGATCATGAATTTCAATTCAATTTAAATTATGATCATTCATAAATACACAAATATTGGATTTTGAAAAGAGATTCTTGATCTTTATGGGTTAAAGGGACCCATGAATCAAGACATGACATACCTGGGTTGTGAGTTTCTTGAAGTTCTTGGACTTAAAGTACTAGAATATCTCAGTTTCTTGAGGAATGATTTGGATCTTGTTCTTCGTGATTATCTTTGAGAGAAAATCCTAAATTGATGTTGTAGATGGATAATGAACTTATGAGCCTTGGTGTGATATAATTAGGGGTTAAAACGGGTGGAAAACACCCAAATACCCTTTTAAAAATAACTTTAACATAACAAAATGAACTATGAAATGGTGGGTGTAATGGTCTGTTGCTGGATCGACAGTCCATTGGTCCTGCCCATCGCACCTGGTAGAATAGGGGTTCACTGCCTCTGTTGCGATAGCTTAGGTGACGGTCCATCTCTAGCTGGATGGTCTAACAGCTAGAGTCGTCACCCTTATGTAGAAGGTGGTCTCATTTCCTCTACTTCGATGGTTTGGACAACGGTCCATTGCTAGTTATATGGCCCATCGGCCCTCATCATCGCACCTCGATAGTTTTAATTGCTTCTTGTATTTTGGCCATAACTTTCTCTTCTGATGTCGGATTTTGACTGAATGGGTATCTATGGAAAGCTTATTAAATTTCCTACTCAAAAAAGTAAAACTCTTACAAATATGACACGTATAAAAGTGGATTCATCTTTCAAAGTATGTTTCTAACATTCTTGAGATAATTTTAAGCTAGGTAGAAGTACGAGGTATTACAGTATTGCTTTGTATTATGAAGAAATTTCTTCTTTTGAAGAAAAAAAGATTCTCCAGGATAATATATCTCACAACAAAGCTAGAAAAGTTTGTATACCAAGGTAAGAAGAAATATTCTCTGGGATAATATTACTCACTACAAAGCTAGCAAAGTCTGCATACCAAGGCACCATCTCGAGTGCAGCAGTTAGAATTTGTTCATCAAGAACAACATAATTAATCTAAAGCTTTTCTGTAGTTAGCTGATTTCCCTCTAGCCTAGATAGGTGATCTGCAACTTGGTTTTCACATGATTTCTCTATCTTTGACTTCAAAGGCAAACTCTTGCAGAAGCAACAACTTTATAATCAACCTTGGTTTAGCGTCCCTATTTTCCATTAATTATGTCAAAGTAGTGTGGTCTATATGAACCACTACTTTGGTTCCCAACTAATATGATCAGAACTTCTTAAAAGCATAAACGACAGCCAGAAGCTCTTGCTCAATGACAATATAATTTTTCTGCACTCCATTCAATGCCTTGCTTGCATAATATATGGGGTGAAATAGTTTCTCCTTTTTCTGACCAAGAACTACTCCAAGTTCCACTCTACTTGTATTACACATTATTTCAAATAGTTTGGACCAATCTAAGGCAACAATAATTAGGGCAGCCACTAACATCTCCTTAAGGCATTGAAATGCCTTCATATAATTATCATCGAACATGAACTTGGTATCCTTCTCCAAGAGCTTGTATAGTTTATTTGCAATCTTGGAGAATTCTTTAATGAACCTACGATAGAGTCCAGCATGAACCAAAAAACTATGGACTCCATTCCTTGATTTTGGTGGGGGTTGTTTCTCAATCACTTCTACCTTAGCTCAATCAACTTCAATTCCTTTTGCTGAAATTTGATGCCCAAGCACTAGGCCTTCCTTTACCATGAAGTGGCATTTCTCCCAGTTCAGCATGAGATTGAATTTTTCACATCTATGTAGTGCTCTACTTAAATTCACAAAATACAACTCAAATGAATCACCCAATACAAAGAGATCATCCATGAACACTTCTAAAGTGTCCTTCACCATGTCAGAGAAAATAGACATTATGCACCTTTGGAATATGGATAGTGCATTAAATAAACTGAACAATATTTTCTTGAATGCAAACGTTCCATATGGTCCCGTAAATGTTGTTTTCTTATGATCGCCTGAGACAATCAAAATCTGGTTGTATCTTGAATATCCATCCAAAAAGCAATACCAACCCTTTCCTTCTAAGAGATCAAGCATTTTATCCATGAAGGGCATTAGGACATGATCTTTAAATGTCCATGAATTCAACTTTTGGTAGTCCATACAAACTTGCCACCCCATTACTTGCCTAACCAGAATCAACTCGTTCTTCTCATTAGCAACCACAGTCATACCCCTTTTCTTGGGCATGCACTATATTGGACTTACCCACTTACTATCAGAGATTGGGTACACTATCCTTGTATCGAGCCATTTTATAATCTCCTTTTTCACCACTTCTTACAAAGGTGGGCTTAATCTGCACTGAAGGTCAATGGTCGGCCTGCATTCTTTTTCTTGCTAGATTTTGTGAGTACAGATGCCCGATGGAATACCAATAATATCTGTTATCATCCATTCGTAGCCTTCTTGTATCTCCTAATCAGGGAAATAAAGGCCTCAACCTACTTCTCTTCTAAGTCTACTGCAATAATAAATAGTAAGGTGTTTCCATTCCCTAGAAACATATACTACAAATGTCCTGGTAACTCCTTCAATTCCAACAATGGTGGATCCTCAATAGAAGGCTTGGTTGATGGTGTTGGACAATTTTTAAGGTCCAAATAAATATTCTTGGGGGCACAAGAGTATGATCCCATTCCTGTTAGTGCACATACAATTTCATCATATTCTTCAATTCCCTCACTATTAAAGTTCATTAATACCACAACCAAAGTTTCAACGCCAAATCTCTCCTCAACCGGCACATCTTGCTCATCATCATAATACACATCAATGATTAAGAAGATGCATATTTCCTTTTTTTGTTTCATTGACTTACAAACATCAAAACTAACCACTTTATCATTGAGCCTAAATTTTATCTCATTAGCTTGCAAGTCAATAAACATACTTACGATAGCATAGAAAGATCAACATAAGATTATGGCTACATTATTCATAATAGGTTCACCCATAGATAGGAAAGGTAAAACTTTACCACTTTTAGTGGTAATAGCCATACAAGAATTATCATTTCATACATTTTGAACCGTATCACTTGGCAATGTTCCGCTCTTTCTTTTGTTGAAAGTCGCAAATATCTAATTCATCTGCTGCTCCAGTTGCTTAGTAGAAGTTGAATGTCAGTCAACTAACTGACTCATGGATGATAAGTCTCTCTTCAAGTCTGTTGCTCTAGTGTTAGTTGTCTCCACTCCTTTTAACAGCTTGGCAATCATATCTTCCATTGATATCTTTCTGGAACTAGTTGCAGCATTATCCCAATTTTTAGGAGGTATATATAATACACACCTGTCATTTTTGGTTTTCCAACCACCTTGATCACAATATCTATAAATAGCTTTCTCATAGTAAGTCTAACCTTGATTCCCATAGCTATTGCCTTTGAAACCCCCCTAATTATTCAAGTAGTTCACCTCTTCTTCAAAATGAAAATCAGCTCCCCGACTTTGAGATCCCACAACTTTCACCTTTTCTGTTTTCCCAGATAATAATTGTTTGGTGAGCAAATCTATCTGGGTCTTCATATATGACATATCTTGGTTATGTTTCTCTTCTCTCCTTCATTGTTTAATTGTCATACCACTAGAAAAGGTATTACTTTCTACCACAGAATCCCTGGTATGCCAAGCTCTACTTGTGTTAAGCTCTACTTGTCTTAGTCAATCTTTTAATATCTATGTAGTCTCAGTAAAAGAAAGTTCCATAAATGCTCCCCTGCAGCATTGTCTACAGTTGGCTTTCTGATAGAGTACAAATACTTGTAGAATATTTCCATCAAGTGCTCATCAGTCATCTTATAATTTATGTACTATGTTAACTTCTTCTTAAATCTCACCCATGTCTCATGAAGGGCTTGATTTGGTAACTTCCTCAAGTTACTAATATCCTAGAAAGTAGAAAGAACCTTTCTAGGAAAGCTCCTTTCAATTACCTCCAGTTTGTAATAGAATTGGAAGCTAACTCATTTAACCATAATGTTGTCTCCCGAGACAGAGACAATGGAAATAATCACTGATGGATTGTATTCTACCTAACTTCAGGATTGTCAAAAGGCTTGCAGATGTAGATAAAATTCACTTAATGCATATTCGGTTTATCCCCTGGAAGTCCACCAAACAACCCTTTGAGGTTTAATAGTAGTATCATAGTGCTTGTGATGTTGAATTTCACAGCCGGTGCTAATGTTTACTCTCCCTCTAACTGTCCAATTTTGATTCACTGGTGCAACTACATAATCTGCGCGCCTCTTATTTTTAGGATCAATCAAATCATCATCCCCAAATTCATAATCGTATACATTCTCCACCCGACTTAGGGTATCAACATTTTGCTGATTGAGTTGTGCATTAGTCAAGACGATTAATAGATCAACTTCTTATTGGTCAGCCATTCTCCCGATCTGGTGAGGTTCCAAATTAAAATATAATAGTGGTTCTCCTGACCATTTAGTTCATAGCATGTACAACAAAGAACCTATAAACAAAAAAACAACAAATAAACATAAAATTTAGGAAACTTAACTAAGAGTAATTGTCACAGATATACTCAATTGACAACCATATTCCCTAGAAATGATGCCAAAATTTTGATACACCAAAATTACACCTCTTATGATAGAGTAAGCGGTCGTCTAATATATAACCCAACTAGGTTGGGGTCGAATCCCACAGGTAATATGGTGTTAATTAACACTATTTGTGATTCAATCGAATAATAGCTAATAGCTTCTAGTAAATGGAGTTTTTGTAAGAATTCAAACACTTGTTACAATTTACATCATTTTAGTGATCCAAAATTGATGCTTCAGTATTTTAAATTATTGATGTGGTAAAAACCAGAGTTGTGTTCACTATGAGTATTGACACTTACTGACACTTACTGAGCATTAGTTGTAACAAAGATTCTCATAATATTTAGGAAATAACAGATTATCACTATTGATGATTTATCTAAATGTCTTTTGACCTATTTAGATATTAGATTACCTAATTCTTTCAAACTCAGGAAATCATTTTATTCAACCTGATTTCACCTCGAGATGATTACTCTTGTTTTGACTTTAATCATTAGATGGAAATTTAATGTTTTCAAATACCCATTGATAATTTACTTCCTCATAACTAATTTCTTAATTCAAGAAAACCAATGTGCAGTTCAATCTGTTGCTTGCAATGAAGAGAGAATAGTTAGTTCAAAAGAATTATCAAGAAATTCCTAAAGTACTTCGAATCTCAACCAACTAATGAATTTGTAAGGCTAAACTCGTAGATCCCATAACTCTGGTTATGGGAATTAGTTACTTATGAGATAAAGGGAAACAATATATATTAGATTCATAATTCCAAAATAGTTAACTTACAAATGATGATAATATAAGATTGTTCTTCTTTCCAAATCACAAGAGGATTCCAGAACAAAAACAATAATTTTCAAAAACTGATATAAAAAATTTAGAGAAAAAGTAGCAAACACTGCTACATAGGATAAGTTCAAGATGCCTAAAAACCTAAGATTCTTTTCTATAAATATTCAAGATCTTTTCTAGATTTGAATTTCAAATTCCAGCTTTTCATCCCCATTGCTGACGACCAAAGCTTATGGCTTATCAGATGGTTGATGACTTATCAGACAAGTCGTCAACAACTTATTCCCAATCCTTGTTCACTTCCTACAGCTGATGGCCAAGTTTGATGACCTATCACACAATTGAGGACTTCTCATACCAAGTCATCAACCTTTTTTTCCATTTGTTGTAAACTGACCACAAGTGACTACCTCAGCTGACGACTTATTACCAAGTTGATGACTTTTCAGAAAAGTCATCAACTTCACATATTTAGTATCTACATTCTATCTATGGGTGATGGCCCTCTGTGACAACCCAACAGATGGTTAACGACTTATCTGACAAGTCATCAACTAAACTTTTCCTAACTACTTCATCAAAATTTTTCCTTCTTAATGTAGTTAGCATAGGTTTTGATGCATCTCGACTTCTTTGCAATATCTTATGAAATATAAAAAAACAATAATTACATGAAAACTTATAATTATTCCAAGTTAAAAGCCTTAAATTTGCTAACACAAAGCTAGCACCTCATTTTTATAACCTTAAAGTTTGCTTCTTGGATTCTGTGGGTGATGGTGTGGTTGTGTATGAAGTGGTACAATCATCTCTTAGAGCTGAAATCATGGAGAAGCAGATGTTAGATGCTATTTTGATGAAAATCAAGGTCGATGTAGTTGGATAAAAGGAGTTGGCCTTTGATATCAGTGGTGATGGTACCTTGCAGTACCTAGGGAAATTATCTATTCTTGATATAGATGGTTTGAGAGAAAGGATCTTGGCTGAGGTGCATGAGTTTCTCTATATTATTTATCCTAGTTCAATGAAAATGAATCATGAACTTAAGGAGATGTATTGGTGGAACAATATGAAAAAGAATGTGGCAAATTTTATGGCCAATTACATGGTATGCTAGCAAATGAAAGTTGAGCACACGATACCTAATGGATTATATAAAGAAATTGAGTTACTAGAGTGGAAATGGGAAGTAATCAACCTGGATTTTGTTATCGGTATTTGTCAATCTATGAATTAGTTTGGTTCAGTTTGGGTCATATTGGATAGGATGACAAAGTTGGCTCAATTTTTTCTAGCGAGGACTAACTTCTCGTTGAGGATTATGCAAGATTGTACCTCTATGAAATTATGAAGTTGTATAGGGTACCTATTTCTATCATTTTGGATTTTGGTATGCAATTCTCATCTCACTTTTGGCAGTTTTTTTCAAAAAGGTTTGGGGACAAAGGTGAGTCTTAGTACTGCATTTCACCCGCAATTGGATGGGCAAGTAAAAAGGACTATTTAGACATTGGAGAATATGCTTCATTCTTGTGTGATTAACTATGGTAGTTGGGTTGAGCATTTTCCTCTTGTAGAGTTTATCTATAATAATAGCTACCACTCTAGTATTAGATGGCTCCATTTAAGGCTTTGTCTGGTAGGAGGTGTAGGTATCCTACTAGTTATTTCAGGATAGGGTTAAGGCTACCCAAACTCACCAAAAGTCCTATGTGGATGTGAGGCATAGGAAGTTGGAGTTTGAGGATAGGGATAGGGTTTTCCTAAAGGTGTTTCCCATAAAGAGAGTGATAAGGTTTGAGAAGAAATGTAAGCTCAGTCCCCAGTATATTGGTCCATACTTGGTCTTGAGGAGGGTTAGCAATGTGGTATAAGAGTTGGAGTTGCCTTCTAATTTAAGCTCCATCCACCCGATATTCCATATTTCTATGTTGAGGAGTGTTTAGGTGATCCATCACAAATTATGCCTATCAAGGATATTAGTATTTCATATTTCCTGTCTTATAAGAAGATACCAATAAAGCTCTTGGATCAATAAGTTCATCAATTGTGAACCAAAGATATAGCCTCGGTAAAGGTTCTATGGAGGAACCACAAGGTTGAACAGGCTACATGGCAAGCTTAAGAGGATATGACGTCAAAGTATCCATTCTTATTCCCCATTTCAGAAATTCGTTGTCAAGGTATATGTTGATTCTTAACCCCTTTTGTTTTGTCTTTGTTAAAGGTAAAAAGGTAAATTCATTGGTATCCTATTTTCTATCTTAAGGGTAAGTGTAGTGATATTTGGGGGGGGGGGTTAATCATGATTATACTGCCTTGTTCTTTTATTTATGGATGAATGATCCAAGTGAGAAAGAATTAAAATACCCTAGGTTTTGGCCCTTGAAAATTTCCTAAGCTTTAAGCTCAATGTCCTTGTAATAACTCACCATATGGGTCGTATGGTGTGGGTACAGGTCAGGTGACCCAACTCGTAAGGTCTCTAGAGAATGGTGGTTAAGTTTTTTTGGTGGATAAGGCTTGTTGGGTATAAGTCAAATATTGATGTGATAAATAAGATGAGCTCCAATCCTATATTATCCAATGTCTAGACCTTGAGGTTCTATCTTGTAGACAACTTAATGAGACTAGTTGTATGGTTTCGTAATGATTTGGGCAAAAGAGTTATATGTTGGATAGAATGTTGAGTCCAACTTTCTATTTTGGTTTAAGACTGGATGGTACTAATCCTATGATGTAGTGATGAGTTGGAGGGCTAACTCATATCCACCTACAGAAATTTCTACAGTTTAAGTTGTAGGTATTCTGGACATTCCCCTTATTAACTCCTTTGGACCTCATTAACCTCATATTCTCAATCAAACACTCTTAAACATCTCTCTCAAACTCTTGGTTCAAAAAAAGGCTAGGGTTTCTTCAAGGCAATCAATTAAAACTCTTAAGGGTGGTTTCTCTTCATCTTCCTTGGAGACTAAGGCATATTACTCCTCCCTCATTGTTAGTTCAGTTTAAAGCATGTTTTAATGGATTGTTTTCACAGGATTGCTGTGGTAATATTTGGGTTTTGAAATATATATAGGGGTTTTGGTTGTTCTTGGTTGGATAATATCTTCCCATGTTCTACTTATCATTTTCATGTTATAATTGTGGTTTTGAACACGTGGTTGCATCGGAATGGCCAATTGATACAAGGTTTTTCGTTTTGGAAATCTTATGTCTTTAACATGTTTGTTAAAATGCCTATGAGAATGTTTTTATCTCATAGCTTGACTATTATTGAAAACTTTTCATTGCATAATATTATAATAGAACCTAAATTTTAAATGGTTTGGAAAGGCCTTGGTAGTCGTGTACTTGATTTATTTGGAAATCTTCTGAGGTACATGTTAATCCCCTAAGTGTTGGTTAGTGACATTTCTTGTAAGCTATAGTCGGTATGATGATACCACTTTATAATGCCTTGATACTTGACTTCTAGAATTGGTGGTTTGATTTATGCTAAATGTTTTAATTTGGAAATAATGGCGGGTTGGTATAGCTAACCGTGAAGGTATGAATCCAATGGATAGACACTAGGAACTCATGTTTGCTGACATGATGGTAGATCTTGGTTACCATATGATTTTGGGGTGCATGGGAATGCCCTATGTTTGTACTTGTATATTTGTATCATGGTGGCGAAGGGTACACGGGAATCCCCGGCCCATATGATATCTCTGGTTCATGCAGTTACATACACTAGGGCTTTTTCAAGGTGTAACACTGGACCCTATATCCCGTGGGTAGATTATGACTATAAAGCTACTCAACCCATCTTAAAGTTTTAAATACAAGATAAACTCGATTCCATTTACTAGCATGGTATATATATAGTTGCATATGGTTATTTACTTTGGTTTTAAATAGTGGAATTATTTTATCCTTATTAATGAGTACATGTTAGCATTCACCCACTCACCATCTTCGAATACTGTATCACTATGTGAACAGGAACCATCCATACTACTCTTATTTAGTGACTTAGATTTGGAGACAACTTTCGTGTCAGACTGAAGTGGTGGGCTTCCATACTCTGGAAGACTCCATTTCATGTTATGAACTTCTTCACAATATTTTTGTTTCTTAGACTTTAGTTTTGGCTATGGTTGGCAGAATGTACTGACCTGATGTTCTTCATTTTCGTATAGAGCCTTTGTGTGACTACTATAGGCATGGGCGGTAACGATATTTGTATCAACCTTGGTATTGTTATTGGCAATGGCGATGACACCAATTGGGTATTTGATTGTATATTGTGTTGGTTATGGTTATGAACTTCTTTAAATGCCTTTTAATTAATTTTGTTTTATCATGTTATATATTTGAAATTCATTCTTCATAGGGTGCAGGGAAATTATGGTTTGTTATTGGGGACGGTCTCCAGTTCAAGTCAGACTTGAGATGCCCGACATGACTGGGCTCTGATTAGGGTCATGTCACTTTAGTTCAATCAAAGCCATTCTTCGTACTTTCAAAGGATGGAATGTTCCTGTGACCTATTTTAACTCGGAGTTGCAATGTGAAAGGATCTTCTCGGCATAGATTGGAACTACTCATGTTATGCCTTAGTTTATTGCAGAAATAAAGTTGTTCATTTTCAGTTTCTGAATGAACCATTCCTTGAATGGAAAGGTATAATTTATCATTTAGGGGGTCAACTTGTTTCGTACCATAGAGCAAGAAAATGATATCTAAGGGGTGTGTCTACCACCTTCTTCGAGTAAAGGACCTTAATTTTGAGAGTCCTAGTCTTGATTCAATTTCAGTGGAGCGGGAATTCCCAGATGTGTTTCCAAAAGATATTCCTAGAGTTCTTCCCAAAAGGTAAATTGACTTCGGAGTAGTCCTTTTTCCGAATACCCAGCCTATCTCTATTCTTCCATACAGAATGGCTCTAGAAAAACTCAAAGAGATGAAAGAGAAATTAAGATACATTCTAGATAAGGGGTTCATTAGGCCCAGTGTTTTCCCATGGGGAGCTCTATCGTTTTCGTGCATAAGAAAGAAGGTTCTCTTAGAATATGCATCGATTGTCGTAAGCTGAACAAAGTTACTATCAAGAATAAGTACCCACTCCTTAGAATCGATGACTTGTTTGATCAACTTCAGGGTGCCAATTTTTTCTGTAAGATAGACCGCAGATCTAGCTATCATTAGCTCAGAGTCAAAGAATGTGATATTTTGAAAATAGCTTTTAGGATGTGATATGGTCACTTCAAATTTCTAGTCATATCATTTGGTCTTACAAATGCCCTAGTATAGTTCTTGGACTTTATGAACCGAGTGTTCAAACAGTACTTGGATATGTTCATCATAGTCTTTATAGATAATATATTTGACTATTCCCACAATGAAAATGATCATGCAGACCATCTTAGAGTCATATTGAGGACTCTAAGAACCCATCAATTATATTCTAAATTCAGTAAGTGCTAGTTTTGGCTAAGATTAGTAGCTTTCCTTCGCTATATTATTTGCAGTGATGGCATTAGAGTTGACCCTCAAAATATCGAAGAAGTGAGAAACTGGACCAAACCTATTTCTCTATCAAATATCAAGAGTTTCTTGGGTTTGGTTGGCTATTACAGATAGTTTGTTGAAGGGTTTTCATCCATTGCATCTACCATGTCAATATTGACTTATAAGAAAGTCAAGTTTCAGTGTTCAGATTCTTATAAGAAGCGTTTTTAGGAGTTAAAGACTCGACTCACCTCAACCCTAGTTTTGACATTGCCTGATGGTTCAGATGGGTTTATTGTTTATTGTGATTCTTTTAGAGTTCGTTTGGGTTATGTTTAGATGCAGAGAGGTAAGGTCATAGCTTACGCATCTAGACAACTTATACTTTAAGAAAAGAATTGTCCTACTCATGATCTTAAGTTATCAACTGTCGTGTTTGCACGTTTAAAATTTGGAGGCATTATCTGTATGAGTTGTATGTTGATATGTTCACAGACCATAAGAGTTTGTAGTATGTGTTTTCATAGAGAGAGTTAAATCTTTGTCAGAGAAGGTGGATAGAATTTTCAAAATATTATGATATACGTGTTTTGTGTCATCCAGGCAAGGCCAATATAGTGGAAGATACTCTTAAAAGATTTATGGGTAGTGTGGCTTATGTTGAGAATGATAAGAAATAGTTGGTTCAGGAGGTTCATTAGTTGCTAGATTAGGCATTCATTTGGTTGACTCAGCTGAGGGTAGTGTTTGGGTGCAAAGTAGTTTGGAATTTTCTTTGGTTACTGAAGTGAAGGAAAAGCAAGATGGGGACCCCAGTCTAGTAAAGTTGAACAAGTCAGTCAGAGATTAGAAAGTAGAGGTTTTCCCCTAAGGGGGAGATAGAGTGTTGCATTCCCAGGGTAGACTATGTGTGCTATGTGTAGATCACTTAAGACAACAGATTATTGCTGAAGAACGTAGTGTGCATTAATTTATTCCTCAAGGGTCCACTATCATGTACTATAATTTGCGGGAAATAAATTGGTGGAGTGGGATGAAAAGAGACATTACAGAGTTTATGGCGAAGTGCTCTACATGCCAGTAGGTTAATATTGAACTCCAAAAGACTACTGGTTCCATGTAGGAGTTCAGTATTCCCACTTGGAAGTGAGAAGAGGTGAACACACACTTTGTGATGGGTTTGCTTCATACTCGTCGTCAGCATGATTCGATTTGGGTCATTGTGGATAGGATGACCAAATCAGCCCATTTCTTTCCATCCCATGCTTCTTTTTTTTGCCGAGGACTATGACAAGCTCTATATTAGAGAGTTCTTTAGATTGCATGGATTCCTATTGTCCATTATTTCAGATAGTGTACTCAATTCACCTCTTATTTTTGGAAGGGTTTTTAGAAGGGTCTTGGTACCCAAGTTCATCTCAGTACAATATGTGACCCTCAGATAGATGGTCTGGCAGAGATAACCATTTATACCTTAGAAGATATGTTGAGAGCTTGTGTTATCAACTTTAAGGGCAGTTGGGATTATCATTTGCCATTGATTGAGTTTGCTTAAAACAAAAACTACCATTGTTGTATCCAGATGGATCCGTTTAATGCTCTATATGAGAGGAGATGTAGATCTCCTATTTTTTGGTTTGAGGTAGGTGAGACTGTATTAAAAGGAATAGATTAGTGTTTGATGCTTTAGAGAAATTTTAGTTGGTCAGAGAGACGCTTAAGACAACCTATAGTTCACAAAAATCTTATGTAGATGTGAGGAGAAGGATCTCAAATTTTATATTAGTGATTTTGTATATTTGAAAATCTCTCCCATGAAGGGAGTAAAGAGATTTGGCAGAAAGGGGAATCTCAGTCCCCAATATGTAGGCCCTTTCAATATTTTGAGTCGTTTTGGGAAAGTAACATATGAGCATGAGTTTCCTTCAGATTTGGTATCAGTGCATCTAGTGTTCCATGTTTCTTTATTAAAGAGTTGTATTGTTGATGCAGTAGTCATTGTTCCTTAAGAGAGCTTAGATATTCTGAATGACCTTTCTTTCAAAGAACTCCTAGTTGAAATCTTAGATCTCTAGATTTGCTGACTAAGGAACAAAGAAGTTCCCTTAGTCAATGTTCTTTGAAGGAATCTTTTTGTTGAGGGAGGTACTTGGGAAGCAGAACCAGATATACGTATCAAGTACCCTCACCATTTCCCCGCAAACTCAAACTAAGATCAAGGTAAAAGTTTTCCTTGGAGTTCCTTTTTTTCATTTTTAGTTCCATCCATAAAATCATGTTCTTGTTATTGGATACATTCATGAATTAGTGCAGTCATTCACCATGTTCAAATTCAGTTATGTAATCACGTGTTCAGTTATGCATAATCAACATGTAACCTCAGTTCCTCAGAATACTCAGCTTAATCAGTCTCATTCGAGGACGAATGTTCCTAAGATGGAGATATTGAAATACACTGTACATTTCTAAGTCCAGATCAGAACCTAGTACTTGCCTAAGACGCTTAGAACCTAAAAAATAAGACTAAGTGTTGTGAGACTTTGTCACTTTTGACTCCCTTTAACTTCGAGGATTTTTAAGATGACCTTCCAGGCTCTGAGACAATGGTTTTTGAGTTGATTCGTGTTCAGTGGTGTAAGTATCATGTCTCGGGTAAGTTTTGTGTTTTTTGGATAAGGTTTGGACCATGTTTAAATTTTCCAGGCAGCAGGTCACCAGAATTAGACCGCATTGTGGTGAGTATAGCGGTAAAGGATCCACCAGGTCGCAGTGAAGGGAAAATCAGCAATGGTCATTTCCATTGACTCACGCGATTGCACCGTATCACAGTGAGTATAGCAATGAAGGCATTACTTCACCGTGGTGAAGCCTTAATTGACATTCTAGTTTCGGATTTTAAATGTAGAAGGGTAGTTTCATCTTTTCCCCCACACTTTAACACGGTATTTAAGTACCAAAACAGCATCTTTGCCTCATAATTCATATTTCACCATAAATTAAATGCAATTATTCTCAAGAACAAACCCTAGCCCTTTCAACATTCAAGAAATCAACCAAGAACCTTCACGAATTCTTCAACTAAGGAATGTTAGATGTTGATTCATGGACCCTTTTCATCCATGAAGTTCAAGAACCCAATTTTCATGTTCAATTATGATATTAACATGTATTTATGAATCCTATCCATGATCTTCCATGAATTTTAACTTATTCCATATTTACATGTGTTTTTCGTTGGAGTTAGTTCTTGACATGTTGAAAAATGAAAATTTCATGTTAAAATCCCTAACCCATGATTTTAGTGAAGAAGTTATGTTACTAGCCTATGTATTACACAAATTTCATGCTTTAATTCACGACCCCTATGTGTTTGATGAAATGCCTCATAGATGAATTTTGAACAATGACTACTTATGAAGTTCTCCAAGTTGTATTATGGTTTCAAATGCTCTCATGTGATCGTATTGATATTACTATCGAGTCTTAGAGGTTATAAATACCCAACAACTTAGATGTTTACTTTGTTTAAACACTTTTAGAAGGGTTACAAATATATTAGAGTATTATCAGTTCAGTTAGTGAATCATGCCAGTCATCTCAGTTCAGTCCAGTAATTAGAGTAAATTCAGTTGGGAGAAGGATTTATCACCGAGCGAAACCAGGGATGGGAGCTTACCTGCCAATTGAGGATGTGACCTTCAGTATCAGTCTCTGGGTCCCAGAACTACATAGCCATCATAGGTTAAGATGTTAACCTTCCAGTTAAGGGTTGTGACATATCTCATTAGGGCCCTACCAGTTGAAGGTGACCCTTTGTCCTTTGGGATAACACTTTGGTGAATCTAGACAGCCAGTTTTAGTACCCGTGGCACGGTACTGACGCCCTTTCAATTTGGGTAACAGGTTGGACCCCAATTTACCATATTGGGGCATGTCATTTAGATGATAGCTCCCACAGTCTCAGTCCAGTGTTCAATTCAGAGTTTAGTTTTCAAACTTTCTTCACCATAGCATACAATTATTAGTTGTTCATTATTAGTATTTCAGTTTAAAAACTATTCTTCTATTATGTCATATGCTTGGTTATGTATTCTCATATTTTATAGTATTTCTCGCATTCTAGACATCAGTTATCTCATGCTACATGTTCCATCAGTATCATTCATGCATATAAACCATGAACGTCAGGATAACCTCATTTAGCATACCAGTACATTCAAAGTACTTACCGCATACTCATTTCTTGTGCTATGATGTCTCATATCATAGGTTTAGATGCTCAGGTTCCTAACTGCACCTAAACCTCCCCACCATATCCATATCAGTAGCAGTGATGAGTCCTCATGTTTCGAGGACCATTTGTGTTTATTTTAGGTTAGTTCAGTAGTTAGTCAGAGTTAGTTGGGTACTTGTCCCATCTTCGGCACAATCAGATAGTTAGAGGCTTTCAGACACTTTCAGTCAGTTATTCAGTTATTAGTTGTTATTGAAAGTCTTACAGTACTGTTTTCAGACAAATGTTTTCAGTATTTTGATTCAGTATTGTTTTTCTATTTAAAACTTTATGGCATTTTCGGTTAAATTCTGCACTTTTTCTTTGTTATTTTATTTAGTGCTCATAACAAGTATCACAATGGGTTAGCTTGTGGTCCTTCGGGGCTATAGGAACCATGTGGCATCCGGGGTGTACTCTCGAGGTGTTACAAGTGAGCACCACACTGGTTCGATCATTAAAACTATGGTAAATTTTTAAGAGGACCTCAAAATTTTATCAAGAGAATCTCTCTCAAGTTAAATGTACATGACATTGAAGTATGTAACAGGGGCATAATTTTTTAGAAGATCTCAAAAATTTCAGAAGAACTTGACATTTGCTATAACGTTAAACACCAGATGCTGCTAAAGATGGGATCGAGGCATAGTTCATAAGAAGTTTTAAAATTTAAAGCTACATTGCATCAGAAAAATCAAGTATTTAATATTCTAGACCAGGGAAGAATTTTTTAGGAGGTCTAAAAAATTCCTTACTAACAATGCCATAAGTTACACGAAAGTTCTAGATTTTCTATTTTATAAACTGGGGAAAATTTTTTGAGAAGATCTACAAAAATTTCACAAAACACTGCACTACAAGCCTGCAAATCGATGATCAACAAGGAGAATTAGGAGAGCAAGGCAATACCAACACAGTCAGACTCTCAAAATTAAGAGTTTTTTTCATTTAGATGCAGGAATAATAAAATCACAAAGTTAACAACACTAAGCATATCAAAGGAAATTATCAAACCTGTCATGGACTTGCCATAGTAAGCCAGACAACTTCTCTTCTCCCTTTTTCTCTTGATTTATGCTTCTATTACTTTGTTATGACCTCTAACACTTTCTGTGATTTTGAAGGGAAATGATCAGTTGTAATAATTAAGATATGAAGATATTATTCAAAACACAATCTCTAAATCATTATGAGTCAAATTACTTTATCTTTAGAGTCTATCTTTTGTTATATTTTGGATTAGTTACAACAAATTGTTATGCTATTAATAAGTGTTTCTTGAGTTATGCAGATGACGGTACGAAAGATTACATCTAAGAGCTGACATAAACCAGTCCTCTCAAAGTTTGAAAATTCCATCCAAATGATCAGGACATGCACAAGTCCTTTCAAGGATTCTCACTTCAAAGAATGAAGTTCAACAAATCAACTTCTATTTTTCGTATATATTAGGATTTTCTACCCTCCGAGAAACTTATTGGATTGGAAACCCATTCGAGTTGCATCTTATTATATTAGGATCATCCAACCCTTTCAAGAGGACATATCGAATCATCACTTGTTTGAGGTAACACATCTTATTATTTTTGGGTCATTCACCCTTTTAAAAGGACACATATTATTATATTTGGGTTTTCTATCCGTTAAGAGGATGGATTAGACCATTGCTTTATTTGATACATATTATTATGTTATGGATTGTCACCTCTTTCAGCGTGACATATTATAATGGATCTTCACCTCCTTTAGAGTGACACGTTATTAAGTTATGGACCGTCACCTCCTTCAGCATGACATATTATGTTATGGATTGTCACCTCCTTCACAGTGATATGGTATTATGTTATGGATCGTCACCTCCTTCAGAGTGACATGTTATTATGTTAGGGACCGTCACCTCCTTCAAAGTGACATGTTATTCTGTTATGGAACATCACCTTATTCAAAGTGACATATCATTATGGACCGTCGCCTCCTTCAGAGTTACATGTTATTATAAGGTCTATTACCTCTTTCAGAGTGGCATGTTATCATGTTATAGAACGTCACCTCTTTCATAGTGACAGATTATTATATTATGGATTATTACCTCATTCAGAGTGACATGTTACTATGTTATTAGACTATCACTTACCTAAGAATAACACATTAATATATGGATTGCTATCTCCTTTAATATAATATGTTACTACATTATGAATTTTCACCTTTTTCAGTGTGGCATTCTAAAACAAGGTTTTCACAGTTTCCCTTATATAGCATTTGCTACTATAAAGTTTGTTGTAGGTGATTATAAGACACGTTGCATTGTCACTCCATTCAAACTGTTATGTTACATTTAAATTGGGTTGTCCATCCTTGAATGAGACATATTGGACCATCACTTCATTCAATGTGGCATGTTACATTTAATGGGTCATCTTCCCTTCAAAGAGACAAGGTAGACCATCACTCTATTCAAAGTGGAATATTACATTTATATTGGTTCGTCCACCCTTCAATGAGATACATTGAACCGTCACTCCATTCAAAGTGGCATATTGCAGTTAAATGGGTCATCCACCCTTCTATGAGATATGTTGGACCATCACTCTATTCAAAGTGGCATGTTATATTTAAACTAGGTCATCCGCCCTTTAATGAGACACATTGGACCGTTACTCTATTCAAAGTGGCATGTTATATTTAAATGGGTCATCCTTCCTTTAATGAGGCACTTTTGACCGTCACTCCATTCAAAGTAGACTGTTACATTTAAATTGGTCGTCTTCCCTTCAATGAGACACGTTAGATCGTCACTCTGTTCAAAGTGGCATGTTATATTTAAATGGGTTGTCTATCCTTCAATAAGACATGTTGGACCATTACTACATTCAAAGTGGCATGTTATATTTAAATAGGTCATCTGCCCTTCAATGAGACACATCAGACCGTTACTCCATTCAAAGTGGCATGCTATATTCAAAATGGGTCATCCATCTTTCAATGGGACATGTTGGACCGTTACTCCATTCAACGTGGCATGTTATATTAAAGATAAATCATTCACCTTTTACGAGTACATGTTGGGTTATCACCCCATTTAAAGTTGCATAACATTTTTAGAACGGGTTGTGCAAATTGGTTTAACAACTATCTCAGCACAATATGTTAAAACAGGTTTGCACTAATTTATGTTAGTGTAGTGCTACGTTTTTAAGTAATCATTTTGTATGAGATCTTGTGGAGATCATTCGAAAGGATGAAATCACAAATCAAAACAAAAGATGTGGATGACTCTAAAAATGATGCAGTACAATGTCGAACATTTTCTTAGCAGTAAAATAAGACATAGTCTAGAGAAGGACGTCAAACTCTTTGGACGTTAGCTAAAGTATGGTTTCCACCACCATAAAACCATACCCCTGTTAGAAGGAATGTGGGTACTTTGGGATATTGTGGTTTTAGCTTTACCTTCGAGATATTTCTAAACTCATACCAAGGGTAACCTTCTCTTTCCTTCAAATCCGAGTCACAATGTACTTAGAGTTATGGAAATTATGTCTGGGTAGATTCTTACCTGTTGATATTAACTACATATAGAGTCAAACTAAAATGAATCTGATTCCCTAAGTCTCTGAGATATGTATATTGGGCTTTATATTGAGAACTCGACTACATTCCAACCACTCCCTAATCCGCATATTCCTTAGCTTTTTTGGTTTCACCAAAATCCAAAAGTCTGAATAGCTTGTGAATTCTTTGAAAATATGGCTTAATATCAAGAGTTATGAACTACAAGTGACTTGATTTCTCATATAACCTAACATATATAGGAAACCCGATACCGGGTTCCGACCATAACTCCGTGAAATCATGCAAAAATCAACCCCTTTTGGAGAAATAAATTTGTGGTCAAACAAAAATTTTAGGAACTCAAACTCCCTTTGTCCAGGGTAACTTGCATTCACCCTACCCAAAGGGAGGGGGTAGGTGTTGAAACCTAATTTTTTTTCCTCCACGACAAATTTTAATTCTGAGTGTTTTCAATTTTAAATAAAATTACAACAATTATTTTATTTGAATAAAAGCTTTCCTAGTATTTACTTTGTAATTTTCCATTTTAAGTAACAACTATATATTTTCATATTCGTATTTACAAAATTGTATAATTTTGTTCTTGAATAATATTTTTAAGGAAAATCACATTTTAATAAAATGTTTTCTTGAATATTTATTCAAACGATTAAAATATTGATTCAATTATAATTTATTTGAAAAATAATTTGTTTCAAAAATATTTGTTTGATTTTATTATAACAAGAAACTTGATATTTAATCGGTTGTTAATCTGTTTCCAGCGTTGATTCAATTTAGTTGATTTATTAACGTTGGCCGTGAGTGAAATAAAATTGACCACAATTTCTAGACAATTGATCAATTGATATTTCATTTGGTTAAAATTTTAATAAACTTAACTAAACTCATTAATCTATTAGATTGTTTTATAAAATAAAAAAACATCCCCCAATTTAACTAATCAACTACCCAACCCAATAATTAAAACAACTTCAGTCGGCCTATCCACCACCAGGCCCACTAACCAACATAACCCAACCCATGATCCTTTTCCCCTTTTCCGAGTAACAAAACAACTCCAACAGCCAACCATCAACATCAACATGCTTACAAAACAACTTCCAAATGATACCAATAATATCAGTGACCTGACCTTAGCCCAATGCGGTAACCACTCTAGCCCACAAACCCAATTGTAGCGCACAACCTGATTTCGAGCCATATCCAGCATAGCTTCAATGACGCTTCCAGAAGCGGGTCAACTCATAGCCCGCTAATTAAGCATACGAATTTGTATGATTTCCCCAGGTCAAACCTAATCCCATCCCTTGAATTTGAATTTCTCACATAAAATTCAAAAAATTATACTCCATTACCTATTGTCCCACATCAATGGAAGCACAAAGTGCGTCCCTCAATTCCCTTTATATAAAGCTAATTGTTGAGCTAAAATTGGCTAAGTCTTGGAAGGTGAAAAGAACCTCGGAGCAAAAATCTTGAAATTCTTACAAAAAAATTCGTGAAATTTTACTTAAATTTTGTTTAAGGTTTTTTGCTTTCGGTGGTGGAGAGAAAACTTCGACGAATGATTGAGTCCCATTTTACTGCTCCAAATGAGGTAAACATATCTTTCCTTTTTTAGTTTTGTTATAGCTTTCTTTTTCTTCTTAATCTCTTTCATCATAGTTTCATAGTTAAATTTTTTTATTCTAGAATTGTTTGTTGTAGACGGCCTTGAAGGCTATAGGTTATCTGATCAAGATCATGACTTTAACATGTTAATGCATCCCTGAATAAACATTACATGTCCTCGATGGATGATTACCCACCACTAGGTTGATGGATTACTCTGAGCTGTCTAACTGTGGTTGAGAAACTGTGCGTCTGAACTTATGATATAAGACATCATTGCACAAAGAAGAGTATGTGGTCAGTACTTTGAATGTATTGGTATATGAGATGAGGTTCAGATAATATACATAAGGTACTGTGTGTATGAAGTAAGGACTAATTGAATAACTTTCTATAAATAAACATAAAAGCATGAAAACCCTAAAATCTGAGAATGTAAGATGATGCATAAATATGTATTCTAAAATAAGTCTGAAATCCCAAAGACTGTAAACTGTATAACTGAATAACTAAAAGTCTGTACGCTTGGTCAAGAAAACATAAATTGAAACTTTACTGAATATTGTACTGAGACGGTGGGAGGTACCATGTATTAGACATTCCCCAATCTAAGCTAATTGGGGTCCAACCTATATCCCTAGTTGGAAAGGGTGTTAGTACTGTGCCACTGGTACTAACATCATCTATGTGGATCCACTAAACTAGTGTCCCGAAGGACTAATGATTCACCCTCAACTAGAAGGTGATCTAATGAGATACATGTCACCCTCAACTAGAAAGTAAACACTTTGTCAACCCTTAACTGGAAAGTATAAATCTCTAACCTACACTGGCTACGTAGTTTTGGAACTCGAGGATTGCTAATAAGGGCCACACTCTCTACTGTGAAGTGAGTCCTCATCCCTAGTTGGCTCGGTGCTAAATCCTACTCCCAACTGAACTGACAATGATACTGAAATAGACTTGATATTACTACATAACTAATGGTGCTAATCATGATTATAAACATGTAAGTATACAGATAAGAGTCCTGGATTAATTATATGAGTATTTTACAAGATGAATTCATGTAAAACACATAGGTATCGGGCGTTCATAACCCACCAGCACTGAATAAAATTAAAAATAATACCATATAAAAGCTTTAAAACCATAGAAGGGGATCATGGTTCAAAACCTAATACTTAGGCATTTCATCAAACACATAAGAGTCATGAACTTAGCATGGTTATGGGTAAAGCATGCGAGAATAACCTGATTACATGACAAAAATCATAACTTAGGTATTTAAGGTGAATATTACAACATTTAAAACATGTAATGGATCATCCCGCTTGAAAATAACTTATAAACATAACTTGTTATTGAATTCACATGAAATTCATGGAGATATTTCAACTTAAACATGAAGAACTCATAATGTAAAACCAAAAAGGGATTATTGGGCTTCATGAGTGAAAGGAACCCATGGATGAACATCACACATACCTCACTAGATGAAGTCATGAAGATTCTTGAGAATTTGTTGAGATTTGAAGCTTTAATTCCTTGATTGCTTGACTAAGGGTTAGGGTTTGTTCTTGAGGTAGAAGATGTTTTCTTGAGAGATATTATGGATAAAGGGGAAAATATTGCTCCTTGGGGACCTAAATTTCGTGTTATGAACGAGTTTGGGTGGGAGAGTTGACCTAAATACCCTTAAATAATGAAGAACAAAAGCTGGACGGATAAAGGAGGGGGCACCGCAGGCTCTATATTGGTGGGGTAGGCCCCGCACCACGGGCTCCAGTACGGTGGGCAAAGCCCTGCGCTGTGGGACTATCCTGGTGCCGTCACTGGTTTGATTCTCCAAACACACCCCTACGCTCAACACACCTTGAACAACCCTGATCATGAATCAACTTAAAAATCAACTTTTTGAGGCTGGGAAGGTAAAAAAATAAGATTATTGAAGTTTAGGGACCTTAGAAATAACTAAGTCCTAACACTTAGGCTATTTTCTAAGATTTGGACCGCTTAAGCATACAATTGAGAGCTAAAATGTGCTAAGACTTTTATGGGGTATTTCAATATCTTACCCTTGGGAACATTCATTCTCGAATAAGACTGGTTAGCTAAGAATACTGGGGAAATTTTGATCATAAACTTAACATGGATGACTGAAAACAAGATTGCATAACTTAGTCTGAAATATTATACATGATCTGAACTGAATGTATGCAATGACATGAGATGTATTACATAACAGAAAGTGAGAATAGAAAAAATTTAATCTGAAGAAAATCATTACCTTAAGCTGAATTTGAGTTCGCGAATAAAAGATAAGGGTACATGGTTTTCATATCTGGTTCTACTTCCTAAGTAGCTCCCTCAATGGACTGATTCCACCAAAGAACCTTGACCAAGTAAACTTTTTGGTTCCTTAGTCAATGAATCCTACCATCAAGGATGTCAAATGGGACTTCTTTGTGAGAAAGTTTATCGTAAACATCCATGCTCCCTAATAGGAAAAAACAGCTAAATCACTAATATACTTCTTTAACAGGAAAACATGAAACACTGGATGCACTGACACCAAATCTATAGGAAACTCTAGCTCATAAGCTACCTTCCCAAAATAACTCAAGATTTTATATGGTCAAACATAACAGGGACTGATTTTGCCATTCTTTCCAAATCTTTTCACTCCTTTCATGGGTGAGATTTTTAAATAAACCAAGTCATCATCCTCAAACTCAATATCTTTTCTCCTCATATCGGTATAAGATTTTTGATAGCTTTAGGCTATCTTCATCCTCTCTTAAATCAACTAAACCTTCTCCATCACATCAAACACTGTATCTGGCCCTATCAAAGCAGCTATACCTACCTCGAACCAACTAATAGGAGATATACACCTCCTTCCATAAAGAGCCTCAAATATAGCCATCTAAATACTGCAGTGATAGTTGTTATTATAGGAAAACTTAATAAAATGTATGTGATCATCCTAACTACCTCTAAGTCAATCACATATGCTCTCAGTATGTCCTCTAATATCAGAATGGTCTTCTCGATGTGACCATCTATTTGAGGATGAAAAGTTGTATTGAGATGAACTTAGGTACCAAAACCCTTATAAAAAGCCTTCCAAAAGTCAGAGGAAAACTGAGTACCTCTTTCTATATGATATACAGTGGAATCCCATACAGCCTAACCAACACCCTAATATAGAGCCTGACATAATTTTCATTTGAGTAAGAAGTATGAACTGGAAGTAAATGAGCTGATTTGGTCATTCTATCTATGATGACCCATATCGAATCATGCTAATGACGTATGCGAGGCAACTCTATCTCATAATCTATGTTCACCACCTCCCACTTCTTAGTGGTAATACTAAACTCCTACAATGTGTAACCAGGCCTTTGGTGTTCAACCTTAACCTTCTAACAATCAGAACACTTAGCTACAAATTCTGTAATATCCCTCTTCATACCACTCCACTAATAGATTTCACACAAGTCATGGTACATCTTAGTGGCTCCTTAATAGATAGAGTATCGTGCACCATACGCTTCTGCAAGTATTAGCTATGTCAAGTCATCAACACACGGAACACATAATCTACCCTAACAACGAAGTACACCATCTCCCCTTTGGGAGAAAATATCCCCCTTTTGGTCTCTAACCTCCTTCTTTAACTTAACCATACTAGGGTCTCTGTCTTTTTTTTCTTTTATTTCGGCAACCAAGTATGATTCTAAACCATTCTGAACCCATACATTACCTTCTATTGAATCAACCAACCAAACACCTAATCTAGGAAGATTACGAACCCACTGACTAACTTCTTCTTATCCTCCCCGACATGAGTGAAACTACCCATAGACAACTTGCTAAGGGCATCTGTCACTACATTGTCCTTGATCGGATGATACAACACACATATCATAATATTTTAATAACTCAAGACACCTTATATTACAAAGATTCAAATCTTTATATGAGAAAACTTACTACAAACTCTTATGGTCAGTGAGAATATCTACATAAACCCCATAAAGGTAATGTCTCCATATCTTCAAACCAAACACAATAGCTGCCAACTCAAGATCATTAGTAGGATAGTTATTTTTGTGGGGCTTAAGTTGTGTAGAGACATAGACTATGACCTTACTTCTCTATATTAACACACAACTAAGACCAACTCTGAAAGCATTACAGTAAACTACACATCCAACTGAACCATCTGGCAAAGTTAAAACTAGAGCGGAAGTAAGTCAATTCTTCAACTCATGAAAACTCTTCTCATAAGAATCTGACCATTGAAGCTTGACTTTCTTCTGAGTAAGTGGGATGCAATAGAAGAAAATCCTTCAACAAATTATTTGTAATAGCTAGCCAAACTGAAGAAACTCCTAATATTTGATGGAGAGATAGTCCTAGGCCAGTTTCTCACTACGTTGGTGTTTAGATGGTCGACTCTAATGCCATCAATGGAAATAATATAGCCAAGGAAAGCTAGTGATCTTAGCCAAAAATTTCACTTACTAAATTTTGTGAACAATTGATGAGCTCTGAGGGTCTACAATACAATTCTTAGCTGGTTTACATGATTATTCTCACTACGCGGATAGACACAAATATCATGAATGAAGACTAAGATGAACATGTCCAAGTACAACTTCAACACCATGTTCATCAAGTCTATCAAAGTTATATGGGCGTTTGTTACTTCAAAAGAAATAACTAAGAATTCAAAGTGACCATACTGGGTTCTGAAGGCTATCTTTGGAATGTCATATTCTCTGACTCTAAGTTGATTATAGCCGGACTAAGGTCTATCTTAGAGAAGTAACTGGCACCCTGGAGTTGATCGAACAAGTTATCAATTTTGGGGAGTGAATATTTATTTTTGATTGTGACTTTGTTTAACTAACGGTAATTGATGCACATTATGAGAGAGACATATTTCTTATGAACGAACAAAGCTGGAGCACCCCATAGGGAAACACTGGGTCTGATGAATCCCTTATCTAAGAGATCTTTCAACCGTTATTTCAACTCCTTAAGATCAGCTGGAGCTATTCTGCAGGGTGGAATAGAGATAAGACGGGTATATAGATAGAGATCTATTTCAAAGTCAATTTTTTTTTTGGGAGGCACTCTAGAAAGGTCTTAAAGAAACACTTCTAGAAATTACCTCACTACTAAAATTGACACAAGACTTAGAGTGAGAGAACTCAATTCTTTAACTCAAACAAAATGGTAAACACACCCCTTAGAAATTATTCTTCTTTCTTTAAGATAGGAAATAATCTGACCCCTAAGCACAAATGTACTACCCCTCCATTCAATGAAAGGTTCATTTGGAAACTAAAACTAAATAACTCTATTTCCATAATCAACCAAGGTATAACATGAGTGGAGCCAATGTATGACGAGTATGACATCAAAATCAGTAATCTCTAACTCCATAAGATCCACTGAGGTAAATCTTTGGGACAATGTAACCGATCAGTTCCTGTATACCCATCTGGATACAATGGAGCTACCTACTGGAGTAGACAATGAGAAATATTATACTAAATATTTGAGACTAACACCAAAATCATTTCTATATAAGGATTCACAAAATAAAGTGAAGCTTTGGGGTCTAATAAACCATAAAAATGAACATGAATGATTTGTAACGTACCCGTGACTATGTCAGGAGAAGATTCCTAATCCTGTAGAGACTTGAGTGCAAACAATCGATTTTGGCACTGATCACTAGTTACATTAGAAGTGACACCCAGTTGTGTCGGGCGACCAGCTGGAATTGAAGGACGATTAAACTGACCCTTCCAGATGGCCTTTAGTCAACCTCTAACTCTGTGTCCTAGCTTTCCATATCCCAAACACATATCATAGCCATCTCTACACATGACCTAATTATGCCTTTCGTACTTACCACAAAGTATATTAGTATAAATATTGTTCATACTACCCAGGGAATTAGAGCCTGGTGCTCTATCTCGACTGTCATTCCTTAACTTAGGCCCTAGCGCACAAGATTAAGATGGGGATAAAGACTTCTGACAAAATTGAGAATAGTTATCACCCTCTAAACTTGTCTGAGAAAAGTTAAAACTACCCATTTTGGCTCATTATCTTTTTCTTTCTCTTTAAGCTTCTCTTCCTGAATCTACTGAGCATGAACCATAAGTCTAGATAAATCCATCTCCTTAATTAACATTGTGGTCATACATTCCTTGCCCAGACTATCAGATACACCAGATACAAACTTACTTATTCTAAACCAATTATTATCCACCATCGAAAGAGCATACCTCGCTAACAAAGTGAACTTAAGTGAGTATTCCTTCACACTCATATTAACTTGCTTTAAATTGATGAACTCCTGCACTTTAGCTTTCCTCAACTCTAATGTGAAGAACCTATCTAAAAAAGTTATGGAAAACTTCTCCCACTCAACAGGCCTTGCCTCAACACCCCTATCCTTCTTCTACTTCTTATACCAGGTGTGAGCTATATCCTGGAATTAATATGCAGCAACCTTTGCACTCTCACTTGAAGAGACACCCATAATATAAGTCACTTTTTGGATCATATCAAGAAACTCCTACGGATCCTCCTTAGGCTTGGATCCCGAGAGCAAATGGGGATTCATCTGCGTGAAATCCCTGATCTTGATGGTAACTGCATTTTCTATTGGATTAGCTAGGGAAATAGCCTGCTAATTGTTTTGAGCAGCTACTAAATGAGCTAAAGTAGTAAAAAAAGCTCTGAACTCAGCGTGAGAGACATGTTCATTCATGGGATCTTCCTAAACAGGCGGAGGTGTGAGCTGATTCCCATTCATTCTTCCGATATTTCTTTTAGGAGTTATTGCCTGCAAATAGAATAATGGATGAGTTAGAAAGAGATTTTAAGTAGAACTCATACTCTTTTGCACGACATAAATACTAAAAGAAGGGAAACTTTTCCTAATATATCTTTTAGCCTTTTGTCTATAAGTGTGATGTGCTTCACACCATGCATAAAACTCTACTCAATAAGGCTTTCAGACTCCCTAGGAGACTGTACAACCTCAGGCTCTGATACCAAGTTTTGTCACGACCTGAGGCTACCCCTTAGTTGCAACAATGGTGCTTACAATCACAAGTAACCGCAAGCTAACTCATGAGCTGGTACCTGTTGTGAGCACTAAATAATCATAGACATAACACCTTTATAGAAGATAAACTAAGAAGGAAATATAAATCTGAATACTTAAATACCGAAACAATCATAGGTCTGAAACATCTGCTAAAAACTGAAGGTGACTGACTGACTATCTAACTAACTATCTGAATATCTGAAAGCATCTAAACAGACTAAAGAGCTGATGAGACAGACTCCTAACTAACACCGACTGACTAAATAAAATAAAATATTGAAATAACAAAATAAACATAACATTTCCTCAATGGATGTGAACTCACCACTACAACTATTGGATTATGCTGAGCTATCTAACTGCGGTCAGGAATTGTGCATCTAAACCTATGATATAAGACATCATACTACGAAGAAGAGTATACAGTTAGTAGTTTGAATGTACTGGTATATAAGATGAGGTTAGGCTGATATATATGGGGTACTGTACATAGAAAGTAAGGACTAACTGAATAGCATGTGATAACTTAACATGAATGCATAAAAACTATAACACCTGAGAATTCAAGACGAAGAAAAAATCTATAATCTAAAACATATCAAATTCTGAAAGACTATAAACTGTATAACTGAATAATTGAAACTTTGTACACTTGGTTAAGAAAACATAAATTTAAACTATAATGAATACTATACTGAGACTATGGGAGGTATAATATAATTGACATGCCCTAATCTGAGCTAATTGGGGTCCAAATTGTTACCTATTTGGAAGGGGTATCAGTATCGTGCCATGAGTACAAATACTAGCTATGTGGATCCACTAAACTAGTGTCCTGAAGGGCTAATAAGTCACCCTCAACTGACAGTTTCTCTAATGAGATATGTGTCACCCTCAACTAGAAAGTAAAAACTTTGTAAACCTTCAACAGGTAGGTAGACATCTCTAACCTAAGCTGGCTACGTAGTTCTATAAGTTGGGGTTTTATACTAAGGGTCACACTATAATGTCCTGAATGTGGTATATGAAATGCTACATGGTAATCATAATCCTAAAGGACCATAAGCTAACCCATGCCTGAAATCTGTAACTGAGCCCTAAATAATAATGGTAATATCGTAAATAAAAAAACATGAACTAAAAGGCCATAAGGTTCAATAATGATACATAACTAAAAATATGGTATAATATACCAAAAGAACTAAAATAACTGTCTGAACATGTGATAATTAGAAAGCCTCTAAAACTGAACTGTCTGAATAAGGAGTTGGTGGAATAGTCCCCAAACTAACCCCATCTTCTAAAATAAACTAAGTACTGAAAGAATAAAATAATCAAATCATAATATCCTTGAATAATGAGGACTCACTGTTGACTCTGACTGTTTAAACTAGAATTCTACTGATACTCTGAAGCGCGTCCTTCTGAACCTATGGTATAAAACACCATAGCAAAAATGCATTAGAATGATTGAATGTACTGGTATGCAAGTGAGGTAGACTGAATGCAATGGTTCATATGCATGAATAATACTAACTATCTGAATAACTTAAGCATGACAATAAATGCATGAATACGTAACTGTATCTGACAGTTCTGATTATGAAAAACTGGTCTGATTGGTTGTATCTGACAGTCCTAAAATCTGAATACTGGTAACATGAATCTCGTATAATTAATATATTATTAAATAGGTGGATGTATCTGACAGTCCTGATTTTGATAGAACTAGATGAGTTCCATACTAAGCTGAGCGACTGTATCTGACAATCCTAAAACTGTAGAACTAAACTAAGTTTTATTACTGAGATAGGATCCAAAACTAAGACTGTGGGAGATAATCATCTAACTGACATGCCCTAAAAATAAATTGGTAGGGTCTAACATATAACCTCAGTTGGGAGGGTGTCAGTACCATGCCACGGGTAAAGACAAGTTGTAAGTAAACCCTCTCTGACAGGGAGTCTTCTTTCAACCCCTTCTAGTTAAAAAAACTCAAATGAGGTATATAATCCCTTAACTCGTATGGTACATCTCAACCTACAGTTGCTACGCAGTTCTGGAATGCAGGTATTGCTTCTTAGCTTCACTCGGTCTAAATCCTACTCCCAACTGAAGATACACTAAACTAATTTAAACTGAAATAAACTGTTACTGATAGTATCTTTTAGCTAATTTGAACAGAGTTCAGTAAACTCCATTGACTAACGAAATACTACAGAGATCGGATAACTGACTAAGATTACTGAGATTACTGAGTTTTCCTAAGTTATGTAACTGACTGAATTCTAATGATCATGGCTTGAATGGGAGTATCGTGAAAACTAATACTGGTTTTAGGCACACAACTAAATTTCCCCAAGACTCGATAGCATGAAACTGACAAGACTTGACACTTTGTGAACACATAAACAATATCAACAATTTATAATATAATAAGTTAGGGATTTCATGAAACACGTGGTTGTCATAATGTTTTACATGGATTGAATTGCATATATACATGTCATACTTTCATCAACCTAATCTCGTGAACATTTCATCAAATACTCATAATGAACAAAATATCATGGAAGTCAGTCTTGGTCATAAGGGTAAAGCATGAATTTATTATTTTAGTCACAATTGAACTATAATACCCAATTTCTATCCTCCTAGCCATTTTGTCAAACACCCTACATGAGCAACTTAGGGCATAGGTGAAATCATCAAATTACATATCATAAACAACTCAATTCATGGATTTCATCTTACATGATAATGTAGTTTCATCAAAACACATAAAGATTCGAACTTGGGAATCATACAAAATGATAAACATAGTTACAAACAACCCACAAAGATTGACGGAGAGATTCTTGAATTTGAGTATTAAATGTGAATCCTTAATAGAAAACCCTAGCTTGTTCTTGAGAGAAACTTGAAAGAAACTCTATATTTTGGGTGAAATATGGAAGAATCTCGTGTTATTAGTTTTATCTAATTATGGGAAATTGACCCTTTTCCCCTTAAAAATATGAACATTTAGTGTCTAAAAAAATTAGGTACCTACGCTACAAAGGACGTGGAGCATTGATGGCTACGATGCAATACTTGATGCGTCATACCATGATCATATTGAGCCTCAAAAATTTTGACTCTGGCAGCCTGCACAAATGTTGACCAACGAGATTGGAAATGCAACGTGCCATGATCGCGTCGGTCCACTATTTTGGGACTCCAAACATAATCCAAACATGTTCCAAACAATCCAAAACATGTCCAGGAACACCTATTGACCTTCTTGATCATGAACTAATAAAAATACGGACCATTAAAGGACATTAAGGTAGAAAATAAGATTACCGACTTTCAAAGGCCAATAATAGGCTAAGTCTGGGAACCTACCTAGAATTTTCTAAGTCTGGGAGCCCTTGACAAGCTTAAAGGATTGAATTAAGCTTTAGAATTTTATGGGGTCATACAATATCTCTCCGTTAATAATATTCATCCCTGAATGAGACTGACTTAGAAGGAAGAAAAGATAAAGTAATATATATAATGAACATGAACAATTGGAACATGATTCCATGATGGACATAACTGATAAACTAAATGTATCATGCTAAATATGCATATCTAATGCATGGTTAACTGGTTCATGAATGCATGACTGAATTTGTAATGGTAAGTAATACCAAGTTTATCATGGAAATCTGTGCATGAAACTAGGTAAGTTCAAGGGAGACTATTTCCTTATATTAAAAATGCTAATGAGAATAAAGTTAATTACTGGATATGAACGAGCAGAAACACGTGAATGTAACTGAGTCTGGATTATGATACATGAGCTGGATATCGTGATCTGAACTAAGTAACTTGAATACGCCGCTTACGGTTGAGGTTAGAGTTTGAGGGTCAACTTATAAGTACCTCCTTAGTCCAAACTAGATTCAATACGAGAAGAGATAATGGCATGTTTTATGTCATGATAGTTCAGGGAATTATCGTGTATCTCCCCCTTAGGACACTAGGTCCTTCAAAGAATACTAATTTTTTTGAGATACTGAGGAAATCTAGGGTGATGCACAAGGCAGCTACGAATTAAATCATGGATGGATATCCAGGACCCGAAGATAAGACAAAGTGACTAGACCGTACGCACTGCAACTGAGACTATTAAAAAGATTTACATAGATGTTGAGCACGAATGTATAAATATCTACTAACTTTATCTGATTAACTAAATAACTTAAATCTGAATACTAGGTGTGTAAGACTAAATTGTACTTAGTCTAGATAGTTGGACTAAGACTATAGGGTATTATTCATAGGAGGTAATGACAGATTGGACAACATGAGGTAACTGATCAAGAGTGTGGGAAAACTATATTACCTTAGAAATACAAGAATAGGCATCTAATTATGATTTGGAAACATTCTGTAAGCTGAGGTACTATAATACTAATAACTGAGTAATAGATTGCCATATGCTATGGTCGGGTAATCTTAAAACTGGACTAGGTTTTTGATCTTACTACTGGACTAGGACTGTGACTGACATTGTACTTAATTAGCAGTTACCACCCTACGACACTGGTTGAGAAAAACTACTACTACCAGTTGTGGCTCTCTTATTTTCCCTATCCTTTTTCTTAAGTTCTACTCCTCAATCTGTTGAGCATGGACCATAAGCATAGATATGTCCATCTCCTTAATTAGCATCACAATCCTGCACTCTTTAACCACTTTACTTGATACCCTAGAAATAAACTTATTCATTCTAGATCTATTGTCTGCTACTACATGAGGAGCGTACCTGGCTAACGAAGTGAACTTGAGGGGGGTATTCTCTTACGCTCATACTACCTTGTCTAAGGTTGATAAACTCTAACACTTTGGATTCTTTCTGTTCTATGGGGAGAAAGAATCTACCTAAGAAAACTGAAGCAAACTCTTTCTATTCTATGGTCTCTACATCTGTACCCTTGTCTACCTTTCACTGCTTAAACCTTGTATCGGCTACACCTTGTAGCTGATAGGTGGTTAACTCTACACTCTCAATGGAAGTTACTTCCATGATATCTGTGACTTTTTAAACCTAGTTGAGGAACTCCTGTGGATCCTCTTCAGACTTAGAAATGAAGAATAGGGGAGGATTTATTTGGGTGAAGTCCCAAATCCTGGTTGCAGTAGAATTGGCCACTGGGATGGCCAAAACAGTAGTTGTCCAGTCATTTTGAGCTATGAATGAATTGGATAGAGTAGTGAATGTAGTTCTGAATTCTGCATGAGAGATGTACTCTTCCAGAGGATCTCCCTGGATGGACTGAGTCCTTATTCCTCTTTTGTTACCCCTTTTGGGAGGCATGTTCCATAAATAGAAGAGAAGAGGGGATTAAACTAAGAGTTTGACTGGAGCTCATGCTCACTCGCATGACATGAATACTGAAAGAAGGGAAACTATTTCTAAAACATCTCATAGACTCCTGTACATAAGTATAGTGCACAGCATACCCATGTGCAAGACTCTACTAAATGCATTTTTTAAGAATTCCTACGATGTTGTTCAACCTTACACTCTGATACAAAGTTTGTAATGCCCCAAATCTGGTACCCGGAATGCTACACAGTGCTCATAATCCTGAAGGACCACAAGCTAACCCATGACTGATATCTATAACTGAGCCCTAAATAATAATGGTAATATCATAAATACGGAAGCATGAACTAAAAGGACATAAGGCTTAATACTGATACTTAACTGAAAATATGGTATAACAATATGAAAATAACTAAAAGAACGATCTGACCATGTTGTAGTCTAAAAGCCTGTAAAACTGAATTGTCCGAATAAGGAGTTGATGGGACAATCCCCTAACTAATCCCATCTGCTAAGATGAACTAAGCACTAAAAGAATGAAATAATCAAATAATAACATTCTTAAATAATGAGGACTCACTGTTGACTCTGACTGCTGAAACTGAAATGCTACTGATACTCTAGAGCGCGTGCTTCTAAACCTATGGTGTAAAACACCATAGCGAAAATACATCAATATGATTGAATGTACTGGTGTGCAAGTAAGGTAGGCTAAATACAATGTTTCATATGCATGAACAATACTAATTGACTAAATAAAACAAATGTGAGAATACATGCATGAATACATAACTGTATCTGAGATCGTGATAACACTGACTCATGAATTCTGATAACGGGGATTTACTAATATCTGGGTACTAATACTGGGATACTGAAATACTAAATTTATTAAGTACTGAGGAACTGATATCATATTATTGATAAAGGAATGACTATTTCTGACAGTTCTGATTATGAAGAACTGGTCTGATTGACTATATTTGATAATCCTGAAATTTAAATACTGGTAACATAAATTTCATAAAATTAATATACTATTAACTAGAACATTGTGTCTGATAGTCCTGATTCTGATAGAACTAGCTGAGTTTTGTACTGAGCTGACGGACTATATCTGATAGTCCTAAAACTGCACGAATGAACTAAATTCCATTACTGAGACTAGATCCAAAACTGAGACTATGGGAGGTAATCATCTAACCGACATGCCCCAAAAATTAACTGGTTATGTCCAACCTGTAAACCAGCTGGAAGGGTGTCAGTACCATCCCACGAGTAATGACAAGTTATGACTAAACCCTTACTAACATGGAACTCTTTGGTCAACCCCTTTTAGTAAGAAAAACTCAAATGAGGTGTATAATCCCTAAACTCGTAGGGTACATCTTAACCAACATTGGCCACATAGTTCTAGAGTACAAGGATTACTTTTAAGGATCACACCCTCTACTGACTAACAGGTGAGTACCTATCCTAAGGTTCACTCGGTGCTGAATCCTACTCCTAACTGAAGAGACACCAAAATGATTTAAACTAAACTGAACTGTTATTGATAGTATCTTTTAGCTCATTTAAATAGCGTTCACTAAATTCCATTGACTGACGAAATACTACTGAGATTGGATAACTGACTCAGATTACTAAGTTTTCCTAAGTCATATAACTGACTGAATTCTAATGATCATGGCTTGAATAGTAGTATTATGAAAACTGACACTATCTCTAGGCACACAGCTAAATTATCGGGTATAAGTACCCCTAGGACTCGATAGCATGAAACTAATAAGACTTGACACTTAGTGAACACACAACCAATATCAACAATTCATAATACAATAAGTTGGGGATTTCACCAAACACATAGTTGTCATAATGTTGTACATAGATGGAATTGCATATACACATGTCATACTTTCATCAACCTAATCTCATGAACATTCCATCAAATACTCATAATTCATACAATATTAAGGAAGTTAGTCTTGGTCATAACGGTAAAGCATGCATTTATTATTTGAGTCACAATTGAGCTATAATGACCAATTTCTATCCTCCTATCCATTTTGTAAAACACCCTATATGCACAATTTAGGGCATAGGTGAAATCATCAAATTACACATCATAAACACCTCAATTCATGGATGTCATCTTGCATGCTAACGTAGTGTCATGAAAACACATAAAGATTCCAACTTGGGAATCATACAATCAGATAAACATGGTTAAAAACAACCGACAACATAAATATCATGTTTTCTAATTTAAAAGAGGGTTCTTGGACTTGATGGATGAAAGGAATCCATAAATCAACACTTGACATACCTTAGTTCCTGATTTTACAAAGATTGACAGAGAGATTCTTGAATTTGAGTATTGAATTTGAATTCTTAATTGAAAATCCTAGCTTGTTCTTGAGAGAAACTTAAGAGAAACTCTACATTTTGGGTGAAATATGGATGAATCACGTGTTATTGTATTTATCTAAGGATGAAAAATTAACCCATTTTCCCATAAAAATATGGATATTTAATGATGAAAAAAGTTGGGCGTCAACGCTACCAGGGACATGGCACGTTGATGGCTGTGATGCCATACTCGATGCATCGTGCCATGATCGCATCGAGCCTCAAAAGTTTTAGCTCTGGCAGCCTGCACAAATGTTGACCAACACGATTGGCGATGCGGTGCTCCATGATCACGTTGGTCCACTATTTTGGGACTTCGAACATGATCTAAACTTGTCTGGGAACACATAATGACCTTCCTGATCATGAACTAATAAAAATACGGACCATTAAAGGACATTAATATGGCAAAATGAAATTACCAACTTTTGAAGGTCAATAATAGGCTAAGTGTAACGACCCGATTTACTAAAACGGAATACTACATGGTGCTCATGACCCAAAAGGACCACAAGCTAACCCATGACTGATATCTATACCTGTATACTGCATAAGATAACTTAATAATGCGAAAATATGCAATAAAAGGCCATAAGGTTTGATCATGAACATAACTAAATAATATAACATCTGTGTGCGGTAATAGAATACCCACAACAAAACTAAAAATACTGAAGTCTGAACATGATAGTATATATCTAGTCTGCATCTAGTCTGAAGCCTCTACTGTCTGAAGAATATGAATAAGGATTTGATGGGTTATGTCCACAACTAACTCCAACTAATAAGCTAATCAATAAGATACTAGAAAATCATTATGTCCTCGAAGGATGAGGACTCACTTCTACTCTCACTTCTGAATCTGAAATCTACTGCTAATCTGTAACTCGTATCTCTGAACCTATAGTGTAACATAAAAAGAAAGCACCATAGAGAGAATGCATCAATGCATATGTACTGAGTATACATGTGAGGTAGGCTAAATACAAGGGTTCACATGCATACTAATGCTAACTGACTGTATAACATGAACGTGAGAATGCATACATAATTATGTAACTATAATTGACAACATGATATCGTGATTACTAAATCTGAATAATGATAAAATGATATGACTGATAACATAAATGACTATATTTGAGTATAACTGATAACGTAGGTGACTGTAGCTGAAAGACCTGAATCTGATGGAACTATCTGTGTTTCATACTATATTTGAGTTAACTGTATCTGACAGTCCTGAAATCTAAAGAACTATCTGAGTTCTATTACTGAGACTAATTGTCTATATCTGATAGTCCTGATTCTGTAACATGAAACTGTCGAAAGTAGTATCTAACCGACATGCCCCAAATATGCTATAATAGCTGAGCTAAGGTCCAATCTATGCCCTGATTGGAAGGGTGTCAATACCATGCCACTGGTAAGGACAACATGTGAGTAACCCTCATATAACAGGTAACTATAGAGAGAATGGTGGGAACCCTCACATAATAGGTTAAGACACCTCATCTACCCTCATATAGCAGGCTATGATGTCTCAACCTATGTTGGTTACATAGTTATGGAACACAAGGATTGCTTTTAGGAATCACACCCTCGTATTACAGGTGAGTCCCCATCCTTGGGTTCACTCAGTTCTAATTCCTATTTCTATCTGAATGGACACTAAACATGATTTACAAAACTAAACTGAGCATGGACTGAGTTACTGAATTTTCTTGGATAACGGAATACTATTGATATCTCACAACTGACTGAGTCATGAGATCATGGAATTTTTCCTGAGTTATAAGACTATCTGAAGTCTAAGAATGTATAGCTTGACTGAGAGTATCATGAAAATGTCACATGGATCTAGGCACACAGCTAGTATTTCAAGTACAAGTACCCCAGGACTCGATAGAAGAAAACTGACATAACATGATTTACTTGAAGACTTGACTATCATCATAATACGTAATACCTTCATAGGAGCATTTCATTAAACATGTAATAGGCATGATCTTGTACATACATGGGAATTTCATGATATCATGCTAGTTAGACAATATTCCTTCATCAAGGCATTTAATAAAACATATGATAGGCATGGTACATGTAAACATCATTATTCAATTCTAATTTCATCATTTAAGGGTTTAAATCTTAGGGTTTCATGAATCTATAGATTTAGTAGATAAACCCATACAGAAACTATCAACAATCATGGAGTAGAATCCAATTTTACATCTATCAAACATGAACATGAGAAGCCAAAATATGAAAACATATAGAAAATCCATAACTTGAGTTTAGAAAATGGATTGTTGGACTTCATGGATGAAAGGAGTCCATGAATGAACACTATGCATACCTTAGATCTTGATTTTGTGAAGATTGATGGTGAAACCTTCCTGAGTTTGAATCCCTAATAGAAACCCTAGCTTGTTCTTAAGATAAACTTGAGAGAAACTAATATGTTTTGGGTGAAAAGTGGTTGAATCATATGTTAAAGGGATTATAAAGGGGTAGGAAGTTGACCCTTTTAACCCTGGATACGTCATTAAATTTTTAGTTAAATTTCCCGAGTTGGGCCCTGATAACGCTCAATCTACAGCTCTCGTAAGAGTGTAAAGTGGTCGTAGTCAAATATAGAACCCAACTGGGTTGGGTATCGATCCCTCAGGGAATAGCTTGGTCAACAAGTAAGCAATGATTACTAGACTTTTAGTGCAAGTCTCGTAAAAAGGGGGGATTGTAATGTGCAACCAAAATATTAAAGTAAAAACTGAAAATAGCAAAGTAAAAAGAAAGAATGTTTAGTAGGTTGTAAAACAATGAGAATTGAAGACGTAGGGTTATGTCCACCTTCTGAGTTTACGTCTCTATTAGCTATGAGTTATGCGGAATTCGGACATGCATGTGCTTATAGAGAATTGTATTCGATGGTAAATCCAGGCGTCTTTCGAGCTATTCGAGGATTATTTAACTTTAACTCTTTCGAACTTAAAGCGTATCTAACGGTACAAATTCTCCAAGAGGTTAATCCAATTACGGCACTAACTTTTTAATAGGGGATGGGACCCTACTACCTTGACATTATCTCTTTTCCAGACATATAACTTTTCTTTCGAACAAGTTAATGCTATACTGGCGTATTCTTGCGTTTGCAACCATAAAGAATTTAGATTAAGATGAAGTGAATAATGATATAAGCAGCATACGTGTCACAAACTCACAAACTCATAGCATTAGATAGTATCTCATACGGCTTCCATAACCCCAACAGAGAGGTTTAGTTACCCATGAGTGCGAAGGAAATCACAATAGACATTGTTATTATACCACAATAAAGATTTCGTGTAGTAATGGTGTGGTAGGCGTTAGGCGTGAACTTCCCTTGCAAGTAACATTTCTCTTGTTGCGGAAATTAAGAATTGAATAGATGAATAGAAGAATAATAAAAAGTAGAATTAATGGAAAGATTAGAAGAGTTGTAAGGTAAGATGAGAGTTAAAACTAGAATGAATAAAAATCTCTAGCAAAATAGGGTATTTATAATACCCATATCCTATTCCGACTAAGCTAATGAAATACTTAACAAAATCCTACTAAGCTAATGAAATACTTAACCCAATTGTACTAGGTTAATGTATCATTATCCTAATCCTAATAAATTACTGCTAGTCTCCAAAGTCTTCAGAATTGCTGTTTTAGCCCGGGACAGATTTTCCATGCGCCACTTTTGGTCCTTGGCGTCCAAGACTCCCTTTTCTCCTTTCGTGAAGCTTTCTTTGGTGTCAAGTTATCCATAAAATGCTGAATACTGCATCATCTATACCTGAAACTTTGCTAATCATGTTTGTTAGCTCACTTACAGGAAAAAGGACTAAAAGTGCATGAAATATATAATTTGTTCTCAAAACATTGCTAAAATATGGGTAAAATATAGCACTATAGGCGTGTAAATTCGCCTATCATCAACACCCCACACTTGAAGCTTTGTTCATCCTCGAACAAACTATCATGTCCATCTAAACATCAACTTAGGGTTTCACAGTATCAACACAAAATATTCATCAAGACAAGCACAACAATTATCAACAAAGAGTAGTTTTCTGATCATTAGTAGAAACAATTCCACCTCTAATATAGACTCGTGATGATGGTTAATTAGTATTCAAAAGTTAAGGCACAAAGAATCATACACAACTACCCAAAACTCATCAACCATGCGTGTCTCACCATATATTACCCATAATTACTCACAAGTATAGTATATATTTCGAACATGGGTATAAGATTATCCTTGCTCTCACTCTCACAAAGAATTCATATGCTGCAACTGATGACCATAGGCTTGCCCTTAGTGTAATGCTCCACTAAATATCAGAATGCTAAGCTTAGGATCAAATAGGTCTTTTACAGGTTGTAATGTAGGCTAAGGGACGGGTAGGACTATTTTGGCCAGAAATAGTGACTAAGTTCCCTAAGTGCTTTAATACATCACAATATGTCATTAATACTTTCTTTTCAAACAACCTTTATTCTTTCTTTTATTCTACCACCCCTTTTCTCCTCTTTTGTTTTTCAATTTTAAACATAACTAACTTTTTAGTTTTCCTTTCCTTTTTCTTTTCATAACACACCTCTTATGATAGCAATTCTTTTTCATAACAATATCCAGCACCATTACTTTCTAAAGCATCATACTCACCCAATTTCCTCTTATTTTGTCGCATGACATTACACTTTAAAGCACTTAGGAATTTGGATCAAATTATGGTCTTGAAACCATGGATTAGGCTGACATATGAGGTTATCAAATAAAATAGTCTAAACGATCAAAGGGGTTATCTAGGATGATGTCCAAGGGTAGGTAAAAAGAAGGTAGACAAGTCTAGGTTGCCAAAGAAATGCCTAAATAATCTCCTAGACTTGCACTCCTTATTTTCGCTTTACATACATACCAGGCAAGTTCTAGCATCAGCCACAAGCATAGAATATACTGTATCCTCACACACACAAGGCGCATGGTCGACTTTATTGGGAGTAGTATAGACTCTTGACCCAATAGATGAAGGAATTGAACCACACAATATCACATAGTGAGTCACAATTAGAGCCTAAACATCTCAATAGTCATGATTTTAGCACGTACTCTTGTTATAATCTCATGCTGCCTATTAGAATAATTTCATGCAAAGCTAAGTAAAAAAAAAATTAACAACTAAAAAAAAAATGAAAAACGAAAAAAAAAAAACTAAAATAGAAAAAAAACTAAAGCAAACATAAATGCATCATAAATAGCATGCAAATACCAGCACCCCACACTTAGATGGGACACACTGCCCTCAGTGGAAAATAAATAAGAAGAACCTGGTTAGTCGGACTCATCCTCTATGTCTGGGGTCATACCCCCTTCATCGGAATCATCATCAGAGTCGTCATCCTCAGAAGTTCCTCATAAATACCCCACTTGTTTCCAAGAGTGCGTCGAGGTATTTGCAGCACGGAGGATACACCTTGCTCTTTTCTTCCTCTTTTCTGGCCTCTTTGTGAAGTGGTTGCTTTTCTTGTGTTTTGGTTCCATTGTACCTGAGATCTCAATAGAGTCATTTTAGCTTCATCTCGGAAGATTCAATCAACAAACAGACAATAGTGGCACCACCCCACACTTAATTTGTTGACACAAACTAATTAAGTGAATGATATAGATTACTCAGACTTCATCGACATACATTTAGGTGATATGTTCCAACAATATAATCAGTTCAGTCATACTTCTTATAATCTTGGCAATACTTTCATGTTTGATATATCAAGACTACTACATAGAGATTGAATCAAGGTATAGCATCTAGAAATAATCACAACCTCACATGTTGGTAGTCAACCATAATTCTTATCTCGATGAACAAGTCATTCAAACATGTAAGTATGCAAGTGACAAGATTATCCAATTTTAGTGACCATGTCAATTCCGAGAAAGTATGACAATGCGTCAAAATCAAATTCAAGTTGGGAACAAGTTAAGATCATCCTTACGTATTCGTTTACTCACTTAGTTGTGTCACAACAATTCAATCATATTCAAATCACCAATACTACTTCAAGATTTAGCAATTCATAATATGCGTAGTAGTGTAGTACTTACGGAATCAAATGAAGAACAAAGAAGTACTTACTTGGTTAATGACCTTGGATGATGTTCTAGCAAGGTAAAAGAGCAAAAGGAAAATTTCTTGAGAGGATTTGGAGAGGTAGGCGGCGCTTATGTTAGGTTTGCAATGTGTTTTTGACCTAAGACTAAGTTTCTTATATATAGGACAAGCTTGTGTCGGGTTTTGACCCATTTAAAATTGGATTTGGAGACCAAAAGTAACCATAGGCGGCGCCTAAGGCTTTGCCTAGTTGAGCAGAATGCCATAGCATAGGCCATGCCTATTGCAAAGCCTTTAGTGACCATAGGCGGCACCTATTGCAAAGCCTTTAGTGACCATAGGCGGCGCCTATTGCAAAGCCTTTAGTGACCATAGGCAGCGCCTTTAGCATGGCATATGAGATTCAGAGGCAAAAGGCTTTAGCATAGGCGGCGCCTATGCTATGGCATACTTGGGCATAGGCGGCGCCTATGCTATGTCACACTAGATTCCGAGACCTTAGGCCATAGTATAGGCCTTGCCTTGTTCGTGGCCTAGTTTTTCCTATGCCTAGCCTTTTTCGATGCCTATATTTTCATGAGCAATGTCCCAATCCATAGCCTTTTGCTTCTTAATTCCTAACTTACCACCGTTAACATGCAATACGTCCAAATCAAAATTTGAAACCGACCTCCTCATTTTACACCTCTTTGCACCTACATTTACTTGAAAACAACAAAAACGATTAGAATGATGGGTTGCCTCCCATCATGCGCCTTAGTTTTGGTCGTGGCTCGACAAAATTCTAAGAAAACAAAAACAACAAGAACATTTAAAAATAATGGGTTGCCTCCCACCAAGCGCTTGATTTATTGTCACGGCATGACATAGCTATCTCGATTACTTAGTCCTCATCGAGATAGATGGGGCATCATTTTCTGAATGAATTCAGATGACGCTGATACTTACTTGAAGGCATGCAATCTTCTTCGAGATGACTCCTGTGCATACATATCCCAAGAGGGATACCAATTATATCATTAATATTTCTACCCACAGCTCTCTTGTACCTCATCAGAGCAGAGATGAGAGCCTCTACGTGCTGTTCACTTAAATCATCCGCAATACTTTCCAGAAGTGTATTTCCATATCCCAAGAACACATCCCTTAGATAATTGGGGAGCTCTTTCGATTCTAACATTGGTGGCTCTTCAATGGAAGTCTTCGCTGTTGGTGATGGTTGATTCTTAAGATCAAGGTCCGACTGTTCAGGAGTATGAGAATAGGACCCTATTTCTGTTAGAGCACATGTAGTTTCTTCATAATCTTCGTCATCCTTATGCTCAACATTCAGTAGCGCAGCAGACAATGGCTCAACAGTAAGCGGCTTTTCTACAGATAATTCTTTCTTATCCTCATAAGCTATGGAGAACACATCCATATCGCTAGGCTGCTTTATTTCTTTGCATATATCAAAGCGGACCACTTCGTCGTTCAACCGAAACAAAAGCTCATTAGCTCTCATGTCAATAAGCACACTTCCAGTTGCAAGGAAAGGACGTCCAAATATTATGGGAACTTCAGAGTCCGCCTCAAAATCTAGAATAACGAAGTCTGCAGGAAAGGTAAATGAAGAAACCTTCACCAACACATCATTCAAGATACCCACATGTCTTTTTACCGACCTATCAGCCATCACGAGCCTCATATTGGTTGGTTTCGGATCGCCTAACCCCAACTTCTTGTAGACGTATAGTGGCATCAAATTAATGCTAACACCCAGATCGCACAATGCCTTGGCAAAATTCATAGATCCAACAGTGCAAGGAATAGTGAAGGCACCGGGGTCAGCCTTCTTCTAAACTAGTGATCGGGTAGCGATTGCGCTGCAGTGATGAACGTCATCTTTCAACTCATAGATGGCTGCCCGCTTCTTTGTCAAAAGATACTTCATAAATTTCGCATACCCAGGCATTTGTTCTAGTGCCTCTACCAATGGAACATTAATGGTCAGCTGCTTTAACATATTCATGAATTTGTTGAACTTTGTATCATCTGCAATCTTCTTCAATCTTTGAGGAAAAGGTGGTGGTGGATAGGGAATGTTCTCTCCACGGCTTTCTTCTCCTATTGCTTCCGTATTTTTGCCTTTTCAGGCTGCAACATGCTCGGTGTGACGTCCTGGACGTCGTGGGTGGCTTCCGCGGATTCCTCTCCTTTTGTGTTATCATCAATGTCCGCTACTTCGTCAACCACTTGCTTGCCTTTTGATGAAGTTTCCAGTACCTTACTACTTCGGGTAGTAACAACCATGCATAATCCTTCATTCCTTGGGTTTTGCACAGTGTCGCTAGGCAAAGTGCCAGCCTTTCTTTGATTGAGTGCTGCTGAAAGTTGGCTCAATTGCTACTCTATTTTCTTGATTGAAGTGGAATAAAAATCAACTAATTGCTTCATAGAGGACAAATCATTTATTACCTCCGTTACTCCAGCGCTCGTTTCTTCCACTCCTTTCAATAGTTTAGCCATCATCTCTTCCATATTTCCAGAACTAGATATGGTCGTGTCACGTCTTCCTGGGGGAACATACAAACCACTCTTTTCATTCTTGTTCTTCCAACAACCTTGGACCTTGTTTCCAGATTTTTCATAATAGTTCCGACCTTGGTTTCCTTGGGTATTCCCTCGGAAACCCCCCTGATTGTTTAAATAGTTGGTTTCTTCTTCAGAATCAGATTCGTCTCTTCTTTTTGATGCAACAGCTTTAACTTTTGCAGTCTTCCCTGATAATAGATGCTTTGTAAGAAGATCCACTTGTGTTTTCATGTGCGCCATATCGTGATCACGTTCTTCTTCTTTTCTCCTTTGTTCTACAGTCATGCCAATAGATAAAGTGGGGCTTGTTACCTCAGAATCCCTGGTATGCCAAGCTCTACTTTGCTTCGTCATCCGGTCTAGCATATTGCTTGCCTGACCAAAGGTGAGGTCCATAAATGATCCTCCAGCCGCATTATCCACCACTAGTTTAGTTATTGAATTCAAGGCTCTGTATAGTATCTCCATTAGGTGGACATTGGTCATGTGATGGTTTAGGCACCTCATAAGCTTCGTCTTGAACCTCTCCCATGTTTCATGAAGAGCTTCGATTGGAAGCTAACAAAAGTTGTTGATTTCGTCTCTCAATTGTGCTCTTTTGGATGGCGGAAAGAATCTTTCTAGGAAAGCGTCTCTCAATTGTCTCCAATTTGTAATAGAATCAGGAGTCATCCCATTCAACCATAGAGTTGCCTGCCCAGACAGAGACAATGGAAACAAGCGCAGTCGAATTGCATTCTGTCCAATGCCAGGATTGTCGAATGACTTGCATGTAGAAATAAAGTTTACTAGATGCATATTCAGATCATCACCCACAAGTCCACCGAATAATCCCTTAAGCTTCAATAGTTGAATCATTATGCTAGTGATATTGAACTTTGCTCCAGGTGCCAAGGGTGGCAGAATAATGGCTCCTATGGCACCAGCTTCATCCAAATCATCATCATCATCGTCGAAAGCTGGTTGCATAGCTCGGCGTTTAGGCCTCAATCGCGCTTGACGATCTCTGATCTAAATGGGTGCCGCCACCTCAATAGTATGCCGTGGGTTTAGTAGCTCCTCATCACCCAGGTCCTCATATTCAGGATTTGTTGCACGACCTAGGTTATCAATATTCTGTTGAGACACTTGAGCAGCTATCCTTTCAATTTCACGTTGTGCATCCATTGATGCACTGAACAAACCTGAATAAAACAAAAACAACAACTAAAAGTAAAAGTACGAGAATCTTTGACCAAAGGGTCTAGTAACTATCACAAACTTAATTGACACTCGTATTCCCCGGCAACGGCGCCAATTTTTGATAACGCTCAATATACAGCTCTCGTAAGAGTGTAAAGCGGTCGTAGTCAAATATAGAACCCAACTGGGTTAGGTATCGATCCCTCAGGGAATAGCTTGGTCAACAAGTAAGCAACGATTACTAGATTTTCAGTGCAAGTCTCGTAAAAAGGGGGGATTGTAATGTGTAACCAAAATATTAAAGTAAAAACTAAAAATAGCAAAGTAAAAAGAAAGAGTGTTTAGTAGGTTGTAAAACAATGAGAATTGAAGAGTTGGGGTTATGTCCATCTTCTGAGTTTACGTCTCTATTAGCTATGAGTTATGCGGAATTCGGACATGCATGTGCTTATAGAGAATTGTATTCGATGGTAAATCCAGGCGTCTTTCGACCTATTCGAGGATTATTTAACTTTAACTCTTTCGAACATAAAGCGTATCTAACGGTACAAATTCTCCAAGAGGTTAATCCAATTACGGCACTAACTTTTTAATAGGGGATGGGACCCTACTACCTTGACATTATCTCTTTTCCAGACATGTAACTTTTCTTTCGAACAAGTTAATGCTATACTGGCATATTCTTGCGTTTGCAACCACAAAGAATTTAGATTAAGATGAAGTGAATAATGATATAAGCAGCATACGTGTCACAAACTCACAAACTCATAGCAATAGATAGTATCTCATACGGCTTCCATAACCCCAACAGAGAGGTTTAGTTACCCATGAGTGCGAAGGAAATCACAATAGACATTGTTATTATACCACAATAAAGATTTCGTGTAGTAATGGTGTGGTAGGCGTTAGGCGTAAACTTCCCTTGCAAGTAACGTTTTTCTTGTTGTGGAAATTAAGAATTGAATAGATGAATAGAAGAATGATAAAATGTAGAATTAATAGAAAGATTAGAAGAGTTGTAAGGTAAGATGAGAGTTAAAACTAGAATGAATAAAAATCTCTAGCAAAAGAGGGTATTTATAATACCCATATCCTATTCCTACTAAGCTAATGAAATACTTAACCAAATCCTACTAAGCTGATGAAATACTTAACCCAATTGTACTAGGTTAATGTATCATTATCCTAATCCTAATAAATTACTGGTAGTCCCCAAAGTCTTCAGAATTGCTGTTTTAGCCCAGGACAGATTTTCCATGCGCCACTTTTGGTCCTTGGCGTCCAAGACTCCCTTTTCTCCTTTCGTGAAGCTTTCTTTGGCGTCAAGTTATCCATAAAATGCTGAATTCTGCATCATTTATACCCGAAACTTTGCTAATCATGTTAGTTAGCTCACTTATAGGAAATAGGACTAAAAGTGCATGAAATATATAATTTGTTCTCAAAACATTGCTAAAATATGCGTAAAATATAGCACTATAGGCGTGTAAATTCGCCTATCATCAGGCCCTTGGCGTGACGCGGCCCTATCACACCATGTCACTAGAAATTAACAATTGGGAAACTACACGGTGGCGCGACGTGGAGCTATCGCGTTGCCACCTTTTCTACGACCAAGAAGTTTGGCATGATGCACCAGTATCGCAGAGCAACACGGGAATTTAACATTTGTCATTTGAGTTATCTCCACGACGTGTTAAAGGCTCAAGTCAAACACTGTCTTACTAAAAAGGCTCTAACTCCTTGCTCGGGTGTCGGATTTGGGAGAATTACATATCTATGGAAAGATTATTCAATTTCCCATGTGATAGGAAGTGAAAATCATGGAAATAATACATGTATAAGAATGAATTTTGATTTCAAAGAAAACTTTAACATCCTTGAGATGATTTTCAAGCTAAGAAAAAGCACGGGGTATTACACTAAGTCTGGGAACCCAGCTAGAATATTCTAAGTCTGGCACCCCTAGAAAAGATTAAAGGAATGAATTAAGTTTTAGGATTTTACGGGGTCTTACACACACCCTCTACTCTCAAGTGATCTCTCAACCCTGAGTTCGCTTGGTGCTATATCCTACACTAAACTGAATTGACACTAATACTAGAATAGACTGAACTAGAATGAATATTATTACATAACTGATTGTTCTTATCATGATTATAAAGACATAAGTATACTAATAATAGTTATGGATTAACTATCTAAGTATTTGAAAAGTTGAATTCTGGTAAAACATTGGTATTGGATGTTCATAACCCACCAGCACTGAATAGAATTAACAACAGTGCCATATAAAAGCATTAAAACCATAGTATAGGATCATTGTTCAAAACCCAACACTTAGGCATTTCATCAAACACATGAGAGTTTGATTATAATGGGTAAAGCAGGCGATAATAACATGATTATGAGACTAAAATCATAACTTAGGGATTTAACGTGAAGATTACAACATTAAAACATGTAATGGGTCCTCCCACTTGAAAATAACTTATAAATATAACTTTTAATTGAATTCTCAAGAGATTCACGGAGATATTTCAACTTTAACATGGAAAACTCATAATTTTAAACAAAAAATGGATTCTTGGACTCCATGGGTGAAAGGAACCTATGGATGAACATCACACATACTTCACTGGACGAATTCGTGAAGATTCTTGAGAATTTCTTGAGATTTGAAGCTTGAATTCCTTGATTTCTTAAGTAAGGGATAGGATTTGTTCTTATGAATGAGTTTGGGCGCGGGAATTGACCCAAATACCCTGAAAGAACAAAGAAGAAAAGCTAGACGGATAAATGAGGGGGCACCATGCAGCGCAGGCTTATCCCAGTTCACTTACTGGTTTGATTCTCCAAACACACCCCTACGCTCGTCTGAAAAATCAAAAACTCACCCTAGACATACCTTAAATAACTTTGATCATGAACCAACTTAAAAATCAATGTTCTGAGGTTGGGAAGGTCTAAAATAAAATCATTGAAGTTTACGGACCTTAAATAACTAATTCCTAACACTTAAGCTAATTACTAAGCTTGGGACCCCTTTTGCATGGAATTGAGAGCAGAAATTAGCTAAGACTTTTACGGGGTATGACATAAGGCTCCAACATAATTTATCAACATTTATTCAGAATGGATTGCCGATGGGTTATTAAAGGTTCATGCCAACAGGTAACATAAATCATTTTAAAAAGAATGATTCATACAATTTTTCTTATTACAAACATACATAATATTATTAACAAATATAAATCATGCGGAAAACAAAATGATGAATACTACAAATTGAACCAATCAGGTCTTGGTTTATATATGGTCTACTTTGTTATTGCATATCCCAAAATGAAGAATTGGTTATAGTTGATGTCACAGCCCCAAACTTATTAGAACATTGAGGTTTAAATGTCATATATGTATATATCTTACTATTAATACTATATTTATTTAATTGTATCTATTTATTAATTTTATTAATACGTAATTGTAATGTTTGATAATATGTGCAACACATCAATGTATTATTTTACTACCTCTAAAAGAAGGCCAAGTTGCAAACACAAAAACAATACAGATATACGACAACCAATTGTTTGTTCAAAGTATACATTGATAAAGCCTACGAAAGGTATTATCAACAACATTTGGATGTTCGTAAAAATGAGAAATATTTAAGCAACATCATCAAGGGTTTTAGAATTCTAGCTAAATTACCTTGGTATTTGGTCGACGAAGTGTACATCCTAGTCAATTGTGATGGTGAGTTCCATTGGGTGTTAGATGTTGTTTTAAAAGAGAGGTATATCCAAGTTTGTAACTCGATGTCAGCAGAGAGAAGTTCTAAGCCATAGTCTAAGATACAAAAGTTGGACAAAATGTTGCCTAATTAACTCTATATAAGTAGCTTTTTGGACCAAAAGTTTCATACTGATTGATCAACAATTAAAGCATATCGGAATAAAACAGGTGATGGCCATCTTCCACAGGGTAATCAATTTAATGTAGAATATGTTTAAGGAATTACTCAATAATCCAGTGGTAGCCTATAAGTATCATGATTTTCTTTCAAAATTTCACAACACTTACATTAATTAGATATGTATGATCTAATTTTTACTAACAAAGAAATTATGATCTTTCTATTATTTCTTATACTAAGTATTTGAGCAATGAATTACAACTACCAAATGGTGCAGTTGATGCCAAATTACTCCATAAAGTCATGCTATTATTTTATAGAATTAACGAATTGTGAAAGCTGAGAGAGGGTACATAAGAGACAATGAAGATCCACAACGACCAAAGTCGCATTTCATACCACCAGATGAGGAACAACAGGTCAATATAACCTCTCCTTAGGAAGTTAGATTCAAACCTTAAATTGTAAATATTTATCATTTGTACTCATAACAAATTGTTACATTTCATATATTTTTTTATTCATTTAATGTAACTTGTGAAGTTCTTGATTTATTTTTGCTATGATTTTTAATTTAAATGAGCTCCAGTCAATTATTTTGTTAGAAATTTTATTTTATCCTTAGATTTCTACTTATAAATTAAAAAGGATTACTAGATTAAAATATTACAACAGATAATGGATTTGTTAAAATAGATAACACATCTGTTGAAAATTATCAAATAGATAAAGACATTTGTTGCAACAAATGCATTATCCCTTACAACATGTGGGTCATCTATTGGAAATTATAACACAGGTTTTCCTAATATTTTAATTTGTTATAATAGATGACCAATCTAGTGAAACAGACGGTCATCTATTGTAACAAATTAAAATAGGTCATGTTACAGGTTTGTTTTAATTTATCCCAACAAATGATCCATGTGTTACAATAGATAGGCCATCTATTAGAACAAATCAAAATAGGCCCTGCAACAGGTTTATTTTAATTTGTTCCAATATATGATCCATCTACTACAACAGATAGGCCATCTGTTTGAACAAATCAAAATAGGTCTTCTACTGGTTTATTTTAGTTTGTTCCAATAGATGAACCATTTGTTCTAACAGATAGGTTATATGTTATAAAACATTAAAATAGGTCCTTCTAACGCTTTGTTTAAATTTCTTTCAATAGATAAACCATCTATTGCAACATATGGCTCATCTGTTGCAACAGATGACTCTTCAGTTGGAAATTACCAAACAAATATAGACATGTAAGTAATATTAAATTCATTAAAGTTGAAATTAAAATTAATAAATAAAATATAATTTTAGTGAAATTAATTTTATTTATTACTAAGAAAATAATTGTTTATCAAATTTGTTTTGAACAAAGGGAGGGATTGGGTTAAAATCTCATTTAAAAAATTAATTAAGATCAATTGGGAAAAATTAATATTTTCAAAACTTGTTATTCTTTTTCAAAATATGAATTAACCCATAATAAATGTGTAGTAAAAAACTCATTGATTCAATAATTTTGAGAACCATTTCATTAGTTTCGAAAAACAAAAAATATTTCATCTTTTCTCCTTTCTCTAAATTCTCTTTCTCTCTCAATAACTACTCAACATATTTCTTAAACCCTTCACAATATATTGATTTTCTTCCTATTTGGACCATATCAGTTGTTATTTTTGACTTCTTTCTTGCTTGTAACTATCATTTTCTCTCTCTTCATAGGTAAGAGTTCTATACTTGTTGTTTTTTAAAAATTTATGGCTTTTTAGTTAATGATGAAAAATAAGAACTTTTGTTATATGATCTTTGAGAATGGATTAATAATTTTGAGTTTTGATGTTAAAAAGGTGAGAAGAACATAAAAAAATACAAGTTTTTATCGTAGTGTTCTCTTCTTTTTGTATGGTATTTGTTTGGTGATGTTGACAAGTAAATGTTAACGGTATTGTTGGTGGGTGTTGGTGTTGTTCTTTTGTTATTGGTCGGTGATAGCAGTAGGGTGTTGTAGCTCGGGTGTTATGTTGTTGGCACTATTGGTGTGGTTTTATTGGTATTGTTTGTTTTTTGTTTTTTAGGTTATTGATATTGTTGGTGTTGGTGTTGGTGTTATTCGTATTATTTTTTGTGTTTTGTTGTTTGTGTTGGTGGTGTATTTCCCAATAGGTCAGCAGTCTGTTGGAAGACTAATTCAATTTCTTTTAATAGCTGACCTAGCTATTACAATAGTTGGGTCATATATTAGAAGATATCAAAATAGTCCTGGCTACTAGTCTGATAATTTCCCACATATGACTTATCTATTGCAAAAAATGGGTCATCTGTTGAAAGATATTAAAATAGGTCTTCCAATAGATGACCCACCTATTTCAATAGGTGGATCATTTGTTTGAAGATATTAAAATACGCCTTCCAATACATGACCCACTAGTTGCAATAGGTGGGTCATCTATTAGAACAGATAAGAAATTTGTTTCTTTGGTTCTCTGAACCTGTGTTACCAGATTACCCATCTACTACAACTTATGTAACAGGTGGGAAATTTGTTACAATAGATTGGTAATCTGTTGCTCTAGATGTCTTATTTGTTACATAAGTTCTCTGTGTTAACATATTACCTAATTTACTAAAAATTATTATTTCAATTAAATATATCTACCTTTATTTATAGGTTGTGCATACATGTCTTGTACCTACTAAGCAAGAGTTGGAGATACATTTTTTACACTAGGTTTGTTCAAACAAAAGCAGACCAAATGGTAGATTTAATAAAGAAGGAATTGGATGGAGTAAGATCCATTAAAAGAGCATCTAGGGAAGGTCAGTTTGTTCCCACTGAGCCTTCTATTGATGTTCTGTATGACCAACCTATGGCAATAGATTTGGGTACTGGTGTTGGTAGTGGTGGGGATGATGGTGATGGTGTTGGTGGTGGAAATAGTGATAATGTTGCTGGTAGAGTTAGTGATGCTAGTGCCAGGCATTGTGATAATATATTGCTGATGCTCATGGAAAATAAATGTTTGAACTAAAGTTGACCATGAATTTAGGGTAGAGTAACCCCTTTTGGTGGTCCCTCCCCACACTCATATTTTGTTTGCAAATGACAATAGTACATACACAAACATGATGAACTCATTACAAAAATAAATGTTTTCACTACTGTTGTCATGGAATTAACATCCAAGAGGAATGACATACCATAAAAGAAGCTGAAAAAGCCATGCACTCCTATATTGGAGGTTAAAAGGAAGAAAAAAGTAGATGGGTACTCTTTTAATAAGTTCAAAGAACCTATGAAATAGATTGACCATATATTGCAATAGATTACCAATCTGTCACAATTGATTATCAATCTATTGCAATGGATTACCATTCTGTTGCAACAGATGGTCCATTTATTACAGAAGGTGGTCCATCTATCGTATCTTTCTAATTTTTGTGTAAGTTAATAACTTATTTAAAAATTGTCTTGTATCACAGTATGTTGATGAAATTCTTTGTCTCATAAGGGAAAGACACCTCAGATCCATAGAGTTTTATGATCTTGGGAATAGGTTCATGGACCTCAATATCTATAATAACTTCTTAGAAAGGTTCAACAAAGTCAGTCAAGAAGCAACAATTGTCAGTGCCAAAATGATTGAGGGGTTAATTTCTGAGTTTGAATAGGATGAAGATATACTTGACTATTATAGAGGAAAGACACAAAGTTCATATGGTATGGATTGGATCAAGGCAAAGAGAATACTTACAGTCATGAACTCATAGAATAAACACTTTGTGGCTCTTGATACTCACCTCAATGAGGGAGTCATGAATGTTTACGATTGCTACATACAAGTCTTCTAGGAGTGATAATTTTTTGCTTAATTGCAACCACTATTGTAGTTGTTCCTAAAATTGTTGAAGCAAAGTGGCATAATGAAATATTTTCAAGAGAATTTTCTCAACAAAAGTTGGCTTTTTGATGGTTAAAAAAAGTACCTTCCAAAGAATGAAACTAATGTCCCATGCGGGTCATACGCGCTTGCATTTATTGAATGTTTGCTAACCGCCACAAAATAACAACGCCAAGGACCTTACTAAATGACAGCTCAGTAGCAAGGATGCAAGAAGTATGGGCTGCTGGGTTACTCAGTAAAAGTTTGGAACTTGTGTATCAAGATGAAAGTAAAAAGATTGATGACAAGTTTATATTTTTAGTATTTTCACTAATTGTATTGTTTAAAATGAAGTCCATTTCTTTTGTAATATATTCTATTTTATCCTTTAATTTGTAAACTTATGAATTATAACAAATAATTATTAAATTCAAATATTGCATCAAAGGCATTATATAAATATAAAATAGACATCTGCATAATGCAACAGATGACTAAACTTTTACAACAAATGACATATCTGTTGGAACAGATCAAAAAATAAAGATTTGTCTACATTGCATAATGCACCCGATAAATAAAAAATTATCAAATAGATATACACGCTATTGTAGCAGATGATTCATTTGGTGCAACAGATGAGTAATTTGTTGAAGATGACAAAATAGACAAAGACATTTTTTGCAATAAATGATTCATCTATTACAATAAATGATTAATTTATTAAAAATAACTACCAAATAATGACATCTATTGTAATAGATGATTAATTTATTAGAAATGACCAAATAGATGAAGACATCTGTCACAACAGATGATTGTTCTACTGCAATAGGTGAATAATTTGTTAAATATGACCAAATAGATACAGACATCTATTGCAATAAATAACGAATATATTACAATAGATGATTAGTTAGTTGGAAATGAACAAACATATGAAGACATTTATAGCAACAGATTGGTTATCTATTGCAATAGATGTGTATATCTGAATAATAATTTACAATGGATGACTCATCTATTGCAATAGTTTAAATTTATTGATTGTGTAATTTGAATCAGGTCAAATTAATTTAATTAATTTATCATTCTACTCAGGACAAATACACTTAGTTGATCGTGTAATCTTATCAGATTAATTGAAATTGTAATTGAAATTTTTATTTCATCTTTAATTCTAGTTAAATCAATTTAGTTATTACTTATAATGGCTTAATTTGAATCATTTCAAATAAAAATGATCAATTGATCACTTTACTTTTGAATAATACGCTTAGTTTGATCATGTAATTACTATGAGATTAATTAAAATTATAATTGAACTTGTTATTTCATCTTTAATATTATCAGTTTTGTTATCACTAATAATGTCTTAATTTGAATCATTTAAAATAAAATTGATCAATTGATCACTTTACTCGAGACGAATACAGTTAGTTGATCGGGTAACTACTATGAGATTAATTAAAATTATAATTGAACTTATTTTTCATCTTTAGTTTTAGTTAAATAAATTAAGTTATTACTAATAATGGCTTAATTTGAATCATTTCAAATAAAATTGGTCAATTGATCACTCTACACAGGACAGATACACTTAAATGAGTATGTAATTGTTGTGAGATTAATTGAAATTGTAATCAAACTTATAAATTCATCTTAATTTTAGTTAAATCAATTTAATTATTACTAATGACTTACATTGAATCATTTCAAATAAAATTGCTCTGTTGTTCATTCTACTTAAGATGAATACACATAGTTGATCATATAATTAATATAAGATTAATTGAAATTGTAGGTGAACTTATCAATTTATCTTAATTTAGATAAATCAATATAATTATTACTAATAATGTCTTAGTATTAATTATTTTAAATAAAACTGGTCAGCTGATCACTCTACTCAGGACGAATACACTTATATGAACATGTAATTACTATGAGATTAATTGAAATTGTAATTAGAGTTATCAATTCATATTTAATTTTAGTTAAATCAATATAGTTACTACTAATAATGGCTTAATTTCAATCATTTCAAATAAAATTTGTCAATTGATCACTCTCCTCGTGATGAATACACTTAGTTGATCATATTATTAATATGAGATTAATTTAAATTATAAGTGAACTTATCAATTCATCCTTAAATTAGTTAGATCGATATAATTATTACTAATAATGGCTTTATGTGAATCATTTAAAAAAAATTAGTCAATTGATCACTCTACTCAGACGAATACACTTAGATGAGTATGTAATTACTATTAGATTAATTGTAATTGTAATTAAACATATCAATTCATCTTTAATTTTAGTTAAATCAATTTAGTTACTACTAATAATGGCATAATTTGAATAATTTCAAATTAAATTAGTAATTTGATCACTCTACTCATGACGAGTAAGCTTAACTAACTATGTAATTACAATGAGAATAATTAAAATTATAAATAAACTTATTAATTCATATTTAATTTTAGATAAATCAATTTAGTTATTATTAATAATGAATTAATTTGAATCTACAGATGAATAACATATTGCAACAAATAAGTTATCTATTAAAAATGAGCAAACAGATTAAAACATCTGTTGCAACAGATGAGTAATCTATTGAAAACAAAAAAATAAATATAGGCATTTGTTGCAATAGATGATTCATTTATTGCAATAACTAAGTATTCTATTGGAAATGACTAAACAAATATTGACATTTGTTGCTACAGATGACTATCTTGTTGTAGCAGATAACTCATCTATTAGAAATTATCAAACAGATATAGACATCTGTTGTAAAAGATTACAACCTGTTGAAACAAATTACTCATCTGTTAGAAATTATCGAACATATAGGATATTTGTTGTAAAAGATCACCCATATACTAGAAAGCAATTTAAAATACTAGGGAACTTAAACATTTTTAAGAGAACTCAAACGTTTGTTCCCTTGTTAAGGTCTTGTCTTTAATTTTAGTTAAATCAATGAAGTTATTACTAATAATTGTTTAATTTCAATCAATGGGTGGCTAAACTATTGTAAAAATGATCATTTATTAGAAATTATCAAACAAATATTGACATCTTTTGCAACAGATGACTAACTTGTTGCAATAGATAGGTCATATGTTAGAAAGCAATTAAAATACTAGGGAACTCAAACACTTTTAGGAGAACTCAAATGTTGTCCTCCTTGTCTTAAAGACTTGTCTTTAATGTTAGTTAAATCAATTTAGTTATTACTAATAAAAATTTAATTTAAATCAAAAAATGACTAACTTGTTACAACAGATGACTCAACTGTATGAAATTACCAAATAGATATAGATATTTATTACAATAGATTACTAACATGTTGCAACAGATGGGTCATCTATTGGAAAGCAATTCAAAAACTGGGGAACTTAAACGTTTTTAGGAGAACTCAAATGTTTGTACCCTTGTCTCAAAGACTTATCTTTAATTTTAATTAAATCAACATAGTTATTACAAATAATCATTTAATTTGAATCAATAGGTGATTAACCTGTTGCAATAGATGACTCATCTACTGGAAATTATCAAACATATAGGAAATTTTTTTGCAACAGAAGACTAACCTATCTTTAATTTTAGTTTAAAGTATTTTCACACTTCTCTGCAATAATATCAAATGTTCTCGTGCTTCTTTTTGAAATTTTCTAAGTCTTGTGTAAAATTTGAAACTCTCTGTTTTTTTAAGTATTCCCTTTTGACACCTTATTGCACTTTATGAAATTCAATATCTTTTACGGTCATCATATGTTCAATTTTATATTTTATGATGATATGATGAGGATCATGTACTTTTAATTATGGGTTATTATTTTACTACATTCACATAACTCCCTTTAGAATTTTTTTGTTTCTTGATCAAGTTTTTAGTTTTTGAGATTGTTACCCTCTCAAGAAGAAAAAAAATTGAAAGGTTTTGAAGATGGTTATCCTTTGAGTCTCCATAGTTTTATATATTATTTCAAGATGGGAACTGAAGATAAAAAGTTATTTTATTTCTGTAACAAGGGTAGGAAGAATAAGGTGCTTGCATATGGATCAACTTCACATGTGGGAGGTATTACTGATCAGGTTATCGTGATAACATATATAAAGTACAATGATTTGTGGATTTTGTTTTTGACCGATTAGGAATTGATCCTTCATAAAAGATTCTGCATTTTACAATTAAGTTTGGTAGATTCGAAGTGATAAAGTTGAATAACAAGAAAGTGCCGATACCCTGTTATAATTTAATGGTGGTTTTTCTTATGTTTATGTGTCAAGTTTTGAAAAGAGATCAAGATTTTATGGTAGCAAAGAATTAGGTTCCTTCCTCAAACTTGACACATAAACATGAGAAAAAAACCTTATTAAATTATAATAAGGTATTGAAACACTCTTGGTCCCTCATCCTTATTATTTCAGACATATCAAACTTAACTATAAAATATAGGATCTTTTTTGAAGGATCAATGTCTAATCAGTCAAGCACAACATTCATAAAATCACTATACTTTATGTATATTATCACGATAACTTGATCAGTAATACCTCCTACATATTAAGTGGATCCATCTGCAAGCACCTTATTCCTCCTACCCAGTGACAGAAATAAAATAGCGTTTTATCATCAGTTTCCATCTTAAATTAGTGTAGAAAACTACAGTGGCTCAAAGGCTAACCTTTATTCAAACCATGTTACATATTTTATCTGTTGCAACAAATGACTAATCTAGTGGAAATTTTCAAATAGATAAAGAGATTTGTTGCAACAAATACCCACGTATTACAAAAATTACTAATCTATTAGAAATTTACAAAAAAATATATAGATCTATTGCAATGGATGACTAACCTGTTGCAACAAATGACTAATCTCTTTCAAATTATCAAACGAATATACACGTTGTTGGAGAAAATGACTTATCTGTTGAAAGAATCAACACATTTATTACTACTTAACTGAGCATCTATTGAAACAGATGACCAATCTATTGTAATAGACTATCTATATATTACAATAGAAATTATCTATTTGTTGGAAGAAAAAAATAAAATATCAAGAGTTTTGATCTCTTCCAATAGATGCCCTATCTGTTGCAACAGATGGTCCATCTGTTGGAAAAATTCAATCCAGTTGCAAGGAAAAGTTTGAGTTCACCCAATAGGTAGACCATCTGTTACAACAGATGGGCCATCTATTGGGAGAAGACAATCTAGTAGAAATAACTATTTTAGGTCATTTATTACAACAGATAGGTCATCTGTTGGGTGTATATAATCTAGTATCAAGAACTGTGTTGAGTTCTTCAAACAGATGATTCATCTATTGTAATTGATGGGTTATTTGTTTGAAAAATTCAATCTAGTAGAAATAATAAGAGTTTTAAGTTCTTCTAATAGATGAACCATTTGTTCCATCAAATGGGCAATTTATTGGAGGAACTTAATCAAGTAGCAAAAAATGTATTGAGTTCTTCAAACAAATAATCCTTTTATTATAATAGATGGTCAATCTATTGAAAGAATTCAATCCAGTAGCAAGGGTTTTGAGTTTTTTCAATAGATGACTTATCTGTCATAACAAATAGATTATTTGTTGGGAGAACACAATGTAGTAGCATGAATTGTATTGTGTTCTTATAGAACATGGATCATCTATTTCAAAGGATGAGTTATCTATTGGAAAAACATAATCCAGTGGCAAGACTATTTTGATTTCTTCCAAAACATTACCCATCTGTTGCAATAGATGGGTAATTTGTTGAAAATATTTTTGTAGTCTATTGTATTTAGTTAATTTCTTGTTACCTTTTTTTGTTAATGCACAAGTTAATTGTTGGACCATAAATAAAAACATATTTATATGATAAATAACATACATTCCCTATAATGAGTTATAATTATGAAAGTCATAGCTAAACCAAACAACAACACAACGCTATTAACTATTACAACAACTAAACTAAACTATTTACTATTACAACAAAGATCGATCATGGTGCATTACGATTCGGGCACATAGTTATTTTGTGGCCAATGTTCTTACATATGGAGCACTTGTTTTTACTTGATGGAAATGATTCTCCGACTCTACGCCTTCTCTTATATCGCCTTTTTCCCATTTCGATATTGCTTAGGTAAATATATGGAGGAAGTATTTTTCTTTCAAAAATCTATATATGAATAATCAAGAATATTCAGGAGGCACCAAAATAATTTTCTAACAATATGCCATTATATATTTTTTGATCGAATACAATGGAGATGAGTACTCATAAATTTGATGTCTATAATATGCACCATATTGGACTCAAAGCGCTACCATAGTATGTGGAAAAGGAATTTTGTCAAATTTAAAAACTCTACATGTACAAGATCTTCTTTGAAGATCGACCATGGAAACATCTCCATGACCGCTGATATTGAACTTATAATTTACTATTTTTATGGGCCAATAACTTATTCTCAAAACTGAGGTACTTTGATATTTGTTTTTTCATTGAAGGAACAAGTCTGTTTGTTGAGTTCACTAAATCCATACATATAATGTGAAATAAATTGGCAAACCTCTAGTTTATTTCATCAAATAGTGCCACAATGGGAAATTCTCTTTTAGCCCCAAACATTGAATTCACCAATTCAGCTATGTTTGATGTCATAATATTACACCTATACAAGAAATTCACTTAGTACGACATACAATACTACAATAAACTCAAACAAGAAATTAACTTATAATAATTTACCTATTTCCCAAAAAAAATGCCTAGCTCCATCTCATGAAACCAACGTGTTTGAGACGTTATGCTACCTTTGGTACCATATCCCTTATTTGATTGAAATGGTCAAAAAACTCAGCTATATCGTACGCTTTAGATACTCCATAAAAATGAGACATGACATTTGTGTTGCGACAGTTATTTCAAATATTTTCCCTAAGATGCCTCATGCAACAATCAAAGTAACTGAAGGGTAGAGAATTGAACTATCTTTTGGATATTTGGATGCCTATCCAAAATTATACACAATTCATTAGTATCATCTATCCAGCTTTGCATTTGTTCAACAAAAATAATGATACGAGGCATCACATTCCTTTTCCACTACAAAAAAAGAGACATGAAAGATGTGATTCTCTACATCTTGTGCCACCACCGATAACAAAGCTCTTTCATACTTGTTTCTCCAAAAAGTCCCTATTGACAATGATGACTTTTCTCAATTGTTGAAAACTAAGATTCCAATCACCATAGGCTAAAAAAATTACTTTAACCTTATCTTTTAATCAATATGCAATGTTGTCTTACTTTTGGGATTTGTGGACTCAAACATGTAACAGTAGGCATCAATGACTGCATACCCGAGCTCATGTGTTCCCCTAACCAAAGACTTGACAATCTCTTTGAACTTATAAATCTTCCAACAACTGACCTTACAACCTAATTCTGAATGGAGTTGATTATCCATAACATTTTTAAAAGGGCTTTTACCATTGGGGAATCTATTTTGAAAATATTTTCTGATGACCTTTTCTGTGGTGTGAGGATTATAGCTCAAAATATGCTCCAAACTACATGTGTGATACTTTTCATAAGTTTTAATAGTGAATTTGTCAGAACTTAAATATTTTACAACTCTCAACCACCACTTGCACTTCAAATGAGCACATCTAAAACAATACACATGGCGTGAATTAATCATCTTCTTTAGTCTAAAAAAATTTTTAAGCAAGCAATATACACTGAAGTGGCTAGTTCTTCCTTATTCTTGAATGACGTTCCCTTGTAAAAATTAGTCTTATCATCTTGAAGATTGCGCGACTGTGTTGATTCAAAACTGTCCACTGTATTGCTTGCAACAATGGTCATGGGTGTTTGATCTTTCTTTATCATCGCTTGATACACTCTCATCATCATGTGGAATATTCATGTCCATATCGTCTAATTTATCATCAAACATATATTGTTGTTCTTGTTGTTTTCGTTTTACATTTTGATTCTCTTTCTCTATCAGTTTTTCAACCACGTACACCTTTAACACCAGCCTAGTTGCATTACTTTAATAAGCACGCAATTGGACCTGATTGCTTATCTTGAAATATAGGACCCTCACATTTTCAAAGGAGCTATGCATGTAACTGATGACACCATCTTTTAGTTGACAATTTAGTCTATAATATGTGAAGATTAAGTTCATAAAATCACTATACATCGCTATCATTTCTAATATTTCACCATCCTTCGAATGCTATATATATCGAGTGTTCTTCTCGATCCGTTCACCATGACCCCTACGGTTATTGTCACTCCATTAATGGTACCTAAAGACATTTTTTAATAAAGTTAATAATGATATTATAGTAAAATTAATAATGATAATATAGTATATACATCAATAAAAAAATTATATACACTACACTACCATTATCATTGTTGCAATAGATGAGACATCTGTTGGTTTAAGGCTCAGTTTTTTCTAGTATAGTAACATAAATCCCAATGGATGAGTCATCTGTTTCAATAGTTGACTTATCTATTGCTACATATTATTTATCTATTGCAATAGATTATCTATCTGTTAGGATTGATGTTATAGTACTATAAAACCTAAAGTTGATTTTAATAGATGAGTTATCTATTGTAACAGGTGAGTCATCTATTGTAACAGATGATCTACTTATTCCAATAGATGACTCATCTATTGGGATTGATATATAGTACTATAGAACCTAAAGATGATTCTAACAAATGAGTCATCTATTGCAATACGCGAGTCATCTGTTGCAATAAATGAGTAACCTATTGCAACAGATGACTCACCAATTGGGATTGATGTTACAGTACTATAGAACCTGGAGCTGATTTGAACAAATAACTCATCTGTTGCAATAGATAGTTCATTTGTTGGAATATGCTTCAGTTTCTATAGTTTTATAACATGAATTCCAACAGATGAGTCATCTATTGTAATATGTGACACATCTATTGCAGTAGATAAATAGATGACTCATATGTTAGAATCAACTTTAGGTTTCATTGTAACAAGTGAATCATCTATTGTAATATATGACTCACCTATTTCAATTGATGAACTATCTATTGGATTCATATTACAGCACTATAGTACCTGTAACATGAATCCACTAAATGAGTCATCTGTTGTAATAGATGACTTATCTGTTGCTATAAATTACTCACCTATTGTAACAAATGACTCATCCATTGGATTCATATTACAAGTTCTATCCATTATTTAAAAAACAACAATAACAAATACACCCAGATGAGAAATTCAACTAAAGATCAAAATTTTACTTATGAAAATCACCTATGAAGTATTGTCCAAGTGATAAACAAACAAAATTTGACCCAAGATAATTTGGTCTAGTAGTAGCAGTAGTTGTAAAAATAACAATAATGGTTAACAAGAAAAAGATGGTAATGATGATGAACAAGAAGAAGATTGTGATAATGAAGAAAAGAAGATGAAAGTAGTAACAACACTAAACAACAATAAACCCGAAGAGAGAGAAAACAACAGTAAACGCAAAGAGAGACACACACATATTTTTTATCACCATTTTTTTTATATTAGGGTTTACATTAGACCAAAGTATAAATTAAATAACTTGTGGGTTATCCTTAAACTTTCTTAATCCATGATTAAATAATTGTCACATATATTCAATTATTAAACTTGAGTCACCTCCACTTTATTTTAAAAGTTTTTTGTCACTTATAATTCAATGTCTCGAGGTACTTGATATTTGAATTCACCTACCATTCCGAGGAGTACACATTTATTGGTGTTTATTTTATTTTTTTTCATTATTAATTTTTTTATTTCCTAAAAGAAAATATAAATACGTTTCATATTAGGAAAAAAATGGATTTAGACTTTTATAATTTAAGATTTTTTCCTTTTCATCTGGAACATTATTAATGTAGCTCTAAGGAATCGTTTGATGCAAGGAAGTTATAACGCTCAACTTACATGACAATTTAAGTTCAAGGCAATCTTTGTTAATATATTTACCCAACTAAGAGTTAGGGTTGAATCCACGAGGAACAATGTATGTGGTGATTGAGTAAATTCAAAATAAAAGTTGCTTGCTAGAGTTCAAACCTATGATACAAAATGTTGTGGGGGGTTTTCAATCTTGCCAATGGATAAAAAAATCTTTTGGATTCTAAAGGAATAATTCAAGACTAAAAATAATTACAGCGTAAACAATTAAAAATGGATCCAGGGGTTATGCTTTCCTAGGGGCAAGTCTTGTATAGATTCGTGAAGATACAAAGCAAACTCTAATCGTTGATGATGTGGTAGGCTAGGTTGAAAGTCCTTGAGGTTAGTTTTTCAACAAAACCTCAAAGATGTTACGTATTGACTCTTTCGAGTACCAAACGAGTGTGTCAATAAAAACAACCCACTACATCAATTGGGAACCCCTATTTCTAGGATGGTACCCAAGGGATAGTCAACCTCATAATCGACCTTATGTCTAAGATAGCAAAAATTTAGAAAACTACACCTATAAATTATCTACTATTGCCTTCGTTCCCACATCTCTCTTTCAAGGATGATATGGGTTCCGAAAGTTCACCCAAGCCCCTTTTTCAAGGATCGTTTAAGCTTACAAGTGTTTGGAATTTTTTGAAATTTTCACCCATTAAACCCATTTAAGTATTTGGGTCTTTCATCCACACGTCCCAATCAATTTAACCAAGCAATACTAGAACCCATCATCAATAAACTAAAATCCAAATACATCTCAACCCACACACTTGTACCCTATTCAAACATAAACCCAAGAGGTAAATTTAGAAAATCATAGACATAATAAATACAAATAAACAAAAACTTCCATCAAAGTTATTTGTTAAATAAATTGATGACTGGGTAAACCACACTTTAAGCTCCAATTAATCTTCAATGGAAGATATCAAATCCACTCTTTGGAGTTCATCTAATTAAATCTTAACTTAAATTAGTACAAATTTAGGCTCCAAGCTCTAAGAAATTGAAAAACCCTAAACTAAAGATAGGTAGTGTGTAAGATTGAACATAGACCAAAGATGGATAAGAATAAGATAAAAAAAACCCTAAATTTTCCCCAATTCCATATTTGAAAAATATTACAAAAATTCCATTTTGCGCTTGGTTTTTTTAATTGAATTACAATTTTGCCCTTAAAGTTTTTCCGATCAACTGCGTCGCCATTTCTTGACTTGGTTCTTGATTGCCGCGATGAAATAGTCATCTCATGATCTCCTTCATGCTGAGTTTTTTTATGGATGTGATCGCTGTCCTCAGGCCCTGATCGTAGTAACATAGGGTCAATTTTTTGGCCTGTAGTTCAACTTATATTCTTTTTGCTCACATTTCTTCTTCTTTTTAACTTGAATGAATTGCTCATCTTTTCTTTTCAACTTTTCCTACACAAATGAGCAGTAAGTAAGAGATTAACATAAAATGACCGAAAAAGCATGATAGTTTAGGCATAAAAGGTGTTAGAAAATCATCAAATTAATAACTTATCAACACCCCCAAACTTAGACTATTGCTTTTCCTCAAGCAACCAAAAACAATTCAATGAGATAGGGTATTCAACTTAAATCCACCAAAAATAAAGTTATACTAAAGGAACAAGCTAAACAAGATCTACAAAGACTTTTCAAATATGTCATGGCAATAAGTAAACCAAAAAAATTCAATTAGCATATATTTAAAAAGAATGGATGAAATTTTGAATCAAATGAACCCTCCAAATAAACAAACCATCTTAAGAGGAGACTAAAATTCTTCAAATATTATCTCAATCTTCACAATGCTACTTACCTCACCCATTTACCCAAACTGATAGTAAGACTTCACTCTCTGCCCAAAAATATCGATGCCGCTCACGTGCAAGAGTTAGCTCCACACACAAAAATATTTAAATTTCTAAAGGAACTTAAATAATGAAAGAATTCACACATACTCTCGCAAAAAAATTCAAGTACAATGAGTAGAACCATAAGCTTGCCCTATGTGTTTTTTGCCACTTATGAAGACTTACTTAGTTTGGAATAACCAAGGTCTTACGGGATAAGATAAAGGTTAAAGTGTAGGAATATATATGGATCAAGTGACTAAAACACCTCCTTCAATGCAATTACCCAACCCCTTTTGTTAAAAAAATTCAAGCTACCCACCTTATTTTCCTTTAAATCATTTCTCCATTTGTTTTTCAAACCTTTTTTTATTAGAATTTACTTTAAAGACAACATTTTCTTTCTTCATTTGTTTGTATTTGTCAAGAGACTTTCTAACTTTAAGCACTTCTTAACCATCTCATTTGCCTAATTTTTTTATCATATTTTATAGGCTAGGCTAAACAACTTTACCATCAAGTATGTCTCTTGTCCCTTAAGCACATGATTTGACCACCTTTATATAGACCTTTCTTGGCTCATCTTAGCACATCACATTAGTCCCCCTAAACTTAGGCTTTCACCTACATTTCATTACTTTAAATCATTCAATGCATCAAATGAGGTTAAGTTCCAAAAAGAAGATTTTAAAAGGGCTTAGGTGTTTTAGCAAAGTTATTATTTCAAAAATAAAGAAAAATGGGCAAAAAGGATCAAAAGGGTTAACTAGAGAAAAATGTTATGGTGGAAATTCGGCTATGTGACGGATAAAAACTGACCTTGGATCATTCTCAAAACAAAGTTCGTCTAGGATTTTAATTTGAGCGCACTCGGGGCAAGTTCTAGACTACACATATGTACAAGAATTATTTCAAAATTCTCACCATACATGGCATCATACTTATGGAGAAAAACGTTAGTCTCCCAACCAATTTGAGCAATTTGAGCTTAATAAGTTACTCCAAATCGAGGACTCATCCTTGTAAAGAGAGAGCCAAAAATTAAATATAATAGTCTCACATAAAAGAAAGCTCAAAAACATCCTTGATATTTTTTTTTCTTAAAATCATTTTATTACTTCCAATGATATTTTGAAAGTATTTTTGAACTTTTCCCTCTTCATAAACAATTAAAATAAAACTTGGGTGAATGCGAGGCAACATTATCATTGTATGTAATACCCCTAAAATCCAAACCGATGTTAGATCCATATTTCAAGCTCATGAAAAGTACCTTATATTTATTTAGTAGTTTTATGAGTGACTTTGATATATCTTAAGGTCCCAAATAACTCCCAGTTATTAGATGAATAAAAATATTCATTATTGATTGAGTTTTTGAGAAGAATGTTGGTTTAGCCAACTTCAAACATGCATATCTTTTTATTTACTCAGAATTATCCATCTCCATACCCACCAAGTTATAGGAAATTGAATTATCTTTCCAGAGATACTAATTTTGCCTAAATCTAATACTCAGGTAAGACGTTATGACACTTTTAGTGAAAAAATAGTAGCCCAATGCGATAAGGCCATGTCATGGTGATGGTCAAAATCAATGTCGTCCTTTTACAGTGGACCACTATGATAATTCCACATCATGCCAAGTGTCAAATTCACGTTCAGTGAGGCACCACGATGGCACTACATCATGCTAAGGTGCCAGTTCAGAATTGTCCATTTCTAGTGGTGAAAAGCGATAGCACTGCATCGCGTCGTTGGAAAAAATGAGGATTGTCCTTTTACAGTATCCCTAATTGTTAAGAACCACATTTCATCGGAGCCAAAAATTATGATTTTTCTAGTTTCATGATTTAATTTTCAAGGATCGTTTGGTCTTTTTCTATGGCCCCAAATCCATCCAAGCATGTAATTAATACCCTAAAGAGGCATTATGTGCCCCATTACTCATAATTCCTCACCAACAAACTAATCATATTTCAATAACAAACCCTATCCATAAAGATTCAAGATCAATTCTTAAGAAAAACCCCAAGAACTCTCATAAATTCATCAACTCAGGTATCTTAAATTTTTATCCATGGGTCCCTTTCACCCATGGAGTCCAAGAATCAAATTTTTCATTCAAAGTCATGATCATTACAAGTTATTGAGATTTTAAATGAGGTTTAAACCATGAATCCCCATGAATCTTGATTCTATACCATGTTTACATGAAATTGTTGTTGTTATTAAACTCCACGTGTTTTAATGATGTTATTCGCTAATTTTATTCATAATTAGTGATGTTGATGTTGAAATCATGCTATTACTACAAGCTTTATACTATTCTCATTGTTAGCTTAAACTCTGAACATTAACTGTTTGACGAAATGCCAATAAGAATGAATTCTAATTAAATGCTTTTATATTATGTCCTCAAAGTTTAAGTATTATTTTGATATTATTGCTATCGATTCCTGGGGTTATTAATACCTAAAAAATATATTTTATTAGTTAGTCTCAATTTCTTCAGGATAGTTTCAAGTATGTTATGAGCATTATCAGTTCAGTCAATTATCATAATCAGCTAAACTTAGAACAATTCAGTATTCCAAATTAGTTCAGATGGGTGTAGGATTTAGCACTGAGCAAACCCAAGGATGGGGGCTCACCTGCCAGTTTAAGGTTTGACCTTTAGTAGAAGTCGTTGTGTTCCATAACTACATCGCTAGCGTAGGTTGAGATGTTGACCTGCTAGTTGAGAGTTGATCTCATATGGGTACCTACCAATTGAGGGTAACCCTTAGTCCTTCAGGGCAACACTTTAGTAGATCCACATAGCAAGTGTTAGTACCCATGGCTTGGTACTGAATCCCTATCAACTAGGATCATAGGTTGGACCCCAAATTGCTTATTAGGATATGTCGGTAAGATGATAGCTCCCACAGTCTCAGTTCAGTCAACATCTCAGTAATTTAATTTTTGGTTTGCTTGACCATAGCATAAAAATATCAGTTATTCTTGTATCATTACTGAGTATTTCAATTTACAGATTATATTCAAAATATATTTTATGCTTGGTCATGTATTATCAGTATTTACAGATTCCATGCATTCTATTCAGTACTTTATGCTATTAATTTAGTCAGTTATTAGTCCTGTACATGAAACCATATATATCAGTCTACCTCATTTAGCATACCAGTACATTTAGAGTGTTGATCGCATACTCATTTCTTGCGCTATGATGTATCATATTATAGGTTCGGCTACTCAGTTCTTGAATCACACATAAACATTCTAGATTTTCAGCTGTAGTAGTGGTGATTCTTTAAATTTTGAGGACATGGTATATTTATCTCAGTTATTTAATTAGTTCAGTATTTTCCATTCAGATGAAGTAAGTTGGGGGTTTGTCCTATCAGCTCTACAATCAGTCAGTAATGTCCTTTTAGACAAGTATAAACAGTTAGCCAGTCTTCAGTTTTCAGTTGTCATTATCAAAAGTTATATCAGTATTCTCAGATTATTTTGCAAATTTATCATAACTATGATTTAAAACCTTACGTCATTCCTCAGTTAAATTCCATATATGATCTATTGTTATTAGTTTTATTCAGTGCTTACAGCAGGTACCAGCTCATGAGTTAGCTGTGATCCCTCAGGACTATAAGCACAATGTGGTGCCCAGGGTGTACTCTCGGGGTATTACAAACTTGATATCAGATCCTAAGTTTTTAACGTGTCCTAGGAAGTGTTAAAGCCACGTCAAGTAGAGTCTTATACATGGGTGTGAAGGGCACCACACTTATGGATAAGAGGCTATAAGGTATTTTAGGAAAAGTTTTCCTCTTTTAGTGTTCATATTGTGCGACTAAAAATGAGCTCATATTAAACTCTCTGTCTAATTTATTCTTTCTCCTATTTATAGAACATACCTCTCAGAAAAACAAATAAAAGAAAAAATGTAAAACAGCTAGCACCTCCGCCCATTCAGAAAGATTCCCTGAACGAGCATATTTCTCATGTAGAGTTTAGAGTTGCATTCACTACTTTAGCTCACTTTGTAGCGGCTCAAAATGTTCAGATAATCTCTATTCCATCCAACCTAGTAGACAATACTACCATATCAAGGATTTATGACTTTACCCATATGAATCTTTCTCTATTTTCAGGATCCAAATCTGAAGAGGATCTGCAGGAATTCTTAAAAATATTCTAGAAAGTGATAAACATTATGGAGGTAAATTCTAGTGAGAGTGTTGAATTGGTTGCTTACCAGTTATAGGATGTAGCACATACCTAGTTTAAGCAGTGGAAAGGGGATAGAGGCGAAGACGCGGGGCCTTTACAATGGGAGGAGTATGCTATAGCCTTCTTAGATAGATTCTTCCTATTGGAGCTGAAAGAAGCCAAAGTATTAAGCGTGTATCAACTTGAGACAGAGCACATGAGTGTTAAGGAGTATTTCCTTAAGTTTACTCAGCTAGATAGGTATGCTCCACATGTGATAAATGATAATAGATCTAGGATAAGCAAGTTTGTGTCTGGGTATCTTATAGTATGGTCAAGGAGTGGAGGACTACATTATAAATTAAGGAGATGGACATATCTAGGCTTATGGCCCATGCTTAATAGATTAAGAAGCAAAAAAATATAGAGAAAGAGAGAGAGAACAAGTGGGCTAGAATAGGTAGCTTTAATTTTACTCAAACAAAGTCAAAAGGTGGTAATCGTCTTTAGTTTCATCAAAATTCTTCAGTACCATCCCCATCTTCATCTAGTTCCCCAGTACCCAACTTCAGCAATGATAACCGAGATGGAGCGCCAGGCTCTAAGTCCCAAGGCAGTGTAAACAGTGGTCGTACAAATCTTTTTTCCTAGAAATATGGTAGAAACTATCAGGGAGTGTACAACTGGAACTGAAGTATGTTTTAGGCATGGAAAGCAAGGCTACAGAGTTAGGGATTTCCCAAAGAGTGGTCAGCACGGTCAGTTCAATGTCCCCCAGTTCTAGCCGACTGCTCGACTTAGCAGTGTACCACTTCTAGTGCTACTAGTGGTCAGCTTTAGAACAGGATCTATGCAGTTCAGTCCTAACAAGATCAGGAAAGTTCTCTTGATGTAGTTACTTGTATGTTACAAGTCTTTCATTTACATGTTTATACTTTACTAGACCCTTGAGCTTTTCTTTCTTTGGTAACCCCTTATATATCCTTCAACTTTGAAGTTAGTACCAAAATCTTAGTAGAGCCTTTCTCAGTGTCTACCCCCATGGGTAGTCTATCATTGCCCGAAGGGTATATAGGAAATGCCCAATTACAGTGTCTCAGAAAGTCACCTTAATTGACCTTGTAAAATTACAGATGACTGATTTTGACGTTATTTTCAGCATGGATTAGCTCCATTCCTATTATGATTCAGTGGATTACAGAAATAGAGTAATTCATTTTTAGTTTCCAAATGAACCAGTCCTGGAATAGAGGGTTAGTACTACAACACTTAGGGATTAGCTTGTATTATACCTTATAGCGAGGAAAATAGTATCCAAGGGGCATATTTATCATTTTGTCTAAGTTAAGGATTATAATTCTGAGACTCCAAATCTTAAGTCAGTTTTAGAAGTAAGGGAATTTCCCAATGTGTTCCCTAAAGATCTTCCTGGAGTTCCTCCTGAAAGGTAAATTGACTTTAGAATAGACCTTCAGGGTGCTATTTATTTTTCTAAGATAGATCTCAGATTCGGCTTTCATCAGCTCAGAGTTAGAGAATGCGACAATCTGAAAATAGCTTTGACAACTCAGTATGGTTACTTTGAGTTTCTAGTCATGTCCTTTGGTCTCACTAATGCCAGCAGCCTTTATGGACTCCATGAACTGAGTGCTCAAGAAGTACTTAGTCATATTCATCATAGTCTTTACTGATGACATTCTTGTCTATTGCAGTAAAGAAAATGATCATGCAAACTACCTCAAAATAGTATTGCAGACTCTTAGAGCCCATCAGTTGTTCACTAATTTCAATAAGTGTGAATTTTGGCTAATATCAATAGCTTTCCTTGTCTATATTAGTTTTAGTGATTTCATTAAAGTTGAAACTAGCCTAGGCCCATCTTTCCATTAAATATCAGTAGTTTCTTGGGTTTGGCTATCAATTATTAGTGGTTTGTTGAAGGGTTTTCTTCAATTGTGTCCCTCATGTACAGATTGACTCATAACAAAGTTATGTTTCGGTGGTCAGATTCTTGTGAGAAGAGTTTTCAGTAGTTGAAGACTCAACTTACCATAACCCCAGTTTTTATGTTACCAGATAGTTTAGATATGTTTGTTGTGTACTGTGATACTTTCAGAGTTGATTTAGGGTATGTTTTGATGCAGAAGGGTAAGGTTGTGCCCTATGCCTTTGGAAAACTTAATCCCCATGAAAAGAATTACACCACCCACGATCTTGAGCTAGCAGCTATTGTGTTTGCCTTAAATATTTGGAGGCACTATTTATATAAGGTGCATATTGATGTGTTCAAAGATCACAAAAGCTTGCAGTATGTGTTTTCTTAAAAGGATTTGAATCTCCATTAGAGGAGATAGTTAGAATTGTTAAAAGACTATGATATAAGTGTTTTATACCATCTGAGCAAGCCCAATGTAGTGGCAATTCCCTAAATAGATTGTCTATGAGCAGTGTTGCTCATGATAATGATGATTAAAAGAAGTTAGTTAGGGAAGTTCATCATCTTGCTAGGTTAGATATTTATTTTGTTGATTTAGCTGAGGGTAGAATTTAGGTTCAGGATAGTTCTGAATTTGCTTTGGTTGCCAAAGTGAAAAAAAAAGTAAGATAGTGATCCTAGCATGGTGAATTTGAAGGAGCCAGTTAGATCTCAGAAAGTGGAGGTTTTCTCCCAAGTGGGATATGGTGTGTTGCATTTCCAAGGTAGACTCTGTGTGTCGTGTATTGATGAGTTCAGACAGCAAATTCTTGCAGAAGTGCATGGTGCGCATTATTCGATTCATCTAGGGGCCATAAAGATAACCGCAATCTAAAGGAAATCTATTGGTGGAGTGGGATGAAGAGAGATATTGCATAGTTTGTATCAAAGTGCTCCATTTATTAGTAGATTAAGATTGAGCATCAGAAGCCTAGTGGTTCTATGCATGAGTTCAGTGTTCCCACTTGGAACTGGGAAATAGTGAACATGGATTTTGTGATAGGTTTTCCTTGTACTCGTCGTCAGTATGATTCGATTTGGGTCATTGAAGACAGGATAACCAAGACATCCCATTTCTTACTAGTCCATACTTCTTTTTCAGCCGAGGACTATGTCAGGCTCTTTATTAGAGAGTTAGTTAGGTTACACGATGTACCGTTATCTATCATCTCAGACAGAGGTACTCAGCTTACCTTTCACTTTTGGAAAGCATTTCTGAAGGATCTTGGTATCCAAGTTCACCTCAGTACATCCTTCCACCCTCAGACAGATGGTCAGGAAGAAGGGACTATTAATACCCTTGAGGACATATTGAGAGCGTTTGTTGTTGACTTCAAGGAAAGTTGGGATGACCCCTTGTCTTTGATTGAATTCATGTATAATAATAGCTACCATTCCAGTATTGGTTTGTTTGAGGTAGGTGAAACTGCTTTAATAGGGCCTGATTTAGTGTTTGATGCTTTGGAGAAAGTTCATCTAATCTGACAAAGGATTATGGCAGCCCAAAGATGACAGAATTCTTATGTAGATGTTCGAATAAAGGATCTTAAGTTTGAGATTGGTGACTTCTTATATCTAAAGATCTCTCCCAAGAAGGGAGTAAACAGGTTTGGTAAAAATGGGAAGCTTAGTCCCCGATATGTTGTCCCTTACAGAATTTTAAGCCATTTTAGGAAGGTGGCTTATGAGCTTGAGTTTCCTACAGACTTGGCATCAGTGCATCCAGTATTCCATATCTCTTTGTTGAAGAAATATATTCATGACCCAGCTGTAGTTCTTCCCTTAGAAAGCGTAGATGTTCAGAACAACCTTTATTATGAAGAAATTCCAGTCGAAATCTTTGATCAACAAATTCATAGACAAAGAAACAAATAAGTTCCCCTAGTCAAGGGTCTTTGGTGGAGTCAGTCCATTGACGGATCCATTTAGGAAGCAAAAGCAGATATGCGGACCAATTACCCTCATCTTTTCTTCGCAAACTCAGATTTAGCTTGAGGTAACAATCTTCTTAGAATTTCTCTTTTCCATGCTAAGTTTCAGCTACATATCATCTTCATGTCAGTCATGTATTTACAAAATTAGTTCTGTCCTGTGTCATGATTCAGACTCAATCATATAATCACAATCTCATCATGCATATCAAACATGTAGTCTCTATTCCTCAGAGCTTTCATCTTAACCAATCTTATTCGAGGATGAATGTTCCCAAGGGTAAGATATTGTAATAACCTGAAAATCCAAATTGCTATTATAGCCATGTTTTAACCTCATGCAAAGTACCTTATAGTTATTTGGTAGTTTTATGAGTGAGTTTGTTGTTTCTTATGGCCCCAAATAACTCCCAGCTATTAGACGAAACAAAATATTCATTATCGATTGAATTTTTGAGAAGAATGTTGCTTTAGCCAAATTTAAATGAGCATATCTTTTGCTCTACTTAGAATTTTCAAGCTGCATACCCACCAATTTTAGGAAATTGAATTAGCTTCCCAATGATACCAATTTTACCTAAATCCGATACTCAGGTGAGAAGTTATGACACTTTTAGTGAAAATAGAAGACCAAAGTGATAAGGCCACATCGCAGTGATGGTCAAAATCACGTTCGTCCTTTTTTAGTGGACCACCGTGATAACGCCGCATCACGCCAAGGGGAAAATTTTCATATAGTGAGGCACCGCGATGTCTTCTCGTCACACCAACATGCCAATTCAAAATTGTCCATTTCTAGTAGCGCAACACGATAGCACCGCATAGCACTGAAGCAAAAAATCAAGATTTTTCCAGTTTCGCGATTCAATTTCCAGGGACCATTTGGTCTTTTTCCATCGACCCAAATCCATCCAAAACACAAAATTATAATCTTAAAGGGGATTTATATGCCCCATTACTTATAATTCCTCTCCAAGAAATTAATCATCTTTCAAGAACAAACCCTAGCCATCAAGATTGAATATCAATTCACAAGAATCAAATTTCACATTCAAAGTCATGATCGTTACACGTTATTGTGATTTTAAATGTGATCTAAACCATGAATCCCCATGAATCTTGATTCTATACCATGTTTACATCAAATTGTTGTTGTTATTAAACCTCACGTGTTTTAATGATGTTATTCGCTGATTTAATTCATAATTAGTGATGTTGATATTGAAATCATACTATTACTACAAGCATTAAACTATTGTATCGCTTTGCTTAAACTATGAACATCAAGTGTTTGATGAAATGCCTACAAGAGTGAATTTTGAATAAATGCTTTCATGTTATGTCCTCAAAGTTTTAGTACTATTTTTCTATTATTGCTATCTAGTCTTAAAGGTTATGAATACCCGCAAAGCATAGCTATTTACTTAGTCTCACTATCTTTAGGATAGTTCTAAGTATGTTATGAGCATTATCAGTTCAGTCAATTATCACAATTAGTTAAACTCAAAATATTTAGTAATCTAAGTTAGTTTAGTTGGGAGTAAGATTTAGCACCGAGCAAACCCAGGGATAGGGGCTCACCTGCCAGTTAAGGGTGTGACCTTTAGTAGCAGTCCCCGCTTTTCATAACTACGTAGCTAGCTTAGGTTGAGATATTGACCTGCCAGTTGAGGGTTGATCTCATACGGGTACCTGCCAGTTGAGAGTAACCCTTAGTCCTCAAGGAAAACACTTTAGTGGATACACACAGCCAGTGTTAGTACCTATGGCACGGTATTGATACCCTTCATACTAGGGTCACAGGTTGGGCCCCAAATTTCTCATTGGAGTATTCGGTTAGATGATAGCTTCCAAAGTCTCAGTCCAGTCATCAACTCATTAATTCATTTTCCATTTTCCTTGACCATAGCATGCAGATATTAGTTATTCATGTATTAGTACTCAGTATTTCCATTTATAAATTATATTCAGTATATATTTTATGCTTGGTCATGCATTCTCATTATTTACAGATTCCATGCATTTTATTCAGTACTTTATGCTAATTATTTAGTCAGTTATTACACCTGTATACCAAGCATATCAACTTACCTAATTTAGCATACCAGTATATTCAAAGTACTAACTACATACTCGTTTGTTGCACTATGATATATCGCATAGATATTCCAGTTTTTCAGCCTTAGCAGTGGTAAGTCCTCATATTTTAAGGACATGGTCTAGTTATTTCAGTTATTTCATGTAATGACTCGGGACTACCCCCTAGTCGTCACATACTGCTTTTGACCCCAAAGGACCACAAGCTAACCCATAAATGATATCTTCTGTGACCACTGAATAATACTACTAAAATTAATGCGAAAAATAGGATGAAATGCCATAAGGTTCAAAACATCTGAAATACTGGTAAAATATAACATATGTAGAACTGAATACTGTTTGAAAATCTAGTCTGAAAAGTCTCTAACTGAATCTATCTGAAAGTGGAGTTAATGGAATAATCCCCTAACTAAATTCATCTACTGAACTACTACATCTTCTAAAAATATAAAATAATAGAATATCCTCAAATGATGAGGACTCACTTCTAAATGTACTATGCATGGTTGGGAACCTGAGCGTTCAACCTATGATATAAAATATCATAGCGCAGGAAAGTATTCGTCAGTACATGGGAATGTACTGCTATGCTAGATGAGGTAAGGATGGATGCAAGGGTTCATATGCATGAACAATAACTATATAAATGATATAGAATAACTGAACATTAGAGTACATGGATAATCTGACCTACGACAAATACTGAGTATGTAATACTGTACATTTATATAATCCTGTAACTGAGCTTTTTTGAAGCTAAGTACTGACTTTTAATAACTAAGTAACTGATATCTGAGTTATTTATAACTGAATTACTGGTTCTAAATTAACTGTGTCTGACAGTCCTGATTTTGTAGAACTGAACTGAGTTCCATACTGAAGACCAAAACTAAAACTAAAACTTTTAGAGGTAATCATCTAACTGATATGCCCCAAATATGAATTGATAGGGGTCCAACCTGTAACTCCAGTTGGAAGGGTGCTAATATTATGCCACGGGGACTAAAACTAGAAAACCAGGATGCGAAGCCTAACTGACAGGTGACACCTGCGCGAAGCCAAGCCTAATCTGATGGTGACCCCTAGGAATTAGTCAAGCCTAGTCTAACGGGTGACTCCTCATCCTGTGTTGTCTATGAAGTTCTAGAGTACAGGGAATACTACTAACGACTCTACCTATCTGATGGGGAAGCCGTCATCCCTACACTCACTGGTGCTAAATCCTACTCCCAACCAAAAGACACTGAACTGAGTATACTAGACGGGACTGTACTGAGAATAAGTTTATTGAGATTTCCCGAGTTCTATAACTGACTGAGTTCTACTGAATTCTGTAACTGATGCTACTAGTCATAACATGACTGATACTAGTATGTAACTGACACTGGCTCTACGTAAACAACTAAATTTTTGGGTATTAAATACCCCCAGGACTCAATAGCATCAGAAATAAAGCAAAATGTAATCTTGATTAACACAGCAATGTTCACTTGATCATAATTCATTCATAGAGATAATTTATCATTTACATGTAATACATTAACTTGTACATGAATTGAATCACATAATAACATGTCATGGCTTCACTAGTCAATTCACATAAGCATTTTATCAAACACTTGTAGGGAATAAGCTTGTACATGATTAAGATCTCATAATAACATCTCATGATTCCTCTATCTACTTCACATAGGCATTTTACTAAATACTTGGGGAGCATAAGTATCTCACATGATAATGGTTATCACATAAACATCATGAATACAATACTTAATTGCAAATTCAAGGGTCTAGCATGTAATTCATATAATTCCCCCTAAATACTATTCTATTTTTCATGAATCTTATCATAATCATGGATTACAAACCAAATTAACATCATAAATGAATTAATCACTTTATACGTTCAAGGGTTTATCAAGATAATCACATATTCACCACAGATGTTATTTAATTTCATGAAACTTGAATTTAATCATGGATTGGAACCCAACTAATATCATGAACATGAATTCAATCTAAATAAAATATGGAAATCATAAATATGAGATCTTGTAGGTTTAAAAAGGTATTCTTAGACTCTATGGGTGAAAGGAACCCATAGATAAACATCTAACATACCTTAATTTGTGAGATTCTTGAAGTTTTTAAAGGATTTCTTGGGCTTGACCTTGATTTCTTGAACTAGGGTTTCTGTCTCTTGAGAGAATGATTTTGTTCTTGAGAGAAAGTAAGGAAAAGTGACATATTGGGGTATTTAGGGCATAATTTCATGTTTAAAGACTAATCTGGGTCATGAAAAAAAGACCCTATTACCCTAAAAAGTTTTTAATTTTTGTAATTGAAAAACCGATTTAGGCACCTGGCACGATGCGGTGCTATCACACCGTGTCATTAGAAACTGATGATTGGAAACTGGGTTGATGGCATGACGCGGGTCCATCGTTGTGCCTCACTGGTTGAGAATTTTTCCCTTTTATGCAGCGTGACATGATCAGGGAGTCACACTGGAAAGTGATAATTGGGAAAAAGGTTGGTAGCGCAACGTGGTGGTATCACATTGTCTCACTAGAAATGACAAATGCCATTTGGACTGCATCTACGATGTGCTAGAGTAACAGGTGGTATACTGTCTTACTAAAATGGCTCTAACTCTTCGCCCGGGTATCGGATTTGGGCGAATTTGGGATCGATGAAAATTCCTTATGTACAAAAGTGTATTCATCTTTAAAGTAAGTCTTTGACAATTTTGGGATGATTTTAAGCTAGATAAAAGTACAGGGTGTTACATTTTATTAGTTCAGTATTTTCCATTCAAATAGAGTTAGTTGGGGGTTTGTCCCATCAGCTCCACAGTCAATCAGTAGAGGCTTTTTAGACTAGTACGGACAGGTAGCCAGTCTTTAGTTTTCAATTGTCATTATCAGAAGTTATATCAGTATTCTTAGATTATTTTACAGACTTTATCAGAACTATGATTGAAAAACTTATAACATTTCTCGGTTAAATTTTGCATATGATATATTGTTATCAATTTTGTTCAGTGATCACAGCAGGTACCATCTCATTAGTTAGCTTATGGTCCCTCGGGACTATAAGCACTATCTGGCGCCCAGGGTGTACCCTCGGGGAGTTACATTACACCTCATGGGATTATTTCCTCCCTACTTTACATATTGCCTATTTAGATCATAAAACACTCATAACACCAACACACACATTCAAAAATCTTCACCCCAACAACCACATTCCACCAAATTAAGCTTAAATAAAATATAATTAAACCAAAAAAAATTATTGAACGTGATCACTATTCATACTTCAAAGAAGATTTAACTAAGAAGCATACCTTGTGAGCTTGCTAAAGAAAGAAAAGTGATAAAAATGAAAGTCCAATATACTTATCCAGGGTTTCACTCTTAAGGTACCCATTCCAACTTGTGCTATCACCTACAAATACCCAAGAACAAGATAAAAATTTAATAAATAAAAAAAAGTATTAGCAAAAATCAAGAAAAATTCCTTGAGTTGCCTCCCAAGAAGCGCTTTACTTAAAGTCGTGGCATGATATTTTTTGGCTGTTATTTGTGTCTCCACATGAAGGATTTGAAGTGTCGGCCCAACTTTTTATCAATACATCTTTGAGGCACATTCGGTAAAGTTAAGGACACAATTATACTTTTTTTATCTCACCACTTTAACAACTTAAATCTTTTACCCAACTTTACATTAAATTTCAGAATAGGCTCGTTGGGTATCGAAGAGAACATAAAAAATTCACTTGTTGCACATTGAATTTTGCCTTTATTATCCTTCAAGTGTGGGGAGGGGGGCTTTATTTTGCCCTTTTGGAATGACAAACTCCAAAATATAAGGATTTTGCTCCTCATCCTCAAAACATATCATTTGCTTAGGTAGGTGAACTTTCATCACATTTGCACAGCAAAATATTAAAAAATGGTTCGAATGAGGGCTATCCCTTAATTTTTGAATAGAATCCCTATGCCGAAATGGAGTAGAGTCTTCCCAAGGATTATGCTTGATTTCTTCTTTCGACTCTATACCATTTCCTCATCTTTGGCATCTTTTTCATTCCTTGATTTAGTTAATTGAAAAATTATCAAGGTTTATTCAACATCAAGCTCACCATAGACCTTGTGGCTTGACACCTCTTTTTTCTTAACCCAATGAGGAAGAGAGAGAGTGTTAATGGTGCTTGAAGGAATTGCATCTTCACCCACTTCTTTTTTATTTCCATTCTCCTTTCCAAATTCTACCATGGATTGGTACAAGTCATGATCATCCTCATCTAATGTAGTTGTCCAATCTAAAAGAGTTTGAAGCATTGCTTTAAAACTACTGGATCCGACATGTTGTTATTTCTCATTACATGCCTCCATGGATCGATGCATGACATGCATATAATCCTTAGTTGATTCCACCCGTTCCAAGATACATTAAAGCATTTCTTCAACACCAACATTTTTAGTGTTTCGTTCTTCTCGTTCTTTTTCATAAGACCTATCAAAAGCATAACAAGAACTAGTAATTAGGTTAGCATAACGAGGGAAGGGGGCATTTGGAAAATCATCCCTCGTCCATCTTGGACACTACATAAAGAACGTCCATACTCCTTATAGGATTGAGATGGTGTACTCATCTCTTTTTGGATAGAATATCTACATTCTTGCTAAAAGTGAGGTCCACCACAATATGAAAATAGATTATAAATATATACTTTCCAACCACTAAACCCATATTGATTCCTTGATGCCATAGTAAGAAATAAACAAAAATAAAGAAAATCTACCTAACACAAGAAACTAAGAAAATCACAGACAAATATTTACAAGTTTGAATTAAATTAAGTAGGCTAAAATTCTAAACTAACTCAATACACCAAATTGTCTTTGGGCAATGATGTCATTTTTTGATAAATCTCAACTTACACGTCAATTTAAGTGCAAGGCAGCTTTTTTCAATATATTTACCCAACTAAAAGTCGGGGTCGAATCCCCGAGGAATAGTGTAAGTGGAGATTGAGTAAATTCAAAATAAAAGTTGCTTTCTAAGTTCAAACCTATGATACAAAATAGTTTGGGGGAATTTAAACTTTCAAATGGATAAACAATCCTTGGGCTTGTAAAGGACTAATTCGAGACTAAGAATAATTAGAGTGAAAATAATTAAGAACGACTTTTGGGGTTATTTTTTCCTAGGGGCAAGTCATGCTTGTATTCGTGAAGATTCGATGCAAACTCTAATCATTGATGATGTGATAGGGTAGGTTGAAAGTCCTTGAGGTTAGTTTTTCAATAAAACCTCAAAGATATTACTCATTAACTCTTTCGAGTACCTAATGAGTGTGTCAATTAAAGTCACCCACTACCTTAATTAGGCACCCCTATTTCTAGGATGGTACCCAAGGGATAGTAAACCTCATAATTACCCTTATGTATAAGATAACAAAAAAATTAGCAAACTACACCCATTAATTAACTAAAATTGCCTTGGTTCCAATATCCCTCTTTCAAGGATGATATAGGTTTTGAAAGCTCACCCAAACCCCTCTTTCAAGGATAGTTTTAGCTTTCAAGAGTTTGAGATTTTCACTCATCAAATCCATTTGAGTATTTGGGGCTTTCACACATATATTCCAATCAATTTAACTAAAAAATACTATAAACCATCATCAACAAAGTAAAATCTATACAAATACATCACAACTCACACACTTGCACCTTACTCAAACATAACCCCAAGAGGTAGATTTAGCAAATCATAGACATAATAAATATAAATAAACCAAAACTTACATCAAAGTTATTCATTAAATAAATTAAATGAAGGAAAAAACACACTTTAAGATCCAATGGAAAAAACACAAATCCACTCTTTGGAGTTCCTCTAATTAAATCTTAACTCAAATTAGTATAAATATAGGCTCCAAGCTCCAAAAATTGAAAAACCCTAAACTAAGGATAGGTAATGTGTAAGATGAAAGATAGATAAAAGATCGATGAGAATGTGAAAAAAAACCCCTAAATTATCCCAACTCTACGTTTGACAAATATTACAAAAATGTCACCTTGCTCTTGGTCTCTTTAAGCGAATTATAATTTTGCTCTTGAAGCTTTTCTGCTCAACCGCGATTTCCATTTCTTGACCGCGTTCGCAACTGCCGCGATCACGGTAGTAATATCATGATCGCCTTCATGTTGACTTATTGATTGGAGTCAATCGCAACCCTCAGGTTGGATCGCGGTAACTGAGTGTCTATTTTTGGGTCTGCAGTTCAACTTTTATTCTTTTTGCTCACATTTCTTTTTTTTTTACTTGAATGACTTGGTAATCTTTTCTTTCCAACTTACCTACACAAATGAGCATTAAGTAAGAGAATAACATAAAATCAATGTTAAAAACATGATAGTTTAGGATTAAAAGGTGCTAGAAAATCATCAAATTGATGACTTATCAGGAATAAGGTATAATAATGTCAGATTTAAATGAAGAGCTTATTTATACTACGTTTGATTAGAGGTATTAGTAATTTTATTTTGGGTTCAAAATTGAGAGGGCATCATGCAGAAGCTTAAAGTTTGCAAATCAAGACAGTGATAATTCAGATGACAAATAAAAATATACAAAAAATATATTATTGGATATAATTTGGCCAAATGGTCTTTACAAGAAACTAATATTAAGGAAATATGAAAACTATAAACTATTGGGGGAAAATCTCTCTTTAAACAAGACTCTTCAAAAACAACAATGTGAATATCATTGTGTTATTGTATGAGAAAGGATGACCTTTTATTTATAAAGTTCCAAAATCTTTCCTCCAAGAAAGAGGTTTGCCAAATATGAAAAAGATTTGTATTTTCCATTAAGTAAAAAAAGAAAATGTAATTATGGTTACTTTTATTTCCCTTCAAAGAAAAAGTAAAACTTAATTTTGGTAAGAAAATCAGGACAAAAATCCTAACAAATCTCCCCTTTTTGGCTTGATTTTCTTCACTTGATCTTCCTTCTTCACATGCATGATATTCATATATCACTATTGCTTACCATGATTAAAGGCTGGTATGGATTAATAATTGAAGCCATATGCATTAAAAATAAAAGCATGGATTGATATTATTGGAGCCCTGCGTTATAAGTAAACAATGTTTAAAGTGGAGCCTTGTGCATTGAAAATAAGCACACGTTAAGAGTAGAGCTCATGTTAAAAGTAAATACATGAGTTGAAAGGAGCCTAAGTATAAAAATTAGCAAGGGTTGAAAGTTAGAGCCCATAAACATAGTTTGAAAATTGATCTTTTGTTTTAAAGATGGATTTGCAGCATGCTTGTTGAAAATTTATTTGAAACTCTTTACCCACATGTAGTATCTTGAACCTATATATTCATTATCATCAAATTGGTTGAAAATTAATTTTGAATTGCCTTGAACTTGTCTTCAACCTTGTTTCACCAAACCATTAGACCTTTAAACCGTAGGCTCTGATACCACTTGTTGGATTCAAAATGAGAGGGTGTCATGTGGAAGCTTAAGGTTTGCAAACTAAGATGATGATAATTTAGATGACAAATAAAAATATATTATTGGATATAATTTGGCCAACTAACCTACACAAGAAATTAATATTACAGAAATATGAAAACTATAAACTATTTGGAGAAAATTTTTCCCTAAATGAGACACTTTAAAGACTACATTGTGCATGCTATTGTATTATTGTATGAGAAGAGAAGGTCTTTTATTTATAGAGTTCTAAAACATTTCCTCCAAAAAAGAGGTTTTTCAAATATGAAAAAGTTTTATATTTTCCTTAAAGGGAAAAAGTAAAAGTAATTATGATTACTTTTATTTTTCTTCCAAGAAAAAGTAAAACTTCATTTTGGTAAGAAAATCAGGGCAAAATCCCTCACAGTTCCTGAATTATCTATTTTACAATTTATACCATAATGATAGGATAAATTATACTCTATTTATTGTGGGATAACTTATCTTAGAATAGCTAATCCTAGGATTATTAGTCTCAGGATAACTTGAACCCAATCAAATGACCCCTAAGTGATTCGAATTTGTGAAACACGATATTGCTTGTATTCTCTTTTATATAATAGATTGCTCATTTCACATATGAATGTAAGTTGATTAACCAAACCAGATTAAATTATGCTATTTCTTTAGATATATTTCTCTTTTGTTATTTGATTTATCGTCCCTTGAGATTTATTTTTCCTAACTTTTGCGTGAAAACTTGTTATTTTGATCAACATGCATAGAAGTCAAAGAATTTTCCCTTAGATGACGGATGTTATAAACCCCAAGTTAAAAAAATATGATCTAGATTTTATAAGCTATAAAAGTTTATTAAATTCGTGAGCACACTAATTAAGTCAATGAAGCTACTAACAGATATTCAGTTATTCGAGGTCACGTGAAATGGAATTGCAGAATTGCTTACTGGAAAAATTGTGTGGTTGAAATAGCAATTAAATTTGTCAGATGAGTTTTAAAAGACAAGTGAATTAAGGTGTATCAATTTTCTTTTTCTTTTTTGCTAAGTGCACAAAAAGCATGAATAAACGAAAGTATATGAACTATGCTAAAAACAAGAATAAGAAATCCAAATAATAATGAGTATGAGTTCGAGCAAAGTTTAACAACTATTGTCACCTGGGCAGGGAAAACTTAACAATTTCTTTATTTTGGAGATGAGTCAAATCCGTCAAGTTTTAAAGTTTGGAATGGTGACATAAGTCCATACACAATTCATTCATCTTTGAGAGTAGTTTTGTATTAAAAGACTATACCATATACGGAGCTTTCCTTCTTTAAAGGAATTGGAAGCATGTCCGAACCTAATTGAGACGATCACCGGATTTTGAATAACTAAAGAATGATTTTCCTTTTCGAGATCATAGTATGACTCCAACTCTTGAGGAAGTGGTACCAAGTTTTGAAAGTGTTAACAATTGTTACAAAAGAAAAAAAATGTGTTATTCAAAAAAGCGATTATCAAAAGATAATGTAAAAGATTATTACTTTTCAAAGCCGAATGAATGTCTCGAATCAAGAGCCCAAACATACTATTTCACAAGCTTTATGACCAATTCCACAGCCCTAATGGATTTACAAAGTTTAGATAGGAGTTCAATTCTTATTATACTTGGAAGAACCGACGTGTCTTTGCTTTTGTTGTTTACATGATCGGATCCATGACTTTTTCCCTCAATGAGATCATCAGAGCTTCATAATGGTCATTTAGGCCATATTCTACGGCATCGATAGAGAGAGCCCAACAAAGTACTACACTCTGGCATCCATAGTATTTTCAACATCTACCAATCCTTAGACATATGTCAAGACTGAGGCTGATACTTTCAAGGTTGCAACTTGATATTGCATCAGTGTACAGTCGAGCATTTTCTTAAATCTGATGAGTCGAAAGAACCTGACTCAAGAGGAAAAATGAAGGATTTATGCAAAATATAATATGGATAGAGATAAGCTCATGCACAGGGTATAATAAACTATACAAAGATTGGTTGAATAAAACCATCGTGGGAACCATCAAACTGTATCCCAATTTGTATACTTGCATTAAAGATACAAGGTTTGAAACAGAAGTGTTATTGCATTGGCTTCAAGAACAATACCAAGATGGGGAGTTTGAATATCAATGCAAGCAAATGGACGATGCAAAGACCGTTTCCAACTTAACGCAAGAGTTGAGAAATGTAAGGTTATGGATCGTTTATTTGGATGGTTGTATGGAAGAATAAATCAAGTCCATATAGAGAATCACGTTTAAAGAAAGGGTGCATCTAATTAAGTCTTATTTGATGATGAACAAATATTTTGTATGAGAAAAAGTGGAGAATGCCAAAAGGGAAAGGATTATTTAAGGACAGAGCTATGGAATGACATGGATTTCATTTCTTGTTTCCCTGTGTGTGATGGATTTTGGTATTTTCTTATTCCCTAAAGTGTACACCTTTTAATACTTGAAGTTTAGAGTAAAATATCTTATATTATTATTAATGTGTTATGAAAAATAATGTAAAGAAGAATAAGAGTAAGAGAGCATAGAGAGAAGAGAGAGTAATTCTTATTTCTCACGAGGGATTCTATTGGGGTCTTTTACAATGAAAAGAACCTTCCTATTTATTGGGAAATTACTCCCGGTTTCTTTCTAAAAGATAGATATTTCATATCCTGATAGATATCAAATAGATCTTGTAAGGTCTTATGTATATTCTTGATAGACATTTAGTACAATGTAAATACATTTATAACACTCCCCCTTGAATGTCTAATTGATAGATAATATGCATCGTTAAAACCTTACTAGAAAAAAATCAGTGTCAAAAAGTCTAGTGAAGGAAAAAGAGTACACATATCTAATAATACACATCTCGGCTGCCTTATTAAACATATTTCAAGAAAATCCAGTGGGAAAAACTTCGTAAAGGAAAAAGAGTACAAAGCGTATTGACTCCCCCTAATGAGAACATCCTTGAACCTTTGCATCCCGATCTTGTGCACCATCTTCTTGAAAGTTGAAATTGGAGGAGGCATGTGGAGAAATCATCCACATTGTCACTTGAACAAATCTATTGCAGGTTAATATCACCATTTTTTTGTAGCTCGAGTGTATAGAAAAACTTTAACAGAATGTGCTTCGTTCTATCTCATTTTATGTATCTTCCTTAAGTTGTGCTATGCATGCTGCATTATCTTCATTAGAATTATGGATAATCTATCAAATTTCAAATCACATTTTTCTTAAATGAGATGTATCATGAGCCTTAACTATACACATTCTTGGCTTTCTTCATGAATATCTATTATTTCAGCATGTTTCAATGACTTCCTTATATATATCCAAGATATGGCAGTACTCCATATACGAACACATAGCTTATTTGAGACTGAGTTTTATGCTGGTCAAATAAATGCCTTGCATCAGATAACTAACAAGATCAAAACTACAATCTGTAGAATATAATAAGATCATATTTTTTTATCTTATTTTGATGTTTCCTAGTAGGAGAAGAACTATATCTTGCTAACAAATTTATCAAAAAATGCTATATTAGGCATTGTAGTATTTACAAGATATATGAGTGCACTAATTGGACTAAGATATGATACTTCATAACCAATCCAAATTAGTATATTTCTTATTTCAGCAAATAATCTATTGCTTTTGAAAACTCTCCAAGAGTTCCAATAATTTTCAGCCTATAAGCTAGAAAATAAGGATTATAAACAAGTTTCCCACAAACTTTTGTATGCTTCAAATATTTGGAATTCTTAAAAATGTTTTCATATAAATTTTGTCAAGTGACATATTCAACATTTCGTGATTGACTTGTTCCAGTATCTGGACTGCAAATCAAATAAGTTTTATGCTTATCAAGATTCATTCTTTCACCTTACTTGATAAATATTTCTACATCAACATACTTAAATAAACGTAGGATTTAGAACCTTGTAATCTTTCACAATACTGTGTCACTATTGTATCAAAGATATTAATGATATATCATTTTAGGTTCATAGTGTGATATAACATTTTGAGATTTCATCATTTCACAATTTTTAAGTACTTGAACCTCTCATAAGGCTTCATGAAGTGTTATGTCGTAAGCTCTTCAAGACCACATTGCCTTTTTATTATGATTATTTGATCATTATCCTTTTCAAGAATTATTTCATTTGGAATAGATTGGTCTACCAGGCTTCGCACATGCATAGACTTTGTCTTTTAGGACACAAAAAAGAAGCACTTGCAGCTTTAATATGAGATGTTTTTGGCATTTGACTTGAATTGTCGTTTGAATGAGGATCTGATGATAATTTCTAACATATTTCATAGTTTCATATAATATCTCCCTTATGTTAGCGAAACTAACATACATCCTCCATCTTTTTTTGAGGAATCTATCTTTGTGCATCATGGTATATTTATTAATCGTATACCACACATAAAAAAATTTTAGATGGAATATTTGATTCCTAACCTTGAAATAATTGAGAGGGAGGAATCAATCATAATTTTTGTTCTAATGCAAAAAAGTGTTATTGTATACAATATATCATATTTTATACCAACACATGAAACTTTGTTCTCATTAGCAATGATTCAGCTATTTATCGCAGACATTTAATATCAAATCAACACTATTAAAATGAATTTTCTTGATTACACAATCTAAAAATTATGCTCTTAACTAAATTTTACTAAGCAACAACTTTATGAATGTCAAACTGCAGGTTTACATTAAACGTACAAGTGATCATCTTATATCAAAGCATCTTAATAGATCATGTGACTGGTGAATGAGCCCATATTCATCTTTTATACTTTTTAGATTTTGAGGAATAGAATCCCAACATTAGTTGTTCCAACCAACTTTTGATGAGAACAAACCACGTAAAAAATTCTTGTAGAATCTTTTATTTCTTCGACATATGTCTAATGCTCAATCTGCACATTTTTGGAAAGTAGCAATCATTCATGTCAATTTATGAACTTTTATACTAGTAAACTCCAAATTTAGCATGACATGTGCCTTTTTGCTTTAGTAAATTTTAGTTTTACTAGTACATGAATAAATTTTTAAATTTACTACTTCAGAAGTAGATTTTAAGATAAATTTTCCCAATTATTCTGCCTCATTTAGAGGTGAATTATGATACCATCACAATCAAGTATGTTTTTGGATTAAAACAATCAAAATACTCATTCCGCAGAAATGGAATATAATCATGTCATAAGTCTATCAAATTTTGATATCTTATAACCTCTTTCAAGATATTGCTACTTCATAAGCGAAATGAGGCATATAGAGAGTTTTTCTCTAACATATCTTATAGTAATAATAAGCATGTGAAAATATTATCACTTTTGATGATTATTATCATATTGTCCCTTCAAGCTTATATTCGTACATTCAATCACTTATCCCTTTCACACTTATATTCGAACATTCAATCACTTGTCTTCTTTCAGACATTTTATGCACTGCTATCACATTCACTTTGAGAATAAAGCATATTCAATGGGGCATGTCTTATGATTTTTCATCAAAAAATATGTTATTTTATCTTAGCTATCATAATATCATCAATAGGGTTCATTGAGATCCAAACTCAATGTCTTATCCATATAAAGGCGTCTTAGGCTATAAATTAATGAAACTTGAACCCAATATATTATTTAGTTAACCGAGACTATAACTCAAGGTCTTACTGTCTTATTATGATAAAACATAAATTCACCGCTTACCGTCAAATAATAGCACAATAAACCAAAGTAAAATAAAACTCGCGAACAAGATACAAAAGTCCAGTGATGTCCGACTTCTTGTAGTTAAAGCCACTTCTGGTGGTCACTTTTCTTTTGCCACACACTCTGCCATAGAGAAGGAAAATTTATTTTCAATGCATATTACACAAAATATAGTAAGTAATGATGAAAATATTAGATCAAGAATAAGTAAATGATTTTAATTACTTACCTGTGATGTGATGGATACCTCAATCAATTTTTTTCGCCTAACATATTATTAGGATTACTACATATACCTCATGAGTAAATTCTAACCTTTTATATTATACATTCACTTGATTTCTAGTAAAGTAGGAGTAGTACCGAGTAGAAAATGTTTAAGAGTAGTGCTGATAACGTGTTATGAAATATAAAGTAAGAAGAACAAGAGTAGAGAGATAAGAAAGAGTAATTCTTATTTCTCATGAGGGATTATATTGGGGTCTTTTAAAATGTATAAAACCTTCCTATTTATAGAGAAAAATACTCCTAGTTTCTTTAAATAAAGATATTTCATATCCTGATAGATATCAAATAGATCTGGATAGATCTTATGTATATTTCTTGATAGACATTCACTATAATGTAAATACATTTATAACATAATGAAAGTTATTTTGAGGAAATGGAGTAATTTAAAAGGTATATGCATTCTAAAGTTGTTTGGCCTAACTTTAGTACAAAAAGGACACTTACATAGGCCACGATATAAACTATTTTTGTGATACTATATATAACTGTATGCTTTGAGTGAATTTTTATAGAAGTTGAATTAATCCACCCTCATCCTAAATCTTTTTTAAGCCCACAATGGCGAATGTATGTTGAATTCATTTCTTAAGTCTTGTCCAAGGTTTTCAAAAAATATCCTAGCCCTCTTTCAAGGACCTTCTAATTTTACTCGTTAATATAAAGAAGGCTGACTTTCTATCAATGATTAAATAGGGTGTAAGTCTATTGTTTAAAGAAACTAAGAATCACTACTCAAGAAGATGGAAGATAATGACAAATAAATAGCTACAATGAAAGAATAAAATCAAAGAAGTTGACCAAATCGAGTGTTTTTGTTGGACAAAACTATCGAGATCGATATAATGACAGCTCAAATGAAAGAAAAATTTCTAAAGTTGACATAGAAACAGCCAATAGCTTGAAAATGTTCAACTAGGCTTTAGAGTTCATACCCAATGTAGAAATACATACAAAGGAAATCAAACAATTGCTTCAAAAGTTTGTTGACATCATAAAAACACCAAAATATGTGGCATTAATAGGAAAGGGAAAGAACAACGAAGATTATGTAAAATAAAGTGTCAAGCCCTCCATTGAAGTTCATGCATAGGCACAACAAACATTCAAGAAAGGCCTCAACAAAGGAAAGAAAAGGCTATTGAAGTTCAAGAAAGGCTATCGAGATCGATAAAATGATATCTCCAATGAAAGAAAAGAAATTCTAAAGTTACACAGAAATAGCCAATAGCTTGAAAATGTTCAACTAAGCTTTAGAGTTCATACCAAACCTAGAAAAACATATAAAGGAAATAATCAAATCACTCTCAAAACCTCTTACAGAAATTACTTACTCCAAAAATCATCCTATTATCCACCATCTTCCAAGATGCACAATCCGTAGGGATTCAACACCAACTACTGTAGGAATTTCCAAGTGTGACCCTGAATATGGTTATAAGAAGCGTGGATATCATATTAGTTAATGCGGTTACGCCATTGATGAATGTGTGGTTTTGAGGACAATGATCCAAAATATGATTAATAATGGACAAATAAGTCATATATAGGGAACTCATATCATGCTTGCATGAGATCAAGTTAAGTCTGGAGTGGCCAGTGTAACACCTTAAACATTGAATTTAGGATTTAAACCATTTTAGTGTGTAGTTAAACCTTAACCCGGTGAAATTTTATCATAACTAGGTGTAAATGCCAATTCTTAAGTGCGAAAGTGCATTGAATCTGAATTAAAGTCATAAAAAATATCTAGTACAAAGTTGTGTTGAAATTTTCTGTACCGATAAGTTACCGTATAAGTTCTTACTAGTATTCAAGAAAATGTGTCCCTTAGAATATGACATAAACTATCGAATCAAAGTTCTATGAGTATACTTTCTAATGCATCCAATCCTTCATTAATTTATGTAATTTCTAATGCATCCAATCCTTCATTAATTTGTGTTCAGACAAAGAAGTTACAATCATTTTAATGAAGCACTACAAACAATCACGGATGAACAAGACCATATACATATTATAAGTGAACCTACGACTCCTCAATGACCCATAAGTGGGTTTTTCGGCCAGTAATATAGACCACTTTTATAGACAGTGAGTGGGGACCTAACAAGGTATAGACGTCTTTTATTATGGTTCATACATTAATTTTTTGATTTGTTCATCAGGTATATGGTTTGTATATCATGTATATGGTCTGTATATAAGTTTTTTCACATTTTATAAAACTAATTTTTTTTCATTTTTCCCCTACTTTTTCATATTCTAGTCGGCTCCAATCTCTCTAAGAACTTTATTTCACCCTTCGAAGTCTAGGTAATTCCCCGCCATTATTCTCTAAGTAAAATCCATAATTTTTACTCCATGATTATAAATTCTAACAAGGTCTCTTGCCATGAATCCTAGGTGTTGGGTTTCAAACTTGTTCTCATTGTGCTCGTTGCACTCATGTTTTGATGACTGATAAACTTCCTCAATGAAACCTGATATATGAATGTTTTATAATTTTTATTGTTCTAATGATTGCCTAACCTGGTGGAACGACCAGGTACATGAACTGGTGTTCTGGTATACCACTTTTGTAGTTGCATATATTTGTATTATCTGCCACCTATCTAGTGATTTTCTAGAAAATGTCAACACATTGGTGGGAAAAATTTTCAGTAGTCCTTATAGCATCCACAAATAAGAAAGATTCTCTACTAATGCTTATCACATACGTACAACATCCTTGAGGAGAGAAGCTCAATATTTTGCAAAGAATTAAAAACAAATTATCTTATGTAAAGGCCTCTCCCTATATTACAAAGACTCAATAATTTAGGAACTCATTGCTCATAGTGATATATTTTTTATTGTTTCTAGAATTGTTTGAGGTTTTGTTTTGATATTACAATTATAAACTCACATCTTATTTTTGAGATATCAGTGAATAGTCTATTTACCATTAATGTTTATTCAGATTTGAGTTGTTTGGTAGATAGAGATAGCTATGGGCGTACTTACAGTAAAGGTATTGTAAGAATGTATTGCAATAAGGTTATTGCAAAGTTGTAGGAGTTAAGAGGTTAATTCCTCGATTATAATCATCGAAGCTTGCTTGGAGTTTAGTGAAGGTGGCTGGTGAAATCCTACTAGTGTGAGTCGTAGTTTGCTTTCTTGAGCAAGGAGGTTTTCATGTAAACATTTTGTGTCATTTACTTTCCTGCAGTTTTATTATATTCTTATTGTTTCATATCCTCATTGAGGGAAGTGGCACTAAATTAGGTGCTTACTACAGTATGGATTATTAATAGAACTTTATTGAAAGAAAGAATGGCTAAGGTTTACAATGTAATCTGAAAAGCATAAAAAAAGACTAAACCAAAAGTAGGCTATATATACATAGCCAATAACCTAAAGGTCCATAAACTAAAGGCCCAATAACATATGGGCTAACATCCCCCCTCAAACTCACAATGCAACAGCAATAAGCATTGAGAGTTTGTCACACAAAAAACGAAATCGAGACGCCGACTGAGCCTTCGTAAAAAGGTCAGCAATCTGCAAAGACGATGGAACAAAAGGAAGCGATATGGTCCCGAGCTGCAAATGATGACGGGTGAAGTGACAATCAATCTCAATGTGCTTCGTACGCTCATGGAAGACAGAATTCTTTGCAATTTGTACCACACTTTTGTTATCACAATGCAGGGGAGTAGGCATAGAAATGTGAACCCCCATATCTGCAAGAAGCCAACGTAACCAAATAATCTCACATGTAGTCACAGCCATGGCACGATACTCAGCTTCCGTGGAAGATCTAGAGACAACATCTTGTTTCTTGCTCTTCCACGAGATTAAAGAGTCTCCAAGAAACACACAAAAACCAGTGGTGGATTTACGATCATTGCGATCTCCATCCCAATCAGCATCACTATAGGCTCGCAACTCGAGAGATGACGTCGAGGGAAACAAGAGATTCTGAAACTGAGTGCCACGAAGATACCTTAGAATACGAAGTACAGCTCCCCAGTGCACAGAAGTAGGAGCAGTAACAAACTGGCTAACAACATGAACTGCATGTGCTATATCTGGACGAGTAACCGTAAGATAAACCAAACTACCCACAATAGTCCGATAAAGACTCGGATCTGATAATGGAACACCATCACTAGGAGAGTAACGTGCATTGGTTTCAAGGGGAGTATCTACAGTCCTGTTGTCAGAAAGACGCGCCCGTGTAAACAAGTCAGATATATACTTATTCTGAGAAAGAAGATACCCTTTCTTAGACTGAGCCACCTCAATACCCAGAAAATAACGCAGCAAGCCCAAGTCCTTCATTGCAAATCGATGAGCCAAATCATGCTTCAATAACTCAATACCACTATGATCATCACCAGTAATAATCATATCATCTACATATAAGGACAATAGAATTCGCCCTGCACTTGTATATCTAACAAACAATGCTGAATCATGGTTACTCGGGACAAATCCAAGGGAAGTAATAACAGTGGAGAATTTCTCAAACCAAGAACGAGGGGCTTATTTGAGACCATATAAAGCTTTTCGAAGCCGACAAACTTCACCTGGCTGGTGGTCAATACCTGGGGGAGGAGTCATATAAACTTCCTCGTGGAGATCACCGTTCAAAAAAGCATTCTTGACATCCATCTGAAATATCTTCCACTGTCGAACGGATGCAACAGCAATCATAGTGCGAACAGTCGTCATCTTTGCTACGGGGGAAAAAGTCTCCTCATAATCCATACCATATTGTTGTGAGTACCCTTTTGCCACAAGTCTCGCCTTGTATCGCTCAACAGACCCATCAGATTTTGTTTTTATCTTATACACCCATCGACAACCAACCGCATGCTTACCAGGTGGGAGAGTAACCAAATCCCATGTATGTGTATGATGAAGAGCAGCAAGTTCCTCAGCCATAGCATTCTGCCAAAGAGGATCAGACACAGCCTCTCTATACGACTCAGGTTCAGACAAATGATGTATGTTTGCAATAAAGGAAGCAAATGAGGCTGAATATGTAGAATAGGAAAAATCTGGCAGTTTGGTGGACTTACAAGGTCGAGTAGACCTCCTCAGAGGTGGTGGGTCTCCAGTCTCAACAGTCGAAGGAGCAGACTCAGGCACAGGCGAGGCTGAAGCACTATCATGTGGCACACCAGATGGCATGGATGAATCCGGAACTGGAACCTCTATGTCAATCCCAAAGGGATCAATAAGCCGAATATCTGACTTTGTCACATCATGGGTTTGAGCTGGAATGGAATAAAAAGGAATATGTTCCAAAAAAGTGACATGTCGTGAAACATATAATTTCTGACTTACAGGATCATAGCAACGATATCCTTTTTGTCCAATACCATACCCCAAAAACACACATATAGCTGATTTTGACCCTAACTTATTTCGTTCAACATGAGGACGAAGAACAAAGCAAGTACATCCAAAACTCGTAATGCAGAATAATTCGGCGGGTGACTATATAGTTTCTCAAACGGAGACATCCCTGAAGTCAATGCAGTAGGAATACGATTAATCACATATACAGCAGTTAGGACTGCTTCTCCCCAAAAAATACTAGGAACCTCTGCAGACAAAAGTAAAGAGCGTGCTGTCTCAACAATATGACGATGTTTTCTTTCTGCCAGACCGTTCTGCTCAGGAGTGTCGGTACAAGATGACTGGTGTCTGGTACCATCAGAGGCAAGTAACTGAGTGAAGTCATTAGAGGTATATTCACCCCCTAAGTCACACCTGAAACACTTTATCACAGCCGAATGTTGTGTTTTAACAAGGGCTCGAAAGTTGTTGTAAATGCCAAAGAAATCAGATCTGCGTTTCATAAGATACACCCAGGTATAACGAGTATAGTCATCTATAAACGAAACATAATAGGTCGATCCACCCTTAGTGGAAACTGGCGCTGGTCCCCATACATCAGAATGAATAATATCAAAAGGAGCAACAGAATAAGACACACTTTTATTAAACGGTAAGGCAGAAAATTTTGCCAGTTTACAACCACTACAATCTGAAATATCACTAGTGTTCACATGACCCAAAGCACCACTAGAGACCAAAAAACGTAAACGTGAAACTGACACATGTCCTAATCTGGAATGCCAAAGATAAAATGGAGAAGACAAAGGACTCAAACGAAAAGAAGATAAATCTATGCTAGAGGCAGCAACTGCAGACACTTTGAGATTCTCCAAGACATAGAGTTCCCCCAACCTACGGCCGGTCCCAATCACCCTCTGAGTGTGTTGGTCCTGTAGAACACAAACAGATTCAGAAAAAAACACCCAATTACCAGCCTTACACAACTGACTGACCGAAACAAGATTTAAAGCAAGTTTGGGAATGTAATAAACATCATAGAGGACAATGTGAGGGGTAGTAACAGAACCAACACCCTCGACTGACATTGGTACAGCACTCGCGGACATAACAGAAATTGGTGAAATGGGTGACAAAGAACCAAACGATGACAAATGAGGGGACATGTGATGAGACGCACCAGAATCCAATATCCACAAGGAGGAAGGAATACCTGAGGTACTAGAAGAAACTGAACCCGAATGAGACATAGATGCTGACATGGCCGTAGGATTAGAAACGAAGAACTGTCTGAACTGTTCGAAAACCTGGGGATCCAACGCAGAAGGTGGCATAGTGCTAACAGACTCAACATCTACAGATGGTGCAGCAGCAGCGAACTGTGGAGGACGAGATGATCATGGAGGAGCACCAGAGGAGCGTGACGGAGACTTTTGCTGCCCATATTTCTGTTGCTGCCCAGATTGAGGCTGTTTGACCTTGTTAAGTAACAACGGACACTGAGCCTTCCAATGATTTTTCTGTTTGCAGAATGCACACTCATCAAATGCAACTTTAGGAGATTGTCGAGTCTGAGTACGTGGTGGCCTAGACTGATCAGTTGAAGCAGCAAACACGACAGGAGTAGTAGTTACTTTAGACCCTTGAACCACTTGAGACTTGATACGAGTCTCCTCTGCAATCAGTTCATGAACCACAGAATCAACAGTAGGGAGGGGAGATCGATGAAGGATTGTTCCACGTAGGCCCTCAAAGTCAGAACGTAGTGCCATCAAAAACTGAACCAAGCGTTGCTCTTCCCGTCTAGCAATGTACGGCCCAAAACCTTTTAACTCTGCAGATTCAGTAAGTGCCAATTGATCCCACAAATCCGACATGGCAGCATAAAAATCTTGAATACTGAGGTCATGCTGTTGAAGAGCACGGATATCATACTCCAACTGGTACTGTTTAGCAAAATTAGACTGAGTGTACAGTCTTTCCAAATGATCCCAGACCTCCTTTGCTGTGTCATACTTAGCCAATTGCATACCAATTGACTGAGTTACAGAATTGTTGATCCAAGTGATAATCTTGGAGTTATTAGTTTCCCATAAGTCCACCAACAAATCAAAATTTTCAGTTGTATCATCGATAGGTCTTGGTTTTACTCCAGTGATATAACCCCACATATTCTTCCCACGAAGAAAATTCTTCATGACATAACTCCAATAGGCATAGTTCTTACCATCTAATTGAGTACTAATGGACTGGAGAGAATCATCCTTTCCAGTCATTGTAAACACAGCAACACACAAATAATTCAAAAAATAAAAAGATGCAAAACCCTAGGTTGAACAATTCCGAACGAACAACAATGGCAGCAAGCAAAAGAACGAAAGACGAACAATACCAGACAGCAAACGAAGACAGCAAACGAATACAGCAGCACCTCAAAAAATCCGCGCAGTAGGTGCCTGCTACAAAATCTTCAACCAACAAATCAAAGGACATGGATCGAACTAGCTTTGATACCATATTAATAGAACTTTATTGAAAGAAAGAAAGGCTAAGGTTTACAATGTAATCTGAAAAGCATAAAAAAAGACTAAACCAAAAGTAGGCTATATATACATAGCCAATAACCTAAAGGTCCATAAATTAAAGGCCCAATAACATATGGGCTAACATGGATTTTTAAGAACCATTAATAAGAATCAGAGTGATATTTCTTATATGGTAACACTTAGGAAAGATCCTCTTTAAGATGGAAAATCTACCCAGTCTTGAGGAAGGACAATCATCTACACGACCCCTAAGATTCAATGGGCTATTCTATAGTTGGTGGAAAAGTAGAATGCACAATTTTATCATGGCGGAGGATGGTTAGTTGCGGGATTATGAAATTTGAAAAATATTATAAAATCTCTCTATTTGTTCCCTATTTTTGGAAAGATTATAATGAAGGTGAAAAAAAATTAAGAAGAATTACAAGGCTAATAAGATCCTTGTATATGGAATAGGACTTGATGAGTACAATTGGTTATCTGTTTGCGAATCTACTAAAGAAATATGAGAAGCTCTGTAGAATGCTCATGAGGGAACAAGACAAGTAAAGCAATCAAAGATTGATATTCTTACTACTCAATACGAGTTATTTAATATGAGTAAAGTAGAATCCATTCAATACATGCACACTCATTTCATATCTATTGTGAATAAACTTAAGTGTCTTGGATAAAATATCAAAATGTATAACCTAGTTAAGATGATCTTAAGTATCTTGCATCGCTTAAGGGAAAGCAAAGAAAATGCCATCTCAGAGGTGAAGGATCTACAAACTATGGTAACAAATGAACTTATTAGAAACTTGATAACATATAAGCATAAACGTCAGTAGGATTTTGAAGGAAATGAACCCAAGAAAGAAAGGAGTTTGGTTCCAAAGGCAAACAAAAATGATTCAATTAAAGATGAATATAACGTGGGCTATCTTTCTTGAAGGTTTCAAAACATGGTAAGAAGTAGAGGTTTTTAGAATAGAGAAATCTCAAGAAAATGGTTTAGAGACAATGATCTTTGTCACAAATGTGGAAAACCTGGTAATTATCTCAAAGATTGTCCTCTTCACAAGGTAGACTAAAAGGATTTCACCAAGAAAAACCGAGAAAGGACCTAGAAAAGGCACTAGGTCTCCAATAGAGTCAGAAGAAGGAAAGCGATGACACCATAGCTAAGCAAGATCTAACAGCTTGGAAAGACTCTTCATATGGTTCTGATAAAAAAGTGGACGGATGTAATGCCCCGATTTGCTGAACCAGAATGCTACATGGTGCATAAGACCCCGAAGGATGACAAGCTAACCCATGGCTAATATTTATGCCTGTACACAACATAATATGACATGAAATTCGGAAACATGCACTGAGAGGCCGTAAAAATGTTCAATATTGAACATAACTAAATAATAACAATAACGTATGACATACAGTGGTATCTCGATACCAAAATAAAACTAAAATACTGAAGTCTGAAAAACATAAAAATAACGGTAGTCGTCTGAAAGCCTCTAACTGTCTGACTAAGGAGTTGATGGTACATGTCCCTAACTAACTCCGTCAACTGAAAACTGAACTGATATGAAAAAAATAAGATGACTTCCTCAGAGAATGAGGACTCACTGCTAAAACTCTGAACCCTGGAATGCTACTGTTGTTGCTAATCTGGGAGTCGTGTCTCTGAACCTATGGGGTAACATAAAAAAAAGCACCATAGCACAAATGCGTCAGTACAAAAGAATGTACTAAGTATACATGTGAGGTAGGCTGAATAAATGGGTCTTACATGCATGAATGATAATAACTGACTGACTAATATGAATGTGGGAGTGTACACATAAATACATAGTAACTGAGATCGTGAGAACATGATAACTAAATCTATATACTAACGACATGAATTTACTGACATCTAGCATGACTAATACTGGAGTTCTGATAACTGATATAACTCATAACATGGGAGACTGTGTCTGACAGTCATAAATCTGATAGAACTATCTGAGTTTTGTACTATGACTGAGTTGACTGTATCTGACAGTCCTAAAATATGAAAAACTATCTGAGTTCTTTTACTAAGACTGGTATTGAAACAGTGAGAGATAGTATTTAACCTACATTCCCCTCATACGCCATTATGGCTTAGATGGGGTCTAATCTGCAACCCCAATTGGAAGGGTGTGAATACTGCGCCACTTGTAAGGATAAGCTATTGGCGACCCTCATCTGATAGTATCCCCTATACGATAATAGTGGGGCCCTTATTTGACAGTGCTTATCCACCTCATCAACGCTCATAAACAGTGTTGATGTCTTAACCTATGCTTGCTACATAGTTTTGGAACGCAAGGATGACTGCTAAGGATCACACCCTCATTTGATAGTGTGTGTCCCCATCCTTGGATTCACTCGGTGCTAATTTCTACTCTCATCTGAATGGACACTAAACATGATTTACTGAACTGAACATGGACTGAGTTACTGAATTCCGATGACTGACAGAATATTACTGATATCTGATAACTGACTGAGTTCATGAGATCATGGAGATTTCCTAAGTCATAAAACTGACTGAAGTCTAAGGATCATGGCTTGACTGAGAGTATCGTGGAAACATGGCATGACTCTAGGTACACAGCTAATGTTTTAGGTACAAGTACCCCCAGGACTTGATAGAAGGAAATTGACAAGGCATGACATTCCAGAATACATGACCAACACCAATAATCCATAATACTTCTTGATAATAGAAATAGAGTTCATAATTCATAATGCCATAAATAAGGGATTTGATGCTTCACATAGTTATCATAGTCTTGATAATGAAAGGGAATGCATATAACATGTACATACTTGCATGATTTCAATATCATGAACGTTGCATAACACAAAAGTCAATACACAACAAGAGTATGGAAATTGTATTGCATCATAAGGGTTAGCATGGACTTGTCATTTAGATACTATTGAGTCATAAGGAACATGATTCTACCATTCTAGGCATTTTATCAAACACCTTACATGTACACTTTATAGCATAGGTGAAATCGTCAATTTAAGAATCTAAAACTACCCAAACTCATAGGTTTTCAATCAACAAACTCACGTGCTTCATAGAAAATCATTAAGACTCCATCTTGAAACATAAATAACAACTATCAACATGAACATGCTCAAATCAGAACAAGAAAATCACAATAGATTATTTAAAACATTACTCTTGGACTCCACGAATAAAAGGGATCCGTGGATGAACACTACGCATACCTTAGTTTGTGATTTCATGAAGATTGACGGAGAGATTCTTGAAATTTGAAGATAAGTTCCCTTGGAATTATACCTTCTATGAAAACCCTAGGGCTTTTTATTGATAAAAACTTGAGAGAAGAGTGTATTTTGGGTGAAAAGTGGCTGAATCACGTGATAAAGGGCTTAAATAGGTGTGGGAAATTGACCATTTTAACTTTGGACACGTCTTGTAATTTCAGTAAGAATTTCCCGAATTGAACCCCTAGTGCGATATGGCGCTATGCACCGTATCACTGGAATTTGATAATTAGGAAACTAAAAGATGGCAAGACATGGAGTCATTGTGTTGCCCCTTCCTTCGTGACCTGAAACTTTGGCGCGACGCGTAGGATATCGTGCTGAGACACTGGAAAAAGGACAATTCTGAATTTGAGTGCTGGCACAACACACCATAATTATGGACACCTACTGTAAATTGCAAAATTCCATTTCCTCTTGTGGCGCGGTGTGCCACTGACTAATATGGCATTGTTTTACGATGGAAACTTGAAATAGGCATAACTTCTTATCCGATTATCGAATTTAAGCGAATCATATATCGATGGACAGTTTATTTAATTTTACATATGACAAAAGGTAAAAATCTTGAAAATTTTTCATGGAATACTTATCATTCACTTTATAAGCTAATACTAGGCATTCTTGGGATGAAATTGGCAAGAAATCTTTGGGGTATTGCAATATCTCCCCCATGAGAACATTCGTCCTCGATGAGACTGACTGAGAGGAAAAACAATAAGCTGAACATAAAATAAACATGAATAACTGGAACATGGTCTCATGACTGACAAGATGAACATAACATACTGAACATGCATATCTGATGAATGTGTAATTTTTTCATAAATGCATGACTGAATGTTCCGAGGAACTAAGTTTCTCACAATGAGAATGCATTTCTAAAGCATAATTATATAACTAAGCTGATACATGAATGTATGACTGAATATGCAATGGTACTTGATACCAAGTTTATACTGGGAATATGAACATGAAACTGAAAACCAAGTTCGTGATAAACACTGATCATGAAATTGAGTAAGCTTAAGGAGAACTGTTACCTTGAGCTTGATCTGAGTTGGCAAAGAAGAGGTGAGGATACTTGGTACGCATGTGTAATTCTACTTCCTAAGTAGCTCCCTCGATGGACTGATTTCACCAAAGAACTTTAACTAGAGAGACTTCTTTGTTCCTCAATCTACGAGTTTGATAGTCTAAGATTTCAACTCGAATCTCTTCATAAGAGAGACTATTCTGAACATCAATGCTCTGAATAGGGACTACGACTGGTGAATCACCTATACACTTCTTGAGTAAAGAGACATAGAAGACTGGGTGAACTAAGGCTAGATCTGAAGTCAATTCGAGCTAAAAATCTACCTTGCCGAAATGACTGAGAATCTTGAAGGGACCAACATATCGGGGACTGATCTTTCCCTTCTTGCCGAATCTCTTCACTTCCTTCATGGAAGAGATCTTTAGATAGACATGATCACCAACCTCAAACTCGATATCTTTTCTACGAACATCTGCATAAGACTTATGTCGGCTCTGAGCAGCACAAAGTTTTTCTCTAATTAAATGAACATTTTCTAAGGCATCGAATACTAAGTCAGGACCTATGACTAAGGCCTCACTAATTTTGAAAAAACCAATCATAGATCTAAATCTCCTACCATAGAGAGCTTCGAATGGAGCCATCTAAATACTGGAATAATAGATGTTGTTGTATGCAAACTCAATCAAAGGCAAGTGGTCATCCCAACTTTCCTTGAAATCAATTGCACACGCCCCTTAGCATATCTTCTAAAGTCTTAATGGTCCTTTCAGTTTGACCATCTGTCTGAGGATGGAAGGCTGTACTGAGATGAATTTGGGTACCAAAACCTTTTTGGAACACTTTCCAGAAATAAGAGGTGAACTGGGTACCTCTGTTTAAGATAATAGATAATGGAACACCGTGTAATCTTACAAACTCTCTGATATAGAGTTTGGCATAATCCTTCGCTGAATAATAGGTATGAACTGGAATGAAATGAGATGATTTGGTCATTCTGTCTATAATGACCTAGACTAAATCATGCTGATTACGAGTTCGAGGCAAACCCGTCACGAAGTCCATGTTCACAACTTCCCACTTCCAGGTAGGAATACTGAACTCCTGCATGGACCCACTAGGCTTCTGATGCTCTATCTTAACCTGCTGACATGTAGAGCACTTAGCCACAAATTTTGCAACATATCCTTTCATCTCGCTCCACCAATAGATCTCCCTCAAGTCGCGGTACATATTTGTGGACCTTGGATGAATAGAGTAGCGTGCACCATGTGCTTCTACAAGAATTTCTTGCCTTATGTCATCTACGTCTGGAACACAAAGACGACCTGACGACGAAGAACATCATCTCCCCCTTGGGAGGAAAACTCTATTTTCTAATCCTGAACTGACTCTTTTAACTTGACAAGGCTGGGATCCCTATCTTACTTTTATTTCACCTCGGAAACTAGAGATAATTCTGAAATACCCTGAACACATACACCACCCTATAAAGAATCGACTAAGTGAACGCCTATTCTAGAAAGCTGGTATATTTCTTGAGCTAAATTTTTCTTACTATCCTCAACATGAGAAACACTACCCATGTATAGCCTACTGAAAGCATCGACCACTACGTTGTCCTTGCCCAAATGATAAAGGATGCTCATGTCATAATCTTTCAAGAACTCTAACCACCTTCTCTGATGAAGATTGAGATCTTTCCAAGAAAACACATACTGAAGACTCTTGTGATCTGTGAAGATATCTACAAGAACTCTATAGAGATAATGCCTCCAAATTTTCAAGGCAAAGACTACGGTTGCTAACTCAAGATCATGAGTAGGATAATTCCTCTCATGGGGTTTAATCTTTCTGGAGGTGTAGGCTATAACCTTACCATGCTACATGAGTACATAACCCAATCCTACTCTGGATGCATCACAATACACCATGAACCCATCTGAACCATCGGGAAGAGCTAAGACTGGGGCTGAGGTAAGTCGAGTTTTCAACTCATGAAAAATCTTCTCGCAATGATCTGACCACTGGAACATAACGTTCTTCTGAGTCAATCAGGACATAGGGGATGTAATAGATTAAAATCCTTAAACAAACCATCTGTAATAGCCAGCCAAACCCAAGAAACTACTGATATCTAATGGAGAAACAGGGTGGGCCACTTTCTTACCACTTTGGTCTTTTGAGGATCTACCCTAATACCATCACCGGAAATGATATGACCAAGGAATGCTACTGACTTTAACCCAAAATTCACACTTATTGAATTTGGTGAATAACTGATGATCTCTAAGAGTCAGAAGTATTATTCTGATATAGTTTACATGATCTCGCTCAGTGCGGGAATGTGACGCCCTAAAATTTTATTTAGAGACGCCACACGGTGCTTAGGGCTATCGATAGCCCCAAGCTAACCCTCGGAGCCAGACACTACCTCAAGGAATTCAATTCAACAATATTCATACACAACAAAGAGATATACCACATCGGGTTCAAGAGAAATACTGGAGAATACTAGACTGTACAACCAAAATTTATTGAATGTCTGTGCACACGAACCCTCAAGTCTGACAAAGCCTCTATACATCAAAATCAATGAGCCATTGATACAAACCCCCAACTGACTCAAACAGTATTGAAAGCCATGACAACAGAATGATACAACAAAAAATATAGACACGGTCCTTGAACCATGAGGACTCACCACTACGGGAACGTAGCTGAGGCACTCGAATATCACTAACGCAGTTGCTGCTGAGTACTTGAACCTACATTATGAGAAATTATAGCCCATAGGAAAATATGTGGGTCAGCACTTTGGAATGTACTGAGTATGTGGGGGTGCATGCAACAATGCAAATATCATCATCAATTTCATAAAAATATGCATATGTACAATGATGGCTCACTTGGCATGAGTTAGATTGAAACATACTTTTCATAATCTCATAGTAAATAAATCATATGATAAAAAACTCAAAATCATCATAAATAACTCAAATCTTCAACTCAAGACTAGAAGTGACTCGATAATTCTAGAAACTCAACTCCTATGGACATGGGAGGTTCTTATAAGTGACATAAACCATATGAACTACATGGAGTCCAACGTTTTGCCTTCCTAAGGAGAGAACCCCACATTGGCAGGAGCGCCATACTCTTGCTAGGGAGTACAACCTAAATTTAGTGATCACAATCTCATACTTAGTCTCTGGCCCACAATTATCAATATCAATCCTATGATGGCATGTAGTTTCGGGGAAATACCACATTTTCCTCTCGGTGCTAAATACTACTCCCAGACACAAGCTCAGAACGCATTAGGAAATACACCCGAAATATCACAAGGGTCTATCATGAAGACCAAATCAAATCTATTTCTCATTTATCAAATCATAATCAATTTATGGATTCCTAACTCGACTCGACTCAAATCAATCTTTCTCAATATCAAAATGTATCAATTCATTAAATCATGGCAACATCAATAACTTTGAAGAAATATCAAGACTTATTGTAATAACTCAATCTCATGAATCAATATACTCAATAATCTAATTTGTCATGAGGAAGCTTAAAGCTTGACACATATATTGAAAGCACTAGAAATATCAACTCATGGTAGAAATATGAAAGTCACAATATTAATATCAAGTCATAGCTTGGGAATAGTAAAATAATCATGTATAACAATGCTTGAACAATTTATATTCCCATAGTCTCATGATGAAGTAATTTAGGTATAAACCCACTTGCAAAATCATATAAATTCATGATATAAATCAAAGCCTTGAGCAGAAGAACAAAAGAATTGCTCTTGTTCAAAACCCCATATACCTTAATCTTTGAACTTGGATGAATTCTAGTGCTTGAGGCACTATCCGCACTTATAATAAATGATTCTCGAAACCCATACTATGAGGAACTTGATTCTTGAAGAAATCTTGAAGATTTATGGATGATTTTTGAAAGATTAAATTTCCTTGATTGAAACCCTAATATATGTTCTTAAGAAAATTGGATGAGAGATTGAAGAAATTATGGTTTGGATGGAGATTTTTATATTTATAAAGGTCTCCAAAAGATGGGAAAATAACAAAATACCCTTGCAAAAATGTCCCTTAATTGCTGAAAAAATAGCTGATGAGATTTGTGACAAGTCGTCACGAAATGTCATCACAGAAGGGTGAATTTTATGATTTTCTGCTTGAGGTTGACGACATTGGTGATAAGTCGTCACACTTGTGACGACTTGTCACAAATGTTGTCACTGGGGTGCAAATCTATCTAAGGCTGACAACATTGGTGATAAGTCATCACACTTGTGACGACTTGTCACAAATGTCATCACTCAATTTTCTAGCCCAACATGCTGGAGTAAAATGGGCATAACTCTTGGTTCTGCTACCGGATTTGGGTGAAATTTGTATAGTTGGAAAGATAATTCTATTATCTATCTTTTGGTAGGTTATAATCTCAAAAATTCATAGTATAATGAGAGATATGCTCATTTGAAGTTGAATATGGCAATATCCCTCCCAAGAATTCAATCGGTAAGGAATGTTTTGATTCACCTAATCGCTAGGACATCTTTGACGCCTTAATACACATCACCCTTGATCAGAAAACAACTAAAGCACTATAATTTATTTCTCATGAGCTTGAGTCATGGTTGCATTATTGGTTAGGCCTCCCCCTTGGAAACATTCGTCCTCGACTGGTGCCATATAGGCCTAGAACAAGAGAAAATAAGGACGTATAGATAGAATAACTCACTCAAAGGGCTTACTTCACTCTATACCTTTGGATACTATAAAAAATGCATGAATTCGTGATGGAATTAGACACACAGCTGAATCTTTAATAAGAAGGGGGTGGAATCAAGAAAGAATGGTACCTTTTGCTCGCTCCAAACTAAAAAAATAGAGGTGAGGGTACTTGGCTCGCATATTAGCTTCGGCTTCCCAAGTAGCACCCTCAACAGATTGATTTCACCAAAGTAAGTTAACCAAAGGTACTTCTTTATTCCTTATCCTATGGATATGAAAATCCAAAATCTCAACTAGAATCTCCTCAAATGAAAGGCTATCCTGAATATCTAAGCTTTAGGAAGAATCGACAACGACAGAATCACCAATACACTTCTTAAGCATAGAAACATGAAATACCAGATGAACTCTAGACAACTCTGTGGGTAACTCCACCTCATATGCTGCTTTCCCAACACGGCTTAGAATCCTGTATAGACCAACATAACGGGGACTAAGCTTTCCCTTTTTCCCAAATCTGTTCACCCTTTTCATGGGTTAAACCTTCAAGTACACCAAATAATTAACATTAAACTCAAGATCTTTTCTTCTCACATCCGTGTATGACTTCTAACGACTTTGAGTGGTCTTCAATCTTTCTCAGATCAACTTAACTTTTTCCATAGCCTCAAACATAACATCAGGCCCAATCACAGTTGTTCTCGTACTTCAAACCAACCTATAGGTGATCTACCTCTTCTCCTATACAAAGCTTCGAACGAGGCCATCTGAATACTATTATAAAAATTATTGTTATACGAAAGTTCGATTAATGGCAAGTGCTCATCCCAACTACTTTTAAAATAAAGCGCATATGCCCTCAACATATCTTTGAAAGTCTGAATGGTCTGCTCAGCCTGACCATCTGTTTGCGGATGGAAAGCAGAACTTAGATGAACTTGGGTACTGAGACCCTTCTGAAAAGATCTTCCAAAACTGGGAAGTAAACTGAGTACCCCTATCATAGATAATAGCTAAAGGAACTCCATAAAGTCTAACTAATTCTCGAATATACAATATAGCATACTCCTTAACTATATAAGATGAGTGCACTGGCAAGAAACGAGCTGATTTAGTCAACCGGTCTACAATAACCTAAATCGAATCTTGATGACGATAAGAAGGATGCAAAGCAATTACGAAATCCATATTCACTTCTTCCCACTTCCAAGTAGGAATGCTAAACTCTTGCATTACACCACCGGGACTTTGGTGCTCTACCTTAACCTGTTGACAAGTAGAACAATTTGCCATAAATCCTATTATGTCTTTCTTCATACCGTTCCACTAATAGATTTCCCACAAATCGTTGTACATCTTAGTAGCATCGGGATGAATAGAATATCGTGCACCATATGCTTCAGCCATAATTCTCTACCTTAGATTATCAACATCAGGGACACACAATCTACCGTGCAATCACAATGCACCATTTTCTCCTTAGGAGAAAACCTCTACCTTTAGGTCCTTAATTGACTCCTTCAGTTTGACAAAACTCGGATCCCTGTCTTGCTTCTCCTTTACCTCTGAGACCAAAGAAGACTCAGAACTACTCTAAACTAACATACTCCCTTCGACAGAATCAAGCAATCTAACTCCCAACCTATCCAAATAATGCACATCATGAGCTAATTCTTTGTTATCATTCTCTACATGAGCTACACTACCTATAGACAACCTGCTAAGAGCATTTTCCACAACATTGGCCTTTCCTGGGTGATACAACATACTCATATTATAGTCTTTTAGAAACTCTAACCATCTTCTTTATCTAAGATTTAACTCCCTTTGAGTAAACACATGTTGTAGGCTTTTGTGATCAGTAAACATATCTACATGAACACCAAACAAATAATGTCTCCAAATTTTCAAAGCAAAAACTACAGCTGCTAATTCAAGATCATGGGTTGGGTAATTCTTCTCATTAGGCTTTAGCTACCCATTGGGTCAACCAGGTCATGGGAGATGCAATGAAAGAGAAGCCCTCAACAAAATAATGGTAGTAACCAGCTATACCCAAGAAACTCCTAATGTCAGATGGGGAGATGGGTCTAGGCCAATTATTTACAGCATCTATCTTTTGGGAATCGACTTTAATGCCTTCGACGGAAACAATGTGACCTAGAAAAGCAACTGACCTTAGCCAAAATTCACACTTGCTAAATTTAGCGAATAATTGATGATCTCTAAGAGTTTGCAAGACAATTCTAAGATGGTCGGCATGATCATCCTCTCTTTGGGAATACACAAGAATATTGTCTATGAATATAGTGACAAACTTATCAAGATATTGCTTGAAAACTCGATTCATGAGGTTCATGAAGGTTGCTGGAGCATTGGTTAACCCAAAGGAGATGACAAGAAATTCAAAGTGACCATAACTAGTTTGGAAGGATGTCTATGGAATATCACACTCTCTCATTTTAAGCTGATAATAGCCAGGTCTAAGGTCTATCTTTGAGAAATAACTTGCATCCTATAGCTGATTAAATAAATCATCAATTCTAGGAAGAGGGTACTTGTTCTTGATAGTTACATTGTTGAGTTGACGGTAGTCAATGCACATATGCAATGTACCATCTTTCTTATGTACGAATAGAAGAGGTATACCCCACGGGAAAACACTGGGTCTGATAAAGCCTTTGTCTAAGAGATCTTTACTTTGCTCATTCAACTATTTAAGTTTTGTGGGAGCTATACAGTATGAAGGAATGGAAATAGTCTGAGTGTTGGGAAGGAGATCAATCCCAAATTTTATTTCTCTATCAGGTGGACCCCTGAGAGATCTTTCGAGAAAACATCGAGAATCTCATTAATAATGGTAACTGACTGAATAGTCGGAGTCTCAAACTTGTAGTCTTTAACTCGAACTAGGTGACAGATGCAACCTTTGGAAATCAACTTCCAAGCTTTTATGTAGGATATGAAATGGATCTTCGGAGTTACAGAACTCCCAGTCCACTCAAAAAGGGGCTCGTTAGGAAACTGAAACTTGACTACTCGGGTATGACAATCTATAGACGCATAACATGAGTGAAGTTAATCTAGCATATATGACCCAATAAAGGACAGTGATAGGACACTTCTTATACACTCGCTTAGCAATAACAGATTTTCCTACCGAGGTAGAAACCAAAATAGGTTCAGGAATCCGTTCAGGGTCGATCTCAAAATTTATAGTAACCAGAGCTGTCACATAAGAGAAACCCAAACCTGGGTCCATTAATACATACACATCAAAATGAAAGACACAAAGCATGCCAGTGACAACATCTAGAGAGTCCTCCTGCTTCCGGCGAAGTGGTATAGCATAGAAGAGATTCTAGTGCAAACCACCAGCAGTACTAGAAGAAACACCCTGAGAAAGAACTGAGAGGACTACGGGAGTGAGGGGACTGGTAGCCTGACTCTGGGGATGAGAATTTCGATGCCCCTATCTAGCATATAGCCAATATCTAAGTTAGTGTCCTAACTTACCACAACCAAAGCAACCCCTATGATCAACAAAACACTCACCAAAATGATCTCTACCATATTTGGCACATGAAAGAGGACGAGTCTGTTACTTACACTTTCCTAAGACCTAGATGTGATAGGCCTATTCCCCTGCTCCTACCTACTTCTAGGTGTGGGACCACTAATTGAGGAAGACTCGGGCATAAAAGGACATCCCTGGAATTTAGGGTGGTTCCCTCCACAGAATCTGGACTGATCGGATCCCTACAACTCTGATCTAACTCTTTTATTCCCTCTTACTCTCTCCCTCTATTTTACCTTATCCGCTTCAATCTTTCAGGCATGTATCATAAACTGAGAAAGGTCCATCTCCCTATTTACCATAGCAGATCTACACTTATTCACAACATAACTCGACACACCGGTCTTGAACTTATTCATGATGGTCCTCGAGTCAACCATCATACTAGGAGCATATATAGATAACTGATTGAATCTATGACAAGATTCATTAACATTCATGAAGCCTTATCTCAAATTCATGAATTTCGTTATCTTTACTTCTCTTATCTAAAGAGGAAAGAATCTATCCAAGAACGCAACCTGGAATAACTGCCAAGTCATAGGAGCTTCATCCTCCTCTCTACTCATCCCCCACATCTCCACCCAATCATATGCAATATTTTTTATTCGATAGATAGCTAATTCAACACTCTTCTCCACAGTCCCATGCATAATTTGGGTTATCTTTCTCACTTTATCCAAGTACATCTGTGGGTCTTCACCTTCTTTTAACCTATAGAACTCAGGCGGATTCATCCGCATAAAGTCATGAACTCGAGCTACAGTAGAATTATTCTCTTGCAGAGCCAAAATAGTAGCCTGGATGTTAGCTTGAGCATTGGCGGCAACTACCTGGGCTGGCGCCTGAAAAGCTGCTTGGAATTATGCATGAGAGACATGCTCGTTCAAGGGATCAACGGGTTGAGGTTGCTCATTTTTTCTATGAGCTCAGTGAAGAGGCATTTTCTGTTATTATAGAGCATGAGTTAATCACTGATAAAGTGATTATTGCAGGCACGATAAACTTTAGAAAGAAAGAAACAACTTTTCGTAAAACATTTTGTAGCCTCTTGCTCATAGATATGGTGCTCTACACATCGATGATCTCGACTCTACGTAATGCGGCTTGTCAGAATCCCTAGGACTCCTTAAAACTTAGGATCTGATACCAAGCTTTGTAACGCCCCAAAATTTTATTTTGAGATGCCACACGGTGCTTAGGGATACCCGTAGCCCCAAGCTAACCCTCGGACCTAGAAACTAGCTCAAGGAATTCAATTCAACAATAGTCATGCAAAACAAAGAGATATACGATATAGGGTTCATGAGAAATACTAGAGAATACTAGACTATAGAACCAAAATATATTAAATGTCTGTACACACCAACCCTCTAGTCTGACAAAGCCTCTATATATCAAACTCCAAGAGCCATTAGGACAAACCCCTAACTGACTCAAACAGTACCAAAAGCCATAACAACAGAACGATATCACCAAAAATATAGACACGGTCCTCGAACCATGAGGCCTTACCACTGAAGGAACGTAGTTGAGGCAACCGAATATTGCTAATGCAACTGTGCCTGAGCACCTGAACCTACATTACGAGAAAATGTAGCCCATAGGAAAATATATGGGTCAGCACTTTGGAATGTATTGAGTATGTGGGGGTGCATACAACAATGCAAATATCATCATCAATTTCATAAAAATATGCATATGTACAATAATGGCTCACTTGGCTTGAGGTAGATTGAAACATACTTTTCATAATCTCATAGTAAATAAATCATATGATAAAAAACTCAAAATCATTATAAATAACTCAAATCTGCAAATCAAGACTAGAAGTGACTCGGTAATTCTAGAACCTCAACTCTTATGGACATGGGAGGTTCTTATAAGTGACATAAACCATATGAACTACATGGAATCCAACGTTTTTCCCTCCTAAGGAGAGAACCCCACATTGACAGGAGCGTCGTACTCTTTTCAGGGAGTACAACCTAAATTTAGTGATCACAATCTCATACTCAGCCTCTGGCCGATAATTATCAATATCAATCTTATGATGGAAGGTAGTTTTGAGGAAATACTACATTTGCCGCTCGATGCTAAATACTAGTCCCAGACACAAGCTCAGAATGCGTTAGGAAATCCACCACAAACATCACAAGGGTCTATCATGAAGATCAAATCAAATTTGTTTCTCATTTATCAAATCATAATGAATTTCTGGATTCCTAACTTGACTCAAATAAAATCAATCTTTCTCAATATCAAAATGTATCAATTCATTAAATCATGGCAACATCAATAACTTTGAAGAAATATCAAGACTGATTGTGACAACTCAATCTCATGAATCAATATACTTAATAATCCAATTTGTCAAAAGAAGCTTAAAGCTTGACACATATCTTAAAAGCACTTGTAATATCAACTCATCATAGAATATGAAATTCACAATATTAATATCAAGTCATAACTTGAGAATAGTAAAATAATCATGTATAACAAAGCTTGAACAATTTATATTCTCATAGTCTCATGATGAAGTAATTTGGTTATAAACTCACGTGCAAAATCATATAAATCCATGATAGAAATCAAAGCTTTGGGATCAAGAACGGAAGAATTGATCTTGTTCAAAACCCCACATACCTTAATCTTTTAAATTGGATGAATTCTAGTACTTGAGACTCTATCCGTACTTGTATTAAATGATTATTGAATCCCACACGATGAGGAACTTAATTCTTGAAGAAATCTTGAAGATTTATGAATGATTTTTGGAAGATTAAGTTTTCTTGATTAAAACCCTAATATATGTTCTTAAGAAAATTGGATGAGAGAATGAAGAAATTAGGTATGGATCGGGATTCTCCTATTTATATAGGCCTTTAAAAGATGGTAAAATACCAAAATACCCTTGCAAAAATGTCCCTTAATTGCTGAAAAAATAGCTAACAACATTCGTGACAAGTCGTCATGAAATGTCATCACAAAAGGGTGGATTTTATGATTTTATGCTTGAGGTTGACGACATTTGTGAAAAGTCGTCACACTTGTGAGGACTTGTCACAAATGTCGTCACTGGGGGTGCAAATCTGCCTAAGGCTGACGACATTGGTTATAAGTCGTCACACTTGAGATGACTTGTCACAAATGTCGTCACTCAGTTTTCCAGCCTGACATACTGAAGTAAAATGGGCATAACTCTTGGATCCGATACCGGATTTGGGTAAAATTGTTATCGTTGGAAAGATAATTCAATGATCTATCTTTTGGTAGATTATTAGATCAAAAATTCATCGTATAATGAGAGATATTCTCATTTGAATTTGAATATGGCAATATCCTTCCCATGAATTCAATCAGAAAGGAATGTTTTGATTCACCTAATCGCTCGGACATCTTTGAGGCCTTAATACACATCACCCTTGATCAGAAAAAAAATAGATCACTATAATTTATTTCTCATAATCTTGAGTCATGGTTGCACAATTGGTTAGAGTCTCGCGTTGTTACAATAGACCAGAATATCATCTATGAATACTATGACGAACATGTCCAAGTACTGCTTAAACACGCGGTTCATCAAGTCCATAAAATCTTCTGGGGAATTGGTAAGACCAAAGGAAATAACTAAAAATTTAAAGTGACCATATCTAGTACGGAAAGCTATTTTTGGGATGTCACATTCCCTAACTCTGAGATAATGATAGCCATATCTGAGGTGTATCTTAGAGAAATAACTGGCATCCTGAAGTTGGTCAAAGAAGTCATCAATTCTGTGAAGAGGATACTTGTTATTAAATATGTCCTTATTGAGTTGATGGCAATCAATGCACATTCTGAGAGAACCATTTTTCTTGTCCACAAATAAGACTGGTGCACCCCACGGGGAAATACTAGATCTAATGAATCCCTCAACTGTTCTTTCAATTCTCTAAGTTCTGCTGGTGCCATTTTGTATGGTAGAATAGATATAGGCTGAGTATCTAGAAAAGGATCAATGCCGAAGTCTATTTCCCTTTTGGGAGAAATTCCTGGAAGATCTTTGGGAAAGACATCTAAATATTCATTCACTACTGGGACTGATTAGGCTGGGAGTTTTGGAACTAGTGTCCTTAACTCAAACAAAATAATAGAACATCCTTTAGATATCATCTTTTTTGCTCGGAGGTAGGAAAGAAAATGACCCCTAAAAGCGAATACACTACCCTTCCACTCAAGGATGGTTTATTTAGAAACTAAAACTAGACTATTCTGATTATGTAATCCACTGTGGCATAGCAGGAATGAAGCCAATCCATACTGAAAATGACATCAAAATCAGTCATGTCTAATTCAACTAAGTCTGCTTAAGTGACTTTATGAAGTATCATACTTGGGCAGATCCTGTATACCCACCGAGCTATGATGGTTTTACCCACAGGGGTAGAGACTGAGAAGGGATCTTTTAAAATTTCGGAACTGGTTCTGAAATTAACTACTATATAGGGAGTAACAAAAGATGAGGAAGCTCCTGGATCTAGCAAAGCATAAACATACACATGAAAGATCTCTAACGTACCAGTAATTACATCAAATGAATTTTCCTAATCTTTTCGGGTCTAAAAAGCATATAGTCTATTTGGGTGTTGTCTGCTAGTAGCACTGGTGGTGGCACCCTACTAATTCGAGAAACCAGACTGAGCTGAGGAGTTGAGATGACTCTGATAACCAGATTGAGGGTAGTCTCTGACTCTGTGTCCTGGCTTGCCATAACCGAAATAGACATCGCTGTCAGCTCTGCAAGCACCCTTATGGTTCTTACCACAAGTCTGACAAAGAGGATTAGTTCGGGTATTGATGAAACTGCCCCACTACTTAGAGCCTAGCACTCTATCTCTGAACTTAGGAGCTAGAGCACTAGCTGAAGAAGGATTTGGAACCGATGACTTAGGACGAAATTGAAAATGGTTTCCTCCTTCTAATTTAGGCTGACTAAAATTGATGCTACCTATCCTAGCTTTCTTATTTAGCTTTTCCCTCTACTTAATCTTCTGCTCCTATATCTGCTGAGCATGGGTCAAAAGTCTGGATAAATTCATGTCACTATTTAGCATAGTGGATCTGCATTCATTAACCACGCTATTATTTACCCCTGAAGCGAACTTACTCATCTTGGGTCTGTCGACTACAACCGCAGGAGGGGCAGATCTGCCTAATTGAGTAAACTTTAGAGAATACTCTTTTACCATCATATTGCCCTGCCTGAGGTTGATGAACTCTAGCACCTTAGCTTCTCTAAGATCTTGAGGAAAAAATCTATCTAAGAATGTACTGACAAAGTCCTCCCACTCTATAGGACTTGCATTATCTGACCTTTCTAATTTCCACTATTTGAACCAAGTATGAGCCACATTCTGTAACTGATATGCAGCTAGCTCAGCACTCTCAATACTAGTCACCCCCATGATATCTGTCACCTTCTGTACCTGATCTAGGAATTACTGAGGGTCCTCATCTACTTTGGACCCATGGAAGGACAGAAGATTCATTTGGGTGAAGTCCGAATCCTAGCTGCAGCTGAGTTGGCCACTAGGCTGGCTGGAACGAGATCTGATCACTTATTATGGGAAGCTACTGACTAAGCAAGAGTGGTAAATGTGGTCCTAAACTCCGTATGAGAAAATGATCGCCCAAAGGCTCTTCGGGCTGAGGGGCTGACTGATTTATTCTCTTAGGAGGCATATTCTGAAATAAAGTAAAGAAGAGGATTAGACTGGGAGATTAACTTGTGATTATGCTCAGTGGCATGACATAAATACTGAAAGAAGGGAGACTGTTCCTAAACATATCATATCCTCTTGCCCATAAATGTGGTGCGCAACACACCCATGCACAAGACTCTACTAGATGCAGCTTTCAGACATTCTAGGACTCTATTGAACCTTAGGCTCTGATACCAAGTGTATAACACCCCGATTTGCTAAATTGGAATGCTACACAGTGCTCATGACCCCAAAGGACCACAAGATAACCCAAGACTAATATCTATGCCTGTACACAGCATAATATGGCATAAAAATATGGAAACATAAACTGAGAGGCTGTAAGGTTCAATACTGAACATAACTGAATAATAAGAATAACGTCTGACATAGATTAGTATGTCGATACGAAAACAAAACTGAAATACTGAAGTCTAAAAAATATGAAAACCACAGTAGTTGTCTCAAAGCCTTTAACTGTCTGACTAAGGAGTTGATGGGACATGTCCCCAACTAACTCCGTTAACAAAAAACTGAACTGATATGCAAAAAATAAGATCACATCCTTAGAGAATGAGGACTCACTGGTAAAACTCTGAACCCTGGAATGCTACTGCTGCTGCTGATTTAGGAGTCGTGTCTCTGAACCTATGGTGTAACATAAAAAGAAAGAACTATAGTGCAAATGCATCAGTACTAAAGAATGTACTGAGTATACGTGTGAGGTAGGCTGAATACATAGGGCTTACATGCATATGTAATAATAATTGACTGACTAATATGAACGTGGGAGTGCACACATGAATACATAGTAGTTAAGATCGTAAGAACATGATAATTGAAGCTATATAATGATAACGTGAATTTACTGACATCTAGAATGACTGATACTAGAGTTATGACAACTGGTATAATCGATAACATGAGTTACTGTGTCTAACAGTCCTAAATTTGATGGAACTATCTGAGTTTTGTACTATGACTGAGTTGACTGTATCTGACAGTCCTGAAATCTGAAGAACTATCTAAGTTCTTTTACTAAGACTTATATTGAAACTGTGGGAGGTATTATTTAACTGATATGCCCCTGATAAGACATTATGGATGAGATGGGGTCCAATCTGTAACCCTAATTGGAAGGGTGTCAATACCGTGCCACTGGTAAGGACAGGCTGTGGGTGACCCTCATCTGATAATGTCCCCTGTGCGAGAATAGTGGGGACCTTATCTAACAGTGCTTATCCACCTCATTAAACTTCATTGACAGTGTTGATGTCTCAACCTATGCTGGCTACATAGTTCTGGAATGCAAGGATGACTGCTAAGGATCACACCCTCAACTGATAGTGTATGTTCCCATCCTTGGGTTCACTCGGTGCTAATTTCTACTCACATCTGAAAGGACACTGAACATGATTTACTGAACTGAACATGGATTGAGTTACTGAATTTTGGTGACTGACAAAATATTATTGATATCTGATAACTGACTGAGTTCATGAGATCATGGAGATTTCCTGAGTCTTAAGACTATCTAAAGTCTAAGGATTATGGCTTTACTGAGAGTATCATGGAAACATGACATGGCTCTAGGTACACAACTAATGTTTTGGGTACAAGTACCCTACAAGACTCGATAGAAGAAAACTGACAAGGCATGAAATTCCTAAATACATGACCAACACCAAGAATCCATAATACTTCTTGATCATAGGAATAGAGTTCATAATTCATAATGCCATAAATAAGGGATTTCATGCTTCACATGGTTATCATAGTCTTGATCATGGAAGGAAATCCATATAACATGTACATACTTGCATGATTTTAATATCATGAATATTGCATAACAGAATAGTCAATACACAACAAGAGCATGGAAATTGTGTTGCATCATAAAGGTTAGCATGGACTTGTCATTTAGATACTATTGAGTCATAAGGAACATGATTCTACTATTCTAGCCATTTTATCAAACACCTTACATGTACACTTTACAGAATAGGTGAAATCATCAATTTAACAATCTAAAACTACCCAAACTTATAGGTTTTCAATCAACAAACTAACATGTTTCATGGAAAGTCATCGAGACACCATCTTGAAATATAAATAACAACTATCAACATGAACATGATCAAATCAGAACAACAAAATCACAATAGGTTATTTAAAACATGATTCTTGGACTCCACGAATGAAAGGGATCCGTGGATGAACACTACGTATACCTTAGTTTGCGATTTTGTGAAGATTGATAGAGAGATTCTTAAAATTTGGCGATGAATTCCCTTGGAATTGAACCTTCTATGAAAATCCTAGGGCTTTTTCTTGAGAGAAACTTGAAAGAAGAGAGTGTATTTTGGGTGAAAAGTGGCTAAATTATGTGTTAAAGGGATCAAATAGGGGTGTAAAATTTACCCTTTTAACCCTAGACGCATCTTGTAATTTCATTAAAAATTTCCCGAATTGAACCCCTGGCACGATGTGGCGCTATCGTGCCATGTCACTGGAATTTGACAATTGGGAAACTGAGGGATGGCACGACGTGGAGCTATCATATTACCCCTTTCTTCTTGACCTGGAACTTTGGCGCAACGCGGGGGAAATTGCGCTGAGACACTGGAAAATGGACAATTCTGAATTTGAGTGGTGGTGCGACACGCCATAATCCTGGAAACCTACTGGAAATTTCCAAATTCCATTTCCTTTTGTATTGTGGCGCACCACTGACTAATATGGCGTTGTTTTACAATGGCAACTTGAAATAGTCATAACTTCTTACCCGATTATCGGACTTAAGCGAATCATATATTGATGGAAATCTTATTGAATTTTCCACATGACAAAAAGTGAAAATATTAAAAATTCCTTATGGAATAATTATCATTCACTTTAAAAACTAATACTAGGCATTGTTGGCATGAAATTGGCTAGAAATCTTTAGGTATTACAATGGATATAACACATCCATGTCTGTAATTGAAGATAAATCAATAAAATTGAAATCCTTGGTAGCTTTCATGCCCAAATTTTAAGATGAGGCATATAATGTGGTAAACTTCCTTGATATTCAAAAACACTTGCAAAACTATTCTAAGAAAGAGTTAAGATAGTTATCTAGTGTCTCTATTGATGCCTTTCACAAACATGCTATTGAAAATGTGTCTCTAACTAAAAAACTAAATCAAATTAAGATAGAGAATGTATCCTTATTCTCAAGGAATTCAAAGCTTAAAGTAAAAGTTGCTAAGATTAAATACGAAAACAAAATTTTGAGTGACAAACTCAAAAGGATAACTTGAAAAGTGGAGTTAACAGTCTTAAAGAGAAGCTAAATGAAGGTCAACCTAGAACCTTCTACTTCTCTTGAATATAATAAGGAGCAAGAAAAGAATTCAAATAGCACTAAGAATGAGCTAGAGAAATCCCTTTCTTTTCTGTTTCATTAGATAGACTTACTAAGCTATGTAGTATGAGATCAAATTTTGAATAAGGTCTTGGATTTGACAAAACACTGCTTCATACAATCCTCCTACCGAACATGCATCTTTTTTAGGTAATTGGTTATGTATGTATTATAGAAAGATGGGCGACTACAAAAAAGTTGTTAAGTACTCAAATCATTAAGATAAAAAGTTTTTTTATCAAACCATCAAGGCACCTGGTCTCAAAGCAAAAAGACCAACCTTGCCTACGTGGGAAAGAGGAAATATTATCTAGCCTTTTACTTAAAGATACCCAAGCTCAGCGGTGGACCAAGGATTTAGGGGTCATGGGTTCGCATGAGGTTCAAACACACATATTAACTCCAAAGTGTTAACGTTCCACCTGAAATTCAAAGCACCTTGGTATCTTCTGCATTTCATTGGTGATTTTTGCATCTTATACCAATTTTTATGCATTGATTGTATAATTAAACCTTTTCTACATCAGGTTTAATGGGTACCAAAGCACTATTTTCTTAAACCTACGTTCTCCCCTGTCCAAGCTCATATGGGTTCCCAAATTTAAGAAATGAGTATGAAATGCATGTGGAAGTAACAGGAGACTGCCAACAAAATCAGAAATGGTTCACTACCAAAAACTGAATCTATGGAGACACAGGCAATATCGTTGCAGTAGATGAGTAAACCATTGCTACAGAGGTATTGCAACGGTTAACAAACCGTTTCATCAGGTCCCATGGCGATAGCTCTACGACTATGATTCTGGTAACGGTTTCATAAACCGTTGCTATATATGGTTGTAGCAACTGTTTTTACGATCACTACCACAACACTTAGTTGACATCAATTGCAATGAAATAAACTGTTTCCAAAGAATTTTATGCTATGGTTTTTATATCTATTGCAATAGTTAAATAAATGTGTTACACATCTCACTTTATACTATTGCAATAATTTTGTTGTTAATGCTACGGTTTTTTTAATAACATATAAACTCTATAGCAATGGTTTACAAAGGATTTCCATAAGGTCGTATCCAACGGTTTTTTATATATACCAATAGTTAATTATACTACTGCAATAATTTTATGATTAATGCTACCGCATTTTTTGACATATACAAACTCTATAGTGATATTTTAAATGAGCTAACACAACATTTACAAGTAGTTGCTATAGCCTTACTAGTTTCATTGAATTTTCTATAGCAATAGTTCTAAGTTGCTATTGCAATAGTTTAATTTGCTACAAAAATATGTAGCCCTGCAATGACTAACTAATAAATACCAATAAACTCAAATACATGATAAAAGCTATAATAAGAATCACAAAACTGTTATCAATGTTCATCATTAAAATTGTATATCCAAAATATAAGCTAGCCATAGTATTTAATATCCATAAAACTAGAAAAATTGCAAATTACGATATAAGTTTCATTGTGTTGTAGATTTCAAAAATGTCCTATAACAAGTTACAAAAACCATTTAAAATCTTCTTAACGTTATTCAATATTCTCATCATCCGCTTCTTCATTTTCTCCACCTACAAAAAAAATTATGCCATTAATATTTGTCAATGTTCTCAATGTAAAATTGTTTCACATTGTTGTCGCAGTGAACTTGATCACCTTTTTCAAATGCAACTGCCTCAACAATACAAACCATAAGAAATAAAGACACTTCACAAAACTTTATCAAAATAAAATTGCAAGTAGTTACACCAAATCCACCATATCATTGGACTAAGTTGCCTAAAAATTTTCTAAATACATGTTTTACTTTAAACTAATCTACCTACAAATCCATGTCTTTCTCTTATCCTTTTTTAAAAATAAAAGAATAAACAAATTTTATAACTCCCTCCTTGTAACATTATAAATACACAACTTCATTGAGACCTCTAACAGATCATTAGAAATTTTAAGCTTTTATTAAAGCAAATGAACAAAACTGAAATGGAGACTTGTCTAAGTTGTCTTATTTTGGTTATATTATCACTACTATCTACTTTTGCTAATGCAGAATTTCACAACTATGAAATTATTGTAAGTATCCATTCATATTTTTATCTTATAATTTAGAAAAAAGGTCCAAAATTATCATGGAATATATATTTTTTAAAAAACAGGTTCAAGAAAAAAGTGTAACAAGGCTTTACAGAACTAATAATATAATCACAATAAATAGGCAATTTCCAGAACCAACCTTGAAAATTCGAAATAGAGATACAATATCTATTAATGTCATTAATAGAGCTCGTTCCAATGTTACCATCCGCTGGTAACTATCTTTTAAATGACTCTTTATGTGTACATATATATATATATTTACACTGTCCATGTATGGAACGTAAGCTGTTCTAAAAATCAAAGAATAAACTCATGACTTATTGTTTTGAGTTGAATAAAATTAGATATCAAATGACTGTCAAATACTCATGTGATAGAGCGTGTACTTTTTTTCTATGAGCTAGAATCTATCCATATTAAGAGTATATAGATTTGAACTCACCACTGAGTCAAGGCAATCAAAATTGAATGATTAAGCTTAAGGAGAAAAAATATCAAATTTTAGATTAAGATAGAGACATGATCACCTTAAATTAATATTAATGCTCCTTCTTCATTTTCAAAGGCAAGTGTACTCTCTCTTTTAGTATGCTAGCATCAGGTAACTTTCTATTCATATACAGTACATTGATACTATTGTTATCTATATAGTAGTAGTCCTATGTGACTTATAATTTCCACATATGCCTAACTAGTTAGCGGTTCCACCTTAAGTCTGTTTATTAACTGATAAGTATATTACTTAGACTAAAGCATCCACCAAATTATCTAACATGACCAAACTATCTAACAGAACTTTCCCTAAACAAGGTTGCATAAGCAAGAAACTACAGAATATACCTACAAATCCTAGTGGATTACTTTGCATTTTTTTCCTTTATAGATGAATGTGCGCTTTTGTTTTGTTTCCGTTACTACCTGTTGTTTTGTTTCTACATATTTTTTCTTGCTCCAATATAACGACTATTTGTTTTTAGTTGCAGGTATATCCCAAACAACCTCTGTACCTTGAGGTTGTGGCACTAAAGTATGAACGAATAGTAGCATAAGGAGGATATTCCAGAACATAATTTTATAGGAACTCTCACATATAGTGCTTAGCAATATTTAATAAGTAGAAAGCTTCCCTAAATAAAGTGGCATAATCAAGAAACCACAGAATGTAGCTACAGATCCTGCTTCACAAAAGTCAAAGAACTACAATGAATATGTAGATGATAAGGTGGAAATTAGACTTCGACACAAAACCCCACCAATAGTCCTTCTGATCACTGATTTCCCTCTTTTCTCTTATTAAGGCTTTCACGAAAAAAAGGGAACGGTACAAAAAGAGACTAAAATAAGTAGAAATCATGTCATCATAAGAACCACACAAGTGATATGCTTAATCTCTTAAGAGAAGTAAATAGTCCAAATGGAACAACAACATTCTATATGCTTAATCTCTTAAGAGAAGTAAATAGTCCAATAGAGAGGAAATTACTAATTGCAAAATAAAGAATGGGGGAGGTACTATCTACTAATGGATCTTTCAACAACCAGAACAAAGTATTGAACACTACTCAAATAATAGAGAATTTCACAAGAAAACTGTAATACCCCAAATTTTCCTAGCTTAAACTAACTCTCAGTACATGAGTTATCCATTATAAAATTTTTGCAAAACTTAGTATTTTTCTGTTTAGACCTCACCAATGTTTAGGAAATTCAGATAGCTTTCCAACGATATAAAATTCACCCAAATCTGATTCTCGGGTGAAGAGTTAGAGTCATTTTTGTAAAGCAGTGCACCTAAATGCATATCTGCACGTCGCAGAGGCCAGCCGAATGGCACTTGGTAATTTTCAGTTTTGTTTAGCGATATTGTCACATCGCGCCAAGTCCTTAATTTAGAATTGTTCTTTTCCTGTGTTCCAATGCAATCCCACCGCGTCGCGGTGAACTTCCAGGTCGCATTCAGCATAGCAACGTGATTCCACCACATCGCGCCTCCAACCACATTCCTAATTGTCAGTTTCCAGTGGCTTAGCGCGATAGTGGTGCATTGCGCCAGGTGCCCAAATTGGGTTTTTCAGTTATGACTTTGTAGGTCATTCCATGGGTATTTGAGTCTTTTTTCACGGGCCTAATCAACCTAATCACTAAATCGAGCCCTAAATGACCTATTATCTCATTATTTTCTCACTCTCTCTCAAGAATAAAACATTCTCTATCAAAGAGGCAAAAAATCTAGTTCAAGAAGTCAAGAACAAGCCTAAGAATTTCCTCCAAGAACCTTCAAGAAAGAATCTTCTAAGGTATGTTAGGTGTTTATTCATGGGATACTTTCACCCATGAAGTCCAAGAAGTTTTTTTTTAAATACAAAGATTGTGTATCTATAAATTTTCATGATTTAGTAGAATTGAATTCATGTTTCAAGTTATTGTTGGGTTTTAATCCACGACTTAAATTACAAGTTCCAAGAATTGATCCTAGTATGTGTTGATTTACATGATATTCATGACAAAATCTTCAATTTTTAAGTTGGTTGTTGAAACCATGTCAACCCTAAGTGTTTATGATTTAATGATTTTGGTATGCCTCCCATGTGTTTGATACATTATCCATGAGAATGAAATAATGCCATTACAACATGCTAACATGTCTTCCCCATTCATGTACAAGTTAATGTATTACAACTGTTTGATAACATGCCTCTATGAATTAATTATGACCAAGTGAAAATTGCTATGTTATTCAAGATTATGCTATGCCTTTCTTTTGACGTTATCGAGTCCTGGGGGTATTTAATATCCAAAAATTTAGTTGTTTACCTAGATCCAGTGTCAGTTATAGAATAGTATCAGTCATGTCATGACTAGTAGTACTCTCAGTTAGCTAAAAAACTCAGGAAAACTTAGTAAACTCAGTATCAGTCCAGTCCAGTCCAGTTCAGTATAACCAGTCCAGTGTCTTTTAGTTAGGAGTAGGATTCAGCACCGAGCGAACCCAGGGATGGGGAAAATTTTATTAGTGTAGGGTTTAACCCTTAGTAGAAATCCCTGAGTTACAGAACTATGTAGCCAGCATAGGTTGAGATGAATTCCGGCTAGATAAGGGTTGATATATCTCTCATGAGATTTCCTATTAGTAAGGGTTGACAAAGTATCTTCCTGTTAGTTAGGATTAACTCACAGCCAGTGTTAGTACCCATGGCAATGTATTAGCACCTTTCCAATTGGGGTTATAGGTTGGACCCCAAATCTATTCAAAAAAGGGTCATGTCAGTAAGATGATTACCTCCCACAATTTTAGTTTCAGTTTCAGTCTCAGTTTAGAATTTAGTTTTGTTTTATAGAATTAGGACTGTCAGACACAGTCAATCAGTATCAGTAATTTAGTTATTAGTAACTTCAGATATTAGTTACTCAGTTATCAAAACTCAATACTCAACTGTAGAAAAGCTCAGATACAATATATATCTATGTGTGTTTACAGTATTGTATACTCAGTGTTTTCAGTAGTATCAATTATCCATGTACTTTTATGTCAAGTTTCTCTATATCATTAAGTTAATTATTGTTCATGCATATGAACCCTTGCATTCAGTCATACCTCATCAGGAATACCAGTACATTCTACGTACTAACCGCATACTCTTTCTTTGCGGTATGATATCTCTTATCATAGGTTCGGACGCTCAGGTTCCTAACCTACATAGATAGATCCAGATTCAGCCAATAGTAGATATAGTAGTGAGTCCTCATCTATCGAGGATATTCTTTTATTTCATTATTACAGTAAACTTAGTATTTCAGCAGATGAAGTTAGTTGGGGGATTGTCCCATCAACAACACTTTCAGACAGTTTCATATTAGAGGCTTTTCAAACTAGTTTTCAGACAGTGTTTAGTTTTATAGATTATTATTTCAGCTGATACACTTTATCAATATTTAAAGATTTTGAAACATATGGTATTTTAGCCTATTTTTCCATATTTATTATATTATCATGTTTCAGTGCTCACAACAGATATCAATCATGGGTTAGCTTGTGGTGCTTCGGGATTGTAAGCGTGTAGCATCTGGTGTATAAAATTGGGGCATTACACAAACAAAATTCAAAAAAAAAAAAGAAAAACCGAGGCAAAAAGTAGAACAAGTAATTACCTTTGGTTTATTCTGATGAACAAGAACAAACACAAAATGCTAGCAGGTCAAGGTTAAGTTGTAGATCAGGGTTAAGGCGTTTAAGTCTTTCTATGATGTTAATTGCAATTTGTTGTTGCATTGTACCCTTTTGTTCCTCAAATTTTTCTAGCATTCTTTGTTTCATCCTTTCTTCTATTTCCTCCATATTTTGGCCTAGCATCTCATCCAAAGAGGAGGCAGGATTTCCCAAATTTTCTTTCAATGATGTCTTCTCTTTCTTGAGTTTGTATTTGCTCTATTTCTGCCTGTAAATAAAATCTATGAGAAAGGATTTAATTAAATATAACTGAGTCAATAATTAAAATCAAATAAACTATATCAACAAACATTAAATTAGAAAATGTCATAAAATTTTTCAAATTATGTCGCCACATGATTTCTTTTAGATTCGATTCGGTTTCCTTGATCGTGTAGCCACAAAGAAGCCTTTGCTTGACACAACACCATCAACTTCTTTTTTCTTTTTTCTGATTATATGAAACTTAACATAATAATCTTTCCAAGTAAGGTAACAATTTCATATTTAATTAATAATTAGAGAAAATGTCAAACCTCGTGTATTAATGCAAAACTTCTCTTGCAAACGGTTTGCAGATATCTCAACTTTTTTTGATTATCCTTGTTAATACGAGATGTTTTCTGCAATTTTATATCATCATTATATATATAAACAACACCAGTATATCATAATATTAAGCTACTATCCAGCAAGGACCTATGACAATGACTTTCTAAATATGACAAAAAATATAATTTTTTTGAAAAACAATAAAACATAGTGACATTTATATCTTACTTGAGCTTCATCAGAGTTTCAATAATCACGGAGAACTTTAAATTCAACTTCTGAAACATCTTTTGGCCTTTTTTGCATTCGAACTTCATCATTGAGATACGAAAATAATGCTTACTCTTAAACCGGCACTTATATGTTCTCCAAGCATCTTGAATTGTTTTTAAGGCCAATTTCTGTCCGACAATAGGAATGTCATATTTCTCCTAAAATTTGTTTCAATATGGTTAGTATAAGAAATATATAATATCTTTATCTAGAATTAAAAGATTAAAACTTCAAACCTTGATATATTTCCACATGTCCTTTTTTGTGTTCACTTTTTTCCATGTCTTAATAGTGAGAGGGCAAAAAGCTGAATTCCTTGCCAGTGTGCCAAGAAAGCTACTCAAATCTTTGTACAACTCCTATAGTAGGACCAATTTGTTGGTTATGCTCATTTAACACAATCATTTTATGTTCATTCCTCCCATGTACACTTTGCATCTGTATTCAACCTTTCTTTTTCTTTTTAGTGGAAGGACCTACAATAATTATAAAATTAAGACAATCAACAATTCATCAATATTAGTTTATAACTTAATGAAATGTATATATTATGCCTTGTTTTGTGGATTGTTCATTTCAAGGAGGTAGTATGCCAGTTGGGATGGAAAGAAAGGGAATATTCTTGGCTTTTGTCAACTTGGAAAGTCTTTTTCTCATGCTATTGAAGATGTTTATTATGTAAATGGTTTGAAGTATAATCTACTAAGAGTGTCCCAAATATGTGATAAAGAAAATGAGATAAAGTTCCTCTCTGATTCGTGTACTATCGTAAATGCTAAAACTAGTGAAGCAATTTTAATTGCCAAAAGATGCAAAAACATATATATGGTAGATCTTGATTCTATTTGTGGTGAGGATTTAAAATGTCCAATTTATGTTCAGAATGATGATTTGTGGAACAAGAGATTGGAGCATGTTAATTATTCATTGATCACCAAGCTAATAGAAAAGGAACTGGTGTGTAGACTTCCCAACAGAAAGTTTGTGGATTATAAGGCGTGTGATGTGTTGTTCCCAAGCGCGCACAAAAGTGTACGTGGTCCACCTAAATAATATAGTAGCATTATTAAAAGCTAGTATCGATCCCACAAGGATTAGTGTTAAATAACTATCTAATTCTAGTTCAACTATAAAGATAAAAAAAAAGTGGTAAGGTAACCAAAAGAGCTTGAGAGTTAAAAACTAAACATAAACTACAACAATGCTATAATGTAAAGGACTTAGACTATGGGGAGAAACCCAGTGTTAAAGAACTACGAACAATCCAACATAGCTATATAACTTTGTTGGTTTATTGTATTATCTTGGTTGTTGGTTCATGAGGTTGATAACATGATTAGAGACTTCAAACTTCTAATCAACTATCTAGCCTAGCCTCACAACTAAATTGTTGATCCATGTACTAAGCTAAACGCATTTATATTTCTTACCCTAATGAACGAAATAGGGTTTATTTGTATATTTCTATCCTAAACACAAATTATAACTTCAATTCAATGAATGATTACAATCCTATCCCACATATCCCATGCTCTATCCTATCATTCCTCCTTTTGGGCTCACGATAGAATTAAGTGTTTATCATAAGGGTCGTGAATCCATAAGATAGTTAAAACAAGGATGGATGAACAACCAACAATGATAAAAACTATAACCAACTTAATAACATAGGATAAACAATCATGCTCTTGGCTTTAACCTCGAAAAAGGGTGTTTAGCCACTCATAGATGCACAACAAATAATAATGATATAATCCATGTAATAATCCAAAAGAAATATAAAGTAAAAGAATAAAAATCATAATTGAATTTTTTTCCTGCATATGTTAATCCACAAAAGTCCTCCCCGATGTTTACAAAATAAAAGAGGTTCCTATTTTAACTTAGTTAGCCTGCCACACTATTATCACGCCATCTAGGAAGTTTGGCTGGCTACTATCATGTCCAACTACTGGAATGGACTTTTTACAATGCATCCAAGGGTGTTTATGCCCTTATAGCGGTTCTTAGGAAGCGTGGCACTCCAATGAGTACACATTCAAGATTTCTCCAAGATTTCACCACGCTTTGGTCATTGTGTTTGGTCTTCAAGTCCTTGCTTTGTGGTTGTGTTTCCTCTTCAAGAACAATTCTTACACAATCCATATATCCACCGAATCATCACAATAAGATTTCTAAAATAATACAAACCACTAATTAGAGCTTAAACAATATAGAATCACACAAGACGAACTAGCATGAAATATAGCCCCAACTAAAAGTACTAGTTATTTTGTTTGAAATTTGATTGCATATTTTTCTTCCAACTTTAGTTTGTACACACCTTAAACATTATAAATACATAACTTAACACTTACATTTTCATTTATAAAAATCATTATCTCATTACGCACATGAGAAGTCCTTAAACCTAAGGTAAATAAGCGTAGATAACAACACTTAAGTGCATAAATCCACCTAAGGTCATCATCCCACACTTAAAGCCTTGTTCGTCCTCGAACACTCTTCACTTGAGCATCATCAAGAGAGGACTTCAACACTAATACTAAAACAAGAAGACACTCAAGCTATCACTAAACTGACTACACAAATAGCAAGTTCCATAGACAAACATGTCATATACAAGAAAAAGCTCATGATCACTACTATAAAACATCCTTGCCTCAAGAATTGACTCAACTAATTTTACAAACTCATGCTTGTTACTCGGTCACCAAGATCATATAAGTTACCTGAATATCATCAAACATGTTCCATCACACTAGAAATTTTCCCATCTCCACTCACATATATGACATTTATCATAAGATTTGGTACAACAATAAAATTATGCACACTTTCACAAAGAATTCAAAAGTTACACAAGATGATTTATAAGATTGCCCTTAGTATAGTACTACACTAATATCAGAAAGTTAAGGCTTAAGTTAAAATAGGACTTAAAGGGTTGTAATGTAGGCTAATGGATGGGGAGGAACTATTCTAGCTAATAATTGTGACCAATCTCCCTAAGCGCTTTAATACATCACACATAATATTAGGATTCTTTCCGAACAACCAAACTATCCCACATCCACGTCACACTTTCTTTTTTTTTTGCCACATCTTTTTAAGATAGTTTTCAAATACAATGGTATGGGAGTATTTTATATAAACACATGATTCAATTTTCTTTTTTCATTGCATCACTCCCACTCTCAATAGATAATTTTTAGTACCATCAACTACTCTTTGGGGCTTTACTTTCACCTCTTTTACTTCTTAATTTCAGACTCCTTAACCTCATTAATTTTTCAACTAAAGCACCTAGGAGCTTTGGATCAAATTTAGGTCAACAAAGAAGGGACATAGGATACATGTGGGGTTACCAATGAAAATAGGCTAAGCCTCAACGGGCTAGCTATGATTATGAAGTAGGGTAGGTAAAAGAGAGTATAACAGTTCTATCAACTAGGAGATTGTCGGAGATGATATTTTAAAGGTGGTTCAGGCCTCTTTTGATGGAAGAACTTTTCCTAAATCTACAACTTAGGCCAACTTGGTATTATTGCCAAAGAACGAGAAAGTTGTAACTCTTTTTGAATTAAGAGCAATAAGTTTGAGTAATTTTCTTAGTAAGATTATTTCTATAATCATTCATGACAGAATTGAAGGTGTTATTCGTAAGCTTATTTCTCAAAATCAGTCTGTTTTTGTTAAAGCAAGAGGCATCACTAGAATTGTGTTGTTAGCCTAGGAAATCATTACTGATATTAGGAAAAGGAGCAAGATTGTAAATATGGTAATTAACGTTGACATGGATAAAGGTTATGATAGGGTAGTGCGGAGGTTTCTAATCAATGTTTTAGAGCAGATGGGTCTTTCAAATACTTTTATTGATATGGTTTGGGGACTACTGGATAATAACTGGCATTCCATTCTGACAAATGGCTAATAAAAAAGATTTTTTCACTCCTCAAGAGGAGTGAAAAAATGGGATCCTTTGTCTCCAACATTATTTATTATGGTTGCTGAAGTACTTAGTAGAGCACTGATGCCAGTGAAGGCGTGGGAGATAGGGGAGAAGTTGGCGGGAATGGGGTATGGGAGTGTAGGGGGGACATGGATAGTATGTGGGATAGGGCGTCTAGGTGCATTAGGAAGAATGTAAGGGAGGTGTTGGGAGTCTCTAGGGGTCGGGTCAGGCATCATCAAAGGGATTGGTGGTGGAACAACGAGGTGGAGAAGAAAGTGGGGACCAAGAAAGGGGCGTATGCTAAGTTGGTTGAGAGTAAGGACGAAGAAGAGAAGCGGGTAAATAGGAAAGAGTATAATTTATCTAGGAAAGAGGCTAAGTCAGCAGTCACGGTGGCTAAGACGGCCACTTTTGAGAGATTGTATGCAGGGTTACAGGAGAAAGAAGGGGAGAAAAAGTTGTTTAGACTCTCTAAGGCTAGGGAGAGGAAGGGTCGTGACCTCGACCAGGTGAGGTGCATTAAGGGGGAGGATGGTAGAGTGTTGGTGGAGGACGGCCACATTAAGAATAGATGGAAGTCGTACTTTCGTAGGCTCTTGAATGAAGAAGGGGATAGAGCTATTGTGTTAGGGGAACTGGAGCACTCAGAGGAGTGTTGGGACTTTAGTTATTATAGACGTTTTAAGGTAGAATAGGTTAGAGAGGCTGTTCGCAGGATGTGGAGGGGTAGGGCGACGGGGCCGGATGAGATACCGGTGGATTTTTGGAAGTTCGTTGGAGAGGCTGGTGTATGGTGGCTGACTGGATTGTTTAATGAAATCTTCAAGACGGCGAAGATGCCGGAGGCATGGAGGTGGAGTACCATGATCCCTCTCTATAAGAATAAGGGTCACATTTAGAGTTGCAATAACTATAGGGGGATTAAGTTATTGAGTCACTCTATAAAGATTTGGGAGAGAGTGGTTGAGGTGAGGTTGAGATGGATAGTGTCTATTTCGGAAAACCAGTTTGGATTTATGCCTAGCAAATCGACGACGGAGGCAATTCACCTGGTATGGAGGCTGGTGGAACAGTATAGGGAAAGGAAGAAGAACTTGCACATGGTGTTTATTGACCTGGAGAAGGCATACGACAAAGTCCTCAAGGAGATGCTATGGAGATGCATGGAGATGAGTGGAGTCCCACTGGCATATATCAGAGCAATTAAGGATATGTATGATGGAGCGAAAACTCAGGTGAGGACGGTGGGAGGAGACTCTGAGCATTTCATTGTCTTGACAGGATTGCATAAGGGATCTACTCTTAATCCCTTTTTGTTTGCTTTGGTGATGGATGTGTTGATGCGGCGTATCCAAGGGGAGGTGTCGTGGTGTATGCTTTTTGCAGACGATGTAGTTCTGATTGATTAGACTCGAAGGTGAGTGACTGACAAATTAGAGGTATAGAGACAAACTCTTGAGTCTAAAGGGTTCAGGTTGAGCAGAAGCAAGACGGAGTATTTGGAATGCAAGTTTAATGATGTGAGGCTGGAGAATGAGGTGGTAGTGAAGCTGGAATCACAGGAGGTATGTAAGAGGGACAGTTTCAAGTATCTCGGGTCTATGATCCAGTGTAATGGTGAGATTGATGAGGATGTCTCGCACCGCATTGGGGAAGGTTGGATGTAGTGAAAGCTCGCGTCAGGGGTGTTGTGTGATAAGAAGGTGCCGCCCAAGAATAAAGGCCAATTCTACAGGGTGGTAGTCCGCCCGGCCATGTTGTATGGAGCGGAGTGTTGGCCAGTTAAGAACTCCCACATCCAAAAAATAAAGGTGGGGAAAATACGGATGTTGTGCTGGATGTGTGGGCTGACTAGAGTGGATAGAGTTCTGAATGAGACTATCAGGGAGAAGGTTGGTGTGACTCCAGTGGAGTGCAAGATGCGGGAAGTCCGATTGAGATGGTTCGGACACGTGAAGAGGAGGGGCATGGATGCCTCAGTTCATAGGTGTGAGAGGCTAGCGTAGGATGGTTTTAGGCGAGGTAGGGGTAGGCCGAAGAAGTACTGGGGAGAGGTGATTAGGCGGGACATGGAGCAGATATAGCTCACCGAGGACATGACCCTAGATAGGAAGGTTTGGAGGACGCGAATTAGGGTAGAAGACTAGGGCCAGTTTGGGTCGCTAGGGTAGGGAATTACTTGGTGGGGGTATTATTCTTGTTATGATCCCATGCTCCATGTTTTATTACGAATTTGGGTGCTCTCCTCTGTTTTCTATGACTTATGGGTGCAGTATTTATGTTATGAAATCTTGTGCTGTTAATTACTATGTATTTGTGTGGTGTCTCCTGTCCTGAGTTGGGGGTCTATTGAAAATAGCCTTTCTACTTCTTTAGAGGTAGAGGTATGGACTGTGTACATCTTACCCCCCCAGACCCCACTAGATGGGAATACACTGGGTTTGTTGTTGTTGTTGTTGGACTTCCTAAGTGAAGTGATCAGATTAATCATCTTGCCTATGCAGATGATACTATCATCTTTTCTTCTGCGGACAAGTTTTCTTTTCAGTTAATCATGCAGGTTCTTATGGACTATGAAATTTAATCCAACCAGAAGATTTCATGGACAAGAGTGCATTTTTCCTACATAACAAGGCTGCACATTCCTATTCCCAATTGGTGGAAGAAGTTACTGTATTTTCTAAGGGAAAATATCCTTTGAACTATCTGGGATGTCCAATAGGATATGGTAGGAAGACGAAGATTCACTTCACAGAATTATTGAAGAAGGTTAAACATAAACTTTAGCTATTGAAAGGTAAACTATTATCTTTTGGAGGCAAAGCTATATTGATTAATAATGTGTTACAAAGCATTTCATATCTGCTCTCATGCCACCAAAGTTTGTGGTTCATGATCTCTATAGAATATTTTCTAAATTTATATGAAATTCAATAGAGGTAGGAAGAAATAAACATTGGGTTTCATGGGCTGATATCTGCCTACCAAAAGAGGAAGATGGTCTTGGATTCAGATCTCTATTTGATGCATCTAAAGATTTATTTTCAAAGTTGTGGTGGAATTTTAGAACTTAGAACACTATGTGGACTAATTTTATGTGCGTCAAGTATTGTAAGAGGCATATACCTCAAGTTGTTGAATGAAGAGGGATATCTCAAACATGGAAGTACATATTACTAGCCAGAGACTATTTTGACCAATCAATTTGGTAGGAACCTAAATGTTGTCATGCTAGTATATGGTTTGATAATTAGAATAAAATAAGGATCATTGCAGCACTTGTTGCCCATTAAATAAGCAATTACTAGGGACTTGGGGATGTGTATCAATTGATGGATAGTAATGAATGGGTGGAAAGTATATTTTCTTAAGGATATTTTCCCAGCGGATTTCAGTGATCATATAGTGAGTAAGATTGGAAAATCTGGAGGGTCTAAGGATTACGGTAAGCCTTTGTGGTTGCCTCCAGCTTCTAGAAAGTTCATTATTGGGAGTGCTAGGGACATTATAAGGGAATCTGGGGTTGTTCAAAGAGATCTCAGATTTGTATAGAAAAAAGGCATACCTTTGAATGTATCTTTTTTCTTATGGATATTGTGGAAGAAAAGGTACCCAGTAGGGGATTTTCTGGTTAATACAGGACTGGAAAAAGTAGTTATTTGTTTATGTTGTGAAACAACTGTTCATGAATCTTATGAACATCTAATTATGTAGTGTTCTGGAACCAATAAATTATGGATTGACTTTACAGTAGCTTCTGGAATTCAGGGACTAATTATTCAACTAAAAGACACAATTTACAAATGGTGGAATGCTAAGTGTTGCTCTAAACTCAGATCTTTGTTTATTTCTATACCTACTTTTATTTTGTGGTAAAACTAGAAGAGGAGAAACACTATCAATCATGGAGGGAAGATCTCAAGTCATGGCATGAATTTTGAGGAAATAGGAATATATATCTTTTTGCTAAAGTATGGTATCCATCATTGAAAAATTTACCCAATAATTGACCTATTATTGTTATGATGCTGGAAGCTTATAAACCCTATATCTAAGAAATTGTGGTGAGTTGGAAAACCCCTGGTAATGGTTGTTTTAAGTTTTATTCAGATGGAGCATCTACGGGTAATCCTAGCCCTAGTGGAGGTGATAACTGTTTTAGAGATAGTGTAGGTGATTTTTTTTATGCCAATTCTTTTGAGTGTGGTATTGTGACTAGTTTGGAGGCGTAAATGTATGCTATTAAAAAAGGGTTGGAATATTATGTTGGTAAAGGTTTACTTCTTGTCATCATGGAAACTGACTCACTTATACTAAAAGAGATACTTGATGGTATATGGGAAGTCCCCTAGAAAATTGCAATTGATATTAAGAGAATTGAAGAGTTGGTGATGCAATTTCAGGTTCAGGTGGTGCATACACGCAGGGAAGGGAAAAAAATGACAAATTTTTTTGCTAATGAAGTTTTTTGTTTTGTAGGTTATCAAAATAAAGAATATACATCTTTGCAGGATGTTACAAGGGAAGGGAAGGCAATTCTGGAATTGGACAAGCAAGAAACTACTATAATAAAAATTGTTAAATGTCAAAATAGAAACTTTCAAACATGATTTCAACCAAGGCAAGATACAAAATGGATCTCACACATGAAAAAGCAACTTACATACAGTGGAGATGGATATCAAATAAGAAACAACAGACCACACAAATAGTAACAACAAAATTAATTCAATGTTGTACAGTAGGGTTTGTCTATAACAATAATGCATGCAATATGTTATGTTTCTAGAGATTGAATAAGTTTTATACATTAACACTATTGTGCCGAATCAAATCAGCTAAACTAGTACCTTTAGTCAGTGTTCTCAGCTCCTTGTTGAGTTCAATCTGGCGAAGAGAGGGTTTAGTTGATTTGTCACACAAAATTAAGAGGTAATAAAGAGTCGGGTACGAATAACGCTAATCTAAGGAGTAATAAACCAGATGTGGTCTAAGAGGAGTTGAAGAAGTCTTTCTACGGTGCAATTTCATGGCATTTGTGAGACAAATATAAATGCCTGAGATGAAATCACCCATGACTCAACTTTTCAGCTCCTCATAATTGTTTTTCTTAGGTCAGAGTTTGTTCGTAAATTTGGCTAGACTTCGGAGTAGCCATGGCCAGATTGTAATGTATGAGGAAGATGATGGGTCATCTTTCTCTAGAGTGTTCTACTTTCATTTACTTTTTTACAATTTTGTTTCCTTTTTTTTATTTCTATTTACTTATCAAAACATCTAATTTAGGCTTGTCCAAATGGGACTTTGGTTTTTTGTACATAATTTTTTATTAATAAATGCATTTCTAGCACGTTTCATTAAAAAGCGAATCACCTATGTTATCTTCTAACCCAACATTCTTTATTTTGCTTTGCATACACACCTGACAAGTTTTAGATATAAATATGTCACAAGAAATATACAAACAACCTTAATCACATGGCACATTCTCAACTCAAGTGGGATCATCATAAACTCTAGACCAATCAATAACATAAATTCCATATTAAGCCAGTATGTCACAATAGTCATAAATATGAGGCTAGGTGTCTCAAAAGTGGCCATTCAACACAATCAACTATCTTTAGAATATAAAAAAACATGCATCATGCAATTATACATAGCACATAGCACAAACATCTTACTGATTCCTAATACAAAAATTTTAAATTTACTCCTAAAAAGAAAACAGATACAGGGTTCAAAGCGTACCTCGTGAAAAAGAACCGAAAGAAACTATCACAGGGTGGGTAAAATGTTCACCTACTAGACTCTAACAACTAAAGCAAAGAGAAATTATTTTGTAATTTTTACAAATTTAGGCACAAATTAGAAAACAACTAAGAATTAAATCCTATAGCATCACTTCACCCAAAACAATGGGAAATTTTTTTCACCCCACAATTAAAAACATATTTTGTCCCCAAAGTAGAATTTATAAGTAAGGATAGAAGTACTCCATGAAGACTCTAGGCCTCGCTAGTAGCATTTTTGAATATTTGTGAGGTCGGGTATACCCCAAACCCACTTTTTTCCATGCTCCTTAGTTTGGATTGCCAGTACTCAAACTTTTCATCAATCTATGACACAAGCAGAAACAAAACTACGTGAAATAAAACTAAAATACAAAAATAAAATACCTACCTTAATTTGGACTGCCCCCTAAGCAGCTCGTGATTTAGTGTCGGAGCACGATCTACATCACTACATCAACCATTTTCCTTCATTCTTTCCTTCCTACTCGAAGGTAATCTTCTCACTCATTTTTAATCCCTTCAGTGTGTACTCTCAAGGTCATCATCTTTCACAGCAATATACTTTTAGACTCATCTTTAAACTTCACTCTTTATGTAATAATTGTTAGCTTTGAAAACTCCATGAGACTATCTGAAGAGGTCTTTTATGGTATGATGTCTTATACACTTCCATAGATTTAATCATGCTTAAATCTTTGTAATGGAAAGGTGGATTGAGTGGTTTGTAAACTTTAAGGCTATTTATTATCCAATCTCATTTTGAGAGTGGCCTCTCTCATATAAACCAATGCTCCTATCATTGCTAAGAATGGACTTCCCAATTTGATAGATACTCTTTCATTTGTATCATAGTCAAGAACAATAAAATCAACAGGGATAATAAACTTACCAACCTTAAAGAGCATATCCTCAGTTATTCCTTCAGGCTAAACTATGGTCCTATCTACTATTTAGATCTCCACCGTGCATGGTCTAGGATTACCTAACCCAGAGTATTGAATGCTGAAAAGGGAATCAAGTTTAAAATTGCCACCAAATCACTCAGAGCATGGACCACTTTAATATCACCAATTTGTATGGAGAAGGTCAAACTCTCTAGGTCGTTAGATCTCTCCAGTATCTTCCTTATCACTATCGAACCACACTCTTCATTCAGTGTTACTATTTCATTGTCCAACAACTTTGTATTATTAGTCACCACATCCTTCAAGTTCTTAGTGTACTTAGGCATTGCCTGTAAACACATCTAACAAAGGAAGATTAATATGAAGTTCTCTGAATGTGTTAAAGAACTTCTTAAAACAAGTACACTCTTTGGATTTTTTGAGCCTTTGAGGAAAAGGTGGTGGTGGTCTTTCAGCAACATGCTCAACAACTATTATTTTAGGGTACTCATACTTCCCCAAATTTTCAGCATTATGAACTTCTACTCTCTTTTTTTCTGCCTAATTCGGTACTAACTCTGTTTGTGCCTTTTTGTTTTTCTAAAGAGGCTTATCAATAAGATATCTACCACTTATCAATGTTATTGCCATGAATTGTTTTAGATTTTCTATGGTATTATTTGGATATGATCCTTAGGTGGTATTTTGTGCTTGAGCTATCTTCCCCATTTGTGTCTCTAAGTTCTGTTGAGCCAATTATTGATTCTTTACCTTAGCAACTATCTGCTCTTGGTTGGTCAAGATTATCTTCAGTGTCTCTTCAATATTATTGGCCTATGTGTTGTGCTACTGTAGAATAGCTAATTATGATTATTTCTACATGAAAAATTGGGTTGACTCTGCCACTTATGGTTGTATGCATTATCATGATTTGGATTTTGTGTTTTACCTACAAAGTTCACGAATTTAGGATTGGATCCAAACAGGTTTGAAGAGTGACCCCTATTGCAATAAATAGCATACCGCAATGGGGTCTGTTAAACTATTTTCACCTGAGCTTGGGACCGATTCACACTCAATCTGCTAAACGGAGTCATCATCAAATTTTGGAGCTCAAGATACATCCCTATAGGTTATTTCACTACACCTCAAGATACATCGCTATTCCAGTTAGGGTTACCTTGTGCAATATTGTTCAACAAGGAATAGAGCTCACCATATGTGCTCTCTAGTTCTTGACAGCCAGATCCTAAATCTAGCAAAATTTTCATACTATTATTAAGGCCTTCTACAAAGTTGAGAGAAAATACCTTATTGGACTGTTGGTGATGTGGAAAGTCCCTGAGAAGTAATTTAAATTACTCCCAAGCATGATACAAGTTCTCATTTGATCTCTACTTGAAAATCAATATCTTACTATTGTAACCTCACAGTCTTATCAGAAGGGAAGAATCATATAAGGAATTTCTGCTCTAAGTCATCCCATGTAGTGATAAAAGATGACATTCAGTGCTCAACCACTTCTTTGCTTTCCTAAATATTGAGAAGGGGAATGAAGTGAGCCTCACATAATTAGTTGACACTCTAATGGGTATGAATATATCACTAATCTCCAAGAAATTCTGCAAGTAAACCTGTGGATCTTTATGTGACCACCCGGTGAACTAACCACTCTTGTTTAAAAGCTGTACCATGTTCTTTTTCAACTCAACTCTAGCTCTAGTTGCTGGTCTAAGGATAACGGAGGTGATATTAATTATGAGCATTATTGCCATTTTGTGTACAATCCTACTAGTTAGTGGGTCATCATCTATAGGGGCAGGAATTGCCTCTTGTTCTTATTTAATTTCCATATTTGGTAAAAAAGTATTGTATGTCTCCTCAATTAGTGTAAGCGTTGTGATGATAGGCAAATTTACGCGCCTATATCAATATATTTTGCCCATATTTTAGCCTAGTTTTGAGAACAAATTATATATTTCATGCACTTTTAGTCCTTTTTCCTATAAATGAGCTAACGAACATGATTAGTAAAGTTTCAGGTATAAATTATGCAAAATACAGCATTTTATGGCTTACTTAAATGCAAAAGAAAGCTCACAAAGGAAGGGAAGAAAGTCTACACGCCTAAGGACCAAAACTGCTGCATGGAAAATCTGTCCTGGGCTAAAACAGCATTTCTGAAGACTTTGGGGACTTATAGACACAAAGATGGATTTTGACAATGATACATTAACCTAGTACAATTGGGTTATGTATTTCATTAGTTTATTTGGATTAGGAGAATGTTACATTAACCTAGTACAAATGGGTTAAGTATTTCCTTAGTTTAGTAGGATGTGGTTATTTATTTCATTAGCATAGTAGGAGTAGGATAGGAGTATTATAAATACCCTATCATGCTAGAGATTTTTAGTCATTCTTCTATCTTTCAATACATTCCTCCCTTAGTGGAGAGAATTCATCCCTCACCACAATACATTCTTCCATCCCTCTCTTCTTCCACCACAACAATTCTACAACTCTTCTAATCTTTCCATTAATATTATTTTCTTCTATTCATCTATTCTATTCTTAATTTCCGCAACAAGAGAAACGTTACTTTGCTAAGGAATTAACGCCTAACGCCTATCACTTGATCTACATGCCATTACTCAATATTGTGATATAATAACAATGTCAATCGTGATCTCCTTCGCATTCATGGGTAACTAAACCTCTCTGTTGGGGTTATGGAAGCTGAATGAGTTACTATCTACTGCTGTGAGTTTGTGAGTTCGAGACACGTATATTGCTTATATCATTATTCTCTTCATCTTAATCCACATTCTTTGCGATTGCAAACACAAGAATACGCCAGTCTAACATTTAACTTGTTCGAGAGAAAGGTTATTTGTCTGGAAAAGAGATAATGTCAAGGTAGTAGGACACCCTTTCCTATTAAAAAGATAGTGCCATAACTGGACTAACCTCTTGGAGAATTCGTACCGTTAGACACGCTTTAAGCTCGAGAAAGTTAAAGTGAAATAGTCCTTGTTCAGGTCGAGAGACGCTTGGATTTACCATAGAATACAATTCTCTATAAGCACATGCATGTCACAATTCTACACACTCATAAGCAATAGAGACGTATACCTCAGAAGGTGGACATAACCCCAACGCTTCAATTCTCATTGTTTACAACTTACGTAACAATCTTTCTCTCTTTACTTTGCTATTTTCAGCTTTTACTTTATTGTTTTGGTTACACATTACAATCCCCCCTCATTACGAGACTTGCACTAAAAGTCTAGTAATTCTGCTTACTTGTTGACCAAGCTATTTTCTGTGGGATCGATACCCAACCCATGTTGGGTTCTATATTTGCTAACGACCGCTTTACACTCCTACGAGAGCTGTAGATTGAGCGTTATCAAAAATTGGCGCCGTTGCCGGGGAATACGAGTGTCAATCAACTTCGTGATAATTACTAGACCCTTTGGTCAAAGATTCTCGTACTTTTACTTTTAGTTTTTGTTTTTGTTTCTTGCAGGTTTTTACTTTAGTGCATGCCCCATACTAGAAGTTCTGGTCAACCATTATTACCAATCAATCCTGAACCACAACGAATTAGAAGAATGGAAGCACAAGCTGAAATCGACAGGATGGCTACTCAACACGAGCAAGCAAGATTAGCTGCTCTTGCCTCTGCTCAAGTCCAACAACAAAACATTGATAATCCTGGGCGAGCAACAAATCCTGACGATGAAGATTTAGGTGACGACGAGTTGATAAGCCAAAGACATATTGCTGAAACTACAACACCTGCCAACAGAAGAGGTCGACAAGTGCGGTATAGGTATGATCGCCAACCCATGCAGCCAGCTTTCGACGATGATGATGATGATCTTGATGGTGCCGGAGCCACTGGAGTAATAATTCCAGCACCATTTGCGCCCGGAGCCAAGTTCAACATCACAAGCACCATGATTCAGTTATTGTAACTCAAGGGATTATTTGGTGGACTAGCAGGCGATGATCCGAATATGCATCTCATCAACTTTATTTCTACATGCAAGTCCTTTGACAATCCTGGTGTTGGTCAAAATGCTATTCGATTACGCCTATTTCCATTGTCTCTTTCTGGGGAGGCAACACTATGGTTGAATGGGCTGACTCCTGATTCAATTACAAATTGGAGGCAATTGAGAGACGCTTTCCTAGAAAGATTCTTTCCGCCATCCAAAAGGGCTCAATTGAGAGATGAAATCAGCAACTTTCGTCAGCTTCCCTCTAAAGCTCTTCATGAAATATGGGAGAGGTTCAAGACAAAGCTAGCGAGATTCCCAAACCATCACATGACTAATGTTCACCTCATGGAGATCTTGTATGGAGCCTTGAATTCAATAACTAAACCAGTGGTGGACAACGCAGCTGGAGGTTCTTTCATGGACCTCATCTTTGGTCAAGCAAGAAATTTGCTAGATCGCATGACAAACCAAAGTAGAGCTTGGCATACCAGGGATTCTGAGGTAGCAAGCCCCACTTTATCTATTGGCATGTCTGCAGACCAAAGAAGAAGAGAAGAAGAACGTGAGCAAGACATGGCGCACATGAAAAAACAATTGGATCTTCTGACAAAGCACTTATTATCAGGGAAGACCGAAAAAGTGAAAGCTGTAGAGCTAAAAGGAAGAGACGAATCTGATTCTGAAGAGGAGGCCAACTACTTGAACAATCAGGGGGGTTTCCGTGGGAATGCCTAAGGAAACCAAGGTCGGAACTATTATGATAAATCAGGAAGCAAAGACTAAGGTAGTTGGAAGATAAATAATGAAAAGAGTGGTTTGTATGTTACCCTTGGTCGACGTGATACCATCACATCTAATCCTGGGAGTATGGAAGACATGATGGCTAAGTTATTGAAAGGAGTGGAAGCAACGAGCGCGGGAGTTAAGGAGGTGATTGATGATTTGTCCTCCATGAAGCAACTAGTTGATTCTCATTCCACTTCTATCAAGCAAATAGAGCAGCAATTGAGCCAACTTTCAGTAGCATTCAATCAAAGAAAGGCTGGCACCTTACCGAGCGATACTGTGCAAAACCCAAAGAATGATGGGTCATGCATGGCCATCACTACCAGAAGTGGTAAGGTGCTGGAAACATCAGCAAAAGGCAAGCAAGTGGTTGACGAAGTTGTGGACATGGACATTACACCTAATGACGTTACAAAAGGAATAGAAGCCGCAACAACTACTCCCAACGTCAGGGACATTTCACCTAGTGACGTGCAGCCTGAAAAAGTGGAAAAATGGAAGCAAGAGGAGAAGAAAGCCGTGGAGAGAACACTTCCATACCCACCACCACCTTTTCCCCAAAGATTGAAGAAGGTGGCGGATGACACTAAGTTTAGCAAATTTATGACTATGTTGAAGCAGCTGACCATTAATGTTCCACAGGTAGAGGCACTTGAACAAATGCCTGGGTATGCGAAGTTTATGAAAGATCTTTTGACTAAGAAAAGGGCAGCAAGTTATGAGCTGAACGATGATGTGCATCATTGTAGTGCAATTGCTACCCGATCGATAGTTCAGAAGAAGGCTGACCCCGGAGCTTTCACTATTCCTTGCACCGTCGGATCTTTGAACTTTGCCAAAGCATTATGTGATTTAGGAGCCAGCATCAACTTGATGCCATTATCGATCTACAAGAAGTTGGGGCTAGGAGATCCTACACCAACTAATATGAGGCTTGTTATGGCGGATAGGTCGGTAAAACGACCGGTCGGTATTCTATGCGATGTCTTGGTAAAGGTTTCTTCATTTATCTTTCCAGCAGACTTTGTCATCTTGGATTGTGAAGCAGATTCAGAGGTTCCCATAATCTTGGGACGTCCTTTCCTTGCCACGGGAAGCGTGCTCATAGATTTGAGAGCTAATGAGCTTTCATTCCGAATAAATGATGAAGAGGTTTGCTTTGATGTTTGCAAATCAATGAAGCAACCCAAAGATCTGAGTGTATTTTTTGTGGCTGATGTTGTCTTTGATGACGAGAAAGAGTTACTTGCAAAAGAGCAAATTCTTGATGATCCTTTGGAGATTTTGCTCATGAAAGGAGAGAATGATGATGCTGAAGTTTCTGAAGATGATATTTATGCTCTATCGGGATTAGGGACATATCGCTATACTCCCAAGAAGCTGGATCTTGATCTCAAAAATCGACCCACACCACCAGCTAAGCCATCTACTGAAGAACCACCCACGTTAGAACTGAAGGAGCTGCCAAGCCATTTGAAGTACGCATTCTTAGGAAGCGGAAACACTCTTCCAGTCATAGTGGCAGCCGATTTATGTGAGCAACAAGTTGCATCTCTTAGTGCAATCTTACGCAAGTATATTAGAGCTATTGGATGGACCATTGCGGATATTATTGGTATTCCACCTGGGATTTGCACACATAAAATTCAGCTTCAAGAAAAATGCACACCCACCATTGAAAATGAAAGTCGATTAAACCCACCAATGCAAGAAGTGGTGAAGAAGGAGATTATCAAGTGGTTAGACACAGGAGTCGTATATCCTATCTCTGATAGTACATGGGTGAGTCCCGTGCAATGTGATCCTAAGAAAGGAGGTATGACGGTGGTCGCGAATGCAAAAAATGAGCTTATTCCACTCAGGCCCGTTACTGGATGGAGAGTATGCATGGACTACCGCAAGCTGAATTCTTGGACGCTCAAGGATCACTTCCCCATGCTATTTATGGACCAAATGCTAGATCGATTAGCGGGGAAAGGATGGTTTTGCTTCTTGGATGGTTATTCAGGTTATAATCAGATTTTTATTGCTCCCGAAGACCAAGAGAAGACAACGTTTACATGCCCATATGGTACGTTTGCCTTCAAACGTATGCCATTCGGGTTATGTTACCCACCAGCCACCTTTCAACGTTGTATGATGTCTATTTTCTCTGATATGGTTGAAGACACTTTGGAGGTATTTATGGATGACTTTTTAGTTATTGGTGAGTCTTTTGAAGCGTGTTTGGCAAACTTGAGCATGGCATTGCAAAGATGTGTAGAGTTCAACCTTGTGCTGAATTGGGAGAAGTGCCACTTCATGGTAAAAGAAGGAATCGTTCTTGGGCACAAGATCTCCGAAAAAGGAATAGAGGTTGATCGCGCAAAAATAGAGGTAATCGAGAAGCTACCACCTCCAATTTCGGTGAAGGGAGTTCATAGTTTTCTTGGCTATGCTGGGTTTTATCGCAGATTCATCAAAGACTTCTCCAAAATTTCTAGTCCATTGTGCAAACTATTGGAGAAAGATGCGAAGTTTGACTTTAATGACGATTGCTTAAAGGCATTTGAATGCCTTAAATGAAAACTCATTGAAGCCCCTATCATGGTAGCACCAGATTGGACGCTCCCGTTCGAAGTCATGTGTGATGCTAGTGGTGTAGCCGTTGGTGCTGTTCTTGGACAGAGAAAGGAGAAACTATTTCATCCTATCTACTATGCGAGTAAGGTCCTAAATGAAGACCAAAGGAAATACACTGTTACTGAACAAGAGCTCCTAGCGGTTGTGTATGCATTTGAGAAGTTTCGCGCCTATCTATTGGGTACTAAGGTAATCGTTCATACAGACCATGCAGCTCTTAGGTATCTAATGACAAAGAAGGATGCAAAACCAAGGTTGATTCGATGGGTGTTGCTGCTGCAAGAGTTTGATTTTGAAGTCAAAGATAGAAGAGGTTGCGAGAACCAAGTGGCTGATCACCTATCTAGACTTGAGAGTGAGCAAGTGGCGCAACCTGAAATTCAGATTGATGATGCTTTCCCTGACGAGGAGATATTAGCAACAACAATAGAGAAATTACCATGGTATGCCGACTTTGCAAATTTTGTGGTGAGTAATATACTACCCGCTAATTTATCTTACCACCAAATGAGGAAGTTTATACATGACGTTCAGCACTACTATTGGGATGAGCCTTATTTGTTTCGAAGATGCGCTGATGGTATCATTCGACGATGTATATCCCATGAAGAAGTGCCTACTATATTGGAAGCATGCCACACTTCGCAAGTCGGAGGACATCATGCAGGCAATCGAACGGCAAGAAAAGTTTTGCAAAGTGGTTATTATTGGCCTTCGATATTCAGAGATGCATACGACTATGTTAGAAGGTGTGACCAATGCCAACGTCAAGGTGCTATTTCAAAACACCATGAAATGCCCCTGTCCAAAATTCTGGAGGTAGAACTCTTTGATGTGTGGGGTATTGATTTCATGGGACCATTCGTGAATTCGTTTGGAATGAAGTACATCTTGGTTGTTGTGGATTATGTTTCAAAATGGGTTGAAGCTGTAGCATTGGCCGACAACGAAGGAAAGCGTGTTGTAGCGTTCATAAAGAAGAATATCTTCTCTCGCTTCGGAGTCCCTTGTACTATCATCAGTGATGGAGGATCTCACTTTTGCAACAAGCTGTTCAAATCTGTATTGGCCAAGTATGGTGTCAAGAAACACAAGGTAGCTACGCCTTATCATCCCCAAACTAGTGGAAAAGTAGAGGTTTCCAATCGTAAGATCAAGTAAATCCTTGCAAAGACGGTTAATGCGAATCGGACGGATTGGTCTCGAAAGCTAGATGATGCACTATGGGCGTATAGGACTGCATTCAAGACACCCATTGGCATGTCTCCTTATCAAATAGTTTATGGAAAGGCTTGTCATCTACCCATTGAACTTGAGCACAAGGCATTGTGGGCATTGAAGCAATTGAACTTGAATTGGGAAGATGTGAAGAATCTGAGGTTGGAGCAGCTGAACGAACTAAATGAATTCCGTCTCCATGCATATGAACGATCGGATTTATACAAGGAGCTGGTGAAGAAATATCATGATCAGCGGATTGTTCGACGGAATTTCCAAAAGGGTGACATGGTACTACTCTTCAACTCCAGATTTAAGCTCTTCCCAGGTAAGTTAAAATCGAAATAGTCTGGTCCATTTAAGGTTATCCAAGTCTACTCGTCTGGAGTAGTCGAATTGGAAAGCATTAAGGGTGTCGTCTTCAAAGTGAATGGCCAACGTGTTAAGCAATATATCAGTCCTCTTGACTCGATGAATGACATGGCCATCACTTATCTCGATGAAGTCTAAGTACGCGAGATTACTACGTCGAGCCACGACAATAAATAAGGCGCTAGATGGGAGGCAACCCATCGTTTTATTGTTTTATCGTTTCGTCGTTTTAGTATTTTTTTTTTTGATAAAAGCAAATCCACAAATAAGAGTCGTGCCATGACCAAAACCAAGGCGCTTGGTGGGAGGCAACCCATCGTACTAATCGTTTTCATTTGTTTTGAGCAAAAATAGGTGCAAGAAGTATTCAACGAGGAGATTGATTTCAATTGACGATTTGGACGCATTGTATGGTAAAGTTGGTAAGTTAGGAATGGTGATGCATAAGGCTATGGATTGAGCATTTTTCACGCCAAAATAGGCATCGAAGAAGGCTAGTCCTTGGTAAAACTAGGCCACGAATGATGCACAACCTATCCTATAGCCTAAGGTCTCGGAATCTAGTGTGCTATACACTATGCGCCGCCTATTCCTATGTATGCTTTTGACTATGCGCCGCCTATTCTATGGCATTTGGTCTCAGTATCTCATATGCCATAGACTATGCGGCGCATATGTCTACAAATGCCATAGACTATGCGGCGCATATGTCCTATTATGCCATAGACAATGCGCCGCATATGTCGTTGATATGCCAAGTATTATGCGCCGCATATGTGGTGTTTTTGTCTCCAAATCCGATTGTAACTGGGTCATAACCCGACCCATACTCTTCCTATATAAAGGGGACTTAGTTTTATAACACAACCACATTAGAAAAAACCCTAAGGGCGCCGCATAACCTTCCAAATCCGCTTAAAATTTTCTTCTTTTGCTCTTCCAATTCACAACACCATCTCCACAAGCTTCAAGCAAGTAAGTACTCGCATTTTCTTCATTTATTTCTCGTAAGTACTACGTTGCTATGTTTATGATAAATTGCTAAATCGTATAAGATTGTTGGTGAAGTTTATGTGTTTGGATAGTTGATACAAAATCATGTGAGTGAACAAATACGTAGGAAAATCTTGACTTGTTTCTGACTTGAATTTGGTTTCAATAGCATTGTTATGATATTTACGGAATTACTTTGGATATGAACATTGCTTAAGATTGTTGTTTGAATACTTACATGTTAGACTATCCCGGCCGTCGGGATAAGACTTATAGGGCCTACCGACTTAGGAGGTTGTGATTGTTGTATGAATAACGATTCCATGTGGTAACCCGTATGTCATAGTGTTGCTATATCTACCATGAAAGTAGTCCAATGGCTGCAAATACGTGATGCAATGCTGATTTTCTTGTCAGAACACAATCCTAAAACGTATGTCGACGTAATCTGAAGTAATCAACTACTTTCACCTCACTGATTTGCGTAACAAAATTAAGTGTAGGGTGGTACCCCTATTTCTTGCTTATAGATTGTATCAAGTGAGATTGTGCTGCAACTAACACTAATTATAGTCTCAGGTACAATGGCACCTAAAGCAAGGCAAGGCAAGGAGAAGGCTACCACGTCCCAAAAGGGCAAGAAGAGAGGTCGAAAGGACCAAGGAGAATCATCCTCAGCACAACTACCCCGCAGAATGTTTGGAATAAAATGGGTTGTTGAGGAAGAAGCCAAAGCATGGTACAGCAGCAACAAAGAAAGAAAATATGTGCACGTCGACTTGATCAACAAGGAGACCTTAGCAAAGAAGGAGCCGCGAATGTTGGCAAAAATAATGGCTTTGAAGCTGGATTTCATCTTCCACGACATGGGAGAGTGCAATCTTGACTTGACAAGAGAGTTTTATGCCAACTGGTCGCCGAACACAATAGGCAATGAAGTCAAGATTCGGGGCCAAGTGTTACAGCTCACCGCGGATTGGATCAACTCTTTTCTTGGCTTACCTTCGGTCGACACAACACCTTCCCCTATGCTCCACTAAATAGGGAAGCACGAATCTGGATGCGTATTGTCAACTCATGTCTTATTCCTGGGACTCAATACACCAAGATATCGAGAGATAGAATGTGTTTGGTCTATGCTTTGATGACGAATGTCCCTATCAACTTTGGGGCAATCATTCGATCTACCATGAGGAAGGCCAGACTCCACAAAAGGTCCCACTTCACATTTGGAAATTGTTGACAGCAATCTTGCGGAAGCAGGATATCGAAGAGGAACCAACTGACCACAAACTCCCACATAACCCAAAGAAGGTTGACCTCAACAAGGTCAAAGATGCTGAAACAACTCATGGTGTCAACCTTACTACTGCGGAGATACATGCTCGTGATGAGAGTTTCTTCCGTCATCTCTATGGCATGACACGATTCACTATGATGAGTGGTGGACATATTGCAACTGCTGAAGAGCTCCAATAGCTGGACCACGAATACCCAATGAACATGCATGCACGGGAGATGTGTGGAGTGGGCGTATACTTTGAGGCACCTCTAGAGGATGATGTGCCGACTGATGACGATCGATGCCTGCCTGATTCTGACGAGGAGGAGAACTCTGACGACGACTCTTATGATGATTTAGACGAAGGGGCTATGACCCCCGACATCGAGGAGGAGTCCGACTAACCAGGTTCTTCGTATTTATTTTCCACTGAGGGTAGTGTCCCGACTAAGTGTGGGGTGGTGGTATCGCATGCTATACTTCTCTGTTTGCACCTATGTTTGTTTGTTTCCTTTGGTTATTTGAGTTCGTTTTGTTTTAGATCGTTTTGTTTTTTTTAAGTTTTTTTAGGAGTAAATTCTTTCTAGCTTCGCATGAAACTATTTTTGATAGGCAGCATGAGATTATAACAAGAGTATGTGTTACAATTGTGACTATTGAGATGTTTAGGCTCTAGTTGTGACTCATTATGTGATAGTATGTGATTAAATTACTTCACTTGTTGGTTCGAGAGTCTATATTACTTCCAAACAAAGTCGACCATGTGCCTTGTGTGTGTGAGATAATAGTATATTCTATGTTTGTGGCTGATGCTAGAACTTGCCGGGTATGTATGCAAAGCGAAAATAAGGAGTGTAAGTTTAGGATATGATTTAGGCATTTCTTTGGCAACCTATATTTGTTTACCTTCAGTTTTACCTACCCATGGACATCATCCTAGTCAAACCCTTTTGAGCCTTTAGCCTATTTCTTTGACAACCTCGTATGTAAGCCTAATCCATTTTTTCAAGACCGTAATTTGATCCAAATTCCTAAGTGCTTTAAATTAAAAAAAGTCATGTGACAACATAAGAGGGAATTGGGTAAGTATGATGCTTTAAATTGAAAATGGTGCTTGAATGTGTTATGAAAAAGAAAGTGCTATCATAAGAGGTATGTTGTGAAAAGAAAAAGGAAAAGAAAGCTGAAAAATGAGTTGTTCTTAAAATTGAGAAACAAAAGAGGAGAACAAGGGTGGTAGAATAAAATAAAGAAGAAAGGTTGAAAGAAAAAAGTGCCAATGATACAAAGTGATGTATTAAAGCGCTTAGGAGCTTAGTCACTATTCCTGGCCAAAATAGTCCTACCCATCCCTTAGCCTACATTACAACCATCAAAAGACCTACTTGATCCTAGTCTTAACATTCCGACATTTAGTGGAGTACTACACTAAGGGCAAGCCTATGGTCATCAGTTGCTACATACGAATTCTTTGTGAGAGCGAGAGCAAGGATATTTTGATACCCATGTTTGAAAAATATGCTATATTTGTGAGTAATTATGGGTACTATATTGTGAGACACACATGGTTGATGAGCTTTGGAATGTTGTATATGATTCTATGCACCTTAATGTTTGCATGAGAGATGATCACCATCACGAGTCTATGCTAGAGGGTAAATTGTTTCTACATATAATCGAAAAGCTACTCTTTGTTGATAATTGTTGTGCTTGTCTTGATAAATATTTTGTGTTGTTGTTGTAAAAACCCAAAGTTGATGTTTAGAAGGACATGATATGTTGTTCGAGGACGAACAAAGCTCTAAGTGTGGGGTGTTGATGATAGGCAAATTTACGCGCCTATATCAATATATTTTGCCGATATTTTAGCCTAGTTTTGAGAACAAATTATATATTTCATGCACTTTTAGTCCTTTTTCCTATAAATGAGCTAACGAACATGATTAGTAAAGTTTCAGGTATAAATGATGCAAAATACAACATTTTATGGCTTACTTAAACGCAAAAGAAAGCTCACAAAGGAAGAGAAGAAAGTCTACACGCCTAAGGACCAAAACTGCTGCATGGAAAATCTGTCCCGGGCTAAAACAACATTTCTGAAGACTTTGGGGACTTACAGACACAAAGATGGATTTTGACAATGATACATTAACCTAGTACAATTGGGTTATGTATTTCATTAGTTTATTTGGATTAGGAGAATGTTACATTAACCTAGTACAAATGGGTTAAGTATTTCCTTAGTTTAGTAGGATTTGGTTATTTATTTCATTAGCATAGTAGGAGTAGGATAGGAGTATTATAAATACCCTATCATGCTAGAGATTTTTAGTCATTCTTCTATCTTTCAATACATTCCTCCCTTAGTGGAGAGAATTCATCCCTCACCACAATACATTCTTCCATCCCTCTCTTCTTCCCCCACAACAATTCTACAACTCTTCTAATCTTTCCATTAATATTATTTTCTTCTATTCATCTATTCTATTCTTAATTTCCGCAACAAGAGAAACGTTACTTTGCTAAGGAATTAACGCCTAACGCCTATCACTTGATCTACATGCCATTACTCAATATTGTGATATAATAACAATGTCAATCGTGATCTCCTTCGCATTCATGGGTAACTAAACCTCTCTGTTGGGGTTATGGAAGCTGAATGAGTTACTATCTACTGCTGTGAGTTTGTGAGTTCGAGACACGTATATTGCTTATATCATTATTCTCTTCATCTTAATCCACATTCTTTGCGATTGCAAACACAAGAATACGCCAGTCTAACATTTAACTTGTTCGAGAGAAAGGTTATTTGTCTGGAAAAGAGATAATGTCAAGGTAGTAGGACACCCTTTCCTATTAAAAAGCTAGTGCCATAACTGGACTAACCTCTTGGAGAATTCGTACCGTTAGACACGCTTTAAGCTCGAGAGAGTTAAAGTGAAATAGTCCTTGTTCAGGTTGAGAGACGCTTGGATTTACCATAGAATACAATTCTCTATAAGCACATGCATGTCACAATTCTACACACTCATAAGCAATAGAGACGTATAACTCAGAAGGTGGACATAACCCCAACGCTTTAATTCTCATTGTTTACATCTTACGTAACAATCTTTCTCTCTTTACTTTGCTATTTTTAGCTTTTACTTTATTGTTTTGGTTACACATTACAATCCCCCCTCATTACGAGACCTGCACTAAAAGTCTAGTAATTCTGCTTACTTGTTGACCAAGCTATTCTCTGTGGGATCGATACCCAACCCAGGTTGGGTTGTATATTTGCTAACGACTGCTTTACACTCCCACGAGAGCTGTAGATTGAGCGTTATCACATTGCTCAGGTTTAGGATATGGATCAACTAACTCTCTATCCCTTTCTAGCTTACTTCCTTTAAAACCTATGCCTGCAAATTTCAAGGTTAAGATCAACTAACTAGCACTTAAGAAATCTTAAAGTAAAACTAAAACTATTATAGTTGCCAAACTACAAGTCCCCATCCGTGGCACTAAAAAACTTATTACCCAAACACATACGCAAGTGTAATTGATCCAACCAAGTAATATGGTAGCCTTATTAAAAGCCAAGTATCAATCCCACAGGGACTAGTGTTATGAAACTATCATATTCTACTTCAACTATAAAGATAAAACAAGTACTAATTTAATCAAAGAGTTTGAGAGTTAAAAACTAAACATAAACTTAAAAATTGCACAATGTAAAGGACATAGATAATAATTGGGATAAACCTAGGGCTTAGGATCTAATGCAATCCTACTTAGCCATATAACTTCGTTGGTTTAGTTAATTATCTTGGTTGCGGGTTCAATGGGTTTATAACATGATTATAGCCTTTCAAACTTCTAATCAACTATCTAGATTAGCCTCACAACTACATCGTTGAGAGAGTATGCAAGTACTAGGCTAAACATATTTGTATTTCTTTCTATAATTAACCAAATAGGGTGTATTAGGTATATTACTAAGCTAAACATAAATTATAACTTTAATTCAATGAATGATTACAGTCCTATCCTGCATATCCTATGTTCTATCTTATAGTTCCTCCTTTCAGGCTCATGATAGAATTAAGCATTTACACTAAGGGTTCTGAATCCAGAAGATAGACAACAAAAGGATACATAAATAAGAAATAATGATAAAAAACTATAACCAACTTAATTACATAGAATAAGAAATCATTTTCTTCGCCTTAACCCCGAAAAATGATGTTTAGCCACTTATGGATATACAACAGATTATAATTATATAATCCTTGTAATAATCCAAATGAAAGATAAAGTTAAAGAATAAAAAAACTAATTGAAGTCTTTTCCAGTGTATGTTAATCCCCATAAGTTGTCCCCAGTGCTTATAAAATAAGAGAAGTGTCCTATTTATAATTGACCAACTTTGCTGATTTGAACTTAGCTAGTATGCCACACAAATATTGCGCCATTGAGGCAGTGTGCCATACTGCTATCATGCCCAGGTACTGGAATGAACTTTTTATAATGTATCCAAGGGGTGACACACCCTTATAAGGGTGACTAGGCAGCGTGGCACGCCAATGAGTCCATAAATTCCAGATTTCATCAAGCTTTGTTCATTGTGCTTGGTCTTTAAGACCTTGATGTATGGTTGTCTTTACTCTTCAAGAACAGATTTTATACCATCCATATATCAATATAATTATCACATCAATATTTCTGTGACAATACACACCACTAATTGTAGCTTTAAACAAGATAAAATCACATAAGACGAACTAGAATAAAATGTAGCGTTAGCTAGGAGTACTAGTAATCTTGTGTGAGCTTTAATCGAATATTTTTCTTACAACATTGGTTTGTACACACCTTATAAATTATAAATAAATAAATTAACACTTCGATTCTAATTTGTACAATTATTAGCTTATTATGCATGTGATAACTCCTAAAAACAAAGCTAAATAAGCATAGATAACAACCCTTAGATGCATAAATCCACCTAAGATCATGATGCTTTTTTTTAAAGAAGAGTAGGTACATTCAATTTTTAATCCAAATAAAGTATTTAGTTATTCTAGGCTGCTTGATCTCATTCATATGGATCTTTTTGGACCTATAAAGAACCCAAGTCATGGAGAAAAGAAGTATATGTTAGTAATTGTTGATGACTATTCAAGGTACACATGGACTTTGTTTATAAGAAGTAAAGATAAAAATCTTAAAATGTTCATGGTGTTTGCTTAACAAGTTCAAGTTATATTGGGAAATAAGATAAGAAGCATCTGATCAAATCATGAGACTAAATTTGAAAATGCCAACTTTGATGAGTTTTGTACTAAAAATGGTATTAGTAATAATTTCTCATATCCTCAAACTCCTTTACAAAATTAAGCTGGGGAAAGGAAAAATAGGACTTTTGAATATATTTCAAGAATAATGTTGATTGCTAGTTATTTATGCAAAGGTTTTAGGATGAAACAATAAACACGACATGCTCTTTAATGAATAGGTGCTTGATGAGGTCCCTTCTAAATAAAACTCCCTATGAACAGATGTTTGGAAAAAACCCTATGGTATCTTATCTTAGGGTTTTTGGATGCATGTCCTTTATCCAAAAAAATAGTTTCGATAACATTAGATAGTTTGATCCTAGAAGCATTTGGATGAGTCCTTGGTTATGTATTTTGGGCTAACTAACGCCTTAGGGGAAGTTATGGAGACAATAAACAAAGTGTCTTGGACTTATCTGTATTATTTGATGAGTTTATTCATCAATTATATCTTGTTGACTCTAAAAATGAGTCTGAGCAAGTGAGCAATTGATGTGTCATGGTTTCATGGAACTTTCGATACTTAAAATGAAGAAATTATGCATAAACTTAGGTATATTTATGCATATGATATTTTTGTTCAAGTGCTTTTAAAGAAAATAGGTCTTGACACTAAACAAGTGAAAAAGATCTAAAATTGGATAAGTTAGCTATCTGATGCCTAGCAATGACTCATTCAGTCCCGCGATAAGTTATGGCATGAATAGTCTTTAAGAAGGGACCCAAGCTCCTGAAAGATGAAATCCAAAGTATTATCAATGAGTGTAATCTACAATTCACTAGAAGAGGTAATGAGTCATTACCTAACTCATCCTAAGGAAATAGTTTAATAGTCCCACATATTTGTAAGTGACTACCGTGGAAAAAATACTTCCATTTGAGCCATCAGGATGGTTTACAAGTCATTACCAAGACTCATCATGAGCAAAGCTAACCGAAGTCTTAAAAGTTATCAAAGTGTGTCACAGTAGCAATGGCTAATCTCATAGTCCATTAGGAGTGTCTGTGAACCATTACTAGAGGCATTACTAATTTATAGAAAATCTAGCAATAAAGCCTCAACATTGCACAATGAGGTGATGCCAATCCCTAAGACTTGTTGCCGCTTCCATTTTCATTGCTGACTCTATTTTCTAATTTCATAGGATAAGATTTCTTTTATATGTATCTTTATAAGGTTTTCTGTTTACTTTATTAACTAATACTCGTTGTGAAGCCTAAGAACATACACATTGATTTGTTCTTGGATTTTGAAGGATTAAATTCATCTATTGATTAGTTGTTCTTAAGTTTTATTAGAGAATTAATGTTTTTTTGGTTTTCATCTGCTCAACTTCATAAGTTGAAAATTATGAATTTATATACAACTTTTAATTGTAATCCACCAAGATTCAGTTGATAAATCCTGAACTAGGATTCTGGGAACCATGGTAAATGAATAATGTAGGCTAAGTACTAAGTAATTCATGAATGGTGTTTATGCATATATGGTTTTCCCTTTTTACAGCTTGCTTTTTAATGTTTGCAATCATCAAAACTCACCTTATTCTGAATTGTTGCACCAAGGGGGCAATGAATGGAGAAAGTGATAAAAAATTTGGATTTGAGGCAATGAACCCTCATCTAATAACTAAACCTTGTTGAAAATAGTTAATTTGGGATCAAAAGTAAGGGTTAGCAAGGAAAACATCCATAGGTAGACCAAGTTGCATGGTGATATTAATATATCTAGGGAATAACCAGTTAGGTGAACTTAACTTAATGATCTTGTATACTAATCACTAGGATATATGACTTGTACGACATGCTTAATCTATTAGAAATCATGATGAACACAATCCTAGTCAATTCTCTCGTTGATTAACTGTAATTTTAATTAACTATCCATCACTTGGTTACTCAGTGTCTATAATTATTATGTAATGACTTAATTTATGGTGATTCATATGAAATATTTATTTTATGTGATTTGACTATTTTATCCCTCTCCGTGGTTGCTTTGTGGTAATTCTAGGATTTGAGGATGGTTGGAATGGTTCCCAATCCATTTCGATGTGATTTATGTTAATTTATGGTTATTTTATGGTTATAAAGTCTCTATGACTTTTGTCAACATTTATTGATCTCTATGTCAGATGGTAAAACGGATTGCACCAGCAGATCCAGATCGTTGATTTTAGGTGGGTAACATGGTTGGTATGGTTTTATGGCTCTTATATTACATTTTGACCATTGGTTTGGAAAGTTATGAATTGTATTTCGGGGGTAAGCTTTCTGAAAATGATGGTTTTTTAAAAATCTGATATCGCTTTTAAGTTCGTAGCTTCACATTTAATAGGATTGTATAGTTATTTGCATTCTCAAAATTTTGGATGAATCCCAAGGGGTTTGCAGAGACTTGGAATTTTCCAAGTCTTCAACTGGTGCACTAATTAAGTGTATTTTGGTCACTTAATGTAACGCCCCGACTCTAGTACCCGGAATACCACACGATGCTCATAACTCTGAAGGACCATAAGCTAACCCATGGCTGATATTTGTACCTAAACACTACATAATATACTATATAAATACGGAAATAAAGGCAATAAGGCCGTATGGTTCAACACTAAGGCATAATATCCATTAAAATATAACATCTGGGTGGGGTATGAAATAACAAAAATAACCAAAATAATTGTCTGAACATGCTAGTCTGAAAAGCCTTTAACTGACTATACTATCTGAATAAGGAGCTGATGAGACATGTCCCCAACTAACACCAACTACTAAAATAAACTAAGAAATTACATAATAAAGTAATGTCATGTCCTCGAAGGATAAGGACTCACTGCTAACTTTGACTGCTGAGACTTAAATGCTATTGATGCTTTGGAGCTTGTGCTTTTGAACCTATTGTATAAAACACCATAGCGCTAATACGTTAGAAAGTTTGAATATATTGGTATGCATGTGAGGTAGACTGAATGAAAAGGATTCATATGCATGAACTATACTAACTAACTGAATAACGTGAATGTGAGAATACATGCATGAATACATAATAACTATAATTGAGTTTGTGATAACATGATTACTGAATCTGAGTACTGATAACATGAGATACTGATAATTGTATAACTGAAATAACTAATATTGAGCGACTATATCTGATAGTCTAATTTCTCATGGAACTAGATGAATTCCGTTTTGTTCTGAGTTGACTCTATCTGAAAGTCCTAAATTCTGTAGAACTATCTCGATTCTATTACTGAGACTAAATAGTTGTATCTAACAGTTCGGATATGTAAATGAATCTGTGGAAAGTAGCCATCAAACCAACATGCCCCAAATAATGCAGTATAGCTGAGTTGGGGTCCAATTTGTAACCCCAATTTGAAGGGTGTCAATATCAGTCCACTGATAAGGACAATCTGTGAGTAAGCCTCATATAATAGGTAACTCTAGTGAGAATGGTAGGAACATCATATAACAGGTTAAGCCACCTCATCTACCCTCATATAACAGGCTATGATATCTCAACCTACGCTGGCTACGTAAGGATTGCTTCTAAGAATCACACACTCATATTGCAAGTGGGTTCCCATCGTTGGGTTAACTTGGTGCTAATTTCTACTCCAAACTTAATAGACACTCAACATTATTAACTGAACTTACTGGACTGAGTTAACTGAATTTTCGTGGACTGACAAAATACTATTGAGATTACTGAGTTTTTCTAAGTCATGAGACTGACTGAATTCTATGGATCATGGATTGAATGAGAGTATCTTGAAAATATGACATTGATTTTAGGCACACAGTTAAATTTTCGAGTACAAGTACCCCCAGGATTCGATGGGAAGTAAATGAAAAAGCATGACTTTTTTGAATACATGACCAACATCAACAATCTATATTATAATAAGTTGGAGATTTCATGAAGTACAAGTTCTAAAGCACCACAATGGGTACACATAAATCTATATTTCATTGACTAAGACATTTCATCAAACACTGGACATGCATAAACTTGTACACGAATGGGAATTTCATATTATCGTACTAGTATGGAACTTTTCCTTCACATAGGCATTTAATCGAACACATTGGGATCATGCTTTGGTTATACAATCATCAACACATCCAATAATCATGGATACATCAATCAACATGTAAATTTAAGGGTTTATCATGATTATTATGAAAATCTTCATATACTAGGGTCAATCATTGGAATATGAAATTTAAAGCATCAATCAAAACCCCACAACATCATGAATATGTATTTCAATTCAAGCTAAATCATGAACATTAATAAATACACAAATCTTGGATTTTGAAACGAGATTCTTGAGCTTCATAGGTGAAAGGAACACATGAATCAACACATGACATACCGTGATTGTGAGTTTTTGAAGTCCTTAGACTTGAAGAACTTGAATCTCTTAGTTTCTTGAAGAAAGATTTGGATCTTGTTCTTGGGGATTATCTTTGAGAGAAAACCCTAATTTAATGTTGTAGATAGATAATGAACTTATGAGCCTTCATCTAATATTATTAGGTATTAGAAAGGGTGGTAAAAGACCAAAAAACCCTTTTTAAAAATGACTTAAAATAACTAAACAAAATTTCTGATGGTGGGTGATAACGCTCAATCTACAACTCTCGTAGGAGTATAAAGTGGTCGTTGTCAAATATATAACCCAACTGGGTTGGGTATCGATCCCACAGGGAATAGCCGGTCAATAAGTAAGCAAAGATTATTAGAGTTTTGGTGAAAGTCTCGTAAAAGGGGGTATTGTAATGTGCAAATATTGTAATCAAATAGTAAAGTAAAAATAGAAAATAGCAATGTAAAAAGAAAGAATGTTTGGTAAGATGTAAAACAATGAGAACTGAGAAGTTGGGGTTATGTCCACCTTATGAGTTATATGTCTCTATTGGCTATGAGTTATGCGGAATTCAGACATGCATGTGCTTATAGAGAATTGTATTCTATGGTAAATCCAAGCGTCTTTCGACCTTAACAAGGACTATTTCACTTTAACTCTTTCGAGCTTAAAGCGTGTCTAACGGTACAAATCCTCTAAGAGGTTAATCCAGTTACGACACTAACTTTTTAACAGGGGTTGGTGCCCTATTACCTTGACATTATATCTTTTCCAGACATATAACTTTTCTTTCGAACAAGTTAATGCAATACTGGCGTTATTCTATGCGTCTGCAGCCACAAAGAATTTATATTAGGATGAAGAGAATAACGATATAAGCGGCATACGTATGACGAATTCACAAACTCATAGCCTTAGATAGTATCTCATACGGCTTCCATAACCCCAGCAGAGAAGTTTAGCTACTCATGAGTACGATGGAACTCACAATAGACATTATTAGTATACCACAATAAAGATATCACGTGTAGTATGGTGTGGTATGGCTTTAGGCGTGAATTCCTTGCAAAATAGCGATTCTCTTATTGTAAAATTAAAAGTTGAATAGATGAAAAATAATGTCAATAATGAATTAATAAAGAAAGGGGAAGGATGTAATAGGGATGAGGGTGGTGGAGAATTGTTTTGATGGATGGATGGGAATTATGAAAATCTCCAGCAAAATAGGGTATTTATAACACCCATATCCTATTCCTACTAGGCTACTGCGTACTTATCCTAATCCTAATAAATTACTGCATCATTATCCTAATCCTAATAGGTTATTGCTGATCCCCAAAGTCTTGAGAAATGCTGGTTTTGCCCGGGACAGGTTTTCCATGCATCACTTTCAGTCCATAGGCTTCCAAACGCTGCTCTCCTTCTTTCGTGAAGCTTCCTTTGGCATCAAGTTATCCATAAAATGCTGAAATCTGCATCATTTATACCTGAAAACTTGCTAATCACATTTGTTAGCTCAATTACAGGAAAAAGGACTAAAAGTGCATGAATTATATATTTTGTCCTCAAAACTTAGCTAAAATATGGGTAAAATATAGTACTTTAGGCGTGTAAATTCGCCTATCATCAACACCCCACACTTAAGGCTTTGTTCGTCCTCGAACAAACTATCATGTCCATCTAAATATCTACTTGGGATTTCACAGTAACAACATAAAATATTCATCAAGACAGGCATAGCAATTATTAACAAAGAGTAGTTTTCTGATCATTAGTAGAAACAATTCAACCTCCAACATAGACTCGTGATGGTGATTAATTCGTGTCCACAAGTTGAGGTACAAAGAATCATACACAACTACCCAAGACTCATCAACCATGTGTGTCTCACTATATATTACCCATAATCACTCACAAGTATTGTATGTATTTCAAAAATGGGTATAAGATTATCCTTGCTCTCACTCTTACAAAGAATTCATATGTTGCAACTGATGACCATAGGCTTGCCATTAGTGTAATGATCCACTAAATATCAGAATGCTAAGCTTAGGATCAAATAGGTCTTTTGCTGATTGTAATGTAGGCTAAGGGACGGGTAGGACTATTTTGGCCAGAAATAGTGACTATGTTCCTACGCGCTTTAATACATCACATTATGCCATTAATACTTTTCTTTCAAACAACCTTTCTACTTTCTTTTATTCTACCACCCTTTTTTTCCACCTTTGTTTTTCAATTTTAAACATAACTAACTTTTCAGTTTTCCTTTCCCTTTTTTTTTTCTTTTCATAACACCTCTTATGATAGCAATTCTTTTTCATAACAAATTCAAGCACCATTACATTCTAAAGCATCATACTCACCCAATTTCCTCTTATTTTGTCACATGACTTTACACTTTAAAGCACTTATGAATTTGGATCAAATTATGGTCTTGAAAAAATGGATTAGGCTTACATATGAGGTTGTCAAAGAAAATAGGCTAAAGGCTCAAAGGGGTTAACTAGGATAATGTCCATGGGTAGGTAAAAAGAAGGTAAACAAGTCTAGGTTGCCAAAGAAATGCCTAAATCATATCCTAGACTTGCACTCCTTATTTTCGCTTTACATACATACTAGGTAAGTTCTAGCATCAGCCACAAACACAGAATATACTATATCCTCACACACACAAGGCACATGGTTGACTTTTTTGGGAGTAGCATAGACTCTTGACCCAACAGATAAAGGAATTGAACCACACAATATCATATAGTGAGTCGCAATTAGAGCCTAAACGTCTCAATAGTCATGATTTTAGCACAAACTCTTGTCATAATCTCATGCTGCCTATTAGAATAATTTCATGCGAAGTTAAGTTAAAAAAAATTTAACTAATAAAAAAATAAAAATTAACTAGGAAAAACAAAACAAACATAAACGCAAATGCAGATAGAGAAGTATAGCACGCAAATACCAGCACCCCACACTAAGACGGGACACACTGCCCTCAGTGGAAAATAAATAAGAAGAACCTGGTTAGTCGGACTCCTCCTCTATGTCTGGGGTCATACCCCCTTCGTTGGAATCATTATTGGAGTGGTCCTCATCAAAATTCTCCTCCATGTCGGAGTTTGGCATTCGTCGATCATCATCGGTCGGCACATCGTCATCAAGAGGTTCCTGAAAATATGTATCTACTTCACACATCGCCTTCGCGTGCTCATTCATTGGGTAGTAATAATCTAGCTGTTGGAGCTCTACAGCAGTTGGAACACGGCCACCGCTCATCATTGTAAACCGAGTCATGCCATAAAGATGGCGAAAGAAACTCTCATCTTGAGCATGCCTTTCTGAAGTGGTAAGGTTGACGTCATGCGTGGTTTCAACATCCTTAACCTTCATGAGGGCAACCTTCTTTGGGTTATGTGGGAGTTTATGATCAGCCGGTTCCTCTTTAATGTCTTCCTTCCTCAATATTGCGGTCAACAGATTGCCAAAATTGAAGTGGTACCTCTTATGTAGCCTAGCTTTCCGCATTATGGACCGAATAATTTCCCCAATGTTGATAGGGACATTCGTCATCAATGCATATACGAAGAACACTCTATCTCGTGCTATCTTTGTGTACTGAGTCCCTGGAATTAGGCAAGAGTTGACTATGCGCAACCATATTCTTGCTTCTCTATTCAAAGGAGCATATGGAAAGGTGTTGTGTCGTCCGGTGTCCTTGTGTCTACTCCACCGTTCCATGGACCTTGTTCCATAGAGTGTGTGTCGAATGGCTCTATATGGAGGTCTACTGTACAGCTCTTTTAATGGTGATGGATCAGCAGCAGGCAAGCCAAGAAAGGAGTTGAAGAAATCCGCATTGAGTTATAAAACTTGGCCCCGAATCTTGACCTCGCTTCCTATGGTTTTTGGTGACCAGTTGGCATAGAATTCTCTTGTTAAATCGAGATTGCATTCTCCCGTGTCTCGGAAGATGAAATCAAGATGTAACGCCATGATCTTGGCCAAAATTCTCGGTTCTTTCTTTGCTAGGCTTTCCTTGTTTATCAAGTCCACATGAACATATTTCTTCTCTTTGTTGTTCCTATACCATTCCTTTGCTTTCTCCTCTAAAACCCATTTAATTCTGAACATGTGGCGTGGTACTTGCATCGAGGAGGACTCTCCTTGCTCTTTGTGTCCTCTTTTCTTGCCTTTTTGGGAAGTGGTTGCCTTATCTTTGTCTTGTCTTGCTTTGGGTGCCATTGTACCTGAGACTAAAAAAATGTTCACGCTAGAGTCATCTCGATGGATACAATCTATAAACAAGAAGTAGTGGCACCACCCCACACATAGTTTGTTGGTACAGAATAGTGAAGTGAAAGTGGTCGATTACTCAGACTTCATCGGCATATGTTTTAGGTGCTATATTCCAACAATAAAATCAGTGCAGTCATACTTCTTGTATTCTTAGCAATACTTTCATGTTTGATATATCCAGACTACTACATAAGGATTGAATCAAGGTATAGCATCTAGAAATAATCACAACCTCCTATGTTGGTAGTCAACCATAATTCTCATCTTGATGAACAAGTTATTCCAACATGTAAGCTTTCTATTGACAAGATTATGCAATTTTTGTGACCATGTCAATCCGCACAAGTATGATAGTGCATCAAAATCAAATTCAAGTTGGAAACATGTTAAGATCATTTGTACGTATTCTTTCACTCACTTAGTTGTATCACAACACATCAACCACATTCAAGTCACTTCTACTATTTCAAGATTTAACAAGTCATAATAGGCGTAGTAGTGTAGTACTTACGGAATATAAATGAAGAACAAAGAAGTAATTACTTGATTGATGCCTTTGGATGATGTTCTTGTGAAGTAAAAGAGCAAAAGGAAAATTTTGGAGAGGATTTTGAGGCTATAGGCGGCGCTTATCCTAGGGTTCCAATGTGTTTTTGGTCTAGGACTAAGTCTCTTATTTATAGGAAAGGCTTGGGTCGGTTTTTAACCCATTTAAAATCAGATTTGGAGACAAGAAGTGACAATAGGCGGCGCCTTTTGCTTTGCCTATGCTAGGCATAGGCGGCGCCTTTTGCATAGCATTGTTAAGCATAGGCGGCGCCTGTGCCATGGCATTCTTAGGCATAGGCGGTGCCTTTTGCATGGCATATGAGATTCAGAGAAAAAAGGCATTGGCATAGGCGCCGCCTATACTATGGCATACTTGGGCATGGGCGGCTCCTATGCTATGGCACACTAGATTCCCAGAGCTTAGGCCATAGTATAGGCCTTGCCTTGTTCATGGCTTAGTTTTACATAGGCCTAGCCTTGTTCGTTGCCTATATTTTCATAAGCAATGCCCAATCCGTAGCCTTTTGCTTCTTCATTCCTAACTTATCACCTTTAACATGCAATACTTCCAAATCAAAATATGAAAGCAATCTCCTCATTTACACCTCTTGCACCTACATTTACTCAAAAACAACAAAGACGATTAGAACGATGGGTTGCCTCCCATCAAGCACCTTAGTTTTTGTCGTGGCACGACTCTTCTTTTTGGATTTTTATTTATCAAAAGCAAACACTTAATAGAATGAAAGAACAAAAAAAATTAAAAAACGATGGGTTGCCTCCCATCTAACGCTTGATTTATTGTCGCGGCACGACATAGCTATCTCGATTACTTACAGTTCATCGAGATAGATGGTGGATCATTTTCTGAATGGATTCAGATGACAATGAGGCTTACTTGTAGGCATGCAATCTTCTTCGAGATGGACCTTGTGCATACTTATCCCAGGAGGGATACCAATTATATAATCAATAGTCCAACCCATAGCTCTCTTGTATCTCTTTAGAGCAGAGATTAGAGCCTCTACGTGCTGTTCACTTAAATCATCCACCACACTTACCGGAAGTAGATTTCCACTTTCCAAGAACACATATCTTAGATAATCGAGGAGCTCATTCGATTCTAGCATTGGTGGCTCTTCAATGGAAGTCTTCGCTGTTGGTGACGGTTGATTCTTAAGATCAAGGTTTGGCTGTTTAGGAGTATGAGAATAGGACCCTATTTCTGTTAGCGCACACATAGTTTCTTCATAATCTTCATCATCCTTATGCTCAACATTCAGTAGTTCAGCAGACAATGGCTCAACAGTAAGCTATTTTGCTACAGATAATGCTTTCTTATCCTCATAATGAACATCAGCTACAGAGAACACATTCATATCGCTGGGCTACTTCATTGCTTTGCATATATCAAAACGGACAACTTCGTCATTCAATTGGAATAAAAGCTCATTAGCTCTCATGTCAATAAGCACACTTCCTGTTGCAAGGAAAGGACGTCCCAAGATTATGGGAACTTCAGAATCTACCTCACAATCTAGAATAACAAAGTCTGTAGGAAAGATGAATGAACAAACCTTCACCAACACATCATTCAAGATACCCACAGGTCATTTTACCGACCTATCAGCCATCATGAGCCTCATGTTTGTTGGTGTCGGATCGCCTAACCCCAACTTCCTGTAGACGGATAGTGGCATCAAATTGATGTTTGCTCCTAAATCGCACAATGCCTTAGCAAAATTCTTAGATCCAACCATGCACAGAATAGTGAAAGCACTAGGGTCAGCCTTTTTCTAAACTAGTGATCGGGTAGCAATAGCGCTGCAATGATGAATAGTATCTTTCAATTCATAGCTTGATGCCCTCTTCATTTTCAAAAGATCTTTCATAAATTTTGCATACCCAGGCATTTGTTCTAGTGCCTCTACCAACGGAACATTAATGGTCAGCTGCTTTAACATATTCATGAATTTGCTGAACTTTGTATCATCCACAATCTTCTTCAATCGTTGAGGAAAAGGTGGTGGTGGATAAGGAATTTTTTTCTCCATGGCTTTCTTCTCCTCTTGCTTCCGTTTTTCAGCCTTTTCAGGCTGCAGCATACTCGGTGTGACTTCATGGATGTCGTGGGTGGTTTCTATGACAGCTTCTTCTTTTGCATTATCATCGATGTCTGCTGTCTCGTCAACCACTTTCTTGCCTTTGGATGATGTTTCCAGCACTTTACCACTTCGTGTAGTAATAGCCATGTATGATCTGTCATTCCTTGGATTTTGCACAGTGTCGCTAGGTAAGGTGCCAGCCTTTCTTTGATTGAGTGTTGTTGAAAGTTGGCTCAATTGCTGCTCTATTTGCTTGATTAAAGTGGAATGTGAGTCAACCAATTTCTTCATTGAGGACAAATCATTTATTACCTCCATTACTCCCGCGTTGCTTCCACTCCTTTCAACAGTTTAGCCATCATATCTTCCATGCTTCCGGAACCAGATATGGTGGAGTCACGTCTTCCTGGGGGAACGTATAAACGACTCTTTTCATTCTTGTTCTTCCAACTATCTTGGTCCTTGTTTCTAGATTTATCATAGTAGTTCTGACCTTGGTTTCCTTGGGTATTACCTCGGAAACCCCCCTGATTGTTCAAGTAGTTGGCTTCTTCTGAATCAGATTCGTCTCTTCCTTTTAACGCAACAACTTTGACTTTTTCGGTCTTCCTTGATAATAGATGCTTTGTAAGAAGATCCACTTGTGTTTTCATGTGTGCCATATCTTGATCACGTTCTTCTTCTCTTTTTCTTTGTTCAACAGTCATGCCAATAGATATAGTAGGGCTTGCTACTTCAGAATCCCTGGTATGCCAAGCTCTACTTTGCTTCGTCATCCGATCTAGCATATTGATTTCCTGCCTAAAGGTGAGGTCCATAAATGATCCTCCAGCCACATTAACAACCACTGGTTTAGTTATTGAATTTAAGGCTCTGTATAGTATCTCCATTAGGTGGACATTGGTCATGTGATGGTTTGGGCACCTCATAAGCTTCGTCTTGAACCTCTTCCATGTTTCATGAAAAGCTTCGGTTGGCAGCTGCCGAAAGTTGCTGATTTCATCTCTTAATTGTGCTCTTTTGGATGACGGAAAGAATCTTTCTAGGAAAGCGTCTCTCAATTGCCTCCAATTTGTAATAGAATCAGGAGTCAGCCCATTCAACCATAGAGTTGCCTCCCCAGACAGAGACAATGGAAATAGGCGTAATCCAATTGCATTCTGACCAACGCCAGGATTGTCAAACGACTTGCATGTAGAAATAAAGTTGATGAGATGCATATTCGGATCATTTCCTGCTAGTCCACCAAATAATCCCTTGAGTTGCAATAACTGAATCATGGTGCTTGTGATGTTGAACTTGGGTCCGGGTACCAATGGTGGAGGAATAATGGCTCCTGTGGCTTCGGCTCCATCAAGATCATTATCATCATCATCAAAAGATGGTTGTACAGGTCGTCGTTCATTCCTAAACCTTGCTTGACGATCTCTTCTGTTGGCAGGTGTTGCGATCTCAGCAGCATGCCTAGGGTTTAGTAACTCGTCATCACCTAGGTCCTCGTCGTCAGGATTTATTTCTTGCCCGGGGTTATCAATATTATGTTGATGTACTTGAGCGGAGGCTAGAGCAGCTAGTCTCGCCTGTTCCTGTTGAGCAGCCATCCTTTCAATTTCGTGTTGTGCCTCCATCCTGCCAATACGTTGTGGTTCAAGATTTATAGGTAATAACGGTTGACCAGAACTTCGAGTATGGGGCATGCCCTGAATAAAAACCTGTAGAAAACAAAAACAAAATCTGAAAGTAAAAGTACGAGAATCTTTGACCAAAGGGTCTAGTAATTATCACAAACTTAATTGACACTCGTATTCCCTGGCAACGGCGCAAATTTTTGATAACGCTCAATCTACAGCTCTCGTAGGAGTGTAAAGCGGTCGTTGTCAAATATATAACCCAACTGGGTTGGGTATCGATCCCACAGGGAATAGCCGGTCAATAAGTAAGCAAAGATTATTAGACTTTTGGTGAAAGTCTCGTAAAAGGGGGGATTGTAATGTGCAAGTACTGTAATCAAAATAGTAAAGTAAAAATAGAAAATAGCAAAGTAAAAAGAAAGAATGTTTAGTAAGATGTAAAACAATGAGAATTGAGAAGTTGGGGTTATGTCCAACTTATGAGTTATACGTCTCTATTGGCTATGAGTTATGCGGAATTCAGACATGCATGTGCTTATAGAGAATTGTATTCTATGGTAAATCCAAGCGTCTTTCAACCTTAACAAGGACTATTTCACTTTAACTCTTTCGAGCTTAAAGCGTGTCTAACGGTACAAATCCTCCCAGAGGTTTAACCAGTTACGGCACTAAATTTTTAACAGGGGCTGGTGCCCTATTACCTTGACATTATCTCTTTTCCAGACATATAACTTTTCTTTCGAACAAGTTAATGCTATACTGGCGTTATTCTATGCGTCTGCAGCCACAAAGAATTTAGATTAAGATGAAGAGAATAACGATATAAGCAGCATACGTGTCACAAATTCACAAACTCATAGCCTTAGATAGTATCTCATATGGCTTCCATAACCCCAACAGAGAAGTTTAGCTACTCATGAGTGCGATGGAACTCACAATAGACATTATTAGTGTACCACAATAAAGATATCACGTGTAGTATGGTGTGGTATGGCTTTAGGCGTGAATTCCTTGCAAAATAACGATTCTCTTGTTGTAAAATTAAAAGTCGAATAGATGAAAAATAATGTCAATAATGAATTAATAAAGAAAGGGGAAGGATGGAATAGGTATGAGGGTGGTGGAGAATTGTTTTGATGGATGGATGGATGGGAATTATGAAAATCTCCAGCAAAATATGGTATTTATAACACCCATATCCTATTCCTACTAGGCCACTGCGTACTTATCCTAATCCTAATAAATTACTGCATCATTATCCTAATCCTAATAGGTTACTGCTGATCCCCAAAGTCTTGAGAAATGCTGTTTTTGCCCGGGACAGGTTTTCCATGCATCACTTACAGTCCATAGGCATCCAAAGATTTCTCTCCTTCTTTCGTGAAGCTTCCTTTGGCGTCAAGTTATCCATAAAATGCTGAAATCTGCATCATTTATACCTGAAAACATGCTAATCACATTTGTTAGCTCAATTACAGGAAAAAGGACTAAAAGTGCATGAATTATATATTTTGTCCTCAAAACTTAGCTAAAATATGGGTAAAATATAGTACTTTAGGCGTGTAAATGGTCCGTCGCTAAACCTAGGGTGCGATGGTCCGTCGTTGTGTTGATGGTCAGTAGATCCTGTACGCCTCACCTAGAAGAATAGGGTTTCACTGCCTCTTCTATGACAGCGTGGGCGGTCTATAACTAGCTCGATGGTCCATCGGCATAAGTCATCACCCTTAGGCAGAGTGTGGTCTAACTCCTCCTCTGCTATGGCTTTCGCGATGGTCCGTCGCTAGCTCGACGGTCTGTGGGCCCTCACTGTTGCACCTGAGCAGTTTTGACTGCTTTCTATATTTCGGTCATAACTTTCTACCCCAATATCGGATTTTTACAAAATGGGTATTGATGGAAAGCTTATTAAAATTTCCACTGAACAAAAAGTAAAAATATTAAAAATACCGCACGTATAAAAGTGGATTTCTCTTTCAAAGTAAGTTTTAACATTCTTAAGATGATTTCAAGCTAGGTAAAAGTACGGGGTATTACAATATCCCCCCCTGGGAACATTCGTCCTCGAATAAGACTGATTGAGATGGGAGAAAGGATAGCTGAAGTACATACTGAGCATAAAAAACTAAAATATGACTTCATGACTGACATTACTGATAAACTGAATATATATCATACTGAACATACATATCTCATGCATGAGTAAAAGATTTATGACTGCATGACTGAAGTACTGATAAGATGAGTTTCTCATCAAACTAAATATACATATCTGATGCATAAATACATGACTGAACGGACATATGAATGCATGACTGACTATGCAATGGTACTTAATACAAAGTTTATAAAGGAATTCTTAACATGAAATGGATACCAAGCTTGTTACTGAAATATGAACATGTAACTGAAAAGCTTAAGGAGAACAGTTACCTTGAGCTAGGTTTGAGTTAGAGAAGAAGAGGTGAGGATACTTGGTCTGTATGTCTACTTCTTCTTCTCAAGTAGCTCCCTCAATGGAATGATTCCGCCAAAGAACTATGACTAGAGGGACTTCTTTGTTCCTCAGTCTATGGGTCTGGTAGTTAAGAATTTTGACTGAAATCTCTTCATAAGAGAGGCTATTTTGAACATCTATGCTCTGAATAGGGACTATAACTGCTAGGTCACCTATGAACTTCTTGATCAAAGAGACATGGAAGACTAGATGAACTGAGGGTTGATCTAATGGTAATTCGAGTTCATAAGCTACCTTGCCGAAGCGACTGAGAATTTTTAAGGGATCGATATATCGGGGGCTGAGCTTTCCCTTTTTTCCAAATCTCTTCACTCTCTTCACGGGAGAGATCTTTAGACAGACATAATCACCAATCTCGAACTCGAGATCTTTTCTATGCACATCTGCATAAGACTTTTGTCTACTCTGAGCAGCCCAGAGTCTTTCTCTGATCAATTGGACCTTCTCTAAGGCATAAAATAATAAGTCATGCCCTATAATTGAGGCCTCACTAACTTCAAACCATGCAATTGGAGATCTGCACCTCCTACCATAGAGAGCTTCCAATGAAGCCATTCGAATACTGGAATGATAGTTGTTGTTGTATGCAAACTCAATCAAAGGAAAGTGGTCATCCCAATTACCCTTGAAATCGATTGCACACACCCTTAGCATATCTTTTAAAGTATGAATGGTTGTTTATGCTTGACCATCTGTCTGAGGATGAAAGGCTGTACTGAGATGAACTTGGGTACCAAACCCTTTTGTAACACTGTCCAGAAATGAGAGGTGAATTGGTACCTCTATTTGAGATAATAGACAATGGAACATCGTGCAATCTGACCAACTCTTTCACAAAGTCCATGTTCACTTCTTCCCACTTCTATGTAAGAATACTGAACTCCTGTATGGACCCACTAGGCTTATGATACTCCATCTAAAACTGCTGACATATAGAGCACTTAGCCATAAAATCTATAATATCTCTCTTCATCCCTCTCCACCAATAGATCTCCCATAAGTTGTGGTACATCTTTGTGGCCCCTGGATAAATAGAGTAACGTACATCATACGCTTTTGCAAGAATTTGCTACCTTAATTCATCTATACTTGGAACACACAGACGACCTTGACAATGCAATACACCATCTCCCCCTTGGGAGAAAACCTCTACTTTCTGATCCTTAATTAACTTCTTTAACTTGACAAGGCTGGAATCTCTATCTTGCTTTTCTTTCACCTCAGAAACTAGAGATGATTCTGAACTACTCTAAACCTATATGTCACCCTCTTCTGAATTGACTAAGCGAACACCTAGTCTGACAAGATGATGGATTTCCTAAGCTAAATTTTTCTTACTGTCCTCCACATGAGCAATACTACCCATACACAATCTACTGAGAGCATTGGCCATAACATTGACCTTGCCCGGATGATAAAGGACACTCGTGTCATAATCTTTCAAGACCTCTAACCACCTTATCTAATGAAGATTGAGATCCTTTTGAGAAAAGACATACTGAGGGCTCTTATGATCTGTGAACACATCTATATTAACCCCGTATAGATAATGCCTCCAAATCTTTAAGGCAAAAACTACGGATGCTAACTCAAGATCATGAGTAGGATAATTCTTCTCATGGGGTTTAATTTACCTAGATACGTAGGCTATGACCTTACCATGCTACATGAGGACACAACCCAAACCTACTCTGGATGTATCACAATAAACTTTGAACCCATTTGGACTATCTGAAAAGCTAAGACTGGAGCTGAGGTGAGTCGAGTCTTTAAGTCCTGAAAACTCTTCTCATAAGGATCTGACCACTAAAACTTGAATTTCATCTGAGTCAATCTAGACTTAGGGGATGAAATAAAAGAAAATCCCTTAACAAACCATCTATAATAGCCAATCAACTCTAAGAAACTCCTGATATCTGATGGAGAGATAGGTCTAGGCCAGTTTCTTACTACTTTGGTCTTTTGAGGATCAAACCTAATGCCATCACCCAAAATAATATGAACAAGGAATGCTACCGACCTTAACCAAAACTTGCACTTTTTGAATTTAGCGATCATTTGATGATCTCTGAGGGTATGAAGTATAACTTTGAGATGGTCTGCATGATCACGCTCACTGCGGGAATAGACCAGAATGTCATCTATAAATATTATGATGAACATGTATAAGTACTACTTGAACACCCAGTTCATCAAGTCTATAAAAACCGTTGGGGCATTGGTAAGACCAAAGGACATGACTAGGAATTCTAAGTGACTATACCGAGCACGGAAAGCTATTTTCAAAATATCACATTCTCTCACTCTAAGTTGATGGTAGCCTTATCTGAGGTCTATCTTAGAGAAATAGATGACACCCTAAAGTTGGTAAAAAAAGTCATCAATTCTGGGAAGAGGATACTAGTTCTTGACCGTGACTTTATTTAGCTGACGATAGTCTATACATATTCTGAGAGAACCATATTTCTTTGGAACAAATAAGACTGGTATGCCATATGGGTACATACTAGGTCTGATGAATCCCTTATCTAAGAGATCCTTTAACTACTCTTTTAATTCTCTGAGTTCTGCTGGTGCCATTCTTAATGGTGGAATAGATATAGGTTGAGCATCTCGAAGAAGATCAAATCCAAAGTCTTTCCATTTTGGGATGAATTCCTAGAAGATCTTTGGGAAAGATATCTAGATATTTATTCATGATTGAGACTAAATCAAGACTGGGAGTTTTAGAACTAGTGTCCTTAACTCGAACAAAATAATAGACACATCCTCTAGATATCATTTTCCTTTCCCAAAGGTAGGAAAAAAGCTAACCTCTAAAAGATGAAGTGCTACCCCTCCACTCTATGATAGGTTCATTTGGAAACTAAAACTAGACAACTCTATTTCTACAGTCGACTATGGCATAGCAAGAATAAAGCCAATCTATGCCAATAATGACATCAAAATCAGTCATCTCTAATTTGACAAAGTCTGTTGAGGTGACTTTCTTGGATACCATAACCAAACAGTTTCTGTATACCCATCAGGCTATGATAGTTTTACCCACTAGGGTAGAGACTGACAAGAGATCTGCTAGAATTTTTGGACTTACTCCAAAATCAACTGCTATATATGGAGTACTAAAAACAAAGAAGATCACAGATTTAGAAAAGTGTAACGATCTGTAACGTACCAGTAACTACATCAGGAGAATTTACTGATCTTGCCAGGACTGGAGAACATAAATTCGATTTGGGTATTGCTCACTAGTAGAGTTGGAGGTGGCATCCTGTTGTTTTTGGTGACCAGACTGAGCTGAGGAATGGTTTTTCTGATCCTGAGGACCTGGTTGAGGACAGTCTTTAACTCTGTGGCGTATCTTTCCATATTTGAAACAAATACCACTGCCAGTTCTGGAAATACCTTGATAGTGCTTGCTATAAGTCTGGAAAAGAGGATAGGTGAGGGCACTACTAATACTGCACAGAGACTTACAGCCTGGCGCGCTATCTCTATTACTATCAATGAACTTAGAAGTTGGAGAACTGGATGAGGAATGAGCTGGAAAGGATGACTTAGGGAAAACTGAGAATGGTTTCCTCCCTCTGACTTAGGCTGAGCAAAGCTGAAACTACTTATCTTTGTTCTCTTATTCTACTTCTCCCTCATCTCATTCTTTTTCTCTTTATCTTTTATGAGTCATAAGCTTGTCTATGTTCATGTCACTATTCAACAATGCGGACCTTCACTTATTGACCACACTATCATTCACCCCAGAAATAAACTTACTCATCTTCGCCCTGCCATCTGCAACCACATGAGGAGCATATCTAGCTAATTAAGTAATCTTAAGAGAATACTCTTTCACCATCATGTTACACTACCTGAGTTTGATAAATTCTAATACTTTAGCTTTTCTCAGCTCTATAGGAAATAATCTATCTAAGAAGGAGGTAGCAAACTCCTCCCACTCAATCGGCCCTACATCTACAACCTTCTCTGACTTTCACTATTTGTACAAAGTGTGAGCAACATCCTATAACTGATATGTAGCTAGCTCGGCACTATCGCTAAAATTAACACCCATGATATTTGTAACCTTCTAAACCTGGTCAAGGAATTCCTGATGTTCCTCATTAGTCTTAGACCCGAGAAAGGATAGAGGATTCATTTCGGTGAAGAACCGATCCTGGCTACAGCTGAATTGGCCACAGGGTTGGCCGAAATGATAGTTGGTCATTCATTCTAAGCAGCAACTGATAGAGCAAGAGTAGAGAATGCAGCTCTGAACTCTATATGAGAGACATATTCGCCCAAAGTATCTTCGGGCTGAGGGGTTGGCCGATTCTTGTTTATTTTTTAGGAGTCATGTTCTGTAGAAAACAGGGAGAAATATATTAGACTAAGATATTGACTTGAGATTATGCTCACTGGTACGACATAAATATTGAAAAAAGGGAAAATGTTCCTAAAACATCTTATAGCCTCCTTCACATTAATGTGGTGCGCAGCACACCCATGCATAAGACTCTACTAGATACGACTTTTAGATTTTCTAGGAAACTATTGAACCTTAGGCTTTGATACTAAGTTTGTAACACCCCGAGTCTGGTACGTGGAATGCCACACGGTGCTCATGACCCCGAAGGACCACAAGCTAACCCATGACTAATAGTTGTACCTGAATACTGCATAATATACTGTATAAATACAAAAATAAATGATGTAAGGCCGTAAGATTCAAAAGTAAGACATAATATCTATTAAAATATAACATCTTGGTGGGGTATGAAATACCTAAAATAACTAAAATAACGGTTTAAACAAGCTAGTTTGAAAAGCCTCTAACTGATTGTACTTTCTAAATAAGGAGTTGATAGGACATGTCCCTAACTAACTTCAACTACTGAAATAAACTAAGTAATGATATAATAAAGTAATGGTTATGTCCTCGAAGGATGAGGACTCATTGCTAACTTTGATTGCTGAGACTGGAATGTTACTGATGCTCTGGAGCTCATGCTTCTGAACCTATGGTATAAAACACCATAGAGCAAATGCGTCATACATTTGAATGTACTAGTATGAATGTGAGGTAGACTAAATATAAAGGGTTCATATGCATGATCTATACTAACTGACTAAATAACATAATATGAGAATACATGCATGAATACATAATAACTATAATTGAGTTTGTGATATCATGATTACTGAATCTGAGTACTGATAACATGATATTCTGATTACTGTATAACTGAAATAACTAATATCGAGCAATTGTATCTAACAGTTTAGTTTGTGATGGAACTAGCTGAATTCCATTTATTCTATGTTGACAATATCTAATAGTCCTAAATTTTGTAGAACTATATCGGTTCTATTACTGAGACTAAATGACTATATCTGATAGACGTGATCTATAACTAAAACTGTGGGAAGTAGTCATCTAACTGATTTTCCCTAAATAACACAATATAGATGAATTAGGGTCTAATCTCTAACCCCAATTGGAAGGGTGTCAATACCACACCACTAATAAGGATAATCTATGAGTAACCCTCATGTAATAGGTAATTGTAGTGAGAACGATTAGAACCCTTCTATAATAGGTTAAGCCACCACATATACCCTCTTATAACAAGCTATGATGTCTTAAACTATGCTGGTTATGTAGTTCTGAAACACAAGTATTGCTTCTAAGAGTCATACCCTCATATAACAGGTGGGTTCCCATCCTTAGGTTTACTCAGTACTAATTTCTACTCCCATCTGAATAGACACTGAATATGATTAACTGAATTGTTGGATTGAGTTAACTGAATTTCTGTGGATTGAAGGAATACTACTAAGATTACTGAGTTTTCCTGAGTTATTAGACTGACTGAATTCTATGGATCACGGCTTGACTGAGAGCATCTTGAAAACATGACATTGATTCTAGGCACACAACTAAATTTTCGGGTGTAAGTACCCCCAGGACTTGATGGAAAGAAATTAACCAAGCATGACTTTGTTAAATACATGACCAGCATCAACAATCCATAATATAATAAGTTAGAGATTTTATGAAGTACAAATTCTAAAGCAACATAATGGCTACACATATATCTATAATCATTGACTAAGACATTTTATCAATCACTGGACATGCATAACTTATACATGAATAGGGAGTTCATATTATCTTACTAGTATAACACTTTTTCTTCACATAGGCATTTAATCGAACACATGGGGAGCATGCTTTGGTTATACAATCATTAGCCTATCTAATAATCATGGATACAGGAACCAACATACAAATTTAAGGTTTTATCACGATTATTATGCAAATTTTCATATACTAGGGTCAATCATTGGAATATGAAATTTAAAACATGAATCGAAACCCCACAATATCATGAACATGAATTTCAATTCAATCTAAATCCTAAATATTTATAAATACACAAATCTTGAATTTTGAAAAGAAATTCTTGAGCTTCATGGGTGAAAGGGAACCATGAATCAACACACGAAATACCTTGATTGTGAGTTTCTTGTAGTCCTTGTACTTGAAGAACTTGAATCTCTTAGTTTCTTGAAGAAGGATTTGGATCTTGTTCTTGGGGATTATCTTTGAGAGAAAACCCTAATTTGATGTTGTAGATGGATAATGAACTTATGAGCCTTGATTTGATATTATTAGGTATTAGAAAGGGTGGTAAAATACCAAAAATCCCTTTTTAAAAATAACTTAAAATAACTAAATGAAATATGCAATGGTGGGTGCAATGGTTCTTCATTGTGTCGACAATCTGTCGGTCCTGTCCATCGCACCTGGGCAGAATAGGGGTTCACTGCCTCTTCTACGATGGTGTGGGCGATAGTCTATTGGTAGCTCGACGGTCTGTCTGTCGGCCGAAGTCATCACCCTTAGGCAGAATGTGGTCTCACTTCCTTCACTGCGATGGCTTCGGTGATGGTCCGTCGCTAGCTCGATGGTTCGTCGGCCCTCACCATCGTACCTGGGTAGTTTTGACTACTTTCTATATTTCTGCCATAACTTTCTACCCCGATATCGGATTTTTACAAAATGGGTATCGATGGAAAGATTATTCAATTTCCCACTCAGCAAAATTAAAAATCTTAAAAATTCCATATGTATAAAAGTGAATTTATCTTTTAAATTAAGTTTCTAACATTTTTGAGATGATTTCAAGATAGGTAGTAGTACAACGTGTTACACTTAATAAACAAAGCATTTCAGCCAAAGTGTTGCTTAACAAATAGTTGCTTAAGCAATATCTTGGTTTCTTAAGAGACTCCCTTGTGCAGGATATTTATCGCTTAAGCGATACCTATTCGCTTAAGCATCCCAGTGGTTGCTTAAGTGATCTCTAGGTGGGATTTATACCTTTTTTGTGGTTTATCATCATTTTCAAGGCTTGGAGCTTGGGGTTTTGAGTTGTTCAACTATTTCTTCTATTTTTAAGCTTGGGTAAGCTCCAAATCATTAGTTTAATCATTTTTCTTTTTTTTTTATCATTAAGACTTGTTAAAACATGAATTCAAAGATGGAAATTGGGGATTTTGGCCTAGAAGGCCTATATTAACGATTCTTCAATATAATTACCAATTCCAAACTATTTTTCACTTGGTGTTTTCTCCCATGAGTTTCTTTAATAATGGAAAATATATTTTTGGATAAAATTCTAGTTTTTCCCTTATTTTTCATAAACCCATTACGGGGGACCACTTTAACCTTAACTAAAAAATGAGAAATATGAGTATCATTATTTGTTTAGTGCATAGGTTCTATATTTTTATGTTTTAGTTGATTCCTGGTCTGCTCATAAGGGGAGAGCTTTGTGTTGAATGCTTTTTGGACATATTTTGATATTTGAGGTAGGTTATGGATTAACTTTTTTCAGATTGGTTGGGTAGCTAATATTGGTATAAAAGCATATTATGGGTATGAGAACCATTCATGGAAATGGCTATATTACTGTATTGTTCCTGTGTGGGGGTCTATATTATTGTTATTTGTTGATTTTGAGACATTATTTACTATGTGTGAGATGTAAGATCTTATTTGATATTGTTGACCTTGTGCATATGTATTTTGTTGTATCTTTTCTAATGAAAAAGCCTATGTTGGAGTTTATATGGTAACAATGGCATACTATTATGTATTTTTACTCTGTTGGCATATGAATTACATTGAATTCATGGATGGTTGGAGTATTGAGTGGATTTTGGCTCACCTATCTTGTATATTAGCTGGATTTGGAAATTCTCATTTTGGTTGGTTGTGAGCATTACATCATTATAGTACATACATGCATGGAACATTAGTACCACCATGGAAATACTTGAAACTTTATTTTTTTCTAACAGAAAATGTGACATCTTTTAAAATCCTCAAGCCATGGATGTGCTAGAGAGGAGTTATGGATATTAGTATTGGATTTAGATTGTATATGAGTTGACTAACCCTCCATAGGTCCTACCTCAAGAGCACAACTCGATAGGTGTATACTGAGGTTTTGCAACAATATTGTGTATCACATCATCATTATCATCATCATCATCTTCATTGCATTTCATATGTATTGTGCTCATTGTGTGTTTTATTATTATTTTGATGTGATATGCTTATGTGTACTTCTTTTAATACTTGTATGTGTGACTTTTTTAATACTTGTTCTTTTTTTTTTTATCTATTTGTAGTATATATGAATATTGTAGAATTTTTAGTGGAGACGGTGTGGGCTACCATTGGGACATTTTCTGACTACAGGTGATACGCCCATACTGCTATTTTTTATAGTTTATTTTCTACTTTTCTCAATCGTCCTATGATTCCTAGTGAGTACAAGTAGACCATACTAATCCCTACTATGCTCTTTTGGTACAGATTCAGGTCTGAGTGCATCACACAACAATTATTTCAGGCGACATTTGGAGTCTATTCGAGGTAGCAATTGATTCATCCATCTATAGTTGACTACTACATTTTTAATTATATTATGTCTTATTTATATTCTGAGTTAAATTTGTTATTATTTTGGATATACTATGCATATTTTGACTTCGGGTTATATTAGTTAGTTCTTACATAGAGATACCTGGTTTGGGATATTCTATGGTATCTTTGGCTGTGCATTTCTAATTTTTGCTATATATATGTAGTTTGACTCTGTTTTAAGAGTCTTGCATTGGGTTATTTTTATTATCTTTCATTTTATTTTAGTTTAGGATATAGGGGTGATGTTGGACGTATTTATACATCTAAGCACCATAACTTACCCATGTTTTAGCTAAGTTTTATGGATAAAATACATAATTCTTGCACTTTGTCTATTTTTATTCAAGTGAGATGACCTATGTGATTAGCATGCTTTTCAGGTACTAATGAGGAATATTACGAAACTTTGGGGACCTGTGGATAGCAAAGGAAACTTCACATAAAAGGAAAATAGCTTTTGGACTGAATGTAATATATGGGAACTTTTTCCTGGGCAAACTCAATATTTTTAAAGAGTTAAGGATGCAGTAACAATTTATTAGAGAAGGATGTTATTAAAAACCTTATGGCTGATTTTTTAGGGATGAATTCATTATTCTGTATTATTTTGAAAACAAGAGAAAGTGGCTTAGCTTGAGGAGAAAGAGAGAGAAACGTTTTTCTCTCTTATTTTCGCTATTCATCTCCTCCACCAAGATCGTTCTATGTTTTGGTATGATGAATATTTCTATTGTGATTTCTATTTCATTCATGAGTAGCTAAGTTTATTTGTTAGGGTTATGGAAACCTTGTAGTATGCTCTCTACTATCATGGGTTTTTGAATTTATGATGTGTTAATTCACTTATATCATTACTCTCTTTGTTATGATTGAATTCTCGTGGTTTCAAACATAGGGAATGTGCCATTATAGAAATAACTTGTTCGATAGAAAAGTTACTATTTGGAAAAGAGAGTAGTGACAAAAAAATAGGGTTTCCAACCTCTATTTTACATGATAATGCCTTAGCAGGATTAACTACTTGGATAGTTCCTATGATTGGTTGTGCACTTTGGATTCGAGAGAATTAAGGTGAATAAATCCTTGATGGTTGAGAAAAACTTAGATTTAGGATTAGAATACATATCTCTCTATATGCATGTATGTAAAAATCCTTATTACTCGTAGTTAATAGAGAAGTAAAAGATACAAGGTGGACATAACCCTAACTTGTCATTCTCTATAATCAAATATTAATACACATATTGCTTCATTGTTATATTATAACTATCATTTCAAATTTAAACCAAAACCCCCCATTCAGGAACCTCTGACCAATAGTCCAGTAACAACTATAATACTTAGTAACATAGTATTCCCTATGGGATTCGACACCCAACCTGGTTGGGTTCTATATTTTACAGCGACCGCTTACTCCCTCGTAAGAGAGGTGTAATTTGGGTGTATCAATTAGTTGTCAAGTCTTGCCATGATAAGTGCCATCATAACCCTTGGTTTTTAAGTTTTGAAAAATTAGTATCAGAGCAACCAGGTGTATTTTTCTTAACAACATAAGAATGGGGTTTCAAATAGATTATTACAGATTACTACATTGACATTCGTATCTCTCTTTGAGAGGTTATAACATATCTTTTGGAAGCTATTCGTGTTTTTGTTTTTTATCATGTAGATTTTTCATAACTTGTGTTCTAAATCAAATTTTAATATTTTCTACATAGATGGTGATGACTAGATCTTAAGAGGTTAGAGATGTGGAGCCTTCATCCAAGGAAAAATCCTAATCTAGAGGGAAAGTTATGAGTTGTAGATGAGCTCAAGGTAGTGGATTGGCATAAGGATTTTTCTCTTCCAGAGGTAAAACTAGGGGACCCTCCTTTCAGCCTTTGGTTGAGCTAGTTTGAGACATAGGTCCTACTTTGGTCCCATCAAGTTCTTCTACCCAAGTCTTGGAGGGGTTACTAGTTAACTTGTTATACTTTTGGAGGGTGTTTCTTTGAGAGTACTTGGTGTTCCTCCAACTACTTGTGTTGTATCTCTATATATGACAGAGTTTTCTTATGGTGTTTCTCTAGTATTGAGTATGGATCCTTTAGTAGTACCGATATCAATGTATGGTACTCCATTAATGTCGAGTGTTATTCTTTTTTCAGCGCATGCAGCTGAGTATTCTATTTTAAGATCAAGATTTCCACCTTAGTCTATGTTACCTTCTTAGGTGGGATATTAGCAAGCCACATTTACTATACCTCCTATTATTACGAGTATAGTTATGTCTTCTAAGGATCAGAAGAGGCTTGAGAGATTTACTTGCTTGGGTCCTCCTAGGTTCAGAGATGTTGTAGGTAAGGATTCCTATGATTTCTTCATTGACTATCATGAGAAGTTGCATAACCTTATTTTGTTAAGTTACATGGGTTGCTTTTACTTTTTATTAGTTGACAGATGCAACCAGAGATTGGTAAAGGTCACTTGATAGTTGTAGACCTCTTGAATCTCTAGAGATAACCCGAGATCAATTTTCTAAGGCTTTTTTGGACAAGTTTATGCCTTTAAGTCTAAGGGATAAGATAAGAAATATGATTGAACATTTGGAGTAGGGCAGTATGACTTTTATGGAATATGAGGCATGCTTCCATGACTTGTCTATATATTCTTGTTTTAGCATTGCCACTGAGTTTGATAAGATTTAAATACTCATGAAGATGGTGTATGTATCTCTTTAGCTATCTATGACTCAGATAGAGGTGTATGGAGCATCATTTTGGAGTATACTTAATCATGCTAGAATGACTGAGACTACTCTTTAAGGATTTTAGGGAGGCTCCAAGAAGGTGTGCTACTAGGGAGAGTTCAGCGGTTATACTTCTCAAGGTAGGGATTCTAGAGGCTTTTGTGGGTATTATGGTAGATCCATGAAGGAAGTTTTGTAGAGCTCAGGTAGTGGTTCTTTTGGTTTAGCAACTTTGGCTAGCTTTTCTAGCTCAGCCGTACCTCCTTTTATTGAGTTGGGCTGTAGAGTTTTTTACATGTGTGATAAGCTTGTTTATTTGGATAAGGGTTGTCCCCATCATGTGTTCTGAGCTACTTCTATTTCAGTTAAGAGAGGTGATAACGCTCAATCTACAGCTCTCGTAGGAGTGTAAAGCGGTCGTTAGCAAATATAGAACCCAACCTTGGTTGGGTGTCGATCCCACAAGGAATAGCTTGGCCAACAAGTAAGCAAAATTACTAAACTTTTGGTGCAAGTCTCGTAAAAGGGGGGATTGTAATAAGTAACAAAAGTAATGAAACAAAAGCTGAAAATAGCAACGTAAAAAGAGAGTATTTCATAGGTTGTGAAACAATGAGAATTGAAGCGTTGGGGTTATGTCCACCTTCTGAGGTATACGTCTCTATTGGCTATGAGTGTGTAGAGTCTTGACATGCAATTGCTTATAGAGAATTGTAGTCAATGGTAAATCCAAGCGTCTCGCGACCTAAACAAGGACTATTTCACTTTAACTCTCGCGAGCTTAAAGCGTGTCTAACGGTACGAATTCTCCAAGAGGTTAGTCCAGTTACGGCACTAGCTTTTTAATAGGAAAGGGTGTCCTACTACCTTGACATTATCTCTTTTCCAGTCAAATAACCTTTCTCTCGAATAAGTTAAATGTTAGACTGGCGTATTCTTGCGTTTGCAACCGCAAAGAATGTAGATTAAGATGAAGAGAATAATGATATAAGCAATATACGTGTCTTGAACTCACAAACTCACAACAATAGATAGTAACTCATTCGGCATCCATAACCCCAACTAAGAGGTTTAGTTACCCATGAATGCGAAGGATATGACATTTTGCATGGTTGATGGCGTGAGAAGTAGGTGATAGGCGTATGGTTTTGGTGATTCCCTAGAAAGTAACGATTCTCTTGTTGTGGAATTTAAGAATAAACGAGTAGATTAGAAGTGTTTGTGGTGGAAGATGAGAGGGATGGAATAAAATTAATTGTTGAATTAAGTGAAGAATGAATGTATCTCTCCACTAAGGGAGGAGTTGTCTCTCCACTAAAGGAGGACTTAATTAAAAATCTCTAGCATGATAGGGTATTTATAATACTCCTATCCTACTACTACTATGCTAATGAAATAAATAGCCAAATCCTACTATACTAATGAAATCCTTGACCCAAATGTACTAGGGTAAGGTTACAATATCATAATCCAAATAGAATAGTGAAATACATAACCTAATTGTATTAGGTTAATGTATCTTTGTAAAAATCCAGCTTTGTGTCTGTAAGTCCCCAAAGTCTTCAGAAATATTGTTTTAGCCCGGGACAGATTTTCCATGCAGCAGATTTGGTCCTTAGGCGTCCAGCTCCCTTCTACTTCGTTTGTGAGCTTTCTTTTGCGTCAAGTAAGCCATAAAATGCTGTATTTTGCATCATTTATACCTGAAACTTTCCTAATCATGTTTGTTAGCTCATTTACAGGAAAAAGGACTAACAGTGCATGAAATAGATAATTAGTTCTCAAAACTAGGCTAAAATATGGGCAAAATATATTGATATAGGCGCGTAATTTCGCCTATCATCAACACCCCACACTTGCAGCTTTGTTCGTCCTCGAACAAAATATCATGTCCCTCTAAACATCAACTTAGGGTTTTTACAACAACAACACAAAACATTTATCAAGACAAGCACAACAATTATCAACAAAGAGTAGCTTTCCGATTATAAGTAGAAACAGTTTAACCTCTAGCGTAGACTCGTGATGGTGGTCAACTCGCATGCAAACATTAAGGTGCATAGAATCATACACAACTATCCAAAACTCATCAACCATGTGTGTCTCACCATTTATTAACCATAATCACTCACAAGTATAGCATATTTTTCAAACATGGGTATCAAAGTGTCCTTGCTCTCGCTCTCACAAAAAATTCATATGTAGCAACTAATGACCATAGGCTTGCCTTTAATGTAGTTCTCTACTAAATGTCGGAATGTTAAGATTAGGATCAAGTAGGTCTTTTGATGGTTTTAATGTAGGCTAAGGGACGGGTAGGATCAACTATTTTGGCCAGAAATAGTGACTAAGTTCCTAAGCGCTTTAGTACATCACTTTGTATCATTGACACTTTTTTCTTTCAACCTTTCTTTCTTTTATTCTACCACCCTTGTTATCCTCTTTTTGTTTTTCAATTCTAAGCACACTCACTTTTCAGCTTTCTTTTTCCTTTTTCTTTTCTCAACATACCTCTTATGATAGCACTTTCTTTTTCGTAACACATTCAAGCACCATTACAATTTAAAGAATTATACTCACCCAATTTCCTCTTATGTTGTCACATGACTTTTTCACTTTAAAGAACATAGGAATTTGGATCAAATTACGGTCTTGAAAAAAAATGGATTAGGCTTACATACAAGGTTGTCAAAGAAATAGGCTAAAGGCTCAAAAAGGGTTAACTAGGATGATGTTCATGGGTAGGTAAAACTGAAGGTAAACATGTATGGGTTGCCAAAGAAATACCTAAATCATCTCCTAAACTTACACTCCTTATTTTCGCTTTGCATACATACCAGACAAGTTCTAACATCAGCCACAAACATAGAATATACTGTTAATCTCACACACACAAGGCACATGGTCGACTTTATTGTAAGTAATATAGACTCTCAACCCAACAATTCAAGGAATTGAATCACACAATATCACATAATGAGTCACAAATAGAGCCTAAACGTCTCAATAGTCACAATTGTAACACATACTCTTGTTATAATGTCATGATGCCTATCAAAATAATTTCATGCGAAGCTAGAAAAATTTGACTCCTAAAAAAACTAAAAAAAACGTCAAACAAAAAACAAAAAAAAACGGACAAACATAAACATAAAAAAACGAAAGTAAACAAACAAACATAAACATACAAACATAGGTGCAAACAAAGAAGTATAGCATGCGATTCTGCCACCCCACACTTAGACGGGACACTGCCCTCAGTGGAAAATAAATTCGAAGAACCTGGTTAGCCGGACCCTTCATCAATGTCGGGGGTCATACCCCCTTCGTCTGAATCATCATAAGAGTCGTCGTCAGAGTTCTCCTCATCATCAGAATCAGGCAAGCGTCTATCATCATCAGTCGGCACATCATCGTCTAGAGGTTCCTCAAAATATACACCCACTCCACACATCTCCCGTGCATGTATGTTCATTGGGTAGTCGTGGTCCAGCTGTTGGAGCTCTTCAGCAGTTGGAATACGTCCACCACTCATCATAGTGAATGTGTCATGCCATAGAGATGACGGAAGAAACTCTCGTCACGAGCATGTCTCTCCGCAGTAGTAAGGTTGACTCCATGAGTTGTTTCAGCATCTTTGACCTTGGTGAGGTCAACCTTCTTTGGGTTATGTGGGAGTTTGTGGTCAGCTGGTTCCTCTTCGACATCCTCCTTCCGCAACATTGCTGTCAACAAATTGCCGAATGTGAAATGGGACCTTTTGTGGAGTCTGGCCTTCCTCATGGTAGATCGAATGATTGCCCCAAAGTTGATAGGGACATTTGTCATCAAAGCATAGACCAAACACACTCTATCTCTCAATATCTTGGTGTATTGAGTTCCAGGAATATGGCATGAGTTGACAATGCGCATCCAGATTCTTGCTTCCCTATTTAGTGGAGCATAGGGGAAGGTATTGTGATGGCCTGTTTCCTTATGTCTGCCCCATCTTGCCATTGATCTGCTTCCACAAAGCGTGTGTCGTATTGCTCTGTAAGGAGGTCTGCTGTATAGCTCTTTGAATGGTGCAGTGTTGACCGAAGGTAAGCCAAGAAAAGAGTTGAACCAATCAGCTGTAAGATGTAACACTTGGCCCCGAATTTTGACTTCATTGCCTGTTGTGTTCGGCGACCAGTTGGCATAAAACTCTCTTGTTAAGTCAAGATTGCACTCTCCCATGTCGCGGAAGATGAAATCTAGCTTCAAAGCCATTATTTTTGCCAACATTCGCGGCTCTTTGTTTGCTAAGGTATCCTTGTTGATCAAGTCGACATGCACATATTTCCTTTCTTTGTTGCTGTTGTACCATGCTTTGGATTCTTCCTCAAAGACCCATTTTATTCCGAACATTCTGCGTGGTAGGTGCGCTGAGGATGATTCTCCTTGGTCTTTTCGAATTCTCTTTTTGCCCTTTTGGGATGTGGTAGCCTTCTCCTTGCCTTGCCTCGCTTTAGGTGCCATTGTACCTGAGACTACAAATAATGTTAGTTGCAGCACAATCTCACTTGATACAATCTATATGAAAGCACTAGGGGTACCACCCCACACTTAGTTTCGTTAGCACAAATCAATGAAGTGAAAGTGGTCGAGTACTCAGATTTCGTCTACATACGTTTTAGGATTGTATTCCGACAAGAAAATCAGCATTGCATCACTTATTTGCAGCCAGTGGACTACTTTCATGGTGGATATAGCAACACTATGACATAGGGGTTACCACATGGAATCGTTATGCGTACAACAAGCACAACCTCCTAAGTCGATAGGCATTATAATCTTATCCTGATGGCCGGGATAGTCTATTATGTAAGCATCCAAACAACATTCTTAAGCAATATTCATAGCCATATATATTCAGAAAACATCATAACAATGCTTTTGAAACAAAATTCAAGTCGGAAACAAGTCAAGAATTCCCTACGTATATATTCACTCACATGATTTTGCAATAATAATCCAAACACATGAACATCACCTACCAATCTCACATGATTTAGCAATTTATAATAAGCATATCAACATAGTACTTACGATAATTAGATGAAGAATAAGAGAGTACTTACTTGCTTGAAGCTTGTGGAGAAGTTGTTGTGAATTGGAAGAGCAAAAGAAGAAAATTTTGAGAAGATTTGGAGGGTTATGCGGCGCCTTTAGGGTGGTTTGTAATGTGGTTGTGTTATAAAACTAAGTCCCCTTTATATAGGAAGAGTATGGGTCGGGTTATGACCCATTTACAATCGGATTTGGGGACAAGAACATCACATATGCGGCGCATATCACTCGGCATATCAATGACATATGTGGCGCATAGTCTATGGCATTTGTAGACATATGCGCTGCATAGTCTATGGCACATGAGGTACTGAGACCAAATGCCATAGCATAGGTGGCGCATAGTCAAAAGCATACCTAGGAATAGGCGGCGCATAGTGTATAGCACACTAGATTCCGAGTCCTTAGGCTATAGAATAGGTTGTGCATCGTTCGTGGCCTATTTTTACCAAGGCCTAGCCTTCCTCGAAGCCTATTTTGACGTGAAAAAGGCTCAATTCATAGCCTTACGCATCACCATTCCTAACTTACCGACTCTACCATACAATGCGTCCATATCGTCAATTGAAATCAATCTCCTCGTTGAATACTTCTTGCACCTACATTTGCTCAAAACAAAATGAAAACGATAAGTACGATGGGTTTCCTCCCACCAAGCGCCTTAGTTTTGGTCGTGGCACGACTCTTATTTTTTTGAATTTTCATTTATCAAAATGAAAAAATACTAAAACGACGAAATGATAAAATGATAAAACGACAAAACAATAAAACAATAAAACGATGGGTTGCCTCCCATCTAGCGCCTTATTTATTGTCGTGGCTCGACGTAGTAATCTCGAGTACTTAGACTTCGTCGAGATAAGTGATGGCCTTGTCATTCATTGAGTCAAGAGGACCGATATATGGCTTAACACGTTGGCCATTCACTTTGAAGACAACACCATCATTGTCTTCCAATTCGACTACTCCAGACGAGTAGACTTGGATGACTTTAAATGGACCAGACCACTTTGATTTTAACTTACCTGGGAAGAGCTTGAGTCTGGAGTTAAAGAGTAGTACCATGTCACCTTTTTGGAAGTTTCGTCGAACAATCCGTTGATCATGATACTTCTTTATCTGCTCCTTGTATAAATCTGATCTTTCATATGCATGGAGACGAAATTCATCTAGTTCGTTCAAATGCTCCAACCTCAGGTTCTTCACATTGTCCCAATTCAGATTCAAGTGCTTCAATGCCCACAATGCCTTGTATTCAAGCTCGATGGGTAGATGACAAGCCTTCCCATAAACTAGCTGATAAGGTGACATGCCGATGGGTGTATTGAATGCAGTCCTATATGCCTATAGTGCATCATCTAGCTTTCGAGACCAGTCCTTCCTATTCGCATTAACCGTCTTGGCTAGGATTTGCTTGATCTCGCAGTTGGAAACCTTAACTTGTCCACTGGTTTGGGGATGATAAGGCGTAGCTACCTTGTGTTGCTTGACTCCATACTTGGCCAATACAGATTTGAATTGCTTGTTGCAAAAGTGAGATCCTCCATCACTTATGATAGTACGAGGTACTCCAAAGCGAGAGAAGATATTCTTCTTTAAAAATGCTACAACACGCTTTCCTTCGTTGTCGGCCAATGCTACAGCTTCAACCCATTTTGACACATAATCCACAGCAACCAAGATGTACTTCATTCCAAATGAATTCACGAATGGTCCCATGAAATCAATACCCCACACATCAAAGAGTTCTACCTCCAGAATTTTGGACATGGGCATTTCATGGTGTTTTGAAATAGCACCTTGACGTTGGCATTGGTCACACCTTCTCACATTGTCGTGTGCATCTCTGAATATTGTAGGCCAATAATAACCACTTTGCAAGACTTTCCTTGCCGTTCGATTCCCTGCTTGATGTCCTCCAACTTGCGAAGTGTGGCATGCTTCCAATATAGTAGGCACTTCTTCATGGGATATACATCGTCGAATGATACCATCCGCGCATCTTCGAAACAAATAAGGCTCATCCCAATAGTAGTGCTGAACGTCATGCATAAACATCCTCCTTTGGTGGTAAGATAAATTGGAAGGTAGCACATTACTCACCACGAAATTTGCAAAGTCGGCATACCATGGTAATTTCTCCATTATGGTCGCTAGTAGCTCCTCGTTAGGGAATGCATCATCAATCTGAATTTCTGGTTGCGCCACTCGCTCATTCTCAAGTCTAGATAGGTGATCAGCCACTTGGTTCTCTCAACCTCTTCTATCTTTGACTTTGAAATCAAACTCTTGCAGCAGCAATACCCATCGAATCAGCCTTGGTTTTGCATCCTTCTTCGTCATTAGATACCTAAGAGCTGCATGGTCTGTATGAACGATCACCTTAGTACCCAATAGATAGGAACGAAACTTCTCAAACGCATACACAACCGCTAAGAGCTCTTGTTCAGTAACGGTGTAGTTCCTTTGGGCTTCATTTAGGACCTTACTTGCATAGTAGATAGGATGAAATAGTTTCTCCTTTCTTTGTCCAAGAACAGGACCAATGGCTACACCACTAGCATCACACATGACCTCGAACGGGAGCGTCCAATCTGGTGCTACCATGATAGGGGCTTCAATGAGTTTTCCTTTAAGGCGTTCGAATGCCTTTAACCAATCATCATTAAAGTCAAACTTCGCATCTTTCTCCAATAGTTTGCATAATGGACTAGAAATTTTGGAGAAGTCTTTGATGAATCTACGATAAAACCCGGCGTGTCCAAGAAAACTACGAACTCCCTTCACCGAAATTGGAGGTGGTAGCTTCTCGATTACTTCTATTTTTGCGCGATCAACCTCTATTCCACTTTTGGAGATCTTGTGCCCAAGAACGATTCCTTCTTTTACCATGAAGTGGCACTTCTCCCAATTCAGCACAAGGTTGAACTCTACATATCTTTGTAATGCCATGCTCAAGTTCGCCAAACATGCTTCAAAGGACTCACCAACAACTGAAAAGTCGTCCATAAATACCTCCAAAGTGTCTTCTACCATATTAGAGAAAATAGACATCATACAACGTTGAAAGGTGGCTGGTGCATTACACAACCCGAATGGCATGCGTTTGAAGGCAAACGTACCATATGGGCATTTAAACGTTGTCTTCTCTTGGTCTTCAGGTGCTATGCCGTTTGAAGGCAAACGTACCATATGGGCATGTAAACGTTGTCTTCTCTTGGTCTTCAGGTGCAATACAAATCTGATTATAACCCGAATAACCATCCAAGAAGCAAAACCATCCTTTCCCCGCTAATCGATCTATCATTTGGTCCATAAATGGCATGGGGAAGTGATCCTTGAGTGTCCAAGAATTCAGCCTGCGGTAGTCCATGCATACTCTCCATCCAGTAACGGGCTTGAGTGGAATAAGTTCATTCTTTGCATTCGTGACCACGATCATGCCTCCTTTCTTGGGAACACATTGTACAGGACTTACCCATGTACTATCAGAGATAGGATACACAACTCCTGCGTCTAACCACTTGATAATCACCTTCTTCACCACTTCTTGCATTGGTGGGTTTAGACGTCTTTGATGTTCAATGGTGGGTGTGCACTTTTCTTGAAGCTGAATTTTATGAGTGCAAATCCCAGGTGGAATACCAATAATGTCCGCAATGGTCCATCCAATAGCTCTAATATACTTGCGTAGGATCGCAATAAGAGCTGCAACGTGTTGCTCACCCAAATTGGCTACCACTATGACTGTAAGAGTATTTCCGCTTCCTAAGAATGCGTACTTCAAATGGCTTGGCAGCTCCTTCAATTCTAACGTGGGTGGCTCTTCAATAGATGACTTAGCTGGTGGTGTGGGTCGATTCTTGAGATCAAGATCCAATTTCTTGGGAGTATAATGATATGTTCCTAATCCCGATAGAGCACAAACAGCTTCTTCAGAAATTTCAGTATCCTCACTCTCTCCTTTCATGAGCGAAACTTCCAAAGGATCATCAAGAATTTGTTCTTCTTCAAGTCGTTCTTCCTTATCATCGACGACAACATCATCCACAGAAAATACACTCAGATCTTTGGGTTGCTTCATTGATTTGCAAACGTCAAAATGAACCACTTCATCATTGATTCGAAATGAGAGTTCATTAGCTCTCAAATCTATGAGCACACTTCCTGTAGCAAGGAAAGGGCGTCCCAAGATTATGGGAACCTCTGAATCTGCTTCACAATCCAAGATGACAAAGTCTGCTGGAAATATGAATGAAGATACCTTCACAAAGACATCGCATAGAATACCAATCGGTCGTTTTACCGACCTATCCGCCATAATAAGCCTCATATTAGTTGGTGTAGGATCTCCTAACCCCAACTTCTTGTAGATCGATAATGGCATCAAGTTGATGCTGGCTCCTAAGTCACACAATGCTTTAGCAAAGTCCAAAGATCCGACGGTGCAAGGAATCGTGAAAGCTCCGGGGTCGGCCTTCTTCTGAACTATCGATCGGGTAGCAATTGCACTACAATGATGCACATCGTCCTTTAGTTCATAACTTGCTGCCCTCTTCTTAGTCAAAAGATCTTTCATAAACTTTGCATACCCAGGCATTTGTTCAAGTGCCTCTACTAATGGGACATTAATGGTCAGCTGCTTCAACATAGTCATGAATTTGCTGAACTTAGTGTCATCGGCCACCTTCTTCAATCTTTGTGGAAAAGGTGGTGGTGGGTATGGAAGTGTTCTGTCCATGGCTTTCCTCTCCTCTTGCTTCCGTTTATCATTTTTTTCAGGCTGCACGTCACTAGGTGAAACGTCCTTGACGTTGGAAGTAGATGTTGCGGCTTCTTCTCTTGTGACGTCACTAGGTGTGGCATCCATATCTGCTGCTCCGTCAACCACTTGATTGCCTTTTGCTGAAGTTTCCAGCACCTTACCACTTCTGGTAGTGATGGCCATGCATGACCCATCATTCCTTGGGTTTTGCACAGTATCACTTGGTAAGGTGCCAGCATTTCTTTGATTGAATGCTGCTGAAAGTTGGCTCAATTGCTGCTCTATTTGCTTGATAGAAGTGGAATGAGAATCAACTAATTGCTTCATGGAGGCCAAATCGTCAATTACCTCCTTTACTCCTGTGCTCGTTGCTTCCACTCCTTTCAATAACTTAGCCATCATGTCTTCCGTAGAATTAGATGAGGTGGTATCACGTTTACCAGGGGGAACGTACAAACCACTCTTTTCATTATTTTTCTTCCAACTACCTTGGTCTTTGCTTCCAGATTTATCATAATAGTTCCGACCTTGGTTTCCTTGGGCATTCCCACGGAAACCCCCCGGATTGTTCAAGTAGTTGGCCTCCTCTTCCGAATCAGATTCGTCTCTTCCTTTTAGCGCTACAGCTTTCACTTTTTCGGTCTTCCCTGATAATAAGTGCTTTGTCAGAAGATCCAATTGTGTTTTCATGTGCGCCATGTCTTGCTCACGTTCTTCTTCTCTTCTTCTTTGGTCTGCAGACATGCCAATAGATAAAGTGGGGCTTCCTACCTCAGAATCCTTGGTATGCCAAGCTCTACTTTGCTTTGTCATGCGATCTAGCATATTTCTTGCTTGACCAAAGGTGAGGTCCATAAAAAAACCTCCAGCTGCGTTGTCCACCACTGGTTTAGTTACTGAATTCAAGGCTCTATACAAGATCTCCATGAGGTGAACATTAGTCATGTGATGGTTTGGGCATCTCGCTAGCTTTGTCTTGAACCTCTCCCATGTTTCATGAAGAGCTTCAGAGGGAAGCTAACGAAAGTTGCTGATTTCATCTCTCAATTGAGCCCTCTTGGATGGCGGAAAGAATCTTTCTAGGAAAGCGTCTCTCAATTGCCTCCAATTTGTAATTGAATCAGGAGTCAGCCCATTCAACCATAGTGTTGCCTCCCCAGACAGAGACAATGGAAATAGACGTAATCGAATAGCATTCTGACCAACACCAGGATTGTCAAAAGACTTGCATGTAGAAATAAAGTTGATGAGATGCATATTTGGATAATCGCCTGCTAGTCCACCAAATAATCCCTTGAGTTGCAATAACTGAATCATGGTGCTAGTGATGTTGAACTTGGCTCCGGGCGCTAATGGTGGTGGAATTATAGCTCCAGTGGCTCCGGTACCATCAAGATCATCATCATCATCGTCGAAAGCTGGTTGCAAAGGTTGGCGATCATATCTATTCCGAGCTTGTCGACCTCTTCGGTTGGTAGGTGTTGCAGTTTCTGCGATATGCCTTGGGTTTATCAACTCGTCATAACCTAAATCCTCATCGTCAGGATTTGTTGCTCGCCCAGGATTATCAATATTTTGTTGTTGGACTTGAGCAGCGGCAAGAGCAGCTAATCTTGCTTGCTCGTGTTGAGCAGCCATCCTGTCGATTTCAGCTTGTGCTTCCATTCTTCTAATTCGTTGTGGTTCTGGATTGATTGGTAATAACGGTTGACCAGAACATCTAGTATGGGGCATGCACTAAAAGAAAAACCTGCAATAAACAAAAACAAAAACTAAGAGTAAAAGTACGAGAATCTTTGACCAAAGGGCCTAGTAATTATCACGAACTTGATTGACACTCGTATTCCCCGGCAACGGCGCCAATTTTTGATAACGCTCAATCTACATCTCTCGTAGGAGTGTAAAGCGGTCGTTAGCAAATATAGAACCCAACCTGGGTTGGGTGTCGATCCCACAGGGAATATCTTGGCCAACAAGTAAGCAAAATTACTAAACTTTTGGTGCAAGTCTCGTAAAAGGGGGGATTGTAATAAGTAACCAAAGTAATGAAATAAAAGCTGAAAATAGCAACGTAAAAAGAGAGTATTTCGTAGGTTGTGAAACAATGAGAATTGAAGCGTTGGGGTTATGTCCACCTTCTGAGGTATACGTCTCTATTGGCTATGAGTGTGTAGAGTCTTGACATGCAATTGCTTATAGAGAATTGTAGTCGATGGTAAATCCAAGTGTCTCGCGACCTAAACAAGGACTATTTCACTTTAACTCTCGCGATCTTAAAGCGTGTCTAACGGTACGAATTCTCCAAGAGGTTAGTCCAGTTACGGCACTAGCTTTTTAATAGGAAAGGGTGTCCTACTACCTTGACATTATCTCTTTTCCAGACAAATAACCTTTCTCTCGAACAAGTTAAATGTTAGACTGGCATATTCTTGCGTTTGCAACCGCAAAGAATGTAGATTAAGATGAAGAGAATAATGATATAAGCAATATACGTGTCTTGAACTCACAAACTCATAGCAATAGATAGTAACTCATTCGGCTTCCATAACCCCAACTAAGAGGTTTAGTTACCCATGAATGCGAAGGATATCATATTTTGCATGGTTGATGGCGTGAGAAGTAGGTGATAGGCGTATGGTTTTGGTGATTCCCTAGCAAGTAACGATTCTCTTGTTGTGGAATTTAAGAATAGAAGAGTAGATTAGAAGTGTTTGTGGTGGAAGATGAGAGGGATGGAAGAAAATTAATTGTTGAATTAAGTGAAGAATGAATATATCTCTCCACTAAGGGAGGAGTTGTCTCTCCACTAAGGGCGGACTTAATTAAAAATCTCTAGCATGATAGGGTATTTATAATACTCCTATCCTACTCCTACTATGCTAATGAAATAAATAGCCAAATCCTACTATACTAATGAAATCCTTGACCCAAATGTACTAGGGTAAGGTTACAATATCATAATCCAATTAGAATAGTGAAATACATAACCTAATTGTATTAGGTTAATGTATCTTTGTAAAAATCCAGCTTTGTGTCTGTAAGTCCCCAAAGTCTTCAAAAATGTTTTTTTAGCCCGGGACAGATTTTCCATGCAGCAGATTTGGTCCTTAGGAGTCCAGCTCCCTTCTTCTTCGCTTGTGAGCTTTCTTTTGCGTCAAGTAAGCCATAAAATGCTGTATTTTGCATTATTTATACCTGAAACTTTCCTAATCATGTTTGTTAGCTCATTTACAGGAAAAAGGACTAAAAGTGCATGAAATAGATAATTAGTTCTCAAAACTAGGCTAAAATATGGGCAAAATATATTGATATAGGCGCGTAATTTCGCCTATCATCAAGAGGTAGAGGTTCAACTAGAGAAATATGGAGTAGAGGTAGTGGTGCCCATGGTGGTGGTCGTAGGTCTACTCAATTTGTTGTTGACGTGTACAATGCTATGCTATGCCCACCAGACTAGAGGTAGAGGCTTTTGATGATGTTATCATAAGTATCATCCATATTTATTTCAGATCTGCATCTATTTTATTTAATGGGGGTCGACTTTCTCCTATGTGTCTACATATTTTGCTTTGGGTTTTGTTTCTACTAGTGAGACTCTTGCAATGACTATTTGTATATCTACCTCTATTGGAGACTCTTTAGTGTTGGATCAGGTATACTGATCAGGCGGTATGACATTTGTCGGGCGTGATACTTAGGTAGATCTGCTTGTCTTAGATACGATAGATTTTGATATCATCTTGGGTATGGATTTGTTGGATTCATGCAAAGCTATCCTATATTGTTATGCTAAGACCGTGACACACGATTATGCTAAGGATAACTTTGAAGGGTCTGCTTTATTTGGGTCCTAAAAGAGTTATATGTTATCTTCAGGCTCGTCACTTGGTTGAGAGGGGGTATATGTCTTCTTTGGATCATCTTTGTGGTACTAATGTTTATTTGCCTCCTTTCTTAGATTTAGTTTATGTTGTCCATGAGTTAAAGGATATTCCTTACAAATTTTCCTAGTATGCCTACGAATTGTGATATCCACTTTAGCATTGATGTTGAGCTGGTGTAACGCCCAAAATCTGGTACCCAAAATTCTATACAGTGCTCAAGACTCTAAAGGACCATAAGCTAACCTATGACTGATATCTGTGCCTGTATACTGCATGATATACTATATAATGTGGAAACATGAACTGAAAGGACATAAGGTTCAAACTGTAACATAATATTCGATAAAATATAATATCTGGGATGGGGTATAAATACCAAAAACAAAACTGTCTAAACATAGTGTAGTCTAAAAAGCGTCTAAAATATGACTGTCTGAATAAGGAGTTGATGGGACATGTCCCCAACTAACTTCGACTGCTAAAATAACCAAGTACTAAAATAATGAAATAACTAATCATATCGTCCTCGAAGGATGAGGACTCACTATTGATAGACTGCTTATATCTGGAATCTACTTATGCTCTGGAGCTTGTGTCTCTGAACCTATGGTATAAGACACCATAGCACAAATGCGTTAGTACTTTGAATGTACTAGTATGCATGTTAGGTAGGCTGAATGCATGGGGTTCATATGCATGAACAATACTAGATAATTGAATAATACGAACGTGAAATTACATGCATAAATATGTAGTAACTATATCTGAGATTGTGATAACCTGAATTTTCTGATAATTAACATGACTGATAACTAAGTTATGATGGCTGATATAACTGATAACATGAGTGACTGTATCTGTCAGTTATAAATCTAATAGAACTAGTTAAGTTCCGTACTATTCTGAGTTGACTATATCTGAAAGTCCTGAATTCTGTAGCTGAAACTGTGGGAAGTATTCATCTAACTGACATGCCCCTAATATGTCATTATAGCTGAATTCTGGTCTAATCTGTAACCCAAGTTTGAAGGGTGTCAATACCGTGCCACTAGTAAGGACAATCTAGGAGTAACCCTCATATAACAGGTAACTCTAGTGAGAATTGTGGGAACCCTCATATAACAGGTTAAGCTACCTCATCTACCATCATATAACAGGATATGATGTCTCAACCTATAGTGGCTACATAGTTCTGGAATGCAAGGATTGCTTCTAAGAATTACCCCCTCATATAACATATGAAGTTCCATCCTTAGGTTCACTTGGTGCTAACTTTTACTCCCATCTGAATAGATACTAAACATGGATTACTGAACTGAATTAGATTGAATTAACTAAATTTTATTGACGGACGGAATAGTACTGAGATTACTAAATTACTGAGATTTCCTAAGTCACATAACTAGCTAAGTTCTATGGATCATGGATTGACTGAGATTATCATGAAAACATGACACTAAATGTAGGCACACAACTAGATTTTTTGGATACAAGTACCCCCAGGACTCTATGAAAGGGAACTGACAAGGCATGCCATTCTTGAATACATGACCAACATTAATTTCAATACATAGGAACAACATGGAAGTCATTTTTGGTCACAATTTACCTATATTGCATAATTTCTATCCTCCTAGGCATTTTATCAAACACCTTACATGAATAACTTAAGGAATATTTGAAATCATCAAATATCATAAATCCTAAACCACCAAATTCATGGATTTCAATTTATATGCTAACGTAGTTTTCATAATTTCACATAAGGATCCTAAAATTTGAATGAAACAATAACCATCGCATAACTTGAGCAACCCACAACATAATAATCATGATTCATAATTTAAAACAACATTCTTGAGCTTTATGGATGAAAGGAATCCATAAATCAAAACAACACATAGAAATTGAGAGAAACTAGTATATTTTGGGTGAAGAATGGCTAAATCATGTGTTATTGGGTTTAAATAGGGGTGGGAAATTAACCCTTTTAATCCTGGATGCATCTTTTAATTTCAGTAAAATTTTCCTGCATTGGACCCCTGGCGCAATGGGCGCTATCGCGCCGTGCCACTAGAATTTGACAATTGGGAAATTGAGGTATGGCACGATGCAGAGCCATCATGTTGCAACTTTATTTATGACCTGGAACTTTAGCTCGATGCCGAGAAATTGTGCTGAGACATTAGAAAAAGGACAATTGCCATTTTAGCTTGTGGTGCGATGCGCCACTGAACAATTTCGCACTATTTTATGATAAGAACTTAAAATTGTCATAACTTTTTACCTAGTTATACTCATGAAATAAACGCTATTCAATTTAGAAGATAATACTAGATATTCTGGAGACAAAATAAGTTAGGAAACTTTGAGGTATTAGAGACGGGCACTAAGACTATTTTTATTCTTTCTTATAGGATGGTCCCAATCAAGTTGAATTAATTGAAGAATGTATTGCAAGGGATATTAGATAAGGTATTTATCCAACCTAGTGTATCACCTTAGGGTGCGTCTGTCTTGTTTATGAAGAAAAAATATGGTTCTATGCATATGTGTATTAATTATCGACAATTAAAAAGTGATAGTTAAGAATAAGTATCCTCTTTCTTATATTGATGATATGTTTGATAAACTTTATGGTGATTTGTTTTTTTTGAATATTGATTTGATATCTGAGTATCACCAGTTGAGGATTAGAGCTTTGTATATTCTGAAGATAGCTTTTAAAACATGGTACAGTCATTTAGAGTTCCTATTCATATTCTTTGGGCGGACTAATGCCCCAACCATATTTATGAAGTTGATGAACTGGGTATTTGATCTTATTTTAACTCCTATGTTACTATATTAGTCGATGATATGTTACTTTATTCCTAGAGTATGGCAAATCATAAGGAGCATTTGTAGAATGTAGTTCAGAGATTGAGAAAAGAGAAATTGTATGCCAATTTCTCCAAGTAAGGTTTTTGTTTGGAGTCTATTTCTTTCTTAGGTCTTATGTGACTAAAGATGGTATTATGGTCAATCCGGCTAAGATCATAGTGGTTTGTGATTGGACTAGACCTATTTCTCATATCAATATTTGTAGTTTCATTGGTTTAGCAGGTTACTATCGATGTTTTGTTGAGGGTTTCTCATCTATTATAGCTCGGTGACCAAGTTGACTCAGAAGAAATTTTTTTTTAGAAGTCTGACGCTTGTGAGGCGAGCTTTCAAAAGCCCAAGGATTTGTTGACATCATGCTCCTATATTTAAATTTCCCAAGGAGGGTGTGAGATTTACCGTCTTTTATGATGCCTCAAGTATTAGTTTAGGTGCTATATTGATGTAGGAGAATAAGGTGATTTGATATACATCTCATCAGTTGATGCTCGATGAGGGAAATTACTATGCCTAGATTTGGAGTTATGTGCAATTGTTTTTGTCTTGAAGTTTAGAGGCACCCTTGTATGGAGTCCATTGAGAGATTTTCTCGAATCATCATCTCTTTCAATATTTTTTCAACCAGTGAGATCTTAATATGATGCAACGACGTTAGCTTGATATGCTTAAGGATTATGATCTTAGTATTCTCTATTATCCCGGTAAGGCTAATGTAACTGTGGATGTCTTGAGCCAGATGTCTGCTAGCATGGGTAGCTTTGCACATATTTTGACAAAAGAGAGGACTTTAGCCTTAGAGGTTCAGTATTTAGATAACCATATAGTTAGGCTTAATATTTTGACACCTGGCTATGTTTTGGCATTCATGAAGGCTAGGTTTTCTTTGATGGAGCAGATTTGGGCTCATTAGTTTGATAGTGTTGGGTTAAGAGTGATTATAGATAAGGTGTTGAGTGGTGAGGCTAAGGAAGCCTCACCTTTTTCCAGATGGTATTTTAAGGATTGGAGGTTAAGTTTATATGCTGAGAGTGGATGATTGGATTAGACTAATTTTAGAGGAGGCCCATTATTGTAAGTATTGTATCTATCCAAGAGTGACTAAGATGTATCGTGACTTGAGGAAACATTACTGGTGGGGTAGTATGAGGAAGTATATAGTGGATTTTGTTGCTCATTCCCTATGTTATGAACAGGTAAAGGCCAAGCATTTGAGACCTGGTGGTTTGCATTAGACATTACTCATATCCATATGGAATGAAAATAGATTACTATAGACTTTGTGACTGGGTTGTCTCATACTTCTCGTGGTTTGGATCATGTTTGGGTCATCATGGATTGATTGACAAAAACTATTTTTTTATTCCTGTTCAGATTTTTTTAATTTCTGAGAGGTTGGCTTATATCTATATTCGTGATATAGTCCATCTTTATGGTGTGCCAGTGTCTATCATCTAGGGTCGAGTTTCAATATTCACATCTTACTTTTGGATGGCTTTATAAGAGGAGTTGGGAACTCGGGTTGATCTTACCATAACTTTTCACTCCCAGATCGATGGTCAGTTGGAGTGGACTATTCATGTTTTAGATGTTATGCTCTACAGTTGGGTGATGGACTTTGGTATTGAATGGGAGAAATATTTAGCTTTGGCAGAGTTTGCGTATAATAATAACTAGTATCCCAGTATTGAGACGGATCCTTTTGAGGCTTTGTATAGTAGACGTTAGTTTTAGGTTTTCTAAGATTAGACCTCGAGGTAAGGACTTGCGTTATGAGTCATTAGATAGGGTGTGAGTTATTCAGGATAAACTTCAAGTGGCTCAGAGTAGGAAGAAGTTCCATGCAGATCGTACACTTCATGCTGACATTTGGCATTGGTAAATGTGTCCTCCTTTATGTGACACCTACGAAGGGCGTGATGAGGCTTGGGAAGAGGGTTAATCTTAGCCCCAAGTATAATGGACATTTTTAGATTCGTCGGACTGTTGGTGATGTGGCTTATGAGTTAGTATTACCCCTAGATATAGCAGTTGTTCGCCTATTTTTTCATGTTTTCATGCTTCGGCTTTACATTCTGGATGAGTCTCATGTTATTTTTTGGGACTTAGATAAGTTAGATAAGAGGTTGTATTTTGTTGAAAAGCCTATCTCCATTCTAGCCAGGGATGGTAGATGGTTGTATTCTAGAGATATTTCAGTGGTTAAGGTCTAGTGAAGACATTAACTTATAGATGAGGCTACTTGGGAGGTCGAGTTTGATATGTATAGTAGTTATCCCTAGCCTTTTGTTGTTTTAGGTATTTCTCTTGCCTTTAGTTTGAGGATGAACTAGATTTTTAGTACTGATTCTTGTTTTAAATTTAGTTATGTATGATTTGATTATTTTACCCCTAACCATTGTTCTTGGTGGTATTTTTAGGACTTGGGGATAATTGGCACAGTTCCCAATGCCTTTTGGTTTGATTAATGTGAATTTAAGATTTTTGGTGGTTATAAAGCTTTACAGTTGACAACAGTCAACATTATTTGATATGTGCATCGAATGGCAAAATAGTCTGTGCCAATAAATTCAGAACATCAATTTTAGGTTGGAACATGATTGGTATGATTTATGGCTTTTATACTGCATTTTGGCCCTCGGTTCAAGAAGTTGTGAAATTTGGTTTCGGTGATCAACTTTGTGAAAATGAATTTTTTCAAAAATCTAATATCGTCATAGAGTCTAGAGAATTGAATTTGATTGGCTAGCATAGTTCGTTTGTGTTCTCGAGATTCTAAATAAATCTCGAGGAGTCTGCGGAGACTTGGAATTCTCGAAGTCTCCCACTAGTGCACCGCTTAAGCAACATTTTGGTTGCTTAAGCAACCCACTGTGTTACCCAAAGTTACGCTTAAGGAACATCATACTTGCTTAAGGGATCGCCGCTTAAGTAACAACCTTGTCGTTTAAACAACAACCATGTGCAGTACAAGAATCGTTTATACGACCACCAAGTCTCTTGAACGATGGCCACTTAAGTGACCCGGTGGTTGGTTAAGCGATCCCTGGGTGGTATTTATACCCCCTTCTCATAATTTTCACCATTTTTCAGATATAGAGCTTGGGATTTTGAGTTATTGAGCTATTTCTTCCATTTTAAAGCTTGTGTAAGGTCCAAACCCTTGTTTTAATCATTTTCCTTTGATTGTTTATTATTAAAACCTTGATAAAACATGAATTCAAAGATGGAAATTGAGGATTTTGGCCCGAAAGTCCAAATTAATATTTTTTCAATTCAAACCTCAATTCCAAATTATTTTCACTTGGTTTTCTCTCTTGATTTCCTTTAATCATGGAAAATATATTCTTGGACAAAAATTTAAGTTTACCCTTTTTTTTTTGAAAACTCATTTTGGGGGTCCATTTTGACCCCGACCCAAAAATATGCAATATGTGTTTCATTGGCTTTCTGTTAAATATACAATATGGATTTCATTGGCTTCTTGTTAACAAGCATGTTCTATATTCGTATGTTTTAGTTTATTTCAGGTTCACCCGTGAGGGGAAAACTCTATGGTGAAGGATTTTTAGTCCAGTTTTCGACATTCAAAGTAGGTTTTGGCTTAACTTTCTTCATAATAGGCTGGTTAGTTAATATTGGTTTCAAATGATTTTATGGGTATGGGAACCAATCTTGGAAATATGTATATTATGTGTGGTGCCCGTGTGAGGGCCTTTATTGTTGTTATCTGGTGGTTTTGAGACATTATGTTCTATGGGTGATCGTCTGAGGTATTATTTGATGTTGTTGATCTTGTGTATATGTATTTGGTTGTATTTTTTCTGATGAAAAAGCTTAAATTGGAATTTATGTTGTAACAATGACATATTACTATGTATTTTTACTCTATTAACATCTGAATTACATTCGATTCATGGATAGTTGGAACATTGACTGGATTTTGTCTCATCTGGCTTGTATATTGGCTGGATTTGGAAACTATCATTCTGGTTAGTTGTGAGCATTTCAGCCTCATATCACATACAGTCATGAAACATTGGTGCTACCATAGAAATACCAAAAACTCTAGCTTTTTTCGACTGAAAACGTGACATCTTTAACAGCCCTCTACCGATTTATATGCCAGAGAGGCATTATGGATATTAGTATTGTATTTGGATTGTATATAGGATGATAACCCCTCATCTATCTTACCTCTTAGTAGGTGTATACGGAGGTTATGTGATGATCTCGTACATCACATAATCATCATTATCATTTGTTATCATATGTATTGTGCTCATTCTGTGACGTATTATCATATTGGTGTTATATTTGTCTATGTGTGCTTCTTTTTTATACTTTTATGTGTGGTATCTATGTACTTGTGCTTCTTTCGCGTACTTGTGTGTGGTATATGAATATGTTATAGAGCTATTAGTGGAGCCGATGTGGGCTACTAATGGGACATTTTTTGATTACAAGTGATTTGCCCATAGTGTTTATTGTATACTTTACTTTCTACTTTGCTTAGTCGGCCTACGATACCTATTGAGTACAAGTTGACCATACTTATCGCAACTATGCCTTTTTGTGGAAGATCCTGGTTCGAGTGCGTCGCATAATAGTTTATTCAGTAGACACTAGGAGTTTATTTGAGGTAGTTTTTGATACATGCATCCGAAGATGACTACTACCTTTTCATATCTAGATTATGTCTTATTTGTATTCAGAGACAAGTTGTTATGTTTTTAGATATCCAAAGTATATTTTGACTTTGGATTGTATTAGTTAGTTCTTACACTAGGGCACAAAGTTTTGGGATATTGTATGGTATCTTCGGCTATGTATTTCCCATTTTTGCTGTATATGTGTGGTCCAACTCTGTTTTAAAAGTCTTGACATGGGTTTTGGTATTATCTTTGATTTTATATTAGTTTCGGTGATAGGATTACTTATCAAGGCTTATGGCCCTTGATTTTGGGTCATGACATATTGCTTGCCACAAACTCCCCTCCCCCTAAAATAAGTGCTTGATAGTTCAAATTACAACATCATTCTAGCTTATATCCATATCCCTATGAGATCGACCCGATCATCAGTTGGGTTTCATATTTGATAATGAGTGTGTTAAATTCTTTTGGAGGTGAAATTTTGATTACTTCAAATTTTGGAGCCATTTTTGGTGAATATATTTTATGATTAAATTTATTCTATTTATTTAACTTTTAGTCCTTTATAATTTGACCTTTTTATTATTTTAGTTTTATTTCCAGGTTTCACATCAGTGAATGATCAATACTTGAAGTCAAGTCAATCCCCTAATTCTACTTGATCTTAAAATAAAAAATACTTTGAGAGATTGGAAAAAATAGTCAATGATAGACAACAAGATGGAGAACATGAGAAATCAGAGCAAACTACTGCCTAGATATTACATGAGGAAGTGTCTAGATAAGAAACATCTAGGTAAGAAGAGGTAGCTCACTAGGCTGCATTAGATGAATAGCAAAGGCAAAGAAAGAATCAAGGACATGATCACCCTCGTTTTTAGGTCCCACAGTTTGCTGATGAATATGATGATATAGGTGAAGTAGGAGCTATTATTCAACCTGAACTACCAATTGGAACTAAGTTTAATATAATTAGTGCTTTGATGCAATTGCTAAACATAAAAAGAGTATTCACTTGCTTGGAAATTGCTGATGTTAACTTGTATATAATAAACTTTGTAGGAATTTTCAATTCCTACGAGATACTTGGGGTGAACCAAGATGCTATCAAACTGTAATTGTTTCCTTCCTGTTTAACTAGTGAAGCTACTATATAGTTGACAAAGTTTCCAAACAGATACTACCTGACAAGAGTTGAAGACACAATTCTTAGAGAGATTTTTCCCACCATCCACAATGTTGCATTTGAAAGATAAGATTTATAACTTTAGGGAACCATATCCGAAGGCACTATATGAGACATTATTAAGGTTTAAGAAGAATCTATAACAAGTGCCATATCATAGAATACCTAGTTACAATTTACTTGAAATCTTGTTCAAATATGAATGATAAAAATATAGTTGAAGATGACAGTTTAATAGGTGGTGTGTTTATGAATCTATCTTTGAGCAGGCTTTAGCAATATTGAATTGAACCACTATTCTCCTCACGCTTTTCCATCACGATTTTCTCTTCGAGAACACTTGCCTCATCGATTCTTCAGCATACACTGGTTTTTGATGTTCCTATAGATACTTATACCATTAGAGCACATCCACAGTATATCCAAGGGTAGATTATGGGCTTTATTATGAAGTAGCCCAGTGGTAATAGACTTGATTTTAATCGCAAAATAGCTTACGAGAATAGTGAAAGATAAGTTAAATGCAGTCAGTTCTCCAGGAATAGCAACTAGACATTATGCCTTTGATTCTTAGAAGTTGATGAAATATATGGATGACCTTTGATTCTAAGAAGTATATAAAATATATGGATGATCAAGTGGTAGGGTTCCAAGCCAAAAGACAAGGATCTATCAATAAATTGGTGTTATAGTTGAGGAAATCTAGGTCAGAACTATTATAAAAACAACAACTACAACTAGAATGGGTATTCATATAGAAGTAGAGGTAGAGATGGTGACTGAAAGAGGAATGAAGATTACATAAATAACAAAAATGTCTTATACATTTCTTCTCAGAGTATTGATGCTTATTTGAGTAATTCTTGGATAGAAAAGATGCTTCATAAAGTGTTAAACTTATGATAGCCTAAGGATATTTGAGTAGATATTTCAAGGATTAGTAAAAAAGTAGAGTCATATTCTACTACCCTTAAGCAACTTGAGCAGTAGTTTTGCCAAATTTATATAGTGCAGTATCAACATAAAAAGGTGCACTTCCAAGAAACATTGTCCAAAATCTAAAGAGTAATAGTCATTGCATGGCTATGACACCTAGAAGTAGGTGGATGACTACTGATCCACCTATGTCCATTGTTGTTGATGATGAGGTTGAGCCTGTGATGATTGATGATAAAAAGGTAGCCACAGTAGTAAATTTAAGATACTAATGAAAATGCATCTAAAAAGCCAATCCAATTGCTAAATAGAAGACTGAAGCAAAAAAGGGAAAAGAGAATAAAGTCCCATAATTTTGACTCCCATTCCATAACCTCCCCCATATTTCCCTAAATTATTAAAGAATTGAGCTACAGAAGGGAAGTATCACAAGTTTATTTTGATGTTGAAGTAGTTGTATCGGAACAATCCTTTAGTTGAGGCATTTTAGCAAATGACTATCTATGCAATGTTTATGAAGAATCTCATGAAGAAGAAAAGGACAGTGAGTTTTGATCCTATTGATAATTTTAACCATTGTATTGCAATATCTTCCCATTCTACTATATAAAAAAAGAAGGATTCTGGGCATTCCTGATTCCATGTACCATTGAGGCCTTCAATGTTTTAATGGTATTTTATTGAATAGATGTTAGTATTAATCTGATGCTACTAGTAGTATATAAATTGTTAGGGTTGGGGTTGCTCAAAACAACATCAATGAGACCTCTTATGGCGGACCATAATATTAAAAAACATATGGGTGTTTTAAATAATGTTTTTAAGGGTTGATTCCTTTATATTTCTAGTTGATCTTGTCATCCTCGATTGTAAAGTTGATGTTTTCACATCATCATATGAAGACTATTATTGTGATCCACAAAGCATTGGTTGATATTAATACCAATAAGATAGTGTGATGGTTGAATAATAAAGATGTATCTTTCAGTGTTTGCCAATCTATCAAGCAGCTTAATTACATGCATGTGGTCTCAGTCATTAATACAATTGATGAAGATTCTTTGATAGTTCCAATTAAAGAGAGGCTAGGTATTGAGGCACTAGTAGCGATTATTATTTACTTTGATGGTGATGATATTGATAAGTATGATGAGATGCTGAGTGCATTTTCTGGCATGGGTTCCTACTCTTATGTCCCAAAAAGTTAGATTTTGACTTGAAGAATAAGGAAACTCCATTGCCGAATCCTTCCATTGAGGAGCCTCATGTATTGGAGCTCAAATCTCTTCTATTCTACCTTAACTAGGCTTTCTTGGGAGCTAACAATACCTTTTTAGTCATTAGAGTAGTAAATTTGGTGGAATGGAAAATGAAGCACTAGTATCGATTTTGCAAATGTTTAAAATGGGCTTTTTGGATGGATAATTGCTGACGTTATTGTCATTCTAACTAGAATATGCACTCATTAGATCTAAATCTAGATAGATTATATTCCTAGAATTGATCATCGACATATATTTAATCCGCTTATGAAAGCGGTAGCGAAGAAGGAGATCATTAGGTGGTTAGATAGAATAGAGGCATATCTAGGATTTTGAAAGGGTAGGTGCACTTTGTGAAAATACTTCAAACATGTTTTGTGAGGATGAAAAAAATTGCAATTTTATTCTAAATTGTGAAAAGTGTCATTTTATGGTAAAAAAGGAATGGTGTTCGATAATCATATTTCAAAGAAGAGGATTAATGTTGATAACGCAAAGATTGGGGTGGTTGAAGAATTGCCTCTGACCACTAGTTTTTGTGAAGGATATTTGAAGATTTTTAGGCAATGAGGGATTTTATCATAGGTTCAACAAAGATTTCTCTAATAGTGCACATACTTTGTGTAAATTATTAGAGAAAGAGGTACAATTCATTTTTGATAGTGCATGCCTAAACACGTTTGAATGCCTTAAGGAGATAAGACCATGGAATTCAATTATTGTCTCACCTAATTCGTTCAAGGTATTTGAGTTTATGTATGATGCAAGTAAAGAGTCACTTAAAGCAATCCTAGGCTAATGTAACAACCCAAAAATGAGCCCTAGTCGCCACACGGTTCTTACGACCCTAATGGATCACAAGCTAACCCGTGAGTGGTACCTGCTGTGAGTAATGAATTATAGTACTGAAAAATATATGCGGAAGTATAACTATCAATGCCATAAGGTTCGCAAAATATCAAAATAATGTTTGAGTGTACTGATAATAATATCTCAAAACTGAATAACTGACTGTGCTAGTCTGAAAGCCTCTAACTATCTGAGTATGGAGTTGATGGGATAAACCCCAGCTAACTCCAACTAAAATAACTGCTGAACTGCTGAAAATACTGAAATAAATAAACTCTGTCCTCAAAATATGAGGGATCACCACTATAACTATTACTGATAGCCTGAGCTGCTAACTACGGTTAGGAACTTCAGCATCCGAACCTATGATATGAAACATTATAGCGCAAAAAAAGGGTATGCGCTAGTATGTGGAATGTACTAGAATGCTAAGTGAGGTAAGGATGATATATGTGGGTTTATATGCATGAGATCATGACTGACTTCCCAAACATCATGAAGTAACTGGATGAGAGTATATGCAAAACTGTAACTGCTGAATATACTGAACATGCAATATTGAGCATATACGTATACATAGTGTATCTGAGATTTTACCAAAACTAAGTACCGAATTATGGTAACTAAATACTAATAACTAGAAGTTTGGATGGATACTGAAGTATTGAATTTTGATGGCTAAGTAACTGATAATTGATAGCCATGGTTCTGTATAACTTTCTGAGTTTTTACTGAATTTTGAGATTGTATACTGAATACTGAGTGCTGAATCTATAACTGTAACTGTGGGAGTTATTATCTAATAAACATGCCCCATTCTGAGCTGATCGGGGTCTAACCTGTGACCCTAGTTGGAAGGGTGCTAATAGCATGCCACGGGTATTAATAATGGCTATGGAGTTAGTCCTAATTAATGGGTGACCTCTGAGATCAGTCCTAACTATCGGGTCATCCCTGAGAGTTTCAGTCCTAACTAACGAGTGACATCTCATAACCTACGTTGGCTACGTAGTTCTGGAACTTAAGGATTGCTTCTAAGGACCAAGTCCTTGCTAATGGGTAAACCCCCCTCCCTAGGCTTGCTCGGTGCTGAATCCTACTCCCAACAGAAAGGACACTATAACAAATCATTACTGGACTAAATTAACTAAACTGACACTGATAGTGAAGGCTCTGCTTCCCCCCCCCCCTCCGTCTCCAGCTCTGATGAGAGCCAACAGCCCTCCCTCGGTCTCCAGCTCCGGCGAGATCCAACATACCCCGCCTCGCTCTCCAGCTCCAGCGAGCCCCCCTCGCTCTCCAGCTCCGGTGAGAGCCAAAAGCCCCCCCTCGGTCTCCAGCTCCGGCGAGATCCAACATACCACCCATCGGTCTCCGTTAGCCTCTCCAGCTCCGACGAGAACCAACAGCCCCCCCTCGATCTCCAGCCAGCCAGCCAGCTCCGGTCTTCAGCCAGCTCCGGTCTCCTGCCAACCGCCGCTCGGTTTCTAGCCGCCGATCGGCCTCCAACAGTCGTAGCTTCACCGAAACCTGCCGCTCGGTCGGCAGCAGCCGCAGTACCCAAACGACGACCAGTCCCCTCGGTCGCCAACAGCCGCAGCTCCATCTCAGCACCGAAACTCCCCAAAACCCGATCTACGCTGGGTTTTGGTTTTCGGCTTGGTCTACAATAATAACCCGGTGACATCTAACCTTTGTTATTTCATTCTTCGTATTATGCTAGTATTATCCCCTGTACCTTGACTTGCGTTTGATTTGTCGATATTGTCTGTTGTCTGTTGTTGCTGTTGCTGTGGTCGTTTCTTGCACTGCTTTTGATTGGGATTATCGGCTTGGGGCGTGGTTTTTTTTGGGGCTGTGGGTGTTGAGTCCAGTGGTATTTGCTCTCTATTTAAGTTTACTTTTGTTTCGTGATTATTTCTTTGATTTTGTGTGAGCCTTGTATTTCTTGTTGCTTCTTTTCTACTACCATGGTGTACATTTTTTTATTTTCTTATATTGTCTTGTAGTAGTGGCTGTGGGTGGTAATGGTTGGATAGGGTCATGTTTGAGGGGTTGGGGCGTGGGTCCATTGTGGGGGCGGGGGATGAGGAAAGGGCGGGAGTGGGAGGGAGGCCAAGGTTTGGCGCGAGGGTGGTAGAGGAGGGCATGTGGATAGTGATGGTAGGCTTAGGGTTGGGTCTTGGAATAAAGGTTCCCTTCAGGGTAAGTCCATAGAGCTTGTGAAGATTCTTAGGAAGAGGAGGATCAATATTACGGGTGTTCAAGAGACCAAGTGGGTAGGGTCTAAGGCTAGGGATGTGGATGGTTACATGCTATGGTACTCTAGGAGCGAGAGGCGTAGGAATGGAGTTGGCATCTTAGTAGATGAAGAGCTTAGAGGTCAGGTAGTAGAGGTGAAAAGGATCAATGATAGGTTGATGACTATTAAGTTGGTCATTCGGGGGTTTACCCTGAACGTGTGTAGTGCTTATGCGCCGCAAGTGGGCTTGGAGGGGGAGGAGAAGATGTGGTTTTGGGAGGCTTTGGAGGAGGTGGTGAGAGGCGTGCCTAGCTCGGAGAAGATATTTGTAGCAGGAGATTTCAACGGGCACATCGGGGCACTTTCGGGAGGCTTTGGTGATGTGCATGGCGGTTTTGGTTTTTGGGAGAGAAATGAAGAGGGAACTACTCTATTGGAGTTTGCGAGGTCCTTTGGGCTGGTGGTGGTGAACTCGGGCTTCCCGAAGAAGGACGATCACCTGATCACCATTCGAAGCGCGATAGCCAGGACCCAGATTGACTTTTTGTTGCTTAGAAAAGGGGATAGGGTGTTGTGTAAGGACTGTAAGGTCATCTCAAGTGAGAATCTTTTGACCCAGCATAGGCTCTTTGTTATGGATTTGGGTATAAAGAAGAATAGAAAGAGGAGGAGTAAGGAGGGTAGACCTACAATTAAGTGGGGCGGCTTGACGCCAGTGAATGCGTGGGAGATAGGGGAGAAGTTAGTGGGAATGGGGGTGTCGGAGTGTAGGGGGCGTGAATAGTATGTGGGATAGGGCGGCTAGGTACATCAGGGAGAATGCAAGTGAGGTGTTGGGTATTTCTAGGGGCCAGGCATCATCGGGGGAATTGGTGGTGGAATGAAGAGGTGGAGAAGAAAGTGGGGACCAATAAAGGGGTGTATACTAAGTTGGTTGAGAGTAAGAACGAAGAAGAGAAGCGGGTAAACAGGGAAGAGTACAAGCTGGCTAGAAAGGAGGCTAAGTCAGAAGTCACGGCAGCTAAGACGACCGCTTTCGAGAGCTTGTATGCAGGGTTACAGGGGAAAGAAGGGAAGAAAAAGTTGTTTAGACTCGCTAAGGCTAGGAAGAGGAAGGATCGTGACCTCGACCAGGTGAGGTGCATTAAGGGGGAGGACAGTAGAGTGTTGGTGGATGACGTCCACATTAAGAATAGATGGCAGTCGTACTTTCATAGGCTCTTGAATGAAGAAGAGGATAGAGCTATTTTATTTGGGGAACTGGAGCACTCAGAGGAGTGTCGGGATTTTAGTTATTGTAGATGTTTTAAGGTAGAAGAGGTTAGAGAGGCTGTTCGCAGGATGCGAAGGGGTAGGGCGATGGGGCCGGATGAGATACCGGTGAAGTTTTGGAAGTTCGTGGGAGAGGCTGGTGTAAGGTGGTTGACTGGATTGTTCAACAAAATCTTCAAGACGGCAAAGATGCCAGAGGTTTGGAGGTGGAGTACCATGATCCCTCTTTATAAGAATAAGGGTAAAATCCAGAGTTGCAATAACTATAGGGGGATTAAGTTATTGAGTCACTCTATAAAGATTTGGGAGAGAGTGGTCGAGGTGAGGCTGAGACGGATAATGTCTATTTCGGAAAACCAGTTTGGATTTATGCCTGGAAGCTCGACGATGGAGGCAATTCACCTAGTACGGAGGCTGGTGGAACAGTATAGGGAAAGGAAGAAGGACCTGCACATGGTGTTTATCGACCTGGAGAAGGCTTACGACAAAGTCCCCAGGGAGGTGCTATGGAGGTGCTTGGAGGTAAGTGGAGTCCCGCTGGCATATATCAGACCAATTAAGGACATGTATGATGGAGCGAAAACTCAGGTGAGGACGGCGGGAGGAAACTCAGAGCATTTCACTGTCTTGACAGGATTACATCAGGGATCTACTCTTAGTCCCTTTTTGTTTGCTTTGGTGATAGATGTATTGACGCGGCGTATTCAAGGGGAGGTGCCGTGGTGTATGCTTTTTGCAGACGATGTAGTTCTGATTGATGAGACTCGAGGGGGTGTGAATGACAAATTAGAGGTGTTGAGACAAACTCTTGAGTCTAAAGGGTTCAAGTTGAGCAGAAGTAAGACAAAGTATTTAGAATGCAAGTTTAATGATGTGAGGCTGGAGAATGAGGTGGTAGTGAATCTGGAATCACAGGAGGTATGTAAGAGGGATAGTTTCAAGTATCTCGGGTCCGTGATCCAGGGAAACGGTGCGATTGATGAGGATGTCTCGAACCGTATTGGGGCGGGATAAATGAAGTGGAAGCTCACCTCTGGGGTGTTGTGTGATAAGAAGGTGCCGCCCAAGATTAAAGGCAAATTCTACAGGGTGGTAGTCCGTCCGGCCATGTTGTATGGAGCGGAGTGTTGGCCAGTTAAGAATTCCCACATCCAAAAAATGAAGGTGGCAGAAATGCAGATGTTGCGCTGGATGTGTGTGCTGACTAGAGGGGATAGAGTTCGGAATGAGACTATCAGGGAGAAGGTTGGTGTGAATCCAGTGGAGTGCAGGATGCGGGAAGTCCGATTGAGATGGTTCGAACACGTGAAGAGGAAGGGCATGGATTCCCCGGTTCATAGGTGTGAGAGGCTAGCATTGGATAGTTTTAGGCAGGGTAGGGGTAGGCCGAAGAAGTACTGGGGTGAGGTGATTAGGCTGGAAATGGAGCAGTTACAGCTCACCGAGGACATGACCCTAAATAGGAAGGTCTGGAGGACGCGAATTAGGGCGGAAGACTAGGGCCAGTTTGGGTCGCTAGTGTATGGATTTACTTGGTGGGGGTAGTATCCTTGTTATGATTCTATGTTCCATGTTTTATTATGAACCTGGGTGCTTCCCTCTGTTTTCTATTACTTATGGGTGCCGTATTTATGTTAAGAAATCTTGTTCTGTGCTTTACTATGTATTTGTGTGGTATCTCGTATCTTGAGCCGGGGGTCTATCGGAAACAACCTTTCTACTTTGTTATAGGTAGAGGTATGGACTGCGTACATCTTACCCCCCAGACCCCACTAGGTGGGAATACACTGGGTTTGTTGTTGTTTCTGTTTTTGTTGTATTGTTTATATGGTGCAAGATTAATTCCAAGAAAGTTTGTAATTAAGAGAATCAATTGGAGTTCAATAGAGAAAACTAGTCTTTCTAGTGTGAGCTAGTTGCTTGTCTAACCTCTCATGTTGGATTCTATTTAGATCTATGTGTTCCTTATGGTTTTAAATGTGTTATTATATTTGTAACTAAGTGTTAGGAGTCTACATAGTGCACATGAGTTAAGGGAAGAGTTTAAACTCTAGTTAAAGATCAAAGTGAAATTTGTGTATGCTTAGCTCGTGTTTCTATTTCATCGTGTAGGATATTTTGTTGTTTTGATCATTAAATTCTTGTATTTAATGATATAGGATGATTGGTTAATTTATTATGATGATATATGAAGGATGTACAAGCTTCAAATGAAGTCGGAACAACTCAAAAAGGCTCAGAATGGCTCAACGAAGGCACAATGTGCAAATAAACGCACCTTTGGACCCCTGGAATGTATAGGGAGTGTGTGACTTGTAGGAGTTGCCAATTGACTTTTTATAAACACCAATGGGTTCATAGGAGGCCTAAAATTTCAACCTTATGGTGCATGGAGGTCCTAAAGGCGATTAGCTCGCGAAGCAGGCTCATTTCGGGGCCCTATTTTCCTTAGAAAAATTCTGAATAATAAATTCCAGAGAGGTAGGGAAATTTGGAGGCAACGCCACATATGGAGTGGGGATCAACCTAGGGCACTGGCCTACCCACACCCTAGCTCACTAACTGAATATTTTCAACTCCAACAGGGATTGGGCTTGCTACTATACTATAAATACATTTTATATCACATTTTTTACATATTTTTTGGACATCTTGGAGCATTGGAGGCTACCATAACTTATTTTAGGTTGTATCATTCTTTAATTTAGTTTCTTTATGATTTATATCATCTATCCAAGGGATTGGATGATCAATATGTCCATTAAAGGCTAAAACTCCTATCCGGGGTTAAGGCCACCTTCATGAATAATCTTATTTTGAATTAATTTTTTTGATTTCCTTATCATTGTTGGTTGATTTTTTATTCTTATTTTTACTATTTTAAGTTATTTTACCTATGTTACGGATTAGCTACCCTTAGAATACATTAATTGTCAACTCTGTGATCTTGGGAGTGGGAATAGGAGGATAGAACAAGGGAATAAGCAAAGTATGGTTCTTATTTATCTATAAAATAAGGAATTTAAATTAGCATCTAGGACATGGATATACTTTGATGCCTTACTTGATTCACTCATTGGATGATAGCCTACATAACTTAATTGGATTATTACATCCCTGCTCAACGATGTAAGTATAAGGTCCAACTTAGGTGAACAATTAACTGTTGAGAAACCGTGATCATGAAATTAACCTTACGTAATCCACAAAAAAGATAAGCAATTTAATGAATGGAGTTCAATAACGTAGTATGATTGTTTGTAAGCCTTAACCCTAGGCTTCTATCCATTGATTTTCCTAAGTGATTACTTTTCTGCATTAGTTTAGTTTATTTGTAGTTTACAATTCTAAAACTCTATTTTTTACTCTTCTTAATTTGTTAAAACTAGAATTGGATAGGCGACGAATACAAGTCCATAAGAGATCGATCCTTGGGCTTCCTAGAAGCCACTTACTACTTGATAACACCACATACACTGGCGTGTGTGTATGGGCGCTATCAAGTTTTTGGCGCCGATGTCAAGGACTTATAACTAGGCAACTATCTTATTTTTAGTTTTTCGATATTGAGTTGTAAATATATTTTTTTTAGTTTCTTTTTATTTTCTTTTATTTCTATTTTTCTCACACTCTTCTTGAGATGATTTTCGAGGGATGAAGAATCTTGTCATTTTTGTGGAGGACCCCACCATGAAGCTTTTTGGCCTGATTTTAATCCAAGCATTTGGAGGGCCCCTGTTTGTTTCCAACCTATGGAGAAACCCACAAGTTGGTTTGTGATTTGTTATAGTCTGTATCACTTTACATATATGTGTGCTTCTAATCTTAATTCAGTCATGTTTGTGGGAAATTCTTAATAGACATTAAGGAGGTAGATGTAGAGTTGACCTTCCAACCAGTTGTAGATGAAATAGATGATAACTTGAGGAAGTGTGAGTACTCAGAAACTAAATCTGTCAAACAGGTTGAGGAGTTACCACTGCCACCATATCTACAGTGGCTAAGAGAAGAAAAATATGAGGAGGATATTAGCCAATTTATGGAGAAAACACAAGAATTGCAGCCATTCGATTGTCATCTTTATCTTGAGACTGAAATTAAGAAGGTGAATAAAAGTGAAGGTGTAGTGGAGTGTGTAAATTTTAAAGTAAGATTAGTTGTGCCTCATTCAAAGCATTTTTCAATATTATGTTTAGATGATATCTTGTCTGTGGAATAATTTAAAATAGTGGAAGAGTATGAAGATAATAAACAAGAATCTTATATTCTTAATTTTGCACAAGACAAGCAATATAAAAACACACCTCACTTCAAGGCCGAGTGGTTTACCATGCACATACCATTACTCAGTTCCTTAATCTTTGTACCACCTCCCTATGAGCGAGGCAAAAAGTTGGATGTGAAATTGAGAGTGAAATTTATATCCATACGGTGGAGGAAAAAGTTGATTTGGATCATGCCACAGCACAAAATTAGGCACTTTTTGGAAGGCATCCCAAGCTAAGGTATGTTTTATTTTTAGTTTTTATTTTTTATTTCACATAGTTTTTTTGTTTTTGATTGAGTCATAGGTTAATGGAAAGTTTGAGAACCATAAAATTGAGCTAAGGAACATGGCAAAAACTGAGTGTGGGATCCTATGGACCTCTTTTATGTGTGAAGATGCTACTAGCTAGGCCTAGAGGCCTCAAAGAGTATTTCTAACTTTTACTTTTAAATTCACTACGGGGACAAAGTAGATTTTTAAGTATGGGGTGTGGAAATGCTCAAATTTTGGCTCAATTTAAAATTTTTTAGGATTTGAATAAGTGAGATATTCTTGTTGGTACACGATGCAAGTGGGTTTGTTTGTAAAAGCATTTTGATTGAATGAATTTCTATTTTTAAGAATCTTAGTCTAATTTTTTTTACTCTTGTACTCTTCGGCTTAATTTTGAATTCATGCTATTATTTGTTTGGGATTCTATGATGATCCAATTGATGAGCATGTACCATGTGAGTGTGAGATTTTTTTGTATATTCCTTGTTGCATGTGATATCTAGAACTTTCCCAGTGTGCGTGTAAAGCGAAATAAAGAATGTGGGTTTAGGAGATGATTTAGGTATTTTCTTTGATAGCCTTATTCTAAACCTTCTATTTGTCCTACCCATTGTGCATTATCCTAGTTAACCCCCATTGAGCCTTTAGCCTTATCTTTGTTAACTTCATACGTAGCCTAGTATCCTTCTTTCATAAACCATATATTGATCCAAAAATCTCCTAAGTACTTTAAACTAAAAAAGAGAAAAAGAAAAAAATTAAAAAAGAAGTTTGAGAAATTGAAGAAGAAAAAGGTGAAATTGATGCCCCAAGGTAATAGCTATTAGTGTGTATAAATGATGTGTGATGGTTGGGATTGTTATGATTGATGTTTTAAATATTCCCATGATTTTAGAGAATGAGGAAAATTGAATCTTGAAGGAATAAACAATATGCCCACCATGTGTTTGTGAAAATGTTTAAAAGAGATGGGGCAAAATAAAATATATGGGTGGATGAAAAATTGTACTTTGGTTGTTGGAGATTGGTTTAAAGTGTTTAATGAACTGTATTAAAGCGCATAGATAGGATATTCACTATTTTTGGGAAAAATAGTTCCTACCCATCCCTTAGCCTATATTACAATTTGAAAAAGACCTATTTGATCCTAAACCTTACATTCTAGTATAGTTGAGCATTACACTAAGGGAAAGCCTATGGTTCATTGTGTGTAACTTGTGAATTCTTTGTGAGAGTGAGCTTAATTTGATTCTTGTAGCCATCATTCTATGAATTGCGTGATTGTTTGTGATTATGGGTAACTCTCTTATTGTGAGGGGAACATGTTTGATGAATATGGGTGATTCAAATGATGTCCTTGATTGAGTGTTAAGCATAATTTTTCCAACTAGGTGAGTCAATTCTTGAGACTAGGATGTTTTGGGAGTAGTGTTCATGAGCTATCACTTTTGTTTCTAACGTGCTTGATGTAGAAACTTGCATCCGTGTAGTCATGATAGTACTATCTTGAGTGTCTTGCATGTATTAGAAGTGTAGAGTCTCCAGCTCATGTTACTTAGAGTGAAGAGTTGTTCAAGGACGAAAAAGCCTTTAAGTGTTGGGTGGTGATGTTGCGTGTATTTATGCATTCTAGCATCACTATTCTAGCCTCTTTTTTTAAGGATGATTCTAAGATATAATGGTTAATGATGAGATAAATGTGTTACAACATATGTTTATAAGGTTGAAGGTGAATTCCAAGCAAGTTTGTACTTAAAAGAATCAATTGGAGTTCAATAGAGAAAACTAGTCCTTCTAGCGTGAGCTAGTTGCTTGTCTAGCCTCTCTTGTGGGATTCTATTGTGTTATATATGTTCCTTATGGTTTTAAATGTGTTATTATACATGGAACTAAGTGTTAGGAGTATACATAGAGCATATGAGTCAAGGTAAGGGTTACAAGTTGAGTTAAAGATCAAAGTGAAATTTCCCTATGCGTAGCTCGTGTTTCTATTTCATTGTGTTGGATGTTGTGTTATTTTGACATTTTAATTGTTGTGTTTAATGATATAGGATGATTGGTTAATTGATTATTATGATATATAAAGGATATAAAAGCTTCAAATAAAGTGGGAACAACTCAAAAAGGCTCGGAATGGCTCAACGAAGGCACAATGTGCAGATTGACGCACCTTTGAACCCCTTGAATGTCTAGGGCGCATGTTACTTGTAGGAGTGGCCAATTGAATTGTTAAAAATACTAATGGATTCATAAGTGGACGAAAATTGTAACCATATGGCGCGTAGTAGTCTTTAAGGTGATTAGCCCGCGACGTGGGCTCATTTTGGTGCCCCCTTTGCCTTAGGAAAATTTTGAAGAACAAATTCCAGAGAGGTAGGGAGATTTTGAGGCAATGCCTCACCTGGAGTGGGGCTCAACCCATGGCGCGTGACCCCACCCACTCCCGGCCTCAATAGCTGAAGGTTTTCAACTCAAACATCGATTTAACTTGCTCCTATACTATAAATACAAGTTATATCACATTTTTTACATACTTTTTGGACATCTTGGATCATTGGAGGCTACCACAACTTCTTTTAGATTGTATCATTCTTTAATTTAGTTTCTTTATGGTTTGTATCATTATCCAAGGGAATAGATGATGAATATGTCCATTAAAGGCTAAAACTACTATCTGGGCTTAAGGCCACGTTCGAGAATACTTTCATTTTGAATTAAGTTTGTTGATATTCTTATCATTGTTAGCTGCTTGTTTATTCTTATTTTAACTATTTTAAGGATTATCTACCCTTAGAATACATCAATTTTCAACTTGGTGATCTCGGGAAAAGTAATAGAAAGATAGAACAAGGAAATAAGCAAAGTATAGTTCTTGTTTCTTTATAAAAAAGAATTTGAATTAGTATCTAGGACAGGGATGTACTTAGATTTCTTACTTGATTCATAGGTAGGATGACGGCTTACATAACTTAATTGGATTATTACAACCCTGCTCAATAATGTAGGTGTAAGGTCCAACTTAGGTAATCAATTAACGGTTGGGAAACCGTGATTATGCAATTTACCCTATGAATCAACGACCAAGATAACAAATTTAATAAATCAAGTTCAATAATGTAGTATGATTTTTTATAATCCTTAACCCTGGGCTTCTATCCATTTTCCTAAGTGATTACTTTTCTGAATTATTTTAGTTTTGTTTTTAGGTTACAATTATAAAATTCTATTTCTTACACTTCTCAATTTTGGTAAAGATAGGCGATGAACGCAAGTCCCTGAGAGATAGATACTTGGGTTTTATTGAATCCACTTACTACTTAATAAGACCATGTACACTTGCGTGTGCGCTTGGGCGTTGTCATGTTTTTGGCTCCATTTCCAGGGACTTGTAACTCGGTTACTATTTTATTTTTAGTTTTTAGATATTGAGTTGTAAATAGTTTTTTTTAGTTTCTTTATATTTTTTTTTATTTCTATTTTTATCACACTCTTTTTGAGATGTCAGTCTTGGATAGATGATTTTCGAGGGATGATGGTTCTTGTCATTTTTGTAGAGGACCTTACTATGAGACTTTTTGTCCAGATTTTGATCCAAGCATTTGGAATGGGCCTGTTTGTTTCCAACCTATGGAGAAACCAAAAAGTTGGTGTGTGGTTTGTTACAATTCTGTATCACTCTGCAGATATATATGCTTTTAATCTTGATTCAGTTATATTTGCAGGCAATACTCAACAGACAACTATGGACGTAGATGCGGAGTTGATCTTCCAACCAGTTGTCGATAGAGTAGATGATAATTTGAGGAAGTCTGAGTACTCGGAAACTAAATTTGTCGAACAGGTTAAGGAGTTACAACCACCACTATGTCAATAGTGGCTAAGCAAAAAAAATATGAGAAGGATATCAGCAAATTTATGGAGAAAATAAAAGAATCACAACCACTCGATTGTAATCTTTATCTTGAGACTGAAATTTAGAAGGTGAATAAAAGTGAAGGTGTAGTAGATTGTGTAAATTTTGAAGTAGGATTGGTTGGGCCTCATTTAAAGCACTTTTCTACATTATGTTTAAATGATATCTTGTCTGTGGAATCATTTAAAATAGTGGAATAGAAGGAAGATGAGAAACAAGAATCTTATATTCTTAATTTTTCACAAGACATGAAACATAAAAATACACCTCACTTCAAGTCCAAGTAGTTCACCACGAATATCCCATTACTCAGTTCCATAATCTTTGTACCACGTAGTTCCCCGAAATCTCATATCGAAGAGTCACACGGTACTCAAGGCTACAAGTAGCCACAATCTAACCCTTTGAACCTGCTACTAAATCTAAAACTTACTTTAGGATAAATGAGCTAAGCAATAATACTATATCATGCCGAATCTAAACTAAAATAACAAAAAACATTATCTGGATAGCAAATACTGAAAATTTGGAAGCTCCAACTATTACTCCGACAAGCCTCTACTTATTAAAGAACTAGAGAGTCATTGGGACAAACTCCCAACTGACTCAAACTAAACTGAAAACAATAAAAGACTTCTATCATGATTGAAAATCAGATAAATAAGTCCTCAAACCAGGAGGACTCACCCACTGTGGATGTGTAGATGAAGGTACTCAGAGATCATTGTCGCTGTTGAGAATGAGAACCTAAACCTACATTATGAGACAATGTAGCACATAGACATATATGTGGATCAGTACTTTGAGCATATACTGAGTATATAGGGGTGTATGAAATAAGTAAACATTAACATTACTCTTTATAAAACCATGTATGTTGATATAAATGACTCACATAGCTTGAATAAATCTTAAATCTAAATCTCATAAATCATGAATAATGAAACATGTAGCATAAATCACGCGAGTCGTTATACTTAGTTCTAAAATCTGTACTCTCGTCTTATACTCAAAGTTTGCAGCAAAAGGAATCTTAAAATAATAACTTTCAAAACTTATTCTTTTATCTTAAGAAGAATAGGACTCTGGGAACTCAAGGACTTTTGAACTTTAGGACTATAAAGCCTTAGAGACATAGAGATTCTGGGAACTTGGGAGTTTCTTCTAACCGACATTAACAATATAAGCTAACATGGAGTCCAACGTCTTGCCCATGATGGGGAGAGCTATTCTACCCTTTCCATCGGAGTAGAACCTTAACTTTAGTGATCACTATCTTAACCCACTTGGGGTAAATCATAATCCTACAGTGGCTCATAGTTCTGGGCATGAGACCTTGGAATCAAGTTCAACTCGATACTAATTACTAGTCCCATACTTAGGCTTAGAACTTTTAGGAAATATACCTTAAAATGGTACAAGGATGTATAGAGGAGCCAATGATACTTATTTTTGCTTTAAATCACAAATACTGTGGATTCCTATTTTAGGTTAGGATTCAAAGATCAACTTTCTTCCTTGAAACTTTGTAAACAATCATCAAGGAAACTTAAAATCATCATCTTCTTAAAATATCAAGGATAAATTTTCGGGCTTAAAGCCCATGTTTCAAACTTATGCTCAAACACCCAAAGGTTCATACTTGATAATGTAATTATTGGTAAATCAACTCAAAATCTGGAAAAAATATGATCATGTGCAAAAATATTCGAAATTAGACATGTATCTCAATATCCAAATCACTTAAGGTCTCAAAATAATGCAATTAGCAAGATGGGGTATGAACCCTAACTTACATTTCAAGGAAATAATATAAAAATTAAGAAATTTGTAACTTAAAGTATGTTTTTGGGCACAAGAATGAAAGAATTATTCTTGTTAAAATCTCACATACCTTATTTAGCTTGATTAAGTGGAACAAGTGGACTTTTTAGGCCTTGAAAATGTTCTTGGAGTTTTTTCTTGAAAGTTCTTGAATGGTGATGCTTTGATCCTTGAATTTTCATAAAGAAGGGTTTGGACCTTGTTCTTGAGAGTTGATCTTGTAAGGAACCATAATTTTGATGATATGGATGAATATGAAGTTATGTGCTTTGATTTGATTTAATTAGGTGTTAAAAAGGGTGGAAAAGACCAAAAATTCCTTTTAAAAATGGTTTAAAATAGCTAAATGGAGGTCCCCGATGGTTTGGGCGATGAATTGTCGCCCTAGGGATGGACTGTCCCTTCAACCCATCACTTTTTGGCAAGGAAAAAGGCTTACTGCCTCAATTGCGACGGTTTTAACAATGGTCCATCATAGGCATAATGGTCTGTTGGCCTTCTCGTCGTATTTGGCAGTCCAGATAGCTCACTGTAAAATGGCCATAATATTTTACCTCGATACTGGATTTTGGTGAATTTGGTATCATTGGAAATCTTATTAAATTATCTATCTTTTTGTGGGTCATAATCTCAAAACTTTGTAGTATAACAAAAGATATGTTTGTTTGATGTTGACTATACAAAACTCCTTTTCAAGAATTCAATCGGTAAGGGATGTTTTGATTTGCCTAATAGCTAGGACATATTTAAGTCCCTAATACACACCAACCTTGATCATTAAAATACCAATGCACTATAATTTATTTCTCATGGTCTTGAATCATGGTTCTACTATTGGTTGGAACTCCATGGTATTACAATACCTCCCCCTTGGAAACATTCATGCGTGAATAAGGTTGGATAGCTGAGAAAACTATGGATGCATAGCCAAAATAAATTACTAAACTAATTCTATATCATTCTAATCCTTTGAGTACTTCTGGGAATGCAAGAATTTAAAAAAAGGCACTATTTATCTGAATACATGCTTAGAAAAGAACTGAATCAAGTTAGAGTAGTACCTTCGGATAAATTTGAGTTTTCGGTGAATAGATGAAGGTACTTGTCTCGCATATCTGCTTTTTCTTCCTAAGTAACACCTTCAACTGACTGGTTCCACGAAAGAACCTTGACCAAGGGAACTTCTTTGTTCCTTAGTCTACGGATCTGATTGTCTAGAATCTCAACTGGAATCTCTTCATAAGAAAGATTGGTCTGAATATCTGAGCTCCCTAAAGAAACTACAACAGTGGTATCACCAATACATTTCTTAAGCATAGAGATGTGGAATATCGGATGAATAGCTGATAAGTCTGCAAACAACTCAACTTCATAAGCTACTTTCCAAACATGTCTTAGAATTCTGTAAGGGCCAACATAATGGGGACTAAGCTTTCCCTTTTTACTAAATCTCTTCACCCCTGTCATGGGTGAAATCTTCAAATATACTAAGTCATTAATTTCAAACTCAAGATCTCTTCTTCTCACATCTGCATATGATTTTTGGCGACTCTGGGCTGTCTTCAATCTTTCTCTAATAAACTTTACTCTTTCCATAGTTTCAAACACTGCATCAGGTCCAAGCAAGGAGGCCTCACCCACTTTAAACCAACCTATGCTTGATCTATATGTCCTCCTATAAATAGCCTCAAATGGGGCCATCTGAATGCTATAGTGATAATTGTTATAATAAGCAAACTTGATCAATGGCAAATGCTCATCCCAACTACCCTTGAAATCAAGAGCACATGCCCGCAACATGTCTTCTAGAGTTTGGATGGTCATCTCTGCCTGACTATCTATCTACAGATGAAAAGAGAAACTACGGTGAACTTGGGTACCAAGAACCTTCTGAAAAGCTCTCTAAAATTATCAAGTAAACTAAGTACCCCTACTTGAAATGATAGACAAGGGAACTCCATGCAGTCTGACTAACTCTTGGATATACAACTTTGCATAATCCTTAGATGTATAAGATATGTGTACTGGTAGGAAATGCGCTTGCTTAGTTCAACCTATCTACAACAACCCAAATCGAATCATGATGACAGTGCAAAAGGGGTTAACCAGTCACAAAATCCATATTCATCTTTTTCCACTTCCAAGTGGGGATACCAAACTCTTGCATCACACCACCAGATATTTGGTGCTCTACCTTAACCTATTGGTAGGTTGCGTACTTTGCCACAAACTTGACTATATCGTTCTTCATACCACTACACTAATAGATTTCCCATAATTCACAGTACATCTTGGTAGTAACAGGATGAATAAAATATCGTGTGCCATGTGCTTCAGCCATAATTCTCTGCCTCAAATCATCAACCAAGGAACACACAATCTATCCTAAAACCTGAACACACCATCACCCCCTTGGGATAAAACTTCTATCTTTTGGTCTTTAACCGTCTCATTCAGTTTGACCAAACTAAAATCCATGTCTTTCTTTTCCTTCACTTCCAAAACTAAAGAAGATTTAGAACTACTCTGAACCCAAACATTACCTTCAGCTGAATCAAGAAACCTAACAACCAATCTAACCAAACGATGTACTTCACGAGCTAATTATTTCTTATCTTTCTCCACATGAGCCACACTACCCATAGACAACCTACTAAGGGCATCTGCAACTACATTGGCCTTGCTCGGATGATACAACACACTCATATCATAATATTTTAGCAACTCTAACCACCTCCTCTAGTGAAGATTAAGCTCCCTTTGGGTAAACATATACTGCAGGCTTTTGTGGTCCATGAAGACAACCATATGAACACCATATAAATAGTGTCTCTATATTTTGAAAGCAAACACAACGACAATTAACTCTAAATCTTGGGTTGGGTAATTCTTTTCATGAGGCTTTAACTATCTAGAGGCATAGGCTATAACCTTACTTCTATGGATCAACACGCAATCAAAACCAACTCTAGAAGCATCAAAATACAGCACAAAACCGTCTGGACCATCGGGAAATGTTAACACGGCAACTGAAGTGAATCGAGTCTTCAAATCCTGAAAACTCTTCTCGCAGGAATTTGACCATAGGAACTTATCTTTCTTTTAGGTTAATTGGGTCATGAGAGACACAATAGATGAGAAACCTTCAAAAAAGTGATGGTAATAGCCAGCTAGACCCAATAAACTTCTAATATCTGGCAGAGAGATAGATCTAGGCCATTCCTTAAGGCTTTTGTCATTTGAGGATCAACTCTAATGCCTTCAGCTAAAATAATATGACCGAGAAAAGCTACGGACCTTAGCCAAAACTTACACTTGCTGAATTTGGCAAAAAAATGGTGATCTCTAAGAATTCGTAAGACAATTCTAAGATGATTTGCATGGTCATCAACACTACGGGATTACACAAGGATATCATCTATGAACACGATGACAAACATAGCAAGATACTATTAGAACACTCAATTTATGAGGTCCATGAAAGTTGCTGGAGAATTGGTCATCTCGAAAGACATGACTAGAAACTTAAAATAACCATAGCAAGTTCTGAAAGCTATCTTAGGAATATCATAATCCCTTACTTTAAGCTGATGATAGCCGGATCTAATGTCTATCCTTAAGAAATAACTTGCACCTTGCAATTGATCAAACAAGTAATCAATTCTAGGAAGAGGATATTTGTTCTTGACTGTGACCTTATTAAGCTGATGATAGTCAAAGCACGTACACAAAGAACCATCTTTCTTTCGCACAAACAGGATGGGTGTTCCCCATAGAGAAACACCAGGCCTTATGAAATCTTTATCTAAAAGATCTTTGAGTAGCGCTTTCAACTCCTTAAGTTCTGTAGGTGCCACATAGTTTCGGGGGATAAAAATAGGTTGTTTATTAGGAAAAAGGTCAATACTGAACTTTATTTCCTTATTGGGAGATACCCTGGGAGATCTTCTAGAAAAACATACGGAAACTTATTAACTATATTAACTGACTCAACTATTTGAGTCTCAGACTTAGTGTCTTTAACTCGAGCAAAATGATAAATACAACCTTTGAAAATCAACTTTCTGGCCTTAAGGTAAGATATGAAATGACTCTTGGGAGATATAAAATTTCCAGACCACTCAAAGACTGGCTCATCTAGGAATTAAAACATAACCACACGGGTACGACAATCTATAGATGCATAATAGGAATGAAGACAATCCATACCAAAAATAAGATCAAAATTGACCATATCTAACTCTATCAAATTTGAAAATATGACCATATAAAGAATAGTAATAAGATACTCTTTTTAAAATTGCTTAGCAATAACTGACTCTCCTACTGGGGAAGAAACAAGGATAACTCAGGGATATTTTTGAAACTTATCTCAAAATTCACAGCAACTAATAGAGTTACATAAGAGAAACTTGACCCAAGGTCAAAAAATACATACACAACAAAATAAAAGACACGAAACATACTAGCAAAAACATCCAGTGAATCCTCCTGCTCCTAGCAGGATGGAAAAGCATAAAATTAATTTTGGCACTAACTGCCAGTAGTGATAGATGAAGCACCCTGAGAAGGTGCTGAACGAGCTACATGAGCTGGTGCACTGGTAGCTTGAGTCTTAGGACGAACATCCCTGTTACCCTATCTAGCATGTGTATACTATCTAAATCTATGGATCAACTTACCACAAACAAAACAACCTTTTTGTTTGGTCAAACACTCACCGGGATAGGTTCTGCCACACTTAGCACATGGGGCATAACTGGGTCTGTTACTCACACTGTTCGTAGATCTGAACATAGAACACTTACTCCCTTGATCCTTCGTATTTTCGAAAATAGGAGGACTAGATGATGAAGGTGATGGTATAGATGAATGATTCTGAAACTAGGGGTTGTTCCCTTCATGGGATCTAGTCTGGATATACTCAAACTGCTCCTTTCTATCCCTCTTATGTCCTCTTACTCTCTCTCTCTATCTTTGATCTTTTCTGCCTTAATCTGTTAAACATACATTATTAGTCTAGAAAGATCCATGTCTCTATTGATCATAGCAGTCCTACACTCCTTAACCACTAATCGAGACACACCAATCACGAACTTACTCACACTAGATTTAGGGTCAGCTATCAAGTCAGGAGCATACTTAGATAACTGGTTGAATTTGAGGCAATACTCATTTACTAGCATGGATCCTTGCCTCAGGTTCATGAACTCGTCTATCTTTGCTTCCCTCATCTCAAGTGGGAAGAACTTGTCCAAAAATGTATCCTGGAATACCTACCAAGTCATAGGATTTGCATTCTCCCCTCTATTATTCCTCCACATCACTACCCAATCATAAGAAACATCCTTCATCCTATAAGATGACAATTCTACATTCTTCTCCTCAGAAACATGCATAAATTAGGTGATTTTCTTCACTTCATCAAGATACAGCTGTGGGTCCTCACCTACTTTTGACCCAAAGATTTCTGATGGATTCATCCTCATAAAATCACAAAGTTTTGTTGCGGCTGTATAACCCCTTTGTTGATGTGGAAAAATAGCCTAATTATTAGCTTGCACAGTAGCATTCACATCTTGGGCTAATATCTGAAAAACAGTCAAAAATTTATCATGAGACACATTCTCATTCAAGGGATCGACAAGTTAGGGTGGCTTATTGTTATTTCTACGAGCATAAACTCTGTGGGTAGGCATTTTCTGTCATAAAAGAGAATGAGTCAATAGCAGATAGAGACAGCTGTAAGCATGATGGATTCTAAAAGAAATAGATAACTTTTTCTAAAATGTCTTATAGCCTCTTCCACATAGATATGACACACTTCACACTGATGATCAAGACTCTATGTAACACGGCTTGGCAGAATCCCTAGGACTCTCTAAACCTTAGGCTCTGATACCAAGTTTGTAACACCCCAAAATATCATCCTAACGAGTCACATGGTGCTCAAGGCAATAAGTAGACCCAAGCCAACTATTTAAGCCTGCTACAAAATCTAACACTTACTTTAGGATAAATAAGCTAAGCAATAATACTATATCATACTGAATCTAAACTAAAATAACAAAAACATTATCTGGATAACAAATACTGAAAATCTGGAAACTCCAACTATTACTTCGATACGCCTCTACTTACTAAGAAACTAGAGAGTCATTAGGACAAAACCCCAATTTACACAAATTAAATGGAAATCAATAAATAACTGCTATCAAGATTGAAAATCATAGAAATATGTCCTCGATCCATAAGGACTCACTAACTACGAAAGTGTAGATAAAGGTACTCAAAGATCACTATCGTTGTTGAGATTGAGCACCTAAACCAACATTATGAGATAATGTAGCACATAAACATATATGTGGATCAGTACTTTGAGGATGTACTTAGTATATGGGGGTGCATGCAATAAGTAAACATTATCATTACTCTTTATAAAACCATGCATGTCGATATAAATGACTCACATAGCTTAAATAAATTTGAAATCTAAATCTCATAAATCATGAATAATGAAACATGTAGCACAATCCTCATGAGTTATTATACTTAGTTCTAAAATTTGTATTCTCCTCTTATTCTCAATGCTTGTAGGAAAAGGAATCTTAAAACAATAACTTTTAGAACTTATGCTTTTATATTGATAAGAATAGGAATTTGGAAACTCAAGGACTTGGGAACTTTAAGACAATAATGCTTCGGAGACTTGGAGACTATGGGAACTTAGAAGTTTCTTCTAATCGACATAAATCATGTGAGCTGGCATGGATGTTAACATTTTTCCCATGTTGGGGAGAGCTATTTTACCACTACCATTAGAGTAGAACCTTAACTTTAGTGATCACTATCTTAACCCACTAAGGGTAAATCACAATCCTACTGTATCTCGTATTTTTAGGGCGTGAGACCTAGGAACCGAGCCCAACTCTATACTAAGTACTAGTCCCATACTTAGGCTCAGAACTTTTAGGAAATCCACATTAAGATAGTACAAGTATGTTTAGAGAAAGCCAATTATACTTCTCTTTGCTTTAAATCATAAACACTACGGATTCCTATTTTATCTTAGGATTCAAAGCTTAACTTTCTTCCTTAAAAATTGATAAACAATTATCAAAGAGGCTTAAAATCATGATCTTCATAAAATATCAAGGCTAAATCTTAGGGCTTAAAGGATATATTTTAAACTTATGTTAAAACACCGAAATGCTCATGCTTGATAATGTACTTATTGGTAAATCAACTCAAAATCTGGAAAAAATATGATTATGTGCATAAATATTCGAAAGTAGACATGCAACTCAATATCCAAATCACTTATGGTCTCAAAATTATGCAATTAGAAATATGGGGTTAAAACCTAACTTAAATTTCATGGAAATCATATCAAAATTCAAAAATTTATAACTAAAAGTAAGTTTTTGGGTACAAGAATGAAATAATTATTCTTGTTGAAATACCACATACCTTATTTGTTTTGATTCAATGGAACAAGTTTTAAGTCTTAAATTTTCTTAAATAAAGGTTTAGACTTTGTTCTTGAGGGTTGATCTTGAAAGGAACCCTAATTTTGATGCTATGGATGAATATGAAGTTACGTGGTTTAATTTGATGTAATTAGGTGTTAAAAATGGTGGAAAATATGAACTTTCCTCCAGGAGATGGGCCGTCACTTCAACCTATCACTTTTTGGCAAAAGAAGGGGCTTACTGCATCGGTTGTGATGATCCATCGGCCTTCACGTCGCACTTTGGCAGTCTAGATAGCTCACTGTAAAACGACCATAACTTTTTATTCCGATACTAGAATTCGGTGAATTTGGTATAGTTGGAAAGATAATTCAATTATCTATCTATTTTTTGGTTATGAGATTAAAAATTCACATTATAACAAAAGATATGTTCATTAAAGTTGACTATACTAAAATCCTTCTCAAGAATTCAATCTGTAAGGGATGTTTTGATTCGCCTAATAGCTAAGACATATTTGAGGCCTTAATACACACCAACCTTGATCATAAAACTACCAATTAACTATGATTTCTTTCTCATGAGCTTGAAGTATGGTTCTACTATTAGTTGGAATTCAAGGGTATTACATACCACCTCCCTATGAGCATGGCAAAAAGATGGATGCAAAATTGGGGGTAAAATTTATATCCTCACGGTGAAGGAAAAAGTTAATTGGGGTCGTGCCATGCCACTAAATTAAGCACTTCTTGAAAGGGAACCCAAGATAAGGCATATTTTCATTTTAGTTTTAAGTTTTTATTTCACGTAGTTTTTATTTTTTATTGAGTCACAAGTTAAAAGAAAGTTTGAGTACCATAAACTTGAGCTAAGGAGCATGGCAAAAATTGAGTGTGGGGTCCTATGGACTTCCTTTATATGTGAATATGCTATTATCTAGGCCTAGAGGCCTTAAGAAGTATTACTATCTTTTTACTTTTAAATTCACTTTTGGGATAAAGTAGATTTTTATTTAGGGGAAATTTTCAAGTTTTGTCTCAATTTAAAATTTTTTAGGATTGGAATAAGTGAGATATTCTTATTGGTTCTATTTTTTATTACATGATGCAAGTGGGTTTGTTTGTAAAACCATGTCGATTGAATTTCTATTTTTTAAGACTCTGATTCTCATTTTTTTGACTCTTGTACTTTTTGGCTTAATTTTGAATTCATTCTATTATTTGGTTGGGAGTGTATGATGATCCTATTGAGTTGCACATGTGCCATGTGATTTTGAGATTTTTTTTTGTATATTCCTTATTGCATGTGATATCTAGATCTTGCCCGGTGTGTGTGTAAAGTGAAATAAGAATGTGGATTTAGGATATGATTTAGGAATTTCCTTGATATCCTTATTCTATACCTTCTATTTGTCCTACCCATTGTGCATTATCCTATCTAACCCCCATTGACCCTTTAGCCTTATCTTTGGTAACTTCATATGTAGCCTAGTCTCCTTCTTTGATAAACCATAATTTGATCCAAAAATCTTCTAAGTGCTTTAAATTAAAAGAAAAAGAAAAATAAAAAAAATTGAAAAAGGAGTTTGAGAAATTGAAGAAGAAAAGAGTAAAATTGATGCCCCAAGGTAATAGCTATTGGTGTGTATAATTGATGTGTAATGGTTAGGATTGTTATCATTAATGTTTGAAATATTCCCATGATTGTAGAGAATGAGAAAATTGAATCTTGAATGAATAAACAATATGCCCACTGTGTGTTTGTGAAAATGCTTAAAAGATATGGGGCAAAATAAAAATATGGGTGGATGATAAATTGTACATTGATTTTTGGAGATTGGTTTTAAATGTTTAATGAATTGTATTAAAGCGCATAGAGAGGTTATTTATTATTCTTAGCCAAAATAGTTCCTACACATCCCTTAGCCTACAGTACAACCCGAAAAAGACCTATTTGATCCTAAGCTTTACATTTTAATATTAGTGGAGCATTACACTAAGGGAATGCCTATGGTTTATTGTGTGTAACTTGTGAAGTGAGCTTAATTTGATTCTTGTACCCATCATTTTATGAATTGATTGATAGCGAGTGGTTATGGGTAACTCTCTTATTGTGAGGGGAACATGTTTGATGAATATGGGTAGTTTAAGTGATGTACTTGATTGAGTGTTAAGAATGAGTTTGCCAACTAGGTGAGTCAATTCTTAATACTAGGATGTTTTTGGAGTAGTGTTCATGAGCTATCAATTATGTTTCTAACGTGCGTGATGTAGAAACTTGTATTCGTGTACTCATGATAGTCCTATCTTGAGTGTATTGCATGGATTATAAGTGTAGATTCTCCATATCATGATACTTAGAGTGAAGATTTGTTCAAGGATGAATAAGGCTTGAAGTGTGGGGTGGTGATGTTGGGTGTATTTATGCATTCTAGCATCATTATTCTAGCCTTTTTAGTCTTATTTTGAGGATGATTCTAAGATATAATGTTTAATAATTAGACAAATGTGTTAAAACATGTGTTTATATGGTACAAGGCGAATTCCGAGAAATTTTGTACTTAAAAGAGTCAATTAAGGTTCAATAGGGAAAACTAGTCCTTCTAGTGTGAGCTATTGCTTGTCTAGACTCTCTTGTTGGACAATATTGGGTTTTATGTGTTCCTTATAGTTTTAAATATGTTATTATATGTGGAACTAAGATTTAGGATTGTACATAGTGCACATGAGTCAGGGGAAGAGTTGAAACTTGAGTTAAAGATCAAAGTGAAATTTGTCTATGCTTAGCTCGTGTTTCTATTTCATCGTGTTGGATGTTGTGTTGTTTTGAGCTTTAAATTGTTGTTTATAATGATATAGTATGATTTTTTAATGTATTTTGATGATATATAAAGGATATACAAGCTTCAAATAAAGTGTGAACAACACAAAAACGCTCAGAATGTCTCAACAAAGGCACAATATGCCGATTGATGTACTTTTGGACCCCTGAAATATCTAGGGCGTGTGTGACTTTTATAAGTGTCCAATTTACTTTTGTAGTCCTAAAGGCGATTAGTCCGCGGCATGGTCTCATTTCGGTGCCCCCTTTTCCTTAGAAAAATTCTGAAGAACAAATCCCTGAAAGGTAGGGTGATTTGGAGGTGAAGCCTCACCTGGACTGGGGCACAACCCAGGTTACTTCCCCCCACACTCCTGGGGTCAATAACTGAAGGTTTTCAACTCCAACATGGACTGAGCTTGCTCTTATACTATAAATACATGTTATATCACGTTTTTCCATACTTTTTGGATATCTTGGAGCATTGGAGGCTAACACAACTTCTTTTAGGTTTTATCATTCTTTAATTTAGTTTTTTTATGGTTTGTATCATCTATCCAATGGATTGGACGATGAATATTTCCATTAAAGGTTAAAACTCCTATATGGGGTTAATTCCACGTTCATGAATACTTTTGTTTTGAATTAAGTTTGTTGATTTTCTTATCATTGTCGGTTTCTTGTTTATTATCATTTTAACTATTTGAAGGATTAGCTACCCTTAGAATACATCAATGTCAACCTTGTGATCTTGGGAGAGGGAATAGTAAGATGGAACAAGGGAATAAGCAAAGTATGCTTCTTGTTTCTTTATAAAATAAGGAATTTGAATTAGCATCTAGGACAGGGATGTACTTAGATGCCTTACTTCATTGACACGTAGGATGAGGGCTTACATAACTTAATTGGATTATTACATCCCTGCTCAATGATATAGGTGTAAGGTCCAACTTAGATAAACGATTAATGGTTGGAAAACCATGATCATGCAATTAACCCTATGAATCAACAACCAAGATAATCAATTTAATGAACGAAGTTCAACAATGTAGTATGATTATTTGTAAGCCTTAACCCTTGGTTTCTATCCATTGATTATCCTAAGTCATTACTTTTCTGCATTAGTTTAGTTTATTTTTAGTTTACAATTCTAAAACTCTATTTTTTACTCTTCTCAATTTGTTAAACTAAAATTGGATAGGCGGCTAATCCAAGTCCCTGAGTGATTGATAATTAGGCTTTCTTGAAGCCACTTACTACTTGATAAAACCACGTACACTTGCATGTGCTCATAGGAGCTGTCAACACTATTGAGTCTATTATGTAACTGCTGTAGCTATAAGTAAATAGCTAGATTTTGGTATTGGATAACCCAAGGACTCAATAGCGTAAATAGCAAAATTTAGAACAATCTTGAAAGCATAATAGCTAGTCACTTATTCTCAATTAAATCAATGAGTTATTTTATCAAACACTTGCAAGGCATGAACTCGTACATAGGTGGAAACAGATGCTAAAATGTCATGATTTCACTATTCAATTCACATAGACATTCTATGAAACACCTGGGGAGCATGACTATTGCACATAATAATAATCACATATAAACATCATGGCTACTGCATTCAACTTTCAAATCTCAAGGGTTTTGACATGATAATTCACCTAATTCAACATACATGCTAATTGGTTTACATGAAACATGGGGTAAATTTTGAATTGAAACTTATACAACAATAAATACATGAACACAATCTAATTTAAAGATGTAAATCATGAATCTATAAACTTGTATTTTGAAAAAAGGTTCTTGAACTCCAAGGTTGAAACAAAAACCAAGGATGAACACCTAACATACCTTAGAGCTTTAATATTGAAAGAGAATTGAACTTTCTTGGATTGGGAATTATAATTTTCATGGTTTTTTAGAAGAAGGGCTTGAATCTTGTGCTTGAGATATGATCTTGAAAGGAAACCCTATTTTCTTGTTCTTGACAGAGGAGAGGATTATGAGTGATTATGAACTGATATTTTATCATTAATAGGGTTTTATTCATGATTTAAGTCTTGGCAAGTGAGGGAGAAGACCAAAATACCCCTCCAAATCCGAATGGGAATTGCTGAATTTTAAGTGTGAGGACCTTGGTTGACAAGTCGTCAACCAAGTGATGACCTATCACACCAAGTCATCACTCTGGAGCTTATTTCATGGGTTTCTAGTCTTGGGTGATGACTTAGGATGATAGGTCATCTGATAGGTGATGGCCTATCAACTCAGGTCGCCACTTGGAAGCTGATTTTTGTGAGTTTTGGGTTAAGGGTGAGGACTTGGGCTGATGGGTCATCACTTAGGTGATTGACTATCAACTCATGTCATCACTTTGAATATGAAAATAATGGCTCACTAGTTTTGGGTGATGACTTGGCTGATAGGTCGTCACTAAGGTGATGGCCAATCAACTCAGGTCGTTCTTTTGTTGACAGACAAACATGCTGAAGTAAAATAAGTATAACTTTTCTCTCTAATATTTGATTAAGGTAAAACAAAATGTGTTGGTAAGAAGATTCAAAGATATTTCATTTGATATAAGGTAGAACATGTAATTCATTATGTACAAGGAGTAATAGTCATTTAAATTTTACCCAAGATGAAACGTTCACTAAAACTTAATCAACAAAAGCATTTTCTATTCGTCATTGAGTTAGGAGATTTTTATGAACTCGAATGATATTATTAGAAATTTCCACACTATCTAATTTATCAACACACAAATATAGACATAGAATCATTGGGTTCAAGTCTATATGCATAGGAAGAACGATTTGAATTCTATCCAAAAAATGTAGGGTGTTATATTATCTTCCTCTTGGGAATATTCGTCTTTGAATGAGACTGGTCAACTAAGAATTTTGGGAGAACTAAGATCATAGACTAAACATGCATGACTGGAAAAATGATTACATGACTGAGTCAGAAACATGATACATAACTGAACTGAATTTTGTGAACATAAGCAATGACAATAAGATCATACAAAAACTTTGAGGACATAACATGTAGTCAATATTCAATAACGCCCCGAATGATACTGACTTGACTGAATTAGTAAGGAAATACTAAGTGATGCATGGGACACTTATGAATTGAATCATGACTGAATATCTTGAATGTACAACTGATGCCTGATGCATGAACTAAGATGAGGTAACGACTTACATGGTCGTGAAGGAATTTCTTCCAGAATAGGAGAGATTAAAACCATAGGAACTTGTGTGCCTGACTGTTAAACTAAATTATTGGCTATACAAACTAACTCATACTGAAAGCTCATACTTAACTAGAATATTTCTTCAACACTCTTTCTCAACTATTCTTTCCACCTTAATACTAGACTTCACTTGAGGCTACTGAAAATATTCACATGGGCACTGAAAACTCTACCCACTGAAGTCTGAGCTGGACCGAATTCCCCCACTATGAACACGCCCACTCGAATCTACAAAATACACACATAACACTATAATACTAGTATAAGTCATAAATTTAATACACTCTACATTTTCATAACTTTCAATCTCCTAAATAATCCTGATTACCCCTTCAATAACTAAAACAACTCTTATTAGCAATATACTAATGTGTAATGCATTTATCCACTTACAAAACAACATGACATTCAAGTCTATTTTCATACCTACCGCCTAAAATAAAATTAGCATGCAACAATCTTTCTTCAACATGAAATATTTACTCTCTCCCATCTAAGAAATTCCTAATCACTACATTATTTAAAAAGGAGAGGTCACTGAAAGACTAAAACATGAGGATCTTAAGCATGAATGAACACTATACAAAACTTGACACATAAAAGAGACCTGAGAAATAGAATATCAGCATCATGGATTCATCAAGAGATCTAAACTGAGAATATACATGCCATAATCTGAATTTCGCAGATCATTAAGAGTGTAGCACGAGTCATAGGAACTGAGCATACTATAATACATGAATACATTAGTCATGAGATGCATAACCTGAGTTTGGAGTTTCTAAATTTGTGGAACATGATTTGGAGTACTGGGTGAACTAGAACTCCTTGTACTAGGAACAGGAAGTGTACATGAATTTTTATAAAGTGCATGACTACGATCTGTAATCATAGGACTGACATATAAAGCATTAGTAAATATCGTGATAACTAAAATACAAAACTTTATACTGAGGTAAGGACGGGTTGGGCATCATCCTCTCCTACTACTTTTCTACACATAGTGAAAATACTAATAAAATTAGAAAGCCTGGCTTGGTTACTTGTTTTGTCATCTCCCCCTTAGCTTTAGGCCATCATTCTAAGTCTGTGAACCACTTAATCAACATCCTAAACCGAACTGAAACCACTTTACTTCATAATTTGGAGTATAATAATGCACATAATCACTAAACTCATCATTAAGGACTGCACCTGAAAGTGTAAACCACACTGCTATTACTTCATTCTAAGATAGAACTCTTAACTTTCTATATCCCCAAATACATCATGTACCAACTTAAGAACTGACTAACTTAGAATTTTCCACTACTCTATTGTTGGATCAACCTTCAAAGATTCAAACTTAGATTCTAATATATATATATATATATATATATATATATATCATGGATAGATGCAAATCTTTAATTACCATACTACTTTTATCATAGCCTACAAATATCATATCTCTAAACTTATATTTTCCCTACACCATAAGACTTACCACTGCACCAACATCAACAACATATATAACTTTGACTTACTAAACCTAAATTCTTGGATACACTATTTTAAGCCTACTGATTAACCTTTTATACTACTTGCGCATGAATGCAAAATCTACTGAACTCAGATAACACTATCCCCGGTCTACTACTACTAAAATCCTGGGTTCATGCTTCTAACTCTAGGTCATATGCTGTCATAGGATTTTGAGAAGGGATCTGAAGGCACATCTGACTTTGTATTAGTGCACGAGTTTTCATGATCAATAATAAAATATTTCAAAATTTGGAACAAAACGAAATTGATGGGATACTTTTGAGCCTGCGGCATTCCCATACGGTCTATGAGGACCGTTTGAAAAAGCCCTATTTGTTGGACATTGAGCTTTTCTATTTCTATTACCTCAAAAGTAAGGTAAAGTTGGCATGAGTGGAGCATGATAAGAATATACATAAAGTTCTCAGAGAACCAAGCTATAGCATGATCTGATACATGAAAGAATGGCAATATTTTCTAAAATGTCTTGTAGCCTCTTGTCCATAAGTATGGCACGCTTCATACCTATGCACAAGACTCTATTCAACATTGCTTTTACACTCCCTAGTATTATTTAAAACCTTAGTTGTTGATACAATTTTTGTAATAACCCAGAAATACAACCTGGTTGCCACATTGTGCTTACGACCCAAAAGGATCATAAGCTAACCCATGACTGGTACCTACTGTGAGCAATGAATAGTACTACTAAAAAATATATACAGAAGTATAACTGTTATTTCCATAAGGTTCTAAAAATATTGAAATAATGCCTGAGTGTACTAATAATAACATCTGAAAACTGAATAACTGACTGTGCTAGTCTAAAAGTCTCTAACTGCCTGAGTATGGAGTTGATAGGACAAACCCCCAACTAATCTAAACTGAAATAACTATTGAATTGACAAAAATACTAAAATAAATAAACTCTGTCCTCAGAATATACGAATTCACCACTTTAAATACTGCTGATAGCCTGAGCAACTAAGTATGATTAGGAACCTGAGAGTCCAAACTTATGATATGAGATATCATAGTGCAAAGAGAGAGTATGTCTCAGTACGTGGAATGTACTAGTATTCTAAGTGAGGTAAGGCTGATATACATGGGTTTATATGCATGACATGATGACTGACTGAGTAAACATCATAAAATAACTAGATGAGAGTACATGCAAAAATGTAATTGCTGAATATGCTGAACATACATTACTGGGCATATAGGTATACATCGTGTAAGTAAGATTTTAATGAAATTGAGTACTGAATTCTAGTAATTGAATATTGATAACTAAAAGTTTGGAATGATACTAAAGTACTAAATTCTAATGCCTAAGTAACTGATAACTGATAGCTATAGTTCTGTACAATTGTCTGAGTTCTTTACTAAATTCTGAGACTGAATACTGAATACTAAGTACTGAATATGTAACTGTAACTATGGGAGTTATCATCTAACCGACATGACATAGTCTAAGCTGATCGGGGTCTAACCTATGACCCTAGTTAGAAGGGAGCTAATACAGTTCCACGAGGTACTAACAATGGTTGTAGGATCAGTCCTAACTAATGGGTGACCCCTGAGATCATTCCTAACTAGCGGCTGATCCCTGAGAGTCTCAATCCTAACTAATGGGTGACCTCACATAATTTATGTTGGCTAGATAGTTCTGGAACTTAGGGATTTCTTCTAAGGACCCAATCCAAACTAACGGATGAACCCCCATCCCTAGGATCGCTCGGTGCTAAATTCTACTTCTAACTGAAAGGACACTGGAACTGATCATTACTAGACTGACTTAGCCGAACTCACAAAAATCATGAAGGCTAACTGAATACTTTAGTTGTGACACTACTGAGTATATTATTTAACTATTGTAGCTCAATGTAAAAAAACTCTATTTTGGGTATTGGATACCCCCAGGACTATATAGCATAAATAAAAAAACATATCACAATCTTGAAAGCATAATAACTAGTCAATTAGTCACAATTCTATCATTGAGGTATTTTAGCAAACACTAGCAACGCATGAAATTGTACATGTGTAGGAACACATACTAACATGTCATGATTTCACTATTCAACTCACATGGACATTCTATCAAACACTTATGAAGCATGACTATTGCACATAATAATAATCACATATAAATATCATGGCTACCACATTCAACTTGAAAATATCACTGATTTTAACATGAGAATTCAACGAATTCAACATATATGCTAATGTGTTTAAATGAAACATGGGGTAAATCTTGAATTGAAACCCATACAACAATACATACATGAACGCAATCTAATTCAAACATGTAAATCATTAATCTGAAAACTTGTATTTAAAAAAAAGGTTCTTGAACTCCAAGGGTGAAAGAAAACCTAAGGATGAACTCCTAACATACCTTAGATATTTAATCTTGAAAGATATTTTACCTTTTTTGAACAGTCATAGATTGGGAATTATAATTTTCTTGATTTTCTTAAAGAAGGGCTAAAATCTTGTGCTTGATAGATGATCTTGAGAGAAAACCCTAATTTTCTTTTTCTTAAGAGTGAAAAGTATTATAAGTGATGAGAAACTGATATTTGATCACTCAATAGGGTTTTATCATGATTTAAGTCATGAAAAGTGAGGGAAAATACAAAAATACCCCTCCAATTCTGAATGGGAATTGCTGAATTTTAAGGGTGACAACCTTGATTGATAAGTTGTCAACCAAGTGATGGCCTATCACACCAAGTCATCACTCAGAAGCTGTATTATGAGTTTTTGGTCTTGGGTGATGACTTGGGCAGATAGGTCATCAGATAGGTGATGACCTATCAACTTAGGTCGTCATTTGAAAGCGAATTTTTATGAGTTTTGGGTTAGTGGTGAAGACTAGGGATAATAGATCGACACTTAGGTGATGTCCTATTAACTTTGGTCATCACTTGGAAGCTCAAAATAATTCCTAACTAGTTTAGGGTGACGACTTGGCTGATAGGTCATCACTTAGGTGATGGCCTATCAACTCAGGTCGTCACTTTGCTGACAGACAAACATGGTGAATTAAAATGAGCATAACTTTTCGCTTCGATATCAAATTAAGGTGAAACAAAATGCGTAGGAAAAAAGATTCAAATACCTTTTATTTGATATAAGGTAGGACACATAATTCATTATGTACAAGGAGTAATAGTCATTTAAAGTTGACCCAAGATGAAACGTGCACTAAAACTTAATCAATAGAAGCGTTTTCAACTCGTCTTTGAGTTAGGAGATTTTATGACGTCGTCTGATATAATTGGACATTTCCACACTATAGAATTGATCATCACACATATATAGACATAGAATCATTAGGTTCAGGTCTATACGCATAGGAACAATGATTTGAATTCTAGCTCGAAAATGTGGGGTGTTATATTATCTTCCCTTGGGAACATTCATCCTTGAATGAGACTGGTCAACTGATAATACTGGGAGAACTGAGATAATAGACTGAACATGCATGACTAGAAACATGATTACATGACTGAGTCTGAAAAATGATACACAATGAACTAAATTTCGTGAAAATAAGCAATGACAACAAGATTATACTAAAACTTTGAGGTCATGACATGTAGTCAATATTCAATAATGCCTCCAAATGATACTGACTTGGCTGAATTACAAATGAAAGACTGAGATGATGCATGGGACACTTATGAATTGAATCATGACTGAATATCTGGAATCTAAAACTAATGCCTGATACATGAATTTAACTAAGGTAACGACTTGCATGGTCGTGAAGGAATTTCTTCTTGAATAGTAGAGATGAAGACCATAGGAATTTGTCTTCCTGACTGCTAAAATGAATTATTGGCTAGATAAACTAACTCATATGGAAAGCTTATACTTAACTGTAGTATTTCTTCGACACTCTTTCTCAACTATACCATCCACCTTAATATTGTACTTTACTTTAGGCTACTGAAAATATTCACATGGGCACTTATAACTCTACCTAGTGAAGTCTGAGCTAGACTGAATTCTCCCACTATGCACAAGCCCACTCGAATCTACAAAATGTACACATAACACAATAATACTAATGTGAGTCATGATTTCAATACACTCTGTATTTTCATAACTTTCCATCTCCTAAATAATCTTGATTAACCTTTCAACAGCTAATACAACTCTTACTAGCAATTTACTAATGCATAATGCATTTATCCACTTGCAAAAAAACATTACATTCAAGCCTATATTCATAGCCATAGCTTTGAATTAAATTAGCATGTAATAATATTTCCTTAACATAAAATATTTAACCTCTCCCATCTAAGGAATTGCTACTCACTGTATCATTTCATAAGGCGAGGTCACTGAAAGACTAAAACATGAGGACCTGAATCATGAATGAACAATATAAAAAACTTGAAACTTAAAAAAGGCCTGAGGAATAGAATATCAACATCATGGATTGATTAAGATATCTATACTAAGGATATATATGACATAATCTAAATTTCGCTGATCATTAAGAGTGTAGCATGAGTCATAGAAACTGATCATACAATAAAACTTAAATACATAAGTCATACGCTGTATAAACAATTTTTGGAATTTCTAAATTTGTGGAACATGATTCAGACCGCTGGGTAAACTGGAACACCTTATACTAGGTGTTGGAAGCGTACATGATTTTCTATAAAGTGCACGACTACGAGCTATGGTCTTAGGGATGACATGTAATACATGAGGAAATATCATGATAAAAGAAATGCAAAACTTTGCACTGAGGTAAGGACGGGTTGGGAATCATCCTCTCCTACTGATTTTTTTTTACATATATTGACATTATTACTAAAATTTGAAAGCCTAAATTGGTTACTTGTTTTGTCATCTCTTCCTTAGCTTAGGGTCATCATTCTAAATCTGTGAACTACTTAATCAACATCTCTAAACTGAACTGAAACCACTCTACTTTAGAATCTGGGGAATGATAATGCACATAATCACTAAACTCACCATAAAGTACTACACCTGAAAGTTTAAAACAATACTGCTAATACTTCCTTCTGAAATAGAACTCTTAAATTTCTATATCCCTAAATACATCATGGAACAACTTGAGAACTAACTAACTTAGAATTTTCCGCTCCCATTTCTATTAGCTCAGCCTTCAAAGATTCAAACTTAGATTCTAATATATAACATGGATATCCACAAGTCTTTAACAACCATACTACTTTCATTATATCCTACAAATATCATATCTCTAATCCTATATTTTCCCCTACCATGAGAGTTACTAATACACCAACATCAACAACAGATATCATTACTTGAGAAATAGGAAATGTTGGAATTAAATTATTGGGGTCACTATTAATGTTAGTTTTCTAGATGACCAATAGTTGGACGAATAATAAGACTTAATTCGATGGTTCACAAATTTTTCTAATTACTTGATCAGTGGTGTAGTGCCTTAAGACTTGTTCTATTAGAAGAAGAAGAAGTTTATGTTCGATGTGTAAAAATTTTTCTATGATGAGCCATAGATTTATAGATGTGTTCCTTAGGTTAAGAGACGATAGGAATATTAGAGGCATATTATTCATCTCCTGTTGGAGGTCATCATAGTGGTATTTGGATAACCCATAAGATTCTACAATGTGGGTACTATTGGCTAACCATTTATCATGATGCTCATGACTATGCAAGGGAATATAACCAAAGCCTAAGGCAAGGGCCTATTACATGAAGGCATTAAATGTTGAATTTCAATATATAAACGGAGCCAAATTGCAGTTGAAAAATAGGAACGTACTTTTAACCATCATTGTCTAAGTGTAAGAAAAAAGAAAATTTGAGAGAATTTGTAATAAGCTTAGGTGTCTTCGAGCCTCTGCCTACTAAAGGATATAGTAGACTAATGGAGTCACATGTGTATGTATAGATATGCTAAGGAATCTTAGAAATATAACATTAATCCTAAGGACTTTAATAATTATTTGTTGCCATCGAAGAAATACCATAAATGCATAACTTGGAGAAAAAATAATTGACTGGTTTATTACTTAACTTTGGAGACAAAGTAAATATTTTACTACTAATAATATGTGGGCCATATTTACATAATAATCTTATATTATCCTACTTGAACTTCATATCAAAATCAAACAATTAGATAACTACATAGTATTCTTACATTCTCCCACTTGACCCGCATATTTACTCAACTTAATAATTATGAAATAACCACTTCATCAAGAATATCTTAATACAAGAATCATGGCGATCATGCTTTAAATCAAACACTTCCTTTCATACATTACAACGTATAATATTTTCTAAACAAGTGTCCAACAACTTTTTGAATAAGCTAAATATGTCCTTTAGAGTCTAAGTTTATTTGATCTAATGATCACAATACAGTACATGAAAACCAAAATGTGCACTATCATGTATAACAAAGAAATGATAATGTCTAGACAATATATTAGAGAATAGATCAAGAATATAATGAGCTAGTAATTCCCATACGAGTTCCATAATCATTGGAAATATTAGTTGGTAAATCTTTAGTACAGGATCAACGCTCATCAAAGTAGTACTACAATGTTCAAAACTTAAATCTTGCTTATTGGAATGATATCTAACCATCAAATACTTTATGTTGATTTGGTAGCTTCGGCAACAAATCTTATTATTCTTCATAAAGAATATTACAACTGAATTATCACAAAAAATCTCGATGGTCTCATAACAAAATCGACAACTTTAAGGCCAGAAGTAAGGTTCTTCAACCATAACGCTTGTGACGTACCTTTGTAACATGCTATAAATTCAACTTCCATTGTAGATATTGTAGAAATGATTTTACTAACACTTCTCCAGGACACAACACCTTAAACAAGAAGTAAAATATACCTAATAGTAGATTTATCACTATCTTTATATCCATCCAAATCGGAGTTTGAATACCCAAGGACTTCACTTCAAATGAGTCAAAATATTTATATGTAGGAAGGATATCCTTTGTTCCTTGAAAATATCTCAAAACCCTTTTACCATTTTTCAATGATCAGGATTAGGGCTACTTTGATATGTGTAAAACATTCCTACTAGAAAGGCAATATTAGGTCAAGTGCAGACTTGTGCATGCATAGGGCTCCCAACAAGTGTAACATATGGTATGTATTCAATTTACTCTTGTTCCAGTGTATTTTATGGACATTGATTCAATAAGAATTTGTTATCTTTAAGGATAGTTCAGTTATAGATGAACAATTTTCATTTTGTATATTTCCAAAATTCTTTCAACATAGACTCTTTGAGATAGTTCAAGCAATAATTGAGATCTATCTCTATTAATACTCTATGACAATAACATATGAGGCTTGACCCATATCCATCATTTAAAATTTTTGGATAGAAATTGTTTTATCTTATGAAACAACCCCAAATCAATCATAGCAAGTAAATGTCATCCACATATAGCACTAAGAATATATATATATATATATATATATATATATATATATATATATATATTTCCATCGACTTATATAAAGGTATATACATTTATCAATGTGGTTATCCATAAATCTGAATGAAGAAATAACATTATAAAATTTAATATACCATTATTCGGAAGCCTATTTTAGTCCATAAATAGATTTATTCAACTTCCAAACAAGGTGAGTTTCATCCTTATCACAAAATCATTTAGGATGAAGAGTGTATACTTCCTTTCCAAGATATCCATTCAATTAAGTCATTTTCACATCTACTTGATATAGCTCTAAATAATGGTGATCTACTAATGCCATGATTGTTCTAAATGAATCCTTATTTGATATATAAAAAATTCATGAAATATCAATACCTTATTTTTGAGTGAAACCTTTGGCTACAAGTCTAGATTTATATCGTTAAACATTATCAGATGAGTTTTTTTTGTTTTATAAACCCATTTAGATCCTAAAGTAGCGACTTTTTTTGGGAATTCAATGAGATTCTAGACTTTGATTTTTAGCCATACATTGCATATTTTATTTCTTGGAATCATACAAAAGTGTGGAGTTTTCTCCACTTATGGCTTGAGCAAAAGAACACGGATCATTTTTGGTCTAATATCTTACTCAAACTTTAGAAGATATACAATACAATCTCTAGAAATTGCTGCTCTATGAACTTTTGAGGATCTCGTCACTTTCACTTGTTTAGTCGGTCCTTCAATTATGGATTTAACTAAAGAAGTTAGTTTTACATATGGCTCATTAATTGTTTGTGGCTCTTGAACTTGTTTCTCTTCAGGTAATTCATTAGAATTTAACTTATTTGCTTTCAAGTTTTCAGTACATAAAGGTACCAAAAGTTGTTTTCTTATCTCTTTTAGTTCCACCACTTGAGTTGAACCACTCCCACTTACTTTATGTTCTTTAAGAAGTTTTGCATTTCTAACCTCAATATTTATATGAGAATGAGAAAAACAATAAAATCTAAATCCATTAGAGTTAACCGCATAGCCTATAAAGAAATCTCTTATTGCTTATTCATCAAAATTTTTAGATGCGGATTATAAATCTATACTTCAGTTGGGCATCCCTAAACGTTTAAATATCTTAACCTATATTTTCATCCTTTAAATAACAAAAGATGTCTTACGGATGAATTTATAAGGAATTCTATTTAAAATATACACAACAGTCTTTAAGGCTTTACTCGATAAGTTAAAGATATACTTGATATGCTAATCATGCTTCTTACCATGTCCACTAATATTTTATTCCTTCTTTATACCATAAAATTTTGTTATAGTGTTCCTGGCATGGTATATTGTGTACTTATACCTTTTTTTTCATGGAACCCAACAAATGCACCTTTAACTTGTCTCTTTTTTGTGTACCAACCATCAAATTCTCCACCCCTACCATACCATACAGTTTTGATCTAAGCTCCAATTTGTTTTTCTACTTTTATTTTAAATATCTTAAAAGTATCAAGTGGTTTTAATTTGTTAAATGCAATATACAAATACATATATCTAGAATAGTCATCAATAAATGATATAATATATATCTCACTATTCAAGCAAGGGGTAGGAAAAGTTCCATAAATATTTGTACGTATGATCTCAAGAATTTGAGAACATCTTTTTGCACCATTGGTGGATTTGTTAGTCTGCTTACCTTTTATGCAGTGCACACAAGTCCTAAATTTGAAAAACTCAAGAGCTCCAAGAACTCCATCATTAACTAACCTTTTGATTCTTTCTATTCAAATACGTCTCAATCTCTTGTGACAAAGACTTCATGAGTTTTCATTAATAATACGTCGCTTAGTATTGATTTCTTTATCATGTAGAGTTATGTTATTGCATTCAGTTGTGGAGGATAACTCAAATTTAAATAACTTTCCTTACGAGTTTCCAAAATCAATTAATTTATCGTCTTTAACAATTTTCATTGTAGACAAATGATAATTAAAATCATAACTAGCTATTGATAGTCTAAAAAGAGGTATTAAATTTGTAGAATACGATGGGACATAAAAGGTGTTTTCTAGATCTAATTGAAAACCATCTTTAAAATGATCTTATAAGTACCCATGCCTTCCACATGTGATGTCATCCTATTTCTAGTATAAATATTTTGTTCACTTCTCATTGGCTTCCTTAGAGTTAGAATACACTGGATGATTTTTGAAATATGAGTTATGGAACTAGAATTGATCCACCATGTATTATCAGAAACACCAAGAAAATTAGATTCACAACATATAAAGGTAAAATTAACTTTCATATAATGCCACTTCTTGTATTTCAAGAAATCTTTCTTCCGATATCCATTCTTTTAGCAGAAATGGCAAGTGTCTATGTCAAGACTGCCTTTCTTCTTCATTGGAACACTTTTTCCCTTAATTAAATATTTCTTATCATGAGTAAGCAAATCAGCACTTTTAGGTATCTCATTTTTCAACCTATCCTTTTCTTGGACAAACATAATCAAGAGTTCATTAGTTGACCATTTATCTTTCTATGTGTTGAAAGATTTCTTGAATGGACCATATTCTGTAGGAAGAGAGTTGAGAATAAAATGCACAAGAAATGGTGTAGACATATCAACCTCAAAGGACTTGAGTTTAGAAGCAATATATGTAATCTCCATAATTTTCTCAAGAACTATATGAATTCTATCAAATATCATACTTGAGAGCCTCAAAGGGTGCTAGCCAATGCCTTGCCAAAGATAACAAATTGTTCATCAATTGCTTTTATGTAATCTTTGACATATCGTTATTACGATAGTACCCATAATGCTTTGACTTATATGAGCTTTTATGAGCATTAAGACTAAGCGATTATATCACTCCCACCACTTATAAGAAGCCTTATCCTCTGAAATATTTAATTCTCTAAGCTAAGATAGTTCTTTCTCACAAAGTGACAGATCAAGATAGGAACACCATAAAGTGAGAAGGACTTTCTACTTTCTACTTCTATTCAGTAAAGTTGTCACCAACCAACATTGGAATTTGAAAATTTTTATTTAATAGAGTAGGAAGAAAAGCCATTTTAACTACAAAACAAGGATACACATGCACAAGATATGAAATAAATAACCATCAAAATGAATTTCATAAATACTGATTCTAAAGTAAATTCTAAACCTTCCTATGAGTATAGGTTGCAACCCATGCAGAGAATTCCATAACATCATTAGACTAGTAAACCAAATAAAACTAGATAATAATCCATACTTGTGTGCATAGGATAATTTTAAACAAAAACATTTACTATCAATTACAAGTAATATAACCAAGCTAGTTACCTCCCTGTGGGGTAAGTTCCTATTTTTATATGACAATTGAACTTTATTAAATGTCCTTATTATATCTTAATCACTTATCTTTATGTGATAAAAGATTTTAGTTTTTTTCTTTATATCAAATACCCAAGATGTTGTGGCTAACCAAACTATATGACAAAAACTCAAAAATGACATTTCAATATAACTAATTAACTTAAAATTAATGTTAATTATAAAAATATAAAAATAGATTGAACAGGCAGAGCTTAAACCAAAGCAATCTGGTGTACAAATTGAAGCATCTCATATTAAATAGGAAAAAAACATAGAACAATGAAATAGACTAAGCCTACATATCCTTTGTTAAAACATTAATTCCTTAGTTATAATGATATTAGTTTGCATACGATAAGGGAATAGGCTGAGCCTACATGTCTCCCTTATCACAAAGTGATTTTCATAATCAAATCAAATATATTGCTACTTTAAATATTAACAGACTTTAATAAATTTGTTATAGCCAATCATAGAAAATATTCATCAATTATGTAAACATAAAAAATTTTCTGGAATGGAAATATACCTACTTAATCCAAGCATTCCTTAGTGACGAGAGTTCCATTATTTTTATTGATGAATCACATTGTCCATACTTTAATGAAGAAAACATAACTCTCGATACAAAAGTCACTAGATCTTCAAATATGTTTAATCTTACATATATTGAATCAAATAAAATAGCATGGCTATTTTATTTAAACTTAACAGATAGCTTTGCCAAGAATACTATATATTTAAATCGTAATGGACGCAATTTCGATACTGAATAATACAGTTAAAGGTAGGCTCTGATACCACATGTTGAATTTTAATACATACACAGAGGTAAATTGCTATGGAAAAATAGGAATGTACCTTTAGCCATCATTGTCTAAGTCTAAGAAGAAAAAAAACTTAAGAGAGAATTTGTAACAAGCTTACAAAACTTCTAGACTATGCCTATCAAAAGGTATGATAGACTGACGGCATAACAAGTATATTTATCGGTAGACTAGGGACTGTTAGGCAAATAACTTTAATTCTGGGGACTTTAATAGTAGTTTTTTGCCATTAAAGAAATACCTTACATGCATAGTTTAGAGGAACATTAACTAACTGATTTGTTACTTTGCTTGGGAGACAAGGTAAATATTTTATTATTAAAAATATCTAGGTCATAATTCTGTAATATTCTTATATAAACAACATCTCTCCCTCATTCTTGTGATTGAGCTTTTTGATATTTGCGTTATTGATTTTATAGGACTATTTGTGATCTCAAATGGGATAACATATGTACTTTTAGCTATTAATTGTGTACCAAATGAGTGTAAGAGATACAACTTCCTAATAATAAAGGCAAGAGAGTCGCATCGTTCTTAAAGTATGACATATTTTTTAGATTTTTATGCCAAGATAAATCACTGGTGATCAAGGATCTCATTTTTTTAATAGATTATTTCATGCCCTACTTGAAAAATAAGGTATGAATCATGGGGTGTAAAACCTTTTCATCCATAAACTAGGATGCAAATAGAGGTCTCCAATCGAGAGATGAAGATGATTCTTCTGAAGATTGTTAATGTAAATAAAATGGATTGATCGAGGAAGCTAGATAATGCTTTATGGGCTTACCAAACTTCTTTCAAGTCCTTCATAGGTATGTATTCCTACTATCCTATTTATGGGAAAACATGTCATCTACCAGTGGAACTCAAGCATGAGGATATGTGGGAACTCAAGATGCTGAAACTAAATTGGAGAGACATCTCCAACTTAAGGCTCGATTAATTGAATGAATTAGATAAGTTTTGTCTAAATTCATATTTGAGTTCAGATCTATAAAAGGATAATAAAAATACATCATGGCCAAAATATAAAGAAGAGAGAGCTCAATCTACCCGATCTGATGATGTTTAATTTAAAACTGAAATTGCTTTATGGAAAGTTAAAGTCTAAGTGAATAGAACCATTTTGAGTGGTATGTAGCTTCCTATATGGTGCTATTGATCTTGAGAACCATGAAGAAAATAATATTAAAGTAGATAGGTAGCGTATTAAAGCATATTTTGTAATTAGAGATAAAGTAAAAGTATTTAAAAGATGACCACTTAGTGAAGTTTGAGTATTCATAGGATCCCATATGTATAATAATGTTAAATTAGGTACTTATAGGAGGCAACCCATAGGGGCATCATGGTGAACTATAAGTAATCATGATAGCCACGTTGTGCCGTGGCATTAAATCAAGTTCTATTGAAGGCAATTCAAGTATTTTTGCTTTTGTTTTCATTTATTTTTAGTTTTACAATTATGAATTCTCCCATAATCTCTAATTGTAATCCATCAAGCATGAGTAGCTAATACCCACAAGTTGGGTATTGGAAAGCATGATGATTTAACAACATAGGCTAAGTACTTAGTGATCCTTGAATGTTTTTTATGCATGCATTATTTTCCCCTTCGTATTAATTGTTATTTAATGAACTTTATATCAAAGGGGTAACGAATGGGAAAGGAGATTAAGATTGAAAATTTGAGGATAAAAACGCTCATCTAATAACTAAAACTTTGTCTGGGAATAACTACTATGGTATCAAAGGTTAGGGTTAGTAATACAAACACCCATAGATGAATCAAGTAGCATAGGGATATTCATCCATCCAGGGGACCAACCCACTTCAGGATCTTAACTTACCGATCTTACTTGCTAATCACTAAGATATATCACTAGTACTACATTCCTATAAATTATGAAATCATTGGAAGTACAATTCTAGTTTAGTCTCTCATTGATTAGACAATAATTTTAATTAATAACCCATTACTTTATTACTCATTATCTGTAGTTATTGATTGTCATAAAGACACTCTTCAAAATAATTAACTGTTAGTTCAAAAAATTTGCTCTTAGTTATATCATGTGTGATTGAATCAAATCTCGGTTGAGTTCTATATTTCACAGCAACCATAATACACTTCTTTTGAAGGTGTAATTTGGACGACATCGGGCATTTGAGGTTCATATTTTAAAAATTAAATGATGAGAATTAGTACATAAATTTCTCCAAGTGAAAGTCTCGGTTGGATTCTATTTCTTTCATTAGGTATATGGTGACCAAGCTAAGGATGATATCATGGTCGATCCGGTTGAGGTGGCAGCAGTGCGTGCTTGAGATAGACCTACTTTTTCTACAAGGTTTCAAAGTTTAGTTGGGTTATCAAGATATAATCTATGGTTTTGGCAAATCATTTATTTCATTAAGGCTCATTTGATTATGTTGACTCAAAAGAAGACTATTTTTTTAGTGGTCAGAAGGCTGAAAGAAGAGCTTTCAAGAGCCTAAGGAGTTGTTGACTTTGGCTCCTATCTTGAATTTGCGTAACCTTTTGGATGGTGGCTTCCCATGGTATGGTATGAGTTTATTTCATGGTTTGGTAACCATATAAATTCCCATCTTTATGTAACCACTAACTTGGTGGTATCCCATGGTATGATATGGTTTGACTTTATGATTTGGTAACTATAAAAAGCCCCACTTTATGTAACTACCAATTTGGTGGTATCCAATGATTTTTTTACTCTTTTTTAAATTAAGCCCTTACTTAATATTATATAATCCTATTTTAACTTTCACCTTATATTATTTAACTTCATCCCAGCAGCTCCTCTCCCTCCCAAAAAAATCTTACCCCAACCTCACCTTACCTCTACCTGATTATAATGCTCCAAATCTGGTACTCGGAATACTATACAGTGCTCATACCCCCGAAGGACCACAAGGTAACCCATGACTGATATATGTACCTATATACTGCATAATATACTATATGATTGTGGAAACATAAACTGAAAGGCCATAAGGTTCAAGACTGTAACATAACTGATAAAGATATAACATCTGAATGGGGTATGAAATACCCAAAACAAAACTAAAATAACATGATAATCTGAGTATGATAATCTGGAAAGCCTCTAACTGACTGAATTGTCTGAATGAGGAGTTGATTGAACATGTCCCCAGCTAACTCCAGCTAATAAATTACTTAATGAGATAATAAATAAATGATTATATCCTTGAGAGATGAGGACTCACTACTAACTTTGACTACTGAGACTGGAAAACTACTGATGCTCTGGAGCTCGTGCTTCTAAACCTATGGTATAAAACACCATAGCACAAATACATCAGTACTTTGAATGTACTAGTTTACATAGAAAGTAGGATGAATGCATGGGGTTCATATGCATGAACAGAACTGGCTAACTGACTAATAGGAATTTGAGAATACATGAATGAATACGTAGTAACTATATCTGAGATCGTGATAAAATGAATTTGCTGATAACTAACATGACTGATAACTAAATTCTTATGATTGATATAGCCGATGCCATGAGTGACTGTATCTGACAGTCCTGAATCTAATGCAACTCTGTGAGTTTGATACTGTATCAAAGTTGACTATATCCGACAATCCTGAATTATGTAGAACTCTTTGAGTTCTATTGCTAAGATTGAATGACTATATCTGACAGTCCTGATTCTTTAACTGAAACTATAGAAAGTAGTTATCTAACTGACATGCCCCTAATATGCTATTATGGCTGAGTTGGGGTCCAATCTGTAACCCCAATATAAAGGGTGTCAATATCACACCATTGTTAAGGAAATGTTGTGAGTGACCCTCATCTGACAGTATCCGCAAAAGAGAATGGTGGGGCCCTCATCTGACAGTGCTTATCCATCTCAACAACCCTCATCTGACAGTGTTGATATCTCAACCTATGCTGGCTACCTAGTTTTGGAATGCAAAAATGACTTCTAAGAATCACCCCCTCATTTGATAGTGTGTGTTCCCATCCTTGGGTTACCTCGATGCTACTTTCTACTCCCATCTGAATAGAAACTGAACATGGATTGCTGAAATGAACTAGACTAAATTACTGAGTTTCGTTGACTGATGGAATAGTACTGAGATTACTGTATTACTGAGTTTTCCTGAGTCACATGACTGACTAAGTTCTACGGATCATGGCTTGACTGAGGATATCGTGAAAACATGACACTAAAGCTAGGTGCACAACTATATTTTATTCGGGTACAAGTACCCCCAGGACTCGATGGAAGGAAACTGACAAGGCATGACAATCTTGAATACATGACTAACATCAATAATATATAATCCATTGACTAAGACATTTAATCAAACACTTGTCATACATAACTTATACATGAATGGGGATGTCATAATATCATACTAGTATGGGACATTCTTGAATTCATGACTAACATTAAAAATATATAATCGATTGACTAAGACATTTCATCAAACACTTGGCATACATAACTTATACATGAATGGGGATTTCATAATATCAAACTAGTATGGAATTTTTTCTTCACATAGGAGTTTAATCAAACATATGGGGAGCATGCTTTGGTTATACAATCATCAACACATTTAATAATCAAGGATACATCAATCAACTTATAAATTGAAGGGTTTTTATCATGATTATTATGCAAATCATATCATACTAGGGTAATTCATTGGAATATGTAATTTAAAACATGAATCAAAACCACACAACATCGTGGACATGAATTTCAATTCAATTTGAATCACGAACATTCACAAATACCCAAATCTTAGATTTTAAAAATAGATTCTTGAGCTTCATGGGTTAGAGAGACCCATGAATCAATACATGACATACCTTAGTCTTGATTTAGCAAAGATTGATGGAGATATATTCTTGAAATTAAATCCCCAATTGAAATCCTAGCTTGTTATTGAGAGAAAATTGAGAGAAACTAGTATATTTTGGTTCCAAATAGCTGAATCTCATGTTAAAGGGCTTAAATAGGGGTGGAAAATTGACCCTTTTAACTATGGACACATCTTTTTAATTCAGTAAAATTTTCCCAAATTGAACCCCTGGCGCACAACTGTGCTATCGCGCTATGTCACTGGAATTTGACAACTGAAAAATTGAGGGATGGCGCAACGCGGAGCCATTGCGTTGCCAGTTTCTTTGTGCCCTGGAAGTTTGGCGCATCGCGCCACTATCGCGGACCTCTACTAGAATTTGACAATTGCTATTTTCTCCTAATATGGCTCTATTTTACGACGGAAATTTGAAATAGTCATAACTTCTTATTCGGTTATCGAATTTAGGCGAATTTTATATTGATGGAAAGCTTATTGAATTTCCCACATGACAAAAAGTGAAAATCTTAAAAATTCATCATAGAATAAACATCAACCAATTTAGAAACTAACACTTGACATTCTTGGGACAAGAACTTTAGTTAGGAAACTTCGGGGTATTACACCGACTCCCACCCCCATTAGCCCCCTCCCCTCCAAAGAAATCTTTAATTTTAATTTTTTTTAGAAAAAAATTCAATATTTTATTATCATACCCCATATCCTAACCCCACCCATTTCTAGTACCAACTAATTGATTCGGGTGAAGTAGGATTATGGATAGTACCATTAAGAAACCCCCACTCCAAAAAATAAATAAATTGTTTTTTTCTTATTCCACCCTCACCTCAACCCCCACCACCTACCAAACCCCTCACACACTCAAAAAAGTTATTTTAAAAAAATCAAAAATTTTGTCTTACCCTACCCCTACCCCTACCTCTTCCCTATTTTCTTTCCTAAAAAAATTAAATTTTTTTACCTCACTATCCTTATCCTATTCATTCTCATTATTGTGTGTCAAATATATACAAATTATTTCATAAAATATTTTCATAGTTGCACAATAAATTCATGAAAATAATTAAAAATAACTTGTTTTCCTAAAAAATATTTTCCAACACAGCAGTATCATAAACAGAAGATGCATTCAAACTGTACTTGTTGTTGGAGGTCACATCTCAAAAAAACAATAAGATATGAAATTTGTTAATACCAAAAAATGAATCTGATTATATTTATTTTAATCTAATATTTTACTGATTTCATTAGCATTTATCTTAATTTAACAACTTCATGTATTTACGTGGCACAATTTGTGACAAATTAGCAGGAAAAAATTATCTTAAATTATTTTATTAAGAATTATTGATAAATTTAATATTTATAATAAGTAAGGGTATTTTAGTAAATTTATCAGTTACGATACAGTTCCATACCATCAAACTAAATTATAAATTTGTTATTAAACAACAGTAAATGATAGATCCATCTAAACACTATATTATACTATATTGTATAGGAAAATACCATACCATACAATAACGTTATATTATGAAACCATGGAAAAACACCATACAAAACAAACTTTAAGGAGCGCATGGGTTTCACTGTGTCCTGTGAAGCTTCTGGAGTTGTGTTTGGTGGTGTGTTAATGTAAAGGATTAAGGTGATAACATATACTTCTAGGCATTCAAAGGTCCAAGAGGAAAACGACCATGCTCATGAGTTGGAATTAGTCATGGTTATGTTGTATTGAAATTATGGCATCACGATTTGTATGAGGTTCATTATGAGATTTTCTAAGATTATCACAGCCTTTAATACTCCTTCACATAACGATATCTTTAAATGAGAAACTGTAGGTGGTTAAAGTTGCTTAAGAATTATGATCTTACTATGCTTTATCATCGGGGCAGGACTAATGTGGTAGAAGATGCTTTGATTATTAAATTAGTAAGCTTGGCTTATCTTTGCTTATCTTTGATAGAGAAGAAACCTTTAACCTTAGACATTAAGTCTTTAGCTAAATATCTGGTTTGACTTGATATTTCTTTGCCTAGGAATATTTTGATGTATGTTGATGCTAGATCCTCATTTATGAAGCATATTTTAGATTTATAGTTTGATGATGAGAAACTGAGAGTTCTTCATGATAAAGTGTTGAGTAGTGAGGCAACCACATCATCTCTTGATTCTGGGGCTATTTTAAGGATTGGTGGTTGGATTAGACAATTATCTTGGAGGATGCTCATTTGTTTGAAGTATTCTATTATTCTAGGAGTAGCTAAAATTCTAAATGACTTGAAGCAATACCATTGATAGTATTCGATGAAGAAAGACATTTTAGAGTTTTTTGCCAAATGTTTAAATTATAAATAAGTGAAGTATGAGTATCAATGACCAGGTGGTAAGATGCAGAGAATACTTGTACTATAGTGAAAATATGAGCAAATCAATAGCATGTGTATGTATTTTATTGGTCATTTGGGACCAATTCTCACCTTTAACAAATTTTTTTCCGACAATAATTACCATTCCAACATTCAGTGGCGCCTTTTGAGGCTTTGTATGGGAGGAGGTGTAGATCTCTAGTGGAAAATTTTAGTTATTCAAGGTTAGACTTTGGGGTACCAACTTGTTGAGAGTCTTAATAGATTGAGTGAGATTGATTAAACACTCTACAAAAGAAAGACCATATAGCGATGGACAACGTCATTTTATTAGTCAAAATCAACAAAAATATGACACAATCACTTGTGTAGTAAAAAGGCACAATTTTTTGTCAAAAATAATAGACACTATTACCTTTTTTTTATGATTGACAATGTCATATTTTAAAAAAATATTTTTTTCAAAAATAGCAACATTGTCCATTGCTTCTGTTCTTTCTATGAAGAACAAATGATGAACAAAAGTGACAAACAACGTCACTTTTTGAAAAAAAATAAAATATTTTAGAAAAGGTGATATTGTCTATCGCTTTATAATGAACAAATAAATAACATAAGCCTCAAAAAATGTCAATTTAAAACATTTTTTCTTTAGAAAAGCAACAGTCAAAGTCAAATTTCTAGAATTTTTATAAAAAAATCAGAAAAGCGACCCTATCCACTAGATTTTTAGATTTTTTGGATGCAGAAATCTACATTTTCTCCATCCCACTTACCAAATGAAAATGTAATTTAATATATATCTCCAGGCAACACATACTACAACAAAAGCAATCATATAAAACATAATACACTACATTAAACATTAAAGTAATTGAAACCAACACCACTAAAATGATCAATCAAACAACATTCAAAACACTTAAGCAATCCAAATGGCTTTTCAAAATTAAAATCTTAGTTCAAGAAGGCCTAAAGCTGTCTAGAAGCATCAAATCTAACAACATTAAGGAGTAGCTTTCACCAACTCTTGTCAGTCTCTACGTATCTTCGCTACTTGAATTGGTAGATGGAGAACAACAACTATGATGACGATCCATGCTAACCACTTGTTACTTAAGTTCATTAATGGTCGTGCACATGATATCATTATAAGAAATTCGTTTACCTCAGATTGAGACATGACATACGTAAGCTTTGCAATCTACCCCAACATAGTAGCAAGCTTAACACTTTCAATCTCCTCAACCTAATGTGAGAAACCAATACCTTGCTATCTTGAATGAATGCATCATAATTCATTCCGAGAGCCCATCCCATAGATTCTCCCCTTTTGCTTTTTACTTGTCACTTTTTCAATACAAATTTGAGTAGCTTCCTCCTGTGTAGGCTTGTAGGACGAAGCTCAGACAAGAAGCATTCATAATCATTCTACATATTAAAAAGGAAATATTAGTAAATTTTGCTATTACTAAAAGAGAAAAGTTATTTAAACAGAATGAAAATAAGCAACCCCTTTAGTAATTTCACAATCTGATCATCCTGGAAATTATCTTTGTGTGTGAAATACAGTTGTTTGATATAACTAATAATAGTATTATTCTTTTACTTAGATGTGGAATGAAATAACTTTGGTATTTTGGAGAAAGAGAGTAGTTGCTTGAAGACTTAAGTTTGTTTTCTTATTTTTCATCGTCTAATGTGCTGTCATGATTCAGACAGTTTAAGCAAACCACAAGCAAAAGGAAAATCAAGAACAAACAGATTTATGTGCAATCCCTTGCGGGGTAAACAACGAGCAGAGGTAGAGGAATTCACTATAATGGAAAGAGAGAGTAAAAATAAGTCCTAGGAACTTATATAATACGTACATACAAATAAGTCCTAGGCCCAAAACCTATTGAAAATCACAAAAATAGGTTACACCGTGAAACTTTTTAGGCCGGATCAACAAAATTTGGGTCACACATCTTAACAATCTCCACCTTGACATGAATTCTAATTTAGAACTCAAATCTATTTCAAGACAAACTCTCCATCTCTTCCATAAAAGCCCCTAAGGGAACATCTCAACAACGAACACCAATAAAGTCCAAGAAATGCTCAAACATGGAACTTGGTAGTGTGTTAGTCATCATATTAGCAGGGTTATCATGCATACTAATGATATCACCACGATTAATAATTTTAAGCACAAAATGATACCGAACATTGATGTGCTTTGACCTGTCATGAAACATCTGATCTTTTGTAAAGACGATAACACTCTGTCTCTCGTAAAAGACTATAGTAATCCATCAGTCTTTGCTAAGTTCACACAACAGACCCTTTAACCAAATAGCTTCCTTGAAAGCCTTTGTAATAGCCATGTACTCAGCCTCAGTAGTTGAAAAAAGAACCGTAGTCTGTCAGGTAGCTTTCCATCCTATAGTACAATCACCAATGGTGAAAATATAGCCTGTAAATGATCTCCTTTTATCATGGTCTCCTATAAAATCTGAATCATCTTACCCGATTATTATATCTCTATTTTGTCCACACTGCTAATAAATATCAGCAGATCTATACAAGTATCTAAAAATCCACTAAACAGCTTTCCAACGTTCTTTGCTAGGATTGTCCATATATCTTCTAACTGCACTGATGGAATAAGATAAATCTGGTCGGGAACACATCATCACATACATAAGACACCTGATGGCACAAGAGTATGGAACTCAAGACATATAGTCATGCTCATCATCTATCATTGGAGGTAAAGTGCCTGATAGTTTGAAGTGAGCTTCCAATATAGTAGTTATAGGTTCGACATTTTACATATTGAACCTGTGAAGAACTTTCTCAATATACTTTTTCTGACTCAAGTATAACTTGGTCTTCTCTCTATCCCCCATAATTTCCATGCCAAGAATCTTCTTTGCTTCTCCTAGATCCTTTATCTCAAACTTCTTACTGAGCTGGGCTTTGACATTTATTATCTCTCTCATATCCATTGTTGTAATCAATATATCATCAACATACAAGAGAAGATACTCAAAAAAACCATTACTTTCCTCCTTGAAGTCGACACAGCTATCATATCTACTCCTCTGAAATATATGAGAGGTCATAAAAGAGTCAAACCTCTTTTACCACTGTCTAGGTAGCTTCTTTAATCCTTAAAGAGACTTTTTCAGCAAGCATACATAGTCCTCCTTTCTTGAGACTACAACACCCTCTAGTTGCAACATGTAGATGTCCTCCTCATGTTCTCCATGTAAGAATGCAGTTTTGATATCCAACTACTCAATCTCAATATCATCCATGGACATAATACCAAAAAGGATCAAATTGAAATATTCTTTACAGCTAGATAAAATAGATCTGTGAAGTCAACACCTCGAACCTGATTGTAGCCTTTAGCAACTAGTCATGCTTTTTACCTAGCATCTTAAACTCCTGATGTTCCTTCTTTTTTTTAAATACCCACTTGCAACGGACAACTTTTTTTATCTTGAGGCAATCTCACCAAATACCATATGCCATTCTTATGAAGTTATTCCATCTGCTACTGCATAGCAATCATCCGTAGGCCGGAGTCATCAGAACTAACTGCCTCTGAGTAAGAGGAAGGATCTTCATTGGTAGAAATACCTTCTTCTATATTCAATGCATAAGCAACCAAATCATCTTTGGCATACTTCTGAGAAGGTCTAATATCTCTTTTAGGAATGTCTTTAGCAATAGAATATTGTGGCATCACTGGTAATGAAGAAGAAATATTATCAGTCTGTATCTCCATGCTAGACTAAGAAGTAGGCACTAGTATATACTCTTCTCCAATCTACAATTCAACGTGGGTGCTTGACTGTTGTTTAGTCATGTCATTAAGCTCATTTAGAGGTAAAGCACTAGATTCGGAGAGAGCCTGAAGCGTGACAGTTTCATCAAACACAACATCTAGCGAATTATAACCTTTTTGCTTTTGGGACACCAAAACTTATAACCTTTAACACCAGGCTTATAACCTGTAAATAAGAACTTGAAAGATCTAGGATCCAACTTTCCATTATCAACATGAGTATACTTTGGACATCGAGATATCCTCAAACCAGAACAACTAGAAGTAGTACTAAACCATACCTCTTGTGGAGTCTTTTTATCAATTGCGACTGAGGGAGAGCGGTTAGTAAAAAGACAAGGTATGGAAAAAGCTTCGGCCAAAAATCCTTGAGTAAACCAGCATTAAAGAGCATATAAAGCACCTTAATCATTAAAGTCCTATCCCTAACCTCAAACTCTAAGTCTCTACACCATACATCCTCATAAGGCTTTTGGCTACTTTGGGGAGTCTTAAGCCTATCCCGAATCACCTTTACCTTTCCTATAGCTTGATGGACCAAATCCAGACTGAGCATATCAGCTTTACCAATCTTAAACCACCCAATAGGAGATGAAAACCTCCTACCATGCAATGACTCATAAGGTGCCATACTAATACTAGAATGATAGTTGTTATTGCAAGAAAACTCTACCAAAGGTAGATGCTCAACCCAAATGCTACCAACATCAATCACACATGCCTGGAGTATGTCCTCCAATGTTTGAATAGTTCTTTCCGCTATCCCATTCATTTGAGGGTGAAAAATAGTACTCAGACTCACCTTAGTACCCAATCCCTTCTAAAAAGACTGCCATAAATGTGATGAAAACTACATATCATGATAATAGATAATCGAAACAGGTATACTATGCAGCTTCACAATATTCTGAAGATTCAACCATCCCATTTTCACTCAGATTCCCCAAGTGCATATGCCAAATTTAGCAATGTCATTTTCTGATAGAGAGGAGGTAAAAATAGCTGCATCACCTCCAATTGTAAAGCCTTGCAAGACATATGAGTTTGTAGACTTTCTTTATCCCTTAATCACAATAAGAGTGCCTTTAATAACCTTTAGGGCTTAAACTTCACCTGTGTACCTATATTCATTCAAATCAAGAGTACTCAAGGAAATAAGATTTCTCTTCAGGTCTGGGACATACAACACATCATCAAGTGTCCTCACAACCCCATCAAACATCTTAATTTTGATTGTTCGTATACCAGCTATCTTACAAGGTGTGTTATTTTCCATAAACACAACACCTTTAGAGACTGCTTCACATATTGTAAACTAATCTCGATTGTGACACATATGAAATGTGGAAGCTGAATGAAGAATCCAATCCTCATAGGGTTTGGAATTACCATCAGAAACAACCAAGAGTTCTCCATCACTAACGCTATCTTCAAAATAAATTGGTTTTACCAAAATTCTCTGATTGCTTTCCCTTTGGTTTTGGAGCTACTATTTTCTCTTTATTGTGTACGTACCAACACTCAAATTTGATGTGGCCTATTTTCTTGCAGTAATTATAGGTTTTATTTTGTTTTTGGATTTCGACCTAAGCCTATCATCACCCTAGAGTTCCTCTCATGATTCCTTCCTCGAATAATGAGACCGTCTTCTTGAGTGTCTCATCCATTCACAAGATGGTTCATCTTCTCCTTAGAGAACAACGCATCATAGACTTTATCTATGGTCAGGGTATCATAACTCTATAAAATTGTATCCCTAAAGTTTGAGACTGATGTAGGCAACAAGCACAACAGAATCAACCATAAATATTCCTCATCGCACTTTACCTATAGAGTCTCTAAATCAGAGACAATTTCCTTAAAGAAAGATATGTAATCCTCCAAGGATGCACCCTCAGCGGTGTGAATAAACTCATTGTTTGAGACGCAACTAACTTGTTAGGATCTTCTTCAAGCATAAAGATTCTAGATCAACCACAATGTACCGGTAGTGGTCTCTTTCAAAACATCCTGCTAAATCTGATTGGATAAATAATGGTTGATCCGATATAGAGACTTCTGATCCTTACATCATTTATCATCAGTAGTCCAAGATAAGGACATGTGATCAAACCTTAATAGCACATCATCCAAATCCATTTGCGCAAGAACTACCTACATCTTAACCTGCTATAACAAAAATTTGGTTTTACGATCCAACAACGGAATATCAAACTTCATTGTTGCCATCTTTGAGAAAACAATCGACCAAGTTCTACTACTAGTTTGCTATGATTCAGATAGATTAAGCAATCCACAAGCTAAAGGAAATACAAGAACACACAAATTTTCATGGAAAACCTTGTGGGAAAAACCACGAGTAGAAGTTGAGGAATTTACTATAATGAAGAGAGAGAGCACAAAGATCTAACCATCCTAAGGGCACCCATAGGCTATATTGGTTCAACTCTCCCTACTGAAAGAGCCCTAGTGCGTGGTAGCCCATATTGTGTAGATCTAACCATCCTAAGGGAACCCATGGACTATATTGGTTCAACTTTCCCTACTGAAAGGCCCCAGTGCTTGGTAGTTTCATGAACTAAAGATATTGAGGAAGGTCCAGAGCCACAAAGGTTCTAACCATTCCATATACATATATAATGTGTTAATTATGCACACGGTCACCAAGACCCCCACACCGGCAAATGTAGTTCCCAGTATCGGTCCTCCTGGAACCTCCACCTTCTATGACGTGGTACACAACCCCCTTTAAACCCAAATTAAAATTATTTACATATTCCCATCCATTAACCAAGAAATATTGTAATTAGGCTTTTATTGTTGGTATCATCATACCAAATAAGTTAAGATTGCAAACCAATTCCATTAGGCCTTTCCAAAACCAATTAGCTAAAATGACTTCAAAATTTTAAATTTAGAAACCAATCCATGGCTACCAAGGCCTTTCAAAACATTTTTTTATCTATTTAGCCATTAATGTAATGAATAGTTTGGAAAAGTAATAAAAACATTGTAATTGTCCAAATTTCAAAACCAATTATGCAAGTGGGTTGAGGATAATAACAAATCCAAATTAAATTCTATAAAAATTCAGGGAATCCACAAACCCATCCCATTGACCATGCCCATGCTTATATTCAGATCAAAACCATAAAATAAAACGTGAATGCCAAGTTCCAAACCATGGGAAGATAAACCATGTAAAAACCTTAAAAATCCCTCAACCCATCATTCAAAATCCCACAATTAAATTCACATAAACCATGATTAAACTAATGTTTTTATATAAAACCAAGTTAGGGATGAGATATATGTCTAAAACACCCAGGAATTTGGAAGAGAAACCACAACTTGAACTCTATATGAATACCCCTTTGAAACCCTAGCTTATTCTTGACTTTGGAATTTAAGAGAGAAGAAAGTAGTTTATGATCTGATAAATGGTTAAAATACGGTTCCTTAAGTTTTTTAAGGTCCTGGGTACTACGAGTAAACAAAAGGAATCACCAAATTTCCCCTAATTAAAATTCAGGAAAATTGTCGCCAGTAGCTACAGGTCACGTGATAACTCAAGTTACTGGTCATGAGTCATTACATGAACTCATAGTCTAGGTAGTGACTCAGTCCAACCACATTGTTAGGGTCATGAATCCCTCACCATAACTAGTGACCACACCTTATGGCTTGTGGGGTCTCAATTGTGATTAGGACAGAAACACCAGGCAAACTTACTGGTCAAGTTACTATTGGAACTATTCGACTCCTAATGAATGATTTTTACTCATCATATGAGTCATTTAACGGGTAGTGAGCACAATACACATGAAAATTTTTGGGTCCAAAAACTGGGGTATTACATTACACCTTCTCCACCCCAGGTCATTCATCCTCGAATAAGGAGTAAAGGTACTAATTAGCACAGTAACAAGAAAGAATGCACAAATACCCAGACAACAAATTAAAAGGCTATAAGAAAGAGGACAAAAATCATACCTCAGGTATTTTAATCTAAAATAGGGAATAGGAATAGATATTTGGACATCATATCCTCGTCAGCCTCTCAAGTAGCTTTTTCCACCCTTTGATTCCCTCAAAGAACTTTCACTGAAGCTACATCCTTAGTTCTTTACCCATGGACTTTTCTATCTAATATCTCGATCACGACATCCTCTTAAGAAAATGATGTAAAAATACCAATGTCCTACATAGGGAAAACCAAAGAAGGATCAACCACACACTCTTTCAACATTGATATGTGAAACACGGGATGAATAGGAACAAATTTTCCAGGAAACTCTAACTCATAAAAAATGTTCCCAACTCTCTTCAGAATCTGATATGGACCAATATAACGGGGATTGAGCTTCCTTTTCTTTCAAAACCTTATCACTCCTTGTATAGGAGAAACTTTTAAGAAAACTCAAACATTAACAACAAACTCCAACTCCCTTTTCCTCACATCAGCATAAAACTTTTGGCAACTTTAGGCTGTCTTAAGTCTCTCTCTTATCACCATTTATTTTCTAAATAGCTTGGTGAATCATGTCCGGTCAAAATAACCTATTCTCAACTACCTCAAACCACCCAATAGAATATCTACACCTACTTCCATAAAGAGCCTCATAAGGAGACATCTGAATACTCAGGTGATAACTATAATAATATGCAAACTCAATGAGAGGTAAGTGATTGACCCAACTTTCCCTAAATCCAATCTCATAGACCCTTAACATAACTTCCAAAGTTTGAATAATAAACTCTATTTGTCCATCCATTTGTGGGTGGAAAATGATGCTAAGGTTTATCATAGTCACCAAACCTTTATAAAACAAAAGCCAAAAGTGAGACTAGAATCACGTACCTTGATCTGAAATGATAGAAATTAGAGCTCCATGTAATCTAACTATCTCCTGAATGAACAACTTAGCATAATCCTCCCTAGAGTAGGTAGCCCTCATGGGTATGAAATGAGAAGACTTAGTCATCCTATCGCAACGATCTGAATCAATTCATGTTGATTGAGAGAATAAGGAAGACCCATAATTAAATCCATGTTGATCGCGTCCCACTTCCACATCGGAAACTCTATCTCTTGAAATATCCCAATAGGCCTCAAGTGTTCTACCTTCACTTATGACATACAATATACTTGGCTACAAATTTATCCACATCCTTTTTCATGTTATTCCGCTAATAGATATCCTTTAAGCTGTGATACATCATATTCAGTCTCGGATGAACTATATATCTAGATTCATGTTCCCCGATCAAACTCATTCCATAGGCTATCAACATCAGGAACATACAATCTGCCTTGGTACCTCAAAACACCATCACCACCAATCTTAAAGTCCATAACCTTCTACTGACCCACATAATCTAGAATTTTCCTAAGAATAGGATCCAAAGCATGCTTCTCCTTTAACTCAGTTCTAAGAGATAATTTAACCACCTCTTGTACAATCACTCCCCTATCCTCTGAGTCTAATAGACAAACTTCCAGATTAGCTAGCTAGTAAATAATGGTTCCAAATCCTCAATGCAAAAACTATAGCCGCCAACTCTTAATAATAAGTCAGATAATTCTTCTTATGAACCTTAAGCTGTGTAGAAGCATAAGCCACCACCTTACCATATTGTATCCAGATACGACCCAGTCCTATATAGGAAGCATCGTAATATACCACAAAACTATCAATACCCTCAGGTAGGGTCAAAACTGGTGCAAAAGTCAACTTGTCCTTCTAATTCTTAAAGCTACCCTCACATGCATGAGACCACAAGAACTTTATTTTTTTCTCAGTCAATTTCATTAATGGAGCAACAATAGACAAGAAACTCTCTACGAACCTCCTATAATACCTAGCCAAGCACAAGGATCTCTGAATGTCGGCTGGAGTCAAGGGTCTAGGACACCACAACTTTTCTTGGATCCACATTGATCCCCCAATAGAAACAACATGCCCAAGGAAAGTGACAACATTTAACCAAAACTCATACTTAGAAAATTTAGCATACAACCTTTGATCCTTAGGAGTATGCAACATAATTCGTAGGTGATTGGCATGGTCCTCATCACTCTTAGAATACAAAAAGATGTCATCAACAAACACTATAAAAAACAAATCCAAAAACTACCTAAACACCTAATTAATGAGATACATAAAGGCAGTTGGAGCATTAGTCAACCCAAATAACATAACCAGAAACTCATAATGACATACCGGGTTTGGAAAGTAGTTTTAGGAATATCTATTTCCCCGATCTTCAACTGATGATAACCCTACCAAAGATCAACCTTAGAGAAGCAACTAGCACCCTAAACCTGGTCAAAAAGATCATTTATCCTAGGAAGAGGACATTTATTCTTCATTATAACCTTATTCAATTGCCAATAATCTATACACATCCTAAGTGACCCATCTTTCTTACACACAAAACGAATGGGGGCACCATATTGAGGAATACTAGGATGAATGAGACCTTATCAAAGAGATCCTTTAACTGTTCTTTTAGCTTCTTCAACTCAGCAGGATCCATTCTATAGGGATAAATAAAGATAGGGTGGGTATCCATTAAAATATCAATCCTAATGTCTATTTCCTTATCGGGAGGAATGCCAATAAGCTTCTGGAGAAAAACTTTAGGAAACTCACTAACCACATTGACAAATTACAAAGAGGGAAACTCAGAACTAGAATCTTTAACCCAGACTAAATGATAAAGACTTCCCTTGGAAATCAACCTCCAGGTTTTAAGGAAAGGAATAAACTACCTTTAGGCACTAAGGAACTCCCCTCCCATTTAATTACTGATTCATTAAGGAACTAAAAACTGACCTTTCAGTTCCTTCAATCCAGTGACACATAGCACAAGTCATCAAAATTTACCTTGTCAAGCTCCACCAAATCCACTAATATCTTCCTATGAAAGAAAAACAACATACAACCCCTATAGATAATTCTAGCAGCAACAAAAATACCCATCGGATTGGCCATAAAGAAAGAGTCAAAAATAGTTTTGGGACCAAAACCAAAATGTACATCCATATAAGAGGCCATATAATAAAGAGTAGACCCTAGATAATGTCAATAATACACATTGCAAGAGAAAAATTGTAATGTATCAGTAATTATATCAAAATATTGACATAAATTGACCTCATTCGTTGTTGTAATAAGCATCCCAAGTCCATCTAGGACCAGGGACCGCCCCTATTACCCATCCCAACTACCTAGATCCATACTTAGATGGGACAACTTTCGAATATATAACAAGATTGTGTTATTGTTCTCAATTTTACTTTAGGATAGGGTCACAACCATGACCCACCCAACCAATCCCAATAGTACCATACCAACAGCCAAAAAACACCAAACAAACCCATAGGCCATAAACTAGGCCAAAACCAAAATGAAAATCAAAACATAATATGATTAATCAAAAAATGTAATATGATGAAACATTAAGAAATACTGTGATGTGGTGTCAACCCACTAGCATATTCAAATCCCAAGGCTGGCACCAATACTAATCCCACCCATTCCAACCACAAGAATTACCATACAACCTCTCTCAAAAAAAGTAAACAAATTTTGTTGGGACATGCCCCTAACCATGGACACAACCTATATCTAAAATAAAGAAAAAGTATCTAAATATATCCATAACATACAATGATGCCTCCTGAAAGGATGGAAGCTCAACACTTTAGTCTAAATTTTGATTCCAAATCCGCGTGCTAAATAGGTGTAGAATGGCCGGTGCCTACATAGCGTGGGTATATAGCTGCCAGTAGATGGGGTTAGCGAGTGACCGCTAGCATGAATCTCATGATAAGGATAAAAGATTACTAGTTGTAAAACTAGGTAAAAGACTATTCATAATGCATACAACCATACACATATAAGTGTCGGGAAAGGGAATCGGGGTTTAGCATGCATTTAAACCTTTATACTAGGGCTGTATAGCTTGGCCGTCCTAACCCAACCATGGACGATATTGGTTCAGCTCCCCTTGCTAAAAAGGACCTACTGCGTGTAGCTGCATAACTAAGAAATATCTCACGGGATGAATAGTAGATCTCATAATATAAAGTGTACAGACGCACACGGTCATCAAGACCCCTTATATCGACAAATATAAGTTTCAAGTTTTGGTTCCCCGGGTCTGCCACCTTCCACGACTTTGCGATATATCTCGCCATTAATGCATAACTAAAACCAGTTTCCAAATAACCTAACCATTATCCATTTATTAACCAAGGACAATATTAGTGGTATCATCATACTGCCCCTTACTTGCAAGAAATATCCATAGCCAACCCATTTTAGGTAAGGAGACCTTAGGTGCCATTCCAATTACTATATTAAATCCACTTGGTAAACTTCAATGTTCTTAGCAAGCATAACCATTTAGCCTTTATCCTTTTCAAACCATTTAAACAATGTATAAATCCTTTATCAAGTTTAAATCATGGAAGTGTTCTGTTAAATGAAGACAATGCAATGACTATCTTTAAAGATATTTTATCAAACACCTTTGGGGCATAATATACAGAAAACCAATTCCAAAAACCATCATACTATTACCATGCAATCCAATTGTCTAAAACCAACATTAATGCATATTATAGCATAGTAAAAATCATAGGAAACCATAATAAAGCATTCAATATCAAAACCCCCAAATAATAGTTGAAAACCATAATCATGAAATAGTAAAACCTTAAAATCAGTCTTATAAACCATGCCTTTAGTTGAAACTACAACGAGGGAATATAATCATGCCTTATACAAAGGAATTGATGGAAGGAAATCACCAAGACAAGACCCTAGAGAAATCCTTTTGTTGAAACCCTAGCTCTCTTTCCCTAAAAACTCATGAGAGAATTATCCAGTATTTTGGGATAGTTTCTAAGTGTTAATGAATAGAATAATAGGGTAAATAGACTCCAAAGTATATTAGAAGTTGTGGTTCCTAGTTAGAGTAAGTAGGGAAATGTCAAGAATACCCCCACTTAAATCCCTTAAAAACTTATCATTGGGATACGACTGACCCATATGAGTCATACCCTTCTATACGATTGGTACCCACTACTTGTATCCAAGCCTCAAGCCTTGGATACAGCACCATCCAGTATATGACTTATCCAACCAAGTCATAACCACAACATACGATCTATACCCATTACACGTATCCCTGGCAGAATGAAATACAAGGAGGATCAAATACATTGCATGATATGACTCGTACAAATCACTATGACTCATACCACTAAGCCATACCAATTCAAGTGACCAAAACCTTCCCACCAACTAATAATGGTCAAAATACGATAAGACCATACCAACTATGCTCTAGCATACGGCTCATACCCATGAATCATATTGGGTCCGGAGAATAGAATTATAGGAAATGTTCTATGGGTCAAAACCCAGGATGTTTCTGTCTCCCCCACTAGGAACATTCATCTCCAAATGATGGAAAAGGTAGGGGTAACCACACAAAGAGTTATTTGCATTATCAAACATCTCTTTAACAAAGTTTGAAAACAAAAAGGTAAAGATGTAAATCTTTCCTTTAACAAGGTCTGAAAATAAAGTTTTGTTGAAGAAACATACCTTCCGCACAAATCACAGGAGTAGAAAACAAATGCAGATATTTGGATTTCATGTTCTCTCCGCTTCCCAAGTAGCTTCTTCAATCTTATTGTTCTTCCATAGAACCTTAACTGAATCCACATCCTTGTTTTACAACCAATGAACTTGCCTATCTAATATCTCAAACGGGACCTCTTCATAAGATAGAGAACCTAAAATACCCAATGCTTCAAATAAAACTACTAAAGAAGGATCACCAAGATACTTCATCAACATAGAAACATAAAAGACCCAATGAATAAAAAATTAAGTTAGATGGAAACTCCAACTCATAAGCAACATTGCCAACTCTCCGTAAAATCACATAAGGACCAATAAATTGATGTCTGAATTTCCCTTTTTTGCCTTTCCCCTTTTTGCTAAATTGCACCACTTCCTTCATGGGAGACACCTTAAGGAACACCCTATCCCTGACCTCAAACTGCTAGTGTCTATGCCTAATATCCACATAGGACTTTTGGTGACTTTAGGCAGCATTATGCTTCTCTTGATTTACCTTAACCTTCTCCATTGCCTAACAGACAAAATATGAACAAAATATGTTCGCCTCTCCAAGCTCAAACCACCCAATAGGAGATCTATATCTCCTACCATACAACACCTCAAAAGAAGCCATACCAATGCTCGAATGATAACTACTATTTTAATAAAACTCCACCAAATCTAGATGATCAACCTAATTTCCACCATAGTATCACACAGGCTCAAAGCATATCCTTCAATGTCTGAATAGTTCTTTACCCTTGCCTATCCCATTATGGATGAGACACAGTACTCAATCTAACCTTACTCCTAAAAGATTTTTAAAAAGACCACCCGAAATAAGATATAAACTGCATACCACGATCAAAGATAGTCGAAATAGGTACCCTATGATGCTTCACATTCTCTTGAAGATAAAACCCACTCTACACATAGATCTAACATGCTCATTAAGTAGATAGTCATAATCCAACTGACGTAGCTCTACGGTAGTAGGTACACGACCTCCACTCATCATAGTAAGCTTTGTCATGGCATAAAGATGGTGAAAGAAGCTCTGATCTCATACGTGTCATTCTGCAGTGATAAGAATTGTGCCTCAATTGACGTCTGGATCCATAAACCTTGTGATATCCACTCTCTTTGGGTTTTGAGAAAACTTATGATCCATTGTCTCATCCTCAATTCCTTTGTCTTTTAAGATAAATTTCAACAGCTTCCAAAACTAAATGGTGTCTTTTTGTGCTTTATTTCTTTGTACATAGAAACGCGTATAACTGGATCAATATTTATAGGAACATCAGTCATCAAAGCATACACTAGACTTACCCAATCGCAAAAAACTTTGGTGAACTGATTTCCAGGAATGACGCAATCTTTGACTATTCTTTGCCAGATACGTTCTTCCATATTCAAAAAAACGTATGGAAATGTATTGTGTTAGCCTTTATCTTTGTAATGGAATCACCGAGCCGGAGACCTTAAACCATTTAAAGTATGCTTGATAGCTCTATATGGAGGCTTGCTGTATAGTTTCTTCATCTTGGAGTAGTCCATATTTGGAGTACCCAAGTGAGAGTTCAAAAACTCGGCCATCAGATGTAGGATCTGCCCTTAATTTTGTACTTCATTCTAGGAGGTATTTTGGAACCAGTTTTCATAAAATTCCCGTGTCCAATCCAGATTGCACTCACCCATGTGCTGAAAAATTAAGTCAATCTTAGCTCAGTAATCCTGGCCAAAATACGAGGGCAGTGCCTCACCAAACTCTCTCTTTGAATGAGATCCAGTGGCAAGTATCTACTTACTTTGTTGCCCTTGTACCACTCTTGACCCTTTTATAAGACCCATTTAATGCCAAAAGTGCGCCGAGGTCCTTGAAAGGAGGATGAGGCAGATTTTTTCTTTTGGGCCATTTTTTGTCCCTTCTGAGATATGAATGCTATTTCCTTGCTCGTGCATCCTTTGGGTGCCATATTACCTGCTTTCATCACACATTCATATTATCCATACATAATTAAACTAACTATAATTAAGAGGAGGATGGTGAAATCACTACCCCACACTTAATTTGTTATTATAAACTAATTAAGTGTTATTGTCAGGTAGTCAAACTTCGCCAACATACACTTTGATATGGTGCACCAACGTTATGAACAAGGTTCTTCACATACTTTAATTCATACTTTCACTTCATAAAACCCCTCAAATTTAATAACAGATTACAATACAAATTAACACGTATCATAACACACAGTTGTTGTACAAAATAAGTCCATTCTGACCAGCAATTTCACTAATTTTATTTCAATAAATTAAAGTAATTGTTGAAAAAAATTATCCTTTACAACTTCAACATATCGCAATACACAAACGCCATCACTTTCCCACACTTTTTATCAATATCATGTTCAACAAAATAAGATGTAAAATAATGGTTACACAAGTACCTTGCTAGTGTGAATGATTGACTCACAGGCACAAGTTCAAAGTACTACAAAATAATGACTTAAAGCTTCAACACCTCAGTACCCAAAAAACACCATGAATCACACAAAACAACCAATAACATATTTAGAGATAAAATTAAGATCCACAACGATGATGGTTTCTACAATAATGGTGTTCATCTTCCGCAAGATTTTGAAGACCTTACTTTTACAAAGCTATAGCAAGAATTAAATCCATAATCCTTAGGAAATCAATTAAAAATTATAACATAAAGTCACAACAACCAAGGATTAAGAAATAAAAATGACCTTGATGATGGAAGATTATGGAGAAAAAAGGAAAAATGCTTTACATTGTCAAGTAACGAAAGAGCGTATAGGAAGAAAAATATGTCGAAGGTGTGGATTTTCCACATATTTGTGTTAAAATAAGAGTTAATTTTTAGATTTAGGGTGTGGGTTCTATTTAAAGAATGGAACGTCGGTCGGGTTGACCCAATTAAAAGTCGGATATTATGTTTAAATTGGAGTGGTGTGTGTGGCGCAATGCATATCGCCTAAGTGCAAGTAGGCTTCACAAAGGACTTCACCTAATTGAGACAGTGAGTGTGTGAGTTAGGGTATGTGCGTTAGGGTGTGTCTCATTTTGTCTATCGCAGAAGTATAAGTTTGTGTCGCCCAACCAACCGCCTAATGGAAATAGTAAGGGTATGGGGTTCCTTATGCGGCGCACAGTCCAACGCCTAAAAAGGCTTGAGCACCATACAACTTATCGCATAAATAGGATTAGGAACCACCTAATGTAATGCCTAATTGAGGCAGTAGGCTTGGGCTAATCATTATGCGACACCTTTGCTATGCCTATATTACTTTGGGCACTACATAATCCAAATTTCACTTAAAATTGGGTTCCCCACACTTCATTGTCCATTCGAGATAGTGGGAAAGGTCCATACCACAGAGGCTTCGCCCTTATACCCCTATCAAGGTCAGTGCTGAGCTCTGCGATCAGGCTTATCGGCTCGATCCCTATGCTGCCACCACATACCTCATTGAAAATCATAAAATAAAGTTGAACTACAAAACTTTAGGGGTCGGATTAACAGCATGAATCATGACTCGAGCATTACACATTTGACCACTCCAACTTTGTTGTAGTGTTCTCATTACTCCTAAACTTACCTACTTTGATATGGCTCACTTTCAAATTGATTTAAGTACCTATCACCTCTTTAGTGCTTCAAACACCTACACTTAATAAATAAAAAAACAACTAAAAGTGATTGCAAGGGTGGGTTGCCTCCCATCAAGTGTCATAGTTTTGGTCGTGGCTTGACTCTTATTTATTTTTTATTTAAAATGATAGAATAAAATTAAATCATGGGTTTCCTCCCATGTATCTTCTAATTTAACATCGCGACATAATTCAGTTAACTCAATTACTCAGACTTCATAGAGATAGACTATACCTAAGCATTTTACCGAGTCTATTTGACCGATATATAGCTTGAATCATTGCCCATTGACTTTGAAGAAACTTCCATCTCAATTTTCAAGTTTTACTACTTTAGATGAGTAGAATTGTTGAAATTTACATGGGCCAGACCAATTTGACTTAATTTTACCTGGAAAGGGCTTCGGTCTGGAGTTAAAGAGGAATACCCAATCAACATTCTGAAAGTCTCATTTTTCAATCCTCCGATCATGGTACTTCTTCATCTTCTTTTTGTATAGGTCTGCTCTTTCATAATCCCAAGATGAAATTCATCCATCTCATTTAGTTGCCCTAGTCTTAGCTCTGTTGCCTTCTTCGAATTCAAATTTAACCTCTTGAGTGCCCATAAAGCCTTGTGCTCCATCTCGATCGGAAAATGGCATGCCCTAGGATAGACTAATTGGTATGTTTATAGACAATGGGTGTCTTAAAAGTAATCCGATATGCCCACAAAGCATTATCAAGTTTTCTATACCAATCTTGCCTACTATCATGCACAGTTTTGGCTAGGATGGCTTTAATCTCAAGATTTAAAATTTCCACTTGCCCACTAGTCTTTGGGTGGTATAGAGTTGCTACTTTATTCTGTTTCACCCCATATTTTACCAAGGCATCCCAAAATAATTTGTTGCAAAAAATGATATCCTCTGTATCTTATGATGGTACGTGGTACTCCAAAGCGAGAAAAAATGTTCTTTTTGAGAAATACAACAAATCTTTTCCCATTATTATGAGTCAAAGCAATGGCTTCAACCTATTTAGATACATAATCAACAACAACTATGTATTTCATCCCATACGAGCTCATAAAAGGCCCCATGAAATCAATGCCCCAAACGTCAAACAGTTCTACTTCCATCATCTTTGTCGAAGGTATCTCATGGTGCTTGGAGATTGATCCCTGCCTTAGACATTGGTCACATCTTAGCATAAATTCATGAACATCCTTGAATAAAGTTGGCCAATAGTAGTCACTCTGCAACACCTTTCTAGCAGTCCAATCATATGCATGGGGACTTCCAATTGGGGAAATATGACACGCTTCCAAGATACTCAGCATATCTACTTTTGGAGGAAACGTCTTTATAATATGATCAGCACATCGTCAGAACAGATATGGTTCATTATAGAAGTAATGTGTCATATCATGGAGTAACTTATTTCTTTGGTGAAAAGAAAGATTCTCCAAAATCACATCACTCGCTAAATAATTTGCAAAATCTGCATACCAAGGTATTTTTTCCAGCACAACATCTACCATGTATAACTCCTTTATAAAGTTTAAAACATTCAAGAGTTTTATTAAAATAAGTCAATTCAATGAACATATCTTTATAAGCATTTTATCAACACCTTAGAGCATAATTGATGTGCTGGCCTTCTGTTAGCACATTTAAGACTTTTAACTTGGAATAATTGGAAGTTCTTAGGTAACTATCATTGTTTAGATGGTATTTCATGTGATTTTTTATGAAATTCAATATGCATGAACATATAAGAAAGTTACATTGAGAAGGATAATTTTTGGTGAAAAATTCAAGAAATTATGTCCTACTGATTTCATCCGACGAACTGGTCTCATAAGCAGAGAACAAGAAAGTTGAACCATTTCTGATGATATTTTTTGATAAGTCGTCAACTTCCTGATAAGTCATCAGTACTTGTCGTCTGTCGACTGCAGCAAATATATAATTTGAAGAGGAGTTGCCAACATTTCCTAATAAGTCATCAACTTCCTAATAAGCCGTCAAGACTTATCGTTAGTCAAAGGCACCAAACAAAGAATTTAAAGAGGATTTGATGAAATTTTCTAATGAGTCACCCGACTCCTGATAAGTCGTCACACATGTCATCACATATGGCATCAGATTTCTGATAAGTCATCACAAATGTCGTCAGCTAAAGAAGTAAAAATCTGAATTTTTAGTTTCAAATTTCCTTTAAGTTGCAGATATAAATAGAAGATTTTAGGGTTTCATTCAGTATCTAGAACTTATTCCCAAGGCGAAGTCACCTCTTTTTGGGCCTCTTAACTTAGAATTCAATTTTCAATTCTTTGATTGAGTTGTGGGATATTCTTCTTAAACTTTAAAAATAATAAACTTCATACTTCATCTTTTGTAAGTTTAATTTCTCTGAATGATGAATAAAATTGTTGCTATCTCTTTCAATATCATACGAAACTAAAACCCACAACTGGGGCTATGGGATCTATGATTATTTCTCAATGGTTTTTATAGTTTGTTAGGGTTTGACTGAGTGGTGGGACATATTGATAATTATTTGGTAATGATAGTTATCTATTGGTTGCAAACAATAGATCCCACCTTATGTTGATTTTCTCGAACTGAGAAATAAACTAAAGATAGCAAATTATCAACGAGAATTTGGGAAGGTTAAGTTCTCATCTAATGATTAATGTTGTAACAAGATTGATCAACTTGAGATAAAATCAGTACGAATAGAATGTTTTTCTAAGTTTGAGAGAACTAGGGAGTTCAACATCTAGGTAGGTTGAGAAACACTTAGATGGACGGTCGAAACTGATAATTTTGTGTTTCACATAATTCATGAGATCACAATACTACAGTTATTATTCAATGGGGATTAATAATCATAGTGATCACAACCCTAGTTTCTCTCTATCATCAATTTGAATTATTAAAATTTTAGCTTTGAGTTCTGAAGTAAGTATAAACTTTAGTCATTGTTTGATTGATAAAATCCCCAATTAAAGAAAACTACTGTCTATCAGTTATTTTAATCACACATAGACTTGATTGACACCTTATTCCCTATGGGATTTGACCCCAACCTAGTTGGTTTATATATTTGACAACGACCACTTACTCACTCATAAGAGAGGTATAATTTGGACGTATTAAATTTTAGCACCATTACTGATGAATATGGTTTCAAATTGTGTATATCTGTGATAATTGACTCATAGTGAGTTTCCTGGTTTCTCTTTTATTTGTTGTTTTTATTCTCTATAGGGTTGTTAGTGTGTCTTCCAACTAAGTACATAGAGTTTGGGTGAACCGTTATTAGTATTACATCTGAAACCTCAGTTGATTAGTAGAATGGCAGACCCACAAGAAGCAGGAAGACTAGGTGCCTTGGCTAGGGCTCATCTAAATCAATAAAATATAGATAACCCAGGTCCAGTATAAAATCCAAAAGAAGAAGACTTGGGAGATGATGATCTGTTGGGACAGGGAAATCATAGGCGCACAGAAGATATAGTGGCACTAGATGACAAAAATATGAATAGAAATTGCCCATTCAGAGCGAGGCAGGATTGCTAACCTACGCAGTATAATATTGAAAATGATGAGGATGATTGAGATGGAGATGGATCTACTGGGGAAAGCATTATACCACCACTATCTCCTAAGGTAAAATTCAACATCACAGTACTATGATCTATCTACTGAATTTGAAATGACAATTCGGCGGATTACCTGGTGATGATCTAAATCTATATTTAGTTAATTTCATCAATATTTGTAAGTCATTTGATAATCCTGGAGTGGGACAAAATGCTATTTATTTTAGATTGTTCCCACTTTATCTGTTTGAAGAGGCAACTATGTGGTTGAATAAACTGACTCCTAATTCTATAACAAACTAGAGGAAATTAAAAGGAGATTTCCTAGAATGATTCTTTCCTCCCTACAGAATGTTACAGTTAAGAGATGAGATCAATAACTTTAGGAAATTGGCTAATGAAGCTTTGCATGAGACTTAGGCGATGTTTAAAAAGATTTTGACTCAATTCCCAAACCATAAGATGAACGATGAACACTTTATGGAAACATTCTACAGAGCTTTGAACTCACTTACAAAGCCAATAGTTGATAATGCTGCGGAAGGAGTTTTTATGGAGCTCACCTTTACTGAGGCTACAGACATGTTGGAAAAATAACCAAGATAGGTAGAGCTTGGCATACCATAGAATTTTAGTAGTAAGAAATATTGTGTCTAGTGTAATATCAGTAGAGTAGCATAGGAGAGAACAGAAGTGTTATTAGGATATGGCTTACTTGAAAACCCAAATGGATCTATTCACAAAATATTTTCTATTAGGGAATATAGAAAATTTAAAAGTTATGGGGTCCTACAGTAAGGAAGCTGAATCAAACATCGAGGAAGAGGCTAATTATTTGCATAACCGGGGTAGTTTTTGGACCTGTGGTCAAGGAAACCAAGGTTAGAACCATCAAGGATATTAGAAGAATAAAAGTGATAGGAGTGGAATGTATGTACCTTCTGGAGGCCGTAATAATACTGTTACTAGTTCAAGCAAAATGTCCATGGAGGATATGATGGAGAAACTATTAAAGTTAGTTGAGGCAACAAATTCTGGGGTGACTACGATGAAGAGTGACATATCTTCCATGAATCAACTAGTAAATTTGCACTCAACTATTATTAAAAAACTCGAGCAGTAGATGAGCCAATTATTCACAATATCAAACCAAAGACTGAATAGGACTCTACTAAGTGATACAGTTTAGAATTCGAGGACTGATGGATCATGTATGGCTATTACCACTAGGAGCAGTAAGATATTATTTAGTCCATGATTGGGGGCATCCTCTGATACTGATGCGGTCAAATTAGATTGGAGATGGTTGATGAATCTTCAGTGCTGCCTGTGAAGTTGGGAAGTTTAGAAAAGAAGAGTGTGGAAGTGGAACAACCACCTAAGACGAAACATATTAGTGATGTGGAGCAAGGCATAAAAAAGAGGTAAAAGTTGCCCCAGTTGAAATCCCAAGGCCACTACCCCCATTTCCAAAATGATTAAATAAGAAAGAAGATGAAGGTAAGTTTAACAAATTCATGGCTATGTTGAAGAAGTTGACAGTGAACGTGCCTTTAGTTAAAGAACTTGAGAAAAAGCCAGGAAATGCTAAATTTATGAAGAATCTTATGACGAATAAAAGAGAAGTGATCTACAAACTAGTGGATAATCTCCATAATTGTAGTCTTGTTTCTATAAGGTCCTTAGTGTAGAAGAAGGTAGACCCAAGAGCGTTCACTATTCCTAGTACGATTGGATCTTTGGAATTTTCTAAGGCCTGATGTGATCTGGGAGTGAGCATTAATCTAATGTCGCTAGATGCTTATAAAAAGTTGGGTTTAGGAGACCCCACACACACCAACATGAGACTATTTATGGTGGATAGGTCTATGAAAAGGCCAATCGGTATGCTACGTGATGTACTTGTAAAGGAGGCTGATTTTATTTTTCCTGTTAACTTTGTTATCCTTGATTCCAAACTAGAATTAAAAGTACCATAATTTTGGGTAGATTATTCTTAGAAACAAGGAGAGTATTAGTTGACATGGAGCTGAATAAGTTAAAGTTTAGGTTCAACGAGAAAGAAGTTAGTTTTGAAGTGCATCAATCCATGAAACAACAAAAGGAGATGGGTATCTTCTTGATCTTTGATATATTCTATAAAGATGGGAAAGATACACTAGTAGGACTAGGGATTAAGAACTTCCAAGGTATCATGATTAATCCCAAGGCATTTTATTGTTTGTATTTGTATTATATGATTGACAACAGATCTCTGCACCTATGGTGACACATGTATGTTTTTAACTCTCTTGTTTTGGTTTGATACATTGGGGATAATACATTATTTTAAGTTGAGAGTGAGACTTCTTGTGGGTGTTGATGTCCTCTTAGGATTTTGGTTGTCGTGCCTCTTTTCCTCAAAGTCTTGTTCCTAGTAGATATGGTATGTTTAGGCATACTGTGTTGTGGTTAATTAGGAGAAAAATAAGTATCTAGGGCAGTTAACATATTTTTTTAATTTTTAGAAATGGTAAATAGCTCTCTAATTGTCTATTTTGTAACTGTGAGATGTGCATTTATATGCGACTACTATGAATCTTTATATGGCATTGGTATAAGGGATATGATAATCATTACTAACAATTGAATGAATTGGATAGGTAGTAGCTTGCGATGTAACTTTGTGTTATGTGTTTGTGAGATACTACCTAATTCCCATTGTGTATTAAAAGTAGAACTTGCCAGGTTGGTCTTGCCTTGGTTGTAGGAGAGTAGATAGAAAAGGATCATAGGCCATTGATGTTAGTCCATTTTTAGCATAAATGACCTTCTGGTTTTGAATAATATCCCTTGATTCTGATTTTGAGCCTAAATGCCTATATTTTTTTACTATTATATTTATCACCTTCCCACTTGGATCACAATAAACCTATTTGGCCTTGGTCCTCCTTGGGCATTGTACACTTTGACTTAGGCAAATCGCCTAAGTTGAGGATGTCTATCTCATGGGTGCATGATGTAAAGTGAATATGAAGAACGGTAAAAAGAAAAAAAAGAAAAAACATGCAAGGCTGGGTGTGGTAGAAAAAGAATAAGAAAAAAAATTGTGAAAAAGAGAAAATAAAAAACTAAAGGACTGTATCTAGCCTAAATTTGCTTCAATAAAGAAAGGGAGAAATATATTAAAGGTTGATAAGTGAGACAAAAAAAATAGTGTAGTGCCAAGGAGGCTTAGTCACTTTAAATATCAATGCGTATCATACCATCCCCAAGCCTACATTACAAGCTGAAAAAAAGTCCTATAGTGATCCTAGCTTAACTGTCTGAAAGCCTTGGTGATGAAAATAAGGGCTAGATTATGGTATTTGCCATACATTGACTGGAACTTCTTTCTGAGAATGAGTGTCTCTTGACCGTCCCTGCATTTACGTGCTTGATTTCAAATATGAGTGAAGAGGGATTTCTTTTTTGTAAGGTCACATCAGTTGCATTTCTTACTGCTTACTTGTTTGGGTAGTATAACTTGTACATATGCATGGTTATTGTTGCTAATTTAATGCCATATCTTGATTCCTTTCTATCACATTGTTCATCTTCATGGATATACACAACTAGGTTTAGAATGTTTGAATATGGAGAGGGTAATGTGTGTTGAGCAAAAATTGATAATCAACTGTCAGAGGTATCTTATTTTTCTCTTACTTAAGCATCGTAGTATGGTGTTATGTAGTTACTTAATGACAAGCAATTGTTTTGAGTTGAGGGTGTTGATGAGATGACCTTCTGTTAGAACATTAAAGACTTTTAACTTGGAATAATTGTAGGTTCTAAGGTAACTATTGTTGTTTTTGATGGTATTTCATGTGATTTTGTAGGAAAGTCAAGATGCATGAACATATAGGAAAGCTACATTGAGAATGATGATTTTTGGTGAAAGATACAAGAAATTAAGTTATGAAGATTTCATCCGACGACTTGGTCTTATAAGTAGAGAACAAGAAAGGTGAAGCATTTATGATGACATTTTTTGATAAGTCGTCAACATCCTGATAAGCCGTCAGGACTTGTCGTCAGCTGCAGGCAACAAACATGGAATTTGAAGAGGAGTTGATTATATTTTCTGATAAATCATCAACTTTCTGATAAGCCATCAGGACTCATCGTCAGCCGAAGGTAGCAAACATAGAATTTGAAGAAGACTTGATGACATTTTCTGATAAGTCGGCAGACTCCTAATAAGTTATCACACATGTCGTCAAACATGTTGTCAGATTAGTGATAAGTCATCACAAATGTTGTCAGCTAAAGGAGCGAAAATCTGAATTTTTAATTTCGAATTTCCATGAAGTTACAGATATAAATAGCAACTTTTAGAGTTTTAGTCAAAATCTGGAACTTATTCCAAAGGCAAAGTCACCTCTTTTTGGGATGATATTCTTCTTGAACTTGGAAGAGAAAAAAATTTAGACTTCATCTTTTGTAAGTTTAATTTTTCTAAATGATGAATACAATTGTTGCTATCTCTTTCTATATCATATGGAACTAAAACCCACAACTGGGGTTGTGGGATCTATGATTATTCGTCCATGGATTTTATAGTTTGTTAGGATTTGAGAGATTATGGGGACATCTTTATCTATCAGTCATTTTAATCACAAATAGACTTGATGACACCTTATTCTCTGTGGGATTTGACCCCAACCTAGTTGGCTTATATATTTGACAACAAATGCTTACTCTCTCATCAGAGAGGTGTAATTTGGGTGTTATACCTAAACCAATTCGTAAGACCATTAAAATATAACCATGCAATCCAATTGTACAAAAACACAATTAATGCATATAAAAGCATAATTAAAACCATGGGAAACCATAACCAAGCATTCAATACAAAAACTCCTAATTAATAGTTTAAAACATTAATCATGAAATAGGAAAACCATGAAATCAATTATATAAACCACATATTTAGCTGAAATTAAAATGAGGGAAGAGAATCATGCCTTATACTTACCAAGACAAGTCCCTGAAGAAATCTTTTTGTTGAAACTATAGCTCTCTTGCCCCAGGAGCTCTTTTGAGAATTATGGAGTATTTTGAAATAGTTTATAAGTGTTAATGAAAATAATAATCGGGTAAATAACCTCCAAAGTGTATTATAAGTTGTGGATCCTAGTTAGAGTATGTTGGGAAATATCCAGAAGGCCTCCACTTAAATTCCTTAAAAACCCATCACAGGGATATGACTGAACCAAACGAGTCATACTTTTCTATATAATTGGTACCCATAACTCGTATCCAAGACTTAACCCTTGGATCAAACACTATCCAGTATATGACTCACCCAACCAAGTCATAAACACTATGTACGATCTGTACCTATAACCCGTATCCCTAGCAGAATGAAATAATAGGAGGATCAAACACCTTCCACCATACGAGTCCTTGATATGACTCCTATAAATCTCTTTGAATCATACTCTGAAGTTATAACCCACCAACTAACACTTGTCAGCATACGATAGGACCATACCACCCGTACCCCAGCATACAGATTATACTCGTGCGTCGTATTGGATATGTTCCAATAGGTAGCTGATATACTAAGTCTAGTATGGAAGCAATGTTGTAGAAATTAGAAAAAGTCAAAGAAAGTCAAGTGAGCTATATTAAGAAGATTAAGGCAGACCTATGAGGGTGGAATTAGAAAGTTAAGTTGCATGCTACCGCAATCAAACAAATGCAGCAACAGTTTAGCAAAATATTGGCCATGTTGAATCAAAGGCAGCCTGACACACTTCTAAATAATACATTGTAGAACCTAAAGAATGATAGTCATTTCCATTCCATTACCCCTTGAAGAGGTAAAACCTCCATGTATCTACCTTTGCACACTATGAAAGAGTAAAAGACTGATTATGATCCTATTAATGTTGGGGAAGCACTAAAACTTCAAGATAAGAAATCATCAGATATTGAGAGAAGTAGTAAGAAAAATAAAGGAAAAGGTAAGGTAGAGGATCCTATTGAAAAAACCATTCAAAGACTTCTCCTATTTTTTACTTAGAAGTTAATAAAGAAGTACAAAAAGGCTAAATAACTTAAGTTCCTATATATGTAGAAGGAGTTGTCTGTAAACATTCCACTTGTAGAGGCATTGGAGAAAATGCCCATTTATGTAAGATTTATGAAAGATCTGGTCACTAGAAAGTAGACAGTAAGTTATGAGCCTGCTGATAATTTTCATCACTGTAGTGTTGTTGCCTCTAGATCATTAGTAAGAAGAAGGAGGAACCTAGATCATTCACTATTCTATGCACTATTGTGTCATCGAACTTTACTCGAGATTTATGTGATCTAGGAGCAAGTATTATTATCATGCGGCTGGTTGTGTTCAAGTAGTTGGGGTTAAGAGAACCTAAATCAACATCGATGAGATTGTTTATGGCAGATCATGATATTATAGAGTCAGATGGTATTCTTTATGATGAGTTGGTAAAAGTGGCATCATTCAACTTTATCGCCGAATTCATGATAATTGATTTTGAGGTGGACTTCCAAGTCCCACCATCTTATGTAGACATTTCCTAGCAATGAGTATGTCAATACCCGAGATAGCCCTCTATTCATACCATGGTTCTTATAACTATAAGTGATCCCAATATTATCTATGAACTAGCATGATACTTGAGCAACTGATTTAAATTGTGTAAACACATAATTTACTGAGCGGAAACATGATCATGAATAAAGTCTAAATAAATGTAATACAGATAAATACAACATGATAAAACTAAAGAAAGAACTTGAATTACATGAACGACTCTGACTGACCATCTATGAAGCCTCTGCTATACTGACTATAGATAGATGGGATATGCCACCAACAACCACAAATCAACACACATGAATTATCTAAATAACTGACATGAACAACAACTAACTAGAGTCCTCAAAATAGAAGAAATCATCACCTGCTGGAAGGAAGCTACAAATGGTCTGATTATGTTATGTGGGATACAAATGGCATCTACATTATGAGACAATATATAACATATAAAAATATATGGATCAGTACTTTGGAATGTACTAAGTCTATGGATACATGCAATAAATCGTGGAAATGTTTAAACAAGCTTTAAAACTGAGGATGTTAGTTATCTGGTGGAACATACATTAAAACACGAGAATACTTGATGAACTATAAGTCATAATATGTTTCATAGATCATGAACTAATAATAATTCTATAAGCTAGGAAGCGGTAAACATGAATATTGTATGTAAATCTCATGTAAAACAAAACATGCTGAAAAATTGATCTAAGGGTTATGCATATTTATTGGCATATAAATATGAACATATAAAATTGAGAATGCAAGACCAAGCATAAACATTCTTCTGAGATAATCTATAATTTGAAAGACTAAAATCTATATAATTGAACAACTAAAAATCTATATGTTTGGTCAAGCAAACCTGAGCTGAGATACACTGAATACTGACTGAAATTATAGGAGGTATTATGTAACTGATATGCCCCAATTGGAGCTAATTGGGGTCAAACCTGTAACCTTTTGTAAGGGTGTCGGTACCGTGACATGGGTATTAACATTGGCTATGTGGATTCACTAAACTGATATCCCGACAGATGACGGTGTCAATATTAAACTAACGGTTGACCCTTTATATACTACACTAGCTAAGTAGTTTGGGAACTTAGGAACTGCTACTAACTACTCTTCCTAAACTAACAGGGGATCTTCCATCCGACATTTAATCGATGCTAAATCCTACTCCGAACTGAACTGACACTGAATTGGACTAAGTTTACTCGAACATTATTTTTTATAGTGCAAATCATGATTATATCAACTGAGTAAAATAATAATATCCATGGTTTAAATGAATCATAACTTGAAAATCTAAAATCATATAAAACACATAGATATCGGGTGTTCATAACCCGCCAAAATTGAATGATCATAAAATATGATAGTAAAAATTTAAAACTATAGTATGGGATCGTGGTTCAAAGATCCAAAATATAGACATTTCATCAAATATATGAGAATCATGAATTTGAACCTGGGAATGTGTTAAGTATAAAGAAAATAACATGATTACATGGCTAAATTCATAGTTTGGGAATTAAACATGAAATTCACTTGAATATGACATGGGAAACTGAAGTTTAAAGCATGAAGCAACCTAACTTTTAGTGGGATTATACATGGACTATAATTGAGTTTAAATTACTATAGAATACATGAATTTAACCCATCTTGACATATGAAATTCCATAATGAAGGAAACACTCCATAATTAAATTAAAAAGATGTTTTTGGGCTCAATGGGTGGAAGGGATCATTGATGAATACCCACATACCTTAATTGAACGTATTCTTGAAGAAATCTTGAAATTGAAGCTTGAATCTTTGTGTTATTGAGAGAGCAAGCTTGGATTATTATTCTTGGAAAAGTGGAGGGTTTTTACGTGACTTTTTTTATGATTATGGGAAAGTAATGCCCTTTTTGATTTTATAAATTGTGTTTTGGATGATTGGGGTTGAGGGAAATGGACCAAATTACCACTATAAGACCCCATAAGTTCCTAACTCATTTTAGCTCACCATTGTCTGTAAAAGGGGTCCTAGAGTTAGAAAATTTAACTAAGTGTTAGGACTTAGTAATTTCTAAACCCCTGAATTTTGATGACTTTATTTTCAACCTTTCCAACGTTAGAAAGTTAATTTTTAAGTTGATTCATGGTTGGGGTTGTTGGTAAAACATCTCGAGTGAGTTTTAGAATTATTAAACAAGAGTAAGGGCATGTTTGAAAGTCCAAAATAGTAGCCTCACCGGGATAAGCCTATGGCATACCCTACTATGAAAAATAGTAGAGCCCACGGAGCCCACGATGCCCACTCTAGTTCCCCGTACCAGAGCTTGCAGCACCCGCTCAATTACCCGCCCCTTAATTTTTCAGCCTTTGTTCTCATTTCTGCTAGGAAAAATGGTTCTTTTCCCTTCATCCAATTGGTCCATCACACAGTATTAAGGGTCCCAAAAGCATTAGTTGTAATATAATTCTTTAAATTCACACAAAAAAAAAACCTCTCTCAAGAGAAAACCCTAGCCACTTCAAAATTCAAGCTCAAACTTCACGAAATCACCAAGAACCTTCACTAATTCATCAATTAAGTTAGGTGTGATGTTATTCATGGGTCCTTTTAACCCATGGAGTCCAATAATCTGTCTTCAAGTTTAAATTCAGGATTGTTACATGTTAATATGATTTATCTTCATGAAGTTATTATGAATATTGATTATAAACTATGTTACTATGATTTTAATTGGAAATTGTCCTTGACACATTTGACTAATGATTTTCACATGTTAAATCCTAAATCCATGATTTTAGTATTTCCAATATGTCAAAATCACATGTTTTAACTATTCTCATACTTAAGCCTATGAGTTTCAAGTATTTGATGAAATGCCTAAATGATTGGGTTTTGAACAATGACTACTTATTATGTTTTCGAAGCTTTAGTATGTTCCTATTATTATTGTCATTGAGTCCCGGGGGTTATGAATAACCAAAGTTTGGTAGTTTTTCTAGTTTTTAGAATTTACAAAATGATTTCAGCTATACCAAGTGTAATATCATTTAGTCAGTAACGTGGTCCGTCGTGAGTCCAATTAAGCTCAGATCAGTCTAGTAGTTAGTGTATTTTAGTTTGGAGTAAAAAATAGCATCGAGTGAAAGTAGGGATGGCATCTCCCTCATTTGTAGGCATGAGGCACATGCCTCTAACATTAGTAGGCATAAGACGTTAGTAGCAGTCCCTAGGTTCCAAACCTGTAGCACCACCGTAGACTTTTAGGGGTCCCCTATCAGTTAGGCATACCAACCTCATCCTTTGAGATTTCAGATTAGTGGATCCACACAGCTGATGTTAGTACTGATAACGCCCAGTCTACAGCTCTCGTAAGAGTGTAAGTGGTCGCTGTCAAATATAGAACCCAACTGGGTTGGGTGTCGAATCCCACAGGGAATACTTGGTCACTAAGTGTTGTAATTGTTAACAGACTGTTGGTCAAAAATTCTACGGAAAGGGGGGATTGGATTATGGCGTGAATTAATGCTATCAAAGTAACAATGGAATGCTTTGTTTAGTAAGATTTAATCACAGAGAATAGTAAGTTAGGTTTATGTCCACCTTATGAGTTCTATGTATCTATTAACTATGAGAAATGCGGAATTCAGATATGCTTGCACTTATAGAGATTCGTATTCTAATGGTAAATCCTAGCGTCTCTCGACCATCCAGAATTATTTCACTTTAACTCTCTCAAGCTTAAAGTGTATAACTAATGGTACAAATTCTCCAAGAGGTTAATCCGGTTAAGGCATTAACGTGTAAACAGGGGTTGGTAGCCCTATTTCCTTGTAAAACTCTCTTTTCCAAACATGTAACTTTTCTCTCAAACAAGTTAATGTTATGTTGGCGTATTCTATATGTTTGCAACCACAAGAATTTAATTAAGATGAAGAGAGTAATGATATAAGTAGCATACGTATCAAGAATTCACAAACTCATAGTAATAGATAGTATCTCAAAAGGCTTCCACAACCCTAACAGAGAAGTTTAGCTACTCATGAGAATAACGGAGATCACAATAGATATAATCATCATACCACAACCTAGAATAATCTTGGCGATGGGATAACTTAAACGTCAAGAAGGAGATGATGTTTTTCTTCTTGGCCGTTCCTCAAGAGAGCCAAGTTTTCTCTGTCAGAAAGTAACGTGAATAAATCCTAAAAGTGTCGAATGAATTATGAAAAGCTTAATGAAAAGCGTGAATGAAAAGCTTGCTGAAAAATTCAGCAAATAGGGTTTTTATAACATCCTTGTCCTAGACCTACTGAAATAGGGTTTTTATCCTTGTACTAGTCCTACTGAAATAGGGTTTTTATCCTTGTCCTAGTCCTACTAGGTTACTGCTGCACCCCTAAGTATTAAGAAATACTGATTTTGCTCGAGACGGATTCTCCATGCATCACATTCAGTCCACAAGCTTCCAAAAGTTGCCTTCCTTCTTACGTGAAGTTTCCCTTGCTACCGAAAGGTCCACAAAGTGCTGAAATCTTCATCATAAATACCTGAAAACATGCTAATCCGGTTGGTTAGCTCACTTATAGGAAGATGGACTAAAAGTGCAGGAATTATATATTTTGTCCTTAAAACTTAGCTAAAATATGGGTAAATTATAGTGCTTTAGGCGTGTAAATACGCCCAACATCAACACCCCACACTTAAAGCTTTGTTCGTCCTCGAACAAAATATTACGTCCATGCAAACATCTAACTAGGATTTCACAGCAGTACCACAAAATATTCATCAAGACAGGCACGACAATTATTAACAAAGAGTAGTTTTCTTGATCACTGCAAGAAACAATTCAACCTCCAACATAGACTCGTGATGATGGTTAATTCGTATCCACAATTTAAGGCACAAAGAATCATACAAAACTACCCAATAATCATTAACCTTGTGTGTCTCACACAAGATATCGCCCATAATCACTCATAATTTTGCATTTTTTGAAACATGGGTATAAGATTCTCCTTGCTCTCACTCTCACAAAGAATTCATATATTGCAACTACTGACCATAGGCTTGCCCTTAGTATAATTCTCTACTAATATCAGAATGCTAAGCTTAGGTAAAATAGGCCTTTATAGGTTGTAATGTAGGCTAAGGGACAGGTAGGACTATTTTTGCTAGAAATAGTGACTATGTTCCCTAAGCGCTTTAATACATCACATTATGCCATTAACACTCTCTTTTAAACAACCTCTCTACTTTCCTTTTATCTACCACCCCTTTTCACCTATTTTGTTATTCAATTTTAAACAGAATAAACTTTTTATTTTTTTTTCATTTTTTCTTTTTTTTTATAACACACCTCTATAATAGCCACGCTTTTTTATAACAAATTCAAGTACCAATACACTCTAAGGCATCACTCTCACCCAATTTCCTCTTATTTTGTCACATGACTTTACAATTTAAAGCGCTTAGGAATTTGGATCAAATTATGGTCTTGAAAAAAAATGGATTAGGCTACATATGAGACTGTCAAAGAAAATAGCTAAAGGCTCAAAGGGGGTTATCTAGGATAATGTACATGGGTAGGTAAAAAGAAGGTAAACAATTATAGGCTGCCAGAGAAATGCCTAAATCATCTCCTAAACTCACACTCTTTATTTCGCTTTACATACAAACCAGGAAAGTTCTAGCATCAGCCACAAACACAGAATATACTATAACCTCACACACACAAGGCACATGGTCAACTTTATTGGGAGCAGTATAGACTCTTGACCCAACATATGAAGGAATTAAACCAAACACTTATCACACAGTGAGTCACACTTAGAGCGTAAACATCTCAACAGTAATGATTATAGCACAAACTCTTGTCATAATACCATGCCACCTATCAGAACAATTTCATGCAAAATCTAAAAAAAATCTAAAATTTAACTACTAACAACTAACTAAATCAAACAAACAAACATAAATAAATGCAAATGCAGGCAAAGAAATATAGCATACAAATATCAGCACCCCACACTTAGACGGGACACACTGCCCTCAGTGGAAAATAAATAAGAAAAACTTGATTACTCGGACTACTCCTCTATGTCTGGGGTCATACCCCCTGCATCGGAATCATCATCAAAGTCATCGTCATCAGAGTTCTCATCCACGTCTGAGTCTGGCATTCGTCGATCATCATCAGTCGGTACGTCATCATCGAGAGGTTCCTCAAAATGTACACCTACTCCACACATAACCCGCGCATGATCATTCATCGGGTAGTCATAATCCAATTGCTGGAGCTCTGCATCTATTGGAACATGTCCCTTACTCATCATGGAAAACCTCATCATGCCATATAAATGGCGGAAGAAGCTTTCGTCGCGAGCATGTCTTTCTGCAGTGGTCAGGTTGACGCCATGCATGGTTTCAGAATCTTTCACCTTTGTGAGGTCAACCTTCTTCGGGTTGTGTGGAAGCTTATGATATGCAGGTTCCTCTTCGATGTCCTCCTTCCTTAATATCGCAGTCAAAAGATTGCCAAAGCTGAAGTGGAACCTCTTGTGCATCCTAGCCTTACGCATTGAAGATCGAATAATCGCCCCAATATTGATGGGGATGTTCGTCATCAAGCGCGTACACCAATCATACTCTATCACGTGTGATCTTTGTGTGCTGAGTCCCTGGAATCAGTCAAGAGTTGACTATCCACAACCATATCCGAGCTTCTCTGTTCAAGGAAGCATACGGGAAGGTATTGTACCGACCGGTATCCTTGTGATGACTCCAACGTGCCATTGATCTTGTTCCGCACAGTGTGTGTCTGATTGCCCTGTACGGAGGTCTGTTATAAATCTCCTTGAGCGGTTATGGATCTACATATGGAAGACCGAGAAAAGAGTTGAAGAACTTTGCATTCAGTTGCAAGACTTGGACCCTAATCTGCACTTCACTTTCGGTAGTCTTTGGGGACCAATTGGCATAGAATTCTTGCGTTAGATCAAGAATGCACTCTCACATATATCAAAAAATGAAATCAAGATGTAGCACCATTATTTTAGCCAAAATGCGAGGTTCTCTCTTTGCTAGGCTCTCCTTTTGTATCAACTCTATGTTTACATATTTTTTCACTTTTTTTTTCCTTTACCACTCCTTTCCTTCCTCCTCTAGGACCCATTTTATACCGAACATACGGTGAGATATTTGCAGCGAGAAGGATTCAGATTGCTCTTTTCTTCTCCTTTTCTGACCCTTTCTATGAGGTGGATGCTTTTTCTTTTCCTGGTCGACTTTTTGGTGCCATTTTACCTGAGATTAAAATAAAATAATGTTAGCTTATCTCAGAAGATTTAACCGACACACAACAATAGTGGCACCACCCCATACTTAATTTGTTGGTACAAACTAATTAAGTGAACGATGTCGACTACTCAAACTTCATCGGCATACATTTAGGCGTTATGTTCCAACAATACATTCAGCACAGTCATACTTCTATGTCATCTTAACTATCCTTTTCAACTCTATTTCATGTAATCTTGACCATACTTTATGGTTTGGATTAGTGCACCTTTTGAACAAGACTACTACATAGCGATCGAATCAAATTATGGCATAGAATAAATCACAACATCTCATGCTTGTATTCAATTATGATCTATGTCTCGATGAACGAGCCATTCAAAACATTCCAACGTTTGACTTACACGATTATGTGATTAACTTTACCATTTTGATTTCGCAAAAAGATGACAGTGTATAACAATCAAATACAAATCTGAACAAAGTTTAGAACACCCATACGTATTCTTTCACTCAACTAGATGTATCATAACAAACCAACTATATTCAAATCACCAACACTACTTCAAGATTTATCAAATCATTATAAGCGTAGTATTGTAACACTTACGGAATATAAAAAAAGAAATTACTTGGTGATGGATTTGGAATATGATCTTGCAAGGTTGGATGAGCAAAAACAAAAGTTTTGAGAGATTTGGGAAGTAAAGGCGGCGCCTAGGTTGAGAAAATAAGTGTGTTTTGTTTTAAGGTTGAAGTTCTATTTATAGACCAAGGCTTGGGTCAGGTTTGACCCATTTAAAATCGAGTTGGGAGACCAAAAAGTAAGCATAGGCGGCGCCTAATGCTTTGCCTATGCTTAGCATAGGCGGCGCCTTTTGCAAAGCCTAGTTGAACATAGGCAGCGCCTATGCTATGGCCTAGTTGGACATAGGCGATGCCTATGCTACGACATTGTAGATTCAGAGATTAAAGGATTTAGCATAGGCGGCACCTTTAGCTTTGCCTAGATGAGCATAGGCGGCGCCTATGCTATAGCATTGTTGATTCAGAGAGCAAAGGCAATAGCATAGGCCTTGCCTTGTCTATTGCCTAGATTAGCATAGGCAATGCCTAACCGATAGCCTTTGCTTCTTCATTCCCAACTTATCACCTTTAACATAGCTTCCTTTCAAATCAACATTTGAGACCAACCTCCTCCTTTATACATCTTGCACCTACACTTACTCAAAAATAACAAAAAAGATTAGAACGATGGGTTGCCTCCCACCAAGCGCCTTAGTTTTGGTCATGGCTCGACTCTTCTTTTTGGATTTTTATTTAACAAAACAAACTCCTAGTAAAACAAAACAATTTAAAACGATGGGTTGCCTCCCATCTAGCGCTTGATTTATTGTCGCGCCGCAACATAGTTATCTCGATTACTTAGACTTCATCGAGATATATGGTGTATCATTTTCTGAATGGATTCAGACGACGCTGATGCTTAGTTGTGGTCATGCAATCTTCTTCGAGATGAATCTTGTGCGTACATATCCTAGGAGGGATACCAATTATATCATCAATAGACCAACCAATGGCTCTCTTGTACCTCTTCAGAGCAGAGATGAGTGCCTCTACTTGTTGTTCACCTAAATCGGCCACAACAATCACCGGAAGTGTATTTCCACTTCCCAAAAATGCATACCTTAGATGGCTGGGGAGCTCTTTCAATTCTATCACTGGTGGCTCTGCAATGGAAGTCTTCGCTGTTGGTGAAGGTTGATTCCTAAGATCAAGGTCTAGCTTCTTAGGAGCATGAGAATAGGACCTTATTCCTGTTAGAGCACAAGTGGTTTCTTCATACTCTTCAACCTCCTCATGCTCAAAATTCAATAGCACATCAGATAATGGCTCATTACTAAGCTGCTTCTCTGCAGATAATTCTTCCACATCTTCAGAATAAACATTAGCTACAGAGAAGACATCCATATCTCTAGGCTGCTTCATCGATTTGCATACATTAAAATGAACCACTTTGTCATTCATCCAAAATAAAAGCTTATTGGCTCGTAAATCAATAAGCACACTTCCTATTGCGAGGAAAGGACGACCCAAGATTATGGGAACTTTAGAATCCACCTCGCAATCCAAAATAACAAAGTCTGCGGGAAAAATGAAGGTGGAAACCCTCACCAACACATCATATAAGATACCAACAGGTCGTTTTACCGACCTATCTGCCATCACGAGCTGCATATTGGTTGGTTTTGGAACACCCAACCCCAACTTCCTGTAGACGGATAGTGGCATCAAATTGATGCTAGCCCCCAAATCGCATAATGCCTTGGCAAAATCCAAAGATCCAACAGTGCAAGGAATAGTGAAAGAACTAGGATCTACCTTTTTTTGAACTAACGATCTTGTAGCGATTGCACTGCAATGATGAACAGTGTCTGCTAACTCATAACTTGCTGCCCGCTTCTTTGTCAAAAGGTCCTTCATGAATTTCGCATACCCAAGCATCTGTTCCAGCACCTCCACCAAAGGAACATTAATAGTCAGCTGCTTCAACATAGTCATGAATTTACTGAACCTGGTGTCATCAGTTTTCTTCTTCAGTCTCTGTGGAAAGGGTGGTGGTGGAAAGGGAATAGTTTTCTCCACCACTTCCTTTTTATCTTGCTTTCGATTATCAACCTTTTACGGAGTGTTATCAGCCTTTTTCTTCAGTCTTTGAGGAAAAGGTGGTGGTGGAAGGGGAATAGTTTTCTCATGAATGCTCTCATTCTGATTTTCAGCTTCTACAGAATCATCATAATCTGCATTAATAACATTATCCTCTGTATTATCAACCACTTGCTTGCCTTTGGATGGATTTTCCAACACCTTACCACTCCTGGTAGTAGTAGCCATACATGATCCATCATTCCTTGGATTTTGCATGGTGTCGCTAGGTAAAGTTCCATCCTTTCTTTGGTTAAGTGCCACTGATAGTTGAATCAATTGTTGCTCCAGCTGTTTAATTATAGTAAAATGCAAATCAACCAATTGATTTATTAAAGACAAATCATTCTTCACCTCGGTTACGCCCATATTGGTTGCCTCCACTCCTTTCAACAGCTTAGCCATCATATCGTTCATGGATATTTTCCCAGAGCCAGACGCCACAGCCTCACGATTTCCAGGAGGAATATACAAACCACTCAAGTCAGTCTTATTCTTCCAACTACCTTGATCATGGTCATTATTTCCAGATTTATCATAATAGTTCCGACCTTGGTTTCCATGGGCATTGCCTCGGAAACCCCCCTGATTATTCAAGTAGTTAGCTTCTTCTTCAGAATCAGATTCATCTCTTCCCTGTGACACAACAGCTTTGACTTTTTCGATCTTCCCTGATAATAAATGCTTGGTAAGAAGATCCATCTGTGTTTTCATGTGCGCCATATCTTGATCACATTTCTCTTCTCTTCGCCTCTGTTCTGCAGTCATGCCAATAGATATAGTAGAGCTTGCTACCTCAGAATCCCTAGTATGCCAAGATCTACTCTGCCTTGTCATACGATCTAGCATACGACTTGCCTCATTAAAAGTAAGGTCCATGAATGAACCACCCGCAGCATTATCAACCACTAGCTTAGTCACTGAATTCAAAGACCTGTATAATATCTCCATCAAGTGGACGTTGGTCATATGATGATTTGGGCACCTCATAAGCTTCTTATTGAACCTCTCCCATGTTTCGTGGAAAGCTTCAGTTGGAAGCTGTCGAAAATTGCTTATCTCATCTCTTAATTGTGCTCTCTTGGATGGCGGATAGAATCTTTCTAGGAAAGCGTCTTTCAGTTGCCTCCAATTAGTAATAGAGTCAGGAGTTAGCCCGTTCAACCATAGAGTTGCCTCTCCAGATAGAGACAATGGGAATAAGCGTAGCCGGATAGCATTCTGTCCAGCCCCTGGATTGTCAAAAGCCTTGCATATTGAGATAAAATTAATCAGATGTATATTCGGATCGTCTCCTGTAAGTCCACCAAACAACCCTTTGAGTTGCAATAGCTGAATCATGGTGCTAGTGATATTGAACATAGCTCCAGGTGCCAAGGGTGGAAAAATAATAGCCCTTGTGGTCAGGTCTTATTTTAGATTGATGATCTCTCCTATGCATAGGTGCCGCCACCTCATCAGTACGCCTAGGATTCAGTAGCTCTTCATAACCCAGGTCCTTATCGTCAGGATTTGTTGCCCGGCCTAGGTTGTCAATATTCTGTTGATGCACATGAGCAGCTGCCAATGCAGCTAATATAGCCTGCTCCTGTTGAGTAGCCCTTCTTTCAATGTCACGTTGTGCATCCATTCTGCCAATAAGTTAAGGCTCAAGATTTATAGGTAATAACGGTTGGCCAGAACTTTGAGTGTTTGGCATGCGCTCAAACAAACCTGAATGAAACAAAAACAACAACTAAAAGAAAAATACGAGAATCTTTGTCCAAAGGGTCTATTGACTATCACAAACTTAGTTGACAACCGTATTCCTCGACAACGGCGCCAAAATTTGATAAAGCTCAGCCTACAGCTCTCATAAGAGTGTAAGCGGTCACTGTCAAATATAGAACCCAACTGAGTTGGGTGTTGAATCCCACAGGGAATACTTGGTCACTAAGTGTTCTAATTATTAACAGACTGTTGGTCGAAAATTCTACAGAAAGGGGGGACTGGATTATGGCGTGAATTAATGCTATCAAACTAACAATGGAATGCTTTGTTTACTAAGATTTAATCACAGAGAATACTAAGTTAGGGTTATTTCCACCTTATGAGTTCTACGTATCTATTAACTATGAGTAATGCGGAATTTAGATATTCTTGCACTTATAGAGATTCGTATTCTATGGTAAATCCTAGCATCTTTCGACCATCATAGATTTTCTCACTTTCTCTTTCGAGCTTAAAGCGTATCTAATGGTACGAATTCTCCAAGAGGTTAATCCAGTTACGACACTAACTTTTAAACAGGGGTTGGTAGCCCTATTTCCTTGTCACACTCTCTTTTCTAAACATGTAACTTTTCTCTCGAACAAGTTAATGTTATGCTGGCGTATTCTATATGTTTGCAACCACAAGAATTTAATTAAGATGAAGAGAGTAATGATATAAGTAGCATACGTATCAAGAATTCACAAACTCATAGTAATAGATAGTATCTCAAAAGGCTTCCATAACCCTAACAGAGAAGTTTAGCTACTCATGAGTATAACGGAGATCACAATAGATATAATCATCATACCACAACCTAGAATAATCTTGGCGATGGGATGACTTAAACGTCAAGAAGGAGATGACTTTTTTCTTCTTGGCCGTTCCTCAAGAGATCTGAGTTTTCTCTGTCAGAAAGTAACGTGAATAAATCCTAAAAGTGTCAAATGAATTATGAAAAGCTTAATGAAAAGCGTGAATGAAAAGCTTGCTGAAAAATTCAGCAAATAGGGTTTTTATAACATCCTTGTCCTAGTCCTACTGAAATAGGGTTTTTATCCTTGTCCTAGTCCTACTGGGTTACTGCTTGATAACGCTCAAACTACAGCTCTCGTAAGAGTGTAAGCAGTCGTCATCAAATATAGAACCCAACTGGGTTGGGTGTCGAATCCTACAGGGAATACTTGGTCACTAAGTAAGCAATGATTAGTAGAATGTTGATCGAAAATTCTATGAAAAGGGGGGATTTAATTGTAGCATGAAATAAAAGTATCAAAGTAACAAAGAAAATCAGAATGTTTAGTAGGTTTTAATTAATGAGAATTGTAAGTTAGGGTTATGTCCACCTTATGAGTTTTACGTATCTATTGGCTATGAGTTATGCGGAATTGTGACATGCATGCGCTTATAGAGATTCGTATTCTATGGTAAATCCTAGCATCTTTCGACCATCATAGATTTTCTCACTTTCTCTTTCGAGCTTAAAGCGTATCTAATGGTACGAATTCTCCAAGAGGTTAATCCAGTTACGGCACTAACTTTTAAACAGGGGTTGGTAGCCCTATTTCCTTGTCATTCTCTCTTTTCCTGACATGTAACTTTTCCTTCGAACAAGTTAATGCTATACTGGCGTATTCTATATGTTTGCAACCACAAGAATTAAATTAAGATGAAGAGAAGAATGATATAACCAGCATACGTATCAAGAATTCACACACTCATAGCAATAGATAGTATCACATAATGCTTCCATAACCCTAACAGAGAAGTTTAGCTACTCATGAGTGCAACGGAAAACACAATAGCAATTATCATCATACCAAAATAAAAATCTCACATAAAGTATGTTTTGGTAGCACTTGTGACGTGAATTCCTTGCAAATAGCGTTTCTCTTGTCATAAAAATTAAAAGTCGAATAGATGAAAAATAATATCAACAACGAATTTGTGAAGAAAAGGGGAAAAGATCAAATAGGGAGAAATAAGTATGAGGGTGGCAAAAATTGGTGCTGAAAAGTTCAGCAACATAGGGTTTTTATAACGTCCATATCCTATTCCTACTAAGCTACTGCATACTTATCCTAGTCCTACTAGGTTACTGCATCCTTATCCTAATCCTACTAAGTTACTACTGATCCCCCAAGTGTTTAGAAATGCTATTTTTGCCCGGGACAAGTTCTCCATGCATCACTTTCAGTCCATAGGCTTCCAAAAGCTGCCTTCCTTCTTACGTGAAGCTTCCTTTGGCATCAACCAGCCCATAAAATGCTGAAATCTTCATAATTTATACCTGAAAACTTGCTAATCACGTTGGTTAGCTCACTTATAGGAAAAAGGTCTAAAAGATGCAGGAATTATATATTTTGTCCTTAAAACTTAGCTAAAATATGGGTAAATTAATGTGCTTTAGGCGTGTAAATATGCCTAACATCAACACCCCACACTTAAAGCTTTGTTCGTCCTCAAACAAAATATCATGTCCATATAAACATCTACTTAGGTTTTCACAGTAACAACACAAAATTATTCATCAAGACAGGCACGACAATTATTAACAAAGAGTAGTTTTCTGATCACTACTAGAAACAATTCAACCTCAAATATAGACTCGTGATGATGGTTAATTCTTATTCAAAAGTTGAGGCACAAAGAATCATACAATACTACCCAAAACTCATCAACCATGTGTGTCTCACATAAGATATTACCCATAATCACTCACAAGTTTTGCATTTTTCGAAACATGGGTACGAGATTTTCCTTGCTCTCACTCTCACAAAGAATTCATATGTTGCAACTGATGACCATAGGATTGCCCTTAGTGTAATGCTCTACTAATATCAGAATGTTAAGCTTAGGATCAAATAGGTCTTTACAGGTTGTAATGCAGGCTAAGGGATGGATAGGACTATTTTTGCAAGAAATAGTGACTAAGTTCCCTAAGCGCTTTAATACATCACATTATGTCATTTACACTTTCTTTCAAACATCTTTTCTACTTTCTTTTAATCTACCATCCCTTCTCACCTCTTTTGTTATTCGATTTTAAACAGAACAAACTTTTTAGTTTTCTTTTCATTTTTCTTTTCTGTTTTTTGTTCATAACACACCTCTATGATAGCCACTTTTTCATAACTAATTCAAGCACCAATACATTCGAAGGCATCACTCTCACCCAATTTCCTCTTATTTTGTCATATGACTTTACAATTTAAAGCACTTAGGAATTTGGATCAAATTATCGTCTTGAAAAAAAATTGATTAGGCTTACATATGAGACTGTCAAAGGAAATAGGCTAAAAGGCTCAAAAGGGGCTGACTAGGACAATGTCCACGGGTAGGTAAAATGAAGGTAAACAAGTACAGGTTGCCAAAGAAATTCCTAAATCATCTCCTAAACCTACACTCTTTATTTCGCTTTACATACACACCAGGCAAGTTCTAGCATCATCCACAAACACAGAGTATACTATAATCTCACACACACAAGGCACATGGTCAACTTTATTGGGAGTATTGTAGACCCTTGACCCAACAAATAAAGGAATTAAACCACACACTTATCACATAGTGAGTCACACTTAGAGCCTAAACCTCTCAATAGTAATGATTTTAGCACAACACTTGTCATAATACCATGCTGCCTATCAGAACAATTTTATGCAAAGTTTTTTTTAAAAAAAAAATTAAAAATTTGACTACTAAACAAATAAAACAAATAAACATAAATAAGCAAATGCAGATAAAGAAGTATAGCATACAAATACCAGCACCCCATACTTAGACGGGACACACTGTCCTCAGTGGAAAATAAATAAGAAGAACCTGGATTAGGCGCACTTCTCCTCTATGTCTGGGGTCATACCCCCTTCATCGGAATCGTCATCAGAATTCTCCTCCACGTCAGAGTCTGGCATTCGGTGATCATCATCGATTGGCACATCGTCATCGAGAGGTTCCTCAAAGTACACACCTACTCCACACATAGCCCTTGCATGCTCGTTTATTTGGAAGTCATAATCCACCTGTTGGAGCTCTGCAGCAATTGGAACACGACCTCCGCTCATCATGGTAAACCGAGTCATGCCATAAAGATGGCAAAAGAAACTTTCATCCCGAGCATGTCATTCTGCAGTGGTAAGGTTGACGCTATGCATGGTTTCAGCATCTTTAACCTTTGCGAGGTCAACCTTCTTGGGGTTGTGTGGAAGCTTATGATCAGCTGGCTCCTCTTCGATGTCCTCCTTCCTCAATATTGCAGTCCACAGATTGCAAAAGCTGAAGTGGGACCTCTTGTGTAGCCTGGCCTTACGCATTGAAGATTGAATGATCGCCCCAATGTTGATGGGGACGTTCGTCATCAATGCGTACACCAAATACACTCTTTATCATGTAATCTTTCTGTACTAAGTCCCTGGAATCAGTCAAGAGTTGACTATTCGCAACCATATTCGAGCTTCTCTATTCAAAGAAGCATATGGGAAGGTGTTGTGCCGACCGGTGTCCTTGTTTCTGCTCCATCGTGCCATTGATCTTGTTCCGCACAATGTGTGTCTGATTGCCTTGTACGGAGGTCTGTTATATAGCTCTTTGAGTGGTGATGGATCAACAGATGGAAAACCTAAAAAAGAGTTGAAGAACTCCGCATTTAGTTGTAGAACTTGGCCCCGAATCTTTACTTCACTCCCTGTAGTTTTCGGTTAGCAGTTGGCATAGAATTCTCATGTTAGATCGAGATTGCATTCTCCCATATCTCGGAAGATGAAATCAAGATGTAACGCCATGATCTTGGCCAACATGTGAGGTTTTTTCTTTGCTAGGCTTTCCTTGTTTATCAACTCCACATGAACATATTTTTTCTCTTTATTGTTCCTATACCACTCCTTTCCTTCCTCCTCTAGGACCCATTTGACTCCGAACATGCAGCGAGGTATTTTCAGCGAGGAGGATTCACCTTGCTCTTTACGTCCCCTTTGTGTCCTTTTTGTGAGGTGGTCGCTTTATCCTTTCCTTGTCATGCTTTTGGTGCCATTTGTACCTGAGATTAAAATGATAGTCATGTTAGCTTCATCTTGGTAAATACAATTGACAAGAAAACAGTAGTAGCCCACCCCACACTTAATTTGTTGGCACAAACTAATTAAGTGAACGTTATCGATTACTTAGACTTCATCGATGTATGTTTAGGTGTTATGTTCCAATAATATAATCAGTGCAGTCATACTTGTCTTGTCGTCGTAACTAACCTTTTCCGATTCTAGTTCATGTAATCTTGACAATGCTTTCATGTTTTGGACTAATGCATCACTTTGAATAAAACTACTACATAGATATTGTATCAATTTATGGCTTGAAATAATCACAACATCTCATGTTTGTAGTTAAACATGATTTTCATCGCAATGAACAAGTCATTCAAGCAAGCTTTCAAGTTACAAGATTATGCAATTTTCTGAACCATGTCGATTTCGCAAGAAGTATGACAGTGTATCGAAATTAACTACAAGTTGGAACCAAGTCAAGAACACCAATACATATTCTTTCACTTTCTTAGATGTATCACAACAAATCAACCATATTCAAATCACCAACACTACTTCAAGATTTAACAACTTAGTATAGGCGTAGTATTGTAATACTTATGGAATATAAGAGAAGATAGCCAAAGTACTTACTTGGTTGCTGGCCTCGGAAGATGTTCTTGCAAAGTAAAAGAGCAAAAGGAAATTTTTTGAGAGAATTTGGAGAGGTAGGCGGCGCCTAGGTTGAAGTTTCAATGCAATTTTGTTTTAAGACAAAGGTTCTATTTATAGGACAAGCTTGGGTCGGGTTTTGACCCATTTGGAATCGGGTTAGGAGACCAAAAAGTGGGCATAGGCGCCTCCTAATGCTTTGTCTATGCTTGGCATAGGCGGCGCCTTTTGCAAAGTCTAGTTGAGCATAGGCGGTACCTATGCTATGGCATTGTTGGGCATAGGCGGCGCCTATGCCATAGCATTCTTGATTCAGAGACAAAAGGCTTTTGCATAGGCGGCGCCTATGTTATGGCATTGTTAGGCATAGGTGGCGCCTATGCTATAGCATTGTAGAATCCGAGAGCTTAGGCCATAGCATAGGCCTTGCCTTGTTCGTGACCTAGATTTACATAGGTGTTGCCTTGTTCGTTGCCTATATTTTCATCGGCAATGCCTAACCCATACCCTTTTGCTTCTTCATTCCTAACTTACCACCTTCAACAAATAATACTTCCAAATCAAAGTTTGAAACTACTCTGCTCCTTTACATCTCTTGCACCTACACTTACTCAAAAACTACAAAAACGATTAGAACGATGGGTTGCCTCCCATCAAGCGCCTTAGTTTTGGTCGTGGCTCGACAAAATCCTAGGAAAACAAAAACAACAAAAACAATTAAAAATGATGGGTTGCCTCCCATCAAGTGCTTGATTTATTGTTGCGGCACGACATAGTTACCTCGAGTACTTAGACTTCATCGAGATAAATGGTGGCCATGCATTTTGTCGAGTCAAGATGACCGATGTATGGTTTCACTCATTTGCCATTCACCTTAAAGACAACACCATTATTGTCTTCTAACTCAACTACTCCCGACGAGTAGACTTGGCTAATTTTGTATGGGCCAGACCATTTGGACCTTAACTTACCTGGGAATAGCTTCAGTCTGGAATTGAAAAGAAGTACCATATCACCCTTTTAAAAGTTTCGTTGAATAATCCGCTGATCATGATACTTTTTCATCCGTTCCTTGTAGAGGTCTGATCTTTCATACGCATGTAGACGGAATTTATCCATCTCGTTCAGCTGCTCCAATCTCAGATTCATAGCGTCATCCCACTTCAAATTCAGTCGCTTCAACGCCCACAATGCTTTATGCTCGAGCTCAATGGGCAAGTGATAGGCCTTCCCATAAACTAGTTGGTACGGGGACATGCCAATTGGCATTTTGAATGCAGTCCTATAAGCCCATAGTGCATCATCCAGCTTCCGAGACCAATCTTTCCTATTAGCGTTTACAGTCTTCGCAAGGATCAGCTTGATCTCTCGATTAGAAACCTCTACCTGTCCACTAGTTTGTGGGTGATAAGGCGTGGCTACCCTATGTTGCTTGACCCCATATTTCACCAACACGGATTTGAACATCTTATTGCAAAAGTGTGATCTTCCATCGCTTATGATGGTATGTGGTACCCCAAAACGAGAGAAGATATTTCTCTTCAAGAATGCTACAACATGCTTACCTTCATTATTGGCCAGCGCTACTGCTTCAACCTATTTGGATACATAGTCGACAGCAACTAGGATATATTTCATCCCAAACGAATTTACGAATGGGCCCATGAAATCAATACCCCACACATCAAACAGCTCTACTTCAAGAATTTTTGACATGGGCATCTCATGGTGCTTCGAAATCGTTCCTTGTCTATGACATTGGTCACATCTTCTCATAAATTCGTAGGCATCTCTAAATATCGAAGTCCAATAATAGACGCTTTGTAATACCTTTCTTGCTGTCCGACCACCTGCATGGTGTCCCCCAACTTGGGAAGCATGACTCGCTTCCAAGATACTTGGCACCTCCACATGAGATATGCATCGTCTGATCACACCATCCGCGCATCGTCTAAACAAATATGGCTCATTCCAATAGTAGTGTCTCACATCATGCATGAACTTCCTCTTTTGATGAAATGATATATTCGCAGGCATCACATTACTTACCACAAAGTTTGCAAAATCTGCATACCATGGTAACTCTTCCATCATCGTGGCTAAGATCTCTTCATCAGGGAATGCATCATCAATCTCAAAATCAGGCGGCACTATATGCTCATTCTCGAGTCTAGATAGATGATCAGCCACTTGGTTTTCGCAACCTCTTTTATCTTTTACCTCGAAATCAAATTCTTGCAGTAACAATAGCCATCGAATTAACCTTGGTTTCGCATCTTTCTTTTCCATCAAGTATCTCAAGGCTGCATGGTCTGTATGAACTACCACTTTGGTTCCCAACAAATAAGCACGGAACTTTTCAAAAGCATACACAACCGCTAGAAGCTCTTGTTCCGTGACAGTATAGTTCTTCTGGGCTCCGTTCAAGACCTTGCTCGCATAGTAGATTGGATGGAATAACTTTTCTCTTCTCTGGCCAAGTACAGCACCCATAGCTACCCCGCTAGCATCACATATGACTTCAAACGGTAGAGACCAATTGGGCGCTACAATGATAAGAGCTTCAATTAGCTTCCCTTTGAGGCATTCAAATGCCTTCAAGCAATCTTCACCGAAGTCGAACTTTGCATCCTTCTCCAAAAGCTTGCATAACAAACTAGCAATCTTGGAAAAGTCTTTAGTGAACCTTCGATAAAAACCTGCATGCCCGAGGAAACTACGAACTCCTTTGACAGAAATTGGGGGTGGTAGTTTTTCGATGACTTCGATTTTAGCTCGATCCACCTCAATTCCTCTTTCGGAGATTTTATGCCCAAGAACAATACCTTCTTTTACCATGAAGTGACACTTCTCCCAGTTCAGCACTAGGTTGAATTCAACACATCTCTTCAACGCCATACTTAGATTTGCCTAGCACAATTCAAACGACTCACCCACAACTAAAAAATCATCCATGAACACCTCCAGAGTGTCTTCCACCATATCAGAAAAAATGGACATCATACAAAGATGAAAAGTGGCGGGTGCATTACATATCCCAAATGGCATACGTTTGAAGGCAAACGTACCATATGGGCATGTAAACGTTGTCTTCTCTTGATCTTCGGGAGAAATAAAAATCTGATTATAGCCGGAATACTCATCTAGGAAACAAAACCATCCTTTCCCTGCTAATCTATCGAACATTTGCTCTATAAATGGCATTGGTAAGTGATCTTTAAGTGTCCACGAATTCAGCTTCCGGTAGTCCATGCATACTCTCCACCCTGTGACAGGTCTGAGTGGAATTAACTCATTCTTTTCATTCGCAACTACCGTCATGCCACCTTTCTTGGGTACACATTGTACCGAGCTTACCCATTTACTGTCGGAGATTGGATACACAACCCCTGCATCTAACCACTTAATAATTTCTTTCTTGACCACCTCTTGCATAGGTGTATTTAGACGCCTTTGATGCTCAATAGTGGGTATGCAATTTTCTTCAAGTTGAATCTTGTGTGTACAAATCCCAGGCAGAATACCAATAATATCAGTGATGGTCCAACCGATGGCTCTCATGTACTTCCGTAGAAGCACGATGAGAGCTGCAACTTGCTGCTCACCCAAATCTGCCGCCATAATAATTAGGAGGGTGTTACCGCTTCCTAAGAATGCATACTTTAAATGACTAGGAAGCTCCTTCAATTCTAACATGGGTGACTCTTCAATAGATGGTTTAGCTGGTGGTGTACGTCAGTTTTTGAGATCAAGGTCCAGCTTCTTGGGCGCATAAGGATATGACCCTAATCTTGTTAGAGCACAAATAGTTTCTTCATAATTTTCAGCATCCTTACGCTCAACATTCATAAGCACAACCGCCAATGGGGCATCAATAAGCTGCTCCTCTACAGGTAAATCTTTTGCATCATCAAAATAAATATCAGCTACCGAGAACACGTTTAGATCTTTAGGTTGCTTCATTTATTTACACACATCAAAGTGGACTACTTCATCATTCATCCGGAATAGAAGCTCATTAGCTCTTAAATCAATAAGCACACTTCCTGTTGCAAGGAAAGGGCGCCCCAAGATTATAGGAACTTCTGATTCCACCTCATAATCCAAGATAACAAAGTTTGCCAGAAAGATGAATGAAGAAACCTTCACCAACACATCATTTAAGATACCAACAGGTTATTTTACCGACCTATCTGCCATCACGAGCTGCATTTTGGTTGGTGTAGGGTCGTCCAACCCCAACTTTCTGTAGACGATTAGAGGCATGAAATTAATGCTTGCTCCTAAATCGCATAATGCCTTGGCAAAATTCAAAGGCCCAATAGTGCAAGGAATAGTGAAGGCAGCGGGTTCGGCCTTCTTCTAAACTAGTGATCTGGTAGCGATTGCGCTGCAATGATGAATAGTATCTATCAACTCTCCACTCCCTGCCCGCTTCTTTGTTAAATGATCCTTCATAAATTTTGCGTACCCAGGCATCTGTTCTAGCGCCTCTACCAATGGAACATTAATGGTCAGCTGTTTTAACATTGACATGAATTTATTGAACTTGGTATCATCAGCTTTCTTTTTTAATCTCTGAGGAAAAGATGGTGGTGGAAGGGGAATAGTTTTCTCCACGACTTTCTTTTCCTCTTGCTTCAGATTGGCGATCTTTTCGGGCTGTGGACATTGAGGGGTGACTTCATTGACGCCTTCTTCAGCTTCTTTGGTGTCCTCTGGTTCGGCATCATTTAATACATCGTCGGCCACTTGCCTATCATTGGCTGGGTCTTCCAACACCTTACTACACCTGGTAGTAATAGTCGTGCATATTCCATCATTCCTTGGGTTTTGCACTATGTCGTTAGGTAAGGTGCCAGCTTTTCTTTGATTTAATGTGGCTAAAATTTGACTCAATTGTTGCTCCAGCTATTTTATTGAAGTGGAATGCGAGTCAACCAATTGTTTCATTGAGGACAAATCATTTATTACCTTGGTTACTCCCATGTTGGTTGCCTCCACTCCTTTCAACAGCTTCGCCATCATATCTTCCATTGACATCTTACCAAAGCCAGATGCAGCGGTGTCACGACTTCCAGGAGGAACATACAAACCACTCCTGTCAGTCTTATTCTTCCAACTACCTTGATCACGATCCTTGCTTACAGACTTATCATAATAGTTCCGACCTTGGTTTCCTTGGGCAGTGCCTCGAAAACCCCCCTGATTGTTCAAGTAGTTGGCTTCTTCTTTAGAATCGGATTCCTCTCTTCCTTTTGACGCAACCGCTTTGACTTTTTTGGTCTTCCCTGATAATAGATGCTTTGTAAGAAGATCCATCTGTGTTTTCATGTGTGCCATATCTTGGTCGCGTTCTTCCTCTCTTCGCCTTTGTTCTGTAGTCATGCCATTAGATATAGTAGAGCTTGCTACCTCAGAATCCCTGGTATGCCAAGCTCTACTTTGATTTGTCATCCGGTCTAGCATATCACTTGTCTGAACAAAGGTGAGGTCCATGAATGATCCTCCAGCCGCATTATCCACCACTGGTGTAGTTACTGAATTCAAGGATCTGTATAGTATCTCCATCAAGTGGACATTGGTCATGTGATGATTTGGGCACCTCATAAGCTTCTTCTTGAATCTATCCCATGTTTCGTGGAGGGCTTCAGTTGGAAGCTGATGAAAGTTGCTAATTTCATCTCTCAATTATGCTCTTTTGGATGGCGGAAAAAATCTTTCTAGGAAAGCGTCTTTCAATTGCCTCCAATTTGTAATAGAATTAGGAGTCAGCCCGTTCAACCATAGAGTTGCCTCCCCAGATAGAGACAATGGAAATAAGCGCAGCTGAATTACATTCTGACCAACGCTTGGATTGTCGAATGACTTGCATGTAATAAAGTTGACCAGATGCATATTCGGATCATCACCTGCAAGTCCACCAAATAATCGCTTGAGTTGCAATAACTGAATCATGGTGCTAGTGATGTTGAACTTGGCTCCAGGTGCCAATGGCGGAGGAATAATAGCTCCTGTGGCTCCAGCTCCATCTAGATCGTCATCATCATCATCAAAGGGAATCTTTATAGCTCAGCGTTCAGGCCAAAATCTTTCTTTACGATATCTTCTATTTGTCGGTGTCGCCACCTCAGCATCACGCCTAGGGTTTAGTAACTCATCATCACCCAAGTCCTCATCATCAGGATCTGCTGCTCGCCCAGGGTTATCGATATTTTGTTGATGTAATTGGGCAGCGGCCAACGCAGCTAGTCTAGCCTACTCCTGTTGAGCAGCCCTTCTCTCAATGTCACGTTGTGCATCCATCCTTCCAATAAGTTGTGGTTCAGGGTTTATGGGTAATAATGGTTGTCCGGAACTTCGAGTATTTGGCATGCACTGAACAAAAAACCTGCAAAAAACAAAAACAACAACTGAAAGTAAAGTACGAGAATCTTTGACCAAAGGGTCTAGTAACTATCACAAACTTAGTTGACAACCGTATTCCCCGACAACGGCACCAAAATTTGATAACGCTTAAACTACAACTCTCGTAAGAGTGTAAGCGGTCATCGTCAAATATAGAACCCAACTGGGTTGGGTGTCGAATCCCACAGGGAATACTTGGTTGCTAAGTAAGCAACGATTAGTAGACTGTTGATCAAAATTCTATGAAAAGGGGAGATTTAATTGTAGCGTGAAATAAAAGTATCAAAATAACAAAGAAAATCAGAATGTTTAGTAGGTTTTAATCAATGAGAATTGTAAGTTAGGGTTATGTCCACCTTATGAGTTTTACGTATCTATTGGCTATGAGTTATGCAGAATTCTGACATGCATGCGCTTATAGAGATTCGTATTCTATGGTAAATTCTAGCGTCTTTCGACCATCACAGATTATATCACTTTAACTCTTTCGAACAAGTTAATGCTATACTGGCGTATTCTATATGTTTGCAACCACAAGAATTAAATTAAGATGAAGAGAAGAATGATATAAGCAGCATACATATCAAGAATTCACACACTCATAGCAATAGATAGTATCTCATAAGGCTTCCATAACCCTAACAGAGAAGTTTAGCTACTCATGAGTGCAACGAAAAACACAATAGCAATTATCATCATACCAAAATAAGAATCTCACGTGAAGTATGTTTTGGTAGCACTTGTGGCATGAATTCCTTGCAAATAGCATTTTTCTTGTCGTAAAAATTAAAAGTCGAATAGATGAAAAATAATGTCAAAAATGAATTTGTGAAGAAAAGGGGAAAGGATCGAATAGGGAGGAATAAGGATGAGGGTGGCGAAAATTGGTGCTGAAAAGTTCAGCAACATAGGGTTTTTATAACACCCATATCCTATTCCTATTAAGCTACTGCATAGTTATCCTAGTCCTACTAGGTTACTGCATCCTTATCCTAATCATACTAAGTTACTGTTGATCCCCCAAGTCTTTAGAAATGCTGTTTTTGCCCGGGACAAGTTCTCCATGCATCACTTTCAGTCCATAGGCTTCCAAAAGTTGCCTTCCTTCTTACGTGAAGCTTCCTTTGGCGTCAACCAACCCATAAAATGCTGAAATCTTCATCATTTATAACTGAAAACTTGCTAATCACGTTGGTTACCTCACTTACAGGAAAAAGGACTAAAAGTGTAGGAATTATATATTTTGTCCTTAAAACTTAGCTTAAATATGGGTAAATTAATGTGCTTTAGGCGTGTAAATACGCCTAACATCACTGCTGCACCCCTAAGTATTAAAAAATATTGATTTTGCCCAGGACGGATTCTCCATGCATCACATTCAGTCCACAAGCTTCCAAAAGCTGCCTTCCTTCTTACGTGAAGATTCCCTTGCTACCGAAAGGCCCACAAAGTGCTGAAATCTTCATCATAAATACCTGAAAACATGCTAATCACGTTGGCAAGCTCACTTATAGGAAAATGGACTAAAAGTGCAGGAATTATATATTTTGTCCTTAAAACTTAGCTAAAATATGGGTAAATTATAGTGCTTTAGGCGTGTAAATACGCCCAACATCAAGTACCCGTTGCATGGTACTGACACCCTCCCAATTGGGGTCACAAGTTGGACCCTTATAATACATTGAAATATGTCGGTTATAGCTAGCTCCTGCTATCTCAGTTCAGTATTCAGTACAGATCTCAATTTCAGGTTTGCTTGACCATAGCATACAACTATTAGTTATTCAGTATCAGTATTTCAGTACTTCAGCTTACAGACTATGTCAGAATCATGTTTTACACTTGATCATGTATTCTCGGATTTTTTTACCTCTTTTATGCATTCATACTCAGTTATATCGTGCTATTCCACCAGTTATTATCTTATGCATACAACCGTATATTTTAGCCTAACCTCATCTCATATTCTAGTAATTCAAAGTACTAAAGCTTACTCATTTATTGCGTTGTGATGTCTCATATCATAGGTTCGAATTCTCAAGTTCCCGACTGTACTTAGCCATTCAAGTGCATCAGCAACAGTGCTATGGTTAGTTGTCATATATCGACTATCATTTATGTTTATCTCAGTCTTTCAACTCAGTAGTCAGTTGGAGTAAGTTGGTGGCTTGCCTCATCAACTCCTCAGTTAGTTAGAGGATTTTTAGACTATTTTAGATAGTTACTTAGTTTATTAGTTGTTATTATCAGTCTATACGATATTATTTTCAAATGTTTTCTGAACTATGATCTTAGTCGAATGTTTCAATATTTTAAAACTTATGGAGTTTTAGTTAAATTCTATACATATTATTTTGTAATCTATTTTAGTCAATACTCACAAAAGGTACCAGCTCATGGGTTAGTTTGTGGTCTCTTAGGACTGTAAGCACTGCATGGCGTCCAGGGTGTATTTTAGGGGGTTTAAACCCCTTCTCCTTAGGAGGATAAAACATTGGAGGTGTAACCTCCACGTTGCATCCCTTATTCCTGAGGAGAGACCAGTGCATCACGCAGCTTATTTATGTAGGGAAATCGGCACAACATGGTCATATTATAGACCCTTACTATTACTCACAAAAATGGGCATAACGTTTGATCGAGTATCAAATTAAGGAAAAATTGTCGCGATGGATACTTGACCCAATCAGGGGTTACGACCCGAGGACAGCCCTATTCAATATTATTTTAATATGGGTTGAGGGGGAAATAGGTCATTTTCCCCACCCTTATTCAGCCTTAACATGAAATTAATTAGCCTATAGGGAAAAAATCTCATTCTTTCTCATAAAGTCTCTCAAGAGTAAGACCTAGCCTCATCAAGTTTAAGAATTCAAGTCTCAAGTTCTCACTTCAATCTTCTCAAAAGTAGTAATCAAGGTATATGAAGTGTTCATTCAAGGGTCCCTTCAATCGTTGGAGTCCAAGAAACTATTTTTAAACTTCAAGTTTATGAATTTCATGTTGGTTTTGATTATATCCATGTTTATAATGATTAATTTGGATTCTAATTGATATTTTATGATATGTTTCATGTGAGTTTAATTGATATGTATGTAATATCATGAGGATCCATGTAAAACCTTTGAAAATGTTAATTGGGATTTAAGTTATGATGTCTACTTGTTGTTTAGTGTAATGTGCATATGTATGCTCACCAAGTCCTTGATGAATTAATCAAGTGAACTAATAAGGGAAATAGATCATATCATGTTAGCTTATGTGCAAGTTGTATCTTGCTAGTGTTTCATAAAATATTTCCATGAATGAGTTGTGAACAAATGCACATAATTATGCTTTTCAAGATTATGCAATCATTCACCTTTCATACTATCAAGTCCTGGGGGTATTCAATACCCAAAAACCTAGTTGTTTACCTAGATCTTTAGTCAGTTATAGAATTCAGGAAAATCTCAGTTTTATTCATAATTTAGTCATAATATTCAGTTCAAAACTCAGCGGTACTCAGTCAGATAATAAAATTTAGTAGTATTCCATCAGTCCATGGAACTCAGTGAACTCAGTTAAGTTAAATCAAATAATACAATTAGTAGTGGTTCAGTCAAGCTCAGTACATTGTAGGAATCGATTCAGTGTCTATTTAGTTGGGAGTAAGATTTAGCACCGAGTGAACCCAAGGATGGCGGCTCACCTGCTAGTGGAGGGTATGGTCGTTAGAAGTAATCCTTGTATTCCAGAACTACATAGCCAATATAGGTTGAGATATATCCTTGTGAAACTAGGGTTGATATATCTTATTTGAGATTTCCTACCAGCGAGGGTTGATGAAAGAGCTTTCTGTTAGAGAGGATTAACTCATAGTTTGTCTTTACCCGTGGAATGGTATTGACACCTTTCCAAATAGGGTTACAGGTTGGACCGCAAATCAGTTAGATAAGGGTCATGTTGGTTAGATGACTATTCCCCATAGTCTCAGTCTCAAATTAAGTCTCAGTATAGAACTCAGTTTAGTTTTATAGATTCAGAATTGTCCGATACAATCACTTATTTCTATTTGGAACTTAGTATAGTTCCGCAAATCCAGGACTGTTAGATACAGTCATTCAGTAATCAGTAATTCAGTATTAGTATACTCAAATATTAGTTAATTAGAATTCATATTCAGTATACAGTATTATCATAATTTCTATTACAGTATACGTATTCATGCATATATTCTCATTCAGTCATATTCATGATATTCGGTTAGTATTTTTTATGCACATGAACTCAAGCATTTTACCCTACCTCACTGAGCATACTAGTACATTCAAAGTAATGATGTGTGCCTTTATTTTTTACTATGATATCTTATATCATAGGTTTAGATGTGCAGGCTCCTAATTACCCTTAGGAATTTATACTTTCAGCAGTCAGAGTTAGTGGTGACTTCTAATAATTTGAGGACACGATTGTTTTCTTTCACTATTTTAGTTATTAGTTCACTTTCTGTAATTGGAGTTAGTTTGGGACTAGTCCTATCAACTCTACAGTTCAGACAGTTTAGAGTCTTTTCAGACTAGAAGTATTCTCAGATATTTTAGTTCTGGTATTGTTATACCATATTCAGTTGTATCTACATATGTGAACCCTATGGAAAGTTTTTGCCTATATTCCACATATTACAGTATTATTATTATTTAGTTATTACAACAGGTACAAGTCATGCATTAGCTTGTTGTCCTTTGGAATTATGAGCACCGTGTAGCATCCAGGGTACAGGCTTAGGGCGTAGCATGAACCGACACTAGTACTATACTAGACTAAGTTTAACTCAACATTATTTTGATTAGTTCTCCTTATGATTATATCAACTAAGTAAAATAATAATATTCATGGTTTAACTAAGTCATTACTTAAAATTCTAAGATTATGTAAAATATTTAGGTATCATGTGTTCATAACCCACCAACACTGTATTCATAAAATGTGATAGCAAAGCTTTAAAACTATAGTATGGGATTATGGTTCAATGACCCAAAACATATGCATTTTATCAAACATGTGCAAATCATGAACATGAACATGAGAATGTCTTATGTATGAGGAAAACAACATGACTATATAGTTACATTCATAGTTTGGGGATTTAACATGAAATTCAAATGAATATGACAGGGGAAACTAAAGTTTAAAACATAAAGTAACCTAAATTTTCATGGGATCATACATGGACATGAATTGGGTTTAAATTACTAGGGAATACATAAATTTAACCCATGTTTAAAATATGAAATCCCATAGTGAAGGGAAATTCCATAGTTGAATTAAAATGTGGATTTTGGGATAAATAGCTGAAGGGACCTATTGATGAATACTCACGTACCATAATTGAATGGATTCTTGAAGAACTATTAAAATTTAATCTTGAATCCTTGTGTTCTTAAGAGAATAAGACTGGATTATTGTTCTTAGGAAAGGGAGGCTTTCTACATGTGTTGTTTTAGGGATTATGGGAAAATAATGCCCTTTCTAGTGTTATAAATCGTGTTTTGGATGATTAGGGTTTAGGGGAAAGGACCAAATTACCCCTTATCCCTTAGGAAGCTAAAATAGTAGGTTAATAACCTCTGTATCATTTTCCTTATTCCCAGGGATATACCGATGCATTGCATACCTTTTTTTAAGGATAAGACCGGTACAACGCAGCCATATCACAGGCCCTTACTATTTCTTGCAAAAATAGATACAACTTTTTGCTTAGGTATCAGATTAAGAAAATATTGGTATCGTTGCAGAGCTAACTCAATTATCTATAATTTGATGATTTGTGATTTTAAAAATTACAGATATAAAAAATGTTATACACATTCAAAGTTGACCCTTGTTGAATCAAATAGAAAAATATAGCCGAATCAAAGGTTCTTAGCTCAACTTTTCTCTCTATGATTCCTATGAACATTTTTCATCTCACAAATACTTTACACACTAGGATAAATACCATGACATATATATTCATATACAAATAATGGGATTAGAGTTTAGAAAATAGGAACGATCGTTCACAGTCTAGCCCAAAAATATAGGGTTTTACAGGGTAGGGCATTAGTTAATATGTAGTTGGGGAAGATAAGATTTAGACTCAACAATGAATAGGTAAACTTCAATGTATGCCAGTCAATATAGAATCCAGACAATATGAGAGTTGTGTGTGTAATAGACACCATTGATGATGAAGTTGATGAAGTAACTGTTCCAATGGAAGAAAGTCTAGGTGTTAAAGCATTAGCTGTGGTTATTATGAATTTAGAAAGATGTAGAATTGAGGAGTACGAAAAGATGGTAGTTGATCTATATGGGAGAGTTCATATATTTATGCTCTAAAGAAGATTGATGTAGACTTGAAGAATAAAACCACTCCTCCTTGTCGTCAGTTAATTTAACATCCACTAGTATTTGAGTTGAAGGCCCTCCCATATCATTAGCGTTATGCATTCTAAGGGGATAATAACACCTTGCTTGTGAATATTGCCATAGATTTTATAGAGGATAAGGTAGAGGCATTATTTTCTGTATTGTAGAAGTTCAAATGAGATATAGGATAGATGATTATAGTTATTATAGGTATTCATCCTTGAATTTTAATCACAAGATCTAGCTTAAGCCATACTATATTTAGAGTATTGAGAACAACGAGGATTAAATCCTTCTATGTAGGAGGTAGTGAAGAACTGATCATTAAGTGGTTAGACGCTGGTGTTTTTTATCCTATTGCTAATAGTAAGTGGGTCAGTCCTATTTAGTCCATCCCAAGGAAAGAAAGAATTATAGTAGTGCCAAATGATAAGAATGTGCTAGTGCCAGAGAGACCAGTCATATAATAGAGAGTGTGCATGGACTATTAGAAGCTGAACACATGGACCTAAAAGGACCACTTCCAATGCTCTTCATTAACCAGATCCTAGATAAAATTACGGGAAGTGGTTTGTGTTGTTTTTTGGATGGCTATTTAGTTTACAATAAGATCATGATTCCTCTCAAAGATTAGGATAAAACAGCCTTTACTTGCTCATATGGGACCTTTGCGTTCAAAAGAATGCCATTTGGGTTGTGCAATACTCCAGCTACATTTCAGAGATGCATAATATTTATCTTCTCTAACATGGTAGAAGATACCATTGAGGTATTTATGGATGATTTTTCTATAATTGGTGATTCTTTTTACTGACGGTTCGGTTGACTTGGCTAATGCTCTGCGGCAATGTAAAGAATGCAACTTAGTGGTTAACTGGGAAACGTTCCACTTTATGGTGAAAAAAGTAATTGTTATTGGGCATAAAATCTTGAAAAAGGGAATAGAGGTTGATAAATTAAAAATTAAAGTAATAGAGAAGTTTCCACCGCTAATTTTAGTTAAGGGAATTTGGGGTTTTCATGGCCATGTTGATTTTTACAGGCAATTTATCAAGGATTTCTCAAACATTTCTAATACTTTAAGGAAACTTTTTTGATATCAGTTGGACAATATTTTCTCATAAAAAGTGAAATTGTGTCAGCTATTTTCTCTCTCTTACTAACATCTTTCTCTCTCTCAGGAGAAGCAGACGTCGGCGTAATAACATTGCTGACAACAGTTAAGTAAGATACCATCTCTCTCTCTCCCTGTCTCTCTCTCTACCCTTTCTCCTTCCCTAAAGATGGTTTACTCTCTCACTGGCATATGGGTTTTCACTATTTCTACTCCAACGATGGGTAAGCGGTGCCGACAATAGGATAGATTCAGAGAAAATAAAAATTTAAATAAAGAGACAAGAATAGAAGTATAGATAAGAAGGAAGCAGATCTTGACCCTCACACCAGATCTGACCCGGCGACCTTTCAGCAATATTTCGATGACATTCTAACAACTAATTTTACCCTAATCTACTGGATTTCAGTGCAGAAAGCATGAGTTGAATACTTGATCCACGTACCCTGGTGACTTCTAACCTCAGAACTTTATTTTATCCTACTTTCTTGTATTGCACATTTTTTGTCATCTTCATTATTTATATTTTGCATTGGTTATTTTGGTGTAGGATGTCTTGTTGTCTTCACTTGTTATTTCTAGTATCTGTTGTTCTTCAAATATTGTTGTATTGTGTTCTTTGCATTTTCCTTTTATAGTTGTTGTTGTTTTTTTGCCTTCCCTATGTTTTTCATTAAATAGTAGCTTGGGTGGCTAATGGTGGAGTAGGGCTATTTCGTGGAGGACTAGGGTGGAGTTGGAGTCCGGTGTTGGGATAGGTTTGAGATACAAAGTATGGGGTATTAAAGGAGGGGATAAGAGAGATGGTAGGTTGAGGGTAGAGTTGTGGAACACAGGGACCCTTTAGGGTAAGTCGATAGAACATGTAACGATTCTTAAGAAGGGAAGGATCAATATTGCATGTGTTCAGGAGACCAAGTGGGTAGGTTCTAAGTCTAGGGATGTTGATGGGTACAAGGTGTGGGTTTCTGGTATTGAGAGGCATAAAATTGGCAGAGGTATCTTAGTGGATGAGGATCTTAGGGGGTAGGTAATAAAGGTTAAAAGGGTTTGTGATAGGGTGATGACTATAAAGTTGATCCTTAGGGGGCCTTCATTAAGCATCTGTAGTGCGTATGCGCCACAGGCAGGCCTGGACGATGAGGAGAAGAAGAGATTTTAGAAGGTTTTAGATGAGGTGGTAAGAGGCATGCCTAGTTCAAAAATAATTTTCATAGGAGGGGACTTTAATGGGCACACCAGGTCTCTGCCGATGCTTTACGATAATGTGTAGGGAGCTTTCGGGTTCGGGGATATGAATGTTGAGAGAGCTGCTCGTTTATATTTTGTGAGGGCCTTTAGGTTAGTGGTAGTGAATTCTAGATTTCTGAAGAAGGAGGAGCATCTAGTTACTTTTCGTAGTAGGCTAGCCAAGACTCAGATTGACTTTTTCCTGCTTAGGAAGGGGCATAGAGCAATGTGTAAGAATTGTATGTTAATCTCGAGTGAGAATCTTGTGAGCCTGCATAGACTTCTGATAATGGACTTGGTTATTAAGAAGAGCATGAAAAGTGTGGGTGGGAAGGGTCAACCTAGAGTTAGGTGGGGTAGCCTTACTCCAATTAGTGCCTTAGAGATAGGGGCAAAGTTGGAGAAGATAGGGGTTTGGGAGGGTAGGGGGACGTTGATAGTGTGTAGGGTAGGGCTGTGGGATGCATCAAAGAGTCTTCTAGAGAGGTGTTAGGTGTATCGAGGGGCTGGTGTAGCTAGTATTAGGGGGATTTATGGTGGAATAAAGATGTTAAGTACAAGGTGGAGATGAAGAAAGTAGATTATGTTAAGTTGGTGGAGAGTAAGGATGAAGAGGAGAAGCATGTAAGCAGGGAGAAGTATAAATTAGCTAAGAAGGAGGCTAAGTTAGCAGTTACAGCTTCTAAGACAACAGTTTTTGAGATTTTGTATAATGGGTTAGAGGAGAAAAGCGGGGAAAAGTGGTTGTTTAGGCTTACCAAGGCTAGGGAGCGGAATGGTCGGGATCTAGACCAAGTGATGTGTATTAAAGGGGAGGATGATAGAGTTTTGGTAGAGGACACCCTCATTAAGAAAAGATAATTGTCATATTTTCATAAGTTCTTAAATGATAAGGGGGATAGAGCTGTTGTGTTAAGGGAGTTAGAGCACACCAGGGAGTGTCGTAATTTTTGCTATTGTCAGTATTTTATAGTTGAGGAGTTCAGGGAGTCTATTTGCAAGATGCAAAGGGGTAGGGCGATGGCGCCAGATGAGATTCCAGTGGATTTTTGGAAGTTTTCTTGAAGGGCAGGGTTGAGGTAGCTTACCAACCTATTTAACAATATTTTCAAGTCTGCGAAGATGCTTGGGGTGTGGATATGGAGTACGATGATTCAACTATATAAGAATAAGGGTGACATTTAGAGTTGCAACAACTACTAGGGTATTCAGTTGTTGAGTCACATAATGAAGATTTAGGAGAGGGGTTCGATAGAAGGTTGACGAATATTATGTCTATTTTTGAGAATCAATTTGGATTTATTCCTGGTCGCTCGATGACTGAGGAAATTCACCAAGTGCAGATACTGGTAGAGCAGTATAAAGAGTGAAAGAGGGATCTTCATATGATGTTTATTGACTTGGTAAAGGCGTATGACAAGGTCTCTAGAGAGGTTCTTTGGAGATGCTTGGAGTCAAGGGGGTCCCAGTGGTGTACATCAGAGCAATTAAGGATATGTATGAGGGGGAAAAGACTCAAGTCAGGACGGTGGGAGAATATTTTGAGCATTTCTCAGTCTTGACAGGGTTGCACCAGGGATCGACTCTTAGTCCATTTTTGTTTACAATGGTGATGGATGTGTTGATGCAGTGTATAAAAGGCGAGGTGCCTTGGTGTATGCTTTTTACAGATGATGTAGTTTTGATTAATGAGTTGGTTCAAGATGTTAATGATAAGTTGGAGGTTTGGAGACAAACCCTGGAGTATTTGGAGTGCAATTTTAGTGACTTAAGTCAAGAGAAGGAGGTGGTGGTGAAGCTGAACTCTCAGATAGTTTGCAAAAGGGATAGTTTTAAGATTCTTGGGTCTACAATTCAAGGGAATGTAGAAATTGGTAAAGATATCTCTCATCGTATTGGGGCATTTTGTATGAAATGGAGGCTCGCTTCAGAAATGTTATACGATTAGAAGGTGCCTCCCAAGCTTAAAGGAAACTTTTATAAAGTTGCAGTCTGGCCGACTATGTTGTATGGAGCAGAGTGTTGGCCAATTAAGAATTCTCATATCCAAAAGTTGAAGGTGGAAAAAATGAGGATGTTACATTAGATGTGTGGTCTTACAAGGGCCGACAATGTTAGGAATGAGATTATTCAGGAGAAGGTGGGAGTGGTATCAGTGGAGGAAAAAATGCAGGAAGCGAGGTTTAGATGGTTCGGTCATGTGATGAGGAGGGTTACGGATGCCCCAGTTCACAGGTGTGAGATGCTGGCATTAGATAGTTTCAAGCGGGGTAGGGGTAGATCGAAGAACTATTGGAGAGAAGTGACTAAACGTGACATGAAGTAGTTTTAGCTCACTGATAACATGATCCTGGATAGGAATGTTTCGAGGAAAAACATTAAGATAGAGGGATAAGGTAGGTGGATGAATTGTAGTCAGTAGTTAGCGGGGCTTTGGTTTCTTTTGTTTGGTAATGTACATTATTTTTGTGGATGTCGTATCTATGTTAGTTTTATTGTGTTTCATACTTTGGATGTTTTTGTATATTGTCCTATGTCTTGTGCCATGGGTCTATTAGAAATAGTCTCTCTACTTCTTCAGAGATAATAGTATAGACTGTGTACACTCTACCCTCCCCATACCCCACTTGGTGGGAATATACTAGGTTATTTGTTGTTGTTGTTGTTTGTTGCTAATACTTTATGCAAGCTACTTGGCAAAGAGGTGAAGTTTGATTTTGATATGGTAATCTAAAAGCTTTTGAGTGTTTGAAGAAGAGGATGGTGTCGGCCTCTATTATTGTGCCTTATGACTGATCACCACCATTTGAGATTATATGTGATGCAAGCAAAGTATACCTAGGTGCTTTCCTGGGCCCTAGGCGACAAAAATGAATAAGGGAGGGTGTTGTAAAAATAAAACAAAAATAAATAGAAAAAGAAAAAGAAAAAGAAAAAGATAATTAGAAAAGATAACCGCACTCGGCCCAAAATAGGCATGAAAAAGAATTAAATGGGAAAGATAATGGTGGACTGAATTGAAAGATTGTTGAAAAAGTATACCCTAAAGAAAACTTAGTACCAAGGAGGCTAAGTCACTAAAATCTTCACAAATATACCATAACTATCCCCAAGCTTACATTACAAGACTAACAAAGTCCTATAGTGATTCTAACCTAACCATTCAAAAATTTAGGTTAAGAGAATAAGCGCAAGCCTAAGACATTCTGTGTAGACTTATTGGAATTTCTTTAAAAGTGTGATTGTCTCAAGACCATTCCTGGAATAATATGATGAATCAAACTGAGTGATAGGAACTTCTTTGACTGTGAGGGTGCATAGGTTGCAATGTCAGGATATATATTTTTCACGGTAATGTATATTACTTAGGCATAGTTATTCATTGCTAATGTAATACCATCATTGGATTCCTAAAGGTCAATATATTGTACCGAATTATGATACACAGTAACGTTTTGAACAATGAGATCGGAGGGGAATAAATGTTCTTGTGCTAATATATAAGTCAACTGTCAAATATGTCATATACTCTCCACAGTTAAGCATCGTGTTTTTGTGGGTAGTGTTTTCGTGTATGGTATGAGGAAATACAACAGATCAAAGTTGAGAGTGTTGATGTGCCTTCGAAATATTGCACATTCGATGCTTAAAACAAGGAATTTTTACTTGGACTTAGTTTATTTTGGTGTATATGATGTGTTTGTTGGATCATTCTAGGGAAATTAGGTAGGTAGTGGCTTCAACCGAAAGTTGGAAGAAAAGTCTCTATAAAAGGTTAAGTACTGTTAAGGCTAAAAGTCATTAAGTCTCTATATGACTCATAGCCTAACTCATAAGAAAGACAGTGAAACGACCTTACCCGAGGTCCTTATTGTAATGGGCATCCCAGGTCCACTTGGACCGCAGAACACCCCCATTACCCAATCCAACCTCTAGTCGCCTACCCTGAGTTAGCTCAATTTCGAACATAAAACAAGATAACATAACTAGACAACAAGTGACTTTGGGGTCTGTCTATTCCTAGAGCATCCCTACCAAGCCATCCTATCTACCAAACCGTAAAAATTAAACCACCTAGCCAAACCAATACTGAACCAAGGGCCATAAACCAGACAACCAAATGAGATAAAAAAACATACTATGATTAATGCCATAATAAAAGAGGATGGAACAACCAAAAATATCGTCAACTGGTATCAGCCCCAATATCAATAGAAATGCTAAGTCTAACACCAATACCGATACCACCTATTCCAACCCATAGCAGTATCACTAAGCCTCTAACAAAAAGAATACCAAAATTCGGTTGGGACATTCCCCCAACCATAGACAAAACCAATATCCATAAATAAGCCAAAGTATGAAATAACATCCATGAAATAGAGCCTTTCAAAATGATGGAAGGTCACAACTTCAATCCAAATGTTGACCTCAAAGTCCGAATCGCTAAGCAGGAGGAGTGGAATGATAGGTTCCTGCATCGCATGGGGATATAGCGTCCAAACACGAGTTAGCGGCTGAACACTACAATGAACTCAGGATAAGGATAAAATAATTCCATTAGTAAATTCAAGTGAAAACAATCCATATGCACACACCATACACACATTTATATAACCATGCTCAGAAAGGGGATCGGGTTTAGCTAGCCATTAAAATATTTACCTCGATTATGTAGCTTTACCGTCCTAAACTGCCCAGGAGCTACATGCGTTCAGCTCCCCTGCTGAAAGGACCCCAATGTGTGAAGCCATACGACTAGGGAAAAAACATGGGATGACTAGTACATCCTAAAAATAAAAAGTGTGACATCATGCACATGGTCACTAGGACCTAAACTCATATCAGCAAATATGAATTTCCAGTTTTGATCCCCTCGGGACAACAACATTCCATGAATTTGCTACACACCTTTCACTTTTAACCCCAATTAAAACCATTTTCCATCCAAACAATTGTTCCATTATTATTAACAAAGGCTAATAGTAGTGGTATCTTCATACCAACTATAACATGAAAGTATTGTCCTTAGTCAATCATTAGGGGATTCCCATGTACCCCACATGATTTCCAATCAACCAAAACCATGGAAACCAATGCATTTTTAATCCATTCAAAATCATTTCAAACATTCATATCATTTAGGTTTCCATTACGAAGTTTAAACCATGCATAAGTTCCATTGAAAAACCAATATTATAGTGAAAACATTTATATAGGCATTTTATCAAACACGTTGCGAGCATAGTATTGCAAAATCCAAAGTCCATTACAAATGAACCATTCCCACGCAACCAATTATCCAAAACCACCTCTAATGCATATAAAAGCTTAATTAAAACATGTGAAATCCAAAACCAAGCATTTATAACCAAAACTCCCAAATAATATTTGTAAACCCTAAATTATTCATCATTCAATTCAAGAAAACATTTCATAAAACCATACCTTTAATTGGAACTAGAAAAAAGAGAAAAGAACATGCCTTAAACCAAGATGATGATGAAGAGTAATCGCCTAGATAAGACACAATTTACTCCTTAAGATAAAACCCTAGCTTCCCTTGTCCAAGAACTCTAGAAAGGATTTAAGAGTGTGTTCCAAGTGTTTAAGAATACAATAATAGGAAAAATAACATCCCAAAGGCAAAATAAGTAGTGGGACCTTATTAAGATAAGTAGGGGAAATATCCAGATTTCCCTCACTTAAACTGCATTAAATTTCTGTCATAGGGTATGACTGACAGTTATGAGTCATAGCTAACAAATACAAGTGGTAGCCACCTCTTGTACTCTAGGATTTCCCCCTTCGACCCAACACTGTCAAAGTTATGACACACCCAAAACCAAGTAATATTCAGAAGGTTTGAACATTGACCACCATACGAGTCCCTGGTACGACTTGCACATTAGCTTACGACTCATGGTGAGCAGATCATAATCACATTCGTCATATGTTACCATGTCGAAGATTAAGTGAAGTAACTAAACAACCCATACTTAAATGTATGACTCATACCACCCAAATTGTACCCATTACAGTAACTACATCAATCCTACCAACCAACACTTGTCAATATACAACTAGATAAAATAATTTGTACCCCAACATACGGCTCGGACCAAGGAGTCATATTGGGTCTAGAGACCAAAATCTAGGAAATTTTCCAAGGTTTGAAAACTAGGGTGTTTTAGTGTCTCCCACTAGGAACATTCATCCCCGAATGACGAACAAGGTAGAGGTAACCACACACCGGAATAATTTGCATTAAAAAATATATCTCTAATCTTCAACTAGGTTTTAGAACAAAGAGGCAAAGATCTTAATCTTTCCTTTAACAAACTTAGAAAATAAGGATATGTTAAAGACATATAACTTCCGCACGAATCCCAAAAGCATAAAACAGATGCAGATATTTGGACTTTATGTCCTCTTCTTATTCCTATATACTTTGTCCACCATATAGTTCTACTACAGAACCTTAAGCAAAGCCATAGCCTTTGCTTGCAACTGACGAAGCTTCCTATCTAAGATCTGAATGGGGACCTCATTATATGATAGAGAATCTGAGATACCATCCCCACCAAAGGAACAATAAAAGAAGATTCACCAAGACACTTATTCAACATGGAGACATGAAATACCAGGTGAATGGAGATTAAACTATAAGGAAACTCCAATTCATAATCAACATTTCCAACCCTCCGTAAAACCATATAAGGACCAATATACCAAAGACTGAGATTCCCCTTTTATCCAAACTGGATTACTCCTTTTATGGGAGATACCTTGAGGAATACCTTATCCTAAACCTCAAAATCCAAGTCTGTATGCCTTACATTTGCATAGGACTTTTGGCATATTTGTGATGCCTTAAGTGTATCCCGAATCACCTTCAACTTTTCCATTGCCTGATAGACTAAATTCGGACTGAACATATCTACCTTACTAAGATCGAATAAACCAATAGAAGACCTATATCTCCTATCATACAATTCCTCAAAAAGGGCAATACCACTATTAGAACGATAGCTATTGTAGCAAGAAAACTCTACCAAAGGTAGATGCTCAACCCAACTACCACCATAATCAACCACACATGCCTGAAACATATCCTTCAATTTGTAAATAGTTATTTTTAATTGCCAATGTGTCTGAAGATGAAAAGCAGTACTCAGATGTAACACCCTGAGTTTGTACCCTGAATGCTACACGATGCTCAAAATCCTGACGGACCACAAACTATCCCATGACTGGTACCTGCAGCAACAACTGAATAATAATAATGTAATATGAAAAAAGTAGGTGAAAAACATGCCATAAGATTTGATATTGAAATAAAAGTTAATACGGTATAATGATATCCAAACTAAAACATCTGGCTGAAAATACAGTAGTTTAAAAAGCCTCTAAACTGTCTAAATTGTAGAGTTGATGGGACAAGTCCCCAACTAACTCTGACTACTAAAAATGAATTAAAATAATAAAATAAATAATCATGTTCTCGATCTAAGATGACTTACCACTACCTCTGTAGGCTGAGAATCTGAACTTTAAGTGTGCTCGAGAGTCTGTGCATTTGAACCTATGATATAAGACATGATAGCGTTAAACAAAAGCACGTGTCTGTACTTCGAATGTACTAGTATATTCAGTGAGGTAGGATGAAATGTATGGGTTCATATGGATGAACAATACTAACTAAATATCATAAATATGATTGAATAAGAGTATATGCATGAATACATATACTCTAACTAAAATCAAGATAACACTGGATACTAAGTCTGAATACTTATTAACTGATATCTGAGTATATTGATACAAAATTACTATTAATTAAATGACTGTATCTGACAATTTTGAATCTGCGGAACTGTACTGAGTTTTGAATAAAGCTTAGTGATTGTATCTGACAGTCCTGAATCTGTAAAACTGAATTAAGTTTTATACTTAGACTGAATCTGAAACTAAGACTGTGGGAAGTAATTATCTAACCAACATGCCCCTTCTTTAACTGATTTAGGGTCCAACCTATAACCCTAGTTGTAAGGGTGTAAATACTATGCCATAGGTAAGGAAAAGTTGTGAGTTAAACCTCTCTGATACGAAGCACTTATACCAACCCTTAAAAATAGGAAAACTAAAATGAGATATATCAGCTCTATTTTATTGAATGATGTCACAACCTACACTATCTACGTAGTTCTAGAGCGTAAGGATTTCTCCCAAGGATTTCACCCTCTACTAGTAGGTGAGTCCCCATTCTTGGGTCCAGTCGGTGTTGAATCCTACTTCAAACTGGATAGACACTCGATTGAATTCTAAAATTTATTAGGCTAGACTGAAATATTACTGATCATACTGTATAACTTAACTGAACTAATTACAGACTGAATTCTGTGAACTGACTGAGTTTACTGTGTTCTAAACTGGATACAACTATATTCTAAACTAAATACTGAACTGAGGCTGATTACTAGTACTATTGAATTTTTCCTGAGTCCCGTAACTGAATAAGAGTACTACTGATCATAATGTTACTTAGATTATTTTGTAATTGACACTAGCTCTAGGTAAATATCTTGATTGTTGGGTATAAATACCCCCCAGGACTCAGTAGCATGAAAAATAAATCATAGCATAAGCTTGAAAAGCATAATCATGTCCACTTGTTCATAACTCATTCATGGAAATATTTTATCAAACACTTGCATAATACTACTTGCACATAAGCTATCATGACATGATCTCTTTCTCTTACTAGTTCACATGCATAATTCACAAACACTTGGTAAGCATATATATGCACTTAACACTAAACAACAAGTAGACATCATAATTCAAATCCACATTGACAATTTCAAGGGTTTTACATTGATCCTCGTGATATTACATACATATTAATTAACCTCATATGAAACATATCATAAAACATGGATTAGTATCTCAATTAACCATTATAAACATGAACATAATCAAACCCAACATGGAATTTAGAATATCCATAAACAAGAAGTTTAAAAATAGTTTCTTGGACTCCAAGGGTGGAAGGGACCCTTGGATGAACACTTCACATACCTTAGTTTGTGAATTTTTGAAAATTAATGGTGGAATCTTGAGCCTTGAACTTGAATTTAATTCACCTAGGGTTTTGTTTCTTGAGCAATATGTGAAAAAATAAATAAAACTTGCTAAAAGAGGGCTAAATTTTGTGTTATGAGGGTTGAAAGGCATAGGAAAATGACTTAATTAACCCTAAGGATGCGGCACTTTTTAATGACTGTAAACTGAATCATCGATGCCTAGGCCGATGCACCGCGTCGTTGACATCGATGAGATAGCTAATGTTCCACATCGAGTCCACATCGATTCATTAGAAATTTTACTGAGCTATGTAAAAAAATATTTATCAACGCGATGGATGATGTGACGTATTAAGATCGCAACGACTCACTATTTTTCTCATTCGAACATGGTTTAAATGAGGTCCAAAAAATCTGAAACATGTACAGAAACACCTATTGATATTTCTGATCATGAAATAACTAAAATATCAATATTTAATGGACGTAAAGGTCGCAAAATAAGATTGCCAAGTTTTGAATGCTAAATAACACTAAGTCGGAATACTTAGCTAGAATTTTCTAAGTCTGGGACCCCTTAACTAGCTTAAAGGACTGAATTAAGCTATGAATTTTTATGGGGTCTTCCATTATCTCCCCTTTGCGAATATTCATCCTCGAATGAGACTGACTAAGCTGAGAATAATAGTAGACTTAACATACTTATTGAACATGAAAATTTGAAACATGATTATCTAACTAATATTACTGACATAATGAATCTCATACGGAACATACATATCTGATGCATGAGTACATAATTGAGCTAATTCGTGAATGCTTGACTGGGATTTCTGATAAGATGAATGTTCCCAAACTGAACATGCATATCTGATGAATGAATACATGACTGAATTAATGCATGAATGTATGACTGAATATGTAACAATAATTGATACCAAGTTTGTAAAGGTAATCTGAACAAGGAACTTAGTAAGTTCAAGTAAAAACTATTACATAAAATAAAAATATATACTGATGAACCTAAGATCATTTTTTGGAGAAAGCATGAATGGGAACATAAGAACAGGAATGAGACTGGAATGTAATACATGAACTGAATATTGTGAACTGAACTGAGCCCCTTTAATACGTGGCTTACAACTGGGATTGGAACTTGAGGTTCAACTTATGAGTATCTGCTACTCCAAGATGAATTTGTTTCATAAAAATAATTGGGAGGTTTAGGATATAAAAGATCGAGGTTATAGTGCATCTCTCCCTTGGGACACTATATCCCTTGAATAATGCTGACTTGGCTGAGATACTGAGGAAAAGAAGAGGCGATGCACTAGGTACCTCTGAACTAAGTTGTGACTGAATATCTGGGGCCTGAAACTGAGACATGATATAAGATCTGATCTGAACACGCAACTACCTATGTGCTCCATATTGGAATGGTTACTTTCATGAGACTTTGGATAGTACGACTAGATAGAACGATGGAAAACTACACCATATGAATTTATTCGTCTGAATGCTAAAATAAATTACTGGCTTTATTGACTAACTTATACTGAAAACTTATTATCAACTAGATTTTTGTTTGACACTATTTCAACTACACTCTCTACCTCATTAAGACACTTCACCTGAGACTACTGAAAGTATTCCCATGGGCGTTGAGCACGAATACATAAATATATTAACTTATCTAATTAACTGAATAACAAATAATTGAATAATGGGTCTGCAAGATTAACATGTACTTAGTCTGAATAGCTGGACTAAAACTATAGAGTATTATGCATATGAGGAAGGGACTGACTGAGTAACATGAGATAACTGAGTGTGAATTAGTAAAAGCTATATTATTTGGAATTCAAGACCAAGTGTATAACATGGCTCTGAAATATTTTGTAATTTGAGGTACTAAAATAATAATAACTGTGTAACTGATAATTGTATGATATGGTCGAGCAAACCTAAAATTGAACTAAGCTTTTGATTTGATTACTAGACTGAGGCTGATAGTATAACTAAGATTGTCACTGAGACTATGTTTCAGATGGTAACTAGGACTGAACACACTACAAGGCATAAGTGAAAAAGTCATGAGTTGCATGACCTGAGTTTGGAGTTTTCGTGTTCATGGAACATGATTTGTAATACTGAGTAAACTGGAACTCCTCATACTAAGAACTTAAAATGCACACAATTCTATGGAAAATGCGTGAATATAGGTTGTGTTCATGGAGTTGAGACGTAAAGTATGTGTAGGTATCGTGATGACTGAAGTACAAAACTTTGATTTGAGGTAAAGATGGGCTAGGCATCATTCCCACCCATTACTTTTTTACATATACTAATATTACTACTGAAATCTAGAAGCCTGACTTCCTGAGATATCATGATTGGACAGTTCCTATATACCCATCGGGCTATTATAGGTTGACCCACTGGGGTAAAGGCTGAGAAATGTTTTGTTAATATTTGGTCTAACTTTAAAGTTAACTGCTATGCAAAGAGTTACAAAACAAAGAAAAGCTCATGGATCTGATGAGACATAAATATGTAAATCAGAGGTCTATAACATACAAGTTACCACATTAGGGGAACTTTCTCGATATGTCTTGGACTGAAGTGCATAAAGCTTATTTGGACGCTACCTACTGGCGGCACTAAAAGTGGCATCCTACTGATTCGGGTGATCGGACTGAGCTAAAAGACGATTGTGCTGACTTCGTAGAACAGTATTAGGACATTCTCAGACTCTATGACCTGGCTCGCCACATAAAAAACACACATCACTACCATCTCTCTATATACCTTTATGATTCTTGCCATATTTTTTGCAAAGAAAATTAGTAAGAACATCACTTGCACTACTCTGGGTTTTAAAGCCTCGTGCCCCATCATGCCTTTCATTCCTGAACATTGGTACTGGTGTACTAGTTGAAGATGGAACTGGGGATGAAAACTATTGACTAAACTAAGAACGGTTACCACCCTCTTACCTTGGCTGGGCTAAACTAAAGCTACCCATTCTGGCTCTATTATTCTCTCTCCTTCTTATTAAGTTTCTGTTCCTTAATTTACTGAGCATGAACATAAGCCTAGATATGTACATCTCCCTTATCAACATCACAATTGTGCACTCCTTAATCACTCTACCCGATACCCCAGACATAAACTTTTTAATTTTGGATCTATTGTCTGCTACTTCATGGGAAACATTCCTGGATAACTCAGTAAACTTGAAGGAATACTCTTTCACACTCATACTTTCTTGCTTGATATTGATGAACCCTAACACTTTGGCTTCTTTCAGCTCTAAGGGAAAGAATCTATCTAAGAAGGTCATATTAAACTCTTCCTATTCTATCGGCTCGACATCTGCACTCATATCTACCTTTCACTACTTAAACAATGTATTCGCTATATCTTATAGATGATAGGTGGCTAACTCAGTACACTCACTAGAAGTCACTCCCATGATATCTGTGACTTTCTAAACTTTATCAAGGAGCTCTTGTGAATCCTCTTCAAACTTTGAACCTAGGAATAAAGAAGGATTCATTCAGGGGAAGTCCCGAATCCTAGCTGCAATAGTACTAGCCATTTGATTGGCTGGAACAATAGCTAGCCTTTCATTTTGCGTTGGGACTGAATTGGCTAGAGTAGTAAATGCAGCCCTGAATTCTGCATGAGAAACGTGCTCATCCAAGGGATCTTCCTGAACGGGCTGAGGTTCTGATTGGTCTCCCGTTCCTCCTTCCTTTGTCCTCTTTGGAGGCATATTCTATAAATGGAAGGGAAAGGATTAGACTGAAAGTTTAACTTGAGCTTATGCTTACTCAAACGACATGAATACTGAAAGAAGGGAAACTTTTCCAAAAACATCTTGTAGCCTCCTGTCCATAAGTGTGGCGTGCAACACACCCATGCACAAGACTCTACTAGATGCAGGTTTCAGACTTTGTAAGACTCTATTAAACATTAGGCACTGATACAAAGTATGTAATACCCCGAGTCTGTACCCCGGATGGTACACGATGCTAAAAATCCTGAAGGACCACAAGCTAACCCATGACTAGTACCTGCTGCAATAATTGAATAATAATAATGTAATATGCGAAAATTAGGAGAAAAATATACCATAAGGTTCATTACGAAAATAACACTGAATATGGTATAATGATACCAAAACTAAAACATGTGTCTGAAAAGCCTCTAAACTGTCTGAACTACGGATTTGAAGGGATAAGTTCTCAACTAACTCCGACTACTAAAACTGAACTGAAATGCTTAAGTAAATAATAATGTCCTCAAACTATAGGGACTCACCACTAACTCCGTATGCTGAGAATCTGAACTGCTAAGGGTACGCGGGAGCTCATGTATCTGAACCTATGATATAAGACATCATAGCACAAAATAAAAGAATGCATCAATACTTTAAATATAGTGGTATTCTCAGTGCGATAGGCTGAAATTCATTGGTTCATACGCAAGAAAAATACTAACTGAATATCATGAATATGATTGAATGAGAGTACATGTATGATTATGAATACTATAACTGAAATAATGATAACATTGCATACTAAGTCTGAATACTAATTAACTAATATCTGAGTATACTGATACTAAATTTCTGATAATTGAATGATTGTATCTGACATCCCTAAATCTATGGAACTATACTGAGTTCCAAACTGAGCTAAGTGACAATATCTGACAGTCCTAAATCTATAGAACTTAATTGAGTTCTATATTAAGACTGAATCTGAAACTGAGACTATGGAAAGTAATCATCTAACCGACATGCCCCTTCTCTAACTGATATGGGGGAGAACCTTTTACCCTAGTTGGAAGGGTCTCAATACCATGCCACGGGTAAGGACAAGCTATAAGTTAACCCTCTCTGATAGGAAGCTGTTCCGTCAACCCTCGCTGGCAGGAAAACTCAAATAAGATATATCAACCTTAATTATTTGGATGTTGTCTCAACCTATGCTGGATTCGTAGTTCTGGAACACAAGGATTGCTTCTAAGGATTTCACCCTCTATTGGAAGGTGAGTCACCATCCTTGGGTCCACTCAGTACTGAATCCTACTCCCAAATGATTAGACACTGAACTGAATTCTAAATTGTATTAGGCTAGAATGAACTGTTACTGATCATACTATATAGCTGAACTGAACTGATAACTGACTGAATTTTATGAACTTACTAGGTTTACTAAGTTTTGAACTAGATAGCACTGTTTTCTGAACTGAATACTGAACTAAGACTGATTACTAAATACTACTGAATTTTTCTTGAGTCCTGTAACTGACTGAGAGTTCTACTAATCAAACATGAAAAAATTATTCTGTTACTGACATTGGCACTAGGTAAACAGCTAGATTGTTGGGTATAAATACCCCCACGACTCGATAGCATGAAAAGTAAATCATAGCATAAGCTTGGAAAGCATAATCATGTGCACTTGTTCATAACTCATTCGTGGAAAATTTTTATCAAAAACTTGCAAAATACAACTTCTACATAAGCTAACATGACATGATCTATTTTCCTTACTCGTTCACATGAGTAATTCATCAAACACTTGTTGAGCATATATATGCATATAACACTAAACAACAAGAAGACATCATATTTCAAATCCCTATTGACTATTTCTTACTTGAATCCTCATGATATTACATACATATCAATTAACCTCACTTGAAACATATCATAAAACATGGATTAGGATCCCAATTAATCATTATAAACATGAGCATAATCAAACCCAACATGGAATTCATGAAATCCATAAACTTGAAGTTTAAAAATAGTTTCTTGGACTCTAGGGGTGGAAGGGACACTTTGATGAACACTTTACATACCTTAGTTGGTGAATTCTTAAAAATTAATGGTGGAATATTGACCTTTGAACTTGAATTTAATTCACCTAGCGTTATTGTTTCTTGAGCAATTTGTGAAAGAATGAATATAACTTGTTAAAAGAAGGTTAAATTTTGTGTTATGGTGGCTGAAGGGCGCAGGATAAAAACTTAATAAACCCTAAAGATGCATCCCTTTTTAATTATAGTACACTGCATTATTGATGCGCAGGACAATGCGCCGCGTCGTTGGCATCATCGCGACATCGAACGCGCCACATCGAGTCTACATCGATTCACTAGAAATTGCACTAAGCTTAGGGAAATTTTTTCTATCAACGCGATCGACAATGTGATGCGTCAACATCATGTCGACTCACTATTTGGTCATTCAAGCATGGTCTAAACTAGGTTCAAAAAATCCAAAACTTGTCCGAAAAAACCTATTGACATTCCTGATCATGAATTAACTCAAATATCAACATTTAATGGACGTAAAGGTTGCGAAATAAGATTGCCAACTTTCTACGGCTAAAATAACACTAAGTCTGAATACTTAGCTAGAATTTTCTAAGTCTGGGACCCCTAACAAGCTTAAAGGACTGAATCAAGCTAAGAATTTTTGTGGGGTCTTACATTAGACTCATAATAGTACTCAATCCCTTCTGAAAAGACTGGCAGAAATGAGATTAAAAATGCATACCAAGATCAGAGATAATCAATATAGGTACCCACGCAGCTTCAGAATCACCAGAAGATATAACTTTGTATAATCCTCTGCCGAAAAGATAGTCCTTACTGGCAAGAAGCCAGCATACTTTGTCATCCTATCCACGAAGACCCAATAGAATCATATTGATTCCGAGATCGAGGAAGATTGGTAACGAAACCCATATTGATTATGATACATCTTCATCTACCCGGGTTTACAATGTAGGGTGATTCATGTACCTCAGCCAAGATCTTTTGTCCCAATCCATCGACATGATACAACCTACCAGGCCATATGAGTTCAACTTTAACTTCTTCATACACCAAGCACTTGGCTTTAAAATAAGCCACGTCCCTTTTCATATCATTTAACAAATACATCTCCTTGAGATCATGATACATCTTCATCTACCCGGGTTTACAATGTAGGGTGATTCATGTACCTCAGCCAAGATCTTTTGTTGCAATCCATCGACATAAAGAACACGCAACCTTTCTTGATACTGTAGATTACCATTGCCACTAACCTCAAACACCATTACCTTCTGCTTACCCATATTACCCATTATTTTCATCAATATAAGATCTAGCACTTGCTTTTCCTTAATATCTGCACCAAGAGATAACCGAACCACTTCCTGTACCATCACCCCACCATCCTTAAAGTCCAAAAGACGAACTCCAAGATTTTCCAAATGGTGAATATCTTTCACCAATTCCTACTTTCCTTTCTTCACATGAGCCAAACTCCTCATGGATAACGTGCTAAGAGCTTCAGCAACCATGTTAGCCTAACCTGGGTGACAGTGAACACTTAAGTCATAGTCTTTAAGAATCTCCAATGATCTCTTTTGCCTGAGATTTACCTTCTTATGAGTGAACACATACTGTAGACTCCTATGATAAAAGAATATGACAACGTACACTCCTTACAAATAATGCCTCCAAATTTTCGAAGCAAAAACCACTGCCATCAACTCTAAATCATGAGTAGGATAATTCCTGTCATACATATTTAATTTCCTATAATCATTGGCAATCACCTTCTCGTGCTGCATCAAGACACAACTATGTCCCATCCTAGTTGCATCATAATAAACCAAAAACCCCTTACATCTCTGAGGGAATGTCAAAATCAGAGCCAAAAAATATATATCTTTCAACTTCTCAAAACTCCGCTCACAAGCATCCGATCAAGAAAACTTCACCTTTTTTTAAGTCAAATTTGTCAAAGGAGCAGCTATCATTGAAAAGAAATCGTCGTTAATACCCATCCAAACCAAAGATGTTTTGAATGTCGGTTGGAGTCATGGGTATAGGCCACATTTTAACCACAACCACCTTTTATGGATCCGCCATGATCCCCTCACTAGAAATAATATGACCAAGAAAGGTCACAGCGTTCAGCCAAATCTCACATTTAGAGAACTTGGAATACAACTATTGTAACTTCTAGGTCTGTAGTAACACACAGAGATGATTAACATGACCCACCTCACTTTTGGAATAAACTGGAATGTCGTCAATAAACACAATAACAAAGAGATCAAAGAACTGCCTAAAAGCTTTTTTCATTTGATCCATAAATACTGCCGAGGAATTACTCAAACCAAATAACATCACCAAGAATTCAAAGTGCTCATACTAAATACTAAAATCCATATTAGGGATATCCTCCTCCCTAAACTTAAGTTGATGATACCCAGACTGACGATCTATCTTAGAAAAGAACTTGTCACCTTGCAACTGATCAAACAAGTCATCAATCCTTAGAAAAAGATACTTATTCTTGACAGTTACCTTATTCAACTGCCATAGTCAATGCATATATGAAGTGAACCATCCTTCTTGTGCACAAACAACACCGGTGCACCCAACGGGGATACACTAGGACGAATAAAACCCTTATCCAGAAGATACTAAAGATGCTTCTTGAGTTTCCTCAACTCAGTTGTAGCCATTCTATGGAGTAATAGATATTGGATGAGTGTACCAAACCAAATCAATACGAAAATTAATTTCCCTATCAGAAGGAGCACCAAAAAGATTGTCCAGAAATACCTCAGAAAACTCATTTACCACCAGAACTAACTGTAAAGAAGGACATTCAAAGTTAGAATCTTTAACCCAGACCAAGTGATAAGGACAACCTTAATAGATTAACCTTTAAGCTCTAAGTTAAGAAATAAACATCCCCCAAGAGCTAGCAAACCACCCCTCACTGTATAACTGGTTCACCAGGGAGCCTAAAGATAACCTTACGGGTTTGACAATCCAAGGATGCGTAACAGGATTTTAACCAATCCATCCCCAGAATAATATCAAAGATCACCATATCAAGTGCAAATAATGTAACCACGGTATGCCTACAACCAACAGACACCGCATACCCCCTATTGACCCTCTTAGCAATAACCGAGTCACCTACCGAGGTAGAAATAGAAAAAGGATCCAAAACAACCTCAGGATCAAAACCAATACATACAGCCACAAATAGGGTTATATAAGAAAAAGTTGACCCAGGATCAAGAAGACAATACACATCATGATAAATAAGTTATAACGTACCAGTAATGAAATTAGGTGATGCCTTAGATTACTGTTGAGATGTAATAGAATACAATCTATTCTAGCTAGTCCTGGTACCAGAAGTAGAAACAGACACCGAAGCTACAAAGTTTACACCTTCCATATTTATAATCTGCATTACCCTGAATATGTGCTCCATTTTATCCAAGAATCCCTGAGGATCCTCCTCTACCTTTACACTAATAAAAGTAGGAGGATTCAGTTTCATAAACTGGCAAACCCTTGTGGCCTAAATAGATAAACCACTAGACACATCCCGCTTAGCCTGAGCAGCAACCAACTAAGAAATAGTATGAATAGACTGGCAATATTCTACATTATTTACCTTACCATAAGGAGGAGTAGTAGATTTTGAACGAACTAAAGAACTATCAGGGTTAGGACCTTGAGATCGAAGATGAACTCTAGATGAAGGACGTACCCCATCAAAATTATCCCCAGATAGGATTTAAGAGTTTTCTTGTATTCCATATCATTGAGGCATGATCTAAAAAGTGAACAACCATGGATTAGAGAGGAATTCCAGGACTTAGGCTCCAAGTTTGAAAATAGAATACCAAAAAAGTGATACATTGCTAAATGCTTTGTAGCCTCTCTCTTAAGAGTGTGGTGTGCTACACACCCTTAAAAGAGACTCTACTTAACATGGCTTTGTGGACTCCTAATTGACCATGAACCTAAGGCTCTGATATAAATTTGACACGACCTGACTCGGGGCCTTATCGTAATGGGCATCCTAGGTCTAACCGATGCCAGAGAACACCCCCATTACCCAACCGAACCTCTAGCCACCTGGCCTGAGTTGGCTAAATTTTGAATACATAACAATATAGCATAAATGGACAACGACTGACTTTGGGATAGGTCTATTCCTAGCACAACCCTACCAAGTATTTCTATCCACCAAACCATACAAACTAAACCACCCAGCCAAACCAATAATGAACCAAGGACCATAAACCAAGCCATAACCAAATAAGAACCAAAACATACTATGATTAATCTAAAAATAAAAGAGGATGGAACAGCCAACAATATCATTAACTTGTATCAGCCCTAGTAACAATACCAATTCTATGGCTGACACCAATATCGAACCTGTCCATTCTAACCCATAGCAGTACCATATAGCCTCTTACCAAAAGAATACCAAAATTTTGTTGGGACATGCCCCTAACCATAGCCAAAACCATTATCCATAAATAAGCTAAAGTATGAAATAACATCCATAAAATGAAGCCTTCCAGAATAATGAAAGCTCACCACTTCAATACAAATTTCTACCACAACGTCTGAATTGCTAAGCAAGAAGAGTGGAATAGTCGGTTCCTGCATCGTGTGGGTATACATTGCCCAAAGATGGGTTAGCGGGTAAGTGTTAGCATGAACTCAAGATAAGGATAAAATAATACCATTTACAAAACTAAGTGAAAACCATACATATGCACACACCATATATATATATATTTAACTTTGTCAGGAAATGGGACCGGGTTTAGCATGCCATTAAAACCTTTAACTTGGTCGTGTAGCTTTGCCGTCCTAAACTACCCATAGGCTATATGGGTTCATCTCCCCCAATTTAAAGGGCCCTAGTGCATGAAGCCGCATGACCAGTGAAGAAAACCTGGGATGACTAGTACATCCCCCAAAATATAAAGTGTTACATCATGCACACGATCATTAGGACCATACCTTATATAAAAAAAAATACTAGTTTCCAATTTTGACCCCCCGAGACCTCCACCTTCCACGACTTTTCTATACTCTCCTCCTTTAAGGCAAATTATTACCATTTTCCTACAAAACCATTAGTAGTGGTATCATTATATCTACTATAACTTGCTAGCATTGACCTTAGCCAATCCTTAGGGGATTCCCATATACCCCATATGATTACTAATAATCCAAAACCATGGCCACCAAGGCCTTTTAAATCCATTCATAAACTTTTAAACCATTCATATCATTTAGGGTTCCATAACCTAGTTTAAACCATACATAAGTTCCATTGAAAAACTAATAGTATAGTAAAAACATTGTTATTGGCATTTTATCAAACACATTTGGGGCATAATATTTCCAAACCAAAGTCCATTACGAAAGAACAATTCCCATGCAACCAATTATCCAAAACAACCATTAATGTATATAATAGCATAATTAAAACTTGGGAAATCCATATCAAGCATTTAGATCCTAAACCCCAGAATCATATTTGAAAAACCTGAATCATACAATATTCAAATCATGCAAACATTGAATAAAACCATGCCTTAAGTTTTAACCAACAATGAGGAAATAGAATATGCCTTAAACCAAGATATTGATGGAGATAAATCACCAAGACAAGCCCCAATTTACTTCTTAAGATAAAACCCTAGTTTCCCTTGCCCAAGAACACTAGAGAGGATTTAAGAGTTTTTTCCAAGTGTTTAAGAATAGAATAATAGGTAAAATAACCTACCAAGTGTAATATAAGTAGTGGCACCATTTTAGGATAAGTAGGGAAATATACAGATTTCCCTCACTTAAACTTCATTAAATTATCATCAAAGGGTATGACTGACCCTAATGAGTCATACCCAAACTATACGACTGGTAACCACCTCTTATACCCTAGGCTTTCCCTCTTGGAGCCAACACTGTCAAAGGTATGACACACCCAAACCCAAGTCATATTTAAGTGTATGATCAGGACCCATAAACCACACCCTTGACAAAATAAAATCCAGGAGGTTTGAACATTGACCACCATACGAGTCCCTAGTACAACTCGCAGCCTAGCTTATGGCTCATGGTGAACCACTTGTACTAAGATTCACCTTATGTTAACAAGTCTAAGAATATGTGAAGTAACCAAACACCCCATACCTAAATATACAACTCGTACCACCCAAATCATACCCATTACAGTATCTACATTAATCCCACCAACAAACACTGGTCAATATATGACTAGACCATGCCATTCGTACCCCAACATATGGCTCAGACCCATGAGTCATATTAGGTCTAGAGAAAAAAATTCTATGAAATTTTCTATAGTCCAAAAACCAGGGTGTTTCAGTCTACCCTACTAGAAATATTCGTCCCCAAATAATGAAAAAGGTAGAGGTAACCACACACACGAGTCATTTGCATTATAAAATATATCTCGAATCTTTAACAAAGTTTGAAAACAAAAAGTCAAATATGTTAATCTTTTCTTTAACAAACTTAGAAAGTGAGAATGTATTGAAGACACATACCTTACGCATGAATCCTAAGAGTTAAAATATATGTGGATACTTGGACTTCATGACCTCCTCTAATTCCCATATAGCTTCTTCCACCTTATGGTTCTGCCATAGAACTTTAACCGAAGCCACATCCTTGGTTTGGAACCAGCGAACCTACCAATAAAAGATCTCAACTGGAACCTTATTATACGACAGAGAGTCCAAGATACCAAAACCCCTCCAAAGGAACAATAAAAGAATGATCACTAAGAAACTTCCTCAATATGGAGACATGAAATACCGGGTGAATGGAGTTAAAACAATCATGAAACTCCAATTCATATGCAGCATTTCCAACCTTTTGCAAAACCACATAAAGAACAATATATGGAGGAATAAGCTTCCCCTTTTATCCAAACCGCATTACTCTCTTAATGGGAGATACCTTGAGGAAGACCTTATCCCCAACCTCAAACTCCAAGTCTCTACGCCTTATATCCGATAGGACTTTGGATGCATTAATCCTATCTCAAATTTCCTTCATATTTTTTATTGCATGATAGACTAAATTTGGACCAAACATATCTTCCTCATCAAGATAGAACCACTAATAGGAGATCTACACCTCCTACTAGACATTGCCTCAATAAGGACCATACCAATACTAGAATGATACCTATTGCTACAAGTAAACTCTACCAAAGCTATATTCTCAACTCAAATGCCACCATAATCAACCATATATGCCCTAAGAATATTCTCTAATGTCAAAATTGTTCTTTTCACTTATCCATCTGTGTAAGGATGAAAAGTAGTACTCAAATTCACCTTAGTATTCAATCCCTTCTGAAAATACTGCTAAAAATTAGATAAAAAATACATACCACAATCAGAGATAATCAAAATAGGTACTCGATATAATGCCCCAAAATTTGATTTCCCAGGATGCCATATGATGCACCAAACTACATGTAGTCCTCAGATAACTCTGGCTGCTTCCTACTAAGTTTGGATTTCAAAATAAGGGAAATAAATATAAAAGCATAATAAATGCAGAAATTTATCTAAAACATACTAATTTCACAAGTCTTGGGAAAACAACACTGAGAAATTTGAATATTGAATCAAAAGCTTAAAATTGAATTTAGTAGTCCGACAAACCTCTACTGACTGAATCTAGAGAGTCACTAGGTCAAGCCCCAGCTAACTCAAACTGTCTAAAATGAATACATAAACATTTATTAATAAACTGAAAATACGAATGGCTAAGTCGCTGAACTATGAGGACTCACCAACTGCAGGGATGTAGATGAGATACTCAAAAATTACTCACACTGTTGAGACTGGAAAACTGAACCTACGTTGTGAGATAATATAGTACATAGGCATATATGTGGATCAGTACTTTGAGGATGTACTGAGAATATGAAGATGAATGCTATAAGTAAACAATATTAGCATAATTTATAAAAAAGATCATGTATGCTAAACATAAAGGACTCACATAGGCTTGAGTAATTTGAAAACATATGATCATAAATCATGAACAATAAAGTATATAATATGAATCTTGTGAGACATTACATTCAATTCTAAAATCTGTTCATTCTGAAAGCTACTACATCATCATGTCAACTTGTAGGGGAAATACTTCATCTCAAGAGTTTAAGAATCTTAAAACCATAGCTTTCAAAACATATGCTTTTATCTTAAGTCTTTAAACAAATATACTATTTTAAAAGTAGGGGACATTTTTTTGGGAGGTTATTCTAACCGACATAAACCATGTGAGCATTCATGGAATCCCACATTTTCCCCATATTGGGTTGAGTTGTTCTACCCTTGCCATCAGAATAGAACTTCTTATCTTAAGTGATCAAAATCTTAGTCATCCACGTACAAGTGGGAATAATATTAATCATACGGTGGCATGTAGTTCTGGGGTAAGAAATCTTTGTAATATACCCATCTCAGTGCTAATTACTACTCACATTCTTATGCTCAAGATCATAAGAAATCTACTTCAAAAAATATAGCACAAAGGTTTACAAGAAAAACAATTATGCTCTTTCTTTCTTTAAATCTGAAGTCATATAAAGAAAGTGGATTCTTTATCTTAGATCAGGACCAAAAATGTCAAATCTTTATAGAAAAAATCTGTGAATAAACTCAGCTTAGGATGCTCATAGCACAAACAATCTTGAAATAGCAATCTTAATTAGGGCTTAATAACCCATGCATAAAACTCATGTTAAAACATCATAATATTCATGCTTGGTGATGTAAACATTTATAAATCAACTTTAAATCTAGAAATTTCTGCAATATATATGAAAACATGAACATAAACATTCAATTCAACTTCTAAATCATTGGAAACCACTTAAACTCATTAATAGAAGTATTAGATATAAACCCTAACTTCAATTTCATGAGAAATTACATAAAATTTTAGTAAATTTGTAATTAAAATAATTTTTGGGCACAAGAATGCATGGATTATCCTTGTTCATAACCCCTCATACCTCAATTGATGATCTAAGATGCGAAAACTTGAATTGGATTCCTATTGATACTTTGAAGATGAATCCTTAGAGTTCTTCTATTGGGATTCCTAAATCTTGAATTTCCTTGGAGAATTAAAGGAGGAATTTGGATTTCTTGGGGAGAAAGTTTGATGATCTAGGGTTTTCTTTGAGAGTATTTTGGTGAAAAAAGAATGTAATATGCTTAGAATGGTTAAATCATCTGTTATTCATGACTTAAGGCTTGGGAAAAGACCAAAGAGACCCTTTTAAATTTTTACTCATAACTAGGAAAATTCCTAAATTTGGAATATGGTGCGATGCTCCATGATCACAGTGGCCTACTAGAAACTGCCAACTGGGACTTGGAAAGACACCGCAATGTGGAGCTATCATAATGCTCTGCTAGATTGCCATTTGGGCCATCACTGCGATGCACCACCATTGCGGTAAGCCACTGGAAAAGGACTAACAGGAAAAAGGGATTCTCCACGACGCGGGAAAACTAAAGAGTTTCACTAGATCTTGATGATTGGGAAATTTGACCTCTCCATGATGCACCAATATTGTGGAGTCTCTTTGTAATTTGACAATTATCATTTAAACCATCTCTGTGTCGCGCTAAGGACCCAAATCATGGTGTTTTACTATTGAAGCTTAAAATAGCCCTAACTTTTCACTCAGTTATCGCATTTAGGTGAATCTTATATCGTTGGAAGATTTGTTTAATTTCCCGCATAATTGTTGGACTAAATATGGAAAATTACACTTGAAATAATTATTCTTCATTTTAGAAGCTATCCCTTAACATTCTAGGGATAGATTTTACCTAGAAAAGGAATGGGGTATTATAATATCTCCCTGTTGGGAACATTCATCCTTCTTTATGACTAGATAATATGAGAGTGTTGAGGAATCTAAGACTATTAGCTATCATGAACAACTAACATAAATTGAACAACTGAATGTAAATCATTCTTAGCTTTTGAGTAATTCTATGAGTGCATTAACTTACATGAGGACAACTATATTGTTGAATATATGATTAGAAAAGAACTTAATTAAGGAAGAGTATTACCTTGGCTAAATCTGAGTGTGTGGATAAAAGGTAAGGGTACTTGGCTCGCATATCTGCTTCTTCTTCCTAAGTGGCACCCTCAATAGACTGATTCCTCCAAAGAACATTGACTGAGTGAAATTCTTTGTTCCTTAGTCTACGGATCTGATGATCTAAACTCTCAACTAGAATCTCTTCGTATGGAAGGCCGTTCTGAATATCTGAGCTTTCTAAAGGAACTACAATAGTGGAGTCACCGATGCACCTCTTAAGCATAGAGACGTGGAATATAGGATAAAAGGCTGACAAGTTTGTGGGCAACTCAAGGTTATAAGCAACATTCCCAACACGACTCAAAATCATGAAGGGACCAATATACCGGGGACTAATCTTCCCCTTTTTACCAAATCTCTTCACCCCTTTCATGGTTGAAATTTTCAAATATACTAAATCACCTACCTCAAACTCGAGGTCCCTTTATCTCATGTCTGCATAGGATTTCTAACAACTCTGGACTATTTTCAACCCTTCCATAATTAACTTAACTTTTTCCATAACTTCAAACATTACATCAGACCTAAGAAAAGAGGCCTCACCCACTTCAAACCAACCTAAGGGAAATCTATATCTCCTCACATAAAGAGCCTCAAATGGGCCATCTGAATGCTAGAATGGTAACTGGTATTATAAGCGAACTCACTCAATGGAAAATGCTCATCCGAACTTCATTTGAAATCAAGTACACATGCGCTTAACATATCCTCTAAAGTTTGGATGGTCCTTTCTGCTTGGCCATCTATCTTAGGGTGAAAAGATGAACTAAAATGGAATTGGGTACCAAGACACTTCTAAAAGGCTCTCCAGAACTGGGAAGTAAACTGAGTACCTCTATCTGAAATGGTGAACAAAGGTACTCCATGCAATCTGACTAACTCTCGGATATACAACTTAGCATAATCCTTAACTGTATAAGATGTGTGAACTGGCAAGAAATGCACTGGCTTAGTTAATCTTACTACAATAACCCTAATCGAATCATGATGATGATGTGAATGGGGTAAACTAGTCGCAAGATCCTTATTCGCCTCTTCTCACTTCAAAGTAGGAATACCAAACTCTTGAAATATACCACCAGGTCTTTGGTGCTCCACCTTAACCTATTGATAAGTTGCACATTTAGCTATTAACTCCACTATATCTCTCTTTAAACCACTCCACCAATAGATTTACCATAAGCCGCGGTACATCTTGGTAGAAACTGGATGAATAGAATAATTCACAACATGTGCTTCCGCCATAATTCACAATCTCAAATCATCAACACATGGCACACAAAATCTACTCTGGTATCTCAACACACCATCTCTCTCTTAGGAGAAAACCTCTACCTTTTGGTCTGTAACCAAATCTGTTAGTTCGACCAAACTAGAATCCATATCTTTCTTCTCTTTCACTTACGAAACTAAGGAAGATTTGGAACTACTTTGAACCCAAACATTCCCTTCAGCTGAGTCCACCAACCTAAAACCCAATCTAGCTAAACGATGAACTTCTCGAGATAACTCTTTCTTATCATTCTCCACATAAGCAACATTGCCTATAGACTATCTACTAAGGGCGTATGCCACTACATTGGCCTTGGCCGGATGATACATCTCACTCATGTCATAATCTTTCAACAAATCTAACTACCTTCTCTGACACAAATTCAGCTCCCTCTAAGTAAACACATACTGTACACTTTTGTGATCTATGAACACATCAACATGCACTCCTTACAGATAGTGTCTCCAAATATTCAAAGCAAACACCACCACAGCAAAGTCAAGATCATGGGTTGGGTAATTATTTTTTTCACGCTTGAACTGTCTAGAGGCATAGTCTATAACCTTACCTCTCTGCATTAACACATAACCCAAACCAACTCTAAAGGAATCATAATACACCAAAAAACTGTCTATACCATCGAGTAATTTTAGAACTGGGGTTGAAGAGAGTCGAGTCTTCAACTCCAGAAAACTCTTCTCGCAGGAATTTGACCACTGGAACTTAAATTTTTTTGGGTCAATCTAGAAAATATGAGATGAGATAGACAAGAAATCTTTAAAAAAATAGTGGTATAACCAGCTAAAATATGAGATGAGATAGATGAGAAACCTTTAACAAAATAGCGGTATAACCAGCTAAACCCAAGAAACTCCTAATATCTGACAGAGAGATAGGTCTAGGACAATTTCTTACAACTTTTGTCTTTTATGGATCAACTCTAATACACTCGGCAAAAATAATATGACCAAGAAAGGCTACTGATCGTAGCCAAAATTTACATTTGCTGAATTTGGTGAACAATTGATGATCTCTAAGAGTTTGCAAGACAATTCTAAGATGATCCACATGGTCAACCTCAATAAAGGAGTTCATAAGGATATCATCTATGAATACTTTGAATAACATGTCTAGATGTTATTTGAACACTCATTTCATGAGGTCTATGAAAGTTGTAGGAGCATTGGTCAGATTGAAAGACATGACTAGAAACTCAAAATGTCTGTAACGGGTCCTGAAAACTGTAATTGGTATATCACATTCCCTTACCTTAAGCTGATGATAGCCGAATCTAATGTATATCTTTGAGAAATAACTTGAACCTTGTAATTGATCAAACAACTCATTAATTCAAGAAAGAGGGTATTTGTTCTTGACTGTGACCTTATTCAGCTGACAATAGTCAATGCACATTCACAAACAACCATATTTCTTGCGCATAAATAGGATGGGAATGCCCCATTGAGAAATACTAGGCCTTATAAAACCTTTATTTAAAAGATATTTGAGTTGCTCTTCTAACTTCTTAAGCTCGGCGAGTGCCATATGATAAGGAGAGATAGAAATAGGTTGAGTATCTGAGAGAAGGTCAATACCATATTCTATTTCCCTATGGGTAGGTACCCTTGGGAGACTTTCTGGAAAAACTTAAGGAAACTCATTAACCACTAGGACAGAATGAATTGTTGGAGTCTCAGACATAGTGTCCTTGACTCAAACGAGATGATAGATACACCGTTTAGAAATCAATGTTCTATCTTTAAGATAAGATATGAAATGACTTTTAGGAGAAACTGAATTTCCTGACCACTTAAAGACTAGCTCATTTGGGAATCGAAACTTCACCACTCGGGTGCGACAATCTATAAAAGTATAACAGGAATGGAGCCAATCCATACCAAGGATAAGATTAAAATCAACCATGTCTAACTCTATCAAGTCTACTAATATAACTTTATGAAGAACAATGATAGGACACTTTTTATAGATTTGTTTAGCAATAACTAACTCACCTACTGGAGTAGAAAGAAAGAAGAGCTCACGGTTATTTTCAGAATTTATCTCATAATTTACTGTAACTAATGGGGTCACATAAGAAAAACTCAACCCAGGGTCTAACAACATATAAACATCAAAATAAAATACACGAAGCATACCAATAATAATATCTGGTGAATCTTCCTTCTCTTGGAAAGATGGTAAAGCTTAAAACCAATTCTGGTGCAAACCACCGATACTAGATTTGCGCCCTGTGAAGGAGCTGGGCGACCTAGAGGAGTTGTTGTACTATTAGCTTGAGTTTGGGGACGAATATCTCTGTTTCCCTATGTAGCATGTAGGCACTCTTTGATTCTATGACCCTACTAGCCACAACTATAACAACCTTTCCTACTCCACAAACACTCACCCAGATGGGCCTTACCACACCTAGAACATAGTGGATAACTGGTCTTACCACTCATACAATTCAGAGATCTGGACATGGAAGACTTACCCAACTATTCCTGCCTATTTCTGGGTATAGGAGCACTAGTTGAAGAAAGGTGCATGCCTAGATGAATGATTCTAAAACTACGAATGGTTTCCTCCTCCAGACATATTTAGAACGAGATCAAACTGCCTTATTCTAGCCCGCTTATTTACTTTCTCTCTTTTCTTCAACTTCTCTGCCTCAATATATTGAGTATGCATCATCAATCTAGAAAGATCCATTTCTCCAATGAGAATAGAAGTCCTACACTCCTTAACTACCAACCCAAACACACCGGTCACAAACTTACTAATTCTTGACCTGGTTAAACTTAAGGCAATACTCCTTCACTATCATTGAGCCCTGCCTCAGGTTCATGAAATCTTCTATCTTAGCTTTCCTCATCTCACATAGGAAGAATTTATCTATGAACGTATCTTAAAATATCTGCCAAGTCATTGAGCTGCATTCTCCCTTCTACTTTTCTTCCACATCACTACCCAATTATATGCAATATCTTTCAACCTATGGGATGCTAATGCTACACTCTTCTCTCTTGAAACATACATAATTTTGGTGATCTTCTTGACTTCATCTAGATAAAGTTGTGGGTCCTCATCTACTTTTGAACCAAAGAATTTCGGCGGGTTTATTCTCATAAAATCTAAAATTCTGGTTATTGCTAAGTCCCCATCCTGCTGAAGCAGGGCTGCTTCTTGTCAGTTGCCCTGAACATTAGTTGTCACAGCTTCGGCTAGTGCTTGAAAGGCAGCATGAAACTCTGCATATGACACATTATCATTCAAAGGATCTACGGGCTGAGGTAGCTGGTTATCATTTCTGTGAGCTTGATGAGGAGACATTTTTTGTCATGTGAAAGCATGAGTTAGAAGTAGATAGAGACACTGAATACATGATAGATCAATAAAGGAGGGTTGGTCTCTAAAATTCTCCATAGCCGCTTGCTCAAAGATGTGGCACGCTTTACATCAATGATCAAGACTCTGCATAACGTGACTTGTATGACTCCCTAAGCCTCTCTAAACCATAGGCTCCGATACAAGTAGTCTTGAACTAACCCTAGTTGCTTTCTACTAAGTTTGTATCTCAAAATAGGGGAAATGAATATAAAAGCATAATCAATGCAGAAATCTTATTTGAAATATACTAATCTCACAAGTATTGGGAAAACTACATTGAGAAAACTGAATACTGAATAAAAATCTTAAAACTGAATCTAATAGTCTGACAAGCCTCTACTGACTGATTCTAGAGAGTCATTGGTACAAGCCCCAGCTAACTCAAACTTTCTGAAAGGAATATATTAATATCTATTAATAAACTGAAATGAATAGCTAAGTCCCAAAACTATGAGAACTCACCAATTACAGAGATGTGGATGAGATACTCCAAAATCACTCACGCTACTGAGATGGAGTACCTGAACCTACATTATGAGACAATGTAGCACATATGCATATTTGTGGATCAGTACTTTGAGAATATACTGAGCATATAGGGATGAATGCAACAAGTAAACAATATCATCAAAATTTATAAAAAATATCATGCATGATAAACGTAAATGATTCACATAGGCTTTAGTAATTGAAAACTAAACATCATAAATCATGAACAATAAAGTATATAATATGAATCTTGTGAGCCATTATATTCAGTTCTAAAATCTGTTCTTTTTGAAAGAAACTATATCATCTTGTCAACTTGTAAGGGAAATTCTTCATCTCAAGACTTTAGGAATCTTCAAACCATAGCTTTCAAAACATATGCTTTTATCTTTAGGCTTTAAACCAATAGACTATTTTAACAGTAGCGGACATCTTTTTGGAAGGTTCTTTTAGCATACATAAACCATGTGAGCATTCATGGAGTCTCACTTCTTTGCCACATTGGGTTTAGTTGGTCTACCCTTGCTAGTGGAATAGAACTTATTATCGTAAGTGATCACAAGTTTCCCAGTCCTTTTAATTTAGTTCTTCGATCGAAAGCGATAACTTATAGCTTGTTTAGTGGATCAGATGGCTGCGCTCCAGCTCACTCAAAATTGGGATGGCAGTGGTCCTCCAGCAAGCTAGTTCTGATCTTGGACACAGACCATTGGAATCTTGAAGCCACACCATGAATGCTACCACACATCTTCCTACGGTAGTCATCAACGGAGAAGAGGGAGTAATATTAATCCTATGGTGGCACATGTTTTGGGGCATGAAACCTTGGTAACATACTCATCTCGGTGCTAAATACACTCCCATTCTTATGCTCAGGATCTTAAGAAATCCACTTCAAAAAATATTGCACAAGGGTTTACAAGAAAACAAATTATGCTCTTTTCTTAATTTAAATCTCAATTCAAGTAAACAAAGTGCATTCTTTATCTTAGCTCAGGACCAAAAAGGTCAAATCTTTACAGAAAAATCTGAAAATAGTCTCAGCTTGGGGTGTTCATAACACAGATAATCTTGAAATAGCAATCTTAATTAAGGCTTAATAACCCATGCATCAAACTCATGTTAAAACATAATAATATCAATGCTTAGTGATGTAACCATTTATAAATCAACTTAAAATCTGGAAATTTCTGCAATATACATGAAAAAATGAACATAAACATTCAATTCAACTTCTAAATCATTGAAAATCACATAAACTTATAAATAGCAATATTGGGTATAAACCCTAACTTCAATTTCATGAGAAATCACATAAAATTTTAGTACATTTGTAATTAAAATAAGTTTTGGGCACAAGGATGAAAGGAATATCCTTGTTCATAACCCTACATACCTCAATTGATGATCTAAGATACTAAAACATGAATCTTTGATTCCTATTGATGCTTTGGAGATGAATCCTTAGAGTTTTGTGTTCAGATTCCTATATCTTGAATTTTTTTGGAGAATTAATGGAGGAATTTATAGTTCTTAGGGAGAAAGTTTGATGATCTAGGGTTTTCTTTGAGAGTATTTTGGTGAAAAGTGAATGTAATATGATGAGGGTGGATTAAGTCATCTGTTATTCACAACTTAGGGCTTGGGAAAAGACTAAAGAGACCCTTTTAAATTTTTACTTGGAACTGGGAAAATTCCCGAATTTGGCCTACGCCGCGATGAACCATAATCGTTGTGGCCTACTGGAAATAGCCAAATGGGACCTAGAAATATACCGTAATGTGGAGCTATCGATATGCTATGCTAGATTTCTATTAAGTCCATCACCGCGATGTGCCACCATTGCAGTGAGCCATTGGAAATGGACAAATGAGAAAAAGGTCTTCTCTGCAATGCGGGAAATCATCGAGTTTCATTGGATCTTGGCGAATGGCAAATTTAACCTCTCCACGATGCGCCAATATTGTGAAGTCTCTCTGGAATTTTGCAATTATCATTTGAACCATCGCTGTGAAGCGTTAAGGACCCAAATCATGGTGTTCTACGACTGAAGCTTAAAATAGCCCTAACTTCTCACCCGATCATCAGATTTAGCTGAATCTTATACGTTGGAAAGCTTATTAAATTTTCCACACAATGGGAGGTCTAAATCTGGAAAATTCCACTTGAAATAATTATTCTTCATTTTGAAAGCTATCTCTTAAAATTCTAAGGATGGATTTAATATAGAAAAGGTACGAGGTATTACACCAATGCAACTTCAGAATATCCTAAAGATATGAATTTGCATAACCCTCTGCCGAAAAGATAGTCCTTACTGGAAAGTAGTGAGAAAATTTTTTCATCCTATCAACTATAACCCAAATGAAATCATGTTGACTCTGAGATCAAGGAAGACTAGTAGCGAAACCCATATTAACTTCCTCTCATTTCCATTCGGGAAAAATATTCTATTAATACAACCCACCAATCCTAATGTGTTCAACTTTAACTTCTTATCACACCAAGCAGTTTGCAATGTATGGTGATTCATGCACCTCAGCCAAGATCCTTTGTTGCAATCCGTTGACATTGATAACACACAATCTCCCTTGGTACCGTAGAGTACCATCGTCACAAACCTCAAACACCATAACTTTCTTCATTTCTCATTACTGTTGATTTTTCTCAAGATAAGATCTAGCACTTACTTCTCCATAACCTCCACACCAAGTGATAGCAGAACAACTTCCTATACCATCACCCCACCATCCGCGGAGTCTAAAAGATGAACTCCAACATTTTCCAAGTGGTGCATATCTTTTACCAATTCCCACTTTCCTTTCTCCAATGAGCCAAACTCCCCATACATAGCGTGCTAAGAGCATCAGCAACCACATTCGCCTTAACTGGGTGATAGTGAAAACACATGTCATAGACTTTAAGAAGCTCCAATGTTCTCTTTTGCTTGAGATATACCTCCTTCTGAGTGAACATATTTTGTAATCTCTTATAATCAGAAAAGATGTCTACGTGCACTCCTTAAAAATAATACTGTTAGGTTTTCAAAGAAAAAACCACCAACAACCGCTCACAATCATGAGTAGGATAATTCTTTTCATGCACCTTCAACTGCTTAGAATAATAGGCAATCACCATCCCATGCAGCAATAAGACACAACTATGTCACATCCAAGATGTATCACAATAAACTAAAAACCCCTTACTGACCTCAGGCAATGTCAAAATAGAAGCTGAAGTTACCATATCTTTCAAATACACGAAACTCCCCTCACAAGCATTCGACTAAGAAAACTTTACCTTTTTCCGAGTAAACTTAGTCAAAGGACCATCTATCATCGAAATGCTCTCCAAAAACCACCGATAATACCCAGCCTAACCCAAGAAGTTCCAAATGTCGGTTGGAGTTATGGTCCTAGGCAACCTTTTCACCATAACAAACTTTTATGGATTCGCCGTGATCTCCTTACTAGAAATAATATGACCAAGAAAAGTCATAGCATTCAGCAAAAACTCATATTTAGAGAACTTGGCATAGAACTGTTGTTCCTTCAAGGTCTGCAATACCATATGGAGATGATTAGCATGACCCACCATATTTTTTGAATAAATAAGAATGCCATCAATAAACACAATGACAAAGAGATCCAAGAACCGCCTGAAAAACCCTGTTCATCAGATCCATAAATGCCGCAGGCATTAGTCAAATAAATGGCATCACCAAGAATTCAAAGTGCCCATACCGAGTACTAAAAGGTATCTTAGGGATATCCTCCTCTCTAAACTTAAGATGAACATACCAAAACTGAAGATCTATCTTAGAAAAGAACTTTCCATCTTGCAACTGATCAAATGAGTCATTTATCCTTGGAAGAGGATACTTGATCTTGACCGTTACCTTATTCGATTGCCGATACACTAGGTCAAATAAACCTCTTATCCAGAAGATCCTTAAGTTGCTCCTTGAGTTTCCTTAACTTAGCCATAGCCATTCAATATGTAGAAATAGATATTGGACGAGTGTATGAAACCAAATCAATACCAAAATTAATTTCCTTATCTAGAGAAATAGAAGGAAGATCAAACGAAAAGACCTCTTGAAACTCATTTACAACCAGAACTGACTGTAAAAAAGAACCTTCCAAGTTGGAATCTTTAACTCAGACTAAGTGATAAGTACAAACTTTACAGATTAACCTTTGAGCTCTAATATAAGAAATAAACCTCCCCCCTAGAAGCTAAGGAACAACCCTCCCACTCTATAACTGGTTCACAACGGAACCTAAAGATAACCTTATGGGTTCAAAAATCCAAGGATGCTAATAATTACGTAACCAATCTATCCCTAGATAACATCAAAATCCACCATATCAAGTTCAAATAAAGTCACTAAGGTTTTTCTAACACCAATAGATACCACACATACCATATAGACTTTATTAGTAATAACCAAGTCACCTACCAGGGTAGAAATAGAAAAAGGATCCAAAATAACCTCTGGATCAAAACCAATACGTACAGCCACAAATGGGGTCATATAAGAAAGAGTTTACCTTAGATTAAGTAGATAATACACATCACAAGAAAAGATTTGTAACGTACTAATAATGACATCAGGTGATTCCTTAGATGCCTACCTAGATGTAAGAGCATATAATCTATTTCAGCTAGTACTGGTTCCAGAAGTAGAAGCATACACAAAATCTACACCACTAGGTGTTGGAGCAGAAGATGAAGCAATTAGAACTTTTATGGTTGTCGTAGCATCCTTACCAGCTGGATAATTCTTAAGCATTTGTCTTGTCTAGCCATATTTAACATAATTGTCCCTTCTTTTATAAAAATAACCCAATGAAGACAACTATAGAACTTTTAAAGATGTTATGAAGAAATCAACTGACCACTACGTGCCTAATATTGGGCACCATGTGCCTAAAAATTATCATCACCTTGCTAACGCCTACCACCCGACTTTGTTTGGTAAGGAGCACTAGCTGTAGAGAAGAAACCAGAACTCCTCTACTTCTTTTTTGGCCATTTACCTCCATCCTGACCACCTTACAAATGGGTACCTCCCTAACAAGATGACTTGTTCTTCTTACCCTGCATATCTCCAAACTCCACTTGTTTCTTCTTCTTCACATCCTCTACCTGCTGGTTGTGGTGACCTAACTTTGAAATATCCATTTCCTTGATCAATAAAGTAGTCTTGCTTTCAAAGATCAAATCCTAAGATATCCCAGAAGAGAACTTTCATATCCTCTAACTCATGTAATGCCACCAAATCAGAAGCATACCTTGTTAATTGATTAAATTTCAAGGGATATTACTTGACAAACATTCCTTTTCCTTAAGATTCACAAACTTCTCCATTTTTTCTTCCCTGTCCTCTTGAGGAAAGAAATAATCCAAAAAAATATCAGAAAAAGAATCCCATCAGGATAACTCCTCCATATCACTTCGATTCCAATCCCACTCCTCGTACGATCGGTACATGACATCATGGAGCTGATAAGCTGCAAAGTTTACACCTTCCATATTTATGGTCTGCATCACCCTAAATATGTTCTCCATTTTATCCAAGACACCTTAGGGATCCTTCTCTACCATTACACCAGTAAAAGTAGGAGCTTTCAATTTCATAAATGGTCCAACCCTTATGTCCTTAATATATAACCCACTAGACGTATCCTAATTATTATGAGCAGCAACCAACTGAGCAATAGTATGAATAGACTGGTAAAATTTTATATTAGTGACCTTATCCTAAGGAGGACTACTAGCAACCGAAGGAACTCTATAACTATCAGGGAAGGGTCCTTGAGATAAATGATGAACTCTAAACAAAGGACGTACCCCATCAACAGTGTCCCCATGTAGGACGAAAGAGTTTCCTTGTGTTCCAGATCATCGACGCATGATCTGAAAAGTGAACAAACAAAGATTAGAGAAGAAATCAAGGACTTAGACTCCAGGTTTGAAAATAAAATACCAAGAAAGTGAAATATTGTTAAATGCTTTATAGACTCTCTCTTATGAGAGTGACGTTATACATATACATACCCTTAAAAGATACTCTACTCGACATGGCTTTGTGGACTCCTAATTGAGAATGTACCTAAAGCATTGATACCAACGTGACATGACCCTAATCAGGGCTTTGTCGTGATGGGAATATAAGGTCCAACCAGGACTAGAGGCCACCCCAATTAACCATCCCAACCTCCAGCCACCTGGCTTGAGTTGGTTGAATTTCAAATATATTATAAGATAGCTTAACTTGACAAGGACTGACTTTGGGATAGGTCTATTCCTACACCAGCCCTATCATGACTTCTCATCCATAAAACCGTACAAACCAAACCACCCAGCCAAACAAATACCAAACCAAGGGCCATAAACCAAGCCATAACCAAATGATATCTAAAACACACTACGATTAATAACAAAATAAAAGAGGATGGAACAACATACAATATGATCAATTGGTATTATCCCCAATACTAATACTAATACAATGGTTGAAACCAATAGCGACCCTTCATATTATAACCTATAGAAGTACCACAAAGCCTCTAACTGAAAGAATACCAAAATTTGGGTGGGACATGCCCCCAACCATAGCCAAAACCAATATCCATAAATAAGCTAAAGTATGAAATAACATCCATGAGATAAAGCCTTCCAGAATAATAGAAGCTCACTACTATAATCAAAATAGTGACCACAAAGTATGAATTGCTAAGTAGGAGAAGTTGAACGGCCGGTTCCTCATCGCGTGGAGATACATCACCCAAAGAGAGGTGGCGGGTGAACACCACCATGAACTCAAGATAAGGATAAATTAATGCCATTTACAAAACCAAGTGAAAGCAATCCATTTTCAAACAGCATATACATATATATATAACCATGTTGGGAAAGGGGATCAGGTTAGCATGCTATTAAAATCTTTATCTTGGTTGTGTAGCTGTGCCATCTTAAACAACCCATAAGTCATATGGGTTCATCTCCCCTTACGAAAAGGGCCCCAATGCGTGTAGCCACATAACCAGTGAAGGAAACTTGGGATAAATTGTACATCCTCGAAAATATAAAGTATGACATCATGCACACGGTCAGTAGGACCAAGCCTCATATTAGAAAATATGAGTTTCTAATTTTGATCCCCCCTCAGGACCTCCACCTTTCATGAATTTTCTGGACCTCCCCCTTCCCCCTTTTTAAGCCCAAATAATATCATTTTCCTACCAAACCATTATTCTATTATTACTAACCAAGGGTATTAGTAGTGGTATCCTCATACCAGTTATAACTCTCAAGCATTGTCCTAAGCTAATCCTTGTGGGATTCCCATGTACCCTATATGATTTCCAATAGACAAAAACTATGGCCACCAATCCCTATTCAATCCATTCAAAACCTTGAAAACTATTCAAACCATTTAGGGTTCCATCACCTAGTTTATACCATGAATAATTTCCATTGAAAAACCAATATTATAGTGAAAACATTGTTATAGGAATTTTATCAAATGTATTAGGGGCATAGTATTTCCAAAACCAATGTCCATTACCAAAGAACTATTACCAAGCAACCAATTATCCAAAACCACTATTAATGCATATAAAAGCATAATTAAATAATGGGAAAACTATAACTAAGAATGTATAACCAAAACCACCAAATCACATTTTAAAACCCAAAATCATACAACATTCAAATCATGAAAACATTGCATAAAACTGTTCATTTAGTTGGTTGCAATAATTACTAAAGACATCATGCCTTAAACCAAGATAATGATGGAGAGAAATCACCAAGACATACCTCAATTTACTCCTTAATATTAAACCCTAGCTTCCCTTTCCTAAGAACTCCAGATAGGATTTAAGAGTCTTTTCCAAGTGTGTAAGAATATAATAATAGGAAAAATAACCTCATAAGTTCAATATATGTAGCGGGACCTTATTAGGATAAATGGGGAAATATCCCAATTGCCCTGTCTTAAACTACAGTAAATTTCCATCATAGGGTATGACTGACCCTTACAAATCTTACCCAACCAATATGAGTAGTACCCATCTCTCGTACATTAGTCTTTCTTCCTTGGACCCAACTCTGTCAAAGGTACGACACACCCAAACCCAAGTCATATTCAAGTATACAATAGGTACCTATAAACCACACCTAATATCTTGGTGCAGAATTTGATAAAATTTTTATCAGTAAGCATCTTGGAAATGCCTTAGTGAATTTCACTCTTTAACTTTGGAGTCTAAGATTGTCACCTTACTAACCCTTATCCTAGATCCCATATTAACTATTACCTTTTTAGTCTTTCATTAATTAGATGAAGATAATTATCTTAAGTAGATGAAGATGATTTACTTATATCGATTATTAACTCCAAATTATTGTTATGATCTTTTTTCCTACTCTCTACCTCTCTTTTGAAGTAAGTAGTAACTATAGGTGGGTTCTTAATGTTTGCAACTTCTATGAAATCTATTAAACTAAATATAATCACAATACATGCAAGAATATTGGTTGGGAACAATGTTGCACACCCCTACTTTGTTATTCTACTAGGGTTCCCAATACCCTAGCTAATGGATTTAGCCAATCATTGGTGTGAAATAATCAATAGAATTCACAATTACAAGAATTAAAAAAATATCAAAAATATTTTACAGCAAAAACCCAAAGTCTTAAATTAAATACAAATCAAAAATCAAAGAACACAATCCCAAGATCAAAATCAAATCTCGAAATCAAAATTTATGTTTGTGAATGATAAGACTGAGTAAACTAACTAAAAATATCAAAAAAGTATTTATGGAATTCATGGAAACCCTAAGAAACCAATCCTAAAAAAAGAGGAAAACAAAAATTAGTGTCCACTTATGGGCTGTAGGTAGCCCCGCATAGTTGCCTGACTCCCAAAACTTATGCAGGACTCTTAAACTTCAACCATCTCAACTTAGGTGGAACCTAAAAGTTGGTACTTCCCATCATAGGTAGCAAGGTCTAATTTTTCAACTTATGAATCTATGTTCTCAATCCGCTGACACTTTTTCTTACACCTACGCCATATAGGTAGTACCTATGGTGCATAGGTTCCCATGTAGGTGGTCGAAACCTTATTTTTCACTTTTTTTCTCCAATTTAGCTCTAAGAAACTGGTTTCCTACATAACCCAACGCAAAACACAACATATTTAACAAAATGGCCTAAGTAACTGCAAATTTTTTAAGCATCGAATTTGCTATAAAACCATAGCACATCAACACCATCAACTTAGAATGTTTGCATGTCCTTTGACAAAAAAACCTCAACTAAACAACATAACGACACTTAACCAAGAGTAACCTAAACATCCATGGAAGTCAATCATCAACATACGCTTAAAAACATTACCCGACTATAATTTTAACACATCAAAAGCCATTGTGTGTATCAATAAAGCATAACTATGTGACACAAGGTAATCAAGATATGGAATTACATTAGAAATAAATAATCATGCATGTGTACAAGTTACATTGCATGAACAAAGAAGCAACTACGAATACAACCTATGTACCCTAATAACAAAGAAATCACACTCGCATAGTAGAATCATGCATGTTTCTGTAGGGATGATCAAGAGACACTCCACTCACAAGGAAGTTCCAATAATGTTCATACAATACCATTGGCTTGCCCATATTTTCCTTGTCTCAACTTTTAGACAACCAGGTTAGGATCATTATAGGGCTTTACTTGGCTTGTATTGCAGGCTTGGGGGCTGGTATGGTACATATGGGAATTTCGTAACTAATCCTCTTTTACACTATATTTACTTTTGCGGTCCACGTTTTACCAACACTCTTTTATTCCACCCTTATTTCTCTTTTTTATTCTTTTATTGCACATTCATATTAGGTGTAGTTTCTTTTATTAATTCTTTTTTTCTACTTTAATACCACACGCAGCCCTATTTTCTTTTTTTTATTCACCCTTGTTCATACCCACTTAAGGTTACACACCCATATGATAGCCACTCTTAATGTAGGTGATTTTCCTTAGTTTAGGTTCATAATGTCCAAGTAGGACCAGGGCCAAAATAGGTTCATTATAACATAAATGGAAAGGTGAAAGGTGGAACAAGATAAATAGTCTATATAGGCTCAAAATAGCGATCAAGGGATACTTATTCATATTTCGAAGGTCGCCTAGGCTAATAGTCAACTTATTTCAAGAAAGGCCTATGATCTTTTCCTAACCAACTATCCTAAAATCTAGGAAAGACTAATTAGACAAGTTCTGGATTCCATACACAAAGGAAAGAAAGTAGTATCTCAGACACACATAGCACAGTGTTGCATAACAAGCTACTGCCTATCTTATTCATGTAAATTGTTATCAATGATTATCATGTCCTCATGCTAATTCCATAATGAGATTCACAATGATCAGACATATATACACGTAAAAAATTTTACGTTTTTTAGAGAGGTTTCATTTATCTCAAAAATTAAAACAAAGTACATAAACAACCTTAGATAATCATTTTTTCCGAGTTACATGAAAAACACAACATAATATAGAACAAAACATAATACCACACATTATTTCCTTAGACAAGTTGTTTCTACCATCATAACGCGTCAATAAGAAAAAAAGCACGACAACAAAAACCTATGGTAGTTGTGGTATACCCCACCTCCAATTAAAAGATTACGCACTATAAAGAAAGGGAATGGGGACATACTTGGGATGTACAAGGCGTCTATGTCATGCTCATCCCCATTTGGAGTATCTTAATTGGCGATGGTGGTTGGGGAGGTGAACTACTAGATCATGCACTTGCTGTAATAGCATTTTGTCGCTTTGCATTATCTATAGTGGATTCCCTAGAATCATGAGTGGTAAATCTCATGGCTTGGTCAAATTGAACTGAGGGGTCCTATAGATCCTCTATTCGAGTCTCTTAGTCCTAACAGCTAGGACTTTCTCCTAATTTTTCATGAATAAATCAAAATATATAGGGCCACACAGAGCCAACAACTATGAAAATAAAGGGATCATAGGAGAGATGATTATAATCTAGCTCTTAGTAAGGGAGTGTACCACTGCTTGCAATATGACCATCTCCTCCCAAATCTTACGAAGTTAGGAGCCTCTATGTCATTGAACCAAGCCAACACTTGTGTCTCAAAAGTATCTATATGATTATGAAATTCAGCAGTGAACACTAATATCTTAAGCCTTAGTACAAGACATATTCTAGTCTTAGCAGTCTCTAGCATCGTCCATACCCAAAGTCGAATTTGCCTATATAGGGATGTAAGGTCAATTTCAACATGCTCACGATGGGTGGTAGTAATATCTTAGGGCTCTACTAAGAACTGCTAAAACATTTGAGGTACTATTATCAAACCTATGACATTAGCTATAGTAGAGAGGTGATGGGGTATAGAAGATGCTCCAACCCACTCTAGAGTGAAGGTTGAGGATACTCATCTCAGGTGCATCTCTATGCTCATCTATATCGAAATCAACATCAAATTCTACATAATTAACCTCTGTATCTTGCCTATCAATATGCCCTGACAAAATTGATGTCCCTCAGACAGGGTTAGAATCACTATTGTAGACGAGGGATGGAGTCTGCTGGATCCTTGATCATACTCTTTTGTTCAATTATAATTGCCTCTAATCTCCTAGAAACATTGGCGATCTTAGGAATAACCACCTCATCGCACAAATATTGATTAAGGCATAGGACGGTATGAACATTAAAACCCCAAATGCTTTATCATGTAACTCATACCTAATAATCTCTATAAAGTTGAGCATGTATCCTTCTATCAAACTTAGGATTAATTCAGCTCGATCCCATATCTATAGGTTTTCTAAAGAAGCTGAGCACAATCGAAATCAAACTAAATTCCACCGAAATGTTACGACAAAATTCAGGGTTGCCTTATCAATCACCCCCTTTACCTCAATCCAGAGAGCTTTATCTCTCAAGTCAAAAATCTGGTTGGCAATCCATTTCTCTAAATCTAGTCTCTATATTATATGATCAACATCCCTCATTACTTTCTATCCTATTCAAACATCAATCTCTGGTCACCATCAGTAGCAGATACTAAGGCAAAATAATAAGCTCGAAAATAACCTAATGGACGGCCACCACTAAAAAACAACCAGATCCTATCTCATCTAAGTGGATTTAAGTTATGGTTGTATTGCCTTTCTACCATCTCTATATGTATTCAAACCAAGTGTTGAAACATAGTATGGATAGAACTCGCGGACCAAAGCTTGACTGTAGGAACCCTAGTTCTAGTCATCATCCCCAGGTGGTATCGATCAACAATAACTCGTAGGTTTGGTGCTGCTATAATCCCTGATAACCCAATTCTCATCTTTTTGCAAATAGATATAGTAGGTTAATCAGCTTCGGTAATGAAGTTATCTTGATTAAAAAGTTCTCGAATCCCTTCTACACATCACCTTGGTTTAACCTCAGCAATAGGCACGACCAAGGTATATTTAGACTCTGACGCTGGGTGATGTTGTGATGAACTGGGAAGTTTAAGATCCTATGTAGGGAGGTCTACAGACAACACTTGATATGAGGCCAGTTGATGTGAGGCTTAAGTTATACTGTCATCAGACTAAGGTACTACTGATGCTTACTGATAAGCATAGCCCTCCTCCTACTGGGGGTTATATGTAGTCTCCTTCTCTATTATATCAAACTTACCCTCTTCCTCAAAAGACTCTTTTCTCTCCTCATACTAGAAAAATGTGGGGGTGAAGTCCTGGCTAACTTAATCCTTGCCTAGGAACTTTTCTTAATGTGGTTGTTTAGGTCTCAACCTGTGTAGATGTGTGATCAGATCCCCACTGAGTCTGTGATGGTAGATGTATGCCTAAGGTAGCTATAACAATGTCCATAGTTACAGCTTCCTTTTGACTCGTAGTCTATGGGGCTTCTTGTATATTTAGAATAACTGAGTCTCCTCAGTCGAGCCACTTTTCTTAATGTATTCACCCCGACTTCTTGACTTTCCAGCCCTCTTCATCAAAGCTTTGGTTCCATAGTACCTAAAAAAGGAAGTGTCAGTGCCTAAAAGAGAGTAAGTAATTTCTAAGTTTAAAGAAAAATCAAAATTATTAAACAATGACTTTTTTCCATAGTTTACATCCCTATATAGTAACTTAAGTCGTTTCTAGTCCATATTGCACATACACTTTGTATCAACTTCAAAACAAAGGTAAGGCATATAAAATTTTAAGTTTCATTAAAAATCAAACTTATACTTCCATATATGGCATGATCACAGAGTTTTAATAAAAGAACAGTGCACCAATTTTAACTTTATGATTATTCTAGGCTCCCACATATAAGTATGTTGATTTTTAAATAATTTGAAAGAAAATATGCATACCAACAAGCTTATTTATGGTTTTACACAAGATAATACTATGAGGACACAAGAATTTAATGTTTTATTTTGTGAGATAGAAGTGAAAATTTTAAAAGACAAAGAAAAATCCTAGCTTTAATATGAAATCAAGTGTAGGAGAAGTTGGAAAGTTTGAATTTGAGAGGGAGTTTTGAAATATTAATTTTAATGGGGCTTTGGAACTGGGTTAAGAAGTTAAATAACCACAAGGGGCCGATTTTGGGTAGGGTCCTTGTAGGCTGGCTCAAATTTTTAAAGATAAAATGGCCAAAAATTTTGGGCACCTATCACCCTATTTAGAGCCCGTAGGTGGCACTAACGGGTTGTAGGTGACCCAAAATTTTGGAAAATTTCTGGATCTCTGATCTTTATGTTCTGAAACTTATGGAACCACTTATGAGGTCGTAAGTGGTACTTATGACCCCATAATTAGGGTTATGATAAAATGTTTTGAGGCCTCAAAATCCATAAAATTTCATTTGTCATTTATTGCACAACTTACCTAGCCAGGATAGGGCTTATGACCTCTATGTGTAGGTCAATAAGTCACCTTACCTAGAATTTTCTGAATTTATAAATGTTTTACCATGTTTCTAAATGTTCCTCTTACTGTATACCTACAAAAAAAATAAGAAAAACAACTTAAACACTAAAATAGTGGGTTGCCTCCCACCTAGTGTTTGATTTATCGTAGTGGCAAAGTATGGCTATGTTGGTTACTCAAACTTCACCATTATGTCTATAGGTTACCTCTGATTCAACAATTGATTTTACATTGTGGCATGATATGGGTTCCTTGATTACTAAGAATTCATCAAGGCAAGCATAGAAATGGCCTCCAAGATCATCAAACAGTTTATCCTCGAGACCACCCTCATGTTGGTTGGTTGCTTCATGGTTTTACAAACATTAAAGGTGGCTTCGTTATTAAACATAAACTTAATCTCCCCCTTATTCACTCCACCAATTCTCTACCCGTGGTCAAAAATGGTCATCCCAAGATTATGGGCATCTTAGCGTCAACTTCAAAATCCAAAATAACAAAGTCGGTAGGAAAGATAAAATTGTCTACCTTGACCAATACATAATACTATATTCCCATGGGATTCTTCACTATAAAGTATGCATCAACAACTAAATTTTTGTTGATTTTGGAGAAATCAAGCCTAACTATTTGAATACTACCAGTAGCATCAAATTAGTGTTTTCACTCGGGTGGCACAACTCTCTGGCAAATTGAGATTTCCTATGGTTCATGGGATCAAAAATAATTTTGGATAACCCTTCTTTGTACCAGAGGATGATAATTTATCACACTACTATGATGTAACCCACCAACATCCTTAAAACTAGCAACTCTTTTCCTTATTACCAATTCCTTCATAAATTCTACATATATAGATATCTGCTTAAGAGAATCAAAAAGAGTGATGTTTATACTCATCTTCTTCTTCATACCAATGACCTTTCAACCATTCTGAACTTCTCTTCTTCTTTATTATACTTCAACCTTTGAGGAAAAGTAGGGAGAGGTTATGGAATTGTCTTTACTAGTGGATGATTGACCTTTCCCTTGTCATTATCCTACTCAGCACTATGCTCAATACCTTTTGACTTATCTAACTTACCTTCACGTGCCTCATCAATCTCAACACTATTATCCCTTGACTAATTAATAGTAGGAATGGGGGGATCAACAGTTGCCTTACCACTCTGAGTCGTGATGGATAGACAATGACCGCCATTCTTAAGAATCTGCACTGTGTTGATCGAAAGGCTGCTCGACTACCTTTGATTAAAAGTTGTAGATATTTGTCCAAAGTTCTACTCTAATTATTTTATCGCATAGCATGTAACTCTACCATTTAGCTCAGCCTTGAAATGTCTTCCTTAATACTTACTAGCTCGAATAACATAACCTCTATCATGAACTAAGTGTCATAGTTTCTAGGTAGAATATACATACCACCCTTATCCTTGTTATAATCCTTTTGTCCTTTAGTCACTATTCTACTCTCTACTCATATTTCTGTACCTACCACCGTAGTACTTCCAACCTTGGTTTCCTCGCCTCTTGGCTCAAAAATCTGCCAACTCTATATTTATATATTTTGCCTCTTCTTCTTAGTCTGAATCATATGATCTAAAGGTCATAGCATATGTGCCCACTACATTCACCTTCTTAGAATTCATTGCCATGAACTTCTTTTTCAAAATCCCATCCTCCATCCTCAGCTGAGCAACTTCTTGTGACACTAGTTTATCAATAACTCTATGCTTGCAAGAACCACAAATAGCATAAGTACAAAAGCCTCTTTCGGATTCCCGAGGATGCCACCCTTGATTGGTGAGAGAGATCTTGTCTAATATCTCTAATGCTGCCTCACATCATATGTGCATGAATGCTCCAGCTGTAATTGTGTTTTCCATATCTTTTGAGTTGGTATTAAGGGCTCTGTAGAATTTTTCAAGTAAAGTCTGCCTCAAAATCCTCTGGTTAGGCACCATAATCAACTTCTTTTTGAACCAAAACAATGCCTCATAAATTGACTCGCAGTGCAATTGACTGGAACTGTATATTTTGTCCTTTTGAAGCATTCTGGATGGTGGAAAGAAATATTCTAAAAACTGCCCTAACAACTAATTCCAAGTAGTGTTTGATCCTAGAGAACTTTCCCCTAACCACAACATAGATTTATCGATTAAATAGAAAGGAAACAACCTAAGTCTGAGAGCTTTTTTATCTACCCCTAGTATAGTGTATGATGAACAAATATAAATAAAATTTATATGGTGCATATTTGCATCACCTGTAGGTAAGACAACAAATACACACTTCAGGTTCAATAGCTAGATTATAGCATTGGTGATATCAAACTTCACATTTGGTGGTAGTGTAGGAGTAATGATAGATCCTATCTCAGTAGGCAATGTATCCCAATCCCTCAATTGGATCATCATATAGTGGTAAATACTAATAGGTTAGGTATAAAGGAGCTCTACCTGTTAATTCTCTAATGAGTTATTTTTGATGATCAACTCCTTGTCTCCACCTCGCTAGCTCTGTTTCTTGAGCTATAGGATGGGACTCAGTATCCCTTGACACATTAGCTAGCATATGTAATATATAAGTAGTCTGATATACATTATCCTAAATCCCACTAGGTAGAGGTAGAGGAAAATCATTTGGGTTATTCTGAATCCCTTTAAGCTTACCTTCTCGTACATGTTCAGTCATCCTATGAATCGGATATAGGATTCTTTCGGGTCCAATATTAAATCATAGAAAGGGATTTCCTTGACTACCCATGCTATTAATACACCCATTTATCCCCTAACAAGAACAGAAAAAAAACCCAAAAACTTCAACAACATAAATCAATAATAACAATGTAGTCTCCATAAACGGTGCTAAAATTTTGATGTATGCCAAACCACACCTCATTAGGGGGATAAATCAGTCTTCATCAAAATATAGTAATCGAAAAAGGTTGGGGTCGAACCTACAAGGAATATGTGAAACTATCTCTCAAACTTGCTAAAATAATCGGGTAGTGCAAAAAGTAAATTTGAGGAAGGGGGGGTGTTGATTTGAACAGTACAAAGTAACAAAACTTGAATGTTTTAGGTTGTAATCAAATTGAAATGAATACAAGGAATATGTTCCCCTTACTTTCTAACTCTGTATGTTTATCATGCTCCATTGAACTAACTAAATATCTTGCATGCCGAATCTGATAAGTTATTTATCACTAATCATCCTGTGAATGCCTTAGTAAATTTCACTATTTACCCTTGTGTCTCACCGTGTCGCCTTACTAAACCTTATCATAGATCATAGATTAACTATTATTTTTTAAATTTCTAATTAGTTAGATGAAGATAATTATCAAAAGTACATGAAAATGGTTAGTTTATATTGATATTTAACTCCATATTATTGGTGTAATATTATTTTCTTGTTCTCTACCGCTCTTTTGATGTAGGCAATGAATATAGGTGGGTACTTGGCAACCTCTAAGAAATCTATTAAACTAAAGATGATCACAACACATTCAATAATATTAGTTGGGAACAATGTTGCACTTCCCATACTTAGTTATTCATCTATTGTTCCCATAACCCTAGCAATGGGATTTAGTTGCTCGTCGTTATGAAACAATCAATTGAATTAATAATTAAAAAAATCAAACTAATCTCAATATAATTTATGAAAAGAAAAACAAATTCTCAAATTAAATACTAAACCAAACTCCATGAACAAAATCCCAACATCAAAATCAAATCTTCCAATAAAAATTTATGTTTGTGAATGGTAAGAGTGCTAAACCGTACTAAGAAACATCAAAAGGGTATTTATAGAATACAAAGAAACTCTACGTAACCAATTAAAAATAAAAGAGAGAAACAGAAGTTGAGGGACACCTAAAGATCCACTTATAATCGGTAGGTGGCACCTACGGGATTTAGGTGGCCCTACGTTGATGCCAAACTCCTAAAACTCTTACAGGACCCTGAAAAATCAACCTTATAAACTTTGCACTATTATATACGGACTGTAGGTGGAACCTATGGGCAGTTGGTGGAACTTATGTGTTGTAATTGCCCATCATAGGTTGCAGGATCCAATTTTTCATCTTCTAAACCTCTGTTTCTCAATCCTCTTACACTTGTTCTAGCACCTACACCACGTAGGTAGCACATATGGACTGTGGATCCCCACGTAGGTGGTCAAACCTTTAATTGTTACTTATTTTGTTAAGTTTAGCTCCAAAAGGCTAGTTTACACAAAAATACAACACAAAACACATCATATCTAAAAAAGGGCATAAGTTAAAATATATTTTAATAATTTTAAGCGTCAAAAGTAAAATAAAACTATAGAAAATCATGGATGCAATTGCGTAAGATATCTACATTAGAGATATTATGTCGCTTAACTGACCTTGATCATTTGGTCAAGGGCCACTTAAGTGATGGTGTGACTCCTTAATTAGGAATCATTTAAGAGTCCCAGGAGTCACTTAAGCAATACCAATGGTGCTATATCACTTTAGAAATCATGGGTCCTCTTAAGCATTTGTTACTTAAGAGACAAGGTGACCAATTAAGCAGCACCTGTTGGCTATTTATCCCCGTTTCCCCGCCAAATTTTCACACTAAATTGGGAGCTCAAAGAGAGCAAAAGTGGGTAATCATCCTTAGAATCTAAAGTAAGTTATCCTAGTTTTCCTTGGTCATTTCCCATTAATTTTTTGTCTAATTTCCATCCTAATTCTTAGAAATTAGGTCTCAAATCTCTAATGTTTAATGGTTGATAAGACACCCAATTTACTCTCCATTTGTGCTCAACTTTTGAGCATACATTCCTTGTCCATTGAGGGACCTCGTGACGAATTCAATTTTGAATTTTATTTGTAGGCCTTGTTGGACCATTCTCGACTTGAACTTTGATCTGATCCTTAATTTTGCATTACGGGTCTCATTTTACTCCTAACTACATATAGATTATAATTCTTATAGAGTGCTTGTATTTTTTGATCTTGGAGGAAAGGGGAATTTTTGGCCAGTTCTAGTACTGGCAGTTTTGTAGCTTTCTAAATACTTTTTTTATGAGACACTAGTACAAAAATAACAAAAAGCGACGGTCAGCATCTCTTTTTGGGGCAAAAGCGATGGAAATTCATCGCTTTTTTTTCGTCTAAAAAAGGGGCGTTGCTTTTTGGAAACGACGGCCTGTGTCACTTTTTTTTAATAAACAATGTCACTTTTAGGAGAAAAAAATTTAGTTATTTTTTGAAAATGCAATGTTGTGCATCACTTTTTTTTCTTTAGTGAAGAACACATGATTAACAGAAAACGACGAACATCATCGATTTATTAAAAAAAGTTTTTTTAAGAAAAAATGACATTGTCCGTCGTAATTTGACAAAGATAAATATTTTTTTTAAAAAAAAGCAACGTCGATCGTCTCTCTTTGTTCTTCATAATAAATAAAAAGTAACGTTGTTCGTCACTTTTTATTCTTCATAATAAATAAAAAGCGATGTTGGTCATCACTTTTTGTTCTTTATAACAAATAAAAAGCGACGTTGATCGTCGCTTTTTGTTCTTCATAATGAATAAAAAAGAGACCACTGACCTCGCTTTTCTGTATTTTTTTGGATGCAGAAATCTACATTTCTGTATCCCACCTGCCAAATAAAATCGCAATTCAATATATTCATCCCTAATGCAACACACATTATTACAATAATCATACAACACATTACATCAACAAATTCTTTAAGCAATTCAAATCAACAACACTTAAACAATGAATCCAACAACATTCAAAATACTTAAACACTCCTAAAGATTTTTCACTAATTAAAAGCTAAGTTAAAAAATATCTAAAAATTATCTAAAAGTCAAGTCCAACAACACTAAGGAGTAGCCCCAACAAACTCCTCATCACTCTCTGTTTCCTCTTTGCTACTGAAATCAGGAGCAACGTCCTATGTCAAGTCACGTCTAAGATGTGCAATTTGATATAACATAGCAGCATGTCTCTCTTGTAGAAATGGTCTGATCATGCTTTGCCAACCAACAACACATTGTATGAAAATCAATTGACTAGCGTTATATAAATTTATATGACTAGTATGTGTGTATATATATATATATATTAAAGTTAACTAAATAATAATTAAATCTAATATACGTTAAAATATTGAAACATGGCTAATTTAGAGACAATTGGAATGTCCCACCACTCATATCAAGGATATGTAAAAATTCACATAACGCTCTCCCTTACAGCCTCATTAACTTCTTTTGACATGGGATACCACCTATAAATAACATAATAAGTATGTAATCTTGAATATTTTATTAATGATAAAAAATAAACCAATCAATTGAAAAATAAACTTATGAAAATCCATCAGGCTCGATGAACACTCTACCAAGCATTCCTGTATCTCTGAGAACTAGGCCAATCAAATCTGCATCAATATCTTCTTCTACATGAGGAGGTGGAGGAGAAGGTGGAGGTGGAGGTGGAGGTGGAGGTGACTTGTTCATTTTTAAGTCACTAGTATACATTTCAAAATGCTACACTTAACCATTTTCAATTCTCTAATTCACTTCTCAAATTACTAGACAATTTTAAATACATGAATTCACATTTAAAGTAACAACACTAAATCAATTTCAAGTCATGAATTCAAACTTTCGATTGATTACACTTTACTAATTTCAAAATACAACTTTACATTTCAAGTAACTACACTAAACCATTTTCAAGTCACTAATTCACTTCTCAAGTAACTACACTGGATCAATTTGAAGTCATTAGTATGCATTTCAAAACACTACACTTGACAATTTTCAACTCTCTAATTCACATTTTCAAGTGATTACACTTTACTAATTTCAAACTACATATTCACCTTTCAAGTACTATACTAAACCATTTTCAAGTTGCTAATCCACTTCTCAAGTGACTAGTATACATTTTAAAATACTACACTTGATCATTTTCAACTCTCTAATTCACATTTCAAGTGACTAAGTATAACCATTTTCAAATCATGAATTCACATTTCAAGTACCAACACGAAACAAATTTTTAGTCATGAATTCTCATTTTCAAGTGATTACACTTAACTGATTTCAAAACACAAGTTCACCTTTCAAGTAACTACACTAAACCATTTTTATGTCGCTAATCCAATTCTCAAGAGACTAGTACACATTTCAAAACACTACACTTGACCATTTTTAACTCTCTAATTCACATTTCATGTGACTAAGCCTAACCATTTTCAAGTCATGAATTCACATTTCAAGTGACTAAGCGTACCCATTTTCAAGTCATGATTTCACATTTCAAGTGTCAACACTAAACCAAATTTAAGTTATGAATTCAAATTTTCAAGTGATTACACTTTAATTACTTCAAACCACAAGTTCACCTCTCAAGTAACTACATTAAACCATTTTCAAGTCACTAATCCACTTCTCAAATGACTAGTACATATTTAAAAACACTACACTTGACAATTTTTAACTCTCTAATTTACTTTTCAAGTGACTAAGCCTAACCATTTTCAAGTCTTGAATTCATATTTCAAGTGTCAACACTAAACCAAATTAAAGTTATGAATTCACATTTTCAAGTGATTACACTTTAATTACTTCAAAACACAAGTTCACCTTTCAAGTAACTGCATTAAACCATTTTCAATTCGCTAATCCACTTCTCATGTGACTAGTACCTATTTAAAAATATTACACTTGACCATTTTATACTCTCTAATTAACATTTCAAGTGACTAAAATTAATCATTTTCAAGTCATGAATTCACATTTCAAGTATCAACACTAAACCAATTTCAAGTCATGAATTCACATTTTCAAGTGATTACACTTTAATTATTTCAAAACAAAAGTTCACCTTTCAAGTAACTACATTAAACAACTTTCAAGTCGCTAATCCACTTCTCAAGTGACTAGTACATATTTAAAAACGCTACACTTGACCATTTTCAATTATCTAATTCACTTATTAAGTGACTAAACTTAACAATTTTCTAGTCATGAATTCACATTTAAAGTGACAACACTAAATCAATTTCAATTCCTGAATTGACACTTTCTAGTGATTACACTTTACAAATTTCAAAATACAACTTTACGTTTTAAGTAACTACACTAAACCATTTTCAAGTCACTAATTCACTTCTCTAGTGACTACACTTGATCAATTTAAAGTCACCAATACGCATTTCAAAACACTACACTTAACAATTTTTAACTCTCTAATTCATATTTTCAAGTGATTACACTTCATTTATTTCAAAACATAAGTTCATCTTTCAATAACTACACTAAACCCCTTTCAAGTCGCTAATCCACTTCTCAAGTGACTAGTACACATTTCAAAACACTACACTTGACCATTTTCAACTGTCTAATTCACATTTCAAGTGACTAAGTCTAACCATTTTCAAGTCATGAATTCACATTTCAAGTATCAAAACTAAACCAATTTCAAGTCATGAATTCATATTTTTAAGTGATTCCACGTAACTAATTTCAAAATACAAGTTAACCTTTCAAGTAACTACAGTAAACCATTTTCAAATTGCTAATACACTTCTCAAGTTACTAATACACATTTCAAACTACTACACTTGATCATTTTCAACTCTCTAATTAACATTTCAAGTGACTAAGCCTAACCATTTTCAAGTCATGAATTCACAATTTAAGTGACTAAGCCTAACCATTTTCAAGTCATAAATTCACATTTCAAGTTTCAACACTTAACCAAATTCAAGTTATGAATTCACGTTTTCAAGTGATTACACTTTAATTACTTCAAAACACAAGTTCACCATTCAAGAAACTACATTAAACCATTTTCAAGTCTTTAATCCACTTCTCAAGTGACTAGTACATATTTAAAAACACTACACTTGACCTTTTTCAACTCTCTAATTCACATTTTAAGTGACTAAACTTAATCATTTCAAGCCATGACTTCACATTTCAAGTATCAACACTAAATAAATTTCAAGTCATGAATTCACATTTTCAAGTGATTACACTATAATTACTTCAAAACACAAGTTCACCTTTCATGTAACGACGTTAAACCACTTTCAAATCGCTAATCCACTTATCAAGTGACTAGTATACATTTAAAAACACTAAACCATTTTCAATTCTCTAATTTACATTTCAAGTGACTAAACATAATCATTTTCAAATCATGAATTTACATTTCAGGTATCAAGACTAAACCAATTTCAAGTCATGAATTCACATTTTCAAGTGATTACACATAACTAATTTAAAAACTCAAGTTCACCTTTCAAGTAACTACACTAAAGCATTTTCGATTCGCTAATCCATTTCTTAAGTGATACTAGTACACATTTCAAAACACTTCACGTAACCATTTTCAACTCTCTAATTTACATTTCAACTACTTAAAGGCCATTTATTTCCAACTCATACAAAGATGAAGATACATAAATGATTATCTCAACTAACATAATAAATTACTTGTTCAAGGCAACATTTGATGTGTTGAGGAAACATAGGAGCTAAAAAAATTATTTAAAATACTATATTAGTAGGTATTGTCTTAAAAAATAAAATTGAAGTGATAATAGAGAGGTTAGTAGGTTTAGAGTTATTGAAATTGGAAGATGCTTCTTCTGTCAATTGAAAAAGAATATGATACCACCTAAATAAAGTAAACAAAAAAGAATGATGCTTCCTGCCAACATGACACAACTATTTTTAAGAAAATGACAAGTTCTGAATTATGTTAATAATAGAGATTGTATACATCTTTGTTGATCTTAATCACAGCAAACAATCCCTTTTTCTTGCTATTAAGCTTTGTCTAACTCACATTAAAACGTGATGTGTTACAACCTTGATTAATCAAGGATTTTAAAGTGAAAAAAATGCTAAATCTTAGATTTATTAACAGCCTAAAAGCTGATATGAGAGAAAAAATATTCTTTTTAGCTTTTTATGAAAAGGAAATTCAACATATTTTCTTTTCAAATGAGACAGCTACCATGACTCTCACTAATTCATTGGTTCAACATAATTTTCCAGCTATGTAAAGAAAATAAAGTACATAAACTTGGTGATACAGGTAGAAAAGAACCCAATAAATTCAACCAAATATGGATACTTTATCAACTCAATATCAAGGGTGTCTAAACACTGAGATAGGAAGAGAAGCTAACCGGTGATGGAGAGAGTAGTGGCGGCGCCTATTTGAGAAGAGATACAGTAGTAAAAGCAGCTATTTCGTCGGTGGAGGTGCTGGGTGGCTACTGTTGGGGATGAATGAAGGTCGGTGGAGCATCGACAGAGGGAGATGGAGCAGCGATGGAGGTCAACAAGGCAGCTGGTGGTCGATAATTATTTTGGTTTAGAGAGAAGATAGAGAAGAGAGGGATTGTAGAGGGAGAGTGGAGAGGCAACAATTATTTTTTTTAGAAAGGGGATTAGGGTTTTGCTTTTTTTAAAAAGAAAGTGGGTGTTTTGGATCTCAGCCGTTAGATCATTTTGATCAACGGCTAAGATAAAACATGATTAAAAAAAGGTAAAATTAGAATTTAATTTATGGTCAAATTGAGGTCAATTTTGACTATTATTGACAGCAATTGAGTATAATACCTAAAATTAAACACCAAAGAAAAATTGAATTGAATTGACTATTGTTTTAACAATGCAAAAGGTACAAATATGCCCTCGAACTATGATAAATGGTATATATATATATACCCTCCGTCATACTTTGGGTACATACGTTACCCTACCATTAATGAAATGGTACATATATGTCCTTCACACTAATGGTAGGGGCATATGTGTATCCAAAGTATGACAAAGGGTATATACTTACCCTTTATCATTGTTCGAGGGTATATTTGTATCTTTTTTCACTTTAATTTTTTATTCCAAATAATCAACCCAAACTTACTAATCGACCTAATAAATCAACTACCCCACCCGGTCTATTTTAAAATCCTACATACGCCTATCTAATATATGCATTTTTTCCAAGCCTATAACGATGTCACTACTAACAAAATATAGATTTCTGACCACAAAAAACGAACACATGTGGTCTTGTTTTATTTTTAAAAATTTTAAAATAATTATTTTAATAATTTTTATATTAATTTTTCTTACAAATAAAAAATAAAAAACCGGACCGTTAGTGTGAGGGACATATATGTACCATTTCATTAACAATAGGGGCATATGTGTACCCAAAGTTTGACGGAGGGTATCTACATATCATTTATCATAGTTTGAGGGTATATTTGCACTTTTTCCGTTTTAATAATAATAATAGTGGTAGACAATGCATTTGAAAATTATGAGTGTGCATATTTGCAAAAATATTTTAATTAGTTTCTACTATTTCTATTTTATGCTTATTTTTTTATTGGTTAAAACGAAAATCGTACAATTAAAGACTAAAAATAGATAAACCACAAACCAATAAAAAATACCTTATTCATTTGATTATTGGTTTAACATATTTAAAAATAGATAATCAATAATATATAAAATCAAATCAAATCGACCGATGCACACCCCTAATTTCCAGAAAATAAATAGTGAAAATTAATTTTAATATTTACCATTGATCAAATATGATAAACGGTTGAGATTAAAATTGAGGAGATGAGTCAAATTGGGATTAGAAATTGGATTAAAAAAAGAATTAATTGTAGTTTTTGATTACATTAATACAACGTATTGATATGATGAACTGTCGGTTAATTTGTCGTTGAAACAGTTTTAATCGACCTCATAATACAACATATTTTATTTCCACTCTAATGAATTATCGTTTAATTTAGCTTACATTATTATATTATAATTTCATAAATATATTATTACCTTAAAAAATGTAATTCAATATATATATATATATATATATATATATATATATATATATATATATATATATATATAGTTGATTGACTATAAACTATATAGTCAATGTATATATTATTACCTTGATCGTATGACATCAATGTATTCAATATATATAGTTGATTGACTGTAAAATTCACAATATGCACTGGATACATCACATACACATGTAAATTACCTCATAACGCAACGTTTTGTATATATACAATGATAAATTATCATTTAATTTAGCTTATATTATTATACTATAAATTCAATAATATATATATTTTTTATCAATCGATCGTATGATATCAATTTATTCAATATATAATTGAATACATAATTTTTTTGATTCTAAAAATAATATTTTAGAGATTTGGTCGAGATAGATTCTTATCCACGATGTTACTACTACTATTTAACTTGATCGAGAGAGAATTTGATCTTTTCCATACTTTTATGATGATTTTTAGCCATAGAATTTCCTTTGGGCAATGAATTTACAGATTTACAGGCTCTTTTAGCCATGGTTCAAATTTATATTTTATATATATATATATATATAAAAGCATGGTTAAAGCATCTACCTCATCTTTGATACTGGATGAATTAGTCTAAGGATGATGATGGTTATTTGAAATCCTTGATGGGACCATATTAGTATATCGAGTACTCGCAAACCCCCGGGGGCCTCTTCATCCATAGGCCGCTGTGTCAGGCTACCCAATTACGATATTGTGTTATTATTATGGTTAGTTTATGACAAGTTGATTACTGCACTGATACTTCGATTCAAGGTCTAATTTTGATATCATTATGGTTGCTTTACTATGGATTATTATCCCATGAGTATATGTATGGATTAGAGACCATGATTATGTTAGCATTAGTTCCTACTTTGATCAGGAGTCCTTAACATGCTATTCTGATTGCTTAGGTTATACCTTTAAGTTATCCTTGTTTATCTATATGTAATGATGGTAATACCGTGTATCCCACCATTAATTTATTAATAAATGTTGTATACCCATTGTTTGGCCTTGAATACTAATATATATATATATATATATATATATATATATATATGTATGTATATATATATCTTATTATTTTTTATTAGTTGTATATTTTCTAGTGATATACGGTATGGTGCTCAAATCCCAGAGTATGGGAAGAATAGGAGAGTTTATCCTTACTTTCTACATAGCCTTTTTATTATAACAATATATTAGGATCTTTACCAAGTTAAGAAGCTTAAGGTATGTGGGTGTTCATTCATGTGTCCTTTTCAGCCATGGAGCCCGAAAAACCTCTTTTGGTTTAATTTATGAGTGTCTACATGTTCAAGATGAAATAAATCCTTGAATCTCTTGTTAATTCAATGCAAAGTTATGGTTACAAGTGTTTTAAGTTGAATGAGTCATATCATTTTTTAAGTGGTGTGATTCCCATGTCATGTTCAATTGATTTCAGAATAAATCCTTAAATTATAAATTTAGCCATGTAATCATGTTGTTTCTTCATGTTTAATACATTCGCATGTTCAAGCTTATGATTTTTACATGTTTTATGAAATTTCCATGGTTTGGGTCTTTGAACGATGATTGCATACTATAGTATTTAAAGTTTGATATCATATTTTTATGGTCATTCAATGTTGGCGTGTTATCAAAAACCCGATACCTATGTGTTTGCTTACTCTTCATATCTTTCAAGTAATGATTTCAGTTAAATAATGAATACTACTATTTACTCAGTTATTATGACCAGGATGATCAATATCAATTGTCATTTTCAAGAAATTTAATTTAATTTAGTACTAGTGTTAGTTCAGTTTGGAGTAGGATTTATCATCGAGAAAACCAAGGGATAGGGGATTACCTTCCAGTGGAGGGTATGACCCGTAGGAGCAATCCCTAAGTTAAAGCACTACATAGCCAACGTAGGTTTGAGATGTTTACATGCCAGTTCAGCGTTGACACATATCTCATAAGAGAACCTTTCAGTAGAAGGTGATGCCTTAGACCTTCGTGACACCAGTTTAGTGGATCCACACAACTTGTGTTAGTACCTATGACATGGTACATACACCTTTCCAACTGGAATTACATGTTGGACCTCAATTAGCTGAGATTGGGGTATGTCATTTATATGATACCTCCAACAATCTCAGTGTTGTAATCCATGTATTCAGTTTAGGTTTTCTTTACAAAGTTTATAGAGTTTTAGTGATTTAGTTATATTGCTTTCAGTCTTTCAAAATGGAGATTATATTACAAATGTGTTTATGCTTGATCTTGCATTCTCAGATATTATATGTTCATGCATTTATGCCCAGATACCTCATGTATTTCATCAAGTACTCATCTCATATTATATGTCCATGCATTTATGCCCAGATACCTCATGTATTTCATCAAGTACTCATCTCATATACTAGTATATTCAAAGTACTGATGACATGTATTTCCTTGTGTTATATTGTCTTATAATATAGGTTCAGATGCACAATTTCCCAATAACTCTTAGATACCTTAGTGTTACTCAACAGCAGTAGTGGTGATTCATCATTCATCGAGGATAAGAATTTCTTATTTTATTTACTTCAGTACTTCCTTATGTTCTTCCCCGTAGAGTTAGTTGGGGGTCTTTCCCATCGACTCCTCATCAAGTTTAGAGGCTTTCAGACAATCAGTTTGTTATTTTAGTATTAGCAGTTATTTTAGATAGATAGTTTGATTTCTAGTATTTTATCAGATATAACAGTTATAATTTGCCTTTTATTCTAGTATTCAATTTTACAATACTTTATTTGTGGATCTTTCACTTATGTATTACAGTATAGTATTACTCAATGCTTACTATAGGTACCAGTGCAGGGGTTACTTTGTGGTGACTTGTGACCGTAAGCAATATTTTCACAACTAGGGGGTAGCCTCATGTCATAATAAAACTTTGTAACAGAGCTGATGATTTTAAAGTGTCCTTGGTTGATTAAAACCTATGTTGAGTAGAGCCTAGTGCATGGGTGTGAAATGCACCACACTTGTGGACAATAGGCTATAAGACATTTTAGAAAAGTTTCCCTTCTTTCGATGTCCATGTTGTGCAAAAGAGTGAGGTCAATGTAATTCTTCTTTCTAAATTATCCTTCATTTCATTTAAAGATAATGCCTTCCTCAATGGAAGAAGGAATGGGGATTAGACTGCACCCCCACCTATTCAGGAAAACCCCTTGAATGATCATGCATCCTATGCTAAATTTAGGGCTGCTTTCACTACCTTATCCCACTTTGTATCTTCCTGGAACAACCAACAAGCTATTTCTTGAGTCTAGTTAGTATTTGGGATTTCACTCAGATAAATCCCTCTTTGTTTTTGGGATCTAAGTCAGGAGTTTCAGTATATGGTGTAGAAAGTGATAGATATCATAGGTGTTACTTTGAGTCAGAGTGCTGAGTTGGTTGCATATTAGTTGCAGGATATAGCTCATACCTAGTTTAAGAAGTGGAAGGAAGACAATGGTGTTGATGCATGGCCGGTAGAGTGGAAGAAGTTTGCCATAGCTTTCTTAGACAAGTTCTTTCCTTTAAAGTTCAAGGAAGCTAAGGTTCAGGAGTTTATAAATTTGAAGTAGGCTAATATGAGTGTAAGGGAGTACTCACTTAAGTTTACTTAGTTGGCGAGGTATGCTCCATATATGGTGGCATATAATAGGTCTAGAAAAAGTATATTTGTGTCTGGTATATCTGATAGTGTGTTTAAGGAATGTAGGACTGCCATGTTGATTAATGAGATGGACCTATCTAGGCTTATGGTTAATGCTCAGTAGACTGAGGAGAAAAATTATAAGGAGAGGGAGAGAGAGAATAAGAGGGCCAGAATAGGTAATTTTAGATTTTCTCAGTCAAGAACTAAAGGTAGTAACTCTTCTTAGTTATGTCAAAAAAATTCAGCCCCAGCTCCATCTTCAGCTAGTATGCTAATGCCTAAGTTCAGGAAAGAGAGTCGAGATAGGGCACTAAGCTCTATATCTCAGGGCTATGTAAATAGTGGTCATACTAGTCTTTTCTATAGGAAATATGGTAGAAATAATCTGGGTGAGATTAAGGATTATATTCATGTATGGTTTGGTTGTGGCAAGATAGGCCACAAGGTCAGGGATTGCTAGATGGCAGGTCAGCAGGGTTAGTACAATCATTCTTCAGGTCCAATAGGTCACCCGATATAGTAGGGTGCTACGTCTAGTGCTACCAGTGGGCAGCACTATAATAGGTTGTATGCCCTATATACTCTACATGATCATGAAAGTTATCCTGATGTGGTTATGGGTACGTTACAAGTTTTGCATCTTCTTCTTTATGAATTGCAAGATCCCAGAGCTTCACTTTCCTTTATAAATCCTTATATAACCGTCAACTTTTGTATCAATCCCAAAACATTAGCATAGCCTTTCTTAGTGTTTACCCAGTGGGTAAATCTATTATAGCCAGACAGGTATACAAAATTTCCTAGTCACAGTATCTAAGAAAATCACCTCAGTTGATCTTATGGAGATAGAAATTACTAATTTCGATGCCATTCTCGGCATGGATTGGTTCAAATCATGCTATGCCTCAGTTGATTGCAGAAATAGTGTTGTTCAATTTAAGTTTCCCAATGAACCAGTCATTGAATGATGGGGTAGTAACTCACTGCATAGGGGTTAGATTGCTTCATATCTTAAAGGAAGAAAGATGATATCTAAAGGGCGTGTTTACCATATTATTCAAGTTAAAGACTCTGGTTCTATGAATCCAAGTCTCGAGTAAGGTTCAGTAGTAAGGGAATTTGCAGATATGTTCTCTGAAGATCTCTTTGGAGTTCCTTCTGAAAGGCAAATTAACTTTGGAATAGATATCTTTCCAAATACCCAACTTATCTATATTCCACCTTAATATATAGCTCTAGTTTAGTTTAAGGAGTTGAAAGAACAGTTAAAAGATATCTAAGATAAGGGTTTTATTAAGCCTAGTATGTTTCCATAGGGAGCTCCAGTCTTGTTCGTACGTAAAAAGGATGGTTCTCTCACAATGTGCATTGAGTACTGTAAGTTAAACAAAGTCACAATTAAGAATAAGTATCCAGTCCCCAAAATTTATGACTTTTTTGACCAAATTCAGTGTGCCAGTTATTTCTATAAGATATACCAAAGATCAAGCTAACATCATCTTAGAGACAGAGATTGTGACATTTTAATGACAACTTTGAGCACTTAATATAGTCACTTTGAATTCCTAGATACTTCTTTTGGACTAACAAATACCACTGCATCTTTCATGGACTTGATAAATAGGGTGCTCAAACAGTACTTGGACATGTTCATTATAGCCTTTATAGATGATATCCTTGTCTATTTCCATAGTGAGAATGATCATGCAGATTATCTTAGAATTATGTTGCAGACTCTTAGAGCTCATAAGTTGTTTGCCAAATTTAGTAAGTGCGGATTTTGGCTAAGATCAATAGATTTTCTTGGCCATATTGTTTTTGGTGATGTCACTAAAGTTGACATCAAAATACCAAAGCAATGAGAAGCTGGCCTAGCCCTATCTCTCTATAAGTTATTGAAAGTTTCTTGGGTTTGGCAGGCAATTATAGATTGTTTGTTTAAGGGTTTTCTTTAATTTCATCCCCCATGTCTCGATTGACTTAGAAGAAGGTCAAATTTTAGTGGTTGGATTCCTGCGAGAAGAGTTTTTAGGAGTTGAAGACTCGACTCACTTAAACCCTAGTATTGAATTTGTCAGGTGGTTCTGATAGATCTGTATTTTGCTGTGATGCTTCTTGAGTTGGTATTGGTTATGTTATGATGTAGAGAAGCAAGGTCATAGCCAACGCCTCTACACAGCTTAAGCCCCATGAAATAAATTTTCCTACCCATAATCTTGAGTTGGCAGCGGTTTTATTTGCCTTACAAATTTGAAGACATTATCTTTATGGGGTTCATGTTGATGTGCTGACTAACCATGAAGGTTTACAGTACGTGTTCACGCATAATGTTCTGAATCTTCATCACAGAAGGTGGCTTAAGTTGTTAAAAGATTATGATATAAGTGTGTTATATCATTTGGGCAAGGCCAATGTAGTAGCAGATGCCCTTAACATATTTCATATAGGTAGTATAGCTCATGTTAAGGAGGATAACAAGAGGATAGTTTATGAAGTTCATCAGTTTGCTAGATTAGGTGTTTGGTTGGTTGATTAAGCTGAAGGTAGTGTATAGGTTTAGAATGGTTTAGAATTTCCATCGGTTGTCGAAGTGAAAGAAAATAAAGACCGTGATCCTAGATTGGTTAACTTGAAAGAGGCAGTTAGAGATCAGAAAGTAGAGGTTGTTTTCTAAGGGAGAGATGGTGTGCTTCATTATCAGGGAAGATTATGTGTATCATGTGTTGATTGTTTGAGAAAGTGTATACATACAGAAGCCCATGGTGCACAGTATTATATTCACCCATGAGCCACTAAGATGTACGGCAATTTGAAGAAAATCTATTGGTTGAGTTGTATGAAGAAGGAAATTGTAAATTTTTTGGCTAAGTGTCCAAATTGTTTATAGGTTAAAGTTGAGCACCAAAGGCCTAGTAGTACATTACAAGAGTTTATCATCTCGACTTAGAAGTGGGAAGTGGTGAACATGGATTTTGTGATAGGGTTGCCTCGTATGTGTCGTCACAATTATTCGACTATGGATAGAATGTTAAATTCAACTCATTTCTTTCTAATTCATACGTCATGTTCAGCCAAGGAGTATTTTAGACTCTATCTCAAAGAGTTAGTCGAATTGTATGGGTCTTCATTGTCTATCATTTAAGATAGTGGTACTCACTTTACGTCTCACTTTTGGAAGGTTTTACAAAAGGGTATTGGTACCAAAGTTAATCTCAGTATAACTTTTCATCCTCAGATAGATGGTCAGGCATAGAGGACCATTAAGACCTTAGAAGACATATTGAGGTTATGTGTTATTTACTGTAAAGTTTGTTTAGGTGACCACTTTCCATTAATTTTGTTTGCACAACAACGTTTATCACTCGAGTATTTAAATGGCTCTGTTTAAGGCTCTCTATGGATAGAGATGCAGATCTTCTATTTGGTTGGTTTTAAGTAGGTGAGGCTGCATTGATAGGGCGAGATTCAATTTTTGAGGCAATGGAGAAAGTTCAGTTGATTCGGGAGAGACTGACAATAGCCCAAAGTTGTCAAAAATCTTATGCAAATTTAAGGAGAGGAGATCTTGAATTTCAAGTTGTTGATATAGTTTATTTGAAAAATTTTCCAATAAAGGGTGTGAAGAGATATTGCAAGACGGGAAAACTCAATCCCTGATATGTTGTTCCTTACAGAATCTTAAACTATTTTTGAAAGGTAGCTTAAGAGATTGAGTTGGCTGCAGATTTGACATCAGTGCATCTGGTGTTGCATGTATTGTTATTAAAGAAATGTATTGGTGATTCATCTATAGTTGCTCCTTTGGAAGATATGGACGTTAAGGATAGCCTTTCCTATGAGGAAGTCCAAGTTGAGTTCCTTGATCATCACATTCATAGGCTAAGGAATAAATAAGTTTCCTTGGTTAAGGTCCTTTGGTGAAATTAGTCTGTTGAGGGAGCTACATGGGAAACAGAAGCAGATATGCATTCCAAGTACCCTTATCTTTTCTTCGCAAACTAATATTTAGCTTGAGGTAACAATTTTTTTCCTTTGGATTGTTATTTTTCGTTCTCTGTTCCATCTTTTTAACCTTTTTCATGCCATTTCATGCATTGCGGAACTAGTTAAGTTCGTGTATCATGTTTCAGACTTAGTTGTGTAATCATATTCAAAGTCATTCATGTTAAGTATATTATCTTAGATGCCTTAGTACAGTAATCTCATCTAACAATCCTCATTCGAGGGCGAATGTGACAAAGGGGGAGATATTGTAATACGCCCATTATTTTCCCTTCTTTTTAATATCACTCTCAAGAAAACCCTCCTCCTCCCCAAGAACAAATTCAATTTCTTTTTCCCCAAGTAATCAAGAATTCAAGATCCCTAAGTTAAAGAACCTTCAAAAAAGCATCAAGAATAGGGTTTCATTCCCAAAATAAGAAGCTTATGGTATATGAGTGTTCATTCATGGGTCCCTTTCACCCATGAATCCTGAAAACCCTTTTTTGGTCTATTTATGAGTTTATACATGCTCAAAATGAAATAAATCCATGAATCTCTTTTTAATTCAATGTCAAGTTATGATTACAAGTATTTTCTAGTGGAATGAGTCATATAATGTTTTAAGCGTTGCGATTCCCAAGTCATGTTCAATTGATTTCATAATAAATCCCCAAATTATGAATTTAGCAATATAATCATGTTGTTTATTCATGTTTAAGACATTCCCATATTCAAGTTTATAATTCTTACATGTTTTATGAAATGTCCATGCTTTGGTTCTTTGAACCATAATTGCATACTACAGTATTTCAAGTTTAATATTGTATTTATATGGTTATTCAGTGTTGTCAGGTTATGAACACCCGATACCTATGTGTTTACTTATGCTTCATATCTTTCAATTAATGATTTCACTTCAACCTGAATACTACCATTTAATCAGTTATTATGATCAAAATGAGCAATGTCAATTGTTATGTTTATTAAATTCAATGAAGTTTAGTACTAGTGTCAGTTCAGTTGGGAGTAAGATTTAGCACCGAGCTAACCAAGGGATGGAGGCTCACCTTTTTATATAGGGTGTGACCCTTAGTAGAAATCCCTGAGTTATAGAGTAACATATCCAACATAGATTTGAGATGTTTACCTTCCAGTTGAGTATTGACACATATCTCATGAGAGAACCTTCCAGTAGAGGGTTACTCCTTCGTCCTTTGGGAGACCAGTTTAACTGATTCACATAGCCAGTGTTAGTACCCATGGCACAGTACTTACACCCTTCAAACTAGAGTTACAGGTTGGACCCCAATTAGCTCAGATTGGGGCATGTCGATTATATGATACCTCCCACAGTCACAATGCAATAATCAATGTATTCAGTTCAAGTTTGCTTGATCAAGTGTATAGACTTTAAGTTATTCAGTTATACATCTTTGAATCTTTTAGATTAGAGATTATCTCTGAAACATGTTTATGCTTGGTCTTGCATTCTCAGATATTACATGTTCATGCATTTATGCTCTGATACATCATGTATTTCATCCAGTCCTCATCTCATATACTAGCATATTCAAAGTTCTAATCGCATACTTCTTTTGGTGATATGTTGTCTTATAACATAGGTTCGAACACAAAGTTCCCGACTGCTCTTAGACAATTCATCATTACTTAGCAGCAGTAATGGTGGGTCCTCATCCATTGCGGACATTAATTGTTTATTTTAGTTACTTCAGTTCTTCCTCTGTTCAGCCAGTTTGAGTTAGTTGGGGGTCTTTCCATCAACTCATCATGACATTTAGAGGATTTTAGACAATCAGTTAGATGGTCGGTCAGTTATTTTATTATTAACGGTTATTTCACATAAAAATTTTGATTTCTAGTATTTTACCAGATATTTCAGCTATTCATTGCTTTGTATTGCAGTATTTAGTTTTACAGTACTTTATTAGTGCATATTCTGCTCATTTATACATTATAATATTACTCGGTGCTTATAGCAGGTACAAGTTAAGGGGTTTGCTTATGGTCAGTTGTGACCGTAAGCACCATTGTCGTGACTAGGGGGTATACTTGAGTCGTGAAACAAACTAGAGCCTAGCCATGATGGGTATCCCGAGTCCACCGAGGACTGGAGACAAGCCCCTTTGCCTGGACAATCAGAACACAACACCTATATAACAATTAAAGAAGATGCAAAAGACCATACAAATGAAATCGAGAAACAACGTTGAGGTTCTAAGTACTTAAAAATACCCCAATCCACAGTTATCCACAAAGCCACTAATACTCTAAAAGACAACCTAAGTTGGAACTTGTTCCGTGGATAGCCAAAAGAAACAATAGAATAGTCGAAGACACAAATAATACCACAATTATGAAATAAATATCTTTCGAAGAACAGAAGCTCACCACTTCAATCTGACACATGATCTATTCAATGATTATCTAATCATTTCACAAGAAAAGCAGAAGTGTCTCCGGGTCCTGTATCATCGGGGGATACAACATCCAAAGATGGTTAGCTGGGTGAGCGCTTGCATGTAACTTACGGAAGGGATAGAATAATTCCAAGTTAGAAACCATAGTAAAATAAACATGCACACATTATACATACATATATATATGTAATGTTGGGATAGGGAAGATGTATTAGAATGAACTTTAAAACATTAGTTTGTGTTGTGTAGCATAACCATCATAATAGTACCTACTATTTATATAGTCCCCAGCTCTCACCCCTTGGTTGGTCCCCAGTTCGTGTAGTGACAGATACCAGAGACAAATCATAACATACATGCATAGGGGACTCAAATCTCCTAGTACTATATCAAGGGTTACATGAACACCCGATCATAATGCAAGGGTGACACAAACACCTAATCATTTCAAACCCCGCGCTGGCAAATATACTTTCCAATGGTGATCCATTGGGTCCTCCACTTTTACGATTTAACTACCAAACTCCCTTTAAGACCAATTAAAATATTTAGCATGTAACCCATTCATTTAATTGAGGATTCATTTTTTTAGGTGAAATCAAGTGGTATCATCATACCGAATATAGCTTGCAAGCAAATGTTATCATGCCAAATCAAATAGCCAATGTGAATCTAACCCAATAACTAATAGGACTCCGAACCATTTCGCCAAATGGGACTCTAACCCATTAGCCAATAGGACTTCAAAATATTTATTTAATTGGGACTCGAACCCATTTAGCCATTTAGACTCCAAAGTTCTATTTTAAAATAAATTCATGGGCATAAATGCCTTTCAAATCATTCATGTTTCATTAGAGTTTTTATGCAGTTTCCATAATGCAAGAACATGTAAATGTGCATAAACTCATACTGCAAGCCAATTTCATAATATTGAGTTAGTGTTATACCAATTCAATTATCAAATTTAAGAAATTTGGGGGAAACCATGACCCACCAACCCCTCAGTTTATTCATAATGAACATGCACCCAACATGTTTAAAACCATCAATCAAACCTTACAAGATTTATAAATTCCATAGGAAAGTGATGAATTTAATAATGTTTAAAAACCCTCAACCCACATTTAAAATAATCAATAAAATCACATAAGTAAAATTATAAAAATATGATTTACATAAAATAATATTTGTGGAAAAGTAACATGCCTGATATATCAAGAATTTCAGAGAGAAATCAATTCTTAATGCTTTAGATGACCAGCCTTGACAAAACCCTAGTGTTATTGACTTAGGGATTTAGAGAGGCGAGAGCAATGTTTTGATTTATATAGTTGAATATAATCGGGCATATTAGTGTTTTTAAATCATGGAGGAGGAGTTTGGGGTGAGTAAAATACCAAAATACCATTAAAGAAACAAAAAAAATTGCAGAAATTCTTTAGATGACAACAAGGTCGACGGCCCGTCAGTTGGGTGATGTCTCATCACCCTAGTCATCACTTTTAATATAGATTTTGCCAATTAATGGTTAAGGCTAATGACTTGATATAATATCTCGTCTCCTTAGTCATCATCTATAAGATAACTCATCAGCCTAGTCTTCACTTTTCGACAAATAGATACTCCCAAATAAAAATGAGCATAACTTTCTACTCTGATAGCAGGTTAAGGTGAAATTGGGTACGTTAGAAATAACACTCAAATTTCTTTCAATTGATATATATTAGGACACCTAACTAATTATATTCAATAAGTAATATTCTTTGGAAGTTAACCCAAGTTGGAACGTCCACTAAAATTCAATCGGTAAAAAAGTTCTCAAATCAACTTTTAATTAGGAGATTTTTAATATCTCTATTAATCTCCTAAGATGTTCCCACCCTATAAAATTGATCATCACAGTTATAGTGACATATAATCATTAGCTTTTGGTCTATAGAAATTGGAACAATGGTTTGAATTCTAGTCTAAAATTATGGGGTGTTACATTATCTCCCACTTCTAATCATTGTCCTCGAATGATTGGTAGGGCCTACTTATTGAATATTTAGAATTACTGAATAATGGATGAAACTTTGTATTATGAATTTTCCATCATCAAAAGAAACATAGGTACTAAGATAAATAAGCTTCATGATGTCACGAAGTAAATCGTGTAAGCACAAATCATGATATAATGAGACTTGACATAAACATCATGTTGGGAATGAGTAACATTTGTAAATAATCATAACAATTTAAGGAACGAAACCTTCCAAGAATCATTAGCCCAATTGAGATTTCATACAAGGCATAAAATGAGATTTTTGCCGGACATAAGAATATAATAGAGGCATTCTCCTCCTCAAATGATATGTCTAATAGCCCATACATATTGCCACGCTTCCCTACTATGATTTCAACTTTGAATACTACACTTCACCATTTTGATTTTATAATGCCCCCACAAAATGTATAACTACAAGGGCCTTATTATAACCTCAAAATTATTCCATTTTAAAGCCTAACCCTAAGTTAGAAAGCCCTAGAGTCAGCAATGGGACTCTATACCTTACAACCCTCCAAGAATACCTCTCTGTCTTATCATAATAATCAAGCAACATTATTTCTTAATCAAGAAGTAATAGACACATAAAACAATAGTTTGTGTATATATCAATAACAAAATTCAAGACTAGCTTTACTATAACCACTTTATAGATCTCCACACAAAAAAATTACAAATTGAATCCTTATCACAAAAGCTTTCACCATATCTCTCCTTCATAACTATTTCACATAACAAAAGTCCATCTCACACTTCCCTCATAATCTATATCCTTAGCCTGAGTAGTCACCCCCAAAATTTCACATTAAAGAACATCCACTCCCTTACCTAAATCGTTAATAGATTTCCCTAGCCACTATCATACTAACAATAGAAGGGTCACTAAGGGACTATAGTAAAAGCATTAATCAGAGGGTTAGTTCTCAATTATGGCTCCTACTAGTCGTACTGCTTAAGACGAGACTTATGAAATAAGATATGGAAAAATAGGATCTCAATAATTCATAGCAACCACCTAAATAATCAATCGAGGGTCGTTCAGGCATGAACATAACATAGCATGAGTTCTTCAATTTGGGCATAGTGAGAAACATCAGTGCATATATCATGGGTCATATAATATAAAGTTAAGAGTTATATATTAAAGAAACAAGAAAATTAGGTTGCTTGAAACTATTGCCCCTCATTCCAAGTCCGAGAATGTTCATGAGTTTTTATAGATAACATTGTTTTAGTCTATGAAAAGACATAAAATGAGTCAGTAACATAGATAATGTATAATTTATTTGAATTAAGAATAAAGTGAGACATGAGTTTATGGATCATGAGCATCATATCATAAAGCTTGAATACTTGGAATCTTAGATTTATGAGAACCATCATTGCTTCTAGTTTAGGGTTGGATCATGGATATAAGCTGCATAGAGAACTCAGACATCAGACATAGGAACAATTTTAATACATAAGACATTCATAGAGTGTCCTCTTCAAATTATATAGGAGAAATTTTCTAAGATAACAATAGATTTATCATGATACTTCCCTGAAAGTCACCACCAAGAGAAAAATTCAGGATCTACCTTAGTTCATAATCTCCCCCTTTGCTCAAAGGTCACCTTCCTAGACTTGAGGACATATCCTCTCATTAATTCTACAAGAACAATACTCATCACAATGGGGGTATAACCATCCACATGAATGCCAACTTTCCTCTGATAACCATAATATGAAGAGACTACCCTTCTGGGATACTAAACTTAACTTTTCTAGCCTCAATAACTATCATCTTATAAGTCACAATCTAATGAGAATACACATCCCCACTTATTAACACATAGCAATCTATTTTCACTCTTTAGTATACAATAATTAAACCTCTAATCGTATAACAACACTACTTAATTAAATTTTTAAGACTACACAAAGGGATCACATCGTCTATCTATATTTTCCTTAATTTAGCTCTAAAGAACACCATACAACAACTCCCTAGACTTTTCCATACTAAGAAATCTAAGAACATGAACTAAGTACGCATAGCACTTATAAACTGTAAACCTTATCTAGAAACATGCTAATTGGGATTCAACTTAAACTTTAACTCTAACGCTCTTACGCACCTAATGACTTAGCTGCAATTCATTGCTTCAATATTGGTCCTCAGGGATATATCATATTATCCACTCAAATCATTCATAAGTTGTCAACCTAGGCTTCTCCACACATCAAATCAATCCTACTAATTTACTCTCACAATTCTCATATCGTTATCCTAGATGTAACATCTGTATCACTACAATCAACATCTAAAGTTCAAGTTTATCATCAATTACCAATCATCAACAACAAATGAAACATTCGATCTACTATTTAAGTCCATCAAAATGTATGATGATTAATCCATTAAAATTCTTTAGTCCTCTTAAATCTGGCATACTTCTACTACATCCTAAAATTGATTACACATCTTCCCACCTACTAGACTGACTTACTATTGCTAGACAAATATTCAAATGGCTCTCAGCATAGTAAGAACACATAATCAGAATAGTAGATCCTAATCATATACTATAACCTATTAATACTTATTAGCACACTCTCCTTCTTCACAACTCGTCTACTTACACATATATACCACTAACTACCTTTAAAATTCTTTAAACATCACTAATTGCTCGCACTATGATATCATAATTTTGATTAAGTTCTAAATCACCATAACTAATCACTTCCTCTACTAACTACTTTAAAATCTATACATATTCCAGTAACCCCAGTGAATTACCGTAAGAACATACCACCCCAACAATCAATTAAAGGTTATATGAATACAACCACCTTTACCACTCAAAGGATAATATCAACCCTTGCTTCTAAATGCATCATTTTATAACATTAACCTTTAGATCATCTTACTATCAATAGTTCATAACACCCCAATTCATGCTGCCACTTAGCTGGAAATACTATCCAAATATTTGGATACATAATTTTCCTCTTAAGCGAGATGTTCGCAATAAAATTTTTTAGAGGGAATGAATCTACACGTAACCTTAGGATAGAAAGCACGATTCATGAAGATAGGGGTATACACTTGAAAACATAAGCTTTAATGAAATAATTTACTGTCAATTCCTTGGCCCTTTCAGAACTTTCTGATAACTCAATTAGAATGGACCACATCTTTAGAAAGATTAAACCTTTGCACTTGTATCTCATTTATAATGAGACATAGCCCACAAAATTAAAGCAAGGAAGGAATATGGATAAATTTCAAATGTAAAACACTAGAGAATGATCTAGAGTATTAATGAATGAGAAGGATTTACTAAATACCGTATAGCCTCATCCTTATAAGTGTGGTGTGCTACACACCAATAAAAGGAACTCTACTAGACAAGAATTTATGGTCACTGAAAGACACTGAACCTTGCTCTGATGCCAATCTAGTCATGACCTGAACCAAGGCCTAGCCATGAAGATTCCACTAAGAACTAGAGGCCACCCCCATTGTCTAGCCAATCATACCATAAGACCTACATAACAACAGAAGAAAATCTGAAACCTCATACATATGAAAAAGAGAAAACATATTAAGGTTCAATGTAGTCAACAACACCCAAATCCACAGTTGTTAACAGAGCCTCTAAAACCCCAAAGACAACTTAATCAAAGACATTACACCGATGACAGCCATAAAAAATAATAGAGCAGTCTAGATAAAAATAAAACCTCTATCATAAAATAAGGGTCTTTCAAAAAATAGAATCTCACTAATTTAATTTGACTTATGAGATATCCAATGATCACCTAATCACTTTGAAGAAAAATATGAAGTGTCTCTATACTTTTCATCGCATAGGGATATAGTGTTCGGAGATAGTTAGTAGGGTAGGTACTTGCATGTAACTCAGGGAAGGGATAAAATAGTGCAAAGCTAGAAACCACAGTAAAATCCAGATACACATATTGTACATACATATATATACATATAACATGTTGGTATAGGGAACAAGGTTTAGTATGAAATTTAAAATACTAGTATGGGTTGTATAGTGTAACCGTCATAATAGTACCCACAGGCTATATAGGTCCCAACTCTCACCCTTAGTTTGCCCACAATGTGTGTAGCCACACAAATTAGAGAATAATTATTAAATACATAAAAGGTAACTTAAAACTCCCATTTATATATCAAGGAGGAAATGAAAACTTAATATGAAAGCAAGGGTGACTAAAACATCCAATAATTTTGACCCCTGCACTGCCAAATATGGTTTCCAATGGTGGTCCCTCGGGGCCTCCTCTTTATAACTTAGCTACTAAAACCCTTTAAACCAAATTAAAATGTTTAGCACATAACTTATTCATTTAATCAAGGAGTCATTATTTTAGGAAATATGAAGTGGTAACATCATACCGACAATAGCTTACAAACGAATGTAAACATGCAAAATTAAATAGCCAATAGGACTCTAACCCACTAACCAATAGTACTCCAACTCATTTAGCCAACTAGGACTTTGAGCGATCAGCCAATAGGATTTAAAATATTTAGCCAATTGGCACTTAAACCCATTTAGCCATCTTGACTCAAAAGTTCCATTTAAAATCAATCTACGACCCTAAAGGACTTTCAAATAATTTATGTTTTGTTAGACTTTTTATTCAATTTCCATAATTCAAGAGTATTTCAATGTGCATATACTAATATTAGTAGCCAATTTAGCAAGATTAGGTTGGGGTTATACTAATTAAATTATCAAAATTCACAAATTTGGGGGAAACCATGATCCAATAGGTTGTTCACCATGTCCATGCACCCCAAATGTTCAAATCCATCAATTAAATCCATACATGATTCACAAAAGAAATGGTTAAAGATATTACAACAATTTTAATAATCCTCAATCCATATTTAAAATAATCAATAAATCACATGGGTATAATAATAAACACATGCTTTCAATAAAATATGATTTTAGGAAAAGTAACATTCTTGAGATATAATGATTTTTGGTAAGAAATCAACCTTTGAATCTTTCGATGATCAACCTTTAGAAATTCCTAGTGTTCTTGACTAAGGGATTTATAGAGGAGAGAGCAGTGTTTTGATTAATTATATATTTTGTGATAATAAGGAATATTAGTATTTTTAATTCTAAAGGAGGATTTTGTGTTATGGAAAAGAAGAAAATACCACTAAATAATAAAAAAAGTTATAGCAATTCATCAGTTAATAACAAGGTTGATGACCCTTCATTTAGGTGACGTCTCATCACCCTAGTCATCATTTTCAAGATGGATTTTGCCATTTATTATTTTAGGCTGATAACTTGAGTTGACGTCTTGACACCTTTGTAATAACCTAGATGATGAATCATCATTATAGTCTTTACCTAGCTGATGGCTTATTAGCCTAGTCATCACTTTTTGACAAACAGACACTCCTAGGTAAAATGAGCATACCTTTCTACTCTGATGTTGGATTAAGGTAAAATTAGATGCCTTATAAAGAATGCACAAATATTTTGCATTTGGTATTTAGTTGGACACATAAATCATTATATTCAGGAAGTAATGCTCATTGGAATTATACCCAAGTTGGAACATACACAAAAACTCAATAGGTAGAAAATTTCTTAACTCCACTTTGAATTAGGAGATTTTTATTATCTTAATTAAACTCTAAAGATGTTACCATAATATACAATTAATCATCAAACTTATGTTGACATAGAATCATTCGATTTGGGTCTATGTATATAAAGGAACGACGGTTCAAATTCTAGCCAAAAAATGTGGGGTGTTATATGCCTACTGAGGACCATATGTTTTGTAGTCATAATATACATTTTTATCAAATCGATTATAGTATGGGTTCTTACCCTTATTATGTGCATCTTTCAGGTAAATAATGGTTTGAATACGTAGGTTTAGCTCTTGGCAATTGCGGTATAACTATTCTTCCTCTTATGTACTAGAGTAATATCTAGTTTTTTATTCAAAGATGGGTTGGATCAGTATATTTATTTAGTACTTCATGTTGTAGTCTTATTGTATTAGAATCTCTTGTATTGATTCCACCTGTTTTAGTACTATTATGTGTATTTTTTGCCTATTTACTATATTTATTCTGCACACTTTCTTCATTTCCCTTGGAAGTCCATTACTAGTAGTTTCGTACTATGGGTTGGCTTATTTAATGGTTGCTTATAGTAGGTGCTATCATGACGTGTGAATTAGCATATATACATATTGGTATTAGAGTCTAGGTTAACTGGTATATTGGTACAATAGTTTAGAGTCTAGTAAAGTCTTGCCAATCGATGTGGAGACATTTGTAACCTATCTTTTGGAGTCGATAAGGCATTTTTAGGAAATTCCATTCTTGACATCTTGTCATGTGTTCGTATTTTATGAGCCTCAAGTGCATTTTTTAACTCTATTTTGTCCCAGATTGATGGTATGAGGTAAATAATAGATGTAGATGGGACTTTGGCACCCGTTTCCAAAGCTTCAGCATTGCATTGGACCAGGGAGTTTGAAACAAATATGAAGATAATGAATTGGCCAGAGGAATTGGGGTTCAACCCAGGCTCTTATAGAGTTTGCAACTACATCAGCCTTTCGAGATTCAACATTGGGGATTCTACGCATTTTATGGGTACCTCACATCCTGAGATGACACCTGGTTCATCAAGAAGCACACAAGACAGGGATGACCTTAAATGACAATTTCAACACCTTCATCATATTTGGAATGCTAATTTAGGCTTGGGGGACCCTTGGTTCAAGTCGCAAGGCTTTTAGAATTATTTTGGGATTTTGGATGGATTATATGAAAAATAGAGCTATAGTGGTAGGCCCATGCTTATTCTAAATTATCTCAGATGATAATTATTATGGTTTAATTAATTTCAAAACATTGAAAATGGTGTTATATCATATTTATTTGTAAGCAATGGGATAGAAATGAATCTCAAGCACCCAATTAGAGTCCATTTTTTAGTCAAAAGATAATGTGGTAGATCAGGTAGATGATGCATTTGCTTAAGTAATTATATGAGTGCTTAATCAGTTGCCACGTTTGCAATAAATAGTTACTTAAGTGACCTTGACCATTTGGTCAAGGGTCGATTAAGACATGGTGTGTCCTCTTAAGTTGTCATCGCTTAAGCATCCTGGGAGTGTCTTAAGCAACACAAGACAAATAATTCTACAATATTTAAGCAATAATAAGGCTGCTTAATCAGTAGTTTCTTTAGCGATAGGGTGTCCACTTAAGCGGCACCTACTTGCTATTTATCCCTTTTTTACTTACCCAATTTTCAACCATTTACACACCAAATTGAGAGGGGAAAAGTGGGAAAATAGGGAAATCATCCATAGAATCTAAGGTAAGATAGCCTTTTATTCCTTGATTATTTCCTATTAATTTTTCCTTCAATTTTCATATTAAATTCCATAAATTCGGTCTCGCGTTCCTAAACATTAAGGGTTGATAGGAGACCAACTTTATGATTCATTTATGCTCAAGTGTTGAGAACATATTCCTTGTCCTTTAAGGGACCTCGTGATGGATTTAATATTGGATTTTGTGTGTGGGCTCCATGATCTCATTCTCAACCCTTATTTTGATGTACCCTTTATTTAGCAATGTTGGTCTCCTTTTCTTCTAACAATATTTTGATTACTATTGTTATAGCATGATAGAATCTTTGGATTATGCAACATAGGCAAATGATTTGTTTGTGATTCAAGGACTTGCGATTAAGTATTAAGGTAGGTGTCTAACTATTTTTAATGAGATAATTTATTTTATATGTTCCATGTTATATAGGGATGTTAGGATATGCTATAGGGTAAAACATCATGACTAAGCTTAAACTTGAGTTTTGAATTAGATGGGTTAATAGATCCTCAGGTGAAATATTATCATGCTTCAAGAATCTTACTACCCTAGGTTTCTATTTCACTTAGAAATAGTAGAGGTATATAGATCGGAGGTTTATACACTGGGTTACTTTAAGCTATATAGATCGGTTATGGTATAATGGATTCACTTTTCTTTCATCCTTGTAGGAGCATTGCGTATCATAAGTATGTGCCTATATCTATAACCCTTTTGAGAGTTGTACAAGTATAGGTGATAATTATTTCTTACAATATGTTGTCTGTTAATTGGACCTGTCGGGTTATGAGCACGATTTAGGTATTGTTTATCCAGGCTAGTCGATTACTTTATTGTATTATTAGTATGGTTAGTTCATGACACTTTGATTATTGGAATGGTAATGATATTCGAGGTATGATTCTAATTTCTTTTCGATTGATTTATTATGGATAATTATCCCATGTCTAAATGTCTGGATTAGAGACCTCAATTATGTTAGCGCTAGTTCCTACTTTTATTAGGATGCCTTAAGATGCTAGTGTGACTACATAGGTTATGACTTTGAGTTAGAATTGTTTATGCATATTTATATTTCTATATGTAGCTATAGTATTACCATATAACCCCCTTTATTTTATTTATTCATGTTCTATATCTATTCCTTGGCCTTGTATAAAAAATATATATCCTTCTTTTATTATTTACCTATTTACTAGAAACTGATATACGGTATAGTGCTCAGGTCCGGGTGTATTACAAGAATGGGATATTTTATCCTTATTGTCAACTTAGATTTATTATGATTGTTCTCTCGATATTTGAGTATAGTTAGATTCGTACTTGCATGTTACTTATATTTGTATTATCTATGGAGCTCAACATGCAATTTCCCACTGAGTACCATATGTTTGGTACTTACACTACACTTCTGTCGCCTATAGATCATAGTATAAGTCCTCTTTATTGTTATGTGCATAAATCAAAGTAATTATGGTTCAAAAACAACGGGTGAGCTCCTGTTATTTGGATTATTACTATTCTTCTTTTATGTACTAGACTAATTAATATGTTATATTTAGACATGGGTTGTATCAGTATATTTATTTAGTGCTTCATGTTTTATTCTCAATGTATCAAAAACTCTTAAACTAATTCCACCAATTTTTTAGACTATCATATGTATTTTAGCCTTTTTACTAAATTTATTCTGCATTCTTCCTTTATTTTTATTGGTAGTCCATTCCTACAAGTTTTGTACTTGGAATTGTCCTATCTAATGGTTTGTTACAGAAGGTACCATCATTACCTAAGAAAATAGGTTGTTCCAAATTGTTATTAGAGCCTAGGTTTATCGATCTGTTAGTATAAAAGCTTAGTGTCTAGTAGAGCCTTGTGGATTGATGCTGAGACATCTGTAGACTATCATGGAGGGGCTAAAAGGCCTTGTTCAGAAATTTCATTCTTGACTCCTTATCGTGTGTTCGTAGAGTGATAAGACTCAAGTACATTTTTAACTTTATTCTTTCCCAGATGAATTAGATGAGGCTATCATAAATATGGATAAGAATTTGGCACACATTTCCAAAGCTTCACATTGTATCAAACTATGAAGTTCAGGATAAATATCGAAGATCTTCAGCATCGACTGGAGGATTTGGGGATAACCCAGGCCCTGAAAGAGTTTACGATCACTTCATCCATTCGATATTTGGTATCAAGGAATTTGAGCCTTTTTATGGGTACCTCACATCTAGAGATAATATCTGGTTCATCAAGCAGTTCTCAAGCTAGAGTTGAGTTTATCCGTGGGCAATAGTGTTCTTCATTATTTTCAGAGTATGAGATTAGATTTTTTAGTAGTTAAAACATATTTCTATCCTATATCATTCAGATCATGACATAGTGTATGGTTTTATTGAAGGATAAGTTATGTCAGTCAATATGGCATTAGAACATTTGATAGCAACTAGGCTATGTTCTCTTAGTTTTTTTACCATGTAAGGTCAATAGAGAGAGAATGTTTTGAGATTTATTGAGGGGACAGTAAATGGTATTATTAGTAAAATCCTAATGGTATTCAATAGGAGAAAGAGGATCCTTTCCACAGAGGTCAGCTTTACTTTGAGCCTGATCGATTCTCGCTGGTAGAATCTGATACTATTAGTGGTTTTCAAATTAGTTTTGGTTATCACAATAGGCAAATTTCCCATCATACCTTTGGGAGTATTCTATATGGATTTTTAGGCCATGGCATTCATTTAGGATCAGAAGGAGCATCATCTAATAGTATTCAAGGATCTTATTTTGGTTGGGACATTGGTCTAACGAGTGGCCTAGATGCTAATTTATTATTCAAACAGATTTAGCATATATTTCTTATCTGCCTAGAGTTCTTGAGGTATGTTATGGTTATAGAGAGAATTGTCATCTAGTAGAGAGTACCCCTGATGTTACATGGTCATCCAATTAGCGTCCGCTTGTGTCTCTTGGTATGTTAGGGATTCTAGGGTTTGATACAACTATATAGAGAGTAGTTACTATTCTATAGAGTGTCACCAATATAGGATTATTAGTCATTCTTCTCATATATATTAGTTTCATGGTGTTGTGGTATATTTAGTTAGATGTAGAGTGCTTAGTGTCGTAGTTGGTGATTCAAACGGTCCCTCAAACTTATTAGGCACATTACTTCAAATTTTTTCATGATATGTGTGCTTTTATTTTCTACCCTTACATTTTCAATTGTGTATTAACATTCTCTTACCCATTGATGATTATATGCCTTGGTAGTTTTATATCGATTGTTGTGTGTCTTTATGTGGAGTTCATGATTATATGACTTCCCCAGTAAATTATTTCCTTTAGTAATGGATAGGGTGGATCATTGTTTATATTTCCCCTATGGTGTAGCATTTGGGTTCAAGTTTGACTTACCGTGGGTTGTTGGCCTTTTTATGGATCAATAATGGTATTTTATATTGATTTTTATTTTGACACCACCTACTCTTTGTATTAACATTTATATTATTGTTGTTATTATTTCCATTGTTTGATGTTGATCGATCCTCACTTGGTAGATGACTATACTAGCATTATCTATCTAGAATACTCTTTCCCCTGATTTTTGTTCATTGGCTTAGACAACTAGCTTGATTGGATGATTTCTTGCTATAGCAAGGTGAGGTCTATCATATTCCTTTTGTATTGGGTATTCTAGATTATTTGTGGATTGGATTATTTCAATGAACGAAAGTTGAACTTCCATGGTTTGACTTTTGTTCTTAAGTTGATGATTGGGTGCGTAACAATTTTTTTTATGTTGACTAATTTATGGTTTGTTCTTGTAATTTTTTCTAGTTTATCACCCTGTAGTGGCCTTGATATTGTTGGCAATAGGTCTCGGGTTTTCCATTAAGGTTTCTTGGGTCTGTCTTCTCATGATTGCTTTAATCTTAAAATTAGTGTGGAGTTGGCCATTTTATTCTTGATGCATAGTAATTCTTGTTGTAGTATAGATAAGAGAGTTGGAGATAGGTTCTCATTCCTATTACTGCTTCTTAAGTTTGTGGTTTGGGTATTTGTTGCCTAGAACGAGTATTTTATTGATCCATTTCTAAATCAGTTTGCTATTTTCTACATTGTTAGAGATTTTTCTATTACTTGTATAGCTTCTAACCTTTGTCAGTTCTTGGTTATGCTTGGGTGGTTCATGTCCTCCAGCTTCTATAGAGTTGATTTCTTATGGTTTGAAGTACTGATTTACCCTCCTTTGTTTTTTGTTCTTTATCTACATTTAGATTTTAATTTTGATAGGATCTAGAGGGGATATATCTAATCATGGATATTGAGGATGAGATGGGTGTTTGGCTCCAGTTTAGAAATGCTTTCTCTAATTTTGATTTGATGATTTTGGAATAGAGATTCAGAGGTTATGATAGATTTGGAGTATGGATTTCATGTTTGGTCTTGGTAGTTGAGATCGAGCGATTCATCCTTAGTGTCGAGATTTCATCTTGGAGTTTTAGAGCATCCATGCAACTTTTATTTTAGATTTTGCTCAGTTGGGGTGTCACTTATATGTTGTCTAAGCCTACTCCGTTGCAACCGATTTTGTCTTTTTCGGTTCAGATAGATGGTGTTTGATATGTGTTCAAATGTTTTTTGGCTTGATATTTGTTTCTTCATATTTGACCAAGGATTTTAGTTTTCATTGGAATTTATGGATGATATACTTAGCTGGAGTAGTATGCTTTTATTAGATTCAATATGGATTAATGGATTGACATAGATTGATGATCTTTGTTATCTCCTTTTATGTGCCCAAGTAGTGCCTTGTGGATTTATTCTCATGCTTACGAGTATGGATTTGCGATAGACCAGCTTGAGTTCTTTATGGTTAGAGTGATGGAGTAGGATTGATAGGACTCAGGTGAATCACTTCTTGGTGCAATAAATAGCAGGGTTATAAATTCAAAAGAAGGATAATATGGATATTAGAGTTTCTTGTGTGATTCATTCCTTGGAATCTTGGATTTTCTTTGTCATTATTAGATTTTAGATTGACTATGATGGTTTCGGTAGGGTATGAATATATTGCAATTTGGATTTGTGTGCATCAGTCTTCGTCAATTCAATTGAAGGCAGTTGGTAGTTGAAGATTGAGTTTTTACAATTTGTGATGTGAAGTATGAAAGTTAGTTGAAAAGGGATACCCATGAAAAAATCCCTTGGAAGCATTGTATCTTCTGAGAGGTTATCTAGGAAGTTGTGTTAGTAGTATGCTGGCCTAGTACCTCATTCCTTTGAGCTTTGGTGATATTTTTGTCCTTTGACTTTCGAGGAAAAAAGTACTTTTAATAGTGGATATTTTGATGACACTTTAGGTTATTTCCTAGATGGCATTTTTTTTTCATTTTGAGCCTTGCCATACTGTTCATAGATTATTTATGACTAGTCAGAACTGTCGGTTTAGTTATCGGATGGTTAGTTTGAAGTATAGGCTCATTTCCCTATTTTAGAGTTTTTAATGTTTAGATTTTGGTCTCGGATCAAAACTTCTAGTAGAAAACTTCTGATGAGAATTCTGATAGTGCCATTAGCTCTGAAAGGCTAATTTTAGGCTAGGAGAACCCTTGGTTCAGGTATCGAGGCTTCCATACTCATTTTGAGCTATTAGGTGGATTATATGAAAAATAAAGCAACATGTGTTGGCCCACACGTAGTCCAAACAATCTCGGATGATAAATTTCGATGGCTCCACTAAGTATGAAATGTCAAATTTAGTTTGATGGCATATTTCGTTTATGTGCATGAGGCTTTAAATGAATATCAAGCACCTTATTAGAGTCTATTTTGGACACGAAAAAAATCTTGTGCATCAGGTTGCTGATGCGACTGCCTAACAGATAATATGATCACTTAATCATTATCATCATATGTTACATAGTGTCACTAAAGGGAAATTGACCCTATGTTCAAGGGCCTCTTTAGCGATGGTGTGTCCTGTAGAGTGTGCATCTCTTAAGCAACCTAGGTGTATGTTAAGAGGTAACCGACCTATGGTGCTAGATCACTTAAGTGATCCTGCAACCTATTAAATGGCACCTGATTGCTATTTGTCCCTTTTCCCAACCCGAATTTCAACTATTTTCACACAAAATTGAGAGCTTAAAGAGAGGAAAAAGTGGAAATTTATCCATAGAAGCTAAAAAAGACTAGCCTAGCTCTCCTTGATCATTTCCCATTAATGTTCACTTAAATTTCCATCCTAATTCTTAGAAATTGGTTATCTTATTCCTAAACACTAAGAGTTGATTTAAGATCCAATATATACTCCATTTGTGTCCCTTGTCTTTTGAGGGACACTGTGATACATTTAATTTTGAATTCCATTTGGGGGTCCCGCAGACCCGTTCACAACTAAAAATTCTACCCAACCATTAATATAGCAATATGGGTCTCATTTTAGTACTAAAGATATGTAGATTACTATTTTTATAGTGTGGCGGTATTTCGAGATCCTGGAACAAAGACAGATGATTTATGGGCTATTCAAAGACTTGTAGTTTGGCATTAAGGTAGGATTCTTTCTACCATTTTTCAAGAAGTAGTGTATTATATATGTCATATGATAGATAGGGATGTTAGGATATGATATTGTGTAGAACACTAGAACTTAGCATAAATTATTAGTTTGAGGATTAGATGGGTGAATCGACCCTTAAGGTGAAATATTTATTATGCTTCTAGAACCTTATAACCCTAGATTGTTGGTATATTTAGACATAGTTGATTCTAATAATCCTTTGGTATGAAGTTTACCAATTTACTTGGTGGACTATAATGGTTCTCGTATTACAATAAGATTATGTCAGTTATATAATATTTTGTCTCAGGCTGTAATTATGATATTAGTTGGATTCCGGGAATGTGATTTACCCTTATAAAGGATATGGTTTAGTTTATTGACATTTAGATTCTTGTAAAGACATTGATAGGATACTGGTGATGGCATGCATAGATTAGGTACATTCATTCTCGTTAAAATAGTAAATAGTATGATTCTCACTAAAAATATGGTATTACAATTGTTTATCTAAAAGGGTATTCAACCCATCTTTTCACTTTTAAAATGGGAATCATATTACCATAATGAGTGATTTATGGGCTTTTGAGACTAAAAATGATGTTTTAGATATTTAACCGAGTAGAATTCTGGTCCATGATGTTACTACAACTATTTACCTCAGTCGAGAGAGAATTCAACCCTTGCCACACTATTATGATGATTTAGCCTCAAAATTTCCCACAATAGCTAATTTACGGATTTACAAACTCTTTAGAGATGGTTTCAATTCATGCTTATATATATATACATATAAAATTATATCTCCGATACTTGATGGATTAGTTTGAGGATGATGATGGTTATTGCAAATAATTGATTAAGACCAGGCTGGTCTATATGGATCCTCTGGAACACCCTTGGGGTCCCTTCATTCGTGGTTCATTGTTCTAGAGAAGAGGGGTTGATGTAGGTCCTACCTTGGCAAGCCGTTGAGCTTGTGGAGGTGTACACAATGGGTTACTTTATGGTGTTAGCTTCCCATGTTGACATAATATGTTTTGATAATGACAAACTAATAATGGAAATCATGAAGGATGCACTGAAGAAGTAATCTAGGCATGAAGGATCACCCTTGGAGATAAACTTGGAGAATAATCTCGTAACTAAAAGGAAGTCGAAGACGAATCTGGAAAAGTATCAGGAAAATATATCATTACATCCCATATTACAAGGAAGACAATTGGCAATCACAAAAACAACTTGGAATGAAGATCGCTGAAGGAACCATGGAAAGAAGGAAGACACACCATCTACATAGACATATTTAATATGGACATGTATGGCTGTAAGTCAATGTTCGAGAAAGAAAAATCATACTATACATACAAACATATCTTGTATGGACGTACAATATGATGTGAATCCTCAATCAAGTGATAAGTTTAAATCCTTGATTGAGATAAAATTCCTTAGGTTTTCGATATAGATCAAAGAAGGCAAGTTAGTTGAAGGATATAAAGAGAATGATGGAAGATCAAAGAAAAAAAGCAACTTCTAAGGAAATTCTTATTGAAAAACAAAGAAAACACATATATTTAAAGGAAATTCATCGTGTGTCTCAATATTTAGTCTTTAAAGAGCTTCGTAATTTTCAATTTACAATAGTTACAAAAAGAGAAAGCTCCAGTCAACTTAGTTATACTAATTGAGGATGTGCCACAAGATTTGAATAACAAAATAAGATTCAGAAAATTTCCATCCTATTTGTAATCCAATTCTCTCTTCTAAAGCTCTAACAAAAGGCCTTATAACCCTAGATAACTGGACTAGGCACCACACCAGTGATCCAAACCAGGATAATTCTTGTGTATTTTGCTTACTTATTTACTTGTGATTTTAATATAATTCTATTTTATTTAGTATACTAACTTACAAGTGAGTTAATTATAAAGGCTAATTAGTCGACTAAGAAAAAGTTTTCAATGTACCCCTTCTTGAATTTTAATTTGTATCCGAGAAGGTCACACTAAACTATTGCTTAACCGCATGTGACTAAAGATATTATGGCCAACTATCAAACCCATAAGCACTTCTTCAAGACAGTCACTCATCAAAAAGGTCGACATACTTTAATGGAAAACACTAATTTCACTAACAGAATAGATTAAAGAATCTTTGTACAGTCAAATGACTTTCAAGACTGGGTAGTCATCAAGAAGGGACCTAAACCCATACCTGGGTTTAAAGACAAGAAAAAAATAAATACAAGGAATCAAGAAGTCTTGACTTACACTACTTTAAGAATTTTGAAATCACCAAGGATCAAAAAGAGGTAACTGAAAATAATGCAAGAGCTATAAGTCTACATTATTATACAGTTAGAAGAGAAGAACATGACAAGATATCAACCTGCAAAATAGGTAAAGAAATGTGGCACAATTTGGAAGTTATTTATGGGGGCACTACAAAGTAAAATAGGCAATGATCAGCACTTTGGACAATGAATATGTGTTTTTCAAGATGGAAGAAAATTCATTCGTGGAGTCAATATTTACACAATTTAGCTAGATTATTCTAAATTGGAGTCATTTGCGATAATCTAGTCAAACGGCTACAAAGTTAAATAGCTCGTAAGGAGTCTCCCAAAATATTGGGAAACTAAAGCTGTCATTCTACAATATGAGGATCTTCATAACATTTTGACGAACTAAGATGTAACCTTATTTCTTATGAACAAAATTATATTAACAGGTATAGCAAGGAAGAAAAGAAGAAACTGACACCCTTCAATATTGTAACACCAGTGGGCGAAGAGCACTTAGACGAATACAATAATGAAGGAATGGTTATCAAAATCATGGAGTATGAAAATTTTTTAGACAGAGATAATATAAACCTCAATGCTACAAATCAATGAATTCAAAAAAAAAGATGAGCGATGCAACTCTTGTGGTGTACCTGGCCATATAAAGCAAAATTGTCAAAACATAATTAGAAGATCGTCAATGAAAAATAAAAACTTTGGAGCATGGAGTGATGAAGAAAATACTAAGGATGATGTAGAAATAACCAATACGTGTTTCATAGCAGTGGGTGAATCTAGTGAGGTAAGTCCATTAAAATGTCTTAACTGCAATCTTCTTTAATCAAATATTGATATGATCAAGGATGTGCTTAAAACAATTATTGATTAATATTAAAAGATTACTCAATAAAAGAAAAATTGGCAATCTCAATTTACATGAATGCTTGAAGAAGAAAAAAGGAACTTTAAAATTAAACTTGAAGTAAGTTAAATTGAAAGTGATCTACTTCAAAAATAACTAATGATGTAAAAATACAATTAAACAGCATTAGAATATCACCAAGACATAGTTCCATAAGATCAAATTCACTTAGAGCTAAATCAACTTCTTCATCTGATTCATTTGTTCTTCTAAATCATCCCTATAATTTCGTTGACAAAATTTGTTACACTTATGGTAAAAAGGGGCACAAATCACACAACTGTAGACAGAGGTCTAAAAGAATGTGGATTTGGAGACACAAAGAGATAACATCTAACCCCTCAAGGACCCAACACTACTTGGGTACCTAAATAAAATTAATTTTCTTATTTTACAGGACCATATTCATGAAATCTACAAAAAAGGAATATGGGTCATATATAGAGGATTTTCCAAACACATGACTTGAAAAAAAATTAAACTTTTGTTATCTAAATAAAATTGAAGGAGGATTAGTAAGCTTTGAGGATAATACATAAGGTGACATCATTGAAGTCAGCTTAGTGAAGCTCATATCCTCCTGCAAATTCATTAAAGTGTATCTCGTATACAGGCTCAAATACAACTTACTGAGTATCAGTCACTTGTGTGCTACAACATTTGAGGTATTCTTCAAATCTGAGAGTTACTCCATTAAGCATGTTAAATGAAATATCTCCCATATTGGTGCCCTTGTTTATAATAATTATGTTTTAAATAATTTTGATTTTGCAATAATGACTTATTTTATCGTGCAAAATAATAAAACATGTTTTTTGCAGGAAACTCAGGCACGCTTGCATACAAGCCATCGAAAAACATTCTAGACTTGAACTGGTGAAAGTTTATCCATAACGAAAGTTTGAAAAGGATCCCATCTACAATTCTTTTCAACTTGATAGGTATACTCGAACATTACTTAAAGTAAAAATTAAGGTCAGTACAACCAAACCCCTTCAAACAATACACATGGATGTGTTTAGTCCAACCAAGACCGCAAGTATTGGTGGAAAAAGATATGTTTTTATCATTCTAGATTACTATAGTAATTTAATTAGGTTGTGTTTCTAGATCACAGGAATGAAGAATAAATATTTTTGAGTGATTTTGTAGAAGTGTAAAAATAGAAGTAGGACAATTCATTACTTATTAATCATAGCGATCATGGAGGAGAATTCAAAAATAAAGCATTTAAGGAATATCATGCTTAAAATAGACATTCTCAAAACTTCTCATATTCTCGATCCCCTCAACAAAATGGTGTTGTGGAACAAAAGAATAGATCTCTCTAAGATAAAACAAGAATATTATTTATAGAATAAAATTTACCAGATCACTTTTGGGTAGAGGTGGAATGCACTGCCTGTCACATTCTCAAAAGTGTCTCATTATACATGTACTAAAAAAGACATCGTATAAGTTGTAGAGAGTAAAAAAGCCCAATATCAGCTATAATCATCCTTTTAGATGCAAATGTTTTATCCACACTAACCGTAAAAATCACTTGGGAAAGTTTGACCCTCAAAGCAATGAAGGTATTTTTTTACTACTCTCCACTAGTCGTGCATATAGAGCCTTTAATAAATTGAATATTAATTTAGAAGAATTCGTGAATATTATATTTGATGAATCTAATGCTTCTTCTGTGAGCTTAAGTTTTGATTAAGAGTAGGTGAATGATTATAACATAGGAGTCAAATTAGATATAACACCTTAAATAACAACCTCCAAGTTGACTATGGCTTAACCAGAGTCAGCGTCTATCACTGAAGTAAAAAAAGCTAATATTCCAAGAGAATTAAGACACAATGCAAACTTTTCTAATGAATTCATTATTTGAAATCCAAATGATAAGATTCAAATAAGATCATCATTCTGAAAAGAAGACTCAATAGCTTTTGTTTCTCAAATTGAATCTAAAAAGGTTATGAGGCCCTCTAAAACAAATCATGGGTTAATTCCATGAAGGAAGAACTAGATCAACTTGAATTCAATCAAATCTATAATATAGTTAAAGTTCGTAAGAACTAATTAGTTATTGGAACCATATGGGTCTACAAATCAAATTGAATGAAGAAGGTAAGGTTAGTCAAAATAAGGCTATGCTGGTAGCTCAAGGCTGCTCCCTATAGGAAGGTATTTATTATGATGAAACCTTTTCTCTTATACCAAGGTTAGAATCAAGTCAAATTTTTTTGGTATTTGTTGATTTTAAACATTTTAAGTTATATCAAATTTATGTTAAAAGTGCATCACTAAATAGATACATTCATGAAGAAGTTTATATGAAATAACCTCCCAATTTTTAAAATACAACTTATCCAAACAATGTTTTCAAACTCTCAAAAGCACTATACGATCTCAACTAGGCCCCAAAGGTATGGCATAAGAGTATGAGTACTTTTCTGTTAAATAATAATTTTCAATGAGGTAAAACATATACTACTTTTTTTATTTACAAAATTAAGTCTAGTTTACTTATTATAAAAATTTATGTTAGTGATATTATTTTTGGTAGTCCTAGTAATTTTCTATGAGAGAATTTTGCAAATCTTGTGAAGGGAGAATTTGAAATGAGTCTCATGGGATAAATCACATTCTTCTTGGGATAACAATTAAAGTAAACTCCCAAAGGTATCTTTATTAGTAAATCCAAATATACAAAGGAGCTTATCAAAAAATTTGGAATAGAATAGGGGAAAGCATTAAAAACACTAATGATTACCTCAATAAATTTTGATTCAGACATGCATAGATAAGACGCCATTCAAAAGACATAAATAGGAATAATTGGATCGCTACTATACTTGACTAAAACATGACCAGGCATCTTTGTTAGTGTTTGCAAATGTGCTAGGTTTCAGTCGGCTTCTAGAGACTCTAACCTTGCTGCAGTCAAAAGAATCATTTTTTATCTAATCGTGACTCGAGATATGGGGATATGGTACCCTTATTCCTATAATTTTGACTTAAATATCTATTCAGATGATTATTTTTCATGTGACAAAAATTAAAGAAAGAGTACTAGTGGAACATGTCAGATTTTTCATAATTCCCTATAAAACCCTAAAAAATTAATTATATTATTTTGATTCTCCCATATGCACAATGACAATTTTTACATGATTATGATTAAGAAAGTTAGAATGGTGTTTTGGAAATATTTCAAAAAAATTTGAAGGGGTTCGGGTTATTTTAAAACTCTGAGGTAGTAAACCTTCACAATAAGGGTGTGGCATAGAGGTTTACCTCAGTGATAAGGGTGTGACATGCACCTATTTATATTCATCTAGTTGTCCTTCTTTTCGACTTGGGGTGCGGGAATTTTGTTTTTTTACCCCTTGTTTTAAACAACTAATTGGCCTTTATCCTTAAGTTATCAAAGATCAAACACGAAATTTTAAACTCTAACCCCAAGAAAGTTCAAGGGTTTTCCAAGGATTTCACCATTAAAGTTGAAAACATTGATTCCTCTTTAATCTCTTATGTATTTTAGTCATGTTTCTCTTTCCCTAACTTGAAATTTATATTAAGGCATAAGTTGATTGGATATTCAGGTTGATTAAGTTGTGGGTTTGAAACTGGGTTGAGGTATTTTGATTGGATTTACTTGAATTACTTGTCCTATATTGAAAATAGATTATGTATTTGTTAGTTATTTTTTTTGTACCGAATTAGTATATTATTTTAAGGGTTAAAATGAGGAACATGGCATTCCCCAAATTGATAGAATTTTGTCTGATAATGAATTAAACTCAACCTGCTTTGTAAACTTGTCTTTGAATATGGAAAAATTCACGGTTTAACTTGCATTTTGAACTCATTGCTTTTCATTAAAGGAATAAAAGGATAACAATAGATTTAAATCATCTTGATGGCCATGGCTTTGATTTTAAATTGAATTTCATTGTTAATTTAGTTATATGGTTTGTTTGGACATAATTTGAATAGCTTGCAAGTGTATTATTATGACAATACCATGTTTAGAAATTTCTTCATGAAATACTCCTTGGCTACTGGTTTGTTTATGTGTAACTATTTTACTTTGGGATTAAAAAAAATTGTGTAGCTTACCATAAAGTTGTAGGTCCTAGGGGGATCAACATTGAAAACAACGTTTGCTAATGTTTGGGGTCCATGTTACCTAGTGCTTGGTGCACACATCATATATATATTAGGACAAATATAGCCTTGGAATCTTTAGCCTTTCCTATATTTTTCTTAGTTTATGTGGCTAACACATATTAGCGACCTTCCAGCATAGGGAATTATACCCATATATCCCATGGTTACCTTTAGGATGGTGCGAGCTATATAGTTTTGGTTAATAATTTGAAATCTCTTTCTTATATCCCTTGTCCCTATATCTACACCCTATATATATGTATATGAATGTGGTGCATATGATTTATGACTGGATTTTTTGTGATTGCATATTTTTATCCCTATCACATAAGTGATATTTTGTGCTCGGACCCCTGACCATCTCTGGATACTACATCCTTTCATGATGTAGGTTTAGATGACTTTTCTATTGCTCTTATGAAACGATAGGTGGTTGATTACTACTATTAAGATCTATTGAAGTGGTGAACCTCCATCTTTGAGAAGGCCTAATTATTTTACTATTTTCTTTATTGTCTTAGTAATTTTGATCCTTTTTCTTCATAGTCGGGGCCATGTCCCAACTTAGTTGGTCTTTCTGGTTTTAGAGGATTTTTTAGCCAAGTGTTGGGTTTGTTCCTATTTTGACTCATAAAACTTTTATTTGGTTGATTTAGCCTTTGTATTACTATTTAGTTAACTTTCAATAATTATATTTATGTGATCTTAATCTAAGTATAAGAGAGTGGTCTACAATCTATAGTAGGCTTAAGATACCTATCAAAGTCAAGCCTGAGTTTAGCTCATGAAAAATTTGCATCATATCATTTGTCAGAGTCTTTGGGTGTCCATAAATCCGTGTTAAGTAGAGTCCCTTTTATGAGTTTATAGTGTGCCACACTTAGAAAGGGGAGGCTACAAGGAATTTAGGAATATGTCCCTTTATTATGTTCTATTTTGGGTTATAGATTCTAGCTTTCTTGATATTCTATAACCCTGGCTTACTCAAATTTTAGATCTATCTCCCCAAAGATCTAACAGTTGTAGAAACACTGCTGGACCCTCCTTCCTACCTTAAGAAAATATGGAGGGACTCTACTTATATATAGAATGAAGAATTATTCTAGGGTCCCTGCTCTTAATTTTACTACTCCACGGGGGGTTCAACCAACCCCTCATCCTCTTTAGGATACTTAGGCTGGTGATAATTATGCACAGTCTCAATAGGGAGATATTTCTATTGCGGAATTCAATTAATTTATTCATATGATTGCTTGACTGGTTGCATCTTGAAATCATCAACTTGATCATGTTGGTTTTGTTGTTAATTCATCTAAGGTAGGATGACATATATATGAGGTTGAATCCCCCAATTTTTATAGGATCTAAGGTTGAGGAAGATCCTCATGGGTTTATCAATGAGATAGAGAAAATTCTTTATATGATACATGTTGCTGATTTAGAGTGTGTGAAGTCTGACACCTATAAAACCCTGAGTTTTTATGTCCTAAACCTCTCAAAACAAAGCTCATAAAGTTAGCATTCCAACATTACAAGTCTCACCTTGATCAGATATCATAGAAAGAAGTTATGCAATTTTCCTTTTAAGGGTCAAGCAGCTGCCAGTGATGACAACTCACGTGTTAACCCATAATCATGCCTTACAAGTCATCATGAGTAATCTTAGTCACAATAGTTCTCATCTATCAATCCATTCTAGTGGTTACGAGTCTAACACACGACTCATAGTCAGATATTATGAATGGTTATGTGGACCTGTATCCTGACCAGTAAAGTATTAAAGAATCAAGCTTTATGTTTTGGTGGTTTTATTAGTGACTTGGATATATATTAAGTCCTCAAATATATCCTAGCTTTTAGAAAAGTCAAAGATCCCATAGAGATTAAATTCCTGGGATGTATATTACTATAGTCATCATCAAATGAGCATAACTGTTTTTGTGCTAAGAATGTTTGCGTTTAAGACCCACCAACAAGTAGATAATTAATTTAGATTTCCAACGATACAAACTTTGCATTAATATGAAGTTGGGGTTAAAAGTTATGGCTAAATGACTAAAGAACTATCAAAGCTTCCTGTGACAACGACTCATGATAATGACTCATAGTCAGACCCTACAAGTAGCTAGGAGGAGTTGTGGTCACGGTAGTAGGGGTCAAAATTTGGGTTCCTAATGATGACTCAAGCCATGACTCATAGCTAGACCTTACGAGTCATGGTCAAACTCATTGTGATAGCTTCTAGACATTTTCAAGATAATTCATAAGGGATTTTTGGGTCTTTTCCACACGTTTAACACCAAAAATACATCATTTGACCCTCCAAACGATAGTTATCAAGTGTGAATATTAATGTAACCTATAATATCTAAAAAATTATTCATTTCAACACAAAAAGAGGTGATTCCTTTCATCCCAAAACAAATTAGGGATATTCAAGTTCAAATTTAATTCGATAAAATTTATACAAGGCCTTCATATTAAGGTATATGGGCTATACATCAATGGATTCCTTCCACTTATTGAGTCCCAAAATCCCCTTTTAGTTTAAGTATTGATTTTTTAATCATCTTTTGTAAAATTATCCATGTAAAACATGAATTGAATTCATGTCTTCTTAGGAATTTGAATTCAAGCCAGGTCAACATATTTTCCCATGTAAATTAGGTTATTTCATGTTTTAAATTACAATTACCCATGTCATATTCAAGTAATTTCATGCTAAATCATCAAGTTATGTATTAAAATATGTAAAAATATTGTCCGCTCAAGCTTAACCCATTCCCATGTTCAAATTCATATTCCTCAATTATGTATTGAAATGTATTATATTTTGGGACTTTGAAATATGATTTCATACAATTATTTAAAGCATTGTTATCATATTTTTGTAATCATTCAGTATTGTTAGGTTATGAACACCCAATACCTATGTGTTGATACATGTTATAATTTTTATGTAATTAGTCAGTCAAACTATTATTTTATTATCAGATTCAGATTATCATGGTTATGTTGAGCACTTATTAGTATAGTTCCATATCATGTTAAACAAATAATAATTCTAGTCCCATTCAGCTGGGAATAACACTTAGAATTTAGTGAATACAAGGATGGAAGCACTACCATTGGTTAGCATTTAGTTCTTAGTAGCTAAGTTATCGAACTATGGGCCACTATAGATTATGAGGGTTCCTCGATTAGTTAGGCATTACACCCTGGTCCTTCTGGACATCAGCCTTGTAGATTCTTATCGTCAATTAAGAGTTGGTACTCCTGGTAAAGTATAAGCACTCTTCCTACTAGGGTTATAGGGTTTACCTCGATAGCTTAGATTGGTGCATATCGGTTGTAGTCAGCTCCCACAGTTTAATTCAATACTCAAATTATATCAATTCAGGCTTTCTTGACCAAGTAATCAAATTACCAATTATATAATCAGATGGACTTACAGATTATTATGTATTCAGATCAAGTTAGTAAATACTCTGCTTGGTCTTACTTTTACCTTACTAGTTCATGTTTTCATTCTTAGTATCCACACATGCTCCTTAGTTTAGTTTTATAGCATGTTCAGCTTTACACAAGATTTGCATATAATTTTCATGTCTACCACTTTCCAGCTTACAAAATAGTTTTTAGCTCATGATTTATAAATCTCCTGATGACTTACATTTTTCACGTATAGCCATCTTTTAAATATATGTTTCAGTAAAGAACCTACATCATCACTTTCAAATAATGTTTTAAATATTTTCATAATTTAGTGAATGTCCCCATATTCTCAGTACATTCTAAAGTACTAACAATATATATGCCTTTGTGGCTACATTACTTTAAGATGTAGATACCTAAAGTAGTCCACACACTAGAGTCAACAGTTTATTGGATCTCCTATTTAGGGAACTCTAGTGAGTTATAGTTCATATACTATATTGCTATTACTCTTATGTATGGATTTGTAGTAGTTTAGGGCATGTCCCATCAACTTAACTTAGTATAGTATAGAGTTGATAGATAGTCAGTCTGAGTCATGATATAATTCAAGTTCTTTGTTTAGTTTTATCATGTTATAAGCTTTTTCCATATTTCATTCATTTAGATTTTATAATTATTATGTTTCTGCTTAGTAAATTTTTATTTTATTTATATTATAATCAGTTGCTTAAGCAGTATGACAGTACATGGGTTAGCTTGGGATCACTTGTGATTCTAAGCATCATGCTACGACTATGGTTAATCTTGATTCATGATAAAAATGGTATCAGAGCACAAAGTTCAAGTGTCCTAGGGTGTCTATGAAGCTGTGTCTAGTAGTCTTATGGAATGGTACAAAGATGTATTTACTTTTCTTTTAGAGGCTACAGTGCATTTAAGAAATGTTTCCTTTCTTTTTTTTTTATCTAAGATTTTGCTGTAGAGTTGTTCTTTAATAAATTTGTACATATTCTTATCTTGCACCATCCATGCCAACTCTGCCTTCTTTTTGATGTAGTAAAAATTGTCAAGCTTAAATTCCTACTGATAGAGTTTTCTTAGAAAATCCCCACAAAAAGTTGTGGGATTGAATGTGGGCTGAAAAGTATTCCATCGGTGCCTCTAAGTTCCAAATTTTAAAAGAGTTCATTCTTATTCATGAAAATTATACATTGATCCAAAAATCAAATGTACTGTCATATCCTTTCTTAGGATCCTATGATAGCATATGACCTATAGTATGAAGCATGATCCTATAAGTTTGACAGTAGTAATGCCTAATAGTATTTATCTAGATTTAGTAGATTATGTATCCATGGGGCTAGTTGTTCGAAAGGTGAAACAATATAGGCTTGAAATAATGTATGCCAAAATTTATATTAATTGATTTGAAATTAAGTATGATGGTATGGGTATGATCAAGAGGTGTACCCAAGTTGACATGGGATTATATTATTGCTAAGTTCTTAAAATATGTGTTCTGAGATAGTACCCTTTAGTTTTAAAGTGTCAATGAGGCTAATAATGTAGTATATGATGTTTGTACCAGCAACGTTATGAGATATAGGTTATTGGTGTTATGTATCTTTATGTAACGGTAGTTCTCATGGTTTGTGGAAAATTATAAGCTTAGAGATGTAATATACTAGGTTATGAATTGAAAGAGGCAGATTATGTCTTTAGTGAGGCAAATATGTTGCCAAGAAGGTTGTAAGTATATGATGATGATTTCCAAAGCTAAAGAAAGTTAAGGAAGGTATATATTTAGGGAGTGTTCAAGAATGAAGTTATTATTGTTTAGATATAATTTATTCAGGTGAAGTTGAGCATTTATGTGCAGACCGTTAGAGTAGTGAAATTATGGCTTAGTCTTTAAGTAGGAGTTTAGTATTTATACATACCTTTATTTTGTAAACTTTATAGTAGAGTGATTGAGGTTCAATTTAGACTTTATTAAAGAGGTCTAGGTACTTAGAACAATGTCTTAATCAAAGGGGTTGGGGGATAAAAGAACAAGATACCAAGTCTTGCTCTCATATTATATTAGTAATGCTAGTATGTTATGGAACAATACTAGGGGAGGAAGATTCCCAACCCATTCTTATATTTTTACAAACTTTTGTACTTTAGCCATCACGACATCTATCTATGCCTTTCAAGTCAGCCTTATGGTCATAGCTTATATTTACGCTCTTTCTATATAATCATGTATTCTCCCAGTTCCTAGTATAAAGAGAGATAGTTCACTTAGAAGTATGACTCCTAATTAATGAGTTTAGAAACTCCAACTTAGGCCATGCAACTAATGACTCATGTATTCATGCTTTACAGTATGCTTAGTTCCCAAAATTAATGGTACACCCTTAATGACCAGTGAAATTCACATTAGGGCATATAAGTCCTTAATTTGGATTTCTTTAGAGAAATACATGCATTCGATTTTCTATTCCTTAAGCCTTAGTTAAATGTAAAGGTTACTTATAATATTCTTTCATGCTTTATGTCTTCATGTTCTAACCTTTCACTGACCTCTCCTTATGTAAAGATAGTGGAGATGAATATAGATGCATAATGGTTTAGATAGGAGAGATTTAATGTTTCTTATCAGAGAAAGATTATTGCGTGCTTTTTTATCTAAGGCTATAAGTTTGAAGAAATATTGAGGAAAAGCTTTTGAGATATGTCATTTTTAGTTGAGAATTCTATGTTTATCTTTTCGGGGATAGTCCATGGATGTCGTTATAGATAGATGTATTAGAGAATACGGACAATTCCTAAGTTGTTTGGTTGCTTATAAGTTCATATGAAGTTAGAATGTAATGATAGGCTTTAACTTCATGTTGGTATAGAAGTAGATAATTGCATTATATGTTTGTGAATTCCTAGAAAGAGGTTGAAGTTAGTAGTCGAAGTCACAAGGATTTAGTGCATATCCCCATATACTCAGTACATTCTAACGTACTAACCATATATATATTTTTGTGGCTATATTTCGTCATGATGTAGGTACAAGATTGAAACACCCTTTAGAAACATTCCTAGATTTTTGGTCACTAGTAAGTTGTGACAAAGGGGTATAGATCATATGTTGGGGTACATTTGGTAAGGTTTGTTGTACATTAACTAGTATTGGTTGGTGGATTTGATTGGTTTATAGAATGGGTAGGACTTGGGTATGTACGAGTCGTATGGTAGGATACAGGTCATATGGTTGGGTTTTCCTTCGCTTAATTTGAGAAATAGTAAAGTAAATTGGATCTAAGTACGAGTGTATCACCATAGGTCATGAGATAGGGTACAAGTCATATTGTCCCGCTCGTATATTTGACATTCTCAACTCCTCTTGGCTCTATTATGAGTACGGGTTGAGGGTACTAGTCATATACTTAGATATAGTGAGTCTTAAATAGTCACATATTGACAAGTTTGTGAGGGAAAAAGAGGGTTTAAGGAATGTCTAGAGTATAAGTGGTGGTACCACACTTATTGGAGTGTATGACTTGTAGGGTAGAGTTGTACCCACCAATAGGGATTTTCTGCAGTTAAGTTGGATGTAATCTCGACGTTTCCCCTATTAAACTATTATAACCCCACAACATATATCACACTTGGTAAGGTTTTTACCCTATTATTCAATTTATTAACACTTATAAAACACTTTTTAATCCTCTCTATGGCTTTTGGGGTAAGAATGGCTAGGGTTTTACTAAGGTAATCAAATTGGGGCTTTTGTTATTGATTTCTCTCCATCATTTTCATCATATCATTCAAGATACTTCTCCCTCATTATTAGTTCCAACTAAAGAAAATTTTTATACAATATTTTCATTGCAGGATTATTGTATAATTTTGGTGTTTTAAAATATATGTTGGGTTTTTGGTATTAAATTATTGGTCATGGTTTTCCCATGTATTAGTTATGTCTTTACATGCTTTAATGGTGGTTTGGACAGTTTGTTGCATGGGAATGGTTAATTGGTCATTGGATTTGGTTTTCGAAACACTATGTCCCCAACATGTTTGATAAAATGCCTATGATAATGCTTTTACTATATTATAAGACTTTTAATGGAACTATTGCATGGTATGGTTTTTTAATGGAACAAAAAATTGTATAAATAGTTTAAATGGTTTTGAATTGTTGATTGGAATGGTTTAGTGTTCCTGGTTATGGTTACTTGAATTCCTTGTGCGGCACAATGGAATCCCCCCCAAGTAAACATGGTAATGAACAACATGCGAGGTACATGGGATTTTCCTAAGAAATTATAAAAATGGAATACTTGTGGGGTACACGAGATTCCCCCAAGTTAAATTGATAATGTAATCTATGGGTACATGAAAATCCCTTTAAATTAAAAGATTTGCTAAGGACAATGCTTGCAAGCTATATTCGGTATGACGATACCACTACTCATAGCCTTGCTTTATAATAATTAAATAAAGGTTTAGTTTATTGGAAATATATTTAATTAGAAATAATGGCAAGGTAGATAGCTAACCATAAAGGTGGAAGTCCAATGGATAGACACTGGAAACTCATGTTTACCGACATGAGAGGTTGGTCGTGAAGACCATATATAATACTAATGAGGTACACAAGAATCCTCTAAGTACACTATACATATATATCATGGAGAGTGCAGGGTACTAGGGAATCCCTTACTCTTATGGTATCTCTGGTTTATGCAACTACATGTATCAAAGATCGTTCAGGTGTTACATTAGGCCCATATAACCCATGGGTAGTTCTAGGATGGTTAAGCTACACATACAAGGTTAATGGTTTTAAAGGCATTTTGAACCATTATGGTTAGATATATTATATTTATAGTTTTTATAAATGTTGTTGGCTTACTTGGTTTACTGGATGTCATTATTTTATCCTTATTCTAAGTACTTGCTAACGTTCAATTGCTAACCCATCCTTGGGCGGCTGTATCCCCATGCAATATAGGAACTGGTTGTTCTAATCCTTTTGTATAGTGATCAAACTTTGGGATCATCTTTTGGATTAAAGTGGAGAGCTTCCATATTCTATAAGTCTTCATTTTATGTTATTGATATTTTCATACCCTTTGGTTTATTTCTGAATATTCGTTTTTGAATGGTTGGGGGCATGTCCCAACCGAATATCGATATTCTTTTGGTCAGAAGCTTTTGTGGAACTACTATAGGTTGGTATAGATGAGATCAGTAGTGGTGTGAGCCTTAGTATTGGCATTGGCATTGGGGTTGATACTGTTGAACAAAATTGCTCATTGTTACATCCTTTAATGTTAAATTATGGAACTTGGTTTTTTTATTGGTATGGTTTAGTTTTGTTATGCTTGTTTGTTGGTATTGGATGGTTGGACTTGTTTGGCTGGTCACGGTCATAGACCTATCCCAGAGTGTTGGGTTACACAATTACACTATCTTGTTATACATTTGGAATTTTATCTGATTCAGGATATGTGTAGGTTAGTTGGCTTGGGTATTGGGGGTACTCTCCAATTCTAGTTGGAATTAAGGTGCCCATTACGATTAGGCCTGGGTTTGGGTCATGGTAAGATTGTATTAGAGCTTTAGGTTCACGAGCAATTAGGATTCAACAAAGTTTTGTCAGTTAGAGTCTCTTTTAGAGGTGTGTAACTCGCTACATTCATAAGGGAGTGACTATGAGGCATTTAGGAATATTTCACTTTCTTGGTATTTTATTTTCAAGATGTAAGGTCTAAAGTTCTTTCTAACCCTTATTTGTCCTCTTTTAAAATTATTCCTCGATGATATGAGACACAAGGTAAGTCTTCTATCCCATCTGGAGATAATGTTGAAGGGGCCCGTTCTTCTCAAGGGATCAATAATAGGTCTAGGGGTCTAGTCCTTGATATTTTTAGAGTTCTATCGGTTGCTACTAGTCCTCCTACAGATGAGGTGACTAATGCATAATTTTGCAAATCAATTCATATTATTGCTCAGTTTGTTGCTGCTCAGGCTGAGCGGGATGCATCTTGTGTTCCATTTGTTGAGGCCACAAAGGTTGTCCAATTTACGAAGATGAATCCTCCTACAATTACTAGTGTGATGTTTGAGGTGCTTCCACAGGGTTTCTTGGATGAAATGGAGAAAGATTTAGGATAATGAAGGCTACAAATATGGAAGGGATAAATTTTTCTACTTACTAGCTTAAGGATATTATGTACCGGTAGTACAAGGAGTAGGATAAGGATATAGGTGATGTTGAGGAGTTTTCCTTATAGGAAACTTCCTTAAATACTCTTCTTGACCACTTCTTTCCTCGGGAGATGAGGGAAGCAAAGATGGAGAAATTTATGAATATTAAGTAAGGAGAAATGTCAGTCAAGGAATATGCCTTGAAATTTCATCAGTAGTCAAGGGATGCTCTGGACATGGTGTCCGATATAAGGGTGAGGATGATAAAGTTCACTTTTGAGATATCTCAAGATTTGATCCTTTAAAGCAAGACTGCATTTCTTATGAAGGATATAGATATTTTGAGGTTGGTTTTTCACATACATCATTTAAAAGAGAAAAACAAAAAATAAGAAAAGTTTTGGAAAAGAAAGGGTGGGAAGAGCAGGTTCTCTAAGCAAGGTGGTGCTCAGCAGCAACGTGGTCGGGAGGGTAGTAAAGGGCCAAAGAATAAGTGGGGGAGTTATGATTTCTTCTTTACTACTAGTTCCCCTTACTCAAAATAGTTAGGTGATAGGCGTCATCAGGGTGGTGATAATTTCCAGGTATAGGATGCCCAATCTCAGTTGAATGGGGCTCAGTCAGCTTCTCCATACCCTCTTTGCCGGTTCTATGGTCGTATTCATTGGGGATTTGGTGATAAAGAAAGGTACAAGTTTTTTAAATATGGACTACTAGGCCATATGCTCAGGAATTTTATAGTTTCTAAGGGTGCTTCGGGAGCGATAAAACCTCCAATGGCTTTATCATCATCTCCTGCACCAGAGGGTACTGCATCTGCATTTGGTTCTGGTTCTGGTACCTACACGGGTTACAATAGGTTATGTGGTCTTGCTACATGGCTTGAATTTGAGGCATTACTTGATTTCATGACTAGTATGTTACAACTCTTTTCTTGTGATGTGTATTTTTTTTGATCTGGGGTTCACTCTTTCTCTTGTGACTCTATTTATGGCTGTGTATTTTGGTTTTGATCCTAATGTTATTTTGGATCCTTTTTCTATTTCAACCCTAATTAGAGACTGTCGTTTCTACGAAACTCTATATGGGATGTGTGCTACCTATTGGTAGTAGGCAGACTTTGGCGGATTCGGTTAAACTAGATATTGTTGATTTTGATGTCATTTTAGGAATGGATTGGTTACACCTTTATTACACATCCTTAGATTATCGAACACGTAAGGTTTTTTTGTTCCCTGGTGAAATGGTTATATAGTCAAAGGGTAGTTCCTAGCTCCTAGGGGAATGTTTATTTCTTATCTTATAGCTCAGAGATTAATCTCCAAAGGGTGTCTCTATAACATTATCTAGGTTAAAGATTCTAACTAGGTATGTCCATTACATTTGGTTCTGGTGGTAAATCAATTTCCTGAGGTCTTTTTGGATGATATTCCTAGTGTTCCACCTCATGGGGAGATTGAGTTTGGTATTGATTTGGTTCTGGATACTAGTCTAGTATCTATTCCTCCTTATATGATAGCTCCGACCGAGTTGAGGATACTTAAGGAGCAACTTAAGGATCTTGTGGATAAGGGGTTTATTCATCCTAGTGTATGCCCGTAAGGTGCACCAGTTTTATACATGCTCAAAAAGGATAAATCCCTTCGAACTTTTGTCAAAGATTCTCGTACTTTTACTTTTAGTTTTTGTTTTTTTTCTCTGCAGGTTTTTATTCAGTGCATGCCCCATACTCGAAGTTCTGTTCAACCATTATTACCTATCAATCCTGAACCACAACGTATTGGCAGAATGGAGGCATAACATAAAATTGAAAGGATGGCTGCTCAACAGGAATAGGCGAGACTAGCTGCTCTAGCCGCCGCTCAAGTGCAGCAACAGAATATTGATAACCCTGGGCGAGCAATAAATCCTGACGACGAGGACCTAGGTGATGACGAGTTACTAAACCCTAGGCATGCTGCTGAGATTGCAACACCTGCTAATAGAAGAGATCGTCAAGCTAGGTTTAGACCTGAACGCCGAGCTATGCAACCAGCTTTCGACAATGATGATGATGATCTTTATGGAGCCGGAGCCACAGGATCCATTATCCCTCCACCATTTGCACCCGGAGCCAAGTTCAACATCACAAGCACCATGATTCAGTTATTAGAACTCAAGGGATTATTTGGTGGACTAGCAGGCGATGATCCGAATATGCATCTCATCAACTTTATTTCTACATGCAAGTCATTTGACAATTCTGGTGTTGGTCAGAATGCAATTCGATTACGCTTATTTCCACTGTCTCTGCCTGGAGAGGCAACTCTATGGTTGAATGGGCTGACTCCTGACTCTATTACAAATTCGAGGCAATTGAGAGACGCTTTCCTGGAAAGATTCTTTCCGCCATCCAAAAGAGCACAATTGAGAGATGAAATCAGCAACTTTCATCAGCTTCCAACTGAAGCCCTTCATGAAACATGGGAGAGGTTCAAGACGAAGCTAATGAGGTGCCCAAACCATCATATGACCAATGTTCACCTAATGGAGATACTATACAGAGCCTTGAATTCAATAACTAAACCAGTGGTGGATAATACGGCTGGAGGATCTTTTATGGACCTCACCTTTGGGCAGGCAAGCAATATGCTAGACCGGATGATGAAGCAAAGTAGAGCTTGGCATACCAGGGATTCTGAGGTAGCAAGCCCCACATTATCTATTGCCATGACTGCAGACCAAAGGAGAAGAGAAGAGGAACGTGATCAAGATATGGCGCACATGAAAACACAAGTGGAACTTCTTACAAAGCATCTATTATCAGGGAAGACCGAAAAAATCAAAGTTGTTGCGTTAAAAGGAAGAGATGAATCTGATTCAGAAGAAGAAGCCAACTACTTGAGCAATCAGGGGGGTTTCCGAGGTAATACCCAAGGAAACTAAGGTCAGAATTACTATGATATATCTGGAAACAAGGACCAAGGTAGTTGGAAGAACAAGAATGAAAAGAGTGGTTTATACGTTCCCCCAGGAAGACTTGACACCACCACATCTAGTTCTGAAAGTATGGAAGACATGATGGCTAAACTATTGAAAGGAGTGGAAGCAACTAGCGCAGGAGTAACAGAGGTCATAAATGATTTGTCTTCAATGAAGCAATTAGTTGATTCACATTCCACTTCAATCAAACAAATTGAGCAGCAATTGAGCCAACTTTCAGCAGCACTCAATCAAAGAAAGGTTGGCACTTTACCTAGCGACACAGTGCAAAACCCAAGGAATGATGGGTCATGCATGGCCATTACTACCCGAAGTGGTAAGGTGCTGGAATCTTCATCAAAAGGCAAGCAATTGGTTGATGAAGTAGCGGACATAGTTGATAACGCAAAAGGTGAAGAATCCGCAGAAGCTGGCCACGACGTCTATGACGTCAACCCCAGCGGTTTGCAGCCTGAAACTACCAAAATTCGGAAGCAAGAGGAGAAGAAAGCCGTGGAGAAAACAATTCCATACCCACCACGACCTTTTCCTCAAAGATTGAAGAAGGTGGCGGATGATACGAAGTCCAGCAAATTCATGACTATGTTAAAGCAGCTGACCATTAATGTTCCACTGGTGGAGACACTTGAAAAATGCCTGGGTATGCAAAATTTATGAAGGATATTTTGACAAAGAAGCGGGCAGAAAGCTATGAGTTGAAAGATAATGTTCATCACTGCAGCGCAATCGCTACCCGATCACTAGTTCAGAAGAAGGCTGACCCCGGTGCTTTCACTATTCCTTGCACCGTCGGATCTTTGAATTTTGCCAAGGCATTATGCGATTTAGGAGCCAGCATCAATTTGATGCCATTATCTATTTATAAAAAGTTGGGTTTGGGTGATCCTACTCCAACCAATATGAGGCTCGTAATGGCGGATAGATCGGTAAAATGACCTGTTGGTATTCTATGTGATGTATTGGTAAAGGTTTCTTCATTCATCTTTCCGGCAAACTTCGTTATTTTGGATTGCGAGGCAGACTCAGAAGTCCCCATAATCTTTGGGCGCCCTTTCCTTGCTACAGGAAGTGTGCTCATTGATTTTTGAGCTAATGAGCTTTCATTCCGAATAAATGACGAAGTAGTTCGCTTTGATGTGTGCAAATCAATGAAGCAACCCAAAGAGCTGAACGTATTCTCGGTGGCTGATGTTTACTTTGATGATGAGAAAGAATTACTTGAAGAAGAACAAATTATTGATGACCCATTGGCGATTATGCTCATGAATGGAGAGAGTAAGGATGCTGAAAATTGCGAAGAAGCTATTTGTGCTCTATCAAGATTAGGGACATATCTCCATGCTCCCAGGAAGCTGGACCTTGATCTCAAAAATCGACCCACACCACCAGCGAAGCCATCTATCAAAGAGCCACCCACGTTAGAATTGAAGGAGCTGCCTAGTCATTTAAAGTATGCATTCTTAGGAAGCGGAAACACACTTCCAGTAATTGTGGCGGCATATTTGGGTGAGCAACAAGTTGCAGCTCTCATTGCTATTCTATGGAAGTATATAAGAGCCATTGGTTGGACCATCGCTGATATTATTGGTATCCCACCTGGGATTTGTACACACTAGATTCAGCTTGAAGAAAATTGTACACCCACCATTGAGCATAAAAGGCGTCTAAATCCACCTATTCAAGAAGTGGTAAAGATAGAAATTATCAAGTGGTTAGATGCGGGGGTTGTGTATCCAATCTCTGACAGTACATGGGTAAGCCCGGTACAATGCGTTACCAAGAAAGGAGGCATGACGGTAGTCGCGAATGAAAAGAATGAGCTTATTCCACTCAGACCCGTCACCGGATGGAGAGTATGCATGGACTACCGAAAGTTGAATTCATGGACACTCAAAGATCACTTTCCAATGCCATTTATGGACCAAATGCTAGATTGATTAGCGGGGAAAGGATGGTTTTGTTTCTTAGATGGTTATTCAGGCTATAATCAGATTTGTATTGCTCCCGAAGACCAAGAGAAAACAACGTTTACATGCCCATATGGTACGTTTGCCTTTAAACGTATGCCATTCGGACTATGTAACGCACCAGCCACCTTTCAACATTGTATGATGTCCATTTTCTCTGATATTGTCGAAGATACTTTGGAAGTATTCATGGATGATTTTTCAGGGGTTGGCGAGACGTTTGAATCATGCTTATCAAATTTAAGTATGGCGTTTCAAAGATGTGTAGAATTCAACCTAGTGCTGAATTGGGAGAGGTGCCACTTTATGGTTAAAGAAGGTATTGTTCTTGGGCATAAAATCTCCGAAAGAGTAATTGAGATTGATCGAGCTAAAATTGAAGTTATCGAGAGGCTACCACCTCTAATTTCCATAAAGGGAGTTCGTAGTTTCCTCGGGCATGCAGGTTTCTATCGGCGGTTCATCAAAGATTTCTCAAAAATTACTAGTCCATTATGCAAACTTCTAGAGAAAGATGCAAAGTTTGACCTCAATGAAGATTGTTTAAAGGCATTTGAATGCCTCAAAGGAAAACTAATTGAAGCTCTTATCATGGTAGCACCAGATTGGTCTTTACCGTTTGAAGTCATGTGTGATGCTAGTGGGGTAGCGTTAGGTGTTGTACTTGGCCAGAGGAAGGAGAAATTATTTCATCCAATCTACTATGCTAGCAAGGTCCTAAATGAAGCCCAAAAGAACTATACTATCACAGAACAAGAGCTCCTAGCGGTTGTGTATGCGTTTGAGAAGTTCCGTGCTTATTTGTTGGGGACCAAAGTGATCATTCATACAGACCATGCAGCTCTAAGATATCTAATGACAAAGAAGGATACAAAACCAAGACTAATTCTATGGGTCTTGCTGCTACAAGAATTTGATTTCGAGGTTAAGGATAGATGAGGTTGCGAGAACCAAGTGGCTGATCATCTATCTAGACTCGAAAACGAGCATATGGCGCAGCCTGAAATCGAGATTGATGATGCATTCCCTGACGAGGAAATCTTAGCGATGATAATGGTAAAGCTACCATGGTATGTCGACTTTACGAATTTTGTGGTGAGTAATGTGATACCTGCAAACTTATCTTACCATCAAAAGCGGAAGTTTATACATGATGTAAAACACTACTTTTGGGATGAGCCATATTTGTTTCGATGATGCGCGGATGGTGTTATCCGACGATGTATATCCCATATAGAGGTGCCTAATATATTGGAAGCATGCCACACTTCCCAAGTTGGGGAACATCACGCAGGTAATTGGACAGCAAGGAAGGTATTGCAAAGTGGATATTATTGGCCTTCTATATTTAGAGATGCCTACGACTTTGTGAGAAGATGTGACCAATGCCAGCGACAAGGTGCAATTTCGGAACACCATGAGATTCCTATGTCGAAAATCCTTGAATTAGAACTCTTTGATGTATGGGGTATTGATTTCATGGGTCCATTCGTAAATTCATTTGGAATGAAGTACATCCTAGTTGTTGTAGATTATGTATCGAAATGGGTTGAAGTAGTAGCGTTGGCCGACAATGAGGGAAAGCGTGTTGTTGCATTCTTGAAGAGAAATATCTTCTCTCGCTTTGGAGTACCATGTACTATCATAAGCGATGGAGGGTCTCACTTTTGCAACAAGCTATTCAAATCCGTGTTGGCAAAATATGGTGTCAAGCAACATAAGGTAGCCACACCTTATCACCCACAAACTAGAGGACAGGTAGAGGTTTCCAACAGAGAGATCAAGCAAATCCTTGCTAAAACGGTAAATGCTAATAGGAAAGATTGGTCTCGGAAGCTGGACGATGCACTATGGGCATATAGGACGGCATTCAAAACGCCAATTGGCATGTCCCCATACCAACTATTTTATGGGAAGGCCTGTCACTTGCCCATTGAGCTTGAGCATAAGGCATTGTGGGCTTTGAAGCGACTTAATTTAAATTGGGATGATGCAATGAATCTGAGATTGGAGCAACTGAATGAGATGGATGAATTCCGTCTACATGCTTATGAGAGATCGGACCTATACAAGGAGCGGATGAAAAAGTATCATGACCAACGGATTGTTCAACGAAACTTTCAAAAAGATGATATGGTACTTCTCTTCAATTCCAGATTTAAGCTATTCCTAGGTAAGTTGAAGTCCAAGTGGTCTGGTCCATACAAAGTTAACCAAGTCTACTGGTCTGGAGTAGTTGAGTTGGAAGACAATAATGGTGTTGTCTTCAAAGTTAATGGCCAACGAGTGGAACCTTATATCGTTCCTCTTGATTCGATAAATTATATGGCCATCACTTATCTCGATGAAGTCTAAGTACTCGAGGTAACTATGTCGTGCCGCGACAATAAATCAAGCGCTAGATGGGAAGCAACCCATCGTTTATCGTTTGTCATTTTTTTTTTGTTCTATTACGTGTTTGCTTTTGATATATAAAAATCCAAAAAGAAGAGTCGTGCCACGACCAAAACTAAGGCACTTAATGGGAGGCAAACCATCGTCCTAATCGTCTTTGTTGTTTTTTAGTAAATGTAGGTGCAAAGAGGTGTAAACGAGGAGGTCGGTTTCAAATTTTGATTTGGACGAATTGCATGTTAAAGGTGGTAAGTTAGGAATGAAGAAGAAAAAGTCTATGGATTGGGCATTGCTTATGAAAATATAGGCAACAAACAAGGCTAGGCCTAGGTAAAACTAGGCCACGAACAAGGTAAGGCCTATACTATGGCCTAAGGTCTCGGAATCTAGTGTGCCATAGCATAGGCGCCGCCCATGCCCAAGTATGCCATAGCATAGGCGCCGCCTATGCTAGTGCCTTTTGTCTCTGAATCTCATATGCTAAGTGAAAGGTGCCGCCTATTCTAGGAATACCATGGCATAGGCGCCGCCTATGCTAGACAATGCTTTGTAAAAGGCGCCGCCTATGCCAAGCATAGGCAAAGCAAAAGGCGCCGCCTATGGTCACTTCTTGTCTCCAAATCCAATTTTAAATGGGTCAAAACCCAACCCAACCTTCTCCTATAAATAAGAGACTTAGTATTGAACCAAAATCACATTGGAAACCTAGCATAAGCGCCACCCATAGTCTCCAAATCCTCTTAAAAATTTTCCTTTTGCTCTCTTAATTCACAAGAACATCATCCAAAGGCATCAATCAAGTAAGTACTTCTTTGTTCTTCATTTATCTTTCGTAAATACTACACTACTATGCCTATTATGAATTGTTAAATCTTAAAGTAGTATTGATGATCTGAATGTGATTGAATTGTTGTGATACAACCAAGTACGTGAACGTATACGTAAGGATGATCTTAACTTTTTCCCGACTTGAATTTGATTTTGGTGCATTGTCATACTTTTGCGGAATTGATATAGTCACAAAAATTGCATAATCTTGTCACTTGAATACTTACATGTTGGAATGACTGGTTCATCGGAATAAGAATTATAGTTGCCTACCGACATAGGAGGTTGTGATTATTTGATACTATACCTTGATTGAATCTCTATGTAGTAGTTTTGATATATCACATATGCAAGTATTACCAAGATTACAAGAAGTATGACTGCACTGATTTTATTGTTGGAATATAGCACCTAAAACGTATGTCGATGAACTCTGAGTAATCGACCACTTTTACTTCACTAGTCTATACCAACAAACTAAGTGTGGGGTGGTTCCCCTACTGCTTTTTTATAGATTGTATCCATTGAGATGATGCTAATATGAACATTGTTTTAGTCTCAGGTACAATGGCACCCAAAGCAAGACAAGGCAAAGATAAGGCTACCACTTCACAAAAAGGCAAGAAAAGAGGCCGAAAAGAGCAAGGAGAATCATCCTCGATGCAATTACCACGCCGCATGTTCGGAATTAAATGGGTTTTATAGGAGGAAGCAAAGGAATGGTATAGGAACAACAAAGAGAAGAAATATGTTCATGTGGACTTGATAAACAAGGAAAGCCTAGCAAAGAAAGAACCGCGCATGTTGGCTAAGATCATGGCATTACATCTTTATTTAATCTTCCAAGACATGGGAGAATGCAATCTAGATTTAACAAGAGAATTCTATGCCAACTGGTCACCGAAAACCACCGGAAGTGAGGTCAAGATTCGGGGCCAAGTTCTGCAACTAAATGCGGAGTTCTTCAACTCCTTTCTTGGCTTGCCTGCTGTAGATCCATCACCATTCAAAGAGTTGTACAATAGACCTCCATATAGAGCCATTCTACACACACTCTATGGAACAAGATCCATGGCACGGTGGAGTAGACACAAAGACACCGATCGACACAACACCTTCCCATATGCTCCTTTGAATAGGGAAGCAAGGATATGGTTGCGCATAGTCAACTCTTGCCTCATTCCAGGGACGTAATACACAAAAATAACAAGAGATAGAGTGTGCTTGGTATATGCATTGATGACAAATGTCCCTATCAACATTGGTTCAATCATTCGGTCTACAATGCGGAAGGCTAGGCTACACAAGCGGTCCCATTTCAGCTTCGGCAATCTGTTGACTGTAATCTTGAGGAAGGAAGACATCGAAGAGGAGCCGGCTGATAATAAACTCCCACACAACCCAAAGAAGGTTGAACTCACAAAGTTCAAAGATGCTAAATCAACACATGGCGTCAATCTTACTACGGCAGAGAGACATGCTCGGGATGAGAGTTTCTTTCGCCATCTTTATGGCATGACTCGGTTTACAATGATGAGCGGAGGTCGTGTTCCAACTGCTGTAGAGCTCCAACAGCTGGATCATGACTATCCAATGAATGTGCATGCAAGGGAGATGTGTGGAGTAGGTACATATTTTGAGGAATCTCTTGATGACGATGTGCCAATCGATGATGATCGACGAATGCAAGACTCCGACGTGGAGGAGAATTTTGATGACAATGACTCCAATGATGATTCCGACGAAGGGGGTATGACCCCAGACATAGAGGAGGAGTCCGACTGACCAGGTTCTTCGTATTTATTTTCCACTGAGGACAGTGTGTCCCGTCTAAGTGTGGGGTGATGGTATTTGCATGCTATACTTCTCTATCTGCATTTGCATTTATGTTTGTTTTGATTTTCTTTTCTTTTTAGTAGTTAATTTTTTTTAATTTTTTTCTTCTTAACTTAACTTCACATGAAATTATTCTAATAGGCAGCATGAGATTATGACAAGAGTTTGTGCTAAAAACATGACTATTGAGATGTTTAGGCTCTAATTGTGACTCACTATATGATATTGTGTGGTTCAATTCCTTCATCTGTTGGGTCAAGAGTCTATGCTACTCCCAATAAAGTCTACCATGTGCCTTGTGTGTGTGAAGATATAGTATATTCTGTGTTTGTGGCTGATGCTAGAACTTGCCTGGTATGTATGTAAAGCAAAAATAAGGAGTGCAAGTCTAGGAGATGATTTAGGCATTTCTTTGGCAACCTATGATTGCTTACCTTCATTTTATCTACCCATGGACATCATCCTAGATAACCCCCTTTGAGCCTTTAGACTATTTTCTTTGACAGCCTCATATGTAAGCCTAATCCATTTTTTTCAAGACCATAATTTGATCCAAATTCCTAAGTGCTTTAAAGTGTAAAGTCATGTGACAAAATAAGAGGAAATTAGGTGAGTATGATGCTTTAGAGTGTATTGGTACTTGAAATTGCTATGAAAAAGAGTGGATATCATAGAGGTGTGTTATCATAGAGGTGTGTTATAAAAAAAAAGAGGAAAAGAAAACTAAAAAGTTAGTTATGTTTAAAATTGAAAAACAAAGGTGGAGAAAAGGGGTGGTAGAAGAAAAGAAAGTAGAAAGGTTGTTGAAAGAAAAATATTAATGGCATATTGTGATGAATTAAAGCTCTTAGGAACATAGTCACTATTTCTGGCCAAAATAGTCCTACCCGTCCCTTAGCCTACATTATAACCTGTAAAAGACCTATTTGATCCTAAGCTAAGCATTCTGATATTTAGTGGAGCATTACACTAAGGGAAAGCCTATGGTCATCAGTTGCAACATATGAATTCTTTGTGAGAGTTAGAGCAAGGAAAATCTTATACCCATGTTTCGATAAATATACTATACTTGTGAGTGATTATGGGTAATATATTGTGAGACACACATGGTTGATTAGTTTTTGATAGTTGTGTATGATCCTTTGTGGCTTAACTTTTGAATATGAGTTGATCACCATCACGAGTCTATGTTGGAGGTTGAATTGTTTCTACTAATGATCAGAAAACTACTCTTGGTTAATAATTGCCGTGCTTGTCTTGACGAATATTTTGTGTTGTTATTGTGAAACCCTAAGTAAATGATTAGATGGACATGATATTTTGTTCGAGGACGAACAAAGCTTTAAGTGTGGGGTGTTGATGATAGGCGAATTTACACGCCTAAAGTACTATATTTTACCCATATTTTAGCTAAGTTTTGAGGACAAATTATATAATTCATGCACTTTTAGTCCTTTTTCCTGTAAGTGAGCTAACAAACATGATTAGCAAGTTTTCAGGTATAAATGATGCAGAATTCAGCATTTTATGGATAACTTGACGCCAAAGAAAGCTTCACGAAGGAAGAAAGGGGAATCTTGGACGCCAAGGACCAAAAGTGGCGCATGGAAAATCTGTCCTGGGCAAATACAACAATTCTGAAGACTTTGGGGACTAGCAGTAACTTATTAGGATTAGGATAATGATACATTAACCTAGTAGGATTAGGTTAAGTAATGCATTAGATTAGTAGGAATAGGATATGGGTATTATAAATACCCTATTGTGCTAGAGATTTTCATTCATTCTAGTTTTAATTCATTCTTCAATTAACCATTCTACTACTACTTCTAATTCTTCCATTAATTCTATTTTTTTCTTCTTGTATTCATCTATTCAATTCTTAATTTCCACAATAAGAGAAACGTTACTCAGCAAGGAATTCACGCCATTCTTACCCCTATACTTATCGTGAGATTATTTTGGTATGATGATAATTGTTATTGTGTTTTCCGTTGCAATCATGAGTAGCTAAACTTCTCTGTTGGGGTTATGGAAGCCGTATGAGATACTATCTATTAGTCTGAGTTTGTGAATTCGTGAAACGTATGTTGCTTATATCATTATTCTCTTCATCTTAATGCAAATTCTTGTAGTTGCAAACGCATAGAATACGCCAGTATAGCATTAACTTGTTCGAAAGAAAAGTTATATGTCTGGAAAAGAGATAATGTGGAGGTAATAGGGTCACATCCCCTATTAAAAAGTTAGTGTCGTAACTGGATTAACCTCTTGGAGAATTTGTACCATTAGATACGCTTTAAGCTCGAAAGAGTTAAAGTGAAATAGTCCTTGTTTAGGTCGAAAGACGCTTGGATTTACCATCGAATACAATTCTCTATAAGCACATGCATGTCTAAATTCCGCATAACTCATAGCCAATAGAGACGTATAACTCATAAGGTGAACATAACCCCAACCTCTCAATTTTCATTATTTTACATCTTACCAAACATTCTTACTTTTTACTTTGCTATTTTCCGTTTTTACCTTATTACTTTGGTTACATTACTTGAACGACAAAACTCCCCCCTTTTTACGAGACTTGCACTAAAAGATTAGTAATCTTTGCTTACTTGTTGACCAAGCTATTCCCTGTGGGATCGATACCCAACCCAGTTGGGTTATATATTTGACAACGACCGCTTTACACTCTTACAAGAGCTGTAGATTGAGCGTTATCAGATGGACCCACTGGAGGAATGTCCAAAGCAGAATAGTGGAGGAAAGGTTTAGATAAATCTGGCAGTTCCAAAATATGCTGACTTAATGATGAGTAAAACGTACATGCATGAAACCATTAGGGTCCCTCTAAAACCCGTCATTATGATGCATGGAGAACCAACTGTTACATGGAAATATTCAAAGGTAATGATCTTAATCATACAAGACAATCTACAGTATGCGATAATTGGTATATTTTCATATGGAAAACAAGATGTTAGTGCATTACACAAGTCAATCCCTTCTCAATGTGGTATTAAGGGAGAATGTGCTATTGGGGTGCTGGACACACGACCTATATTAATGACATCGAATCATCTTGAAGATTATGTTTAATTGTTATCAACATTTTCTTATCACATTAAGGCCAAAGAGATGTATTGACAGATGAGAACCCTAAAATGAGATAACCGATTTGAACCTGATATTGAAACCACAATAGTAATTGCATGGATCTCAATGCTAGATTTACCACAAAATTACTTTGCTAGAGAAGCTATATAATCTATTTCATCTGCAGTAGGAAAGCCTTTAATAGTAGATATGGCTACAAAAGAACACACAAGGACAACCTATGCACGGGTGAAGATTAAAGTGGATCTTGTTGCTAAGTTACCACTAAGGGTTAAGATCAACGAGGAAGATGATATAACTTGGGAAATAAAATCTAAATGGATTTAGATCGAATATGATTACAAGACTAAGTACAGTAAGGAACTTTTCTTACAGGGTCATGCTGAAGAATATTGTGTGAATCTTCATCTGGAGATATTTGATAAACTGCTGGTGTAAAGGAAGACCAAAACATTACTAAAGTAGATGCAAAAAAGCTTAGGCAAGAATAAAAAGGGGCAGAAACTGATAACAGCAAAAATCGATGGTTGCAAAGGAGAAACAAATATTAGAGGGACAAATATGGACATTTAGTTGGAGAAGTAGATGACAAGGTAGAGGAACTTGAGACATCAACTGCTTTTGATTCTATAAATCAAAAGCATAATAAGAGTCAAGAAAAATCTTGTAACTTGTAGAATAAGGAAAGTACAAATGAGTGAATAAGAGCTTTGGCAAAGAACCAAAACCATTAGAAGAAGTACAACCAATAAAGGAGGATAATAATGACCATGAGCAAATTCACAACACTAGAAAAGATAATTAAAAACAAGAAGAAGCACCAGCAGAGCCGACAAAGGACAAAGACAAGTAGCATTCAAAGATTAGCAACAAGGAAAGAATTAAGAAGTTGCACAAAGTAAAGAAACTAACTTAGTACTGGTAATACATGATAAGTATTAGATCAAGAGATGATACTAGAAGGGGTTTACCACTATCAATGGAGGCAGTAAACATAAATGAACTTGTAAACAACAAGAAAGAAGACTTGGATTCTGATGATTTAGTTGATAGAAGACTTGGATTCTGATGATTTAGTTGATAAAATTTAAAAGGTTTCACTTGAAGAAAACCTGTCTCAAAAGAAAATTCAGTTACTAAGTGCAAAGCATGGTGTAATACCCTATACTTTTTCCTAGATTAACTTCATTCCTAAAATGTTAAGTGTGAGCTTAAAAAATTAATAACTTTTATTACATATGAAATTTTCAAGATTTGGGTTCTCCATTGTATAGATAATTGAATAAGATTTCCATTGATACCAAATTCATCTAAATCCGATACTCGGTTGAGAAGTTATGGATATTTTAGTAAAGCAGTGTACCATCTGGGAAACGAACGCATTATGGATATGGTTAAAATTCCAATTGTTAAATTCCAGTGGACCTCCATGATAGTCCCACATCGTGAAAAGGTCTAATTTTCCATTCGGCAAATTCCAATAGGGCAATGCGATTGTACCACATCGCGTTAGTGGCGCATCGCGATGGCCTACCAATTCAGAAAAATATTGCTTTTTTTAGTTCCAATTAAAAGTTTAAAAGGTGTATTTTGGTCAATTCCAAGGCGCCAATTCATCCAAAACAAGGAATTAAACATATTTCCAAGCGCTTTATTCCACCATTGCTTCTCAAAGAAACCTCTAGATTGAGGATTCCAAAGATAAGATAATCAAGAACTCATCTTTAATAACTCAAATAGGAATCCAAAATTCAACTTTCTTCATCTAATCATCTACCAAGGTATGTGGGGTTTATAGACAAGGATCCCCTTTCATCCTTGCACCCAAAACCATATTATAATTAAATTTCATATGATTTTGAATGAATATTCATGAGATTTTATTATGGTTCATACCCATTATTGCTATTTGCAAGGTTATGAGATTTCAAGTATTTTAGAAGTTGAATTGCATGTTTATCTTCATATTTCATATCTATTGCAGAAAATTTTAGATTATGAGATGAATTATCTTTGTTTTCATTGCTAAGCATGATTGTTATGATGTTTTGACATTAGATTGATGTATGAGTTTTTACCCCAAGATTGATATTATTATTTTAAGAAAGATTATGCTTCAAGCATCTTATGATCAGAATGTTTTTAGATTATTTAGTAAAGATTTGATCTTTTGATCCTGAAATAAGATTTGGAATCAACTTTACAGATTTATTGCAGATTATAAAATTTATTATAGCTTTATTTATAGATTTGGTTTGATAAATGCATAATTAGTTTTAGAATAAATGCTTATGCTAGTTTTAAAGTGGATTTCCAATAGAATGAGCGCAACCTAAAGAGAGTAGTATTTAGCACCCAGCAGGAAGTATAAGATTAGTGTGCCCTATCTTCCATAGAAATACGTAGCCAATTTAGGTGCAGATTATTAGATTACTACCACTTCTACCTGGATGACAGTTATAGATGTGATTACTTAGCTCAGGTTATACTCCTTGGCAAGAGTATCACACCTCTCCCCATCGTGAGGTTTTCCCCTTAGGAGAATAAGACATTGGACTCCATGTTAGCTCACAGGGTTTATGTTAGTTCAAAGAACCTCCCTTATAGATAAGCTTTAGATAAAGTATTTTCCCTACAGACTACAGAATTTTGAAAAGAATAATAGAAAAGTTTTTTTTGAAAACTAAATGTAAAGGCTTACAACTTTAACCAGGTTATGCTTTACAGAAAAATATTAGGTACAGATTTCATCTTTCAGATTTTATACCTAGACATGAGACCTTTCTACACTTGGAAAATATGGTTTAAATAGAGAATACAAGTACAACTTTTAGAACTAAATGATATGACTCACTAGATTTATAAAGTATGATTCGCTATTCCTGATTACAGATTTTAGTATTTCAGATATGCCAACTTATGTGAGATTTAATTTATCATGCATTGTTTTACAAATTTTTATGATGAGATAATGTTTTACTTATGCATTTCACCCCCATATACTCAGTACATCCTTAAAGTACTGATCCACATATATGTCTATGTTCTACATTATATCATAATATAGGTTCAGGTGCTCAGCATCAGTAGAATTAATAGTTCAAGCATCTCCATCTATATCGTACAGTTGGTGAGTCCTCATTGTTAAGGGACTTATTCATTAAGATTTTATAGCTTACTAGTTTATGTGATTTAGTATTCTTTCCAGATAGTTCGAGTTAGCTGGGGGTTTTCCAAGTGACTCTCTAGTTATTAGTAGTAGAGGCTTGTCAGACTGCTAGTCAAACATTACTTCAGATTATTATCAGTTATTTTGGATAGTTTTTTGTATATAGTATGACTCTTATGTCTATGTTTCTTTTATTATGAGATTCAGACCTAGTACCTGGAAGAAAAAGTCGGCTTGAGGTTACTCATAGTCTTCAGCATCGTGGGACATCTCGGGACCAGGTTTCAGGGCGTTATAAACTTGGTATAAGACGCAGGTTTATAAGAGTCCTAGGGACTTAGACAATCCACGTTACATAGAGTTTTTATAGGTGTAAAATTTACCACATTTTTTATCAAGAGGCTATGGGACATTCCTTGGAAATCATCTCTTTCTTTTAGGATCTATCGTGCTTAAAGTATATCCATCTGATTTTAACTCATGTACTTACGTGACAATTAAATATGCCTTCTTGCTGAGCTAATGCCCACAAAAATAAAAACTAAATACCCAAGTCCGCTGATTCTTTGAATGAGAATGTATCCCATGTTGAGTATAGGGTTGCCTTTCAGGCGTTGGCCTAAGCAGTGACTGCTAATATTCATGGAAACCATCAGGCTGCAATCTTACTTCATAAGAATGAATCTGCCAGTGTTATTTGGGTTAAAAGCATGTAAGGACCCCCAACTTTATTTAGATAAGGTGAAAAAGATCACCTAGATTGTGCATATTTCTAAAGAGTAGATTGAGTATTTGGTATCTTATAGGTTGAAGGATGTATCGTATGATTGGTTAGTATGTGGAAGAATAGTAGTGGTGATAATATAGCTCCAATGAGTTGGTGGGTATTTCAAGATACTTTTCCAGATTAGTTCTTATTGCGTGAAATAAGAGAGGCTAAGATAGTGGAGTTTTTGAACTTGAGGTAGGTCTTAATGATAGTAAAGGAGTATTGCCTTAAGTTTAATCAGTTATTTAAGTATGCCCCTGATATGATGGTTGATCCTAGAGCAAGTATAAGTAAGTTTGTTACTGGAGTGTCTCTCTTGGTAGTCAAGGAGTGCAGGAATGTCATTCTTATTGAAGACATAGATCTTTCTAGGTTGATGAGTTATTATCAATAGATTGAGGCAAAGAAGTGAAAGGGAAGAGATAGAAGTAATAAGAGGGCTAGAACAACACAGTTTGAGCATAGCCAGTCTAGGTCTCAAGGGGTAAATCATTCATAGTTTTAGAATCATTCATCTATGCCAGCATCATGTTTATCTAGTGGTCTCGTTCCCAGAGCTAGACATGAGAAGTAGGGTAAGTTCTCTATGTCAAAATCTCAGAATAGTGTGAGGGGAAGACCCATTTATCTTCCATGTGCTAATTTTAGTAAGAATCATCATGGAGAGTGCTTAGCTGGACTAAAAGGTGGTTATGGTTATGGTAAGTTAGGTCATAGAATTAGAGAGTGTCTGTATACTAAGTAGGGAAATAGAGATATTCGTCCCCACACTCAGGCTATTAATGCACCAGCTACTTTAGGTCACCAGTCCCTCCTCAGGGCGCATCATCCAGTACCGATAGCGGCTAGATCAAGAATTAGTTTTATACTTTACCATCCCATCAGAAGCAGGGGGATTCACCAGATGTTGTTACTAGCATGTTTCATGTCTTTCATCTTGATGTTTATGTGTCGTTAGACCTTAGGTCGAGTTTTTCTTATGTGACCCCATTAGTTGCAGTGAATTTTGAATTAAGTGTTGCAAATATACCTAAGTCTTTCTTTGTTTGTACCTCAATGGATGAGTTAGTTTTTCCTGAACAGATATATAGAAAGTGTTCTGTCACTGTCTTTTATAATATCATGTTAGTAGACTTTATAGAGTTAGATATGGTTGAATTTGACTTTATTCTTGGTATGGATTTGCTCTATTCTAGTTATATATCCATAGATTATCACACCCGAGTGGTGAAGTTTTAGTTTCCAGATAAGCCAGTCTTTGAGTTGAAAGATAATTCAAAGTCCCCTAAAAGTTATTTCATATCTTATCTTAAAGCCAGATAGTTAATTTCTAAAGGGTGCACCTATCATCTAGTTCGAGTCAAGGAAACTAAGTCTGATACTCCAATAGCTCATTCAGTTAGTGTAGTCAATGAGTTTTCTAATGTCTTTCCCTAAGATTTTCCAGGGGTACCTCCTGATAGGGAAATAGAATTCGATATTGACCTTTTGCCAGAAACTCAACCCATTTTTATAACTTTTTATCGTACGTCTCCCGCAGAGCTCAAAAACATAATAGATAAACTCCAAGAACTTTTAGATAAAGGATTCATACGGCCCAATGTTTCTCCATGGAGAGCTATGATCCTATTCGTGTGGAAGAAAGTTCTTTTCTTTCTTATTTGCATTGACTATCGCTAGTTAAATAAAGTCATAGTAAAAAAAACTATACTTTTCATAGAATTAATGAGTAATTTGATCAACTCCAAGGTGCAAGTTATTTCTCAAAGATAGACATTAGATCTGACTATCATCAGCTTAGAGTAACGGAGTGTGACATTTCAAAGATAGCTTTTAGAACCCGTTATGGTCATTTTAAGTTTTTAGTCATATCCTTCGGGCCAACAAATGCCCCCAGTAGCCTTCACGGACTTGATGAATAGAGTGTTCAAATAGTTTCTGGACATGTTTGTTATAGTCTTTATCAATAATATTCTTATCTACTCTTGTAGTGAGAATGACCATGCAGCCCATCTTAGAATTGTGTTGTAAACACTTAGAGATAAGCAATTGTTTGTGAAATTTAGTTAATGTGAATTTTGGCTAAAGTAAGTAGCTTTCCTTGGTCATATCGTTTCTAATGAGGGTATTCGAGTTAATCCCCAAAAGACAAAAGCAATTAAAAATTTGCCTAGACCTATCTCTCCACCAGATATTAGAAGTTTCTTAGGTAGCAGGCTATTACAAATATTTTGTTGATGGTTTATTATCTTTTGAATCTTCTACTTTTAAATTGAATCAAAATAAAGTTAAGTTTCAGTGGTCAGATTCCTACCAGATGAGTTTTCAGGAGTTGAAGATGACTCACTTCAACCCTAGTCCTAGCATTACCTGATTGTACAGATAGTTTTATTGTGTATTGTGATGCCTCTAGAGTTGGTTTAGATTGTGTTTTGATGCATAGATGTAAGGTCATAACCTATGCCTCTAGACCGCTAAAGCCTCACAAAAATAACTACCCAACCCATTATCTTGAGTTAGTTGTTGTTGTGTTTCATTTAAAAATCTTGAGACACTATTTGTATAGGGTGCATGTTGATGTGCTTATGGGTCATAAAATATTGCAATATGTGTTTACTCAGAGGAAGTTGAATCTTAGATATAAAATATGGTTATAATTGTTGAAACATTATGATATAAGTGTGTTGTATCATCTAGGAATGACTAATGTAGTGGAAGATGCCCTTAGTAGATTATCTATGGGTAGTGTTGCTCATGTGGATCATGATAAGAACAATTTAGTTCGAGAAATTCACTATTTAACTAGATTGGGTGTGAGATTTGTTGATTTAGTTGAGGGCAATATTTGGGTCCAGAGTAGTTCTAAATCTTCTCTAGTTTCAGACGTGAAAGAGAAGCAAGATAAGGATTCCAGTTTGGTCAAACTGAAGGATTTAATTAAAGACCAAAAGATAGAGGTTTTTTTTCGAAGGGGAGATAGTGTGTTTAGGTACCAGAGTAGATTGTTTGTACCATGTGTTGATGACTTGAGACAATAGATTATGGTGGAAGAACATGGTGTGCGGTATTCCATCCATCCAGTTACCACCAAGTTATGCCTCAACTTGCGGGAAATCTATTGGAGGAGTGGTCTGAAGAATGACATTGTAGAGTTTGTAGCTAAGTGTGCAACTTCTCAATGGGTTAATGTAGAGCACCAAAGACCTAGTGGTATGCTTCAAGAGTTTGGTATCCCACTTGGAAATGGGAAGAGGTGAATATGGACTTTGTGACTGGAATACCCCATTCATGTCGTCAACATAATTTGATTTGGGTTATTGTAGACAGATTAACCAGATCATCATATTTTTTCCAGTTCAAATATCTTACACAGTCGAAGATTATGCTAAGCTTTAAATCAGAGAGTTTGTTCGATTGTATGGAGTTCCTTTATCTATCATCTTATATAGGGGTACTAAATTTGCCTCTCATATTTGGAAGGCCTTTCAGAAGGGTTTTAGTACCCAAGTTCATCTTAGTTTAGTTTTTCATCTGCAGACAGATGGCCAGGCAGAAAGGATGATTCAGACTCTAAAGGATATGTTGAGGGCATATGTTCTTGATTTCAAAGGAAGTTTGAATGAGCATTTATCGTTGGATGAGTTTTCTTAAAACAATAGTTATCATGCTAGTATTCAGATGTCTCCATTTGAGGCCCTTTATGGGTGGAGATGTAGATTGCAAGTTTGTTGGTTCGAAGTGGTGAGGCCACTTTGATTGGTCCAGACATGGTATTTGAAGCTATGCATAAAGTTTGGTTAATTTGACAGAGATTAAAAGAAGCTCAAAGTCATCAAAAATATTATGCAGACGTAAGAAGAAGAGATTATAATTTTGAGATTGATGACCTTGTGTATTTGAAAGTTTACCCCATGAAAGGGGTAAAGATCTTTGGAAAAAGAGGGAAGCTTAGTCCTCAATATGTAGTCCCTTTGAGGATTTTGAGTTTTGTTGGAAGCTGGCGTACGAGCTTGAGCTACCCGCAGATTTATCCTCACTTCACCCAGTGTTCCATGTGTCCTTATTGAAGAAGTTCATGGATGATTCAGCCGTTATAGTCCCTGTATAAAGTACATATGTTCAGAATAGCCTTTCATACGAAGAAGTCCAAGTAGAGTTTCTTGATCATCAAATTCGTAGACTAAGGAACAAAGAAATTCCCTTGGTCAAAGTTCTATGGCGAAAGCAGTCCGTTGAGGGTACTACTTGGGAAGCAAAAGTAGACATGCATACTAAGTATCCTCATCTCTTCTCCATGAACACAGATTCAGTCGAAGTTAGTAGTTTTGTTTTACTTAGTTCTTTTCCTATCTCAGATTTAGCTATATAGTTATTTTGTGCACCCTCATGCACTCACAGATCAGTTTAGTAGCTCAGTATGTTTTAGATTCAGTGATATAGATATTTCAGTCATACATGATAGCCTATAGCCTCAGATAACTCAATATTGTCAGCTTAAATAGCCACATTCAAGGACAATATTCCCAAGGGGGAGATATTGTAATACCTCGTACTTTTTCCTAGCTTAAATTCATTCCTAGAATGTTAAGGGTGAACTTCAAAAATGAATAACTTTTATCACGTAGAGTTTTTTCCAGATTTGGACCCTCTATTGTGCAGTTAATTAAATAAGATTTTCATCAATACTAAATTTTCCTAAATCCCATACTAAATTGAGAAGCTATGGTAATTTTAGTAAAGAAGTGCACCATCAGGGTAACCACTACATCGCAGAGATTGTTAAAATAAAAATTATCAAATTCCAGTAGACCTCCACGATAGCCCCGCGTCATGGAGAGGTCTAATTTCCCATTTGGCAATTTCTAGTAACCCAACACGATTATACCGCGTCCGTTGGTGGCCTAGTTTGCATTTCTATATAGCACCGCGATGGTGGCGCATTACGGAGATCTTCCAGTTCCCACTCATCATTTTCCAATGAGCCACCGTGATAGTGGTGCGCCATCGTAGCCTGCCGATACGGAAAAATATTGCTTTTTCTAGTTCTCAATAAAAGTTTAAAAGGGGTATTTTGGTCAATTCCCAAGGCCCCAATACATCGAAAACAAGGAATTAAATATATTCCTAAGCACATTATGCAAAATTTTATCCATTCCCTATCAAAGAAAAACCCTGGAGTTCAAAGCTTCTTCTCCAAGAAATCATATTCCACCATTGTTTCTCCAATATAGTTATACATTAAGGATTCCCAAGACAAGATAATCAAGAACTCATCTTCAAGAACTCAAATAGGAATTCAAAATCCAAGTTTCTTAATCGAATCATCTACCAAAGTATGTTGGGTTAATGAACAAGGATCCTCTTTCATCCTTGTGCCCAAAACCATGTTTTACTTACAATTTTATATGATTTTGGATGAATATTCATATGATTAAATTAGGGTTCATACCCATTATTGCTATTTGAAATATTATGAGATTTCAAGTGTTTGAAAAGTTGAATTGCATGTTTATCTTCATTTTTCAAACCTATTGCCGAAAATTTTAGATTTTGAGATGAATTATCATTGTTTTCATTACCAAGCATGATTGTTATGATATTTTGACATGATATTGATGCATTGGTTATCACCCCAAGATTGAATATTATTATTTCAAGAAAGATTATGCTTTAAGCATCTTATGATCAAACTATTTTCAGATTATTCAGTAAAGCTTTGATCTTTTGATCCTCAAATAAGATTTGAAAACTACTTTACAGATTTATTACAAATAATAGAATTTAGAACAACTTTATTTACAGATTTAGTCAGATAAATGCATAATTGGTTTTAGAATAAACCTTTATGCTAGTTTTAAAGTGGATTTTCAATAGAATGAGTGAAGACTGAACGGAGTAGTATTTTTTAACAAGCGAGAAGTGTGATATTAGCGTGCCCTATCTTCCACAGAACTACATAGCCAATATAGGTAGACTATTCCCACTTCTACACTAATGACAGTTACAGATGTGATCACTTACCTCAGGTTATAATCCTTTGCAAACCTCTCCCCATTGTGAGGTTTTCCCCTTAGCAAAGAGAGATGTTAGACTCCATGTTAGTTCACAGGATTTATGTCAGTTAGAAGAACCTCCCTTACATATAAGATTTCGATAAAGTATTTTCCCTACTGAATACAGATTTCAGAAAAGAATAATAGAAAAGTTTTTTTGAAAAGTAATTGTAAAGTCTCACAACTTTATTTAGGTTATGCTTTACTGAAAGATATTAGCTATATATTTTAGCTTTGATATTTTAGACCTAGACGTGAGACCTTTATACATTTAGACAATATGGTTTAAAGAGAGAATACAAGTACAACTTTTAGAACTAAATGTTATGACTCATTAGATTTATAAAGTATAATTTTTTATTCATGATTATAGATTTTAGTATTTCAGATATGCCTGCTTATGTTAGTCATTTAAATTTATCATGCCTTATTTTACAAATTATGATGATGAGATGATGTTTTAGTTATGAATTTCACCCCTATAAACTCAGTACATCATCAAAGTATTGATCCATATTTATGTCTATATACTACATTGTCTCATAATGTAGGTTCAGGTGCTCAGTATAAGCAGCGTGAATAGTTTGAGCTTCTTAATCTATATCATACAGTTGGCGAGTCTTCATAGTTTTGGGACTTATTCATTAAGATTTTGCAGCTTACTAGTTTATATGATTTAGTATTCTTTTTCAATGTGTTTGAGTTAGCTGGGGGTTTGTCCAAGTAACTATCTTGTTATTAGTAGTAGAGGCTTGTCAGACTGCTAGTTTTGACTTAGATTATTTAGTATAGAGATTTCAGACATTACCTTATATTATTCTTAGTTATTTCAGACAGTTTTCCACATATAGTATGACTTTTATGTCTATATTTCATTTATTATCAGCTACAGACCTAGTATCAGGCAAACATGGTTGGATTAAGTCTACTCATAGTCTAGAGCATCGTGTGACATCCAGGACCAGGTTTTGGGGCATTAAAAACTTTTTATCAAAGCTAGGTTTATAAGAGTCCAAGGGAGACACACAAGTCGCGTTATATAGAGTCCTTATTATGGGTATGAAGCGTGCCATATTTATAAGCAAGAGGCTACGAGACATTTTTTAGAAATCATCTCTTTCTTTCATGATCTATCATGCTTATAGTATCTCTATCTGCTTTTAAATCGTGCTCTTACATGACTATTGAATATGCCTCCTCATCGACCTGAATCCCACAAAAATAAAAACTAGACACCCTAACTGATTGATTCTCTAAATGAGAATGTATCCTATACTGAGTTTAGGGATGCCTTTTAGGCATTGGCCCAGGCAAGACTACTAATATTCAGGGAAACCATTAGGATGTAGTCCCACTTTAGCAGAATGGTTATTTAGCAGGAGCGAGATTAGTGACTTTATTAGAATGAATCCATCAAATTTCTTTAGGTCGAAAATAGGTGAGGACCCACAACTTTAATTCGATGAGGTAAATAAGATCACCCTGATTATGCATATTTCTAAAGAGGAGAGTGTAAAGTTGACATCCTATAGGTTTAACGATGTAGTATATGATTGAGTAGTTATGTGAAAGAATGGTAGAGGTAAGAATGTGGCTCCTATGAGTTGGCAGGTATTTTGAGATACTTTTCTAAATAGGTTCTTTTCGCATAAAATGATAGAGGCTAAGATAGTGGAGTTTGTGCACCTGAGCAAGGCTTGATAACAGTAAAGGAGTACTTCCTTAAGTTCAATTAGTTGTCTAAGTATGACCCTAATACGATGGCTGGTCCTAGGGCAAGTATGAGTAAGTTTGTTACTGGAGTGTCTAGCTTAGTAGTCAAAGACTTCAGGACTATCATGCTTATTGAAGACATGGATCTTGCTAGGTTAATGATTTATGCCTAAAAATTTGAGAGAGAGAGAAGTTGAAGGAAAGAGATATAAGTAATAAGAGGGTTATAAAAGGACAGTTTGAGTGTATCCAGACTAAGTCTCAAGGGGGAAATCATTCATAGTTTCAGAATCATTCATCTATGCCAACACCATCTTCAGTTATTGCTCCTACTCCCAAAGCTATACAGGATCTATGGGATAAGTCCTCTATTTCTAGATCTCAGAATAGTGTGAGTGAAAGACCCAGTTATCCTCTATGTGCTAAGTGTGGGAAGAATCATCCTATAGATTTCTTAGCTAGACAAAAAAGTTGTTATGGTTGTGGTAAGTTGGGTCATGAAATTAGAGAGTGTTTGTATGCTAAGTAGGGAAACAAAGATGTTCGTCCCCATATTCAAGCTACTAGTGCACCAACTCCTTTAGGTCACCTAGTCCCTTCTCAGGGCGCATCATCCAGTACTGGTGGTGACTAGTGCCAGAATAAGTTTTATGCTTTACCATCCCATCAAGAGCAGGAGGATTTTCCAGATATTATTATTGGTATGCTTTGTTTCTTTCATCTTGATTTTTATGTGTCGTTAGACCTCGGGTCAAGTTTTTCTTATGTGACCCCATTAGTTGCAGTGCATTTTGAATTATGTCCTAAAATGATCACTGAGGCTTTCTTGGTTTCTACCCGAGTGGGTGTGTCAGTTGTTACTGAACATGTCTATAGAAAGTGTCCTATCACTTTTCTTCCGAAAATCATGTTAACAGACTTAATACAGTTAGATATAGTTCACTTTGACCTTATTCTTGGTATGGATTGGCTCTATTTTTGTTATGCATCCATAGATTGTCGCACCTGATGGTAAAGTTTCTTTTTCTAGATAAGCCAGTTTTTGAGTGGAAAGGTAATTTAGTGTCCCCTAAAAGTCATTTCATATCTTATCTTAGTGCCTAAAAGGTTATTTCTAAAGGGTGCATCTATTATCTAGTTTGATTAGTGGACATTAAGTTTGATAGACCTATAGTTCAGTCAGTCAGTATAGTCAATGAGTTTCTTGATGTCTGTCCCAAAGCTTTGCCAGAGGTACCTCCCGATAGTGAAATAGAATTCGGGATTGACCTTCTACCAGATACTCAACCCATATACCTCCTTATCGTATGGATCTTGCTGAGCTTAAAGATTTAAAAGAGAAACTCAAAGATCTTTTAGATAAAGGATTCATAATTCCCAATGTTTCTCCCAGGGGTGCTACCATCCAACTCATGTGGAAGAAAGATGGTTCTTTGTGTATATGCATTAACTATCGCCAGTTGAATAAAGTTAGAGTCAAAAACAAATATCCTCTTCCTAGAATTGAAGACTTATTTGATCAACTCCAAGGTACAAGTTATCTATCAAGAATAGACCTTTGATCCGGCTATCGTCAACTTAGAGTAAGGTAGTATGATATTCCAGAGACAGCTTTCAGAACCCGTTATGATCATTTTGAGTTTCTAGTCATGTCTTTCGGGCTAAAAAATGCCCCAGCAGCCTTCATAGAGTTGATGAACAGTGTTCAAATAGTTTCTGGACATATTTGTCATTGTCTTTATGGATGATATTCATGCCTACTCTTGTAGTGAGAATGACCATGCAGACCTTCTTAGAATTGTGTTGCAAGATTTTAGAGATTACCAGTTGTTGGCCAAATTCAGTAAATTTCAATTTTGCCTAAGGTCAATAGCTTTCCTCGGCCATATCATTTCTAGTAAGGGTATTCGAGTTGATCCCCAAAAGACTGAAGTAGTAAGAAATTGGCCTAGACCTATCTCTCCATCAGACATTAGAAGTTTCTTAGGTAGCTGGCTATTATAGATATTTTTTTGAGGGTTTCTTGTCTATTGCTTATCGTATGTTTAGGTTGGCTAAACAGAAAGTTATGTTTCAGTGGTCAGATTCCCGCACGAAGAATTTTCAGGAGTTTAAGACTCAACCCACTTTATCCCCAATGCTAGCATTACATGATGGTATAGATGATTTTGTTGTTTATTGTGATGCGTTTAAAGTTGGTTTGGGTTGTGTTTTGATCTAGAAAGGTAAGGTCATAATCTATGCCTCTAGACCGCTAAAGCCTTAAAAAAAGAACTACCCGACCCATGATCTTGAATTAGCTTCTGTTGTATTTGCGTTAAAAATCCTGAGACATTATTTGTATTGGGTGCATATTGATGTGTTTATGGATCACAAAATATTGCAGTATGTGTTTACTCAGAGGGAGTTGAATCTTTGACAGAGTAGGTGGTTAGAATTATTGAAAGATTATGATATGAGTGTATTGTATCTTCTGGGGAAGGCCAATCTCACACCTAATCTAGCTACCCGACCCATGATCTTGAATTAGCTGAATCAAACAATCTCACACCTAATCTAGCTAAATGGTGACCTTCTTGAACTAGCCCTTAGGTGTGAGATTGTTTGATTCAGCTGGCGGGAATGTTTGGGTACAGACTAGTTCCAAATCTTCTCTAGTTTTAGAAGTGAAAGAGAAGCAAGAAAAGGATTCCAGTTTGGTCAAACTAAAGGAGTCAATTAAAGTCCAAAAGATAAAGGTTTTCTTCCATGAGAGAGATGATATGTTGAGGTACAAGAGTAGATTGTTGTACCATGTGTTGATGATTTGAGACAACGGATTATGGAGAATCAGCACATTTCTTACCAGTTCACACGTCTTACACATCCAATGATTATTCCAAGATTTATATCAAAGAGTTGGTTAGATTGCATGGAGTTTCTTTATCTATCATCTCAATTTAGGGTACTCAGTATACCTCTCAGTTTTGGAAAGCCTTTTGGAAGGGTTTTGGCACCCAAGTACATCTTAGTTCAACTTTTCATCCACAGAAAGATGGTCAAGAAGAAAGGACAATTCAGATTATAAAGGATAAGTTGAGGGCATGTGCTCTTGATGTCAAAGGAATTTGGGATGAGCATTTGATGTTGATTGAGTTTTTTTATAACAATAGTTACCATGCTAGTATTCAGATGTCTCTATTTAAGGCCCTTTATAGGTGGAGATGTAGATCGCCAGTTGGTTGGTTCAAAGAGTGTGAGGCCACTTTTATTGGGCCAGACATAGTGTTTGAATCCATCGAGAAAGTTTGGTTGATTCGAGAGAGATTAAAAGCAGATCAAAGTCATTAGAAATCTTAGGAAGACATAAGAAGAAGATATTGTGAGTTTGAGGTTGATGACCTTATGTATTTGAAGTTTTCACCCATGAAAGGGATGAAGATATTTGGAAAAAAAGGGATTGCTTAGTCCCCAGTATGTAGGCCCCTTTAGTATTTTGAGTCATGTTGGGAAGGTGGCGTATGGGCATGAGCTACTCACAGATTTATCCTCAGTTCACCCAGTGTTCCATGTGTCCTTGTTGAAGAAGTTCATGGGCGATTTAGTAGTTATAGTCCTTGTAGAAAGTACAGATATTCAGAATAGCCTTTCATATGAAGAAGACCCAATAGAGATTCTTAATCATCAAATCTGTAGAGTAAGGAACTAAGATGTTCCCTTGGTCAAATTTTTGTGGCGAAAGTAGTCCATTGAGGGTGCTACTTGGGAAACAGAAGAAGACATACGTACCAAGTGTCCATATCTCTTCTCCACGTATACAGATTCGAAGTTAATAGATTTCTTTCACTAAGTTCTTTTCTAGTATGAAATTCAGTTGTATAGTTATTTTATGCACCCGCAGATCAGTTTAGAAGATTAGTATGTTTTAGATTCAGTCATACAGATATTTCGGTTGTGCATAATAGCTTATAGCCTCAGATTTCTCAGTATTCTCAACTTAACTAACCACATTTAAGGACGAATGATTGCAAAGGGGAGATATTGTAATACCCCATACTTTTCCAAGCTTAAATTCATTCTGAGAATGTTAAGGGTGAGCTTTATAAATGAATAAATTTTATTACATATGGAATTATCTAGATTTGGACCCACCATTGTATAGATAATTACATAAGATTCCCATCGATACCAAATTCACCTAAATCTGATACTCGGTTGAGTAGTTATGGTGATTTTAGTAAATCAGTGTACCATAAGGGCAACCACTGCATTGCAGAGATGGTTAAAATCTGAATTATAAAATACTAGTAGACCTCCATGATAGCCCTGCATCATGGATAGGTCCAATTTCTCATTCTATAATTTCAACTTGGCCAGCATGATTGTACCGTATCGCGTTGGAGGACTAAATATCATTTCTATAGAAAACCTCGCTGGTGGCGTGTCAAGGAGATCTTCAGTGTCACTTGTCATTTTCCATTGAGCCACCAAGATAGTGCCACATCGCGGTGGCCTGCCAATTCAAAAAAATATTGCTTTTTCCAGTTTTGATTAAAAGTGTAAAAGGGGTGTTTTGGTTAATTCCCAAGGCCCCAATTAGTCTAAAACAAGGAATTAAGCATATTCCAAAGCACATTATGCCCAATTTCATCCATTCTATCTCAAAGAAAAACCCTAGTGTTCAGAGCTTCGTCTCCATGATATCAAATTCCACCAAAGTTTCTCCAAGAAATCTCTAGATTGACGATCTCCAAGACTAGACAATCAAGAACGCATCTTCAAAAACTCAAATAGGAATCCAAAATTCAAGTTTCTTCATCTAATCTTCTACCAAGGTATGTGGGATTAATGGGCAAGGATCCTTTTTCATCCTTCTGCCCAAAACCATGTTTTAATTACAATTTCATATGATTTTCAATGAATATTCATGAGATTTAAATTAGGGTTCATACCCATTTTTGCAATTTGAAAGATTATGAGATTTCAAGTGTTTTAGAAGTTGAATTGCATTTTATCTTCAAATTTTCAAGCCTATTGTAGAAAATTTCAGATTTTGAGATGAATTATCATTGTGTTCATTACCAAGCGTGATTGTTATGAAGTTTTGACATGAGATTGATGCATGTATTATCACCCCAAGATCGAATATTATTATTTCAAGAAATATTATGCTTTACGCATCTTATGATCCGACTATTTTCAGTTTATTGAGTAAAGCATTGATCTTTTGATCCTCAAATAGGATTTGGAATTCTCTTTATAGATTTATTATAGATTACATAATTCAGAAGAAATTTATTCATAGATTTAGTCAGATAAATGCTTAATTTGTTTTAGAATTTTAAAGTGGATTTCCAACAGAATGAGTGTAGCCTAAAGGGAGTAGTACTTAGCACCGAGCGGGAAGTGTGGGATTAGTGTGCCCTATCTTCCATAGAACTACGTAGCCAAGTAGATATAGATCATTAGATTATTCCAACTTCTACATGGATGGCAGTTATATATGTGATCACTTATCTCAGATTATACTCCTTGGCAAGAGTGTGAAACCTCTCCCCATCGTGAGTTTTGCCCCTTAGAGGAACAATACGTTGAACTCTATGTTAGCTCACATGGTTTATGTCAGTTAGAATAACCTCCCTAACAGAAAATCTTCTGATAAGGTATTTTTCCTACAGACTACAGATTTTAGAAAAGAACAACAGAAAAGTTTTTTGTTAAATATTATTTATAAAGGCTCACAACTTTATTCATGTTATGCTTTACAGAAAGATATTAGCTATAGATTTCAGCTTTTAGATTTCATACATGGATGTGAGACCTTTCTACACTTAGACAGTATGATTTAAAGAAAGAATACATGTACAACTTTTAGAACTAAATGTTATGACTCACTGGACTTATTAAGTATGAATCACTCTTCATGATTACAGATTTTAGTATTTCAAATATTGCAGCTTATGTGAGTTATTTACATTTAACATACATTATTTACAAATTATGATGATTAGATGATGTTTTACTGATGCATTACACCATATATACTCAGTACATCATCAAAGTACTGGTCCCCATATATTTCTAGGTTCTACATTGTCTCATAATGGTTGTTTAGGTGCTCTATATCAGCAGCATGAATAGTTTGAGAATCTCCATCTACATTCGACAGTTGGTGAGTTCTCATAGTTCAGGGACTTATTCATTCAGATTTTGTAGCTTACTAGTTCATATGATTCTGCATTCTTTTTAGAAAGTTTGAGTTAGCTAGGTTTGTCCCAGTGACTTTTTAGTTATTAGTAGTAAAGGCTTGTCAGAGTGCTAGTTTTGATACAAATTATTTAGTATTGAGATTTCAGACATTACATCAGAGTATTCTTAGTTATTTCAGACAGTTTTTTGCATATAGTATGACTCTTATGTCTAGTACCAGGATGACAGGGTTAGATTAAGGCTACTCATAGTCTTGAACACTGTGTGACGTCTTGGGACCAGTTTTCAGTGGGTTACAAATGGAAAAAACACAAGAAAAATAAAAAGTAGGATAAAGTACAATGAAAACAATGAGCCATATGGAAAAATCCTTATCAAAATGAATAGGATATATCAGATTTATAAACACATAAAAAGCATTCATAAGGTTGATCACAATGCATAGGAGATATCAATTTAGTTTCATTTGCTTGATTGAACAATTTTAGGAAGGTCATAATATAGAGGAGTATAAAAAAGGGCTAGGAATACAACATCCAGTGCTAAACAATTCAAGAAAAATATGGGCATTTATGGATGCAATTATGGAGTATAGTATCATTAGAGATGAAGAATAATAACTCGCTCTTAAGCTTGAAAATCATAAAGTAGGAATAATTGTTTTTGTTACACTAGTGTATGCAAAGTGTAATAAAAATGAGAGGCTAGTTTTATTGGAATCATTCGAAGGACTAGCTAGTATAATTAAAGATCCCTCGTTAGTGGGTGGAGACTTTAATGTGTTAAGGAATGAGAAGAAGAAACTGGGAGGATTGGCAGTTATAATAGAGAAGATAAATGATTTTAACTATTGAATTAGAATTTGTAATTTGGAGGAAAATTATTTCAAAGGAAATAAATATACATGGTGGAATGGAATAATAGATGAAGGTTGTATATTAAAAAGGTTGGAGAAGGTTTTGTTTAATGATAAACTGCAGGAATTTTTTCCTATTATGGAACTAGAGTATATGGTAAGAAGTGGTTGACACGATGCTCCAATACTGTTATGGTTTAGCAAGTCAAGTGAATAGCTAACCAAACCCTTCGGATTTCTTAATTTTTTGCTCAAGGAAGAATCATGCATGGAGGTTATTAGGAAGAATTGGAAAGCTGATACTGAAGGAAAATCCTTTTGTGAAGTTTCACCAAAATCTAAACAAAACTAAAGTTGCTTTGACTGAGTCAAGCAAGCAAACTTTTGGAAACATTTTCTAATAGATTGCCACATTGGAGAAAGTGATAAAAATTAGATAAAATGAATTTGAATAAGAGACTTCAGGGATCAATAGAGCTAAGATATCACAAGCACAAGATGAACTAATAATGTAATTGAGAAGAGAGGATGAATTTTGGAAGAAAAAAACTGGTTTTGAATGGTTCACATATGGAAAAAATAGAATACAAGATTTTTAATGCAGTTGTGAAAGGCAGAAGATCCAGGTTAAGAATTCAATAAATAAAAGATGCTGAGGGGAGTTGGCTGGACAACTAGGAGGTAATAGAAAAAGCATCAACTTCATATATCCAAAAACAATTTGAAATGTAGGAGGATGCCGAAGATTTCTCAATGTTTGATATCCAACCAAAGAAAGCAACAAAAGTTCAAAATAGAAAATTAAAGAAGCTCTAAATTATTAAGGAAGTACAAGTGGTCGTGATGATATTAAGCATGAACAGTGTTAGTGGTCTTGATGGCATGATTGGTGCATTTTATCATAATGCATTTAGCATAATCTTAAATGATTTACAACAGATGATCATAGCTTTCTTATGTGGGTATGAGCTCCTTAAGTTTATTAGTCATACAAATTTGGTTTTCTTACCAAAAAAGTTAGTAGTCAACAATTTTTCTGATCTTAGACCCATTCCACATAGTAATTTTGAGAATAAAATCTTTTCTAGAATTATTCATGAAATGACTAAGTGTATTCTTCCTAATATATTATTTAAAGAACATGTTGGTTTTGTTCAAGGTAGAAGCATAGCTGAAAATATTCTTGTCATTCAAGAAATAGTCTCTGAAATTAGGAAAAAAGGGTGAGCCTCCTAACATGCTAATGAAGCTTGATATGATCAAAGCGTATGATAGGGTAGAATGGCTATTTCTCACTAAAGTGTTAAGAAAGATTGTATTTTGTGAAGAAATCAGTGATACGGTTTTTAGACTACTATCAAATAACAGGTATTCTATATGGCTAAATGGACAGCCTAAAGGTTTTTCCAAGTCTTCTTGGGATCGAAAGCAAGGTGATTTAGTGCCCCTACATTTTTCATTATTGTAGTATAGGTTTTATCTAGGAGTTTGAAGGAACTTCTCTTTAGAAAAGAATTTAGAACTTTTGGGATGCCTAGAGAAAGTCCAACAATCAATCATGTTGCATTTGTATACTATATGATTATACTGTCTAAGGCAGAAATGGTTACATTACATCTAATCACATCAACTTTGGAGAAGTATCAAAAGGTTTTAGGGCAAATAATTAACAAGGAGAAAAGTGCCCTCTATTGGCATGGAAGTGTTTCAAATAGTGTAGTGGTTTTGGCAGAAATAGCAACTGGTATATTGAGAAAGTAATTCCCTTTCAATTATTTTAGATGTCCTATTTTCTACTTGAAAAAGAAGAAGGTGCATTATCCGTATATTATGAATAGAATTACTAATAAGTTGCAAACATAAAAAGGAAAGTGGTTGTCTCTTGGAGGTAGAGAAGTACTAATTAAGCATGTGCTACAGAGCATTACCCTACATTGTCTCCCTATTATGAACCCCCATAAGAATGTTTTAAATACCATTTAGAAGATATTTGCTAAGTTTCTTTATAGAGTAGTACAATTGGGGGTATGGGAAGACATTGGGTACCATGGTCTACTATGTGTCTACCTGAGGGAAAAAGTGGGTTAGGTTTCACGATGTTGTATGATGTATCAAAAGACCTCTTTTTGTAAACAATGGTAGAATTTTAGAACCTAGATGTCTATGTAGAGTGAATACTTGAAAATATTACAGAAACTATAATCCTAAAGAAGTTATGTGGAAAGTAGGAAAAGGCTCTCAAGTGTGGAAAAAGATGTTACAGGCAAGGGACCTCATTGATCATTTGATTATAAGGATGATTAGAGAAGGAGATGCTTATTTATGGTTTGACAATTAGAGTATTTTAGATTATTTTTACTCTATTCTGCAATAAAGCAAAGAATGGGATTATAATTATCAATTTGTAAAGGAATTGATGAATAGGGGATGGTGGAATGAAGAGTTAATAAATAAGTGACTTAATGAATAGGTGATGGTGGAATGAAAAGTTAGTGAAGAAGATATGACCTGAAGAAATAGTGGAACATGCAGTTCATAAAGTAAATTCATCTCAGCAGCAAACACAAAATGAAAAAACAGTATGGACTATAGAAGACAGAGGAAATTTCATAATTAAATCAGCATGGGAATATGTGAGACATAGAGAAGAGACTAATAATTTTTATAAGCATTTATAGATTAAAGGGCTTCTTTTTATGATTAATTTTTTATATGGAGGATGTGGAAAGGGAAGATATCAATAGATAATACTATAAGGAGATGGGGAATACAAGGTCCTTCCAAATGTTGGTGTTGTCAAAATCCAGTAGAAGAGACCACATCTCATATGCTATTGAGATCTCATTCTGCTAACTGGATCTAGTACTACTTTTCTTCCTTTTGAGGAATTAACATACAAGGGTTGATCTTAGGAGAGATAATATAAGCATAGTAGGGTGCGTAGGTGAAGCAGAGGGAAAAGGTATATTTTAGAGAAATTCCAACAATCATTTTATAGGAATTATGAAGGAGTAGAAATAAGTTGAAACATGAACGCAAAGGGTTAATAGTCAATATACTAATCTTTAATGGCATAAGGTACCTGAGGAGGTTATTGAAAGTTAGAAAATCAATAGTCAATTTTCCTGTCGAATGGCCATCTATTTGACCGTAACTAGATTGGTTAAAGACTAAGGTTAAAGTTAAACTAGAACTATGGTAATTTCCATAGAAGAGTTGTATTAAATACAATACTAATGAAGCGTCAAAATGGAACCTAGGTAGCAGTTTATGGGCATTCAATTTGAGGGATGTACAATGATACCATATATAATACTCATGAGGTACACAAAAACTCTTTAAGTACACTGTTCATATGTATCATGGATAGTGAAGGGTACTTGGGATCGTCGACTCTTATGGTATCTCCGATATGTGAGGCTACACGCATCAAATCCTATTCTTGGGGTTATAATGCACCCATATAGACCGTGGGTAGTTATAGGATGGTTAAGCTACACATACCCAGTTTAATAAGTTCAGAGGCATGTTAAACCTGATTCTCTTACCCGACATGGTTATACATATTATATGTATGGTTCGTATGCAAGTATTTGGTTTATTTGGTTATACTGGATGGCATTATTTTTTACTTATATTGAGTACTTTCTAGCATTCACCCTCTAACCAATCCTCAAGCAGCTGTATCCCAACTTGATGCAGGAACGGGCCATTCTACTCCTCCTACATCATGATCAACCTTTGTGATCAGCTTTTGGATTAAAGTGGTGAGCTTCTATATTTTGTAAGGCTCCCTTTAATTTTATTAATATTTTCATATACATTTGTTTATTTAAGGTTATTTATTTTGGGTATGTTTGGGGGAATGTCAAAATCAAATATTGATTTTCTTTTTGTTAGAAGGCTTTTGTGAAACTACTATGGCTTGGTATGGTCGGTATCAGTAGTGGTGTCATCCTTAATATTTGAATTGGCTTGGGCTTATACCATTGTTCTAAATGTCTCACTGTTCCATTCTTTTATATAATGTTGTGGAACTTGGTTTGGTTATTGTTATGGTTTGGTTGGGTTATGGTTATTGGTTAGTATCAAAATAGACTATTTTGGGTGTTCACGGTCATAGACCTATCCCCAAGTCTTGGGTTACACAATAACATTATCTCATTATATGTTTAGAATTTATCTAACTCTAGATATACGTAGGTTAGTTAGGTTGTGTATCTGGGGTGGTCTCTCGTCCTTGTTGGACTTAAGATGCCTATTATGACAAGGCCCTGAGTCTGGCTGTGTCACAGATATTTCCCACACACCAGGGTCAGACAGTTCTCAGCATTTAGTCAGCAAGTGATGAGTTATCCTATTTCATGAATTCTAGTCAATTATAGATTATATATTATATTGTTTTCATTCTTATGTATTGATTTTTTATAGTTGGAGGCAAGTCCTAGCTACCTACAGTCAGTAGAGTAGAGGATTCATCGTTAGTCAGTTAGAGTTATGATATGTAATTCAAGCTCTTTTTTATCATATTGTAAACTTAATCACTATTATATTCATTCAAATTTTTTAATGATTATGTTTCCGCTCAGAAAATTTAGATTTTATTTACATTATAAATAAGTTTTTCAAGAAGTATACTAGTGCATGGGTTAGCTTGGGATCCCTCGTGGTTCTATATACCGTGCTATGACCAGGAGGTAGTCTCTAGTGATGACAAACTAGGTATCAGAGCCCAAGGCTAAAGTATCCCAAGGTACCTATAATACCATATCTAGTAGAGGCTAGAATAATGGTATGGACATGTCAGTACTTTTCTTCAAGTGGCTATAGGGCATTTGAGAAATATTTTTGTTCTTTCATATCTCAGATTGTGTTGCTGAGTTGTTCTCTATGAAACTTGTATAGATTTTTGTCTTGCTCCATTCATGCAAATGCTGCCTTATTTTTTAGGTAATATAAATAGTCATGCTTAAATTCCTATTGATAAAGTTTTCTCAAACAATCCCCACAGTAAGTTATAAGATTGAATATGGGTTCGAATGTATTTATCAATTCCCTTAATTTATAAATTTTCAAAGATCTGTTCTGATTCATGAAAATCATGCATTGATCCAAAGTCAGATGTGCTCTCAGATCCCTTCTAAGGATCTTATGGTAGCATATGACCTAGAGTAAGAAGCATGAACCTATAAGTTTAAAATAGTAAAGTAGGTTGTGTTTATCTGGATTTAGTAGATTATGTATCCATGGGGATAGTTTTCTAAAAGGTGAACCGGTAGGCTAGAAATAGTGTACGGAAGAATTTAGGTTTATTGATTTGAAATTAAGGACTATGGTGTAGGTATGATCAAAAGGTGTACCCAAGGTGACATGGTATTGTGTTATTGCTAAGTTTTTAAAGTGTGTTTGCTAAGATAGTACCCTTGAGTTGCTAAGTGTGAATAAGGCTAGTAATGTATTATATGATGTCCATGCAATCTACGTTATTGGCTATAGGTTGCTGATATCAGGTATCATAATGTAATGGTAATTCTTATGGTTTAGGAAAAAATATAAGTTTAGAGATTTAATATTAGTAGGCTATGAATGAAAAGAGGTAAACCATGTGTTTAGTGAAGAAAATATCTTGTTTAGAAGGGCATAAGTATATGATGATGATTGCTAAAGCTAGAGAAAGTTAAGAATGGTATATATTAAGGTAGTGTCCAAGAATAAAATTAGTATTGTTTAGATACAGTTTATTCAAGAGAGGTTGAGCATTCATGTGTAGCCCGTTAGAGTGAAGAAATTATGGCTTAGTCTTGAGGGAGGACTTTAGTATATATGCGTATGTCTATATCCTAAACTTTATAGTAGACTGATTGAACTTTAGTTTAGACTTTATTAAAGAGGGCCACGGACTTAGAACAATGGCTTAAATCTAAGGGGGGAAATAATAGAACAAGACACGAAGATAGGCTTTTTAATTATAGTACTGATACCAGTGTGTTATGGAACAATACTAGGGGAGGAAGATGCCCAACTCATTCTTATCTTGGTACAAAATTTTTACTTTATTCATCACGACATCTACTTATTCCCGACAAGTCATCTCTATGATTATAAGTTATAGTCATGTACTTTCTATAGAATCATGTATACTCCTAGTTCCTATTATAAGGAGTTCTAGTTTAGTTAGAAGTACTAATTCTATTCGATGAATGTAGGAACTCCAACTCAGGTCATGCATCTCATGAATCTTGTACTCATGCTTTACTATATGCTCAGTTCCCATAAGTCATGGCACACCCTTAATGACCGTTCAAATTCCAATTATGGCATGTATGTCCTTAGTTTAGATCTCTCTAATGAAATACATGCCTTTGATACTCTATTCCTCAGTCCTCAGTTAAGTATCAGGGTTATATATAATATTTTCTCATGCTTCAGGTTATCATGTTCTAACCATTCACTGACCTCTCTTTATGTAAAGGTAGTGGTAATAAATATAGATGAACAATGGTTTATATCGGAGAGATTAAATGTTCCTTATTAGGGAAAGATTTTTATATGCTTGTTTTATATAAGGCTATATTTGTGAAGAAAGATTGAGGCATTGCTTTTGAGCTATGTCATGGTTAATTGAGAATTCTATATGTGTCTTTTCGGGGATAATGCATGGAAGTTGTTATTGATAGAGGTATTAGAGAATATGGAAAATCCCTAAGTGAGTTGGTTGTCTAGAATTTCTTATTCGGTTTTTAACGTAATGATAGGCTTGAAAGTCATGTTGGTATATAAATGGATGAATGCATTATACGTTAGTGAATTCCTAGTAAGAGATTAGAGTTAGTCGTTGAAGTGGTAATTAGTAATTTTCTTGAGATGAGAGCTCTGAAAACACATAGGATATTGAATTTATTATTTAGACTAGTATTATTGTGTTATGCATAGTACCTTTTTACTTTGAGTTAATCTTAAACCTGATGAGAGGATTTAATTCAACTCAAACTTGGGTAGAAGGAGTTATCAGTACCCATGTAAAAATTACAAGTGGCGTCACATAAAGTGTAGTTAAGGGAGTATCAGAGAAGTGTGGCTAAGCTTTGAAGTTAGAAGTTGTATTTCCTAGGGCATAGTAGCTCCATCCTAGCGTATGTTTTATATGCCTATATTCCATATTTTAGAGTGGTAGTAATTGGGCAATTCCTCATTCAAATAACTTACTCAGATCATGCCTAAAATTCCTTGCTCCCTAAAGTTATTTGAACATCTACCAAGAAGTGTTGAAGGTAGAAAAATATTCTTTTCCAAGTGATTCTTAGAAATTTCATATCATAATATATCACTTTACTGTTGTATTTATCCATATGTGCCAAGGATACTTCAGTTGTATAAACTTTATTTATTAATTAGTCCGTACAGCCAGCAATCAGTTTAGCAATCAAACAGATAAGTTGCTCCCACAATTTTCAATTTATCCATCTAGTCTTAATTACTGAAGTTTCATGAATATATCTATTCCATGAGGTCCTTTATTTTCATTCATTCTATATGTAAACACAATTGAGTCCTTTCTCCAAGACTAAATTAGTGTCAACCATAACAAATTCCCAGATTTAGAAATTGATATCATGTCAGTTATTCATCTTCAGAATTAACTAGGCAGTACCGGTGGGTTCCAAAATTTTCAATTTTTACAACAAGCATTCATAAATTTAGCTAAGCTCATGAATCATACATCAGTTACAGATTCAGATATTAGGTGATGATTCAGCTCATAAGTGTTCAGTGCATCATCTCAGCCTTTTCATAGTATTTAAGCCAAGTCAGTATCAGTCAGGCATGAATGATCCCATGGTGGATATATTTTAATACCTCAAGTTTTCATGTTCTAAATAGCTTTCAAATGTGGCAAGTCTCACCTCGATCTGATATCATGGCAAGAAGTTATGCAATTTTCCCCTTAAGTGTGAATCAACTGCCACTGGTTACAACTTACGTGATGACCCATAATCCGACCTTACTAGTAATTATGAGTAATCGTAGTCAAAACAGTGCTCAACGAAAAATCCACTGCAGTTTTTATGAGTCCAGTACACGACTCATAGTCAGATATTATGAATAGTTAAGTGGACTAGCCTGACAAGTAAAGGATCCAAGTATCAAGCCTCATGTTTTGGTGATTTTATTAGTGACTTAGAAATATATTCATGTATTTCTATTTATATTTCTATATATATATGTATATATATACATATACATATGTATACATATATATGTATGTATACATATATATGTATATGTATACATATATGTATATGCATACATTTATATATGTATATATATAGAGAGAGAGAGTCCATTTATGAGTGTATTATCTGCCACACTTATAAAGGGGAGGCGACAAGGATTTTAGGAATGTATCGCCTTATTGCATTCTATTTTGTGCTATAGAGTCTAGCTCTCTTGATATTCTATCACCCTGGCTTACTCAAATTTTAGATCTATATCCCCAAAGATCTGACGGTCGTAGAAACTCTGTTGGACCCTCTGTTCTACTTGAGGAAAATATGGAGGGGACTCTCCTTGTTTATAGAGTGCGGACTTGGTCTAGGGTCCCTGCTCCTAATTTTACTAATCCACGGGGGGTTTAACCAACACCTAGTGCTCTTTGGTATACTTCGGCTGGTGATAATTATGCGCAGTCTCAATAGGGAGATATATCAAATGTCGAATTCAAATTAATCTATTCATATGATTGCTCGACTGGTAGCATCGCAGAATGATTGACCTAATCATGTTGGTTTTTTTGTTAATTCATCTGAGGTAAGCTGACATGTATATAAGGTTGAACCCTCCAATGTTTATAGGCTCTATTGTTGAGGAGGATCCTCATGGGTTTATCAATGAGATGGAGAATATTGTTAATATGATATATGTTGCTGACATAGAGGGTGTGAAGTTTGACACCTATAGTACCCCGAGTTTTAATGTCCTAAACCTCTCAAAACACAGCTCATAAAGTTAGCATTCCAACGCTGCAAGTCTCGCCTAGATCTGATATCATGGAAAGAAGTTATGCAATTTTTCTTTTAGGGTCAAGCAGCTGCCAGTGGTTATGACTCACGTGATGACCCATAATCATACCTTATGAGTCATCATGAGTAACCGTAGTCACAATAGTGCTAAGCTATGAATCTGTCCTAATGGTTATGAGTCCAGCACACGACTCATAGTGTGACATTACGAATAGTTATATGGACCTGTATCCTTACTAGTAAAGGATTGAAGGATCAAGCATCATGTTTTGGTTGTTTTATTAGTGACTTGGATATATATTAAGTCCTCAAATATCTCCTAGATTATAGACAAGTAAAACATCCCATAGAGATTAAATTCTTGGGATATATATTACTATAGTGATCTTCAAAAGAGCATAACTTTATTTATATTAAGAATGTTTACGCTCAAGACCCAGCAACAAGTAGATAATTATTTTAGATTTTCAATGATACAACTTTGCATTAATCCAAAGTCAGGGTTAAAATTTATGGCTAAATGACCAAACAACTATCACAGCTTCCAGTGACAACGACTCATGATGATGACTCATATTCAAACCCTATAAGTAGTCAGAAGGAGTTGTGATCATGGTAGTAGGGGTAAAAATTTGGGTTCCTATTGATGACTCAATCCACGACTCGTAGCCAGACCTTATGATTCATGGCCAAGCTCATTGTGATAGCTTCTAGACATTTTAAAGATTATTCGTAAAGGGTTTTTTGGTCTTTTCAACACGTTTAACACCAAAAATACATTGCTTCACCCTCCAAACAGTAGTTAGCAAATGTAAATATTACTTTAACCTATCATATCTCAAAAATTATTCATCACAAAACAGAAAGAGGTGATTTATTTCATCCCAAAACCAATTAGGGATCTTTAAGTTAAAATTTTATTGCATAAAATTTATCCAAAGCTTTTACATTCAAGTATATGGACTATTCATCAATGGATTCCTTCCACTTATTGAGTCCCAAAATCCCCTTTTCGTTCAAGTATGGATTTTTTAATCTTCTTTTGTGAAATTATCCATGTAAATCATGAATTTGAATTCAAGCCAGGTCAACATGCTTTCCCATATAAATTAGGTTATTTCATGTTTTAAATTCCAATTACCCATGTTATATTCAAGTCATTTCATGCTATATCATTAAGTTATGTATTAAAACATGTAAAAATATTGTCCTCTCAAGTTCAACATATTCCCGTGTTCAAATTTATATTTATCACTTATTTATTGAAATGTCTTAAGTTTTGGGACTTTGAAATATGATTTCATACAACTGTTTAAAGCATTGTTATCATATTTTTTAATCATTAAGTACTTTCGGATTATGAACACCCGATACCTATGTGTTGATACACGTTATACTTTTTATGTAATTAGTCAATCAGACAATGATTTTTATTATCAAATTCAAATTATCATATTCATGTTGGGCACTTATTAGTACAGTTCCATATCATGTTAAACAAATAATAATGCTAGTGACATTTAGTTGGGAGTAAAACTTTACATCGAGTGAATACAGGGATGGAAGCTCCATTGTTAGTAAAGGTTTAGTTATTAGTAGCAGTCACTAAGTTACAGAACTACAGGGCCACTATAGATTATGAGGGGTCTTCGATCAGTTAGGCATGACACCATGGTTCTTCAAAACATCAGCATTGTAGATTCTTATCTTCAGTTATGTGTTGGTACTCTTGGCAAGGTACCAGCACTCTTCCTACTTGGGTTATAGGGTTGACCTTGATAGCTTAGATTTGTGCATGCCAGTTGTAGTTAGCTCTCACAATTTAATTCAACATTCATATTATATCAATTAAGGTTCGCTTAACCAAGTAATCAAATTACCAGTTATCTATCCTGGTGGATTTACACATTATTAAGTATTTAGATCATGTTAGTAAATGCTTTGCTTGGTCTTGATTTTCCTTACTAGTTCATGTTTTCTTTCTTAGTATCCATGCATGCTCTTCAGTTCAGTTTTATAGCATGTTCATCTTTACACGAGATTTCTATACAGTCTTTATATTTCTATCCCTTTTCAACTTACAAAATAGTTTTTTGCTCATGATTTATAAATATCCTGCTAACTTACATTTTTCACGTATAGCCATGTTTTAAATATATGATTCACTAAAGAACTTGCATCCTCAGTTTTAAATATTTTCATGATTTAGTGCATGTCCCCATATTCTCAGTACATTCCAAAGTACTAACAACATATATGTGTTTGTTGATACATTCCTTTATGATGTAGGTACCTGATACAGACACACACCAAGGTCAGATAATTTTTAGCATTCAATCAGCACATTATTAGTTATCTAGCTTAGGGAACTCTATTTAGTTATAGTTCATATACTGTATTGCTATTATTCTTATGTATTGATTTGTAGTAGTTTATGGCATGTCCCATCCACCTAAAATTATTATATTATAGAGTTGATAGATAGCTAGTCAGATTCATGATACAAATCAAGCTCTTTATTTAGTTTTATCATGATATAAACGTTATTCGTATTACATTCATTTATATTTTCTAATTATTATGTTTCTACTCAGAAAATTTTGCTTATATTTACATTATAATTTGTTGCTCAAGCAAATGTCAATACATGGGTTAGATTGGGATAACTTGTGGTTCTAAGCATCGCGTTACAACTAGGGGTAGTCTCAGGTCATGACAAATGGTATTAGAGCACAAGGTTCAAGCGTCCTAGGGTTTCAATGAAATTATGTCTAGTAGGATCTTATCGAATGATACAAAGATATTTGTACTTTTCTTTTAGAGGCTACAGTGCATTTAAGAAATGTTTCCCTTCTTTTATATCTCAGATCTTACTGCATAGGTGTTCTCTAATAAACTTATGCATATTCTTGTCTTGCACTATTCATGCAAACTCTCTTTCTTTTTTATGTAGTAGAAATAGTCAAGCTTAAATTCCTACTGATAGAATTTTCTCAGAATATTATGGGATTGCATGTGGGCTAGAAAGTTTTCCATCAGTGCCCTTAAGTTCTAAAGTTTAAAAAAGTTCATTCTTATTCATGAAAATTATGCATTGAGCAAAAAATCATATGTGCTCTCACATCCTTTCTCGGGATCCTATGACTGCATATGACCTAGAGTAAGAAGAATGAACCTAGAAATTTAACAGCAGTAACGTGGGATAGTATTTATCTAGATTTAGTAGTTAGTAGATTATGTATCCATGGGAATAGTTTTCTGAAAGGTGAACCAATAGGCTGGAAACAATGTATGCAAAATTTAAGTTAATTGATTTGAAATTAACTATGATGGTATGGGTATGATCAAGAGGTGTACCCAAGGTGACATGGGATTATGTTATTGCTAAGTTCTTAAAATGTGTGTTCTGAGATAGTACCCTTTAGTTGCTAAGTGTCAATAAGGCAAATAATGTATTATATGATGAATAATCCCAAGGGTGATATATTATAATACCCTCGAGTTTTCATGTTCTAAACCTCTCAAAGGATAGCCCATGAAGTTAGCTTTCCAATGCTACAAGTCTCTCATCCATCTGATAGTATGGCAAGACGTTATGCAACTTTACCCTTAAGTTCCAATTAGATGTGAGTAATTAAAACTTATTCGATGACTTATAATCATACCATACGAGTCTCTACGAGTAATCGTCATCACAATAGTGAACATCTGAGAATCTATTCTAATAGTTATGAGTCCAGGACATGACTCGTAGTCAAACATTAGGAATTGTTGTATGGACCCATATCCTAACCAGTTAGGAATCCAAAAATTAAAACTCATTTTTTGGTGGTTTTATTAGTTATTTAGATATATTTTAAGTCCTCAAATAGCTCCTAACCTATATACAAGTCAAAACATCCCTTAGCGATTTAATTCTTGGGATGTATATAACTATAGTTATCTTGAAATGCGCATGACTTTTGTCCTACAAATAAATTTTTAGATCACGACCCCCTAACAAATATATAATTGAAATATCTTTCAAACAATACAAATCTTTCCTTAATCAGATATCGGGGTGAAAAGTAATGACAAATAACAAAAGCATTGTAAAAGTTTCCAATGACTAAGACTCCTGATGACGACTCATAAATAGACCCTATGAGTAGCAAAGAGGAGTCTTCATCTCGGTAGTAGGGTAGAAATCTAGGTTCTTGATTATGACTCAAGCCATGACACATAGCCATACCTTAATAGTCGTGGCCAAACTCATTGAGACGACTTCAAGAAATTTTCCAGACAATACCTAAGGGCTTTTTTAGTCTTTTCCCACTTTTAAACCCAAAAATACATCGTTTAACCCTCCAAACAACAGTTATCATACACAAATATTACCTTAACCATTCATAACATTCGTCACAAAACAAAAAGTGGCAATTCCTTTTTCCCCAAAACCAATTAGGGTTCTTCAAGTTCAAGTTCAATCACAAGAAATTTATCTAGTGCTTGTACCTTCAGGTATGTGGGGTATTCATTCATGGGTTCCTTCTACCCATTGATTCCCAAAATTTTATTTTTATTGAAGAATGCATTTTTAATTTTTTTTTGTGAAATTATCCATGTAAATCATGAATTTAATACATGTCTTCTAAGGAATTTGAATTAAATAAATGTCAACATGTTTTCCCATGTAAATTAGGGCATTTCATCTCTTAAATTTCAATTACTAATGATATATTCAAGTAATTTCATGCTAAATCATCATGTTATGTATTAAACCTTGTAAATATGTTGTCCTCTCAAGTTTAACACATTCCAATGATTAAAATGATGTTCCTTAGTTATATATTGAAATGTCTTGTCTTTTGGGCCTTTGAATTATGATATCATACCACTGTTTTAAACATTATTATCATATTTTTTTGATCATTCAGTGTTGATGGGTTATGAACACCAAATACTTATGTTTTTTTACAAGTTTCCTTTTTCAAGTGATAAGTCAGTTAGACAATAATTTTTACTATCAGATTTAGATTATTATTTCCATGTTGAGCACTTATCAATATAGTATAATGTCATGGTAAACTAATAACAATACCAAATATATTTGTACGGTACTAACACTTAGCACAGAGTGAACGTAGGGATAATGGCTCCCCCATAAATTAGGTGTAATGACCCGTACTTTCCTAAGCTAGAAAGCAAACCATTGTTCGTACATGTGAAATCCCCAATTTTGTAAGCCATATTTGGGAACATGACTTATCAAGAGTACCCTAGTTATAAGAGAGCTTATGATGTGTTAAGTGTGATTATATGAGTCACTTAAGGTAGTACAAGCTAAGAGTTTCAAAATCCATCAACTTTTAGTGTTTGAATTTGCAAGGTTCATCTTTGAATGAGCATAAATTGATAAATACATGGTATTTCTACATATTTCTACCCACCAACTCATATAGAATTGAATTATCTTTCCAATGATACCAATTTCATTAAAATTTGACACCCGAGCAAAGAGTTATGGCTTTGCACAGTTGAGTGCATCGCCTAACCAATCGCACATGGCTAATAGAATAGGTGTTCGATAATCAATGCAGCGCATACCTAAATATGTGCGATAAGCAATGCGGCGCATACCTAAATGTATGCGATAAGCAATGTGGCACATACCTTAATGTGTGCAATAAGCAATGTGCTTCATACTTAAATGTGTGCGATAAGCAATACGGCGCATACGTATATGTATGCAATAACCAATGCGGCACACACTTAGTGTTTCAGGTAGTAAAAATTACTCCGTTCTGAGTTATTTTGAGGGCAATTAAGTCTTTTGGCACTCCTTCCATACCTCTAAACTTAACCTTACAAATTTAATAGAATCTAAACACATCATAACCCTATTATCAATCTAAGTTCATCATCCAAGAGCAGTAAGAGAGAAAAACAACTAGGGTTGCACAATCAACATTGAGGGTCCAATTTTTCAATGAATCCGTTACCATAAAGGTATGTGGAGCTTTTAACAAGAACATCCATTCGTTCTTATGCCTAAAATTTTGTATTATTTTACGAAGATACATGATTTTACTTGTTTAATTATGAATTTGAGATGGAAACTATTATCTTATATTCTTGTTCAAGAAACTATGATATGTTTGTGATGTCTTAAAGATAAATTCCTTGATTTTTGATGTTAATATAATGTTTCAAGTTGCATTTCCAGATTTTCATATGAGTTATACTTGTGTGCTATACAAATTATGAATCTTGAAATGTTTTGCTCAAATGTTGATATATGGGATTTAAACCCTCTTTAAGATTATGATCTTTGGTTAAGTAATGTGTTATACACACCTTGATATTTGAATAATTTGACCTTTTGATCTTGAAAGAGTTATTTTTGAACTCGAATGAGAAATGAAATCCACATATTCATTTATTTTGAAAAGGGGGTAGCATGATGGCTCCCGATATGAATTGTTGAATTGGGTTGTTGTGGATTTTCATTTGAAATGATCTGAGCTCAGTCTGGGAGTAGTCTTTAGCACTGAGTGGGAGGTATATCTATGTTTGGTACTTCCCTAGAACTATGTTCCCCCATAGGATGTGAGCCTAAGGTTGATTGATATAGGGATCACTAGTTAACAAAAGATTAAGGTCCTACTCCGATGGCAAGGATAGGATATCTCTCACCAACGTGGGTTGGACTTTGGACTCCATGTAGCTCACATAGTTTATATCAGTTGTAGGAGACTCCCAATGTGTGAGTGTATTCTTTTGATTGAGATGAAAATGTAATTGTTTAAAAGTATGAGTTGAGAAAGTTATCGTTTTTTAAGAATTTAATGAATATTTCTATATCTTAAAGAGAATTTTTATGAAAGCTACTCGTTTTAATGAATTGAAAATGATTATGAAAGTGATTGGGATTTACTATGATGACTCATATGTTTTCACCGATGTGTTTTACTCTGTGGTGATTATGATGATTTTATTTTAATCTATATGTATCTCTTATTAAAGCATGCATATTTTCCTATGAATATTTGTGATATAGGACTTTTATGAAAACTTCCAAACATCCTCATATACTCGGTCCATATTCTATGGTACTAACCCATGTATTCATACGTAGGCTACATTTTCCCTATAATGTTGGTCCAGGTGATTCTTCTCAGGGTTGACTTGATTCTTCGAGCACATTGGTCTAGATTTTCTATAGTGATGAGTCCTCATGGATTAAGGACTGGTTATTTCAGATTTCACTCTTTTATTTTGAGTTATCATTTTATTCCATGATGTTAGGGTCAGTTAGGGTCTGTCCCAATAGCCCAGTGTTATATAGTTTAGTAGAGGCTTGTCAGACTAGATGGTTAGATTGATCATTCTTATGGAGAGGTCGTATTTTGTTACTTTCCGCATTTCTTTTGTCTTGAATTATGAGATTATGGAGAATATCTTGATGTTTGATTATAGTAATCCTATTGATGAGTGTTGAATGGTATAAAAATGGCTCAAAGGGTTAGCTTGGGGCTACTTGTAGCCTTAAGCACCATGTGACACTTTGGGACTCATTTTTGGGGAGTTATGAACTTGGTATCAGAGCCTAAGGTTATTGGAGTCCTAGGGAGTCTAGCAAGCCGCGTTATGTAGAGTCCTACTCATCGGTGTATAGCGCACCACATTTATAAGTAAGAAGCTATGAGATGTTTTAGGAAAAAGTGTTATTTCTTTCTTTCAGAAGTCTATCATGCTTACAGTTGTTTCCTTTCAACTATTAATTCGTGCTCTTCTCTTTCAGAATCTGCCTCCTCGTCGAGCTTGAAGAAATAACAATGGTCAGTAACCCCAGCTTATTGACCCACTGAATGAAAATGTGTCTCATGCTCTATTTTGGCCAGTCTTTCAGGCGTAGGCCCAAGCTGTCACTATGAATATTCAAGCCAATTTAACCCCGGCTCTACAGTAGCAAGGAGGTGATTCAGATGTTGTGAGGATCCGTGAATTTATGCAGATGAATCCACCATAATTTTATGGGTCCAAGCTAGATGAGGATCCACAGTTGTACTTGGAGGAGGTGCAAAAGATTACTCAAGTGATGCATGTCTCTGAGGAGCATAGTGTGGAGTTGGCAGCATATCGATTAAAAGACTTGCTTATGATTAGGTAGTTGCTTGGAGGAAGGGTAGAGGTAAGAGTGTCGCCCCTACATCTAGGAAGGAGTTCCAGGATACATTCCTGGATAAGTTTTTCCCTTTAGAGATGAGAGAGCCGAAGGTAAAGGAGTTCATCAACTTGAGATAGGGCTCTATGACTATTAAAGAGTACTGTCTGAAGTTCACAATTAGTTGGCCAAATATGCCCCTAACTTAGTAGATGATAATCGGGCCAGTATGAGTAAATTTGTGAGAGGAGTGTCTAGCTATGTTGTTAAGGAGTGCAGGTCAGCTATGTTAAATAGTGAGATAAATCTTTCTTGGCTGATGACTCATGCCCAACAGATTGAAGCAGACAAGATCAAGGAGTGATAGATTGAGAGTGAATAACAGAGCTATGTCTGAGCAGCACCGATAGGGTCAGACTAAATCGCAGGGAGTGAATCAGCCTCAGTTTCAGAACTTTTCATCTACACCACAACCATCATTAGCTAGTGCTCCCATACCTAGGGATGGGCAGGAGCAAGGTACAATGTCATATGCAGCCAGGTCCCAGTATAGTGTTAGAAGTAATCCAAATTATCTTCTGTGTCCTAAGTGTGGTAGGACCCACCCGGGTAAGTGTTGGGGTGATAAAAAAGGTTATTTAGGGTGTGGTGACTTGGGTCACAAACTTAGGGAGTGCCCACATGTAAGGAAAGGGCATCGTGATAATCGCCCTCAGACTCATATTGCTAGTGCTCTAGTTTAGGTGACTCGCCCAGCCCCAGCTCAGGGTGTCTCTTTTAGCACAGTTGGCAGTCAGTGCCAAAATAGGTTCTATGCTTTTCCATCTCGCCAGGATTAGGAGAACTTTCCCGATGTTGTTACTGGTGTGCTCTGTACACTTTAGTTTGATGTCTATATTTTGTTGGACCCTAGGTCCAATTTTTCATATGTTTCACCTCTAGTTGCTGTGAATTTTTAAATGAGTCCTAAAAATATTCCTGAGCCTATCTTAGTTTCTACCCCATTGGATGATTAGATTGTTGCCCAGAAAGTGTATAGAAAGTGTCCTATTACAGTCCTTCATAGAGTTATATTGGCTGATCTGATTGAGTTAGACATAATGGATTTCGATGTTATTCTAGGTATGGACTAGCTTCATTCTTGTTATACCTCTATAGATTGTCGTACCCGAGTGGTCAAGTTTCAGTTTCCTGATGAACCTATGTTTAAGTGGTCTGGGAGTTCTGTATCTCCAAAGAGTTATTTTATCTCATATATTAAATCTAGAAAATTTATTTCCAAGGGGTGCATTTGTCATGTGGTTAGAGTCAAGGACACTAAGTCTGATACTCTAACTCTCTATTTAGTTAGCATTGTTAATGAGTTTTCTGATGTTTTTCAGGAAGATCTCCCAGGGATACCTCTTAATAGAGAGATAGAGTTTGGGATCGATCTTTTTCCCGATACTCAACCCTTTTCTATTCCTCCTTACCGTATAGCACCTGCAAAACTTAAGGAGTTAAAAGAGAAACTCAAAGATCTGTTAGATAAGGGTTTCATAAGGCCCAGTGTTTCTTCTTGAGGTGCTCCTGTGTTATTTGTGAGAAAGAAAAATGGTTCCTTGCGTATGTGTAATGGCTATCGCCAGTTGAATAAAGTCACTGTCAAAATTAAGTATCCTCTTCCTAGAATAGATAATTTGTTTGACCAATAGCAAGGTGCAAGTTACTTCTCAAAGATAGACCTTTGATCTGGCTATCATCAACTCAAAGTTAGAGAGAGTGACACCCCAAAAATAGTTTTTCGAACTCACTATGTTCATTTTGAGTTTCTTGTTATGTCCTTCGGGCTAACTAATGCCCCGGCAGCTTTCATGGACCTCATGAATCGAGTGTTCAGACCATATCTTGACATGTTTGTTATCTTATTTATAGTAGATATTATGGTGTACTCCCGTAGTGAGAATGTACATGCAGATCATCACCGAATTGTCTTGCGAACTCTTAGAAACCATCAATTGTTTGCCAAATTTAGCAAGTGTGGGTTTTGGTTGAGGTTAGTTGCTTTTCTAGGTCATATCATTTCTTCCGAGGGTATTAGAGTTGATTCCCAAAAGACAGAAGATGTTAGAGACTGGCCTAGACCTATCTCTCCAACTAACATCTGAAGTTTCTTGGGTTTAGCTAGATATTACTGTTATTTTGTTGATGGTTTCTCCTTTATAGCATCTCCTATGACCCAGTTGACCCAAAAAAAAGTGAAGTTCTTGTGTCCGATCCTTGTGAGGAGAGTTTTCAGGAGTTGAAAACTCGACTCACTTCAGCCCCTGTTTTGACTTTGCCTGATGGTGTTGAGGGTTTTGTAGTATATTGTGATACTTCAAGAGTTGGTTTGGGTTGTATATTGATGCAGAAGGGTAAGGTGATAGCTTATGCTTCTAGACAGTTGAAACCCCATGTGAAAAATTACCCCACCTATGATCTTGAGTTAGCTGTTGTTGTGTTTGCTCTAAAAATCTAGAGACACTACTTGTATGGTGTTCACATTGATGTTTTCAGTGATTATAAGAGTTTGCAATATGTATTTACCCAGAGGAAGTTGAACCTTAGGCAGAGAAGGTGGTTAGAGCTATTAAAAGATTATGATATGAGTGTATTGTACCATCTGGGTAAGGCCAATGTAGTGGCAGATACCCTAAGTAGGGTGTCTATAGGTAGTGTTACGCTTATTGAAGAGGGTAAGAAAGGGTTGGCTCATGATGTGCACCATTTGGCTAGACTGGGGGTTAGGTTGTTTGACTCTTTTGAAGGTAGTATAGGGGTGTAGAGTAGTTCTGAATCCTCCTTCATTTCAAAAGTAAAGGAGAAGCAAAACATAAATTCTAGTTTGGTCAGACTAAAAGAATCAGTTAAGGACCAAAAGGTAGAGATTCTCTCCTAAGGGAGAGATGGTGTGTTGAGATTGCAGGATAGATTATGTGTTCCAAATGTTGATGATCTGAGATAGAGAATTATGGCCAAAGCGCACGGTGCGTGATATTCTATTCATCCTGGTGCCACCAAGATGTACCACGACTTGCGAAAAATCTATTGGTAGAGCGGCATAAAGAAGGATATAGCAGCATTTGTGGCTAAGTATGCGATGTTCCAATAGGTTAAGGTAGAACATCAAAGACCTAGTGATATGATGTAGGAGTTTGGTATTCCCACTTGGAAGTGGGAAGAGATAAACATGGTTTTTGTGACTGGTTTACCTCCTTCCCGATGCCATCATGATTCTATTTGGGATGTTGTGGATAGATTAACTAAGTTTGTACACTTCTTTCCTGTGCATACTTCTTATACTGTTGAGGATTACACTAGATTGTACATCCGAGAAGTAGTCAGAATAAATGGAGTTCGTTTGTCCCATCTTTTCTGATAGGGGTACTCATTTTACTTTGCAGTTTGTGAGAGCTTGTCAGAAGGGTCTTGGTACCCAAGGGGATTTAAGTTCTTTTTTCCATCCGCAAACAGATGGTCAGGCTGAGAGGACCATCTAGACCTTAGAGGATATGTTCAGAGAGTGTTCTCTTGACTTTAAAGGGAGTTGGGATGAGCATTTACCATTGATAGAGTTTGCTTACAATAACAGTTTTCACTCTAGCATTCGCATGACTCCATTTGAGGCTTTGTATAGGAGGAAATGTAGGTCACCCATAGGTTGGTTTGAAGTGGGTGAAGCTACCGTGAGTGGTCCTGATTCAGTCTTTGAGGATGTGGAAAAATTCAAAATTATTAAGGAAAGATTGAAAACCGCACAGAGTCTTCAGAAGTCGTATGCTGATGTGAGGAGAAGAGACCTTGAATTTGAAGTTGGTGACCTGGTGTATTTGAAGATTTCACCCATAAATGGAGTAAAGAGATTCGGGAAAAAAAGGAAACTTAGCCCCCATTATGTTGGGCCCTACAGAGTTCTTAACCGTGTTGGTAAGGTAGCGTATGAGGTTGAGTTGCCTTCAGAGTTATCTTCTGTTCACTCTGTCTTCCATGTCTCCATGCTTAAGAAACATATTGGTGATTATGTTGTTGTAGATCCTTCAGAAAACCCTAATGTGCAAGATAGTCTTTCTTTTGAGGAAGTTCCTATTGAGATTTTAGATAACCAAGTCCGAAGACTAAGAAACAAAGAAGTTCCCTTGGTCAAGGTGTTGTAGCAAAACCAATTTGTTGAATGTGCAACTTAGGAAACCGATATGGACATGCGATCCAAGTATCCGTACCTATTTTCTGCAAGCCCCAATCAAACCGAAGGTACCATTCTGCTCTTAATCATTTCTTTTCTATGCATAATTGCAGAAGTTCAGTAGTCATTTTATAATATTCAGCTATGATTTCATAAGTCATGCACTCCTTGTTGTGTCTGAAATGTAGAATGAAGTAGAGGCAAGATTAGCAAGTTGCTTCAGCTGTGTATCCTTCGCTTTCTCTTTACTCTTAGTATACCAGCGTCATTCGAGGACGAATGTCCTCAAGGGGGAGATATCGTAATGCCCCGTACTTTCCTAATCTAGAAAGCGAACCATTGTTCATACATGTGAAACCCCCAATTCTGTAAGCTATATTTGGGCACATGAATTACCAAGAGTACCCTAGTTATAAGAGAGCTTATGATGTGTTAAGTGTGGTTATATGAGTCACTTAAGGTAGTACAAGCTAAGAGTTTCGAAATCCATCAAGTTTTAGTGTTTGAATTTGTAAGGGTCATCTTTGAATGAGCATAACTTGATAAATATGTGGTATTTCTGCATATTCTATCCACCAACTTATAGAGAATCGAATTAGCTTTCCAACGATACAAATTTCATCAAAATCCGACACCCGAGCAAGGAGTTATGGCTTTGCGAAGAAGAGTACGTCTCCTAACCAATCGCACATGGCTACAGAAATAGGTGTGCAATAAGCAATCCAGCGCATACCTAAATGTGAGCGATAAGAAATCCAGTGTATACCTAAATATGTGAGATAAGCAATGCGACGCATATTTAAATGTGTGCGATAAGTAATGCGGCGCATACATAAATATATGCGATAAATAATGTGGTGCACACTTGGTGGTTCAGGTAGTAAAAACACTCCGTTTTGAGTTATTTTTAGGACAATTAAGTCTTTTGGAACTCCTTACACACCCCTAAACTTAACCTTACGAATTTAATAGAATCTAAACACATCATAACCCTATTATAAATCTAAGATTATCGTCCAAGAGAACTAAAGGATAAAAACAACTAGGGTTGCCCAATCGACATTGAGGGTCCAATTTTTCAACGAATCCATTACCATAAAGGTATGTGGGGTTTTCAACAAGAACATCCATTCATTCTTATGCCCAAAATTTTGTATTATTTTACGAAGATACATGATTTTACTTGTTTAATTATGAATTTGAGATGGAAACTATTATCTTATATTCTTGTTCAAGAAACTATGATATTTTTGTGATGTCTTAAAGATAAATTCCTTGAGTTTTGATGTTAATATCTTGTTTCAAGTTGAATTTGCAGATTTTCATATGAGTTATACTTTTTTGCAATACAAAGTATGAATCTTGGAATATTTTGCTCAAGTGTTGATATATGGGATTTAAACCCTCTTTGAGATTATGATCTTTAGTGAAGTAATGTGTTATACACACCTTGATATTTGAATGATTTGACCTTTTGGTCTTGAAAGAGTTATTTTTTAACTCTAATGAGAAAAGAAATCCACAAGTTAATTTATTATGAAAAAAGTGTAGCATTATGGCTCCCGATATGAATTATTGAATTGCATTGTTGTGGATTTTCTTTTGAAATGATCTTAGCTCAGTCTAGGAGTAGTCTTTAGCACCGAGTGGAAGGTATAGTTGTGATTGGTACTTCCCTAGAACTACATGCCCCCGTAGGATATAAGCCTAAGGCTGATTGATATAGTGATCACTAGTGAACAAAAGATTAAGGTCCTACTCCGATGGCAAGGATAGGATAGTCTCTCCAACATGGTTTAGATGTTGGACTCAATGTAGCTCACATGGTTTATGTCGGTTGTAAGAGACTCCCAGTGTGTGTGTATTCTTCTAATTGAGATGAAAAATGTAATAGTTTAAAAGTGTGAGTTGAGAAAGTTATCGTTTTTGAAGAATTTGATGAATATTTCTATATCTTAAAGAGAATTGTTATGAAATCTACTCTTTTTAATGACTTGAAAATGATTATGAATATGAATCGGATTTACTATGATGACTCACATATTTTCACCGATTTGTTTTACTCTATGGTGATTATGATGATTTTATTTTTAGCCATGTGAGTCTCTTATTACAGCATGCATATTTTCCTATAAATATATTTGTGATATAGTACTTTTACGAAAACTTGCGTACACCCTCATATACTCGGTCCATATTCTATGGTACTAACCCATGTATTCATACATGGGCTACATTTTCCCTATAATGTAGGTCCAGGTGCTCATTCCCAGGCTTGACATGATTCTCCGAGCACTTTAGTGTATATTTTTTGTAGTGGTGAGTCCTCATGGTTCGAGGACTGGTTATTTCAGATTTCACTCTTTTATTTTGAGTTATTATTTTATTCCCTGATGTTAGGGTCAGTTGGGGTCTGTCGCAATGGTTCAGTATTATACAGTTTAGTAGAGGCTAGTCAGACTAGATGGTTAGATTGATCAGTTTTGTGGAGAAGTTGTATTTTGTTACTTTCCGCATCTCTTTCATCTTGAATTATAATATTATGGAGAATATCTTGATGTTTGATTATAGTATTCCTGTCGATGAATGTTGAATGGTATGAAAATGGCTCAAACGTTTAGCTTGGGGCTATTTGTATCCTAAAGCACTGTGTGAAGCTTTGGGACCTATTTTTGGGGCGTTACATTAGGCATGAGCAGTTAATAGCAGTCCCTAAGTTACAGACATACGACCTGACAATAGATTATAAGGGGTCCCCTATAAGTTAGGCATGACACCCTCGTCCTTTAGGACATTAGACTTGTGGATCCACATTGTCAGGCATGTGTTGGTACCCTGGAAAGGTACTAATACCCTTGCAACTACGGTTATGTGTTGGACCCCGATAACTTATATTAGGGAATGTTAGTTGTAGTTACCTCCCACAATTTAAGTCAGTACTCAGATTATACAGTTCAGGTTTGCTTGATAGATTAATCGTATTACCAGTTATCCAATCTGACAGTTTTATTGATTATTTAGTATTTAGATCATGACAACACATGCCTTGATTTTTCTTGCATTAATATTTCATGTTCATGTTTTCATGCTCAGTATCCATACATGATCCTCAATTTGTTTTACAACATGTTTAGATTTATATGAGATTTTCATACAGTATTTATGTTTCTAGCACTTCCTAACTTACGAAATTGTTTTTGGCTCATGATTTATAAATCTCATGATGACTTACAATTTTCATGTATAGCCATGTTTAAATATATGTTTTAACAAATAACTTACATTTTTAGTTTTAAAGCATGTTTTGAATATTTCCATGTACATTTCAATATACTGACTACATATATGAGTTTGTGGCAACATTCATTCATGATGTAGGTACAAGATTAAAACACCCTGGCTTTGGGACCCTTATAAACTTTCCTAGATTTTTTGTCACTGGTAAGGTATGACTAGGGGGTATAGATTGTATACTGGGGTACATTTGGTAAGGTTAGTCGTACATTAACCTGTATTGGTTGGTGGGTTGGATTGGTTTTTGGAATAGGTAGAACTTTGGTATGTATGAGTTTTATGGTAGGATACAGGATGTATGGTTGGGTTTTTCTTCACTTAATTTGAGACTTAGTAAAGTAAATTGGATCTAAGTACGAGTGGATCACCATGTATCATGAGATAGGGTACGAGTCATATTATCCTACTCGTATGTTGGACAGTGTCAACTCCTCTTGGTTCTATTATAGTTTTGGGCTAAAGGTAATAGTCGTATACTTAGATATGATTTTTCTTGAATGGTCGTATGTTGACCACTAAGTAGGGGGTATAAGGAAGGTCTAGAGTATGAGTGGTGGTACCAATCTTATTAGAGTGTATAACTAGTAAGGTTAGTCGTACCCACCTACTGGGCTTTTCTGCAGTTAAGTTGGATGTAATCTAGATATTTTCCCTCTTAACCCATATGACCCCACAACGTATATCATACTTGAGAAGTTTTTTGCCCTATTATTCTATTCATTAACACTTAGAAAACACTCTCTAATCCTCCCTAAGGATTTTAGGGTAAGGAAGGCTAAGGTTTTACTAAGGTAATCAAATTAGGGCTTGTGTTGGTAATTTCTATCCATATTCTTCATCATCTAAGTCAAGATACTTCTCCCTCATTATTAGTTCCAACCAAAGGCATGTTATATACAATGTTTTCGTGGCATGATTATTGTATGATTTTTTGGTTTTAAAATATATGTTGGGTTTTTGGTATTAAATTCTTGATCATGGTTTTCCTATGTTTTTGTTATGTTTTTACGTACTTTAATTTTGTTTGGAAAATTGGTTGTATGGGAATAGTTAATTGGTCATTGGATTTTGTTTTAGAAATACTATGTCCCCAACATGTTTGTTAAAATGCCTATAATAATACTTTTACTATAATATTGGACTTTTAATGGAACTATTTCATGGTATGGTTTGTTAATGGAGCCATAAATGGTATAAATAGTTTAAATGGTTTGGAATTATTAAATGAAATCGTTTAGTGGTCATGGTTATGGTTAATTAAACTCCTTATGGGGTAGAATGACCCTCCTAAGTAAACATGGTAATGAACAAAATGTGAGGTGCATGGGATTCTCCCAACCAATTATAATAATGGAATACTTTTAGGGTACACGGGATTCACCCAAGCTAACTTGATAATGTAATCTATGGGTACATGAGAATCCTTTTACATTAAAATGTTGGCTAAGGACATTGTTTGCAAGCTATATTCGATATGAAGATACTGCTACTCATAGCCTTGTTTAATCATAATGGAATAAATGTTTTGTTTGTTCAAAATAGATTTAATTGGCAATAATGGAGAGGTGTGATAGCTAACCGTGAAGGTGGAAGTCCAATGGATGGACACTAGAAACTCGTGTGCCGATATGATGGCTTGATCATGGATACCATATATGATACTAATGAGGTACACGAGAATCCTCTAAGTACACTGTACATATGTGTCATGGATAGAGAAGGGTATTGGGAAATCCCCTACTCTTATGGTACCTCCAATTAATGCAACTACACGTATCGAGGCTCGTTCAAGGGTTACACTAGACCCATATAGCCCATAGGTTATTATGGGATGGTTAATCTACACACACCTAGGTTAATTATTTTAAAGACATTCTAAACCCAGTTCTTTTTCTCGACATGGTTAGATATATTATATTTATGATTTTTATTCATGTTGTTGCCTTACTTTGTTTACTGGACGTCATTATTTTATCGTTATTCTAAGTACTTGCTAAAGTTCAATCACTAATCCATCCTCGAGCGGTTGTATCCCAATGGGATATAGGAATTGGCCATTCCACTACTCCTATATAGTTATCGCAATTGGGAATCATATTTTGGATTAAATTGGCGAGCTTCTATATTATGTAAGTTTCCATTTCATGTTATGGATATTCTCATACACTTTGGATTATTTATGGATCTTAGTTTTGGCTATTATTGGGGGCATGTCCCAACCGATTATCGGTATTGTTTTGGTTAGAGGCTTTTGTGGAAATACTATAGATTGGTATAGACGAGATTGGTATTGGTTTCATCCTTGGTATTGGCATTGGCTTTGGGGTTGATATCGTTGAACTACATTTCTCACTATTACATCCTTTTATGTTATGTAATGGAACTTGGTTTTATTATTGTTATGGTTTGGTTTGGTTATGCTTATTTGTTGGTATCGGACGGTTAGACTCATTTGGCAGGTCATGGTCATACACCTATCCCAGAGTGTTAGGTTACATGATAACACTATCTTGTTATACATTTGGAATTTATCCAACTCAAGATATGTGTAGGTTGGTTGGGTTAGGTATCGGGAATACTCTCCGATCCTGGTTGGATTTGGATACCCATTACGATAAGGACCAGGGTTGGGTCATCTAAAGATTGTATCAGAGCTTTAGGTTTATGACCAATTAGGAGTCCACAAAGTTGTGTCAACTAGATTCCTTTTTAGAGGTATGTAGCGCGCCACACTCATAAGGGAGAGGCTACAAAGAATTTAGGAATGTGTCACTTCCTTGGTATTCTATTTTTAAGTTGCAAGGTATAATGTTCTTTCTAACTCTGATTTGTCCTCTTTTAAAATTATTTCTCAATGATCTGAGATGCAAGGTAAATCTTCTGTCCCAACTGGGGATAATGTTTAAGGGACCCATTCTACTCAAGGGATTAATACTCGGTCTAGGGTCCCAGACCATGATTTTCTATAGTTCTACCAATTGCTACTATTCTTTCTTTGGATGTGGTGACTAATGCATAATTTCGCATATCAATTCATGTTATTACTCAATTTGTTATTGCTCAGCCTGAGCGGGATGCATCTTATGTTTCATCCACTGAGGCCACAAAGGTAGGCCAGTTTATGAAGATGAATCCTCCTATATTTACTAGTGTGAAGTTTAAGGAGGTTCCTCAGGATTTCTTGCATAAAATGGAGAAAAGATTTGTGGTAATGAAGGCTGCAAATATGGAAGGGGTAAATTTTTTTGCTTACTAGCTTAAGGATATTGCATACCGGTGGTACAAGAACTAGGATAGAGATAGAGGTAATGTTCAGTAGTGGTCCTTATAGGAGACTTCCTCAAATGCTCTTCTTGATTGCTTTTTTCCTCAGGAGCTGAGGGAAGCAAAGATGGAGGAATTTATGAATATTAAGAATGGATAAATGCCAGTCAAGGAATATGCCTTGAAATTTCATCAGTAGTCAAATGCTTAGGACTTGGTGTCTGAAATAAGGGTAAGGATGAGAAAGTACACTTTTGAGCTATCTCGATATTTGATCCTTGAAAGCAAGACTATATTTTTTATCAAGGATATAGATATTTTAAGGTTGTTTATTCACATATATCAGTTGAAAGAGGAAAATAGGAAATAAGTAAATTTCGAGAAAAGGCAGGGTAAGAAGAGAAAGTTCTATAACCAAGGTGGTACTCAGTAGCAGCATAGTTAAGAGGGTGGTAAATGGCTAAAGAAGAAGTGGAGATATTATGGTTCCTTCTTTAATACTAGTTCCCCTTACTCAAAATAGTCAGGTGATAGGCATCACCAGGGTGGTGAAAATTTCAAGGCACAAGATGACTAATCTCAGGTGAATGGAGCTCAGTCGGCTTCTCTATGCCCTCTTTGCCAATTTCGTGGTCCTCTTCATTGGGGATTTTATGATGAAAAGAGGGACTAATTTTTAAAATATGGACTACTAGGCCATATGCTCAAGAATTATTTTTCTAAGGGTGACTCAGGAGCAATAAAATCTCCAATTACTTCATCTTCATCTCCCGCACCACAGGGTGTTGCATCAGCATTTGTTTCTTCTTCTAGTATTAGAATGGGTCGGAATAGGTTATATTGTCTTTCCACTCTGCTCAAATTTGAGGCATCACTTGATTTCATGACTAGTATTTTACAACTCTTTTCTTGTGACATATATTTTACTTGATCCGGGGTCCACTCTTTCTCTTATGACTCAATTTATGGTTGTGCATTTTGGTTTTTATCCTGAGGCTTTTTTTATCTTTTTTCTATTTCAACCCTAATAAGAGACTCTGTTATTTCTAAGAAACACAATAGGAGCTGTGTGGTATCTGTTGGTAGTAGGCAGACTTTGGCAAATTTGGTTGAACTGGATATGGTGGATTTTGATTTTATTTTAGGAATGGATTGGTTACACTTTAGTTACTCATCCTTAGATTTTCAGACACATAAGGTTTTTTTTGTTCCCTAGCGAAATGGTTATAGAGTGAAAGGATGGTTCCCTACCTCCTAGGGGAAGGTTTATTTTTTATCTTATAGCTCGAAGATTAATCTCCAAAGGGCGTCCCTATCATATTGTTTATGTTAAGGACTCTAACTCAGAAGGTTCTTCTTTATATTTGGTTCTAGTGGTAAATGAGTTTCCTAAGGTCTTTTCAGATGATACTCCTAGTGTTCCTCTGCATGGGGAGATTGAGTTTAGTAGTGATTTTGTTCTGGACACTAGTCCAATATCTATTCCTTTTTATATGATAGTTCTGGCTGAGTTGAAGGAACTTAAGGAGCAACTTGACAATCTTCTAGATAAGGGGTTTATTTGTCCTAGTGTATCCACGTGCGGTGCACCATTTTTATTCATGCACAAGAAGGATAAATCCCTTCAGATGTGCATTGACTACCACCAGTTGGATACGGTAATGGTTAAGAACAAGTAGCCCTTCCAAGGATAGAAGACTTTTGGTCAATTACAAGGTGCCCAGATCTTTTCTAAGATAGGTCTTCAGGCTGGGTATCATCAGCTTAAGATTAGGGATGAGGATATCACTAAGACAAATTTTTATACTAGGTATGGGTACTTTGAGTTCTTGGTTATGTCACTTGGTTTTACTAATGCCCCAACTGCATTTATGCATTTGATGAATAGGGTTTTTAGGCCATTTCTCAATCTTCTTGTCATTGTGTTCATTAATGAGATTCCTTTTTATTTTAATAGTGAGGTGGATCACGCTAATCACCCTCGTGTTGTCTTACAGACCTTAAAGGAGCAACAGTTGTATACCAGGTACTCCAAGTATGAGTTTTGGTTGAATACAGAAACTTTTCTTGGTCATATTTTTTATAGTAAGAGGATCATATGACAGGTTGTTATAGATAAAGGGTGGCCTATACCCATGACTCCAACTACCATTTAGAGCTTCTTGGGCTTTCCTGGGTATTATAGGAAGTTCATGGAAGGTTTCTCGAGAATACCTATTTCATTGACTAACTTGACTCAGAGAAAGGTAAAGTTCTCTTGGTCGGTTGTTTGTGAGGGGAGTTTTGAGAATCCTAAAGATAAGATAATTTCGTCACTAATTTTGACATTTCTTGAAGGTAATGAGGGGTTTGTGGTTTATTGTGATGCATCTCAGTTGGAACTTGGCTGTGTTTTGATGCATCATGGTAAAGTGATTTCCGATGCTTCTAGTCAATTGAAAGGACATGATAGAAATTATCCTACTAATTATTTGGATTTTTTTGCGATGGTTTTTTCTTTGAAAATTTGGCGGCATTATTTTTATATAGTGCTCGTGGACATCTTTTCTAATCATAAGAGTCTACAATATCTGTTCACTTAGAAAAAGCTAAATCTCAGGCAGAGGAGATGGTTGGAGCTTCTCATAGACTATGATATAAGTCTTCACTGCTATACAAGTAAAGCTAACATAGTTGTTGATGCTCTTAGTAGTTTATCCATGAGGAGCTTAGCTCATGTGGAAAAGGGGAAGTAGGAGTTGGTGAAGGATGTTCAACGCTTAGCTAAGCTTTGTGTCCATCTTCTAGACTCTGAGGATGGTGGTTTGATGGTTCAGGAAGCTATTCAGTTGTCTCTTGGTGCAGATATCAAGGAGAAAAAAAATACTATATCCTATCTTGATGAAACTTAAGAGATATATTGGTGGAAAAAGGGTGATAATGTTTGAAATTAGAGATGATGGCACCTTAAGGTACAAAGGGTTGTTGTGTGTTCCTGAAGTTGATGGTTTGCAATGAAGGGTTTTAGCTGAGGCACATAAATCATGCTATGTTATTCATCCCATTTTGACAAAATGTATCTTGATCTCAAAGATATGTGTTGGTGGAATGGCATGAAAGGAGATGTGACTAATTTTGTGGAAACATGCCTTGTGTGCCAACAAGTCAAAGTTAAGCACGTGAGGACTAAAGGATTGTATTAACAAATGGAATTACCAAAATATAAATTTGAGGTAACAAATATGGATTTTATTACCGGTCTTCCTCGATCTCCCAACAAATTTTATATGATTTTGGTCATCGTGGATAGGATAACAAAGTCTGCTCACTTCTTGCCGGTGTCGACTAACTTTTCGACTGAGAACTATGCAAGGTTGTACTTCTAGTTGATCGTAAAGCTACATGGGATACTTTTTTTGATTATTTTTGATTGTGTTACATAGTTTTTATCTAACTTCTGTCAGTCTTTTAGAAGAGGTTCGGTACTAAGTTTAGTCTGAGTATTTATTTTCATCCACAGATGGATTGACAAGTAGAGAGGACTATTTAGACATTGAAGGATATGCTTTAGGCATATGTAATGGATTATAGTGACAGTTGGGTTGAGCATCTACCTTTGGTAGACTTTCCTTACAGTAATAGCTATCCTTCTAGCGTTGTTATGGCCCCTTTTGAGTCATTGTATGGTAGGAGGTGTTGATCTCCTATTGGGTGTTTTGAACTTGGTAAGTCAGATCAGTTCGGTTTGGATTTGGTTATAAGTCTATAGAAAAGGTAAAGGTAATTTGGTATATGCTTATGGCTGTCCAAAGTCACCAAAGGTCCTATGCAAATGCAAGGCGTAGAGACTTGGAGTTTGAGGCTGGGGATAAAGTGTTCCTAAAGGTATCACCCATGAAGGGAGTAATGTGGTTCGGTAAAAAGGGAAAGCTCTGTCCCCGGTATGTCGGTCCTTATGCGATTTTGAAGAGGGTTGGTAACTTGGCATATGAATTGAAGTGTCCTTCTTATTTGATCTCTATGCACCCAGTATATCATGTCACGATGTTGAGGAAGTGTCTTGGTGATCCATCCTTGGTGGTTCCTTTGGAAGGATTGAATATCTCAGATTCTTTATGTTATGAAGAGATCTCGATTGAGTTCTAGGATCGGTATGTTCAACAGCTACGTACCAAAGATGTGTCTAAGGTATGGTTCGATGGCGAAACCACAAGGTTGAAAAGGCTACATGGGAGGCGGAAGCAGACATGAAGTCCAAATATCTGAATTTGTTTTCTCCTTTAGATAATCATGTAGAAGGTATGTGTTCTTGATTGCATCTTTATTTTCTAACTTAGTTAAGGGTTACAATAGATCTTTACATCTTTATTTTCTAACTTTATTAAATATTGGATTGGTATTTGATAATGCAAATGAATCGTCCTAGTGGGGGAGACTAAAACACCCTGGGTTTGGGACACTTAGAAAATTTCCTGGATTTTTGCTTTCAAGTCAAGGTACAACTAAGGGGTACAGGTCGTATGCTAGGGTACGGTTGGAAAGGTTGGTCCTATACTAATCAGTATTGATTTGTGGGTTGGATTGGTTTCTAGCATGGTTATGACTTTTTGTTGTTATGAGTCATATGGTCGAATACGGGTTGTATGGTTAGGTTTTCATTCATTAATTTGAGACTTAGTAATGTAACTTATATCGGAGTACGAGTGACTCACAATGGGTCATGAGATAGGGCACAAGTCATATTGTCCCACTCGTATGTTGGACAGTCTCAAGTACTCCTGGCATTGTTATGGGTACGGAATGAGGGTAGTAATTGTATCCTTAGATATGATTTATTTTGCATGGTCATATGTTGACCAGTGGGGGGGTCTAATGGAGTTCTAGGATACGAGTGGGGGTTACCACACGTATTCAAAGGTACGACTTGTAGGGTAGATTCGTACCAGCCTACGGGGATTTTATGCAGTTAAGTTGGGATAATCTAGAAATTTACCCTCTTAACTTATTATGACCCCACAACTTATATCACACTTGGTAGGTTATTTTCCCTATTATTCTATTCATTAATATTTAGAAAATACTCTCGAATCGTCTCTAAGGCTTTTAGGTAATAGAAGACTAGGGTTTCACAGAGGTGATAAAATTGGATATTGAGATGGTGATTTCTCTCCATCATCTTCATCATCTAAGGAAAGATACTTTTCCCTCATTGTTAGATCCAACTAAGGGCATGTTTTATACTATATTTTCAAGGCATGATTTTGGTATGATTTTGGAGTTTTCAAATATATGTTGAGGTTTTGTTATTAAATGCTTGGTTATAGTTTTTTGATGTTTTAATTATGTTTTTTCATTATTTAACGGTGGCTTGACAATTCATTGCATGGGAATGATTAATTGGTAATTGGATTTGGTTTTTTAAACACTATGTCCCCAACATGTTTGATAAAATGTCTATGATAATGCTTTTACTATATTATTGGACTTTTAATGGAACTATTGCATGGTATGGTTTGGTAGTGGAGCCCTAAATTGTATGAATAGTTTAAATTGTTTAGAATGGTTAAATTAAATGGTTTGGTGGTCATGGTTATTGTTAATTGAACTCCTTGTGGGGTACAATGGAATCCCTTAAGTAAATATGTTATTGAAAAACTCGAGAGGTATATGGGGGCAGTTGTCTACTTTCAATAATACTTCGAAACCCTAATAATGGAAACCTAGAAACTTGAGTATTGTCCATCAATTATGGCTACTAATACCAGTGGGAAAGACCCATCGGAGGAATGTCCAAAGTAGAATAGTGGAGGGGAGGTTCAGCTGAATCCGTCAGTTCCAAAATATGTTGACTTATTGAAGAGTAAAGCATACATGTATTAGGGTTCCTCCAAAATCCGTCATTATGATGCATGGAGAACTAGCCGTTACATGGAAATCCTCAGAGTTAATGAACTTAATCAGACAGGAGAATCTACAGTATCCAATAATTGGTAAATTCTCATATGACAAACAAGATGTTAGTGCTTTACGTAAGTGAATTCCTTCTCAATGTGTTATTAAGGGAGAATGTGCTATAGGGGTACTGGACACATGACATATATTAATAATATTGAATCATCTTGAAGATTATGTTTAATTGTTTTCAACATCTGTGTATTACATTAAGGTCAAAGAGATGTATTGACATATGTGAACCCTCAAATAGGATCCCTGGCTTGAACCTGATGTTTTAACCATAATAGGGATTGCATGGATCACAATGCCGGATTTACCAACAAATTTCATTGCTAGAGAAGCTATATTATCTATTGTATCTACAGTAGTAAAGCCTTTAATAGTGGACATGGCTACAAAAAATCACACAAGGCCAAGTTGTGCAAGGGTGAAGATTGAAGTGGATCTTATTGCTAAATTACTGCAAAGGGTGAAGATCAATGAGGAAGATGATATAAGTAGGGAAATACAATCTAAATGGATTCAGATCCAATATGATTACAAGACTAAGTATTGTAAGGAATGTTTCTTACAGTGTTATGATGAATAATCTTGCTGGGATCTTCATTCAGAGATATTTGATAAACTGCAGAGGCAAAGGGAGACCTAAATAGTATTAAAGAAGATGCAAAGGATCTTGAGCAAGGGCAGAAAGGTAAAACAACTAATAACAGTAAAAATTGATGGTTGTAAAGGAGAAACAAATATTAGAGGGACAAATATGGACATATAGTTAAAGAAGTGGATGATAAGGTAGAGGAACTTGAGACATCAAATTCTTTGAATCAAGAGCATAATGTAAGTCAAGAAAAATCCAGTAACTTGCAGAATAAAGAAGGTACAAAGGATTAGGTGAATAACAGCTTTGGCAAGGCAACACAACTAGTAGTAGAAGAGAGGCCAAGCAAGGAGGATAATAATGACCATGAGAAAATTGACAACACCAAAAAAAATATTGTCAAACAAGTAGAACATCAACAGTGCCAACCAAGGACATATACAAGTAGCATTCAAAGGATCAACAACAAGGAAAGAATTAAGAAGTTGCACAAAGTAAAGCAACTAACTTAGTACTAGTAGTACATGATAAGACTTAGATAAAGAGATGATAGTATAAGGGGTTTACCACTTTCAATGGAGGCATCAAACATGATGGAACTTGTAAACAATAGAAATGAAGATCTGGATTCTGATGATTTAGTTGATAACAGACTTGGATTCTAATGATTTAGTTGATAACAATGATAAGGTTGTAGTTGAAAGAAACCTCTCTTTAAAGCAAAATTAGTTACTTCGTGCAAAGCATGGAAAAAAATAAGAAAAATAAAGAGATAGGAGAAAGTACAATGAAGACAATGAGCCATATGGAAAAATCCTTATCAAAATGAATAGGATATATCAGATTTATAAACACATAAAAAGCATTCATAAGGTTGATCACAATGCATAGGAGATATCAATTTTAATTCATTTGCTTGATTGAACAATTTCAGGAAGGTCATAACAAAGAGGAATATAAAAGAAGGTTGGGAATGCAATATGCAGTGGTAACTAATTCAAGAAAAATATGGGCATTTATGGATGCAATAATGGAGTATAGTATCATTAGAGATGAAGAACAATAACTCACTCTTAAGCTTGAAAATCAGAAAGCAGGAATAATTTTTTTTGTTATACTGGTGTATGCAAAGCGTAATAAAAATGACAGGTTAGTTTTATAGGAATCATTAGGAGAACTAGATAGTATAATTCAAGATCCCTAGCCAGTGGGTGGAGACTTTATTGTGATAAGGAATGAGAAGGTGAAAATTATAATAGAGGAGATGAATAATTTTAACTATTTCATTAGCATGTCTAATTTGGAGGAAAATGCTTTCAAAGGAAGCTAATATACATGGTGGAATGACAGAATATATGAAGGTTGTATATTAAAAAGGTTGGACATGGTTTTGTTTAATGATAAATTGTAGGAATTTTTTCCTATTATGGAATTAAAGAATCTGGTTAGAAGTGGTTTAGACGATGCTCCAATATTATTAAAGTTTAGCAAGTCAAGTGAGCAGCTGATAAAACCCTTCAGATTTCTTAATTTTTGATAAAGGAAGAATCATGCATGGAGGTTATTAGGAAAAGTTGGAAAGCTGATAGTAAAGGAAATCCTTTTGTGAAGTTTTACCAAAAGCTAAAGAAAACTAAAGCTGCTTTGACTGAGTGGAGCAAGAAAACTTTTGGAAACATTTTCCAAGAGATTGCCACATTTGAGGAAGTGATAAAATTTAGAGAAAAACATTTTGAAGAGGGAACTTCAGGGATCAATAGTGTTAAGCTGTCATAAGAATAGGCTGAACTAGCAATACAATTGAGGAGAAAGGATGAATTTTTGAAGCAGAAAGTTGGTTTTGAATATCTCAAATATGTAGAAAAGAATATCATATTTTTTTCATGCATTGGTGAAAGGCAGAAGATCCAAGTTAAGAATTCAATGAATACTAGATGAAAAGGGGTGTTGGCTAGACAACCGGGAGGAAATAGCAAAAGCAGCAACTTTATTTTTCCAAAAAAAAATTGAAAAATAGGAGGATGTTGAAGATTTATTAATGTTGGATGTCCTACCAAAGCTGGTAACAGAAGTTAAGAATAGAAAATTAAAGAAGGTCCCAACTATTAAGGAAGTACAAGTGGTCGCGATGGGATTAAACATGAACAATTTTGGTGGTCCTGATGGCATGACAGGTGAATTTTATTAGGATGCATGATGCGCAATATCAAATGGTTTACATCAGATGATCATAGATTTCTTATGTAGTAATGAGCTCCCAAGGTTTATTACTCATACAAATTTAGTTTTATTACAAAAAAGGTTAGTAGTCAACAATTTTTCAGATCTTAGACCCATTTCACATAGTAATTTTAAGAATAAAATCTTTTCTAGAATTATTCATGAAAGTATTAAGTTTAGTTTTCCTGATATACTATCTGAAGAATAGGCTAGTTTTGTTCAAGGCAGAAGCATAGCTGAAAATATTTTGGTAGTTCAAGAAAGTCTCTAAATTAAAGAAAGGGGGAAAGCCTCCTAAAATGGTAATGAAGCTTGATATGATGAAAGAATATGATAGTGTAGAATGGCTATTTCTCACTAAAGGGTTAAGGAAGATGGGTTTTCTTTAAGAAATCATTGATAGGGTTTTTAGACCACTGACAAATAACTGGTATTCTATATTGCTAAATGGACAGCCTAAAGGTTTTTTCAAGACTTCAAAGGGTAAAAATCAAGGTGATTTCGTGTCCCCTATATTTTTCATTATTTCAGTAGAGGTTTTATCAAGGAGTTTGAAGGAACTTTTCTTTAGAAAAAAATTCAGACCTTTTGAGATTCCTAGAGAAAGTCCGAAAATCAATCACCTTACATTTTCACATTATATGATAATACTGTGTAAGATAGAAATGTCTATAGTTAATCTAGGCACATCAACTTTGGAGAAGTATCAAAAGGTTTTAGGGTAGAAAATTAACAAGGAGAAAAGTGCCCTTTATTTGCATGGAAACATTTCAAATGGTGTAGTGGTTTTGGCAGTAGTAGCAACTGGTATATTGAGACAGAATTCCCGTTTAATTATTTTGCATGTCCTATTTTCTACACGAGAAAGAAGAATGTGTACTATCAGCATATTATGAATAGAATCACTAATAAGTTGCATATATGGAAAGGGAAGTTGTTGTCTTTTGGAGGTAGAGCAGTACTAATTAAGCATGTGTTACAAAGCATTTCTTTACATTGTCTCACTATTATAACCCCCATAAGAATGTTTTAAATATTATTTATAATATATTTGCTAAGTTCTTTTAGAGTAGTACAGTTGGGGGTATGGGAAGACATAAGGTACCATGGTCTACTATGTGTCTACTTAAGCCAAAAAAAGGATTGGGTTTTAGGATGCTGTATGATGTATCAACAACCCTCTTTTGTAAACTATGGTGGATATTTATGACCAAGAAGTCTATATGGAGTGAATACATATTTAATAAATATTGCAGAAAGTATCATCCTTTAGAAGTTATGTGGAAAGTAGAAGGAGGCTCTCAAGTATGGAAAAGGATGTTACAGGTCAGGGACCTTATTTATCATCTGATTATATGGATGATTAGAGAAGGAGATACTTATTTATGGTTTGACAATTGGAGTATTTTAGGTGATTTTTACTCTATTCTACAGTAAAGCAAAGAATGGGATTATAATTATCAATGTGTGAAGGACTTGATGAATAGGGATTGGTGGAATGAAGAGTTAATAAAGAAGTTGTTACCTGAAGAAATAGTGGAACACGCAGTTCATAAATTAAATCCATCTTAATAACAAAAACAAAAAGACAAAGCAATATGGAGTGTGGAAGCGAGAGGAAATTTCACAGTTTAATCAGCATAGGAATATGTGAGACATAGAGAGGACCCTAATAATTTTTATAAGCAATTATGGATTAAAGGGTTACCCTTTAAGATATTTTTTTTTATATAGAGGATGTGGAAAGGGAAGATATCAATAGATAATACTATAAGGAGATAGGGAATACACGGTCCATCCAAATGATGGTGTTGTCAAAATCCAATAGAAAAGACTTCATCTCATGTACTACTCAGATCTCATTCTGCTAATACGACCTCGTCCTACTTTTATTTTTTCAAGAATTAACATACAAAGGATTATCTTAAGAGTGATAATACAAGCATGCTAGGTTGCCCAAGTGAAGTAGACGGAGATGGTATACTTTAGAGAAATTCCATCAATTATTTTATGGGAATTATAGAGAAGTAGAAATAAGTTGAACCATGAAGTCAAAGGGGTGACAGTCAATATACTCATCTTTAATGTCACAGAGTACCTGAGAAGGTTTTTCAAAGTCAGAAACCAAAAGTGAATTTTCCTGGTGAATGGCCATCAATTTTACTGCAGCTAGATTGGTTGAATCCTAAGGTAAGAGTTAAACTAGAACTATGGGAATTTCCAGAGAAGGGTTGGAGAAAATATAATACTGATAGATCATCAAAAGGGAACCTAGTAGCATTTCATGGGCATTCTATTTGAGAGATGTACAAAGTGACCATATATGATACTCATGAGATAGACAAAAATCCTCTAAGTACACTATTCCTATGTATCATAGATAGCGAATGGTACTTGGGAATCCCCTTCTCTTATGGTATATCTGATTTATGTGACTAAACACATCAAGGCCCATTCAGGGGGTTACACTAGACCCATATAGCCTGCGGGTGGTTCTAGGATGGTTAAGCTACACATATACAGTTTAATGGTTTTAAACATGCTAAACCCGATTCCCTTTCCCATCATGGTTATATATATTATATGTATTATTTTAATATATATGGTTAGTTTACTTAGTTTTACTAAATGACATTATTTTATCCTTATCTTGAGTACTTGCTAGTGTTCACCCGCTAACCCATCTTTCAGTGGTTGTATCCCCACTCCATCCAGGAACTGGTCGTTCCACTTCTCCTGCCTAGTGATCGAACTTTAGGATTAACTTTGGGATTAAAGTGTTGAGATTCCATATTTTGGATGGCTCTAGTTCATATTATTGATATTTTCATACGCTTTGGTTTATTCATAGATATTTGTTTTTTCTATGTTTAGGGGGATGTCCCAATTGGATATTGGGTTTATTTTTATTAGAGGCTCAATGGTTTGGTATGGTCAGTATCAGTAGTAGTGTTAGCCTTAGTATTGGAATTAGATTTGGGGCTTATACCATTTTGAACTAAACTTCTCACTGTTCCATTTTTTATACTATATTATGGAACTTGGTTTTGTTATTGTTATGGTTTGGTTGGGTTATAGTTGTTGGTTAGTATAGAAAGGTTGGACTCTTTTAGGTTTTCACGGTCATAGACCTATCCCAAAGTCTAGGGTTACACAATAACATTATCTTGTTATACATTCAGAATTCATTCGACTCAAGATATGCATAGGTTGGTTGGGTTGGGTATCAGGGGTGGTCTCCAGTCCTGGTTACACTTGAGATGCCTAAGGCCTTGAGTTGGGTTGTGTCACAGATGTAGTCCACACACCAAGGTCAGGAAGATCTCAATATTCAGTCAGCAAGTGGTGAGTTTCCTATTTCATGAATTCTAGTAAATTATAGATTATATATTGTATTGTTATTATTCATATATATTGATTTACGGTAGTTAGAGAAAAGTTCTATCCACCTACGGTCAGTAGAGTAGAGGCTTCAAAAATAGTCAGTTAGAGTTATGTTTGTAATTCAAGCTCTTTCTTTAGTTTTGTCATATTGTAAATTTTATCAGTATTATATTCATTCAGAATTTCTAATGATTATGTTTCTACTCAAAAATTTTTAATTATATTTACATTATAAATAAGTTTCTCAAGTAATATGCTAGTACATGGGTTAGCTTAGGATCCCTTGTGGTTCTATGCACCATGCTACGACCAGGGGTAGTCTCTAGTCGTGACAAACTTGGTATCAGAGCCCAAGGTTCAAGTGTCCTAGGGTGTCTATGAAACCATGTCTAGTAGATTCTGGAATAATGGTATAGAGATGTTTGTACTTTTCTTTGAGAGGCTATAACGTATTTGAGAAATATTTTCGTTCTTTCATATCTCAGATCGTGCTGTAGAGTTGTTCTCTAAGAAACTTATAAAGATTTTTGTCTTATTCTTGTCTTGCTCCATTCATGCAAATGTTGCCTTATTTTTTAGGTAATATAAATAGTCATGCTTAAATTCCTTTTGATAGAGTTTTCTTAAACCGTCTCCACACAGTTATAGGGTTGCATGTGGGCTCGAAAGTATTCCATTAGTTCTCTTATGTTCTAAATTTTCAAAGTGTTCGTTCTTATTCATGAAAATCATGCATTGAGCCAAAGTCAGAATTGCTCTCAAATCCTTTTTAAGGATCCTATGATCGCATATGACATAGAGCAAGAAGCGTGAACCTAGAAGTTTAACAATAGTAAAGTTTGATGTGTGTATTTGGATTTAGTAGATTATGTACTCAAGGGGATAATTTTCTAAATGGTTAACTAGTAGGCTAGAAATAGTGTATGCAAGAATTTAAGTTTACTGATTTGAAATTAAGTATGCTAGTATGGGTATGACCAAGAGGTGTACCCAAGGTGACATGGGATGGTGTTATTGCTAAATTTTTATAGTGTGTGTGGTTAGATAGTACTCTTGAGTTTCCAAGTGATAATGAGGCTAGTAATGTAGTATATGATGTCTGTACCATCTAAGTTATGGGTTATATGTTATTGACGTCACGTATCTTGATGTAATGGTAACTCTTATGGTTTAGGGAAAAATATAAATTTAGAGATTTAGTATTAGTAGGCTATGAATGAAAAGAGGTAGACCATATGTTTAGTGAAGCAAATATCTTATTGAGAAGGGCATTAGTATACGATGATAATTTCTAAAGCTAGAGAAAGTTAAGAATGGTATATATTAAGAAAGTGTCCAAGAATAAAGTTAGTATTGTTTAGATCCAGTTTATTCAGGGTATGTTGAGCATTTATGAATAGACCGTCAAAGTTAATACATTATAGATTAGTCTATAAGAAGGAGTTTATCATTTATGCATATGGCTATATCCTAAACTTTATAGTAGCGTAATACCCGTGCCTTTTTCCTAGCTATAAATCATCTCAAGGGTGATAGGACTTACTTTAAAATGAAAACCTATCTTTTTAAATAAGGTATTTTTGAGTTTTTCACTTTCTATCACATGGGAAATTGAGTTAGCTTTCCAGTGGTACTAATTTTGTCCAAATCCAACATTAGACGAGGAAGTTATGGATGTTTTACTTTGAACTATCAGAAACACCCATGTATGACGGCCAAGTTGACGAACCACCACATAAGTGACGGACTGCCACTTTGACCGTCACAACCAAGGCAGTTGAGCCACATACTGGATAAGGATTGATGGACGACTTGACGAATCACCAAAGTTGTGACGGACTATCATCCAGGATGTCAACTCTTATCCAGTGAACCCTATTTCTGGTTCACGTCTGACGAGCTAAGTGACGGACTATCAAGTCTCTGACGGACCGGCATTTGGACCATCAATTTCCACGTTTAGTATATTTCCAGGTTATTTTAACAGGGGTATTTTGGTCACTTATCACTCGCCTACATATACCCTGATAAGTTCGAATTCAGCCATTAAGCTCATTATTATTTCACAAACAAAAACTAGGGTTTCTCTCTAAATTTAATCTCCAAGAACAAGACCCAATCTTCTTCAACAATCAAAGGATTTCAAATCCTTCAAGTTCAAAAACATCAAGAACTTTGAGTCAGGTATGTGTAGTGTTCATCTATGGACCCATTTCATTCTTAGAGTTCAAGAACCATGCTTTTAAATGAGAAACTTTGATTTCCTTTTTGTTATGTGAAGATGTTCGTGGGCTCACTTAAATTACTTGCAGATTTCATTATATTTTACTTTGATGTAGATCCAGTAGTCCCATTTATTTGGGAAATTTATTTTTAGCCACTAAGCAACTTTGATAGATATGGTTGTTGAGTAGCTGATGATGCAAGCTCATAATAAAGATAAGGAGTATGATATGTAAAATGTGGTGAAACTCCTGGATATATATGAAGACTTATCTTTTATCACCATGATAGATCTTGAGTTGGAGAACCTACTCATTACTTCTAAGGATACCTTAGAAAGATCCTTCGTAGGGCATGATATTTTCAGTGATGAAGCAATGTTACTTTTTAGTCTAGAAAGGAGTTTCCTTGGTAATAAAGTGTTTCAAAGAGTAATAAAGGTAGATTAAGAAATAGTGGACATTATAGAGAAGTTACCACTACCAGTATCAATAAAAAGTGCATGTAGTTTTCTTGGAAATATTGAATTCTATAGGAGGTTTGTTAAAGATTTTGAAGGTGTCGAGACCTATATGTAAATTGATTCAAATGAAGTGAAGTTTAAAATTTGGGATGATTGTGTCAAAGCATTTGAGAAGTTTAAAAATATATTCATAGATACTCCTATCTTGATAGCACTTGAATGGGAGCTCTCTTTTAAGTTGACGTGTGATACAGTGATATAGTAGCGGCAGAAGTGTAGGTTTAGTAGAAAAAGAAGATTTTTCATTTTATATAGTTTGCCAACAATACTCTAGATACATCCCAAACAAATTACACTATGATAGAGAAAAAAATGTTAGCTCTAGTTTAGAACCTATCTAATGGGAAAGGTGTAACACCCCAGATTTTTGCCTTCGAAAATTTCTTGAGTTTAGAGATCACTGCTTAGACTACGGCTCACCTAACAATTCATAAAGTCTCTTTAAGGATCATAGGGATTGAGCTGTAGGGTGACCAGTAAGGGTTGCCCATAGTTCTATTGTGACTACGACTGGGATTTCATGAGTCATAATGACTTTTTAACAGTTGTAGGCTGCTTTTCATGGTCAAACTAGTGTAGGTTCCAATGTCACTATTGTGGTTACAACTAGGACCCTACGAGTCATAAGGTTTATGTACGAGTCATATGGTACGATTGTAGGGTCAACAATCAAGGTGCCTTGGGACATTACCCTGACTATGAGTCAAAGAGATAACTCATAGTTAGTTATTATGAGTCATTACCCCATAATGGCTGGGTGGTAAATTTTCAGTGTTTTTATTTAGGGAACTTTTGTAAATTCCCACTTTCCCCACTTAGAATCCACATCCATAAAACACCAAAAGGGGTTATTTTCATCCTTTATAAAATCAAACAAGTCTTAAACACTCACAAATCCTTAAGTCAAGAACAAGCTAGGGTTTCTCTAGGTTGATCATATAGAGCTTCCAAGTGGTGATTTCTCTCCATAATTGTGATACTTTTAGGCACATACCTCTACCTTAAAGTTATTTTATGTAAAGCATATGTTTAAATAGTTATTCATGTTGATTTAAATAAGGATTTTGAACTAGGTTGAGGATTTTTGAATGAATGTTACATGAATTGGATTCCCACGATTTAATATGCATTGGTTATTCTTTATCAATGGGTTTTGAACTAATTGCATACATAGGTATGGAATTGGAAAGAGGGTTGAGGTATTCCCCCAAATTAATGATTTTGGTTTTGTAATCTGGTTTGGAAATTGTGTTCCCTTAACCCACCTGCATAATTGGATTTAAAAGCTAGTAAATAATATGATTTAGCGTATTTCCCTAAACTATTGTAATGCACAAATGGTCAAATGGATAAAAAAGATTTTGAAGGCATTGTTGACCATGTTTTAGATTTCAAACTTGATTTAATGAACAAAGGGGGTCTTGGAATTCCACCAACTAGATTTAATAAACAGAGTGGGTCAAGGTATTCCCCCAAGTTGATTGAATTGGTATGGCATAATTATAAGCTTTCATGTGTAATAGTATGATGATACTTGTGGTTGATTCCTTAACGGATAATTCCTTGGTTAAATGGATGGATTATGTGAAACTCATTATTATTAGGCTTAAAGGGGATTGTGTAGATCGTCGTAGAAGGTGGAGGTCTAGGGGGACCGATACTAGAAGCCACATTTGCCAGTGTGGGGGTCTTTTTGATCGAGTTCTTAGTTTAGACTTATATATTTATTTTTTGTATTGACTAGGGTTGAGGCATTCCCATGGATCATCCTTGGATTTTCCTGGTTCGTGCAGCTAATACGCACTAGGACCCTTTCAGCTGAAAAAGCTAAGCCCATATAGCCCGTGGGTGTCCTTTGGATGGTTAGAGTTACACAGTACAGGTTAATGGTTTTAAATATCATATTAAACCTTATTCCCTATCCCAGAATCTAATATATATGTATGTATGTATGCATGTATATGAACATATACACTAAGTTTGGACTGAATTTCGAGTTGACATTATTTTATCCCTACCCTGAGTTATATGTTAGCGCTCACCCCGCTAACCATCTTTGAAGTCTATGCGATACAGGGAAATGATATATTTCTATATTTTTTGCATAGTGATTAGGTGATTCCTGTATTAAACGTGAGTCATCTTAAAGTGGTGAGCTTTCATATATTGGAAGACCCTCATTTCATATTCTTATTTCATTTTATTTTGGACTATTCTTTTTGAAATCTTTTTGGCTATGGTCAAGGGCATGTCCCGACTTAGATTGTTCTTAGATTTTAGAGGCTTTGTAGATTACAGTAGATTGAGATGGATATTAAAGTTCTTATATTTTTTGTTTGTTAGTTGAGTTGCCTATATTATTATATATTGAAAACTCAACTATACCTTATTATATACACAGAATTCATCCGTTGCTAGCTGTATTGTGTTTCGGTTGGTTAGTGAATAGGGGATGGTCTCCGGTCCTCAGTGGACTTGAGATACCTATCACGACTAGGCCCTAGTTTTGGTCATGACAAAGTTTATATCAGAGCCTAGGTTTATCGTCGATTAGAGTCTCTTTTATGGGTGTGTAGCATGCCACACTTATAAAGGAGAAGTTACGGGGAATGTAGGAATGTTTCCCCATTCTTGTGATCTATTTTTGGGATATAGAGTCTAGAACATTGAAATATCCTCTAATTTTATTTGTTTAGATTTCAGATAATGCCTCCCCAAAGATCTGATGCTCATGGAAGCTCCTTTGTCCTACCTAAGGACAATGTGGATGGAACTCATTCTACTTATGGAGTACAAACTTGGTCTAGGGCCCCTGCTCCTAACTTCTCATATGGAGTTCCACCAGCCCCTACCAATCTTCGCTGGGCTTTTTAGGCTAATGAATTTCATGACCCACCTCTCAAAGGAGATATTTCTAATACTAAATTACATCAATTTATTCATCTGCTGACTCAGTGGTGAGTTCTCATTCTTGTCAGCCTGACCACGTTGATTTTGTTTCTCAATCTTCTGACGTCACTAGAGTTGGCCAAGTCATGAAGTCTAATCCTCCGACCTTTATATGCTCTAAGTTTGAGAAGGATTCTTAGGGGGTTTTTGATGCCATGGAGAAAATATTTAGGGGTATGCATGCTATTAATATGGAGGGTGTGGAGTTTATTACATATCAATTAAAGGATATGGTATACCATAGTATGAAGAGTAGCAGCAATTGAGGGGTGATGATGTTGAGCGAGATATATAGGAGGAATGTCTAATGCTTTTCTTGATCGCTTCTTTTCTCGAGAGTTAAGAAAGGCTAAAGTTGAGAAGTTTATAAACTTGAAGCAGAGAAGGATGACTGTAAAGGAGTATACTTTGAAGTTCCATTAGTTATCTCATTATAGTCCAGAGTTGGTGTCTAGAATAAGGGCAAGGATGAGAAAGTTTGCTTTGGGTTCATCTTGAGACCTGGCTCTAAAGTGTAAGCCGGCTATATTGAATAACGGATGGATATCTCTAGGCTGGTGGTGTATATGCAATAGGTTAAAGATAAAAACAAGAAGAAAAAGAAAATAAGAGAGAGGCAGAATATGAAGTTTAGGTATTCGGAGCAAAGTAGAGGCCAACAAATCAGTGGTAGAGATGGTAGGAACTGGGGCAAGAAAAGGCTTGGGAAAATTCTGGTTCCAATCCTACGGCTAGTGCTCCATGTCCTAAACCGTTAGATGATCATCTCTTTCAGGATGATAGTAGGTTTAAGACCCAGGGTGCCCAGACCCAGGATAATAGAGCTTATTTATCTCAATCATATCTTCCTTTTAGATTTTATGCTAAGTTGCACCATGGTTTTTGAGATAAGGGAAGATATAAATGTTTTAGATGTGGCCAACCTGGTTATTTTCAGAGGAACTATCCGGTAGCAAGTGTTGCTTCTTGAGCTAATAAGTTTCCAATTTCTATTTCTTTAGCTCTTGTGCCAATGGGTGCTACTTCTATTACAAAAACTGGTTGGAATCATCTCTATGATCTTGCCACCCTTTAAGAATATGAGGTATCTCCTGATGTTTTTACAGGTATATTATAACTTTTCTCTCATGATGTATATTTCCTTCTTGATTCGGGGTCTACCCTTTCCTATATTACCCCTAATGCGGTTGTTTATTTTGGTGTTGTTCTTAAGAGTATTCTTAGTCCTTTCTCTATGTTACCTTATTGGCTGATTATGTTGTGGCTAAGAGGGTTTATAGGGGTTGTGTGGTATCTATTGGTGATAGGGAGACCTTGGTAGATCTGGTTGGATTGGATATGGTAGACTTTTATGTGATCTTAGGGATGGATTGTCTTCACTCATGCTATACTTCTTTAGATTGTCAGACCTATAAGGTTAGTTTCCAATTCTCAAATGAATCGGTAAGGGAATGGGAGGGAAGTTCCTTATTCCTAAGGAAAGGTTTATTTCGTATCTTAATCCTAGTAATTGATTTTCAAGGGGTGTCTATACCATCTAGTTTGGGTTAGAGATTCTACCTCTAAGGTTCCATCTCTATAATCTATCCCTATTGTAAATGAATGTTTCCCTGTGATCTTCTTAGTATTCCTCCCAAGAGGGAAATAGACTTTAGGATTGATTTTCTACCAGATACCAATCCTATTACTATTTCTCCATACAAAATGGCTTCATCTGAGTTGAAAAAACTTAAGAAGCAGTTAAAGAATCTTCTTTATAAGGGTTTCATCCATCCTAGTGTTTCTCCATATGATTCTCCTATTTTTTGTGTTTAAGAAGGATGGTTCCCTTCATATATGTATAGATTATCGACAACTAAATAAGGTAAAGGTGAAGAATAGGTACCTTTTTTTCCTAAGATTGATATTTTCTTTGACTAGGTTTAGGGTGATAAGTACTTTTATCTGATTGATCTTCGGTCGGGTTATCATCAGTTGAACATTAGGAAAGAGGATATCCCTAAGATGTTTTTCCAAACCCGACATGCTCATTATGAGTTTCTAGTGATGTCATTCGAGTAGAAAAATGCTCTGACTGCGTTTATGGATCTTATGAATCGAGTATTTAAAAAGTTCTTGGATTTATTCATGATCATGTTTATTGATGAAATATTGGTTTATTCTAAGAGTGAAGAGGACCATGCCAATCACCTCCGTATAGCATTGCAATCTCTTAAGAATTAATGATTGTATACTAAGTTTTATAAGTGTGAGTTTTGGTTGAATGTTATGACCTTTCTTGGTCATGTTGTTTCTAGTGAAGGGATCATGGTGGATCCACTGAAGGTGTAAGCAGTTAAGAAGTGTCCTAGACCCACGACTCCAACCGACATTTAAAGCTTCTTAGGTTTAGCCAAGTATTATAGGATATTTTTGGAAAGTTTTTTATCTATTGCTGGTCCTTTAACTAGGTTGACTCAGAAAAAGGTAAAATTTTTGTGGTCCGATGCTTGCAAGTGTACCTTAGAGAAGTCGAAGGATATGTTGACTTTTGCTCCAGTTTTGACCCTACTCGAGTGTATTGATGGATTTGTTATTTACTATGATGTGTCGCGTGTAGGACTTGGTTGTGTCTTGATGCAACATGGAAAGGTTCTGGCCTATGCTTCTAGGTTGCTGAAAGTTTATGAGAAAAATTACCCAATCCAAGATTTGGAATTGGTTGTTGTTGTGTTTGCTATAAAATTTAGCGTCATTACTTGTATGGGGTTCATGTTGATATCTATTCAGATCCTAAAAGGTTGTAGTATGTATTCACTCAGAAGGAGTTGAATCTCAGGCAACGGAGATGGCTTGAGTTGCTCAAGGACTATGATATGAGTCTTCATTAGCATCCAGATAAAGCTAATATGGTTGTTCATACTTTTAGCAGGTTGTCCATGGGTAGATTATCTCATATGGATGAGGAGAAGTGGGGATTGGTAAAGGACATTCACCAATTGGATAATCTTGGAGTTCGTTTTTTGGATTCTGAAGATAGAGGTGTGTTTGTACGAGAGGTGGTGAAGTCATCTCTTGGTAAGAGGTGAAGGAAAAGCAGGTTTTGGACCCAATCTTGATACAGATTAAGGCTAATGTAGGTCAGCATAAGTTCATGGAATTTGAGATTGCAGGAGATGGTATCTTAATGTACCAAGATAGATTATGTATTCTAGATATTGATGGGCTGTGAGAAAGAGTTTTGACTGAGGCTCATGAGTCAAAGTATACAGTTCATCTGGGCTCAATGAAGATGCATCATGAACTGAAGGGATTTATTGGTGGAACAATATAAAGAGGGATGTGGCTAAGTATTTAGTATGTCAGCATGTGAAGGTTGAGCATTTAAAGCTTGACGTCATATCCCAAGAGATTGAGTTTCCTAAGTGAAAGTGGGAAGTGATCAATATGGACTTTGTTACTGGTCTTCCACGATCTCACCATTAATTTGATTCGATTTGGGTCATCGTGGATAGGATGACTAAGTCAACTCAATTTTTCCCTGTGAGGACTATGTACACTGGAGAGGCTTATGTGAGGTTGTTCATTTAGGATATCATCAACTTACATAGTGCGCTCATTTCTACTATTTTAGATAGAGTAGGTATTCAGTTCTCTTCTCATTTTTGGCATTCATTTTAACAAGGTTTGGTCACACGGGTGAACCTTAGCACTGCATTCCACCCTAAGACGAATGGACAAGCAAAAAAGACTATTCAAACTTTGAAAGATATGCTAATGGCCTATGTGATTGATTTTTGTGGTTGTTAGGTGGATCATTTTCTTTTTATCCAGTTCACGTATAACAATAGTTATCACTGAAATATTAGGATGGCTTTTTTTAGGCTCTTTACGGTAGGAGGTGTAGTTATCCTATTGGGTGATTTGAGGTTGGTGATACTAGGTTGTTCAGTCCAGAATTGGTTCACTATGCAATGGAGAAGGTAAAGGTGATTCGGGATAGACTTAAGATTGCTCAGAGTCGCCACAAGTCCTATGCGGATGTAAGGCAAAGAGAGTTGGAGTTTGAGGTTAGTGATTGGGTATTCTTGAAGGTATCTCCTATAAAGGGAGTTAGAAGATTTAGGAGGAAGGGAAGCTCGGCCCCCGATATGTGGGTCCATACTTAATTTGAGAAAAGTGGGTAATGTTGTTTATGAGTTGTATTTGCCTTTGAGTTTTGGTTTCGTTCATCCAATTATTCTTATTTTGATTTTGAAGAAGTTTGTGGGTGATCTGTCTTTGGTTATGCCTATTGAGAGTGTTGGTATTTTAGATTCCTTGTCTTATGAGGAAGTCCCAGTGGAGATTTTGGATAGACAAGTCCGTCGATTGAGGATTAAGGATGTGGCTTCGGTAAAGGTTCAATGGAGGAACGAAAAGGTTGAAGAAGCTACTGGGGAAGCTAAGGAGGACATGAAGTCTAGATACCCATTCTTATTCCCGAATTAGACAATTGTGCTTAGGGGAGAGAATGTAACACCCCGAATTTTTGTCTTTGAAAATTTCTTGAGTTTGGAGCTCACTACTTAGACTAGGACTCACCTAAAGAGTTATAAGGTCTCCTTACGGGTCGTAAGTCTCGAGATATAGGGTGACCAGTGAGGGTTTCTTGTATTTTTGCTGTGACTACGACTAGGATGTCACGAGTTGTAAAGACTCTTTATGAGTCATACGGCTATTTTTGTGGTCAAACTAGTGTAGGTGCCCAATGTACTATTATGATTACGACTAGGACCCTACGAGTCGTTAATTCTATGTAAGAGTTGTGTGGTATGATTGTAGGATCAACAGTCGAGGTGCCTTGGGAGACTGGCCTAACTACGATTCAAGGGGAGTACTCATAGTCAGTCGTTACTAGTCGTAAGGTGACCGGTAATGACTGGGCAGTAACTTTTTAGTGTTTTTATTAAGGGAACTTTGGTTAATTTCATTTTTCCGCACTTAGACCCCGCATCCATAAAACACCAAAAAGGGGTTATTTTCATCCTTTAGCTAATCAAACAAGTCTTAAACACTCACAAATTCCTAAGTCAAGAACAATCTAGGGTTTCTCAAGGTTGACCATTTAGAGCTTCCAAGTGGAGATTTCTTAATTGTGTGACTTTCAGGCATGTACCTTTTCCCTTAAGCTTGTTTTACATAAATCATGTATTTAAATGGTTATTCAAATAGATTTGAATATGAATTTTGATTTGGGTTGAGGGTATTGGAATTAATGTTACATGAATTGGATTCTAATGATTTAATATACATAGGTTATGGTTTACCAATGGTTTTTGAACTAATTGGGTGTATGCGTACGGTAATGGGAAAGGGGGTTGAGGTATTCCCCTAAATATATAACTTTGGTTTTGGAATTTGGTTTGGAAATAGTGATTCTCAACCCACTTGCAAAATTGGATTTAAGAATATGGTTAATCACATGATTTGGATTTTTCCCTAAACTATTGCCTTCGATAAATGGTTAAATGGATAAAGGGGGTTTTGAAGACCTTGTTCGCCATGTTTATGATTTTTAACTTGATTAATGAACAAATGAGGTCTTGGCATTTCCCCAATGGGATTTAATGAACAACGGGGTCATGGTATTCCCCTGGGTTGATGGAATTGGTATGGCATAATTATAAGCTTACAAATGTAATGGTATGACGATACCTGTGGTTGAAGCCTTAAAGGATAATTCCTTGGTTAAATGGATGGGTTATGTGAAGCTCGTTTTAATTGGGCTTAAAGTGGGTCTTGTAGCTCACTGTGGAAGGTAGAGGTCCCAGGGGGACCGACACTGGAAACCATGTTTGCCGATGTGGGGGTATTTCTGACCATGTGCATTGTTTACACACACACAGACACACATATATATATATGTGTGTGTTCGATTGGCTATGGTCGAGTAATTCCTTAGCTCATCCTTGGATCTTTGTAGTTCGTATGGCTAACACGTAGTGGGACCCTTTCAATTGGGGGAGCTGAACCCATTTAGTCCGTGGGTTCCTTTAGGACAGTTAGAGCTACACAGTCCACATTATGATTTTAAATATCATGTTAAACCTTTTTCTCTGTCCCATCATATTATATAAATATATATGTATGTATTCATGTATAAGGACATGTACACTGAGTTTGGATTGAATTTCGTGTTGGTATTATTTCATCCATACCCAGAGTTACATGTTAGCGCACACCCCACTAACCATCTCTGGACATTGTATTACCACATGATGCAAGAAGCAGAGACACTTCTGATTTTCCTGCATAGTAATTAGGTGATTTCTTGATCAATCGTAGTTAGCTTGAAGTGCTGAGATTTTGTACCTCGGATGACTCTTATTTCATATTCTTGTTACCTTTTGTTTTGGACTATTCTTTGTAGACTCCTTTTGGCTATGGTCGGGGGAATGTCCCAACTTAGGTTGTTCTTGTATTTTAGAGGTTTTGTGGATTGTTGTGGATTGGGATAAATGTTAAAGTTCATAGATTTCTTTATGAGCTAGTTGTGTTGCCTATCTTGTTGTTATATGGAACTCATCCCTGTCTTGTTATATGTTTGGAATTCATCTGCTACTAGTTATATTGTGTTTTTGTTGGTTAGGGTACAAGGGGTGGTCTCTGGTCCTCGGTAGACTTAAAATACCTATCATGGACAGGCCTTAGTTTAGGCCATGACAAAAGTTGATAGTCCACACTGATTATATTGTAATAAGGTATTTATTTAATAAGAAAGAGGCTAAATCCAAACTCATCAGATAAATTTTTGTTGTCGCAAGAATTTGATCTTGAGGTTCGTGATAAAAAGGAACAAAGAATCAAGTGGTAGACCATTTGTCAGGGCTATAATATAAATCACATGTAGTTGAAGGTGGATGCATTAGAGAAGAGTTTCTCGATGAACAACTATAGCATTAAGTATATCTGAGCTACCATGGTGTACTGATTTCCACTCTTACGTATGGGATGAGTCATACTTTTGTAAGCACAACACTAATTGAATTACTAGAAGAAATATTCCAGAATGTTAGGTTAAACAAGTGCTTGAGATCAGTCACTTATCACTTTACGAATGACATCATTGAGGAGAACACACAACACATAAGGTGTTACAACCAGGATTCTTTTAGCCCACTTTGTTCAAGGATTCCTTAGCATTTGTTAAAGAGTGTGATCAATGTCCATGAATGAGAACTATATCTTAATGAGATAAAATTTCATAAATGACATCTTAGAGGTATAGATATTTGACATTTGGGGGATAGATTTTATGGGTCCATTCCCGCCATCATTTGCTAATCAATACATCTGGGTCACAATTAACTATGAATCCAAATAGTTAGAAAAGACAGATCTTCCTACTATTGATGGAAAGATAGTGGTTAAATTCATAAACAAGAACATTTCTCCTTGTTTGGAACCCGTAGAGCAATCATTAGTGATGGAGGGACATACATTATCAATAATTTGTGCAAAAATTTGGCAGCAACGTATGGGGTAAAGCATAGGGTTTCTATACTATACAATACTTAAATAAGTGGTCAAATCAAAGTGTCAAATCTTGAAAAGTAGATTCTTTGGATAATCATGAATGCTCAACGTAAGGACTGAGCCAACAAATTGCTGATGCATTATGGACGTCTAGGACTACTTACAAATATCCCATAGAAAATTCCCTATATCAATTGGTATATGGGAAAGCCTGTTATTTTCTTGTTAAGATAAGCATCGTGATTTTTGTGTGGTGAAAAAGATAAATCTCGATCATGAGTTAGTGGGGGGGAAATGTTGTTGCTGCAGTTACATAAACTCGATGAGTTTTGCTTGTATGCATATGTGCAAAACTCTACCAAGAAAAGACCAAAAGATGGCATGACAAACATAGTGTGCACCGAGCCTTTGAGATTTACTAGAATTTATTGTTTTTTGATTTGAGATTATCTTTTTTCCCAAGGAAGTTGAGGTCAAAGTGGTCTAGACCATTTGAAGTTATTCCAATAACCACTCATAGGGGTGTGCATTGGTGAGTATGATTTGGTTTTATTTATTATCAGTTTAATTTACCTATTTTTGATTTTTAAATATACTAAACCAATAACCAACCAATAAGATTTTTTTAGCTATTTTTAGTCCTTAAAGATTCAATTATCGATTTAACAGATAAGAAAATACTCATGAAATAAAAATAGTAGCAACTAACATGAAAAAACACTAAATCTTAGTTGCAGCCAAATCCTACTAGATGTGTTTTATTTTCAAGAATCTTCAAGCTTGAACTAAATGTTACTTGATATGTGTGTGTGTCTCTCTGTGTGTGTATAAATATACATGTACGTATGTATATATATATATACATATATGTGTACATATATATAAATATATATATATATGTATACATATACATATACTATTTATATACGTATGTATATATACATATACATATATGTATGTGCATATATAATTTAGTATATTTTACATATTTTAGTATATTTTTAATAGGTTATTGATTTTCCCAATAAAAAAATTATAAAACTATTAAAAAATCATAACTAAATAACCCAATAACAATAAACTATTAACATTTTCATCAGTTTGATTTATTGGTTGGCTTGGTTCTTGCACACCTTAAACCCTCATGGGGCAGTTAAGTTATGATGTGAAGGTAAGAGTACAACATTTCTGGTAAATGGGTAGAGAGCCAAGAATTACTAGGTCGAGTATACTGATATATAGAAAAAGTCCATCACATTTGCAGATGAATGAGTGGGAGTTGCATCGTGCCATGATGTAAAGTTTTGGGATACAACCGAAGAATGCAAGATAATAGTTAGGATTGAAAACAAAAAGAAAAAAATAACATATGATAACAAAAATAAAAACACAAAAAATTGTCAAGGCATGACAAAAATTGCAATGCTTGGAGGAGGGCAACCCACTTTTTTAATGCATTTTATTGTTTTTAGTGTAGTCTGCAGAATTAATGGTAGTTCTTGATGTTGGAAGAAGGAAAGTACTGTGCTATAATTGAATGAGGTAGATTACGTAACATATAGATATGCCAGGATAACTTGAGAGTAATATTATGAAAGAAGGGAACCAATAATTTCTCAAAGGCAAGAGACAGTAGACTCTCGCATTATCAGCATATTATGGAGGCTAGGCTCCATCTTATTTCCATGAAATGGAGGAAAATAATTCTCTAGCCCCAAACAAGTGAGCCCTCACGATATCGACGTGTCATGAGCCCTAAGCCACTATAAATTGGCATGACATGAAGCAGGTATTTTCTACCAAAATTATTAAGAAATATTTTGTTAAACCAGATACACCCCCTTTTGAAACCAAAAAATCCCAAATCTTTTCCACTCTAATAGCGCTAGTGTATTACTCCCTCAGATTTTCTTCAACTTTTAATATGTCAGTGGCTATATTTCTCCAAATTTTCTCCTCCTTGTCTCATGCAAATGCAATAGGAACTATGTCTAGCAGGCAACAAAAAGGCAAGGGAATTGCTTCATCAAGTAAGGAAAGAAATAAAGTTAGAATTGGTGCTCATGTTCCAAAGGCCCCAGTAATTCCAAAGGGCCAAACATAAAGGTTTGGAACTAGGTAGGTTTTGGATGAAGGAAAAAAATGGTAAAACAACCTTCCAAAATCCAAATACTCCCAGGATATGATGATTGAAAAAGGATAGATTGATAAGATAACTTCTACAAATTATGAGACATATAGAGCAATTAGGTATGAAATTTGTTTTTGATAAGCCAACATAGTGTAACCTACATCTAATCCAAGAATTTTATGAAAATTGGGATCCTCAGCATCCTGACTTCAAGGGGCAGATCAGGGGACAAGTCTTAATGTTTGAAGCACACAATATGAACATCATCTTGGGTGCCAGAGGATGATCCTTTTCAACTAAGACAACTGAACATTGTACCACTTTATGTTGTGATTAAACATATGCTGATTGATAATAAATCATGGTGAGGTGGAGCTACCATAAATACCACAGGTACTATTTAACATTCCTCTATGCTCATATGAATAGAGAGTCTCGTGTACGGTTAAGTATTGTTTACAATTACCTCATACCAAGTAAATACGTAACTGATGTAACTCGAGATAGAGTATGTTTGGTGAATGCCCTTATGCAGGATGTAGAGATAAATATTGGGGCTATAATAAAGCCCTCTATGAAAAATGATAAGGGTTCATCAGGGTTATAGGTATGGATTTGGTGGTTTGCTGATGAGGTTTATGAGAAGCCATGATACTGATAAGAAGGCATTGGATTACAGACTTAATTAGAGAGGCATTTGATTATTGTGACACAAACCTAGGTACATGATATTTCTCACAGTCCCATGCTTATACTAGCTAAGCGACATGCTTGAGATAATGGGATTACAGATAGAACATTTGGACTAAGAATATTATTTCTATTAATTGGAGCCAGTCCATCAACAAGAGAGAAAATATAATGAGTAAAGGTGGAGTACCCATTAAATTCCTATGTTAGGACATTGTTAAAGGTTGGTCCAGATTTTATGGATCCGATGGATGGTGATGTATCTATCAATGTGGATAGACACTAGCAAGACTCGAATATTGAGTTCGATAATGAGAAAGAGGCTGATCCATAATATGGTTATGAGGACCTTGGTCCTAATTAGGATAATAGCATGGAAGATTGGTTTAGGAGTTTACCAAGTACCTTACTTTTGCACTTGTTTTTACTTCTTGTGAGAACTAGGGACAATGTTACATTTTAAGTGCAGGTGCGAGAATTTTTTTGTGGTCTGTGGTTCGTTTGTTATTTTGTGATGTTTGTGGTTTGAAGACAATTTATGTAGTTGTTTTGTTGAAAATTTTGTTTGTAATATGTAAATAGTAGAACTTATGGATTTGTGATAGTAATTTCTTGGTTCGTTCTTTAGTTATGTTTGTTTTTTTATTAGATTTAGCATTATTAAGTGTGTTCTTTTATTTCAGTTCCTCAACTTTTATTTTTTGTGCTTTTTCTGAGGATAGTTCCTTTGAATCGAGTAATTAAGACTTTTTAGGAGAAAGTGTGTTTAACAGTCATAGTTAATGACTTTTCTCTATGATGGATGGATGATGATTGTCTTAAGAAAAAATTAGTGTGAGGAGAAATTAAACACATTTCCAATTGAAAGAATCACTTCACTTAATGATATGCTAGACTTCACGAAATGTTGATACAAAAAAAGCGTTAATAAGTGAGAAACTTAGTGGAATTTCATGAGATTTTGAATGTGACTTGAAAGAGAAAAGATGGCTTAATTGCGCTTGTCACTCAATTTGGTTGTGTTGAATTGACGAGGCTTAAAGTTTAGCGTTTTTGAGTTTTTTGTGCCATGCGTAGTGAGTATTTACCTTTGTTCCTTCAAGTTAGTATCTATAACTTACCTTGTATGTGCAAAACATTGAACTAGTTTGTAAACTTGTGGGACACAATAAAGGGATTTTTTATAGATGAATTCCTCTTCCTTATTAGTACCCAGCGTGCATTACCCTTAGAGAGATCATGTTGTGATTTTAAATTTATTCTTTGAAAAAAACACATAGCTAGCCTAATCCCCTTTGTTCTAATATCCTTGTTCTAGATTTGATCCAAAAAATCCAAGACCGATTGCACTTTAGTGACAAATTGTGTTGAAAAAAAGGAAAACAAGTACTCAAGAAAATAGGTGACTAGTAGTGTAAGGAGGAAAGTAGTTTGTGCATACCCTTATGTTGCAAGAGATTATATGTTTACAAATCTCTAGTGTAAATATGGGTGAAAGAATGTTTTGTGTGTGGGAAAAGTATAAATCCATGAGAGAAGATAAGGTGATGAAAAAGAGGGTCAATAAAAGTGAAATAAAAGGTAAAAAAAAAAAGAAAAATAAGAAAAGTGCCTTACAGTGAAAAAGGATAGTAGTCACTATTAATCGAATGGTTCTTAACTGTCCCTCAATGGATATTACAACCTTAAAAAGTCATTTTTGATCATATAAGTTTGATCAATTATTTGATTGAGTAGTACACTATAGACAATCCTATGGTATGTGATCATGTTTGAAATCTTCTTTGGAGTGAGAGAGATTATTTTAAGAATATGCCCCAGGTTATTTTGTATGCTTGTACTCTGAGGGTAGGAGAACTATTTAAAGGTTAAGGGAACTTAATGGTAAGACTTTGGGAAACTAAAGGCTTTGTCACCAAAATATAGCTATGTTGGCTGGATTTTTACTTGTAAGAGTGTTTAAAGGTTGTGTGGTTCTACTATGGGATGTTTATGATGGTGAATATTATTGATTGAAAGAAACGTCTATCATGATTAAAGTGTTTAGAAAATTAATGTGAGTTTTTTAGTTAAATAGGTTATGTTAGGTCTCAGCTTATGTCATGAGGTGTAAGAGGATTATTCGAGGACGAACAATGTTTGAAGTGTTGGGTGGTGATCTTGGATGTATTTATACATGTAATTACTAATTATTTCCTATACTTCTACTATTTTTGTGAGGTATATTTTGTATATATTCATATGACTAGGCTTAAAATGTGTTTGTGAACTAATGGATGTGATTAGCATTTACAGGTTAAGGTGTTGCAAAGAGTAAGCTTGATTTGAAGTCAATGAAGAGCTTTTTGATAATGAATACATTATGAGAGATATTGTAATGCAAGACAAGCTAAAAATAGCTGCTTGAAGGAAACTACAGACCATGGCACACAAAGGGAAGTGGAAGAATGCACTTGGCAGGGAGAACTAATTTCCTCCGTGCCACGAAAGTTGCATTATGTTTTACTAACATGGTACGGAGATGAAAAATACTCAAGTGGAAAGAAATAGTAAAGGGTCATGATATTGACCTGTCACAAAAGTGATATTCAACAATTTCAAAGTGACATGGAGGGACTATTACGTTAGTTGTTTGCACTTGACTTTAAATTGGACACATGATAGAACTTATAAGCATTACGTATTCCCTTAGGAGGTGAAAAACTCATGCAAGGCTTGCAATTAGGGAAATAAGGTTTATTTCTCATCTTTTATCTTCTATTTCAAATATTGTATGAATAATTCTAATTCTATGATGTTGATTCTAAATATCAGTGGCTAAGAACATTTGTTCTGAGGTTGAGGTCGCTCTTTAGCTAGTTTAACATTGAATTTATTGCATTGGTCATTCTTAAACTCTTGTTTTTACTATTTTAATGCTTGGTAAACATTAACATATATCTATAATCCTTTCATGAACCCGAAAGGAGAATTATTAGGATACAACAAGGAGTTTAGGGGCAATTTCTCATATTCATAAAGAAAAGATTTGATTTGTATCACTTAGAACTCCTTGTTTGGTTAAAATATGGAATGACATATCAATGCATCTAAACTAGATTATTGCATCCCTACTCAATAATGTAGTTGTGATACCCATTTAGGTAGACGATTAGAGGTTCGGAAGATCATAGTCAAATTATCAACCCCATGAACCAACAACCATATTATAATAACCCTCGTTATGATTTTAGAATTTTCTATATTCTGATAATTTCATCCTTCTTTATAGTTGCTTTATCTCATTAAAGAGTTATGGGATTAGTTGGCACGGTCCCAAATGTATTTGGGAGTGATTTATATGAGTTTGTGGTTTTGGATATCCTTAATGGATGAGTTTAAATTTGGTCAACACGTAGTGATTAAAGCTTTGTATGGTGATTCTGGTGGCACCATTAGATCTAATATGTCGATTTGGGGTTAGTAGCAGGATTGGAATGGGTTCAAAATATTTATTTTGCATTTTGACCCTTCGTCTAAAAACTAGTTAAATTTTGTCCTTAAAAGGTCTTGGGTACAATTCATTGAAAATGATCTCTTATAAAAAAAAATATGATGGTTCCATTGAGTCTAGAATGTTGAATCTAGCCTAGTATTATAGTTTGATTATGTTTGAGAGATCTGGAATGAGATTTAGGTAGCTGTTTGAAGTTATGAGTTTTACGTCATTGAGTTTTAATAGTATCACTGCAGTTAATGAGAAACATTTTGCATGTGTATATTACCATATGACTACCCAAAAACTCGAGTCATGATGGTACTTATCATTTCTTAGACTTGATAAGTAAGCAAATCACCTAAATTTAAATGTAAAGGAAGTTTATAACAAAATTTCAATGGCGAGACTTCTAGAACAAAGTCCAACCACTTATACACATTAATAGTGGAAGTCTGACTAACAATAAAACCAAAACCATCCCACCTCGTGTCACAGTGTAAGAACAATCTAAATACATCTCAAAATATGAAAATACAATTGAGAGTCCGAATAATTACTAGTTTGACTTAGAATCCAACATAAGACACAACTAGATTGGATGAGGTTAGAAGTCAAATCCGAATGTATAAAGTGGCCACACCTAGATATATCACAAATCTTTGCACGAACTGAGCTGTCGTGCAGCACACTTATACTTGAATATGCACCGAAAGGGAACAATAGGAATAAGTTCGGTCCACTTATAATTACTAGGTATCATAGGTCAACTGCAAAGTACAAAATAAGGTATATAAAAATACACACTATGAGAACGTTAGGTATTACCAACTATCTTGTGAACTCATTGGTAAATATCACCCTTTACCTGTGAGTCTCAGGATGTCTCCTTACCAACCCTTGTCTTTGATCCAAGTTTAATTATCACCTTGTGGGTCACTATTGTAATCCCCTTTTCAAAATCTCAATCTCTCTTATGAAGACAATCTCGAATACAGGAAGGTTCTTAGAGTTTAACACAACTAATAAATCAATTAAACTGAAGAAGATCACAATGCAAGTATAAATGATGATCAAGAAGAACCTCACACTTCCCCTACTTTGTTATTCAGTTAGGGTTCCCACAACTTTAGCTGAGGGAATTAGCCACTCATAGTTGCAAAATAATCCATTGAATTCGATAAAGAAAGCATAGAATTAATTTCACAATAATGAAAAAATAAAAACCCAAAGTCTCAAATCAATTACGTAACCAAAAACCAAGAACAAGAAGATTCCAAGATAAAAAGTCAATCTTGAAATTAATTTACATTTGTAAGAGTATAAAGTGTGTAACCTTATACAAAAGTGCCTCAAAGATATTTATAGTTTCTGAAAATAACATAAAAACCTAACCAAAATAAAATAGGAAAATTATGTCGGTAGTGGTCATGCCTCAAGCAACGAGTCGTCTGGACGGACAATGACTCATTGTCATCTCTGTTGCCTTCTTCCTGCGTTGGGTGATGACGACACATGGTTAGACCCCATGAGCCATTGGCTGCAAATTGCTGTCCCTCCAATAGATTTCCAACTTTTAGCACTTTTTATCTATTGTCAAAATGACTCCTCATTACGAGTTGCTGCCTGATATAAAGACTCATAGGCTTATTCTGTTTCCACAGGGCTTCAGCTTGGGTATCTTCAAGACTTTTCTCATTTACTTAGAACGACTCCCACCACGACTCGTTGTCACTCCAAATGAGTCATAGTCTACCTCTACTTCAATCCTTGGTAGCAGCAGCCTTCTGTTATCACCACGACTTGGGGTACAAGTCGTATAATGAGACAATGACTCATAGTAAAGTAAGTAACTTTGATTTTTTAGAGAGTTTTCATCTAATTCTATTCCACACCACTTACAACCTAATTCACCTACAACACACAAAAAACACATAACATATTTATCAAAACGGCCTAACTATTTGCATATTTTCATAGTTTTAAGCATAAAAGATGTCATGAAACCATGGTACATCAACACCCTCAAATTAGAATGCTTGCATGATCTCACGTAACACAAATAAGAAAAAACAACTTCATGACTCTTATTTAAGAAACCCTAAGATACCTATGATAGTCAATTATAATTTAAGCTAAAAAACATCACCCCCTCCTAGTTCAACCATTTCAAACCAACTGAGAGTAAGATTGTATCACAAAAAAATGATGCAAAGGAATTAATCTATGGCATCACATTAGCAACAAATAACTATTCATATGTACAAATTACACTACCCGAACAAATAGACAGCTAGCAATAAACCTCATGTGCTCTCACAACAATGAAGTACCACTCACTCAGATAAATTTTGCATGTTAATGTAGGGACAATCATGAGACACTCACACTCACAAAGAAGCTCCAATAATGTGCACAGGATACCATAGGCTTGTCCTTGTTTTGTTTACCTTAGTTTTTAGACAGTTGGGTTAGGATCACTATAGGACTTTAATCAGCTTGTAATGTAGGTTTGGGTCCAATAAGGTACATATGGGAATTTAGTTACTAAGCCTCCTTGGCACTACACTTACCTTTTTTGGTTCCTCTTATCAGCCAACTCAATTTTTTTTATTCTGCCCTTATTTCTCCTTTTTATTCTTTTATTGCTTATTCAAGCTAGGTGTAGTTTCTTTTATTCTTTCTTTTTCTTTTCCTTTTTCCATTTTTTTATTTTTTCTTTCTTACCACACCCAACCCTACTTTTTGTCACCTATTTACACCCTTTCTCATATCCACTTCTAATCACACACCCCTACTATAGCCGCCCTTAACTTAGGTAATTTACCTGAGTTGAGATATATAATGCCCAAGGAGGACTAGGGCTAAAATAGGTTCATTATAATTCAAATATAAAGGTAAAGATGAAATAATAAAAATAATCTATAGGTTCAAACAAGAATCAAGGTATTACTTATTCATATTTGGTAGGTCATTTGGCTAAAAGTGGACTAATTTCAAGAACGGCCTACAATCCTTTTCTAACCTACTATCCTAAAACCTAGGCTAGACTAACTAGGCAATTTCTAGATTCCATACACAAAGGGAACTAAGTAGCATCTCATTCACACATGGCATATGATTACGTCACAAGCCACTACCTATCCGGTTCATACAAATGTTAGCTATGATTATTATGTCCCTAATACTAATGTCATAAAGAGGTTCACAATGGCCACATATCTATACACATTACATAATTTAGAAATAATTTCTTTGGAGGGATATCATTTTTCTAACACATTTGTTAAGCAAAAACAAATCAAACACACCAATTACCTTAGGTACTTATTTTTCTCCTAGCTAAACAAAAAACACACAAAATAATTTTACTAGACATAGAATTTCTACAATCATACCGCATCCGACCAAAAAAGAAGTAAGACAAAAAAAAGCCATGGCGGCTGTGGTATACTTGTACCCCTAACTAAAAGATGATACATTGTCCTTAATGCGTGACAACAATATATAACAAAAGGGAACGAGGAAATACCTGGGTGAACTAGGCATTGGTTCATGACATCTCGACATAGGAGGACTCATAATGGGCCCCACTCTCATCAGTAGTGATTCCAGTAGTGCCTGGATGCTCAAATCAATAGTGGTACCGATGGTGGTCGATGCGCTCAATGGTGCCTCTAGTGTGGGAGCAGTGCTCCTACTTAAATCAGCTGCATTGGTAGCTGTCTCATCAATAACTCAGGAACTACCAGCTCACATCACTATTTCATTAACCCTCGTCTAGTGGTCCCATGTAGAATCAATACTGGTCACCTTGGCTATCTCAATATCACTCTTTTTGCTTCTCTTTCTTTTCTCCTTCGGTCTCTCACCATCAGCTTCTTCAGTAGTTTTTCCCTTTCCCGTGCCTCAAATATTTGGCACCTTCTCCTCAAGAATCTTTTCAATAATAGGATAAGTTAGGAATAGTCAAACATGTATCTCCTCGATGGCAGCTTGAAGCTCGACCAACTCCCTATGTATGCCTGCCATATCTGATGCATAAAAAATTTCAAACTTTTTATTGATCTGCCACTCGAACCCATCAAACCGAGTCTACATCACTCTCATCTAACTTTGTATCTCCCTATTAACCCCTAGCTGCACGTCCTTCTCAATATTTGCCACTTTTCGCTCAAGGGTGCCCAAACTTTTTAGCGTATCAATCAAGAAGGCCTGCAGGACTATAGTGTAGCCAGTAAGAGATGACCTAAAAGTGAATAGTCTGATCGTAACAGGTGGGGGCATAGTCTAAGAAGTACTAGCTTCATCTGAGGCTTGAGGTTCAGGATCGGTAGTCTCAGCAGGGGTATCAAATATATTAGTGAACCTCAGGTATTAATGCTATGTCCTCCTGCCTGAAATGCCTCATTGAGTATAGTGGCCTCCACCTTTGCCTTGGAGATAGGGTTAGAAAAGTCTCTAATCAAAACCAAATTCATTATCAGCTGACTATGGAAAAGCTAATCCATACCCAGGATCTCTAGCACTCTCTGATCTAAGAACAGCTGCATCAATATGCATGGGAAGACTAAGGCAGTGTCTGTGCTTACTGCTCAATCCCAGATATCTCAAGATATAATCATAGAAATACCAATCTTGTAAATATCCATGATTCCTACAACCAAGGCAGCTCTGTCCATACTGAGCATATTGTCCCTATTTTTGGGACTCAAACAATAAAGCAATAGTATCTGCCCCACCTTTGTTGTGAAATTCAAACTATCCTTCGTAATCTATGTCAAAGAGCCAACCTCTCTTAAAACCATCCAAGGAGCCTCCCCCTATGTCATAGTAATAATACCAGCCATTTACCAAAAGTGGGTGAACTTATCTTTGGAACCAATTTATTTTGTCTTCACCTTTCAATTTTATTCATACGGTAATTAATCTCAATAGTATTAGCCGACAGATAAAATCTAGCCCATGAAGAAATATGGAAATGGTTTGTGTTGAGATGCTCACCCAAACACCTGTAGTCATCACTGTTATTAATGGGTCACCACCATTCCTCAATATCACTTATAGATACAAACACATCAACTCCATCAGATAAGCTACATAAAATTCCCAGACCAATGCTGGGCTATATTGTACTAGAGCTCTGGTCATCAACTCAAAGTGGGACTATCTAAATCTCACCTCAAATTCTGGTATCTCAGACATGAAGGCAGCACTCAACTTGAGCACTAAGTAGAACCCGCTCCTAGTTATATGGGTAGAAGTTGTGATAGAGCTATCCTTCTCTTACAATTCCATTATCCCAAGGTACCTCCGCCGGTTGATGATGGGCACCGAGGTAGTCTTTATCTAAAGTGGATCAACTAGAGGTAGAGGAGGTTCTATCTCAATTTGTTGTCACTAGATTCGCTCTATTCCTCCTTCTCATTCTTCGATCCCTCATGCTCATGCTTTTTATTTTTAGGTCGCCAATTTTTAGCATCTTCTTTCTTGTTCTCATTCTCAGTACTATACTTATCTCCTTACTCACCGTTCTCTTTAATTTGGGACTGTAACTGTAGTGGTGATTGGCTAAATTTTTTATCCTTGGCCAGGTAGGTGGTGGTGAGTCCTATACTAGAGTAGCTTTAGAGCCTCAAGGCAGGCTCTTCCTTGGTTCCACTTCCCCCTACAATGGGTATTCTTCAGTTGAGCCATGTGACTCTTCGTCGTCAGTGGCTTCATTCCTAAGATAATGAGTAAATGGGTGGGCTGGTTTCTTTGGTGTTTACTTCTTATTGGAATCAATCTTGGGTGCCATTGTTACCAGTTGAATTACACACATTAGTTAATTTGAGAAAAGGAAAGAGAGACAAAAAATATAAACAAATGTATTACAATAGTTGGGCACCCTATGAGTCAGGTACGACTCGTTACCACATGCCACAAGTCGTACTGAGACTCGTAGGGTGAAAAGGGGAATATGGATCCTTAACTGGTCAGGCTATGAGTCCTCCTAATGAGTCATTATTTCATAAAACGACTCATCACCAACATATGTGGCTTGACTAGTTGTTTTTTTATAATGTATGCCCCTTTCTAGTCACCACGAGTTCACACTATGAGTAGTATGGTGTGACAACTTGTAGGGTGAGTCGTGGTGTGACCAGAATCCAAATTTTCCATAGACCCCATGTTGCTAGTCACTACAAGTCGCGTAGCGACTTATTAGGTAATCTGATGAGTTGTTATGAGCCCCATAACTACTGCCACATAGATACTTTAAAAGATTGAGTTTCAATTTCCACATACCCAACACGTACTGAGACTTCCCCATGGATTTCACATGCACAATATACTCCTAAGTCATTCCCAAATTCAATTTTATGATCATATTTCTTTTTGTTATTTTTTATCATTATATCTCAAGAACAAAATTATGGGCTTTAACCTTAAGCACATAATTCAACAAAGGAATCCAAGTAATATCTACAATACTTAGCATTAACTCAAGAGATGAAATCATTAAAATACAAACTTACTTAAATGACTTGTTTAAATTCCTTGTGAAATTTTAGATTTTGCCCTATTTCTCGAGAGACACAATTTGGTTGGACAAACTATTTTGTCAATTTTTGTGATATTGGATGAATTAGAGTGTATTTTAGGAGTTAATGGATAGTTTTGGGAATGGAGAGAGTCAAGACTTTTGAACGGGAAAGAAATCAGTTTATTTGCTTTATTTCCCATTTATATTAGCTGACTTGGGTCGAGTTGACCTATTGGACCTACAATGTTGGGCCCGATAATAAGTTCTCATCCCGACTTGTGATAATAGACAACGAGTCATAGACTCTCTCTATTGTGACTGGAACCTTGCTTGGGTTCTCCAGTTATAACAGCTCAAGGTGATGGTCATTTTTAGTGACAACGACTCATTTTGAAAGTCGTTATGACTAGAGAACACTTACCTAGGGGTAATTTAGGATTCTTCTGATGATGACTCTGTTGACGAGTCGTAGGATAGGGTACCTCTTATACACCTAGTACCAGAAATCGTTTTGGTCTTTTGTGTAATCTCCATCCTTGCATACTGAACACACAAGTTACCCTATAATGTAATACGTATAAAACATGGGTTGCCTACCATACAATATTTTATTTAACGTTGCGAAACAATGTGTCTAAATTGGATACTCAAACTTCACCAACCAGCCCATGGGTTGCATCCTATGTAGCGCCTAATTTAACTTTGTGGAACAATGCAATTTTCATGGTTACTCAGTCTTCACCAAGGTCCATATCAACACATACTTTCACCTAAGGATGTGCAAAAACTAAACCGATCGATAAACCAAACCGATAAAAATATTATTGGGTTATTGGTTTAATGATTTTTTATTGGTTTTATAAAAAAAATTATTGGGTAAACGGTTTGGTTTTGGTTTTAGCTTATTGGGTTATTAGTTAAACCGATAAGCCAATAAAGATACAATAAGTTATTATTTTACTCCTATTTGTGTTATATATATAAATATTTATATTACTAATATATATCTATATATATATATATGTACATACACACACATATACACACGCACTACTTATTCACAATTCAGAGATTCACAAAGTATTAACCTATTCAGGGCAACAAAGGCACAATACAAAGCTCGGGTATTGTCATATTGCAAAGCTTGAAGCATTTAGTAGCTTCCAACAATTAGGATTCAGTTTTTTTTAACTAGCATTCAGTTCAAGTTTGAAGATTCTTGTAAATGAAAACGCATTGCGTATGATTTTGGCGGCAACTAAGACTTTATTTTTTTTATTTTATTTGTTACTATTTTTATTTTATGAGTATTTTCTTATTGGTTAAACAAAACACCGAACCGTTAAGCACCAAAAACCGATAACAAAATATCTTATTAGTTGAGTATTGGTTTTGCATATTTAAAAATCAAAAATGGATAAACCGAACCAATAACACATAAACTGAACTGAACCGACTGACGCACACCCTTACTTTCACCTCATCAGGGTTTCCTATGTAGTGCTTCACCCGCTACCCACTCACCTTGAATAGGGCCTTAGCATCACGCTCCAACTCAATAGCACCATGTGGGAATACCTGAACCATGGTGAATGGTCCATACAGCCTAGACTTCAACTTGCCAGGAAATAACTAAAATCTTGAACATATAATAAGACCAAATCATTTATCTCAAATACCATTTTCTTAATTTTCTTGTATTGATACAACTTAATCTTTTCTTTGTATAGAGTAAAACTTTCATAAGCATGGAGCCAAAATTCATTTAACTCATTCACCTTGCTCAACCTCAACTTAGCTGCATCATCCAACTTCAAATTAAATTTTTTCAATGGCCGTTGTGCCTTATGCTCAATTCAGCCAGCAAGTGACATGCCTTTCCATACATAAGCTGGTATGGATAGGCATCTATGGGGGTCTTAAAAACTATTCGGTAGGCCAACAATGTGTTGCCTAATTTCCTTGATCACCAAGTCCTGTTTGGCATTCACAATCGTTGCCAATATGGACTTCATCTCTCTATTGGAGACCTCAACCTTCCCACTCGTCTGAGGATTGTAATGTGTTACCACCTTATACTTCACACTAATTTTTCAAGTAGGGCCCTAAAAAGATGATTGAAGAAGTGAGACCCACCATCACTGATAATAGCACGTGGAGTGCCAAATTAAGAAAATATGCTCTTTTTCAAGAATGCAGTGACACTTCACCCCTCATTGTTGGGAAGCACAACCGCCATCACCCACTTCTAAATATATTGATTGTCACTAGAAGTACTTTATCCCATATGATCTCACTAATGGACCCATTAAGTCAATTTACCATACATCAAACAACTCTAACTCCATGATAGGTGTCATGGGGAGTTCATGTCTTTGTGAAATATTTCCTTAATGTTGACAAATGTCATAAGCTTGGCCATATTCATGAGCTTCCTTAAAGATAGTTTTCCAATAATACCCACATTACAGAATTTTGTGGGCAGTGTGGGTTTCTCCAATATGACCCCCAACTAGTGAGGAATGAAAAGCCTCAAGGATGCTCAGCATCTCTACACCAGGAATACACTTATGAATTACACCATTTACATAAATCTGAAGAGATAAGGCTCATCCCAAAAATATTTTCTCACCTTATTCATAAATTGCTTTCTATGCTGGAATATCAAATATTCTAGAAAAAGATCACTACCAAAAAATTAGCAAACCAGGTGATTAAGTCTTGAGATGTTGCCAAGACCTACTCATCTGAAAAAGTATCTTCTATGTCAAACTCATCTCCTAATTTCTGCATTTCCTCGTCCTCAAAGTGGGATAAGTGATCAAAATATGGTTCTTAGTGACTTTTTAATCTTTCACCTCAAAGTTAACTTCTTGCAGCAAGAGGACCCAACATATTAACCTCGCTTAAGCATCCTTCTTAAAAATTAGACACCTCAAAGCTGCATGAGCTATGTGAACTATGACTTGGGCTCAATCAAATAAGATCAAAACTTCTCAAAGGCGAAAACCACCGCAAGCAACTCCCACTCAGTGACAATGTAGTTCTTCTATGTAGGGTTTAATACCTTAATGGCATAATATATTGGGTAAAGGATTTTCTCGCGTATTTTCCCCAGGACAGCACCTAAGGCCACTCTACTAGCATCACACATATCCTCAAATAGTAAAGACCAATCAGGGGACACAATAATCTAAACCGAGATCAACCTCTTCTTCAGGCACTCAAAGGACTTGAGACATGCCTCATCAAATAAAAATTTCACCTCTTTATCTAAAAACTTATTGAGAGGATTAGCTATTTTAGAGAAGTCCTTGATGAACCTCCTATAAAAGCCATCATGACCCAAAAAACTTTGGATACCTTTAACTGAAACTGGTAGAGGTAATTTTTCAATCACCTCAATTTTCTCTCTATCTACCTCAATACTCCATTTTGAGATTTTGTGACCCAGTACAATACCTTTATTCTCCATAAAATGGCATTGGTCCTAATTGAGCACCTGATTACACTCCTCACATCTTTGGAGTGGACTGGCCAAATGGGCCAAATAATCATCAAAGGTGTCCCCAACTACCCAAAAGTCATCCATGAATACCTTTATAGTGTCTTCCACCATGTCAGAAAATATAGACATCATACATATCTAAAAGGTAGAGGGAGCGTTGCATAACTCAAATAGTATCCTCTTTAACGCAAAAGTCCCATAAGGGCAAGTAAAAGTTGATTTTTTCCAATCCTCGAGAGCAATAGACATCTGATTGTATCTTGAGAACCCATCAAGAAAATAGTACCAACCCCTGCCTAATAGTCTGTCAAGTATCTTATCTATGAATGACATAGGGAAATGGTCTTTTTGAGTTCAAGTATTCAACTTTTTGTAATCCATGCATACTCTCCATCAAGTAATCGATCTCATGGGAACCAATTCATTCTTCTCATTAGGGACCACTGTGATTCCACCACTTTAGGCATGCATTAAACTAGGTTGGCATATATTAAACTGGGTTGACCACTTGCTATCAGCAATGGGGTAAACTACTCCAACATCTAACCACTTGATAGTTTCTTTCTTCATAATATCTTGCATAAGAGGATTCAACCAATGCTCAATGCTAGGAATATAATCCAGCTCAACTTGTATTTATGGGTACAAATACTAGGTGAAATCCTCATAATATAGTACATCCTATGGCCCTCCCAAACCTTTATAGCACTGAAATCAATGCCTTAGTTGTGTCTCCAATAAGTCAAATTCAATAATGACTGGCAAGTTAATGTCGCCCTACAAAAATGCATATCACAAGTGAGATGGGGTCCCTTAATTCCAAACTTATGGCTCCTCAATAGAAGGTCGAGCTGGAGGAGTAGTCTTTTTCTTCAGATCAAGATCAAACTTCATTGGACCATAATTATAAGACTCTCTTCCATTCAATGCGCTCACCATCTCGTCATTCTCATTGATGCCATCACTGTTAAAATTCATAATAACCACTGCTAATGAATCAAACCTAGGACTCTTTTCAATGGGCACATTCACTTCATCATCATCACTAGTCTCAATTATGAAAACCACTCTCATATCCTTTAGCTATCACATAGATTGACCAACATTAAAAGTAACTTGCTCATTATTGATTCTGAACTTTATCTGCCCCATCTCCATGTCAACCAAGGCCCTACCCATAGCTAAAAAAGGCCTTCATAAGATAATAGTGACTTTGAAGTCTACTTCACAATCAAGGATGATGAAATCAGTTGGAAATATGAAGGATGCCACCCTCACCAAAACATCACACAAATACCAATCAGTTTCTTCACAGTTCGGTCAGCCATCAACAACCTTAAAGATGTAGTTTTGGGTGCTCCTAACCCCAAATTCTTGTATTCTACCAACGACATCAGATTGATACTATCTCCCAAATCACATAAAGCTCGAGAAAAGCTGAAGGACCCAATAATATATAGAATAGTAAATGCTTTGGGGTCCTCCTTATTCTCAACCAACGATTAAGAAATGATAGAACTGCAATGATGAACATTATCAGCTGGCTCAAAATTTACCATCCGTTTTCTAGTAACTAAATCCTGTATGAACTTAGCATAACCAGGCATCTGCTCTAACTCTTCTAAAAGAGGAAGATTGGCTGATAGTTATTTCAACATCGAGAAGAACTTCTAATACTCCTCTTCCTTTTTTTTCTTTCTCATTCTGACAAGATAAAGAAAGGAAAGATTATGGGATAATTTTCAACATGGGCTCAACTACCTTCTCCTTTTCTTTATCTTTCTCAACACCTGACAATTTCTTAATCTCTACTTTAAGTGTCTCCTCAACATCAATACTATCATTCTTTGGGTCATCAACTACTGGCATAGGGGGGTCAACAATTTCCTTACTATTGTGAGTGGTAATGGCCAACAGTGATCGTCGTTTTTAGGGTGCTATGTAGTATTACTTGAAAGGGTACCCAGCTAATAATGATTCAAGGTTGTTAACTTCTATATGAGTCACTACTCAAATTATTTGATCGCAGTAGCATGCGATTCTAATTTTTGGATAAAACTGAAATATTTACCTCAATTTCCATAAGGAAACTCTCCTAACTTTCCTGACCCTTTACTAGCTTAGAAAACATAGCCTTCATCCTTGACTCAGTTTCACGGTTCCTCTATGGAACATATGTACCACTCTTTCCCTTGTAATCATCTTTACACCTCCAGTTACCATCTCTGTCTCTGCTTTGATCCCTATATTTATCCCTATAGTAGTTCCGACCTTAATTTCCTTGCCTAGAGTTCTAATTGTCTTGAGCAGATAATTGACCCTTGGCTGAAAACCCCACTAATTCTCTATATAGATACATTGCCTCTTCTTCCAAATTAGAGTCATATAATCTAGAGGTCATACCCTAAGTGCCCACGATATTCACCTTCTCAGAATTCATCGTAATAAACTACTTTTTTAGTAACCCAACCTCCATACTTAGTTAAGCAACCTTTTGCACAACTGTGTTATCTGGAACTCTGTGCTCGCTGTAAGACCCAATAGCACAAGTGCCAATGCCTCTCTCTACCTCCTGAATATACCACCTTTAATTGGTGAGAGAGATCTGATCTAATATCCAAATGCACCACCATTAATAGCATTTGCCATAGCTTTAGAACTGGTGTTAAGGGCTCAATAGAATATTTCTAGCAAGTTTCTTCCAAAAATTATATGATAGGCACCATTATAAACTTCTTTTAAAATTGAAACCATGCCTCATACATTTATTTCGAATGCAGCTTCCTGAAATTATATATCTTGTCCTTCAACTATAAAATTCTGGATGGAGGAATAAAATGGTCCAAATATTGCCTTCGCAACTCATTCCAAGTATCAATGAACCGACGGGGAAGTTTCCTTAACAATAATATTGCTTCACCAGTTAGAGAGAAAGGGAAAAACTTGAGTCTCAAAGCATTCTAATCTACCCCAGGTATAGTGTATGACGTGCATATTCCAATAAAATTAATAAGGTGCATGTTTTCTTCATCAATCTGCAAGCTTGTAAACATTCCTTTTAGATTCAAAAACTGGATCACAGCACTAGTAATGTTGAACTTCACTCTTGGTGGCAATGCAGGAGGAATAATAGCTCCTGTCAATGTAGGCTAACATATCCAAAATACTCCTCTAGATCATTATATGGTGGTAAGTACTGATAAGCTAGGAGTACTTGAGCTCTACCCCTTCTACCTTAGTCAAGTTCTGCTCGACGATCAACTACCAGTCTCTGTCTTTCTCTTTCTGCCTCTGAAGATGCATGTTGGGTAGCCTAATTATTTCTTCTCAGTTATTCCTCTGCTAGTAACTGTGCATTGGTTTTTTGTACTATCTCTTTAGGAGGTGGGGGAAGCACGTCCTATGGATCATCTTAAGGAAACTAATGATAAGCTTTATGACCGTTTTGTGACATCCTATGATTCACTTGAAGAATTTTGTCCATCTTTGTATCAATAGGATCAAGGTATTTCCTTGACTCCTAGTACCATGCTATATTGGCGTATTCCCCAAGAAGGACAGAAAAGTAAATGCCAAAAAATTCAACAACTTTAATTAACCAATTCGCAACTGTACTCTCCAAAAATGGCGCCAAAATTTAATGTCAGACAAACTATACCTCCAAGAAGATATATTGCGGTTGCTGTCAAATTATAGCAACCCAATAAGGTTGGGTTAAATCCCACAGTGAATAGGTCAAACTTACCTCTTGAAGTTGTTATAGTAGCTGGAAGTGCATGAAAGTAAATGAGAGGTTTGCAAAAATCAGTAGAAGTAACAAGATTTGATGTTTTTATTCTAAAAAATCTAAAATGAACTCCAGGCCTGTGTTCCCTCTGGTTTCTAACTTCATAGGTTTATCATGTTCAATCCAACTATCTCACTTCCACACATGCAGAATCTGACAAACTAATTATTACCAACTGTCTTCTGAACTCATTGATAAATCTCACCCTTTACTCGTGAGTATCAGGATGTCACCTTACAAACCCTTGTCTTTGATCCAAGTTTAACTATCTCGTATTGGTCTCAAATATTGAGACGAGGCTTGGTACCTGCAAATCACTATTGTAATACCCTTTTCCTAATCTCAATCCATGTTAAACTGAAGCAATTAATACATTCAGGTTCTTAGAGTTGACCACCACTAATAAAGCAATTAAACTGAAGAAGATCACAATGCAAGTAAAAATGATGATCAAGAAAAACCTCACACTTCCCCTACTTCGTTATTTAGTCAGGGTTCCCAAAACCCTAGCTGAGGAAATTAGCCGCTCATAGTTGCAAGACAATCCATTGAATTTAGTAAAGAAAGAATATAATTAATTGCACAATAATGAAAGAAAAGAACTGCAAAGTCTCAATTCAATTACGTAACCAATAACCAAGAACAAGAGGATTCCAAGATCAAAAGTCAATCTTGAAATCAATATATGTTTGTCAGAGTATAAAGTGCGTAACCTAATACAAGAGTACCTCAAAGGTACTTATAGTTTCTCAAAATAACAAAGAAAACTTGACCAAAAAAATAGGAAAATTAAGTCGGCAATAGTCACGCCTCAAGCAAAGAGTCTTCTAGACTAACGATGACTCATTGTCAGCTCTGTTACCTTCTTCCTGTTTTGGGTGATGACGAGTCATAGTCAAAGCCTATGAGTAATTGGATACAAGTCATTGTCACTCTAGTCGATTTCCAACTATTAGTATTTTTTCTCTGTTGTCATAATGACTACTCACTATGAGTCATTCTCTAACATAACGACTTGTGGGATTATTCCATTTCCATCGGTCTTCAACTTAGTTTTCTTTAAGATCTTTTTCTCATTTACTCAGAACAACTCCTACCATGACTTGTTGTCAATCCTAATGAGTCGTGGTCAGACTCGACTTCAATCCTTGGTATTAATAGCCTTCTGTTATCACAACGACTTGGGCTACGAGTTATATAGTGAGACAATGACTCGTAGTCAAGTCAGTAACTTTGATTTTCAGAGTGTTTTCATCTAATTCTACTCTACACCACTTCCAACCTAATTAACCTGCAACACACACAAAGCACACATCATATCTACAAATTAACCTAAATATTTGCATCTTTTCATAGTTTTAAGCATTTAAAGTGCCATGAAACCATGGTACATCAACACCTACTGACTACTGCTCCCAGGTAGGACCCATGCGGGGTTTGCAGCCCATATATAATATCAATAAGCAATCCCAGTCTCAAGATTTATATCTTCTCTCCGGCTCGTGGACTACGACAGTGGGATTTTAAAGGTGTCACATTTCTGTCAAAAATACCAATATTTCCTCAGTGGTACCAATGTCTCATGAATGTACGTATGACATGAGTATGTAATACTCCAAACATAACCATAATAAGGATCTCAAATCCAACTAATATACATGTATTTGAGCAAAAAATCCATTCAACGGGGCAACCATCCATGATCTAATTTAAGCCATGTACTATTAGAGTGAATATGCAAGTAATATATCATTGATACCACATAAACCCCAACTTAGGCATTTTGACAAAGAAGAAAACACTAAATATATACACGAAACCAACAATATCATATAAGTCCTCCATACGAGGCACATATAAAAATTATTGTCTCAAATCATCAGTACCAACAACATAAGCCCCACACACGGGAACACAATAATAATAACACTATTTCCATGATTCATTTCCATACCCACAACATGTTTTTACATAAGATATTAACTAACCAACCTAGTCTGAAGAAAGTCCAGCCATAACCTACCTCAAACAATGAAATCCCAGTCCAAAGACTTCAACACAAAGCCTTTTCCTCTTGAACAACCTTGAAACCAACTAAAACATACAAATATAGAATCTACATGTCAAAAAAAATCCAAGGATACCCATATTGTCTATTTTCAAATTGAGGTTAAAATGGATCCTCAAAATGGATTTTTTGAAAAGAAAGGATAAGATCAAAATTTTAGTTTTTAAACACACTACCCATGATTTAAGGAATCCATAGACAAAAACCCGAGTGAAATGGATTGAGATTGAGGTTTAAATTCGAGAAATACTATTTTCGTCCTTCCGAGTCAAAATCCCTAAATTTTATCTTTGAAATCAAGAAATTAAGGGTGTTAGATGACAAAAAGTGACGTAAAATAATCAAAATAGTTATATGGAGCTTACACAAGCTTCAAAATCGAAGAAATCGCCCAAAAGCCTCTTACCCAAAGGTCAAAACCTAAAAATGGGAGAAAATCGAGAAAAGGTCTTCTTATACCACCCAGGCTTGACCGCTTAAGCCACCACTTGACCGCTTAAGTAGTCAAGTGCAGCTTCAGCGATACTTGTGTGCAACACAATCCTCTTTAGCGGATAAGGGGTCATTTATGCGGACAAAGTTCCACTTTAGCGGCTCACAGTTGGTGAGATGAGTTACTAAAGCGACCTTCTAGATTCTTTAGCGGCAACCACTAAAGCGACCCAAGTATTGCTATAGCATTTGCACTAGCTGGGTGGTGTACCAGTTGGGAATTGAAAGATTTCAAAGTATCCATCGAACCCCTCAAAATTCTTCTAGAATCTCAAGAATGCAAACAAACTATGTTACCATATCAAACTCGACGCATTGGACTCAATGGCGACTTTAGATTTTGAAAAAACGTTGTTTCACAAAATTGACCTCCGAGATCCAATTTCACAATTTTTCAAAATCGAGGTTTGAAATGAGATATACAAGCCATAAAATCACACCACCATGTTACCAATCCAAAGTCGATGTTCTGGATCTACTGACACTGTCCGTTTTGCCATCCAATACACATAACAACAAATGTTGACCAGAGTCAACTATATAGGCTTTTTAACCTTCAAAACCACAAACTTGCACAAATCACACCGTAATGCATTGAAAACTATGCCAACCATCCCCATACCCCAAAAATATCATATAGCAACCACAGAGAGGGGTAAAATGGTCAAATCATATAAAGATTAATAATTTACAAAATCAAGTCATTATATCATCCACTACTAAGAATTTAGTTCATCCTCAAAGAGTAAGAGAAATACCTGAGTCAATAAAAAGTTGGGGATAACTACTATGAATATCAGAATCGACCTCCCAAGTATCCTCATTTATAGGTCGATGCCTTTACTAGACCTTAACCACCAAAATATCTCTAAAACACGGCCATCTAATATCCTTAGCTAGGATGGAGACTGGATCCTCAATAAATGGTAATCTCTTATCTAACTGCACTGTGTCCCAACAACTGATATGTGATTTATTTGAAATATAGCGTCGGAGCACAGATACATGAAAAAATAAATGAACAGATGACAAATTTGGGGGCAATGCTAACCCATAAGCTACATTTGCAATATTTTAAAGAATCTCAATTGGTCTACTACACCTGGGGCTAAGTTTTCCCCTCTTCCCAAATCTCATCAAGCCCTTCATAGGTGAGACATGTAGGAAAACTCGATCTCCAATACTAAATCTCAAGGCACAAAGTAACAATCCGAAATCGTCTCCTAGGACATCATACGGTGCTTAAGGCTACGAGTAGCCCTAAGCTAACCCTTGGAGCCGGTTTCCACCAATGATACTCAATTCAAGAAAAAAATGGACTCAACACTAGCATAGTCATATCACATGAAAGGAAATATGGAAAAGATACTCGGTCCATAAGACCACAATATAGAGAAATCTCAACAAAACCATAATATCGAACCCTTGACACATCAAAAGTCTGACACTAGTCTGACCAGCCTCTACAAATCAAAATCTAGAGAGCTGTTGGGACAGGTCCCCAACTGACTCGAAATGAACTGAAGATAAAACATAGTCTCTCAAGTACGGTAAATATCTGAAGATCAGTCCTCGAATCATAAGGACTCACCACTATAGAAAACGTAGGCAAGGTACTCGAAGAATCACGAGCGAGACTGGGACTAAGCACCTGAACCTACATTACGACACAATGTAACACATAGACATATATGTGGATCAGTACTTGAAATGTACTGAGTATGCGAGGGTGAATGCATATGAATAAAATAGTAACAATCTTCTTTAATCAAATCATGTATGCATTATGAGACGACTCACATGGCTTGAACAAGTATAAAATATAAAGCTCATAAGTCATGTAGAATGGAGCATGTAACACAAATCTCGTGAGACATCATTGTTTAATCTCAAAATTTAAAATCTTCTCTTGTTCTCAATACCCAAAGGCTAAGGGACCTTAAACAATACTTTCAACTCATGATAAGTCTCATAGAGAGTAAAACTTCTTCAATGCTCAATATATACTTGGAAGTTGGAATCATATAACTTGAAAACATACTTAAAGGCATTTTATTCACTTTAGGAAAATATCTCATCTCAAGCTTTAGGAAAATCACTCCATCTCAAATGGAAAGGCATTCTCGTTTATGGAAGCAACTTATCTTAAGGCTTTATAAAAAGTACTATAACAAGGGAAGATGCTTTCATTTAGGAAAAAACTCACATCAAGAAAATTCTTTAGTTGGGGAAACATCTTTGCAATTCAACCATTTAGGAAAATAGCTTATAGGGAAGGAAAATAAGTATTTGATCTTGAAGTCTAAATGTCAAGGGAGGTTCTCGTAATCGACATAAACCATACGAGCTACATGGAGTCCAACGTTTTGTCCTCCTAAAGAAGAGACCCCATGTTAGGGAAGAGCGTCATACTCTTGCCAGGGAGTATAACCTAGGTCTAGTGATCACTAAATGAAACTCGGTCTCGGGCCTAATCATAATCATCATAAACTCGACCTCAGGCCCAGCCTACTGTGGCACGTAGTTTTGGGATAAGAAATCATAGTAACTTACCCACTTGGTGCTAAATACTACTACCTTTAGATTATCTGCGCTCATCTCATAAAAAAATCCACTTTTAGAATAATCACATGGTTCACCACGAACCCAATAATCAAATCGATAATCTCATATAGTGAAGTAGATTTCAAAGCTCAAGGACCATTAGGTCAATTCATTTCTCAATCATCTCAAAATACTCAAAACATGGGTGCTCATAGCACAAAAGTTCATAATTTCACAAGTCTCAAATAGGTCTTACTAACCCATTATTCAATCTCAAGTTAAAGCTTATCAACAGCATAATATATAGCATATAGATTCATAAATCATGTGGAAATCTGGGAATTTCAGCAAGTTACCTCAAAATCACAATATAGCCATATGCTTCAATATCTCAACAATGCAAATATTAGCTTATCAAGGAGTAAAATCATGGGGTTTATGTTGTAAATACTCAAGAAAATATATAAAAATCATGTTATTTGACTCTTAATTCATGTGAAATATCAATATAATGCATTCAATAATAATGGGTGAAAAACCCAATTCAAATTCATGTAAAAACCTCATATATTTCAAGAATTTCATGATTAAATAGCCTTTTGGGCACAAGGGTGAAAGGGTTGCCCTTGTTCAAAAAGTCCACATACCTTGAATTAGAAGCTTTTGATGACCTCTCACTTTTGAAACTCTATGCGTGCTCTAGAATGAGGTTTCTTGAGGTCCTTAACTTGGGAACCTTGAATCTTGACTCAATTTAGGAAATTCATGGTAGATTCTTGAAATTCTTGGAAGAGGTTTTGGATACTTAGGGTTTATGTTGAGAGAAAACTTGAGAAAAACCTTATAAGATGCTTGTAAATGGCTTTGATTTAGTGTTTCCACGATTTTATAGGCTTGGAAAAGGTCCAAAGTGCCCTTTAAAACATCTGTGCGAAACTAAAAAAATTGAATTGGAACCTGATTTCATTGGCCTCCGCGATGCGCCACTTATCGCGGTGGCTCACTGGAATTTGACAATTGAGAAATTGGCAGCCTTCGCGACGCGGAGCCATTGTGTTTTTCCACTGGTTGGGAGTTGGGACTCCTCCGTGATGCGCCACTATCGCGGGGTTCCACTGGAAATTGACAATTTCCAAATCAACCCTCTCCGCGATACGCTAGGCAGTTAAATGATGCGGTTATTCGACTAAGACTTAAATTAGCCATAATTTCTTACCCGAGTGTTGGATTTTGGCAAATCTTATATCGATGGAAAGCTTATCAGATTTTCTACGTGACAAAAAGTAAAAATTAGGGAAATTCTATATGGTTAACACGTTACTCACTTAGGAAGCAACTTCTCAATCTTTTAGGGTCGGAATCACGCCTCACTCGACATGCCCTACGACTCAAACTACGAGGGAACTTTGCGGGGCCTTATATGTGCCAAAGCTAAATATTTCTCCCACTAACCTCCATAGTTTATAACCTAAGCATGGAGCATATCCTTTAAAACATGAATAGTTTGCTCCGACTGACCATCGGTCTGGGGTGAAAAGTTGTGCTAAGATCAACCCGAGTACCCAACACCTTCTGAGATGCCTTCCAAAAGTGAGAAGTGAATACTAAACCTTTCACAAATATATATATACGGGTCAACCTCTCAGCATTGAAAGAAACCTGAACTACCTCAAATTCATTCCTATTATAACCCAAACACTACAAAAACCATGAGAAGTATAAGGCATCCCAGTCATGAACGCCATCATGATTTGTCCATATTTTCACTCAAAAATAGGTAACCTTTGAAGCAAACCACTAGGCCTCTAATACTCAGCCTTCACCTACTGGAAACATAGGGAATAAGCTACAAAATTTGCTACATCCTACCTTATATCATGCTACTAGTAGTATTGTATCAAATCATGATATATCATAGTCACTCTCGAATGAATGGAATACTTAGAATAATGAGCCTCCTCCAAAATCAATCTCATACAATCACCCACTGTCGGTACAAAAATATAACCCCCAATCCTCAAAATACCATCGCAATTGAGTGAGTCTTTCTTATCTTCGCCACTAAACACCTTATCCTAAATCACTCCCAACCCAACATCATCAAACTAATGAGCCTAAATCTACTCCTTCAAAGAATAATAGCCTTCATAAAAGCCAAAACACACCCAAGTGTCAAAATATCAAGCCTAACTATCTAGTTATCCAAAGACTAAACCTCTAAGCCAAGGACCTATCTTGGATCAAAAGGCACTCCAAGATACGTGTACTAGCCAACTTCCGGCTTAAGAAATTTTCAATCATATTAGTCTTGCTCGAGTGATAGAGAATAGTAAGTTCATAAGCCTTAATTAACTCAAGCCAGCAACACTGCCTCATATTAAGATATCATTAGGTGAAGAAGTACTACGGACTATGATTGTAATGACCCTTCAGTTCATTTCCCATATTTCCAATTATTTTCACCATTAGAGCTTTCTTATAGCTTCCCTAAGTCATTTATGACTTGCTGGGACTGACAGTATAGTTACCGGGTAGTTCATTTGGTTGTTAGAGCCAATTCCCTCATTTGAAGTCTTTTTTGGTTCAAATTTTACACCAGGCAAAAACTTCAGTTAAATGACCTTGTATGCAAATTTTCACTATGCTAAAAGCTCTGGAATATTTATTTTAGGATATATGGACCTTTGGTTTAGGTCCCGAGGCACCCGAGCTCATTTTGAGCTATTGATCAGAAAGTTAAGAGAATGAAAATTAGTGGGACCCACTTTTAGTCAAAATGACCTCGGATGGAAATTTTAACTGTGACATTGAGTCTGAAATATTGAATTTGATAGGATAGTATGGTCTATTTTCCTATATGGAATTCCTGATGAATCCCGAGGGGTTGGCAAAGATATAGAAAATTCTAAGTTTCAGTTGTGCTGGTACATTCACTAATAGGGATGCAAGGGGTTGCGATTGAGATACCCTTGGTAGGGCACCAAGTTCTGTGATAAGTCTGCCATTAACGCTATAACAACTCCCTTGGCAGACTAACAGATGCCGAGATTGGGAGGGTCGGGTCACAATTACAATACCCAAATACCTGGAGGGTTGGGTCATGATTACAATACCCAAACACCTGGGAAGTGTATAAATAATCCCGTTTTAGCCCTGTTCTCATTCCTTCATCCATTCCCAAGATACTTAAACCATAAATATTGGGAGATCTTGAGATTAGAGCGTGTGGGTGATTTGGGGAGCTTGGATAATGAATATTTCGCGATTCTCCAATAGATTTGTGGTAAGATTTCTTTCTTTCCATAGTGATTTTCCTTTTTTTCTTCCTTAAAATCCATAAGACTTGGTGGATTGATTTAAGTACTAATATAGCTTGGATTTCACCCATTTTTTAGGTTAATTACTCCATGAGAATGAGGGAATATTGGGTTGGCTTTGGAAATATGATTTTCATAAATGGGACCCATATGGAATTTTAAGGTGATTTTGGACCCAAAATGCAATAATGCAATATGGGTATCATTATTCTCGTTGTGATGATTAGATTATGATTTTGATAGCGTGGCACCTTATGAAAACTTCTTAGAAGGGAAAGTTGGTTATTCAGTGGAGTCTTTGAACTTTCTTTGGTGTCCAGGTAGGCTAGGTTTTCCCTCCTTGTAGATTGATCTAATTCATAGTATGTTTATAATATTGTGTTATATTTAGGCTGGTTTAAGGTTTTGGTAATGGCATTTGATGATACTTGGGATAGTTGGACCTTCTAGGCTATTCAAAAGTCGTAAATTAGGTGTAATTGGTTTAGTTGTTATGTACCACTACAACATTTTAGTTCTATTGCCACTCTTGTAAAGTGTGGCCTAAAATAGCATAAAGTGTGGATATTGATCAAAGGCTACACTTTCAAACTTTAGGCAACACTTTTTGGGGGTGGACTAAAGAAAGGCCACACTTTTTCAAGTGTTGCCATATCAGCTATATTTAAAAAGCGTGGTCTTTAAGGTATAAAGGCTACGCTTTACAACTTGTCATTGGCAACATTTTTATTTGCTAAAGCTACACTTACAAGTGTTGTCTTTGTTTTGCTATTAGGCACGCTTCACAAGCGTATCCTTTTGTAGCACCTCTATAACAACACTTAAAAAATGTTGCCTTTATTTTACTATTGGAAACGCTTCATAGGCATAGCCTTTTGTAACACCTCTATAACAACACTTAAAAAACGTGGCCTTTTTTTTATTACAAGCCACACTTCAAAATCGTTGCCTTTTATACATCCTCTACGACAACACTTATAAAGTGTAATCATGTTTTAGCCACACTTTTTAAGTGTAGCAATATTACCTAAAATTTTATAGTTCAAACCACATTTTATAGAAATAACATTAGCCATATAAAATGTTCAAGTCACATTTGATCTATTTTGCACATTATTATCCTATTTAGATGACCTCAAATACAAAATTACTGTCAAAACCCCGTAATAAACTGTAACACCCCAACTTAGGAAGGAGTCCGATATCGACAAAACACAGGAGGAATGCTGGGTATATAAGTGAGAAAGTCTTACTCCCTAGTGACGCGCTTTAAAGCCGTGCGGACCTAGACCCAGAGCAGACAATATCACTAGTGGGTTGGGGAGTGACAGGGTATCTCGGGCCTGTGTGGTTCGGAATGCCCGTCGTGGCCAGAACCTCAGGTCGGGTCATGACATAAGCTTCAAAAAGGAAACATATGTACTGTATTATGTAATAAAAAACATTTCCAGATGTTCACTAACAAAAATTTCCACAACACCAAGTGTAAATTGAAACATTATAATTGTTAAAAATAAAGTCTTGATCGTTGACTTCATATCGAATTGACTTGTGGCCACCGTTTCAAATGGGATTACCCACATTTTCCTACACATTCAAATTAAATTAAGAATTAAAAAATATCAATATACTTCGTGTATTCATATAGTACCATGCTATACGAATAAACAAGATGTAATTCACATAATCTCTTATTATGTAATATCAAGAATATACGAGGGAGTATACCTCTTCAGCAGTTGGGAAATCCTTTGAATCAAATGCTAACAACCTCTGCAATAGTCGAAGCGTCAAAGGATCTGCTTTTGAAAAATTTCTCAGTAAAACGAACTAGGCTCTTTTTGTCATATCTGTCAAATACTTCCTTGCCTTCTCTTTGAAACCTGCACTCAAGAGGAGTATTCTTCTTTCAGTATGCTGCTGGATACTGCTACCATCAACCAAAACAAATCAACAGATGGCTAATACCCAAGATATGATATAAACCCTCACGGGTTGGCCTGGTGGTAGTTGGCTTGAGCCTTGAGGTCAAGGTCTCAAGTTCGATTCCCACTGGGTGCAAACAATTTCTGAGGACCATCGGACTGGGTGAAACTCTAAATTAACCGTGGTGCACTTGCGGGAAACTCCTTGCCGAGGGCCTGTGCACCCCCGGGATTAGTTGGGACTCGAAGAGTCTCGGACACCTGGTGCAAGTCAAAAAAAAAAAAAAATACCCAAGATATGATATAGGCTGATGGCATCTCAAGAAGATCACTAATCAAATCCAACTGGTAAATGATACTTTTGCCCTGAAATAATGGCTTTCCTGTCAGGAAACTCCACAGAGATACATCTTGTACTCTAGATATCAGTAGCAGGTGTATATAGTGCAGGGAATTTCATACATAAATTAGTAGATAAACTGACAAACACATCAGTAAAGACCTACTAAGAAATTGACCCAAGACCTAACATAGTTACCTGAAGAATAGAAAAATCAACTTCCGGGAGAGTTCAATAGTCCACCCTTGACAATAATGGTTTTAACCTACATCACTATTTAATACTCTCAAAATTGAAAAAATATCTTCAATTCTAACTAGAAAAAACTTCCAATACAGGATACATGGCAACAATTGTGAACTTGGCAAGTACCTTTTCTTTTTTCTAAAGCATGGGAAAAGGGAGGCTTTACATGATGCCAAAAACATCTTAACAATTGAATCCAGCCAAAATAGGCGTGAAGAAGTTTTGTGACTATCATATGCTAAATTAGTCTGAGAGATGTATGGAGCATAAAACACGATATATCTAAAGAGTTATACCTGATGTTGCAGCAAAGTGCCGTGATCAATTTCAAAAAATGGTCAACAAAATTGTACACTATCAACATCTGTAGAAACCGAGCAATTTCCTGATAAAAGAGTGGTGCCAATCATATACTAAACATCTGTGGCAACCGTGCAATTTCCTGACATAAGAGTGGCGCCAATCATATCCCAATGCCACAGCCTATCTTCATTTTGGGAATTATAATTTGTAAATTTGGCTGTCACAGCCTACCCATCCAGACAAATTCAAAACTTTTCACCAACAAACATCAACAGACATTTTACACGTAATCTTGTTCAAGTAACACGATGGCACACACATGAATTTCACAATAAGAATGCAAGAAAACATAATGTATACTCAAGCTTCATTCCAATACCATATTTCACACAACTAATAAGAGAAATAATTAGACACATCAGTTCCTTTTCAGATAGAACTTCACCATGATAAATTAGAAAGTACAATTTTGGCAGAGTAAGAAATTATTTTCTATTTTCGCATGCACTTTGTTTTGATCTTTTCGCTGTTTGGCAAAGTAAGTAGATATTGGGCCTCATAGAGAAACAATAACTACCATACACAAGAAAAATAGCTTAACATGTAGGTTAATATGAAAAGGATATAAGCACATATATAAGAATGCAATTCATTATAAGAGATCCTTCATAGTCAGAGAAAAGCTAGCCTATATGCACATATCGCAACAGAGTTCTTTGACAATGCATATCAAAATATTAGAAAAATAAAAAATAAAAAATTTCTAATTGAAATTTTAAATAAGCAAGCCAAATAATTGGCTCAAATGCATATGGTAAGGAAGTTTCTTATCAAAAGGCCACTAGTTAGTTCTATAGCTCATACTGTTGTTAGTGTTCCTTATCTTAATACATGAAGTTCACTTAGCTGAAATATCTTTTTAGATGAATATAAGTTGTTAAATACTTTAGTCAGATACGATTTAGGTGAAACAGATAAGACAAAAACTGTTATCTTTTAATTGAAAGGATATAGAACCACATGAAAAGAGAGCTACAGTAACAAATTACAAAAACTACAATAACAAAAGAAAATAACACAAAATGTCTGGCTAAATAGTTGAAGCAGGACCAAGATGAATAGATATAAACAACAAAATTAGGTCTTTCTCCTTGCCTTAGTAACTGGGATGAGGCTCATTGAGGAATCAGACAAAATAAAGAAAAGCAGAAAAGGAAACATCTTAAAGGTGATGAGTACACCAACAACCTCTAATTGAGTGAATAAAACTATGAAAATAGTCGTATCTGAAAGTTGTCCGATAAGTTATCTAGAATGTGGAAGTAACTTAGCCAGGACTGGTAGCTTTAATGGACATCCAATACTGGCCATTGATAATGAAGTAGGTGACTAAGAACTGATAAATTTCAGTTTATGAATCTTTTGGACCTTACACAACTTCTTTTATGAATCATGCTTGGTCATTTAACAACATTCCCAGTGTGATCCCACAAGTGGGAAGCTTGGTCATTGTAAAACTTAAAAATCACTTTAAAAGTTGTACTAAATAAGAATACCATTACTTACATAAGGCCTGTGCAGCAGTAAGTCTAGTACGCAGATCTTTCACTAATAATTTCTTAACAAAATCTTTAGCACTATTGCTTATAGTTGGCCATGGCTTGCGACAAAAATCAGGCTTGTTTCATAGGACCTTAGCATAGTAGAACCGGAGTTAGAAAAAATAATAAATCAGGTAAAGAAGAAAGATTTTACCAAACGTGAAAAAAAATAAGTTAAATCTCTCAAAGGAATAAACCAAAAATTTTGAGTAGACTGCAGAGCAAGCTACTCAAGGACTAAACTAAATACAACAAAACTATACACACAACCTAATGCTCATTTGCATTTAAGAAGAATTGCCAACATCATAAACACACTGCTACCTTAATTTTGTAATGTCAACTAATCACCAGAGACATAACTCTTTCCCTCATATTACCTCATCTCACTAGCTGCTTTCTTCTCATTTCGTTTCTGCAAATATAAATCATAGTTAGGTCTATCACATACAGTTTTGATTCAACCAAGCAAACAGATCCAGATTAATACATAAACTAGAAACTGCCTCAAAAAGCATTTGAACAAATGTACAGAATTATATAATGGCTAATGGAGAATATGATCCAATTATTCAGCACAAAAATTGAAATCAACAGGATTTTAAATTTCATCAAGTTATCTAAACAGCTAGTTACAAAAGGATGACATATAGTGTTGGATCAAAGAACACAAGGAACTTGACATCTAGAAGAAACTTCAACGATTGGGAGTAGGAAAGAACCGTTGATTTCCTCAAGATACTTGATTCCTTTCAATGAGGCCTTTCAGGTTTCCCCACAAAGCTACGGGCATAGTTCCGTCACCCATGAACTCTACACACCTCAATCATCACAGCCTCACATTATAACATCACCACCACCAACAACAACAACAACAAAATCAATATCAACGACAATGAAAACCCCATTAAAGGACTTCAACATAAGTCAAATATGATGATGATGAGTAAAAAGAAGAAGAAGTAACAACAAGAGGGTCAAATCTTAAACCCTAACCTTTATTTCTTAGTGTGTGTATATATCCTTCAACTTTCTTCAAATCCATTGTGAACTGAGCTGCGGTGAGATGAAATTCAAGTATTTTGGGCAAAGAAATTCAAAGAAATTTGATGGATTTGAAGAATTTAGGCAAAGGATTTTGTGTGAGAGAGAGAACCAGTGTATTTGGGCAATGAATTTTGAGAGAGATGAGAGAGACGATTTATTTAGGCGTCAATAATTACTTTTCTTAATTATTTTGGTCAATTATAAATCGGAGGGATAGTGAAATATTTTAATGAAAATTTTTGGTCATATTTTTAAAGTGTTGTCTTTTAAAGTATATTATTACCACACTTAAAAAGTGTAGTGGTACATCAAAGTTTGTAAAGTGTTGTCTATACCATTAAGGACCACACTTTTAAAGCGTTATCAAAATTAATGTGGCCAGAAGCTAAAAACTGAGGCTACGATTTAAAAGTGTGGTCTTTAATAGTATAGACCTATAAGTGTGGTCTAGATTAAGTGTGATCAAAAGACTAAAATGGTGTAGTGTGTTTTAGGTAAAATCTCTTTCTTTGGATTGATTAAGGCTTTCTTCACATCTAAAAGTGGATTAAGATACCTTATCCTAGTTTGGGGTAGAATTTTCCTTGTAATGGATTTTGAAAATTAAAAAGTGGGCCCTTGACCCACTTTAGGATAAGAATTGTGTTAGCTATTAAAAAAACTTGTATATGATTGGTGTACGCCTTAAAAGTATTTATTAGAATAATATTGAGAAACTTTGGCATTTGATGGTTATGTTGGGTTGGCATTGAGAGTTGATGCTTATTGATTATACTTGTGGCTAGTGATTATATCATCGATTATGCTAGTGATTATGTTATTGTTTATGCTAGCGATTATGATGTTAATGATATACCAATTTTAATCTAGATAATGATTATGATATTGATGATTAGCGATATTGGATTTGATTCAGGTTTGCTTCTATCTTGACTTAGTTATGTTATCTTGCATTTTATTATATTATATCATGATTTAGCTCATTCGGCCAATGATGCCTACTGAGTACCTATGGTATTGGTACTCATACTATACTTCTATACTATTTTGGTGCAGATCTGAGTACTAGTTGTCATTGGTGATTCGTCGATAGTGTTGTGTTAGATTTTGTAGATAGGGTGAGCTCTTGGAGTTAGTGTTGCCTATTTTCTTCTATCTTATTTATGTCTAGTCTTTCTCTATGAGATAGATTTTACTGACCATTTTAGAACTTGAGTTGTATTTATAGTAACACGTGTAGGATATCTATGTAATGACCCTCCATGTTATTTCTCATTTTTCTGCCTATTTTTGTCGTTAGAGATTTTCCGTGGCTACCCTAAGTCATTTATGACTTACTAGAACTGATAATTCAGTTACCTGGTGGTTCATTTGGTTGTTAGAACTAATTTTCCATTAAGAAGTCTTCATTGGTTCTCAATGGCCACCGCGGAAAAATTTCAGTATAACAATGTTGAATGCAAATTCCAAGTATGCCAACATCTCTAGATAAACAATTTTAGGTTGGTTAGACCTTTTATTTGGGTCTCACCACACCCAAACTTATTTCGACCTATGGGTCAAAAGGATAAGAAATTGGAAATTCGGGTGTGAGGTCCATATTTGGTTGAAACAATCTCAGATGGAAATCCAAATTTGCCAACACACTCGAAATATCAAAATCAGCATGGTTACATATTTTATTTACTCATGTTAGATTCCAGATGCATCTAAAAACATTGGCCAAAACTTAGAATCAAAATCCAAGTTTAGTTATCGATTATAATAGAGAGAGATACCATTATCGCGGTGTGGGAGTGTGATATCATAAGCCGCGATCGCGTGAGCCTCAATTGTGCTTTGCGAGGCCTGGGCAAGGCCTATTTAAATATTGTCTTGATTGAGAATTTGGTCATTTGTGCCTCCCCCTTAAGATCTAAAACCCTAGTAGAGTGTGAAATCTTTAAAGTGAGTCTTACAGGTTGATTGGGGACTTAGAGAACTTGTGATTTTGTAATTAACATCAATACTAAGGTAAGATTCCTTCAATTTATGGTGTTGATTTCTTGACTTATTTTTACAGCCAAAATCCCATATGGCATGAGGCTTGATTTTAGCCATAAATATGGTTATTTGCATAAATTACTTTAGGTCTTTAACTCCCTAGTGGTATTTGAACAATGGGTTAGCCTCAGAAATTTATTCTCCATATGTGGGACCCATTTGGAGGTTTTTGGAATTGGTTTGAACCCAAAGCACAATGGTTTAATATGGGTGTTGTTATTCTCGTAATAATGCATAGATTATGCTGTTGATAGCTTGGCTCATGGAAGAAGGTTTCAAAAAAAGAAAAGCAAAGATTGTTGGATCGTGAGCTATATTTGGAATCGAGGTAGGTTAGGCTTTCTTGTAGTTAGATTGTGCTTTATTTTGGTATGGCTTTGATATCTTTCTTAAGATTGGGTGGGGTCTTAGATGTTAATATGGTAAATGGCAATATTTGGGATTAGTTAGAGTATATAGGGTATTGAACTTGTTAGGTATGATATTTAACTTTTAGCTTAGAACCTTGGTTAGTTAGACTTGTTATCTCATGAATAGTATGAGAATGCTCTAGTTGCTCTAGTTATATAGGAACGACCTTGTTCACCTACCTCATGAGTATGTGCGCCGAGTTTGTATAGTTGTGAATTGTCTTTAGGTGCTTGGATGACCTAAGTGTAATACTTGGGGAAGAATTGTCCTACAAAACTCGTGAGGATTGGATAGTCTTTGAAACATGATGTAGATAACCTAGTACACTTTTGGGTAGAAGTTAGACTTGAGGAAGATAATTTGGGATATTAGAAGAAAAACTTGACCCGCCTTATGCTTGGACTATGCAACTTCATTAGAGACTTAGATATATATTGCACACCTAGAATATGCTTTGGATAGTAAGATGTCTAAACCCGATAAATGGTTCATTCATTATGTTGATTCGGAAATAAGGTGTATTCTTGATTGTGGTCTTAATGTCACCGTTTAAATAACAATGGATAGTCTTATACATTAAATCTTTGACATTTCTATCACTTGATTTGTTGACTAGTTCACCATGTGAGTCTTGGATTATATTGTTATTCATATTATACTCAAGCCTAGTGACTAAACATATGATTAGGTTAAAGGAACCCCTTATGCTAGTAGTGTGAAACATGACTAATAAAAGAGATTCTAGAAGGTATAACCATGACATGTAATTGATCCTGCTAATAATCATGTTAAGCCTGGTAATGAGTTGAGTGTTCATAACATATGGTTATGCATATTCATGCACCTACTATTATAATGTGTCGATAATGAATAGTGAGATACTAAGGCATGCCTTTCCTTGTTTTTCTTGCATTCTATCATTTATGGGATTTATACATGTCAATGATTTGTTTACACCTATATATTCAAGTATATCTTAATGGTATGATAATTATTGAGGATATTGTGATGTCCGATAAGGCTGAAGGATATATTTATGATATTGTGATTCCTGGTAAGGCTAGAGGATAAATTGATAAAATTGTGATTTCCGACAAGGCCTAAGGATATATTGACGATGTTGTGATTCCTGACAAGGACAGAGGTTATATTGATGATATGTTGGTGCCCGGTAAGCCCAGAGGATATATTGAGGTTGTGATGATGCCTGGTAAATTCAAAAGAGGTAATGATGTTATGATGATACCAGATGAACCCAAAGGATATATTGATGTTGTGATGATGTTATGTGTGGTAAGTATTTATATATATATATATATATATATATATATATATAAATGTATATATATATATATAAATGTATATATATATATATAAATGTATATGTATAGCTATACCCTTGTATAATTACATCATATGTGCATTAGGATTATGGTGTTGTCCTTGGGAAGTTGTCTATAATTCTCTATCATTAATCACTAGTTAAGTGGTGTGGCTCTTGTTAAGACTAAACAGTGAATAAAAGTAAGATATACCGATTATTGAGTTAAGACTAATTTGGTAAGTGTAATAATGTGTAGAATTAAGGATTTACATAGTGAATATTCTTGGCTTGAATAAATGGTTATGTTATGGAATTCACCTAGTAGAATGGGTTGTCTTGATAACTAGTTGTCTAGGTAAAGTGGTTATTGTACTTCATGGCTAGAAGGCTAGAATGCTTGCTAGTGACCTTGTTTAGCTAAAATATGGTAATTAGTAACTATGGTAGTAAAATGGCATAGATGTCTAAATAGCTACATAACTGTGGTAGTGACTGCCTTGGTTCTGCCGTGTCGATTTGTAGTAGATGGATGATGATTATGGACCTTGGCAAATGATCGTTAATGGAAATGTGGAAACCGTGGGTAAAAGTGAGTCGGTTATATATATGTGTCTTGATGCATTGATGAATTGATCTTATGGTGCACTTACCGGTGGTATGGGAAGCCATGATAAGTTCTTTGCTTATGTTCTTTTGGGTGTACTTCCTGATGGTATGGCATGTTGTAGTATGTTTTTTTACGTTATAATTAATGATTGTGATTGAATATACATGATATTTTATGCTTCCAAATTGATTATTTATTTTGTATAATGGTTGTGGTATGTACTGATGTAAGATGCCTTATTATTGTTATAGTTAGTTACTTAGTTGTACAGTGCTGATGGAGATGCTTCAGATTTGATTTTGTACCTTGACTTATAGTTATTGTCTTACTTTATATCATCTTTATATCATAATTTAGCTCAGTCGCCGATAATGCCTACTGAGTGCCCATTGTTTTGGTACTCATACTAATCTTTTGTACCTTTTTGGTGAAGACCCAAGTACTAGTTGTTACCACTGAGTTGCGATTGTGCTGCGTTGATCTTTCAGAGATAGGGTGGGCTCTTATAGTTTTGAGTCACGTATTTTTCCCTCCTATCCTTATTCAGTCTTTTGTATTCAAGACGAATATATAAGACTATTTACACTTTGAGGTGCACTTTCTATTGGTAAACTTAGATTCTCTTCTACTGATATTACTAGGTCTTTGGAAATTGGTATCCTTAGTGATTGTCTTATGGAGCATTGTTGTTTGTTGTTGTGTTCTTCCATTGTGGCACTTATGTTGGGCGTTTCCATCAAAGTAACCTATTGTATTAGCTCCGAGTTACGTTGTTGGCTTACCTACTGGTGGGGTTTAGTAGGTGCCATCACAACTTGTGAATCGGGTCGTGACAAATTGGTATTAGACTGTAGGTTTCACCAGTATTGCTAGTACAAGAGAAATTGTCTAATAGAGTCCTGCAGATCAGAACATTAACATTCATTTCCTATCTTTGGAAGGCTATGGGATATTCTTAGGAGACCTTCACTTCTTTCACTTGTATTGTGCTAAGAGTCAGAGTTGGTTTGTAGGATATTTTCTTGACTTTACTCTTTTTTGAATGCCCAGGATACGTACTATAGCTATGCTTGATAAGGATCCTGTGACACAGCCTATGGATCTTTCCCCTGTTTAAGAGCAGCCTCAAGATGTTTCCCCAGTTAGGGATCAGGATGGGCCTCCCCTAGGCCCTATTCCTCCACCTGAGCCAGAGATTCCTCCACCACAGCCAGCGGTGGGCTAGGGATCAGCCCAGGCTCTACCAAGTTTTATTCCTTATCCTTTTCTTAGAGATGCTTTGGTTCAGCTTTTGGGTATTATTGATGGTTCGCAGACTACTGGGGCAGGAGTATAGCCTGCAGCCACAGCTCCTGGATTTTAGGTTTCTCTTATGTCGTCAGTTGTTCAACTAATAGTTAGTCAGCCGGTTGTGACCCAGCCTGCTATGTCTACTGAGGAGTGAAAGATGCTGGGTAGGTTTTTGAGGTTAGCTCCACCTAGGTTTTCTAGTTCTCTTGGAGAGGACGCATTTAAGTTTCTGACTGCTTGTGAGGATAGGCTGCGTGGATTCCCTTTTATGGACTCAATTCTCTAAGATGTTCTTGGACAAATATATGTCGTACAGCCTAAGGGATCAATTGAGAGATTAGTTCTCTAGATTAGAGTTGGGTTCTATGACAGTCGCTGAGTATAAGGATTGTTTCTATAAATTAGCCAGACATGCAACTTCTATCTTAGATACTGAGTATGAGAGAGTTTGTTGCTTGGTAAGAGGGTTGAGACTTCCTATTTGGATGGCTACTCAGAGTTCAGTTGTTGTGGGTAGGACTTTTGCTGATGTTTCTAATCATACTAGAGTGATGGAGGACATGCATCGTGAGCGGCGTGATAAGAGGCTCAAATATCAGGGTAGATTTGGTGTGAGCCATAACAGCTCCAAATTTAGAGGTGGTACTTCTTATGTTGGGCATCCTGCGCGTCCATTCTTTCAGCCTCAAAGTCAGTCTAGTCGACCAGTGCAGGTAGCTCTTTACACTATTGAGGGAGGTCAGTTTAATACTAGTGGTAGCCCTAGCAAGGAAGGCGATCAGCCTTTAAAAAGTTCCATTACTGGTCATGGCAGACGTGGTGGTTACTCTGATTTGATTGGATCCGTGAGTTTGGGTTCTGCTCATGATTCTTATTTTACTTCTGGGCTTCCTGGTCATTTCTCAAAAGAGTTCCCTAGTCGGGGAGTGATAGTTGTTTCAGCCTAGGGTGTTACTCCTATCAAGGTAGTTTATCCCTTAGGTAAAAGTGGTGTGAGAGGCCGCATGCGTGGTTACCAAGGTGCTCGAGATGGTATTCAAGCAGGCAGGATAGAAGGTCAGTCGGGTGCCCAGCTAGGGGGTAGGTGTGGTCAGTTGTATGTAGAACCTGCTACACTCAAGGCTGAGACTTTGGATGTTGTTGTGACAGATACGAATTTGGTATGCCACAAGTCAGCTCTTTCTTTATTCAATCTCGAATCTATTTAATCCTATATATCTGCTTATTATACATAATGATTAGACTTGATTAGTGATTTATTATTTATGTCATTACGTGTATCTACACCCGTGGGTATTTTTTAGTAATGGATAGAGTATACAAATCGTGTGTTATAATAGTTAATGAAGTTGATATTTATGTTGACTTCTTTATTTTGGATATTATGGATTTTGATGTGATTATGGGCAAGGATTAGTTATCCTACTATCATGTGGTCATGGATTATTTTGGTAATACTGTTACCTTAGCCATGCCCGGCATACCCCCAGTCATATGGCAGGGAGCGGTTAGCTGTGCACTGATGAGGATTATTTTTTATATTTGTTCTAGAAGGCTTATATCGAGGGGTTGCGAGTCTTATATCGCTTATGCATGTGATAATCGTATACAGAGTCCTTTGCATGACTCTGTTCCTATTTTCTGTGAGTTTCCTGATGTGTTTCCTGCCGACCAGCCTGGTATTCACCCTGACCATGAGATTGAGTTTGCTAGTGACCTGGAGCCTGGCACCCGACCTATTTCTATGGCACCTTACTGTATGGCTCCTGCTAAGCTTAAGGGGATGAAGTCTTAGCTTAAGGATCTTTTTGGTAAGGGTTTTATTAGACTAAGTGTGTCCCCATGGGGAGCTCCTGTGTCGTTTGTAAAGAAGAAAGATGGTTTGATGCATATGTGTATTGATTATAGGCAGCTTAGTAAGGTGATGGTGAAGAACCGTTATCCTATACCTTGCATTGATGATTTGTTCGACCATATTCAGGGTGCAACCATATTTTCTAAGATTGATTTAAGGTCAAGTTATCATCAGTTGAGGATTCAGGCTCAGGATATCCCAAGGATAGACTTTAGGACCCGTTATGGCCATTATGAATTTTTTGTTATGTCCTTTGGGTTGACTAATGCCCCATCCGTATTCATGGATTTAATGAACCGTGTGTTCAGGCCAAATCATGACTCCTTTGTTATTGTGTTCATTGATGACATTCTTGTGTATTCGAGGAGTAGTGAGTAGCATGCGCAGAACTTGAGGATTGTGCTTAAGACTATAAGAGATCATGTGCTTTTCTCTATGTTCTCAAAGTCTGGGTTTTGGCTTGAGTTAGTTTCATTTCTTGGACATGTGGTGTCCAAGGCGGGTATCATGGTAGACCCGACTAAGATTTCAGAAATCCGTGATTGGGCTAGGCTTACGTCTTCAATTGAGGTTTGCAGTTTTATTAGTTTGGATGGTTATTATAGATGCTTCATTGAGGGTTTTGTGAATATTTCAGCCCCTATGACTAGATTTACTCAAAAGGAAGTTCCTTTTCGATGGTCCGAAGAGTTTGAGTTGAGCTTTGGAAACCTCAAGGATTGTCTTACTTCAACTCCAGTGTTGTCTCTTCTAGTTAAGGGTGAGGGATTCACCGTGTTTTGTGATGCTTCTAGTGTTAGTCTTGGTTGTGTTTTGATGCAGCAGGGTCATGTTATTACCTATGCTTCTACACAGCTTAAAGTGCTGAGCGCAACTATCCTATTCATGATTTAGAGTTGGCGGCGGTAGTTTTCACGCACAAGATTTAGAGGCATTACTTGTATGGTGTGCATCATGAAATTTTCACCGATCATTGTAGTCTTCAACATTTTATGAACTAGCGAGAGCTTAATGCTCACCAACGTAGATGGATGGAATTGTTGAAGGACTATGATATTTCCATCTTTTATCACCTAGGTAAGATGAATATGGTAGTTGAATCCTTGAGTTGCAAAGCAGTGAGTATAAGTACCTTGGCTTGTATTTTAATTTCTCAAAGACCTATGGCACGGGACATTCATTCCTTAGTCAATTTGATAATCCTTCTAGGATTTTTTGCTTTTGTCGAGGTAAGGTCCTCCTTATTTGAGCAGTTTCGTGATCGCCAATATGAGGCTAGCAAGTTGTGTTTTCTCCATGATCAGTTGGTGAGTGGTGAGTCTGAGAGATACTTCATTGATTCTGAGGGTATTTTGATATTCCAGGGTCGTATTTGTGTTCCCTTTCTTGATGACTTGATCAAGTCCATTCTTCAAGAGGCTCACATCTTTAGATATTCAATCCATACCAGTATGGCTAAGATGTATAAAGATTTAAGGCAACATTATTGGTGGTACAAGATGAAGAGATATATGGCAAACTTTATGGCTTGTTGCCTATGATGTCAGTAGGTTAAGGTTGAGCATCAGTATCCAGGTGGATTGACTCAGAGATTGCTCATTCCCAAGTAGAAGTGGGAACAGATTACCATAGACTTCATTAGTTGTTTGCCTCGTACTTCCCTTGTATTTATAGTATTTGGGTTATTATCGATCATTTGACAAAGTCAACATATTTTACTCTGATTTAGATGACCTTTGGTGCAGAGAGATTAGCCAAGATTTATGTTTGAGAGATAGTTCGTTTGTATGGGGTGCCTATTTTAATTATATCAGATTGAGGTTTTGTATTTAGTTAGAGAGCATTTCAAGAGAAGTTGGGTACTTGAGTGGATTTGAGTATAGCTTTTCATCCACTGACAGATGTTTAGTTCGAGTAAACTATTTAGGTGCTTTAGGATATGCTCTGAGCCTGTGTTATGGATTTTAGAGAGCATTGGGATTAGCCCTTAGCATTGGCAGAGTTTTCTTACAACAGTTATCATTCGAGTATCAAGATGGTGCCTTATGAGGCTTTGTATGGTAAGAGATACCATTCTCTGATTGTATGGTTTGAGACATTGGAGGTTAGACCTCGTAGTATATATTTGCTTCAAGGCTTATTGGATAGAGTTAGGGTGATTCAGGACAGACTGAGAGCAGCCTAGAGTAGGCAGAAGACCTATGCTGACCATAGGCTCCTTGCCTTGAGATTCAGAATTGGTGATGTGTGTTCCTTCATGTTTTGCCTATGTAAGGTGTGATGAGGTTCGGGAGGAAGGGTAAGCTCATCCCTAGATATATTAGTTCTTTTGAGATTCTCTGCATATTGGGTAAGGTGGCATATGAGTTATCCTTACCACCAGATTTTCCAGTTATCCATCTAGTTTTCCATGTCTCTATATTGCAAAAGTATATTCCTGATCCGTCTTATGTGCTTTGGTGGGATTCAATTCAGTTAGATGAGAAGTTGGCCTTTGTAGAGGAGCCCGTGCTTATTTTTATTAGTGATGTGAGATAGTTGCATTCTAGAGAGATTCCTATAGTTAAGGTTCAGTAGAGGCACTGCCCAGTAGAGAAGGCCACTTGGGAGATTGAGCGCAAGATGCTATCCCAATATTCTCCTTTGTGTGAGACTTCCGGTATTCTCTTTTTCTTTAACTTTTGGGGATGAAAGTTCCTTGGTAGTGGATGTTGTACTGACCCTCCTGGTCATTTCTCATGTTTCCACCTATTTTCCAGTTAGAGATTTCCCATTTCTTTCCTAAGTCATTTATGACTTATTAGAACTGATATTTCAGTTACCTGGCGGTTCGTTTGGTTGTTAGAAAGATTTTCCCATTGAGAAGTCTTTATTGGTTCCCAATGGCCATCGAGCAAAAACTTTAGTATACAATGTCAAATGCAAATTCTGACTATGGCAGCAGCTCTGAAATATCAATTTTAGGTTGGATAGACCTTTGGTTTAGGTCCCACAACACCCAAACTCATTTCAACCTATGGGTCGAAAGGATGAGAAATTGGAAATTTGGGTAAGGGGCCCATATTTAGTTGAAACAACATCGGATGGAAAATCCAACTTTGCCAACACATCCAAAATGCCGAAATCACTATAGCCACATATTTTATTTACTCATATTGGATTCCAAATGCATCACAAAGCATTGGCCGAAACTTGGAATCAAACTCAAAGTTTCAGCTGTCGATTGTAATAAACAGAGATAACGAGATCGTGGTTTGTGAGTGCGACTGCATGAGCCATAATTGCGGCCTAGTGCATGTGCATGATCGTGTTTCTCAAGGCCTGGGAAAGGCCTATTTAAATGTTTTCTTAAATGAGAATTTGATCATTTGTACCTCCCTCTTAAACTCTAAAACCCTAATAGACTGTGAAATTCGTAAAGTGAGTCTTGCGGGTTGATTGGAGACTTGGAAAACTTGTGTTTTCGCAATGAACATCAATACTAAGGAAAGATTCCTTCAATTTGTGGTGTTTATTTCTTGATTTTTTTGGACCAAAACCCCATATGGCACGAGACTTGATTTTAACCACTAATATGGTTGTTTGCACAAATTACTAGAGGGCTTTAACTCCCTAATGGTATTTGAACTATGGTTTATCCTGGAAACTTTTTTTCCATATATGGGACCCACTTAGAGGTTTTGATGGTGTTGTTTTAGACCAAAATCACAATGGTGCAATATGGGTGTGGTTATTCTCGTATTAGCACATAGATTATGGTATTGATGCTTGGCTCGTAGAAGAACCTTTGAGGAAAAGAAAAGTAAAGATTATTGGTTAGTGATCGATACTTGGAATTAAGGTAGGTTAGGCTTACTTGTAGTTAAATTGAGCTTTATTTTGGTATGGCTTTGATATCTTGTAAAGATTGGGTGGGGTCTTAGATGTTAATATGGTAAATGGTAATATTTGGGATTAGTTGGAGTATATAGGGTATTAAACTTGTTAAGTGTGATATTTGACATTTAGCCAAGAACCTTGGTTAGTTGGACTTGTTATCTCATGAATAGCATGAGAATACTCTAGGTTCTCTTATTAGATGGGAGTGACCTTGTTTACCCACCTCATGATTATGTGGGCCTAGTTTGTATAGTTGTTAATTAGCTTTAGGTTCTTGGATGACCTAAGTGTAATACTTGGGGAAGAATTGTCTTATAGAACTAGTGAGGATTGAATAGTCTTTGAGACATTATGTAGATAACCCAGTCCACTTTTGGGTAGAAGTTAAACTTGAGAAATATAATTTGGGATATTAGAAGCGAAACTTGACTCGTCTTAAGCTTGGGCTACATAACTTCATTAGAGACATATATATGTGTTGCCCTCCTAGAATATGCTTTAGGTAGTATGATGGCTAAACCTAGGAAATGTTTCATTCATGATGTTGATTCAAAAATACGGTGTATGCTTGATTATGGTCCTATTGTCAGTATTTTAATAGAAATGGATAGTCTTGTACATTGAATCCATGACTATGCTATCACTTGATTTGTTGACTAGTTCACTATGTGAGTCTTGGATTACGTTGTTACTCATATTATACTCAAGCCTAGTGACTAAACTTATGATTGGGCCAAAGGAACCGCTTACGCTAGTAGTGTGAAACATGACTAATAAAAGAGATTCTTGAAGGTATAATCATGACTTGTAATTGATCATGCTAATAATCATGTTAAGCTCGATAATGAGTTGAGTGTTCATATCATATGGTTATGTATGTTCATGCACCAACTGTTATAATGTGTCGATAATGAATGGTGAGACACTATGACATATCTTTCCTTGTTTATCTTGCATTCTATCATTTGTGGGATTTATACTTGTCAATGATTTGGTTACACCTATATATTCAAGTATATCTTGAGGGTAAGATAATTATTTATGATATTGTGATGCCCGATAAGGATGGAGGATATATTGATGATATTGTGATGCCCCGCTAGGCTGGAGAATATATTGATGAAATTATGATGCCTGGCCAGACCGGAGCTTATATTGATGAAATGTTGGTGCCCGGTAAGCCCGAAGGATATATTAAGGTTAAGATGATTCCTGGTAAATCACGAAAGAGGTAATGATATTATGATAATGCTCGATGAACCTAGAGGATATATTGATGTTGTGATGATGTTATATGTGGTAAATATTTATAAATATATATATGTATATGTGGGTTGCTATGCCCTTGTTTGACCACGCCGTATGTGCATTAGGATCATGATGTTGTCCTTGGGAAGTTGTCTATAATTATGTACCATTTATCACTAGTTAAGTGGTGTGGCTCTTGTTAAGACTAGATAGTGAATAGAAGTAGGAGTTTTCAATTATTGAGTTAAGACTAATTTGGTAATTATAATAATATGTAGAATTAAGGATTTACCTAGTGAATATACTTGGATTGAATGAATGGTTACGTTATGGAATTTTCCTAGTAAAATGGGTTATCTTGAAAGCTAGTTGTCTAGGTAAAGTGGTTATGGCACTTGATACCTAAAAGGCTAGAATGCTAGCTAGTGAACCTTTTTTAGTCAAAATATGGTAATTAAAAACTATAGTAGTAAAATGGCATGGATGTCTAAATAGTTATGTAACTATGGTGGTGATACCTTGGTTCTGCCATGTCAATTTACGGTAGATGGGTGATAATTATGGACCTTGGCAAATGACCATTAATGGAAATATGGAAATTGTGGGTAAAAGTGAGTCGGTTGTATATATGTGTCTTGATATGCTGATGAATCAATCTTTTGGTGCACTCTCCGATGGTATAGGACGTCGTGATAAGTTCTTTGATTGTATTCTTTTGGGTGTACTTCCTGGTGGTATGGGACGTCGTGGCAAGTTCTTTTACTTTATGCTTAATGATTGTGATTGAATATACATGTTGTTTTACACTTCCAAATCGATTATTCATTTTGTACGGTTTTGGTATGTATTGATATGAGATGTCGTATTATTGTTATAGCTTGTTAGTTAGTTGTACATTGATGATAGAGATGCTTCAGGTTCAATTTGTACCTTGACTTATAGTTATTGTCTTACTTTATATCATCTTTATATCATAATTTGACTCAGTCGACCGATGATGCCTACTGAGTGCCCATTGTTTTGGTGCTCATACTATACTTTTACCTTTTTGGTGCAAACCCGAGTACTAGTTGTTGGCGCTGAGTTGAATCATGATGTGTTGATCTTTCAGAGATAGGGTGGGCTGTTGGAGTTTTGAGTCACCTATTTTTCCTCCTATCCTTATTCAGTCTTTTGCAGTCAAGATGAAGTATAAGACTATTTAGACTTTGAGTTGTAATTTTCATTGGTAAACTTAGATGCTCTTGTACTGATATTACTAGGTCTTGGGAAATTGGTATCCTTAGTGATTGTCTTGTGGAACATTGTTGTTTGTTATTGTGTTCTTCCATTGTGTTATGTTGGGCGTTTCCACCGAAGTAACGCATTAACTTAGCTCTGGGTTATGGCGTTGGTGTACCTTCTGGTGGGGTTTAGTAGGTGCCATCACAACTTTGGGTCGTGATACTCTACTAGGTAATGGGATAGTTATTTATGTTATGGTTACCCTTTTGACTATCTCTATTTATTTGCTTAATTTTAAGTTGCAATTGTCTATTTTTTCCTTCTTTTGGGCATTTTCCACAAAGTTAGCCTAAAGAGAATAGATCCCAGCTATAGTTTGGCTTACCTACTGGCAGAGTTTGGTAGGTGACATTATGACTTGTAAATCAAGTCATGACAAATTTGTATCAGAGCCTAGGCTTCGTCGGTGTTGTTGGTTCAAAAGAAAATGTCTAGCATAGTCCTATAGATTGAAATAATTACATTTGTTTCTTATCTTCAGGAGAATATAGGACATTCTTAGGAGTTATTTACTTCTTTCACTCATTTTGTGCTAAGTGCCTGAGTTGGTTTCTAAGGCATTCCTTTGGTTTCACTCTTTCGCAAATGTTTAGGACACGTGCAACCGCTACACATGACAAGGGACCTGATACCAAGCCTAAGGATCCTTTCATTGTTCATGGAATGCTTAGAGGTTGTAGACAACCTCGAGATGTGTCCCTAGCTAGGTTCCAAGATAGGGGGCCTTCGCCAAACCCTATTCCCGCTCCTGAGCTAGTGGTTCTTATGCCTCTGCCAGCAGTGGTCCAGGGACTAGCCCTGGCTCTTTTGAGGTTTATTTCTTTTTCAGTGCTTAGAAATGCTTAGGTTTAGCTTTTGTGATTGGTTAGTGTTGCGCTATCTAATGGTGCACAGTCTACAGATCATAGTGGTACTGAGACAGAGGCACGACTTGTAGCTGTGGCTCGCTAAGTTAAGGTCCCTTCTAAGCTGGTAATTGCTCAGCCAGTAGTGCTTAGGTAGTGGTTTCCAATCCTGCTATATCTATTGAAGAGCAGAAGATGTTGGGCAGATTCTTGAAATTAGATCCTCCTAGGTTTTTTGGTGCACCAGAAGAGGATGGATATGAGTTTCTGATTGCATTTGAGGATACACTCCATAATTTGGGCCTAGTAGATACTCGTGGTATTGACTACACTATATTAAAGTTGGACTTGGTTGGTCAACTTTGGTAGAGAGTTCATCTTGATTCTAGGCTAACTGGATCTTCTCTTTCGACATGGTCTTAGTTTTCTGAGATTTTCTTAGAGAAGTACATGTCTCACAGCCTTAGGGGTCATTTAAGGGATCAGTTCTTTAGATTGGAGCAGGGATCCATGACGGTTTAGGAGTATGAGCGTTATTTTCATAAGTTAGCTATGCATGCTACTTCTATTCTGGATACTGAGTATGATAGGTTCATTCCTTTGTTCTAGATTGAGACTTCCTCTCCGTATGTCTACTCAAAGTTTGGTTGCTATGGGTAGATCTTTTTTTAAGGTTTTGGATCATGCTCATACGGTGGAAGATATGAATTATGAGGTCTAAAAGGGCAACGATAAGAAGCCTAGATATCAGGGTAGTTTTAGTGGAAGTCATAGTAGCTCCCGATTCAGAGGCAGGAGTTTTTAGGGTAGGTACCCTCCTTTTCAGTCATAGCAGCATCAAAATTAGCCTATTATACCCGTTTAGGCAGTGCTTCATATTAATGGTAGAGGTAAATCTAGTGTTAGTGACCGCCCAGTTCAGGGTAACGGTCAATCTTAGGGGTTTGTATTTTGATTAGTCTAGTCATGGTAGTTACTCTAGGTTAGCTTGATATTCTGGTTCTAGATCATCACAGGTGATATATTATAGTTGTAGGGGTCGTGGTTATTATTCATGAGAGTTCCCTAGTCGTGGGGTTATTATTGCTTCAAATCCGAGTATTTCCTTATTAGAGCAGTCCATCCATCAGCTAGAGGTGGTTCGCAAGGTTTAGGTGGTTCCTAAGATGGTCGAGGAAGTTCTTAAGCAGGTAGGATGGAAGATCGATTAGAAGCCCAGCCAGGTGGTGGGTGTGGTCAGTTGTATGCAGTATCTGCTATACCTAAGGCTGAGTATTCAGATGTTATTGTCACGAGTATAATTTTAGTGTGCCATCAGTCAGCTCTTGCTTTATTTAATCTAAGATTCACTTATTCTTACGTGTCTACTTATTTTGCTCGACGGTTAGAGTTATCTTGGGATTGTATTGTCTATTCCATTACGTGTATCTACTCTCGTGGGTGATTCTTTAGTAGTGGATCGAGTGTTTAGATAATGTATTTTGACTGTTAGAGATGTTGATGCTCATGTTGATCTTATTATTCTTGACATAGTGGATTATGATATGATTTTGGGCGTGGACTGGCTATACCACTACCATATTGTTTTTCCAAGACCATTACCTTAGCCATGCACAGTGTACCTCCAGTCATGTGGCAAGAAGTGGTTAGCCGCGAGCCGATGGGGATTATTTCTTTTGTCCGTGCTAGGAGGCTTATTTTAAGGGGTTGCGAGTTTTATCTCTCTTATATTAATAATGTTAGTATGGAAAGATCGTTGCTTTATGTTGTCCATTTATTTCATGAGTTTCCTAATATTTTCCCTATCAATATACCTGGTATATCCTGCCTGGGAGATTGAGTTTATTATTGATCTTGATCTTGGTTCCCAACTATTTTTATGGCACCTTACCATATGGATCTTGTCGAGCTTAAGGAGCTAAATCTCAACTTTAGGATCTTCTTGGTAAAGGTTTCATTAGATTGAGTATGTCCCTTGGGGAGCTCCTGTATTGTTTGTAAAGAAAAAGAATTGTTGCATGCGGATATGTATTGATTATAGGCAGATTAATAAGGTGACAATAAAGAATCATTATCCTATGACTCGCATTGATGACTTGTTTGACCAGCTTTAGGGTGCAGTTGTGTTTTCTAAGATTTATTTGAGGTCCGGTTATCATCAGTTAAGGGTTTGGCTGATGATATCCCAAAGAAAGCCTTTAGGACCCATCATGGTCATAATGAGTTTCTAATAATGTCTTTTGGGTTCACTAATGCCCCAACCGCATTTATGGATTTGATAAACCATGTGTTCTGGCATTATTTGGATTCCTTCGTAATTGTGTTCATCGATGACATCCTTGTGTATTCGAGGAGTAGGGAGGAGCATGTGCAACATTTGAGGATTGTGATCCAAAATTAAAGAGATCATGTGTTTTTTGACAAGTTCTCCAAGTGTGAATTTTGGCTTGAGTCAGTCGTATTCCTTGGGCATGTGGTGTCTAAGGATTGGATTATGGTAGACCAAGCAAATATTGAGGCCATTAGTGATTGGGCCAGACCTACATCTTTGATCGAAGTTCGTAGCTTTATTAGTTTGGTTGATTATTATAGATGACTCATTGAGGGTTTTGCTACTATTTAAACACCTATGACCTGGTTGACTCAGAAGAAGGTTCCTTTCTGATGGTCTAAGGAGTGTGAGTTGAGCTTTGGTAAAATCAAGAAATTCCTTGCATTGGCTCTTCTTATTTAGAGTAAAGTATTCATCGTGTATTGTGATGCTTTTAGTGTTGGATTTGGTTGTGTATTGACCAGAAGGTTCGTGTTATTTCTTATGCTTTGAGGCAGCTTAAGGTTCACAAACGCAACTACCCCACTAATGATCTGGAATTGGTGGCACTAGTTTTTGGGCTTAAAGATTTGGAGGCATTATATTTATGGCATGCATTGGAAGAATTTCACAGATCGTCCCAGTCTTTAACATCTTGTGAACTAGAGAGAGCTTATGCTAGGCCACATAGTTGGATAGAGTTGCTTAAGGATTATGATATTTTCATCTTGTATCATTCGGGCAATGCGAATATGGTAGAAGATACCTTGAGTCGAAAGGTAGTGAGTATGGGTGTCTTATCTCAAAAGTCTCAAACTATCCAATTGAGGTCTGGAATATCAAAAGCAATTGAGGTATCATGGGGTATTCCAGGTACCCAAACCTGGAATACTTGATCACCCCGTAATAACTCAATTGCTCTCAACAGCTTTGGAATATCGGTTTTAGTGTAGATGGACCTTTGGTTTGGGTCCTGAGGCCCTCGAGCTTATTTTAAGCTAGTCGGAAAGTTAAGAAAATAGAAAGTGGGTGTAGGACCCACTTTTAGTCGAAATAACCTCGGATGGAAAATTTGACTTCCATTAAGTCCTAAACATCTTATTTGATAGCGTAGCATGGTCCATTTGCATATACAAGATTTCGGGTGAATCTCGAGGAGCTGGCGGAGACTTGGAAAATTCCAAGTCTCAGTTATGCTGGTGCATTCGTTGATAATGATGCCAGGGGTTACAATCACGATACGTTTCGCAGGGAACCAAGTGCTGCGATTGCGCCACTATTGTCGCGATAGCGACTCCTTTGGCAGGCTGGCAGATGCCGCGATCGCAAGGGCCGGATTGCGATTGCAATACCCAAACACCTGGGATGGGTATAAATAATCTCTTTTAGCCCTTTTTCCTATTCCTTCATCCATTCTCAAGAGACTTAAATCATAAATATTGGGAGAGCTTGAGATTAGAGGTTGTGGGTGATTTGGGGAGCTTGGATAACGAATATTCCACTATTCTCCTTCCAATTTGTTGTATGAATTCTTCATTTCTATAGTGATTTTCCTTTTTTGTTTCTTCCTTAAAATCCATAAGACTTGGTGGCTTGATTTTATCACCAAGGTAGCTTGGATTTACCCATTTTTTAGGGTAATTACTCCATGAGCATGAGGGAATGTTGGGTTGGCTTTAGAAATGCGATTTTCATAAATGGGACCCACATGGGATTTTTGGGTGATTTTGGACCCGAAACACAATAATTCAATATGGATATTATTATTCTCGTTGTGATGCTTAGATTATGATATAGATAGCATGGCACCTTATGAAACCTTCGCAGAAGGAAAAGTTGCTGATTTAGTGGAGTCTTCGAGCATTCTTAGGCGTCCAGGTAGGCTAGGTTTTACCTCCTCGTAGATTGTTCTGATTCATAGTATGTTTATGATATTGTGTTAGATTTGGGATGAATTTTAGGTGTTGGTAATTGAATTTGATGATACTTGGGATTGTTGGACCTTCTAGGCTATTTAGAAGCCATAAATTAGGTGTAATTAGTTCAGTTGTTCATGCTTTAGGTAAAATCTCTATCTTAGGATTGATTAAGGCGTTTTTGACGTCTAAAAGTGGATTTAGATACCTTAGCCTAGTTCGGGGTAAAATTTGCCTTGTAATGGATTTTGGAAAGTTAGAAGTGGGTCATTGACCCACAATAGGCCGAGATTTAGGTTAGCAATTAAAATTCTTTTATTCATTTGTTGTACGCCTTAAAAATGCTTATTGAGGTAATATTTAGAAACTTTGGCATTTGATGGTTATGATGGGTTGGCATTAAGAGTTGATGCTTATTGATTATGTTAGTGGCTTGTAATTATGTCATTGATTATGCTAGTGATTATGTTATTCATTATGCTAGAGATTATGATGTTGATGATATACCAGTTCGAGTCTAGATAATGATGATGATAAATACCAGTTTGAGTCCAGACAAAGAATATGATATTGATGATATATTTACCGGTTTGGGTCTGGCTATCATTTATGATATTGATTATATGATACCAGTTCAAACCCAGTAATGGTGTGGGATATTGGGAGATGAGTATTGGTTCAAGTACGAACATGGGAAATTGTTTTTGGTATGGCTGAACATGAATGGACACTATTTGTATCATGGATGTTGGTACATGACGGTGGTCCGATTTATGCTTTACTTGATTGTACCTTCCAAGCTTATGGGTGCCTGCGTTGGGTTATTTACTTTTCCTCACTTATTGGCTTATGGTGACCAATTTTAGAGTTATAATTGTATCTGTTTGATCCTTTATGTTATGTTATTATTTCGGTTATTTAGTTATTTATATATAGTGACATTGGAGTGTAAGCTTAGCGATGTGTCGTAGGAGGCTGACGTAGCTGTGAAACTGGACTCTCAGCCCATTCAAAAGAGGGAGAGTTTTAAGTATCTGGGGTCTATGATTCAAGGTAATGAGGAGATTGATGAGGATGTCATGTATCATATTGGGCAGCGTTATTGAAATGAAGACTCGCTTCGGGAGTTTTATGTGATAAGAAGGTGCCCCTAAAGCTTAAAGGTAAGTTCTACAAAGTGGCAGTCCGACTGGCTATGTCGTATGGAGCGGAGTGGTGACCAGTTAAGAACTCCCACATACAAAAGTTAAAGGTGGCGGAGATAAGGATGTTGCGATGGATGTGTGGTCATACCAGGAAAGATAGGGTAAGGAATAATATTATTCGGGAGAAGGTGGGAGTGGATTTGGTAGAGGAAAAGATATGAGAAGTAAAGTTATGTTGGTTTGGGCACGTAATGAGGAAGGGTCTTGATGCTCTAGTGCGGAGGTACAAGACACTGGTTATGGATGATTTTAGGCGGGGTAGTGGTAGGCCAAAAATATATTAGAGGAAGGTGATTAGGCATGATATGGAGCAGTTACAGCTTACAGAGGACATGACCCTTAATAGGAAGGTTAGGAGGATGTGGATTAGGGTAGAAGATTAGGGGGTGGGAGTGCTGTATATGGTTTCGGATATATAGTTTTTAGTAGTATTTTGTGGCTCTAGTATTATCTTGTGGCTAGCGTTGTTAGTTTGTTTTGCTTGTACAAGCTTATATCTATTTATGTTTTGTGTTTGTTATACTGTTTTGGGTTCTAAGCTGGTGGTCTATCAGAAATAGCCTCTCTACTTCACCTGAGGTAGTGGTATGGTCTGCGTACACTCTGACCTCCCCAGATCCCACTAGTTGGGAATGCACTGGGTATGTTGTTGTTGTTGTTATAAGTTGCAATTGTCTATTTTCGCCTCCTTTTGGGTATTTTCCACCAAGTTAGACCATTGCGAATAGCTCCAAGCTATAGTTTGGCTTACCTACTGGCGGGATTTGCTAGGTGTCATCATGACTCATAAATCGGGTTGTGACAACGATAATCTAAGAAAATCTCAAAATGAACTCTGTACGAATAGTGCCTCCATAACTTTAAGTCAAATACAACTACGCACAACTTTAAATCATGGGTAGCATAATTCTTCTCATAGGGCTTCAACTGACCATAAGCATAAGCAATCTCCTTACCCACAAGCAATAACACAGCACCTAACCCGACACCAGAAGCAACACAAAATATGGTAAAGACTACGCCATCCTTGGGCAAATTCAAGATAAGATCTGATGTCAATAAATATTTGATCTTTCGAAAGCTCACCTCATAAGCATCAGACCACTGAAAAGAAACCTTCTTCTAGAGTCAAGTTAGCCAAAGGATTCGCATTAGATGAAAAACCCTCAATAACATGTACATAGTATCCTGCTAAACAAACAAAACTTCAAATCATGGTAGGGAAAGTAGGCCTGGCCCAATAATAAACTATGACAATCCTGACCGAATCGACTATGATACCATCCTTGGTCACCAGATGGCTCACGAAAGAGACATACTCCAACCAAAACCCACACTAGGAAAACATATCATACAACTTCTTATCTCTCAAACTCTGGAGTAGAATCATAAATGCTCCTCATGATCACCTCACTCTTGGAGTAAACCAAGATATCATCTATAAGTATAATCACAAAAGAGTTGAGATACGATCAAAATGCCTAGTTCATGAACTCCATGAATATGGCTGTATCATTGGTCAACTCTAAAGATATGAACATGAACTCATAATGACTGTATTTTGTCCGAAAAGTTGTATTCAAAATATCCAATGCTCTAACCCTCAGCTGGTGATGCTAAGACCTTAAATAAATTTTTCAAAAATTGAGGCACCCTGAAGCTTATCGAACTAATCATCAATACAAGAAAGAGGATACTTATTCTTAACCAACAGTTTGTTCACCTATCAATAATCAATACACATACGCATAGACTCACTATTTTTTCTTCACAAACAAGATGGGCGCACCTAAGTTAATACACTAGGCTGGATAAATCCCTAATCAAACAACTCCTACAACTTATCCTTCAAATTGTTTAACTCTACTGTGGCCATCCTATAAGGAGGAATATAGATGGGCTTAGTGCGCGGCTCAAAATCAATAGTGAAGTCAAGATTACAATCCAGAGGCATACCAGGAAAATCAAAAGAAATGACACCCATGAACTCACGAACAATGCAAACAGAATCCAATAGAGGTGGTAAATCAGCACTACTATCATGAATGTGGTCTAACTAAGACAAATATCCCCTTTCTACCAAGTGACGAGCTTGAAGAAAGGATATAACACTCTAGGAACCCTAATGAAGTACACCCTTTCAAGCTTTCCTTGGCACACTTGACAAAGCTAAAGTCACAGTATTAGCATAAAATGTCTAGAATAGCATGATATATAGATAACCAAGTTATACCCAACATGTCATCAAAATCTATCATATATGGGATAATCAGATCTACCAAGTCTTACCGCCCATAAAAGTCACAACATAAGACTAGTGCACACGATCCACCACTAAAGAGTCTCCCACGGGGGTAGATACACGAATAGACATAGCAAGAGGCTCACTAGTAGAACGAAAACCTAAAAAAAAATACGCAAACATATAGAACAAAGTCAACCAACGATCAAATAACACAAATTTAAGTCTAAAACAAATAGAGACGATACTTGTGGTAACAGCATCGGAAGCCTCTGCCTTTGGTCTAGCAAGTATAGCATACCACTGTCCACATCTACTACTTGAATGAGTAGCCTCGCAACCACTACCATGGGCATAACTACCTCTACCTCACACATCATTAGTACAACCTCTACCTCTTTGATGGACACCTCTCACTGTTTATGTAGGAATAGGTTTAAAAATATGGTGGGGAAAATTCTTGGCCTCAGGGACAACCTCATTACATACATAGCAATCTATATGACCTGAATCAATAGGAGGAGGTATAGTTAAGCTAGAGTTACCACCCTAGAATGATTCCTGACAACCCTAAGTTGTTGAACTAGAAGGCCTACTAACTGAACCCTACAAGGCTACCTGTACTGATCTATCATGATACCTACGAGAGCCTCTAAAATCTGTTCCTCGAGGAGTGTGACTACTAAACTTTCCTTGATGGTGAACCCTCTTAGCGCCTCCATAAGTTGCCGAAAGTATAAACTTAGTCATTTTTGCATGATCCACTATACTTTGAAATGATGTCCCAAACACTACCATTTGGGCAGTAGCCAACTAAAATAAAACATCCAATCCCTTCATGAACTTCCAAATCTTTTCAAACTTGGGAGAAATACAGGCAATAGAATATCTAGACAAGTCATAGAAATAAGCCTCATACTCGACAACAGACATGGAGCGAACCTATCTAAGAAGGCCTCCAAGTGATCAAACTTGTCTCTTAAATAGTCTCTCAAATTGTATGGCACAAACCTGTCTAAGAAAACCTTTTCAAATTGATCCCAAATCATCTTTAGAGAACCCAAAGGTCAGTAAATAATAATTTATCTTCACCAGTCCCTAGCTACACCTCTCAACTGATAGGTAGTGTATGAAATCCCATGCGACTCAAGATATCCAAGGCTAGGAAACTTCTTCCAATAGTCAATCAAGAACTCATAGGCATCTTCACCCATAGCACCATTGAACTTGGGTGGACCCAAGCGAGTGAATATCTCAAACCTCTTCTGATCCTCAAAATACATTATTATCCTCTAAAAAATAGGAGTCATAGTAAATTTGGCTGGCAGAGATCCTACCTTAAAAGGTAACATAGATGAAGGCAGAACTCCTGATCTCAGAATACCGTGCTCAGATACTAGCACAGAAGGAGGAATAATACTTGATGTTTGATAAGTACCATAAGCAAATTTCGGAACCACACTCAGAGCTAGAGGAACACCATAGGCAGACTCTGGCACAGATAGAGGTATAATACTCAAAGATAGAAGAACACCATAAGCACACTCTAGGTTCAATAGAGGTACAATACTTAGAGTTAGAGAAACACCAGGTATACTTATAAGAATTCCTTCTAACGAGTCAGCAAATGAATTAATAACCCCTCCAGGATTGGGGTTGAAGAACTCTGTGAAACCTCTGTAGGTCCTATATTTCTAGCATGCTCAACCTGAGGATCAGGGAAGATACCCCTATCTCGGGCCCATCTAGGACATACAACTCACCCCTTGACTAGGCTCTCTCCTTGGATGATGTCTTAACATCCCTAGCCTTATGGGATCTAGTCTCCACCATTAATGCAGAAAAGAGTGAAACTCAATTTAGAATATAGGGTATGGAAAAACTCGCACAATAAGGAACAAAATAAGAGAAGTTTCCTAAAGATATCTCATAGTGCCATGACTCGAACTGATGCCCTGGCCACGATGGGCATCCCAAACCATGAAGGCCCGAGAGAACCCTTAGCTTGTAATCATAAGCATAACTCATCTATTATCATAATACGAAAGTAAACTGGAAATATGGTAGTTTTACTATCTCAACTTAACAATGTGGAACATAAGTTTATTAGAAACCCAAAACCATCTATAATAATTCTACGAAGTCTCTACTGAGCTGAAAATAATAATATTTCTGAAATATAGACAAGGGCCCCAGTTAGACCATGAACTAAAATCAAATAAAACCAATACATGGAAAGAGGCCTTCTGAAATAAGAGAAGCTCACCTACTCCAAATGTCTGGCAATGATCTACTGATTAGTAGGACCACGGGTGTGGACCTCAGAACCTAAAATATAAGGGGTTAATACACAAAGGTACTGGTATGTGAAACAATCCAAACTAACATATTTTTATACAACATAGGTGAGAGATTTCATAAAAATATTTAGCATAAGGTACATGAAAACACATGGGCATAACTTAAAAGCTTCAAAACATTTTCTTGAAATCATGACTCAACTCTTAATTTTATTTCTAAGCTAGATGGTACACCCTATAAATGTACATATCCACGGGCTATATGGACTCCGTCCTTAACTCGGTCGCCAAGCCCCAAATCTGAGTTTTCACAATGATTGGGGTCAGTCATTCGTACTACACCATAAGGTCGTCGCCAATGTACAATCCATAATATAGGACATCATAAACCCGTATCGACAAAACACTATTTTGGTCTATGAGTTATTTAAACTCAAGCCTTGTTTGGGTAGCCAACTAGCTCTCTTTAAGCCCAATTTTAGTCCTTTAAGACCATGCTTCATGCTTTTAAAACATTCAATACTTATTTTGTTAAGGGCATATCATCACCGGGTTTTTTCATACCCAGACATGCAAGTCATTTATATCACACCATAATGTATCTGTAGCCTTTTTTATTTATCATCATGTTATTGACCACCCAAAAACTTTAAGCATCATATGAGAGAGAGACTTGCTATAGATTTTCATATGAGTGTACACAAAAACACTCTCTTCTCATTATTATAATTATATGATGGCTATCTCATATTCACATTACTTAAAACCCATGAAATCTTTCAATAGATACAATGAATGTTTATAACAAGAAAACACCCCTTCATCACATCATAGACAATATTAATTCATAAACTTTAGTAAGGAATTCATTATATAGTCTTTTTTTCAAAAATCATGCATTTTTACAACCCACAACACTTGAAATCAAGAGACATCATAATGAAAGAGGGAGTTTCATTATTCATGCTTTCAATTAAACTTTTCAAAACTGAACATTTATATATATATGTGATAATAATTCAATTCTATGAAAGGAGTTCAAGACAACATATACTTTCATCAAAACAAATCCATGATACATGATATTCAAAATGATATTAAAAACCTTTTTCATAAAGATGATTATAAATCTTTAAACTTGATAAATCAATAAAACTTATGTCCATGGAGTTTAGGATAGTCCCATATACCTTAAGTTTCCTTACTTGGGGATGAAACCCTAATCTTGATGCTTTCTTGAAAGTTCTTAAACTTGGAAAGCTATTACTTGAGGGAAAAAAAATTGAAATGTTTTTCTTGGGAAAAGGGGAGGGTTTTTTTGAGAGTCAATTGAGAAGAAGGGAAAAATTATTCCCTATCTAATGCCCAAGTCATGTTATGAATGATTGAGTTGAGGGGGAAAAGATCCAAATGCCCATCAGGCATTTAAATTTGAAACTGGACGCGACAGGATTACCACAATATGGTCTAATTATGGTAGTTGAATTACCTCATTGCGACGCGGTGAACATAGGAACAGGACTATTGCTATGATACAGCTTTATCGCGATAACCCTTTGGTTTCATGATTTAAACATGACCAAAACCCCGTCTGAAAAAATTAAAACTTCTTCGAGACATGCTCCTTACACCCCTGAACATGAATTAACTAAAAAACCATTCATAAGAGAGACTTTTAGAAATACCTAATCATCAACCTCAAACTCTAACTCCCTTATTCTAACATTGGCATAAGACTTTTGGTGAGTCTGTGTTGTCTTAAGTCGCTCCCTAATTACTTTCACTTTCTCCATCACCTAATAAACAAGCTCAAGCCCAAATAAATGGGTTTCACCTACTTCATACCACCTAATAGGTGACCTACATCTCTTCCCATAAAGAGCCTTAAACGGAGCCATTTGGATGCTAGAGTTGTAGCTATAATTATAGGCAAATTCTATCACTGATAAATGATCTACCCAACAACCCTTAAAGGCAATCACTCAAGCCATCAATATATATTCTAAGGTCTGAATGGTGCACTCTGCTTGCCCATCTATTTAAGGGTGGAAGGCAATGCTAAGGTTTACTTGGGTACCTAAACCCCTCTAAAAAGACTGCTAAAATTAAGAAGAGAATTGTGTGCCTGGATCAGATATAATAGACACTGGAGCCCCATGCAAATAACTATCTCTTGAATGTACAACTTAGCATAATCATCCCCCATATAATTGGTTCACATTGGAAAAAATGGGCAGACTTGGTCTTCCTATCTACAATCACCCAAATAGAGTCATATTAGTCTTGGGATCTTGGAAGCCCTATAATAAAGTCCATGTTGATCATCTCTCATTTCTAAAGAGGCAAATCTATCTCTTGGGAAATGCCGCCTGGTGTCAAATGTTCCACCTTAAGTTGTTGACAATTCAAACACTTAGACACAAAATTAGCAATATTTATTTTCATGTTATTCCACTAGTAAACTGTATTAAGATCATGATACATTTTTGCAGAGCTGGGGTGAACAACATACCTGGAAGTTTGAGCTTTGTCAAGAATCCTATCCCACAACCTATCTATATCTGGCACACATAGTCGACCTTGATACCTCAATCTCCCATCACCTCTAATTTTAAATGTCATTACTTTTTGTTGGCCAACATCTTCTTTAATCTGCATTAAAATGGGATCCCTGGTTTTTTTCCTTAACCTCAGCACATAAGGATGATTTAGCTACCTATTGTAATAAACTCTCCATCTTCAAAATCCAGAAGTCGAACTCCTAAATTTGCAAGTTAATGAATATCCTTTACCCTGTTCTTCTTTCTTTCCTTCGTAGACAACCTACTAAGGGTGTCCGCCACCGCAAGAATTTCACCATTTTCTAGGTTAATCTAGTAAGTGGAGTAGCTATGGAGGAAAATCTCTCTACAAATGTTTTGTAATACCCTGTCAAAACTAAGAAGCTTCGAATGTCAGTTGGAGTTACGGGTCTGGGCCATTTTCTCACTGTCAACCTTTTGGGGGTCAACCTTAATTCCCCCACTAGAGACAATATGCCCTAGAAAAGTGATAGCACTAAGACAGAATTCACACTTTGAAAACTTTCCTACAACTCAAGATCTCTAAGAGTTTGAAGGATAATTCAAAGGCGACTGGCGTGTTCCTCCTCACTCTTAGAGTAAATCAAGATGTCGTCGATAAAGACTATGATGAACAGATTTAGAAACTAATGAAATACCCTATTTATGAGGTCCATAAATGTTGCAGGGGCAATAGTCAGTCCAAAAGATATGACTAAGAATTCATAGTGACCATATTGGGTTCGAAAAGAGGATTTGGGAATATCAGCCTCCCTAACCTTTAACTGATAATACCCCAAATGAAGGTCTATCTTAGAGAAATATTTGGCACCCTGAGGTTGTCCAAAATGATCATTGATTTAGGGAAGAGGGTACTTATTTTTAACTATAACTTTGTTCAATTGACGACAATCTATACACATGCAGAGAGAGCTATCTTTCTTACGCACGAAGAGTACCGGAGCACCCTAGGGAGAGACGTTAGGTTGAATAAAGCCTTTGTTAAGAAGGTCTTTCAGATTTTTTTTTAACACTTCCAATTCTATAGAAGCCATTCCGTATGGAAAAATAGAAATAGTTTTGGTGTTTAACAATAGGTCAATACCAAATCTATCTCTCCATCTGGAGGTATCTCGGGAAAGTTATCAGGATAGACTTCTAGGAATTCATTAACTACAAGGACAAAGTGGAGGGAAGGACTTTTACTATTAGAATCTTTGACCCAAACAAGATGATACAGACAACCCTTTGACATTAACTTAGGGTCCCTAAGATAAGATATGAATTTCCCCCTAGGTGCTAGAAAATATCCCTCCCACTCTATCACTGGCTTATTAGGAAAAGGGAAAGTGACCTTTCTGGTTCTATAATATAAGGTAGCATAATATGAATGGAGCCAGTCCATTCCCAGAATAGTATCAAAATCAATCTTGTCTAGCTCTACAAGATTGGCCACAGTATTACGATGAAAAATAGATACCACATAATTTCTATAAACTCCCCTAGCCATAATAGAATCACCAACAAGAGTGGAAATAGGAAAGGTTTTTGGGATATTTTTGGGATCAAAACCAAAACTAACTGCTAAGTAAGGGCTCACATAAGACAAGGTAGACCCGGGATCAAGTAACACATACACATCGGGGGATAAAATTTGTAACATACCCATACCAATATCTGGAGAAGCCTATACATCCTAGCATCTAGATAAAGCAAATAACCGGTTGCGACCACCTCCAGTAGCAGAAACCGTACCCATAGGTGGAAGGGTTGTCAAATTTGTTTGAGACCTAGTACCTGCAGTATTCCAAATGGTTAAGGGGCAGTATCTCTGAATATGGCCTGCCTATCCACACTTGTAGCCCACGTTACTTTTTAAATAGCAATTACTTGGATGATCTTTTCCATAAGAACTATAGCCATGGTATGACCAAGTAGGCCTATCCACGCTCCCCTGGGACTAAGTACCCAGAATCTTTGTCCCATTGTTAGGCTGGGAGTTATAAAACTGCTGATCACCTGGAAGTCTAGGAGATGGAGCACTAGCTGAAGACTGAGCATTGCTCCAAAAATTCTTCTTAGACTATTTCTCACTCCAATTACCACCTTGCTGTTGACTAATGTTCTAATCTGCAGACTATCCCTCTTATCTAGCCTTTCTTTTTCCCTTACCTTGGCTTGTCTCTTCTTTTCTTCTTCTACCTACTGCATATGCACTGTTAACTTGTAGAAATCCATATCCATGTTCAGCATAGCTCCCTTATATTCTAACACCAAATTATTTGAGAGACTGAATGCAAACTTCCTTATGTGAGCCCTCATGTTGCCCACTAACTCTGGATCACAAAGGGATATTTAGTGAACTTCAATGCTTACTCTTTGACACTCATCTTCCCTGGTTTCATATTCATAAATTCTTTAGATTTTGCTTCCCTTTGTTCGTAGGGAAAGAAATGATCCAAGAAGTCTCTAAAAACTCACCCCCACATAGAAGGTTTAATATCTCCACCCCTCAAATCTTCACACCCATTGTACTACTGGTTAGCTATGTCCTTCAACTTATAGAGGCTAACTTAACCCCTTCAACCTCACTAGTATGTATGACTCTAAAAATTTTCTCTAGTTCATAAATAAACCCTTGGAGGTGCTCCTCAACCTTTATGCCAGTTAAGGTGGGTGGGTTCATCCTCATAAACTACCCAACCTGAGTAGTTTCAGATAACGCAACACAGAATTCACATTTTCAAACTGATAGGACTAAGAAGCCACAAGGTGAGTAATCATATAGATGGACTACTGGAACTTAGAATTTAAGACTTCTTACTAAGGTGGCTGGGTACGGTTAACACCAGAATGAGGATCCCAAGGTGGGCTTGTTTGTACTAGAGAAACTCTTGGAGTAGCAACAAATTCTTGAGTACGAGCTCTATTATGAATCTGCATCCTATGAGTAGGGAGGACATCATCAGCATAGGTATTCTTCTTGTTGGATCTACGGAGAGGCATGATCGATCTCTAAAAGATACAAAATCATGAGTTAGGGGACATTAATACTCTATAGTTTAAACAAAAACATAAAGAAAAGAGAGACATTCCTAGACGCCAAGGCCCCCAGTCGGACCATAAACTAAAATCAAATAAAACCAACACATGGAAAAAGGCATTTGGAAATAAGGAAAGCTCACCTACTCCAAATGTCTGACAATGATCTACTAATTAGTGGGACCATGGGAGTGGACCTCAGAACCTAAAATATAGGGGGTCAATACACAAAGGTACTGGTATGTGAAACAATCCAAAATAACATATTCTTATACAGCATAGGTGAGAGAATTTCATAAAAATATTTAGCATAAGGTAAACAAAAACACATGGGCATAACTTAAAAGCTTCAAAACATTTTCTTGAAATCATGACTCAACTCTTTATTTTACTTATAATCTAGATAGTACACCCTACAAAATGTACTTATCCACAGGCTATATGGATTCCGTCCTTAACTCGACAACCAAGACCCCAATCCGAATTTTTGCAAGGATTAGGGTCAGTCATTCATACTACACCATAAGGTCGTTGCCAACGTAAAATCCATAATATAGGACTTTATAAACCCATATCAGAAAAACACTATTTTGGTCTAAGAGTTATTTGAACTCAAAAGCCTTCTTCAGATAGCCAACTAGCTCTCTTTAAACCCAATTTTAGTCCTTTAAGACCATGTTTCATGCTTTTAAAATATTCAATACTTATTATATTAAGATCATATCATCATCGGGTGTCGTCATATCCAAACTTGTAAGACATTCATATTGCACCATAATGTATTTATAGCCCTTTTTATTTATCATCATGTTATTCACCACCCAAAAACTTTAAACATCATATAAGAGAGAGACTTGCTATAGATTTTCATATGAGTGTACACAAAAACACTCTTTTCTCAATATTACAATCATATGGTGGCCATCTCATGTTCGCATTATTTAAAACTCATGAAATCTTTCAATAGACAGAATGAACATTTACAATAAGAAAGTTCCCCCTCGTCACGTCATAGACAATATTAATTCATGAACTTTAGTAAGGAATTCATTCTCTAGTCTTGTTTAAAAAATCATGCATTTGTACAACCCACAACACTTGAAATCAAGAGACATCATGATGAAAGAGAGAGTTTTGTTATTCTTGCTCTCAATTAAACTTTTCACAATTGAAAACACATATATATACATGATAATAATTTAATTCAATGAAAGGAGTTCAAGACAACATATACTTAATCAAAACAAATCCATGATACATTTTATTCAAAACGATATCAAAAACCTTTTTGGTGAATATGATTATAAATCTTTAAACTTGATAAATCGATAAAACTTACGCCCATGGAGTTTAGGATAATCCCACATACTTTAAGTTTCTTAACTTGTGGATTAAACCCTAATCTTGATGCTTTCTTGAAGGTTCTTTAACTTGGAAATCTTGAATTCTAGATTACTTGAGAGAAAAAGAGTTGAAATTTTGTTCCTAGGTAAAGGGAAGGGCTTTCTTGAGAGTGAATTGGATAAGAAGGGAAAATTTATGCCCTAACTGATGCCCAAATAGTGTTATGAATGTTTGGGTTGAGGGGAAAATAACTCAATTACCACTCGAGCATTTAAATTCAAAACTAGATGCAACAGGCTTACCGCGATGTGATGTAATTGCGGTAGTTAAATTTTCTCACTGTGATGTGGTGAATATAAGAATAGGACTATTATCGTGATACGGCCTTATCTCATTAGCCCTGTAGTTTCTTGATCCAAACATACCTCAAACCCTAAGATATAAGTCCAAAAAAGGAAATACAAAATAGACATATGTCAAATCAAACTTGAAAGAATAACGCTAAAGATGTTCAATATATGAAATGCAATAAATATGATAATGATAATGATGTGTTACGTTTGGAGTTATCACATAACCTCTGTATACACCTATTGAGATTTACTCCCAGGTAGGACCCATGAGGGGTTTAAAACCCATATACAATCTTAATAACCAATCCCAGTCTCAATATCCATATCTTCTCTCCAGCTCATGGACACAGTGAAGGATTTTTAAAGGTGTTATATTATGTCAAAAACTAGTATTTCCATAGTGGTATCAATGTCACATGAATGTATGTATAATATGAGGATGTAATTCTCAAAACACAACTAAAATAAGGATATCAAATTGTAATACCCCATGTCTGAAAGCCACTGTGCAACTTATGAAGTACCTTCTTAAGTCGTATTTATATCTCATGAGTCATAAGATGTAAATCATAGCTAATGTAGTGTGGAGTGTTTAGGGTTTTAGTTGGGGAATGACTTGATCCTAGGAGTCATCACTTGATGATACGAGTCATAAGTTTCCCCTAGTATATTGACCGATGTGTGAGCTACCTTTTCTACTGCCAAGCTTACGAGTTACTAGTCCAACTCATACCCTCACATTATGAGTCGTAAGTTGACTCATGATATCTGGCGGTCAATTTTTTTTAAGTTAAGTTAATGGACCTTTTGGTCTTTTACCCTCTAATAACTCCCAACCTATGATATATAACCCAAGAAAGGCGTTATTTTCCTCTATCTTTCAGTTAATTAATAATATCTTTTCTCCTCCGATCTTTAAGAATTATAATATTAGGGCTTCGCTTACTAAGTCTTCTCTCAAGGCTCAAAGTTCAAGTCCTTGTTATAAGTCGAGCAATTTTAGGTATGTGGAGTTTTGAACAAGGTTATTCTTTCATCTTTGTGCTCAAAAAGCATGATCTTCAATTTGAATTTACTTATTTTGAATTAGGATTCATACCCAAATAATCATATTATTGAAATATAACACTATCATGTGATTGAAAGATATAAGTGTTTCAAGGTTTACAACTATTCATGTCTTGACTTGTAAGATTTATATTGTGATTTGAATTTCATTATCTTGACTGGGATATTGTTGAAAGATTTCAACATGAATATTGAGCATCATATTTTGTTATGAATTTCTATGAAATAAAGAAAGAATTCCAAGTCGTAAGTACAAGTATTGAGTTTACAAGAAGTTTATGCTTTTAAACTCCAATGATATGTTTTATAGAATGATTTAGAGAAAAGTTTGATCTTTTGATCTAAGATAAGATATGAAATCCACAAGTGTTCCTTCTTATCAAGATTTAAGTAAAGTAAAGCATAACTAGTTTTCATTCTATAAACCCTTATGCTATTTTAAGGTGGATTTCTTAAGTCTAAGCATATCTGTATATTTTGGGAGTAGTATTTATCATCGAGAAGGAAATGTGGATGAGCATAAACTAAATTTCTAGAAACTTTGAGCCACCATAGGTTTAAGTATTAATATGGGTTAAGTTCAATGATCACTATAAGTTAAGGTTCTATTCCAATGGCAAGGGTAGAATAACTCTCCCCAACATGGGTAAGACATTGGACTCCATGATAGCTCACATGGTTTATGTCGGTTAGAAGAATCTCCCATAAACAAGAATAAAAGTAAATATTTTAGAAACTAAGTGTTATGGCTCACTAAGATTATTTATAAGCTTTATTATCCATGTTTTATGATCTTGCAGTTTTTAGTTTTACTCAAGTCCAAGGTGAGTCATTTACGCTTAGCATGCATCATTTGAAAGTGAACGTATATATTAATTTCTTGTTTTACTTATGCATTCACCCCACATACTCAATACATTCCAGAAGTAATGACCCACATATATGTCTACGTGCTACATTGTCTAATAATGTAGGTTCTGGTGCTCATTTCTAGCAGTACAAATGACTACGGGCCTCATCACCTAAATGTTGACTTTGGTGAGTACTCATAGTCTGAGGACCCATCTTATTAGAATCCTGTTCATTAATGAAAGTATCTTAGTTACTTGATTTCAATCTATGTTTGGGTCAGCTAAGGTGTGTCCTAGTGGCTCCCTAGTTAGCAATAAAGGCTTGTTAGACTACGTATCTTTTAGTTTAAAGAATTTATTTAAGATGTCCCATTTACTAGTTGACAATGATATAATAAGTTGTATGCTTTCAGTCTCTATACAAATGTTAGTTTACCGTTCATGCAAGTTTTAAGCAAAATAGATATCATGGGTTAGTTTAGGGCTATTCATAGTCTTAAACACCATGTGACATCCTAGGGGTACTTCCAGGGCATTACAAACTTGGTATTAGAGCCTAAGATTTTAAAGAGTCCTAGGGATTCGGACAAGCCGCGTTACATAGAGTATTGATCATAAATGTAAAGCACACCATATTTAGAAACAAAAGGCTATAAAACGAGATAGGAATCATTATTTATTTCATGATCTATCATGATTATAATTGTCTCTATCTACCCTAGCTCATGATTTTATGGGATAGAATATGCCTTCTCACCGAGCTAACGCACGCGGAAGCGGTGATCAACCACCTTTACATGCAGACCCACTGAATCAGAATGTATCTTATGTTGAACTCAGGGCTTCCGTTCAAGCATTGGCCCATGCTGTGAATGCTAATGTTTAGGGAAACCAACAGGAAGCAGTCCTAGTTTAGCAAAATGGTAATTTAGTTGTCGCTTAGATTCGGGACTTTATACGAATGAATCCACCTGAGTTCCATGGATTAAGAATGGATGAGGATCCTCAACTCTTTATTGATGAGGTGAGAAATATTACTCAGATCATACACATTATTGAAGAGGAGAGTATAGAGTTGGCATTATATAGGCTGAAGGATATTGCTTATGATTGGGTCACTATGTGGAAGGATGGTAGGGGTGAGAATAAAGATCCTATGAGTTGGTAGGTATTTTAAAGTATTTTTTTGGATAGGTTCATTTCTCATGATATAAATAAGGCTAAAGTGGAGGCGTTTATGAAACTGAGGCAGGGTTTTATGATAGTGAAGGAGTACTGCCTTAAGTTCACTTAGTTAGCTAAGTATGCCCCTGATTTGTTATCTGACTCTAGAGCTCATATGAGTAAGTTTTTTATAGGATTTTCTAACTTGGTGGTCAAGGAGTGTAGGACTGCCATACTGATTGGGGATATGTATATTGCTTGGTTGATGACTCATGCTCAACATATTGAGGCAGAAAAGTTGAAGGAATAAGAGAAGAGAAACAAAAGAGTTAGGACTGGAAAGTTTGAGTATAGTCAGTCGGGATCTAGAAGAGGAAGTCATTCGTAGTTCTAGGGCCATTCATCATTGTCTGGTCCATCTTCATATAATTCCTCTGCACCCAGCACCAGGCAAGAGAAGTAGGGAAGGACTTTGAATTCCAGGTCTCGGAATAATGTGGCTGGGAGGCCCAGTTACCCGACATATGCAAAGTATGGTAGGAACCATCCCGGTGAGTGCATGATGGGTAAATGTGGGTTTTTATAGATGTGGTAAGATGGTCCAAAGAATTAAGGAATATCTGTATGCTAAGTAGGGAAGCAGAGATTCTCATCCTTAGACTTAGGCTACTAATCATGTATCTTAGCCAGGTTGACTAGTTCCTCTACAAGGTGATTCATCCAATACTAGTGGCGGTTTGTGCCAGAATATATTTATGCTTACCATCCCATCAGGAGTTGGAGAGTTTACCAGATATTGTCACTGGAATGCTTTGTGCCTTTCACCTTGATGTATATGTGTTGTTGGACCCGGGATCAAATCTCTCTTATGTGACTCCCTTGGTTTCTTTAAATTTTGGGGTAGGTACTGAAAATATCCCTAAGACCTTCTCAGTTTCTACTCTAGTGGGTGAGTCAGTTGATGCTAGGTGAGTCTATAGGGAGTGTCCAATTACCGTCCTTCATAAAACCACACAAGCGGACCTAATAGAGTTAGGGATGGTAGATTTTGATGTTATTTTGCCCATGGATTGGTCCATTTATGCTATGCATGAATAGATTGTTGTACCCGCATAGTGAATTTTTAGTTTTTTGGTGAGGCAATTTTTGAGTGGGAGGGAGTTCTGTGTCTCCCAAAGGTCGTAGGACACAAAGTTAATATCAAAATGGTGTATATACTATTTAGTTTGAGTAAAATATACTAAGTCTGTAGCCCCAATAGTTCAATCAGTCTGTGCAGTCAATGATTTTCCAGAGGTTTTCCCTGAAGATCTTCCAAGGGTACCTCTATACAGAGAAATACAATTCGGTATTGATAAATTCTTGATACTCAGGCCATCTCTATCCCTCCATATCCCATGGATCCAACCGAACTTAAATAGTTGAAGGAGCAGCTTAAGGATCTATTAGACAAAGGTTTCATCAGACCCAGTGTTTCTCCATGGAGTGCTCCAGTCCTTTTTATATGCAAGAAAGATGGCACTCTCAGAATGTGTATAGATTATAGATAGTTAATCAAGGTTACCTTCAATAACAAGTATCCTATTTCTAGAATCAATGATTTGTTCGATTAGCTTCAGGGTGCTTGATGGTTTTCCAAGATTGACCTTATATTGGGATACCACTAATTGAAAGACAGGGAGCAAGACAATCAAAAAATAACTTTCCAAACAAGGTACAACTATTTTGAGTTTGTGGTTATGTTATTTGGACTAACAAATGCTCCTACATCCTTTACAAATTTTATGAATAGGGTTTTCAAGAAGTACTTGGACATATTTTTCATTGTCTTTATAGATAAAATACTGGTGTATTCCAGGAGTGAGTAAGAACATGAAGACCAATTGAGAAATATTGCAGACCCTTAAGTACCGTTAATTATATGCTAAGTTTGGTAAATGTGAATTTTAGTTGGAATTTATTACCTTCTTGGGTCATGTTATTTTAGGGGATGGTATTTATATGGATCCTCAGAAGAATAATACAATGAAGTACAGGACTAGATGCATCACTCCATCTGATATTCAGAGCTTTTTGGATTTGGATGGGTATTATTGAGGATTTGTTGAAGGGTTCTCCTCTATAGCCGCACCACTAACTAAGCTGACCCAAAATAAATTGAAGTTTATATAGTCGTATAAGTGTGAGAAGAGTTCCCAATATTTGAAGAATAGATTGACTTTAGCACCAGTGTTATTTGTACCAGAAGAGTTAGACAAATTCATAGTGTATTGTGATTCTTCCAAAGTTAGGCTAGGTAGTGTATTGATGCAGAATGACGGAGTAGTCATTCAGAATAGTTCAGAACTATCTCTAGTAGTGGAAGTAAAGAGAAAGATAAAAGTGATCCCATACTTATCCAAATATTGGAAACAGTCCAGCAGCAAAATATTAAGGTTTTCTCCTAAGGGGGAGATGGTGTACTTCGCTATCTGGGTAGGCTTTATGTTCCAAATATCAATGGGTTAAAGGAAAGAATAGTAGCCGACGCTCATGTTTTGAGGTATTTCATTCATCCTGGTGCTACTATGATGTACCATGACTTATGAGAAATTTATTGGTAGAATTGTATTAAGAGGGACATAGCAGAGTTTGTGGCCAAGTGTCCCAATTATTAGCAAGTTAAAGTTAAACACCAGAGACCAAGTGGTACACTACAGGATATTAGCATCCCTACCTAGAAGTGGAAAGTATTGAATATGGAATTCATCATAAGTTTGCTTCATACAAGATGTTAGCATGATTCAATTTGGGTTATAGTAGACCGAATGACTAAATCAGCCCATTTCCTTCTAGTCAAGAATTCAGATACAGCAAAAGATTATGCCAAAATGTATATTAATGAGTTAGTAAGGCTTAATGGTATACCTTTATCCATTATTTCATATAGAGGTACGCAATTCACTTCATAATTTTGGCAATATTTCAAAAAAGCCTTGGTACAAAGGTTAAGCTTAGTACTGCTTTTCATCTGCAGTCTGGTGGCCAATTGGAACACATAATTCAGACATTAGAAGATATGCTTAGGGCATGTGTTTTATACTTTAAAGGAACTTTGTTTGACCATCTACCCTTGATTGAGTTCTTTAATAATAATATTTACATGCTAGCATTCAGATGGCTCCATTGGAAGTATTGTATGAGTGTAAGTGCAGATCGCCCATAGGAAAGTTCGAGGTTGGTGAGGCAGGATTGATTGGGCCATTTTCTTTTCTTGAACACCTAGAAATAGTTCAGTTGATTTGTGAAAGATTAAAGACTACTCAAAGTCGTCATAAGTCATATACAGATGTAAGGACGAGAAAGCTCAAGTTTGAAGTTAGGGATTAGGTATTCTTAAAATTGTCACCTATAAAGGGAATAATGATAGTTGAAAAGAAAGGGAAGTTACGTACCTGATTTGTGGTCTATATGAGATAGTGAGGCGTATAGGAGAGATGGCTTATGAATTGGACCTTTCATCAGAGTTAGCGGTGGCTTACCCAGTGTTTCTTGTCTCGATACTTAAAAAGTGCATTGGAGATCTATCCTTAGTAGTTCCTTTAGAGATTGTTTGGGTCAAAGATCACTTGTCGTAAGAGGATATTCCTATGGAGATACTTGATAGGTAGGTTTGAAGAATAAGGAATAAGGAACTAGCATCAGTAAAGGTTCTTTTGAGAAACCGATTAGTTGAAGGGGCCACTTAGGAAGCTGAAACATACGTAAAGATCAAATATCCTCATCTCTTTTCTTCTGACTTAGTTCCTATTGAACGTAAATAATTATTTTCAGCCAAAATTCTTTCTCTTTAAGTCCGTTTAAGTATTATTAAGTCATATCTTATATTGTGAGTAATTGGGCACTTGTGATAGATATATAAGTTTAGTTGTAATTGGGCACTTGTGATGGCTCTTTTTGAAATCTAAATCCTAGATGAATAACATTTAAGGATGAATGTTTCCAATGAGGAGATATTGTAATGCTCCATGTCTGAAAGCCACTGTGCAACTTATGACTCACCTCCTTAAGTCATATATAAATCTCACAAGTCGTAAGATGTAAATCATAGCTAACGTAGTGGTTACTAGTTAGTGATGTAGTTGGGGTACAGCTTGACTCTAGGAGTCGTCACTTGATGATACAAGTCATAAGTTACCCCTCATACACTGACCAGTATGTGTGCTATCTTTGTCACTACCAAGCTTACGAGTTACTAGTCCAACCTGTACCCTTACCTTACAAATCATAAGTTAACTCATGGCGACGACGGTTAATTTTTTGTAAGTTCAGTTAAGGGAGCTTTTGGTCTTTTCCCCTCTTATAACTCCCAACCCATGACTTATAACCCAAGAGAGACATTATTTTCCTCTATCATTCAATCATTTTCCAACATCTTTTCTCCTCCCATCTTCAAGAATAATAAGGTTAGGGTTTCTCTCACCAAGTCATCTCTCAAGTCTCAAAGTTCAAGTCCTTTTTACAAGTCAAGAAATTCTAGATATGTGGAGTTTTGAACATGGTTATTCTTTCATCCTTGTTCCCTAAAAGCATGATCTTCAATTTGAATTTACATGTTTTGAATTAGGGTTCACACCCAAATAATCATATTCTTTAAGTATAACACTATCATGTGATTGAAATATTTAAAGTGCTTCAAGGTTTACATTTATTTTGTTGACTTGTAAAATTTATATTGTGATTTAAATTTCATTCTCTTGACTGGGATATTGTTTAAAGATTTCGATGTGAAAATTGAGCATAATATTTTGTTATGAATTTATATGAAATAAATTATGAATTCTAAGTACTAAGTACAATACTGAGTTTATAAGAAGTTTATGCTTTTAAGCTACTCTAATATGTTTTATAGCATGATTTAGAGAAAAGCTTGATCTTTTGATCTAAAGATAAGATATGAAATCCATAAGTGTTCCTTCTTATTATGATTTAAGTAAAGAGAAGCATAATTGGTTTTCAGTCAATAAATCCTTATGTTTTTTTAGGGTGGATTTCTTAAGTATGAGCATATATGTATACTTTGGGAGTAGTATTTAGCATCGAGAAGGGAATGTGGATAACCGTATCTTAAATTTTTAGAAACTACGAGGCCCCGTAGGTTTAAGTCCCAATATGGATTAAGTTCAATGATCACTATAAGTTAAGGTTTCATTCCAATGGAAAGGGTAGAATAGCTCTCTCCAACGTGGGTAAGACATTGGACTCCATGATAGCTGACATGATTTATGCCGTTTAGAAGAACTCCCATAAGAAAGAATAAAAGTAAATATTTTAGAAACTAAGTATAATGGCTTTCTAAGTTGATTTATATGCTTCATTATCCATGTTTTATGATCTTGAAAACTTTAGTTTTACTAAGGTCCATGGTAAGTTATTCGGGTGTATTTAGAACTTCTAGCATGATCAACATAGTTTTTGGGTAAAGAAGAAGTTTGAAATTCATGAAATTCAACTTTATTAAGAATTTGGCCTGGATACTAGTGTTGCAGCCTTGTGATTTATCGTGTGGTAGATTACTGGTTTTGTAGTGAGATCAATAGTTTTATAGTTGTGACTCCATTTGGAGGGCTTGCTTCAGGTTCTCGGGGATAGTTTCTATCCATTGTCTATTTGGCATTTTTGTTGCTTGTACGCTTGAGGACAAACGAGAATTGTAGTGGTGGATGCTACAATAACCCTAGTTATGATTATTTGAATTTTCTATATTTTGACCATTTCACCCTTTCTTGTAGTTACTTTATCTAATTTATGAGTTGTGTAAATAGTTGACATGGTCTTCAATGCATTTGAAAGTGATTTATATGAGTTTGTGATCTTTGGTATCCTTAAATGGATTTGTTTAACTTTGGTCAACATTTCATGTTTCAAATTTCGAATGGTGATTTTGACGGAACTAGTAGATCCAAAATGTCACTTTTGGGTTAGAAGCAGGGTTGGGTCGGATTCAGAACTTTATTTTACATTTTGACCCTCTATTTAAAAAATAGTTAATTTTTTTGCTTAAAGGGGTCTTTGGGGATAATTTGTTGAAAACGATCTCTTCTAAAAATCTAATGGTTTCATTTAGTACAGAATGTCGAATTTAGCCTAGTAGCACATTTGGGTTGTGTTTGAAAGGTCTTGGATGAGGTTTAGGTCATTGTTTGAAGTTTGGAGCTTTACGTCATTGAGTTTTAAGAGCATCACCTATAGTTAATGAGCTATTTTGTACATGTTCATGCTACCATAAGATTAGTATCATAATTTTGGAACCAAAGTAAAAAAAATCAACAAATTTAGTGTCTGTATGAGGGAGATATGGTAATTTTAGTGCAGACAATTGTTGTTGGTGAGACACGGGTCACGATCACGACCTTTAGTTGCGACCATGATGAGTCGCCACAAAGGCTATCACAACCATGAACCTTTAGTCACAACTGCAAAAGGGTGACACTAAAAGTTCCAGCATTTTATTTAAAACTAAATCGCGAATTTATAATATTTTTGACATCTTGGGATCTTGGAAGCTCTATTTTAGACTATTCTCGATGTGTTTTTCTCATAATATCATTGGTTATGTGACTATACCTTCGTTGTTCCCATTTTCCAAGTACTTATATTTTATTTTTCATTATTTCTATCTAAAGTTGAGAATCAAAACACCATTTTCATAATTTTATGGGCTTGAGAGCTCGAATTTGATCATTTTCAAAAGGGGTTTTTGAGATTTATTTCATCGGTATGTTTCTAAACCTTGAATTTTTTATTTGTCCACTGATTTCACTATAAATTCATCTTTAAATCTTTGGTTTTAAATTTAATTTTGGAGTTTTTGCCAGTAAAGCATAAAAATATTTTTTCTTCGATTTGGACCTTGTTTTTAATTGAACTTTGCATGAATTTTCGGTTGTAGATTTCTAATGTTATGGGAAACATATTTCCAAAATAAATTTAACTTTTACTTTTTTTTCTTCGAAATCGATTTTGGACTATTTTAAGACCCTAGTCAAATATAATTGATATGGGCATCATTAGACTTCTCTTGACTTATAGATGTAATATTTAATTAGATTGGACACATTTGGTATTGATTCTTGGGAGTAGAGCTTTTGATTGATGTTATGGAATATTTTTTCTTTTGTAAATCTTCTTTAAAGGCAAGTTGAGGTGTAGCTTGACTTTCTCTGAAGTGTTTATGTGTTGTATCTTTGTTTGTTTATATTTTGTGAAACACTTAGGATTTGGGATCTCACTTAAGTAAAATGGCAAGCATCTCCACGGGTACTGGAGTTTTATATGGGTTGATGATATGAACCAAAGTATGACAATGGGAAAACACACAAAAACTTGACAAACACACAAACAAAAGGGAAAACACTAAAAAATGAAACAAGATAGAAAACAAAGGATTAAGGGGATAGAAGGATAGATATATTGACACAAATCGATAAAGAGGGAACAACCAAAGGTATATTGAACCCTAGACCTTCCTATCATTCACCAATAAACACCAACCTCCTACAAGGGCCTCACGAAAAGGATTCTTGAGAAACTAATAATTCTTACCATCAAAGAAAGCTCTCACCAAGCTTCGACAACACACGCACAAGTGCATACAATCATCTTACAACATCTAACCCTAAAAGAAAGAGATTCCTAGCTATTTATAGGACAAAGGCCATTTATTACAAATTGGGCTCAAAAGTGACCCTAAATACAAATTGGGCCCAAAAATGACCTAAAAGCCCAAAAACTCAACATGGTGCATCTTCATTCTTCTAATATTCTCATGGGGAGTCCCAATATTTTCTTCGTCTCTAAATCTTGGCCATGAGGCACTATCACTTGCATCAGTCATAGTTATTTAGTTGATTATCTTAGTTAGTCCCTATATGTCAGAATATACTTAGAATAGATTTTAGATAGTTAGCTTACAAATCTTTAATAATATTGAAGTGGATACTTAATTTAGAGCTTGAATCATGTTTAGTGGCTTTAATGGAATAATTGAGGTTTTAGTGACTTTTTAGGGGATGATTATGTCATTATCATTATTTGATAAAATGATAAAGTTTAGAGGATACTTAGTGTATGAATAGACTTGTAATAGTTGATACAGTTTAATGTTTAAACCAAGTTAGGTTTGGGTAGTCCATAATTTGTTGTTATTGGATTGAGTAAGGTCTTATATGAATATGGCTTTTAATTTTAGAGGATATATTTCTATATGTAGTTTTGATGATGAGCAGCTAAACTGCAAGGAACCAAGTCTCTGGATATAAAAGATACAGTACAGCTGTCACGCGTCATTTGCATAATTTTGTCCTCTTGTGTAACAAAATTGCAGGTGTAATTGTGTACTGATTTGGATAGTTGGTCCAATAATCTTTCAACCTTAATCATCACTCAGTTATAAAAGAAAAGAGACGTATCTTCATCAAATGGTTTTTCAAAATTCTAAAGAGTGAAGAGAGATAGCAAAAACTCTATTTCAAACCTGCTCAAGCATTGATCATGTTCTTATCTTTGTAGTATGCTTAAATAGTGAGTGAGTGTTCTTGAGTGTTGATTTGTAACTGAGTTCCTCATGATATAAGAGTAGTGTTTTCATTTATTAAGAGAGTTTCTTAGGTAGAGTTTCCTAAGCTTGTGACTGATTAGAGTTAATCAATAGAGAGGGTCCTTGGTAGAGTTACCAAGATGAGTTTACAGTAGAGTTGCTACAAGTGAAAGGAGCCTAGAGGTAGGTTAAAATCTAGACTATAATCAGGAGGCTGATTACAGTGGATTTCTTTGGTACTTGTGAGGGCAAGCCGTGATTTTTTCTTTCTAGGTTTCCACATAAAATTTTTATATTTTTACTCTTCTTGCACTGTCTCTTACTTCCTAGTTGCTTTACTGTATTTTTCCTGTAACTAATCTTGAGGGACCTGGTCTGTGGTGCAATACCCAAGGGTTTCAATAATTGGTATCAAAGTCTGGTCACTCTAAAAGGTTCACACCTAGAGTGTCTTAGTTAGTATAGTTGCTCCACCCAATCTAGAAGAAGGGTAATCTACTACTAAACCACCCCGATTCAATAGGCAGTATTATGGGTGGTAGAAAACCAATATGTTTGACTTCATTATGGATGAGGATAGTGAACTGATGGACATAATCCTTTATGGTCCTTATGTTCTTATTAAAGAAGTCAAAGAAGGAGAAATGACAAGAATGGTTGTAAAAAGTAGGAGAGAATATGATAAAGAAGAAAGCAGGAGAGAATATAATGAAGAAGACAAAAAGAAAATTGAAAAAAATTATAAGGCCAAGAAATTGTTGGTTTGTGGTATAGGGCTTGATGAGTATAACAGGGTTTCTGCTTGTGATAATGCAAAGGAAATATAGCATTGCTTGAGGACTGCTCATAAAGGTACTATTGATGTGAAGGATTCAAAAGTAGACATGTTGACTACTCAGTATGAAACCTTCACCATGAAAGAAGGAGAAAACATCCAAGAAATGCATAAAAGGTTCACCTCTATCATAAATGAGCGTCATTGCTTAGGTGAAGTAATTCCCTTATACAAATAAGTGAGAAAAGTTCTTGGTGTTCTTCCTAAGTCCTTGGAAACCAAAGTGTATGCCATAACTAAAGTACAAAACCTGAAGACCCTCACTATAGATGAACTCATTAGAAATCTAAAGACTCATGAGCTCAAGAAGTTGCAAGAGTTGGAGAAGAAGAAAGCAAAAATAGAAAAATCACTGGCACTAAAGTCTTCTAAATATGATCCAGATAATGATGAAGACATTGATATTGCCTATTTGGAAAATAGGATTTTTAGAGGCATAAAATGAGTGGTCAGTTCTAAATAGAAAAAGAAATGCTAAAGTGTATCACAAATGTGGAAGTCCCAAGCATTTCATCAAGGACTATCCCATGCACAAAATGGACCATCATGAGTATCTCAATGTTAAAGGTGTCAAGGGAAAGAATAGGAAGCAGGTCCCTGTTAAATCAAAAAGATAGGTTGCAGCTGATTTCGCAGTCAAATAAGCCTTAGTTGGTTGGGGTGACTCATCTAGTGAATCTGATGAAGCTAAGAAGCCTGGAAATATTTCCATGATTGCAGTAGAGGATGAGAAAGTGACCTTTGATTCCTTATTTACTTTTATGAAAACTAGTGAAGATGAAAAATAAAGTGAGGTAACACTTTCTAACCATAAAGAAAATTTGGACAAATATTCTGATAGAAAGATAAAAAAGCTTGCAAAAGTGTTGATTGACTCTATGTGTGAAATGACTGGAAAAAACCTTGCTGTAGAAAAAAAAGTGGAAAGTCAAGAGCTTGAGTTAATTGCTCTAACTCTCTAAATAACTAAAACTGAAGAGCAGATTACTAAGTTAAAATCTGAAAATTCGAGCTTAGTTAATCAACTGGAGAAAGCAAATTGTGCCTATGATAAGGAGAAAAATAATGCTCTAGAAGGAAAGATAGAAGATCAGGAGCTGGAATTAATAGCTTTGACTCTCCAGATATCTAAAATAGAGCAACAAGTTGCTAAGCTCAAATTTAAAAATCTAAACTTGTTGAGTCAACTGGAGAAAGTAAATGCTTTAGAGAATAAAGGGAAGAAAGAAGCATTAATATTTCAGGTTGAACTTGAAGAAAAAATGGAGGACTCCCAAAAGCATCTTATGTCTTCTCTCTATAAGAATGAGGAGTTGGAAGGGGACCTAATTCGTCTGAGAGAAGAACTGAAAAAATCTCTACAATGGACTATATCCTTACAAATTTTTTGTAACTTGACTAGTTAAGGTTCTAAAAATAGTAAGGGGCTTGGTTATCAAGAGGGAACTCAACTTAGTGGGTTTCAAGGAAAGGTTGCTTATAATGCTAAGAACAAGGTCCACCAGCCTCTATGTACTTATTGTGGAAGAGATGGACACACAAGGGATAATTGTCAGAGCTGGATTAGAGCTAGATTGAATGGTTCCAGATTTATTCAGTAGGGAAATGCACATTCTATGAGTCTCAGGCCTCAGAAAGTTGTGAAAAAAAAAACCCTCTACCTGGATATTTTAAAAGGTATTTGATCACACCATTGTCATCCTATAGGGAAATCAGGCTCAAGTAGGTTCCCAAATATGACAAGTGATCGTGGTTTAAGGTATATAGAAGAGAATTGCAGTCAAGAATGATTATTAAAAATGAGTGATCTAAGGATCAAAGTTGAAATGTTTGACTATATTCTCTCTCTCAAAGACACTTCAAGATGGAAGTGCCTTTGGTGAAATAATCGATTTCACCTAATCCATGGCAAAATATAGCTAAAAATCTTCATAATAAGAAGGACACTGTATGATATACAAGAAAAGGGTTGGCGATCCTGGAAAAGTTAAGTAAAGATTGGAAGATACAGATAAGAATAATAGTGATGCAAAATGTCAGTCACTGATCCTAGCTCAAGAATAAGAATAATCAAAAGGTGCATGTTGACAGGGAAAAGTGTGCAAGTACAGGGAAAGTGCAAAAATGCACTAAATGAAGGGGCATGATGACAGTGGGAAGAAATCAAAGATTTACAAATTACAATAAGGGACCAGGTCCCTGTGTTGCGTGATGGAGGAAGCATGATGATAGGGGGAATATTCATCTTCAGGTGGTAATCACACTTATTAAATATAATGAATATGCATTGATGCTCAAATTGTATGGTTTGGTTTGTCATCATCAAAAAAGGTGGAAAATTACTATATGTAGTTTTGATAATGAGCAGTTAAACTGCAAGGGATCAGGTCCCTAGATGTGCAAGGTACAGTACAGCTGGCACGCGTTATCTGCACAGTTTTTTCCTCTTGTGTAACAAACTTGCAGGTGTTATATTGTACTGATTAGGACAGCTGGTCCAATGATCTTTCAACCCTAATCATCACTCAGCTATATAGGGAAAGAGACGTTGCTTCATCAAATAGTTTTTGCAAATTCTAAAGAGTGAAGAGAGGCAGCAAAAACTCCATTTTAAGACTGCTCAAGAATTGCTCATGTTCGTATCTTTATATTATGCTTAAAGAGTGAGTGAGTGTTTTTGAGTGTTGATTTGTAACTGAGCTACTCGTGATATAAGAGTAGATCTTTCCTTTATTGAGAGAGTTTCTTAGGTAGAGTTGCCTAAGATTATAACTGATTAGAGCTAATCAGTAGAAAGGGTCCTTGGTGGAGTTACCAAGATGAGCTTGCAGTAGAGTTGCTATAAGAGAAAGGAACCTAGAGGTAGGCTGAAAATTAGATTGTAATCAGGAGGTTGATTATAGTGGATTCCTTTGGTGCTGTGAGGGAAAGTCGTGGTTTTTCTCTTTCTAGGTTTCCATGTAAAAATTCTTATATTTTTACTCTTCCTACACTATCCCTTGCTTCTTTATTGTTGTACTATATTTTTTCTGTTATTGATCCTAAGGGACCTGGTCCCCACTGTGTAGTGGATCCTCCAAGGGTTTCAACATATATTATTGTGATGCCCGAGTGAGTACTTAACTTGATATTATTGGTCATGTTTGTGCAATAAATGTCTTATCTATTATTGTGTCACTCAAGTGGGCAATTGACTTATCATCTTAAGTCTTATCTATGTATTGGAATGTTGTATATATTATTGTATCATTTGAGTAGGCGCATGACTTGATATTGTAGGCCTTATCTAAGTATTTAATTGCATTATTACTATAGTGATACCCGGGTGAGGGATTACAAATAATAATATTGATGATTACATGACTATTTATTCTAGTGGTGTCAAATGAAAACTAATATCATGAATTATTAACACATTGAGTTTATTCTTACTTCATTTAAACATATATTAAATAGATTTTGATCTTCATACTGATTGGTTGTAAACATTACATCCTCATATCAAGTATGCATATTCATGAGACATTAGTACCGCTGAGATATTTTGATTTTGTAAGAAAATGAGACACTATATAAAACACCTATACTGAGGGATGTGCCAGTAAGGTTGATATGAGCCCTTAGATTGAGATTATAAGAGTATATCGAAACCCCCATGGATCATATCTTGGGAGTGATGAGGCTCAGAAAGTGTATACAGAAAGTCATGTGATGGCTTTCAATCATTCTCATCATCATCAAGTTGCATTGAATCACTTGCATTACATGACATTTCCTTAATATGGTTTGATATTTTCGTTGAGTGCTTACTTTTATAGTTAATTATTATGGTTAAACCTTATTTGTGATATTATTTATTTGAGCATTCATTTCACTTTGTTACATCATACTATTCTGCTTCTTGGTTGATTTAGGAGTTGAGGTATACATGAGACATAAGGTGTGGCTATGGATTGATTAGTGAGATATGTAGTATCATACATAGTGATAGCATGACATAAATATACTTGCACACTCTCACTACTTTAGCATAGATTATTGATTAAACATGATTATTGAGTTTGATATACTGTGTTAGTGAGTCTTTTTTATAAATGTTTTTCTATTCATATTAATCATAAAATGGCCAATATTCCCTTACCTAGACTTATGTGCCTACTTTTTTTATGGATAATGTTATGACTATTATGTTTGGTTATCCTCTTAGGATAAAGTGGATAATTTAATGACTTTAGATCTATTTGAAAAAACTTAGATTATTGGGGTAGTGGTTCTCGTCATTGCTTTGGATTAGGGTTGTTTATCAATGATGCTTGCTGAGCACACTTGATTTTGTACTCACCCTTATTTTTCTTTCCTTTTTCTTATTTTTCTACACCCCATGCGAGTATTAATTGAAGCGGTAAATTATAGATCATGCTTTTTCTGTATTGGCCTTATCGGGATCGAAGTAATGGCTGATGGACCTTTAGGAATTCTTGGATCTCTCGTCTTTTATCTTATGCATTTATCGCATTTAAGATACAACAGATGATTTCTTGTACACTTAATCTGTATTAGAGGCTTGTATTAATGACAATCAGACCTGGGCTGTATTTTGGGGACTTGAGTCTCTTTCATATAAACTGTGATTAGTTTACTTTTCTGCTTATGCTTTCTTTTTTTCATAAATTGTGTTCTTTGCGATTGGTTAGGCTTACTTGTCTGAAAGTTGTAGCAAGTGTCATCATGTGCCTATTTTTGGGTTGTGACATAGATATACAACATATCCAATGAAGAGTTTCGACATACAAGATAGCAAAGTGTGCCTTGACCCTAGAATTTCCCTATAATATTGTTTACATCCTTGTTAAGTATTTCACTACTTTAAATATTGATTGTTTGTTTAATTAGAATCATAAATTAACCTTATCTTAATCGGTTACCACTACTCTTGTTTGAGACATTAGAATAAATTGAGTTAAGAAATTACTAGAATTGAAGTTCTTGTGGATAAGATATCTGGACTCTCAATCTTATATTACTTATATATCGCGTACACATGCATGTGTGTTTGGACGCAGGTAGTGTCTCTGACCACCCAAAATTTGGTGGGAAAGAGGATGAAGGTCAAACCCCAGAGAGAAAAGTAGGCAACATAGTGATGGATGTGGATAGTGATGTAGTGATCATAACATAAAAATTTGGAGGATCTATAGAGAATACAGGAGTTGATACATCAGACGGGTTAGAACTTGGAGGAGTTTATATAGGCTAGAGTTCGCTTAGGGATTGACATTAAAGGATCTATGGTTTTAGAGGAGACGTTTGAGGTCTCAAGATAGAAACAAGATGGATTGGGGTTAACACGAGATGCCATGGAAGTCAAGAAAAAGTGAGGAGAAGGCTAGATAGGATTTTTGAAGAAAAAAATTAGTATATGGTCTTGATACCATGTGACAAAGTAAGAAATAATTGGAAGGTTTTATCAATTGGGAGCTCCCAGGTGTTATATATATAATAAAGAATTGTACAACTAAAATATATATGTTTTCTTTATATAGGAAGATTTCTTATTCTCTTAGAGTAGAGCTATTAAGCAAGCTCCTCCCCATTAACATGCCTGCTTCACCAGGGAGGGGCATTTTTGGCATTTTCTATTTGTGTAAGTGGTGTCAATTTCTGTCGATGACACGTTCATTGCAATTGTATATCCACGAATTTTATCAATCTTTCTCTTGCTTCGATCAATTTCATCCATCACATAACACTCAATTGATGGTTTAGCTAATTAATTTCTTCATCATCATTACACTCTTATGCGTATCACCGTTGTTAGTTTTCAATTTGTACTTTACTATTTTAATTTGGTTGATGGATTTTGCTTTTAATTTGCATCTTCAGTTGTGTTCTGCTGACTGCTATGGCTTATTTGACTATACTTAGGTCATAAATTTAGTCTGATATAGCTTTAACGGTGATAAATTTACGTGATTTTTATCTTTCCACCAAATTTAATTTTACATATTTAGATTTTGGGAGTTAAAAGGTGAATGGTAGGAATGAGTTGAGATTGCAGGTGAATTATTTGATGAAAGTACTAAGCAAGCTTGAGTTGGTTAATTCGAAAATGGAAGTGTGTTCCAAAGAGATCCGAAGGAATATTTACCTTCAATATTGTAGACAAAATTTTACCTGAGGACAGCATATATTATAAATTTATACAATAATTCTTACCTGCAATAATTTTTCAGTGAATTGACACCCCTTGAACATGGATGATTCCATTACTCGGCATTTAGGGGTAGATGTGACAAACGAAACTGGATATACTAGATTATTGCTAACCATAGTTATCGAGGACAAACAAGATATGCGTCAACCATATTCTAAATATTATCCTTAGTTCTTGAAGTAGATATACTTGCTCTTGAACTGCATGGGTGCATCATCCAAAAGTTGTGAACAATTTTCTCAAACAAAAGCATGTAGCTCTGGTTAGCTCCTTCATACCTTCAAAGCTAATAGTTGAGTTCTGACTCTGCTTACGTTTTTGAGAAAATATTCTTTGCATTGATAAAGAGAGGCAAAGTAGAGATTATTATGTATTGTCTGTCGAGATGGATCCATTAATATGAGAATTTACAGTTACAAAAATTTAATGCTTCATTTTAATAAATAAGCCGAGAAGTTATTAGTTGTTTCAACTGCTGCTTCCAATTCAGAATTAAGTGACATTGTACCCGTCAAGTATTGCATCTATAGATGCAACAGGTTTCCTTGTTTGGAATCTATTTTATTGGAAAAGGACAACCAGGTGCACTAAGCTCTTGCTATGTGTGGGTTCGAGGAAGGACCGGACCACAAGGGTCTATTGTAAGTAGCCTTACCCAGCATTTCTACAAGAGGCAGTTTCTACGGCTCAACTCGTGACCTCCTGGTCACATATCAACAATTTTATCGGTTACACAAAGGCTTCCTTCTCAAGTGTTTCAATAATTACACTACAATTCATTTGAGTTTCAGCTTTTTGGTTTGGAAACCCTTAGTTGTAGCATGCTTTGTTTATCTTGTTGTATGAGATCTGAAATATTGAGTTTTGGCCTTAAAAATCCTTTATTTATATCACTATTGTTGTCTTGGACTGGAAATGTTGATCTATAAAGAATATGTTGATTATCTTTTGTTATTTTAGTTAAACAACTTTCAAATTCGTTTTGAAAATATTCAAGGACATTACAGTTGAATGTGGGGCTTATGATGCGTGATGCATTAGAGATAGCGCTTAAAGGAGATACCAAAGATAGTATGAATGGTGGTTAAAGCAAATATGTTTTTAGAACTATGTTATTCGGTACTAGCATGTAAAAATCGGATCGTTAGCTCACAAGCTGAGATTGGGCAACATCTACATTTTAGTTTAATCGTGTGCCTTGAGCCTCTTTTTTCCCAGGCTTGCATGACATGCATAGAACCTTGATTTTGGTTCCATTTAACTGGATTAAGTAGTTGTTTATCTGGAAAATGGCTCAGTTATGAGTTTAAGCAGTAGTTTGGTGAAGGGTATATAGAGAGATGTGTAGATATATGACTGCATCAAGTCGTGGTTTGTGCAAATACAAATTATTGGCTTTTATTTCCCCCAAGTTTTTGTTGGCCAAGTTTCAGGATACAATCAGATTATAGTCGGCATGTGTTTTATCTTTCAACGGTAAAATTCTTCTTCTGTAACGATGTAGATCATACTTTCTACTTAGTTCATCTCCAATGAGCAGAACAAGTGAGCGTGACTTCAGTTGATTAAGCTCTTATTGTGAAATGCATAGGAATAGAGTTTCTTCGATACATAAACTTTTATGTAAATAATTTATAGTTTGCTTTAGGTTTGGAACAAATCTGCAATTTTAGTTTTAAACCAACATTGCCATGCTTTTTCACGAGTTATAAAAGAACATATGGGTAATATATAGAAGCTTTGAAAGTTATACTTTCAGTGCTGACCTTTGTTATTTACTTGGCTTCATCATGGCTAACGTTTTTTGCATGTCTCAATACCAATCAGAATACTGTTATACAATGTATAGTTGCTCAAGGTTTTACTCAAACAGGATACTTTTATACTGTTATATTGTTACACTGTTATACTGAAATAAAGTTTTTATGTATACTATTCTTTCATAGCGTTCTTAGATTATTTACGCCACTAACTGAAATAAATCACAACGTAAGAAATTGATAACACCGAAAATTGATAAGATCATTGGACCTGTGCCCAGCAAGCGCTCTACACCACTAGTACATATATGTGTGTGTTTTCCTTTATACAAGAAGATTCTAATATCCTTTATCAATTGTGTTAAAGCTTAGATATTATATGTGTAGGAAAATATGTTATTCATAAATTCAAGTACTATATCTATAATCTACATTTATATTTATAATCTATAATCTATAATCTATAATCTATATTTATAATATATTAAAAGCGTGAAGACCTTTAGAAAAGTGATTTGAACTTTTTGCTTTCGTTAAAACACCCCACAATAAATAAAATCGTCTTTTCACTTTTTTTCAATAATTAATATTAAATTATTACTCAAATATTTAGGATAAAAAAAAAAAAAAAGAACCAAATTCATGGGGTACGAAAACAAAAAAAAAAGTTATAGATATTTAGGCTAAAAACTATTCATGGAAATAAAAATTCATGGAAACTATATAAATATTTAGGGTAAAAACTATTCATGGAAAGGAAAAACAAAATTTAAGAACGAAAATTAAGGTTAAGAAAAAACGTATCGGAAAGAAAACATTAATTGCTACGGAAGTTTTTAAGGAAAAATTTATAGGAATCAAAATATATTTTTTTAAAAAATCATATGCATTGAAAGAAAAAAAAACTATATTTGTTTAGATAAAAAATAATAATATTTAATACTTCTAAATTAATTAGAATTTTACTTTATATAAAAAGAGAATGTCTATAATTCTATTTAAATAGTTATATTATCAATTTTTATTAAAAAAAATATGTGTAATTCTTCTACTTCTATGTTTGCTTCTTATTCTTCTTATTTTTGTTTTTATTCTAATTGATGATTAATTAAAGTTTTCTCCTTGGATTCTTTAGGGTTTTTTAATCTTCTTCGTTATATGAATTTTCTTTTAGATTTTTGCTTATATGCAATTATTTTAGTTGTGAATAAATCATGAGATTTAGCATATCATTATGGTTATTGATAATGATTGTCTTTTTTATTTTTTTGGTACAGGCTCTAATGATTATCCCACATACAAAATAATGATCAAACAATCTTTCAAGAGGTAATTTTAATTTTTATTATCAATTTAAATATTTTTCTCTAATAGATGATGTTTTGCAACTTGAAAGCATGTTTTTTCATTCAAAATAATAGTTCAAAATTAGGATTCCCAAACCTCTTGTCTGATATAAGCCAAAATTAGAGTCATCCAAAGTATTCATTTATTTTAAAGTTAATTGGCACTTTATAATAATTATATATATATATATATATATATATATATATATATATATATATATATATATATATATATATATATATATATATATATATATATATATATATATATATACACACACATATGTACACTTTTATGATTGATTCGAGACGTGCGTGTAGAACACATTTCTAGCATTTAAAAATAAATATTTAATTATAACACTAATATTTAGGGCTTAAATATACTAAATCTGTATATTCATTGTTTACAGAAAGTAAATTTATATTTTTGATAAATAATACCTTTTAAAATATAAATAGTAAATACATGTAAATATCACTACTCAAAATTATTCCCTTTAAATACAGTTAATTTTAGTTATTTTTTTATTCTTGCATTAATTAAAAAATTGATAACTCTTACTATTTCTTATATATTAATTTTTTTTCATAATGTTAACATTATGTTTTCAACAATTTATGTCACATCTCAAATTTTTGTAGGCATTATAGGCTAATATTTCATTCACAAAATCTATAAATATTTAAATACTTATTATTTAAATATATTATCTAATGTTATTTTTATAATTTTCTAAAGTCATCCATGCAGTAGTACGTACAAGCAGACACACATATATAGACAAAATGTATTTGTGTTTTTTATTTATAACTAGTATTCTGAATGCTCTCAACAACTTTTTAAAATTTCTACAATTTGAAAAGTTGGTTGGGTTAGTCGGAAATTTAAGTTTATTGTTATAAATATATTACCATATATAGTGAATATCTACTTTACCATACATAGTGAATGTCTACTTTACCATATATAGTAAATATCTATTTATGGAAAAGTTAGAAACCTCAAGATAGTTTTCCCCGTAAATAAAGGGGTTTTCCCTTCATTGTAAAAGACCCCTCAAGAATCCCCATGAGAAATAATAATGACTTTTTCTTCTCTCTCTATTCTTCTTCTTCTTTGTTTTATATTTCATAACACGTTATCAGCGCAAGACTCTGCCAAATAAGGTGAGATTATAAATCTAAAGGTAACTTCAAGGTTAGTAATTCCTTATGTTATTTATTTTTTACGACTAATAATATAATTATTGTTGAATTTGAGTAAATATAATTGTTTTGGAACCACTTATGTTTTTAATTTGTTCATGAAGAATAATATTGTTAAAAGATATGATGATGAATTAAGTTTCATATCATTAATAGGGTAAGGCATTGGGTTACAAGTTTCAATGTACCATGATGATAAGATTTTGGGTTCAAAGTCCCATTGAGTTATAGCCTAAGACCTTTTATATGGATAAGACGTTGAGTTTGAATCTCAATGCACCATATTAATGATATTATGATGGGTAAGATAAAAATTAATATGTATTTGATAAAAAGTCATGAAACTTGTCCATTGAATATGCTCTATTCCATGAAGTGAATGTAGTAGCAATATATGATAAGTTTGAAAGATGACAATTTGATCCATTCTTGAAGTGAATGTTGTAGAAATATATGATATACTTTGAAAGATATGTATGTCTCGATGTGCTCTTGAAGTAGCAATATCATAAAAGAGGTTATAGTCTATCATAATTTGATAGTCTTAAGGCACGATTATATTTCATTCCTGGAGAATGAGAAGCTTATTAATGCAAACGTGCACTTGATTGTGATGGTATCACAATTCAACTCCGAAAGAGGCTTAATAACTGAGAAGAGTTATTTTGAAATCTACTTCTAAAGTATTAAATCTGAAATTTATTAAAGTAAAAGGCACATGTCATGGTAAACTTAGAGTTTGCTAGAATAAAAGTTCATAAATTGACATGAACGATTGCGACATTCCAAAGATGTGCATACTGAGTATTGAACATATATTGAAGAATTAAAAAATTCTTCATTACTTTTAATATTATGTGTTCTAATTATGATTTGGTTGGACCAAGTAATGTTGGGATTTGATCCCTCAAAATCTGAAAAGTATAAAAGATGAATATCGGATCGTTCACCAGTCATGTGATCTATTAAGATGCATAGATATAAGATGATCACTTGTACGTTTCTTGTCAAAACGCAGTTTGACATTCATAAAGTTACTTGCTCAATAAAATTGAGTTAAGAGCATAACTTTTAAATTGTGTAATCGAGACAATTCATCTTGGTGATGATCGTTTGGCATGAAATGTCTTTGATAAATAGCTAAACTATTATTAATGAGAATAAAGCTTCATGTGTTTGTATGAAATATGATATGTTGCATACAATAGCACTTGTATGCATTAGACCAATAAATTGTGATTATTTCTTCCCTCTCAATTGATTCAAGATCAACCAACTATTCCATCTAATAGTTTTGATGTGCGGTGTATGATTAATAAATTTACCATAATGCACAAAGATGGATTCCTCAAAGAAGATGGAGAATGCATGTTAATTTTCCTATTCATCAAAGAAGATGGAGAATGCATGCTAGTTTTCCTAATATAAGAGGGCGATTATAAGCATCTATGAAATATGTTAAGAATTATCATCAAATTCTCATTCAAAAGATAATTCAAGTCAAATGCCGAACGCATCTCATATTTAAGCTGCAAGTGCTCTTATTTTTGTGTTCATAAAGGAAAAAGTCTATGCATACGTGAAGCGTGGTAGATCAATCGGTTTCAAATGAAATAATCCTTGAAAAGAATAAGGAGTAAATAATCACAATAAGATAGCAATGTGCTTTTGAAGAGCCTATGACATAACACTTCATGAAACCTTATGAGAGGTTCAGGTATCTGAAAATAAAGAAGCGGTGAGATCTCAAATTTTATGTCACACTGTGAATCGATACGAAATAAAATATCATTAATATCTTTGGTACAATATTGGCACAATATTATGAAAAATTATGAGGATCTGAATTCTATGTTTATTTAAGCATGCTAACATAGAAACATTTATCAAGTGATATGAAATCATGCATCTTGGTGTCAGGCATGAAATGCTAAATATTGTAACTTGACAAAATTTATATGAGAACTTTTTAAGGATTCAAAATGTTTGAAGCATATAAAAGTTTCTGGAAAACTTATTTATAATCCTTATATTGTATAAGCTTATAGCTTGAAAATTACTGGAACTCTTAGAGAGCTTTCAAAAGCAATAGAATAGTTGCTTAAATGAGAAACATGCATAATTGAATAAGGATTCATTTCGAGCTCAAGAAAAAAATAAGGAACTCCTTGGTTGTGAAGTGTCATATCTTAGTGCAATTGGTACACTAATGTATCTTACAAATACTACAAGGCATGACATAATCTTTTTTGGTCAATTTATTTACAAGGTATATATAGTTCTGATCCTACTAGGAGACATCGAAATGTGATCAAACATATGAGCTTATTTTATTCTAAAGATTGTATTCCCGATCTTATTGGTTATGCTGATATTGGGTACTTATCTGACCCATATAAAGTTTGATCTCAAATAAGCTATATGTTCACATGTGTGGATACTGTCATATCTTGGAGATATACAAAGCAGTTTATCTAACCACTTCATCGAACCATGCTGAGATAATAGCTATTCATGAAGCAAGCCGACAGTGAGCATGGTTGAGATCCATGATACATCTCATTCGAGAAAAATGTGGTGTAAAATATAAAAATGTACCCATAATTTTATACGGAGATAATGCAGCATGCATAGCACAACTTAAAAGAGGATTCATAAAAGGAGATAGAACGAAGCACACTTCATCAAAGCTTTTCTACATACATGAGCTCCAAAAGAATGGTGATATTAATGTGCAACAAATTCGTTAAAGTGACAATGTGGCTGATTTATTCATCAAGTCTCCTTCAATTGCAATTTTCAAAAGATGGTGCATAGGATTGGGATGCAAAACCTCAAGGATGTTCTCATTAGGGCGAGTTAATGTGCGTTGTACTCTTTTTCTCTTACGAAGTTTTGTCCCACTGGGTTTTCCTTGTAAGGTTTTTAATGAGGCAACCTATATGCGTATTGTTAGAGATGTGTACTCTTTTTCCTTCACTAGATTTTTTCTTCCACTGGCTTTTTTCCAGTAAGGTTTTAACGAGACACATTATCTATCAATTAGACATTCAAGGGGAAGTGTTATAAATATTTTACCATATATAGTGAATGTCTACTTTACCATACATAGTGAATGTCTAATGTATCATATATAATGAATATTTATTTATGAAACAGTTAGAAACCCCAAGGTTAGTTTTCTCCTATAAATAAAGGGTTTTCCTTCATTGTAAAAGACCCCTCAAGAACCTCTCAAGAGAAATAATAATCACTCTCTATTCTTCTTCTTCTTTGCTTTATAGTTCATAACATTTATCCGATTTTAAAAATTTTATTTTTTTGTGATTACATCATAAATAATTCAGAAAGTGAGTCTAATTTTTTTCTCTTTAAGAAAAGGAAATCTTATTTTCCATATCATTGTACATTTCAATTTGAATGTATATAATACGAAACTTACTTTAACTTAAAATAGAAAACCTATTTTGTTATATAATGTCTGACAGTAAGTTTTATTTAGGCATGAATTAAACTATCAAATCCTGATTAATTTTAATTTCCTGCTACTTTAAATTACTTTTTGTTACATGTATGTATTGTTTGTCATTGGTGATTAATAAAATAATATTAGTTACACATACAAATGTATTGCAATTTGACGAGGCAAGTGTATGATAACAAGTTCAAAGACGCATTTTTTTCCTTTTAAACCATATTAAGTGACAAGAAAAAAATTCATATTGCAAACGAATGTAAGTCCATAGCATAGAATAAAAGGTTTAAATCATTGATAGGCACTTAAAGTTATTCGTAAAATTTACTTGAATCCCTCAACTGATCTTTGTACCTATTGAACATCTTAAGTATCAAAACTCATGTCTATTAAGCACAAAGTACACACGAAAAATGTATTTTACATTTGTTGAGCGCGTGAATAGATCCAAATACTTTTTATTTTTATTTTAAAGAAACTTTCCATCTTTTTTCTTTCATGTACACTTGGCACTAAATAAATAATATAAAATTTTATTTATTATTTAATAATAAAAAGTATTTTTAATACCCCTGCTCACCCCCCACCCCTCAATCCAAGTCTCCCCCCACCCCACCAATAAATTAAAGAACAGTTCTACATCTTCTTCCTCTGCTAAACTCCTACATAAAAGCCAGCTAAAAAAGGTCAAAAGAAGCCATTGAAGAACAAGCTCAACAACATGAAAAGGACTATCGTGAATCCACCACCAACTGAGCAACACCATTGCTTGATTTTGCTGAACTCTGCTAGAAGTTTTGGAGCTGCAATTCCTATTACTAAAACTGGTATCAACCCTGCTAGAAGCTTTGTAGCACCATAACTACAGTTCTATTACTGGAACCGGTATCAACCCTGTTAGAAACTTTGGAGCTGTTGTTATTTAAGACAGTAAGAAAGTCTGGGATGATCGTTGGATCTTTTGGATTGGACCATTAGTGGGAGACTTGACAGCCGCAGCATATCACCAATACATCTTGAGAGCTGCAGCTATTAAGGCATTGGGTTCTTTCCGCAGCAATGCCACTAGTTAAACCAACCAGCAAAAATGAAAACAAAACCAAAAAAGATAAGATGAAAAAAAAAAAAGATACCTCGTTGGAAAAATTTGCGGATGGCGGGTGAGAAGAAACACAGAAGAAAGGGAAAAGAGTTAGGTTGGAGGAGGGAGGGGGTGGTTGGGCATTTACCTTTTTAATTATTTATTTTTTGAATTATCAAGAGTTGAAAATAAATTTTATTTTTAAATTTGAAAATTTATTTTTATAGTTGGATTTGGGTCCATGTGCCATATATCATCGTTTTATTTGTGACTATTTTAAAAAATTGCATGTGAGTTACACACATAAATTCTTTTGCCATGTTTTTTTTAATTCGTAATTTTTGTCACGACATGCAAGAGTATTACACACATTTTATATATTTTGCTGATTTTTCAAAAAAAAATTTAAATAGATCAAAATTTGAGAGAATTAGGAACATGATAGATATATCCTAAGTTATGAATTTTAAGTAAAATTTCAGAACAATTTAAAGAGGTTATCAATGATTTAAGCCCAAATAAAAACATCAGAAATAGTAGAGCTTCCCATGGGTTTTCTCTTATCTTCAAAGTAACATATCTTACTATAGTATATTTGATCAACTGCTCTGTGTCATTCTCCAGCTGTTAACCCAAAGGGAAGAATCTCGAAACATGACAAGGAAGTATGGTGGAATTATTGTACCAACGGATTTTCACTATTTTGTATTTAATTTATTTAACACAATTTATGTTTCCAAAGTCAAACATCATAATTCGATCATCAATTTGGATAAGAAATCCTAAGTTTTTAAAATAAAAATTTATATAATTGAGAAAGTACATGATTAGTACGTCACAATATTTAACAAGTTCAAAATATTTAAAAGATATATAAAAATATTGTTACAATTAAAACAAGATTGTTTGACTTTCAAAATTTAAAAAGTATCACCTAAATTATGACAGAGGAATAATAATTTATTTACATTATGATTCTGAGTTTTCCTTCTATTATTGTTGAAGTTACGATTTCGATTACGAGTTCAGTGGAGCTTAATAATTTTAGTTTTAGTTTTATATTTATAGTAAAATTTTATTTATTATATAATAATAATTTATTTAAAATTTAACTTTTTTCTAAAATTTAAATTTTGTAAACTCAAAAATGTATACCTGCTTTTTTGTAGCAGGACAATAACCTGCTCTACTCCTTCGACTCCCAACTAAATACCATATGTGATAAGAAAAAAAATAAAAGAACTCTTCAGCATTAAAATTTTCTGTGGTACATGCACATATAAACATGTTGAACCAGTAATACTTTATAGTAATAAATTCTTATCTTTAGAGGAAGATACGAAAGTCAAAGCCAATATACCAGGACATGGTCAAAATTGAATAACGATGGTCAATACGTTGAAACTCTTTTTTTTTTTTTTGGTTTTTTCCATCAAATGTTAAAACTTAGTAGGCGCAGCTATGTTTACTAATACTTCTTGTAAAAAAAAAAATTATGTAAAATAGAATTTTAAAATAGAAAAATAAGTTGAAAACAGATAATAAGTTATTTTTTAAATTTATAATACAACTTTAGATTGAATTTTGTTATAAATGTATTTACATTATGATGAATGTCTATCAAGATATAGTGAATATCTATCAAAATATATGGAGTATCTATTAAAATTTAGTGAGTATTTATCATGAGATAGAGTATCTATCTTTCGTAGATAAACTAGGAGGAATTTCCTCTATAAGGATGGTCTTAATGGTAAATCATCTCTCAATTCCTCAAGATAAATAAGAAGTCTCTCTTCTCTCTCTTTATTTTCTTCTTACTTAATATTTTATAACACATAATCGGCACGAGACTCTAACCAATTGATATTAAGTTCTAGTTTTTCTTCGGCTTATGTCTAGTTTGTGACGACCCAAAAACAAGGGTCATGATGCCACTTGTCGTGGCTTACCTTGACTAGTAACCTGATCACCCAAACTGATACAAAAAGCGAAAAAGAAAGAAATGCCCAAGGTAAGACTCTTAGAACGAAGTCAAACCATACAAGTAATTATAACAATGCGGAAAGAAAATAGCCAAAACCATACACTCCCAAAATTCGCTATCAATAGTGTAAGAACTACTAAAGTAACTCGAGTCCAAAAGAGAATACATAAGGTAACTCAAAACACGAAAACCCTGTCTCTCAACTACAATAAAGACATGGTCTAATAGAGAAAGATAGTAGGACCCATTCGAACGCCTGAAAGTCACCCAATACCTTGAAAACTCCAATAATCGCCCGAGTCAAGCAGCATGAGGAGCACCCAAACCTGGATCTGCACCAAAAGGGTGAGGTAGGAATGAGTACAGTCCACTTGTACTTCAGTGAGTATCATAGGTCGACTGAGCAAAGTAAAAAATAAAGCATACAAAATACATACTAAGGACACGTTACCTGCAATAAGAAATTGTCTCATAACCGTAGCCCACATTGCATGCACTAACAGATCTACAATATCCATATATAATACAACAATACACCAGATAGGGATACAAATATACATAATATCACATACAAGTAGAACAAAAGAGGATCATATATAATCAAGATCGTCAAATCACATGAAGGAGGATAGAATAATTAGACATTTACAAGTCATGAATAGAGCATAAATAGATAGCTGACAATTCAATATGGCAATACAAGCACAAAATAAATACAATAAAGTAAGTGTAATGTATATGATGATGATGGTGATGATGATGATGATGATGAGCGAAGCGTCGCACAACCTCTGGGATAGTTGCATAATTTTTGTATACACCTATGGAGGCAAGCCTCCTAACACAGGACCCATGGGGGTTTCGTGACACGACCTGAACCATACCCTTGTCGTAATGGGCATCCCAAGTCCAATCAGGACTAGAAACCACCCCCGTTACCCAACCCAATCAACCTGCGCACATCCTGCGTGGATGAATTCCAAACATATAACAAGATAGCGTTATTGCATAACCCAAGACTCTGGGATAAGTCTATATCCGTGACCACCCAAATGAGTCCAACTATCTAATACCGAACTGATAACCAATACCAACTAAATCATAATCCAAACCATAACCATATGAATTCCATAAGAATTATATAATCCCAAAATAAAAGAGGCTCGAACAGTGAGAAATTTAGTCCTATAGTATCAACCCTAGTACCAATATCAATATCAAGGCTGACACCAATACTGATTCCATCCATACCAACCCATAATAATTTCACAAAAGCCTTTAACCAAAAGAATACCAAAATCCGGTTGGGACATGCCCCCAATCATAGACAAAATCAATATCCATAAATAAATTAAAGTATGAAATAACATCCATGAAATGGAGCCTTTTGAAAAGATGAAAGCTCACTACTTTAATTCAATAGCTGATCCCAATGTCCGATCGCTAAGCAGGAGGGGTGGAATGGCTAGTTCCTGCATCATATGTAGATATAGCTGCCCAAAGATGGGTTAGCCGGTGAACACTATCATGAACTCAGGATAATTATAAAATAATACCATTTAACAAAACCAAGTAAACTATCTATATGCATAAAAACCTTACATATTGTAACGCCCCAAAAATGGGTCCCGAGACGTTACACTTTGCTTAGAGCCACAAGTGGTCCCAAGTTAACCCTTATACTAGCATAACTTATGAGCAATTAAATAAAATACATAAATCTGAACAAAATCAGTGGAAACATAAATCTTTTCTGAACTTGATCAGTACAAATCTATATTAAAATGATACATCTCTGATTATACAAAACAAACTAAAACTGAATACATTAACTATATTGACTGTCTATGAAGCCTCTATTACTATTGACTATAGGTAGCCGGATCATGACTCCCAACTATCCCAACTCAATACAACTGAATAAAGAAAATAAGGTATTGCTCAAACTGTATATCTGACTCGAGCCCTTGAATCAAAAGGACTCATCACCTGCTGACTGGAAGCTGCAAACTGACTGAATATGGTATGTATGCTACAACTTGTTCCTACATTATGAGATAATGTAGCACATAGACATATATGTGGATCAGTACTTTGAGGATGTACTGAGTATATAGGGGTGCAATGCATAAATAAACTATTATCTCATCATCATAATTTTTAAAATAATGCATGCTAAATGTAAATGACTCACATAAGCTGGAATATCTGCAATACTGAAATCATGAATATCAAATCATACTTGAAGATCTAGTGAACAATAACATTTAGTTCTCAAAAGTTGTACTTTAAATCATGATGGCTACGTGAAAAGAGAGCTCATGTTTAAATCTGAAATCTGAAAACTGAAAGTTATAACTATTATCTTTCTGTAAATCATAACATGAATAAAATGTGTAAGCCTTTACACTTAGTCTTATAAAGTTTTTCTATCATTCTTTTCATTTGGAACTTTAAAACTTAAAAGCTTTAGATACCTTTAAAACTTGAGACTTAGGGACTTTGAACTTAGAACTTTGGGAATCTTAAATCCAAAACTTTCAAAACATATACTTTTATCTTAAAGAGAGTAGGAGACTTCTTTGGGAGTTTCTTTTAACCGACATAAACCATGTAATCCACATAGAGTCCAACTTCTAACCCACATTGGGGAGAGCTGTTTTACCCTTGCCGTCGGAATAGAACCTTAATCTTAACTTTAGTGGTCACTATCTCGGTCTCGGGCTCACAATCTCAATCCTAAGGTGGGACGTAGTTCTGGGGTATGAGACCTTGGAATCATACCTAACTCGGTGCTAAATACTACTCCCATAATTAGGCTAAAAATTTTTAGGAAATCCACCTTAAAATAACTCAAGGGTCTATAAGGAAGACCAAATTATGCTTCTCTTTGCTTTAAATCATAGGTAGTGTGGATTCCTATCTTAGCTCAATATCAAAACATTAGTCTTGATTTAAATCTTGGTAAGCAATTTGCTAAAGGAAAACTTAAGATTAAAATCAACACTTTTCTTGAAATCTTGATAGAGTTATCATAAACAAGCTTTAAAACTTCAATGACATGGGAATTCAGGCACACTTCTTCAAACACTTTAGAGGATAGAAACAATTCATTCTTAAAGAATAACAATTTCACAATTAGGCTCAATTCATGACAATAACCTTGAAAATTCTTGAAATTATCAAATCAATATAGAAATATGCAAATTATAGAATGAATCACCAATTCAAAATCATAATATATGAAATAATCATACAATTCAAGACTTGACAAATTTAATCTCATAAACTCGAAATATAGCAAGCTAGGCATGATTTTAACTTGAAAATACGAAATTCTGTAGGAAAACTAAAACTTTTGGGCACAAGAATGAAAAATTTATTCTTGTTCAAACCCCACATACCTTAATTGATGATCTTAGATGAGCAAGCTTGAATCTTGGTTTCCTATGATACTTTTGTAGATGAGTTCATGGAGTTCTTGAATTGGAAATTCTAAATCTTGAACTATCTTGGAATAGAAAGCTTAATTCTTGATGGTTTTCTTGAATAGAAAGTGATCGAATAGATGGATCTTGAAGGGAATTGATTAGGGTTTGTTCTTGGGAGTAAAGTAGGATAATGGGGGCAAAATAATGCCCCAAGGGCGGCTATACATCGCTATATTATGACCTGGGTTGAGGGGGGAAAAGACCCCATTGCCCCTCATTAATTTGAAGCAGAAATTCGTAAACTGCACCCTAATTTTTCCCTTCAGCGCAACGTGCTACCATCGTGGTAGCTTACTGCCTCACACTAAAATGGCTATAACTTTTTGTTCGGATATCGGATTTTTGCGAAATTGGTATCGTCGGAAAGCTAATTCAATTATATACAATTTGGTGGTCTTGGGATGGAAAATTCCATATATATAAAAGGTTATGCATGTTTAAAGTAGACCCTTGTAGGATTGAATGCCAAATTTTAGACGAATCTAATGTTCTTAGCTCCACTTGGCTCTAAATGACTTCTATGAAAATTATTCACATAATAAGGACTTCACATACTTAGGATTAAAGTCATGAAATAAGAATTAGAATTATGGATCAAGAGTACGACAATTACACCTTCACTGCGATGCATTGAGATTGCGTTAAGCTACTGAAAAGGACGAGTGCGAATTTGCACTCTAGCGCGATGCGGTGCTATCGTGTTGCGCCACTGGAAATTGACAATTGGAAATTTGGACCTCTCCATGATGCGCCAATAACGTGGAGGTCCACTGGAATGTCAGGATTGCCATTTTGGCATCCACCGCGATGCGGTGCGTGTCCAAGTGGGACACTGCATTACTAAAAATGCTCTAACTTCTTCATCGAGTGCCGGAATTGGGCGAATTTGGTATTGATGGAAAGCTTATTCAATTTTCCACACAATGAAAGGTCTAAATCTGGAAAATTCCATATGAAATAAAGGTTATTCATTTTTGAAGCACACTCTTAACATTCTAGGAATGAATTTTAAGTTAGGGAAAACACGGGGTGTTACACACACATATATATATATACATATAATCGTGTCGGGAAAGGGAACTCGATTTAGCATGTATTTAAAATCATTAATCTGGGTATGTGTATCTTAACCATCCTTAACCACCCATTGGCTATATGGGTCCAATGTAACCCCCTGAACAGGCCCCAATGCGTTTAGCCTCACGAACCGGAGATACCATAAGAGTAAGGGATTCCCAAGTACCCTTCACCCTCGATGATACATATGTACAGTGTAGTTAGAGGATTCCCGTGTACCTCATGGTATCATATAAGGTCACCATTACCTACCCCTCATGTTGACAAACATGAGTTTTTAGTGTTCATCCATTGGAATCCCACCTTCACGGTTAGCTATCACACGCCGCCTTTATTGCCCAATTAAAAATATTTCCAACCAACCAAACTATTATTATTAACTGAGGCTATACATAGTGGTATCGTCAAACCGACTATAACTTGCAAGTAATGTCCTTAGAAAAACCTTTTAGATATCAAGGGATTCTCATGTACCTATAGATCACATTATCCAATTAACTTGGGGGAGTCCCATGTACCCATAAATGATCCATTATTATGATTACTTGAGGGATTCCACTGTACCTCACAAGAATGATGTTTAAACTCAAAACCATTTTATTTTGATCATTCCAAACTATTTAGCCATTTAGTGTTCCATTACCAAGTTTAAACCATGCATAAGTACCATTAAAAATCCGACAATGTAGTGAAAACCTTCTCATAGGCATTTTATCAAACATATTGGGAGCATAGTATTTTCAAAACCAAAGCCAATTACCAAATAACCATTCCCATGCAACCAATTATCCAAAACTACCATTAAAGCATAATTAAAACATGGGAAAACCATAACCAATCATTTATAACCAAAACCCCTAAATTATATTTGAAAACCTAAGACTATACAATAATCAAACCATGAAAACATTGTATAAAATCATGCCTTTAGTTGAAACTAAGGGAAAAGAATATCCTTAAACCAAGAAGATAATGGAGAGAAATCACCAATGCAAATCCCAAATTAATCCTTAAGATGAAACCCTAGCTTCTTTTGCCCAAGAACTTTAGAGGGGATTAGAGAGTGTTTTTCTAACTATTAAAGAATAGAATAATAGGGCAAATAACCTCCCAAGTGAGTTAAAAGTCATGGGGCCTTATTAAGTTAACTGAGGAAATGTCCAAATTGCCCTCACTTAAATTGCACCAAAATCTCGTTAGAGGAATACGACTATCCATACTAGTCGTACCCTCCAATAGGAGTGGTACCCACCACTCGTACCCAAGGCCATCTCCCTTGGACCCAACACTGTTCGAGGTATGACTCACCCTAAACCATGTCGTATCCATTCATACGACTAGTACCCATGATCCGTACCCCTAGAAGAATAGAATTTAAAGAGGAATAAAGACTTCTCACCATACGAGTCTATGGTACGACTCGTACCCTATCTTACGGCTCATGGTGAGCCACTCATACTCAGATCCAAATTAGTCTACCAAGTCTAAGATTAAGTGAAGGAAAGATCCAAATCAAATGACCTATGTCCACCGATATGAATCGTACTACCCAAGTCGTATCTATTCCAGAAACCAAATCCAACTTGCCAACCAATACTGGCCAGAATACGACTAACCTATGCCACTCGTATCCCAGTGTATGAGTCGTTTCCCTTAGTCGTATCCTCTCCAGAGACCAAAAATCCAGGAAATTATCTAAGGGTCAGAAACACAGGGTCTTTTAGTCTCCCCAACTAGGAACATTCATCCTCGAATGACGGACAAGGTAGGGTAACCACAAGCACGATTCATTTGCATTATCAAATATCAATCCAACCTTTAACCGAGTTAGAAAAACCATATGCAAATATATTAGTCTTTCCATTAAAAAAGTTTGAAAATAAAAGTATGTTGAAGAAAACATACCTTCCGAACGAATCCCAGGAGCAGAAAACAAATACGGATACTTGGACTTCATGTCCTCCTCCGCTTTCCATGTATCCTCTTCCACCTTGTGGTTCCTCCATAGAACCTTAATGAGGCCACATTCTTGGTCCGTAAATGACGAACTTGCCTGTCTAAGATATCGACCGACACTTCTTCGTAAGATAGAGAATCCAAGATACCCAAGCCCTCTAAAGGAACTACTGAAGAAGGATCACTAAGACACTTCCTTAACATAGATACATGAAATACCAGATGAATGGAGCTCAAACCAAAAGACAACTCCAATTCATAAGCCACATTACCAACCTTTCACAAAATCGCATAAGGACTAACAAATTGAGTACCGAGCTTCCTTTTTTTTACCAAAACTCATTACTCCCTTCATGGGAGATACCTTTAGGAACACCTTATCCTCAATCTCAAACTCCAAGTCTCTATGCCTTACATCCGCATAGGACTTTTGGTGACTTTGGGAAGCCTTAATCCTATCCTGAATCACCTTCACCTTTTCAAACCAACCAATAGAAGATCTATACCTCCTACCATACAATTCCTCAAAAGGGGCCATCCCAATACTAGAGTGATAGCTATTGTTGTAAGAAAATTCTACCAAAGGTAGATGCTCAACCTAACTGCCACCATAGTCAATCACACATGCACGAATCATATCGTTCAATACTTGAATAGTCCTTTCCACTTGCCTATCTGTCTGAGGATGAAAAATAGTACTAGGACTCACCTTGAGACCCAATCCCTTCTGAATAAAATGCCAAAAATAAGATGAAAATTGCATACCACGATCAGAGATAATCAAAATAGATACCCCATGCAGCTTTTCTATCTCATAAAAATACAACTTTTTATAGTCCTCTGTCGAAAAGGTAGTCCTCACTGGCAAGAAGTAAGCAGACTTAGTTATCCTATCTACAATGACCCAAATCAAATCAAATTGGTTCAGAGACCAAGGAATACCGATAACAAAATTCATATTGATCACCTCCTATTTCTATTTGGGAAAATTAATTTCTTGCTACAACCCACTAGGCCTCATGTGCTCAACTTTAACTTTTTAGAATACCATACACTTGTCTACAAAATCAGCCATATCTCTCTTCAAACCATTCCACCAATATATCTCCTTGAGATCACGATACATCTTTTTTGAACTGGGATGAACAATATAGTGCGATTCATGCGCGTCAACCAAAACCTATTGCCGCAAACCATCGACATCAGGAACACACAATCTTCTTTGGTACCGTAAAGTACCATCACCATTGATCTCAAAGACCATCACCTTTTGCCCACCAACATCACTCTTGATTATCATCAAGATAGGATCTAGCACTTGCTTCTCCTTGATCTCTGTACTAAGAGACGATCTAACCACTTCCTAAACCATTACCCCACCATCCTTGGAGTCCAAGAGAAAAAGGTCAAGATTGGATAAGCAGAGAATATCCTACACCAATTAATGCTTTTCTTTCTCCACATGAGCTAAACTTCTTATGGATAACCTGCTAAGAGCATCAACAACCACGTTAGCTTTACCTGGGTGGTAGTGAAGACTCATATCATAGTCCTTGAGAAGCTCCAACCATCTATTTTGCCTAAGATTTAGCTCCTTTTAAGTGAACACATACTGTAAGCTCTTATGATAAAAAAAGATGTCTACGTGCACCCCATACAAATAGTCTTGATGTGTGGTACATGATTAATGGATATACTATGATACACAAAGATGAATTCCTCTAATAAGATAAATGATGCATGTTAGTTTTCCTAACATAAAGGAGAGATAATAAGCAGGCATGAAATATGGTAGAAATTATCATTAGATCTTTATTCAAAATTAAATGCTAAGAGTTTTAGTTGTGGATGCTCATATTGTGTGTGCCTAAAGGACAAAGTCTGCAACATGTATGAAGTGTGGCAGACCATAATCAGTTTCAAATAAAATAATCCTTGAAAACAATAAAGAGCAAATGATCATAATAAGGAGTCAGTGTTCTCTTGAAGAGCCTATGACATAACACTTTATGAAGCCTTACAAGAGCTTTAGGTACCTAAAAATAATGATGTGATGAGATCTCAAAATATTATTACACATTGTGAATTGATACAAAATAATATATCATTGATAGTATCTTTGATACATTATTGGAGTAATATTGTAAAAGATTATGAGGATCTGAATTCTACATTAATTTAAGCATACCAACATAGAAATATTTATAAAGTGACATGAAAGGATGCATCTTGATAAGCATAAAACTTATTTGATTTTTAATCCAGACACTAGAAGATGTCACATATGAAATATTGGATATTTTCACTTGACAAAAATTTATATGAAAATCACTAAAGGATTCAAAATGCGTGAAACAGCTAAAAGTTTTTGGAAACTTTTTTATAATCCTTATAGTAGATATATTATTGAAACTCTTAGAGAGTTTTGAAAAGCGATAGATTATTTGCTGAAAAAAGTTTAAATGAAATATATACAAAATTGGATTTGTTATGAAGTACCATATCTTGCGTTATTGATGCATTTATATATCTTCTATAACTATGAGCATGATATAGTTTTACGCCTACGTGAAGATAGTGAAATAAGATCACTTACATATTGCAAATGAAATCTCTTGTATGAATGTATTTATTCTAATGACTATTGTCAAGTTTTTCAATATACAATATATTCAAATTACCAATATAAGGGTTCTATACAGACATATTATTTATTGTCATAAAGGTTGCTTTCATACCATATTGGCAAATTAAATCATGATGAGATACTGGTTATTTACAAAGAAAGTTGAGAATGTATGCGGTAAAGGTCAATAATACATCTCATTCTTGAAAAATATAATTTGATTTACCCACTTTAATAAAGATCGCATGCATAATACAACTAGTGGGAGGATTCATAAAAGGAGAAAGAATAAAGCACATTTTTTCAAAGCTATCTACATACATGAGCTCCAAAAGAATAATGATATCAACGTGCAAAAGATTCATTTGAGTAATAATATGGGTGATTATTCACCAAGTCTCTACCAACTACAACTTCGAGAAAAAGGTGCACAAGATTGGAATACAAAGATTCAAGATTATGAATTAATGTTCTCATCAGGGAGCTTATACATATTGTACTCTTTTTCCATTTCATGGCTTTCTCCTGCTGAATTTTTCAAGTATGGTTTTAAATAAGGCAACTGAAATGTGTATTACTAGAGATGTATACTCTTTTTTTAACTAGATTTTTTTATTAGGTTTTTCCGAGTAAGATTTTAATGAGGCACTGTAATACCCTCAAAAATCCAAACCAATATTAACACCATGTTTCAAGCTCATGCATAGTACATTATGGTTCTTTTATATTTTTATGAGAAAGTTAGATGTATATTAAGTTTTCAAATAACTCCCAAAACATTCCTTATCGATTGAATTCTTGAAAAAGATATTGCTATAGTCAACTTCAAATGAGCATATCTTTCGTTATACTATGAATTTTTGAGCTCATAACCCACCAACAAATATATAATTGAATTAGATTTCCAACGATACCAATTTTGCCAAAATCTGATATCGGAGCAAAAATTTATACCCATTTTACTCCAGCATGTCAGCCTGAAAACTGAGTGACGACATTTCCGACGACTTATCACAATTCTGATGAAATTTATGATAACCTATCACATTTCTGACGACATTTCTGATGACTTATCAGCAATGTCATCATTCTTAGGCATAAATTCAAAAATTTCAGCTCCTAGGTAATGACCTGAGCTGACGGGCTATCACAGATCTGACGACTTATCAGCCCATGTCGTCAGCTGATAATTTCAGCAACTGGGAGGTAATTTCATAGGGGTATTTTGATCTTTTTTATCTCACTCTAAACATGGTATTAAAGCCCTAAGAAGGATATTATCCCATTATTTTCTCATTCTCCTAAAAAATAAGAGCATTCTCTCCCAAAGGAGTTAAACCCTAGTCAAGAAAAATCAAGAGCAAGCCTAAGGATTTCTTCAAGAACCTTCAAGAAACATTAGATCTCTTTCAAGATCAAGCTTTAAGATATGCATAGTGTTTATCCACGGATTCCTTTTATCCGTGGAGTTCAAGAACCCTCTTTTAAACTATGAATCATGTAGTTATGTTGTAGGTTGATTATGTTTGTGTGATTGATTATTATAAAACTCCCAAATTAGAATCCTTATGTGAGTTTATGAAACTAGGATGACATGCAAATTGAAATATATGAATTTTGGGTGGTTTAAATCATTAAGGTGATGAATATGCCTATGACACAAGGTGTGCATGCAAGGTGTTTGATAAAAGACCTAAGAGACTAGAAATCATGTATTATAGCTAAATAGAACTTAAATGACAAGACCATGCTCTATTCCTTATGACTCAACATGAATTCCATGCTAATTGTTGTGTATTGTTGTTGTGATGTGAAATGCTCATGAAATTGAAGTTATGCAAGTATTTACATGTTATATGCATTCCCTTTCATGTATATGGTGTTGAGAAACATGTGTAGTATGAAATCCCCTACTTATGGTATTATGAATTACGGATGTTATTCCTATGATCAAGAAGTGTCATGTGTGTCAGTTTCCTTCCATCGAGTCTTGGGGGTACATGTACCCGACAATTTAGCTGTGTGCCTAGAGTCATGTCATATTTCACGATACTCTCAGTCAAGCCATGATCTATAAAACTTAGTTAACCATGTGACTCAGGAAATCTCAGAAATATTAGTAGTTTAGTAATCTCAGTGATTTCAATATTCCAAGAAAAATCTCAGTAACTACAGTACTCTCAGTCAGTTCCTCAGATATCAGTACATTATGTCAGTCAACGGAACTCAGCAAACTCAGTTTAGCTCCACTAAACAATACCACTAGTATCAGTTCAGCTAATCAGTTCAATTCAGTTAATCAGTTTAGCTCAATTAATCATGTTCAGTCTCTTCAGTTGGGAGTAGAATTTAGCACCGAGTAAACCCAAGGATGGTAACTCACCTGCCAATAGAGGGTGTGATTCCTAGAAGCAATCCTTGCGTTCCAGAAATACGTAGCTAGCGTAGGTTGAGACATCATACCTGCTAGTTGAGGGTAGATGAGGTGGCCTAACCTACCAGTAGAGGGTTCCCACCGTTCTCATTTTGAGTACCTGCCAGTAGAGGGTTCTTACAGCCTGTCTTTATCAGTGGTGCGGTATTGACACCCTTCCAGTCAGGGCTGACCCCAGTTTAACTATATTGGCACATATGGGGCGTGTTGGTTAAATAACTACTCCTACAGTTTTAATATCAGTCTCAGTAAAGGAACTCAGATAGTTCTTCATATTTTTAGGACTATCAGATACAGTCAACTCAGTTATAGTAAAGAGCTCTGATAGTTCTATTAAACTCAGGACTGTCAGATACAGTCACTCATGTTATCAGTCATATCAGAACCCCAATTAGTTTAGCATGTGGCATGTCGGTTAGGTGAATACATCCCATAATTTTAGTTACAAAATCAGGACTGTCAGATACAGTCAATTCGGCTCAGTAATACAAATTCAGGACTGTTAGATACGGTCAATCCTTATCATTATAAATAGACTTCAGGATCATCCACTAGATAGGACTGACATCCACTAGATAGGTCTGATCTCAACTATGGTTAATCAGTATCAGTATCATCAGATTTAGAGATCACCCGCTAGGTAGGACTGATCTCAGAATAAGTCAATTCATCTTTATTAATAATATACTCAAAGATCACCCGCTAGATAGGACTGATCTTAGATTCAGTTACTCCATACAGAACGAAACTCAGATAGTTCCATCAGAACTTAGACTGTCAGATACAGTCGCTTAATATCAGTTATATCGGTTAGGCTGATTATCACAGTTATATCAGTTATATCAGTCATCATAACTCACGTTATCAGTATTCAGTTTTAGGACTGTTAGACACAGTCAATCAGACCAGTTCTTCATAATTTGAACTGTAAAAAATAGTTGTTCATCTATTCAGTACCTCAGTATCAGTAAACTCATATTGTCAGTATTCATACTCAGTAGTCAGTATCACCACGAGTTCAGTTATAGTTACTTATGCATGTATGTATTCTTACATTCATATCAGTTAGCATTGTTTATGCATATAAACTATTTGCATTTAGCCTACCTCACTTGTATACTCAGTAGATTCATTCGTACTAACGCATTTGCATTATGGTGTTTTCTCTTATGTTACACCATAGGTTCAGAGGGACGAGTTCCAGAGTAGTAGTAGCATTACAGATTTCAGCAGTCAGAGTTAGAAGTGAGTCCTCATCCTTCAAGGACATGATTATTTCTTCATTATCCCATTAGTCAGTTTATTAGACGGAGTTATTTGGGGATATGTCCCATCAGCTCCTTATTCAGATTACTCAGACAATAGAGGCTTTCAGACTAGATGCAGACAAGATATCAGACTTGGTTTAGACTTCAGTAGTTTCAGTTTTATTTTGGTATTGTGATACCACCTTATTTAGACGTTATTATTATTCAGATGTTTATCCAGTTTGAACCTTAAGGCCTTTCAATTCATGTTTTCATATTTTCCAGTATTTTATGTAGTATACAGGTACAAATATCAGTCATGGGTTAGCTTGTGGTCCTTCGGGGTCATGAGCACCGTGTAGCATTCCGGTTCAAAAAATCGAGGCGTTACATGCACATTATCTATCACTTGGATATTCAAGGGGAAGTGTGTATTTACATTATAGTGAATGTCTATCAAGATATAGTGAATATTTATCAAGATATTTTGAGCATCTGTCAAGATTTAGTGAGTATTTATCAAGAGATGAATGTTTGTCTTTGGGAGAGAAATTAGGAGAAATTTTCCCAGAGGACTTCTCTTCCTTATAAATCATCCCTCAATTCTTAAAAAAAAAATAAGAAATATCTCTCCTCTCTCTATTTATTTTTATTCTTACTTTATATTTTATAACAAATTTAAAATTTTCATTAATGAGCAGAAAGCCACATTTTGTGTTTCATGCCTGTATAGATCTAATAAATAATGATAAATTGATTAATTACTTTATATTAATTACTATTTTAATGAATGTAAAAAAAAGGATTAAAATGAGGTAGAAAGTGCATACTGTCTCCCTACCGTTTTACTTGGTTCATGTTTACTTAATACTTTCTTTACAAAAATATTTATTAAAAAGGATGACTTTGTATATTCATTGTCATTATGTTGTAGATCATAGTAAAATTCATGAATAGAATTTTCATTGTTTTTGTGCACTAAAGGAGAAGTTGAAGAGAAATTCGAGAGTATTTTTTCCTTTTTTAAGAGCACCCACTCATTAGAGATTTTGCCCCTTTTTTAAGAGTATTCATTCCTTTTAACGTTGTGAGGAAACTTTATCATTCAAGCAAGTTCTTGTCAACAACAATTAGAGGATAGAATTTTGAATTAGTGATGTCCTTAAGAAAATATATCATCAACATGTTTTGTCTTGTACTCTACTAAAATATGATGTTAAAAGGAGTTAAAAAAATAGATCGAAAAGGTCAATCACCTTTATATCATAATTATGCAAAAGAACAAAAATAAATATATAATCAAGGAACTACATACGTAATAGAGAATCTCCAAGTTATAAGACTACAAATTTAAGCCATTAAAAGTAAAAGCACGTAGAATATTTAGAGAATTTGTTGATGGCAGAAAGATAGTGATTTCATGCAACTCTTTTTTGGCTTAATAATTTGGAAGAATCTAAGCATACTATAACTATGCATCATTTTTTATGAATATCCTATTATTGCATCATTACCCCTTAAATCGCACAATACTTTATGATTTTCAAAAATTTAGGGTTGATATCAAAGATCTTTCTCAGGCTTAGTTTCATACCACTCACATCTAATGGTTTACGATATTATTTTTACCAACTCTTAGTTTTATTTTTTGATAACAATACTGTTAATTATTAACATAAACATTTAAATTTTGATCAATTTATCCTTTCTAATATGACTTTTTATTTCATTAATTTCATAAATTTGAGGAAAGAATAAGTTATCATGTATGCTTCCATCTCAATCCTAAATCACATATGATATATTGATTAGTTGTTGCATTTTGTTTTCATATACAATCAATACGCATTACAACAACTACAACAACAAACCCAGTGTATTCCCACCAGGTGGGGTCTGGGCGTAAGATGTACGCAGTCCATACCTCTACCTCTAAAGAGTCAATACGCATTGAGTTTGAAATTTTTTATTCGATCCAGCATCTCATACATCTGGTATTTTCGCACAAGAACACAACTCTATTTCAGAAAGGAACCTTCGGGTATGAACCAATCATTTTTTGAAATTAAGAAGAACAAAAAAACTATTCTCGTCTGACAAAATGTTTGTCTAGGTATTAGAAATTGCCACCAGTCATGAAGGAAACCTGGAAGATCACATATGCCACCATTCATTTATGATTACATATAGCAAATCCACAACTAAAAATTTTAAGTTCAATATTGATCAACTCCTCTTTTTAATAGCAGTTTAATGTCCTGAAATATGAAAATAATTAACATGAACTTTGAAAGAAATAGAAAATAAATTATTAAAGAACAAAATACTATGAACGGAAGCATAGAAGAACGAAAAATAATTTGAATGAATACATCTAAATATATCTCCAATCTAGCACTTTCGTTGTTCCTAGATGCGTCGTATATGTTTTCATTACTCCTAATATATTATTTTGTTCTTGATTTGTTGTAACTGCTTCCATGTTTCCTGCAAACCAAACAAAGAGACTTAAAAATTTCATATTATGATAGCTATAAAAGAAAATAAGGAATGGGAACTTACGCATATATGGGTGAGGATGTTGTGGTTGGTTATAGCTTTTTGGAGTCTTTTTTTTATAATCATTTAAAAAATTCTAGTTCCACGAGGAAACCACCCACAACAGTTATGATTTTATTTCTATTAATTTTTTTATTTCATTATATTTGTTTCCTCCTATTCCTTTATTTATCTTCAAATATTTTTGAATTTAAATTCAAATATTTAAAATTTTGCACTTTTGTTTATATTTTATCTTTTAAATATGAATTTTTTTATGATTACACTTGTCATCCTAGGAGTGATTTGCCTATCTTATATTAGATATAGATAGAAGATAAATTGTTATTGTAATTATTAATTTTTAAAATTATTAGTAGTAGTTTAAGTTTTTATTCTTATTTTTTTTTCCAGAAGTTTCATGTTAATTTATTAAGAAAAATTAAAAATTTGGGAGCTAATCAGAACCAATTTTTTGGTGAGAAATGGAAAATTTCATTGTGAGGGAAAGTTAAGTGTTTTTTTTTTTAAAAGAAATATGATTTTTTTAAAAAATTAAATTTTTTTTCCTTACTGTTTTCAATGATAAATACTATCAAAAAAGTTCGGGTCATTTAAGTTGTGTGTAGACCGTATATCATGTGTTTGTGTGTGGAAGTTATTATTTTTTGAATTAGTAGTAGTAGTTTAAGTTGTTATTGTTATTAAAATGTTTTAGTAGTATTGACTTGATATTTCATATTGCAAGTCATTTATTTTTTATTTAGAATTAATAGATTATCTTTTTGTCATATATTTTAATAATTTTGTGACATTGTATTTATAATACTAATCTTTTTGTCAAACATGCATTTCTTGATATTCTTAGGAATCATGTACTTAGTTTTTATGATTAATTTAATTAACATATACTAATGTAAAAAATATAGATCAATTATGTTTTATAATATTAGTTTCAAACATATGTTTATTAATTAGTATATTTTCAAAAGACAATGTATATCTTAAATATTTAATTTATTATCTTTTATAAAGGACCTTATTTGTCTAATATAAATTTTTATGTATTGATAATTAACTTTTATTATAAAATTTAATATAATCATATGAATACACTTGTGCAACCAAATAGTACACTTATAATTACACTAATTTTTTTTAGTTTAATATGGGTTTTTATTAATTATTAAACATAATCCAAACAAGACTGGACCAACCCATTCAATAAATTACAATACAGATCCAACATGTATTTGGGCCGATCCATACACAGACCCGGTCCAACTGAAATAAGAAATAAAAAAAGGAGTAGGGTTATAGAAAAAAGCACAATAACTGCCATAAAAGGAAATTTAATATACCAAAAATTTAAATTTATAATAAGTGCAAATTATTCAGTAGCGGTAACAGATAAAAATATAGATAAATCATTAGTATTATATTGGAAAATATCAGGAATAGAATTAACCCCAGGAAGTAAAATATTTACAGCAAGATGCAAAAATTTATATGTATTAACAATAAAACATAAAATAACAGGAAAAAATAAGATTAACAAAATACGAATAGAAAGTCCATTCGAACAAATTGTAAAAACAATAGATTATAATGATTATAGTTATAGGGACATAGATATAGAAGAAAATTTAGAAATAATAAATGATAGAATAAGTACAATGAAAAGAATAGCTGATGAAAAATCAGAATCATCAAGCTCATCAAAAAGAACAAGTTATGAAATAAATTCAACAAATAATTTAAACCAATATTACATAACAGGAAAAATAAATGAAAAAGAATATTTAATACTCTTAATTACAGGACAAGAATAAAATTATATAGCAAAATATCTAGTAAAAAATGAAGAAATAAAAACTGATAATGATATATGCCCAGATCTACCAAGAAGTTTAATAAATAGTAAAAATATAGCAGAAAAAGAAATAATAATAGGAATTAGAAAAATAAAAATAGAATTTGAAGTAAAGGAAGAAATGCAAAAAACAGACATAATATTAGAAATAAAATGGCTAGAACAAGTAAAACCATATAATATAGAACATACACAATTAACCTTAACATATAACAGGGAGAAATTATTCTTAAGAAGAGCCTTAACATAAAATGAAATTATATGTATTAATGAAGATAGTAGTAGAAGGATATTACAGTAGATATTATACGCCTATGATAGATACAGGAGCAGAAGCTAATTTATGTAGATATAATTGCTTACCAGAAAGCAAATGGGATAAATTAAAAATACCAATAATAGTTAAAGGATTTAATAATGAAGGAAGCTTAATTACTTATAAAAGTAAGAATGTAAAAATACAAGTATGGGATAAGATATTAACAATAGAAAAAATTTATAATTATGAACTAACATCAAAAGATATACTTTTAGGAATGCCGTTTTTAGATAAATTATACCCACATATAATAACTAGAACAGATTGATGGTTTACAACACTATGTAAACAGAAAGTAAGAGCAAAAAGAGTTAATAATAAAATAAGAAAGAAAACAGATTGGATAAAAGAAAGCGAAAAAATTACACAAAAGTTAGAAAATATAAAAAATACTGAAGATACAATAGAACTAGTTGTATTTTCAATAAATAAAACAGAAATAACTATATTTTCAATAAATAAGATAGAAATAATCAAGAAAAAATTAGAACAATTATATAGTGAAAATCCATTAAAAGGATGGGAAAAACATAAAACTACTATAAAAATTGAATTAATAGATAAAAATAGCATAATAACCCAGAAATCATTAACATATAATTTTGACGATTTAAAAGAATTTAAAATGCATATAGATGAATTATTAGAAAAACAATATATACAAAAAAGTAATAGTAAACATAATAGTCCAGCATTTATAGTAAATAAACATAGTGAACAAAAAAGAGGAAAAAGTAGAATGGTTATTGACTATAGAAATTTAAATGCAAAGACTATGACATATAATTATCCAATACCAAATAAGATATTAAAAATAAGACAAATACAGGGATATAATTATTTTAGTAAATTCGATTGTAAATCAGGATTTTACCATTTAAAGTTAGAAGAAGAATCTAAAGAATTAACCGCATTTACGGTACCACAAGGATTTTATGAATGGAACGTATTACCATTTGGATATAAAAATGCACCAGGTAGATATCAACATTTTATAGATAGTTATTTTAAACAATTATCAAATTGTATAGTATACATAGATGATATATTATTATATACAAAAACTAAAGAAGAACATTTAAAATTATTAGGACAATTTACAGATATAATAAAAAAATTGGGAATAAGTCTAAGTGAAAAGAAAACCGAAATCATGAAAAATCAGATAGAATTTTTAGGAATACAAATAGATAAGAGTGGAGTAAAAATGCAACAACATATAGTACAAAAAATAATAAATTCGAAAGAAGAATTAGATACAAAAAAGAAATTACAATCATTTTTAGGATTAGTAAACCAAGTAAGAGAATATATTCCAAAATTAGCAGAAACTTTAAAACCACTACAGAAAAAATTAAAAAAGGATGTAGAATATAACTATAATGAAGAAGATAAAAAACATGTTCAGAAAATAAAATTACTTTGTAAAGAATTACGAAAACTACAATTTTTAGATGAAAATAGAAAATTTATATATATAATAGAAGCAGATGCTAGTGAATGTAGTTATGGAGGTGTACTTAAATACCGATATGAAGCAGAAAAATTAGAACACCATTGTAGATACTACTCAGGTATGTTCAATGAAACAGAAATAAAATGGGAAATAAATAGGAAAGAATTATGTTCATTATATAAATGTTTGTTAGCATTCAAGCCATATATTGTATATAACAAGTTTATCGTACGAACGGATAATACACAGGTACGCTGGTGGTTAACAAAGAAAATACCAAATTCAGTTACAACAAAAGAGATTCGGAGATTAGTCTTGAATATATTAAATTTCACATTTATAATTGAAGTAATTAGTACTAACAAAAATGTTATTACAGATTACATATCAAGACAAAGCTACACAGATTGATATAATAGAAAAGGATACTTTAGAAAAAATACTCAACACCCTAACTACGCTTTCAATGAAAGTGGACAGTATGGGTAATGAAATAGAAAAGCTAAAGACTAATGAAGTTAAACTGAAGTCTATAGCTACAAATCAGCTAACTCAGCAGTGTGCAGAGCTATGTCAATCGGAAGACATTAAAGTTCCAGAGCTAGAAGGAGACGATGGGACACTCCATAAAACCCATAACATTTATCAATCTACTTCTGCAGGTACAAGCAAAGGAGTTAGGAAAAACACAAATATGAACCTAAAAAAGCTATTTGATAAACCATATACACCAAATACATCAAAAGATCCCATGTTTATATCCCCACAAATTACCACATACCGGGATAGTCTAAACCAAGACAAGAAGACTTACAACTACACAGCCCGGACATATATAGAAAATATCTACAATGTACAAACCTTTTTAAATACCAACCCCAGAGCTATAAACATCCAAGAACCAGATACAAACTATATAACCCAGAGATTGACCGGATATAATAAGCTAATTGCTTTACTTAAAACTAAACCAAGTCTAGTTAAAAATTGCTATGAATATGGACTACTCAGTACTGTATATACCTCTGATGGAAATGAGATATTCACCATACCGGAAATATATGAAGCATTTATCATTTTTAAAAGAATAACCAAAGGTACCCTATTTTTTATACAAATTTACATGGCTCCAGCAGAGATATTATATGATGAAGTTAAAAAACCCATACAAGTTGTAAAGATAGGAATGACACGAGACATGATTATACCACAAGATATTATTCCAAAACTAGAAATACCTAGAATTGAGATACCAAAATTTTATGCGAATAAGAGGATTATCGGACTATCTACAATTTTGCAAGAGCTAGCGAACACATACTACAACCAAAATCCCATATGGAGTTATTATTCAAGAAATCATGTACTAATATATTCAAATTCAAAGGAATTATGAGAAACAGATATGGAAACTATTATCCAGTGGATTCTGAAGTTACTCAAACCAGAGACAGAACCTATCGCCAGCGCTATTAGAGAAAAATTTATTTCAGAAGAATTATTAACCAGATATTGCAAAACAATTGGACATAAATATCCAGATCATAAATGTTCAAAATATAATGGAGGAGATAATGATATCCCAGAAGTTCAGCTAGAATAGAAGAAAAATCAACCAAGTAGATAAGAACGTCAGCTGGAAGATACAAGATAAGAAGCAATAATGGAGATATGAAAAAGCAGCAGATACGACAACGAGGAGATATCAACGGAGTAATAATCGAAGACAAGCTATTAAATTATGAAAGTAACATGTAAACTTTCACAATTTATTTTACGTAAAGTATTGAAAAATTTTGTATAGGTTAAAATTTTAGGTTCTAGACTTTTTTAGACTTTATAGGCTTTTTGACTATTATTTTAGGCATTAATAAGTTTTGTCTCATTAGGAGACTTTTTTTGTAGACTAATTTTAGAAACGTGAAAGAAATGTGAATACTCTTATAAAGATTCATTCAGTCTATAAATAAGATGAACCGAAGGCATTGTAAGGCAAACCTTCATGTGTTGAAGCACAAATACTCTCTCCTGTCCGCAATAAATATTTTGCTTAGTTATTAAAAAACAGATTTATTTCAATGGAAAAAGCTATGGAGGAACAAACCTCAGAAATATCAAACCTACCCGAACAGGTATATTTATTTATGATTATGAATAGCTAAATTCATAATTTCCAACAATCATGGTTTGATAAAATAAATTCATGTTAGTTACTTTATAGTAGAATTATTTGAAGAATAATATGTTAAGAAGTTTATTAGCAAAGTGGAAACGGAAAAAAATCCCTAAGAACTATGCCATCCTAAAGGTGAAACCAATGAGGCAAGAAGCTGTGGTGGGGAGTAACCAGCGTAGAGGCGCTGTTTAAGGGAAAAATATACAGATTGCCATGCTAATAGTGACCGAAGAACATGTTATTTAAGAATAATCTAGTATATAGTAATCTAAGATGACCATATTTTATTATGTACATGATTGAAGGAAATATTTTGAAAATAGCAATTTTATGAAAATGAATAATTATTTATCTGATGTAATGGTAGACAAATTTAAAATACTTATTTTGTATGTACTTAAGGATATAAAAGTAGTAGATATAAGAAAAATCATATTAGAAAAAACATTTGATAGACATTATATGCATACCTACCTAACTACTCTTACAAATACTTACCATGATAAATTACATATATCTAGAATTTTTGGAAAAAGATATGAGAAACATACAGTTAGTAGAAAAACAGATGAAAGTAAATTTAGACAAATACATGGAAACTAAAGATATAAAATATATAGAATTTCTTAGTGAAAATATGCAAGAACTACTAAGACTAATACAAACAACTACAAAAAATTATAATAAAACATTTAGTCAATTTTAAATGATAGATAATATTAAAGTCTTAATCTTATATATACTTAGAGATATAGAAATTATAGATATTAAGAAAATAATACTAGAAAAAGTATTAGACTATGAAATTGAAACTATAAATTGGATAGCACAGTTATACCTGGATAATTACCCAGATGGATATTATTCAGATTAAGAGATGTTAGAATATATTAGAAAAACTAGAGAAAATCAAGATAATCTAAATAAAGAAATTAATTATAGAAACCGAATTAGAGAAATAATAGAGAATCTAAAAGAAAAATTAATATGGATAGAAGAAACCTTAGAAAATTTAGGAAAAAGTACATGTGATAGTTTATATAATTTAAAAAACTCGCTACGAGAAGAACAACACAAGATAATAAATAACATTGAAAATCTAGAATTAGATATACATTACAGTACAATTAAGATAAATTATTATACAGAAATCTGTAACTCTGCAATTACTACAGGATAAAATGATAGACTACAAATATTTAAAATATTGGAGAGAAAATATCGATGAAATAATATCACAAAGTAAAATATATCCATTATATATAATAGATCTATTTTACTTTTATCTTTACAAGTTAGTTATCCGCACCCCCTACTAATGGTATCCGCACCCCTACTAATGGTATCAGAGAGGTTTTATGATTCTATCATCTGCTAAATATAATTCTATTGGTGTATCTATTCCTTCTATAAAACATGCTTTTATTAATATCTCTGTACCTCCAAGGTGTACATATTTTATTGGGTCTCCTCTACTTTTTATATCGTTTATCTCTTTATTAATTATTTTTTTTGTTACTAGTGGCATACTAGCTTTACCTTTTGCATATCCACAGTCTATTACATGTTCCTTTTGGCATACTACATAATATTCTTCTTTTTTCCTAGTAAACATATTTTTTATTGTTGGTATTTTAAATATTTTTTCTACACCTAAGTCTAATTCTTTTCCTTTTATTTCATCAAATATGTTACTGTCAAATATTATTTTTTGTTCTGTTCCTTCATTATTTAAATATTCTTCCTTTGTTATTATTTTTATATCTTCTTCAGTCATTTGATTCATCTATTTCACTATCTATTTTATTATCTGTTTTATTTTCTGAAATTTCATATATACTATCCTCACTTTCTAATTCATAATCTATATAATCTATCTGCATATATTCTGTATTTTCTATTTTTATTTCTGATATTTGTTTATTTTTTGGATTTTTAGGTAATTTACAATCTCTAGCTAAATGTCCTAATTTTCCACAATTATAACAAGTACATTCTTTTATAGATTTCCTTTTTCTATATAGTCTTTTATATTTATAATTTTTTACATAATATCTTTTTCTTGGTTTCTTGTATTTATATTTTGATTTTTTATATTTCTTATATTTCTTATGTCTTTTTCTTTTCTTATAATATCTTTCTTCACATCCGAATTTGGGTGCTATTTTATTTTTGCAACATGCTAAATTTTTATCAATGTTTTTTCCATTTTTAATTCTTCTCAATATTTTTCACATAAGTTTCTATACCATTGTTGTAAAAATTTTATTCTTGCTCCTAGAGTATCTACTATTTTTGCTTCTTCCCAACTCTTTATTATCTTTGAACTAAATGGTTTGGATAATTTATTAAAATATAATTTTCTTATTTCTTTACTTTCTTCTATATTATATGCTCCTTTATAATAATATTCTTTAAATTCACAAGTATATTCATCTATATAACACATATTACATATTGCTAATTTTAACATTAAATTCCTATTTGTATCTTTTTCTTCATCTTGTTCTTGTTCTATTGTTGTCATACTACCAAATTCATCTTTTATAGCTGTTTCATATTTTTTTAATAATTCTATAGGTGTTAGTTTAGTTGTTGTTAATGATGTTCCTTCTATAAGTTTATTAGTTCTTAATACCTTCTTGCTATTTTCAGTTAAATTTGAAAACCATAATTTCACTGTTCCTATTAGTGTTCTTTCTATATATTCTGGTGCATCTGTTATGTTTATATTATTATCTAATAATTTTTTTGTCATATATCCTATCTATAATTGTATTATTTTTTCTGTATCTATTACACAGTCTAAGTCTAAAAAGTTATAATTTTTATTAACTATTTGTTTTGGTGTCCATTTGTCATATTCATTCTTTAGATTATATCTTTTAAACTTATTCTTATAATATGTAGGTTTTCTTATTTTTGATGTTCTAGGTATTATATTTTCATCTTCTTTTTTATCAAGAGTATTTATTCTGTGTTGATATTTTCTAAGTTTTCTTCATTAATTACTTCTTGTTTTTCGTTGATTTCTAAATTTTTTGTATTTGTTAATATTTCTGTATATGTTTCACTATCTTCTAAATCATAATTATCTGTCTCTTCAACATCTATATTATTTATTTCTAATTCCTTGTTTTTTATTTCTTTATCGTTTATTTCTAATTTTTCTTTAAATTGATTTATCTCGTTTAGTAATTTTTGTTCTTTATCTTTTTCTTCCTTTTCTTTTTGTCTTTGTTCATACAAATCTTTTAACATTTGTAGTTCTTTTTCTAATTTAGCAATCCTACTATTTTTAGTTTCTTCTATTTTTTGTATTTCTTTTGTAGTTTGTTGTTTTATTTTTTCTATTTCCTTTTTTCTATCTATTTCTTCATTTTCTCTTTCTATTCTTACCATAGCTGTCAATTTATCTTCTAATTTTAATTCTTCTTTTTCTAACATTAAATATAAATGTTCACCAATTTTCTTATATCTCCTTCCTAGATTAGAAAATACTATTTTTATTTCTAATCCTTCGTGATTTTCATATATTTTTTCATCTATTGTAAATTCTTCTTTGTTCATTTTATTGTGAATTGTTCATGTTGATATATATATTCTAAACTATCTATTTGTGATTCTAATTTTGATATTTCATCTTTTTGTGTATTTATTGAGTTTTCACTAACTCCAGCAAATATATTATAATGTAGTCTTTCTATTTTTATTTTTAATTCTTTACGTTTATCTGAAATAATTTGTTTTAGATCTTTGTATTTTTGTACTTTATTTATTTAAACCATATTTATAATATTTTGGTGGATATCTAAATCTGATTTTATCATAATTAGGTGGTATGTGTCTCATTCTTCTAGATTTTAAATAAATTATTAATTTTGTTTCAATACTAGATATTAAAGTAATTAGGTAGGCTAATCTTTGTGGGTTTTCTTTTATTTTATTTAGGCTTATCTATTCTAAATAATTACTAATTAAAGATTCTTTGATTTTTCTAAAATCTTCTCTGTTTTTAAATGTTCTTCTCATAATTAATCCAATCCAATCTAAATTCAAATATATATGCTACTGATGTATTTTTTAAATAACTGTGCTCTGATACCATTAATAGGGGGTGTGGATACCATTAGTAAGGGGTGCGGTATACCATTTGAGCTCTGCCTTTTTCCACCGCCTCCTTCATGAATTTCTTCAAAAATCTCCAGCTTGAGTTGCTTCTGCTTTGAGTGATAAACACCTTTCCTTGGTTGTTGTAGCTTGAGTCTAGTTCCAGCTTTCAAGAGTTAGTCATTTGTTACTATTTCTTGACTTCTTTCTCCATTACTGTTGACCATTTGTTCTTCTCTTGTTCTAGCTGGTTTTTTCAGTGTAAGGGCAAAATCAATGCTTTTTGGTGCTAACAAGCCAGGTCTCATCCACTGAATCTTGATGTTGTAACCAAGTATCATCTTCTTCCTCAAACTCTTAACACCATGCTTTGCTTTGTCCCTCATTCTTGTCTCTTTAAATATGTAGTTATGGTAGAGAGAGAGATTATAAGATGCTCGGACCCATATGTAATTGGATCGTCTCAATTGTTTTAGTCGCATAAAATGTATATCTGACCAAGTGACCCCCCAATTTACTGAAAATATAATTTTGTTGGCTGGTGTAGATAAACTAAGTAGTGTTTCCCTTATTTGTTGTAACTTTGCTGATTGTAAATATGTAGCATGCGTACTGCTGAACCTGGATCTACCTATTCTTGGTAGTATTAGTACCTCTTTGTCAATGCTAATCTCAAGTAGGGACATTATTGCTTGTCACTATTTAGAATCCTCCTTCCTATACTTGGCAGATGAGTGAATGATGTATACTTGAATTCCTACTTTTCTAATGCCAAGTTTGCAAGATAATCTGCTAGCTGATTGCCTCCTCTATATATGTGTTGAAACAGTACTTGTTTAGTTGATAATACCTTCCATATTAGACTGATTTTATATGCTATTTTCCATGGTACTTCCCATTGCTTTGTTAGAACTTTTTGCATCATTAGTGAATCAGATTGCATGATAACCTTCTCCTAATTTGATTTATTGCAATGTAATAATGCTTTTAGAACAACCATAACGTCTGCTTCTATGTTGTTTGTATCTTCTATTACTGCTCCTTCTGTATGCATCAAGTCTCCCTGTGTGTCCCTGAGACAAAAGGCCCAAGAACTACTCCCATCACTTTTTTTAGAAGCTCCATCTTAATTATACTTCACCCAATTAGCCTCTGGTAGTTTCTACAGCACTGGAATTGCTGTTAATCTAGGCTTCAACTGCTTCAATTTCTCCAAAATATCTGGCCACTCTAGTGGAAAATCTAACTCTGGCTTTCTCACTTTTAAGAGCATTCTCAAATGCTTGGTGACATTAAAAATAATTATTTGCACAGTTACTCCCTTGACATCATGCTTTAAAGAATTTCTTCTTTTCTACAGTTCCCATATGATCATCCAAGGAATTGCTTTGAAATATATTTTCTCCCTTACTTTCACTGGTTCCTCCCATCATGCTAGAATTATATTTCTCAAGCTCATCTCTTGAATATTAATACCTACATAAGAAGAAAAATAGGACCAAACCCTGTTAGCAGTATAAGATCTCAGTTAGACATGAGAGATAGTCCCCTGAGTTGGATTCTGGCAACACCAACATTTGGCTGGTCCTTTAATTCCCTATCTTCTAATAGTAGCATCAACTGAGACTTTGCCCTTCTATATTCTCCATATGAAAAAGCTTATCTTGAATGGCACACCTATTATCCATAACTTCTTATATATCTCATTAGGATGCTTTCTGTATCTCACATATTGCCAAGCTGTGCTCATACTGAAATTCCCTTTAGGATCTATACTTTATATTGCATTGTCATTTTGATCTAGCTGCTGAGGAGGTATTACTGACTGTATAAATATGCTATGCTATCTCTTCTATAAATAACTCTGATAATAAATCAGCATTCCATTATCCATTAAGCATTAAATCCCTGACTTTCTGCTGATTATCATCCCACTTCTTACTATCTGGCATGACATTATATAAATCTCCAATAGTTGTCCAGTTGTCATACCAGATATGAGCATTCCCCCTTTGATCTTCCATGTTATTAGATGGTCTATAAGATCTCTTCCTTGCAATATCTTCTTCCACACTTGGTATCCCTCTCCATTTTTCCACATAACTTCCTTAGGATGTGCATTCCTACTGTACTTATTCTTCATGAACTCACTCCATATTGATGTCTTAGTCCTAAAGTTCCACCATAATTTACAAAACAATGTTGCGGAAATATCCTACAATATTCTAAAATCTAATCCACCCTCTTCTTCAGGTAAACATATTTTTGACCAAGTAACCCAATGTCTACCCCTTTCTCCTATTGTACTACTCCAAAAAATTTTTACAATTTTTTTTTGAATAGTAGATAGGACATTCTTTGGAGGATTCATCACAGATATTTTGCAAAACATGTTTTTATCAAAAAACTAGGTTGTGTAATCACTAGGCTAGTAATGTAATAACTCAAGCTTTTTAATGAGAGGTAAATGCATAAGTTATCCTATATTATTAATATTAATTAAGAGTATTAAAGTGAGCAAGTCAAAATCCAAAACCCATTCCCTTTCATGTTTCAATTATAGAAAGTGTAAAATATTAGGGATTTTTATTCCTTTACCGCTGGACGAAAATAAGAAACTTATGGTGACATTTGGAAGAGTTGATAGACGAAAATAAAGACCTTGAACCACTATTGGCGGCTTCCAAATTGCAGGTATTGTCATCAATTAACATTATAGTGGTGTACATATATGTATAAACGATTCATAGTAGGATATTCATTACTTGGTATTGAACTTGAAGAAGTGAATTAGTTCAAAAAGAAAAAAAATATGAAATTTGAGCAATGATTGATAGTGAAGGATGTAATGATAACTAGGAAACATAATTATTTGGCAATGATTAGGAAGCATCTTATCAAATTGTACAACCTTAGCCTCTGTTTGGGCGTTACCGACTAACATAGCCTATACTTAAAATTCTTAATTTTCACCTTAGGTTGCCTAGATACAGTTGGGTATTATTATTTTAAAATGCGTATATTAATGTCTTAAGTTAGAGTTTCGCCAGTTAAGTTGGATCAGTGATAATTTCTCTTCTTTCATCATAGATAATGGTATGAGATATTAATGTTTAGCTTTAACCTTGATAAATAAGGATATTGGGATTTAACCTCGAATAATATAATTGATATCGTTATTTAATATTTTTTTCATAGATTGAAGCCATTGGAGGCTATTTGGTTGATGTTTAATAGTGAGGTTAGGGAACTTTCCATTAGTGAGGTAAGTGAGACTTTAAACTTTGGTTCTTGCTTTTCAAACCTTCTTTATAGGAAAATATATTTTCTGCCTAATCCATATATTGGGATAAACATGTGCTTTGCAAAATCCATGGTCTTTGATTATCCGTGTATATGTATTTTGTGAAATATATTGAGAATAATTTCTTGGTAATATGTAGGGTGAAGTTGGGGTATTGGATATATTTTCTTCGCTTTTGTGATACAGTGACTAGAGGCATACATAGCTGACATAATATGTTAGGGGCATGCTTATGCTGTCGTAATATGTTAAGGACCTTGTACTTTTGGGGCATTATAAATGTTGTTGTGGAATTTTTAAGGTGCTAGGCTGATCATCGTCACTGTTGTTTATAACAAGTCGTGAGATTGATTGAGTTGGTATACATAGTGGCTTTTTGAACCTTTATTTGGATCTTATTGAACTTTATCATAAATATTTTGTACATACCATTACTATATTTTTTGTGCTTTGTATTTTTCTAACACTTGTTCTAGAGATATTAGAGTATCGGGTCAAGGATTTTACTGAGATTATATTTATATATAGCTCACTTCTTACTTGCATGTCTGTAGATACTATTGCGGAGGATGAGCCTGGTGGCTGACGGTTTATTTATAAGGATTCTATTACTGAGATGAGACTTCACATTGTTCAAGGAGGCTGTTGTTTAGATCTAGCTATTTTTAGATTATATTTTTTCATTGGATTTGCATACCTAAAATTTTAACTCACATAACTCTATTTAGATGCTCTATGGTCTTAGTGTGGAATTTGAGCTAGAGTTTATTGTTTACGTGATGTTTTTTTTTTTTTCATAAATCGATATATGATATTTTGGTTGGATAAACACTTTTTCTTTAGTAACTATTTTGGAGCTATACATGTTTTATCTTAGTGCTTATTGAAATGGTAAAGTGTAAGGAAGATGAATTCTCCCGACAGGCAGAGTTCATGGGTGTTAGTCAGGTCTAAGTGGTATTTTACGGCATGACAAGTTGATATCAAAGTCTATGCTTTCTTTCCCAATTCATGGAGCAGTGTTTAATAGAATTTTTCATGGATATGTAGGTACTCATACTTATGACCTTGAGGCTACTGAACATCTAGGAAGTTTTTTCTTTTTTCATTTATTGTTCATGCATTGAGTTGAATCAAGTCTAACTTTTGAATTTTCTTTTTGCAGATGGTTAATAGAAGTGGTTATTCATCTATTAGTCAATCTATTACACCTAATAGACATAGTTCTAGAAATGATTCTACCCATGGTGGTGGTCTAGTTGGGTCTTATCCGACTAGGCCTTGGACTAGGACACCGACCAGTCCTCATCCTAGAGTTGGGAATGGGGGTCATCCCAGAGTTTTTTCTTTTAAGAAAGTATAGGATCAGGTTTTTGGGTATGCTCCATTGACAACGTTAACTGTTGTACCTATTTTCTTTGCCTGCAGATATACTGATGAGATTTTCGAATGTGCTACATGCACTGGTACCTAATCAGTGTGGAGTTCCAACTCTTTAAGCTACTTCACAAATATAGATGTAAGTTTAGTTAAATGTTACAGCTACTCAGGAACTCACACCAGTTAATCACTTAGTTGCAGCTGTAGGGAAACATAAGGATCTTAAGAATTTTGTGGATCTTAAGCCACAAGAGTTTGATGACACATCAACTACTATTAAGCCTAAAAAATTTATTGATTATTGTGAGAAAATATTGACTACTTTGTGATTGAAGGAGACTTGTGGTGTGGAATTTAACACTTTTTTATTCTCAGATCCTCTCGAGGCATGGTGGACTTCTATTCTGAAAGGCAGACAAGTAGGACTACCCCCGATCACTTGAGAAGAATTTTCTATAATGTTTAGAGATAGATTTATTCCCTTGAGCAAAGAGGATAACATGAGATGTCAGCTTAGTGATCTATGGCTGGGTTCTATGACAATTATCAAGTATGATTCAAAGTTCACTAATTTATCGAGGTTTGTTCCATTTTTGGTTGCAGACCAAAGGAAGAAAGTAAGGCAGTTTGTAGATGGACTTGAATTTGGTTATCATGGTCCTGTGATACAAGGTGTGCGTAATGGATCCTATACTGATGTGGTTGACACTTCTTTTCGTTCTGAGTCTTATTTTGAGGTAGAAGAGGTTGATCGAGAAAACAAAAAGGCACATAATTAAGCCAATTACGCCTAAATTCCGGTTTCTAAATGTGCTAAAAGTTCCAAATTATAACAATTATACCTTCAAGACCTAATTTCCAACTCATATCTAACATATTATTATAATATACTAAGATTAATCTCAATCTATAAGAAGGGTAAACCTAGCCTACTTTAACACTGAAGAATGCCTGATGAAATTTGCTAAATTGATGAATTTCCCTTTCGAAGAGCTTCCACAAGATGCCACACTGTAAAAATCATATTTTACTTATAAATACAAGAATAACGTCATCCATATTGAATTTTTATGTTTTGAGTCCAAAATTAGATAAAAATCCCTTTGGGGCCCGTTTGCGAAATCGCACTTTCAAAATCGTCAACACATCTCTCTATGCTTAAGGAATATTTATCCTCAAGAATAGGTAAATTCTGAGCTAAAATGATGATAAAATCAATCTACTTATATTTTTAAGGGATTTTTAAAATTAATAGACAAATTATCCATGAAATTGATGAGAACTAACAAAGAATTCAAAGAAGAAATTCCAAATCCAAGCTTACAAATGCCACCAAAATCACCCACTAAAGATTCTCCCCAGTTTTCAAACCTTTAAGGGTTCTATACTCTTGAAAATGGATGAAAATTGGGAGAAAACAAGCCAAGTGGGGATTTTATTAATACTAGGAGCCGCTAAAGGGGGCCTTGGGCTGCTTTAGTGATTAACGCTAAAGTGCCAGGTGATAGCTAAAGTGATACCTCACTTAGGTGTCAGGTTGATAAAATGTTTGGTTGGCTCTAAAGCGGAGCTTTCTGAGCTAGCCAGGGCCGCTAAAGCACCCAAAGGAGACTTGGAATTTTTTGAGTTTCCGCCGACTCCTTGGGATTCATTCGAAATCCTATATGCACAAATAAACTATGTTACCCTATCAAATTAGACGTTCTAGACTCAATGATGCAGTCAAAATTTTTATCCGAACTCATTTCAATGCAAAGTGGGTCCCACACCCAGATGCTATTTTTCTTAACTTTTGGCCAGTGGCCCAAAATAAATTCGAAAGCCTCAAGACCCGAACCAAGGGTCCACCTAGCCTAAAATTAATGTTCTAGATCTTTTAGAATAGTCAAAATTGGCATACAATGTTGTTTCACTGATTTTTTGCCCGATAGATAATTTTAACCAATGAAGATTTTGAAATAGAGAATTGACTCTAAAAACCAAATGAATTACCAAATAATTGAACTAACAACTCCAGTAAGTCATAAGTAACTTGGGGCATCTATAAAAATGCTCTAAATAGTGAAAACGGATGGAAATGCAGAAAATGACCTGGTGGGTCATCATTGTTTGGATTTTATTACTACTATTCATAATGTACGAGCTGAGAATATTATTATTGGCAGTTTTTTTAGTGTTCAAGAATTTGTTGGCGTGGTTCCATATTTTTTGCCTGAGCTACCAAGGTTTTTCATAGTTCATCCTATTTTGCACGTGTTCATGTGAATTAGATATCCTTAATTATTTGACATTTCATATATGATACTTGACATGTTCGAGGACGAACGTTATTTTAAGTGTAGGATAATGTAATAACTCAGAAATTTTGATGAGGGGTATATGGGTAGTATAGCCTATATATTAATATTAATTAAGATAATTATAGTAAGCATGCTGAAAGCTAAAACCCATTCCTCTATTCAATTTTTCATATTTCAGTTACAGAAAGAGTAGAATATTAGGGATTTTTGATTCCTTGATTGTTGGAAGAAAATAAGAGACTCATGGTAAAATTGGGAGAGTGGATAGACGAAAATAAAGACTTGAACCACTGTTGGTGATTGTCAAATCATAAGTATTGACATTAATTAACATTACAATGGTATGCATATATGTATAATTGATTAGCAGTAGTAAATTCATTACTTTGGTATTGAACTTGAAGAGGTGACACAGTCCAAAAAGAAGAAAAATATATAATTGTAGCAATGATTGATAGTCAAGGATGTAATGATGACTTGGAAACATAATTATTTGGCAATTATTAGGAGGTTCTTATCAAATTGTACAACTTTAGCCTCTGTTTGGGTACTATAGGCTCACATAGCCTATATTGAAACTTCTTGATTTTCACCTTAGGTTGCCTAGATGTAGTTGGATGTTATTATTCTAAAATACGTATATTAATATCTTGAGTTGGAATTTTCATCAATTAAGTTGGATAAGTGATAATTTCTCTCCTTTTATTCATGGATAATGGTGTAATATATTAAGGCTTAGCTTTAACCTTGATAAATAAGGATATTTCGATTTGACCCGAAATAACATAATTACTATCGTTATTTAATTTTTTTCATAGATTAAAGACATTAGAGGATATTTCGTTGGTGTTCTATGCATAGTAAGATGACGAAACTTGTCATTATCTAGGTAAGTAAGACTTTAAACTTTGGTGCTTGTTTTTCAAACCTTCTTTATAAGCAAAAATATATTTTCAACCTAGCCCATGAGTTGGGACAAGTGTGTGCTTGGTAGAATCCATGGTCTTTGACTAGCATGTATGTGTATTTTGTGAAGTATATTGAGAATTATTTCTTGAAAATATGTGGGGTGACATTGAGGCATTGGAAATCTTTTCTTTGCTATCGTGATACAGTGACTAGGGGCATACATAGCTATTGTAATATGTTAGGGTCATGCTTATACCATCGTAATATGTTAGGAGCCTTGTACATGCTGCCGTAATATAATTTTGGGGCATTACATATAGTTTCGTGGGTTCTAGGCTAATCACCTTCACTTCCATTTATGACAAGTCGTGAGAGTTGATTGAATCGAGATACATAGTGGCTTTTTGAACATTCTTTTGGATCTCATTGAGCTTTATATCATAATATATATTTTGTACATATCGTTATTGTATTTGTTGTGCTTTGTATTTTTTCACTTTTTCTAGGGGTATTAAAGTAGTGGGTCGAGGATCTTAATAGATTAAATTTATATATAGCTTAGTCCTTAGTTGCATGTCTGCAGATACTATTGTGGAAGGTGAGACTAGTGCTTGATAGTTCATTTGAGAGGACTCTGTTGCAGAGATGGGACTTTTCATTATTCATGAAGGTTGTCATTTCAATGGTCTATTTAGATGATCAATGGTCTTAATGGGGAATTTGGGCTAGAGTAGTGATGGGTTGTTTTCATAAATTAATATACGATATTTGGTAGGTTAAACACTTTTCTTTAGAGAATATTTTAGAATTGTACATGTTTTAACTTAGTGCTTATTGAATTATTAAAGTGTAAGGAAAATGAGGTCTCCCTAAAGGTGGTGTTTGCGGGGGCTAGTCACATCTAGGGGGTATTTTGGAATGTCACAGGTAATTACTATCCTTGTAATTAAATCAATTTTAATTATCAGGAGGCTTCCTAAGCAGTCCCTAAATCGTAAAGGTAATATTAGAATAACATGATAAACTTTTGTTTATTTCATAAATTACAACAATAATACACCCAGTGTATTCCCATAAAGTGGGGTCTGGTGTAATGACCTAAAATGTGAAATTTTATCTTTTATGTGATTTGGACATTATATCCTTCCCCATTGTTGCTATATTTTGATTTTGGGGTGTGGAAATAGTCAGCACGGTTCTCAATGCCTTTGGGAAGGTTTTGGGAGAATTGAGGTATTTGGGAGCTTTAAGAATTCTACAATTGACTTTGGTGTACACTTTGTATTCTGAGTGTTGGATGGCAATTTGGATAGTTTTATTAGATCCGAAATATCAAATTAGGATTAGTAGCAAGGTAGGTTTGGGTTTAGAACTTTATCTTGCATTTCGATCCTCTATTTGAAAAACTAGTGAATTTACCTTGAGGGGGTCTTGGGGGCTAATTTATTGAAGTCTATCTTTTTCACAAAAATCTAATATTTTTATTGAGTCCAAAACATCAAAAATAGCCTAGTAGCATATATCGTTTGTTTCTATGGGGTTTCAAATGAATTTTGCGGCTTTGTTCCGAGGAATTTCAAGCTTGAAAATCAACTAGTGCACAACTGATATATATTGCAGCAAACCTTTTTCCTGAATGCAGGCCCTTGTCCATGAATGCTGAGAAGGAAATAATCCTTCATCGTGAATGCAAGACGGGTGGGTGCATTCACTAAAGGTAAGCTGGTTCGGGTCGAGCTGTTTCTTTCATCGTGGATACGACAAGGCTATCGCTAATATGAAGGTGTGAATGTGAAGGCCAATTTAATTAGCAAGTTAAAGTTGACCCTCGAGAAAGTGAATGGTTGATTGTGTTTGCTAGGTACTATTTACAAAATAGCATAAATGCTACATTTTTGTGATTTCAAGCTTTGGAAAACACGATTTTCTAGGGTTTCTTTATCGATTTTCAAACGGGTAACGTCAAAAATGATATTCCTATTATTTCCTATTGATCATGGCATAGAAGATACACTTTTACCTCAATTTTCAAATGGATTTTTGGGGATTTGCCTGTAAGCTAAAAATGGTTTTTCTTTAAATCTGTCCTTATTTTTAACTCGTTTTCAAATGTAGACTCTTATAACCAGGGGGAATGTGTTTATAAAAAGAATCTCATTTTATTCCTTTCATTTTCGAACAAATTTAACTTAAAAGTAGTTTATATAGGTATCATTAACTGTTTTCAATGCATAGTTGTTATATTTGTACGTTTTAGTTAATTCTGAAATTGTTCGAAAGTGGAAAGGGATGTGTTGAAGATCTTTAGGCTTGAATTTTGGCACTTCGAGGTATGTTATGGCTTAAATTATTGCAAACTGGGTTGGTTAGTTAATCAATAAGTAAAGCATACTATGGGCTATGAAAAATTACTATAGGATATGTTCTTGGGCTATTTTATATATTGCATGATACCCGAGTGGGGGCTGATATATTTTTTTCTTATGATATTATACACTGTGTGTTACCCGTGCGGTGACTTTATTTGACATCATTGGTCTTATTTGTGCATTTGAATTTCTTATTTCTTAATATAATGTCCGAGTGTGGGCTTGAATAGATATTATAGACCTTATTGAGCATTATTACCTTTTTCATGATTAAATACCCATGTGTGTCGGTTAATATGATATTAATGATGTCTTAAATGCATAATTATTCCAAAGTACAAAACTAGAACAAATATCTATAATTATTGATATATTGAGTTGACTTTTGAGCTCACTTATATACTTATGGAATGGACTATTGATCTTTATATTGATTTGATTGTGAGCATATTATCCTTATTTCATACATGCATATTATCCTTATTTCATACATACATATTCATAAGCTATCGGTATCATTGAGAAACACTAATTGTTAATAGAAAATGAGACACTTTTAAAATTCCTAGACTGAAGGATGTGCCAGTCAGGTAAATCGAGACATGATATTAAGATTGGTCAGAATTTGAGTTAAGTATACAAGTTGTGGACCCCCCGGGAGGGGGGGTGGTCCTATTTTATTTATACTTTCACTTCATCATTCATTGAATTGCATTGCATTTGCACATCATGTGTTGTTTCACATGTTACTTGACATGCATGTAATTTTCTTCCATGTACATGCCTTCTTGTATGCCTGCCCCTTTGATGTTTATATGTATATATTAAAACTGATAGTGGAGATGGTATGATCTACCATTTGTAAATTTTTCTGCTAGCAGATTGCGTGCTCTTAGTACTTTATTTACTTATATTATTTTCTACTTTGTTCAATCGAGCTATGATGCCTATTGAGTATAATTGGACTGTAGTCACTTCTACTATGCCCTTTCAGTGCAGATCCTAGCACTAGTACAACATGCCGAGGGTGATTTCATGTTGTTGAGTCGGTGATTATGAGGTACTGGCCTGCTCTAGGTTTTCAGAGTCAATTCCAGACCTCATCATATTTATTTTCAATGTTTTTATTTGTTTTCAAAGATAGTCCGTTGTATCTTTGGTATTTTTGGATGTATTTATTAGATGCTCTACACTTATAACAATAGATTTTGTGATTGTTGTATATTTTATTCAGACTTCTACTAAATTTGCATATGTGTTGACCTGGCTTCGTTCTAGAAGTCTCATCTTGTTTTAGTTTGTTATTGTTTTGAATCTTCTTTTCATTTGGTTGATTGGCATACTTATCAAGGATGGGTCGTGATAAGTGCCAGCATCATCTCAATTTTTTAGGTTGTGACATTTAGGAAGGGTAACGTGCAATCAGAAAATCATAAACATCACCAAAACACTATAGAGTAATGCTATACACTATAGAGTAATGCTATACACAAACAATCAGAAAATCATAAACATCACCAAAACACCATGAACAAAAAACTACAAGATGCACACATAACACTATTCCAATTGGTACTATTACAAACAAAGAACTCCTACCTACTAGTAAGGACACACACCTACCACTAACATTCTACCCTAATTCGCGTCCTCCACACCTTCCTATCTAGGATTATGTCCTCGGTAAGTTGTAACTACTACATCTCATGTCTAATGACCTCCCTCTAATTTTTCTTCGTCCTACCTCTACCTAACTTAAATCCTTCCATAGCCAACCTTTTACACCTCCAAACTGGGTCATTCGTGCACCTCTTTATCACATTCCCAAACCATTTCAACTGTATTTTCAACATCTTCTATTCCACAGAAGCCACTATAACCTTCTCTCTAATACTTTCATTCCTAACCCTTTATCTCTAGTAAGTCCATATATCCACCAGATCATCCCGATCTCCTCCACATTTAACTATTGGAGGCGGGAGGTGTTGACTAGCCAACACTCTACTTCATACAACATATCCAATTGAACTGTTACTAATAAGAACTTTCCTTTACATTTATGAGGCAACTTCTTATCACACAAGAATCCAGAAGCAAACCTTTATTTCAACCATCCGGCACCAATACGATGTGTGATATCCTTATAAATATCTCCATTTACCTGAATCATAGACCCAAGATACTTGAAACTATCTCTTTTCTGAATGGCCAGGAAATACAGCTTCACAACCATGTCAAAGTCGTGTGACAAATTAACGAACTTGTGTTCCAAGTATTCTATCTTGGTCCTGCTCAATCAAAACCCTTTAAAATCAAAGGTTTGTCTACAATCCTCCAACTAATCATTAAATACTCCTTGGGCCTTTTCAATTAGAACTACATCATCATTAAATTACATACACTAAGGTATCTCTCCTTGAATATGGACTATCAACATATCTATTACCAAACCAAATGAAAATGGACTAAGTGTCTATCCCTAGTACCACCCTGTCTAAACTGGAATATGCTCTAAATCTCCTCCTACTATCCTCACCCGAGTCTTCGCCCCATCATACATGTCCTAAATCTACTTAGTGTATGTCATGGGAATACCTCTAGCCTCTAAATCTCCACAAAACCTCTATGGGGACTTTATTATACGTCTTATCAAGATCTATTAACAACATGTATAAGTTATTATTTCTCTCCCTATACTAATCTGCTAGCCTCCTCACTAAATGAATGGCCTTAGTAGTTGAGCGTACTGGCATGAATCAAAACTAATTCTCAAAAATAGTCATGCTCCTTCTCAGCCTAAACTCCACCACCATTTCCCAAACATTCATAGTGTGTCTCAATAACTTGATGGCCCTATAGTTATTGCAACTCTGAATGTTACCCTTATTTTTGTATGATGAAGTAATTGTACTCCATATCCAAGATTTATGTATTTTCATCATTCTAAAGATGACAAAAAATAACTTGATCACTGACTCTATATATGCCTCGCTAGTGTTCTTTTAAAATTCCAACGGAATCTCATATGGCCATACATGCCCCGTTAGTGCTCTTCTAAAAATCCAACAAAATCTCATCTAGCCAGTTTCCCTGCAACTTTACATCCTATGAATAGAACCCTTAACTTCCTCGACCTTTATATATCTACAATAATTGTAGTCACGACACTTTTTTGAGTGCTCTAAAGTATCTCAGCTCAAAGACTTTGGCTCTCTCGTCATCCAAGAGTTTATAAAATATGACATCCATATCCTCCTAATGAGGGCATCCTTCACCAATAATTTTCCATCCTCCCCCATAATTCACTTCACTTGGTTGATACACCTAAATTACAACTTTCTTACGAAAGTGTAAGCGGTCGCTGTCAAATATAGAACCCAACTGGACTGGGTATCGAATCCCACAGGGAATACTGTGTTCACTAAGTATTGTGGTTATTGTTAGACTATTGATCGAAGGTTCCAAAATAAAGGGGGTTTGATTTAAGTACGAGGTAATAGTTTCAATGTAATAGTGAAGTAGTACGTGTAATAATATTCGAATGTAGAGAATAACAAGCTAGGGTTATGTCCACCTTGTAGTTTTTAATACCTTCTAACTATAGGTGTTAAGAATTCATACATGCATGCACTTATAGAGAAACATATTCAGATTCTCAATCCAAGCGTTTCTTAACCATCAAGGATCAATTCACTTTAGTTCTCTCGAATCAAAAGTACTTACTCAATTATACGAAATCTCCAAGTTGTTAATCCTGTTAAGGCATTAATGTGTGAAATAGAGGTTGGAAACCCTATTTTCTTGTCACTACTCTCTTTTCCAAACATTAACCTTTCAATCGAAGAAGTTATGTTTTAATGGCACATTTCCTATGTTTGCAACCACGAGAATTCAAGCATAATGAAGAGAGTATGATATAAGTAAATCAATGCATAATGAATTCAAAACCCATAGAAATAGATAGTATGCTACAAGGTTTCCATAACCCTAACCAATAAGCTTAGCTACTCATGGACAAAATGAAAATCACCATAAGTGTATTCATCATACCAAAAACTAGAAGACGATCTTGGTGTGTAAACAATGAATCAAGAGAAAAACGTTTTTCTCCACTCTAAACTGCCAGTCTCTTTTCGCAAAATAATACATAATAGAATGATCATAAAAATTCAGCATCAAGTCTTTTTATTAATCCTTTCTCTCATAATTTCCTTCTAAGTCCCTAAACTAATTATAAATGACAAAATTAGTCTTGGACATAGTTTCTAGGCGCCACATTTGGTCCAACAACCTACTTTTCTCTTGTGTGATTTGTCATCCACAATCCGTAGTACCGTCATGTCTTTATCTACCTCATTAACACTTGAAATCATGCTAATCACATAGGTTAGCTCAATTACATCAAAGTAGAGTAAAAACATAAGAAACTAGGCACTTTGTTCTCAAAACTTAGCTAAAATATGGGTAAGTTATGGTGCTTAGGCGTATAAATACACCCAAGATCACCACCCCACACTTAAAGCTTTGTTCGTCCTTGAACAACTTATCCATTTACGCATACACAGGATTTAAAACCCACAAAGGAAACACAAGATGCTCAAATAGGCTCACACAATGAATATAAACAAGAAGTAGATTCATGAACCATTACTGAAAATAACCTACCCTCAAGAATAGACTCATCAACTTGGAAAATTCATGCATACCATTTAAGCAAAGAAATCATATAAATTACCCAACTTTTCATCAAACATGTGCCCTCACAGTAAAAGAGTTACCCATAATCGCTCACAAAAAAATCAATTTCTAGCACAATGGGTATACGAATCAAGTTGCACTCACTCTCACAAAGAATTCTTAAATTACAAATGATGAGCATATGCTTGCCCTTAGTGTAGTGCTCTACTAATATCCGAATGTTAAGATTAGGATCATATAGGTCTTTATGGATTTTAATATAGGCTAAGAGATGGGTAGGAACTATTCTGGCCAGTAATAGTGACTAACTTTCCTAAGCACTTTAATACACTACATTAGACAATGAATACCAATCTCTAACAACAATTTTCACCTCTACAAACTTCACACATCATTTTCTTTCATCCCATTTCATAAAGTTCACTTACATAACTTATGACGGGAGTATTTCCATGTTCACATCATATCATTTTGAACAACTTTTATGCCTCTTCCTTTTTTTTTAACTTTAGATAGATCTCACTCCCAACCAATCATCTCAGATTCACATGCCAAAAACTATTACTTTGGGGCTTCATTTTTACCTTTTTCTCTTTTTATTTACAACTCCTTACTAATTTTTTTTTACTAAAGTGCTTAGGAGATTTGGATCAAGTTGAGGTTAATCAAGAAAGGATTAGGATACACATGAGGTTACCAAAGAACAAGATAAAGGCTCAACGGGGCTAGCTAAGATTATACACAAAGGTGGTTCAATAGAGGGTATGAAAAATGGCTATCAAAGAAGTGCCTAAATCACCTCCTAAACTCTCATTCTCTATTTTATTTTGCACACACACTAGGCAAGTTCGAGCATCAATTGCAACAAGGAATATGAGAATACCCTCTCACACACATGGCACATGCTTAACTCCAATAGGATCATTATAGACTTTTAACAAAACAGTTATATGAATTTACTTTAAGCCAACAATCACCACACGAGTCATAAACTAGAACTTAGGTGTCTCAACAGTAAGGATTTATCATATGCTTATATCATCATGTGGCCCACTAGAACAAATTACATTCACTTGTTAGGTCCTACACATGACTGATTTCCTCTTAAGATGATTGTTATCCATCCATCATCGAGAAAAACACCTAACTATGACAAAAAGAAATCTAACATGTAGACGAAGCTAAACATATGCACTAAACTAACATATACAAAGAGGCAAAATAAAGGCAAAATAAATGCACTACCGAGAAAACAAAATAGTAAGCAATCTAGAAGAACTTCTAGCCACCCCACACTTTAAGTAAAACACTGGTCCCAGTACAAATACATAAACAAAAACCTAGCTAGTAGGACTCTTCTTCTACATCTGGGGTCAGAGTCATCATCATATTTTTCCTCACTAGATTCGGCTTCCATGTCGGAATCCAACAGACGGTGATCCTCATCCATTGATACATTATCATCCAATGGATCCTCAAAATAGTCCCCACTCCACACATAGCTCTAGCATTCTCATTAAGTGTCTAGTCATAATCCAGCTGACGTAGCTCTGCAGTAGTAGGCACACGACCTCTACTCATTATAGTCATTTTTCTCATGACATAAAGATGGTGAAAGAAGATCTCATATCGTGCTTGACGTTCAGCAGTGCTATGAATTGTGCCTTCGATGGCCTCCGGATCCTTCACCTTTGTGACATCCATTCTCTTTGGGTTCTGAGGCAACTTGTGATTCGCTGGCTTAGCTTTAATATTTTTCTTTTTTAAAATAGAGGTTAGAAAGCTTCCAAAGATGAATGATGTCTTTTTGTGAATCCTTGCTTTGCGTATAAAAGCACGTATAACTGCACCAACATTTATAGGAACATCAGTCATCAAAGAATATACTAGACATACCTAATAGTGAGAGACTTTAGTGAACTGCTATCTCAAAATCAAACTAGCATTGACTATCCTTAGCCAGATATGAGCTTCTCTGTTCAGAAAAGCATATGGGAAGGTGTTGTGGTGGCCTTTGTCCTTGTGATGGAACCACCGAGCCATAGACCTTGAACCACACAAAGTATGCTTGATGGCTCGATAGGGAGGCCTGCTGTATAATTTCTTTAACCTGGAGTGGTCCATATTCGGAGTACCCAAAAAAGAGTTAAAAAACTCGTCCCTCAAATAGAGGATTTGCCCTCGAATCTTCACTTCACTACAACGGGTATTTGGGGACCAATTAGCATAAACTTCTCGAGTCCAATCTAGATTGCACTCACCCATATCTTAGAAAATGAAGTCAAGTTTTAGTTTCGTGATCCTAGCCATAATACGAGGGCAGTGCATCGCCAAACTCTCACTTTGAATAAGCTCCAGTGGCACGTATCTATTTACTTTGTTATCTTTGTACCACTCTTGACCATCCTCTAAGACTCATTTAATACAAAAGTGCATCGAGGCACTTGAAGAGAGGATGAAGCAGATTTCTCCTTCTGTGCTCTTTTCTGTCCCTTCTGAGATGTGGATGCTTTGTCTTTGCCCGTGCTTTCTTTTGGAGCCATATCACCTGAGTGCATCATATAATCATGTTAGCCACACTTAACAAAACTCACTACAATTAAGAAGAGGGTAGTGAAATCACCACCCCATACTTTATTTGTTAGCATAAACCAATTAAGTGGTGTTGTCGAGTACTCAGACTTTGCCGACATACACTTTGATCTTAAGTGCCAACATTATTTACAACATTATTAGTACATTTGCAACTCACACGGTGAATTTTCTTTTTTTTTTTTCAATTCAAAATTTCACTCCATAAACCCCTCACACTCCACAACAATATTGCAATTCAAATTAATACACAATTATTGCACAAAATCAATTTCTTTACACCACCAATTTCACTAATTTCATTTCAATAAAGCAATTGTTGAATAAAACTATCCTTTACAACTTTAACATATCACAATACACAAATATCATCACGTTCCTACACTTTTATCAACATCATGTTCAACAAAATAAGATGGTTTCAATACCTCAATACCCATAATACACCACAACGTATATTAAATAACCAACAACATATTCTGAGGTAAAATTAAGATCCACAACAATGATGGTTTCCACAATAATGGTGTTCATATTTCCCAAGATTTTTAAAAATTTACTTTTATAAAGCTATGGTAATAATTTAATCCATAATCCTCAAGAAATCAATTAACTATAATATAAGGTCACAATAACTAAGGATTAAGAAAGTAAAACTTACCTTAAAGATGGAAGATTGAGGAAAGAAAGGGAAAATTCTTGAGATTGTTAAGCAAAGAGTAATCTTGAAAGACAAAGAGAATGGTGAGAGAGGAATCTTGTACGGCTTAGGGGTGAAATAAGGATGAATTTGGGAATTTAGGGTGTAGAGTTTATTTAAAGAATGAAATCTAGGTTGGGTTGACCTGGTTTGACATTGAGTGTTATGTTAAAGTGGGTTGGATATGCGACGCACAAGGAATGACAAATGTTTAAGGGTGCGTCGCATTGGGCATCTCATAAGTAAAACAGTGAGCCTAAGCGGTATGGTTGGCGTTGCACATGTTATCGCACAAGGTTAAGTATGCGGCACACAACTTATCACCTAAATTTAACAATACACCGCACAAGTGATCGCCTACCTTAGGTAGAGAACTTATGCCTTATGTTAAGCGCCGCATAAGCCATTACCTAACCATATGTGTGCGTCGCCTAAGGTATCGCACAAGTTGACTTAGGCACCGTATAGGCAGTCACCGACTTAAAAAAGTGAGGGTGTGCAGTTGGGTATGCGATGCATAACCTATCGCCTAAATCAAAGTGTGCGTTGCACATCCTAACACTTAGGTTGACTTAGGTACCGCACAACATAACACCTATGTAAGGTAGTGACCTTAGGCTATGTCTTAGGAGACGCATTTTCCATGGCCTATGTAAACTTGTGCACCACACACCCTGTAGTACACTTAAACTTGGATGCCATGCACCCCATTCTTCATATATGGCATTGAAAAAGGTCCATACCTTGGAACTTTTAAAGTCGGATTAACATAATTCAAGTCACAACTCTAACATAAATCATGACTCGATCCTTAACATTTAACCAATCAGACTTACCTGTAATGTTGTGGTTACTCCTAAACTTACCACCTTTGATATGGCTTACTTTCAAATCGAGTTTAAAACCTACTATCTCTTTAGTGCTTCTAACACCTACACTTAATAAAAAATAATTAAAAATGATTAGAAGGGTGGATAGTTTCGGTCGTGGCTCGACTCTTATTTTTGTATTTTTATTTTACACGTAAAAAAACAAAGTAAAATCATGGGTTACCTCCCATGTAGCGCCTGATTTATTATCGCAAAACGACTCAGTTATCTCGATTACTCAGACTTTATCGAGATAGAAAATAGTAATACTTTTTATCGAGTTTTTTGGACCGATATAAAGTTTGACTCGTTGCCTATTAACTTTGAAGACACTTTCGTCTTTATTTTCAAGTTTGAATACTCCAGATGAGTAGACTTGACTAACTTTAAATGGGCCTGACCACTTGGACTTAAGTTTAACTGGGAATAGTTTGAGTCTGGAGTTGAACAGAAGCACCAAGTCACCTTTCTGGAAATCTCATTTTTCAATCCTCCAATCATGATACTTCTTCATATTTGTATAGGCCTGTTCTTTCATAAGCCTCGAGACAGAATTCATCCATCTAATTTAACTGCCCTAGTCTTAGCTCCGTGTTCTCCTTTCAATTCAGATTTAACCTTTTGAGTGCCCACAAAGCTTTGTACTCCAACTCTATTGGTAAATGAAATGCTTTACCATAGACTAACTGATACGGTGACATGCTAATGGGTGTCTTGAAAGAAGTCTGATATACCCACAAGGTATCATTGAGCTTTCGAGACCATTCTTGCCTACTAGCATTCATCGTTTTGGCTAGGATGACTTTAATCTCTCAATTCAAAAGCTCCACTTGCCCATTAGTTTGTGGGTGATATGGAGTTGCTACTTTATGCTATTTCACCCTATATTTTTCCAAGGAAGCTCGAAACACTTTGTTGCAAAAATGAGATCCTCCACCGCTTATAATAGTATGTGGTAAGCCAAAGCGAGAGAAGATATTCCTTTTGATAAATGCAACAACTCTCTTTCCGTCATTATTAGAGAAGGTGACAGCTTCAACCCATTTTGATACATAATCAATAGCAACTAGAATGTACTTCATCCCATACGAGCTTACAAAAGGCCCCATGAAATCGATGCCCCAGACATCAAATAATTCTACTTCTAGCATCTTTATTAAAGGCATCTTATGCCGCTTAGAGATTGACCCCTACCTCTATCATTTGTCACAACTTAGCATGAACTCATGAGCATCCTTGAATAAAGTTGGCCAATAATAGCCACTCTGTAACACCTTTCTAGCAGTTCGATCACCTACATGGTGACCTCCAACTGGGGAAGCATGACATGCTTCCAATATACTCAATACATCAACTTCTGGCACACATCTCCTTATAATATTGTCAACGCATCGCCAAAAAAGATATGTCTCATCCCAGAAATAATGTGTCACATCATGAAAGAATTTCTTTCTTTGATGAAAAGAAAGATATATCGGAATGACTTCGTTCACCACATAGTTTGCAAAATTAGTGTACCAAGGCATTTTCTACATACCAGTAGCCAAGATCTCCTCATTAGGAAATGCATCATTTATCTCAATTTTATCTCTAACTGCTTGCTTACCTTCCATCCTAGACAGATGATCCACAACTTGGTTTTCGCAACCCTTTCTATCTTTTACTTCAAAGTCAAATTCTTGGAGCAGCAGCACCCATCTAATCAACCTTGGTTTTACATCCTTCTTAGCTATGAAATACCTCAAGGCTACATGGTCATTGTGGACCACCACCTTGGTCCCTAGTAGATAAGCCTAGAATTTCTCAAAAGCATAGACTACAGTAAGGAGTTTCTGTTCAGTGATGGTATAGTTCTTTTGAGCTCCATTTAGTGTTTTGCTGGCATAATAGATTGGATGAAACAATTTGGGCTTCTTTTGCCCCAACACAGCTCCAAGGGAAACACCATATGCATCACACATGATCTCAAACGATTTTGACCAATCCGGTGCAACAATGATAGGGGCCTCAACCAAATTCTTTTTATGGCATTTGAATGCCTTCAAGCAATCATCATCAAAGGAGAACTTAGCTTTCTTCTCTAAAAGTTTGCAAAGTGGATTTGCAATCTTTGAGAAGTCCCTTATAAACCTCTAGTAAAAGCTAGTATATCCAAGAAAACTACGTACTCCCTTCACTGAAATAGGAGGTGGTAGCTTCTCAATAACCTCTACCTTGGATAAATCTACCTCTATGCCTTTTACCGAAATTTTGTGCCCGAGAACAATGCCCTACTTTACCATAAAGTAGCATTTCTCCCAATTAAGTACTAAATTGAATTCCACATACCATTGCAAGGCCTTACTCAGGTTTTCTAAATACAGCTCAAACGAATCTCCTACCATAGAAAAATCATCCATGAATACCTACGAGGTTTCTTCAACTATATCTGAAAAATAGACATCATACATCATTGGAAGGTGGCAGGTTCATTACACAACCTAAACGACATTTTCTTGAATGCGAAAATGACATACGAGTATGTAAATATTTTTTTCTCCTGATCTTCAGGTGCAATACAGATCTGATTATATCCAGAATAACCATCCAAGAAGCAATACCGCCCCTTCTTTCCAATGGATCAAGCATTTGATCCATAAAGGGCATTGAGAAGTGGTCTTTCAAAGTCCATGAGTTCAGTTTGCAGTAGTCCATGCAAACTCTCCACCCCATTACAGGCCTGAGTAGAATCAAATCATTTTTTTCATTTGCAACAACAGTCATGCGCCTTTTCTTGGGCACACATTAAATTGGGCTCACCCATTTACTATCAAAAATTGAATAAACCACTCCTGCGTCCAGCTATTTAATAATTTCCTTCTTAACCAACTCTTGCATCGGTGGGTTAAGACGACGTTGGTGTTCGATGGTTGGAGTAAAGTCTTCCGCAATTTGTATTTTATGAGTGTAGATGCCATGGGAAATGCCTATAATATCTGCAATAGTCCAGCCTATTACTCTTTTATACCTCTGAAGCACTAAAATAAGTGCTTCCACCTGGAGCTCGCCCAAATCAGCTACAATAATAACGGGTAGCGTGTTTCCATTGCCCAGAAACACATACCTTAAATGCCCTGGAAGTTCTTTCAATTCCAACACTGATGGCTCTTCAATGGATGGCTTAGCCGGTGGTGTTGGTCGATTAGAAAGACCAAGATCTAGCTTCTTAGGAGTATAAGAGTATGAAACCATTCCTGTTAAAGCACAAATAGTCTCTTCATACTCCTCAATGCCTTCACTATCAAAATTTATTAGTACTGCAGCTAGAGGCTCAATGATAAATTTCTCGTCTATCGGCACCTTCTTCTCATTCTCATAATATACATCAATAATTGAGAACATACTCATTTGTTTTTCTGCTTTATTGATTGGCATGCATCAAATCACACTACTTTATCATTCAGCCTAAATAAGAGCTCATTAGCTCGCAAATTAATTTGCATACTTTCGGTTGTGAGGAAAGGTCAACCCAAGATTATGGGCACCTTGAAGTCCACCAAACAATCCAGAATGATGAAATCCATAGGAAATATAAAGCTAGCCACCTTCACCAGCTCATCATACAAAATACCAACAGGTCATTTTACCGACCTATCCGCCATTATAAGTCATATGTTGGTGGGTGTGGGTCTCCCAAACCCAACTTTTTATAAATAGCTGGTGGCATAAAATTAATGCTCTCTCTAAGATCACATAAGGCCTTAGCAAATTATAGAGGCCCAGTCATATAAGGAATAGTGAATGCTCCTTGGTCAGCCTTCTTCTACACCAAGGATCTTATAGAAATAGCACTACAAATCCTGGCATTTGCTCAAGTGACTCTACCAAGGGCATATTTACTGTCTATTGCTTTAACATTTCCATGAACTTACTAAGCTTCATGTCATCGGCATTCTTTTTCAATCTTTGAGGAAAGGGAGGTGGTGGGTTTAGGAGAGTATTCACCACTATTTCCTTTTCCTTCTCTTTTCCTTTTTCAACTCATCAACCTGATGATTATTAATGGTGCATAATTAATAAAATCATCTGATTTTCCAGACTTTACCGGGTGATAAATCTCTGATTCTTTAATATCATCTATTACAATATCAACCACAGGCTTTCCCACAGAAGGGCTTGCCAATACCTCGACACTTCTAAAAATGATATCCATGCAAGAGCCATCATTCCAAGGATACTTAATGGTATTACTTGGCAATGTTCCAGTCTTCCTCTAATTTAATGCTGCTGAGAGCTGGCTTATATATTACTCCAACTATTTGATAGAGGTAGAGTGCAAGTTTACCAACTGACTCATAAAAGATAAATCTCTCTTAATGGTAGTCACCCCAGAGTTGGTAGCTTCAACTCCTTTTAATAATTTCTCCATCATGTTTTCCATGGACATCTTGCCAGAGCTAGTTGCAACATTATCTCTGCTTCCAAGAGGTACATATAGCCCACTTCTATCATTCTTACTCTTCTAGTTTCGTTGATCCCTATCCTTGTAACCCACCTTTTTATAGTAGTTTCGACCTTGATTTCCTTGGGTATTGCCTCGGAAACCCCTATGGTTATTCAAATAGTTAGCCTCTTTTTTTGAATTAGAATCATCTCTACCTTGGGATACAATAACTTTCACTCTTTCATTCTTTACAGATAAAAAGTGCTTGGTCAATAAATCCATCTACGTCTTCAAGTGTGCCATGTCTTGATCACACTTCCTCTTTCTTACATTGTTCTGCAGTCATGCCAATAGACACAGTAGGTCTTGCTACCACAAAATCCCTGGTATGCCAAGATCTACTTTGTTTGGTCATCCAATCAAGTATCTCTAAAGCCTCTTCAAAAGTTATATCCACAAATGATGCCCCTGCAGTATTATCAACAACTGGAATTGTGATAAAGTTTAAAGCCTGATAAAGAGTCTCCATCAGATGAATATCCATCATATTATGGTTAGGGCACTACATCAACTTCTTTTTTAACTTCTCTCATGTCTCATAAAGGGCTTCAATTAGGAGCTGCCTAAAGTTTCTGATCTCATCCCTCAGTTGTACCCTCCTAGAAGGTGGAAAGAATATTTCTAGGAAAGCCTCTTTCAACTGCCTTCAGTTGGTTATAGAATCGGGCATCATCTCATTAAGCCACAATGTTGCCTCCCAGATAGAGACAATGGAAATAAATGCAAGTGGATGGCATTTTATCCCACTCCCGAGTTATCAAAATTATTTACAAATGGTGAAAAAGTTCACCAAATGCATGTCGGGATCATCTCCTATGAGTCCACCAAACAACCCTTTTAGATGAAGGAGTTGAATCATTGTGCTGGTACTATTGAACTTTGCTCCTAGTTCTAGAGGTGAAGGAATAATATCTCCAGTTGAACCAACTTTTTCTATTCCATCCTTATTGTCATTAAGATTAAATGCACAGCTTGGTGATTAGGTCACGCTCTGAAAGAATGATTTCTGTTCATATTTCTATTCACTGGTGCAGCTATATCCTCTGCACATCTTCGATTAACTGGCCCTAAAAAATCATTGTCTCCCACCTCTTTATCTGGATTAGGTACTCGACCTATGATATCAGCATTCTGTTGATTTAATTAAACATTAGCCAAAATGGCTAATCTTTCAACTTCCTTTTGGTTAGCCATTCTTTCAATGAGATGAGTTCAGGATTGAAGGGTAATTATGGTTCACTTGAACTTCTGGTTCATGGCATAAACAACAATGAACCTGTAACAAATAAAAACAACAAATAAAAGTAAAATTTCGGAAACTTGACCAAAGGTGAACTAACAAACACAAACTTAATTGACAACCGTATTCCCCGGCAACGATGCCAAAATTTGATACGCCCAAATTACAACTTTTTTATGAAAGTGTAAGCGGTCGCTGTCAAATATAGAACCCAACTGGGTTGGGTGTCGAATCCCATAGGGAATACTGTGTTCACTAAGTATTGTGGTTGTTATTAGACTGTTGATCGAAGGTTCTAGAATAAAGGGGGTTTTGATTTAAGTACTAGGTAATAGTTTTAATGTAATAGTAAAGTAATACGTGTAATAATATTTGAATGCAGAGAATAACAAGCTAGGGTTATGTCCACCTTATAGTTTTTAATATCTTCCAACTATGGGTGTTAAGAATTCATACATGCATGCACTTATAGAGAAACATATTCAGATTCTCAATCCAAGCATTTCTCAACCATCAAGGATTAATTCACTTTAGTTCTCTCGAATAAAAAATGCTTACTCAATTATACAAAATATCAAAGTTGTTAATCCTGTTAAGGCATTAACGTGTGAAATAGAGGTTGGAAACCTTATTTTCTTGTCACTGCTCTCTTTTCCAAATATTAACCTATCTATCAAACAAGTTATGTTTCAATGGTACATTCCCTATGTTTGCAACCACGAGAATTCAAGCATAATGAAGAGAGTATGATATAAGTAAATCAATGCCTAATGAATTCAAAACCTATAGAAATAGATAGTATGCTCAAGGTTTTCATAACCCTAATCAATAAGCTTAGCTACTTATGGAAAAAATGAAAATCACCATAAGTGAATTCATCATACCAAAAATGAAAGATGATCTTGGTATGTAAACGATGAACCAAGAGAAAAATATGTTTCTCCACTCTAAGCCGCTAGTCTCTTTTCACAAAACAATATAGAATAGAATGATCATAAAAATTCAGCATCAAGTCTTTTTAGTAATCTTTTCTCTCATAATTTCCTTCTAAGTCCCAAAACTAATTATAAATGACAAAATTAGTCTTGGACATAGCTTCTAGGCGCCACATTTGGTCCAACAAGCTACTTTTCTCTTGTGTGATTTGTCATCCGTAATTCGTAGTCCCATCATGTCTTTATCTACCTATTAACACCTGAAATCATACTAATCACATAGGTTAGCTCAATTACATCAAAGTAGAGTAAAAACATTAGAAACTAGGCACTTTGTTCTCAAAACTTAGCTAAAATATGGGCAAGTTATGATTCTTAGGCGTATAAATACACCCAAGATAATTGGTCAAGGTCACGGGCCCTCGGTTTCCTATCCTTAGCAAGCCTATATAACTTCTTATTCCTGTCTTTCTCTTATAATTCTACATATAAGATCTTAATAGCTCTTGTTTTAGCTGTCGTAATTGCTAACTTAACCTCTTTCCTGGATACTTTATACTTTTCCTCTTTATAATTTCTATCAATCAACTTTTCAGAGGAATCTTTCTTGGTCTCAACTTTTCTTTTCATTTTTTTTGTTCTACCACCAGTCCACTGATGCTTGCCAAATGACCTTTTGAGACAATCCACACCTCTTTAGTTATATCCTTAATATGACAAAAATTTGCCTCCCTCATACTATCTAGGTCTGCTTTACTCTCACAAGCTTCCATAATCATCAATCTCTTTCCTATTTCCAGAGCACTGGCCTAAGTCAAGATTCCCCACTTAATTCTGGGTCAATCCTCCATGTGCCTCTTTTTTTTGCCTATTATTCTATATTTTGATGATCACTAAGTAATATATTCAGGGACCAAGTTTGTTATATGCATTTGTTGAAGCTTGTTTAAAGACTGTTGTACACTATCACACTCTACATAGTATTGTCCTGTAGCATAATTACTATGCTGGTGAATAGTGTACAATATGGAAACCTAGTCCAATTGAATTCCAACCAAAATTCCCTCATATCTATATAAGAATAGGAGAGCAACTTTGGGTTTTAATTCTTGAAAACTTTGTTTATAAAAAAGGCAGAAAAACTCTTGTGCTTAAGATCCAAAAAATCTCTTGTTCTTTAGTTTGACTTATCTTGAGTGATTCTCTAGAAATTGATTTACTCCAGTGTTTGTGAGTAAAATTTTCTCTTTGTTTCATTTTATTTGCTTAGGTAAAGTTGCCTAAGAATGGTTGGCTAGAGATAGTCAATTGAATGAAGAATAAGACAAGGTTGTCTTGAGTGATTTATAATTAAGGTATTGCAAGCTTTAGAATTTACAGTTAAATCCTGTTGAATTCTATAATCAAAATTGATTGATTATAGTGGAGCTTGGGAAATACTATGAATATAGGTCATGGTTTTCCTTCCTTGAGCAAGGAGGTTTCCACATAAAAATCTCGTGCATTAATTATTTTGTGCATTTACTTTATGTTCGTGTTTTATTATTATTTATAACTCGTCAGGACCTGGTCTCTTAGTGGTGGTGAACTCTTATGATTAAACATTTGGTATCAGAATGCACTCTAAAATATTAACACCTAGAGTGGATTCATATTTATGAAAGCACCACCAAACTTGAAAGATGGATAGTCAACCACCAGACCACGCAGATTTAATGGACAATATTATAGTTGGTGGAAGACAAGAATACATGACTTTATCATGGATGAAGATAGTAAGTTGTGGGATATAATTTGTAATGGACCTCATGTTCCCATGATAGAAGTTAAGAAAGAAGAAATTACTAGGATGGTGGGAAAAAATCAAAGGGAATATGATGAGGATGATCACAAAAAGATTGAAAAGAATTTCAAGGCTTAGAAGCTCTTGGTATGTGGAATAGGACCTGATGAGTACAATCATATTTCTACTTATGAAAGTTTAAAGGAAATATGGGATTGTCTAAGGGTTTCTCATAAGGGAACCAATCAAGTCATGGAATCCAAGGTGCACATGCTTACTACCTAATATGAGTCCTTAGCTATGAAGGAAAGTGAAACTATTTAGGAAATGCACACTACATTTAACTCTATCACTAATGAATTATACTATCTTCGTACAGTTATTACACATAAAAAAATGTGAGGAAGATATTGGGTGTTTTTCATAATTTATGGGAGATTAAATTCGATGCTATTTCTAAATCTAGAGATCTCAAAACTTTTACCATGGATGAGTTAATTGGAAACCTGAAAACTTGTAAACTGAATAAGTAGCAGGAGCAAGAGAAAAAGAGCCTAAAAGGAGAAATACTTGGCTCTAAAAGTTTCAAAATCTGATTTTAGTGAGGATAATGAGGATGTTGCCTACTTAGATATAAAATCATTAGAGCTATGAAGAGGAGTGGCACATTTCAAAATAAGGACAAACAGTAGTAGATCTGCAGGTTCAAATGAATTATGTCATAAATATGGAAAACCAGGCTATTTCATCAAGGATTGTCCCTTGCACAACATAGATTATTATGAATACCTGAAGTCTAGAGGAGACAAAGCAAGATAGAAGACCGAGTCCCTAACAAGTCAAGAAAAAAAGTTGCAGTGGACTATGTAGTAAAGCAAGTGTTAGCTGCCTGGGGAGACTCATCAATTGAATCATATGAGTCAGAAAAACCTGAAGATGCCTCTATGCTGGTTGTAGAAGATGATGAAACTACCTCCAATTCTCTTTTTTTATCTCATGCCTAGATCAAATGATAAAGAAAAACATTAGGTAACTTCTTTTATCATTAGTCAGAATTTGAATGACTACACTCCTAAGAAGCTAAGAAAACTTGAAAATATCTTGAATTATTCTTTAAGAGAGCTTACTATTCATAAGGATCTTATTGAAAAGAAGGTAAAAAAAATAGAATATAAATAATATCCCTAACCATTTAGTTATTTGAGCTAGGAGAACATTCTTTAAAATTAAATTCTAAAAACAAGGAGATGTTCGAAAAACTGAGGAAATTACCTAAATTTGAGTGTAACAAAAAAGAGGCTAGTAGTCTACAACTTGAACTTAGTGAAAAAGCTGAATAATTCTCAAAAGCTTCTCATATCTTCTCTAGAGAATAATAATGGAATAGAAATGGACTCGGTATGTATAAAAAAAGTATTAACAAGTTTCTAAAATGGACTACCTCCTCACAAATTCATATAAATCTAACCAATAAAAGAGTAAATAATGGTAGAGGTGGTCTTGGTTGTCAACACAATAATTTTCTTTCTCATCCTTATAACAAGTATATTTCTATGGCCAACAGTCTTCGATGTACTCATTATGGAAGAAATGGTCATAATAATGATGACTATCAGGCAAGGAGTAGAGCTAAAATAAACTTTGCTAAGTTTGTTCAGCAGATGCAGACACTTGCAAAGGGACATGGTCCCTTGACAAATTCAAGAAAGATATACTGCCTGGCTGGACCAAGAAAGTTGTGATCACTCTCAAGTGTTTCTATTGGGAACTCAGACTCAAATGTGTTCCCAAATCTAACAAATGATCTTTGTATGCATGTGAGAGTAAGGAAAATCAATCAAAGTTGGTTCATGGATAGTGGATGCTCTAAGCATATGATTGAAAGAACCGATTGTTTTCTCTCACTCAAGGAACTTCAAGGTGGAGGTGTCTCTTTTGGTAATGGAAAGAAATGGTACATTCTTATTATTGGGAAGATTAGAATCATTAATTCATGTTATTGAAGATGTGTACTATGTGAGTGGTTTGAAGTACATCTTGCAAAGTATGTCACAAATTTGTGATAAGGGAAAATAAGTGAACTTCTTGTTTGATTGGTTCACTATAACTAGTTTGAATACTGGGAATGCCACTCTTAGAGATAAAAAATGCAAGAATATGTATGTGGCAGCTCTAAACTCAGTTCCTTAATGAGAATTGACCTATTTAAGTGCTTAAGATGAGAATGCAAATCTTTGGCAAAGATGATTGGGTCATGTAAGTTCTTATCTACATAATGAATTGGTCTCAAAGGACCTGGATTGTGGAGTTCCAAAGCTGTAGTTTTAAGATATTAGAATTTATGATACTTGTGTCAAAGGAAAACAAACTAGGTCTTCATTCAAATAGAAAAAACAGATAAATACCTCTAGACCTCTTAAATTATTACATATGAACTTATGTGGACATATTAAGGTTCAAAGTAAAGGAGATAAGAAGTATGTTTTTTTCATTGTGGATGACTATTCCAGATTCACATGGACCATGTTCCTGAGAACTAAGGATGAAATATATAAAGTCTTGGTGATATTTTCTAAGCAAATTCAAGTAAAGCTAAATAAAAAAATAGAGGGATAAGGTTTGATCATAGAACAAAATTTGAAAATGCTCAAGTTGAGGAATTTTGTGTTGAAAATGAAATTAGTCACAACTTCTTAGCTCCAAGAACTCCACAGCAGACTAGAGCGGTTGAAAGGAAAAATAGGACTCTGATTGATATTGTCAGAACTATGTTGATAGATGGCATACTTTCTAAGAGTTTTTTGGCTAAAGTTGTGAACACTGGATATTATGTTTCCAATAGATGTTTGATCAGATCCGTTCCAATAAGACACCTTACGAACTGTTATTCAACAAAAGGCCCAAACTTGATTGCCTCAGGCCTTTTGGTTGCAAGTGTTTTGTTCTAAGTAATCTTAAGGTTAAGTTCAGGAAATTTGATTCCAAAAGTGATAAAGTTATATTTATAGGTTACTCTTTAGGAAGTAAAGCCTACAGGGTCTACAAAAAAAAACCTTATGCTTAGAGGAGAGTGTGCATGTTTTCTTTAATGAGTTAGGAAACATGAAGAAATCTGTAGGAAGTGATAACACAAATATGGAGAAAATTATTCCTATTCAAAAAGATGGTTTAGTAGAAGCTGAGTCTCAAGGTCAGAATGCTCAGGATTATGTGATTGTAGAAGTAAAAGGAGGAAAAGAACCAGAACTTTGAGTACAAGATCTTGAAATAGATGGGCCCCAACAAGAGATTAAGTATCAAATATGTCAAATACCTAGTCCCAACATACCTCAATAAACTTCAAGGAGGTTGAATTGGAAGCATAAGTCATCTCACCCTCTTGAGAATTTGACTTCTCCATTGGAATTGGGAATGTAAATAAGGTCACAAGCAAGAAACGTTATGGCTTTTCAGCTTTCATATCCCAAATTAAAAGCTAGGTATGTTGTTGTTGTTGTATCTCCTAAATTGAGCTTAAAAATGTGAAGAAAGCTCTTAAAGATACTGACTGGTTAAATTTTATGCTAGAAGAACTTTATCAACTTAAGAGAAGCAAAGTTTGGTACCTGGTCCCATATTTGATGATAGGACCATTATTGGGACAAAATTGGTGTACAAAAATAAGCAAGTTGAACATCGCATTATCATTAGAAATAAACCAAGGTTTGTTTACAAGAATATAATCAGGATGAAGGAATTGATTATGATGAGTGCTTTGCTCCTATTTCAAGAATAGAAGCAATTAGAATACTTATTGATTTTGCTGCATATATAGGTTTTAAGTTGTTTTAAATGGATGTAAAGAGTGCCTTTTTAAATAGAAATCTGGAAAAAGAAGTTTATGTCTAAAAATCTCCTGGATTTGAAGATATTGATCTTCCACATCATGTGCTGAATTAGATAAAGCTTTTTAGGTTTGTAGTAGACTCACAGAGCTTGGTATGTCAGATTGTCAAAATTTCTTCTTGAAAATAATTTTAAGAGAAAAAAATAGGCAGCACCGTATTCCTGAAGTCTAGAGGAAAAAGCCTATTGATTGTGCAAATTTGTGTTGATAACATTATTTTTGGTGTAACTTCTGAGTCACTATGTCAAGAATTTGCAAAGATTATGGGAAGTGAATTTCAGATGAGTATTAAGGGTGTGTTAAACTCTTTGTTGGGCTTTAGATGAAAGAAACACCTCAGGGCACCATGATTTGTCAAGAAACATACATCAAGGAGTTACTAAGGAAATTCAACATGGGTGATACCAAGCCCGTTGAAATAACCATTGGAACTAGCTTTAAAATGGATGTTGATAAACTTGGTACTTTAGTAAATAAGACCATGTATAGAGGAATCATTGGATATATACTATACCTAAATGCTAGCAGGCTAGATATAGTGTTTAGTATGGGTATTTATGCCAGATTCCAGGCTTGTTCAAAACAATCTAACTTGACGGCTGCTAAAAAAATTCTCAAATATCTAAAAGGAACAGGGGATCTGGTCATGTTATGTCTTTTTAGAGATAATTTTGATCTGATAGGGTATGTTCATGTTGACTATGTTGGGTACATAGTAGATAGGAAAAGTACCTCGAAATGGCACATTTCTTAGTTCATCTCTCATCTCTTGTGGTTTTAAAAAGTAAAATTCAATTGCTCCTTTTACACCTCAAACTGAATATATCGCAGCAACTTCATGTTGTGCTCTATTACTTTGGATCAAGAAGCAGCTAAAGGACTTTAGAATTATTACTGACACTATTTCTTTGATGTGTGTTATACAAGTGTTCTAAATATGGAAAAGAACCATGTGCAACACAAAAGGACAAAATATATTAACGTGAGACATCAGTTTTTAAGAGTTGATATGGAAAAATAAGCAATAAGTATGAAGTTACACAAGAATGGAGATCAAGTGGTTGATATCTTCACAAAGGCTCTCCACAGGGACTAATTTGAGAAGAACAGGCTGAGATTGGGCCTAATTAAATGAATTAACATACCTTAGTGGATAAAATTCCCAAATTTTTGTGGCTTTATTTAGGAAGAAAGTATCTTAGTTTTAATTTGAGCAATTGGTCAAACTTAGTACTATACCTTCACAAGCATACACGCATGGTAAACAAGAATTTGAAGAAGGGATGATGAGATAGGCATCAAGTAAATGAATTCCTTTTAAGCAAGGGAGGGACCTAGTCCTATCCCATAGGTTAGTATCATGTGTGTATTTCTTAAAAAATTCATAAGGTGCAATTCTAAATAGCCACATGTCATTTCCCGTGTCTTTGAAAGCTGTCACATCTTGCAAATTAGAAAGGGTGTGCCAATAAGGCCAGATACGTTCCTTTCACTTTAAGTCCAAGCGTTACCTCCTTTTACCTCTTAAAAAACAAATTTAAATCCCTATTTCTCTCATTCATCTTAAATTCTCACTAACCATCTCTTAACGACCATCTTCATTATTTTAAATTTTTTCTTTTCTTTTATTTTTTTCTTATCTAAATTTCAGGGTCTAAAAAAGCTTCATATTTAAACCCTTCAAAAGAGTCTAAAACTCCTTACTCACCCACACCCACTATAGAAAATCCACTTTTTATACCACCTTTAACACTTGTGTCTGTGATAGACCCTACCATGGAAGAGATCTCAGAAACCACCAAACCAAACCCAAAAAAAGTTATTGTTATAGATACTAGTGAGGCATTTGGGTCACCAATGGAGATTGAATTACTATAGAATACTACTCCTTTAGAAACCCCAGAAACTAATACTCCCTTTGAAAACCCCAAAGAACCTAGTTCCTTTACCTTATTAGAGTCTAATCCTATATTTTCTCAATTGTTTATTGAGGACCTTCCAGTCAAAAAATTAAACCCTTCAAGAAGTGTCTTAGTAGGGGAGGACTGGGTGGTTGTGAATTTGACCTTGTTGGCTAATTCTCAAAGCTAGAGTAATGTTGAGATGGAGGAAAATATTTTTACTGAATCTTCACTCAACACTTTTGAAACAACCCCTAAAACTACTAAGAAAAATAAAGTAGTTATGCAGCCTCCAATGGAGGGTGAGAAGTAGGAGGATGTACCCCTAAGATGGAAATTACAAAAATAAAGGGGAAGTAAAAGGAAAGAAAAATTTAAGAAAACTACAAAACTAGTTAAAACCTATACTACCAGGAGTGCGGAGAAAAAGTTATTAAGTGATGCTTTGAAAACTAGAAAATCATCCACAACTAAGAGGAGAATAGTGAAAAGAGGCATAATAGTTGATGATGAACATGTTGAGGTAGGTGAAGGAGAAGGAGACATTGATGTTGATATTGTTGTTGGAATAGAAAAGAGGAAAAAGAAAGCTTAAGAAGGGAGGAGGACCAGGTCCTCTGAAGTAAAAGAAATACCACCCCCCTTCCATGAAATACATTGTAGTCAAGAGAAAAGTCTTTGAGGGACCTGGTTCCTTAAAAGAAATTTATCAAGAAGAAGAGTTAGGAAGTGCTTTTAAGAAGAGAAAATTACAAAAGGAAGACTAAGTATAGTCAAGGAAAGAGAGAGATGAGATTCTGAAATCTCAAAAAATTATGTTAGGAAGAGTATTTGACCTTAGAATTTTTGAACAACCACGGATGGTTGAATTGGTTGAGTATGTGAAACATCTAGGATGGTTGGACCTCTTTGAGAAACAAGTTCCCTCTGTGTTTGAAAAGGGGGTTAGAGAGTTCATTTACACTATAAAGCTTACAAAGGATGGATTAAGCTTGTTTGTATTAGAGTAAGGGAAAAAAGTAAAGTTGGATAAGGCGATCTTAAGCAAGATTCTGGATATTCCCTTTATGAGAGTCAGATCTGTGAAAAATTAACAACCTTCAGTGGAGTTGTTGCAAACTGCCTCTAAAGTGGGAAGGACTTCTGCAGTAAAAGTTAGGAAGAAGTTTCTAAAAAGTGAGTTTTAGTTGGTGTATGAGTTTATCATATGGTGTTATTGCCTAGGTTAGAAAAGAGAACTGTCTCCTCAAAAGTTGACCTATTTCTAATGGAATGTATAAGAAAGTTTAAGCTTGTGAGTTTGCCTTCCCTAATGATTAAGCACATACAAAAGGTTGTGCATGTTAAGGAAGGAAAGCATGAAATGTGCTATAGGTATTTCTTAAATAGAGTGTTCAATAGTTTTAAGATTGTTTGTGAAAAGTGCACATCTGGTGTTATAAAATATATGTTCACTTTAAAAACACTTATACAGAATGTGTATGTTGAAGGAAAAGTTGGGACCATGTCCTAAGTTTCAGAGTTGATTGATGCCCAAGAAAATTTGAGTTTAGAGACAGATGGACTGAAACTGAAACTAGTTGCAAAAGATGCAGGGATTACCATCTAAAGTTAGCGATTCAATAGCTATCATTAGAGGGACCTGGTGCTTTAGAGGAATTGAAAACTGAAAATTTATCATTGAATGCACAGGTCACTTCTTTGTACAGAGAGATTAAGGATCTGAACACTCAAGTCAAGGACCTTACAAAGCAGTTTTTCAACACTCACTCTACTAAGAGTGCCAGGATGGAGATGCTCCTTAGATATCTTACCCCTAAATTTATACCCCCTTAATCCCCCTCCCCCTATGTTATCTCTCTTAAGTTAGTTTCACTAGGTTTTCCCCGTGCTGGTTAGTTTAGGCCCTTATGTTTTTTTTGGAATTACCTTTTATGGTACTTTTCTTGATCATGAAATAAATTGAAATTTTTATTTGTGTTTATTATAATATCACTCCTCTATGCTTATTAATTTATTTTAGTGTTTCCCCAGTGGCGATGAGTTAACCTATTGTGAATTTTTGATTAACTTGATTTACTATCTTTACTTTTTTATGATGCCAAAAGGGGGAAGTTGAGTAATCGAGGGACCTAGTCTCTAATGTAATACTGATGGAATGGTAGGAGTTTTGTCGATAAAGGAAATTTATTTTTTTATATGAGGAAGATTAGTTGAAGGGGGAAGTGCTGAAAAGGGGAAATTTGTGAAAATACTGAAGAAAAGGGAATTCGAGTGTTCTTTATGAATACAGTTTATCATCATCAAAAAGCGGGAAATTGCTGTTTGATGTTTTAATAATGAATAGGTAACATGCTCAGGGGCCAAGTTTGTTATATGCATTTTCTAAAGATTGTTAAACGATAGTTGTACACTATCACATTCTGCAGAGTTTTATCCAGTAACATAATTATTGTGTAGGTGCATAGTGTACAATATGGAAACCTGGTCCAATCTAATTCCAACCAACATTCCCTCACATCTATATAAGCAAAGGAGAGAAACTTTGGGTTTTAGTTTTTGCAATCTCTGTTTATCAAAAAGGCATCAAAAGCTCTTATGCTCAAGATCCAAAAATTCCTTGCTCTTTAGTTTTTATTATCTTGAGTTAGGTTATAGAAATGGAATTACTTCAGTGTTTGTGAGTAAAATTTCCTCTTTGTTTCATTTTTTTTGCTTAGGTAGGATTCCCTAAGAATGGTTGGCTAGAGTTAGTCGATTGAGTGAAGAGTAAGATAAAGTTGTCTTGATTAGTTTGTAATAGAGGTATTGCAATCATTAGGATTTAGAGTTAAATCATGTCAGAGTCTGTAATAAGAGTTAATTAATTATAGTAGATCTTGAGAAATCCTACGAGGAAGGGTCATGGTTTTCTTGCCTTGAGCAAAGAGGTTTCCACGTAAAAATCTCGTGTGTTGATTTGTTTTGCACATTTAATTTGTGTTCGTATTTTATTGATACTTATAACTCCTCAAGTACCTTTTCCCTTAGTGGTGGTGAACCCTTACGATTCAACACTACCATTTTTTCCCAAGTTTATCACCAGCAAATTATGCCGGGTCGATAGGTTCTCACTAGGAATGACCTTACAGTATTTATGTAGCTCTCTATCTTCCTTCCAAAGGAAAAAAAAGTCTATCTGGGTCTTTTTCACCAAATTGCGAAAGGTAACAAGGTGCTCCTCCTTCTTCAAAAAAATGAAATTCACTATCATTAACCCAAGTACCCTAGCAAAATCCAAAAGAGAGGCTTCTCATTCATTTCTATCCATAACTAAAATCCTCCATCCACATTATCATAGCCTTTTGGTAATGACCCGATGTGACCATTGAAATCACCTCAATGCTCAGAATGCCTCTCACCACCTCATCCAACAGCTCGCAAAAACTCTTCTTCTCCTCCTTGTCCAAGGACACTTGTGGAGCATAGGCACTAATAATACTCTATGTAGACCCTCTAATTACCAAATTAATCGACATCAACCTATTATTAACCCTCTTAACCTCAACCACCTGCCCCTAAGCTCTTCATCTACTAAAATACCTACCCCATTCGTATCTCTCACGCTACCCGAGTACCACAACTTATGCCTATCACATACTTTGTCTTAGACCCTACCTATTTGGTCTCCTGTAAACAAGCTATATTAATCCTCTCATTCTATAGAATTTTCACGAGCTCATGGACTTACCATGAATAGTTTCTATGTTCTAAGACCTAACTCTTAACCTAGAGTCTCCCTTATTCCACTTAGTGTTACTACCTCTCGCCTCTAACCCCAAACCCAACCCTACCCCTGACCCATCCGTTGACACTCAAATTCACCTAAGACCCTAAACCTGACCTCAACCCTGACCTAAGACATGACACTAATCTACCATCAACCATCAAATTGACTGCTCAAAAAGAGGAGAAAAAACAAGAGGCACACTAACGATTCTATACGCAACTATGAAAACTCCATTAGTAGATTAACAAGACATTATAAAAGCAAAAAATAGTAATTAACGGGAGTTCCCTAATCTTATCCTATAAATTCAAGGCTAAATTATCAAACACACAATATACAGAGAATATAGAGAAAGAAAAGTCTTGTCCAAATTATTAAAGGCACAATTTACAAAGAATATAGAGAAAGAAAAGTAGTCCAAATTATTAAAAACACAACACACATAGAAAATAGAGAACGACACCAGGAGAATCAAAAGTAAAATACAATACAACTAGATAATACATGAAGAAATAACCAATGGCAGAACATTGCACACAAGAGGTAAAATTTTGGGAGGTGAAAAATACAAAATAAAGGTTGAGGGATAGAAATCAGTGGGTATTTCTAGAGAGTAGAGTAGGCACATTTATCTTGCTTGCTTTTTTGGATTCAGGCAAACGTTAGCACAAAAATTGGTCAATAAAGTATTATCGTCGGAGCTTCATCGGGGTTGGAGAATATGGATCTGGCTCTCTTGCTCACATAGTAAATATTAAGCAAATATCAACTTTCAAAATGTTGTTCTATGAAGAGAAATTGTTCTGACTCTTGCCGGAGAAAAAGCAGCACTAACGGAGAAGAGGGTGGGGAGAGAGGTAAAGAGGGTAGAGAGAAAGAGAGAAAGATCAATCTGAGAGAAAAGTAACTTACCTGCCATTGGAGAGATATCATCAACATCGAGCTAAGATGCCAAACGACGACGGTCAAGAAGAGATATCATTAAAGAGATAGAAAGAGAGATTACGTTAACGAGAGGTAAAGCTTGCTTAGATGGCAGAAATCGCGATGAAGATTGGATTGTTCTATTATGACGTTTCATTTTCCTTGATTTCATAAATTGAACAAGTAAATTAAAGAATCTACTTTTAGTGAGAAGGGCCAAATAAACAGAATGGAAGGAGTATATAAAAGCTACAAACACCTCCAAATGATTAAACTTTTTTATCATTGAAATAGAGACAAGTTTAAAAGAGAGAACTCCTCTATGTTTGGATAACTAGATACAGCGGCCCACGCTAGTATGGGCCTAATATATGTTTTTCCTTTTGTGTTAATTTATTTTTCATGGATATTATTTGGAATCAATTATATTTTACATGTTTCTAAAAATTTTTTGTTGTGATTTATAATACTTTTTACGTAATTTTCACTTAAGATATGTTATGCATCCTTGTGTCCCAATTTATGAGGAATGGTTGAACCTTCTAAAGTCAACCACATTTATAATATATTTTTAATGAGTGAAAATCGTTTACACCCCTAACTTTATCTTAAATATTGAACTAGCCATCAACTTTGAAAATTAATCATTATCTCCCTTTTTCCTAATTGACTTTTTTAAATGTCTATTCTTCCCTTGCATTATCAACCTTTATTTATTTATTGTACTTCTTTAATGAAAGAAAATACACACACACACACACACACACACATATATATATATATATATTAAATATATATATTAAATTTCCTATAAAAATATTGATATCATCGAGACAAGAAAAGTAAATGTTGAGTGAGCATATAAGCTAATGTCTATTTTTAGTAAAATAAAATAACCAAAAAATTAAAATTAATATTAATCAAATCTATAATGTGATAACCGTATAAATATATTTCTAGGCAAGAAATATAAAATTAAATAATAAAAACAAAGGTATAACTTCATAAAATTTCTTTAAATAATATCTCTATATAGTAAATAAATTTTAAATTATAATTTAGAAAAAATTTCATTAATGACAATCGTGATTTGTTTATCTATGTAAATAGAGAACAAGAGATAGATAAAATATGCATGCACATAATACATATATACATATATAATGCATGTAATATTAAAATAACAATCATACAAAAATATCATTAGATTTTTTGTAACAAACTTATAAAAAGATTATTTTACATGTAATGTAATGAATTTAAATTAAATCTATAAATACATGTATTAAAAAAATTATATATAATATTACAAAATAATGCCTAAATAGTGTGAACTACATGACGAAAACCAAGAACATTTTTTTGTCCTTTGCCCTTTTGCAAGAGCTTTGTGGTGCAGAATCTTACAGTGGATACACAAAGCACCTTATAATGTGTCACAATCCAAAAATAGAGTGGGTGATGGTACTTGTCACACTCTGATACAAGCAAGTCTATCCCAACTGAAATCAATAATTAAGTAAATCACAAGTGAAAGAAGAAGAACAAGAACAAGAAGAAGAAGAAAAAGAAGAAGAAGAAGAAAAAGAAGAAAAAGAAAAGAAAAGCAAGAGTGGGAAAAAATATCTGCATGAAGTACAAAAAATAAGAAAAAGAAAGAGTGGGAACGAAACACATGAACTTAATAAACATCATTGATAACCGATCCTAATCCAAAGTGATGTGGGAACCACCATTCTAACTACCAAATATTTTCTCAAATAGATCTATAACTGATAAATACTGCACTTTATCCTATTAAAATGGCCCAACATAAGAGTTATAAGAGTATCAATATACAGGGTAGGCTAAATAATCCAAATGAGACAACACTAGTCATTATTATGATCAACAAGTATAAAGAAGTCATTATAAGGAAAACTCACTAACACAATATAGCAGGATCAATTATCATGTTCAATGAATAATTTGAGATAAAGTAGTGAGAGTGTGCAATTATGTGTATATCATTCTATCATGAGGTGCGGCACTACATATCTCACTAATCAAGTCATAGCCATACCCATGTCTCGTGAATATCTCAACTCTCAAATAAACCAAGAGGTAGTATAATATAATGTGATATAATAAAATGAATATGGAGTACATAATATCGCAAACATAGTTCAATACGAGTAATTATTTGAAAATCTAAGCTAAAACAAGGTAAAGTTGGACTTGAAATTAAAGAAACCTAATTTTATACTTTACTGAGTAAAAACCCCAAAATTACGTTTTTTTGAAGATGAAAATATAAACTAATCAATGAAAATAATGAAATACTAGTTTAGAAGTTCACCTAAAATTCAAATCTTGAAAACCCAATTTAAGACACTCAAAAACGAACTTGAAAGTTTTGAAAATGATAGAATGGGGTTTCCGAATCTCAACTTGAATAGAAATCTTGAAAATGGAATAAATATTTTGGAAAATGAGAAATATAAAGTTATAATCACATAGACAATGATTATACAAGAAAAATGCAATGAGAATCCTAAAAAATGGAGCTTCCTAGCTCCCAAAAAGTCAAATTATGAAATGAGTATGATTTTGTCTTAAACTCAGTGATGGCTGCTAAAACGACACTTTGTACGCTAAAGCAACCTGGTCAAAGAGTCAAACTACTGCTAATGCATTCAAATAGTCACTTTACTAGCTCAATCAAATGTTAAATGGTCGCTAAAGTGGCCAACTAGCCATTTTAGCGGCTACACAAGCACCAACAATTTCAAAAACTTATTTTGACCCTCGAAACTCATTCGGAATCCTGTGAACAAGAGCCAATAGTGCATATTTATAATAAAACATGTTGTGCATCAAATGAAATCATCATATTTACAAAAAAAAAGTTTGTTTACTACAAATTAACCTCTAAAACTCCTTTAGGGTAAATTTGACTAGTTTTGTTTAAAGGGTCAAAATGACAAACAAAGGCTCAGAGTACCAACAAACTATGCTACTATCCCAAAATCAACATTCTAAATCTAATAAAACTGTCCAAATCACCATCTGATACTCGAATCACGAAAAGTTAAGTGAATCTAAACTAACCCCTTTAAGGATGTTTGAAATGTCAAATTTATATAAATTACTCCTAAATGCATCAGGGAACATTTTAACCATTCGCGCAACCCATATATGAGATAAAGCAACAAGAAGGGTAAAATGGTCAAAATATAGAAATCTCTAAAATTCACTACAAGATTTGTTACATTATCCACCATTAAGATTCATGTTCGTCCTCGAACGTACAAGTAAAGAAAGCATTAAAATATATAAAGGATATAAAATATCCTTGAGAACCTCAAGTAAGTACTTTAAAGTGGAGTCACAACCATCGACCTACTGGTCTCAGTGTAGAATGAAAAATTTATCACACAAGGACCAGGTCACAACAATAGCATCTAACACCAAATTCTTGATAAAAATAATTTTTTGAACTTTTTCTATAGCCAAAAACAGAGTCAAATACAATAGAAGTTTTGAACATACCCTGGTAACCTAAATAAGACACTAATTACACCACAAATCCAAAAATTATCCCAGGACTCACAAAATACCAAGAAAGCCATAAATCCATAAGACCATCCACCAAAACACTGAATTGGCCTCTGATGAGTAGAGAATTTACCACTCATTTGCACTCAACATTCAAGAACATCACCATTATTTTAATGTATATATAAGACATATTTGTGGTTAAATACACTAATTTCTATAATTCACTTAGGAGTTGCTAATTCTTCCTCTTGGGGTTATGTTAGAATAGGGTACAAGTGTGTATGGGTTGTAATTGTTAGCTTCAATTAGTTCATGTTGTTAGGTTTTACAAATGCTTGATTGAAAATCCCCACATCATACTTGAAAGAGGGTTGTAGGTGACATGAGCATTTGTGAAAAATAAGATAGACAATAGTTGTTTCCTCTTTATCATCTTAGAACAAGAATAAATTGTGGGATTGCTATATCTTGGGCATCATCCTAGAAATAGGGATGCCCAAATTGAGTCTTTGTAGTGATTGGTTGACCACACCCACGAGGTATTTGAAAGTATTCGTGGGTGATAGTTTTGTACTTTGTTGAAAGGCTAGTATTGAAACCCCTAATTAAACCTACCTATGCATACTTGATCTAGATTTGAAGTTTATTTTCATGTAATCACATACTAGTTTCCCCTAGTAAAACATAACCCCAAGATTCTTTCTTAATTGACTACGCTCTAATTATTTGTAGCCTCGAATTAGTCCTTTGAAAGTTGAAAAGTATTCATACATTTGAAACATTTAACACCCCTCCCCAATAAATACTTGTATCTTAGTTTTGAATTTAACAAGAAACTTTTATTCGGAACTTACTCGATCACCACTCACATTGTTCCTCGTGGATTCGACCTCGACTCAAAGTTGGGTAAAATATTGATAATGATCTCCTTGCATTTAAATTGACGTGTAAGTTAAGCGTTATCAAAAAATAGCGTCATTGGGGGGAACCATTTGGCGCATTGAGTTAGTTTGAAATTTTAGCCTACTTTCTTGGATTCAAACTTGTAAATATTTGTTTGTGATTTTCTTTTGTTTCTTGTGTTAGGTAGATTTTTGTTTTTGTTTAATTCTCACTATGTCATCTTGGAATGAATATGAGTTGGGTTTTTGGAAATATTATCTTGATGGTCCATGTTCATATTGTGATGGACCCCACTTTTGGAAAAATTGTGATTATGTTCCCCCAAAAGAGCTATGTGTACCGTCTCGATCTTATTGGGAGTATGATCGTTCTCTATGTGGTGGTCAGGATTGACATTGGACTGATTTCCCAAATACCCTCTCCCCTTGTTATGCTAACAAAAATGATAGTTCTTCTTATGAGTTTGATAGGTCTCATGATGTGGAGAAGGAATAACAACGTGCCGGATACAACGACATTGAGGTAGTGCTTCTAACTCTCTTGAATCGAGTAACTACAATAGAGGAGGATGTGCACTACATGCATCAATCCAATGAGGCATTTAGAAGAGAGATTATCTAGATGGAGGAAATGGGCAAGGAAAAAAATCTTTCAAATACCATGACCTTGCGCACTTTTAAAAATGAGGTTGATCAAGAAGAAAGACTAAGCTACGTGGTTAATTATGAGCTTGGTAGTGAAGAATCCTTAGTGATTTCCCTATCAATCAAAAATTATATGGTTGAAGATTCCAAAATTAAGGAAATGGTGCTAGAGTCAAAAGAAAAAGCAAGCAAATCTCTTATGAAGACCCTAGTCCATTTTGGGGTGAGGATGCTAATAGGGATGCAATTCCGGAAATAATGGATAGACGTCATTCGCACCATTTTTCACATTGTGCATAGTGGATGTGATGAAAGTACACCTACCCTAGAAAATGGTGGATTTTGGAGAGAAAGAGCAACATATCTTTATTTTGGGGTTTGACATTCCAAAAGAGCACACGGAAGCCCCGCACTCAAAGACCAAGAGCTCAACTTCCAATGTTTAACTAGTCGTATATTGATGTTCCTACCATTACCCAAGGATCCGAATCATAAATTCAATGTGAAATTAGTAAATGGTTCAAGTATTCAAAATGGGGAGACAGAAGCCGCATCTCCACATCCTTATTTCTATCAAGTTTTATCTTGAAGGATTTGAATCTTCTGTTCCATTGTAGCTCAAGGCATAGTGATCAAAAGTTTGGAATGAGATTCAAATATTCTAAGTGGAGGTATAAATGATAGTTAACAGGGTGTGTCATACCAAGACATTAAAATTAGGTACTCAATAGGAAGCAACCCATCATGCCATGAAAGTGGCTCGTATCCTTTATTTTTTATAGTGTAGATTTTAATTTTGTCAATTGAATAATCCATACATTTGTGGCACTATAGAGTGCGTTGAATGAGTTTGAGATGGGAAAAGCATGAAACCTTTTCTTAGTAATATGAACAGGGGGAAATGTGTCAAAATGAGAAATGGGATGAACAAGGTAAAACAGGGTGCAGAAATACCCCCAGTTACCATGATTGCGTACCTTGGCTGCAATCGCGGTCATCCATAATTTTGGTCAGCCGCATGTCTACGATTGCAGATTTTAAACCACAATCATGATCAAATCACTTTTAAAGATTGTTCGATTTCCCATTCTCCCCCACCGCACTCCTTTCTTAATTTCTAAAAAACATTATATCCAAAAGTTGGAAATTTTCATGTAGTCAAGTCACTCATTGAATCCCCATGCATACTACACTACGGTATGTGTCTAACTCCCTCGAGATATATTTTTTATTGGTCTAAAACTTATACTCTAGGAGTAGGCCTAAAATATTATTCCAATTCTATATCTATACATGAATGTGATTATTTGTGTGGTAGGCTGTTGTAGTTGGTGTACACATCGACGGAGAAGTCTTAAGTATCCGGAATATGGCCTAAATAAGATATAATTAGTATGTATACCATGTATTTAATTAAATGACCCAACGAGCTCATTGTGAAGTTCCTCTCATTTCAAGAGCATAATCAAGCACTTAGGGTTTATGTTTTATGAGCATGATTCTTAATTGGTTGGTTGGAACACAAATTGGGGATTAAAAGTAGGCATTTGGTACTGTTGCAAATTTGTTTGAAATTGGTCTTAGATACCACGATCGTGGTCAAGGATCCGTGATCGCCATATCTGAGAGCAGTTTCCAGCTTAGGCCAAAAATTTTGCATGCCTATTTATCACCCCAAAACCTACTATGACATCACCCCATGAGTTTATCTGATTCACCTGGCATGGTTTTAGTGTGAAAATGCTAATGATGGTCCAGGGTGTGTTGCTTACAGGTACTCAACCACAAAATGGAAGATTATGACAACATCCGCTTCATGGCTCTAGAATGTCACAACCTTTACTATAGTGACCTCCCTAGGACAAATCAACTTCCAAAAAAGGGTATTTGCATGGACAAAATACTAAAGAAATTACCGATATTTCATACTAGGCTCGCTGCTATCGGGTGGATATGTTTTGTCCTAGACCCCTATTTTTCCAATGAATAATGGGTGAGAGAGTTCTGCACTAATCTTAGCGTAGTTTCCTACTTAAACCAAGTAATGAAGATTAAGGGAAATGAGGTAAACTTTAGAGCAGAGTAGATAAATGACATATATGTGCTCCCAGATGCAGACATGGCTCAGTTCCAGGCAAAGGGTTGTGAACTAGGGACATAGATACCTAGCATATTGTGCCCTGGCAAAGAGGTTCCCTGGGCTGCCACCAAGAGATATATCTCCATGAATGACTTCACAGTAGAGGCCAGGATTTGGTTAAATATCATCTGCAGTCGAGTTTCTCTATGCACATCTATGACTGTTGTCATACATTTGTGATCTTGGATGGTGGCTTTATCTTTTCTGGCATTGCTCTAAACGTGGGCCAGATTGTGATCTCAGAATAGAGGCATTTCAAGAGTCAGGACGGTACACTTCTTTTCTTTCCTTTTCTTATTATTCAGTTGTGTAGGAGGGCTGGAGTAGAGGATTATCCAGTAGATACCTGGGTGCAACCAAACCCTCATATCTTTCCACTCAAAATTCAAGGTGAGGGTGCACCTGGTCAAAGCAAAAAGAGAAAGTTCAACTTAATCAAGTTGACCCAGGAGGACACAGACGCATGTAAACCTTCCTCGGTAAACCCCTTTTATGAGATCTCAAGGAAGATGCGGGTAATCAAATAATTGGTGTCCAAGTTTCCTTAGGGACCAGGGGAGTCCTCCACTACCCATTATTCCTATGTAGCCTGATCAGACTATGAAGTATATATAGAAAACTAGAAGAAGTAGGGGACCACCATTTCCAGACTAAAAAGAGCCTATTCAGTATTGGTATAGTCACACCGGGACCTCGTAGAGTCACATGTGAAGATAGTAAAGAAAGAGAAGAAGAGAGAAATTTTTCACCAAGATGTGAAAGGGCTAAAAGGAAGATGAATTTTCACCAAGATGTGTAAAGGTCTAAAAGGCATATTCAAAATGCTCAAACCCAGTGAGCAGTTGCCTTCACCGAGAGTTGAGATTGATGATGAGGCCCCAGTTGAGTGGTTCAATGCTGAAGATTGTGGAATTAATGCAGCGTTTAAGGGAGATAGCAGCTCATGATACAGACATAGAGATAACATCTTTTTCCCTTTTTATTGGTTACTTGATTATGTAGTGAGGACACTGCAAGCTGTTAGTTGGGGGTATATCCTTCGAGTCTGCATTATATTTTGTGCATGTGATTGGTGATAGTGAGACATTCCTGGATGTTTTATGTTTTTATTTTTTGATGTTTTGTGGATGTTTTATGTTGACTTGGATATTTTTGTTTTGTTTTTGAGTTATAATTTTTGGGCACTCGGATAGTTCCCACGATTCATGGATTATTTGCTAGTTTATTTTTAGTTATCATTTTATTTTGGTTATGGTGATATCGGACAAACTTTTCCCTATGATAGATTGAGTGATGACATTCTTAAGGGAAAAGATTGCGATTAGGTTTTGAGCCATGGATGCAGGGAAAGTCTGAGTACCCGTGGCATAGAGGTCATAAATGCAAGGAAAGTCTGAGTACCTGTGGCATGTTGAATTTGGGATCGCACTTTTACCTATGGAAAAGTCTGAGTAACCATATGGTTTGCCCGTATAAAAGCAAAAATGTGGCAAAGGTTTGGGTTGGTGCCATAATTAGCAGCTTGTACGTGGTGCAAATGCAAAGAAAACACCCTCCTCTGTCCAAAATTTTTCAAAAATTAAGGGCATGGACGTGAGTGACCTTGTAACAAATATTTTTCTCTTTTTGTGACTCCAAAAATTTTGGCTTGTGAAAATTGTAATACTCCACTTTTGTCTCTAGCAAGAGGGACAATTGTGCCTCCTTGGCAAATTTGCATGCCATGTCTAGTGAGCTTGTTTGTCCAAATCTCATGTGTACTTATACCACCTAGAACTTGCCCAATTAGTCTCTCAAGGATAATTTTGATTGTACTTGGTTGGTAAGATGATCTTAGGCCATCTTTGTGACATTGGAAGTCCACTTTAGCCTAAGAATCCTACCTTTGCATAGATATTATGCCTAGTCACCCACTTTAAGCCTTTGTACTTTTCCTTGGCAAACACATTGCAAGCTGTGAGACTTTCAATTTTTATCCCTCTTTGAACCCTACCCTCCTTGAACTTAAAATTGCAACTTGAGGCTAAAAGCCTAAGTTGGGGTTGGTGAAGATTGGAAGAGGTAACTTTGGGCCAAAAAGTTGTAAGTGAGTGCCTAAGTGCTTTAACATTTAGAACAAATGAATAAGAAAAATAAAGGATCCAACAAAAGAAAGAAAATCACAAAGGGTGCAAGAAAATGAAATTAAAATAAAATGGGTGAACCGAGGAAATAAAAGTAGGCACATTTGTAAAGAAAAGAAGTGGCCCATGGTCAAATGCTGGATGTAAGTATGTGATGTAGATGTTAAAGTAGGGTTTATCCATGTTGTTCCTAAATAATATCCTACCCTACCCCAAACCTAAGTTACAATCTCAAAAAGAACTTCATGATTTCCAACCAAGTATATTCATTATAGGGGCGATTGAAAATAGAGGAAAGCCTATGGTATGGTACTTGTTAGCATTGAGAATTATTGAGAGAGAGAGAGAGTTTTCACTAAAATTCCTTATTTCGTACTTGATAACTTGGTGTGTGGATATTTTTTTATTGTGAGGATGCACGTAAACAAGTTGAGGCAGGTGATTTTGTCATCTCCCGAAAAATGAGGCAAAAGGATTATAGTGCGGTTCAGGTCAAAGGTGATTCTTCTAGAGTATTGGAGATTGTGGCATGGTTGATCTTTGAAGTCTTTTGAATCCTTCAATATTGCATTTTATATTGATGGGCGTTAGGAGAATAGCTTTGTCCATGTTTGAAGAGCTGCTTGTGGTAGTAACTAAGCTTGAAGTCATTATGATTATTGGGTCATCTAATTTGGGCATAAATATATTTTTTCTCATGGTAAGAGGTAGTGTTACTTGAGGACAAACAAAGATTTAAGTTAGCGTGGTGATGAGTGGTGTATTTACCACTCATTTGCACTAAACATTCATGAATATTACCATGATTTCAATGTATAAATGAGACATATTTGTGGTTAAATGCACTAATTTCCACATTTCGCAGGCATAGAGGTCATGAGATGGAAAGATGTGGATTTGAGCTAAAAATAATCAAAATGGAGAAAGGAAGTGCAGCTGAAAGGCCTAAAGAGAAAACAAGCCTCAGTTACCGCGATCGCAGTCTGAGGACCACGATTGCAGCCAGTCAAGCCATGTCAAGTACCGTGGTCGCGAGTTTTTTACCATGGTCTCAGTAGCTGTGATTATGGGCAAGTATCAACGATCGCGGAAATGCTAGATTTTTACCACGGGTAGGCTTATAATTTCACATGAGTTGTTCCCAATTTCCCTTAAGAGGCTTAACCCTATCTCATTGATGGGAATCCCTTATTTTTGGGACTTTTTCCTACTATCTAGTTTCCAATTTTGAAGGGAACAACTTTGTACTAATTTTGGGGTGAAGAATACATTAGAGTAACTTCTAAGTGGAGGTTTGGCAATTTTCATTGAAGATTTGTTGAACCTTAAAGTTTGGATTTGTATTTTTTATATCTTTCAATAAATCAAATTTATGGAGATTTTGGGTATATCTTTGCTTATTAATCTTATGAGTTGTTAATTTTTCCTTTTGGGGTTATATTAGAATAGGGTGCAAGTGTCCATGGGTTGTGATTGTTAGCTTTATTTATTAGTTCATGTTGTTGGGTTTTACAAATTCTTGATTGCAAAATGAAATTTGTTGGTGAAAAACACAAATTTCCTAAATCCCCACATCATCCTTGAAAGAGGGATGTGGGTAGTCCAGATCCTACATCATCCTTGAAAGAGGGTTGTAGGTGACATGAGCATTTGTGAAAAAATAAGATAGATAATAGTTGTTTCCTCTTTATCATCTTAGAAATAAGAATAAATTGTGGAATTGTTATATCTTGGGCATTATCTGAGGAATAAGGATGCCCATATTGAGGCTTGCGGTGATTGGTTGACCACACCCGCGAGGTATTTGAAAGAATCTGTGGGTGATAGTTTGATACTTTGTTGAAAGGCTGGTATCAAAAACCCTAATTAAGCCTACCCATGCATATTTGATATAGATTTGAAGTTGATTTTCATGTACTCACATACTAGTTGCCCCTAGTAAAACACAACCCCAAGATCCATTCCTAATTAACTACGCTATAATTATTTGTGGTCTTGAATTAGTCCTTTAGAAATTTAAAAGTATTCATACCTTTGAAATGTTTAACAACCCTTGTATCCTAGGTTTGAATATAGCAAGCTACTTTCATTTGGAACTTACTCGATCACCACTCATATTGTTCTTCGTGGATTCGACCCCAACTCAAAGTAGGGTAAAATACTAGCAACGATCGTATTGCACTTAAATTGATGTGTAAGTTAAGCGTTATTAGCCTCCTAAAGGTTGATACTATAACTATCAACACGGATGATGGTATATCTTCAACTAGACAAACTAAGTCATAATTCAAAATCAACGCCACACAAAACCTCAAAGTCACACCTAGCATGCCTAGATCACTATTGGATAGTCATACCCTAATGCTCAACCCTTTGAGGCCATCGAGAATCACCATAAAACTCTATATACTATAGAAATGAATACTCAAAAAGATACCAAAACCTCATGTGACTCATCATAATAACCCATGCAACCTCAAAACCCAAGAGATAAGAATTAGGTCAAAGCCTTCGATAATCTAGCAGAACAAAAAGACTCTATGGCCATGCATATATAAGCAACATAAATATAAGGAAAAATCAATCCATATAAAAAGTGTAACATTCACAATATCTTATGAAAGATACCCAAATCACAATTTAACTCTTGAAAAGATCACACTAGACTTCTCGTAAGATACTAAAGAACCACACTACCAAGCTTCACATTTCTAACTCCAACCCATAGATACATTCCAAATATATAAAATTTCCTTATGTACAAAAATTCTTATCTTTTTTCTTAGCTCTTATCCTATTCAATATTCTTTAACACACCAGTCATGGGATAATGAGGCACAGTCTAATCAAAATTCATGAGCAAAATATTGTATTAGGCCATTTAGCTATTGGAGTAACAAATGCTACAAATAAGTTTTCATTTCATTCAAAACTCCTTTCAAATCAAAAGTTAGGGTCCTGATAAGTCGAAATCCTTCAAGTCTGATTGTTAAATGTCACAATACCTGTAAATCTTTCCATATAAGCAAAAATAATCACCAAATAAGTAACAAATTGCAAAGAAAGAACACCAAAAAATATTCCCTTATCCAACCAAAATTCTCAAGTTTCAACCCTTCTAAATTTGATGCACCATAAGTTTAGTCTTCCATAAGGTCTGCCACTAATAAGAACCACTAGAAACCCGACGACCAGAATATACTATAACTTACAATTGATCTACCACTATCCCACAATATAACCATCACGAAGGCCATATTCAAAGAATACCATAATCCATAATACTCAAAGCATTAAAATATACATGGTGATATATTCTAATAAGTCACAATATAGGATCGATACAGTTGATCCACCCTAAGGAAATATCTACGGGATAGCAATATCAATAGACCCAAAAAAACTCACAAATCATAGCAAGAACAAATATGGAATAAGTAAGCATATATGTGGAACCACAATCAAGCCCTATCAAGACATATCAAAGGCATACTAAAATCATACCTATGACTACTGTACCGGTAAACCTACCTCAAGTCCATTCTATGGTACCTAATAGTGAGGCCTATAATATCTTAGAGCAACTGATCAAGCATCTTTTTGTCTAAGCTGTTGGCAATACCTCCTATAGTAGCTAAAATCTCTATATAAAAAGCAAAATAAGGAAGTAAGAGCCTGATATGAGAGGCCTAAAGTACGTAAATGATCACCATAATCTAACCCTCTCTAAGAATAACCACAGGAATCATTACCTATACGATATATGTTACCGTTACCATCACTATCAAATTTATGAGGCCCCTAGCCTGCAAAACTTCATTTCTACACACAAAACCTCTAAAAACTTTAAAAAAACTAATCCCACATAAGATGAGGTGATCTAAATGGTTAAATTTTTATAAAATCCCTCTACCACTGTCTAGATAGCCCAAAAAGTGAATGGTAGTGAAATCTACTCTATTAGAATCCACCAAGATTAACATATGAAACCTTTCATGATGACTAAGAAAGAAATATAGGCATCAACCCTAGGATATCTAACAAAATGAGGAGGATTTGTCCCCATAAACTCTACATTCCTACATTGTTCTTCTATGGACATAAATGTTAAGGTCACTGGATATGGAGTAACCCGTGGTAATATCTTAATAACACCAGGAAAATCTGTAGTTAAATAAGCATCTGGAGTTTGGTTCCCTGAAGTAGCATGTTGAGTCAAAATAAGAGCCACTCTCTAAAGAAAACCCAGTACTCAAACCATGCAATTCTCTAGCATAGGTATGGTCACTGGTGGAGTCTCACTATCCCCAACCCTGCTAACTCAATAGACCTATCACTAGCAACTCGAGAACCTGAAGAGGCAATCCTAACCTGACCTTTATCTGACCTGGATCCTTCAATCTTACCTCTATCTCAACCTCTACCACTGCCACATACCGAAAGCATGGGATATGAATCTTTAACTAAGAAAGAACGTATACTCACCATATTTAAGAGTGTGAATAAAAGTATTTGAGTAATTCAAATATTAGGAACCTATGATACAGAATGTAGAAATAGATTTCTCCTAAAGTTAGGTAGCCTCTTAAAGATAGATAACAAACGTCTCCATACTTATCCACAAGACATTACTAGACTTGGCTTTTACTAACGAAACCAATAAACCTGGGACTCTAATACCAATTTTTCATGACATAAAAATAGAGCACATGATGGAACCTACCATACCCTCTAATACAGGTAATCCTATCTAACCCAAAATAATAATTAAGTAAATCAAAAGTAAAAGAAGAAGAAAAAGAAGAACAATCCCAAAAATATATATAAAGGTGAAATAATAATTCAAAGATACATTTCATATAGGGTTGTTACTTGTACAAGCCTCTAAATATAAAATGATATTAATAGATAAAGTATCTTAAATACGGATAAACATCAGATAAATAAAGAAAGATTCAGTAACCTTTAAAGTCTGCTAAACCCTACCTCGATCATCACAACTCCATTGTCAAAGGAATGCAATCTACAATCTATTGCTCAAATCAAGTACCTGCACCGCGTGATATTAAAATAAATAAAATAAAAGAGAAAAAAAAGTTGGCATAATACACAAGTACTCAGCAAACATCATCAATAACTGAACCTAATCTAAAGGAATAGCAAGAACCACCATCCCATTATTAGAGGTCTTCCTAAATAGATCTATAATCAATAAAATACTCCACTTTATCCTATTTAGGGTGACCCAATGTAACACCCTGAGAGTACACCCTGGGAGCGACACGGTGCTTATAGTCCCGAGAGACCACAAGCTAACCTATGATCTAGTACCTACTATGAGTATTGACTAAAACTGATATCAAAAGAGCATATGAGGAATTTAACTAAGGAATGTCATAAGGTTTTATGTCATAATTCTGATAAAGTCTGTTAAACAAAATTGATAATACAGATAAAGCATCTGACAAAGTCAACTAAAATAAAAAAAATTAACTAATTGTCTAAAATTTTTGAAAGCCTCTAACCAAACTAAATAAGAGTTGATAGGAAACGCCCCAACTAACTCCAACTAACTACTGAACTGAAAGAATGAAAATAAATATAGCCTGTCCTCAAAATATAAGGACTCACCATTGCTATGGATGATAATTTGAAAAGTCTATATGTGATCATAGAATTGAGCATCTGAATCTATGATATGATACATCATAGCGCAAGAAACGAGACTAAGATCGGTTCTTTGAATGTACTGGTATGCTAAAATAAGGTAGGTTGATTTGTATGGTTTCATATGCATGAATAATAACTGACTGAATAAATAGCATGAAATACTAAAATTTATAAATACTAAGGATGCATGAAATCTACAAATACTAAGGATGCATGAAATCTATAAATACGGGGAGACGTGATCAAGCATAAACATGTTTTGAATATAATTTGTAAACTAAAATACTAAAATCAAATTACCAAATTACTGATATTTGTATGTTATGGTCAAGAAATTGAAATTAAAATACTGAGTTGATTACTGGACTGAGACTGTAGGAGTTATCATCTAACCGACATGCCCCAATGAGAAATTTGAGGTCCAACCTGTGGCACCAATTGGGAGGGTGTCAGTACCATGCCACGGGTACTAATACTGGCTGTATGGATCCACTAAAGTATGGTCCCGAAGGACTAAGGGTAACCCTCAACTGGCAGGTACCCGTATGAGACTAACCCTCAACTGGCAGGTTAACATCTCAACCTATGCTAGCTTCATAGTTATGGAATGTGGGGACTTCTACTAAAGGTCACACCCTCAACTGGCTGGTGAGAAACCATCCCCGGGTTCGCTCGGTGCTAAATCCTACTCCCAACTAAACTGACTCGGAATACTGAACTGGTTTCAATTTAACTGATTATGATAACTGACTGAACTGATAACACTTATGATTTATCTAAAACTATTCTGAAGATACTGAGACTATATAAATAGCTAGGTTTTTGGGTATTCATAATCCCCAAGACTTGAGAGCGATAATAGCTAAATAGTGCTAAAACCTTGTGGACTTAATATGAAAGCATTATACAGAATTTATTCTTGTGGGGATTTCATCAAACACTTGATGTTCATAGTGTAAGTTAAGCATGAGAATGATTTAAAGATCATAGTAATAGTATGATTTCAACGTCAACATCACTAAGTATGATTTAAATCAGTGTATAACAACATAAATAGGTGGGGCTTGATAATAACAACAATTTCATGTAACCATGGTATAGAATTGTAATTCATGGGAGTTCATGGTTAAAATTACTATTTTAAAATCATAATAACTTGTAAAGATCACAACTTTGAATTTAAAATTGGGTACTTGAGCTCCATGGGTGAAAGGGACCTATGAAAGAACACTTAACATACCTGGGTTGATGAATTCGTGAGAATTGATGGTGAATTCTTGAGTGTTGATCTTGAACTTTGAAGGCTAGGGTTTTTGTTCTTGAAAGAAGGATACTTTAATTTGAGTAATTTGTGAAATAATGATCTAATAATGCTCTATTAAGACTTAAATCCCATGTTTGGATGGATTTGGGGCTATGGGCAAAGACCAAACAGTCTGTGAAATTTAAATCATGAAAACTAGAAATCTCAATTTTGACACCCGACGCGACGTGGTGCAATCTCGTTGGGCCACTGGAAAGCTGACAATCCCCATTTTTTTGACTGGCGCAATGTGGTGCCATCGCATTACGCCTCTGAAAATGGAAATCTGTGAACTGGAACCTTGGTGCGATGCGACGCCATCGCGGTGCCCCACTGGAAAATAGATATTTACGAAACGTCCCCTTAGAGAGACATAGTGATAATCACGGTGATATGCTAGAAATATTATGAGCTTGAAATTGGCCATCACCGCCTTATTGCGTTGGGATACTATTTTGCACTAAAAGTGCCATAACTTCTCACCTTAGTATCGAATTTGGGTGAAATTGGTATCGTTGGTAAGATAATTCAATTTCCTACAGCTTGGTGGGTATTAAGCTAGAAAATTCTCAGTAGAGTAAAATATATTCTCATTTGATGTTAACTAAAGCAATATTCTTATCGAAAATTCAATCGGTAAGGAATATTTTGATTCGTCTAACAGCTAAGAGTTATTTGAGACCTTAATATACATCAAACTAACTCATAAAACTATCAAAGAACCATAATGTACTAAGTATGAGGTTGAAACATGAATTTATCGTTGGTTTGGATTTTTGGGGTATTACAATATCTCCCCCTTGGGAACATTTGTCCTTGAATGAGACTGGTTAGACTGAAAGCACTGAGGAACTGAGATTACATGCAGAATATATGTGATTACATGACTGAGTCTGAAATATGGAATATGAATAAACTGGTTCTGTGAATGCATGACTGACATGAGAATGATATGCAGCTGAAACTCAGCATGGAGAAGAGAAATTCTAAGAAGATTGTTACCTCAAGCTGAGTGTGAGTTTATGGAGAAAATATGGGGGTACTGGGTCCATATATCTACTTCTTCTTCCTAAGTTGGTCTCTCTATGGGCTGATTCTGCCAAAGAACTTTGACTAGGGAAACTTCTTTGTTCCTTAGTCTATAAATTTTTCGATCAAGGATTTCTATTGGAATTTCTTCGTAATAAAGGGTGTTTTGAACATCTATGCTTTCTAAAGGAACGACAACTGTTGGGTCTCTAATACACTTTTTCAATAAGGAGATTTGGAATACCGGGTGCACTGATGTTGAGTTCGCAGGAAACTCAAACTCATAAGCCACCTTTCCCAAATGGATCATAATTCTGTAAGGATCAACATATCGGGGACTAAGCTTCCTCTTCTTACCAAACCTTTTCACTCTCTTTATGGGAGAGATCTTCCGGTATACGAAATTACCAATATCAAACCCAAGATCTTTCCTTCTTACATCTGCATATGATTTTTGTTAGCTCTGGGCTACCTTAAGCTTCTCCTTAATCAACTGTACTTTATCGAAAGCATCAAACACCAAGTTAGGCCCTATCAAACCAATTTTTCTTACGTCAGACCCACAAATCGGAGATCTACATCTTCTTTCATATAGAGCCTCAAATGAAGCCATCTGAATACTAGAATGATAGTTGTTATTATATATGAATTCAATCAAAGGCAAATTGTCATCCCAACTGCCCTTAAATTTGAATACACATGCTCTCAACATATCCTCAAGGTTCTGAATGGTCCTCTCGACCTGACCATCTGTCTGAGGGTAAAAGGTTGTACTGAGGTCAACTTAAGAACCAAGACACTTCTAAAAAGCTTTCCAAAAGTGAGAGGTGAACTGCATACCTCTATCTGAAATGATAGACAATGGGACACCATACACCCCAACCAACTCTCTGATATAGAGCTTGGCACAATCCTCGGCTGAATAAGAAGTATGGACTGGCAAGAAATGGGTTGATTTGGTCATCCTGTCTACAATGACCCAAATTGAATCATGTTGCTGACGAGTACGAGCCAAACCCATCACAAAATCTATGTTCACTAGCTCCCACTTCCAAGTGGGAATACTAAACTCTTACATAGACCAACTAGGCTTCTGATGGTTAATCTTAACCTGCTGACAAGTGGAGCACTTAGCCACAAACTCTACAATATCCATCTTTATCTCACTACACCAATAGATTTCTTGTAGATTGCGGTAGATCTTCGTGGCCCCTGGATGAATAGAGTAACGTGCACCATGCACCTCTGCAATAATTTGCTATCTCAACTCCTCAACACACGACACACATAGTCTACCCTGGCAACACAACACACCATCTCCCCCTTAGGAGAAAAATTCAACTTTTTGATCCTTGACTGACTCATTCAGCTTCACTAGACTAGGATCCCTATCTTGCTTTTCTTTTACTTCTGCAACCAAAGAAGATTCCAAACTATTCTGAACCCAAGCACTACCCTCAGCTGAATCAACCAAATAAACACCTAACCTGGCGAGATGATGAATTTCTGTAACTAATTTCTTCTTATTACCCTCGACATAAGAAACACTACCCATAGACAATCTACTTAGGGCATTGCCACTATATTGGCCTTGCCCGGATGGTACAAAACACTTATATCATAATTTTTTAGCAATTCTAACCTTCTCCTCTGACGCAGATTCAAATCCTTCTATGAGAATACATACTGCAAACTTTTGTGATCTGTGAACACATCAATATGCACCCTATACAAATAGTACCTCCAAATCTTTAAGGCAAACACAACAGCTGCTAACTCAAGATCATGGGTGGTATAATTCTTTTCATGGGGCTTAAGTTGTCTTGAGGTATAGGCCACAACTGTATCCCTATACATCAAAACACACTCCAAACAAACTCTATAAGTATCACAGTACACAACAAACCCATCTATACCATCTGATAATGTCAAAACTGGGGATGTGGTGATTTGAGTCTTCAACTCATGAGGAATCTTCTCATAAAAATTTGACCACTAAAACTTAACTTTTTTCTAAGTCAATCTGGACATGGGGAATGCAATAGACAAAAATCCTTCAACAAACCATTGATAATAGCCTATCAAACCCAAGAAACTCCTAATATCTGATAGAGAGATAGGTCTGGGCCAGTGTCTCACCGCCTCAATCTTTTGAGAATCGACTCTAATTCCATCATCAAAAATAATGTGGCCAAGGAAAGCTACTGATTTTAGCCAAAATTTTCACTTACTGAATTTTGCAAACAACTGATGGGCTCTAAGAGTCTGCAATACAATTCTGAGGTGGTTTGCATGATCATTTTTGTGAGTAGACAAGAATACCATCAATGAAGACTATAACGAACATGTCCAAGTACTAGTTGAATACCCTGTACATCAAGTCCATAAAGGTTGTTGGGGAATTCATGAGACCAATGGACATAACTAGAAACTCGAAGTGACCATACCGAGTTCTGAAAGCTATTTTCTGAATGTCATATTCTCTGACTTTGAGCTGATAATAGTAGGATTTGAGGTCTATCTTAGAAAAGTAACTGGAACCCTGAAGTTGGTCGAACTAGTCATCAATTCAAGGAAGTGGATATTTGTTTTTGATTATGAATTTGTTTAACTAATGGTATTAAATACACATTCTAAGAGAACCATCTTTCTTATACCCGAACAGAACTATTTTGCCCCATGAGGAGACGTTGGTCCTGATGAATCCCTTATCTAGGAGATATTTCAATTATTCTTTCAACTCTTCGAGTTCGGCTGGATCCATTCTGTATGGTGGAATAGAGATAGGTTGTGTATCTAGAAGAAGGTATATTCCTAAGCCAATTTCTCATTCGGGAGAAACTCCAAGAAGATCTTCAGGGAACACATCTGGAAATTCCCTCACTATAGCAACTGACACGAGAGTTGGAGTCTCAGAATTAGAGTCTTTGACTCAGACAAGATGATAAATACACCCCTTGGATATCATTTTCTTGCTCTAAGGTAAGAAACAAGATGACCCCTAGGCGCTATAGTACTACCCCTCCATTTAAGGATTGGTTTATTTGGAAACAAAAAATGAACTACTCTATTTCTGCAATCAACTAAAGCATAGAATGAGTGAAGACAATACATGCCAAGAATAAAGTCAAAATCTGTCATCTCTAACTCTATAAGATCAACTGAAGTAACTTTTTGAGATACTGTGGCTGGACAGTTCTTGTATACCTATCTGGCTATAATAGAGACACCTACTGGGGTAGTTACTGAAAAAAGTTCTGCTAAAATTTTGGTATTGACTTCAAAGTTGATAGTTATATAAGAGGTTACAAAAGAAAGAGAAGCTCCAAGGTATAATAAAGCATAAATATGTAAATAAAAGACTTGCAATGTACCAGTGACCACATCAGGAGAATTTTTCACTGATTCTATTGGGACTGAATAGCATATAATCTATTTGGACGTTGACCACTGGTAGCACTGGAAGCGCGACCTTGCTAATTCGGGCAGCCGACAGGAACTGGGAGACGACTGGACTGACCCTGCTGACAACTCTTCGGGCAATCTCTGACTCTGTGGACTAGATTTCCATACCCAAAACAAACATCACTACCATCTCTACAAACACCCAAATGGTTTCTACCATATTTCTGACAAAGAATATTCTTACGACCACTGTTTACACTACCTTAGGACTTAGATCCTAGCACTCTCTACTGATTGTCATTTCTAAATTTGGGCATGGAAGCACTAACTGAATATGGAGCTGGGGCTAAAGATTTCTATCAAAGCTGAGGACGATTACCACCTTCTAACCTTGGCTGAAGAAATTAAAGCTACTCATTCTAGCCCTCTTATTCTCTCTCTTCCTCTCCTAGACTTTTGCTCCTCAATCTGTTGAGCATGGACCATAAGCCTAGACCAGTCCATCTTTTTAATAAAAATTTCAGTCCTACAATAATTGACCACACTATTAGATACACCAGGCATGAACTTACTAATCTTAGACCTGCTATCAGCTGCCACATGAGGAGATACCTAGCTAATTGAGTAAATTTTAGGGAATACTCCTTCACACTCATGTTTCCCTGCCTCAAGTTAATAAAATTTAACACCTTATCCTCTCTCAACTCCAACGGAAAGAACCAATCTAAAATGGCAGTAGCGAAATCCTCCCATTCTATAGGCCCTGCATCTGTGCCTTTCTCTACATTCCATTGCTTAAACCATGTATGAGCTACATCTTGCAACTGAGAAGCAACCAATTCAGCACTCTCAATAGAAGTCACACTCATAATATATGTTACCTTCTACACTTTTTCTATGAATTCCTTTGGATCCTTTTCAGATTTAGATCCTGAAAACAGAAGATGATTCATTCGGGTAAAGTCTTGAATCCTATATGGGGCAGCATTGGCTACTAGGTTGGCTGCGACAGCGGTTGGCTAAATACTTTGAGCTGCCAAAAAATGGGCTAGAGCAGTGAATGTATCTCTGAACTCTGCATGAGAAACATGCTCGTTCAGAGGATCTTTCTAAATGGACGGAGGTGCTGGCTAGTGTACATTTCTTCTTCTATTTATTTTTTAGAATCCATGTTTTGTAAACGGAAGGGAGAATAGATTAGATAGAGATTTTAACATGACCACCATGCTTAGTCACACGACATTAACACTAAAAAAAGGAAAACTTTTGTTAAACGCCTCATAGCCTCTTTCCCATAAGTGTGGCACATTTCACACCAATACACAGACTCTAGTTGACACGACTTTCAAATTTCCTAGGATATTTTAAAACCTTAGGATCTGATACAAAGTTTGTAATGCCACGAGAGTACACCTTTGGCGCCATACGGTGCTTATAGTCCTAAGAGACCACAAGCTAACCCATGAGCTAGTACCTGCTGTGAGCACTGAGTAAAACTGATATCAAAAGAACATATGTGGAATTTAACTGAGGAATGTCATAAGTTTTAAGTCATAATTCTAATAAATTCCGTAAAAATAAATTGATAATGCTGATAAATGTCTGACAAAGATAACAAAAATTTGAAAACTGACTAACTGTCTGAAATTTCTGAAAGCCTTTAACCTGGCTGAATAAGAGATGATGGAAAAGGCCCCAACTAACTCTAACAAACTACTGAAATGAAAGAATGAAAATAAATATAGCTTGTCCTCAAAATATGAGGACTCACCACTACTATGGATAGTAATCTGGAAAGTCTATATGCGATCAAGGAACTAAGCGTCCAAACCTATGATATGAAACATCACAGCGCAAGAAATAAGTATGTGATCAGTACCTTAAATATACTGGTAGGATAAAAGAGGTAGGTTGATATCCATGGTTTCATGTGCATGAATAATAACTGACTAAATAAATTGCATGAAATACTTAATAAAATGTATGAAATCTATAAATATTGAGGATGCATGAAATCTGTAAATACTGAGGATGTGTGAAATCTGTAATTGCAGAGGATGTATGACCAAGCATAAAATATATTCTGAATATAATTTGTAAACTGAAATACTAAAATCTAATTACTGAATTACTGATATCTATATGCTATGGTCAAGCAACTAAAACTGAATTATTGGGTTGATTACTGGACTAAGACTGTGGGAGTTATCATCTAATCGACATGCTCCAATGATCAATTTGGGGTTCAACCTATGACCCCAGTTAGAAGGGTGTCTGTACTATGCCACGGGTACTAACACTGGCTGTGTGGATCTACTAAAGTGTGGTCCCAAAGAACTAAGGGTTACCCTCAACTGGCAGGTAGCCGTATTAGACCAACCCTCAACTGGTAGGTTAACATCTCAACCTACACTGGCTAAGTAGTTATGGAATGCGGGGACTACTACTAAAGATCACACCCTCAACTGGCAAGTGATCCCCCATCCCTGGATCCGGTCGGTGCTAAATTCTACTCCCAACTGAATTGACTCAAAATACTGAACTAGTTTAAGTTTAACCGATTATGATAACTGACTGAACTAGTGGCACTCACGATTTATCTGAAACTATTTTGAAGATATTGAGACTAAGTAAACAGCTAGGTTTTTGGGTATTCATAACCCCCAGGACTCAAGAGCAATAATATCTAAATAGTGCTAAAACTTTGGGGACTTAATATGAAAGCATTATACAAAACTCATTCTTGTAGGTATTTCATCAAACACTTGATGTTCATAGTGTAATCTAAGCATGGGAATGATTTAAAGCTTGTAGTAATAGTGTGATTTCAATATCAACATCACTAAGTATAATTTAAATCAGTGACTAACAACACTAAAATATGAGCTTGATAACAACAACAATTTCAGGTAACTATGGAATAGAATTATAATTCATGGGAGTTCATGGTTAAAATCACAATTTAAAATCATAATAATTTGTAAAGATCACAAATTTGAATTTAAAATTGGATACTTGGGCTCCATGGGTGAAAGGGACCCATGAATGAATACTTAACATACCTGAGTTGATGAATTCGTGAGAATTGATTGTGAATTCTTGAGTGTTGATCTTGAACTTTGAAGGCTAGGGTTTTGTTCTTGAAAGAGGGCTACTTTAATCTGAGTAATTTTTGAAATAATGAGAAAATAATGCTTTATTGGGACTTAAATCTCTTGTTTGGACGGATTTGGGGCTATGGTAAAGACCAAACAGTCCCTAGAATTTAAATCGCGAAAATTGAAAATCCCAATTTCGACACCTGGAGCGACGTGGTGCAATCGCGTTGGGCCACTAGAAAGATGAAAATCCCTATTTTACCCAACGGTGTGATGCGGTGCCATTGTGTTTCACCTCTAAAAATGGACAACTACGAACTGAAACCTTGGCGCGATGCGGTGCCATCACGGTGCCCCACTAAAAATGGACAATTGCAAAATGGCCCCTTATTGCGATGGGGTGCCAATCGTGGTGACACACTGGAAAAATGATGAGCGTTAAATTCTCTATCACCGCGACGCAACCTTATCATGTTGGGTTATTATTTTGCACTAAAAGTGCCATAACTTCTCACTCGAGTATATAATTTGGACAAAATAGGTATCGTTGGAAAGCTAATTAATTTCCTATAGCTTGGTAGGTCTTGAGATGGAAAATTCTCAGTATAGTAAATGATATGCTCATTTGAATTTGAAAAGCAACATTCCTATCAAAAATTCAATCGGTAAGGAACATTTTGATTCGTCTAACCGGTAAGAGTTATTTGAGACCTTAATATACATCAAAATAACTCATAAAAATATCAAAGAACCATAATGTACTATGCAAGATCTTGAAACATGACTCTATCATTGGTTTGGATACCCAACACAATAGTCATATTAGTATCAATAAATAAGGTAGGCTAAATATTCCAAGTGAGTCAACACTAGTCATTATTATGATCAACAAGTAGAAAAAAGTCATTATAAGAAAAACTCACTAACATAATCTATCAAGCTCAATTATCATGTTCAACTAATAATCTGGGATAAAGTAGTGAGAATGTGCAATTAAATGTATATAATGCTACCAATAGATGTGGCACTACATGTCTCACTAATCAAGTCATAGTTATACCCCACGTCTTGTGAATGTCTCAAATCCCAAATCAATCAAGAGGTTGTATAATATGATATGCTGTATTAAAATAAGTGCTATAAAATATCGCAAATAAGGTCCAATCGTGGTAATTCAATGCAAAAGTATATGTTCAAACACAATATTTAAACACACCAAAGAAATACAATGCATTGCAAGTAATGCAATGCAATATAGTGATGATGGTGAATGATTGAAAGTTATTGCATAACTTTTTACATATACCTAATGAGCATCACCACTCCCAAGATAGAACCCATAGGGGTTTATAAACTGTATACTTTCTTATAATCTTAATCTACCTCTCCAGCTAATGTACATAGATCAAGGTTTATAAATTATTTTTCATATCTCATTCTCCTTGGTCTAGACATTTTATAAAAAAAATTATTTTTTCAAAATCAGTGTTTCTCAGTAGTATCATTATCTCATAAATATGCATGTATGAAATGAGTATGTAATGCTCACAACCAATTAGCATGAAGATTATAATCCATTTAATACATGTAAAAGTGATCTCATAATCAGCATAATGTGTCAATAACTTATGATATCAGCCCTCGCTCGGCGCCACTAGAATGAATAGTCATATGAGACATTAATAATATTATTTTAACCCCTTTACTCAGAGACATGATAATGTAAGTGACAACTTAATACACAAACAAGATTTATGATAATAATTCAAGCCCCACTCAGTGGCACAATAATATAAATGGCTTTAATGCTCAATCAAGGTCAATAATATTAATTCAAGCCCCCCACTCTGGCAAAACAATAAAATTCTCTTTAAACAATAATAATATGCATATAAGCACCAACTCGGGCACATTATATAATAAATATATTTTAAAAATAAATGATATATTCACATAATCATTCACACGATAACACAATAAATTAACAATAATCTCAATAATAATATATAGCAAAACTAACCAAACTTAGCTTGTCCTATACAATAAGCCCATCTTTTTCATAAATGTCATCATTAGCCTAAACAACAAAAAGAAAACTACGTTAGATAACAACAAGGTCTAATTAGAGATATTAAACCTTGATGATTCCATCGACTATTACAAGTCCATTTATACACTAGATATTCTCTAAACCTCAATCATTCCATCACTAACAGTAATAACATAATTAGTTTCCCAAAGGTCACTAAGCACAAATCATCACAACAAAATTAAATAAATGTGATTCAAGATCTAAAATAGGTATCCATAATCAATTTATTCAAGGTTAATGATCTAACTATCCATTTATCCTAAGCATAACCACAAGTAGCAAGACCAACTAAGGTAAGCATTTATATAACTACAATCCATCAAAAGTATTTGGTACCCTCGAAGATGCTCATCATTTCACCTCAGTGGGATTCCCAATCAAAAGCAATTCAAAAAATATAAGTAAACAAACATACACTACATAAACACTTTAGAGAAAGTCAAGTTACATCTTAACTTGCCTTCAAAAAAGATCCGCAAGCCAAAATATAATTCAAAGAATCAATTGAAAGCTCTACTCCCTAGAATTATCTCCAAATAAGATCAATCTAATCAAATATGACATCGATAAGTCAAAAAAGATCAAACGATACTCATATCGAGTATATTTGTTCCAGATTCAAAATCTGCTTTGAAAATCATTTCAAAAATATAAGAGCAAAATCAGAATTTTATTTAAGAAATAAGTTCTACATACCAATAGGATTCATTATCTGAAAACCCATACAAAAATGAGGTGAAATCAGACTTGAATAAAAGAAGAACTAATTTTGTACTTTACTAGATAAAAGCCCCAAAATCAAGTTTAAAATCAAAGATTTAAAGATGAAAACATGAATTAATCGATGAAAAATAATAAAATACTAGTTTAGAAGCTCACTTAAAGTTTAAATTTGGAAAATTCGCACTAAAACTCTCAAAAATAAGCTTGAAAGTTTTGAAAATAGTGGAAAGGAGTTTTTAAATCTCAACTTGTATATAAATCTTAAAACGTAGAATAAATATTCATAGAAAATGAGAAATATGAATTTATAATCACATACAATAATTATATGAGAAAAAACCATCGACAATCATTAAAAATGAAGCTTCCTAGCTTCTGAAATGTCAAAAATACGAAATGAATTTGGTTTGATCTTAAACTCAACGATGGCCGCTAAAAAGGCACTTTGTCCGCTAAATCGGCCTAGTTAGAGGGTTAAACTAGTTCTAAAGTGGTCAAATGATTGCTTTACTAGCTCAATCAAATGGTTAATGCCTGCTAAGGTAGTTAATCAGCTGCTTTTGTGACTAGACCAACACTTATAATTTTAAAATTTTATTTTTACCCCTTGAAACTCATACAGAACCCTATAAACATGAATCAATAGTGCAAATTAATCATAAAATATATTATGGGACCAATGAAATTATTGAATTATAAAAAAATATCTTTTACAATAAATTAACCCTCGAGACCCCTTAGGCCAAATTTGTCTAGTTCCGTTTAAAAGGTCAAAATGTAAAACAAAAGCTTGGAGTCCAAACAAACTATGCTACTACCCTAAAATTGACATTCTGAATCTAATGAAACTGGCCAAATTTCCATTCGATACTTGAATCAACAAAAGTTAATCAAAGTCAAACTAACTCTTTTAATGATGTTCAAAATCACAAATTCATATAAATTACTCGAAAATGCATCGGGGACTGTGCCAACAATTTCTATAACTCATAAATGATATAAAGCAATAATGGAGAAAAGAAAAATGATCAGAATCCAAAAATTTCTAAAATTCACTACGAGGTTATTACATAATTCTTATGATTGGCAGTAGCATATGTAATAGACATGCAAGCAAAAGAAAAGATAGTGCAGGCATAACTTCTCAAGCTAATGTATTCTAAAGTCACTCGTGCCTTATGGATAAAGAGGAACCAACACATTTTTGAGAAGAGTAGATCATGGGAAGCTATTGCAAAGGAGTTCATACATGTAGCTTATTTTATAGCACCCCCAATACTACAGGATGTAGTACATAGTTATGTTTTTTAACGTACTTTATTCATGGTATCTGTTAGGGTTTTTGCCCTGATTTTCTTACTAAATTTGAATTTTAATTTCCTATTGAAGGAAAGTGTATTACCATAATTACTTTTACTTTTCCTGAAAAGAAAAATATAATTCTCTTTCATATTTGGGTAACCTCTTTTTTAGATGAAAGGTTTTGTATCTTTATGAATAGAAGACTCTGCTTTTGTATCCTTATAAATAGAAAACCCTCTTCTCATATCATAACACAATAGCATCCACAATGTAGTTCTTAGGAGGTCGAGATTCTCTGAATAGGTTTTATGTTTTTCAATATTAATTTTTAATTGTAGGTCATTTGACCAAACATAATAATAATATGTATTTTTAGTATAGTTTTATATGTCATTTGATTTATCATCCCCATGGTTTATAACTATTAGATACCACATGACGACCCATCAATTTTGAACCCAAAAGTGGTATCAGAGCTTATGGTTCAAATATCTGATGGTTCGATTGAGGAAAGTTAAAGATCAAAGTTGCAACTAACTTGGCAATGTTGATGATTTGTTGTCCAAAAAAAGCCCAAAATATTACATGTGGAGACTATTATCAATCATATTTTCAATAATTCTATCGTTATACTTTTAAAAATAAAGCTCACTTTTAACCTTACAAAGGGTTCCAATATTTTTAACCCAAAAGAGCTCATATACTTTTAACCCCAAAAAGCTCAATTTTTAAACATGTCAAGTAGCAGTGATGAAGATTATGTGAAGGAAGAAGATCAGCATGTGAAGAAAGAGGATAAAGTGATGAAAATCAAGCCAAAAGGAAAGATTTGTTAGGATTTTGTCCTGATTTTCTTACCAAATTTGAGTTTTAATTTTCTATTTAAGGAAAGTCAGAGTATTACCATGATTACTTTTGCTTTTCCTGAAAAAAAAAATATAATTCTCCTCCATATTTGGCTAACCTCTTTCTTGGAGGAGAGGTTTTGCACCTCTACAAATAGAAGACCCTCTTCTCATATCATAACACAATAGCATCCATAACGTAGTCATTAGGGGGACATTTCTTCCAATAGATTTTATATTTTTCAATATTAATTTTTAATATGTAGGTCGTTTGACCAAACACATCAATTTATATATTTTTAGTATAGTTTTATGTTTCATTTGATTTATTGACACCATTATTTGTAACTCTTAGCTTTCTTATGACGCCCCATCAATTTCAAACCCAACAATAGGTAGCTCTTATTCCCTTTTTGTTTGGTTGATAAACAATAGCTCTGCTGAGTCAATGCAAGCCATTTTGAATTGTAATTGCTATACTCTTGTGATTAATAAAAGAAGTTAGTTACCAAAAAAAAGAAAATAAAATGGCAAAGGTAGAATAGGTATTTTATAAGATAATCTGGGAGAGACATTACTTTTCAAAGTTGAGGAAGAGTTTGATTTTTAAATTAAAGTTGGAGGGGGGCTGTAAACTATTTTTATCCATTTTTCTATAGATATTTTAAGTTGTCAACTATTGTGATTTATATTACCTTTTACTTAATTTTCATATAATATATGTTACTCCTCTGTCCCAATTCATGTGGTGCATATGAAATTTCGAGAGTCAACCAAATTTTTGTATTTTTTTTAATTTTAAACTATTATCTATTATAATTTATAATACTTTTTACGTAATTCTTTTATATAATAAGCAACACACTTTTTTAAAAATAAATCAATTAAAAAGGAAGAATTTCCAAAAGTACCCTTAGCTAGAATCAGGCATGGATTATTGTGCTTCTAGCTGCTTATTAATTGTAAAAATAAAAGTGAAATAATAATAGTAGTATTTAGTGTTAAACCTTACAGAATTTATGTGAAAGTTAAAGGGATAATTTGATTTTATATTTTAGACCCTTCTTTTACTTCTTCACCAAATGCGGGTCACAAATTTTGATCCTTTTCTAAAAAAAATTCTAACTTGTATGTGAACGATATCATCCATTTTGAAGTAATCCAATTTGATGGCTAATGTGAAACCCTGATTTTTTTGAACCGGAATACTACACGGTGCTTATGACCTCAAAGGATCACAAGCTAACCCATTACTGATATCTGTACCTGTACACTGCAATATATAACGTAATAATACAGAAAACATGAACATGTAGGCCATAAGGTTCAACTGAATAAAGAATCTATCAAAACATAATATCCATATGGGTGAAAGATACCCAAAACAGCTGAAAACTGAATCAAATCTGAACATAAGTCTGAATACTGAATCTGAAAGCTTCTAAGTACTGTCTAAATAAGGAGTTCAAGGAACATGTCTCTAACTAACTCCATAAAATGATAACTGGCTAAAATAATAATGAATAAATCAAATCATATTGTCCTCGAATAAAGAGGACTCACTGAATCTCTGCGACTGGAAATGTTACTGCTACTGCTGATCTGGAGCTCGTGTCTCTGAACCTATGGTGTAACATGAAAAGAAAGCACCATAGTGCAAATGTGTCAGTACGAGAGAATGTACTGAGTATACGAGTGAGGTAGGCTAAATATAAACAGGGTTTACAAGCATGAACAATGGTAATTGTCTGACTGATATAAACGTAAGAGTACAAATATGCATATATAGTAACTAAAATTATGGGTGCATGATAGCTAGTCCTGTATGCTAATACATAGTTTACTAATGGCTAACATGACTGATACTGAAATTTTGATAACATGGGAAGATGGTATCTGACAATCCTGAATCTGATGGAACTATCTGAGTTTTGTACTATAAATGAGTCTGACTGTATCTGACAGTCCTGATATACTAAAATCTGAACACCTATATGAGTTTTTATACTAAGACTGATTCTGAAACTGTGGGAGGTAGTTGTTTAATCGACATTCCCCAATAACGCATATAGCTAAGTTAGGGTCCAATCTTTGCCCCAACTGGAGAGGTGTCATACCGCGCTACTGGTAAGGACAGTTGTGGGTAACCCTTAGCTGGCAGGTATTCAAAAGGAGAATGGTGGGAACCCTAAACTGACAATTTAAGCCAACTCATCAACCCTAATCTGACAGGCTAAGATATCTCAACCTACGTTGGCTACATAGTTCTAGAACACAAGAATGTCTGCTAAGAATCACACCCTAAACTGGTAGGTGAGTTCCCATCCTTAAGTTTACTCAGTGCTAACTTCTACTCCTATTTGAAGAGACTAAACATGATTCAACTGACTCTACATAGACAGATTAACTGACTTCCATTGACTGATGCAGTAGTACTATTATCTGAGAGTTAACTGAGATCATGAGATTTTTGAGGTTTCCTGAGTCACATGACTGACTGAGTTCCATAGATTATAGCTTGACTGAGATTATCATGACAACATGACATGGCTCTAGGCATACAACTATGTTTTTTGGGTACGAATACCCCCAGAACTCGATAGAAGGAAACTGACACACATGACATGACTTAATCACAAGATTTGAGTCCACAATTCATAATATCATAAGTAGGGGATATTATATTTCATATAGTTATTCCGCATCTTAAACATTGTAGGGAATGAATGGATATATTTCATGTACAGATTGTATATCTTCATTATCGTACATGCTTCATACCACCACAATAGCAACACATAAAAAACATGGAATTCATATTGAAGTATATAGCTAACATGGACTTGTCATTTAGACATCATAGAACCATACAAACTTGAATTTCTAGCATCCTAAGCATTTTATCAAACACCTTGCATTCATTCTTTAAGGCATAGGTGGGTTTCATACTTGCACCATATTAAACCACCTAAAGTTCATGGTTTTCAATTAACAAACATATATATTCCATGAAAACACCTTTAGACATCATATTGAAACTTAAACAACAATCTTCAACATGTACATACTCATATCACCTCAAAAAGTTTACAAAATAATATTTAAAACATGGTTCTTAAGCTCTATGAACAGATTGGATCCATAGATGAACACTATGCATACCTTAGAAAGGAAACTTGATAATTTGCTGGAGAGTTCTTGGATTGGGAAACTTAATTCTCGATTATCTTGGAAAAAGGCTTGAATCTTGCTTTTGAGAGATGAGTTTGATGAAAACCCTAATCTTGTAGTTGAGAGCATAAGAGAGGGTTTTTGAGATGCTTAACTGAAAAAATGGGAAAAATTACACCTCTTTAGGGTTATAAGCGTGGGAGCTGAAGGAAATGACCAAAATACCCTTATAAAATAAATTTCCAATGGCTAAAATATCATAACTGAGGAACTTTGTGATATGGAATCGCAAATGTGATAAGATATCATGAATGTCATCACTTAGGAGCTAGTTTCTTCCTAAAGTTGAAGACCTTCATGATAGGGCATCACAAATGTGATAAGCTATCACGAATATCGTTACTTAGGACCTGGTTTCTACCTAAGGATGATGACCTTCATCATAGGGAATCACAATTGTGATAAGCTATCACAAATGTCATCACTTAGGAGCTGGTTTCTGCCTAAGGCTGACGACCTTCGTGATAGGGCATCACAAATGTGATAAGCTATCACGAATATCTTCACGTAGGAGTTGGTTTCTGCCTAAGGCTAACGACCTTCTTGATAGGTCATCACAAATATGATAATCTATCATGAATGTTGTCACTTAGGACCTTCGTGATAGGGTGTCACAAATGTGATAAGTTATCACGAATGTCGTCACACTGTTTCAAGCCTGATATGCTGGAGTAAAATAGGAATAACTTTTTTCCCTGATATTGGATTTAGGCGAAATTGGTATAGTTGGAAAGATAATTCAATTATCTGTCTTTTGATAGGTCATGAGATCAAAAATTCCATGTATAATGATAGATATTTTTGTTTGAAGTTGACTATACCAATATCCTTCTCAAGAATTCAATCGGTAAGGAATGTTTTAATTCGTCTGATAGCTGGGAGTTATTTGAAGCCTTAATATACATCTAACTAACTCATTAAACTATAAAAGAACCATGATGTAGCATGCATGAGTTTGGTACATGTCTATAATATTGGTTTGGATTTTTTGGGGTATTACAATATTTTCCATTTGGAAACATTCGTCCTCAAATGATAATTGCTTGAGAGAGGAGAAAAGATAAAATGACACATACACTGATCATGCTCAGCTGGCACATGTTTAGGACTGAATTGAATTTTAAACTGAATATAGACCAACTGAACATGCATATCTAATGCACGACTGATAAGCTGAACTCATGAATGCATGACTGATGTTCGGATGAACTAAAATTTCTCACAATGAGATTGCATATCTGATGTGTGATCGCTTGGATGAACTGATACATGATTGCATAATAAGCTATGCACTAATACTTGATACTAATTTTATACTGGAATTTTGAACATGTAACTGAATAAGCTTAAGGAAAATGGTTACCACGAGCTAAGTCTGAATTAGCGGAGAAAAGATGAGGGTAATTGGTTCGCATGGCTGCTTCTGCTTCCTAAGTATCTCCCTCCATGGACTGATTCCGCTAAAGAACCTTGACTAGAGGGACTTCTTTTTTCCTCAGCCTACGAGTCTGATAGTCGAGGATTTCAACTGGAATCTCTTCATAAGAGAGGCTATTCTAAATGTCAACACTCTAAATAGGGACTACAACTGCTGGGTCACCTATGCACTTCTTGAGCAAAGAGACATGGAAGACTGGATGAACTAACGCTAGATCTGAAGGCAATTCGAGCTCATAGGCTACCTTTTCGAAGCGACTGAGAATCCTGAAGGGACTGAGCTTTTCCTTCTTGTCGAACCTCTTCACTCCCTTCATGGGAGAGATATTGATATAGACATAGTCATCGACCTCGAATTCGAGATCCTTTCTATAAATATCTGTATAAGACTTTTGTCGGCTCGGAGCAGCTGGAGTCTCTCTCTGATCAACTGAACTTTCTCTAAGTCATTGAATACTAAGTCAGGCCCTATGACTGCGGCCTCATGAACTTCGAACCAACCGATCGGAGACCTATATATCCTACCATAAAGAGCTTCGAATAGAACCATCTGAATACTGAAGTGATAGCTATTGTTGTATGCAAACTCAATCGAAGGCAAGTGGTCATCCCAACTTCTCTTGAAATAAATTGCACACGCCCTTAGTATATCTTCTAGAGTCTGACTGGTCCATTCTTCTTGACCATATGTCTGAGGATGAAACGTTGTACTGAGATGAACTTGGGTACCAAGACCTTTTTAGAATATTTTCCAGAAGTTAGAGGTGAACTGGGTACCTCTGCCTGAGATGATAGATAGTGGAACACCGTGTAATCTAAACAACTCCCTGATATGGAGTTTGGCATAATCATCGACTGAGTAAGAGGTACGAACTAGAAGAAAATGAGCTGACTTGGTCATTCTGTCTACAATGACCCAAACTGAATCATGCTAATGATGTGTTCTAGGCAAACCCATCACAAAGTTCATGTTCACTTCTTCCCACTTCCAAGTAGGAATAGTGAACTCCTTCATGGAACCACTAGGTTTTTGATGCTCTATCTTAACCTGCTAACATGTTGAGCACTTAGCCACAAACTCTGCAACATCCCTCTTCATCCCACTCCACTAATAGATCTCCCACAAGTCGTGGTACATCTTAGTGGCCCCTAGATGAATAGAGTATCGCGCACTATGCACTTTTGAAAGAATTCGCTGCCTCAAGTCATCTACACCGAGAACACACAGACGACCCTGACAACGAAGAACATCATCTCCCCCTTGGGAGAAAACCTCTACTTCCTGATTCTGAACTGACTCTTTTAGCCTGATAAGAATAGGATCCATGTATTTCTTCTCTTTTACCTCAAAAATGAGAGATGACTTTGAACTACTCTAAACACATACACCACCCTCTAAAGAGTCGACTAAGCAAATGCCTAGTCTGGCAAGCTGATAAATCTCCTGAGCTAATTTCCTCTTACTATCCTCAATATGGGAAATACTACCCATGGACAGTCCACTGAGTGCATCGGCCACTACATTGGCCTTGCTAGGATGATAAAGGACACTCGTGTCATAATCCTTAAATAGCTCTAACCACCTTCTTTGAAGAAGATTGAGATCTTTCTGGGAAAAGACATACTGAAGGCTCTTATGATCTGTGAAGATGTCTACAAGAACATTGTATAGATAATGCCTCCAAATCTTTAAGGCAAAGACAACTACTGCTAACTCAAGGTCATGAGTAGAATAATTCTTCTCATGGGGCTTTAACTGTCTAGAGGCGTAGGATATGACTCTACCATGGTGCATGAGGACACAACCTAAACCTAATCTGGTTGCATCACAATATACTACGAATCCATCGGAATTGTCGGGAAGTGCTAAAACTGGAGCTGAGGTGAGTCGAGTCTTCAACTCCTGAAAACTCTTCTCGCAAGGTTCTGAACACTGAAACTTGACCTTCGTCTAAGTCAATTTGGAAATAAGAGATTCAATAGAAGAAAATACCTTGACAAACCATCTGTAATAGCCAGCCAAACCCAAGAAACTCCTGAAATCTGATGGAGAGACAGGGCGAGGCCAGTTTCTTACCTCTTCAGTTTTCTAAGGATTTACTCTAATGCCATCATCAGAAACAATGTGGCCAAGGAATGCTACTGATATTAGCTAAAATTTGAACTTACTGAACTTGGCGAACAGCTGGTGATCCCTAAGAGTCTGAAGAACAATTATGAGATGGTCTGAATGATCACGCTCTGTGCGAGAATAAACCAGAATATCTTCTATAAAGACTATGAAGAATATGTACAAGTACTGCTTGAACACCCGGTCCATCAAGTCCATGAAAGCTGCAGGGGCATTGGTAAGACCAAAGAACATGACTAGAAATTCAAAGTGACCATATCGAGTACGAAAAACTATCTTCGAGATGTCACATTCTCTAACTCTGAGCTGATAATAGCTTGATCTGAGGTCTATCTTGGAGAAATAACTGGCACCCTAAAGTTGGTCAAACAAGTCGTCTATTCTAGGCAGCAGATACCTATTCTTGATTGTGACTTTGTTGAGCTGACGGTAATCAATATACATTCTGAGAGAACCATCTTTCTTGCATATGAATAAGACTGGAGCATCCCATGGGGATACACTGGGCCTGATTAATCCCTTATCTAAGATATCCTTCAACTAATCTTTCAGCTCCTTGAGTTCTGCTGGTGCCATTCTGTATGGAGGAATAGAAATAGTTTGAGTATCTGGGAGAAGGTCTATGCCAAAGTCTATTTCCTTTTCGGGAGAAATTCTTGGAAGATCTTCTGGAAAGATATCTGAATATTTGTTAACCACTGGGACTAATTCGAGACTGTGAGATTCAGAATTGGAATCCTTAACATGCACGAAATGATACACACACCCTTTAGAAATCATTTTCCTTGCCCGAAGGTAGGAAACAAGCTGACCCCTGAAAGATGAAGTACTACCCTTCCACTCTAGGATGGGCTCATTCGGGAACTGAAACTAAACTATCCTATTTCTGCAGTCCACTATGGCATAGTAGGAATGAAGCCAATCCATGTCGAGAATGATATCAAAATTAGTCATCTCTAACTCGACTAAAGCTGCTGATGTGAATTTCTGAAATATCATAACCGGGCAATTCCTGTATACCCGCTGAGCTATGATGGGTTTACCCACTGGGGTAGAGACTGAAAAGGGCTCTGCTAAAATTTTGGTACTGATTCTGAAATCGCCTGCTATGTATGGAGTGACAAAATACAAGGATGCGCCTGGGTCTACCAAAGCATAAACATAAACATACAAAATCTGTAATGTACTAGTAACGACATCAGGAGAATTTTCCTGATCCTTTCGAGTCTGAAGAGCATAGAGTCTATTTGGGCGTTGCCACTAGTAGGACTGGAAGTGGCACCCTGCTGGTTCGGGTGGTCGAACTAAGTTGTGGAACGATTCTGCTGACCCTGAGGGCCTGGCTAAGGACACTCCCTAATCCTATGGTCTAGCTTACCACAACCAAAACAAACATCACTACCGGCTCTGCAAATACCCTTGTGGATCTTACCACAAGTCTGACAAAGGGGATTTGTTCAGGCACTGCTAACACTGCCCTGAGATTTAGAGCCTGGTGTTCTGTCTCTGTTTCTGCCCCTGAACTTTGACACTGGGGAACTAGTGGAGGAAGGGTTTTGAACTGTTGACTTAGGAAAAAACTGCGAACGATTTCCTCTCTCTGATTTGGGCTAAGAAAACTAAAACTGCCTGATCTTACTCTCTTGTTCTGCCTCTCCCTAATCTTAACCTTCTGTTTCTCTATGTGTTGAGCATGGGTCATGAGCATAGCTAAAGTCATATCACTGTTCAGAATCACAGACCTATACTTATTTACCACGCTATAATTCACCCCTGACATGAACTTGCTCATCTTATCCCTGTTGTCTGCAACTATATAAGGGGCATATCTAGCTAGCTGAGTAAATCTAAGAGAATACTCTCTAACCGTCATATTTCCCTGCCTGAGATTGATGAACTCAAGAACTTTGGCCTCTCTCAGCTCTTGGGGAAAGAATCTATCTAAGAAAGCTATGACAAATTCTTCCCACTCAACAGGACCTGCATCCTCTAACCTTTATGCTAACCACTGCTTGTACCAAGTATGAGTGACATCCTGCAATTGGTATGTGGCTAACTCGACACTCTGAGAAGAAGTGACTCCTATGATATCAATGACCTTCTGGACTTGGTCAATGAATTCCTGAGGATTCTCATCTGGCTTAGACCCAAAGAAGGACGGAGGGTTCATTCGAGTGAAGTCCCGACTCCTAGATGTTGCTGAATTGGCAATTGGATTAGCTGGAACGAATGCTGGTCATTTATTTTAGGCAGATACAGACTAAGCAAGAGTGGTAAATGTGGTCCAGAACTCCGCATGAGAAACATGTTCGCCCAAAGGATCTTCAGGCTGTAGAGCTGGCAGATTTCTTCTCTTTGGAGGCATGTTTTTGAAATAAGAGAAGAGCAGATTAGACTGAGAGGTTGACTTAAAATTATGTTTACTAGCACAACATGAATACTAAAGAAAGCGAACTATTCCTAAAACATCTCATAACCTTCTGTACATAAATATGGTGTGCAACACACCTATGTATAAGACTCTACTAGATGTGGCTTTAAGACTTCCTAGGACTCTATTGAACCTTAGGCTCTAATACCAAGTTTGTAACGCCTCAATTCTTTTGAACCGAAATGCTACATGGTTCTTATGACCCCGAAGGATCACAAGCTAACCCATGATTGATATCTATACCTGTACAATGCAATATATAACGTAATAATGCAGAAAACATGAACATGTAGTCCATAAGGTTAAACTGAATAAAGAATCTATCAAAACATAATATCCATATGGGTGAAAGATACCCAAAATAGCTGAAAATTGAATTAAATCTGAACATAAGTCTGAATACTAAATCTGAAAGCCTCTAAGTACTGTCTGATTAAGGAGTTGAAGGAACATGTCTCCAACTAACTCTGTAAATTGATAACTGGATAAAATAATAATGAATGAATCAAATCATATTGTCCTTGAATGAAGAGGACTCATTGAATCTCTGCGACTGGAAATGCTACTGATACTGCTGATCTGGAGCTCGTGTCTCTGAACCTATGGTGTAACATAAAAATAAAGCACCATAGTGCAAATACATCAGTACGAGGGAATATACTGAGTATATGAGTGAGGTAGGCTAAATATAAACAGGGTTTACAAGTATGAACAATGTTAACTGTCTGACTGCTATGAACGTAAGAGTACAAACATGCATACATAGTAACTAAAATCATGGCTGCATGATAACTTGTCCTGTATGCTAATACATGGTTTACTGATGGCTAACATGACTGATACTAAAATTCTAATAACATGGATGATTGTATCTGACAATCCTGAATCTGATAAAACTATCTGAGTTCCGTGCTTGAACTAAGTCTGACTGTATCTGACAGTCCTAATATACTGAAATCTGAAGACCTATCTGAGTTTTCCTATTAAGACTGATTCTAAAATTATGGGAGGTATTTGTTTAACCGACATGCCCCAATAACGCATATAGCTAAGTTAGAGTCCAATCTCTGCCCTGACTGGAGGGGTATCTATACCGTGCCACTGGTAAGGACAGTTGTGGATGACCCTTAGCTGGAAGGTATTCAAAAGAAGAATGGTGGGAACCCTAAACTGATACGTTAAGCCACCTCATCAACCCTAATCTGACAGTCTAAGATATTTCAACCTACGCTGGCTACGTAGTTCTAAAACACAAGGATGACTACTAAGAATCACACCCTAAACTGGTAGGTGAGTTCCCATCCTTGGGTTCACTCGGTGCTAACTTCTAATCCCATCTGAAGAGACTAAACATGATTCAACTGAATGTACATTGACAGATTAATTGACTTCCGTTGACTGAAGGAGTAGTACTATTATCTGAGAGTTAACTGAGATCATGAGATTTTTGAGGTTTCCTGAGTCATATGACTGACTGAGTTCTATAGATTATAGTTTGACTGAGATTATCGTGACAACATGAAATGGCTCTAGGCACACAGCTATGTTTTTTGGGTACGAATACCCCCAGTACTCGATAGAAGGAAACTGACACACATGAAATGACTTGATCATAAGATTTGAGTTCACAATTCATAATATCATAAGTAGGGGATATCATATTTCATATAGTTATTCAATATCTTAAACATTGTAGGGAATACATGGATATATTCTGTGTACATATTGTATATCTCCATTATCTTACATGTTTCATACCACCACAATAGCAACACATGAAAAGAATGGAATTTATATTAAAGTATATAGCTAACATGGACTTGTCATTTAGACATCATAGAACCATACAAACATGAATTTCTAGCATCCTAAGCATTTTATCAAACACCTTGCATAAATTCTAAAGGAATAGGTGGGTTTCATACTTGCACCATATTAAACCACCTAAAGTTCATGGTTTTCAATTAACAAACATATATATTCCATGAAAACACCTTTAGACATCACATTGAAACTTAAACAACAATTGCCAACATGTACATACTTATATCACCACAAAAAGTTTATAAAATAATATTTAAAACATGGTTTTTGAGCTCTATGAACGAATTGGATCCATAGATGAACACTACACATACCTTAGAAAGGAAACCTTGATGATTTGCTGGAGAGTTCTTGGATTGGGAAACTTAATTCTTGATTATCTTGGAAAAGGGCTTGAATCCTACTTTTGAGAGATGAGTTTGATGGAAACCCTAATCTTGTGGTTAAGAGCGTAAGAGAGGGTTTTTGAGATGCTTAATTGAAGAAAAATGGGAAAAATTATGCCTCTTTAGGGTTATAAATCGTGGAAGGTGAAGGAAATGACCAAAATTCCCTTATGAAATAAATTCCTAGTTGCCAAAAAATCATAGCTAATGACCTTAGTGATAGGGCATCACAAATGTGATAAGCTATCATGAATGTCGTCACTTAGGAGCCAGTTTCTTCCTAAGGATGACGACCTTCGTGATAGGACCTCACAAATATGATAAGCTATCACGAATGTCGTCACTTCGGAGCTGGTTTCTGCCTAAGGCTAACAACCTTCATGATAGTGAGTCACAAATATGATAATATATCATGAATGTCATCATGTAGGAGCTGGTTTCAACCTAAGTCTGACGACCTTCGTGATAGGGCGTCACAAATGTGATAAGCTATCATGAATGTCGTCACTTAGGAGCTGATTTTTGCCTAAGGCTGACGACCTTCGTGATAGGGCACCACAAATGTGATAATATATCACGAATATTGTCACTTAGGAGCTGGTTTTTGTCTAATCCTGACGACCTTCGTGATAGGGCATCACAAATGTGATAAGCTATCACGAATGTCGTCACACTGTTTCCAGCCTAACATGCTAGAGTAAAATAGGAATAACTCTTTACTCCGATATTGGATTTAGGTGAAATTAATATCGTTGGAAATATAATTCAATTATCTATCTGTTTATAGGTTATGAGATCAAAATTTCTAAGTATAATGAGATATATGCTCATTTGAAGTTGACTATACCAATATCTTTTTCAAGAATTCAATCGGTAAGGAATGTTTTGATTCGTCTGATAGCTGGGAGTTATTTGAAGCCTTAATATACATTTAAATTACTCATAAAACTATAAAATAACCATGATATACTATGAATGATCTTGGTACATGGCTCTAATATTGGTTTGGATTTTTCGGGGTATTACAGCTAATTCATTTTTTGCACTAAATAAATAGATATTTCAAGAAAGAACAAAAATGTATATGATGCTCTAGAGACTGGTTGTTATATACCACCAAAGGATGTGGTGCAGTTGATGGGGTTGCTCCTCCCTTAACCAGAGGTTTCAGTTTCGAGCCCTAGGTGTGGAAAAATCCTTGGTAGCTAGGGTGCGCTACCCCCAGGATGGGGCTCTACCCGGTGCGAATACTGATTAATCGAGATCCAATGAGGGTTCCAGACACTGAATGAGAAATCAAAAGGAAAAGAATGGTTGTTATATAAAACATTTCTTTCAAGAGTATTTCTATTTTTCATGCAAAAATGAAGAACACAAAGTAAAAATGTTGAAGTTTGAGATTAAAAAAAAGGATCCATGAAGGTTTGAATTCATGACCCCACACATGAAAGTTATGTCTTTAACTACATCGCCAGAAGCAGCTTTCTATAGATTATAGAAAGGGTAACTTACATAAATTTCAGATTTTTAATGGGTTCTAACGTTTTTTTTCCATAATTTTGTTTAATTACATGATATTTTGGATTTTAATATTTATGATACATATTTTTAGCCTTAATACATATACATTGTAATACATTTGTAATTTAGTGGTTAGTTACATAGAAGTAACTAATTTTCAATTATTACAGAGAGTAAAATTTGGTACAAATTGTGGAAATGATACATCTGGTTCTAGATGTATCACAATGATATATTTCGTAAAATTACTCACTAGCCATTAAAATTCAATCTCGCACCAAAATAAATAATTTACCTATGTCAAACATATGTTAAATATATCAATCATTTATAAATAAATTAAAAAAATGAATTACAATCACAATGTATATGGCATGTGTATCACCAGTATTCCAATAACAAATGTATCATACTGGTAATGTATAAATTTTGATAACTGATTAACAATACCAATACATATTTTTCATACTATTCTATCAGTGTTACACATGTTGTTTCTCATAGAATAAAATATATCAATGGTGCATGTATAAAATGTATCACAAAATTAAATAAAATATCATATGTATCAATTGAGAAATACCCAAATTGTATGAGGGTGGTGAAACCATTAAATGAACAAAAAACATATGCATCATTCTTAAAATTATGAAAGGAATATATGAGTTCTTGATATATATATATATATATATAGAGAGAGAGAGAGAGAGAGAGAGAGATGGATAGATGGATAAATGGATAGACGGATAGATGGATAATACATACATATGTATATGTCTTGATACATATATATATGTCTTGATACTTACATTTATTTGATACATATGATTGATACATATGTATATGTATTGACACATATGTATATGTCATGATACTTATGATTGATACATATAATCCTCTCCCCTCGGTCATTCGTCTGCACCATCACCACCATCTTCGCTACCCCCCTCCGTCGTTTGTCCTCACCACCACCGCCACTTTGGTCGTTATCATCGAAAATCTAACAATTGATTTTTCAATCTACTTATGATTGATACATATAATCCACCACCACTACCACCCTCCGTCATTCATTCGCACCATCATCGTTGCTTGGCTACCCCACCCCTCCGTTATTTGTCCTTACCACCACCGTCACTTTGATCGTTCTATTTGGAAATCTAACAACTGATTGTTCAATTTCTCATCTTTTCCTTAATGGATACTAACTTAAAAGTTGAAAAAGAATTTAGAATTGATAAAAGAAAAGTTGATAAAAAGGTTAAAAAATGAAATTAGTGAAGAAGCTATAGTAAAAGAGATGAAAGTTGTATCAATTGATGATAATTTGGGAGAGATTTTAGGGGATGAAATATTTGAAAAAAAATATTCAAATATAAATAGATTGCACCTTTAATTGTGGAGTAAAATTAGGGTGGGGTTTTATTCATATGTATCAAGAGTAAAATATAAAATTTGAAAATCTAAGTAATTGTTTAAAAGGTAAGAAATTTTGGGTAATAAGGTCTCTTAGGTTTGTGGTTTTGTGTAATTTATCCTTATAGAAATTGCCAAACAAAAGCCCACGATACAGGCTGTTGAGGCAACAGTGAAACTGCCAAAGAAAAGTCCCATGATACAAGCACCTCAAGTAGCACAATTGTTGCTTATTATATAAGACTAGATATCCACGGCTCATGTTAGTACGAGCCCAATATATATTTTTTTGTCTCAATTTATGTGACATAAATAGAATTTAAATAATCGATTATTAAAATAATTAAGTTTTTAATTATTATGATTTATAATATTTTTTCTATATTTTAATTTAAGTGACACTTATATAATTTTGACAGTCAATCAAATATTTTATATCTTTTAACTGTTTTAAGTTGTTAATTATGCGATTTATAATGTTTTCTTACATAATTTTTCAATAAGATATGAATATTTTGTCTATCCCAGTTTATATGGCACAGATAAAATTTCGACAGTCAATCAAATTATATATATATATATATATATATATATATATATATATATATTAAAATCTTAATTATTGTGATTTACAATATCTTTTATCTCATTTTTAAATAATATATGTTACTTTATTTCTTTCTCTGTCACATCTCAATTTATATGGCACTAATATAATTTCATGAGTCAACCAAATTTTGTATGTTGACATATCATTTTGTGTCTGTATTATTTTTTTATAAAATATTATTAATTTTTAATGCTTAGATGATCATAATAATTAATTATGGATGGTATAATAAAATCACGATTGAAGCTGGGAATCAGACATGTATTAAATGACTTATAGTAACTAATTAGAAGTTTGCAAAATTACTATAAAAAATACTTGTGGAGAAAATTTAAGTGAGGTTTATATAAGACGTTGAATTAATTTAAAACATTAAGAGTAAATTTATCATTCTATGTCTATTTTATCTTTTCTATTAAATATTATTAAATTTTCAACACTCAGATGGTTTATAATAATTGATTAGGAGCGATATTGTAAAATTGCAGTTGAAATAGCTGAAGTAAACATACCATAAATATCTGTTTTATTTTTTTATTAAATATTATTAATTTTTTAATATGTAAATTATTTGTAATAATTAATTAGAGATGGTACAGTAAAATTATGATTCAAACAATTGAAGCAGACAATACAAATAAATACTATGTCGATAACGTGCCTGAAATAGGCTAACACCCTCTTATTATTATACTAATTTGGGATGCATGCGTTGCACGTGTATTTAATATTAAATAAGAAAGTCGTATGTATTTGTGTGTCCAATGTTTAAATATTTAGTTACAAAAATACGTGACATTATTAAGCTAAAAACATAATTTATATGAAGCATAAGAATAAAGAAATGATAATATATAATAATGAGTGTGACCGTACTTGGATAATTCTAAAGTGTTCTACCGAATATCATGTACTTTGAAATCATTATTTTCGATAAGACTTTTCTATGATATTTATGTCCATGATAACACGCTACTTTTAATCAAGACTTTGCACTAGTAGGCTTATAAATAGATTGAGTACGTTGAAGCAACTCCAATTGTTAAAAGTTATCCCACATTCACATATATAGTCTCTTTCATGAGCTTCCTCCTCGTCATAATCCCTTTTGTACAAAAGCATGCACAACAAAGTACATAAAAGATAGACTTCTCACGTTTAAGTAAGTCATGGAGTTCTAATTAATTTGTAGTTTTTGTTTCCGTCTGAATATGTGTTATGCTCCTTAAAATTCTATATAATTGGATAGATGAATAAATAAATCAAGAATACAAAAGAGTACACACGCATCAGAGATTAACTTTAAATTCTTATCATATATTTTCTCTTACCATCTTCATAATTTCTAAAATACATTTTAGGACTCCACAATTATTAATCCTCTTAATACATCTTACCATATTTTATGATTTCTTAAAAGACTTTAAACAAGATTAATAATATCTATGTTGCCTGATCCAAGTTCTGATTCATATAAGCGTTTAAAATCTTCTCCAACGGGTCAATATATAATGATTTGGAATTTTATCTATACCTTTGTAGTTGGGCATAGATAAAACATGTCTGCATAGATAGCCTTTAAAGTTGAAATAATTGCACATACATTGAACTTCTATGTACCCCTATTTTAACTTATCATATTTGCGTCCCTTATGTCTCCTTGAACCTCTAATTCTTTAACAATACATGTGAAAACGGCTTCATTAGTGTGAATTTGTGCTATACCTAAATAATTAGGCATTAACACCATCTCATACATGTTCATAGGATTCATAGAAGCGTATGCAAAAATACTTATCTATTGAAAAATCAAATATATATATTTTTAGCATACAATTTAGAGAGCGTAACTTGTAATTCTACCTTGTTCTCAAGGCAGGCATAAATCTCTCAACTCAATATCACAAAGAACTTTCTTTTAATGTACTTTGTACTACAAAATCATATTTATCAAAAAAATTCTCTCAAATTTCTTTGTTTATGTACATGTCCATCAAATAAGGTGCATGTGAACTCATTACAATGATCATCAATAAATATTTCAGCCAAAATGTATCTTTCATATAAAATAGAGCCCATCGTCTCGATCCTCATCCAAACTTTGAAGTCATCCGTAGCTTCTACCATCAAATTGCTCGATATCATCTTTTAAATTTATGATATAGAAAAGGTTGTGCTCATAAACTGCAATGATAAAAGTTGTATACGACTTGGCTATCACCTTCTTTGAGTTCTAAATGTGTGAAGCCATCAATTTGGTTGCCGGTTACTTTTTCTTCTGGACTTCCGTAAACTGGTGTATCAATAGTTGGAGCTCTATACAGCTTAATTATACGCAATTCCACATAAATGTTGTCTCTAACTTTCTTTAACCCCTGTATCCATCTTGCTGTATGACTTGGACAGATAAGAAATTATTTCCCATAAAACCTCAGGCTCAAGAAACTATAATAATGATCAAAATCAAAAGAATAATCTGACAAAATTTACTGCATAATTATACCTATTTGAGATAGCCAGATGCTGCAAAAATAAAATAAAAAAATTAATTAGATTTGACCGACACAAAAATAGAAACCTAATAAAAAATTATCATAAAATCACACTTAAATGAGTTTTACACATGTAACTCACATCAATCGATAAAATAATATATAAAAGAACAAAAATGTTAAAATATTGAAATTAACGTAAACTAAATACTATATTTGTTTGAATGATATAGTTTGACTTACACGATGATCACAAGCCTTCTTTGACACAAGCAAGTTGGTATGTGTTTTAAGTTTATAAGGAGATCATCTTCTTCCTTTTCAAAAAATTCTTCCCCAAGTATTCTTGTTGCAACTTCTCTTATTGATTTATCATTAAATGATCTATGCAAGCGAAACAAAACACATCAAAATTAGCAAAAAACTGTAAAACTCTAACAAGAACAAAAAATTTATGTTGTACTCCATCTAAAAACTAAATCATCATTAAGGACTTGCTGATATTATTTAAAAACATGCACATTTAGATATTTACTTTCACATAATCATATTACTTCTCACTTATTTATTGGAGAGAGCAGTCATGGAATGAAATGGAAATTAGCTTAAACACATGATAGCATATAATGAACAAATGTTAGCTTGTAGTGAACAAATGTGAAGTCTGATAAGAGATACACTTTCAACGGCTAAACATCCCGATGAAGTCCTATAAGGGGTACACTTTCAAGTCCTAAACATTCGGTGATTGAGTTAGACTTACTTTACGATGTTGAAGTCCTATAAGGGGTACACTTTCAAGTCCTAAACATCCGGTGATTGATTTAGACTTACTTTACGATGTTCTGAATCCATCGGATCACATGACTATTGTTATCAAACAACAACATGCCTGATGTAATCCCACAAAGTGAGATCCGATAGAGTATAACTCAGATAATTTCCTGCGTCAATATGGATATTATTATCCTCATACTTCATTTGGCGTAATGCGAAATAAGGTTACTTAGCAAACTCAAGCCCATTAAATCAATTATTGAAAAAGTATTACAAAAAATCTATCAACATTGAGGATTTTATTTGCGATGTTCTAAATTCATTAGGTTGCATGGATATTTTATTTCATCCTCATACTATCGATTTGGTGCAACTCAGTTACACTCAATTGGCTAAACTAAAGCCCATTTTACTATACTATTGGACTAACTAAAAAAATATAAAGATCATACCCTATGTAGATGTGGGCATCCTTAGGAGTATTTAGAGCCTTTTTTAAAGACCACGTTAATGCTCATAAGCTGCAATCGAAACCAATTGATGAATTCAACTTGGAGGGACAAAATCCATGCAATAATTTCAATCAATACTCTAATAAGTATAATCAAACAACTTCACATTTGATGGACCAGGACAAAAGTACTTCTTAACATCTTAGTTCAATAGAGAAGCATCATATGTAGAATCTGAGCATATAACTGGGGCATGTTGAGTTTGTACAACATAACACTTAGAATGATGTCCGTTCATCTGAAAAAATACAATATTTGAAGTTAGACTAATTACAAAGAGGACGTACCTTTTTTGAGGATTTTGATGATAAAATCCAACTACTTGTACTTACTAGCGCCACCGGGGCAGGGGTAATGCCTGCTTCTCAATTCAATTTCTCTTATCATATGTTTTAGAATTTGTTTTTCACATTCACAAGAGAAAAAAGTAAAACTACCAACACTAATTCTTCAAATAATAATTTGATGAAAATAGTAAGTGACACATTAATAATTGAACATCATTTGCATGTACAGTCATCGATAATTCGCCTTGAAAATTTATTTTTAATAATAAGTGTATGTCGAATTATAAATGTTTGGTCAATCATTTATATGAACAAACAATAAATTTGATTTTGTACGCTTTTACTATCTCAATCTTAAGTTGGTTAGATCTATACTGGAATATTGATATTCGCAAGACTATGCTATAAATTCATTATCATTATCGAGAACATATCTATTAAAAAGCATAACCACCTACTAACCTTCTATCCCAATCCGTGAACTCCATATTCTCCTATCTAATGGACCTTTGTAAATAAGAATCACAAATTTCTTAAAATAAAATACTACAAACATGCAACAATTAAAACTAAATTGTACATAAAAGCTATGATATTACAGAAAACATGATTCATAAATAAAAAGGAATATAATTTTGAAAACCTATATGAGTTGTTTTAGAATTCCTCTATTATAATTAAAAGAGGACAGGAAAAATTCTCAAAAATTTAGTGTAATACCCCGTATTTTCGTGCTAGAATTTTAACCATCGTTCCTGCGCGTCTAAGCTCTAATACAAGTGATTCTCACATGAATACAAGTTGCATGATCATTATCCTAGTCTATGTAGTAGTTTAGAGGTGAAAAATGTTCATAGCAATGACCTAGAACAAAGTTGAGCTAAGACCAATTGATTCATCCAAAGTTTGACATTCAATTCTACAAGGATCAACTTCAAATGTGTAAATATCTTAATATACATGAAACTTTTCATCCCAATACCTATCAAATTATAGATAATTGAATTAGCTTTCCAACGATATCAATTTTACAAAACTCCGATACCCGAGCGAAGAGTTATGCCCATTTTCGTGAGAGGCAGTAAGGGTGTGCGATGGAAAATGCGCCGCCCAATAAAATATGTGCGATTGGGAGTGAGAGGCATACTTAAATGCCTACCATAAGGTGTGTGACGCACACCTTAAGGTTTGTCATGGGTTGTGCGCCGCATACCTCACTTACAAGTGCCAAAAACACCCCTATATATGTCTATAACACGGGATTAAATTCCCATAACAACAAAATAAATTTACTTTCTCTCAAAATCACCAAGAACATTCATTAGGGTTTCAACCTAAAAATTCAAATATCTGAAGATTCAACCATGAATTTTTCTATAATTCTTCAAGATTCGGAATCCCTATTCTGAGGGCTACAAGAAACACTTATTATTTTCACGAATAGAGTCCCAAGGTCAAAAGTTCATTCAAAGCTTCAAGTTTAAGGAATGTGGGGTTTTTCAACAAGAACACCCTTTCGTTCTTGTGCCCAAATTGATTTTTCTTTTATGAATATACATGATTTTACATGTTTTGATATGAATTTGAAGCATGAATTTATACCCTATATGGTTTTACATGATATTATGATACTTTCTATGTTTTGGAAGTTGAATTGAATGAGAATGATGACATTTTTGTACATAAAACTGAATTTTTCAGATTTTAAAGTAAGTTATATATATTTATGATGAAAAGCATGAATCTTGAGAAAATTGATTTTGATGTATGAGACCTTGAGTCCTAATTGGAATTGTACTTTGAGAAATTATGTGCTACAAGCACAATGAGATTTGAATCCCAAAGCTAATTTTCTTTACCAAGATGTATGATTATAAAGCTGAAATTTTAAGTTTTAAGTAATTATTTTTGTGCTTATGTCATAAAGTATGAAACTTTGGAAGGTTTTATGGTGATATTAATGTATGAGTTTTTAGAACCCTATTTGAGATTATTATTTTGAGAAAATTATGTGTTATAAACACCTTGAATTTAAATAATTTGAGATGATAAAGAAGCTTTGACCTTTTGCTCGTAAAAAGGATTGCTTTTGAAACCGAGATGAGAAAAAAAATCCACTTTTATTGATTTATTATGAAAGGGGCAGCATGATGGCTCCTGTTGTGAATTGTTGAAAAATTAATTAGTGGATTTTCTTTTGAAAAGATCTGAGCTAAGTCTGGGAGTAGTCTTTAGCACCGAGCGGGAGGTATATCAGGATTGGTACTTCCCTACAAATACATGCCCTCGCAGGTTGTGAGCCTGAGGCTGATTTATATATAGTGATCACTAGTGAATAAAAGATTAAGGTCCTACTCTGATGGCAAGGATAGGACAGCTCTCCCCAACGTGGGTTGGACGTTGGACTCCATGAAGCTCACATGGTTTATGTCGGTTATGAGAGACTCCCAATGTGTGTGTGTATTCTCCTATCTAATATGAAAAGTCTTATTCTTCTATCTGAGATGAAAACATATTTGTTTGAAAGACTGAGTTTGAGAAAGTGATTATTTTCGAAAGATTTAATGAACATATATTCCAAAGAGAATTGTTATAAGATTTGATTGCTTTGATAATTTGGAATCGAGATGGAAGTGAATTGAGATTTATTATGATGACTCACATGTTTCACCCGATATATTTTACTCTCTTATGATTATGATGATTTTAATTCTAGCTAAGTGAGTCATTTATATCAGCATACATAATTTTATAAACTGTGATGATATTAAGATATTATTTTATATATGCATTGCACCCCCATATGCTCGGTACACTTCCATGGTACTAACCCACATATTCATATGTGGGTTATATTTTCTCAGAATGTAGGTACAAGGTATAGTGTACATCTTCATCCAGTCAGTTCACGGCATCCAGTCAGCAGGTGATGAGTCCTTTTGATTCAAGGGCTTGAGTTAGTTATACAGTTTGAGAAGTGTTGTATTTTGTTTATTCAGTCGTATTGAGTTGGGTTAGTCAGGAGTCATGACCTGGCTACCTACAGTCAATACTAGTAGAGGCTTTATAGACAATCAGTAGAAGTTGATGTATTCCGTTTCAGTTTTAGTTGTAGAAGCAGAGTTGTAATCTTGTAAATTTAGTTTTGTATCTATCATATTCAAAAAAGAGCTATTTTTCCGCTGATTTGTATAGATTTGTACTTTTTGTTCAGTTGCTTATGAGTTATGCCAGTAGAAGGGTTAGCTTGGGGTCACTTGTGATCCTAAGAACCGTGTGAAGTATGAAAAGAGTTGTTGATGGTGTTTTTGGTGCTAGAAAAGTATAGTTTATTAGTGAAAGTACTTGGTGGTTGAGTATTGTTACTTTAGGCTTTTCTGAGATTGCAAGAGGAAGTTTAATTAAAATCTATAGAGCTATGAAAGTAATTTAGGTGCGAAGATGGGTAAATAGTAATAATGTGAAGAAGAAGAAGGATGCATTAACGAATTATAAATAAGATAGGCCATATGATTATGATTGATTGTCATTGTGTACTAGTTTTTCTTAATGTTGTGTTCTATAGTTTTGAAGTGAAAATTGTGTGTGAGATTAGGTTGTAAATCATGTTTAGCTCTATACATTAAGTTTGAACAGTTGATGGTTCGATGGTTGATGCTAGTTATATGGAGGTAATCTAGTAGGCCTGAACAGTGTATACAAGATTGTAAGATCATGTGTTTGTAATTAAGTATGATGTAGAGGTGTGCCCAAGGTGCTATGGGCCTGTATTATTTTTTGACGATTATTGCATATTGTGTGGTTAGTAGTAACGTTGAGTTGCTAGGTGGAGAAAGGCTAGTTAGATAATTTATGTTGTTCATGATAGCTAAGTTAAGGAGTTATGATTGAAGATGTTGAGTCTTTTTAGTATGATTTTATTCTCATGGTTTGGGGAAAATATAAGTATAGAAGTGTGATTTTGGTAGGCTATGATTATGTGATTAGATATGTAGATATGGTTGCAAATGAGAGTGTAAGTCTTTGATGATAATTATTGAAGCTTGAAATTTAAGGATGGCATATGGATGGGTTGTTCAAGAATGAAGTCGGTAAGTTCGAAATTAGTTTATTCTTGTGAGTTTAGCATTTATTTGTAGATCTTAGAATGATAAAATTATGGCTTATCTCGAGAATATGTGGAGTATGCCTTTAGGGGTATTTGCCTTAAAGTTATATGTGGTTTTAATGATAGGCTTGAATGTCATGTTGGGTGTAAGATGATGAATGAAATATGCACTAGTGAATCCATATCAAGAGTTTTAAATTAGTCATTGAAGTGGTAAGGCATTTTATGCTTAGGGTGTGAGCTCTAAGAAGATATACAATATTGAACCTTGTGATTTAGACTAGTATTGTGGTTTGGCATATTGTATCTTATGATTTTTGAGTTAGTCTTGGCCTTAGTGAGAGGACTTAGTTTACTTTAGACCCAGCAGAAAGATTTATCAGTGCCTATGTGAGAATTATAAGTTGAATCAAATGAGTATGGTATTTAAGTGGAATAGTATAGTTGAGAGAACATTTGAGAAGTGATACTAAGCTTAAAAGTAAGAAGTTTTATTGCCTGCGGCCTAGCAATCCTATCCTAGTTTATGAGTTATATAATTATATTCCATTGTATAGAGTTATATCCATGTTGTAATTCCTTAGTCAAATGTCTTATTCAGAGCATGCCCAAAATTCTTTTCTCCCTAATGTCAATAGAATTTCGTAGAAAAGTGCTAAAGAAATACTCCATTTGAGTATGAGTAGTCAGTATAATCCAGTCCATATAGCTTGTAATCTAGTTTAGCAAGCAAGGAGATAATCTCCTATAGATTCTTAATTTTCCAGCTAGTCTTACTATCCGTAGTCTTATACGTATGTACATTCCAAGAGGCCATGTATTTGTGTCCAATTAAATTATGAATTCATCTCAGTTCATGCATCAGTTTCAGTTTCAGATATTAAGTCATGATTCAGTTCGTAAGTATCCTATGTAATATCACAGTCTCTTCCTAGTATTTTCATCAAATTATTATCATTCGGGGACGAACGATCCCAAGAGGGGATGTTGTAATGCCCCGAGTTTTCATGTGATAAACCTCTCATCCTTTCTCATGAGATTAGATCCAGTGCAAAGTAATGGTTACTCATAAGTTGACACTCTCGTTTCTATCTTAGCCATATAGTTATTTTTCTTGAGGATTTATGCACTTGCAGACCAGTTCAGTAGCTCATTATTCTTGAGATCCAGTGATTCAGTTCTATCAGTTACACATGATAGCTTGAAGACTAATATTCCTCTATGTTTCAGGTTAATTATCCACATTCGAGGACGAATGTTCCCAAGAGGGAGATAATGTTATACCCCATATTTTCGTGCTAGAATTCTAACCGTCGTTCCTGCGCATCTAAGATCTAATACAAGTGATTCTCACGTGAATACAAGTTACACGATCATTATCCTAGTCTATGGAGTAGTTTAGAGGTGAAAAATGTTCGTAGCAATGACCTAGAACAAAGTTGAGCTAAGACTAATTGATTCATCCAAAGTTTGACATTCGATTCTACAATGGTCAACTTCAAACCTGTATATCTCTTAATATACATGGAATTTTTCATCCCAAAACCTATCAAATCGTAGATAATTGAATTAGCTTTCCAACGATACCAATTTCGCAAAAATCTAATACCCAAGCGAAGAGTTATGTCCATTATCGTGAGAGGCAGTAAGGGTGTGCGATGGGCAATGCGCCGCCCAATCAAATGTGTGTGATTGGAAGTGTGAGGCATACTTAAATGTCTGCGGCGTTAAGGTCTGCCATGGGTTGTGCGTCGCATACCTCACTTCCAAGTGCCAAAAACACCCCTATATATGTCTATAAATTAAAAATATTTTTAAATTAAAAAGGATGGAGGAAAAATAGAAGGGGTTGGGGAGGGGGGGACGGGCTGGGGTGGGGTGTGGGGGTGGGGAGGGAAAAAATATATTTTTTAAAATTTTTAAAAATATTTTTAAAATAATTTTTTGATTTTTAAAAATATTTTTAAATTATTTTAAAAATATTTTTAAATTTAAAAAGATGGAGGAAAAAAATGATCCTTTTTTAATATTTTTTTAAATTATAAAAATATTTTTAATTTTTTTAATTTTAAAAATATTTTTAAATTAAAATAGATGGAGGAAAAAAAGGATCCTTTTTAAAAAAATTTAAAATTATAAAAATGTTTTTAATTTTTTTAAAAAAATTTAAAAATATTTTAAAATTATTTTAAAAATATTTTTAAATTTTTAAAAATATTTTTAAATTTATAAAAATGGAGAAAAAAATAGGACCCTTTTTATTTTTATTTTTATATTTTTTATTTATTTTTTAATTATTTTAATGTTAAATTGGCCAAAAAATGACCCCCACTCGCACCCCCAGACGAGTGGGTACACTCTCCTTGTCCTAGTCAGTATGACCACATAGGCAAGGTCAATGGTCAAAGGGTGCAAAATGTTGTCTTTTGAATGGTTCAAGGGTCCAGATGACAAACATGTAAGTGGAAGTATCCAACTTACAAAACCGATATAGTATAAGGGTCCAGAAGGTAATTTTTCCAAAAATAAAAGTTGAAATGATGGGAGTATATCCTCTTTAATTTTCTTTTGTTTCTTTTATTTCTTTCTCTAATCTGCTTGTATAAAATTTGATAAAGCTTAATAATTTTAGTCAGTGTCGGACTCATAATTTAAGGATGGTGGGTGCTTAAAAAATTTAAAAATTAAAAAAAATAAAAATTTACCTCAATGAGATTCGAACTCGGGGCATCACTTTCAGTGGAGAACCTTAAAGTCAACTAAAATGTCAATGCAACCAATCAACTTTTTGTTTTAGTGGGTGTTTTTTATATTATGTACCTATTTTTGTATATTTTTTTTATAGAATTTTACCTATTTCGCGTTGTATTTAGTGGGTGTCGGAGCACCCCACAAATGAATATAGGTCCGCCCTGATTTTAGCTTAAAGTTTTGTATTTTTAAAAAGCTATTCAATGTATATAAATGATTTATTAAAATCAATAACTTATAATTTTTTGAAATTCATAAATTTAAACTTTTAGCTTTACCTTTATTTACATGTCTTTTTCTTTCTTTTTGATAAATCCTTGAACTATTCCTCGGTCTTTTATGGTGGCTTTTAACAGAAATTGCTATACAAAATATAAGGGGTCGTTTGGTTTGAGGTGTTGAAACAAATAATTTCGGAATAAAATAATAATCTCAGGATAAAACTTTTTATTGCATGTTTGGTTGACAATAGTCGGGATAATTTAGCCCGGAACTAATGTTTGGTTGGTAATAGTGGGGATAATTTATCCCGGGACTAATAAATAGTCCCGGGATAAGTTATTCACTCAATCATAATTTATCCTTGGGATAAATGTATGAAAGGACAAAAATACCCTCAAACTCTATTATTTTCATTTCTCTCTCTCTCTCTCACACACACACATACATATATATATATATATATATATATATATATATATTCATAAATAATAAATTATATTTAATTAGCGTATAATATATTCATAAATAAATTATATATATATAATAATAATTAACGTAAACTGGTAAACTGTATAATAATTATGTTTTAAACGTATAATATATATTATGAATAGTATAATATATTATGAATATGAATATATATTATGAATAATGTATAATACATTCATAAATATATATAAATTATATATTCATAAATTATGTTTAATTAACATATAATATATTCATTAATTATGAATACAGTATATTACGTAATATATAACGTAATTACGTAATATATGACATAATATATAACGTATAATATTATGAATATATTATGAATATATATATGTTAATTATTTTTAATTATTATATATATATTATGTTAATATATTTAATTATAATATATTATGTTTAATTAAGTCAATTATGTTTAATTATATATAACATAATATATAACGTAATATATTCTCACACACACATAAATTAAGTTTAATTACCGTATAATATATTCATAAATAAATAAATTTTGAATAGTTTACCGTTCAAAATGATTGTAAAATATATAAATTATGTTTATTTATATATTTTAATTTCTCTAAAAAATAATAAAAAATTTTAATAATGAATATTTAAAACTTAAAAAGAAATATATATATATATATATATATATATATATATATATATATATATATATATATATATATATATATATATATATATATATAAGTTAAATAAGATGGAGGGTATTTTGGTAATCAATCAATTTATTCCTAGATATTATACCATGCATATTACTTTGAATACAACTAACCAAACACTCAATAAAAAATAATCTCAACATAACTAATCTCATTATAACTTATCTCATAATAAGTTATCCCAGCATAACTAATTCCGATATAACTTATTTTCAAACCAAACGATTCCTAAGGGTCTAAACCTAATTTTTAATTTTCTAAACTTGAAATAGAATTGTTTCAATTTAATGTTGTTTCTTTTTTTCCCTTCTAGGATGAAGGGACTCAAAAAGCTGTGCCTGACACGTTTCGAAAATTTGGCCCTTTTTGGTTTGGGGAAAAATATCAATTTGCATTTATCAAAGAAAGTAGTGTTATGACGCCCGTGCTCTTCCAATATTTATATCTTTTTATTTTAATTTATGTTATAATTTTTACTTTTTAATATATTCATAAAAAGTTATCCTTTTTTATTTTTAGAAATAATTTATTTTTATAATTTTTATTTTATTTTTTAATAAAATATTTTAGAACCGCACAAAATTTAAGGTTTATTTATACCAAAAATTTTAAAATAGCATTTCATTTTTCTACTCCATGCTTAATCAAATGGTGTCACATGAATTGAAACAACAAAGTAGTTAAAAGAAATTCATTTTTAATTTTCCTGTCTACATATTTTTGCTTCATTTATTTGTACCGATTAAAAATTAAAATTTTTATCATTCAGTCTTAGCTCGTAACTATGTTTTTAATTTTTTGGTTGAATACAATTATTTAAATGTACTACTCTCACACTTTCTTTTTGACACACATATGACTATTGCAAATTACTTCATCCAATCATTTTTTATTTATCATTTTGTATCTATTTTATCCTTGTTATTAAATTTTATTTATTATTCAATACTTAACTGACTTATAATAACTAATTAGAAGTGATATAGTGAAATTACTATGAAAAGTACTTGTGAAAAAAATTAAATGGGCTTCATATAAGTCGTTAGGTTAATTTAAAACATCAAGAGTCCTCTGTAGCCAGTTCCCTACCGCAAAATGCGCTGACCGAGGAACGGAGGATTAGTCTCACGGCTGCTGGCTGTGGAGATACCTTCGGCAACCAAAAAAAAAAATCAAGAGTCAACTTATCATTTTTGTCTCTATTTTATAATTTTTTTTTATGAAATATTATCTATTTTCTAATGCTTAGATGACCTATGATAATTAATTGAGGGTGATATAGTAAAATCATGATTGAAGCAGCAAAGCAGACATGCCGTAAATGACTCATAATAACTAATTAGAAGTGATATAACCAAAAAACTAGAAAATACCTGTAAAAAAAATAAATGAATCTCATATAAGACGTCAAGTTAATTTAAATATTTTAAATTAAGTTATCACTTTATCTCTATTTTTATTTTTTAATTAAATATAATTAATTTTTTAAATACTTAAATAACTTATAATGATTATTTAGGGATGATATAGTAAATCACGATATAATAACAGAAAGAAGGCATGTAACAAATGACTATTTTACTTTTTTTGTTTTAATATCTAAATAACTTATAATAATTAATTAGGGGTGGTATAGTAAAATGATGAAGCAAGCACGTCAATGGAGTGGGGCTTACTTGCCGCCAACTCCCTCTTATATAATAAGAGAATATGTTAGAAAAATAATTTAAACTTATAGCAAATTAAAATCAATTAGAATATAATATTTTAATTCATTTTTAAATAAAATTTATAGTCTAAAATATATAAAATAATTTTTAAAAATCTTTAATCAAATGATTTTGCACTATTAAAAGTAGAAGTACGTTTATGTGCAATATGAGAGCTCCAATAGGTATTATGTTTGGTTCTAAGTGATAAAAGTGAATGAAAAATGGAGAAAAGAAAAATGAAGGGAAAAGTGAATGAGAGTTCACTTTATAGAAGAGTATTTCTCTCACATTGGTGGGAGAAAGAGACATTATTATGCCTAAATTAAGAAGCATTCTTTCTTGTGGATAGTGAGGCAAGAAGAAGACAAGCTTCATGCCATTGTCGTCGTCGCTCAGCTCTACTTCGGTTTTGGATTTGGCAAATGATTGAGAGATTATCTTTTTGAACGAAATTCATTTGAAACTTGAGAATTAGTGATATCTAAAAATTCGATTAAAATTTTTTTTCACTTGCGGACACACCCAAGCATATGTGTACGCATGTCACAACGCATCTCAAAAGGACATAACCCTTCGAGGCACTGTTTGAAACTAGAAAGGCGACTCTATCAGCAGATGTGGATGAGGTCAACAGGTGAGCTGGAAGTTCTACAAACTATGACCTACAACCGCATGTAGGCCACCTGTTGGTGCAGGTGGGGTCCACAGGTCAACGACGATTTGAAATAGTGCATTTTTTCAAGAATTATTGCTTCTTTTTTTGAAACACTGTCTTTTGTCTATAAAACCTGATTTTTTTCTTAGGTAAAGGCACAAAATTTTAAAGTGAAAAATATCTTCTTCTTCCTACAAACTCAAGTGTGATTTACGAATCGTTGATTGTGTCGAAGTTCAGCAAATTTGAGGTACCACTATTTGCTAAAGTGAATCATATTATCCTGAGAGGTTATATTTCATTAACCTCGAGTACTTGAAGGGAATAAATTCTTTAAGGACATACCGTGAATTTGGTGGACTAGATTCTTTTTTCTCCATTATTTACTAAACGTTGAGTTTTCTAATTTTTTCAGAAAATGGTTTGAACTTTATTTTAATTGTTCATATGAACATGTGTTTGAAGTTTTGATTGTAAATATAGATTTTGTACTTAAAAAACAACAATCTTCAGGAATTTATTATAATCTGTATTTTGGTTTCTGGAGACTAAAACCTTTTGATTTTCTACTCTGTTTGAACTTGATAGTGATTTGAAGATATAAAAACTTCATTACGAGTCAAATATTCATTTTATTGGTGATTAGAAGAACATAAAAACTACGTCATTAAACTCGATACAAGTTGTTTAAAGTTTAAGACTTTATTGTTAGTATTTATGATACTAAACTGGTTGTCTATTTGTGACAGTAAAATAACTATTAAAAATTAAATCAATGATGGATGACGAAAGTTGCAACAACTAATATTGCTACTTTGAGTCGTTTGAATGCTGTTCCTGCCATGGAACCTATGAAAAAAACAAAACAAATTGGTGTTGATTTCAAAAGATGGCAGCAGAGGATGTTCTTTTACTTGACTACCTTGAGTCTACAAAGGTTCATCACAAAAAGTATTTCAGAGTTGCTGCAAGAAACTCTGAAAAAAGAATATTTCTTAGCAACTTAAGCTTGGAAGCACTCGAATTCTTATGTAAGAATTATATTTTAGTGGCCTACAAGATGATCTGTACAATTTAAACAACAACATGAAGACCTCAAAGAAACTCTATGATATTTTTTCAGAAAAGAAGTACAAAACAGAGGATGCCGAAATAAAGAAATTCATTATTGCAAAAATTTTGAACGTCAATATGGTAGATCGTAAAGTTGTAGTTACTTAAGTCCAAGAGTTACAAGTCATAATCCACGATCTAAGGTATAATCTTAGTAATACCCTTATTGATAACACTAAGTTTGTTCTTGATACTCAAATAATCTTTGATGTAGGTTTGATTGTGAATTATGCTTTTCAAGTAGTGGCAATAATCGAGAAGTCACCATCTTTGTGGAAGGACTTCAAGAACTACTTAAAGCATAAACACAAGGAGATATCTATTGAAGACTTTGTTGTGTAGTTAAGAATAGAAGAAGATAATAAAGAAGTAAAAAAGAGGTCTCGCTGAATTTCTGTAATGAATGGAGCAAATATTATGAAAGATGATCCCACTAAATCAAAGAAGAGAAAAAAAATGTCATGACAACAAGACAATCCTCCTAAGAAGAAATTCAAAGAAAATTACTTCAATTGTGGAAAAGTTGGCCACAAGTCTGCTGATTTTTGGACTCCGGAGAAGGGAAAGAAAAAGGATTAAGCAAACATTGTTGAATCTAAAAAGAAAATAGAAAATATTTGTACTATACTTTCAGAATGCAATTTAGTTTGAAATACTAGAGAGTGGTGGATTGATTCAGGTATCTTCCACTACGTGTGTGCCAACAAAAAACTATTTGTATCATATGCTTCAACTCAAGCTAATGAGAAGATATTTATAGTGAACTCCATTGCAGCAAAGGTTGAAGGAACAGACAAGATTTTCTTGAAGATGACAACGAGTAAGATAGTGACACTAAACAATGTTCTTCATATTTCAGAGTTGTGAAAGAACTTAGTTTCTACTTTATTTCTGACTAAGAATGGATTCAAATGTGTATTTATTTTTGAGACAGTTGTAATAAGTAAGAGTGAAAGTATGTAGTAAAGGTTACATCACAAAGAGTCTTTTTAAGATCAATGTAATGACTGTTGATGTGAATAAAAGTTCTGATTCTTCTTACTTACCTGAGTCAAATGGTTTATGGAATGAACGTCTAGAACATGTCAATTATAAGACCTTGTGAAAATTGATTAGTTTGAAAGTTTTGCCTAACTTTGAGTGCAGTAAATCAAAGTGTCAAAAATGTATTGAATCTAAGTATGCTAAGCATCTGTATAAGTCTATTGAAAGGAATTTCAATCCCTTAGACTTAATTTACATAGACATTTATGATATGAAGTCAACACCATCTCGTGATGAAAAAAAATATTTCATAACTTTTATTGACGATTGCATTATATATTCTATATTTATTTATTGAATAGTAAGGATGAAGCAAAAAAAGCATTTAATCAATACAAAACTGAAGTTGGAAATTAGTTAGATAAAAAAATATAAATGATGACATGTGATAGGGGCGAAGAGTATGAATCTCCTTTTGCAGAGATATATTTGAAAAATAAAATTATTCAGCAAACCATTATTCTGTATTCACCTCAATCAATTGAAATTGCGAAAAGGAGAAACTAAAATTTGAAGAAAATGATGAATATCTTACTTATAAGTTTAGTTTTACTGCAAATCTTGTACGGGGGAAACTATCCCTACAGCAAACCAAATACTCAACAGAGTACCCCATAAAAAGACACAATCAATTTTATATGAGAAATGAAAAGAAAGAAAACTCAACTTGAAATATTTCAAAGTGTGAGGTTGTCTATCCAAAGTCCATGTTCTTATACCCAAAAGGGTAAAAATAAGCTCAAAGACTATGAATTGTGTTTTCATGAGATATGCTACAAACAGTAAAACATGTAGATTTTTAGTTCATAAATTCAAATATCCAGATATCCATGGTAATATGATAATTTAATAAGATAATGATAAGTTCTTTGAACTTATTTATCCGTATAAGACTATACATGATTGTCTAGTAAAGGGTCTTGAACTTATTTATCCGTATAAGACTATATGTGGCCATCTAATGAAAGATCTAAATGACCTAGGAATGAACCAAGAGAGAATATACTTAATAAACAGAATCCAAGAAGTAGTAAATATCAAAGGATGTTAATTCCTTCAGATAAGATTTTGTAACATTTCTTCTTGGGAATGAGCCTTAAGCATTTAAAGATGTGATGTCTTATACAAACTCATGCTTTTAGAAAGAATCCATCAATAGTGAAATTAATTCAATCATGAGTAATCATACTTGAGAGTTGGTTGATCTTTCTCAAAGAAATAAACCTTTAGGTTCTTAATGAATCTTCAAAAGGAAAATGAAATTTGATGGTACTATTGAAAAATACAAGGCAAAACTTATTGTGAAAGGCTTTAAATAAAAAGAAGGCCTTGATTATTTTGATACACACTCGCTAGTAACCAAAACAACATTTATTTAGATGTTAATTGCACTAGCAGCAACACATGATCTTGAAATCCATCAAATGAATGTGAAAACAACTTTCTTAAATGGAGAACTAAAGGAAGAAATTTACATGAAACAACTCGAGAGTTTTGTTATTCTTGGTAAACAAAGGAATATGTGAAAACTTGTTAAGTCACTTTATGGACTAAAACAAGTACCCAATCAGTGGCATACAAAGTTTGACCAAACCATATTGACAAACAGATTCAAGATAAATGAATGTGAAAAATGTGTTTACACTAAAGAAACTCCAAATCACAAAGTCATTATTTGTTTGTATATGAATGACATGTTGATCAGTAGAGATATTTCTGACATAAATATTATAAAGAATATCTGAGAGTAGTTTGATATGAAAGATGTTGGAGTTGCTAATGTGATCATAGGGACAATAATTCATAGAACTCCACAAGGGTTGGCATTTTCATCGTCTCATTATATTGAAAGGGTACTTAACAAGTTCAAGTATTTGGATTTTAATAATGCCAAAATGTCATTAGCTTTAAGATTTTCACTTCAAAATAATGAAGGTGAAAGTGACGCACAACTACAGTATGCAAGAGTGTTAAAAACTTTGATGTATATCATGAATTATAAGTGACTAGATATAGAATGTGTTGTTAATAAATTGAGTCACCACATGAGTAATCTGAATCAAACTCATTGGATGACAATGAAAAAGTTTTGGGGTATCTAAAATATACTCAAGACTATGTTTTACATTATAACAAACTTCCAGTGGTGATTGAAGGATATACTGATACAAATTGAATCACCAAATCAAATGAAGTAAAATCCATGGTGGATATGCATTTACTCTTCGTAAAGAAGTAGTATCTTGGACATCATCCAAAAAGACATGTATTGCATGCTCTATAATGAAATCTGAATTTATTGCGCGTTAGATAAAGCTTGTGAAGAAGTTGAATGGCTCCAGAATTTCTTGAAAGATATTTCTTATTGGCCTAAAGATATGACTCTAGTATGCATACATTGTGATAGTCAAATGGTAATAGGTAGAGCAGGGAGCATGATGTATAACAAAAAATTTCGTGAGATAAGATGGAGATATAATACCATTAGAGAAATACTCCCTAGTGAAATTATCCTGATTGGCTATGTGTAGTTAAAGAATAATGTGTCAAATCCACTTACAAAGTCCTAACTAGAGAGAGAGTTGAAAAATCATCAAAGGAAATGAATTTATGGTCTAGAACAAGTCATCACGTACTTTACCTAGCGGACTGAAGTTTCCAAGAGCTAGGTTAATGGAGATCAAATAAAGTTGTGACTGACGATTCAACATTGTCAATTAACTCAATCCATTCTCATGATGAAGACAATGTTAAAAATAAAAAGATAAGACTTAGGTTGCGGCTTTTAATGATTTCTAAGTTTGACAGAGCTGAGCAAATAATCTAATCTATAGGATTAAACGTTTAGGAATCACTTATACGATGGTGAAGTGGAATCCGCTTCAAGGAGAATAATATTAAAGTTCTATTCTCTAAGCTCTCATAAAATCAAAAAGTGTTCATGGCTGAAACGAATAAAATCATGAAAATCATAAATGATGAAAGGCTAGTTGTGTGATAGGCGTACACAAAAGTTTGACGGTTCAAAGATATAACATCTACCGATTGACCTAGTGCATCCGATATGAGTTAACTATGAAAAGTTCAAAGTGAAACCTACTTACATAGATGCAACTAGTCTTTCCTCATTAATCAAACACTTGTTTATATATTTTTTGTAATAAAATAGCCATTCCTTGTTCTTATGGGAAATTGTTGGGTTCTAAGTGATGAAAGTGAATAAAAATGGAGGAAAGACAAACGGAGAAAAAAATGAAAATGAGAGTTCACTTTATAGAATAGTGATTCTCCCACATTGGTGGGAGAAAGAAATATTCTTATGTTTAAATTAAGAAGCATTCCTTCATGTAGATAGTTAGGCAAGAAGAAGACAAGTCTTGTGCCATCATCGTCGTCGTTCGTTTTCTTCAACTCGACTTCTTTGGTATAACTCGACTTCGATTTTAAATTCAAATTTGAATTTATATTTGAATTTGGATAATAATCGATTGAGAGATTATTCTCTTGAAAAAACTCATTTAAAACTTTAAAATTAGTGATATTTTAATTCAAAAATTAGATAAGAAATTTTTCTCTATTTGTGGATGCATCCGAGCATGTACGGATGCATGTCACAACACACGAAGAGATTCGATTCTTCGGGCACTATTTAAAACTGGAAAAGTGATCTGTGGACACAGGTCCCCATCTGCCAATGCAGATGAGGTTCACAAGTGAGCTAGAAGGTTCTGATTTTTTTACGAATTGCGACCTGCAGCCACATGTGGGCCTCCTACGAGCGCAAATATGGTCTGTAGGTCAGCGATAATCTAAAACAGTGCGCCTTTTCAAGAACCATTGCTTCTTTTGAACACCACCTTTTGGCTATAAATTCTTGATTTTTTCCTCGGGTAAAGACACAAAATTTTAAAGTGAAAAACATTTTCGGCTTCCTAAAAGCTCATGTGTGATTTAAGAATCGTTGAGTGTGTTTGAAGTTCAACAAATTGGAGGAATCACTATTCGTTGAAGTGAATGATTTTATCCTTGGGGGATATATTCCATTAACCTCGACTACTTGAGGGAAATAAATTCCTTAAGGACACACCGTGAATTCGGTGGACTTGATTCTTTCTGTCTTCAGTCTTTTCTAAACTTTGATTTTTTTTTCTAATTTTTAAAAAATAGTTTGAAATTTATTTTGATTGTTCATAAGATGTTTGAACATGTATTTAAAGTTTTAATTGTAAATACAGATTTTATATCTAGAAAACAACACATTAGATATAAGCTACAACAATTTTTGTTTTAATCTTTAGTAGGTAGAATAATTATTGTTCTCTAAGTTTTCTTCTAGATAGCATATTGTGATTGTGTTAAAGCTGCTATGAATTTGTATTTTCTATCCGTGATTAGTGATTAATATGCAGTTCGTTTAAAAAAAGGAAAATTTAACCTTTTTTTATATAGCACGAAAATAGAACAAAGTAATGAAGAATTATATAGGGCATTTAAAAATATTGATTAGTTCGTGAATATTTTTTTTTTGGTTTTGTATTGAAAAACATCTATCACTCGTCGATGGCCAAAAAAACACATACAGGAAGTCGCATTTCTTTGTAAAGAGTGTTAATAAACTATAGGCATATATATTATATTTTTTTTAACCAATTAATTTGTTTTAAAATACTATGGCAAGTATTAGATCTTCCAGAAAATGATATGACTTGTATCAGATGTATTAAATCGCAAATGAATAAGCCAGAGAACTCTTTATTCTAGCTAAACCTAATTGAAACTCCAAAATGGAAATGCCCACAAGTACTAGGTAAGTGGATCATACTTGAATAATGTACAAGAGGTTTTTGAAAGGAGTTTTGCACATTACAAAACCTTAACAAGAAAAAAAAACTACGCCCTCCATCTCAAAATAGTCGGAATTATAGATTTTGCATAATTCTTAAGGAAAAATTAACAACGAACATAAATCTACTAATATGAGTACTATATTATATATTTAATATTGATTATATGATTGTTCATCAATTAATCTATGAATAGTCTTTATTAGTTATGTTAAGGATGTATAAAATTAAATATACATTTATAATAACAAATATTTTGACCTTATGTACACTATATAATTTTGGCAAAAGGGTATGCGATGGACCCTCCTTCACCTAAGGTGGCTCCGACCATGCGAGCGGCTGATTAGTGTAGGCATAACTAGTGTTATTCATTACGAGAATCAGAGATAGATTCTTCGTGCTAATGCTTTCTCAACCAAGTTCGTCGCACCAGACTTTCCTAGTAATATATACATCTCATTTGTAATTTGTGAGTTGTTGATTGGAGGACTTTATCTGGTATACATCTGAAAATAGGGACGACAAGTTTCTTTGAGAATTTGAAAATAAGTTTTGGTAGTTGAAACTGTTACAACTGAAATAATTAGGTGTCATGCAGAAGCTAGCAAAAAAAACATCGAAAGACGCTAAATAAGAAGACAAACGAGAAATATATCAAAAGAGACATAATTTAACGTGGTTCGGTCAATCAACCTACATCTATAAAAGGTGATGAGCAATCCACTATATAAAAGAGAGTATAAAATATCAAGAGAAACAACCTCACACAGTTCACTCAGAATAAAAAGAGGTCTGACACTGCAATACTTGTATCTCACAAATTCTCCCTCCAAACAATTGTTACCATCCAAAAATGAGGGTCATGATAAAACTTGTCGCGACGTACCTTGACAAGTAAGCCTATCACCCTAACTGATATAAAAATAGAAAAAATAGAAATACCCCAAGGTAAGTCTTCTAGAATGAAGTCGGACCATACAAGTAATTATAACACTGCGAAAAGAACATATCCAAATACCATACATTCCCAAAACCAGGTGTTAATAGTGTAAAAACTACTAATACAAACCATGAGTCAAATACATCAGAAATATCCGCACAAGGTCAACATCTGTCTTCAAATACTAATAAAGACATAACTACTATAAAAATATAGAGCTGAACTCCGAACGCATGAATGTCCAACCGCTACCTTGGAAGTTCCAACAATTATCCGAGTCAAGCAAGCTGAGGCGTACTCAAGCTAGGACCTGCATCAGAAGGGTGCAGTAGGCATGAGTACGGTCCAATTATACACAGTAGATATCATAGGCGGACCAAGCGAAGTAGTAAATAAAGCATATAAAATATGCATTAAGGACACGTCACGTTACCTGCAATCAGAAAATGTCCTACAACGGTAGCCCACACTGCTTGCACTAAAATTTCTATAATCTCTACACATAATACAATAATACACCAAATAGGGATACAAATATACATAATATCACATACAAATATAACAAAAGAGAAACATGTATAATCAAGATCATCAAGTATAAATAAAGAAAAATAGAATAATTAGACATTAACAAATCAATATATTGAACAAATAGATAGATGACAAGTCAATATGGAAATACAAGCACAACATAAACATAATAAAACAAGTACAATATATATGATAATGATGATGTATGAGGTCATCACACAACCTTGGGGATCATCGCATAAACCCCATATATACCCACGTAAGAAAGTCTCTCGACGCGGGACCCATGGGAGGTTCGTCAAACCATACACAATCCATATATACATATATCCATATCCATATCTATATCTCCTCCCCGGCACATACCTCGGGAAGGGTTATGTAAGATGTCATATTTTCTGTCATAAAAAGGTGTTACCAGTATTTCTCAAGTATTCCCATGGTGGTACCATTTGTTTTATGAATGAGTATGATATGAGGATGTAATGCTCACAATAAATTATAATGAGTATTTCCACAACAAAGCACATGATATATTTCGACAACCAACCACAATGATAAATTTTTAAGCCACGTGAGCCAATATCTATTTAGCATTTTCATTCATCCATGAATTTTCACATGTTTCATATGCCAAAAGTACGAATATATATATATACACATATATATATCTATATACACACACACACATATATATATATACACATATATATATATACACATATATATATATACATATATATATATATATATATATATATATATATATATATATATATATATATATATCAAAATACACTAAAGGTGCCGCAATAGGCATTTGTAATAACACAATATAATTATTCACATGTATTCAAGGCTATCAACATCATATAGGACCCTACATGATCATATATATCATATAATATCACAAATTCAAACAATTATATCACATATAGGCCCCCACATGGGTACAATACATAGATACCCATTTTTATGATTATCCTACCCTTAACATGCATTTTGTATCATTATTTACTACTCAGCCCAATCTGAAAGAGTTAAACCATAACCTACCTCGAATGCCGAAATTAATTTGTTGCACTTTGAACCCACACCCTTAATTTCCATAAACGATCCCAAAATAATCTGAAACCAAGAAATATAGAATATATACATCAATTGACCCCGGAATGAATTTTTAGAAAAGAAGGGTAAAATAATAACTTTACTTCAAAAATTTGTTCTCCACATTTTTAGGAACCTACAGTTGAAAGATCAAGTAAAATCGAGTAAAATATGGGGTTCAAAATGAAGAAAAACCATTTTAATGCTTTACCGGATAAAATCTTTGAATTCCGTGTTAAAATCAGGAATCAGAGTTGTTTTGAAGGTTAAATTGATGAAAAACTGATAATTATAAGATTTAAGTATTATTTAAGTAAAAGGGAATGAAATTGAGGTTTAAAATCAAGTCCTAATATTTTTAGGGTTTTGAAAAATTGATCAAGAAATTACTAAGAAAAGGGTGAATTCTTACCTTAAATCCGTAACAGAATCAAGAAATAGATGTTAATCTAACTTCCCAAGTTCCCACAAGCTTCACTTTTAAGCTCTCACACTATTTTAAGGTTTAATTCTTAAGAAACAAAATGAAAAAAATGAGCAAAATGGGCCACAAAACTGCTTTAATGGTGCGGAAAAATCTGCAAGTCCAATTTCGACGTCGATAGGGTGTTCGAGATTTGTTCGAAGTTAGATATATGCAAATAAACTATGTAACCACACTAAATTCAGTGCTCCAGACTCAATGACGATATCATATTTTTAAAAAAAATTATTGTCACAAAGTTGAACCCCAAAATTCAAAATCATAATTTTCCAAATCGAGGGTCGAAATGAGATTTAAAAGTTGTAAAATCACATCAAACATGTTACCACTATAAAATCAACGTTCCAAATCTGCTAGCAAAGTGAGATTTTTCATCCGAGGTTGTTTAGACCGAATGTGGGTTCCACACCCATATTTTTAATTTTTTATTTTTTTGACCAATAGGTCGAAATGAGCTCAGGTGCCCTAAGACCCGAACCATAGGTCTACCTAGCCTAAAATTACTATTTCATAGCTACTGGAACTGTCTGTTCTGCCGTCCATCGTACGGATCAAAAGATATCCTCAAAAGTTCAAAGGCAAAATGCTCTGTTGGACCCCTGTACTATGTCAGTTTTGTAAGTTGGACACTTCTACTTACATGTTTGTTATCTGGGCCCTTAAACCCATCAAAAAGCAGCATTTCGCACCCTTTGATCGTTGACCTTGCCTATGTGGCAAGGTCATAGTGACTAGGACAAAGAGAGTGTAACCACTCGCTTAGGGGTGCGAGTGAGGGTCAATTTTTGGCTAATTTCACATTAAAATAATTAAAAAAAATAAAAATAATATTAAAATTTAAAAAAAAATTAAAAAGGGTTCTTTTTTTCCCTCCATCTTTTTAAAATTAAAAATATTTTTAAAAACATAAAAATAACTTTAAAATATTTTTAAAAATTTTAAAAAACATTAAAATTTATTTTTAAAATTTTAAAAAAATTAAAAAGGATCCTTTTTTCCCTCTATCTTTTTAAATTTAAAAATAATTTAAAATTATTTTTAAAAAATAATTTTAAAAATATTTTTAAAAATTAAAAAAAAATTCCCTCCCCACCCTACCCCAGCCCGTCCCTACGCCCACACCCCCAGCTCCTTTTTTTCCTCTATTCTTTTTAATTTAAAAATATTTTTAAAAATTTAAAAATAATAAATTTAAATTTTTTTTCCACCCCACTCCCCTCTCCAGCCCCTCCCCACCCCACCCAACTTCTCCCACCCCTACCCTAGCTCATCCCTACCCTACGCACCCCTCTCCTTATCCCTCCGCCCCACCCCAGCTCGTCCCCAGCCCACCCAGCCCGACATAACCCCTCCTTCTTCCCCAACCCCCCACCCCAGCCCATTCAACCCTATGTAACCCCTCCCTCTTCCCCAGCTCTTACCCCACCCAACCCATCCCCACCCACCCAGCCCCATGCAACCTTTTCCCCATCTCTCCACCTTACCCAACCCCCTTTCTCCAGCCCCCACTATACCCCACCTAGCTCCATGCAAACCCCTCCCTTAGCCCCCACCCCACTCAGCCCCTCCGTCAGCCCCTCACCCCACCCCAGCCCCCCCATAATTAATTTAAATTAAATATTTTAAATATCTGAATCATATTTAAATTAATTAATTATTTAAGTAATTTTTTAAAATTAGGTAAGAATTTTAAATTTGATAAATTAATTAATTTAAAATTTAATTAATTTAAATAAATTAATTAGTTAAGAATTTTAATTAATTAATTTTTTACTAATTTAAATTTAAAATTTAAATTAATTAATTAAATTAATTTGAATATTTAATTAATTATAATGTAATACTTTTTTTATTATTTTTTATTTTTTTTATTTTAAAAATGATTATTCAATTTTTTTAAATTTTAAAAGCATGATTATTCAAATTTTTCTACAATTTATAAATTTTTCTTATTTAATTAAATTAATTTTAATATTTAATTTGTTATGTAGCATTTTAAAAATGACTTGGAATTTAATGTAATACTTTTTTTATTTTTTGAAATGACGTGGCAGATGGCGTGGTACGCGTGGCAGATGACGTGGCACACGTGGCAGCTGACATGGGAGAGTGTGTTACACTCTCCAAAAAAGTGTTGAAAATATAGCTTTTTCATGGGTTCAGGGGTCCAAATGACAAATATGTAAGTAGAAGTGTCCAACTTACAAAACAGACATAGTACAGGAGTCCAATAGAGCATTTTGCCAAGTTTAAAATATGACTCTCGAAGCCATCAAAATCATAATATCACATAAATGGTATCAAAATATATCGAGAACTGTGCCAATCACCCCACATTCCATAAATACCATAATGCAACTACGAGAAAGGATAAAATAGTCAAATAAAGCAAAATCACAAATTTCACATATTTTATCAAAAAACAGGTCGTTACATCATGCATCACTAAACTCTAGTTCGTCCTCAAACTAAGGCAAAAAAAATAGTTGAATCAACAATGAGCTGGGGATAAGAACTACGCATATTATACTCGACCTACCAAGTAGCCTCATCTACAGGTTGATGACGCCACTGGACCTTAATCACATGGATCACTCTAGAGTGCAACCGCTTAACATCCCTAGCCAAAATGAAGATCGGCTCTTCAATATAAGATAACTACTCATCTAACTGAACTGGCTCCCAATTAATAACGTAAGACTCATTCGAAATGTAACGGCGAAGAATAAAAACATGAAAAACTGGATGAACATCTGATAGATCAGACGACAAAGCCAACTCATAAGACACATCACCAACTATCCGAAGAATCTCAAATAGACCAATATACCTGGGGCTAAGCTTGCCCCTCTTCCCGAACCTAATCACTCCCTTCATGGGTGAAACTCAAAGGAAAACACAATCCATAGTAAAAATTCTAAAGGCATAAAGTCAACGATCTACATAACACTTCTGCCTACTTTAAGTTGCTCGAAGTCTATCCTGAATGATCCATACTTTGTCCAAAGACTCATGAAGCAAGTTCGTACCTTGAGATCTAACTTCAGAAACAGCAAACCAACCAACTGAAGAGTGACAACTCCTACCACATAACGCCTCAAAAGGAGCCATCTCAATACTAGAATGGTATCTGTTATTTTATGCAAACTTAGCTAAAGACAAATGCTTCTCCCACTGACCACTAAAATCCATCACGCATGTATGGAGCACATCTTCCAAAATTAGTTCTCTCTAACTGAACGTTAGTCTAGGGATGAAAAATTATGCTAAGATCAATCCGACTTCCCAACTCATCCTGAAAAGTCTTCCAAAAGTGAGATGTGAATACTGAACCACGATCTGAAATAATTGATGTTGGCACACCATTGATAACGCTCAAATTATACTTCTCTTACGAGAGAGTAAGAGGTCGTTGTCAAATATATAACCCAACTAGGTTAGGGTCGAATCCCACAGGGAATATGGTGCTAATTAAGTTGTATGCAGATTAGTTGACTTTTAATCGTTTGTTTCCGTAAAATAAATAGGGGGGATTTGGTTCAGCTCACAAATTAATGGTTTCAGTTTAGAAAAGATGAAATACGTGTAGTAGTATTCAAATTTAGAGAAATAGCAAGCTAGGGTTATGTCCACCTTGTAGTTTTCAATACTTTCTAACTATGGGCTTTACGAATTCATACATGCATCGTGCTTACAGAGAAATGTATTGTATTTAATAACATAATCGTAGTGTTTCTCAACCATCAAGGACTAATTCACTTTAGTTCTCTCGAATCAAAAGCGTTTACCAAAAACAATATGAAATCGCCAAGTAGTTAATCCTGCTAAGGCATTAACTTATGAAATAGGGGTTGGTAATCCTATTTTCTTGTCACTACACTCTTTTCCAAACATCAACCTTTCTTTTGAACAAGTTACGTTTTAAGGCATATCCTTTATGTTTGCAACCACAAGAATTCAAGATAAGCGAAGAGAGTATGATGTAAACAAATCAATGCATAATGAATTCAAAACCCAAAGTAATAGATTGTATGCTACAAGGCTTCCATAACCCTAACTAATAAACTTAGCTACTCATGAATAAAATGAAAATCATAATAGAAATATTCATCATACCAGAAACTAGAAGATGATCTTAGTGTGCGAATTGAGAGAACAAGAGAAAAATGTTTTTTCTCTCTCCCAAGCTAAGCCGCCACTCTTCTTGTTCAGAATAATATAGAATAATTGAATAATGAATAAAAATTCAGCATTAAGCCTTTTAATAATCTGTTCTCTCATAATTACCTTCTAAGTTCCTGAACTAATTATAAATGACAAACAAGTCTTGGACATAGTTTCTAGGCGCCACATTTGGTCTAGATTGCTACTCTCTCTTGTGTCATATGCCATCTGCATTACATAGTCACATAATGTCTTCATATACCTCATTAATACCTGAAATCATACTAATCACATCGGTTAGATCAATTACATAGAAGTAGAGTAAAAACATAAGAAACTAGGCACTTTGTTCTCTAAACTTAGCTAAAATATGGATAAGTTATGGTGCTTAGGTGTATAAATACACCCAAGATCAACCATGCAGACACACAATCTCACAAATATAGATACAAACCAACCTCTCAGCACTGAAGGAAACATAAATTAGAATTAAATAAGTTGACTTGGTCAATCGATCCATGATAACCCATACACTTTCAAAACCACGAGAATACAAGGCAACCAGTCACGAAGTCTATAGTGATTCATTCGCACTTCCACTCGGGAATGAGTGACCCTCTGAATCAAATCATCAGGTCTCATATGCTCGTCCTTCACCTACTGATAACATAGACAATGAGCCTCAAGATCGGCCATATCTCGCCTCATACCACCCTTCTAGTAGTGCTATCTGAAATCACAGTACATTTTAGTCACTCCTGGATGGATATATTATCTGGAACAGTAGGGCTCTTCCAAGATCAACCTAATCCAATCACCTACTCTTGGTACACAAATTCGGCACCCAATCCTTAAAACTCCATCAAAATCAAGTGAGGCTTTCTTATCCTCCCCACTCAACACCTTATCTCAAATCAACTTCAATTCAGTATCATCAAACTGATGAGCTCGAATCTGCTCCATCAAATAAGATCTAGCCTCTATAAATGTCAAAACATGCCTAGGTGTTGAAATATCAAGCCCCATCTGGTTAGCTAAAGACTAAACATCTAAGGCTAAAGGCCTCTCGTGGGTCAAAAGATGCACCAAGGTACCCATACTAGTCAACTTCCAGCTCAAGACATCCATAATCACATTAGCCTTTCCCGAATGATAGATAATAATCAAGTTATAATCCTTAAGTGAATCAAGCTAATGGAGCTGCCTCATATTAAGATCTCATTGGGTGAGGAAGTACCGAAGGCTACAATTATAACTCCCCATGATCCCATCTCGTGATGTCACATGGTGCTTATGGATCCAAAGGACCATAAGCTAACCCTTTACTGATATCTGTACCTGTACACTGCATAATATCTGAAATAAATGCAAAAACTGGACATAAGGTTCAACACATCTATACATACTCAAACTGAAAACTGAATACTAATACATCAATATCCGTCTGAAAAGCCTCTAAACTATCTGAACTGTGGAGTTAATGGGATATGTCCCCAACTAAATCCATCAACTGACAATATAAAAAAAATTAAATGCAATAATAACAAACTGAGATTCGTCCTCGAAGGAAGAGGACTCACTGCTACTGCTGCTAACTGGGACTGAACTACCGAGGGAACTCTGAATCCTGTGCCTCTGAAACTATGGTGTCAAATAAAACGCCATAGAACAAATGCGTCAGTATAAAATATACCGAGTATGTAGATGAGGTAAGGCTAAATGCAAGGGCTCATGCATCCAAATTATGTAAATAGAATAATCATGAAAACATCGCACGAGAATACAGACATGACTGAACAGGTCATAATCACAATCATCACAACTCAAGATACTGGAACTCAGATACCACTTTCCTGCAAACTGAACTCACTATTGACATTGAGATACTAAATCACAGACTTATCTGATATTGATAACTGGGAAATATGGATGTACTTTCATCAAGGAGTGAGTTCTAAAATCTCTGAACATACGGAGATTATGAGTATTTGAAGCTTCTGAAATGGATATCAACCCTATCTAACAGGTTGTCTTTGAGTATGTGGATAACAATACTTCTTTATAAATGATTTTGAGATCAGCCTATCTAGCAGCGGATCTTCAAATTAGCAAGTAATCATACTTAATGGCCTGTATCTAACAGCCTTAAATTTTGTACACTGAACTGAGCTCCTTTTTAAAGTCTGAGACTGATTCTGAAACTGAGACCGTGGGAAGTAGTTACTTAACCGACATGCCCCTACTATCTCTTAGGGGTCCAACCTCTAACCCCGGTTGGGAGGGTGTCAATACCGTGCCACATGTAAAGACATTATCTTTAAATGACGCTCATCTATCAGGTCCTCATACGAGAACGATAGAGCCCTCATTTAACAGGTTAAGCCACCTCATCTACCCTCATCTAGCAGATATGATATCTCTCATCCACCCACATCTAGTAGGTGTGATGTCTCAACTTACGTTGTCTACGTAGTTCTGGAGCACAAGGATCGCATCTAAGGATCACACCCTTCACTAGTAGGTGAGTCCCCATCCTTGAGCTCACTCGGTGCTAGTTTCTACTGCCAACTGAAAGACACTGATTTGATTCTTAACTGAACTTAGACTGAGCTAAATCTGATACTGATTATATTTCTCAAGAGATCTGACTGAGTTACGCTGAGATTACTTAGTTTCATATCTAATGGAAAAGTATCAAATCATAGCATCTGACTGACGATGCAGAGCTTGAATAGATTATTCAAATCGCTTCTGAGATTAGAATTGAATCACTTGAATACTATTAGATCTGAGTTGATTACAGGATTGGGGCTAGATCACTAGCAATACAGAGATTACAGAGATAACTGAGATTACAGAGCCTAATTAAGCTCCGTATTTGTCTGAAGATACATAGTTCTATAGTTCACTGAGTTCTGAGAATCGTGGCTCGATTGGAATTATCGCAAAACTGACATGGGCTTTAGACAACAGCTCTATTGTCGGGTATAAATACCCCTAGGACTCGATAACATAAAAGTAAAACATACTCATTCTCATATCATCACGATCATCCATCCACCATCACAATCATTCATGCATCAACACAAAAATTCATTCATTATCATAATAATTCATGTATTATCACAATCATACCTTAATCGTCCCATCATTAATGCATCATCACAATTACCAAAGGGTCGGTTTAAGCATCTCGGGATATTAATCACATAATAACATAGAGGAAATATGCTATTAGATCATACTCCATTCAGCAAGGTTTTACCTCAACTATTTCATACCTATATCGGTATTAACATGTATTTGGATTTCACATCGCTTGGGAAACCTTATAATATCATGTCATAGCTTACTTGCTAATCACTTGGAATATATTAAAAACTTAGCATATATCAAAGGGCACATAATGGGGAATTTACAACCATAACATCTCCACTCGTTCACTAAGGTCCTTCAACAAACACTAGACATGCATAGGTTCACACTTATTTGGGGATTTCCTACTAGCATGGAATAATTTATTCACTTGGTCATTTTATCAAACACTAGGTATGCATAAACTAGCTCACAATTTGGGGCTTCCTATTCAACATGATATAATGGCCCAAATGTTTCTTCTAAGCTTTTATCAAAACTATGGGAGACATACTCTGCTAAATCAACCAATTCTACACCCAAAAGTCATAAACACATCAACAATCGTAACACATAATCGTATCTTAGAAGTCATTAGGTCATGATTTAACTACAATGATTGATTTCTAGTCTCATAGACATTTTATCAAACACCTCACATGCACAACTTAGGCATAGGAATAATAACCCAACTACTCATTATGAACAACCAAATTTACATGTTTCCACTCATATATGATCATAGATTCATACAGACCACATAAGTATCCCATCTTGGAGGTCGTTCAACATCAAAAACAAGTACATAATCCATTTACCACACAAATTCCATATACTAAGGCTAAGTCTTGATAATCTTGTAGACAAACATGAACCACAACTCAATCATAGCTAGAACATCAATTTCAACTCACAAGAATCATTAAAAATTCATAAACATAAATCTTAGAGATTTAGAAAAGGTACTTGAGCTTCTTGGATGAAAGGGACACAAGAATCAACATCTACATACATTGGGGAAACTCTTTCTTGAAAGCCTTCGGAAGTATTCTTGATTTTTGCTCTTGATTCTATCTAAATTTTTGGTGGAAGAAGAGAGAATTTTTTATTTTGGAAACCCTAGTTTTTGGGTGAAAAAAGAGAAAATAAATGAGGCCTTTAACCCTTAAGTGGGTATTTATAGAGGTTGGGGAAAGAGTGGGAAAGACCAAAATACCCTTTAAAGAAAAAGAGTTGAAAACTGCTGATCGGGGTCTGTGATGATCGATCTGATGGTCCGTCAGAGGGACTGATGGACCACCAAGTCGTCCGTCACTCGAGTGCCAAAACTGGGACATTCTGCCTCGACGTGACGATCAAAGTAACGGTCCATCAGGAATCTGACGGTCCACCAAACCATCCATCACTCGAGGGTCAGGATGGGCCATTCTGTTTCGACCCGACGGACCCTTTGACAATTCATCAACTTTTTGACGGTCCACCACTTTGGCAGTCACTCGGGGGCCAGAAATGGGATGTTCTGTCTTAGCCTGATGGGACACTTGACGGTCTACCAAGGACTTGGCAGTCCACCAGGTCGACCGTCAAACCTGGGTGATTCCAATACCGTTTAGTAAATCAGCCATAACTCCCTCATCCGATGTCAGATTTTGATGAAATCAGTATCGATGGAAAGCTCATTCAATGCTCTACATGAAAAAAAGTTAAAATTAGAGAAATACAACACGATTCAAAGTGTTTCATATTTGGAAAGATATTTCTAAAATTTTTATAATCGGATTTTCGTTTTTCCGAAAAAGCTCTAGGGCTCAGACGAGGAGAGAACTTTGCGGGGTATTACAACAATGATCTGAGAAGATCTCACAGTGGACTTTATATAAGTAGTGCCTCTACAACTTCAGAGCAAACACAAATCGGCACAACTCCAAATCATAGGTAGGATAATTCCTCTCATAAGGCTTCAATTGACGAGACACAAGGAATCACCTTGCCCTTCTGCATCAGCATAACCCCAAATCCAACACCCGAAGCATCATAAAACACAGTGAAACTAACATCCTCCTTGGGCAAAGCCAATATAGGAGCTAAAGTTAACAAATCCTTGAGCTTTTGGAAGCTCCCCTCACAAATATCATACCACTGAAAGTAAATCTTCTTCTGAGTAAATGTAGTCAAAGAGGGTGCAATAGAAGAGAAATCCTCAACAAAACGTTGATATTAGCCTGCTAAGACAACAAAACATAAATCTTGCTGGGTGAAGTAGGTCTAGCCCAATCACGAACTGCTGCAACCCTAGATGGATCAACTATAATACTTTTCTTAGTCACCACATGACCCAAGAAAGAAATAGACTCCAACCAAAACTCACCCTTAGAAAACTTGGCATACAACTTCTCATCCCTCAATCTCCGAAGAACAATACGCAAATGCTCCTCATTCTTAACCTGACTCTTGGAATACACCAAGATATCATCTATAAATACAATAACAAAAGAGTTGAGATACGGTCGAAACACCCGATTCATTAACTCTATGAACACGGCAGGGACATTGGTCAACCTAAAGAACATGACTAAGAACTCATAATGACCATATCGAGTTTAAAAGTCCATCTTTGGAACATTTGAAGCTCTAATCCTCAACTGGTGATAATTGAACCTCAAATCAATCTTTGAAAACACTGCAAAACCTTAAACTGATTAAATAAATCATCAATGCGAGAAAGATAATACTTATTCTTAATCGTCACCTTATTCAACTACCAATAATCAATACACATCCGCATAGACCCATCATTTTTCCTTACAAAAAAGATAGGAATACCCCAAGTTAAAATAATAGGTCGGATAAATTCCTTGTCTAATAACTTATGCAATTGATCCTTCAGTTCCTTCAACTCTATTGGGGACATCCTATAAGGAGGAATACAAATAAGCTAGGTGCTCGACTCACATCAATAGCGATATCTTTATCCTAATTCAGAGGCATACTAAGCAAATCTGTAGGGAACACATCCATAAACTCTCGGACAACACAAACAAAATTAAAGAAGGAGGCAATATAACACTGGTATCACTGACTCGACTCAAACCATGTTGGGTATCTCAATTCCCACGTGGATCGGATATTACCCCCTGAACCTAACCAACCTAAACATAACACATCCCAAAGCATGATGAATTCTGAACATATAAAAAGATAGAGAGCAATAACTTAAGAAAATTTTAATGCATGTCTATGACCAACCACTGAAGACTGGCCAAATGACTGACCGACACCACCCAATAACCACAGTAGTCCAAATAAAGCCTTCTAAATAATGATCAAAACTGGATATCAATAAAGTGTCCGGACATGCACCCGACAATAGATAAAACTAAGTCTAAGACATAAAGGGAGAAAAATACAAAATATAGACTTATGATGCATAATCTTATATATATATGCACACGGGGGACTCAAACCGCCCAACACATTCTAAAGGTGACCAAAGCACCCAATCATATAATGATTTACGGGGGACTCGAACCTCTCTAATATTGAAATAATAATAATAAGGGGGACTCAAAACTCCCTGGTCACTTTGACCCCCACGTCAGCAAATGCGATTTCCAGTTTCGGTCACCCAGACCTCCATTTCACGATTCAGCTACACAACTCTATATATAGCCCAGTTAAAACATTTATCACATAATCCCATTCATGAACTGCATATCACATTAAGGCATACATTGTTAGTATCGTCATACCAACTACACTTGCAAGGTAACAACAACATGCCATTACAGTTTTCTATTAACTTGGGGAAAATAACTCCCTTTGTTCATCAATACGAGGTGGGGGACACTGACTCTCTTTGTTCATTAAATTTGGCCATTGTATTTCAAATACCTTTTTATATCATACAATAGTACAAGACTAGTTCAATTTTACAAATTACCACCTTTCTCATAACTCAAAACCAATTTCACTTTATGGGTTGGGGTCATAACCACTTTTAAAGTCACAATTTTAGGAAATCACAATTTCTTAATTCATCCACCATATCCATGCACTCATAAGTTCAAAACCATATTTGAAGCATAAATAATCATAATTAAATCACTGGAAAAATATTATTCAACAATAAGCATCCAAAACCCACAACCCTTGTTTTCAAAACCAAAACAATTCCATGTGAATAACACTTTAATACATATACTTTTAAATAAATTAACAATGAGGGAAGAGTTACATGCCTAAAATAGTAAGATGTACAGAGAGAAATCACCCTTGAAAGCCCTAATTAATCAACCTCTTGAAAACCCTAAATGATCTTGACCCTAAGGAATATGAGTGTTAAGAAGTTACTTTGGTGTGTTTATGAGGGATAATGATACCATAAAGGGGTTATAAGACATAGATTTTAAGTTGGGTAAGAGGGGAAATGTCTACAATACCCTTAACTTAAAAGTTGAAAAAGGGTCACCTTTGACTACGAGTCAACCCTTGACTTGTAGCCACTTTTTACGACTTGTCACCATGAGTCGTAACCAAGGTAGTACCACCAAGTCACCCTCCACTGTTATCCTTACGACTCCCTGAAACCACTCTGATGGGACCCTATGACTCATAAGGTCTAGTTGTAGTCAATAGAGAACCCAATTTGGGATTTACACTGGACACCTTACAATTACACCTAACAGCTCATAACATATCATTACGGCTCTTAGTAAGCTACTTGTACTCAGAGTAGAATCTTGTAACAAACTTTTTAGTTTGATTATGACTCATCCCAATGGCTCATCAGGATACCCTACGACTCATAGGGCGAGTCGTTACCAAGGAGGTGAGCTCAAAGCTCAAGAAATTTCTGAGGGTAAAAAATTTGAGGTGTTTCAATTCTTCCCACTTGGATCATTCGTCCTCGAATGATAGGACAAGACATTTATTAGCATGGATTGACTCCATATACCTCTACTTTTTACTTTAACAAAGATAAAAACAAAGATATTAAGTAATATACATACCTTAAGCACGATTATCTAGAACAGAAAACAAGAATGGTTACATGGAGTTCATGTTCTCTTCGGCTTCCTGAGTATCCTCTTCAACCTTATGGTTCCTCCATAGAAACGTCACCAAAGCTACTTTCTTCATCCGCAACCGACGAACTTGCCAATCCAAAATTTTAATCGGGACTTCCTCATAAGATAAGGAATCCCAAATATCTACCTCCTTCAAAGGAACAACCGTCGAAGGATCACCCACACACTTCATCAACATCAAAGAGTGAAACACCGGATGAATGTATCTCAAACTAGAAGGCAGCTCCAATTCATAAGAAATATTACCAACCCTCTTTAATACCAAATATGGACCAACATATCGAGGGTTGAGCTTTCTCTTCTTACCAAACTGCAACACTCTCTTTATGGGGGATACCTTTAAGAAAACTCAATCACCTGCACTAAACTTGAACTCCCTTCGCCTCACATCTGCGTAGGATTTTAGGTGACTTGGGGTGACTTTAAGACTATCCTGAATCACACTCACCTTCTCCATCGCTTTGTGAACCAAATTTTGGCCAAATATCTCAGCCTCACTAACTTCAAACCACCCGATAGGAGACCTACACCTCCTACCATACAAGCCCTCAAAAGGAGCAATACTAATACTAAAATAGTATCTATTATTATACGCAAACTCTATAAGAGGAAAATGATCAATCCAACTACCACCATAGTCAATTACATAAGATTTAAGCATGTCTTATAGTGTCTGGATAGTCCTTTTCACTTGTCCATCCGATTGTGGGTGGAAAGTAGTACTAAGGCTCACTTTTAGTTCCCAAACCTCTCTGAAATGAATGCCAAAACTATGATAAGAACTGAGTACCACAATCTGACATGATAGAAATAGATGCCCCATGCAACTTCATGATCTCTTGGAGGAACAACTTCGTATAGCCTTCTGCCAAAAAATTTGTTCTCACTGGCATGAAGTGAGCAGACTTAGTCATCCTATCCACGATGACCCAAATCAAATCAAACTGATTTTGAGACCGAGGAATACCAGTAATGGAATCCATATTAATCACTTCCCACTTCCTCATAGGAAGCTCGATTCTTGATACAACCATCCGGGACACAAGTGCTCAACCTTCACTTATTGACACACCATGCATTTAGCCATAAAACTGGCCACATCTCGCTTCATATTGTTCCACCAATAAATCTCTTTAAGATCATGATACATATTCGTTAAACCAGGATGAATGGCATGACGCAATTCATTAGCCTCAACCAAGATCCTCTCTCGCAACCTATCTATATTAGGAACATATAATCTGTCGTGGTACCTCAAGATACCATCGCCATCAATCTCAAAAGATACAACCCTTTGTTGTCCCACATCTTCCTTAATCTTTGTTAAGACAGGATCCAATACCTGCTTTTCCTTTATTTCAGTACCAAGAGAGGACCGCACTACTTTTTGCACAAACACACCCCCATTCTCAAAGTCCAAGAGACGAACTCTAAGGTTAGCCAAACGGTGAATATCTTTCACCAATTCCCACTTATCCTCATCCATATGAGCAATACTCCCCATGGATAACCTGCTAAGAGCAACAACAACCACATTAGCTTTACCCGGGTGGTAATGGAGACTCATGTCGTAGTCATTCTACAATTCAAGCCATCTTCTTTTCCTGAGATTCATCTTCTTCTCGGTAAACACACAATGATAGATCTTGTGATCAAAAAAGATATCTATATGGACTCCATACAATAAGTGATGCCAAATCTTCAATGCAAACACCACAGCTAACAACTCCAAATCAAGAATCGGATAATTTCTCTCATGAACTTTCAACTGCCTAGAAGCATAGGCCACCACCCTACCATTCTGCATTAACACACAACCAACTACCACACAAGATACATTGTAATAAATCACGAATCCATTATTACCTTCGGGCAGGGTCAAAACTAAAGCTGAAGTCAACTTATCTTTCAGTTTTTCAAAACTACCCTCAAAAGCATCATACCACAAGAACTTTGCCTTTTTTAAGTCAACTTAGTCAGCGGGGCAACTATAGGTAATAAACTCTCCAAAAATCTCCTATAGTAACTGGATAAACCCAAGAAGCTCCGAATATCGGTTGGAGTAGTGGGCCTAGGACACTTCTTAACCACTACAACTTTCTGTGGATCCACCATGATCCCTTCACTAGAAATGACATGACCCAGAAAAGTAATAGATTTCAACCAAAACTCGCACTTCAAAAACTTAACATACAAATGTTGATCTTTCAATGTCTGCAAAACAATGTAGAGATGGTCGGTGTGATCCTCCCACTCCCAGAGTACACCAAAATATCACCAATGAACACAATGATGAAAAAATCCAAGAACTAACAGAACACTCGATTTATGAGATCCATAAATACTGCCAAGGAATTTGTCAGACCAAAAGACATAACTAGGAACTCATAGTCACCATACCAGGTTCAAAAAGCAGTCTTAGGGATATCCACCTCCCGAATATTTAGCTGATGATAACCCATTCGAAGATCAATTTTAGAGAAACATCTAGCACCCTAAAGTTGGTTAAACAAATAATCAATTTGAGAAAGAGAATACTTATTATTTACCATAACCTTATTCAACTAATAGTAATTGATGCACATCCGTAGGGAACTATCCTTCTTATGCACGAACAAAATAGGAGCACCCCATGGAGTCACATTAAGGTGGATAAAACCCTTGTCAAGGAGGTCTTTAAACTGCTCCTTAAGCTTCGTCAACTCAGTTGAAGCCATTCTATAAGGGGATAGAGATTAGACGAGTGTTCGGAACAAGGTCAATCCCAAAATCAATCTCCCTATCGGGGGGATACCACAAAGATTGTTAGGAAAAAACTCGGGGAATTCATTAACCACTTGAATAAATTATAAGAAAGGACCTTCGAAGTTAGAATATTTAACCTAGACCAAATAATAAATACAACCCTTGGAAATCAACTTTCAGACTCTAATATACGATATGAATCTTTCCTTAGGCACTAGAAAACCCCTTTCCCACTCAATGACTGACTCATAGAGAATTTAAACATGACCTTATGATTTCGACAATCTAATGAGGAATAGCACGAGTACAACCAGTCCATCCTCAATATTACATCAAAATCAACCATGCCTAACTCTATCAGATTTACCAGAGTTTATCCACCAACAGATACCACATAATCCCTATAGACTCTTCTATAAACCACAGAGTCACCCATCGGGGTAGAAATAGAAAAGGGATCAAGGATATACTCAGGATCAAAACCAAAATATACAACCATAAATGGGCTCACATAAGAAAAAGTAGACCCCAAATCAAGCAAGTAATAAACATCACGAGAAAGAGTCGTAACATACTAGTGATGACATTGGGATATGCCTTAGAGTCCTGGTGGGTAGCAAGAGCACACAAGTGATTTCATCTAGTGCCGACACTAGAAGCAGAAGTAGCACCCTTTTGGTGTAGGATTTGATTAAGTGGCAACAGGAATCTTATTTGCCCCTGAAGCAACCTTAGAAGGACAATCTCTCTAAAATGACCAATCTGACTACGTTTAAACCACTTGTTCCTCCATTATTCATAAAAACCACGATGCACCTACCTCCAGAATCTACAAAGAGGATATGATGGAGCTGACTAAGCCCCTCTAGCTTGAGATCGGGCACCCTATGCCTTAAATCTATTATCATGCTGAGAAGGATGATAACCCGACGGATTCGAATAAAGAGCACTAGTCGTAAAGTAGGAACCAAAGCTCCCCCACTTCTTTTAAGACCATTTTCCACCATCTCTACCACTCTAGTGTTGACCTCCACCCTAATCGAAAAATCTAAACTTCTTATTATGCCTTTTTGCTATCTCCTCCTGCTTCTTTTTCTCTTCCTCAACCTATTACATATGCACAACCAATATAGAGATGTCCATATCCTTGTCAAAAAGGCATCCTTATTCTCTAGAATCAAATCATGGGACAGCCTAGAAGCAAATTTCCCTATTCTAGTCCTCATGCTTGATACTAACTCAGGAGCATATCAGGAAAACTAATAGAATTTCAAGGAATACTCTTTGACCGTCATCCTACCTTGCTTCAGATTAACAAACTCTTTAACTTTTACCTCCCTTAACTCCTGATAAAGGAAGCGGTCCAGAAAAGCACTAGAGAAATCATTCCATAGTGTGAATTCGACACCATCTCCCCTAGACTGTTCCCATTCCTTATACCATTGGTATGCTACATCCTTCAATTAATAGGCAACAAATTCTACACCCTACACTTTATAAGCATCCATCACACGAAAGAACTTTTCCATCTCATTGACAAAGTTTAGAGGATCTTCCTCAACTTTAGAACTAGTGAACACAGGAGGACTTAACCTCATAAATTGCCATATCCTTATGGCCTCAGAATATGGAGCAACAGAAACTACACGCTTAGACTGAGAAGCTAACAACTGAGCCAATATATAAATAAACTGATGAAAATCTGCATTCGACACATCAGCCTGAGGAACAGGGAGGGATAGAAAGGACCAGTGGAACTCTATAAGGGCAATCAAGATCTGGACCCCTAAACCGAGTTTGTATCCCATAAGTAAGGCGTGTCCCATCACCATTGTCCTCAAATAGGACAAAAAAGTCTTTATGAGGTTTAGATCATCCAGGAGGCATGATCTGAAGAGAGAACACACGGGAATTAGAGAAACTTAAGACCTCAGACTCTATAACTTGAAATAAGACAACAAGAAAGGAAAACATTTCTAAATGCCTCGTAGCCTCTTTCTTATAAGTGTGGTGTGATACATACCCAGAAAAGAGACTCTACTCGACACCACTTTGTTGGACACTCAACGAACCCAAACCTAGCCTCTAGCACCTTAACATGACCCAAACTAGGGCTTGGTTATGTCGGGTATCTCAAGTCCCATGTGGATAGTAGATCACCCCCTGTAGCTAACCAAGCCAAACATAACACTCCCCAAAGTTGGATGAATTCTGAACATATAACAAGATAACGTGCAATAGCTTAAGAAAATTTTAATGTATGTCTATAACCAAACACCAATGACCAACTAAACGACCGACCGACACCGCCCAATAACCTTAGTAGTCCAAACAAAGCCTTCTAAATAATTATCTTAAGTTTTGGGACATGCCCCTGAAAATAGTTAAAAATAAGTCAAAGACAAAAAAGGATCAAAATACAAAATGTAGACTTACGATGTATGGAAGTTCACCACTTTCATGTCAACTCACGAGCTGATCCTGAATCCTAATTACTGAGTAGGAGGAGTAGAAGCATCACTAATTTTTGCATCGCATGGGGATACAACATCCGAACACGGTTAGCGGGGTCAATGCTAGCAAGTAACTCAGAGATAAGGATAATATGATAACATGATCAATATTTTAGCATCATTCAAACCAACACAGTGGATTAGATGAATATATATATATATATATATCACATGTCGAGATAAGAAACAACGCTTAACATGTATTTTCAAAACTTTATCCTAGATTGTGTAGCTCAACTATCATGTAATAGTACCCACGGGTTATATGGGCCCCAACTCTCACTCCCTGGTTGGGCCCCAGAGATTGTAGCCACAGGAACTAGAGAATAATCTCTTATATATGAACATGGGAGACTCAAACCTCCCAACATATACTAAAGATGACTTAAGTACCCAATCATGTAATGATTTACGGGGGACTCGAACCTCCCATATAATGAAATAATAATAATAAGGGGGACTCAAACCTCTCTGGTCACTTTGACCCCTATGTCAGCAAACACAATTTCCAATGTCGATCATCCAGACCTCTATTTTCATGACTCAACTACACAACCCTATGTATAACACAATTAATACATTTATCACACAATCCATTTCATGAACAATATTTCATATTAAGGCATACATTGTTGGTATCTTCATACCAACTACACTTGCAAGGTAACAACAACATGCCGGACAATTTTCTATTAACTTAGGGAAAATAATTCCCTTTGTTCATTAATACGTGGTAGGAAACACCAACTCTCTTTATTTATTAAATTAGGCCATTGTGTTTCATATACCTCTTTATATCATGCAATAGTTGAAGACTAGTTAAATTTTACAAATTCTCACCTTTCTCATAACTCAAAACCAATTTCACACTTTAGGTTGGGGTCATAACCACTTCAAAAGTTATAATTTTTGGGAAATCATAATTTCTTGATTCATCCACTGTACCCATGCACCCACAAGTTCAAAACCATATTTAAAGCATAAATAATCATAACTAAATCATGGGAAAACATTGTTCAACAATAAGCATTCAAAACCCATAACCCTTGTTTTAAAACCAAAACAATTACATGTGAATAACACTTGAATACATATGATTTTAGAAAATTAACAATGTGGGAAGATTCATATGCCTGAAATAGTAAGATGTACGGAGAGAAATCACCCTTGAAAGCCCTAATTGATCAACCTCTTGAAAACTCTAACTGTTCTTAACCTTGAGGAATTTTAGAGTGTTAAGAAGTTACTTTGATGTGTTTATGATAGCTAATGATAGCCTAAAAGGGTTATAATACATGGGTTTCAAGTTGGGTAAGAGGGAAAATGTATACAATGCCCTTAACTTAAAAGCTAAAAAAGGGTTGCCTTTGACTACGAGTTAACCCTTGACTCGTAAACACTCCTTACGAATCGTCAGCACGAGTTGTAACCAAGGCAGTACCACCAAGGCACCCTACACTGTTATCCTTACAACTCCATGGCACCACTTGTAATGGGACCCTTATGACTCTTAGGGACATCCACTTCCCTAATCTTTAATTACTAGTACCAGGACCGAAGATCGATCTTGGAAAAGAATTTAGTACCTTAAAGTTGGTCAAACAATTCATCAATCCTCAAAACTGGATACTTATTCTTTACTGCCACCTTATTTAATTGTCGGTAATCAATACACATTCGAAGAAAACTATCCTTCTTATGCACGAACAAAATTGGTGCAACCCACGGGGACACACTAAGGTGGATAAAACCCTTGTCTAGAAGATCCTTTAACTGCTCCTTAAGCTCCCCCAACTCAGTTTGAGCCATTTTATACGTAGGGATAGAGATAGGACAAGTGTCCAAAACAAGACCAATCCTAAAATCAATCTCCCTATCAAGAGAAATACCAGCAATATCATAAGGGAAGACTTAAGGAAATTTATTTACCACTGGGATGGAATGTAAGGAAGGACTCTTCGAGGTAGAATCTTTAACCCAGACCAAATGATAGAGAAACCCCTTGAAAATTAATTTGTGTACTTTAAGATACGTTATGAACTTTTCCTTAGACACTAGGGAACTACCTTCCCATTTAATAACTGGTTCATTAGGGAAATTGAAGATGACATTGTGGGTACGACAATCTAAAGAAGTATAGCATAAATGGAACCAATCCATCCCTAATATGACATAAAAATCAACTATGTCTAACTCTATCAGATCTACTAGAGTTTATCTATCACCACTAGACACCACACAACCCCTATAGACTCTTCTAGTAACCACAGAGTCACTTACTGATAACGCTCAATCTACAGCTCTCGTAGGAGTGTAAAGCGGTCGTTAGCAAATATAGAACCCAACTGGGTTGGGTATCGATCCCACAGGGAATAGCTCGGTCAACAAGTAAGCAACGATTACTAGACTTTTAGTGCAAGTCTCGTAAGTAGGGGGGATTGTAATGTGTAACCACAATATTAAAGTAAAAACTGAAAATAGCAAAGTAAATAGAAAGAATAGTTATTAAGTTGTAAACAATGAGAATTGAGGATTTGGGGTTATGTCCACTTTCTGAGTTATACGTCTCTATTAGCTATGAGTGTGTTGAATTCCGACATGCATGTGCTTATAGAGAATTGTATTCGATGGTAAATCTAGGCGTCTTTCGACCTATTCGAGGATTATTTCACTTTAACTCTTTCGAGCTTAAAGCGTGTCTAACGGTACGAATTCTCCAAGAGGTTAATCCAGTTACGGCACTAACTTTTTAATAGGGGATGAGACCCTACTACCTTGACATTATCTCTTTTCCAGACAGATATCCTTTCTTTCGAACAAGTTAAATGTTATACTGGTGTATTCTTGCGTTTGCAACCACAAAGAATTTAGGTTAAGACGAAGAGAATAATGATATAAGCAGCATATGTGTCGCGAACTCACAAACTCATAGTAATAGATAGTATCTCATTCGGCTTCCATAACCCCAATAGAGAGGTTTAGTTACCCATGAGTGCGAAGGAAATCACAATTGTCATTGTTATTATACCACAATAAGAATTTCGTGTAGCACAAGTATGGTAGGCGTTAGGCGTGATTTCTTGCAAGTAACGTTTCTCTTGTTGCAGAAATTAAGAATAGATGAATAGAAGAAGAAGTAGAAAGATGAATTAAAACTAGAATGAGAATTGTTAAGGAATAGTAGAAGAATGAAATTAGAAGTAGAATTGATTATAGAAGAATGAATAAAAATCTCTATCCAAATAGGGTATTTATAATACCCATATCCTATTCCTACTAAGCTAATGAAATACTTAACCAAATCCTACTAAGCTAATGAAATACTTAACCAAATTCTACTAAGCTAATGAAATACTTAACCCAATTGTACTAGGTTAATGTATCATTATCCTAATCATAATAAATTACTGCTAGTCCCCAAAGTTTTTAGAATTGTTGTTTTAGCCCGGGACAGGTTTCCCATGCATCACTTTTGGTCCTTAGGAGTCCAAGGCTCCCTTTTCTCCCCTCGTGAAGCTTTCTTTGGCGTCAAGTTATCCATAAAATGCTGAATTCTGCATCATTTATACCTGAAACTTTGCTAATCATGTTCGTTAGCTCACTTATAGGAAAAAGGACTAAAAGTGCATGAAATATATAATATGTTCTCAAAACTTAGCTAAAATATGGGCAAAATCTAATGCTATAGGTGTGTAAATTCGCCTATCATCAACACCCCACACTTAAAGCTTTGTTCGTCCTCGAACAAAATATCATGTCCCTCTAAACATTACTTTAGGTTTCACAGCAACAACACAAAATATTCGTCAAGACAAGCATATCAATTATCAACAAAGAGTAGTTTTCCGATCATAAGTAGAAACAATTTAACCTCTAGCATAGACTCGTGATGGTGGTCAACTCATACTCAAGAGTTAAGGTACAAAGAATCATACACAACTATCCAAAACTCATCAACCATGTGTTTCTCACAATATATTACCCATAATCACTCACAAGTATAGCATCTTTTTCGAACATTGGTATAAAAATATCCTTGCTCTTACTCTCACAAAGAATTCATATGTTGTAACTGATGACCATAGGCTTGCCCTTAGTGTAATGCTCCACTAAATGTCAAAATGCTAGGCTTAGGATCAAGTAGGTCTTTGGATGGTTGTAATGTAGTCTAAGGGACGGGTAGGACTATTTTGGCCAGAAATAGTGACTATGTTCCTAAGCGCTTTAATACATCACATTATATCATTAACACTTTTTCTTTCAAACAACCTTTCTACGTTTTTTTATTCTACCACCCTTTTTCTCCTCTTTTGTTTTCCTTTCCTTTTTCTTTTCATAACATACCTCTTATGATAGCACTTTCTTTTTCATAACACATTCAAGCACCAATACATTCTTAAAGCATCATACTCACCCAATTTTCTCTTATTTTGTCACATGACTTTTACACTTTAAAGCACTTAAGAATTTTGGATCAAATTATGGTCTTGAAAAAAATGGATTAGGCTTACATATGAGGTTTGTCAAAGAAAATAGGCTTTAAAGGCTCAAAAGGGTTTAACTAGGATGATGTCCATGGGTAGGTAAAAATGAAGGTAAATAATCATAGGTTGCCATAGAAATGCCTAAATCCTCTCCTAAACTTGCATTCTTTATTTTCGCTTTGCACACATACCAGGCAAGTTCTAGCATCAGCCACAAGTATAGAATATACTATTATCTCACACACACAAGGCACATGGTCTACTTTATTGGGAGTAGTATAGACTCTTGACCCAACAGACGAAGGAATTGAACCACACAATATCACATAGTGAGTCACAATTAGAGCCTAAACGTCTCAATAGTCATGATGTTAGCACAAACTCTTGTTATAATCTCATGCTGCCTATTAGAATGATTTTATGTGAATCTAAGTAAGAAAAATTTTACTACTAAAAAAAACAAAAAAAAATAATTTCGAAAAACAACAAACTAAGCAAACAAACATAAATAAATGCAAATGCAGATAGAGAAGTAAAGAATGCAAATACCACCACCCCACACTTAGACAGGACACTTCCCTCAGTGGAAAATAAATACGAAGAACCTGGTCAGCCGGACTCCTCCTCTATGTCGGGGGTCATACCTCCTTCGTCGGAATCATCATGGAAGTCGTCGTCATCAGAATTCTCCTCTATGTCGGAGTCTGGCATGCGTCGATCATCATCGGTTGGCACATCATCATCAAGAGGTTCCTCAAAGTATGTACCTACTCCACACATCTCCCTCGCATGCATATTCATTGGATAGTCATGGTCCAACAGTTGGAGCTCTGCAGCAGTTGGAACACGACCTCCGCTCATCATGGTGAACCGTGTCATGCCATAAAGATGATGGAAGAAACTCTCGTCTCGAGCATGTTTCTCCGCAGTAGTAAGGTTGACGCCATGTGTTGTTTCAGCATCTTTGACCTTTGTGAGTTCAACCTTCTTTGGGTTATGTGGGAGTTTGTGATCAGCTGGTTCCTCTTCGATATCCTCCTTCCGCAAGATTGTTGTCAACAGGTTGCTAAAGGTGAAGTAGGACCACTTGTGTAGTCTGGCCTTCCGCATTGTAGAACGAATGATTGCCCTAATGTTGATAGGGACATTCGTCATCAATGCATAGACCAAACACACTCTATCTCAGGAATAAGGCAGGAGTTGACAATACGCAACCATATTCTTGCTTCCCTATTCAAAGGAGCATAGGGGAAGGTGTTGTGTCGTCCGGTGTCTTTATGTCTGCTCCACCTTGCCATGGATCTACTTCCACAAAGTGTGTGTCGAATTACTCTATAAGGAGGTCTACTGTACAGCTCTTTGAATGGTGCTGGATCGACTGAAGGCAAGCCAAGAAAGGAGTTGATCAAATCCGCATTGAGTTGTAGAACTTGGCCCCAAATCTTGACTTCGCTGCCTGTGATTTTTGGCGACCAGTTGGCATAAAATTCTCGTGTCAAATCAAGATTGCATTCTCCCATGTCGCGGAAGATGAAATTCAGATTTAGTGCCATAATTTTTGCCAACATGCGCGGCTCCTTCTTCGCTAGGCTGTCCTTGTTGATCAAGTCGACATGAACGTATTTTCCTTCCTTGTTGTTCCTATACCATTCCTTGGCTTCCTCCTCAAGAACCCATTTTATTCCAAACATGCGGCGTGGTAATTGCATTGAGGATGATTCTCCTTGGTCCTTGCGACCTCTTTTCTTGCCCTTTTGGGAAGTGGTAGCCTTATCTTGTCTTGCTTTGGGTGCCATTGTACCACCTTTACCATGCACTACGTCCAAATCATCATTTGAAACCAATCTCCTCGTTGAATACCTCTTGTACCTACATTTGCTCAAAACCAATGAAAATGATTAGTACGATGGGTTGCCTCCCACCAAGCGCCTTAGTTTTGGTCGTGGCACGACTCTTATTTTTGGATTTTCATTAATCAAAAGCAAAACACATACTAGAATGAAAAAAAAACAAAACAAAAAATGATAAACGATAAACGATGGGTTGCCTCCCATCTAGCGCCATATTTATTGTCGTAGCTCGACATAGTTACCTCGAGTACTTAGACTTCATCGAGATAAGTGATGGCCATATAATTCATCGAGTCAAGAGGACTGATATAAGGTTTAACACGTTGACCATTCACCTTGAAAACAACACCATTATTGTCTTCCAATTCAACTACTCCAGACGAGTAGACTTGGATAACTTTCTATGGACCAGACCACTTAGACTTTAACTTACCTGGGAACAGCTTCAATCTAGAGTTCAAGAGAAGCACCATATCATCCTTTTGAAAGTTTCGTCGAACAATCCGCTGATCATGATACTTCTTCATCCGCTCCTTGTATAGGTCTGACCTTTCATATGAATGGAGACGAAACTCATCTAATTCGTTCAGCTGCTCCAACCTCAGATTCATCGCATCATCACAATTCAAATTCAATTGCTTCAACGCCCACAATGCCTTGTGTTCGAGCTCAATGGGTAAATGACAAGCCTTCCCATAAACTAGTTGATAAGGGGACATGCCTATGGGTGTTTTGAATGCAGTCCTATACGCCCATAGTGCATCATCTAGCTTTCGAGACCAATCCTTCCTATTATCATTTACCATCTTCGCAAGGATTTGCTTGATCTCCCGATTGGAAACCTCTACTTGTCCACTCATTTGTGGGTGATAAGGCGTGGCTACCTTATGTTGCTTGACACCATACTTGGCCAACACGAATTTGAATAGCTTGTTGCAAAAGTGAGATCCTTCATCACTTATGATAGTACGTGGTACTCCAATGCTACAACACGCTTTCCCTCATTGTCGGCCAACGCTACAACTTCAACCCATTTCGAGACATAATCTACAACAACTAAGCTGTACTTCATTCCAAACGAATTCACGAATGGACCCATGAAATCAATGCCCCACACATCAAAGAGTTCTACCTCAAGAATTTTCGACATGGGCATCTCATGGTGTTTCAAAATAGCACCTTGTCTTTGGCATTGGTCGCATCTTCTAACAAAGTCATAGGCATCTCTAAATATCGAAGGCCAATAATATTCACTTTGCAAAACTTTACTTGCCGTCCGATTGCCTGCGTGATGTCCTCCAACTTGGGAAGTGTGGCATGCTTCCAATATATTAGGCACCTCTACATAGGATATACATCGTCGGATAACACCATCCGCACATCGTCGAAACAAATATGGCTCATCCCAATAGTAGTGTTGTACTTCATGCATAAACTTCCTCTTTTGATGGTATGATAAATTGGCAGGTATTAAATTACTCACCACAAAATATGCAAAGTCGGCATACTATGGTAACTTTTCTGTTATCGTCACTAGGATCTCCTCGTCAGGGAATGCATCATCAATCTCGATATCAGGCTGCACCACATGCTCGTTCTCGAGTCTAGATAGATGGTCAGCCACTTGGTTCTCGCAACCTCTTCTATCTTTAACTTCGAAATCAAACTCTTGCAGCAGCAATACCCATCGAATTAATCTTGGTTTTGCATCCTTATTTGTCATTAGATACCAAGGTTTTGCATGGTCTGTATGAACGATCACCTTAGTACCCAATAGATAGGCACGAAACTTCTCAAACGCATACACAACCTCTAGGAGCTCTTGTTCTGTCACAGTGTAGTTCCTTTGGGCTTTATTTAGGACCTTACTCGCATAGTAGATAGGATGGAATAATTTCTCCTTTCTCTGACCAAGCACAGCTCCAATGGCTACACCACTAGCATCACACATGACTTCGAACGGGAGAGACCAATCTGGTGCTACCATGATAGGGGCTTCAATGAGTTTTCCTTTGAGGCATTCGAATGCCTTTAAGAAATATTTATTGAAGTCAAACTTCGCATCTTTCTCCAAGAGTTTGCACAATGGACTAGCAATTTTGGAGAAGTCTTTGATGAACCGACGATAAAAACCTGCATGGCCGAGAAAACTACGAACTCCCTTTATCGAAATTGGAGGTGGTAGCTTCTCAATGACTTTGATTTTCGCTTGATCAACCTCAATTCCTTTTTTAGAGATTTTGTGCCCAAGAACGATTCCTTCTTTTACCATGAAGTGGCACTTCTCCCAATTCAGCACTAGGTTGAATTCTACACATCTTTGCAACGCCATACTTAGGTTTGCCAAGCACGCTTCAAAAGTCTCACCAACAACTGAAAAATCGTCCATAAATACCTCCAAAGTGTCTTCAACCATAGCAGAAAAAATTGACATCCTACAACGTTGAAAGGTGGCTGGTGCGTTACATAGCCCGAATGGCATACGTTTGAAGGCAAATGTACCATATGGGCATGTAAACGTTGTCTTCTCTTAGTCTTCGGGTGCAATACAAATCTGATTATAGCCTGAATAACCGTCTAAGAAGCAAAACCATCCTTTCCCCGCTAATCGATCTAGCATTTGGTCCATAAATGGCATTGGAAGGTAATCTTTGAGTGTCCAAGAATTCAACTTTCGGTAGTCCATGCATACTCTCCATCCAGTGACGGGTCTGAGTGGAATAAGCTCATTCTTCGCATTCACGAACACCGTCATGCCTCCTTTCTTGGGAACATATTGTACCGGGCTCACCCATGTACTATCAGAGATTGGATACACAACCCCCGCATCTAACCACTTGATAATTTCTTTCTTCACCACTTCTTGCATAGGTGGGTTTAGACGTCTTTGATGCTCAATGGTGGGTGTGCACTTCTCTTCAAGCTGAATTTTATGTGTACAAATCCCAGGTGGAATACCAATAATATCCGCAATGGTCCATCCAATGGCTCTAATATACTTTCGTAGAATAACAATGAGAGCTGCAACTTGTTGCTCACCCAAATCTGCTGCAACAATGACTGGAAGTGTGTTTCCGCTTCCTAGGAATGCATACTTTAAATGTCTTGGCAGCTCCTTCAATTCTAATGTGGGTGGCTCTTCAATAGATGGCTTAGCTGGTGGTGTGGGTCGATTCTTGAGATCAAGTCCAGCTTCTTGGGAGCATAGCGATATGTCCCTAATCCTGATAGAGCACCAATAACTTCTTCACGATTTTCAGCGTCCTCATTCTCTCCATTCATGAGCACAACCGCCAAAGGGTCATCAATAATTTGCTCTTCTTCAAGTAATTCTTTCTCATCATCAAAGTAAACATCAGCCACCGAAAATACACTTAGATCTTTGGGTTGCTTCATTGATTTTCAAACATCAAAGCGAACTACTTCATCATTTATTCGGAACGAGAGCTCATTAGCTCTCAAATCAATAAGCACGCTTCCCGTAGCAAGGAAAGGACGCCCCAAGATTATGGGAACTTCTGAGTCTACCTCACAATCCAAAATAATGAAGTCTGCCAGAAATATAAATGAATAAACCTTTACCAAGACATCACATAGAATACCAACAGGTCGTTTTACCGACCTATCCGCCATTACGAGCCTCATGTTGGTTGGAGTAGGATCACCCAAACCCAACCTCTTATAGATAGATAATGGCATCAAATTGATGCTGGATCCTAAGTCACATAATGCTTTGGCAAAATATAAAGATCCAACGGTGCAAGGAATAGTGAAAGCGCCGGGGTCAGCCTTCTTCTGAACTATTGATCGGGTAGCGATTGCGCTGCAGTGATGAACATCATCTTTCAACTCATAACTTGCTGCCCGCTTCTTTGTCAAAATATCCTTCATAAATTTCGCATACCCAGGCATTTGTTCAAGTGCCTCCACTAATGGAACATTAATGGTCAGCTGCTTTAACATGTCATGAATTTGCTGAACTTCGTGTCATCCGCCACCTTCTTCAATATCTGAGGGAAAGGTGGTGGTGGGTATGGAATTGTTCTCTCCACGGCTTTCTTTTCCTCTTGCTTCCGTTTTTCAGATTTTTCAGGTTGCAATCCATTGGGATGGACGTTGTGCCCTTTTTCTGTGGACTCTTTTCCTTTCTCCTTATCATCAATGTCCACTACTTTGTCATCCACTTGCTTTCTTTTTGCTGAAGTTTCCAGCACCTTACCACTCCGTGTAGTAATGGCCATGCATGACCCATCATTCCTTGGGTTTTGCACAGTATCGCTAGGTAAGGTGCCAGCCTTTCTTTGATTGAGTGCTGCTGAAAGTTGGCTCAATTGCTGCTCTATTTGCTTGATTGAAGTGGAATGAGAATCAACTATTTGTTTCATAGAGGACAAATCATTAACTACCTCCATTACTGCAGCGCTTGTTGCTTCCATTCCTTTCAATATTTTGGCCAGCATGTCTTCCATACTTCCAGAACTAGATGTGATGGCGTCACGTCTTCCAGGGGGAACGTACAAACCACTCTTTTCATTCTTGTTCTTCCAACTACCTTGGTCCTTGTTTCTAGATTTATCATAATAGTTCCAACCTTGGTTTCCTTGGGTATTACCTCAGAAACCCCCCTGATTGTTCAAGTAGTTGGCCTCTTCTTCCGAATCAGATTCGTCTCTTCCTTTAGATGCAATAGCTTTCACTTTTTCGGTCTTCCCTGATAATAAATGCTTTGTAAGAAGATCCACTTGTGTTTTCATGTGCGCCATATCTTGATCACGTTCTTCTTCTCTTCTTATTTGGTCTGCAGTCATGCCAATAGATAAAGTGGGGCTTGTTACCTCAGAATCCCTGGTATGCCAAGCTCTACTTTGCTTCGTCATACGATCTAGCATATTGCTTGCTTGACCAAAGGTGAGGTCCATAAAAGATCCTCCAGCTGTATTATCCACTACTGGTTTAGTTATTGAATTCAAAGCTCTGTATAATATCTCCATTAGGTGAACATTAGTCATGTGATGGTTTGGGCATCTCGTTAGCTTTGTTTTGAACCTCTCCCATGTTTCATGAAGGGCTTCAGTTGGAAGCTGACGAAAGTTGCTGATTTCATCTCTCAATTGTGCTCTTTTGGATGGCGGAAAGAATCTTTCTAGGAAAGTGTCTCTCAATTGCCTCCAATTTGTAATAGAATCAGGAGTCAGCCCATTCAACCATAGAGTTGCCTCCCCAGACAGAGACAATGGAAATAGACATAATCGAATTGCATTCTGACCAACACCAGGATTGTCAAACGACTTGCATGTAGAAATAAAGTTGATAAGATACATATTCGGATCATCGCCTGCTAGTCCACCAAATAATCCCTTGAGTTGCAATAACTGAATCATGGTGCTAGTGATGTTGAACTTGGCTCCGGGCGCTAATGGCGGAGGAATAATGGCTCCTGTGGCTCCGGCTCCATCAAGATCATCATCATCGTCGTCAAAAGCTGGTTGCATGGGTTGGCGATCATACCTAAACCGAGCTAGACGACCTCTTCTGTTGGAAGGTGTTGCGATTTCAGCATCATGCCTTGGGTTTAGTAACTTGTCATCACCTAAATCCTCATCATCAGGATTTGTTGCTCACCCAGGGTTATCAATGTTTTGTTGGTGTACTTGGGCGGCGGCAAGAGCAGCTAATCTCGCCTGTTCCTGTTGAGCAGCCATCCTTTCGATTTCTGCTTGTGCTTCCATTCTGCCAATACGTTGTGGTTCAGGATTGATAGGTAATAACGGTTGACCAGAACTTCGAGTATGGGGCATGCACTGAATAAAAACCTGCAGAGAAAAAAAACAAAAACTGAAAGTAAAAGTACAAGAATCTTTGACCAAAGGGTCTAGTAATTATCACAAACTTAATTGACACTCGTACTCCCCAGCAACGGCGCCAATTTTTTATAACGCTCAATCTACAGCTCTCGTAGGAGTGTAAAGCGGTCGTTAGCAAATATAGAACCCAACTGGGTTGGGTATCGATCCCACAAGGAATAGCTCGGTCAACAAGTAAGCAACGATTACTAGACTTTTAGTGCAAGTCTCGTAAGTAGGGGGGATTGTAATGTGTAACCACAATATTAAAGTAAAAACTGAAAATAGCAAAGTAAACAGAAAGAATAGTTATTAAGTTGTAAACAATGAGAATTGAGGAGTTGGGGTTATGTCCACCTTCTGAGTTATACGTCTCTATTGGCTATGAGTGTGTTGAATTCTGACATGCATGTGCTTATAGAGAATTGTATTCGATGGTAAATCCAGGCGTCTTTCAACCTATTCGAGGATTATTTCAGTTTAACTCTTTCGAGCTTAAAGCGTGTCTAACGGTACGAATTCTCCAAGAGGTTAATCCAGTTACGGCACTAACTTTTTAATAGGGGATGGGACCCTACTACCTTGACATTATCTCTTTTCCAGACAGATAACCTTTCTTTCGAACAAGTTAAATGTTATACTGGCGTATTCTTGCGTTTGCAACCACAAAGAATTTAGGTTAAGACGAAGAGAATAATGATATAAGCAGCATACGTGTCGCGAACTCACAAACTCATAGTAATAGATAGTATCTCATTCGGCTTCCATAACCCCAACAGAGAGCTTTAGTTACTCATGAGTGCGAAGGAAATCACAATTGTCATTGTTATTATACCACAATAAGAATTTCGTGTAGCACAAGTGTAGTAGGCGTTAGGCGTGATTTCTTGCAAGTAGCGTTTCTCTTGTTGCGGAAATTAAGAATAGATGAATAGAAGAAGGAGTAGAAAGATGAATTAAAACTAGAATGAGAATTGTTGAGGAATAGTAGAAGAATGAAATTAGAAGTAGAATTGATTATAGAAGAATGAATAAAAATCTCTAGCCAAATAGGGTATTTATAATACCCATATCCTATTCCTACTAAGCTAATGAAATACTTAACCAAATCCTACTAAGCTAATGAAATACTTAACCAAATCCTACTAAGCTAATGAAATACTTAACCAAATCCTACTAAGCTAATGAAATACTTAACTCAATTGTACTAGGTTAATGTATCATTATCCTAATCATAATAAATTACTGCTAGTCCCCAAAGTCTTCAGAATTGTTGTTTTAGCCCGGGACAGGTTTCCCATGCATCACTTTTGGTCCTTAGGCGTCCAAGACTCCCTTTTCTCCCCTCGTGAAGCTTTCTTTGGCGTCAAGTTATCCATAAAATGCTGAATTCTGCATCATTTATACCTGAAACTTTGCTAATCATGTTTGTTAGCTCACTTACAGGAAAAAGGACTAAAAGTGCATGAAATATATAATTTGTTCTCAAAACTTAGCTAAAATATGGGCAAAATCTAATGCTATAGGCGTGTAAATTCGCCTATCATCACTTACTAAGTTGAAATATAAAAGGAGTCTAAAATACATTTAGGATCGAAATTACAATGTGCAGCCACAAATGGAGTCACATAAGAATGAGTAAACCTGGGAACAAGAAAATAACACACATCATGAGAAAATAGTTTCAATATACCAGTAACGAAATCAAGAGATGCGTCAAACTCCTGGCGGGTAATAAGAAAACAGAGCAGTTTCGACCAATGCCAGAGCCAGAAGTAGATGTAGTTTCCTTTGGTGCAGGAGCTGATGCAGCAGCAACAAGAATCTTGTTTTCCCCAGAAGAAACCCTAGAAAGACAATCCCTCTGCATATGACTCATTTGACCACGTTTAAAGCACTTGTTCTTTCTCTCTTCACAAACACCATAATGCACTTGGCCACAGAATCTACAAGGAGAATATATTGGAGCTGACTAAGCCCCACTAGCCTAAGACTAGGCACCCTGCACTTTGAAACCATCGCCACTTTTCATACGATAATCCCCCGATGGATTTGGGTAGGGAGCACAAGCCGTAAAGTAGGAACTAAAGTTATCCCACTTCTTCTTGGACTATTTTCTCCATCTCTACCACTTTTTGGCTGACCCTCATCCTAATTCGAGTAGCAACACTTATTACTCTGTCTCTCTCTAATTTTTGCCTACTTCTTCTTATCTTATTTGACTTGCTGCATATAAACCACAAACCGAGAAATATTTATGTCCTTATTTAACAAGGTAACCTTACTCTCCAAAATAAAGTCTCGGGATAACAAGAAAGCAAACTTTCTTATCTTAGCTCTCATGCTAGTCACCAACTCCGGAGTATATCGAGATACCTGATGAAACTTCAAGGCATATTCCTTGACTAACATCTTGTCGTGCTTCATGTTTACAAACTTCTCTGCTTTTGCCTCCCTCAACTCTTAGGTAAGGAAGCGGTCCAGAAAAGCACTAGAGAAATCATCTCACAAGGCGTACTCAGTATCATCACCCCTAAGTTGTTCCCACTCTTCATACCATTGGTATGCCATGATCCCTAATGATGACAAACTAATAAGTAAACTTTGTAGGATATTGAAGATCCCTAATGATGGTAGGAGATCTCACACAAAGGACATTGAAGATCTCAAATCATGGGAGGATATTTTTCACAAGGCAAGGAATATTCTCTCAAAGAATATCATGCTAAATATGGAGCCACGTCAAAGATATTGAATATCCCTAATAATGGAAGGAGATCTCACACAAAAGACATTTAAGATGTTAAATCACGGGAGGATATCTCGCACAAGGCAAGGAATATTCTCTAAAAGAATATCATGCTAAATATAGAGCCACATCAAAAGTTGGATATCGCTTGTCAAGGCAACAAAAATCATATCAACTAAAGATCCCAATAGACAAGGAAATTGGACGCACCTCACAACAAGATCAAAGAAGAAAGAAGATCTCACGACTTACATGGATATATCTGAGATTGACATGTATAGATGTGAGAAAAGAAAAATCGCACAAAGTATGGATATATATGATATAGACATACCATAAGGTTCAAACTCCCCCAATTAAAGAATAACCTCAAATCCTTAATTGAGAAGAAATCTCTTAGGTTTCCTTATGAATAAAAAAACATATATAATAGAAGACTATAAAAGCCAAAATGGAAGAAAGAAGACACCACACAACTTCAAAGAAGAATATCAAAGTGTTTCAATCTTAGTCTTACAAGGCCTTGTAAATTTTAGTTTACAATTATTATATAAAGAGAAGGATCGAGTCAACTTTGTAACATCAACTGAAGCTGTCTCAAGATTTGAAGAACAAAACAAGTCTTCAGAACTTGTTTCTCATTACTGTACTGGAGCCCGACATTGAATGATCTAAGAAAACCTTAAAACCTAAGGGGACTAAAAGCAGACACCACATTGGTGTTTCAAACCAGGATAAATATCGGTGTCTTTACTTTAGGCTTGATTATTTATTTTCTTAATTGTTTTAAATCTAATCTATTTTGTAAAATGTACTGATCTGTAGATGAGTCGACTGTAAAGAGTCAGTAGTCGACTCAAAGAAAATTTTCAATTCACCTTCTCTTGAATTTTTATTGGAATTAGAGTAGGTCTCACTAACATTGTTTCTTAACTGAAAGTGAGCTAAGATCAAATGGCAAGTTATAAAATTCCCGGTGCTCTTCTCCAGGATGATCACTCCTCCATAAGACAACCATACTTTAATGGACAGCATTACTCTTATTGGAAAAATAGGTTCAAAATTTTTGTCCAATCAAATGACTTCCAAGCCTGGGTTGTCATCAAAAAGGGTCCAAAGATAATTCCAGGGCTTAAAGATAAGTCAAAGGACAAAAACAAAGAATCTAGCAATACTGACATAGAAGACCTTGAAAGTTTCGAGGTCACGAAGGAACTATAAGACGTAATCCAAGCTAATGCATGTGCTATAAGTTTACTTCTTTGGGCAGTTAATGGAGAAGAATACGAGAAAATATCAACTTTTGAGACTGGAAAGGAAATGTCAGAAAAACTGGAGGTAACCTATGAAGGAACCACCAAAGTCAAAAAGTCAAAATTTGATGCCCTTGTGAATGAATACAAGATGTTCAAAATGGAAGAGAATGAAAACATTGAAACAATGTTTGCCATATTCAGTAAGATTGTGTGCAAACTAAAATTACTGGAGATGATCTACCCACACAGCCTGCAAGTCTAGAAGTTGGTCCAAAGTCTTCAAAAAATTTATAAAACTAAGGCCACCATCAGGAAGACGGAGATCTTCACATGACATGTGACAAACTATGAGGTAATCTTATTGCATATGAATGAAATTATATCAACTGGTACCACAAGGAGGAAAATAAGAAACTAGTGGCCTTCAATTCTACTCCAACTGAAGAAGAAGATATTTTGGAAGATTTCAATAGTGAAGGAATGGCCCTCATCAACCGTGGAGTAAGGCAAACCATGAGATAGAGACAACAAAGATCACAAGGAGCAAAAAATAATGACTCCACTACAAATGATGATCGCTGCTATTACTGTGGGAGGCCTAGACACTTCAAATAAAACTGTCCAAATTAAGAAGAAGAACATCCATAAAGAATCAAAATTTTAGAGCCTGGAGTGATAAAGATGAAATTGAAGAAGAAATAAAAGTCGCCAATATATGCTTCATGGCAACAGGTGAATCTAGCGAGGTAAGACTACATGATTGTCACAACTGTAATACTATTGAATCTAATTTAGACATGATAAATGACGAGGTTCAAAAATTTATAGATGAGTATAACAAACTCGCTTCAAGAGAAGAAAAGTTGTGAACCTAAATTTAAATGAAAAATTGAAGAGAAACAAAGAAGTTATCAAATAGAAAGCGAAGCATGTCAAATCAAAATTGACTTACTTCATGAAGAACTTGATGATGTAAAGATAAAACTAAACAATATTAAGAGATCACCTCGTCACAATTTCATAAGATCAAACTCTTTTAAATATAATTTAAGTTCCTCATCAGAATTGTTTAAATCAACCAAGACCTCTTTCTCCTCTTGAGGACCTGTTTGTTTTATGTATGGATAGAGAGAGCACAAATCCTACAACTATAGGCACAAGCCTGAAAGTGAATAGGTTTGGAAGCCCAAAGGAAGCATATCTAACCCGCAAGGACCCAAGACCACTTAGATACCTAAATAGAATTAATTTTCTTGTTTTGTAGGAACAGGTCCGCAAGAGCTATAAGAAGGTAATGTGAATCATTGATAGTAGATATTCCAGATACATGATCAGAAAGAAAAGAAAAATTTTCAACTCTAAGGAAAATAGATGAGGGGTTAGTCAGATTTGGTGACAATGCTAGAGGCAACGTCATCGAAGTCGGCTCAGTAAAACTTAACTCATCATGTGAATTCACTGAAGTATATCTAGTGGATTCCCTTAAACATAATGATCTTAGCATCAGTCAACTGTGTGATACTGGTTTTAGAGTCCTCTTTAAAGCAAAAAATTGCCTAATCAAACACGATAAAAGAGGCATCTCTCTCATCAGTGAACACATTGTTAATATTTACATCTTAAATAGTCCTAATTTTACTACCTCAACTTGCCTTACTGTGCAAACGAATGATGTTTGGTTGTGGCATAGAAAGCTTAAGTATGCTAGCATGCATATCATAGAGAAATTATCCCGACTGGAATTGGTAAAGGGTCTACCAAAACTCAAGTTTGAAAAGTATCACATATGTGATGCTTGCCAATTGGGTAAACAGATCCGAACATTATTCAAAGTGTCTCGACCCAATGGTAGTGCCCAAGATCACTTAGACAGGGCTCCTACCTATAGTACTAATTGGGGAATGACATAAAGTTAAGTACACAAGATCACTTAGCCTGGTACCAAATTCCTGTGTCGGCAATCACGGTGTCCAGCGCTGAGCCCTTACACTCAAACATCTTCTACGGGCGTCCCCTTATCTCATGTAAAATCAATACATTCAAACTTTATTTAATTCAATCACGTATCATATTTTGTAGGGTATCGTTATACCCAACTTGCAATCCATCAATTTCACCTCATTCTTCTCATTCAACCATTGTATTCAACATGTTTCAACACAAATAGCCCTCTCTTTTTCAAGTCCAAATCATATCATTTTTCAAAATATTTCATGTCATGTTTTTCTAGATGTTTTCATATAATTTACATCACATAAACATTTAAAAAAAATTCACATCAAGAGAGGGATTCCATATCACTCATGCTCTTAAGTTAACATCTTTTTGGAATACATACATATACATATATCATATAGCAAATCACTTTGGGAGTAAGCCTAAGGGCAAAATCAATATAATAAAACGTTTAAAACATAATCATATTCGTAATTTCAAAACCCCCATTTGAAAACATGAATTTTTAAAGCCCATTGTATTTTTGAGATAATGTCATGTACCTCTATATACAAATATAATAGGTTCTTCTTGAAGCCTACGTTGCAAAGATTCCAAATCTCCAATTTGTTTTTAAAACCATGGTTGAATCTTGAACTACCTAGGTTTTTTTTTAAACCCTAGAGAGAGTTCTTGAATAATTTTGATGAATGAAGGTGTATTTTGGGGTCTTTGGGAACTGGATTTCGTCTTTAGGGCTAAGGGTGCAAAAGGACCATTTTTCCCCAAAATGGAGTGTTTAAGTCACCTGAAATCTTTACGTAGGCGTTTCCTATTCTATCGCCTATGTTTACATAGGCGCCACCTATGCTATCACCTATTTTTACATAGGTGCCGCCTATGCTATCGCCTATGTTTACATAGGCGCAACCTACTACTTTGAAAGGCCATAACTTCTTGGTTAGGTGCCGGATTTTAGCAAAATTAGTATCGTTGGAAAGCTAACTCAAAGACCTATCATTTGACATATAGTAGTCTCTCTAATTCGACATATGCAAAGAGTTATGCTCGATAGAAGCTGACACAAATTACAACATCCACTAAAACTTAATTGATCGAAATAGTTTCAACTCGTCCTTTAGTTGAAGGACCTCTATGGTTTAAATTCAAGCTTGAATGGATTCACATACTACGCGACATTGTCTACACTACCAAACCTCTTCAAATAATCCACATGAATTTGTTTGGCCTACCAAAAGTGCAAGAATTGGTGGAAAGAGACATGTTTTTGTTATAGTTGATGACTACTCATGTTTTACTTGGGTGATGTTTCTTGCTTATAAACATGAGGCTTTCACAAACTTTGAGATTTTTTATAAATAAGTACAAAGAGAAGCTGGACACTTCATCACCTATGTTCATAGTGATCATGGAGGATAATTTGAACATAATGTATTTGAGGTATACTATGCTCAGAATGGATACTCTCAAACCTTCTCATCGCATCGGTCTATTCAATAAAATAATGTGGTGGAGCAAAATAATCAGTCTCTCCAAGAAACTACCAGGACCATGCTGTTAGAACATAATCTCCCAAATCGCTTTTAGGCAGAAATAGTAAGTACAACATATCACATCATCAACAGATGCTTGATCAGACCTATTCTATAGAAAATGCCTTATGAACTATGAAGAGGAAAGATGACTAACATTAGCTACTTTCGTCCTTTTGGATGCAAATGCTTTATCCATAACAATAGTAAGAATAACTTGGGAAAATTGAATCCACGAAGTGACAAAGGTATTTTCCTTGGGTATTCTCCCACTAGTTGTACTTATAGGGCTTACAATAAAATAACCTTATGTATTGAAGAATATATACATATTGTATTTAATGAATCTAATCACCCTCCCATGAGTTTGAATACTGATGAAGAATAGGTGAATGATCTATAATCTGGAACCAATGCTGGCACAACCTCTGAGTCATCACAAGATGAGTTGACTATAACCCCTCAGGAGTCAACTCCCACAGCAAAAATAGTGAAACCGACTATTTCAAGAGAATGGAAACATGATTCTAGTTATCCAAATGAATTTATCATCAAAAATCCAGATGATAGGATGCAAACAAGAGCATCATTGAGAAAGAAAGCGTCAGTTACCCTTGTATCTCAAAATAAGCCAAAGAAGATCGATGAGGCCATCAAATGTTAATCATGGGTTAAAGAAATAATGGAAGAATTAGACCAGTTTGAATGAAATCAAGTTTGGACTCTAGTTGAAAGACCCAAGAACTGCTCAGTAATTAGAACTAGATGGGTCTACATAAATAAATTGAATGAAGAAGGTAAGGTTATTAGAAATAACCAAACTTGTAGCTCAAGGCTACTCCCAATAAGAACGTATTGACTATGATGAAACATTTTCTCCTATGGCAAGGTTAGCATCAATTTGGATTTTATTAGCTTTTGCTGCTTTCAAATATTTTAAGTTTTAAATGGACATCAAAAGCTCCTTCTTAAATGGTTTTATTCATGAGGAAGTTTTTGTAAAACAACCCCCCGAATTTGAAAATCCATATTATCCAAATCATGTTTTCAAATTATCAAAAACACTCTACGGTCTCAAACAAGCTCCAAAGGCTTGGTATGAAAGATTGAGTACTTTCTTACTAAATAATAATTTTTAAAAAAGTCAAATTAATACAACCTTTTTCACACAGAAGCTTGATTCAAATCTTCGTATTGTGAAAATTTATGTTGATGATATCATTTTTGGTAGCACTAATATCTTTCTGTGTGAGAATTTTGCTAATTTGAAATGAGTCTTATGGGAGAGCTCATATTTTTCTTGGGATTACAAATTAAACAAACTCCCAAAGATACCTTGATCAGTCAAGCTAAGTACGCAATGGAATTCTTCAAAAAATTTGGTATGGAAAATGGAAAGGCCTATGGAACTCCGATGAGTCCATGAAATTCAGAATTGTCTGGGAAGGATGTTGATGAAAGGATGTCCTAGGGAATGATTGGATCACCATTCTATTTGACCTCCATTCGACCAGACATCATATTTAGTTTATGTAAGTGTGCTAGGTTCCATTTGACTCCCAAAGAGTCTCATCAGACTGCCATCTAAAAGATTATCTGATACCTCATAGAAACTCAAGACATTGGACTATGGTACCCTTGTTCTTCCTATTTTGATTTAATTGGATATTCAGACACTGACTTTGCAGGTGATAAAAGTGATAGAAAAAGCACTACTGGAACTTGTCAAATTCTTGGTGATTCCTGATAGCATGGTACATCAATAAGCAAACTTCAGTTGCTCTTTAAACAACTGAAGGGCGCTATTGGTTTATCAAAATATACTGTGCATCCTTCTAGAGCCAAACACATTGATATTAAGCATCATTTTATTTGGAATAATGTAGAAAATGGTGATTTTTTGTTAACATTTGTTGACTCCAAAAATCAACTAACAGATATTTTTACAAAACCCCTGTCAGAAGAAAGATTTTGTTACCTTAGAAAAAGACTTGGTATTGTTAGCTTTAATGAACTCTGAGTCTTATTTTTGTACAAAACTATCGTTTACTTGTTCTAATTTTCTCATCAGTTTTTAACCAAAAAATTGGTTTTCAAAAGAGGGTCATGTCCCTTTTTTTTTGTTGGGTTGTAAAATGATTTTTAATACACCATTTGCCACACTGTTTGTTTTTCCTAGTACGTGTTAGTTAATAGATTAAATCTATGTTATCTATCTATTGCTCTTCTTTCTAATCTGTGGTTCTTTTTGATTATGCCAAAAGGGGGAGAAATATAGGAACATCAGAAGTGCCTACAAGTTAGGCGGAGCAAGCTGACTATAGTGACAGACAGGGAAGTAAACTGATGTTTATGCTTGTTTGTCATTATTAAAAAAGGGGATATTATTAGCCTCCTATATTTATATTTTATGTTTTAAATGACAAACCAATAAGTGAAATATACAAGATATTTAAGATCCCTAATGATGCAAGGAGATCTCACACAAAAGACATTAAAGATCTCAAATCATGGGAGGATATCTTGCACAAGACAAGGAATATTCTCTGAAAGAATATCATGACAAATATGGAGACACATCAAAGATATTAAAGATCCCTAATGATGGAAGGAGATATCTCACAAAGGACATTCAAAATCTCAAATCATGGGAGGATATCTCGTACAAGGCAAGGAATATTCTCACAAAGAATATCATGCTAAATATGGAGCCACATCAAAAGTAGGATATCACTTGACAAGGCAACAAAAATCATATCAACTGAAGATCCAAATAGACAAGGAAATTGAACGCACCTCATGACAAGATCAAAGGAAAAATAGTATCTCACTACTTACATGGACATATCTGATATAGACATAAATAGATGTAAGAAAGAAAAATCGCACCAAGTATGGACATACCATAAGGTGCAAACTCCCTCAATCAAGGAATCAACTCAAATCCTTGATTAAGAAGAAATCTCTTGAGATTCGTTATGAAGAAAAGAAGCATATACAATAGAAGACTATAAAGGCCAAAATGGAAGAAAGAAGACACCATACAACTTCAAATAAGAATATTAAAGTATCTCAATCTTAATCTTACAAGGCTTTGTAACTTTTAGTTTACAATTGATATATAAAAAGTAGGATTGAGGAACCTTTGTAACATCAAGAAAAGCTATGTCACAATATCTGAATAACGAAATAAGCCTTCAGAACGTGTTTCTCATCATTGTACTCAATCCTAACATCGAACGGTCTAAGGAAACTTTGAAACCCATGGGGACTGGAAGTAGGCACCACATTGGTGTTCCAAACTAGGATAAATCTCGGTGTCTTTACTTTATGTTTGATTAGTTATTTACTTAATTATTTTAAATCTAATTTGTCTTGTGAAGTGTACTGATCTGCAGGCGAGTTGATTGTAAAGAGTCAGCAGTCGACTCTCAGAAAATTTTCAGTTCACCCCCCATCTTGAATTTTAAACTCCACGCCCCCCACTTCAGTGGCATGCATCACTCGGAAGATATTTTCCATCTCATCAATAAAATACTGGGGATCTTCCTTTACTTTAGAGCCAGTGAAAAATAGGAGGACTCAATCTCATGAATTGGCCAACTCTAGTAGCCTTAGAGAATGGAACAACAGAAGTAACCCATTCAGTTTAAAATAGCCACCAACTAGGTAGGCAAGTGAATCGACTGGCAAAACTCAACATTAGACAGCCAGCCTGGGGTGCCTGGGAGGGACATGTGGACTTGGTGGAGTTCCATCAGGACAATCAGAAGCTTTGACCCTACATTATCCTCAAACTGAACAGAAGAGTTTCCATGGTTATTAGATCTTCTTGGAGACATGATCTCAAAGGCGAACAAATAGGAATTAGAGAGATTCAAGATCTTAGACTCTATAGCTCGAAACAGAATAACAAGAAAGGAAAATATTCCTAAATGTCTCGTAGCCCCTCTCTTATAAGTATGACGTGTTACATACCCATAAAAGAGACTCTACTTGGCACGGTTTTGTTGGACACCCAATGAAACTAAACCTAGGATCTGATACCATATTTATCATGACTCGAACCAGGGATTGGATGTGACGGGTATCTCAAGTCCCACGTGGACCAAAGATCAACCCCTGTACCTAACCAAGTAAATACAACACTATAATGTCGGATGAATCCCATACATATAAAGTACTATATTCAAGGATAAATAATATTTCTATTACTAATAATCAACGACAGTCTAAAACAACCACCCAACACCATCCTAAGTCCACAGTAATCCAATAAAGACTTCTAAATAAGAAGAAAATATTGAACAACCATAAAGTGTCAGGATATGCCCCGACTATAGCCAAAATAAGTCAAACCAGTCTCAAACATAAGAGACCAAAACATGAAATGAAGCCTGATGATAGGCGAATTTACACGCCTATAGTACTATATTTTACCCATATTTTAGCTAAGTTTTGAGGACAAAATATATAATTCATGCACTTTTAGTCCTTTTTCCTGTAAGTGAGCTAACGAACATGATTAGAAAGTTTTCAGGTATAAATGATGCAGAATTCAGCATTTTATGGATAACTTGACGCCAAAGAAAGCTTTACAAAAGGAGGAAAGCAAAGCTTGGACGCCAAGGACCAAAAGTGGTGCATGGAAAATCTGTCCCGGGCAAAAACAACAATTCTGAAGACTTTGGAGACTAGCAGTAACTTAGTAGGATTAGGATAATGATACATTAACCTAGTAGGATTGGGTTAAGTAATGCAGTAGCTTAGTAGGAATAGGATATGGGTGTTATAAATACCCTATTTTGCTAGAGATTTTAATTCATTCCTCACAATTCCCCCATTCCATCAATTCCCATCCATCCACCATCCATCTATCCATCAAAATAATTCTCTTTATTAATTCATTGTTGACATTATTTTTCATCTATTCGACTTTTAATTTTACAATAAGAGAATTGCTATTTTGCAAGGAATTCACGCCTAACGCCATACCACACCATACTACACGTGAGATTTTTTATTGTGGTATAATGATAATGTCTATTGTGATTTCCATCGCACTCATGAATAGCTAAACTCCTCTGTTGGGGTTATGGAAGCCTTATGAGATACTGTCTAAGGCTATGAGTTTGTGAATTTGTGACACGTAGGCTGCTTATATCATTATTCTCTTCATCTTAATCTAAATTCTTTGTGGCTGCAGACGCATAGAATATGCCAGTATAGCATTAACTTGTTCGAAAGAAAAGTTATATGTCTGGAAAAGAGATAATGTCAAGGTAATAGGGTCCCATCCCCTATTAAAAAGTTAGTGCCATAACTGAATTAACCTCTTGGAGAATTTGTACCATTAGATACGCTTTAAGCTCGAAAGAGTTAAAGTGAAATAGTCCTTGTTTAGGTCGAAAGACGCTTGGATTTACCATCGAATACAATTATCTATAAGCACATGCATGTCTGAATTCCGCATAACTCATAGCCAATAGAGACGTACAACTCATAAGGTGGACAAAACCCCAACTTCTCAATTCTCATTGTTTTACATCTTAACTACACATTTTTTCTTTTTACTTTGCTAATTTCCGTTTTCACTCTATTATTTTGTTTACATCAATTGCACGTTACAATCCCCCCTCTTTTACGAGACTTGCATCAAAAGTCTAGTAATCCTTCCTTACTTGTTGACCAAGCTATTCCCTGTGGGATCGATACCCAACCCAGTTGGGTTCTATATTTGACTACGACCGCTTTACACTCCTATGAGAGCTATAGATTGAGCGTTATCAAAACTTGGCGCCGTTGTCGGGGAATACGAGTGTCAATTAAGTTTGTGATAATTACTAGACCCTTTGGTCAAAGATTCTCGTACTTTTACTTTTAGTTGTTGTTTTTATTCTATTCAGGTTTCGTTGATAGAATGGATGCACAACGTGACATAGAAAGAATGACTGCTCAACAGGAGTAGGCTAGGTTAGCTGCATTGGTAGCTGCTCAAGTGCATCAACAGAATATTGAAAAACCAGGTCGTGCAACAAATCCTAATGATGAGGACCTGGGCGTTGAGGAGCTACTAAACCCACGACATACTACTGAGGTGGCGGCACCCATGCAGAGGAGAGATCGTCAAGCGCGATTGAGGCCTGATCGCTGAGCTGTGCAGATTCCTTTTGATGACGATGATGATGATTTGGATGAAGCTGGTGCCACATGAGCCATTATTCTGCCACCCTTGGCACCCGGAGATAAGTTCAACATCACAAGCACCATGATTCAGTTATTGCAACTCAAGGGATTATTTGGTGGACTAGCAGGCGATGATCCGAATATGCATCTCATCAACTTTATTTCTACATGCAAGTCGTTTGACAATCCTGGCGTTGGTCAGAATGCAATTCGATTATGTCTATTTCCATTGTCTCTATCTGGGGAGGCAACTCTATGGTTGAATGGGCTGACTCCTGATTCTATTACAAATTGGAGGCAATTGAGGGATGCTTTCCTAAAAAGATTCTTTCCGCCATCCAAAAGAGCACAATTAAGAGATGAAATCAGCAACTTTTGGCAGCTTCCAACCGAAGCTCTTCATGAAACATGGGAGAGGTTCAAGACGAAGCTTATGAGGTGCCCAAACCATCATATGACCAATGTCCACCTAATGGAGATACTATACAGAGCCTTGAATTTAATAACTAAACCAGTGGTGGATAATGCGGCTGGAGGATCATTCATGGACCTCACCTTTGGTCAAGCAAGCAATATGCTAGATCGGATGACGAAGCAAAGTAGAGCTTGGCATACCAGGGATTCTGAGGTAGCAAGCCCTACTATATCTATTGGCATGACTGCTGAACAAAGGAGAAGAGAAGAAGAACATGATCAAGATATGGCGCACATGAAAACACAAGTGAATCTTCTTACAAAGCATCTATTATCAGGGAAGACCAAAAACGTCAAAGTTGTTGCGTTAAAAGAAAGAGACGAATCTGATTCGGAAGAAGAAGCCAACTACTTGAACAACCAGGGGGGTTTCCGAGGCAATGCCCAAGGAAACCAAGGTCGGAACTATTATGAAAAATCTGGAAACAGGGACCAAGGTAGTTGGAAGAACAAGAATGACAAGAGTGGTTTGTACGTTCCCCCAGGACGACGTGAAGCCACTGCATCTGGTTCTGGAAGTATGGAAGACATGATGGCTAAACTATTGAAAGGAGTGAAAGCAACCAGCGCTGGAGTAACAGAGGTAATAAATAACTTGTCCTCAATGAAAAAATTAGTTGACTCACACTCCACTTCAATCAAGCAAATAGAGCAGCAATTGAGCCAACTTTCAGCAGCACTCAATCAAAGAAAGGCTGGCACCTTACCTAGCGACACTGTGCAAAATCCAAGGAATGACGGATCATGTATGGCCATTACTACCCAAAGTGGTAAGGTGCTGGAAACTTCATCTAAAGTCAATCAAGTGGTTGACGAGGAAGCAAACATCGATGATAAGGCAAAAGGAGAAGCTGTCGTAGAAACTACCCACGATGTCCATGACGTTATACCGAGTATGTTATAGCCTGAAAAGGATGAAAAATAGAAGCAAGAAGAGAAGAAAGTTGTGGAGAAAACAATTCCTTATCCACCATCACCTTTTCCTCAAAGATTAAAGAAGATTGCGGATAATACAAAGTTCAGCAAATTCATGAATATGTTAAATCAGCTGACCATTAATGTTCCGTTGGTAGAGGCACTAGAACAAATGCCTGGGTATGCTAAGTTTATGAAAGATCTTTTGACAAAGAAGCGGGTAGCAAGCTATGAGTTGAAAGATAATATTCATCACAACAGCGCAATCGCTACCCGATCATTAGTTTAGAAGAAGGCTGACCCTGGTGCTTTCACTATTCCGTGCACGGTTGGATCTATGAATTTCGCTAAGGCATTGTGCAATTTGGGAGCAAGCATCAATTTGATGCCAATATCCGTCTACAGGAAGTTGGGGTTAGGCAATCCGACACCAACCAATATGAGGCTCGTGATGGCTGATAGGTCGGTAAAACGACCTGTGGGTATCTTGAATGATGTGTTGGTGAAGGTTTCTTCATTCATCTTTCCTGCAGACTTCGTTATTCTGGATTGTGAGGTAGATTCTGAAGTTTCCATAATCTTGGGACGTCCTTTTCTCGCAACTGAAAGTGTGCTTATTGACATGAGAGCTAATGAGCTTTTGTTTCGGTTGAATGAAGAAGTGGTCTGCTTTGATATATGCAAAGCAATGAAGCAACCCAGCGATATGGATGTGTTCTTCGTAGCTTATAAGGATAAGAAAGCATTATCTGTAAAGAAACAGCTTACTGTTGATCCATTGTCTACTGCACTGCTGAATGTTGAGCATGAGGATGATGAAGATTTTGAAGAAACTATGTGTACTCTAACAGGAATAGGGTCCTATTCTCATACCCCTAAGTAGCCGGACCTTGATCTTACGAATCAACTGTCACCAACAGCGAAGACTTTCATTGAAAAGCCACCAGAGCTAGAATCGAACGAGCTCCCCAATTATCTAAAGCATGCATGCTTGGAAAGTGGAAATACACTACCGGTAAGTGTGGCGGATGATTTAAGTGAACAACATGTAGAGGCTCTCATCTCTGCTCTTATGAGGTACAAGAGAGCTATGGGTAGGAAGATTGATGATATAATCGGTATCCCTCCTGGGATATGTATGCACAAGAGTCATATTGAAGAAGATTGCATGCCTACAAGTAAGAATCAGCGTCGTCTGAATCCATTCAGAAAACGATGCCCCATCTATCTCGATGAAGTCTAAGTAATCGAGATAGCTATGTCGTGCCGCGACAATAAATCAAGCGCTTGGTGGGAGGCAACCCATCGTTTTTAATTGTTTTTTGTTTTCTTACGATTTTGTCGAGCAACAACCAAAACTAAGGTGCTTGATGGGAGGCAACCCATCGTTCTAATCGTTTTTTTTGTCTTTGAGCAAGTGTAGGTACAAGAGGTGTCAAAGAGGAGATTGGTTTCAAATTTCGATTTGGACGTATTGCATGTTAAAGGTGGTAAGTTAGGAATAAAGAAGCAAAAGGCTATGGATTGGGCATTGTTTATGAAAATATAGGCAAAGAACAAGGCAAGGCCTATGTAAATCTAGGACACGAACAAGGCAAGGCCTATACTATGGCCTAAGCTCTCGGAATCTAGAGTGCCATAGCATAGGCGCCGCCCATGCCTAAGAATGCCATAGCATAGGCGCCGCCTATGCCAATGCCTTTTGTCTTTGAATCTCATATGCCATGGCATAGGAGCCGCCTATGCCCAAGAATGCCATGGTATAGGAGCCGCCTATGCTAAACAATGCTTTGCAAAAGGCGCCGCCTATGCCAAGCATAGCCAAAGCATTAGGCGCCGCCTATGGTCACTTCTTGTCTCCAAATCCGATTCTAAATGGGTCAAAACCCGACCCAAGCTTTCCCTATAAATAAGAAACTTAGTCTTGTACCAAAATACATTGCAAACCTAACAAAAGCGCCGCCTACCTCTCCAAATTCTCTCAAAAATTTTCGTTTGCTCTCTTTACTTTACAAGAACATCTTCCGAGGCCATCAATCAAGTAAGTACTTCTTTGTTCTTCAATTATATTCCGTAAGTGCTACACTACTATGCATATTATGAATTGCAAAATCTTGAAGTAGTATTGGTGATTTGAATATGATTGAATTGTTGTGACACAACTAAGTGAGTAAACGAATACGTAAGGATGATCTTAACATGTTTCCAACTTGAATTTGATTTTGATGCACTCCCATACTTTTGCGGATTTGACATGGTCAAGAAAATTGTATAATCTTGTCAATAGAAAGCTTACATGTTGGAAAGACTTGTTTATCAAGATAAGAATTATGGTTGACTACCAACATATTAGGTTTTGAGTATTTCTAGATGCTATACCGTGATTCAATCTCTATGTAGTCGTCTTGATATATCAAACATAAAAGTATTGCCAAGATTTCATGAAGTATGACTGGACTGATTATATGGTTGGAACATATCACATAAACGTATATCAATGAAGTCTGAGTAATCGACATTGTTCACTTCACTAGTTTGTACCAATAAATTAAGTGTGGGGTGGTGCCACTACTACTTGTTTATTGATTATATCCATCGATATGAAGCTAACATGACTTTATTGATATCTCAGGTAGAATGTCACAAAAAGGACGACAAGGAAAAGAAAAAGCGCCCACCACACAGAAAGGTAAGAAAAGAGGAAGAAAAGAGCAAACTGAATCCTCCTAGCTACAAATACCTCAAACGCACTTTTGGATCAAGTGGGGTACAATTTGAGGAAACTCTGAGGATGACGACTCTGATAATGATTCCGATGCAGGGGGTATGACCCCAGACATAGAGGAGGAGTCCGACTAATTCAGGTTCATTTTGTTTATTTTCCACTGAGGACAGTGTGTCCCGTCTAAGTGTGGGGTGCTGGTATTTGTATGCTGTACTTCTTTATCTGCATTTGCTTATTTATTTTTGTTTTTTTTTAGTAGTTAAAATTTTTTTTAGTTCAAGTTTTTTAGTTAAATTTTTAATTTTGCATGAAATTGTTCTGATAGGCAGCATGGTATTGTGACAAGAGTCTGTGATAAAATCATTACTATTGAGACGTTTAGGCTCCAAGTGTGACTCACTATGTGATAATCGTATGGTTTAATTCATTCATCTGTTGGGTCAAGAGTCTATAATGCTCCCAATAAAGTCGACCATGTGCCTTGTGTGTGTGAGATAATAGTATATTCTATGTTTGTGGCTGATGCTAGAACTTGCCTGGTGTGTGTGTGAAGCGAAAATAAAGAACGTGAGTTTAGGAAATGATTTAGGCATTTCTTTGGCAACCTATACTTGTGTACCTTCTTTTTACCTACCCGTGGACATTATCCTAGTTAACCCCTTTTGAGCCTTTAAGCCTATTTTGTTTGACAGCCTCATATGTAAGCCTAATCCATTTTTTTTTCAAGACCATAATTTGATCCAAATTCCTAAGTGCTTTAAATTGAAAGAGTCATGTGACAAAATAAGAGGAAATTGGATGAGTATGATGCCTTAGAATGTATTGGTGATTGAATTTGTTATGAAAAAGAATTGCTATCATAAGAGGTGTGTTATGAAAAGAAAAAGGAAAGGAAAACTAAAAAGTTAGTTATGTTTAAAATTGAAAAACAAAAGAGGAGAAAAAGGGTGGTAGAATAAAAGAAAGAAGAAAGGTTGTTTGAAAAGAAAGTATTAATGGCATAATGTGATGTATTAAAGCGCTTAGGAACATAGTCACTATTTCTGGCCAAAATAGTCCTACCCGTCCCTTAGCCTACATTACAACCTTTAGAAGACCTATTTGATCCTAAGCTTAGCATTCTGACATTTAGTGGAGCATTACACTAAGGGCAAGCCTATGGTCATCAGTTGCAACATATGAATTCTTTGTGAGAGTGAGAGTAAGGATTATCTTATACCCATGTTCAAAATATATACAGTACTTGTAAGTGATTATGGGTAATATATGGTAAGACACACATGGTTGATGAGTTTTGGACAGTAGTGTATGATCCTTTGTGCCTTAACTTTTGAATATAAGTTGACCACCCTCATGAGTCTATATTGGAGGATGAATTGTTTCTAATAATGATCATAAAACTACTCTTTGTTGATAATTGTTGTGCTTGCCTTGATGAATATTTTGTGTTGTTACTGTGAAACCCTAAGTAGATGTTTATATGGACATGATATTTTGTTCGAGGACGAACAAAGATTTAAGTGTGGGGTGTTGATGATAGGCGAATTTACACGCCTATAGTACTATATTTTACACATATTTTTGCTAAGTTTTGAGGACAAAATATATAATTCATGCACTTGTAGTCCTTTTTCCTGTAAGTGAGCTAACGAACATGAATAGCAAGTTTTCAAGTATAAATGATGCAGAATTCAGCATTTTATGGATAACTTGACGCTAAAGAAAGCTTCACAAAAGGAGGAAAGCAAAGCTTGGACGCCAAGGACCAAAAGTAGCGCATGGAAAATCTGTCCCGGGCAAAAACAGCAATTCTGAAGACTTTGGGGACTAGCAGTAACTTAGTAGGATTAGGATAATGATACATTAACCTAGTAGGATTGGGTTAAGTAATGCAGTAGCTTAGTAGGAATAGGATATGGGTGTTATAACTACCCTATTTTGCTAGAGATTTTAATTCATTCCTCACAATTCCCCCATTCCATCAATTCCCATCCATCCACCATCCATCCATCCATCAAAACAATTCTCTTTATTAATTCATTGTTGACATTATTTTTCATCTATTCGACTTTTAATTTTACAATAAGAGAATCGCTATTTTGCAAGGAATTCACGCCTAACGCCATACCACACCATACTACACGTGAGATTAATGATAATGTCTATTGTGATTTCCATCGCACTCATGAATAGCTAAACTCCTCTGTTGGGGTTATGAAAGCCTTATGAGATACTGTCTAAGGCTATGAGTTTGTGAATTTGTGACACGTAGGCTGCTTATATCATTATTCTCTTCATCTTAATCTAAATTCTTTGTGGCTGCAGACGCATAAAATACGCCAGTATAGCATTAACTTGTTCGAAAGAAAAGTTATATGTCTGGAAAAGAGATAATGTCAAGGTAATAGGGTCCCATCCCCTATTAAAAAGTTAGTGCCATAACTGGATTAACCTCTTGGAGAATTTGTACCATTAGATACGCTTTAAGCTCGAAAGAGTTAAAGTGAAATAGTCCTTGTTTAGGTCGAAAGACGCTTGGATTTACCATCGAATACAATTCTCTATAAGCACATGCATATCTGAATTCCGCATAACTCATAGCCAATAGAGACGTACAACTCATAAGGTGGACAAAACCCCAACTTCTCAATTCTCATTGTTTTACATCTTAACTACACATTTTTTCTTTTTACTTTGCTAATTTCCGTTTTTACTCTATTATTTTGTTTACATCAATTGCACGTTACAATCCCCCCTCTTTTACGAGACTTGCATCAAAAGTCTAGTAATCCTTGCTTACTTGTTGACCAAGCTATTCCCTGTGGGATCGATACCCAACCCAGTTGGGTTCTATATTTGACTACGACCGCTTTACACTCCTACGAGAGCTGTAGATTGAGCGTTATCAAAGTCTTTCGATGTATGGAATCTCATAATATTGACGTCAACTCACGAACTGATCTGAGTCGTAATCACTAAGCAGGAGAATTAGAAGTATGGCTAGTTATTGCATCATGTGGAGATATAATATACGTAGTCGGTTAGAGCGCTAGCATGTAGCTTAGGGATACAGGATAACATAATACCATGATCAATAGTTCAAAACCATTCAAGATTCCATACATATCACCCAATGCATTTACACACACATATATATATATATATATATCATAAGCCGAGATAGGGAACAAGGCTTAACATGCAATTTAAAATCTTAGTTTGGATTGTGAGCTCAACTGTCATAACATACAAGGCACCCATGGTCTACATAGGCCCAACTCTCCCTCAACTGGTAGGGCCCAGTGCCTATAGTCGCACGAACAGAGGGTAAACATATGCACTATGCGGGACTCGAACCTCCCAATCATATACCAATAATAATATGGGGACTCAAACCACCCAATCATATAAATCCCCAAGTCAGCGACCGTAATGTTTGGTGTTGGTCTCACGGACCTCCACTTTCAAGACTCAGTTATACAACCCTCTTTAAATCCCAATTAAAATAATTATCACACAATCCCATTTATTAAACCACAATACACATTTAGGCATACATTGTTGGTATCATCAAACAAACTACAATTGTAAAGTAACATCATCATGCTGAAACAATTTCATGACTTGGGGAAATCACAATCCCTCTGGTTCAATTATGTAATAGTACACCAACTCATAAGGTTCAAATCAACATTTAAAGGCAATAGTTTAAGAATTGATAAATTCCCATATTTCTCATAACTAAAAACTATTTAATATTATGGGATTAGGGCCATAACCACTTCAAAAGTCACAAGTTTAGGGAAAATCACAATTCCCAAGTTCATTCACCTTACCCATGCACCCACATGTTCAAATCCATATTCAAAGCATGAGCAATGCACAGTAAAACAATGGGAAAATAGTTAATTAACCATTTTTGTCAAAGCCCTTACTTTTAATCACGTAAATAACCATGTACTTTTATGCAATAGAGACATGTAGTTTAAGGGTAGAGTCACATGCCTAAAATATCAAGTTTCATGGGGAGAATTTAACTATAGCACCCTTGGATGACCAATTTGATGAAACCCTATCTTGACTTGCTGGAGGGAATTTAGAGATCCTTTTGAAGTGTTTGAGAAGTTACTTAGATTTGTTTATGGGTTCTAATGACACCCTAAAGAGGTTATAAGACATGGGTTTCAATTTAGATAAGAGGGGAAATTTCCAAGATGCCCTTAACTTAAAAGGCTGAAAAAGTGCCGCCTTTGACTACGGGTCAACCAATGACTCATAGCCACTCCTTACGACTCATCACCACGAGTCATAACCAAGGTAGAAACACCAAGGTACCCTACACTACTGACCTTATGACTCATCCACATGACTCGTAATAGGACCCTATGACTCATAGGGTCCAGTCGTAGTCAACACAGAACCCAAATTGGGGTATACACAAGACACCCTATGATTACACCTAATAACTAGTAACATCCGTACGGCTCTTAGTGAGCCACTTGTAATCAGAATAGAATCCAGCCATATACTTACTGATTTGGTTATGACTCATCCAACAAAACTCTAGGAAATTTTCAAGGACCAAAAACCCAAAGCAAAATATACAGATACATAGGAGAAAGTTAATCCAAGGTCAAATAACATTGATGTTGATCTAAAACAAATAGGGATGATACCTGAGATCATAACATATGAAGCCTCTACCTTAGGTATAGCTGCTCTAGCATAACACTATCCACGACCACCAACTGCCTGAGTGGCCCCATGACTACCTTCATGGGTTCCACTACCTCTATATCTCACTTTTCTTGTAGCACCACTACCCCTCACAATTGAAATATGAGTAGCCCTAATTATATATCGAGGATATTCTTAGGCCACATGGCTAATCTCATTGCACACATAATAAGTCCGACGACCCGCATCAATAAGAGAGGGTATGACTAGGCCTGAATAGCCATCGTGCACTGCTGAACCCAAATGTCCTTCGCCTGAACTCTATAAGGCCGCCTGCACTGGCCTACCCTAATATCCATAAGAATCTCTAAAATCTCTACTATGAGGAGACTGACCTCTGAACTCACTAAAGTAGTGCACCTTCTTGGCCACACCCTGAGATACTCGAAGAATACCCTCTATGATCTTGGCGTGATCCAAAATTCTCTGAAAAAGATACTCCAAACATAACCATCTGAGAAGTATCCAACTAAAGCGAGATATCCAAACCCTTCACAAACTTTTGAATCTGGTTAGACTCAGTGGAAATACTATTAAAGAAATATCTGGACAAAGCATGGAAGCGTGCCTCATACTCAACAACTATCATAGAGCTCTGATCCAAACGATCAAACTTTTCATACATCTAATCCCTCAAACTGTAAGGCATGAATCTCTCTAGAAAGGCATCAGCAAACTGATACCATGACAACTCAAGAGAATCAGCAGGCCTATAACCGATAAATGATCTCCACCAATCTCTCACAGTATATCTCAACTGATATATATATATATATATATATGTAAGCTACACCATTAGTGTAAAAATAGTGAAACATAACTTAGAATACAAGGTATGGAAGGACTTTTCACGATAAAAATAAAATGAGAAAAGTTTCTAAAAGACGTCCTATAGCCTCTCGAAGATAGATACAGGCATATACGTACAGATCCGAGAGACTCTATTGGACATTCCGCTCTTACACCATTGAGACTAATGAAACCTTGATACTCTGATACCAATTTATCATGACCCAAAAATGAGGGTCATGATGGCACTTATCATGACGTACCTTTATAAGTAAGACTATCACCCAAACTGAAACAAAAAAGAGAACAAAGATAGAAAAATCCCAAGGTAAGGCTTCTAGAACAAAGCCAAACCATAAAAATAATTATAATAATACGAAAATAACATATCTAAATACCATCTATTTCCAAAACCAGGTGTCAATAGTGTAAGAACTACTAATACAAACCATGAGTCAAATACCTTAGAAATATCCACAGAAGTCCAATATCTATTTCCAAATACTAATAAAGACATAAATACTTTAGAAAGATAGAGGTGAACTTAGGATGCATGAATGCCTAACTTCTACCTTGAAATCTTTAATAATCGCCCGAGTTAAGCAAGCAAAGGTGCACTCGAGCGAGGACCTGCATTGAAAGAGTGCAATAGGCATGAGTACGATCCACTTATACACAGTAGGTATCATACGTTGACCAAGTAAAGTAGTAAATAAAGCATACAAAATATACACTAAGGGCACATCAACTGCAATACAAAAATATCCCGCAGCAGTAGCCCATACCGCTTGCACTAACAGTTCTACAATATCCACACATAATACAACAATACGCCAGATAGGGATAGAAATATACATAATATCACATATAATTAGAACAAAATAGAAACATGTATAATCAAGATCATCAAGTACAAAAAAAGAAAGATTGAATAATTAGACATTAATAAGTCAAGATACAGAACAAATAGATAGATGACAAGTCAATATGGCAATACAAGCATAACATAAGCATAATAAAACAAGTGGAATATATATGATAATGATGATATATGAGGTTGTCGCACAAATTTTGATATTATCGCACAATCCTCATATACACCCACGGCGGCAAGCCTCCCGACATAAGACCTATGGGGGTTTGTCAATACATATACATTCCATATATATCCATATCCATATCAATATATCCTCCCCACCACATCCCTCGAGGAGGATTTTATAAGATGTTACAGTTTCTATCATAAAAAGGTATTGTAGTGTTTCTCAAGTATTGTTATGGTGGTACGATTTGTTTCATGAATGAGTACGATATGAGGATGTAATGCTCACAACCAATCACAATGAGTATTTACATAACCAACCACATGATATATTTCCACAACCAACCACAATAATACATTTTTATAACCATGTGAGCCAATATCCATTTATTATTTCCATTCATCCATGAATTTTCATATGTTTCATATGCTAAAAGTATGAATATATATATCACAATACACCAAAGGTACCATGATAGCCATTTTCAATAACACAATATAATTATTCATATGAATTCAAGGCTATCAACATCATATAGGATCTCACACAGTCATACATATCACATAGTATTGCAATTTCAATAATTATATCACATATAAGCCCCCACATGGGCACAACACATAGACATCCATTTTTCATGATTATTTCCTACCCTTAATATGTATTTTGTACCTTGATTTACTACCCAACCAATCTAAAAGAGTTAAGCTATAACCTACCTCGAATGTCGAAAGCGGTTCACTACACGTTAAACCCACGACCTTACTTTCCATGAATGATCCAAAATCAACTGACACAAAAAAAATATAGAATCTAAATGTCAAAACAAATTCAACGATATTCATATTGTCTACTTTTGGTTAGGAGTCAGTGTACCTTAGAAATGGATTTTTGAAGAAGAAGGGCAAAATCGCAACTTTACTTTAAAAATATGTTCTCCACATTTTTAGAAACTTATAGCTGAAAGCCCAACTCAAATTGAGTAAAAGAACGAGGTTCAAAATGAAGAAAAACCATTTTTAAGCTTTACTAGATAAAATCTTTAAAATTCGTGTTAAAATCAAGAATCGGGATTGTTTTGAAGGTTAATTGATAAAAAAAAATAGTAATTATAAGATCAAAATATTATTCAAGTGAAAAAGATTGAATTTGAGATTTAAAATCAAGTCCAAAAATTTTCAAGGTTTTGAGAAGTTAATCAAGAAATTACTAAGAAAAGGGTGAATTCTTACCTTAAATCCATGATAGAATCTAGAAATAGATGTTAATCTAGCTTCCCAAGCTCCCACAAGCTTCACATTTAAGCTCCCACACTATTTTAGGATTTAACTCTCAAGAGGCAAGATGAAAAAAATGAGCACAATGGGCCCCAAAACTGCGTTAATAGTTCAAAAAAATCTGCACCAACTGAAGAAAAAGTTATCTTTTAAAGTCCCAATTTGGACTTCAATGGGGTGTTCGAAATTTGTTTGGAGTCTGATATATGCAAAATAGCTATGTAACCATACTAAATTTGATGCTCCGAACACAATGACGATATTAGATTTTTGAAAAAAATATCATTTTCACAAAGTTAACCCCCGAAATCCAAAATTATAATTTTCTAAACCATGGATCAAAATGAGATTTAAAATCCATAAAATCACACCAGATGTGTTACCATACTAAAATAAATGTTCTGAATCTATTGGCAAAGTAAGATTTTCCATACGAGGTCATTTCAACCAAATATGGGTTCTGCACTCATATTTTTAATTTTTTAACTTTTCGACCAACAGGTTGTAATGAGCTCAGGTGCACCAGTACCTGAACCAAAGGTCAACCTAGCCTAAAATAAATATTACGGATCTACTGGAGTAGTTCACTCAATCATCTATTACATGGATCAAAATATCTCTACATAAGTCCAAAATAAGGCTCTCGAAGTAATTAAAAACTATAATATCGCATAAATGGTATCAAAATGCATTGAGAATTGTGCCAATAAACCCCACACCCCAGAAATATCATAACACAACTACAGAGGGGGTAGAATAATCAAATCATACAAAATCACAAATTTTACATATTTCATCTGAAATTCAAGAGGGGGTGAATTGAAAATTTCTATGATTCAACTATTGACTCCTCACAATCAACTTTCATGTAGATCGGTACACTTCACAAAATAGATTAGATTTGAAATAAACAAGCAAGTAAATAATTGAATTTAAAGTAAAGACAAAAAATGTTATCCTGGTTTGGAACACCAATGTGGTGCCTACTTATAGTCCCCTTGGGTTTCAACATTTCCTTAGATCTTTCAATATCGAGATCGAGTATAATGATGGGAATTAAGTTCTAAAGACTTATTTTGTTCTTCAGATCTTGTGATACAGCTTCAATTTTATTACAAAGTTGACTCGATCTTATTCTTTATACAACTATTGTGAACTAACACGTACAAAGCTTTGTGAGACTAAGATTAAGACACTTTGAGATTTTTATTGAAGTTGCATGATGTCTCTTGTCCTTTGTTTTGTCTTTTATAATCTTTTGTTGTATCTACTTCTTTTCTTCAAAAGAAACCCAAGGGATTTCTTCTCAATCAAGGATATGGGTTGATTCCTTGATTGGGGGGGGGGGGGTTTGCACCTTATGGTATGTCCATATCAGATATGTCCATACATAGTGCGATTTCCCTTTCTCACACCCATATATATCCATATCAGATATGTCAATATAGAAGGTGTGATCTTTTTTTCTTTGGTCTTGCTGTGAAGATCATCCAGTCACCACTAATTTTGTTGTCTAGTGAGATCCTCTGATTTGTGTGTTTCCATATTCAGCACCTTCTTCATAGTTGGATGATCCTTGCAAGATACCTTTCATCATTAGAGATTTTGATGGATACTCCTTGCCTTGTATTCATTAGTGGAGATATTTAAATATCCTGTAGATTTCCAATCATTAGTTTATCATTATTAAAACATAAAATTAAGAGGATAATAATCTCCCTCTTTTGATAATGACAAACATTAAACATCAATTAACTTTTCTATTAAGATAGTCGACTAGCTCCCTCTGTCTTCATATCTTAGTAGGTAGAGTTGAATTTCCTCCTATAATAGTCGATTAGCTTCCCCTTTCTTGTTGACTAATGTGATCATTTTCTCCCTCTTTTGGCATAATCAAAAAAACTAAAACAAACAAAGAAACTACAAAATAGAGCAAAGAATGTAGGATATGCAAAGTTACAATTAAGAGTATAAAAAATGTCAGAACAGGAGTGTAAAGTGTCTTTATACAATCCAGAGTATAAGAAGGGATAGACCCCCTTTTGAATGCAAGATAAGAGTTCAACATTTGTCTAGGAAATAAGTAAGAGTGTTACACATGTTGTAGCAAAAGTGGTCATAAGATTTCTCAACACTTTTAATAAAATTGGAGTACAAGTTTTGGATAGAGATTTCAAGCTCATTGGAGGAGAAGGAAGTCTCATATACACATTCTGTTAAACAACTTTACCCATTCCTTTTTGAAACCATCGAGGGAGAGTCTTACTTTGCATATATTGGTATTGGTCTCCTTGGGCAGCTGTATTAGCTTGGCAATTAACTCCCATATGTTGGCTATCTACTCCTCAATAGCGGTGAGCTTTCCTTTGAGTTCTTCAATCTCCTTATCTGCATAGAACAGGATATAGTCATAGACTTATTTACCTTAGGTGTGTCAGGTCGGATTTTAACAGGATCCTTTTTATACCATTCATTTTCAATCAAATCATAGCCCATGCTTGCAAACATCTTTTAGTCATAAGTGACAGAGACTTATACCATTGCATAGGCTAAAATATCAATTCCATAGTAAAGGAGAATGCGAGTGATGAGCAATTCATAGGGCAAGTTAGACGAGGCGTGAGAGTCGGCGATACTTTCTATCATATATTCACAGATCCAGGCACTCTTGTTGATTTTGTATTTCTTAATTAACCAGTAGAGAACAAACACATCTTTGGATGTCACATTACAGAGATCCCTTCCTAGGAATCAAAGTGGTTGCAATGATGTGGGCAAAAATTCTATTTCTAAAGCTGAGGGGCACAGGACCAAAAGAGGAACCATTTGAGTCGGGATCAGTAACAACCTTCTTTACTTGATCAAAACTAACTTCAAAATTCTTTGGACAGGTGTTGTTCATGAATGGAATAATGCCAGAGCACTTGGTATCAAACACTTTCTTAAACAGAAAATCACTAAGAATAATACGGGTTCCAAGAACTAGGGTTTCCAATTTTTCACTATACGGGGACAGATGAAGGTTTGCATAGAATATGCTGATGGGATCTTCAAATACTTCTAAACCACATAATCAAAACAACATCAACAAATCTTGGGCTTTGAAAAAGTGGCTAATATTACAGTGGGATTTCTTTAGGTAAGAGAGATTGATGACTCATCCAGATACAAAAGAGCGATTTTTGAAGGTGAGAATTTTTTCCTTGTGAGTACAAATCCATAACTTGCATATGTACTCTAGAGAAAGAAAACCCAAAGGGGAGGACCGTCATTTGTTAGTAAAAGAAATAGGGCTTGAAGTAGTTTATTTTTTATAGATAGTTGACTGGAATAAATAAAAAGAGGCTTTATCTGAGGATTAAGAGAGAAGGATGGGGTCAAATTTATTGGAATTTTGGTTTAGGGAAGTATTGGTGAGAATAGCCATTGAATGGGTTCTAGTCATAGTAGAAGAGAATGGAGATGGATGGGTATAAAAAAAGTGAGAAAGAAGATGAAGAAGTGGGATTGAAGGAGGGGGTACAGTAGACTTAGGTTAAGTTTGAAGATTAAAGGGCGGAGGAATGTTGGAAAGTGAGAAGGCACAAAGATAGTAATGATGATTGAAGAGAAACAAATGGCCTAAAAAGGAAAGGATTTGGTAGGAAAGGACGGGGGTCAGAGGATATTCGACAGATTTTGTACCAAAATTTAAGATTTTGAAATAATCAAAGATTGTTAAAACATACTATATGGAGTTTTCCTTTAGAAAACAAAATTTTTTCCCATGTAGAGGTTTTGTAAAAATATCTGCAAGCTAATTTTTAGAGTCAACAAATTGAAGAGAAAAATCACCATTTTCGACATGATCACGGATAAAATGATGCTTAATGTCTATATTCTTAGCCCTAGAATTATGCATAGTATATTTAGACAGACTAATAGCACTGGAGTTATTACACATTATGGGCACAGATTCATAGGATAAATTAAAGTCAAGTAGTTGATGCATAATTTATAAAATTTGAGTACCACAACTTCTAACAACTATATATTTAGCTTCAGTTGTTGATAGGACAACTGAAGTTTTCTTCTTGCTATGCCATGAAATTAGGGCATCAACAAGAATTTGACAAGATCCATTAGAGTTTTTTCTATCACTTTTATCACCTGTAAAATTAGCTTTTAAATATCCATTTAAGTCAAAATGAGAAGAGCAAGGGTACCATAGTACGGTATCCTAAGTTCTAATGAGGCATCGGATTTGATGGCAATCAAATGAGATTCTTTGGGAGCCGAATGAAACCTTGCACGCTGAACATAATGTCTGGTTGACTAGAGGTCAAGTAGAGTAATGATCCAATTATTCCTCTATATATCTTTTCATCAACATCTTTTCTAGATGAGTTCGCATCAAAACTTGTGGATGGACTCATCAAAGTTCCATAAGCCTTTCCTTTTCCCATGCCAAATCTTTTGATGAGCTCTTTTGTGTATTTGGCTTAATTAATGAAAGTACCTTTAAGTGTTTGCTTGATTTGTAATCCCACAAAAAATGTGATATCTCCCACGAGGATCATTTCAAATTCTCCTTCATGTTTAGAGCAACCTTGAGCTACAAGTCCGGCTTTGTTTCTGATAACTTTACCTTCTTCATTCGGTTTATTTCTATAGACCCATTTAGTTTCGATTACTGAGCAATTCTTGGGTCTTTCAACTAGAATCTAGACTTGATTTCTTTTGAAGTGGTCCATTTATTCCTTCATGGCTTTGACTTAGGATTCATCTTTGAGGGCCTCATCGACCCTATTTGGTTCAATTTGAGATACAAGGGCAACAAATGCTTGCTTTCTCAATGATGCTCTTGTCTGCATTCTATCATCTAGATTTTGATGATAAATTCATTTGAATAGATGGCATCGTGCTTCCATTCTCTTAGAACACTTGCTTTGACTACTTTTGTTATGAGAGTCGACTCTTAACGAGGTGTAATTGACTCGTCTTGCGATTGTATTAGAAGTTATGCTAGCATTGGCACCAGATTATAGATCACTCACCTATTATTCATCAATACATAAACTCATAGGGAAGTGATTAGTATCAATAAAGACAATATGCAGAGATTCTTCAACATATAATGTTTATTTACTATATGCTTTGTAAGAATGATTAGTAGGAGATTACCTAAGAAAAATACCTTTGTGGATCAAATTTACCCAAGTTATTCTTCCTGTTGTTGTGGATAAAGAATTTACATCCAAAAGGATGAAAGTAGCTAATGTTTAGATTCTTCTCTCTCCACAGTTCATAGGGTGTTTTCTTTAAAATAGGTCTAATAAGTTACCTGTTGATGATCTGACATGCTATGCTTACTGCCTCTGCCTAAAAATGATTTGGGAGATTATTTTCTAATAGTATGATTCTAGAAGTTTCTTAGAAAGACCATTTCTTTCACTCCACCATCCCATTTTGTTGAAGAGATCGTAGTGATGAGAAGCTCTGAGAATATCCATTGAGAGCAAAGTATTCCTCAAAAACCTTATTTTTAAATTCTCCTACATGATCACTATAAACATAGGTAATGAGGTGTCCAACTTCTCTCTGTAATTTTTTTACAAAATATCTCAAAATTTGTAAAAGCCTCATGTTTATGAGCAAGAAACATTACCCAAATAAAACGTGCGTAATCATCAACTATAACAAAAACATATCTTTTTCCACCGATACTTGCGGTCTTAGTAGGGCCAAACAGATCTATATGGATTATTTGAAGAGGTTTGGTCATAGAGACAATGTCTTTGACTTTGAATGAATTTCGGATCTATTTACCCAATTAGCAAGTATCATAGATGTGATCCTTTTCAAACTTGTATTTTGCCAGACCTTTTATCAATTCCAGTTTGGACAATTTCTCAATGATATGCATCATAGCATGCCTAAGTTTTCTATGCCACAACCAAATATCATTGGTTTACACAGTGAGACAGGTTAAAGTAGCAAAGTCAGGACTATTTAAGACATAAATATTATCAATGCATTCGTTGATGAGAGAGATGTATCTTTTATCGTGTTTGATGGAGCAACTCTCATCTTTGAAAGAGACTCCAAATCCATCGTTACACAACTGACTAATGCTGATCAAGTTATGTTTGAGATCGTCTACTAGATACACTTTAGTAAATTCACATAGGAACCTAAGCTTTACTGAGCCAACTCTGATGACGTTGCCTCTAGCGTTGTCACTGAAATTGACTGATCCCCATCTATTTTCTTTAGAGCACAAAAAGTTTCTTTTTTTCTGGTCATGTGTATGGAACATCCACTATCAATGACCCACATTCCCTTCTTATAGCTCTTGCGGGCATGTTCCTATAAAATAAGAAAATTAATTTTATTTAGGTACCCAAGTAGTCTTGGGTCCTTGTGGGTTAGATGTGTTCCCTTTAGGCTTCCAAACCATACATTTTTAGGCTTATGCTTGCAGCTGTAGGATTTGTGCCCTTTTTGTCCACAGATATAACAAGCAAGTCCTTGAGAGGAAAGAAAGGTCTTCTATGATTTAAACGATTTTGATGAGGAACTTGAGTTGTTTTTAAAAGAGTTCGATCCCACAAAAATGTGACTTGGTGATTTTTTAATACTATTCAATTACATTTTTACATCATCAAGCTCTTCTTAAAGTAAGTCAATTTCAATTTGACATTCTTTAATTTCTATTTGACAGTTTCTTCGTTCCTCTTTGAGTTTTTATTTAAATGGAGCTTCATAACTTTTCTTTTCTTGGGCAAGTTTATTATATTCATTGATAACTTTTTGAAGCTCGTCGGTTATCATATCTAAATTAGATTCAAGAATATTGTAATTATGATAGTCATGTGGTTTTACCTCGCTCAATTCACCTCTAGCCATGAACACATGTTGGCAGCTTCTATTTCTTCATTGATTTTATATTTATCACTCCAAGCTCCAAAATTTTGATTTTTTCTAGATGGTCTTCATCTTAATTTTGGACATTTTTGTTTGAAGTGGCCAGGCCTTCCACAGTGGTAACAATGATCATCGTTTCTAGTGAAATCATTATTTTTAGTTCCTTGGGATATTTGTTGTCTCTATCGCATAATCTATCTTACTCCATAATTTATGAGAGCCATTCCTTCGCTATTGGCATATTCCAAAATGTCCTCTTCTTCTGTTAGTGCGGCATTGAAGGCTACTGGTTTCTTCTTTTGCTCCTTGTTGTACTTTTTGATATAATTCCGTTCATATGCAATAAGATTACCTCAAAGTTTGTCATATGTCATGTTGTGAAGATCTACATCTTCCAGAATGGAAGCCTTGGTTTTCTAAATTTTTGGGAGACTTCGGACTAGCTTCTGGACTTACAGGCTTTGTGGATAGATCATCCCTAACGATTTTAACTCGCATACAATCTTACTGAATCTGGCAAACATTGTTTCAGTGTTCTTATTTTCTTCCATTTTGAATAGCTCATATTTATTGACCAGGGCAGCAATTTTTAAACTTTTGACCTTGGTGGTTCATTCATTGGTTACCTCCAATTTGTCCCACATCTATTCTGTTGTCTCGCGTGTTGATATCTTGTCATATTCTTCTCCACTTATTGCACAAAAAAGTAAACTTATACCTTGTGCATTAGCTTAGATTACCTCTTGTTGTTCTTTGGTGACCTCAAAGTTTTTAAGGTCTTGTACATCGGTACTGTTTGATTCCTTGTCTTGTCTTTTTGCTTATCTTTGCTCCTGGAATTGGCTTTGGTCCCTTCTTAATGACAACCTAGGCTTGGAAGTCGTTTGATTGGATAAAGATCTTGAATCTTTTCTTTCAGTAAGAGTAGTGTTGTCCATTAAAGTATGGTGGTCTTACGGAGGAGTGACCATCTTGAAGAAGAGCATCAGGAATTTGATAGTTTACCATTTGATATTTGCTCACGTTTGGTTAAGCAACATTATTGGTGATACCTGCTTTGATACCAATTGAAATTCAAGGGAGGTGAATTGAAAATTTCTATGAGTCGACTATTGACTCCTCAAAGTCGAATGGCCTACAGATCAGTACACTTCACAAAATAGATTAGATTTGAAATAAACAATCAAGTAAATAATTGAATTTAAAGTAAAGACACAAAGATTTATCTTGGTTTGAAATACCAATATGGTGTCTACTTTCAGTCCCTTTGGGTTTCAACGTTCCCTTAGATCTTTCAATATCGAGCTTGAGTACAATGATGGGAAATAAGTTCCAAAGACTTATTTTGTTCTTCAAATCTTATGAAACAACTTCGGTTTGTATAAAGTTAACTCGATCCTATTCTTTATACAACTATTGTGAACTAAGAGTTACAAAGCTTTGTGAGACTAAAATTGAGACACTTTGAGATTTTTCTTGAAGTTGTATGATGTCTCTTGTCCTTTGTTTTGTCTTTTATAGTCTTCTGTCCTATCTACTTCTTTTCTTCAAAAGGAAACCCCAGGAATTTCTTCTCAATCAAGGATGTGGGTTGATTCCTTGATTGAGGAAGTTTGCACCTTATGGTATGTCCATATTAGATATGTCCATACTTGGTGCAATTTTTTTCTCATACCCACACATATCCATATTAGATGTGTCTATGTAGAAGGTGTGATTTTATTTCCTTTGGTATTGCTGTGAAGATCGTCCAGTCACCACTAATTTTGTTGTCTAGTGAGATCCTCTGATTTGTGGGTTTCCATGTTCAGCACGTCCTTCATAGTTGGATTATCCTTGCGAGATACTTTCATCATTAGAGATTTAGATGGATATTCCTTGCCTTGTGTCCATCAATGGAGATCTTTAAATATCCTGCAGATTTTCAATCATTACTTTGTCATTATTAAAACATAAAATTAGGAGGCTAACATCATCAAAAGCAGGTCGTTACAATAATACTCTCAAAGCTCCTAGTATTACATTGTGGATGCTACCAAGTTAGAAGAAATGAATCTCTATTTATAGAGTCTATAACCTTTTCCTACAAGGACATGGATTAGCCTAATATGGAGAATTCATATTTTCTTTTTCCTTAAAGGAAAATCCAATCATAGTAAAGAAAAAAAAGGCAAATACCAACAATTCTCCTCCTGGACATAAATTTTTGACAAAATAAATTTGCTCCACCTTCATCACTTATCTTCAACAAGTTCAATCTCTATCTTCAAAGTCTCCTCCACTAAATTTTTATCTCTCCACAAATTAACACTCTGATAAAATTTCTCAAGTTAACATCTTGATCATCGTCAAATAGGTTGCGACTAAAATTAAATCCACCAAGATGAACACCTATTTTATGCTCCCTATGATATCATTTCTTAGGACCGAAATAATCAGGTGTCATGCAAAAGCTAGTAAAGCAAACCTCAAAAAACGCTAAATAAAAAGACAAACGAGAAATATATTAAAAGAGACAATAATTTAACGTGGTTCAGTCAATCGGCCTACATTCACCAAAGGGGATGATCAATCCACTATATAAAAGAGAGTACAAAATTTCAAGACAGACAACCTCACACAATTCGCTCAGAATAAAAAGTGGTTCACACAAGTGACACCACAATACTTATGTCTCATAAATTTCCCACCAAACAAAACTCTCAAAGCCTTTAGGACTACATTGTGGATACTACCAAACTGGAAGAGAGGAGTCTCTATTTATAGATATTATAACTTTTTACTACAAAAATAAGGATTAACCAAATATGGAGAATTTATGATTTTTCTTTCCTGAAAAAAGCCCAACTATAATGAGAAAATCAGAAAAATATGAATGAAAAAAAATTAATTTTCTTTTTTCTCCATTAATTTTATGTCTTGTACGCAATGTGTGTTGTTAGCATTTCTTTTGTGTGCTTTTATTTTGTTTTTGTCAAAGAAATAATAAATGGTCAGTTTTGACGAAATGATGCCCATGCTACAAACTAAGCTTTGGCTTGAATATTTGGGATATTTATATATTTCTTTGTTGACAAATGATTATGTATTAATATAAATTGTAGTGGGATGGTTGGGATCTGAGTTCGGAGTTTAAAGGGTAAGTTCTTTTATTTAAAATTCTAAAGGGGCATATCAAAAGAAAAATACCAAAACGGACAAGGTAAATAGAGGTGTTTACCTTGTCCATTAAAAGGTCACGATGCCAGTCACATGATAAAGTGCAAGGTAAAACCATGATTTTACCTTAGAAGGAAAATGGAGTTACTTACCTTATCTTATCTATTGACAGAAGATTGATTGACAAAGTGAAAGGTAAAATCATAATTTTATCTTACCAGGTAAATGGAGTCACTAACCTTATCCTTTGACTGAAAAAGTAGGGAATAAATTTCTCCTAGGAAAGGACTGTTTGCAAGATGGAACTTACCACTGACAAGGGAGGGAATAAATTTCTTTTTACTGGTTGATTGTAAGTCAAGTGTGGATCTCGCCTTGTAAGGTAGAATCTCATGTTCACCTTGTAAGGTAGTATCCCATGTTTTCCTTGTAGCGGCTTCAAAATTCACAGTGCTATATAAAGAGTGTGAGTGTAGTTTTTTTCATTTGCGTCAATTCAAAAAAAAAATTATCAAAGTTCATAACTCAAAATATTTGTTGAACCTTATTCATTTCTTACTGCACAACCAAACATACCTTTTCTTCCTTTAATGTGCCTCTCCAAATAGCCTCGGATCGATGTTTACATTACGTGGCATATACATCATATTGTGATGGTCCTGGATGGACAAACTGGTGATATTCTATTTTTGTACAGAAAGAAAATTAAAGTTAGTTTTGATATGTATTTCATGATCATTTATGTCAAGTAATAATGTGATGAATTGATCGATTTACATATGCATGCAACTGAGTTCAGAGCCTAAAGGGCAAGTTGTTTACACATGCATGACCATATTTAATATCTTTATTGTGCAAACGACAAATAAAAAAAATAGATAGACAACAATGACACAACTTAGGTTTAGACTTAAGACGTTGGTATGATAAGAACAACATTTGGCAAATTAGCAAGTTAAAAAATAATTAATAATATTAATACTACACACTTGTTTGTTAGGCATTGAAATGATCATATAAAAAGGTGATTAAAATATATCTTAAAGTGCAAAATTTTTTATGAAATAGACTTTGAACAAGAACAAGAACAAACACCCAAGTAATATGAATGAACAGAGTGAAACAGGTAAACAAACAAATACTGTGAATAAGAAATGAATGAAATGGGTGGTTTATAAAAGAAAATTAATAAGTTAAGGGATAAATTTTACCTTGTAAATTAAAATAGTCTCCCTACCTTGCACTACAATTGAAATAAATTCTTCACTAAATACTCCCTCCGTCCTTAAATACTTGTTCATTTTTTACTTGACATATGACTTAAGAAACAATAAATAGATGGGTGGTTTTACTTTATCACTCTTTGAATATCATAAATATTTTCCTTTGAAAAATACAATGAGTGATGTATTATATTTAATACCAAGGGTAAAATGTGTAAAAATAAATAAATTATTCATTAATTTCATAAATATTTGTTCATTTTTGACATGACATATGCCTTGAGAAACAATAAATAGATGACTGAGTTTACTATATCATCCTTTGAATATAGTAAAGTTTTTGCTTTGAAAAATACAATGAGTGATGTATAGTATTTAATACCAAGGGTAAAATAGCTAAATTGAATAAATTATCCATCGATTTCATAAATTGAACAAGTATTGTTGGACATCTAAAATAGAAAAATGAATAAATAAAGATGAACGGAGGGAGTACATCGTTGTCATTAAATTTTCAACCTCCACCAATTTTTTCAGTCAAAGGATAAGGTAGGTGGTTCCATTTACCTTGTACCTTACACTTTACCATGTAACCAAACTGTGTTGACTTTTAATGGACAAGGCAAACACATGTGTTTATCTTGTCCGTTTTGGTATTTTTTTTCATTTTGATATGCTTCTTTAAAATTTCGAATGAAAAAATTTGCCCTTTAGGCTACGGACTTGCTGGGATCTCTAGGGTCATAAGTTCTTTCTCTTAGGAATGAAAAATATTATATTCGGAGTGCAACCACCCCTCTCACCCCTCCCCTCCCCCTTCCCCCTCTTAATGGGCCCTGTAATGCTTAAATTGGAACTTAGTTGAATCCCAAAATTGATATTGAATATATATAGGATAGGAAACAAAAAAAAATGATTATGTGGTTAGTACTTTTAAGTGGCTCCGAAATCTTAGCTCAATATAATTTTTTAAAATTTTCTTAAGTAAATATATAGTAACTACTAATTGAACTAATGTTAATTCCTACTGCAGTAAACAAAATATTTATGTTTAAGTATATAAATATATAGTAATTCGGGGCTATGGGCTATAGGTGACAAAAGAGTTTTAAAATAAAGTGTGGGTAACACAAGTCTTAATAATTGAGTAGAGGTGACAATTACTTTATTAAGGATTAAGAAAGTAAGAAAAGTTTGAAAATAACCCACAAATTTTTTAATTTACACTTTGATCCAATGTAAAACCTAATATAACTATAAATGGAGGGAAAAAATGCATGTTTCTCTCTCTTCTCATTTATTGGAGTTTTCTCTCTCTTTGTGATTTTTGTTGTTTATTGTTGTTGTTGCTTTATTCATCATCTTCTTATTCATTATCATCATCTTGTTCTTCGTAATCATCTCTTCTTGTTCATCATCATCATCTTCTTGTTGTTGAACATTGTTGTTACCGCTACTATTACTACTTAATCAAATTTTTTAGGTCAAATTTTATTTGCATATCACTTGAGAATTACTTATAGGTGATTTTAGTAAGTAAAATTATAATTTTTAGTTAAATTTGTCATCTGGTGGTATCTGCTACTGCTATTTTTTCAACAGTAGATAAAACATGTAACGTGAATCCAAGAGATGAGTAATCTGTTGCAACATAGTGACTAATCTGTTGCAACATATTGACTAATATGTTGCAACATATTGACTAATCTGTTGCAACATATGAGTAATTTGGTGCAACATATATGAGTAATCTGTTGCAACAGATTACTCATCTGTTGAATTTGTATTATAGCGTTGTAATATGAATCCAACGTATGAGTCATCTGTTGCAACATATTAGTCATATGTTGCAACAGATTACTCACTTGTTGCAATAAATGACTCATATATTAGATTCATGTTACAGGTTCTATCCATTGTAGCAGTAGAAAATATACTAAATAAAAAATTCAACAAAACTCATAATTATACTTACAAAATCACCTATGAAGTAATGTCCAAGTGATATACGAACAAAATTTGACCTACAAAAATTCTAAAAATTTCAACAAGGGCACAACGAATAAGTGAAACACATGAAAAAATTTATGAAACAGGTGAAGAAGACAAAAATAGTGTATCATACATCAAATGCAAAAGGATCGAGTGGACAAACGTTTGAGTTCTCCTAAAAATATTTAAGTTCCCTAGTATTTTAATTGCTTTATAATGGATAACCCATCTATTATAATAAATTTTCTATCTGTTTGATAATTTCCAACAGATAAATCATCTGTTGCAATTGTTAGTCATCTATTGATTCAAATTAAGTAATTATTAGTAATAACTAAATTGATTTAGCTAAAATTAAAGATAAATCTTTAATACAATGGGACAAACATTTGAGTTCTCCTAAAAATGTTTGAGTTCTCTAGTATTTTAATTATTTTCCAACAGATCGCCTATTTGTTGCAACAAGTTAGTCATGTGTTGCAATAAATGCTTATAACAGGTTAGTCATTTGTTGATTCAAATTAAGCAATTATTAATAATAATTAAATTGATTTAACTAAAGTTTAAGACAAGAACTTAGACAAGGGGGAAAACGTTTGAGTTCTCCTAAAAAATATTTGAGCTTTAGTATTTTAAATTGTTTTTCAACACATATTTTGTCTATCTAGTAATTTCCAACAGATGAGTCATATGTTGCAACAACTTAGTCATCTGTTGCAATAGATGTCTATAGCTGTTTGATAATTTTCAATAGATGAATTAGTTGTTGCAACAAGTGAGTCATTTGTTGCAACAAATGTCTATATCTAATTGGTCATTTTCAACAAATGTTTTTATTGTTTGGTCATTTCCAACAGATTACTCATCTGTTGTAATATGTTAGTCATCTATTGATTCACATTAAGTCATTATTAGTAATAACTAAATCGATTACTAAAATAAAATATGAATTAATAAGTTCAATTACAGTTTCAATTAATCTCATGGTAATTACACGATCAACTAAGTATGTTCGTCCTGAGTAGAGTGATCAATTGACCAATTTTATTTCAAATGATTCAAACTAAGTCATCATTCGAAATAACTATGTTGATTTAAATAAAACTAAAGATGAATTAGTAAGTTCAATTACGATTTCAATTAATTTCATAGTAATTACATGATCAATTAAGTATTTCATACTGAGTAGAATTATTAATTGACAAATTTTATGTGAAATAATTCAAATTAAACCATTATTAGAAATAACTACATTGATTTAACTAAAATTAAAGATGAATTAGTAAGTTCAATTACGATTTCAATTAATCTCAGTAATTAAATGATCAATTAAGTGTTTCATCCTTAGTAGAATAATTAATTGAACAATTTTATTTTAAATAATTCAAATTAAGCCATTATTAGTAATAACTATGTTGATTTAAATAAAATTAAACATGAATTAATGAGTTCACTTACAATTTCAATTAATCTCATCGTAATTACATGATTAACTAAGTGTATTCGTCCCGAGTAGAGTGATTAATCGACCAATTTTATTTGAAATAATTCAAATTAAGATATTATTAGTAATAACTAAATTTATTTAGCTAAAATTAAAGATAAAATTACAATTTCAATTAATCTCATAGTAATTAAATTATCAACTAAGTGTATTCGTCATGATTAGAGTGATCAATTGACCAATTTTATTTGAAATGAATCAAATTAAGTCATTATTCGTAATAACTAAATTCATATAACTAGAATTAAAGATTAATTGATAAGTTCACTTACAATTTCAATTAATCTCATAGTAATTACATGATCAACTATGTGTATTTGCCTCGAGGAGAGTGATCAATCGACCAATTTTATTTCAAATGATTCAAATTAAGTCATTATTAGTAATAAATAAATTGATTTTGACTAAATTAAAGATGAATTAATAAGTCCTCTTACAATTTTAATTAATGTATTCGTCCTTAATAGAATGACCAATTGATAAATTTTATTTAAATGGTTCAAATTAAGCAATTATGAGTAATAACTAAATTGATTTAACTAAAATTAAAGACAAGACCTTAGACAAGGGGACAAACATTTGAGTTCTCTTAAAAATATCTGAGCTTTAGTATTTTAAATTATTTCCCAACATATATCCTATATGTTTGATAATTTTCAACAGATGAGTCATCTGTTGCAACAACTTAGTCATCTGTTGCAACAGATGTCTATATTTGTTTGATAATTTTCAATAGATGAGTCATTTATTCCAATAGGTTAGTCATCTGTTGCAACATATGTTTATATTTGTTTGGTCATTTCCAACAGATGTCTTTATCTGTTTGGTCATTTCTAACAGATGTCTTTATCTGTTTAGTCATTTTCAACAGATTACTCATATTTTGCAACATGTTAGTCAGCTATTGATTCATATTAAGCCATTATATTAGTAATAACTAAATTTATTTAACTAGAATTGAACATGAATTAATAAGTTCAATTACAGTTTTAATTAATCTCATGGTAATTACACTATCAACTAAGCATGTTTGTCCTGAGTAGAGTGATCAATTGACCAATTTTATTTGAAATGATTAAAACCAAACCATAATTAGAAATAACTATATTGATTTAACTAAAATTAAAGATGAATTAGTAAGTTAACTTACAATTTCAATTAATTTTATAGTAATTACATGATCAACTAAGTGTTTCATCTTAAGTAGAATGATCAATTGACCAATTTTCTTAGAAATAATTAAACTCAAGCAATTATTAATCATAATTTAATTAACTTAACTAAAATTAAAGATGAATTGATAATTTTTATTACGATTTCAATTAATCTCATAGTAATTACATGATCATCTAAGTGTATTCGTCTTGAGTAAAGTGTTAATTGACCAATTTTATTTGAAATGATTCAAATTAAGATATTATTAGTAATTACATTGATATAACTAAAATTAAAGATGAATTAATAAGTTCAATTACGATTTCAATTATTCTCATATTAATTACACGATTATCTTAGTGTGTTCATTCTAAGTAGAGTGATCAATTGACTAATTATATTTGAAATGATTCAAATTAAGCCATTATTAGTAATAGCCAAATTGGTTTAATAATTACAAATTCAATTAATCTCATAGTAATTACATTATCATTTAAGTGTATAACCTATTGCAACAGATTTAACATGTTGCAACAGATGAGTTATTTGTTGAAAATTATCAAACAGATATACACATATGTTGCAATAGATTAGTCATCTGTTATAACAAATGTCTTTATCTGTTGGTCATTTCCAACAAATGACCAACCTGTTGCAATATATGACTTTATCTGTTTGTTATTTCAAACAAATTACTAATCTGTTGCAATAGGTGACTAATCTGTTGCAACAGATGTCTTTATCTGTTTGGCATTTTCAACAGATTACTCATCTTTTGCAACATCTTAGTCATCTATTGTTTCATATTAAGCCATTATATTAGTAATAACTAAATTGATTTAACTAGTATTAATAAGTTCAATTACTATTTCAATTAATCTCATGGTAATTAGACGATCAACTAAGTGTGTTCGTCCTGAGTAAAGTGATCAATTGACCAATTTTATTTAAAATGATTCAAACCAAGTCATAATTAGAAACAACTATATTGATTTAACTAAAATTAAAGATGAATTAATAAGTTCACTTACAATTTCAATTAATTTTATAGTAATTACATGATCAACTAAGTGTTTCGTCTTAAGTAGAATGATCAACTGACCAATTTTCTTTGAAATAATTAAAATCAAGCAATTATTAGTAATAATTAAATTAAATTAACTAAAATTAAAGATGAATTGATAATTTTTATTACGATTTCAATTAATCTCATAGTAATTACATGATCATCTAAGTGTATTCGTCTTGAGTAAAGTGTTAATTGACCAATTTTATTTGAAATGATTCAAATTAAGATATTATTATTAATAACTACATTGATATAACTAAAATTAAAGATGAATTAATAAATTCAATTACGATTTCAATTATTCTCATATTAATTACACGATCATCTTAGTGTATTCGTTCTAAGTAGTGTGATCAATTGACTAATTTTATTTGAAATGATTTGAATTAAGCCATTATTAGTAATAGCCAAATTGATTTAATAATTACAATTTTAATTAATCTCGTAGTAATTACATTATCATTTAAGTGTATAACCTATTGCAACAGATTTAATATGTTGCAACAGATGAGTTATTTGTTGAAAATTATCAAACAAATATACACATATGTTGCAATAGATTAGTCATCTGTTATAACAAATGTCTTTATCTGTTGGTTATTTCCAACAGATGAACAACCTGTTGCCATATATGACTTTATCTGTTTGTTATTTCAAACAAATTACTAATCTGTTGCAATAGGTGACTAATCTGTTGCAACAGATGTCTTTATCTGTTTGGCATTTTCAACAGATTACTCATCTTTTGCAACATCTTAGTCATCTATTGTTTCATATTAAGCCATTATATTAGTAATAACTAAATTGATTTAACTAGTATTAATAAGTTCAATTACTATTTCAATTAATCTCATGGTAATTACACGATCAACTAAGTGTGTTCGTCCTGAGTAAAGTGATCAATTGACCAATTTTATTTAAAATGATTCAAACCAAGTCATAATTAGAAATAACTATATTGATTTAACTAAAATTAAAGATGAATTAGTAAGTTCACTTACAATTTCAATTAATTTTATAGTAATTACATGATCAACTAAGTGTTTCGTCTTAAGTAGAATGATCAATTGACCAATTTTCTTTGAAATAACTAAAATCAAGCAATTATTAGTAATAATTAAATTAACTTAACTAAAATTAAAGATGAATTGATAATTTTTATTACGATTTCAATTAATCTCATAGTAATTACATGATCATCTAAGTGTATTTGTCTTGAGTAAAGTGTTAATTGACCAATTTTATTTGAAATGATTCAAATTAAGATATTATTAGTAATAACTACATTGATATAACTAAAATTAAAGATGAATTAAAAAGTTCAATTACGATTTCAATTATTCTCATATTAATTACACGATCATCTTAGTGTGTTCATTCTAAGTAGAGTGATCAATTGACTAATTTTATTTGAAATGATTCGAATTAAGCTATTATTAGTAATAGCCAAATTGATTTAATAATTACAATTTTAATTAATCTCATAGTAATTACATTATCATTTAAGTGTATAACCTATTGCAACAGATTTAATATGTTGCAACAAATGAGTTATTTGTTGAAAATTATCAAACAGATATACACATATGTTGCAATAGATTAGTCATCTGTTATAACAAATGTCTTTATCTGTTAGTTATTTCCAACAGATGACCAACCTGTTGCAATATATGACTTTATCTGTTTGTTATTTCAAACAAATTACTAATTTGTTGCAGTAGGTGACTAATCTGTTGCAACAGATGTCTTTATCTGTTTGGTCATTTTCAACAGATTACTCATCTTTTGCAACATCTTAGTCATCTATTGATTCATATTTAGCCATTATATTAGTAATAACTAAATTGATTTAACTAGTATTAATAAGTTCAATTACTATTTCAATTAATCTCATGGTAATTACACGATCAACTAAGTGTGTTCGTCCTGAGTAGAGTGATCAATTGACCAATTTTATTTGAAATGATTCAAACCAAGCCATAATTAGAAATAACTATATTGATTTAACTAAAATTAAAGATGAATTAGTAAGTTCACTTACAATTTCAATTAATTTTATAGTAATTACATGATCAACTAAGTGTTTCGTCTTAAGTAGAATGATCAATTGACCAATTTGATTTGAAATAATTAAAATTAAGTAATTATTAGTAAGAACTAAATTGATTTAACTAAAATTAAAGATGAATTGATAATTTTTATTACGATTTCAATTAATCTCATTGTAATTACATGATCATCTAAGTGTATTCGTCTTGAGTAAAGTGTTAATTGACCAATTTTATTTGAAATGATTCAAATTAAGAAATTATTCGTAATAAAAACATTGATTTAACTAAAATTAAAGATGAATTTATAAGTTCAATTACGATTTCAATTAACATGTTGCAATAGATAAGTAATCTGTTGGAAAAGACCAAATAGTTAAAGACATTTGTTGAAAATGACCAAATATATATATAAACATCTGTTGCAACAAATGACTAACCTGTTGCAATAGCTAACTCATCTATTGAAAATTATCCAACAAATATAGACATTTGTTGCAACAGATGACTAAATTATTGCAACATATGACTCATCTATTGGAAATTATTAAATAGACAAGATCTATGTGAACTCAGAACCAAAATGAGCCACAGAATTTAAAAAGTAACCAAAATAGGTCACCTATTTGAAAAGTTACCAAAATAGGCTAAATGTAATAATTTATTACGTTTTCTATTTTTTCTTAATGGTCAACTAACGGAGTTGACTTTTACAAAAATCTAAGAATTTCTTACGTTTTACACGATGACCGAGGAAAAAAAATGCAGTGAATTATCAAATCAATTAAAAAAATACTAAAAAATGAGTTGTTCAACATAACAAAAAGTTACGTTATTAACTTTTTTATAGTAGTGGTCCCCCACCCACAATTCTTTTTTCCACAAATGTCCCATCGCTTCTAGTTTTTTCTTCTTTTTATATATGATAATTATGATTTTTTTGATTAGTTAAATTTATTTATATTTTACATGTAATTCAAATAATTTATTTTTTCCTCCATGTAATAAATTTTTACATTTTACATAAGAAATTTAAAAAATAGAAGTATCAATTACCTCATTAACTTAACAATTTTCTTATATTTATTCTATATAAAAAAAATAATCACTTCTATCCTTAATTATTTAATTTCTCTCTAAAAAAAATTATACTTTTGAGTTTTCCTCTACTCCAAAATAGTAAAATGTTGAATTATCGTGGATCAAATATGCTACTATATACAAGAATTATATTTTTTTGGTGTGTTAAAAATATGAAATTAATTTTTTCGGATAGTGATTCATCTTAGTTTTCGATTAGTGTTTCGATTAGGATATTGAGGAGACATACATGCACAAATATGTTTCATTAATGGAGTAAAAAGTCATAATTTAATTTAGGAACACTCCTAATTAATATAAGAAAATATATATATATTTTTAGGAACACTCCTAAAAAAATATAATTCTTGTATATAGTACCATATTTGATCGACGATAATTCAACATTTCACTATTTTGGAGTAAAGAAAAACTCAATAGTATAATTTTTTTAAAGAAAAATTGGATAATTAAGGATAGAAGTGAATATTTTTTTATATAGAATAAATATAAGAAAATTGTTAAGTTAATGAGGTAATTGATACTTCTCTTTTTAATTTTTTTATACATGTAAAACATAAAAATAAAAATAAATTATTTGAACTACATGTAAAATATAAATAAATTTAACTAATAAAAAAATTCATAATTATCATATGTAAAAAGAGAAAAAAGTAGAAGTGATGGGACATTTGTGAAAAAAGGAATTGTGGGTGGGGGACCACTGCTATAAAGATTTAAGAACGTAACTTTTTGTTACATTGAACAACTCTTTTTTTAGTACCTTTTTAATTAATTTGACAATTCATTATATTTTTTTCCTCGATTATCGTGTAAAACATAATAAATTCTTACATTTTATATTTTTTTTATACAACGTAAGAACTTTTACGTTTTACAAAAAAATGTAAAACGTAAAAAATTCTTACATTTTAGTAAAAGCCAACTCCATTAGTTGACCATTATGAAAAAGGTAGAAAACGTAATAAATTATTACGTTTAGCCTATTTTGGTAACTTTTTAAATAGGTGACCTATTTTGGTCACTTTTTTAATTCCATGGCTCATTTTGGTTCCGAGTTCGATATATATTGAAAAGCAATTTAAAATACTAAAGCTCAAATGTTTTTAGGAGAACTCAAACATTTGTCCCCTTGTCTAAGGTCTTGTATTAAAGACGTGTCTTCAATTTTAATTAAATTAATTTAGTTATTATTAATAATTGCTTAATTTAAATAAACAAATGACTAACCTGTTATAAGCATCTATTGCAATAGATGACTAACTTGTTGCAACAAATAGATAATCTGTTGGAAAATAATTAAAATACTAGGGAACTCAAATATTTTAGGAGAACACAAATGTTTGTCCCCTTGTCATAGAGACGTCTTTAAGTTTAACTAAATCAATTTAGTTATTACTAATAATTGCTTAATTCGAATCAGATGACTAGCATGTTGCATCAGATGAATCATCTATCAAAAATTATCAAACAGATAGAAAATCTGTTGTAACAGATGGGTCAACTATTAGAAATCAATTAAAATATTGGGGAACTTAAACGTTTTTAGGAAAACTCAAATGTTTATCCCCTTGATCCTTTTTCATTTGATGTATGGTATATTATTTTTGTCTTTTTTACCTGTTTCACAAAATTTTTCATGTGTTTTACTTATTCGTTGTGCCCCTGTTGAATTTTTTTAAAAAAAATTTAGGTCAAATTCTGTTCGTATATCATTTGGACATTACTTTATAGCTTATTTTGTAAGTAAAATTATATTTTTTGTTGAATTTCTTATTTGGTGTATCTGTTACTGCTACAATGGATAGAACCTGCAACATGAATCCAACATATGAGTCATCTATTGCAACAAATGAGTAATCTATTGCAATATATGACTAATCTGTTGCAACAGATGACCCATATGTTGTATTCATATTACAACACTATAAAACGAATCCAACAGATGAGTAATCTGTTGCAACAAATTAGTCATATATGTTGCAATAGACTACTCATTTGTTGCAATAAATTAGTCATATATGTTGCAACAGATTACTCATTTGTTACAACAGATTAGTCAGATATGTTGCAACATATTACTCATTTGTTGCAATAAATTAGTCAGATATGTTGCAACAGATTACTCATTTGTTACAACAGATTAGTCATATATGTTGCAACATATTACTCATTTGTTGCAATAAATTAGTCAGATATGTTGCAACAGATTAGTCATTTATGTTGCAACAGATTAGTCATATATGTTGCAATATATTACTAATCTGTGCAACAGATTAGTCATATATGTTGCAACAAATTACTAATTTGCGCAACATATTAGTCATATATGTTGCAACAGATTACTAATCTGTGCAACAGATTAGTCATATATGTTGTAACAAATACTCATTTATTGGATTCATGTTACATGGTTTATCCATTATTAAAAAACAATAGGAACAGATACATCCAGATGAGAAATTCAACTAAAAAATAATAAACATTAAAAAAATAACAAACAACTACAAATCAAGTTCCTCATTTTCGTCATAACTTAAAAGTCCTAATTTTTTTACTTGTGAAAATCGAAAAGAAACGATGAAGAACTCGAAGTTGTTGTTGCCGGAGAATGTTGTCACATCGACTGACGGTTAAAAGTAAAAAACGAACGGGCAAGAACTCAAAACTATTTATTGTTGGAGGTTGAAGTTGCACAAGATTGAAGGCAGAATTTAAAAAGTTGTTGGTTGGGAGAAGTTGGAGAGAGAAACTATGAGAGAAAGAGAGAAAAGAGAGAGATTGATTTGCAGAGGGAGGAAAGTTTTGTGGGTGTGGGTTAATTTATATTTTTGAAAAGATTAAAAATTTAGAAAATATTAATCAAGTCCACAATTAACCTAATCAACTTTTTTAATTATGTTTGACCCTTTAAATTTGTCAATGTCACCAATCCTTCATTCAAGACTTAAAAAGACACCTTTCCTTCAATTTTCTCTAGTAACCCCTTACCCCTAAGTTGTTTTATTTGCCTTCCCCAAAAGAAGCAATATTGATTTTCCAATTAAATCTCAAAATGACAGCATTATTTCAATTCATCAATTCAAAGTGAAAGAAGCATTATCCCTAAGAGATCCTTATTTAGTCTACTTGTTGGGTTTCCCTTTCACCAAAACCAAATGAGAATGATGGTTGCACTAGAGTCTAGACTTGTAAGTAGACATGCATCCAAATTCTCAACTAGTAGTTTGATTAAGTGATAGTTGTGGTGAAATGTATATGATTTTTTTAATTTTATTAGACATTTTGAATTTTGAGCCATGAGAATGAATCAAATTCCATGTCAAATGAGTTATAACCTATAGTTATCGTTGTCCACCATTATTATCTACTATCTATAACCACAATTCTCAGTTACTTCATCACTATTTTTTTGTTATAATCTGTCTTTATCATCATTAGCCATTATTTACAATCACCACCAGCAACCATCCTTATCATAAAAACAACCACCATTATCATAAAATCAACCAATCACTATAAAAAATCATCACTCACCACTACATATCGTCAATTACCATCATCACATTCACCATGAACGGTCATTAGTTATCACTATTATTCAATACAATCATCACCCGCTACCACTGACTATGTACCGCCATCGATCACTACTAGAATTTGTAGCATCACCATTAGCTAGTACTCATAACACTACCTTTAGCCAATATCATCTTCAATTGACACTCGCAACCACCACCACTGACTATCACAATCACATACAATTATATAATATTTAAGAAAGTACGTTATTAGATTAATTTAATATTTAATTAAATTATAAATTTGTGTAAAAATAATTAGTTTAAATTATTTAGTATTCAAATCTTAGCTTAATCAACATCAAATGTGTATTCATATTTAGATTTCTAAATCATAATGTATATCTTAATATTTAGATCCATATTCTAATCAAAACTTCTATATTCTAAATATACAACAACAACAACAACAAACCCAGTGTATCAAAAGGAAGGGATGCAACACGAGGACTTCCCAGGGGGTTACCCATCCTAGTACTACTCTCGCTCAAGCACGCTTAACTTCGGAGTTCTGATGGGATCCGGTGCGTTAGTGTTGGTATGATCGCATCCTATATTCTAAATATAAAAGATAAAAAGAAGAAGGCCTAGTCTATTTGTTGTGTTTCGATCAAAACCACCTTAAATTATATCTGAAAAGTCGAAGACACATCTAAAATATTGACGTGACCTAATATACACCTATACTACTGAAAAGTGATTTATTTCCACCCTACAAGGTGATGTGGCATAAAAAATAAAGATAAATAGAAGTAGGCGCGTTTATTGCAATTTATTCCTTTTGTTTTATTATTTTTACACCTTTTTTACTTTTCACTTTTTTCTTTACTCTATCTTCATCACTTCCCATTATTTTTTCTAATAGTACCCAACAACACTATGAACAACCAACTCAACATATCTTTAGAGAAAATTTAGCTTATCTCACACCCTCTTTCTCTCAATATCATTACAAACTTTCATATATCGCTACAAATCTTCAGATCTTATCTTTATTCTTCTTTTTCAAGAAAAATATATACTCACTTTATTAAAAGAAATCGATACAAGTTAAATATAATTAACAAATTACAAGGTAATGAAATATTATTTTTTTGATGAGGAATCGATATTTCATCAGAAAAATATAAATTTTTCGGCTACTCTTTATCGAGATTTTTTGCCTAACTTAATGTAGTATTTCATTTGTCTTTCTTTTTTGGTCCTTTTCTTCTTCTTCTTTTCTGTTAAAATTTCATAATTTAGCATTATAATTAAAGATAACTATTATATTACTGATTGATTTATTAATCTAATTTCTCTCACTCTATAAAACTCTAATACGAAAAAAAATCACCAAAAGAACTAAAAGAAAAGGGAATGAGGTTTTAAGGAATAGTAACTGTGTAGATATTTGATGATAGATTTGTTGGTGATGGATGACGAACAAGAAGAAATTGGAGGTGGTGAAGCAGAAAAATCGATAATGATAATGGTGGTGGGTTACGAAGAAGAAGAAGAAGAAACAGAAGTGGTATGATGGTGTATTTGTTGTTGGTGGTGAAGAAAAAGGAATAAGTGGTGATAATGGTGGTCATCTGACAGCGTATATGGTGTTTTCGGTGAGATGAGAGATGGAGTGGGTGGGGTGGTTTATTGATGAAAACGATATAATTACAAGAGGATTTTAATGATTAATTAGGAATTAATTAGTGTAAAATATAACTAATAAAAGAATATATGAAAAGAATATAAAAAATAAAATTTATAAGAAATCTGACATGACACTGACGTGGTATTTATAAGAAATATGACATGACGCTGACGTGGTACTGATGTAGCATCTGAGTGTAAAGCTCCTCTAACCATGTGACTAGTTGAATATGTGTCGGGATGGAACTAGGTTCACTTTTCGATAGTACAGGAGTGTATTAGGTCATTTCAACAATTTAAGTGTATCTTGTAAGGGTGTGTCCATCAATCTGTGTCTTTTCAATGAAAGGGTATGTCCTTTCATCTTTTGGTTTTCATCATTCTATTTAAATTCAACTTCCTGTATTTCTGTAGTAGTTTTTCGCAGACAACATTTCTTTATAATTTTCCCCAACAGAAATCTTTTCTTCTCCAAAAAAATCAAGTTACAAGATTTTGTTTTTAAGAAGAATTTTTTCACTATTTGATTAGTGCAGAATTTAATAGAATTTTCATATATACTAAAATTATTTATGTATAATCACATAGCAATCTCACGAGGAGAGGGAGAAAAAATCATTTTTTAAAAAGCATTTCGCACGTATTTCAAGCTTCAACTTTTGTGTTCATTGTCCAAATTATTAAATCTTCATCTTTGTATTCTTGTTTGTATATTTTGTATTCATGAACCATATTTTCCAACAATCTAAAATTGATATTTACGATGAAGAAAATATTGAAAATTTTACAATTCATGATATATGGTCGAGATCGGAGAAGTGTGATACTGCATTTGCGACAATTGTTTCGCGAAAGTCAGTGGTCTAATGGGTTTAGTATAACAAGGAGTTTGGATCCTAAAGGACTGGTTTTTATTCAAAATTCCAAAGGGGCATATGGAAATGAAAATTTTCAAAACAGACAAGGTAAACACCTGTGTTTACCTTGTTCATTAAAAGTTAACAGCGTCAGTTTCATGGTAAAGTGTATGGTAAAATTATAATTTTATCGTACAAGGTAAATATAGTCACTTACCTTATTCTTTGTTGAAAAAGTATAATCTAAAATAGTGATTTTACCTAACAAGATAAACCGAGCAACTTATCTTATCTTTTCACTAAAAAAGTAGGGAATAAATTACCCTGAAGAAGGAGTGACTGCAAGATGGGACTTACCGCTGACAAGGAAGGAAATAATTTTCCTTTTGCTGGCTACTTGTAAGTCAAGTATGGACTCTCACCTCGTGAGGTAGGATCTCATTTTCACCTTGCAAGGTAGGATCCCATGTTTACCTTGGAACAACATCAAAATTGGTGGTGCTTTATAAAGATTGTGAACATAGGTTTCTTTCATTTGTGTCAATTCATAAAAAAAATTATTAAAGCTCATAACTCAAAATATTTGTTGAACCTTATTCATTTCTTACTTTAAGATTGATGATAATAAGGTAAGAGTAAATTTACATTGGAATGGTGAAATATAGCATGATGGGGATTCAGTGCGATATCGTCCGCGATCTATAGTGGTTCAATCGTTTCCTTTGTCTCTCAAATATGATCGTTTGAAAAGGTTGTTTAGGAGTAAAACGAGTATTACTAATCAGGAAGATGATGTGGTTATTTCTGATTGATATTCGAATTATTTTACGTCCAACAGACAACCAATATTTGGTGAAACTCCTATTTGGTATGATGATTCTTTATATTTATTTCTTCGTATCGTTGAAATTTCTTATAATCATCTTAAGCTACAGATGCTTGACATGTATGCATCCGTTGAACATTTTTCTATTGTTGAATAATTCATGAATAGTAAGTTTGATCTTCGAGTAAGTCAAAAATTTTCGAATTTGAATATTGATTCTTCAAGAAAGGAAATGAAAAAATAATTTGATGATGGGTTTGAAACACATTATCAAAACTCACCCATACTTGTGAATAATTTCGATATGGAAGGATCTAGCAATGCATCTATGAATTTGTAATATTTTAATTCAAGTGGTCCACAATATTCTTCTTCGATGGAGGGAATTGATAGATGATAAACAATTCATTTTATTTAATTAAGTAATTTTATTCCTTATATTTAATGAGATGATTTATTCATTTTTGTAGATTTAATGATTGTGGAAGTACGTTCACTCAACTCACAAAAATTGTGAACTACAACGACAACGTACAAGTGGAGTTGGATAGTGATGAACCTTTACAATATGAATCGTCAGATGATCAATCTTCTGATGATGGCGATGATGATAATCATGATGGAAATGTTAATGGAGAGTCTACACTAATTGGTGTCTATACCGGCAATCAATCTTTCATACTTGACTTATAATCAACCAACAAAAGAAAACTTATTCCCTCCCTTGTCAGCGGTAAGTCCCCACTCCTTCCCTGGAAAAATTTATTCCCTACTTTTTTAGTCAAAAGATAAGGTAAATGACTTCATTTATCTTGTAAGGTAAAATTGACGATTTTATCTTGTACTTTTTCAAGTGACTCTATTTACCTTGTAAGGTAAAATCTCCGTTTTGCCTTACATTTTACCATGAAATTGACGTCGTTAACTTTTAATGGACACAAGGGTGTTTACCTTGTCCGTTTTGAAATTTTTCCATTTCTATGTGCCCTTTGAAATTTTGAATGAAAAAACTTGTCTTTTAGGCTCCAGACTCGTATAACAAGTGCGTTGAAATTTCTTATCATTGGTTTGGAAGGATTAGTCAGCCGGTGGTTTGTTTTGATTTAAAATATCGGACAAATTCAGTGTGCTGAGGTTTGGTGATACTTCCCTTCTGTTCTTTCCCTGACCATTAATATGAAGATTAGGTTAGTAAAAAATATTGAAAGATATTTTACTGCATAAGAGAATTCATCAACGAATTCCCCAGGAAAAGAAATTAGGAGAATTTTCTTTTGCCGACCGAACATGGAACTGAATTGGAGATCTTCTTTTTATATAATAGCAAGGAATTTGTCTCCTGACTCATCACATAATAAAGACGTATAATATTAATCTAGCGGGTGTACATATCATCAAATTTGCACAGTCGCACGTTCGCAGACAGAACAAAAATTGAGGAGTGTGTGGTGATTGTTTAATGAGTGTGGGATCTCGCTGACGACTGGTTCCGAAGTCTCAACTGCTTAAATTTGGGGCTCTGTTTGTAGATATGTATGATCATTTCAAAGAGAATTATGAAATGTCATTTTAGACACCGTGGGAGATATTACGGTTGAGTGTTGTTGTTATTTTGCAGTGATTGCTCCAAAAGATATACGGAATGGTGCAAATTAAAATCGATGTAGCACAAAGATAAAAGACTCGATCTTGTATGAAACGGTGTATTTGATAGATTCAACTGTTACCAATAACTTTTTGGGAGGAGTGGTGAGGTTTAATAGATAAGTAATCATGGAGGGAAACATAATACTCCCTCCGTCCCATTTTATTCATCCTAAATTAGGATGACATAACTATTAAGAAAACAATGATTGATAATGTAACTTTATTATTTTGCTCCTCTTAATTGTGTCTTGTTGTTAGTTTCAATATTGATGGACGACTAATACCAACGCACCACTAATATTCTTAAGGGTGTACTCTTAATGGTATTTATCTTTGCAACATTTTTTAAAAATACTAATAATAAGTAGTAATCAATTACACTAAAAGTATAATGGAAAAAAAAATTGTCTTAACTTGATAAGTAAAAATAAAAAAATAAAATAGGACAATAAATTAAAAAATTTGAGATGAGTAAATTGAGATGGAGGGAGTAGAAATTAAGAAAAAAAGCTGCTAGTTTTACAGATTCGACATGCATGGATCACAGTGCTAAATTTCAGAAATTAAACAAGATAGCATAGCTATGAATTAAAGAGAAAGTGACACCAACATCTCTTTCTATTTTCTTAATTCTACTTATTATAATTTATAATTTTTTATCCTTTGCGATTTTGAGAATTTATTTTTATAAATATTAGGGTAGATGATATAATTGTGATGGTCTTGATATGCATGATAATTAAAAATAATATTTTCTTATGTGACTATTGTGATTCGTTATTCTTGTCTAATAATCATGTGTGAAATTTACTATCAAATTGTAGGATGATATGAAAAAATTACATTGTTTTACAAGCAAGTGTGTACTTGAAAATCATTATAAATGAATATGGGATTTAGAAAACGTGTTAGTGAAGACAATTTTCTCTATATGTGATAGGAAAGGCACTTGATATGTTTAAAGTGTGAGGATGTTTGACATGTTATTAAATGCAACATTAAAATGAGTATGTATCTAATATATATTTGAGAATCATAAACTATCTGAGATAATTATGCCGACACAAGTTAAATATCGAATACGTGAGAAAAATAAATTTATTACATAGCGAATGTTACCTTGGGATGAGGTGTGATTTATTGAAACCAAAAAATAGATTTGCATTAGTAGAACTAAGGAAATTAGTAGGGTGGTTAAGGGATCCTATCTTTTTGGAAGATCCATTGATTTTGTAAAATATGAGCTCGATTTTATGATAGTCAAGCCACTCTAATTTGAACATATAAATATTACATAATGAGAAGCCAAACACATAAATTCCTTGACATGATTGTATGAGAAATTTAATTCAAGATGAAATAGATTCTATTATGTTTACTAAGCTTATTAAAAGAAAGTTATTGTAACAACCTTTACATATGAGCCTCTCATTTAAAATTTCATGTTAAAATTCTTCTCGAATTTAAAGTTATAAATTTCAAGCTATGCTAGTTTTGGATGAAATATGAGCAAGGTACGGTGTAGAGTAATCCAAGAATGAATTAGGTAAGTATGATGGTGTGTGATTTAATTTCTAGTTAACTAAGGCGATAATAAACTCATAGGATTTCACAGAATTAAATTTCGGGGTGGGGTAGTGGACCAGGGGCTCGAGGGTAAGGGTACGGATGGGGTAAGAAAAAAATTAAATTAAAAAAATATTTTCTTGTGTGTGTGTGTGGTGAGGGGGGGAGGGAGGGAGGAGGGGGAAGGGGGAAGCACTAGTAGGAGGTGGTGGTGGGGTAAGACAATTTTTTTAAAACTTTTTATAGATTAAATTTAAAAAATAAAAAGTATTGGTGTGGGGGGGGGGGGGGGGGGCTAGAAAGTGGGGGGAGGGGGGAAGCAAAAGGTTTTTTTTTTAAAAAAAAATGTGGGGAGAGGGGTAATGATAGGAGGTACGATAAGAAAAAAAATTAATTTTTTTAAAAAAGAAATTTTAAAAATTATTATTCTTTGGGGGGTGGCTGGTGAGGGGGTTCAGGGTAGAAGGTGGACTTAACTAATATGGAGCAAAGGATAAAATAGGATTATATAATATTAAATTAGGATATAATTGAAAAAAAAAAAAGCAAATCACGGGATACAACCAAATCAATGGTTGCATAAAGTGAGGATTTTCATATTTACCAAATCATGATATTAAATCGTAGCATACCATACATTTTAAGAAACAATTAAAACAAACATGGTTCTCTTAGTAAGTATACCATACCATACCATGAAAAACCACCATCCAAACAATGTGTTAGTGGAGTTGTACAAGCTTGATTCAAGGCAGGTGATGGTATTGTAGTTTAATTCAATCTACTCTATATGTGCATATTAACTACTTCTTAGTATGAATTGTTAGTACATGTTGTTTGATATTGTCAATTCAATGATGTTATCTTATTGTATGATTTTGACCTATTTTTTGGTTAAATAAGAAATATTTTGGTATTTGAATATTCCCTTGGTTTATGAGTGGAATAAGGTTGGTAGACACTTGTGTATGAGTTTTTGTGACAGATGAAATTTTTTTCCTACAGGTCATGACTAGAGGATATGATTCTATATAGTGTGTATGTATGAGGTACAGGTGAATCTGATGGCTCCATGAGTGAATCGGATAATATGTCTATATGTTGAATTATTGCTTAACTTGTCTTGACTTGCTTTGACTTGGCTCGACTTACTTGACTTGGTAGAAAATGGCTTGACTTGTTTCTTGTAATACTAAACTACTTAATTGATACTTGTTATGCTAGGTGTAGTTTAGAATGAGCATGAATTAATTTATTGCACTACGTTTTGATTAAATGTTCATATTCTCATCTTGGGTTGGCCAAATGACCCTACCGATATACTGTTGCTTTTGTGTGTTGATACTATACCTGCTCTTACTTTCGTTGAGTACAGTGCATATTTCAGTAGCTATTGCAAGGCCTCAATTGTGATTCTAGTGTGTCATCTAGATTTCAGGGGCGAGCAACTTATTCGGGCTACCATGAAATTTTTCTTTTATGACATGGTCCTTAGTTTGGACATTATGCATTTTCCATTGGTTTTGAGGGTTGCATACCCTTCTTGACATTCTTAGTATGTTTTGGTACATCGACTTTTGAATTCTAGATGTGTTTTTATTTCAATATTTAATTTCACATTTTCTTACATTGTTATACTAGATGATTTTAAAACTATTAATGAAATAGTTTTCTTCTACTTTTCTCTAAGTATTAGTTAATGTATCTGAGGTTATTGGTTCTCCCACTAGAGAATGGGGTGGGTGTCACTCATGTCTAATTGGATCGTGAAAAAGCTGGTATCATAACTTAAGTTCGTCGATCTCGTTATATTAAAACGGATCCAGTAGAGTCACTTATGTGAATATATGTAACAAAGTTGGTATCAAAGTCTAGATTCATACACACGATCTTAATGATATAAAAGAAGAAATTAAATATTTTGACACTTATGAATATATGGTCTGACATACATAAAAATTTAACTGATTTAACAAGATGTGTCTAATTCATGTTCTTCAAACATAAGGCTTGTTAGATTTTATTGGAGGCTATTCTATCATAATTAAGCCTAGCTTACACCGTGTGAGTCACACATATAAAAATGAGTACATAGTCCTTTGATATCAAAATATATTGTCTTTCTCGAAGCCGAAGTGATCGAAAGGCGGGATTCCTTCCTTAAGGTTGAAATATTGTTCAATATTCTTGATAATCAAAAATATTACAAGAAGACTATCGAAAAGCTAAGTGAAGTACTTATAGGTACTTTTTAACATTCGTCTTTCCTCTTCTTGCGTATCACCTTCTTTTCCTTTCCTTACATCCTAACATAACAAAGATCAAGACGAGTATCTCCAGGTCCAGATATCTCCCTTTGAAATTTCCATCATTAGTCTAAGTAGCTTAAGTTGACAATTAAATACATTACAAAAAGGTTCGCATCACTCTAAATTCAAGAAATACCGTTATTAAAAGCCCTAAAATCACAATATATACATATATACATACATACATACACACACATATACACCTATATACATACACACACACACACATATACATATATATATATATATATATATATATATATTATACTTATATGTAAGAGAGACTAAGATAAGATTTGGTAGTCCTCACAAAAATATTTATATAAAAATTGCTACGTGTGTCTATTATTTTTTCCAACACATTATTATTTCTATCCTCATTCATTATTTAATGATTATTTTCATTTGGACCTCTATAATTGAATTATATATAGTATTCTTTGGTAAATCCCTTCTTGTTTCCTATTAGATTACTTGTTCTTTTTTGTACATATTTCTTATAATGAAATTTAATTATTTTTTAATTTATGTTTGAGAATTTATTAATCTCTAAAACAATGACATGCGATTGATAAAGATGAAATATTTCCTCCTTGTCACATGAATCTTTGCACTTGGTGGTGTGTCATAATAAGAAAAATTACTATTGAATTTTTCATTGTGTTTCAATTGCTTAATTATCTTTTTTTTTTTTAAAAAAAAAAAAGAAGAAAACTAGGAGTAGGGAAATTACTACTTTAGTTTCAAAGTCTTTATATAATTTAATAAATAAGAAACTTTTAAAGATGTTTTGCAAGACTTAAATTCAATCTCTAACCTCCAACCCCCCCCCCCCCCCCCCCCCCCTCTTGTTATTACGTGGTAAGTATATATGTGTTGCAAGTATTTAATTTTTTTTTATAAATTTTATAGAAAAAATTAATCTCAAAATATATATTGATTCACATAGGAGTGAAACTATTCAAGAAATTAATCAATATATGATTAAGTTTAATTTGAATTATTGAATGTTATATTCTCAAAACATTCCATGAAAATAATTTTTATATTACATATCGATTTGAAAATACAAATAATTTTTTGTTTAACTTGCAAATACGTTTATATAATGATTTAATTTTTAAGAGTTTGCAGGAAATTTCGAACTACTCTTTCAACAACTTAGTGTCACAAAAAGCGAAAAGACAAAAAAATAATTACAAATTTAAAAATTTAATAGTTCTGAAATTTTACTGTCTAGATATGATTAATTTGAATAACATTGTTGAAAGTATGGAACAAACTATACTTATTTGATAGATTAGATACTATGTTTATATTGTGAGGTTGGGCCCGGGGTTATATATATATATATATATAAATTTCTATGATACCAATAATATTCTGAATCTAATATTATTAAACGTTTGTAGGGTCTAGGCTTTCTTTTCTGAGTTCTTGAAAACATATATAATAAGGTCTCCTAGAATCTTATTGCTTTGATACCAATAAAGTATATAAATGGTTATAATATAGATAGATAAATAATAAAATAAAATGGACAAGCAGAGTTAATACAAATAGATAAATAATAATAATAATAATAATAATAATAATAATAGGACAGATATTAAATAAAATAAAATTAATAATAAATAGTAACTAGTATTTATATATATAAGCAATATAAGTCTAAGTATATCTATATATATGTTAGTAAATATATATATAAGTAGTGAATATATGTATATTAAGTATAAATATATATATATATATATATATATATATATATATATATATATATATATATGTATATATTATACTATATATGTATTCTATGTATATAATATTAACAAGAATATATATATTATAATCTTAATAAAATAGACAAGCTATACTACTACTAGTAATAATAAAAATCCAGAATATATATATATATTCTTTAGTATATATAATATAATATATAGTTAGTATAATGCTATAGACAGATAAATATAACAAGCAAATTATTATAACAAGTTATTAAAGCAGGTAAGTAATTTTAAGTTATTAAAGCAGAGTTATCATGGTTGTGTTTTAATATGGTAAAAAGTCTTATTCATTACTCCCTCCTTCGTTGTTTTTAATCCAGAGTAAGATTCCAAGTCATAAAGATCCGAGTATATTTTCTCCCAAAATAGATTATTTTTGCATTTTTTGATTTTTTATTTTTTTATACTCTGTTTATCTCTTTCTCTTCAGTTTTATGTATTTTAGCAATATCTTCTTTAATCATACCCCGGGAGAATAACAACAGTCCTTTTTAATCTTCTTCGGACTTTTCAAGTCCCTAGAAATTTACAGATTAATCCATCGTTATTGCTAAAACACTGAGAAAATAACCATATACTGAGGGTATTTTTATAAGTAATTTACAAATTTTACAAGATCAGAAAACTGGCGGAAAATCGCCGGCGATCCAGATCTTAATAATAATAAAACATATGTGAAAGAAAACATAAACTTGATTAATTCAAATATAATTTACAAACTTGAGAGAAAAATACAACGATCTATGTGACTACTACTTACGTGTCTTAAAGAAGAAGTGAGGTTTTCTTTTCGGGAGTCCCCTGAAAGTTGACAGCTACCGGAAATGTAGAAACTAAGAAAACTTTTCACACTTTTCACACACTCTTTTTTTTTTGAAGTAACTTACAAACTTTAGAAACTAAGAAACTTAAAGAACTTAAGAAAGCTAAGGAACTTTCTCACTCTTGATTTTTTCTCTCTCTTTGGTACATGTTTAAGTCTTCCATAAAAGGGGGTATTTATAGGCATTTGTTGTCTTTTTTGTGTACTTCAAATCCTTTCAAAAGACTTTATCAACTTGGGTGGTCCCGATGGTTAATATCTTTCTTTAATTCTCCTCCGTTTATTTATTTATCTGATATTGCATACATCTGTTATTTTGTCTTTTGTAGATATCGTCATTGCTTACATATCCAAATTGTGTAAATGTAATACCCTATACTTTTTTCTAGCTAATTTCATCTCAAGAACGTCTAGTATTAGCTTTTAAATTGAATGATGGCTATTCCATGAGGAATTTTCAAGTTTTTCACTTTTTGTCATGTGGGAAATTCAATAAGTTTTTCATCGATATAAGATTCTTCCAAATCCGATAATCGGGTCAGAAGTTACGACTATTTCAAGTTTTTGTCGTAAAATAGCACCATATTAGTCAGTGGGGTGCCGCGCCAAAAGAGGAAATGGCATTTAGAAAATTCCAGTAGGGGTCCGCGATTATAGCGCGTCGCGCCAAGGCCCAAATTTAGAATTATGCATTTTCCAGTGTCTCAGCGCGATTTCCCCCGACGTCGCGCCAAAGTTTCAGATCACAAAGAAAGTGGTAACACGATGGCTCTGCGTTGCACCATCCCTTAGTTTACCAATTGTCAAATTCCACTGACACGACGCGATAATGCCGCATCGTGCCAGGGGTTCATCTTGGGAAAATTTTACTAAAATTAAATGACGCGTCCAGGGTTAAAAGGGTCAACTTTCCACCCCTATTTAAGCCCTTTAACACGTGATTCAGCCACTTTTCACCCATAATATGCTCTCTTCTCTCAAGAACCTCTCAAGAACAAGCTAGGGTTTTCATAGAATATCCAATTCCAAGAAAGTTTCACCGTCAATCTTTACAAAATCACGAACTAAGGTATGCATAGCGTTCATTCATGGACTCCTTTCATCCATGAAGCCCAAGAATCCCTTTTCTAAATTCAAGTTTATGGATTTTCTTATGAATTTCATGATTGGGCTGCTCTTGTTTATGTGGATAATGAGAAATTGAATTCTACTCTATGTTGGGTGATAAATCCTATGTGGGTTAAATTATTATAGACATAGATTCATCCAAACCTATGACTAAACCCTTGAATGATGAAACTAGAATTGAACCACGATGTTTAATTATTTTACAATGATGTTTACATGTACCATGCCTACAATATGTTTGATTAAATTCCTACATGAAGGAAAAGTGCCTAACTAGCATGATAGGATGGAATCCCCGTGTATGTATAAGTTATGCCTATCACATGTTTTGATGAAATGCTTCTATAAATGTATTATGGATTATGATGTTAATTGTATGTTCAAGTAAGTTATGCTTGGTCACTTTCCTTCCATGAGTCCTGGGGGTACTCGTACCCAAAATATTAGTTGTGTGCCTAGATCCATGCCATGTTTTCACGATACTCTCAGTCAAGCTATGAATCCTTAGACTTCAGACAGTCTTATGACTTAGGAAATCTCAATGATCTCATGAACTCAGTCAGTTGTCAGATACCAGTAGAATTCTATCAGCCAACAGAATTCAGTAACTCAGCTCATGTTCAGTTAATCATATTCAGAGTCTATTCAGATGAGAGTAGTAATTAGCACCGAGTGAACCCAAGGATGGTAACACACACTATCATATGAGGGTGTGATTCTTAGAAGTCATCCTTGCATTCCAAAACTATGTACCCAGCATAGGTTGAGACATCAACACTGTCTGATGAGGGTTAATGGGGTGGATAAACACTGTCAGATAAGGGCCCCACCGTTCTCTTTTGGGGACACTACCAGATGAGGGTCGCCCATAGCTTGTCCTTACCAGTTGTGCGGTATTGACACCCTTCCAATTGGGGTTACAGTTTGGACCCCAACTCAGCCATATTAACATATTAGGGGCATATCAGTTAAATAACTACTTCCTACAGTTTCATGTTACAGAATTAGGACTGTCAGACACAGTCAATCAGTCTCAGTAATAGAACTCAGATAGTTCTTTAGATTTTAGAATTGTTAGATACAGTCAACTCAGATACAGTACGGAACTCAGATAGTTCCATCAGATTCAGGACTGTCAGATATAGTCACTCATATTATCGGTTATATTCAAATTCAGTAATCATGTTATCACAGTATTAGTGTCAGTTGTTATGCCTCATGCATGTATTCTCACGCTCATGATAGTTACTCAGTTATTATTATTGTTCATGTATATGAACCTCATGCATTTAGCCTATCTCACATGTATACCAGTACATTCAAAGTACTGACCCATTTGTACTATGGTGTCTTATACCATAGATTCAAAGACACGAGCTCCAGAACAACAGTAGATTCCAGATATCCGTAGATAGAGTTAGAAGTGATTCCTCATTTTTTGAGGACATGATTATTTCCCTATCATCTCATTAATTAGTTTTACTAGTGGGAGTTAGTTGGGGACATGTCCCATCAACTCCTTACTCAGACAGTTCAGTCAGTTAGTGGCTTTCTAGACTATCATGTTTCAGACTTCAGTATGTTCAATTTTGTTTTAGGTATTCTTTTACCCCACACGGATGTTATATCATTCAGATCATGTTTAGTATTGAACCTTATGGACTTGTAGTTCATGTTTCTGTATTATAAAGTATTTTATGCAGTATACAGGTACACATATCAGTCATGGGTTAGCTTGTGGTCCTTCGGGGTCATGATCACCATTTAGAATTTTGGGTATCAGATTTAGGGCGTTACAAACTTGGTATCATAGCCTAAGATTCAATAGTGTCCTAGAAAGTCAGAAAGCCGCATTTAGTAGAGTTTTATGCATGGGTGTGTTGCGTGCCACATTTATGTGAAGGACACTATAAGATGTTTTAGGAACAGTTTTCCTTCTTTCAGTATTCATGTCATGCCAGTGAGCATAATCTCAATCTAATCTCTCAGTTTAATCCATTTTTCTTGTTTATTTCAGAACATGTCTCCCAAGAGAAGAACCCAGTCTGTCCAAGAAGATCCCTTGGAATATGTTTCTCATGCGGAGTTTAGGTCCGCATTCACTACTCTTGCTCAGTCAATTTCTGCTTAGAATAAACAACCATTTGTCGTTCCATCCAACCCAATGGCCAATTCAGCCGCAGCTAGGATTCGAGACTTCACCCAAATGAATCCTCCGTCCTTCATCTGGTCTAAGGTAGATGAGTATCCTCAGGAATTCATTGATCAGGTTCAGAAAGTGACAGACATTATGAAGGTGGCTACTGTTAACAATGTTGAGCTAGTTATATATCAGTTGCAGGATATGGCTTATACTTGGTTCAAACAGTGAAAGTTAGAGAGGTCAGATGATGCAGGTCCTATAGAGTGGGAGGAGTTTGTCACTGTATTCTTAGACAGATTCTTTCCCTAAGAGCTTAGAGAGGCTAAGGCGCTAGAATTCATCAACCTCATGAAGGGTAATATGACGGTGAAAGAATATTCTCTTAAGTTTATTAAATTAGCCAGATATGCCCCTCTGTGGTTGTAGACAACAGAGCCAAGATGAGTAAGTTCGCTTCAGGGGTAAATGATAGCGTGGTAAATAAGTGCAGATCTGTCATGCTGAACAGTGACATGACTTTAGCCAGGCTTATGACTTATGCTCAGCAGATAGAGGGGCAGAATATTAAGCAGAGGGAGAAGCAGAATAAGTGAGCGAAGACAAATAGTTTCAACTTCGCTCAGCCTAAATCAGAAGGAGAAAACCATTCCCAGTTTCATCGTAAGTCATCAGTTCCATTCTTCAGCTAGTACTCCAGTTCCTAAGTTCAGGGAGGGTAACAGAGATAGAGAACCAGGATCTAAGTCTCAGGTCAGTGTTAGCAATGCTCGAACTAATCTCTTTTTTCAGACTTGTGGTAAGAACCACAAGGGTGCTTGTAGAGCTGGTAGCGTCTATTTCAGCTGTGGCAAGTTGGGCCACAGAGTCAGAGACTGCTCTCAGTTAGGTTATCAGAGTTATCTCCACTCCTCAACTCAGTCTGGTTACCCAAATCCGCAGGGTGCCATATCCAGTACTACTAATGGGCAACATCCAAATCGTCTCTATACTCTTCAGTCCCGACAAGATCAGGAAAATTCTCTTGATGTGGTTACTGATATGTTATAGATCTTTCATGCGCATGTTTATGCTTTGCTAGATCAGGAGTTTTTTTATTTTTTGTCACTTCTTATATAGCAGTTGATTTCAAAGTTAGTCCCAAAATTTTAGCAGAGCCCTTTCCAGTCTCTACCCTAGTGGGTAAAACCATCATAGCCCGGGGGTATATAGGAACTGCCCATTTATGATATTTTAGAAAGTCACTTCAGCAAACTTAGTTGAATTAGAGATGACTGATTTTGATGTCATTCTCGGTATGGATCGGCTTCATTCTTTCTATGCCATAATCGACTGTAGAAATAGAATAGTACAATTTCAGTTTTTGAATGAACCCGTCCTTGAGTGGAAGGGTAGTACTTTAGCATTTAGAGGTTAGCTTGTTTCTTACCTTCGGGAACGAAAAATAACATCTAAAGAATGTGTCTATCATCTTATTCGACTTAAGGACACTAGTTTTAAAACTCTCAGCCTTTAATCAGTTCTAGTTATAGGTGAATATTCAAATGTCTTTCCCAAAGATCTTCCAGGAATTCCTCCCGAAAGGAAAATAGACTTTGGCATTAATGTTCTTCCAGATACTCATCCTATATCTATTCCACCATATAGAATGGCACCAGCAGAACTCAGAGAACTAAAAAAATAGTTGAAGGATCTCCTAGATAAGGGATTTATCAGGCCCAGCATTTCCCCGTGGGGCGCACCAGTCTTATTCGTGTACAAAAAAGACGGTTATCTCCGAATGTGTATTGATTACCGTCAACTCAATAAAGTTACGATCAAGAACAAGTATCCTCTTCCCAAAATCGATGACTTATTTGACCAACTTCAGGGTGCCAGTTATTTCTCTAAGATAGATATCAGATCCAGCTATCATCTGCTCAGATTTAGAGAATATGACATTTCAAAAATAGCTTTTCGTACTCGGTATGGTTATTTTGAATTCTTAGTTATGCCCTTTGGTCTTACCAATGTCCCAACAGCTTTTATGGACTTTATGAACCGTGTGTTCAAGCAGTTCTTGGACATGTTCGTCATAGTCTTTATAGATGATATTCTGGTCTATTTCCGTAGTGAGCGTGATCATGCCAACCATCTCAGGACAGTACTTCTGACTCTCAGAGATCATCAGTTATTCGCCAAATTCAGTAAGTATGAGTTTTGCCTAAGGTCAGTAGCATTCCTTGGTCACATCATTTTTGGTGATGACATTAGAGTAGATCCTCAAAAGACCAAAGCAGTAAGAAACTAGCCTCGCCCTGTCTCTCCATCAGATATTAGAGGTTTCTTGGGTTTAGCTGGCTATTACAAATGGTTTGTTAAGGGATTTTCTTCTATTACATCCCCGATGTCCAGACTGACTCAGAAGAAAGTCAAATTTCAGTGGTCAGATCTTTGCGAGAAGAGTTTTCAGGAGTTGAAGACTCGACTCACCTCAGCTCCAGTATTAGCTCTTCCAGATGGTCCAGATGGTTTCGTAGTGTATTATGATGCATCCAGAGTATGTTTGGGTTGTGTCCTCATGCAGCATGGTAATCAGCTACCGTTTGAGCTGGACTAGCTATATCATTACCCGATACAATGGGTCTTGTTGCATTCATTGGGGAATGCACACCCATTAATAGATTTGAGAAGTCTTTACCAGCTGCCGTTTGAGCTGGACTAGCTGTATCATTACCCAATACAGTGGTTTTTTCCATTTTTAAAGAAGATGGAGAACTCTTTGGTTGGGTGTCATAAATTAGCTGAGTCTGTTGTGAAAGTTCAAAATAAAGGATTTTTATATAGTCTTGTAAAATACTTATATGTTCTAACATCTATCCTTTTTCTTTTACAAGGTTTTCATTATCTTGTCTTAAAACTTCATTGGTTTGATTCAGTCTTTTAAAAGCTTCGGTCACAGAGTAACAATGATCACAAAATATAATTTTGTCTGTGTCTTTGTTAATATTATATTGAGGAATTTTTTGTGTTTCTGGTCTTAAAGCTGGAGTAATAAAATAATTTGGTCCCAGATTTCTCCAGACATAGTCTAGAGTCTTTGAGAGGTCATAAAAACCTTTATAAAGAGGTTTTTTATAATCTTTTATGGCGTCTATTACTTCTATCAATAAAATAATAACTTAATGCATTTAGAGCTGAAACAAAATAACTTTGTCTCTTCTATTATATGCTATCCATAAATTATCCAATAGACATATCTGCGGCTTGTCCACTTGCACATCTGGCTTCCATCTGAAAATTAAGTTGGATGGTTCGTAACATGCCAAATTGTAGGGTCCAAAAATTATTCTATCTAACTTTGGCTGTTTTAGCATCGTAAATGGTCTGAAATGAGTGTTGCTTATTAATCTCTTTAGATAGTCTTGGGATGATGAGACTTTTGCCTTGCCTTTTCCTTTTCATGTATTCATACTGAAAACAAAAATCATTATTTGTCTTCTTTCATTAATCTACTTAGTTGATCTGCTAAGTTATTATCTTTTCCTTTAATATGTTTTAAAACAATATTATAGATTGAAGTAGCATCTAGGAAATTTAACCATCTAGGAAATTTAACCATCTCCTTTTACTACTATTCTTATCTTTTATTTTCTGATAAAACTTTACTATAGCCTTGCAGTTTGTTCTTATTAGTAATTCAGGCTAATTTAATATATAAAGTATAAAACTATTCAAACCATAAATTACTGCTAATGTCTCCGCATCTATGCTATTTAATTTTCCCTTTTCTTTATATTTTCCACTTGAATAAGCACAAAATTTTTCATCCTTTTTATCACTATATTTGTTAGGTTTTCCTTTTAATATGCTCCCCATCCTTGAAGGCTTCCATCTGTCTTGACTATTAAATAATTCGTTTCTAATGGTAACGTTAAGTTTGGGATGTCTTGTATCATGTTTTTAAGTTGTTGGACTAATTTTATGTCTTCAGTATTAAAAGTTTTTTGGCCTGTTGATCCTATTTTAGAATATAACGGTCCTGCTACTTTACCTAAGTCTTTGATAAAAGCTCTAGCATAATTTAAAAGTCCTAAATTTTTTTGTAAATCCTTAGTCTTGTCTAATTTATCTAGCATTTCTAAGACCTTTTTAGCTATGTGTGGTTGTAATTTTATTCTACCGTCTCTAATAATTACTCTTAAAAAATTAATACTATTTTTACATAATTCCATTTTCTTTCTACTTATTATTATTCCATTATCTATAAATAATTTAAAAACTTGTTGTAAATGTCCTAAATGTTCTCTCATATTATTACTAAAGACTAAAATATCATCTACGTAAACTAATACAAAATTTTTATAGTCTCTAAAAATATTATCCATTTATCTTTGAAAAATTAGAAAAGTCGTCTTTAATCGAACGGCATGACCAACCATTCAAAATGTCTTTCTGGACATATGGAAGCTGTCCATTCTATACTATCTTCAAGCATTTTAATCTGCCAATATCCAGATTTACAATCAAATTTGCTAAATACTTTGCTTCCTTGTATTCTATTTATTAATTATGTTTTGTCTGGTAATTTATATCCATCCATTACAGTATTGTCATTTAGTCTTTTGTAATTTATTACCATTCTAGCTTTTTCTCTTATTATTTCATTATGGTTTCTTACTATGGAAGCTGTTGACCTATGTCTTGATGTAGATCTTTTAATTATTCCTAATTCTAGTAGCTCTTTTATTTGTATTTCAAAGTCTTTAAGGTCTTTATTTGTAGCTTCTATAGATGTTGTTTTTATAGTATATTCTGGATTAATTATTTCTAATTTGTAGATAATTTGATTGGAGTCCCAATGTTGCAGGGGGTTTTCTCCGATTATCTCTAGCTTATCTAGGATTTGTATTATTTTCTCTACGTCTTTTTGATCTTTTATTACTCCTATCTGCTGTATACCTTTCATAAAATTGTATAATTATGTATCCATTTCTATTAAAGTATAGTCTTTTTCTATTTCTTCTACTACTAATAAATCTTGTAATTCTTCATACATTGTTGCCTTTTTATTATCATTACATGTACAATTTTCTCCTTTATCCCATTCTAGTGGTGTTTCGGGTTTTATTTGGTCATCTGAGTTTTCATCTGGCTTATCCTTAAGAAAACGATATTTAGTTAAAGTGGGTTGTGTCTATACCGGTGAGTGAGTGATATTACTGACGAATACTAACCAATTTTTTGTAACTAAACATCCTCTATTATTTTGTACCATAAAGTCTAATCCTAACACAAAGTCTTCTTTTATGTTTAAATCTCTAACTAGTATTTCACTAAGTGTATATGATGGTTGGTAGATTTTTTCACAAGTATTAATAAAACTTATTTTTGCTTTTGGTATATAGTCTGTATAGGTATTATATGTTCCGTCCATTTGCATAGATTCTTGAGGTTTTGATAATTTTTTAATTAGTTTTGCTGGTAAAATTCTACTATTTAAAATGCTCCTTGTACATCCAGAATCAAATATAGCTATAGTCTGGAACTCATAGTCTTAAATTTTTATTCTTGCTAAAACTTTGACTGTACTAATTTTCTTTTCTTCATTACATACCATTCCTTCAAATGGTATCATCATTGATTTTTCCTGTCTAACTCTATTATTTTCAGCAAATGTATTTAATAATTTCACTTCTAATAAGTCTTCCTCTGTAATTACCACTTTATGCTTTTTGAGGTTATAAACTCCATTTCTAATATTTTTAGTCTTCCTTCTAATTCTAATCTTTTATCGTCTGGTGTTTTAACTATTGGTTTAGGTTGTTTCTTGTGAAAATTACTTAGATTGTTTGTTGATTTTTGAATTTTTAGGATCTCTGAGGTTTTTTCTATACATTTTATGCATCCTTCCTTGTAACATTTCCTATATTTTGCTCTTTTGTTTTTACTTGAAAACCACTTACAAAAACAACACTGATTACTGTGTAATTCTTTTCCTTCCTTAAATTCATGTTCATATTCTTATATCAAATTTACTAAATTATAATAGTCTAAGTTTGTCTTTTCTAATCCTATTTCATTTATAAATTCCTCTTCTCCTGAATCGGAAGAATCATAATTATTTATTTCTTCTTCAAAGACTTCCATGCTTCTAATAGAGTATATACTTTCATTATTTGACATATATACATCTACATTTATTAAATTTTCTTTTACATCTTCTATTAATTGTGCATTCCTAGATTTATTATTGATTCTTCTTGGACAAGTATTTGCTAAGTGCTCTATGCTACCGCAGGTAAAACATTCTAATTTATTTTTGTAGGTTCTACTGGTGTTATATTTTCTTACATGTTTATCCTTATCTAGGTATGGCTTCTTTGCAGTTGATCTTCTTAAATAATATTTCTTCTTAGGGCGATAGTCTTTTTTATTTTCCTTTCTATATTTTTTCTTTTTATAATCTTGGTCATAATGTTGTGTAGTATATATGTTTTTACCAAAATTTGTATCACATCTTTTAATTGTTTTTGTATCTGTATATTTGTACATTTTTCTTGTAATATATCCATTACATGTTGTATTCTTTGTCCTATTAACCATGGGTTGTTTAGGTTTTGTATTACTCCTTCTCTCTTGGACCATTTTTCTTCTATCTCTCTTCCTAGAGCCCCTGATAATTTATTAAATAATCTAGCTCCTAGAGTCTGATCAAATGAGTTCCCATTTATTGTACAATAATAAAAGTAATCATTTTGAAAAAATTTAATTCTTGACCAATGATTAATACTGAATTGTTCTAAATTTATTAAAGTTCTTTGTTGTAATACTACTAATCCACTATTGGGATCCTGGCCTGTTAGAAGAGTATGTACTTTGTTTACAAAATTGTATGGATTTGAGCCTAGTTCTACTAAATCTTGAAAGTCTTGTGGGAATATTATCTTATAAGCTTCCCAACGTGCTTTAGTACTTTCTCCTAGAAATGTTTCTAGATATCTATACATAATTTCTGCATCTGGTTCTTGATTACCCTGTATATATTGTATGTAGTCTACTACAACTACATTTTTTCATATGTCTATTACATTATTCCATGCCTGAGGGTCATGAGTTGGTAAATTTAGAATTTTTCCTTTATTACCACCGTCTTGTAATCTAATGGGTTCTTCTATTGGCATTCTTTTTCCCCTAGGTTTTATGTCTTGTTCTGTCAGAGTGTTTGGGTTTGTTCTAAATACTCTATGTCTTGGTAAATTTTCTATTGTTAATGGTATGTTATGCATACTGGTTGTTCTTTGGAAAGGGATTGAGGAACTTGCCGCACTTTCCATAAATTCCTTTATACTTTTGTCTATACTATAAATCGATTCTGAGTCTTCACTTTTTATTTTCTTTTTACGTGTATAACCATAATTATCTATACTTAATTCACATTTTATAAAATGCTCTTTCATTTCCTCAACGTCTAAGTTTCCTAATATATAGCCTGTGTATTTAAATACGCTATTGGTATTTATTTCATATAGGGCTTCTACTTTTATTATAGTTTTATTTACTTGAAAACCTTCTTCTAATATTTCTATATTCATAAAATTAGTATTCTCACATTCTTCAATTTCTTCATCAATCTCTTTTTCATTTGTATATTGGTAGTCTGTGAATCTTACTGAAGTTTTTTCCTTACTGTTTATATACATTAAATGATTGGTTGGCTTTAGTATTTCTTTCTTAGTAAATCTTTCTAAATTTCATTCTAATCCTGCATATTTTTCTGAGTTTATTTTTAGGGGTTTGATTAATTTAATACCTTTATTTCCCATTAAATTTACTAGATTATCTATCTTTAGATTAAACTTTATACTATTATTAGTGGCAAGTTTTCCTATAAATCCTACACATATAAGTAAATTATTTACATTATTCATTCTTCATATCCTTTAGTCCGTACAGCTATTTTAATATGCTTTCCGAATTCTAAGGTATTTATCATATAATCTGGACTACAATAAAAAAGTCCTCCATTATTAGTCATGTCTACTTCAGTTATTCATATAATAGATCTTTCTGAGTCTGACCATCTATTATCATATATTGTGATTAATACTTTAGTTCCTAAATTTTTTCTAGTTAGTCCTTTTATGCCTATTACTATTAATCCCATGTGCATAAGACTCATGTTTAATTTTATAATTTCTTTTAAAGAGTTTGAGCTTATTAAATTTATGCTACAACTATTTTCTCAGATAACACGCATCTGTTCTTCTCTATAATGCCTATATAGTTGTGCTCTTGAAAACATTCCTTCATTATATAATGTTTTAGCATTTAACAGTTTTAATTTATTTTGTTGGAATAATTGTATTTCTTTATCTACGTCTATTACCTCTTCAAACTGTTGTCTTGAAGTTATTCTTGGTTTATTTATTATTTTTGATAGCACATTATTTGTTAAACTGTTTTGGGTAAATAGGACAAAGAAATACTAACACGTAATGGATATATTACAAGAAAAATGACTCAACAAGAAAATACAAAAATATTAAAAACTCTCGAAATATTGAAAGATCCGATCTTTATGACTTGGACCCTTACACTGGACTAAGGACAACGAAGGAGGAAGTATATATTAAATAAGCTCGAAATACTAGTAAGAACAGACTGAGAGGCTATAGTAAAGTTTTATCAGAAAATAAAAGAAGAAATACAATTATTCCAACAAAATAAATTAAAACTGTTAAATGCTAAAACATTATCTATTGAAGGAATGTTTCTCTCTCTCTCTCTCTCTCTCTCTCTATATATATATATATATATATATATATATATGTGTGTGTGTGTGTGTGTGTGTGTGTGTGTGTGTGTGTAAAAAAGTATCAACGGAATATACATGTCATAATCTTGATAAATAAGACTAACTTTTTGTTTTATTTTATAATAGCAATTTATTTTCTGTACTTGAAAAAAATATTACAAGTAATTGTATTTCCTTTTTTTGTCCAATCAATTTATGTAAAAAAAAATATTCAAAGGTTACATATTGTGAAAATGACAAAGAGTTCAAAGGTTACATATTGAGAAAATGACAAAGACGATCGATTATATTGGTAAGAGTTAATCCATAAAAATGACCCTAAACTTGACACCAAATTATAACTTTGACCTTAAACTTTGATAGTGCACAAATAGGACCTTTAACTATTCAAAACCTGAACAAATATGACCTCCGATTTTGCAACCCCATGCGTGATTTTCACTCGTGCCTACGTGGAAAGGTAATGCAATCACACAGTGCCACATCGTTAAAAGGGCTGACTTGGAGGAAGGTTATATTTGTGCAGTTTTGAATAGTTAAAGGTCATATTTGTGCACTGTCAAAGTTTTTCTTTAAGTGTTAAAAAGGCATCATTTTTTTTTATTATTATTATTATTTTTTATTATTTCTATAGTTGCAACACCTAGCTTTTTTTTTAATTAAAAAATCGAACCCGCGCAGTAGGCTTAAGGAAGCGCCTAAGAAGAGCAAATAACACCACTGGGCAATCTAAGTGCCTTGTTTCATGTGGTTCAACATTAATATACATACATAAATATAGATTTTCTACCTTATATATATAACATAATTTTTTTACCAAGGGGGTTCGGGAACCCCATGCCAACCACGTAGGTCCGCCCTTGCGTTAACTTAATAATGTTTTAATAACGTTAATTTAATAACATTGTAATAAAGTTAATTTGATAACGTTAATTTAATATACTACTACTATCCTTAATAACGTAAATTTAATAACATTTTATTAAAACTATAATTTTTTTATTATTAGTATAGTTTTATCTTTAATTTAATATTTAAATAAATTATATTTAGATATATTGTATAACTTAAATTCACCCTCTGCTTTATAATATATATATATATATATATATATATATATATATATATACCCGTGTGATTTTTTCGTATGAGGCTGACCCACCTAATTAATAAATCTTCAATATTGGTCTTTTTCTGCAATGACAAGAAATTAGATGTCATTTTCATCTTTTCAATATTTAATACGACTATTATAGAAGAGTAATTTTACAAAGAGTGTACTGCTATAACAAATATCATTATTGTTATTAGACATATTTTACTATAGCGAAGTAAAATACAACACGTAAAAAATGTTCTGAAAAATCAAGTTGTTATGATAAAATATCTTTATAGAGAGGTTTGACTGCCTGAGCAACTTTGATTTTTGTATCGATCATAAAAACCATATATATTTACAAACTTCGGTTATTAGATTTTATTTAAAAATTGTGAATTTTTTAAATCAAAATATCATGAAAGACGAGTAAACAATATAAATGGCCCTCATAATGAATGTCTTTGTTTTTTTGTGCCCCATAAGAAAAGTCCTATAAAACTAATATTCCTTTTTTTTTATGTATAGAACAAATATATATTTGCTACTCTATATCTCAAATATTCCTAAACAACTCCATACTTACTTATCTTTCATCTTCTAATTTTTTTTCTCTTTTTTATTTTACTTGTGATTTTTATTTTTTCTTTTCTCTCTCTTTTTTTAGTTTATTTCAACTCTTAATTTTTTTTTCTTTTTCTCCTCTCAACCTCTATTTTTTAAAAATTTTTCTTTTTTATTTTACTTTAATTTTTATTTTTGTTTTCTCTTTTTTTTTTGTTTTTTTTAAGTTCTTCTCAACCCTTACTTTTTTTATTTTCTCTTTTTTTAAAAAAATTTTGTTCTCAGCTTTAATTTTTGTTTTGTCTTTTATTTTTATTTTTTCTCAGCGTTTTTTTTTCTTTTCTTCTCTCAACTTCTATATTTTTTTTCTTTTACTCATTTTTTCTTTGATTTTTCTTTTTTCTTTTTTAATATTTAACTTTATTTTTTTTTTCTTTTTTCGCATCTTTTATTATTTTTCTTTTCTTTTCTTTTCTTTGATTCCTTCCAAACAAGAAATTTACGCTCCATGGACAAAAGTTGACACTAGCAATTGTATCTTGATTATATGTTCTATAAATCTTGCCTTAGGGGCAAGACTTAGGACTTTCAAACAACAAGTTAAGTTCCATGGGAAAAAGTTGACACTACCACATTGTGTTTTGATTTATGAGATGTTCTATAGCTCTTACTTTAGGGACAAGACCTAGCCCAAGAACTTTCCAACAACAAGTTATGTCTCACGCAAGAGTTGTTACTACCATGTTATGTCTTGATTTATGAGATGTTCTACAACTCTTGCCGTAGAGACACGACTTATTTCAAATATTTTTGAACAACAAGTTTTGTACATTGGGTAAGAGTCAACACAACCACAATGTGTTTTTTTACTAATGAGATGATCTATAACTCTTGACTTAGAGGGAAGACTTAGCCAAAGGACCATCAAACAAGTTATGCCTCATGGACAAGAGTTGATACTATCACATTGTGTATTGATTTATGAGAAGTTCTATAACTTTTTTCTTCGAGGCAAGACTTAGACCAAGGGCTTTCAAGCAACAAGTTATACCTTATGGGAAAGTGTTGATACTACCACAATATGTTTTGATTTATGAGATGATCTATAACTCTTGACTTAAAGATAAGACTCAACCCAAGGACTTTCAAACAACAAGTTATTTTTCATGGGTAAGAGTTGACACTACCACATTATGTTTTGATTTATAAGATGTTTTCCTTAGAGACAAGACTTAGCCCAAGGATTTTTAAACAACGAGTTACGCCCCGTGGGCAAGAGTTGACACTACAACATAATATCTTGATTTATGAGATGTTTATAAATCAAGGACTTTCAAACAATAAGTTATGTCCCATGGGTAAGAATTGACACTACCACATTATATGTTTTGATTTATGAGATGTTCTATAACTTTTGCCTTAGAGGCACACTTAGTCCAAGGACTTTCAAACAACAAATTACATCCCACGGGCAAGAGAACACTATCATATTATATCTTAATTTATGAGATGTTTATAACTCTTGCCTTAGAGGCAAGACTTAGCCCATAAGTTACACCTTATGAACAAGAGTTAAGACTACGCATCGTGTCTTGATTTATGAGATGCTCTATTAGTCTTGCCTCTAAGACAAGACTTATCCCAAAAAACTTTCAAAAAAATAAGTTATGCTCATGGGCAAGTGTTGACACTACAACATTGTATCTTGATTTATGAGCGGTTCTATAACTCTTGCCTTAGAGGAAAGACTTAACTCAAGGATTTTCCAACAACAAGTTATGCCCCACGAGTAAGACTTGACCCTACCATATTGTGTTTTGATTTATGAGATGTTCTATGACTTTTTCCTTAAAGGCAAGATTTATCCTAAAGGACTTTCAGACAACAAATCATGTCCTTAAATTTACTTTGACGTCAAAGAAAGAAATTTTTTTTTGCGGATTATCCAACTTTTTATTTATTAGCAAAATATAATAGAAGTTGAGGAAAAAAAAGAAAAAAAAGAGAAAAAAATATTGAGAAACAAAAGAGAAGGAAAAAATAAAGGTTAAGAAAAAAGAGAAAAAAAAAGATTGAGAAAAACAAAAATGAGAAAAATAAATAAAAATAAAGTTTGAGAAGATTGAAAAAAAGTTAAAATGACAAAAATAAAAAATAAAAGAAAAATAAAGATTGCGACAAATGATTTTTTTTTAAAAGGAGACATGAAGAAATAGATAATGTTTGAGAAAAAAAAAGTAAAAAGACAAAAAAATGTTAAAAGAAAAATAACAATTGAGATAAATGAATTAAATAAAAAAAAAATAAAAAAAATAAAAATCAAGTAAAAATAAAAAAAGTTTTAAGAAAATAGAAGTTGAGAGACAAATGACCAGGGAAAGTTTAAAAATATTTTAGGTGTAGAGAGACAAAAACATGTTTGTACTACACATAAAAAGAAAAGAAAGCTAGTTTTTAAAGATTTTTCTTGTGAGAGATAAAAAAATCAAAGTCACCCGCTATGAAAGTTATCCCATGTAATTTTTTGACGAAAGACTCATAAACTCTTAGAAACTGCAACATAAAAACTTGCACCAAATACCTAAAATGCATGACGAGTAACAAAATTGCACCTAAGCAAAGGGATCTTTACACAAATAACCCTTTGGATTCATTGCTTACTTTTTCTACTAGAATTCATAGATCATACACTAATTAGGCACAATTCAACAACAACAACAATATACCTAGTGTATTTTCATAAAATGGGATCTGGGGAGGATAAAGTGTACATAGTCCATACCGCTATCTCAGATGAAGTCCATATATATATCTTTATGTAAATGTATGCACAATTATATATACATATTGTCTATAAGTTATACACATATTATACATTTGACAGCTATCGTTAGAGTAAGCAGTTTGGAGGGATGCTATTTAAGTTAGTTTCTTAAAAACTTATAGTAGATTCTTTTCTAAGACTAGATCACTAATAGTACAAATTACACCTTCAATTACGAGTTCGCGTTAAAACCTTTTTTTTTACAATTATATTAGATCTAACAATGTTTCTTTATAATTTTTATCGAATTTAGCAATTAAAATTTGCTAAATACTTTATGAAGATAAAGGAATCTCATTTTTTTAAAAAAAGTTCTCATTTTTGAAAAAATTAGAAGATCGAGGCTATTAAAAAAATTCTCAGACAAATGACGTTTTTTGGGGGAAAGGACAGAAATGACTCTTCAAATCAAACAAATTCCCTGAAAATAGCCATGGAATTTAAATTCCACTTTCGATTTATTTCAATTTGTTGTCTTGTTCTATACAGTTTCTACAAACCTTCTATACAGTTTCTATACATATCTTATACATATAAATATTATATACGAAAATTATATAGTTTCGATACACAATTTATAGAATAACTGTATATTTTTTTTACACATTTTATACAACAATTATATAATTTTTATACATTTTCTATATATTTTTTATATATTTTATACATATTTAATAGAACTATACAATTTTTATACATATATCTTATATAGATACATATTTTATATAACAATCATACCATTTTATATAATTATATTTAATTATTATTTTTAAACAACTAAAAAAAAAGAATATTTTTCAGTTAAAAAATTTGTAGCAAAAAAAAACTGAAAATATTTTTAGAAAACGGCCGAATGACCCAAGTTGAAAACAGTGTTAGTATTGTATATGAATTGTTCAGTATGATATATAAATTGTATCTGAACTACATGAGTCAAAATGACCAAATTGACAAAGAATTGGAAATGGCTATTTTGTGGTATTAATATACCCGACAGGACATTTTATGTCCATAGGCCCAAACTTGGGCTTAAAGGAAAAACTACAGGAATAACCCCAAAATAAGGTGGCTTTCAAGTTTTCACCTCAAATAAAAAAGTTTCATAAAACAGCCTTCAGCTATTAAGTAATATATTTTCGGACAAAATTTCCCTTGACCAATGAAGTAAATTATATAAATGATCCTCATAATGGATAACAACTTCATAGTTAATCTTTCAACTTTTTGTTTTCTCTTTTTAAATTTTACTTTGATTTTTTTCTTTTCACTTTTTATTTTTTATTTTCTCAACCATTGATTTTTTTCTTTTTTCCTCTCAACTTCTTTTTTTCTTTTTTCTTTTAACTTAATTTTTTGTTTTCTTTCCTCTTTTTCTTTTTTGTTCTTTTTAGTTTTCTCAACCCTTACTTTCTTTTCCTGTATTCCTCTCAACGTCTACTTTTATAAAAAAAAAATTCTTTGATTTTTATTTTTCTTCTTAAATTTTTCTCGGTCTTTATTTTTATTTTTATTTTTATTTCTATCTACCTTTATTTTTTTTTCTGTTTTCTCTCAACTTCTACGTTTTCTTTGATTTTTATTTTTTAAATATTTTTCTTCATTTTCTTCTTTTTTTTTGCAGTTTTTAACTATTTTTCTTTCTTTTCTTCGATTCCTTCCAATCAAGTTACATCTCATGAGTAAGAGTTGATACAATCGCATTATAAAGACTAGACTTATGACTTCCAAACAACAAGCTACGTTTCATGGGAAAGAGTTGACACTACCACATTGTAGAGGCAAGATTTATAACTTTCAAACAACAAGTTATGTCTTGTGGGCAAGAGTTGACACTACCATATTGTGTTTTAATTTGTGAGATATTTTATAACTCTTACCTTAGAGGCAAGACTTAGCTCAAGGACTTTCAAACAACAAATTATACCCTAGTACGGGCAAGAGCTGACTCTACCACGTTATGTTTTCATTTATGAGATGTTCTACAACTCTTGCCTTAGAGGCATGACTTAGCTCAAGGAGTTTCAAATTACAAATTATGCCCCACGGGCAAGGGTTGACACTACCACATTATGTCTCCATTTATGAGATGTTCTACAATCTTACTTTAGAGGCAAGACTTAGCTCAAAGACTTTCAAACTACAAATTATGTTCCATGGGCAAGAGTTGACACAACCACGTTATGTCTTCATTTATGAGATGTTCTACAACTCTTGCCTTAGAGGCAAAATTTAGCTCAAGGCTTTCAAACAACAAATTATGCCCTGCGGACAAGAATTAACATTACCACATTATATCTTTGTTTATAGATGTTTTACAACTCTCGCCTTAGAGACACGACTTATCCCAAGAACTTTCAAAAAAGTTAAATATATTGGGCAAGCGTCAACACTAACACATTGTATTTTTTTACTTATGAAACGCTCTATAACTCTTGTCTTAGAGGTAAGACTCAACCTAAGGACCATCAAACAATAAGCTATGCCTCATGGACAAGAGTTGACACCATAACATTGTGTATTGATTTATGAGATATTTTATAAATCTTCCCTTAGAGGCAAAACTTAGACCAAGGACTTTGAAGTAACAAGTTGTGTCCCATGGGAAAGAGTTGACACTACCACATTGTGTTTTGATTTATGTGATATTCTATAACTCTTTTTTTAGAGGCAAGACTTAACCCAAGGACTTTCAAATAACAAATTATACCTCATGGGTAAGAGTTGACACTATCACATTATGTTTTGATTTATGAGATATTCTATAACTCTTGATTTAGAGATAAGACTTATCCCAAGGACTTTAAACAACAAGTTATGTTCCACGGAGAAGATTTGACACTACCACATTGTGTCTTGATTTATAAGATGTTTTATAAATCAAGGACTTTTAAACAACAAGTTATTCCCTATGGGTAAGAGTTGACACTATCACATTATGTCTTGATTTGTGAGATGTTCTATAACTCTTTTCTTAGAGGCTCGAATTAGTTCAAGGACTTTCAAACAATAGATTACGCCCCATGGGCAAGAGCTGACACTACCACATCGTGTCTTGATTTATGAGATATTCTATAACTTTTTCCTTAGAGGCAAGACTTACCCGGCAAGTTACGCCCTATGGACAAGAGTTGACACAATCATATTATGTCTTGATTTATGTGATTCTTGATTAGTATTGTCTCTAAGATAAAACTTAACCTAAGATTCTTGTGCAGTTTCCTTTTGATGATGATGATGACGATCTGGATGGAGCTGGTGCCATAGGAGCTATTATTCCTCCACCCTTGGCACCTGGAGCCAAGTTCAATATCACCAGCACCATGATTCACCTATTGCAGCTCAAGGGATTGTTTGGTGGACTTACAGGTGATGATCCAAATATGCATCTGATCAATTTCATCTCTACATGCAAGTCATTCGACAATCCAGGCGTTGGACATAATGCTATTCGGCTGCGCTTATTTCCATTGTCTCTGTCTGGGGAGGCAACTCTATGGTTGAATGGGCTAACTCCTGACTCTATTACTAATTGGAGGCAACTGAAAGACGCATTCCTAGAAAGATTCTACCCGTCATCCAAGAGAGCACAATTAAGAGATGAGATAAGCAATTTTCGACAGCTTCCAACTGAAACTCTCCACGAAACATGGGAGAGGTTCAAGAAGAAGCTTATGAGGTGCCCAAATCATCATATGACCAATGTCCACTTGATGGAGATATTATACAGAGCTTTGAATTCGGTGACCAAGCCAGTGGTTGATAATGTTGTAGGTGGGTCATTCATGGACCTTACTTTTAATGAGGCAAGTGGTATGCTAGATCATATGACAAAGCAGAGTAGAGCTTGGCATACCAGGGATTATGAGGTAGCAAGTTCTACTATATCTATTGGCATGACTGCAGAACAGAGGCGTAGACAAGAGGAACGTGACCAAGATATGGCTCACATGAAAACGCAGATGGATCTTCTTACCAAGCATTTATTATCAGGGAAGACCGAAAAAGTCAAAGCGGTTGCGTCAAAAGGAAGAGATGAATCCGATTCTGAGGAAGAAGCTAACTACTTGAATAATCAGGGGGGTTTCCGAGGCAATACCCAAGGAAACCAAGGTCAGAACTATTATGATAATTCAGGATACAAGGACCGTGATCAAGGTAGTTGGAAGAATAAGACTAACAGGAGTGGTTTGTATGTTCCTCCTGGAAACCGTGAGGCCGTGGCGTCTGGCTCTGGGAAGTTGTCCATGGAAGATATGTTGGCTAAGCTGGTGAAAGGAGTGGAGGCAACCAACACGGGAGTAACTGAGGTAATAAATGATTTGTCCTCAATGAAGCAATTGGTTGACTCATATTCCACTTCAATAAAGCAGCTGGAACAACAATTGAGTCAGCTTTCAGCAGCATTTAATCAATGAAAAGCTAGCACTTTACCTAGCAACACCGTGCAAAATCCAAGGAATGATGGATCATGTATGGCTATTACTACCAGGAGTGGTAAAGTGTTGTAAAGTCCATCCAAAGGCAAGCAGGTAGTTGATGATGTAGCGGATAATGTTATTGATGCAGAATGTGAAGAGGCTGAAGAAGCTGAAGAGTGTGTTCATGACGTCACCCCTAGACGTCTGCAGCCTGAAAAGATTGATAATCAGAAGCAAGATAAAAAGGAAGTGGTGGAGAAAACAATTCCCCTTCCACCACCACCTTTTTTGCAGAGACTAAAGAAGAAAGCTGATGATACCAGGTTCAATAAATTCATGACGATATTGAAGCAGCTGACCATTAATGTTCCTTTGGTGGAGGCGCTGGAACAGATGCCTGGGTATGCTAAATTCATGAAGGACCTTTTGACAAAGAAGCGGGCAGTAAGCTATGAGCTGGCAGATAATGTTCATCATTGCAGTGCAATTGCTACAACATCGTTAGTTCAGAAAAGGTCAGATCCTGGTGCTTTCACTATTCCTTGCACGATTGGATCATTGGATTTTGCTAAGGCATTGTGCGATTTGGGAGCTAGCATCAATTTGATGCCTCTATCCATTTACAGAAAGTTGGGATTGGGCGACCCTACACCAACCAATATGCGGCTCGTGATGGCAGATAGGTCGGTAAAACGACCTGTGGGTATCTTAAATGATGTGTTGGTGAAGGTTTCTACCTTCATCTTTCCTGCAGACTTTGTTATTTTGGATTGCGAGGTGGATTCTAATGTTCCCATAATCTTGGGACGTCCTTTTCTCGCAACCGGAAGTGTGCTTATTGATTTGAGAGCTAATGAGCTTTTATTTCAGTTGAATGACGAAGTGGTCAGTTTTGATGTATGCAAAGCAATGAAGCAGCCCAGTGATATGAATGTGTTCTCTGTAGATGATGTTTATTATGAGGATGAGAAAGAATTATCTGTAGAGAAGCAGCTTACTGTTGAGTCACTATCTGTTGTGCTGTTGAATTTTGAGGAGGCTGAAGAACATGAAGAAACCGTTTGTGCTCTAACAGGAATAAGGTCCTATTCTCATCCTTCTAAGAATCTGGACCTTGATCTTAAGCATCGACCTTCACCAACAGTGAAGACTTTCGTTGAAGAGCCACCAGTGCTAGAATTGGAAGAGCTCCCCAGTCACCCAAGGTATGCATTCTTGGGAAGTGAAAATACACTTCCGGTGAGTGTTGTGGCTGATTTAGGTGAACAACACGTAGAGGCTCTCATCTCTGCTCTAAAGAGGTATAAGAGATCCATGGGTTGGACTATTGATGATATAATTGGTATCCCTCATGGGATATGTATGCACAAGAGTCATCTCGAAGAAGATTGCATGCATACAAGTAAGCACCAGCGTCGTCTGAATCCATTCAGAAAATGATGCACTATCTATCTCGATGAAGTCTAAGTAATCGAGATAGCTATGTCGTGCCACGACAATAAATCAAGCGCTTGGTGGAAGGCAACCCATCATTTTTAATTGTTTTGTTTTCCTAGGATTTTGTCGAGCCACGGCCAAAACTAAGGTGCTTGATGGGAGGCAACCCATCGTTCTAATCATTTTTGTTGTTTTTGAGTAAGTGTAGGTGCAAGAGGTATAAAGGAGGAGATTGGTTTCAAATCTTGATTTGGAAGTGTTTCATGTTGAAGGTGGTAAGTTTTGAATGAAGAAGCAAAGGATATGGGTTAGGCATTGCCTATGCAAATCTAGGCAATGAACAAGGCAAGGCCTATGCTATGGCCTTTGGTCTCTGAATCTAGAATGCCATAGCATAGGCGCCGCCTATGCCAAAGCCTTTGGTCCAACAATGCCATAGCATAGGCGCCGCCTATGCCACAGCCTTTTGTCTCTGAATCTAGTATGCCATAGCATAGGCGCCGCCTATGCCAAAGCCTATGTCCAACTAGGCTTTGCAAAAGGCGCCGCCTATGCCAAGCATAGGCAAAGCATTAGGCGCCGCCTATGCTCACTTTTTGGTCTCCTAATCCGATTCCAAACGGGTCAAAACCCGACCCAAGCTTGTCTTATAAATAAAACCTTAGTCTTAGAACAAAAATGCATTGCAAACTCAACCTAAGCACCGCCTACCTCTCCAAAATCTCTCAAAAATTTTCTTTTTGCTCTTTTAACTTTGCAAGAACATCTTCCAAGGCCATCAACCAAGTAAGTACTTCTTTGCTCTTCTTTTATAGTCCGTAAGTACTACACTACTACGCCTATAATAAATTGTTAAATCTTGAAGTAGTGTTGGTGATTTGAATGTGGTTGATTTGTTGCGATACAACTAAGTGAGTGAAAGAATACGTAAGGATGCTCTTGACTTGTTTCCAACTTGTATTTGATTTTGATACACTGTCATACTTTTGCTGAATTGACATGGTCAAGAAAATTGCATAATCTTGTAACTTGAAAGCTTTTATGTTCGAATGACTTGTTCATTGAGATGAAAAATCATGGTTAACTACAAATATGAGATGTTGTGATTATTTCTATGCCATAACTTGATACAATCTCTATGTAGTAGTCTTGTTCAAAAGGGTACATCAATCCAAACATGAAAGTATTGTCAAGATTACATGAAATAGAATCGAAAAGGATAGTTAAGATGACAAGAAAACTATGACTGCACTGATCATATTGTTGGAACATAACACCTAAACGTATATCGATGAAGTCTGAGTAATCGACATCGTTAACTTAATTAGTTTGTGCCAAATAATTAAGTGTGGCGTGGTGCCACTACTGTTTGTTTGTCGATTGAATCCTACCGAGATGAAGCTAACATGACCTTATTTTAATCTCAGGTACAATGGCACCAAAAAGTCGACCAGGAAAGGAAAAAGCATCCACCTCACAGAAAGGCCAAAAGAGGGGAAGAAAAGAGCAAGTTGAATCCTCCTCGCTGCAAATACCTCACCGCATGTACGGGATAAAATGGTTCCTAGAGGAGGAAGGAAAGGAGTGGTATAGGAACAACAAAGTGAAGAAATATGTTCATGTGGAGCTGATACAAAAGGAAAGCCTAGCAAAGAAAGAACCCCGCATTTTGGCTAAGATAATGGCGTTACATCTTGATTTCATTTTCCGAGATATGGGAGAGTGCAATCTCGATCTAACGCGAGAATTCTATGTCAACTGGTCCCCGAAGACTAAGATTTCCCTTCTTCCTAAACCGTATCCCTCCCTTCATGGGAGACACCTTCAAGAACATCCTATCCCCAACCTCAAACTCTAACTTCCTATGCCTCACATCTGCATAGGACTTTTAGCGACTTTGGGCAACCTTAAGCCTATCCTGAATCACCTTCACCTTCTCCATGGTGAACCAAATTCAGGCAAAACATCTTTACCTCACCAACCTTAAACTACCTAATAGGAGACCTATACCTACTACCATATAACGCTTTAAATAGAGTCATTCTAATGCTAGAGTGGCAGCTATTATTGTATGTAAACTCTATAAGAAGCAAGTGCTCAACCCAACTACCACCATAGTCAATCACACTCGAAGCATATTCTTCAACGTATGAATAGTCACTTCTGGTTGCCCATCCAACTGCAGGTGAAAGGCAGTACTAAGACTCACCTTGGTCCCCAAACCTTTCTGAAACTATCGCTAAAAGTGAGATAAAAACTGTGCACCATAATTCGAGATGGTAAAAATAGGCACCCCATGTAACTTCATAGTCTTATGGAGGTACAAACTTGCATAATCCTTAGTCAAAAAGTTAGTCCTCACTGGAAAAAAGTGAGTAGACTTTGTCATCCTGTCCACAATGACCCAATTCGAATCAAACTAATTTCGAGATCGAAGAAGACCGGTAACAAAATCCATACTAATTACTTCCCAATTCACAATAGGCAGCTCAATCTATTGATACAATCCCCCGGGCCTCATGTGCTCAACCTTCACTTATTGGCACACCATACACTTGGCCAAAAAACCAGCCACATCCTATTTCATATTGTTCCACTAATACATCTCCTTAAGGTCATGATACATTTTCATCAAACTAGGATGGATAACAAATACGACTCATGCACCTCAGCTAAGATCCTCTTACGCAATTCATCAATATTGGGAACACACAATCTCTCTTGATATCGTAAAGTACCATCGCCTCTAACCTCAAAATACATTACCTTTTGCCCACCTATATCACCCTCAATCGTCATAAAGATAGGATCCAACACTTGTTTCTTCCTTACTTCAGCACCAAGACATAACTGTGCCACCTCCTGCACAACCACACCACCATCCTCAGAGTCTAAGAAACGAACTCTAAGGATAGACAAATGGTGAATATTTTTCACCAACTCCCACTTTCCTTCATCCACATGATCCAGACTTCCCATGGATAACCTGCTAAAAGTATTAGCAACCACATTAGCTTTACCTGGAAGGTAGTGAAGACTCATTTCATAATCCTTGAGCAACTCAAGCCATCTCCTTTGCCTGAGGTTAAGCTCTTTCTGAGTAAACACGTATTGCAGGCTCTTATGATCAGAAAAGATATCCACATGCACGTCATGTAGATAGTGATGCCAGATTTTCAACGTGAATACCACGATCAACAATTCCAAGTCATGAGTCAGATAATTCTTCTCATGCAAGATAATTCTTCTCATGCACCTTCAACTATCAAGAGGAATAAGCTATTACCTTACCATGCTGCATCAATACACAACCAAGCCCCACACGGGATGCATCATAATAAACCATAAACACATCAGTGCCTTAGGGTAAGGTGAAGACTGGAGTCGAAGTCGACTGATCCTTCAACTTTTCAAAACTACCCTCACAAGCATCAAACCACAAGAATTTCACCTTTTTCTAAGTCAACTTAGTCAATGAGACAACTATAGTAAAAAAAACTCCAAAAACCTCTTATAGTAACTAGCTAAACCAAGAAATCTTCTAATATTAGTTGGAGTCATGGGTTTAGGCCACCTCTTAACCACAACAACTTTTTGCGGATCCACTATGATCCCTTTACTAGAAATGACATGACCCAAAAAGTGACAGCATTCAACCAGAACTCACATTTCAAAAATTTGGCATACAATTGCTGCTCTTTTAGGGTCTCAAATACTACGCAGAGGTGATTGGCATGATCCACCTCACTCTTTGAATACACTAAAATATCATATATGAACACAATGATGAATAAATCTAGAAACTAACGAAAGACCCTATTTATCAAATCCATGAATGCCACTATGACATTAGTCAACCCAAAAGACATAACTAGAAACATAAAATGCCCATACTGAGTACGAAAGGCAGTTTTAGGGATATCCACCTCCCTAATCTTTAGCTGACGATACCCAGACAAAAGATCAATCTTGAAGAAAAATTTAGTACCCTGAAGCTAATCAAACAAATCATCTATCCTTGGAAAAGGGTACTAATTCTTGATCGTTACCTTATTCAATTGTTGGTAGTCAATACATATCCGAAGGAAACCATCCTTCTTACGTACGAATAACATTGGTTCACCCTACGGGGACACACTAGGATGAATGAAATCCTTTTCTAAAAGATCCTTTAGTTATTTCTTAAGATCCTTCAAATCAGTTGGATCCATTCTATGTGGAGGGATAGAAATTGGACAAGTGTCTGGAATAAGATCAATCCCAAAATCAATCTCCATATCAAGAGGGACACTAGAAAGGTCATTATGGATGACCTCAGGAAATTCATTCACCATCGAGATAGAATGCAAAGAAGGACCCTCGGAGTTAGAATCTTTAATTTGAAGCAGATGATAGAGACACCACTAGGATATCAACCTCCGAGCTCTAAGATATGATATTAACTTCCCCTTAGAAGCTAGGGAACTATCCTCCCACTTAATATCGACTCATTAGTGAATTTAAAGACAACTTTATAAGTCCAACAGTCTAAAGAAGCATAGCATGAATGTGACCAATTAATCCCCAATATGACATCAAAATAAACCATGTCTAATTCAAATTTATCCATTAATATTTCTCAACCACCCACAGACACCGCACAACCCCTATATACTCTTTTAGCCACCACAGAGCCACCCATCGGGGTAGAAATAGAAAAAGGGTCTAAAATACACTCGAGACCAAAACCAAAATACAAACCCATGAATGGGGTCACATAAGAAAAAGTAGATCTTGGATCAAGTAAACAATACACATCATAGGAAAAGAGTTTCAATATACTAGTCACGACATTAGATGATGCCTCAAACTCCTAGCAAGTAGTGAGAGCATAGAGATGGTTTTGACTTGTGTTGGAACTAGATGGTGCACCTTTTGGTGCCGGAGCTGAAGAAGAGGCAACATGAACCTTGTTTGCCCCAAAAGTAACCTTAGAAATAGGATAATTTCTAATCATGTACACTGGCTGACTGCAGTTGAAGCACTTCGCCTTTACTTCATCACATAAGCCTAATGCAATCTACCATAAAATCTACAGAAAGGATATGATGGAGCTGATTGGGCCTCACTAGCCTGAGATTGGTCATCATATGCCCCAAAATTATTGCCTCTCTAAAAGCATCGATCATCCGACGGCTATGGGTAGGGATCACTAGCTGTCGAGTAAGACCCAAAATTACCCCACTTCTCACCATCCCTGCCACTCTTCTGTTGGCCACTACCCTGCTAAAAAAATCTAGACTTCTTGCTTTGCCTCTCTACTATCTCAACCTGCTTCTTCTTTTCTTTTTTTACCTGTTGTATGTATACAACCAACCTCAAAATATCTATGTCCTTTTTTAATAAGGCAGCCTTACTCTCCAGAATTAAGTCTTGAGATAACCCAAGAGTAAACTTTCTCATTCTAGCCCTCATGTTTGAATCCATCTCCAGAGCATACCGAGATAACTGGTGAAACTTCAAGGAGTACTTATTGACTGACATCCTATCATGCTTCAAATTAACAAAATCTTCCACCTTCACCTTCCTCAACTCCTGAGGAAAGAAGTGGTCCAAAAAAGCACTAGACAAATCATCCTACAAGGCTGAACAACATTGTTACCCCTAGTCTATTCCTATTCTTATTACTATTGGTATGCTATATCTTTTAGTTGGTAGGCAACAAACTCCATACCTTCCACATTAGTAACATACATGATGTGGAAAATATTTTCCATATTATCCACCAAATCTTGAGGATCCTCCTCAACCTTAACACCGTCAACACATAAGGGTTCAACCTCATAAATTGGCCAACCTTTATGGTCTCAGAGGATGGAGTAATAGAAGCACCACGCTCGGCCTGATAAGCTACCAACTGTGCCAATATATGAATATACTAACGAAACTCAACATTTCTTACATGGCTTTATCGAAACACCAGGAGGACAATCAGGAACTAGACCCCTAGATCGAGTCTAGACCCCATAAGTAGAGCGGGACCCATTAACATTATCCTCGGGTAGGACAGAGAAGTTTCTATTAAATTCAGATCATCTAGAAGGCATGATGTGAAAATCAAACAAACAGAAATTAGAGGAGAATTTAGGACCTTAGACTCTATAGCTGGAAATCAGAACACAAGAAAGAGAAATATTCCTAAATGCCTCATAGTCTTTCCCTTTTGAGTGTGGTGCGCTACACACCCTTAAAAGAGACTCTACTCAACATGGCTTTGTCGGACACCCAATTGACCATGAACCTAGGGCTCTGATTACAATCTATCATGATTTGAACTAGGACCTAGTTGTGTCGGGCATCTCAAGTCCAATCAAGATTGAAGAACACCACCAATACCCAACCGTAATAGTCATACACCCTATGTTAGATGAATTTAGAACATCTAACAAGTTAAAACAAGAATAATTCAAAGACATTAAATAAAGTCTATAATCATAATCCAACAACCTCAATCAAATATCCAATTGATGCCAGCCCAATGCCAATACTTATACCAAGGATGACACTAATATGACACTGCCCATGCCCATAGTTTTCTGAAAAAGCTTCTAACTATAATCAATAATATCCGGTCGGGATATGCCCCCGACCATAGCAAAAATCAAACCAAAGAATAACAAAAATTAATTAATCCCATAACATAAAATGGAGCCTTCTAGAGTAGGAAGATCACCACTTTAGTCTGACTTAAAGTTATCCCCAAATCCAAGTCACTGAACAGGAGGAATGGTAGTATGGCTGGTTCCGGTAACGCATGGGGATACAATGCCCGAAGATGGTTAGTAGAGTAAACACTAGCATGTACTCAGGGATAAAAATAAATTAATGCCATTATTCAAAACCAAATTAAATAACCATATCCAATCACACATATACATATATATCATGCCGTGATAGGGAATCGGGTTTAGTATGCACTTAAAACCTTTACTTTGGTTGTGTAGCTTGGCCGTACTAAATCCACCCATGAGATATATGAGTTCAGTTCCCCCTGCTAAAAGGGCTCAGTGCGTGTTAGTCGAACGACAAGAGCAAAAAACCTGAGATGACTAGTACATCTCATAAAATATGAAGTGTGACATCATGCACACGGTTACCATGATCAAACCTCACATCAGTAAACATGAGTTTCTAGTATTGGTCCTTCAGGGACCTCCACCTTCTACGGCTTTGCTACAACCCCCCTTTAACCCCATATTAAAATCATTTACACATTCCAACCATTTACCAAGGAGTCTTTTATTAGGCATTAACCATTGGTATCGTTATAAAAAAATTAAAGATTGCAAGTCTATCCTTTTTATGCCTTACCAAAACCATTAAACCAAGTTGACTCCAAAGATTTCAATTAAACCAAAACCATAGCCACCAATTCCTTTCAAGACCATTTAAAACCAACCAATCTAATTTAAGTTCCATTACCATTTATGCAATGCAAGAATATCACGAGTAGTCAAACAATGTGACAAAATCATTGTCATTTTAAGAAATAGGTTAAGGGCACATAAGTTTCAAAACCATAACCAAGTAATTTAGGGAGCCCGAAGTAGCCCTAAATCCATTTACCATAACCATGCATTCCATAATGTCAAAATCATGTTGAAAGCATAAAAGAAATATCACTAAACCATGTCAAAATATAAAACATCCAACCATTATTTCAATCCATAACAATATCATGAAATTCATATGTTAAAACACATGATCTTTATAAAATAACAACGAGGGAGGAGTAGCATGCCTTAGACACCAAGGAAGATGGAGAGAATCACTCTTGGAAGCCCCTAATTGATTATCTTGAAGAAACCCTAGCCTCTTGCTTGAGAGAGTGTTTGAGAGAGATTTTAAGAGTGCTTGATTGAGAATAATAGGTTAATAAAGTCCCAAAGGGTAGTTTATGTTGTGGTATCCAAAGAAGTTACAAGGGTAAAATGTCAAGAATATCCCCAACTTAAGACTGTAAAAATGTCGTAGGTGTTTCTAAGTTGACCCCTTGACTCATGACCACAATATACGACTCATACCATAGAGTCGTCACTAAGCTAATGAGTTGGACACCCATACACTGCCCATCATATGACTCTCTGACACCTACTCATGACCTGACTATACGACTCGTATGGTCTTAGTCATACTTAGGGAAGAATTTAAAGGGATTGACACTGGACAACATACGACTTATAAAAACAACTCATAACCTATCCTCACGGATCCTAGTGAGCCACTCATACTCAGATCCAAGTCAAGTCACTAAGTTACTAATTTGCTTAAGGGATAGACCAAACAAATTATTATCGTCACTAATGACTATACCATCCCCATTGTAACCACCATAGAAATCTAACCACCCTTCACTGGACACATTATGAGTAGGGTCACCTGACTCGTACCCTTACCATATGACTCATATGGTGAGTCATTACTAGGACAATGAACTCAAAGCTCAAGAAAATTTCAATGACTGAAACTCAAAGTGTTTCAAGGCAGTACCAACCTTCATTATTTGAAAAGTATGGAAAAGAATCTACAGATGATGGTTAAAACTAGGTATTCATAGATGCAGTATATTCTGAGTGAATGACCTATGATTGTGAAAATACTTGAGGAATATACTCGTACTATCTCATGTCAAGTAATTAGGTAGAAGTTTCCTAAAAGGGGTTATTAAAAATGCAATTCTGATTAAGCTAGCAATTATAATTTGAGGCCTAGTGCTAGTTCATTTTACAATCGAGATGATAAAGGGGATTTTATTTTTGCTGAGACTAAGAGAATTAAGGATGACTCAAGTCTTAGAGTTGAGGCAGCAACTATGAGAATGATATTGAAACATTGTATATGTCATAATATAATGCTAGTATTTTTGTAAACTGATTCACACACCCTTAAAAATATTCTTAAGAGGGAGTAGGAGATACCTTGGTCAAAAGCTATGGAGATAAAAAGGCTAAAAATATTAATGAGTACACATACAGTGCTCGTGGAACATACATTTAGAAAAGGCAACCAATTGATGTATTTTTTCTCTAACATTGTTATCACTTTTACAAATACTAGTAGGATTCAATATAATACATTATAGGAGGTACCAATTAAAGATAAAAGCATCAAGAAATCAAAAAAAAGGTAAAATACCAAATCTACAACAACAATAACAAATCTAGTGTATTCCCTCATAGTGGGGTCTGGGGAGGGTAAGATATACGCAGTCCATACCACTACCTCCGGAGAAGTAGAAAAGTTGTTGATATACCCCTGGCTTAAGACAAGGAATAATAAGCAAATCTGTAATAAAGTATGGAAAAAACGCCACCCACAAGGAAAAATATAATGAGTACTAAACAAATTCGTAATAAAGCATGCAACATGGTGGCATAACAAGAATAATACACCTACCAAGTAGTGCCCTACCCCAATGACCCAAACTGGCAGTAGCCTTCTATCCTAATTTGCGTCCTCCTGATCTGCCTATCTAGGGTCATGTCCTTAGTAAGTTATAACTGATCCATGTCCCACCTGATTACCTCTCTCTAATATTTCTTCATCTACCCCTACCTCACCTAGAACCATCCAAATCTAGCCTCTCATACCTATGAACCGGGGCATCCATGCCCCTCCTCATTACGTGACCGAACCATCTCAATCAAAATTCCCGCATCTTGTCCTCCACCGAAGTCACTTAAACCTTTTCTTGAATAGTCTCATTCTGAACTTTATCACCCCTAGTAAGCCCACGTATCTAATGCAATATCCGCATTTTCACCACCCTCAATTTTTGAATGTGAGAGTTCTTGACTGGCCAACACTCTGCTCCATACAACATAGTCAGACGGATTGCCACCCTGTAGAATTTGCCATTAAGCTTGGGCAGCACCTTTTTATTACACAACACTCCTAAGGCAAGCTTCCACTTCAGCTATCCCACCCTAATACGGTGGGAAACATCCTCATCAATCTCATCATTCTCCTGAATCATGGACCCAAGATACTTGAAACTAACTCTCTTACACACCACCTGGGAGTCCAACCTTATAACCACTTCGTGTTTTTACTTCAATTCATTAAACTTGAATTCCAAATATTATGTATTGCTTCTACTCAACCTGAACCCTTTAGACTCAAGGTTCTGTCTCCACACCTCTAATTTATCATTCACACCTCCTAGCGTCTCATCGATCAAAACTACATCATCTACAAAAAGCATACACCAAGGCACCTCTTCTTGAATACGCCGTCCTCACCTGGGTCTTAGCTCCATCATGCATGTCCTTGATTGCTCTGCTATACGCCATCGAGACCCCACTCACCTCCAAGCATCTCCAAAGAATCTCCCTAGGGACTTAGTCGTACATCTTCTCTAAGTCGATAAACACCATTGTAGATCCTTCTTCCTTTTCCTATACTATTCCACCAGTCTCCGCACTAGCTGAATTGCCTTATTTGTCAAGTGCCCAGGCATAAATCTAAACTGGTTCTCTGAGATAGACACTATCCTCCTCAACCTTAACTCGACCACTCTCTCCTAAATCTTCATAATATGGCTCAATAACTTAATACCCCTATAGTTATTGTAACTTTGAATGTCACCCTTGTTCTTATATAAACGTATCATAGTACTCCATATCCAAGCCTCAGGTATTTTTGCCGATTTAAAAATGTCATTAAACAATTCACGATAAATAAAGTCACGATACTTCTCTGAGAGCTCCATCTCCCCTAACATAATAACCCTATCCCCTTCATCATTCAGTAACCTATCAAAGTACGACTGCTATCTCTTCTTAATGTAACCGTCCTCCACCAACACTCTACCATCCTTCCCCTTAATGCACTTCACCTGGTCAAGGTCATGACCCTTCCTCTCCCTAGCCTTACCAAGCCTAAACAACCTTTTTTCCCTCCTTTCTCCTCTAACCCCGCATACAAGCTCTCGAATATTGTCGTCTTAGCCGCCATAACTGCTAACTTAACCTCCTTACTAGCTATATTTTACTTCTCCCTATTAGACCATTTTTTATCTTCATCCTTACTCTCAACCAACTTAGCATACCCCTCTTTCTTAGTCTTCACTTTCTTTTTAACTTCTTCATTCCACTACCAATCCCTCCGATGATGACCAGCCCAGCCCCTAGAAATACCCAATACCTCATTAGCTATCTCTTTGATGCACCTAGCCACCTTATCCCATATACCATCCACGTCCCCCCTACACTTTCACACCTTTATTTCCGCCACCTTCTCTTCTATCCCCCGTATAGTCATCGGCATTAAGCTGACCTACTTAATTCTAGGTCTAACCTCCTCACACCTTCTCCTCTTACCTTTCTTAATACCCAAGTCCATCACCAAGAGCCTATGCTGGGTCAAAAGATTCTCAGCCAGAATGACTTTATAATCCTTACACAACACCCTATCCCCTTTCCTAAAAAGTAAAAAATTAATTTGGGTCTTGGCTATCGTGCTTTGGAAGGTGATCAAGTGATCATACTTCTTTAGAAAGCTTGAATTCACCACTACAAACCCAAAGGACCTCACAAACTCTAACAGAGCAACTCTCTCTTTATTTCTCTCCCCAAAACCAAAACCACCATGCACATCGCCAAAGCCTCCCGATAATGCCCCAATGTGTCCATTGAAGTCCCCTGCTATAACAAATCTTCTCAGAACTAGGCACTCCTCTCACCACCTCATCCAAAGCCTCCCAAAATTAAAACTTCTCCTCCTCATCCAAGACCACCTGTAGTGCATAAATATTACACACATTCAGGGTAAACCCCCCAATGACCAACTTAACAATTATCAACCAATCGTTGATCCTCTTAACCTCCAATACCAGCCTTCTAAGCTCTTCATCTACTAAGATGCCAAATTCATTCCTACGCCTCTCACTTCCAGAGTACCAAAGCTTGTAACCATCTACATCCCTAGCCTTAGACCCTACCCACTTAGTCTTCTATACCGCGCAATATTGATCCTTCTCTTTTTAAAAATCTTCACCAGCTCTATAGACTTACCCTGAAGAGTCCTTATATTCTAAGACCTAACCCTTATCCTATCAACTATAGCAATATGTCTTATTCTACCACCCTTAACTCCAGACCTTGCCTCTACTCCTACACCCACCATCCCCTCTTCTTCAACCTCTAAAATAGCCCCCCGCCCCAACTCCCTTGGATATGACCCTAACAAACCATCAATGCCTACAACCATAAATCCACAAACTACAAACAACGATAGTAATAAAGCAACAGTAGGAAATAGAAGGCACAAGCAAAGTGGATTGAATAATCAAGGAAAAAGTCAATCCCACAAATTATAAATAAGTCAAGCGATGGAATAATCTAAAAAAATAGGTAGCCAATATAGGAATCACCAGGTTCTAGTAGCTAAAGATTACACAAACAATATCCACCAATAAACAAAGTATCCAGTCACAACTATGATAACAAGCAACAGGTAAAGGATGAAGAAGAGGTAAACAAGAGACAAAAATAATATAAAGAAATTCAATCATATGAAGTGAAGAAACACTCAAAGTTTAGATGTCACTGGTACGCCTGCGTGGTTCTGGTTCTGTTAATTTTGATGTTGAAAATTGTTTTTCGAAATAAGGTCGATGGGAAAGAGGCCGCTGAATTGTCGCCTGAGTTTCATCGGAGTTTCATCAAAGCATATTTAGAGTCTTGCTGGGATCTGGATAGCGTCGGACATCAAACCAACCAATTTGACCTACCTATGTGGCCACTGATGAACATATTCCCCATTGCCGGAGTCGAGCCGGTGGGAACCCTAAACCCGCCGGCGATAATAGTAAGGGGATAAGAAAAGGAATGGGTAGGGAAGATAATAACAAGAACTTAGGGAGAGAGATCTGAGAAGGGGAGAGAGAAAGAGAGAGAGAAGGTAGATCTTATCTGTTTCTGACTCATCTGCGTTGTCGTCGGTGTTAGAGTCCATCGATCAGTCGAAATGAAAATGTTAAGGTGAACATTAATATTATACTTTAGAGAGAGAGAATGTTCAAGTCCAGCTTAGAAAGAGAATGGGTGTTTCTTTTATTCCAAAAATGTAGAACAACATAAGAATTTGAAAAATATATAAGGCAAAAGTAATGAGATTCACAACAGAATATATATGGAAACAAAATGGAATCAATTAGTAGTGGCAGAATCCTAAAACTAAAGAAAAGGCAAATAAGTAAAGACATTCTGGAATATTGTGAATAATATTCATGACGAAATGCCTACTTAGTGATAGTCTCATCCTTTTGTGTTCTAAGAGATTCAAAATCCATTTTCAAATTCAAGATCTAATTTTGTGTTCCTCGTTCACTTCCTTAATACTCATTTTCAAGTTTATCCCAAACTTCTTTCATTGTCTCATATGCAAAATTTTAGAGAAGGTAAAATCTGTAATTAGATTTTGTATTATAATTTTGGCTTTGCTTCTTCTATTTACTCTTCTAAAAAATCTACCAAATCTAAGAATAAGGAAATATTATAATAAAATGGCATTTGAGCACATAAAATCATACAAGTGCATCAATATCTAGGCGCAATGGCAAAGAAACATACAGGAGCAAATGGGAACACAACTTCAAACATATAATTAAGCATGCAATTAATATGAAAAGATGATGATAGAGGATGTATCAATTAAATCTTAACTCTCTTAGTGGTAATACCTCATTTGAGCTTATTTTGCAAAAGGGAAGAGAAATAATTGAGAAATCCATCAAACATTTTCTTACCATTGAAGGGAATTTTGATTTTACCTCATAGCTTGTTGAGATTCACTAGTTAACAGCTGAAGAAATCTTTACCGATGTTGAATTCATGGTGTTAGTAAGAATTTTTAACACTTAAATGAATATCCCTCAAGCTCCTAATTATGTATTTTCACACACACTTGGGATAAAATTAGTTGGATCTATTGTCTATGTTGATATCTGAAACTTATCTTCATTGGAAGCTCATAAGGCTGCCATTGATTGAGAGCACTTAGAGCCTCTTCACCTTCCCTTTTTTGTTATATATAGATTTATTTTGTAGTCTATTTTGAATATTTTTGTAGCATAGGTTTTGATTTTTTATTGGTTTGGGTTATTGTCATTTTGATAGTTTTATTTATCTATAAATGGGCATTAAGCCCCTATTCAAATTTTAAAAAACAAGTAGCTATTAGAAATAGTATTATGCATCTTGTAAAGGACTTTGATAAAAATATCAAGTATATTTTATTGTATAAAAGTATTGAATTCAAAGAACACGGAAGACAATCAAATTAGAGATTTACTTTTAAGGGGAAGCCAAAATTTAAAGCCTATGAATTTGGTGTTTTAGTCTTTAAAATTAGAAAAACTACGTAAATAACCAAATATTCTTATCATAACTATTAAATCTCTCTCAACTTTAAAATAGTTACATATTCTCTCAATACTTAATAATTTCCTACGAGAATTTAACTCATACACTTCCTAGCACTTCTCTCAGCCCTCTATCTCACGTTACATATCTTCTCTCTCTTTCTCTTTCTCTCTTACCTCTCTTTCTATTTCTTACCCTACTAAAATTCATGTTTTAGAGAAAAACCTCAAAATATATCTAAGGTTTATGGTGATGAAAAACTTCTAGCTATTTATAACAAATAATGGTAAACATGTTTACCATCAATTTGGCGCAAATAGTTTTATGTGTTAGTTTAGAATACTTTTTTACGGTCTTAGATTCGTGTTAGTAGTATTTTTTGGTTTAATTTAGAATTTTATTAATAATTAAAAAGTATGAATAGACCAACCCATCCAAATTACAAAATAAAAAATAATTCAGGAGTCCACAAATTGGACCGGCCTAAATTGTGACCCAGTCCGCAACAAAAACAAATAAAAGGAGTAGGGTTTCCTATTTGAGCTAAGAACAACTCCTTCCCCCTTAGCTTGTTGCTTCTTCCACCATGCTTGGCTTCTCCAATCTTCAATTTGAGTTGCTGCATCTGTGGGAAATCAACATTGTCCCTTGGTATCACTAAAGTGGATCCTTCTCCAGCTACAAGAGTAAGTTGTTTTCCCCTTTCTAAGTTAACACCTTTACTTTGAATCTTGATTAACACTGTATGCGCTTAATTTCCAGTTGAGATCTCTAGTTTAAGGGTATATAAAGTGGTTTTTGGTGCTAAAAAGTAGGTTCTAGTCTGCTGAGATTTGATATGCAATCCTAGTAAGTTGTTCCCTCTATTATTTTTTATTCTGCTGATTGACCTAAGAGATAACCTTCTAAATCTTGACTAGTTATGGAAGGGAGAGAGATGATGAGATGCTTGGACCCGCTTGTAACTGGATGATGTCAATTTCTTAGCCGCAAAAAATAAAGATCTGACTATTTCACCCCCTGATCTATTGAGGGTCCTTTTTGTTGGCTGGTTTAATTAGGCTAAGTAGCAATTTCCCTTTTTTGCTTACCCTCTTTGGATGTAAATTTGATGTATGAGGATAAACTTGATTTAGCCTCTCCTGTCTGTCTACTTCTTTGATACTGCTAACCTCAGGAAGGATAATTAATACTTATCACTCTTAAGGATTCTTCTACCTATACTTGGAAGTTGATGGAATGTTGTAAATATGAATGTATGTAGCTCCAACACCATGTTGGCTAAAAGATCTGCCAATTGATTTCCCTTCCTGTATGTATGAATTATCCGGACTTGCTTGTGTGAGAGTAGTTGCCATATTTGCTTGATTATGTCTTCTACTTTCCAAAGCATCTCTCATTCCCTGATAGGATCTTCTGTATTAGTAGAGAATTAGTTTGAATGATTACCTTGTCATATATTGATGTATTATAATGTCTAGCTGCATGTAAAATAGCCAATGCCTTTGCTTCTAAGCTAATTGTATCTTCAATTACTGATCTTGCTGCATGCAATAGATCCCCATCAATATCTTCTAGACAGAAATACCATGAACTCCTTCCTGGATTACCTTTAGATACACCATCTGTATTGTATTTGACCCAACCTAATTGTGGAAACTCCCCTAGCATTGGTATTACCTTAATTTTAGGCTTTAATTGATTAAGTTGTTGCATGATGGATGGCCATTCCATTGAGACCTCTAGTTTAGGTTTTGTAACCTTAAGAAGTATCCTCTATTATCTAGCAACATTCTTAATCAACTTATTCCCTGACACTCCCATCCCTTTATGCTTCAGTGCATTTCTTCTCTTGTACAACTCCCACATTATTATTTCTGGCATTGCTCTGAAATAGATTCTCACCCTTGGTGCATTCCACCATGTATAAATTGTATTCCTTAGACTTAGACATTGAATGTTTATACCTACAAAAAAAAAAAGAAGTAGGACCAAGTCCTGTTAGCATAATCTGATCTCAGCAACACATAAGACACTGTCTTTTATGTTGGATTTTAGCAGCATCAACACTTAGATGGACCCTCTACTCCCCATCTCCTGATGGTAGTGTCTACTACTATCCTCCCTCTCCATATCCTCCTTATAAAGAATACTATCTTTAAAGGCAAACCCTTTATCCACAACTATTTGTAAAAATCATTAGGATTCTCTCTCTGTCTGACATAGTGCCATACTAATTTAACACTAAACTTCCATCCTCCTTCCACTGATCATACTGTTTTATCTTTCTTTAATTTTTTCTATAAAGGAGACACTTTCTGCCTTATGTGATCCACAATTTCCCCTATAAATAATTGCTTCAGTAACTCTACATTTCATTGCCCATCCTTCATCAACTCCTTGACCCTTTGTTATCCATCATCCCATTCCATTCTTTCCTCCATAAGAGAGTAAAAATCTCCTACTTCACTCCAATTATCATAACAAATATGTGCATCTCCCCCCTAATTTTCCATGTTACCAAATGATTAATTTGATCCCTTACTTGTAGTATCTTTTTCTAAACTTGAGATCCCGTTTCTGATTTCCACATCACCTATTTAGGATGTAACTTCCTGTAGTACTTGTTCAACATGAATTCACTCCATATAGAGTTTTTGGTTCTAAAATTCCACCATAACTTACAAAACAAAGTTGTGGATACATCTTGTAACATCCTAAAACCCAGACCTCCTTCCTCTTCTAGCAAACATAACATAGACTAGGCTACCCAATGTCTACTTTTACCCTCTATATTGCTACTCCAGAAAAACTTAGCAAAAGATTTTTGTAGAGCAACTAACACATTTTTAGAAGGATTCATTACTGATAAATAGTGTATGGGTATACTTTGAAGCATATGCTTAATTAAAATAGGTCTACCCCTAAATAATAAAAGCTTACCCTTCCATACTTGTAGTTTGTTGTTGATTCTATTCATGAGTTATTGATAGTAAATCTTCTTCTTTCTCTTATAGAATATTGGACAACCTAGATAATTAAATGGAAAGTCCTTCCTCAAGATTCAAGTAGCCACTTCTGCCATAACTATTTCTCCATTATACACACTATCATATAGATACCATGCACTATTCTCCTTGTTTAATTTTTGTCCAGACACCATGTCATATCTTTCCAAGGTTGTTGTCAAAAGTTGTAAGGTACCTAACTCAGCTTTACATAGAATGATCATATCATCTGCAAAAGCAAGATGATTGAGTTTAGGACTCCCTCTAGGCATGCTAAATAGCTTGAACTCTTTCCTGAGCATCAATTCATTCAATCCTCTTGATAGTACCTCTACTGCTATAATGAATAAAGTAGGTGAGAGGGGATCCCCTATCCTAAGACCCCTAGTTGCTTTAAAAAATCCTTTAGGCTGTCCATTTAGCAATAAGGAGTACCCGTTATTGGACAGTAATCTGAAAACCATGTCTATGATCTCTTCATAAAATCCAATCTTCCTTATCACTTTTTTCAGAAAAAGCCACTCCACTCTATCATAGGCTTTCATCATGTCCAACTTTATGACTATGTTTGGTGGCTTTCCCCTCTTTCTACTTTTAGAAACTATTTCCTGCACCACTAATATGTTCTCAGTTATGCTTCTGCCACGCACAAATCTATCTTGCTCTTCAGATACTATGTCAGGCAACATACATTTAATTTTTTCATGAGTAATTCTTGAAAAGATTTTATTCACAAAATTACTAAGTGAAATTGGTATCAGGTCTGAAAAATTACTGACTACTAGCTTCTTTAGGATCAGAACTAGATTTGTGCATGTGATAAACCTTGGGAGATCATAACCACAAAAAAAGAAAATTACCATCTGGTGAAGATCCTTAGCAATTATGTCCCAAGCATCCTGAAAGAAAAAACCAGTCATACCATCTGGCCCTCCTACATTGTTTTTGTTCAAGCCCATAACTGTTATTTTTACTTCATCAAATATTGGAATTCTATTTAATTCTACATTTTGATCTTCTGTTACTACAGTTGGTAGTGCATCCAGCATCGTAAAGTCATCTGTATCCTCGAGTTTCTGAAATTGATCCAGATAGAACAAAATAGCAGCTTCAGCGATTTTCTCTTGATTCTCCAGCAAACTACCTTCATTATTCTGTATTTTATTAATCTTCAGTCTAGACCTTCTTTCCTTTACAATAGCATGAAAAAATTTGTATTTCTTTCTCCATCTTTAAACCACTCAAAACTTGATTTCTATTTCCAAAAGTCCTTCTCTCTTTTCAATTGCACTGTCAAATTAGCTTATGCCTTGAATAAAGCTGCCCTATTATCCCCAGAGGGAATCTCTTCAAATTTCTTCTCCCTTATCTTAATCACTTCTTCTAGAGTAGCAATTTCCTGGAAAATGTTCCCAAAGGTTTGCTTACTCCATTGAGTCAATGCAGCCTTAGTCCTTTTCAACTTTGATGAAAGATAATAAAAACGATTACCTACTATTTCTACCTTCTAGTTCTGCTTAATAACCTCCAAGCAGGATTTGTCTTTAAGCCATAGGTTAAGAAACCTGAATGGTTTGATCAATGCTCCTGATTTGTATTACAGTAAAGTAACATTGGTGCATGATTAGAACCACTCCTTGGTAAGTTTTCCACCTTCAACATAGGAAATAGTTCCTATAATTTATTATTAGAAAAATACTTTATGAAGTCTTTTGAAAATGCACGCTCTATCAACTCTGCCATTTCACCAAGTAAACTTGCTCCCTTTGAAAGAAATCTCTTCCAAGTTACAATTACTTATACAATTATTAAAATCTTCAGTTTCTTCAAAAGTAATTGGTAGTCCTCCCAACTTCTCTTCTTCATGCCTTATGATACTAAAATCTCCACCTACAATCCAAAGATCATTTATTGTACCATTCAGAGCCACAAGACACTCCCACAGGAGGCCTCTCTCCATTTGATTATATTTTGTATAAATCACAGTAACCACAACCACCACTCCTACATTCTAGTTCTTCAATCTAAGTGAGAGTTGTTGTTCCTCACCACTAATAATAAAATACTCCATAGTGGACTCAATAAAAGCCCAAATCTTACCTGACCTATTGACTACAACATGCTGCATTTCTAGCCTTTTTTTATAATCTTTAATATTCTGACCAGTCTAAAAAAGGTTCCATAAGACCAATAAAACCAAATTGGTATCTTTTGTGCATTATTATCAACCTTGTAAAATGCTTCTAAGTGTTAACAGCCCTTATGTTCCATATTAGAGCATTCATTTTTAGGCTAATTTTGATGTGTGGCTCCTTGTCAGCATTAAAGTGGCTCCTATATTTGTGTTTCTTTTGCTATGTTTGGCATTATTTGTCTTTAGTGATTTGAACTATTTGGTAGATAGATCTTCTTTAACTGCTGCATCATTAATATTGTCTTTCAAGTCCTCTGTATCTAAGTCATCTTTCTTGCTATTAGTAACTTCCATCATATTCCCTGCTTCTATTTTAAGAGGTACTATATATTCTAGAATTTATTCCTTATGTGTGCTATTCTCCCTCACCATCAGCTCCCTTGATTCATTTTGGATCTTTTCTTCCTCTTTTGGGCATTATTGCACCTGTGCATGCTATTTTTCTACACTTCGTGCTACTTTATCTTCTGCATGTTATCCCTATTTATTGCTGACTTTTTCTCCCTATTTTTATTCCTTACACCTATCATTAGTTTCTTGTACTTGTACTTCTCCTTCTGATATAGTGTCTGAGTTTCCAAAACTCTTTGTTACCTAGTCCTTAGTGCTCTCCTTCCCCTTTATATTGCTGGATTTTGGTTGCTCATCTGATTTGTCATGATGTTCCAAAACATCAAATGTATTTGATGTTTTTATTTCAACACCCTTCTCCTCCATCTCTCCTAGGATATGACCATATTAATCTCTTCTATACTTTCTATTTCTTAGCCTTCATTGATTCTTATCCACAGCATCTACATTCATATTCGGTTTGTTTTGCTCCTTAGAATCTTCCTTAACCTTGTTATTTTATTCTTTTTGCTCTTGTATCTAGTCAAATAGCTCCAGGTGAATAGTCCAATATGTTTCTTTATTATGACCTTGAAGGTAACATTCTTTGCAGTATTTAGGCTTGTGATCATATTGAACATGTATCCATTTGGACTTGATTTTCCTTGTGACACCATCTTCTTTATTTACTTTAATTTTGTGTGGTAGTTTAGCCATAAAATCCACTTCTATCTTTACTCTTGCACAACTTGGCCTTATATGATTTCTTGTAGCCATATCAACCACCAACTGCTTGCCCACTGCAGGTGATATTGAGAATATGGCTTCCTTAGCAAAAACATTTGGTGGTAAATCTGGTGGTGAGATCCATGCCACCCCCACTGTGGTTTCAACATCAGGCTCAAACAATGGAACCCATTTAAATGTCCTTAATTGCCAATACCTTTCTCTATCCTTGATATAGTAAGCAGTAGTTGATAACAATTATACATAGTCCTCTAGTTGATTTAAACGAATCAAAATATTCTATGTATCTAGAACACCTTTTGTGTACTCTTCTTTAATCCCATATTTCTTGGGAATTACTATTCTAAGTTCCATTACATCCGGTTTGCCATAAAAAAACTTACCAATAATTGCAAACTATAAGTTTTCTTACATGATCAAGCTTTTCAGTTCTGATGGCTTCCACATAATCGAGGGTTCACTATGTGTCATAACTACGAGTTTAGGTGGAACCCTAATATTCTCATGCATATTTGGTTTAGATTTTAATAAGTCAGCATACTTTGGAATAGTTGCATTACCATTCCCTTCAGTAATTTGTTTTGAGGAATCCTCCGGTGAGATAATCCCACTGGAAGTAGTAGCCATGGTGATCGGAAAGTTATCTAACGTAGAGGTTTTGCATACGCCATTTGAGGGTTGAGATCTTTATATATTCTTGTATCATAACCCTATATGGCGATTTATGTTAGTAGTAAATTCTTGTAAAAATAATAAATAATATAAGTCAAAGGTTGAATGAATTAAATATATAGAGATTCGAGAACAAATATGTAACAAAAAGTTGGGTACTAAGTCCTTCCAACTGTAGGTGGGATGAGATCGAGATCGATCTTAATGATAAGAAAATAGTAAAGTAGCTAAAAGAAATACAGAATGATTAAGAACTAAGATAAAGTTATTTTGTTGCTTCTAGGATATGGATAAGGAAAAATTATATCCTTTACAATGGGGCGCGGGTGCCTAGTTACAGGGTGTCAACATTGCCCAATGATATTAAGAGATTGCCACTCATCTTTATGTTGTTGGAATGTGGCGAGCCTAATAGCTTGTGCCAGACACAATCCTACTGAGGACGGCGGAATCCTCTTGGAATTTTGAACACATCAGCCTTTTATTTGTTTTCTAATATGCAGTTACCCGAGAAGATGTCTTGTTATGTCATTATGACTCTCGATATGTCTTCATCATGGTATAGTTATCCTCATACCCAACCTAGATTATCCTAGTCATACCAACTCTTAATGAACTATTTTACCCCATAGAAATAGTACCTCTATTTTTTGAGGTTAGCATTTAGTATCATCAAGAAGTGAAAAGATTTAAAATTTCAAAAAAGTGTGGAACTGAGTTAGGCCACTCCGCCTACTTCTTATTTTTATGCACATATCATCTTCTCAACACGTGTGCCACCTTACCTTATCCTAAAAACACCCTTGTATCCATTTCTCTATCACATCTCTTTCTCTTTTCTTTTCTCAGTTCTCTCAAAGGCATCTTCTTTCACAAGTATCCATTCCTCTTATTAATATCTGTACCTTATTTTCTCATATCGACCCTTGGGTTTTTTGTTGTAGAAACAAGTATTTCCATCATTGAGGAAACTAGAACTAACTTTATTGTTGTAGTCTTTGATACAAAAATTGTTGGAGGTGACACTACATCCTATGTTTTTTATATCTTATTCAGGCTATGGATATCATCACCCTTCTACTACTTCTCTTTGTAGAAACTTCTTTTACCCCAGCAATGTCCTCGACAAAAGTCGAGTCCCTAGTTGACCCAGTGATTCCAAAGCATCTCAATTTTAAGGATGACTACAAAAATAATATGTTTGGATACTTCTACTCTTCATGAAAATGCTTAGTCACTTCTTGCATGTCTTCGATAGACAAAATTTCCATTGGGATCATAAAAAGGATTATGTTTGGATGATCGATATTGAGTTCCTCTCCCCTCATCTTACCAAGAATATCTCTACTTTAAAACTTGGGTATTTGAGTGCCTATACTTATTACTTCACCATAGGTCATTGTACCATCCATTTTATGTAGTTTTTATTTCATTTATATAGATTTTAAAATGTTTATTTAGGTCATGTGGCTCTTCTTATTTGGAGGATAGTCTTCTATCTAACACACTTTTTGGGTTTAGACTTCTCTCCTGAGCATTCTATCAATTTTTATACTCTTCACATAGTTTGTGAAAAGCTTCTAAATATCAAGTGTCAGGGTAGTAAGGGTGTAACCCCAAATCTTGGTGAGGTATCCCGTTAGTGGCAGGATAAACTTGGTTTCATCTGATATGACTTCTTTTCCAGCATACCTGCTCCATAGGAATAATAGAATTGTCACTGTAAGTCCCTCCTTCATTCTTTATTTGTAGAGTAATGTTTTGTTATTTCATATATTTTTCCCTATTGTAGCCAAAGACTGGGTTCCACCATTAACTGATATTTTCCCTTGGATACAGAGGATTACTGAGTCGGGGTGTTCAAAGGAGCCACCTGGGACTATATCTCTACCAAGAAGGGGTAGATCAATAAGGACCACGGTACCCATACTTGTTTTGATCTTTATTGATGATTTCCAAGTGCTAATAGTTTATTTTTTCTAGGGATCAATCCTAGGGACACTGTATGTCATTTGTACAAGTTTTTTTTAATGCCTGAAGGGTCCAACTCCTGCTTGTTCAACAGACTATAGATTTAAAGGGTCCACCAAGGTTTTCCCCAGCTGGCAGAGAAAAACGACAATAAGATCTCCAATCTCGATAAAGATGCAGAAGTCGATGTAATACCTTGTGTTTTTAAGGTTGCTATAGAACCTACGACTCATTTCTAAAGTCGTGAATAATCCTTACGAGTCATATGGTCTAGTAATAATCATCTTAGTGGGAAAGCCCAATATTTTTAGTCATATGACGACTCAACCTTGTAAGTCGTTACCAACCTATACGAGTTGTATAGTGGGATTCGTTAATACAACAGTGTAGGATCCCTAAGTTCTTGTCTAGATTACGATTGATGGCTACAAGTCATAGTGAATTGTTATGAGTTGTAGGATACGACTCATAGCTAGAACAGTGCGCACCCTTAATGTTACATTCAAAGTTAGGAGTCATCAGGTTAACTCATAACCAGATGATACAATTCGAAAGGTTACTCGTGATGACCAATGGGTCAAGTTTCTATTTTTTCAGTAAAGGGGTATTTTGGTCTTTTCTCCTTTTTAAACTCCCAACCCACGAATTTATAACATAAAAGAGGCATTATTTTCCTTTATTCTCAGTTAGTTAACAATGCTCTTTCTACTCCTATCCTCAATAATAACAAGGCTAGGGTTTCTCCCCAATAACATCTGTCAAGTCTATAACTTCAAGTTCTCTTCACAAGTTAAGTAAATCCAGGTATGTGGGGTTTGAGCAAGGATAATTTTCATCCTTGTTTCCAAAAACTTGATTTTAAAGTTGAAATCATATGATTACAATTAGGGCTCATACCTATATTACTATATTCTTGAATTTATGATATCATCATGTGGTTTAAAGATTGGTTTGCACAAGAAATACCTTTTATTCATGTTTTGACTTACATTATTGCTATTATAATATGATTTCATTATCTTGACTTGAAGTTTGATGAATTGATGATAGATTCTAACTTAAGTTTTGAGCATGGTGTTTTGATATGAAGTTTCTAAGACATGATGCATGAATTTAAAGATTTAAGCATACGTTATTGAGTAAAAAAAGTTCAAGCTTATAAGTTTAATTTGCAATTATGGCAACTTGATTAAAGTCTAGTATTGCCCATGATAGGGATAATGAGATTCAAAATGAAGGGGAAATTGAGTCCCTGATTTGTTAGCCTGTATAAAGTAGTAAGGTGCATCAGAGAGGTTGCGTTCGAGTTGGACCTCCCACCAGAGTTAGCATCCATCCACCCAATTTTCCATGTCTAAATGCTAAGGAAATCTATAAGGGATCTGTCCCTAAAGTTTCCCTAGAGATTATTGGGGTCAAGGATAACTTTTCCTATGAGGAAATTCCAATCGAAATACTGGATAGGCAAGTCCAAAGTCTAAGGAATAAGGATGTGACGTCAGAAAAGGTTCTTTGGAGAAACCAGATGGTTGAAGGAGCAACTTGGGAAGCAAAAGCAGACATGATGACCAAGTGCCCTCATCTTTTTTCTTCTTGTTCAGTCCCCACCAAAGGTAAATTGTTATTCTCAGCAAATTCTTTTTCTTTAAGACCGTTTAAGTATTCTCATATCTTATCATGTGCTCGTGAGTCATTGAATCATTGTGGTAGTTATAAGTTTTGTTTTAAGTTTAGGGTGAAGACGTCGATTTTCCCCCTAAATTCTAATCCTAGATGGGTCTCATTTGAGGATAAATGTCTCCAAGGGAGAGATATTATAATACCCTATGTTTTTAAGGTCACTGTGGAACCTACGACTCATTCCCCAAGTTGTAAAGATTTTGTATGAGTCATATGGTCAAGTCGTAATCATTTTAGTAGGAAAGCCAAATATTTATGGTCATATGATGACTCAACCCTGTAAGTCGTTACCAATATATATGAGTTGTATAGTGGGAGTTGTTGAGAAATTATGTAAGATCCCTAAGTTTCTGTCCAAATTACGAGTGATGGCTACAAGTCGTAGTGAATTGTTATAAGTCATAGGATACAACTCATATCTAAAACACTTTTATTATTACTTTCAAGGTTACGAGTCATTAGGCTAACTCATAACCAGATGTTACGAGTCGTAAGGTGACTCGTGACGATTGATGGATCAAGTTTCTATTTGTTCAATTAAGGGGTCTTTTGGTCTTTTCTCCTTTCTAAACTCCCAACCCATGAATTTATAACATAAAAGAGACATTATTTTCCTTTATTCTCAATCAGTTAACAACACTCTTTCTCCTCTCATCCTCAAGAACAACAAGGCTATGATTTCTCCCCCAAAGATATCTCTCAAGTCTCTAAGTTCATGTTCTCTTTACAAGTCAAGTAAATCTAGGTATGTGGGGTTTGACCAAGGATAATTTTTCATCCTTGTTCTTGGAAAATTAATTTTAAAGTTGAATTCATATGATTGCAATTAGGGTTGATACCCATATTCCCATATTCTTGAATTTATGATATTATCATGTGATTTAAAGATTGATTTGCACAAGAAATACCTTTTATTCATGTTTTGACTTACATTATTGCTATTGTGATATGATTTCATTATCTTGACTTGAAGTTTGATGAATTGATGATAGATTCTAACTTAAGTTTCGAGCATGGTGTTTTGATATAAAGTTTCTATGACATGATGCATGAATTTAAAGATTTAAGCATAAGTTATTAAGTACAAGAAGTTCAGGCTTATAAGTTTAATTTACAATTGTGGCAACTTGATTAAAGTCTAGTTTTGATCTGATGATCACATTTAAGTAAAAGAAGCATAGTCAATTTTTAGTTTACAAACCCACATGTTGTTTTAAGGTGGATTTCATAAGTATGAGCATATATATATATTTGGGAGTAGTATTTATCACTAAGAAGGGAATTTGGAAGAATGTATCCTAATTTTTGAAAACTACATGCCTCTGTAGGCTTAAGGGACCTCACCAACGAGTGTCTTCTTTTTCCAATATGGATGAAGTTTAATGATCACTTTAAGTTAAGGTTCTATTCCGATGGCAAGGGTAGGACAGCTTTCCCTAACATTGGTAAGATTTTGGACTCCATGATAGCTCACATGATTTATGTCGGTTATAAGAATCTCCCACCAGAAAGAATAAAATCAAAGATTCTAGAAACTAATTGTAATGACTCACTAAGTTATTTTATTATGTTGTTTTATTCAGGTTTCTATGACTTTTCACTTTTCAGCCTCATTCATGTCCATGGCGAGTCCTTTATACTTAGCATGCACGATTTAGAAGTATACACAGTACCTATTTTACTTATGCATTCTCCCTCATATACTCAGTACATTCCAGAAGTGCTTACCTTTATATATGTCTATTGCTACATTATCTTATAATGTAGGTTTTGGTGCCTGTTTTAGCAGCACAATTAATCATGGGCATCACCTCCTGCATCTCGATATTTAGTGAGTCCTCATAGTTCGAGGAACCAGCTTATCAGGCTCTTAGATGTCCATGAATGTTTTTTTAGTTAATTGATTTTAGTTTATATTCAGGTCAACTGGGGTCTGTCCCAGTGACTCTCTAGTTAGTAGTAGAGGCATGTTAGAACAAATGTATATTTCAGTTTAAAGAGATTTACTGAGACTTCTGACTTGTAAGTTAAGATTAAGACTTTAAGTTATTCCTTTCATTATTCATATATATGTCAGTACCCTTTGCATGTGAGTTCCAATCTGATTAGGTAGTACGAAATAGCGTGGGGTAATTCATAGTCCTAGGCACCGTGTGACATCCAAGGGGTACTCCCAGGTTGTTACAAACTTGGTATCAGAGCCTAAGTTTTTAAAGAGTCATAGGTAGTCTGACTAGATATAATACATAAAGTCTTAATCATGAGTATGAAGCGCACCACACCTATGAGCAAGAGGCTATAGGATGTATTTGGAATTATCCTTTTTTCCATAATCTCTATCGTGCATTGAGGTTGTATGTATCTGCTCTAATTCACACTTTTGAATGAAAGAGAATGCCTCTTCACAGAGCTTACATATGCAAAGATAGGAACCATCCAGCCCCACCACCACCTGCAGACCCTCTAAATGAAAATATTTCATATGCTGAGTTTAGGGTTGCGTTCCAAGTGTTAGCTCAGGCTGTGAATGAAAATGTTCAAGGACATCAGCCAACAGTAGTCCCACTACAGCAAAATGGTATTTTAGCTGGAGCCAGGATTTGGGATTTTATGAGGATGAATCCACCTTAGTTCCTTGGGTCGAAAGTGGATAAGGATTCTTAATTCTTTATTGACAAGGTGAAAAAGATTAATCATATCTTGCATGTTACTAAATAGGAGAGTGTGGAACTGGTATTTTATCAATTTAAGGATATTTCTTATGATTGAGTTACTATGTGGAAGCATGGTAGGGGTGAGAATACGACGCACATGAGTTAGAAGGTGCTCCAGAGTGCTTTTTTGGGTAGGTTCTTTCCTCGTGAAATGAGGGATGCCAAAGTGGAGGAGTTCATGAACCTGAGGCAGGGATCTATGTTAGTGAAAGAGTATTGCCTTAAGTTCACCCAGTTAACTAAGTATGCTCCAGAGTTGTTGCCTGACACCAGGGCTCGTATGAGTAAGTTTATCACTAGAGTATCTGATTTGGTGGTCAAGGAGTGTAGAATTGTCATACTGATCAGAGATATGGATATTTCTTAGTTGGTGACTCATTCATAATAGAATGAAGCAGAATAGTTAAAGAAAAAAGAGAAGATAAATCAAAGAGCTAGGATTGGACAGTTTGAGTACAGTCAACAAAGTTTCGGAGGGGGAAGTCATTCGCAATTTCAGGGTCACTCATCAGTACCTGCACCATCATCAGCCATTTCCCCTGCACCCAGGACCAAGTAGGAGTAGTAGGGTAGAGCTTCAAATTCTAGATCTTACAATAGTATGGTTGGGGGGCCCAGTAATCCAACATGTGCAAAGTGTGGTAAGATCCATCCTGGTGAGTATTTGATAAGAAAAGGGGGAGATGGTAAACTTTGATATCAAGGTAGGATCTGTGTTCCCAATGTGGATGGGTTGAAGGAAAAAATATTAGCTGAGGCCCACGGTTCAAAGTATTGTATTCATCTTGGCACTACAAAGATGTGTCGTGATTTGGGAGAAATTTATTGGTGGAATGGTATTAAGTGGGATATTCCAGAGTTTGTAGCCAAGTGTCCAAATTTCCAACAGGTTAAGGTTGAACACCAGAGGTCAGGTGGTACACTATAGGAGATCAATATCCTTACTTGGAAGTAGTAAGTAGTGAATATGGATTTCATCACAAGATTGCCTCGTACAAGTTGTCATCATGATTTGATCTAGGTCTTAGTAAACTAAATGACCAAATCAGCTCATTTCCTACTGATTGAGACTTCAGATATGGCAGAAGAATCTGCCAAGATGTATATTCGCGAGTTAGAGAGACTACATGGGATAACCTTTTCCATTATTTCACCTCTTAATTTTGGCAGTAATTTCAAATGGGCCTTGGTAGAAGGGTTAAGATTAACACTGCTTTTCATCCACAGACAAATGGTCAGGCAGAATGTAAAATTTAGATGTTGGAAGATATGTTGAGGGAGTATGTTTTAGACTTTAAAGAAAAGCTTGGATGATCATTTACCTTTGATCGAGTTTGCTTAAAATAATAGTTATCATGTTAGCATTAAGATGGATCCATTTGAGGCACTATACAAGTGTAGATGCAGATCACCCATTGGATGGTTCAAGGTTAGTGAAGCGGCATTGATTGGACCAGACTCTATTATTGATGTTATGGAAAAAGTTCAGCTGATTCGTGAAAGGTTGAGGACTGCTCAGAATCATCAGAAATTATATGTAGATGTAAGGAGGAAGAAACTCAAGTTTAAAGTAGGTGACTGGGTATTATTAAAGGTATTGCCCATGATAGGGATAATGAGATTCAAAATGAAGGGGAAATTAAGTCCCCAATTTGTTAGCGTGTATAAAGTAGTAAAGCGCATCGGAGAGGTTGCATATGAGTTAGACCTCCCACTAGAGTTTGCATCCATCCACCTAGTTTTCCATGTCTCAATTCTAAGGAAACATATTGGGTATCCATCCCTAATATTTACCCTAGAGAGTATTGGGGTCAAGTATAACTTTTCCTACGAGGAAATTCCGATCAAAATACTGGATAGGCAAGTCTAAAGTCTAAGGAATACGGATGTGACGTGAGGAAAGGTTATTTGGAGAAACCAGTTGTTTGAATAAGCAACTTGGGAAGTAGAAGTAGACATGATGACCAAGTACCCTCATCTCTTTTCTTCCAGTTCAGTCCCCAGCAAAGGTAAATTGTTATTCTCAGTAAACTCTTTTTCTTTAAGACCATTTAAGTATTCTCATATCTTATCATGTGCTCGTGAGTCATTGAATCCTAGTGGTAGTTAGTTCAATGTGAAGATGTTGATTTTTCCTCTAAATTCTAATCCTAGATGGGTCTCATTTAAGGATGAATGTTTCCAAGAGAGATATTATAATACCCCATATTTTTAAGGTCACTGTGGAACCTATGACTCACTCCCCAAGTGGTAAAGATTTCTCACGAGTCATATGGTCCAGTCATAATCATTTCAGTAGGAAAGCCAAATATTTATGGTCACATGATGACTCAACCCTGTAAGTCATTACCAATCTATATAAGCCGTATAGTGGGAGTCGTTGAGAAAATTATGTAGGATCCCTAAGTTTTTGTCCAAATTATAAGTGATGGATACAAGTCGTAGTGAATTGTTATGAGTTATAGGATATGACTCATATACAGAACAGTACGCACCCTTATTATTACTTTCAAGGTTATGAGTTATCAGGCTAACTTGTAACCAGATGTTTTGAGTCGTAAGGTGAGTCGTGACGACTAACAGATCAAGTTTCTATTTGTTCAATTAAGGGGATTTTTGGTCTTTTCTCCTTTTTAAACTCCCAACCCATGAATTTATAACATAAAAGAGGCATTATTTTCCTTTATTCTCAGTCAGTTAACAATACTCTTTCTCCTCTCATCCTCAAGAACAACAAGGCTATGGTTTTTTCTCCCAAGATATCTCGCAAGTCTCTAAGTTCATATTCTCTTCACAAGTCGAGTAAATTCAGGTATGTGGGGTTTGAACAAGGATAATCTTTCATCCTTGTTCTTGGAAACTTAATTTTAAAGTTGAATTCATATAAGTGCAATTAGAGTTCATACCCATATTCCCATATTCTTGAATTTATGATATTATTATGTGATTTAAAGATTGATTTGCACAAGTGAATACCTTTTATTCATGTTTTGACTTATACTATTCTTATTATTATATGATTTCATTATATTGACTTGAAGTTTTATGAATTAACGATAGATTCTAACTTAAGTTTTGGGCATGGTAATTTGATATGAAGTTTCTAAGACATGATGCATGAATTTAAAGATTTAAGCATTAGTTATTGAGTACAATAAGTTCAATTGGCAATTGTGGCAACTTTATTAAACTTTAGATTTGATCTTACGATCACATTTAATAATTGAAATCCACAATTTCACCCCATGAGTATGATTTAAGTAAAAAAAAGCATAGTCGGTTTTCAGTTTACAAACCCACGTACAATTTTAAGGTGGATTTTCTAAGTATGAACACATATATATTTTTGGAAGTAGTATTTAGCACTTAGAAAGGAATGTGGATGAGTGTATCTTAATTTTCAAAAACTACGTGCCACCATAGGTTTAAGGGACCTCACCAGCAAGTGTCTTCTTTCCCTAATATGGATGAAGTTTAGTGATCATTTTAAGTTAAGGTTCTATCTTGATGGAAAGGGTAGGACAGCTCTCCCAAACATGGTTAATACATTAGACCCATGATAGCTCACATGGTTTATGTCAGTTATAAGAATCTTCTACCCGAAAGAATGGAAGCAAAAATTTTAGAAACTAAGTGTAATGACTTACTAAGTTATTTCATTATTTGTTTTATTCATGTTTCTATGACTTTTCAGTTTTTGGTTGCATTCATATCCAAGGTGAGTCCTTTACACTTAGAATGCATGATTTTAAAGTATACTCAGTACCTATTTTAAGTATGCATTCACCACCATATACTTAGTATATTCCAAAAGTACTGTTCCACATATATGTCTATGTGCTACATTATCTAATAATATAGATTTAGGTGTTTGTTTCTAGCAGCACGATTGATCATAGGTATCACCTCTTGCATCCCGATAGTTGGTGAGTCCTCATAGTTTGAGGACCCAACTTATCAGTCACTTGGAAGTCAAGGAATGTTGTTTCAGTTATTTGATTTCAATTTACATTCGAGTCAGCTGGGGTTTGTCCCAGTGAATCTCTAGTTAGTAGTAGAGGCTTGTTAGACAAATGCATCTTTCAGCTTAAAGAGATTTATTAAGACTTCTAATTTGCAAGTTAAAATTAAGACTTTAAGCTGTTTTCTTTCAGTATTCATATGTATGTCAGTACCTTTCCATGTGAGTTCCAAGTTGATCAGGTAGTATGGTTAGTGTGGGGCTATTCGTAGTCCTAGGCACTATGTGACATCCAGGGGGTACTCTCGAGTCATTGCAGTCGAGTAAGTCTGTTAGCCTACTTGAGAGGGAGATGACCTAGGTGGACATGCCTGGGGTTGCTACTTCAGAGATCCAGTCCTTAGCAGCCAATCTATCCGTGCCTAGTGCTAAGCCATTGCTCATAGATGAGAATGACAAGGTGGTCAATGGTGGCTCTCTTTATAAGAAGATCCAATATCTGGTTTTAAGCTTTGGAGCATTTATGGACATACATATGTATTTATACGCGAATACAATCTTGTCACTATGAACATGTATTTATGCATGAATATATGTATTTATGCATGGATACAACCTTGTCAATATGAGATATATTTATCTTTGATACCATATGCATATATCTATGCACAGATGCACCAGAAATAATCTAAATCTACTCCATATATATATATATATATATATATATATATATATATATATATTATTTGAAATGAAATACATGAGATATTTAGTATCGAATATACTTGATGAAATTAATTTGGACACACTAGATACACAGTGTATCTGTTAAGGTGAAGAATGCTAGATACACAGTGATGGATAAAGTGGATATGCAAAGGAACAAAAGTTGTGGAGAAGAACAAAGGAAAAAAAATTAAAAGAATCATATACACAATTAAGATATATGTGTATCTGTATCTACTTCTTCTAAGTATGAATCTGAGTAACAGATACATAGAATCAAACAGATACATAAATCATATGAATCTAAATAATCATATATCTTTTTCTTATGTTTATAAGCATGTATCTATGCACAGTGCATATTAGAGGGATTAGACACTAGATAGATATAGTAGATACATCATAGATACACTAGTCACAGAGTAGTATAGTGATAAAAAATGGATAGGCAAATGAGAGATGAGAAATAAGAGCAAGAGGAGTAAGATACATTCATCAGATACATGTTATCTAGAGTCAAATACAATGTGTTCATAAAATATGTAACTATTGAAACTATTGATATATTGAGTAATCCTCAGCTATACTAGTGTGCTTCATACAAGTTTTTCTGAAAGTTATTGAGTCCTAAAACAAATATTTATACAAATTTAATAAAATTAGTACAAATATAGAATTTGCAGAAAAGCTACTGTGTTCATCCAAACTATTAACTGAAGGTTTATCTCTATCTTATCCATTTCACTATTTTGCAGTAGTGTAAAACAATTTAAGCAATAACGAAACATATCTAGTTTCAATGTATGACTCAAAAATTGAGTCTACTAATATTAAGTATCCAATAAAAGAAATCTGAATCATACGAGAGGAAAAATATTCAATAATTTACAACTTGTTACTCGAGATGTTGAAGATAATTTAGTTTTAAAGTTTCAGTAGCAGTAGTAGTAGTAGTAGAAGCAGCAAAACATGTGTGGGATATGAAATATTGGGTGTTAATTGCCTTTGACTTGTAGTTTTTCATTGTTAAGCCAAAGATGAATAATTTAATTTTGCATTATTTTAAAATTAATCAATGGTAGTGGAATTTTTAAAGAGTGTCAATTCAACGCTATGAAGTGGCTAGTTAGTTTGATTAACTTTATTTTTTTGGATGTCAAAAATACTAGAAGAAAGCAGGTGGAGCACAATGATCCAATTGTAGAAGGAAAAAGGTGATGTTCATAATTGCAATAATTATAAGGGTATCAAGATACCAATTCACATTATGAAAATTTGAGAGATGATGGTAAAGATGAATTAAGGAGGTGCCTGTCTATCACGAGAACCAATTTGGATTCATATAGGGACATTCAACTGCAGAAACCAATTTAGATTCATATTGTGTTCATGATTGACCTAGAAAAAGCTTATTAGGGAATTTACATGGAGATGTTTGGAGGCTAGAGATGTATATTTAACTTACATTAGGGTGATCAAAGACACGTACAAGGAATCCAAGACCAAGTGAGTAAAGTAGGAAGAGACTTACAACACTTTCTAATAGTGATGGAGTTGTACCAAGAATCAACTCGTAGCACATTTCTATTTATCTTGGTAATAGATTAACTGATGAGACATATACAAACGAAGATATTGTTATGAACGATATTTGAGATGACACATATTTATGGATGAGACACACAATTTAGTTAATGATAGATTAGAGGTTTGGAGATAGACCCTAGTCTAAAGGGTTAACATTGAGTAGGACTAAGATAGTATACTTGGGATGCAAGTTCAGTGATGCAACTCAGTGACTAATGAAAAAGTGAAGATTGATACTCAAGTCATCCTCAAGAGAGGAAACTTCAACTATCTTGAGTTAATAATTAAAGAAAATTGAAAGCTTTATAATGATGTTTTGCATCATATATGAGCGGGATGGATGAAATAAAGACTTACATTTGATATCTTTTATGATAAAAACTTGTTGATAAGGTTTAATGTTAAATTTTATAAAGTGGATAGAAAAATCAAAATCGGATAGGTTAGATTCTTTTCTCATTGCTTTATCATGCGAGATAGGATAAGCTATTATTTTGTTATATTAGTAGGGTAACGATGCATCAAAAATAAGGAGAACTTGATTGTCAAACCAACTATATTGTATGAGATGGAGTACTAGCCTGTCAAGAACCCACGCGTTCAAAAAATAAAGTAGAGAAAATAAAAATGAGCAAGATGCATGTGTAGGCATACTAGGAAAGATAAGATTATGAATATGTTAATAACAAAGTGGGGTGCCTCAGTAATGGGGAACATGAATGAGGTAAGATATAGATGGTTCCAACATGTAAAGATGTCACAACTCAAAGCTGCCATAAGTGGCACCCACACTAAGCCCGGCGGGATCTAACTAAAATATCCAATTCAACACTTAGACAAAAATTTGGCAACTAATCCATTTTTTCATTAAGAAAACCAATAATTAAATAGCTAAACCCAAAATAATAATGAAGAAATATGAAATCTAAACAAATCTCCTAGAATTTGAAAGTCATTCTTATCAAAGCATTAATAGTTGTCAATAAAGGGAACAACCCCAAAACTAAGAGTAACGTCTAAGTCCAAAACAATGGACCAAAAATTAAATGAAAAACTCATGGAACCTCAAAGATGTAGCTCACCTTTGAGTTCAAACACTATCTAAATCACAACTAAGGTCTTGAAAAAGTTGTTGGAATATGCTTTGCACTCAAAAATAGAAGAGAACATGTAGTATTAGCATACAAGAAACAACAGTGTACTGGTAGGGTTATCAGCCAATCAAAAATGAGAAATATGAACACAAAACCATAACTTAGTAAGGCAAGACAACTATGAACGCCTACCATGTAACCTTACCTCAAGTTCATAACACTTAACCTTATTCAATAACCTTATTGAGTTTAGTCAATACATGTCAACATGGATAACCTGAAGTCAACTTACGATTTTTGATTATGTCTCCAAGTCAACAACTATGACCAAGCAAATAAAGCAACTATGTCTCAATTAAGCAAGTAATAGATAATATAGAGTTATGCCACAACTTACGATTTAACCTGAAGCACTCAAGGATTCAAAAGAACTACAACAATAAGAAATATCATGCAACCTAATTTACACAAAGAACCACCTTTAGCAATTTAGAATATAAACTCGGTTCATTCAATGAATAAATATAACAAATGAACACTTAATCCTGATTCACTCAAGGAAATAATAAAACAAGTATACACATATCACAACCCGAGGCTATCCCCTAGTCGCGACAATGGTGCTTATGGTCATAAGTGACCATAAGCTAACCCCTGAACTAGTACCTACTATGATCAATCAATAATACTGTAATGTAATACATAAGTTGAAGATGCACTGATAAGGTGCTGTAAAACTGAATACTGGAATGTGAAGAAAAATATATATGAAATATTTGATAAAATACTTGAAACCAATCTGTCTATCTGAAACAACTGCTAATACTGACATAACTGACTGAGTCTCTAACTAATTGTCTGAAAGCCTCTATACATCGTAAGGAGTTGATGAGACAAACCCCCAACTAACTCCAGCCGATTGAACATGAGAAAACACTGAAGTAACTTAAATAATCAATTCATGTCCTCAATGGATGAGGACTCACCACTACTACTGTTGAGTAATTCTAAGATGTCTAAGAAGGATCGGGAAACTGTAAGTCCGAACCTATGTCATAAGACAACATAGCACAAAGAAAAGTATGCGGTTAACACATTGATTGTACTGGTATATGAGATGAGGACTAGCTGAAATACATGAGGTATCTGAGCATAAATGCATGAACATGTAATATCTGAGAATGCAAGACCAAGCATAAATATATTTCTGAGATAATCTATAATTGAAATACTGAAAGATGTATAACTGAATAACTGAAAGTCTGAACACTTGGTCAAGCAAACCTGAACTGAATACAATAATTACTGTAGTGAGACTGTGGGAGGTATCTTATAACCGACATGCCCCAATCTGAGCTAATCGGGGTCCAACCTATAACCCCAGTTTAAAGGGTGTCAGTACCATGCCATGAGTACTAACACTGGCTGTGTGGATCCCTAAACTAGTGTTCTGAAGGACGAAGGAGTCAACCTCTATCGCCAGGTACTCTCATGAGATATGTTTCAACCCTCAAAGGGTAGGAAGATATCTCAAACCTACATTAGCTACATAGTTTTGAAACTCAAGGACTACTACTAATGGTTACACCCTCTACTGGCAGGTGAGCCCCTATCCCTGGGTTCGCTCAGTGCTAAATCCTACTCCCAACTGAACTACACTATTACTAAACTGAACTAAGTTCACTGAACATAACAACTAACATTGTTCATCATGATCATAACAACTAGTAAATGGTAATATTCATAGTTTAACCAAAATCATTACTTGAAAGATCTGAAGTCTTGTAAAACACATAGGTATCGAGTGTTCAAAATCTGTCAACACTGAATGACCATGAATTATGGTAATAAGCTTTTAAAATGATAATACGGGATCATGGTTCAAAAACCCAAAACATAGACATTTCATCAAACATGTGAGGATCATAAACTTAAACATGGGAATGTCTTAAACATAAGGAAACAATATGCTTACATGGCTAAATTCACAGTTTGGGATTTATCCTGTAATCAATTGATCATGAAATGGGGATTGCAACACACAAAACATAATATGATTCATTCTACTTGAAAACACTTGTAAACATGACTTGTAATTCAATTAAGAAAAGATTCATGGATATATTTCATATTAAACATATATGAACTTATAAATTAAACCAAAAGAGGTTTTTTCGGCTCTATGGGTGAAAGGGACCCATGGACGAACACCCCACATACCTTAAGCTTCTTAACTTGGGAAAAAAACCCTGTTCTTGATGATTTCTTGAAGGTTCTTGAACTTGGGGAGCTTGAACTCTTGATTACTTGGGGAAAAAAGAATTAAATTTGTTCTTGCAAAAGGGGGAGGGTTTTCTTAAGAGTGATTTTGAGAAGAAGGGAAAATAATGCCCTAAAAGATGCCCCAAGTCGTGTTATGTATAATTTGGGTTGAGGGAGAAAACACCCAATTGGCCCTCAATCATTTAAATTAAGAACTGGACACAATATCCTCACCATGACACGGTCTTGCCGCGACTGAAGAAATCCCTCACCGTGATACGGTCAGTATGAGGTCGGGACTAATGCTGCGACACGAGCTTATTGCGGTGACCCACTAGTTTTGTGATCCAAACATGCCCCAACTTTGTTCAAAAAATTCGAAACTCCTTTGGGGCATACTTTTTACATCCTTGAACATGAATTAACTCAAAAACCTACATCTCGTGGTTGGGGACCAAAATAAAAAAAAAATCCTCAAAGTTTAGGGGTCTTGAAAATGACTAAGTCCCCAACACTTAGTGAAAATTTCAAGCCTTAAGCCCCTTAAGCATGTAACTAGGAGCTGAATCAAGCTAAGATTATTATGGGGTATTAAAATATCTCCTCTTTGGGAACATTCATCCTTGAATGAGGTTGGTTAGACTAGGAGTACTGTGCTAAGGCAACTGAGATCATATATTAAACATGAATGACTTAGAACCTGATTACACAACTAAGTCTGAAACAAGATACATGAAATGAACTGGTTTTGCGAATGCATGCAATGGCATAAGAATGGTTACATAACTAGAATAGAGAACGAAAAAGAATCAATCTAATGAAGAATTATTACCTCAAGCTGAATCTGAGTTTGCGGAGAAAAGATGAGGGTACTTTGTTCATATATTTGCTTTTGTTTCTCAAGTAGCTCCCTCAATAGACTAATTATGCCAAAGGACCCTAACCAAGGGAACTTCTTAATTCCTTATCCTACGAATCTGACGATCAAGGATCTCAACTGGAACTTCCTCATAGGAAAGGCAATCCATAACGTCCATACTTTCCAGAGGAATAACTACAACTAAATCACTAATACATTTTTTTAATAATGAAACATGGAACACTGGATGCACTGATTCTACAAGGGCTAACATATTATGGACTGAGTTTCCCCTTCAAACCAAATCTCTTCACTCCCTTCATAGGCAAAATTTTTAAATAAACTAAATCATCAACTTCAAATTCAAGATCTCTTCTTATCTCCTAAATCAACTGAACTTTCTCCATTGCCTCAAACACTGAATTTGGCCCTATAAATGCAGCCTCACCTACTTCAAATCAACCAAGAGGAGATCTATATCTCCTTCTATAAAGATCCTCAATCAGAGCCATCTAAATACTAGAGTGATAACTATTGTTGTAAGCAAACTCAATCAAAGGTAAGTGGACATCCCAACTACCTTTAAAGCCAATAACATATGCTATCAACATGTATTCTAAGGTCTGAATGGTCCTTTCTACCTTACCATCTATCTGGGGATGAAAAGTTGTACTAAGATAAACTTGGGTACCAAGACTCTTCTGAAAAACCTTCCAAAAGTGAGAGGTAAAATGAGTACCTCTATCTGAAATGATAGAAAATAAAACCCCATGAAATTTAACTAACTCTCTCAGATAGATCCTAGCATAATCCTCAGCTAAATACTACGCATGAATTGGCAAGAAAAAAGCTTACTTGGTCATTCTATCCATAATGACCTATATCAAATTATGCAGACGACGTGTACGAGGCAACCCTATCATAAAATCCATGTTCATTACTTCCCACTTCCAAGTGGGGGTGCTATATTTTTGCAATGTACCATTAGACCTTTGCTACTAAACCTTGACCTGCTGACAATTTGGACACTTAGCCACAAACCCTACAATATCCTTCTTCATACCACTCTACCAATAGATTTCTCATAAATCATGGAACATCTTAGTGGCTCCTAGGTGGATAGAGTATCAAATGCGATGCGCTTCTATAAGTATCTACTATCTCAAGCCATCAACACACGAAACACATAACCTACGCTAACAATGAAGCATACTATCTCCTCATTAGGAAGAAACCTCTACTTTCTGATCTTTAATTGCCTCTTTTAACATAACATAACTAGGATACCTATCTTGCTTTTCTTTCACTTTGGTAACGAATGAAGATTCTGAACCATTTTGAACCCATATACTACCTTCAGCTGAATCAACCAAGTGAACACCTAACATAGCAAGCTGGTGAACCTCCTGAACTAACTTATTCTTATCCTCCTCAACATAATCAACACTATCCATAGATAACCTACTAAGGTCATCTTTCACTTCAATGTCCTTGCTCGTATGATACAACATACTCATATCATAATTTTTTAACAACTCAAGCCACCTTCTTGGATAAAGATTCAGATCTTTCTGCATGAACACGTATTGTAAACTCTTATGGTCAGTGAACATATCAACATGAACCCCATAAAGATAAGGTCTCCAAATCATTAAGGGAAATATAGTCGTTGCCAACTCAAGATGATGGGTAAGATAATTCCTTTCATGGGGTTTAAGTTGTCTAGAGGCATAGGCTATGACCTTGACTCTCTGCATCAAAACACAACCAAGACCAACTCTAGAAAGATCACAAAAAACTACAAGTCTATTGAAACCACCTGGAAAAGTCAAGACTAGGGCATAAGTGAGTCGAGTCTTCAACTCCTGAAAACTTTTCTTGCAAGAATTTGACACTGAAATTTAACCTTCTTCTGAGTCAATCAAAACATGGGTGATGCAATATAATAAAACCCTTAAGTAAACCATCTGTAATATCTATCCAAACCTAAGAAACTCCAAATATCTGATGGAGAGATAGGTCTAGGTCAGTTTCTCATTGCTTCAGTCTTTTGAGGGTTAACTCTTATGTTATCACCAGAAATAATATGGCCAAGAAAAGCTACTGATCTTGTCCAAAATTTGCACTTACTAAATTTGGTGAAAAATTGATGAGCTCTAAGGGTCTGCAACATAATTCTCAGATGGTATGCATGATTATTCTCACTGTAGGAATCGACAAGGATATCATCAATGAATACTATGACGAACATGTCCAAGTACTATTTGACCAACCAATTCATTAAATCCATGAAAGGTACAGGGGAATTCGTTAGTTCAAAACACATAACTAGGAATTCAAAGTGACCATACCGATATTTGAAAGTTGTCTTTGAAATGTCATATTCTCTAACTCTAAGTTGATGATAGTCGGATCTGAGTTCTATCTTAGAGAAAACACTGACACCCTAAAGTTGGTCGAACAAGTCGTTAATTTTGGGAAAAGGATACTTATTATTGACTGTGACTTTGTTTAACTGACGATAGTCAATGCACATCTTCAGGAAGGAACTTCGGGAAGTCTATTCCAACGTTAATTTCCCTTTTGGAAGAAACTCCGAGAATATCTTCAGGGAAAACATCTGGAAATTCCCTTACTAATGAAACTGACTCTAAACTTGGGGTCATAGAACTAGATTCTTTGACTCGAAAAAAATTGTAAACACACCCTTTAGATATTATCTTTGTTGCTTTAAGATGTGAAATAATCTGACCCCTAAGCATTGAGGTACTACCCCTTCATTCAATGACTGGTTCATTGGGATATTAAAACTAAATGACTCTATTTTTGTAATAAAATTATTCATAACATGAGTGGACCCAATCCATGCCGAGAATGACATCAAAATAAGTCATTTCTAACTCCACAAAATCAACTGAGGTGAGTTTTTGAGATATTGTGTTCGGGCAATTTCTGTATACCCATATGGCTATAATAGATTTACCCACTGGGGTAGACACTGAGAAAGGCTCTACTATCATTTTGGGACTGACACTAAAGTTACAGCTATATAAGGAGTTACAAAAGAAAGTGAAGCTTCTTAATTTAACAGCATAAATAAGAAAGTGGAAAACCAGCAACGTACCCGTAACTACATCAGGAGAACCTTCCTAATCATGCCGAGTTTGGAGAGTATACAACCTATTCTGGCTGCCCACTGGTGGCACTGGAAGTAGCACCCTGCTGAGTCTGGTGACCTGCTGGAGCTAAAGAACGATTAGACTGACCCTACTAACCCGGCCTTGGTCAATCCCTAACCCTGTGACCTAGCTTGCCATAACCCAAGCACACATCACAACCAGCCTTACACTTACCCTAATGATTCCTACCATATTTTTTGCAGAGCATATTAGTACGACCACTGTTCATACTACCCTGGGACTTAGATCCTGAAGCCTTGGCCCGACTGTCTTGCCTAAACTTAGGCACTGGCACAATGGCTGAAGAAGGAGCTGGAGATGAAAACTTCTAACATAATTGAGAATGGTTACCATCTTCTGATCTTGGCTGAGAAAAGTTAAAACTACCTTTTTTGGCCCTCTTATTCTCTCTCTCTCTCTCCTTATACTTTTCATCCTTAATCTACTGGGCATGAACCATAATCCTAGATAGGTCCATCTTATTAATCAATATGGAAGTCCTACACTCCTTAACCGCACAATTAGATACACTAGACACAAACTTATTCTAGACCTATTATCTGCCATCATAGAAGGAGCATACCTTACTAAGTGAACTTAAGCGAGTACTCCTTTACACTAATATTACACTACTTTAAATTTATAAACTCCTGAACCTTAGCTTCCCTCAACTCTACGGGAAAGAACTTGTTAAAAAAAGTTATGGAAAACTCTTCTTACTCTACCGAGCTTGCATCAATACTACGATATTCCTTCTACTGCTTAAACCAGGTGAGGACTATATCCTGCAATGAATATGTAGCCAAATCTATACTTTCACTCGAAGTGATGCCTATGATATTTGTCACTTTCTTCACCATATCCAGAAACTCTTGTGGATCCTCTTCAAACTTGGATCCTGAAAACAAAAAGAGAATTCATCTGAGTGAAATCCTAAATCTAACTGCAATTGTATTTACCACTGAATTGGCTGGAGCAATAGCTTGCTGGTTGTTTTGGACAGCTTCAGAGTGGGCTAAGGTGGTGAAAGAAGCCCTAAATTCGAGATGGGAGACTTGTTCATTCAAGGGATCTTCCTGAACAGGTGGGGGTGTAGGCTGATCCCCATTTCTGCTTCCGTTGTTTTTTCTAGGAGGTATTGTCCATAAATAAAATGAAGGATGAGTTAGAAAGAGGAATTACGTTAAGCTCATACTTTTTCACACTACATGGATAGTGAAAGAAGGTAAACTTTCCTAAAACGTCTCATAGCCTCTTGTCCATAAGTGTGGCGCGCTTCACACCCATGAACAAGACTCTACTCAATGTGGTTTTTAGACTCCCTAGGATATTTTAAAACCTTAGGCTTTGATAACAAGTTTTGTCACGGCCCGAGACTACCCCCTAGTCGCGACAACGGTGCTTATGGTCATAAGTGGCCACAAGCTAACCCCTAAACGGTGCTTAGGGGTCTTGAAAATGAATAAGTCCCCAACACTTAGTGAAAATTTCAAACCTTAAGCCCCTTATGAATGCACCTAAGATCTAAATCGAGCTAAGAGTATTACCGAGTATTACAACACATAATTCGTAGTTCACTCAAGGAACCGTAACATTAACCAATACCTTGTACACACATGCTAAGGGTTTTATAGTCCTCCACTAGCCATGATTTACAGGGGCAAGCTCATGTCTATGCACTAAATTGAAAAAATCAAGTACTTTTTAACCTTAAACTGACCAATACCATGAAGATATACCAATATCGGTACATCCCACAATAATGATAGATATCTCAACATTCACAATCACTATGATAATGGTAATAACACTTGTAAAAACCAACAAGCTTTTCATATAAGTTCATTGCAAGTGATTAACACTTAGGATATAAAACAGTCATTCGCTTTTCTTAAACATGCATTGTAATAAGCAATTCAAAGAAATAATTATCATCCACACATAAAATAATTGAGTTTCATCCATACTAAACCATCACCTACCTCAATTTAAGCTTTTCACCTACCTCAATTTAAGCTTGAAAATGCTCTAGATAACATGAGCCTTCTTTTTTCGTGCAACCTCAGCTTGATTGTGCTCTAAAAATAAAAATGTAACATATAATTAACTAAATAACCTACAATGTCGAGAATTATAACCTAATTATGAACCTTGAGGCAAATTTCACAATCATTCCTTCCTCTTAGGGTTTTTCATCATAATTCCATCTTAATCTTATCAATTTCATGGTTACATTAGTGAATTATAGTCGTACAAGAGTAAATTATTAACTTTTAACCAAAACCCAAAGGTTTTATACCTAATTTACCATATTGCACCATAAAAATCAGCAAGGTTAAGATACATCCTCCCCAAATCCCATAAACTAGTGATTCTTAGATTTAGAAATCAAAAGACTAGTTAATGGGAGTGAGTAACTTACCTTTACAAATACATTTGGTTGAAAACATGTGACAATTTCCAAAATCACTTAAGCTCTCCCCAAAATAGGCTTAGAAAATAATGAACTATTTTGGGGTAATTTTTGTTTAAATCCGCATATATCCCGCTATAGTAGCCTAATCCTGAACTTGCTATAACGGATTTTGCCCATTGTGATGGGATTGATCAATATTGACACCCATTATAGTAGGAATTTTCTCGCTATAATGACATCATCATAGTAGCTTGCCACCTCTATAATTCTTATGACGAGGCAGAAACTCATAATTGCTCCCAGTTTTGCCATTTTTACAATGCACCCTCAAATAACGATATTTTTGACTAACCCTAATATGTCAGATTCGATATCAGTAGTTTTTCCTACCTAAGTTCATTTTTGAAAATCCTATGGATTCCTGGTTATATTAACTAATATAATAATATCCTAAAATTTATTACATTACCTAATTCATTTCTGGATTACCCTAAACCATACCTTACTCCAATTTCATCCAAGACTAGCCTAGCCTAAAATTTTAACTTCTGATTTGGGGGAAATCTTAGTCCAAATTTTTGTACATTAGACTCGCCCATACAACAGAAAGAGTCAATACAACAGTTACCAATTTATCCATCATTCATCCCCAAATAATCAAACAAAAAAATGAGTCAAGCATCCTCAAACAAGTGAGGGTACTTATCCCGCATGTCCTTATCAGTTTTCCAATAGCTTCCTTAATTGGACAATGTTTCCATTATACTTTTATCAATCAAATTTTCTTTATCCTTAACAACCAAACTTCCCTAGCAAGAATACAAACTGACTCCTCCTCATAAGAAAGATCCTTATCTAGAAAAACTAAATCCATTTGATAATATAGTCCTCATCCCCATGATATCTCTTAAGCATGGTCGCATGAAACATCAAATGGACCTCTAAAAAGCTTGGTGGTAGTGCCAACCTATATGTTGTCGGACCCACATCCTCAAGAACCTTAAATGGACCAATGTACTGAAGATTAAGCTTGCCTTTTTTTCCAAACCTCATGACTCTTTCATAGGAGATAATTTTAACAAATCTTGCTCACTAACCTTGAATGACATATCCTTTACCTTACATTCTATATACTCTGATGTGCTAGCATTATGTTAGCACATTTAAGACTTTTAACTCAAAATAATTGTAAGTTCTTAAGTAACTATCGTTGTTTTTTATGATATTTATTTGATATTATAGTGAAAGTCAAGATGCAAGAGAACCTAAGACAATAAGGACAAAAAGAGGCGAATATGGATCAAATAGCCAAGAAATTGCAGAAGAGCAATTGATGACTTTTGTGATAAGCCATCAACTTGGTGATAAGTTATCAGGTCTATCGTCAGCTGGAGGCAGTGTGATGAAGTTGGAGCAGAAGTGTAACGACATCCCCTGATATGTTGTCATAAATTTTATAAGCTATCAAGAGTGTCGTCAGCCTTAGACAGAGAATGAACTTCAACTGGAATCCATGATGACATTGGTGATAAGTCATCAAAGTTCTGATAAGACATCAGGTTTCATTGTCAGCCTAAAGCAGAAAATGTAAAAATTAAAGAGGATCTGAAAATATTCCTAATAAGTCGTCAAAACCCTGATAAAGCGTCACGCATGTCATCGTCTATTCTGAGAAAAAGTTGTAACCTGTGATTTTATTTCCATAACTAGCCTAAGTATTTAAGGACAAGTCTAGGGTTTCCTTAAGAGTTTGAGTCATGTAAGGGATGAATTTCGAAAATTTTAATTCTAAATTTCCTTTAAGTTACAGCTATAAAAAGCAACTTTTAGGGTTTCATTCAGTAGGGGGAGAAATATTAGACATCTTTGTAACACCCCACATTTTGCATGTACTAGTAATGTTCACATAAAATGACATACGACTTGATTTAATTACTACCAAAACTTTTTTTCAAGTGTTCAAGTGTTAGATTGGGGCACTATATGGAAGTCTATTTAGAGACTGTGGCCTTAAACGGAGAAAATCATTGACGTGCTTATGGAACTTAGGAAGCTAGCAGGTGAGTCACCTGTGTGGTTGGCTTAAAAAAAAAAATGTATATATACATGAGGGAGAATAATTCATTCATAAGTGAACTCACTTGAAGTCTAGACGTTAGTAAAAAGAAAGGGGAACGAAGACAAGGCTTAACGCCGAAACTTTCCAAGTCTTGCGACAAACGAAGCCCAAGTTAGGGAGGCTATTAAAGCCAATGGTTTAGCATTATATTGGGCCAAGATGTTCAGCCCAAGATTTTTATATAATAGGCCCAACTACATTCATTCACTACTAAGGAAATTGGGCCCAAACAAAGTGCAAGCAAGATTAAGGAAAATGGGCCACTAAAGCCCATTGATTTAGAGATCCAAAAGGCCCAAGTGAAAGGGGAAAATTGGTCATTGACCAACTTGAGTTAATCATTTGTAAATATTAGGAGAAAGTCGGTCTAAGGCCCCTTTAAAAAGGGACCAAAACCGAGCTCCTTAGGTTAACTAGTAGGAGACCAAAACAATTTCAGCTTTTCTCTCTAAGTTTCTCTTGGCATTTCTTCACCTTGGAAGGCAACCAAAGGATACTTTTTGAGTTCTTGAATTATACTTACACCTTGGGAGTTAAGGTATGTAAAAATAACCATATACTTGATATGAATTTTCTATGGAAAACAAGATAAGTTGGCTGGTGTACTGTGCAGGAATTTCTGGACAGCTTGTGTCCTGAAAGTTGTTGTTTGATTTTCTTGGCTTTGGAACGATTCTTACCCTGATTTTTGACTTTGATATGATATAAAGTTGAGGTTATTAATATGTTATAGTGTGTATATGGTTGCCAAGGTTGCTGGACTGTTTTGCAAGTTCTTTGGAAACAAGTATCCTTATATGATCTTATGTGCTTCCAAAATGGTATTGGACTGTTTTGATGAGGGGGCTGATGTTTCACGTTTCCCCCCCTGTGTTTTGAGCTATTTTGTGACTGTGTTAAGGTTTATTTGATGTATATATATGTTGGGAGCATCTGGTTCAAAGTTGGGACAAGTATGAATTGTTAACGACGAAATGTAGGGAGACGACGAGATGTTGTGCTTCTTAGTTGAGCATTTTGTAAAATGGTTCTGTGTTGTAGTTATGGACTGTTGCCAGCATGTTGTAGAGCTGATATAGGCTGTGTACATCATGTATAGGATAATGTGTACTGGTTGAAGACAGTTAGAATTGAGAAAGTCGGAATAACACCATTGAGTCGATGGTTATACGTTTGTTGCCAAAGTGTTGTGTTTTGTGAGATTGGGCTGTCCAGATGCATTGATTAGCTGCTAATACTAGCTTTAAAACATGATATTGTAGATAAATAGTTGGAAGAAAAGAAGTCATTTCGAGGTAAAAACAAGTTGATATGTCGAGGTATGTAAGGCTATTCGATCTCTTATTATTTGGCATGGAATCCAAAGTCTTTATTGGCACATAGAGATCTTTACAAACTTCGATATAACCACTCCACTCTTTCATATGTATTTGTGTGTCCAGATTCGAGCCTTGTCACTGCTGCATACATACATTGGACACCATGACATATGAGTCTTCTTTTAAGCAAAATAAAGTTCATACGTTGTTTATGTCCTACATGTTTCACTAATTGTATAACCCACTCTTTTCATTGTGATATGATGTTACATGGTCACATACTTGTCATTTGTCATGCTTATAGTCTTATAGCTCAAATGTTACGATCACCAAAGATTCATATCAAAAGTAATAAGAAGATATATGTATACAGTTGCTTCTGTTGGGTGGTATCCCAGGGGTGAAAGAATCACCTAGCATGGGTCAATCCCAGTATTACAGGGGGTATCCCAGGGGTGAAAGGAAAGCCTAGCATGGGTCGATCCTGATATAGATTTACCACTGATCAGCTGGTCATTTGTATTACATGATGTGCACAGATTATACAAGTGATAAGAGTAAAGTAACATAATTGTTATAAGATGCATGACTCCACAATATTCATAAAGGTGGTCTTTTACCTTACAGCAGTGTATGGTTTCATTTGAGCTTTTATCTCATATATGGTACATGTTGCCTTACATATTCAGTACATTATTTCGTACTGACATCCCTGTTGGGGGACCTGCATTCCATGCTGCAGGTGCAGAAGCTAATAAACCTCCCCAGTAAGAGTACAGGATATCAACTGCAGTCACTGAGCTCCAGGTTGCTTCGGGGCTTTGAGTCTTATCATATCTTTTTGCATTGTATAGTATCTTATCATGAGGCGGGGCCTGTCCCGACCCTTATAAGATAATGTTTCTTGTCTAGAGGCTTTGTAGACTATGTAAAGTATAGTATGGTCATGTATCGTATCGTAGACATTGTGGCTCCAACGGCCTAGTCATACAACATCTTTTGGCTTGCTAGTTCCATTTATCTTTTGAGGGCATGTTTAGTATAAAAGTAACTTATAATGTTCATAGGTAATGTATTGCTACAGGTTGGTTCTCCCGAGCCTTACCGGCAACGGGTGCCAGTCCGCCTTAATAGGATTTGGGGCGTGACAGAAGTGGTATCAGAGCGGTTTGTCCTAGGGAGTCTACAAAGCCGTGTCTATGTAGAATCATGTTTATCGATGTGTTGTGCACCACATTTATAAACAAGAGGCTACGTGGCATTTAGGAGTTATCACTTCTTTTCATTCTTTAGATCGTGCCATAGAGCCAAATATTATAGGTGTACCATGTCTAATCCCTGAATTATTTTGTACAGTAAGTATGCCAGAGACAAGGAAGAGTAAAGGTAAAGGAAAGGAAGTAGAAGTGGTAGTTGGTATACCCAATCGGGCGAGACGACAGAGTGAGGCTCTAGATGAGTCTCTATCACAGACATCTCCAACCCCTCCATCTGTTGATGCACCAGGAAGTAGTGAAAACCCCCGAGAACCACCTGTTGATGCTTCTGTGCAGGATTTGAGAAATGCAGTTCAACTGTTGACTTGTATAGTTGCTGGCCAAGGTCAAAGACAAGAAGGCCCAGTTGCAGGTGCAGTTGGTGCAGGTAGGGCAGCCAGTACGAGAATACGTGATTTCCTCAACTTAGACCCCCCATCATTCACTGGGACAGATCCAAATGAAGATCCACAAGATTTTATTGATCAGATCCAACGCACCTTAGATGTTATGCATGTAAGTGGTTCGGAAGCTGCTGAGTTGGCAATATATAGATTGAAGGGTGTGGCTATACTGTGGTACGAAGCCTGGAAGCATTCCAAAGGCATAGATACATCTCCAACTACTTGGGAGGAGTTCAAAATGGCCTTTCTTGATCATTACTTGCCATTAGAGATCCGAGAGGCCCGTGCAGATCAGTTCCTGAACCTCCATCAGGGGAATATGAGCGTGAGGGAATATAGTCTTAAATTTAATTCTCTGGCCAGGTACGCTCCTAATGTTGTTCCTACTATGGCAGATAGAGTCCATCGGTATGTCGATAGGTTGGATTCATATTTGGTTAGAGATTGTACCATTGCCTCTTTAAATAAAGACATGGATATAGCGAGGATGCAAGCTTTTGCACAGAAACTGGAGGATCAGAGACAAAGAAGGAGGGCACAAGAAATAGAAAGGGGGCAATTCAAGAGGGCCAGATCTACAGGACAGTTTACACCACCCCAGGGTGAGTTTAGGCCACGATTTTCTCATAGGCCACCCAGGCCATCATCCTCTTACTCTACAGCTAGTGCTCCACCACCACTTCAAGGGTCTAGAAATGATCAATTTGGGCAGAGAAGTGAGGGCCAAGGTACACGGACAACAGGATATTCGGGAAGCCAGCAAATGCCTCCTAGGCAGCCTTGTAGACAATGTGGGAGATATCATATAGGTGCGTGTCGCAGGGGAACAGATGTTTGTTATTGGTGTGGTATGCCAGGGCATGTAATAAAAGATTGCCCAAGAAGACGCAGGGGTGATATGGCACAACCTACTAGATCAGCTGTTGTATCATCATCATCAGTGCCTCCATCAGGTAGAGGTGAGCAATTTCCCATAGGTCGCGGCAGAGGTATTAGAGGGGCAGCTAGTTCCAGCGTGGCCCAAAATCGCACCTATGCTCTAGGGACTCGACAGAACCTGGAAGCTTCACCCGATGTGGTTATAGGTACATTGTCCATCTTCTCACATAAAGTGTATGCATTAATTGACCCTGGTTCTACATTGTCATATATTACTCCATTAGTTGCTGGGAAGCTTGGTAGAACACCTAAATTATTGAATAAACCACTTGCGGTGTCTACACCAACTGGGGAGTCAATTATAGTTAGAAGAGTCTATTGTGATTGCATAGTGACTGTCTGCGACCGAGATACATTAGCTGATCTTATCAAGTTAGAAATGGTAGAATTCGATGTTATAATGGGTATGGATTGGTTGGCTTCTTGCTATGCCACCGTTGACTGCCGAACCAAGAGGATGTACTTTCACTTTCCAAATGAAGCAGTCCTTGAATGGGAAGGCAATATTGGGGCACCAAAAGGGAGGTTTATCTCTTATTTTAAAGCCAGAAAGATGATATCAAAGGGATATATATGTCATCTCGTTAGAGTGAGAGACATGGAGGCAGAATCACCAACTATCCAGTCTGTTCCAATAGTGAATGAATTTATTGATGTCTTTCCTGAGGAACTCCCTGGTTTGCCTCCAGAACGAGAAATAGATTTTGGTATTGACTTATTACCAGGCACCGAGCCTATCTCTATTCCTCCATATAGAATGGCCCCGGCAGAATTACGTGAATTAAAGGAGCAACTGAAAGACTTGTTAGAAAAGGGTTTTATAAGACCTAGTGTGTCCCCTTGGGGTGCACCGGTTTTATTTGTGCGTAAAAAGGATGGCACATTGAGGATGTGTATTGACTACCGACAACTGAATAGGGTGACAGTTAAGAATAAATATCCCCTCCCCAGAATTGATGACTTGTTTGATCAGTTACAGGGTGCTAAATACTTTTCAAAGATCGATTTGAGATCAGGTTATCATCAGGTGAGAGTGCAGGAAAAAGATATACCTAAGACAGCTTTCCGAACCAGATATGGTCACTTTGAATTTCTTGTTATGTCGTTTGGGCTAACGAATGCACCAGCAGTGTTTATGGATTTGATGAATAGGGTATTCAAGCCTTTCCTGGATGTGTTCGTGATAGTATTTATAGATGATATTCTGGTGTATTCAAGGTCAGAAAAGGACCACGCAAATCATTTACGACTAGTACTACAAGTTCTCCGTGATCGCCGGTTGTATGCTAAGTTTTCCAAATGTGAATTTTGGTTAAAATCAGTGGCATTTTTGGGCCATATTGTATCGGATGAAGGAATAAGGGTGGATTCACAAAAGATAGAGGCTGTGAAAGATTGGCCAAGGCCAACGACACCTACAGAAGTTCGAAGCTTCCTTGGATTGGCAGGTTATTACAGAAGGTTTGTTGAAGGTTTTTCTTCTATGTCTGCACCTCTTACTAAGCTAACTCACAAGGAAACCAAATTCCAATGGAATGATGCATGTGAAAGGAGCTTTCAAGAGTTGAAAAGCAGGCTAACCTCAGCACCTGTGCTAGTGCTTCCAGAAGGCTCAGAGGGATATGCAGTGTATTGTGATGCTTCCGGAGTTGGTTTGGGGTGTGTACTAACACAACATGGTAAGGTGATTGCTTATGCCTCGAGACAATTGAGACCACACGAGAAAAACTACCCAACACATGATCTTGAGCTAGCAGCGGTTGTATTTGCTTTAAAGATATGGCGCCACTATTTGTATGGGGTGCACGTGGACATATATACAGATCATAAGAGTTTACAGTATATTTTCAAGCAGAAAGATCTAAATTTGAGGCAGCGGAGGTGGCTAGAGCTAATAAAGGATTATGATATTGATATATTATACCATCCAGGGAAAGCAAATGTGGTGGCTGATGCTCTAAGTCGTAAGACACTCATGGGTACCAGTGATCAGAAAGGGGTAAAGCAAGGCATGGCTAAGGATCTGCGTCAACTAGCCAATCTGGGTGTTCGTCTACTCGAAACTCCAAGAAAGGACATTATTGTACATAATGCTGCCGATTCTTCATTGGTAAGGGAAGTGAAAGAAAAACAGTATTATGATCCTATTCTACAATGCCTTAAGGAGAAAGTAAGTCAAGGTATAATGAAGGAGTTTAGGCTTACACAAGATGGAGTACTTTATTGCCAAAATAGATTGTGTGTTCCTGATGTTAACAGACTCAGAAAGAGAATAATGGAAGAAGCCCATCATTCAAGATATTCCATCCACCCAGGATCTACTAAGATGTATCATGACCTAAAGGGAGTGTTTTGGTGGGGAGGCATGAAAAAGGACCTTGCAGAGTTTGTGGCTCAATGTCCTACTTGTCAACAAGTCAAAGTAGAGCACCAAAAGCCAGGTGGTTACATGCAATGTATAGAGATTCCAACTTGGAAGTGGGATATGACTAATATGGATTTCGTAACTGGTTTGCCTCGTTCAGTTAATAAGTTTGACTCCATATGGGTGATAGTTGATAGACTCACGAAGTCAGCGCACTTCCTACCAATTAGAAGTGATTATACAGCTGAAGAATATGCCAAATTATACCTCAAAGAGATAGTTAGGCTACATGGGGTCCCACTCTCTATTATATCTGATCGAGGAGCTCAATTCACGGCAAAATTTTGGAAGTCCTTTCAAAGGAGTTTAGGGACGCAAGTGAATTTGAGTACAGCCTTCCATCCCCAAACAGACGGCCAGGCAGAGCGTACTATTCAAACACTTGAGGATATGTTGCGAACCTGTGCATTAGATTTTAAAGGTAGCTGGGTAGAACACTTGCCCCTTATTGAATTTGCCTATAATAACAGCTACCATTCGAGCATCAAGATGGCGCCTTACGAAGCTTTGTATGGGAGGAAATGTAGGTCACCAATTGGTTGGTTCGAAGTGGGTGAAACCACCTTGCTCGGGCCAGATTTAGTCCAACAAGCCATGGAAAAAGTTAAGGTGATACAACAACGGCTAAAAACAGCCCAAAGTCGTCATAAATCATATGCAGATATGCGGAGAAGAGGGCTGGAATTCTCTATTGGAGATTGGGTATTTTTAAAGGTATCACCGATGAAAGGAGTTATGAGATTTGGTAAGAAAGGGAAACTAAGCCCACGTTACATAGGGCCATATAAGATTACTAAGAGGGTCGGACAAGTTGCATATGAATTAGAGCTACCCCAGGAACTTTCAATGGTTCATCCAGTGTTTCATGTGTCAATGCTTCGAAAATGCATAGGTGACCCCTCTCGTATCACTCCTATAGAAGATGTACAGGTCACAGAGGATCTTACTTATGAAGAGGTACCGGTCGCTATTCTAGATCGCCAAATTAAAAAGTTAAGGAACAAAGAAATTGCATCAGTAAAGGTACTCTGGAGAAACAACCAAGTAGAAGAAATAACGTGGGAACCGGAGGAAGTAATGATATCCAAATACCCTCATCTATTTGAAGACAAGGAGGGACTAAAAGATACAGAGGAGGAACATTAATAGGTATGTGTTTGAATACTAGTTATGTTATTAACAGTTGTGTGACCAGAAATTCAAACCTGCCTAGACTATACAGTTATGTTAACATTCGGGACGAATGTTCCTAAGGGGGAGAGGATGTAACACCCCACATTTTGCATGTACTAGTAATGTTCACATAAAATGACATACGACTTGATTTAATTACTACCAAAACTTTTTTTCAAGTGTTCAAGTGTTAGATTGGGGCACTATATGGAAGTCTATTTAGAGACTGTGGCCTTAAACGGAGAAAATCATTGACGTGCTTATGGAACTTAGGAAGCTAGCAGGTGAGTCACCTGTGTGGTTGGCTTAAAAAAAAAAATGTATATATACATGAGGGAGAATAATTCATTCATAAGTGAACTCACTTGAAGTCTAGACGTTAGTAAAAAGAAAGGGGAACGAAGACAAGGCTTAACGCCGAAACTTTCCAAGTCTTGCGACAAACGAAGCCCAAGTTAGGGAGGCTATTAAAGCCAATGGTTTAGCATTATATTGGGCCAAGATGTTCAGCCCAAGATTTTTATATAATAGGCCCAACTACATTCATTCACTACTAAGGAAATTGGGCCCAAACAAAGTGCAAGCAAGATTAAGGAAAATGGGCCACTAAAGCCCATTGATTTAGAGATCCAAAAGGCCCAAGTGAAAGGGGAAAATTGGTCATTGACCAACTTGAGTTAATCATTTGTAAATATTAGGAGAAAGTCGGTCTAAGGCCCCTTTAAAAAGGGACCAAAACCGAGCTCCTTAGGTTAACTAGTAGGAGACCAAAACAATTTCAGCTTTTCTCTCTAAGTTTCTCTTGGCATTTCTTCACCTTGGAAGGCAACCAAAGGCTACTTTTTGAGTTCTTGAATTATACTTACACCTTGGGAGTTAAGGTATGTAAAAATAACCATATACTTGATATGAATTTTCTATGGAAAACAAGATAAGTTGGCTGGTGTACTGTGCAGGAATTTCTGGACAGCTTGTGTCCTGAAAGTTGTTGTTTGATTTTCTTGGCTTTGGAACGATTCTTACCCTGATTTTTGACTTTGATATGATATAAAGTTGAGGTTATTAATATGTTATAGTGTGTATATGGTTGCCAAGGTTGCTGGACTGTTTTGCAAGTTCTTTGGAAACAAGTATCCTTATATGATCTTATGTGCTTCCAAAATGGTATTGGACTGTTTTGATGAGGGGGCTGATGTTTCACGTTTCCCCCCCTGTGTTTTGAGCTATTTTGTGACTGTGTTAAGGTTTATTTGATGTATATATATGTTGGGAGCATCTGGTTCAAAGTTGGGACAAGTATGAATTGTTAACGACGAAATGTAGGGAGACGACGAGATGTTGTGCTTCTTAGTTGAGCATTTTGTAAAATGGTTCTGTGTTGTAGTTATGGACTGTTGCCAGCATGTTGTAGAGCTGATATAGGCTGTGTACATCATGTATAGGATAATGTGTACTGGTTGAAGACAGTTAGAATTGAGAAAGTCGGAATAACACCATTGAGTCGATGGTTATACGTTTGTTGCCAAAGTGTTGTGTTTTGTGAGATTGGGCTGTCCAGATGCATTGATTAGCTGCTAATACTAGCTTTAAAACATGATATTGTAGATAAATAGTTGGAAGAAAAGAAGTCATTTCGAGGTAAAAACAAGTTGATATGTCGAGGTATGTAAGGCTATTCGATCTCTTATTATTTGGCATGGAATCCAAAGTCTTTATTGGCACATAGAGATCTTTACAAACTTCGATATAACCACTCCACTCTTTCATATGTATTTGTGTGTCCAGATTCGAGCCTTGTCACTGCTGCATACATACATTGGACACCATGACATATGAGTCTTCTTTTAAGCAAAATAAAGTTCATACGTTGTTTATGTCCTACATGTTTCACTAATTGTATAACCCACTCTTTTCATTGTGATATGATGTTACATGGTCACATACTTGTCATTTGTCATGCTTATAGTCTTATAGCTCAAATGTTACGATCACCAAAGATTCATATCAAAAGTAATAAGAAGATATATGTATACAGTTGCTTCTGTTGGGTGGTATCCCAGGGGTGAAAGAATCACCTAGCATGGGTCAATCCCAGTATTACAGGGGGTATCCCAGGGGTGAAAGGAAAGCCTAGCATGGGTCGATCCTGATATAGATTTACCACTGATCAGCTGGTCATTTGTATTACATGATGTGCACAGATTATACAAGTGATAAGAGTAAAGTAACATAATTGTTATAAGATGCATGACTCCACAATATTCATAAAGGTGGTCTTTTACCTTACAGCAGTGTATGGTTTCATTTGAGCTTTTATCTCATATATGGTACATGTTGCCTTACATATTCAGTACATTATTTCGTACTGACATCCCTGTTGGGGGACCTGCATTCCATGCTGCAGGTGCAGAAGCTAATAAACCTCCCCAGTAAGAGTACAGGATATCAACTGCAGTCACTGAGCTCCAGGTTGCTTCGGGGCTTTGAGTCTTATCATATCTTTTTGCATTGTATAGTATCTTATCATGAGGCGGGGCCTGTCCCGACCCTTATAAGATAATGTTTCTTGTCTAGAGGCTTTGTAGACTATGTAAAGTATAGTATGGTCATGTATCGTATCGTAGACATTGTGGCTCCAACGGCCTAGTCATACAACATCTTTTGGCTTGCTAGTTCCATTTATCTTTTGAGGGCATGTTTAGTATAAAAGTAACTTATAATGTTCATAGGTAATGTATTGCTACAGGTTGGTTCTCCCGAGCCTTACCGGCAACGGGTGCCAGTCCGCCTTAATAGGATTTGGGGCGTGACAATCTTGAACTTCACTAATTTTAGTATTTCTCTCTCTTGTTTTAGATACACTGTCACCATTAACTTATGAGAGATTACTATTGCTTTTTGCAGAGTTATTTAGTGATTGAATCGAAGAAACAATTATTGCTTTTCATTGCTCTATAAGTTTATCTTTCAAATCATGAATTCAATTATGTGTTTCGTTTGTTACATCATGAGTGGCTAAACTTCATAAACCTGAGTTATGGGATCTAGGGTTAGGTCTTGATGAGGTGCTAAGTATTCAGGATTCAAAAGGTGGTAGGATTTCTTGATAATTCTGAAGTTTTAATTAACTTTTGTTGGTTGAAAATAGTAGACACACCTTCTTTGATTTTCTTGAGAAAGAAATCAAATATAGTAGGAAGTGAATTATCAACAGGGACTCGAAAATACTTTGTTTCATAATCAGCGTTGTAACAAGGTTGGTTAACCGGAGGTAAAATCTGGGTAGTTAATAGAAATTCCCTAAGTCTGAGAGGATTAGGGAATTAAATGCTTAAGTAGGTTGAGAGATATTTAAGCATAACATCAATAAATATAGCTTGTTATCCTACCCACCGTGAGAATCTTGAACCACTTTTAGCATTTGTCATGTGCCGAAAGCCTAGTGAACATAATTCTAGTTATTTTATAAATTCTTGATTTACAACCATTGAAACTAAAGTGACCAGCAACCCCCATTTTATCTTTCCGTATCATTTGTTTGAATTTAACTTGTATCTTTAGTTTCAAACTAGTTCAATTGCCACTCACATTATTCCCTATGGATTCGACCCCGACTCTAAAGTTGAGTAAATATATTGACGACGACCATCTTGCACCAAATTAAAGTGTAAGTTGAGTGTTATCAAAAATGGCGCCATTGTCGGGGAATAATTTGGCGCATTGAGTTGTTTTGGAATTTTAGCCTACTTGCTTGAATTCAAACTTATAAATATTTGTCTTTTTTTTAATTTCTTGTGTTAGGTAGATTTTTATTTTAGTTTACTTATTACTATGGCATCGTGGAATGAACATGAGCTTAGTGGTTTGAAATCTTATCTTGATGATCCATGTCCATGTTGTGATGGACCTTACTTTTGGCAAGATCGTAGCTATGCTCCCCGAAGAGAGATGTGTGCACCATCTCCATCCTACCAGGAGTATGATTGTTCTTTCTGTGGTTGTCAAGATGGACATTGGAGTGATTTCCCAAATTCCCCCTCCCCCCATTGCGCTAACCCAAATTCTAGTTCTTCTTTTAAGTTTGACAGGCTTTATGATCAAGAAAAGAAAGAACGGAGCACCGAAAAGAGTGGCATTGAAGCTATGTTTCAACGAATATTAAATCTCCAGAAAGAAACATATGATATTGAATGTGATATGTATCAAGGCATAAGGCCAATCATTCATGAAGAGATGGATATAGAGGTCAATCATTCAAGTCATTTTTCTACATTATACTTAGATGATATCTTGTCTACGGAATCATTTAACATAATGAAAGAGTGTAAAGATGAGGTGCAAGAATCCTGTGTCAATGATGAGCTTGATGTTTAGCAACCCTTAGTGATTTCCCAACCAACCAAACCATTCATAAAAGAAGATACCAAAGATGATGAAATGGTACTAGAGTCGAAAGAAGAAATCAAGCACAACCCTTGTGGAGACCCTAGTCCATTTCAGGGTAAGGATACTAATAGGGATGTTATTCCAAAATTGAGGGTTAGTCCTCATTTGAATCACATTTCAACATTATGCTTGGTGGATGTGATAAAAATCGAATCACCCAAACAAATGATGAATTTTGAAAATGAGGAGGACAATTCCTACATTTTGGAGTTTGTCCTTCCAAAATGGAATACTACAGCCCCAATATTGAAGGTCAAGAAGCTTAAAGATTAATGTCCATTCAGTGGCTTTTTAAGATTCTCACTATTGCCCAATGAGCCCACAAGAAAGTTTGATACAAAATTAGGCAAGTGGTTCAAGTCTTCCAAGTGGCGTGATAGAACATTCCTTATCATGCCCTCACATTTTCCCAACGCACCTAAAAGATGTAAATATCTAAAGATGGGCCAACAATTTAAATTGTTTAAGTGGAGGGATAAAGGATGACTAAATGTTGTCGTGTCGCGACACTAAATTAGGCGCTTCTTGGGAGGAAACCCAAGGTATTTTGTTATTTATATTCATATTATGTGATTGACTTCAGATCTTTGCACCCATGGTGCCACAGGTATGTTTCTAACTCTCTTATTTTAGCTTAACGCATTGGGTACAGTGCATGATTTTAAGTTAAGGGTGGCTCTACTTATGGATGTTGATGTCCTTTTGGGGTTTTTGTTTTCGTGCCTCTTTTCCCCGAAGTCTTGTTTCTAGTAGAGCCGGCATGTTTAGGCGTATTTTGATTTGTTGTAACATTTTGTAGTTGACTAGGGAAATAAAAGTACTTGAGGCAGTTAACACATTTTTTTTATTTTGTGAACACTTCTTAAGTGATCTAATTCTTTAACTGTGTGATTTGCATCTAATTATGACCATTGTTTATCTTTGTATGGTATTAGTTCTAGTAACATGATAACCATTGCTAAACAATTGCATGAACTGAATGGGTAGTAGCTTGTGATGTACCTTTGTGTCATGTGTGTGTGAGATGCTATCTAGTTTTCGTTGTGTGTTAAATCCAGAACTTGCCCGATTGGTCTTGCCTTAGTTGTAGGATAGCGGTTAGGAGAGGATCATAGGTTGTTTTGATTTTAGCCTAAATGGCCTTCCCTGTGTAAATATCTTTACTGTGAGGGTACACAGGTTATGTTTCTAGTTGCTAACTTGTTCGGATAGTGTAATATTGGTACATGCATGGTTGTTATTGCTGAATTTATGCCATATCTTGATTCCTATGTGTTGCATTGTTGTTTTTCAATAGTATACACAGTTGAGTTTGAATTGGTTGACCTGGAAGAAGGTGAAGTTGTGCTGAGATAATATAGAAAATTGACTGCCGAATGTACTTTGTATTCTCTTAGTTATATTTTGGTTGCTTGAGGACAATCAATTGTTTTAAGTTGAGGGTGTTGATGTGCTAGCATTTTGTTAGCACATTTAAGACTTTTAACTCAGAATAATTATAAGTTCTTAAGTAACTATCATTGTTTTTTATGATATTTCTTTGATATTGCAGTGAAAGGCAAGAGGCAAGAGAACCTAAGACAATAAGGACAAAAAGAGGTGAATATAGAACAAATAGCCAAGAAATTGCAGAAGAGCAATTGATAAGTTTTATGATAAGTCGTCAACTTGGTGATAAGTCATCAGGTCCATCGTTAGCTAGAAGCAGTGTGATGAAGTTGGAGCAGAAGTGTGACGACATCCCCTGATATGTCATCATAAATTTGATAACCTATCAAGAGTGTCATCAGCCTTAGACAGAGAATGGACTTCAGCTGGAATCCATGAAGACGTTGGTGATAAGTCGTCAAAGTTCTGATAAGCCATCAGGTTTCATCATCAGCCTAAAGCAGAGAATGTCAAAATTGAGGAGGATCTGACAACATACCTGATAAGTCATCAAAACCCTGATGATGTGTCACGTATGTCGTCGTCTATTCTGAGAAAAAGATGTAACCTGTGATTTTGTTTCCATAATTAGCCTAAGTATTTAAGGACAAGTCTAGGTTTTTCTTAAGAGTTTGAGTCATCTAAGGGACAATTTCGGAAATTTTAATTCCGAATTTTCTTTAAGTTACAGCTATAAATAGCAGCTTTTAGGGTTTCATTCAGCAGGGGGAGAAATCTTAGACATCTTGAACTTCATGAACTTTAGTATTTCTCTCTCTAGTTTTGGATACACTGTCACCACTAACTTGTGAGAGATTACTATTGCTTTTTGTGGAGTTATTTAGTGATTGAATCAAAGAAACAATTATTACTTTTCATAGCTCTGTAATTTTATCATTCAAATCATGAATTCAATTATGTGTTTCATTCGATACATCATGAGTGGCTAAACTCCATTAACCTGAGTTATGGGATCTAGGGTTAGGTCTTGATGAAGTGCTAAGTATTCAAGATTCAAAAGGTGGTAGGATTTCTTGATAATTCTGAAGTTTTAATTAACGTTTGTTGGTTGTAAACAGTAGACACACCTGCTTTAATTTGCTTGAGAAAGAAATCAAATATAGTAGGAAGTGAATTATCAACAGGGACTCGAACATACTTTATTTCATAATCAGCGTTGTAACAAGGTTGGTTTACCTGAGGTAAAATCTTGGCAGTTAATAGAAACTCCCTAAATCTGAGTGGATTAGGAAATTAAATGCTTAAGTAGGTCGAGAGGAATTTAAGCATAATATCGATAAATATAGCTTGTTATCCTATCCACCGTGAGAATCTTGAACCACTTTTAGAATCTGTCATGCACCGGAAGCCTAGTGAACATAATTCTAGTTATTTCATAAACTCTTGATTTACAACCACTGATACTAAAATGACCAGCAATTATTTGTTGATCATCAAAAAAATCCCATTTTATCTTTTCGTATCATTTGTTTGAATTTAACTTGTAGCTTTAGTTTCAAACTAGTTTAATCGCCACTCATATTGTTCCTTGTAGATTCGACCCCAACTTCAAAGTTGGGTAAATATATTAATGATGACCGCCTTGCAGCAAATTGAAGTGTAAGTTGAGCATTATCATACTCCTTTTGCCTACTCTAGGCTATCAGCAACTTTCTTTGAATAAAATTCACCTTTTCCCAAGATTTATTCATCAAGTTCGTGCTCAGAGGTTTCACGTCACTAACTTCAAACCATCCTATGGGTGATCTATACCTTCTCTTATAAAGTGATTTGAATAGAGCCATATCAATGATTAAACAATAGCTATTGTTGTATAAGAACTCACGTAATGGAAAAAACTTATCCCAATGACCACCAAAGGCAATCACACATGCCCTCAATATATCCTTAAGTACCTGAATTGTCCTTTTTGACTGCCCGTCAGTCTGAGGATAGAAATCAGTGCTGAAATCAAGCGTAGTGCCTAACTTTTTATGTATTTTGTCCCAAAACTCAGAGGTGAATTACATATCTCTGTTACAAATGATGGAAATTAGCACCCCATGTTGCCTTAATATCTCCTTAACATAAATCTTGGAAAACTATTTTGAGTTGTAATCCCCTTTAACTGAGATAGAATGAGCTAACTTGATCAGCCCATCAACTATGACCCCAATTGAACCATGCTTCCCAAGGTCTTAGGAAGACCAATTATGAAGTCCCTTGCTATCCTCTTCTACTTTCACTCAAAAATAGGAATCCACTGTAGTTAACCCATGGGCCTTTGATGCATGTACTTTATCTGTTAATAATTGTGGCATCTAAACACATACTCTACTATATGTCGCTTCATTCTTTGCCACCTATAGAGTTGTCTAAAGTCGATGTCAATTTTTTTGCACCCGAATGAATAGAGAATTAAGAGGAATCAAATCATCAACATAGGGCACGCACATGCGTACCCTTACTATCAGCACCCCACACGAATCAAGTATGGCATAAAAAGTTTTACCACTCACTACCTTGTTCTAAATTTTGTTCAGCTTCTTATTTTTATACTATTTATCCATGATCTAATAAAGGAATATTGACCTTACTTCCACACTAGAGAATATTTCATCTCTTTCAAAAATACCAAATTGTATAGATAGAGATGCTAGAGTTTGAACATCTCTAGCCAAGGGTTGCATTGACACTCTCAAACAAGCTAGACTACCCAGACTTACCATTTTTAGGCTCAATGTATCTACCACCAAATTAGCCTTACTTGTATGGTATTGGATGGTCACATCATAGTCCTTCAATAATTCTATCCACCTTATTTGCCTCTAAGTCCGTTTGTGTCAACATATACTGCAAAAGTCGGTGGTCTATAAATACCTCACACTTGTCACCATAGAGACAACATCTCTAAATCTTAAGTGCAAAGACCCCCTCTACCAATTCCAAGTTATGGGTTAGGTAATTCTTCTCATAAGGCTTTAATTTCCTTGAAGCATAGGCAATTACATTCCTATCCTACAAAAACACTGAACCCAAACTAGAAAGTGAAGCATCACAAAATACAACAAAATCCTTATCTTTTACTGGCAGGTAAAGAATAGAAGAAGTAGTCAAAAGTGTCTTGAGATTTTAGAAGCTCTTCTCAAACTTATTCGACTAAACAAAAGGTACATCCTTTTATGTCAACATTGTTAAGTGAGTAGCCATAGATGTAAAATTCTTGACAAACCTACGATAGTAACTAGCAAGGCCCATAAAAATCCTAATTTCAACCATAGAGCTAAGCCAAACCCAATTCTTAACAGGCTCAGTCTTTTGGGGATATACCATCACTCCCTTTTTTGCAAACATATTCCCTAAGAAGGCAACCAAAGACAAACCAATCTCGCATTTTGAGAACTTAACATATAATTTCTTCTCCTTCAAAATCCCCAACATAATATGAAGATGATTTGCATACTCCTCCTTACTCTTAGAGTAAACTAGATATCATCATTAAAGACAATCATAAAAGAATCCAACAAAGAATTAAAGATAACGTTCATCAATCTCAAGAAAGTTACTGATGTATTAGTCAATCCAAATAACATAACCAACAACTCAGTATGCCCACACCAAGTACTGAAGGTTGTCTGGGGAATATCCTCAGTCTGAATCTTTAACTAGTGATAACTTGATCGTAATTCTATCTTGAAGAAAACAAAAACACCCTATAACTGGTCAAAAATATCACCTATCTAGGGAAAGGAATACTTATTATCGGTGGTAGCTTTATTCAACTTTTTGTAGTCAATACTCATTCTTAGTCTACTAGACCTTTTATTAACAAACAACACTGGATCACCCCAAAAAAAAGTATTATGATGAACAAATCCCTTATTTATCAATTTCTGCAACTAAGTCTTGCGTTTTCTTCATTTAATCAGAGTTATTCGAAAGGGAGGAATAAAAATGGGTCGATTACCCAGTTCTTAATCAATACAGAAGTCAATGTCCTAGTTTGGAGATATACTAGGAAAATCTCTAGGGAGCTATTTAAGAGAGAGGAATAGAAATGGGGATTGATTTAGTAGAAAGCGTTTGTACTAATATCCCAGAGGACTTCTTATCCCAAATATCAGATATAATTTCATAGGCTTAGTCTTATACATATCTCCATACTCTAACTTATCTATTCAGGGAATCTTTAAGGTCATTGTCTTAGCATTTCAATTTATAACATCATGGTATAGAGATAACCAAGTCATACTTAGGATAATGTCAAAGTCAAGTATATCCAATATTATCAAATCTCTCCATGCCTAAAAATCCATGAACAAAATAGAACATGCATGATAAATATGGGCTATTACTATAGAGTCTCCAACCAGAGCACATACATAAATATGAGGGTCAATTATATCACAAATAAAGTCCAATCCCAAGGAAAATCAAATAGATACATAAGAATAAGTTGAAACCAAATCAAATAAAATAGTAGCTATCTGGTCATAGATGCGAATAGTACCTATAATGATGGCATCAAACTCCTTAACCTCGATCTTGCCTAGGAAGGCATAATAGTGAGCTCTATTTTTTAGTTTGGAAACCTCCCTATTAGGTTGTGCTCTACCCTTCCTACATTACCATTACCTAGATTTCCACTAAGACCTCCTTTATTATTACCCCATCTATCCTATGGTTGATATTTACCATTACCATTACCATTACCTCCACCACCTCTACCAGAAAGAACTATAGCCTTTCTTGTTGTTGACCTTGTGACCTAGACTATCTCTGAGGACAGTCCCTATTGAAGTTCCCCATAAAACCATAAGTATAATAACCTCAGTCAAGAGAAGGCCTGTTGGCAGAAGAATAAAAATCCCTTTGGCCTCTAGCGACTAAGGACTATTGAATAACCCCTAGCTGACTACCTGTAGTATAATTACTCAACTTATTGTTATGCATGAAAATTTCCCAAATATAAATTATGATAATACTAGGCTTGAATAGACCAGGAAAAACTTAAATCGGGGAGAAAAATCAAAGCCTAAAGGAATTGGGCCAAAAGGCCTAGTAATGGACAAGTTTAGACTGCTGGAAGTCGCTATAGTAATTGGGTAACCATTGTGATGGTAAAAAAACTGCTATAGTAGTAAAAAGTAGTATTTCAACTGAGGGATTTTTAAAAACCCTCATTTTTACTATTTCCTCAAGGTGTCCCCTTTCTCCAAAAATACTCTAAAAAACCCTATCTCCTTAACTATGAGATTTTAAAGGCAACAATTCATGAGGGAAGTATTAAGACATACCTAGAGGTATCCGACATGGGAATACATTAGCACACGCTGGACAACTCATTTCTCTTTGTAGTAGTATGTTTCACCTAAAAGGTAAGTTATGGTTTACTAGCAACTAGACTTAGGGTAGATGCATCTAACATTAATGGTAATGTATGGAGTATCATGCATTAGGCCTTCAAGCATAGATTTAGAATGATGTACAAGTTTAAACATTTGCTTATGCTCAATTATGTTGTATTATTGTACATTAAATTAATGTTTGATTGTGATAAAGGATGGATAGATGATGGGGAAAATATTTGTTGTTTAATACCTTATAAGACCTCTAAAATTGGTAGAAAGTTAGACGATACAGTAAAATATAGTAGGGAATATTTAAGTAACTTAATTAAAAAATATAATGTCAGGGGTGTTTTAATTACATTAAGAAAGTGGGTAAGGGTGACGCATGGTAAGCCGATATTAGTAATTATCATAATTGGATCTAATGACTGATGCGTGAACATAAATAAGTAAACATTACAAACTAAAGATAGGTTTTCCATTAAAAATGAAAAGTGAATATAGAGAATTATGTGAAAATAGGAACTTGGGATGTGGATAGGTAGAAAGTAGTCTTAGCATCAATTTGAATTTTGGCATCACCGTAGGGGCGTGTGGTATATAATGGCTATGAATAGATAGGTATAAATAAAGGTCTTCATCTAACATGAGTTGTGGTCTTGTTGTATCACTTAGACTATCTTAGCCTTGTGCTTTTTGTGAACTTGATATCAATGATTTTTATCTAGCATGACTTGTGATTTAGTGACTGCATTGCATTTCATTTGCATTAAGATAATTTGTTGAGATGATGGATTAGGTACCACACCGGTATGAATATGATATATTGTGATATAGATTGAGTATCATGCTGGTACGGATATGATATGTTGTGATATAGGTCGGGTACCATATCGATATGATATGATATTAATGATGGTAATGAGATTGTTGAGAAGAAATAAAGAGAGATGATGTGCACATCGTGCATACACGCACTCATTCATATACATGGCATGTTTTTATTATGATTATATACAATGATGATTTATTGATGAAATATGACTACGTGGGAAAGCTTGTGGTATCATGTGATAAAACATGGTGTGTTTGGTTGATCAATTTCATTAGTTATTAGTGTTGTTATGATTGTTTTAAAATTTGAATGTACTTATATATATATATATATATATATATATATATATATATGTGTGTGTGTGTGTGTGTGTATGTGTGTGTGTGGGTATGAATGCATATATATGCCCTTGTACATATTTTCTATTATGTAAATAGTATAGAAGGGTCTACAATAGTAGGTGGTCCCTTGTATGGACTAGGTTGGAGGAAAGAATCTTTGGTTCCCTAACTGGATACTATATAACATATTTTGTAGAAGTTTAATTTTCATAGGTGATGTCTAAGATAGCAAATATTGAGTTTAGAAGTAGATGTATATTAAGGACTATAGTTACCATAAGGATGAGTCAATAGAGAAAGAAGAGGTATAGGCTAAGAGGGCTATTCAAAGGACAAAGATATAAAAAAATATTAAATGATAGGTAAATCACAAAAATGCTAAAGTGGGATGTGAGGTAACCTATAATTGGGGGTTTAGATCCAAAACTTGCTTGATGTTATGATCTCTCCGTATTTATTATTGACATTAGTTGTTTCTAAACTTGGTCCGTCGATGATGTTTTATGTGTAGGTACACTGATGTTACACTTATTATACCTCCACTTGGGGGTATAGCTATGGCACAAGTTAGTTGGAGTTTCTATAGAAGCAACACCAATCACTCAGCAGTTGCTCCTGTCATCACTATTTTGCATGAATGATGCATCATGGATGTCCCCATTCCTTTTCTAGTGCTCTTGTATCAATTTAGGCTAGGTTTTTTAGAGTCACTTATAGTTGTTTTCTGAATTTACTTCACATGTCAAATGTATTAAAACAAATTACAATACAAATTGATGTAATAACCATTTTTTTAATTGTTGAGTTGTTATTAATATTCTAAACAACCTCGGTTAAGTAAATATTGTAGTAACTTTCGTGTTCGTTGAAAGTTGGGATATTTAGAGTTCACTTATCTAGGTTAGGTGTAGGTAGGTACCCATCACAATCCAGTGGGTTGGGTCATGACATTTAGAAGCTGGAAGAGATAAATAAATAGGGCAGGCCGAATAAGCCTACTAGCTATGACCCTTAAAATACGAAACCCACATTGCTTGACCAACTTGTTTACCCTTTCTACATTTTTCACATAATTAGCAACCTTATTAGATCTCTTTTAGGTAGAAGTCAAATAAACAGTCAAAACCTACAAGTCAGTGTTCAGACCCTTCACAAATAACTGAGCTCTTTCTTTCTTTGTACCAAGTTTGAGTAGCATAACAGGATAAAGCATAAAATATGGCCTCATATGTTATAATAGACATATTTCCCTTCTCGAGGGACTAAAATACATCCTTCCTATGACCATGAAGATTACAAGGTACATACTTTTCCAAAAATAGGGTGTGAAACTGAGCCCTTATCAATAAAGGCAAAGTTGATGGCTGAAACTCCACATACCTCCTCCACCACTGGTTGGAATCACCTTATAGTTTGAAATTAACAAAAACAATATCGTGCTGCTCAACGATACCTAATTTCCAGGCTTTCGTAATAATCAATGATGAACTCAAATGCATATTCCATCTCAGAGCCAACAAAGGTAGGAGGTTTCATCTTCAAGATCTTGGTCAATATGTCAAGCTCAATCCCAGTCATGATAGAACCTAACACAGGGTGAGAGAAAATCTCAGTACCCAAGGACTAACCTATTCTAGAAGAAATTATAGTTACTGGATGAACATATAGAAATCGGTAAGAAGGCATAGCAAGAGTGGCCCCAATACCAGCCTATCTACTTATAAGAGATGGAACTGATGTGATATAGAAATATAACACTTTTAACACTTAAAATGAGGAGAATATGCAAGTTTCTAAGGCCTTTTTGTTAGTTATGATCTGTTTTGGGTATGTATTGCAGGAAATCATGTTTTGGAAGATAAGTTCATAAAAATGGTGAAAGGGGGTGTTTTTAGCCACTTTTGGAGCAATTATGGATGATTGGGATATTTTTTGGCTTGATCGTGATCAATGCATGTTCGAGATTCAAAGAAGAGCTAAAAAAATAACTCTCGACACCTACTAAGTTGCCTTATAGACCGTATGTAGACAAAGCAGGTGCCAGAAAGTCAAAATCCTGAGAGCTAAGCACTGCAGTATTTTTGCTCCTACTACCTGTGCCCTGGGCCTGGGCCGCATGTAGTACCTACACCCTTCCAGACCACAGGTACAGGGAGCAGGTGGCCACCGAAGCTATTTTCTCCTATTTTGTTCGGGCTTAGTTCTTACGATTTTCTCTTGTATTATAAATACCCCTTATGTACTTTTTAGTAGAGGTTACACACTTTTAACCCTTAGAAACATATTTTGATTTCAAGATCCATCTTTGATCTTGGGATTTCATTGTATTGACTTTGATTGATTATTCAGTTTATAGTTGTGGGTTTTCTTCATTTTATCATTGTTAATTCATCTTTGCCTTCCAATATGAAGGCAATAATCTTTCATCTTCGCATATTATTGATTTTTTCACAATCATGAGCGGCTAAAAACCAAAGCTAGGGTTGTGAAAATCCTAGCGAACTAACAAAGTAGGGGAAGTGTGATTGTTGGCAGGAACCAATACCCATGGCATGCATTGCTTTATCTTCGATATGATTGATTTCTTAATGGGTGAACACATTAGGATACAGCCTAGATATTGCTACTTACTCTAAAAGGGGGTAGTGACTAGGAAAAGGTAAAGGCAACAGTAATTTTGTAGTTAATAATCTATTCGTTGCAGTACAACGGTACATCTAAATGATTATTAGCTTTCATCTAATAACCTGAGATTCAAAAGTTGATAGTTAACTAAGATCGGGGTAAGGGTTAGTAATGTGACACCCTGATACTCAAAAGGTAAAGGGTGAAATCCTCCTACTCATCCAAAAGACTATAGGAGGTACATAATTTATCAGTTCTGCATGTAAGGTATTGGGTTGGTTCAACAATGCATGACAAACCTATGGAGTTGAGACCTTGGGGGAACACAATCCTGGTGTTTACTTACGATTGATCTTCAACCAAGTTAATACTTTTTTTGTGTTCGAGACAACTACAAACAAATCCCCCTATTTACTTTCCTATTTTGCCCATAAACTGTAACTACTGAGATCTGTCAAATCATGTATTCCCTTGGGATTCGACCCCAAACTTAGTTGGGTTACTATATCTTTAGAATAACTATACTATCATCTAAAATGTGGCATTTCTTGGACGTCATCAAAAAATTAGTGTCGTTGTTAGGGAACATGGGGTTAATTTATGGATTGAGGTTATTGCAGTTTTTGGGTTTTTTTAGTTTTTCTTTTTTCTTAGTCGGGCATACGCCGGTGTATGCCTAGAACACGGAGTAGAGAAATTCCCTTACTCCTAGTGAATCTGAATCCAGAGAATCCTACAAACACCTGGTAGGATGTCTGAGCCAAAAAGAAGTGATAATCCTGAAGGGGTTCGCGATATTATACCTCTTACTGAAGGGGTGCAAGATATTATTGATCGTCAGACTGGTGAGATTTTAGATCAAACTGAAGTTAAAAGAAAAGCAGTAGAAGAAGCTCAGAGGATAGCTAAGGATGCAGATCTAGCTGAACAGAGACAAGCAGTCGACCACCGAGCATCACTCGGTGGAAATCAAAATAGAGCTAGAGGTGCCTGTGTTTAAGTAATCCCAGCATATCAATATGTGCAGCCATATATCTATGATAAAAAAGATATGGGATATATTGAGCCAATAGAGACTGGAGCCATAGTACCTCCTATTTTTCCCTAGGCATCAAATTTGACATTACGAATGCCACGATCTAACTTCTAAATTTGAAGGGTGTGTTTGCAGGATTGCCTACCGATAATGCAAACTTACACCTTGTAAATTTCCTTGGGATCTATAAATGGTATACCAATCTAGGGGTAAATTAGGAAGCACTTAGACTGAGGCTTTTCCCCTTCTCACTTACAGGAGAAACATTTTTATGGTTACCGAAATTGCCCAGAGGATCAATCACAACTTGGAACGAGTTGTGCAGACAATTCTTAAATAGGTTCTTCCCTCCGTCAAGGATATTGTAGCTAAAGAAAGAGATCTAGAATTTTAGGAAGCTGCAGTCAAAATCCATGTATGAGGCTTAGTTCAGATTTAAGAAAAAGCTGAACATGGTGCCCTATCATTAATATTTAGGGAAAAGCTTATCATATATATTCTACAGAGCTCTGAACATCAGTTTCAGATCCATGGCAAACACCATCTCTGGAGGAGCTTTTATGAGACTACGTTGGGTGGTAGTTTTGGACATGTTAGATCGGATTTCACTCACTAACGGAGGGAGGAAAACTCAGGAGGTTGAGAGGGGATCTCATACTTATGATATTGGTACTTCCTGTGACCAGAGAGAAGCTGATGATACAATAGTGAAAGAAATTAAGTTACTAAGGACTGATTTAGGGGTGCTAGCAAAGTAGTTCATAGAAAGTTAATACAGTAGAAGCACAAGGGACAGATTCTGAATTATATGAGTCTGAACTGGAAGAGGAAATTAATTATCTGGATCGTCATATAGCGAGTTTTCGAGCCCAAGGGTAAGGAAACCAAGGTTGGAACTATTATGATAAATCCTAAGACCATAGCAGAGAGCAAGATGATGACTGGAAGAAGAAGGATGACTACAGAGAGAAGGGAGATAAATATATATCACCTGGTAGACGTGATGCATAAAATGGAGGAGATGTTAACTAAATTTGTGAAGGGTCAAAAAAATCAGGAAGCCAGCCTTAAAGAGATTAAGGTTTATATTTCAGGATTGACCCAGAAGTTTGAGTCACATGCGACTGCTATCAAGCATTGGAGCACCAGTTTGGGCAGATGTTAGCAACTCTGAACTAGAGGCAACCAGGTACCCTTCCAAGCAGCACAGTGCAAAATCTGAAAAACGATGGTAACATACTTGCTATTACCACAGGGAGTGGTATCACTACTATGGATCCCCTAATGCCTTCTATAAAAGTTGTTGATCATGAGGTACCTATTATTGAGTCTGACAAGGTAACATGTGATAGAGATATAGTTGATAAAGATAAAGGTAAAGGCTTAGTCATTGAGCCAAAAGTGAGACAGATTTTGAGACCACCCCCACCTTTTTCGCAGCGACTGGTGTAGAAAAAAGAGGAAGGTAAGTTCAATCAGTTCATTAACATATTGAGAGAATTGATCCTGAACATACCTCTTCTTGAGAAATCAGAGCAGATGCTTGGATACGACAGGTTCATAAAATAGTTGATCACAAGGAAGAAAGGAACAACTTTTGAGGATGTTGAGGGTGTGCACCACTATAGTGTAGTTATGACTAAGTCGTTGGAGTAGAAAAAAGGTGACCCCAGAGCGTTCACTATACCAGGCACTATTGGGTTATCCAGATTTTCTTGAGATTTATGTGATTTAGGGACCAACATTAATTTGATGTCATCGGCCGTCTTCAAGCAACTAGGCTTGAACTCTCTAGAACCGACTTCAATACGTCTAGTAATGGCTTACCACACAGTGAAAAAGCCTGCGAGAATCTTGTTTGATATGATTGTCAGGACGGATAAATTTATTTTTTAGGCTGACTTTGTCATCTTAGACTGTGAGGTTGATGCCGAGATGCCCAATATTTTTTTAAGACCATTTATGGCCACAGGCAGAGCTATGTCATCTTAGACTGTGAGGTTGATACCGAGATGCCCATTATTTTGGGAAGAACATTTATTGCCACAGGTAGAGCTATGGTTGACATGGAGAAGGGTGGGTTGAAATTCTGAGTCAACAATGAGGAGGCGACATTCAATATCCAAAAGTCTATAGAGTAGCCAACCGACATGAGAGTAGTATCGGTGATTGATTGTATTGATGACCCTGGAGGATAATCCTATGAGTATCTTGATGAATTTTGAGTAATCAAGATATCTGTGTCATACCGTGATGTTAAATCAAGTGTTGCATGGGAGGCAACCTATGGTCTTATTGGTGAAGTCTGAGTAACCAACATGGCCACGTCGTGCCACGATGTTAAATAAAGCACTGAGTGGGAGGCAACCCACTATATTTTATTGTTTATATTTGTTTTATTTTTGTTTTGGTAGATTTTTAGCTTATGGACCTTACATGGAATATGGTAAACATTGCTACATTCATCAATTTCTAAGTAAGGGGACTGTGTGATCAATCCATCATGGTCACAAGTTCCACACGGTAAGTTGAATAGAAAATAGAAAAGTTGAAATTTTGAGGATAAAAAATGGTAAGTTATGGACTTTGGCACCTAATTTTACTTTTGAAACCTAAAACTTAGATTGAGGGACCATAAGTATCTAGAAATATGTCAAAATTCCAAGTACACGTTGTGGAAAAGTAGGCCACATATATTGAACCGGCACCTGCACCCAGCAACTGCGGGATGCAGGTGCTATCTGTGCCCAGGACCCGACCACGGGTACAGGGCACGGGTACAAGCTACATATAGGTCAAAATTTGGGCCCATTTTTTAATTAAAATTTTGGGCTCACCAACATTTAAATATGACCTATTACAGCAACCACTTATATAAAAACATTCTAACCCTCATTCTCACTCATTTTAATCCTCAAAACATCAAATTTCTCTTTGGATTCAAACTTCCCACTTTAAATATAAACGAACCCCACACTTAAGAAAAGGTGAAATTGATACTTATTTGAGATACCAAATTGTCCAAACACACTAGAAACAAGTTTTAACTTTGGTTTTGCTTGAGTTCTTTGTTATTCTCCTCCGGATTTGTATATAAAAGGTAAACTTTCTTGGCTCATAATGGGTATATAATGTTTTATTTATGGTTAAAACTAGTCAATATGTGTATTTCATTGCTATATGTATAGAAACAATCATGTTTGTATAAGGTATCCTTGAAGTAGCCTATAATCATAATGTAGGGCCTTGGTTTAAGTTAAAATTCTAAGTTAGGCCCTAACCGGAAGTTAAACTTGAATGAATGAAAGTAGTACCATGAGTTGACTATGTTTGTTTGCTTTGAAATTCATGATTCTTGAGTAGTGTGTATATATTGGACTTATTGGGATTTCAAATAGGTTAAAAGGATTTGAAAAGTGGGAAACATTCAAACTTTTGAATTTTGAATTTTTCTTCAACTTTCACCATCCCTTACTTTTGTTGGAAGATAATAGCTAGGTTTTCAGGTATATATGGCACCTAAAGCGGTAAAGAAGAAAGTAGTTGGTACTTTGAGAAGATGGGCAAGGTCTCCTAAGCTGAACAGTTTGGTGGAGGAGTATCTGAGGCAACGTCATATTGATGCTGCAGTTGCAGTGACATGTAGAATCACACGGGGAAAAACTCGCCAGGATGTTCAATCAGCCACATCCCGATTGAGGATAAAGTCCATAAGGAGATCACCACCACATACTCCTCCACCCAATGATGATAATGATAAAGAGGAGACTAAGTCTGAGTTGACTCCACAGGTTGATGCTCAGGACCCCCAGTATGAGTAAAGCTAACAATATGGGCCAGCCCAGCCCAGCCCAACCCTAACGGGCTAGAGAGATAAATAGGCTAGGACGGACTGTCCCTTCTAACTAAAGGGCCATTGAAAAGGCAGCCTAGCCCATCCCTAAGCGGGCCACGGGTTAGGACATGTTGGCCCTTTAAAAAATAAAAATAATCTAAAATATAATAAACAAAAAAATATAGCCCATTTAAAAATCATTTTATCGCATGGTCTAATAGTACAAATAATGTGATTAGAGAGATCAATTCAAAGACAATATTAATTAGAGATTCAAAGTTATCTCATTCCAAAAAAAATGCCAATCACCAAAAGATGGACAAAAATTAAATTCAAAAACTTACAAGTCTTAACTGGACAAAAATATTGCCCAATTACAAAATAAGTCTAATTTTTTAAATATTACAAAACCAATCAATTAAAGCTTATTAACTCCAATTCCACTTGCACTTGTATTGTATTCTGAACCATCAATCACATTTGAATCAACATTTGACATAGTTTCCTTAAGAAGTTCATCTTCATCTACAAATAATTCATCAAACAAGATACGAGTTATATAACCATAAATAATTCACATCAAACAAAATATTAGTTATATAACCGTTAATAAATAGTTTAATACTATTACCTGTATTAGATTTGGTAAATCCATGCAACCAATTTCTTGTAGTAACGAGAGTTTGGACATTTTCATGATGGATACTACTTCTATACTTGGTAGCAACATGGCCACCAATATTAAATGTCGATTCTGATGCTACTGAAGTAATTAGAATACTCAGTACATCACGTGCCATCATGAAAAGATTAGGATATTTTTTTTCATTATCCTTCCAATACTTGATAACATCCATCTCTTGAAAAGATTCATAATCAAGCTTTTGTTCCTCTAAATAAAGGGTCAATTCAGATTTTCCAGCATTGCAAATAGATGTACTCTCAATCATTTTAAACTCCTATTACATGAAATATAATAACAATAGAATTAGCACATTAGTATTCTGCTAATTTACTTCAACAGTTTGCTAATACGCCAGTATATTCTGCTAATTTACTTCAATAATTTATCACATTAGTATATCATACGAGGCATATCAAAAGAAGCTGTGTATTCTAATACTACGAATCTGTAAGGAGAGGAATTCCAGGATTGCAGAAAAGACACCTAAATACATTAGCTAAAGGATCTCTTCGAACAGTTCACCATAAGCTGCAGATCACCATGTTATCCTCTCTTTTTGATTTTTTAATCATTTTTTATTCTAGATGTGAACAATTGTTAAAAATACCAGTAATTCTAATTTCTTAGGGAACCTATGTTTCACCCAGTTGTTTTTCTAACTAAAGTACTAATTCAAGTAAAAATTTCTGATCATAATTTTCTCGACTAGATGTGCCCTTCTAGTCATTTTTGGATTTGTATCTCATCCAAATTAGCTCTATATGGAACTAATGCATTATGCTTCCTAAAGAAGTTTATAAACTGCCCAGAGAAATATGATTCATACAGTATTTCATGAAAACAGAGAGAAGTATGGTACACTTCAGTATATATAATAAACAAATGTACTTGTACCAATCAAAGCACTACATAAATAAAAGAATAAATAAAAAAAATTGATACTTATAGCAAATAAACTGGACTTTTTTTGTTTGGATTGACTTCCTTCTTCAATTGGTTTACATTGAAGAGTTGCAACTGTCCTTGTCCTAGTTTGACTATTTTCATATTGTTCATAGAGCTTGTGCAATTTTTTCTCAATAGTTGCAACACTTTTTTTTGCCAAAGAAGCATCATACTTTAAGAAACAAAATTCTAAAAGTTGTAACTTGAAGCGAGGATCAAGAATGGCTCCAAATGAGAGTACTAGACTAAATCTATTCCAATATTTCTAAAACATTTTGAACATTCTTGCAACCATTTCCTTAATAACTTTATCAGAACTACTTAAATGTTTCTTCAACAAGCATTCAATTTTCCAAACTTGCATAAAGTATAAGTTGGAAGTCAGATAACTTGAACCAGAAATCAAATTAGTTATTTCATAAAAAGGTTCCATGAATCCAAATAATTTTTCTTCCCTTCTCCAGTGATCAAATGTAGGACAAAGAGAGTAATTTCTATCGACCAACTGTAGACTAGAAAAAGCTTTTTCATATTTTAGTGCACTCTCAAGCATCAAGTACATTGAGTTTCATCTGGTTGTCACATCCAAACGTAAATCCAATTTTGTACTAATCCCTACTTGCTTAACACATTGTTCAAATTTTATCATTCTACCTTCAGATTCTTTTACATACTTTACACTTTCTCTAATTCTAAATAAGGCATCAGTAGCTGCTTTTAAACCTTCTTGGACAATCAAATTAAGAATATGAGCAGAACAACGCACATGAAAAAATTCACCATCACATAATAAACTCTTTTGTAAGCCAAGATGTCCTTTTAAAATAGTTTGCAGGCTATCATTATTAGTGGCGTTATCCAAAGTAATAGAGAAAACCTTCCTATCAATGCCCCATTTCTTAAAACAATCATATATGGTTGCAGCCAATTCAACTCCAGTATGAGGAGGAACCATACAACAAAAGTTTAAAATTTTAGCAACTAACTTCCAATTATCATCAACATATTAAGCAGTTAAACAAAGATAACCCTCCGACGTACCTGCTGTCCAGCAATCAGAAGTTAAACAAACTCGATTAGGAATCTTGGGCAAGGCTTGTATTAACTATTCTTTCTCTTTTAAATACACCTTTTGAACATCCACAATAGAAGTGTTTCTTGACGGCATTATTACTTCTCGATTTACATAATCTAACCAAGCTTTAATTTTTTTATATTCAACAAAAGAATACGGAAAATCATGCTCAATAACAGCTTCAGCAAAATTTTCAAGGGAAATCATTTGATCAATTTTTCTCGACTGTATGTTACCTTGTTAATCCATATACATCTGACCCAAATCATGGTATTTGAGCATTGTGCATTAACGTATATGTCGTTTTAAATGTGATGTTCCATAGTTATTACCATTTGGTCCAGAGTAGAACCAACCTTGTATATTCCCTTACAGCCTCTGCATTCTGCCCTTTCCACACCATCTTGCCTCTACCAAGCTTTTTCATATATGTCCAAACATGTGATTTTAATTGCTTTATTTTCTTCTTCTCAGGTTCTTCATTCACCTCTACAGAATTCTCATATGCACTATGTTCATCAACATCCTCCATTGATCCTGTAAGAAGATAAACATTTCAAAATATAATTTCAGACTTCAAAAGCTGAAAATCGACTGTAAAAATGGTACCAAAGAGGGGTGTGAAAATAGTGAAAGTATATTATGCATCTACACTTATAGTCGTACATATAAGTAAACTAACTGTGATCTGTTGATTGTCAACTTCCATGAACAAATACAGTGAGAGATAAAAGAAAATACCCCTAGTTATAGAATCTTTACATCAAAAAATAGGAACATACAACTGCTACTAAATCTGTGTTTATAACCAAAAGAATATCTCTGCAACTATATGAGAAAAAAGATCAAAATTGAAACCTAAATTTGTGTTTGTAACCAAAAGAATATCTCTGCTACTACATGAAAAAAAAGATCAAAATTGAAACCCAAATTCCCCGATATAGGTAAACTGAAATGGAGTATAAAAAACTGCTACTCCATAACTCTTGCCACGAATTTCATAGATGACTTGGAAATAACATAAGAAAGAACCTGATATCTTTCATACCATCATTTCAAGAAAATTATCTAAGAAGAAGTAGGGGAATTTACTATTTAATTTTGACCATATTAACCATTGTCTCTTCATAAATTAATTGATCTTTTCCGATCAACTGGACATGGTACGATAAGATCGACAAGAGTTTAAGGAGTAGATCCTTGGAGAGACCAGTTCAGTGTCAAAATCAGATAAAACAATTGAAAAATATAATGGAACTTCTAAAAAAAAGGTGATTAAATCAGACAGAAGGAAGATAATTTTCTCATATTGTTACCTACCTATATTCATTTAGAGAGATATAGAAGATCTCAATTTTATGATGAAAATAGAAGGGAACTCAAGAAGCACACACAGCCAGCAGTAGCGGTGCAGCCACAGGTCGCAAATCTTAAGTTGCAAAGAAAAGAAATAAAAATGTGATATGAATTGTAATGAACCCTAAAGGCTAAAATGATGTAAGTTTGTGACTTTGTGTACTTGGGTTGGGCTTGTTGTCTGAATAGGGTTGGGGCATTAGGGCCTTGAATGGGGTTGGGCTTATAATTTGTTTTATAATTTGTAGTCCACGGGCTGGCCTCTAAGGACGACGGGCTAGGCCTCTAAGGCCAAAGAGTCAGGTGGGGCTGGTCTTAAAAGCCTTATTTCTAAAAGGGCCAAGAGAAATGTAACCCAACCCTACTTAATTAAAGGGTTGGGCTGGGCCGGTCTCACGAGCCAAGCCGATATTGATAGCTCTAAGTATGAGGATGGGTCCCAAGACTTTTCTGACAAGGTTGAGTATGAGCAGACATCAACAGTGCCCCAGTATAAGGAGGGTACCGCTACTTAAACACGACAGACAGAGGTACCCCAGTCTGAGAAAGATACAACACAAGCATCCCATGATACACAGCCAGAGCAGATACCTGCACCTACCGTAGATGCACCTCATGTAGAGGGACATCTTAGGTGGTGTGTGGTAGGGATACGACATATATTTAAGCTTGATAGCCGTGTTTGAGAGCTAGGCAGACTCACGAGATGTATCTATGAGGAGCACCGTATTAACTTATCGGGGCTGAAGTGGTTACCATAGCTGAGGGCAACATTTGACAGGTATCAGCTCGGGTAGATGGCTAGGCCATGCGGTTCTTATATACTAGCTATAGTATGAGAGTTTTATGCATCTTACAGATATACCATAGTCCTTCCCATGTGCCTTCATCAAGGATTTATTAAATTTGCACGACAACCACAACTTGATGTCACACTAGTCAGAGGGATCAGAGTTCACATTAGAGTGGAGACAATCCATAGAGTTATATTTAGCCCAGATTATTCACACCTGCATCTATAGTAGAGCACAACCACAGATTAAAGATCACACGGGATCATCATATTATGTGGGATGCTGGGCATAGAGCTGATAGGGTCGAAATAGATAGATGCATAGTCAGTTATATTTCACTAGAAGGTGATGTTACCCCATGTATTGAAGGGCAAGCTGTGATCAAGAAGGGCATGCTGACAATAGAGGCCAAATTTTAATGGTTGCTAATTTGATATCGCCTACTTCCCACTGCATTTGATAACACATTGATGTGGGAGAAAGATATATTAGTTGCCTGCTTGATGGAAGGTTGACAATGATTTTTTTGCCATCCTCAAGTATGAGCTACATGATAGAGCCTTTGGTGAGCTGAAAACCTGCCATTTCCTTGTATGATCCAGAAGCTATACGATAAGGTAGATGTGCCTGAGTTACTAGGTATTGATGAGAGGGTGACTGCTACTGCGACTGAATTGACGAGGACCATAAAGGGTTTGGCACATCCAAGAACTTCCAGGAGACCTAGACAATAGGTACCAGTACCACAGGCCCAGACTGAGGGCCCGACAGTTTTTGCAACACCTGATGAGGCATAGATAGATGATGTGGGTATTGGTTTAGATATGGAGATAGGGAAGCAGAGAGTTGATTCATATTCGATCACTCAGGCTGAGGGGACATAAGTTACTTCTTCTTCATCCCCAACTTCGACCTCGAAGTCAGTTGATACATCTACAGAGCCTGCTCTCCCATCTCGTACAGCCCTGTGACAGGTATTATTACTATATCCAGTGAGTTTTTACAGAGTCTAGTGGATAACTAGAGGGCTATAACCGCTCGATTGAAGGTTGTCAAGACTGAGATGACTATCCTCTTTGGGCAGATGAGATCGGGGGTCAGAACTAGATTTGAGTAGGCCAAGACTAGATAGGAGGCTACTTAAAGAGTCGTACTGTTAGAGCTGTGTGTCAACTTTTAGACATGGATTAATGAGCTAGAGAGACGGGTTACATCTCGATATATAGAGACAAGTGTGCCGAATTTGTTTCAGCTAAGAGAGGATTTTAATATCCTACGAGCAGATGTATGCTCTCTTGTAGAGAGTCATGTAGCAGCTATCCCTTGATGTTACCCCTATAGTCTAGATATCACCTCTACGTACGCTGAGATAGTTTGACTTTTTAGCGAAGGATGATGAGGAGGTCCCAACAGTTAGTACCAAGAGAGGTCACTTACATGATTTGGAAAATCCTATTATGACATAGGAGAAGACCTTAAAATATTCAGACATAATTCTTTGGAGACTGCACAAGTAGATAGGCAGAAGCAAGGTGATATAGCAGCGGGTACATCATCCAGTATTGCACCATCGCCACCACCTCCTCCTCCGACTTTTATGCCCCCATCTGGGGAGGCTCTTGACTCTGGCACTTAGTGAATCCTAAGTATGTTCTCGCTTCCCTATTTTTTGTTTTTTTAGTGCATTAAGGACAGTGTGCAATTTTTAGTTAGGGTGGACATACCATTCCACTGCGGTGATCTTAGAGAGCAAGGCTACCTTGTTTAACATAGATGTGGACATCTCTAGACTTGTGGTGTATATGCAACAAGTGGAGGAAGAAAATAAGAGGCAAGTAGAGATGAGTGAAAGAAAGAATAAGAAGTTTCACTACTCGAATCAAGGTGAAGGTCAGCAGTAGAGTGGTAGAGATAGTGAAAAGTGGTCTAAACGAAGTGGAGAAATTCTTGTTCCTTCTCTACGGCTAGTGATCCACTGCTCTTTATCTAATATCATCGAGTGATCATCGTTCTCAGTATGATAGTGGGTTTAGAGAACCAGGATCCTAGCCTCACACTAGAGGGGCTCAGTTAGCTCTATTGTATCCTCCTTGTAGATTTTGTGGTCAGGTGTACCGTGGTATTTGTGAAGAGGGGGGGAATAAGTTCTTTAAATGTGGTCAAATTGGTTATATGCAGGGAAATTATCCTTTTAATGTTGCTTCTGGGGACCAGGAGGTTCGAGTCCCCTTTAATATTACTATCATATGCTTGGGACGTTTGAGTCCCCCATATCTTATTACATGATTTGGTGCTTATATCACCTTGATATGTTGGGAGGTTCAAGTCCCCCATAGTGCATATATTTACCATCTAGTTCATGTGGCTACACGCACTGGGGCCCTACCAGTTGGCGGATAGCTGGGGTCATATAGCCCATGGGTGCCTTCGTATGTTATAATGGTTGAGTTACACAATCCAAAATAAAGTTTTAAAATGCCTGATAAACCTTGTTCCTTATCCCAGCATGTGGTATATATATATATACATGCATTTGATTATGTGCATTGGATTTGAGTAATTTTGAATGGTTGATCATGGCATTATTTTAATCCTTATCCCTAAGTTTCATGCTAGCACTCCAACCGTTATCGTCTTCAGACGTCGTATCCCCACGCGATGCAGAAACTGGTCATACTTTTACTTCTCTTTCTCAATGATTAGGATTCAAGATCAACTCGTGAGTTGACATTGAAGTAGTGAGCTTTGACACTTTGGAAGCCTACATTTTATGTTTTGATTTCTTATGTCTCAAACTGTTTAGACTTATTTTTGGATATAGTCGGGGGTATGTCCCGATACTTTATTAATATTTAGTTTTAGTTCTTTGTCTAAAAGGTTTTGCCTAGATTATTGTGGATATTGGGCGATATTAGTCGGTTGTTTTGCCGGTCATCGGTCGTTGGTGATACATATGTTTTGAATTTTCCTTAAGTTTGTCGCATGCTATCTTGTCATATGTTTAGAGTTTATCTGACGACAGGTTTATTGTGTTGTTTGGTTAGGTGCAAAGGGATGGTCTCCAGTCCACGTGGGACTTGAGATGCCCATCACGACCAGGATATGGTTCGGATCGTGACATTCCAGTATTATTACATGTCTCAACAAAGTGTGCAACATATTGCTTTATATTCTCTTTGCCCCTAAATTATTGAAATTTGGGGGCTTGATAGCCGACAGGTATTTTGAAGCTATCAATCCTTGCTGTTGATGATAGGCGAATTTACACGCCTATATCACTATATTTTGCCCATATTTGTGCCATGTTTTGAGAACAAATTATATATTTCATGCACTTTTAGTCCTTTTTCCTGTAAGTGAGCTAACGAACATGATTAGCAAAGTTTCAGGTATAAATGATGCAGAATTCAGCATTTTATGGCTTACTTGACGCCAAAGAAAGCTCACGAAGGAAGGAAAGGGAGCTTGGACGCCTAAAGGACCAAAAGTGATACATGGAAAACCTGTCCCGGGCTAAAACAGCATTTCTGAAGACTTTAGGGACTAGCAGTAACTTAGTTGGATTTGGATAATGATACATTAACCTAGTACAATTGGGTTAAGTATCTCATTAGCTTAATAGGATTTGGTTAGATATTTCATTAGCTTAGTAGGATTAGAATATGGATATTACAAATACCCTATCATGCTAGAGATTTTTATTCATTCTTCACTTCAAAAAGACATCTTCATACATTCCTCATAAATTCTAGTTCTTATTCTTCTACTTCTCAATTCCGAAATCTTTCCCTTAATTTTTCTATTCTTAAATTCCGCAACAAGAGAATCGTTACTTGCTAGGGAAGTTCACGCCTAACGCCTACCACACCATTATTACACGAAATCTTTATTGTGGTATAATAACAATGTCAATTGTGATTTCCTTCGCATTCATGGGTAACTAAACTTCTCTGTTGGGGTTATGGAAGCCGAATGAGGTACTATCTATTGCTATGAGTTTGTGAGTTCGTGACACGTATGCTGCTTATATCATTATTCTCTTCATCTTAATCTAAATTCTTTGTGGTTGCAAACGTAAGAATACGCCAGTATAACATTTAACTTGTTCGAAAGAAAGGTTATTTGTCTGGAAAAGAGATAGTGTCAAGGTAGTAGGGTCCCATCCTAAATTCCCTATTAAACAGTTAGTGCCATAACTGGATTAACCTCTTGGAGAATTCGTACCGTTAGACACGCTTTAAGCTCGAAAGAGTTAAAGTGAAATAATCCTCGAATAGGTCAAAAGACGCCTGGATTTACCATCGAATACAATTCTCTATAAGCACATGCATGTCGGAATTCAACACACTCATAGCTAATAGAGACGTATAACTCATAAGGTGGACATATCCCCAACTCCTCAAATCTCATTGTTTACAACTTACGAAACATTCTTTCTTTTTACTTTGCTATTTTCAGTTTTTACTTTTATATTGTGGTTACACATTACAATCCCCCCTTCTTACGAGACTTGTACTAAAAGTCTAGTAACCGTTGCCTACTTGTTGACCAAGCTATTCCCTGTGGGATCGATACCCAACCCAGGTTGGGTTCTACATTTGCTAACGACCGCTTTAGACTCCTACGAGAGCTGTAGATTGAGCGTTATCAAAAATTGGCGTCGTTGCCGGGGAATACGAGTGTCAATCAAGTTCGTGATAATTACTAGACCCTTTGGTCAAAGATTCTCGTACTTTTACTTTCAGTTTTTGTTTTTGTTTACTGCAGGTTTTTATTCAGTGCACGCCCCATACTAGAAGTTCTGGTCAACCGTTATTACCTTTCAATCCTGAACCACAACGTATTGGTAAAATGGAAGCACAAGCAGAAATCGAAAGGATGGCTGCTCAACAGGAACAGGCGATATTAGCTGCTCTTGCCGCCGCTCAAGTTCAACAACAAAACATTGATAATCCTGGGCGAGCAACAAATCCCGACGATGAGGATTTAGGTGATGACGAGTTACTAAACCCTAGGCGTGATGCTGAAATCATAACTCCTGCCAACCTAAGAGGTCGACAAGCTCAGTTTAGGTATGATCGCCAACCTATGCAGCCAGCTTTCGACGATGATGATGATGATCTTGATGGAGCCGGAGCCACTGTAGCCATAATTCCTCCACCATTAGCGCCCGGAGCCAAGTTCAACATCACAAGCACCATGATTCAGTTATTGCAACTCAAGGTATTATTTGGTGGACTAGCAGGCGATGACCCGAATATGCATCTCATCAACTTCATTTCTACATGCAAGTCGTTTGACAATCCTGGTGTTGGTCAGAATGTAATTTGATTACCTCTATTTCTATTGTCTCTGTCTGGGGAGGCAACACTATGGTTGAATGGGCTGACTCCAGATTCAATTACAAATTGGAGTCAATTAAGAGACGTTTTCCTAGAAAGATACTTTCCGCCATCCAAAAGAGCACAATTGAGAGATAAAATCAGCAACTTTCGTCAGCTTCCCACTGAAGCTCTTCACGAAACATGGGAGAGGTTCAAGACAAAGCTAGCGAGATGCCCAAACCATCACATGACTAATGTTCACCTAATGGAGATATTATACAGAGCCTTGAATTCAATAACTAAACCAGTGGTGGATAATGCAGCTGGAGGATCTTTCATGGACCTCACCTTTGGTCAAGCAAGCAATATGCTAGATCGTATGACAAAACAAAGTAGAGCTTGGCATACCAGGGATTCTGAGGTAGCAAGCCCCACTTTATCTATTGGCATGACTGCTGACCAAAGAAGAAGAGAAGAAGAACGTGATCAAGATATGGAGCATATGAAAACACAAATGGATCTTCTTACAAAGCATTTATTATCAGGGAAGACCGAAAAAGTGAAAGCTATTGCGTCAAAAGGAAGAGACGAATCTGATTCGGAAGAGGAGGCCAACTACTTGAACAATCAGGGGGGTTTCCGCGGGAATGCCCAAGGAAACCAAGGTCGGAACTATTATGATAAATCTGGAAACAAAGACCAAGGTAGTTGGAAGAACAAGAATGAAAAGAGTGGTTTGTACGTTCCCCCTGGTAGACGTGACACCACCACATCTAATTCTGGAAGTATGGAAGACATGATGGCTAAATTATTGAAAGGAGTGGAAGCAACAAGCGCGGGAGTAACGGAGGTGATTAATGATTTGTCCTCCATGAAATAATTAGTTGATTCACATTCCACTTCAATCAAGCAAATAGAGCAGCAAATGAGCCAACTTTCAGCAGCCCTCAATCAAAGAAAGGCTGGCACCTTACCTAGCGATACTGTGCAAAACCCAAGGAATGATGGGTCATGCATGGCCATCACTACCAGAAGTGGTAAGGTGCTGGAAACTTCAGCAAAAGGCAAGCAAGTGGTTGACGAAGTTGTGGACATGGATGACAACGCACAACGAGAGAAGTCCGCGGAAGACGTTAATAAAGTCACACCCAACGACGGGCAACCTGAAAAAACTGAAAAACGGAAGCAAGAGGAGAAGAAATCCGTGGAGAGAACACTTCCCTACCCACCACCACCTTTTCCCCAAAGATTGAAGAAGGTGGCGGATGACACGCAGTTCAGCAAATTCATGACTATGTTAAAACAGCTGACCATTAATGTTCCATTGGTAGAGGCACTTGAACAAATGCCTGGGTATGCGAAGTTTATGAAGGATCTTTTGACAAAGAAGCGGGCAGCAAGTTATGAGTTGAAAGAAGATGTTCATTATTGCAGCGCAATCGCTACCCGATTGATAGTTCAGAAGAAGGCCGACCCCAGAGCTTTCACTATTCCTTGCACCATTGGATCATTGAATTTTGCCAAAGCATTATGTGACTTAGGAGCCAGCATCAATTTGATGCCATTATCAATCTACAAGAAGTTGGGGTTGCGTGATCCTACTCCAACCAATATGAGTCTTGTCATGGCGGATAGGTCGGTAAAATGACCTGTTGGTATTCTATGTGATGTCTTGGTAAAGGTTTCTTCATTTATCTTTCCGGCAGACTTTGTTATTTTGGATTGTGAGGCAGACTCAGAAGTTCCCATAATCTTGGGGCGCCCTTTCGTTGCTACAGGAAGTGTGCTCATTGATTTGAGAGCCAATGAGCTTTCATTCCGAATAAATGATGAAGTAGTTCACTTTGACGTTTGCAAATCAATAAAGAAACCCAAAGATCTGAGTGTATTTTCGGTGGCTGATGTTTTCTTTGATGATGAGAAAGAATTACTTGAAGAAGAGCAAATTATTGATGACCCTTTAGCGGTTGTGCTCATGAATGGAGAGAAAGAGGATGCTGAAAATTATGAAGAAGCTATTTGTGCTCTATCAGGATTAGGGACATATCGCTATGCTCCCAAGATGCTGGACCTTGATCTTAAAAATTGACCCACACCACCAGCTAAGCCATCTATTGAAGAGCCACCCACGCTAGAATTGAAGGAGCTGCCAAGTCATCTAAAGTACGCATTCTTAGGAAGCGGAAACACACTTCCAGTCATTGTGGCAGCCGATTTGGGTGAGCAACAAGTTGCAGCTCTCATTGCTATTCTACAAAAATATATTAGAGCCATTGGATGGACCATTGCGGATATTATTGGTATTCCACCTGGTATTTTTACACACAAGATTCAGCTTGAAGAAAATTGCACACCCACCATTGAGCATCAAAGACGTCTAAACCCACCTATGCAAGAAGTGGTAAAGAAAGAAATTATCAAGTGGTTAGACACAGGGGTTGTGTATCCTATCTCTGATAGTACATGGGTAAGCCCGGTACAATGTGTTCCCAAGAAAGTAGGCATGATGGTGGTCGCAAATGCGAAGAATAAGCTTATTCCACTCAGACCCGTCACTGGATGGAGAGTATGCATGGACTACCGAAAGCTGAATTCTTGGACACTCAAAGATCACTTCCCAATGCCATTTATGGACCAAATGCTAGATCGATTATCGGGGAAAGGATGGTTTTGTTTCTTGGACGGTTATTCAGGCTACAATCAGATTTGTATTACACTCGAAGACCAAGAGAAGACAACGTTTACATGCCCATATAGTACGTTTGCCTTCAAACGTATGCCATTCGGGTTATGTAACGCACCAGCCACCTTTCAATGTTGTATGATGTCTATTTTTCTGATATAGTTGAAGACACTTTGGAGGTATTTATGGATGATTTTTCAGTTGTTGGTGAGTCTTTTGAAGCGTGCTTGGCAAACCTAAGCATGGCATTGCAAAGATGTGTAGAATTCAACCTAGTGCTGAATTGGGAGAAGTGTCACTTCATGGTAAAAGAAGGTATCGTTCTTGGGCACAAGATCTCCGAAAGAGGGATTGAGGTTGATTGAGCAAAAATAGAGGTTATTGAGAAGCTACCTCCTCCAATTTCGGTGAAGGGAGTTTGTAGTTTTCTTAGCCATGCAGGTTTCTATCGTCGGTTCATCAAAGACTTCTCCAAAATTGCTAGTCCATTGTGCAAACTCTTGGAGAAAGATGCGAAGTTTAACTTCAATGAAGATTGCTTGAAGGCATTCGAATGCCTCAAAGGAAAACTCATTGAAGCCCCTATCATGGTAGCACTAGATTGGTCTCTCCCGTTCGAAGTCATGTGTGATGCTAGTGGTGTAGCCGTTGGAGCTGTGCTTGGTCAAAGAAAGGAGAAATTATTTCATCCTATCTACTATGCGAGTAAGGTCCTAAATGAAGCCCAAAGGAACTACACTATTACTGAACAAGAGCTCCTAGAGGTTGTGTATGCTTTTGAGAAGTTTCGTGCCTATCTATTGGGTACTAAGGTGATCGTTTATACAGACCATGCAGCTGTTAGGTATCTAATGACAAAGAAGGATGCAAAACCAAGGTTAATTCGATGGGTATTGCTGCTGCAAGAGTTTGATTTTGAGGTCAAAGATAGAAGAGGTTGCGAGAACCAAGTGGCTGATCACCTATCTAGACTCGAGAATGAGCCTGTGGTGCAACCTGAGATTCAGATTGATGATGCATTCCCGGACGAAGAGATACTAGCGACAACAATGGAGAAATTACCATGGTATGCCGACTTTGCAAATTTCGTGGTAAGTAATGTGATACCTGCCAATTTATCTTACCACCAAAGGAAGAAGTTTATGCATGACGTACAACACTACTATTGGGATGAGCCATACTTGTTTCGACGATGCGCGGATGGTATTATTCGACGATGTATATCCCATGTAGAGGTGCCTAATATTTTGGAAGCATGCCACACTTCCCAAGTTGGAGGACATCATGCAGGCAATCGGATGGCAAGAAAAGTATTGCAAAGTAGTTACTATTGGCCTTCGATATTTAGAGATGCCTACGACTATGTTAGAAAGTGCGACCAATGCCAGCGTCAAGGTGCTATTTCAAAACACCATGAAATGCCCATGTCCAAAATTCTTGAGGTAGAACTCTTTGATGTATGGGGTATTGATTTCATGGGTCCATTCGTGAATTCGTTTGGAATGAAGTACATCTTGGTTGCTGTAGATTATGTTTCGAAATGGGTGAAAGCTGTAGCGTTGGCCGACAACGAAGGAAAGCGTGTTGTAGCGTTCTTAAAGAAGAATATCTTCTCTCGCTTTGGAGTACCACGTACTATTATAAGTGATGGAGGATCTCACTTTTGCAACAAACTATTCAAATCCGTGTTGGCCAAGTATGGTGTCAAGCAACATAAGGTAGCCACGCCTTATCACCCACAAACTAGTGGACAGGTAGAGGTTTCCAATTGCGAGATCAAGCAAATCCTTGCGAAGACGGTTAATGCGAATAGGAAGGATTGGTCTCGAAAGCTAGATGATGCACTATGGGCGTATAGGACTGCATTCAAAACACCCATTGGCATGTCTCCTTATCAACTAGTTTATGGGAAGGCTTGTCACTTACCCATCGAGCTCGAGCATAAGGCATTGTGGGCATTGAAGCAATTGAATTTGAATTGGGACGACGCTATGAATCTGAGGTTGGAGCAGCTGAACGAATTAGATGAATTCCGTCTCCATGCATATGAAAGGTCAGACCTATACAAAGAGCGGATGAAAAAGTATCATGATCAGCGAATTGTTCGACGAAACTTCCGAAAGGATGTATGGTACTTCTCTTCAACTCCAGATTGAATCTCTTCCCAGGTAAGTTAAAGTCTAAGTGGTCTGGTCCATACAAAGTTATCCAAGTCTACTCGTCTGGAGTAGTTGAATTGGAGGAAAATAATGGTGTTGTCTTCAAAGTGAATGGCCAACGTGTTAAACCTTATATCGGTCCTCTTGACTCGATGAATTATATGTCCATCACTTACCTTGACGAAGTCTAAGTACTCGAGGTAACTATGTCGAGCCACGACAATAAATAAGGCGCTAGATGGGAGGCAACCCATCGTTTTATCATTTTGCGTTTATCGTTTATCATTCTAGTACTTGTTTTGCTTTTGATAAATGAAAATACAAAAATAAGAGTCGTGCCACGACCAAAACTAAGGCGCTTGGTGGGAGGCAACCCATCGTACTAATCGTTTTCATTGGTTTTGAGCAAATATAGGTGCAAGAGGTATTCAACGAGGAGATTGGTTTCAAATGACGATTTGGACGTATCGCATGGTAAAGGTGGTAAGTTAGGAATAGCGATGCATAAGGCTATGGATTGAGCATTGCTCATGCCAAAATAGGCATCGAGGAAGGCTAGGCCTAGGTAAGACTAGGCCATGAACAATGCAAAACCTATCCTATAGCCCAAGGTCTCGGAATCTAGTGTGCAAAGACATATGCGCCGCCCATGCTTACGTATACCATAGCATAGGCGTCGCCTATGCTATAGCATTTGGTCTCAGTATCTCATATGCTATACACTATGCGCCGCATATGTCCCCTAAATGCATTACACTATGCGCCGCCTATGCTAGCTTATGCTTTGCATTAGGCGCTGCATATACCATGCTTATGCAAAGCACTATGCGCCGCATGTGGACCCTTTTTGTCTCCAAAACCGTTTTTAAATAGGTCAAAACCCGACCCATTCTTTTTCTATATAAAGGGGACTTAGTCTTGAAACATAACCACATTGAAATTTGACCTAAAGGCGCCGCATACCCTCTCCAAATCATCTCAAAATTTTTCTTTTTTGCTCTTCCAATTCACAAGAACATCTCCAAAGGCTTCAATCACGTAAGTACTCTTTTATTCTTCATCTATTTTTCGTAAGTACTACGTTTCTATGTCTATTATGAATTTCTATATCTTGAAAGATTATTGGTGATGTTAATGTGTTTGGATTGTTGATACAAAACCATGTGAGTGAACATATACGTTAGGATAATCTTGACTTGTTTCCGACTTGAATGTGGTTTCAATAGCATTGTTATACTATTTGCGGAATTGCTAAGGTTATGAACATTGCTTAAGCTTGTTACTTGGATATTTACATGTTAGACTAGCCCGTTCATCGGGATAAGACTTATAGTTGCCTACCGACATAGGAAGTTGTGATTGTTGAAAGTAAACCATGATGTAACCCCTATGTAGTAGTATTGTTATACCTAACATGAAAGTAGTACAATGGTTGCAAGACGTGATACATCGTAGATTTTCTTGTCGGAATATAGCTCCTAAAACGTATGTCGACGAAGTCTAAGTAATCGACCTCCTTCACTTTACTGATTTGTATCAACAAACCTAAGTGTGGGGTGGTACCCCGATGGCTTATTTATAGATTGTTTCCATTGAGTTGATGCTAACATGAAATATCGTTTAAATCTCAGGAACAATGGCACCTAAAGCGAGACAAGATAAGGCTACCACATCCCAAAAGGGCAAGAAGAGAGGTCGCAGGGACTAAGGAAAATCATCCTCAATGCAATTACCCCGCTGAATGTTTGGAATAAAATTGGTTCTTGAGGAGAAAGCCAAAGAATGGTATAGGAACAACAAGGAAAGAAAATATTTTCATGTCGACTTGATCAACAAGGACACCCTAGCGAAGAAGGAGCCGCGTATGTTGGCAAAAACCATGGCATTGAATCTGGATTTTATCTTCCGCGACATGGGAGAATGTAATCTTGATTTGACAAGAGAATTTTACGCCAACTGGTCGCCGAAAACCACGGGCAGCGAAGTCAAGATTCGGGGCCAAGTTTTACAGCTCAACGCAGAATGGATCAACTCCTTTCTTAGCTTACCTTCGGTCGATCTAGCACCATTCAAAAAGTTGTACAGCAGACCTCCTTATAGATCAATACGACACACACTTTGTGGAAGTAGATCCATGGAAAGGTGAAGCAAACAAAAAGACACCGGACGACACAACACCTTCCCCTATGCTCCTTTAAATAGGGAAGCAAGAATCTGGTTGCGTATTGTCAACTCATGCCTTATTCCTGGGACTCAGTACACCAAAATATCAAGAGATAGAGTGTGTTTGGTCTATGCTTTGATGACGAATGTCCCTATCAACTTTGGGGCAATCATTCGCTCTACAATGCGGAAGGCCAGACTCCACAAAAGGTCCCACTTCACTTTTGGCAATCTGTTGACACCAATCTTGCGGAAAGAGGATATAGAAGAGGAACCAGCTGATCACAAACTCCCACATAACCCGAAGAAGGTTGACCTCACAAAGGTCAAAGATGCTGAAACAACACATGGTGTCAACCTTACTACTGCGGAGAGACATGCTCGTGATGAGAGTTTCTTCCGTCATCTTTATGGCATGACACGATTTACAATGATGAGTGGTGGACGTGTTCCAACTGCTGCAGAGCTCCAACAGCTGGACCATGACTATCCAATGAACATGCATGCATGGGAGATGTGTGGAGTAGGCATATACTTTGAGGAACCTCTTGATGATGACGTGCCGACCGATGAGGATCGACGCTTGCCAGACTCCGACGTGGAGGAGAACTCTGACGACGACTCTTATGATGATTTCGACGAAGGGGGTATGACCCCCGACATTGAGGAAGAGTCCGACTGACCAGGTTCTTCGTATTTATTTTCCACTGAGGGCAGTGTCCCGTATAAGTGTGGGGTGGTGGTATTGCATGCTATACTTTTCTATTTGCATCTATGTTTACTTTGTTTATTTTGTTTTGTTTCTTTGTTTGTGTTTCGTGTTTTTTTCGTTAAGTTTTTTTAGTAGTAATTTTTTTTACTTAGCTCTGCATAAAATAATTCTAATAGGCAGCATAAGATTATAACAAGAGTACGTGCTAAAATCATGACTATTGAGACGTTTAGGCTCTAATTGTGACTCACTATGTGATATTGTGTGGTTCAATTCCTTCACTTGTTGGGTCAAGAGTCTATATTACTTCCAATAAAGTTGACCATGTGCCTTGTGTGTGTGAGATTAATAGTATATTCTATGTTTGCGGCTGATGCTAGAACTTGCCTGGTATGTATGCAAAGCGAAAATAAGGAGTGTAAGTTTAGGAGATGATTTAGGCATTTCTTTGGCAACCTACATATGTTTACCTTCGTTTTACCTACCCATGGACATCATCCTAGTTAAACCCTTTTGAGCCTTTAGCCTATTTCTTTGACAACCTTGTATGTAAGCCTAATCCATTTCTTTCAAGACCGTAATTTGATCCAAATTCCTAAGTGCTTTAAAGTGAAAAAGTCATGTGACAACATAAGAGGAAATTGGGTAAGTATGATGCTTTAAATTGTAATGGTGCTTGAATGTGTTATGAAAAAGAAAGTGCTATCATAAGAGGTATGTTATGAAAAGAAAAAGGAAAAGAAAGCTGAAAAGTGAGTTATGCTTAAAATTGAAAAACAAAAGAGGAGAACAAGGGTGGTAGAATAAAAGAAAGAAGAAAGGTTGAAAGAAAAAATGCTGATGATACAATGTGATGTATTAAAGTGCTTAGGAACTTAGTCACTATTTCTGGCAAAAATAGTCCTACCCGTCCCTTAGCCTACATTACAACTATCAAAAGACCTACTTGATCCTAAGCTTAGCATTCTGACATTTAGTGGAGTATTACACTAAGGGCAAGCCTATGGTCATCAGTTGCAACATATGAATTCTTTGTGAGAGTGAGAGCAAGGATATTTTGATACCCATGTTTGAAAAAAAATACAATACTTGTGAGTGATTATGGGTAATATATTGTGAGACACACATGGTTGATGAGTTTTGGATAGTTGTGTATGATTCTTTGTGCCTTAACTTTTGAATATGAGTTGATCACTATCACGAGTCTATGCTAGAGGTTAAACTGTTTCTACTAATGATCGGAAAGCTACTCTTTGATAATAATTGTTGTGCTTGTCTTGACGAATGTTTTGTGTTGTTGCTGTGAAACCCTAAGTTAGTATTTAGAAGGACATGATATTTTGTTCGAGGACGAACAAAGCTGCAAGTGTGGGGTGTTGATGATAGGCGAATTTACACGCCTATATCACTATATTTTGCCCATATTTGTGCCATGTTTTGAGAACAAATTATATATTTCATGCACATTTAGTCCTTTTTCCTGTAAGTGAGCTAACGAACATGATTAGCAAAGTTTCAGGTATAAATGATGCAGAATTCAGCATTTTATGGCTTACTTGACGCCAAAGAAAGCTCACGAAGGAAGGAAAGGGAGCTTGGACGCCTAAAGGACCAAAAGTGATACATGGAAAACCTGTCCCAGGCTAAAACAACATTTCTGAAGACTTTGGGGACTAGCAGTAACTTAGTTGGATTTGGATAATGATACATTAACCTAGTACAATTGGGTTAAGTATCTCATTAGCTTAATAGGATTTGGTTAGATATTTCATTAGCTTAGTAGGATTAGGATATGGATATTATAAATACCCTATCATGCTAGAGATTTTTATTCATTCTCCACTTCAAAAAGACATCTTCATACATTCCTCATAAATTCTAGTTCTTATTCTTCTACTTCTCAATTCCGAAATCTTTCCCTTAATTCTTCTATTCTTAAATTCTACAACAAGAGAATCGTTACTTGCTAGGGAAGTTCACGCCTAACGCCTACCACACCATTATTACACGAAATCTTTATTGTGGTATAATAACAATGTCAATTGTGATTTCCTTCGCATTCATGGGTAACTAAACTTCTCTGTTGGGGTTATGGAAGCCGAATGAGGTACTATCTATTGCTATGAGTTTGTGAGTTCGTGACACGTATGCTGCTTATATCATTATTCTCTTCATCTTAATCTAAATTCTTTGTGGTTGCAAAAGCAAGAATATGCCAGTATAACATTTAACTTGTTCGAAAGAAAGGTTATTTGTCTGGAAAAGAGATAGTGTCAAGGTAGTAGGGTCCCATCCTAAATTCCCTATTAAACAGTTAGTGCCGTAACTGGATTAACCTCTTGGAGAATTCGTACCGTGACACGCTTTAAGCTCGAAAGAGTTAAAGTGAAATAATCCTCGAATAGGTCGAAAGACGCCTGGATTTACCATCGAATACAATTCTCTATAAGCACATGCATGTCGGAATTCAACACACTCATAGCTAATAGAGACGTATAACTCATAAGGTGGACATATCCCCAACTCCTCAATTCTCATTATTTACAACTTACGAAACATTCTTTTTTTTTACTTTGCTATTTTCAGTTTTTACTTTTATATTGTGGTTACACATTACAATCCCCCCTTCTTACGAGACATGTACTAAAAGTCTAGTAACTGTTGCCTACTTGTTGACCAAGCTATTCTCTGTGGGATCGATACCCAACCCAGGTTGGGTTCTATATTTGCTAACGACCGCTTTACACTCCTACGAGAGCTGTAGATTGAGCGTTATCAGCTATGTAGGGCTTGGGGTATGTCAGAAAAGTCTTGAAGGGAATATTGTACTTGTCTTTGAGAGTCCCTTCAATGAACTCTTTAAATTTATCAATCTGGATCATTTCCTCATAGGAGACTTATACCTTCTTAGTAGGTGGTGTTTGATTTATGGAATGTTTTATCTCATGCACTTTTGGAGCTTTCCCAAGTGCATGGTTAAAATTTCCGTCTATTAAGTCATCTATCTTATCCACCAACTTATCAATTTGAGTGTCTTGATTTTGCACATATTTGATCAAACCATCAATTATTTTTGCCAGGTTTCCAAGTTGCTCCTCCATAGATGAGACATTAATTACCATTGTTTGCATGATCATTGGAGACGTTGAAAAGGACAATAGATTTTTACATAAGTTGGTCTTTGAAGTGCTCAAAATATACGGTGTAAGTAGAGATAATACATTGGTTGAATGACCATCATTTTTTGTGTTGGAGTTTTTTAAACTAGAGAGATCAAGTAGAGCTAGAGTCTTCTTAATTTTTCTTCCACGTTGTTTCCTTCTTCTAAAGAACATGCATAGGACCTCACCCCTTTTGGGGTTGAGGATCCAAAAATTAGAGCTGGTACGGATAGTACTTGATGTGTTTGTTGTGCTAATATACTGGCTTTGCTCCTTATGATAGCTCCAAAGCTTTTAAAAGTAACACCAATAATGCTTTCTACTTTAGTAGGGAATTTGGAATCAGCAGACTTGGAGTCAGCCGATTAAGAATTGACCTTCTTGAGTTATTTCAGTTTCTTAAACTTTGATGTTAAAAAAATTGAGATGAGAGATAGAGATTGTCCTATTAGGTGTGCCAGAATTTTTAAACAATGAAATTCGTGTCGAGAAAATAGCAATTTGGATAAGAAAAATATCGCAACAAATTATGTTATTTATTTCAATATGTGAGTGTTACAATCTCTATGAATTCTTTGATTTGTCTTTTCAAATATAAATTCAAGGGCCTCAAGCTTGATTTTGAATTTGAACTTAATTTGTGAAAATTTTATCTTGACTTATACTTGAATTCAAGGTCTTTTGAGCTTGTTCATGATCTTATGCTCTTGATCTTGAATTTTGATGAACTGGATCTTGAATGCTTGACTTTGTAAAGAAATTCGCGACGTTTGATTCATCATGTCTCTCTTGCTTTTTGTTAGAATTGTTGGTGCCTTTTCTGAATTATGAGACTCCTATTTATAGTTGTAGGAAGGAAAGAGTCATGGTGAAGATAGACTTTTTTTGGTCAATCAGATTTAAGTGATATGGTGACATTTGATTGGATCTTTGATTTCACTAGGCATGGTCTTATTGTCTCCTTAACTTGACTTGGCATGCCACGTCATTCAACACGTGACACTAAATTGGGCCTCTAGAATAAGATGACATGTGGGCTTATCAAAGTGGGTCCATCATTTGTAGTCCAAATAATAGACCAACCCAATATAATTTGGACTTTAATTAAATCCATATTTGTTGGACTAAAATTTACACAACTATCATAAGTTAAGAAACTACTGACATTTTTTACAACAACTTTGCCTAATTAAATAAAATTTCATAAGTCTCATTTTGTGATACATATTTTAAATCTTGATACATATCGTCTTTGATACATTTTAAATCTCGGTTAGGTAAATAAGGAAGTAACAAAATTGCATTTATTTAGGAGAGTATATCAATGGAGAGAATCTCTAAAATATCTAAAAGAACAGAAAAAATTAATATTTAAAATTTTTCATTAGATCATATATATATATATATATATGATACATATATCTCATATATTATACTTCAAATATATGTATCATTCTTAAATTATGGGGAAAAAATACAAGTTCTTGATATGTATCAAATGTGTTTATCTGATACATATGTCTGATGCATGTATACTTGGTACTTGTGATTAATACATTAGTTCATTTGATAAGAATTGATGGACTTTGATATAAAAAATAATATAGTTATGTGCATATGCATCATGAACACATATTAACCTACTAGATACATAAAAAATTAATAAATTTGTTATACGAGCATGTAAATACATTCATATGTATTATGAATAAAAAAAATATATTTTTTATTATGATGCATATGCGCACATGCAAGTACATTCATATGTTCATGAATAAAAAGAATATTTTTCTTACTATGATGCATATGCACAGAGATACATTCACATATTTCGTCAACAAAACTAATAAGATTCATATTATATATGAACTAGTAAACTGCGATACATTAGCATGCAAGTACATTCATATGTATCATAAATAAAAAAAATACATTCTTTTTTATTATGATGCATACGCATAGTAATACATTCTAATGTATCATGAAATTTATTTTAATGAAGTGATCTTCTTCTCCATCTTTACTACTATCCATTAACTCTCTCAATCTTCATTAAAAAGCAATCAAATACACCAACAACTCCTCCACCGCCACTATCGCCTTTGTTGCCATTCTCATCGGAAACTTAGCAACATTGTTTAATTTCTCTTTTTCTCTTAATGGTTATTGTCTTAAAGGATTAAAAAAAATTCAAAATCGATAAAAGGTTGATGAATTAATGGTCAAGGGTGGTCGGCGGACTGTTGTTTACAGTGTATGTGGTGGCCAGAATTGGTGATTATCCCACAAAGATCGTGGATCTGTGCAACAATCAGTGAATGAAATGAATAGTGAAGTGAGAGCGAGGTGGAATTCAATTCTCTCCCAAAAATTCAAGGTCCGTCTATGGTGTCAATGGATAAAGTATAACACTGAAGTGAGATTCAATCAATTGGATCTTCATTAATGGTGTTGAGAAATGATCACGATATTGAAAAAAATATGATATTGGAAGAGAGATTACCAAAAAATTTTTTCTTTTTTTTTTTGGAGGGGGGGGGGGGGGGGGGGGATTTTGAAAGATGAAACACCATGATTTTGGGCTACAATGGTGGAATTGCCTGCTTTAGACATGTATTAAGCGCAATTTTGAATTTCAAAAATTGTATGTAATTTTGTAAATGATATTGAATTTTATGTATTAATGATCCTGATGTTTGGAGATTTGTGTAATTTATCCTTATATTAAGCCACAATATTTATTTGGAATAATATATTTATAATCTGAATTTCGTACGTATTTAATTTTTGTTGCATACAACTATTATTATCATCATCATCATCATCATAATAATAATAATAATAATAATAATAATGACGACGACGATAATAATAATAATATCTCCAATTCATTTTTTATTCTTCAATGTTCAATCTCCTATACAATGTCAGTGAATTTGTAATTTATTTTCTCCAAAAATACATCAAGAAAAAATAGATTTTGTTATTAAAAAGAGATGAACTGGACGAAGACTTTGGATTTAAATTTCTATTGAGGCTTGATTTAATTAAAACATTTATATGTCAAAAACTTCAACTTGTGTCTGCATGTAAATGTCATTTTTAAAAATTAATTAACAAGTAGTCAATCATCAATCAAATAAGCATCAATTTCAAATTGTTGAAGCTGGCTAGATGAATAATCTATATTATATTTAAACAATTTGCAAAAATAAATTATTCTTAGGTGAAAGTTTTTGAAAATACCCTTCCATTGTATTCTACTTAATTTTTGTTGACTTGACATATAGAAAGAAATTCTTTAATTAGAGGTATATTTTACTAAATTAATCTTATTATTGCTTCATGTAGTCATTTAATACTAGTGGAATATACTATAATTTTCTCAGTTTCATAAATTAGACAAGTAATTTAAAATAACAATTTTTAGTAGAAAAAATTACATTCGATAAATAAAATAAGTCCTTAATTATCTGACATGATTAAAGTTTAAAATAATGACCTTGTTATAAATGTATTTACATTATAGTGAATGTCTATCAAGATCTATCAAGATCTACTTTGATATCTATTAGGATTTGAAGCATCCGTCTTTTACTTAGACTAGGAGTAAATTTTCCCTATAAATAGAGAGGTTTTGTTCATTGTATTTACAATCATATCATCTCTCATCCATCAAGAGAAGAAATAAGAATCACTCTCTCTACTCTTCTTCTTTGTTCTTTATTGTTTTATAACACGTTATCAGCACGAGACTCTATCATGATCACTTATTCTACGATAAAAGCAAGAGATGTCAGGTAAAGTTTTGATTGAAAGAAAAAAAAAAGGTTATCGTTCTGTCTTCATAATCCATATATGACCTTTAAAAGGTAAGTCTTTATTTTACTAGGTATTATTTTATTTTATTTCTTTTCATATGACTAATAATTTTACAAAACTTGAGTTCGTTGCCTTGAGCAAGAACTACCTCTCACGGGTGTTGGATATTGAAATCCACTTAGATGTTATGGGTCTTGGAGATGCCATAAAGAAACAAAATACAATGTCTAATCAAAATTGTGCTAAGGCTATGATTTTCTTGCGTCATCATCTTGACAAAATTCTAAAAATTGAATACCTTACTACTAAGGATCCACTTGTTTTGTGGAATAGCCTAAAAGAAAGATTTACCCACTTAAAGATAGTCATCATCCCAAAAGCACGATATGAATGCATACACTATAAAAATAAGATGTTGGGTTCAAGTCCCATTGATTTATGCTTAAGACACCTTTATATGGATAAGACATTGAGTTTGAATCTCAATGCAACATACTGATGATATTATGATGGTTAAGGCAAAATAATGGGTATTTGGTGAAAAGTCATGAAATCCAACCCATTGAATATGCTCCATTCCATGAAGTGAATGTGGTAGCAATATATGATAAGTCTGAAATATGACAACTTACTTCATTCTTGACGTGTATGTGGTAGCAGTGCATAATATGTCTGAAAGAAGACAAGTGATTGAATGCACGAATATACACGTAGAGGGACAATATGATAATGATCATCAAAACTGATGATATTTCCACACGCTTATATGATTATAAGATATGCTAGAGAAAAAAATCCATATATCATATGTATGCCTCGGTTTGCTATATTTCATTTCGAGGGAATGAGAAACTTATTAATGCAAATGGGCACTTGATTGTGATTGTATCACAACTCACCTCCGAAAGAGTTTGAATAATTTTAAAATCTATTCATGTAATAGTAAATCTGAAATTTACTAAAGAAAAAGTACATGTCATGGTAAACTTGGAGTTTACTAGAATAAAAGTTCATAAATTGATATGAACGATTGTGAAATCTCAAAGATGTGCATGTATTGAAGAACTAGAAGATTCTTCAAGAATTTTTTATGGCGTTTGTTCTCATGATAAGTTGGTTGGACCAACCAATATTGGGATTGGTTCTCTTCAAATCTGAAAATTATAAAAGGTGAATAAGGGCCCGTTCATCTATCATGTGATATGTTGAAAAGATGCATTAATAAGATGATCACATGTACATTCATTGTCAACCTGCAATTTAACATTTATAAAGTTGCTTGCTCAATAAAATTGAGTTAAGAACATAATTTTCAGATTGTGCAATCAAGAAAGTTATCTTGATGATGATGGTTTGGCATTGAATGCCTTCGATAAATAGCTAAACCATTATTAATGAGAACAAAACTTCATGTATTGGTCTAAAATATGATATATTGCAATAGCATTTGTATGCATTAGACCAATAAATTATGATTATTTCTTCCCTCTCAATTGGTTCAAGGTCGGAAACTAATTATTTCATCTAATAATTTTGATGTGCGGTATACGATTAATGAATATACCATAATGCACAAAGATGGATTCCTCAAAGAAATAGAGGATGTATGTTAGTTTTCCTAACATAAGGGAGAGATTATAAGCGCTATGAAATATATTAGGAATTATCACCATATCCTCATCCAAAAGATAATTCAAGTCAAATATTGAAAGCATCTCATATTAAGCGCAAGTGCTTTTATTTTGTATACCTAAAGGACAAAGTCTATGCATGCGTGAAGCGTGGTAGACTGATCGGTTCCAAATGAAATAGTCCTTGAAAATAAGGATTAAATAATCATAATAAGAAAGCAATGAGCTCTTGAAGAGCCTACGACATACCACTTCATAAAACCTTATGAGAGGTTCATGTACCTAAAAATAATGAAGTGATGAGATCTCAAAATGTTATGTCGTATTGTGAATTGATACAAAATGATATATCATCAATATCTTTGACACAATATTGGTGCAATATTGTGAAAGATTACGAGGATCTGAATTCTACGTGTATTTAAGCATGCTGACGTAGAAATATTTATCAAGTGACATGAAAGGATGCATCTTGGTAAGTATTAAACTTATTTGATTTGCAGTCCAGATATTTGAAGATGTCACTCATGAAATGTTGAATATTGTCACTTGACAAAACTTATGTGAAAAACTTTTAAGAATTCAAAATGCTTGAAGCATAAAAATATTTCTGGGAAACTTATTTATAATCCTTATATTGTGTAAGATTATTGCTTGAACATCATTGGAACTCTTGGAGAGTTTTCAAAAAAATAGATTATTTGCTAAAATATATCGAATTGGATTGGTTATGAAGTACCATATTCAAAATATATCGAATTGAATTGATTATAAAGTACCATATCTTAGTGCAATTGAAGCACTCATGTACCGTGTAAATACTACAAGTCCTATAGCCTTTTCAGTCAATTTGTTAGCAAGGTATATTTCTGCTCCCACTATGAGATATCAAAATGGGATAAAACACATGAGCTTGTTTTATTCTAAAGATTGCAGTCTCAATCTTATTAGTCATGCTGATATTGGGTACTTATCTGACCCGCATAAAGTTCGATCTCAAATAGGCTATGTGTTCATATGTGGTGGTACTACCATATCTTATAGATATACAAAGCAGTCTATCGTAGTCACTTCATCGAATCATGCTGAGATAATAGCTATTCAAGAAGCAAACCGAGAATGTGTATAGTTGAGGTCCATGATACATCTCATTCGAAAAAAATGTGGTGTGAAATATGATAATCTACCCACAATTTTATACAGAGATAATTCAGCATACATAGCACATCTTAAGGGAGAATTCATAAATGGAGATAGAACGAAGCACATTTTGTCAAAGCTTTTCTACATACATGAGCTACAAAAGAATGATAATATTAATGTGCAACAGATTCGTTCATCTGACAATGTGACTGATTTATTCACCAAATCTTCTCCAATTACAACTTTTAAGAAGATGTTGCACAAGATCGGGATGTAAAAGTTCAAGGATGTTCTCATTAGGGGGAGCAAATACGCACTGTACTATTTTTCCTTTTCAAGGTTTTCTTCCACCGGGTTTTTCTTGTAAGGTTTTTAATGAGGCAGCCTATATGCGTATTGTTAGAGATGTGTACTCTTTTTCCTTCACTAGATTTTTTTCCACTGGATTTTTTCTAGTAAGGTTTTAACGAGTCACATTATATATCTAGACATTCAAGGGGGAGTGTTATAAATATATTTACATTATAGTGAATGTCTATCAAGATCTACTTTGATATCTATTATGATTTGAAACATCCGTCTTTTACTCAGACTAGGAGTAAATTTTCTCTATAAATAGAGGGGTTCTGCTCATTGTATTTACAATCATATCATCTCTCATCCATCAAGAGAAGAAATAAGAATCACTCTCTCTACTCTTCTTCTTTGTTCTTTATTATTTTATAACAAACCTTACATAGTTATTTTTAATTTTATAACTATTTTTATGTGGGCCCTCATACACAAATATTCTACTCAAGATATATAGCCAATACACGATTTTGTCTCACTTAATTAATTTTTTAAACGTTCTCTATCATTTGATTGACTACTTTTGCGCATGATATAACTATATCATTATTAAATTTTCAGCGTACATCATCTCTAAGTCGTCCCTTTGAAGGCAAAACTCACACCTCTTTTTCCTTGCCGCGTCCTTCTCGGCCACCTTCCATGTCAGCAACCCCCTCTTCTTCGTCCTCACTGTTCAACGCCTCCTTCTCCGATGAACTTTCAAGTTGTTCGACAAAATTAATTAAAAAATGAATTCCTTGAACAACTCGATCCACCTGAAAGCTCAAAGAAAAATCCCCTAAAATTGACAAACTTAACAAAATTGAAAACTGAATTTAACCCAAACATACACTGGTGGTGGTGGAGTTTTGTTGTTGTTGTTGTTGTTGTCAGTTCTGTTGGAATAATAGAGGAAAAAGGGGTTACCAGAGGTTTTGTGTGGTGGATTTTTCCAGGTTATTAAAGGCAGGATGATGACAGAGAAAAAATCGCACAATAATGATTCTTTCAGATCTGGTTGTTGGTCAGAGTGGAGTCAGTGGTGATTCTTCGCCCTCTGCAGTTGAAATACATTTATACAAATGTAAATTTGTATCAGTGCATTTGTATTTTTATATTTATTTTATTATATTTTCTTCACTCTTAATCAATTTTTATTTTAAATGCATATATACATTTTGAATTTGTATACATTTGAATTTGTATACTTATACATATAACTTGAATTTATATTCTTTTTATATGTTTGAATTTGATTCAATTCATGTTTACCTTGAAGATATGAATAAATGTTATTTGTATCTCTGAATTTTAGTCATAAAGTGAATTTTCTTATATATTTCTATCAGTGCATTTATGAGTCCATGTGTTTGTGTTTCACGTGGTGGGTTTTGTTGGGTTATTAAAAGCTAGACGATGACAGAAAAAAGGGCGCGCAGTAGTGATTCTTTCAGATTTGGTTGTTAGCTAGAGTGGAGCCGGTGGTAGTTCTTCACTGCCATCTGCAGTGATGTGCTCTTCTCCATCACAGTTGAAATACATTTATATAAATGTATATTTGTATTAGTGCATTTGTATTTTTGTATTTATTTTGTTATATTTTCTTCACTCTTCAATCAATTTTCATTTTGAATGCATATATACTTTTTGAATTTGTACACATTTATATATTTAAATTTATATATTTATACATATAGTTTTGATTTATATCCATTATATAACATTTAAATTTATATCAATTCATGTGTATCTTGAAGTTATGAGTAAATGTTATTTGTATCTCTGATTTGTTTAGTTATAAAGTGAATTTCTTTGTATATTTCTCTCAGTGCATTTGTGTGTATGAATGTATATGTGTGTGTATATGTCCTTAATTGTACACAGGCTTAGGACATCGACAAGCCCTTAAAGTTCTTTTGAGATTTCACTTGAATTCCTCAACTTACCATTGTACCTATTGAACACTTCATTCTTAATGAATTTATACCTATTTGATACAAACGAAAATTTATTAAAAATTTGAAGTGAGTGTAACTCACGTGCCAAATAGACCAATGAAGTAATGCCACATGTCAATTGAATTTAAATAATTTTTTTTAAAATAACTTTATTTAAATAATAAAAAAGGCAAAAAAAATATTTTTTTATTAATCCAAACACCCGCAACCCTCTTCTTCTCCATCGAACCCACTATCTTATTATTTTAGTTTAATTTTTCTCTTCGATTGCTTGCTCTATTTTTCCTATGACGTGTTGTTGTTTGATTGGCTGAGCGAAGTTATCGGAGTTAGCGATAGTATTTTGCCGATGAAATTTTATTGAAAATGACTTAGTTAGTAGGAATCAGAGCTTTGTGAGTCGGTTTAGAGCTCGATGGTGGTTGATTGGATGGATTCTCTGATAGGATGTGCTTTCCGACGAGATTAGTTGAAAAATCAAAATTGAGTGAGTTAATTTGGTGGAGAACAGAGGGAGTATGTTGTTGTCACTAATGAGTGTCGATTTTGTGATAAATTTTCTCATTCTCTTATTGTTGCTGTTAATGGCGAAGAAGAGAAAAATCTTGTTTCTTCTTTTTTCTTTTTGTTCGACCTTAAGATTTTTTTTTTCTTACCAAAAAAAATGAGATTTTGCCAAAAAAGTTTAAAAAATTTATATCTAATTGTTTCTATGAACAAATGCAAGGAATTTAAACTTAAAAAAAAAGATGATTTAGAAAGAGAATTGAATAGAAAGGGAGGAAGAGGGGAGAGAGAGTGATAGTTTGGGTGGAGAAGATGATAGAAAATCATTTTAAAGTTTTTGTTGTTCTAAGTCATTTAAGAAAATGCATTACTTATTTTTCTGTCAATGACAAATTAACATAAACCAGTGGCGAAATGTTTTCTTGCATTTGTTGGTTGAGAAGATGATTTAGAACAACAAATTAATCATTTAAATAAGCTAATTTTGTAAAGTAATCAATTTAAGAAAATACTTTTAAGTGTAAAAGTTGAAAAAAGAGAAAAAAATACTTTTAAAATTTGGTTCACGTGCCTCAAGAAAGTGAAACATATTTTTTTTTTGCTATGTCAACATTTTGTGTCTAATATGAATGACTTTTGAATAGTTAATGTGTTCAATAGGTACAATGATAAGTTGAGGGGTACAAGTGAAATCTCGAAACAAATTTAAGGGCCTATCAATGCATTAAGCCTTGTATATAATTGTATGAACATATGTATTCCGTAAACTCATTTGATATATATATATATGTGTGTGTATGTGTGTTTCCTTAAATTTATATACATGTCTTTGCACATGTATTCTTAACGTATTCTGCAAATGAATTATATATACTCAAAGCCTTGATATTCAATATTTTATTATTTTTATTTTATATACATATACATTTAATTGTTTTATATATACATGTGTACTCTCTGTATATGGATTAATTTCATAGAATATATTGATATTATTGTATTCACATGCATATACATATATGGAAAGAGATTATTATGAAAAGTTGAAGAAAATATTTGATGTTGATTCTTATTTCTTTCCTTATTAATCTCTACTATAATTGAAAAGAGAATTTTTTTTTTTTACATTAACTATCTATCTATAAAATGTAAATATTGAAAGCTAAATTAAGAAGTTAGTTAAGTTGGTTCTATGATAACTATAACATCTAAGTTTTACATTCAAATATTTATAAAAATCTAATTTAATATAGATATACTATAAGATTTAAATGAAAATTATTAACCTTTTTTATTAAATATTGAGATAATACCCAATTATCCCTCGAACTATATTCGAAAGAATTGTGACACAACTCAACTTCAAGGGGGTCCTATTACCCCTGAACTAATTAAAAGTAGAATTTTCACCCCCTTAGTGCCTATGCGGCACATACGTGGCACACACGTGTGCCTACGTGGACACTTCAATGTGTTGTGCCACGTAAGCACCACGTATGTGTCACGTAGACACTAAGAGGGTGAAAATTCCATTTTTAATTAGTCCAGAAATAATAGGACCCCCTTAAAGTTAAGATGTGTCACAACTCTTTCGAGTATGGTTCGAAAGGATAATTGGGTATTTTCTCTTAAATATTTATAAATCCGTCCTTACCACTCTAAATTTGCATGTGGCGAAATAAGTGGCCAAAAAATAAATAGGAAGAAACGCACTATTTTCTTTTAAAAATATATTTTAAAGAAAGTGCTGAGAATTGGAAATGATTCTCTGATAACTTATACTCCGTCTCAAATTATCCGTTTCAAATTGAGATATCACATTAATTAAGAAAAATAATTAATCACATAGCTAGTTTATCATAGTACCCCTATTAAATGATGTTTACATTTTAATTTGAAGAAAAAGTAATTAATGCAAAGGGTAAAACATAAAAAAGAAATTGTCTCTTCTTCATTAATAAAAAAAGATAAGTAAAATGAGAAATCAAATTAAAAAATTTAGAACGAATAATTTAGGACGGAGGGAGTAGAAAATAAAAAATAAAAATCAAAATCGACAATAATTGCCGGCTTGAATAGTTCATAGTATTGGACCTTAAACGGTCAAACTCCACATACATGACTTTTCATAATTTCTACTCCCACCTTTCAATTTATTTATTTTAATCCATTTCAAAAAATAATTTTTTAAATATTTATCTAATTTTAAATTTCTATATGTCATGTTTAACGAGGGTCTTTCAGAAATAATCTTTTTACTTGTGAGATATTGATAAAATAACATACACTTTACTATTTCTAAATCTCACTTATGGAATATTGCTGAATATGTTATTATTGTTATCGGATGTGTCATGTTTAAGATTACAAGATAAAAAAATTTAAAAATATTTTGATATATATATAATTAATTAAAATTGCAAGACGTAAGTCTTTTTAGTTTTTTAAAACTCTATATCAAATCAAAATTCGAATAAATAAATTAAAACAAAGGGTTGATACTTGAAGGAAAATCACCCTAAAGAAATGTACTTTCTCCGATACAATTTGCTATTGCATTTTGACTTGACAAAAAATTTAAAAACGTAAAATAAATTTTTAACTTTTATGGTTCAAAATAAAAATAAAAAATCAAATATATTAAAATAAACTTTAATATTGTGTTTTTACAAATATCATATGAAAAATTACAACAATAACAACAACAACAAATCCAGTATATTTTTACATCATGGAATCTGAAAAGGGTAGAATGTATGCAATCCATATCATTACCTCTAAGAAAAATAAAAAAGATATTTCCAATAGACCTTTGGCTTAAATATCATATGAAAAGTTAAAATTTAAAAATTTTTAAAAGAGAAAATATGCATCTTTTGAAAATCAATTTAAAAAAAAAAATAGGATAAACAAATTCGGAGAGAGAATTCAAGAATATGAAAAAGAAAAAACAACACACATACAATAGTAATATTTTTTTTTGTCCTCTACTTGTTGATGTAGAAAACATTGATTTGAATTTAGGGTGTGTTTGGTCCGAAGGAAAATTTTTTCACGGAAAATGTTTTCTTGGAAAACAAGTTGATTTCTTACTTGTTTTTCTATATTTGGTTGGTGAATGGAAAATATTTTCCAGAAAATATTTTATGGTGTTTGGTTGGTGAATGAAAAAAATATTTTTTTAAAAATACAATCTAGTATTTAGTTAAAGCGTAAAAATATATTTTAGAAAAATAACTTTTGATCTTAAAAAATAATTTATTTAGGGTGCGTTCGATTTGAAGGAGGAAAATATTTTCTAGAAAAATAAGTTATTTCTTACTTATATTCGTGTGATCGTTATGCAAATTGGATAAGTATATTTTTTTTAAAAGTATTTGTATCTATTTAACAAAAACAATGAGAACGAATAGGATAAAAAGGGTGGGATAAGAAAAAAGTTTTAATTTTTTTTTTAAAAATGAATTAAAAATATTAATTTTGTTTGGAGAGGGGTTGGTAGGTGGGGTTTTGGGTTGTCAAAATAGGTAATAAGAGTAGGGTAAAAAAATAATTTTAATTGTTTTAAAAAATAAATTAATTTTTTTGGGGAGTTGGGGGCTAGTAGGGGGTGAGGGTAGAGGAAAAAGAGTGGGGTAAGAAAATAAATTGAAATATTTTTTTTGAATGGGGAGTATTAGGGGGTGAGGGTGGGGTAAGGAAAAAATTAAAAAATTTTAAAATGTTAATTTTTTTTTGGGCGGGGGAGGTGGGGTGGGTGGGGGGGGGGGAGGAGGAGGTTGGTAGGGGGTCGGGTAAGGGAGATAAGAAAAAAATTTGAATTTTTTTTAAAATTCAATTTTTTATTTTTGGAAGGGAGTAGGGTTTTGGGTTTTGGGCAGGGGGATGAGTTAAGGAAAAAGTTTTAAATATTTTTTTAATAGGGGTGGTAAGGGGCGGGGCGGGATGGGGGTGGAGATTGAGAGTCGGACTAGGGATGAATGATTTTAACAGTTGTATAAATATTTCATATTTAAGAGTAAGGTTGAAAGAGAGTTTTGGAAAATGTTTTCCTTACTTTTTGAAGATAAGTCATTATCTTTAGAATTAAGGAAAATAAGTTGATTTGGAAAACATTTTTCAAAACCTTTAAGCTAACTAAATATGAGAAAATTGAAAAATATTTTCTAAAAAATGTTTTCCTTCGTCCAAACACACCCTTAGGCTCGTTTCACCATGAAAACATAATTTTTTAGAATTGGAAATAGAATTTGAAATCTGGGTGTTTTCCGATGTTTGCGATGTTTCCTACTACTTATGGGTGCCGTATTTACGTTATGAAATCCTGTTCTGTGTGTTACTTTATATTTGTGTGGTGTCTCGCGTCTTGAGCCGGGGGTCTATCGGAAACAGCCTTTCTACTTCTTCAGAGGTAGAGGTATGGACTGCGTACATCTTACCCCCCAGACCCCACTAGGTGGGAATACACTGGGTTTGTTGTTGTTGTTGTTGAAATAGAATTTGAATTGAAGTTGGGGTTGGAGTTGTGTTTGAGGATAAATATAAACTAAAGTTATTTTTAAAAGTTTACGAGAGAAGTATGAGTAAAAAAAGTGAAAACAAGTTTTTTTTTTTTTTTTTAACTTTTTCAAAATATAATTTCAAATTATATTTGAAATTTTCATGGTCAAATGCTGTGATTTTAAATTTTTTTTTTAACTAAAATGAAATAATTTTTTGAAAAAAAATAAAATATTACTCCAAACGACTAATTATTGTGTTCTTAAAAATATCACTTGATTTAAAAATTTCTAAAAAAAAAATATGCATCTTTTAGAAAACCACTAAGAAGAAAAAATAGGGTATACAAATTCGAAGAGAGAGAGAGTATTCAAGAATACGAAAAAAAGGGAGAAAAAACTACTAACAGATACACCGAAGTAATATTTTTTTATCCTATACTTGTCAATGTATAAAACATTGATTTGAATTTATATGATTAATATTAATTGTATACACAAGTGAGCAGCCCCCCTCCCTCCTACTCTCTCTCTGCTGTTTGTCTGTTTGGTTCCACTTGCTTTGTTGTGCTAGCCCTAGATCTCACACGCCAAATATATATAATTATAATTACTTATATAATATATACATGCACAACAAAGAAATAATACAGATCTTTTTTTTTGCTTTAAAGATTTCACACTTCTTGAAAAACCAATAACAAGTAACCAAAAAAAAAAAAGCCTAAAGAAGAAAAAAGACCCTCTGTTTCAGGTATTGGGTTCTTGATTTTCTTTGATCTTATCATGTGGGGTTATTTTTGTTTGTAAATAAAAATTTGAATTTTTATTGGAATTTTTGGATTCTTGAAATGATTATGTTATTGTAGACATATCCATATGAGTAAAAATTCGAATTTTGATTGAAAAATTTTGGATTCTTGAAATGATTTTGAGATTTTATCATGTGGGATTGTTGCATTTTATGTGGATATGATTATCTGTACGGAGATGGAGATTTGAAGTTGATGAATTATTATTATTATTTTTTTTGGGGAAAAAATTAGAACAATTATATAGTGAAGATCCATTAAAAGGATGGGTAGATATATTGGATTGACTTTGATTTAAGTTTGATTAAGGGCAACATGGGTAATCTAGATAATTTGATATGTTCTTGATTTTTTTTTATGTGATCTCATGTGACCAATTGTTTGTGTACCCAAAATTTAGTTGATTTCCTTGAGACTTCAGTAAGGTTTGGTATCTTTATTGGAAAAGAAATGGTCTTTGAAGTTGATTTCTTTTGTGGAGCAAGTTGAATAGAATTGCTTTTGTTGAATTTGGTATTTATGCTCTGTTTGATTTCCAAGTTTTGTGGAGCTTAAGAATATCTGATTTGTTTTTGACAATGTTATACTGGATCAGGACTGAATCTAGTGTGGAAATTGTGAATACTTCCTTATTTTTCTTTAGATATAGAAGCATTGTTATGCATCCAATTTCATGTAACTGAATATTTGAGTAAAATTCTCCGAATCAGCACAATGATAAAGAAAGGGATTAAAGATTGTTCTTTACAAGAAAATCTGAAGTTTGATTGTAGTGATTTAACTCTAATACTCGCCTTATTTGTTGAATTTTATTCCTCTTGCAGCTTTGTGTTTGTTCTGATTGATTTGGAAATATTGCTTCTGATTGTTGGGTTGCTGAAAGATAAGAAGTCTCGGAGATTTGGTCAAAGGGTCCAGTTTTTTATGTTGTTTGGTTGCTGATGTGTAATTCCTAGATGAAGACATCTCAGGGGTGGCGTTTAGGCATGAAGGAGATGCAAATATTGTCTGCACCTCGCCAGCGTGCTCAGTTAAAAAAACCGACCTGGATAATTGTGTTGGTTTCTTTAGTTAGCTTGTTCCTAATTTGTGCTTACGTTTACCCACCTCAAGGTTCTGGTGCTTGTTATGTATTCTCATTGAATGGCTGCAAGGGACTTTCCGACTGGCTTCCTCCTGCTCCTGCCAGAGATTTGACAGATGAAGAGCTTGCTTCCCATGTTGTAACTAATGAAATTCTGAACACACCACCCATTGTACCAGAGAACCCGAAAATAGCATTTATGTTCTTGACACCTGGTGCATTGCCATTTGAAAAGCTCTGGGACAGATTTTTTCAGGTTTGCTTTTCTTATTTTCGTAGAAGTTCTAGGCCGTGTCGGTTTTTTCCTTTTAGTGTTGGTCTGGTGCAACAATTTGATTCACTAACTCGTGGCATCCCTATCTAGATGTAAGAAAATTATTCTTGAAATAGTCTCTTTACATATTATTTAATGGAATCCTCAATGTAATGTGGATGCACTATCTGGGTACTATGTTGGTTAATGTTTAGCAATCTCAATTTAAGCTTCTGTCTTCCTACATAGTTGAACTGATTATTATCAGATTAATTAAATGACTTAATCTAATGCTTTCTGTGTATTCAATAGATCCTTAACTAGCATGAGCCATCCTTTTATTTTGTAAAAGGTGGCCTCCTATTTTGTAATGTCAAACACTAGCTTAATGCTTCATTGCTTGTTGTTAATAAATTTGACTCACTAATTTTTTTTTAAAAAATAGCAGGAAGTGCCTCTGCATTTTAGCTTTCCCTATTGATGGTTTTATAAAACCATTTTTCTTTCAGGGCCATGAAGGTAAATTTTCTGTCTATGTACATGCTTCTAAGGACAAACCAGTACATTTTAGCCGCTATTTCGTCAATCGGGAAATTCGTAGTGACAAGGTTTGTGATACTGCACTAATTGGTGCTTATTTTTCCATTTCTACTGATGTGATGCTGTTATTGTTTGAAGTTTGTCCGTTTGATGTTTCGGATCCACAAATCATTGTCACCATTCTCAAACTTGTCTCTTGAAATTTTTCCATGTATTGTTTTTGAATGAATACACTTAATTTGTTTGCCTCTCTACCTTCCAAGTTAGGGGTAAGGTCTGTGTACACACTCCCTTCCCCAGATCCCACTTGTGGGATTACACTTTCCCACTGGGCATGTTGTTGTTGTTACACTTTATTCTTTTGAAGTAATTGAACATCCCTTTTGGCCTTGTTGTATTTTGAGTAAAGTTGTCTTCGTGTGATCTATTAGATCACGGGTTTGAGCTGTGGAAGCCACTAATGCTTGCATTAGGGTACACCCCTATACATAGGGGTATGACTCTTCCTCAGACCTGCAAACGCAGGATACTTGTGTACTGGGCTGCCTTTTTGTTTATATTTTGAGCTTGGCATCTTCTATCATTCTTCTTCTGTTTGCTATTTGTTAGAGATGACACCTACACTCAAATTCCAAATTAATGAAACCAAAAAGCTGAATGAGAAAAAAGGTTCTTAGGTTGTGCTGCTGGATGGTTGTGGTGTAATCAGGCTATTATTTGCGCGATAAAATGATTAACAGTTTGACACAAAGTCTAAGAAGAAAGGTTGAGAATTGACATCAGCATATAGTTGAGATGCAACATTCTGTTATATAATTACCCCTCAGCTTCATCATACTATATTTTCTTTTATGAAATTAAAGGGATCTAGAACTTTGTGTAGCCTGCAACATCCACTTCCTCCATTCTTTGCAAGTGGCACAATTTGTACAATGTAAATATTACCTTTTTTAGTGGAACGGGTTTGGGTTGTGGATAAACCTTGAGAACTAAGTTGATTAGCTCAAATCAGCCATGCTTATTAGGTAATGCTAATTAGTGTTGCTTATGACTAATGTAGTTTCTGCAAGTATTGTCTTTTTAAAATTTAAACCATTGATATGTTATAAGGATTTGATTATGGGCACGTTCGAGTACGGGTGTGTATATGTATTCAGTACGTCTACGCCTAGTTTATGCCAAATTTGGTGAATTTTGAAGAATCCTTATGAAGTACTGTACCCTTGTCATACCTGTTTGACTTGCTATGTCAAGGAAATGAAAGGGCCTATTAACATAGCTTATATAAATGAGAAGATATTTATAGCTATTTTACTCATTTAAAGAGGTATTCACCATTTTCATCTATATGGCTGAGTTGTCGAGTAAACCGCGTTGCACTGCAGGTAGTCTGGGGAAAGATTTCTATGGTTGATGCAGAGAGACGCCTTTTGGCATATGCGCTTAAAGAGACTGATAATCAGCATTTTATATTACTTTCTGACAGGTTGACATTGATGATTTCTCTTGCTTTTCATTTTGCATTTATGCCATTACATCATTTCTGATCATGTAGCTTCTCAACTTGCAGTTGTATACCGCTGCGTGATTTTGACTATGTTTACAACTACCTGATGTATACAAATATCAGTTTTGTAGACTGGTAAGACAGTTCGGCTGATGCTTGTATTATAAAAAATAGTTGTCATACTTTATGGTGCTCCGTGATGGTTTATATTTCTAATCATCTTTAGAGTATTATCTTGCTTAGGCGTTCTATCACCCAAAAAGTAATTTTCAACTTTCTTGAAGTAGTAGTTATTATGACTCATTTCATTTAACAAAATGGCTCCTTTCCTTATATAAGTAAAAGAATTGCTCTTCGTCAAAGATAAGAAGTGCTCTTTCTTGCTTCTCTCAGCTTCGAAGATCCTGGTCCTCATGGAAGTGGAAGGTATTCTGACCATATGTTACCTGAAGTTGAAAAGAAGGATTTCCGAAAGGGTGCACAGGTACCTTTTACACAGACTTTTGCTGTTAGCTCTTATTTGGTTTAATCTTTTCGCTCTTGTATTTTTTGTTGAGGAATGAGTGCAGAGAAGAGTATGGTTTTCAGCACTCACTTTCCTATTTTATCAATCTTGCTGTGCATGTTTGGAACTATTTTGGTGCTTCTCAAGTAAACAACCGTCTTGTAGGCTGTAGCTCGTACATTCTTGTTTTGATAATTATATGTGTTCATGAGCCTCTGTTAAATAGATAAAGGATCAGAGAGCGGAGAACAGATTCTCTTTTAGGCTTTTTGTTTTGTCTATACAATATAGAGATCGTACACTCATACTGTTTCATGAAGGATAAGCTTTGATGTTCAGTAATAATTTGTTAAAAAGAACTAGCTGTACGGCACTTCTTATAGTTCAACAGCCTGATATGCCAGTTTGAACCTAGACAATATTCTTGTTCTGATAGGTTAAATTTTGAACTTTTACAGTGGTTCACAATGAAACGACAGCACGCCCTTGCAGTTATGGCTGATAGTCTCTACTATAGAAAATTCAAGGACTACTGCAGGGTTAGTTTTTCTTGATCATACTTTGGCTGATAACGTGATTATGATATTAGCTATTTTTGTCTCTCTATTTTGTTGATGTGCATGATGTTGAATTTATCTATGCACTGTTGTTTTGATTACATTGTCCAGTTGCATCTTCCCACACTGTTCATTGTTTGGAATAACTAATTTGCATTAAAATTTCTGAAATTTTGTTGAATTTGAGATTTGACCTGAATAGAACAGAATAGATGCCGGAGTATTCATTTAACCTACCCAACTAATTGGTACTGAGGTGTGTAGTTGGTTGAAGTTGAATGTGAGACCTAGTCTGATTCTGATGCCTGATGGGATGTTGTGGGGTGTAATTTCTGCATACACTGTAATGTCTTTCCATTTCCCTTGACATGAACATTCTTCTTAGACCAGTACTGGTGTTGGCCCTGAAATTGGATCCTTCTAGTATAGTCCAGACCTGGTAATCCTGAAGTAACTGTTGCATGCCACTGTCTAATACTGACTTCATGCATGTGAAATGTTTAGCATTAACCTATTAACCTGGTACTGCAGCATGCTGTGATATAGTACTAATCTAGGAAAAACACGCCAAGTTTATCTAAGCTTTTTTAGCAGAACATTGGATGAATTGTTAGTGCTGCCCCTTTTAAGATAGAGCCTTAAGATGCCATACCTAAGGGCCTTATCGCCTGAACTAAGAAAGGACACGGTGAAGCTCCCAGGGATTGGTGAAGTTTCAAACACGCCTTTAACACTGGCTTACCTTCTTAAAAAGGGGGGGGGGGGGGGGGGATTGACAGTTTACAGCTTTATTCGGTGGATCTAGTTACATTCAAAATTCTATTCTATATATAATGATTGGTAGAGTTATCAGACGCATTCCGAGAAATCATCAGTCTTGCTATGCTTGTCCCAGGACTTCTGCAAATAGTCCCAACTTCTAATGTTTTCCGGTCTTCCCTTGGATTTAAAACATCTGTTTCTTGCCTTCGAGGTGAAGCATGCAAATTTTTGTTCTCTGCTTTTTTTTTTTTCATTTATACAAAATTTTATGATAATATTTTTCTTGCACTTAAGCTACTTTGCTTTTTCTAACAATACTCGTATTGTTATTTCCACTTAAGCTAGCTGCTTTTTTTACCCTCAAAACTCTATTTGTAATTTGTATTACTGTTTGATAACTTAAACAATGTCTGATCACACGGGATTGATAATATGCACAACAAACATGCTTGTATCCCTAGACCTTTTAACTACCTCTCTGTATTATATATTCCACTTCCTGCTCTCTTTTTGGAAGGGGAGCCTTGGAGTAACTGGTAAAGTTACCTCCATGTGACTAGGAGGTCACGGGTTCAAGCCTTAGAAACAGCTTCTGGCAGAAATGCAAGGTAAGGCTGTGTACGATACACCCTTGTGGTGGGACCCTTCCCTGGACACCGCGCATAGCGGTAGCTTTAGTGCACCGGGCTGCCCTTTTTTCCTGCTCTCTTTTCGTCCGTCTTTTTTGACTTATTTTGTCTAGCTGTTAATTTGGTTAATTTCATTAATCACTGGCACATTTGTTTCTAATGCAACAGCCAAACATGGAGGGTAATCGGAACTGCTATTCTGATGAGCACTATCTACCAACCTTTTTCCACGTGAGTAGTTTTCTTCACCAGCGTGTCTTCAAGTCTTCCTATTTTGTTCATTTCCAAACTAACTGGTTTTCTTCTTTTTCATAAATTTCAGTTGCTTGATCCTAATGGAATTTCAAATTGGTCAGTAACACATGTTGATTGGTCTGAAGGGAAGTGGCACCCAAAATCATATGTGCGCAAAGATATTACATTTGAACTTATGAGAAACATAACAGTAAGCCTTACTCCTCCCTCCCCAACCCTCAGCCATCCTTTTTTCTTTTGTTCATTTAAGGCGTAGTTCCCTTGACTTCTATACTTTTATGCCACTTTACTCTTTTTTCTCTTTTATTACTTCTCGTCTTCTTTCCAACCATTCCCCTCTCTTTATGTCACCAGCGTGGGATTAAAGCGGTTTCGGGTTTTTCCATGTGTTGGTTATGTACACCGGTTGCCCCATCTTAAGTTTTACTTTAGTTTTCTTTCAGCAATGTTACATAGGCACATTGGTCATTGAGCAGAATCTTAATCACCATAAAGTTCATATTAGCTCTGTTATTTGCTGTAGCTACTTCTTTTGCAGAAATAAATGAGTAAAATCACGATATTCTCTGGCATATCGAAACCATAACATGATTTTAACACCTCTCTTCACTGCAGTCTATTTCAGAGAATGTCCACGTGACAAGCGATGCGAGGGTATGAATAATTATTTACTCTTGACAATTTTCTTGCATTGTCTCACTAGAAAGATAGCATCCTCTGAAAGAATTCTGTGCTATTTTTCGTATTGCAGAAGGAAGTTCAGATTAGTCCATGTCTATGGAACGGAAATCAACGACCATGTTACTTGTTCGCAAGGAAATTTTTACCTGAAACTCTAGATAACTTGTTGCAGCTTTACCTCAATTATACATCGATTTAAGTGGGTTGATAACACCCACACCGATTCTTTGGTCGATTCAATCCGACCCCCCTTCATCCTCATTTCTTGTGTATCTTCCAGTTGTGTAAAGTGCCCCCCTCTTCTCAGAAGGATCGAGTTTGAATGCTGCGCCCCCATAACCAGGCTTTATTTTTGAGCGCTAGGGCTACTGGGAGACGCGGTTAAGTCGACTGTATTAAGAGCCAAGGAATATTGAACCAATTGCCCGAGTCGTCGTGCTTCCTTTGGGGGTAGGTGATTTCGCGTTTAGTTTTTTTTTTTTTGTTCTCTTTTCAGTTTTGGGCCGTTTTTGTTATATTGATCTTAGTATTGGGATTAAGAAAATTTTGGGGACTTGTTTAACTGCATCACTGGGTTGTTGACCTTTGTAGAAGTTGCAAATATGGCCCATGTTTAAAGAAACTCTGAAATTTTGATTTTGGTTAATTTTTGAATCAAATAGAAATTTTCAGAATCCCATGAACTGCTTATCTTGATCATTGATGATCATCTCTGTAATTTTTTTTGGAGTACTTGTGCCTATTCTCTATTCAGAACATTGCATTTCTTTTCCATGTGGTCAAAATCCCAAGTCAGTTGGAATCGACTATATTCTCGGCATCCATTTTGATGGAATTGGGTAGTGTAAAATATCCATCAAGATTAAACTATTTTCACTGGTTAATGGTTATATCAACCTATTCCAATCCTCGTTTCTTATCCGGGTTTGAAGATCGGCTATGTTTTGCGAAACTCAAGAACGTAGTTGGTGTTGTGTTTTCTTCATTTGGCTCCCTACTTTGCATCTTACACTAACGACCTGTGATTTCATTTGGTTATCGCCTACTGTACCAATGTCTTCACAAACGTTCTCATTTCATTTTTCAAGTTCGTCATACATCTTTATATCCTCTAATAATATTTAATAATATTTCATTATAATGATCAAGTTTTTTGGGACCTACTTTCAAATTGTGTTGTATTATGTTTCTTATAAAGGTACTAGTGAAGTAAAGCTCGTTCTGTGTGCGGGCCCAATGTTTTGTCAATTCTCAGATAGCTCGCTATTTTTTTTCTCTTTTTTTTTTGGTAATATTCAATGTACACATATACATAAATTCAACACATAATGCATGGGCCTGGGGGTTCGGCTAAAGAGCAATCTTGAAGTTGGCAATCTCTAATATGTTAAAGAGCATAGACTGTTTTTTTTGTTTTTATCAGGAAAGCTACTATCAAAAGTACTCCAATACACTTAAAATGTGAGAGACGGAATAGTGAGCAAGCAGACCTAAGTAATCAACGTGTCTTCTGCTTCCTTACAGATTTTCTCCCATAATTCTTCACCGACAACAAAGAAGAAATATAGTAAACTCTACAATGAATTACGCTTCCTTTTTTGGTTGTCATGGTTTGCTGTATCACAGAACATTTTTGTGATTGACTCATTCTGGAACAATTATTTGATGTGTTCCGTACTTTCATCACCTCTGCCAAAAATCAATCAAATACTTGAGATGAAGATTGTGAAAGGAAAAAAATAATGAGAATTTAATCCCCTGTAGAAAGAAATAATTTTACCAAATAAAAATTAGGAGCCAATAATAATTGTTGATGGATATGATACACCTCACCAGCCATAAAATATAAGTGCACGTTCTCAGAAGCTCTTTTGCTTTCTTATGGTTGTCGATGAAGTATCTCTTGAGCTTATCAAGACTAATGTTACTGTTAGAGAGAACAACGAAGGGGGAGAATGGGTTGGTATCTGGCGTTTGATTTTATTGAAACATCCTCCATATGATGAACCCAGAAGGAATGGAAAAGTTCCCAAAATATTAACCTACAGATTATTTCCTCAAGCACAGTACAGTGTCTGGACCGATGGTAAGATGGAGCGGATAGTTGACCCATTGCTATTACCTGTAAGGTATTATAATAATTGTCCGATTATTGAATTTTACTGGAAGAGTATTTGCTCAAGTAATAATCGGTAGATTCCGGACTTGCTTAGCCTTGTACATTAATTTCTGTTTTGTTAATCCCTTCTTAAAATTTACCCAAACAAAGAAAAGTTCACTTTGTTTAGAACGTATCGAATCTTGATTAAGCATGATTAGTAAAATGAAGATGATTAAGAAAGAATGTAAAATGTGTGTTCACAAGGCAAATGTAAAATTTAGCCGAATGAAGGAAACAAATTTCAGGATACACGAACCTGAAGTAAACAAAGACTTGTTCCTCTCAGAAGAAGATTGCGAAAGAATGCCAGAAATGATACATCTATTATAAACATTCACGAAAGGAACTGCATGACTGTACGACCTGGTTTAGGGGGTGCTACAGGAGGTTTAATTATTGGTCTCAGCATATCCATGATTGCATTGCAGCAAAGGAGGGACGCTTCCATGGTTCTCTGCAACATTATCACAAGTAACTTAAAGTGCACATCAAAGGAAACCAAAAGTTCATGTGACTAAACTATGGAAGAACATAAGCAACATACTTGGCCCAGCAAGCCTAAATAATGCTTGCCACTTGAGGAATCAAGTTACGTGGAATTTTGAATCGTTTCCTCAGTAGACCTTCTGCACATTCTCCACATGGAGATTTTTCAGTGGCCATGTGAGGAACCTTTCTAGGCATTCACGCAGGTCCTTTAGAATTAATCAACCATATTAAGCTTCGAAAAAGGGACTAAAAATAAATTCAACTTGGGAAAACACCAAGCAATTCAAACAGGAAAAAAGGAAATACTTGCCTCATACCTTCAAAGACGAAAGCGAAGATGCAGCTGAAACATCTTACAACCTATAGAAACCAATATCATAAGACATACTACCATCAGCTTTAAAGAGTCTGAAGTTCCATTTGATGATTGGCCTGGCTTTTGATACTCATTGAACAATGCAAAATACACACCACCAACATTTTTTTTTGGCCTCAAAGGGGTTCTTTTCCTCTTGGCGAGCCTTTTACGCAGATTGTAATTATATGTTCTAGCATTACTTGGTGTGGCCGTGGGTTCATTATCCTCCCCATCAGAGGCCCAGCCTGTTTCAATAACTACGACTTCCATTTTTCTGAAACCAACATCCTTTAGAGTTACATACGCTGCATCAATCTGAGCATCAAGCAAGTTATCATAATGAAGATGAGTTCTATTGTAAACAATTCCCTTATTTGGCTAAAAAAGAACATAATTGTCATGACCCGAATCAGGGCCAAGTCGTGACGGGTATCTCAAGCTCATCATGGGCCAAAGACCACCCCCGTAGTCTAACATCCAGAACATAATAAATGAATACAACGAAAGACAACCAAACATGATGATACGAAGAATAAATAAGCCAACTGAAAACTAAGAGTCAAAACAATAACCAATCCACACTTACCCACAAAAGCCTCTAAAATCAGAATATCAAAGCCTCTAAAATCAGAACATCAAACTAAGTCGGGATGTGCCCCCGACTATGACAAATATAACCCAAAAGTACTGAAACAATAAGGAAACCAGCCAAATGACAGGGCCTTCCGAAAGATGGAGGTTCACCACTTCACAGCAGATCCACAGGAATACCAAATCACCTAATGCTGCACAGGAGCAACAGGAAAACCTTCGGACCCTACATCATGAAATGATATAGCATCTAGGGACGATCAGTGGAGTGAGCACTTGCATGTAACTTAGGGATAGGGATAAAATAATGCAAGTACCAAAATCCAGTCATAAACCATATGCACCACATTTATATACATGTATATAGGATACCGGGATAGGGACAAGAGACATGAACATGAGAGTTTACAGTATTAGCTTGAACTATGTAGCTCGCTCTGTCCTAAAGACACCCATGGGCTATATGGGTCTAGCTCCCCCTGCTGGAAGGGCCCTAGTGCGTGTTAGCCGCATGAATCGAGGAAAAACCAAGGAAAGGCTAAAGACATCAAGGCTATAGCCCTCCCAAAATATATATAATATGTGCACCAAGCACACGGTCACATGGACCCCCAGCGCCGAAAAACTTGGTTTTTAATATCGGTCCCCTCGGGATCTACACCTTCAGGTGAGCTACACAATTTTCTTTAAGCTCAGATTAAAATAGTTGCACATAAACCAACCGTTAACCCAGGATTCATTAATTAAGGCATTTACTAACATGGTATCATCATACCAATATGCTTGCAAGCTCATTCAATTATGCCAAACCAATCCATATAACCAAACTGACTCCTAAGTTCTATTTAAAATCCAAAACCAAGGCCACCAAGGCCATCCAAAACTATATTCATTCATTTATACTTTAATGCAATGCAATGAGTTGAAAATACAAGTTAAATTATGCAATTATCCATATTCAAAATCAAGTTTACAAAGTAGGTTGAGGTTAATGCCATTACCAAGCCAAAATTTTCATCAATTTGGGAAAACCATGCACCAATTTCCAATCATTAAAATAATACACCAATTAAGTCCCCAAAACCATTAATTAAAGCAGGAGTAATCCACTTAAACAATGGGTAAAGAAATTTAAGTAATCACAATCAAAACCCCTCAACCCAGTTTCAAACCCATCAATTAAAACACATAAATATTGATTAAATTGATGCCACAATGTAAAAATACAAGTTAGGGATGAGCAACATGCCTAAAATAGATAAGAAATTGAAGACAATTCGAAGTTTGGAGCCCGAATAGTGGATTCTCTGTAAAACCTTGCACTTTCTTGGGTTTAGAGTTAGATAGAAAAAAAAATGGTGTTTGATCTTTGAAAACTGAATGAAAAAGTCCAATTAAGTGTTTAAAAATTATACAAGGGGTAAAAAGATCAAAAATCCCTTATCCCAAGTGAAAAAACAAAAAAACTAGATGAATTTAACATAATGGCGTGGCACACCTTTATCGCCGAGGTTAGCCTCCGTGCCACATCCTTATCGAGGAGGTTAACCTCTGTGGCACACCAATATCGCAGAGGCACACTGCTGTAGAGTTCTAAAATAGCCTCGAACCTCTTTTAAAAATTCCAAAGCTTTTCTAAAACACCCTTTTAACATCCCTTAACATAGTTTAAGTCATAAATTGACATTATGCATGAGGGAGGGTAAAAAATAAAGTGGTCAAAATTTTATGAGATCTTACATTATTCCTACTTAGGAACATTCGTCCTTGAATGAGAAGTTAGGATATTTTTAGCATGATAATAACAAGAATACATCAGAATCAAATGAAAAATTTAAAAGACGACAAGGGAGAAAGACGATCATACCTCAAGGACTTTCATCCAATACGGAGAACAAGAATAGGTACTTGGCTTTCATATCTTTCTTAGCTTCCCATATAGCTTCTTCTACCTTTTGATTTCTCCAAAAGACCTTTACTGAAGCTACATCCTTAATTCTCAATCTACGAACTTACGAATCCAATATCCCAATTGGGACTTCCTCATAAGACAACGACAAAACACCAACATCCTCAATAGGCACTATCAAAGAAGGGTCACCCATACACTTTTTTAGCATAGACACATAAAAAATAGGATGAATTAAAGCCAAACTCGCTGGTAAGTCTAACTCATAAGCGACATTCCTAATTCTCTTTAAAATTTAATATGGACCAATGAAGTAGGGACTGAGCTTCCTCTTATTCCCAAATCTCATGACTCTTTTTATAGGAGATATCTTCAAGAATACCCAATCGCTTACTTCAAACTCTATATCCCTTCGCCTCACATCCGCATAAGACTTTTGACCACTTTGAGCAGTTTTAAGCCTTTCTCTAATCACCTTTACCTTCTCCATGGCTTGGTGAACCAAGTCAGGACCAAATAACCTAGACTCACCAACCTCAAACCATCCAATAGGAGACCTACACCTCCTACCATAAAAAGCCTCAAAAAGAGCCAATTGGATGCTAGAATGATAACTATTATTGTAAGCAAACTCAATAAGAGGCAAAGGGTCAACCCAACTTCCCTTAAAGTCAATCACACAAGCCCTTAGCATATCCTCCAAAGCCTAAATAGTCCATTTTGCTTGTCCATCCATTTGAGGGTGTAAAGCGGTGCTAAGGTCCACCTACATAGCGAAACCTTTCTGAAATAAAATGCTAAAAATGAGAAGAAAACTGCGTACCTCAACCTAAAATGGTGGACATCGGTGCACCATGAAACTTTACTACCTCCTGAATGAACAACTTCACATAATCCTCTCCTGAGTAGTTAGTCCTCATAGGAAAGAACAGAGTAGACTTAGTCATTCCATCCATAATGACCCCAATAGAATCATACTAGTTGCGAGACCGTGGAAGATCCATAGTGAAATCCATATTAATCATCTCTCAGTTCTACATGGGCAACTCTATTTCTTGAGACATGCCACTAGGCTTGTCACGACCCAAACCAGGGCCCGAATGTGATGGGCATCTCAAGTCCACCGAGGACCAGAGACCACCCCCTTAGCCTATTCAACCAAAATATAATATAATACAACAACGAAAACCCATCCTTAAGCAAGATATAATAAGGAAATTCAAAGAGTCTATGATAGATTAATAACCAACAACCGCCAAATAATAACCAATACCGATAACCAAACATAATACCCTTGCCCACAATAATGTCCAACAAAGCCTCTAATAAAACCAAAGATGGTCTGATCGGGACAAGCCCTCGACCTTAGCTAAAAACAAATCCAAAAGAAAAAACCAAACAAAAGGAAATCCACAATATAAAATGGGGTCTTTCGAAGTGTGGAAGCTCATTAATTCAGTCTGACTCATGAGCTGCACCACGATCACTTAGTCCCTGTTAAGGAGGAGTAAAAGTATGACTAGTTCTTGCATCGCGTGGGAATACAACATATGAAGATGGTTAGCAGATAGAGTGCTAGCATGTAACTCAGGGATAAAGGATAAAGTAATTCCATGATCCATAATACAGAAACAATTTAAAATCTAGTGCACAATTCCATATGCAATACATATATATATATCACATTCAGGGAAAGGGAACAAGGCTTAGCATAAACTTTAAAACCTTAATCTGGAATGTGTAGCTTGATCATCCTAAATCGGCACCCATGGGCTATATGAGTTCAACTCCTCTTGCTGAAAGGGCCCCAGTGCGTGTTAGCCGCACGAATCAAAGAAAATTCAAGGGAAAGCTAGAGCTATCAAGTCAACTAGATGTCCCAAAATATATCAAATGTGACTTATGCACACGGTCATCAAGACCAACCTCACGTCGGTAAATATGAGTTTCCAGTATCAGTATCCTGGGACATCCACTTTCATGGATTTGCTGCACAACCCCTTTAAGTCCATATCAAAATATTTAACACATAACCCAACCACTAATTCTAGGAGTCAATTATTAAGGCATCATTAAGTGGTATCATCATGCCGACTATAGCTTGGAAGAAAATGTCATTAAGCCATTACCTTGGGAAATCCTTCATACCCCAAACTCCATTATTAAAATCACTTAGGGGATTCCATTATACCGCACAAGGTTTTCAAAACCATACTTAACCATTTTTCCATTTATGCAATGCATTAGTTTCAAAGAGAATAGCCAAACCAACTGATAATTCATTCCAAAACCAATTATGTAAGTGGGCCGAGGTTATTATCAATTTTAATACCAAAATCAGTTATTTGGGGAATCCATTGTACCCCTAAATTCATCCACCATTACCATTCACTCCAATGAGTGCACAAACTAATAATTCATGGATAATAAATCAATAGAAACCATGGAAAAAAATTCAAAAAATTTATATCCAAAACCCTCAACCCATAGTTCAAAAACCAATATCAAAACTATGAATAATAAACCAATTTTCATGCCATTAAGAAAATAAAAGTATAGGGAAAGAGGTACATACCTTAAACACATTAGAATTGGAAAGTAATTCGGACCTTGGAACCCAAAATATGAACGTATGAGGAATATCCTTAGCTCTCTTAGGATTTTTAAGTTTGGAAGTGAAATAATAGCCTTGGTCTTGTGAAAACTAATGGAAATAAGTTAATATAGTGTTTATAGGTATTTCATAGGTCAAAAGACCCCCATACCCCTCATCCTAAGTAATTAAAACAAACTGCACCAATTTTTACATAGGTTCGTGGCATGGACCTTATCACAGAGGCTAATCTCTGTGCCACAGACCCTTACACAGAGACTATCCCATGTCATAGACCCTAATGCAGAGGCTACCCTCCACGACACGGGGATATCTCAGAGGCTCACTATCTCCAGGGTCCAAAACCACCTCTAAGTACAATTTGAGTCAAAAATTGATATTTTGAATCAGGAAGGCCAAAAATAAAATGCTCAAAATATTTTGAGGGTGTTACAAGGCCTCAATTGTTCAACCTTGACTTGCTAACAAACCCTACACTTAGCTACAAAATTTTCCATATCTCTCTTTATATTATTCCACTAGTAGATTTTCATCAAGTCATAATACATCTTAGTCGAACCCGAATGAACTGTATATCTAGACTAATGAGCCTTAGTGAAAATCCTTTCCTGTAGCTCATCAACATTGGGAATACACAAATTTCCTTTGTATCTCAAGATGCCATATACCCCAATCTCAAAAGCTATAACCTTTTTCTGTCCCATATCATCTTTAATCTGCATAAGTATGGGATCCAAATCCTGCTTCTTCTTCTTTATCTCAGCACCAAGAGATGATTTAACCACCTCTTAAATAATTACTCCCATCCTCAGAGTTCATGAGATGAACTCCTAAGTTATCCAACCTATGAATATCCTTCACCAACCCTATTTTTTTCTTATTAATGTAAGATAAGCTTCCTATAGACAACCTGCGAAGAGCATCAATGACCACATTAGATTTACCTGGATGGTAGTGCAAACTCATGTCATAATCCTTAAGCAATTTAAGCCACCGCCTCTGCCTGAGATTTAATTTCTTTTGTGTAAATACATACTGTAAGCTCTTATGGTTTGAATAAATATCTACACGCACCCCCATATAGATAATGGTGCCCAATCTTCAAAACAAAACCATAATCGCTAACTCTAAATCATGAGTTTGGTAATTTCACTCATGAACCTTAAGTTTCCTGGAAGCATAGGCCACAACCTTACCATGCTGCATCAAAATACAACCAAGTCCTATACGAGATGCATCATAATATACAATGAACCCATCATTACCCTTAAACAGGGTTAAAACTAGCGCAAAAGTTAACTTATCCTTCAACTTCTCAAAACTATCCTCACAAGCATTAGACCACAAAAAATTAACCTTTTTCTGAGTTAACTTCATCAGCGGGGCAACAATAACTTAAAAAACTCTCCATAAACCTCCTATAATACCTAACCAAGGCCATAAAGCTCTTAATGCTGATTGGAGTCATGGGTCTAGGCCATTTCTTAACTACCTTAACTTTCTAAGGATCTACCTTGATCCCCTCACTAGAAATAACATGCCCAAGAAAGGTCACAACACTTAACCAAAATTCACACTTAGAAAACTTTGCATATAATTTCTAGTCCTTAAGAGTCCGTAACATAATTTAGAGGTGATTGACATGATCCTCCTCACTTTTAGAGTACACCAAGATGTCATCAATGAAGACTATAATAAAAAAAATATAGAAACTGCCTAAACACCCTATTCATAAGATCCATAAAAGTAGCTGGAGCATTGGTCAACCCAAATGAAATAACTAGAAACTCATAATTATCATATCAGGTTTAAAAAGTAATTTTGGGAATATCAACCTCCTTAATTTTCAGCTGATGATATCCCAAGCAACAATCAAAATTAGAGAAACGCCTAGCACCCTAAATCTTAGGAAGAGAATACTTATTCTTCACTCTAACCTTATTAAACTAATGATAGTTTATATACATCCGAAGAAAACCATCTTTCTTTTGCATAAAAAGTACAGGAGTACCCCATGGAGAAACACTATAATGAAACCATTATTAAGAAGATCCTTCAGTTACTCCTGAAGTTACTTTAGTTCAGCTGGAGCCATTTTATAAGGAGGAATAGAAATAGGATGGGTATCAGGTAAAAGATCAATCCCAAAATTTATTTTCCTATCGGGAGGAATTCCATGAATATCATCGAGAAAAACTTTAGAAAATTTATTAACCACAAGGACATATTGCAAAGAGGGACTCTCAGAATTAGAATCCGTAACCCAAACTAGATAATATAGACACCTTTTGGAAATCAATTTCTGAACTCTAAGTTAGGAAATAAGCCTCTCTTTGGGCACTAAGGAACTCCCATCCCATTCAATCACAAGTTCATTAGAAAAATAGAAATTGACCTTTTGGGTCCTACAGTCCAAATAAGCATAACACGAATGAAGCCAATCCATCCCCAAGATTACATAAAAGTCTACCATATCAAGTTATATTAAATCCACCAATGTCTCCCTATGAAACATGAACACCACATAACCCCTATAGATTCTTTTAGTAACAATAGACTTACCTACACGAGTATCCACAAAAAAGGGGTTGGAAATATTTTCAGGACCAAAACTAAAGCGTACCTCCATATAAGCAGTCATAAAAGACAGGGTAGAACCCAGGTGAAGTAATCAATAAACATCATAAAATAAGATCCATAATATACCAGTAACAACATATGGGGATGACTTGGATTTTTGATGAGTAGCAAGAGCATTGAGAGGATTTCAACCACTGTCGGTGCCTGAAGTAGCACCCTTAGGTGTCGGAGCCAAAAAAGTGGAAACTGGGACCTTATTAGTGATGTGCCTCAGAAACATGGAACATTTGATGCTTAAAACAAGGAGAATATGCATGTACTTAAGGTTATTTTGTTAGATTTGATGTGTTTTTGGGAGTGGTTTTCAAAAAATTAAGTTTTGGATGCTAAATACAGGAAAAAGATGAAAAGTAAAGTTTTTGGCTTCTTACTTGAGCATTTTTGGGAATTTGTGGCACTTACCGGATGTAGTTTTGGGGTTAGAAGAGTGGGAAAAGACCCAAAACCCCTTAGGAATTGTCTAGAAAATATCTGGAAGCTGTCCCAATGACTTAGGTGATGAATCGTAAGGTCTGGCTACGAGTCGTGGCTTGAGTCATAGTCAGAACCCATTTTCAGCCTTTACTTCCCAAAGTAAAACTCCTTGCTAACAACCCGTAATGAGACATTATGAGTCACAGTCTGGGCAGCTTTGACAGTGCTTCACTATTTTGGCTATAAATTTTCATCTCGAAATTGGATTAAGGAAAAATTAGTATCATTGGAAAGCTAATTAAATTATATATCTATTGGTGGATCTTGATATAAAAAATTCTAAGTACACCAAAATTTATTCTCGTTTGAAGATGAATATAGTTATACTCTTCACAAAAACTTAATCGCGAAGGGATATTTTCACTTGCCTATGATCTAGGAGATATTTATGACCTTAATATACATATAAATCACTAATAAAACTACCAAAATATGAGGTTTAATCTTGCATGAACTTAAATCATGGTTCAAACATTGGCTTGGATATTTGGGGTATCCTAAATACACTCCTATGATGTTTTTAAGTCTTATTATGTAAGACTAGTTAAGTTTTCCTATTTTAGTTAGGATTTGATTTCTAGGGTTTCTTCTAATATATAAATATGCCTTAGTATTTGTTTTCATTATTCATTCTAGCATTCACATATTGATTGATTCAGAAGGAGGCCCTTTGTGGCCAAGTTCACAAACATCTTATTGTTCTTGGTTTGTTATTCAATTTAAGGCTTTGGGATTTCTTATCTTATTATTGTGAGATTGATTTTGTGATTTTGTCTGTGGATTCAATGATTTATCTCATAACTATGACCGGCTAATTCCCTTATATAGGGTTATGGGAGCCTTAGCAGATTAATGAAGTAGAGGAAGTGCCAAGTCGTTTTAGATAAAGATTCTTTCATGTATTGGGTTTTCTTCATTATTATTGATTTCCTAGTGGTGGTCAATGTTAATAGCCCACTTAGATTATTACTACTTACTCTAAAAGTGGAGTAGTGACTAGGAAAAGAAGATCGTCGATCCACACTAATAGGTATTATCTAAGTAAGATCATTAACTATAATATAATAACTAGAGACCCAAAGGGTAATAGTTAACTGGGATATAGGATAGGGGTTAGTGGGGAGACATCCTGAGACTCAAAAGGTAAAGGGTGAAATCCATCAACTAGTCCAAAAGACGGTTGATGGTACATAGCTTATCAGATTCTGCATGCAAGGCATTGGAATAGTTCGACAGTGTACGATAAGTCTATTGAGTTGAGAAGCCAGGAGAGCACAAGCCTAGTGTTTATCTTAGATTATTTACAACCAAGAGCAACTAATTCTTTTTATTTTTTTCCAACAAATTCCCCTTTACCTTTCCCGCACTGCCTAGTGATTTTAACAAGTTTGAGAAGGATTTCTGGACTATTCCCTATAGGATCAACCCTAACCTAGTTGGGTAACTATATTTGACAGCGACCGCTTTATCCTTCTAAGGATGGGTCCTTTAGGCGATATCAATTAGATCCAGTGGAAACTCTGGCCAAAGGACAATCTTACTGCATATGACCAAGTTGACCATAATTATAGCATCAATTTCTCCGCTCCTCAAAATATCCTTGATGATGCTACCCATAAAATCAACATGGAGGGTAAGGTTGGGCTGACTGACCTTTACTAACCTGAGACCAGACATCCTATGCCTTAGGACCACTACTAGCCTTAAAACGACGATTACCCAAAGGCTTAAGATAAGGAGCACTAGTTGTCGAATATGAATTGACCCAATTCTTCCTCTTAGTCCACTACTTACTATCTCTCACACTGTTCTATTGATTCATATCTTGCTCTATATATCTAAACTTCTTACTTGTATCTCTCCAATCTCTACCTATTTTTTTCTTATTCTTCACCTACTACATATAGACTACCAGCCTGGATATGTCCATATCGTTATTCATTGTAGCAGTTTTACACTCCAGCACCAAATCACGGGACAAGACTGAAGCAAATTTTCTCATTCAGAATATCATATTTAACACCAACTCTGGATCATAATGGTATAGTTGCTGGAAGTTCTGAGCATACTCCTTCATACTCATCTTACCCTACTTCAAATTCACAAATCTTTTTGCCTTAGCTTCTTTCAACTTCTAAGGAAAGAAGTAATCAAGAAAATCACCTAAGAAGTCATCCCACATTATTGGCTCAACCTTATTACCCCTCATTGCTTCCAACTCCTCATACCACTAGTAAGCCATATTCTTTAACTAATACGCAACAAACTCTGCACCTTCTAAATCAGTAGCATACATCACCCTAAAGATTTTCTCTATCTCATCAATAAACCCCTGAGGATCTTCCTTAGCCTTTGACCTAATAAAGGTTAGGGGAATCAACCTCATAAACTGGCCATCCCAGTGACCTCAGATGAATAAACATTAGGACCAACATGATCAGATTGAAGAGACTACAATGCTACCAGTTGAGAAAACATATGAATATAGTAACAAAACTTTATATTAGAGATATCCTCCTAAGTATAAGTATAACCATCTTAAGAAATTCGAGGAAGACTAGTAGGGATAAAAGGAACCCCAAGAGGAGCAGTACAGTTAGGAGCAGAGACCCTAGATTGGGTCTGCACTCCATAAATAGGGCAAGTTCCCTCTATATTTGCAATACAACATATTTTGGCCCTAGAAAATTCTTGAGTTTTTAAACTCACTGCCCTGACTACGACTGACCTCACGAGTTATAAGGTCTTAATATGGGTCGTAGGACCCTAAATTATAGGGTGACTAGTGTGTTTCCCTAAATTCTCTAACCTAAGTACAACTAGGATTTACATGGGGTTGAAGCATTCCCTATTCGTCTTTGATATCTCTAGTTCGTGCAATTGATACACACTGGGGCCCTTTCAGTTAGGGGAGCTGGACTTATATAGCTCGTGGGTGCCTTTTTTAATGGTTAAGCTACATAGTAAAGCTAATATTTTACTTTCACACTCGTGGGTACATTGAGTTTGGAATGAATTTTGAATTGGCATTGCCTTATCCTTTCTTTGAGTTACATACTAGCACTCAACTCGCTAATCGTCTTCGAAAGTTGTATCCCCATATGATACAAGAACTATAAACACTTTTGCTTTTCTTGCGCAGTGATAGGTGATCTTGGATCATTCGTGAGTTAGCTTTAAATGGTGAGCCTCCTTCCGAAAGGCTTTTACTTCTTGGTTTATTTTGTGTCATAGACTATTTCTCATAATTTCTTTTAGATATTATCTGGGGGCATGTACCGACTTAGATTATTTTTAGATAGTAGAGGCTTTATAGATACTGTGGATTGGGATTGTTTTTGCATATATTGGTATTCATATTGATATAGATATTCATCTATCTTTTTATATATTCAGAATTTATCCACTGCTAGTTGTATTATGTTTTTATTGGCAAGGGTAAAGGGGGTGGTCTCTAGTCCTCAGTGGACCTGGGATAAATATCATAGACAGGCCCTGGTTCGAGTCATGATAAAGTTCATATAAAAGCCCTAGGTTCATGATCGATTGGGTGTCCACAAATTAGTGTCTCTCTTATGGGTCTGTTGTGCGCCATACTTATAAGGGAGAGACTACGAGGTATTTAGGAATATTTCCCTTTTTTGTATTCTATTTTTAGGTTGTAGAGTCTATGATATTAAAATCTTCTCTAATTCTCATTTGTTTATATTTTAGATTATGCCTCCCAGAAGAGCTGATGCTCATGAAAACTCTTCGGTTCCACTTGAGGACAACATAGACGAAGCTCGTTATGCTTATGGGGTACATACCCAGTCTACGGTCCCTATTTATGATTACCTTCCTGGAGTTCCATCGGTCCCTACTAGTCCTCCTTGGGCTCCTTAAGTGGATGATACTTTTTCCCTAATGCCTCAAGGGGATGTGTCTAATGTTGTGTTTCGCCACTTAATTTATTTGCTTACTTAGTTTGTAGCAATCGATCTTGTTTGAGTGTTTTTCTCCTGTCACTCTTTTTTTTGAGGCCACAAGGGCTGGTTAGTTTATAAGGTTGAATCTTTTGAGTTTTACTACTTCTAAGGTTGAGAAGTATCCTCAAGGATTTATAGATAAGATGGATTTTTTTTTGAGTGATACATTCTTTTGACTCTAAGGGTGTAGAGTTTGCTCTATATCAGTTGAAAGATATGGCATATTAGTGGTACGTGGAATAGGAATAGTTGAGAGGAGATGATGCTGAGTCATCTATGTGGGATGACTTCTCTGGTTCTTTCCTTGATCGCTTCTTTTGTTAAGAGCTGAGGGAGGTGAAGATTGAGGAGTTTGTGAATTTAAAGCAAGATGGAATGACTATGAAAGAATATACCTTGAAGTTTTATTAGTTCTCTCGCTATGTGTCGGAGTTGGTGCCATCTATAAGGGATAAGATAAGTAAGTTTTCTTTGGGCTTTTCTCAAAACTTAGTATTGGAGTACAAGGCCACCTTGCTGAATAATAACATAGATATCTCAAGGCTTTCGGTCTATATGCAACATATTGAGGATGAAAAGAAGAAATCAGCTGAAATAGGGCAATGGCAAGTAACAAATTCAATTATTCTAAGCAGGGTGGAGGCTAGCAAAATAATGGTAGAGATGGAAGGTAGTGGTCTAAAAAGAAGTGGGGAAAATCTGGTTCTAATTTTACGGCTAGTGCTCCATATCCTAAGACATCTGATGATTGTTATTTTTAGAGAAACAATGGGTTTAAGGCACTAGGTGCCAAACTATTTAGCTCTATTATATCATTCTTATATATTTATGGATAGTTATACCTTGGTTTTTCTGATAAGGGGAGAAATAAGTGCTTTAGATGTGGCCATCCTAGCCATATTTATAGAAACTATCCTACATGTGATGTCACTATTGGAGCTAATATGGTTTTGATTGCTACATATTTATCTCTATCACCAAAAGGTTCTACTTTTGGTATCAATACTTGTTGAAATCATTTGTATGCTCTTACCACCCATTGGGAATTTAAGGCTTCTCCTGATATTGTCACTGGTATGTTACAACTCTTCTCTCACAATGTGTATTGTCTACTTGATCTAAGGTCTATTCTTTCTTAAGTGAACCCTTATGTGTCTAATTATTTTGGTTTTGGTCCCGAATGTATTCCTGATCCCTTTTTTATGTCTACCTCGATGGGTGACTCTGTTGTGGCTAGAAGGTTCTATAGGGGTTACGTCGTATCTATTTGTGGTAGGGAGATATTAGTGGATCTAATAGTTTTGGATATGTTAGATTTTGATGTGATATTAAGGATATAATGGCTCCATTCGTGCTATGCATCTCTTGATTGTAGAACCCGAATTGTCAGTTTCTAATTCTCAAATGAACTGGTGATTAAGTGAAAAGGGAATTCCCTGGCACCTAAGGAAAGGTTTATTTCTTATCGTAGAGCTTGAAAATTGATTTCCAAGGGGTGTTTATATCATCTAGTTCGGGTTAAGGATTCTAATTCTTATCTTTGAAATCCATCCCTATTCTCAATAAGTTTCTTGAAGTATTTTTTAATGATCTTCCTGGTATTTCTCCTGAGAGGGAAATAGACTTTTGGATTGATCTTCTTCCAGATACCCATCCTATCTCTATCCCTCCTTATAGAATAGCTCTGTTTGAGTTGAAAGAACTTAAGGAGCAGTTGAAAGATCTTCTTAATAAGGGTTTTTTTCACCCTAGTATTTCTTCGTGGGGTGTTCTTGTTCTTTTCATGTAAGAAGGATTGTTCCCTTCGAATGTGTATGGACTATCGATAGTTGAATAAGGTAACTATGAAGAATAAGTATTCTCTTCCTAGGATTGATGAACTATTTGACCAGCTTCTGGGTGCTAAGTACTTTTCTAAGATTAATCTTCAGTAGTGTTATCATTAGTTGAAGCTTGAGGAGGTGGATATCCCTAAGACTGCTTTCCAAACTCGATATGGCCACTGTGAGTTCTTAGTCATATATTTTGGGTTGAAAAATGCTCCAGCGACATTTATAGATCTTATGAACTGTGTTTTCCGCTAGTTTCTGGACTTATTCATCATTATATTTATTAATGATATCTTGGTATACTCTAAGATGAGGCTAATCATGCGAATCAACTCCATGTAGGGTTACAGAATCTTAAGAATCAATGGTTGTATGCTAAGTTCTCAAAGTGTGAGTTCTGGTTGAATGCTGTGTCTTTTCTTGGTCATATTATTTCTTGTTAGGGGGTCATGGTGGATCCATAGAAAGTTGAGGTAGTTAAGAAGTGGACTAGCCCATAATTCCAACCAATATTCAGAGCTTCTTGGGTTTAGCTGGGTATTATAGAAGGTTTGTGGAGAGTTTCTCTTCAATCGCCACTCCATTGACTAGGTTGACTTAGGAAAAGGTGAAGTTTCTGTAGTTCGATGCTTGTGAGGGTAGCTTTGAAAAGTTGAAGAATAAGTTGACTTCAGCTCTGGTTTTGACCCTACCCGAGGGTACTGATGGTTATGTTGCTTATTGGGATGCGTCCCATATAGGAATGGGTTGCACATTGATATAGCATGGTAAGGTTATGGTACATGCATCTCGACAGATTAAGGTGCATGAGAAGAATTATACATCTCATGATTTAGAATTATTGGTTGTGGCTTTTGCTTTGAAGCTTTGGTGCCATTACTTGTATGGAGTTCATGTTGACATATATTCAGACCATAAGAGGTTGTAGTATGTATTCACCTAGAAAGAGTTGAATCTCAGGCAGAGGATATGACTTGAGTTACTCAAGCATTACGTCATGAGTCTTCATTATCACCCAGGTAAAGCTAATGTGGTTGCTGATTCTCTTAGCAAGTTGTCCATGGGTAGCTTGTCTTATATTGATGAGGGGAGCGGTTTTGTGAAAGATATTTACCATTTGGCTAATCTTGGAATTTGTCTTTTGGACTCTAAGGATGGAGGTGTGATTGTAAAAGTGGTGGTGAAGTCATCTCTTGGTGTTGAGGTGAAGGCGAAGCAAGCTTAGGATCCTATCTTGATGCAGATTAAGGGTGATAGGGTCAACAAAAGGTAATGACTTTTGAGATTGGTGGAGATGGTATCTTGAGGTACTAAGGTAGATTATGTGTTCCCGATGTTGATGAACTGTGAGAAACAATTTTATCTTAGGATCATGAGTCAAGGTATGCTGTTCATCCTGGTTCGATGAAGATATACCATGATTTGAAAGAGATTTATTGGTGGAATAACATGAAAAGAAAGTGGCCAACTTTGTGGCCAAGTGTATGGTTTGTCAGCAAGTGAAGGTAGAGCACTTGAGGCTTGGTGGTTTGTCTCAAGAGATCAAGTTGCCCGTGTAGAAGTGTGAAGTAATTAACATAAACTTTGTTACTAGTCTTATGCTATCTCAAAGTTAGTTTGATTCAATTTGGGTTATCGTGGATAGGATGACTAAGTCCGCTCACTTCTTGCCAGTGAGGACTAATTATTATATGGAGGATTATGCTAAGCTTTTTATTCAAGAGATTGTCAAGTTGCATGGTGCGCCTATTTCTATTCTATCTAACTGTGGTATGGAGTTCTCATCTCACTTTTGGCAGTCATTTCAGAGAGGTTTAAGAACTAGGATGAACCTTAGCACCGTTTTCCATCATCAGATAGATGGACAAGTGGAGAGGACCATTTAGACGTTGGAGGATATGCTAAGGGCTTGCATTAATTACTTGTACATAGACCTTACTACTCGTAGGGTCCTAGTCGTAACCACAAAAGTGATATTGGGCACCTATTCTGGTTTGGCTATGGAAAGTACACAACAACTCGTGACATCCCAGTCGTAGTCATGACTGAAACATGGGAACCCTCACTGGTCACCCTACTTTTACCCTACGAGTCATACCCTTACGAATCGTTAGGTAAACCGTAGTTTGAGCATTAAGCTTAAAACTCAAGAAATTTTCAATGGGAAAAAATATAGGGTGTTACACTACCGCCTTAAGCTTATTCATCCCCGAATGAGGAGTCAAGGCATCTATTAGCTCGATTGTAAGACAAGAATGAAATCACAAGACCTTTAACAAACTTAGAAAATAAAAATATTAGGAAAACCCATACCTTAAGCACGATTATCCAACCCGGGGAACAAGAACAAATATTTGGACTTCATGGCCTCTTCAAGCCCCTAAGTAACTTCTTCTACCCCAAATAATACATGTAATAACCCTTAAATAAAACCATGCTTCACTACTATTCTTTCAGCTATTAATACAACACTCCACCATTTCAATCTCCTAACCCCCCTACGAGATACACAACTAGAAGAGTCTGACTATAACCGTATATTTTTCTATGTTAAAGACTAACTCGGAGTTCAAGGTGCTGGCGTAAGCTATGGGACCCTATACTTTACACCCCTCCAATAACATTGCCCCATTTCATCACTATAATCAAACACCCCTAGGTTTTAAATCAGGGAGTACTAACCATATAACACCACCATTTGTGCATCTATTAATCGCACCATTCACGGCAATCTTTTCTACACCGACTTCATGGATTTCCCAACTTTAATCACTATCACAAAGGTTTCACCACATCTCCCCTTCTTAACTATTTCACTTAAAAAGAGTTCATCTTGCTCTTCCACCTTCATCTACGACCTTAGCCCGAGTAATCACCCCCAAAATTTTCGCATAAAGAACATACAATCCATTATCTATAATATTACTACACTTCCATAGCCACTACCATACTACCAAAAGGAGGGTCACTATGGAACTGGAGTACAAGAATCAAGGATTGAAGGGTTGCTTCTTAAATATGACTCTATCAGTCATACTATGTAAAGAGAGACTCGTGAAATGAGGTATAGTACAATGGGCATGAAATACTTTGTAAAAACCATCTAGACCATAAATAGAGGGTCGTTTCGGGCATAAACATAACATAGCATGAGTTCTTTAGACTGGAACAGTGAGAAACATGAGTGCATATATCATGGGTCATATAACATAAAGTTGAGACTCATATATATTTCAAGAAATAAGATAAGGACTGCCGCTTGAAACTACTGCCTCTTCTTCTAAGGATTGAGAATGGTTGCAAGTTTACATAAATAGCATCACTTTGGGTTAAGACATAACATAAAATGAATCAATAGAAAGTAGAACATATAGTTCCCTAGAGCCAAGCATAAAGTGAGACATGAGTTTATGGATTCATGAGCGTCATAACATAGAGCTTGAATATTTGAAAGCTTAGATTCTAAGAACAGTTATTTCTTTTAGGTCAGGGGTTGGAGCATGGACATAAGTTTTATAGAGAACTCGGACCTTATGCCTAGGAATAATTTGAACACTTAAAAACATTGGTAGGATGTCCTTTTAAAATAAGTAGGAGGAATTTGCTAGAATAAGAGTAAATGTACTATGACTCTTCACTGATACTTAAGATCAACCTTAGTTCACCAGCCCCCATTCCTTAGGCTCAAGGTCACCACCCTATACTTATGGACATAACTTCTTATCAAACCTATAAGTACAACACTCCATACCATAGGGTATCACTATGTACCGAACTAGGTACACATGGAACTTGTATACTTAATACCTTATCTAAAAATATGCTACCCGAGGCTTGACATAATCTTATAAACTTAATGCTCTCCCCCCCCCCCCCCCAAATACTTAGCCCCAATTCATTGCTCCAACACTAGACCTCTGGCATATATCATAATTACCCACTCTAATATTTCATAGGTTATCAATCTAATCTCTTTCACATAACAAATCAAGCCTACAAATTCACTCCCATAAACCTCATATCACTATCCTCGAGCTAACATTCTTATCACCACCATCAACATCTAAGGTTCAAACTTAGGGTATAGCAACAACCATGCACCACCAATGAAATATTCCACATAATATACTAGTCCATCCAATAGATAAATCATCCTAAAATTTCTAATTTAACTTAGCTATGCACATAAGCATATTCTACTTTACAACAACCTTAATTGATTACCGATAGTCTATACACATCTAAAGAGAACTATCCTTCTTATGCATTAAAAGCATAGGATCATCCAACATAGACACACTAGGGTGGATGCAACCTTTATTAAGAAGATCTTTTAACTGCTCCTTCAGCTCTTTCAACTCAGTAAGAGCCATTCTTTAAGGAGAAAAAGAAATAGGATGGGTGTCCTTTAGAATATAAATACCAAAGTCTATTTCCTTATCGGAATCAATATCGGGAAGATCATCAGGAAATTTCTTAACCTCAGGGACAGATTACAAAGAAGGACTTTTAAAATTAGAACCCTTAACCTGAACTAAATGGTATGATGCCTCTTGAAAATCCAATTTCAGGCTTGAAGATATGAAATAAACCTTTTCTTAGGTACTATAGAACTATCTTCCCACTCAATCACCACTTTACTCGGGAATCGGAAATTGACCCGTCGGGTCCTGTAGTCTAACGAAGCATAGCACTAGTGAAGTTAATCCATTCCCAATAGTACATCAAAATCTATTATATCCAGCTCTCTTAGGTCCATTATGTCCACTAGGGTATCCCTATGAAAGTTCGGCACCACACAACCCCTATAAACTTTTTTAGCCATAACAGAGTTACCCATCAAAGTAGATACAGAAAAAGATCCAAAATATTCTCAGGACCAAAACCAAAATGAACGGCCACATAAGGGGTCACATAGGAAAGGATAGACCTTGGATTAACCAAAAAATATACATCACCGAGAGAAAAACTATAACATACCAGTAATAACATCAGGAGATGCCTCTGATTCCTGATGGGTGGCACGAGCATAAAGTCAATTCCAACCAGTGCCGGTACTAGAAGTAGCACCCTTTGGTGCTGAAGTTGAAGAAGTAGTAACAAAAACCTTATTAGCTCTAGTGGACATCCCCTTAGCGCAATAACCATAGTGAAGCTGACCATAAAATCTGCAAGAAGGATAGGGTGGGGCTGAATGAGCTGCACTAGCCCATGATTGGGCTCCCTGTGCCTTAACCCTACTATTGGCCTAAAGGTGACAATCACCAGAAGACTTAGGATAAGAAGAACTAATAGTCAAATGGACACTCCCCCAATTCCTCTATTTATTCCACTATCCCCCATCTATACTACTATTACTGATTCACACTCTACCTTAAATACTTGATCCTCTTATTTTGCCTCAATTTCATGTTTTCTTGTTTTTTTCTCCCATTAATCGAACCAGACTAGCTTGACAAAGAGGTCATTAACTGGGTTAACAAATGAATAAAATCGTAGAACTCAGCATTAGACACTTTACCCTAAGGCATCAAGGCATGAGTATCTTCAGCCTAAAAAACCTGATGAGGACTAGTAGGAAATGGTGTAATTTCATGATGGGCAGTACAATAGGAGAAGGGACCCTTGACCAAGTCTGTTCTTCATAGACGGTGTGAGTTCCATCCTCATCATCCTCAGGAAGGACAAAAAAGTTTCTAAGTGTGGCATACTATACAACCATAAAATAGACTCTACTTGACTCGACTTTGTAGACATATAATGACCATGAACCTAGGTTCTTATACCAAACTTGTAATGACCCAAACCAGGGTCCGACCATGAAGGGTATCTCAAGTCCATCGAGGAACGAAGACCACCCCTTTTGCATAGTCAAATAGAATACAATACGAATAGTAGTGAATGAATTTTAAACATATAAATATATAAAGCTGAGTTCTGAACATATAAAATGATAGTTAAACAACTAGTGTAGAAATAAATCTAAGAACTTTAACATCTATCCCAATCCATAGTAATCTACAAAGCCTCTAGTAACTAAGAACAACCTAAGTTGGGACATGCCCCCAACCGTAACCAAAATGAGTCCAAAAGGAATAGTCCCAAACATGAATGAAACAAGACCATAAAAGGAGAGCCGTTTGGAGAATGGAAGCTCACTGCTTCAATGCTGACTCGGGAGCAATCCAGAAATCACCTATCATTATGCAGGAAAAGCAGAAGTGTATTTATGCCATGAATTTCATGGGGATACAATGTATGAAGACAGTTTAGGGATGAGCACAAGCATGTAACTCAGGGATAAGGGGTAAAGTAGTGCCAAGTCTAAAACCACCATAAAATCACAGGCACACGGTATACATACAAATAAGATATAATACTGAGATAGTGAATAAGGTTTAGCATGAGATTCAAATCATTAGCCTGAATTGTGTAACTTTCTTGTCATATAAGCACCCATGGGCTATACGGGTCTAGCTCCCTCTACTGGTTGGACCCCAGTGAGTGTTAGCTACATAAACTAGAGATATCTAAGAAAGACCAGGGAATGACTTACACCCATGTCAATTCAAGATACATACGTATAATATAGTGTGAACTGTGCACACGGTAATCAAGACCCCCACACCGACAAATATGGTTTCCCGTGTTCATCCTCCATTGGACTTACACCTTCACGATGCGCTATATGACCCTCTTTAAGCCCAATTAAAACAAGTTTCACATAACCCATCCATTTAATGAAGGAATTATTCTTTAAGGAAATAACCAAAGGTATCATCATACCATTTCACCTGAAAGCTTATAATTATTCCTGCTAATTCTATCAACTTAAGGGAATGCCACGACCCTTTTTTGTTCATTAACTCAAGTAGTGGGAATGCCACGACCACCTTTGTTCATTAAATCAAGTTTAGAATAAAAACATAGCCAACAAGACCTTCAAAACTCTTTTTATCCATTTAACCATTTATACAATGCAATAGTTTAGGGAAGTAAGCCAAATCATGTTATTAACCATATTTCAAATCCAATTATCCATATGGGTTGAGGGAACAAAATTTCAAAAACCAAATTCCAAAACCAAAATCATCAATTTGGGGCAATGCCTCAATCACTATCCCATTCACCATACCCAGGCACCCCATCGAGTTTCAAAATACATAATTAAACATAAATACTTGAATTAAAATCATGAGAATTCAAATCAAGATACAATCCTTCCAAAACCCTCAACCCAAATCAAAATCCATATTCAAATCCATATGACTAACCATTTAAACACATTCTTTAAGTAAAACAAGTTTAAGGAGAGAGGTACATGCCTAAAAGTATTAGGAATTATGGAGGGAAATCAACCTCTGAGACCTAGAAGCAAAATCCTTAAAATCCCTAGTTGTTCTTGCCTTGGGGATTTAAGAAAGTAAAGAGTTGTTTATAGAGTATTAGGGAGTTATAGGGTTCATTAAGGTATTTTAGTTTGTGGGTTTTAATTAGGGAATGATAGAAATGACTAAAGTATCCTTAATTAAAAAAATTATCTTCAGTGACTATGAGTCACGTCATGACTCGTGACATCTGTTTACGAGTTGCCTCCATAACTCATAATCTGGGCAGAGACATGGGGCCTTCTCATTATTTACCCAATGAGTTGTACCCTACAACTTGTACACAGACCTTACGACTCGTAGGGTCCTAGTTATAACCATAATAGTGACATTGGGCATCTACTCTGGTTTGGATATAGAAAGTACACTACGACTGGTAAAGAGTCATTATGACTCATGACATCCTAGTCGTAGTCACGATAGAAATATGGGGAACCCTTAGTGGTCACCCTACTACTCGATCCCCATGACCCGTTAGGCAACCTTACAACTCGTTAGGTGAGTCGTAGTCTGAGCAGTAAGCTGAAAACTCAAGAAATTTTTAGAGGAAAAAAATTTGGGGTGTTACGATAACCACACTGACTCCCAAGTTCCATTAAAATCCTAAACCAAGGCCACCAAGTCCATCAAAAATCATATTCATTCATTTATCCTTTAATACAATGCAATGGGTTCAAAATACAAGTTAAACAATGTAATTTTCCAAATTCAAAATCATATTTATAAAGTGGGATGAGGTTAGTGCCATTATCAAGCTAAAATTTCCATTAATTTGGGGAAACTGATGCCCCCTATCCCAACTATTAAAATAATGCACCAATCCATTCCCCAAAACCGTTAATTAAAGCAAGAACAATCTATTTAAACTATGAAAAAAATCAATTCAAGCAATCACAATCAAAAGCCCTCAACCCAGTTTCAAATCTATCAATTAAAACACATGAATATTGATTAAATTGATGTCACAATGTAAAATTACAAGTTAGGGATGAGCCACATGCCTGAAGTACACAAAACATTAAAGATAATTCAAAGATTTGATCCCAAATGGTGGATTCTCTATAAAACCCTTGAACTTTCTTAGATTTAGGGTTAGAGAGAAAAATAAAGGTGTTTGATCTTTGATAACCAAAGAAAAAATTCCAATTGGGTCTTTAATAGTAATACAAGGGATAAAAAGACCAAAAGCCCCTCACCCTAAGTGAAAAATTAAAAACTGAATGAATTTAACAAGTGGCATGGCACACCCTTATCATGGAGGTTAGCCTTCATGCCACAAACTTATCGTGGAGGTTAACCTCCCTGGCATGCCACTATCATGAAGGAACACCACCTCAGAGTTCCAAAATAGCCCCGAACCCCTTCGAAAAATTCCAAAACTTTTCCAAAACACCCTTTTAACACCCCTTAACATAATACAAGTCAAAAGTTGACATTACACACGAGGGAGGGTCAAACAAAATATTTTCAAAATTGTATGAGGTCTTACACAATCTATGTTTATTTTATTTGGCCGAGAAGAATTCCAAAAGTGGATACATCAACTAAGAACATTATCTTTAGAACATTAAGAAAAGCTACTTCCGGTTCATTATCGCTACCCCAAAAAACTTTATTTCCAACAACAATGCCAATAATTTGAGTATCAGGAAGGAATTTTTCACATTAGCACTCATTTATTATAAAACCCATTGACAAGTACAACTACTTGCTCAAGCCTTGCCCCTTTAAACGCATTAAGGATATGGGATATGCTTCACAAATTCTAACATTCTTAATTTTTTAGAAAGCCTGACTCATTGAAGAATTTTCTCAAATACCTACAGAACAAATAAACTTTATGTGTGGAAGTTGTAACTCTTATCAAATATGTATATATGATGTATAAGGAAATGTAAGTCAAGAAAAAAAATATAAAGAAATAAAAGGTGAGGAAAATAATCCATACAATTGGAGCTAAGAAAATCCCATAGAAAACAACAGTTGTGTGGGAAGAAATTCAGCAACAACTTTTGTGATTCCAAGTGTAATTCAAAAAAGTAGTGAATCCAGCTCTTACCAAAATCAACTAGACATGTAAACTATCAATTTTGCTCTTATATTGTAAATATTTATACGATCTTTACATAGAAGTTGGGCAAAAAGGTTTGTACAGTCATACTAAAAATAAAAATCAACCAAACTATCATCACAGAAGCCACAGCAGAATATATACAAATTTAAACCCTAAATTCAAATAGATAACCAAGATTAAAAAAGTGCAAATTGAAAATTAACCACATTAAAGCAAGGAAGAGTATGACAATGACCAAGAAATTATCGTATCCAGTACTTACCAATACAACCTGAATAACAAACCATTAATTTTGCAATTAAAATGTGAATAATCATATGCGAGAAAATAAGAGTGATATGTGGGTGAATTGGAGAAATTAGTGGAAGTAAAGTCGAAGTACATGGATCAGTTGGACAAATTGACATAACTTAAATAATATAAAATGACAAAATTACCCCCATATGATGATACATGCATGTTGACAGAGAGGCGTATTCTTCTCCCAACTCCATCTTATATAATAAAGAGAATTATGGTTATAGCAACCAAAAGTTATCAGAAAAATATTTTTCTATTTATTAAAGTGAAATTTCTTTTTTCTTACTCTTTTTATGATCGTGATATTGTTCTAGGGGAGTTTTCTTAATTCAAATTTCAAGGGGAGATCACTATGTAATAAAATCCAACTGAAGCAAAAGATAGTTAAATTCATCCTTCTCCAAACTACAAAGCCCCAAACCCGTACCAACAAAGCCCCAAACCCATACTAACTTCCCAACAATGGAAGCTTGAGGATGCATGATTTGTTATCATCATCATAATTATCTTCTGTATATTTATCTGATAGACTATTGTATTATTGGCGGACATAGAAAATTACGTACACATTTCACTTAGTTCTTCAGTGTCGGGGAATCTTAGTAACTTGATTGGCTACTTGAAATTTTGCTTAGTTGGTGAAAGTTCAATTTCCCACCTTATAATCCCCTTTTCCATTTCCTATGATACCGGAGACTAACAAGGCACATGATATTTCATGCCTTATGAGGCGTTGGCCAATTCATGCCTTGCGAGGCAATGGTCAAAGGGCAACTTATGAGGTGGTGAGTGTATATAAACCCTTCTATTTTAAAAAGCATAAAAAGTAGAAAAAATAATCATGAATTTTTGAGCATTCTTGTCACTTGTGACGATTACATCGTTGTCAACAAGGTACTTTTAAACTAGTATTTTGTTCAAAATTTGTTGTTGAACTAGGAATTTTTAGTGCTTGTTTCTATATGTGATTTTTTAGTGCTTGTTTAAAAAATAATTTGATTTTGTTGAACTATATTAGTGCTTTAAAATTTTGTTTCTTGCAAAAGATTCGGACTGTATGAAAATCTCATCTCACTTATTTTTTTTTCACAGTTTTGTTGTTTGCTAAAGGTAATTTATATTGAAACATACTTTTCTTTTTAATCCGTTCCAAAAAATATCATTTTACTATCATTAAAAAAATTACTTTCAAATTTCCATTTTACCCTTAATGAAATGATTTATAACCATACAAACTAAAGGATTATTTTAGACGACAAGTTTCAAAAGTTGTCCTTTTTTCTTAAATATCATGCCAAATCAAAGTATACCACGTAAAATGAGATGGAGGGAGTACTTTATCAGTGCTTTTTCCAAAGATGCAACTTCTGAGCCAATTGTAACTTGGGCTTCTTAGACAAATGCCTACTTTTAAGACTTAATGAGCAAAAAGACACAAGTCTTAAAAAATTAGGTAAATAGACACTATTTAAGATGTCATCATTTGACTTAAAAAACCAATAAAACTAGGACACAAGTCTTGTAATAACTCTTCAGGTTATTTTCTATATTACTATATATTTTTGGCGTTATAGAATTTTCATAGCTACCCCAAGTCATTTATGACTTGATGGGACTGATAGTTTGATTACCGAGTAGTTTATTTGTTTTTTATAGCCGATTCTCTGTTTAGAAGTCTTCGTTGGTTTTAAATGGCAACTAGGTGAATACTTCAATAAACAATCTCATGTGCAAATTTTAACTGCGCCAGCACCTCCAAAATATCGATTTAGGACTAGGTAGACCTTTGGTTTGGGTCTTGAGATTTTCAATCTCATTTAGACCTATTGGTCGAAAAGTTAAGAAAATGAGATATAGGTATGGGAACCACATTTGGCTGAAATAACCTCACATGGAAAATCCAATTGTGGCATTGAGTCTGGAATATCAAACTTAGTATGGTTATATTATTCATTTGTGCATACGGGATTGTGAATGAATCCCGAGAGGTTGGCAAAAAATTAGAAAAGTTATCAAGCCTCAGTTGCTTTTTGGTGCAGCGGCAATTGCCAGCCAAGGGATGCAATTGCAGTACCCTTGGCAGGGAAGATGGTGCAGTTGAGGCTTTGTGGTAGGTAGGAGGTAGTGCAATCCCATACTTGCAGGTCACGATAGAGACTATTGAGGCCCTGGACTAGGTATAAATTAAGCCCTTTTCCATGATTTTGGGCATTTTTCATCTTTCTCTTGAGAGAAAAACCCTAGAATAGTGTGTTAACTTATAATACAAGCTTTTTGGTGATTAGAGTGCTTGGGTAACATTTCTTTTTGTGATTATCATCTGATTTAAGGTAAGAATTCAGTTTTTTCTTGGTGAATTTCTTGGTTTGTTACTCAAAACCCTCAAATCTTTAGGTCTTGATTTTAGCCTTAATTTAGCTTGTTTTCGCCCATTGTTGAGGGTAATGATTGCTTGAGCTTGTATGAATATTGGGCTGGTCTCAGAAATGTAATTTCTATAAGTAGGAACCACATAGGATTTTGATGTCATTTTTGGACTCGAATCACAATGGTGCAATATGGGTATTGATATTCTTATATTGATGAGTATAATGTGTTATTGATCGCTTGGAATCTTGAGAAGGCTTCTCAAAAGGGAGAAGCGGTGGTTTAGCAGTTCATTAAGCTTTCTTTGGCGTCGAGGTAGGCTAGCTTTATCCCTTGTTAGATTGAGCTATGTCGTAATATTCTTATGATAATGCATTGAATTTAAGATTAGATTAGGTGTTAGATAGATAAAATGTAAGACTTGGATCCTGTTGGATTGTTTAGGCTAAATTGAAACTGTAGAGTTAAAATACTTAGCTTGTTACCTTGAACCTTAGTGCATTAGAAATCATTAATTATGTTTAGCATAAGAATGCCTTAGTTTGCTCTAAATTAAGTAAAATTCTCTATATAATCATGCTTAGGGTAAGTTTGGCTTTAGTTGCCTACACTAATGAAGGTTGTCTTAGTTTCCTTTGGACATAGTTAAAATACTTGAGTAGAATCTCTACCTTTGGGATAATTGGGGATTTCTATACATCTAAGACTGTATTTAGATACTTGGACTCCTATGGCGCATCGTGGAGGAGTTCCATTTCACATTTGGTAATTTCTAGTGAACATTCGTGATAATAATGCGTCACAGAGGTGGACAAACATTCCGACGGGGCACCATGATGGTGGCACATCGTGGAGTCTACCCAGTTCTCAATTGTCAAAATTCTAATAAGCACTGTGATAGTGGAGCATCGCGGTGGCCACCCAGTTCAAAAAAATGTTATATTTTCCAGATCTGTTTAGAAGTTTAAAGAGTGTATTTTGGTCAATTCCTAAGCCCCCAATCCATCTAAACATAAGATTTAAGACTATTCTAAGCACTTTATGCTTAATTTCACCCACTCTCTCAAATAAAAACCCTAAAGCTCCAAAGCTTCTTCTCTAAGAAATCAAAAATCCTTCATAGATTCTCCAAGAAAGCTCCAAATTGAGGATTCCCAAGGCAAAATAATCAAGAACTCATCTCAAATAACTCAAATAGGAATCAATAGATCAAGTTTCTTCATCTAATCTTTAATCAAGGTATGTGGGGTTTATGAACAAGGATCTTCTTCCATCTTTATGCCCAAAACCAAGATTTTACATTAAATTCTTATGATTTTGAATGATATTACACTACTTTTCAATTAGGGTTCACACCTATTATTGCTATTTGCAAAGTTGAGTTTTAAGATATTTTGAAGATGAATTTCATGTTTATTTTCATATTTTCATGCCTATTGCAGTAAATTATAGATTTTGAGACGAATTATCATTATTTTCATTATCAAGCATGATTATTATGATGTTTTGACATGAGTTTGATACATGGATTACCAAGCCCCAAGTTTATATTTAGAGATTTTTAGAAATATAAAGCTTTATCTTATGAGCTGATTATATCAGATTTACAATAAAGTTTTGATCTTTTTATCCTCAGATAAGTTTTGGAATCCACTTTGCAGATTTACTATAGATTATAGAAAGCAAAATAGCTTCACTTACAGATTGATTTCGATAAATGGATAACTGGTTTCATAATAAACCCTTATGCTAGTTTTAAAGTGGATTTCCAACAAGATGAGTGTAGAAAATAAAAAGGGAATAGTATTTAGCATCGAGTTAGGTATGATTCCAAAGTCTCATACCCCAGAACTATGTGCCATCGTAGGATTGCGATTAAATTTCCCATAGTGGGCTGAGATTGTGATCACTTAAGCTGAAGTTATAATCCCTAGAAAGAGTATGAAACCTCTCCCCAACATGAGGTTTCTTCCTTAGCAGGACAGACGTTGGACTCCATATAGCTCACATGGTTTATGTTAGTTAAGAGAACCTCCCTACTAGTAAAGAAAAGCTTTGAAAGAATTTTATTAAGAGAAAGTATTTTCTCTAATAGAAAAGAATAATAGAAAAAGCTTTAAGAAAACTATGTGTAAAGGCTCACGAATTTATTCAGACTATACTTTACAGAAAGACTTTGGCTATAGTTTTCAGCTTTCAGATCTCAAATTTAAAAATAAGTCCTTTCTACACTTAGACAACATGATTTAAAGAGAGAATACAAGTACAACTTTTAGAACTAAATGTTATGACTCACTAGGTTTATAATGCATGACTTGCTTCTCATGATTATTATTTTCAGTATTTAAGATATTCCAGCTTATGTGAGTCATTTATATTTAGCATGCATTATTTTACAAATTGTGATGATGAGATTATATTTTTACTTATGTATTCACCCTCATATACCCAGTACATCCTTAAAGTACCGATCCATATATATGTCTTGTGCTATATTGTCTCATAATGTAGGTATCAACTCAGTTGTAGCACGCATAACATATTTAGACAGTTTACAGTTGGCAGTCAGCAGGTGATGAGTCCTCTTGATTTAAGGACTTGAGTTAGTCATATAGTCTGAGCAGTATTTTATTTTTCTTTATTCAGTCAAATTGATTTGGGATGGCTGGGGTCATGTCCTGACTACCTATAGTCAATACTAGTAGAGGCTTCATAGATAGTCAGTAGAGTTAATGTATTTAATTCTAGTATTGTTTTGTAAAAGAAAAGTTGTAAACATTTTAATTTAGTTTTGTATTGATCAAATATATAAAAGTATTATCTTTCGCTAATTTCGATCAGATTTATGTATTTTATTCAATTGCTTATGAGTTATGCCAGTAGAATGGTTATCTTGGGATCACTTGTGGTCCTAAGCACCGTGTGATATATCGAAACCATTTTTGGGGCGTTACATATTTGAAGTAATTCTTATGGATTATCTTACTAGATTATTGATTATGTTATGATGAGCTATCAAATATGCTATAGAATAAGTCTATGATTATGTTAAGCCATTGATTAGGTTATTATTCGGGCAATTGACTGTGCTATTGCTCATGCTTATTAATTATACTAGTACTTATACTAGAAACCATTTTTATTAATGATATTAGAAATTATGATGTTAATGATGCTAAAAAGAATTCTTATTGATTATATTGGGAAGTTATGCATTAATTATGTTTTAAATCATCATACTTTATTATATGATTGCTTATGCTATTGATTTGGCCACAAATTATGATTATATATATCTACTGATACCCAATAAGGTCAAAGGATATTATGATGATATATTGATACTCGACAAGGCCAGAGAATATTATGATGATATATTGATAACTAGCCAGGTCGTAGGATATTATGATGATATATTGATACTCACCAAGAACGAAGGATATTATGATGATATATTATACCCGATAAGGCCAGAGGATATTATGATGATATATTGATACCAAGAAATACCAGAGGATATTGTGATGTTGATATGATTCCTGGTGAGGCCATAGAATGATTTTGATCATATATATCTGGAAAGGCCAGAGGGTAATTATGATGATATATATCTGGAAAGGCTAGAGAATTATTATGATGGTATATACCTGGCAAAGACGTTGGGTGATTATGATTATGTATTGATACATGACAACACTGGAGGATGATTATATTGATATGCCTATGTGTATATCTACCAGTTCGAGTCTGGATAGCCTTATGTATGAAAATTATATGCTTATATATACCTATGTGTAATTTGGGTGATGTTGATAGTAGGGATTCCAGTTGTAGCCCGAAAGTGTTAAATGATGATAAAGTGGTATAGTTGATGATTAATTATGGATATCGTTTAAGTAATGACTAGTTGATAAATGTGGATTAGTTGGTAAATAATGATTAGTAATAATGATGCTAATTAATGAATGTTGGTTATCTAATAAATGGTGAATTGGTAATATGTGGTGAATAGTTTCTCAATTATTGTCTAGAGGTCATATGATGATTGGAAACTTAATGAATTAGTTAATAAAAAATTGTTAGCTAATAAATAATGGATGATGAGTAGCGGTGATAAAGTTGTTAATGATGGTAGTTTTATGAAATGTGGGTACTTCGCCAACTGTTGGTAAATTATGAAATAATGGCTAGATGGCGATGAAGGTTAGTTATAATATCGATTGATTGCTTTATTCTTCTCTTGAGTGTACTCTCCAATCGTATGGGAGTTTGTGATGACTTTCTCACTTTTTTGCGCCAATTAGCGTGTGAGAGGTAATTTTGTAGTTATGTTTGCTTATGATGATTCTTATTGATGTGCTATTATTCCAAATTTCTTATGTATGTTTGCGCAATGATATTGACATATGATAATTCCTTATGTTATATTGTTATTCCGATTTAATAACTTATTATGTACAATGCTATTGGAGATGATTCAGGTTTATTTCTGTACCTTGGCTTGGTTATGTTATCTTGCATTATATCATACTTATATTATGATTTAGCTCAATCTGCTGAGGATGGCTACTACTCATCCATTCTTTTGTTAATCATAATACACTTCTCCACCTTTTGTTGTAGATTCGAGTATTAGCTATCGTTGTTAATCATTATTCGTGCAGTGATTGATTTCCAAAGATAGGGTGAGCTCTTGGAGTTCGAGTCACCCATTTCCTTCTATCGTTATTTTCACTTTTTTGTTTTGAGACAGATGTATTGATTATTCTAGAATTCTGACTATTTTATTTATCTAGAACCCTTTGCTTATTTATGAATTGTGTTCTTGAATTTCACTGATGATGGGCATTTCCTATAGAATGAACTCATTGTGTTAGCTATGGGTTATGGTTTGGGCTTACCTACTGGCAGGATTTAGTAGGTGCCATCATGACTCGTAAATTGGGTCATGAAAAGTCTTCAACATACACTTTAGTCCCCCTTCATCCAACAAATATCTAATTTTTAATTTTTTGAGAATATAAAATAAAAATTCTCCAAGAAGCCACAAAAAATCTTCCATGTTTCCACCTAAATTCTCTAATTCTGGTGATTTTTCTAGTGACGTTTTCCTCCTCACAACTGAAAATCACCACAAATGCCATAATCTTGCTTACTGCTTTCATTGTTATCCCATTTTTAAATATTTTTTTTCCATTATGTTACAAATTAGAAAAGCTTTCAAAATCACTCCATAACTTATTGTTAGATAGATTCCAGTAGTTAGGTGCACTATCAATTTGTTTGTCTATTTCAGTAGCTAGGAAAGCATTGTTAAGAATCCAATTTTGTTCATTCATGTTTTTGTACAAACAACTTACCAGTCATTGACCAATCATCAACCCGTTATCGACCATGACTTTAATCTAGGATCGACTAGTGTTGTTCTATAGTGGTAGTAACAAAATTTGTTATTGCGAGTGATGATTACATGAGAGTATGGAGGAGAGTCCCAAATATTGGAAATGAATTTAGTATGATGATAATGTCTATTTCTCTATGTCGTTGGTTCAAACAATGACATAATTATAGTTTTTAATTGAAAGCACGGAGTTAGCTTGCGAGCCAAGCATTTTAGTGATTAGTTATCCAATGAATGAGAGGGAAAAAATATGCCACGTTCATAAAGGATGATATTCAAGTGTCCTTGTACATGTTGAGTATTGCTGCTGATGTATCTATGCCTATATATAGGATAAATCACATCGGAAGGTCTCTGGTAAAATTAGTGAATTTAGCCTTACACTCACCACCGTATCCAACGTTGATTCAATTGAATATGTAAGGTTGGGTGATCTTTCAATGGATATGGTTGATCTATTTAACAGATGTTGAAGATCCCAAATATTTTGAAGAAGCGTGTGGATCAGGATTACTACCCAATTATTTTATCTTCGATCAAACTAATTTCTACAAAGAACAAATATTTTGTAGCAAGAAAGAGCTATAAATATTATTGGATGAAGTAGTAGTGGGGAAGTCTATTAATTTTTCTATGTTGAAGAGTATTAGTATATACTTTAAGGAGAAATATGTATCTCCTATTTATGCCTGAATATTGTAGCTCAGGAAGTATAAATACACAATTAGATTTTGCATCTATACATACGCTGGCGACCAAAATTGTAGTGCTGAACATGCCATATCTAGCCAAAGAAAAGTCTCATTCAAAGTCATTGACTCAATTTGTGTGAGCTTGTATCATAATGGAAAGAGTCCAAACACAAAAGAGATTGGGAGGATTTCATTTAGGGAGTCATATGTGTAATGACCCTGCAAGTTATTTTCCATATTTTTGCTTATTTTTGCCGTTAGAGCATTTCCATAGCCGCCCCAAGTTATTTATGACTTGCTGGAACTGATAGCTTATTTACCAGGTAGTTTATTTGTTTTTTTAGAGTGAGTTACTTGTTTAGAAGTCTTTGCTGGTACCAAATGCCCATAGGGCAAAAACTTTTGTTAAATAATCTCGGATGTGAATTCCGACTATGCCTGCAACCCTGGATTATCAATTTTAGGCTAGGTAGACCTTTGGTTTGGGTTCCAATGCACCCGAACTCTTTTGACCTATTGGTCAAAAAATTTAAAAAATTGGAAATTTGGGTGTGGGACCCACATTTTGTCAAAACAACCTCGGATGGAGAATCCAACTTTGCCAATGCATCCAAAATGTTAAATTTAGTATAGTTACACAGTTTATTTTCCAATATTAGATTTTTAATGAATCTCGAAGCCTTGGCTGAAACATGGAATTTCTTTCAAGTTTCAGCTGTTATCTAGGGAAAGAGAAGGATGTCACGATCACACAAGCATGAATGACTATCGCCATTCTGCAATTATGGTCTATGGATGGCGATCATGACACCTCTTTGCCTTGGAAGGGTATTGAAAGGCCTTTTAGGCAGTATTTTGGGAAAGTTTCACTCTTCTTTGAGACCGAGGAACCCTAACATGGTGTGCTAAACTCAAATTGAGTCTTGGGAGCTTAATTAACATGTATTTTTGTGATCAATAATAGATTTGAGGTATGAAACCCTCAATTTCATGCTTAAATTTTATAAATTCTTAACCAATATCCAAAATATCTTGAAGGCTTGATTTAGCCCAAAATAAGCTTAACCCTTACCTATTTATTAGGTTATGATTCCTTAATAGGGTATGAACATTGGGTTTACCTCAAAAATATGTTTTTGATAAGTGAGACCCACTTGGGGTTTTTGGTGTCGTTTTTGGACCTGTAGCACAATGGTGTAATATGGGTATCAATACTCTTTTTATAATGTGTAGATTGTGTTTTTGATATCTTGGCACCTTGAAGAAGCTTCTAAAAAAAGAAAAATCAAAGGTTTAGCATTTCGTGAGCTTTCTTTGGATTTGAGATAGGTTAGGCTTGTTCCTAGTTAGATTTATCTATGTTATAGTATAATTGTCATATCTTGTTAGATTTGTAAGGTGTTTTAGGTGTTGGAATATTGAATAGTATGACTTGGGGTGTAGTTGGATCATTTAGGGTACTTGAACTTATAGATTGAAATGTTTGCCTTGTAGGCTTGAATCTTGGTGAATTAGATTTTATGTCTCATGGTTAATATGAGGATGCCTTAGTTACTCTAGTTAGATGTGAGTGACCTTGTCACTCATGTTATGTGTAGGTTGACCCTAGTGCTTATATTAATAAAAGTGCCTTAAATGTTATGGTTGAATTAAGTGTAATGTTTGGGAAGACCTTTACCTTAGGACTATTGGTGGTTTCCTATGCCTGTAATAATAGATCTGGATACCTTAGCCTAGTCTAGGGTAGAAGTTGGACTTAGAATGTATTTTGGGAATTAGAAGAGGGTTCTTGACCTACCTTAAGCTTTGATTGATGTAGTTCTATTGAAAATCTCCGAAGGGTACTAAATAACTAGAAAATGCCTCCTTGAAAACATGTTGGATAATTTGAGAAATTATATTATGGTAATTATTTTAGAAGAGATGTATATGGTTTGTTAACTAAATCACCATAAATTCTATGAGTAACTATGGTTTATGCTTGAGACCCGATGATAATTATAATACTCTTGTTACATAGATATATACATTTATTGATAAATTTACGTTGAAGAAGAAAGATGAGTATTGGAGGTATGATCCTCTTTACTTCTTCTTCATGTTCATTTGCTTTAGCCCTCGTGGGGATCTTCATTTACTTTAGCACCGTGGGGCTTCTCATTTACTTTAGCCGTTGTTGGGATTGATCTTCATTATTGATATTAAATTGTATATTGTGCCGGACAAGGTCGAAGAAGTTCCAGATGATGATATTGTTATCCGACAAGGCCAGAGGAGTTTGTGATGATGATATTGATACCCGAAAAGGCTGTTGGATGTTATGACAATGATATCAATTCTCAACAAGGATGGAGTGTGACTATGATGATATACCCATCAATGACAGAGGATGATTATTGAAGTGCCTATGTGTACATCTATAGGTTCGAGTCCGACTAGCCCTATGTATGGCAATTGTATTCTCATATGTGTATGTACTTGTTTATATGTAACATGGGTAGATTGTTGACATTTGGATACCAGTTGTAGGCCACTGGTGTTAATTGCTTATAAAGGGGTATAGTTAATAATTAATGATAACAAAGGAATAATGATAGATATTGTTTAATTGACCAATCAAGAAAATTTGGTAAGCAAAGACTAGTGTAAAATGAGGATTCAGTTAGTAAGTAATGTCAGCGGTAATTATTGGTTAGATTGGTAATGTTGACTATTAAATGGCTAATGTAGTGTATAGTTCCTAATAAATGGTTATATCATATGATGGATAGAAATCGAATTGACTAGTTAGTGATCCTTGCTTTGCTAATAAGTAGTAGCTAATGGGTATTAATGATAAGTCACCAATAATTGTAATTGTATGGACTATGGTGATGTGGTCAATGTTAGTAACTAGTGAAAGTTTGATAAAATGACCGATTGATGATAAATATGAAATAAGGTTGAATAATTGTAATACCCCAGATTAGACTTAGTTTGGTTCAGCTCCTAGTGCTTGCATAAAGGGTTTAAAGCCTGAAAGTTTATCCAAGTGTTGAAAAATTAGCCTTATTTTGTCCGGTTAACTTTGAGGATTTTTAATTTGAACTTCAGGGCTCTGAGACGATGGTTTTTGAGTTGATTCATGTTCAGGGGTGTAAGAAGCATGTCTCAAGGAAATTTTGGAATTTTCAGATGAGGTTTGGGTCATGTTTGGATTTCGATTCCAGTAGCTCAACGTGATTCCACTACGTTGCACCATGTATAGGGATGACCATGTCATCACATCGCACCAAGCCTCTAAACGGCATTGTAGTTGCGACTTTAATCTTCATAGGGGAAACTAAGTCATTTACCCTCACCCTAAATCATAAAAATAGAAGATTAGATATCGGTTTAAGCATTATACACTCATTCTTCATCCAATTTCTCTCCAAGAAACCCTAAACAAACTCCAAGAAATTAAAAAATGCATTACATCCTCTTCAAGACAATCAAGAATCTAAATTTTTGAATTCAAGAACTTCAAGAAGAAGCCTTTAAGAACATCTTTATGAGTTTAAAGTTAAGTTTCAACATCAAATTAAACCTAATAAGTTATATGGAGTTATGAACAAGGGCTTTCTTTCACCGTTGTGCCCAAATTGCATGATTTTAAGATTTATTTTCTAGCTTTGAAGTAGAGTTTATACCCAAGTTTACATATTTGTGACGCATGTGATTATTATGAGATTTAAAGATTAAGTTGATCATGAAGTGCATATGTTTATGTTTTATCTTATGATATTTCTATCATGCATGAGATTGCACTATCTTGACTTGATATTGTTTTAGTATTTTCTAGATTGTTTTTGAGCATGACTTTTCATTATGTATTGACTTGAGATTAAAGCTTGGGTTTTAAGACCTAAGTTTATGTATTGAGATTTCAAAAAGTGCTTTTTTGTTTTATTTGAAAAGTTTGTATCAAGAATGAGTTTAGTTTCCAAGAAGACTATGATTTTAAGTTTCTTTATGGTTTTATTCCAAGGTTTAAAGAAAGATGGTTCTTCTGATCCTTAGCTAAGACATGGAATCCACAGTTATTTATCTTGATTTCAGTTTCAGCAAAGAAGAGCATAACCAGTTTTCATTATAAATCCTTATGCAATTTAAAGGTGGATTTCCTAAAGTCTGAGCATATAAGTATGTGAGTAGTATTTAGCACTGAGTTAGGTATGATTCGACGGTCTCATTCCCCAGAACTACGTGCCACCATAGGTTTTAATACCCATAAGTGGGTTCTGTATAATGATCACTCTAGTTTAGGTCCTATTCCGATGGCAAGGGTAGGATAACTTTCCCCAACGTGAGCTCTACTCTCCGTGGGTAAGGCGCTGGACTCCATGATAGCTCACATGGTGTATGTCAGTTAGAAGAACATCCCTAAGAAAGATTAAAAGTAAAGCTTTTAGAAACAAAGTATGTGACTCACAAGGTTTATTCAGTATGCTTTATTAGTCATGTTTTATGATTTTTAGTTTTCAGTTTTATTCAAGCTTAAGGCGAGTCACCTACACATAGCATGCATTACAACTTATAGAAACTAATTGTTATGGCTCATAAATTTTGTTATTATGCACTACTATTCATCTTTATGATTTAACAGTACTTATTTTATTGAAGCCTGAGATGAGCTATTTATATTTAGCATGCATTGTTTGAAATTCTTATGTACAAATTGAGTTATTATTTTATTTATGCATTCACCCCCACATACTCATTATATTCGAAAAATATTAAGCCATATATATATCTAGGTGCTACATTCTCTTATAATATTGGTCTTGGTGCTCAGTTCTGCATTTCTTTTTCATATAAGTCATGTGCATGATTACCAGATAGATAAGGGGTGTTTCAGGCCTTGATGGTTCAGAATACTCGTCACGGCCAGGGACCAGTTCAGGTCGTGACAAACTTGGTATCAGATCACGGTTCATGGTCCCAGGATTTCTGCAAAATCATATCGGGTAGAGTCTTTTTTATGGGTGTGTAGCGCACCACATTTATAAGCAGGAGGCTACAAGGTATTTGGAATGTATCTCTTTCTTCATGTTCTAGTTCGTGCAACAGAGTCAGAATGTTCCTCCTTCATACTCTAATTCGTGCTATGGCAGCGTCCATACGAAAGTAAAATCATCCCAAATTCTCTTTTTACTCGGATATTCTCAGACCCATCACATTACTGGGGTGATTCAAGTGCAGAAGTTTGGAGTCTAAATGGTATTGTCCCTTCGGATCGCGTCATATAAGATCTTAAAATTATGCAAGGACTTGAGAAGAGTCCGTTATTGCTTTAGAGTATATGGGTTCTAGTGTGAACCTTGATCTTGATGAAATTATGCTTTTCAGCCTTCTGTATTGAGTATATTTGGCCCTTTTAAGAAATTTATATTGCAGATGACATGCTTACGAAAAAAGATATATAGTAGAAGTGTTGGAATTGTAGTTCCACCTAAATAGTAGAATAAATTAAAGTGTCAGTGTCATGACCTATTGATAACTAGTAGCGTGTGTGGATTGTATGATAATCTGTGGGGGAAATATTTGACTCAGATTTTTTTTATCTATACAAAGTAAGATGTGTATTCTCAGATTATGGAATATTGTGTGACAAGTTTCTATCTCTTGAAAATATTTTATCATTTTGTTGATGAAACTAAAAAGTCTAGTGAAGCCGTGTAGGGCTCTTTCGATTCACTAGCATAGTTGACTTGTCAAAAAAAAATCAAAGTCTAGTGAAGTCGTGTGATGCCTATTTCGATTCACTAGCAATTTGTCGTTCAACGTGTTGTTCTTGTGTTGGTTGAATATATGTATAGCTGAATCTTTTTGTATGAGATAGAGTTGGTGATAAAGTGATTCGTCCTTGTGTGTTATTAGTAGAAGGTAGAGAAAGAGTTGTTGGTTAGGGTGATTTGTTGTTTGCTTAAATGTTAAAATGGCTATATTAGCAAGTAAGTTATGATTATAGACTCATGGTTGTTTGAGGAATTTGAAGGTAGTGAAAATGTACGCTTGAGTAAGTAATTGTGATGTGAGAAAGCAGTATAAGTAGATACGATTGTACGGGGTTATAATATAAGGATAAGGTTGACCATGTCTATTATGAGGCTTTAACCCCCTTGACCCTCTTTACATTGGTAGTTGTAAACTAGTGCTACTTGTGAGAAGGTATGTAGTAGATTTTTGAGATATTTGGGTAGAATGTCCCTATTTGATGGATTAGTATATTTATATTATGTTGCATTCTTCATTGGTGGTAAATGATTGATACTAAACTATAGGCTTGAATTTAAATAGTGTGGTGGTAAATAGTGGAAAGAGTTTGATGATGCATGTTTTGTGGGATTAAATTAGTAGGCTTGAGGTGCTGAAATAGTACATGCTAACGGAGTATGATAAGGAAAACCGTTAGGTCATGATCGATTATTGTGGTTATGAAGTTCTAGTGCACTAGTGTTTCGTGATGTTTATTTATAGTTTCCAAGTGAAAATTTTGAGTAAGGTTGGGTTAGTAAATCATGCATAGCACTAGATATTAAGTTTGAATAGTTGATGTCCATGAAGGTGGATGTGATGATTTCTTGGTAAATGATACTAGTTATATGGTAATGGAAGTGATCTAATAGGCTTGAACGGTGTATGAAATGGATTAAGTTTAAGTTGATTCGTAATGAAGTATAATGTTGTAGGTATGGTGGGTAAATATGCCCAAGGCGATATGGAGTTGTGGCATATTTTTCTAAGACTATTACATAATTTGTGTGGCTAGTGGTACCACTGAATTGTTAAGTGGAGAAAGAGTAGTTAGATGGTATATGGTGATATAAATAGCCATGATAAGTGTTAGAATCTAAGTTTGAGTTTTGAAGGTTGAAGCGATAGAAATAAGTGTGCAAGCATTATACTATGACTATTAGTGGCTATGGAAAGGTAGAGTTTATCCTAGAAGGTAGTCATTCGGGTTAAGTCTAGGATATGCATGTATTGTCATTTTTTTTTCTTTCAGACCCAAGAGTGCAGTAAGTGTAGTTCAGTTAGAATCTGGTAAGGGATCTCCCAAACACTAGATGATGACTTGAAGCCAAGAGGGAGATGATAGAATGAATGACTAAGTAAGGCTCTCAGATTCTAGTGGTGATGCAGTATTCTTTAGAACATCAGAAAGTGAGGGTGAATCTCAACCCATTCCTGCCTCAATATTTTTTTTAGTTATTCGGATGCTTACTCATGCCTTACGATCCAGTTCGGTGATCGTAGTTCATGATTCCTGTATATGATAGAGAGTCACGTACTCTTCCAGTTCCGATATAATGAGTTCTAGTTCATTCAAGTTGTCGGAATCACATTCCTTATGTTATGAACTCTAGTTGAGGTCATGCAACTCATGACGCATATACTCACTCTTTACAGTGTGCTCAGTCTCGTATAAAAATCTTTTCATGCTTTAGGATCTTATGTTTTAACCTTTTAGTGACCCTCCCTATGCAATGATACTGGTGATGAAGTAAATGTTCTTGTTGATGGAAGATCATAGTATGCTTTCTTAGATAAGGCCATAAGTATGAAGTAAGAGTTGGGGCCAAGTCTTTGATACACGTGATGGTTAGTGGAAAAGTTTTTGTGTGTATGTCTTAGGGTAGCGCGTGGGAGTTATAATGACAATAGTTTAGAAACTATATGAAGTATGTATTTATGGGTGGTTTCCTTGAGGTCAACATGTGGTTATAAAATAGGCTTGAATGACATTTTAGGATTCTAGTGGAAGGTCGCAATATGCATTAGCGACTTCATATTAAGGCCGCATATTGCATTAGCAATATGCTTGAATGTGATCGTTAAAAGAGGTATAGAAGGTGGAATCATATGGTTTAGAATAATAGCGTGGTGTAGCATGTTGTATTTTTGTGACTTAGAGTTAGGCTTGACCGTGGTGTAGGGATTAAGCTATTTTAGACATTAGTAGAATTTTTTTTTTCAATGCTCATATGAGAATTTTAAGATGAATTGAATGAATATGATATTAAAAGTGAGTAGTATAGTTAAGGGATATTAGTGAAGTGCTCTAAGCCTGAAAGTAAGAAGTTGTATTGCCAAAGGTCTGAAAATTGTATCCTAATTTAGGAGTTATATGTCTATATTCAAGACTGCAGAGTAGTGTCAATGTTGTGATTTCCTCAGTTGGATGTCTTCTTTAATCCATACCCAGGATTCATGGCTCCCTATTACCGCTAGAATTTTTTTAGAGAATTGTACTGAAGAGATACTCCAGTTAAGTATGAGGGTGTAGTATAATGCAGTCTGTATGGCTAATAAGTCAGTTTAGCCGTCAGATTCGCATGACTTGTTTTCTCTTCTTTGCACTTATTCATGCTACTCGAAATCTCAGACATTCTACTATTCCAAGATAGAGTATACCAGTAGTTACGAGTATAGCCTAGTTCATGCATTATGCATTAAATTTAGATTTCAGATGTTCAGTTATGATTCAATTCGTAGGTGCCCTGCACATCGCCTTAGTTTTCCGAGTATCTTAGTGAATTGAGCTTTCATAGAGGGACATAGGGTCCCAAGGGGGAGATGCACCATTCAGCTGCATGCATAGATTCTTATTACAAGTTCCGCAATAGTTGTTATTGCGTATTCAGTCATACGTTCATACATCAGTTCAGTCAGATATACATGTATTAGAAATGTATGTCCAATAAAAAAAGTTCAGCTTAGTAGTGTATTCAGTCCTGCGTTCATGAGAACAACTCAGTAACAAATCCATGCATCAGGTATGCATGTTCATTATGAGAATTCATCTTATGAGTAGCTTCAGTCGTGTATTTCATGCATCAGATATGCATGTCTGGTATAAGAATTCAGAACATCAGTAGTTCCAGCCATATGGTCATGTTTCAGATTAGTGTATTCTTTATTAGAGGACATGTCCTGTCCCCGTTATTCCATACCTCTAAGCTTCAATATGTTCCTACCTATCATTCGAGGATGAATGATCCCAAGGGGGAGATAATGTAACGCCCCACATTTTGGGCAACCATATAGACCATATCCATTATCAATATGGCATGTTAATTATTTGCGTAGTATGTGAATCCATTCAAGCTTGAATTTAAACCATAGAGGTTCTTCAAGTCAAGGATGAGTTGAAACTACTTCGATTGATTAAGTTTTAGTGGAAGTTGTAATTTGTATCATCTTGCATAGACCATAACTCTCTGTATATGTCGAATTAGCGAGCCTACTATGTTTCAAATGATAGGTCTTTGAGTTAGCTTTCCAACGATACTAATTTTTGCTGAAATCCCTCACCCGAGCAAGAAGTTATGGCCATTCAAATTAGTAGGCGGCGCATATGTAAACATAAGCGATAGCATAGGCGGCGCCTATGTAAACATAGGCGATAGCATAGGTGGCGCCTATGTAAACATAAGTGATAGCATAGGCAACACCTATGTATAGGTTTCAAGTGACTTAAACACTCCGTTTTTGGGGCAAAATGGTCCTTTTCCACCCTTACATAGCCCTAAACATGAAATTCAGTTCCCAAAGACCCCAAAATACACCTTTATTCATCAAAATTGTTCAAGAACTCTGTCTAGGGTTTCAAAATAAAAACCCAAGAAACTCAAGATTCAACCGTGGGTTTTAGAAACTAATTGCATATTTGGAATCCTCTCAACGTAGGCTTCAAGTAGCACCTAATATTCATAGCAATCGAGGTACGTGGGGTTATCCAAAAATCTCATGGGTGTAGTTCTATGAACATGCATGCTTTTAAATGGGGGTTTTCAATAAAATTCTAATAACTTGCTTTTATTATGATTTCTAAGTCATTTTTTTAAGGTCATAGGAATTGTTTGCCTATATACTTCAATGGTTGAAACCATGCATATGTGATTTGAGATTTTTCATGAAAGTTTGGTAAATTTGAATGATAAGTTGCTTTCAAATTCCCATGATAATGTTTTGATACCCCACTTTTTATTGTGACCAACAAAAGAGAGCACGAATTTGAAATAATTATTGTCCACTACTTGTAAATGATGAAAACATCTTGATTTTTATATGATTATGCATATGTTGATGTGATATTGATGGCTTGCAAGTTGAATATGATGATACCCTACAGAATCTGATATGTGACTAAATCAGATAAAATTTGAATGCATTGATTTTGTATGAGATAGGTGGATGCCCGAAGAAGGCATTTGAATGTAAGGGCTCATCGTTGAAAACCGTGTTTGCCGACATGGGAATTTGGTACCCTGCTTTGTGATCTTACGTACCCTACTTTATGTCATTCCCAAATTGAGACTATGGTTAAGAGCCCTGCTTTGTGATCTTGTGCACTACCATTGGGTCGAGACACCCTGTTGTGTGATCTTGTGTGTCTTCCCCTCATTTATACTCTAATCTCGATGGCAATCGAGGTTTGACAGTTGGTGTAAATGTGATATGTAGGGTATTCCACCTAGCTCAGTTGCATTGCATTATTGTTGAAAACCAGTACATTATGCCCATGTGTTTTCAAATGACTTGATATGAAACTGCTTTATAATGACTCTCAACTATATTTTGTAAAAATATTATGCTTTGTTTTGATATCTTTGTGTACCAGTACTTTTGTATTGACCCTCTTCCCTCCTAAGTTCTGAGGCACAGTCTAGGGGTCCAGAAAATTATTAGATTTCCTCAGATAGATTTGCAGAGTCACTTGGTGAGCCTTCTATATTTTGGAAGGCCTGATATCTATCAGTTTCATTTATCATTTATTAGTTTTGGGTCTACTGGGGGCCTTGTCCTAATTTTTAGATAGATATTTGTTTCAGTCATATAGTAGAGATTTTCCAGACGTTATAGAGATGTTGATTGAGATTGTGGGCTATTATTCCCCATTATTGTTTTCATATGATTCTTGACCATGTTTTCGTTATATAGTGTATCTTCCGCATTTTTTTTTCATATAAGTCATGTGCATGATTACCAGATAGATAAGGGGTGTTTCGGGCCTTGATGGTTCAGAATACTCGTCACGTCCAGGGCCCCGGTTCAGGTCATGACAAACTTAGTATCAGAGCACGATTCATGGTCCCAAGGTATTTGTGAAATCGCATCGGGTAGAGTCTCGTTTATGGGTGTGTAGAGCACCACATTTATAAGCAAGAGGCTACAAGGCATTTTGAATGTCTCTCTTTCTTCGTGTTCTAGTTCGTCCAACAGAGTCAGAATGTTTCTCCTTCATACTCTAATTTGTGCTATGGTAACGTCCATACGAAAATAAAATCATCCCAAATTCTTTCCTTACTCAGATGTTCTCAGACTCGTCACATTACTAGGGTGTTTCAGGTGCAGAAGTTTAGAGTCTAAATGGTATTGTTCCTTCAGATCGCGTCATATAAGATCTTAAAATTGTGCAAGGACTTGAGAAGAGTCCGTTATTGCTTCAGAGTTTATGGGTTCTAGTGTGAACCTTGATCTTGATGAAGTTATGCTTTTCAGCCATCTGTATTGAGTATATTCAGCCCTTTTAAGAAATTTATGTTGCAGATGTCATGCTTAAGGGAAAAGATGTCTAGTAGAAGTGTTGGAATTGTAGTTCCACCCAAATAGTAGTATAAGTTAAAGTGTCAGTGTCATGACCTGTTGATAGCTAGTAGCGTGTGTGGATTGTATGATAATCTGTGGGGGGAATATTTGACTCAGATTTCTTTTATCTATACAAAGTAAGATGTGTATTCTCAGATTATGGAATATTGTGTGACAAGTTTCTATCTCTTGAAAATTTTTTATCATTGTGTTGATGAAACTAAAAAGTCTAGTGAAGCCGTGTGGGGCTCTTTCGATTCACTAGCATAGTTGACTTGTCATTCATCCCATTTTCTTGTTTCAAAAATAAATCAAAGTCTAGTGAAGCCGTGTGAGGCCTATTTCGATTCACTAGCAATTTGTCGTTCAATGTGTTGTTCTTGTGTTGGTTGAATATATGTATAGCTGAATCTTTTTGCATGAGATAGAGTTGGTAATGAAGTGATTCATCCTTGTGTGTTATTAGTAGAAGGTAGAGAAAGAGTTGTTGGTCAGGGTGATTTGTTGGTTTCTTGAATGATAAAATGGCTATATTAGCGAGTAAGTTATGATTATAGACTCATGGTTGTTTGAGGAATTTGAAGGTAGTGTAAATGTACGCTTGGGTAAGTAATTATGATGGGAGAAAGCAGTATATGTAGATACTATTGTAAGAGGTTATAATATAAGGATAAGGTTGACCATGTCTATTATGAGACTTTAACCCCCCTGACCCTCTTTACATTGGTAGTTGTAAACTAGTTCTACTTGTGAGAAGGTATGTAGTAGATTTTTGAGATATTTGGGTAGAATGTCCCAATTTGATGGATTGGTATATTTATATTATGTTGCATTCTTCATTGGTGGTAAATTATTGAAACTAAACTATAGGCTTGAATTTAAATGGTATGGTGTTAAATAGTGGCAAGAGTTTGATGATACATGTTTTTTGGGATTAAATTAGAAGGCTTGAGGTGCTGAAATAGTACATGCTAACGGATTATGATAAGGAAAACTGTTAGGTCATGATCGATTATTGTGGTTATGAAGTTCTAGTGCACTAGTGTTTCGTGATGTTTATTTATAGTTTCCAAGTGAAAATTTGGAGTAAGGTTGGGTTAGTAAATCATGCATAGCACTAGATATTAAGTTTAAATAGTTGATGTCCATGAAGGTGGATGTGATGATTTCTTAGTTAATGATACTAGTTATATGGTAATGGAAGTGATCTAATAGGCTTGAACGGTGTATGAAATGTCTTAAGTTTAAGTTGATTCATAATGAAGTATAATGTTGTAGGTATGGTAGGTAAATATGCCCAAGGCGATATGGAGTTGTGGCATATTTTTCTAAGACTATTACATAATTTGTGTGGCTAGTGGTACCATTTAATTGTTAAGTGGAGAAAGAGTAGTTATATGGTATATGGTGATATAAATAGCCATGTTAAGTGTTAGAATCTAAGTTTGAGTTTTGAAGGTTGAACCGATAGAAATAAGTGTGCAAGCATTATACTATGACTATTGGTGGCTATGGAAAGATAGAGTGTATCCCAAAAGGTAGTCATTCGGGTTAAGTCTACGATATGCATGTGTTGTCATTTTTTTTCTTTCAGATCCTAGAGTGCAGTAAGTGTAGTTCAGTTAGAATCTGGTAAGGGATCTCCCAAACACTAGATAATGACTTGAAGCCAAGGGGGAGATGATAGAATGAATGACCAAGTAAGGCTCTCAGATTCTAGTAGTGATGCAGTATTCTTTAGAACATCAGAAAGTGAGGGTGAATCTCAACCCATTCCTGCCTCAATATTTTTTTTAGTTATTCGGATGCTTACTCATGCCTTACGATCCAGTTCGGTGATCGTAGTTCATGATTCCTGTATATGATAGAGAGTCACGTACTCTTCCAGTTCCGATATAATGAGGTCTAGTTCATTCAAGTAGTCGGAATCACATTCCTTATGTAATGAACTCTAGTTGAGGTCATGCAACTCATGACGCATATACTCACTCTTTACAGTGTGCTCAGTCTCGTATAAAAATCTTTTCATGCTTTAGGATCTTATGTTTTAACCTTTTAGTGATCCTCCCTATGCAATGATAGTGGTGATGATGTAAATGTTCTTGTTGATGGAAGATCATAGTATGCTTGCTTAGATAAGGGCATAAGTATAAAGTAAGAGTTGGGGCCAAGTCTTTGATACACGTGATGGTTAGTGGAAAAGTTTTTGTGTGTATGTCTTAGGGTAGCGCGTGGGAGTTATAATGACAATAGTCTAGAAACTATATGAAGTATGTATTTATAGGTGGTTGCCTTGAGGTTAACATGTGGTTATAAAATAGGCTTGAATGACGTTTTGGGATTCTAGTGGAAGGTCGCAATATGCATTAGCGACTTCATATTAAGAGTTCAGAGTAGTCATTGAAGTGGTAAGGTATGTTATGCTTAGGATGTGATCTTTAAAAAAGGTATAGAAGGTGGCATCATATGATTTAGAATAATAGCGTGGTGTAGCATGTTGTATTTTTGTGACTTAGAGTTAGGCTTGATCGCGGTGTAAGGATTAAGCTATTTTAGACATTAGTAGAATTTTTCTTTCAATGCTCATATGAGAATTTGAAGATGAATTGAATGAATATGATATTAAAAGGGAATAGTATAGTCAAGGGATATTCGGGAAGTGCTTTAAGCCTTAAAGTAAGAAGTTGTATTGCCAAAGGTCTGAAAATTGTATCCTAATTTAGGAGTTATATGTCTATATTCCAGACTGCGGAGTAGTGTCAATGTTGTGATATCGTCAGTTGGATGTCTTCTATAATCCATACCCAAGATTCATGGCTCCCTGTTACCGCTAGAATTTCATTAGAGAATTGTGCTGAAGAGATACTCCAGTTACGTATGAGGGTGTTGTATAATTCAGTCTGTATGGATAATAAGTCAGTTTAGCAGTCAGATTAACATGACTTGTTTTCTCTTCTTTGCACTTATTCATGCTACTCAAAATCTCGGGCATTCTACTATTCCAAGATAGAGTATATCAGTAATTACGAGTATAGCCTAGTTCATGCATCATACTCATATTTCAGATGTTTAGTTATGATTCAATTCGTAGGTGCCCTGCGCATCGCCTCAGTTTTCCGAGTATCTTAGTGAATTGAGCTTTCATAGAGGGACATAGGGTCCCAAGGGGGAGATACCCCATTCAGCTGCATACATAGATTCTTATTACAAGATCCGCACCAGTTGTCATTGCATATTCAGTCATACGTTCATACATCTGTTCAGTCAGATATGCATGTATTAGAAATGTATGTCTAATAGAAAAAGTTTAGCTTAGTAGTGTATTCAGTCCTGCGTTCATGAGAACAACTCAGTAACAAATCCATGCATTAGGTATGCATGTTCATTATGAGAATTCAGCTTATGAGTAGCTTCAGTTGTCTATTTAATGCATCAGATATGAATGTCCGGTATAAGAATTCAGAACATCAGTAGTTCCCGCCATATGGTCATGTTTCAGATTAGTGTATTCTTTATTAGAGCACATGTCGTGTCCACGTTATTTCATACCTCTAAGCTTCAATATGTTCCTACCCATCATTCGAGGATGAATGATCCCAAGGAGGAGATAATGTAACGCCCCACATTTTGGGCTACCATATAGACCATGAGTTCGATGCATTGATAATCTCGATCCATTAATACTATGTCAATATGGCATGTTAATTATTTGCATAGTATGTTAATCCATTCAAGCTTGAATTTAGACCACAGAGGTCCTTCAACTCAGGGACGAGTTGAAACTATTTTGATCGATTAAGTTTTAATGGATGTTGTGATTTGTATTAGCTTCCATCAATCATAACTCTCTGTATATGTCGAATTAGAGAGCGTACTATATTTCAAATAATAGGTCTTTGAGTTAGCTTTCCAACGATACCAATTTTGCTAAAATCCAGCACCCGAGCAAGAAGTTATGGCCATTCAAATTAGTAGGCGGCGCTTATGTAAGCATAGGCGATAGCATAGGCAGCGCCTATGTAAAGGTTTCAAGTGACTTAAACATTCCGTTTTTGGGGCAAAATTGTCTTTTTACACCCTTACTTAGCCCTAAATACGAAATTCAGTTCCCAAAGACCCCAAAATACACCTTCATTCATCAAAATTGTTGAAGAACTCTGTCTATGGTTTCAACATAAAAACTCAAGCAACTTAAGATTCAACCGTGGGTTTTAGAAACTAATTGCATATTTGGAATCCTCTCAACGTAGGCTTCAAGTAGCACTTAATATTTATAGCAATCGAGGTATGTGGGGTTATCCAAAAATCTCATGGGTGTAGTTCTATGAACATGCATGCTTTTAAATGGGGGTTTTCAATAAACTACTAATAACTTGCTTTTATTATAATTTCTAAGTCATTTTAAGGTCATGGGAATTGTTTTCCTATATACTTCAATGGTTTAAACCATGCATATGTGATTTGAGATTTTTCATGAAAGTTTGATAAATATGAATGATAAGTTGCTTTCAAATTCCCATGATAATGTTTCGATACCCCATATTATATTGTGACCAACAAAAGAAAGCATGAATTTGAAATAATTATTGTCCATTACTTGTAAATGATGAAAACATCTTTATTTTTATATAATTATGCATATGTTGATGTGATATAGATGGATTGCAAGTCGGGTATGACGATACCCTACAGAATATGATATGTGATTGAATCAGATAAAATTTGAATGCATTGATTTTTCATGAGATAGGTAGATGCCCAAAGAAGGCGTTTGAGTGTAAGGGTTCATCACTGGAAACCGTGTTTGCCAACTTGGGAATTTGGTACCCTGCTTTGTGATCTTGCATACCTGAATTTATGTCATTTAGAAATTGGGACTATGGTTAAGAGCCCTGCTTTATGATCTTGTGCACTACCATTGGGTTGAGACACCCTGCTGTGTGATCTTGTGTGTCTTTACCTCACTTATACTCTAATCTCGGCGTCAACCGAGGTTTGATAGTTGGTGTAAATGTGATATGTAGGGTATTCCACCTAGCTCAGCTGCATTACATTGTTGTTGAAAACAATTACATTATGCCCATGTGTTTTCAAATGACTTGATATGAAACTGCTTTATAATGGCTCTCAACAATATTTTGTAAAAATATTATGTTTTGTTTTGATATCTCTGCATACCATTACTTTTGTATTAATCCCCTTCCCTCTCAGGTTTGGAGGCATAGTCTAGGGGTCCAGAAAATCAGTGGATTTCCTCGAACCGCAGAGTCACTTGGTGAGCCTTCTATATTTTGGAAGGCCTGATATCTGCCAGTTTTATTTATCATTTATTAGTTTTTGGTCTACTAAGGGCCGTGTCCTAGTTTTCAGAAAGATATTTATTTCAGTCATGTAGTAGAGATTTCGCAGTCGTTATAGAGATGTTGATTGAGATTGTGGGACATTATTCCCCATTATTATTTTCATATGATTCTTGACCATGTTTCCGTTATATAGTGTATCTTCCGTATTTCTTTTTCATATAAGTCATGTGCATGATTACCAAATTGATAAGGGGTGTTTTGGGCCTTGATGGTTTGGAAAACTTGTTACGTCCAGGGCCCCGATTCGGGTCGTGACATCAACCAAGGTCTGGAGGGGGGAGTCGTTTGCAGTTTTAGGGTCACTCATCTTTGCCAGCACCATCTTCAGCTAGTGCCCCTGAACCCAAAACAAGCAGGATCAGTGGGGCAAGACTTTTACTTCTAGGTCTTAGAGTAGTGTGGGTGGAAGGCCCAGTTATCCTACATGTTCAAAGTATGGTAGAAAACATTTCGGTGAGTATTTGGTGAGAAAAAGGGGTTTCTATGGATATGGAAAGTTAGGTCAAGAAATCAAAGTATGTTTGTATTCTAAGCAAGGAAGCAGAGATGTTCATCCCCAGACTCGGGCTACAAGTGCACCAGCTCCTCCAGGTCACCCGGTCCCTCCTCAGGGCGCATCATCCAGTACTGGGGGCGGTCAGTGTCAGAATCGATTCTTTGCTTTACCATCTCAACAGGAGCAGGAGATTTCACCAGATGTTATTACTGTTATGCTTCATGTCATTTATTTTGATGTTTATGTGTTGTTAGACCCCAAATCACATCTCTCTTATGTGACTCCTTTGATTGCGGAAAATTTTGGGATAGATCCTGAAAAGCTCTCTAAGCCCTTCCTAGTTTACACCCTAGTGGCGGAGTCTATTGTTGCCAGACGAGTCTATAATAAGTGTACTATGACTGTCTTGCATTAGATCATACTAGCAGACCTAATAAAGCTATTAATAGTAGATTTTGATGTTATTCTAGGCATAGATTGGCTCTATTCATGCTATGCATCAATAGATTGTCACACCCGCGTGGTAAAGTTTCAGTTTCCTAATGAGGCAGTTTTTGAGTGGAAAGGTAGTTTCGTATCTCTCAAGAGTCATTCATATCCTATCTTAAGGATAGAAATTTGATATCAAAAGGGTTCATTTATCATTTAGTTCGAGTCAAAGATACTAAGTCTGAAGCTCCAATAGTTTAGTAAGTCCCGGTTGTCAATGAGTTTCCCAAGATTTTTCATGAAGATTTGCCAAGCATACCTCCCGATAGAGAAATAGAATTTGGTATTGATCTTATTCCTGATACTCAACCCATCTCCATCCCTCCATATAGTATGGCTCTGGCCGAGCTTAAAGAGTTCAAGGAGCAACCTAAAGACCTCTTAGATAAAGGTTTCACAAGGCCTAATGTTTCTCCATGGGGTGCTCCAGTCTTGGTCGTGCATAGGAATGATGGCTCTCTCCGAATGTGTATCGACTACGGTCAGTTTAATAAAGTCACAATCAAGAAAAAATATCCTCTTCCTAGGATTGATGACTTTTTCGACCAGCTTTAGGGTGCAAGTTATTTCTCTAAGATAGAACTCAGATCTGGCTATCATCAACTTAATTAAGGGAGTGTGATATTCCAAAGAAAGCTTTTTGAACCCATTAAGGTCACTTTGAATTCCTAGTCATGTCGTTCGGTCTAACAAATTCCCCAACAACCTTCACAGACTCGATGAACAGAGTGTTGAAACAATACTAAGACATGCTCATCATAGTCTTCATCAATGATATTCTTGTCTATTACCATAGAACGAATGACCATGCTGACCATCTCAGAATTGTGTTGCAAACCCTTAAAGATTACCAGTTCACCAAATTCAGAAGTGTGAATTTTGTCTAAGGTTAGTAGCTTTCCTTGGCCATATGTTTCAGGTGATGGCTGATAATGCTCAAATTACACTCTTGAATGGGTGTAAGCGATCGTTGTCAATATAAAACCCAAATAGGTTGGGGTCGAATCCCACAGGGAATATGGTGTGAACTCAAGTTGTTTGTGATTTAATCCACTGATAGTTTAATGTTTTCTGAAATGGGGGGTTTAGGTTTAAGAAGTTGTTGTTTGTCACTTTACTTTTGGTATTTGTAAATCAAGAGTTTATGAAATAACAAAAATTATGTTCACTAGGGCTTCCGGTATATGGCAGATGCTAAAAGTGGTTCAAGATTCTCACGGTGGGTAGGATAACAAGCTATCTTTATCGATGTTATACTTAAATGTCTCTTGACATACTTAAGCGTTTAATTCCCTAATCCTCTCGGACTTAGGGAATTTCTATTTACTGCCCAGATTTTACCTCAGGTTAACCAACCTTGATACAACGCTAATTATTAAACGAAGTATATCCGAGTCCCTATTGATAATTTACTTCCTAATATATTTGATTTCTTTCTCAATCAAATCAAAGCAGGTGTGTCTACTATTTGCAACCAACAGATGTTAATTAAAACTTCAGAATTATCAAGAAATCCTACCACCTTTTGAATCTTGCAAACTTAGTACCTCAAGAAGACCTAACCCTAGATCCCATAACTCAGGTTAATGGTTTATCCACTCATGATGTACGAACGAAATACATAATTGAATTCATAATTTGAAAGCTAAACTTACAGAGATGAATAACAACCATTGAATCGCAGATTAGATCACAAAGTAAAAATTCCAAAATACCGATAATAATCTCTCAAAAATAGTTATGTTGATAAAGTCAAGAAGTAAAGAGAAAATATCAAAATATGCTGTTGAAAACTCACGGTGTCAACCTTGTGAGTAATAATAATAATAATCATAATATCTAGAAAACCCTAAAATAAAGCTTTAAGTAGTTCACCCTAAATAAGGAAACAAAATCAAGGTTATAACTTTTTCTCAGAATAGGCGATGACTATTGGTGACTCATTTAAGGATCTTGATGATTTATCAAGAATGTCGTAAGGTCTTCTTCAAATCTGCACTAGTCCTGTCTTAGGTTGATTGAAACTTATGATGGCTTATCAGGACTGTGATGACTTATCAGAAATGTTGTCACACTTTTGCTCCAATTCTCATGTCCTGCTTAAGTCTGACGGCATTCCTAACAACTTATCACCGTTATAATTACCTATCACAAAATCTCATCGATTCTACAAGCTAGAACTCATTCCCTATTTAAGGCTAACGATGGCCTTGATAGCCTATCACCGGGCTGACGACCTATAATGAATATCGTTAGCTGCACTTATCTTTTAATTTCTTCCAATTTCAACTTCTTTGCTTCATTTCATGTTGGTTCTCTATCATATCAGCTTAAACTACAAAATCAAACATAAACTAATAAAAAATAACTAAAGTTGCTCAAGTCCTTGCAATTATTTAGAGTTAAAAGCCTTAAATGTTTAAGCATATGCTCACACATCAACACCCTCAACTTAAAACAATTGCTTGTCCTCAAGCAACCAAAACATAACTAAGAGAATACAAAGTACAATTTGGCAGCTAACTACTCATATTAGTTCAGAATAATTTCACCATCTCCAAGGTTAATCAATTTAAAACTCACTATTGATGCTTTGAAGAAGAACCATGCAACTCACAAGTATTAAGATACAACAAAAATTCAGCAATAACAATCATGCCATACTAAGATCACACTATCTGAACAAGTCAGTGACATAGCAACATACCCAATGTGCCCTTACAACAAGGAAATCCCTTTTTCACTCATATCCGAATTCACATACATAAACATAGGGATAATCATAAGTCTCACTGTTAGAATGAAGCCCCAAACACTGTATGTCAAAGGCCATATGCTTGCCCTTATAGTCAGTACCCGAATCCTCATTGTCAGGATCTTTTCTCTTATCTTTGCGCTTCTGCTTCCTCTTTTTTTTCTTCTTCTTTGGTGAATCTCCAATAAGGTCAAGCATTGGAATTTCTCCTTAGATTTATGCATATATGGATCTGTCGGCACCATAAATTATGCTGCTATAATACCCCAACATCTGCCTTTACCTTGTTTAAGGCCACTCTGAATTTAGCATGATCAACCCCCTGATATTTCGTTAGCCCGTGCATCAAATCGGTTCTCCAAATCTGCAACTCGTCCAGGCAAAGTCACAAAAGACTCAAGGGCAGCCTTGATTCTCTTGTCTACTGCAGCGGCAAATTATTTGGCAAAAACATGTAGCTATTCCTCATACCATTTGCCTTGTTTGGTCACTTTTCTGATATTGATTGGATGAAATGCAAACCCTACTGATGCAGAAGGAGCTGAGGAATTGGGTTCATTCTCAGGAAATGAACCTTTTTGCACTGAAAAAGTTGGCTGCGCAGTCTCAAAATTTTGCACTTCCATATTAGGTGTTGAACCGGCTTCTGTAACTGGAGGGTCTGCTGCTACCTCTACACCTCTATCAAGTCTCAATCCTGGCTGATTTTCATCATACCACATGGGATTGTAGGTCTTTTGGGCAGGAATATTATTATCAACCCTTGTAATCTCTAACACATTAGCAGCTTCGCATAACTCAATGATAAGACAAGGGAAATGATAAGCAGTGTCGGTTCTTGACATTCTAATCTTTATCTTATCAGGAATGATTTACCCAAAATTAAATGGGAGCTTCTGCACCATGCTTGCTACTAGAATAGCTCGGTCGTCACCCAGAATGTTGTCTACATCAGTGGGCATCAGTGGGCATCAGCCAGATACGCACTACACCCCACCAAAACTTTGCCTCTTGAGTCAAAGAGGACTTAGAGATTCTTTCATCTGGGTTGGTCACCCATGCTGGTTCCCCTTCGGCTATGATGTTGGGCAACCACGAACATTGATTTTCCCGATTCTTAATCCAAGCATAGACTGATGGTGGAGTGGCCTGAGTAGTGAATTTGGGTCTATGCAAGAACCTATTGATGGTTCTGGTTGAGATATCAACCCTTACGCCGCTTACCTAAACTCTCTCCAAAAGGGGCTAGTCTGTAACTCTTTCTCTTGACCTACACATGTTTTCCAACTGAGCCTGGTAGTTTGCGTAAAACTATCAGACCAGTGTAGGGCAAAATGAGCTTCCTCCATTTGTAGTCCATCCCAAGCCGTACTCTTGGAACTTCTGTTCCACTTCAGGATACCTATGTAGACCTTTGGTGATAATCTTATTTTCTTCATGAATCAGCCTTTTAGTCCTTCTTTTATCAGTTCTGTAGAGCCCAGTAGTGAAGATGCCTTACGCCTTGGGAGATTTGCCATCTAGCATTGTCTCGAACTTCAGGGTTCTTACATTTGATAAGTGTTTCCTAAATTGGAGACTCCTCATCATTTTGTTGTTCAGTGGAAGGGATTCAAATGCAGTTCCCTTAGACTCAAGCTTCTCAGATCATTCATTTCTTCCTCTTCAGATTTAGCATGTTCAGACTCATGTTGCTCATGCTTAGAATGTTTAGATGCCTCCTACTCAGAAGCAGTTGTTGTTTTCATGTCCTCACTATCCTCTACCTTAACTAGTAAGGGTGGTGAAGGCTAGTTAGGGCATTTCTTCTTCTTTCAATTCCTGAGCATAGGTTCTTTCTCTTCATAATTAGACTCCTCATCGATGAGTTTCTGGCGTACACTTTTCTGTTGTTCCTTCTTTGTAAGCATGGGGCTCTTTCCATTGGATTCCATTATAGGGTTCCGGTAGTAATAGAAAAATCATTAGTAAATCCTTAAGAGACTAAACACAAACATATTAATATTTTAAGCTTCACATCCTTTGAAAAGGCTCATTCATTCTTTAGGTTCTAGGTGTGACGACATTTCTTGATTAGCTATCATGACTGTGATAGCTTATCATAATTGTCATCAACCTTAGATATATTTTGCGAAACTTTATCAACTTCTAATGACATTTCTGATAAGCCGTCACACATGTGATAGCCTATCACAATTGTCGTAAGCTCTAAACAGAACTCCCTTCATTCATAGTCGCCTTTGACAACATTTTTGATAAGCCATCATAGTTGTGATAGATTATCATGAATGTCGTCAGCTCTTATCAGAACCCCACTTTTGATTTTAACTCAATATTTGGTCCTATTATTTCTCAAAATCCATTCGAGTTCTGATTTGTGAGCTGAATTTTAAGCCTTAGGCTTGCATAGCAAACCCTAGGTACGAATTTCAGCCCCTTTTCCAGTTGAACTTGGTTCTAGTCTCTTGGGAACTTTGGATGTCATCAATCTATACTTTACCACTTGAAAATAAAAGTCAAATTTAGAGCATACGTGATGGGTGCTTTCAATGTGATTACACGTACAAGAGGAAGTAGGACAAAATTCTTGATTTTAATTACAAACCCACACAAAAGGAAACTTTCTTTTTGTTTTACTTGAAAAGTTTTTTGAATAAGGAAATAAAATGCTCTAAATATTGAAGGGAAATAACTTAAACGGAAGTAAAAACAAGCGGGAAGGTGGAAAAGTTTGACTGGGCCTGGGTCAGATCTATATAATTAGCCCAGATTTGGTTGTTAAGTTACTTTCTGACGATCTCTTATGATGGCTTGTCACAGGAATGATGACCTATCACGGATGTCGTCAACCTTAATCGAACTTCAATTCAAAATTTGCCTCTATGATGACAAATCTGATAGTTTATCACAGTTTTGACGGCTTATCATAAATGCCATCAGGACCTTTTCTGCTGATTTCATCAGTTTTCCACCTTCTGTGAACTAAATCCTAACTACAAAAATAAACACTTTACTGGAATATAAAATTTTGGGTTGCCTCCCAATAACGCCTGATTTACTATCGCGGGATGACTTAGTTATCTTTACTACTCAGACTTCCCCAAGTCAACCGTTGATACCCCATTATCATCTTCATAGAATACATCAACGATTAAGAAAACACCCATCTCTTTTTTCTAATTCATGGATGAGTATATCTCAAAGCATGCTTATTTATAATTTAGCCTGAACTTCAACTCATTCAGCTCCATGTCTACGATCACTCTCCCGGTTATAAGGAATGGTCTACACAAGATGATGGGCACTACAAAGTCCACCTTGCAATCTAGGACTACAAAATTAGCAGGCAGAATAAAATTAACTACCTTTACTAAAACATCCTGTAATATGCCCACAGGTTACTTTACAGAACTATCTGCCATCACCAACCACATATTTATTGGGGTAGGATTCCCCAAACCCAGTTTCTTCTACACAGCAAGTCGTATTAGGTTTATACTGGCTCCCATATCGGATAATGCTTTGGTGAATTTTAGGAAACCAATAGTACATGGAATGGTAAATGCTCCCGAGTCTACCTTTTTTTGCAATAAAGACCTTGTAGAGGTAGCTCCATAATATAGAAAATTGTCCTCTGGCTTATGGCTAACCTTCCGTTTCTTGGTCATAAGTTCTTTCATGAACTTTGCGTATCCTGGCATTTGCTCAAGTTCCTCAACCAAAGGCACATTTATTATTAATTACTTGAGCATTGCCAGGAATTTGTTGAATTTTGCATCATCAGCCTTCTTCTTAAATTGTTGAGGAAAGGAAGCTGGTGGTCTTGGGATCATTTTCAACACCACTTCCTCTTCCTTCTCTCTTTTCTTCTCCGAAGCATTAATGGAACTGTCCAGCTTCTCAAACTCCACTAGATTGCTTTCTTTAGATTTATCAACAACTACCCCACCATCTACAAATTTTACCACAGAAGGTCTAGGTAATATCTTACCACTCGTAGGGGTAATCACCATACATAAGACATCAATCCATGGATTATAAACCGTATTGCTTGGTAACGTTCCGTTCTTTCTCTGGTTGAATGCAATGGAAAGTTGGGTCATCTACTGCTCCAACTGTTTGATGGCGGTAGAGTATGAGTGCACCAACTGACTGATGGATGTCAGATTGTTCTTCATGGTGGTTACACCAGAGTTGGTGGCCTCAACTTCCTTTAACAATTTCTCCATCATGTCCTCCAAGTACATCTTTCCAGAGCTACTTGGAACAGTTTCCCAATTTCCAGGAGGAACATATAAACCACTCCTATCATTATTGCTTCTCCAGTTTCCTTACTCCCTATCTTTGTAACCAGGCTTGTCATAAATATTCCAACCTTGATTTCCTCTGCTATTTCCTTGAAAACCCCCTGATTAATAACATAATTCATCTTTTCTTTAGTCTCCATATCCACTCCGTCATAAGACGTTACAACTTTTACTATCTCAGTCTTCCCTGACAATAAGTGCTTGGTGATCAGGTCCATATGAGTCTTTAGATGGGCCATGTCTTGATCTCGCTCCTCATCTCTCCTGCGTTGTTCAATAGGCATCCAAACAGAAATAGTGGGGCTTGCTACCACAGACTCCCTGGTATGCTAATCTTGACTCTGTTTGGTCATCCTATTTAGCATATCTGAGGTATCTTGAAAAGATAGATCAATAAAAGAACCACCAGCAGTATTATCTATAATCGGCTTTGTTACATAGTTGAGGGCCCTATATAAAGTCTCCATCAAGTGTAGGTCTGTCAAATTATGGTGGAGACACTGTGTTAGCTTCTTCTTGAATCTCTCCCAATTCTCATGCAAAGCTTCAGTAGGAAGCTATCTATTATTACTGATTTTATCCCTTAACTGTACTCAAATAGAGGGTGGAAAAAACTGTTCTAGGAACGGTTCTTCCAATTACCTCCAATGGATGAAGGAATCAGGCGTAAGCTCATTCAGCCACAATGTTGCCTCCATAGACAAAGACAACGGGAACAAGATCAACTGGATAGCATTCTGGCCAACTCCTGGGTTATTAAAAGATTTTTAAACGGTGAAAAATTTACCAGATGCAGGTTCGGATCATCCCCAGGAAGGCCACCAAACAACCCCTTCAGATTGAGGAGTTGGATCATAGTACTCGTAATGTTGAAATTGGATCCAGGTGCCAACGGTGGAGGAATAATTGCACCCATTGCACCTGCCCCATCCATGCTATCATAATCATCATTCAGATCATACTGGACTGGCTGGTACTCATGTCTTCTTTGGAATGTGCAGTTCTAGTTTACATTATGTGGAACATATGCATCTATCTGCTCTGCACGCCTTGGGTTACCAGGGTTCAATAACTCCTTATCCCCCAAATCTTCTTCCTCAGGGTTTGTATGTCGTGCATATTGCCCGACATTTTGCACATTCACCTGAGCTCTAGCTAAGGCTGCCAGTCTGTCAGCCTCTTGCTATTTTGCCATTCTTCTTATTCATTGCGGTTTCGAATTTAGTGGTAATAATGTTTCTTTGAAACTTCCGGTGCTTGGCATACACTTTAAAATTTTGCAAATAAACAAAAACAACAAATAAACGTAAATATAGGAAACTTAACTAATAGTCAATAAGCACATACAAACTTCAGCTTACAATCGTATTCCCTAGCAACGAAGCCATTTTTGATAACGCTCAAATTATACTCTTGAATGGGTGTAAGAAATCGTTGTCAATATAAAACCCAACTAGGTTGGGGTTGAATGCCACAGGGAATATGGCATGAACTCAAGTTATTTGTGATTTAATCCACTAATAGCTTAATGTTTCCTGAAATGGGGGGGGTTTAGGTTTAACATGTTATTGTTTGTCACTTTACTTTTGGTATTTATAAATCAAGAGTTTATGAAATAACAAGAATTATGTTCACTAAGGCTTTCAGTACATGATAGATGCAAAAAGTGGTTCAAGATTCTAATGGTGGGTAGGATAACAAGCTATCTTTATTGATGTTATACTTAAATGTCACTCGACCTATTTAAGAGTTTAATTCCCTAATCCTCTCGCACTTAGGGAGTTTCTATTTACTGCCCAGATTTTACCTCAGGATAACCAACTTTGATAAAATGCTGATTATTAAACGAAGTATATCTGAGTCCTTATTGATAAGTCACTTCCTACTATATTTGATTTCTTTCTCAAGAAAATCAAAGTAGGTGTGTCTACTATTTGCAACAAACAAACGTTAATTAAAAATTCAGAATTATCAACAAATCCTACCATCTTTTGAATCTTGCTTACTTAGCACCTCATTAAGACCTAACCCTAGATCCCATAACTCAGGTTAATGGAGTTTAGCCACTCATGATGTAACGAACGAAACACATAATTGAATTCATGATTTGAAAGATAAATTTATAGGGATGAATAATAACTATTGAATCGCAGAGTAGATCACAAAGGAAAAATCCTAAAATACAGATAATAATCTTTCAAAAATATTTGTGTTGTTAGAGTGAAGAAGTAAAGAGAGAAATTATAAAAATATGCTATCCAAAACTCAATGTGTCGACCTTGTGCGTAATAATAATAATCATAACAACTAAAATACCCTAAAACAAAGCGTTAAATATTTTACCCTAAATTAGGAAACAAAATCAAGGTTACAGCTTTTTCTTGGAATAGACGATAACTATTGGTGTCGCCTTATCAGGATCCTAAAGACTTATCAAGAATGTCGTCAGGTCTTTTTCTAATTTGCACTAGTCCTATCTTAGGTTGATTACAACTTCTGACAGCTTATCAGGACTGTGATGACTTATCAAAAATGTCGTCACACTTTTGCACAAATTCTTATGTCCTACCTATGTCTGATAGTATTCCTGACGACTTATCACCATTATGATGACAATTCAAAAAAATATCATTAATTCTACCAGCTGGAACTCATTCCCTGTTTAAGGTTGACGATGGCCTTGATAGCCTATCACCGAGCTGACGACCTATCATGAATGTCGTTAGCTGTACTTTTCTTTTAATTTCTTCAAATTTCATCTTCTTTGCTTCATTTCATGTAGGATCTCTATCATATCAGCTTAAACTATAAAATCAAACATAAAATAATCAAAAATAACTAAAGTTGCTCAAGACCTTGCAATTATTTAGAGTTAAAAGCCTTAAATGTGTTAGCATATGCTCACACATAAACACCCTCAACTTAAAACAATTGCTTGTCCTCAAGAAACCAAAACATAACTAATAGAATACAAAGTACAATTTGGCAGCTAACTACTCATATTAGTTCAGAATAACTTCACCATCTCCAAGGTCAGTCAATTTAAAACTCACTGTTAATGGTTTGAAGAAAAACCATACAACTCACAAGCATCATGATACGGCAAAAATTCAACAATAACAATCATGCCATACCAAGATCACACTATCTGAACAAGTCAGTGACTTAGCAACACACCCAATGTGCCCTCATACTAAAGAAATCCCTTTTTTCACTTATATCAGAATTCACATACATAAACATAGGGATAATCACAAGTCTCACTCTCAGAATGAAGTTTCAAACACTGCATGTCAAATTCCATAGGCTTGCCCTTATAGTCAGTACCCAAATCTTCAGGTAGGTAAATTGTAATATAGGCTAGGAGATGGTATGATATTCATAGATATTTTAGAGTGACTATGCCTCCTTGACGCTACACTAAACTCTTAGGGTTTCATTTGTCAACCTTCTTTTCTTCCGCTTCTTTTATTGATCACACATGCTCAAGATGGATGCGGTCTTTTCAATCATCATATTAATTTTTTATCATCTTTAACACAACTTTCTCTTTCCTTATTCCTTTTTTACTGCACCCAATTTTTATTCTTTTCTCTTATTCTACCCCTCTTTATGCTCAGTTTGCATCACACACCCCTATGATAGCCACCCTTAACTTAGGATGTTTGCCTAAGTCAAGGTGCACAGTGTCGAAGGAGGACCAGGGCCAAAATAGGTTCATTGTAAGGTAAACGGGAAGGTGAGATGTTTCATAGAATATAACAGACATATAGGCTCAAATCAGGGATCAAGGGATGTTATTAACATTGGGAAGGTCATTTAGGCTGAAAGTGGGTTACAATAAAAATGGCCTATGATCCTTTCCTATCCACTATCCTATAACCTAGGCAGGACTAACAGGGCAAGTTCTAGATTTGGCACACAACAGGAGTAGAGTAAGACCTTACACAACAGGAGTAGAGTAAGACCTCACACACACATGGTACACAAGTACATCACATATCACTACTTATCCAATTCATGCAATTTGTTCAGTAAAAATCATCAAGTCGCCAGACTAATGCCATAAAAAGATGCATCGCAGTCATAAATGAATGCAATTCACACAGTTATAACCTTAGATCAATGGAGAGGTGCTCAAAAGTCACAAAACAAGATAACTACCTCAAGTACCTGTATTACTCCTAATTATCTAGCAAAAATTGTTACAACAACATCCTACCTTACACCCTCAACTTAAAATTGAAAATAAAGAAAAATTAAGGGTTAGAGTATACCTGGAATGACTCAATCTTGGGGGTCATGGGTTTTTGACCCTGCTGCTGTATCATCTGCTACCTTCTCTCCATCAGTTACTTCTGGCCTTGTAGTGGTAGGGGGTATATTAGATGAGGCACCTGTAGCCCTGGATTTCAAAGCCTCCTCCCATCTCTCATTGTCCACTAGGGACTCCATTCTTTCTTTCTTCAACTCCTTTTTTTCGGCCTTCTTTTTTTGCCTTTTTTTCACTCTTCTTTCTTCCTCGCTATCAGGATCTTCTCTTTTATCTTTTCCCTTCTCCTCTCTCTTCTTTCTTTTTTTCTTTGGTGAATCTCTAGTAAGGTCAAGCATTGGAATTTCTTCCTTAGATTTATGCATAGCCAGATCTGTCGGCACCATAAATTGGTGTTGCTGCAGTACCCCAACATCTGCCTTTACCTTGTTCAAGGCCGCTCTAAATTTAGCAAGATCAGCCCCTGACATTTCTTTTTTCCGTGCATCAAATTGGTTCTCCAAATTTGCAACCCATTTAGGCAAAGTCACAAAAGGCTCAAGGGAAGCCTTGATTCTCTTGTCTACTGCAGTGGCAAACTATTTGGCAAAAAGATGTATCTGTACCTCACACTATTTGGTTTGTTTGGCTACTTTTATGATATCGATTGGATGAAATACAAATCCTACTGATGCTGTAGGAGCTGAGGGATTGGTTCATTCTCAGGCACTGAACCTGCTTGTGCTAAAAAAGTTAGCTACACAGTCTTAAAATCTTCCACTTCCATATTATGTGTTGAACCAACATCTATAACTGGAGGGTCTGCTGCTACCTCTACACTTCTATCAAGTCTTAGTCCTAGCTGATTTTCATTATACCATATGGTATTGTGAGTCTTTCGGGCAGAAATGTAATCATTAACCCCTGTAATCTCTAACGCATTAGCAACTTGGCACAACTCTGTGAAAAGACAAGGGAAAGGATAAGCAGTGTCAGTTCTTGACATTCTAATCTTTATCTCATCAGCAATGATTTTTCCAAAATTAAGGGGGAGCTTCTGTACCATGCTTGCTACTAGGATAGCTCGGCCATCACCCTGAATGTTGTCTCCTTCAGTGGGCATCATCCAGATATGCATTACACCCCACCAAAACTTTGCCTCTTGAGTCAAAGAGGACTTATAGATTCTCTCATTTGGGTTGGTCACCCATACTGGTTCTTCTTCGGCTATGATGTTGGCTAACTACGAACATTGATTTGCCCCATTCTTAATCCAAGCATAGACTAATAGTGAAGTGGCCTGAGGAGTGAAGTTGGGGCCATGCAAGAACCTGTTGATGGTTCTAATTGAGATATCAACCCTTAAACCCCTTACGTGAACTCTCTCTAATAGGGGCTAGTCTGCAACTCTTTCTTTTGACCTACACATATTTTCCAACTAAGCTTGGTAGTTCACGTAAAACTCTTGGACCAGTGTAGGGCAAAACGAGCTTCCCCCTTTTGTAGTCCATCCCAAGCCGTACTCTTGGAACTTATGTTACACTTAAGGATACCTATGCAGACCTTTGGTTATAATCCTCTTTTCTTCCTTAATCGACCTTTTAGTCCTTCTTCAATCAGTTCTACAGAGCCCAGCAGTGAAGATGCCCTCTGCCTTGGGAATTTGCCATCTAGTATTGTATCAAACTTTGGGGTTCTTACATTTGATAAGTGTTTCCTGAATTGGAGACTCCTTATCATCTTATTGTTAAAAGGAAGGGGATTCAGATGCTATTCCCTCAGACTCAAGCTCCTCAGACCCTTCATGTTCTTCCTCTCTAGATTCAGCATTTTCAGACTCATGCTGCTCATGTTCAGAATGTTTAAATGCCACCTGCTCAGAAGCAGTTGTTATTTTAGTCTCCTAACTATCCTCCACATCAACTAGTGGGGGTGGTGGAGGATGGTTAGGGCTTTGCTTCTTCTTTTTCTTTTTGAGAATAGGTTCTTCCTCTTAATAATCAAACTCCTCATCGATGAGTTTCTGGCATACACTTTTCTTTTGTTCCTTCTTTGTAAGAATGGGTCTCTTTCCATTAGGTGCCATTATAGGGTTCCTATAGCAATATAAAAACTATAAGTAAATCCTCAAGAGCCTAAACACAAACTTATTAATCATTTAAGCTTCACATCCTTTAAAAAGGCTCATTCATTCTTTAGGTTCCAGGTGTGATGACATTTTTTGATAAGCCATCATGACTGTGATAGCTTATCACAATTGTCGTAAACCTTAGATAGAACCTGTGAAACTTTATCAACTTTTGACGACATTTCTAATAAGCTATCACACATATGATAGCCTATCACAATTATCGTCAGCTCTAAATAGAACCCACTTTATTCTTAGTAGCCTTTGACGACATTTCTGATAAGCCATCACAGTTGTGATAGATTATCATGAACGTCGTCAGCTCTTATCAGAACCTTACTTTTTATTTTAACTCATTTTTTGGTCCCATTATTTCTTAAAATCGACTTGAGTTTTGATTTATGAGCTAAATTATAAGCCGTAGACTTGCACAGCAAGCCCTAGTTCTGAATTTCAGCCCCTTTTCCAGATTAAATTGGTTCAAGTCTCTTGGGAACTTGGGTTTTCATCAATCTATACCTTACCACTTGAAAAGAAAATTCAAATTTAGAGCATACCTGATGGGAGCCTTCAATCTGATACACGCACAAGAGGAAGTAAGAAGAAATTCTTAATTTTAATTACAAACCCAGACACAAGGAAACTTGAATTTTGTTTTACTTGAATTTTTTTTTGAAATAGGAAATAAAATACTCTAAATATTGAAGGGAAATAACTTAAAAGGAAGTAAAAACAAGCGGGAAGGTGGAAAGGTTCGACTGGGCCCGGGTCAGATCTTTATAATTGGCCTAGATTTGGTTGTTAAGTTACTTTTTGACGATATCTTATGATGGCTTGTCATAGGTGTGATGACCTATCATGGATGTCGCCAACCTTAATAGGACTTACATTCAAAATTTATCTCTCCGACTACAATTCTGATAGCTTATCACAGTTTTGACAGCTTATCATAAATGCTGTCAGGACCTTTTCTGCTGATTTCATCAGTTTTCCACCTTCTGTGAACTAAATCCTAACTACAAAAATAAACACTTTACTGGAATATAAAATTTTGGGTTGCCTTTTAGTTGCGCCCGATTTATTATCGTGGGACAACTTGGTTATCTTGACTACTCAGACTTCCCCAAGACAACCTGTTGATACCCCTTTATCATCTTCATAGAATACATCAACGATTGAAAAAAACCTATCTCTCTTTGCGGAGTTATGGATGAGTGTATCTCGAAGTGTGCTTCTTTATTATTTAGCCTAAACTTCAGCTTATTCATCTCCATATCTACGATCACTCTCCTGGTCGCAATGAATGGTCTACCCAAGATAATTGGCACTTCAAAGTCCACATCACAATCTAGGACTACAAAATTAGTAGGCAGAATAAAAATGGATACCTTTACAAAAACATCATGTAATATGCCCACAGGATGCTTCACAGACCTATTTGCTATCACCAACTGTTTATTTTTTCAGGTAGGATTCCCAAAACCCAGTTTCTTATACACAGCAAGTGGCATTAGGTTTATACTGGCTCCCAGATCGCATAATGGTTTAGTGAATTTTAGGGAACCAATAGTACATAGAGTGGTAAATGCTTCCGAGTCTGCCTTTTTCTACACTAAAGACCTTGTACAGGTAGCTCCACAATAGAGAAGATTGTCCTCTGGCTCATGGATAACCTTCGATTTCTTGGTCACAAGGTCTTTCATGAACTTTGCGTATCCTAGCATTTTTTCAAGTGCCTCAACCAAAGGCACATTTATTTTCAATTGCTTGAGTATTGCATGGAATTTGTTGAATTTTCCATCATCAGTCTTCTTCTTCAATCATTGAGGAAAGAGAGGAGGTTGTTTTGTGATAGTTTTCAACACCACTTCCTATTTCTTCTCTCCTTCCTTCTCTGAAGCATTAACAAAACTATCTAGCTTCTTAAACTCCACTGGATTGCTTTCTTCGGAATTATCAACAACTACCTCACCATCTATAGATTTTCCTACAGAAGGGCCAGGTAATATCTTACAACTCCTAGTGGTAATATTTATGCATGATCCATTATTTTGCAGATTCTAAACCGTATTTCTTGGTAATGTTCTGCTCTTTATCTAGTTGAATGCAGTGAAAAGTTGGCTCATCTACTACTCTAACTATTTTATGGCAGTAGAGTGTGAGTGCACCAACTGACTGATGGATGTTAGATCGGTCTTCAAGGTGGTTACACTAGAGTTGGTGACCTTAATTTCCTTCAACAATTTCTCCATCATGTCCTCCATGGACATCATTCTAGAGCTAGTTGCAACAGCTTCCCGATTTCTAGGAGGAACATTTAAACCACTCCTGTCATAATTGCTTCTCCAGTTTCCTTGATCCCTGTCTTTGTAACCAGGCTTGTCATGAATATTCTGACCTTGATTACCTTGGCTATTGCCTTGGAAACCCCCCGGATTATTAACATAATTCGTCTTTTCTTCAGGCTCTATATCCACTCGGTCTTGAGACATTATAGCTTTTACTTTCTCAGTCTTTCCTGACAATAAGTGCTTGGTGAGCAAGTCCATATGAGTTTTTAGATGGGCCATGTCTTGATCCCACTACTTATCTCTCCTGCATTGTTCAATAGACATACCAATAGAAACAGTAAGGCTTGCTACCAATGAATCCCTGATATGACAAGCTCGACTCTGTTTGGTCATCTTATTTAGCATATCTGAGGCATCTTGAATAGACAGATCAATTAACGAACCACCAGCAGCATTATCTACAATCGACTTTGTTATAGAGTTGAGGGCCCTGTATAAAGTATCCATCAAGTGTAGGTCCATCATATTGTGGTTCGAATACTTTGCTAGCTTCTTCTGAAATCTCTCCCAAGTCTCATGAAAAGCTTCAGTAGGAAGCTATCTAAAATTATTGATTTCATCCCGCAACTGTACTCTTCTGGAGGGTGGAAAAAATTGTTCTAGGAACTCTTCTTTCAATTTTCTCTAGTGGGTAATGGAATCAGGCGTAAGATCATTCAACCACAATGTTGCCTCCCCAGGTAGAGACAATGGGAACAACCTCAACCGAATAGCATTCTTTCCAACTCTTGGGTTATTAAAAGATTTGCAAATGGTGAAAAACTTTACCAGATGCAGGTTCGGATCATCCCCAGGAAGGCCACCAACAACCCCTTCAGATTGTAGAGTTGGATCATAGTACTTGTAATGTTGAACTTGGCTTCAGGTGCCAACGGTGGAGGAATAATAGCACCCATTGCACTTGCCCCATCCATGCCATCATAATCATCATTCAGATCATACTGTACCGGCTAGTAATCTTTTCTTCTTTGGAATGAACTATTCCGATTAACATTATGTGGCACTTGTGTAGCTATCTGCTCTGCACGCCTTGGGTTGCCAGGGTTCAATAAATCCCCATCCTCCAAATCTTCGTCCTCAGGGTTTGGATGTCGTGCATGTTTCCTAATATTTTGCACATTCACCTAAGCTCTAGCTAAGGCTTTCAGTCTGTCAGCCTCTTGCTATTTGCCATTCTTCCTATTTATTGCGGTTCTAGATTTAGTGGTAATAGTGTTTCTCAAAAATTTTCGGTGCTTGGCATACACTTTATAATCCTGCAAATAAACAAAAACAAAAAATTAACGTAAATCTAGGAAACTTAACTAAGAGTCAATAAGTGTATACAAACTTCAGCTTACAACCGTATTCCCCAGAAATGACGCCATTTTTGATAACGCTCAAATTATACTCTTGAATGGGTGTAAGCAATCATTGTCAATCTAAAATCCAACTAGGTTGGGGTCGAATCCCATAGGAAATATGGCGTGAACTCAAGTTATTTGTGATTTAATCCACTGATAGCTTAATGTTTCCTAAAATGGGGAGGGGGGGGGGGGGGGGTTTAGGTTTAACATGTTATTGTTTGTCACTTTACTTTTGGTATTTTTAAATCAATAGTTTATGAAATAACCAGAAATATGTTCTCTAGGGTTTTTGGTACATGACATATGCTAAAAATGGTTCAAGATTCTCACGGTGGGTAGGATAACAAGCTATCTTTATCGATGTTTACTTAAATGTCACCTACTTAAGAGTTTAATTCCCTAATCCTCTCGAACATAGGAAATTTATATTTACTGCCCATATTTTACCTCAGATTAACCAACCTTGATACAACTCTGATTATTAAACGAAGTATATTCGAGTCCCTATTGATAATTCATTTTCTACTATATTTGATTTATTTCTAAAGCAAATCAAAGTAGGTGTGCCTACTATTTGCAACCAACATACGTTAATTAAGACTTCAGAATTATCAAAAAATCCTACCACCTTTTGAATCTTACATACTTAGAACCTCATCAAGACCTAACTCTAGATCCCATAACTCAGGTTAATGGAGTTTAGTCACTCATGATGTAATGAACAAAACACATAATAGAATTCGTGATTTGAAATATAAACTTACAGAGATGAATAATAACTATTGAATCATAGATTAGATCACAAAGGAAAAATCCCAAAATACAAATAATAATCTCTCAAAAATAGTTGTGTTGTTAAAGTTAAGAAGTCAAAAGAGAAAATATCAAAATATGCTGTCCAAAACTCAATGTGTCAACCTTGTGCGTAGTAATAATAATAATCATAATATCTAGAAAACCCTAAAACAATGCTTTAAATAGTTTACCCTATATAAGGAAACAAAATCAAGGTTACAACTTTTTATCAGAATAGATGATGACTGTTGGTGATGCCTTATCATGATCCTGACGAATTATAAAGAAGGTCGTTAGGTCTTCTTAAAATCACACTAGTCCTGTCTTAGGTTGACAACAACTTCTGAAGGCTTATCAGGACTGTGGCGACTTATCAGAAATGTCGTCACACTTTTGCTCAAATTCTCATGTCCTGCCTAAGTCTGACGGCATTCCTGACAACTTATCACCATTATGATGACCTATCACAAAATCTCATCGATTCTACCAGTTGGAACTTATTCCCTGTTTAAGGCTGACATTGGCCTTGATAACCTATCACTGGGCTGATGACCTAACATGAATGTCGTCAGCTCCACTTGTCTTTCAATTTCTTCAAATTTCAACTTCTTTGCTTCATTTCATGTTGGTTCTCTATCATATTAGCTTAAAATACAAAATCAAACATAAACTAATCACAAATAACTAAAATTTCTCAAGACCTTGCAATTATTTAGAGTTAAAAGCCTCAAATGTGTTAGCATATTCTCACACATCAACATCCTTAACTTAAAACAATTGCTTGTCCTTAAGCAACCAAAACATAACTAAAAGAATACAAAGTATAATTTGGCAGCTAACTACTCACATTAGTTTAGAATAATTTCACCACCTCCAAGGTTTGACAATTTAAAACTCACTGTTGATGCTTTGAAGAACAACCATGCAACTCACAAGCATCAAGATACAACAAATATTCAGCAATAACAATCATGCCATAACAAGATCACACTATCTGAACAAGTCAGTGACTTACCAACATACACAATGTGCCCTCACAACAAAGAAATCCCTTTTTCACTCATATCAGAATTAACATACATAAATATAGAAATAATCACAAGTATCACTCTCAGAATGAAGTTGCAAACACTGCATGTCAAATGCATAGGCTTGCGTACCCAAATCATCAGGTAGTTCAGTTAGGATCACTTTAGGGCTTTTCTTAGGCTTGTAATATAGGCTAGGGGATGGTATGATATTCATGGATATTTTAGAGTGACTACGCCTCCTTTACACTACACTAAACTCTTTGGTTTCACTTCTCAACCTTTTTTTGTTCCTCTTCTTTTATTGATCACACATGCTCAAGATGGATGTGGTCTTTTCAATCATCATATTATCTTCTTATCATCTTTAACACACTTTTCTCTTTCCTTATTCCTTTTTCACCGCACCCAACTTTTTATTATTTTCTTTTATTCTACCTCTCTTTATGCTTATTTTGCATCACGTACCCCTATGATAGCCACCCTTAACTTAGGATGTTTTCCTAAGTCAAGGTCCACAGTTTCCAAGGTGGACCAGGGCCAAAACAGGTTCATTGTGATGTAACCGGGAAGGTGAGAGGTTTCACAGAAAGTAACAGGCATATTGGCTAAAATCTGGGATTAAAGGATATTATTCACATTGGGAAGGTCATTTAGGCTAAAAGTGGGTTACAATAAAAATGGCCTATGATCCTTTCCTAACCCCTATACTATAACCTAGGCTGGACTAATAGGGAAAGTTCAAGATTCGGCACACAACAGGAGTTGAGTAAGACCACACAAACATGGCACACAAGTACATCGCATATCAATACTTATCCAATTCATGCAATATGTTTAGCAAAAATCATTAAGTCGCTAGACTAATGCCATAAAAAGATATACCGCCATCACAGATGAATTTAATTCACACAGTTATAAACTCAGATCAATGGAGAGGTGCTCAAAAGTCACAAAACAAGCTAACTACCTCAAGTACCTGTATTACTCCTAATTATCTAGCAACAATTATTACAACAACATCCTACCCTACACCCTCAACTTAAAATTAATAATAAAGCTAAACTAAGGGTTAGAGTATACCTAGAGTGACTCAAGCTCGGGGGTCATGGGTTTCTGACCCTGCTGCAGCATTATTTGCTACCTTCTTTCCATCGGGAGCTTTTGTCCTTATAGTGGTAGGGGGTCTGCTAGATGAGGTACCTACAACCCTGGATTTCAAAGCCTCCTCCCATCTCTCATTGTTTGCTAGGGACTCCATTCTTTCTTTCTTCAACTTCTTTTTTTAGCCTTCTTTTTTGCCTTTTTTTTCTCTCTTCTTTCTTTCTCACTATCAAGATCTTCTTTCTTATTTTTGCCCTTCTGCTCCCTCTTTTTTTGTTTGTTTGTTGAATCTCCAGAGAGGTCAAGCATTGGAATTTTTTCCTTAGATTCATGCATTGCCGGATCTGTCGGCACCATAAATTGGTGTTGCTGCAACACCCCAATATCTGCCTTTACCTTGTTCAAGGCCGCTCTGAATTTAGGAAGATCAGCTCCTGACATTTCTTTTTCCCATGCATCAAATCAACTCTCCAAATCTGCAACCCATCTAGGCAAAGTCACAAAAGGCTCAAGGAAAAGCTTGATTCTCTAGTCTACTGCAACGGCAAACTATTTGGCAAAAACTTGTAGCTGTGCCTCACACCATTTATCTTGTTTGGCCACTTTTCTGATATCGATTAGATGAAATAAAAATCCTACTGATGCTGTAGGAGTTGAAGGATTGGGTTCATTCTCAGGCACTGAACCTGTTTGTGCTGAAAAAGTTGGCTGCGCAGTCTTAGAATCTTGCACTTCTATATTAGGTGTTGAACCGGCATCTGTAACTGGAGGGTCTTCTGCTACCTCTACACCATTATCAAGTCTCAGTCCTGGCTGATTTTCATCATATCATATGTGATTGTGGGTCTTTCAGGAAGGAATGTCATCATTAACCCTTGTAATCTCTAACATATTAGCAGGTCAGCACAACTCTGTCATAAGACAAGGAAAAGGATAAGCAGTGTCAGTTCTTGACATTCTAATCTTCATCTTATCAGTAATGATTTCTCCAAAATTTAGGAGGAGCTTCTGCACCATGCTTGCTACTAGGATAGTTCGATCGTCACCCAGAATGTTGTCTCCATCAGTAGGCATCCACCAGATACGCACTACACCCTCCAAAACTTTGCCTCTTGAGTTAAGGTGGACTTATAGATTCTCTTATTTGGATTGTTCACCCATGCTGGTTCCCCTTCGGCTATAATGTTGGCCAACCACAAATGTTGATTTTCTCGATTCTTAATTCGAGCATAGACTGATGGTGAAGTGGCCCAAGGAGTGAAGTTGGGGCCTTGCAATAATCTGTTGATGGTTTTGATTTGAGATATTAACCCTTATGCCCCTTACCTAAACTCTCTCCAATAGGGGCAGGTCTACAACTCTTTCTCCTGACCTACACATATTTTCCAACTGAGTCCAGTAGTTCGCATAAAACTCTCGGACCAGTGCAGGGAAAAATAAGCTTCCCTTTTTTGTAGTCCATCCCAAGCTGTACTCTTGGAACTTTTATTTCACTACAGGATACCTATGTAGATCTTTTGTGATAATCCTCTTTTCTTCCTGAATTGGCATTTTAGTCCTACTTTTATCAGTTCTGCAGAGCCCAGCAGTAAATATGCCCTCTACCTTGGGAATTTACCATCTAGCATTGTCTCAAACTTTGGGGTTATTACATTTGATAAGTGTTCCCCGAATTGGAGAATTCTCATCATCTTGTTGTTTAGTGGAAGGGAATTCAGACGCTATACCCTCAGACTCAAGATCCTCAGACCCTTTATGTTCTTCCTCTTTAGATTCAGCATGTTCAGACTCATGCTGCTCATGTTCAGAAGGTTCAGATACCTCCTGCTTAGAAGAAGTTGTTGTTTTAGTATCCTCACTATCTGTCACCTCAACTAGTGGGGGTGGTGGAGGTTGGTTAAGGCTTTGCTTCTTCTTTCTCTTCCTGAGCATAGGTTTTTCTTCTTCATAATCAGACTTCTTATCGATTAGTTTATGGCGTACACTTTTCTGTTGTTTCTTCTTTGTAAGCATGGGTCTCTTTCCATTAGGTGCCATTATAGTGTTCCTGTAGCAATATAAAAACCATTAGTAAATCCTCAAGGGCCTAAACACAAACATATTAATCATTTAAGATTCATATCCTATGAAAAGACTCATTCATTCTTTAGGTTCCAGGTTTGACGACTTTTCTTGATAAGCCATTACGACTATGATGGCTTATCATAATTATAGGCAACCTTAGATAGAACATGCAAAACTTTATCAACTTCTGACGACATTTCTGATAAGCTGTCACACATGTGATAGCCTATCACAATTGTCGTGAGCTCTAAAAAAAACTCAGTTTATTCTTAGTAGCCTTTGATGACATTTTTGATAATCCATCACAGTTGTGATAGATTATCATGAATGTCTTCAGCTCTTATCAGAACCCCACTTTTGATTTTAACTCAATTTTTGATCCCATTATTTCTCAAAATCCACTCTAGTTCTTATTTGTGAACTGAATTTTTAGCCTAAGGCTTGCACAACAAACCCTAGTTCCAAATTTCAACCCTTTTTCCAGTTGAACTTGGTTCAACTCTCTTGGGAACTTGGGTTGTCATCGATCTATCCCTTACCACTTGAAAAGAAAAGTGAAATTTAGAGCATACCTGATGGGAGCCTTCAATGTATTACACGTATAAAAGGAAGTAGGAATAAACTCTTGATTTTAATTGCAAACCCACACACAAGGAAACTTGCTTTTTGTTTTACTTGGAATTTTTTTGAATAAGGAAATATAATACTGTAAATATTGAAGGGAAATAACTTAGAATGAAGTAAAAACAAGTGGGAAGGTGGGAATGTTCGACTGGGCCCAGGTTCGATCTTTATAATTGGCCATAATTTGGTTGTTAAGTTACTTTCTGACGACCTCTTATGATGGCTTGTCACAGGTGTGATGACCTATCACGGATTTCGTCAGCCTTAATATAACTTCAATTTAGAATTTGCCTCTCTGACGACAATTCTGAAAGCTTATCACAGTTTTGATGGCTTATCATAAATGCCGTTAGGACCTTTTCTGCTGATTTCATCAGTTTTCCACCTTCTGTGAACTAAATCCTAATTACAAAAATAAATACTTTACTGGAATATAAAATTTTGGGTTGCCTCCCAATAGCGCCCGATTTACTGTCATGGGACGACTTGGTTATCTTGACTACTCAGACTTTACCAAGACAACCTGTTGATACCCCTTTATCATCTTTGTAGAATACATCAATGATTGAGAAAACACCTATCTCTTTTCACTGAGTCATGGATTCGTGTATCTCGAAGCGTGCTTCTTTATTATTTGATTTGAACTTTAGCTCTTTCAGCACCATGTCTATGATCACTCTCCCGATTGCAAGGAATGGTCTACCCAAGATGATGGGCACTTCAAAGTCAACCTTGAAATCTAGGACTACAAAATTAATAGGCAGAATAAAATTGGCTACCTTTACTAAAACATCGTGTAATATTCCCACCAACTTCTTCATAGACCTATCTGCCATCACCAACCGCATATTTGTTGGGGTAGGATTCCCCAAACCCTATTTCTTATACACAGCAAGTGGCATTAGATTTATACTGGCTCCCAGATCACATAATGCTTTGGTGAATTTTAGGGAACCAATAGTACATGAAATAGTAAATGCTCCCAGGTCTGCCTTTTTCTGCACTAAAGACCTTGTAAAGGTAGCTCCACAATAGAGAAGATTGTTCTCCGGCTCATGGCTAACCTTCCGTTTCTTGGTCACAAGGTCTTTCATGAACTTTGCGTATCCTGGCATTTGCTTAAGTTTCTCAACCAATGGCACATTTATTTTCAATTACTTGAGCATTGCCAGGAATTTATTGAATTTTGTATCATCAACATTCTTCTTCAATCATTGAGGAAATGGAGGTGGTGGTCTTGGGATAGTTTTCAACACCACTTCTTTTTCCTTCTCAAAGTATCAATAGAACTATCCAGCTCCTCAGACTCTACTGGATTGCTTTCTTTGGATTCATTAACAACTACCTCACCATCTATAGATTTTTCCACAAAAGGGCCTGGTAATATCTTATCACTCCTAGTGTTAATATCCATACATGAGTCATTATTTTGTGGATTCTAAAACATATTGCTTGGTAATGTTCTGCTCTTTCTCTGGTTGAATGCAGTGGAAAGTTGGCTCATCTACAGCTTAAACTATTTGATGGAAGTAGAGTGTGAGTGCACCAATTGACTGATAAATGTCAAATCGGTCTTCATTATGGTTACACCAGAGTTGGTGGCCTCAACTGCCTTCAACAATTTCTCCATCACATCCTTCATGGACATCTTTCAAGAGCTATCTACAATAGTTTTCCAATTTCTAGGAGAAACATATAAACCACTCCTATCATTAGTGCTTCTCTAGATTCTTTGCTCTCTGTCTTTGTAACCAGGCTTGTCATAAACGTTCCGACCTTGATTCCCTTGGCTATTACCTAAAAACCCCCTTGATTTTTAATATAATTCATCTTTTCTTTAGGCTCCACATCCACTCGGTCTAGAGATGTTACAACTTTTACTTTCTCAGTCTTCCCTGATAATAAGTGCTTGGTGAGCAAGTCCATCTGAGACTTTAGATGGGCTATGTCTTGATCCCACTCCCCATCTATCCTGTATTGTTCAACAGACATACCAACAAAAATAGTAGGGATTACTACCATAGATTCCCTAGTATGCCAAGCTCGACTCTATTTGGTCATCCTATTTAACATATCTGAGGCATCTTAAATAGACAGATCAATAAATGAACCACCAGTAATATTATCTATAATCGGATTTGTTACAGAGTTGAGGGCCTTGTATAAAGTCTCCATCAAGTGTAGGTCCGTTATATTGTGGTTCAGACACTGTGTTATCTTCTTCTTAAATCTCTCCCAAGTCTCATGCAAAGCTTCAGTAGGAAGCTATCTAAAATTGCTGATTTTATCCCTCAACTATACTCTCCTAGAGAGTGGAAAAAACTATTCTAGGAATGCTTCTTTCAATTGTCACTAGTGGGTGATGGAATCAGGCGTAAGCTCATTTAGCCACAATGTTTCCTCTCCAAAAAGAAACAACGGGAACAACGTCAACCGGATAGCGTTCTGGCCTACTCCTGGGTTATCAAAGGATTTTCAAATAGTGACAAAATTTACCAGATTTAGTTTTAAATAATCCCCTGGAAGGCCACCAAACAAACCCTTCAAATTAAGGAGTTGGATCATAGTACTCATAATGTTGAACTTGGCTCCAGGTGCCAATGGTGGAGGAATAATTTCACCCATTGCACCTGCCCCGTCTATGCCATCATAATGTTATTCAGATCATACTGGACCGACTAGTACTCTTGTCTTCTTTAGAATGGACGGGTTCGGTTAACATTATGTGGCACTTGAGTAGTTATCTGCTTTGCATGCCTTGGGTTACCAGGGTTCAATAACTCTTTTTCCCCTAAATCTTCATCCTCAGGGTTTGGATGTCATGCATGTTGCCTGATATTTTGCACGTTCATCTGAGCTCTAGCTAAGGCTGCCAGTCTGTCAGCCTCTTATTGTTCTGCCAATCTTCTTATTCATTGCTGTTTTAGATGTAGTGGTAATAATGTTTCTTTGAAACTTTTGGTGCTTGGCATATACTTTAAAATTCTGCAAATAAACAAAAACAACAAATAAACGTAAATATAGGAAACTTAACTAATAGTCAATAAGCACATACAAACTTTATCCTACAATCGTATTCCCTAGCAACGGAGCCATTTTTGATAACGCTCAAATTATACTCTTGAATGGGTGTAAGCAATTATTGTCAATATAAAACCCAACTAGGTTGGGGTTGAATCCCACAGGGAATATGGTGTGAACTCATGCTATTTGCGATTTAATCCACTGATAGTTTAATGTTTCCTGAAATGGGGGGTTTAGGTTTAACAAGTTGTTGTTTGTCACTTTACTTTTGGTATTTATAAATCAAGAGTTTATGAAATAACAAGAATTATGTTCACTAGGGCTTTCGGTACATGATAAATGCAAAAAGTGGTTCAAGATTCTCACGATGGGTAGGATAACAAGCTATCTTTATCGATGTTATACTTAAAAGTCTCTCAACCAACTTAAGCGTTTCATTCCCCAATTCTCTAGGACTTAGGGAATTTCTATTTACTGCCTAGATTTTACCTTAGGTTAACGAACCTTATTACATCGCTGATTATTAAACGAAGTATATCCGAGTCCTTGTTGATAATTCACTTCCTACTATATTTGATTTCTTTCTTAAGCAAATCAAAGCAGGTGTGTCTACTATTTGCAACCAACAGATGTTAATTAAAATATCAGAATTATCAAGAAATCCTACCACCTTTTGAATCTTCCATACTTACCACCTCATTAATACCTAACCCTAGATCCCATAACTCAGGTTAATGGAGTTTAGCCACTCATGATGTAATGAACAAAACACATAATTGAATTTATGATTTGAAAGATAAACTTACGAAGATGAATAATAACTAGTGAATCACAAATTAGATCACAAAGATGAAATCCCAAAATACTAATAATAATCTCACAAAGATAGTTGTGTTGTTAAAGTCAAGAAGTAAAGAGAGAACATATCAAAATATGTTGTCCAAAACTCAAGATGTCAACCTTGTGCGGAATAATAATAATAATCATAATATCTAGAAAACCCTAAAATAAAGCTTTAAATAGTTTACCCTAAATAAGGAAACAAAATCAAGGTTACAACTTTTACTCAGAATAAACGACGACTATTGGTGATGCCTTATCAGGATCCTGGCGACTTATCAAGAATGTCGTCAAGTCTTCTTCAAATCTGCACTAGTCCTATCTTAGGTTGATGGAAACTTCTAACAGCTTATCAGGACTGTGACAACTTATCAAAAATGTCGTCACACTTTTGCTCCAATTCTCATATCCTGCCTAAGTCTAACAACATTCCTAATGACTTATCACCATTATGACGTCCTATCATAAAATGTTGTCGATTTTACTAGATGGAACTCATTCCCTATTTAAGACTGACGATGGCGTTAATAGCTTATCACTGGGCTGATAACCTATCATGAATGTCTTCAACTGCACTTGTCTTTTAATTTCTTAAAATTTCAACTTCTTTGCTTCATTTCATGTTGGTTCTCTATCATATCAGCTTAAACTACAAAATCAAACATAAACTAATAAAAAATAACTAAAGTTACTTAAGACCTTGCAATTATTTTGAGTTAAAAGCCTCAAGTGTGTTAGTATATGCTCACACATCAACGACATAAGAGTTTATCCTCAAAAGATAGAAATAATGAGAAACTAGCCTATACTTATCTCTCTATTTGACATCAGGAGTTTCTTGGGTCTAGCTGGCTATTACCGATAGTTTGTTGAAGGGTTCTTGTCTATTGCGACCCTTATGTGTAGATTGACTCATAGGAAAGTTTAGTTTTAATGGTTAGATTCTCGTTAGAAGAGTTTTCTAGAGTTGAAGAATTGACTAACTTCAACCCCAGTTTTGGCATTAACTGATGGTAAAAATGAATTTGTTGTTTACTCTGATGCTTCTAAAGTTGGTATGGGTTGTATTTTCATTCAGAGAGGTAAGGCCATAGCCTATGCCTCTAGATAACTTAAGCCTCATGAAAAGAATTATCCTACCCACAATCTTGAATTAGCGACAGTTGTTTTTTCCTTGAATATTTGGAGCATTATCTTTATGGGGTGCATGTTGATATGTTCATGGATCAAAAAACTTGCAATATCTATTTTCACAAAAAGAGTTAAATCTTCATCAGAGAAGATGGTTGGAGTTGCTTAAAGATTATGGTATGAGTGTTTTGTATTACCCAGGCAAAGCCAATGTAGTGGCGCATGCCCTTAGTAGACTATCTATGGGTAGTGTTGCTCATGTTGAGAATGATAAAAAGAAGTTAGTTTAGGAGGTTCAACAGTTGGATAGATTAGGTGTTCAGTTGGATGATTCAACAGAAGGTAGTATATGGGTTTGGAATAGTTCAGAATCTTCTTTGGTTGCCGAAGTGAAGGATAAATAAGATAAGGATTGTATTTTGGTTAGGTTGAAGGAGTCAGTCAGTGGTTAGGAAGTAGAGGTTATCTCCCAAGGGGAAGATGATATGTTATGCTTACAGGATAGACAGTGTGTGCCATGTGTTGATGGTTTGAGATAGTGCATTTTGTCAGAAGTGCATAGTGCGCGTTATTCTATTCACCTAGGAGCCACTAAGATGTACTATGATTTAGAGGAAATCTATTGGTGGAGTGGCATGAATAGGGATATTGTTGAGTTTGAAGCCAAGTATATTAATTGTCAATAGGTTAAGGTTGAGCACCAAAAGCCTGGTGGCACCTTGCAGGAGTTTAGTATTCCTACTTAGAAGGGGGAAGAAGTGAACATGGACTTTGTGATAGGGTTACCCCATTCGTGTTTTCAGCATGATTTGATTTGGGTTATTGTTGACAGAATGACCAAGTAAGCCTATTTCCTACTAGTCCATACTTTATATTCAGCCAAAGATTTTGTTAAGATATATATTAGAGTGTTAGTCAGATTGCATGGAGTTCCATTATCCATTATTTCAGATACGGGTACTCAATTTACCTCTCACTTTTGGAAAGCCTTTCAAAAGGGTCTTAGTAACCAAGTTCATCTCAGTTCTAATTTTTATTCTCAGATAGATGACTAGGTAGGAAGGACCATTCAGACCCTAGTAAATATGTTGAGGGCGCGTGTTCTTAAATTTAAAAAAAGTTGGGATGACCACTTGCCTTTGATCGAGTTTACCTAGAACAACAGTCACTATTCCAGCATCTGGATGGCTTCATTTAAGGCTCTCTATAGGAGAAGGTGTAGATCACCTATTAGTTTGTTTGAAGTGGGTGAGGCCACTTTAGTAGGACCAGATGTGGTATTTGAAGCTATGAAAAAGGTTTAGTTGATTAGAGAGAGGCTTAAGACAACTCAGAGTTATATGAAATTATATACAGATTTAAAGAGAAGGGATCTTGAGTTTAAGGTTGGTGACCCAGTTTATTTGAAGATTTCACCCATAAAAGGAGTAAAGAGATTTGGGAAAAAGTGGAAGCTTAGTCCTCGATATGTTGGCCCTTACAGAATATTGAGTCTTGCGGGGAAGGTAGCATATGAGCTTGAGTTGCTTGCAGATTTTTCATCCGTTCATGCAGTGTTTTATGTCTCCATATTAAAGAAATGTATTGGTGATCCAGCTATTGTAGTTCATTTGGAGAGCATCAAAATTCAGGATATCCTTTCTTATGAAAAAATCACAGTTGAGATTCTTGATCACCAGATTCGCAGGCTATGGAAAAAAGAAGTTCCCTTGGTCAAAGTTCTTCTGTGGAATCAGTCCATTGATGGTGTCACTTTGGAGGCAGAGACAGATATGCAAACCAAGTACCCTCATCTTTTCTCTGCAAGCTCATACTCAGCTTAAGGTAAAAAGTTTTTCCTTAGATTATCTCTTTTCCACTTATAATTCCAGCTATATTTAATCATCTTCATGACATCTCATGCATACATTAATCATTTTAGTTATTTAGTAAAGTCTAAGTTATGCATGCTCTGTATAAGATTTAAGTCTTTCCAATATCTTCAATGTAGCCAATCTCATTAGAGGATGAATGTTCCTAAGAGGGAGATATTATAATACCTCGTATTATACTTAGTTTAATTCAGCTCCTAGTGCTTGCATAAGGGGCTTAAAGCCTGAAAATTTAGCTAAGTGTTGAAGACTTAGCCTTATTTTGACCGCTTAACTTTGAGGAATTTTAAGTTAACCTTCCGACCTCCGAGAAGATGGTTTTTGAGTTGATTTATATTTAGGGGTGTAAGGAGCATGTCTCGAGGAAGTTTTAGAATTTTCAGACGAGGTTTGGGTCATGTTTGGATTTCGATTCCAGTAGCTCAATGCGATTTCACTCATCCCGCCTTGTATAGCAACGAGCATGTTATCGTGTCGCTCTAAGCCCCTAAACGACATTCTAGTTGTGACTTTAATCTCTAGAGGGTCAATTAAGTTATTTGCCTTCACCCCTAATCGTAAAAATATAAGATTAGATGTTGGTTTAAGCATTATACACTCATTCTTCATCAAATTTGTTTCCAAGAAACCCTAACTGAATTCCAAGAAATCCAAACCTCCATTAAATCCTCTTTAAGACATCAAGAATCTAAGTTTCCGAATTCAAGAACTTCAAGAAGAATCTTTTAAGAACATCTTTAAGAGTTCAAAGTCAAGTTTCTATATCAAATTAAGCCTAATAAGGTATGTGGGGGTTATGAACAAGGACTTTCTTTCACCCTTGTGCCCAAATTACATGATTTTAAGATTTATTTCCTTGTTTTGAAGTAGGGTTTATACCCAAGTTTATGTATTCTTGAAGCATGTGATTATTATGAGATTTAAATCCTTAAGTTGATCATGAAGATTTAATGTTTTTGTTTTATCTAATGAGATTTCTATCATGCATGAGATTGCACTATCTTGACTTGATATTGTTGAAGTTTTTTCAAGATTGTTGTTGAGCATGAAGTTTTATTTCATATTGAATTGACATTTTAAGCCCTAAGTTTAAGTATTGAGATTTCAATAAGATCGTGATCTTAAGTTTTATTTGAAAAGTTCATATCAAGAATTAGTTGAGTTTTCAAAAAGACTATGATCTTAATTTTCTTGATGGTTTTACACCAAGATTTAAAGAAAGATGGATCTTTTGATCCATAGCTAAGAGATGGAATCCACAGTTATTTATTTTGATTTTATTTTAAGCAAAGAAGAGCATAACTGGTTTTTATTATAAACCCTTATGCAATTCAAAGGTGGATTTCCTAAAGTCTGAGCATATAAGTATGGGAGTAGTATTTAGCATCGAGTTGGGTATGATTCCAAGGTTTCATGCCCTAGAACTATGTGCCACCATAGGTTTTAATATCCATTAGTGGGTTCAGTATAGTGATAACTCTAGTTTAGGTCCTATTTCGATGGAAAGGGTAGAATGACTTTTCCCAGTGTGAGATCTACCCTCTATAGGTAAGACGATGGAATCCATGATAGGTTAAATGGTGTATGTAGGTTATAAGAACATCTCTAAGAAATATTAAAAGTTAAATTTCTTAGAAACTAAGTGTGTGACTCACAAGGTTTATTGAGTATGCTTTATTAGTCATGTTTCATGATTTTTAGTTTCAGTTTTATTCAAGCTCAAGGTTAGTCACCTATACATAACATGTATTACAACTTTTATAAACTAAGTGTTATGGCTCACAAAGTTTGTTATTATGCACTACTTGTTTTATTCAAGCCTGAGATGGTCCATTTACACTTAGCATGCATTGTTTGAAGTTCTGATGTACAAATTGAGTTATTGTTTTATTTATACTTTCACCCCTACATACTCAGTACATTCCAAAAGAACTAATCCACATATATGTCTATTTAATACATTGTCTTATAATATAGGTTCTAGTGCTCAGTTCCAGCAATGTGATAGATTTCGTGCATCTTTACCTACATCCCAGCTCTTGGTGAGTCCTCATAGTTTGAGGGCCCATTCTACTGGATGTTGATGATAGTGAAGTATTTTAGTCATTTGGTTTTCATTCAGTTCGAGTCAGCTGGGGCTTGTCCCAGTGACTCTCTAGTTAGACATAAAGGCTTGTTTGATTGATTTTCATTTTCAGATTTTAACAAAGTTTGTTTTCAAGACTTTTAGTAAGATATGATTTCAGTTTTATTTAAGAGAGTTATTTAGCATATTGATATTTTTCTTGTCAAACTTATAATTATTATGAGTTCCAAGGTTGTTAGCAGGCTTAAAAGCGTTAGCTTGGGACTACTTGTAGTCTTAACAACCGTGTGATGTCTAGGGTATATTTTTGGGGCATTACAATAATAATGAGAATTGGATAATTATTTTTGAAATGCCTTATTATTATTTCTATTGGGTATACTCTCCCGTAGTCTGGGATAACGTGATGAGTTTCTTGCTTTATGTCTAGTTAGCATACGGGCTCCATTTTGTTACTTATGCTTTCTTGTGTGTATGCCGTGTGATGTGTTATGGCTTTGAATTATCTATCCTTATGCACTACAATATTGGTATGTGTTGATGTCATCTGTTATACTGTTATTTTGGTTTTCTTACATATTATATACAGTGATGATTGAGATGATTAAACTTTAATTCTGTACCTTGACTTACTTAGGATTATCTTGCATTATATCATCTTTATATCATGACTTAGCTAAGTCGACCAATGATGCCTTTTGAGTACCCATTATTTTTGTACTCATACTCCACTTTTGTACCTTTTGCTGTAGGTTTGAGTACTAGCTGTCACCGTTGACCATTGCACATATGGTGATTGACTTCTCTAGATAGGGTGATCTTATGGAGTTTGAGTCACCCATTTTCCCTTTATCTTTTAGATTAAGTCTTTAGTATTTGAGACAGATGTATTGACTATATTCTAAGTCTTTTGGGTTGTATTATTGATATTAAAGGCTCTTGTACTGACTTTACTAGGTCGTGGGATTGGTATCTTATGGTGACTGTTTATCTATATTAGAATTATTTCTTATATTTTTAACTTTTGTTCATTAAATTTAGCCTATGTTGCATTTCTTACTGAATTAATCCATTGTGATAGCTCCGGGATATGGTATTTGATTACCTACTAGATGGACTTAGTAGGTGCCATCATGACCTATAAATTAGGTCATGACAAATTGGTATCACAACCTAGGTTTCATCGATATTATTGGTACAAGAGCAAGTGTCTAGTAGAGTCCTGCGGATTGGAACACTGACGTCTATTTCCTATCTTCGAGAGGCTATGGGACATTATTAGTTGTTCTTTACTTTTTTCACTCATATCGTGCTAAGAGTTTGAGTTGGTTTATAGAATATTCTCTTGGCTTTGCTTTTTCATAGATGACCACGACACGTGCTACCTCTACATGAGATGAGGGTCCCAAGATCGATCCCAGAGATCCTACTCCTATTCATGGATGACCTAGAGGTCGAGGATAACCTTGTGATATATCCCCAACTAGGGAATAGGATAGTCCGCCTTCCTTAGAACCCATTCCTGCACCTGGACAAGAGATTCTTCCACCATAGTCAATGGTGGGCCAGGGACCAGCCTAGGCTTTACTAGGTTTTGTTCCTTCTTCACTTCTCAGAGATGACTTGATTAATCTTTTTGGGATTATTGGTGGTGTTTCATATGACGTTTTATAATCTATTGATTAGAGTTCCAGTGAGTTGAGGCACAACCTATAGCTGTTGCTTCTAAAGATGAGGTTCCCCTAGCGTTGATAGTTGTTAAGCCAGTAGCTTCTCAGCCAGGGCTCTACCTAGGTTTTTTGGTACATTAGGCAAGGATGCGTATGAGTTTCTTACTGATTGTGAGGATAGGCTTTGTGGTTTTGGCCATTTTAGACTCGTGGTGTAGATTACACCATATTTCAGTTGGATTTGTATGCTTGTCTTTGGTGGAGAGGTTTTATGGATTCTAGACCAGATGGATCTTCTCCCTACTCTTGGACTAAGTTCTCTAAGATATTCTTAGAGAATTATATGCCGCACAGCCTTAGAGATTAATTGAGGGATTAGTTCTCCAGATTGGAGCAGGACTCCATAATAATTGCAGAGAATGTGGCCATTTTTTATGAGTTATCGAAGTATGCAACTTTAATTTTGGATACTGAGTATGAGAGAGTTTGATGCTTTATTAGAGGGTTGACACTCCCCATTTATATGGCTACTTAGAGTTTAGTTTCCATAGTTAGGAAATTTGCTGGGGTTTCAAATCATGCTAGGGTAATAGAGGAGATGCATGATGAGAATTACGAGGGCTGTGATAAGAGGCCTAGATTTCAGGGCAAATACATTGGGAGCCTCAAAGACCCTAAGTTTTGGTACTTGCAAATTTGTTTAGTCTTTAGCTTTCTGATCATTATACAACTCACCATACTAGTCGTATGGTATAGGTATGGGTCAAGTGACTCAACTCATAAAGTGTCCAGTGTATGTTGGTTAGGTTTATATTGTGGTTACAGGTTGGTGGTGATTAGTTGTATGTTTATATGATGAAACGATTAAGTCTAATCATATGTTATCCAGTGTCTAGCCCTAGATATTTTGCCTAGGGTACCACTGGAAGGGTACTAGTTGTATGGTGATGATATAAATTGGGCAAGTGAGTCGTATGTTAAGAATGTTGTGTCAACCTTACTATTCAAATTACGAGTTGGGTAAGTAAGTCATATGTTGCCTCTTCTTCAGCTCCGACATCAAAGGGTGCACCATCTATTTTTGGCATTGGTCAAAATCATCTTTATGCTCTTACTACATGATATGAGTTTGAGGCAACACCCGATGTCATGACTGGTATTTTGAAACTCTTTTCTCATAATATGTATTATTTACTTGATTTGAGGTCTACTCTCTCTTATGTGATCCCAGTTGTGATTGTCCATTTTGGTTTTGGTCCCGAGTGTATTTTAGATCCTTTTTCTATTTCTACCCTAGTAGGCGACTCTATAATTGCTATAAGAGTCTATAGAAGGGTGTGGTATCTATTGGTAGCAAAGGCACTGCGGTGGATCTGTTTGAATTAGATATGGTGGACTTTGATGTTATATTATGGATGGATAGGCTGTACTCATGCTATGCATCTCTAAACTTTCAGACCCATATGGTTACCTTTAAATTCCCTAATGATCTGGTTATTGAGTGGGTGGGTGGTTCCCTAGCTCCTAAAGGGAAGTTCATGTCATATCTTAGAGCTTAGAGATTAATCACCAAAAAGTGTCTCTATCATCTAGTCTGGGTTAAAGATCCAACTCAGAGGGTCCTTCTTTGCACTCTATCCTAGTGGTGAATGAATATCTTGATGTCTTCCCTGATGACCTTCCTGTCATTCCTCCTAATAGGGAGTTTGAGTTTGGGGTTGATCTTGGTTTGGACACTCGTACAATTTCTATTCCTACGTATACGATAGCTCCAGCTGAGTTAAAGGAGCTTAAGGAGCAATTAGAGTATCTTTGAGATAAAGGTTTCATCCATCCTAGTGTATCCCTATGGAGTAAATTGGTGTTATTTATGCATAAAAAGGATGGTTCTCTTCGGATGTTTATTGATTATCGGTAGTTGAACAAGGTGACAGTAAGGAATAAGTATCACCTTCCAAGGATAGATGATTTGTTTAATTAGTAGCAGGGTGCTAAGTTTTTCTCCAAGATTAATCTTTGATCTGGGTACCATCAGTTGAAGATTAGGGAAGTGGATATCTCTAAGACTGCTTTCTGTACTCGGTATGGTCATTTTGAGTTTCTAGACCAATGCCCTAAGAATATTCATGGATTTGATGAATAGGGTCTTCCATCAGTTTTTTTGGACTTGTTTGTCATCATTTTCATAGATGATATTTTGGTGTACTCTAAGAATGAGGTGGATCATGCGAATCACCTCCGCATTGTATTACAAACCTTGAAGACTAAGAAGTTGTATGCCAAATTTTTGAAATGTGAGTTCTGGTTGAATGCTATTACTTTTTTTGGGTTATATTATTTCTAGTAAAGGGATCATGGTGGATCTGCAGAAAGTTTCAGTGGTTAAGAGGTGGCCTAGACCCATGACTCCAACCGATATTCAGAGCTTTTTGGGTTTAGCGAGTTACTACAGTATTCTTATGGAGAGTTTATCAACTATACATTCCACATTGACTAAATTGACTCAAAAGAAGGTAAAGTTCCTGTAGTCCGATGCTAGTGAGGGTAGTTTTGAGAAGCTAAAGGATAAGCTAACTTCAGCTCCGATCTTGACCTTACCCAAAGGCATAAATGGATTTGTGGTATTTTATGATGCATTCTATGTGGGGCTTCGTTGCATCTTGATGCAACATGGCAAGGTGATAGCTTATGCCTCTAGATAGTTGAAAGAGTATGAGAGTAATTATCTGACTCCTTTCTTGGAATTGCTAGCTGTGGTATTCACATTGAAAATCAGGCATCACTACTTGTATAGGGTGCATATGGATATCTTTTTTGATCACAAGACCCTGAAGTATGTGTTTACTCAGAAAGAGTTTAACCTCACGCAAATGAGATGGCTTGAGCTTCTCAAGGATTATAACATGAGTCTTTACTACCATCTAGGTAAAGCTAATATGGTTGTTGATGCTTTTAGTAGGTTATCTATGAAAAGTATAGCTCACGTGGATGAAGGGAAGCGGGAGTTGGTGAAAGACATTCACCGTTTTATTACCTTGGAGTTTGCCTCTTGGACTCTGAGCATGGTGGAGTGATTGTCCAAGAGGTGGCACGGTCATCTCTTGTTGCTGAAATCAAGGAGAAACAGATATTATATCCTATCTTGATTAGGATCAAGGGTGATATAAGTTGGAAGAAGGTGATGGCCTTCAAGATTAGTGGTGATGGTATCTTGTAATACCAAGGGACATTATGTATTTCTGATGTAGATACCTTGCGAGAGAGGATCTTTTCTGAGGTGCATGAACTTATCCTTGTTTGAAAAAAATGTCTCATGACCTCAAGGAGATGTATTGTTGGATAATATAAAGTGGGATGTGGCTAATTTTGTGTCCAAGTGCATGTTGTGCCAGCAAGTGAAAGATGAGCACACGAGGCTTGGAGGATGTATCAAGAAATTGAGTTGCCTGTGTGAAAGTGGGAAATGATCAATATGGTTTTCATTATCGGCCTCCCTCGGTCTCAAAATTAATTTGATTTGGTTTGGGCCATCGTAGATAGGATGAAAAAGGCCGCTAATTTCTTGCTAGTAAGGAGTTACTTCTTGACTGAGGATTATGCGAGGTTGTATCTCCATGAGATTGTGAAGAAGCATGGAGTACCTATTTCTATCATCTTAGATTGCGGTACACAATTTTTATCTCACTTTTGGTGGTTGTTTCAGAAAGGTTTGGGAGACAATATAAGCCTTAGTACTTCTTTTCACCCGCAGTTGGATAGGAAAGCAAAAAGGACTATTCAGACATGGGAAGATATGCTACGTGTTATTGATTATAGTGGTGGTTGGATTGAGCATTTTCCTCTTATAGAGTTTGCTTACAACAATAGTTACCACTCCAACATTGATATTGCTTCATTTGAAGCCTTGTATGGTAGGAGGTGTATATCCCCTATTGGGTGGTTTGAGGTTGGCGAGGCGGATATGTTTGGCCCAGATTTGGTTCACCAAGCTATGGACAAGGTGAAGGTGATTTGAGATAAATGATCTGAGGTGATTTTATACACTTTTGTATCATTATTCTAGCTTATTTTGCTTTGTTTTGAGAGAAATTCATGTGCTCAACGTGTTAATATTCATATACATAAGCATTTAAGTGTCCAAGTGTGTGATTACAATGTTCAAAGTATTTTTCAAACAAGTTTGTGCTTAATTGAGAGTCATTTAGAGTGCAATCCGGAAAAACTAGTTTTACTAGCTTGAGCTAGGTGTGTGTCTAGTTATTTTCGGTGGATTCTAGTGTGTTTAATTTGTTACAAATATTTTAAATGTGTAATTATGAGTGGAATAACTTGTTTGTAATGGACAAAGTTTAAATTTATTAAGTCAAGAGTCGGAATAATAAGTGGAAGATCATTGCAAATTTGCTTTATGTTAGCTCTTGTTTTGATTCATCGTTGATAATATTGTGTTGTTTTAATCTTTAATTTGTGGTGTGATTTAATTATTGTGATATATTGATGTTAAAAAGGTCGAAAACGCATTGGAAATACACTACAAAAGGCATGGAAGAAAGGAGGGACGTTCGACACTTAACCAGATTCTTAGAAGCAAATTCCAGTGAGTCGAAACGATATAGTCGCATCGCGTTGCTCATGTCGATGCTATAACCATCATGTTATGACGGGGTTTTTAAACGTTGCGAAATACAAGCTGCCAACACAATTGGACGTAGTTCGATTTTAATTCAAACATGGCACACGGTTTAAGGCTAATGAGGGAATCTTTGGTGAGAATTTTTCTTGGCGTACGTGACACTCTCCTAATACTATTATGATTAGTAATATACTAATATATATACACACTACAGCTGGTCACAATTAAACAATCTTGGACAATTCAAATTGAGGAGATACCTGGACACGAAGGTATTAAATTCGGTGGCTGCTATTACACGGTTTTTTAGGTTTTTAATTTTTATTTAACCATTAATTTTTTATAACATGTATTCAATTATTTGTATCATGATTATGAATATTATAGGCCAAAAACTTTCTTTCCGGGGTTAAAGCCAAGAACATGATTACAATTATTTTGGATTAATTTCGTTGGATTTGCTTATCATGTTTGGTTGTTTGTTTGTTTTTGTTTTAATTATTTTATGGATTGATCACCCATAAAATACATATATAGTCGACCTTTTGATCTCAGGAGAGGGAATAGGCACCTAGAACATGGGAATAAACAAAGTTTGAGTTTTTATTCTTTTATAAAATAAAGAATTAAACTTAGCATCTAGGATAGGGATGTCCTTAGATTCCTTACTTGATTCAAACGTAGGATAATAGCTTTAATTCCCTTAATTGGATTATTACATCCCGCTCAATAATGTAGTTGTAATATCCAAATTAGGTAAAAGATTAGAGGTTGGAAAATCATGATCATGCAATTAATCCTACGAATCAACAACCAAGATAAGTAATTTAATGAATGAAATTCAATAATATAGTATGATTGTTCGAAGTGCTTTAACCCTGGGCTTTTCTACATTGATTGTCCCAAGACTTTTATTTTATGCATTGTTTATTTTATTTTTAGCTTACAATTATTCAACACTCTTCTTATTTATTTTTTCTCAATTGTTAAACTAGAATTGGATAGTCGGCGAATGCAAGTCCTTGAGAGATCGATACTTCGGCTTCCTTGAAGCCACTTTACTACTTGATAAGACCACATACACTTGCGTGTGCGCTTGGGTATTGTCAAGTTTTTGGCGCCGTTGCCGGGGACTTGTAATTAGGCAACTATATATATATATTTTTTTATATTGAGTTGTAAATAGTTTTGTTTTTTTAGTCTATTTTTTCTTTTATTTTTCTTTTTATCACACTTCTTAACATGTTAGCCTAGGATAGATGGTTTTTGAGTGATGAAGATTCTATATGGTGTATGGTTTGTGGCAATAGTGGTCATTCTGAAGATATGCGTGCTATCAACCCTGATTCAGTAATGTTTGTGGGCTATGATCAAAGGTAATACTATGTAAACGCCTACAATCAGCAGCGGCAGTTTCAACAGCCACAGGTTCAGAATTACCAGGCCCCGATTCAAAAGAGCAATATAGAAGAAATACTGAAACAACTTCTAGCTAATAAAGCACAGTTATCAGCAAATATGAAGAGTAATGCGACTATTTTAGAGAATCAGAAAAGTTTCATGAGGAACTTGGTGATGCAGGTAGTGCAAGTGCAAAAGGTATATAATACCAGACTTCAAGGTGATTTGTCAAGTGATAGTGAACAAATAAGTGAAATAACTTTGAGGAATGGAACTAAGCTCAATTAAAAATCTTCAAAGACAAGTAAGGAGATAAATGCAGAGTTGACTTCCTGACCTATTGAAGACAAAGTTGCTGTCAATTCGATAAAGTTTGAGTACTCAAGAACTAAAATTGTTAAAATTTTTAAGAAGATGCCACCACCACCCTCAGAATCGCAACCACTCAATTGTCATTTTTCTTGTAAGACTGAAATTGAGAAGGTGAATAAAAGTGAGGGTTTTGAAGATAGTGTAAATTTTGAAGTAGAGTTGGTTGGGCCTTATTCAAAGCACTTTTCTATATTATGTTTAGATGATATCTTATTTGTGGAATCATTTAAGATAGAGGAAGAGTATGAAGATGAGGAACAAGAATCCTATATTTTTGATTTTAGACCAGATAAGCAATATAAAAACACACCTCACTTCAAGGATGAGTGGTTTACCATGCATCATCATTACTCAGTTCTTTAATCTTTGTACCACCTCCCTATGAGCGAGGAAAAAATATGTATGCGATGTTGGGGATGAAATTTATACCCTCAAGGTGGAGGAAAAAGTTGATATGGGTCATGCCGTGACACTAAATTAGGCGCTTCTTGGGAGGCCACCCATGTTAATTAGGTATGTTTTCTTTTCAGTTTTTTTAGTTTTTATTTGACGTAGTCTTTGTTTTCGGTTGAGTCACAGGTTAATGGGAAGTTTGAGTACCATAAACTTGAGTTAAAGAGCATGACTAAGACGGAGTGGGGTTCCATGGATCTCCTTTATACAAAAAAGATGCTAATAGCTAGGCCTAGAGGCCTTAGGGAGTATTTTTATCTTTTTACTTTTAAATTCACTTTGGGAACAAAGTAGATTTTTAAGTGTGGGGTGGGGAAAATTCTAATTTTTGTCTCAATTTAATTCTTTTTTTTGTAAGATATTCTTTTTGGTGCTATTTTTAATTACATAATGCAAGTGTTTTGTTTGGTAAAAGCATGTTGAATGAGTGAATTACTATTTTGAGTCTCCTAGGCTCATTTTTGTGACTCTTGTACTTTTTGGCTTAAATTTGAATTCATGCTATTGTTTGGTTGAGAGTCTATGATGATCCTATTGTGTTGAGCATGTGCCATATGCGTGTAAGACTTTTGTATATTCCTTGTTGCATGTGATGTCTAGAACTTTTCTAGTGTGTGTGTGAGGCAAAATAAAGAATGTGGGTTTAGGAGATAATATATGCATTTCTTTGATAGCCTTATTTTATCCTTCTTTTACATACCTTTTGTGCATTATTCTAGTGAACCCCCATTGAGCCTTTAGCTTATTTTCTTTAGTAGCCTCATATGTAGCCTAATACCCTTCTTTGATAAACCATAATTTTATTCAAAAAGCTCCTAAATGCTTTAATGAAAAATGAATTGAGTAAGGAGTTTGAGAAATTGAAGAAGAAAAAAGTGAAATTGATACCCCAAGGTAATAGTTATTGGTTTTTATATTTTATGTGTGATGGTTGGGAGTGATATAAATGGTGTTAGAAATATTCCCATGATTGAAAAAAATGAGAAAAATTGAATCTTGAAGGAATAAACAATGCGCCCACCATGTATTTGTGAAAATGCTTAAAAGAGATGGGGTGAAAAACAAGAGAATGGGGTAGTATAAAAGGGTGTAATTTGATTGTTGAAGAGTGGTATTAATTTCATAAAGTAGTGTGTTAAAGAGCTTAGAGAGGTTAGTCACTATTCTTGGCCAAAATAGTTCCTACTTGTCCCTTAGCCTACATTACAATCTGGAAAAGTCCTAATTGATCCTAAGTTTTATATTCTGATATTAGTGGAGCATTACACTAAGGTCAAGCCTATGGTTCATTATGCGTAACTTGTGAATTCTTTGTGAGAGTGAGCGTAATTTGATTCTTGTACCTATTATGTTATGAGTTGCATTATTGTGAGTAATTATGGGTAACTCTCTTGTTGTAAGGGGCACATGTTTGACAAATGTGGGTGATTTGTATGATGTCATTGATTGAATAATAAGCATGAGTTTGCCACTTAGGTGAGTCAATTCTTGAGGTTAGGATGTTTTGGAGTAGTGTTAATGAGCTATCAATTGTGTAAATAATGTGCTTTGTGTAGAAACTCACATTCCGTGTAGTCACTGTAGTACTATCTTGAGTGTCTTTATTTTAGTATAAGTGTAGCATCACCTGAGATTTTTATGCTTTAAGTAAAGTGTTGTTCGAGGAAAAAAAGAGTTTAAGTGTGGGGTGATGATCTGAGGTGATTTTATACACTTTTGTGTCATTATCTATCTTATTTTGCTTTATTTTAAGATCGATTCGTGTGCTTAACGTGTTGATATTGATATAAATAAGCATTTAAGTTTCCAAGTGTGTGATTACAATGTTCAAAGTATTTTTCAAACAAGTTTGTGCTTAATTGAGTCATTTAGAGTTCAATCAGGAAAAACTAGTTTTACTAGCTTGAGCTAGGTGTGTGTCTAGTTGGTTTCGGTGATTCTAATGTGTTTAATTTGTTTCAAATGTTTTAAATGTGTAATTATGAGTGAAATAACTTGTTTGTAATGGACAAAGTTTAAATTGATTAAGTCAAGAGTCGGAATAATAAGTGAAATATCATTGCAAATTTGCCTTATCTTAGCTCTTGTTTTGATTCGTCGTTGAGAATATTGTGTTATTTTAATATTTAATTTGTAGTGTGTGATATTGTAGGAGGATTTTTGAGCCATATACGGTGATATATTGATGATAAAAAGGCTAAAAATTCATTGAAAATACACTACAAAAGCCATGGAAGAAAGGAGGGTCATTCAATACTTAACCAGATTTTTAGAAGCAAATTATTATATGGATTTATCACCCGTAAAATACATATATTGTAGACCTTTTGATCTTGGGAGAGGGAATATTAAGATAGAACATGGGAATAAAAAAAGTTTATATTTTTATTCTTTTATAAAATAAAGAATTAAACTTAGCGTCTAGGATAGAGATGTACTTAGATACCTTACTTGATTCAAATGTAGGATGATAGCTTTAATTTGGTTAATTAGATTATTACATCCCCACTCAATGATGTAGTAGTAATGTCCAAATTAGGGGAAAGATTAGAGGTTGAAAAACCATGATCATGCAATTAATCCTATGAATCAATAACTAAGATAAGCAAGTTCACGAATGAAATTCAATAATATAGAATGATTGTTCAAAATGCTTTAACCCTGGGCTTTTCTCCATTGATTGTCCTAAGACTTTTATTTTATGCATTGTTTATTTTATTTTTAGTTTACAATTATTCAACACTCTTTTTGTTTATTTTTTTTCTCAATTGTTAAACTTGAATTGGATAGTCTATGAATGAAAGTCCCTAAGAGATTGATACTTGGTCTTCCTTGAAGCCACTTTACTACTTGATAAGACCAGGTACACTTGCATGTGCGCTTGGGCACTGCCAATAAACTTAAGGCTACCCAAAATCTCCAAAAGTCATATATGGATGTGAAGCAAAGAAAGTTGGATTTTGAGGTTAGGGATAGGGTGTTCCTAATGTGTCTCCCAGGAAGGGAGTGATGCAGTTTGGGAAGAAGGGAAAGCTCAGTCCCTAGTATTTTGGTCCATACTTGGTTTTGAGAAGGGATGGTAATAATGCGTATGAGTTGGAGTTGCCTTCTAGTTTGATCTCCATCCGCCCAGTATTCTATGTTTATATGTTGAAGAAGTGTAGAGGTGATACGTCGCAATTTATGCCTATCAAGGATATTTGAATTTCAGATTCTAAATCTTGTGAAGGGATCCCGAATGAGATCTTGGATCGATAGGTTCATCAGTTATAGACCAAGGACATAGCCTAAGTAAAGATTTTATAGAGAAACCTTACGATGGAAGAGGATACATGGAAAGATGAAGAGGACATGAAGTCCAAGTTTCCATTCTAGTTTTTCATTCTAAAAATTTATACGCAAGATATGTGTCCTTCTTAATATCTTTGTTTTCTAACTTAGTTAAACATCATAGTAGTGGTGTTGGGGTTTAAATCATGCTCGTACTACCTTATCCCATTATTCTGGGATGAATGATCTAAGAAGGGGAGAATTGAAATACCCTGGGTATTGGTCCTTGCAAATTTCTTGAGTCTTGATCTTTTTGATCATCATACGAATCACCATACTAGTCATATGGTGTGGGCACGTTTTAGGTAACCCAACTTATAAGGTGTCCAGTGTCTGGTTATTGGGTTTCTATTATGGTTATAGGTTGGTGGTGATGAGTCATATGTTAATATGATGAGAGGTTTCAGTCCAATCATGTGTTGTCCAGTATTTAGCCTTGGATGTTTTGGCTAGGGTATGAATGGAATGATACTAGTCATATGGTGATGATACGAGTCAGGCAAGTGAGTTGTATGTTGGAAAAAATATGATGTCAAACTTTTTGATCAAGTTACAAGTGGAGTTTACCATTTGTATAATGTGGATACGAGTTGAGGGGTCCAACCGTACTCTTCTGTGTTCATTTTATAGTTGTAAGTTGGGGTATTCTGGACATTTTCCCTCTTAAATCCTTTTGACCCCACAACATAAAACACCTTGGGAGGACCTATTAATCTATTATTCTCAATGAAACACTCTCTAAACTCCCTCACATCTCTCTTAAGATCTTGGTTCTAAAAAAGGTTAGGTTTCATCAAGTCAATCAATTTGGGGCTTTTAAGAGAGAATCTCTCCGACTTCCTTGGTGTCTAAGGCATGTTACTCATCCCTCATTGTTAGGTCAACTAAAAATATGCTTTGATGGATGGTTTTCATGGTATCAATGTGGTAATGTTTGGGTTTTGAAATATACATTCAGGGTTTTTGTTTTTTCTTGGTTGGATAATGTTTTCCCATATTTTTCTTATGGTTTTTATATTATATTTATGGTTTGAACATGTGGTTGCGTGGGAAGGGTCCATTGATACATGACTTTTATTTTGGAAATCTTATGTTCTCAATATGTTTGTTAAAATGCCTAAGAGAATGAATTTGTCACATAATTGTACTATTATTGAAAACTTTGCATTGCATAATATGGGAATGGAACCTAAATTGGATTCGTTGGTTTAAAATTTTTTGGATAGGCCTTCGTGGCCATAGGTTTTGTTTAATTGGAAATCTTGAGGGGTACATGGGAATCCCCTAAGTGTTGGTTGGTGACAGTGCTTGCAACCTATAGTCGGTAGGACTATACTACGTGAAAATGCCTTGACACTTGATTCTGGAATTGGTGGTATAGATTTGGTGCCAAATATTTTAACTGGGCAATAATGGCGAGTTGTGATAGCTAACCATGAAGGGTTGAGTCCAATGGACGGAGATTGAAAATATATGTTTGCCGATATGAGGGTTGGTCATGGTGGCCATATGCTTGTGGGGTACACAGGAATCCCTCAAGTTATACTTATATATATGAATCATGGAGGGCGAAGGGTACACGGGATTCCCCGGCCCCTATGATATCTCTTATTCATGCATCAACACGTATTGGGGCCCATTCATGGGATAACACTAGACCCATATATCCCGTGGGTGGATTATGATGGTAAAGCTACTCAACTTAGGTTAAAGTTTTAAATGCATGCTAAACCTGGTTCCTTTCCTGTCATGGTATATATGCATGTAGTTCATTGCATATGGTTATTTACTTTGGTTTTAAATAAGGGCATTATTTTATCCTTATTCCTGAGTACATGCTACCGTTCACCCGCTAATCGTCTTTGGGTGCTGTATCCCCATGTGATGCTGGAATCTACCATACTACTCCTTTTTCTCAGTGACTTAGATTGGAGGAAAACCTTTGCGTCATACTGAAGTGGTGAGCTTCCATACTCCAAAAAAATCCATTTCATTCTATGGACATATTTATAGTATCTTTGTTTTTTAGACTTTGGTTTAGGTTATGGTTGGGGGCATATCCCGATCAGATGTTCTTGGTTTCTGGATAGAGGCTTTGTGAGACTACAATAGGTATGAGCGATATCGGTATTGGTGTTAGCCTTGGTATTGGTATTGGCGCTGACACCGATTAGATATTTGGTGGGATATTTGGTTGATTATGGTTATGTACTCCTTTAAATATCTTTCAATTGATTTTGTTATATCTTGTTATATTTTCAGTATTTATCGGACATAGGTTGCTGGGCGGTTATGGTTGGGTCTTGGGAGAGGTCTTCAGTTCAAGTCATACTTGAGATGTCTAACACGACTAGGCCCTGGTTTAGGTCATGTCAGAGCCGTAGTGGTTCCCAATTTAGAGGTGGTAGTTCTCTATTGGGTATTCTCTATGTCCATCTTTTTAGTCTCGTAGTCAACCTAATCAACCAGTTCAGACAACTCTTTAAATTACCGATGGAGGTTAATCTGGTGATATTGGTTGCCTTGGTAAGGGTGGTGATAAGTTTTTGAGGGGTTCATCTTTGGGTTATTCTAGATGTGGTAGTTATTCCATGTCAGCTGAATCTATTAGTTTTACTTCTACTTATTTTTCCTGTTTTACTTGTGGACTTCCTAGTCATTATTGATAGCATTTTCCTAGTTATGGGGTGATGGTTTTTTCATCTCAGGGTGCTACCTCTATTAGAGATGTTCATCCCTTTAGTAGAAGTGGTTCTCATGGTCACAGGGATAGTTACTAGGGTGTTCGAGGAGGTTCTCAGGTAGGTAAGACAGAAGTCGGTCAAGTTCCCAACCAAGTAGTGAGCATGGTCAGTTATATGCAATCCTACTAGACCCAAGTCTGAGACTTTGGATGCTATAGTTATAGATATGATTTTTGTGTGCCACAAGTCGACTTCTACTTTATTTTATTCGAAATCCACTTATTCTTATATATTTGATTATTATGCACCACAATTGGAGTTGACTAGTGATTTATTATCTGTGCCTTTATGCGTATCTACTCCGATGGGTGATTCTTTAGTAGTGGATCGAGCATTCAGATCATGTATTATGACAATTTGTGATGTTGATACTTGTGCTGATCTTATTATTCTATATATGCTAGAATTCGATATAATTTTGGGCATGGATTAGTTATCCCACTATCATGAGATCATGGATTGTTTTGCCAAGACAATTACCTCTATGCTCGTCGCACCCATTCGTGTGAAAGAAAGTGGTTATCCATGAGCCAATAGGGATTATCTCTTATGGTCATGCTGGGAGACTTATTTTGAGGGGTTGCGAGTCTTATTTCTCTTATATTTGTGACACCTGTGTGGAGAGTCTGTTTCTTAACTCTGTGCCTATTATTTGTAAGTTTCCTGATGTGTTCCCTACCAACCTACCTGGTATTCCCCTTGTCCGTGAGATTGAGTTTGCTATTAAACTCAAGCCGGGCATGTGACTTATTTCTATGACACCTTACTATATGGCTCCTGCCAAGCTTAAGAAGTCGAATTCTCAGCTTAAAGATCTTCTCGGTAAGGGTTTTATTAGACTGAGTGTGCCCCCATGGGGAGCTCCTATATTGTTTGTAAATAAAAGTTATGGTTCGGTGTGTATGCACATTGATTATAGGCAGCTTAATAAGGTGATGGTGAAGAATAGTTATCCGATGCGTCGCATTGATGATTTACTTGACCCATGATCTATTAGAAATTGCAAACACCTTTAAGACCTTTAACCAAGAATAATTGCGAAGTCTTAAGCAACTTTTGTTGTTTTTGATTTGTTTATGTTTGATTTTACAGTTTAAGTTGATGGGATAGAGAACCAACAAGAATGGAAGCAAAGAAGTTGAAATCTGGAGGAATCTAAAGAGAAGTGTGGCTGATGACATCTGTATTAAGTTGTCAGCCCTGTGATAGGCTATCATAGTTGTCGTCATACTTAAGCATGAGTTGAATCCTGTGACTACATTTCGTGATATGACCTCAAAAGTTTGATGCGCCGTCATGAATGTCATCATCCTTAACGAGAGAATGGGAGTTGAAGAGAAGTTGTGACAACATTTTGTGATAAAGCGTCAAGATGGTGATAAGGAGTCAGGAGCACCGTCATACTTAGGCAGAACTTACAAGTTGAGATGAAGTTTTGACGACATTGGTGACAACTCATCAAACTCTTGATACGTCATCATCGTCGTCGTCAGCATTAGACAACAGAAGCCAAAAGTGCAGAGGAGCTGACGACATCTGTGATAAGCCGTCAGACTCCTAACAAGCTATCACGGATGTCGTCGTCTATTCCGAGAAAAATCTGCAACTTTAATTTTATTTTCTTACTTAGGTTAAACTATTTAAAGCTTTGTTTTAGGGTTTTCTGATTAATTATTCATTCATTCATCATCATCATTATTCCGAAGAGAGTTCGATACTTTGAGTCTTGGAGAATATTTTCTGATATTTTTTTCTCTATCTTTTTGGATTCGAACAATAGAACTATTTTGGGGATTTTCCTTTGTGATCTAATCTACGATTCACTAATTATTATTCATCTCTGTAAAATAATCTTCTCAATTATGAATTCAATTATGTTTTTCGTTCTTTGCATCATGAGTGGCTAAACTCCGTTAACCTGAATTATGGAATCTAGGGTTAGGTCGTGATGAGGTGCTAAATACTTAAGATTTAATAGGTTTTAAGATTTCTTGATAATTCTGAGATTTTAATTAATGTCTGTTGGTTGCAAACAATAGACACACCTACTTTGATTTGCTTGAGAAAGAAATCATATACAGTAGGAAGTGAAATATTAGTAGGGACTCGGACATACTTCATTTAAGAATTAGCGCTGTAACAAGGTTGATTAACCTAAGGTAAAATATGGGTAGTGAATAGCGATTTCCTAAGTCCGAGAGGATTTCCTATGTCCGAGAATTATTGCTAAATCCTCAAAACCCAAGGTGAGCTGAGCAAATTGATGCAGCAGTGCAGTGAAATTTCAATAGAAATAGTCCAGTCAGAGAAAGGTATGGTCAATAGCCTATCCATTATGAGGTTGATGACGATGACGAAGGAATGGACGGAGCAGGTGCAACGGGTGCTATCCTTCCTCCACCATTGACACCTGGTGCAAAATTCAGCATAAGAAGTACCATGATCCAATATTTTGAGGCTTGCCTGGTGATGATGCAAACATGCACTTGGTGAACTTTATCACCATTTGCAAATCTTTTGATAACTCGGGAGTCAACCAGAATGCAATCCGATTGAGATTGTTTCCATTGTCTCTATCTAGGGAGGCAATAATATGGTTAAATGAGCTGGAGCCCAATTCTATAGCCAACTGGAGACAGTTGAAAGAGGCATTCCTAGAATGGTTCTTTCCACCCTCCAGGAGGGTACAGTTGAGGGACAAAATCAATAACTTTAGGCAGCTCCCAACTAAAGTATTGCATGAAACTTGGGAGAGATTTGATGATAGGCGAATTTACACGCCTATAGTGCTATATTTTACCCATATTTTAGCAATGTTTTGAGAACAAATTATATATTTCATGCACTTTTAGTCCTTTTTCCTGTAAGTGAGCTAACGAACATGATTAGCAAAGTTTCAGGTATAAATGATGCAACATTCAGCATTTTATGGATAACTTGACGCCAAAGAAAGCTTCACGAAAGGAGAAAAGGGAGTCTTGGACGCCAAGGACCAAAAGTGGCGCATGGAAAAACTATCCCGGGCAAAAACAACAATTCAGAAGACTTTGGGGACTAGCAGTAATTTATTAGGATTACGATAATGATACATTAACCTAGTACAATTGGGTTAAGTATTTCATTAGCTTAGTAGGATTTGGTTAAGTATTTCATTAGCTTAGTAGGAATAGGATATGGGTATTATAAATACCCTATTTTGCTAGAGATTTACAGACATTCTATTTAACAATAACTCTCATCTTACCTTATAATTCATTCACTACTACTTTTTATTCTTCTTCTATTCATCTATTGAATTCTTAATTTCCGCAACAAGAGAAATGTTACTTTGCTAGGAATTCACGCCTAACGCCTACCACACTACTACTACACGAAATCTTTATTGTGGTATAATAACAATGTCTATTGTGATTTCCTACGCACTCATGGGTAACTAAACCTCTCTGTTGGGGTTATGGAAGCCGTATGAGATATTATCTATTGCTATGAGTTTGTGAGTTTGTGACACGTATGCTGCTTATATCATTATGCTTTTCATCTTAATCTAAATTCTTTGTGGTTGCAAATGCAAGAGTACGCCAGTATAGCATTAACTTGTTCGAAAGAAAAGTTATATGTCTGGAAAACAGATAATGTCAAGGTAGTAGGGTCCCATCCCCTATTAAAAAGTTAGTGCCGTAACTGGATTAACCTCTTGGAGAATTTGTGCCGTTAGATATGCTTTAAGCTCGAAAGAGTTAAAGTCAAATAATCCTCGAATAGGTCGAAAGACGCCTGGATTTACCATCGAATACAATTCTCTATAAGCACATACATGTCTGAATTCCGCATAACTCATAGCTAATAGAGACGTAAACTCAGAAGGTGGACATAACCCCAACTCTTCAATTCTCATTGTTTTACATCCTACTAAACATTCTTTCTTTTTACTTTGCTATTTTTAGTTTTTACTTTAATATTTTGGTTACACATTACAATCCCCCCTTTTTACGAGACTTGCACTAAAAGTCTAGAAATCGTTGCTTACTTGTTGACCAAGCTATTCCCTGAGGGATCGATACCCAACCCAGTTAGGTTCTATATTTGACTATGACCGCTTTACACTCCTACGAGAGCTGTAGATTGAGCGTTATCAAAAATTGGCGCCGTTGCCGGGGAGTACGAGTGTCAATTAAGTTCGTGATAATTACTAGACCCTTTGGTCAAAGATTCTCGTACTTTTACTTTTAGTTGTTGTTTTTGTTTACTGCAGTTTTTTTTAGTGTATGCCCCATACTCGAAGTTCTGGTCAACCGTTATTACCTATCAATACTGAACCACAACGTATTGACAGAATAGAGGCACAACATGAAATCGAAAGAATGGCTGCTCAATAGGAGCAGGCGAGATTAGCTTCTCTTGCCGCCGCCCAAGTACACCAACAAAACATTGATAACCCTGGGCGAGCAACAAATCCTGACGATGAGGATTTAGGTGATGACGAGTTACTAAACCCAAGGCATGATGCTGAAATCGCAACACCTGCCAACAGAAGAGGTCGTCAAGCTCGGTTTAGGTATGATCGCCAACCCATGCAACCAGCTTTTGACGACGATGATGATGATCTTGATGGAGCCGGAGCCACAGGAGCCATTATTCCTCCACCATTAGCACCCGGAGCCAAGTTCAACATCACAAGCACCATGATTCAGTTATTGCAACTCAAGGGATTATTTGGTGGACTAGCAGACGATGATCCGAATATGCATCTCATCAACTTTATTTCTACATGCAAGTCGTTTGACAATCCTAGTGTTGGTCAGAATGCAATTCGATTATGTCTATTTCCATTGTCTCTGTCTGGGGAGGCAACTCTATGGTGAATGGGCTGACTCCTGATTCTATTACAAATTGGAGGCAATTGAGAGATGCTTTCCTAAAAAGATTCTTTCTGCCATCCAAAAGAGCACAATTGAAAGATGAAATCAGCAACTTTCATCAGCTTCCAACTGAAGCCCTTCATGAAACATGGGAGAGGTTCAAGACAAAGCTAGCGAGATGCCCAAACCATCACATGACTAATGTTCACCTAATGGAGATATTATACAGAGCCTTGAATTCAATAACTAAACTAGTGGTGGATAATGTGGCTGGAGGATCTTTTATGGAACTCACCTTTGGTCAAGCAAGCAATATGCTAGATCGTATGACGAAGCAAAGTAGAGCTTGGCATACCAGGGATTCTGAGGTATCAAGCCCCACTTTATCTATTGGCATGACCGCAGACCAAAAAAGAAGAGAAGAAGAACGTGATCAAGATATGGCACACATGAAAACACAAGTGGATCTTCTTACAAAGCATTTATTATCAGGGAAAACCGAAAAAGTCAAAGCTATTGCGTCAAAAGGAAAAGACGAATCTGATTCAGAAGAAGAGGCCAACTACTTGAACAATCAGGGGGGTTTTCGAGGGAATACCCAAGGAATCCAAGGTCGGAACTACTATGATAAATCTGGAAACAAAGATCAAGGAAGTTGGAAGAACAAGAATGAAAAGAGTGGTTTGTACGTTCCCCCTGGAAGATGTGGTACCACCACATATAATTCTGGAAGTATGGAAGACATGCTGGCTAAAATATTGAAAGGAGTGAAAGCAACAAGTGCGGGAGTAACGGAGGTAGTTAATGATCTGTCCTCTATGAAACAAATAGTTGATTCACATTCCACTTCAATCAAGCAAATAGAGAAACAATTGAGCCAACTTTCAGCAGCACTCAATCAGAGAAAGGCTGGCAGTTTACCTAGCGTTACTGTGCAAAACCCATGGAATGATTGGTCATTCATGGCTATTACTACCCGAAGTGGTAAGGTGCTGGAAACTTCAGCAAAAAGTAAGCAAATGGTTGACGAAGCAGCAGATATTGATGATAAAGCAAAAGGAGAAGCATCCGCAGAACAAGGCCACGACGTCCATGATGTCAACCCCAATGATTTGCAACCTGAAAAAGCTGAAAAACGGAAGTAAGAGGAGAAGAAATCCATGGAGAGAACAATTCCATACCCACCACCTGCTTTCCCTCAAAGATTGAAGAAGGTGGCGGATGACACGAAGTTCAGCAAATTCATGACTATGTTAAAGCAGCTGACCATTAATGTTCCATTAGTGGAGGTACTTGAACAAATGCCTGGGTATGCAAAATTTATGAAGGATCTTTTGACAAAGAAGCGGGCAGCAAGTTATGAGTTGAAAGATGATGTTCATCACTGCAGCGCAATCGCGACCCGATCAATAGTTCAGAAGAAGGCTGACCCCGGTGCTTTCACTATTCCTTGCACCGTTGGATCTCTAAATTTTGCCAAGGCATTATGTGATTTAGGAGCCAACATCAATTTAATGCCACTATCTATCTATATGAAGTTGGGGTTAGGTGATCCTACTCCAACCAATATGAGGCTCGTAATGGCGGATAGGTCAGTAAAACGACCTGTTGGTATTCTATGTGATGTATTGGTAAAGGTTTCTTCATTCATCTTTCCGGAAGACTTTGTTATTTTGGATTGTGAGGAAGATTTAGAATTTCCCATAATCTTGGGGCGCCCTTTCCTTTCTACGGGAAGTGTGCTTATTGATTTGAGAGCTAATGAGCTTTCTTTTCGAATAAATGACGAGGTAGTTTGCTTTGATGTTTGCAAATCAATGAAGCAACCCAAAGAGCTGAATGTATTCTCAGTGGCTGATGTTTACTTTGATGATGAGAAAGAATTACTTGAAAAGGAGCAGCTGATTGATGACCCATTGGCGACTTTGCTTATGAATGGTGAGAGTAAGGATGCTGAAAATTGTGAAGAAGCTATTTGTGCTCTATCAGGATTAGGGACATATCGCCATACTCCCAAGAAGCTGGACCTTGATCTAAAAAATCAACCCACAACACCAGCTAAGCCATCTATTGAATAGCCACCCACGTTAGAATTAAAGGAGCTGCCAAGTTATTTAAAGTACACATTCTTAGGAAGCGGAAATACACTTCCAGTCATTGTGGTGGCAGATTTGGGTGAGCAATAAGTTGAAGCTCTCATTGCTATTCTACGGAAGTATATAAGAGCCATTGGATGGACCATTGTGGATATTATTGGTATTCCACCTGGGATTTGTACACACAAGATTCATCTTGAAGAGAATTGCACACCCACCATTGAGCATCAAAGGCGTCTAAACCCACCTATGCAAGAAGTGGTGAAGAGAGAAATAATTAAGTGGTTAGACGCAGGAGTTGTGTATCCAATCTCTGATAGTACATGGGTAAGCCCGGTACAATGTGTTCCCAAGAAAGGAGGCATGACGGTGGTCGCGAATGAAAAGAATGAGATTATTCCACTTAGACCCGTCATCGGATGGAGGGTATGCATGGACTACCGAAAGTTAAATTCATGGACACTCAAAGATCACTTTCTAATGCCATTTATGGACCAAATGCTAGATCGATTAGCGGGGAAAGGATGGTTTTGTTTCTTAGATGGTCATTCCGGCTATAATAAGATTTGTATTGCTCCCAAAGACCAAGAGAAGACAATATTCACATGCCCATATGGTACGTTTGCCTTCAAACGTATGCCATTCGTGCTATGTAACACACCAGCCACCTTTCAGCGATGTATGATGTCCATTTTTTCTGATATGGTTGAAGACACTTTGGAGGTATTTATGGACGATTTTTCAGTTGTTGGTGAGTCTTTTGAAGCGTGCTTGGCAAACCTAAGCATGGCATTGGAAAGATGTGTAGAATTCAACCTAGTGCTGAATTGAGAGAAGTGCCACTTTATGGTAAAAGAACGTATCGTTCTTGGGCATAAAATCTCCGAAAGAGGAATTGAGGTGGATCGTGCAAAAATTGAAGTTATTGAGAAGCTGCCACCCCCAATCTCTGTGAAAGGTGTTCGTAGTTTCCTCGGTCACGCAGGTTTCTATAGACGGTTTATCAAAGACTTCTCCAAAATCGCTAGTCCATTGTGCAAACTCTTGGAGAAAGATGCAAAGTTTGACTTCAATAAAGATTGTGTGAAGGCATTCGAATGCCTCAAAGAAAAACTAATTGAAGCCCCTATCATGGTAGCACCAGATTGGTCTCTCCCGTCCGAAGTCATGTGTGATGCTAGTGGGGTAGCCGTTGGTGCTGTACTTGGACAAAGAAAGGAGAAGCTATTTCATCCTATCTACTATGCGAGTAAGGTCCTGAACGAAGCCCAAAAGAACTACACTATCATAGAACAAGAGCTCCTAGCGGTTCTGTATGCGTTTGAGAAGTTCCGAGCTTATTTGTTGGGTACCAAAGTGATAGTTCATATAAACCATGTAGCTCTAAGGTATCTAATGACAAAGAAGGATGCAAAACCAAGACTAATTCGATGGGTTTTGCTGCTGCAATAATTTGATTTCGAGGTTAAAGATAGAAGAGGTTGCAAGAACCAAGTGGCTGATCATCTATCTAGACTCGAGAACGAGCATGTGGCGCAGCCTGAAATCGAGATTGATGATGCATTCCCTGGTTAGGAGATCTTAGCGACAATAATGGAAGGATTACCATGGTATGCCGACTTTGCAAATTTTGTGGTGAGTAATGTGATACCTGCAAACTTATCTTACCATCAAAAGAGGAAGTTTATGCATGATGTACAACACTACTATTCGGATGAGCCATATTTGTTTCAATGATGTGCGGATGGTGTTATTCGAAGATGTATATGCCATGTAGAGATGCCTAATATATTGGACGCATGCCACACTTACCAAGTTGGTGGACATCACGCGGGTAATCGGACATCAAGAAAGGTATTGATAAGTGGATATTATTGGCCTTCGATATTCAGAGATGCCTATGACTTTGTTAGAAGATGCGACCAATGCCAAAGACAAGGTGCTATTTCGAAACACCATGAGATGCCCATGTCAAAAATCCTTGAAGTAGAGCTCTTTGACGTATGGGGTATTGATTTTATGGGTCCATTCATAAATTCGTTTGGAATGAAGTACATCCTAGTTGCTGTAGATTATGTCTCAAAATGGGTTGAAGCTGTAGCATTGGCCGACAATGAGGGAAAGCGTGTTGTAGAATTCGTAAAGAGAAATATCTTCTCTCGCTTTGGAGTGCCATGTACTATTATAAGCGATGGAGGATCTTACTTTTGCAACAAGCTATTCAAATCCGTGTTGGCAAAATATGGTGTCAAGCAACATAAGGTAGCCACGCCTTATCACCCACAAACTAGCGGCCAGGTAGAGGTTTCCAACTGAGAGATCAAGCAAATTCTTGCTAAAACGGTAAATGCTAATAGGACAGATTGGTCTCGAAAGCTGGACGATGCACTATGGGCCTATAGGACTGCATTCAAAACACCAATTGGTATGTCCCTTTATCAACTAGTTTATGGGAAGGCTTGTCACTTACCCATTGAGCTTGATCATAAGGCATTGTGGGCATTAAAGTGATTGAATCTGAATTGGGATGATGCAATGAATCTGAGATTGGAGCAACTGAACGAGATGGATGAATTCCGTCTACATGCTTATGAGAGATCAGACCTATACAAGGAGCGGATGAAGAAGTATCATGATCAGCGGATTGTTCAACGAATCTTTCAAAAGGATGATATGGTGCTTCTCTTCAACTCCAAATTGAAGATATTCCCAGGTAAGTTAAAGTCCAAGTGGTCTGGTCCATACAAAGTTATCCAAGTCTACTCGTCTGGAGTAGTTGAGTTGGTAGACACCAATGGTGTTATCTTCAAAGTGAATGGCCAATGAGTTAAACCCTATATCGGTCCTCTTGATTTGATAAATTATATGGCCATCACTTATCTGGACGAAGTCTGAGTACTCGAGGTAACTATGTCGTGCCGCGACAATAAATAAGGCGCTAGATGGGAGGCAACCCATCATTTATCGTTTTTCATTTTTTTCGTTCTAGTATGTGCTTTGCTTTTGATTAATAAAAATCAAAAAAGAAGAGTCGTGCCACGACCAAAAATAAGGCGCTTGGTGGGAGGCAACCCATCGTACTAATCGTTTTCATTGGTTTTGAGCAAATGTAGGTGCAAGAGGTATACAACGAGGAGATCGATTTCAAATTTCGATTTGGACGGATTGCATGGTAAAGGTGGTAAGTTAGGAATGAAGATGCAAAAGGCTATGGGTTGAGCATTGCTCATGAAAATATAGGCATCGAGCAAGGCTGGGCCTAGGTAAAACTAGGCCACGAACAAGGCAAGGCCTATACTATGGCCTAAGCTCCCGGAATCTAGTGTGCCATAGCATAGGCGCCGCCCATGCTCAAAGTATGCCATAGCATAGGCGCCTCCTATGCTAAAGCCTTTTGTCTCTGATTCTCAAATGCAAAGTGAAAAGCGCTGCCTATGGTCACTAAAGGCTTTGCACTTGGCACCGCCTATGCTCACCAAAGGCAAAGCAAAAGGCGCCGCCTATGCCAAGCAGAGGCAAAGCTAAAGGTGCCGCCTATAGTCACTTTTTATCTCCAAAACCGATTTTCAATGGGTCAAAACCCGACCCAACCTTTTTCTATAAATAGGAGACTTAGTCTTAAAACACAAACACATTGAAAAACCTAACTAGGCGCCGCACATACTCTCCAAATCATCTCAAAAATTTTCCTTTTGCTCTAATTCTTCACAAGAAGAACAACCAAAGGCATTAATCAAGTAAGTACTTCTTTGTTCTTCATTTATTTTTCGTAAGTACAACATTATCATGCCTATTATGAATTGCTACATCTTGAAGAAATATTGGTGATAAGAATGTGTTTGAATTGTTGATACACAACCAAGTGAGTGAACATATACGTTGGGATAATCTTAACTTGTTTCCAACTTGAATTTGATTTTGATGCATTGTTATACTACTTACGGAATTGACATAGTCATTAACATTGCATAATCTTGTCACTTGAATACTTACATGTTGGAATGACTTGTTCATCGGAATGAGACTTATAGTGGCCTGCCAACATAGGAGGTTGTGATTATTGTTAGATGCTATACCTTCATGTAATCCCTATGTAGTGGTCTTGCTATATCCATCATGAAAGTATTTCAAAGATTACAAGAAGGGTGACATCTCTGGTTTGATTTTTGGAATATAGTTCCTAAAACGTATGTCGATGAAGTCTAAGTAATCGACCACTTTTACTTCACTAATTTGTATCAACAATCTAAGTGTGGGGTGGTACCCCTATTTCTTGTGTATAGATTTTATCCATTGAGATGATGCTAACATGAACATTGTTCTACGTCTCAGGTACAATGGCACCCAAAGCAAGACAAGGCAAAGAAAAGGCTACAACTTCACAAAAAGGAAAGAAAAGAGGCCGCAAAGAGCAAGGAGAATCATCCTCAATGCAATTACCACGCCGCATGTTTTGAATAAAATGGGTTCTTGAGGAGGAAACGAAGGAATAGTATAGGAACAACAAGGAAAGAAAATATGTGCATGTGGACTTGATAAACAAGGAAAGCCTAGCGAAGAAGGAGCAGCGCATGTTGGCCAAGATCATGGCATTACATCTTGATTTCATCTTCCGAGACATGGGAGAATGTAATCTCGATTTGACAAGAGAATTTTATGCCAACTGGTCGCAGAAAAGCACAGGCAGCGAGGTCAAGATTCGGGGCCAAGTTTTACAACTCAATGCGGATTTCTTCAACTCCTTTCTTAGCTTGCCTTCAGTCGATCTATCACCATTCAAAGAGCTTTACAGTAGACCTCCATATAGATCAATTCGACACACACTTTGTGGAAGTAGATCCATGGCAAGGTGGAGCAGACAAAAATACACCGGACGACACAACACCTTCCCATATGCTCCTTTGAATAGGGAAGCAAGGATATGGTTTCGTATTGTCAACTCTTGCCTCATACCAGGGACCCAGTACACCAAGATAACTAGAGATAGAGTGTGCTTGGTATACGAACTGATGACGAATATCCCTATCAACTTTGGGGCAATTATTCTATCCACCATGCGGAAAGCCAGGCTACATAAGCGGTCCCATTTCAGTTTCGGCAACTTGTTGACTACAATCTTGAGGAAGGAAGACATCGAAGAGGAACCGGCTGATCATAGACTCCCACACAATCCAAAGAAGGTTGACCTCACAAAGGTCAAAGATGCTGAAACCACACATGGCGTCAACCTTACTACGACAGAGAGACATGCTCGGGATGAGAGTTTCTTTCGCCATCTTTATGGCATGACTCGGTTCACAATGATGAGTGGTGGACGTGTTCCAACTGCTGCAGAGCTCCAACAGCTGGATCATGACTATACAATGAATGTGCATGCAAGGGAGATGTGTGGAGTAGGTAAATACTTTGAGGAACCTCTTGATGATGATGTGCCGACTGATGATGAGCGATAAATGCCAGACTCGGACATGGAGGAGAATTCTGATGACGACGACTCCTATGATGATTCCGACGAAGGGGGTATGACCCCCGACATAGAGGAGGAGTCCGACTGACCAGGTTCTTCGTATTTATTTTCCACTGAGGGCAGTGTCCCGTTTAAGTGTGGGGTGGTGGTATTTGTATGCTATACTCCTTTATCCGCATTTGCATTTATTTATGTTTGTTTGTTTGAGTTTTTTTTTTCGTTTTTCATTTTTTTTTCGTAGTTAATTTTTTTTACTTAGCTTCGCATGAAATTATTCTAAAAGGCAGCATGAGATTATAACAAGAGTTTGTGCTAAAATCATGACTATTGAGACGTTTAGGCTCTAATTGTGACTCATTACGTGATATTGTGTGGTATAATTCCTTTAGTTGTTGGGTCAAGAGTCTATACTACTCCCAATAAAGTCGACCATGTGCCCTGTGTGTGTGAGGATATTGTATATTCTATGTTTGTGGCTGATGCTAGAACTTGCCTGGTATGTATGTAAAGCGAAAATAAAGAGTGTAAGTTTAGGAGATGATTTAGGCATTTCTTTGGCAACCTGTAATTGTTTACCCTCATTCTAACCTACCCATGGGCATCATCCTAGTTAAACCCTTTTGAGCCTTCAGCCTATGTTCTTTGACAGCCTCATATGTAAGCCTAATCTATTTTTTTAAGACCATAATTTGATCCAAATTCCTAAGTGCTTTAAAGTGTGAAGTCATGTGACAAAATAAGAGGAAGTTGGGTAAGTATGATGCTTTAGAATGTAATGGTGCTTGAATTTGTTATGAAAAAGAATTGCTATCATAAGAGGTATGTTATGAAAAGAAAAAAGGAAAGCTGAAAAGTTGCTTAAAATTGAAAAACAAAAGAGGAGAAAAAGGGTGGTAGAATAAAAGAAGGTAGAAAGGTTGTTTGAAAGAAAAGTGTTAATGATACAATGTGATGTATTAAAGCGCTTAGGAACATAGTCACTATTTCTGGCCAAAATAGTCCTACCTGTCCCTTAGCCTACATTACAACCCGTAAAAGACCTAGTTGATACTAAGCTTAGCATTCTGACATTTAGTAGAGCATTACACTAAGGGCAAGCCTATGGTCATCAGTTGTAGCATATGAATTCTTTGTGAGAGCGAGAGCAAGGATATTTCTATACCCATGTTTGAAAAAGATGCTATACTTGTGAGTGATTATGGGTAATATATTGTGAGACACACATGGTTGATGAGTTTTGGGTAGTTGTGTATGATTCTTGGTACCTTAACTGTTGAATGTAAATTAACCACTATCACGAGTCTATGTTGGAGGTTGAATTGTTTCTACTAATGAACAGAAAACTACTCTTTGTTAATGATTGCTATGCTTGTCTTGACGAATATTTTGTGTTGTTACTGTGAAACCACAAGTTAATGTTTAGATGGACATAATAGTTTGTTCGAGGACGAACAAAGCTTCAAGTGTGGGGTGTTGATGATAGGCGAATTTACACGCCTATAGTGCTATATTTTACCCATATTTTAGCAATGTTTTGAGAACAAATTATATATTTCATGCACTTTTAGTCCTTTTTCCTGTAAGTGAGCTAACGAACATGATTAGAAAAGTTTCAGGTATAAATGATGCAAAATTCAGCATTTTATGGATAACTTGACGCCAAAGAAAGCTTCACGAAAGGAGAAAAGGGAGTCTTGGATGCCAAGGACCAACAGTGGCACATGGAAAATCTGTCCTGGGCAAAAACAGCAATTCTGAAGACTTTGGGGACTAGCAGTAATTTATTAGGATTAGGATAATGATACATTAACCTAGTACAATTGGGTTAAGTATTTCATTAGCTTAGTAGGATTTGGTTAAGTATTTCATTATCTTAGTAGGAATAGGATATGGGTATTATAAATACCCTATTTTGCAAGAGATTTATAGACATTCTATTTAACAATAACTCTCATCTTACCTTACAATTCATTCACTACTACTTTTTATTCTTCTTCTATTCATCTATTCAATTCTTAATTTCTGCAACAAGAGAAACGTTACTTTGCTATGAATTCACGCCTAATGCCTACCACACTACTACTACACGAAATATTTATTGTGGTATAATAACAATGTCTATTGTGATTTCCTTCGCACTCATGGGTAACTAAACCTCTCTGTTGGGGTTATGGAAGCCGTATGAGATACTATCTATTGCTATGAGTTTGTGAGTTTGTGACACGTATGCTGCTTATATCATTATGCTCTTCATCTTAATCTAAATTCTTTGTGGTTGCAAACGCAAGAATACGTCAGTATAGCATTAACTTGTTCGAAAGAAAAGTTATATGTCTGGAAAAGAGATAATGTCAAGGTAGTAGGGTCCCATCCCCTATTAAAAAGTTAGTGCCGTAACTGGATTAACCTCTTGGAGAATTTGTACCGTTAGATACGCTTTAAGCTCGAAAGAGTTAAAGTCAAATAATACTCGAATAGGTCGAAAGACGCCTGGATTTACCATCGAATACAATTCTCTATAAGCACATGCATGTCTGAATTCCGCATAACTCATAGCTAATAGAGACGTAAACTCAGAAGGTGGACATAACCCCAACTCTTCAATTCTCATTGTTTTACAACCTACTAAACATTCTTTCTTTTTACTTTGCTATTTTTAGTTTTTACTTTAATATTTTGGTTACACATTACAATCCCCCCTTTTTACCGGACTTGCACTAAAAGTCTAGAAATCGTTGCTTACTTGTTGACCAAGCTATTCCCTGAGGGATCGATACCCAACCCATTTGGGTTCTATATTTGACTACGACCGCTTTACACTCCTACGAGAGCTGTAGATTGAGCGTTATCAAGATTCAAGAAGAGGATGGCATAATGTCCGAACCACAACATGACAGACTTGCACTGGATGGAGACTTTGTACAGAGCTTTTAACTCTATGACAAAGCCAATTGTAGATAATGTTGTAGGTGGTTCGTTCATTGATCTTTCTTTTCAAGATGCTTCAGACATGCTGAATAGAATGACCAAATAGAGTAGGGCTTGGCATACCAAGGATTTTGTGGTAGCTAGACCAACAAGTTTTGGTGGTATGACTGCGGAGCAGCCAAGAAGGGATGAGGAGCAACACCAAGACATGGGCTACTTAAAGACTCAGATGGACTTTTTGACCCAGCACTTACTGTCAGGCAAGACTGAAAAGGTTGAGGCTGCGGAATCTCAGTGTACTATTGCTAGTAATGCAGATGAGGAGGAAAATTATGTTAATAATCAGGGGGGTTTCCGAGGCAATAGCCAAGGGAATCAAGGTAAGAACTTTTATGACAAGCCTGATTATAAAGATAGGGAGCAAGGAAATTGGAGAAGCAATAATGATAGGAGTGGTTTGTATGTTCATCCTAGAAGTTAGGATGTTGCACCAACTAGATCTGGAAAGATGTCCATGTAGGACATGATGGACTAATTGTTGAAGGGAGTTGAGGTTACCAACTCAGGGGTAACCACTATGAAGAGTGAATTCTCTACCCTGAGTCAGTTGGTTAGTTCACCCTTTACTTCTATCAAGAAGTTGGAGTAGCAGATGAGCCAACTTTCTGCAACCCTAAACCCAAGAAAAAGTGGTACTTTACCTAGTGATATGATTCAAAATCCACTTAATGATGGCTCATGTATGGCGATTACCACTAGGAGTGGTAAGATCTTACCTGGACCTTCTGTGGGCAAAGCTATCGATGGTGAGGTGGTTGTTGATGAATCCAAAGAAAGTAAACCAGTAGAGTCTGAGAAGCTGGATAGTTCTGTTGATGCTTCGAAGAAAGAAAAAGAGAAGGAAGAGGAAGTGGTGTTGAAATATATCCAAAGACCACCACCTCACTTTTCTCAATGATTGATGAAGAAGGATGATGATGCCAAATTCAGCAAATTCATGGCAATGTTCAAGCAATTGATAATAAATGTGCCTCTAGTTGAAGCACTTGAGCAAATGCCAAGATATGCAAATTTCATAAAGGACCTTATAACTAAGAAATGAGCGATGAGCTGCGAATTGGAGGCAGATCTCCACCTTTGTAGCGCTATTTCTATAAAGACCTTAGTACAGAGGAAGCCAGACCCAGGTGCAGTCACTATTCCCTACACAGTTGGGACTATGGAATTCACCAAAACACTACGTGATCTGGTAGAAAAGGTTAATTTGATGCCACTGACTATTTATAGAAAGTTGGGTCTGGGAAATCCCACACCCACCAACATGAGACTCGTGATGGCGGATAGGTCACTAAAGAGACCTGTTCGCATTCTGTATGATGTGTTGGTGAAGGTGTCCAACTTTATATTCCTTGAAGACTTCGTCATTCTGGATTACGAGGTGGACATCAAGGTGCCCATAATCTTGGGTTGACCTTTTCTCACAATCGAAAGTGTGCTGATTGATTTGAGAGCGAATGAGCTCTTAATCAGGATGAACGATGGAGTGGTATGGTTTGATGTGGGAAAATTAATGAACCAGAATGAAGAAATGAGTATGTTCTCAGTAGTTGATGTGTATTATAAGGATGAATAGGAGGTTTCCATAGTTAAGCAACTTATTATCGAACCTTTTGCCGCGGTCATGATGAATTATGATAGTGAAGGCATTAGGGAGTATGAAGAGACCGTTTGTGCCTTGACAGGCATAGGGTCATATCCTTATTCTCTTAAAAAGCTAGACCTTGACCTGGCTAATTGACCAATGCCACTAGCCAAGCTATCCATTCAGGAGCCTCCGGTGTTGGAATTGAAGAAATTGCCTGGGCACTTACGATACGTGTTTCTGGGCAATGAGAACATTCTACCTATTTTTAATGCAGCTGATTTGGGTGAACAACAGGTGAATGCACTTATTTCAGTACTTTAGAGGCATAAGAGAGCTATAGGGTGGACCATCACATATATTATTGTCATTCTCTCGGGCATCTGCACGTATAAAATTTAGCTTAAGGAGGATTGTATTCCAACCATAGAGCATCAATGGCATCTTAATCCACCAATACAAGAGGTGGTTAAGAAGGAGATTATTAAGTGGTTAAATGCAGGAGTGGTTTACCTTATTTCTAACAGTAAGTGGGTGATCCAAGTTCAATGCGTACCCAAAAAAGGGGGTATGATGGTAGTTGCTAATGAAAAGAATGAGTTTATTCCACTCAGGCCTGTAACTAGGTGGAGAGTTTGTATGGACTACTGCAAGCTAAATTCTTGGACTCTAAAAGATAACTTTCTTATGCCCTTTATAGACCGAATGCTTGATCGATTAGCTGGCAGGAGGTGGTATGGCTTCTTGGATGGTTATTCTGGATATAACCAAATATGCGACGTTCACATGCCTATATGGCACCTTTGAATTTAAAAGGATGCCATTTGGGCTATGTAATGCACCCGCCACTTTTTAATGGTGTATGATGTCTATCTTCTCTGACATGGTAGAGGACACCATAGAGGTATTCATGGATGATTTCTCTGTAGTGGGTGATTCATTTGAGATATGTTTGGCAAATCTAAATGTAGTCTTACAAAGATGTGTTGAATTTAATTTGGTGATATGTTTGGCAAATCTAAATGTAGTCTTACAAAGATGTGTTGAATTTAATTTGGTGCTTAACTGGGAAAAATGCCATTTCATGGTCAAGAAGGGAATCATTCTCGGCCAGAAAATCTTCAAAAAGGGGATAGAAGTTGATCGAGCAAAGGTGGAAGTTATTGAGAAACTACCACCTCCAATTTCAGTGAAAGGAGTGCATAGTTTTCTTGGATATGCTGGCTTTTATCAGAGATTTATAAAAGACTTCTCAAAGATTACAAATCCACTTTACAAACTTTTGGAGAAGGAGGTGAAATTTTCCTTTGATGACGAGTGCTTGAAGGCATTTGAATGCCTTAAAAAGAAATTGATTGAGGCCCCTATTATTATTGCACCTGATTGGGCAAAACCATTTGAGATCATGTGTGATTCAAGTGGTGTTGCCTTTGGAGATGTATTGGGGAATTAGAGGGACAAACTATTTCATCCGATATATTATGCCAACAAAGCACTAAATGGAGCGCAAAAGAATTATATCATCACTAAACAGGAACTTCTGGCTGTAGTGTATGCTTTTGAGAAGTTCAGGGCTTATCTGCTTGGGATCAAAGTAGTGGTCTACACCGATCATGCTACCTTGAGGTATTTGATGGATAAGAAGGATTCTAAACTAAGGCTGATTAGATGGGTATTGCTGCTGCAAAAATTTGACCTTGAGGTCAAGGATAGGAATGGTTATAAAAATTAGGTTGCAAATTATCTGTCTAGAATGGAAGGTGAACAGGAAAGTAGTGATGAAATAAAGATAAATGATGCATTCCCTAATGAGGAGATTCCGACTGACGCTATGGAAAAATTGCCTTGGTATACGGATTATGCAAATTATGGTGTAAGTGAGGTCATCCCAGAAAACCTTTCTTTCCATCAAAGGAAGAAGTTGTTGCATGATGTGATGCATTAATTCTGGGATGAGCCATATCTTTTTCGGTGATATATAAACAATATTATAAGGAGATCAGTGTTAGAAGTAGATGTATTATGCATATTAAAAGCATGTCATGCTTCCCCAGTTGGGGGTTACCACTTAGGTGACCGAACGACCAGGAAGGTGTTGCAGAGTGGCTATTATTGGCCAAATTTGTTCAAGGATGTCCACAAGTTTGTGCTAAAATATGACTAATGCCATATATAGGGGTCAATCTCTAAAAGACATGATATACCCTTGACTAAGATTCTTGAAGTAGAATTATTTGATATCTGGGGCATTGATTTCATGGGTCCTTTTGTGAGCTCGTATGGGATGAAGTATATTTTAGGTGCTGTTGACTACTCCTCAAAATGGGTCAAAACTGTGGCCTTTTCTGATAATGAAGGGAAGAGGGTTGTTGCTTTTCTAAAAAAGAACATCTTCTCTCACTTTGGAGTACCACGTACTATCATATGCGATGGAGGATCTCCTTTTTGCAACAAAATGTTTCGAGCAACTTTGGAAAATATGGGGTGAAATAACATAGAGTGGCTACTCCATACCACCCATAAACCAGTGGGCAAGTGGAGGTATCAAATTGTGAGATTAAAGCCATCCTAGCCAAAATGGTGAATGCTAGTCGGAAAGATTGGTCTCGAAAGCTCGATGATGCCTTGTGGGCATATCAGACTACTTTTAAGACACCCATTGGCATGTCACCATTTCAGCTGGTCTATAGGAAAGCTTGCCACCTACTAATTGAGCTGGAGCACAAGGCCTTATAGGCACTCAAAAGGTTGAATCTGAATTGGAAGGAAGCAGTAGAGCTGAGACTGGGGCAATCGAATGAGATGGATGAAATCTATCTCAAGGCCTATGAATGAGAAGATCTGTGTAAATAAAAGATAAAAAAGTACTATGATTGGAGAATAGAGAAATGAGAATTCCAAAAGGGTTACTTGGTGCTTCTGTTCAATTCCAGACTCAAATTGTTCCTAGGTAAGCTGAAATCTAAGTGTTCAGGCACTTATAAAGTTAGTCAAGTCTACTCATCTGGAGTAATGGAACTCATAAATGAAGACGATAGTACCTTCAAGGTAAATGGGCAACATGTTAAGCTTTATGTTGACCCAAAAGAATCAGTGAAAAGTATCACCATCATTTGTATCGATGAAGTCTGAAGTAATCAAGATACCTGGGTCATGCCTTGATGTTAAATCAAGCACTGCATGGGAGGCAACCCATGACCCTTGAGATTGACCCATTCCAGGTATACTCTAACTCTTATTTTAGTTTTACTTTGATTTTAAATTAAGGGTGTAGGGTAGTCTGTTGTTGTAACATATTTTGTGGTAACTAGGATAAATATAAGTATAAAAAGCAGTTGACATGTTTTTGACTGATTTTTTAAACACCTCTCCAATGTTTTGTTTGCAAAGACTGTGTGAATTACATTTACTTGTGACCATTGTGAATCTTGTTGTGGCATTAGTTCTAGCTGCTTGATGATCACTGCTGAACAATTCCATGAACTATATAAGTGGTGGTCTATGATATACTTGCATACCATATGTGTGTGAGCAACTACTTCATTCCCTCTGTATGCTAAAGCTAGAACTTGCCTAGTTAGTCTTACCAGGGTTTAAGGATAGGGGTTAGAAAATGACCATAGGCCATTATGTTAATTAAACAACTTTTAGAGTAAATAGACTTCCCTATGTGCATCATATCTCTTGATCCCTCTTTTGAGCCTATTTTATTCTTATGACACCTTTCACCTTCCAATTTTACCATAATGAACCTATTTTGGCCCTGGTCCTCCTTGGACACTGTGCACCTTGACCTAGGCAAACAATCTAAGTTAAGGGTGGATATCATAGGGGTATATGGTGTAAGATGAGTATGAAGAATGGTAGAATAAAGAAAAAAAATAAAAGTTGGGTGCTATTTTAAAAAACAAAGGGATAGAGGCACCCAACTTGAATATGTATAATCAATAGAAAAGAGAATAAAAAAGTGGTTAATAAGTGAGCCCTAAGAGAGTAGCGTAGCGTCAAGGAGGCATAATCACTCTAAATGTCCTTTAATATCATACCAACCCCAGCCTATATTATAAGCCTAAAAGAAGTCCAACAGTGATCCTAGCTGGCCTATCTGAAGGTCTTGGTAATGAAAATAAGGGCAAGCCTATGGTACTTGGCATGCACTGATTGGAACTTTATTATGAGAGTGAGAGTCTTTTGATGATCCCCACATTTATATTTTTTGTGTATCATATGTGAAGAGGGGGCTTTGTTTGTTGTGAGGGTACAATGGTATTGTTGTTAGCTACTTGCTTGTTTAGATAGTGCATCATTGGTATATGAATGGTTGTTGTGGCTGAGATTGATGCCATCGCTTGAGTCCTTTGTGTTACATTATTGTTCTTCAATGACATACACAGTTGGTTTTAATTGGATTAACCTTGGAGGTGGTAACTATGTTTTGAGCTTAAAAGAGAAAATAAGCTGCTGAATGTGCTTGTATTCTCTTAGTTGGGCTGAGTTACTTGAGGACAAGCAATTGTTTTAAGTTGAGGGTGTTGATATGTGAGCAATTGCTAACACATTTAAGACCTTTAACCAAGAATAATTGCAAAGTCTTAAGCAACTTTTGTCATTTTTGATTTGTTTATGTCTAATTTTATAGTTTAAGTTGATGGTATAGAGAACCAACAAGAATGGAAGAAAAGAAGTTGAAATCTGGAGGAATCTGAAGAGAAGTATGGCTGACGATATTTGTGATAAGTCGTCAGCCCTATGATAGGCTATCATAGTTGTCGTTAGACTTAAGATAAGTTAAAACATGTGATGACATTTAGTGATATGAAGTCAAAAGTATGATACGCCATCATGAATGTCATCATCCTTAACCAGAGAATGGGAGTTGAAGATAAGTTGTGACCATATTTTGTGATAAAGCATCAGGATGGTGCTAAGGCATCAGGAGCACCATCAGACTTAGGCAAAACTTAGGAGTTGAGATGAAGTTTTGACGACATTGGTGACAAGCTGCAAACTCTTGATACGTTGTCAGCATTAGATAGCATAAGCCAAAAGTGTAGAGGAGCTAATGACATCCCTGATAAGTCGTCAGACTCCTGATAAGCTGTCACAGATGTCGTCGTCTATTCCGAAAAAAAACTGCAACTTTAATTTAATTTCCTTATTTAGGTTAACCTATTTAAATCTTTGTTTTAGGGTTTTCATATTAAATATTAATTCGTTCATCATCATCATTATTCTGAAGAGAGTTCAATACTTTGAGTCTTGGAGAATATTTTCCGATATTTCTTTCTCTATCTTTTTGGATTCGAACAATAGAACTATTTTGGGGATTTTTCTTTGTGATCTAATCTATGATTGACTAATTATTATTCATCTTTGTAAGTTAATCTTCTCAATTATGAATTCAATTATGTGATTCTTTCTTTGCATCATGAGTTTCTAAACTCCGTTAACCTAAATTATGGGATCTAGGGTTAGGTTGTGATGATGAGCTAAATACTTAAGATTTAATAGGTGTTAGGATTTCTTGATAATTCTGTGATTTTAATTAACGTCTGTTGGTTGCAAACAGTAGACACACCTACTTTGATTTGCTTGAGAAAGAAATCATATATAGTAGGAAGTGAATTATCAACAGGACATGAAAATACTTCGTTTAATAATCAGCATTGTAACAAAGTTGATTAACCCGAGGTAAAATTTGGGCAGTGAATAGTGATTTCCTAAGTTCGAGAGGATTAGGAAATTAGACGCTTAAATAGGTTGAGAGATATTTGAGAATATCATCAATAAAGATAGCTTGTTATCCAAATAATCGTGAGAATCTTGAGTCACCTTTAGCATCTGTCATGTGCCGTAAGCCCTAGTGAACATAATTTTTGTTATTTCATAAAATCTTGGTTACAAATATCAGAATTAAAGTGAAAAACAATCATTTGTGAAACTTAAACCCCCTTTTCAGGAAATGTTAAACTATCAGTGAATTAAATCGCAAATGACTTGAGTTCACACTATATTTCCTGTAGGATTCAACCATAACCTTTTTGGGTTTTATATTGACAACGATCATTTACACCCATTCAAGAGTATAGTTTGAGCATTATCAACCAACTTCAGGGATCAACAATGTTATCTAAGATTGATTTGAGGTTTGGTTACCATCAGTTGAGGATTCGGGCTGATATGACCCAAAGACAGCTTTTAGGACCTATTATCATTATTATAAGTTCTTAGTGATGTGCTTTGGGTTTACTAATGCCCTATCTGCATTCATGACTTGATGAATCGAGTATTCAAGACATATTTTGACTTCTTTATGATTGTGTTCATTGATGACATCCTTGTGTATTTGAGTTGTGGTGAGGAGCATGCATAATATTTGTGGATTGTGCTCCAGACTCAGAAAGATCATTTGATTTTTTCCAAGATCTCTAAGTGTTATTTTTGTCTTGAGTCAGTGATATTACTTGGCCATGTGGTGTCTAAGGATAGTATTATAGTAGACCTAGCCAAGATAGAGGCTATTTATAATTGGTCTAAACCTACATCTTCAATCGAGGTTCGTAGCTTCAATGGTTTGGCCGGTTATTATAGATGCTTCATTGAGGTATTTGCTACTATTTTAGCCCCTATGACTAGATTGACTTGGAAGGTGGTTCCTTTCCAATAGTCCAAGGATTGTGAGTCTAGCTTTGGAAAGCTTAAGGATTTCCTTATTTTAGTTCCCGTGTTAGCTTTTCCTATTGAGATTGATGGATTCACCATGTTTTGTGATGCTTCTTGTGTTGGCCTTGGTTGTGTTTTGATGCTGTAGGATAGTTTCATTGCCTATGCCTCTATACATCTTAAGGTGAATGAGCGCAACTACCCTACTCATGATTTGAAGTTGGCGGCAGTAATCGCTCTTACAATTTAGAGGCATTATCTCTATGGGGTGCATTATTATATTTTCACCGATCATCTCAGCCTTCAGCATCTTATGACCTAGTGAAAGCTTAATGATCGATTATGTAGATAGATGAAGTTCCTTAAGGACTATGGTATTTCCATCATGTATAATCCAGGTATGGCAAATGTGGTAGCTGATGCCTCGATTTGGAAGATGAAGAGTATGGGTAGTTTTTCCTGCATATCGGTTTCTTAAAGGCCTTTGGCATGAGACATTTGGTATTTAGACAATCTAATAGTTTTCCTTGATATTTCAGAACCTAGGAGGATTTTAGCTAATATGGAGGCTAGGTCCTCACAATTTGAGCAGATTCACGATGTCAGTATGATGATGGAAAGCTTATTCACTTCGTGATTAGGTGTTAAGTGGTGAACCCGGGAGGCATACTATTGATTTTAAGGGTATTTTGAGGTTTGATGGCCGTATTTGTTTTCCTCAGTTTAGTGATTTGATTCAGTCGATTTTGCATAAGGCTCACAACTTTAGATATTTTATTCATCCTGGTACAACCAAGATGTATAGATATTTGAGGCAACATTATTATTGGAGTTGTATGAAAAGATATATAGCATACTATGTAGCTTGTTGCCTATGTTGTCAGCATGTAAAGGACGAGCATGAACATCCTAGTAATTTGACTCAGAGGTTGCCCATTCCTGAAGGAAAATAGAAGAGGATTACTATGGTCTTCATTAGTGGTTTACGTCATGCCTCACATGGTTCTGATGGCATTTGGGTAATTGTGGATCGTTTGACCAAGTTAACATATTTCATTCCAATTTAGATGACCTTCAATGCTGAAAAATTAGCCCATATATATGTTCGAGAAATAGTTTATTTGCATAGGGTGCCCACTTCTATCATTTTAGACCATGGCTTTGTGTTTACTTTGAGGTTTTGGAGAGCATTTCAGGAGGAGTTGGGTAATCGGGTAGATTTGAGTATAACCTTTCCCTCACAGATTGATGATTAGTATGAGAAGACTATTTAGGTACTTAAGGATATGCTCCAAGCTGTGTTATGGATTTTGGAGGCCAGTGGGATCAATACTTAGCCTTGCCAGAGTTTATATATAACAACAGTTATCATTAGAGTATTGAGATGGTTCCTTTTGAGACTTTGTATGGTAGGAGATGTTGTTCTCCAGTCGGATGGTTTGAGACTTTTGAGGTGAGGCACAGTGGTTGAATTTGCATCAAGACTCATTGGATAGAGTCAGGGTGATTTAGGATAGGCTGAGAGCAACCTAGAGAAGGAAGAAGGCATATGCAGATCATAGGTATCATGACTTGAGATTTAGAGTTGGTGATCATATATTCCTCTGTCTATTGCCCATGAAGGGTGTGATGAGATTTGGGAGAAAGGATAAGCTTTGTCCTCGATATATTAGTCTTTTTGATATTTTTCATGCAGTTGGTGAGATAGCTTATAAGTTAGCGTTAGCTCTAAATTTTGTTGCTGTTCATCTAGTTTTCCATGTCACTATGTTGAGGCGGTATATTCCTAATCTACCCCATGTGCTTAGATGGGACTTATTCCAGCTAGATGAGTATTTGACTTTTGGGGAGGAACCGGTGCATATTTTGGTTAGTGATAGAAGCCAATTGCTTACTAGGGAGATTCCTATAGTAAGGTTCAATAGAGGCACCATCTTGTGGATGAGGCCACATGGGATATCGCGAGTGAGATGCGGGACCAATATCCTTACTTGTTTGAGACTTTAGGTATTTTCTTGTCTTTAACCTTTGTGGATGAAAGTTTCTTAGTAGTGGATATTGTAATGACCCTTCAGGTCATTTTCCATAGTTCCACTTATTTTTGCTGGTAGAGATTTTCCATAGCTTCCCAAGTCATTTATGACTTGCTAGAACTGATAGCTCAATTACTAGGAAGTTTATTTTTTCCATAGCTATCCTGTTTAGAAGTCTTCGCTGGCTCTAAATAGCCACCGAATGAAAACTTTAATAAAACAATCTGGGATGCAAATTTCGACTAAGCCGACAACCTCAGAATATCATTTAGGCTAGGTAGACCTTTGGTTCGGGTCCCAATATGCTAGAACTCATTTTGACCTATTGGTAAAAAATTACAAAATTGGAAATTTAGGTGTGGCACCCATATTTGGTTTAAACGAGCTCGGATAGAAAATCAAACATCGCCAATGCATCCGGAAAGTCAAAATTTGTATGGTTACATAGTTTATTTACCTATATTAGATTCTAAAAGAATCCCAAAACATTGGATGAAACTTGGAATTTCTTTTAAGTTTCAACTATTACCTGGTGCAAGGGGAGGATGCCGCAATTGTAAAAGCATGAATGGTGATCGCCATGCTGCGATCATGGTCCATGGATGGCGACCGCGACATCTCTTTGCCTGGGAATGGTAACTAAAGACTTTTTAGGCCGTGTTTTGGGAACTTTTCACTCTTCTTTGAGACCAAGGAACCCTAACATGGTGTGCTAAAATTAAATTGAGTCTTGGGAGCTTATATATATTTACGTGATTAACAACGGATTTAATGTATGAATCCCTCCATTTCATGCTTAAATTACTTGAATTCTTGGCCAATACCCCAAATAGCTTAGAGGCTTGATTTAGCATTAAATAAGCTTAACCCTCACCTATATCTTGAGGTCTATGATTTCTTGATGGTGTATGAACATTGGGTCAACCTCGGGAACATGTTTTTAATAAGTAGGACTCACTTGGGGTTTTTGGTGTCGTTTTTGGACCCAAAGTACAATGGTGTAATATGTGTATCGATGTTATCATTATAATGTGTAGATTGAGTTCTTGATAGCTTGGCACGTTGAAGAATATTTTTGGAAAGAAAAAGCAATGGTTTAGCAGCTCGTAAGCTTTCTTTAAATTTAAGGTAGGTTAGGCTTGTTCCTTGTTAGAATGAGTTACATTATAGAATAATTGTGATATCTTGTTAGATTTGGGAGGTGCTTTAGGTGTTGGAATGTTGAATGGTTTGACTTGGGTTTAGTTTGATCATTTAGGGAACTTGAAATTATAGATTGAAATGTTTGGCTTGTAGGCTTGAATGTTGGTGAATTAGATTTCATGTCTTATGGTTAAAATGAGGACGCCTTAGTTACTCTAGTTGGATATGAGTGAACTTTTCACTCACATTGTGAGTAAGTTGACCCTAGTACTTAAATTAATGGAAGTACCTTATATGCTATGGTCGAATTAGTGTAATGTTTGGAGAAGGACTTTACCTTAGGACTATTGGTGGCTTTCTATGCATCTAAGAATAGATCTAGATACCTTAGCCTAGTACCGGTTAGAAGTTAGATTGAGAATGTATTTTGGGAATTAGAAGGGGGCTCTTGATCCACCTTAAGCTTGGATTGATGTAGTTCTCTTGAAGAACTTAGACGGATATTAAATGACTAGAAGATTCTCCCTTGAAAACATGTTGGCTAATTTGAGGAATTATATTATGGTAATGACATTAGAAGTAATGCATATGGGTTGTTGACAAAATTACTGTAAATGCTATGTGTAACCATGGTTTATGCTATCAATTAAGACCATGTCCATGTTATCATGTATGCCACTAATTAATATATTTTTTTGGACTTTGGGCTATTCTATTACTAATGTTGTACTCTTGTTCAATAACACAACTAGTAACCATGCTAGAAAGCCCTCGTATTGCTAATATTGTAAGTCATGATATTAATGATTCTAGAAGGCATACCTGTTGACTACATGGAAAGTTATGTTGCTAGTTATGGTTGATACCCGATGATAATTGTAATACTCATGTTACATATATATATATATATATTGATAAATTTATGTTGAAGATGAATGACGAGTATTGGAGGTACAATCCTCTTTACTTCTCCATTTTATTCATTTACTTTAGCCCTCGTGGGGCTTGTCATTTACCTTAGCCCTTGTGGGGATTGTTATTTATTACTGATATTTAATTGCATATTGTGATGATAGGATACCTGATAAGGTCGGAGGAGTTTGTGATGTTAATATTCATACCCGACAAGTCCAGAGGAGTTTGTGATAATGATATTGATACCCCGCAAGGCCGAAGGAGTTTATGATAATGATATTATTACCCAACAAGGCCGGAGGATGTTATGATGATGATATCAATGTCCCGCAAGGTTGGAGTGTGACAATTATTATATACCCAATAAGACTGGAGGATGATTGTTTATGTGCCTATGTGTAAATCTACCTGTTTGATTCCGGCTTACCCTATGTATGGCAATTGTATACTCATAGGTGTATATACTTGTTTATATGCAATATGGGTAGATTGTTCACATTTGGATAAAGGTTGTAGCCCACTACTGTATTGCTTATAAAGGGGTGTAGTTAATGATGAATGATAAGAAAGGATTAGTGATGGATATTATTTAATTGACCAAGCAATACTAGTTGGTAAGTGGAAACTAGTGTAAAATTAGGATTCACTTAGTGAGTAATGTTAGTGATAATTTTTTGTTATATAGGTAATGCTGACTATTAAAATGGCTAATTTGGTGAATAGTTGCCTAATAAATGATTATATCATATGATGGCTAGGAATCTAATAGACTAGTTAATGATCTACATAGCTAATAAGTAGTGGGTAATGGGTATTGATTATAAGTAGCCAACAATGGTAATTGTAAGGAATATGGTGGTGTGATCAATGTTGGTAACAAGTGAATGTTCGGTAAAATGATCGATTGATGATAAATGTGAAATACGGTTTGATAATGATAAGAATTAGATACATTGTTGGTTAAATGCCTTATTATTATCTCACTTGGGTGTACTCTCCCGTAGTATGGGATGCGGTGACAAGTTCTTTACTTTATGTACTAATTTTGCTAATGGGCGCAAACTTATTACTTATGCTTAATTGTGTGTATGCCGTGTGAGGCGTTATGGTTCCGAATTATCTATTCTTATGCACAACGATATTGGTATGTGTCGATATGATCTGTTATACTATTATTTTGGCTTGCTTACTTATTATATAAGGGATGATGGAGATGCTTCAGATTCGATTCTGTATCTCGAATTACTTATCTTGCATTATATCATCTTTATATCATGATGCAACTTAGTCGATCGATGAAGGCTACTGAGTACCCATTGTTTTGGTACTCATACTATATTTTTTTTACCTTTTTGGTGCAAGTCCGAGAACTAGCTGTTGCCGTTAACTGTTGCTCATGCGGTGATTGACTTCCGGAGACAGGGTGAGCTCATGGAATTCGAGTTGCCTGTTTTCCCTCTATCTTTTACATTCAATTTTTAGTATTTGAGATAGAAGTATTTACTATATTATAAGTCTGTTGGGTTGTATTATTGACATTAGATGCTTCTATACTGGCTCTACTAGGTCGTAGGATTGGTATCTTTTGGTCACTGTTTATCTATATTAGAATACTTTTTTTATATTTTTAACTTGTGTTCATCCAATTTGGCTTATGTTGGCATTTCTTACCAAATTAGCCCATTGAGATAGCTCCGGGTTAAGGTATTGTCTTGCCTACTGGATGGACTTAGTAGGTGCCAACATGACCAATAAATCGGGTCGTGACAATATTGTAGTCCAAGATATTGGAAGTGTTGGATGGGAGGCGTGATTGCCAAGGAAATGGTTTGAGAGACAACATAACACGAGTATTCTTGTTTCCAAACTTCTTTCTACATGACTAATACCCATAATGTTAGTTCTATCTACTATATCATAGTAAACAAGGAAAAACGTCGGTTCCTATACTACTTCTTAGGTTTTGTCCCTTGCATTTGTGTCATAACTGAAACTAGGGTCTAGTCGTGGCGGGTATATCAAGCCCTCCGTGGGGCGGAGATCACACCCTTAGCCCTACCTCAAGAGCACATAAATATAAACAACGGAAGATAACCAAAATATACAATAAAGATAGATAAGTCTAATCAAGTTCTAAGAGTCAAAACACAACAATCAAAGCATCCCAACACTATCCACAAAAGCCTCAAAAATCAGAATACCAACCTAAGTTGGGACATACCCCCGTCTATGACCTAAATAATCCATAATGGGATACTAAACAATACTGAAAAGAATAAAGAAATGAGCGAGGCTCACTTCTTCACAGTAGATCCATATGAATATCGAATCACCTAGCGCTGCACAGGAGCAACAGAAAACCCTTTGGACCCTACATCAAGAAATGATGTAACATCCAGTGATGGTATATGGGGAGAGCATTGGCATGTAACTCAGGGGTAGGGATAAAATAATGCAATTACCAAAATCCATTCATAAACCATATATGATGACTTCCAAGATACACCCTTACACTGAAGGTTATGCAGTTGCTGTCAAATATAGTAACCCAACAAAGGTTTGGGTCAAATCCCAAGGAAATATGTGGAATCACGGCTCTCAGCTATTGTAATAAATGGGTAGAACTGGAAAAGTAAATGAGAGGGTTTTGAGTAGCAATATATAACAAGTGGATAATATTAACTTCAGTTGAAATAAGTCAAAAGTGAACACTAGGATTGTTTTCCCCTAGCTTCTCAACTATGTAGGCTTACTGTGCTTTGTTGAACCTACCCGATACCTTGTATGCAGAATCTGATAATTTATGTACCATTTATAGTATTTTGGATGAGTAGATGGATTTCACTCTTTACCTTTTGAGTCTCAGGATGCCGCCTTACTAATCCTTATCTTTATCCCAGTTAACTATTACCATTTGAGTCTCTAGTTTTTAGATGCCAGCAAACCATCTTACTTAGATAATACCTAGTAGTGTGGATCGACAGTTAAACTTCACATTAGTGTTGTCATTATTTTTCCTAGTCACTACTCCTCTTTTAGAGTAAGTTGCAATAATCTAGGAGGGATATTAATGTTTTCAACCGCTAAGATAACTATTAAAGTAAAGATAATACAATGCATGCATGTGTTTAGGTTTAGAACAACAATAACACTTCCCCTACTTTGTCAATTCTCTAGGGTTTCCACAACCCTAGCTAAGGGTTTTTAGCCACCCATACTTTGAAGTTATTTAAAACATTCATGATTGAAAGCATAATATGAAATCACAATAATCACAAGTAGAAACCCAAAACCGTAACTGAATTAATCTACTGAAATCAATACAAGAGAATTCCAAGACTAAAATTGAACCTCAGAAACAAAATATGTTTGTAAGTATAAAAAGTGCATAACATCATCTAAAAAATACATGAGAGGTATTTATAGTACACGAGGAAACCCTAAAATCAAAGGCCAAATGAAAAAGGAGACAAAAAGGTCGGTGGACACATATGGTGTCCACATGAGGCCTGGCCTTAGGCGTATCTTCCAAATGTATCATACGGCTGGGTGTATGTAGACCCCTATATGTGCCAGAACAAAAAATCCTGCCGCTCTGCTCTAGGGATTTTGTACTTCTGGCACTTACCTTAACCACATCTGGTCCACATGTTTTACATGTGGTCCACATGTTGACATAGGTAAGTGCCAAAAGATATTTTTCAGATTTTTTACTCTGGAGATCTTCACATCCGGTACTTTCCTTAGTCTTATATAGACCACATGTGCTATATGTGGTATACATGTAGACATAGCTAAGTGTCGGTCCATCCAAAACTTGCAACCAAGCTTCAAATCTTTAACTTTCATCACATGCTTTGGTCATGAACATCTGGAATGTGTTACGAATATCGAAAATTGATCCACTAAATAGCTAAAAATTCCATTTTTCATATTTTTCATGAACTTAGCATCCAAAACCTAGTTTCCTATAAAAAAATACCCAAAATTCATCATATCTAACAAAATAACCTAAGAAGCTAGCATATTTTCTTTTTTTAAGCGTCTAAAGTGAATTATTTCTATAGCACATTAAAACCCTCAACTTAGATCATTTTCCTGTCCTTATGCAACACAACACAAAAAACAAAACAAAACATGACGCTTAATTAGGAGAATATAAGCTATTCAAGGCAGTCAATCAACACTTTAAGCTCAAATCACAACACTCCTTCCTATCTCAAATTTTAAGAACCAACTATGTATAGTATGAAGAATAACTATGTGACACAATGGGATCAATTTATGGCATTATATTTGTAACAGACAACCATGCATATGTACAAGTTATGCTACAAAACATGTAGACAACTAGCAATATGACTTATCTACCCTCACAACAAAGATTTTCACTCACTCATATGAAATAATACATGTCAATGCAAGGATAGTAAACAGACACTCACACTTAGAAGAGAAGTTTCAATCAGTGTTCATCAAATACCATAGGCTTGCTCTTATTTTCTTTATCTTAGTTTTCAGATAGTCAAGTTAAGATCACTATTGGACTTTTCTCAGCTTGTAATGTAGACTTGGGGGCCTGGTATGGTACATATGGACATATCAAATGACTAAGCCTCCTTGGCACTACACTAAACTTGGGGTCTCACTTACTAGCCAATTTCCTTTTCATTTCACCCTTGTTTCTCCTTTTTTGTTTTTATTGCACATTCAGGTTGGGTGTGGTCTTTTGTTATTTATTTTTATCTTTTTCACAACTTTTTCTTTTCTTTTTCTTTTGCTACCACACCCATCCTTACTAACTTATTCTCTTATTTTACCCTTTTACATACTCACTTTATATCGTACACCCCTATGATAGCCACCCTCAACTTAGACAATTTGCCTAAGTTGAGGTGCACAATGTCCAAGAAAGAATAAGACAAAATAGGTTACTACAACATAAATAGGAAAATGATAGGTGAAACAAGAAAAACAGGCTATAAGTCTCAAAATAGTGATCTAGGGATACTATTTCACATAAGAAAGGTCATTTAGGCTAAAATTGGACTACAATAAAAAACAACCTACGATCCTTTCCTAACCGACTATCCTACAACTTAGGCATGAATAATCAGGTAAGTTCTGAATTTAAAACACAAAGGGAACTATGTAGCATCTCTCACACACATGGAATAGAGTCAATATTACACGCTACCACTTATCCAGTTCATGCAACTGTTAGCAATTTATTATCATGTCCCTAATCTTAATTACACAAAACACAATACAACACAAAATAAAACACTACACCACATAAATTTTAATCAAGACATACCAGTTCTGCAACCATCCATGGTCTACAGGAATAGAAGCACGATAATAAAAACTCACAGCAACTATGGTATATCCCACCGTCAACTAAAAATAGTGCACTATCCTTAATGTACTAAAATAATATAAAATAAAAGGAATGAGGACATACTTGGGATGCATTAAGTGTCTGTGTTATGATCTTCTCTATATGGAGGTATATCCACCGGCAGAGGCCATTGGTGTAATTTTTGGGAAGAACTTTACCTTAGGACTATTGGTGGTTTTATATGCTTGTAATAATAAATTTGGATACCTTAGCCTAGTCTAGGGTAGAAGTTGGACTTAGAATGTATTTTTAGAATTAGAAGGGGGTTCTTGATCCACCTTAAGCTTTGATTGATTTAGTTCTCTTGAAAACCTCTGAAGGCTACTAAATGACTAGAAAATGCCTCCTTGAAAACATGTTGGATAATTTGAGTAATTATATTACGGTAATTACATTAGAAGAGATGTATATGGTTTGTTAACTAAATTACCATAAATGCTATGAGTAACTATGGTTTATGCTTGACACCTGATGATAATTATAATACTTTTGTTACATAGATATATATATCTCTATTGATAAATTTACGTTGAAAAAGAAATATGAGTATTGGAGGTATGATCCTCTTTACTTCTCCTTTATGTTCATTTTCTTTAGCCCTCGTGGGGCTCTTCATTTACTTTAGCCCTCGTAGGGCTTGTCATTTACTTTAGCCCTTGTGGAGATTGTTCTTAATTATCAATATTAAATTTCATATTGTGCCTGACAAGGCTGAACAAATTCTTGATGATGATATTGATACTCGACAAGACCAGAGGAGTTTATTAGGATTATATTAATACTTGACAAAGTTGATGGACGTTATGACAATGATATCAATTATCAACAAGGATGGAGTGTGACTGATGATATACCCATCAAGGCTAGAGGATAATTGTTAAAATGCCTATGTGTACATCTATTGGTTCGAGTCCAAATAGCCCTACGTATGGAAATTGTATGCTCATATATGTATATACTTATTTATATGTAATGTGGGTAGATTATTGACATTTGGATACCAGTTGTAGGCTACTAGTGTTAATTGCTTATAAAAGGGAATCGTTAATGATTAATGATAACAAAGAACTAGTGATAGATAATGTTTAATTGACCAATAAAGAAAAGTTGGTAAGTACAAACTATTGTAAAATGAGTATTTAGTTAGTGAGTAATGTTAGCGATAATTATTGGTTAATGGCTAATGTAGTGTGTAGTTGCCTAATAACTGGTTATATCATATGATGGATAGGAATCGAATGGAGTAGTTAGTGATCATTGCTTTGCTAATAAGTAGTAGCTAATGGGTATTGATTATAAGTTGCAAATAATGGTAATTGTATGGAATATGGTGATGTGTTCAATATTAGTAACTAGTGAAAGTTTGATAAAATAACCGATTGATGATAAATCTAAAATACGGTTGAATAATTACAATACCCCATATTAGACTCAGTTTAGTTTAGCTCCTAGTGTTTGCATAAGGGGATTAAAGCCTGGAAATTTATCTAAGTGTTGAAGAATTAGCCTTATTTTGTCTTCTTAACTTTAAGGATTTTTAGTTTGAACTTTTGGGCTCCGAGATGATGGATTTTAAGTTGATTCATGTTCAGGGGTGTCAGAAGCATGTCTCAGGGAACTTTCAGAATTTTTGGATGAGCTTTGGGTCATGTTTGGATTTCTATTCTAGTAGCTCAATGTGATTCCAATGCGTCACACCGTGTATAGAGATGAGCAGTCATCGCATTGTACCAAGCCCTTAAACGGCATTCGAGTTGCGACTTTAATCTCCAGAGGGGAAACTAACTCATTTACCCTTACCCTAAATCATAAAAATAGAATATTAGATGTCGGTTTAAGCATTATACACTCATTCTTCATCAAATTTCTCTCCAAAAAACCCTAAAAAAATTCCAAGAAATTAAAAGTCCATTATACCCTCTTCAAGAAAATCAAGAATCTAAGTTTCCGAATTCAAGAACTTCAAGAAGAAGCCTTCAAGAACATATTTAAGAGTTTGAAGTCAAGTTTCTACATAAAATTAAGCGTAATAAGGTATGTGGGGTTATGAACAAGGGCTTTCTTTAACCCTTGTGCCCAAAATTGCATGATTTTAAGATTTATTTCCTTGCTTTGAAGTAGGGTTTATACCCAAGTTTACATATTCTTGAAGCATGTGATAATTATGATATCTGATGAGATTTCTATCATGCATGAGATTGAACTATCTTGACTTGATATTGTTGAAGTATTTTCAAGATTGTTATTGAGCATGAAGTTCTGTTATGTATTGACTTGAGATTAAAGCATGGGTTTTAAGCCCTAAGTTTAAGTATTGAGATTTCAAGAAGTGCTCTTATGTTTTATTTGGAAAGTTCGTATCAAGAATGAGCTGATTTTTCAAGAAAGCTACGATCTTAAGTTTCTTGATGGTGTTATACCAAGATTTAAAGAAAGATGGTTCTTTTGATCCTTAGCTAAGATATGAAATCCACAATTATTTATCTTGATTTCAGTTTCAGTAAAGAAGAGCATAACTGATTTTCATTATAAACCCTTATCCAATTTTAAGGTGGATTTCCTAAAGTCTAAGCATATAAGTATGGGAGTAGTATTTATGTAACACCCCATACTTCTACCTAGCTTAAATTCATCCCAAAAATGTCAAAGACTTGATTTAAAGATAAATAACTTTTATACATGTAGAATTTTCAAGATTTTGACTTTTTGTTGTGTGGAAAATTGAATAAGCTTTCCATCGATATAAATTTGCCCAAATTCTGCACCCAGACAAGGAGTTAGAGCCATTTTAGTTTGACAGTGTACCACCTGGTACTTTAGTACATTGCAGAGCCAGCCAAAATAGCATTTTTCAAAAACCAGTGAGCCTCTGCAATATTGGTGCATCACACCAAGGATCAATTTTAGAATTATCAATTTCCAATGCACCAATGCGATTCCACTGTGTCCCAGTGCTCTTCCATTTTTCATCCAAGGTGGAAATGGGATACCACAGCATCGTGCCACCAACCAGTTTCCCAGTCATCCAGTTTCCAGTGACCTGGCATGATTTCACCACATCGCGCTAGCATGTAAAATCAAGATTTTTGTTCAGGTTCCGTTATTTAATTTCAGGGACTATTTGGTAATTTCCCAAAGCCCCTAATCAGCCTAAATACGGGATTTATACCCTCAATAGCCAAAATTGCTCATTATGTTTACTATTCCTGAAGAACAAAAGCACTCTCTCTCAAATAAGCAAACCCTAGTATCACGAAATCAAGGTCAATCCCAAGAATCTCTCCAAGGACTCCAACAAACTCACGAATTAAGGTATTTTCGATGTTTATTCATGGGTCCCTTCCACCCATGAATCCCAAGAATCTCTTTTCAAAGTACCAGATTATGTATTTATGAGTTGTGCAGGATTTACCTAAATTGAAGTTCATGTTTATGTTGTTGTTGGGTGTTGATTCTTGCTTTAGATTACAAGTTTCAAGATGTGATCCTAGTATGTGATGATTTGCATGATGTTCATGATGAAACCTTCAAGTTGAAAGTTTATTAACGTAGCCATGATACTTAGATGTAGTAATTGTTGTATAACCAAAGAATATTCCCCATATGTTTGATAAAATGCCTATGTGAATGAATTAGTGCCATTATAGCATGTCAACATGAGATCCCCATTTATGTACAAGTTAATGCATGCTATGTGATTGAAGAAATGCCTCATTGATTATATTGTGAATGGTAGACTATGGTCATGTTATTCCAGAAATTGTCATTCTTTATACTATCCATGCTATCAAGTCTTGGGGGTATTTAATACCCAAAAATTTAGCTATTTCCCTAGAGCCACTGTCAGTTACAGAATAGTCTCAGTAATATCATGATCAGTAGTACTCTCAATTAGTTTTAGAACTCAGTAAAACTCACTCAGTTATAGAACTTAGGAAAAATCAGTAATCTCAGTCTCTATCCAATCCAATTTTTGTAATCAGTTCAGAAACTCAGAAACATTTAGTTAGATAACAGAATTCAGTAGTATTCTATTAGTCAATGGAACCCAGTGAACTCAGTTAGAGTAGTGAGGTAACATGATCAGTAACAATTTAGCCCAGTCCAGCACAGTCTAAGAATCAGCTCAATGTCTATTCAGTTGAGAGTAGGATTTAACACCGAGCGAGAGCAGGGATGACGACTTCCCCTTCAGTTAGGAAGAGTAACTAGTAGCAGTCCCTGTACTAAAAAGTGTCTTTACCCATCAGATTATGCTTGATTTATTATTTAGGGTTACCCGTCAAATAGGCTTTACCAAAACAGTGTCTTTACCCATGGAGGGGTACTGATATCCTTCCAGATGGGGTTATTGGTTGGAGCTCACTAGTTAAGATTTAGGTCATGTTGGTTATATCATTACTATCTTCAGTTTCAGTTGCAGTCTCAGTCTTTAGAATAGAACTTTGTTCAAAATTTCAAAAATTAGGACTGTTAGATACAGTCATTCAACTCAATAAAGAACTCAAATTGTTCCACAGATTCAGGATTATTAGATATTGTCAATCAGCATCAGTATCAATAAATTAAAGGACCACCCACCAGATAGGACTGATTTAGGGGTCACCCATTAGATAGGATCGACCCCACAAAACTCATCTGTAATACAGTACTAGGAGATCCAGATATCAGTATTACAGTATTAGTCAACTCAAATAATATTTAGACAGTATTTAGAACTCGGTATCAGTATTAGTATGACATTATTTACAGTTTAAATTTTCATGCATGTATCCTCATTCAGTAGTCTCATGTTATTCAGTCAGTTTTATGTTTATGCATATGAACCCTTGCATTTAGCCTTACATCACCTAGCATACCAGTACATTCCCATGTACTGATGTATACTTTTCTTGCGCTATGGTGTCTTATACCATAGGTTTAGACGCACAGACTCTCGAGCACCCTTAGCAGTTCAGATTCAGCTAGCAACAGTAGAATTAGCAGTGAGTCCTCATCATTCGAGAATGCTCCTTATTTTATTATTGCATTAGATTTAGTATTTTAGTAGATGGAGTTAGCTGGATCAACTCCATAGTTCAGACAGGTTAGAGGTATTTCAGACTAGAGTATTATCAGACAACTATTTTGGTTTTGGTATTGTTATACCTTATATAGTTGTATTTCAGTTTTGAACCTTATGACAAGCTTTCACCAAATTTCTGCATTATACAGTATTATTATTCAGTTATTGCAGCAGGTACCAGTCATGGGTTAGCTTATGGTCCTTTGGGATTATAAGCACCGTGTAGCATTTGGGGTTCATAATTTGAGGCATTACATACTTGGTATCAGAGCTTAAGGTTCAATAATGTCCTAGGAAGTCAGAAATCTGCATATAGTAGAGTTTTGTGCATAGGCATGTAGTGTGCCACACTTATGGATAGGAGGCTATGAGATATTTTATGAATAGTTTCCCTTATTTTAGTATTCATGTCGTTCGAGTGAGCATGAGTTCCAGTAAAATCCTCAGTATAATTTAATTCTTCATTTTATTGCAGAATATACCTCCTCGCAGAGCTAATGCTCATAGAAATGATAACCAGCCACCTCAGCCCGCAGACCCTTTCTATAAAACTGTGTCACATGCACTCATATAGAGTTTTGGGCAGCTTTTCAGGCACTATCCTAAGCCGTGATAGCTAATGTCCAGGGTAACCATTAGGCTGCAGCCCTACCTCAGTAAGATGGGGATTTATCCGCAGCCAGAATCAGAGGTTTTATGAGAATGAATCCGCCAGAATTCTTTGGGTCAAATGCAGGTGAGGACCCATACTTTTTCTTGATGAGGTAAAGAAGATCACCCAGATTATAAATATCTCTGAAGAGGAGAGTGTAGAATTGACATCCTATAGGCTGAAGGATGTTGCTAAAGAAGAGTGGAGGGGAGGATACAACTCCCATGACCTAGCAAATAATTTAAGATGTGTTCTTAGACAAGTTTTCCCACTTGAGATGAGGGAAGCTAATATTGAAGAGTTCATGAACCTGAGGCAGGGCTCTATGACAGTGAAGGAGTATTTCCTCAAGTTCAACCAATAGTCTAAGTATGCCCTTAATCAGATGGATAACCCTAGATCAAACATGAGTAAGTTTGTGATTGGTGTGTCTGGGTTGGTGATTAAGAAGTGTAGGACTACTATGCTTAATAGAGACATGGATCTTTCTATATTGATGATGCAGGTTAAGGTAGAGAAAGCTAATAAAGAGAAAGAGTAAATAAGATATCCAGAATAGGTAGTTTAAGTTTTCTCAGCCTGGGTCACAGTGTGGTAACTGTTCTCAGTATAGTTAGAAGTTTTCAGTCCCAGCTCTATCTTCAGCTAGTATGCGAATACCAAAGTTCAGGAATAACAGTCATAATGGGGTACCAGGCTCCAAGACCCAGGGTAGTGTGAGAAGCGATCGTACCTATCCACTTTGTGAAAAGTATGGTAGAAATCACCTAGGTTTGTATAGAGCAAACAGTAAGGTATGCTTTAGATATGGTAATCCAGGCCATAGGTTGTAGGAGTATAGAATAATGGCTCAAAGAGGTAGAGATTTGCGTCAGCAGGGTGCTACTTCTAGTACCACTGGTGCTCAACGCCAGAACAGATTTTATACACTCAAGATGCGCCATGATTAGAGAAGTTCCACTAACTTAGATTCGGGTACATTTTGAGTCTTTAATATTCATGATATAATTTTTTAGATCTTTTGCTACCAATTGAGCTTAAGTTTTCAGCATGAGTTAGTCAGTAAAGCCAGTTATTCAGTTTAATAGTCAAGTAGTCAAATTCGTATGGTTTGTTTTTCCCATTTTTCCATCTATTCATATTATCATAAATCTAAAAAATGTAACTATTCCTAGATAGAACATCCTAGTAATTGCGAGTTTATCTTAGTTCATAAATCATGTATTAGTTTTAAATCCTAAATATTCAGTCACGATTTAGTTTGTAGGTGCCCTATGCATTTCCCCAGTATCTTAGTGAAGTCAACATTCCTCGAAGGACATAGTGTCTCAAGGGGGAGATACACTATAAATCCCAAGCTATCATGCTCTAAACCTTCCATTTTAGCTTCACATAACGAATCCAGTTTGGGGTAATGGGTACTCATAGTTGACCCTGTAGTTCTAATCTCAGCCGTAAGCTATGTAGTCAAGGGCTCAGTTTAGTTCACGATATTCAATTTGTGTATCATGTATCAGACTCATTTATGTTCTTATGTTTCTATTCATGCATTCTCAGTAAATGATCTTAGACTTATTAGAGTTCTCAGCTTAAGGTAACAATCTTCCTTAGATCTACTCTAAGTTCTCAGCTTAAGGTAACAATCTTCCTTAGATATACTCAGTTCCATGCTTAGTTACAGCCATAATCTTAGTATCAGTTATTGTTGCTTATTCAGTCATGCTTTCATTAATCAGTTTAGTCATATTTTCCATGCATCAGATATGCATATCCAGCATCTAAATTTAGAATGTTAATACTCTTTCAGCATAACTAGCCATATTCGAGGATGAATATTCCCATGGGGGAGATATTGTAACACTCCAGACTTCTACCTAGCTTAAATTCATACCAAAAATATCAAAGACTTTATTTAAGTATGAATACACTTTTATGAAAGTGGAATTTTCAAGATTTTGACTTTTTGTTGTGTGGGAAATTGAATAAGTTTTCTATCGATATAAAATTCGCCTAAATCCAACACCGGGGTGAAAAATTAGAGCCATATTAGTATGACAGTGTACCACCTGGTACTTTAGCGCATCGCGGAGCCAGCCAAAATGGCATTTGTTAAAAACCAGTGAGCCTCTGCGATCTTGGCATGTCACACCAATCAATTTTAAAATTGTCAATTTTTATTGCACCAACGCGATTCCACTGCATCGCGGTGCCCTTCTATTTCACATCCAAGGTGGCAGCGCGATACCACCATGTCACACGATGAACCAGTTTCCTAGTCATCAAGTTTTCATTGAGCTGGTGCGATTTCACCGCGTCGCGCCAGCATGTAAAATTGGGATTTTTGTTGAGGTTCTGTTATTTAATTTCAAGGACCATTTGGTAATTTCCCAAAGACCCTAATCAGCCTAAATACAGGATTTATACCCTCAATAGCCAAAATTGCTCATTATGTTCACTATTCTTCAAGAACAAAAGCACTCTTTCTCAAATTAGCAAACAGTAATGAAGAAATCAAGGTCAATCCCAAGAATCTATCCAAGGATTATAAGAAAGTTATGGTATGCTAGATGTTTATTCATGGCCCCCTTCACTCATAAAATTCAAGAATCTCTTTTCAAAGTACAAATTTATGTATTTATGAGTTTTTTATGATTTACCTGAATTGACGTTCATGTTTATGTTGTTGTTAGGTGTTGATTCATGTTTCAGATTACAAGTTCCAAGATTTGATCCTAGTATGTGATGATTTGAATGATGTTCATGATAAACCCTTCAAGTTGCAAGTTTATTGATGTAGCCATGATACTTAGATGTAGTAATTATTGTATAACCAAAGCATGTTCCCCATATGTTTGATAAAATGCCTACGTGAATGAATTAGTTCCCCTATAGCATGTCAACATGAGATCCCCATTTATGTACAAGTTAATGCATGCTATGTGTTTGAAGAAATGCCTCATTGATTGTATTGTGAATGATAGACTACTGTCATGTTATTTTAAAAATTGTCATGCTTTATATTATTCATGCTATCGAGTCCTAGGGGTATTTAATACCCAAAAGTTTAGCTGTTTGCCTAGATCCAGTTTCAGTTACAGAATAGTCTCATTTATGTCACACTCAGTAGTACTCTCAATCATTTTTAGAACTCAGTAAAACTCAGTAAAACTCAGTCAGTTATAGAACTTAGGAAAATTGAGTAATCTCAGTATCTATCCAATCTAGTTTCAGTAATCAGTTCAGAAACTCAATAACATTCAGTTAGATAACTGAATTCACTAGTATTATATGATTCAACATAACCCAGTAAACTCAATTAGATCAATCACGTAACATGATCAGTAACAGATTTAGCCAGTTCAGTACAGTCTAATAATCAGCTCAGTGTTTATTCAGTTGGGAGTAAGTTTCAGCATCGAGCAAGAGCAGGGATAACGACTTCCCCATCAGTTAGAAAGAGTCATTAGTAGCAGTTCTTATACTCCAGAACTATAGAGCCAACGCAGGATGAGGGGTCACCTATTAGATTAAGGCTTGGCTACCTCCCAGGGGTCACCCGTCAGATTTAGCTTGATTTCTTGTTCAGGGTCACCCGTCAGATAGTCTTGACCACAATAGTGTCTTTACCCATGGTACGGTACTAACACCCTTCCAGTTGAGGTTACAGGTTGGAACCCACTAGTTCAGATTTGGGGCATGTCAGTTAGATGATTACTTCCTACAGTTTCAGTTTCAGTCTCAGTCTTCAAAATAGTACTTAGTTTTGAATTTCAGAAATTAGGACTATCAGATATAGTCACTCAGCTTAGTAAATAACTCAGATAGTTCTATAGATTCAGGACTATTAGATACATTCAATCAACATTAGTATCAGTAAATTCATAGATCACCTGCCAGATAGGACTAATCTCGGGGGTCACTCATTAGATAGGTCGACCCCATAACAGTCATAAAAAATATAGTACTAAGAGATCAAGTTATTAGTATTAGAGTATCAATAAACTCAAATAATAGTTAGATGGTATTCAAAACTCGGTATCCAGTGTTAGTACAACCTTAGTTATAGTTTACATTTTCATGCATATATCTTCATTCAGTAGTCTCATATTATTCAGTCAGTTTTATGTTCTTGCATATGAACCCTTGCATTTAACCTTACCTCATCTAGCATACCAGTACATTCTGATGTACTAACGTAAACTTTTCTTGCACTATGGTGTCTTATACCATAGGTTCAGACGCACCAACTCTGAGCATCCTTAGCAGTTCAGATTCAGCTAGCAGTAGTAGAGTTAGCAGTGAGTCCTTATCATTCAAGAATGTTCCTTATTTTATTATTGCATTAGATTTAGTATTTTAGTAGATGGAGTTAGTTGGGGGATTGTCATATCAACTCTACAATTCAGACAGATTAGAGGCTTTTCAGACTAGAGTATTTTTCAGACAGTTGTTCTGGTTTTGGTATTGTTATACCTTATACAGCTGTATTTTAGTTTTGAACCTTATGGAAAGTTTTCACCAAATTTATGCATTATACAGTATTATTATTTAGTTATTACAGCAGGTACCATTCATGTGTTAGCTTGTGGTCCTTCGAGATTATGAGCATCATGTAGCGTCTGGGGTTCTGAATTTAGGGCGTTTCAATTTAGCACTGAGTTTGGTATGATTCCAAGGTTTCATGCCCCAGAACTACGTGACACCATAGGTTTTAATACCCATAAGTAGGTTCAGTATAGTGACCACTCTAGTTTAGATACATATTCTGATGACAAGGGTAGGACAACTTTCTCTAGTGTGAGCTCTACTCTCCGTGGGTAAGAAGCAGGACTCTAGGATAGCTCACTTGGTGTATGTCGGCTAGAATAACATCCCTTAGAAATATTAAAAGTAAAGCATTTAGTGACAAAGTGTGTGACTCACAAAGTTTATTTAGTATGCTTTATTAGTCATGCTTTATGATTTTTAGTTTTTAGTTTTATTCAAGATCAAGATAAGTCACCTAAACATAGCATGCATTAAAACTTATAGAAACTAATTTTTATGGCTCACAAATTTGTTATTATGCACTACTATTCTTTTTTTATGATGTCACAATACTTATTTCATTCAAGCCTGAGATGAGCTATTTACATTTAGCATGCATTGTTTGAAATTCTGATGTATAAATTGAGTTATTATTTTATTTATGCATTTACCCCAACATAATCATTACATTTAAGAAGTATTGATCCATATATATGTCTATTTGCTACATTATCTTATAATGTAGTTCTTGATGCTCAGTTACAGCAGTGTGATTGATTTTGAGCATCACTACCTACATCCTAGCTCTTGGTGAGTCCTTATAGTTTGAGGGTCTATTATACTAGATAGTGAAGATAGTGAAGTATTTTAGTCATTTGGTTTTCATTCAATTCAAGTCAGCTGGGGCTTGTCCCAGTGACTCTGTAGTTAGAAGTTGAAGCTTGTCCGACTGATTTCCATTTTTAGATTTCAAGAGAGTTTGTTTTCAAGTTTAATACTTTTAATAAGATGTTAATTCAGTTTCAGTTAAGACAGTTATTCAGTATTTTGAGATTTTGCATGTTAAGATTATCATTATTATGAGTTCCAAGGTTGTTAGTAGGCTTAAAAGGATTAGCTTGGGAATACTTGTAGTCTTGAGCATCGTGTGACATCTAGGGGATATTTCTGAGGTGTTAAAAATTTGGTATCAGAGCCAAGTTTAAAGAGTCCGAGGGAGTCAGACAAGCTACGTAACATAGAGTCTTGGCCATGGGTATGAAGAGCACCATATTTATGTGCAAGAGGTTACAAAATGGTTTAGGAAATAATCGTATTTCTTTCATGATCTATTGTACTTGTAGTTGTACTATCTGCTTTATCTCATGCTTTTATGTGACGGAATATGCCTCTTTACCGAGCGAATGCACACAGAAATGGTGACCAACCCCCAGTTCAAGACAACCATCTGAATTATAATTTGTCTGATGCTAAATTTAGGTCTGCCTTTCAAGCGTTGGACGGCCCAAGCCATAACTACTGATATTGGGTGTATTTATGCATTCTAGCCTTACTATTCTAGCCTTTTAGCCTTAGTTTGAGGATGATTCATGTTCTTAGTGTGTAATAATGATATAAATGTGCATATAAGTGTCCATTTATGATTTTACTTTGTTTAAAGGTATTTTCAAATGAGTTTTGATTCAAATTGATCATTTAGAGTTCAACCGAGAAAACTAGTGTTACTAGCTTGAGCTAGGTGCTTGTCTAGTCTATTGTCTTGGGTTCTAATGTGTTTTAATGAGTTACTAAGGTTTTTATTATGTATTTATATGGGAAAAAACTTTCTGATAATGATTAAGGGTAAATTGGATCAAGACAAGAGTCAAAACAATAAGCTTAAGCTCAACGTGAATTTAGCCTATGCTTAGCTCGTATTTCTAGTTCACCGTCTTAAATGTAGTGTTATTTTGAGATCTAAATTGTTGTGTTTAATTCTATAGTATGATTTTTGAATGATTATTATGATATATGAAGGATATACTGATATGCCCAAATTACAGCTCTCGTTAGAAAGTGTAAGCGGTCGCTGTCAAATATAGAACCCAAATGGTTGGGTATCGAATCCCACAGGGAATACTTGGTCACTAAGTGTTGCAATTATTAGTAAACTATTGGTCAAAAATTCTATGGAAAAAGGGGGGTTTGATTTATGCATGAACTAATAGTATCAAAATAACGAATGAGACGATGTATTTAGTAAGATTTAATCACAGATAATAATAAGTTAGGGTTATGTCCACCTTGTAAGTTCTACGTATCTATTAGCTATGAGTAATGCGGAATTTAGACATGCATGCACCTATAGAGATTCATATTTTAATTGTAAATCCAAGTGTTTCCCAACCATCAAGGATTATTTCACTTTAGCTCTCTCGAGCCTAAAGTGTATAACGAATGGTACAAATTCTCCAAGAAAGTTAATACGGTTAAGGCATTAACGTGTAAACAGGGGTAGGAAACCCTATTTTTTTGTCATACTCTCTTTTCCAAACATGTAACTTTTCTCTCGAACAAGTTAATGCTATAATGACGTATTCTCTATGTTTGCAACCATAAGAATTCAATTAAAACAAAGAGAGTAATGATATAGGTAGCATACACATCAAGAATTCACAAACTCATAGCAATAGATAGTATCTCACAAGGTTTCCATAACCCTAACAGAGAAGTTTAGCTACTCATGATAACAACGGGAATCACAATAGACATAATCATCATACCACAACCTAGAACAAGCTTGGCGATGGAGATGGTTTTTGGCGTCAAATAGGGGTTGACGTTTTTTTCTCTAGCCGTTGCTCTCTGAGCCGTTTTTCTCTGTCTGAACTTACAGAATCTGTAAAATGATTAATGTAGAATGTCGAATGATGAATAATCGAATGAATAATGATTAATGATGCTGAAAAATTCAGTAATAGGGTTTTTATAATATCCTTGTCCACTAAGTTGCTACTGCCTCCTTAAGTATTTAAAAATACTGGGATTGCACGGGAAAAACTTCCCATGCATCACTTTTAGTCCAAAAGCTGCCTTCCCTCTAATGTGAAGTTTTCCTTTTCTGCTCACAAGTCCATAAAGTGCTGAAATCTTCATCATTATTACCTGAACAAACATGCTAATGACGTAGGTCAGCTCACTTAAAGGAAAATGGACTAAAAGTGCAGGAATTATATATTTTTTCCTCAAAACTTAGCTAAAACATGGGTAAATTATGGTTCTTAGGCGTGTAAATATGCCCAACATCATATACAAGTTTCAAATCAAGTGGAAACAACTCAAAAAGGCTCGAAATGGTTAGATGAAAGCACAATACACAACTTGGACTCAATTTGGACATGTGGAATGTCCAGGGTGAGTGTGGGGTGCTCTATGGGCGCATTCTACATACTGAAATACTACGAAGGCACCCAAAATAGTGTACCCTCGCGATGAGGCCACCTCGCTACCACTACTTAATTCAAATGGCCCTCGCAATGCGATCCTATTTCAAATATAGGCAAAAGTGTAGATTTGAATTCTACACATCTTGGGACTACTTGGACACTATAAATACATGTTTGTAATTGTTAATATTCATCTTGGGATGTCTTTGAGAATCAATAAGGCTGCTACAACTTCATAATTCAGGTTTTTATCATTTTAATTCAGTTCATACATGTTAGTAGTCATTAATTACAATATTATGATTTCGATTATGACTATGCGTGGCTAAACGCCCTTTTTCTGGGGTTGAATCCAAGAACATGATTATTATTTCTATGTATTAAGTTTGTTAGCCTTGATTATCACAATTGGTTGTTTGTTTATTTTTGTTATAACTATTTTAAGGATTCACGACCCTTAGAATATATCTATTGTCAACCTTATGAACTCGGGAGAGGGAATATGGAGATAGAATATGGGAATAAACAGAGTATGGTTCTTGATTCTTTATAAAATAAAAAACTTGAATTATTATCTAGGACAAGGATGTACTTAGATACCTTACTCGATTCATATGTAGGATGATATTTGTTAAGAACTTAAGTGAATTATTACATTCTCGCTCAATGATGTAGGTGTAAGGTTCAACTTAGGTAATAGATTAGAGGTTGGGAAACCATAATCATGCAATTAACCCTACAAATCAACAACAAAGATAAGCAAGTTAAGGAATGAAATCCAATAGCATAATATGATTGTTCAGAGTGCTTCAACCCTAGGTTTTCTCCTATTGATTGTCTCAAGACCTTTACTTTCTGCATTTTTTAATTTTAATATACAATTTCTAAACTTTTTATTTGGTTACTCTCACATTAATTGAATCTAAATTATGGACTGAAATCAAATCATTGCCAAATCTAGTGTTTGTGGGATCGATAACTCAGCTTTCTTGAAGGCGACTATGTAATTTGGTAGACCACATACACTTGCGTGTGTTCTTGGGCACTGTCAACTATCAATGTTTAGGGAAACCATTAGGCTATAGTCCTACTTTAGTAGAATGGTGATCTAGCTACAGCTAGAATTCGTGACTTCATGAGAATGAATCCACCAGAGTTCTCTCGGTCCAAAGTAGGTGAGGACCCACAAATCTACATTGATAAGATTACCTAATTTATGCATGTTACTAAGGAGGAGAGTATGAAATTTTCATCCTATAAGTTTAAGGATATTGCTTATGATTAGGTTGTTATAAGGAAGGATGGTAGAGGTGAAAATACAGATTCTATGAGTTAGTAGGTATTTTAGGATGCATTTTTGGATAGGTTCTTTTTGCTTGAGATGAGAGAATCTAAGATTGAGGAATTCATCAACCTAATGTAGGGCTCGATGATAGTGAAAGAGTATGCCTTAAGTTCCCCTAATTGTCTAAGTATGTTCCTGAGTTGATAGCTGACCCTAGATCTAGTATGAGTAAGTTTTCACTGGAGTGTATGGTTTGGTAGTCAAAGAGAGTAGGACTTCCATGCTTATTGGGGATATGGATCTTGCTAGGCTAATGAATCATGCTAAATAGATTGAGGTAGAGAAGTGGAAGGAGAGAGAAAAGGGAAATAAAAAGGCTAGAACTGGATAGTTTGAGGATGGTCAACCAAGTTATGGAGGGGGGAATCATTCATAGTTTTAGGGTCAATCATCTATGACAATTCCATATTCATCTAGTGCCCCTACACCCAAAACAAACAGGAGCAGTGGGGCAAGACTTCTACTTCTAGGTCTCAGAGTAGTGTGGGTAGAAGGCCTAATTATCCGACATGTGCAAAGTGTGGTGGAAACCATTTTCGTGAGTGTTTGATGGGAAAGAGGGGTTGCTATATATATAGAAAATTGGGTCATAGAATTAAAGAGTGTCCATATTCTAAGTAAGGAAGCAGGGATGTTCATCCCCAGACTATGGCTACTAACGCACTAGCTCCTCCAGGTCACCCAGTCTCTCCTTAGGGCGCATTATCTAGTATCGGGGGTGGTAAGTGCCAGAATTGGTTCTATGCTTTACCATCCCTACAGGAGCAGGAGAGTTCACTAGATATTGTTACTATTATGCTTTACGTATTTTATTTTGATTTTTATATGTTGTTAGACCCCAAATCATATCTGTCTTATGTAACTCCTTTGATTGCAAAAAACTTTGGGATAGATCCTGAAAATCTCTCTAAGCCCTTCCTAGTTTCCACCATAGTGGGGGAGTCAATTATTGCCAGACGAGTCTATAATAAGTGTCCTATCACTTTCCTTTATAAGATCATACTAGCAGACCTAATAAAGCTATTAATGGTTGATTTCGATATTATTCTAGGCATGGATTGGCTCTATTCATGCTATGTATCAATAGATTGTCGCACCCGTGTGGTAAAGTTTCAGTTTTATCATGAGGTAGGTTTTGAGTAGAAAGGTAGTTCCCAATCTCCCAAGAGTCATTTTATATCCTATCTTAAGGCCAAAAATTTGATATCCAAAGGGTTTATTTATCATTTAGTTTGAGTCAAAAATACTAAGTCGAAGCTTTAATAGTTTAGTCAGTCCGGTAGTTAATGAGTTTCCTGAGATTTTTCTTGAATATTTGCCAAGAGTACCTCCCGATATAGAAATTGAATTTGGTATTGATCTTATTCTTGATACTCAACCCATCTCCATCCCTCCATATAGTATGGCTTTTTCCGAGCTTAAAGATTTAAAGGAGCAGCTTCAAGACCTCTTAGATAAAGGTTTCATAAATCCTAGTGTTTCTCCAATAGGTGCTCCAGTCTTGTTCGTGAGTAGGAAAGATGGCTTTCTCCAAATGTGCATCGACTACCACTAGTTATGTCCTTCGGGCTAACGAATGCCCCAACAACCTTCATGAACTTGATGAACAGAGTGTTCAAACAATACTTGGACATGTTCATCATAGTGTTCATCAATGATATTTTTGTCTATTCCCATAGTGAGAATGACCATGCTGACCATCTCAGAATTGTGTTGCAAACCCTTAAAGATAACCAGTTATTCATCAAATTTAGTAGGTGTGAATTTTATCTAAGGTCAGTAACTTTTCTTAGCCATATTGTTTCTACTGATGGCATTAGAGTTGATCCTCAAAAGATAAAAGTAGTGAGAAACTGGCCTTGACCTATCTCTCCATTTGATATTAGGAATTTCTTGGGTCTAGCTTGTATTATCGATGATTTGTTTAATGGTTTTTATCTATTACATCCCCCATGTATAGATTGACTCATAAGAAAGTTAAATTTCAGTGGTCAAATTCCTATGAGAAGAGATTTCAGGAGTTAAAGAATCGACTCACTTCAGTCCCAGTTTTGTCATTATGTGGTGGTACAAATGAATTTATTGTTTACTGTGATGCTTCTAGAGTTTGTTTAGGTTGTTTTTTTAGATTTAGAGAGATAAGGTCATAGCCTATTTCTCTAGACAACTTAAGCCTCATGAAAAAAATTATCCTACCCACAATCTTGAGTTAGCAGCTGTTGTTTTTGCCTTGAAAATATGGAGGAATTATTTTTATGGGGTGCATGTTGATGTGTTCATAGATCAAAAAATCTTGGAATATGTGTTTTCACAAAAAGATTTAAATCTTCATCAAAGAAGATGTTTGGAGATTCTAAAATATTATGGTATGAGTATTTTGTATCACCCAAGCATGGATAGTGTAATGGCTGACACCCTTAGTAGACTGTCAATGGTTAGTGTTGATCATGTTGAGAATGATAAAAAGAAGTTAGTTCAGGAGGTTTATCAGTTGACTAGGTTAGGCGTTCGGTTGGTCTATTCAGCTAAAGGTAGTATATGGGTTCGAAATAGTTTAGAATCTTGCTTGGTTGCCAAAGTGAAGGAGAAACAAGATAAGGATTTCATCTTGGTTAGGTTGAAGGAGTCAGTCAGAGATAAAAAAGTTGAGACTTTCTCCAAAGGGGCAGATGGCATGTTACGCTAATAGAGTAGACTGTGTGTTCCATGTGTTGATGGTTTGAGGCTGCAGATTTTGTCAAAAGCGCATGGTGCATGTTATTCTATTTACCCAGGAGCCACTATGATGTATTGTGATTTGCGGGAAGTCTATTGGTGGAGTAGAATAAATAGGGATATTGCTAAGTTTATAGCCAAGTGTGCTAATTGTCAATAGGTTAAGGTTGAGCATCAAAAGCCCGATGGTACCTTACAGGAGTTTAGTATTACCACTCGAACGTGGGAAGAAGTGAACATAGACTTTGTGATAGGGTGACCCCATTCGCGTCGTCATTATAATTTGATTTGGGTTACTATTGATAGAATGACCAAGTCAACCCATTTCCTACCATTCCATACTTTCTATTTAGCCAAAGATTATTCTAAGCTGTATATTAGAGAGTTAGTTAGATTGTATGGAGTTTCTTGATCTATTATTTTAGATAGGGGTACTCAGTTTACCTTTTACTTTTGGAAAGCCTTTCAGAAGGGTCTTGGTAACCAAGTTTATCTTAGTTCCAATTTTCATCCTCAGATAGATGGTTAGGTAGAAAGGACTATTCAGACCCTTGAAGATATGTTGAGGGCATGTGTTCTTGAATTTAAAGGAAGTTGGGATGACCAACTACCTTTGATCGAATTTGCCTATGACAACAGTTATCATTCTAGTATCCATATGGTCTATTTAAGGCTCTCTATGAGAGAAGGTATAAATCACCTCTTGGTTGGTTTGAAGTAGGTGAGGTTGCTTTAGTAGGACCAGATGTGGTATTTGAAGCTGTGGAAAAGGTTTAGTTGATTATAGAGAGGCTTAAAACAACCCAGAGTTATTAGAAATCATATGCAAATGTAAGGAGAAGGGATCATGAGTTTGAGGTTAGTGATCTAATTTATTTGATGATTTCATCCAAGAAAGGAGTAAAGAGATTTGGCAAAAAAGGGAAGCGTAGTCCCCGATATGTTGGCCCTTACAAAATATTGAGTCGTGTGGGAAAGGTAGCATATGAGCTTGAGTTTCCTACAGATTTGTCATCCGTTCACCCAGTTTTTCATGTCTCCGTATAAGAAGTGTATTGGTGATCCATCAATTGTAGTTCCTTTGGAAAACACCAAAATTCAGGATAGCCTTTCTTATGAAGAAATCCCAGTTGAGATTCTTAATCACTAGATTTGCAGGCTAAGGAACAAAGAAGTTCCCTTGGTCAAAGTTCTTTTGTGGAATCAGTCTGTTGAGGGTGCCACTTGGGAGGCAGAGATAGATATGCGAATCAAGTACCCTCATCTTTTCTCTGCAAGCTCATAGTCAGCTTAAGGTAACAAGTTTTTCCTTAGATTATCTCTTTTTCCACTTACAATTCCAGCTATATTTAATCATCTTCATGAAATCTCATGCATGCACTAATCAGTTTAGTCATGTAGTCAAGTGTAAGTTATGCATGCTGTATAAGATTTAGGTCTTTCTAATATCCTCAGTGTAGCTAATCTCATTTGAAGAAGAATGTTTCAAAGGGGGAGATATTGTAATACCTCGCATTAGACTAAGCTTAATTCAACTCCTAGTGCTTGCTTAAGAGGCTTAAAGATTGGAAATTTAGCTAAGTGTTGAAGACTTAGCTTTATCTTAACCTCTTAAATTCGAAGATTCTTAAGTTTACCTTCTGAGCTCCGAGAAGATGGGCTTTAAGTTGATTCATGTTTAGGGGTGTATGGAGTATGTCTCAGGGAAGTTTCAGAATTTTCAAATAAGGTTTGGGTCGTGTTTGGATTTCTATTCCATTAGCTCAATGCGATTCCACTGCATCCCGCCGTGTATAGAGACGAGCATGTTATTGCATTGCACCAAGCACCTAAACGACATTCTATTGGTGACTTTAATCTCTAGAGGGGCAATTAAGTCATTTACCTTCACCCCAAATTGTAAAAATATAATATTAGATATCGGTTTAAGCATTATACACTCATTCTTTATTAAATTGCCTTCCAAGAAACCCTAACCAAATTCCAAGAAATCCAAAACTCCATTACATCCTTTTTAAGACAATCAAGAATCTTAGTTTCCAAATTCAATAACTTTAATAAGAAGCTTTTAAGAACATCTTTAACAGTTGAAAGTCAAGTTTCTACATCAAATTAATCCTAATAAGGTAAGTGGGGTTATGAACAAGGGCTTTCTTTAACCCTTCTGCCCAAATTGCATGATTTTAAGATTTATTTCCTTGTTTTGAAGTAGAATTTATACCCATGTTTACATATTCATGAAGCATATGATTATTATGAGATTCAAATAGTTAAGTTGATCATAAAGTTCTTATGTTTATATTTTATCTTATAAGATTTCTATCATGCGTGAGATTGCACTATCTTGACTTGATATTGTTGAAGTTTTTTCAAGATTGTTATTGAGCATATTATTTTATTACGTATTGACTTGAGATTAAATCATGATTTTTAATCCCTAATGAGTTTGTCCTCATGTTCACTTCGAGTAATAAATTTACGAATTTACACTCTTTTTAGCCACGACTTGAGTTTGTGCACCTATTATATATATCTATGCATCTCTTTGATATGGGACAGACGAAGATGTTGTATTGATGATATAAATTTTTGGTAAAAACCTAATGAAATATTAAAGTATTGATGTTATATATATATGTGTGTGTATTGATGATGATAGAAGATATTAAGGGTATTGATTATATACTTATGACCGGTTCAATTCCAAGTCTGAATGATATTTATATCCGATGTAATTTAGAGTCGTGATGATATTTATGACTGATTTAATTTTGATTCTTGATGATATTTATGACCGATTCAATTTCGAGTCTTGATGATATTTACTACTGGTTTAATTCTGAGTCTTGATGATACTTATTCCTAGTTCAATTCTAGAACGCATACATATTCTTGGTTTGATGCTAGAGGATGATTATAATGATGATGGTTATGATAGTAATAGCTTTGAGGATGAGTTTGTGACATTGATTATATACCTTGCATTTATTCTTGCATGCGCATTGCCTATCACTAACCTATATCTATCATCTTGTATGGGGGGAGGGAAGGGGGTTGCATAGGTATGGGTGATAACTATACCTTGTGATGTGTTGTATGCTAATTGAACCTTTTGAGCCTGTGGCGGTGGGGGAACATGATAGGCTGAGCTAGGTATTTTGTTGTCCGGACTAGCCGATTATTTGTGTTGTTATTAATATTGTTATTATCATTGTTATGTCTAGGTTATGTTAGCTTGGTTATTGATTTGGTATCAAGATCTGAGGTATGATTCTGGCTCTTCTGTCTTTCAATTTCACTATCATGTATGACTAGCTCATGATTAGACATTTGGATTAGAAACCCTGAGTATACTGGAACTAGTTCCTACTATGTTTATGAGGTCTTAAAATGCTAGTCTGATGAGTTAGGATATACTTCAGGTTGACCTTGTTCATATATATATGTATATATGTATATCTAGATCGTGTAGCTAGGGTATTATCCTATATCTCTTCCTTCTTTTATTTAGATTGTACATTCATTCCTTCACCTAGTATATTGTTATACATCTTTCTTTCACCCTTCATTCATATATTGACCAGGGATATACAGTATAGTGTTGAGATTTGTGAGTGTGGATGGAGTGGATGGAATAGGATAACACATCCTTGATACTTTTTTAGCCTTATTATTCTACTCTCTTAGACATGAATAAGATAGTTTATCCTTATTACCTCATTGTCTTGCTTATGTAGCTGCTGGATATTTGGGTGTAGTTTTCTATTCTTTTTATATGTTACATATATATCTGCCTTATCTTTGGAGCTCAGTTGGTAGTTGCCAACTGAGTACCATGTGTTTGGTACTCATACTATACTTCTGTAACCTGTAATTAATAGTACGGGTTATCTCCGTTGATGTTTGCATCGTGTGGAGCAACAGCCATGGTTAAGAAACTTAGAGTAAGCTCTTGACGTTCGGAGTATTACTAGACTAGTATCCATGTTGTATTTAGAGATGGTTGTATCTGTATATGCATTTAGTACCTCTTTTGTATCCTTGTTATGTTAGAATCTCTTGTAATTGTACCACCAAGTTGTTGGAGTATACTCTCTATTTGATCTTTTATTACATCTATTTTGCATTCTTTCCTTTATCTCTATGGATAGTTTGTCCAGCTGTTCAGGACCAAGGGTTTGGCTTGCCTTCTAGTGGATTATTTTAGGCGCCATTATGACCCAAAAAATTGGGTCATGACTGCTTGAAACTCAGTTGTGGTTTCAAATTTGGAAGAAGAAAGGTTGAGGAGAGAGATATGTAGTAGGGTTTATTTAATGAAGTACAAAAGGACTTGGATGTATTCTTTTAGATTTTTTTTTATTTCCAAGTTCCAACAATGATAAAAAGCCCCGTGACATCCCACAGTTGGACCCTTTTTTTCTTTCCTTTTCACCTTTCAAATCCTAACCCTAGAAGATTACCAAAATAAAAAAAGTGGACATTGAGTTTATTATGTTACGCTTGTGTCTACCATTTTAAATCTTCTCTTGTAACTCTTTATCTTAAGAGTTGTTATTGTGGCAATTAGAGTTGTTATTGTGGCGAATAGTGCTTAATCTACTTGAAAATTTCATATACCATGTAATAATTTAAAAAGATTTGGGCATTGTAATTATTCAAGAAAGACCTGTCATAACTAATTTTAATATTATTTGTTTATAGATATGAAATATTAATAATTTGTGCATCCCTATTCACTAGAATAAGATTATTATGTCAATAATCTAACCACCGATCAAAGGTAATTTGGAAATGTGATGATCGAACTGGTCATGATTGGCACCCAGCCTGGCCTATGGAAGGAGAACATACTACCATCACTTTTACTCACTTAAATGTCATCTCCACATTCATTATTGTATTAACTTGTGTGATTCTCAACAAATCCTAAATGTGTTTCATTCAGTCACTACTAATTATTCAAAACATCATCATCTATAAAATGTAATAGAGTACGAAAACCTCTATTTATTACAACTTTCGAGACTTAAAGTCACTGTACAAGAACATCTAGAAAGAACAACTGAGTCTTTACTAATACGAATATCCAAAAAATCATAAACAAAGAGAAAATTGTTCAATGCTCGAATCAAAGGATATAATATCATAGAAGATCTAAAGGTTTTTTAGACATGGTGCTCACCCTCGAAATTAGGACCGAAGCATTATCTAGAGTCGAGGTCACGTTTCACTGCTGAAATTTGTTCAGCACTCAACAAAAAGAATAGTACAATTAGCATCAATTCAACAATAAGTAATACTAAGAATCATTGGCCGACTAACATAAAAATGAACAAGTAAGCAAGTCAAACAAGTACAAATATGATCATAAAGAGATTTATAATCAATGATATCATTCAAACAACACATTATAATTCATAATATAATTAAACTGACGAGATACTTTACAGGCTTTGATACTTAATCATTGCCAACAATTATTCATCACTATATATATTCACGAAATGACACTCAATGCATGTAAATGAGTGCATGTATGCATCATCTATTGACAAGCTCATACTCCTTATTATATCATAATATACCGGTGTGGTACCCTACCTATTATCATATCATATCATATTGTACCGACATGGTACCCAACCATTATCAAAACACATCATATTGTACCGGTTTGGTATCTGATCCATCACCTCAGCACGTCACCATAATGCAATAAAAATGCTATGAGTCATCAAAATTCAAATTATGTTAGAATACAATCATAGATGTTCAAGACCTAAACAAGAACAAAGCCAAGAAAGTCTAAATGCAATGTAGAATCATAAAATACCTTAACTCCTTTGCTCAAAGTCACCTTCAAGCCACATTTTTACTCTTTCTTTCTTGTTCAATTTATTCTTGATCTATTCAACAATAAGACACACCACCATTTCAATAATTCATTCTCCTTTAACAACTAGGAATTAAAAATCATTTATTTTAAACATACTTTACCCTATTACATCATCTTAGGGTCATATTATCATTTTAACTTCATGAACACCGCTCAATTTAGCATATTTAACCATAATGCTAGTCAGATTAGTATTTTCTAAAACTTTAGGATTGTTATATACAGAATTCATAACTAATTCCCTCATTTACATCAATTTTCAGAACTAGAGTTTAACCCTCAAACCCACCATTAATCAATTTTTTAGTTATTTCTTAAGGTTAAACCAAGTGAAAATAAGTCTTGAACATAATTACTTACCTCCAAAGATGAATAACCTCTAATTTCCTTTAAAACTTTCCTATCCCCAGCGCCCTATCACATTTTTTTGATTAGTGGGGAATGGAAATATTTTCAAGATTTTAGAAACTAATATTTTACTCTATGTTACCACTGCAGCGATTTCCTCCTATTCTACTAGAGGTTGCTGCTGCAGTTTCCCTAATGCTCTCATAGTACCACTATAGCAATTAATTTTTATACTGTGGTGGTCTAAGGTACAAGACCAGTACTCCTTCTCAGTTTTCCTTATTTTACAATGCATTACAAATCTCGACAATGCAAACCAACTCCTTCAAGATATACTCTATAACAAGAGTTATATAGCTCCATTTCAGGTGCCAAAAATTGATATGGCTTTCTATAAGTATTGTACATCCAACTATTATATCAAACCCCACTAATAATGATCATATCAATACCATATTTCATTCAACTCTTACATCCTCAATTTTGAGCCAAAACTAGATAAGCACTATATTCCTCAAGTTTTAGATATGGGGAGTTTAGGTGCAACTTTTACCTCCTAATTTAGTGTAACAACACTTTGGGTCATTATATTAGATACCAATTTTCCACACATTCTTTGTCTAAGGCAACTATCCAAAATATGATATTCCACCAAGGATCACAATACCCTAGTTATGGAGTTTTAGCCACTTATGATAAGAGAATAGATGAAAAAGCTTAATTCATGAATTGAAGATAAATACTTATAATATAGAAATTCATGATTTTGAATCCTTATTCAAACTAAAAGTACTGTGCTCCAAACTCTCCAAACTCATTTCTTAGAAATAGAATACGTTACAAAGTCAACCCAGTAAAAGATGCCTATTATAACCCTAAGATAGGTATTTATAGGATCCAACCAAGTGGGAATTTGAATTTCAAATTTGGGCAGCCATGTCACGGTTGACGGCTGAAGAGATGGTTCGTCAGGTGGGCGACGGTTCATAAGATGAATAGTCGCCTATTTCCAGAGTTAATCTGTGTAAGGATCATTTAGGTCATTTTCCATATTTCTGCTTATTTTGGGTGTTAAAGAGTTTTTTCATAGATTTCCCAAGTCATTTATGACTTATTGTGACTGATAGTTCGGTTACTAAGTAGTTTGTTTAAGTTTTTGAGCCACTTCCTTATTTTGGAGTCTTCGGTGGTTCCAAATGGACATCAGGCAAAACTTTAGTAAAATGATCTTATATGGAAATTCTAACTACGTCAAAGCTTTGAAATATCAAATTTACGCAGACCTTTGGTTTGGGTCCTAAGGCACCCGAGCTCATTTTGATCTTTTGGTTGGAAAGTTACGAAAATGAAATATGGGCGTGGGACCTGCATTTGGTCAAAATAACCTTGGATTAAAATTCTGAGTGCGCCATCATATTCGAAATATTAAATTTGGCGTGGTTACATAGTTTTTTTGCTATATGAGATTCCGGATGAATCCCGAGGGCTCGATGGAAACTTGGAAGATTTTCCATGTTTCTACTGTCATTTGGTGTAACTGCAATCACAAGCCAAGGACCGTAATTATGGTACCATTGGTAGGAGAAGATAGTATGATCGGGGATCATGTATGCGATTGCAACTTACACTTGCAACCTCAAGAGGCTGCGATGGGTCTGGGTGCATAATAGCGGGACCCGACTACTTGGTACGGGTATAAATAGACCTCAAATGTTGCGAATTCAGCCATTTCTCACCCCTCACTTGAGAGCATAAACTCTAAATAGTGTGATAGCTTAAAATTGAAGCTTGTTGGTGATTGGGAAGCTAGATTAATATTTTTTTTTGTCATTATCTTCTGATTTATGGTAAGAATTGACCCCTTTCTTGGTGAAATTTCTTGATTTATTCCTCAAAACTCCAAAATATTTAGGGCTTAATTTTAGCCTAATTTAGTTTTTTTTTTTACCCATTTTGAGGGTAATGAATCCTTGAGCTTTATACTACGTTGGGTTACTTTTGGAAACTCGATTTCCATAAGCAGGACCTGCATGGAGTTTTGGTATGATTTTTTGACCCGAAGTACAATGGTGCAATATGGGTATCATTTGACACAACCCAACCCTGGGACTTGTTGTAATGGGCACCTCAAGTCCAACTAGGATTGGCGACCGCCCCTTGTTACCCAACCCAACCACCTATATCCAGCCTTCGATGGGCTAAATTTCTAACATATAAGAAGATAGTGTTATTCTTTCCATTAAGACTCTGGGATAGGGTCACAACTATGACCGACCCAACTGATTCCAACCCTACCTCACTAACCGACCAACCATACCGAACCAAACTGTAGACCATAAACCAAAGGGAATACCAAAATATAATTGGAAAATTAATCCTAAAATGTAATATAATGGAACAGTGAGAAATCATGTCTGATGATGCTAGTGTCCCAGCTTATTCTAATGCCAAGGTCGACCGCAATATCAATATTGACCATACTAACCTCCAGAAGTACCACAAAGCCTCTAACCGAAGGAGTAAAAATATATGGTTGGGACATACCACCAACCATAGCCAAAACCAATATCCAAAATAAAAGAAAAGTGCCAAAAGAAATCCATAACATGAAATGATGCCTTCCGAAAGGATGAAAGCTCACCACTTAGTCCAAATGATGATACCTAATCCGCGTGCTAAATAGGAGGAGTAGAATGGACGGTTCCTGCATAGCGTGGGTATACAACCGCCAGTAGACAGGGTTAGAGAATGACTGTTACCATGAAACTCAAGGTAAGGATAAAATAATGCCATTTATAAAACCAAGTAAAACCTCCATAATCCATAAAACCATACATATATAAGTGTTAGGAAAAGAGAATCGGGTTTATCTTGCACTTAAAACCTTTACCTGGGATGTATAGCTTGGTCGTCCTGACTACCCATGGGTCATATGGGTTCAACTCCTCCTGCTAAAAGGGCCCCAGTGCGTGTAGCCATATGACAAGGGAATATCTCATGGGATGACTAGTACATCCCCTAATATAAAATGTGACAAATGCACATGGTCATCAAGACCCCTCATATCGGCAAAAATGAGTTACTGTCTTAAGTTATTAAACAAAAGCTAACCATATTACTTAGATATTACCTAGTAGCACGGTTAAATAATTAAACCTCAAATTACTATTGTCATTATGTTTCCTAATAACAACTCTTTTTTTAGAGTAAGCACCAATATCTAGGTAGGATCCTAACATTTACAACCACTAATACAACTATTATACTGAAGATAATGCAATGCATGCCATGAGTACTAGTTTTGTTTAACAATCACACTTCCCCTACTTTGTCAATCAGCCAGGGTTTGCACAACCCTAGCTATGGGTTTTTAGCTGCTCAAGCTTATGAAGAAATAGATGACATTCATAACTGAAAGTTTAGATGGAATCAAAATGATAAGATGAATAAAAACCCAAAATCATAACTTGATTAATTAACTAAAGCTAATCCATAGGAATCCCAAGATTAAAGATGGATGTTAGAATCAAAATATATTTTTGAGTATCAAAAGTGTCTAAATCCTACAAAAAAAGTACATAAAAAGAATTTATAGTACATGAGAAAACCCTTAAAGCAAAGCCCGAACAAACCAGGAGAAAATAGGGTCGGCGGCCATATGTGGTTTGTCCCTGCGGTTTAGTCATGGGTGCAGGTTGTACCTGGGGTTTGGCTCTAGGTGCAGGTATGGACTGCTGGTACTGAATGGGAAAAAATCCTTCAAGTCATCTCTCAGGATTTTGGACTTTTGGCACCTACTTTGTCTACCCGTGGTTCGTAGGTCCTACGTGCAGTTTGTGGGTTAACTTATTAAGTTTTTAGAGTTCGTTTTTCAATTCTTCTTTGATTCTTGAACATGCTTTGATCATGATCATGTCGGAAACATATCAAACATCCATAATCTCTCAAAAAGTAGCCAAAATACCTTTTTTTGTCCTTTTCACAAACTTAGCATCCAAAATATGGTTTCCTGCAAAACATATCCAATTTGGATCATATCTAACAAAAGACTCAGAATCTTACATATTTTTCTTGTTTTAAGCATTGAAAGTGCTATATTTCTATTACACATCAACACCCTCAACTTAGAACGTTTACATGTCCTCAAGCAATAAAAACACAACAAAACAAAGACAATGCTTTACTAGGAGAAAGTAAGTTATTCAAGATATTCAATCATCACATTAAGTTCAAATCACAACATTCCCCTTCAATCTCACTTTTCAAAACCAACTATGTATGGATATGAATAACAATAGTGTGACACAATGGGGTCAAGGTATGACAATTACATTAGCAACAAACAACCACTCATATATACTAACCACGCTACCCAAACACGTAAATTGTTGGCAATATGACTCAAGTTCCATCATAACACAGATGTCCCACTCAGTCATATTTAATAATACATATCAATGCAGGGATGATCAAGAGACACTTACACTCAACAAATAAGTTCCAATAAATGCATGTCAAATACCATATGTTTTCCCTTATTTTCTTTACCTTAACATTCATATTGTCAAGTTAGGATCACTATATGACTTTTCTCGGCTTGCAATGTAGTCTTGGGGGATGGTATGGTACATATGGACATATAAAGTGACTAAGCCTCCCTGGAATTACACTAACTTTGGGGTCTTACTTACTAACCAAATTCCTTTTTATTCTACCCTTATTTATCCCTTTTATTCTTTTAAGCACATTAAGGCTGGGTGTGGTTTTCTGTTCTTTCTTTTTCTCTTTTTCATAATTTTTCATTTCTTTTTCTTTTTCTACCACACCCAGCTCTACTAACTTTTTCTCTTATTTTACCCTTCTTCAAACCCATTTTACACTACTCACCCCTATGATAGCTACCCTCAACTTAGACATTTTGCCTGTGTTGAGGTGCACAATATCCAAGGAGGACCTGGGCCAAAACAAGTAAATTGTAATACAAATGGGAAGGTGAATGGTGAAAACAAGAAAAATAGGCTTACATGGCTCAAAGAAGGGATCAAGGGATATTATTCACACATGGAATATCATTTAGGCTAAAAGTGGACTACAATAATAAACAACCTATGATCCTTTCCTAACTAACCATCCTTCAACCTAGGCAAGACTAACACGACATGTGCTGAATTTGACATACAAAGGGAACTAGGTAGTATCTCACATACACATAGCACAATGTCAATATCACCAACTACTACCTATCCAGTTCATGCAACTATTAAAGTGATTATCAAGTCCCTAATACTAAAGCCATAACAAGATCCACAAAATTCACACATATATACTTTCACACAGTTCTAAAACACTGATTTATGAAGAGGAATAAAAAATCAATTAAATTATGACTACTATTGTAAATACTTAAAAATCTCTTAATTACACAATACATCATGAAACAAAACAAAATATTCCTAAACATGCTAGCTCTACTAGAAACAAAACTCTAAGGAAAAGAGGCACCGCTACAAAAACCCTAAGAAGACATCAAGTCCCACAAGCAGCCCTACCCCCAACTAAAAATCATGCATTTTCCCCAATGCATCTAACCAAAATAAGAGAGTTAGCACATCCCTGCGGCATCATAGGTGCAAAGATCTGAGTCAGTCATGCAATATTAATACAAATAACAAAATACCTTGGGTGGCCTCCCAAGAAGCGCCTTATTTATTTTCACAGCACGACGCAGTTCCCTAAGCTACTCAAACTTTGCCCAGTTCAATCTCAGCACAAACTCTAACTTCGTTAAGGTTTCCCATGTAGTGTTTCACTCACTGTAGGTTTACTTTAAACGAGACATCACCATCACACTTTACCTCAATAGCACCATACGGGAACACCTTAACCAGAGTGAATGGTTTGATCCTTCTTGATTTTAGCTTGCCAGGAAACAAATATAGTCTTGAATTGTATAACAAAACTAAGTCATTGGGTTTGAATATTCTCTTCTCAATCTTATTGTCATGGTACAACTTCATTATTTCTTTGTATATTTCCAAGATCTCATAAGCTTTGAGTTGAAATTCATCCAACTCATTTACCTTGCTCAACCTCAAGTTTATTACATCATGCCATTAAAAATTCAACCTTTTCAATGCCCATAGTTCCTTATGCCCAAACTCAATCGATAACTGAAATATTTTTCCATACACCAACTAATATAGAGAGGCATCTATGGGGGGTATTATATGATTTCCAGCAGACCCACAATTCTTGATCTAACTTTCTAGACTTTTCAGTCTGATTAGCATTCACAGTCTTCGCCAAGATGGACTTTATTTCTCCGTTGGAGTCTTCTACTTGCCCACTTGTCTAAGTATGGTCGTTGTTTCCACCTTATGACTTAAACCATATCTATCAAGCAGGGTTTTGAACAAGCGGTTGCAGAAGTGAGAACCACCATAACTAATAATTGCACGTAGAGTGCAAAATCTGAAAAAATATTCTTATTTAGAAAAATCGTGACACTTCTACCTTTATTGTCTAGAAGTGAAACTACCTCCACCTATTTTGACACATAGTCAACTGCTATTAGAATGTATCTTATGCCATAGGAGCTAATAAACAAACCCATGAAATCGATCCCCCACACATCAAATAGCTCAAAATCTAAAAAAAAGGTGTCATGGGAGTTCATGGCATCAATAGATGTTGCTTGATGCTGACATTGGGCACAAGACTATGAAAAATCATGAGCAACATTGTATATTATAGGAAAATAAAACCCACACTGTAGAATCTTATAGGTTGTCTGAGTACCACTATGATGACCCCAATTAGTGAGGAATGACAAGCCTCTAGAATGCTCATCATTTCTACCTCTTGCATACATCTTCAAATTACTCCATCAGCATAAACCCAAAATAGATATGGCTCATCCCAAAAGAATTTCCTTACCTCATGCATAAATCTCCATCTTTAGTTGAAGGATAAATCTTCTGGAATGAGATCGCTTGCCAAATAGTTGAAAAAATCATCAAACTAGGGAATCAAATCATAAGAAGCCAATAATAAATGCTAATCTGAAAAATCATCATCTATCTTAAGATTATCCCCTAGTCTCTATATGGTCTCCTTTTCGAGTTGGGATAGATGGTTTGGAACATGATTTTTTTCCCTTTTTAGTCCCTGACCTCAAAATCAAACTCTTGCAGTAAGAGTAATCATTGAATCGTTCGTAGTTTGTAATTTTTCTTCAACATCAAGTGCCTCAAAGATGTATTGTAATTTTTAACTATCACCTTGGTCCCAATCAAGTAAGACCAAAAATTCTTAAAAGAAAAACCCACCATAAGTAGCCTTGTTCTATAAATGTATAATTTTCCTGTGTGGGTTTTAAAGCTTTGCTGGCATAGTAGATGGGATGCAAGATCTTGTCTCTTCTTTAGCCTAGGAAAATACCCATGAACACTCCACTCGCATCACGCATAGCCTCAAAAGGGGAAGACCATTCAGGTAATACAATAATAGGTTCCAAAATCAACCGCTACTTCAGGCATTTGAAAGTCTTGATACACTCATCATCAAACACAAATTTCAGATCTTTATAAAATTTTTTGCATAGAGTTGCAATTTTAGAGAAGTCCTTCATGAATCTTTTATAGAAACCTACATGACCCTAAAAGCTCCATATGCCTCTAGCTGATACTGGAGGTGGCAATTTCTCAATCACCTTAATCTTTTCTTTGTCCACCACAATATGATGGTTGGAGATTTTATGCCCTAGCAAAATACTTTCTCTCAACATGAAGTGGCATTTTTCCCAGTTTAGCACCAAATTTCACTTTTTACATATCTACAGTACACTGGCGAGATAGGCCAAACAATCATCAATAAAATCCCCAACCACTGAAAAGTCACCCTTGACTACCTCAATCATATCTTTAACAATATCAGAGAATATACACATCATACATCTTTGAAAAATGACAGGTGCATTGTAAAGTACAAACGGATCCTCTTGAATACAAAGGTCCCATTGGGGCAAGTAAAGGTAGTATTTTCTTGGTCTTTAGGAGCAATCATGATTTGATTGTAACTTAAATACCTATCAAGAAAATAGTACCAACCCCTTCCTGCTAGTATGTATAGTATCTGATCCATAAAAGGCATTAGGAAGTGGAATTTTTGTGTCTACTCATTCAACCTTCAATAATCCATGCACACTCTCCATTCGGTCACTAGCCTTATTGGTACTAACTAATTTCTTTTATTTAGAACCACTGTGATTCGCCATTTCTTTGGCACACAATGATCTGGGCTAACCTATTTCCTATCTGCAATGGGAAAGACCACCCTAGCATCTTACCACTTGATTATCTCCTTTTTCACTACTTCTTGCATAGGAGGGTTTAGTTGTTTCTAAAGCTCAATACTAGAAATGTTGTTTGGATCACGTTTTATCTTATGTGTGCATATAACTAGTGTAATGCCCCAAGAACCTATCCCGAGATGTCACACAGTGCTTAAGGCTACACATAGCCTTAAGATAACCCTCTGAGCCTGTCTTTACTCCTATAATTCACCATGACAATAATCAACTAATAATAATAAAAAATAATCATGCCATGAACATACTAATATACAAGGTAATACTGTCCCATACAATCAAAATACTAATGTTTTGTACATACTGGTACTCTAGTCTGACAAAGCCTCTACTATATAAGACTGAAGAGCCATTGGAAAAAATCCCCAACTAACTCATACAGAATGGAAAAATAAACAACCATCAATTACCAAGACAAAAATTATGAACATAGGTCCTCAAACAATAAGGACTCACCAATTGCAGGAATGTAGATGAAGGTACTCATAGATAAATGTCGCAGCTGAGACTGAGCACCTGGACCTATATCACGAGGAAATATAGAATACAAAAAAGTATGAGAATCAGGGCTTAGGAATGTCCTGAGTATGTACGGGTGGATGCAATATTTTAAATAATATCATAAGTGTATAAGAGTATCATGCATGCTTACAGTAAAAACTCTCTTCGCTTGAATTATCTAAAATATTATTTCCATAAATCATCAGTAATAAGACATGCTTCATAAATCTCATAAATCATTCAACTCAACTCAAAAGCTTTGATTCATGACTTAGAGTGACTTGGTAACTCAAGGTGTTCAGATCATTATCGGTTTGGGAGTTTCTTATAACCAACATAACTACAGCATGTGAGCTGCATGGAGTGCAACGCTTTTCCCTCCTAAGGAGAGAACCCTACATTGGCGGGGGTGTCATACTCTTGCCAGGGAGAACAACCTCAATCTCGTCATCATAGTCTCATACTCGGCCTTTGTCCCACAGTTATCAACATCAATCCTATATGGCACGTAGTTCTAGGGAAATACTAAATTTTCCACTTGGTGCTAAATACTCTTCCCAAACTTAGCTCAGAACACGTTAGGAAATCTACCTCAATCAATATCAACTCATGGGTCTATCATGATGACCAAAACAACTGTGTATCTCATCGGTAAATCATATACAACTGTGGATCCCTAACTCGACTCAAGATCAAACAATCTTTCTCAACATCAAGTATCCTTGCTTATCAAATCATTTCAAATACCAAAGCTTCAAGGAAACATCATTGAACTCATTCTTGACTTTTAATCTCAAGTATCGATATGTATTCAATAGTCAAATCTCTCATAGAAAAACACAAATCTTGACACTTATCATAAATCACTTAGAAATCATCAATATGTATAATGGAAATATATAACTCATGGAATAAATACTCAATTTAAGAAGCATGATTGTGAAATAACAAAAATTATAAAGCTTATTCAACTCAAGTCTCATAAATTATACATAAAAAAATTTCGGTGTAAACCAACTTGCAAAATCATGTAAATCAATAATAGAAAGTAAATCTTTAGGTACAAGAATGAAAGAAGTGTTCTTGTTCAAACCCCACATACCTTAGATTTTGATTTTGAAGATATAGAAACTTGCTTGAAACTTCTTTCTCATACTTTTAGACCAAGACCTTGCTGCCTTTGACTTGAGGAACTTAGTTCTTAAACAACTTGAAGAAATTTATGAGAGATTTCTTGGAGATGATTTAATTTTTGGGTTTGGAAGAAACCCTAGGTTTCTAGAGAATTCTTGAAAGATATTTAGAGAGAAATGGAGAGAAATGATCTTCTCTTCTCTACATATATATATATATATATATATATATATATATATATATATATATATATATAAGGCCATAAGGAGCAGAAATGACCAAGATGCCCCTTTGAAAAAAAGTTGAAATTTGCTGATCGGGGCCTGTGACGGTCAACATGACATCCAATAGAGGGACTGATGGTCCACTAAGTCATCCGTCACTCGAACACCAAAACTGAAACATTTTTCGTCAACGTGATGGTTGACCTGATGGTCCGTCAGAAAAGTGATGGTCCACCAAGTCGTCCGTCACTTGAGGGCCAGAAATGAGACATTCTGTCTCAATTTGATGGACACCTTGACGATCCGTTAAGTTTGTGATGGTCCACCACTTTGACTGTCATACGACATCCCAAAAAGGGAGCTACAACCTTGGATTGATGGGAGACTTGATGTTCCACCAAGGACTTGACGGTCCACCAGCCCGACCATCAAACCTAGGTGATCCAATAGCATTTAGTAAAATGGAAATAACTAACTCATTCGATGTCAAATTTTGATGAAATTGGTATCGGTGGAAAGCTTATTCAATGCTCTATATCAATCACTTTGGAAGTCATACATATCTATTTAAAATATATATTTAGGCTTAAGGAATGATCGGGGTATTACACCTAGTGGGATCCCTATAATTTCTATAATGGTACACATAATAGCTCTCTATAAATTTCATAAGACTGATATCAAAGCCTCCACCTATACCCCTGCTAAATCTGCTGCAATGATTACCACTAAGGTATTATTATCCACCAAGAATACATACTACAAATGCATACTGCATCTATAACTACTACTACTCTTATGTCATCCGACTGTCATATGATCATGCATATATTTAACATAACTTCCTGATCATTCCACTTGAAAGTGACCTCTTCTAAATCCTTGTCAATTAACACTAAGACAGTAAGCAAGAAGGGTCTTGATGACCATGTGCATATTTGCATCATTTGTAGGCAACCCCACAAACACACCCTTTAAGTACAAGAGTTGGATCATAGCACTAGAGATATTAAACTTAACATGAGGACGTAAAACCATAGGGATAATAACACCTGTATCAGTCGGCTCATCATATCCCAAATCTTCTTCGTCATCAACATATAGCTGAATATATGATAAGCTAGGATCACTTGAGGTCAACCTCTATTTTGATTTCCACCAAGTGTTGCTCAGTGGTATGCTATTCGTATCTTCTTAACTAACTTTATGTGAGAAAATATCTAACTAGTATATCTATCAACAACCTACCAAACTCCGTATTAAAGGGGATTGTCCCTCATTAGCTCTAACATCCTACTCTACAAGTGTAGGATTTTCTTTGAAATCAGTAGAAGTAAGGGATTGCCTTTACTCCGTCTTCTAAGCATACACCGGCGTATGCCTAACTAAGAACAAAGAAAAGAAAAACCCAAATATTTCAATGAATTTTATCAAAAAATGAACACCGTACTCCACGACAACATTGCCAATTTCTTGATGACGTCAAGCAACACCTCCTTTTAGATGATACAATAGCTTTCAAGATATAGTAACCCAACTATGGTTGGGTCGAATCCTAAGGTAATTCATGGAATTATATTTATCAAAAATTATAGTCTACGGACAGTATTGGAAAGAAAATAGGGGGGATTTGTTTGTAGTAATCTCGAGCAAGTAACAATTTTAACTTTGGTTGTAATTAATTATAGGTGAACATAAGGATTGTGTTCTCTTTGGCTTATTAACTCCATAGGTTTATCGTGGTATGTTTAACCAACCCAATACCTTACATGCAAAATTAATAATTATGTACCTTCTACAGTCTTTTGGATAAGTAGAAGGATTTCACCCTTCACCTTTTGAGTCTAAGGATGTCGCATTACTAACCCTTATCATAATAAAGTTAACTATTACCTTTTGAGGCTAAAGTTATTAGATAAAAGCTAACCATCTTACTTAGATATTCCCTAGTAGCGTATATTAATAATTAAACCTTAAATTACTGTTGTCATTATCTTTTCCTAGTCACTGCTTCTCTTTTGAAGTAATCAACAATATCTAGGTGGGATCATAATGTTTGCAACTAATAAGACAACTATTATATTAAAGTAATTCAATGTATGCCATGGGTACTGGTTATGTTCAACAATCACACATTCCCTACTTTGTCAGTCAGCCAAGGTTTGCACAACCCTAACTAAGGGTTTTTAGCTACTCATGCTTGTAAAGAAATCAATGACATTCATAATTGAAAGCTTAGATGGAATCACAATGATAAGATGAATAAAAACCTAAAACCATAACTTCATTAATCAACTAAAGTTAATATAAGGGAATCCAAGATAAAATATGGATCCTGGAATCAAAATATGTTTCCGAGTATCAAAAGTGTGTAACTCCTACTAAAAATACCAAAAAAGGGTATTTATAGTACATTAGAGAACCCTAAAATCAAAGCCCAAGCGAACTTAGAGTAAATGGGGTTGGTGACCCATGTGGTCTGCACCTGCGGTTTGGTCATGGGCACAGGTTGTACCTGCGTTCTAGCTTTAGGTGCAGGTATAGATCGTAGGTAATGGATAGGAAAAAATCCTGCAAGTCAGCTTTTAGGATTTTGGACTTTTGGTACCTACTTAGTCTATCTGCTGTCCATGGGTTAACTTAGTAAGTCCCGGGAGTCTATTTTTTAGATCTTCTTTAATTCTCGAACATTCTTTGATCAAGATCAAGCTGAATAACATCTTGAATATCCATAATCACCCCAAAAGTAGTCATAAGTATATTTTTTCACTAACTTAGCATCCAAAATGTAGTTTCTTGCATAACATACCCAAAATAGATCATATCTAACAAAAAGGCCTCAGAAACTTTCCTATTTTCCTTATGTTAAGAGTCAAAAGTACTATATTTAAATAGCACATCACTCACCACAAACAAGTCCTTCTCACACAAATCTATTTAATTCAAGGACTGTCGCTCAAATCTCTTACTCTCACAGAAAACTTCAAACAATGTATACATAAACCATAAGCTTGACCTTACCATTCTACCAAGTTCTACAACTGATTGAGAAGGATCACTAATGGAGTTTAATAGAATGTATTGAATGCTTGGGTGCAAGCAAGGTATAATTTTGGAATAGTGACTCAACCCTCCTTTACATCTTTACTACTTATTCAACTTAATTTACTCTTCAAACATCTCTCTCCTTACCTATTGACCAATTCCTTCTGGATGAGTGTGATGCAATATTCTTAGGGACCTATACAATTACTACTTTTTTCTTTTTTTTTTTAAAGTCATCAAATATATTTGAGGAAACTCCTAATGCTTTTGATTAAACTCATACTATATAAACCTTTCTACAATAGGCCTCAACTTAGGCAATTACCTGAGTTTAAGTGCATAATTTCCAAAGAAGGACCAGGGCCAAGATAGAGATTTTACACTAAAAAATTTCTACATATTTCTCCTCACTAATTAAATTTTTCTATAGTAGCGAACCTTAACTTTAGGAAATTTTCTTCAGTTGAGGTTCATAATGTCCAAGGAGGGACCATGACCAAAATAATGATTTAATAATAAAGAAGGGAAGTTTGCCAGTTGTTGAATAAAAAGGCTATCACCTCAAACTGAGATCAAGTGAATATATACATATAAATACATTATTTGGTCAGGCTCTTCAAGGAAAAGTGGACTCATTTTAAACACGACTTGTGATCCTATCCTTTACAACCAACTACTACTTAACAAAGTGAACCAGGCAAGTTCTAGCTGCATACACAAAGTAGGAATCTCCAAAAGCTCCTCACACACATATTGCATTTAATTGATGCTTATGCCACTAATTATCTGAATCTTTCTTAAGCAAAAGAATGCTTTACTTTATCAAGAGATCGCTAATGCCAAGCACAGATCCACAACTGTTAATCATACGACTTACACCATAAGTCATATGGTGTGGTAACAGGTCTAGGGACCCTAGTCGTATGTTGGTCAGTGTGTTGGTAGACAAGTTCTATCCTAGTTACGAGAGACTCCATATGAGTTATATGGTCTTGTGATGAGAGGTTTAGGGTTCAGTCATACGTTGTCCAGTGTCTAGCCCATAATGTTCTTCCTTGGATATGACTTAATATTAATAGACATATGGTATTATGACAAGTAGAGCAAGGAACTGGTAAATTGGAAAGAATGTGGTGTCCAACCTTTTGACCTAGTGTCAACTTAAAGGTACCACTCATATGATGTGGTGACGAGTTGGAGGGTCAACTCATACCTACCTGTAAGTTTTCCATAACTTTTAAGCTAAGGGTATTTTGGATATTTCCCACCCCAATCCCTTAAGACCGCACATCTTATAACACTTATTAGGAATTCATTCAACACCTGAGAAGATTAAAAACACTCTATAAAATCTCTCAAAATCCTCTCAAGAAGATTGGTCTAGGGATTTTTAAGGTGGTCATCTAGAGGATTAAAGATCAAATTCTCTCCGTGAATCTTAGTAACTCAGGCATGTGACTCTTTCTTTATTGTTAGTTCACAAAAATCATATATTTTAAACATTTTACATGAATAATTAATGGTTGGTTTGATAACCATGGTGAATTGTGTTTGAACTAAGGCATTCGTCTAGAATGTTAATATTTGGTAAATGGTTTCATGAAGGCCTTATTGTCCATAAATTGATTTGAATTGTAACCTTGGTGGTTTAATTGACTAAATAGGTTCGAGTTCATAAAATATTGAATTGAATTGATGTCTTTGTTTTGACATTTGGTTTGAGTCCCAACATTGATTAATAATGGTTATGACAAGTTATATGCTTGCAAGTGGGGTTGGTATGACGATACCAACGGGATTCCTTTAGTAGGTATTTGGATTAATGGTTATGTATATGTAATGAATGTTTTAGTTGGGCTTTAAAGTGGGATGTGTAGCCAGGCTATGAAAGTAGAGTCTTGAGGACTAACAGTAGAAACTGTGCTAGCTAGTGTAGGTGTCTATATGACCCGGAGGTTTGAGTCCCCCAAATTAATATATAAATGGTAGGTTTGAGTCCCCCATATTGTAAACATTGGTGCTTAAGTCACCTTGATTATGTCGGGAGGTTCTAGTCCCTTATAAAGGCATATAAATTTATGGATATTCTCTAGTTGTTATGGCTACATTCATTGAGGCCCTTCATATAGGTAAGAACTGGGCCTATATAGCACATAGGTGCCTTGTTTTATGATGTTTATGCTATGCAACATAGTTTAAGGTTTTTAAATACATGTTAAACCCATTTCCCTATCTTAGCATGTTATATATATATATATATATATGTATGTATGTGATTGCATATGATGATTTGACTTCATTTTGAATAATGGCATTAATTTATTCCTCTTTCCCTGAGTTACATGTTAGCACTCCAACCACTAACATATTCGGACACTATATCCTTACGCGATGCAAGTGCTAAAGCTTATTCTACTTTTCATTTGCGATGATCAGGTGTTCAAGTGGTTCGTGAGTGGACATTAAAGTTGTGATATTCCATATTATGGAAGGCTTAATTTCATGGTCATTACATTCTATGTCTCTAACTTTATTTAGACTTTATTTTGGCTACTGTCGAGGGCATGTCCCGACATTTTATTAACTTCTGATTTATAGAGGCTTTCCTGGATTACTGTAGACTTTGGTATGTTATTTTAGTGGAATGTATCAGTGATGGATGTTTTTCCAATTACTAATGATTGTCTTAGATATTTAATTAATAAATACTAGCCTTAACTTACAATACCTAGTTATATCTTTGAAATTCATCCGACACTCGAGGTTGTTGAATTGACTTGGATAGGTGAAGGGGGTGTTCTCTGGTCCATGTGGGACTTGAGATACCTTTCATGGCTAGGCCTTGGTTTGGGTTGTGACATTTAGCAAGAGGTAAAGGCATACCTTAAGGGATCTCTGACCCTTCTGAAGTAGCTTGAGATTGAAGGTTGAATGATAGTGGCTTGTGCACCCTTATCTCAGATTTTTTTCATCCCTTACTCACTCAATATCCTACCCTTTTGAAGCCTTAACCTCACTATCCACACCTATAATGATTGACACTTATTCATGCTTAGATAGTTTTTTGATGAGACACAAAAAATATAATGGATTAGCAATCTTGTGTGCCCGAACAAACATTTCTTCAATAATAATTTGCCCAAAATCTATCTTTATCCTGTCAATCAAACTAGCTACCAAGACCGCTCTATATAGATCAAGATTCGCATTACCCCCAATCGACATTAATATGTGTCAAACTATATCCCACCATAATTTTGCCTTAAAACTCAATGATGATTTGGCAATCCTCTCTTTATTTTTCAACCAAGATGGCTCACCATTATCAGTCGACACATATGGTACCCATGGTCGTTGGTTGGGCATGATTATCATCCTATGCTCAATATATAGAGTGATGGTAAGAGTGGTATATAACTGACCAAAAACAACTTAGTTGATATTCTGATCTGAAATATCCAGTGTCACTCCCCTAACTGGGATTCTTATCCTATTTTGTATGTCAACTACCTTCATTTCCTTCAGATAATCCTACACTAATATTACCAAGTATTTAGCAAATAACTCCCTAACAATGGTGGGATAATAAGATCGGGGAGGTTTTATCAAACAACCAAGCTCATACTTATTGAGATGTCTCTCAAGATAAAGATATTCTGGTAGCTCTGTAGTGATGATCTAATATTATTCTGCAATGGGCCATTTGATTCTCCTACTTTGGGTAGATTGTAGGACATCATAATAGTGCTTATTTGGCACCTCAACCTTCTACCTAATTGACTCTCAATCTCTTGTATCTTTTCTACAGATCATATCACCTTATTTTTTTCAGGCTGTTCTGTAGGACCTGCAGTATCCTTTTTTTTATTTTCCACAATGGGGCTAGACATGGAACTTTTATTGCACTCCCATAACTTTTGACCTCAACAATCAATGAATCCTTTATATCTTTAGAATGGGATATAGGTATATGCTTCCTCTCACTATACCTTGTGTAATAGGATGGCGCCTCTATGCCGCCTTCAGGTTTAAGTTAGAGAATCGATATCACAACCCCTAGGTTGGCCTTGTTCTACCCCTGACTCTCCTTAAATGTAGATTTTGCATCATTGTACATGAGGTATGAAATAGTCTAATATAGTGCAAAATGTTAGTAATTAAAAATTGCATCAAGCCCCAAACACTCTGTAAGAATGACCAGTTAGGTGGCAATTCATCAAATGAGCTATGGGCCGTTAGCCCAACTATCAGGGCTTAGAGAGAATAATGGTACTTAAGAGGCTCTTGAAATAGGTCCCTTTACGAGTTCTCGCTCAGCTAATGGTATATCAGGTCAACCATTAACCTAATCTAATATATTCAAAGGCTTTCAGAGATAGGAGGCGAATTAGGTGACAGTCCATCAGCTTAATAGTGTTCCCTTAGCCAATTCATCACCCCTTAACCAGTGTTCGATGATTTGGGTAGTTATGTGATGGATGATTCAATGGTCAGTCACTAAAGCGATGGTTCATCAGCCTTTTCTTCATGACTACTAGTTACCAAATTTCCCTAGAAGCATTTTGTCGAGCATATGGTAGGAAAGAATTTGTGAACTTGATCATATGATAGGATAAACTTAGATCTCATCAAGTTTGACTTGATATTGGGGTTACTCAAAATTCACCCGTACATTTTCTCTACCATAGTGTATCAAATACCATGTTTAACCCATAATGGAAACACAAAAGGAAAACAAAACATACAAAAGTAATTTATTATGCAAAGCTACAAGTTAACAACTTACGCTAATAGTTTAAGATGGAAGAATGTACCTCAATATGAATGCATCTTTCAAACTATCCTTGTGTGATGACTAAATGCAACCAAATATGATACTTAAGAGAACAAAAAACACTTTAAACGTATAGTGATGATATTTTTAGTGATGGAATAAGTTAAGGTGTGTAAGATGGTTTAAATAGTGGTGGAAGATGAAAAGAGCAATTGATGAGGTATGGATTTAATTTTAAAACTTTAGAATGTGGGGGCAGGGAGGGGGGGGGGGGGGGTAAGGGAAGAGGGGGGGTTCAACCATTTTTTAATGTGAAATGGAAAGGTCATGTATATGTGCTCTTATTCATGTAAAGGTACATTTTTGGACAATTAAAAAAAATGGGCTTGGTCAAACTAATCATTGAACCGACTTACCCTAAGCGGCCCAAGTGACGAGCTATCAACATTCTGATGGTTTGACACATTAGTTATCATGCCTTTCAGGCAAGTAGTCTTAAGTGTCTTCCTATTGGGTGATGGTCCATCACTGAAGTTAAGGTTCATCGGTCCATTCATCGTAGATTATCAAGAATGACCCAAGTTCAAGCTTAGTTGGAATGGTTTGGTTGATGGTTCATTTTTATCCTCACCACCCTTATCAGAATGTGACTATTTTAGATTTTCTCTGATGGTTCAAGATTAACGGTTCAGCAAGGATGATCGGTGTGTTTAGTCTTTGACATCATCAATCTTTCACACTTAGCACAGATTACACAGACTTGACAGCAAAATCAAAAAGAAATATAAACTACTAAAGTCTATAATAATTTGTAGGTTGCCTCCCACAAGCGCCTGATTTAACATTGTCGCACGACTTTTGTATCTTCATTAGAGAAGTTACCATATTCACTCCATCTTGTTAGCAAACATAATTATTGATATATTGTCAATTTACTTTGAACAACTTCTCCTCCTTGTTTTCAAGATCTACCGCACCACATGCAAAAACTAGAGTTACTTTGAACGTAGAAGACTATTTTGACTTATATTCCTAGGAATAATTTAACCTTGAATTAAATAATAATGCTAAACCCCTAATTTGGAACACTCTTTTTAATCTATCAATGATTGTATAACATCATCCTTTATATTTCAATTATTTGAGCATCCATAATGATTTATGTTTAAGCTCCACCGATGGTTGACAAGCCTTACTAAATACCAATCGGTACGGTGACATACCTATTGTCATTTTAACAGAGATACTGCAGGACCAAAAGGAATCATGAAGCCTCTATGGCCAATCACATTGGTTCGCATTAACATATTTAGCTAAGATTATCTTAATTTCCTTGATTGACACTACCAGTTGCCTACTTATTTCGGAGTGATATTGAGTAGCCACCTCGTGCTACTTCACAACATAGTTTGCTAATACAGCCCTAAACACCTTGTTATAGAAATGAGATCCCGCATCACTTATTATTATACGTGAAGTACCAAACATGAGACTATAACTTTTTTCAAGAACGACACTACACTTTTTGCTTCATCATCTGCAAATGCCACCACTTCTTCCCATATGGACACATAGTCCACAACAACCAGAATATTATTTTGGCCATAGAACTCACAAAAAGGGACATAAATTCAATGCCTCATATATCAAATAATTCTATCTATAATTTAAATATGAATCTCTTAATGCCTAGAAATCAATCCTTGTTGTTGACATTGATCATAAGTTCTGACTAACTCGTAAGCATTCTTGTGAATGGTGGGCCAATAATACCCACTTTACAGAATCATTCAAGCTATGCAATCATCCACATGATGTTCTATAATAGGAGAAGAATAAAAAACTTACAATATATTCAGTATCCCTACCTCTAGAACACATCTTTGGAGAATAGTATCTATACATAATCTAAACAAATAAGGCTCATCCAGAAGTACCTGTTCATATCATAGAAAAAAATCTTTAATTATTAGAAATTTATTTATTCTACCATAATATCACTCATAAGGTAATTTTTTAAGTCCACATACCAAGGAACAAGGTCAGAAGTAGTTGCAAGTACTTGTTCTTTTGGGAATGAATCACTAATCTCTAACTCACCTGATTTGCTCCTTTCATTCTCTAATTTGTATAGGTGGTCAACTACTTGATTCTCATAACTTTTTATATCTTTGAATTTGAACTCGAATTCTTATAGCAGTAACAACCACCTAATTAATTGGGTTATGGCATCATTCTTTTCTATCAAGTACCATAACAATAAGTAATCTGTGTAGACTACAGTCTTTGTTCCTAATAAGTATGCCCTAAATTTCTAAAAGGCATATACAATATTAAGAAGCTCTTTCTCCGTGATAATATAATTCTTTTTATCTCTATTATATGTCTTACTTGTATAGTATGTTTGGTGAAAAAATCTTTTCTTTCTTTTGTCCAAGAACAGCCCCAAGTGCCACTACACTTGCATCACATTTTAATTCAAAGAGTTTGGACAATATAGTGAAACTATAGTAGGTGCTACTACTAATTTCTCCTTAAGGTATTGGAGAACCTTCAAACACTCCCTATTCTACTCAAATTTTACCTCTTTCTCTAATAGTTTGCACAATTGATGGGTAATTTTAGAGAAGTATTATATAAGCCTTCTGTAGAATCTCGTATGGACAAATAAGCTTTGCACACCCTTCACCGATATTGGTGGAGGTAGGTTTTTGATCACCTCAATTTTAGCTTAGTTCACTCAACCTCGTTTGTCGATATCTTATGGACAAACACTATATGTCACCTCACCATAAAGTGGCACTTCTCCAATTAAGAACTATATTGAACTCCTTATAATGCTGCAACATATTTCTGAAGTTCATCAAATAGTCATCAAATGAATCTTACACCATTGAGTCTATGAAAACTTCCAAGGTGTCCTTAGCCATATAAAAAAATCAGCATCTTATATCTTTCAAAGGTAGCTGGTGCATTTACAACCAAAAGACATTCACTTGAATGCAAAAGTACCATAGGGACATGTGAACGTAGTGTTTTCTTGGTTTTCAAGTGAAATGAAGACCATGAATGGCATTGGAAAATGATCCTAGAGTGTCCACACATTTAACTTATTGTAATCCATACTCATTATCCACCCCATGACTGGCCTAAAAGGAGTTAATTGATTTATCTCATTGGCCACCATTGTCATACCTTATTTTTTGGTACACATTGGACAAGACTTACCCAATTGCTATCTGAGAATGAATACAACACTCTTGCATCAAGTCACTTTATTATATTCTTCTTAAATACCTCTTGCATAGATAGTTTAAGCCTCTATTGATGTTTGATAGATTGTGTACAATCTTCCTCCAACTAAATATTATGAGTGCATATGCTCGATATAATACCAATAATATCTACAATCACCCACCCTATAGCTCTCTTATACCTGTTCAATGCTAAAACAAGAACTTCAACCTGATGCTCTACCAGATTAGCTGCAACGATCACTGGTAAGTTATTACTCTCTCCAAAAACACATATCAAAGATGACCTAAAAATTCTTTAAACTCCAACATGGCTGGTTTTTCAAAGGATGGATTTGCTAGCGGTGTTGGTCATTTTTAAGTCCAAGTCCAATTTCTTTTAGAGCATATACGTATGAACTTATTTCGTTCAATGCATATACTATTCCATAATACTCCTCAATTCAATCTCTATCAAAGTTCATTAATACTATTGCTAAATTTTCATCAATAATTAGCTCTTCGACAGACACTACTATATCACTCTCCTCTACAACATCCATAATTGACACCACATTTATCTCATTGGGTTGCTTCATTGACTGATAGATATCAAAATTAACTTCTTTATCATTGAGCCTGAGTTTCAACTCATTCCTCTCTAACCACTAACACTTTCCCAGTGATTAGAAATGGTCTACCCAAGATTATGGGCACCTTAAAACTGACTCTGCAATCAAAAATTTAAAAGTTCATAGGAAATATGAAAAATTCCACCTTCACCAACACATCATAAAGAATACCCATAAGACTTTTGACCGAATGGTCCACCATCAACAACCGCATAGATATTAGTTTGGGAGCTTTCAAACCTAATTTTTGATAAATAGCTAACTACATCAAATTAATACTTGCTCCATGATAAAAAAAAAGTTATTTAGCAAATGTAAAGGAACCTATTAAAATATTAATGGGTTGCAGCACACAGGGAGGGACCAAGTCCCTCAGAGCCGATCACAAGCAATCAAACAATAGACTAAAGGAGAACTAAAGATAGTTTAGGAAGAGTATAAACATGAGATTTTTATGTAGAAACCTAGGAAGAGAAAAACCATGGCTTTCCCTCACAAGTACCAAAGAAATCCACTATAATAAACATCCCGATTACAATCTAGATTTCAGCCTAGCTCTAGGCTCCTTTCGCTTATAGTAACTCAACTACAAGCTTATCTTGGCAACTCTACCAAGGACTCTATTCTGATTAACTCTAATCTTCCTCACACTTAGGCAACTCTACCTAAAAACTATCACTCACTCTTTAAGTATATTACAAAGATAAGAACATAAGCAATGCTTGAGTAATCTTGAAATAAAGTTTTTGATGTCACACTTGATGCTTTATACTTGTGCAAAAACTACTTGATGAATAGGCGTCTCTTTCCTCCTATAGTTGAGTTATTATTAGTGATGAATGTTTATTGGACCAACAGTGCTAATCAGAACGAAATATCATTTGTAATTTTGTTACACAAGAGGAAAAACTATGTAGACAACACTGCCAGCTGTACTGTACCTTGCACATCAAGGGACCTGGGCCCTTGTAATTAGCTGCTCATCCATCGAAATACATATAGTAGTTTCCCCCTTTTTGATTATAGCAAAAAAACCATACAACTTTGAGCATCAGTGTATATTCATCACATTTAATCAATGGGATTACCACCTGAATATGAATATTCCCCCAATCATCATTTATGTTTCCCTTATCATCATTCTTCCTCCATTATGCAACATAGGGACCTGGTCCCTTGTTGTCATTTGTAGCAAAAATTATAATTTCTTCCCCCTGTTATTGTACACCTTCATTTAGTGTATTTGCACACTTCCCCCTGTAAACATGACTCCCTTCATTTATCTATTCAATATATCACATACTTTCCCATATTAATATGGCATTAAAATATGCAACTCAAATTATTTGGCACCTGGTCTACCTGGTACCTGGTCCTTACTATATAAACTCAGTATTCCCCCTATTGGCATTGTTGAAAACTAAGAATAGTAAGCCAAGAGTAAATTATGAATAAGTTAGTTAACTCATGGCCACTGGGGCAACACTAACATAAATAATAACTTTTTAATTTAAAGACAATAAATATAACAAATAAAATAAAGATTCATTCATATGTTGGATAAGTATCATTGTAACGGATAAATTAAATGTTCTTAGGGAAAATCTATATGAATCAAGAAGGATTTATTGGTAAGGGACAGGGAAATAGAATTTGAAGCAGTAGGGTGTAACACCTCGAATCTGGTACCCAAAACACTACACGATGCTCATGACTCTGAAGGACCACAAGCTAATCCATGACTGATATTTGTACCTAGACACTGCATAATATTCTATATAAATGCAAAAATAAAGGCTAAAGTCCATAAGGTTCAAAAATGTAACATAACTGATAAAACATAACATCTGGAGGGGGTATAAAATACCCAAAACAACTAAAATCACTATGTAAATATGCTAGTTCAAAAGCCTCTAAACTGTCTGAATAAGGAGTTAATGGGACATGTCCCCAACTAACTCCAATTACTAAAATGAATTAATTAATGAGATAATAAAGTAATGGTCATGTCCTTGAAGGATGAGGACTTACTGCTAACTCTAACTGCTGAAACTGGAATGCTACTAATGCTTTGGAGCTCGTGCTTCTGAACCTGTGATATAAAATACTATAACACAAATGCATCAGTATGTTTGAATGTACTGACATGCATGTGAGGTAGTCTTAATACAAATGGTTCAAATGCATGAACTATACTAACTGACTAGATAACATTAATGTGAGAATACATCCATGAATACATAGTAATTGTAACAAAGTTGTGATAACAAGATTACTGAGTTTGAGTACTAATAACATGAGTTACTAATAGTTGTATAACTAAATTAACTGATACTGAGCGACTGTATTTGATAGTCTAGGTTCTTATGGAACTAGATGAGTTGCATACTATCCTGAGTTGACTGTATCTGATAGTCTTAAATTCTGTAGAACTATCTAAGTTATATTACTGAGATTGAATGACTGTATCTGACAGTTCTGATTCTATAATGAAAACTGTAGGAAGTAGTCATCTAATCGACATGCCCCAAATAAAGCAATATAGCTGAGTTGGTGTCCAATCTGTAACCTTAATTAGAAGGGTGTCGATACTGCTCCACTGGTAAGGAAAATCTATGAGTAACCCTTACATAACAGGTAACTCTAGTGAGAATAGTGTGAACCCTCATATAATAGGTTAAGCCACCTCATTTACCCTCATATAATAGGCTATGATGTCTTAAACTGTCCTGGCCACGTAGTTTCTGGAATGCAAGGATTGCTTCTAAGAATCACACCCTCATATAATAGGTGGGTTCCTATCCTTGGGTTCACTCAGTGCTAATTTCTACTCCTATCTGAATAGACACTGAACATGATTAACTATACTGGCTGGACTGAGTTAACTAAATTTCTATGGACTAATGGAATACTACTGAGATTATTGAGATTTTCTAAGTCATGAGACTGACTGAATTCTATGAATCATAGCATCACTGTGAGTATCTTGAAAACATGACACTGATTCTAGTCACACGACTAAATTTTTGGGTACAAGTATCCCTAGGACTCGATAAAGGGAAACTGACAATGCATGACCTTCTTGAATACATGACCAACATCACCAACCATAATATAATATGTTGGAGATTTCATGAAGTACAATTTCTAAAGATCCACAATGGCTACACATATATCCATAATTCATTGACTAATACATTTTATCAAACAATGGATATGCATAATCTTGTACATAAATGGGGATTTCATATTATCATACTAGTATGACACTTTTTCTTCATAGAGGCATTTAATCGAACACATGGGGAGCATGCTTTGGTCATACAATGATCAACACATCTAATAATCATGGATATATTAATCGACATGGAAATTTAAGGATTTATCATGATTGTTATGGAAATCATGACATCCTAGGGTCAATCATTCGAATATGTAATTTCAAACATGAATCAAAACCCCACAACATCATGAACATTAATTTTAATTCAATTTAAATCATGAATATTCATAAATACACAAATCTTGAATTTTGAAAAGAGATTCTTGAGCTTCATGGGTGAAATGGACCACCCATGAATCAACATATGACATACTTGAGTTGTGAGTTTCTTGAAGTTCTTGGACGTGAAGAACTTGAAATCTCTTAGTTTCTTGAAGAATGATTTGGATCTTGTTCTTGGGGATTATCTTTGACAGAAAACCCTAATTTGATATTGTAGATGGATAATGAACTTATGAGCCTTGATCTAATATTATTTGGGGTTAAAACAGGTGGAAAAAGACCTAAATACTCTTTTAAAAATGACTTTAAAATAACTGAATGCACTATGTGACGGTGGGTGTGATGGTCCATCGCTGGGTCGATGGTCCGTCGGTCCTAACCATTGTACCTGGGAAGAATAAGGGTTCACTGCTTCTACTGCGATGGCTTGGGTGACGGTTCTTTGCTAGTTCGATAGTCTGTCGGCCTGAGCCATCGCCCTTAGGTAGAATGTAGTCTCACTTCCTCTGCTAGAATGGTTTTGGTGATGGTCCATCGATAGCTCAACGGTGTGTCGGCTCTCACCATTGCACCTAAGTAGTTTTGACTAGTTTCGGCATTTCAACCATAACTTTCTATCCCGATACCAGATTTTGATGAAATGGATATTGATGGAAAGCTTATTCAATTTTCCACTCAATAAAAAGTGAAAATCTTAAAAATTCCATGTGTATAAAACTATATTCATCTTTCAAAGTAAGTTTCTATTATTCTTGGGATGATTTCAAGATAGGTAGAAGTATGGGGTATAACATAGGGTTAGGTTATTGTTGATATGCCTCATTGCTCCATCTAGGATAAACACCTTATCAATTAATATTTTCACCCTTTTCTTCAGTTCAACATTCTTAGTTTTGAGCATTTTAGTATCACATGGGCTTCTTTTGGATAAATACTGAATTGTTAACTGGAGCTTGCTAATTTCTTTATCCTCGGAAGCTTGATTGAACTTCGGTTCCTCTATTTCCTTACTGAGCTCAATTTTATAATGCTATCTAGTCTAACATATTGAGTCTTGACTGGTTTTTTTATGTCAAATATTTAAACCATAGATCCTTGGGTTCCAGAGTCATAGACAATGCATAATGATTAAGTACTTTGTTCAACCAAAATCTGTGATACCCGCACTTTTGGGATAGAATTTAAACCATTGTTCCTACGTGGATAGACCCAAACTAAATGATTCCTTGTTAATATATTTGTGGTTTTCAATCCTATAGTGTGTGAATACCTTTGAATATGACTTGAGGTCACAAAAATCCCTTAACTCTAAGACGAGTTGATAACATTTCTATCGATTAAGTTTTAGTGTATGTTTCAATTTGGGTCAAGTTCCATCAACCATAAATTCTTGTATATAACTAATTAGAGGGCCTACTATATATCAAATTAAATATATTCAAAGTAGCTTTCCAGTGATACCAATTTTGCCTTAATCCGACACCCGAGCAAAAAGTTATGGCTTTGTAATGGGGTATGCGTCGCCTAACAATCGTAAATGTTCACTAGAAAGAGCTTGCCATAGGCAGTACAACACAAACCATAAATTTTTCCATAGAGAGTGTGACACAAACTGTAAAGTTTGCCATAGCTTGTGAGACACAATCCCCATGGAACAACGACCTAGATATTTCATTTTTGAGGTATTCCGAGGGTAACCAAGTTGTTTTACACTCCAAAACCATACCTAATCATCATTTTACAAAATTTAGGTCATTAGTAATGTTTTAACTCCTCAAAAATCCATAAATCATCTTCCAAAACACAAGAGTAGAAAACAACTAGGGTTTGGACAATCAAGCTTAAAGGTCCAATCTTTTCAAAATTTCTTCACAACTAAGGTAGGTGGGGTTTTCCTAAACTACATGGGCTTGTTGAAAACACATTGAATAAGATTTAAAGTTATAAGGATAATAAATTTATAAAGGGATTTTGGGATTTGCATTTGTAATTATGCATTATAAACTCTTTAAATGATATTATTGTTTTGGTCTTGAGGCCTTTCCCCTAAATTGATTTTTACTCGTACATAAGTATGTATTAAATTCAGTTTGAATGTTTAATTGAGAGCACAAACAATTATAACCCCTCTTTTGTTACTAAGCCTTTTTTTTCATACGTTATGATCTATTTAAATTGCATTTAGAGAAGCTAGATACAAATGTCTTGAATATTGTTTATGACTTGATTATAGTTTTGAATTGAGGAGAGGGTGCTTTTACATGTTGGTAAATGTTGAAGATATATAGATAAAGCGTTGCATAGTTTGTCACAAACTTCATGACCACTACATGTTTTGTTGAAATATTGAAAAAAATAACCTTTGCAGAATTTGATAAATGTTTTGAAGTATCAATTTTCGTAAATTATTGAAAGTATTATGGTCCAAACCTTTTGCTTGAAAGAAGAGAATTTACTATGATATTTTATGGCTCAAAAATATGACTTGCAAGTCTTGGTGTGACGACACCAACCTAGATAATGCAATAAAAGATTCAGACCATAATAGAAGTCAAATTTTACTTATATTTTCAAAATGTGAGTTTTAAATGATGATTGTTCAGAAAAGGTTAAAAATGGGCTCAAGAGATATTAGGTGGTTACCAGAAGAAGGAACCAGTTCAAAAAACTCATTGCATAATATTATGTTTTGTCGATGCGGGTTATTGTATCCCCAAGAGGGATTATACGCTAGCCTAATTCCCTGTGGCGATCAGAATCAGAATTAGAATCAGAAACTGCAACTCTTGCGGTAAACTTGGGTTAGGGGCTTGTCCACCGAGTCAAGGGAGGACTCTTTATAGCCTGTAGGGTTGTAGAATTGTACGGCGTACAACCTAACTCAGAAGTAATATACAGATTAGAATTGCATTATCAAAATCATTTTAAGATCATTGAAACTGTCCATGTGCTTTTAACTATTTCATGCATGATGTTTTAGACTTGCTCTCATCTAATTTATCTATATGTAAACACATTATTTTGGATTGATCTGCATACCAGTACATCTATATTGGCCCTCTATATTTCAAGATCTGAGACATAGCCTCGAGTCCCGCTAAGAAGTAGGTTGAATTCTGTCCGAGATTGCAGATTGGTGAGCCTACCTTATTCCAGAAGTCTTGTTCTATTACAATGTTAGTTTAGTTGATTCATAGTCCACCTGGGGGATTTATCCCAAAGTTCAAGCAGATGATATTTTTAGTTGGTAGAGATTTTGTAGATCAAAGCCATGTACTTTAAATGTTATGAAACTCATTTTGTATTACTCAGTTGAGATATTAAAGTGACCATGATTTTGTTTGTATTATGCTTCACATTTTTCCTTATTATATATAAATGTTTTTTATAATTGCCAGATAGAAAAAGGTGCCTGAGCCTTCATGGTTTGTGATGCTCGTCGTGGCTAGGGCCCTGGCTTGGGTCGTGAGAAAATCCATAAGTCATGCCATGCTTTACATTCTTCCTAAGAACCACTTTGTGAATGTGTTCTATCATCAAGACATGCAGATTAATGAATTGAAAGCTACTCAGGAATTCCATTACATACAAATCAGTGGATGAGGTAATACTTTTCTTTTGTGATGTAGGCAGAATTACCTTGTTCTCAAAGTCAAAGACCAATTGAAAGTCACTCTTGAGTGATTTACTATTCACTACAGTCGCAAATTTTTCTTTGATTTTTGATGCATTAGCTAAGAATTGTATTGAATATAGCTGGTTGGAGACAGTTCTCACCTTATATATATGAAGTTCCAAAATTCTTCCTAGTGTCTCCTTATTCAACTTATTTATCTTTCCTTAGACCTGTGTAGTCAAATTCATTCTATCTTCTAAGAATTCCAAATTAAAATAGAATTATGTGACTATCTCATCAAACATAGTGGTAATAGGTCCTTCCATTAGATATATCCGCCCTTAATGTTTAACCTGCTCTGCTAATTCCACCATACCAGGTTCTGTTAGCATATTTAGATAAAAAAATCCTTCCAGTTAACACCTTTTTATTTTTTAAGAACCTATTTCTTTCTTCCTTAGATACGCTATAAGTGATCATAAATTCTTTTTCAACTACTTTTTATCTTCTTGGGACTAGGTACCTCAAGAGTCAGCAGCTCCTCAGTAAAACTTCTAAACCATTTTCCAAAATTTTTTGGTATTTTACTAACATCGATTTTCTTTTGATCAAACAAGCTCTTTCCGAGGATATTTGACAATAAGATGAGATTTTCAGCAACCCAGGTTTTATCCATCACAAAATCACCAGGCCTGTTTTGAAGATTCAGGGATGGTTGTTCATCGGCTGATTCAGTGATGAAAGGGTTAAGCTTTAGAAGAGAAAAAAGAAGAATACTGTTATTAAGGAAGGTTTAGAAAGGAATTTTTCATAGTGATAAGCTTAGAATCTTTTGAAGGAAAAGAAACTCGAGAGATGCAACCATCAAGAAAGTTTTTTTCTTAAAGCGGCCATATGAAACTTGGATTTTCCTTTTTTTTTATACAAGGAGAAGTGGGTGCAACAAGATTTAAGGAATAATGATCACAAGCATAGGCTTTTTGGGGGAAAAAGATATTATCAATAACAAATTTAAGGTGACTTACCTTCTCTTTTAGAATAGAACAACTTTGTTATGACACAAGGACAAGAAGGATGCGACTTTTTTCTTGACAGAATAGACAAAATTTGCACATACAAAATACTAACCTGGGAGATGGGACCAGGTCCCTCTCTAGTTTTGAGTGAATCTCTAACTTTGTTCTTATCACTTCTTTTCACCCCCAAAGTTTTCCCATGGGTGTATACTTGCAAAGGTATGGTACTGAGTTAGACCAATATGTACCTAGTTTACCAAGGATACTTACCTCCTAAACATAGCCAACTTTTGAAAAGACACTAATTCACTTGATAGTAGGTTAGGCTGATTTGATCAATCCCAATATCAATTTGTTAGATTCATTACACAACATTATACCATGAGTTATTTTTGAAATAGAACTGAAGACCAGGTCCTAGACTTGTTATTCTTCAAGTGTACAAAGTTCTTTCTGCATTTCTTTGAATTTGAGAGCTTCTTTCACTTCATTGTGAGGTCATTCTTGGGATAAAAGTTCTAGAGAATACAATAAGATTTTCCATTTAGTCTTGAGAAATTTCATAAAAAGAAGATTTTTCTAATTGAAAACCCTTTCTCCCTCATGCACTTACAATTATTTGTTAGACTTTCGAATCCATTTTAGTTTGAGTTCCTAGTAGGAGTACAGAGGTGTGATTAAATCCCTTTTTGTCTATCTATGTAATATGGGCTTATTCAGGTTTCCATGCTCAGAAGCATCTACTTTTTCCAATTGACTTACCAAACTTAGATTTATAAGTTTCAACTTAGCAACTTTTTGCTTAGTTTCTAATATATAGAGAGTCAAAGCTATCAACTAAAGCTCATTATCACAGGTACTGTTAGCTTTCTCTAGTTGATTAACTAATCTTGAATTTTCAAATAACTTATAACCTACTCTTCAGTTTCAGCTATTTGGAGAGTTAGAGAAATTATATCAAGCTCTGGACTTTCCACCTTTTCTTCTAGAGCAATTTTTTTTAGTTATTTCACAGATGGAGTCAATCAGCACATTTGCAAGCTTTTTATATTTCCAGCAGAATAGTTATCCAAGTTTTCTCTAAGGTCAAAAAGTGTAATATAATTTTCTTCTACATCTTCAGTATTTGCCATAAAAGCAAACAAGGAATCAAAGGTCACCTTATCATTCTTCTTAGTATGCATGGAAACATCTACTAACTTCTCTCTTTCATTATATTAACTAGAGGAGTCACCCCAACCAGCTAAGGCTTGTTTAACTGGAACATCAGCAGTAGCCTGTCTTTTTGGTTTTTTAGGGAACTGTTCCCTATTTCTTCCTTTGTCACCTCCATTGTTATGATAATCTTTACAATCTATTTTGTGCATTGGACAATCCATAATAAAGTGACCAGGACTTCCACATTTATGAAAAACCTCCACAGTTCCTTCTCTTTTGTTGCTGCTTTCTCTCCTTTAGAACTAGCCCCTTTTCTTCATATCTCTCACAATTATTTTTGCCATATAGTAAACATCAGTGTCTTATTAATTAGAGTTTGATTTTAGTGACCTTAGTGCTAGATATCTTTTTGTCTTTCCTTTTTGTTCTCCTATTCTTGCTGCTTCTTGAGTTCATGAGTCTTTAAATTTCCAATAATCTCATCCATAGTGAGTGTTTTAAGGTTCCTTACCTCAGTAATAGAATCTACTTTACTTCCATGGGATTTTGGCAGAACCCTAAGAATCTTCCTTACTTGCTTATATAGTGAAAGCACTTCTCCTAGGCAATGTAGCTCATTTGTGATGGAAGTGAATCTTGTATGTATTTCTTGTATTATCTCTCTTTCATTCATGGTAAACGTTTCATACTGGGTAGTCATCATGTCAACTTTGGAATCCTTCATATATATAGTTCCCTCATGAGTTATTTTGAAGCAGTCCCAGATTTCTTTAGCATTTTCACAAGAAGAAATCCTGTTGTATTCATCAGGACCTATACAACAAACTATCAATTTCTTGGCCTGGTATTTATTCTCAAATATCTTTTGATCTTTATCATCATACCCACTCTTGCTTTTAACAACCATTCTAGTTATTTCTCCTTATTTGACTTCTTTAGTAGGAACATGAGGTCCATCAAGGATTATGTCCATCACTTCCCTATCTTCATCCATAATGAAGTCAAACATCTTGGTTTTCAACACCACATAATACAACCTATTGAATCTTGGTAGTTTAGTTATAGATTTCCCTTCTTCTAGATTGGGTGGAGCATCTATACTTACCAAGACATTCAAGATGTGAGACTTTAAGAGTGACCTGGCTCATATACCAAATGTTGAAACCTTGATGGGTTACACCACACAATGAGCGCCTAGGTCCCTCAGAGTCATTCATATGCAATTAAACCATAGAGTGCAGGAGAACTAAAGACAGTGCAGGGAGACTAAAAATATGAGATTTTTATGTGGAAACCCAGGAAGGGAAATACCATGTCTTGCCCTTATAAGAACCAAAGAAATCCACTATAATCAACTTCCTGATTACTGTCTAGATTTTAGCCTAACTACAGGATCCTTTTGCTTATAGTAACTCTACTACAAGCTCATCATGGCAACGCTACCAAGGACTCTCCATGCTGATTACCTCTACTCAGCCTCACACTTAGGAAACTCTACCAAAGAACTCTCTACTTAAAGAGAAAATACTACTATTATAGAATGAGTAAATCTATTACAAATTAGCACTCAAGAACACTCATTCATTCTTTAAGCATATTACAAAGAAAAGAACATGATTAATACTTGATAAATCTTGAATTGGAGTTTTTATTGCCTCACTTCACTCTTTAGATTTGTGCAAAAAATGTTTTATAAAGATGCAATTTTTTTCTTTTATTGTTGAGCGATGATTAGGGCTAAAAGATCATTGGGCCAACTGTCCTAATCAGTACAAAATAGAACCTGCAATTTTTTTACACAAGAGGGTAAAACTATGTAGACTATGCATGCTAGCTTTACTATACCTTGCATATTGATGGACCTAGTCCCTTACAGTTAGCTGCTCATCATCAACACTATATATAGTATCACAAATTGTACAAGGTATACTGAATTCTTCTCAGTCTATTATTTTAAACCAATGATCTCATGGTAATAGAACTGCAGTGATAACGGTTATCTATAGTTCATATCTGACTGTTCGCTTCTTAGTAACTAGGCCCTTCATGAACTTCACATATTTGGGAATTTTCTCCAAGGATTCAATAAACAAAACATCACTGACAGTTGCTTTAACATAGCCATGAACTTACTAAATTTTCCATATTTTGTCTTTTTCTTTATCTTATATGGAAAGGGAGAAGAATGCCTAGGAATTTTAGTTAGAGGTGTATCCACCCTTTTCCCTTTTTTTCTGACTCAACTCATCCTCATCCTTCAATCTAGATGGTTGTTAAACAACAAATTTCTTCTTACCCAATTCTTACCTAGACATCTGTACTGAATTGTTAGCAATGTTGTCACGGCTTCCATATGACACATAAAGCCCACTTTGATCACCCTAACTCTTCAAGTTTTTTTGTTTACAGTCTCTATAAGTAGCTGATGTGCTAAGATTTAGTGGCATATTCAATGCTTAAAACAAGTAACTTATGCTTGGAATTAGGTTATGTTATTGGATATGATATGGTTCTGTGAGTTCCTGTAGGTAAAATAGGTTAATAGTTGTATTGGAATAAAATTAAGAAAGAAAAGTTCTAAAACGGCAAATTACTAGTCAAGTTATGATTCATCAAGTTACTTTATGACTTGTAGGAAGACTCGTTAGGATACCAGAAGCAAAAGTGAAGATAAAAACCCAAGAAAACATTCACTATGACTCATAAAAAGTGGCTACGAGTCATTGGGAACAGTCGTCAAGAGAACAGAGAACATAGCCTAATTCCTAAAGTGAAGTTATAAAAAACTGAGTCATATGGTCTGTCTATGACTCGTAGTGAGCAATCATAGTGGGAGTAGTGAGCAAGGTCTAGAATTTTTAGGCTCAAGTGATTACAAGTAAAGACAATGAGTTATAAAGACTGACTATGACTCGTGGTAAGGAATCTTAATGACAACAAAAGCTTAAATCCCTAAAGATAGGAGTCACTGGAAAGCCTACGACTAGAAGCATACGACTTGTAAGGTGACCTTACGAGTTGTAATGATCACCAACTTAATTTTCCTATTCCATTTTTATTAAGGGTTATTTTTTGTTTTGAGATACTATAAATACCTTAGGGTTATTCCTTTATTAGGTTACACACTTTTACATTACTTTTGATACTTTTATCATATTTTAATCATTGATATTTTGTTCTTAAGAGTTTTTGTTTTATTTTCAATTGGAGATTTTGGATTTTACTCTTTCATCATTGTGCAATTAATTACATACGTTCATTATTGATTATCATGGATTTATGAATGAACATGAGCAGCAAAATTCTTTAACTAGGGTTGTGGGAACCCTAGTGGAATAGCTATGAAAGGGAAGTGGGAGATATATCTATTATACTATAGTTGTGTGTATTGTAACCTTCTACATATTAATTGGACACAAGTTACTATAGAATCTTCGAAATTGCTTGTATTCTAGAACGTCCTCAGAAGGGAATTTAAAATTGGGAAAAGGAGGTTACAACAATGATATGAGACTATAAACCCTCATCTAATCAAATCGATACTCAAAAGGTGAGAATTTTACTAAGGTTATAGACAAGGGACAGTAAGGAGACACCCTGAGACTCATAAGGTATAGGATGAAATTTATCAATGTATTCACAAGAAAGTTAATAGTACATAGCTTATGAACTTTGCATGTAGAGCATGAGGTAAGGTGGATTGACCATGAGAATCTTACATAGTTGTGAAGATAGGGGGAACACAGTCCTAGTGTTCATTTTCTATTGTTTACAAACTCAAGCATTCAAGATTGGTTACCTGTTCTCGTTGACTTCAAAATCCCCCGATTTACTTTTCTACACTACTCATGGATTTTATTATGATACTATTAGATGTATTACCTATGGGTTCAACCCAAACCTTAGTTGGGTTACAATATTTTGCATCAATTGCAACATACTTCTTTGGAGGTTAGTTTTGGGAGACATCAAATTTTGGCGTTGTTGCCGGGGAAGACGGTGTGAATTGTTGATTGAAGTTAGTGAAGTTCATGAATTTTTTATATTCTTTTTTTATTTGGGTATACATCTGTGTATGCCTAGCACGAGGTGTATAGGAAATCCCTTACTTTCTGTTAATCTTACACTTGAGATAATTTTACAAACACCACAAAAGATGCCAGAGCATGTTCGTGCGGTGTTCCTATTGGGGTCTGAGATCCTAAAAATGTACCTCTTCCTCCACTTGCTCATCCACAGAATGCTGCCAGTAGACAAAGAGGGCAGTTTTTAAAAGATGAGATTTAAAATTTTCCCGCAGTTACCTGCAGAGTCTATATATGAATCATGGTTTTGATTCATAAAAAAGTTAAGAAGGTACCCCATCATAGAATTCCAGGATCTAACTTGTTGGTGATATTATATAGATCCTTCAGTGTTAGCTCTAGGGAGACACCAAACATAATATTTGGAGGTGCACTTATGCATCTATATTGGGAGATGGACCAAGAGATGATAGATGTCATTTTTGTCACTAACCGAGGATGGAATACTTAGGAGGATGATAGAGGGGCTGGTACATATTTGGAGCTGCAAGTGACTATAGAGCTAGTGCTAAAATAGTAGCATAAAAGGTTGCACAACTCAGAACTAATATTTGGATTATTTCCAAGTAAGTTTGCAGCAATGATATCTAAGAAGGTTAACTCACTGGGGGCACAAGGAACTACTTCTAAAGCTTATAAGGTTGATGCAGATGAGGAAACAAAGTATTTGGATCACCAGTGGCAGGTTTCTAAGACAAAGGGAAAAGAAATCAAGATTGGAACTATTATAATAATGGTACTAAGACAAGATCAGAGAATGATATGGTGATTAGAGGTGCAAAGATGACTACAAAAACAAGAGCCAAATATATGTTCCACCAGGTAGCCGAGATACCGAGTCTAGAATGGAAACAATGTTGTCAAAATTAGTAAAAGGACAAGAAAGTCAAGAGAGCTGTCTTAAGAATTGTAAGGAAGATTTATCAGGCCTTAATCAGAATGTTGAGTCGCTTGATACCGCAAAAAAACAACTGGAGTAGTAGTTTGGCCAAATGTCGACCATATTGAATCAAAGGAAACTTGGCACGCTTCCTAGTACCACATAGAATTGCTCTAGTTGGAGCTCAACTAGGGTCCTCTAAATACGTTATTGTGTCATTAAGATCTTTATGTCTTTAATTCCTTAGTGTTGTCCTTGAAATATAGACCAAGAAATGTTAGCACCGATTTGTCTTGTATTATCCTTCCCTCCTTGAGAAATATTAATCCTCAAATCTAAACTTTGCAAAACCAAAGAAAAAACAGAAAACCAATATGTCCTCAGGGCATAAGGGATAATGTTATTAAAATCAATCCTATTACCATACCAAGGTTGAACATACTTAACATATAATCAAGTATGGAAATGATCAACTAACGGATCATAACCCCTCATAGAACAAGATACTTAGCTACTCAAGTGATTTGGACAAAGGGGTAAAACAAAAGAACCATGGTAATTAGTGAACTACATATGTAAGCCCACATTGGTCATACATTTAAATAAGTAAAAAAAAACCTTTAGGTCAAGAATCACATGATAATTCCCATAACTAAGTGCAATGTTTTAAATAAAGTCATCCCAAGTTGAAACTCCACTCTATTTAATACCTATGATGAAAACCTCTTTGTTGGAGTTCTTTCCCTTACACAACTTTAATCCATCAACTAGATTATAAATCCTTAAGAAAGAATTTCAATTGTAGGGGATAAGACCAACAACCTAAGTCAATTTTCGCTTTTCATCTTGAGCAAGAACCAAGTTAGGTGTATAAACACTACACCCCAAATAGTCACAGGGTCAGATGGGAGAATTATCCATGAACATGGGTTGATGTAATCCCTAGTTTCCCCAAAGGTATCACTATCACAAAAAGACATACTCTCTATATATCCAATGACAATATCATAAACAAATAGAGAGTTTAGAGATGTGTCACGTAAAGTAACTTTAATTAAGGTTTCCTCATGTATATACTTACTATTAGATTAAACGTTATCAACACGAGTACCTTCAAAAATAGGGGAAAAAAAGATATAGAAATGATTAATAAACAATTGACACCTTCAACAAGGGAAGAATCCTCTAGTTGACACAAACTACTAATAACATCAAGAAGGTCAGGTCTCAAGTGAACATAAAAACAAATAATTCATCCTCATATTCATTAAACAAAGACGGAGTTTCATAAAAAGGATAACAACCAAGATAATTTTCATAAGAAAAATCACTAGTTGAGTTTCTCAAATATTCCTGCAAGTAAAAGCTATCTTTACCCAAAAGATCATTCTTGTTGAAAAGTGAATGATTACAATCAATAATTGGACAACTAGCACAATCTCCACTCAATCCTATATTCTTAATGGATTTCAAAAAATAGGATAACATGTAAATTTTAAACTTACCATCCTTTCTTTCAAACAAATCAAAATACATACAACTATGTGTCAAACTAGAAGTGATGTCACGATAATTAATCAAGACATCTTTCTTTGAAAGAGGATCATAAATCATAGATTAGAAGGTAAAGAAAGAAAGTTCACTCTCAAAATGATGCATGTCATCTTTCACAACATTTTTATTCATATGATTTGTATGATAAAAACTAATAATAGTATCATCATCACAAGATATGCTCAAAAAATCATTTCTATTCATATGTTCAACTCTATCAATATCATCACTAACTTAATGCTCATCAAGCACATCATAAGCATGACCAAGTAGTGGATTAGACTCACTAGTAAAGTTGATTAGCTCACAAACCATAATTAGTTTTAGGTAATTCACGTGACCATATAGACTCTCCTTGATTTTCAAAAGGGTTAACTAGTGTGTTAATACTCTTATCACATGACAATGGAACCCTATTCAAGCTATAAATGCCAATACTAGGTGGACACCAATTTGTCTTACTTAAGGAGTGAATTTGGTCATCTACATGATCAAATATTATCATTAAATATAGTGATTCAAGAGTATCACAAATGGGAGACTCATTATACGCAACACTAGACAAGCCATTATTCAAACTTAGTTTTCCTACTAGCCACATCTAGACTTGTCATGTTTAAAGAAGTGCAAGAGTTAGCATTGTTACCTTAAAGCTCATAAGAAAGATATTCACCTTGTAGTTTAATTACCACAAAAGTTTTGGATATTTGTGTCCCTCTTCTTGTGACTATCATACCTATACATGTATCCTTACTAAGAAAAGAACACACAAAAGGGTTATATTGGGTTTATGGCAACCTCCTCACTTTGCTCCTTATATCCTCTCTCTTTTACACTCTTAGATTGCTACTTTTCACTCCATTAATCTTCTCAATCTTTTGTATCTCATTGTCATTAGGTGAAACATCAATTATTCTTTTTGAGGGAACTTGCTTATTCATTTAGGATGTGACTTTACTCATTCTATACATTTTTTCGTTAGGACTGGGGTAATGACACTTCATGTTTTCTTTAAATTCATCCCAAGTGTAAAATTAATTTCCCCTACCTAATTGGTGATAACCCTCCCCATAGGTGAAAAGTCTCTTTTTAAAGGTCCCAAAGGCCAATTCTATCTTTCTTTGTTCTGGGTATTTGTATCTAGAGAATATTTCATCCATCATTAGCTCCTATTTTTTATACTTTTCTCCACTAGATACCATAAACAAGGTAGGCCTTATCGCATTCGGATCACACTTTATTTCAAAAGTAGAAAGAGTAATCTTGATCTAATTAAGACATCTCTTTTTTGTAGCCTCCATGGTTGAGATATCTTGACATTTGTTCATTAGAAGGAGACATATAGGATATAGTCTTATGAGATGGGGAAAAGGCATTCAACATGCTTCCTTGTACCTAGAATAATAAACTCACAAAAGAAAATAATACTTTTGCATTAGAAAAATAAAGGCTCACAATCTCAAGTGTTTACACACCTTTGATTCCCTCACAATTGGATCAACTTTTCAGCTTTTGTGGGCCTTTTTGTATCCTTTTCCTAAAATATTACCTTTCCTTTTTGTATATTCCTTTATACCAACAAATTGTCTTTCCTTTTATTTCTTTCTTGGATCAAACAATACTTTTTGAGGATTCTTCTTCTTGATGATTCAAAGATCCTCAAGAATACTAAGAACTTCAAATTTTACCAACAAATTCATTTTTTCACAAAAATCCACAAAACTTCAGATCTAGGGTTCCTTTAACGTGAGAAACTGTACCCAACAAATTTCAACTATCAAATCCACAAAAAATTAATAAGATCTAAAAACTCACTTTTCTTATTTGTTTAAGGTGAAGAAGACAAGCTCAACAATGGTTTTCTTCCTCAAAATCTACTCAAATAAAGATTAATGCTCGAAATTCAAACTCAAATATACTAGAGTGAAAAAAACTCTAGTATAAAAACTTCAAGAAAGACTCATTTTTTTTTATTTTTTTGTAAAAAGAATGTTTTTACTTTTGTTTTTAATTGTAATTTTCGTCTAGGTCATTTTCTGCACTTCAACACGTTTTCACCATCTAGAGCTTTCCTGTAGCTGCCATAAGTAATTTTTTACTTAATGGACCTGACAATTAATTTATTGAATAGTTCATTTGGTTTTTAAAGCGAATTTGTTGTTTTGAAGACTTTAATAGTAAGAATTGGCTATCAAGCAAAAACATTAGTTTAACGATCTCATATGCAAATTCTTACAGCTTCATCATCTCTATAATGTTGATTTTAGTCTTGGTGGACATTTGGTTTGGGTCCCAAGGCTTTCAAAATTATTTCAAGGTATTGGTCAGTATTTGATAAAAATGGCCCATGGGTATAGGCCTGCATTTCTTTGAAGCAACCTTGGATGGAAATTTAGATGGCGCCATTGTGTTTGGAAGGTTGAATTTGATAGGGTAGTGTAGTTCATTACTGTTCATGGGATTTCGATTGAAACTTAAGGGTTGGTGAGAACATGATATTTTCTAACTTATAGCTCATGCATCTTTCGGCTGGTGTATCCGATTTAGCGGACAAAATTTACTTAAGCGTAGGCTACTTAAGTGGTCAGTCGGTCTCTTTAGAGACCATGAATTGCCCAGTCGGGTCTCTTATATGGTGCTCTATCCACTAAAGTAGATGTTTCCCATGCGGCATCCCATCTGCTAAAGCCAAAGGGCTAGACTCTCCAGGTGCCACTGAAGTGGTAATTAGCCGCTTTTTAGTGTTGACTACATAAATAGTCAAGTAACCACTCAAGCTATATTTGAGAGGTCATTAATTTAACCCATTCCTAATTTTTTCTGCATTTTTCTAAAGTCTAAAGAGATAGAGCTCTTGAGAGAGTTGAAAATTTGGAGAGTATTCATCGAGATATTTTGGGGTGTTTGTGAGCTTGGATAAATTGCTTCATGAGACAAAATCAAAGGGTCATGATGACATTTGTTGGGGAGACCCTTGACAAGTAATCCTATCATCCTAATTGATTCTAAAGGGAAATAACACCAGTACCCGAGACAAGGCTCCTAGAATAAAGCCAAACAATAAAAATAAAATTAAAGTGGAAATACATAACCAAAGATGTCATACCATAATCCCAAAACTTGGTGTCATAGTGTAAGAGAATAAAGAGTACAAGTCGAGATCAAAATACATAAGACATCCATAATAGGAATAACTCTGTCTCTAAGTAAAAATAAAGACAAAGGCAAAATATGGAAAATAGTAATAGACTCTGGACACATGAAATAAACTGCTGCCTAAAAAATCCCTAAATGTCACCAGAATCGACAACCGTGGGGCACACTCGAACTAGGATCTGCACCGAAAGGGTGTACTAAGGGTGAGTATGGTCCATTTCAACTCAATAGGTATCGATAGGCAGAGTCGTTAGTAACAGTCCCTATACTCTAGAACTACATAGCCAGCTTAGGATATGAGAACTCACCCATTTGATTAGGCTTGACTATCTCGCAAGGGTCACTCGTCAGTTCAGGCTGGACACCCCTTGTCCTTTTAACATTAAATCAATTTAGTTGATCCATACAACCAGTGTTAGTACCCGTGGCACGGTATTAACACCCTTCCAACTAGGGTTATAGGTTGGACCTCGATTAGTTTAAATAGCGAAATGTTGGTTAGATGATACCTCCTTCAGTGTCGGATACAGTCTTAGTTACAGCCCCAGTTCAGTTATTCAGTCTTAGTGTTGTTTGACCAAACCATACAGATTTTAGTTATTTCACTATTTCAGTTAACAGATTTTACTCAGTTCATGATATACGCTTGGTTATGCATCCTTAGTATCTACAGATTTTCATGTAACTTCAGTATATAGGATCTTATGCATACTCAGTATTTATAGTTTTCCACAAATTCGCAGTACCTGCAGGCTTCATGATCTCTATCCATTACTTATGCTTTACATGCATATTCAGTTAACTATTAGTTCTGTTCATGAAACCATGCATATCAGCCTACCTCATTTAGCATACCAGTACATTGAAAGTACTGGTCGCATACCTTTTCTCTTATGCTGAGATATATTATTTCATAGGTTTTGATGCTCAGTTCCCAGCTCACGAATAGACTTATCAGATTCTCAGCAGTAGTAGTGGTGATTCCTCATACTTCGAGGACAGGCTTACTTTATTTCATGTCTCATTTAAGTAGTTTGTTGGAGTTAGTTGGGGCCTATCCTATCAACTTACAGTCATTCGATTTTAGAGGCTTATCAGATATTAGAGCCATTTATTCAGTAATCAAACATATCAGTTAGTTATCCAGTTTATTGGTATTTTATAAGATTTAGTTAGTTATTTCTATAGACTAATATTTCAGTTTTGAATATAGTTATTAAAAAATTATCGCATATTAGTTGTTCTTCCACAATTATGATATTATCATTCAGTGCTCACAGCAGGTAGCAACTCATGGGTTAGTTGTGGTCTCTTGGGACTGTAAGAACCATCTGACGCCCCAGGTGTACTCTCGAGGCATTGGAGTATCTAAGAGGAAATAATATCTCTATGGGTCAAATATCATACATAAGAGGAACATCATCTCTATTGGCCAAGTATCATATCTATGAGGAATAACACCTATAAAGTTCTAATATAGGAAATCATAGCCATAAACCATTAATCATTATTCAAGGAAAAATACATCATTGTCCATCAATTCACCATGAAGATCTCATAAATAAGTCTCATTAGACTCAACTAAGACTACCATCTGCAACTAAGTTCACAAGGGGTAACACAAATAGTGCTCTAAGTGGACTGAATGAACCCACTTCTAATCCTTAATTTACATATTTAGGCAATCTACGCTCCAAACTAGGCTAAGGTTTCTAGTTCAACTTCTAGTTGTCAAGAAACGAATAACCAATTCTAATATGCGAACCTCTTCCAAAATCTGATAAAACATAATGTCTATAGATACGGTATATCAATACCAAAATGACTGAAATAACTTTTTAAACATGCTAGTCTTAATGCCTCTAAACTGTCTGAATAAGGAGTTGATGGGATATGTCCCCAACTAAATCCAATTGCTGAACTAGACTAAGTACTGAAAGAATAAAATAGTCAAATAATAACATCCTTGAATGATGAGGACACACTGGTAGTCTGTCTGCTAAATGGATGATCTACTAAAGATGCTCTGGAGCTCGTGCTTCTGAACCTACGGTATAAAACACCATAGCGCTAAAGAAAAGTATGCGTCAGTATGTGGAATGTACTACTACGCAGGTGAGGTAAGATGAATAAAAAAGTTTATATGCATGAATAATATTGACTGACTGAGTAACATGAACATGGGAATACATGAATGAATAGATAACTATAAATGAGATCGTGAAAACACTGATTACTGAGTCTGAATACTGATAACATAGATTTCTGATAACTTATATAACTGATAATGAGCAATTGTGTCTGACAGTTTAGGTTCTAATGGAGCTAGCTGAGTTTTGTACTAAGCTTAGTGATTGTCCTTAAATACTGTATAACTATCTAAGTTCTACTACTAAGACCTGAGATTAAGACTGTGGGAAGTAGTCATTTAACTGACACACCCCTAATAAGCTATTATCACTGAGTTGGGGTCCAATCTATAACCCTAATTAGAAGAGTGTCAATACCATACCACTGGTAAGGACAAGTTATGAGTGACCCTCATCTGCTAGTGTCCAAAAAGAAGAATGGTGGAACCCTAATCTAGCAGTGTTGATCCATCTTATCAAACCTCATCTAGAGGGTTTGATGTCTCAACCTATGCTGGCTACATAGTACTAGAGCACAAGGATTGCTTTCAAGAATCACACCCTCAACTAACAGGTTTGTTCCCATCCTTGGTCTTACTAGGTTTTGTATCCCACTCCCATCTGAATAGATACTGAACTAAATATACTAGACTGAACTGGACTGAGTTCACTAAATTTTGTGAACTGACAGAATGTTACTAAATTTTGTTAATGACTGAGGTTATGAGATTATTAATTTTTCCTGAGTCATGTAACTAACTGAATTCTACTGATTATGGAGTGACTGAGATTATCATGAAACTGATATAGGCTTTAGGCACATAGCTAAATTGTCGAGTATAAATACCCCTAAGACTCAATAGCATAAAAGTAATTCATGTAACAAGTTTGAAAGAACAACAATGGCTACATATATATCCATAATTCATTGACTAAGACATTTCATCAAATACTTGACAGACATTAACTTGTACATGAATAGGGATTTCATACTATCATACTATAATGACACTTTTCCTTCACATAGGTATTTAGTCAAAGATATGGGGAGTATACTTTGGTTATACCATCATCAAAGTATCTAATTATCATGGTTGCATAAATAAATTTGCAATATAAAGGGTTTATCTTTAATATTATGCAAATCATCACATACTAGGATCAACCATTGGAATATGTAATTTAAAACATGAATCAAAACCCCAAAACAACATGGACATGAATTTTAATTCAAATAAATCATGAACATTCATAAATACACAATCTTGGATTTTTTAAAGAGATTCTTGAGCTTCATGGGTGAAAGGGACCGATGAATCAACACTGGACATACCTGGGTAGATGATTTCTTAAAGATTAGTAGAGTAAAGCTTGAATTCTTGACTTAGGATTAGACACCTAGGGTTTCTTGTTCTTAAGGATTGATCTTTGAGAGAAACCCTAATTTCTTATTATGGATGAATAATGAAGTTATGAGCTCTAGTCTGGTATAATTAGAGGTCAAAATCGGTGGAAAAGTCCCAATTACCCTTTTAAAAATGGCTTAAAATCACTGATCGTAAGTGGCAATGGTTAGGGCGATGGTCTATGACTGGCTCGATGGTCCGTAGTCTATCCGATCGTCCTTGTCTAGAACCTGAAATTCCTACCTCATCTGTAATGGTTTGAACAATGGTTCATCACTAGATCGATGGTTCATCTATCCTAATCATCACCCTTGGCAAGAACCTGAACTTCCTACCTTATCTACGATGGTTTGGGTGATGTTCCATCGTGAGCTCGATGGCCCATCGGTCTTGACTATCGCACTTGGCCAAAAAACGGGTTCAGGTTTGGTCCGTATGTATGCTTCTGCTTCCTAAGTATCTCTCTTAACGGACTGATTTCACCAAAGAACATTGACTAGAGGGACTTCTTTGTTCCTCAGTTAGCGAGTCTGGTATCTATGAATTTCGACTGGGATCTCTTTGAAAGAAAGGTTGATCTGAATGTCTAAGCCCTCTACCGGTACTACAATTGTTGGTTCACTTATGCACTTCTTTAGAAAGGAGCATGGAAAGCTAGATGAACTAAGGCTATATCTGAAGGTAATTTGATATCATAAGCTACCTTGCTGAAATGACTGAGAATTTTGAAGGGACCGACATATCGAGGACTGAGCTTTCCCTTCTTTTCGAATCGCTTTACTCCATTCATGGGAGAGATTTTCAAGTACACATAATGAACAATCTCAAACTCGAGATCTTTTTGGCACATATTTGCGTACAATTTCTGTCGGCTTTGAGTTTTCTTGACCCATTCCCTGATAAATTAAACTTTCTATAAGATGTTGAATACCAAGTCTTGCCCTACTATAGCGGCCTTACCCACTCCGAACAAACATATTGGAGATCTGCACATCCTAACGTAGAGAGCTACAAATTGAGTAATTTAAATATTACACTGATAACTGTTGTTGCATGCAAACTTAATCAAAGGCAAGTGGTCATCCCAACTCCCCTTGAAATTAATTGCACACTCCCTTAGCATATCTTCTGAGGTCTGAGTGGTCCTTTCTGCTTGACCATTTGTCTAAGGATAAAAGATTGTACTGAGGTGAACTTGGGTACCAAGAACATTTTGGAATGCTTTCCAGAAGTGAGAGGTGAACTGGGTACCTCTATCTGAAACAATAGACAATAGAACACCATGCAATCTGACCAAGTCCCTGATATAGCGACTGGCATAATCCTCGGCTGAATAAGAGGTATGGAATTGAATGAAATGAGATGATTTGGTCATCCTATCTACAATGACCCAAACTAAATCATGTTGGCAACGAGTACAAGACAAACCCGTCACGAAGTCCCTGTTCACTTCTTCCCACATCCAAGTAGGACTACTGAACTCCTGCATGGACCCACTAGGATTTTGATGCTCTATCCTAACCTACTGACATGTAGAGCAATTATCCACAAACTCTGCAATATCTCTCCCTATCTCACTACACCAATAGATCTCTCATAAATTGTAGTACATCTTAGTGGCCCTTGGATAAATAGAGTAGAGCGCACCATGCACTTTGGTAAGAATTCATTGCCTCATGTCATCTACACATGGAAAACATAGACGACCCTGACAACGGAGTATCATTTAGGAAGTTATCACTTAGGAAGTCATCACTAACTCTTATGGATACTAGATTAGACTAAAAGAAAGATTGAGGTATTACAACCTTTCTCAAAGCCAAAATACAAAACTTCAAATCATTTACCAATGTCCATATTCACTTTGAGATCTCAAAACGCCATCACACTACAAAAATAATAATGTACTCATCAATATGTGTCTAATGATACCCATATTGTACTATTGTGCTTCGGGAAAAAAATAGCACCAAAAACCCTAAGTGGGTCTAACTTAGTAAAAATGCATTTATAAGGTCAACCCAACAATCGTACATGAACAAGGAATCATAACCTTCAAGAAATGGGTGAAAATAAAGAAAATTTGTAGCCAAAATAAATCCCTAAGGTTTATTGGGGTTTTGGATCAAGAACTAAGAAATTGATCAATTATGTGATGAAATCTTACCTTAATTCAGATGATACTCATGATAAAAGATATTAATCAAGCTACCAAGACACCCACAAGACCCAATCTTGAGTTACTACACTCATTTAGGGGTTTTAGGTCTCAAAGATTGCTAAAAATAGCCAAAATGCAGCCTATATGGGCCTTATATACCAATAAAAGGTAAGGATGTGTCGCTATAGAATTCCGATGGACTATTATTGAACTATCACGATTGTAATAGGCCTTGTGCAATGGCAATCATCAGTACCAACAAATTCAAAACTAGTTTTGACCCCCTAAACTCATTTGAACTCCATTTTTCACAAGTGAACTACGTAATCCCAATAAATTTGATTTTACAAATGCGTTGGTGAAGTTATATTTTCAATCCAAGGTATTTTAGACAAATTTTGGGCACCACACCCATATCTACCAATTTTCCCACTTTCCAACCAATAGGTAGAAAAGAATTAAGGTGTATTAGGACCCAAACCAACGGTCTACCTAGCCTAAAATAGATATTTCAGATACAGTCAATATTTGAATAAGAGATCATTTTACTATAGTTACATCCCAATTTCCATATTGATCCAGTAAAGACTTCAAAATAGAGAATCCGCTCTAAAAAACAAAATGAATTATCTGATAACAAAACCATGTGTCCCAGTTAGTCATAAATTAACTGGGTGGATATGGAGAAGCCCTAACAGTGAAGATAAGAAAAAATAGGAAAAATAACCAGAAGGGACATTACACATGCATATGAAACAGGATGATCATGTTTTGTCAAGAAATTAAACCCAAAAAGGAAAGTTTGTTAGGGTTTTTGTCCTAATTTTTTTACCAAAATTTGAGTTGTACTTTTCTTGGAAGAAAACTCTAAGTAATACCATATTATTTTTACTTTTTTAAAAGAAGAATATAAAACTTTTTCATATTTGGGTATCCTATTTTTTAAGCAATGTTTTTGTACCTCTATAAATAGAAGACTCGTGTTCTCATATCATAAAACAATTATAGTCATTAAAGAGTCTTATTCTGAGAGAAATTTCACCTAGTCAATTAAACACATTTTGATTTAGTTTAGAATATGTACTCCAACTGGCCAAATTATATCAATAATATTATTTTTTATTAGTCTTATTTGTAATTAATAACATCTTTATGATTTGCAAACTTTTATTTTTTGCATGATACCTTGATGATTTAAAATCCAAAAACAATGTGTTAGTATCTTCTTATGTTCTTTAATCACATCTAATACTATTGGTGTACTTATATATATATATATATATATATATATATATATATAGATAGATAGATAGAGATAAATAGATAGATAGATATTTGGTAGTTAACATGTATGTTTTTGGAAAATGACCATTTAAATAATTATTGGATTGGAAAAGCACGAGTCATAGGATGACTTATAGTTATATAACACGACTCAAGATAAAGAGTCGTGACAACTAGGATTGATTTTTTATTCATTTCTAAATAAAGAGGATAGACTCAAAATGAGTTAGAATGGCGACTCATCATACCTAACCAATGATATGTTGTGGAAACATGACATTCAGTGCTTCAAATGATTAAGTTATGCATTGACTTACATTGTTTTTTTAGGTATGATCTACGTTTTATATGTTTTGCAGGGAAACTAGGTCGGAAGTGGTGTTGAACTATAAAGGAAAAAAGTGTTGAAAAATTGATGTATTGGTCAAGCTATTAGTCGTTAAGTCACCTTCCTACTCATATCCTGACACATAAAGATAACTATATGAAAAGTAAATTTCAAGAAGTAAAGTCCTAGAAGAGGACGAGTTGAAAGCTAATACTAAGACTCATAGTGAGAAATCATATTGTGTCCAGTGTTTAAAGCCTAAAAGAATTGATGCCCTAGTAGTTATGAATGATGACCATAAGTCATAACATCTGAGGATGACTCGTGTTGGAGAATCGTAAGTACAACAACCTAAAGTGCCCTAGAGGAGAAAAGCTACTAGATTGACAAAGACTAGCATCATAAGACTCATAAGAAGACTATACGAGTCAGAACCACTACAGTTTGAAAACTGATATGACAGGAAGAAACAAGTCATAACCAGACTTAAAGACTCATTGTCATAGGCAAAACCACTCTCGACAAAGTATTTGTATTAGTTTTTATTAGGTTTCCTTTGTTATATTTAGATACTGCACATACAATAGGGTTATTCCTTTATGATTTTACTCACTTTTTATAATTTTCTTCATTCTTTCACTATAACACCCCAAGTTTGGTACCCTAAATAGTCACGATGCTAATAATTTCGAAGGACTACTAGCTAGCCCATGACTGATATCTGTAACTAAGAACTGAATAATAGTAATATTCTAATAACAATATAACTGAAATAAATGCAAAAATCTGGTAAAATTTTTTCCATAAGGTTCAAATACTAAACAATACTGAATAAAATAACGACTGAACAAGGTATGATAATAAAAGTCTGAAAGAACTATCCAAGCATGCTATAGTCTGAAAGCCTCTAAACTATCTGAATAAGGAATTAATAGGACATGTCCCTAACTAACTCTATCTGCTGAAAATTACTATGTACTAAAATAATGAAAGAATGAAATAATCATGTCCTCAAAATATGAGTACTGACCACTGACTTTGACTGCTGATATCTTAGCTGCTCATCATGATCGAGAACCTGTGCATCCAGACCTATTATTTTAAACACTATAGCATAAAAGAAAAGTATGCATTAGTACGTGACAATATACTGATACTCAAAGTGAGGTAAGGCTGAATGCAAGGTTCACATGCATGAACTAAACTGACTAGATAACATGAACATGACTACGTGAGGATACATGCATGAACACATTTATATAATTAAAATCATAAGTATTCTGAATACTGAGTTCACTGATAGCATGGATTACTAAAAATTGATATACTTGATAACTAGGTGATTGTATCTGACTGTCTTGATTATAATGGAACTAGTTAAGTTCTGTAGTGAACTGAGTGACTATATCTGACTGTCTTACAATCTACAGAATTATCTGAGTTCTTTACTAAATACTAAGATAGAGACTCTAGGAGGTAGTCATCGAATCGACATGCCCCAAATAAGATATTATAGCTAAGTTGAGGTCCAATCTATATCCTCAATTGGAAGGGTGTCAATACCGCGCTATCGGTAAGGATATGCTGTGACTGACCCCATAATAACGCCCAAATTATAGCTCACGTTAGAAAGTGTAAGCGGTCGCTGTCAAATATAGAACTCAACTAGGTTGGGTCTCGAATCCCACAGGGAATACTTGGTCACTAAGTGTTGCAATTATTAGTAGACTATTGGTCAAAAATTCCACAGAAAAAGGGGGTATGGTTTAGGCGTGAAATAATAGTATCAAAATAACGAATGGAATGATTTGTTTAGTAAGATTTAATCATAGAGATTGATAAGTTAGGGTTATGTCTACCTTGTAATTTCTACGTATCTGTTAACTATGAGTAATACGGAATTTAGACATGCATGCACTTATAGAGATCCGTATTCTAATTGTAAATCCAAGTGTTTTCCAACCATCAAGGATTATTTCACTTTAGATCTCTCGAGCCTAAAGTGTATAACGAATGGTGCAAATTCTCCAACAAAGTTAATCCGGTTAAGGAATTAATGTATAAACAGGGGTTGGAAACCCTATTTTCTTGTCACACTCTCTTTTCCAAACATGTAACTTTTCTCTCAAACAAGTTAATGATATACTTGCATATTCATACGTTTGCAACCATAACAATTCAATTTAAACGAAGAGAGTAATGATGTAAGTAGCATACACATCAAGAATTCACAAACTCATAGCAATAGATAGTATCTTAAAAGGTTCCCATAACCCTAACAGAGAGGTTTAGCTACTCATGATTACAAAGGAAATCACCATAAACATAATCATCATACCACATCTAGAATAATCTTGGCGATGGGGATGATTTTTGGCGACAATAGGAGATTGACGATTTGCCCTCGCCGTTCCTCAAGACTTAGCCGTGTTTTTCTCTGTCTGAACTTACAGATTCTGTAAACTGAATAATGAAAACAACTTCCTGAAAAATTCAGCAATAGGGTTTTTATAATGTCCTTGTCTACTAAATTACTGCTGCATCCTTAAGTCTTTAAAAATGCTGGGTTTGCCCGGGAAAAAGTTTCCATGCGTCACTTTAAGTCCAAAGGCTGCCTTCCCTATAATGTGAAGATTTCCTTTGCTGCTCAAAAGTATATAAAGTGCTGAAATCTTCATCATTAATACCTGAAAAAACATGGTAATCACGTAGGCCAGCTCACTTAAAGGAAAATGTACTAAAATAGCAAGAATTATATATTTTATCCTCAAAACTTGGCTAAAACATGGGTAAATTATGGTGCTTAGGTGTGTAAATACGCCCAACATCAACACCCCACACTTAAAGCTTTGTTCGTCCTCGAACAAAATATAACATCCATGCAAACACCTAACTAGAATTTCACAACAGCAACACAAAATTTATCCTCAAGACATGCACGGCAATTATTAACAAAGAGTAGGTTTCTTGATCACTACTAGAAACAATTTAACCTCCAACATAGACTCGTGAGGATGGTTAATTCGTATCCATAAGTTAAACCACAAAGAATCATATAACACTACCCAAGAATCATCAACCATGTGTGTCTTACACAAGATATCACCCATAATCGCTCATAGTTTTGCATTTTTTAAAACGGGTATAAGACTCTTATTGTTCTCACTCTCACAAAGAATTCTTATATTGCAACTGATGACCATAGGATTGCACTTAGTGTAATGCTCCACTAATATCAGAATGCTAAGCTTAGGATCAAATAGGTCTTTACAGGGTTGTAATGTAGGCTAAGGGATAGGTAGGACTATTTTGGCAAGAAATAGTGACTATGTTCCCTAAGCGCTTTAATACACTACAGTTTTCCATTTACACTAGCTTTTAACAACCCCTCTTCCTTCTTTTCATCTACCAACCCCTTTTCATCCAATTAGTTATTCACTCAGAAACACAAAGATGAGAATATACAACTCTCTTATTTATATATTTTTTTTCTTTTCTATTATTTTTTTTCTTTTTTTTATAAGCATCCCTATGATAGCCACTCTTTTTCACCTTATTTTCAAGTATCAATACCCTCTGTGGCATTACTTTTACAATTTTTCTCTTATTTTGCGATACTCCTTACTCACTTGGTTCTACAATTTTAAGTGCTTAGGAGTTTGGATCAAATTATGGTCTTGAAAAAAATGGATTAGGCTACATATGAGGCTGTCTAAGAAAATAGCTAAAGGTTCAAAGGGGGTTTACTAGGATAATGTACAAGGGTAGGTAAAAAGAAGGTAAACAATTATAGGCTGCCAAAGAAATGCCTAAATCATCTCCTAAACTCACACTCTTTATTTCTCTTTACACACACACCAGGCAAGTTCTAGCATCAGTCACAACACAGAATATACTATATCCTCACACACATAAGGCACATGGTCAACTTAATTGGGAGCATTATAGATTCTGGACCCAATAGATGAATGAATTACCACACAATTATCACACAGTGATTCACACGTAGAGCCTAAATGTCTCAATAATAATGATTTATCACAAACTCTTTTTATACTACCATGCCATCTATCAGAACAATTTTATGCAAAATCTAAAAAAATCTAATTACGACTAATTAACTATGACTAATTCAAACAAACAAAAACAAGAATAAATGTAGGCAAAGAAGTACAATACAACATACAAATACCAGCACCCCACACTTAGACAGGACACACTGCCCTCAGTGGAAAATAAATAAGGAAAACCTGATTAGTCGAACTCTTCCTCTATGTCTGGGGTCATACATCCTACGTCGGAATCGTCATCAGAGTCGTCGTCATTAGAGTTGTCCTCCACGTCTGAGTCTGGAAGCCGGCGATCATCATCAGTCGGCACGTCATCATCGAGAGGTTCCTTAAAATGTACCCCAAATCCACACATGACCCGCGCACGCGCATTCATCGGGTAGTCATAATCCAACTGCTAGAGGTCTGCATCAGTTGGAATACGACCCCCAATCATTATGGTAAATTTATTCATGCCATATCGATGGCGAAAGAAACTTTCATCTCGAGCATGTCTTTCTACAGTGGTAAGGTTGATGCCATGACCAGTTTCAGGCTCTAACTTTAGTGAGATGAACCTTCTTTGGGGTGTGTGGAAGCTTATGATCTGCAGGTTCCTCTTCAATGTGCTCATTCCTTAAGATCGCAGTCAATAAATTGCCAAAGCTGAGATGAGACCTTTTGTGCAGCCTTGCCTTACGCATTGATGATCGTATAACCGCACCGATATTGATGGGGATATTCGTCATCAGAGCATACACCAAGAATACTCTATCACGTGTTATCTTTGTGTACTATGTCCTAGGAATCAAGCAAGAGTTGACTATCCTCAAGCATATACGAGCTTCTCTGTTCAAGAAAGCATACGGGAAGGTGTTGTGCCGACCGTTATCCTTGTGACGAATCCACCGGGCCATGGATCTTGTTCCACACAGTGTGTGTCTGATTTCCCTGTAGGGAGGTCTGTGATAAAGCTCCTTGAGTGGTGATGGATCCACAGATGGAAGACCCAGAAAAGAGTTGAAGAACTCCGCATTCAGTTGCAAGACTTGGCCCCGAATCTTTACTTCACTTCCAGTAGTCTTTGGGGACCAATAGGCATAAAACTCTCGCGTTAGATCAAGATTGCATTCCCCCACTCGGAAAATAAAATCAAGATTTAGCGCTATGATTTTAGCCAAAATGCGGGTCTCTCTGTTTGCTAGACTCTCCTTCTGCATCAAATCCACGTGAATATATTTTTTCACATTGTTGTTCTTGTACCACTCCTTCCTTTCCTCCTCTAGGACCCACTTTATTCCAAAAGTGCGTCGAGGTATTTGTAGTGAGAAGGACTCAGCTTTCTCTTTTCTTCCCCTTTTATGACCTTTCTGTGAGGTGGGCACTTTTTCTTTTCCTTGTCGTCCTTTTGGTGCCATTCTACCTGAGATCACAATAGAGTTATGTTAGCTTCATCTCGGAAGATTTAATCAAAAAACAAACAGTAATGGTACCAGCCCACACTTAATTTGTTGGCACAGACTAATTAAGTGAGTGATGTCGATTACTCAGACTTCATCGACAAACGTTTAGGTTATATGTTCCAACAACATGTTTAGCACAGTTATACTTTCATGCAATCTTGACTATACTTTCTAAATTTTTTTCATGTAATCTCGACTATACCTTCATGTTTGGATGAATGCACTTTTTGAACAAGACCATCACATGGAGATCGTACCATGTTATTGCATAGAAATAATCACACCATCTTATACTTGTGGTAAATCATGATCGGTATCTCGATGAATGAGTCATTCAAACATTCAAGCTTTCAACTTTCAAGATTATGTATTAGCTTTACAATTTCCACTTCATGAAAATATGATAGTGTATAACAAACAAATACAAGTCGAAGTAAGGTCAAGAACACCCACACATATTCTTTCACTCAACTATATGTATCATAAAAAACCAACCATATTCTTTATCACCAAACACCACTTCAAGATATAATACATCATTATAAACGTAGCATTTCAACAACTATGGAATACAAAAGAATAACTTACTTGGTGATGGATCCGGAAGATGAGTTTGCAAGATTAGATGAGCAAAAATAAAAACTTTGAGAGAATTTGGAAGCTTGGGCGGCGCCTAGTGTGAGCAAACAAGTGCATTGTGTTCTAAGATTGGGGATCTACTTATAGACTAACCCATGGGTCGGGTTTGATCCATATAAAATCGGGTTAGGAGATAAAAAGGTATAAGTAGGCGGCGCCTAATGCTATGCCTATGCTTAGCATAGGCGGCGCCTTTGTCAATACCTACTTGGGCATAGGCGGCGCCTATGCTATTGCCTAGTTGGGCATAGGCGGCTCCTATGCTATTGCCTATGTGAGGCAGTGAGCATAGGCAATGACATAGGCCTTGCCTTGTCTATTGCCTAGATTAGCATAGGCCTTGCCTTGTCCATTGCCTATGTGAGGCAGTGAACATAGGCAATGGCATAGGCCTTGCCTTGTCCATTGCCTAGATTATCATAGGCATTGCCTTGTCCATTGCCTAGATTATCATAGGCAATGCCTAACCGATAGTCTTTTCTCCTTCATTCCTATCTTACCACCTTAAACATGACTCACTTTCAAATCAAAATTTGGGACTAATCCCCTCCTTTGTACGTCTTGCACCTACACTTTATCAAAAACAACAAAAACAATTAGAAGGATCGGTTGCCTCCCACCAAGCGCCTTAGTTTTGGTCGTGGCTCGACTCTTCTTTTTGGATTTTTATTTAACAAAAACAAAGTCCTAGTAAAACAAAATGATTAAAAATGATGGGTTGCCTCCCATGTAGCGCTTGATTTATTGTCGCGGCACGACGTAGTTATCTCAGTTACTTAGACTTCATCGAGATAGATGGTGCATCATTTTCTGAATAGATTCAGACGACGCTGATGCTTAGTTGTAGGCATGCAATCTTCTTCGAGATGAATCTTATGCATACATATCCCAGGAGGGATACCAATTATATCATCAATAGTCCAACCAATAGCTCTCTTGTACCTCTTCAGAACAGATATGAGAGTCCCTACTTGCTGTTCACCGAAATCAGCCGCAACAATAACCGGAATTGTATTTCCATTTCCTAAGAACACATACTTTAGGTGACTGGGTAGATCTTTCAATTCTAGCACTGGTGGCTCTTCAATGGATGGTTTCGCTGGTGGTGATGGTCGATTCTAAAGATCAAGGTCCAGCTTCTTAGGAGCATGAGAATAGGACCCTATTCCTATTAGAGCAAAAATAGTTTCTTCATAATCTTCTACATCCTCACGCTCAAAATTCAAAAGCACAGAAGACAATGGCTCAACAGTAAGCTACTTCTCTACAGATAATTCTTTTTTATCCTCATGATAAACATCAGCTACAGAGAACACATTCATATCTCTAGGTTGCTTCATTGCTTTGCATACATCAAAACGAACCACTTCGTCATTCATCTAAAATAAAAGCTCATTGACTCGTAAATCAATAAGCACACTTCCTGTTGCAAGGAAAGGACGACCCAAGATTATGGGAACTTCAGAATCCATATCGCAGTACAAAATAACAAAGTCTACAGGAAAAATAAAGGTAGAAACCTTCACCAGTACATCATATAAGATACCAACAGGTCATTTTACCGACCTATCTGCCATCACAAGCCGCATATTGGTTGGTGTAGGATCGCCCAACCCCAACTTTCTGTAAATGGATAGCGGCATCAAATTGATGCTAGGTCCCAAATCGCACAATGCCTTAGCAAAATTCATAGATCCCACCGTGCAAGGAATAGTGAAAAAACCAGGATCTGCCTTCTTCTGTACTAAAGACCTCGTGGCAATTGCACTGCAATGATGAACATTATCTGCCAGCTCATAGCTCGCTGCCCGCTTTTTGTCAAAAGGTCCTTCATGAATTTGGCGTACCCAGGCATCTATTCCAGCACCTCCACCAAAGGCACATTAATAGTTAGGTTCTTCAACATTGTCATGAATTTACTGAACCTTGTATGATCAGCTTTCTTCTTCAGTCTTTGAGGAAAAGGTTGTGGTGGAAGGGGAAGAGTTTTCTCCACCACTTCCTTTTTATCTTGCTTCCGATTATCAATCTTTTCAGGAGTGTCATTAGCCTTCTTCTTTAGTCTCTGAGGAAAATATGGTGGTGGAAGGGGAAGAGTTTTCTCCACAACTTCCTTTTTATCTTGCTTTTGATTATCAATCTTTTCAGGATGGTGACATCTAGGAGTAACATCATGAACGTTCTGTTAAGCTTTAACAGCATCATCACAATCTGCTTCACTAACATTCTCTGCTATATCATCAACCAACTGTTTGCCTTTGGATGGATTTTCCAACACCTTACCACTCCTGGTAGTAATAGACATACATGATCCGTCGTTCCTTGGGTTTTGCACAGTGTCACTAGGTAAAGTGCCAGCCTTCTTTGAATTGAATGACACTGAAAGTTGACTCAGTTGTTGTTCCAGCTGTTTTATTGCAGTGGAATGCGAGTCAACCAATAGATTTATTGAGGACAAATCATTATTTACCTCTGCTAATCCCGTGTTGGTTGCTTCCACTCCTTTCAACAACTTAGCCATCATATCTTCCATGGACATCTTCCCAGAGCCAGATGCCGCAGCCTCACGATTTCCAGGAGGAACATACAAACCACTCCTGTCAGTTTTATTCTTGTTTCCTGATTTTTCATAATAGTTCCGAACTTGGTTTCCTTGGGCATTGCCTCGGAATCCCCCCTGATTATTCAAGTAATTCACTTCCACCTCAGAATCAGATTCATCTCTTCCCTACGACACAACAGCTTTGACCTTTTCTGTCTTCCCTGATAATAAATTCTTGGTAAGAAGGTCCATCTACGTTTTCATGTGATCCATATCTTGGTCAAGTTCCTCTTTTGTTTGTCTCTGTTCTGCAGTCATGCCAATAGATAAAGTAGAGCTTGCTACCTCAGAATCCCTGGTATGCCAAGCTCTACTCTACTTTGTCATACGATCTAGCATATCACTTGCGTCAATAAAAGTAAGGTCCATGAATGACCCACGTGCAGAATTATCAAACACTTGCTTTGTCACCGAGTTCAAAGACCTATATAATATTTCCATCAAGTGGATATTGGTCATCTGATGGTTTGGGCACCGCATAAACTTCTTCTTGAACCTCTCCCATATTTCGTGGAGAGCTTCAGTTGGAAGATGTTGAAAATTGCTGATCTCATCTCGTAATTGTACTCTCTTGGATGGCGGAAAAAATCTTTCTAGAAAAGTGTCTTTCAGTTGCCTCCAATTAGTAATAGAGTCAGTAGTTAGCCCGTTCAACCATAGAGTTGCCTCTCCAGAGAGAGACAATGGAAATAAGCGTAGCCGAATCGCATTCTGTCCAAACCCTGGATTGTCAAACGCCTTGCATGTTGAGATAAAATTGATCAGATGCATATTCGGATCATCTCCTGCAAGTCCACCAAATAACCCCTTCAGCTGCAATAGCTGAATCATGGTACTAGTGATATTGAACTTGGCTCCGGGAGCCAAGGGCGGAGGAATAATAGCCCTTGTGGAACCAGCCCCATCTAAATCGTCATCTTCATCATCAAAAGGGGACTGTACAGCTCGGCGTTCAGTCCTTATTCTAGCTTGACGATTTCTTCTATTCACAGGTGCTACCACCTCATTTGCACACCTTGTACTTAGTAACTCATCATCACCCAGGTCCTCTTCATCAGGATTTGTTGCCCGACCTGAGTTATCAATATTCTGTTGATGCACTTGAGCAGCTGCCAATACAGCTAATCTATCTTGGTCCTGTTGAGCAGCCATCCATTCAAGGTTTCATTGCGCATCCATTCTGCTAATAAGTTGTGGTTCAGGATTTAGAGGTAATAATGGCTGACCAGAACTTCGTGTATTGGGCATGCACTCTACAAAACCTGAACAAAACAAAAACAACAAATAAAAAGTAAAATTCAAGAATCTTTGACCAAAGGGTCTAGTAATAATCACAAACTTAGTTGACAACTGTATTCCCCAGCAACGGCGCCAAAATTTGATAACGCCCAAATTACAGCTCTCCTTAAAAAGTGTAAGCGATCGCTGTCAAATATAGAACCCAACTGGGTTGGGTGTCGAATCCCACAGGGAATACTTGGTCACTAAGTGTTGCAATTATTAGTAGAATGTTGGTTGAAAATTCCACATAAAAAGGGGGGTATGGTTTAGGTGTGAAATAATAGTATCAAAATAACGAATGGAATGATTTGTTTAGTAAGATTTAATCACAGAGATTGATAAGTTAGGCTTATGTCCACCTTGTAATTTCTACGTATCTATTAACTATAAGTAATGCGGAATTTAGACATGCATGCACTTAGAGAGATTCGTATTCTAATTGTAAATCCAAGTGTTTCCCAACCATCAAGGGTTATTTCACTTTAGCTCTCTCGAGCATAAAGTGTGTAACGAATGGTACAAATTCTCCAAGAAAGTTAATCCGGCTAAGGCATTAACGTGTAAACAGGGGTTGGAAATCCTATTTTCTTGTCACACTCTCTTTTCCAAACATGTAACTTTTCTCTCGAACAAGTTAATGATATACTGGCATTTTCCTACGTTTGCAACCATAAGAATTCAATTTAAACGAAGAGAGTAATGATGTAAGTAGCATACACATCAAGAATTCACAAACTCATAGCAATAGATAGTATTTTACAAGGTTTCCATAACCCTAACAGAGAAGTTTAGCTACACATGATTACAACGGAAATCACCATAAACATAATCATCATACCACAACTAGAATAATCTTGGCGATGGGGATGATTTTTGGCGTCAATAGGAGCTTGACGATTTGCCCTCGCCGTTCGTCAAGACTTAGCCGTGTTTTTCTCTGTCTGAACTTACAGAATCTGTAAACTGAATAATGAAAACAACTTCCTGAAAAATTCAGCAATAGGGTTTCTATAATGTCCTTGTCTACTAAATTACTACTGCATCCTTAAGTCTTTAAAAATGCTGGGTTTGCCCGGGAAAAAGTTTCCTTGCATCACTTTCAGTCCAAAAGCTGCCTTCCCTCTAATGTGAAGTTTTCCTTTGCTGCTCAAAAGTCCATAAAGTGCTGAAATCTTCATCATTAGTACCTAAAAATCATGCTAATCACGTAGGTCAGCTCACTCAAAGGAAAATGGACTAAAAGTGCAAGAATTATATATTTTATCCTCAAAACTTGGCTAAAACATGGGTAAATTATGGTGCTTAGGTGTGTAAATACGCCCAACATCACCCCATCTATTAGGTACTTTAATGATAATGGTGGGACCTTTATCTGACAGGTTAAGAAACCTCATCAACCCTTATTTGATAGGCTTTGATGGATCAACCTATTCTGGCTACTGGCAGGTGAGTTCCCATCCTTGGGTTCACTCGGTGCTGAATCCTACTCCCAACTGAATAGACACTGAACTGAGTGTACTGGACTGAAATGTTCTGAATTCACTAAATATTGTTGACTGATGAAATATTATTGGATTTTCTTAATAGACTGAGTTACTAAGGACTAAACTGAATACTACTGAGTTTTCTAGAATTTTGAGACTAACTGAATTTTGCTGATCGTGGCTTGACTGAGGTTATCTTGAAGACTGATATTGGCTCTAGGAACATAGCTAAATTATTGGGTATTAAATACCCCCAAGACTCGATAGAATGGAAATAAATATCACTTGACACTACCTGAACACATGATCGTGGTTACCAACACATAATACTATAATTGAGGGATTTCATAAAGCATTTGCAAGTCATAAGCTTACACATGAATGGGAATACATGCTAACGTAATATAATTTCACAAATTCATACTTATGAGCATTCCACCAAATCATTGCAGGACATAGATTAAGCATGGGAGTCATTTTGAACATGTGGGTACATCATGAATTCATCATATAGCTCACAAATAGGTCATAATGCACAATTCTTATTCACTTAGCCATTTTACCAAACACATGGAAGGCATAACCTTTTTCTATGGCATGAATCAACAACTAATACATCATATCTATGTCAAGCACTTCAAATTTAAGGATTTCAATCCACAAACTAACATGAAGTCATGAGAAATTAATAAAGATTCAACCTTGTAAATCATATCACAACGTAAACATGTGTATAATCAAACCCAAACATGGAATTCAAAATTCATAGTTTGCAAAGGGTTTCTTGAGCTCCAAGGGTTTAAGGGACCCTTTACATACCTTGGTTGACAATTTCTTGAAGATTGATGGAAGAAATCTTGAGTTCTTAAACTGAAATTAGTCACCTAGGGTTTCTTGTTCTTGATCACTTGTGAAATAATGAATGTATTTTCTCAAAAGAGGGCTAAATTTCCGTGTTATGAGGGCTTAAGGTTGGGGGAAAATAACCTAATTACCCTTAAGGATGCAGTCATTTAATGAATGAAATTGGGCACTAATGCATTTGTCGATGTGGCGTGTCAATATCATCGACGCGATACTCAACATGTCGCCATGATCGCACCGTGTCTTAGTACTTTTGACTATCATCCTAGAACAATATTAACCAACACGATAGGCAACGCTGCCAAGATTGCGTTGGTCCACTATTTTGGACTTCCAAACATGGTTTAAACGAGGTTCAAAAAATTTAAAACTTATCAGTGAACACCTATGGACCTTTTTGATCATGAATTAATAAAAATATAGACCATTAAAAGACATTAAGGTCACGAAATAAGATTTCCAACTTTCTTAGGCTAAAATAAACTATGTTTGGAAACTTAGCTAGAATTTTCCATGTCTGGGACACCTAGACAAGATTAATGGACTGAATTAAGCTAGGAATTTTTGGGGTCTTACAATATCTCCCCCTTGGAAATAATCATCCTCGAATAATACTGAATGAGATGGGAGAAATGATAAGCTAAAGTACATACTAAACATGAACAAATGAAACATAATTACATGACTAACATTACTGATTTACTTAGATCCATACTGAGCATGGATATCTGATGCATGATTTCATGACTCAGTTGATATATGAATGCATGAGTGGGAGTACTAATAAGCTGATCATGAATATTTGATCCGTGAATACATGACTGAACTGAGTCATGAACATGCGACTGTACATGTGATGGTAAAGGATACCAAGTTTGAAATGGAAAACTAAGCATCAAACTGAATACCAAGTTTGTAATTGAAATCTTTATATGAAACAGAACAAGATTAAGGATAGCCATTACCTTGGGCTGAGTCTGAATTAGCGGAGAAGAGGTGAGGATACTTGGTCCGCATGTCTGCTTCTACTTCCCAAGTAGCTTCCTCAACGGACTAATTTCACCAAAGAACTTTTACTGGAGGGACTTCTTTGATTCTCAGTTGTAGGTCTGATAGTCAAGGATTTTGACTGGAATTTATTTATAAGAGAGACTATTATGAATACCTATGCCTTCAACAAAGACTACAACTGTCAGGTCATCTATTCACTTATTAAGCAAGGAGACATAGAACACTGGATGCACTGAAGCTAGATATGAAGGCAACTTGAGCTCATAAGCTACTTTGCTGAAACAATTGAGAATTTTGAAGCGACCGATATATCGGGAACTAAGTTTTTCCTTCTAGCTGAACATCTTCACTCCCTTCATGGGAGAGATTGTCAACTACACAAAATCACCAGTCTTAAACTTAAAATCCTTTCTGCGCACATCTGCGTATGATTTTTGTTGACTCTGAGATGTGTTGAGCCTCTCTCTGATCAACTGAACTTTCTCTAAGGTATCAAAGACTAAGTCATGCCCTACCACTGTGCCATCACCGACTTTGAACCAACAAAGTGGAGATCTACATCTCCTACCATAGAGAGCTTTGAATGAAGCTATTTAATACTGGAATGATAACTCTTGTTGTATGCAAACTCAATCAAAGGCAAGTGGTCATCCCAATAAACCTTAAAGTCAATTACATATTCTCTCAACACATCTTCTAAAGTCTAGATAGTCCTTTGTACTTGACCATCGGTCTGAAGATGAAAGTTTGTACTAAGGTAAACTGTGGTACCAAGACCCTTTTGGAATACTATCCAGAATTGAGAGATGAACTCAGTACCTCTATCTGTGACAATAGACAACAGAACACTGTACAATCTGACCAACTCTCTTATGTAGAGTTTGGCATAATCCTCGGCCAAATAAGAGGCATGGACCAAAAGGAAATGAGATGATTTGGTCATTCAATCTACAATGACCCAAACTGAATCATGTTGACGACGAGTACGAGGCAGACCCATCATAAAGTTCATGTTCGCTTTTTCCCACTTATAAGTAGGAATACTGAACTCCTACATGGACCCACTAGGCTTTTGATGCTAAATATTAAGTTGCTAATATGTGGAGCACTTAGCTGTAAACTCTACAATATCTCTCCTTATCCCACATCACCAATAGATCTCTCAAAATTTGTAGTACATCTTAGTAGCCCCTGGATGAATAGAGTATCACGCACCATGCATTTCTGTAAGAATTTGCTACCTCAATTCATCAATACCTGGCACACACAGATGACCCTTACAATATAAAATACCATCTCCACCTTGGGAGAAAGCCTCTACCTTCTGATCTTTGACCGACTCTTTTATTTTGACTATAATGGGATCTCTATCATTCTTTTTCTTAACTTTGGAAATTAGAGATAATTCTAAACTATTCTAAACCTACACTCTACCTTCTGTTGAATCGACTAAGTGGACTCTTAGTCGGGATAACTGATGAAATTCCTAGGCTAACCTCTTCTGATTGTCCTCAACATGAGTGACACTAGCCATAGAAAGTTTACTGAGAGCATCAGCCACTACATTGGCCTTGCCCAGATGATAAAGGACACTCATGTCATAATCTTTTAAGAGCTCTAACCACCTTTTCTGATGGAGATTAAGATCTTTCTGAGAGAATATATACTGGAGGCTTTTGTGATCTGTGAACATGTCTATATGCACCCCATACTAGTAATGCCTCCAAATCATTAAGGCAAACACTATTGTTGCTAACTCATGATCATGAGTTGGATAATTCTTCTCATGGCGCTTAAGCTATTTGGAGGCATAGGCTATGACCTTACAATGCTTTAAGAAGAAAAAGCCCAAACATACCATAGATGCATCGCAGTACACAATATACCCATCTGGACCATCCAGAAGAGTCAAAATTGGAGTTGAGGTAAGTTGAGTCTTCAACTCCTGAAAACTCTTCTCGTAAGAATCTGACCACTGTAACTTGACTTTTTTTTGAGTCAATCTGGACATAGGGGATGCAATAGATGAAAATCCCTCAACAAACCATCTATATTAGACAGCAAAACCTAAAACACTCTTAATATCTATTAGAGTAATATGTATAGGCTAGTTTCTTATTGCTTCGATCTTTTGAGGATCAACTCTAATGCCATCAGTAGAAAGGACATGACCAAGAAATGCTATTGACCTTTGCCAAAATTTTATCTTACTAAATTTGGGGAATAACTGATGATTTATGAGAATCTGCAATACAATTTTGAGATGGTCTTCATGATCATGATCACTCCGACAATAGACAAGAATGTCATATATGAAGACTATGATAAATATGTCTAAGTACTGATTGAACACACGGTTCATCAGGTCCATTAAAGCTGCTAGGGCATTGGTAAGACCAAATGACATGAGTAAGAATTCAAAGTGACCATATTCTCTGACTCTGAGCTGATGATAGCCTAATCTGAGGTCTATCTTAGAGAAGTAACTGGCACCCTGGAGATTCTCAAACAACTAATTGATTCTTGGAAGTGGATACTTATTCTTGACTATGACCTTATTAAGATGATGGTAGTCTATGCATATTTTGAGAGAACCATCTTTCTTTCGCACGAATAAAACTGGTGCACCGCATGGGGACATACTTGGTCTGATGAACCCCTTGTCTAGGAGATCCTTCAACTATTCTTTTGGTTCTCTAAGTTTTGTTGGTGCCATTTTGTATGGTGGAATAGATATAGGCTGAGTATCTGGAAGAAGGTCTATGTGGAAGTATATTTCCGTTTTAGGAGGAATTCCAGGAAGATCTTCTAGGAACACATCTGAATATTCATTCACTACTGGGATGGATTCAAGACTAGGACTTTCAAAAATAGAGTCCTTAACTCGAACAAGATAATAGACACATCCCTTGGATATCATTTTCCTTACCCTTAGGTAGAAAAGAAGATGACCCTTGAAGGATGAAGTATTACCCCTCCACTCTAGGATAGGTTCATTTGAAAACTAAAACCAGACAATTTTGTTTCTATAGTGAATTATGGCAAAGCAGGAATGAAGTCAATCCATGCCGCGAATGATATCAAAATCAGTCATCTCTAATTCGGCTAAGTTTGCTAAATTGACTTTCTAGAGTACCATCACCGAACAGTTCCTGTATACCCATCAGGCTATGATAGCTTTACCCACTGGGGTAGAGACTGAGAAGGGATCTGCTAGAATTCTAGGACTGACTCCAAAATCAACTGCTATATAAGGAGTAACAAAAGACAAGGAAGATCCCAGATCTACCAAAGCATAAACATGTATTTGAAAGATTTGTAATGTACCGGTGACCACATCAGGATAATTATCCTAGTCCTGTCGGGATTGAAGAGCATAAATTCTATGTGGGTGTTGCCTACTGGTGGCGTTATAAGTGGCACCTTGCTGGTTTGGGCGACCAAACTGAGTTGAGGAATGACTAGACTGACCCTGAAAACCTGACTAGGGACAATCTCTGAATCTGTGTCCTGGCTTTCCATATCCAAAACAAACATCACTGTTAACTTTGCAAATACCTTGATGGTGCTTGCCATAAGTATAACAAAGAGGATTGGCTAGAGCACTACTGACACTACCCTAAGACTTAGAGTCTGGCACCCTATCTCTATTGCCATCTCTAAACTTCAACATAGGAGCAGTAGCTGAGGATGGAGTTGGAATTGAATATTTAGGATAAAACTGGGAATGATTCCCACCCTCTGATTTTGGATGACTAAAATTAAAGCTACCTGTTCTAGCCATCTTATTCTATTTTTCTCTCTCCTTATTATTCTATTCCTTTATCTACTAAGCATGGATCACGAGCATAGCCAAGTCCATCTCACTAATCAACATTGCAGTCCTGCAGTCATTGACCACACTGTCATTCACACAAGACACAAACTTACTCATTTGAGATCTGCTATCGGCAACCATATGAGGAGCATATCTAGCTAATTGAGTAAACTTGAGAGAATACTATTTCACTGTCATGTTGCCCTACCTGAGGTTGATAATTCTAATACCTTAGCTTGTCTCAACTCTAGGGGAAAGAATCTATTTAGAAAAGTGGAGGAAAACTCTTACCAATCAATAGGCCCTGCGTCTATAGCCCTCTTTGATTTCCACTATTTGAACAAAGTGTAAGCCATATCCTGTAACTAATATGTAGTTAGATCAACACTCTGGATAGCAGTCACTCCCATAATATTAGTAATCTTCTTCCCCTGATCAAGATACTCTTGAGGGTCCTCATTTGTCTTAGACCCAAAAAAAGAAGGAGGATTCATTTGGGTGAAGTCTCGAATGCTAGATGCAGCAGAATTAGCCATTGGGTTGGCTGAAATGATAGCTGGACATTCATTCTGGGCTGCAAGTGAATGAGCAAGAGTAGTGAATATAGCTCTTGATTCTACATGGGAGACATATTCGCCTAAAGGATTAGGCTGATCGGCTGAGGGCCTTGCTAATCTCCTACTCCTCTTCCCTGAGTCCTCTTTGGAAGAATTTTTTGTAGATAGAAGAAAAAGAAGGATTAGAATGAGATTTTAATTGGAGCTCATGCTCACTTGCATGACCTAAGTACTGAAAGAAGGGAAACTGTTCTTAAAACATCTCATGGCCTCTTGCACATAAATGTGGCACGCTACACATCTATGCACAAGACTGTACTAGATGCGGCTTTCAGATTTCCCAGGACATTATTGAACCATAGGCTTTGATACAAAGTTTGTAATTCCCCAAGTCTGGTATCCCGGATGCTACATGGTGCTAACAATCCCAAAGGACTACTGGTTAAACCATGACTGAGATTTGTAACTAAACACTGGATAATAGTAATATTGTAATAACAATATAACTGAAATAAATGCGGAAATTAGGCGGACAACTTGTCATAATGTTCAAATACTAAAAAATACTGAATAAAACAACGTCTGAACAAGGTATGATAATACCAAGACTGAAATAACTATCTGAACATGCTATAGTCTTAAAGCCTCAAAATTGTCTAAATAAGGAGTTTATGGGACGTGTCCCCAACTAACTCCATCTACTGAAAATGACTAAGTACTGAAATAATGAAAGAATGAAATAATCATGTCCTTGAAATATAAGGACTCTCCACTAACTCTGACTACTGATATCTGAGCTGCTAAGCGCGATCGGGAACCTAAGTGTCCAAACCTATGGTATAAAACACCATAGCACAAAAGAAAAGTATATGTCAGTACGTGAGAATGTACTGGTATGCAAAGTGAGGTAAGACTGAATGCAAGGGTTCATATACATGAACTAAACTGACGAGATAACATAAACATGACTATGTGAGGATACATGAATGAATGCATAACTATAACTAAAATCCTAAGGATTCTGAATACTGAGTTTTCTGATAACATGGATTACTAATAACTGATATACTTAATAACTAGGTTATTGTATCTAATAGTCCTGATTTTAATAGAACTAGCGGAGTTCCATACCGAACTGAGTGATTGTATCTGACAGTCCTAAAATCTGTAGAACTATCTAAGTTCTTTACTAAAGACTGAGACTCAGACAGTGGGAGGTAGTCATCTAACAAATGTTCCCTAAATAAGGTTTTATATATAAGTAGGGGTCTAATCTATAACCCCAATTGGAAGGGTGTCAATACTGCGTCACTGGTAAGGACAAGCTGTGAGTAACCCTCATCTGTTAGGTACTCTCACAAGAATGGTGGGACCCTTATCTAATAGGTTAAGCCACCTTCTGTGACAGGTTTTGATGTCTCAACCTATGCTGGCTACATTGTTCTTAAATGCAAAGACTACTTTTAAGAATAACATCCTCTACTCGCAGGTGAGTTCCCATCCTTGGGTTCACTTAGTGCTAAATCCTACTCCTAACTGAATAGACACTAAACTGAGTCTACTAGACTAAACAGAAAATAGTTTACTGAATTCTGTTGACTGATGGAATATTACTGAATTTTGTTAACAGACTGAGTTACTGAGGAATGAACTGAATACTATTGAGTTTTCCTGAATTTAGAGACTAACTGAATTCTATTGATTGTAGCTTGATTGAGGTTATCATGAAAACTGACATTGGCTCTAAGCACATAGCTAAATTGTTTGGTATTAAATATCCCCTGGAATCGATAGCATGAAAATAAAAGAGACATGACACTACTTGAACACATGACCATAGTCAACAATTCATAATACTATAATTAAAGGATTTCATGAAGAATTTGCAAGTCATAAGCTTACACATGAATGGGAATACATGCTTATGTAATATAATTTCAAAAATCCATACTTATGAGCGTTCTACCAAATAATTACAAGAAACGCCTTTAGAATGGGAGTTATTTTGAACATGTGGGTACATCATAAGTTCATCATATAGCTGACAAATAGGTCATAATGTACAATTCCTATTCACTTAGGCATTTTAACAAAAACATGGAAGGCATAACCTTCTTCTAGGGCATTAATCAACAACTAATACATCATGGCTATATCAAGCACTTCAAATTTAATGATTTTAATCCACATACTAACATGAAGTCATGAGAAATTAAGAAATATTCAACCTTGGAATTCATATGACAACGTAAACATGTATACAATCAAATCCACAACATGGAATTCAAAATTCATAGTTTGCAAAGGGTTTCTTAAGCTCTAATGGTGAAAGAGACCCTTGGATGAACACTTTACATACCTTGGTTGACAATTTCTTAAAGATTGATGAAAGAAAGCTTGAGTTCTTGAATTGAACTTAATCACCTAGGGTTTCTTGTTCTTGAGAACTGGTGAAATAATGAATGTATTTAGCCAAAAGAGGGATAAATTTTTGTGTTATGAGGGATGAATATTTGGGGAAAATGACCTAATTTCCCTTAAGGATGTAGTCATTTAATGATTGAAACTAGGCACTAACGTGTTTGGAGATGCGGTGCATCGATGGCATCGATGTGATACTCGACGCATCGCGCCATGATCACACCATGTCTTAGTACTTTTCACTGGAAACCTGGAACAATATTAACCAATGCGATAGGCGATGCGGCTTGCCAAGATTACGTTGATCCACTATTTTAGACTTCCAAACATGGTCTAAATGAGGTCCAAAAATCCAAAATTTGTCCGAGAATTCCTATGGACCTTCCTTATCATGAATTAATAAAAATATAGATGATTAAAGGATATTAAGGTCACAAAATGCGATTGCCAACTTTCGAAGGCTAAAATAAACTAAGTCTGGAAACTTAGCTAGAATTTTCTAAGTCTGGGACCCCTTGACAAGATTAAAGGACTAAATTAAGCTAGGAATTTTGTGGAGTCTTACATTTATATATTTTGATGATTAGCGCAATTGTTCTTAAGGAATAGGTTATGTATTCAATTAGACATTTTGGATTAAACTCTTTCATTATTGTTCAATTAATTAGATTTTTCTTTATTGATTTTTATGGATTATTTCATAATGATGGGCATCTAATTTCCCTAACTTGGGTTGTGGGTACCTTAGTGAATTAACTATGTAATGAAATAGGAAAATTCATCTATTCTAGCTGTATATATTCAAATCTTGTTCATATTGATCCTATCCCAAGCTACTACAGATACTTGAAAATTGCTTGTTTTTTAGAACATCATCATAAAGGCATTTCAGATTGGGAAAATAAGGTTACGACAATAATTTGAGGTTATCAACCCTCGTCTAATCAACTTGAGACTCAAAATGTAAGAGTTGTATAGAGGTTATAGACATGTGATAAGGTGACACCCTAATACTCACAAGGTGAAAGGTGATATTTATCATCACGTTCATAAGAAGGTTGATAATACATATCTTGTCAACTTTGCATGCAGAGAAATGGGTTTGGAGAATTGAACACAATAAACATACAGAGTTGAGAATCTAGAGGAAACAAAACCTTAGTGTTTTTCTTTTATTATTTACAAGTTTGAGCGACTGATCCATGTATTAATTATGGGTTTGACCCTAACATTGTTTGGATGACACTATTTGACATTATCCCTGACATACATATTTTAATGTTAGTTTTTGGGAGTTATCAAAAAAGTTAGCACCATTGTCGGGGGATACAGTGGGAATTATTGATTAAAGTTGGTGAAGTTCGTGGGTTTTTATTTTTTGTTCTTGCTTGGCTATATGCCAGTGTATACCTAGTACTAAGATTCAAGGAAATTCCTTAATCCCTATCAATCCAATGCCCAAAAGAATTCTGTAAACACCAAAAAGAATAATGAAGCACGTTCGTGATGTTGTTCCACAAGGGGTTTGTGATGACCCTTTTGCTATACCTTTCCCTTATATAGGTGATCCATAGAAATATTTCTAATAGATAGATAGATTTGATGTTAGAAGAGGTAGATGAAAGACAGAGATTAGAGGCTAGGAAAGACTAGTTGGCTAATCAGGCTAAGCTAGTTGGGCCAAGATAGGTAGATGATCGTCACTCAACGGTGACCATGATAGAGAGCGAGGTGGAAGATGTCCAGCGATCCAATCCTATCAGTACCTACCACCATATCAAGAAGATAAAGTTATGGGAGATGTTGAGCCTACTGAGAGAGGATCCATTATTCCTCTTAGTTTACTCTAAAATATTAAGTTCTATATTACAAGTGAAATAATCCAACTGCTAAATTTTAAAGATGTATTTTTAGGGTTGTTGAGAGAAGATGTGAATATACATCTTACTAATTTTACCAAGATCTGCACTTCCTATACCATACCAGGGATAGATATGGATGCATTAAGATTGAGGTTATTCCTATTCTTGTGGACTAGTGAAGCATCATTGTGGTTGGGGGAACTTCCTAGAGGCTTAATCACAATTTGGAACAAGCTGCATAGATTGGTTTTGAATTGATTCCTTCGTCCTGCCAGGATACTGCAGCTAAAAGATAAAATCTACAACTTTAGGTATCTTCCTGTAGAATCCATCTATGAGGCGCGGTTTAGGTTCAAAAATGTTAAGCGGGGTACCTAATCACTAGATTTTGGGGTCTAATTTTCCTAAGAGATTTTACAAATCCCTGAATATTCGCTATAGGGGGATAGCAAACACTATATCTGGAGGTACATTTATGCATCTGCATTGGAATATGGAATATGAAATGCAATATAAGATCTTTGTCACTAACCAAAGATGGTACACTCGGGAGGCTAATTGAGGTACTAGTATGTATACCATTGGGGCTGTGACTAAATACAGAGTTGGTGATGACTCGATAGCATATAAAATTTCACAACTTAGAAAAGCTATTGGGCTTCTCACAAAACAAATTACAACAATGACTATTGAAAAGGTGAACGTTGTAGGGGCACAAGGATCTACTTCTTGAGCTTATGAGTCCGATGCATTTAAAGAAGAAAAGAATCAAGATCGAGAAGTGGAGGGCTTCTAAGCCAAAGGGAAATGAAACCAAGGTCAAAACTACCATACTGATAGGTACCAAGACAAAAGTAAAGAGTACAAAAGTGATTTGAGGCACAAAGATGATTATAAGGAGAAGAGTGATATATATATTCAATCGGGAAGGTAGAACAATGAGTGTAAACTGGATGCAATGTTGCCAATACTAGTGAAAGGAAAAAAGGGTCAAGAAAGATACCATATAGAAATTAAGGATGACATATAAGGGTGAATCAGAAAGTTGAGTCACATATTACCACAATCAATCAATTAGAAGAGCAGTTTAGCCAAATGTCAGCCATATCGAATCAAAGGTAGCTTCGCACTCTTCCTAATAATACAGTGCAAAATCTGAAGAATAATAGTCATTGTCCTTCCATTAAGACTTATAGAGGTAAGACCACCATGGATCCTCTTGTAGCCACTACGTGTGAATCAAGAAAGATGATGTTAATGATAATATTTAGAAAATACCTAGAGTCCAAGGTAAGGTTGATGAACCTATTTGGAAGACTATACCAAGACCTCCCCATTTTTTTCTTAGAAGTTTAAAAAGAAGCAAGAAGAAGGTAAATATCAGAAGTTTCTATCAATGTTTAAGGAGCTGTCTATAAATATAACACTTGTAGTGGCATTAAAGAAGAAGCCTAGTTATGAAAAATTCATGAAAGATTTGGTCATTAGGAAGAAAACAGTAAGTTATTATCCCAAAGACAATTTACATCATTACAGTGTTATTGCCTCTAGATCATTGGTAGAGAAAAATAGTATCTCAAATCCTTTACCATTTGATGTACCATTAGATCCTTCAACATCACTCGAGATTTATGTAATCTAGGAGTCAGTATTAATCTTATACCATATGTTGTGTTTAAGCATTTGAGGTTTTTGTCACCTAAACCAACATAGATAAGATTGTTGATGCTTTAATAGACAGTTAAAAAGTTAATCGATATTCTTTGTGATGTGTTGGTAAAGTCTGCGTTCTTCATCTTTTAAGTCAATTTCATGATACTTGATTGAGAAGTGGACTTCCAAGTCCCTATCATCTTTGGCAGACCCTTCCTTAATATGGGTAAGGTGTTGGTTGATATGAAGTTAGGACAGACGAGGTTAAGACACAATGATAAATAGGTAATCTTCAATGTAAGATAGTTGATGTGACAGCCAGAAGATATGAGAATGGTGTCAGTGATAGAAACAATTGCTGACGAGGTTGGTGTACTAATTTTTCTAATTGAGGAGAAGCTAGGTGTTGAAGCATTAGCAGTGGTGATTATGAATGTTGATAGTGATAGAATTGAGGAATAAGATAAGATGGTAGGCTCCATTTATGGGATAGGTTCTTACACTTATGCTTCAAAAAAGATTTATCTGGATATTTAAAATATAACCACTCCTTCTGCTCATCCCTTAATTAAGGAGCCACCAATTTTTTAGTAGAGCTCTCTCGTCTCACTTGCATTTTGCATTTTTAGGGTTTGACAAAACATTTCTAGGGATTATTGTAGATAGATTGGTTGTGACAAAGGTAGAGGTATTGTTATCAGTTTTGTAGAGGTTTAAGAGAGCTATAGGGTGGACCATTGTAGATATTATGGGTATTCCCTCAGGAATTAGTACACATAAGCTCCAGCTTGAATACGACTGTACACCTATTATTGAGCATTAAAGTTTACTAAATCCTCCTATATAGGTGGTGGTAAAGAAATTATTGTTTGTTTTTCTTTTTTTACATTATAAAGTATAATTTCTATATTGTTAGGTGTTGATGATCATGTTGTTGATATTGGGTGATTCCCATGATGGAATCTTTATATGTTTTTGTGAATTCATGATATCATATGAGTTGGAAACATGTAAATTTGGTTGTTCATGATGTATAATTTGATGAATTCACCTATTCTTAAGATCTGCATGTAAGGTGTTTGATAAAATGCCTAAGGAACTAGAAATCATGCAATATAGCTAAATTGTGACTAAGTGAAGGATTCATGATATGCCCTTACGTTCCAATGACTTTTATGTTGTTAATGTGCCTTGTAAATGTTATTGGAATACTCATGAACTATTCTATTGAGATTATGCTATGTTTACTTGCAAATCCTACTTATGAACAAGATGTATGATAACCATGCAATCCATATGAACTTCTATGCTATTAGTATGTGTTGCCAATATGATTATGCAATGAACATGATATTAAGATTGTGAAAGTACTTATAAGTGAAATGAAATCCTTTCCATGCAATTCATTGTTGATAACCATGCTTAGTATAAGTCCCTACTTATGATATTATAAATTATGGACTCTACTCTTATTGTCAAGTCAGTCATGTGTGTCAATTTCCTTCCATCGAGTCCTGGGGGTACTTGTACCCTAAAACTATAGTTGTGTGCCTAGATCCATTTCATGTTTCAAGATATCCAAACTCAAGCTATGATTCCATAGACTTCAGTCAGTCATGTGACTCAGTAAAAGGTCATGATCTTAGTCAGTTGTAAGATATCAGTAACATTCCGCCAGCCAATGGAATTCAGTAAGATTAAGTCATGCACAGTCAGTTATTCATATCTAGTCACTCCAGATGGGAGTACAGGTTAGCACCGAGTGAACCCAAGTATGGGAACTCACCCGCCAGTTTAGGGCGTGATTCTTAGTAGCAATCCTTATGTTCCAGAACTACGTAGCCATCGTAGATTGAAACATCTTAACCCATCAAATTAGAGTTGATGAGGTGGCTTAACCCGTCAGTTTAGGGTTTCCATCGTTCTCATTGAGTACCCTCCAGATAAGGGTCACTCACAGACTGTCCTTACCCGTGGCATGGTATTGACACCCCTCCAGTCAGGGCAGAGATTGGGCCCCAGCTTAGCCATAATGGCATACATGGGGTGTGTCGGTTAGACACTACTTCCCACAGTTTTAATATCAGTCTCAATAAAAGAACTCAGGTCATTCTTCATATTTCAGTATATATAGGACAATCAGATATAGTCGTCTATGTTATCAGTTTAAGTATCAGTCATGACAGTTATCAGTAAACCATGTATTAACTTACAGGTTATGCTGTCACGTATTTTCTATATATGTGTGTTTACACTCCCACATTCATATTACACCATAGGTTCCATGACACGATCTCCAGCCCTTTATGTTCAGCCTACCTTCCTCGTATACTCAGTACTCCAGTTGTACTAACACATTTGTACTATGGTGCTTTCTTTTCATATTACACCATAGGTTCCGAGACACGAGCTCCAGCCCAGCAGTAGCGGTAGCATTCCAGTCGTAGAGACATAGTGAGTCCTCATTGATTCGAAGACAAGATGATTTGATTCATTTATTTATTTCGTCAGTTTAGTTTTACGGAGTTAGTTGGAGACATGTTCCTTCAACTCCTTATTCAGATAGTTTAGAGGCTTTCAGATTTACTTTCAGATTTATGTTCAGATTGAGTTGCTTTGGGTATTTTCAGCTACACGATTGTATTCAGTTGAACCTTATGGACTTACAGTTCCATGTATTCTACATTATTATATCATGATTTGTAGTATACAGGTACATATATCAGTCATGGGTTAGCTTGTGGTCCCTGGGGATTATGAGCACCGTGTAGCATTCCGGTTCAGCAAATCAGGGTGTTACAAGAAGCTAGGTTGTCGGGTATTAAATACCCCTAGGACTCGATAACATAAACTTAAAAGGTATGGCATAGCATTGAGGCATGGTAATTAACTATTTTAGTCATCACTCATACATTTGGGATTTCAAGGAAAAACTTGCATCACATGAACTTGCATAAATACTAACATGATATAATTTCACTATTTAACTCACATGGACAATTCATCAAACACTGGTGGGGCATAATATTTGCACCAAATACTAACTCAACATGTAGGAATCATGATGCAATTCCAATTGCACAATTTTAAGAGTTTCAACATATATTCACATTATAAAGCACACATATCAATTAACTCTACATGAATCTTGCAATAGATCATGAATACACTTTAATTCATATCATGGAAATCATGAAATCACTCTACATAATCTTTAAAAGAGCTTCTTGTACTCCAAGGGTGGAGGAAAACCTTGGATGAACTCTTTACATACCTTAGTCGGTGAATTTTGAAAAATTTATGGTGGAATCTTGAGCCTTGAGTTTGAATTTAATTCACCTAGGGTTTTTGTTATTGAGAAATTTGTGAAAGAATGATTATATTTTGCAAAAAAAGGGCTAAATTTTGTGTTATTAGGGCTGAAGGGCATGGGAAAAAGACTTAATTAACCCTTAGGATGCGGCTTTTAAATAACTGTAAGCTAAACCTTTAATGTGTAGGCCGACACACCGCATAGTTGGCATCGACACGATAGCTAATGAGCCATGTCAAGTCCACATCAGTTCACTGGTATTAGATGCTAGGAGCTGGGGAAAATTTTTATCAAAGTAATAGTCGACGCGATGCATCAAGATTGCATTGATTTACTGGTTTAGGATTCCGAAGATGCTTCAAACATAGTCCAAAAAATCTAAAACTTTCCCGGGAATACCTATTGACATTCATGATCATGAATTAACTCAAATATCATCATTTAATGGACGTAAAGGTCGCAAAATAAGATTGCCAATTTTTAAAGGCTAAAATAATACTAAGTCTGAATACTTAACTAGAATTTTCTATATTTGGGACACCCTTAACAAGCTTAAAGGACTGAATTAAGCTATGAATTTTGTGGGGGGTTATAATATCTCCCCCTTGAGAACATTCATCCTCGAATGAGACTGACTAAGCTGGCACATGCTGAACATCAATGCCTGAAACATGATTGTCTAACTTGCATTACTGACACACTTTATTTCATACTGAACATACATATCTAATGCATGAATACATGACTGATTTGACTCATGAACATATGATTGAATATGCAATGGTAACCAATACCATCTTCATAATGGAAAATCTGAGCATAAAACTGAATAAGCTTATGCAAGACCATTACCTTGAGCAGTATCTGAGTTTGTGGAGAAGAAGTGGGGATACTTGGTCCGCATATCTTCTTCTGCTTCCCAAGTAGCTCTCTCGACGGACTGATTCTGCCAAAGAACTTTGAATAGAGGGATGTTTTTGTTCCTCACATTGCGAATTTGATAATCAAGTATTTTGAATGAAATCTCTTCGTAAGAGAGGCTGTTCTAAACATTTATGCCCTCTATGGAGACTACAACCGATGAGTCACTTATGTATTTCTAGCAAGGAGACATGAAATACTGGATGGACTAAAGATAGATCTAAAGGCAACTCAAGATCATAAGATACCTTTTTAAAATGGCTGAAAATTTGGTAAGGACCGATATATCGGGGACTGAGCTTCCCCTTCTTGCCAAAATGCTTCACACCCTTCATAGGAGAGATTTTAAATTACACATAGTCTTTAATCTTGACTCTAAGCATAACTGTGTATCATTTCTATCGACTCAGAGTTTTCTTAAGCCTTTCCCTGATAAGTTGAACTTTCTCTAAGGTATAAATTACCAAGTTAGACCTTAACACTGCTTCCTTACCCACTTCTGATGTTAGGCGTATTTACACGCCTAAACACCATTATTTACCCATGTTTTAGTTAAGTGTTAAGGATAAAATATATAATTCTTGAACTTTTAGTCCATTTTCCTTTAAGTGAGCTGACCTACGTGATTAGCATGTTTTTCAGGTATTAATGTTGAAGATTTCAGCACTTTATGGACTTGTGAGTAGCAAAGGAAAACTTCACATTAGAGGGAAGGCAACTTTTGGAAGCTTGTGGAATGAATGTGACGCATGGACAATTTGTCCTAGGCAAAATCAGTATTTCTAAATACTTAGGGATGCAGAAGTAATTTAGTAGACAAGGACATTATAAAAACCCTATTGCTGAATTTTTCAGCAGGTTGTTTTCATTATTCAGTTTTCAGATTCGGTAAGTTTTGGGACAGAGAAAAAACGCTAGGGCTACACCAATGGAGAGAGAGAAAAACTTCAAACTCTTGTTTGACGCCAAATTCATCCCCATCGTGAGATTATTATAACTTTTGTATGGTGATGATGTCTTCGTTGATTTCCATTGTAATCATGAGTAGATAAACTTCTCTGTTAGGGTTATGGAAGCCTCGTAATATACTATCTATTACTATGAGTTGGTGAATTCTTGATGTGTATGCTAATTATATCATTACTCTCTTCTTTTTAATTAAATTCTTATGGTTGCAAACATAGAGAATATGCCAATATAGCATTAACTTGATCGAGAGAAAATTTACATGTTTGGAAAATAAAGTGTGACAAGAAAATAGGGTTTCCAACCCCTGTTTACACGTTAATGCCTTAACCGGATTAAATTCTTGGAGAATTTGTACCACTCATTACACACTTTAGGATCGAGAGAGCTAAAGTGAAATAGTCCTTGATGGTTGGGAAACACTTGGATTTACAATTAGAATACGAATCTCTATAAGTGCATGCATGTCTAAATTCCGCATTACTTATAGTTAATAGATACGCAGAACTTACAAGGTGGACATAACCCTGACTTATTATTCTCGGTGATTAAATCTTATTAAATACATAATCTCATATGTTAATTTGATATTATTAGTTCACGCATAATCAAATTCCCCTTTTCCGTGGAATTTTCGACCAACAGTCTACTAATAGTTGCAACACTTAGTGACCAAGTATTCCCTGTGGGATTCGACACCCAACCCAGTTGGGTTCTATATTTGACCATGACCACCTACACTTTCTTACGAGAGCTGTAGTTTGGGCGTTATCAAATTTTGGAGCCGTTTCTAGGGAATACGGTTGTCAACTAAGTTTGTGATAGTTAATAGACCCTTTGGTCAAAAATTCTATAATTTTACTTTTTGTTTGTTGTTTCTATTTTGTTCAGGTTTGGTAAAGTGCATGCCAAATACACGAAGTTCTGGTCAGCCATTATTACCCATAAATCCTGAACCACAAATTATTGGCAGAATGGATGCACAACGAGACATTGAAAGAAGGGCTGCTCAACAGGAGCAGGCTAGATTAGCTGCATTGGCAGCTGCTCAAGTGCATTAACAGAATATTGATAACCCAGGACGGGCAACAAATCCTGATGAAGAGGACCTGGGTAATGATGAGTTACTAAATCCAAGGCGTGCAGATGAGGTGGCAGCGCCTGTGAACAGGAGAGATCATCAAGCTAGAATGACACCTGAACGCCAAGCTGTGCAGGTTCCATTTGATGATGATGATGATGATCTGTGTGGGGCTGGTGCCATAGAGGCTATTACTCCTCCGCCCTTGGCTCCCGGAGCCAAGTTCAATATCACTAGCACCATGATCTAGTTATTGTAACTCAAAGGGTTATTTGGTCGACTTGCAGGCAATGATACGAATATACATCTGATAAACTTTATCTCAACATGCAAAGCATTTGACAAACTAGGGGTTGGACTGAATGCAATCCGGTTATGCTTATTCTTATTATCTCTATCTGGAGAGGCAACTCTATGGTTGAACGGGCTAACTCCTGACTCTATCACTAATTGGAGGCAACTGAAAGATGCTTTCCTAGAAAGATTCTTCCCGCCATCCAAGAGAGCACAATTAAGAGATGAGATCAGTAATTTTCGACCGCTTCCAATTGAAGCTCTCCACGAAACATAGGAGAGGTTCAAGAAGAAGCTTATGCGGTGCCCAAACCATCAGATGACCAATATCCACTTGATGGAAATATTATATAGGGTGTTGAACTCAGTAACTAAGCCAGTGGTTGATAATGCTGTAGGTGGGTCATTCATGGACCTTACTTTTATAGAGGCAAGTGATATGCTAGATCGTATGACAAAGCAGACTAGAGCTTGGAATACCAGGGATTCTAAGGTAGCAAGCTCTACTGTATCTATTGGCATAGCTGCAGAACAGAGACGAAGACAAGAGGAATGTGACCAGACAATGGCTCACATGAAACACAGATGGATCTTCTTACCAAGCATTTATTATCAGGGAAGACCAAAAAGGTCAAGGCTGTTGCATCACAGGGAAGAGATAAATCTGATTGTGAGGGGGAAGCAAATTATTTGAATAATCAAGGGGGTTTCCGAGGCAATGCTAAAGGAAACCAAGGTCGAAACTATTATGAAAAATCTGGTTACAAGAATATGACTGACAGGAGCGGTTTGTATGTTCCTCCCAGAAATCGTGAAGCTGCTGCATCTAGCTCTGGGAAGATATCCATGGAGGACATGATGGCTAAGCTATTGAAAGGAGTGGAGGCAATCAACACGGCAGTAGCTGAGGTAAAAAATAATTTTTCCTCAATAAATCAATTGGTTGACTCGCACTCCACTTCAATAAAATAGCTAGAACAACAACTGAGTCAACTTTCAGCGGTATTCAATCAAAGAAAGGCTGGCACTTTACCTAGTGACACTGTGCAAAATCCAAGGAATGATGGATCATGTATGGCTATTACTACTCAGAGTGGTAAAGTGTTGGAAAATCCATCCAAAGGCAAACAGGTGGTTGATGATATAGCAGAGAATGTTAGTGAAACAGATTGTGATGATGCTCTTGAAGCTGAAGAGAACGTTCATGATGTTACTCCTAGATGTCACCATCCTGAAAATATTGATAATCGGAAGCAAGATAAAAAGGAAGTGGTGGAGAAAACTCTTCCCCTTCCACCACCACCTTTTCCTCAGAGACTGAAGAAGAAGGCTGATGACACTCTTGAAAAAATTGATAATTGGAAGCAAGATAAAAAGTAAGTGTTGGAGAAAACTCTTCCCCTTCCACCACCACCTTTTCCTCAGAGAATAAAGAAGAAAGCTGATGACACCAAGTTTAGTAAATTCATGAACATGTTAAAGCAGCTGACTATTAATGTTCCTTTGGTGGAGGCGCTGGAACAGATGCCTGGGTACGCCAAATTCATGAAGGACCTTTTGACAAAGAAGCAGGCAGCGAGCTATGAGCTGGCAGATAATGTTCACCATTGCAGTGCCATTTCCACGAGGTCTTTAGTACAGAAGAGGGCAGATCCTGGTGCTTTCACTATTCCTTGCACGGTGGGATCTATGAATTTTGCTAAGGCATTGTGCGATTTGGGAGCTAGCATCAATTTGATGTCACTATCTATTTACAGAAAGTTGGGGTTGGGCGATCCTACACCAACCAATATGCGGCTCGTGATGGCAGATAGGTCGGTAAAATGACCTGTTGGTATCTTATAAGATGTACTGGTGAAGGTTTCTACCTTTATTTTTCCTGCAGACTTTGTTATTTTGGACTGCGAGGTGGATTCTAAAGTTCCCATAATCTTGGGTCATCCTTTCCTCGCAACTGGAAGTGTGCTTATTAATTTAAGAGCTAATGAGCTTTTATTTCGGCTGAATGATGAAGTGGTCCATTTTGATGTATGCAAATCGATGAAGCAGCCTAGAGATATGAATGTGTTCTCTGTAGCTGATGTTTATTATGAGGATGAGAAAGAATTATTTGTAGGGAAGCAGCTTACTATTGAGCCATTATCTATTGTGCTTTTGAATTTTGAGCGTGAGGATGTAGAAGATTATAAAGAAACTATTTGTGCTCTAACAGGAATAGGGTCCTATTCTCGTGATCCTAAGAAGCTGGACCTTGATCTTAAGAATCGACCGTCACCACCAGCAAAACCATCCATTGAAGAGCCACCAGTGCTAGAATTGAAAGAGCTACCCAGTCACCTAAAGTATGCATTCTTGGGAAGTGGAAATACAGTTTTGGTTATTGTTGCGGCTGATTTAGGTGAACATCAAGTAGTGGCTCTCATCTCTGTTCTGGAGAGATACAAGAGAGCCATTGATAGGACTATGGATGATATAATTGGTATCCCTCCTGGGATATGTATGCACAAGATTCATCTTGAAGAAGATTGCATGCCCACAATTAAGCATCAACATCGTCTGAATCCATTCAGAAAATGATGCACCATATATCTCGATGAAGTCTAAGTAATCGAGATAACTATGTTGTGTCGCGACAATAAATCAAGCGCTACATGGGAGGCAACCCATCATTTTTATTTATTTTGTTTTACTAGGAGTCTGTTTTTGTTAAATAAAAATCCAAAAAAAAGAGTCGAGCCACGACCAAAACTAAGGCGCTTGGTGGGAGGCAACCCATCCTTTTAATCGTTTTTGTTGTTTTTGATTAAGTGTAGGTGCAAGACGTATAAAGGAGGAGATTGGTCATAAATTTTGATTTGAAAGTAAGCCATGCAAAAGGTGGTAAGTTAGGAATGATGGAGCAAAGGCTATCGGCTAGGCATTGCCTATGCTAATCTAGGCAACGGACAAGGCAATGTCTATGCAAATCTAGGCAATGGACAAGGCAATGCCTATGCCATTGCCTATGTTCACTGCCTCACATAGGCAATGGACAAGGCAAGGCCTATGCTATTCTAGGCAACGGACAAGGCAAGGCCTATGCTAATCTAGGCAATGGACAAGGCAAGGCCTATGCTAATCTAGGCAACGGACAAGGCAAGGCCTATGCTAATCTAGGCAACGGACAAGGCAATGCCTATGCTAATCTAGGCAATGGACAAGGCAAGGCCTATGTCATTGCCTATGCTCACTACCTCACATAGGAAATAGCATAGGCGCCACCTATACCCAACTAGGCATTGACAAAGGCGCCGCCTATGCTAAGCATAGGCAAAGCATTAGGCGCCGCCTTCTTATGACTTTTTGTCTTCTAACCCGATTTTACATGGATAAAACCCGACCCATGGCTTAGTCTATAAATAGAACTTCAACCTTAGAACAAAATGCATTTGTTTTCTCCATATAGGCGCAACCCAAGCTTCCCCATTCTCTCAAAGTTTTTTTTTTGTTAATCTAATCTTGCAAGCTCATCTTCCGGAATCATCACCAAGTAAGTTATTCTTTTATATTCCGTCGTTATTACGATGTTATACGTATAATGATTTATTAGATTTTCAAGCGGTCTTTGGTGATAAAGAATATAGTTGGTTTGCTATGATGAATCTCGTCGCGTGAGAGGATAAGTGTGGGCGTTCTTGACTTTGTTCCGACTTGTGTTTGATTGTTATACATTGTCATATTTTTATGGAATCAAAATTGTGAAGTTAATGCATAATCTTCAAAGTTGAAAGCTTGAATGTTTGAATGACTCGTTCATCAAGATACCGATCATGATTGACCACAAGCATAAGATGTTGTGATTATTTATATGCAATAACATAATACGATCTCTATGTGGTGGTCTTGTTCAAAAAGTGCATTCATCCAAACATGAAAGTATAGTAAAGATTACATAAAAGTATGACTGTGCTATACATGTTGTTGGAACATATCGCCTAAATATATGTCGATGAAGTCTGAGTAATCGACATCACTCACTTAATTATTCTGTGCAAACAAATTAAGTGTGGGGTGGTGCCATTACTGTTTGTTTTTCGATTGAATCTTCCGAGATGAAGCTAACATGACTCTATTGTGATCTCAGGTAGAATGGCACCAAAAGGACGACAAGGAAAAGAAAAAGTGTCCACCTCACAGAAAGGTCAGAAAATGGGAAGAAAAGAGCAAGCTGAGTCCTCTTCGCTGCAAATACCTCGATGCACTTTTGGAATAAAGTGGGTCCTAGAGGAGGAAGGAAAGGAGTGGTACAAGAACAACAAAGTGAAAAAATATGTTCACATGGATTTGATGCAGAAGGAGAGCCTAGCAAAGAGAGAGCCCCACATTTTGGCTAAAATCATGGCACTAAATCTTGATTTCATTTTCCGAGATATAGGGGAATGCAATCTTGATCTAACACGAGAGTTTTATGCCAATTGGTCCCCAAAGACTACCAAAAGTGAAGTAAATATTCGGGGCCAATTCTTGCAACTGAATGCAGAGTTCTTCAACTCTTTTCTGGGTCTTCCATCTGTGGATCCATCACCGCTCAAGGAGCTTTATCACAGACCTCCCTACAGGGCAATCAAACACACACTGTGCAGAACAAGGTCCATGGCACGGTGGATTCGTCACAAGGAGAACAGTCGGCACAATACCTTACCGTATGCCTCCTTGAATAGAGAAGCTCGTATATGGTTGAGGATAGTTAACTCTTGCTTGATTCCTGGGACACAGTACACAAAGATCACACGTGATAGAGTATGCTTGGTGTACTCTCTGATGACGAATATCCCCATCAACATTGGTGCGGTTATACGATCATCAATGAGTAAGGCAAGGCTGCACAAAATGTCCCATTTCAGCTTTGGCAATTCGTTGACTACGATCTTAAGGAAGGAGCACATTGAAGAGGAAACTGCAGATCATAAGCTTTCATACAACTCAAAGAAGGTTGATCTCACGAAAGTGAAAGATCCTGAAACTGGGAATGGCATCAACCTTACCACTGCAGAAAGAGATGCTTGAGATGAAAGTTTCTTTCGCCTTCTATATGGCATGACTCAGTTTACCATGATGAGTGGGGGTCGTATTTCGACTGATGCAGAGCTCCAGCAGTTAGATTATGACTACCTGATGAATGATCATGCGCATGCCATGTGTGGAGTGGGGGTATATTTTGAGGAACCTCTCAATGATGATGTGCCAACTAACGATGATCGCCGACTGCCAGACTCGATTATGTAGAACAACTCTGAGGATGACGACTCTGATGACGATTCCGACGCAGGGGGTATGACCCTAGACATAGAAGAGGAGTTCGACTAATCAGGTTTTCCTTATTTATTTTCCACTGAGGGCAGTGTGTCCCGTCTAATTGTGGGGTGCTGGTATTTGTATTCTGTATTGTACTTCTTTGCCTACATGTATTCTTATTTGTTAATTAGTCTTAATTAGTTAGTTAAGTTTTATTTTTTTTAGATTTTGCATGAAATTGTTCTGATAGACGGTGTGGTATTATGAAAGAGTTTGTGCTAAATCATTACTATTGAGACATTTAGGCTCTAAGTGTGACTCACTGTGTGATAATTGTGTGGTTTAATTCATTCATCTGTTGGGTCAAGAGTCTATAATGCTCCCAATTAAGTTGACCATGTGCCTTGTGTGTGTGAGGGTATAGTATATTCTGTGTTGTGAATGATGCTAGAACTTGCCTGGTGTGTGTGTAAAGCGAAATAAAGAGTGTGAGTTTAGGAGATTATTTAGGCATTTCTTTGGCAGCCCTGAATTTGTCTATCTTCTTTTTACCTACCCTTGTACATTATCCTAGTAAACCCCCTTTGAGTCTTTAGCTATTTTCTTTGACAGCCTCATATGTAGCCTAATCCATTTTTTTCAAGACCATAATTTGATACAAACTCCTAAGCGCTTTAAATTGTAGAACCAAGTGAGTAAGGAGTGTGGCAAAATAAGAGAAAAATTGTAAAAGTAATGCCACACAGTGTAATGGTACTTGAAAATAAGGTGAAAAAGAGTGGCTATCATAGGGATGCTTATAAATATATATATATATATATATATAAATATATATATAAATTGGAGAGTTGTATTCATCTTTGTGTTTCTGAGTGAATAACTAATTGGATGAAAAGGGTTTGGTAGATGAAAAGAAGGAAGAGGGGTGTTAAAAGCTAGTGTAAATGGCAATATGTAGTGTTTTAAAGCGCTTAGGGAACTTAGTCACTATTTCTGGCCAAAATAATCCTACCTGTCCCTTAGCCTACATTACAACGATGTAAAGACCTATTTAATCCTATGCTTAGCATTCTGATATTAGTGGAGCGTTACGCTAAGTGAAAGCCTATGGTCATCAGTTTTAACATAAGAATTCTTTGTGAGAGGGAGAGCAAGGAGAATCTTATACCCATGTTTCGAAAAATACAAACTTGTGAGTGATTATGGGTGATATCTTGTGTGAGACACACATGGTTGATGATTTTTGGGTAGTGTTATACGATTCTTTGTGGTTTAACTTGTGGATACGAATTAACCATCATCACGAGTCTATGTTGGAGGTTGAATTGTTTCTAGTAGTGATCAAGAAACCTACTCTTTGTTAATATTTGTCGTGCATGTCTTGAGGATAAATGTTGTGTTGCTGTTGTGAAATTCTAGTTAGGTTTTTGCATGGATGTTATATTTTGTTTGAGGATGAAGAAAGCTTTAAGTGTGGGGTGTTGATGTTGGGCGTATTTACACGCCTAAACACCATGATTTACCCATGTTTTAGCTAAGTTTAAGGATAAAATATATAATTCTTGAACTTTTAGTCCATTTTCCTTTAAGTGAGCTGACCTACGTGATTAGCATGTTTTTCAGGTATTAATGATGAATATTTCAGCACTTTATGGACTTGTGAGCAACAAAGGAAAACGTCACATTAGACGGAAGGCAACTTTTGGAAGCTTGTGGACTGAATGTGACGCATAGAGAATTTGTCCCGGGCAAAATCAGTATTTCTAAATACTTAGGGATGTAATAGTAATTTAGTAGACAAGGACATTATAAAAACCCTATTGCTGAATTTTTCAGCAGGTTGTTTTCATTATTCAGTTTTCAGATTCTGTAAGTTGTGGGACAGAGAAAAAATGCTAGGGCTACACCAACGGAGAGAGAGAAAAACGTCAAACTCTAGTTTGACGCCAAACTCATCCCCATCGTGAGATTATTCTAACTTTGGTATGATGATGATGTGTTTGTTGATTTTTGTTGTAATCATGAGTAGCTAAACTTCTCTGTTAGGGTTATGGAAGCCTCGTAATATACTATCTATTACTATGAGTTGGTGAATTCTTGATGTGTATGCTAATTATATCATTACTCTCTTCGTTTTAATTAAATTCTTATGGTTGTAAACATAGAGAATATGCCAGTATAGCATTAACTTGTTCGAGAGAAAAGTTACATGTTTGGAAAAGAGAGTGTGACCAGAAAATAAGGTTTCCAACCCCTGTTTACACGTTAATGCCTTAACCGGATTAACTTTCTTGGAAAATTTGTATCACTCGTTAGACACTTTAGGATCGAGAGAGATAAAGTGAAATAATCCTTGATGGTTGGGAAACACTTGGATTTACAATTAGAATATGAATCTCTATAAGTGCATGCATGTCTAAATTCTGCATTACTCATAGTTAATAGATACGTAGAACTTACAAGGTGGACATAACCCTAACTTATTATTCTCTGTGATTAAATCTTACTAAATACATCATCTCATACATTTCTTTGGTATTATTAGTTCACGCATAATCAAATCCCCCCTTTTCCGTGGAATTTTCGACCAACAGTCTACTAATAATTGCAACACTTAGTGACCAAGTATTCCCTGTGGGATTCGACACCCAACCCAGTCGGGTTCTATATTTGACAGCGACCGCTTACACTTTCTTACGAGAGTTGTAGTTTGGGCGTTATCAACTTTAAACCAACCAATGAGGGATCTATACCTTTTCCCATAAAATGCCTCATATAGAGCCATCTGAATACTGGATTGATAGTTGTTGTATACGAACTCAATTAAAGGCAAGTGGTCATCCCAACTACCTTTAAGATCTATCAAACATGCTTGCGACATAGCCTTTAAAGTATGAATGGTCCTTTCCTCTTGACCAACTTTCTGAGGGTGAAAAGTTGTACTTAGGTGAACTCAATTACCAAGACAATTTTTGCATACTTTCCAGAAATAAGAGGTGAACTGGGTACCTCTACCTAAGATGATGGACAACGGAACACCGTGCAATCTAACCAACTTCCTGATATAGATTTTGGCATAATACTCGGCTAAGTAATAGGTATGGACTGGCAGAAAATAAACTGATTTGTTCATCCTATCTATAATGACCCAAACTGAATCATGATAATGACTAGTACGGGGCAAACCCGTTACAAAGTCCATGTTCACTTCATCTCATTTCCAGGTAGGAATGTTGAACTCTTGCATGGACCCACTAGGCTTCTGATGCTTAATCTTAGATGACTACCATGTCAAGCACTTAGCCACAAACTCTGAAATATCTCTATGTATCCTACTTCACCAATAGATCTCCCACAAATTATGATACATCTTAGTGGGCCCTGGATAAATAGAGTAGCGCACACCATCAGCTTTTACCTGAATTCGCTGCCTCAAGTCATCTATGCCTGGAACACATAGTCGACCCGTACAATGCAAAACATAATCTCTCCTTAGGAGAAAACCTCTACCTCCGGATCTCTAACTTATTCTTTCAACTTGACAAAACTGGGATCTCTGTCCTACTTTTCCTTTACTTTGGAAACTAAGGATGATTCTGAAATATTATTCACCCATACACAACCTTTTGCTAAATCGACTAGGAGGACACCTAGTTAGGCTAGCTTATTAACTTCCTGAGCTAACTTCTTCTTACAGTTCTCGACATGACTAATACTATCCATAAACATTCTACTGAGAGCATCGTCCACTACATTGTCCTTACCCGAATGATATAGGACACTCATGTCATAGTCTTTTAACAGCTCCAACCACCCTCTCTGATGGAGGTTTAGGTCTTTCTTAGAGAATACATACTGCAAGATCTTATGGTCTGTGAACACATTAACGAGCACACCATACAAATAGTGCCTCCAAATATTTAAGGTAAACACTACTGCTGCTAGCTCAAGATCATCAGTAGGATAGTTCTTCTTATGGGGATGGCTTTGACCATACTTCTCTGCATCATAACACACCCCTAGCCAACTTTCGAGGCATCACAATACACCATAAATCCATCTAAACCATCTAGTAAGGTCAAAACTAGAGCTTTAGTGAGTCAATTCTTCAACTCCTGAAAACTCTTCTTACAAGAATCTGACTATCAGAATTTGAATTTTTTCTGTGTCATTCTAGACATAGGGGATGCAATAGAAAAAAATCCCTTCACAAACCGTTAGTAATAGCCGGCCAAACCCATGAAACTCCTGATATCTGAAGGAGGGATGGGCCTGGGCTAGTTTCTCACTACTTTGGTATTTTAGGGATCAACTCTAATGCCATCACCGGAAATTATAAGGCCGAGGAAATATACTGACCTTATCTAAAATTCGCACTTACTAAATTTGGAAAGTACCTGATGATTTTTGAGAGTCTATAATACTATTCTGATAAGGTTTACATGATTATGTTCACTACGGGAGTAGATGAGAATGTAATCTATGAAGACTATGACAAATATGTCTATGTACTGCTTAAATACATGGTTCATCACTATGACAAACATGTCAGTGTACTACTTCAATACATGGTTCATCAAGTCCATGAAAGCTGTTGGGGAATTGGTAAGACCAAAGTATATGACTAAGAATTCGAAGTGACCATACTGAGTTCTAAAATCTATTTTTGGGATGTCACGCTCCCTGACCCTGAGCTGATCATAGCCTGATCTGAAGTATATCTTAGATAATTAACTAGAACCCTGAAGTTTGTCAAACAAGTCATCGATTCTGGGTAGTGGATACTTGTTCTTGTCTGTAATTTTATTTAACTGATGATAGTCAATACACATTCTGAGGCAACCATCTTTCTTATGCACAAATAAAATTGGTGTGCCCCACAAGGAGACATTGAGTCTGATGAATCCCTTATCTAGGAGATCTTATAGCTACTCTTTTAATTCTCTGAGTTTTGTTGTAGTTATTCTATATGATAGAATAGATATGGGCTGAGTATCAGGAAGAAGATTGATTCTGAAATCAATTTCTCTTTCTGGAGAAACTCTGGGAAGATCTTCAGGACACACATCTGGGAATTCATATGCTACTAACACTAACTCAAGAGTTAGGGTTTCTGAACTAGAGTCCTGAACTCAAACGAGATGGTAGACATATCTCTTAGATATTATTTTTCGAGCTCGAACGTAAGAAATAAGCTGACCCCTAAGTGCTGAAGTACTACCCCTCCACTCTAGGATGGATTCATTTGAAAACTGAAATTGGACAATTTTATTTCTGCAGTTGACTGAGACATAGTGGGAATGAAGCCAATCCATGTTAAGAATGACATCAAAATCAGTCATCTCTAATTTAACAAAGTTTGCTAAAATGATTTTTTGATATATCATAATTGAGCAGTCCTTGCATACCCGCCTGGTTATGATGGATTTACCCACTAGGGAAGAGACTGAGAAAGGCTCTGATAGAATTTCAGGACTGACTTTGAAATCAACTTCTATATATGAAGTAACAAAGGGCAAAGAAGCTCCTAGATCTAACAAGTATAAACATGCAAATAGAAAACTGGTAACATACTAGTGACAATATCAAGAGAACTCTCCTGATCCTCTCGGGACTAAAGAGCATAGAGTCTGTTTGGACGCTGCTCACTGGTGGCACTGTAAGCGGCAACTTACTAATTCAGGCGATCGGAATGAGCTGGGGAATGTTCATTCTAACCATAAGGACTTGACTAAGGATAATCTCTAACTCTGTGGCCTGGCTTGCCACACCCGAAACACACATCACTACCCACTCTACAGATACCCTGGTGGTTTTTCCACACATCTAACAAAGGGGATTAGTTCAGGCACTGCTAACACTGCCATGGGTTTAGGGCCTAGTTCCCTATCCCTATTGCCATCTTTGAATTTTAGCACAAGATCACTTGCTAAGGATAGAGCTAGGACTGAAGATTTTAGGTGGAGCTAAGAGCGATTACCACCCTTTAACTTAGGCTGAGTAAAGTTGAAACTACCTGTTCTTGCACTTTCTCTCCCTCTCATTCTCTTTATTCTTATCCTACTCTATCTGTTGAGCATGGACCACGAGCCTGGATATGTCCATCTACTTAATAATCTTTGTGGTCATACACTCCTTGACCATGCTGCTAGCAACCCTGACACAAACTTACTCATTCGGGATCTGTTATATACCACCACATGAGGAGCATATCTTTCTAATTGAGTAAACTTGATAGAATACTCTTTCATTGTCATATTGCCCTAATTCAGATTGATAGATTCCAGAACCTTTGCTACCCTCAACTCCAGTTGGAAGAACCTATCTAGAAATACAGTAGAAAACTTGTCCCATTCTATAGGCCCTGCAACTACGACCATCTTTTCTTTCTACTATTTAAACAATGATTCAGCCATATCCTATAACTAATATACAGCTAACCCTGCACTCTCGACAGTGGATACCCAATAATATCAGTAACTTTTTGCACCTGATCAAGAAATTCCTAAGGGTCCTCATCTGACCTTAACCCAATAAATAATGAAGGGTTTATTTAGGTGAGGTCCCAAATCCTGGTAGTAGTAGTATTGGCCACTAGGTTGGCCAGAACGAAAGCTGGGCATTAATTATGGGCTTCCACAATGTGAGCTAGGGTTGTGAAGGTTGCTCAGAACTCAGCATGGGAGATAGGTTCATCTAGAGGATCTGGCTGGACGGGCTGGGGATCTGGTTAGTCTCCTGTTCCTCTTTCCTTAGTTATCTTTGGAGGCATATTTTTCTAAATGAAAGAGAAAGGATTACGTTGAGACTTTAACAGGAGCTCATGCTAACTTGCATGACATAAATACTGAAAGAATGGAAACTTCTCCAAAAATATCTCATAGCCTCCTATCCATAAGTATAGCGTGCAACACACCCATACACGAGACTCTAATCGCTGGGAATTTCAGAATTCCTAGGACTCTTTGAACTGTAGGCTCTGATACCAAGTTTCCAACACCCCGAGTCTATACCCCAGACAATACACCGTGCTCATAATCCTAAAGGACCACAAGCTAACCCATGACTGGTACCTACTGTAATAATTGAATAACAATAATACTAAAATTTGTAGACATTAGGCGAAAAACTAGCCATAAAGTTCAATACTGTAAATAATACTGAATATGGTATCATAATACCAAAATTGAATATCAATACTAAAAACTAAACAACTATCTAAAAATACTCTAGTCTGAAAAGCCTCTAAATTGTATGAACTGTTACTGATGATAGTTTATAACTGAACTGAACTGATTTTACTGAATTGAGCTGGACTGATTCTGAGTTTATTGAGTTTTTTCTAAGTTCTATAACTTACTGAATTCTACTGATCGAGACATGATTGATTCCACTCTATGACTGACCATGCCTCTAGATAAGCAACTAAGTTATCGGGTATTAAATACCCACATGACTCAATAGCATAAACTTAAAAGGCATGGCATAATCTTGAGACATGGTAATTAACTACTTTAGTCATCATTCATTCATTTGGGAATTCAAGCAAACACTTGCATGACATGAACTTGCATAGATGCTAACATGATATAATTTTTTTATTCATCTCACATAGACAATTCATCAAACACTTGTGGGGGAACAATATATGCACCTAATACTGACACAACATGTAGGCTTCATGATGCAATTCCAATTACATAATTCCAAGAGTTTAACATGTATTTACGTGATAAAGCATGCATATCAATTAACTCTAAATGAATCTTGCAATAAATCTTGAATACACTTTAATTCAAATCATAAAAATCATGAAATCACTCTACATGAACTTTAAAAGAGTTTCTTGGACTCCAAGGGAGGAAGGAACGCTTACATGAACACTTCACATACCTTAGTTGGTGAATTTTGGAAAATCAATGCTGGAATCTTGAGCCTTAAGTTTAAATTTAATTCACCTAGGATTTTTGTTCTAGAGAAATTTGTAAAAGGAAGATTATATTTTGGTAAAAGGGGGCTAAATTTTGTGTTATGAGGTCTGAAGGGCAAGATAAAAAGACTTAATTAACCATGAGGATGCAACTTTTAAATTACTGTAAGTTGAACCACCGACTTGCAGGCTGACACATCGCGTCAAGTTTAAGTCAGTTCACTGAAATTAGACGCTGGGAGCTAGGGAAAATGTTTATCAATATGATAGTAGAGCGACGTGTCAATATCTCATTGATTTATTGGTTTAGGATTCCAAAGGTTCTTCAAACAAAGTCCAAAAAATCCAAAATTTGCTCGGGAACACCTATTGATATTACAGATCATGAATTAACTCAAATATCAACATTTAATGAACATAAAGGTCGCAAAATAAGATTTCCAACTTTTGAAAGCTAAAATAACTCTATGTCTGAATACTTAGCTAGAATTTTCTAAGTCTGGGACCCCCTTAACAAGCTTAAAAGACAGAATTAAGATAAGAATTTTGCGGGGTCTTACAAGGGGGTATTAGTATCTACGTCCATAGAGTATGAGTCTAATGCAGAGAGGACTCTAAGTACTTTGATTGAGTAGTTGCAATTTTCCAAGCTAAGGGTCCCGGAAATTAAGGTCAGAACTATTATGGCGATAGTGGTTGAGATAGAAATAGAGAACGAGATAGTGATTGGAAACATAATAAAAGTGATATATATGTTCCACTAGGTAGCCGAGATACTGAGTTGAGAAAAGACACAATGTTTTTGAAGTTAGTAAGAGGCCAAGAAAGTCGTGAAAGTTGCTTTAAGGGGATTAAGGCAGGTGTATTAGGGCCAAATCAGAAAGTTAAGTCATATGCCACTGCAATTAAGCAACATAATTAGTAGTTTAGCTAAATGTCAGCCACATCAAATCAAAGGTAGCCTGGCACTATTCCCAGTAATATAGTGTAAAATCTAAGGAATGATAGTCATTATCATGTCATTATCACTTGGAGTGGTAAGACCACCATGGATCTACCTGTGCTATTTGGTTTGAGTCAAAGAATAATGATTTTAAATATGATGTTAAGTAAGAACCTAATATTGAAGTTGGAAAATCATCAGGTGCTGAGCGTAGTGCTACAAAGAAGACTGGTAAGTGTAAAGTTGATGAACGTATTTTAATAAATATTCCAAGACCTCTCTATTTTTTTCCTTAGAGGCTAAAAAAAGTAGGAAAAAGGTAAATATAAAAAGTTCCTATCAATGTTGAAGGAGCTCTCTATAAATATTATACTTATAGAGACATTCTAACGGATGTGTGGTTCTGCAAAATTCATGAAAGATCAGCTCACTGGGAAGTGAACAGTGAGCTGTAAGTCCACGAATAACTTTTATCATTGCAATGTTGTTGCCTCTAGATTATTGGTACAAAAGAAAGAGGACCCTGGAGCCTTCATCGTTCCATGTACAATTGGGTCCCTCAACTTTGCTCCGGCCTTATATGATCCAGGAGCTAATACTAATCTTATTCCACTTGTTTTTTAAGCAATTGGGGTTGGGGGCACCCAACCAACATCGATTAGATTGTTGATGTCTTAGCAGACTATTAAAAAGTCGATCGGTATTAATTACCATGTTTTCTTAAGGGTGACGTCCTTTATATTTCCAATAACGTTTGTGATTCTTGATTGTGAGGTGGACTTTTAAGTCTCTATCATATTGGGTAGACCCTTCCTAGCTACAAGTAAGGCATTAGCTGATATGGATTTGGTACAGATGAGGTAAGAATCAATATTGAATATGTAATCTTTAATATTTTCAAGTTGATGCGACAGTCAAATGATGTTAGAGTTGTATCCGTGATAGACACTATTGACAATTAGGTTTATGCAGTGACTATTCTAATTGAGGAGAGACTAGGTATTGAAGCTTTAGGAGTAGTGGTTATGAATTTTTATAGTGATAGAATTAAGAAATATACCAAAATCGTAGACTCTATATATGCGATAGGTTATTATACTTATGCTCCAAAGAGGCTTGATCTGAATATGAAAAATAGGACCACTTCTCTAGCTTGTTCGTCAATGAAGGAGCCACCGATCTTGGAGTTGAAGGCTCTCCCATTTCACTTGTATTATATATTTTTTAGGGATGAAAAAACCTTGAAAGTAATTGTCGTAGCTAATTTGGTTGATACAGAAGTGGAGGCATTGTTATCATTGTTGCAAAGGATCAAGAAAGCTATACGGTGGACCATTGTAGATATTATGGGTGTTCGACTAAGCATTTTTACTCATATGATCCATCCTGAACTAGACTATGTCCCTAGTATTAAGAATCAAGATAGCTAAATCATCCTATGCACAAGGTGGTAAAGAAATAAATTATCAAGTGGTGTGAAACAAGTGTAGTTTGCCCTATTAAGAATGACAAGTGTCTCAGTCCTATTAATTGTGACCCAAAGAAATGCAGAATTACTATCGTGCCAAATATGAAGAATAAGTTCATTCCAATAAGATTAGTCACAAGTTGGATCATGGGCATGGACTACTAGAAGCTAAACATATGGACAAAAAGGATAATTTCCCAATGCCCTTCATGGATTAGATGCTGGATTGATTTGCGGGAAGGGGATAGTATTATTTGAGTTGAAATAAAAACACTATTTCTCTTGAATATCAAGAGATGATGACCTTAGCCTGCACTTATGGGACTTTTTGCATATAAGAGGATGCCATTTGGGTTGTGCAACGCTCCCACCACCTTTCAGAGATGTACGATGTCAATATTCTCTGATATGGTGGAAGACACCATTGAAGTGTTCATGGATAATTTTTTTATGGTTGGTTATACTTTTGATGGTTGTTTGGTCCACTTGGGAAACGGTCTTCGTCTATGTGAGGAATGCAATTTGGTGCCAAACTGGGAAAAGGCCATTTATGGTGAAAGAAGGAATTATTCTTCGACATAAAATCTAGAAAAGGGGAATAGAGGTGGATAAGGTAAAAATTAAAATTATTGAGAAGATTTTTCAATGATTGTGAATCTCTTTGCAAGATTCTTGAGAAAGATGAATTTTGATTTTAATGAGTTATATATGAAGGTTTTTTAGTGCTTGAAGGAGTGGTTGGGGTCAACCCTTATTAAAGTTTCCCCTGACTAGTCTCTGCTATTTAAGATTATCTGTGATGAAAACTGTGTGGCCTTATGTGTTGTACTAGGAAAAAGGTTATAAAAGGTACTTCACCCTAAGTACTATACTAGGAAGCCATTAAATCCCACTCAAATAAATTATAATGTTATTGAGGAAGAGTTACTAGTAGTGGTTTTTGCCATCAAAAAGTTTTCATCCTACTTGATTGGGACGAAGGTTATTATTCATACAAACCATTCATCATTGAGATACATAATGGCGAAGAAAGATGAAAATATAAGATTGATTTGTTAGGTTCTATTGCTATAAGAGTTTGATTCTAAGGTGAATGACCCGAAAGGTACAAAAATTATGTAGAAGATCACATGTCTAGGCTTGAGGAAGAAGCAATACAGAAAATAAACGATGGTTTTGAAATGAATGATACTTTTCCAAATGAACATATTTTAGCAGCATCGTAATACTTAATCCCCTAGTTTGTTAATTTTGCCAACTACATATAAAGTGATCTTATAGTAGAATATTTGACCTTTAAACAGTGAAAGAGATTTATTCTTGGGGTAAGAAAATTCTTATGAGATGAGAATTATCTATTCAGTATTTGTGCTAATGGTATGATTCATAGATGCATCTCGGAGGTGGAGATGATGAGTATTCTTAAGGCTTGCCGCTCTTCACCTATTAGGGTCACAACGGAGGAACCCGTATGGCCCACAAAATCTTAAAAGTGGGTACTATTGGCCTATAATATACCAGGATGTGCATGACTATACAACACCCTCTACGTAATGCTATCCTCAAGGCAATGTTTAGATGTGCCATGAACTTCCTATGAACCCTATTCTAGATTTTAAGCTATTTGATGTGTGGAGTGTAGACTATATGGGGCAATTCGTGAGATCAAATTTCATGAAATACATTATTGTTGCAGTTGACTATGTTTCCAAATAGGTGGAAGCAGTGGTGCTCCCCAACAATGAAGGTAGAAGTGTCACCGCATTCCTGAAAAAATACATTTTTTAAAATTGGCACTCCATGTGAAATAATTAGTGAAAGTGGGTCACATTTCTGTAATCATCTATTCAAGTGTCTTCTTAACAAGTATCAAGTAAATCATATGGTTGAAACACCTTATCACCCTTAGACAAGCAGACAGGTTGACGTCTCTAATAGAGAGATAAAAACTATTTTTGTGAAGACTATGAATGCCAAAAGGACTAATTGGTTGAGAAAGTTGGATGATGAGTTATGGTCCTACCGATATCTTATAAAAACCATATAGGTGTTTTATCATATCAATTTTTATTTGGAAAGGCATGCCACTTGCTTGTTAAACTTTAGCACAAGGCACTATGGGCATTGAAAAATCAGAATTTTAAGTGGCATGATGCAGCAAAGATGTGGATGAGAAAGGTGAATTAGTTAGATGAATTTTGACTCTGGGCTTATGAAATTTCTACTCTACACAAGGAGAACATGAAGCTACATCATGGTTGAAAATTTGAGAAAAGCATATTTGAGCCAGGTTACCAGAGATTACTGCATAATTCGAGACTTCATTGTTTCCAAGAAAGTTAAAGTATAGGTGGTATGGGTCATTCACTATTTTGAGGATGTTCCCAAATGGTGCTACAGAATTGAAGTGTGATGGTTAAGCCCTATTCAGACACTACCAGAAATTACCCCTATTACAACAGATTTTTTGGCAACTGTTCCAAAAGCGCTGCAATAGACCCTTCATTGCAACAGTTGTAACCATTGCAAAAAAAAATATTTTGGTAAAACTTTTTTGTGGTATAACTGTTATTGTTGTTGAAGAACCATTTCAATAAAGAGTCTTAAAGCAAAAATTTAGTGAACCATTCTCATAGAGTCATCTATGGCAACACTTTATTAGGTTAAAAAAATACTACAATAGTTTTTTTGTTTACCTTCCCAATATTGCCAAAGAATAAAGATATATAAACATTTGACACAATTTCAATTTCATCTTGGGTGAACTAGGCTCCGACTGTGCTCCATAATTTCCATTTTATCTAAAAATTGTGACCTTTAATTTCTTCATTGTTCTCTATCCACAATTTCAACTCCAATTTCTTCACTAACCCTAGTTTTAGTTTCAATTTCAATAAAAGAAATTGGTTTACTATCCTCCGACTTCATTCATTTCAATTTCTTCAAAAAGTTAGAAAATTTTATAGCAGTGCTCTGACTTTATTATGCATCGGCCATTGTTTTCCTATGTTGATACTCCGACTTCAGATCTCAAATTTTACGCTTCATCTTTTTGTAAGTTATTCTAAATACCCTTTTGTATTTTGTGCACTTCATCTTAAATGTCATATTCTCTTTTGTACTGAATCTTAGTGACTAGGGCTTAAAACATTTGATATTGCTAATCCATTTGTTAATGAAGTGGTTGCTGGGTTTGGGGTGCATATATTTAATTGTAAGACGAGATTTCCACTAGACCTATTTCAGTATCTTGAATGTAATGTGTGGTGGTATGAATGAATTGTTGCTATCGTGCAACTTGAATAAATAGAGAATCCTAAACTTGTTGCATCTGAATTTGAGGGTTATAGTCTATAATATTAGTTTTGGGGTCATTTACAGCCAGAGGTATTATGGTTTCACAACATGTCACTGTAGGTACGTCTTGGTAAACTCTTTGTTTTGAGAAGGATGTACATGATGTGATGCCACAATCATTGGAAAACAGCCAAATATAGTTTAGTTGATGAAAGTAGAATCTTCTTAATGTTTTTAAATGAAAAGTTCACTAAAAACATTTTAAAAGTAAAGAGAAACAATTACCTTCAAGTCCTATTATCTCTTTGTAGTTTATTACTAGTTGTTTTGGTTGATTAGATCTAAATAATGTATCTAACGCTATTCTTTTACCTTCCAAGAATTTAAGTAAGAGCACAGGTCCTACTATGGAATCTTGAGTTTAAATTTTAAGTTGCTGAACTTGCTGAAGTTTCAAAGCATGTTTATTTACCGAAGAAAGTTTTAGTGTCTGACATTTTATCAGTTTTTAGATCATGATTCATTTATATAAGTGTGTTGGTCAAATTGCTATTTCCAGTTTAATTAAAAATTTTCCTTTGCGAGGTGCCTTGTTGGAAATAGACTTACTGGGCCAATTTCAGATTGGACCAGAAGTCGTAATTCCAAACAGTAAGTTTATTACCTTAGATTTGCATGGTTTTGCATATAAACCGTCTCATGACTGTATCAAAAACATAAGATTCTATAATCATATCGACATAAATAGCAATGTTGCAGGAACATAATATCCCTTAAAGAATTTTTTTTTATTCAATACTAGTTTGGTGATTCTGTCATGCGCCTGAAATGAGAAAGATTATTCTCCAAATTTAAAATCTATCAAGGTTATAAAGGTTTGAGTTATCCTTCATACAATATGCTCTCCATGCCTTATTTTATCAGCATAGAGTTCAAGAGAACTTAAATAGGCTTTTATATGTTTTATATAGAAGCAAAGAGTAAAATGTCCTTATAATTGTATTTAATAAGCAAAGTTTGGTCATTAGTAAAGATTTTAAAATGCTAGATTAAGATGAGATATGTAAGCATTGCAAAGTCACTTCTGATAACTTTTTAATTTGATTATAGATGATGAACTATTCTGGGTTTATACTCTTAGAATCTACAAGTAACTAAGAGACATTAACTAAAAGAGCTTGATAACTTTAGACCTATTGATTTTTGGAAAATTAATTTAATTTTGTTTACTAAAATGTTACAACTCACTGCTATTACAACTAGCATTTGCATCCTACAATGGAAGCACAATTATTCCAACTCCCTTAATTACCTTAATGGTACTGGGAAAACACATACCATATGAAAAATATTATTTTCAGCATGATAGATCTATCTTACGATAGCTTCAGTGAGATTTCTAAGCCTTAGAACCCCTCAATAATTTATTTATTTGATGCATATAAATGTTATTGTATGCAATATTTCATATCTCATATTAACACAAGAGATTTTATTCTTATAAAAAATACTTCCGCTACTGTTGAAGATATTCAATATCAAATCAACTTGGATATAAACCATGAATATCAAAATGAATCTTGATTACACAATTTGAAAATTATTATCTTAACTTAATATAAGCAAACAACTTTGCGAATGTCAAATATTGATTGAAAATAGATGCATATGTGATAATCTCATAGATGCATCTATTTAATATGTCACATGATAGGTGGATGATCCTCATTCATTTTTTATATTTTCTAAAATCTAGACAATTGAATTCCACATTCTGTAGTATAATAAACATATGCAAGAGAGCAAGCTACACAAATAAATTTTTTTGAAGAATCTTTTAGTTCTTTAGTATATATATATATATATATCTATCAAATGGAAAGTTTTTCGAACACAAATTTGGGTCAAGATCTTTCCCGAATTAGGAGTTATAAATTTTAGGCTAGGCTAGGCTCGAATGAGATCTGAGTAAGCTATGGTTTAAAAAAATTTGAAAATGGATTGGAGGAATTTGATTAATTTTAGCATGATTCCATGTTATCTAAGAGATAAGGAACCTATAGGAATTTTTGAAAGTGAATTTTGGAAAACAGAACTCTCAGCATCGATCTTAAAGTTTAGAAGTCATACTACTTCAGAAGTAAACTTCAAAGTTCTAGTATGTCAGGACTAGTGTTTGAAATTGTACTTTTTTGGGAGCAGTGTTCTACTACTTAATGTCCCAATTTAAATTTCAAGTTCTTGATAGAACCTACCCTAATCCACATATAGGTAATTAAACCCTTCACTCTAATAAATATCTAGTCAATACACGAAAGTAATAAAAATAACAAAAGAAATACTAAAATCTATGACTTAATAAAAATAATAGAAATGTTAAATAACAGTATACTTTCAAAACCTAGAGTCACTAATACATGAGCATCTTCAAATTTGGTACATCCATTTTTATGCTAAAAGATTATCTGAAATGGCAAAAGGATAGAAATATAAAGTTAGAAAAAGGTTGGCATCGCTTTGAAAAACAAGTAACTCAGCAAAGCTTCTTAATAATATCTCCTTATGTAATATAATCAATTAAGCCTCTTAATGCTAGGATCTGCATAACCAAGATGCAACAAGAGTAATATAAATAACAAACATGAGCACTCATTAGATATCATAGGCCAACAACAATAATTAACAATTATATCATTTCAAAGAATGCTAAGAACCCTATTAAGTCAATTTATGAGTTTGATAATTCAATAAAATGACATTAGAGGCTGATCAAAATCATTCATAAATAAATACTACACTAAAGTAATATAGAGAGTCCATCTGATATTAAGAAAAGCAAAACTTACAATATACAATGTAACAACATACAAGGAGTTAGGACTCACAAGATCCATATATCCATCCAAAAGTGCCTCCATACATGTTCAAGAACTATTCCTCATTACAAGATTGAAAATGACCTCAACATCTCACAACAGAAAATGATCTCTGCATAATCACAAATATCAAACATAGCCTTGGATTTCTATAATACAAATTTTTTGATCCATGAGAGTTATATGCATGCATAATCATAGTAATAAATGAAAAAAATTAAAGGCAACAAATATAAATATGGAAGTTTTTCTCACCATAGTAAATTGTAGGCTACAAGTCTTGTAAAACAATAGATATACTTTAGAAATAATACTTTTAGGCCTTATTTTATCTCTGAAATAGATTTATTTTATCACAATACCTATTTTGGTCATTCAGGCTAATAACCTTTGCAAATTAAAAATTTTAATGTCAAAATTGTATCCTAAATCTAATAGAAAATCTATTTGAATTACATGTCCATAGGCCAAACTATAAATTTTCAAAGATAGTGGAAGTAGGCCATCAATTCATCCATGACTATCCAAAATAGCTATCGTAATGGTACCTATCACACACTGTAGTATAGGTAATCCTATCACTTTACAAACATAATTATCAAACTAAAACAGAAACAGAAGAACTACAATATAAAAATATACCCAATAAAATACCACAAGTGAGATCTGATAAGGGTAAAGTGTATGTGAGCTTCTAATATTTTCAAATTATAGAAAGAGGTAAATTATTCCAAGATTGGTCATACTATTACATGCCTCTAATACCAAATACAATAAAATAGATTGGGGTATCTCAAATACGAATAAGCATGAGATAATATAAAGAGAGATTTGAGTAAATTCTAGGATCCATTAGCCGTTACTCAATATCTGAAAAACACAAAATCACGAGACACAATCAATGCTCACCCACACAATCAATACCTGCACATATTGTAGAAAAAAAGAAAACAAAACGTGAGCATGAATCACGTATATCCAACAAGTATCATCGATAACCAATCCTAATCTAAAGTGATGGAGAGAACCACCACTACAACTATCCATGATTACCCCAAATAAATTTAAACCTTAAAAAGTCCAAGCTTACTCTAGAAGATAACAACAACTAAATAGATAGCCAAGTTAGTTTAATTAAAAGTATAGGTTTAAGATAAAAAGTAATTGTAAGAAGTCACATTAGGTTATTGTAACGCCCTGAAATTTCCATCCTGAGATGTCACACGACGGAGCTAGGCACTACCTCAAGGAACTCAATTCCACAATAGTCATGCATAATAAAGAGATATATCACACCGGGTTCAAGAGAGATACTGGAGAATACTAAACTGTACAACGAAAATATATATTGAATGTTTGTACATATCATCCGTCTAGTCTGACAAAGCCTCTATAAATCAAAATCAAGGAGCATTTGGGACAAATCCCTAACTGACTCAACAGTACTGAGCGCCATAACAACAAAATGATATCACAAAAGTATAGACACGGTCCTCGAACCATGAGGACTCACTAATGAGAAAACATAGTGAGGCACCCGAATATTGCTAACACAGCGCGGATGACTACCTAAACCTACATTACGAGAAAATGTAGCCCATAGGAAAATATATGGGTCAGTACTTTGGAATGTACTGAGTGTGTGGGAGTGAATGCAACAATGTAAATATCATCATCAATTTCATAAAAATATGAATATGTACAATGATGGCTCACTTGGCTTAAGTTAGATTGAAACATACTTTTCATGATCTCATAGTAAATAAATGATATGATAAAAACCTCATAAATCATCATAAACAGCTCAACTGTTCAACTCAAGACTCAGAGTGACTCGGTAATTCAAGAAACTCAACTTTTATGGACATGGGAGGTTCTTATAACCGACATAAACTATGTGATCTACATGGAGTCCAATATTTTGTCCTCCTAAGGAGAGAACCCCACATTGGCAGGAGCGTTGTACTCTTGCCAGGGAGTACAACCTCAATTTAGTGATCACAATCTCATACTCCGCCTCTGACCCACAAATATCAATACCAATCCTACGATGACACGTAGTTTCAGAGAAAATACCACATTTCCCACTCGGTGCTAAATACTACTCACAGACACAAGCTCAGAACGCATTAGGAAATCTACCACGAATATCACAAGGGTCTATCATGAAGATTAAATCAAATCTATTTCTCATTTATCAAATCATAATCAATTTATTGATTCCTAACTCAACTCAAATCAAATTAGTTTTTCTTAATATCAAAATATATCAATTCATTAAATTATGGAAACATCAATAATTCGGAGGAAATATCAAGACTCATTGTAACAACTCAATCTCATGAATCAATATACTCAATAATTCAATTTGTCATAAGGAAGCTTAAAGCTTGACACAAATCTTGAAAGAACTTGAAATATCAATTCATGGTAGAAATATGAAATTCACAATATTAAATATCAAGTTATAACTTGGGAATAGTAAAATAATCATGTATAACAAAACTTGAACAATTTATATTCTCATAGTCTCATGATTAATTAATTTGAAATTGGATGAATTCTAGAGCTTGAGACTCTATCCGCACTTGTAATAAATGATTCTCGAAGCCCATACTATAAGGAACTTGGTTCTTGAAGAAATTTGAAGATTTATGGATGATTTTCATAAGATTAATGTTCTTGAATAAAATTGTAGATATATTTTATTAAGAGAATTAGAAGTAAAAATGAAGAAATTAGGGTTTGCATGGGGATTCTCATATATATAGGGGCCTCCAAAAGATCACAATAGACCAAAATACCCTTGCGAAAATGTCCTTTAATTACTGGAAAAATAGCTGACGATATTTGTGACAAGTCGTCACGAAATGTCATCACAAAAGGATGGAATTTATGACTTTCTGCTTAAGGTTGACGACATTTTGTGACAAGCCGTCAGACTTGTGACAAGTCATCACAAAATGTTAGAATTAGTGAATTTCTTCATAAGGTGACGACATTTTATGACAAGCCGTGAGACTTGTGACAAGTCATCACAAAATGTCGTCACATAGTTTCAAGGCTGACACGCTAGAGTAGAATAGGCATAACTTTTCGCTCTGAAACCAGATTTGGGTAAAATTGATACCGTTGGAAAGCTAATTTAATTATCTATCTGTTGGTGGGTCATCAGCTCAAAATATTTTAGTGTAAAAAGAGATATGCTGGTTTGAAGTTGAGTATTCCAAAATCCTTCTCAAGAATTCAATCGGTAAGGGATGTTTTGATCAGAAAACAACCAAAGCACTATAATTTATTTTTCATGATCTTGATTCATGGTGGCACTATTGGTTAGAGTTCTCGGGGTACTACATTTATAAATTCACCAACAAAGTATTTTGTATCCACTCACCAAGCAAAACCAACAATCTAAGATAAGATACAGAAAGCGCATTATAGATGTGACACAAAAGTCCCAACAGATCAAGTTGTAATCAATACACTATTGTTTTTAGGATACAAAATCTATATTAACAATAAGAACTTCAAAACTAAGTTCATGAACAACTTCAAGAACAAAAATTAGTTCAAACAACTTCACACATAAGTTCAAATAATTTATAAACTATCAAAATAAAGTCTCAACTATATTCTAGAAAATAGCAAAACCATAAGAAAGAGATGAAGGCAGAAATGGTAGAATAAAGTACATCAAATTCATAGTGTGTCCTTAAGAATTTTTTTCCCTCAATTACCCAAGGCTTATGGAATATATCCTCCCAAAATAAAATGATTCACTTTCGAAAATAATGTTACCTTAAATTTTCAGAACAACAAGCTCACTCAATAGTTTGAAGATCACACTTGAGGTTTTTAAGAAGAAAAAGATGTTTTTCACTTTAAAATTTCCTGCCTTTTACCTTAGGAAAAATTCAGGTACTTATATCCAAATGTTGGTACTTCAGAAAAAAGTAATGGTTCATGCAAAAGTGCATTATCTTGAAATGTCACCAACCTACGAACCCTACTTGAATGCACAAGTGGTCCATATGCGGTGTTCGCTTATTGCATAAAAATTGAAACATTCCCTTCTTTTGTTGACCCCATCTGCAACTGCAAATGGTTGACTTGTGTCCACAGGTCATATTTTCCTTTAGAAACAGTGCCTCTAAAGGACACATATCAGTGAGGTTTGTTATGAAATACATCCGCACATGCCATGTACTTCTGAAAATAAAGAAAATATGTTTTATTTGATTTTTAAATTCAAACTTCACTAACCATCAAATTTTGAATAAATTTTGACTTACAAATAATCTCTCGATTGATCATTATCTAAATCTAAATCCATACCCAAATTTGAAGCAGAATCCAAAACTAAGCCAAGCGAGCAATGACAATGATAACATGAGGCTTTTATTTTTCTTTCTTCACTATCCACTTGAAGGAATTCTCTCAATATATGAATAAGAAAGTTCTTTATTCTCACCAATATGGGAGAACTTTAGTTACTTTAAAGTTAAAGCAAAATTAACTTTTCTCACTATTTTCCCCCTCCATTTTCTATTCTTATTTCCACTTAGAACCAAGTAATACCCTACATGAATGGGCAATGGATATTTTATAGAAGATTTATGGACATGTGTGTGATCTACAAACAAAGACTAATTACATCTTGATAAGTAGGTTCACATTGAACATTTCATAGTGTACTTGCATCAAATACACCCGGTCACTTAGTAGATATGATATATTTGAACTATCAAACTTTAATATATACCTAGACAATATCTGTCATAATACCAGCCTTTTACCATTTATATTACTCAATGTTTTATTTGTTTCAGCTATGATCAAAACCTGGTTTCATGATAGCTTAGAGAATCAGTTTTTACTATTATACTCCATGAAGATTCTTCCACTTTTTCCTTATAGAGGTGATTAAAAAATATTTAATTCTATAGATCAAACTATTTTATCAAACCTTCCAGACTTAGAAACCATTAAAAATCTTTAAACCACAAGCCTTATCCTTGTAACATTATCTTCAACATGAGAATGAGTTGAGTAAATTGGCAATTGTGAACCGTCAGTCACAACATTGTTTGATCTTCTTGAACCTAGCTCTTGTGATCTCCAGTTAGCTAGGTAGATTTACTATTATGATGACTTTTCCTAGGATGTAAAGCTATTCCAATCGATGATATCTCAACTTTTTATTCTTTAGGTCTCTTATTAGTGGAATCGATATTTTATCTTTTGACTCACATAGTCAATTATGATAATTTCACTGGAGTACAATTCTATAATAGTATTATATCTCCATCTTATATGATGAGATTTACCATTATAAATCTTGCTTTCTTCCCTACTACTGCCGCTGACTATCATAGTGTATACATATTGGTGCAAAAGGTTTTGGCAAATAAGGAATATCTAATAAGAAATTTTGGAGCACTTCACCTTCTTTACCCATTTTATCTAATGCGACAAATTCAGATTCCATTGTATAGTGGGCAATACATATCTATTTGGATGATTTCCAAGAGATTGCTCCTCTACCAAGAGTAAATACATATCCAGTCATGGAGTTAACTTTGCTCAATTCAGTTGTCCAATTTGTATCACTATATCCTTATATTACTACTTGATATTTTTATAATGTAAAGTATATTCTTGAGTATGTTTTAGATACCAAAAAACTCCTTTCATTGACATCTAGTGTGTTTGATTGAGATTACTCGGATATCGACTAAATTTATAACATATGCTATTTTGGTCATGTGTAATTCATGATATATATCAAACTTTCTAACATCCCAACACTCTTGCCTAGTCTAATTATGAGTCACTTTCACCTTCATTCTTTTGTAGTACAAAGATTATGTAGAATGAAGTCTTGATAATATTAATATCATAATACTTGAACTTTTTTAGTAACTTTTCGATGTAATGAAACTATAAAAATGCAAACTTTGGTGAAGTTCTATAAATTCAAATCCCTATGGTAATATCAGAAACTCCAAGGTCTTTCATATCAAACATGGAATCAAGCATTCATTTCATGATATTTATGTCAGAAATGATCAACATGTCATCCACATACTAACAAACAGTGACTTTTAGATTTGAGTGACTTTTCATGCTACTATTTAGGTGCTTGTTTAATTCGTAATGTGACTTATTAAGTTTTTACACATTCCTTTCTTTACCAGAAACTACAAAACCCTCAGGTTATTCCATGTAAATTTCTTACTCCAATTTTCCATTTAAGAAAGATATTTTTACATCAATTTGATGAATTTCAAGACCATATAATGCTGCTAATGCAACCAACATCCGAATAAATATTAAACTTAATACTGGGGAGTATGTGTCAAAATAATCAAGGAATTTTTTTTGTCTAAAGCCTTTCATAGAAAGTTTTGCCTTGTATTTGTCAATAATACCATCAAATTTCATTTTCCTTTGAAGGATCCATTCAAAACCTAAAGGTTAATTTCCTGAAGGAAGATCAACCAACTCTTGTGTAGGGTTACTTATTATTAAATCAATCTCACTACTGACCACCTCTTTCCAAAATAATAGGTTAGAATATGACATTGCTTTTTAAACGTTTGAGGATCATTTTCCTAGGGAAATATTTAAAAAAATTGATCCAAAGAAATTCAACATTCTTTGATGTGTACTACACCTTGAATTCTCAACATTAGGTATATTTTCGTTTGGTTCATCCAAGGATGTTTAGACCCAAGGATGTTTGTATATTTGGATTCGTGAACTAAAAATAATCATGATTCTCTTCTTGTAACATATCCAATAAAGACATAATCCATAGTGTTTGGTCCTATTTTTATCCTTTTAGGTATAGAAACTTGAACTTTGGCTAGACACCCCCACACTTTAAAATATTTCAAGTTGAGTTTCTTCTTTTTTCAATTTTTATACGTAATAGACTGTGTCTTACTATGGGTCACTCTATTGAGTATTCGGTTTGCTATAAGGATAGATTCACCCCATAAATTTTTTAGTAAACCTAAACTTACGAGTAAGACATTCATCATTTCCTATAAAATTTGTTTTTTTTACTATAATCACATTTGAATATTTCTTACATTTGATTATTTCTTACTGTAATCCCATTTGATTATTTCTTACTGTAATCCCATTTGAGTATGAGTAAGACATTCATTATTTCCTGTAATATTTGATTTTTTCTTACTGTAATCCCATTTGATTGAGGTGAATACCATGTATTAGTTTGATGGCTACTTTAATTTTCTAGACATATCTCTGCAAAAGGAGATTCATACTCTCTGCCCCCTATCACTTCTTATTGTTTTGATCTTTTATCCAAATAATTTTCAACTTTTGTTTTATAATGGTTAAACACATCTATTAGTTCATCCTTATTATGTAGAAAATAAACATAACCATATCTAGTGTAATAATTTATGTGCCATGGTTTCATATCACTTTCAATGCTTAAAACTATGAAAATATCCTAGTTACTTATGCTATTTTGTTAGATAAAATGTGTTTTTATATTGTCTTTTGCTGGAAACTAGGTTTTGGGAGATAAATAAAACAAAAGAAGTTGAAAACCAAATTTAGTACCACCTATAATATCACCTACATGGTTTTTGTACTAGAGTAGGTGTCAGAAGGTTAAAATTTAGAGAATCAGAGGTTGGGGATTTGGTACTGTCACCTATGAAGGGCCACCTATAGCATATAGGGGTAACCTATGATGTCGTAGGTTCCATTATAAGTATTAGAGGGCCCAAGTATTAAAGACTTTTCTAACACCTATGTGGGACCACCTGTAGGGAGTAGGTGCCACCTACGGCCCCGTAAGTGGAACCGTAGGTGGCCACCAAATCAATTTTTATATTTTGTTTTGAAAGGGACACCCAGGGTTTATATGTAATCTATAGATACTCTTTTTATATTTTGGTATTAGTTTTTATGCACTATATAATTCTACAAACCTATTTTGATTTAATGATTTTCTTTTTATCTTGGGATTCTGTTGTTCCTTGTTTAAGGTTGATTAATTGATTTGAGACTTTGGGTTTTCTTTGCTATTATTGTGTGATTGATTCTATTCGTTCTTTATTGAATTCCATGGATTGTTTTGCAACTATGAGTGGCCAATTCCCTTAGGTAGGGTTATGGAAACCCTGATGGATTAATAAAGTAGGGGAAGTGTGAGGTTCATCTAAATCATGGTTGCTGCATGTATTATGGTCTTCTTTATATTATTTGTTTTATTGGCTACTTCAAAAGCTAAGAACTAGCCTATATTCACGATCATCTTCACAAGCGAGCTAAAGATTGGCAAAAGAATGTTATAACAATAATTCGAGGCTATCAACACTCGACATAGTGGGTCACTTGGTTGATTAGATATTGTGTATATGTTCTTAGACAACAATCAAGAAAAAATTGCATGGAAGAGCAATGGTTGATCTTAATTGAGTGGTGCAATCTTATATTAGGTAGGTGATGGTTTATCTAATTTAATCCAATTTGTGTTATGTGTGTTTAGTAAATGTTCATTATTATTGCTTGTTTAATTTATATTATTCAGGAAAGAAACAAGGTTTAAAAGGGTTGTTTTATATTCTAGTTATAATCATATTCGATGAGCCTATATTAAAAGTGTATGGTTGTTACAAGTGTTGGTTGTTATCATTGTTTCTGGGATTACTATGATCTTCTATTGGTTATTTATAGGATTTACAAGTATTTAGACATCATTTTATGATTAGTAGAATAAGATTGGGGGGCACTTGATGTCCAGGTTTTGGTATATGGACAGAGCTCGTCACCTGTAGGTCACGACTAGTGGAAAATCACAAGATCCTTAGCAAATATGTACAAGGTTAAAGTGAGTTTCACGATTTCATGAGTGAATGGGGGATTTTGTGATTTACTCTTATCATAGTTCCTTGTGTAAACCTATAATGCCCCGAAAATGGGTTCCGGAGCGTCACACGGTGCTTGGGGCTACTTGAGCCATTTTCATTCAGGTCAACATGAATCAACGGGTTTTTCATAAATAACTCTCCAATATCAAAAGAGTAATCATCATCCAAAAATAAAAGAATTTCTTAAAGATAACAAAATACGACTTATTAGTCAACTCCCAACATCTATACTAGTCTGAAAAGCCTCTAAAAAAATCAATAAAGCAAGTGAGCCATTATGACATGACCCAACTGACTCATACTCAGTTAATAAATGTAAACCATTCTGTGAAACCAATATCAAACATCACGTCCTCGGAACATAAGGACTCACCACGACAGAGGATGTAGAACAGCATGCCCGAAGAATCATTGTCAAACCTGGAACTGAGCACCTAAACATATATTCCAAGAAATTGCAACCCACATTTAAAGATGTGGGTCAGTACCATGGAAAGGAACATAGTATATAGGGGTTTATGCAGTTTTATAAACATCATCTTCATAAATATTTATAAGAAATATACAGGATGTATGAAAGACTCACATAGCCCGAAGAAAATCATTATAATCATGAGAGGATGAAATAAGTATAATATCAAATGTGAGTCATCATATAATTTGTCAATCACTTTCAGTTCAAGAATATCAATTATCATAATGTAAATATCATTTAAATCTTTTAAAAGAATAACCTTCACAATTCCACTTTCAAATCATTTCACCGTTCACCATAGACAAAAGGAAACACACACACACATTGGGAGATCCTATAACCGACATAAACCATGTGAGCTACATGGAGTCCAACATACAACACACGTTGGGGAGAGCTATCCTATCCTTGCCATCAGAGTAGGACTATCGATATCAAATCCACACAAACTAGTGATTAATATATAAATCAGCCTCAGGCCCACTCCTACGGAGGCACGTAGTTCTAGGAAAGTAAGGTCGGTTTATACCTTCCACTAGGTGCTAAAGATTTCTCCCGGACTTAGCTCAGATCATTTCAAAGACAATCCATAATAAAACAATTTTAGTAATATATAAATATACATCGGGAGCCATCGTACTTCGCATCTATCAAAATCAACCACGTTGTGGATTTCTTTCAAACTCGAGTTCAAAACAACTCCATTAAGACCAAAAGGTCAAATCATTCATAATATATCAAATATTCAACATCAACGTGGTTATAACACACACTTTCTCAAAAAAAACACAATTTCTAATTGGGATTCATGACCCAAATATCAAAATCATGATAAATATCGTTCAATATTCATGCTTTATATCTCCACACATGTAAATTCATCTTTCAAAATCATAAACATCAAGATTTCATAATAATCATCATAAGATATGGGTTCATGCATGAAATATGTAAAAATCAAATAAAAATCATTCCTTTGTAAAGAAAATTACTTTTGGGCACAAGAACGAAAGAGAGTTCTTGTTGAAAAACCCTACATACCTTAAATGATGAACTTTAGATCGATACTCGTTTTTGAGATGTTAATCGTGCCTTTGAATGATGGTTCTTGGAGTTCTTGAATTAGGAACTTGGAATCTTCAATAAATTTGCAGAATTAAAGGTGAACTTTGGAGGTTCTTGAAGTTGGATATAGGAGCTTAGGGTTTTATTTTTGAGGGAATTTGATGAAATATAACATATAATGCTTCTAATCGGCTTTAATATAGGGTTTGAACGGATTTTGGGTGAGGGAGAATGACCAAAATGCCCCTAAAAAATCAAATAATTCTCGAATCTGTCCTTTGGTGGACTGTTTTGGTAGTCTGAAGTAGATCACCATAATATTTTACTATGATATCCAAATTGGATGAAACCAATTTCATTAGAAAGAGGACTCTCATATCCTTTTGTTGAGATATAGTATCTTACCCAGATGATTGTGTATGAGGAGTTATGATCGTTTGAAGTTGAACAAAAAATTCACTTTTGATAGGCTGGAGTAGATCGACCATAACTTTTTTCTCCAATAGAAAATTTGGATAAAACCAATTTCATCGGAAAGAGGACTCACAATGCTTTCCGTTGATATATAGTAGATTACCCAGATCATTATGTACAAGCAGTTATGATTGTTTAAATTTGGAGCAAATATACGCCAGGCCTCAGTACTTTTTCCTGCATGTCTTACTGTTCACTACTATTCACGATTCGATCGGAATGTTCATAACTCGTCGCTCGGGTGTCCGTTTTGGATGATCAACATATCGTAGGAAATCTTATTCAATACTATATGCAATGTTGGGTCATAATCTAAGACATTCAGCACCAAAATTTTTTTATTCATTCTAGAAGATAGAACCCAACACATTTACACCCAAAATTTCAACGAAAAGTTTCCCGTGGTATTACGTAATCCCCCCTTGGAAACATTAATCCTCGAATGATGCTAGACATGCCAAAATTAGATAGGGAATAGTGCATACAGCTGAAACCATTTGTTAGACTCATCACCACATCGTTTCTCACTCCGAATGCAACATAAAATGCATAAATTCAAGAAACTACAACTGAACACATAATAAATGACAGCTGAACTGCTGCAACTTTTGTCAAAACTGCATGATTTAATAAAGAACGGTACCTTCTGCTTGATTGGAGTTCACGGAAGATAGGTGCGGGTACTTGGATCGCATATCCGCCTCAGCTTCCCAAGTTGCACTATCAACAAATTGGTTTCGCCACAACACCTTTACTAAGGGAACTTCTTTCTTCCTTAGTCTTCGGACACTAAAATCAAGAATCTCAATAGGAATCTCATCAAAAGAAAGATTTTCTTGAATGTCAGCACTCACAGAGGAATCCACTACCAAAACTCAGAAGGAAACTCGACCTCATAAGCTACCTTACCAACACGGATAAGAATTTTGTAAGAACCAACATAACGGGGACTAAGCCTCCCCTTCTTTCCGAATCTCTTCACCCCCCTCATGGGTGAAATTTTCAGGTACACTAGGTCACCAACTTCAAACTCAAGGTCTTCCTTCTAACATTCGCATATAACTTATGACGACTCTGCGCAGTTTTCAACCTTTCCCTAATCAACTTAACTTTTTCCATAGCCTCAAATACTGAATCAGGACCACTCACAGCCGCTTCACCCATCTCGAACAAACCTATGGTTTATCTATACTTCCTCGCATATAAGGCTTGAAATGGAGACATGCCAATACTAGAGTGGAAACTATTATTGTAAGCTAACTCTATCAACGGTAAGTGATCATCCCAACTTCCATTAAAGTCAAGTGCACAAGCTCTCAACATATCCTCTAAGGTCTGGACGGTCCGCTTAGCTTGACCATCGGTCTGCGGATGAAAACCAGAACTCAAAAGCACTTGGGTACCAAGACCCTTCTGAAAAGCTTTACAAAATAGTAAAGTGAACTGAGCACACCTATCAAAAACGATAGACTAGGGAACTCCATGCAGTCTTACTAACACTCGGATATACAATCTAGCGTAATCCTTAGTAGTATATGAAGTATGAACAGGCAAGAAAAGAGCAGACTTAGTCAACCTATCAACCATAACCCAAATGGAATCATGATGGCATCGGGAAGGAGGTAAACCAATCACAAAGTCCATATTTATCTCTTCCCACTTCCAGGTTGAAATACTAAACTCTTGCATCATACCACTAGGTCTTGGATGTTCAACCTTAACCTGTTGGCATGTTGCACACTTAGCCACAAATGCTGCAATATTTTTCTTCATGCAACTCCACCAATAGATTTCTCGCAAGTCTCGGTATATCTTGGTGGCACCAGGATGAATGGAATATTGTGCCCTGTGCACTTCACCCATAATCCTTTGTCTCAGATCATCAACATTCGGGACACACAATCTACCCTACAATCTCAACACACCATCTCACCCTTGGGAGAAAACCTCTACTTTTTGGTCCTTGACTGAGTCCTTCAGTCTGACCAAACTAGCATCTATGTATTGTTTTTCCTTCACTTCCAAAACCAAGGAGGATTGGGAACTACTCTAAACCCCTATACTACCTTCAACAGAGTCAAACAACCTAACCCCCAATCTAGCCTAACGATGTACATCAAGAGCCAACTCTTTCTTACCTTGTACCACATATGAAACACTACCAATGGACACTCTACTTAGGGCATCCGCCACAACATTGGCCTTGCCCGGATGGTACAACACACTTAACCATAGTCCTTTAACAATTCCAACCATCGTCTCTGCCTAAGATTCAATTCTCTCTGGGTAAACACATACTGCAGACTCTTATGATTAGTGAAAACATCAACATGGACACCATACATATAGTGTCTCCAGATTTTCAAAGAAAACACAACAATAGCCAACTCAAGATCATGGGTGGGGTAATTTTTCTCGTAAGGTTTCAACTCTCTATAAGAATAAGCTATCACCGTACCCTTTTGCATCAATACGCAACCCAACCCAACTTTTAAAGTATCAAAGTATACCACAAAACCATCAACACCATCAGACAAAGTCAAAATAGGGGCTGAAGTGAGTTGAGTCTTCAACTTTTGAAAACTCTTCTCACAAGATTCGAACTACAAGAACTTCATTTTCTTTTGGGTCAACCGAGTCATAGGAGACGCTATAGAGGAGAAACCCTCAACAAAACGGTGGTAATAGCCAGCTAAACCCAAGAAACTTCGGATATCAGTTGGTGAAATAAGTCTAGGTCAATTTCTAACAGCTTCGGTCTTTTGGGGATCAACTTTAATACCCTCGGAATAAATGATATGACCCTGAAAAGCAATGGACCTTAGCCAAAACTCATACTTACTGAACTTGGCAAACAACTTGTGATCTCTAAGGGTTTGCAAGACAGTTCGGAGATGATCAGAATGTTTATCCTCACTACGGGAGTACACCAGTATATCATCGATGAACACTATGACAAACATATGCAGATCTAGTCTGAACACTCAATTCATAAGGTCCATAAAAGCTGTTGGGGCATTAGTTAACCCGAAAGACATAACAAGAAACTCAAAATGGCCATAACGAGTTTGGAAAATTGTTTTTGAGATGTCACACTCCATAACTTTGAGTTGATGATAGTCGGAACGAAGGTCTATCTTTGAGAAATAACTTGCACCTTGCAATTGGTCAAACAAATCATCTATTCTCAAAAGGGGGTATACTTATTATTTATGGTGACTTTATTCAGTTGGCGGTAATCAATACGCATACACAAAGAGCCATCTTTCTTTCTTACAAACAACAAAGGAGCACCCCAAGGAGAAACACTGGGCCTTATAAAATCCTTATATAGTAGATCTTTGAGTTGCTCTTTCAATTCCTTAAGCTCTGGAGGGGCCATATGGTAAGAAGGAAAGAAATAAGCTGAGTATCGGGAAGAAGATCAGTCCTGAACTCTATCTCTCTATCCGGAGGTATCCCTAGGAGATTATCCAAAAAGACATTAGAAAACTCAATGATAACGTTAACAGACTGGAGAGTTGGAGTCTCATACTTTGTGTCTTTAACTCTAACCAAATGGTAAATACACCCCTTGGAAATAAGCTTTCTTGCTTTGAGGTAAGAGATAAAATGACTCTTGGGTGACACAAAATTCGTAGACCACTCAAACACGGATGCACTCGAAAACTGAAACTTGACCATTCGGGCCCGAAAATCAACAGAGGAATAAGAAGAATACAACCAGTACATACCCAGAATCACATCAAAATCTACCATGCCTAACTCAATCAGATCCGCCAACAAGACTCTATGAAGAACGGTGACAGGATACTTTTTATACACTTTCTAGGTAACAATCGAATAACCTAGTGGGGTAGAAACTAGGATAGGCTCAGGAATAATCTCAGGACTCATTTTAAAATTCACAGCAATAAAAGGTGTAACATATGAGTAACTGGATCCAGGATCCAACAAAGCATACACATCAAAATGAAAAATATGAAGCATACCAGTAACAACATCTGGAGAGTCCTCCTATTCCTGGTGGGATGATAAAGTATAGAATCGATTCTGGCACTGCCCACCATCTTTGCTAGAAGAGGCGCCCTGAGCTGGGGTTGGGCGAGTCGCTGGAACTAGAGCACTAACAGTCTGAGTCTAGGTCTGAGGGCGATAGTCACGACGCCCTTATCCATCCTGTGGACAATCTCTAACTCTGTGACCCATGTCACCACATTAAAAACAACCCCTCTTCTCACTACAACACTCACCCGAATGAGCCCTACCATACTTAGGACATAGGGGACAATTTGGCTTACTACCAGTATTGTACTGGGACCTAGATGCATATGACCTGCTACCTTCTTCCTACCTACCTCTAGGCACGGGAACACTAGCATATGACGGTGCTGGCATAGACGAACGATCCTGATACTGAGGGTGACTCCCTCCCTATGATTTAGTCTAACCCTGTCCGTGCTGCTCGAACCTAGCTCTCTTATTCCCTATCATTCTATCTCTCTACTTAATCTTGTCTGCCTCAATATATTGGGCATGAGTCATCTACCTAGAAAGATTCATCTCTCTATTTAGCATAGCAGACCTACACTCTTTAACCACATAACTAGATACTCCAGTCACCAACTTACTCATACTAGCCCGATTATCAGCTACTAAGTCAGGAGCATACTTGGCAAACTGATTGAACTTTAGATAGAACTCCCTAACAGTGATAGAGCCCTGTCGAAGGTTCATAAACTCTTCCACCTTCGCCTCTCTTCTCTCCAAATGGAAAAATTTATCCAAAAAAGCATCCTGGAACTCTTGCCAAGTCATAGGGACAGCTCCCTCACCTCTACCATTCCTTCAAGCAACAACCAAGACATAAGCAAGGTCTTTCAACCTATACGCAGCCAAATGCACACTATGTTCCTTAGATATATGCATCACCTGAGTAATCTTCCGCACCTCTTTTAAAAACAACCATGGATCCTCAGCAGACATGGATCCACAGAATTCCAGCGAATTCATTTGCATGAAGTCACGGATCCTGGAAGCAGCTGAATCACCTCCCTGCTGCTGTGGAGCTGGGGCCAGGTTGGCCTGAGTATTTGCTATAACAGCTTGGGCTAGCGCCTGAAAGGCTGCCTAAAATTCAGCATGAGACACATTTTTATTCAATGGGTCAGCGGGTTGAGGTTGCTGACCATTATTATTTCTTCTAGCTTGACGTGGAGGCATATTTCAGAAAGAGGACAACACGAATCAATCGTAGAGAGAGACACTTTAACCATGATAGTCTTCTGAAAGAAAGAATCAAACTTTTTCCTAAAATGTCTTGTAGCCTCTTGCTCATAGATGTGGCGCGCTACACACCGATGATCAAGACTCTACTTAACACGGCTTGTCAGACTCCCTAGGATACCTTAAAACCTTAGGCTCTGATACCAAGGTTAGAATGTCCCAAAAATAAGTTCCAAAGCATCACATGGTGCTTGAGGCTACGAGTAACCTCAAGCTTACCCTTTGAGCCATTTTCATTCAGTACAACATGAATCAATGGGGTTTTCATAAATAACCCTGAAATATCAACAGAGTAATTGATGATAGGCGAATTTACACACCAATAGTGCTATATTTTACCCATATTTTAGCCAAGTTTTGAGGACAAATTACATAATTCATGCACTTTTAGTCCTTTTTCCTGGAAGTGAGCTAACAAACGTGATTAGCAAGTTTTTAGGTATAAATGATGCAGAATTCAGCATTTTATGGATAACTTGACGCCAAAGAAAGCTTCATGAAGGAAGAAAGGGGAATCTTGGATGCCAAGGACCAAAAGTGGCGCATGGAAAATCTATCCCGGGCAAAAACAACAATTCTGAAGACTTTGGGGACTAGAAGTAACTTATTAGGATTAGGATAATGATACATTAATCTAGTAGGATTGGGTTAAGTAATGCATTAGCTTAGTAGGAATAGGATATGGGTATTATAAATACCCTATTATGCTAGAGATTTTAAATCATCTTTCAATCATTCTATTATTCATTCACCACTACTTCTAATTCTTCCATTAATTCTACTTTTGATTATTCTTCTGTTCATCTATTCAATTCTTAATTTTCGCAACAAGAGAAACGTTACTTGCAAAGAAAGTCACACCTAAATGCCTACCACACTTTGCTACACGAAATCTTTATTGTGGTATAATAATAATGTCTATTGTGATTTCCTTTGCACTCATAGGTAACTAAAATTCTCTGTTGGGGTTATGGAAGCCGTATGAGATACTATCTATTGCTATGAGTTTGTGAATTCGTGACATGTATGCTGCTTATATCATTATTCTCTTCATCTTAATGCAAATTCTTGTGGTTGCAAACGCATAGAATACGCCAGTATAGCATTAACTTGTTTGAAAGAAAAGTTATATGTCTGGAAAAGAGATAATGTCAAGGTAATAGGGTCCCATCCCCTATTAAAAAGTTAGTGCCGTAACTGGATTAACCTCTTGGAGAATTTGTACCGTTAGATACTCTTTAAACTCAAAAGAGTTATAGTGAAATAGTCCTTGTTGAGGTCGAAAGACGCTTGGATTTACCATCGAATACAATTCTCTATAAGCACATGCATGTCTGAATTCCGTATAACTCATAGCCAATAGAGACGTAAAACTCATAAGGTGGACATAACCCCAACTTCTCAATTCTCATTGTTTTACATCTTACCAAACATTCTTTCTTTTTACTTTGCTATTTTTCGTTTTTACTTTATTAGTTTGTTTACATTATTTTGCACGATAAAATCCTCCCTTTTTTATGAGACTTGCACTAAAAGTCTAGTAATCTTTGCTTACTTGTTGATCAAGCTATTCCCTGTGGGATCGATACCCAAGCCAGTTAGGTTATATATTTGACAACGACCACTTTACACTCCTACGAGAGCTGTAGATTGAGTGTTATCAAAAATTGGCGCCGTTGCCGGGGAATATGAGTGTCAATTAAGTTGGTGATAATTACTAGACCCTTTGGTCAAAGATTCTCGTACTTTTACTTTTAGTTTTTGTTTTTGTTCTCTGCAGGTTTTTATTTAGTGCATGTCCCATACTCGAAGTTCTGGTCAACCGTTATTACCTATCAATCCTGAACCACAACGTATTGGCAGAATGGAGGCACAACACGAAATTGAAAGGATGGCTGCTCAACAGGAACATGCGAGACTAGCTGCTCTAGCCACCGTTCAAGTGCATCAACAGAATATTGATAAGCCTGGGCGATTAATAAATCCTGACGAAGAGAACCTAGGTGATGACGAGTTACTAAACCCTAGGCATGCTTCTGAGATCGCAACACCTGCTAACAGAAGAGATCGTCAAGCTAGGTTTAGACCTGAACGCCGAGCTATGCAACTAGCTTTCGACAATGATGATGATGATCTTGATGGAGCCAGAGCCATAGGAGCCATTATTCCTCCACCATGGGCACCCGGAGCCAAGTTCAACATCACAAGAACCATGATTCAGTTATTACAACTCAAGGGATTATTTGGTGGATTAGCAGGTGATGATTTGAATATGCATCTGATAAACTTTATTTCTACATGCAAGTCGTTTGACAATCCTGGTGTTGGTCGGAATGCAATTCGATTACGCTTATTTCCACTGTCTCTTTCTGGAGAGGCAACTCTATGGTTGAATGGGATGACTCCTGATTCTATAAAAAATTGGAGGCAATTGTGAGACACTTTCCTAGAAAGATTCTTTCCGCCATCCAAAAGAGCAGAATTGAGAGACAAAATCAGCAACTTTCGTCAGTTTCCAACTGAAGCCCTTCATGAAACATGGGAGAGGTTCAAGACGAAGCTAATGAGGTGCCCAAACCATCACATTACTAATGTTCACCTAATGGAGATACTATATAGAGCCTTGAATTTAATAACTAAACCAGTGGTGGATAATGTGGCTGGAGGATCTTTTATGGACCTCACCTTTGGTCAAGCAAGCAATATGCTAGATCGTATGACGAAGCAAAGTAGAGCTTGGCATACCAGGGATTCTGAGGTAACAAGCCCCACTTTATCTATTAGCATGACTGGAGACCAAAGGAAAAGACAAGAATAACGCGATCAAGATATGGCACACATGAAAACACAAGTGGATCTTCTTACAAAGCATCTATTATCAGGGAAGACTAAAAAAGTCAAAGCTATTGCGTCAAAAGGAAGAGAAGAATCTCATTCGGAAGAAGAAGCCAACTACTTAAACAATCAGGGGGGTTTTCGAGGCAATGCCCAAGGAAACCAAGGTCGGAACTACTATGACAAATCTAGAAACAAGGACCAAGGTAGTTGGAAGAACAAGAATGACAAAAGTGGTTTGTACATTCCCCCAGGAAAACGTGACACCACTACATCCGGTTCTGGAAATATGGAAGAGATGATGGCTAAACTATTGAAAGGAGTGAAAGCAACCAGCGCTGGAGTAACGGAGGTAATAAATGACTTGTCCTCAATGAAACAATTGGTTGACTCACATTCCATTTCAATAAAGCAAATAGATCAGCAATTGAGCCAACTTTTAGCAGCATTGAGTCAAAGAAAGGTTGGCACTTTACCTAGCGACACTGTGCAAAACCCAAGGAATGATGGGTCATGCATGGCTGTTACTACCCGAAGTGGTAAGGTGCTAGAAACTTCATCAAAAGGCAAGAAAGTGGTTGACGAAGTAGCGGACATCGATGACAAGGCAAAAGGAGAAGATTCCGCAGACGCTACCACGATGTCTATGACGTCACAACAAGTTTATTGCAGCCTGAAAAGGGTGAAAAACGGAAGAAAGATGAGAAGAAAGCCGTGGAGAAAACTATTCCTTATCCACCACCACCTTTTTCTCAAAGATTAAAGAAAGTGGTTGATGATACAAAGTTCAGCAAATTCATGACTATGCTAAAGCAGCTGAACATTAATGTTCCATTGGTAGAGGCACTTGAACAAATGCCTGGGTATGCGAAATTTATGAAGAATCTTTTGACAAAGAAGCAGGCAGCCTGCTATGAGTTGAAAGATGACGTTCATCACTGCAGCGCAATCGCTACCCGATCACTAGTTCAGAAGAAGGCTAACCCCGGTGCTATCACTATTCCTTGCACCGTTGGATCTTTGAATTTTGCCAAGGCATTATGTGATTTTGGAGCCAACATCAATTTGATGCCATTATCTATCTATAAAAAGTTAGGGTCGGGAGATCTTATTCCAACCAATATAAGGCTCGTAATGGCGGATAGGTCGGTAAAACAACCAGTTGGTATCCTCTGTGATGTATTGGTAAAGGTTTCTTAATTCATCTTTCTGGCAGACTTTGTTATTTTGGATTGTGAGGTAGACTCAGAAGTCCCCATAATCTTGGGCCGCCCTTTCTTTGCTACGGGAAGTGTGCTTATTGATTTGAGAGCTCATGAGCTTTCATTCCGAATAAATGATGAAGTAGTTCGCTTTGATGTATGAAAATCAATGAAGCAACCCAAGGATCTGAACGTCTTTTCAGTGGGTGATGTTTACTTTGATGAAGAGAAAGAATTACTTGAAGAAGAGCAAATTATTGATGACCCATTGGCGATTGTGCTCATGAATGGAGAAAGTAAGGATGCTGAAAATTATGAAGAAGCTATTTGTGCTCTATCAGGATTAGGGACATATCCCCATGCTCCCAAGAAAATGGACCTTGATCTCAAAAATCGACCCACACCACCAGCAAAGCCATCTTTTGAAGAGCCACCCACGTTAGAATTGAAGGAGCTGCCTAGTCATTTAAAGTATACATTCTTAGGAAATGGAAACACACTTCCAGTCATTGTGGCAGTAGATTTGGGTGAGCAACAAGTTGCAGCTGTCATTACTATTCTACAGAAGTATATAAGAGCCATTGGTTGGACCATCGCGGATATTATTGGTATTCCACCTGGGATTTGTACCCACAAAATTCAGCTTGAAGAAAAATGCACACCCACCATTGTGCATCAAAGACGTCTCAATCCACCTATGCAAGACGTGGTGAAGAAAGAAATTATTTAGTGGTTAGACACAGGAGTTGTTTATCCAATCTCCGACAGTACATGGGTAAGCCCGGTACAATGTGTTCCCAAGAAAAGAGGAATGACGGTGGTCGCGTATGAAAATAATGAGCTTATTCCACTCAGACCCGTCACCGGATGGAGAATATGCATGGACTACCAAAAGCTGAATTCATGGACGCTCAAAGGTCACTTTCCAATGCTATTCATGGACCAAATGCTAGATCGATTATCAGAGAAAGGATGGTTTTGTTTCTTAGATGGTTATTTAGTCTATAATCAGATTTACATTGCCCCCGAAGACCAAGAGAAGACAACATTCACATGTCCATATGGCACGTTTGCCTTCAAACGCATGCTATTCGAGCTATGTAACGCACCAGCCACCTTTCAATGTTGTATGATGTCCATTTTTCTGATATGGTTGAAGATACTTTGGAGGTATTCATGGATGACTTTTCAGTTGTTGGAGTCTTTTGAAGCGTGCCTGGCAAACCTAAGTATGGCGTTGCAAAGATATGTAGAATTCAACCTAGTGCTGAATTAGGAAAAGTGACACTTCATGGTAAAACAAGGAATCGTTCTTGGGCATAAAATCTCTGAAAGAGGAATTGAGGTTGATCGAGCAAAAATTGAAGTCATCGAGAAGCTACCGCCCCCAATTTCAGTGAAGGGAGTTTGTAGTTTCCTCAGTCATGCAGGTTTCTATCGGCGGTTCATCAAAGACTTCTCCAAAATTGCGAGTCCATTGTGCAAAATCATGGAGAAAGATGCAAAGTATGAATTCGATAAAGATTATTTTAAGGCATTCGAATGCCTCAAAAGAAAACTCATTGAAGCCCCTATCATGGTAGCACCAGATTGGTCTCTACTGTTCGAAGTTATGTGTGATGCTAGTGTGGTTGCTGTTGGTGCTGTACTTGGCCATAGGAAGGATAAATTATTTCATCCTATCTACTATTCTAGCAAGGTCCTAAACGAAGCCTAAAAGAACTATATTGTCATAGAACAGGAGCTCCTAGCGGTTGTGTATGCGTTTGAGAAGTTTCGTGCTTATTTGTTGGGAACCAAAGTGATCGTTCATACAGACCATGCAACTCTAAGGTATCTAATGACAAATAAGGATGCAAAACCAAGACTAATTTGATGGGTTTTGCTGCTGCAAGAATTTGATTTCGAGGTTAAAGATAGAAGAGGTTGCGAGAACCTAGTTGCTGATCATCTATCTAGACTCGAGAACGAGCATGTGGCGCAGTCTAAAATCGAGATTGATGATGCATTCCCTGACGAGGAGATCTTAGCGACAATAATGGAAGGATTACCATGGTATGCCGACTTTGCAAATTTTGTGGTGAGTAATGTGATACCTGCAAACTTATCTTACCATCAAAAGAGGAAGTTTATGCATGATGTAAAACACTACTTTTGGTATGAGCCATATTTGTTTTGACGATGCCCGGATGGTGTTATCCGACGATGTATATCCCATGTAGAGGTGCCTACTATATTGGAAGCATGCCACACTTCCCAAGTTGGGGGACATCACGCAGGTAATCGGACAGCGAGAAAGGTATTGCAAAGTGGATATTATAGGCCTTCGATATTTAGAGATGCCTACGACTTTGTTAGAAGATGCGACCAATTCCAAATACAAGGTGCTATTTCGAAAAACCATGAAATGCCCATGTCGAAAGTTCTTGAAGTAGAGCTCTTTGATGTATGGGGTATAGATTTTATGGGTCCATTCGTAAATTCGTTCGGAATGAAGTACATCCTAGTTGCTGTAGATTATGTCTCGAAATGGGTTTAAGCAGTAGCGTTGGATGACAATGAAGGAAAGCGTGTTGTAGCATTCTTGAAGAGAAATATCATAAGCGATGGAGGATCTCACTTTTGCAACAAGCTATTCAAATTCGTGTTGGCAAAATATGGTGTCAAGCAACATAAGGTAGCCACGCCTTATCACCCACAAACTAGTGGATAACTAGAGGTTTCCAACCGAGAGATCAAGAAAATCTTTGCTAAAACGGTAAATGCTAATAGGACAGATTGGTCTCGGAAGTTGGACGATGCACTATGGGCTTATAGGACTGCATTCAAAACACCAATTGGCATGTCTCCGTACCAGCTAGTTTATGGGAAGGCTTGTCACTTACCCATTGATCTTGAGCATAAGGCATTGTGGGCTTTGAAACGATTAAATTTGAACTGGGATGATGCAATGAATCTAAGATTGGAGCAACTGAACGAGATGGATGAGTTTCGTCTACATGCTTATGAAAGATCGGATCTCTACAAGGAGCGGATGAAAAAGTATCATGATCAGCAGATTGTTCGTCGAAACTTTCAAAAGGATGATATGGTACTTCTCTTCAATTCCAGACTGAAGTTATTCCCAGGTAAGTTAAAGTCCAAGTGGTCTAGTCCATACAAAGTTAACCAAGTCTACTCGTCTGGAGTAGTTGAGTTGGAAGACACTAATGGTGTTGTCTTCAAGGTGAATGGCCAACGAGTAAAACCATATATCGGTCCTCTTGATTCGATAAACTATATGGCCATCACTTATCTCGACGAAGTCTAAGTACTCAAGATAGCCATGTCGTGCCGCGACAATAAATCAAGCGCTAGATGGGAGGAAACCTATCATTTTTTCATTTTTTGTCTTATTACATGTTTTCTTTTGATAAATAAAAATACAAAAAGAAGAGTCGTGCCACGACCAAAACTAAGGCGCTTTATGGGAGGCAACCCATCGTTGTAATCGTCTTTATTTTTTTGAGTAAATGTAGGTGCAAAGAGGTGTAAAACGAGGAGGTCGGTTTCAAATTGTGATTTGGACCTATTGCATGTTAAAGGTGGTAAGTTAGGAATGAAGAAGCCAAAGGCGATGGATTGAGCATTGCTCATGAAAATATAGGCATCGAACAAGGCTAGGCCGAGGTAAAACTAGGCCACGAATAAGGCAAGGTCTATACTATGGCCTAAGGTCTCGGAATCTAGTGTGCCATAGCATAGGCGCCGCCCATGTCCAAGTATGCCATATCATAGGCGCCGCCTATGCTAATGCCTTTTGTCTCTGAATCTCATATGCCATGCTAAAGGCGCCACCTATGCCTAGGAATGCCATGGAAAAGGTGCCGCCTATGCTAGACAATGCTTTGCAAAAGGCGCCGCCTATGGTCACTTCTAGTCTCCAAATACGATTTTAAATGGGTCAAAACCCAACCCAACCTTCTCCTATAAATATGAGACTTAGTCTTGAACCAAAAACATATTGGAAACCTAGCTTATGCGCCGCCTATAGCCTCCAAATCCTCTCAATAACTTTCCTTTTGCTCTCTTACTTCACAAGAACATCATCCAAAGGCATCAATCAAGTACGTAATACTTTGTTCTTCATTTATATTCCGTAAGTACTACACTACTATGTCCATTATGAATTGTTGAATCTTGAAAGTAGTATTGATGATTTGAATGTGATTGAATTATTATGATACAACCAAGTGGGTGAATGAATACTTAAGGATGATCTTAACTTATTTCCAACTTGAATTTGATTTTGATGCACTATCATGCCTCTGTGGAGTTGATTTGGTCACAAAAATTGCATAATCTTGTCATTTGAATTCTTACATGTTGGAATGACTTTTTCATCGGAATAAGAATTATAGTTGCCTACCGACATAGGAGGTTGTGATTATTGTTAGATGCTATACCTTGATTCAATCCCTATGTAGTAGTCTTGATATATCAAACATGAAAGTATTGCCAAGATTACAAGAAGTATGACTGCTCTAATTTTATTGTTCGAATATAGCACCTAAAACATATGTCGATGAAGTCTGAATAATCGACCACTTTCACTTCACTAGTTTGTGCCAACAAACTAAGTGTGGGGTGGTGCCCCTACTACTTGCTTATAGATTGTATACATCGAGATGATTCTAACATGAACATTGTTTTAGTCTCAGGTACAATGACACCCAAAGCAAGACAAGGCAAAGAAAAGGCAACCACTTCACAAAAAGGCAAGAAAAGAGGCCGAAAAGAGCAAGGAGAATCATCCTCGATGCAATTAGCACTCCGTATGTTCGGAATTAAATGGGTTCTTGAGGAGGAAGCGAAGGAATGGTATAGGAACAACAGGGAAAGAAAATATGTTCATGTGGACTTGATAAACAAGGAAAGCCTAGCGAAGAAGGAGCCACGCATGTTGGCCAAGATCATGGCGTTACATCTTGATTTCATCTTCCGAGACATGGGAGAATGCAATCTCGATTTAACAAGAGAATTCTATGCCAACTGGTCACCGAAAACCACAAGAAGCAAGGTCAAGATTCAGGGCCAAGTTTTACAACTCAATGCGGATTTCTTCAACTCCTTTCGTGGCTTGCCTGTTGTTAATCCATCACCATTCAAAGAGCTGTACAGTAGAGCTCCATACAGAGCCATTCGACACACACTTTGTGGAACAAGATCCATGGCACGATGGAGCAGACATAAAGACACCGGTCGACACAATACCTTCCCATATGCTCCTTTGAATAGCGAAGCACGGATATGATTGTGCATAGTCAACTCTTGCCTCATTATAGGGACGCAATACACAAAAATAACAAGAGATACAGTGTGCTTGGTATATGCATTGATGACGAATGTCCCTATCAACATTGGGGCAATCATTCGATCTACAATGCGGAAGGCTAGGCTACACAAGCGGTCCCATTTCAGCTTCAGCAATCTGTTGACTGCAATCTTGAGGAAGGAAGACATCGAAGAGGAACCGTTTGATCATAAACTCCCATACAACCCGAAGAAGTTTGACCTCACAAAGGTCAAAGATGCTGAATCAACACATGGTGTCAACCTTACTACGGCAGAGAGAAATGCTCGGGATGAGAATTTCTTTCGCCATCTTTATGGCATGACTCGGTTTACAACGATGAACGGAGGTCGTGTTCCAACTGCTGCATAGCTCCAACAGTTAGATCATGACTATCCAATGAATGTGCATGTAAGGGAGTTATGTGGAGTAGGTACATATTTTGAGGAACCTCTTGATGACGATGTGCCAACCGATGATGATCGACGAATGCCAGACTCCGACGTGGAGGGGAATTCTGATGACGATGACTCCTATGATGATTCCGACAAAGGGGGTATGACCCCCGACATAGAGGAGGAGTCCGACTGACCATGTTCTTCGTATTTATTTTCCATTGAGGGCAGTGTGTCCCGTCTAAGTGTGGGGTGGTGGTATTTGCATACTATACTTCTCTAACCGCATTTACATCTATTTATGTTTATTTTGTTTTTCTTTTTAGTAGTTAATTTTTTTTATTAGGTAAATTTTTTTAACTTAACTTCGCATTAAATTATTCTAATAGGCAGCATGAGATTATGACAAGAGTTTGTGCTAAAATCATGACTATTAAGACATTTAGGCTCTAATTGTGACTCATTATGTGATATTGTGTGGTTCAATTCCTTCATCTGTTGGGTCAAGAGTCTATGCTACTCCCAATAAAGTCGATCATGTGCCTTGTGTGTGTGAGGATATAGTATATTCTGTGTTTGTGGCTGATGCTAGAACTTGCCTGGTATGTATGTAAAGAGAAAATAAGGAGTGCAAGTCTAGGAGATGATTTAGGCATTTCTTTGGCAACCTAGACTTGTTTACCTTCTTTTTACCTACCCATGGACATTATCCTAGTTAACCCCTTTGATCCATCAGCCTATTTTGTTTGACAACCTCATATGTAAGCCTAATCCATTTTTTCAAGACCATAATTCGATCCAAATTCCTAAGTGCTTTAAAGTGTAAAATTATGTGACAAAATAAGAGGAAATTAGGTGAGTATGATGCTTTAGAATGTAATGGTGATTAAATTTGTTATGAAAAAGAGTTGCTATCATAAGAGGTATGTTATGAACAGAAAAAGGAAAAGAATACTAAAAAGTTAGTTATGTTCAGAAATTGAAAAACAAAAGAGGTGACAAAAGGAGGTAGATTAAAAGAAAGCAAAAAGGTTGTTTGAAAGAAAGCATAAATGGCATATTGTGATGTATTAAAGCACTTAGGGAACTTAGTCACTATTTCTTGCCAAAATAGTCCTACCCGTCCCTTAGGCTACATTACAACCTGTAGAAGACCTATTTGATCCTAAGCTTAGCATTCTGACATTTAGTGGAGCATTACACTTAGGGCAAGCCTATGGTCATCAGTTGCAACATATGAATTCTTTGTGAGAGTGAGAGAAAGGATAATCCTATACCCATGTTTGAAATATATACAATACTTGTGAGTGATTATGGGTAATATATGGTGAGACACACAAGGTTGATGAGTTTTGGATAGTTGTGTATGATTCTTTGTGCCTTGACTTTTGAATATAAGTTGACCACCATCATGAGTCTATGTTAGAAGTTAAATTGTCTCTACTAATGATCAGAAAACTACCCTTTGTTAATGATTGCTATGCCTGTCTTGATGAATATTTTGTGTTGTTACTGTGAAACCCTAAGTAGATGTTTATATGGACATGATATTTTGTTCGAGGACGAACAAAGCTTTAAGTGTGGGGTGTTGATTATAGGCGAATTTACACGCCTATAGTGCTATATATTACCCATATTTTAGCCAAGTTTTGAGGACAAATTACATAATTCATGCACTTTTAGTCCTCTTTCCTATAAGTGAGCAAACAAACGTGATTAGCAAGTTTTCAGGTTTAAATGATGCAGAATTCAGCATTTTATGGATAACTTGATGCCAAAGAAAGCTTCACGAAGGAAGAAAGGGGAATCTTGGACGCCAAGGACCAAAAGTGGCGCATGAAAAATTTGTCCCGGGCAAAAACAACAATTCTGAAGACTTTGGGGACTAGCAGTAACTTATTAGGATTAGGATAATGATACATTAACCTAGTAGGATTGGGTTAAGTAATGCATTAGCTTAGTAGGAATAGGATATGGGTATTATAAATACCCTATCATGCTAGAGATTTTAAATCATCTTTCAATATTTCTATTATTCATTCACCACTACTTGTAATTCTTCCATTAATTCTACTTTTTGTTCTTCTTCTGTTCATCTATTCAATTCTTAATTTCCACAACAAGAGAAACGTTACTTGCAAAGACACTCACGCCTAAACGCCTACCACACTTTGCTACACGAAATCTTTATTGTGGTATAATAATAATGTCTATTGTGATTTCCTTCGCACTCATGGGTAACTAAACTTCTCTGTTGGGGTTATGAAAGCCGTATGAGATACTATCTATTGCTATGAGTTTATGAATTCGTGACACGTATATTGCTTATATCATTATTCTCTTCATCTTAATGCAAATTCTTGTGGTTGCAAATGCATAGAATACGCCAGTATAGCATTAACTTGTTCGAAAGAAAAGTTATATGTCTGGAAAAGAGATAATGTCAAGGTAATAGGTTCCCATCCCCTATTAAAAAGTTAGTGTCGTAACTGGATTAACCTCTTGGAGAATTTGTACCGTTAGATACGCTTTAAGCTCGAAAGAGTTATAGTGAAATAGTCCTTGTTGAGGTCGAAAGACGCTTGGATTTACCATCGAATACAATTCTCTATAAGCACATGCATGTCTGAATTCCGCATAAATCATAGCAAATAGAGACGTAAAACTCATAAGGTGGACATAACCCTAACTTCTTAATTATCATTGTTTTACATCTTACCAAACATTCTTTCTTTTTACTTTGCTATTTTCCATTTTTACTTTATTACTTTGCTTACATTATTTTGCACGATAAAATCCCCCCATTTTTACGAGACTTGCACTAAAAGTTTAGTAATCTTTGCTTACTTGTTGATCAAGCTATTCCCTGTGGGATCGATATCCAACCCAGTTGGGTTATATATTTGACAACGACCACTTTACACTCCTACGAGAGTTGTAGATTGAGCGTTATCAATAATCATCATCCAAGAATAAAAGAATTTCAGAAAGATAACAAAATATGACTTATTAGTCAACTCCCAACATCTATACTAGTCTGAAAGCCTCTAAGAAAATCAATAAAACCCGTGAGCCATTGAGACATGCCCCAACTAACGCATACTCAGTTATCAAATATAAACAATTTTGTGAAAACAATATCAGACATGACATCCTCTGAACATAAGGACTCACCACGATAGAGTAAGTAGATCAGCGTGCCCGAAGAATCACTATCAAACCTGGAACTGAGCACCTAACCATATATTTCGAGAAAATACAGCCCACATTCGAAGATGTGGGTCAGTACCATGGAAAGAAATCGAGTATATTGGGGTGTATGTAGTTTTATAAACATCATCATCTTAAATATTTATAAGAAATATGCAGGATGTATGAAAGACTCACATAGCTCGAAGAAAATCATCATAATCATGAGAGGATGAAATAAGTATAATAACACATGTGAGTCATCATGTAATTTGTCAATCACTTTCAGTTCATCAAGAATACCAAAAGGTCAAATCATTAAAAATATCACAAATATTCAACATCAACATGCTTATAACACACTTTCTCAAAAAGAAACACAATTTCCAATGACGATTCATGACCCAAATATCAAAATCATGATAAATATTATTCAAGATTCATGCTTTAAATATCGACACATGTAAATTCATCTTTCAAAATCATAAACCTCAAGATTTCATAATAATCATCATTCGATATGGGTTCATGCTTCAAATTTGAAAAAATCAAATAAAAATCATGCTTTTGTACAGAAAATAACTTTTTTGGGCAGAAGAACAAAAGAGAATTCTTGTTGAAAAAACCCAAATACCTTGAATGATGAACTTTATATCGATACTCATTTTTGAGATGTTAATCATGACTTTGAATGATGGTTCTTGGGGTTCTTGAACTAGGAACTTGGAATCTTGAATAAATTTGAAGAATTAATGGTGAACTATGGAGGTTCTTGATGTTGGATATCGGAGCTTAGGGTTTTATTTTTGAGGGAATTTGATGAAATATAACATATAATGCTTATAATAGGCTTTAATATAGGGTTTGGCTGGATTTTGTGTAGGGGGAATGACCAAAACGCCCCTAAAAAATCAAATAATTCTCGAAGCTGTCCTTTGGTGGACTGTTTTGATAGTCTGAAGTAGATAAATCGTAACGTTTTACTCCGATTTCCAAATTAGATAAAACCAATTTCATTAGAAAGAGGACTCTCATATCTTTCCATTAATATATAGTATCTCACCCAGATCATTCTGTACGAGGAGTTATGATCATTTTAAGTTGACCAAAAAATTCACTTTTGATAGGCTGAAGTAGATCAACCATAACTTTTCTCTTCGATAGACAGATTTGATGAAACCAATTTCATCGGAAAGAGGACTCACAGAGTTTTCAGTTGATATATAGTCAATCACCTAGATCATTATGTACAAGGAGTTAAGATCGTTTAAAGTTGGAGAAAAAATACGCCAGGCCTCAGTACTTTTTCCTGCACATTTTACCGTTCACCACTATTCACAGTTTGATCGGAATGTTCATAACTCATCGCTCGGGTGTCCGTTTTGGATGATCCACATATCGTTGGAAAGACTATTCGATACTCTACGCAATGGTCAGTCATAATGTAAGACATTCCACATGGAAAATTTATAATTTATGTAGAAGATAGAACCCAACACATTTACGCACAAAATTTCAACAAAAAAATTTCTGGGGTATTACATCATCCCCCCTTGAAAACATTCCTCCTCGAATGACGCTAGATATGCCAAGATTATATAAGGAATAGACCATACAGCTGAAACAATTCGTTAGACTCATTACAACATCGTTTGTCACTCCGAATGCAACATAGAATGCATAAATTCAAGAAACTACAGCTGAACACATAATAAATGATAGCTGAACTGCTGTAAATTTTATCAAAATTAAATGATTTAGGAAAGAACGGTACCTTTGGCTTGATCAGAGTTTGCGAAAAATAGGTGCGGGTACTTTGATCGCATATCTGCCTCAGCTTCCCAAGTTGCACCCTCAACAGATTGGTTTTGCCACAACACCTTAACCAAGGGAACTTCTTTATTCCTTAGACTTCAGAGACTGAAGTCAAGAATCTCAATAGGAATCTCATCAAAAGAAAGATTTTCTTGAATGTCAGCACGTACAGGGGAATCCATTACCACAACATCGCTAATATGCTTTCTAAGCATAGAGACATGGAATATTGGATGAATAGAGGACAACTCGGAAGGCAACTCAACCTTATAAGCTACCTTACAAACACGGCTAAGAATTTTGTAAGGACCAACATAACGGGGACTAAGCTTCCCCTTCTTTTCGAATCTCTTCACCCTCTCAGGGGTGAAATTTTCAGGTACTGATGTTGGCCGTATTTTTATGTCTAAGCACCATAACTTACCCATGTTTTAGCTAAGTTTTTAGGATAAAATACAAAATTCTTGCACTTTATCTATTTTTAGTTAAGTGAGCTGACCTATGTGATTAGCATGTTTTTCAGGTAATAATGAGGAGGATTATGACACTTTGGGGACCAGTGGATAGCAAAGGAAACTTCACATAAAAGGAAAGCATCTTTTGGACTAAATGTGATGCATGGGAACGTTTTCCCAGGCAAACTCAATATTTTTAAATAGTTAAGGATGCAGTAGCAATTTATTACAGAAGAATTTTATTAAAAGACTTATGGCTGAATTTTTAGGTATTATTCATTATTCTGTATTATTTCAAAAAGAGGAAAAAGCGGCTTAGCTTGAGGAGAAAGAGAGGGAAATATTTTTCTCTCTTATTTTCGCTATTCATCTTCTCCACCAAGATTGTTCTAAGTTTTGGTATGATGAATATTTCTATTGTGATTTGCCTTTTATTCATGAGTAGCTAAGTTTATTTGTTAGGGTTATGGAAACCTTGTAGTATACTCTCTATTTCTATGGGTTTTTGAATTTATGATGTGTTAATTCACTTATATCATTACAATCTTCGTTATGATTGAATTCTCGTGGTTGCAAACATAGGGAATATTCCATTATAGCAATAACTTGTTCGATAGAAAAGTTACTGTTTGAAAAAGAGAGTAGTGACAAGAAAATAGGGTTTCCAACCTCTATTTTACACGTTAATGCCTTAGCAGGATTAACTACTTGGAGAGTTCGTATGATTGGTTGTATACTTTGGATTCGAAAGAACTAAGGTGAATAAATCATTGATGGTTGAGAAACACTTGCATTTAGAATTAGAATACATCTCTCTATAAGTGCGTGCATGTATAAATCCTTATTACTCATAGTTTATAGAGAAGTAAAAGCTACAAGGTGGACATAACCCTAACTTGTCATTCTCTGTGATCAAATATTAATACACATATTGCTTCATTGTTATGTTGTAACTATCATTTCAAATTTAAACCAAAACCCCCCATTCAGGAACGTCTGACCAATAGTCCAGTAACAACTACAATACTTCGTAACACAGTGTTCCCTGTGGGATTCGACAACCAACCTGGTTGGGTTCTATATTTGACAGCGACCACTTACTGTCTCATAAGAGAGGTGTAACTTGGGTATATCAGGTACACTAGGTCACCAACCTCAAACTCAAGGTCTCTTCTTCTAACATCCGCATATGACTTCTGACGACTCTGTGCAGTTTTCAACCTTTCACTAATCAACTTAACTTTTTCCATAACCTCAAATACCGAATCAGGACCACTCACAGCCGCTTCACCCACCTCAAACCAACCTATGGGTGATCTACACTTCCTCCCATATAAGGCCTCAAATGGAGCCATGCCAATACTAGACTGGAAACTGTTATTGTATGCAAACTCTATCAATGGTAAGTGATCATCCCAACTTCCCTTAAAGTCAAGTGCACAAGCTATCAACATATCCTCTAAGGTCTGGATGGTCTGCTCAGCCTGACCATCGGTCTGTGGATGAAAAGAAGAACTCAAAAGCACTTGGGTAGCAAGACCCTTCTAAAAAGCTTTCCAAAATTGAGAATTAAACTGAGTACCCTTATCCAAAATGATAGACAAGGGAACTCTATGCACTCTGACTACCTCTCGGATATACAATCTAGCATAATCCTCAGTTGTATATGAAGTATGAACAGGCAAGAAATAAGCAGACTTAGTCAACCTATCAACCACAAACCAAATGGAATCATGATGGCGTCGGGAAGGAGGTAAACCAATCACAAAGTCCATATTTATCTCTTCCCACTTCCAGGTGGGAATACTAAACTCTTGCATCATACCACCAGGTCTTGGGTATTAAACCTTAACTTATTGGCATGTTGCACACTTATCTACAAATGCTGCTATATATTTCTTTAGACCACTCCACCAATAGATTTCCCTCTAGTCTTAGTACTTCTTGGTGGAACCAGGATGAATAGAATATCATGCCCGGTGCACTTCAGCTATAATCCTCTATCTCAGATCATCAACATTCGGGACACACAATCTACCCTGCAATATCAACACACCATCTCCCCCTTGGGAGAAAACCTTCACTTTTTGGTCCTTGACCGACTCCTTCAGTATGACCAAACTAGCATCTACGTATTGTTATTCCCTCACTTCCAAAACCAAGGTGGATTCGAAACTACTCTGATCCCCTATAATACCTTCAGCAGAGTCAAACAATCTAACCCCCAATCTAGCCAAATGATGTACATCACGAGCCAACTCTTTCTTAACTTCTACCATATGTGAAACACTACCCGTGGACACTCTACTTAGGGAATCCACCACAAAATTGGCCTTACCCAGATGGTACAGCACACTCATATCATAGTCATTTAACAATTCCAACCATCGTCTCTGCCTAAGATTTAATTCTCTCTGGGTAAACACATACTGAAGATTCTTATGATCAGTGAAAACATCAACATAGAAACCATACAAATAGGGTATCCTAATTTTCAAAGCAAACACAACAACAGTCAACTCAAGGTCAAGGGTGGGGTAATTTTTCTCATGGGGTTTCAACTGTCTAGAAGGATAAGCTATCATCTTACCCTTCTGCATCAATACGCAACCCAAATCAACTCTCGAAGCATCACAGTACACCACAAAACCATTAATACCAATAGGCAAAGTCAAAACAGGGGCTAAATTGAGTCGAGTCTTCAACTCCTGAAAACTCTTCTCACAAGATTTGGACCATAAGAACTTCACTTTCTTTTGGGTCAACCGAGTCATAGGAGATGCTATAGAGGAGAAACCCTCAATAAAACGGCGGTAATAGCCAGCTAAACCCAAGAAACTTTTGATATCAGTCAAAGAAATAGGTCTAGGACAATTTCTAATAGCTTTGATCTTTTGGGGATCAACTCCAATACCCTCGAAAAAAATAATATGACCCAGAAAAGCAACTGATCTTAGCCAAAACTCACATTACTGAACTTGGCAAACAACTTGTGATCTCTAAGGGTTTGCAAGACAGTTCGGAGATGAACAAAATTTTCATCCTCACTACGGGATTACACCTGTATATCATCGATGAACAAAATGACAAATGTATCTAGATATGGTCTGAACACTCGATTCATGAGGTCCATGAAAGCTGCTGGAGAATTAGTTAACCCGAAAGACATAACAAGAAACTCAAAATGGCCATAACAAGTTTGGAAAGTGGTTTTCGGAATGTCACACTCCCAAACTTTGAGTTGATGATAGCCAGAATGAAGGTCTATTTTTGAAAAATAACTTGCACCTTACAATTGGTCAAACAAATCATCTATTCTCAGAAGGGGGTACTTATTTTTTACAGTAATGTTATTCAGTTTGTAGTAATCAATGGACATACGTAAACAACCATCTTTCTTTCTTACAAACAACCCAGGAGCACCCCAAGGAGAAACACTAGGCCTTATAAAACCCTTATCTAGTAGATCTTTGAGTTGCTCTTTCAACTGTTTAAGTTCTGCACGGGCCATACGGTAAGAAGAAATAGAAATGTGCTAAGTAACAGGAAAAAGATCAATCCCGAACTCTATCTCTCTATAAGGAGGTATCCTTGGGAGATCATCCGAAAAGACATCAGAAACCTCATTGACGACGTAACATACTGAAGAGTTGGAGTCTCAAACTTAGTGTCTTTGACTCTAACCAAATGGTAAATACACCCCTTAAGCTTTCTATCTTTAAGGTAAGAAATAAAATGACACTTGGGTGACACAGAATTCCCAGACCACTTAAACACGGATGCACTCGAAAACTAAAACTTGACCATTCGGGTGTGACAATCAATAGAGGCATAAGAAGAACACAGCCAGTCCATACCCAGAATTACACCAAAATCTACCATGTATAACATAATCAAATCAACCAACAAGACTCTATAAAGAACGGTCACAAGACACTTTTTATACACTTTCTGGGAAACAATCGAATCACCCATTGGGGTAGAAACTAGGATAGGATCAGGAATAATCTCAAGACTTATTTCAATATTCGCAGCAATCAAAGGTGTAACATATGGGAAACTGGATCCAGGATCCAAAAAAGCATACACAACAAACTAAAATATACAAGCATACTAGTAACAACACCAGGAGAATCCTCTTGTTCCTAGAGGGATGGTAAAGCATAAAATCTATTCTGGTGCTGCCCACCAGCATTGCTAGAAGAGGCTCCCTAAGCTGGGGCTGGGCGAGTCGCTTGAACTGGAGCACTAGCAGTCTGAGTTTGGGTCTGAGAGCAATAGTCACAACGGCCTTGTCCATCCTGTGGACAATATCTAACTCTGTGACCCATGTCACCACACCAGAAATAACCCCTCTTCTCACCCCAACACTCACCCGAATGAGCCCTACCATACTTAGGACATAGAGGACGATTTGGCTTACTGCCAGTATTGTACTAGGACCTGGATTCATATAACCTCCTACCTTGCTCCTGCCTACCTCTAGGCATGGGAGCACTAGCAGATGATGGTGTAGACGAACAATCCTGATACTGAGGGCGACTCCCTCCCTATGATCTAGTCTGACCCTGTTCGTGCTGCTCGAACCTAGCTCTTTTATTCCCACTCATTCTATCTCTCTCCTTAATCTTGTCTACCTCAATCTGTTGGGCATGAGTCATCAGCCTAGAAAGATTCATCTCACTATTCAGCATAGCATACCTACACTTCTTAACCACATAACTAGACACTCCAGTCACAAAGTTACTCATACTAGCCTGACTATCAGCTACTAAGTTAGGAGCATACTTGGCCAACTGATTGAACTTTAGAAAGTACTCCCTAACAGTCATAGAGCCCTGCACAGGTTCATACATTTTTTCACCTTCGACTTTCTCATCTCCAAAGGGAAAAACTTATTTAGGAATGCATCCTGGATCTTATGCCAAGTCGTAGGGACAACTCCCTCACCTCTACCTTTCCTCCAAGCAACAACCCAGTTATAACCAAGGTCTTTCAACCTATACGCAACCAACTCCACACTATGTTCCTCAGATACCTGCATCACCTGAATAATCTTTCGCACCTCCTCTAAAAACAATCGTGGATCCTTATCAAACTTCGACCCACAGAATTCCAGTGGATTTATCCACATGAAGCCACGAATCCTGGCAGCAACTAATCACCTCCCTGCTTCTTTGGAGCCAGAGCCGGGGTCGGGTTGGCTTGAATATTTGCAGTAACAGCTTGGGCCAGCGCTTGAAAGGCTACCCGAAATTCAGCATGAGACACGTTTTCATTCAATAGGTCAGTGGGTTGAGGTTGCTGACCATCATTATTTCTTCTCGCTTGACGTGGAGACACATTTCTGAAAGAGGAGAGCACGAATCAGTAGCAGAAAGAGACACTTTAAGCACGATAGACTTCTGAAAGAAAGAATCACACTTTTTTTCTAAAATGTCTTGTAGCCTCTTGCTTATAGATGTAGTGTGCTATACATCGATGATCAAGACTCTACTTAACGTAGCTTGTAAGACTCCCTAGGACACCTTAAAACCTTAGGCTCTAATACCAAGTTTGGAATGTCCCAAAAATATGTTCTGGAGCATCACACGGTGCTTGAGGCTACAAGTAGCCCCAAGCTAACCCTTTGAGCCAATTTCATTCAGTTCAACACGAATCAACGGGGTTTCCATAAATAACCCTCAAATATCAGTAGAGTAATCATCATCCAAGAATAAAAGATTTTCAAAAAGATAGCAAAATACGACTTATTAGTCAACTCCCAACATCTATACTAGTCTGACAAGCCTCTAAGTAAATCAATAAAACCAGCGAGCCATTCAGACACACCCCAACTTACTCATACTCAGTTATTAAATGTACATAATTCTATGAAACCAACGTCAGACATCACGTCCTCGAAACATGAGGACTCACCATGATAGAAGATGTAGAACAGCGTGCCCGAAGAATAACTGTCAAACCTGGAACTGAGCACCTGAACCTACATTCTGAGAAAATATAGCCCACATCCAAAGATGTGGGTCAGTACCATGGCAAGGAATCGAGTATATGGGGTGTAGGAAGTTTTATAAACATCATCGTCATAAATATTTATAAGAAATATGCAGGATGTATGAAACACTCACATAGCCCAAAGAAAATCATCATAATCATGAAAGGATGAAATAAGTATAATAATGCATGTGAGTCATCATATAATTTGTCAATAACTTTTAGTTCATTTAAATCTTTTGAAAGAATAACTTTCACAATTCAACTTTTAAATCACTTCACCATTCACCATAGACAAAAGGAAATACTCACGCACTGGGAGATCCTATAACCGACATAAACTATGTGAGCTACATGGAGTCCAACATACAACCCACGTTAGGGAGAGCCATTCAATCCTTGCCATTAGAGTAGGACTATCGATATCAAATCCACACAAACTAGAGATAACTATATAAATTAGCCTCAGGCTTACTCCTACGGGGGCATGTAGTTCTAGGGAAGTAAGATATCTTTATACCTCCCACTCGGTGCTAAATATTTCTCCCGGACTTAGCTCAGATCATTTAAAACACAATCCACAACAAAACAATTTCAGTAATATATAAATATACATCGGGAGCCATCATGCTTCCCATCTATCAAAATCAATCACGTTGTGGATTTCTTTCACACTCGAGTTCAAAATAACTCCATTAAGACCAAAACATCAAATCATTCAAAATATCTCAAATATTCAACATCAACGTGCTTATAACACACACTTTCTCAAAAAAAATACAATTTCCAATGGGGAATCACGACCCAAATATCAAAATCATGATAAATATTGTTCAAGATTCATGATTTATATCTCCACACATGTAAATTTGTCTTTCAAAATCATAAACATCAAGATTTCATAATAATCATCATAAGATATGGGTTCATGCTTCAAATTCGTAAAAATTAAATAAAAATCATGCCTTTGTAAAGAAAATTACTTTTGGGCACAAGAAAGAAAGAGAGTTCTTGTTGAAAAACCCCACATACCTTGAATGTTGAACTTTAGATCGATACTCAATTTTGAGATGTTAATCGTGCTTTTGAATGATGGTTCATGGAGTTCTTCAACTAGGAACTTAGAATCTTAAGTAAATTTGTAGAATTAATGGTAAACTTTGGAGGTTCTTGAAGTTGGATGTAGGAGCTTAGTTTTTTTTTTTTAGGGAAATATAACATATAATGCTTCTAATAAGCTTTAAAATAGGCTTTGGACGGATTTCAGGTGAGTGAAAATGACCAAAACACCCCTAAAAAATCAAATAATTCTCCAATTTGTCCTTTGGTGGACTGTTTTAATAGTCTGAACTAGATCAACCATAACGTTTTACTCCAATATCTAATTTGGATGAAACCAATTTTATTAGAAAGAGAACTCTGATATATTTCCATCGATATATAGTATCTCACCCAGATCATTGTGTACGAGGAGTTATGAATGTTTGAAGTTGACCCAAAAATTTACTTTTGGTAGGCTGAAGCAGAGCAACCATAACTTTTTTCTCTGATAGACAAATTTAATGAAACTAATTTCATCGGAAAGAGGACTCACAGATCTTTCCGTTGATATATAGTAGATCACCCAGATCATTATGTACAAGGATTTATGATCATTTAAAGTTGGAGCGAAAATACGATAGGCCTCAGTACTTTTTCCTGCACGTTTTACTGTTCACAACTATTTATGGTTCCATCGGAAAGTTCATAACTCGTCGCTCGGGTGTCCGTTTTGGATGATCCACATATCATTGGAAATCTTATTCGATACTCTACGCAATTGTGGGTCATAATCTAAGACATTCTGCACGAAAAATTTATAATTTATTCTAGAAGATAGAACCCAACATGTTTTGGCATAAAATTTTAACGAAAAATTTTCTAGGGTATTACAGAAATCAACTTACATGTTGATTTGTAATTATGATTTTTGAATCGTCCTAACTTATATACTAATGGTTCAATGAGGTTTCTTGCATGAATCAAATCTCACAATAATTATTTCATTGATATTATGTAGATCCTTGAGAGGTCTAGGCCAATGGCATAATATTAAATGGGTATATTGTTTTATTATATTCATGTTGTGAATTGTTGTGGAATTTGTGTTAACGTCATTTATTGTTGGCATGGCTATGGTATTAAGTCTTGTATTGTTGACCTAAAGACTTGTTGGTGGACTCAAATTGACTTGACATATTCCTTTTTTTAACTCATAATCTCTTGTGTAATAAGGATCTTGAATATGGTTAGGTATTATAGACAGAATAGAGGTTGGTAAGTGGTGAACACTTGTTGGCTTATTTTATTCAATTATAGTTATGTGTTCACATATCTCATCTTGGATTGATAAAATAATTCTACCAGTACATGTTATTTTTTGTACTAATAATACACTTTCTCATACTTTTATTGAGTGAAGAGCATCTTCGAACAGCTATTATGTGACCTCAACTATCATTTCAGCATTTGATTCAAATTCATGAACGATTTGCATTTTTTGGGATACCATTGATTTTTCTACTGATGTTTTCAAGTCCTTTGTTCTAGAATTATGCACATTCTTAGTTTTTAGGATTGCATTTTCTTTTTAAATTTATTAAGTAGTTTTGGTACAAATCACTTTCAGATTCTAGGAAATTCTATAATGACAATGATTTTGCATTAATTATCTTGCTTATATTTTATTTCAACATTGGATATGGTCTTTGGATGAATATGGTTAATATTTGGTTTTGTTAGTTCTCCCACTGGAAGGTTAGTCTGCGTGCTAGCCACAACTGGCTTGGGCCATGACACTATACTAGTAAACTTTAAATTTATTAGGATATATGAAGTTTAGTTCATATTTAGTATGACATGCCTTTCAAATTAATAAAATTCTATTCATCTTGGCATGCGATCTCATCATGCTTCGATAACTTTTCTCATATTTTGATACATATAATAACTTGAAGATATTCAATCATTCCAAATATTTATAGTATTGAGATAGCCATTTCAAGTTAACTTATGATTTACTATAATTTTTGCTTCAATCATAATAAATTCACATATTATTATTATTATTATTATTATTATTATTATTATTATTATTTAGAATGGATCATTCTGCCATATATAAGCTCTTAGAGATTCTTTACTAATGCAAATATCTCCTTCGAAAATATGTGACATTAACATTTAAATATTTTATATCAAAACATGATAATAATCATATCTTTAGAAAAGAGATACATTCGCTATTATTTGGTTCAAGAAACTCAATAAAAACTAATCATACTGAATTAATATGGTTATAATGAAAAATATTCTACTGTATTTCTTTCACCACATGTTACAATAACTTTTAGACTACAAATATAACATGTATATCAATGTTATTCTTTTTCTCCAAAAAAAATATTTGTTTTATTCATTTTAGAAACTGAAACTTAGATGTTTAAATATACTTGAAATATGACATTCATTAATAGGTCATTTGTTTATCCAAACAAAAGAACATATCACAACAGATATCTGTTGAGATTTACCTTCCTTCTATTTTGTCATTTTCATTAGTGGTAGAATATTTTTATTTTTCCTTTTTTAGTTTAAGAATAGTTTACATTATTTATTTCCTTTTAAGTTTAGGGTTTATTAATTAAAGAATATTTAGTCTTATAGCTATAAGGAAAATATTATTTCATTTAGTTACTTATAAATAGCGATGTACTCTTCTATTTGAATCAAGAAAAAGAATCAATTAAGAGTTTTCAGTTTGTTTTTGTCCAGTTTTCTTTCTTGTCTTCTTTATTCCATAACAGTGGTATCAGAGCCTTCATCGATCCTCATGGATCTGTGAATTTATTGTAGCAAAACTGTCTACCATTTTTTAATCCATACCTATTTTCAACCAATTTTTAATCTTACTTTTATTTTTAACGTAAGATTATTTTTAACCCTCACTTTTTTTAACGTAGGTCTATTTTTAATCTTTTTTAACCCATATTATTTAAAATCTTGTTTTTCAAACCATGACAAGCAATACTCTCTCTTTCAATGTCCCACAAACCACCACTGGTGAAAATTATCAAATTTGGGCAAGTAAGATGAAATCTTAGCTTGAAGTTTATGATTTGTGGAAAGTTGTAAAGGAAGAAAAACCCATACAACTACTACCTACAAATCCTTCTGCTGCCGAAATCAAACTTCACTCAGAAGAGAAATCGAAAAGATGTAAAGAAAAAATTATAGTTCAAAATTCAGTTGCTGGTTCAATCTTTTTTAAAATCAATGCATGTGAAACAGCAAAATAAGCTTTGGAAAAACTTGAAAAGGAGTATCAAGAAAGTGAATGTTGCAGAACATCAAATTCTGAATTTGAAAAGAGAATTTGAATCTCTTGGGATGAAAGAAGGTGAGACAATTACTAAGTATTCTGACAAAATTTCTTTAATTGTCAATAGAATCATGTTACTTGGCGAAGATTTTAAAGACAATAGAATTGTTAAAAAAATTCAGGTGACTATTCCTGAGAGATTTGCGTCCAAAATCTTTAATTTGGAAGAGTCTAAAGATCTCTCTACCATCTCTCTTGCTGAATTGATAAGCTCTCGTCAAGAACAAGAGCAAAGAAGGGCTTACAGGAAATACAAAGTTTTTGAAAGTATTTTTTATGTGAACTATCAAAAAAAAAGTTGATTATCCACCTTGCAAATATTGCAAACAGAAAACACATGCAAAAAAATTTTGCTGGTCGACATTTGATGCATTATGTGGAAGTTGCAAACAAAAAGGCCATGTTACAAAAGTATGCAAGTTCAAAGACACTTAAGATAATTCAAAAGCACTACTTGTTGCAGAAGAACATGAAGATGAGGAAGACTAACTTTATTAGATTGCTGCAACAAAATTAAGGAAAAATACGTTTTTTATAATTAAGTATTCAAACTCAAGTTGGATACACCAACTTGAGTTTGAGGAGGAATGTTCAGATTTACCTTTCTTCTATTTTGTCATTTTCATTAATGGTAGAATATTTTTATTTTTCCCTTTTTAGTCTAAGAATATTTTATATTATTTATTTCCTTTTAACTAGGGTTTATTAATTAAAGAATATTTAGTCTGATAGCTATAAGGAAAATATCATATTTTCCTTATTTATTTTATTTAGTTTCTTATAAATAGAGATGTACTCTTCTATTTGAATCAAGAAAAAGAATCAATCAAGAGTTTTCATTCAGTTTCTGCTCAATTTTCTTTCTTGTCTTCTTAATTCTATAACAATATCTTGGTAATTCTTCTACTTCAAAAGAAGATTTTGAAGTTCTACTACTTTAGGAGTAAATTAAGAATCATAGACTTCAAAAGTAAAATATAGAATATTGGAATATTTTTTCTGAACAATTATATACTTTTTGAAGGTTAGTCGTGATATCTATAGAATAAAATTTAACATATCTAGAATTCATCACAATCATTTGTATGTCCATACTGATAAGATTTATTAAATACTACATTTGTTCCATGGAATAGATATGTTTTTGTAACATTTATAAAAGATTCAAGTTATTTAAGAATGAAAACACAATCATTTGGACGTTTCTTTAAATATTGAATTATGATAGTTTAGTACCTCTTTTAATATGTTATTACGTATCAAGAAATCAAGACAGTCATAATAATAAAGAGTTTTTTACACTACGACCACGATCTTTTCGTGCTTAGCTTGGTAAAGGTTTGTATCATTCACTTTAGGAAATACACTACAAATAGGTTAAATTTCATGATGGTTTAGGACTAGATGATTAATTTTCTTGGCCAATAAAACATCATTTAAAATATTTCTGCTTTAGTAGAATTTTGAAGTCATAGTACTTCAGAAGTAAAGTTCAAAGTTCTACTATGTCAGGACTAGTGTTAGGAATTCTACTACTTCGGGAGAAGAGTTCTACTACTTATTGGCCCAAATTAAATTTCAAGGTCTTGATGGAACCTACACTAATCCACACATAGGTAATCAAACTCTTCACTCCAATAAATATTAAGTCAATACACAAAATTAATAAAAACAACAAAAAACAATACTATAATCTACGACTTAATAAATATAGATAAAATGTTAAATAAAAATATACTTTCAAAACCTAGAGTCACTAATACCTGAGCATCTTCAAATTTGGTACATCCATTTTTATGCTAAAAGATTATCTGAAATAGCAAAAGGATAGAAATATAAAGTTAGAAAAAGATTGGCATCGCTTTGAAAAACAAGTAACTCACCAAAACTTCTTACTAATATCTCCTTATGCAATATAATCAATTAGGCCTCTTAATGCAAGGATCTGCATAAAAAAAGATGCAACAAGATTGATATAAATAAAAAACATGAGTACTCATTAGATATCTTAGGCTAACAACAATAATAAATAATTATATCATTACAAAGAATGTTAAGAACCCGATTGAGTCAATTCATGAGTTTGATAATGATCAAAATCATTCATAAATAAATACTACACTAAAGTAATATAGAGAGTTCATTTGATGTTAAGAAAAACAAAAATAACAATATACAATGTAATGCAATGGCTAATGATTCTACCAGTATGAGACTATTATCCAACAACATAGAAGGATTTAGGACTCACAAAAGACTCACAAGATCCACATATCTATCCAAAAGTGCCTTCAGACACATTCAAAAACCATTACTCATTACACTATCAAAAATGACCTCAACATCTCACAACAGAAAATGATCTCTGCATATCACAAATATCAAACTTAACCTTGGATTTATATAATAAATTCTTTTTGATCCATGAGAATTATATGCATGAATGATCATAGTAATAAATGAAAAAATTAAATGCAACAAATATAAAAATGAAAGTTTTTCTCATCATAATAAATTGTAGGCTACAAGTCTTGTAGAACCATAGATATACTTTAGAAATAATACTTTTAGGCCATATTTTTTAGTAAAGTAGATTTATTTTATCACAATACCTATTTAGGTCACAATACCTCAATTAAGTAGATTGTTTTTCGCACTGTGCCATTTAGTCTAATAACTTTCACAAATTAAAAATTTTAATTTTACAATTGTGTCCTTGATCTAATAGGAAATCTATTTCAATTACGTGTCCATAGGACAAAATATAATTTTCAAAGATAGTGCATGTAGGTCATCAATTCATCCACAACGATCCAAGATAGCCATTGTGATAGTACCTATCACACACTCTATTATAGGTAATCCTATCACTTTACAAATATAATTATAAAATTAAAAAATAAGCAGAAGAAGTACAATCTAGGATAAGATAGACAAAGTGCATTATAGATGTGACACAAAAGTCTCAACAGATCAAGCTATAATCAATACACTATTTTTTTCGGATAAAAAATATATATTAACAATAAGAACTTCAAAACTATGTTCATGGACTACTTCGAGAACAAAAAAATAGTTCAAACAACTTCAAAAACAAGTTCAAATAATTTATTAACTATCAAAATGAAGTTTCAACTATTTTCTAGAAAATAGCAAAACCATATAAAAGAGATGAAGGCAGAAATGGTAGAATTAAGTGCACCAAATTCATAGTGTATTCTTAAAATTTTTTTTCCTCAAGTACCCAAGGTTAATGGAATATATCCTCCCAAAATAAAATGATTCACTTCAAGAAATAGTGGTACCTCAAATTTTCTGAATAACAAACTCACTCAATAGTTTGAAGATCAAACTTGAGTTTTTTAAGAAGAAAAAGATGTTTTTCACTTTAAAATTTCGTGCCTTTACCTTAGTAAAAATGTAGGTATTTATATCCAAAAGGTGGTGCTTCAAAAAACGAAATAATTCATGAAAAATTGCAGTATATTGTAATACAACCAACCTACGAACCCTACTTGCATGCACAAGTGGACCACATACGGTGGTCACTTATTGCATAAAAATAGAAACATTCAATTCTTTTGTAGACCCCATCTGCAAATACAGATGGGTAACTTGTACGCACAGGCCACGTTTCCCCTTTGAAGTAGTGCCTCTAAGGGTTATATTTCTTTAAGGTGTGTTGTGACATACATCCGCATATGCCACGTATGCTTGAAAATAGAGAAAATATATTCTATCAGATTTTAAAATTAAAACTTTACTAACCCTCAAGTTTTGAATGATTTTTGACTAAAAAATAATCTTTCAATTGATCATTATAAAAATCCAAATCTATACCCATATTTGAAGCGGAATGCAAAACTAAGCCGAGTGAACGATTACAGTGATAGCGCAAGGTTTTTCTTTTTCTTTCTTCACTATCTACATGAAGGAATTCTTCTCAATATAAGAACAAGAAAGTTCTTTACTCCCACCAATGTGGGAGAACTTTACTTCCTTCTAAGTGAAAACACAATTCAGTTTTCTTACTATTTGATCCCTTCATTTTTCCATTCTCATTTCCACTTGAAACCCAATAATACCCCACATGAATGGGCAATGACTATTTTATTAGAATATTTATGGACATGTGTGTGATCTACAAATAAAGACTAATTACATCTTGATAAGTAGGTTCACCTTTGAATATTTCATAGTGTACTTGCATCAAATACACACGGCCACTTGGTAGATGTGATATATTTGAACTATCAAACATTAATATAGACCTAGACAAAATATGTCATAATACCTTCCTTTTACCACTTATATTTATCATAGTTTTATTCATTTCATCCATGACCACAGCCTCGTTTCATAAGAATTATAGAATCGGTTTTCACTATTACAATCCTTGAAGATTCTTCCATATTTTCCTTATAGAGGTGAGTGAAAAACATTTAATTCTATCGATCAAACTATTTGATCAAAACTTCCAGCCTTAGAAACAATTAAAAATCTTTAAACCACAAGCCTTATCCTTAGAACGTTATCTTCATCATGAGAATGGGTTGAGTATATTGGCAATGTTGAACCGTCAGTCACAACATTGTTTGATCTTCTTGAACCTAGCTCTTGGGATCTCCAGTCATCTAGGTAGAGTTACTGTTATGATTGCTTGTCCTAGTATGTAAACCTATTCCCTTCGATGATCTCTCAACTGCCTTTTTTTAGGTCTTTTGTCAGTGGAACCAACATATTACCTTTCGACTTCACATAGTCAATTATGATAATTTCACTAGAGTATAGTTCTTTATTAGTATTATATCTCCATCTTATATAAAAGATTTATCATTATACATCACGCTTCCTTTCTTACTACTGTCACTTGCCTATCATAGTGTATGCATATTGGTGCCAAAGGATTGGGCTAATAAGGAATATCTACCAAGATATTTTTGATCACTTTACCTTCTTCAGCTGATTTATCTAATGCGATAAATTCATATTCTTTGTAAAGTGGGCAATACATGTCTGTTTGGATGATTTCCAAGAGACTGCTCCTCTACCAAGAGTAAATACATACCCAATCATGGATTTAACTTTGCTCAATTTGGTGATCCAATTGGTATGACTATATCCTTCAATTACCACGTAATATTATTATAATGTAAAGCATATTCTTGAGTATGTTTTAGATACCCAAAACCTTTTTTCATTGCCATCCAGTGTGTTTGATTGAGATTACTCATATATCAACTTAATTTAATAACATATGCTATTTTGGTCACGTGCAATTCATGATATAAATCAAAATTTCTAACATCCCAACACTCTTGCGTAGTCTAATTATGAGTCACTTTCACCTCTATTCTTTTGAAGTGCAAAGCTCGTGTCTAATGGGCTCTTGATAATATTAATATCACAATACTTAAACTTCTCTTGTAACTTTTCAATGTAATGAAACTATGAAGATTCCAACTTTTGTGGATTTTTATGAATTCAAATCCCTATAGTAATATTATCAACTCCATTATCTTTTATATCAAACATGCAATCAACCATTCATTTCATAGCATTTATGTCAGAAATGATCAACATGTCATCCACATATGAACAAACAATGACTTTTTGATTTGAGTGACTTTTCATGCAACTATTTAGGTGTTTGTATTATTCATAAAGTGACTTAACAAGTTTTTACACTTTCCTTTCTTTACTAGAAGCCACAAAATCCTCACGTTGTCCTATGTAAATTTCTACCTCCAATTTTCCATTTAAGAAATCTATTTTTACATACATGTGATGGATTTCGAATGAATATTATCCTTGTAACTAGAGATTATGTGTTGAAATAATCAAGGCATTCTTTTTATCTAAAACCTTTTACGACATGTTTTTCCTTGTATTTGTCAATAATACCATCCACTTTCATTTTCCTTTGAAGATCCATTCAAAACCTAAAGGTTTATTTCTTGAAGGAAGATCAACCAACTCTTATATATGGTTGCTTATGATTAAATAAATTTCACTGTTGACCACCTCTCTCCAAAATAATGAGTCAGAATATGACATTACTTTTTAAACGTTTGAGGCTCATTTTCTTGAAAAAATGTTAAAAAATTTGATCCAAAGAAATTAAACATTTTTTGACATGTACTACTCTTTGAATTCTCATCATTAAGTATATTTTCCTCTGGTTCTTCCAAAGGACGTTTAGATCCTTAATTAGACATCTCATGTCCTATTTTTTACAAATAATTATGTTCAAATAACTCAACCTTATCTTATTTAATTACATTTTTTTAATGGATATTTGTATGTTTGGATTTGTGAACTAAAAATAAACATGATTTGCTGCTTGTAACATATCCAATAAACAGACAATCCATAGTGTTTGATCCTATTTTTATCCTTTTAGGTTTAGAAACTTGAACTTTTGCTAGACATCCCCACACTTTGATATATTTCAAGTTGAGTTTTTTTTTTTTTTCATTTTTCAAATGTAATAGACTGTGTCTTGCTATGAGTCACTCTATTGATTATTCAGTTTGCTATAAGGATAGCTTCACCCCACAAGTTTTGTAGTAAACTTGAACTTTATGAGTAATACATTCATCATTTTCTGTAATATTTGATTATTTATTACTATAATTCCATTTGATTATTTCTTACATTTGATTATTTTTTACTATAATCCCTTTTGCTTATTTCTTACTGTAATTCCATTTGAGTAAGAGTAAGACATTAATTATTTCCTATGATATTTGATTATTTCTTACTGTAATCCCATTTGATTGAGGTGAATACCAAGTACTAGTTTGATGGCTACTTTAATTTTCCAAACATATCTCTGCAAAAGGAGATTCATACTCTCCACCCCTATCACTTCTTATTAGGTTGATCATTTATCCAACTAATTTTCAACTTTAATTTTATATTGGTTAAACACATTTATTACTTCATCCTTATTATGTAGAAAATAAACATAACACTCTCTAGTGCAATCATTTATGTGCTATGGTTTCATGTCACTTTCAATGCTTAAAACTATGAAAATATCCTAGTTACTTAGGCCATTTTGTTAGATATGATGTGTTTTTATATTGTGTTTTGTAGGGAACTAGGTTTTGGAAGCTAAATAAAAGAAAAAAAAGTTGAAAAAAAAAATTGGTTCCACCAATGATGTCATCTACATGGTGTTGGTAGAAGAGTAGGTGTCAGAATATTAAAGATCATAGAATTAGAGGTTGAGAATTTTTTAGTGCCACTTATGAAGGGCCACCTATTGACTGTAGGGGCCATCTATGGTGTCTTTTGTTCTAGTATAATTATTATAGTGACTAAAGTTTAGTGAAGCTGCATTAAATACTTTCCTATCACCTACGTGGGACCACCTATAGGGAGTAGGGGCCACCTACAGCCTGTAAGTTGAACCGTAGGTGGCCACCAACTCAATTTTTATATTTTGTTTTTAAAGAGACACCCAGTGTTTATATGTAATCTATAAATACCCGTTTTATATTTTTGTATTAGTTTTTACGCACTATATAATTCTATAAACCTATTTTGGTTCTATGATTTTCTTTTTATCTTGGGATTCTGGTGTTCTTAGTTTTGGATTTTTAAATTGATTTGAGACTTTGGAGTTTGTTCTCTGTTATTGTGTGATTGATTCTATGCTTTCTTTATTGAATTCAACGTATTATTTTGCACCTATGAGTGGCCAATTCCTTTAGGTAGGGTTATGGAAATCCTGGTGGGGTAATAAAGTAGGGGAAGTGTGAGGTTCATCTAAATCATAGTTGCTACATGTATTGTGGTCTTCTTTGTATTATTTGTTTCCTTGGCTACTACAAAAGCTAAGGACATTCCTGTATTTACAATCATTTTCACAAGCGAGGTCAAGATTTGGAAAATAAGGCTATAACAATAATTCAAGGCTATCTACATTCATCTAAAAACTTGATACCCATAAGGTAAAAGTTAAATTGGGATCAAAGACAAGGGTTAGTAAGGAGACACCCTAAGACTTACAAGGTAAAGGGTGAGATTATCTGAAGCCATTCAAAAGATGTTTGGTGATACACAGCTTGTCAGATTCTGTATGCATAACCTTTAGATAGTCGCATTAAGTATTATAAACCTACGAAATTAGAAGCTAGGGGGACCACAAGTCTAGTTTTCATTACTATTTGTTTGCGACCAAAAGTATTCAAATATTATTACTTTGACTAATTACTGTAAACTCCTATTTACTTTCCTGAACGTTGGACTACTTCACCAAGGTTTAGAGATGATTTCGACCTACTCCCTGTAGGAACAACCCTAACCTAGTTGGGTTACTAAAATTTGATAATGATTGCTTTATACTTTGTGGCGGTGTAGTTTTTGGTGACATCATATTTTGGCACTGTTGCTAGAGAATATAGTTGTCGAGTCATTGATTGAAGTTGTTGTAGTTTTCAACTTTTATTTTCCTATTCTTATTGAGGTATACGACATTATACGACTAGCACTAGGAGTAAAGGCAATCAATACCTTTCTCCTAATTGATAATTAGCCAAGTAGAATCATATAATTAAATCGTACAATGTTAGAAGACAAATGTGAAGGTCATCTTGAAGGGCTTCTGGAAAATTCTACTTGCTTGCCTTCTCCTTCTCCTAGTATAGTTTGGGAGATAATTGACCAAACCTGATCAATTATTAGTAGAAGTAAATACTGCTAATATAAGAAGGGATATGGATGCCCATTATATAGTTAGGAGGTAGTGCTGGTGAGGCCGAGACAAGGATCAGATCGTCAAGCAGAACTGGACAAAATTTGAGTTAGAGATAGAAGGGGTAGAGTTCAAGTACTCCTGGCATATCAGTACTTTCCACCTTATGATGATCCAAAGAAAAACTTGGGATATGTTAAGCCTATCGATATAGTATCCATCATTAGTTCTACATTGCTATCGGGTGTGAAGTTCGACATTTCTAGTGTTATGATCCAGATGTTTAATTTGTAAGGTACATTTTTGGTCTTGTTGACTTATAGTGCAAAAATGCACCTCATTATTTTTCTTATAATTTACACTTTATACACTATACCTGGGGTAGATAATGAAGTGTTGAGATTTCGATTGTTTCCATTCTCTCTAATTAATAAAGCTACATTATGGTTAGGAAAACTTCCTTGGGGGTCTGTTACTACTTCTAATGAGCTGCGAAGGAAATTGTACGACCATTTCTTTCTTGGGGGTATGAATTAATATATGAGGCATGGTTTAGGTTTAAGAAGAAGTTGATGATAGTGACTAATCTGTAATGCCCTAGGTTTTTGGTCGTTGAAATTATTTTTAGTTCTGATCTTTTTGCCCTGGCAATGACTCACTTGATGAGTTATAGGGAGTTTTTATAGGTTGGTGACCTTAGTTGAAAGGTGTTCATGAATAGAGTTTTAGTTCCTCTCTTGGGTACAACTTGAGGGTATGCGTCATAAAGACTCCTGATGAGTAATTGGGATGGAATCATAGCCAAATTAGAAATTAATTGTCTATGTTCTTGTCAGAGTACGAGTGGCTCACTATGAGCCATAAGAACTTATTATGAGTTATTGGGTGCAAATAGTAAGATGTCCAGTGTGTACCCAATTGGGTTTTGTGTTGAATATGACTATACCCTATGAGTCATAGGGTCCCATTATAAGTGTTACCAGTTGAGTCATAGTCTCAATAGTGTGTGGGGGTCCTAGAGACTATCTTGGTTAAGTCTCATAGTGATGAGTCATAAAGAGTGTGTACAATTCACTGGTTAACCCATAGTGAAAGGGTAATACTTCATCAGCTTTTAAGTTATGAGAATTCTGGATATTTCGCCTCTTACCAACATCAAAACCCATGTCTTATAACCCCTTTAGGGTGTTTTTAGAAAAAAAACAAATCAAGTAACTACTCAAATACTCCAAAAGGCTCTCTAAATTCTCTCAAGTAAGTCAAGCTAAGGTTTCATCAAGTTGGTCATCTAAGGGCTTAATGGTTTAAGGCATGATCTTTCCGCATTATCAATTTGTTATAAGCATGTGTTTTAAAGTATTTTTCAAGTAATGGTTTTGAAACAAAGGTTGGGGGTTTTTAATGCTTGTTGTTAGACAATGTTTTCCCATGGTTTACATATAATTATTCATGCTTTAATTATTGTTTTGAAATCATGGGTGTATGGAAATGGTAAATGAAAGAGGGAATTATGATTTTTCCAAACTTATAACTTTAGAAGTGATTATGACCCCAACCCCATATTGTGAAATTGGTTTTTAATTATGTCAAGTGTGCGAATTTTTAAAATTGAAGAATTCTTGAACTATTGCATTATGATGTTGAATGGAACCTTATGGATTTGTGTTTTCACAAACTATTAAATAATTGAGCCATAGGGGTTGTGAATTACCCCAAGTGATGTACTTGCTTTGGGATGCTATTATTACCTTGCAAGTGTATTTGGTATGATAATACCAATAGTGCATTCCTTAAGTTGCAGAGATTCTCTTTGATTACAACCCTATTGACTAAGTTGACTCAAAAAAAGGTAAAATTCTTATGGTCTGATGCCAGGGAAGGTAGCTTTGAGAAGTTGAAGGATAATGTGACTGTGGCTCCAGTCTTGACTCCACCTGAGGGTAATCATGGTTTTGTTGTCTATTGTGATGAATTCTTGGTAGGGATGGGTTGTGTGTTGATGCATCATGGCAAAGTGGCTATATATGCTTCTAGACAATCGAAAGTTCATGAAAGAATTATCTGACCAATGATTTGGAATTACTAGTTGTGGCGTTTGCATTAATAATCTGGCGGCATTATTTGTATGAGGTCTATGTGGATATTATTTTAATCATAATAGCTTGCAATATGCGTTCACTCTAAAAGAGTTGAATCTAAGATAAATAAGGTGGCAGAGTTGCTAAAGGACTATGACATGAGTCTTAGTATCATCCAGGAGAATGTAGTGTGGTTGCTGATGCTCTTAGCAGGTTCTCCATGGGAATCTTATCTCATGTGGATGAAGAGAAGTTAGATTTGGTGAAGGATATTCACCATTTTCCTAATCTAGGAGTTCATTTCCTTGATTTAGAGGATGGTGGTGTGATTGTTTAAGAGGTGGTGAGGTCATCTTAGTGCTGAAGTAAAGGAGAAGCAAGTGTTGGATCCTATCTTGATGCAAATCAAGAATGATATAGGTAGGGAAAAATGATGGTTTTTGAGATTGGTTGTGATGAAATCTTGAGGTACCATGGCACGTTGTGTGTTCCCAATGTTTAGGTTGCACAGAAGAATTTTGGCCAAAGCATATAAGTCATATTATACTTTTCATCCTGGTTCGACAAAGATGTATCATGATCTTATAGTGATTTATTGGTAGAATAATGTAAAGCGGGATGTGGTAAATTTTATGGCTAAGTGCATGATGTGTCAGCAGGTGAAGGTAGATCACTTGAGGCCCAGTGGGTTGACTTAAGAGATTGAGCTGCCGATGTGGAAATGAGAGATAATTAATATGGATTTTGTTATCGATCTTCCACGGTCTTCCCAATAATTTGATTCGATTTGGGTCATCGCGGATATGATGACAAAGTCTACTCATTTCTTGCTAGTGATGACTAATTTCTCTTCCGAGAATTATGCCAAGTTTTTTATTAAGGAGATCATGAAGTTTCATATTACTCCGGTTTCCTTTATATCTTATTGGGGTACTCAATTCTCATCTCAATTTTGGAGGTCATGCTAGTGAGCTTTGGGGACTAAGGATCACCTTAGTACTTCTTTCCACCCACAGACGGATGGAAAAGTGGAAAGGACAATTCAGGTCTTGGAAGACATGGTTTGGGCTTATGTATTTGATTTTGGTGGTAGTTGGGTTGACCACCTGCCTCTCATAGAATTTTCCTACAACAACAATTTTCAGTCAAGCATTGGTATGGCACCATTTTAGGACTTATATGGTAGAAGCTGTAAATCTCCTATTGGGTGGTTTGAGTATGGTGAAAAAAATTATTTGGTCATTATTTGGTTCACAAAGCCATGGAAAAGGTGAAGATGATTCGGGATAGACTTAAAACCGCCCAAAGTTGCCAAAATTCCTACGCAGATCTGAGGTGAAAGAAGGGGAAGCTCAGTCCACATTATGTCTGTCCATACTTGGTTTTGAAAAGGGTTAGTAATATTTCATATGAATTGGAGTTTCTCTCTAATTGGAGCTCCCGTCATCCGATGTTTTAGTTTTTAATGTTGAGAAAGGGCGTGGGTGGTCCTTCGATGGTTATTCCTGAAAAGATAGGTATTGCAGATTCTTTTTCTTATGAAGAAGTCTTGATTGAGATTTTGGATTGGCAAGTCCATCTGTTATGGACCAAGGATGTGGCTTCGGTAAAGGTTCTTTAGAGGAACAAAAAGGTGGAGAAAGCTATGTGGGAAGCAAAAGAGGACATAAATTCCAAGTAACTGTTCTTGTTTTACCATTCTGGATAATCATGCTTAAGCTATTTGTATTCCTTAAAATCTTTGTTTTCTTACTTTAATAAAGAAAAGAGTGATTTCCCTGGCATCTTTGTTTTCTATCTTTGTTAAAGGAAAGAGTAATGTATGTGGAGTCAAGTCATGCTAGTCAGTGCCTTGTCCTATCATTCGAGGGCAAATGATCCTAAGGGGGAGTATGTAATGCCCCGAGTTTTTGGTCCTTAAAAGTTTGTTAAGTTCTGAGCTTTCTACCCTTGTAACAACTCACTAACGAGTCGTGGGGTTTCTTGAACGATCAGGTCACCTTAGTCGTAAGGTGTCCAGTGAATGGTGTTTTAGTTTTTGTCTTGGGAATGACTTCAGGGTATGAATCGTAACGACTCATGATATGTCCTTAGGATTGAATCATAACCAAATTAAAAATTAAGTGGCAAAATTCTACTCTGAGTACGAGCGGCTCAGTATAAGCCGTAAGGACTTTTTATGAGTCATTAAGGGCAAATAGTAGGATGCCTAGTGTTTCATAATTGGGTTCTGTGTTGACTATGACTGGACCCTACTGGTGTTAGGGTCCCATTAAGAATGGTACCAATTGAATCATAGGGTCAACAAGATGTGGGGGTCCTAGAAACTATCTTGGTTATAAGTTGCAAGGAGTGGCTACAAGTCATTGGTTGACCCGTAGAGAAAGGGCGACACATTTTCAGCTTTTAAGTTAAGGGCATTCTGGACATTTCCCCTCTTACCCAAATAAAAACCCACATCTTACAACCCTTTTAGGGGGTCATTAGCACTCAGAAACAAATCAAGTAACTTTTCAAACACTCCAAAAGGATCTTAAATTCCCTTAAGCAAGTCAAGCTAGAGTCTCATCAAGTTGGTCATATAAGGTCTCAAGGGTCGATTTTTCTCAAAATTTCTTGGTGTGTAAGGCATGTTACTCTTCCCTCATTGTTAATTTATTAAAAGTATGTGTTTTAAGGTATTGTGCATGAGATGTTTATGATAGTTTTGAAACATAGTATGGGGGTTTTGAATGTTTGTTGTTGGACAATGTTTTCCCATGGTTTACATATGATTATTCATTCTTTAATTATGGTTTTGATCATATGGGTGCATAGGTATGGTAAATGAACAAGGGAATTGTGATTTTTCAAAACTTGTGATTTTGAAGTTGTTATGATCCCAACCCCATATTGTGAAATTGGTTTTTAACAATGAGAAGTGAGGGAATTTGTAAAATTGAACTATTGCATCATGATGTTGAATTAAACCTTATGGATTTGTGTTTTCACAAACGATTTCATAATTATGTCAAGGGGGTTGTGAATTTCCCTAAGTGATGTAATGGTTTGGGCATGTTGTTATTACCTTGCAAGTGTAGTTGGTATGACTATGAAAAAATGTATGCCTTAATGTAAAAGATAGTTCAATGAATAAGAACGTGTGATACTTGTTTTTAATTGGTCTTTAATATGGGTTGTGTTGCTGAGTCATGAAAGAAGATGTCCGAGTAACCGATTCTGGAAGCTACATTTACTGATGTTGGGGTCAAAGTGACTAAGGAGGTTCAATTCCCCTATAAAACATTACATGACCGTGTTCCTAAGTCACCTTAGTATATGATTGGGAGGTTCGAGTCCCCCGTGCATATATAAGAGATTATTATCCATTTTGTACGGCTAGACATACTGAGGATCGACCAGGGGATGAGAGTTGGGGCACATATAGCCCGTGTGTACATGCTATAACTATTGAGCTACACAATCCAGGCTAATGTTTTAAAGTGCATGTCAAAACGTTCCCCTTATCTAGGCATGTGATATATATATGTTTATGCATTTGAGTATGCACATTGGTTTTGAATGTTTTTAAACTGTTGACCATGTCATTATGTTATCCTTATCCTTGAGTTACATGTTAGCATTCACCCTGCTAACCATCTTTGGATGCTAAATTTGTAATGCCCCGAATATGGTACTCGGAACGCTACAGGTGCTCATGACCCCAAAGGACCACAAGCTAACCTATGATAGATATTTGTACATGAACACTACATATTATACTGTATAAATGTGGAAATAAAGCATGAAAGGCCATAAGGTTCAAAATGGTAACATAGCTGATAAAACATAACATCTGGAGGGGGTAAGAAATACCCAAAACAACTGAAATAACTGTCTGAACATGCTAGTCCGAAAGCCTGCAAACTATATGAATAAGGAGTTGATGGGACATATCCCCAAATAACTCCAAATACTAAAATAAATTATTTAATGAGATAATAAAGTAATGTTCATGTCCTCAAAAGATGAGGACTCACTACTAACTTTGACTGCTGAGAGTGGAATGCTACTAATGCTCTAGAGATCGTGCTTCTGAACCTATGGTATAAAATACCATAGCGCAAATACGTTAGTACATTTGAATATACAGGTATGCATGTGAGGTAGGCTGAATGCAAGGGTTCATATGCATGAACTTTACTAACTGACTGGGTAATATGAACGTGATAATGCATGCATGAATACATAATAACTGTAACTGAGTTCGCGATAACATGATTACTGAGTCTGAGTACTGATAACTGAATAATTGGAATAACTAATATAGAGCAACTGTCTCTGATAGTCCATGTTCTGATGGAACTAGCTGAGTTTCATGATGTTCAGAGTTTACTGTATCTGACAGTCCTAAATTCTATAGAACTATCTGAGTTGTATTAATAAGACTGAAAAAACTATATCTGACATTCCTGATTCTATAACTAAAACTGTGGGAAGTATTCATCTAACCAAGATGCCCCAAATAATGCATTAAAGCTGAGTTGAGGTCCAATTTGTAACCCCAAGTAAAGGGGTGTTAATACCGCGCCACCAGTATGGACAAGCTGTGGGTAACCCTCATATGACAGTGTCCCCAAAAGATAATGGCAGGACCCTCATCTGACAGTGTTTATCCACCTCATCAACCCTCATCTGACAATGTTGATGTCTCAACCTATGATGGCTACATAGTTCTGAAAAACAAGGAAGACTTCTAAGAATCACACCCTCATCTGACAGTTTGTGTTCCCATCTTTGGGATCACTCGATGCTAATTTATACTCTCATCTAAATAGACACTGAACATGATTAACTGAACTAAACTGGATTGAGTTAACTGAGTTCTGTTTACTGCCGAAATACTACTAAGATTACTGAGTTTTCCATAGTCATGAGACTGACAGAATTCAATAGATCATGGCTTTGCTGAGAGTATCTTGAAAAAATGACACTGATTCTAGGCACACTGCTAAATTTTCAGGTACAAGTACCCCCAGGACTCGATGGGAATAAACTGACAAAGCATGACTTTCTTGAATACATAACCAACATCAATAAGCCATAATATAATAAGTTGGAGATTTCATGAGGTACAAGTTCTAAAGCACCACACTGGCTACACATGTATCCATAATTCATTGACTAAGACATTTCATCAGACACTAGACAAGCATAAACTTGTACATAAATGGGGATTTCATATTATCATACTAGTATGGCACTTTGCCTTCACATAGGCATTTAATTGAACACATGGGGAGCATGCTTTGGTTATACAATCATCAACATATCTACTAATCATGGTAAATTTATGGGTTTTCATGATTATTATGCAAATCACCACATCCTACGGTCAATCATTGGAATATGTAATTTCAAATGTAAATCAAAACCCCACAACATCATGAACATGAATTTCAATTCAATTAAATCATGAACATTGATAAATACACAAATATTGGATTTTGAAAAGAAATTCTTGAGCTTCATGGGTGAAAAGAACCCATGAATCAGCACATGACATACCTGGGTTGTGACTTCCTTAAAGTTATTAGACTTGAAGAACTTGAATTTCTTAGTTTCATGAAGAAGGATTTGGATCTTGTTTCTTGGGAATTATCTTTGAGAAAAAATCCTAATTTCATGTTGTAAATGGATAATGAACTTAGGATCCTTGGTATGATATTATTAGTGGTTAAAACGGGTGGTAAAATACCAAAAATCCCTTTTAAAAACGACTTAAAATAGCTAAACAAAGTATGCGATGGTCAATCGCTGGGTCAATGGTCCGTCTATCCTGGCCATCGCACTAGGGCAGAATAGGGGTTCACTACATCTCCTGTGATGGTTTGTATAACGGTCCATTGGCCTAAGCCATCACTCTTAGGAAAAGGTAGTCACACTGCTTTTGCTGCGATGGCTTGGGCGACGGTCCGTCACTAGCTCGACAATCCGTTGGCTCTCACCGATCCAGCTAGTCATTTTTGACTGTCTTCTATTTCATGGCCATAACATTCTCTTCCGATGTTGGATTTGGACAAAATTGGTATTATTGGAAACCTAATTCAATTTCCCACATGATGTAAAGTGAAAATCTTATAAATACCACACGTATAAAAGTAGATTCATCTTTCAAAGTAAGTTTCTAACATACTTGGGATGATTTCAAGCTAAGTAGAAGTACGGGGTATTACAATATCCCCACGTGATGCAAGAATTGTCTACATTATAGTGGACATTAGGATTCGAGATTAGCTAGTTAGTTGACATTAAACTGGTGAGCTTCCATACATTGGAAGTCTACATTTCATGTTTTGGTCTCTTATGTCTTAGACTATTTAGACTTGTTTTGGCTATAGTCGGGGCATGTTTCGACACTTTATTAATATTGAGTTTTTGTTCTCTTTTTAGAAGGCTTTTCTAGAACTATTGCGGTTATTAGGTGGTGTCAGTCATTTGTTTGGTCGGTTATCAATCGGTGGTTATGGACTTGTTTTGAATTTTCTTAAGATTGTTGCATGCTATCTTGTTATATAATATGAATTCATCCAACAGTTGAGTGTGTTGTGTTTGGTTTGGTTTTGTCCAGGGGGTGATCTCCAATCCTCGCGAGACTTGAGATACACGTCATGGCGAGGCCCTAGTTGGGTCGTGAAATAATCATAGAATTATGGGAAGAAACTAATATGAAATATTTTATCGAGCCCTTATACAAGTTAAAAATATATGGTGAGTACTATTTCTGGATGCGAATTCATACGTCTGCATTGGGAGGTACCATTAGAGATATTAGATCAGATCGCTCCCATCAATAGAGGGTGGCATATTTGAGAGGCAGAGAGAGGAGCTAAAACTTATGCTATTGGGGCTTCTAGCAGGCATGAGTTACAGATGACACAACGGCGCAAGAGGTTGCTCTGCTAAGGATAGAGGTTGGGTTGCTGAGAAAGAATTTCCTGATGATGAATTCTGAGAAGGTGAATGCAGTGGCCATGCAAGGTAGGGCCTTCAAATCATATGATTCAAATATGGATGAAGATACATTATATCTAAATAGAGTGGGTGGTTTTCTAAGACAAGGACCAATCATCTACTTAAGACAATTGAAAATCTATTAAAGGGAAGTAAGGTTAGAACTACTATTTGGATACGTACAAAGATCAAAGTAGAGAAAGGAACGGTGACTAGAGACGTTGGGATGATTACAAAGAGTAGGGTGGTGCATATGTTCCATCAGGTAACCATGACAGTGAATCAAGGACGTACGCTATGTTGTCAAATCTGGTATAGGGTAAAAAAGTCAATAAAATTGCCTTAATGACATTAGCATAGACATTTTGGGGTTGACCCGGAAGGTAGAATCTTATGCTACTATGGTCAAGCAATTGTAATAATAATTTGGCCAAATGTATAGAATCTTGAATCAGTGGCAGTCGGGCACCCTTTCAAGCTATATAATGTAGAATCCTAAGAAAGATGATTACTATCTTACAATCACCACTCAAAGTGGTAAGGCCACTATTGACCTCTCAATGACTTTGGATAATGAGATTAGAAATGATAGTGTTGATATTAATGAGACACCTGGAGTTAGATAAGTGTGTTACTAATGTTAATTCATCACAAAAATTGATAGGTCTCGATCATAGTGTTGAGAAGGATAAAGGTAGATGAACTAACATTGAAGACTATTCCATGACCTCCCTACCTTTCCCTCAGAGGCTGAAGCAGAAGAAAGAAGATGGGAAGCACAAAAAGTTTATTTCTATGCTAAAAGAGCTGAGTTTGCATATCCCTCTTCTTAAAGTTATCGACCAGATTCCTAGTTAAGAAAAATTTATGAATAATTTGATAACAATGAAAGAATCTATCAGTTATAAGGATGTCGGTGGGTTGCATCAATATAGTGCGATCACATCACAATCTCTGGCACTAAAAAAAGGTGATCCCAAAACTTTCATGATTATTGCAATGTTGGGACATCTGAGTTTGCCAAAGAGCTCTGTGACTTGGGTGCTAGCATTAAATTTATATTGCAGACAGTGTTCAAACAGTTAGGATTGATAACTCTTGAGCAAATGTCGATGTGGTAATTGTTATCCTAGATTACGAAGTTGACTTTGAGATGAACATAATTTTGGGGAGACCATTTTTTTGCAAAGGTAGAGTGCTGGTGGATATAAAGAAAGGAGAGGCTAAGTACAGGATAAAATATGAGGAGGTCATATTCAATATACACAGAATCATGAAGCAGCAAATTGATATGACGGTAGCCTCGATAATAAACTGTGTTGATGACCATTGAAGCTACTTCTTTGGCTACCTTGATGAATACTAAGTAATCGAGGTACCCATGTTGATGTTAAATCAGACATTGTATGAGAGGCAACCAATGGGCTTGTTGGTTAAGTTTGAGTAACTAACATATCTACATTATGCCATGATGTTAAAGCAAGCGTTCTGAGGGAGAAAACCTACTATTTTAGTGTTTATGTTGTTTTTCTTTTTATTTATGGGTATAAAAACATAAGGAACTACCTGGAACATGGTAAGATATTGCAAAATTTTGAGAATTCTATGTTAGGGGATTTATTGACAAACTTATAGGGGTCATAAGTCCTACTTAATCTAGGTAAGTAACGCGATAAATATTAGAGGGAAATTGGGAGGATTTTGGGGTCTTTGAACCTTTACTTACTAACCCACTTATGGGGTCGTAAGTGGTGTGGTAGGTATAGAAAAAAAGTTTAGAGGACCAAAAAACTTTCCCCTACCTACGCCCTATCATAAGTGCCATTGTAGGTGGAATTATTTTCTGGGCCCAAATTCTTTCTAAATTTTTATCCTACTCCAAGAGGACTCGACCCAAAACTGTCCTACTCACTCTTTTAAAACTTAAAAACTAATTCATTAGGCACATAATCTCCAAATTTTCAACTACCTCTAAAATTCAAACTCCTCAGCTTCCTTTATAAGTTTATAAAAGACAAATCTCTTCTTTAACCCATTCAATTGCAAGAATAAAAGATTTGAAGGGATTGGGTTTAGTCAAATTCTCTTCACTTATTCAAATTTTCTACTTCCATCTCTTACACTCAAGTTAAACTCTTGGATCCTACGAGAATTTTCTTGTTCTTAAGTAAAAATAAGTAAGTTGGAACTTAAATAAGCTTGAAAATTGTACAAAAACCAGCAACCTTGTATGTAGGAGCCTAGATTAATCCTAAAAGTCAAAATTGGTGCATTGTTCTTGAATGAATAACCTATAATTATCCCCAAAATTAAAGTACAAGTTGAAAAGGTTGATGAAACCCAAATTTCTTATGTGCCTTACATTTTTTTTGACAATTGATACTAGTTGTGTGTGCAAAATTGAACTTGAGTGGGCTGATTACACTATATAGGGATGTAAAATTTGGGAAAAATTTGAATTCAGATAATCTTGATTCTTCTTCTGATTTTACACTCCCTTATTCTCTTTCAAGGCACTAACAACCTTTTTAGATACCATGGCACCAAAGGCTACCATAAAGAAAGGGGGCTAGTCAAGGCTATAGGATAAGTCCCCTGAGCACAGTGACTAGATGGAGAAGTACTCGGTAGCCCGAAATATAGAAGCAATCAGATGAATTAGAGGCCAAAAGTAGGCTGCAGTTGCAGCTATCATTGTAGCTACTTTGGGAGTTCATCTCTCACCACGGACTCAGTGGGGCTCATAACTTACATCTATTGAGGCTGGGGTACAAATGAACACAGATATACTATTCCTTAGACTAAGGATATAGTCGGCTAGAATATCACCATCTAATTTCCCCTAGTTCGAGAAGGAAGAGATTGTATCTAATGATGAGTCTTAGGAAGAAGTCTGAAGAGAAGTCAGAGGATAAATAAGTATCTGCAGTACCCTAGTCTAAGGAGGGTACAACTAAGGCATTATATCATGTGTCATCATCTTCAGCGCCACCCACAGAGCCCCCTGCTTAGGATCCTTAGCCTCCTTGTCCACCATAGACTAACCTAACTTCTGAGTCTACACACACTTAGGTTGTGCTAATTGCTAAGGTAAACCCATGGTGGTCTGTAAAAAGAATGGAAGTGAATTATGAGTGGAACAGTTTCATTACTGAGGAGGGTGAACTACTAGTCTATTCAAGACAAGATAAGGATTGAGTTAGCAGGTATAGCCGAAGCATCAAACCTGCGGGCCACATTTAATAGATACTAGCAGAGATGGATAACTAGACCCTAGGGCTCTTACAGATAGTATGTGGTCCATGAGATTGAGGCATCTTATATAGCCATAATTTTTTTGAACACAAATCGAGGTAGTATAGGCATAACAAAGCCCCAGTTAGAGTTCACTATGTTGAGATGAGTGTAGGTTGAAATTTCAGCTGTGGCCATCCATCAAGCTTTTTTTGGGTCTGATAATGTGACTCTGGCATCTATTACTAAGTGTGATCATAGATTGAGATTTATGTGGGAGAGATACGGAATGAGGGATTCAAATCATAAAATATAGAGGATTTATTTGGCAATATGGATTTCCAACTAAATTTCTAATTTGAGAGAATAATGCCTCCTGGATTGAATGAAAGGGGGGAGATTAAGAAGGAGACACTGAATTTTTCCCTAAAGTTTTGATGGACCATAGTTTATTTCTAGTTTTGTTAGATTGATGCAAATAATTTATTGACATAGGGACTAGATGCATTGATCAAGAGTTTGTTAGGTGGATATAAGATAAAATTTATAGCTATTATGGCATATGAGTTGCATGAGAGAGCATTTAGGGACTTGACCACATTGCCCTTCCCCTACCTCATCCAACATTTGTGTGATGAGGTGGGAGTTCCTAAAATATTTGATATGGATAGGAGATTAGAGTTGCTGAGTACTGCATAGATGTGTATGATCAAGGATCCAACAAACCCAGCCCTTACCTAGAGAGCTCCTGCACGTCTGACAGTGATCTTAGCCCAATTTTAGAGTCCTATAGTTCTGACGAAACATGGTGTTAGGATAAATATGTATTTTGATACTAGTATGGATTGTGAGATAGGTGAGAATAAATATGCACCAAAGATGAGTACTCAGGGATAGGGGGTCATATCTATTTCTACTTTAGTCCCAGCCTCAACTTTTGAGCCGATTGACGAATCTAATATCCTTCTTCATCCTATTGCCACTTTTATAGCTGTAACTATAAGGTTAATTCTAGTACCGTGTGACTTCTTATAGAGCCTACTGGAGTGGCAAGATGGGACGATTGCCTACCTTACTGATGTTGAGTCCAAGGAGGCTTTATTATATGGATAAATCTAGCCTGGGTATGGAAGACATTAGGGACTGTGAGACTAAGATTTGAGTTGTAGTCTAAGCTAAGATGTTAGAGTTTATTAATGATGGGTGTCAGCCCAGTTTAGTGATATATAGGCTCTTCGTCTAGGTAAGATTAGGAAAGAAATGGCCATACTACAAATAGAGGTGTTTTTTTTCATAGAGAGGTAGTTTTTGGCCATTCCTTTTATTATCCCTTCATTTGCACAACTAATAGATTATGTGGCCCGATATTCTTTGATTTGTTTGTGGAGAAGGAGATAGTCCCAGAGGTTAGGACCAAGAGAGCTAGGATAGAGGATTGACATGATCCCTCTATTTTATTTCATCAAGCTCTAAAATGGTCCACCCATGATTCTAGGGTGTCTAGAGTAGATGATGCGGTGCAAATAGATGAGATTATGGCATGTGAATATTCTAGTAGTGTCCTTCTCCTACCACCATAACCGCCAATCAAGATACCCTCCAAAAAGGGATGAGCATGAACCAAACGCCTAGTGAGTCCCAGGTATGTCTTCGCTACCTTACATTAGTTATAGTTATACACTGGGGATTGTGTCTATTCTTTATGTTAGGGGTGGGGTGGATCACAACTACCACAGGTTTTTACTGTTGTGCTTCTTTTTTCATCGATCGCGGTATGATTGTAGAACCAACCTGTCAAGAAAATATTATGTCATATTGTGTTTTGTGTCGTATTGTGTTATTTTTTTTAACTAGGTAAAAACTGAGTACCTAAGGCAATTTGATATGTTTTATTTATTTTTTCTTAAAGCATTTTTGGAAAAAATAATGCCCCTCTCAAAAATTTATTTTTGAACTATGTGCTATGTATATATATGTGACCATTGTGAATTTCGTTATGGAATTAGTATAAGGGACATAATAATCATAGCGTAAATTTTCATGAACCAAATAGGTGGTAGCTTGTGATACAACCTTATGCCATGTGTGTGCGAGATGCTGACTTTGTTCTTTTTGTGCGTTGAGTTCAAAACTTTTTTGGTTAGTCTTGCCTGAGTTGTAAGATAGTCAGTTAGGAAAGGATCATAGGTCATTCTTGAAATTAGTTCACTTTTAGCCTAAACATCCTTCTAAATATAAATAAGTATCCCTTGATCCCGATTTTGAGTCGGATAGACTATTTTTCTTGTTTTAACCTTTCACCTTCATATTTTAGTTATAATAAACCACTTTTGGCCCTGGTCCTCCTTGGACATTGTGTACCTCAACTCAAGAAAATTGCCTAAGTTGACGGTGGCTAACATTGGGGTACATGATTATAAATGGGTATGAAGAATGGTATAAATAGGAGGCCAAAGTAGGGCATACTGTAGTTAAAAGAAAAAAAAGAGTGAAAAATAAAGAATAAAAAAATCACACCCAAATTGAATGAGCAATAAAATTATAAAAAGGGAGAAATAAGGGTGGAATAAAAGAAAATTTGTTGAGAAGTAGACCTCTAAAGTAATTGAAGTCCCATAGAGGCTTCGTCACTAAATTTCCTTAGTACCATACCATCCCCTAAGCCTATGTTACAAGCTCAGTAAAGTTCAATAGTGATCCAAACATGACTGTCCAAAAGCTAAGGTAAAGAAAATTAGGGCAAGCCTATGGTATTTGATGCACTTCATCGAAACTTCTTTGTGAGAGTGAGTGTTTTTTGATCGTCCCTACACTACGATGCATTATCCTATAGAGTGAGTGAGACTTCTTTCTTGCGAGGGAACATGGGTTACGTTGCTAGTTTCGTATCAATTTGGGTTGTGTAACTTGTACAAATACATAATTGTTTGCTTCTAATGTAATGCCAAATCTATATTCCATTAGGTCACATTGTTGTGCTACAGTGATATCCACACAGTTGGTTTTTGAAAGAGTTAAAATTGGAGGAGGTGATGTTCTTATGTTTTATTTAAATTTGACTGCAATTAGTGTCTTAGGCTTCTCTTGGTTAAGTGTCTTTCTGTTGTTTTGTTTTGTTTTGTTGTCTGGGCATGAAAATATTCTAAGTTGAGGGTGTTGATGTGACATGGTTTCATAGCACTTTCAATGCTTAAAACTATGCAGCTACTTAGGCCATTTTGTTAGATATGATATGTTTTTGTGTTGTTTTGTAGGAGACCAGGTTTTGGGAGCTAAATAGAAGAAAAGAAATTGAAAGTTAGATTTAGGATCACCTACGATGGAACCTACGTGGAGTAGGTAGTAGAGTAGGTGTCAAGAAGGTTGAAGTTCAGAGAATCAGAAGTTGAGAATTTGGTACTACCACCTATGAAGGGATACCAATAGCCCTAGGTGCTACCTATGATTCCATAGGTATCCGTACCGGTATTATAGGGCCAAAATTTTAGAGAATCTACATTGAAGACTTTCCTTTGACCAAAATGGGACAACCTACGGGGCATTAGTGTCACCTACATCCAGTAGTGGCCTCCGTCTCAGTTTTCATATTTTTTTTCGAAAAGGACTCCCAAGATTTTAATGTGTTTTATGAAAACCATTTTTATATTTTTGTATTAGTTTTTTTTACAAAGATATTTTGATATCATGATTGACATTTTTTCTTGGGATTCTGTTGTTCTTGGATTTTGGTTGATTAATTGATTTAAGACCTTAGGTTTTCTTCGTCTATTATTTTGAGATTGACTCTATGCTATCCTTGTTAAATTAAATGGATTGTTTCACAATTCTGAGCGGTTGATTCCCATAGTTTGGGTTGCAGGAACCATGGTGGGTTAACGAAGTAGAGGAAGCGTGAGGTTTTCCTAAATAATGGTTGTTGTATGTATTGTGATCTTCTTTATACTATTTTCTTCCTTTCCTACTAAAGAATCTAAGGACTCTAATATATTTAGGATCATCTTCACAAGAGAGGTCAAGATTGGGAAAAGAAGGTTACAACAGTGATTTTAGAATATCAACTCGTCTAATAACTTGCTACCATCAAGGTTAAAGTTAACCTGGGATCAAAGGAAAGGGTTAATAAGGAAACACCCTGAGACTTACAAGGTAATAGGTGACATTAACCAAAGTCATTCACATAATGGTTGGTGATACATAGCTTGTTAGATTTTACATGCATGACCTTGAGATAGTCGTATTAAGCATGATAATCCTACAGAGCTAGAAGCCAGGGGGAATACAAGCCTAGTGTTTGTCTCAGATTGTTTACTACCAAATCATTTAAATAGTGCTACTTTTATAGACTACTGCAAATTCCCATTTACTTTCCTGCACGTTTGGCTATTTCAATAAGTTTGAGAGACGAGTTCGACCTATTCCTTGTGGGATTGACCCTAACCCAATTGGGTTACAATAACTTGACAGCGACCACTATAAACATCTTGGAGTTTTAGTTTTGGGAGAAATCAATCATGAAAAAAAAGTTCTTAAAGTTTTTTCTCACCATAAAATTATGTTGGCTTCATATGACAAATATCTATCTGGATTGAGTTTAAGGCTTTATAATCACTTTCAACAGGCTTATACGATACTTAGCATACTTTGATTCAAGACATATTTGACACTTTGATTTAATGCACTCAATGTTATGCAAAAAATCTAAACGAATTACTTTTTGAAAGGTTTGGTAATTGATGCATCGTAAATGTTCGTGCCATAATTTATTTGACGTAAGTATGTAAAAATAAATAGATCTATTATTCATATAAATATACATTATATTGATATTAGAAGTCCCCGGTAACATAACCTTTACTTGTATTTACTTCACCATTATTAATCAAAACTTTGTTAGAAATAAATAAACATTTGAATCCATTCTTAGTTAGAAGGGAAATAGAAACTAAGTTCTTTCATAACTACAAAATATGAAGGACATTGTTTTGTGTCAACGCCTTGATCAATGTCATCTTCAAGCAAATCTGGCCAAATTTTTCAACCTTTTCCGTAGCATAGTCTTTCATGAATATTTTCTCATCAGTTTGATATGGAATATCTGATGCAAATAGATCTTTATTGGTACACATGTGGTGGATGGAAGCTAAATAAATTCATCAATCTCTTAAATTTCAGACTTGATTGCACTCAAAAAGCATAGCGCACTGATCGTCCATGTTATTTTTGGATTAAACCATGTTTACTTGATCCATTTTCTTTTTCTTCTTTGGAGATTGACAATCTGTAGACTTATGACCACTATTTCACAGTTAAAACTACTTTCTTTTAACTTTTTCTTAGAAGGATTGTTGTTGTCCTGATGCTTTCTTTCTCTTCTTTGATCAAATGGGTTCGTCTTCCATAATATTTGCTCCACTTATCGCCGAATTTTCATTGAGACCTATTTTTTGTTGCCTTGTTATCCTCTTCAATCTTTAACCTCATAATGAGGTCTTCAACAAACATCTCCTTACCTTTATTCCTTAAGTTATTTTTGAAGTGTTTCCACAAAGATGGTAACTTCTCGATCATAACAACTACTTAAAAAGTTTCATTCACAACCAAACCAACATCAAAGGTTATGTGTAGCAAGGAGATCGTGGATTTTAACATGTAACTCTTGGACTTGGTTAACTATAGTTTTACTGTCTACCATTTTAAATTCCAGAAATCTTGCAATAATGAATTTCTTAATTCTAACATCCTCTGTTCTTACTTATTTTGTAAAGCATTTGAATGTTCTTTATTGGTCTTCATACTACCATTCACATTGGACAGGTCATCTGGTCGGCCACTCAGAATATAGTTCTTGCATAAAATGTCCGAGTGCTTCCAAGCTTCTATTACCATGAAGAATTCTTTTTACATAGTTTCTTATGGAAATTGAGGAATACATTCTATAATAAACCTTTGTAGACTCAGAGTAGTCAGATAAAAGAATACCTTTTGTTGTCAATGCTTGAAATCAAAACAAAAAAAATTTCCTATTTTTTCTGCCGGTGCCATGGCAGGAGCAACATTTGTACGACTAGAAGTATCAATGTTAGTTGTTGAAACATTCGTAACTAAATAATTGACTTGGTTATCAATTGTTATTTTGCTGTCACAAATAGACAAACACTTCGTATTCCATAATACTAACAACTAAAGTCTTAAACTATAAATAACTTGTTTCTTGTTTATCAATGTAGTTTTTATATTCTTCTAATTGTCAACCGAATGAAATGAATTTTAACTCATGATGAAGTTTTTATATTTTCAAATCACTATTAAGTTCAAATATAGTAAACAGCTAATAGCTTTAATCTCCAGAAATCAAAATATAGATTATTATATTAAATTCCTTAAGATTGTTGTTTTCCGTGTACAAAATCAATATTAACAACAAGAACTTCACCACCAAGTTCAAGAACAACATTAAGAAATACAAAGATGTTCAAACATTTTCAAACACAAGTTCAAACAATTAATGAACTATTAAAAAAAAGTTTCAAACTATTTTCTGGAAAATAATAGAACCATAAAAAAAGATGAATTTAAAAATTATAGAATCAAGTCCACAAAATTTATGGTGTGTCTTTAAGGAATTTATTTTCCTAAATTACCCAGGTTAATGGAATATATTCTCCCTGAATAAAATAATTAACTTTAGAAAATATTGGTACCTCAAATTTTCTAAATAATTAACTCACTCAAAAATATGAAAACCAGACATGAATTTTTTAAGAAGAATAAAATGTTTTTCACTTCAAAATTTCTTGCCTTTATCTGAAGAAAATTTCAATAATTTATAGTTGAATGGTGGTGCATTATATCAGAAGCAATGGTTCATGAAAAGGTGTACTATTTTAAAATTACACTGACCTACGAACCCTACCTTGCGCACAGGTGGCCCATATCCGACTGTAGGTTTTTTATTTCACCAAAATAGAAATATTTATTTCTTTTGTAGACCCATCTTCATTTGTAGATGGGTGACCTACGTCTGTAGATCATGTTTCCTTCTTCAAACAGTCTCAAAGGGTCACGTCCCTTTGAGTTTTGTTGTGACATGCATCTTCCTATGCCATGTGCGTTCACAAATGAAGAAAATATTTTCCATTGTATTTTTGGATTAAAAACATTAGTAATCCCTAATTTTCAAATGAATTTTGTCTAAAAGGATAATCACTCAATCTATCATTTGACAAATCCAAATTCAAATTCAAAGTCGACAATGAAACCCAATTCGAGCCGAACAAGTGATGACAACGACGATGTGAGGTATATCTTGTTCTTGACTCACTATCCATATGAAGAAATTACTCTTAATAGAAGAATAAGAAGTTCCTTCATTTTACATTAACATTTCCACTTAGAACCCAATATACACAATGTATAATAATATCTCAACCACAATATCACCCAAGAGAAAGTTTAATGCAATGCCATGTGGTGATATGAGATAAAATATAATGGATAAAGTACAACTTGTATACTCCTTATAATCCTATGCTCTAGGAGAGGACCTATGGAGGGTTCATAATCCATGTTCTAATCACAATCTCATTAATCAACCTTTCCAGTACTTTCCTCAGTTAAGGTGTTTTGATAATATAATTCATTTTCTTTTGCAAAGTATGTTTGTTATATAGTAGTACTTGTTTTCATGAATATGTGAAATGAATCAGTATGCATGTTCATGGAAAATCAATGATGTATAATACTAAGCTCAACAATGGTATAAATGAATCCAAGTCACTCAAATCTAAGTAAATCATGATACAAGCCCTAACACGAGAGTCATAATAATAAGAAAAAGGTATTGTTATTGCTCAAACAATGCCAGCATTAGCATACCTATATGCATAATAATAATGATAGTAATAATAATCTTTTAAATTAATAGTAAAGTTCACGCAATCCTCCACATGGACATTATGATAAATTAATCAATTTAATAATAAGGTTCACACAAGTCCCCAAACGAGCATCACAATAACAATAATCAATCCAAATAATATAATCATATAGCATTCACCCAAACTATAGTCCTAATTATATGATAAGTTTCCACCTCTTTATTTATGACAAAATTAAATTCAAATACTCAAACAAAGAATATACTCATCAATAATTATGATAAAAAGTTATTATTTATTCATAATATATAGTAACTATGCCAAGATTCCTCCTTTAATTACTGATTGATAACTACAATCTCCTTACAACCGAAGTAGTTTCTAGGACCCAATAATTTTTTCAAATTCCACTAAACATGATTCAAAAATCTTAAGTGAGTACTCATTATCGATTTTTCATGATCAATAAGTCATTTATCTACAATTTACCGTAAATATATCTACAAGTAGAGAGAATAGTTAAAATATTCATTTTATTACTTTAATCCATTAGTAGACTCTGGTACAGAACCCCAATCCCCCATTCATTCATAAAACATAATTAATTCAGACATAACACATAAATACCTCAGGAAAGAGTCAAGGTATAACTCAACTTACCTTAACAATGATCCACAAGCGAACCTCACATTTTGAGGAGTCAAACAGAAGCTCTACTTTATTGTATTATCATTAAATGCATACAATATTTTCCAATATGATATCTATACATAAATAGGTGTCTAAAGATATCCATATTGACATATTATTGTTCCTGGTCTAAAATCACCTTGAAAATTAACCCCAAAAATAAAAGAGAAAAGCTAAAATATTAGTAGAAAATTACTTTTATCATAGTCTAAAGGTTTCTAATCTAAAATTCCATAAAAAATTGAGTAGAAATAAGATTACAAATCATCAAAACATCAATACTTCACTTTTATGGTAAAATCCCTAATCTTTATTATCAAACCCTCTTTAAAATAAGAATTTTTGGAAAACTTTTAACAAATTTAGTTTGTGCGTAATATAAGGACCTTAAATCCAAAATATCAATAAAAACCCATCCTAAAGTGGTCCTAAATGAAAAACTTCCAATTTCTTACTGTGGATTTAAAATCACAACTTTATAAATTAAAACCATAAAAAACAAAATATATATCCTTGGAAAATGAGCAAAATAAAGGGATACTTACATATCCAATAATTACAAATTGAAAGCTTATCCAGAATCTTGGCATATCAAGTATCTTACCTCCTAAGATATAAAAAACATAAAATTCGTGATCTGCCAATTTAGGCACTGTCTAGGTGAAAAATTTATTCCTCGCGTTTGAAGGACCCCATTGTATTTGTGAATAATAATTTTTTTCATTGATTAGTTAAAAAAGACTCTTCTTTACTTTTGTGTTGATTCTTACATCATGTTTGTGAATAAGAACCTCTACACTAGGAAACTAGCACCTGTTGTTTGTACTAAAATGGTCATATCAACCTTATAAAAATTTCAAATTCATCGATTCTTTTTGTATTGTGTCAAAAATTTTGATACAAATATAATTATATCACACTCATACACAAAGTAATTCATTATATTCAGGTGGTACTATTATAATGAAACAGTATAAAACTACAAATAAGTACCCTAAAACTCAACTAAGACCTCTCAAATAGAATATAATAGTATAAACCATTTGTAAATCACATAGTACACACAGTGGCATTGATGAAATTAAATCCAATAGTTATATCATTGAGTATTAACCTAATTTAATTTTTTGTTGGCAATAAAATGTAAATATTAGTATACCATTAGAATGAAATACATCCAAAGAGCAAATTTAAAAGAAAACTAATTACAAACTCTATCTACATAAGCTTCACATTGTATAGCTAGTTTATTCCCTCTATACATTATAATTCACTCATTAACTATTGCCCATATTTTCTGAAAGATAAAGTAGCATTCGCATTATTTTTTTAATTTTTTTTTGTAATTATTGCTTCTAAATATTGTGTAGAATAGAACCATAAGCAGTACCTACTATATCTTTTTTAAAACTCTTATAAGGCTTATACCTAATCTATCTATTTTACTCTTATACATATCTTAGAACATCACACAACTCAAACCAATTTGCTACTCTTGACTATGTTGTACTGACAAAGTAAGAGGCACTAAGCAAGTGAGTAATAGTGTTAATCTTATCCCGATAATACAACAGAAATTTGGAGTCATCATAATGAATTTCAAACCTCATAAGCCTGTCTATAGTTAACAATAACTCCTGCATAGCCACCAATAGTATGAATCTATGTATAGGGAAAAACACTCTATACTAGACCAGATCAGACTCTTTTTAAATAGGCCTAGTCTCCCTTTATAAGGACTTAATTCTGTCAACTTTCTCTTTGTATATCTTTTGACTATTTTACCCCTTCTTGTGATTGCTATATGATGATTTTGGGGTGTGAGGATGGTTCGCATACTTTCTAATGAAATTTGGAATAATTTATACAAGTTTTGTTTTCTAGGAGTTAAAATGGGCTCATAGTTGACTTCAGTCAATATTTGTTATTTGTGTGTAAGAGAACAAAACAAATTGTGAGAGCAGATCTAAAATATTGATTTTAGGTTGGTAGGGTTGTTTGGCTTAATTTTATGGAAATTAGGTCTTATTTTTATCCTCGGTTTCAAAGATTATAAAATGTTGTCTTGGGGGTCAATTTTGTGAAAATAAACTTTGTTTTTTAAATCTGATGTCGCCATTTAGTTTGAAAGATCAAATTTAGTCTAGTGTCATATTTTGTCTACCTTCATTGTATTCGAAATGAATATCGAGGTTTGATCACAACTTTGTAACTAGTTTCTAGTGCTTCCTGTTAGCGGACACAGGATTGCTAAAGTGGTAGCTTCTTAAGAAACATATGTGCCTCTTTAGCAAACATGAGCAACTGCTGATAAAATAAATGTTTGACTACTTTAATGGTCACTGCTTTTACGATAAAGGAACGCTCTAGAGACCCACCCTTTTTTGGCTAGACCGCTTAACTAGTCAACACACTCTTTAGCGGTGACTGTTTAAGCGGTACTACTTCATTAGTCATTGTTGTGCAGTCCATAAATAGTATTTTCTTGATTTTTATTTCATTTTTGGGACTTTCAACTTCTGGTTGAGGTAGTTTTTAATGATATTTTTTTCATTTTTGAGCATGGTAAGCTCTAAATCACTATTTCAATTATTTTACTTTGATTATTGTCATTTAAAAACCATTAAATTGTATTTAAAAATTGGAATTTAGATATTTTTGCCCAGAAGGACTAAAATAGTTTTTCTTTGATTTAAACATTGTTTTAACCCGTTTCACATGGGTTTTGTTCTATGGATTCCTTTAATCATTGGAAAGGTGTTTATAAAAAAATTCCAATTTAATCATTTCTTTTTTAAAAGCTCTTTCAAGGATCCATTTTAACATCAATTTAAAAATAGGAGATATGGGTATCATTGGCTTCCTTTTAATGTGTAGATTCTAAATTTGTATGTTTTAGTTGATTACAACGCTTTCAAATGGGAAAATATCCATGTGAAGGATTTTGGGATTAGATATTGGCGTCATGAGATAGATCATGGATTAACTTTCTTCAGACTTGGATGGATAGTTAATATTTATATAAGGTTGTGCTTTGGGTATGGATAATAATGATGAACATAATATTTTAATTTTTGCGTACCTGTGTGTGTTGTTGTACTATTTTTGTTGGTAATTTTAGATAATATTTACAATTTGTGGCCCATGTAGGTGTCTTATCTAATATTATTGGACTTGTGTATGCATTTGGTTTCTACTTTCAAGACAAAATTAGATAAGTTAGGGTTAAAGTTATGTTATTGATGTATTCACTTAATTTTTCACTCTAATCCAAGTCCATGTGGGTTCAATATCTAGCTCAAAAGGGCTTCTTTATTACTTGATTGACCACATATACGTGCGCATGCGATAGGATCATAACAAGTTCTAAGCGCTATTGTTGGGGACTTAAAAATTGGCAACAATATGATTATTAGTTTTGTTATTTTATTTTATAAGTTCTAACAACTTGATCTCTACTTCTAATTCTAGGAGAAGCTCTAAATATCAAGTAATTTGACAGGGGAAAGGGATTTGGTTAACCCATATTTTGTACCTGAGAGACAATTACATCAATTATGGAAAGAAATAGTACTTCTCTGTCACATACTACAAGTTTGATAGGATGAAGTCGATCCTACTATCATGATTGAAGAAAAACTTCCTTGTAGGATAGTACACAAAATGGCAATCCTATTCGCAACTAATGTTACCTCTGCCATCCGTAGGTTATAACTTAGAGGTAGATTTGAGGTTAAACAGAATGTGGTGTAGTTATTGCACAAGAGTGGGAAATTCACAAGCTTGTTGCATGAGGATCCACAGGTCCATTAGTAGAGCATTTTATACATCAGTGACACCTTCATTCCCATTAGAGTCTTCATGGATTATATGAGAATTACTCTCTTTCCCTCCTCACTTTTAATGGAAACAAGGAATTAGTTAAATGCAGAACCATGATTGCTTATGCAAAATCATGGTTAGTTGACATATTGAGTGGATTCAAGACTCACATGTACTTTTATTTAAATGGTTTTGAGATCTTTATACTAGTTTCGTTGTAAGCCTTACATCATCATATCATACATACATTCATGAAATATTGGTACCATTATGGAATTACTAATTTTTTTAAAAAATAAGATATTTTTACCTAACTGATAACGCTCAATCTACAGCTCTCGTAGGAGTGTAAAGCGGTCGTTAGCAAATATAGAACCCAACCTGGGTTGGGTATCGATCCCACAGGGAATAGCTTGGCCAACAAGCAAGAGAAATTACTAGACTTTTAGTGCAAGTCTCGTAGGAAAGGGGGGATTGTAGTATGTAACCAAAACAAGAATGTAAGAACTGAAAATAGCAAAATAAAGAGAGATTGTCACGTGTGTTGTAAACAATGAGAATTGAGGCGTTGGGGTTATGTCCACCTTCAGAAGTATACGTCTCTATTGGCTATGAGTGTGTAGAGTCTTGACATGCAATTGCTTATAGAGAATTGTAGTCGATGGTAAATCCAAGCGTCTCTCGACCTAAACAAGGACTATTTCACCTTAACTCTCTCGAGCTTAAAGCGTGACTAACGGTACGAATTCTCCAAGAAGTTAGTCCAGGTACGGCACTAGCTTTTTAATAGGAACGGGTGTCCTACTACCTTGACATTATCTCTTTTCCAGACAAATAACCTTTCTCTCGAACAAGTTAAATGTTATCCTGGCGTTGGTCTATGCGTCTTCTTTTCTAGACAAGTAACCTTTCTCTCGAACAGGTTAGATGTTAGAATGGCGTGTTCTTGTGTTTGAACCGCAAAGGATGTAGATTTAAGATGAAGAGAATAATGATATAAGCAATATACTTGTCTTGAACTCACAAACTCATAGCTATAGATAGTAACTCATTCGGCTTCCATAACCCCAACTAAGAGATTTAGTTACCCATGAATGCGAAGGATATCACGTTTTGCATGGTGGATGGCGTGTAAAAGAGGTGTTAGGCGTGTGGTTTTTAGTGATTCCGTAGCAAGTAACGATTCTCTTGTTGTGGAATTTAAGAGTAGAAGAATGAAGAATTAAGAATGTATTGTAGGAAGATGTCTTTTGTTTTAAGAGTTCATTAAAAATCTCTAACATGATAGGGTATTTATAATACTCCTATCCTACTCCTACTAAGCTAATGAAATAAATAACCAAATCCTAATATACTAATAAAATCCTTGACCCAAATGTACTAGGGTAAGGTTACAAAATTATAATCCAAATAGAATAATGGAACACATAACCTAATTGCACTAGGTTAATGTATTATGGCAAAAATCCAGCTTTGTGTCTGTAAGTCCCAAAGTCTTCAGAAATGTTGTTTTAGCCCGGGACAGATTTTCCATGCAGCAGATTTAGTCCTTTATGCGTCCAGCTCCCTTCCATCTCGTTTGTGAGCTTTCTTTTGCGTCAAGTAAGCCATAAATTGCTGTATTTTGCATCATTTATACCTGAAACTTTCCTAATCACATTTGTTAGCTCATTTACAGGAAAAAGGACTAAAAGTGTATGAAATAGATAATTAGTTCTCAAAACTAGGCTAAAATATGGGCAAAATATATTGATATAGGCGCGTAAATTCGCCTATCATCAACACCCCACACTTAGAGCTTTGTTCGTCCTCGAACAACATATCATGTCCTTCTAAGCATTGACTTAAGGTTTTTACAGAAACAACACAAAACATTCTTCAAGACAAGCACAACAATTATCAACGAAGAGTAGCTTTCCGATTATAAGTAGAAACAATTTAACCTCAAGCATAGACTCGTGATGGTGATCAACTCGCATGCAAACGTTAAGGTACATAGAATCATATACAACTATCCAAAACTCATCAACCATGTGTGTCTCACAATATAGTACCCATAACCACTCACAAGTATAGCATATTTTCAAACATGGGTATCAAAATATCCTTGCACTCACTCTCACAAAGAATTCATATGTAGCAACTGATGACCATAGGCTTGCCCTTAATGTAGTACTCCACTAAATGTCGGAATGTTAAGATTAGGATCAAGTAGGTCTTTAGATGGTTGTAATGTAGGCTAAGGGACGGGTAGGACTATTTTGGCCAGAAATAGTGACTAAGTTCCTAAGCACTTTAATACATCACTTTGTATCTATGACACTTTTTTCTTTCAACCTTTCTTTATTTTATTCTTCCACCCTTGTTTTCCAATTTTAAGCACAACTCACTTTTCAGCTTTCTTTTCCTTTTTCTTCTCACAACATACCTCTTATGATAGCACTTTCTTTTTCATAACATATTCAAGCACCATTACAATTTAAAGCATCATACTCAACCAATTTCCTCTTATGTTGTCATATGACTTTTTCACTTTAAAGCACTTAGGAATTTGGATCAAATTATGGTCTTGAAAAAAATGGATTAGGCTTACATACAAGGTTGTCAAAGAAATAGGCTAAAGGCTCAAAAGGGTTTAACTAGGATGATGTCCATGGGTAGGTAAAACTGAAGGTAAACAAATATAGGTTGCCAAAGACATGCCTAAATCATCTCCTAAACTCACACTCCTTATTTTCGCTTTGCATACATACCGGGCAAGTTCTAGCATCAGCCACAAACATAGAATATACTATTAATCTCACACACACAAGGCACATGGTCGACTTGATTGGTAGTAATATAGACTCTCGACCCAACAAGTGAAGGAATTGAATCACAATATCACATAATAGTCACAACTAGAGCCTAAATGTCTCAATAGTCACAATTGTAGCACATACTCTTGTTCTAATCTCATGCTGCCTATCAAAATAATTTCATGCGTAGCTAGAAAAAATTTTTACTCCTAAAAAACAAAAAAACGTCAAACGAAAAAAATGGACTAAAAACGAAGTAAAACAAGTAAAACAAGCGAACATACAAACATAGCATGCAGATTCTGCAGACACCCCACACTTAGACTCGACACTGCCCTCAGTGGAAAATAAAGTCGAAGAACCTGATTAGTCGGACTCTTCCTCAATGTCGGGGGTCATACCCCCTTCGTCCGAATCATCGTACGAGTCATCGTCAGAGTTCTCCTCAGCATCAGAATCAGGCAGGCGTCTATCATCATCAGTTGGCACGTCATCATCAAGAGGTTCCTCGAAATAGACTCCCACTCCACACATCTCCCGGGCATGTCTGTTCATTGGGTAGTCGTGGTCCAGCTGTTGGAGCTCTTCAGCAGTTGGAATACGTCCACCACTCAGCATAGTGAATCTCGTCATGCCATAGAGATGACGGAAGAAACTCTCGTCACGAGCGTGTCTCTCCGCAGTGGTAAGGTTGACTCCATGCGTTGTTTCAGCATCTTTGACCTTGGTGAGGTCAACCTTCTTTGGGGTATGTGGGAGTTTGTGGTCAGCTGGTTCCTCTTCTATATCCTCCTTCCGCAACATTGCTGTCAACAAATTGCCGAATGTGAAATGGGACCTGCTGTGGAGTCTGGCTTTTCTCATGGTAGATCGAATGATTGCCCCAAAGTTGATAGAGACATTCGTCATCAATGCATAAACCAGGCACACTCTATCTCTCGATATCTTTGTGTATTGCGTCCCAGGAATGAGGCATGAGTTGACAATGCGCATCCAGATTCTTGCTTCCCTATTTAGTGGAGCATAGGGGAATGTGTTGTGACGGCCTGTTTCCTTATGTCTGCCCCATCTCGCCATCGATCTGCTTCCACAAAGCGTGTGTCTTATAGCTCTGTAAGGTGGCCTGCTGTACAGCTCTTTGTATGGTGCAGTGTCGACCGAAGGTAGGCCTAGAAACGAGTTGATCCAATCCGCTGTAAGCTGTAACACTTGGCCCCGAATTTTGACTTCGTTTCCTGTTGTGTTTGGCGACCAGTTGGCATAAAACTCTCTTGTCAAGTCAAGATTGCACTCTCCCATGTCACGGAAGATGAAATCCAGCTTCAAAGCCATTATCTTAGCCAACAGTTGCGGCTCCTTCTTTGCTAAGGTCTCCTTGTTGATTAAGTCGACGTGCACATATTTCTTTTCTTTGTTGCTGCTGTACCATGCCTTGGCTTCTTCCTCAAGAACCCATTTGATTCCGAACATTCTGCGTGGTAGGTGTGCGGAAGATGATTCGCCTTGGTCTTTTCGGCTTCTCTTTTTGTCCTTGCGGGTCGTGGTAGCCTTCTCCTTGCCTTGCCTTGCTTTCGGTGCCATTGAACCTGAGACTAGAAATAATGTTAGATGCAGCACAATCGCACTTTAGACAATCTATATGCAAGCATTAGGGGTACCACCCCGCACTTAATCTTGTTGGCATAAATCGGTGAAGTGAACGTGGTCGAGTACTCAGACTTCGTCGACATACGTCCTCGGTTTGTATTCCGACAAGAAAATCAGCATTACATCACTTATGAGCAGCCATTTGGACGACTTGCATGGTGTATATAGCAACGTTACAACATAGGGGTTACCACATGGAATTGCTATTCAAACAACAAACACCACCACCTAAGTCGATAGTCACTATAACCTTATCCCGATGGCCGGGATGGTTAATCATGCAAGCATCCAAACAACACTCTCAATCAATATTCATGGCCACATATGTTCAGCAAGTATCACAACAATGCCATTGAAACAAAATTCAAGTCGGAAACAAGTCATGAATTTCATTCGTATTCATTCAATCACACGATTTTTGCAACAATTATCCAATCACATGAACATCACCACTAATCTCACATGATTTAGCATTTAATAATAAGCATAGTAAAGTAGTACTTACGATAAATAGATGAAGACTAAGAGAGCACTTACTTGCTTGAAGATTGTGGAGAAGTTGTTGTGGATTGGAAGAAAAAAGGAAGAAAAATTTGAGAGGATTTGGGATGATATGCGGCGCCTTTAGGGTTACTTCTAATGTGTTTGTGATAAAAAACCAAGTCCCCTTTATATAGGAGGAGTATGGGTCGGGTTATGACCCATTTACAATCGGATTTGGGAACAAAATCACCCTATATGCGGCGCATATCCCTCGGCATATCACATGTATATGCGGCGCATTGTCCATGGCATAATGGGACATATGCGCCGCACATAGTATGGCATATCTAGGCATATGCGGCGCATATGGTATGGCATTTGGTCTCAGTATCTCAAATGCCATAGCATAGGCGGCGCATAGTCAAAAGCACACCTAGGAATAGGCGGCGCATAGGGTATAGCACACTAGATTCCGAGTCCTTAGGCTATAGAATAGGTTGTGCATCGTTCGTGGCCTATTTTTACCAAGGCCTAGCCTTCCTCGAAGCCTATTATGACGTGAGAAAGGCTCAATTCATAGCCTTATGCATCACCATTCCTAACTTACCGCCTTTACCATACAACGCGACCAAATCGTCAATTGAAATCAATCTCCTCGTTGCATACTTCTTACACCTATATTTGCTCAAACAAATGAAAACGATTAGTACGATGGGTTGCCTCCCACCAAGCGCCTTAGTTTTGGTCGTGGCACGACTCTTATTTTTGGATTTTCATTTTTCAAAAAGAAAAAATACTAAAACGACAAAACGATAAAACAATAAAACGAAGGGTTGCCTCCCATCTAGCGCCTTATTTATTGTCGTGGCTCGACGTAGTAATCTCGAGTACTTAGACTTCGTCGAGATAAGTGATGGCCATGTCATTCATCGAGTCAAGAGGACCGATATATGGCTTAACACGATGGCCATTCACCTTGAAGATAACACCCTCATTATTTTCCAATTCGACTACTCCAGACGAGTAGACGTGGGTGACTTTAAATGGACCAGACCACTTTGATTTTAACTTACCTGGGAAGAGCTTGAATCTGGAGTTAAAGAGTAGCACCATGTCACCTTTTTGGAAGTGTCGTTGAACAATCCGCTGATCGTGATACTTCTTCATCCGCTCCTTGTATAAATCTGATCTTTCATATGCATGGAGACGGAATTCATCTAGCTCGTTCAGCTGCTCCAACCTCAGGTTCTTCACATCATCCCAATTCAGATTCAAGTGCTTCAATGCCCATAATGCCTTGTATTCAAGCTCGATGGGTAGATGACAAGCCTTCCCATAAACGAGCTGATAAGGTGACATACCAATGGGTGTCTTGAATGCAGTCCTATACGCCCATAGTGCATCATCTAGCTTCCGAGACCAATCCTTCCGATTCGCATTGACCGTCTTGGCAAGGATTTGCTTGATCTCCCGATTGGAAACCTCTACTTGTCCACTAGTTTGGGGATGATAAGGCGTAGCTACCTTGTGTTGCTTGACTCCATACTTGGCCAATACAGATTTGAATAGCTTGTTGCAGAAGTGAGATCCTCCATCACTTATGATAGTACGAGGTACCCCAAAGCGAGAGAAGATATTCTTCTTTAAGAACGCTACAACACGCTTTCCTTCGTTATCGGCCAATGCTACAGCTTCAACCCATTTCGACACATAATCCACAGCAACCAAGATGTACTTCATTCCAAACGAATTCACGAATGGTCCCATGAAATCAATACCCCATACATCAAAGAGTTCTACCTCCAGAATTATGGACATGGGCATTTCATGGTGTTTTGAAATAGCACCTTGACGTTGGCATTGGTCACACCTTCTCACATAGTCGTGTGCATCTCTGAATATTGTAGGCCAATAATAACCACTTTGCAAGACTTTTCTTGCTGTTCGATTCCCTGCATGATGGCCTCCAACTTGCGAAGTGTGGCATGCTTCTAATATAGTGGGCACTTCTTCATGGGATATACATCGTCGAATGATACCATCCGCGCATCTTCGAAACAAATAAGGCTCATCCCAATAATAGTGCTGAACGTCATGCATAAACTTCCTCCTCTGGTGGTAAGATAAATTGGAAGGTAACACATTACTCACCACGAAATTTGCAAAGTCGGCATACCATGGTAAGTCTTCCATTGTTGTCGCTAATATCTCCTCGTCAGGGAATGCATCGCCAATCTGATTTTCTGATTGCGCCACATACTCATTCTCAAGTCTAGATAGGTGATCAGCCACTTGGTTCTCGCAACCTCTTCTATCTTTAACTTCGAAATCAAACTCTTGCAGCAGCAACACCCATCGAATCAGCCTTGGCTTTGCATCCTTCTTTGTCATTAGATACCTAAGAGCTGCATGGTCTGTGTGAACGATCACCTTAGTACCTAATAGGTAGGCGCGGAACTTCTCAAACGCATATACAACCGCTAATAGCTCTTGTTCAGTGACGGTGTAGTTCCTTTGGGCTTCATTGAGGACCTTACTCGCATAATAGATAGGATGAAATAATTTCTCCTTTCTCTGTCCAAGAACAGCGCCAACAGCTACACCACTAGCATCACACATGATTTCAAACGGGAGCGTCCAATCTGGTGTTACCATGATAGGGGCTTCAATGAGTTTTTCTTTAAGGCATTCAAATGCCTTTAAGCATTCATCATTAAAGTCAAACTTCGCATCTTTCTCCAATAGCTTGCATAATGGACTAGAAATTTTGGAGAAGTCTTTGATGAATCTACGATAAAACCCAGCATGGCCAAGAAAACTACGAACTCCCTTCACCGAAATTGGAGGTGGTAGCTTCTCAATTACCTCTATTTTGGCGCGATCAACCTCTATTCCTCTTTCGGAGATCTTGTGCCCAAGAACAATTCCTTCTTTTACCATGAAGTGGCACTTCTCCCAATTCAGCACAAGGTTGAACTCTACACATCTTTGTAATGCCATGCTTAAATTCACCAAACATGCTTCGAAAGACTCCCCAACAACTGAAAAGTCGTCCATAAATACCTCCAAAGTGTCTTCTACCATATCAGAGAAAATAGACATCATACATCGCTGAAAGGTGGCTGGTGCATTACATAACCCGAATGGCATACGTTTGAAGGCAAACGTACCATATGGGCATGTAAACGTTGTCTTCTCTTGGTCTTCTGGTGCAATAAAAATCTGATTATAACCTGAATAACCATCAAGAAAGCAAAACCATCCTTTTCCCGCTAATCGATCTAGCATTTGGTCCATAAATGGCATGGGGAAGTGATCCTTGAGAGTCCAAGAATTCAGCTTGCGGTAGTCCATGCATACTCTCCATCCAGTGACGGGCCTGAGTGGAATAAGCTCATTCTTTGCATTCGCAACCACCGTCATACCTCCTTTCTTAGGAACACATTGTACTGGGCTTACCCATGTACTATCAGAAATAGGATACACAACTCCTGCGTCTAACCACTTGATAATCTCCTTCTTCACCACCTCTTGCATTGGTGGGTTTAGACGTCTTTGGTGTTCGATGGTGGGTGTGCACTTTTCTTGGAGCTGAATTTTATGAGTGCAAATCCCAGGTGGAATACCAAGGATATCCGCAATGGTCCATCCAATAGCTTTAATATACTTGCGTAAAATTGCAATAAGAGCTGCAACTTGTTGCTCACCTAAATCGGCTGCCACTATGACTGGAAGAGTGTTTCCGCTTCCTAAGAATGCATACTTCAAATGGCTTGGCAGCTCCTTTAATTCTAATGTGGGTGGTTCTTCAATAGATGGCTTAGCTGGTGGTGTGGGTCGATTCTTGAGATCAAGATCCAGCTTCTTAGGAGGACAGCGATATGCTCCTAATCCCGATAGAGCACAAATCTCATCTTCAGAAATTTCAGCATCATCATCATCTTCTTCCATGAGCAAAACCTCCAAAGGATCATCAAGAATTTGCTCTTCAGCAAGTAACTCATCCTCGTCATCAACGACAACATCAGCCACAGAAAATACACTTAGATCTTTGGGTTGCTTCATTGATTTGCAAACATCAAAGCGCACCACTTCATCATTTATTCGGAATGAAAGCTCATTAGCTCTCAAATCTATGAGCACACTTCCCGTAGCAAGGAAAGGGCGTCCCAAGATTATGGGAACCTCTGAATCTGCTTCGCAATCCAAGATGACAAAGTCTGCTGGAAATATGAATGAAGATACCTTCACCAAGACATCGCATAGAATACCAACCGGTCGTTTTACCGACCTATCCGCCATAACAAGCTTCATATTAGTTGGTGTAGGATCTCCCAACCCCAACTTCTTGTAGATTGATAATGGCATCAAGTTGATGCTGGCTCCTAAGTCACATAATGCTTTAGCAAAGTCCAAGGATCCGACGGTGCAAGGAATAGTGAAAGCTCCGGGGTCGGCCTTCTTCTGAACTATGGATCGGGTAGCTATTGCACTACAATGATGCACATCTTCTTTCAGCTCATAGCTTGCTGCCCTCTTCTTAGTCAAAAGATCTTTCATAAACTTCGCATACCCAGGCATTTGTTCAAGTGCCTCTACCAATGGGACATTAATAGTTAGCTGCTTCAACATGGTCATAAATTTGCTGAACTTAGTGTCATCGGCCGCCTTCTTCAATCTTTGTGGAAAAGGTGGTGGTGGGTATGGAAGTGTTCTTTCCATGGCTTTCTTCTCCTCTTGCTTCCGTTTATTATTCTTTTCAGGCTGCACGTCACTAGGCAACACGTCCTTGACGTTGGAAGTGGATATTGCGGCGTCTTCCCTAGTGGCGTCACTAGGTGTGGCGGTTATGTCTGCTGTTCTGTCAACTACTTGCTTGCTTTCTGCTGAAGTTTCCAGCACCTTACCACTCCTCGTAGTGATGTCCATGCATGACCCATCATTCCTTGGGTTTTGCACAGTATCGCTAGGCAAGGTGCCGGCTTTTCTTTGGTTGAGGGTTGCTGAAAGTTGACTGAATTGCTGCTCTAGTTGCTTGATAGAAGTGGAATGAGAATCAACTAATTGCTTCATGGAGGCCAAATCGTCTATCACCTCCTTGACTCCCGCGTTCGTCGCTTCCACTCCTTTCAATAACTTAGCCATCATGTCTTCCATAGAATTAGATGTGGTGGTATCACGTCTACCAGGGGGAACGTACAAACCACTATTTTCATTATTTTTCTTCCAACTACCTTGGTCTTTACCTCCAGATTTATCATAATAGTTCTGACCTTGGTTTCCTTGGGCATTCCCACGGAAACCCCCCTGATTGTTCAAGTAGTTGGCCTCCTCTTCTGAATCAGATTCGTCTCTTCCTTTTGACGCAATAGATTTCACTTTTTCAGTCTTCCCTAATAGATGCTTTGTAAGAAGATCCATTTGGGTTTTCATGTGCGCCATATCTTGATCACGTTCTTCTTCTCTCCTTCTTTGATCTGCAGACATGCCAATAGATAAAGTGGGGCTTGCTACCTCAGAATCCCTGGTATGCCAAGCTCTACTTTGTTTAGTCATACGATCTAGCATGTTGCTTGCTTGACCAAAGGTGAGGTCCATAAAAGAACCTCCAGCTGCATTATCCACCACTGGTTTAGTTACTGAATTCAAGGCTCTATATAAGATCTCCATGAGGTGAACATTAGTCATGTGATGGTTTGGGCATCTTGCTAGCTTTGTCTTGAACCTCTCCCATGTTTCGTGAAGAGCTTCAGAGGGAAGCTGACGAAAGTTTCTGATTTCATCTCTCAATTGAGCCCTCTTGGATGGCGGAAAGAATCTTTCTAGGAAAGCGTCTCTCAATTGCCTCCAATTTGTAATAGAATCAGGAGTCAGCCCATTCAACCATAATGTTGCCTCCCCAGACAGAGACAATGGAAATAGACGTAATCGAATAGCATTCTGACCAACTCCAGGATTGTCAAAAGACTTGCATGTAGAAATAAAGTTGATGAGATGCATATTCGGATCATCGCCTGCTAGTCCACCAAATAAACCCTTGAGTTGCAATAACTGAATCATGGTGCTAGTGATGTTGAACTTGGCTCCGGGCGCTAATGGTGGTGGAATTATAGCTCCAGTGGCTCCGGCACCATCAAGATCATCATCATCATCGTCGAAAGCTGGTTGCAAAGGTTGGCGATCATATCTGTACCGAGCTTGTCGACCTCATCTGTTGGCAGGTGTTGCCATTTCAGCGCCATGCCTTGGGTTGATCAACTCGTCATCTCCTAAATCTTCATCGTCAGGATTTGTTGCTCGTCCAGGGTTATCAATATTTTGTTGATGCACTTGAGCAGCCATCCTTTCAATTTCACGTTGTGCCTCCATTGATGCACTGAATAAACCTAAATAAAACAAAAACAACAACTAAAAGTAAAAGTACGAGAATCTTTGACCAAAGGGTCTAGTAATTATCACAAACTTGATTGACACTCGTATTCCCCGGCAACGGCGCCAATTTTTGATAACGCTCAATCTACAGCTCTCGTAGGAGTGTAAAGCGGTCGTTAGCAAATATAGAACCCAACCTGGGTTGGGTATCGATCCCACAGGGAATAGCTTGGCCAACAAGCAAGAGAAATTACTAGACTTTTAGTGCAAGTCTCGTAGGAAAGGGGGGATTGTAGTATGTAACCAAAACAAGAATGTAAGAACTGAAAATAGCAAAATAAAGAGAGATTGTCACGTGTGTTGTAAACAATGAGAATTGAGGCGTTGGGGTTATGTCCACCTTCAGAGGTATACGTCTCTATTGGCTATGAGTGTGTAGAGTCTTGACATGCAATTGCTTATAGAGAATTGTAGTCGATGGTAAATCCAAGCGTCTCTCGACCTAAACAAGGACTATTTCACCTTAACTCTCTCGAGCTTAAAGCGTGACTAACGGTACGAATTCTCCAAGAAGTTAGTCCAGGTACGGCACTAGCTTTTTAATAGGAACGGGTGTCCTACTACCTTGACATTATCTCTTTTCCAGACAAATAACCTTTCTCTCGAACAAGTTAAATGTTATCCTGGCGTTGGTCTATGCGTCTTCTTTTCTAGACAAGTAACCTTTCTCTCGAACAGGTTAGATGTTAGAATGGCGTGTTCTTGTGTTTGAACCGCAAAGGATGTAGATTTAAGATGAAGAGAATAATGATATAAGCAATATACTTGTCTTGAACTCACAAACTCATAGCTATAGATAGTAACTCATTCGGCTTCCATAACCCCAACTAAGAGATTTAGTTACCCATGAATGCGAAGGATATCACGTTTTGCATGGTGGATGGCGTGTAAAAGAGGTGTTAGGCGTGTGGTTTTTAGTGATTCCGTAGCAAGTAACGATTCTCTTGTTGTGGAATTTAAGAGTAGAAGAATGAAGAATTAAGAATGTATTGTAGGAAGATGTCTTTTGTTTTAAGAGTTCATTAAAAATCTCTAACATGATAGGGTATTTATAATACTCCTATCCTACTCCTACTAAGCTAATGAAATAAATAACCAAATCCTAATATCCTAATAAAATCCTTGACCCAAATGTACTAGGGTAAGGTTACAAAATTATAATCCAAATAGAATAATGGAACACATAACCTAATTGCACTAGGTTAATGTATTATGGCAAAAATCCAGCTTTGTGTCTGTAAGTCCCAAAGTCTTCAGAAATGCTGTTTTAGCCCGGGACAGATTTTCCATGCAGCAGATTTAGTCCTTTATGCGTCCAGCTCCCTTCCATCTCGTTTGTGAGCTTTCTTTTGCGTCAAGTAAGCCATAAATTGCTGTATTTTGCATCATTTATACCTGAAACTTTCCTAATCACATTTGTTAGCTCATTTACAGGAAAAAGGACTAAAAGTGTATGAAATAGATAATTAGTTCTCAAAACTAGGCTAAAATATGGGCAAAATATATTGATATAGGCGCGTAAATTCGCCTATCATCACTAACCCTCTGTATTAGCCTATTAGTCGAAGAGAAAATATGGATATTAATATTAAGATTTAGTATTGAGATAGTATATGGGTTTTAAACCCCTTACGGGGCTTAACTAGAAGTACTGAAGCTTGGTAGGTATATATGGAGGTTATCCAATAACCTCACTCATATCACATCATCATTGCATTTCATACACTATGAATTTGCAGTGTTGTACTTTATGTTTAATTTGATGCATGTATATTCTATTTATTTTGCATACCTATTTTTTTTATGTGCTATATTTAGAACTATTAGTGGAGAAGATATGAGCAAGTATTTGGGACATTTTCTAATTGCATGTGATGTGCTCATATTTTGTATTTTTGTATTTTATTTTCTATTTTGCATAATCGGCCTATAATACCTACTAAGTATAAATGGACCGTACTCATCCCTATTGTGCCATTTTAGTGCAGATCCAGGTACGATGCATTACATGGTAGCTGAGTTTGTTTGGTGATTTTTGCCATATTGAGGTATTGGCCACCCTACTCCTTCAAAGTTAACCTTAGACCTCCTTCTATTCAATTTATGTCTTATTTTATGATATGAGATAAACTTGTCATTTTATTTTAGATTTTTAGTTCTATTCTAAGATAATGAGTTGTATTTAGATTGTTCTTACACTATGACACTAGGTTTTGAGATGGTTTATGGTATTATTGTTATTTAGTAATCTATTATTATTGTACATGTATGGTTGGACTTTTCTCTAGAAGTCTTGCCTTAAGCTTTTTGTTATGATTTTTTACTTTTTATTACTTTAGGAGATTGCGTTACTTGTCAAGGCTTAGCCATGATAAATGTCATAATGACCTGAGGTTTTTTGGGTCATGACTAATAGATATTAGAGAAACCAGGCTCATTAGTCTTATCAATGAAAGAAAAAGGTGTCTGGTAGAGTCTCGTGGATTGATATGTGGACGTCTATACCTACCTTTACGAGTCTATAAGATAGCTTGAAGAATCTTTCTTATTTTGTTCCTTATCATGCAAGTTTATCTATATCCTATATTCTAAACTAGGTTTTACCCTTTTTTATCATATGGTAAGTACTAGATCCTATGAGGCTAGGGATGTTGAGTTGTTATCGAGGAGGGAGCCCAACCTAGAGGATAAGCTAGAGGCCACAGATGAACTCGAGGTAGAAGATGAGCCAAAGGATCTGCCCTTTCCTGAGGTAGTACTATGGGGATTTCCCTTGAGCTTGAGGCTGATTATTTTAGAGATATGGGTCCTACTCAGGTTCTATAATGTACTACTGCCCCAGTCTTTGAGGTTTTTTTTGATTCATTTGTTGACTAATTTTGAGGGTGTTCCTTTGAGTGTACTTGGTATTCCTCAAACTCTAAGTGTTGTACCTTTATATATGATAGATTTTACTTATAATGTTTCTCTAATTTTGAGTGTAATTAATTTATCATTATAGATGATTACCTATGGTATTCTGCAGGCTTCAAGTACTATTTATTCTTCTACGACTAAAGTGATCCAAGGTTATGCAACTTCTCTCGACAGTCAATCAATAACAATAGGAATTGATAACGCTCTACAACTCTTGTGAGTGTAAAGCGGTCGTTAGCAAATATAGAACCCAACCTGGGTTGGGTGTCGATCCCACAGGGAATAGCTTGGCCAACAAGTAAGTAAAATTACTAAACTTTTGGTGCAAGTCTCGTAAGAAGGGGGGATTGTAGTGTGTAACCAAAACAATAAAGTAAAAGATGAAAATAGCAAAGTAAAAAGAGAAAGATTGTTACGTAAGTTATAAACAATGAGAATTGAAGTGTTGGGGTTATGTCCACCTTCTGAGGTATACGTCTCTATTGGCTATGAGTGTGTAGAGTCTTGACATACAATTGATTATAGAGAATTGTAGTCGATGGTAAATCCAAGCGTCTCTCGACCTGAACAAGGACTATTTCACTTTAACTCTCTCGAGCTTAAAGCGTGTCTAACGGTACGAATTCTCCAAGAGGTTAGTCCAGTTACGACACTAGCTTTTTAATAGGAAAGGGTGTCCTACTACCTTGACATTATCTCTTTTCCAGAAAAATAACCTTTCTCTTGAACAAGTTAAATGTTAGACTGGCGTTATTCTATGCGTCTGCAGCCACAAGAATTTGCATTAAGATGAAGAGAATAAAGATATAAGCAATATACGTGTCTCGAACTCACAAACTCACAACAATAGATAGTATCTCATTCGGCTTCCATAACCCCAACAGAGAAGTTTAGTTACCCATGAGTGCGAAGGAGATCACGATTTGCATTGTTATTGTTGAGTAATGGCGTGTGGATTAGGTGATAGGCGTGTGGCGTGATTCCTTAGCAAGTAACGATTCTCTTGTTGTGGAATTTAAGAATAAAATTAATGGAAAGATTAGAAGAGTTGTAATTGAGAAGTAGAATGTGTCTCTCCACTAATGAGGACTTGCCTCTCCACTAAGGGAGGACTTAATTAAAAATCTCTAGCATGATAGGGTATTTATAATACTCCTATCCTACTCCTACTATGGTAATGAAATAAATAACCAAATCCTACTAAACTAAGGAAATACTTAACCCATTTGTACTAGGTTAATGTAACATTCTCCTAATCCAAATAAACTAATGAAATACATAACCCAATTGTATTGTCAAAATCCAGCTTTGTATCTGTAAGTCCCCAAAGTCTTCAGAAATGTTGTTTTAGCCCGGGACAGATTTTCCATGCAGCAGTTTTGGTCCTTAGGCGTGTAGACTTCCTTCCCTTCCTTTGTGAGCTTTCTTTTATGTCAAGTAAGCAATAAAATGTTGTATTTTGCATCATTTATACCTGAAACTTTCCTAATCATGTTCGTTAGCTCATTTACAGGAAAAAGGACTAAAAGTGCATGAAATATATAATTTGTTCTCAAAACTAGGCTAAAATATGGGCAAAATATATTGATATAGGCGTGTAAATTCGCCTATCATCAACACCCCACACTTGCAGCTTTGTTCGTCCTCGAACAAAATATCATGTCCTTCTAAGCATCAACTTAGGGTTTTTACAACAACAACACAAAACATTCTTCAAGACAAGCACAAAAATTATCAACAAAGAGTAGATTCCCGAGTATAAGTAGAAATAGTTTAACCTCTAGCGTAGACTAGTGATGGTGATCAACTCGCATGCAAACGTTAAGGTATATAGAATCATATACAACTATCCAAAGCTCATCAACCATGTGTGTCTCACAATATAGTACCCATAATTACTCACAAATATAGCATATTTTTCAAACATGGGTATCAAAATGTCCTTGCTCTCACTCTCACAAAGAATTCATATGTAGCAACTGATGACCATAGGCTTGCCCTTAATGTAGTACTCTACTAAATGTCAGAATGCTAAGCTTAGGATCAAGTAGGTCTTTTGATCGTTGTAATGTAGGCTAAGGGACGGGTAGGATCAGCTATTTTGGCCAGAAATAGTGACTAAGTTCCTAAGCACTTTAATACATCACATTGTATCATTGACACTTTTTTCTTTCAACCTTTCTTTATTTTATTCTTCCACCCTTGTTCTCATTTTTGGTTTTTCAATTTTAAGCACAACTCACTTTTCAGCTTTCTTTTCCTTTTTCTTTTCACAACATACCTCTTATGATAGCACTTTCTTTTTCATAACACATTCAAGCACCATTACAATTTAAAGCATCATACTCACCCAATTTCCTCTTATGTTGTCACATGAATTTTTCACTTTAAAGCACTTAGGAATTTGGATCAAATTACGGTCTTGAAAAAAATGGATTAGGCTTACATACAAGGTTGTCAAAGAAATAGGCTAAAGGCTCAAAAGGGTTTAACTAGGATGATGTCCATGGGTAGGTAAAACAAAGGTAAACATGTATAGGTTGCCAAAGAAATGCCTAAATCATCTCCTAAACTTACACTCCTTATTTTCGCTTTGCATACATACCAGGCAAGTTCTAGCATCAGCCATAAACATAGAATATACTATTACCTCACACACAAAAGGCACATGGTTGATTTGATTGGAAGTAATATAGACTGTCGACCCGGCAAGTGAAAGAATTGAACCACTCAATATCACATAATGAGTCACAACTAGAGCCTAAACGTCTCAATAGTCATAATTGTAGCACATACTCTTGTAATAATCTCATGCTGCCTATTAGAATTATTTCATGCGAAGCTAAAAAAAATTTACTACTAAAAAAAATAAGCAAACAAATATGAATAAATGCAAATGCGGATCGAGAAGTATAGCATGCAAATACCATCACCCCACACTTAGACGGGGCACACTGTCCTCAGTGGAAAATAAATAAGAAGAACCTGGTTAGTCAGACTCATTCTCTATGTCTGGGGTCATACCCCTTGCATCGGAATCATCATCAGAGTCATCATCCTTAGAAGTTCCTCATAAGTATCCCACTTAATTCCAAGAGTGATTTGAGGTGTTTGCATCAAGGAGGGTTCTCCTTGCTCTCTTTGGCCTCTTTTCTTGCCTTTTTGTGAAGTGGTAGCCTTTTCTTTGCCTTGTCTTGCTTTGGTGCCATTGTACCTGAGACTATAAATAGTGTTAATGGTAGCACAATCTCAATGGTTACAATCTATACACAAGCAGTAGGGGTACCACCCCACACTTAGTTTTGTTGATACAAATCAGTGAAGTGAAAGTGGTCGATTACTTAGACTTCATCGACATACGTTTTAGGATTATATTCTGACAAGAAACTCAGCAATGCATCACTTACTTGCAGCCATTGGACTACTTTCATGGTAGATATAACAACACTACTACATAGGGGTAACCACATGGTATAGTTTCTATCAATAAACTCAACCTCCTATGTCGATAGGTAGTTATAAGTCTTATTCCGATGAACAGGATATTCTAACATGTAAGTATTCAAGTGACAAGATTATGCAATGTTCATTACTATAGCAATTCCGCAAGTAGTATAACAATGCATCAAAATCAAATTCAAGTCGGAAATAAGTTAAGAGCATCCTAACGTACATGTTCACTCACTTGGTTTTGTATCAACAATTCAAACACATTCACATCACCAATACTTTTTCAAGATTTAGCAATTCATAATAGGTGTAGTAAAGTAGTACTTACAAAATTTAAATGAAGAACAAAGTAGTACTTACTTGGTTGAAGCCTTTGGATGATGTTCTTGTGAAGAAAAAGAGCAAAAGGAAACTTTTTGATAGGATTTGGAGACTATAGGTGGTGCATGAGCTAGGTTTCCAATGTGTTTTTGGTTCAAGATTAAGTCTCATATTTGTAAGAAAAGGTTGGGTTGAGTTTTGACCCACTAAAATCGGATTTGGAGACCAAAAGTGACCATAGGCTGTGCCTAATGCTTTGCCTAGTTGAGCAGAATGCCATAGCATATGCCATGCATTTATTTAAGAATGCCATACACTATGCCATGCATTTATTTAAGAATGCCATACACTATGCGGCGCATAGTCTATGGCATATGAGATCCTGAGACCTAATGCTATAGCATAGGCGGCGCATAGTCAAAAGCACACTTAGGAATGGGCGGCGCATAGTGTATAGCACACTAGATTCCGAGACCTTAGGCTATAGGATAGGTTTTGCATTGTTCGTGGCCTAGTTTTACCTAGTCCTAGCCTTCCTCGATGCCTATTTAAGCATGAGTAATGCTCAATCCATAGCCTTATGCATCCTTATACCTAACTTACCACCTTTACCATTCAATACATCCAAATCGTCATTTGAAACCAATCTCCTCGTTGAATACCTCTTGCACCTATATTTGCTCAAAACAATAAAAACGATTAGTACGATGGGTTACCTCCCACCAAGCGCCTTAGTTTTGGTCGTGGCACGACTCTTATTTTTGGATTTTCATTAATTAAAAACAAGACAAGTACTAAAATGAAAGAAAACGATAAACGATAAATGAAAAACAATAAACAATGGGTTGCCTCCCATCTAGTGCCTTATTTATTGTCGTGGAACGACATGGTTACCTCGAGTACTCAGACTTCGTCGAGGTAAATGGTGGATCGTTTTCTAAAAGGATTTAGACGGCAATGAGGCTTACCTGTGGGCATGCAATCTTCTTTGAGATGGCTCCTACGTTTCTCCGGAGAGTCACCAATTATATCATCAATAGTCCAACCCATAGCTCTCTTATACCTCATCAGAGCAGAGATGAGAGCCTCCACGTGCTATTCACTTAAATCATCCACCACACTTATCGGAAGTATACTTCCACTTTCCAAGAACACATACCTTAGATAATCGGGAAGCTCTTGCGATTCTAGCATTGGTGGATCGTCAATGGGAGTCTTCGCTGTTGGTTGATTCTTGAGATCAAAATCTGGTTGCTTAGGAGTATAAGGCTCTATTTCTGTTAGAGCACTCATAAGTTCTTCATAACCTTCATTATCTTCATGCACAACTTTCAGTGGCACAACAGATAATGGCTCAACAGTAGGCTGTTTCTCTATAGATAATTCTTTTGTATCCTCATGATGAACATATAACTCATTCATATCGCTGGGCTTCTTCATTGTTTTGCATATATCAAACCGTACCACTTCGTCATTAATTCGAAACAAAAGCTCATTATCTTTCATGTCAATAAGCACACTTCCAGTTGCAAGGAAGGGACGTCCCAAGATGATGGGAACTTCAGAATCCTCCTTACAATCAAGAATAATGAAGTCTGCAGGAAAGATGAATGAAGAAACCTTCACCAACACATCATTCAAGATACCCACAGGTCGTTTTACCGACCTATCAGCCATCACGAGCCTCATATTGGTTGGTGTAGGGTCTCCCAACCCCAACTTTCTGTAGATAGATAGTGGCATCAAATTGATGCTAGCTCCCAAATCGCACAATGCCTTAGCAAAATCCAATGATCCAATTGTGCAAGGAATAGTGAAAGCTCCAGGATCTGCCTTCTTTTGAACTAGCGATCTTGTAGCGATTGCACTACAATGATGAACATTATCCGCCAAGTCATAACTTGCTGCCCGCTTCTTTGTCAAGAGATCCTTCATAAATTTCGCATACCCAGGCATTTGTTCAAGTGCCTCCACCAATGGAACATTAATGGTGAGCTGCTTTAACATATTCATGAATTTGCTGAACTTTGTGTCATCCGCCACCTTCTTCAATCTTTGGGGAAAAGGTGGTGGTGGGTATGGAAGTGTTCTCTCCACGGTTTTTTTCTCCTCTTGCTTCTATTTTTCAACTTTTTCAGGCTGCACATCACTAGGTGAAACGTCCCTGACGTTGGGAGTAGTTGTTGCAGCTTTTTCTCCTTTTGTAACATCACTAGGTGTAATGTCCATGTCCGCAACTTCGTCAACCACTTGCTTGCCTTTTGCTGAAGTTTCCAGCACCTTACCACTTCTGGTAGTGATGGCCGTGCATGACCCATCATTCTCTGGGTTTTGCACAGTATCGCTTGGTAAGGTGCCAGCCTTTCTTTGATTGAATGCTGCTCAAAGTTGGCTCAATTGCTGCTCTATTTTCCTGATAGAAGTGGAATGAGAATCAACTAGTTGCTTCATGGAGGACAAATCATCAATCACCTCCTTAACTCCTGCGCTCGTTGCTTCCACTCCTTTCAATAACTTAGCCATCATGTCTTCCATACTCCCAGAATTAGATGTGGTGGTATCACGTCTACCAGGGGGAACGTACAAACCACTCTTTTCATTATTTTTCTTCCAACTACCTTGGTCTTTGCTTCCAGATTTATCATAATAGTTCCGACCTTGGTTTCCTTGGGCATTCCCATGGAAACCCCCCTGATTGTTCAAGTAGTTGGCCTCCTTTTCAGAATCAGATTCGTCTCTTCCTTTTAGCGCTACAGCTTTCACTTTTTCGGTCTTCCCTGATAATAAGTGCTTTGTCAGAAGATCCAATTGTGTTTTCATGTGCACCATGTCTTGCTCACGTTCTTCTTCTCTTCTTATTTGGTCTGCAGACATGCCAATAGATAAAGTGGGGCTTGCTACCTCAGAATCCCTGGTATGCCAAGCTCTACTTTGCTTTGTCATGCGATCTAGCATATTGCTTGCTTGACCAAAGGTGAGGTCCATGAAAGAACCTTCAGCTGCGTTGTCCACCACTGGTTTAGTTATTGAATTCAAGGCTCTATACAAGATCTCCATGAGGTGAACATTAGTCATGTGATGGTTTGGGCATCTCGCTAGCTTTGTCTTGAACCTCTCCCATGTTTCATGAAGAGCTTCAGAGGGAAGCTGACGAAAGTTGCTGATTTCATCTCTCAATTGAGCCCTTTTGGATGGCGGAAAGAATCTTTCTAGGAAAGCGTCTCTCAATTGCCTCCAATTTTTAATTTAATCAGGAGTCAGCCCATTCAACCATAGTATTGCCTCCCCAGACAGAGACAATGGAAATAGATGTAATCGAATATCATTCTGACCAACACCAGGATTGTCAAAAGACTTGCATGTAGAAATAAAGTTGATGAGATGCATATTCGGATCGTCGCCTGCTTGTCCACCAAATAATCCCTTGAGTTGCAATAACTGAATCATGGTGCTTGTGATGTTGAACTTAGCTCCGGGCGCTAATGGTGGTGGAATTATAGCTCTAGTGTCTCCGGCACCATCAAGATCATCATCATCATCGTTGAAAGCTGGCTGCAAAGGTTGGCGATCATACCAATACCGAGCTTGTCGACCTCTTCTGTTGGCAGGTGTTATAATTTCAGCATCACGCCTAGGGTTTAGTAACTCGTCATCACCTAAATCTTCATCATTAGGATTTGTTGCTCGCCCAGGATTATCAATGTTTTGTTGTTGGACTTGAGCAGCGGCAAGAGCAGCTAATCTTGCTTGCTCGTGTTGAGCAGCCATCCTATCGATTTCAGCTTGTGCTTCCATTCTTCTAATTCGTTGTCGTTCAGGATTGATTGGTAATAACGGTTGACCAGAACTTCTAGTATGGGGCATGCACTAAAGTAAAAACCTGCAAGAAACAAAAACCAAAACTAAAAGTAAAAGTACGAGAATCTTTGACCAAAGGGTCTAGTAATTATCACGAACTTGATTGACACTCGTATTCCCCTGCAACGGCGCCAATTTTTGATAACGCTCAATCTACAGCTCTTGTGAGTGTAAAGCGGTCGTTAGCAAATATAGAACCCAACCTGGGTTGGGTGTCGATCCCACAGGGAATAGCTTGGCCAACAAGTAAGTAAAATTACTAAACTTTTGGTGCAAGTCTCGTAAGAAGGGGGAATTGTAATGTGTAAACAAAAAAATAAAGTAAAATCTGAAAATAGCAAAGTAAAAAGAGAAAGATTGTTACGTAAGTTATAAACAATGAGAATTGAAGCGTTGGGGTTATGTCCACCTTCTGAGGTATACGTCTCTATTGGCTATGAGTGTGTAGAGTCTTGACATGCAATTGCTTATAGAGAATTGTAGTCGATGGTAAATCCAAGCGTCTCTCGACCTGAACAAGGACTATTTCACTTTAACTCTCTCGAGCTTAAAGCGTGTCTAACGGTACGAATTCTCCAAGAGGTTATTCTATGCGTCTGCAGCCACAAGAATTTGCATTAAGATGAATAGAATAATGATATAAGTAATATAAGTGTCTCGAACTCACAAACTCACAGCAATAGATAGTATCTCATTCGGCTTCCATAACCCCAACAGAGAAGTTTAGTTACCCATGAGTGCGAAGGAGATCACGATTTGCATTGTTATTATTGAGTAATGGCGTGTGGATTAGGTGATAGGCGTGTGGCGTGATTCCTTAGCAAGTAACGATTTTCTTGTTGTGGAATTTAAGAATAGAATTAATGGAAAGATTAGAAGAGTTGTAATTGAGAAGTAGAATGTGTCTCTCCACTAATGGAGGACTTGCCTCTCCACTAAGGGAGGACTTAATTAAAAATCTCTAGCATGATAGGGTATTTATAATACTCCTATCCTACTCCTACTATGCTAATGAAATAAATAACCAAATCCTACTAAACTAAGGAAATACTTAACCCATTTGTACTAGGTTAATGTAACATTCTCCTAATCCAAATAAACTAATGAAATACATAACCCAATTGTACTAGGTTAATGTATCATTGTCAAAATCCAGCTTTGTATCTGTAAGTCCCCAAAGTCTTCAGAAATGTTGTTTTAGCCCGGGACAGATTTTCCATGCAGCAGTTTTGGTCCTTAGGCGTGTAGACTTCCTTCCCTTACTTTGTGAGCTTTCTTTTGCATCAAGTAAGCCATAAAATGCTGTATTTTGCATCATTTACACCTGAAACTTTCCTAATCATGTTCGTTAGCTCATTTACAGGAAAAAGGACTAAAAGTGCATGAAATATATAATTTGTTCTCAAAACTAGGCTAAAATATGGGCAAAATATATTGATATAGGCGTGTAAATTCGCCTATCATCAGGAATCCTCGCCTACCACACCACTAAACATAGGTAGAACCAAGCGAGTAAGCTTTTTAAACCTCTTTTGAGTATGATATTCTGTGTCTAGGGGTTCAATTTTCATCTATGTTACCTGTTTAGGTTGTATCACAACCTACCATATTCACTATGCCTCTTATTGCTTTAGGTCCTATTATGTCTTATGAGGATCAAAAAAGGTTTAAAAGGTTTATTCGCTTGGGTCTACCTAAGTTTAGTGGTGCAGTGGGTAAGGATGCCTATGTGTTCTTGATTTATTATAGAGAGAAGTTGCATAACCTTGGATCTCTTAGGTTGCATGAAGTTGCTTGCATTACCTGCCAGCTAAGAAATATAGGTAGAGATTTGTGGAGGCTAATTTTTAGTTACAGACCTCTCGGTTAACAAAAGGTTAATTGGGATTAGCTTTTTGTGTTTTATTTGGACAGGTTTGGGCCATACAGTTTGAGGGATTAGATAAAAGACGAGTTTGATCAATTAAAGCAGGGCTCCATGACTATTGCTGCTTGTTCTCATACCTCATCTACATATTCTATTACCAGTATTACGATTGAGTTAGATAATATTTTAATGTTTTAAAGGGATTAGATACTAATTTTTAGTTGGCTACTACCTATATGGTTGTGTCAGAGGCATCATTTCATAGTGTGGTGGATCATGCAAAAATGATAGTGGCTATTCTTTAATATACTAAAAAAGCCGCCAAGACGGTGCACAGTTAGGGCGAGTTCAGTGGTCACACATATAATGAAAGAGATTTTAGAGTTTCTTGTGAGGTCCATAGTAGACCAAAGCAGGCAACTTTGTATCTTTCAAGGAATAGGTCTTCTGGTTTAATGACTTTTAGTTAGATGTCGTTGCAAGGTAGTCGTTCTAGCTTAGCCACAACTCGTCATAATGAGTTAAGTCATAAAAGTTTCTACATGTGTGATAAGTTTAGCCATATATCCAAGGAATGCCCCTACCATGTATTCAGTCCTACTCCAATATCGATAGTGAGTGGTGACCCTTAGGGTGGTAGAGGTAATACTAGAGGTTGTCAAGGCAGATGTAGTAGTTCTCATAGTGGTGGTCATTGGGATAGTCAATTTGATAGTGGATGTGGACTTTTCTATGCCATTCCTACTAGTGCTGAAATAGAGGCTTCCAATGCTATTATCATAGGATCATCCTCATTTGTTTTATATTTGCATCTATGTTATTTGATTTAGTATCAACTTTTTCCTATGTGTCAGCATATTTTGCTTTGGTTTTTTATTCTACTAATGAGACTCTTGCCATGCCTATCCAAGTATCTACCCCTATAAAAGATTTTTTAGTGGTAGATTAGGTGCACCGATCTTGTTTTGTGACCTTCACCAGACCGTGATACTTGGGTAGATCTGATTATCTTAGATATAGTAGACTTTCATGTCATCTTGGGTATGGATTAGTTATCTCAATATTATGTTATTCTAGAATGATATGCTAAGACTGTGAATTTAGCTTCACCGAGCATGCCAAGGATAGCTTGACAGAATATGCTTTATTTTTATCACAAGAAAGATATTCTTTCTTTGGGCTCGCAGGTTGATAGAGAGGCAATTTTGGTCTTTTTAGATTATATTCATGATACTAGTGTTGATTCACCTCATTCTTTGGATTCTATCCATATTTTCCATGATTTTGTAGATGTCTTTCCTATAATTTGCTTGGTATACCTTCGGATCGTGATATTGACTTTTCTATAAATGTTGATTCAGGTACCAAGCCCATCTCTATTCCTTCTTATAGGATTGCCCCGGAGGAATTGAATAAATCAAAACATCAGGTATAGGAAATAAAGGATTTATTTGATCTAGTATATCACCATGGGGTGTGCCTATCTTGTTTGTGAAGAACAAAAATGTGTCTATGTGCATGTGTATTAATTATTGGTAGTTGAACAAGGTGACAGGTAAGAATATGTATAATCTTCCTCGTACTAATGATTTGTTTGATCTTTTTAGGGTGCTTTTATAGTCTTAATGGTTTAAGTAAGGTCCGAGTATCACTAGTTAGGGACTAGAGCTTTGGATATTTCGAAGATAGCTTTTTAGACTCGATACAATCATTATGAGTTTGCGGTTATATCCTTTGGATTGACCAATGCCGCATCAATTTTTGTGGAGTTGATGAATTGGGTGTTTCTATAATATCCAACTTTTTTATCATTGTATTTATAGATCATATCATGGTTTACTCTAAGAGTGAGACCGACCATGAGGAGCATTTCTAGATTTTTCATTAGAGATTGAGAGATGAGAAGTTATATTTTAAGTTTTCCAAGTTTGAGTTTTTGTTGGAATTTTTCTCTTTTTTGGGTCATATTATAAACAAGGATGTTATCATGTTTGATCCGTCTAAGATTTAGGTGGTTTGTGATTGGACTAGGACTACTACTACTGATGCTTCGTAGTGGGTGTTTTATCTATTGCGGCTCCTTTGGCAAAGATGACTTAAATGAAAATTTATTTTGAGTGGTGTAATGCTTGTGAGGTGAGCTTTCTAAATCTTAAGTATTTATGAACATCATCTCCTATATTGACTTTGCCTAAGGAGGCAATGGCTTTTACTATCTTTGGTGATGTTTCCAGTGTTAGGTTAGGGTAATCATCTTACTATTCTGTATCATCTAGGCAAGACTAATGTGGTTACGGATGCCATGAGCTAGAAGTTGATTACTATGGGTATCTTGGCACATCTTTGACCCAAAGAGGCCTTTGGCCTTACAGGTTGAGTCTTTGGCTAACCATATGGTTAGTCTTCAGATTTCTACATTGGGGTGTGTTTCGGCATAGTTAGAGGCTAGATCTTTTTTGATGAAGCATATCTGGGCTCATCAGTTTGATAATGTTGGTTTGAGATAGTTTATCTCTATTATGTACTCGTGTCTATTAGATAAAATAGAGGTTTAGTCTTTATTTCTCACTTCTAGAAGGTATTTCAGGAAGAGTTAGATAGTTGGGTTGATCTTAGCACAAATTTTCACCCAAATTCTGTGGATTAGTCAAAAAAGTCTATTTAGGATATGGAGGATATGCTCTATGCTTATGTCATGGACTTTGGAGATCAGTGGGAGTAGCATTTATCCCTGGTAGAGTTTGCATATAATATTAGCTTTTATTCTGGTATTGAGATGGCATCCTTTGAGGCCTTATATGATACGTAATGTCTCTTTCTAATTAGTTGTTTGAGGTTTTAAATACTAGACCTCATGTTACAAACTTGTTTTATAAGTATATATATAGAGTTTGCATTATTTAAGATAGACTTCAAGAAACTCAAAGTTATCAAAAATGCTATGAGGATCATAGACTTCGTGCTTTGACTTTTAGTGGTGGTGATCAAGTCTTCCTTTGTATTTCAGCCATGAAGAGCGTTATAAGGTTTTGGAAGAGAGGCAAGCTTATACACAAATATATTGGGCTATTTAAGATTTTTCAGACTATTTGGGATATCGATTATGAGTGAGCATAACCCTTAAATTTTCATTCATTCACCAAGTTTTTCATGTATCCATGCTACGATATTATATTTTAAATGAGTCCCATGTCATTCCTTGGGACACAATACAGTTTGATTAGAAGTTATCTTTTATTGATGAGTTAGTCTCTATTTTAGATCGAGATGTAAAGAGGTTGTATTCTACAGATATTTTGATTGTTAAGGTCCAGTGGATACACCATCTTGTAGATGAGGATACTTGGGAGGTAGATCTTGACATGCATAGTAGTGATTCCTAGCATTTCACTAATTTAGGTATTTTTCTTAATTTTAGTTTAAGGGCGAACTAGATTCTTTGTGGAGGATATTGTAAGGACTTTATTATGTGAACTTTCCTTAGTTATGTGTTGTGACCATTTTACCACTCCCTATGATTTCTACATGACATTTCTTGGGAGTAGGGATGGTTGTCAAAATTTGTAATGCAATTCCAAATAAATTGTGCGAGTTTGTGAGTTTTAGAGGTTAAAAGGGCTCATAGTTGATTTAATGACTCTCAAGGTCATTTCATGTATTTTTATTCAATTTTGATATTTAGAGCTTTCTTATAACTGGCCAAAGTTATTTATGACTTGCTGGGGCTGACAGTTTGGTTATCGGGCAGTTTCTATGGTTTTAAGAGCCAATTCTCTATTTTGAAGTCTTTTCTTGTAAGAATTAGCTACTGGGAAAAAAATAAAATAAAACGACATCATATACCAATTATAACAATTCCAACAGCTGCCAAACTTCAATTTTAGGTGAGGGGAACATTTGGTTTGAGTCCCAAGCTTCCAGACTCATTCTGGGCTATTGGTGAAACGTTCCAAGCTTTGGCCCTTGAAATTTACCTAAGCCTTGTGCTTACTCTATTATTGATAACTCACTGTTCGAGTCAAGTAATATGGTTACAGGTCTAGGGACCCAAGTCATAACAAATACATTGTCTTATTGGCCAAGTTCTATCCAAGTTATGAGAGACTACTTAAGAGTTATATGATCATGTGACAGTGGTTCTGGTCCAGTCGTATGTTGTCTAGTGTCTAAGCCCTTGGTGTTCTATTATGGTCACGACTAGACCATACGAGTCATATTTTCTAGTGACGAGTGGGACTAGGATGTCATAAGTTGGACATTGTATGGTGTCCAATTATCTATCTTGGTGATGACTCAATGGTAAGATATGATGTGGTGATGAGTCGATGGCTTGACTCGTAACCATAGACGACAACTTTAGGTTGGGGGTACTTTGGACAATTCCCACTCCAATCACTTAAAACTCCACATCTTACAACATATTTTGGACACCCATTATACACTTTACAAGATAAAAAACTCTTTAAATTCTATCTCAAACATCTCATAAAATATTGGGCTATGGTTTCTTCAAATGGTCATCTAAGGGCTTAAGGATCAAAATTCCGTCCGTGAATCTTCGTAACTTAGGCATGTAACTCTTACCATATTGTTATTTTACTAAAGGCATATGTTTTAATGTTTTGTTGTTATGGTTTTGAAATAAAGGTTGGTGGTTTTTGATGTTCATGGTTGATTAATGTTTCTCATGATTTAAATATGGTTTCGCTTGTTTTAATTATGATTTTTCACATGTGAGTACAAGGGAATTGTGATTTGACAAATGGGTCCTGTTCAACCCTAGATTTGTTGGTTTTTGTCTTTGATAATGGTAAGCCCTCAACCTTTTTGTGAAATTTTCAATGAGAATGATCTTGTCACAAGTTTTAATTGTGTTTTGAACTAATGATGGGCTCAAGAATGTTAATGAAGGATTAATGACTTTGTAGGTCTTGATGAGCATAAATTGATTTGAATTATGTTTTGCCCTATGGAATTAGACTAAGAATGTTGATGATTGGTAGATGGTTTTACGGAAACCTTATTACCCATAAATTTATTTGAAATACTAAATGAGTTTGAGTCTATAAAATGTTAAATTGAATTGATGTCTTTGTTTAGACAATGGGTTCGAGTCCCGAGTTGATTAATAATGCTAATCACATATTGTATGCTTGCCAATAGGTTTTTTATGATAATGCCAACTAGATGCCCTTAGTAAGTAACTGGATTAATGATTTTGTATTTTAAATTAATATTTTAATTAGGCTTTAAAGTGGGATGTATAGCCGACCCATGAAAGTAGAGTCTAAAAGATTAACATTGGAAATCGTTCTACCTGGTGGAGATGTCTAAGTGTTTGGGAGGTTTGAGTCCCCCGAATGAATCTATGAATGGGAGGTTTGAGTTCCCTACATTGTATAAATTGGTTCTTAAGTCACTTTGACTATGGGAGGAGGTTTGAGTCACCCATAAAGACATATACGGAAATGAGTATTCTCTGGTCCGTCCAGCTAAACATACTAGGGCCCTTCCAGCTATGGGAAAGCTGGGTCCAGAAATCTATGGGAGCCTTGTTTTATGATGGTAATGCTACAAACCCCAGTTTAAGGGTTTTAAAGTTAATGATATTATACATTGAATATTGTATTGGTATTATAATTATTACCACTAAATTATTTTGTTCCTCTATCCTTGAGTTACGTGCTAGCTCTCCAACCGTTAACCATTCCTGGTTGTTGTATCCCCATGCAATGTAGGTACCAGAAACTATTGTACTTTTCTTATGTAGTGATCAGGTGCTAGAGTTAGTTCATGAGGTGACATTGTAGTGGTCAGCTTCCATACTTCGGAAGGCTTCATTTCATCATCCTTATTTCATATATATTATACCTTGTTTAGACTTTATTTTGCCTACTATTAGGGGCATGTCTAGACATTTTATTATCTTTAATTTTTAGAGGTTTGGTTGGATTAATGTGGACTTAGGTGGTTTGGTTGATTATTTTAGTGATGGGTGGTTGTGCGATTACCTATTGTTGGTATAGACATATTATGAACTATCATTAGTTTTGTTATGAGCTATCTTGTTATATGTTTGCGACTCATCCAATACTTGAGGTTTTTGTGCTAGTTAAGCTAGATGAAGGGGTGATCTCTAGTCCATATGGGACTTGAGATATGCATCATGGCCAGGCCCTGGTTTGGGTGGTGATAAAGGTAGTATCAAAGCCCCAGGTTCATGGTCAATTGAGTTTCCACAAAGCCATGTCAAGTAGTCTTTTTTAAGGATTTGTAGCGCGTCATACTTATAATCGATGGGCTATGATAAATTTTAGATCAGTTCCCTTTCTTATTGTTCCATTTCGAGGGGTAAAGTCTAAGGTCTTGGATTTCTATAATTCTTGTTTTTTTTCTTTTTAGATCCTACGTCCCAGATGATCTAGTGCTTGTGGTAACTTCTCTGTTCCACTAGGGGACACTTCTGATGGGACATACCCCGCTTATTGGGTTTTGACCCGCTCTAGAGGTTCAGTTCCTAATTGCCCTCCTAGAGTTTCACTGTTTCCCATTATCCCTCTTCGATCTCCACAAACTAATGTGACAAATGCTTAGTTTTGTAAGTCTATTCATATGTTGGCCTAGTTGATAGCTTCTCAGTCCAAGCTTCGTACTCTATCTTTTGAGGCCACAAGGGTTAACCAATTTATGAGGTTGAGTCTTCTAACTTTTACTGGTAATAAGGTTGAGGAAGCTCCTTAAGCTTTTAATGAGGAGATAGAAAAGATCCTTCGGATTATTCTTGCTTTAGATATTGAAAGTGTGGAGTTTGTTTTCTTTCAATTGAAGGATGTGTCAAACCAATGGTATAAGGAGTAGGAACAGTCTAGGAGAAATGATGTTAACTTCGCATTGTGGGATGACTTCTCTAGTGCCTTTTTAGACCACTTCTTTCCTCAGGAGTTGATGAAGGCAAAAGCTAAGCAATTTGTGAATTTTAGTCAAGGTAAGATTTCGGTCAAGAAGTATGCCTTGAAATTTCATCAGTTGTCTAGGTATGCTCTTGAGTTGGTGTCTATCATGAGAGCTACAATGCATAAGTTTACTTTTGGGTTGTCCCATGAGTTGATTTTGGAAAGTAAGGATGCCTTGTTGAACAAGGATATGGAAATTTATTGGCTTGTGGTGTATATGCAGTAGTTTGAGGAATAAAAAAAGAAGCAGGCTGATATTCGTGAGAGGTAGAGTAAGAAATTTAGATTTTTTAATCAAGGTAGAGGCTGGTAGAAGAGTTGTTGAGTTGGGGGGAAAGTGGCCTAAGAAGAAGTGGGGAGTTCTGGTTCTTATTCTATGAATTGTACTCCTTACCCAAAGCTGTCAAATGATCTTTTTTCTCAGCATGATGGAGGGTACAGGGCACAGAGTGCTCAATCTTTTATTAGTAGGTCTCAGTCTGCTCCATCATATCCTCCCTGAAGATTTTAGGGTCAGTTGCACCGTGGCCAATGTAGAAGGGGAGAGACCAATATTTTAATTGTAGTCAGATTAGCCATATGCATCGTGATTTTCCTTCTAGGGTTTCTTTTGGGGCTAATAAGGTTCCTATTTCCTCTTTATTAGCTCCTGCACCCAAAGGTGCTGCTTCTGTTTCTGGTACCAGCACTAGCTAAAAATACTTATATTCTTACATCTCGTCAGAACTCACAGGAATATCCCAATGTCATTATTGATATGTCGAAACTCTTTTTCTATGATATGTACTATATATTTTATCTAGGGTCTACTCTCTCTTATGTGGCACCATTTGTGGCTGTGAATGTTTGTTTTGGTCTTGATTTTATTTTTGACCCTTTTCTGTGTCTATCCCAATGGGTGACTCTATGGTTTGTAGAAGAGTCTATAAGGGTGGTATGGTATTTATTGGTGGTTGGGAGACTAGTGGATCTATTTTATTAGACATGGCTGATTTCGATGTCATATTAGGGGTGGATTGATTGCACTCGTGCTATGCTTGTTTATACTGTCGGAGCTATAATGTCATCTTTAAATTCCTTAATGAGTCGGTTATTGAGTAGGAGGGTTTAAGACCCTACAAAATTCTAAGCTTTACTCAGTCCTTTATAGCCCATTAAGGGGTCCCGGACTTAGAAAAAATTTAGCTAAGTATTTATACTTAGGGTCATTTTGTCCTTCGTTGTTTGGAAATCCTAGTTCACGACCTTCCCAACCTTATTTTGTCAATTTTCAAAATGATTCATGATCAGGGTGACTTGTAGGTCATCTCAGGCAAGTTTTGGATTTTTGGAACTAGCGTAAGGGAGAGCTTGGATGCCCAAAATAGTGAGGGGTTAGGATGGCCCTGCATTACGAGGCCCAGTCAACACAACTAGGGATTGCATCACGATACATAGACAACCCAATTAGGGTTCGCGACGCGAGGGGCAGCCCAGTTCAGCAAATTTCAAGTGTAGGTTATGGGGGTAAATGGGTTATATTTTTCCAACATTATTCAGTCTTAACACGAAATTAATCAACCTATCGGGCAAAATCTTATTCCAACATTAGGGTTTTCAATTCAAGATTCAAATCTCAAGAATTCAACCATCAATCTTCTAAAAAATAAGCATCAAGGTATGTGAAGTGTTCATCCAAGGGCCCTTTCACCCTTGGATTTCAAGAAACCCCTTTCAAAATCTTAAATCATGATTCACATGTTGTGGGTTGTTTGTATTCATGTTAATCTTGTTGTGTGATTTCCATGATGAAGTCTTTAATGAATTTCATGAATTTATATTAGCATGTGGGTTGAAATCTTTGAAATTTAAGTGATTAATGTAGCCATGATGTATTGAATTGTTATTCATGCCCATATAATGTGATCCTCCCATGTGTTTGCCAAAAAAGCCTAGGTGAATTAATTGTGAAATTTAGTACATTGTTGATCTCAATTATGAACTCATGATAGACCTACATGTCTGAAGGGATCCGATGTTAAATCTATGCCTTGAAGGTGTTTGTTGAAATGCCTATGTGAATTGTAAGAGTACTTATGAAATGATAGCATACATCCCTATACATGTAAGGGTTCAAGATTTACAAGCGTTTCATGAAATGCCTTAGAAAGTGAATTATGAACATGTGGCCATTGTCGTGCCTTCAAGATTTATGTTGTGCATTACTCTTTACGCTATTGAGTCCTAGGGGTATTTAATACCCAATAATTTAGTTGTATACCTAGAGCTAGTGTTAGTTACATAATAGTCCCAGTCAGGTCATGATCAGTGATACTTTTAGTCAGTTCTAGAAACAAAGAAAACTCAGTAAACTCAGTACTAATACATTCCATTTTAGTAACAGTTCAGTCAAGCCTAGTATGAACTAGGAAATTAGTTCAATGTCTATTCATTTGGGAGTAGGATTCAGCACTAAGGATGGGGACTAACCTTCTAGTAAAGGGTGTGATTCTTAGAATCAATCATTGCATTTCAAAATAACGTAGTCAGCGTAGGTTGAGACATCAAACCTACCAGTCGAGGGTTGATGAGGTGTTTTAACCTTACAGTTGAGAGTTCCACCGTTCTCATTAGAGTACCTGCCAGATTAGGGAATCTTTTCAGTTGTATTTACCCGTGGCATGGTACTGGTACCCTTCCAACTAGGTTTATAGGTTGGACCCTAAGATCTATTTAGAAAAGGGGTATGTTGGTTAGATGATTACCTCTCACAGTCTTAGTTTTAGATTAAGTCTCATATTACAAACATCAGGACTGTCAGATATGGTCATCCAATAATCAGTAATACAGTGTCAGTAAACTCAAATATCAGTAAATTAGTGTTCAGACTCAATATCTAGTATTATCACAATTTTAGTTACAATCTATGTATTCATGCATGCATGCCCATTTAGTCATATCCATGTTATTCAGTTAGTATTATTCATGAGTCATGAACCCATGAATTTCAGCCTACCTCATATAGCATACCAGTACATTCAAAGTACTGACACATGCTTTTTGTGCTATTATGTCTTATATCATAGCTTCAGACGCATAGGCCCCAAAATATCCTCAGTAGTACAGCTTATCAGCAGACAATGTAGTGGTGAGTCCTCATATTTTAAGGACATGATTATATTTAGAAGTTCAATTATTTTAGCAGTCAGTTAGAGTTAGTTGAGGGCTTTTCCCATCAAATTCATATTTCAAAAAAGTTTAGAGGCTTATCATACTAGAGTGTTTTTAGACAGTTGTTTTCCAGCATTATATTTTCCATATAAAGTATTGTTTTCTGCTTTGAAAATTATGGTAGTTTCATATTTACTTCCTTATTTTGTTAATACAGTGTCTATATTATTCAGTTTTCACAATAGGTACTAGTCATGGGTTAGCTACTGGTCCTTTGGGATCAGAGACTAAGGTTCAACAGTGTCCTAGGAAGTCTAGAAGCCGTATATGGTAGAGTCTTGTGTATGGGTGTGTAGAGCGCCACACTTATGGATGGGAGGCTACGATATATTTTAGGAATAATTTCCCTTCTTTCAGTATTCATATTGTGCAATTGATCAAGAGATCCAGTTAAACTCTCTATCTAATCTAAGTTTCTTTTTTGTTTACAGATCATGCCTCCCAAAAGAACTAAGGGAAGAGGAACGGGAGACCAGCCAGAACCCCAGCGTGTCCAGCCAGATCCTCTAAAAAAACATATCTCCATGCCGAGTTCAAAATAGATTTCACCACCCTAGCTCATACTGTAGCAACCCATAATAAGCACCCAGCCAACCCCGTGGCAAATACAGCGGCTACCAGGATTCGAGATTTCACCCAAATGAACCCTCGATATTTCATCGGGTCTACGTCAGATGAGGACCCTTAAGAATTTGTTGATCAGGTGCATAAATTTAATTATGTTATGGGGGTGAAAGCTAGTGAGAGAGCTAACCAAGATACATGTCAGTTGCAGGATGTGGCTCACTCATGGTTTAAATAGTAGCAAGTAGAAAGGCCCACAGATGCAGGGCCCATAGAATGGGAGGAGTTTGCCCCAATTTTCTGGGTAGGTTCATTCCGTTGGAGTTGAGGGATGCAAATGTTCTAGAATTTATCAATATTAAGCAGGGAAATGTGAAGGTGTAAGAGTATTCTCTAATGTTTACTCGATTAGCTAGATATGCTCCTCACGTGGTAGCAGATAAAAGGTCTAAGATGAACAAGTTTATGTCTGGGGTGAATGATATTGTAGTCAGAAGTGTAGAACTATGATGCTGATAGGTGAGATAAACTTGTATAGACTGATGGTCCATGCTCAACAGATCGAAGAGCAGAAGAATCAGGAGAGATAGAAGTATAACAAGAGGGCTAGAACAGGTAGTTTCAACTTTGCTAAGCCCAAGTTAGAGGGTGGGAATCGTTCTCAGTTCTGCCTAAAATCTTTAGTTCTAGCCCCGTCCTCATCTAGTGTTCCAGTGCCGAAATTGACAGATGGCAATAGAGATAGGGCATCAGGCCCTAAACCTCAGGGTAGTTTTAGAAGTGCTCAAATGAATCCTCTTGACTTGCACTATGGAAAAAACCATCAGGGTGTCTGCAGAGCAAGAAATGATGAATATTTTGGATCTGGTAAGCTAGGCCACTAAGTCAGAGACTTTCCCCAGTTAGGTTCCCAGGGTCAGCATAACCGTCCTATAGCTTAATTTGATTGTCCAAATTAACAGGGTGCCTCATCCAGTGCCACCAGTGGACAACAACCAAATAGACTCTATGCTCTTCAGTACCGATAGGATAAAGAAAATTCTCCTGATGTGGTCACTAGTATGTTGCAGGTTTATCATTTGTATGTTTATGCTTTGCTATATCTAGGAGCTTTGTTGTCTTTTGTTACTCCATATATAGAAATTGATTTCAGAGTCAGTCCCAAAATCCTAGCAGAGTCTTTCAAAGTCTCTTCCCCAGTGGGTAAATCTATCATAGCCTGACAGGTATACAGGAACTGTCTGGTTGTGGTAACTTAGAAAGTCCCTTATGCAATCTTAGTCAAATTAGATATGACTGATATTGATGTCATTCTTGGCATGGATTGGATTCATTCCTGTTATGCCTCAGCTGACTACAGAAAAAGAATTCTCTATTTTCTATTTCCAAATGAGCCCATCCTAGAGTGTAGGGGTAGTATTTCTACATTTAGGGGTCAACTTATTTCTTACCTTTGGTCTAGAAAAATGATATCTAAGGGCTGTTTCTACCATCTTATCCGAGTCCAGGACTCCATATTAGAAACCCCTAATCTTGAATCAGTGTTAGTAGCTTGCGGATTCCCAAAGGTGTTTTTTGAAGATATTTCTGGAGTCTCTCCCAAAAGAGAAATTGATTTAAGAGTAGATCTCCTTCCAAATACTCAGCCCCTCTCTATTCCATCGTACAAAATGGCTCTTACAGAAATCAAAGAATTAAAAGAGCAGTTAAAGGATCTCTTAGATAAGTGATTCATCAGACCCAGTATCTCCCTGTGGGGCGCACTAGTTCTATTCGTGCATAAGAAAGATGGCTCCCTCAGAATGTAATTTGACTATTGTCAGTTAAATAAAGTCATGGTCAAGAACAAGTATCCACTTCCCAGAATCGATTACTTGTTTGATCATCTTCTGGGTGCAAAGTATTTCTCTAAGATAGACCTCAGATCAGGCTATCATCAACTCAGAGTTAGAGAATTGGACATCCTATAAACAACCTTCAGAACTCGGTATGGTCACTTCAAATTCTTAGTCATGTCCTTTGGTATTACCAATTCCCCAACAAATTTCATGGACTTGATGAATCATGTATTCAAGCAGTACTTGGACATGATTGTCATAGTTTTTGAAGATGATATCCTTGTTTACTCCCGCAGTGAACATAATCACGAAAACCATATCAGAATAGTACTGCAGTTACTCAGAAAACTATCAGCTATTCGCCAAATTAAATAAGTGCAAATATTTACTTAGGCCAGTAGCTTTTTTCAGCCATATAGTTTCTGTTGATGGCATTAGAGTGGATCCCCAAAAGACCAAAGCACTGAGAAATTGGGCCAGACTCATCTCTACATCAGATATTAGGAGTTTCTTAGGATTGGCTGGCTATTATAGACAGTTTGTTGAGGGATTTTCATCTATTGCATCCCCTATGACCAGATTGACTCAGAAGAAGGTCAAATTCAAGTGGTCAGATTCTTGTGAGAAGATTTTTTAGGAGTTGAAGACTAGACTAAATACATCTCTAATTTTGACCCTACCAGATGGTTCTAATGGCTTTGTTGTGTACTGTGATGCATCCTGAGTAGGTTTGGGTTGTGTCCTCGTGCAGAGAGGTAAGGTCATAGCTTATGCCTCCAGACAACTTAAACTCTAAGAGAACTATCCTACTTACGATCTTGAGTTAGCAACAGTAGTTTTTACCTTAAATATTTGGAGGCATTACTTATATAGGGTGTATGTTGATGTGTTCACAGCCCATAAGATCCTGCAGTATGTGTTCTCCCAGAAATATCTTAACCTCCATCAGAGAAGGTGTTTAGAGTTGTTGAAAGATTGTGACATGAGTGTACTATACCATATGGGCAAGGCCAATGTAGTGGTTGATGCTCTTAGTAGATTTTCTATAGGTAGTGTTGCTCATGTTGAGGACAGTAAGAAAAAGTTAGCTAAGGAAGTCCATCAGCTTGACCGACAAGGTGTCTGCTTAGTCGAATCCACAGAAGGTAGTGTATGGGTCCAGAAAAGTTCAGAATCATCTCTAGTTTCTGAAGTAAAGGAAAAATAGGATAAAGGTTCCAGCTTAGTTAAGTTGAAAGATTCAGTCAACGATCAGAAGTTAGAGGTTTTCTCCCAAGGGGGAGATTGTGTATTGTGTTGTCAGGGTCGTCTATATGTGCTTAGTGTAGATGACTTAAGACAAAAAATTTGTATAGAGGCGCATGGTGCGCGTTACTCGAATCATCCGGGGGCTATGAAGATGTACTGTGATTTGCAAGAAATCTATTAGTGGAGTGGGATGAAGAGTGAGATTTCAGAGTTTGTAGCTAGGTGCTCTACATGTCAACAAGTTAAGATTGAGCATCAGAAACCTAGTTGGTCCATGCAGGAGTTTAACATTCCTACTTGGAAGTGAGAAAAAGATAACATGGACTTTGTGACGGGTTTGTCTCGTACTCGTCGTTAGCATGATTTTGTTTGGGTCATTATAGATAGAATGGCCATATCAGCTAATATCCTACCAGTCCATACCTCTTACTCAGCCGAGGATTATGCCAAACTCTATATCAAGGAGTTGGTCAGATTGTACGGTGTTTCATTTTACATTGTCTTAGATAGAGGTACCTAGTCACCTCTTATATCTGGAAGGCATTCTAAAAGGGTCTTGGTACCCAATTTTACCTCAGATTTGATTTTCTTCCTCAGATAGATGGTTTGGAAGAAAGAACCATCCAAGCTTTAGAAGATATGTTGTGAGCATGTGCGATTAATTTTAAAGGTAGTTAGGATGACCACTTTCCTTTGATTGAGTTCGCATATAACAACAACTATTATTCTAGCATTCAGATGACTCCGTTTAAGGTGCTTTATGGGAGGAGATATAGATCTCCCATTGGTTGGTTCGATATAGGTGAGACCACAATGGTAGGGCCTGACCTGGTATGTGATTCCATAGAAAAAGTTCAATTGATCAAAGAAAGACTTAAGACAGCTTAGCTAACATAAATCATATGCAGACATGCGCAGAAAGGATCTCGACTTTGAGATTAGTGACTATGTGTATTTGAAAATCTCTCCTATGAAAGGGGTAAAGAGGTTTGAAAAGAAGGGGAAACTTAGTCCTCGATATATCGGTCCTTATCGAATTCTCAGCTATTTCAAAAAGGTAGCTTATGATCCTGAGTTGCCTTCAGATCTAGCTTCAGTCCATCCAGTGTTTCATGTCTCCTTGCTAAGAAATGCATAAGTTACCCAGCATCCCTAGTCCTGATAGAGGTCATAGACATTCAGAAACGTCTCTTTTATGAAGAGGTTCAAGTCAAAATCCTTGACTATAATATTAGTAGACTAAGGAACAAAGAAGACCCTCTAGTCAAAGTTCTTTGGCGGAATTAGTCCATTGAGGGAGCTACTTAGGAAGCAGAAGTAGATAGTGAACCAAGTACCCTTACCTTTTCTCTGCCAACTCAGACTTAGCTCAAGGTAAAATTTTTCCTTTAAATTACTCAAAATTCCCTTGCAAAACTTGGTATTAGTTACCATTGCATATTAAATCATACATACAGTTAAAACAAAGTTGTTCAGTATATTCAGTCATGTATTCGTTACATTCAGATATGCATGTTCAGTATGAAAAACATTGTATATCAGTCGTTTTAATCATGTTTCATTATTTGTGTCCATTAAATAAGTTTAGTATATCAGTAATCTCAGCTTAGTCAGCCTCATTCGAGGTTGAATGTTCCTAAGGAGGAGATATTGTAAGACCCCGCAAAATTCTAAGTATTTATACTTAGGGTTATTTTAGCCTTCATAGATTGGTAGGGTTCACAACCTTCTCAACCTTATTCTATCAATTTTCTATTTGATTCATGATTATGGTAACTTGTTGTAATACCCCACAAAATCGCGTGTGAAATTCATCTCGTAAAGCTCCTTGAAAGATCCCAAGAATTAGAAAAATTTTGCTAAGTGTTCGAGATTCAACACTTAGCCTTATTTTAGACCTCCAAACTTTGTGGATTTATTTGGCGACCTTCCGGACATTCGTTTTTTCAATTTTCAAGTTGTGTTATGATCGGAAAATATCATAGTATATCTCGGGTGAGTTTGGAATTCTCGTAGTAGCGTAAAGGCACGTTTGGGTGCCCAAAATAGAAACCACGGGTGATTAGCCCGCGCCACCGCCTACTAACTCCAGTGCTTGCCCAATTTTTTTCAGAATTTCAGGGTCAACTTAAAACAATCATAACTCCCTGTATAAAATGAACTGTGAGAGCTTCTATATATAAAATGAAATTTATGAGAGTATTATTATGCAATTGGTTTCATCCAATTTGGACATATGAGTAAAACTTTATGATCAATTTACTTTAGCTTGTTAGATAGTCAACAGAGGGACATGCTGCGCCTTTTTCTCTTTTCTTAAGGACATTTGGTCATCTCCCACCCTATATATACCCACAAACACGGAATTAAACCCATTTTAAACCAAAATACACTCTTTTCTTAGATTTTCTCTCAAGAACAAGAAGATGGTTTTCAATTGGGGATTTAATTTCACAAATATTTCCATCAATCTTTGAAGTATCACAAACTAAGGTATGAGTAGTGTTCACCCATGGATTTTTTTCATCCATGGTGCTTAAGAATCATGTTTTCAATCATGTATTGTGAATACTTTGTTATGGTATAATTATGTTCATGTTGTATGGTTTCAAGATGGGATCTTTATGTATTTTTATGAAGCTATGATAGTATGTAAGTTGAAACCTATGAAATTAGTTATTTATGATATCTATATTGTTGGATGTTGGTAATCAAGTTGTTGATGTTGAATGATTCCCAAGTTGGAATCTTTATGTGTTTTTATGATTCTATGACACCATGTGAGGTTAAAACATGTAAAACTTTGATGTTCATAATGTAAAATCTTATGGTTTCACCTATGCCTAAATTATGCATGGAAGCTATTCGATGAAATGCCTAGAATAATAATAATCATATTTTCATGACTTAAGAGTACCAAGTAACAAGTCCATGCTCTATGCTTTATGATTCTATATGAATTAAAAGTTATTGATAAGTATTGTAGGTGTGATATGTAGTGAACATGATGTTGAAGTTAAGAAAGTACTTCCATGTTGAATGTATCCCCTTTAGCGTAGGAAATATTGATAGCCATGTGTAGTATGAAATCCCCTACTTATGATATTGTGAATTGTGGACTCTATTCTTATGATCAAGTCAATCATGGTGTAAGTTTCTTTCCATCGAGTCCTAGTGGTACTTGTACCTGAAAAATATAGTTGTATGCGTAGAGCCATGTCATGTTGTCACGATATCCTCAGTCAAGCCATGCTCAGTAGAATTCAGTCAGTCATGTGACTCAGGAAATCTCATTAATCTCATGAACTCAGGCAGTTACCATACATCAGTAGTAATTCCATCAGTCAATGGAAATTTAGTAAACTCAGTATCAGTCTAGTTCTACTTAGTAATCGGTTACTTCAGTTCTCTCAGTCAGACCTTAGATTTTAGTAGTATTTCCTCAGTCAACGAAACTCATTAAATTTAGTTTACCTCAGCTAAGAAACACTATAAGTCCAGTTAATCATTTCAGTTAATCAGTTCAGTTAGTTATGCTCAGTGTCTATTCAAATGGAAGTAGAAGTTAGCACCGAGTGAACCCAAGGATGGGAACATACATTGTCAGATGAGGGTGTGATTCTTAGCAGTCATCCTTGCATTCCAGGACTATGTAGCAAGAATATATTTATACATCAACACTGCCAGCATGAGGTTTGATAAGACGGGCATCAGTCGTTCTCTTTTGGGGACACTACCAGATTTGAGCTTCACTCAAAGCTTGTCCTTACCCGTGGTACAATATTGATACACTTCCAATTAGGGCAAGGATTGGACCCCAGTTCAGCTATATAAGAATACTTGGAGCATGTTGGTTAAAATACTACCTCCCACAGTTTCAGTTATTTATTCTCAGTAAAAGAACACAGATAGCTCTTCAGTATATCAGGACAGTCAGAGATAGTACGGAACTCAGATAGTTCCATCAGATTTAGGGTTGTCAGCTACAGTCACCTATGTTATCAGTATCCAGTATCAAGGCTATCAGATATAGTCACTCATGTAATCATCCATATAATCTATCAAAAATCATTTTCCAGTAATATTAGATTTTAGTAAACTCATGCTATCGGTACTCAATTTCAGGGTAGTCAAATAAAGTCAATTAGACCAGTTCTTCATAATCAGGATTGCCAGAAACAATCATTTCTTTATCGGTAATAAAGTATCAATCTTCTAGTATTCAGTAATACAGTATCAGTTCATCACTTATTAGTGATTCACTGATCAATATTAGTAAACACAGGCATTTAGTATCTCGGAACTGGGAAACTTATGTTGTCAGTATTTATACTCAATAGTCAGTATCTTCATGAGTTCAGCAGCAGTTAGTTATGTATGTATGTGTTCTCATGTTCATATCAGTTAACATTGTTCATGAATACAAACCCTTGGAATTTCGCATACCTCACTCATATACTTAGTACTCTCAGTTGTACTGACGCATTCGCGCTATGTTTCTTTCTTTTATGTTACACCATAGGTTTAGATACATGATTTCCAGACCAGCAGTAGTAGTAGCATCTTAGCTATCAGAGTTCTAATAGTGACTCCTCGTCTCTGGAGGGTATGATCATTACTTATGTTATGGTTTATTTCAGTTCAGTTTTTCTAGTCTGAGTTAGTTGGGTACATGTCCAATCAACTCTCTATTAAGATAGTCATGTTACAGGATTTTTAGACTATTATGTTCAGACTTCATATAGTATTACAGTTGTTTTGGGTATTCTATACCCCACTTTCATGTTATGATTATTCCATTTTTAACCATATAGCCTTACAGTATTTCATATTCCGTATTTATGTTCTATATTATCCAGTGTACAGGTATAGATATCAGCTATAGGTTAGCTTATGGTCCCTCAAGGTAATGGGCACCGTGTAGCATTCCGATTCAGCAAATCGGGGCGCTACAAACTTGGTATTAGTGCCTAAGGTTCAACAGTGTCCTAGGAAGTCTGAAAGACGTATCTAGTAGAGTCTTGTACATGTGTGTGTTGTGCACCACACTTATGTGCAGGAGGCTATGAGGTGTTTAAGAAATAGTTTCCTTTCTTTCATGTCTCAGATCGTGTAAAAGAAAGGTTTTCTAAGAAAACTCAAGTGGATTCTCATCATGCTCCACGCATATCAACTCTCCCTTACTTTTAAGGTAACAGAAATAGTGAACTCAAGGTCGTAAAGACAAGGGTTTCTTAGACAGTCCCTACCATTAGTTATGGGATTAGCTACAGACTCGGCAATGCCCTATTAGTCCAGTTCTGTTCCAAAGTTATACAGATTTTCTTCATGATCATGAGAACTCCTTCTCACACCCAAATCTAGATATGCTATCAGATCCCTTCTCAGAATTCTATGATAGCATAGACCTAGAGTTAGAAGCTTGAACTCAGAGGCTTATTAGTAGCATAGTTGGGATAGTATTATTCAGATTTATCAGATCATGTATTTATAGGGATAGGTATACCAATCAGTAAGCTTAAACAGTACAAGCAAGAATGTAAGTCTATTGTCTTGAAATTAGGTATGCAAGTGTAGATGTGATGTTAGTAGTATATGAGGAAACCGCAGCAGATGATGTGTTTAGTTAGACAGACAGGTGTCAAAAATAATGTAAGTATGTGATAGTAGATCAAGTAACTAAGTCAGGCTCTTAAATTCTAGTGATAGTGCCAGTATGAATAGAAAGCAGTAAGGGCAGAGCATTCCCGACCGATTCTCATCTTAGTATAGAGTATTGCACCTCAGCTATCACGAAACCCACTCAGGAGTTATATGTAAACTCTATGGTCATGAACCATGCTCATTCATTTTTTTCCCATAAATCATGTATTATTTCCATTCCCAGCACATGGAGTCCTAGTTTACTCCACAGTACGAATCATGTTTCAATAACACGACTTACTTTCATGCACTTTCCACAAGATTATGTGTGCCTTCAGTTCCAAGCATAAGAGGTTCAGTTTCAGCTTCCTTAGTGATACAAATCATGTCCTATGAATGCAGAAACTTTAAACTTAGGTCATGCAGCTCATGACTAATGATAGGCGAAATTACACGCCTATATCAATATATTTTGCCCATATTTTAGCCTAGTTTTGAGAACAAACTACATATTTCATGCACTTTTAGTCCTTTTTCCTATAAATGAGCTAACGAACATGATTAGTAAAGTTTCAGGTATAAATGATGCAGAATTAAGCATTTTATGGCTTACTTGACGCAAAAGAAAGCTCATGAAGGAAGGAAAGGGAGTTTGGACGCCTAAGGACCAAAACTGCTGCATGGAAAATCTGTCCCAGGCTAAAACAACATTTCTGAAGACTTTGGGGACTTACAGACACAAAGCTGGATTTTGACAATGATACATTAACCTAGTACAATTGGGTTATGTATTTCATTAGTTTATTTGGATTAGGAAAATGTTACATTAACCTAGTACAAATGGGTTAAGTATTTCCTTAGTTTAGTAGGATTTGGTTATTTATTTCATTAGCATAGTAGGAGTAGTATAGGAGTATTATAAATACCCTATCATGCTAGAGATTTTTAATGAAGTCCTCCCTTAGTGGAGAGACACATTCTACTTCTCAATTACAACTCTTCTAATCTTTCCATTAATTCTATTTTTCTTCTTCTACTCTTCTATCCTTAAATTCCACAACAAGAGAATCGTTACCAAGCCAAGGAAACACGCCACACGCCTATCACTTGACCTACACGCCATTACGCCATATTGTGATACAATAACAATGTTAATCGTGATCTCCTTCGCATTCATGGGTAACTAAACTTCTCTGTTGGGGTTATGGAAGCCGAATAAGTTACTATATATTGCTGTGAGTTTGTGAGTTCGTGACACGTCTATTGCTTATATCATTATTCTCTTCATCTTAATCTACATTCTTTGCGGTTGCAAACGCAAGAATACGCCAGTCTAATATTTAACTTGTTCGAGAGAAAGGTTATTTGTCTGGAAAAGAGATAATGTCAAGGTAGTAGGACACCCTTTCCTATTAAAAAGCTAGTACCGTAACTGGACTAACCTCTTGGAGAATTCGTACCATTAGACACGCTTTAAGCTCGAGAGAGCTAAAGTGAAGTAGTCCTTGTTTAGGTCGAGAGACGCTTGGATTTACCATCGACTACAATTCTCTATAAGCAATTGCATGTCAGAATTCTACACACTCATAGCCAATAGAGACGTATACCTCAGAAGGTGGACATAACCCCAACGCTTCAATTCTCATTGTTTACAACCAACGTAACAATCTCTCTCTTTTTACTTTATTATTTTCAGCCTTTGTTTACATTACTTGCAAGACAAGAATCCCCCCTTCTTATGAGACTTGCACCAAAAGTTTAGTAATTTTACTTACTTGTTGGCCAAGCTATTCCCTGTGGGATCGACACCCAACACAGGTTGGGTTCTATATTTGCTAACGACCGCTTTACACTCCCACGAGAGATGTAGATTGAGCGTTATCAAAAATTGGCGCAGTTGCCGGGGAATACGAGTGTCTATCAAGTTCATGATAATTACTAGACCCTTTGGTTAAAGATTCTCGTACTTTTACTTTTTGTTTTTGTTTTTGTTCCTTGCAGGTTTTTACTTTAGTGCATGCCCCATACTAGAAGTTCTGGTTAACCGTTATTACCAATCAATCCTGAACCACAACGAATTAGAAGAATGGAAGCACAAGCTGAAATCGACAGGATGGCTGCTCAACACGAGCAAGCAAGATTAGCTGCTCTTGCCACTGCTCAAGTCCAACAACAAAACATTGATAATCCTGGGCGATCAACAAATCCTGACGATGAAGATTTAGGTGATGACGAGTTGATAAACCCAAGGCATGTTGCTGAAACTACAACACCTGCCAACAGAAGAGGTCGACAAGCGTGGTATAGGTATGATCGCCAACCCATGCAGCCAGCTTTCGACGATGATGACGATGATCTTGATGGTGCCGGAGCCACTGGAGCTATAATTCCACCACCATTAGCGCCCGGAGCAAAGTTCAACATCACAAGCACCATGATTCAGTTATTGCAACTCAAGGGATTATTTGGTGGACTAGCAGGCGATGATCCGAATATGCATCTCATCAACTTTATTTCTACATGCAAGTCTTTTGACAATCCTGGTGTTGGTTAGAATGCTATTCGATTACGTCTATTTCCATTATCTCTGTCTGGGGAGGCAACACTATGGTTGAATGAGCTGACTCCTGATTCAATTACAAATTAGAGGCAATTGAGATATGCTTTCCTAGAAAGATTCTTTCCGCCATCCAAAAGGGCTCAATTGAGAGATGAAATCAGCAACTTTCGTCAGCTTCCCTCTGAAGCTCTTCATAAAACATGGGAGAGGTTCAAGACAAAGCTAGCGAGATGCCCAAACCATCACATGACTAATGTTCACCTAATGGAGATCTTGTATAGAGTCTTGAATTCAATAACTAAACCAGTGTTGGATAATGTAGCTGGAGGTTCTTTCATGGACCTCACCTTTGGTCAAGCAAGCAATATGCTAGATCATATGACGAAACAAAGTAGAGCTTGGCATACCAGGGATTCTGAGGTAGAAAGCCCCACTTTATCTATTGGCATGACTGCAGACCAAAGAAGAAGAAAAGAAGAACGTGATCAAGACATGGAGCACATGAAAACACAAGTGGATCTTCTGACAAAGCATTTATTATTAGGGAAAGCCGAAAAAGTGAAAGCTGTAGCGCTAAAAGGAAGAGACGAATCTGATTCTGAAGAGGAGGCCAACTACTTGAACAATCAGGGGGGTTTTCGTGGGAATGCCCAAGGAAACCAAGGTTGGAACTATTATGATAAATCATGAAGCAAAGACCAAGGTATTTGGAAGAAAAACAATGAAAAGAGTGGTTTATACGTTCCCCCTGGTAGACGTGACACCACCACATCTAATTCTGGAAGTATGGAAGACATGATGGCTAAGTTATTGAAAGGAGTGGAAGCAATGAGCGTGGGAGTTACGGAGGTGATTAATGATTTGTCCTCCATGAAGAAATTAGTTGATTCTCATTCCACTTCTATCAATAAAATAGAGCAGCAATTATGCCAACTTTCAGCAGCATTCAATTAAAGAAAGACTGGCACCTTACCGAACGATACGGTGCAAAACTCAAGGAATGATGGGTCATGCATGGCCATCACTACCAAAAGTGGTAAGGTTCTGGAAACTTTAGCAACAGGCAAGCAAGTGGTTGATGAAATTGCGGACATGAACGTTACACCTAGTGACGTTACAAAAGGAGATGATGCCGCAACAACTACTTCCAACGTCAAGGACTTTACACCTAGTGACGTGCAGCCTGAAAAAAGGGAAAAATGGAAGCAAGAGGAGAAGAAAGCCATGGAGAGAACACTTCCATACCCACCACCACCTTTTCCCCAAAGATTGAAGAACATGGCGGATGATACTAAGTTCAGCAAATTTATGACTATGTTGAAGCAGCTGACCATTAATGTTCCACTGGTAGAGGCACTTGAACAAATGCCTGGGTATGCGAAGTTTATGAAAGATCTTTTGACTAAGAAGAGGGCAGCAAGTTATGAGCTGAAAGATGATGTGCATCATTATAGTGCAATTGTTACCCGATCGATAGTTCAGAAGAAGGCCGACCCCGGAGCTTTCACTATTCCTTGCACCGTCAGATCTTTGAACTTTGCCAAAGCATTGTGACTTAGGATCCAGCATTAACTTGATGCCATTATCGATCTACAAGAAGTTGGGGTTAGGAGATCCTACACCAACCAATATGAGGCTTGTCATGGCGGATAGGTCGGTAAAACGACCTGTTGGTATTTTATGCGATGTCTTGGTAAAGGTTTCTTCATTTATCTTCCCAGCAGACTTTGTCATCTTGGATTGTGAAGCAGATTCTGAGGTTCCCATAATCTTGGGGTGCCCTTTCCTTGCTACAGGAAGTACGCTCATTGATTTGAGAGCTAATGAGCTTTCATTCCGAATAAATGACGAAGTGGTTCGTTTTGATGTTTGCAAATCAATGAAGCAACCCAAAGATCTGAGTGTATTTTCTGTGGCTGATGTTGTCCTTGATGATGAGAAAGAATGACTTGAAGAAAAGCAAATTCTTGATGATCCTTTGGAGGTTTTGCTTATGAAAGGAGAGATTGAGGATGCTGAAATTTCTGAAGAAGCTATTTGTGCTCTATCGGGATTAGGGACCTATCGCTATACTCCCAAGAAGCTGGATCTTGATCTCAAAAATAGACCCACACTACCAGCTAAGTCATCTATTGAAGAACCACCCACGTTAGAATTCAAGGAGTTGCCAAGTCATTTAAAGTACGCATTCCTAGGAAGCGAAAACACTCTTCCAGTCATAGTGGCAGCCGATTTGGGTGAGCGACAAGTTGCAGCTCTTATTGCAATCTTACGCAAGCATATTAGAGCCATTGGATGGACCATTGCGGATATTATTGGTATTCCACCTGGGATTTGCACACATAAAATTCAGCTTCAAGAAAAGTGCACACCCACCATTGAACATCAAAGACGTTTAAACCCACCTATGCAAGAAGTGGTGAAGAAGGATATTATCAAGTGGTTAGACGCAGGAGTTGTATATCCTATATCTGATAGCACATGGGTAAGTCCTGTACAATGTGTTCCCAAGAAAGAAGGTATGACGGTGGTCGTAAATGCGAAGAATGAGCTTATTCCACTCAGGCCCGTTACTGGATGGAGAGTATGCATGGACTACCGCAAGCTGAATTCTTGGACACTCAAGGATCACTTCCCCATGCCATTTATGGACCAAATGCTAGATCGATTAGCGGGGAAAGGATGGTTTTGCTTCTTGGATGGTTATTTAGGTTATAATCAGATTTGTATTGCTCCTGAAGACCAAGAGAAGACAACGTTTACATGCCCATATGGTACGTTTGCCTTCAAACGTATGCCATTCGGGTTATGTAACGCACCAGCCACCTTTCAACGTTGTATGATATCTATTTTCTCTGATATGGTTGAAGACAGTTTAGAGGTATTTATGGACGACTTTTCATTTATTGGTGAGTCTTTTGAAGCGTGTTTGGCAAACTTGAGCATGGCATTGCAAAGATGTGTAGAGTTCAACCTTGTGCTGAATTGGGAGAAGTGACACTTCATGGTAAAAGAAGGAATCGTTCTTAGGCACAAGATCTCCGAAAGAGGAATAGAGGTTGATCAAGCAAAAATTGAGGTTATTGAGAAGCTACCGCCTCCAATTTCGGTGAAGGGAGTACGTAGTTTTCTTGGCCATGCTGGGTTCTATCGTAGATTCATCAAAGACTTTTCCAAAATTTGTAGTCCATTGTGCAAACTACTGGAGAAAGATGCAAATTTTGTCTTCAATGAAGATTGCTTAAAGGCATTCGAATGCCTTAAAGGAAAACTCATTGAAGCCCCTATCATGGTAGCACCAGATTGGACGCTCCCATTCGAAGTCATGTGTGATGCTATTGGTGTAGCCGTTGGTGCTGTTCTTGGACAGAGAAAGGAGAAACTATTTCATCCTATCTACTATGCAAGTAAGGTCCTAAATGAAGCCCAAAGGAACTACACTGTTAATGAACAAGAGCTCCTAGCGGTTGTGTATGCATTTGAGAAGTTTCGTGCCTACCTATTGGGTACTAAGGTGATCGTCCATACAGACCATGCAGCTCTTAGGAATCTAATGCTGAAGAAGGATGCAAAACCAAGGTTGATTCGATGGGTACTGCTGCTGCAAGAGTTTGATTTTGAGGTCAAAGATAGAAGAGGTTGCGAGAACCAAGTGGCCGATCATCTATCTCGACTTGAGAATGAACATGTGGCGCAACCTGAAATTCAGATTGATGATGCATTCCCTGACGAGGAGATATTAGCAATAACTGTGGAGAAATTACCATGGTATGCTGATTTTGCAAATTTTGTGGTGAGTAATATGCTACCTGCCAATTTATCCTACCATCAAAGAAGGAAGTTTATGCATGACGTTCAGCACTACTATTGGGATGAGCCTTATTTGTTTCGAAGATGCGCGGATGGTATCATTCGATGATGTATATCCCATGAAGAAGTGCCCACTATATTAGAAGCATGCCACACTTCGCAAGTTGGAGGACATCATGCAGGCAATCGAATGGCAAGAAAAGTTTTGCAAAGTGGTTATTATTGGCCTTCGATATTCAGAGATGCATACGACTATGTTAGAAGGTGTGACCAATGCCAACGTCAAGGTGCTATTTCAAAACACCATGAAATGCCCCTGTCCAAAATTCTGGAGGTAGAACTCTTTGATGTGTGGGGTATTGATTTCATGGGTCCATTCGTGAATTCGTTTGGAATGAAATACATCTTGGTTGTGGTGGATTATGTTTCAAAATGGGTTGAAGCTGTAGCATTGGCCGACAACGAAGGAAAGCGTGTTGTATCATTCTTAAAGAAGAATATCTTCTCTCGGTTTGGAGTACCTCATACTATCATAAGTGATGGAGGATCTCACTTTTGCAACAAGCTATTCAAATTTGTATTGGCTAAGTATGGTGTCAAGCAACATAATGTGGCTACGCCTTATCAACCCCAAACTAGTGGACAATAAGAGATTTCCAATCGTGAGATCAAGAAAATCCTTGGAAAGACAGTTAATGCTAATAGGAAGGATTGGTCTAGGAAGCTAGATGATGCACTATGGGCGTATAGCACTGCTTTCAAGACACCCATTGGTATGTCACCTTATCAGCTAGTTTATGGGAAGGCTTGTCATCTACCCATTGAGCTCGAGCACAAGGCATTGTGGGCATTGAAGAAATTGAACTTGAATTGGGATGATGTGAAGAATCTGAGGTTGGAGCAGCTGAACGAACTAGATGAATTCCGTCTCCATGCATATGAACGATCGAATTTGTATAAGGAGCGGATGAAGAAGTATCATGATCAGCGGATTGTTCGATGAAACTTCCAAAAAGGTGACATGGTACTACTCTTTAACTCCAGATTTAAGCTCTTCCCAGGTAAGTTAAAATCGAAGTGGTCTGGTCCATTTAAAGTCATCCAAGTCTACTCGTCTGGAGTAGTCGAATTAGAAGGCAATAAGGGTGTTGTTTTCAAAGTGAATGGCCAACGTGTTAAGCCTTATATCGGTCCTCTTAACTCGATGAATGACATGGCCATCACTTATCTCGATGAAGTCTAAGTAATCGAGATTATTACGTCGAGCCACGACAATAAATAAGGCGCTAGATGGGAGGCAACCCATCGTTTTATCATTTTATCATTTTATCATTTTGGTACTTGTTTCGTTTTTGATAAATGAAAATCCAAAAATAAGAGTCGTGCCACAACCAAAACTATGGCGCTTGGTGGGAGGCAACCCATCGTACAAATCGTTTTCATTTGGTTTTGAGCAAAAATAGGTGCAAGAGGTATTCAACGAGGAGATTGATTTCAATTGACGATTTGGACGCATTGTATGGTAAAGTTGGTATGTTAGGAATGGTGATGCAAAAGGATATGCATTGAGCATTTCTCACTCCAAAATAGGCATCGAGAAAGGCTAGGCCTTGGTAAAACTAGGCCACGAACGATGCACAACCTATCCTATAGCCTAAGGTCTCGGAATCTAGTGTGCTATACACTATGCGCCGCCCATTCCTAGGTATGATTTTGACTATGCGCCGCCTATGCTATGGCATTTGGTCTCAGTATCTCATATTCCATAGACTATGCGGCGCATAAGTCTACAAATGCCATAGACTATGCGGCGCATATGTCCCATTATGCTATAGACCATGCGCCACATATGTCATGTCTATGCTAACCATTATGCGCCGAATATATGGGAATTTTGTCTCCAAAACCGATTGTAAATGGGTCATAACCCGACCCATTCTCTTCCTATATAAAGGGGACTTAGTTTTATACCACAACCACACTAGAATATACCCTAAAGGCGCCGCATATTCTTCCAAATCTTCTCACAATTTTCTTCTTTTGCTCCTCCAATTCACAAAACCATCTCCACAAGTTCCAAGCAAATAAGTACTCTCTTATTCTTCATTTGTTTATCATAAGTACTACGTTGCTATGTTTATTATGAATTTCTAAATCGTATAAGATTGATGGTGATGTTTATGTGTTTGGATAGTTGATACAAAATCATGTGAGTGAACATATACGTAGGAAAAGCTTGACTTGTTTCCGACGTGAATTTGGTTAAAATAGCCTTGTTATGATATTTATGGAATTACTTAGGATATGAAAATTGCTTAAGATTGTTGTTTGGATACTTACATGTTAGACTATCCCGGCCATCGGGATAAGACTTATAGTACCTACCGGCATAAGAGGTTGTGATTGTTGTAAGAATAACTATTCCATGTGGTAACCCCTATGTAGTAGTGTTGCTATATCTACCATGAAAGTAGTCCAATGGCTGCAAGTAGGTGATGCATTGCTTATTTTCTTGTCGGAATACAATCCTAAAATGCATGTCGACGAAATCTGAGTAAATCGACTACTTTCACCTCATTGATTTGTGTTAACAAAACTAAGTGTGGGGTGGTACCCCTAATGCTTGCTTATAGATTGTATCAAGTGAGATTGTGCTGCAACTAACACTATTTCTAGTCTCAGGTACAATGGCACCTAAAGCAAGGAAAGGCAAGGAGAAGGCTACCACGTCTCAAAAGGGCAAGAAGAGAGGTCGAAAGGATCAAGGAGAATCATCCTCAGCACAACTACCCCGCAGAATGTTTTGAATAAAATGGGTTCTTGAGGAAGAAGCCAAAGCATGGTACAGTAACAACAAAGAAAGAAAATATATGCACGTCGACTTGATCAACAAGGAGACCTTATCAAAGAAGGAGCCGCGTATGTTGGCAAAAATAATGGAATTAAAGCTGGATTTCATCTTCCGCGACATGGGAGAATGCAACCTTGATTTAACAAGAGAATTTTATGCCAACTGGTCGCCAAACACAATAGGCAATGAAGTCAAAATTCGGGGCAAAGTGTTACAGCTCACCGCGGATTGGATCAACTCTTTTCTTGGCTTACCTTCGATCGACACAGCACCATTCAAAGAGTTGTACAGCAGGCCTCCGTATAGAGCAATACGACACACACATTGTGGAAGAAGATCGATGGCAAGGTGGGGCAGACATAAAGAAACCGGCCGACATAACACCTTCCCTTATGCTCCACTAAATAGGGAAGCAAGAATCTGGATGCGCATTGTCAACTCATGCCTTATTACTGGGACTCAATACACGAAGATATCAAGAGATAGAGTATGTTTGGTCTATTCTTTGATGACGAATGTCCCTAACAAATTTGGGGCAATCATTCGCTCTACCATGAGGAAAGCCAGACTCTACAAAAGGTCCCACTTCACATTTGGAAATTTGTTGACAGCAATCTTGCGGAAGGAGGATATCGAAGAGGAACCAGGTGACCACAAACTCCCACATAACCCAAAGAAGGTTGACCTCACCAAGGTCGAAGATGCTGAAACAAGTCATGGTGTCAACCTTACTACTGCGGAGAGACATGCTCGTGATGAGAGTTTCTTCCATAATCTCTATGGCATGACACGATTTACTATGATGAATGGTGGACGTATTCCAACTGCTGAAGAGCTCCAAAAGTTGAACCACGACTAACCAATGAACGTGCATGCACGGGAGATGTGTGGAGTGGGCGTATACTTTGAGGAACCTCTAGATGATGATGTGCCGACTGATGACGATCGACGTTTGCCTGATTCTGACAAGGAGGAGAACTCTGACGATGACTCTTATGATGATTCAGAAGAAGGGGGTATAACCCCTGACATTGAGGAAGAATCCGACTAACCAGGTTCTTCGTATTTATTTCCCACTGAGGGCAGTGTCCCGTTTAAGTGTAGGGTGGCGGTATCGTATGCTATACTTCTCTATTTGCATCTATGTTTGTTTACTTTTTTTTGTGTGTGTTTTGATTTTTTTTAGTTAAGTTAAGTTTTTTTTAGGAGTAAATTTTTTCTAGCTTCACATGAAATTATTTTGATAGGCAGCATGAGATTATAACAAAAGTATGTGCTACAATTATGACTATTGAGACGTTTAGACTCCAGTTGTGACTCATTATGTGATATTGTGTGGTTCAATTCCTTCACTTGTTGGGTCAAGAGTCTATATTACCTCCATTTAAGTCGACCATGTTCCTTGTGTGTGTGAGATTAATAGTATCTTTTATGTTTATGGCTGATGCTAGAACTTGCCTGGTATGTATGCAAAGAGAAAATAAGGAGTGTAAGTTTAGGATATGATTTAGGCATTTCTTTGGCAACCTATATTTGTTTACCTTCAGTTTTATCAACCCATGGACATCATCCTAGTTAAAACCCTTTTGAGCCTTTAGCCTATTTCTTTGACAACCTTGTATGTAAGCCTAATCCATTTTTTTCAAGACCGTAATTTGATCCAAATTCCTAAGTGCTTTAAATTAAAAAAAGTTATGTGACAACATAAGAGGAAATTGGGTAAGTATGATGCTTTAAATTGTAATGGTGCTTGAATGTGTTATGAAAGAGAAAGTGCTATCATAAGAGGTATGTTGTGAAAAGAAAAAGGAAAAGAAAGCTGAAAAGTGAGTTGTGCTTAAAATTGAAAAACAAAAAAGGAGAACAAGGGTGGTAGAATAAAAGAAAGAAAGGTTGAAAGAAAAAAAAATGTCAATGATACAATGTGATGTATTAAAGTGCTTAGGAACTTAGTCACTATTTCTGGCCAAAATAGTCCTACCCGTCCCTTAGCCTACATTACAACCATCAGAAGACCTACTTGATCCTAATCTTAACATTCTGACATTAAGTGTAGTATTACACTCAGGGCAAGCCTATGGTCATCACTTGCTGCATATGAATTCTTTCTGAGAGCGAGAGCAAGGATATTTTGATACCCATGTTTGAAAAATATGCTATACTTGTGAGTGATTATGGGTAATATATGGTGAGACACACATGGTTGATGAGTTTTGGATAGTTGTATATGATTCTATGCACTTTAACGATTGCATGCGAGTTGATCACCATCACGAGTCTATACTTGAGGTTAAATTGTTTCTACTTATAATCAGAAAGCTACTGTTTGTTGATAATTGTTGTGCTTATCTTGATAAATGTTTTGTGTTGTTGTTGTAAAAACCCTAAGTTGATGTTTAGAAGAACATGATATGTTGTTCGAGGACGAACAAAGCTTCAAGTGTGGGGTGTTGATGATAGGCGAAATTACGCGCCTATATCAATATATTTTGCCCATATTCTAGCCTAGTTTTGAGAACAAACTATATATTTCATGCACTTTTAGTCCTTTTTCCTATAAATGAGCTAACGAACATGATTAGTAAAGTTTCAGGTATAAATGATGCAGAATTAAGCATTTTATGGCTTACTTGACGCAAAAGAAAGCTCACGAAGGAAGGAAAGGGAGTTTGGACGCCTAAGGACCAAAACTGCAGCATGGAAAATCTGTCCCGGGCTAAAACAGCATTTCTAAAGACTTTGGGGACTTATAGACACAAAGTTGGATTTTGACAATGATACATTAACCTAGTACAATTGGGTTATGTATTTCATTAGTTTATTTGGATTAGGAGAATGTTACATTAACCTAGTACAAATGGGTTAAGTATTTCCTTAGTTTAGTAGGATTTGGTTATTTATTTCATTAGCATAGTAGGAGTAGGATAGGAGTATTATAAATACCCTATCATGCTAGAGATTTTTAATGAAGTCCTCCCTTAGTGGAGAGACACATTCTACTTCTCAATTACAACTCTTCTAATCTTTCCATTAATTCTATTTTTCTTCTTCTACTCTTCTATCCTTAAATTCCACAATAAGTGAATCGTTACCAGGCCAAGGAAATACGCCACACGCCTATCACTTGACCTACACGCCATTACGCCATATTGTGAAATAATAACAATGTCAATCGTGATCTCCTTCGCATTCATGGGTAACTAAACTTCTCTGTTGGGGTTATGGAAGCCGAATGAGTTACTATATATTGCTGTGAGTTTGTGAGTTCGTGACATGTATATTGCTTATATCATTATTCTCTTCATCTTAATCTACATTCTTTGCGATGGCAAACGTAAGAATACGCCAGTCTAACATTTAACTTGTTCGAGAGAAAGGTTATTTGTCTGGAAAAGAGATAATGTCAAGGTAGTAGGACACCCTTTCCTATTAAAAAGCTAGTGCCGTAACTGGACTAACCTCTTGGAGAATTCGTACCATTAGACACGCTTTAAGCTCGAGAGAGTTAAAGTGAAATAGTCCTTGTTTAGGTCGAGAGACGCTTGGATTTACCATAGACTACAATTCTCTATAAGCAATTGCATGTCAGAATTCTACACACTCATAGCCAATAGAGACGTATACCTCAGAAGGTGGACGTAACCCCAACGCTTCAATTCTCATTGTTTACAACCAACGTAACAATCTCTCTCTTTTTACTTTATTATTTTCAGCCTTTGTTTACATTACTTGCAAGACAAGAATCCCCCTTTCTTACGAGACTTGCACCAAAAGTTTAGTAATTTTACTTACTAGTTGGCCAAGCTATTCTCTGTGGGATCGACACCCAACCCAGATTGGGTTCTATATTTGCTAACGACCGCTTTACACTTCCACGAGAGCTGTAGATTGAGCGTTATCAATGACTCATGTATACATGTCACGCTTTACAATATACTCAATTTCCATAACTCATGCTTTGCCCCTATAGATCAGATAAATTCATATTATGTCATGTAAACTCTGAGTTCATACCTACTTGGTAAAAAAAACATGTTATGGATATTCTATTTCTCAAAGTTTCAGTCATGTTTTAAGATCAGCTAATATCCATTCATACTTTAGGTCCTCCTGATTTAATCCTTCAGAAACCTCTCCTTGTAAAATAGTGTAGTGATGAGTAGTTTCTTAGATGAAGGAGAGAAAATATTTTATGTTAAGAAAAGATTATTGCACACTTGTTTTACACGAGGTTTTAGTTATGTAGATAGGCTTGAACATCATGTTAGTATGCAAGAAATTGGCTAACAAAGGGTTGTACCTAGAAGTTGTGAAAGTGCAGAGTATAATTATACGTTCAGATCCTTAACTTATGTCATGTATCCTCACGTAACTATCAACAATTCAGTTACCATTTACTTAGCTATCAGTGCTTCAGTATCTCAGTCTATAGAATGCTTAGTCCTTGTGATCCATGTTACGCTCCTAACGATCACATAAATTCTTAATGTGTCATGCATACTCTCAGTTTAGATTCCTCGATGAGTCTGTGGGGTTGATATTCCTTCCCCCAGTCCTCATATACAGAGTTAGCTCAGTAACCAGTATTTTATAAAGGACTCAGACGGTCCTACAAGACTATGAACATCAGTAATCAGTTACTTAGCCATCAAGATTCAGTACTTCAGTATCATTCTAAACTTTAGTTATCAGTATTAAATTGTTCACACCCACCATCAGTATGGGTTCCAGTTGTAGCATTAGTTAGGATATTAGCTTCAGGTCAATGCTCAGTTCAGTAACACAATTTGGTTTCAAACTTGCTTGACCACAGCGTACAGTTATCAGCTACTCAGTTATAGGTATTTCCATACCTTAGTCTATGGAATGCTTCCAATTCATGTAATGCACTTAGTCCTGCATTTTCAAACAATATAGTTTTCAAGAAATCTATGTTCAGTTACCTCATGTTACTCTATTAGTCCCTTCTTATACCTATGATACTCTATGGCCTCAGCCTAGCTATTCAGATTAAATACAATTCAGTCTTCCATACCTAGTATTTATCTATCAGTCCTTTAGTTAATTAGATAAGTTAGTGTATTTATGCACTCGTGTTCAGCTCAGTTCATGCATCATGTCTCAATTTCAGATCTCAAATATTTAGTCATGACTCAATTCATAAGTGCTTTGTGCATCACCTCAGTTTTCCTCAATATCTCAGTTAGGTCAGCATTCTTCAAGGGACCTAGTTTCCGAAGAGGGAGATACACTATAGCCCCTGAGCTTTCATGATTTACATTTGTCGTTTTCTTTGATGAATCTATCTTAGAGGAAGGGTTATTTATGAGCTGACCTTCTAACTCCAAAACATAGTAGTAAGACATGTACTCATGTATCATGTTTCGGGCTCAGTTACTTCCTTATATTCCTGCTTTTGCATATTAAGTAATTGATATCACAATCATCGGTATTTTTAGTTTAAGGTAATAGTCTTTCTTGAACTTACTCGTTCTCATGTTCAGATTTTAGTACCAAACATGGTATTTAGTTCCATGCCCAGTTATTAGATCAAACTTGATATCTTTTAACATTGCATGTTCAGTCGCATGTTCACGAGCTAGTTCAATCATATAATCACATCTCAAATATGCGTGATGAGCTTATCAATGCTTTTAATCATGCATTCATGTATTATGTCGGACATATAATCATGCATCAAATATGCATAGATTCAGCTAGACAGTTATGCATCAGATATGCAATCTTATTTTGAGAAACTCAGTTCATCAGAGCACAGAGTTCTTCATTCATAAACCAATATAATATGCTCAGGTTTTGGTCACATTAGTCATGAACACATGTCACATTAGTGAATGTCTTGCACGTTCTCCACTTTATCATTTTCCCCTCCCAGTCAGTCTCATTTGAGGATGAACATTCCCAAGGGACAGATATTGTAATACCCCATAAAATCGCATGTCAAATACATCTCTTAAAGATCTATGAAAGAACCCATGACTTAGAAAAATTTTGCTAAGTGTTCAAGGTTCAACACTTAGTCTTATTTCAGACATCCAAACTTCGGGAATTTATTTGGCGACCTTCCCGACATTCATTTTTCAATTTTCAAGTTGTGTTACGATTGGGAAATCTCGTAGTATATTGCAGGTGAGTTTTAGAATTTTTGAAGTAGTGTAAGGGAACGTTTAGGTTCCCAAAAAAAAAGCCCCGGGTGATTAGCCCGCGCCGCCTGCTAACTACAGTGCTTGCCTAATTTTTTTTCAACATTTCAGGGTCAACTTCAAATGATCATAACTACATATATATAATGAAATGTGAGAGCTTCTATATATCAAATGAAACTAATGAGTGTATTCTTTCCAGTGCAATTGTTTTCATCCACTTTGGGAATCTAAGTAAAATGTTATTATCTATTTACTTCATCCTATCAGAGAGTCAACAGAGGGACAACTGCGTCTTTGTCTCTTTTCATAAGGGAATTTTGGTTATCTCCCACCCCATATATACCCATAAACACGGAATGAACCCTATTTTCAATCAAAATACACTCTTTTCTTCCATTTTCTCTCATGAACAAGATGATGATTTTCAATTGGGGATTTTATTTCAAGAATCTTTCCATCAATCTTCCAAGAATTACAAACTAAGGTATGCATAGTGTTCATCCATGGATCCCTTTCACTCAAGAATCAAGTTTTAAATCATGTATTGCGAATACTTTTTTGTGGTATGATTATGTTCATGTTGTGTGGTTTCAAGTTGGGATCTTTATGTATTTTCATGAAGCTATGTTAGTATGTAAGTTGAAATCTATGAAATTAGTTGTTTATGATATCTATATAGTTGGATGTTGATAATCAAGTTGTTGATGTTGAATGGTTCCCAAGTTGGAATCTTTATGTGTTTTTATGAATCTATGACACCATGTGAGTTGAAAACATATAAAACTCAGTTGTTCATGATGTAAAATCTTATGGTTTCACCTATGCCTAAATTGTACATGCAAGGTGTTCGATGAAATGCCTAAAATAATGATAATAATTTTTTCATGACTTATGAGTACCAAATAACAGGTCCATTCTCTATGCTTTATGATTCTATATGAATTCCACGTTATTGATATGTATTGTAGTCGTGATATGTAGTGAACATGATGTTGAAGTTAAGAAAGTACTTCTACATTGAATGTATCCCCTCCCACGTATGAAATGTTGATAACCATGTGTAGTATAAATCCCCTACTTATGAAATTGTGAATTGTGGACACTATTCTTATGATCAAGTTATTCATGTGCGTCAGTTTCCTTTCATCGAGTCCTGGGGGTACTTGTACCCAAAAAATATAGTTGTGTCCCTAGAGCCATGTCATGTTGTCACGATATCCTCAGTCAAGATATGCTCAGTAGAATTCGGTCAGTCATGTGACTCAGGAAATCTCAGTAATCTCATGAGCTCAATTAGTTACAAGACAACAGTAGTAATTTCGTCAGTCAATGGATATTTAGTAAACTCAGTACCGCTCCAATTCTACTCAGTACTCAATAACTTCAGTTCTCTCAGTCAATCCTTAGATCTTAGTAGTATTCCATCAGTCAATGTAACTCATTAAATTTAGCTTCGCTCAGCTAAGCAACACTATCAGTCCAGTCAATCAATTTAGTTAATCAGTTCAGTCATTCATGCTCAGTGTGTATTCAAATGGGAGTAGAATTTAGCACCGAGTGAAACCAAAGATTGGAATACACATTGCCAGATGAGGGTGTGATTATTAGCAGTCATCCTTTTATTCCATAACTATGTAGCCAGCATAGGTTGATACATCAACATTTCCAGCTTGAGGGTTGATGATGAAGATATCTTCCGTACTCTTTTGGGGACACTGGAAGCTTTGAGGGTCACTCACAGTTTATCTTTACCCGTGGCACGGTATTGAAACCCTTCTAATCAGGGCAATGATTGGACCCCAATTCACCTATATTGGCATACATGGGGCATGCCGGTTAAACTACTACCTCCCATAACTTTATTCATTCAGTCTTAGTAAAAGAACTCAGATAGTTCATCAAAATATCAGGACTGGTAGATATAGTCAACTCAGATAGTTCCATCAGATTTAGGGTTGTCAGCTATAATCACCCATGTTATCAGTATCTAGTATCAAGGCTATCAGATATAGTCATGTTGTCATCTATATTAGCTATCAGAAATCATTTGCTAGTCATATTAGATTTCAGTAAACTCATGGTATCAGTACTTAATTTTAAGATTGTCAGATACAGTCAATTAGACCAGTCCTTCATAATCAGGATTGCTATGAGTAATCATTCTTTTTTTATTAATAAAGTATCAGTCTTCTAGTATTCAGTAATATAGTATCCGTTTCTCACTTATTAGTGATTCACAAACCAATATTAGTAAATACAGTCATTCAGTATTTCAGAACTGGTAAACTCATGTTGTTAGTATTAAGACTTAGTATTCAGTATCTTCACGGGTTCAGTAGCCATTACTTATGTATATATTTGTTCTCACGTTCATATCAGTCAGTATTGTTCATGTATACAAACCCTTTGAATTTAGCCTACCTCACTCGTATACTCAGTACTCTGAGTTATATTGACGTATTCGCGCTATGTTTTTTTCTTTTATGTTACACCATAGGTTTAGATACATGATTTCCTGACCAGCAGTAGTGGTAGCATCTTGGCTGTTAGAGTTCCAGCAGTGAGTCCTTGTCTCTCGAGGGCATGATCATTACTTATGTTATGGTTTATTTAAGTTTAGTTTTGCCAGTCGGAGTAAGTTGGGGACATATCCCATCAACTTTTTATTCAGCTAGTCATGTTAGAGGATTTTCAGACTAGTATGTTAAGACTTCACATAGTATTACAGTTGTTTTGGGTATTCTATTCCCCACTCTCATGTTATGATTATTCCATTTTGAACCTTATGTCCTTACACTATTTTGTATTTCGTATTTATGTTCTATATTATGCAGTTTATAGGTACAGATATCAGCCATGGGTTATCTTATGGTCCCTCGGGGTCATGGGCACCGTATAGCATTTTGATTTAGCAAATTTGGGCATTACATTTGTAGGCCATCTCAAGTGATTTTTAGATTTTTTAGACTAGCATAAGGGCGAGTTTGGATGACCAAAATAGTGAGGGTTCATGATGGCCCCGCATTGTGAGGCCCATTCAATCCAACTAAGGGTCGCATCGTGATAGGTAGTCAACCCAAGTAGGGCTCTCGATGGGAAGGGAAACTTGGTTCAACAAATTTCAATTATGGGGTATGAGGGTAAATAGGTTATTTTCCCCACCTTTTCAGCCTTAACATAAAATTAATCAACCTATAGGGCAAAATCTCATTCTTCCTCTCAGACTCTCTTAAGAAAAAGCATTAGGGTTTTCAATTAAAGATTCAAATCTCAAGAATTCTACCATCAATCTTCTCAAAAACAAGTATAAAGGTATGTGAAGTATTCATCCGAGGGCCCTTTCACCCTTGGAGTTCAAGAAATGCTTTTTAAAATATTAAATCATGATTTTCATGTTGTGGGTAGTTTTTATTCATGTTTATCTTATTGTGTGATTTCCAAGATGATTTCTCTAATGAATTTCATGAATTTATGTTAGCATGTTGGTTGAAATCTTTGAAATTTAAGTGATTAATGTAGCCAAGATGTATTGAATTGTTATTCATGCCCAAATATAATGTATTTCCTCCCATGTGTTTGCCAAAAATGCCTAGGTAAAGTAATTGTGAAATTTTATACATTGTTGATCTCAATTATGAACTTATGAAAGAACTACATGCCTAAAGGGCTCCCATGTTAAACTATGTCTTGAAAATATTTGTTGAAATGACTTGATGAATTATTAGTGTACTTATGATATGATAGCATGCATCCCTATACATATACAAGTTATATATTTACAAGTGTTTGATGAAATGCCTTAGAAACTGAATTATGATCATGTGGCCATTGTCGCTCCTTCAAGATTTTTGTTACGCCTTACTCTTTATGCTATCGAGTCATGAGGGTATTTAATACCCGACAATTTAGCTGTATACCTAGAGATAGTGTTATTTATAGAATACTCTCAGTCAGGTCATGATCAGTGGTACTTTTAGTCAGTCCCAGAATATAGGAACACTCAGAAACTGAATACTTATCTAGTCCAGTTCAGTAACAGTTCAGTCAAGCCTAGTATAAATTAGAAAATTGGTTCAGTGTCTATTCAGTTGGGGGTGGGATTCATCACTGAGTGAACCCAAGGATGGGGACTCACCTGCCAATAGAGGGTGTGATTCTTAGAAGCAATCCTTTTATTCCAAGACTACGTAGCCAGTGTAGGTTGAGACATCAAACCTGGCAGTTGAGGGTTGATGAGGTGTTTTAACCTGTCAGTTGAGGGTTCCACCATTCTTATTAGAGTACCTGCCAGATGAGGGTATCTCTTCAGTTGTCTTTACCCGTGACATGGTACTGAATCTTCAATAGTGCTTCAGGAATGTTAGCGTCGTGTAGCATCTGAGGTACAAACTTGGGGAGTTATAGAGGGTGTTTCTTAACTCCTAAAGGGAGGTTTATAACATATTTTAGAGATCAGTGATTAATCTCCATCGGATGTTTCTATTATTTGTTCAGGGTAAAAGATTCTAACTTAGAGGGTCCTTCTTTACATTTTGTCCTGGCGGTGAATTAATTTCCTAAGGTCTTCCCTAACGACCTTACTGGTATCCCTCTTGATAGGGAGATTGATTTGGGGATAGATCTTTTTCTGGACACTCATCCTACTTTTATTCCCCTGTATAGAATGGGTCCAGTCGAGTTAAAGGAGCTTAATGAGAAATTAAAGGATCTTTTAGACAAGGTTTTCATCCGTCCTAATGTGTCTCCATGGGGTACTCTGGTGTAATTCATGCATATTAATAAAAGTTCCATTCGGACATGTATTGATTACCAAAAGCTGAATAAGGTGACGATAAAGAATAAATACCATCTTTTAAGGATAGATGATTTATTTAACTAGATTCTGGGGGATAAGCTTTTTTCCAAGACTGATCTTTGGTCAGGGTATTATCAGTTAAAGATTATGGAGGTGGATGTGCCTAAAATAGCTTTACGTACCTAGAAGGGCATTTTGAGTTCTTGGTGATGTCTTTTAGATTGACTAATGCCCTAATGACATTTATAGACCTGATGAATAGGGTCTTCCATCAGTTTCTAGATTTATTTGTTATTGTCTTCATTGATGACATCTTTTTGCACTCTAAAAGTAAGGAGGATCATTCTAATCACCTCTGTATTGTAATATAGACCTTGAAAGATCAACAATTTTTATGCTAACTTATCAAAATGTAAATTCTAGGTTAACGCTGTCTTATTTTTGGATTATTTTATGTCTGTTGAGGGTATCATGGTGGATATTCAAAAGGGTTACGACAGTTAAGAAGTGGCCTAGATCCACAACTCCAATCAATATTTAGAGCTTCTTGAGTGTAGCCAGTTACTGCTCCAGTGGCCCAGTTGACTTGAAGAATGTGAAGTTCTTATAGATTGATGCCTATGAGGTAGCTTTGAGAAATTAAAGGCTAGGTTAACTTCAGCTTTACTGTGGATTATGCCAGAAGAAATAAAGGGTTTTATCATTGCAAGGCGATTGCTTATGCCTCTAGGCAATTGAAGGTTCATGAGAAGAATTATCTGACTCATGACTTGGAGCTATTGGCTGCGTTGTTCGCATTGAAAATTGGGCGTCATTGTCTGTATAGGGTCCATGTTGATATCTTTTTTGACCATAAGAGCCTGAAGTATGTGTTCACCCAGAAAGAGTTAAAGCTCAGGTAGAGAAGATGGCTTAAGTTATTGATGGACTATTACAAGAGTCTCCACTACCATCGAGGTAAAGCTAATATAGTTGTTGATGCTTTTAGTAGGTTATCCATGGGGAGTCTAGCTCATATGGATAAGGATAAGATAAAATTGATAAAGTATATTCACTATTTGGTTAACCTTAGAGTTCGTCTCTTGGACTCTGAGGATGGCGATATATTTGTGCAACAGGAGGCACAATTGTCTCTTGGTTAAAAAATAAGTGAGAAACAAGTATTAGACCCTCTCTTAATTAAAATAAAGGATAATGTATTTAAGTAGAAGGTGATGGCCTTTGAGATCGATGGTGGTGGTATCTTGACGTACCAAGAGAGGTTGTGTGTTTCCCCATGTTGATGGGTTGAGAGGTAGGATTTTGGCTGAAGCCCATGAATCATGATCTTAAGGATGTGTATTGGTGGAATAATATGAAGCGGTATGTATCCAACTTTATGGATAAGTGTATGTGTATGTGTATGTGTATGTCATCAAGTGAAGGCAAAGCACGTGAAGCCCGATTGTGTAATTCAAGAAATTGAATCGCCGATGTGGAAATGGGAGATAAATAACACGGATTTCATTTTTGGCCTTCCAAGGTCGTGGAATCAGTGTGACTCCATTTGGGTCATCGTGGACAGGATGACTAAGTTAGCCAACTTCTTGCCAGTAAGGACTAATTATTCTATCGAAGACTATGCGAAGTTGTTCCTTTAGGAGGTTTTAAAGTTTTATGTTGAGCTTGTCTCGATTATTTTGAATTGTGGTACTCAATTTTCATCATTTATTTAGTGCTCTTTACAGTATGGTCAAGGAACTAAGGTGAGAATCAATACTACTTTTGATTTGCAGTCGGATGGGCAAGTAAAAAGATCTAATTAGACTTTAGGAAATATGTTACATTCTTGTGTAATTAATTCTAGTGGTAGTTGGTTCGCCTATTTGCCTCTCATCGAATTTCCTATAACCATAGGTACAATTCTAGCATTAGTATGGCCCTATTTAAGGAATTATATGGTAGGAGGTGTCGATCTTCTATTGGGTGGTTTGAGGTTAGTGAAGGGGAGATGTTTGGCCTGAATTTGGTTCACCAAGCTGTGGATAAGGTGAAGGTGATTTTAGATAGGATTAGGACCACCAAAAGTCACCAAAAGTCCTCTTTTTATGTAAGGAAAAGGGACTTCGAATTTGACATTAGATATTGGGTATTCTTCAAGGTGTCTCCCATGAAGGGCGTACTGCAGTTTGAGAAGAAGAGAAAGCTGAGTTCCCGGTATACGAGAACATATTTGGTATTGAGAAGGGATGGTAATGTTGCATATGAGTTGGATTTTGCCTCTAGCATGAGTTCCTTTCAGCAGGTATTCCATGTGTCCATGTTGTAAAGATATGTGGGTGATGCGTCATTGGTTGTTCAATTGGAGAACATTGATATTTCAGACTGATTTTCGTATGAGAAGGTTCCACTGAGGATATTGGATCGTCAAGTTTGCCAGTTGCGAATGAAAGATGTAGCTTCAGAATAGGTTGTATGGCAGAACTAAATGTTTGAGGTAGATACTTGGAAAGACGAGGAAGACATGAAGTCAAACTATCCATTCCTATTCCTTATTCCAAAAATTCGTGCTTGAGGTATTCAAGTATTTTTAAGATCTTGGTTTACTAATTTCGTTAAAGGAAATATTGATTTCCTTGGCATGTTTGTTTTCTAACTTAGCTAAAGTTACGAGAAGACATGTCTGGGGTTTAATCATGCTTATATTTCCCTACCCCGACATTTGAGGATGAATGAACCTAAGTGGTTGAGACTGAAATGCCTCTGGCTTTTTCCCTTGAAATTTTCTCAAGCGTTGAGCGGACATTCCTATTAACGACTCACCATACTAGTTGTATCGTGTAGTTATGGGTCTAGGGACCGTAATAACCAAACCAGTGTGTTATTGGCAAAGTTCTATCCTGGTTACGAGAGACTCTTTACGAATTATATGATCACGTGACAAATGGTTAGTGTCTAGTTGTATGTTGTCCAGTGTCTAAGCCCATGGTGTTCTGTGAGGGTCACGACTAGAACATCACATGATCTAGTGATGACTAGACTAGGACGTCATAAGTTGGACAGTGTGTAATGTCCAATTTTTTTTCTCAGTTATGACTCAGTAGTAAGTGTCGTATGTTATGGTGATGAGTCAACGGATTGACTCATAACCATAAACATGATATTTCCAGTTTTAATATTGGGGTACTTTGGAAACTTCCCTCCCTAATCCATTCAGACACCACGTCTTATAACACCTTTTGTCCATCTATTGAACAGTTCATAAGATCAAAACACTCCCTAAAATCCCTCTCAAACCTCTCAAGAAATATTGGTATAAGGTTTTTTCATGTTTTAATTTAATGGCTTAAGGATCAAAATTATCTCCTTGAATCCTTGTAACTCAGGCATGTGACACTTCCCTCTTTGTTATTTTACTAAAGGTATATGTTTTAACGTATGGTATTCGTGGTGTTGTTATAGCTTTGAAATAAAGGTTGAAGGTTTTTGATGTTCATGGTTTATTAATGTTTCTCATAATTTAATTATGGTTTACCTTGTTTTAATTAATGTTTTGGACATGTGGGTACATAGAAATTGTGATATGACAAATTAGTCATGTTTAACCATAGATTTGTTGTTTTTTGGCTTTGCTAATGGTATGCCCTCAACCTGTTTGTGAAATTGTCTATAAGAATGATCTTTCTAGAAGTTTAAATTGCGTTGTGAACTAATGCTTGGAATAAAAATGTTAATGAAGGATGAATGACTTTGTAAAGGTCTTGATGACCATAAATGGAATTGAATTGTGTTTTGAACTAAGGAATTGGCCTAATATGATGATTGGTAAGTCGTTTTATGGAAGCCTTGTTGGCCATAAATTGATATGAAATACAACATAGATTCATGTCCCTAAGATGCTGAATAAAATTGATGTCTTTGTTAAGACAATGGGTTCGAGTCCCAAGTTGATTAATAATGGTTATGGCATATTGTGCACTTGCAAGTACGATTGGTATGACGATACCTATGGGATGCCTTTGGTAAGTAATCGGATTAATAGTTATTTATGTGAAATGAAGGTTTTAATTGGTCTTTAAAGTGGGATGTGTAGATGGCCCGTGAAAGTAGAGTCCAAGGGACTAACATTGGAAACCGCGCAAGCTGGTGCAGTGACTAAATGACACGAGGTTTGATTCCCCAGAATGAATATATGAATGAGAGGATTGAGTCCCCCATTATTTTAAACATTGCTTGTTAAGTCACCTTGACTATGCCGGGAGGTTCGTGTACCCCATAAAGGCATGTATGGAAATAGATATTGATGTTGGGTGTATTTACACGCCTAAAGTACTATAATTTACCTATATTTTAGCTAAGTTTTAAGGACAAAATATATAATTCCTGCACTTTTAGTGTTTTTTTCTGTAAGTGAGCTAACCAACATGATTAGCATGTTTTCAGGTATAAATGATGAAGATTTCAGCATTTTGTGGATCTTTGGGCAGCAAATGAAACGTCACGTAGATGGAAGGCAACTTTTGGAAGCTTGAGGACTGAAAGTGATGCATGGAAAACCTACCCCGGGAAAAAATAGTATTTCTAAAGACTTGGGGATCAGCAGTAACTTAGTAGGATTAGGAAAAGAATGCAGTAACTTAGTAGGACTAGGATATGGATGTTATAAAAACCTTACTTTGCTGAATGTTTCAGCATTCCTTTCTCATTGGATTCAGTCGTTGTTGACATTATTCTTCTCTATTCGACTTTTAATATTATTCAAGTTACAGAATTTGTAAGCTTTAACAGAAAAAGAAGCTGACTTTGGGAAAACGCCAAGAGGAAAAACGTCAATCTTGTTGTGACGCCATATTCCTCTTCAACGTGAGATTGCTACAGTTTTGGTATGATGATGATGTCTTTGTTGATTTCCGTTACCTTCATGAGTAGCTAAACTTCTCTGTTAGGGTTATGGAAGACTTTTGATAATACTATCTATTACTATGAGTTTGTGAATTCTTGAGACGTATGCTACTTATATCATTACTCTCTTCATCTTAATTAAATTCTTGTGGTTGCAAACATAGGAATACACCAATATAACATTAACTTGTTCGAGAGAAAAGTTACATGTTTGGAAAAGAGAATGTGACAAGGAAATAGGGCGACCAACCCCTGTTTACAAGTTAATGCCGTAACTGAATTAACCTCTTGGAGAGTTCGTACCGTTAGTTACACGTTTTAAGATCGAGAGAGTTAAAGTGAAATAATCCTTGATGGTCGAGAGACGCTAGGATTTACCATTAGAATACAAACCTCTATAAGTTCATGTATAGCTGAATTCCGCATAACTCATAGTTAATAGATACGTAGGACTCATAAGGTGGACATAACCCTAACTTATTCTTTTCAGTGATTAAATTCTAATACATTACTCGCTTCACTCGTTACTTTGTTTACATTATTGCACGCTACAATTCAAATCCCCCCTTTCCATAGAATTTTTGACCAAAAGTCTACTAATAGTTGCATACTTAGTGACCGATTATTCCCTGTGGGATTCGACACCCAACCCAGTTGAGTTCTATATTTGACAATGACCGCTTACACTCTTACGGGAGCTGTAGTTTGAGCGTTATCAGATATTCTCTAGTTCATGGGGCTTCACACACTGGGGCCCTTTCAGCTTGAGGAGGATTGGGCCCATATAGATCATGGGTACCTTATTTTATGATGGTTATGCTACACAACCCAGGTTAATATTTTCGAAGTTCATGCTAAGCCTTATCCCTACCCCAATATATAATTTTGTATATGTATATGTATTTCACATGATATTATGCATCAAATGTTGTATTGGTTTTGAAACTATTATAGCGACATTGTTTTGTTCCCATATCCCTGAGTTACATGCTATCACTCCAACTGCTAACCATCTCCAGAAGCTATATCCTCATGTGACGTAGGTACTGGAACCTCTTCTACTTTTCTTATGCATAGATCAGGTGCTCGAGTTAGTTCATGAGATGTCATTGAAGTGGTGAGATTCCATACTTCGGATGGCTTTATTTCATGGTCCTTATTTCATATGTATTACACCTTGTTTATTGACTTAAATTTTGTAGAGGCTTGTTAGATTACTGTGGGCTTGGGTGGTTTGGCAGATTATTTTGGTGAAAGACGATTGTCCGATTATCAGTGGTTGGTATAGACATATTATGAATTATAATTAGTTTTGCTAAGCCTTATATTGTTCTATGTTTGGGACTTATTTGACATTTATGGTTTTTGTGTTGGTTAGGCTTGATGGAGGGAGTGAACTATGGTCCACGTGGGACTTGAGATACTCATCACGGCCAGGCCCTGGTATGGGTCATGACAATTGGATGCAAATTGATAAAAATACCACATGGGTGTGGTTATGTACTATCTTTGTGTTAGCATATTTAAGGCTTTTTGCTTGAAATAATTGTATGTTCTTAAGTAACTATTTTTGTTTTTGATTCAATTTTGAGGTTATTTTGCAGGGAAGTTAAGATCCATGAAAACCTATGAAAACTGCATCAAGAATGATTATTTTCGGTAAAACAGATATGAAGTAAGTTTTAAGGATTTTAGTTGAAGACTTGTCAAATAAGTCATCAACCTGCTTATAAGTTATCAAGTGAAGCTGTCACCCATAGACAGGATGTATATGCTGAAAAAGTTAATTTGATGACTTGTCTGATAAGTCATCAACTTGTTGATAGGTCATCATTTGAGGTCATCACCGGTAGGTATAACATAAATTTTGGAGAATTTAAGTTGATGACTTGTCTGAGAAGTCGTCAACTATCTGATAACCCATAATAGGAGGTCATCAGCTATGGCATGGAAAAACTAGAGTTTGAAATTCAAATTCAGAAAATCTTGAGTATTCAATGAAAAATCTTAGGTTTTCATAAGGATTGTGAACTTATTCACTAAGAACAGTATTCATATTGGGGACTCTTAAGTTTGGTTTTCAATTTTCCAATTATCGCTTTGGTATTTGGGATTCTCGTTTGAATTTGAAGGAAGAACAATCTTTAATTTCCATCGTTTGTAAGTTGACTACTATTGAATTATGGATCTAATATATCCTAGCTCTTTCTTTATCATGAGGAACGGAATCCCATAACTAGAGTTGTGATATCTATAAGTATTGCTTTATTAATTCAATAGTTGGTTTAGATTCAAATACATGTGGGAACATCTTGATAATTCTATTGTAATGAACGTTTTCGATTTGTTGCAAACAATAGATTTAGTCTTACATTGGTTTTCTTGAATTATGAAATCAATCAAAGGAAGTGGATCATCAATGGGGATTTGGAAACGTTAAATTTCCATCTAATAATTAATGCTTCAACCAGATTAATCAACTCGAGATGAAATAAGTATGAATATAAGGTGTTCCTATGTTTGAAATTATTAGGAAATCTAGACACTAAGTAGGTTCAAAGACATTTGGATGAATCATCCCTAATGATTATTTGTTGTTTCCCTCATGTAATTAGATTATAATACTACAACTATTGGTTAATACACATAAATATTCATAGTAAACACAAATCTAGTTTTATTACTTCATTGATTTGAAATATTGAAATATTGACCTTGAGTTACTAAAACAAAGTGAACAGTAACAATTTATCAATTCATAACCTTCTCCCCTCCTCCCTGCAATTGAAAGGAACTCCTAGCTATTAGTCGATTAAAGCTTCAGCAGTCTTGATTAACACCATTCCCTGTGGGATTCGACCCCAACCTAGTTGGGTTGTATATTTGACAACGACTTCTTACACACTCATAAGAGAGGTATAGTAGGTGTATCAAATTTTTCTGCCGTTGCCATGGAATACGGTTCTCAAATAAGTATATCTGTGTTAATTTACTTTTAGTTAAGTTTCTAAATTTTACTTTTATTTGTTTTTTTATCATTACAGTTTCCTTTTTATATATTCCACAAAGAAGAAGGCTAGGAGAACAATTATTATCTTTCAACCCAGAACCTCATCTTATAGGGAGAATGGCTAAACAACAAGAAGATGAAAGTTTAGCCGCTTTGGCTATTGCACAACTCAATGAACAAAATGCTGATAACCCAGCTTAGGTGGCTAATGTTGATGATAATGACCTGGGGGATGATGATATGGTTGATCCTGCAAATAGGAGATATGTAGAGAATGTAGCTGCACTAGTGAAATTAAATTATCCATTTAGAGGAAGAGCAACCCGCCAACCTGCTGTGCAATATGCATTTGATGTTGAGGATGATACTGATTTGGATGAAGCTAGTACTACAGGAGAAATTATTCCACCACTATTAGCACCAGGTGTGAAGTTCAACATCACAAGCACTATGATATAGTTGTTAAACCTCAAAGGGTTGTTTGGTAGACTTCCAAGGGATGACCCGAATATGCATCTAGTGAACATTATCATCATCTGCAAATCATTTGATAATACTGGAGTAGGGCAGAATGCAATCTGTCTATGGTTATTCCTATTGTCTAAGTCTGAGGAGGCAACATTATGGTTAAATGAGTTAGTCCACAATTCTATAACAAACTAGAGGTAGTAGAATGGAGCTTTCCTAGAAAGGTTCTTTTTACGATCTAGAATGTTACAATTGAGGGATGAGATTAGTAACTTCAGGTAGTTACCAAATAAATCTCTTCATGAGATATTTTTGACATTTAAGAATAAGTTGTCGAAGTGCCCAAATCATAAGATGACTAGTGAGAATTTGATGGAAACATTCTACAGGGCTTTGAACTCTATCACAAAGCCAACTATGGTCAATACTTTTACTGAGGCTACGGAGATGTTGGAAAGAATGACTAAAACAAGTAGAGCTTGGGACACTAGGGATTCTGTGGTAGCAAACAATATTATATCTAGTGGGATGTCTATTGAACAACACAGGAGAGAAGAGAAATCTAACCAAGATATGGAACAAATAAAGAACAGATGGATTTCCTCATAAAGCATTTTCTATCCAAGAAGACAGAAAAGGTGAAAGTTGAGAGGTACAAGTAGAGAAGCTGAATCAGATTCTGGGGAGGAGGCAAACTACTTGAATACTCAGGGTGGTGGGGTTCAACGCAATAGCCAAGGTAATCAATGCTGGACTTAGTATGACAAAGTTTGTTATAGAGACCGTGGACAAGGGGGTTTGAAAAATAACAATGATAGGAGTGGATTGGATATACATCCTAGGAACTATGACAATGTTGCTACTAATTCCAATAAGATGTCGATGGAGGACATGATAGCCAAGTATTATGAGGGGTAGAGTTGATTGACAGTGGAGTGAGAAAGATAAAGAGTGATCTTTTATCTATGAATCAATTAGTTTACACATACTCAACTTTCATTAAGCCTAGAATAGTAGATGAAAGATAATTCTTGCATGTCTATCACTACAAGAAGTCATAAAGTGCTAACTGACCCTTTTGTGGGAAAACCTATTGTAGGTGATGTGGTTCAGTTAGAGATAGAAAAATAAGAAGAATACCCAGTAGAGTCTGAGAAACTGGAGAATAATAAGGTTCCATCTAATCAGAAAAAGGTTGATGAGTTATAAAAAGGCATAGGGAAGGAAGGATAGTCCACTTTTACCAAAATACCAAAAATACCTCCTCTATTCCTGCATAGATTGCAGAAGAACGCAAATGACAAAAAATTTTGCAAGTTCATGGCCATGCTAAAGAAGCTAAGAGTAAATGTACATTTGGTTGAGGCGCTAGAACAAATATTGGGCTATGCTAAATTCATAAAGAATATTTTGACTAAGTAGTAGACCGTGAATTATGAGCCAGTGGACAATCTTTACCATTGTAGTGCTATCTCAACAAGATCGTTAGTGCAAAATAAAGCTAATTTGGGAGCATTCACTATACCATGTACTATTGGATCACTTGATTTTTCAAAGGCCCTTTGTGATCTTGGGGCAAGTATTAATCTGATGCCATTGGCGGTTTTCAAAAAGATGGGGGTAGGGAATCCAATACCCACCAACATGCGGCTTTTTATGGAAGATAGATCAGTGAAGAGGTCTGTTCGAATACTTCGTAATATGCTAGTGAAAGTGGCCGGTTTTAAATTTTCAGCAGACTTTGTAATCCTAGATATCGAGGTGGACTTTAGGGTACTAATACTTGTTGGTAGACCTTTTTTAGCAACTCGGAGTGTGTTGATTGACTTTTATACCAATGAGATGTACATTAGGATCAATGATGAAGAGGTTAGCTTATATGTTTGCCAGTCGATGAAACAGAAAAAGTAGAGGAATGTCTAGCAAGAGGTACCGGTTGAGGAGATATTTGGTGTGGAAACAATGACTGTAGTATTGATTAACTTCAAAGGTGATGGGATTGAAGAATATAATGAGACTATTTATGCACTGATAGGAATTGGGTCGTATTCTTGTGCCACATAGAAGCTGGACTTAGACCTTAAAAATCGTCCAACACCAGTGGCCAAACCATCTCTTTATAAGCTACCTATGTTGGAACTGAACGAGTTGTCAGGCCATTTGCAGTATATGTTTCTAGGCTATGATAATACCTTACCAATTATAATTACATAAGAATTGGCAAAGAAACAGGTTGAGGCCTTTATTTCTATGCTTAAGAGAAATAAGAAGGATATCGGATGGATAATTGCGGATATTATTGGTATTTCACCGGGCAACTGCATGCATAAAATACAGCTAGAGGAAGAATTCATACAAACCATTGAGAATCAGCACAGACTAAACCCACCTGTGCAAAAAGAGGTGAAAAAAGAGATTATAAGGTGGCTAGACATAGGGGTAGTGTACCCAATCTCTGACAATAAGTGGATGAGTCCAGTACAGTGCATTCCTAATAAAAGAGGAATGACTATGGTTGCTAATGAAAAGATTGAGTTGATACTGCTTAGTCCAATGATAGGGTGGAGAGTTTGCATGGACTACAAGAAGCAGAACTCGTGGACATAGAAAGATCAATTTCCAATGCCCTTCATTGATCAAATGCTTGATCTCTTTATAGGAAGGGGTTGGTGTTTTCTTTTACATAGGAATTTAGGATACAATAAGATCTCGATTACCCCAGAATATCCGGGGAAAACAATATTTTACATGCCCATATGGAACATTTGTATTTAAGCGAATGTTATTTGTATTATGTAACCGTACTTGCCACACTCCAAACGTGCATGATATCTATTTTCTCTGACATAGTGGATGACACTTTAGAAGTGTTCATGGATGATTTCTCTATAGTTGGCGATTCTTTTGAATTATGTTTTGTCAACTTGAGTAGAGCACTATAGAGATGTGAATAATTCAATCTCATGCTTAACTGGGAGAAATGCCACTTCATAGTGAAGGAAGGGATAGTACTTAGACATTGAATTTTAGCATAAGGGATAAAGGCTGGCCAAGCTAAGGTAGAAGTTATAGAGAAACTACCACCTCCTTTCTCAGTAAAGGGTGTCCATAATTTTTTGGGTCATGCTGGATTCTATAGAAGGTTCATTATGACTTCTCTAAGATTGCAAATCCACTTCGCATTCTATTGGAGAAGAAGGCCAAGTTTGTGTTTGATAATGACTATATGAAGGCTTTTCAATGCCTTAAGGAGAAGCCGGTAGATGCCCCAAGTATTATTGCTCCAGATTGGTCTCGACCATTCAAAATAATGTGCGACACGAGTGGATTGAAACTTAGGGTAGTCCTTGGTCAGAAAAAGAAGAGACTATTTCACCCTATTTATTACATGAGATAAATATTGAATGGGGCACATAAGAATTATATTGTAAATATGCAGGAGATTCTAGCTGTCGTTTATACATTTATGAAGTTTTGGGCATACTTATTGTGAACTAAGGTGGTAGTGCATACAGACCACGCTGCTTTGAGATACTTAATGGTGAATAATAATGCCAAACTAAGGCTTATTAGATTGGTGTTACTTCTGTGAGAATTTCACTTTCAGGTAAAAGATAGAAAAAGGTGTGAAAAGTAAGTCGTAGACCACCTATCAAGGCTAAAGGGATAATTGTCCATTATAGTAAATGTTGATATCGATGGTGTTTTTCAAGATGAACAAATTCTAGCAGTTTCACCTTTAATGGTGCCTTGGTATGTAGACTTTGCCAACTTTATTATGAGTAATATTATTTTGGAGAATCTTATTTTCATCATAAAAAGAAGTTTCTCCATGATGCCAAGAGATACTTCTGGGATGAGCTATATTTATTCAAGCGTTGTGATAATAATATTATCAGATGGTGCATCTTAGAAGTTGACATGATGAGTATTTTGGAAGCTTGCCATACTTCCCCAGTTGGGGGACATTATTCTGGTGATCGTACAGTAAGAAAGGTGATGCAAATGAGCCACTATTGGCAGACGCTATTTAATCATGATTATGAGTTTGCAAAGATATGTGATCAGTGCTACAGACAAGGTTCGATCTCTAAATATCAAGTGAAACCTATGGCAAAGAAGATAGAGGTTTAACTATTTGACATCTGGGGTATTGACTTCATGGGGCCATTCGTGAGATCCTATGGGCTGAGTTATGTCTTAGTGGCCGTGGACTATACGTACAAGTGGGTTGAGGACATTATTTTTGCCGAAAATAAGGGCTGGTTTCTTTTCAAAATAAGAAAATATTGTCCCACTTTGGGGTACCATGTACTATCATAAGTCATGGGGGATCCCACTTCGGCATCAAAGTTTTCTGGGCAGCATTGATGAAATATGGTGTGAAGCAACATAAGGTGGTGACTCTATACCACCTACAAACTAATAGGTAAGTGTAGCTATCAAACCAGTAAATCAAAGCAATCTTTTCCAAAACAATAAATGCAAGCAGAAAAGACTAGTCACGAAAGCTCGATGATACCTTGTGGGCATATCGAGCAACTTTTAAGACACCCATTGGGATGTCACCATATCATTTGGTTTATGGAAAAACATTCCATATTCTTTTTGAGATGGAGTACAAAGCTTTGTGGGATATTAGACGATTGACCATGGACTGGAAAGAAGAGTTGAGTTAAGATTGGAACAGGTGAATTAGATGGATGAATTCCGTTATGGCACATATGAAAGACCTGACTTGTAAAAAGTGAGGATGAATAATTACCTTGATCTAAGAATTTAGAAGAGAGACTTTCATGCTGGTGATTGGGTGCTATTGTTTAATTCTAGACTTAGTCTCTTTCAAGGTAGATTGAAGTCGAAATAGTGGGACCTTTCAAAGTGAGTCAAGTATTTCCATCGGGTATGTTGGAACTTCAAAGTAAAGATGGAAGGGTGTTTAAGGTTAACGGGCAAAGAATCAAGAATTATATTGTCCTAATGGATGAATATAAGCTGTTGTATTTGGTGTATCTCAACAAAGTTTGAGTAGTTGAGATAATTGAGTAGTGTTGCGATGTTAAATCAGGCACTATTGGGAGGCAACCTAATTTTTTTTGTATTGTAAGTATTTTGTTTTTTTTAAAATTTAATTCAAATTATAAGTTGTTGAGATGTACAGGAATAAAGTTAGGATCAATGTTGCTGATAGAGTGGATATGATGACAAAAGTTGATCGGTTATCTTCTAGTTGGCGATCTATCAATTGAAGTTGTTAATTCAAGCAAAGGGGAGTGCATATGCTGGATTGAGTGATGACCAAGTTGATAGGTTATCATCAAGCTGAGACCAACTGCCAATCACTAAAAGTCTTCAACCCCCCCAAAAAATTGGGCTCATTCTTGATGAGGGTGACGACAAGGCTGATAAGCTGTCACCCAAGTGATGAGCCGTCACACCTTGTCATCAGTTGAACTAGAACTAAACAATATTCTGTCTTATGTTGATGATATATGTTATGTGCTATCAACTCATTGTTAATTCATCCCTTAAATCTTGAATCCAGGTTAGTCATTTTAACCTGAATCCAAATCCAAATCCATGATCCAAATCGAATCCAATAACCCTTAGCTTTTCAAATTCCTATGAATAAATGTTCCCATTTTTATTTTTGGTATATTGTAATTAGTATTTATTAGTATTTAATTAAAATAAATAAATTAATAAAAAATATTAGAAAAACTTAGAAAACAAAAAAGGCGTCTACATCAGTGCAACTGTTTCATATTTCCCGTCCTTTTCATTTACAACTTCAAACATTCAACTTCTCTCTTTATCTTCTCCAAAGAAAAATAAGTTTTAAAATTCTTTTTCTTCTTGAGAGAAAACTCTTTGAACTCACAAGAACATAGAACCAAGAAGAAATTATTTCCCTGAACAAGTTGGGTATTCACAAGTTAGAGTGTGGCACTAGGTCATCTCAAAAGTATGTTTAAAAAAAAATTCTATCTTCTCAAATGGAAAAAATGGAAATTGCATGTAACTAAAATCTTTAAAATATACTAAGTGGTCATGGGTAAACTTGAGTAATTCAAAGTTTATTAGGTCACCAAAATCGATAAAACAATGAATTGCTAAATGTTTCTCATGAACAGTTTCTCATCAAGTTGTGAAATTCAGTATATTTAGTAGAAGATTTAAGCTTTAATTGAATAAAAATCAATTGCACCCAATCTTTTCAAGCATTATTGTATCAAAATGGGTGCAGTGTCTTGTTGCAAATAAAAAATTAGGGTTAACAAATTGAACATTGGACATCAAGTTTGAATTAGAATGTAATTCAAAAATAAATGAGTTTGTAAATATGAATTCGGTTGATTACTAGGGTAATAAGTCATGAAGTAGGTGATAACTTGTAAACTTAGTCATCAATCAAAATACAAAAGGGTGAGAATTCTATTTTGAGCTGACGACATGGCTGATAAACAATCACTTAAGTGATGACTTATTAGTCCAAGTCATCACCTGCCATGAAAAAATTTTGAATTTTGTTTTAGGATGACGACACGGTCGATAACCCATCACTTAAGTAAGGACCATCAGGCTAAGTCATTGTTTTTTATTCTGAAGTAAGTTGATTCTTCCTATGGCTGATAAGCCATCATCGAGGTGATGACTTATCAACCAAGTCATCAGACACATGTTTAGCCAGTGTGCTTCACCTCTCTTAAGATGGATAATGGAAATGATGATGTCTTAACAATGTTGATTGAAAGAAGTTGATGCGTAAACCAATGTGTTCTATAACATACTAAGTTGTTGTTGATTTCATATAGGAGGATTATAACTCTTTGTTTTCTTACTCTAGTGCATCAACTGATTCTTATTTGCTGAGGCAGATATAAGCATACCTCCAATGGGAAAGGAAAAGAAGGTTAGTAAGAAAGTAAACAATGATAATTTGACTCGAAGATTATTCAATGAGTCTAAGAGTGAACAGGAAAGTGCACAAATTCAAAGAAATAGTACAATCCAAAGTCTCTATATAGCAGCACCACCTCCCTAGTCTGAAAAAAGGGTGATTGAGGAAGAGAGATTTGTCGAAGAAAATTCTTCTTCCTATAAAAAACCTTTTTATGAGCAACCTTCTTCTGACCAACAGATGGAGAAAGACACTCAGAGAGAGGAAGATGTCATAAAGAGTAAGAATTCGGGCATTCGAGATAGTGTACGATGGAAGGTTATAGGAGAAAAGAAAATCTACCATGGGGAATTCATAGGAACATAAAGATGGAGCCTTATGAGGCCTACATTTGATGAGGCAAAAACAATCATATCTAGGTTAAGTAGGTACCCACAAGTAGAGAAAGCATTTAGGTACCCACAACTAGAGAGATCATTCAGAAAGTATAAGCTAGCATGGAAAACAAAGGAAGAAGATACATACTATAAGACCCCTAATCTGGTACCCGGAATGCTACATGGTTCTTATGACCCTGAAGGACCACAAGCTAAACCATGACTAATATCTGTACCTATACACTGGATAATATGATAGAATAATGTGGAAACATGCACTGCAAGTCCATAAGGTTCAACACTCAACATGATCAAAATGATATAACATATGTATGGGTTAACAAAATACCTAAAACAAAATTGAACATACTGAAGTCTGAAACATGATATTGTATAAAACCTCTAATTGACTGAACTGTCTAAGTAGGGAATTGATGGGACATATCACCAACTAAATCCAACTATTAAACTAGTTAATGAGATGATAGAGAAATAATCATTTCCTCGAAGGATGAGGACTCACTACTAACTCTGGTTGCTGATATCTAGAATCTACTGATGCTCTGAAGCTCGTCTCTCTGAACCTATGCTATAAGACACCATATCACAAATGCATTAATATTTTGAATATACTTTTATACATGTTACGCAGGCTGAATGCATGTGGTTCATATGCATGAACAATATTGGAGAACTGAGTAATATGAATGTGAGAATACATACATGCAAATGCAATAACTATATCTTTAATCGTGATAACATGAGTGTGCTGATGACTAACCTGACTAATGATTGAATTCTAATAACTGATAACATAAGTGACTATATTTGATAGTCCTGAATCTGATTGAACTAGCTGAGTTCCTTACTGTATCTGAATTGTTTGTATCTGACAGTCCTGAATTCAAAAGAACTATCTGAGTTTTTTTACCGAGACTGATACTGAGACTATGGGAGGTAGTAATGTAACCGACATGCCCCAACTGATGCATTATAGCTGAATCGGTGTCTAATCTATGCCCTGATAGGAAAGATGTCAATACCGCACAACCAGTAAGGGCAATATGTGAGTGACGCTAATATAACAGGTAACTCTAGTTAGAGCGGTTGGAACCCTCATATAGCAGGCTAAGCCACTTCATCTACCCTCATATAGCAAGATATGATGTCTACATAGTTCTGGAATAGAAGGGGTGCTTCTAAGAATCACACCCTTATATAACAAGTGAGTTTCCATCCTTGGGTTCGCTTGGTGCTAATTTCTACTCCTCTCTAAATAGACACTTAACATGATTTATTAAACTGAAAGTAGACTGATTTACTAAATTCCATTGACTGATGAATTACTACTGATATATAATAACTGGCTGAGTTCATGAGATCATGGAGATTTTCTGAGTTAAAAGACTATCTGAAGTCTAAAGATCATAACTTGACTGAGAGTATTGTGAAAACATGACATGGCTTTAGGCACACAACTAATGATTCAGGTATAAGTACCCCCAGGACTCGATGGAAGGGAAATGACTAAGCATAACATACTTGAACATATAACTAACATCATAATCCATAATATATTTACTGAAGCATTCCATCAAAACATGCAATAGGCATAACTTGTACATACATGGGGATTTTATGGTATCGTGCTAGTTAGACACTTTCCCTTCATCTAGACATTTAATCAAACATATTATAGGCATGGTACATGTAAATATTATTGTACGATAATTAAACATCACGGTTCAATTGTAATTTTATCATATAAGGATTTAGTCATAGGTTTGGATGAATCTATGTCTATAATAATTTAACCCATATAGAATTTATCACCCAACATGGTGTAGAATTCAATTTCTCATTTATCCATATGAACAAGAGTATCCTATTCATGAAATTCATAAGGAAATCCATAAACTTGAATTTAGAAAAAAGGATTCTCGGGTTTCATGGATGAAAGGAGTCCATGAATAAACACTATGCATACATTGGTTCATGATTTTGTGAAGATTGATAGAGGAAATTTTTTATTCTGAATCTTCTATGAAATACACTTGATTGTTCGTGAGAGGTTTTTTAGAGAAGAGAGTGTACTTTTGATGAAAAGTGGTCAAATCATGTGTTAAAGGGCTTAAATAAGGAATGGAAATTGACCCTTTTAACCTTGGATGCATCTTGTAATTTTAGTAAGAATTTCCCAAATTGGACCCCTGGCACGATGCGGTACTGTCATGCCATATTACTATAATTTAAAATTTTGGAAAGTAAGGGCTGACGTGATGCGGAGCCATTGTGTTGCCACTTCTTTTGCGATGAGGAACTTTTGTGCGACGTGGAGAAAATCGTGCTGATACAATGGAAAAGGACAATTCTAAATTAAGGCCCTAGTGCGATGCATCATAATTGTGGAACACTGGAATTCAGAAAATGCCATTTCACTGATTAATATAGCATTGTTTTACGATAGGAACTTGAAATGGTCATAACTTATGACCCGGTTATCAAATTTGGGTTAATTTTCTATCAATGGAAAGATTATTATATTTCCTACATGAAAAAGAAGGGAAAATGTTAAGAATTCTTCATGGAATAACCATCATTAAATTTAGAAGCTAATACTAGACATTTGTGACATGGAATTAGCTAGGAAAAAGTATAGGGTATTACAATATCTCCCCCATGAGAACATTCATCCTCAAATGAGACTAAATGAGGGGGGAAAAAGATAAATGGCATACATGCTAAACATAAATTACTGGAACATGTTCTCAGAATAGTCATGACTGACAAGCTGAACATATAATACTGAACATGCATATCTGATGTATGTGTAACTGATCCACGAATGCATAACTGAGTGTTCTAAAGAACTAAGTTTCTCATAATAAGAGTGCATGTTTGATGCATAATTATATAACTAAACTGATATATGAGTGCATGACTGAATATGCAATGGTACTTGATACGAAGATTATAATAGGAATATGAACATGTAACTGCATACCAAGTTTTTAATGAACACTGAACATGAAACTGAGTAAGATTAAGGAGAACTGTTACCATGAGCTTGATCTGAGTTGGCAAAGAAGATTTAAGGATATTTGGTGCACATTTTTGCCTCTGCTTCCCAAGTAGCTACCTCGATGTACTGATTTTGCCAAAGAACCTTAACTAGATGGACTTTGTTGTTCCTCAATCTATGAGTCTGATAGTATATGATTTTGACTGGAATCTCTTCATAAGAGATAGTATTCTAAGCATCAATACTCTGAATATAGACTACACCTGATGGGTCACCTATGCATTTCTTGAGAAAAGAGACATATAAGACTGGATAAACTGAGGCTAGATCTAAAGGAAATTCAAGCTGAAAGGCTACCTTTCCAAAGCGACTGAGAATTTTTAAGGGACTAACATATCGGGGACTGAGCTTTCCCTTCTTGCCGAATCTCTTCACTCCCTTCATGTGAGATATATTTAGATAGACATAATCATTAATATCAAACTCGAGATCTTTTTTATGAATATTTGCATAAGACTTCTGTTAGCTCTACGCTACTTGGGGTTTTTCACTAATAAACTAGAATTTCTCTAAGGCATCGAATACCAAGTCAGGACCTATCACTGAGGCCTCACTAACTTTCAACCAACCAATTAGAGATTTATATATCGTACCATAGAGACTTTAAAATGGAGCCATCTGAATACTGGAATGATAGTTGTTGTTGTATGCAATCTCAATAAAAGGTAAGTGGTCATACCAACTTCACTTGAAATCGATTACATAGTCCTTAGCATATTTTCTAACGTGTTAATTGTCCTTTCTGCTTGACCAATACCCTTTTGGAATGCTTTCCTAAAATTAGAGGTTAACTGGGCACCTCTATCTGAGATAATGGACAATGGAACACCGTGAAATCTGACCAACTCCTTGATGTAGAGTTTGGCGTAATCCTCGGTTGTATAAGAGGTATGAACTGGAAGAAAATAAGCTGATTTGGTCATTCTGTCTGTAATGATCCAGACTGAATCATGCTAATGACGAGTTTGAGGAAAACCCATCATGAAGTCCAAGTTCACAACTTCCCAGTTCCAAGTAGGAATACTGAATTCCTGCATGGACCCACTAGGATTCTAATGCTTTTTCTTAACCTGCTGATAAGTAGATCACTTAGCCACAAACTCTGCAATGTCTATTTTTATTCCACCCCACCAATATATTTCTCGGAAGTCGCGATATATCTTTGTGGCCCTTGGATGAATAGAGTAGCGCACGCCATGCACTACTGTTAAAATTTGCAACCTTAATTCATCTATACCTAGAACACAGAGACGATCCTGACAATGTAAAACATCTTCTCCACCTTGGGAGAAAACCTTTACATTCTTATCCTTAACTAACTCTTTTAACTTTAGAAGGCTTGGATCTCTATCTTGTTTTATTTCATCTCAAAAACTAGAGATGATTCTGAACTACTCTAAATCCATATATTACCCTCATCTGTATCGACTAAGCGAACGACTATTTTTATAATCAGATGTACTTCCTAAGCTAACTTCTTCTTGCTATCCTTAACATGAGAAACATTAACCATGGATAGTCTGCTGAGAGCATCGACCACTATATTCGCATTGCCCGAATGATAAAGGACATTTATGTCATAATCTTTCAAGAGCTCTAACCACCTTCTCTGATGAAGATTTAGATCTTTCTGAGATAGGAAAAACTGAAGAATTTTATGATAAGTGAATATATCTACATGAACACCATATAATAATGCCTCAAAATATTCAAGGTAAATACTACGGCTACTAACTCAAGATTATGAGTAGGATAATTCCTCTCATGGGGCTTAAGTTGTCTGGAGCATAGGCTATGACCTTAACATTATGTGTGAGGACACAACCCAAACCTACTCTGGAAGCATCACAATACACTACGAAACCATCTGAACCATTTGGAAGAGCTAGAAATGGAGCTGAGGTGAATTGAGTCTTCAACTCTTGAAAACTCTTCTCGCAAGGTTCTGACCACTAAAACTTGAACTTCTTCTGAGTCAATTTAGACCTAGGAGATTCAATAGAAGAAAATCCCTCAATAAAACATCTGTAATAGATGGACAAACCCATGAAGCTCCTGCTATCTGATAGAGAGATAGGGCAAGTCCAGTTTCTTACTCTTTTGTTCTTTTGTGGATCAACTCTAATGCCATCACTGGAAATTATATGAGCAAGGAATGCTACTGGCCTTTGATAAAATTTGTGGGTATTGAATTTGGCGAATAACTGATGATCTCTGAGAGTAAGAAGTACTGTTCTGAGATGGTCTTCATGATCACGCTTACTCTAGGAATAGACCAGAATATCATCTTTGAAGACTATGAAAAACATGTCCAAGTACTTCTTGAAGACACGGTTCATCAAGTCCATAAAAGCAGCTGGGGCATTGGTAAGACCAACAGACATAACTAAGAATTTAAAATGACCATACCAAGTATGAAAAGAGTTTTTTGGAATGTCACGTTATCTAACTCTGAGATGATGATAGCCGGATTTGAGGTCTATCTTAGAGAAATAACAGGTACCCTGAATTTGGTCAAAGAAGTCATGAATTTTGGAAAGGGGATACTTGTTCTTGACCATGATCTTATTGAGTTAACGGTAGTCTACACACATCCTAAGAGAACTGTCTATCATGTGTATAAATAATACTGGAGTGCCCTACGGAGAAACATTAGGCCTTATGAATCCCTTATCTATGAGATCCTTCAATTGTTCTTTCAGTTCTCTAAGTTTTGCTAGTGCCATTCTGTATGGTAGAATAGATATAGGCTGAGTATCTAGAAGAAGATCAATGCCAAAGTCTATTTCCCTTTGAAGTAATTCCTAGAAGATCTTCGGGAAAGACATCTAAATATTCACCTACAACTGGAACTGATTCAAGACAGGGAGTTTCGGAACTAGTGTTGTTAACTCGAACAAGATGATAGACACATACTTTAGATATCATTTTTTATACCCAAAGGTAGGAAACAAGTTAACCTCTAAACGTTGAAGTACTACCCTTCCACTCAAGGATGGGTTCATTCAGAAACTAAAATTGGACTATTCTATTTCTGCAGTCGACTATGGCATAGCAGGAATGAAGCCAAATTATGCTGAGAATGACATCAAAATCAATCATCTCTAATTTAACTAAGTTTGTGAAAGTGACTTTCTAATATATCATAATCGGGTAGTTTCTGTATACCCACCAATATATGATAGTTTTACCCACTGTGGTAGAGACTGAAAAGAACTCGGCTAGAATTTCTGAACTAACTCCAAAATCAATTGCTATATAAGGAGTGACAAAAGACAAAGAAGCTCCTGGATCTATCAAAGCGCAAACATGCACATGAAACATATCTAACATATCGGTAACCACGTTAGGAGAACTTTCCTAATCTTGTTGGGATTGAAGAGCATAGAGACAATTTGGGCTTTGCCCACTAGTAACACTAGAGATGTCATTCTACTGATTTGGGTGATCGGACTGAGCTGAGGAGCGATTCTATTGAACTTGAGGACCTAGATGAGGATAGTCTCTAACTCTGTGGCTTGGATTTCCACATCCGAAATAAATACCACAATCAGCTCTGCAAATACCCTGATGGTGCTTGCCACAAGTCTGGCAAAAAGGATAGGTACGGGTACTGATAACACTGCCCTGGGACTTACTGCCTAGCGCTCTATCTTTGTTACCCTCTATAAACTTAGGAACTAGAGAACTGGATGTAGAAGGAGCTGGAACTAATGACTTAGGAAAAAACTAGGAACGGTTTCCTCCTTCTGACTTAGGTTGACCAAAGTAAAAACTACCTATCTTTACTTTCTAATTCTACTTCTCCCTCATCTTAATCTTCTTCTCCTCTACCTTCTAAGCATGAGTCATAATCCTGGCTAAAGTTATATTACTATTCTGCATGGCAGGTCTACATTTATTAACCATACTATTATTCACCCTTGAAATAAACTTACGCATCCTTGTCATGCTATCTGCAACCACATGAGGGGAATATTTGGCTGATGGAGTAAACTTAAGATAATTCTCTCTCATTGTCATATTGCCCTGCCTAAGGTTGATGAATTCAAGCACCTTTACTTCTCAAAGTTCTAGGGGAAAAAATCTATCAAGGTATGTTGAATAAAACTCCTCCCACTGAATTGACCTTGCATCATCTGCCCTCTCTGATTTCAACTTCTTGAATCAAGTATGAGAAACATCCTACAATTGATATGTAGTTAGCTCAGCACTCTCAACAATAGTCACCCCTATGATGTTTGTCACCTTCTATACCTGACCTACAAATTCTTGAGGGTCCTCGTCTGTCTTAGACCCAAGAAAGGATAGAGGATTCATTCGGGTGAAGTCCCAAATCCTGGCTGCAGCTGAATTGTCATCTGGATTGGCTGAAACAATAGCTGGTCATTTATTCTGAGCAGTAACTGACTGAGCAAGAGTAGTGAATATGGCCCAGAACTTCGTATGAGAAACATGTTCGCCCACAGTTTCTTTGAGATGAGGGGCTAGCTAATTCCCGTTTCTTCTTTTAGGAGGCATGTTATGTAGAAGAAAGGGAGAAATAGATTAGATGAAGAGATTGAATTGAGATTATGCTCACTGGAATGACTTGAATACTGAAGGAGGGGATACTATTCCTAAAACATCTTATAGCCTCCTGCACATGAATGTGGCGTGTAACTCACCCATGTATAAGACTTTACCAGATGTGGCTTTTAGACTTCCTAGGACTATTGAATCTTAGGATCTAATACGAAGTTTGCAATACCCCAAATGTGGTACCCAGAATGCTACATGGTGCTTATGACTTCGAAGGACCACAAGCTAACCCATGACTGATATCTGTAACTGTACACTATATAATATGACATAATAATGAAGATATATGCACTGAAAGGACATAAGGTTCTATATTAAACATGATCTAAATGATATAACATCTTTATGGAGAAATAGAATACCCAAAACAAAATTGAACATACTGAAGTCTGAAACATGATAGTCTAGAAAGCCTTTAACTAACTGAACTGTCTGAGTAGGGAGTTGATAGGACATATCCCTAACTAAGTCTAACTAATAAACTAGTTTATGAGATAATAGAGAAATAATCATTTCCTTGAAGGATGAGGACTCACTACTAACTCTGACTGCTAATATCCATAATCTACTGATGCTTTGGAGCTTGTGTCTCTTAACCTATGGTAGAAGAAACCATAGCAAAAATGCATTAGTACTTTAAATGTACTGGTATGCATGAGAGGTAGGTTAAATGCATGGAGTTCATATGCATGAACAATACTGGGTAACTGACTAATATGAACGTGAGAATACATGTATTCATAAATAGTAACTATATCTGCAATCGTGAACATAAGTATGCTGATGACTAACATGACTAATGACTAAATTCTTATAACTGATAACATGAGTCACTATTTTTTATAGTCCTGAATCTGATAGAACTAGCTGAGTTTTATATTATATCTGAGTTGGCTATATCGGACAGTCCTAAATTTTAAAGAACTATCTGAGTTCTTTTATAGAGACTGATACTGAGACTATGGGAGGTAGTCATCTAACTGACATGCCCTAAATGAAACATTATAGATGAATTGCTGTCCAATCTATGCCCTTATTGGAAGGGTGTCATTACCACGCTACTGGTAAGGAAAACATATAAGTGACCCTAATATAATAGGTAACTCTAGTGAGAGCGGCGTGAACCTTTATATTGCAGACTAAGGCACCTTATATATCCTCATATAGAAGGCTATGATGTCTCAACCTATGTTGGCTACATAGTTCTGGAACACAAGGATTGCTTCTAAGAATGACACCCTTATATAACAAGTGAGTTTCCATCCTTGGGTTCGCTTAGTTCTACTTTCTACTCCTATCTGAATAGACACTGAACATGATTTATTGAACCGAACATAGACTAAGTTACTAAATTCCATTGATTGACAAAATACTACTGATATCTAACAACTGACTGAGTTCATGAGATCATGGAGATTTCCTGAGTCATAAGACTATCTGAAGTCTAAGGATCATAACTTGACTGAGAGTATCGTGAAAAAATGACATGGCTCTAACCACACAGGTAACATTTTGGGTACAAGTATCCCCAGGACTTGATGGAAGGAAACTGACCAAGCATAACTTACTTTAACATATAACTAACATCATAATCCATAATAAATTTATAGAAGCATTCCATCAAAACATATGATAGGTATAAATTATACATACATGGGGATTTCATGGTATCATGCTTGTTTGGCACTTTTCCATCATCTAGGCATTTAATCAAATATATTGTAGGCATGGTTCATGTAAACATCATTGTACAATAATTAAACATCATGGTTCAATTCTAATTTCATCATTCCAGGGTTTAGTCATAGGTTTGCATGAATCTATATCTATAATAATTTAACCCACATAGAATTTATCACCCAACATGGAGTATAATTCAATTTTTCATTTATCCACATGAACAAGACTAGCCCAATGATGAAATTCATAAGAAAATCAATAAACTTGAATTTAGAAAAAGGGATTCTCGGGATTTATCGAAGAAAGGAGTCCATGAATTAACACTATGCATACCTTGGTTTGTAATTTTGTGAAGATTGACAGAGGAAAATATTGATTCTGAATCATTTATGAAAAGCCCTAGGTTATTCTTCTAAATTTGGGCCCTGGCACGACGCGCCATAATTGTAGACCTCTACTGGAACTTGCCACATGCCATTTCCTCTTGGGGTACCCGCCCCACTGTCTAATATAGTGCTATTTTATGACGCGAACTTGAAATAGTCATAACTTCTAACCCAGTTATTGAATTTGGGTGAATCTTATATCGATGGAAGCTTATTGAATTTATCACATGACAAAAGGTGAAAATCTTGAAAATTCCTCATGGAATATCCATCACTCAATTTAGGAGCTAATACTAGATATTCTTGAGATGAAATTAACTAGAAAAAAGTATGTGGTGTTACACATACTACCCAATATTGGTAAGGGAATTTTATGACAACTACATAATTACATTGGAGAACATGTGGAAAAAGGAAGAGAAAACTATAGAAAAACCAAACATGAATCAAATATTGGTGAGGGGTATGATGGTGAACTTATCTGACAATACAATCAATAGGTATTTGTATAGTCTCAGCTTCATTCCTTCAGTTACCTCATAAGAGTTCTATTACAAGATAACTGATAGGGCAAACCAACATACTTAGTTGGCATATGTTATAGCTGATGGGGAACCTGAATTGTTACATAATTAAAGTACAAGGACTTTTAATGCATCACTAACTCAAGAAGCAAGATTCTGGTAGGGAGTGGAAAGGTACAGACTGATGCCGGCAATAGGAGATTTTAGCACCATTTTATCTTAGATCTTACCCATTCTTGAGGGTAAATATTACTTAAACATTGATTGACACATTGATAATTTTGAAAGTGTGATTCCACATGGGATTTTTACTTATTTTTTGAACTGAAGCATTAAAATACAATATGAGTACCATTGTCATCATATTCATGAGTATATTATTGTTATGATATCTTGGCATTGTGCAAAAGCTCGTAGAAAGGGAAAGAAACTTATTTAGTGGATTTCACGAAGCATTCTTTGACGTCCAAGTAGTCTAGGTTTACCTTTATTTTAGGTTGGGCTTATGAAATGCCCTGGGTTGTAATCCTTGTAAATTTCTAGAGTCTTGAGCTTTTTGGCGATCATAAGACTTACCATAATAGTTGTATAATGTGGGCATGGGTCAGGTCGCCCAACTTGTAAAGTGTCCAGTGTTTGGTGGTTGAGTTTCTGTTGTTTTTATGGGTTGGTGGTGACGATTAATTTGGTTATGATATGAGATGTATATTTCCCAATAATATATTGTCCAATGTCTAGCCTTGATGTTCTGCTAAGGGTACGACTTGAAGGGTTCTTGTCATATGATTATGGTACGAGTTAGTATAAGGAGCCGTATATTGCACAGAATGTGGAGACCAACTTTTTGTTCAAGTTATGAGTGCAGGGTACAACTCGTATGGTTTGAATATGATTTGAGGGGTCCAACCATACCCACCTACAAAATTTCTATAATTTAAGTTTGGGATATTCGGGGCATTTTGCTCTAATAGTTCATTTTGACCCCATGAGATAAAACACCTTTGGAGGCTTTCTTGACGTATTATTTACCATCAAACAAACTCTAAATACTTACAAATCTTCTCAAGCTCTTGGTTTAATAAAGGCTAGGGTTTTCTTTAAGAAAATCAATCAAGCTTTAATGGGGTGGTTTCTCTTCATTTTCCTTGTTGTTTAAGGCATTTTACTCCTCCATCATTGTTAATTCAACAAAAAGCATGTTTTATTGAATGATTTTCATGGAATTATTGTGGTATTGTTATGGGTTTTGAATAATATGTTTGGTGTTTTGGTTATTCTTGGTTGGATAATATTCTCCCAAGTTTTTCTTATGATTTTAATGTTATAATTATGGTTTGGACATGTATTTGCATGAGGATTATAAATTGAGTCTTGGTTTTGGCTTTAGAAACTATATTCCGTCAATATCTTTGTTAAAATGCCCACGAGATTGATTTTGTCACATAGTCTAACTATTATTAAGAACTTTGCATTGCATATTATGGAAATGGAACCTAAATTGGTTTAAATGGTTTTAAATGGATCAGAAAGGCCTTGCTGTCAGGCGTATTGGTTTAAATGGAAACATTGGATTCAAATTGGTTTAAAGGCTTTGGTATGACATAAGTGGATAGACTTGGAAGCTCTAATTTTTGTATGACGATACTAATGGTTAATGCCTAATTCAAAAGACTCCTTTGTAATTGGTTAGTTGTATGTGAATGGATTTAATATGGACTTAAATGGGGATGTGTTATCAAGGACGTTGAAGGTAGCAGTCTCGAGGTGACCAAAACTAGAAACTCATGTTTGCTGATGTGAGGTTGGTCTTGGTGACCAAATGCATCATGTCACACATATTTTTAAGGATGAACTATTCATCTTAAGTTTATCTCCGGCTCGTGAGTCCAACACACATTGGGGCCATTTTAGTAGGGGGAGGTGAACATATATATCTCATGGATGGATTTAGGATGACATAGATGTATATTAATCAGTTTAAAGTTTTAAATACATGCTAAACCCAATTTTCTGCCCCAGAATGATATATATATATGTATGTATGTATGTGATTGCATATGGTTATTTACTTTGGTTTTGAATAATGGGATTATTTTATCTTTACTCCTGAGTATTTGCTAACGTTCAGTTTCTAATCTATCTTTGGGCACTATATCCCACGTGATGCAGGAATTGGCCATCCCACTCCTCCAACTCAGTGATCTTTGTTTTTTTAACAACTTTGTGTTGGAATGAAGTGGCGAGCTTCCATACTCTAGAAAATTCTATTTTATGCTCTTCAATTTATATTATTATTTCTTCCTAGGACTTTAGTTTTTTCTATGGTCAGGGGTATGTCCCGACTGGATGTTCCTCGGTTTCCATTAGAGGCTTTATGTGACTGCTATTTGATTAGGCGATGGCGTTACCAGTGTCAGCCTTGGCATTGGTATTGGTATTGGGGATTATACTGCTCTTTCAATTATTATTATTCTCTCTTGTTACATGTTCAAAATTTATCTGACATAGGGTACAAGGTGGTTATTGTTGCTATTTGGGGAAGTCTTCAGTCTAGGTTGGACATGAGATATCCAATAAAACTAGGCCCTAGTTTGAGTCATGTCATATTGGTATTAGAGCTCTAGGTTCATGGTCACTTAGGAGTCTACAAAGCCGTATTGAGTAGAGTCTCATTTAATTGTGTGTATCCTACAACACTCATAACGGAGAGGTTACAAGGCATTTAGGAACATTTCTCTTTCTTTTGTTTTGTTTTCAAGCTGTAGAGTCTAAGGTCTTGAATTCTCCTCTAATCCCTGTTTGTTCGCTTTTTTGATCATGCGTATTTGACATTTTGATGCTCATGGGAACTCCTCTATTGCTCCCTAGGACATTGATGATAGTATCCATTCTACTTGTAAGGTCTAGAACCAGTCGAGTGGTCTAGTTCCTGATTGTCATCCTGCAGTTCAGCTGGTTCCCCTAGTTCTTCTCAAGCTTGTCAGGCTGAAGTGACGAACGCTGAGTTTCGTTAGGCTATACATATGTTGGCATAGTTGGTAGGTTCTCAATCTGAGTATGGTGTTCCTGTTACTCCATCTTCTAAGGCCACAAGGGATGGCCAGTTCATAAGGTTGAACCCTCCGACCTCTACTAGTGTTAAGGTGGAAGAGGATCCATAAGGTTTTCTGAATGAAATGGAAAAGACCTTTCTGGTTATGCATGCCATTAATGTGGAGGGCATGAATTTTTCCACCTACTAGCTAAAAGATATAGCGTACCATTGGTACATGGAATAGGATTAGTCAAGGGGTGATGATGCTGAGTCATCTTATTGGGAGGATATCTATTATGCTTTGTTGGGCCACTTTTTTCCTAAGGAGCTGACGAAAGCGAAGTCAGATGAGTTTCAAGGAAAGTTGTCAGTCGAAGAGTATGTCTTAAAGTTTCACTAGTTATCTCGGTATGATCTGGAGATGGTTTCTACCATGAGATCTAGAATGAGGAAGTTCGTTTTCATGTTTTCAAGAAATTTTATATTAGAGAGTAAGAATTCCTTATTAATTAAGGAAATGGATATCTCCAGGTTGGTTGTGTACATGCAACAGGTGGAGGAATAAAATAACAATCAGGATAAGATTGGGGAGAGGCAGGGCAAGAATTTTAGGTGTTCGAAGCAGGGTGGTTACACACAACAAGATGGAAGGGATGGTGGGAAGTGGCCCAAGAAGAAGTGGGGAAACTCTGTGCCTTACTTTATTGCTTGTGCTCCTTACCCAAACACATTGGATGACAGGTATCTTGAATGTGGTGACAACTTCAGGTCACAAAGTGCTTAATTTCAGGCTAGTTGACCCTAGTAAGCTATATCATATACTCCCTATAGGTTTTGTGGTAGGTTGCATCAGGGTTATTATAAAGAAGGAAGTAATAAGTACTTCAGTTGTCGTCAGCCCGGGCACATGATTAAGAACTGTCCAGTGTCCAAGGATGCTTCAAGGGAGAACAATATTCCTGTTGCTTCACCATTAGCTCTGTAATGACCTTAAATCAACTCCCGAGACGTGAGACAGTTCTTAAGGCTATAAGTATCCCCAAGCTAACCCTTTGAGCCTATTTCTAGTAATAGCACTAATTTCAAGATGAAATAATTCAAACGCTAGCATAGTCAAATTATATTAGAGTAAATACGGAGAAAATGCTTGGTACAAACGACCACATTACTGGAAACCTTAACATAACCACAATATGATAACTAGTCCGATAAAGCATCTACTAATCCATGAACTAGAGAGCCATTGGGACAGGTTCCCAACTGACTTAAAATGAATTGAAAATAACAATATAGTCTCTTAAAAAATGGAGATGTCTAAAAATAGGTCCTCGAACCATGAGGACTCACCACTGTAGGAATGTTGATAGAGGTACTCGGAAATCACTGACGAGGTTGGGACTAAGCACCTGAACCTATATTATAAGACAATGTAGCAGATAGACGTATATGTTGATCAGTACTTGAGAATGTACTGAGTATGTGAGGGTGCATGCATTTATATAAAACCACATCAACACTCTTTAATCAAATCATGCATGTAATAAGTAATGACTCACACGTCTTGAATAAGTATAAAATGCGAAGCTCATGAATCATGTACAATAGAACATGTAACACAATCTCATGAGTCGTTATACCTTCAGCTTTTAAATTTGTACTCTTCTCTTATTCTCATAACTCAAGGCTAAAGGAAACTTTAAGAAATACTTTCAACTCATGCATATGTCTCATGGGGAGTAAAACTTCTTCAATGCTCAAGAACTCATAACTCTTTTGAACTCAAATACATGGAATTCGAAATCATATAACTTTGGAACATACTTGAAGGCATTTCATTCACGTTAGGAAAATATATCATTTCAAGATTTAGGGAAAAATTCTTATCTCAAGGGAAAGTATTTTAGTTTTAAAGGAAAAATATTGTATCTCATAGCTTTAGTTTTAAGGAAAAAATATTCTATCCCAATGGAAAATACTTGTGTTTATGGAAGTTCTCTTGACCGATATAAACTATGCGAGCTACATGGAATCCAACATTTTGTCCTCCTAAGGAAGAGACCTAACATTGGGGAGAGGCATCATACTTTCTCCAGAGAGTATAACCTAGGTCCAGCGATCACTAAATCAAACTCGGACACGGGCCCAATATCAACTCGTCATTAGGCCTAATAATAATCATAAACTCGGCCACAGGCCCAACCTATGGTGGCATGTTGTTTTAGGGTAAGAAAACATAGTAACTTACCTACTCGGTGCTAAATACTACTCCCATTATATTATCTGTCCTCACCTTGTAAAATATTCACTTTTAGAAATAATGTCATGTCTCTCCACGAACCCAATAATCAAATCTTTAATCTCAAGTAGTGGAGTGGATTTCAAAACTCAATGACCATTAGGTCAAAACACTGCTCAGTAATCTTAGAATACTCAAATCATGGGTGCTTGTAGCACAATTGTTCATAAAATCTCAAGTCTCAAGTAGCGCTTAATAACCTAGAATTCAATTTCAAGTTAGAACTCATCGAAAACATAATAGACAACATATAGATTCATAACTCATGTAGATATCTGGAAATTTCAACAATTTATCTCAAAATCTCAAGAAACTCATATACTTCAATATCTCAAACATTTCAACAATTAACTTCTCAAGGATTAAAATCATGGGCTATAGACCCAACAACAATTTCTCAAGAAAAGCTTGCAACCTATAACAATAGGGGAAAACCCCAATTCAATTTCATGTAAAAACTCATAAATTGTGGATAATTTAGTTTAAAATAGCCTTTGGGCACAAGGGAAAAAGGATTACCTTTGTTCAAAAGCCCACATACCTTGAATTAGAAGCTTTGGATGAACTCTCGCTTTTAGAACTCTATTCGTACTCTTGAATGAGGGTTCTTGAAGCTCTTCATTTGGGAACCTTGAATCTTGACTCAATTTAGAAAATCTATGGTGGATTCTTGAGATTCTTGGAAGAGGTTTTGGATTCTTAGGGTATTTTTTGTTGAGAGAAAACTTGAGAAAAACTTTATAGAATTCTTTTAAATGACTTTGATTTGGTGTTTGCACGGTTTAAGAGGTTTGGAAAAAGTCTAAATTGCCCTTATAAACTTCTGAACGAAGATGGAAAAAAAATTAAACTGGGAACCCAATTTCATGGGCAACTGCGACGCGCCACTATCACAGTGGCTCAGTGGAAATTGAAAAATGGGAAATTCGTAGTCACCGTGATACAAAGCCATCGCGTTGTCCCACTAGTTGGGTCCTGGAAGTTCAGTGCGATGCGTTATAATTGTGCCATGCCACTGTAAATTGACTATTAGGAAATTGGGGTCCTCCGGAAAATGCCACTATTGTGAGGTTCCACTGGAAATTGACAATTGTCAAAAAAAACCTCTCAGCGATGCGCCAAGAACAAAAATGATGCTATTTTTTTACTAGGACTTAAATTAGCTATAACTTCTTACCTCGGGTATCGAATTTGGGCGAATCTTGTATGAATGGAAAGCTTATCAAATTTCCCATGTAATGAAATGTCGAAATTAGCAAATTTCATAGAGTTAATATGACACAAACTTAGGAAGTCACTTCTCAATCTTTTAGGGTCGGAATCATGACTCACTTGACATGCCCTAAGGTTTATTCTATGAGAGAATTTCGTGGGGTCTTACAATATCTCTCCCTTGGAAATATTCATCCTCGAATGTCACTAGTTGGACTAGGAACACAGGAAAAATAGAGTACACATGGCTGTAGAAAATTTTCTAAATGGCTCAACATCTCTCTAAACTCTTGAATACCTCAGAAATTGCAACAACTCAAGAATAGATACATAGCTGAAATTTAGATTAGAAGAGCTGGATTAAGGAAGAATAATACCTTCTGATTGATCTGAACTAGCAGAAAAGAGGTGCGGGTACTTGGTTCACATGTCTACTTCTGCCTCCTAAGTAGCACCCTCAATAGACTAGTTCTGCCACAAAAGAGTAAGGGAACTTCTTTGTTCCTTAGTCTACCGATATGAAATTCTAGGATCTCAATAGGAATCTTATCGAAGCAAAGACTGTTCTAAGTAGTGGCATTCTCTGACGGATTTAGTACAACGGAATCACCAATATGCTTCTTATGCATAGAGACATGAAAAACAGGATGAACAGAAAATAACTCTGCGGACAACTCAACCTCATAGGCACCTTACCAACACGGCTCAAGACTCTATACGGTCTAATATAACGGGGACTAAGCTTTCCCTTTTTACTAAACCTCTTCGCTGATAACGCTTAAATTACACTCTTGAATGGGTGTAAGAGATTGTTGTAAATATAAAACCCAACTAGGTTGGGGTCGAATCTTACAAGTAATATGGTGTGAACTCAAGTTGCTTGCGATTAAATCCACTAATAGTTTAATATTTCCTGAAATAGGGGGTTTAGGTTTAAGAAGTTGTGCACTAGGGCTTCCAGTACATGACAAATGCTAAAAGTGGTTCAAGATTCTCACAGTGGGTAGGATAACAAGCTATCTTTATCGGTGTTATACTTAAATATCTCTCGACCTACTTAAAATTTAACTCCCTAATCCTCTCAGTCTTAGGGAATTTCTATTTACTGCCCAGAGTTTACCTCAGGTTAACCAACCTTGTTACAACGCTGATTATTAAATGAAGTATTTCTGAGTCCCTATTGATAATTCACTTTCTACTATATTTGATTTCTTTCTCAAGAAAATCAAAGCAGGTGTGTCTACTATTTGCAACCAACAGACGTTAAATAAAAGTTTAGAATTATCAAGAAACCCTACTACCTTTTCAATCTTGAATATTTAGTACCACATCAAGACCTAACCCTAGATCCCAAATTCAGGTTAATGGAGTTTAGCCATGCATGATGTAACGAACGAAACACATAATTGAATTCATGATTTGAAAGAAAAACTTATAGAGATGAATAATAACTAGTAAATCGCAGATTAGATCACAAAGGAAAAAATCTATAAATACTGATAATAATCTCTCAAAAATAGTTGTGTTGTTAAAGTGAAGAAGTAAAGAGAGAAAATCCTAAAACAAAGCTTTAAATAGTTTACCCTAAATAAGGAAACAAAATCAAGGTTCCATTTTTTTCTCAGAATAGACGATGACTATTGGTGATGCCTTAACAGGTTCCTGACGACTTATCAAGAATGTGGTTAGGTCTTCTTCAAATATGTACTAGTCCTGTCTTAATTTAACGGCAACTTCTGATGGCTTATCAGGACTGTGACGTTTTTTCAAAAATGTCGTCTTACTTTTTCTCCAATTCTCATGTCCTGCCAAAGTATGACGGCATTCGTGATGACTTATCACCATTATGATGGTCTATCACAAAATATCATCAATTCTACCAGCTGGAACTCATTCCTTGTTTAAGGTTGCCGATGGCCTTGATAGCCTATAACCGGGATGATGACCTATCATGATTTTCGTCAGTTGCACTTGTCTCTTAATTTCTTCAAATTTTAACTTCTTTTCTTTATTTCATGTTGGTTCTCGATCATATCAGCTTAAACTGCAAAATCAAACATAAACTAATAAAAAATAGCTAAATTTTCTCAAGACCTTGCAATTATTTACAGTTAAAAGCCTAAAATGTATTAGCATATGCTCGTACATCATTCACCCTTTTCATGGATAAAAACTTCAAGTATACCAAATCACCAACTTCAAACTCAACATCTCTTCCCCTCTCATCGACATATGACTTTTGACGACTCTGAGCTATCTTTAACCTCTCTCTAATCAACTTAACTTTCTCTATAGCTTCAAACCCTGCTAAGACCAAATCACAATATCTTTACACACTTCAAACCAACCAATGGGTGATCTATATCTCCTACCATACATGGCTTCAAATGGTGCAATGCCGATGCTAGGATGGTAACTACTGTTATAGGCGAACTCTATCCATAACAATTGCTCATCCCAACTACCTTTGAAACCGAGAGAATATTCCCACAATATATCTTCTAGGGTTTGAATGGTCCTCTTATCCTGACCATCTGTCTGTGGATGAAAAGCAGAACTCAAAAGAAAATGGGTACCAAGAACCTGCTAAAACGCCCTTCAAAATTGAGAAGTAAATTGAGTGCCCCTATCCAAAATAAAGGAAGAGGGAACTCCGTGCAGCCTGACTAACACATGGATATACAATCTAGCATAATCCTTAGCTAAATAAGATATGAGCATGGGCAAGAAATGCGCGGACTCAGTCATCCTATCTACTGCAACACAAAAAGAATTATGATGACGAAACGAAATAGGTAACCCCATCACGAAGTTCATATTCACCACCTCCCACATCCAAGTGGATATACCAAAATCTTGCATCACACCACCAGGTCTTTGGTGCTCTACTTTAACCTGTTGGCATGTTGAATACTTTGCTACAAACCTATCTATATTTTTCTTCATGCCATTCCACCAATAGATTTCCCATAAATCACAGTACATCTTGGTAGTGCCGGGATGAATAGAATATCGTGCGCCATGTGCTTCAGCCATAATCCTCTACCTCAATTCATTAACACATAGAACAGATAATCTACCCTACAATCTCAACACACCATCTCCCCATTGGGAGAAGACCTCTACCTTTTGAGCCTTCACTGTCTCCTTCATTCTGACCAAACTAGGATCTCTATCTTGCTTCTCCTTCACTTCTGAAACAAAAGAGGATTCAGAACTACTCTGCACCAAAGTACTTCCCCTCAGTTGATTCAAGGAACCTAACACCCAATCTATCCAGACAATGCAAATCATGAGCTAAATCCTTCTTACCTTCCTCTACATGAGCAACACTACCCATAGACAATCTGCTAAGGGCATCTGCCACTACATTGGCCTTTCTCGGGTGATACAACATACTTACATCATAGTCTTTTAACAAATCTAACCACCTTCTCTACCTAAGATTCAACTCCCTCTGAGTAAACATATATTATAGGGTCTTATAATCAGTAAACATATCAACAAGAACAAAATAAAGATAATGTCTCCATATTTTCAAGGCAAAGACCAAAATAGCTAACTCAAGATATGGGTTGGGTAATTCTTCTCATGCAACTTTAATTATATAGAGGCATAGGCTACAACCTTATTTCTTTGCATTAAAACACTACCCAAAGCAATTCAAGAGGCATCACAATACATCACAAAACCATCTGTACCATCAAGCAAAATCAACACTGGGGTTGAAGTAAGTCGAGTTTTCAACTCCTAAAAACTCTTTTCACAGGAATCTGACCACTGGATTTAACTTTCTTTGAGTCAGTTGGTCCATGGGAGACGTAATAGAAGAGAAACCTTCACAAAAATAGCGGTAGTACCCTACTAAACCCAAGAAACTTGTAATGTCTGATGGACAGATAGGTCTAGGCTAATTTCTTATAGCTTCTGTCTTTTGGGGGTCAACTCTATTACCTTTAACTGAAATAATATGACCCAAAAAGGCTACAGACCTTAGCCAAAATTTACACTTATTGAATTTGGCGAATAATTGGTGATCTCTAAGAGTTTGAAAGACTGCTCTAAGGTGATTCGCATGGCCATTCTCATTACGAGAGTATGCAAGGATGTCATCTATGAAGACAATAACAAACATATCAAGATATATCTTGAACACTTTATTTATGAGGTCCATGAAGGCTTCTGGGGAATTGGTTAGCCCGAAGGGCATGACTAGAAATTCAAAGTGACCATAGCGGGCTTGGAAAGTTGTCTTTGGAATATCGTATTCCCTCACTTTAAGTTGATGATAGCCGGATCTAAGGTCTATCTTTGAAAAATAACTTGCACCTTGTAACTGATCAAACAGGTCATCAATTCTCAGAAAAAGGATACTTGTTCTTGATGGTGACCTTGTTAAGATGACGGTAGACATTGCAATATGCAAAGAACCATATTTATTTAACATGAATAAAACAGGTGCGCCCCAAGGAGAAATACTGGGCCAAATGAAACCTTTGTCTAAAAGATCCTTGAATTGCTCTTTCAACTTCTTAAGATCCACAGGTACCATACAGTATGGCAGAATAGAATTAGGCTGAGTATTGGAAAGAAGCTCAATCCCAAATTCTATCTCTCAAACAAGAGTTACCCCTGGGAGATCTTCCAGAAAAATATCTGGAAACTGATTAACAATTTGTACTAACTGAGTAGTTGGTGCCTCATACTTAGTGTCTTTGAATCTAACTAGGTGATAGATGGAACCTTTGGATATTAGCTTTCTGGCTTTGAGATAGGAGATAAAATGACTCTTAGGATATACCGAACTCCTAAACTACTCAAAAGCTGGTTCATCAGGAAACATAAACTTGACTACATAGGTACAGCAGTCTATTGATGCATAACAAGTATGAAGCCAATCCATACCCAAAATCAGGTCAAAATCCACCGTGTCTAACTCTATCAAATCAACAAGTATGACTCTATGAAGAACAGTAACATAACAATGTCTATATACTTGTTTAGAAACAACTGACTCCCCTAATGGTGTAGAAACTAAGAAGGGCTCAAAAATCTTTTCGGGACTCATTTCAAAATTCACAACTACAAGTGGGGTCACATAAGAGAAACTTGACCTAGGGTTCAACAACACATAGACATAAAAAATAAAAGACACAGAGAATACCGGTAACAACATCAAAAGAGTCCTACTATTCTTGACGAGATGGTAAGGCATATATTTTATTCTGGAACTGACCGCCAACAGTGCTAGATGAAGTGCCCTGAATAGGGGCGGGATGGGGTATTAAAGTTGTTGCACTTGTAGCCGGTGCTTGAGGTTGGGCATCTCTGTTCCCCTATCTAGCATGAGGAAAATCTCCAAGTCTGTGGACCTGCTTGAAACAACCAAAACAACCCTTCAGATCTATAGAACACTCCTCCAGATGACTCCTACCATACTTAGCACAAGAAGGATAGTTGGGCTTGTTACCAACATTGTTCTGCAACCTAGACATAAAATATATGTCCCCTTGCTTCTACCTACTTCTAGGAACGGGAGAACTAGCTGATTAAGGTACTGCCATAGATGGACGCCTCTAAAACTGAGGGCGGTTTCCTATATGTAACCTAGGCTGGCTAAACTCATACTGCTCAGATCTAGTCCTCTTGTTACCCCTCACTCGATCTCTCTCCATAATCTTATCTGCCTCTATCTACTAGGCATGCATCAGAAACCTAGCCAGATCCATATCCCTATGCAATATCACAGTCCTACACTCTTTTAGTACCAATCAAGAAACACCAGTCACGAACTTGCTCATAGTAGCTCATGTATCATAAATCAAATCAGGAGCATACTTGGCCAACTGTTCAAACTTTAAGAAGTCCTCAATAATAGTCATGGAGCTCTACCTTAAGTTCTTAAACTCCTCAGTCTTTGCCTCTGTCATCTCAAGCGGAAAGAAGTTGTCCAAGAATGTATTTTGGAATGCTTGCCAAGTCATAGGAGCATCATTCTCACCTCGGCCTTTCCTCCACGATACAACCCAAATATAAGATATGTCCTTCAACCTATAAAAATCCAAATCAACACTTTCTTCCTTAGAAATATTCATCACCTGAGTGATCTTTCTGACCTTCTCTAGGTACAACTATGGGTCCTCACCTTCCTTGGACCCATAAAACTTTGGAAGATTCATCCGCATACAATCATAGATATTAACCATGGCTATATCACCTCCCTGCTGATTAGCAATTACATCCTGGTTATTGGAATAAACATTAGCGGTGACTTATTGGGCTAACACCTAAAAGGCCGCCTAAAACTCAGCATGAGATACGGTCTTATTCAAAGGATCAATAGGTGGGGGTTGCTTATCATCGATCTTGCAGGCATTCTCTCTTTGGAGAGGCATTTTATAAAATGAAGAGCATGAATTATTAGATAAGAGGGACAACTGTAGGCACCATAGAATCTGAAAGAAAGAAATAACTTTTCGTAAAATGTCTTGTAGGCTCTTGCTCATTGATGTGGCATGCTACACAATGATGGTCAAGACTCTACTCAATGCATCTTGTCAAACTACCTAGGACTCCTTAAAAACATGGCTCAAATACCAAGTTTGTAATGACCTAAAATCGCCCACCGAGATGTCAGACGGTGCTTAAGGCTACAAGTAGCCCCAAGCTAACCCTCTGAGCCTATTTCTAGTAATAACACTCATTTCAAGATGAAATAATCAAACACTAGCATAGTCATATCATATAAAATGTAATACAAAGAAAATAATCAGTCCAAAAGACCAAAATACTAGAAAACTCAACACAACCACAATTTGATAACTAGTCTGACAAAGCCTCTACTAATCCATGAACTAGAGAACCATTGAGATAGCTTCTCAACTGACTCGAAATGAATTGGAAATAATAATATTGTCTCTCAAAATATGTAGATGATTGAATATAGGCCCTCGAACCATGAGGACTCACCACTGTAGGAATATAGATAGAGGTACTCAAAAATCACTGATAAGGTTGGGACTGAGCACCTGAACCTACATTATAAGATAATGTAGCACACAGATGTATATATGGATTAGCACTTGAGAATGTACTGAATATGTGGGAGTGCATGCATTTATATGAAACAACATCAATACTCTTCAATCACATCATGCATATAATAAGTAATGACTCACATGGCTTGAATAATTATAAAATGTCAAGCTCATGAATCATGTAAAATTAAACATGTAACCCAATCTCACGAGTCATTATACTTTCAGCTTTGAAATTTTTACTCATCTCTTATTCTTATTACTCAAGGCTAAGGGAAACTTTAAGCAATACTTTCATCACATGCAAATGTATGATGGGTAGTAAAACTTCTTTAATGCTTAAGAACTCATAACTCTTTTGAACTCAAATAATTGGAATTTGAAATCCTATAACTTTGGTACATACTTGAAGGCATTTCACTCACATTAGGAAAATATGTCATTTTAAGCTTTTGGAAAAAATACTCATATCAAGGGAAAGTATTTTAGTTTTAAAGAAAAAATATCTTATCTCAAAGCTTTAGTTTTAAGGTAAAAATATTCTATCTCAATGGAAAATAATTTAGTTTAGGGAGGTTTTCTTAACCGAGATAAATCATGCGAGCTACATGTGGTCCAATGTTTTATCCTTCTAAGGAACAGACCTCACATTAGGGAAAGGTGTCATACTCTTGCCAGGAAGTATAACCTAGGTCCAGTGATCACTAAACAAACTTGGTCTCGGGCCTTATATCAACTCAGTCTTAGGCCCAATAATAATCATAAACACGGCCTCAGGCTCAACCTGGGTGGCACGTAGTTTTGTGGTGAGAAACCAAAGTAAATTACCCACTCGGTGCTAAATACTACTCCCTTTAGATTATCTGCGCTTGCCTCATAACAACCTACTTTTAGAAATAATATCATGGTTCACCACAAACCCAATAATCAAATCTGTAATCTCATATAGTAGAGTGGATTTTAAAGCTCAATGACCATTAGGTCAAAACATTTCTCAATAATCTCAAAAACTCAAATCATGGGTGCTTATAGCACAATAGTTCATAAAATCTCAAGTCCTAAGTAGGGCTTACTAACCCATAATTCAATCTCAAGTTAGAAATCATCAAAAACATAATAGATAACATATAGATTCATAACTCATGTAGAAATTTGGAAATTTAAGAATTTTATCTCATAATCTTAACATACTCATATACTTCAATATCTTAAACATTTCAATAATTAACTTCTCAAGGATTAAAATCATGGGGTATAGACCCAGTTACAATTTCTTAAGAAAACATGTAAAACTCATGCTACTAGACTCTTATTTCAAGGAAAACATCAAAATCTTGCAACCAATAACAATGGATGAAAAAACCCCAATTCAATATCATGTAAAATCTCATAAATTGCAGAGAATTGTAGTTTAAATAAGCCTTTGGGTACAAGGGTGAAAGGATTACCCTTGTTCAAAACCCCACATAACTTGAATTAGAATCTTTGGATGAACTCTGACTTCTAGAACTCTATTCATACTTTTGAATGATGTTTTTTGAATCCCTTGACTTGGTAACCTTGAATCTTGACTCAATTTAGAAAATCTATGGTGGATACTTGAGATTCTTGGAAGCGCTTTTGGATGCTTAGGGTTTTTTGGTTTAGAGAAAACTTGAGAAAAACTTAATAGAATGCTTGTAAATGACTTTGATTCGGTGTTTGCATAGTTTAAGATGCTTCGAAAAAGTCAAAAGTGCCCTTTCTAACGTCTGAACAGAGCTGGAAAAGAATTTTATACTGCGAACCCGATTTCATAGGCCATCGCGATGTGTCACTATTATGGTGGCTCACTGGAAATTGATATGTTGGAAATTGGTCGTCACTGCGATGCGGAACCATCACGTTGTACCACTAGTTGGGATCTGGAACTTTAGCATGACGCGTCATAATCGTGCTAGGCCACTAGAAATTATCTATTAGGAAATTGGGGTTCTCTACGATGCACCACTATTAAAAAGTTCCATTGGAAATTAACAATCATCAAATATACCCTCTTTGCGATGCACTAAGCAATAAAATGACATTGTTTTATGACTAGGACTAAAATTAGCCATAACTTCTTACCCGGGAGTCAAATTTGGGAGAATCTTATATCGACGAAAATTTTATCAAATTTCCTATGTGATATAAATTTAAAATTTGGGAAATTCCATATAGTTAACATGATACTCACTTAGGAAGTCACATCTCAATCTTTTTGGGTTGAAATTACACCTCACTTGACATGCCCTAAGGTTCATTCTACGATAAAATTTTGTAGGGTCTTACAAGATCCATCACCAAAGTGTGAACTATCTAGTATAGGCACTAGTCAGAACCATCTCTATACTCTTACTACTCGATAGGAGTCTGACGCATCACTTGATGTCATAAATATTACGTTGAAACTCTTTTCCCATGATGTGTACTATTTACTTAATCCTGGTTCCACTCTCTATTATGTGACTTCATTTATGGCTGTGCATTTTGGCTTTAGTCTTGAGTGTGTTTCTGACCCTTTTTTAATTTCTACCTCGATAGGTAACTCTGTGACTTCTAGAAGAGTCTATAGGGGTGTGTGGTATCTGTTAGCAAAGACACTGTGGTGGACTTCTTTGAATTAGAGATGGTAGATTTTTAATTCATATAGGGGATGGATTGGTTGAGCTCATGATATTTTTCCTTAGACTATCAGACTCATAAGGTCGTATTTAAATTACTAATGAGCCAGTTATTGAATAGAAGGAAGGTTCCCTAGATCCTAAATGGAAGTTCATATCATATATTAGATCTTAGAGATTAATCTCCATGGGGTGTCTCTATCATCTATTTCGAGTTAAACTTTCTAACTTAGATGGTCCTTCTTTACATTCTATTCCGATGGTGAATCATTTTTCAAAGGTCTTCCTTGATGACCTTCTTGGGGTTCCTTCTTATAGGGAGTGATTTTGAGATTTATGTTGTTATGAATAGTAGTCATATATCTACTGTCCCATATTGAATGGCTTTAGCAAAGTTGAAGGAGCTTAAGGAGCAACTCAATGATCTTTTGGATAAGGTTTTCATCCATCCTAGTGTGTCCTTGTGGGGTGTACCAGTATTATTCGTGCATAAGAAATATGGTTCCCTACGGATGTGCATTGATTCCTAGGAGTTGAATAAGGTAACGATAAAGAATAAGTATCCTCTTCCAAAGATAGATGATTTTTTTGATTAGTTGCAAGCTGCTATCTTTTTGTCTAAAATTGATCTTCGATCTAGATAGCACCAGTTGAAGATTAGGGAGGTTGACTTCCCTAAGAATGCCTTCCGTACTCAATATAGACACTTTGAGTTTCTATTTATGTCTTTTGAGTTTCCCAATGCCCTTGTAACATTCATAGATTTTATAAATAGGGTCCTCTAACAATTTCTAGATCTATTTATCATTGCTTTTATATATGACATTCTGTTGTACTCTAAGAGTGAGGTGCATCAAGCCGATCACCTCTGCATTTTGTTGAATAGCTAAAAAGACCAATAGTTGTTTGTTAAATTTTTTAAATATCAATTCAAGTTGAACCTTGTCACTTTTTTGGGTCATATCTTTTCTTGTGAAGGGATTATAGTAGATCCACAGAAAGCTGTAGTGGTGAAGAAATGGTGTAGACCTACAAATCTAACCTATATTTGGAGCTTCTTGGTTTAGCTGGTTACTGTAGAAGGTTTATGGAGAGTTTTTTTTAGTATAGCTACCCTATTAACTATTTTGACACAAAAGAAGGTAAAGTTCTTATGGTCTGATACTTGTAAGGGGAGTTTCAAAAAGCTGAAGGATAAGATAACTTTGGCTCAGGTCTTGACTTTTCCTAAAGGCATTAATGGGTTTGTGGTCTGCTATGATGTATCCCATATGGGACTTGGTTGCATTCTAATGCAACATAGAAAGGTGATAGATTATGCCTCTAGAAAGTTGAAGGTGCATGAGAGGAATTATTTGACTCATGACTTGAAATTGCTAGTTGTGGTAATCTCACTACAAATATAGTGTCACTATTAGTATGGGGTGTGTGTGGATAGATTGTTAATCATAAGATCCTACAGTTTATGTTTACTTGGAAATAGCTTAATCTCAGGCAAAGGGTATAACTTAAGTTTCTCAAGGATTATGACATGAGTCTTCACTACCACCCAAGTAAAGCTAATGTGGTTTTTGATGCTCTTAGCATGTTATCTATATGGAATCATGCTCATATGGATAAAGGGAAGTAGGAGTTGGTGAAGGACATTCACCATTTGGCTAACCTTAGAGTTTTCCTCCTAGACTCTGAGGGTGATGGTATGTTTGTTTAAGAAGTGGCACAATCATCTATTAGTGGTGAAGTCAAGGAGAAATAGATGTTAGATTCGATCTTGATAAGGATCAAGGGTGATGTTGGTGAGAAGAAGGTGATGGTACTTTGTAGAACCAAGGAAAAATATTTGTTCCTGATGTAGATGGTTTGCGAGAGAAGATCTTTGCTGAGGCATATTTGTCACGCTATGTTGTTTGTCCCGATTGGACAAAAACATATCATGACCTGAAAGAGATGTATTGGTGGAAAAATAAATAGAAGGATGTGGTTAATTTTGTATCCAAGCATATGGTGTTCGAACGAGTGAAATTTAAGCATATGAGACCCAAAGGATTATATCAAGATATTGAGCTACCTAAATAAAAGAGGGAAGTGATCAACATGGATTTCTTTATCGGTCACCCTTTATCTCGAAATCAATTTAATTCTATTTGGGTCATCATGGATAGGATGACAAAGTTCGCTTACTTTTTGGCAGTAAAGTCAAACTTCTAGACTGAGGATTATAAAAGATTGTATCTCTAATATATATTAAAGTTGCATGGGGTTCCTGTTTGGATAATCTCTGATTATGGTACACAATTTCATCTCAATTTTGGTGGTCATTCTAGAAAAAGTTAGGGACTAAGGTGAGTTTTAGTACTGTTTTCAGCTACAGCAGGATGGATAAGTAGAACAGACTATTCAGATGTTGGAGGATATGCTTTGGGCTTGCATGATTGACTATGTTGGTAGTTGGGTGATAACGCACAAACTACACCTCTCGTTAGAAAGTGTAAGCGGTCGCTGTCAAATATAGAACCCAACTGGGTTGGGTGTCGAATCCCACAGGGAATACTTGGTCACTAAGTGTTGCAATTATCAGTAGACTTTTGGTCAAAAATTCCAAGGAAAAGGGGGGTTTGATTTATGCGTGAACTAATAATATCAAAGTAACGTTGCAATGCTAAGTGTAGTAAGATTTAATCACAGAGAATAATAAGTTAGGGTTATGTCCACCTTGTAATTTCTACGTATCTATTAACTATGAGTAATGTGGAATTTAGACATGCATGCACTTATAGAGAGTCGTATTCTAATGGTAAATCCTAGTGTTTCTCAACCATCAAGAATTATTTCGTTGTAGCTCTCTCGAGCCTAAAGTGTATAACGAATGCTACAAACTCTCCAAGAAAGTTAATCTGGTTAAGCCATTAACGTGTAAACAGGGGTTGGAAACCCTATTTTCTTGTCACATTCTCTTTTCCAAACATATAACTTTTCTCTCGAATGAGTTAATGATATACTGGCATATTCCTATGTTTGCAACCATAAGAATTCAATTTAAACGAAGAGAGTAATGATGTACGTAGCATACATATCAAGAATTCACAAACTCAAAGCAATAGATCGTATCTTAAAAGGTTTCCATATCCCTAACAGAGAAGTTTAGCTACTCAAGAATATAACGAAAATCACCATAGACATGATCATCATACCACAACTAGAATAATATTCGCGATGGGTTGATTTTTACGTGAAAGAAGAGATTGACGTTTTCTCTCTCTCCGTTGGTGTAGCCCTAGCATTTTTTCTTTGTCCCAAAACATACAGAATCTAAAAACTGAATAATGAAAACAACATGCTGAAAAAATCAGCAATAGGGTTTTTATAATGTCCTTGTCTACTAAATTACTGCTGCATCCCTAAGTATTTAGAAATACTGATTTTGCCCGGGACAAATTCTCCATGCATCACATTCATCCACAAGCTTCCAAAAGCTGTCTTCCCTCTAATGTGAAGTTTTCCTTTGCTGCTCACAAGTCCATATAGTGCTGAAATCTTCATCATTAATACCTGAAAAATATGTTAATCACGTAGGTCAGCTCACTTAAAGGAAAATGGACTAAAAGTGCAAGAATTATATATTTTATCCTTAAAACGTAGCTAAAACATGGGTAAATCATGGTGTTTAGGCGTGTAAATACGCCCAACATCAATACCCCACACTTACAGCTTGGTTCATCCTCGAACAAAATATAACATCCAAGCAAACACCTTACTAGAATTTCACAATAGCAATACAAAATTTATCCCTAACCAGAATTTCAGTAGCAACACAAAATTTATCCTCAAGACATGCATGGCAATTATTAACAAAGAGTAGGTTTCTTGATCACTACTAGAAACAATTCAACCTCCAACATAGACTCGTGATGATGGTTAATTCGTATCCATAAGTTAAGCCACAAAGAATCATATAACACTACCTAAAAATCATCAACCATGTGTGTCTTACACAAGATATCACCCATAATCACTAACAAGTTTACATTTTTCGAAACATGGGTATAAGATTCTCCTTGCTCTCACTCTCACAAAGAATTCTTATGTTGCAACTAATGACCATAGGCTTGACCTTAGCGTAATGCTCCACTAATATCAGAATGCTAAGCCTAGGATCAAATAGGTCCTTACATGGTTGTAATGTAGGCTAAGGGACAGGTAGGACTATTTTGGCCAGAAATAGTGACTATGTTCCCTAAGCGCTTAAATACACTACATTTTGCCATTTACACTAGTTTTTAACACCCCTCTTCCTTCTTTTCATCTACCAACCCATTTTCATCCAATTAGTTATTCACTCAGAAACACAAAGATGAATACAACTCTCTTATTTATATATATATATATTTTTTTTTTATAAGAATCCCTATGATAGCCACTCTTTTTCACCTTATTTTCAAGTACCAATACATTCTATGGCATTACTTTTACCATTTTTCTCTTATTTTGCCACACTCCTTACTCACTTGGTTCTACAATTTAAAGTGCTTAGGAGTTTGGCTCAAATTATGGTCTTGAAAAAAAAATGGAATAGGCTACATATGAGGCTGTCAAAGAAAATAGCTAAAGGCTCAAAGGGGGTTTACTAGGATAATGTACAAGGGTAGGTAAAAAGAAGATAGACAAATTCAGGGCTGCAAAAGAAATGACTAAATCATCTCCTAAACTCACACACTTTATTTCGCTTTACACATACACCAGGCAAGTCTAGTATCAGTCACAACACAGAATATACTATACCCTCACACACACAAGGCACATGGTCAACTTAATTGGGAGCATTATAGACTCTTGTCCCAACAGATGAATGAATTAAACCACACAATTATCACACAGTGATTCACACTTAGAGCCTAAATGTCTCAATAGTAATGATTTAGCACAAACTCTTGTCATAATACCATGCCGTCTATCATAACAATTTCATGCAAAATCTAAAAAAAAATAAAATTTAACTAACTAATTACGACTAATTAACAAACAAGAATAAATGTAGGAAAAGAAGTACAATGCAGCATACAAATACCAGTACCCCACACTTAGACGGGATACACTTCCCTCAGAGGAAAATAAATAAGGAAAACTTGATTAGTCGGACTCCTCTTCTAGGTCTGGGGTCATACCCCCTGCGTCGGAATCATCATCAGAGTCGTCATCCTCAAAGTTGTTCTCCATATCCGAGTCTGGCAGTCGGCCATCATCGTCAGTTGGCACGTCATCATTGAGAGGTTCCTTAAAATGTACCCCCACTTCACACATGGCCTGTGCATGCTCATTCATCGGGTAGTCATAATCCAACTGCTGGAGCTCTGCATCAGTCGGAATATGACCCCCACTCATCATGGTAAACCGAGTCATGCCATATAGATGGTTGATGCCATGCCCAGTTTCAGGCTCTTCCACTTTCATGAGATCAACCTTCTTTGGGTTGTGTGGAAGCTTATGATGTGCAGGTTCCTCTTCAATGTGCTCCTTCCTTAAGATCGCAGTCAACAAATTGCCAAAGCTGAAATGGGACCTTTTGTGCATCCTTGCCTTACGCATTGATGATCGTATAACCGCACTAATGTTGCTGGGGATATTCATCATCAGAGCGTACAGGAAGCATACTCTATCACGTCTGATCTTTGTGTACTATGTCCTAGGAATCAAGCAAGAGTTGACTATCGTCAACCATATACAAGATTTTATGTTCAAGGAGGCATACAAGAAGGTATTGTGCCGACCGTTATCTTTGTGATGAATCCAACGTGCCATTGACCTTGTTCCATACAGTGTGTGTCTGATTGCCCTGTAGGGAGGTCTGTGATAAAGCTCCTTGAGCGGTGATGGATCCACAGATGGAAGACCCAAAAAAGAGTTGAAGAACTCCGCATTCATTAGCAAGACTTGGCCCCGCATCTTTACTTCACTTCCGGTAGTCTTTGGGGACCAATTGGCATAAAAATCTAGCGTTAGATCAAGATTTCATTCCCCCATATCTCAGAAAATGAAATCAAGATTTAGCGCTATGATTTTAGCCAAAATGCAGGGCTCTCTCTTTGCTAGACTCTCATTCTGCATCAAATCCACATGAACATATTTTTTTACTTTGTTCTTCTTGTACCACTTCCTTCCTTCCTCCTATAGGACCCACTTTATTCCAAAAGTACGTCGAGGTATATGCAGCGATAAGGACTCAGCTTGCTCTTTTCTTCACCTTTTCTGACCTTTCTGTGAGGTGGACACTTTTTCTTTTCCTTGTCATCCTTTTGGGGCAATTCTACCTGAGAGTAAAATAGAGTTATGTTAGCTTCATCTCGAAAGATTCAATCAAAAAACAAACAGTAGTGGCACCACCCCACACTTAATTTGTTGGCACAGACTAATTAAGTGAGTGATGTCGATTACTCAGACTTCATCGACATCCATATAGGCAATATGTTCCAATAACATGTTTAGCACAATCATACTTTCATGTAATCTTGATTATCTTTTCTAACTTTATTTCATGTAATCTTAACTATACTTTCATGTTTGGGTGAATGCACTTTTTGAAAAAGACCACCATATAGAGATCGTATCATGTTATTGCATAGAAATAATAACAACATCTTATGCTTGTGGTCAATCATGATTGGTATCTCGATGAACGAGTCATTCAAACATTCAAGCTTTCAACTTGCAAGATTACGCATTAACTTTACAATTTCAACTCCATAAAAATATGATAGTGTATAACAATCAAGTACAAGTCGGAACAAAGTCAAGAATACCCACACGTATTCTTTCACTCAACTAGATGTATCATAGCAAACCAACCATATTCTTTATCACCAAACACCACTTCAAATCTAATACATCATTATAAACGTAGCATTTCAACAACTATGCAATATAAAAGAATAACTTACTTGGTGATAGTTTGGGAAGATGATCTTGCAAGACTAGATAAGCAAAAAGAAAAACTTTGAGAGATTTGGGAAGCTTAGGCGGCGCCTAGGTTGAGCAAATAAGTGTATTTTGTTCTAAGGTTAAAGATCTATTTATAGACTAAGCCATGGGGCGGGTTTTATTCATGTAAAATTGGGTTCTGACCTTGGTTTCCTTGAGCATTGCCTCGGAAACCCCCCTGATTATTCAAATAATTTGCTTCCTCCTAAGAATCGGATTCATCTCTTCCCTATGATGCAACAGCCTTGACCTTTTTGGTCTTTCTTGATAATAAATGCTTGTTAAGAAGATCCATCTGCATTTTTATGTGAGCCATATCCTGGTCATATTCCTCTTGTCTTCGTCTCTGTTCTGCAGTCATGCCAATAGATACAGTAGAGCTTGCCACCTCAGAATCCCTAGTATACCAAGCACTACTCTGCTTTGTCATACGATCTAGCATATCACTTTCCTCTATAAAATTAAGGTCTATAAATGACCCACCTGCAGCATTATCAACCACTGGCTTAGTCACCGAGTTCTACGCCCTATATAATATTTCCATCAAGTGGATATTGGTTATCTGATGGTTTGGGCACCGCATAAGCTTCTTCTTGAACCTCTCCCATGTTTCATGAAGAGCTTCAGTTGGAAGCTGTCAAAAATTGCTGATCTCATCTCTTAATTGTGCTCTCTTGGATGGCGGAAAGAATCTTTCTAGGAAAGCGTCTTTTAGTTGCCTCCAATTAGTGATAGAGTCAGGAGTTAGCCCGTTCAACCATAGAGTTGCCTCTCCAGATAGAGACAATGGGAATAAGCGTTGCCGGATCACATTCTGTCCAACCCTTGGATTGTCAAATACTCTACATGTTGAGATAAAGTTTATCAGATGTATATTCGGATCATCGCCTGTAAGTCCACCAAATAACCCTTTGAGTTGCAACAGCTGGATCATGGTGCTAGTGATATTGAACTTGGCTCTGGGAGCCAAGGGCGGAGGAATAATAGCCCCTGTGGCACCAGCCCCATCCAGATCATCATCATCATCATCAATAGGAACCTGCACAGCTCGGCGTTCAGGTCTCATTCTAGCTTGACAATCTCTCCTGTTTAAAAATGCTGGCACCTCATTTGCACGCCTTGGATTTTGTAACTCATCATCATCCAGGTCCTCTTTATTAGGATTTGTTGCTCGTCCTGGGTTATTAATTTTCTGTTGATGCACTTTAGCAGCTTCCAATACAGCTAATCTAGCCTGCTCCTATTGAGCAACCCTTCTTTCAATGTCTCATTGTGCATCTATTGTGCCAATAAGTTGTGGTTAAGGATTTATGGATAATAATGGCTGACCAGAACTTCGTGTATTTGGGATGCACTTTACCAAACCTGAACAAAACAAAAACAACAAACAAAAAGTAAAATTATAGAATCTTAGACCAAAGGGTATATTAACTATCCCAAACATAGTTGACAACCGTATCCCCCGGCAACGGTGTCAAAATTTGATAACGCCCAAACTATAGCTCTCGTTAGAAAGTGTAAGAGGGCGCTGTCAAATATGGAACCCAACTGGGTTGGGTGTCGAATCCCACAGGGAATACTTGGTCACTAAGTGTTGCAATTATCAGTAGACTTTTGGTCAAAAATTCCAAGGAAAAGGGGGGTTTGATTTATGCGTGAACTAATAATATCAAAGTAACGTTGCAATGCTAAGTGTAGTAAGATTTAATCACAGAGAATAATAACTTAGGGTTATGTCCACCTTGTAATTTCCACGTATCTATTAACTATGAGTAATGCGGAATTTAGACATGCATGCACTTATAGAGAGTCGTATTCTAATGGTAAATCCTAGTGTTTCTCAACCATCAAGGATTATTTCGCTTTATCTCTCTCGAGCCTAAAGTGTATAACGAATGGTACAAACTCTTCAAGAAAGTTAATCCGGTTAAGACATTAACGTGTAAACAGGGGTTGGAAACCCTATTTTCTTGTCACATTCTCTTTTCCAAACATGTAACTTTTCTCTCGAATAAGTTAATGATTTACTGGCATATTCCTATGTTTGCAACCATAAGAATTCAATTTAAACGAAGAGAGTAATGATGTAAGTAGCATACACATCAAGAATTCACAAACTCATACCAATAGATAGTATCTTACAAGGTTTCCATGACCCTAACAGAGAAGTTTAGCTACTCATGAATATAAAGAAAATCACCATTGACATGATCATCATACCACAACTAGAATAATCTTCGCGATGGGATGATTTTACCGTCAAAGAAGAGATTTATGTTTTCTCTCTCTCCGTTGGTGTAGCCCTAGAATTTTTTCTCTGTCCCAAAATTTACAGAATCTGAAAACTGAATAATGAAAACAAAATGCTGAAAAAATCAGCAATAGGGTTTTTATAATGTCCTTGTCTACTAAATTACTGTTGCATCCCTCCGTATTTAGAAATACTGATTTTGCACGGTACAAATTCTCCATGCATCACATTCAGTCCACAAGCTTCCAAAATCTGCCTTCCCTCTAATGTGAAGTTTTCCTTTGCTGCTCACAAGTCCATAAAGTGCTGAAATCTTCATCATTAATACTTGAAAATCATGTTAATCACGTAGGTCAGCTCACTTAAAGGAAAATGGACTAAAAGTGCAAGAATTATATATTTTATCCTCAAAACTTAGCTAAAACATCGGTAAATCATGGTGTTTAGGCATGTAAATACGCCCAACATCATTGGGTTGAGCACTTACCTCTTGTAGTGTTTTGTTAAAACAATAGCTTCCGCTCTAGCATTAGGATGGCTCCATTAGAACCATTGTATGGATGGATTTGTAATTTTCCTATTGGGTGGTTTGATCTTGGCAAGGTGGATATGTTTGGCCTATATTTGCTTTACTAAGCTAAGGAGAACATGAAGTTTATTCAAGGTAAGGTAAAGGCTGCCCGAAGTTGCCAAAAGTTCTATGAAAATGTGGGATGTAAGAAGTTGGAGTTTGAGGTTGAGGATAGGGTGTTCCTGAGTAGGTCTCCTATGAAGGGAGTGATGCGGTTTGGGAAGAAGAGAAATCTCAGTCCCCAATATATGGGTCCTTTTATGATTTTTACGAGCATTTATGATGTTAGATATAAGTTTGAATTGCCTTTTAGTTTGAGCTTCATTCACCTGGTAATCCTTGTCTCTATGTTGAGAAAGTGTATTGGTGATCCGTTATAAATTGTGCACTATTAATGATACTGGTATTTTGGGTTCCCTATCTTATTAAGAGATCCTGGTTAAGATCTTAGATCGTTAGGTTCGTTGATTGCGAACTAAGGATGTGGCGTTCGTAAAGTTATATGGAAGAAGCATAATGTCGAAAAGTCTACTTGGGAAGATAAAGAGGAAAAGAAGTCCAAGTATCCATTCCTATTTTCTGCTCTGGAAATTCATGCGAAAGGTATCTTTTCTTTATACCATCATTATTTTCAAAATTTATTTACGGAAAGACTGACATCTTTGGTATCTTTGTTTTTAACTTTGTTAAAGGTAAGGGTATAGATGTCTGTAACCTATCTTTGGGAGGCTACATGGCATTTTTATTAAATTTTTTCTTGATTCCGTGTTCTACATCTGTACTTATATGAACATTAGGTACATTCCTTAACTCTATTTTGTCCTAGATGGGCGATAGAAGGTTGTTGATAAATAATGATGGTACTTTGCCATGCATTTCTAGAGCTTTAGTTCAATGACAAACCTGGGAGTCAGGGATGGACGTCAAATATATTTAGAATTAGTCAGAAGATTTGAGGCCAGCCTAAGCTTTGATACAGTATACGATTGCTTCATCCTCTCTAGATTCAGCACTGGATATCGTAAGTGTTTTGGTGGATACCTCACAACTATAGATAACATCTAATTCTTGAGTTATCCAGGAATATCTCTATACTTTATTAGTCAAAGTATTACATGGTACATGGATTTATTAAAGGATTAGAATTGCCACTTCGTTCAGCATCAAAGCATTTGATAGTAGTTGAGTATTCATTTCCATAGTTGTTTATTATTGGGGGATGCACAAAGATCTTGTAATAACACTTATGGAGCTGGGTGATAAGAGGCCATGTCATTAGTAAAGTGTTATTGGTATTCCATTCAAGAGTGACGATCTCGCGGTAGAGGTCAGCTTCACTTGTTGCCTCTCGATTCTACACAGATTGCATCTTAAGCTATGGGTGGTTCTCAGATTACTCATCATGATCACAGTGGATAGAGTTCTTGCTAGACCTTGCAGATTTTTTGTTATAGGTCTTTAGGCTGTGGAATACATTTTGGATCTAGAGTGGAAGCACCTTGGAGTATTCCAGGAGCTTCTCTTAGTTGTTGTAAGATGGGATATTGATCTAGAGAGTGCCCTAGATGTGAGTTGGTTTTTTAGACAGAGTTAGCATATATTCACCACTAGCCTAGAGTTCCAAAGATATGTTATGATTGTAGGGTGGATTGTTATTTCTGTAGGGATTGGCCTCTCTATCATTTGGTCAGCTTGCTGGGGACAACTCATTTTTTTGCTAGGTTAGGGCTTCAGGGGTTTTATACAACTATAGAGAGGTTGGTCAATGGTTTAAAGAGTGCCCCAGATGTGGAATTATTGGTCATTCAACAAAATCTGATCAGTCTTATAGTATTTTAGTCTCATTTATTGGGGAAGTTGCTTAGTGCCGTATCTGATGATTCAGATACTCAGTTTGAGTTTGGACCCATTTAGATTTGTTCTCCTTCAAACTTGTCAGGGATATGACTTCAAGTTTTCACCATGATAGGTGTACCCTTTCATTTCCTACCTTAACCTCTTTATTTGAGTGTATTAGTTTTCTTGTACCTATCGATAATTGTATAGGTTGGTAGGTTTTTATTAAATATACTTTACCTCATTATAGATCTCATGAGTATATGACTACCCCTTTAAATAATTTATTTTAGTAATGGAGGGAGTGGATATTTGTTGATATTTCCCTATCGATTTAGTATTTGGGTTCACGTCTCATTTAGTATGGCATATTGTTCTTATGGCCAACAGTGGTATTTCCTATTTATTTTCAATTTTGGCACCACCTATTATTTATATCAATGTTTATATTGTTGTTGTTATTATTGGCATTGTTTGATGTGGATTGATCCTCACTTGATAGATAACTAGACTAGCAGTCTCTAGTTAGAATTTCCCTTTCTCATGGTTCTTATTCATTAGCTTAGCTAGCTAGACAAGTTGGATGATTTCTCTCTTATAGTGAGGTGAGGTTGGTCATTTTCCACTTTTGTTTATTATGTTAGATTAGTGGCAGTGTGGATTATGGTATGGAACGTAATTTGCCTTTCCATGGTTCTGTTATAGTTTTTGAGTTGTTGATTGGGTTATGTAGCCTATTTCTGAGGTTTACTAGTTTCAGGTACACCATTTCTATTTGGGTAGTTCACTGCTCAGTAGTGGTTTTGATATTGATACTGTGAGGTTTTAGATTTATCTTTTAGGTCTGTTGGGTTTGTCTCATAGTGATGGCTAGTTCTTATTATTAGTATGGGCTTGGATACTCTATTCTTGTCATGATGTGGTTATTGTATTAGTGGGGTTTGGAGAGTTGGAGATAGTGATCCTTCCTATGACCCCTTCTTAAGTTGGTAATTTGGATATTCATTGTTCAGCTGGAGTATTGGATTGATTAGTTTTTAGGTAATGTTGTATTTTTCTAAGTTCCTATTATTTTGGCTATCTCTTGTACATTTGAACCTTGATGAGTTGTTATGTATGAGTTGGTAGTTCATTCCTTCCAATAGATGTGGAGTTGATTGCTTGTATTTTCAGCCAGTTATTTGTTCTTTATTGTTATTTGGTTCTTCATCTATATTTTGATTTTAGCTCTGACATGATCTAGAAGAGATATGTATGATTTAGAAGATCGATTGGGTATCTAGCCTTAGATCATACTTGTTATCTTTGTTTTGGATTTACACCATGGAATGGTGATTCCGAGGCTATGATAGATTTAGAGTATGGATTCTTAACCATCTTTAGGTCTTCTTTGGGTTGTGATGATAAACGGTCCAACCTTTATGTTGAGATTTCAGCTTGGAGCTGTAGAGCTTGGGTGCAACCTATATTTTTAAATTTTTCTTAGTTAGGGTTTCTTTTATAGGCTGGCTACGCCTACTCTTTACCTACCTATTCGTTCTTCTTAAGTTAAGATGTATTATGGAGATAGGTCTTCTGATGGTAGTCTGATAGGACCGGTGTTAGTTCCTTAAACATTAACCTTGGGTTTAAGTTGTCGTTGGGATTTTTGGATTATTAACTTAGTGGGAGTAGCATGTATATGTTTAATTCAGCAAGGTTTCATCCTCAATTGCTAGGACATCCTAGAACGGATCATTCCACGATATGTGTATGTGCTTTGAACTCCTGACCGTCCGTTACGAGGGTCATCCAGACCAATTATAGCATTGACAAAGATTGAAGACCTTTGTAGTATCTATTTGTGTGCCTAGATAGTACCTTATGGGCTTATTTTCATATTTTCCATTAAGGACTTTAGTGGATCAACTTCAGTTCTTTGAGGCTAGTGTTAAGAATTGCACGGATAGGACTTACGTAACTTTCTTTATAGTATGCAGTAGATAGCAGGTTTAGAAAGGCAAAAGAGGGATATACTTAGATTTGATGTTAGTGCATGACTCATGACTTGATTTTCCTTTGGCTTGCATGAGTTTTCATTTGATTATGTTGGTATCAGTGTATCGTGGTTTGAGAGTGAACCGTGAAAGTTGGTTAAACAGTGGATACCTATAGAAAAATCCCTTGGAAGAGTTGTCTCTTCTTAGAGGTTATCTAGGGAGTTTTGCTTAGAGCATGTGGGCTCAGTACCTTATCCATTCAGGCTTTTGCTATCTTTCTATCCATTACCTTTTGTGAAAGAAAGTAATTTTAGTAGTAGACATTTTAATGATTCTCAAAGTTATTTTCTTGATATAGGTGCGTTTACGGCATTTAGATCTTTCCCATAGCATCAACCAATCATTTATGACTTGCCAAAACTGTTGATTTCGTTATCGGATAGTTTATTTTCATTTTATGCTCATTTTGCTATTTTGGAATATTCATTGTTTAGGATTTGGTCTCAGACCGAAACACCTAGTAGATGACCTCGGATGAGAACTCCATCAGCTTAGGACATTGATTTTACGCTAGGGGATCCATGGATTAGGTGACGAGGCTTTCTGACTTGTTTTGGGCTAGTGAGCGGATAATATGTAAAAAAAAACATAGATGTGGGCACCACATTCAGTTGAGACCATGGTTTAGATGCTGAGGCTTTTTGACTCATTTTGATGGTTTCATTGAGTTTGGAATGTTTAATTTTGTATGGTAGCATATTTTTTTTACAAGCATGGGGTTCTAAATTAATCCCCAACACCCGGTCAAATTCCATTTCAGACATAGCAAAATCTAGTGCATCCTGTTGTTGATCAAACTGCTTAAGCAATCATATGACTGCTTAGCCGATCATTGCATATGCGACATGGTGTCTCTTAAGAGACATTGACCAATTTGTAAATGGCCACTTAAGCGATGACTATGTCAAATAAAGCAAATATTTCCCTTAAGCAGACTTCGCTTAAATGGTTGGCAGTCACTTAACTGGTATGGACCAGCCTTTCCATATTTCTTAGGCATTACTAGAGTCACTTAAGCATCTATCACTTAACCGATAGGGTGGTTTCATATGCAACACCTAGTAGCTTTAAAAGCCCTTTTCCGAGATGATTTTCTATTAATTCTTCCACCAATTTGAGAACCTAAATAGAGGAAAATGTGGGAAGTTATGCACATAAGTTAAAGTAAGCTAACCTAAATTATCTTGGTTATTTCCCATTAATTTTCCCTTTGATTTCCATCCAAATTCTCAATAAAATTATTAGAATTTAAGCCTTAAATTCTGGGGGTTGATTTGTGACTCGATTTTACTTCAATTGTGCTCAACTTTTGATCATACATTCGTAGTCCTTAGAATAACCTCGTTGGGTCCAATTTTAGATTCCATTTTCAGGCCCGATAAGCCCTTCTTGACCCAAAATGTGACCAAACCCGTAATATCGCAATATGGATCTCTTTTTACCCCTAATGATGTGTTGATTAATATGTCGATAGCATGATGAAATTTTGAGATCATGGAGTAAAGACGAATGATTCATAGATGATTGAAGGATCACAGTTATGCATAGAGGTAGCTTTTGTAATCTTCTTCTTGCGATATTGTTTTAAGTATGTTGCATATTCGATAGGTATGTTAGGATATGATTGTGGGTACAATACCGTGACTTAGCCTAAAACATGAATTTGGGGGGAAAAGGGAAATTGACCCTTAAGGTGAAATACTTATTATGATTCTATGATTTTATTAACTTAAGTTACTAATAATCTTAGGCATAGTTGATACTAATATGTCTTTAGTATAATGTTTAATGCATTACTCGGTGGATTGTGATAGTTTTTCTCTAATATGTGCTATGGTTATTTGGGATACATATATTATTGGGCCTAAGGCCGTGATTATGATTTTGGTTGGATTTTGGGATGTGTTTTTACCTTGTAAGGGAAGTGGTCATATTTTATAGACATATAATGCATATAATTGTATTATTTTTATATTGCTGATGACATGTATAGATTCGGTACATTCATGATCACATAGATAGTAAATGGTACGATTCTAACTATAAGTATGGTTTTATTACTGTTTTTTCTTTAAAAGGAATGGTTCCCACTTTTTACATTTTAAATGAATTCTTTCATAATGGGAATCATTCCATCTTAATGAATAACGTTTGTACCCTTGAGACTGAAAATGATGTTTTTAAGATTTAATTAAGATAGATTTTGGTCCATGTCTTTGCTTCTACTATTTACATTAGTCGAGAGAGATTCTGACATTTTCCATCACTTTTATGATGATTTAGACTCGTATTTTACCAATGCAATGGATTTATGGACTTAGACTCTTTTAGCCATGATATTTTCCTATATATTTTATTTGTATATATTGGTACTAGACAGAGTGGATTGATAATGATGATGGTTATGAAAAATTAATGATCGGTTCTAGGTCGTTGCATATGGGTACTCGTAAATCCCCAGGGGCCCCTTTATCCTTGAGCCATCATGCCAGAGAAGAGAGGTTGTTGTAGGTCCTGCCTTTTGATCATGGGTGTATTTATATTCCTAAGCACCATAATTTGCCTATCTTTTAGCTAAATTTTGAGAACACAATCTCTGCATTCTTATGTTCTTATTCTACATTTTATGTAATTAGGCTAACCTAAATGATTAACATTATTTCAAGTGTAAATAAGTAGATGGAAACATAAAGGAACCAAGAAATGCTGATACCAGAGAACACAAGTAAAGTAGTATGTTAGATGCAATATGGCGCCAAGAACTATGTCCCAAGGCTATTTAGTCATTTAAATGATGTCTAGGGACTTAAAGTGCAATTAGGGAGAAAAGTTACTAAAAATTCCCCAAGTTGATCATTCATGTATTATTATGTACTTATAAATTGAGAGTGGAAGATAAAAACACCTAGAGAGAGGGAAGATTGATCGAAATTTGGTATGATTAACATTACTTATATGATTTCCATTGTAATCATGAGTAGATAAATTCCTTAGTTAGGATTATGGAATCTTTATAGTATACATTCTATTACTATAGGTTTTTGAATTCGTTATGAATTAATTTTATTATATCCTATTCTCTTCGATTATCTTAAATTCTTGTGGTTTCAAACATAAAAAGTATGCCATAAAACACAACTTGCATTGATAGAGCAGTTGCTTCTAGGAAAAGAGAATAGTGACAAGAAGATGGAGTTTTCAACCTCAATTTTATAAGTTAATGCCTTAATTGTATTTACAACTTGGACATTACGTATAATAATTGTAAACACTTTTAGGTCTAATGAACTAAAGTGGATTAATCCTTTAAGGTTGAGAAACGATTGGATCAAACTTTGTAATGTGTTTCTCTATAAGTATGATGCATGTATGAATTTATAAAATCCATAGTTAGAACTTATAGAAACTACAAGGTGAACATAACCCTATCTCACTATCATTCTCTATATTCAAACAATACTAATCGTGTTGCATCACTCTCATACTGAAATTATTAACTTGTGATTTAAACCAAAAAACCCCAATTTGGTATTATGGAAACAAATGATTAAAAGTCAACTAATATACCTATGACTTAATTATAACCGTATTCCCTGTGGGATTCGACCCAACCTAATTGGGTTATATATTTGACAACAACCACTTACTCTCTTACAAGAGAGGTGTAGTTTGGGCATATCAAATTTTGTCACCATTGTCGGGGAACACAGTTGTCAATTAAGTATATGTGTGTTAATTAGCTCTTAGTCAAGTTTCCTAATTTTACTTTTATTTTTTGTTTTTGATATTTGTAAGCTATTTATTGTGCATGTTAAAGACCCAAAGATAAGGAGGAGCATTATTACCTTTCAATCAAGAAGCTCAAAGAATCAACATTATGGCTTAATAACAAGAGTCAGAAAGACTGGTTGCTTTGGCAAATGCTCAAGTTAAATAATAGAATGTTGGGTTACCAGAGCATGTACCCAATGCTAATGATAAGGAATTGGGTGATGATGAGTTTTTTGATCCTGTGAGTAGGCGGCGTGTTGAGAATTTTGTAATAGCAAATTGTAATCGACAAGAAAGAGGCAGAATGTACCAACAGCGCTCGGTGCATTTATCCCTAGATGGCAAAGATAATGTTGATTTGGATAGATTTAGAGCTACAGGGGCAATCGTTCCACCAACACTTTCTCCTGGGGTGAAATTTAATATCACTAGGACTATGATCCAGCTACTCATCTTGAAATGATTCTTTGGTGGATTACCTAGTGAAGATCCAAATATGCCTTTGGTGAATTTCATCAAAATTTGTAAGTCATTTGATAATCCTGGAGTAGGACAAAATACTATTTGTCTAAGATTATTTCCACTATCTCTGTATGGGGAGAAAACTATGTCGCTTAAAGAGTTGGCGCCTAATTCAATAACAAACAGTAGGAAACTGAAAGAATCTTTCCTAGAAAGATTCTTTCCTCCATCTAGAATGTTATAGTTGAGGGATGAGATTAGAAACATTAGGCAATTGCCTAGTGACTCTTTTCAAGAAAGATGGGTAAGATTAAAAAAGAAGTTGACTCAAAGCCCAAACCAAACATGACTGATGACTATTTGATGGAAACATTCAATAGGTCTTTTAATTCAATTACAAAGCCAATTATAGATAATGCTGCAGGAGGAGCTTTTATGGAGCTCAGTTTTACGGAGGTTGCGGAGATGTTTGAGAGAATGACTAAGACAATTAGATCTTGGCATACTAGGTATTCTGAGGTAGCAAACAATATTGGGTTTAGTGGAATATTAGCGGAATAGCATAGGAGAGAAGAGGAGCGTGATCAAGACATGGCTCACATGAATACACAGATAGATTTACTTACAAGGCATCTGCTATCAGGGAAGATAGAAAAGGTAAAAGTTGTAGGTTCATATAGTAGGGGTGCTGAATCAGATTATAAGGAGATGGTGAACTACTTAAATAATCAGGGGGTTTTCGAGGCAATGGTCCAGAAAATCGAGATTGGAATTTGTACGACAAGCCTAGCTATAAAGATTGTGATCAAGGCAGTTGGAAAGACAAAACTGATAAGAGTGGTTTGTATATACCATTTGGAAGTTGTGACACAGCTGCACCTAGTTCTTGTTAGATGTCGATGAAGCACATGATTGCCAAATTATTGAAAAAAATAGAGTCAACTAATGCTGGAGTAAGGAAGAGAAAGAATGATTTTTCATCCATGAGTAAATTAGTTGACTCACACTCTACATCTACTAAGCAATTGGAGTAGCAGATGAATCAATTGTCGGAAAAATTTAATCAAAGAAAGAGTGGAACATTTCCAAGTATTACTGTGCAAAATCGAAGGAATGATATCTCATGTATGGTTATTACCACTAAAAGTGGTAAAATGTTACCTGGTCCTAGTGTGAGCACACCTATTTCAGATGATGCAGTGGAATTAGAAAAGAAAGAAGATGAAGAACATCCAGTGGATTCTAAAAAGATGAAAAAAGTGGAAGATCCATCTAAACATGAGCAGATTGATTATTTGGAGAAAGACAAATGAAATAATGGAGGGATGGTTGATACAAGAGACCTAAAAATACCTCCTTTATTTCCATAAAGATTGCATAAGAAGGTAGATGAGACTAAATTTAGCAAATTTATGGCCATGTTGAAGCAGATGACAGTAAATGTACCTCTAGTTAAGGCACTAGAGTAGATTTTAGGCTATGCAAAGTTGATGAAACACCTTGTGACAAAGAAGAGGAATGTAAGCTTTGAAATGATGGATAATTTGTATTATTGTAGCACCATTTCTATAAGATCATTAGTGCAGAAAAAGGTGGACCCTGAAGCATTCACCGTTCCTTGTACCATAGGATCATTTAATTTTACTAAGGCCCTTTATGATCTTGGGAAAAGAATAAACCTTATGTTGTTGATGATTTTAAAAAATTTGGATTTAGGCCATCCTACACCCACCAATATGCGTCTTTAAATGATGGATAGATCGGTTAAAAAATCTATGGGCATTCTTTATGATGTCCTTGTCAAAGAGGACAACATTATTTTTCCAAAGGATTTTGTAATACTAAAGTGTGAAGTGGATTTTAAGGTACCCATAATCTTGGGTAGACCATTTTTAAGAAGTGGGAGGGTATTAATCAACATGTAGAACAATGAGCTAAAATTTAGGCTCAATGATAAAGAGGTACGTTTCAATGTTTGTCAATTGATGAAGTAACAAAAGGAGATGAGTATTTTCTCAATCATAGATGTGTTCTATAAAGATGAGCAGGAAGTACCAGTTGAAGAAAGATTTGTTGTGGAAACATTAGCCACAGTATTGAATAAACTTTGATAGTGAGGGAATCGATGAGTATGATGAGACTGTGTGAGCATTGACCAAGATGTGGTCGTATTTTTATCCCGCCAAGAAGCTTGACTTAAACTTAAATAATTATGTAACCCCACCGGCCAAACCATCTATTAAAGAGACACCAGTATTGGAATAAAAGGAGTTTCTAGGAAATCTGTGGTATGTGTTTTTAGATGATGGAGATACGTTACTGATTATTATTACAACAACTTTGGTAGAGATTCAAGTAGAGGCTCTTATTTTGTTCGGAGGTAATACAAGAGAGATATTGGGTAGACTATTACTAATATTATAGGCATTCCACTAGGAATTTTCATACATTAGATCCATATTGAGAAAGAATGTATGCCCACGATTGAACATCAACGAAGGTTAAATCCACCAATGTAATAAGTGGTGAAAAAAATATTATAAAGTGGATTGAAGTTGGGGTAGTGTACCCTATTTTTGATAGTAAGTGGGTGAATCATGTGCATTGCGTGCCTAAGAAAGGAGTCATGACCGTTATTACAAATGATAATACTGAATTAATTCGACTTAGGCCAATGACTGATGGCGAATCTGCATGGACTATAGGAAGTTGAATTAATTGACACTGAAAGACCATTTCATAATCAATTGCTTGATCGACTGGAAGGAAGGGATTGGTACTATTTCCTTGATCGTTACTTAGTATACAATCGTATCTCGATCGCTCCTAAAAATCAAGAGAAAACTACATTCACATGCCCTTATGGAGCGTTCGCTTTTAAGAGAATGTCTTATGGGTTATGCAACACATCGACTACTTTCTAGAGGTGCATGATGTCTATCTTTTTAGATATGGTTGAGGACACTCTAGAAGTGTTCATGGATGAATTTTCTGTAGTAAGTGATTCAGTTGAATTATGCTTATTAAATCGTAGTAGAGCAGTGCAACGGAGTAAGGAATTCAATCTTGTGCTGAACTGGGAAAAATGCTAGTTCATGGTGAATAAATGCATAGTGCTGGTACATTGAATTTTGGCAAAAAGGATTGAATTTTATAGATCAAACGTAGAAGTTATTAAAAAAATACCTCGTCCTATCTCGATAAAATAATTTTGTAGTATTTTAGGTCTCACAGAGTTCTATCAAAGGTTTATAAAGGACTTTTACAAAATTGCAAATCCACTTTGCAAATTATTAGAAAAGGAAGACAAGTTTTTATTTGATGATGATTGTATGAAGGCATTCTAATGCCTTAAGAAGAAGTTGGTTGTTGCTCCTATTAATATTGCTCTGGAATGGTTGTAGTCATTTGAAATAATGTGCAATATGAGTGGAATAGCACATGGGGCAGTTTTGGGCCAGAAGAAAGAAAAGTTATTCCACCCCATCTATTATACTAGCAAGGCATTGAATAGGGCACAAAAAAACTAAATGGTCACAAAATAGGAAATTCTAGTAGTAGATTATGCATTTGAAAAGTTTTGGGCTTATCTGTTAGGGACCAAGGTAGTGGTCCACACTGACCATTCTTTGTTAATATATTTTATGGAAAAGAAAGATGCCAAATCGAGGCATATCAGATAGGTGTTATTGCTGTGAGAATTTGACTATGAAGTTGAATATATAAAGGGTTGTGAAAATTAGGTTGCAAATTACCTAACTGGATTAGAGAAAGATCAGTAATCTATGGAGAAGGTATACATTGCTTATTCTTTTTTGGATGAGCAAATTTTAGCGGTTGCTCTTCAAATGATGCCTTGGTATGTTGATTTTGCTAACATTGTTGTTAGTGACATTATTTTTGAGAACCCGTCTTTCCATCAGAAGAAGAAGCTTCTCCATAATGCTACTAGATATTTTTGGGATGAACCCTACTTGTCCTGATGCTGTGTAGACAACATTATTAGAAGTTACACCCCAGAGGTTGATATGAAAAAAAATTTGGAAGCTTTCCATGCATCCTCAGTTGAGGGACATCATGCGAGAGATCGCACAACTCGAAAAATGCTGCAAAGCGGTTATAATTGGACGACACTATATAGGTATGCTTATGACTTTGTCAAGAAGTGCGATCATTGTCAAAGGCAAGGGCCAATCTCTAAGCATCATGAGATGCCCATGGCAAAGATTCTAAAGGTAGAGCTATTTGATGTGTGGGGCATAAATTACATAGGCCCATTTGTCAGTTCATATGGCCACAAATACATCCTAGTTGTTATGGACTATATGTCCAAATGGGTCAAATCCATTTCCTTAGCTGATAATGAAGGAAAAAGGGTGGTCACATTCTTGAAGAAGAATATTTTCTTACGCTTTGGGGTGCCCCGGAAAATTATAAGGGATCGAGGATCTCATTTTTGCAATAAGTTGTTTCAGTATGCATTGACAAAGTATGGTGTAAAATAGCACAAAGTGGCCACTCCATAGCATCGACAAATTAGTGGGAAAGTGGAGGTATCAAATAGAGAAATCAACACAATTTTGGCCAAAACTGTGAACGCAAGTCAAAGTGATTGGTTGTAGAAACTTGATGATGCTTTGTAGGAATATTGAAAAACTTTTAAAAAGCCCCTAGGTATGTCACCCTATTAGCTGGTTTTTGGAAAATCAGGTCATCCATCAATCGATCTTGAGCATAAAGCTTTGTGGGGGCTTAAACGGTTGAGCAAGGATTAGAATAAAGGAGCCGACCTAAGGTTATAGCAGTTGACCAAGATGGATGATTTTCATGTTAGTACATATGAAAGGGCAGATCTATATAAGGAGCAAATGAAGAAGTATCATTATTATGTAATTGAAAACTGGTACTTTCAATATGGTGATTGGGTACTACTTTTTAATCTCAACTCAACCTTTTTTCGGCCAAGTTGAAGTCAAAATGGTCAGGATCCTTAAAAATAACTTCGGTGTTTCCATCGCATGTGGGGTAACTTGAGAGCGAAGATGGGAGTGCATTCCATGTCAATGGACAATAGATCAAGCAATACCTTTATCGAACAAGTCAGTTAAAAGTGGTATCAATGACGTATCTTGATGACTTTTGAGTAGTCAAGATAATTGACTCGTGTCACGATGTTAAATATGGTGCTGAATGGGAAGCAACCCATGATTTTAGTTTGATTTTATCTTGATTTTATAATAGAAAAAACTATATAAAAATTGGAAAAACAAAAATACAAAAACAAAAGTAAAACCATGACCGAAACTACCATACCTAGTAAGAGACAACCTACCCTTCTAATCATTTTTAGTTGTTTTTGATTAATTGTAAGTTTATAAAGTGATAAGGAGGTGATAGGTACATAATTTGGTTTAGAAGTGAGTTATATCAAATGTGGTAAGTTTTGTAGTAAAGAGAGCTTTACAGGTAAGTTGATGTGGTAAAATGTTAGTCCAGAGCCATGTTTGTGTTTCAACAATGGGGTCTTGAATTTAATTTGTGTTATACCTTGATGGTATAAATTCATTTCCTTATATATGAAACATAGTGTGCGTCTCCTAAGCAAAACCGTGACATGCAGCATACCGTGCCTAGGCAATCGCCTACCCTCACAGGCTCAATTAGGCAACACAGTGTGCAGTGCCCAAGCACAATTTTTCTATATGGAATGTGATGCACAATCATCAACAAGGTTATATGGTATGCAACACTTTTCGATGGCCCAACCTCACAGCCTCACTTAGGTAATAGGCTGTGTGACGCCTAGCAACGTGTTTGCGATAAGGCATGCGATGCCTTGCCATCGCTAAGACTTACTTTCACAACTAGGAAAAACCCCATTCTCCGTGCAAGAACATGCGTGAGATAGAGCATGCAATTCCTAAGGCCAAGTGGGCGATACCACATGCGGCGCAAGCCTATCAAATTTTAATTAAATCCCCAAAATCAAACTGGGGCAACTTCTCTTTTTTTCACCACCAAATATGCATCTCTCAAAATAACCTTTGTCCTAAAACCTTATTCAAAACATACAAAATCTAAGAACATCCACTTTCCCTCTTCAATTTCCTATCTTTAAGGTGAGTTTTCTTTTCTTAATCTTTTATTGTTATGACTTTATTTTATTGTTTTTAATTAAATTGTAGTGGATTGGGGTTGAGTTCTTTCCAATTCTATGTCAAAGTAAAGTCTTAGAAATCCTTGAAAGATAAACACCATCGTTGTAGTGAACACTATTGTTGTAGTTCTTTAAGCTTATGAGTATGATTAAATTGTTCATGACTAGCATAGTTTAGTTTAGTGGCTATTATTTTGCATCTCAATTTCCCTTTGATCATTTTGTTGGTTAATTTGTTTGTAAGTAATAATATTTTGTGTATATTGATACATTGAAGTTTTAAGGCATGATCTTGTCACTAGTGGTTTCATTGAAATAAACTGGTGGAACTAGAGGCGTTAATAAATTATTTTTTTACAACAATTTTGTGTGGTATGACATATACTAATTTGAATTGCAAATTGTTGTGAAATTTATGGGATTGTTGAGTAAATTTGTTAATTATGGAAAGATAAACGGGAAGCCACTAGTGGTGTATGATGTATATTGTGAATGATGTTCTGCACCATGTTAAGTTGTCTGTAGCGAAGTCTTAGTACCCGATAATAGCAATTAATTAGTTTATGCTAATAAATTAAGTGTGGGATGGTAATTTCACCATTCTCACTTTAATATAATTAGTTTCATTATGTGTGGCTAACGTGGATGTTATGATGTATACAAGAAAAATGGATCCAAAGCATGCTCATGCAAGAAAATTGGATCTACATCTAAAAAGAGGCAGAAAATGTCACGAACTGGGAAATCTTTTGAAGCTAACCGAGCTTCTTTATTTAACCTTTAAGGGCCCTAATGCTCATTTAAAATCAAATGGGTCATATTGGAAGGTGTTCAGTTGTGCAAGGACAACAAATCACATCACTACTTATCATTGGAGATCATCAATATAGAGAGTTTGGAGAAACACTACCCTCGTATTTTAGCTAAGATCACATAATCAAAACTCGACTTCATATTTGAAGACATGGGTGAATACAACATGGATTTGGTTTTATAGATTTATTCAAATTGGTTTCCTAAAATCCCAGGGAATAAGTTGATGATTTAAGGGCAGGTCATAAATCTGATAGATGAGTTATTAAACTCATACCTTGGTACTCTAGACGTATACCACTCCAAGATGAAGAAACTGTATATTAAGACTCCTTATAGAGCTATCAGACACATATTGTGCGATCATGTTCCACGAATTGGTGGACCTGTCACAAACACAAAGGCTACTGCAACACTTTTTTGTATGCTTTCCTTAATAGGGAACCACGTATCTGGTTAAGGATAGTGAATGATTGTCTGATTCCAGGAATGCAATTCACCAAAATCACTCATGATCTGGTATGTCAAGGTTTTTCTTTTATGTCTGACATCTCCTTAAATATTAGTGCAATGATATACGCTTCTATGCATAAAAATGGGCACAAAAAGGCAAGATTCAGTTTTGCAGGCTTACTAATAAAAATCTTAAAAAAAATGGGATTGAGGAAAATGCAGTTGATCACAAGCTTCCATAGAGAGTAGACATCAAAAAGGTTAAGAATTCAGACACAAGCAAAGGTCCAGCACTCAGTATTTCTAAAAGATATCTATGGGATGAAAGCTTATTCTGCCATCTGTATGGCATTATTAAGCACACAATGATGATTGCTTGTTGTGAGCCTAATACTTAGGAGATACCTTAGTTGAGTTATGATTACCTACTAAATAAGCATGCAAGAGTCATGCGTAAAGTGGGGTACACTTTTCAAAAACCAGTGGATGAAGATTTGCCAAGTGATGAGGACCGGTGGATAGTGGTTCAGACATGGAGGCTGACTCTAGTGAGGATGATACCGAGCATTATTTTTATGAAGGTGGAATCACCCCTGATGTGGCGAAGGAGTGTTGCTAGCCAGGTTCTTTATTCTTTAAGTTTCTATGGGGATAATGCTTTTCTTAACTGTAGGGTGGCCGGTAAAAATACTTCTCTGATGTATTTGCAACTTTCTTAATGTGTTGTTTTATAAAAAAAAATAATGTTGTTTCTAGTACACTTCTCTGATAGGATTAATTTTTTTTTCTTGTTATTTTTTATTTGACTTAGTCATAGTTAGGTGTTTTTCTCGATGATGGAAGTGATGACTATCTTAAAAGAAAATTAGTCATTTGTAGGCGTTAAAAATAAAGTCCCTATGACATTTTCTGTAAATGTTATTTTGGTTCACATGACATTATAACTTACGTATGTGATAAATTATTACACTTGAGACACCTAGGCTCTAGTTGTGACTTTATACAATTGTTGGGTTGATCATTATAACATATGATTGTTTTGGTAGAGAATCTACAATGATCCTAGATAAGTTGACCATGTGCCATGAGTGTGTGAGATTGTGGGTATATTCCTTATTATAATTGATGCTATCACTTTTCTGGTGTGAGTGCAAAATGAAATAAACATTGTGGGTTTAAGAGATGATTTAGGCATTTCTTTGATAGTCATGTTTCATATCTTTTTTTGACCTACCCTTGTGTATAATCTTAGTTAGCCCCATTGAGCATTTAGCTTGTTCTTTGGTAGGCTCATATGTAGCCTAATCACTTCTTGGATGGACCTTAACTTGATCTTAATCTCCGAAGTGCTTTAGTAAAAAATATCTAGATTTATTTAAGTAAGGAGTTTGAAAATAGAAATGAAAAAGTTGGAAAGCAGAACCCCAAAGTATAGTTATTGGTGTGTAAAAATTGATGTGTGGTGGGGAGTGATAAAATAATAATAATAATATAAAAGAATTAAAGAAATGAAAAGTTTTTCAAAATGGAATAAAGTGAGCATAGAAAGTACTCCCACCATAATTTATGTGAATGAGCTTCATAAGATGGGGTGAAATAAAAGATGTATGAAGGTAGTAGAGGTGAAAGTTGGTTGTTAGAGATTGCTCTTAATTGTATAGTATGGTGTATTAAGACGCTCAGGGAAGATAGTCACTATTACTTTCCAGAATAGTTCCTACCTTTTCCTTATCCTGCATTACAACCCATAAAGACCTAGTTGATCCGTAGCTTAACATTTTAATATTAGTGGAGTACTACACTAAGGGCAAGCATATGGTTCATCATCTACAATTTGAGAATTCATTGTGAGAGCGAGAAAAAATGGATTCATATATCCATTATGTTATAAATCATGTTATTTTAAGTAATTATGGGTTATTCAATTATTGTGAGGACACATGTTTGATGAATGTTGGGTAATTTATATGATGTATTTTTCTTAAACAATATGCATAAATTTTCCAACTCAATGAGTCTATTCTTGAGGACGGGACATTTTGAGTAATTATTCTTGAATCTAATTTTTGTTCATATGTATTATGTGAGCCTAACTTAAGCATCTTGTTTATAATTAGTGGAGTTTGGGTCTTGTTCAGTATGCATAAATGCATAAGTTATTTGAGGAAGAACAAATCTTTAAGTGTGGGGTGGTGATCCTGGGTGTATTAAAATGCCTAAGCACCATAATTTTCAAATATTTTAGCTAAGTTTTGAGAACATGGTTCCTGGACTCTTATGATTTATACTAATTTTTGTGTAATTGGTCTAACCTATATGATAAGCATAATTTCAGGTGTAAATGAGTAGAGGGAAACATAAAGGAACCAAGGAATGTTGATAGAAGAGACCACAAGAAAAGTAGCATTTTGGATGCAATGTGGTTCCAAGAACTATGTCCCAAGGTTGTTTAGTCATTTAAATGAAATCTAGGGACTCAGAGTGAAATTAGGGAGAAAATTTAAACCCCAAACTAATCATTCACATATTATTTTATACTTTTTAATTGACAGTGATGTCTAAAAATACTGAGAGAGAGGGAGAATTGATCATATTAATGTGCAACTACATAAAGATAGTTTTTCTTTGAGGTTTTGTATGATTAACATTGCTTGTATGATTTTCTTTGTAATCATGAGTATGTAAATTCCTTAGTTAGGGGTATGGAATCTTTGTAGAATACAATCTATTACTATGGGTTTTTGATTTCGTTATGCATTAATTTTCCTATAGCCCATTCTATTTGATTGTATTGAACTGTCATGGTTGCAAACATAGAGAGTGTGCCATAAAACACAACTTGCTCGAATAGAGCGGTTGTTGTTAGGAAAAGAGTATAGTTACAAGAGGACAGAGTTTTCAACTTGTATTTTATAAGTTAATGTCTTGTTTGGATTAACTTAGAGATTGCCTATAATAATTGTAAACACTTTTTAGTCAAAAGAACCAAAGTTCATTAATCCTTTAAGGTTGAGAAACTGTTGGATTGAACTTTTGAATGCATTTCTATATATGTATGATGCATGTATGAATTTATCAAATCCATAGTTAGAACGTATAGAAACTATAAGGTGGACATAACCCTAACTCACTATCTCTCTCTATATTCAAACAATACTAATCGTGCTGCATCACTCTCAAACTGAAATTATTAACTTGTGATTTAACCCCGCCCTTCCATTTTGTTTTGTAGAAACAAATAATTAAAAGCCAGCTCATCTGCATACGAGTTAATTAGCACCATATTCCCTATATTATTTAACCCCAACCTAGTTGGGTTATATTTGACAACGACCGCTTACTCTCTCATAAGAGCGATGTAATTTGGGTGTATCACCTTTGTTAGCCATTGACCTGAAGGAGTTCTATATACTAGGTTACATTATGATACGTGGATAAGTTATGTTATTATGGACTTACTTAGCATTCATTCCTGGATATGCATTTCCTAACACTTATATACCCGTTATCTGTCATCCTTATGGGGGTTGTATAGGTATAGGTATGAGTACTGCTTGCAGTATATTTTGGGCTTATTGTATATATTAGCCTTATGAGGGATGGTCATAGAAATAGGATCTAACTTTTGTTCGCTAAGTGTTGATTGAACCTTTTGAGCATATAATGGTGATGGTTTATAAAAGGCTTGATTATGTATTATTTGTTCGAACTAGCCGGTTACTTTACATTTTTATTGTTATTATGGTTAGTTTATGAAAGGTTGGATTATTGGACTGGTATCTAGATTTGAGGAATATTTCTAATTCCTTTGTCTTATTGTTTTTTAATTTTGCGTGATTATCCCATGGTTAGTTATTATGGATTTGGACCCTAATTATGATAGCACTAGTTCCTACTCTTATTATGATACCTTGAGATGCTAGTGTGATTACTTAGGTTGTACCCTGAGTTAACCTTGCTTATGTATATGTATCTATCAATAATAGTTATGGTATTACCTTATATCCCTCTCTCTCATTTATTTATATTGTATACCTATTTCTTGACATTATATATATATATATATATATATATATATATATATATATCTTTTTTCTGTTCTTTAGTCATATATTGGCCAGTGATATACAATAAGTGCATAGGGTATATTTATTGCTAGAATGGGATGGTTTATCCTTAACATATCTTTAGCCATATTATGTTAGTTTCTTGGCTATGAATAAGATAGTTAATCCTTATTGTCTCGTTATCTTTATTATGTATTTTTCTAGATATGCGGATGTAGTTTACAGTTTTTCCTACATACTACTATATTTTAATTATCTTTTGAGCTCAGTTAGCATTTTCCTACTGAATACCACATGTGTGTTACTCATACTAGGCTTCTGTAGCCTGTTGACCATAGTACGGTTTCTAACGATTGTTATGTGCATGTGTGGAGCTACAATGGTTTGAAGACATAGGGTTTGATCCTGATGTTCGAAGTATTGTTATTCTCCCTCTTATGTATTGACTAGTATCTATGTTTTATTTGATAATAGGTTGTATCAGTATATTCATTTAGCACTTTATTTTGAAATCGTATTACATTAAAAGCTTTTGTATTGATTTCACCAGGTCTCAGACTATCGCATGTATTTCAGTTTTTTATTATATTTATTTAGCATTCTTCATTGATTTCTCTAGGTAGTCCATTACTCCTAGTTTCGTACTATGGGTTGGCTTACCTACTAGTGGTTTATGTTAGGTGCCATCATGACCTAAGAAATTAGATTGTGACATTACAAAGAATAAGATGAACAACCACAAATCTCAATAATCAATAAAAAAACCAATAATTAGTGTTTACAACTCTTAAGAACAACTATGTCTTGAAAGTTTTAAAAGAATTTAACATGAAACTATAAACCTATTAAGAGTGTTTATAGGCATAAAACAATCCTATTCTAAAAAAATAGGATTTACAGAGTTGGTGCCTTGGATAAAATATAGGACAATCATTGGTTGATAACACGATCGTTCCTTATGCTCATTGCTTGATGATGCCTTTTTTACATATTTTGGATATTTGATAGATGATGCTTATCATGATCTCATCCTTTCTTATGACGATCGTAGAACCTTCTCATTGTTTCAACCTTAGACCTTTACTATTTCAGGACTTTTCTCCCATGTTTGATCTAATGGTTCTTGTATATTAGCACAATTACGAGATACATTGTTCAGAGAAAATTACCATTATCAAGTTCAACCACCACAACCATGTACTCACATGTTCAAAACCATATTTAAAACATAGAAAACTAAAATTAAATCATGGGAAAACATAATTCAACAATAAACATACAAAATACGAAATCTTTATTTGAAAACTATAATAATACCATGAAAGGCATACATTAAAATTATAGCACCCTTAGGGCCTTAGATCACTTTTTGGAAACACGAGCCTTAGCTTGGACAGAGAGTTTGTGAGAGAATTTTGGGATTGTTTAATGGGAATGATATGAGAATGAAGTTCCAAGAAAGGATATAAGTCATGGGGCCCAAGGGGTTAAAGTAGGAAATGTTAAGAATGACATTAATTATAAGCCAGAAAAAGTATCGCCTTTGGCTATGAGTCTACTATTGACTCATAAGTACTCCTTATGATTTGTGACCACGAGTCATAACTAAGATAGTAAACAAGACCCCCATACTTTGTAAACATTATAACTCAACCACCCAAATCATAAGCAGACCACATAAATCATAAGGTCCACTCATAGGCAACACAGAATTCAAATCCGGTAGACACTACACAACCTATGATTTTACCTCACAACTCATAACATACCCTCACAACTCTTAGTCAGCCACTCATACTCACAGCAAAGTCAAGCCACACACTTACTGATATGGTTATGCCTCATCTTAAAGAACCATCGCCACTCCTTATGACTTGTATCCCTAAGATGTAACCAAGGCAGAAACCTAAACACCATCCACTGGAAACCTTATGACTAGGGTCACCTGACCTATAAGAAAACATACGACTCATTTGGTCAAGTCATAATTAAGGCAGTGAGTTCAGAGCTCCAAAAATTTTTAAGGGCCAAAATTCGTGGGGTCTTAGGATATGGTAGGATGAAAGGAATAGTATTTCTAATAGCTTTCTTGACAATTGGACAAAGTTATGTCCACTTACTCATATTGTTCTAACAAATTTTGTAATCACCCCCAAGGTTATTTTCTTAATTTTTGTGTATTTTTAAACATTTTAAACTTTCTAACAGTGGCTATAGGTCATTTGTGACTTGTCAGAACTATCAGTTTAATTATTTTATAGTCTATTCAGGTTTTAGTCTTCTTTATTTAGTTTATAGATTTTGCTATTTTGAATTTAGTCTTAATCCAAACATACTAGTAGACGACCTCGGATGAGAATTCCAACAACTTTATCAACTCTAAAACATTGATTTTATGCTACGGGGATCCTTAGTTTAGGTCTTGAGGCTTTCAAACTCATTTTGGACTATCTGGTGGATTATATGAAAAATAAAAAAATAGGTGTGGGACCCACTTTTAGTCAAAATGGTCTTGGAAAAAATTTTGTGTGCATGGGGTTCCAAATAAATCATGAGCAACTGATCGAAGTTCTCTTTTAGAGTTAGTAAAATCTAATTTATACTACATGATACGACTGATTTAACACTCATGGAGCCTCTTAGTGGCATGCAATTTTTAGTTTATCAGTATCCTGAGTGGACCTTGCTTTAGCACTAGGGTAGCCACTTTAGCGGTACCTGTGACTATCATGCAATATTGCTTTAGCGCTAATGGAACTGCTTTAGCGGCACCTGGGGAATTTTAAATCCCCTTTCTTCGCCCAATCCTCCACCATTTTCACAATATTTTGAGAGATCAAAGAGAGGAAAAAATGGGGAATTATCCACTGAAACTAAGTTAAGATAGCCTAACACTCCTTGGTTATTTCCCACTAATTTTCTTGTCAATTTCAATGCTATTACATGGAACATTCATAGAAACTAGGTTTTACTATCGCTAAACTTCAGGGAATAATTTAGGCCCCATTTTTTGAACCATTTGTGCTCAACTTTTGATCATGCATTCCTTATTCTTTTAGGGACCTCTTAACGTATTAAATTTTGGATTTGGTTTGTGGCCCTGAGACCCATTCTTGACTTGAATTCTGAACCCAACCATTATATAGAAATAATAGTCTTATTTTACTCATAACAATACGAATTTAATATATATATAGCATGGCAATATTTCGAAATCGTGAAGCAAAAGTAGAAAATTTATAGATGACTCAAGTACTTATTGTTCGGCAACAAAGTTGGATTGTGTCTACTCTTTTTTCACAAGATAATATTTATATATATTGCATGTTAGGTAATAATTTTAAGATATAATTATGGGTAGATTATATTGACTTAGCCTAATTTATAAGTTTGAGGGTAGAAGGGTGAATCAACCCTTACGATTAAATACTTATTTTGTTTATATGATCCTATTACCCTAGGTTACTAGCATGTTAGAAATAGATGAGGCTAAGGACCCTTTAGTATAAGGTTTACTACTTGACTCAGTGGACTAGTATGGTTTCTCGAATTAGGGTATTATGGTTATTTTGGTTATCTATTATTGGTCCCAAAGTTGTGATTATGATAATAGTAGGACTGCAGACAAGTGATTTATACTTTTAAAGGACGTAGCCATCATCTATGGATGATTAGATGCTTATAATTGTATTATTTGGATACTGGTGATGGAATTGTGTAGATTCAATATATTCATGATCACTTAATGGTATGAATCCAATGAAAAACTTAATTTTACTGCTATTTTCCTAAAAACAGGATTTATTCCTTCTTTTCACTTTTAAAATGGATTCTTTAGTAAGAAGAAACATACCACCTTAATGGATGATTTATGAGCTTTTGGCACTAAAAATGATGTTTCAGTGATTTGACTGAGATTGATTTAGGTAAAAAAATTTACCTCTATTATTACTTTGATTGGGAGATATTCTAATCTTTTTTACACTTTTATGATGGTTTAATTTGAGAGTTTATCCCATGAAATAAATTCATTAACTTACACTCAATTAGCCATGGGTTGAGTCCTTGCATATTATATATATATATATATATATATATATATATATATATATATATACACATCTGCCTAATATTAGGTAGAGTAGATTAATGATGATGATAATGATTGCATAAAATCCTAATTGGGACAAGGTTTATGTATAAGGGTAATTCTGAACCCCCTAGAGTCCCCTTCATCCATTAGCCACCGTGTTGAAAAGAGAGGTTATCGTACAACCTGACTTTGTGAGTAGTCATGTTGGAAGAGGTATATATTCTAGGTTACTCTATTAAACCTAGATTGTTTATGGTACTATGGATTTCACTTTACATTCATTCATGCATATACATTGACTATCACAAGTATGCTATTTGGTTCCAATATCTATAATCTTTATGGGGGTTTCATAGGTACATATTGTGAGTATTTTTTTCTTTGTGTTGTGTGTTTATTAATCCTTCTGGGTTATAAGTTTCGATTTAGGTACTGATTATCCAAACTAACGAGTTACTATATTACTGTTATTATGGTTAGTTCATGGCAGGATAATTATGAAATTATGATTATATTTGAGGTATGATTTTTATTCATTTATGATTATTATATTATAGATAATTATCTCATGTTTAACCATTTATATTAGGAACCCTGATTATGACATCACTAGTTCCTACTATGATTAAGGGGACTTAATATATTAGTATGACTTCCTTAGGTTATACCTTTGACTTAATCGTTAATATGTATATATACATATATATATGTTGCATGCATGTATTTATCAAGCTATATTATTATCGTATATCCCTCTCTTACATTATTTATTAATATTATCTATCCATTCCCTGGCCTTGTATACTACTATATGTCATTCTTATACTCTTTGTTTATATATTGGCCAATGATATATAGTTAAGTAATTTTGTCTCTGCGTACAGCTATATTAAGGTATTTCAACCTTATTTCCTCCATAGTCTTATCATGTCAACTCCTAGGATAATTTTTGTAGTTTAGATTTCTGCTTGTATGTTATATATATTTTCTTTATCTTTGGATCTCAGTCGAAAGTTGCCTATTGAGTACCACATGTTTGGCGCTTATATTATGCTTCTGCATCCAGTAGATCATAATATGGGTTCGCACCATTGTTGTGTACATCGTTCTAAGAAGCTATGGATCAGAGACTTAGGGTGATCTCCTGGTTTTAAAAGTATTGTTGTTCTCCCTCTTATAGATTAGACTTATTGCTACACCATTTTTAGAGATGGGTTGTATCAGTATATTTATTTATTATATTATTTTGTAGTTTTGATATATTAGAATCTCTTACACTGCTTCCACGAGGTTTTGGGACTATCTAATATATTAGTTTTATATTATATTTATTCTTCTATCTTCATTTTTTTTAGTAGTCTGTTACTAGTAGTTTTGGACTATAGTTTATCTTACCAACTAACAGGCTTATAGTAGGTTCCATCATGACCTAAGAAGTTAGGTCATGAGTAATTAGTATCAGAGACAGGTTTACCAGTATGTAGCTGCAAGAGCTAAATATCCAATAGAGTCCTACAAATTGATGCAGAGACATACTTAACCTATCTTTGGAAGGCTTTGGGGCGTTCTTTGTAAATCCTATACTTGACTCCTTGTTATGTTTCCATATTTATATGATTTGTAAGTTTATTCTTTGACCTTATATGTCACATATGGATGATATGATGTTTTCTCTAAGTGTGGCTAGGACTTCAACATGTATTTCTAAAGTTTCAGGGCAGAATCAACCTGGGGAGTCAGAGAGTGACATTGCAGATCTTCAGCATCAGCTATCCACCTAGCCATCTCAACTACCTCATGTCTATAATCTACATCCCTCATGATAAGTTTGTAACGTATGACTTTCAGTCTATTATCACACTCTATAATGGATGCTAGAGTGATATATTCTGGACCAAAAATAACCTAATAAATAGTTGCTGCTGAAATGTCAACCCTGGACCCTCTAACAAAGGTCTGCTTAATTTATGGCTACTTCATATGTCTTATCATATAAGTAAATATGAGCATTAGAAGTACTATTGTGGTAAGATATGATGCATAAAACTCTAGCACCCAAGCCATACTTAGAGAATTAAGTGGTCTAGTCATTCTCTCCAACTAATAACAATTAAAGGCAGTGTACAACTATGGTACTCTACTCAATGCAGATAGATCAATTATGTTCTCCTTAAAAATAAGCCTATTAGTCCTTCCAATATCTATGATATGATTTTTTATATCATATATTATCCATATTCCCTCCACACACCACCCCAAGTTATCCTTATCAAGAGGTGCCTTTAAGGCCTGTGTAAGGGTGGTGGAACTCTATCCTTGCTGTGATAGTGCCTCCTCATATTTAATGGGAAACTCATAGAAAGCCTACTTTATACTCTCCTCGGATTGGGATACACATCCTCAAACTGAGGTACCATTAATGGGTCTTTCTGATCTGTATCCTAAGTCAAATATTGGGACCTCTCCTCAAATTATGGTTCCTGAGCTACGCCCTATGAAACTAGCTTATAATATACCTCATCCTCTTTCTCATCATCACTTAGTAGAGGATAATATGGAGGTTATCTATGGGATGACTTTATCCTCGATTGAGTTAGAGCTTCCTGGGTAGCCTAGACAATATTAATAGCCTAAGTCCGAGACCTAGGTAAGGTAAAGCCTGGGCTTCTGCCCCATTATAAGTGCTCAGGTAGAGATATCCCCTTAAAATAGTAGTTTTATCTTCCTAGCGTACTTGGCCTCTAGTCACTCTACATGTTTCCTTGGATGCAACTTTTATAACTTAGAAATAGGGTACTCTTCTCCAAGGCCTATATGCTCGGGGTACTTATACCATCTCCTTGATGTATCAACCATCTACTTAGCAGCTTTTTGTGTCATGTGTACTTAAAAAACTAGGCGTTAGTTTACAACAAAATATGTGGGATTGCAAAAGTTCAAAAAAAACATTGATCTTTAAAAGTTCAAATTTTTTCACAATATTCACACCCTTACAACCTACTTACAATCACAACAAGTCAAGTGTGTGCACATATATCAGGAATCATGATTTTTAATGCAAACAAAAATGCCCAACTTTTGGTATTCCACTACTTGTTCAAGTTCATCCAATAAAATCTAATTTAAACAAAGCCTCACCTCAAGATTTTAGGCTACTTTAAGGCTCCTACACATAACCCTGACTGTTTCTATATATTTTACATAGAAATACATATATCAACTTGCAAGTTTAATATTCAAATACATAGAGCTGAAAAAGTTACTTTTTTGGTGAAAATATAGAAGTAAACTCTAAAGAAATAAAGTAAAACAAAAGATTGAGATTGTATTCAGACTTATAGGACAGTTTGGTACCTCAAATAAGTTTCAATTTCTATTTTTTCTAATTATGGGTTTTGTTTTTTCTTTAAGAAGGAAGTTTGGATGGATTTAATGAGAAAAATGGAATTTTAAGGATTTGAATTGGTTAAAATAAGGAAAATTATGTTGAAAATGGGTTTTGTTTTTTCTTTGAGAAGGAAGTTTGGATGGATTTAAAAGTAGATCCCACAAATAAGCCATTTGTAGCCTAGCGATGGACGCATGTCCTACCCGCGGTCCGCTTGTGCTTGGCACAAGTGGGACTAAATTTTCAGCCCAGTTTTATGCTTTTTGTAATCAATATTTTGATGTTTACCCAAGAACTAATGGTTCCATTACTTGAATTTATGGCTCTAAAAGTATGATTATATGTCAAATTCTAAAACTTTCCATTATTATCCTCAATATTTAATCTTTTCAATCATCACTCAACATTACCTGGCACGAGTGATACTTGTGATCCTGATCGATCAGACACAAAGTCCTTTTACTTAGGAAGTTACGGGTGTAGGAATCCTACCGTACTCTAGCTATTTCCATAAGCTATAAACCTAAATAAGAAAAAAACAAGAAAAAATGAACACTAAAATAGTGGGTTACCTCTAACCCAACTCTTGATTTAACATCACAGCACGACATGGCTATGCTGGTTACTCAGACTTCACCAACTAGACCATGGGTTCCCTCATATTCAACCCATGATTTAACATCACAACACATTGTGGGTACCTTGATTACTCAAAATTGATCTAGTTACCCATAGGAATACCCTATAGGGTCATCAATGCATTTTATCACCGACATTACCCTTATGTCAGTCGACTACATCATTATTTTTTGGATGTTGAATAAGGACTCCTCACCATTAAATTTGAACATCAACTATCCCTTGTCCATGTCATCCACTACTCTACATGTGTCTATAAATTATCTCCCCACTACGATAGGCATCTCGGCATCAGCCTCACAGTCCAAAATGACCAAGTCAGTCAAAAAAATAAAGCTATCAACTCTCATAATCATATTAAAGGAAATACTCATAGAGAATTTAGCCATAAATATCCACATTGCATTCCAAAGGGTATATTAACTATCACAAACATAGTTGACAACTGTATCCCCCGACAACGGTGTCAAAAATTGATAACGCCCAAACTATAGCTCTCGTTAGAAAGTGTAAGAGGTCGCTGTCAAATATGGAACCCAACTGGGTTGGGTGTCGAATCCCACAGGGAATACTTGGTCATTAAGTGTTGCAATTATCAGTAGACTTTTGGTCAAAAATTCCAAGGAAAAGGGGGGTTTGATTTATGCGTGAACTAATAATATCAAAGTAACGTTGGAATGCTAAGTGTAGTAAGATTTAATCACAGAGAATAATAAGTTTGGGTTATGTCCACCTTGTAATTTCCACGTATCTATTAACTATGAGTAATGCGGAATTTAGACATGCATGCAGTTATAGAGAGTCGTATTCTAATGGTAAATCCTAGTGTTTCTCAACCATCAAGGATTATTTCGCTTTATCTCTCTCGAGCCTAAAGTGTATAACGAACGGTACAAACTATTCAAGAAAGTTAATCCGGTTAAGGCATTAACGTGTAAACAGGGGTTGGAAACCCTATTTTCTTGTCACATTCTCTTTTCCAAACATGTAACTTTTCTCTCAAACAAGTTAATGATATACTGGCATATTCCTATGTTTGCAACCATAAGAATTCAATTTAAATGAAGAGAGTAATGATGTAAGTAGGATACACATCAAGAATTCACAAACTCATACCAATAGATAGTATCTTACAAGGTTTCCATGACCCTAACAGAGAAGTTTAGCTACTCATGAATATAAAGAAAATCACCATAGACATGATCATCATACCACAACTAGAATAATCTTCGCGATGGGATGATTTTAACATCAAAGAAGAGATTGACGTTTTCTCTCTCTCCGTTGGTGTAGCCCTAGCATTTTTTCTCCGTCCCAAAACTTACAGAATCTGAAAACTAAATAATGAAAACAACATGCTGAAAAAATCAGCAATAGGGTTTTTATAATGTCCTTGTCTACTAAATTACTGTTGCATCCCTAAGTATTTAGAAATACTGATTTTGCCCGGTACAAATTCTCCATGCATCACATTCAGTCCACAAGCTTCCAAAATCTGCCTTCCCTCTAATGTGAAGTTTTCCTTTGCTGCTCACAAGTCCATAAAGTGCTGAAATCTTCATCATTAATACTTGAAAAACATGTTAATCACGTAGGTCAGCTCACTTAAAGGAAAATGGACTAAAAGTTCAAGAATTATATATTTTATCCTCAAAACTTAGCTAAATCATCGGTAAATCATGGTGTTTAGGCATGTAAATATGCCCAACATCATTGGGTTGAGCACTTACCTCTTGTAGTGTTTTGTTAAAACAATAGCTTCCGCTCTAGCATTAGGATGGCTCCATTAGAAGCATTGTATGGATGGATTTGTAATTTTCCTATTGGGTGGTTTGATCTTGGCAAGGTGGATATGTTTGGCCTATATTTGCTTTACTAAGCTATGGAGAATGTGAAGTTTATTCAAGATAAGGTAAAGGCTGCCCGAAGTTGCTAAAAGTTCTATGAAAATGTGGGACGTAAGAAGTTGGAGTTTGAGGTTGAGGATAGGGTGTTCCTGAGTAGGTCTCCTATGAAGGGAGTGATGCGGTTTGGGAAGAAGAGAAATCTCAGTCCCCAATATATGGGTCCTTTTATGATTTTTACGAGCATTTGTGATGTTAGATATAAGTTTGAATTGCCTTTTAGTTTGAGCTTCATTCACCTGGTAATCCTTGTCTCTATGTTGAGAAAGTGTATTGGTGATCCGTTATAAATTGTGCACTATTAATGATACTGGTATTTTGGGTTCCCTATCTTATTAAGAGATCCTATTTAAGATCTTAGATCGTTAGGTTTGTCGATTGCGAACTAAGGATGTGGCATTCGTAAAGTTATATGGAAGAAGCATAAGGTCGAAAAGTCTACTTGGGAAGATAAAGAGGAAAAGAAGTCCAAGTATCCGTTCCCATTTTCTGCTCTGGAAATTCATGCGAAAGGTATCTTTTCTTTATACCATCATTATTTTCAAAATTTATTTACGGAAAGACTGACATCTTTGGTATCTTTGTTTTTAACTTTGTTAAAGGTAAGGGTATAGATGTCTGTAACCTATCTTTGGGAGGCTACATGGCATTGTTATTAAATTTTATTCTTGATTCCGTCTTCTATATCTGTACTTATATGAACATTAAGTACATTCCTTAATTCTATTTTGTCCTAGATGGGCGATAGAAGGTTGTTGATAAATAATGATGGTACTTTGCCATGCATTTCTAGAGCTTTAGTTCAATGAAAAACCTGGGAGTCAGGGATGGACGTCAAATATATTTAGAATTAGTCAGAAGATTTGAGGCCAGCCTAAGCTTCGATACAGTATACGATTGCTTCATGCTCTCTAGATTCAGCACTGGGTATCGTAAGTGTTTTGGTGGATACCTCACAACTATAGATAACATCTAATTCTTGAGTGGTCCAGGAATATTTCTATACTTTATTAGTCAAAGCATTACATGGTACATGGATTTATTAAAGGATTAGAATTGCCACTTCGTTCAGCATCAAAGCATTTGATTGTAGTTGAGTCTTCATTTCCATAGTTGTTTATTATTGGGGGATGCACAGAGATCTTGTAATAACACTTATGGAGCTGGGTCATAAGAGGCCATGCCATTAGTAAAGTGTTATTGGTATTCCATTCAAGAGTGACGATCTCGCGGTAGAGGTCAGCTTCACTTGTCGCCTCTCGATTCTACACAGATTGCATCTTAAGCTATGGGTGGTTCTTAGATTAGTCATCATGATCACAATGGATAGAGTTCTTGCTAGACCTTGTAGATTTTTTGTTATGGATCTTTAGGCTGTGGAATACATTTTGGATCTAGAGTGGAAGCACCTTGGAGTATTCCAGGAGCTTCTCTTAGTTGTTGTAAGATGGGATATTGATCTAGAGAGTGCCCTAGATGTGAGTTGGTTTTTTAGACAGAGTTAGCATATATTCGCCACTAGCCTAGAGTTCCAAAGATATGTTATGATTGTAGGGTGGATTGTTATTTCTGTAGGGATTGGCCTCTCTATCATTTGGTCAGCTTGCTGGGGACAACTCATTTTTTTGCTAGGTTAGGGCTTCAGGGGTTTTATACAACTATAGAGAGGTTGGTCACTGGTTTAAAGAGTGCCCCAGATGTGGAATTATTGGTCATTCAACAAAATCTGATCAGTCTTATAGTATTTTAGTCTCATTTATTGGGGAAGTTGCTTAGTGCCGTATCTGATGATTCAGATACTCAGTTTGAGTTTGGACCCATTTAGATTTGTTCTCCTTCAAACTTGTCAGGGATATGACTTCAAGTTTTCACCATGATAGGTGTACCCTTTCATTTCCTACCTTAACCTCTTTATTTGAGTGTATTAGTTTTCTTGTACCTATCGATAATTGTATAGGTTGGTAGGTTTTTATTAAATATACTTTACCTCATTATAGATCTCATGAGTATATGACTACCCCTTTAAATAATTTATTTTAGTAATGGAGGGAGTGGATATTTGTTGATATTTCCCTATCGATTTAGTATTTGGGTTCACGTCTCATTTAGTATGGCATATTGTTCTTATGGCCAACAGTGGTATTTCCTATTTATTTTCAATTTTGGCACCACCTATTATTTATATCAATGTTTATATTGTTGTTGTTATTATTGGCATTGTTTGATGTGGATTGATCCTCACTTGATAGATAACTAGACTAGCAGTCTCTAGTTAGAATTTCCCTTTCTCATGGTTCTTATTCATTAGCTTAGCTAGCTAGACAAGTTGGATGATTTCTCTCTTATAGTGAGGTGAGGTTGGTCATTTTCCACTTTTGTTTATTATATTAGATTAGTGGCAGTGTGGATTATGGTATGGAACGTAATTTGCCTTTCCATGGTTCTGTTATAGTTTTTGAGTTGTTGATTGGGTTGTGTAGCCTATTTCTGAGGTTTACTAGTTTCAGGTACACCATTTCTATTTGGGTAGTTCACTGCTCAGTAGTGGTTTTGATATTGATACTGTGAGGTTTTAGATTTATCTTTTAGGTCTATTGGGTTTGTCTCATAGTGATGGCTAGTTCTTATTATTAGTATGGGCTTGGATACTCTATTCTTGTCATGATGTGGTTATTGTATTAGTGGGGTTTGGAGAGTTGTAGATAGTGATCCTTCCTATGACCCCTTCTTAAGTTGGTAATTTGGATATTCATTGTTCAGCTGGAGTATTGGATTGATTAGTTTTTAGATAATGTTGTATTTTTCTAAGTTCCTATTATTTTGGTTATCTCTTGTACATTTGAACCTTGATGAGTTGTTATGTATGTGTTGGTAGTTCATTCCAACCAATAGATGTGGAGTTGATTGCTTGTATTTTCAGCAAGTGATTTGTTCTTTATTGTTATTTTGTTCTTCATCTATATTTTGATTTTAGCTCTGACATGATCCAGAAGAGATATGTATGATTTAGAAGATCGATTGGGTATCTAGCCTTAGATCATACTTGTTAGTTTTGTTTTGGATTTACACCTTGGAATGGTGATTCTGAGGCTATAATGGATTTAGAGTATGGATTCTTAACCATCTTTAGGTCTTGTTTGGGTTGTGATGATAAACGGTCCAACCTTTATGTTGAGATTTCAGATTGGAGCTGTAGAGCTTGGGTGCAACCTATATTTTTAAATTTTTCTTAGTTAGGGTTTCTTTTATAGGCTGGCTACGCCTACTCTTTACCTACCTATTCGTTCTTCTTAAGTTAAGATGTATTATGGAGATAGGTCTTCTGATAGTAGTCTGATAGGCACGGTGTTAGTTCCTTAAACATTAACCTTGGGTTTAAGTTGTCGTTGGCATTTTTGGATTATTAACTTAGTGGGAGTAGCATGTATATCTTTAATTCAGCAAGGATTCATCCTCAATTGCTAGGACATCCTAGAACGGATCATTCCACGATATGTGTATGTGCTTTGAACTCCTGACCATCCGTTACGAGGGTCATCCAGACCAATTATAGCATTGACAAAGATTGAAGACCTTGGTAGTATCTATTTGTGTGCCTAGATAGTACCTTATGGGCTTATTTTCATTTTTTCCATTAAGGACTTTAGCGGATCAACTTCAGTTCTTTGAGGCTAGTGTTAAGAATTGCACGGATAGGACTTAGGTAACTTTCTTTATAGTATGCAGTAGATAGCAGGTTTAGAAAGACAACAGAGGGATATAATTAGATTTGATGTTAGTGCACAACTCATGACTTGATTTGCCTTTGGCATGCATGAGTTTTCATTTGATTATGTTGGTATCAGTGTATCGTGGTTTGAGAGTGAACCGTGAAAGTTGGTTAAACAGTGGACACCTATAGAAAAATCCCTTGGAAGAGTTGTCTCTTCTTAGAGGTTATCTAGGGAGTTTTGCTTAGAGCATGTGGGCTCAGTACCTCATCCATTCAGGCTTTTGCTATCTTTCTATCCATTACCTTTTGTGAAAGAAAGTAATTTTAGTAGTAGAAATTTTAATGATTCTCAAAGTTATTTACTTGATATAGGTGCGTTTACGGCATTTAGATCTTTCCCATAGCATCAACCAATCATTTATGACTTGCCAAAACTGTTGATTTCGTTATCGGATAGTTTATTTTCATTTTATGCTCATTTTGCTATTTTGGAACATTCATTGTTTAGGATTTGGTCTCAGACCAAAACACCTAGTAGATGACCTCGGATGAGAACTCCATCAGCTTAGGACATTGATTTTACGCTAGGAGATCCATGGATTAGGTGATGAGGCTTTCTGACTCATTTTGGGCTAGTGAGCGGATAATATGTAAAAAAAAACATAGATGTGCGCACCACGTTTAGTTAAGACCATGGTTTAGATGCTGAGGCTTTTTGACTCATTTTGATGGTTTCATTGAGTTTGGAATGTTTAATTTGGTATGGTAGCATATTTATTTTACAAGCATGGGGTTCTAAATTAATCCCCAACACCCGGTCAAATTCCATTACAGACATAGCAAAATCTAGTGCATCCTGTTGTTGATCCAACTGCTTAAGCAATCATATGACTGCTTAGCTGATCATTGCATATGCGACACAGTGTCTCTTAAGAGACATTGACCAATTTGTAAATGGCCACTTAAGCGATGACTATGTCAAATAAAGCAAATATTGCCCTTAAGCAGACTTCGCTTAAATGGTTGGCAGTCACTTAAGTGGTATGGACCAGCCTTTCCATATTTCTTAAGCATTACTGGAGTCACTTAAACATCTATCACTTAACCGATAGGGTGGTTTCATATGCAACACCTAGTAGCTTTAAAATCCCTTTTCCCAGCTGATTTTCTATTAATTCTTCCACCAATTTGAGAACCTAAATAGAGGAAAATGTGGGAAGTTATGCACATAAGTTAAAGTAAGCTAACCTAAATTATCTTGGTTATTTCCCATTAATTTTCCCTTTGATTTCCATCCAAATTCTCAATAAAATTATTAGAATTTAAGCCTTAAATTCTGGGGGTTGATTTGTGACTCGAGTTTACTTCAATTGTGCTCAACTTTTGATCATACATTCGTAGTCCTTAGAATAACCTCGTTGGGTCCAATTTTAGATTCCATTTTCAGGCCCGATAAGCCCTTCTTGACCCAAAATGTGACCAAACCCGTAATATCGCAATATGGATCTCTTTTTACCCTTAATGATGTGTTGATTAATATGTCGATAGCATGATGAAATTTTGAGATCATGGAGTAAAGACGAATGATTCATAGATGATTGAAGGATCACAGTTATGCATAGAGGTAGCTTTTGTAATCTTCTTCTTGCGATATTGTTTTACGTATGTTGCATATTAGATAGGTATGTTAGGATATGATTGTGGGTACAATACCGTGACTTAGCCTAAAACATGAATTTGGGGGGAAAAGGGAAATTGACCCTTAAGGTGAAATACTTATTATGATTCTATGATTTTATTAACTTAAGTTACTAATAATCTTAGGCATAGTTGATACTAATATGTCTTTAGTATAATGTTTAATGCATTACTCGGTGGATTGTGATAGTTTTTCTCTAATATGTGCTATGGTTATTTGGGATACATATATTATTGGGCCTAAGCCCGTGATTATGATTTTGGTTGGATTTTGGGAAGTGTTTTTACCTTGTAAGGGAAGTGGTCATACTTTATAGACATATAATGCATATAATTGTATTATTTTTATATTGCTGATGACATGTATAGATTCGGTACATTCATGATCACATAGATAGTAAATGGTACGATTCTAACTATAAGTATGGTTTTATTACTGTTTTTTCTTTAAAAGGAATTGGTCCCACTTTTTACATTTTAAATGAATTCTTTCATAATGGGAATCATTCCATCTTAATGAATAACGTTTGTACCCTTGAGACTAAAAATGATGTTTTTAAGATTTAATTAAGATAGATTTTGGTCCATGTCCTTGCATCTACTATTTACATTAGTCGAGAGAGATTCTAACATTTTCCATCACTTTTATGATGATTTAGTCTCGTATTTTACCAATGCAATGGATTTATGGACTTAGACTCTTTTAGCCATGATATTTTCCTGTATATTTTATTTGTATATATTGGTACTAGACAGAGTGGATTTATAATGATGATGGTTATGAAAAATTCAAGATCGGTTCTAGGTCGGTGCATATGGGTACTCGTAAATCCCCAGGGGCCCCTTTATCCTTGAGCCATCATGCCAGAGAAGAGAGGTTGTTGTAGGTCCTGCCTTTTGATCATGGGTGTATTTATATTCCTAAGCACCATAATTTGCCTATCTTTTAGCTAAGTTTTGAGAACACAATCTCTGCATTCTTATGTTCTTATTCTACATTTTATGTAATTAGGCTAACCTAAATGATTAACATTATTTCAAGTGTAAATAAGTAGATGGAAACATAAAGGAACCAAGAAATGCTGATACCAGAGAACACAAGTAAAGTAGTATGTTAGATGCAATATGGCGCCACGAACTATGTCCCAAGGCTATTTAGTCATTTAAATGAAGTCTAGGGACTTAAAGTGCAATTAGGGAGAAAAGTTACTAAAAATTCCCCAAGTTGATCATTCATGTATTATTATGTACTTATAAATTGAGAGTGGAAGCTAAAAATACCTAGAGAGAGGGAAGATTGATCGAAATTTGGTATGATTAACATTACTTATATGATTTCCTTTGTAATCATGAGTAGATAAATTCCTTAGTTAGGATTATGGAATCTTTATAGTATACATTCTATTACTATAGGTTTTTGAATTCGTTATGAATTAATTTTATTATATCCTATTCTCTTCGATTATCTTAAATTCTTGTGGTTTCAAACATAAAAAGTATGCCATAAAACACAACTTGCAGGGATAGAGTAGTTGTTTCTAGGAAAAGAGAATAGTGACAAGAAGATGGAGTTTTCAACCTCAACTTTATAAATTAATGCCTTAATTGTATTTATAACTTGGAGATTACGTATAATAATTGTAAACACTTTTAGGTCTAAAGAACTAAAGTGGATTAATCCTTTAAGGTTGAGAAACGATTGGATCAAACTTTGTAATGTGTTTCTCTATAAGTATGATGCATGTATGAATTTATAAAATCCATAGTTAGAACTTATAGAAACTACAAGGTGAACATAACCATATCTCACTATCATTCTCTATATTCAAACAATACTAATCGTGTTGCATCACTCTCATACTGAAATTATTAACTTGTGATTTAAACCAAAAAACCCCAATTTGGTATTATGGAAACAAATGATTAAAAGTCAACTAATATGCCTATGACTTAATTAGAACCGTATTCCCTGTGGGATTCGACCCAACCTAATTGGGTTATATATTTGACAACAACCACTTACTCTATTACAAGAGAGGTGTAATTTGGGCATATCAAATTTTGTCACCATTGTCGGGGAACACAGTTGTCAATTAAGTATATGTGTGTTAATTAGCTCTTAGTCAAGTTTCCTAATTTTACTTTTATTTTTTGTTTTTGATATTTGTAAGCTATTTATTGTGCATGTTACAGACCCAAAGATTAGGAGGAGCATTATTACCTTTCAACCAAGAAGATCAAAGAATCAACATTATGGCTTAATAACCAGAGTCAGCAAGACTGGTTGCTTTGGCAAATGCTCAAGTTAAATAATAGAATGTTGGGTTACCAGAGCATGTACCCAATGCTAATGATAAGGAATTGGGTGATGATGAGTTTTTTGATCCTGTGAATAGGCGGCGTGTTGAGAATTTTGTAATAGCAAATTGTAATCGACAAGAAAGAGGCAGAATGTTCCAACAGCGCTCGGTGCATTTATCCCTAGATGGCAAAGATAATGTTGATTTGGATAGATTTAGAGCTACAGGGGCAATCGTTCCACCAACACTTTCTCCTGGGGTGAAATTTAATATCACTAGGTCTATGATCCAGCTACTCATCTTGAAATGATTCTTTGGTGGATTACCTAGTGAAGATCCAAATATGCCTTTGGTGAATTTCATCAAAATTTGTAAGTCATTTGATAATCCTGGAGTAGGAAAAAATACTATTTGTCTAAGATTATTTCCACTATCTCTGTATGGGGAGAAAACTATGTCGCTGAAAGAGTTGGCGCCCAATTCAATAACAAACAGTAGGAAACTGAAAGAATCTTTCCTAGAAAGATTCTTTCCTCCATCTAGAATGTTATAGTTGAGGGATGAGATTAGAAACATTAGGCAATTGCCTAGTGACTCTTTTCAAGAAAGATGGGTAAGATTAAAAAAGAAGTTGACTCAAAGCCCAAACCAAACATGACTGATGACTATTTGATGGAAACATTCAATAGGTCTTTTAATTCAATTACAAAGCCAATTATAGATAATGCTGCAGGAGGAGCTTTTATGGAGCTCAGTTTTACGGAGGTTGCGGAGATGTTTGAGAGAATGACTAAGACAATTAGATCTTGGCATACTAGGTATTCTGAGGTAGCAAACAATATTGGGTTTAGTGGAATATCAGCAGAATAGCATAGGAGAGAAGAGGAGCGTGATCAAGACATGGCTCACATGAATACACAGATAGATTTACTTACAAGGCATCTTCTTTCAGGGAAGATAGAAAAGGTAAAAGTTGTAGGTTCATATAGTAGGGGTGCTGAATCAGATTATAAGGAGATGGTGAACTACTTAAATAATCAGGGGGTTTTCGAGGCAATGGTCCAGAAAATCGAGATTGGAATTTGTACGACAAGCCTAGCTATAAAGATTGTGATCAAGGCAGTTGGAAAGACAAAACTGATAAGAGTGGTTTGTATATACCATTTGGAAGTTGTGACACTGCTGCAACTAGTTCTTGTTAGATGTCGATGAAGCACATGATTGCCAAATTATTGAAAAAAATAGAGTCAACTAATGCTGGAGTAAGGAAGAGAAAGTGTGATTTTTCATCCATGAGTAAATTAGTTGACTCACACTCTACATCTATTAAGCAATTGGAGTAGCAGATGAATCAATTGTCGGAAAAATTTAATCAAAGAAAGAGTGGAACATTTCCAAGTATTACTGTGCAAAATCGAAGGAATGATAACTCATGTATGGTTATTACCACTAAAAGTGGTAAAATGTTACCTGGTCCAAGTGTGAGCACACCTATTTCAGATGATGCAGTGGAATTAGAAAAGAAAGAAGATGAAGAACATCCAGTGGATTCTAAAAAGATGAAAAAAGTGGAAGATCCATCTAAACATGAGCAGATTGATTATTTGGAGAAAGACAAAGGAAATAATGGAGGGATGGTTGATACAAGAGACCTAAAAATACCTCCTTTATTTCCATAAAGATTGCATAAGAAGGTAGATGAGACTAAATTTAGCAAATTTATGGCCATGTTGAAGCAGATGACAGTAAATGTACCTCTAGTTAAGGCACTAGAGTAGATTTTAGGCTATGCAAAGTTGATGAAACACCTTGTGACAAAGAAGAGGAATGTAAGCTTTGAAATGATGGATAATTTGTATTATTGTAGCACCATTTCTATAAGATCATTAGTGCAGAAAAAGGTGGACCCTGAAGAATTCATCGTTCCTTGTACCATAGGATCATTTAATTTTACTAAGGCCCTTTATGATCTTGGGAAAAGCATAAACCTTATGTTGTTGGTGATTTTAAAAAAATTGGATTTAGGCCATCCTACACCCACCAATATGCGTCTTCTAATGATGGATAGATCGGTTAAAAAATCTATGAGCATTCTGTATGATGTCCTTGTCAAAGCGGACAACATTATTTTTCCAAAGGATTTTGTAATACTAAAGTGTGAAGTGGATTTTAAGGTACCCATAATCTTGGGTAGACCATTTTTAAGAAGTGGGAGGGTATTAATCAACATGCAGAACAATGAGCTAAAATTTAGGCTCAATGATAAAGAGGTACGTTTCAATGTTTGTCAATTGATGAAGTAACAAAAGGAGATGAGTATTTTCTCAATCATAGATGTGTTCTATAAAGATGAGCAGGAAGTACCAGTTGAAGAAAGATTTGTTGTGGAAACATTAGCCACAGTATTGAATAAACTTTGATAGTGAGGGAATCGATGAGTATGATGAGACTGTGTGAGCATTGACCGAGATGTGGTCGTATTTTTATCCCCCCAAGAAGCTTGACTTAAACTTAAATAATTATGTAACCCCACCGGCCAGACCATCTATTAAAGAGACACCAGTGTTGGAATAAAAGGAGTTGCTAGGAAATCTGTGGTATGTGTTTTTAGATGATGGAAATACGTTACTGATTATTATTACAACAACTTTGGTTGAGATTCAAGTAGAGGCTCTTATTTTGTTCTGAGGTAATACAAGAGAGATATTGGGTAGACTATTACTAATATTATAGGCATTCCACTAGGAATTTTCATACATTAGATCCATATTGAGAAAGAATGTATGCCCACGATTGAACATCAACGAAGGTTAAATCCACCAATGCAATAAGTGGTGAAAAAAATATTATAAAGTGGATTGACGTTGGGGTAGTGTACCCTATTTTTAACAATAAGTGGGTGAATCTTATGCATTGCGTGCCTAAGAAAGGAGTCATGACCGTTATTACAAATGATAATACTAAATTAATTCGACTTAGGCCAATGACTGATGGCGAATCTGCATGGACTATAGGAAGTTGAATAAGTTGACACTGAAAGACCATTTCTTAATCAATTGCTTGATCGACTGGAAGGAAGGGATTGGTACTATTTCCTTGATCGTTACTTAGTATACAATCATATCTCGATCGCTCCTAAAAATCAAGAGAAAACTACATTCACATGCCTTTATGGAGCGTTCGCTTTTAAGAGAATGACTTATGGATTATGAAACACATCGACTATTTTCTAGAGGTGCATGATGTCTATCTTTTTAGATATGGTTGAGGACACTCTAGAAGTGTTCATGGATGAATTTTCTGTAGTAGGTGATTCAGTTGAATTATGCTTATTAAATCGTAGTAGAGTAGTGCAACGGAGTAAGGAATTCAATCTTGTGCTGAACTGGGAAAAATGCTAGTTCATGGTGAATAAATGCATAGTGCTGGTACATTGAATTTTGGCAAAAAGGATTGAATTTTATAGATCAAAGGTAGAAGTTATTAAAAAAATACCTCGTCCTATGTCGATAAAATAAGTATGTAGTATTTTAGGTCTCACAGAGTTCTATCAAAGGTTTATAAAGGACTTTTACAAAATTGCAAATCCACTTTGCAAATTATTAGAAGAGGAAGACAAGTTTTTATTTGATGATGATTGTATGAAGGCATTCTAATGCCTTAAGAAGAAGTTGGTTGTTGCTCCTATTAATATTGCTCTGGAATGGTTGTAGTCATTTGAAATAATGTGCAATGTGAGTGGAATAGCACATGGGGTAGTTTTGGGCCAGAAGAAAGAAAAGTTATTCCACCCCATCTATTATACTAGCAAGGCATTGAATAGGGCACAAAAAAACTAAATGGTCACAAAATAGGAAATTCTAGTAGTAGATTATGCATTTGAAAAGTTTTGGGCTTATCTGTTAGGGACCAAGGTAGTGGTCCACACTGACCATTCTTTGTTAATATATTTTATGGCAAAGAAAGATGCCAAATCGAGGCATATCAGATAGGTGTTATTGCTGCGAGAATTTGACTATGAAGTTGAATATATAAAGGGTTGTGAAAATTAGGTTGCAAATTACCTAACTAGATTAGAGAAAGATCAGTCCTCTATGGAGAAGGTATACATTGCTTATTCTTTTTTGGATGAGCAAATTTTAGCGGCTTCTCTTCAAATGATGCCTTGGTATGTTGATTTTGCTAACATTGTTGTTAGTGACATTATTTTTGAGAACCCGTCTTTCCATCAGAAGAAGAAGCTTCTCCATAATGCTACTAGATATTTTTGGGATGAACCCTACTTGTCCTGATTCTGTGTAGACAACATTATTAGAAGTTACACCCCAGAGGTTGATATGAAAAAAAATTTGGAAGATTTCCATGCATCCTCAGTTGGGGGACATCATGCGAGAGATCACACAACTCGAAAAATGCTGCAAAGCGGTTATTATTGGACGACACTATATAGGTATGCTTATGACTTTGTCAAGAAGTGCGATCATTGTCAAAGGCAAGGGCCAATCTCTAGGCATCATGAGATGCCCATGGCAAAGATTCTAAAGGTAGAGCTATTTGATGTGTGGGGCATAAATTACATAGGCCCATTTGTCAGTTCTTATGGCCACAAATACATCCTAGTTTTTATGGACTATATGTCTAAATGGGTCAAAGCCATTTCCTTAGCTGATAATGAAGGAAAAAGGGTGGTCGCATTCTTGAAGAAGAATATTTTCTTACACTTTGGGGTGCCCCGGACAATTATAAGGGATCGAGGATCTCATTTTTGCAATAAGTTGTTTCAGTATGCATTGACAAAGTATGGTGTAAAATAGCACAAAGTGGCCACTCCATAGCATCGACAAACTAGTGGGAAAGTGGAGGTATCAAATAGAGAAATCAACACAATTTTGGCCAAAACTGTGAACGCAAGTCAAAGTGATTGGTTATAGAAACTTGATGATGCTTTGTAGGAATATTGAAAAACTTTTAAAAAGCCCATAGGTATGTCACCCTATTAGCTATTTTTTGGAAAATCATGTCATCCATCAATCGATCTTGAACATAAAGCTTTGTGGGGGCTTAAGCGGTTGAACAACGATTAGAATAAAGGAGCCGACCTAAGGTTATAGCAGTTGAACAAGATGGATGATTTTCATGTTAGTGCATATGAAAGGGCAGATCTATATAAGGAGTGAATGAAGAAGTATCATTATTATGGAATTGAAAACTGGTACTTTCAATATGGTGATTGGGTCCTACTTTTTAATTCTCAACTCAACCTTTTTTCGGGCAAGTTGAAGTCAAAATGGTTAGGATCCTTAAAAATAACTTCGGTGTTTCCATCGCATGTGGGGTAACTTGAGAGCGAAGATGGGAGTGTATTCCATGTCAATGGATAATAGATCTAGCAATACCTTTATCGATCAAGTCAATTAAAAGTGGTATCAATGACGTATCTTGATGAATTTTGAGTAGTCTAGATAATTGACTCGTGTCACGATGTTAAATAAGGTGCTGAATGGGAAGCAACCCATGATTTTAGTTTGATTTTATCTTGATTTTATAATAGGAAAAACTATATAAAAATTGTAAAAACAAAAATACAAAAACAAAAGTAAAGCCATGACCGAAACTACCATACCTAGTGAGAAACAACCCACCCTTCTAATCATTTTTAGTTGTTTTTGATTAATTGTAGGTTTATAAAGTGATAAGGAGGTGATAGGTACATAATTTGGTTTAGAAGTGAGCTAAATCAAATGTGGTAAGTTTTGTAGTAAAGAGAGCTTTACAGGTAAGTTGATGTGGTAAAATGTTAGTCCCGAGCCATGTTTGTGTTTCAACAATGGGGTCTTGAATTTAATTTGTGTTATACCTTGATGGTATAAATTCATTTCCTTATATATGAAACATAGTATGCGTCCCCTAAGCAAAACCGTGACATGCAGCATACCGTGCCTAGGAAATCGCCTACCCTCACAGCATCAATTAGGCAACACAGTGTGCAGTGCCCAAGCACAATTTTTCTATATGGAATGCGATACACAATCATCAACAAGGTTATATGGCATGCAACACTTTTCGATGGCCCAAACTCACAGCCTCACTTAGGTAATAGGATGTGTGACGCCTAGCAACGTGTTTGCGATAAGGCATGCGATGCCTTGCCATCGCTAAGCCTTACTTTCACAACTAGGAAAAACCCCATTCTCCGTGCAAGAACATGTGTGAGATAGAGCTTGCGATTCCTAAGGCCAAGTAGGCGATACCACATGCGGCGCAAGCCTATCAAATTTTAATTAAATCCCCAAAATCAAACTGGGGCAACTTCTCTTTTTTTCACCACCAAATATGCATCTCTCAAAATAACCTTTGTCCTAAAACCTTATTCAAAACATACAAAATCTAAGAACATCCACTTTCCCTCTTCAATCTTCTCTCTTTAAGGTGAGTTTTCTTTTCTTAATCTTTTATTGTTATGACTTTATTTTATAGTTTTTAATTAAATTGTAGTGGATTGGGGTTGAGTTCTTTCAAAGTCTATGTCAAAGTAAAGTCTTGGAAATCTTTGAAAGATAAACACCATCGTTGTAGTGAACACTATTGTTGTAGTTCTTTAAGCTTATGAGTATGATTAAATTGTTCATGACTAGCATAGTTTAGTTTAGTGGCTATTATTTTGCATCTCAATTTCCCTTTGATCATTTTGTTGGTTAATTTGTTTGTAAGTAATAATATTTTGTGTATATTGATAGATTGAAGTTTTAAGGCATGATCTTGTCACTAGTGGTTTCATTGAAATAAACTGGTGAAACTAGAGGCGTTAATAAATTAATTTTTTACAACAATTTTGTGTGGTATGACATATGCTAATTTGAATTGCAAATTGTTGTGAAATTTATGGGATTTGTTGAGTCAATTTGTTAATTACGGAAAGATAAAAGGGAAGCCACTAGTGGTGTGTGATGTATATTGTGAATGATGTTCTGCACCATGTTAAGTTGTATGTAGCGAAGTCTTAGTACCCGATAATAGCACTTAATTAGTTTATGCTAATAAATTAAGTGTGGGATGGTAATTTCACCATTCTCACTTTAATTTAATTAGTTTCATTATGTGTGGCTAACGTGGATGTTATGATGTATACAAGAAAAATGGATCCAAAGCATGCACATGCAAGGAAATTGGATCTACATCTAATAAGAGGCAGAAAATGTCATGAACTAGGAAATCTTTTGAAGCTAACCGAGCTTCTTTATTTAACCTTTAAGGGCCCTAATGCTCATTTAAAATCGAATGGGTCATATTGGAAGGTGTTCAGTTGTGCAAGGACAACAAAGCACATCACTACTTATCATTGGAGATCATCAATATAGAGAGTTTGGAGAAACACTACCCTTGTATTTTAGCTAGGATCACATAATCAAAACTCGACTTCATATTTGGTTTTATAGATTTATTCAAATTGGTTTCCTAAAATCCCAAGGAATAAGTTGATGATTTAAGGGCAGGTCATAAATTTGATAGATGAGTTATTAAACTCATACCTTGGTACTCTAGACGTATACCACTCCATGATGAAGAAACTGTATATTAAGACTCCTTATAGAGCTATCAGACACATATTGTGTGATCATGTTCCACGAATTGGTGGACCTGTCACAAACACAAAGGCTACCACAACACTTTTTTGTATGCTTTCCTTAATAGGGAACCACGTATCTGGTTGAGGATAGTGAATGATTGTCTGATTCCAGGAATGCAATTCACCAAAATCACTCATGATCTGGTATGTCAAGGTTTTTCTTTTATGTCTGACATCTCCTTAAATATTAGTGCAGTGATATACGCTTCTATGCGTAAAAATGGGCACAAAAAGGCAAGATTCAGTTTTGTAGGCTTACTAATAAAAATCTTAAAAAAGAATGGGATTGAGGAAAAATGCAGTTGATCACAAGCTTCCATAGAGAGTAGATATCAAAAAGGTTAAGAATTCAGACACAAGCAAAGGTCCAGCTCTCAGTATTTCTAAAAGATATCTATGGGATGAAAGCTTCTTCCGCCATCTGTATGGCATTATTAAGCACACCATGATGATTGCTTGTTGTGAGCCTAATACTTAGGATATACCTTAGTTGAGTTATGATTACCTACTAAATAAGCATGCAAGAGTCATGCGTAAAGTGGGGTACACTTTTTAAAAACCAGTGGATGATTATTTGCCAAGTGATGAGGACCAGTGGATAGTGGTTCAGACATGGAGGCTGACTCTAGTGAGGATGATACCGAGCATTATTTCTATAAAGGTGGAATCACCCCTGATGTGGCGAAGGAGTGTTGCTATCCAGGTTCTTCATTCTTTAAGTTTCTATGGGGATAATGCTTTTCTTAACTGTAGGGTGGCCGGTAAAAATACTTCTTTTATGTATTTGCAACTTTCTTAATGTGTTGTTTTATAAAAAAAATAGTGTTGTTTCTAGTACACTTCTCTGATAGGATTAATTTTTTTTTCTTGTTATTTTTTATTTGACTTAGTCATAGTTAGGTGTTTTTCTCGATGATGGAAGTGATGACTATCTTAAAAGAAAATTAGTCATTTGTAGGCGTTAACAAATAAAGTCCATATGACATTTTCTGTAAATGTTATTGTGGTTCACATGACATTATAACTTACGTATGTGATAAATTATTACACTTGAGACACCTAGGCTCTAGTTGTGACTTTATACAATTGTTGGGTTGATCATTATAACATATGATTGTTTTGGTAGAGAATCTACAATGATCCTAGATATGTTGACCATGTGCCATGAGTGTGTGAGATTGTTGGTATATTCCTTATTATAATTGATGCTAGCACTTTCCTGGTGTGAGTGCAAAATGAAATAAAGATTGTGGGTTTAAGAGATGATTTAGGCATTTCTTTGATAGTCATGTTTCATACCTTTTTTGACCTACCCTTGTGTATAATCTTAGTTAGCCCCATTGAGCATTTAGCTTGTTCTTTGGTAGGCTCATATGTAGCCTAATCCCTTCTTGGATGGACCTTAACTTGATCTTAATCTCCGAAGTCCTTTAGTAAAAAATATCTAGATTTATTTAAGTAAGGAGTTTGAAAATAGAAATGAAAAAGTGGGAAAACAGAACCCCAAAGTATAGTTATTGGTGTGTAAAAATTGATGTGTGGTGGGGAGTGATAAAATAATAATAATAATATAAAAGAATTAAAGAAATGAAAAGTTGTTCAAAATGGAATAATGTGAGCATAGAAAGTACTCCCACCATAATTTATGTGAATGAGCTTCATAAGATGGGGTGAAATAAAAGATGTATGAAGGTAGTAGAGGTGAAAGTTGGTTGTTAGAGATTGCTCTTAATTGTAGAGTATGGTGTATTAAGACGCTCAGGGAAGATAGTCACTATTACTTACCAGAATAGTTCCTACCTTTTCCTTAGCCTGCATTACAACCCATAAAGACCTAGTTGATCCTTTGCTTAACATTTTAATATTTGTGGAGTACTACACTAAGGGCAAGCATATGGGTCATCATCTATAATTTGAGAATTCTTTGTGAGAGCGAGAAAAAATGGATTCATATACCCATTATGTTATAAATCATGTTATTTTAAGTAATTATGGGTTATTCAATTATTGTGAGGACACATATTTGATGAATGTTGGGTAATTTATATGATGTATTTTTCTTAAACAATACGCATAAATTTTCCAACTCAATGAGTCTATTCTTGAGGACGGGACATTTTGAGTAATTATTCTTGAATCTAATTTTTGTTCATATGTATTATGTGAGCCTAACTTAAGCATCTTGTTTCTAATTAGTGGAGTTTGGGTCTTGTTCAGTATGCATAAATGGATAAGTTATTTGAGGAAGAACAAATCTTTAAGTGTGTGGTGGTGATCTTGGGTCTATTAAAATGCCTAAGCACCATAATTTTCAAATATTTTAGCTAAGTTTTGAGAACATAGTTCCTGGACTCTTATGATTTATACTAATTTTTGTGTAATTGGTCTAACCTATATGATAAGCATAATTTCAGGTGTAAATGAGTAGAGGGAAACATAAAGGAACCAAGGAATGTTGATAGAAGAGACCACAAGAAAAGTAGCATTTTGGATGCAATGTGGTGCCAAGAACTATGTCCCAAGGTTGTTTAGTCATTTAAATGAAATCTAGGGACTTAGAGTGAAATTAGGGAGAAAATTTAAACCCCAAATTAATCATTCACATATTATTTTATACTTTTTAATTGACAGTGATGTCTAAAAATACTGAGAGAGAGGGAGAATTGATCATATTAATGTGCAACTACATAAAGATAGTTTTTCTTTGAGGTTTTGTATGATTAACATTGCTTGTATGATTTTCATTGTAATCATGTGTATGTAAGTTCCTTAGTTAGGGGTATGGAATCTTTGTAGTATACAATCTATTACTATGGGTTTTTGATTTCGTTATGCATTAATTTTCCTATATCCTATTCTATTTGATTATATTGAACTGTCATGGTTGCAAACATAAAGAGTGTGCTATAAAACACAACTTGCTCAAATAGAGCGGTTGTTGTTAGGAAAAGAGCATAGTTACAAGAGGACAGAGTTTTCAACTTGTATTTTATAAGTTAATGTCTTGTTTGGATTAACTTAGAGATTGCCTATAATAATTGTAAACACTTTTTGGTCAAAAGAACCAAAGTTCATTAATCCTTTAAGGTTGAGAAACTGTTGGATTGAAATTTTGAATGCATTTCTATATATGTATGATGCATGTATGAATTTATCAAATCCATAGTTAGAACGTATAGAAACTATAAGGTGGACATAACCCTAACTCACTATCTCTCTCTATATTCAAACAATACTAATCATGTTGCATCACTCTCAAACTGAAATTATTAACATGTGATTTAACCCCCCCCCCCCCCATTTTGTTTTGTAGAAACAAATAATTAAAAGCCAGCTCATCTGCATACGAGTTAATTAGCACCATATTCCCTATATTATTCGACCCCAACCTAGTTGGGTTATATTTGACAACGACCGCTTACTCTCTCATAAGAGCGATGTAATTTGGGCGTATCACCTTTGTTAGCCATTGACCTGAAGGAGTTCTATATACTAGGTTACATTATGATACTTGGATCAGTTATGGTATTATGGACTTACTTAGCATTCATTCCTGGATATGCATTTCCTAACACTTATATACCCTTTATCTATCATCCTTATGGGGGTTGTATAGGTATAGGTATGAGTACTGCTTGCAGTATATTTTGGGCTTCTTGTATATATTAGCCTTATGAGGGATGGTCATAGAAATAGGATCTAACTTCTGTTCGCTAAGTGTTGATTGAACCTTTTGAGCATGTAATGGTGATGGTTTATAAAAGGCTTGATTATGTATTGTTTGTTCGAACTAGCCGATTACTTTACATTTTTATTGTTATTATGGTTAGTTTATGAAAGGTTGGATTATTGGACTGGTATTTAGATTTGAGGAATATTTCTAATTCCTTTATCTTATTGTTTTTTAATTTTGCGTGATTATCCCATGGTTAGTTATTATGGATTTGGACCCTAATTATGATAGCACTAGTTCCTACTCTTATTATGACACCTTGAGACGCTAGTGTGATTACTTAGGTTGTACCCTGAGTTAACCTTGCTTATGTATATGTATCTATAAATAATAGTTATGGTATTACCTTATATCCCTCTCTCTCATTTATTTATATTGTATACCTATTTCTTGACATTATATATATATATATATATATCTTTTTTCTGTTCTTTAGTCATATATTGGAAAGTGATATACAATAAGTGCATAGGGTATATTTATTGCTAGAATGGGATGGTTTATCCTTAACATATCTTTAGCCTTATTATGTTAGTTTCTTGGCTATGAATAAGATAGTTAATCCTTATTGTCTCATTATCTTTATTATGTATTTTTCTAGATATTCGGATGTAGTTTACAGTTTTTCCTACATACTACTATATTTTAATTATCTTTTGAGCTCAGTTAGCATTTTCCTACTGAATACCACATGTGTGTTACTCATACTAGGCTTCTGTAGCCTGTTGACCATAGTACGGGTTCTAACGATTGTTATGTGCATGTGTGGAGCTACAATGGTTTGAAGACATAGGGTTTGATCCTGATGTTCGAAGTATTGTTATTCTCCCTCTTATGTATTGACAACTATCTATGTTTTATTTGATAATAGGTTGTATCAGTATATTCATTTAGCACTTTATTTTGAAATCGTATTACATTAAAAGCTCTTGTATTGATTTCAGCAGGTCTCAGACTATCGCATGTATTTCAGTCTTTTATTATATTTATTTAGCATTCTTCATTGATTTCTCTAGGTAGTCCATTACTCGTAGTTTCGTACTATGGGTTGGCTTACCTACTAGTGGTTTATGTTAGGTGCCATCATGACCTAAGAAATTAGATTGTGACATTACAAAGAATAAGTACAACCACAAATCTCAATAATCAATAAAAAACCAATAATTAGTGTTTACAACTCTTAAGAACAAATATGTCTTGAAAGTTTTAAAAGAATTTAACATGAAACTATAAACCTATTAAGAGTGTTTATAGGCATAAAACAATCCTATTCTAAAAAAATAGGATTTACAGAGTTGGTGCCTTGGATAAAAGATAGGACAATCATTGGTTGATAACACGATCGTTCCTTATGCTCATTGCTTGATGATGCCTTTTTGACATATTTTGGATATTTGATAGATGATGCTTATCATGATCTCATCCTTTCTTATGACGATCGTAGAACCTTCTCATTGTTTCAACCTTAGACCTTTACTATTTCAGGACTTTTCTCCCATGTTTGATCTAATGGTTTTTGTATATTAGGACAATTACGAGATTCATTGTTCAGAGAAAATTACCATTATCAAGTTCAACCACCACAACCATGTACTCACATGTTCAAAACCATATTTAAAACATAGAAAACTAAAATTAAATCATGGGAAAACATAATTCAACAATAAACATTCAAAATACGAAATCTTTATTTGAAAACTATAATAATACCATGAAAGGCATACATTAAAATTATAGCACCCTTAGGGCCTTAGATCAATTTTTGGAAACACGAGCCTTAGCTTGGACAGAGAGTTTGTGAGAGAATTTTGGGATTGTTTAATCGGAATGATATGAGAATAAAGTTCCAAGAAAGGATATAAGTCATGGGGCCCAAGGGGTTAAAGTAGGAAATGTTAAGAATGACATTAATTATAAGCCAGAAAAAGTATCGCCTTTGGCGTTGAGTCTACTATTGACTCATAAGTACTCCTTATGATTTGTGACCACGAGTCATAACTAAGATAGTAAACAAGACCCCCATACTTTGTAAACATTATAACTCAACCACCCAAATCATAACCAGACCACATAAATCATAAGGTCCACTCATAGGCAACACAGAATTCAAATCCGGTAGACACTACACAACCTATGATTTTACCTCACAACTCATAACATACCCTCACAGCTCTTAGTCAGCCACTCATACTCACAGCAAAGTCAAGCCACACACTTACTGATATGGTTATGCCTCATCTTAAAGAACCATCGCCACTCCTTATGACTTGTATCCCTAAGATATAACCAAGGCAGAAACCTAAACACCATCCACTGGAAACCTTATGACTAGGGCCACCTGACCTATAAGAAAACATACGACTTATTTGGTCAAGTCATAATTAAGGCAGTGAGTTCAGAGCTCCAAAAATTTTTAAGGGCCAAAATTCGTGGGGTCTTAGGATATGGTAGGATGAAAGGAATAGTATTTCTAATAGCTTTCTTGACAATTGGACAAAGTTATGTCCACTTACTCATATTGTTCTAACAAATTTTGTAATCACCCCCAAGGTTATTTTCTTAATTTTTGTGTATTTTTAAACATTTTAAACCTTCCAACAGTGGCTATAGGTCATTTGTGACTTGTCAGAACTATCAGTTTAATTATTTTATAGTCTATTCAGGTTTTAGTCTTCTTTATTTATTTTATAGATTTTGCTATTTTGAATTTAGTCTTAATCCAAACATACTAGTAGACGACCTCGGATGAGAATTCCAACAACTTTATCAACTCTAAAACATTGATTTTATGCTACGGGGATCCTTAGTTTAGGTCTTGAGGCTTTCAAACTCATTTTGGACTATCTGGTGGATTATATGAAAAATAAAAAAATAGGTGTGGGACCCACTTTTAGTCAAAATGGTCTTGGATAAAATTTTGTGTGCATGGGGTTCCAAATAAATCATGAGCAACTGATCGAAGTTCGCTTTTAGAGTTAGTAAAATCTAATTTATACTACATGATACGACTGATTTAACACTCATGGAGCCTCTTAGTGGCATGCAATTTTTAGTTTATTAGTATCCTGAGTGGACCTTGCTTTAGAACTAGGGTAGCCACTTTAGCGGTACCTGTGACTATCATGCAATATTGCTTTAGCGCTAATGTAATTGCTTTAGCGGCACCTGGGGAATTTTAAATCCCCTTTCTTCGCCCAATCCTCCACCATTTTCACAATATTTTGAGAGATCAAAGAGAGGAAAAAATGGGGAATTATCCACTGAAACTAAGTTAAGATAGCCTAACACTCCTTGGTTATTTCCCACTAATTTTCTTGTCAATTTCAATGCTATTACATGGAACATTCATAGAAACTAGGTTTTACTATCGCTAAACTTCAGGGAATAATTTAGGCCCCATTTTTTGAACCATTTGTGCTCAACTTTTGAGCATGCATTCCTTATTCTTTTAGGGACCTCTTAACGTATTAAATTTTGGATTTGGTTTGTGGCCCTGTGACCCATTCTTGACTTGAATTCTGAACCCAACCATTATATAGAAATAATAGTCTTATTTTACTCATAACAATGCGAATTTAATATTTATATAGCATGGCAGTATTTCGAAATCGTGAAGCAAAAGTAGAAAATTTATAGATGACTCAAGTACTTATTGTTCGGCAACAAGGTTGGATTGTGTCTACTCTTTTTTCACAAGATAATATTTATATATATTGCATGTTAGGTAATAATTTTAAGATATAATTATGGGTAGATTATATTGACTTAGCCTAATTTATACGTTTGAGGGTAGAAGGGTGAATCAACCCTTACGATTAAATACTTATTTTGTTTATATGATCCTATTACCCTAGGTTACTAGCATGTTAGAAATAGATGAGGCTAAGGACCCTTTAGTATAAGGTTTACTACTTGACTCAGTGGACTAGTATGGTTTCTCGAATTATGGTACTATGGTTATTTTGGTTATCTATTATTGGTCCCAAAGTCGTGGTTATGATAATAGTAGGACTGCAGACAAGTGATTTATACTTTTAAAGGACGTAGCCATCATCTATGGATGATTAGATGCTTATAATTGTATTATTTAGATACTGGTGATGGAATTGCGTAGATTCAATATATTCATGATCACTTAATGGTATGATTCCAACCAAAAACTTAATTTTACTGCTATTTTCCTAAAAACAGGATTTATTCCTACTTTTCACTTTTAAAATGGATTCTTTAGTAAGAAGAACCATACCACCTTAATGGATGGTTTATGAGCTTTTGGCACTAAAAATGATGTTTCAGTGATTTGACTGAGATTGATTTAGGTAAAAAAATTTACCTCTATTATTACTTTGATTGGGAGATATTCTAATCTTTTTTACACTTTTATGATGATTTAGTTTGAGAGTTTATCCCAAGAAATAAATTCATTAACTTACACTCAATTAGCCATGGGTTGAGTCCTTGCATATTATATATATATATATACATCTGCCTAATATTAGGTAGAGTAGATTAATGATGATGATAATGATTGCATAAAATCCTAATTGGGACAAGGTTTATGTATAAGGGTAATTCTGAACCCCCTAGAGTCCCCTTCATCCATTAGCCACCGTGTTGAAAAGAGAGGTTATCGTACAGCCTGACTTTGTGAGTAGTCAAGTTGTAAAAGGTCTATATTCTAGGTTACTCTATGAAACCTAGATTGTTTATGGTACTATGGATTTCACTTTACATTCATTCATGCATATACATTGCCTATCACAAGTATGCTATTTGGTTCCAATATCTATAATCTTTATGGGGGTTTCATAGGTACATATTGTGAGTATTTTTTTCTTTGTGTTGTGTGTTTATTAATCCTTCTGGGTTATAAGTTTCGATTTAGGTACTGATTATCCAAACTAACGAGTTACTATATTACTGTTATTATGGTTAGTTCATGGCAGGATGATTATGGAATTATGATTATATTTGAGGTATGATTTTGATTCATTTATGATTATTAAATTATAGATAATTATCTCATGTTTAACCATTTATATTAGGAACCCTGATTATGACATCACTAGTTCCTACTATGATTAAGGGGCCTTAATATATTAGTATGACTACCTTAGGTTATACCTTTGACTTAATTGTTAATATGTATATATACATATATATATATGTTGCATGCATGTATTTATCAAGCTATATTATTATCGTATATCCCTCTCTTACATTATTTATTAATATTAGCTATCCATTCCCTGGCCTTGTATACTACTATATGTCATTCTTATACTCTTTGTTTATATATTGGCCAATGATATATAGTTAAGTAATTTTGTCTCTGCGTACAGCTATAATAAGGTATTTCATCCTTATTTCCTCCATAGTCTTATCATGTTAACTCCTAGGATAATTTTTGTAGTTTAGATTTTTGCTTGTATGTTATATATATTTTCATTATATTTGGATCTCAGTCGAAAGTTGCCTATTGAGTACCACATGTTTGGCTCTTATATTATGCTTCTGCATCCAGTATATCATAATATGGGTTCGCACCATTGTTGTGTACATCGTTCTAAGAAGCTATGGATCAGAGACTTAGGGTGATCTCCTGGTTTTAAAAGTATTGTTGTTCTCCCTCTTATAGATTAGACTTATTGCTACACCATTTTTAGAGATGGGTTGTATCAGTATATTTATTTATTATATTATTTTGTAGTTTTGATATATTAGAATCTCTTACACTGCTTCCACGAGGTTTTGGGACTATCTAATATATTAGTTTTATATTATATTTATTCTTCTATCTTCATTTTTTTAGTAGTCTATTACTAGTAGTTTTGGACTATAGTTTATCTTACCAACTGGCAGGCTTATAGTAGGTGCCATCATGACCTAAGAAGTTAGGTCATGAGTAATTAGTATCAGAGACAGGTTTACCAGTATGTAGCTGCAAGAGCTAAATATCCAATAGAGTCCTACAAATTGATGCAGAGACATACTTAACCTATCTTTGGAAGGCTTTGGGGCGTTCTTAGTAAATCCTATTCTTGACTCCCTGTTATGTTTCCATATTTATATGATTTGTAAGTTTATTCTTTGACCTTATATGTCACATATGGATGATATGATGTTGTCTCTAAGTGTGGATAGGACTTCAACATATATTTCTAAAGTTTCAGGGCAGAATCAACCTGGGGAGTCAGAGAGTGACATTGGAGATCTTCAACATCAGCTAGATGATTCTGGGTCAACCCAAGCTCCAATAGTGTTAATGACTGCTCCAGCCTTTTGAGACTTAACAGTAGGGATTTTGAGCCTTTTTACGAATACCTCACAGCCAGAGATGACATTCAGTTCATTAAGCAGTTATAAGGCCATAATTAGGTTTGTTGGTGTTCAACGAAATCCTTTTTGATGTTAGAGTATGATATTGGATTTTGTAAGTGTAAGACCCCACAAAATTTTTAAGCTTAATACAGTCATTTAAACTTTTCAAGGGGTCCCAAAATTAGAAAATTCTAGCTAAGTTTCCAGACATAGTTTATTTTTAACCTTCAAAAGTTGTTAATCTCATTTTGCCACCATAATGTCCTTTAATGGTCCGTATTTTTGTTAATTCATGATCATACAGGTTAGTAGGTATTCCTGAACAAGTTTCAAATATTTTAGATCTCGTTTAGACCATATTTGGCATCCCAAAATAGTGGACCAACGCGATCTTTGCTTGCTGCATTGCCCATTACGTTGGTCAACATTGTTGCAGGGACTTCCAGTGAAAACAACTGAGGTTTCGGGCGATCATGGCGCAATGCGTCGGGTATCGCATCGATGTCATTGACGTACTATGTCGCCAATAGCATCGATGCCTAGTTTGTAGTCATTAAATGTCCATATTTTTAAGGGCAAAAAAGTCAATTTCCCACCATTATATAATCCCAAAAACAAGTAATTCAGCCATTTTTCACCCAAAATATAGTGTTTCTCTCAAGAACAAATTAGGATTTTCAATTGGGGAATAAATTTAAAGAAAATATCTTTGTCAATCTTTTTCCAATCAACAACTAACATATGTAAAGTGTACATCCATGGACTCCTTTCATCCATGAAGCTCAAGAAACAAATTTCAAATTATATATTTTGATGTTTATGTTATGGATTGATTATAATCATACTGGTGTGATGTGTGATTTCCCAAACTGGAATCTTTATGGCTTTGATGAAACTATGTTACCATGTGAGTTGATATCTATGAAATTAGTTATTTATGATGTATTAGTTTGATGTTCATGCCTAAGTCTAAAGTTATGCTGCCAAGGTATTTGATAAATTGCTTAGGCGAATAAGAATTATGCTTTGTGACTCAATAGAACGTAAATGATGAAATTCATGCTTTACCCTTGTGTTCAATATGATTCCCATGCTATTGTTGTGCATTAAAATTGTTTGATGGATTTTATATGAGATTAAAATTGTGAATTAATGACATGTTTCTATGCATTCCTATTCATGTGCAAGCTTATGGAATAAAAATACTTCATGAAAATCCCTAATGATTGTAGAATAAATTTATGACTATGGTGGTCTGTCGAGAAGTATCATGACTTGTCATTTTCACGATATCGAGTCATGGGGGTATTTATTACCCAAAAATTTATATGTGTGCCTAGAACTAGTGTCAGTTTTTGCGATACTCTCAGTCAATCCATGATCAATAGAATTCAGTCAGTCACATGACTCAGGAAAACTTAGTAAATTCACTATCAGTCTAGTCCTACTTAGTAATCTTAGTAATTGATAACGCTCAATCTACAGCTCTCGTAGGAGTGTAAAGCGGTCGTTAGCAAATATAGAACCCAACTGGGTTGGGTATCGATCCAACAGAGAATAGCTTGGTCAACAAGTAGGCAACGATTACTAGACTTTTAGTGCAAGTCTCGTAAGAAGGGGGGATTGTAATGTGTAACCAAATTATCAAAGTAAAAACTAAAAATAGCAACGTAAGAAGAAAAAATGCTTAGTAGGTTGTAAAACAATGAGAATTGAGGAGTTGGAGTTATGTCCAACTTCTGAGTTATACATCTCTATTGGCTATGAGTGTGTTGAATTCCGACATGCATGTGCTTATAGAAAATTGTATTCGATGGTAAATCCAGGCGTATTTTGACCTATTGGAGGATTATTTCATTTTAACTCTTTCGAGCTTAAAGCGTGTCTAACGGTACGAATTCTCCAAGAGGTTAATCCAGTTACGGCACTAACTTTTTAATAGGGGATGGGACCCTACTACCTTGACATTATCTCTTTTCCAGACAGATAACCTTTCTTTCGAACAAGTTAAATGTTATACTGGCGTATTCTTGTGTTTGCAACCACAAAGAATTTAGGTTAAGATGAAGAGAATAATGATATAAGCAGCATACGTGTCACGAACTCACAAACTCATAGCAATAGATAGTACCTCATTCGGCTTCCATAACCCCAACAGAGAAGTTTAGTTACCCATGAATGCGAAGGAAATCACAATTGACATTGTTATTATACCACAATAAAGATTTCGTGTAATAAATGTGTGGTAGGCGTTAAGCGTGAACTTCCCTAGCAAGTAACGTTTCTCTTGTTGTGGAAAAATAGATGAATAGAAGAATAGAAGAAAAAGTAGAATTAATGGAAGAATTAAGGGAAAGATTTCGTAATTGAGAAGTAGAATAAGAACTAGAATTTATGAGGAATGTATGAAGATGAATAAAAATCTCTAGCATGATAGGTTATTTATAATACCCATATCCTATTCCTACTAAGCTAATGAAATACTTAACCAAATTATACTAGGTTAATGTATCATTATCCTAATCCTACTAAACTAATGAAATACTTAACCCAATTGTACTAGGTTAATGTATCATTATCCTAATCCAAATAGGTTACTGCTAGTCCCCAAAGTCTTCAGAAATGTTGTTTTAGCCTTGGACAGATTTTCCATGCATCACTTTTGGTCCTTTAGGCGTCCAAGCTCCCTTTCCTTCCTTCGTGAGCTTTCTTTGGTGTCAAGTTATCCACAAAATGCTGAATACTGCATCATTTATACCTAAAACTTTGCTAATCATGTTCGTTAGCTCACTTACAGGAAAAAGGACTAAAAGTGCGTAAAATATATAATTTGTCCTCAAAACATGGCACAAATATGGGCAAAATATATTGATATAGGAACGTAATATCGCCTATCATCAACACCCCACACTTGAAGCTTTGTTCGTCCTCGAACAAAATATGATGTCCTTCTAAATACTAACTTAGGGTTTCACAGCAACAACACAAAACATTCGGCTAGACAAGCACAACAATTACCAACAAAGAGTAGTTTTCCAATCATTAGTAGAAACAGGTTACCCTCTAGTATAGACTCGTGATGGTGGTCAACTCATATTCAAAAGTCAAGGTACAAGGAATCTTATACAACTACCCAAAACTCATCAACCATGTGTGTCTCACAATATATTACCCATAATCACTCACAAGTATAACATCTTTTTCAAACATGGGTATAAAAATATCCTTGCTCTCCCTCTCACAAAAAATTCGTATGCAGCAACTGATGACCATAGGCTTGCCCTTAGTGTAATACTCCACTAAATGTCAGAATTCTAAGCTTAGGATCAAGTAGGTCTTTTGATGGTTGTAATGTAGGCTAAGGGACAGGTAGGACTATTTTGGCCAGAAATAGTGACTATGTTCCTAAGCGCTTTAATACATCACATTATGCCATTTATGCTTTCTTTCAAACAATCTTTCTACTTTCTTTTAATCTACCACCCTTTCTCATCTCTTTTGTTTTTCAATTTTGAACATAATTAACTTTTTATTTTTCTTTTCCTTTTTCTCTCTTCTTTTTTTTATAACACACCTCTATGATAACCCTTCTTTTTCATAACGAATTCAAGTACCTATTCCCTTGAAGGCACTACTCTCACCCAATTTCCTCTTATTTTGTCACATGACTTTACAATTTTAAAGCACTTAGGAATTTGGATCAAATTATGGTCTTGAAAAAAATAGATTAGGCTTACATATGAAGGCTCAAAAGGGTTTAACTAGGATAATGTCCATGGGTAGGTAAAATGAAGGTAAACATGTATAGGTTGCCAAAGAAATGCCTAAATCATCTCCTAAACTTACACTCCTTATTTTCGCTTTGCATACATACCAGGCAAGTTCTAGCATCAGCTACAAACATAGAATATACTATTAATCTCACACAAAACAAGGCACATGGTCGACTTTATTGGAAGAAGTATAGACTCTCGACCCAACAGATGAGGGAATTGAACCACACAATATCACATAGTGAGTCACTATTAGAGCCTAAACGTCTCAATAGTCATGATGTTAGCCCAAACTCTTGTTATAATCTCATGCTGCCTATTAGAATAATTTCATGCGAAGCTAAGTACAAAAATTACTACTAAAAAAACTTAACTTAAACTAAAAAATGAAACACACACAAAAAAAAATGAATCAAATAAAACAAAGTAAACAAAGTAAACAAACATAGATGCGGTAGATAAGTATAGCATGCAATACCGCCACCCCACTTAAACGGGACACTACCCTCAGTGGAAAGTAAATACGAAGAACCTGGTCAGTCGGACTCTTCCTCAATGTCGGGGGTCATACCCCCTTCGTCGGAATCATCATAAGAGTCATCATCAGAGTTCTCCTCTACGTCAGAATCTGGCAAGCATCGATCATCATCGGTCGGCACATCATCGTCTAGAGGTTCCTCAAACCGTGCATGCATATTCATTGGATAGTCATGGTCCAGCTGTTGGAGCTCTACAACAGTTGGAACACGACCTCCACTCATCATTGTTAACCATGTCATGCCATAAAGATGACGGAAGAAACTCTCATCTCGAGCATGTCTCTCCGCAGTAGTAAGGTTGACGCCATGTGTTGTTTCAGCATCTTTGACCTTTGTGAGGTCAACCTTCTTCGGGTTATGTGGGAGTTTATGATCAGCTGGTTCCTCTTCGATATCCTCCATCCGCAAGATTGCTGTCAACAGATTGCCAAAAGTGAAGTGGGACCTTTTGTGGAGTCTGGCCTTCCGCATTGTAGAGAGAATGATTGCCCCAAAGTTGATAGGGACATTCGTCATCAAATCATAGACCAAACACACTCTATCTCTTGATATTTTAGTGTATTGAGTCCCAGGAATAAGGCATGAGTTGACAATACGCAAGCAGATTCTTGCTTCCCTATTCAATGGAGCATAGGGGAAGGTGTTGTGTCATCCGGTGTCTTGGTGTCTGCCCCACCTTTCCATGGATCTACTTCCATAAAGTGTGTGTCGAATTGCTCTATAAGGAGGTCTGCTGTACAGCTCTTTGATTGGTGCTGGGTCGACCGAAGGTAAGCCAAGAAAGGAATTGATCAAATCCGCGTTGAGCTGTAACACTTGGCCCCGAATCTTGACTTCGTTGCCCGTAGTTTTCGGCGACCATTTGGCATAAAATTCCCTTGTCAAATCAAGATTACATTCTCCCATGTCGCGGAAGATAAAATCCAGATTCAATGCCATGATTTTCGCCAACACACGCAGTTCCTTCTTCGCTAGGGTGTCCTTGTTGATCAAGTCGACTTGAACATATTTTCTTTCCTTGTTGTTCCTGTACCATTCTTTGGCTTCCTCCTCAAGAACCCATTTTAGTCCAAACATTCGGCGGGGTAGTTGCATTGAGGATGATTCTCCTTGGTCCTTGCGACCTATCTTCTTGCCCTTTTGGGATGTGGTAGCCTTATCTTGTCTCGCTTTAGGTGACATTGTTCGTGAGATTTAAACGATATTTCATGTTAGCATAAACTCAATGGAAACAATCTATAAACAAGCAATCAGGGTACCACCCCACACTTAGGTTTGTTGATACAAAACAGTGAAGTGAATGTGGTCGATTACTTAAACTTCGTCGACATACGTTTTAGGAACTATATTCCGACAAGAAAATCAGTGATGCATCACTACGTGAAACCATTACACTACTTTCATGTTAGGTAAAACAATACTACAACATAGGGGTTACATCATGGTTTACTTTCAACAATCACAACCTCCTATGTCGGTAGGCGACTATAAGTCTTATCCCGATGAACGGGATAGTCTAACATGTAAGTTTCCAAGTAACAAGCTTAAGCAATGTTCATAACCATAGCAATTCCGCAAATAGTATAACAATGCTATTAAAATCAAATCCAAGTCGGAAACAAGTCAAGATTATCCTAACGTATATGTTCACTCACATGGTTTTGTATCATCAATCCAAACACTTTAACATCACCAATATTTCGTAAAGATGTAGAAATTCATGATAGACATAGCAACGTAGTACTTGCGAGATATAGATGAAGAATAAAAGAGTACTTACGTGATTGAAGCCTTTGGAGATGTTCTTGTAAATTGGAAGAGCAAAAAGAAAAATTTGAGATGATTTGGAGAGGATATGCGGCGCTTTTAGGTCAAGTTTCAATGTGGTTATGATTCAAGACTAAGTCCCCTTTATATAGGAAAAGAATGGGTCGGGTTTTGACCCATTTAAAAACGGTTTTGGAGACAAAAAGGGTCCATATGCGGCGCATAGTGCTTTGCATAAGCATGGTATATGCGGCGCCTAATGCAAAGCATAATCTAGCATAGGCGGCGCATAGTGTAATGCATTTAGGGGACATATGCAGCGCATAGTGTATAGCATATGAGATGCTGAGACCAAATGCTATAGCATAGGCGGCGCCTATGCTATAGCATACGTAAGCATGGGCGGCGCATATGTCTTTGCACACTAGATTCCGAGACCTTGGGCTATAGGATAAGTTTTGCATTGTTCGTGGCCTAGTTTTACCTAGACCTAGCCTTCCTCGATGCCTATTTTGGCATGAGCAATGCTCAATCCATAGCCTTATGCATCGCTATTCCTAACTTACCACCTTTACCATGAGATACTTCCAAATCGTCGTTTGAAACCAATCTCCTCGTTGAATACCTCTTGCACCTATATTTGCTTAAAACCAATGAAAACAATTAGTACGATGGCTTGCCTCCCACCAAGCGCCTTAGTTTTGGTCGTGGCACGACTCTTATTTTTGTATTTTCATTTATCAAAAGCAAAACAAGTACTAAAACGATAAATGAAAAATGATAAAACGATGGGTTGCCTCCCATCTAGCGCCTTACTTATTGTCATGGCTCGACATAGTTACCTCGAGTACTTAGACTTCGTCAAGGTAAGTGATGGCAATATAATTCATCGAATCAAGAGGACCGATATAAGGTTTAACACATTGGCCATTCACTTGGAAGACAACACCATTATTGTATTCCAATTCGACTACTCCAGACGAATAGACTTGGATAACTTTGTATGGACCAGACCACTTAGACTTTAACTTACCTGGAAAGAGCTTCAATCTGGAGTTTAAGAGAAGTACCATATCATCTATTTGGAAGTTTCGTCGAACAATCCGCTGATCATGATACTTTTTCATCCTCTCCTTGTATAGGTCTGACCTTTTATATGCATAGAGACGGAATTCATCTAATTCGTTCAGCTGCTCCAACCTCGGATTCATTGCATTATCCCAATTCAGATTCAATTGCTTCAACGCCCACAATGCCTTATGTTCGAGCTCGATGGGTAAGTGACAAGCCTTCCCATAAACTAGTTGATAAGGAGACATACCAGTGGGTGTTTTGAATGCGGTCCTATACGCCCATAGTGCATCATCTAGCTTCCGAGACCAATCCTTCCTATTCGCATTAACCGTCTTCGCAAGGATTTGCTTGATCTCGTGATTGGAAACCTCTACCTGTCCACTAGTTTATGGGTTATAAGGCGTGGCTACCTTATGTAGCTTGACACCATACTTGTCCAACACGGATTTGTATAGCTTGTTGCAAAAGTGAGATCCTCCATCACTTATAATAGTACGTGGTACTCCAAAGCAAGAGAAGATATTCTTCTTTAAGAACGCTACAACACGCTTCCCTTCGTTGTCGGCCAACGCTACAGCTTCCACCCATTTCGAAACATAATCTACAGCAACCAAGATGTACTTCATTCCAAACGAATTCACGAATGGACCCATGAAATCAATATCCCACACATCAAAGAGTTCTACCTCAAGAATTTTGGACATGGGCATTTCATGGTGTTCTGAGATAGCACCTTGACGCTGGAATTGGTCGTACTTTCTAACATAGTCGTAGGCATCTCTAAATATCGAAGGCCAATAGTAACCACTTTCCAATACTTTTCTTGCCGTCCGATTGCCTGCATGATGTCCTCCAACTTGGGAAGTGTGGCATTCTTCCAAAATATTAGGCACCTCTACATGGAATATACATCATCGAATAATACCATCCGCGCATCGTCGAAACAAGTATGGCTCATCCTAATAGTAGTGTTGTACGTCATGCATAAACTTCCTCCTTTGGTGGTAAGATAAATTGGCAGGTATCATATTACTTACCACGAAATTTGCAAAGTCGGCATACCATGGTAATTTCTCCATTGTTGTCGCTAGTATCTCTTCGTCCGGGAATGCATCATCAATCTGAATCTCAGGTTGCGCCACAGGCTCATTCTCGAGTCTAGATAGGTGATCAGCCACTTGGTTCTCGCAACCTCTTCTATCTTTGACCTCAAAATCAAACTCATGCAGCAGCAATACCCATCGAATTAACCTTGGTTTTGCATCCTTTTTTGTCATTAGATACCTAAGAGCTGCATGGTCTGTATGAACGATCACCTTAGTACCCAATAGATAGGCACAAAACTTCTCAAAAGCATACACAACCGCTAGGAGCTCTTGTTCAGTAACAGTGTAGTTCCTTTGGGCTTCATTTAGGACCTTACTCACATAGTAGATAGGATGAAATAATTTCTCCTTTCTTTGACCAAGCACAGCTCCAACGGCTACACCACTAGCATCACACATGACATCGAACGGGAGAGACCAATCTGGTGCTACCATGATAGGGGCTTCAATGAGTTTTCCTTTGAGGCATTTGAATGCCTTCAAGCAACCTTCATTGAAGTCAAACTTCACATCTTTCTCCAAGAGTTTGCACAATGGACTAGCAATTTTGGAGAAGTCTTTGATGAACCGATGATAGAAACCTGCATGGCCAAGAAAACTACGAAGTCTCTTCACCAATATTGGAGGCGGTAGCTTCTCAATAACCTCTATTTTTGCTTGATCAACTTCAATCCCTCTTTCGGAGATCTTGTGCCCAAGAACGATACCTTCTTTTACCATGAAGTGTCACTTCTCCCAATTCAGCACTAGGTTGAATTCTACACATCTTTGCAATGCCATGCTTAGGTTTGCCAAGCACGCTTCAAAAGACTCACCAACAACTGAAAAATCGTCCATAAATACCTCCAAAGTGTCTTCAACCATATAAAAAAAAATAGACATCATACAGCGTTGAAAGGTGGCTGGTGCGTTACATAACCCGAATGGCATACCTTTGAAGGCAAACGTACCATATGGGCATGTAAACGTTGTCTTCTCTTGGTCTTCGGGTGCAATACAAATCTGATTGTAGCCTGAATAACCGTCCAAGAAACAAAACTATCCTTTCCCCGATAATCGATCTAGCATTTGGTCCATAAATGGCATTGGGAAGTGATCTTTGAGTGTCCAAGAATTCAGCTTTCGGTAGTCCATACATACTCTCCATCCAGTGACGGGTCTGAGTGGAATAAGATCATTCTTTGCATTCGCAACCACATTCATGCCTCCTTTCTTGGGAACACATTGTACCGGGCTTACCCATGTACTATCAGAGATAGGATACACAACCCCTGCGTCTAACCACTTGATAATTTCTTTCTTTACCACTTTTTGCATAGGTGGGTTTAGACGTATTTGATGCTCAATGGTTGGTGTGCAATTTTCTTGAAGCTGAATTTTATGTGCGCAAATCCCAGGTGGAATACCAATAATATCCGCAATGGTCCATCCAATGGCTCTAATATACTTGCGTAGAATAGCAATAAGAGCTAAAACTTATTGTTCACCCAAATCGGCTGCCACAATAACTAGAAGTGTGTTTCCGCTTCCTAAGAATGCGTACTTCAAATGACTTGGCAGCTCCTTCAATTCTAACGTGGGTGGCTCTTCAATAGATGGCTTAGCTAGTGGTGTGGGTCGATTCTTGAGATCAAGGTCCAGCTTCTTGGGAGTATAGCGATATGTCCCTAATCTCGATAGAGCACAAATAGCTTCTTCACAATTTTTAGCATCCTCAGTCTCTCCATTCATGAGCACAACCGCCAAAGGGTCATCAATAATTTGCTCTTCTTCAAGTAGTTCTTTCTTATCATCAAAGAAAACATCAGCCACCGAAAATACACTCAGATCTTTAGGTTGCTTCATTGATTTGCAAACGTCAAAGCGAACTACTTCGTCATTTATTCGGAATGAAAGCTCATTGCCTCTCAAATCAATGAGCAGACTTCCTGTAGCAAGGAAAGGGCGTCCCAAGATTATGGGAATTTCTGAGTCTGCGTCACAATCCAAAATAACAAAGTCTGCTGGAAAGATGAATGAAGAAACCTTTACCAATACATCACATAGAATACCAACAGGTCATTTTACCAACCTATCCGCCATGACAAGCCTCATGTTGGTTGGAGTAGGATCACCCAACCCCAACTTCTTGTAGATTGATAATGGCATTAAATTGATGCTGGATCCTAAGTCACATAATGCTTTGGCAAAATTGAAAGATCCAACGGTGCAAGGAATAGTGAAAGCTCCGGGGTTGGCCTTCTTCTGAACTATCGATCGGGTAGCTATTGCGATGTAATGATGAACATCTTCTTTAAACTCATAACTTGCTGCCCTCTTCTTTGTCAAAAGATCCTTCATAAACTTCGCATACCCAGGCATTTGTTCAAGTTTCTCCACCAATGGAACATTAATGGTCAGCTGCTTTAACATAGTCATAAATTTGCTGAACTTCGTGTCATCCGCCACCTTCTTCAATCTTTGGGGAAAAGGTGGTGGTGGGTATGGAAGTGTTCTCTCCACGGCTTTCTTCTCCTCTTGCTTTTATTTTTCAGTTTTTTCAGGTTACCCATCGTTAGGTGTGACGTCATTAACGTCTTCCGTGGACTTCTCTCGTTGTGCGTTGTCATCCATGTCTGCAACTTCATCAACCACTTGCTTGCCTTTTGCTGAAGTTTCCAGCACCTTACCACTTCTGGTAGTGATGGCCATTCATGACCCATCATTCCTTGGGTTTTGCACAGTATCGCTAGGTAAGGTGCCAACCTTTCTTTGATTGAGGGCTGCTGAAAGTTGGCTCAATTGCTGCTCTATTTGCTTGATTGAAGTGGAATGTGAATCAACTAATTGTTTCATGGAGGACAAATCATTAAACACCTCCGTTACTCCCGCGCTTGTTGCTTAAACTCCTTTCAATAATTTAGCCATCATGTCTTCCATACTTCCAGAATTAGATGTGGTGGTGTCACGTCTACCAGGGGGAACGTACAAACCACTCTTTTCATTCTTGTTCTTCCAACTACCTTGGTCTTTGTTTCCAGATTTATCATAATAGTTACGACCTTGGTTTCCTTGGTCATTCCCGCGGAAACCCCTCTGATTGTTCAAGTAGTTGGCCTCCTTTTATGAATCAGATTCGTCTCTTCCTTTTGACGCAATAGCTTTCCATTTTTCGGTCTTCCCTGATAATAAATGCTTTGTAAGAAGATCCATTTTTGTTTTAATATGCGCCATATCTTGATCATGTTCTTCTTCTCTTCTTCTTTGGTCTGCAGTCATGCCAATAGATATAGTAGAGCTTGCTACCTCAGAATCCCTGGTATGCCAAGCTCTACTTTTTTTCGTCATACGATCTAGCATATTGCTTGCTTGACCAAAGGTGAGGTCCATAAAAGATCCTCCAGCTGCATTATCCACCACTGGTTTAGTTATTGAATTCACGGCTCTATATAATATCTCCATTAGGTGAACATTAGTCATATGATGGTTTGGGCATCTCGCTAGCTTTGTCTTGTACCTCTCCCATGTTTCATGAAGAGCTTCAGTGGAAAGCTGACGAAAGTTGCTGATTTCATCTCTCAACTGTGCTCTTTTGGATGGAGGAAAGAATCATTCTAGGAAAGCATCTCTCAATTGACTCCAATTTGTAATAGAATCTGGAGTCAGCCCATTCAACCATAGAGTTGCCTCCCCAGATAGAGACAATGGGAATAGACGTAATCGAATTGCATTCTGACCAACACCAGGATTGTCAAACGACTTGCATGTAGAAATAAAGTTGATGAGATGCATATTCGGATCATCGCCTGCTAGTCCACCAAATAATCCCTTGAGTTGCAATAACTGAATCATGGTTCTTGTGATATTGAACTTGGCTCCGGGCGCAAATGGTGGAGGAATTATGGCTCCAGTGGCTCCAGCTCCATCAAGATCATCATCATCGTTGTCAAAAGCTGGTTGCATGGGTTCGCGATCATACCTAAACCGAGCTTGTCGATCTCTTCGGTTGGCAAGTGTTATTATTTCAGCATCATGCCTAGGGTTTACTAACTCGTCATCACCTAGATCCTCATCGTCAGGATTTGTTGCTCGTGCAGGGTTATCAATGTTTTGTTGTTGAACTTGAGCAGTGTCAAGAGCAGCTAATCTCGCCTATTCCTGTTGAGCAGCCATCCTTTCGATTTTTGCTTGTGCTTCTATTCTACCAATGCGTTGTGGTTCAGGATTGATAGGTAATAACGGTTGACCAGAACTTCTAGTATGGGGCATGCACTGAATAAAAACCTGCAATAAACAAAAACAACAAATAAAAGTAAAAGTACGAGAATCTTTGACCAAAGGGTCTAGTAATTATCACGAACTTAATTGACACTCGTATTCCCCGGCAACGGCGCCAATTTTTGATAACGCTCAATCTACAGCTCTCGTAGGAGTGTAAAGCAGTCGTTAGCAAATATAGAACCCAACTGGGTTGGGTATCGATCCCACAGAGAATAGCTTGGTCAATAAGTAGGCAACGATTACTAGTCTTTTAGTGCAAGTCTCGTAAGAAGGGGGGATTGTAATGTGTAACCAAATTATCAAAGTAAAACTTAAAATAGCAACGTAAGAAGAAAAAATGCGTAGTAGGTTGTAAAATAATGAGAATTGAGGAGTTGGAGTTATGTCCACCTTCTGAGTTATACATCTCTATTGGCTATGAGTGTGTTGAATTCCGACATGCATGTGCATATAGAGAATTGTATTCGATGGTAAATCCAGGCGTATTTCGACCTATTCGAGGATTATTTCACTTTAACTCTTTCGAGCTTAAAGCGTGTCTAACGGTACAAATTCTCCAAGAGGTTAATCCAGTTACGGCACTAACTTTTTAATAGGGGATGGGACCCTACTACCTTGACATTATCTCTTTTCCAGACAGATAACCTTTCTTTCGAACAAGTTAAATGTTATACTGGAGTATTCTAGTGTTTGCAACCACAAAGAATTTAGGTTAAGATGAAGAGAATAATGATATAAGCAGCATACGTGTCACGAACTCACAAACTCATAGCAATAGATAGTACCTCATTCGGCTTCCATAACCCCAACAGTGAAGTTTAGTTACCCATGAATGTGAAGGAAATCACAATTGACATTGTTATTATACAACAATAAAGATTTCGTGTAATAATGGTGTGGTAGGCGTTAGGCATGAACTTCCCTAGCAAGTAACGTTTCTCTTGTTGTGGAAAAATAGATGAATAGAAGAATAGAAGAAAAAGTAGAATTAATGGAAGAATTAAGGGAAAGATTTCGTAATTGAGAAGTAGAATAAGAACTAGAATTTATGAGGAATGTATGAAGATGAATAAAAATCTCTAGCATGATAGGGTATTTATAATACCCATATTCTATTCCTACTAAGCTAATGAAATACTTAACCAAATTGTACTAGGTTAATGTATTATTATCCTAATCCTAATAAACTAATGAAATACTTAACCCAATTGTACTAGGTTAATGTATCATTATCCTAATCCAAATAGGTTACTGCTAGTCCCCAAAGTCTTCAAAAATGTTGGTTTAGCCCGGGACAGATTTTCCATGCATTATTTTTGGTCCTTTAGGCGTCCAACCTCCGTTTCATTCCTTCGTGAGCTTTCTTTGGCGTCAAGTTATCCACAAAATGCTGAATTCTACATCATTTATACCTGAAACTTTGCTAATCATGTCCGTTAGCTCACTTACAGGAAAAAGGACTAAAAGTGCATAAAAAATATAATTTGTCCTCAAAATATGGCTCAAATATGGGCAAAATATATTGATATAGGAGCGTAATATCGCCTATCATCAGTAATATCCATAATTTAGCAATCCCAGTCAGTTATTAGATCTCAGTAGTATTCCATCAGTCAACGGAAGTTAGTGAGCTTAGCTCAGTTCAGTTAAAGAATATGATCTGTAACAGTTCAGTCAAGTTTAGTATGAACTGGGAAATCAGTTCTATGTCTATTCAGTTGGGAGTAGGATTCAACATCAAGTGAACCCAAGGATGAGGGCTCACCTATAAGTCAGTAGTTGATGTGAACCTTAGAAGAAATACTTATGTTCCAGAACTACGTATCCAGCATAGGTTTATTTAGTCAGTTAAATTTTTCATGCATATGAATCCTATGCATTCACCCTACCTAACATTGCGTACTAGTACATTCAAATGTATTGATGTATACTTTTCTTTTTCACTATGTTGTCTAATACCATAGGTTCGGACGTTCAGGTTTCCAACCGCACTTGTCTTCAGATTCAACCAGCAACGATAGATTTGAATGAGTCCTCATCATTCGAGTATAGCATACTTATTTCATCGGTTCATTGCTTCATTATTTCAGTTTTAGTAGACGGAGTTAGTTGGGGACATGTCCCATTAACTCCACAGTTTTCAGATAGTTTAGAGGCTTTCATATTATGCCATGTTCAGACATTTATTTCAGTTTTGTATTAGTATTGATATACCTTATTTTCAGAAGTTATGTTTTATTAGGTATTTGAACATTATGGCCTTTCAGCCTTTATTCAACATTTATACAGTATATTTTATAGTGCTCAATTTCAGATATCAGTCATGGGTTAGCTAGTGGTCCTTTGGGGTCATGAGCACCATGTAGCATTCCGGGTACCAGATTCAGGGCTTTAAAAACATGGTATCAGAGCCAGGTCCAAAAGTATCCTAGGAAGTCTAAAAATCCACTTCTATTTGAGTCCTTGACATGGGTGTGTTGTGCACCACACTTATGTGGAGGAGGCTATGTGATGTTCTAGGAGTAGTTTCCCTTCTTTCAGTATTCATGTCATTCCAGTAAGCTTAAGATCGAATTTAACTCTCAGTTTAATCCTTTCTCGCTCATCATTTATAGAATATGCCTCCCAAAAGGAGAAACATGAATCAGTCAGCCCCTTAGACTGTCCAAGCAGATCCCTTGGAAAAACACGTCTCTCATGCCAAATTCAGAACTACATTTACTACTCTAGCCAATTCAGTCATAGCTCAAAAAGAATAGTCGACTGTTGTTTCAGCCAACCTAGTGCCTAATTCTGCTGCAGCTTGGATTTAGGATTTCACCCAAGTGAATCCTTCCTTATTATCAAGTTGTAAGTCTAAAGAGGATCCATAGGAGTTCCTCATCAGCTTTAGAAAGTCACAGATATTATGGGAGTGGCTTCTAGTGAGAGTGTAGAGTTAGCAGCCTATCTTCTATAAAATGTAGCCCATAGGTAGTTTAAGCAGTGGAAGCTAGACAGGGTACATATGTAGAGACCATAGAGTAGGAATAGCTTTCTACAACCTTCTAAGATAGATTGTTTCCCCTGGAGCAGAAAAAATAGAAAGTGTTAGAGTTCCTAATTTCATACAAGGTAACATGAGCGTAAAAGAATATTACCTCAAGTTCACCCAGTTAGCTAGATGTGCTTCCTATGTATTAGCAAACAATAGATGCAGAATGAGTATGTTTATGTCTGGAATATCAGGTTGACTGGTTAAGGAGTTCAGGACTGCGATGTTAATTAGAGAGATGGATATATCAAGGCTAATAGTCCATGCTCAACAAATTGAGGAGAAGAAACTTAAGAAGAATGAGTGGGAAAATAAGAGAGACAGAACTGGTAGTTATAGTTTTTCTCAGCCAGGGTCGCAGGGTGGTAACCATTCTCAGCATAGATAGAAGATCTCATCCCCAGTTCTATCTTCATCTAGTGCAACAGTACCAAAGTTTAGAAATTACCATAAGGATGGGGCGCCAGATTCCAAATCTTGAGGTAGTAAGAACATGAGTTTTACTCATCTACTTTGCGAAGAGTATGGTAAAAATCATAAGGGTATATGTAGAGCTGGCAGCTGGCAGTGGTATGAATTTTGGATGTGGAAAATGAGGTCACAAAGTTTGAGAGTTTCCTAAACCTGGTCCTCGAAGTTAGCTCGGTCGTCCTTCAGCTCAGTTTGGTTTCTCGAATCAGTAGGGTTCCAATTCAAGCACTATCAATGGGCAATGTCCAATTAGACTCTATGTACTTCAGCCCCAACAGGATCTGAAAAGTCCTCCTGATGAAGCTATAGTTATGTTACAGATCCTTTATTTACATGTCCACACTTCTTCAAATATAGGAGCTTCTTTTTCTTTTGTAACATTGCATATAAGTCAACTTAAGGTTAGACCAAATGTTAATAGGACAATTTTCCAGCCTCCACTCTAGTGAGTCAGTCTAACACAGCTCGATAGGTATACATAAGATATTCGTTATGATATCTTAAAAAGTCAGGCCTTCAGGTTCTGGTAATAATGCCAGTATGTGTAGAAAATCAATAAGAGAAGATGATTCCCGACCCATTCCTACCTTAGTTCAAAGTTTTGTACTTCAACCAGCATGATATTTAGGCATGCTTTACGTTTTTGTCCCATGAATACAACATATATCCATGCTCTTTTCATGGAAAAGGGTGTGTTTCAAGTTTCTCCTATAAGAAGTCCAAGTTTATCCAGTATTGTGAATCATATTGCATGAACATAGAAACTCCAAGCTCAGGTCATGCAGCTCATGACTCATGCATTCATGTCATTCTTTACAGTATGTTTATCCCACAAGATTCATGACTTCACAACTAGTGTTCAGCCAAACTCAGCTTTGATCATGTATCTTCTCAGTTTTAATCGCTCGGTGAATCTGTAGTATAATTATTCCATCCCACAGGCCTTAGCTGCAATGTCAGTTTAGTAATTAATACTCAGTAAACGACTCAGATTGTCCTTCAGAACCATGTCTTTCAGTTATCAGTTACTTAGCCATCGGGATTCAGTAGTCCTGAACCAGTCTAAACCTTAGTTATAGAAACCTAACATACAGTCTCAGGTGCAGTCTTAGTTATGGTAACAGTATCAATTACCATCTTAGCTACAATCTCAGTCCCAGTCCTAGTCCAGTAGTCAAATTAGAAGCTCAGTTAAGTTTAGGATCTTTAGAGCATAGCATATAGTCATCAGTTACTCTGTTCTTAGTATTTTAGTACCTCAGTTTACAAAATATTTTAGAACCATGTTATACGCTTGGTCTTGCATTTTAAATAATACAGTGACTCTCAATGCATACTCAGCTATCTCATGTTACAGAGTTAGTCATTACCTTCTATGAAATATACTATAGAGATTTAGTCCCGCTATTCAAAAGAGGTACAATTCGGTTTTGCATGTCCAGTATTCAGCTATCAGTCATTCAGTTTATTAGATAAATTCATATATTTATTTATTTGTGCTTAGTGCCCCTATGAATCTATTCAATATGACTCTGATGCTATTGTTGTGCATTAAAATTGTTTGATGGATTTTATATGAGATTAGAATTGTGAATTAATGACATGTTTCTATGCATTCCTATTCATGTGAAAGCTTATGGAATAAAAATACTTCATGAAAATCCCCAATGATTTAGTATAAATTTATGACTATGGTGGTCAGCCGAAAAGTATCATGTCTTGTCATTTACACGCTATCGAGTCATGGGGGTATTTATTACCCGACAATTTAGATCTGTGCCTAGAACTAGTGTCAGTTTTTGCGATACTCTCAGTCAATCCATGATCAATAGAATTCAGTCAGTCACATGACTCAGGAAAACTTAGTAAATTCAGTATCAGTCTAGCTACTTAGTAATCTCAGTAATCTTTGTAATCTTAGTAATCTCCATAATTTAGCAATCCCAGTCAGTTATTAGATCTCAGTATTATTCCCTTAGTCAATGGAATTTAGTGAGCTTAGCTCAGTTTAGTTAAAGAATATGATCAGTAACAGTTCAGTCACGTTTAGTATGAACTGGGAAATCAGTTCAATGTCTATTCAGTTGGGAGTAGGATTCAACATCGAGTGAACCCAAGGATGAGGGCTCTCCTATAAGTCAGTAGTGCATGTGATCCTTAGAATAAATACTTATGTTCCAGAACTACGTATCCAGCATAGGTTTAGATGTACCCCTATGAGTCTAGGGACTATATATCTCATTTGAGTTTTCCTAAAAGGAGGGGTTGGTAGAAGAGCTCCCTGTCAAAAAGGGTCTACTATTAGCTTATCTTCACTCGTGGTATGGTATAGATACCTTTCAATCTAGGGTTATAGGTTGTACCATACCAGTACAGATTTGGGGCATGTCGGTTAGATGATTACCTCCCACAATCTTAGTTTCAGAATTTTATCTCGATAATAGAACTCAGTTAAATTTTATATATTTCCGGACTATCAAATATAGCCACTCAGCTTAGTATGGAACTCATATAGTTCCTTTAGATTTTAGGACGTTCATATACAGTCATCTATTTCAGCAAAGAACTCAGATAGTTTTTCAGAATCTAGACGTTTAGATATAGTCATCTATTCTAGTATAGAAATCCGATAGTTCTTCAAATTTAATACTGTCATACATTGTCACTCAGTATACTCAGTTATTTAGTATCCTAGTATTAGTAACTTAGGTATTAGTATTTACATGTTATCAGAATTCATTAGTCATTGTTATCACGATATCAGTTAGAGTTATGTTTTCATGTATGTATTTTCACATTCATGTTATTCAGTCAGTTAGTATTTTTCATGCATATGAATCCTATGCATTCACCCTACCATACATTGCGTACTAGTACATTCAAACGTATTGATGTATACTTTTCTTTTTCACTATGTTGTCTTATACCATAGGTTCGGACGCTCAGGTTTCCAACTGCACTTGTCTTCAGATTCAGCCAACAGCGATAGATTTAAATCAGTCCTCATCATTCGATGATAGCATGCTTATTTCATCAGTTCATTACTTTATTATTTCAGTTTTAGTCGACTATTGTTTCAGCCAACCTAGTGCCTAATTCTGCTGCAGCTTGGATTCAGGATTTCACCCAAGTGAATCCTTCCTTTTTCTCAAGTTCTAAGTCTAAAAAGGATCCATAGGAGTTCCTCTTCATCTTTAGAAAGTCACAGATATTATGGGAGTGGCTTCTAGTGAGAGTGTAGAGTTAGCTGCCTATCTTCTATAAGATATAGCCCATAGGTATTTTAAGCAGTGGAAGTTAGACAGGGTACATATGTAGAGACCATAGAGTAGGAATAGCTTTCTACAACCTTCTAAGATAGATTGTTTCCCATGTAGCAGAAAGAATAGAAAGTGTTAGAGTTCATAATTTCATACAAGGTAACAAGAGCGTAAAAGAATATTCCCTCAAGTTCACCCAATTAGCTAGATATGCTCCCTATGTATTAGCAGACAATAGATCCAGAATGAGTATGTTTATGTCTGGAATATCAGGTTGACTGGTTAAGGAGTTCAGGACTGCGATGTTAATTAGAGAGATGGATATATCTAGGCTAATAGTCCATGCTCAACAAATTGAGGAGAAGAAACTTAAGAAGAATGAGTGGGAAAATAAGAGAGATAGAACTGGTAGTTATAGTTTTTCTCAGCCAGGGTCGCAGGGTGGTAACCATTCTCAGCATAGACAGAAGATCTCAGCCCCAATTCTATCTTCAGCTAGTGCAACAGTACCAAAGTTTAGAAATGACCGTAAGGATGGGGCGCCAGATTCCAAATCTTGAGGTAGTAAGAACATGAGTTTTACTCATCTGCTTTGTGAAGAGTATGGTAAGAATCATAAGGGTATATGTAGAGCTGGAAGCTGGCAGTGATATGAATTTTGGATGTGGAAAGTGAGGTCACAAAAGTTTGAGACTTTTCTAAACCTAGTCCTCGAAGTTAGCACGGTCGTCCTTCAGCTCAGTTCGGTTTCTCGAATCAGCAGGGTGCCAATTCAAGAACTATCAGTGGGCAATGTCCAATTAGACTCTATGCACTTCAGCCCCAACAGGATCAGGAAAGTCCTCCTGATGTAGCTACAGGTATGTTACAGATCCTTTATTTATATGTCCACACTTCTTCAAATTTAGGAGCTTCTTTTTCTTTTGTAACATTGCATATCAGTCAACTTAACGTCAGACCAAATGTTAATAGGACGATTTTCCAGCCTGCACTCTAGTGAGTCAGTCTAACACAGCTCGACAGGTATACATAATCTATTCGTTATGATGTCTTAGAAAGTCAGGCCTTCGGGTTCTTGTATTAATGCCAGTATGTTTAGAAAATCAATAAGAGAAGATGATTCCCGACCCCTTCCTACCTTAGTTCAAAGTTTTGTACTTCAACCAGCATGATATTTATGCATGCTTTACGTTTTTGTCCTATGAATAAAACTTATATCTATGTGCTTATCATGTAAAAGTGTGTTTCAAGTTTCTCCTATGAGAAGTCCAAGTTCATCCAGTGTTGTGAATCATGTTCCATGAACACAGAAACTCTAAACTCAGGTCATGCAGCTCATGACTAATGCATTCATGTCATTCTTTACAGTATGTTCATCACACATGATTCATGACTTCACAACTAGTGTTCAGCCAAACTCAGCTTTGATCATGTATCTTCTCAGTTTTAATCCCTCAGTGAATCTATAGTATAATTATTCCATCCCACAGTGCTCAGCTGCAATGTCTGTTTAGTAATCAATACTCAGTAAACGACTCAGATTGTTCTTCAGAATCATGTCTTTCAGTTATCAGTTACTTAGCCATCAGGATTCAGTTGTCCAGAGCCAGTCTAAACCTTTGTTATAGAAACCTAACATTTAGTCTCAGTTGCAGTCTTAGTTATGGTTACAGTATCAATTACCATCGTAGCTACAATCTCAGTCCCAGTCCCAGTCCAGTAGTCAAATTAGAATATCAGTTTAGTTTAGGATTTTTAGAGCATAGCATATAGTAATCAGTTACTCAGTTATTAGTATTTTAGTGCCTCAGTTTACTAAATATTTTAGAACCATGTTATACGTGTGGTCTTGCATTTTAAATAATACAGTGACTCTTAATGCATACTCCGCTATCTTATGGTATAGAGTCAGTCATTACCTTCTATGAAATATACTATAGTGATTTAGTCCCGCTATTCAAAAGAGGTACAATTAGGTTTTGCATGTCCAGTATTCAGCTATCAGTCATTCAGTTTATTAGATAAATTCGTATATTTATTTATTCGTGCTAGTGCCCATATGAATCTGTTCAATATGACTCCCATGCTATTGTTGTGCATTAAAATTGTTTGATGGATTTTATATGAGATTAGAATTGTGAATTAATGACATGTTTCTATGCATTCCTATTCATATGCAAGCTTATGGAATAAAAATACTTCATGAAAATCCCCAATGATTGTAATATAAATTTATGACTATGGTGGTCTACCGAGAAGTATCATGTGTGTCATTTTCATGCTATCGAGTCATGGGGGTATTTATTACCCGACAATTTAGATCTGTGCCTAGAACTAGTGTCAGGTTTTCCGATACTCTCAGTCAATCCATGATCAATAGAATTCAATCAGTCACATGACTCAGGAAAACTTAGTAAATTCAGTATAAGTCTAGTCCTACTTAGTAATCTCAGTAATCTTTGTAATCTTAGTAATCTCCATAATTTAGCAATCCCAGTCAGTTCTTAGATCTCAGTAGTATTCCCTCAGTCAACGGAAGTTAGTGAGCTTAGCTCAGTTCAGTTAAAGAATATGATCAGTAACAGTTCTGTCAAGTTTAGTATGAACTGGGAAATCAGTTCTATGTCTATTCAGTTGGGAGTAGGATTCAACATCGAGTGAACCCAAGGATGAGGGCTAACCTATAAGTCAGTTGTGGATGTGATCCTTAGATGAAATACTTATGTTCAAGAACTACGTATCCAGGATAGGTTTAGATGTACCCCTATGAGTCTAGGGACTATATATCTCATTTGAGTTTTCCTAAAAGTAGGGGGTGGTGGAAGAGCTCCCTGTCAGAGAGGGTTTACTATTAGCTTGTCAACACTCATGGTATGGTATTGATACCTTTCAAGATGGGGTTATAGTTTGGACCATACCAGTACAGATTTGGGGCATGTCGGTTAGATGATTACCTCCCACAGTCTCAGTTTCAGAATTTTTTCTCGTTAATAGAAATTAGTTCAATTTTATATATTTCAGGACTATCAGATATAGCCACACAGCTTTGTATGGAACTCATATAGTTCCTTTAGATTTTAGGACTTTCATATACAGTCATCTATTTTAGTAAAGAACTCAGATAGTTTTTCAGAATCTTGACGTTCAGATATAGTCATCTATTCTAGTATAGAAATCCGATAGTTCTTCAAATTTAATACTATCATACACTGTCACTCAGTATACTCAGTTATTTAGTATCCTAGTATTAGTAACTTAGGTATTAGTATTTCCATGTTATCAAACTTCATTAGTCATTATTATCACAATATCAGTTACAGTTATGTTTTCATGTATGTATTTTCACATTCATGTTATTCAGTCAGTTAGTATTTTTCATGCATATGAATCCTATGCATTCACCCTACCATACATTTCGTACTAGTACATTCAAACGTATTGATGTATACTTTTCTTTTTCACTATGTTGTCTTATACCATATGTTCGGACGCTCAGGTTTCCAACCGCACTTGTCTTCAGATTCAGCCAGCAGCGATAGATTTGAATAAGTCCTCATCATTTGAGGATAGCATTCTTATTTCATCAGTTCATAACTTCATTATTTTAGTTTTAGTAGACGGAGTTAGTTGGGGACATGTCCCATCAACTCCACAGTTTTCAGACAGTTTAGAGGCTTTCAGATTATGACAACTTGCCCTCTAGTTTGTGGGTAATAAGGAGTGGATACCTTATGTTGTTTTACCCATACTTTAAAATTGTAGTTTGAAACGTCTTATTACATAAGTGCAACCATCCATCTCTTTTGATAGTCCTCGAAAGACCAAAACATGAAAAGATATTCTTTCTCACGAACGCCACTACACTTTTTCCTTCATTATCTACCAAAGATACAACTTCAACTCTTTTGGATAGGTAGTGTACAACAACAAAAATATATTTATGACAACTAGAACTCAAAAACAGTCCTATAAAATTGAGGCCCCAATCATCAAATAGTTCCATCTCTAGCATCTTAGATAGGGGCATTTTGTTATTCTTAGAGATCGAACCCTGTCATTGTAATTGATAACACTTCTTCACAAATTTATAAGCATTTTTATGGACTGAAGGCCAGTAGTATCCCATTTGCAAATTTACCTTGTAGTATCATCACCTTCATGGTGTTGCCCAGCTTGGGAAGAATGACAAGCCTTTAAGATACATTGCATGTCCCCATCCAGTACACATATTCTGATGATAATATCAGCATAACGTCTAAATAAATAAGGTTCATCAAAAATATACATGGTGACATCATGCAGAAACTTCTTCTTCTGATGAAATGCTAGGTATTTTGGGATGATATTACTAACTACAAAGTTTGCAAAGTCTACATACCATGACACCAAATCAAGATAGTCACTAGAATTTGGTCATCTAAGAAATAATTAAAAATATGTAGCTTCTCCATATTCATTTGATAATTTTCTAACCTGGACAAATGATCAGTAACTTAATTTTCACAACTTTTCCGATCTTTGAATTCAAAGTCAAACTCCTGAAGTAATAACAACCATTATATGAGTATTGGATTGGCATCTTTCTTTTCCATTCGACATCTCATCACTTTGTGTTCAGTGTGAATACTACCTTAGTTCCAAAAAGATATGCCTGAAATTTCTCAAATGCATTCGCAATAGCTAGAAATTCTTGTTCTGTCATCGTGTTATTCTTTTATGCCTTATTTAAAGCCTTAGTTGCATAATAAATAGGGTGAAATAACTTTTTTTTCTTTTTCCCTAAAACAGCTTCGAGTGCAACCCCACTTGAATCACACATCATTTCAAATGGCTTAGACTAATCTGGAGCAATGATAAAAGTTATAATAACAAACTTTTCTTTAAGGCGTTAGAACTCCTTTACACAGTCATCATCAAACACAAACTTACTCTGTTTTTCCAAATACTTGCAAAATGGGTTTGGAATTTTAGAAAAATATTTGATAAACCTTTGGTAAAAACCTACATTGCCAAGGAAACTACGAACTCAATTAACTGAAATAGGAGGACATAATTTTTCAATGAATTCCATCGTAGCTCTATCAACCTTAATTCCTTTCACTGAAATTTTATATCCCAAAACTATGCCCTTCTTCACCATGAAGTGGCATTTCTCCCAATTTGGAACAATATTGAATTCCTCACACCACTGTAATGCCTTACTTATATTAACCAAAAACAAATCAAATGATTCACCTACCATGGAAAAATCATCCATGAATACCTCCAAAGTGTCCTCCACCATGTCATAGAAGATAGATATCATACACCTTTGAAATGTACCTGGTGCATTACACAATCCTAATGACATTCTTTTAAATGTGAGGCTTTCCTAAGGGCATATGAACGTCATTTTCTCTTAATCCTCAGGTGCAATTGATACTTGATTATAACTTGAGTATTCATCGAGAAAGCAGTACCAACCCCTTCTTTCAAATTGATCAAGAATTTGATCCATTTGAAGGGAATTGGAAAATTATCTTTCAATGTCAAGGCATTCAACTTATATAGTCTATACATACTAACCAACTAGTCACCGATCTGAGTGGAATTAGATCATTTTTCTCATTAACTACAACCATCATGCCTCTTATCTTAGGCACGCACTGCACAAGGCTTACCCACTTATTACCATAGGTTAGCTAAACTACCCTCAAATCAATTCACTTTATTATCTCCTTCTTTACTACTTCTTACATTGGAGGATTCAACCTGTGTTAGGGCTCTATAGTAGGAGTGCATTCCTCTTCCAGCTGAATCTTATGTGTGCTGATACTAGGTGGAATGCCTATGATATCGGTGATAGTCCACTCAATGGCCCTTTTGTAGTGCCTCAAAAAAGAAATAAGAGATTCAACTTTATGATCCATTAAATTTGCTGTAATAATAACTGGTAAAGTATTTGCATCTCCTCGAAATGCATATCAAAAATGGTCGAGCAGCTCATTTAGTTACAACTCAAGTGGCTCTTCAGTAGATGTCTTGACAGGTGGTGTTGGATGACTCTTTAAGCACAAAGCTAGATTTATATGTGCATACGAGTATGGCCCCATTTTGGTCAAGGCACAAATAGTCTCCTCGTACTCATCAATTCCTTCGCAATAAGAATTCATCAACACTGCAACTAATGTTTCCATAGCAAACCTTTTCTATATTATTACTTCTCACTCATATTCATAAAATACATCAATAACTAAAACAACATTCATCTCCTTCTGTTGTTTCATAGATTGGCATTCATTAAAACTAACCTCCTCATCATTTAGCCTGAATTTTATCTCATTAAACTCCAAATAAATTAGTACTCTCCCTATCACTAGAAATGGTCTACCAAATATTATGGGTACTTTGAAAGCTACCTCGTAATCTAGGATACCAAAATCCAATGGAAATATAAAGCTAGACACTTTAACAAAAACACCATAAGGAATCCTTACTGATCTTTTAATCGACCTGTCAGCCATCAAAAGTTACATATTATTAAGCGTCAGATCTCTTAAACCCAAATGTTTGAAAAAACCCAACGACATGAGGTTAATTCTTACTCTAAGATCACAAAGGGCTTTTGCAAATTTAAATGATCTAATCGTACACGGAACGTTAAATGCTCTTGGATCAACTTTCTTGTGCACTAGTAATCTCTTAGCAATAGTGCTACAATAATTAATTTTATCCATCGCTTCATACTTCACTATTCTTTTCCTGGTCACAAGATTTTTTCATAAATTTTGTATATAACGACATCTACTTTAGTTCCTCAACTAAGGGCATATTCACTTCCAACTTCTTTAACATATCTGGGAATTTCTTAAACTTCATCTTAAATGCCTTCTTATGCTATCTATATGGAAATGGATAAGGTAATTTTTGTATTCATAAAGCAGTGGCCTCTACCTCCTTTCCTTTTTATTTCTTAAAATCATCAGCTTACTTATACATACATTGATCCTCGATATTTTATGCCTTTTTAGACTCCACTGGGTATTCTTTATTTGCTTCCCTTTCTAATTCCATTACATCATCTCAAACAAGTTTTCTCAAACAAGGACCAAGAAATATTTTACAACTTCAAGTGGTAATAGCTGTACAAGAATTATAATTCTTAGGGTTCTGAATTATGTCACTTGGCAATGTACCACTCTTCTTTAGATTGAATGCTATCGACAATTGATTCATCTACTGCTCTAATTGCTTAATAGATATGGAATGTGAGTCAACTAATTGACTCATCATCGATAAGCCACCATCATCTTGCTAACTCTAGCATCTGTTGATTTCATTTTTTACAAAAAATTTGGCCATCATATCCTAAATTAATATGTTGCCCAAAACTAATCAAAGTTGTGTTATGACTACAAGGTTGTATATATAAACCACTCCTACCAGTCTTGTTATTCTAGTTACCTTTGTTACAATCTCTATAACCAACCTTGTCATAGTAATTTCGACCTTGACTTTCCCTGCTATTTCCTCTAAAACCCTTCTAATTATTAATGTAGTTTGCCTCTTCTTCAGAATATGATTAAGATCCGCTAGTATGTGACCCCATAAGTTTTACCTTTTGGACCTTCCCTGATAGTATATGCTTTGTAAAAAAATCGATCTGTGTCTTTATTTGAGACATGTCATGATCATACTCCTCTTTTCTCCTACTTTGTAATGTTGATATTCCACTAGACCTAGTATTACTTTATACTTAGAAGTTTTCTAGCCTTCGTAAATGTGTGATCCTATTTCTTGACCCTTATGACCATAAAGTATCAATCTTTAGGTTTATTCATGATCAGGAATGTCAGTAGGTCACTGTGGGTGAGTTTTTGATTTTTTAGACGTCGTTTGAACCGTGTTCAGATGATCAAAATAGTTGATCAATGTGATCTCAATGCATCGCTTAGCCCATCGCGTCGACATATAATTTTCCCTCAGCTTTCAGTGCAATTCTAGTGAACCAATACGAACTAGATGCAGCGTGTTGGCCATTGCGTTGATACCATTGACACGACATGTCGGCCTGTACGCCACAGGGCAATGTTTTTGCTCTTCCAATTCCGTGTCCATAGGGATATTTAGGTCAATTTCCCCACTCCTATTAAGCCCTAAAACACGTAACTAACCTTTTCTAAAGGAAAATTTCACTCATTCTCCCTAAAATCCACTCAAGAACAAACCCTAGGAGATCTAATTTGAAATTTATGATTCAAGAACGCACCATCAATATTCATGAATTCAAGCACCAAGGTATGTTAGGTGTTAATCCAAGGTTTTCCTTCCACCCTTGTAGTTCAAAAACCTCATTTAAAATTTTAAGTTTATTTATGTCATGAATTCCATGCTGGTTTTGAATGTATTCTTGATTATCATGTTAGTTGAGTTTATAATTTATGATTTATTACAATATTGATGTATATTTATTTGACATATGTTCATTATTATGTGAATTCATGTTAAAGCCCTTGAATTTGTAAGTTGGGATTTGAAATCATGATGCATACATGTTGAATATTATTATGTGCATAGATTATGCTACCCAAGTGTTTGATAAATTGCTCATGTGGATTAAATTAGGAAATTATGACATGTTAACATATGTATATACTAATGACTTACAAGTGTCTGACAAATTGCTCATTTGGATTGAATGGTGAAATCATAATATGTTAGTATATGTATAAGATTATGTCTTACAAGTGTTTGATAAAATGTCTCTATGAATTATGTATGAACATTGTAATGTTTTTCAAGATCAAGCTATGCTTTACTTTTTATGCTATCGAGTCTTGGGTGTATCTCATATCCTGTAATCTAGTTATTTACCTAGAACTGCAGTTGCTTCCGAATAGTCTCAATGATGTCACGTGTAGTAGCATTAAGTCAGTACATGACTCAGTATATCCAATCTACAAATAGAACTAGGAACACTCAATCTGTTATGGTACTCAGTGAAGTCAGTCCACTTCATCCAGTTAACATGATTAGTTATAGTTCATTCTAGCCTAGAATAGTTTAGAAATTAGTTCAGTTTCTATTTAGTTGGGAGTAGGATTCAGCACCAAGTAAACCAAATAATAGGGACCCACCTGCCAGTAGAAGTTGTCCTTGTGTTCCAGAACCATGTAGCCAGCATAGGTTGAGACATCAAGCTGCCAATTGAGTATTGATAAGGTGCTCTACCTACAAGTTGAGGGTGCCACCATTCTCATTGACAGAACCTTCCCGATTAGGGGGAATCAACACATGTATTTACCCATGGTATGGTACTGACTCCCTTTAAAATGGGGTTATAGGATGGACCCTAAATCAGTTTAGAGAAGGAGCATGTCGGTTAGATAATTATCTCCTATAGTTTTAGTTTCACTCTCAATATAGAGCTCAATTCAATTCTACCAAATCAGGACTGTCCGACACAGTTACCCAACTCAATATAGAACTTAATTCAATTCTACAGAACTAGGACCATCAGATGCAGTCACCTGGCTCAATATAGAGCTCATCTTAGTTCTATAAAATTAAGACTGTCTAAAATAATCACCTAACTATCAGTAATAAAGTTATCAATAAACTGAAAACTCAGTATCTAGTGTTAATATGATGTCAGACAGAGTGTATGTATATGTGTGCACAATATTGCGCATTTAGTCTTTCATCAGTTTCAGTTACACATGTACTCTCATTAAGTTGTATTCATAATAATCAATTAGTTATTGTTCATGCATATGAATCCTTGCATATCAGCCTACCTCACTTAGCATACTAATACATTCACATTACTGACGCATACCTCTTCTTTTGCGCTATGATGTTTTATATCATAGGTTCAGATGCATAGGCTCCTAACCGTGCCAAGCAACCTAGATTATCCGTAGCAGACCTAGTGGTGAGTCCTCATATTTTGAGGACAAAGTTATCATATCATTTTATTATGTCTATATTCAGTTTAGTTCAGTAGTTAGAGTTAGTTGGGGGTTTGTCCCATCAACTTCAGATTTAAAACTTTCAGTTAAAGGATTTTTAGACTAGACTAGTTCAGACAGTATTCAAATTTTAGATGTTTATTAGATGTTATTATTTACCAGTATTTAAGAATTTGAGCATTATGGCATTTCAACCTATTTTCACATTTATTACAGTATTATTATTTAGTGCTCATAGCAGATATCATTCATGGGTTAGTTTGTGGCACTTCAGGGTTATAAGAACCATGTAGCGTCTGGGTTATAGACTTGGGATGTTACACCTATTGATTTATGGTTTATGCTTCCAAAAATTGAGTGAGAAATGGTTGGATTTGCAACTTTTGGTCTCTTTATACCAGTACTAGGTCGTCAAGTCATGCTATCGTGGCCCAGGACCTGCGACCATATAATTTACTAGATACAAAAGCTGGTTATAGTCACAACCCATGTCATGCAATTGCACTACCACTATTGTGGCCCTTTATTGCGATAGCTATTGCACCAGATAGCAGCTGAAACTTGGAAATTTTTCCAAGTTTTTGTCAAGCCCTTAGGATTCATCAAAAATCTGGTATATGCAAATAAAATATGTAACCATACCAAATTTGATGTTCTATACACGATGGCAGCCTAGGAATATCCATCTGAGGTAGTTTTGACCAAATGTGGTACCCACACCTATATTTGAAATTTCTTAATTTTTTGACCAATAGGTTAAAATGATCTTGGGTTCCTTTAGACATAAACCATAAGTCTACCTAGCTTGAAATCGATATTTTAGAGATACTGGTGTAGTTTGAATTTGCATATAACATAATTTTACTAATGACTTCACACAATGGCTATATTAAACCTGTGAAGTCAGCAAAATAGGGAATTCGCTCTAAAGTTCTAATGAACTACCCTGAAACCAAACTATCAGACCGGACAAGTCTTAAATGACTTAGGGCTGCTATAGAAATTCTCTAATAATGAAAATATGTGGAAATATTATAAACAACCTAAAGTGTGATTGCATGATATTAGTTCCAATTCAATTTTTGTGATTGATGATATTATTAATTATATGAGTTTATGCACTGAGTTGCATTATGATACCCAAATTCAGTTATGGTATTAGATATTATATCTTGGCTTTTATTCTTGTGTGTGAATTTCCTATCACTAGTATGTGCCTATATAAATCAGCCTTATGGAGAGTTGTGTAGGTATGGGTATGAGTGTTGCTCATAAAAAATTATGTAGAGCTTGTATCTATCATCCTTTTGAGGGGTTGCATATGTATAGTCTCAAATTGTTGGCTGCTAAGTATTGATTAAACCTTCTATGCCAATGACGGAGGTGGTTTAAAGGCTTTATTTGGTATTGTTTGTTTGGACTAGCCGGTTACCTTGTATTTTTATTGTTATTATGGTTAATTATGACAGGTTGATTTTTTGATTGGTATTGAGGTTTAAGGTATGACCTTGATTATTTATCTTATGATTTCATTATTATGCATAAATATACCATGGTTAGACATTATGGCTTTTGACCCTAATATCATAATCCTTTTCTTGCCGATTTCTTATTATGGTAATTATCTTATTTTTGAAGTATGGATTAGAGTTTCAAATAATACAAGCCTTAATTCCTACAATGACTAGGAGGCTTGGAGATGCTAGTGTGATGACTTATTTTATACCTTGAGTGGACCTTGTTTATACATATTATATATATATATATATAACTATGTGTAGCTGTGGTATTACCATATATCCCTCACTTCCTTTATTTATTCAGGTTGTAAATTCATTCCCTAGACCTGTATAAAATTATATATCTTCTCATAGACCTTTTTATTCATGTATTGTCCAGTGATATACTTTATAGTGTTGCGGTTCCTGTTTATGGCCAGAATGAGATAGTTCATCCTTAATACCTCCTTAGCCTTATTATTTTAGTTCTTAGATATGAATAGGATAGTTTATCCTTATTATCTCATTAAATTTATTATGAAGCTACTTGGTATTTGGTTTGTAGTTTACATTATTTCTTACATATTATGTATGTTTACATTATCTTTGGAGTTCAGTCGGTTGTTTCCTACTGAAAACAATGTATTTGGTACTCATACTACTCTTCTATATCCTGCATATCAAACTACGGGTTATCATCATTGTTGAGTGCATTGTGTAGATTATTTATGGTGCAGAGACATAAGGTGAGTTCTCAGAATTTAGAGTATTACCTTCCCTCCTCTTATGTACCAAACTAATCTCAATATTGTATTTAGAGATGGGTTGTATCTGTATATTCATTACGTACCTTTTTTTGTATCCTTATTAAATTAGAAGTTCCTGTACTGATTCCACTAGGTTTTAGGACTATATTATGTGTAAGCCTTTTTATTACATTTTTTTTGCATTATACCTCAATTTCTCTTTGCAGTCCATTACTGGTAGTTGTATACTATGGGTTTTCCTTCCTATTGGAGGGTTATGATAGGCACCATCATGACAAGAGAAATCAGGTCATGACACTGCTTTAGTGACATACGCTTTAGAATAAGGTGACTTATTTAGCGGCTCTTTGGGGATTTTAAATCTCCTTTCTTCACGTTATCATCCAACATATCATTCATCATTTTTATACCATTTTTGATAACAATAAAGATACACCTTCAATAAGAAGATTCTCTGGTAGTTGTCGAACATTGTAACCCTATAAAGGTTGTGGTCAAATCCCAAGGGAATATATGGAATTGCATTTTCTTTACTGCGATAATCAATGAGCAAAATTGGAAAAGGAAATGAGGGGTTGTAATCACTCATCAGTGAATACTAGGACTATGTAATAGTATAAACTTTGGTTGTAATCAGTCTTCGGTGAAAACTAGGACTATGTCCCCATTTCTTCTCTACTCAGTAGGCTTATCATGCTTTATTTAACAACCCGATACCTTGCATGATGACTTTGATAAGTTATGTACCACCAACTGTCTTCTGGACAAGCTGACAGATTTCAACCTTTACCTTTTGAGTCTTAGGATGTTTCCTTACTAACCCTTATACTAAATCCCAATTAACTAGTTCCTTTGAGTCTCTAGCTATAAGATGATTGCTAACTATCTTACTTAGATAATACCTAGTAGTATGGATCGACAGTTGAACATCAAACTACTATTGTAATTATCTTTTTCCAGTCACTACTCCTCTTTTGATGTAAGTAACAATAATCTAGGCAGGATCCTCACCTTTGCAGACACTATGATAGCCATTAAAATGAAGATAATATAATCCATGCATGGGTATTGATTCAGAACAATGTAGCACTTCCCCTACTTTTTCAATCTACCACAGTTTCCACAGCCCTAACTAAGGGTGAAGTAATTAACAACGTTCATAATTGGAAGCATAAGATGTAATCACAATAATCACAACTAAAACCCCAAAACTTTAAGTAAATATATCAACCAAAATCAATACAAAATTATTCCAAGGCAAAAATAGAATCTCAGAATAAAAATATGTTTGTAAGTATTACACACTGTCTTTTCTCTGGACTGTGGACTTCTGGCACTTACCTTACCCATATGCGGTCCAAATGTTCTACATGCGGTCTGCATGTTGACATAAGTAAGTGCCGAAAGTTCTTTTTCAGCTCTTTCTCTCCCCGGATCTTCAATTCTTGTACTTACCATAGTCATATACGGACCACATATGCTACAAGAGGTCCACATATAGACATAGGTAAGTGCCAGGCCTTCCAAGTTTTGTAACCAATCTTACAAATTTCAAGTTTCAACACATGCTTTGGTCATGTACATTCGGAAAGTGTCACAAATAACCCGAAATGATTAAGGAAGTAGCCTAAAACTCTATTTTTCATCATTTTTTTGAACTTAACATCCAAAACGTAGTTTCCTGCAAAACATACTCAAAACATTTCATATCTAACAAAACAACCTAAGAAACTTGCCTATTTTCATAGTTTTAAGCATCGAAAGTGCTATATTTCTATAGCACATCAACACCGTCAACTTATATCATTTAAAAATCCTCGGAAAATACAACACAATAAAACAAATATGATGCTTAACTAGAAGAATCAAAGCTATCCAAGGCAGCCAATCAATACTTTAATTTCTAATATAAATACCCTCTTTAATCTCAAATTTTCAAAACCAACTACGTATAAACATGAAGCACAATATTGTGACATAATGGGATAAAGGTATAGTATTACATTAACAGCAAATAACCATGCATATGTACAAGTTCTACTACCCAAGAAGGTAAGTATCAAGTAATATGACTCATGTGGCCTCACAACAAAGAAGTCCTACTCACTCACATAAAATAATGCATGTTAGTACAGGGACAGTAAGGAGACACTGCAACTTAGAAGTCAAGTTCCAATCAATGTATGTTAAATACCATAGGCTTGCCCTTATTTTGTTTACCTTAGTTTACAGACAGTCAAGTTAGGATCACTGTAGGACTTTTCTCATCTTGTAATGCAGGATTGGTGGGCTGGTATTGTATATATGGATATCAAGTGACTAAGCCTCCTTGGCACTACAATAAATTTGGGGTCAACTCATTAACCATCTTTCTTTTTATTCAACCATTATATCTCCCTTTTAATTATTTATTGCACATTATGTTGACTGTGGTTTTTTATTCTTTATTTTCAATTTTTCATAATTTTTCTTTTTCTTTTTCTTTTATTTTTCTACTACACCCTTCTTTACTAACTTTTTCTCTCATTTCACCCTTCTACATACCCACTTTACATCTTACACCCCTATGATAGCCACCCTCAACTTAACTGATTTGCCTGAGTTAGAGTGCACAATGTCCAACGAGGAATGGGCCAAAATAGTTTAAACAATATAATGGGAAGGTGAAACGTGCAACAAGAAAAATAGGCTATAAGGCTCAAATTAGGATCAAGGAATACTATTTCATAATGGGAAGGTCATTTAGACTAAAAATGGACTAAAACAAAAAAATAACCTATGATCCTTTTCTAACCGACTATCCTACAACCTCGGCAAGACTAACCGGGCATGTTTTGAATTCAACACATAAAGAAAACTAAGTAGCATCTTACAGACACATGGAATAGAGTAAATATTACAAGTTACTACTTATCTAGTTCATGAAATTACAAGTAAGTGATTATCATATCCCTAATCCTAGTTCCATAAAAAGATAAACAACGTTCACGTATACAAACTTTCACACAGTTCCAAAACATTGGAAGTGTATCATTTTTCTCAAACATAAATAAAAAACTTGACAACTTCCCAACATACTTAAAAATGTCCTAATTACACAAATATATATCACAACATGAAAGAAAACATAATACAACACAAATTCATCCTAGACATGCTAGTACTACAACCATCCTACGGTCGACATGAATAGAAGCACACAAAATAGCCCGCGGCGGCTATGGTATACCCCACCCCTAATTGAAAAAACTATGCACTATCCCAAATGTGCTAAGATAATATAAAACAAAGGTAATGAGTACATACCTGTGATGCACTAAGCATCCATGTCATGAGCATCCCTAGATGGCGGTATATCCACTAGTGTAGGTAGTGGTGGTGGCAATGCCTACTAGAATATGAACCCACTGCTTTCTCGACATCCCTCTACTTATTAATAAATATAGAATCAAATGAATCACGTCTAGCCTATTTGAAGGCCTGGTCATATGGACGATTAGGATCCTACAGATTCCCAATGTGTCCTCTCTTGGTCCCTACTATTGGGAACTCCTCCTCATCCTCCACAAATAAATAAAAATATTTGATCCCACGTTGATATGATATCTAAACTACTAGGGGTATGACTGATAGAGTGCCTATCATATGACTCTCTGTGATAGATCATACCTTTACTCACAATTTATCTACCTTCTCCCTAAAATAACCTTGGTCCACCAACTTAATCTTTACAAATTGGGTTGGAACATATCTCTCAAAAGCATTAATATATTCTTGTAAATAAACATGAAAATCTGACATAGCAACTCTTTGTATGGCATCCCATATGTCCTCTATGATCACTATTCTAGTCCAGAACCATGGCCAAATCTACCCACATTGAGCAGCCACCTCGGTCTCAACAACACGTAACAACTTATTAGCGGCTCTCTGACTATCTGCTAAGATCTGCAAGAACTCATGCAATACAAAAGTCACACCTATATTAGCACCTATAGTAGATGGGCTAAGGGGCAATAAATAATCACCCATTGGCTCTGACCTTGAAACCGAGGCTGATAAAGAAGTGGCTGGTGCCCCCTCTCCTTGGGTAGTCAAATTGGGGGATTATCTCTACTCCCTTATCTCAAGAATAATGGTAACTCCCAAATCACCTCCATGCACATCGCTAGTCTTTGTGAAAACTGAAGGGCCCTCAGTCTAGATACGAGGTACTGTGGCAGGCCTACTAGGTCTTCTACGAAGGTGTGGGCATGTTTGATCCGGCATAGTTTTCATATATGTAGTGTCTATCACAAGTACTCTCTCATTGACTCTTCGTCTCTTTTGTACACTTGCCTCATCACACAATCTCTGAATAAGGCACAACAATGGTAAATTTTTCACCTCGTCAAAGGCCCTATCATGAATCTCATGTCAGAAAATGGTTGTAATGTTAATATCATACCAGTCCATTATACTAGCAATCAGTGTGGCTCCTTCCCAAGATAATAAATTATCTAAATTAGTCAGGAACAATCTATATCTCATGAGAAACTACTAAAACTTAGCAGAAAATGTCAATAAGGCCTTCTTTATCACACCATGTCCCTCGATCCATAGGGTCTCATCACCCAAGGGTAAAATATAGCTAGCTATCCACCTAGCCATCTCAACTACCTCATGTCTATAATCTACTTCCCTCATGATATGTTTGTAACGTATGACTTTCAGTCTATTATCACACTCTATAATGGATGCTAGAGTGATATATTCTGGACCAAAAATAACATAATAAATAGTTGCTGCTGAAATGTCAACCCTGGACCCTCTAACAAAGGTCTGCTTAAGTTATGGCTACTTCATATGTCTTATCATATAAGTAAATATGAGCATTATAAGTACTATTGTGGTAAGATATGATGCATAAAACTCTAGCACCCAAGCCATACTTAGAGAATTAAGTGGTCTAGTCATTCTCTCCAACTAATAACAATTAAAGGCAGTGTACAACTATGGTACTCTACTCAATGCAGATAGATCAATTATGTTCTCCTTAAAAATAAGCCTATTAAGCCTTCCAATATCTAAGATATGATTTTTTATATCATATATTATCCATATTCCCTCCACACACCACCCCGAGTTATCCTCATCAAGAGGTGCCTCTAAGGCCTGTGTAAGGGTGATGGAACTCTATCCTTGTTGTGCTAGTGCCTCCTCATACTTAATGGTAAACTCATAGAAAGCCTACTTTATACTCTCCTCGGATTGGGATACACATCCTCAAACTGAGGTACCATTAATGGGTCTTTCTGATCTGTATCCTAAGTCAAATATTGGGACCTCTCCTCAAATTACGGTTCCTGAGCTACGCCCTATGAAACTAGCTTATAATATACCTCATCCTATTTCTCATCATCACTTAGTAGAGGATAATGTGGAGGTTATCTCTGGGATGACTTTATCCTCGATTGAGTTAGAGCTTCCTGGGTAGCCTAGACAATATTAATAGCCTCAGTCCGAGACCTAGGTCAGGTAAAGGTTGGGCTTCTGCCCCATTATGAGTGCTCAGGTAGAGATATTCCCTTAAAATAGTAGTTTTATCTTCCTAGCATACTTGGCCTCTAGTCACTCTACATATTGCCTTGGATGCAACTTTTATAACTTAGAAATAGGGTACTCCTCTCCAAGGCCTATATGCTCCGGGTACTTATACCATCTCCTTGATGTATCAACCATCTACTTAGCAGCTTTTTGTGTCATGTGTACCTAAAAAACTAGGCGTTAGTTTACAACAAAATATGTGGGATTGCAAAAGTTCAAAAAACACATTGATCTTTAAAAGTTCAAATTTTTTCACAATATTCACACCCCTACAACCTACTTACAATCACAACAAGTCAAGTGTGTGCACATATATCAGGAATCATGATTTTTAATGCAAACAAAAATGCCCAACTTTTGGTATTCCACTACTTGTTCAAGTTCATCCAATAAAATCTAATTTAAACAAAGCCTCACCTCAAGATTTTAGGCTAATTTAAGGCTCCTACACATAACCATGACTGTTTCTATATATTTTACATAGAAATACATATATCAACTTGCAAGTTTAATATTCAAATACATAGAGCTGAAAAAGATACTTTTTCGGTGAAAATATAGAAGTAAACTCTAAAGAAATAAAGTAAAACAAAAGATTGGGATTGTATTAAGACTTATAGGACTGTTGGGTACCTCAAATAAGTTTCAATTTCTATTTTTTCTAATTATGGGTTTTGTTTTTTCTTTGAGAAGGAAGTTTGGATGGATTTATTGAGAAAAATGGAATTTTAAGGATTTGAATTGGTTAAAATAAGGAAAATTATGTTGAAAATGGGTTTTGTTTTTTCTTTTAGAAGGAAGTTTGAATGGCTTTAAAAGTAGATCCCACAAATAAGCCATTTGTAGCCTAGCGATGGACGCATGTCCTACCCGCGGTCCGCTTGTGCTTGGCACAAGTGGGACTAAATTTTCAGCCTAGTTTTATGCTTTTTGTAATCTATATTTTGATGTTTACCCAAGAACTAATGGTTACATTAATTGAATTTATGGCTCTAAAAGTATGATTATATGTCAAATTCTAAAACTTTCCATTATTATCCTCAATATTTAATCTTTTCAATCATCACTCAACATTACCTGGCCCGAGTGATACTTGTGATCCTGATCGATCAGACACAAAGTTCTTTAACTTAGGAAGTTACGGGTGTAGGAATCCTACCGTACTCTAGATATTTCCATAAGCTATAAACCTAAATAAGAAAAAACAAGAAAAAATGAACACTAAAATAGTGGGTTACCTCCAACCCAACTCTTGATTTAACATCACAGCACGACATGGCTATGCTGGTTACTCAGACTTCACCAACTAGACCATGGGTTCCCTCATATGCAACCCATGATTTAACATCACAACACATTGTGGGTACCTTGATTACTCAAAATTGATCTAGTTACCCATAGGAATACCCTACAGGGTCATCAATGCATTTTATCACCGACATTACCCTTATGTCAGTCGACTACATCATTATTTTTTGGATGTTGAATATGGACTCCTCACCATTAAATTTGAACATCAACTATCCCTTGTCCATGTCATCCACTACTCTACCTGTGTCTATAAATTATCTCCCCACTACGATAGGCATCTCAGCATCAGCCTCACAGTCTAAAATAACCAAGTCAGTCAAAAAAATAAAGCTATCAACTCTCATAATCATATTAAAGGAAATACTCATAGAGAATTTAGCCATAAATATCCACATTGCATTCCATTCAAGGGAACTTAGACCCAATTGCTTGAATACAGCGAGCGACATTAAATTTATCTTGTCTACTAGGTTATATAATGTTCTAGCAAACTCGGATGACCCAATAGTTCTTGGTATAGCTAATTCTTTGGGATCACCCTTTCTCTGGGCCAGAGACGTAGTCGTTAGTGCACTAAAATGGTGCAACCCATCAATATCCTCAATTGTCTCACTTTTCTTCTTTGTAACCAGTTTCTTTATAAACCTTACATATCCAGACATCTTCTTCAATTCCTCAAGAAAAAGAATGTTCAAGATGAACTCTTTTAGCATCTCAATGAATCTCTTGAGCATACCTTCCCCTCTTTTCTTCTTTAATGTTGGAGGAAAAGGTAGGGGTGGTCTTGGAATTTTCCTTATTTCTAGCTCAACGACTTGATCCTTACCTTTTTCCTTACCCTCTGTACCATTACCACCCATTTTATTTTCTAACTCTACAATATATGTGTTATCAAAAGAAGTTTCACCATGGCTAAACACTTCTACAATAGGTAATGGAGAATCCACAGTAGTCATACCACTCCTTGTGGTATTGGCAAGAACATAACCGTCATTATTCAGTGCTGCTGACATCTGCCCAAATTATTGATCTAACTACTTAGGCTATTATCCTGATTTTCTTAACACTTTACAATCTTAGTTAGCTTCTCTACCATTCTTGATTCTATATCTCATGTGCTTGGTGGAATATACCTATATCCCTTCTCTTTGTAGTTATCCTTCTTTCTCCATTAATTATTTCACTCTGTACTATGGTCTCTGTACCTTTTATTATAGTTCCAACCTTGGTTTACTTGTCGTTTCACTCAAAAACTAGCCAATTGACTATCCAGATAATTTTCTTCCTCCTCTAACTCTGACTTAGAAGCTTTAAAAGTTGAACCCTATTCTCCTACTGCATTAACTTTATCAAACCTTGCTACTATAAACTATTGTGCTAGTAACCCAATATAAATTCTAAGTATCGTAATTTCTTGTGCTACTAAATCATAAGCTACTTTTTGGTCACGGGAGAAACCAGTATCGTAAGCTACCTTCTCAGGCTCCTAAGTTTGACACTCTTAGTTAGTAAGCAAAATCGGATCTAGCATATCCAAAGTTACCTCCGAGTGTAGTCTTATGTATGGTTTTCCGGTCAGCCACGGCTCTAGAATTGATGGTCAAGGATTTTTAGAATATCTCCAGTAAGATCGTCCCTAAAATCCTATGGTTAGGCTCCATACAAGATTCTTCTTGAACCTGAACCAAGACTCATACATGGATTTTGATTGTAGCTTCTTGAAACTATAAATCTCAACCTTAAGATACAATATCCTTGATGAAGGAGAGAACCGATTAAAGAATTTCTTGCACAACTTATTCCATGTAGTGACAGATACACTTGGCAGTTCCCCTAGACAAAACCATGCTTATTATGTAAGTGGGAAGGGGAATAAACTCAGCCTAAGTCCATCCTGATTTAACATTGGATTTGAGTACAAATTATAGATCCTAATGAAATTTTCAAGGTTCATGTTTGCATCATCTATAGGTAAACTTGCAAATACATCCTTTAGATTTAAAATTTGAATAATTGCACTTGTTATGTCAAACTTAATGCCTGGGGGTAAAATAGGAAAAATATTAGCTCCAGTCTCTATTGGCTCAAAGAACCCTAGATTCTCTTCATCATCATCATATGGATACATGTATTGGTATAGTGGGATCACTGAAAAATGACCACGTCTAACTCTATATCGATTTCTACTAGGTGTTGCTTGACGGTCTACTTCCTACCTTTGAATAGCTAACCTTACCTTCCAAGATATCTTTTGAGCATCTTCTTCTAACTACTAATTAGCAGCTTGTGCTAACAATACCACCATCTTCTAACCAACAATGTCCTGAACTCCTTCAGGAGGAGGAGGACCACCTGGTGTGCACAATTACAATCCCCTTTAGTAATATCATCTCTTTTCGACTCTGTCATTCTATGTGGTGTTTATAGGATCCTCTCTAGAATTAGATTCACTGGGAGTAAGAAATTGCCTCTAGTCCATGTTATATAAATACACTGGTGTATACCTAACTAAGAATAAAAATAAAAAGACCAAAAAACTACAGCCACCTTGATTTATAACTCAGCACCATATTCCAAGCAACGATGCCAAAATTTGATAATGCCCAAGATACAACTTCAATATAAAGATTATAAAATCACTATCAAATATAGTAATCTAACAAAGGTTGGGGTTGAATCATATGGGAATACGTGGAATTACAGCTTTCGGCTACTATGATCAACTGGAAGAAAAAGAAAAGTAAATAGAGGGTTTGTAGTTTTAATATCGAATAAGTAGCTAGTATCAAATATCATTGTAAACAGTAATCGGTGAACACTAGGATTTTCTCATCATATCTTCTCCACTCTAAAGGCTTATCGTTCTTTAATTAACCAACCTGATACCTTGCATGATGAATCTGATAAGTTATCTACCACCAACCATCTTTTGGACTAGCTGACAAATTTTACCCTTTACCTTTTGAGTCACAAGATGTTGTCTTACTAACATTTATATTAGATCCCAGTTAAATAGTAGCTTTTGAGTACCTAGTTATTAGATGACAACAAACCATCTTACTTAAAAAATACCTAGTAGCATGGATGGACAGTTAAACTTAAAATTAGTATTGTAATTATCTTTTCCTTTTCAATACTCCTCTTTAAGTGTAAGTATAAATAATCTAGGAAGGATCCTAATATTCCAAACACTATGATAGCTATTAAAGTGAAGATATCACAATGCATGCATGGGTATCGATTCAGAACAATATAGCACCTCCCCTACTTTGACAATTCTCTAGGGTTTCCACAACCCTAGCTAATGGTTTTTAGCCGCTCAATATTATGAGGTAATCAAAAATGTTCATAATGAAAAGCATAGAATATAATCACAATAATCAAAACTGAAAACCTAATACGTTAACTAAATTAATCTACCAAAATAAATAAAAGATAATTCCAATCTTAAAATCAGATCTCAAAGTCAAAATATGTTTTTGAGTATAAAAAATGCATAACTTTCTAAAAATACATTAATGGTATTCAAAGTACATGAGGAAATCCTACAAATCAAAGCCTGGACAAAAAAAAGAGAAAAGAGGTACGTGACTATATAACAACATGGGTTTTGACCCTTAGAAAATTTCCTAGACTTTTGTATCTTGGATCCAATATGAATCATGGGTACAATCCGTATGATAGGGTACAAATGGTAAGGTCCTTTCGTATTGTTACCATTATTGGTTGGTGGGATGGGTTTTGGGTTCTTCAATGGATACGACTTACGAGTATAAGTCCTATTTGTGGGTACAGGTCATTTGGTTCCTTAACTTAATCTTAGACTTAGTTACTTAGGTTGGATCTTAGTATAAGTGTCTTACTGAGAGCCGTAAGCCACTGTAATATTTGTACTATGAACTCATATAGTGGATAGTTTCTAAATCTTTCTTGGGTTTAATCTGCTAGGGGTATGGATCATATACTTCAGATATGACTTAGTTGGATGAGTCGTATGATGGATAGTGTTGGATCCAAAGGTTGAGAATAGGATATTAATGAAGCGTACTAATAATATTAGAGGGTATGACTCGTAAGGGTCAGTCGTACCGCTATGATGAGATTTTATGCAACTCAATTAGGGCTATTATGGATATTTTCCCTCTTATCCTAATTAGGTCCAATGAATTCTAACCTACTTCGGAGGTTATTTACCCTATTACTCCATTCATTAAAACATAGAAAGTCTTTTAAAATGCTTTATAATTCCCTCAAACCTTTACGCAATGGAATCAAGGGCTTCAACTAGAGGATTAATTTGGGGATTGTGACCGTGTGAAAGATGTCACACTTTATATTTTGGGGATGTACTAGTCATCCAAGGTTTTTTTCCCTATTCGTGCGGCTACATGGACTAGGGCCCTTTCAGTAAGAGGAGCAGAACCCATATATCCTATGGGTGGATTAGGACGTCAAAGCTACACAGCCCAGGTAAAGTTTTAAATGCATGCTAAACCTGGTCCACTTTCCTGGCATGATTATATATATGTATGGTTGTGAACATATAGAGGGACCCATTTTAATGTTTTAAATGCATACACATTCCTACACTATACAGGGAGCGACCATTCTACTCCTCCTAAATAGTGATTAACTTGGGCATCATTATTTGGATTAAGGTGGTGAGATTCCATCCTTTTGGACGGTTTTATTCTATCTTATCGATATTTCTAGACACATTGATTTTATTTTGCAAATTGGTTTCTGTCATGATTGGGGGCATGTCACAATAGAATTCTATTACTCTTTTTGTTAGAGATTTTATGGTAATGTTATGGGTTGTAATGGGTGGGATCGGTATTGATGTCATCCTTGGCATTTAAATAAGCTGGTGGAATGACATCATTGGACATAATTTCTAACTATTTCATCGTATAGTATTCTGGGATTAATTATATTATTTTTTCAAACTTATTTTATTCTGTCCTGGTTTATGGCCTTTGGAATGGTTTGGTATGGTTAGGTGGTTGGTGTGGGATTGTTAGACTCAGTTAGGCTGGTCAGTTTTGTGATCCTATCCGAGAGTCTTCAAGTGAGCTATTACACTATTTCATTATATGCTTAAAATTCAGCCAACTCAGGGCAGGCGGTTGGAGGTTGGGTTGAGTAACGGGGGTGGTCTTCGATCTCGGTTGGACTTGGAACTCCCATTAAGAAATAGCTCTCGGTTAGTTCATCTCAGGCCACTTACCTATGTCGAATGCAGCCAACAAGCGGGTACAATGCCACATGTGGCCTGCACTAGGATCATGTAGACATGGGCAAGTGCCAAAAAATTTTCCTACACTTTCTGCTCTCTAGACTTTGGACTTCTAGCATTTACTTTTCCCACATGTGGTCCATATATTCTACATCTGTTCTATATGCTTAATACTTAAGTGATGAAAGTTCTTTTTCATATCTTTTACTCTCTGATCTTTAAATATGGTACTTACCCAGTCACTTATAGAGCACATTTTCTATATGCAGCCCACATGTAGACATAGGTAATTGTCAAGCCTTATAAATATTGTAACCAATCTTCCAAACAACAAATTCCTTGGTCACATATATCTAAAAAATTTCACAAATACACAAAAATGATTAAGTGTCCAAAAACTCCATTCTTCATATTATTCTTGAACATTGCATCCAAAGCTTAGTTTCCTACAAAACATACCCAAAATGCATCATAACTAAAAAACAACCTACAAAACTTTCATCTTTTCATAGTTTTAAGTATCAAAAGTGCTATATTTCCATAGCACATTAATTTTGAGAGCTCAAAGAGAGGAAAGAGTAGTGAATCGTCCCTAAAATCTAAGGTAAACTAGCCTTCCCATTAATTTTCTCATCAAATTCCATTTTATTTCATGCTAAATTCGTAGAATTATGTCTTAAAATACCAAAAATTTAGGGTCTAATTTGGGCCCCAATTCTGCACCATTTGTGCTCAACTTTTGAGCACACATTCCTTTTTCTTCGAGGGGCCTCTTGACAGATTTAATTTTGGATTTGGTTTACAGGACCTACTAGCTTATTCTTGACCCAAATTCTGACATAACCCTTTATATAGTAATATGAGTCTTATTTTACTGCTAACAACATGACGATTAATATTGTGATAGCATTATGGCATTTCCAGATCATTGAGAAAACCCAAATGATTCATGGATGACTCAAGGACTTATGGTTTGGCATCAAGGTAGGCTTCCATCTGTTGTTCTTAATGATATAGTGCATTATGTATATTGCATGTTAGATAAAACTGTTAGGATGTGATTATGGGTAGATTACCATGACAACATTATTTATAAGTTTCAGGGTAGAAGGGTGAATCAATTCTTAACATAAAGTATTTATTATTCTTATAGGACCTTATTAACCTAGGTTACTAGCATGATAGACATACTTGAGGCTAAGGATATTTTAGTAAAAGGTATACTACTTGACTCAAAGGATTTGCATGGTTTCTTGTATCATGCTATTGTGGTTATCTTAGCTATTTATTTTTGGGTCCAAGGCTGTAATTACAATATTAGTTGGACTCCAGGTATGTGATTAATCATTATAGAGGATATATCCATAGCTTATGTTTGTTTAGATGCTTACAATTGTATTATTTGGATACTAGTGAAGGTATTAGATCGATTGGGTACATTCATGCTCAATTAATGAAATGATTCTATCCAAAAATCGAATTTTACTACTATTTTCCTAAAAAGGGATTTATTCTCAATTTTTACTTTTAAAGAGAATTCTTTTTTAACAGGAATCATACCACCTTAACGGATAATTTATGTTATTTTCTCATAAAAAATGATGGTCTAGATATTTGACCAAGATAGATTTTAGTCCATGACTTTACCTCAACTATTTACTTCAATCCAGAGAGATTTAGACCCTTAATACACATTGATGAGATTTAATCTCAAAGTTTACCCATGAAAATAGATTTGTAGACTAACATACTTTTAGACATATTTGAGTCTGTGTATTTAATATATATATATATACACACACACATATCTCTCTGGTACTTAATGAGTAGATCGATGATGATGATTATAGTTATGGAACATTAGCGATCGGGTTAGGCCGGTGTATACAGGTACTCCAAAACCCCCTAAGGGCCCCTTTGTTTGTGAGCTATTGTACCAGAGAAGAGAGGTTGTTGTAGGTATTTCCTTTGTTATCCATTGAGCTAGAAGATATATATATACTTAGTTATTTTATGGAACCTGTAATGGTTATGTATTATGGATTTTTATTTACATTCATTCATGCATGTGGATTTCCTATCACCAGTATGTATTTGGTTCCTATATCTATTAGCCTTATGGAGGTTATATAGGCATAGGTTATGATTAATTTTTCATGTGTGTTGTGTGCTTATTCAGCCTTTTGGTGACTCGATTTAGGTAGTATTTATTCGAACTATCTAGTTATTGTATTATTGTTATTAGGGTTAGGTCATGATAGGCAGATTATGGATTGATACTGGGATTTGAGGTATGATTCTGATTTATTTCTATTACGATTATTATACTATGGATAATTGTCTTATTTTTAAACGTTTGGATTAGGGACCCTGATTATGCCAAAACTAGTTACTTATATGATTATGAGGCCTTAATATATCAGTATGTCTACCTTAGGCTATACCTTTGGCATACTCATTAATATATCTATGTATATATATTTATCTACCTATATTATTACTATATATTCGTGTCTACCATCAATTATTATAGTTGTATATCCATTCCTTGGCCTTGTATGCTCCTATATATCCTTTTTTTACACTTTATTTATATATTGGCCAATGATATATGGTGTAGTATTTTAGTGCCTGAGTACAACTAGGATTGGGTAGTTCATCCTTATTGCCTCCCTAGTTTTATTATGTTAACTTCCTAGATATTAGGTTGTAGTTTACATATCTTGCATGTTATATGTATTTGGATTATCTTTGGAGCTTAGTCGACAGTTTTCCATTGCATTCCACGTGTTTTGGTACTCACATTAGACTTTTTCACCATACAGATCATAGTATGAGTTCTCGCCATTATTGTCTTCATTGTGTGGACCATCTATGGATCAGAGATTTAGGGTTAGAATTTGGAGTATTGATATTCTCCCTCTTATATGTTAGACTAATCTTTAGGTTTATTCAAAGATGGTTGTATATCATATGTATTTAATATTTCATTTTGTACTCTTGTTATATCAGAAGCTTTTGTACTAATTCCATGAATTATTAGGGCTCTTATATATATATATTTTTTTTTTCTTATATTATTTTTATTCCACTATCTTCATTCGTTTCTCTTGGTAGTCTGTTAATAGTTGTTACTATGGGTTGGCTTACCTACTAGAAGGATTATCATAGGTGCCATCATGACCTAATAAGTTAGATCGAGAAAAATTTTCCAATAGATCAAAGCATTGATGATATTTAATACTTCCTGATAGATGGGAAATGGAACAAATAACTCTCATTACATAATTTGATAAAAGATATTACTAATCATATTTGTCTTAATTTAATGTTATCTAAGGAATTTGAAAGTCGGGATAAGCCTTAATGGATGGCTACTAGTAGTGGTAAGTTCACTCACAAAAATACTTGAAATTTTACTAGAAAAAGGTGAAGTTAATCAGTGACATAAAAACATTTGGATGAACGGTATACCCTTCAAAATCCCCTTTTTCTTGTAGAGATTATGGAAACTAAAGATCTTGTGGATGATAATTTGTCTAGATGTGGTATAGCTGTAGAATTAAGATATAGATGCTATGAAACACCTCAATTGGAAACTACACAACATGTTTACTTCATAGGTGATGCTTCTAGGTACATATAGACTACGTATACAAATTCTACAAGAATAGTAGGATCTTTTATTCACATCAACCAAGAAGTTACTAAGTAGTGAGAAGTAGAATGTTGTTATATCCTAAATCCATTATTTTAAGATGCACCTGGAATCATTTGTTAGCAATCATGGAAGTAGAGAAATTCTTTTGCCTGTGGAGGAAATATTAATAAAAATAAAGTGGTATATGAAATAAACTAGAACTTGTATATGATTGCTATTGTGGAGTAATTTTGATTGAAGAATCTTCAAAAAGATTGGGTACAAATGGTACAATTGTTTGAAGCATCCATATGGTATAAATTTTGGACGTATAGATAATAAGGCTAAATTATAGAATATTTAGAGGGGAATATACAACAATGGGTGGTACAAATATAATAGCGATAGTGCCTCTAGAGAGAATAGAAGAGATTGTTCTGTGGCTTTACATTAGAGATTAGAAAGGGGATTTAGTTCATTCAAAAGCAAGGACCATTCCTGTGACTGTATCCCAAAGTGGAGAAACCATTGCTTTTGAGGAAGAGATTGAGTACTATTGTTAGAATAATGTATTCCCATTTTAGTTAGGCACTAATTTCCTTGCTCTAATGATGATTCTTGAAGGTGTTAGGTAAATCCTATGGGGCATTTAAATGGAAGTTAATTGTAATGACCCATAAGATCTTTTTCCATATTTCCTCTTATTTTCATCATTATATCTTTTCTATGGCTACACCAAGTTATTTTACGACTTTATGGAACTGCCAGTACGGTTAGCGAGTAGTTCATTTGTTTTTTAGAGCCAATTCCCTATTTTGAAGTCTTTGCTAGTTCCGAATGACCACGGGGCAAAAGCTTCAGTCAAACAACCTTTAATGAAAATTTTGATTAGCCTAACATTTCTGGAATATAAATTTTAGGCCAGAAGGACTCTTGGTTTGGGTCTCGAGGCACCTAGGCTTATTTTGACCTGTTGGTTGGAGAGTTAAGAAAATTGAAATTATGGATGTGGGACCCATATTTTTCAAAATAACCTTGGATGGCAATTTTGATTGTATCATTAAGTTCAAAATATTGAATTAGGTGTGGTTACATAATTCATTTGCATGTATAGGATATTAGATGAATCCCGAGGCTTGGCGGAATCTACAGTTGTTATATGGTTAATCGAATTCTTGAGCCAAGGGTCATGATCGTGATACCACTATCAGGCCTCAAGTACCATAATTGTGGTCTGTTGTTGCAATTGAGATTCAGTTGTGTATCCCCAATATACCCCGATCGCAAAGGTTGGGTCGCAATCACGGGGATTAAATACCTAGGATAGGTATAGATAGGTTATTTTAGCATAATTTTTCTCATTATTCACCCATTTTATTTATAGGTGAAACCCTAAAAAGGGAGATATCTTGAATTTAAGGCTAGTGGGTGATCTAGGATCTTGGTTAACATCTATTTTTGTGATTTCCCTTCGTTTGTGGTACGAGTTTACCTATTTTATCGTAAAATTTTCCTATTCTTGTTCAAAAATCCCAAAACCTTAGGGGCTTGATTTTATCACTAAATTAGCTCCAATTACACCCATTTTTTAGTGTAATGATTCCTTGATCATGTGGGTACATTGGGTTGGCTTCGAAACCTGATTTTCCCTAAATGGTACCTTTATGGAATTTTGGGTGATTTTTGGACCGGAAGCATAATGCGGAAATATGAGTATTAGTATCCTTGTATTAATGAGAAAAATGTTATTTTTATATCTTTCAATCTTATGGAATCTTCTCGTTAGGGAAAAACACTAATTTAGGAGATCTTTGAGATTTCTTCAGTGTCGATGTAGGCTAGGTTTTACCACTTATTAAATTGAGCTAATTCATAGTATGTTTATGATATTACGTAAGATTTGGGATGTGTTTTAGGTTTTTTCAAGATAAATTGTAATGCTTTGGGTTTGTTGTACCAGTTAGGCTAATCGAAATTCATAAATTTGGGTTAATTGACCTAGTTGCTCATATTTTTAGGTAAATTTCCTATCTTATGACTAATTTAGTCGTGTATAATATCTAAACGTGAATTAGATACCTTAAGCCTAGTTCAGGTAGAATATACCTAAAATGTAACTTTAGGGATTAGAAGTGGACCCTTGAACCATCTTATGCTAAGACGTATGTTAGCTTGTGTTGACCTTAATACATTTGTTACACTCTTAGAGATGCTTACTAAGGTAATATTGAGAAACCATGATACTTGATAATTATGTTGTTTGATTTTAGGGTTGATTCCTATTGATTATGATATTATTTATGCTATTGACAACAATATTGATATATTTACCGGTTCAAGTTTGGATATTGATTATAATTACAAGCCTAAGATCGGGTATTAATGATATTATTACTAGTTTAAGACCAACTATTGATTATCATTACCAGTTCAAGTCCGGCTATTGATTATATAATTACTGCTTCAAGTATGACTACTCATTAAATTTACCAGTTCAAGTCTGGCTATTGAATATAATTATCATTTCAAGTCTAGATATTAAGGATATACTTATCAGGTCAAGTTTGGTTATAGACTATATTTACTGATTTGAGTCCTGATGTGCATATTATGCTATGATAAAATACTTATTATGATATAATGACATCGAGGTATGAGATTGAAAGTAGCAATTTCGTAAGTCTTCAAATAAAAAAATGACCATCAAGTGGCATTATATAAATAGATACCAGTGATATTATAATTAGTGATTAAGTAAATAATTAGTCAATGCATAATTATCAGTTGGCAAATATTGGTTGGTCATAATTTGATGATCAATTTCTTTATGGTGGATTAGTTGATAAATATTGGTTAATTGACAAGTGGTAAATATGGGAAGTCGATGGTTATAATGTTGCATGACTTGGATAAATTCCTGTCGTAATATGAGAGTTGATAAATGACCGTGGTGGGATATTCTATTTTTTATACCTTCCAGGCTTATGGGGGTTTGCAATGGGTTATTTATTTTTCCACAATAATGGTGGTTGGGAACTAATTTTGTAGTTATGTTGCGTATGTTGATGATTTATGTTATGTTATATGCTTACTTTGGTTTATTTACCTATGTATGCACAATGATGTTTGAGTTGATTCAACTTAATTTCCTTACTTTGACATAGTTATGTTATCCTTTATTTTATCAAATTTATTTTTTCTTAGTGCTTAGAGATGCCTTAGTTTAGCTTTTAGGGATAGTTGGTGGTATGACGTCTTATGGTGCACAGTCTACAAATTAGAGTGGTACTGAGGTAGAGGAGCAACCTGTAGTTGCAACTCCTAGATTTAAGGTCCGTTCTGTATCGATTGTTACGTAGTCAGTAGTTGCTAACCTAGTGGATTTCCTTGCTTGCTATGTTTTTTGAGGAGCAAAATATATTGGATAGATTCTTCAGATTGGCTCCACCTAGGTTTTTTGGTGCTTTGGGTAAGGATGCTTATGAGTTTCGTATTACTTGTATGGATAGGTTCAATAATATAGACCTAATTATGACTAGTGGTATGGATTACCTAATATTTTTGTTGGATTTAGATGCTTGATACCTGTGGAGAGGGTATATAGATTCTAGACTAGTTGGATCTTCTCCATTGTTATCTACTCAATTCTTTGAGATGTTCTTAGAGAAGTACATGCTTCAAAGCCTTAGAAATTGTTTAGGGGATAAATTCTCTAGATTGGTTTGGGGATCCATGATAGTTGAAGAGTATGAGTCTTGAATTTATGAGTTAGCTAAGCATGCGACTTCCATTTTGGAAACTGAGTATGTGAGATTTTGTTGCTTTGTGTAAGGATTAAGACTTAGACTTTGTATGTACACTCAGAGTTTGATTGTTGTAGGTAGGTTTTATACTGAGGTTTCGTATCATGCTCGAGTGATGGAGGAGATGCATCATGAGTCCTAAGGGAGAAATAATAAGAGGCCTAGATATCTCGGCAGTTTTAGTGGGAGCACTGGTAGATCACAATTCAGATGTAGCAGTTCTCACGGTGGGTTTTTACCACATCTATCCTACCATCCTTAGAGTTTGCCTAGTGGACTAGTTCAAGCAGCTTTTTAGATTACAAATAGAGGTTAGTCTAGTGCTAGTGATTGCCTTGGTCAGGTTAGTGGTAAGTCTTTGAAGGTATCATCTTTTGGCTATCTAAGTCATGGTGGTTACTCAAAGTCAGCTAGATCTACTAGTTCTTGTTTAACTCAAGCAACATACTATCGTTGTGGATCTTTTGGTCATTATTGTCGTGCATGCCCTAATAATGGGGTGATTGTTGCTTCAACTCAGAGTATTCCCCTTACTAGAGAAATTTATTTCTCAGCTAGATGTAGTTTTCTAGGTGTCAGTTGTCTTTTTTGAGGTATTTGATGAGTTTCTCTGGCAGGCAACATAAGATATCATGTAGGAGCCCATCTAGCTAGCGGGCGTGGTATGTTGTAAGCAGTACTTGTTAAACCAAAGCTGAGTCTTCAGATGCTATTAGTATAGGTATGATTTTGAGGTGTCGTTAGTCGGCTTTTGCTTTTTTAAATTTGGTATCTACTTCCTCTTATGTATCTTCTTATTATGCTCCACCATTAGAGTTATCATGGGATTTATTATTTGTACCATTATGTTTATCTACTCCCATGGGTGATTCTTTAGCGGTGAATTTGGTGTACAAATCCTATTCTTGCTCTTCCTGTCGAGGTCGAAGGATTAACCATGTATTATGATGCTCCTGACATTGGTAGGTTGTGTTTTGATGTAGTAAGTTGTGTTATTGCTTATTGTTTAATATAACTTAAGGTTCACAAGTGTGACTACCCCACATAAGATTTATCGTTGGCGGTAGTAGTTTTCGCACTTAAGATTTGATGGCATTATCTCTATGGTGTTCATTGTGAGATTTTCACTAATTATCAAAGTCTTCAACATCTGATGACCTAGAGAGGGATTAATTCTAGGAAACTTAGATGGATGGAGTTGCTTAAGGATTATGATATTGCCATCTTGTATCATTCGGGGCAATCTAATATGGTTATTGATGCCTAGAGTTGTAAGGCTGTAAGTATAGGTAGCTAGGCTTGTATTATAATTTATCATAGGCTGTTGGCATGGGACATCTAGTTGTTATCTAACTTGATAGTTCTCCTTGATATTTCATACCCATGAGGATTGTTGTGAATGCTTAGGCAAGGTCCTTGCTGTTTTAGAACATTCAGGACCGCTAATTTTAGGATAGCAAGCTTTATTTCCTTTATGGTCAGGTGTTAAATGGTAAGTCTTGGAGGAACACCATAGATTCTAAGGGTGTTTTTTTATTTGATGGTCATATTTTTATTTCAAGGATTCATGAATTAATTCAGTTGATTCTGCGTGAGGCTCACGACATGAGATATTTTATTCAACCTGATGTCACTAAGATGTGTAATGTTATGAGACCAGTTTATTGGTGTAGTGTAAAGGAGAGAGATATGGTAAACTTTGTAGCTCGTTACCTTTGTTGTCAGAATATACATTCTGAGCATCTTTCCTAGATGCTTTGGTAACGTGATTTCTCATACCCGAGTGGAAGTGGGAGTGGATTACCATCGACTTCGTTAGAGGCTTACTTCGTACTTTTCATGATTTCGATGGTATTTGGGTCATGATGGATCGCTTGCTCAAGTGTACACATTTCCTTCCTATTCAGATATCCTTCAGTGCTGAGAGCTTAGCTCGCAACTATGTATGTGACTTAATTTATTTCCATGGTGTGCCCATATCTATTATTTTTGATGGGGATTTCATGTTTAGTTCTAGCTTTTTGAGTGTTTTTCAGGTGGAGTTTGGTACTAAGGTGGACCTTAGTATATACTTCTATCAATAGACAGATGGCCAGTCTGTGCGGACTATTCAGGTGCTTGAGGATATGCTTTGAGCAGTGCTATGGATCTTGGAAGCTAGTAAGAGAAGAACATAGCTTTTGCAGAGTTTTCTTATAACAACAGTTATCATTCATGTATCAAGATGGTGACATTTGATGCTTAGTATGGTAGGTGATGTCGTTCCCCATTTGGATGGTTTGAGACTTCCAGTTTCGACCCCGTGGTACAGTATTTCTTTTGTAGTCATTAGATATCGTCAGGGTGACTTAGGAAAAGTTTTGACTAGCTCAGAGTAGGTAGAGGTCCTATGCAAACTGCTGGTTTTGTGCCTTGAGATTTTGTTTTGGTGATCAGGTATTCCTCCATGTATCACCTATGAAGGGTGTGATGAGGTTAGGGAGAAAGGGCAAGCTCAACCCTAGAAATATTTGACAGTTTCTGATTCTTTGCACAGTTGGTAAGGTGTCTTATGAGTTAGTCTTACCTCAAGATTTTGCTATTGTCCATCCAGTTTTCCATGTTTCCATGTTGCGGTCATACATTCTTGATCCATATTATGTGCTTAGATGGGATTTAGTCTAGTTGGTTGATCATTTGACCTTTGTGGAGAACCTGGTGCTCATTTTGACTAGTAATATTAGGCGGTTGTACACTAGGGAGATTCTTGTAGCTAAGGTTTAGTAGAGGCACCACATAGTAGAGGCATCCACTTCGGATATCTAGAGAGAGATGCAGATGCAGTATTCCCGAAGCACAAAGGTGCAATATGGGAATCATCATTCTTGTACTGATGAGTACAATGTAAGTTTGATAGCTTTGCATCTTGCGGAAGCTTCTCATAAGGGAAAAATAATGATTTAGTAGATCTTGGAACTTTCTTCAGTATCGAGGTAGGCTAGTTCTTATCCCTTTTAAGATTGATCTAATTCATAGTATGTTTATGGGGTGGGAAGTGTCTAAAATGTCCTCAGCCTAAAAGCTTAAATTTGAACTAAGATGGTACGACTCACCCCTTTACCCGTACCCTAGGGTACGAGTGGTACCCTTACTCATACCCTAGGCCTCACCATAGACCTCCAAACTATCCAACATACGACTATACATGCATAACTCGTACCCTAAGGTACGAGTGGTACCCTACAACCCATACCCAAGACATAATACTTTGACCAAGACATCTAGCATTATACGAATACGTAGCTTATGACTTGTACACGATCATAAGATTGATAACATGCTCAAGAGTAGCTAGGGATGAAACCAACCCACACAAGCTGTCCAACATACAAAAAAGGGGACCTAACCTGTACCAAAACATATGACTAGTACCAACTAGCCATATGTCATCCAAAAACATCAACCTAGGGAATTTTGATAAGGATTCAAAGCCAAGGTGTTTCAATTCTCCCCTACTTGGATTGTTCGTCCTTGAATGACGGATAAGGTAAGCACAAGCATGAGTTAACACAACAAACCATCCTTTAATCAAGTTATAAAACAAACACATCCATTTATCCTATTGACTTTGGGACTCGAACCCATTGTTTATCAAAAAACTTGCACAATTCAAAATTTAGGGACTTGAACTCATTGCATATCAAAACATAAATCAAGAAATGAAGTTTAACACATACCTCAAAAACAAGTTTCCATAGTAGTAAACAAATGCGGATACTTGGACTTTGTGTCTTTTTTTGCCTCCCAAGTAGCTCTCTCAGATTTTTGGTTCCTCTATAGAACCTTCACCAAAGCCACCTCATTCCTTTGCAATCGGTGAATTGGTCGATCCTACATCCTCACTGGGACCTACTGCTAGGACAAAGAGTCAAAAATATCAACATCCTCTAAAGAAACAAGTAATGAAGGATCGCCTTTACATTTCTGCAACATGGACACAAAGAATACCAGATAGATAGAGCTCAAACTAGAGGGCAACTCCAACTCATAGGAAGAATTACCAATCCTCTTTGAAAAAAAATATGGACCAACATAACGGTGACTAAGCGTCCCCTTCTTACAAAACTGCATCACTTCCTTTATAGAAGATATCTTCAAGAATACCCAATCATCAACATTAAACTCCAAATACCTATGCCTCACATCTACATAGGACTTTTTGAGACTTTCAACCTACCAGGAATAACCTTCACCTTCTCTAAGGGTTGGTGAACAGAATCAGGGCTAAGCACCTGACCCTCACAACTATCGTACCACACAATAAGAGAACTACATATTCTACTATAGAAAACCTCAAAAGGATCCATACATATGCTAGAATGATAACTATTATTATAGGAAAATTCAATCAAAGGCAAATAGTTGTACCAACTACCACCATAATTAATTACACAAGCACTAAGTATAGCTTCCAATATATTGATAGCCCTTTCTGCTTATCCATCTATCTACAGGTAGAAAGAGGTATTAAGGCACATCTTAGCTCCCAAACCTTTCTAAAATGACTTCCAAAAATTAGATAAGAACGGAGTAACACAATCCGAAATGATATAAATTGGAAAACCATGAAATTTCACAATCTCTTTAACACATGAGAGGACATGTTCATCCTATCCACAATGACCCAAACATAATCAAATTGATTCTGAGTGTGGGGAACACCGGTGATGAAATCCATACTCATTATTTCCTACATTAATTTGGGCAACTCAATCTCTTTGTACAAACCACTTGGTCTCATATGTTCAACTCTCACTTGTTGACACACCATACACAAAGCCATATCATACTTTATATTATTCCACTAATATGTAATGCCCTGACTATAGTACCAGGAAGGCCACAGGTGCTCATAATCCCAAAGGACCACAAGCTAACCAATGATTGATATCTGTAACTGAGCATTGCATAACATACTATATAAATCAGGAAAAGGCTGAAAAGCCATAAGGTTCAAATATCTGAAAAAATACAACTTCTAAAAATATGGTATATCAACACCAAAACAAAACTGAAATAATTGTCTGAATATGTTATAGTCTGAAAGCCTCTAAAACCGACTCAATAAGTATTTTATGGGACATGTCCCCAACTAACTCTAACTACTAAAATAAACTAAGTACTGAAGGAATGAAATAACTAAATAATAACATCCTTAAATGATAAGGACTCACCGTTAGTCTTACTGCTGACCTATGGATGCTCTATAGCTCATGCTTCTGAACCTATGGTATAAAAAACCATAGCACAAAAGAAAAGTATGTGTCATAACAATTAAATGTACTACTATGTAAATGACGTAGGTTAAATGCAAGGGTTCATATGCACGAATAATACTAACTTACTTAATAACATGAACATGAGAATACATGCATGAATACGTGAACTGTAACTGAGATCATGACATCACTAATTCTGAATACTGATAATATAAGTTTTCATATAACTTATATACTATTATCTGAATGACTGTGTCTAATAGTCCTGTCTCTAAAGGAAGTAGCTGAGTTTCGTACTAAGTTAGATGACTATATCTGACAGTCCTGAATTCTAGAAAACTATCTGAGTTCTATTATTGAGACTGAGACTGAGACTTTAATTGTGGGAAGTAGTCGTCTAGCCGATATTCCCCAAATGATATAATATAATTGAGTTGGGATCCAATATATAACCCCAATTGGAAGGGTGTCAATACGATGCCACTGGTAAGGATAAGCTATGAGTAATCTCTAATCTAACAGGTACTATAAGTAGAATGATGTGACCCTTATCTAACAGGTTAATTCACCTCATCAACCCTTATTTAACAGGTTAGATATCTCAACCTACACTGGGTATGTATTTCTGAAGTTGAAGGATTTCTTATAAGAATCACACCCTCTACTTGCAGATGATTTTCTATCCTTGGGGTCACTCGGTGCTGAATCCTACTCCCATCTGATTATACTCTAAATTAATTATACTGAATTAACTGGACGGAGTTCACTGAGTTCCATTGACTAATAGAATATTACTGAGATCTGATAACTTACTGAAATTATTAAGATTACTGTAATTACTGAGTTTTCTAATGTCATGAGATTGACTGAATTCTACTGAACATGTCTTGACTGAGTGTATCTTGAAAACTGACAATGGCTCTAGGCACACATCTATATTGTCGGGTACAAGTAACCCCAAGGCTCGATAGCATAAAACTAACAAGACATGACACTTCTTGGACTTACGACCATAATCAATAATCCATTATACAATCATTGGGGAATTTCGTGAGGCACTTAATTATCATGGGTTGGTACATGAATAGGAATGCATATAAGCATGTCATAATTTTATAGGGCTAATCTCATGAAAAACCCAATATACAATTTCAATGCATAACAGTAATATGGAAGTCATTTTGAACATAAGGATATAGCATGCGTTCATTAATTTAGTCATAATTGAGTCTTAAAGCATGATTCTTATTCTCTTGGGCATTATATCGAACACATTGCATGAACAACCTTAAGTTTAGGCGTATACTCTAATTCATACATCACGGTTACTTTAATCAACTTAATTTAAAAGTTTCTAAACCTACATACTAGCATAATTTCATGAAAAGAACATAAACACTCCAACTTGGGATTCATACAACCACATTAGTATAATTAAAATCAACTCACCACATAGAAATCACAATCCATAAGTTTAAAATTGGATTCTTGAGCTTCATGGGTGAAAGAAACCCATGAATCAACATTTTACGTACCTGGGTGGATGATTTCTTGAGATTGGAAGAGGAAAGCATGAATTCTTGACTTGGGATTAAACACCTAGAGTTTCTTATTCTTGGGGATTAATCTTTGAGAGAAACCCTAATTTGGTGTTGTGGATGAATAATGAAGTTATAAGATCTAGTCTGAAAAAATTAGGGGTCAAAACGGGATGGAAAAAATCCAAATACCCTTTTAAAAATAGTTTAAAATTGCTAATCGAAAGTGGCTACTGTTTGAGCAACGGTCCATCGCTGGATCGACGATCCATCGGTCCTGACCATTGCATATGGCAAAAGAGGGGTTCACTTCCTTTGTCACGATGGCTTGGGCGATGGTCCATCGCTAGCTTGACGGTCCACCGGCCTGACTGTCGTACATGGCCTAAACCTAAACTTCCTACCTCTTCTGTGATGGTTTGGGCGATGGTCCGTCGTTACCTCGACGGTCCATCAGTTCTGACTGTCGCACTTGACAAAAAGTCAGGTTCACTACCTTAGTCACAATGGGTTGGGAGACGGTCCGTCGGCCTGACCGTCGCTTCGGGGCAATTCTGACAGTTCTCTGTAAAACATCCATAACTTTTTAGTCCGCTGCCAGATTTGGACAAAATCTGTATCGTTGGAAAGCTAATTCAATTTCCTGCAAAATAAACATTAATCATTTAGGAAGTCATCACTAACTCTTTTGTATACTAGATTTGACTTAAAGAAAGTTTGAAGTATTACACAATAAAACTCCTTAAGAACACAATACATCTTCGTAGAACCTGGATGAATAGCATAACGAGATCCACGAGCTTTAGCCAAAATCAACTCTTTTAATACATCAACATCGAGATCATATAACCTACCTTGGTACCTCAAGATACCATCATTGCCAAACTCAAAATCAATAATATTTTGTTTACCCACATTAGTCTTAATCTTCATCAAATCTGGATCTAACATTAGCTTTTCCTTTACCTCTACCACAAAGGACGACTATAATACCATATGCACAAATACACCACTATCCTCATAGTCCATTTGATGAACTCCAACATTATTAAGATGGTGAATGTCCTTCACTAACTCTCTTTTATCCTCATCCACTTGATATAAACTCACTATGGATAACCTGCTAAGAGCGTCAACAACTACATCAGCTTTACATGGATGGTAATGGAGACTCATATCATAGTCCTTCAGTAACTTCAGCCATCTCTTTTGTCTGACATTCAACTCTATTTGAGTAAACAAATACCGTAGGCTCTTATGATCATAAAATATGTCAACATAAACCCCATAGAGATAATGACACCAAATTTTCAATGCAAATATCATTGACAATAACTATAAATTATGAGTAGCATAGTTCTTCACATGAATTTTCAATTTCCTAGAAGCATAGGCCACCACCCTACAATGTTGCATCAACACACAACAGAGCTCAATTAGAGAAGTATCACAACACTTTATGAGACCATCATTTCCCTCGGGCAAGGTCATAACTTGAGTCAAAGTGAATTTATCCATTAACTTCTACAAACTACCATAACACGCATCTGACCACAAGAACATGACCTTATTGTGGATCAACATAGTCAATGTAGTTTCCATCATTGAAAAACCTCCACAAATATCCAATAGAAACTGACTAGACCCGTGAAGCTCCAAATATCAATTGGAGTCGCAGGGCTAGGACCTTTATTAATCGCCACAACCTTTGGTAGATCTACCATTATCCCCTCAATAGATATAACATGACAAAGAAATGTCACTACCTTTAACCAAATCTCACATTTAGACAACTTTGCATACAAATAATGATCCTTCAAGGTTTTCAACACAACATAGAGGTAGTCGATATGATCTGTCTCACTCTTAGAATAGACCAAGATGTCATCAATGAAGACAAGGACAAATAAGTCCACAAATGAATGGAAGACCCTATTCATCGAATACATGAATATTGCAGGGGCATTGATCAACCCAAAAGTCATAAATAGGAACTCATAGTGACCATACTGTGTCCGGAAGGTAGACTTTAGGATATCCACTTTCCAAATCATAAGATAATGATAACCTAGCCTATGATCAATCTTAGAGAAATACTTCACACCTAAAAGTTGATCAAACAAGTCATTGATCCTTAGAAAAAGATACTTATTATTTTTGTCACCTTGTTCAACTGATAAAAATCAATACACATTTGAAGGGAATGTTCCTGTAATTCATAAAAAACACTAGAGCACCCCAAGAAGACACACTAGGATAGATAAAACCTTTATCTATAAGATCATTCAATTGCTCCTTCAGCTCTTTCAACTCGGATGAAGCCATTCTATACGGATGGATTTAAATTGGGTGAGTATTCAAAACAAGTTTAATCCCAAAACAAATTTCCCTATCAGGAGAAATTCCAAGAAGGTTATCGAGAAAGACCTAGAGAAAATCTTTAAACACGAAAACAGATTCTAGAGAAGGACCCTATAAGTTAGAATCTTTAACTTAGACCAAATAATACAAACACCCATTAGAAATTATCTTTTGGGCTCTAAGATATAATATGAACCTCCCCTTAGGCACTAAAGAACCCACTTCCCATACAATGACTAAATCATTAGGGAATCTAAATATGATCATAAGAGTCGGACAATCTAAGGAAGCATAGCATGAATGTAACTTTTCCATTCCAAAAATTACATCAATATCAAACATGTACAACTCTATCAAGTCTATAAAAGTTTTTTTTCTACCAACAACTTACAACCACAAAGTCTCCTACTAGTGTAAATAATAGAAAAATGAACCAAAAGACACTTAGGACAAAAATAAAAATGCACAACTATAAATAGGGTCACATAAGAGAGACTGGACCCTGGGTTAAGAAAATAATACACAATACAGGAGAAAAGTTTAAACATACCCATAACAATATTTGGAGATGCTACAGACTGGTGGCAAGTAGCAAGTGCATACAAGAAATTCTGGCCAGTGCCGGTACTAGAAATAGAAGCAGAACACATTAGTGAAGGAATAGATGAAGTAGCATAGGGGGCCTGTTGGCCCATGAATCCACTAGAGGGGGGCACTCTCGCTGTATGTACCCAATCTGACCACATCTAAAATATCTGTTCCTCCCCTTCTCACACTGGCCATGATGATATTGGCCATAGAATTTGCAATAAGGGTTGCATAGAGTGTAACACCCTGATTTTATGAACTAGAATGCTACACGGTGTTCATGACCTCGAAGGACCACAAGCTAACCCATGACTGATATTTGTACCTATATATTGTACAATATGTATAAAATATGGAATCATGAACATGAAAGGCCATAAGGTTAGAACTGAATAAACGTCAAATAAAAAAGTGTCTAAAAAGGTATAACAATACCAAAACAAGTCATAAATATTAAAAATAATGAGATTTCAATATATAATTTGACATCTAGTCTGAAAGCCTCTAACTAAACTGAATAAGGAGTTGAAGGAACATGTCTCCAACTAACTCCACCTAGCAATTAAATAGTAAATATAGCGATAATCATATCATCCTTGGATGAGAAGAACTCACTACAGACTCTGAACACTGGAATGCTACTGTTGATCTGGAGCACGTGCCTCTGAACCAATGGTGTAACATAAGAGAAAGTACCATAGATCAAATGCATTAGTACGTCTGAATATACCGAGTATATGAGTGAGGTAGGCTAAATGCAAAGGGTTATATGCATGAACAATGCTAACTAATATGAACGTGAGCATACATACATGTATAAATAACTTTAACTAAACTCGTGATAATGCTGACTGTTGAGTCTAAATGCTGACGACATAACTTTACTCTTACTGAGGTACTGAATAGATTATTGACTATTTCTGACAGTTCAAATTATGAAGACCTAGTTTGAATGACTGTGTTTTATAGTCCTAAAACTAAATACTGGTAACGTAAGCTATGACAACTAATATAGTTGATATAATTGTAATGATCGGACTAATTGATATAACCAATACTAAGTGACTGTATCTGACAGTCTAAGTTCTGATGGAACTATCTGAGTCTTTTTCTACTTGGAGTAACTAAATCAGAGATCAGTCCTATCTAGCGGGTGATCATGAGTATACTGATAATAAGGATGATTTGACTTAGTCTGAGATCAGTCCTATCTAGCGGGTGATTTTTAAATCTAAAAATTCTGATATTGATCAATCATAGTTGAGATCATTCCTTGCTAATAGGTGATCTTGAAGCATATTTATAATGATAAGCATTGACTATATCTAACAATACTAAATCTGTACTACTAAGCTGAGTTGACTGTGTCTAAAAGCCCTGATTCTGTAACTGAAACTGTGGGATGTGTTTATCTAACCGACATGCCCCAAGATAAGTGACTAGGGTCCAATCTCTTACTGGAAGGATGTCAGTATCGCACCACCAGTAAAGACATCTGTTGTAGAGTCAGTCCTAATCTAGCGGATGACTCCTGGGATCAGTCCTATATAGATAAATATGCTAACGGGTGACCCCTGAGTATGTTAGTCCTATCTAACGGGTGACATATTGTACCAACATTGGCAACGTAGTTCTGGAACATAGGGATTGCTTCTAGGGATCTCAGTCCTATTCTAGTAGGTGAGACCCCATCCATAGGTTCGCTCGCTGCTGAATCCTACTCCCATCTGAAAGACACTGAACTGAATAACTGGGCTGAACTAAATAACCTAACTAAATTGATACTGAAAACTGATACTAGTGGTATTGTTTAGCAGAGCTAAAACTGAGTTTACTGGATTCCGATGATGGATAGAATATAATGAGTTCTGAGGATTAATTAAGAGTACTGAAGTTACTGATTTACTGTGATTACTGTGCACTAAGATTACTGAGAAAACTGAACTACTGAGTTTACTGAGTTTTCCTAAGTCACTTGACTGACTGATTTCTAAAGATCATGGCTTTACTGAGAGTATTGTTATAACATGACATGGCTTTAGGCATACGACTATATTTTTCATGTACAGGTTCCCCCAGGGTTCGATGAAAGCAAACTGCACACATAACTGACTTGATCATAAGAGTGGAGTCCATAACCTACAATATCATAAATAAGGGATTTCATACTAAGCGTGGTTCTCAAAAATCTATTTAGAGGAAGGGAATTTCATACAATATGTATATACTTGCATAGCTTTCAATATCATGCTCATTACATATTACAACCACAATTCATAATATCATAACTTGAGGAATTTCATGAAGTACATGGGTATTCTACATCTTTTACATGAGTGGGTTTTGCAAGTAAGCATAGCATAATTCCATAACACTAGGTCATGAGTAATCCAACAGTGTTCACAAGACACATTATCAACATGGATGACATTGAATCATAGAGTTCTATCATGAATCCTTCACTTAGTCACAATTTAGTTATAATGCATGATTTCTAGTCTCTTAGGTATATTATCAAACACCTTACATGCACTCTTTAAGGCATAGGTGTATTTACAAACTTACAACACTTTAATCTACCAAAATTCATGGTTTCCAACTATATGATCACAATCTTCCTAGAAGTTTATCAAATTCCCACTCTATAACACAAACCACAAACTACAACATGAATAGAACCATATCACAACAAAACATTCATGATTTTGTTATCAAAGATTGATTCTTCAAATCCTTGAACTAAAGGAATCCATGGATAGAAACTACTCATACCTTAATGGCGATGAAATTGTTGAAAGATTGGACCTACAATCTTGATTATACAACCCTACTAGTTTTTCTCCTTCTTTTGCTCTTGGATAATGAACATAAGATGTTAATAGGGTTGTAATGTGATTATAAGCAATAAATTTCATGATGTTAAGTATTGGCACGTGTAAGGAGTGTTAAAAGACTTAATTATCCACAAAATAACTCAAAATCTAAGTGTTTTTCATGGCTGAAATCATAAGTGTGCGTCGCACACCTCATCGCACATACTAAGGTATGTGCCGCACATCCTATCGCATAAGCTATGGTGTGCATCTCACATGCCATCGCACACTTTAGGGTGTGCACCACACAACCTGTTGCACACCTGTTCTAGTAGACATATACGATTATATATGCGTTGCACTCCTACTTTGTAGGGCCATAACTTCTTGTTCGGGTGTCGAATTTTTATAAATCTTGAATTGTTCAAAACCTAATTTGATTCTATACAATTTGGTGGGTCTAAGTCTTCCAAAATGTCACATATAAATTAAGTTATCCTCATTCAAAGGTTACTCTTGTGGAATCACACACTAAAACTTGATGGATCCAAAAGCTATTAGTTTGCCTTACTTTGAGTGACTCACATGAGCATGCTTAACACATAATAAGCTATTTTATCACTAGGATACTCATTGTAAATCATGTATTCAAATATGAATCACAGGATATAAGGTTTCATACATAAGAGAACTAATTTATTTCCTAGCCTGGAAACATATGGGGTTTTACAGTATCTCCCCCTTGGGAACATTCGTCCTCGAATAATACTTGTTGAAATGAGAGAAAACACAAATTACATGAATATATAGCATGAATGACTGATCATGATTTCATTGCTGACATGACTGAAAACTTAACATATCATACTGTACATGCATATTTGATACATGGGTAGCTGATTAATCAATGTAGGACTGAGTGTTCCAATAAATTGACTTTCTCAAACTGAGAATGCATATCTAATGCTTAACTAATAAGTTGAATCCATGCATATCTGATGCATGATTATATGACTGACATGATACGTCAATGCATGACTGAAAGTAATGATAAGCTGATAATCTATATTTGATATGTACATACATGACTGAACTAACTCAAAAACATGCGATTGAACATGCAATGGTAAAGGCACTACTATTGAACTGAAACATAAGAACATGACTGATTCTGCTACATGACATATGGACAGAACTGAACCTCTGAATACTTGACTTACAGTTGAGGTCTAACTTGAAGGTCAACTTACGAGTACCCTCTATACTAGAATGAATTCGTTATGTAAGGAGAATTTGAAGGATCTAAGGCATGAGAGCGTTAAGAGAAAATGGGGTATCTCCCCCTTGAGACGCTATGACCCTCTAAGAACGCTTACCTTAGGGAGATACTGGGTGATACACAAAGCATATATGAACAAGATTAAAACTAAACTTTGCGAGTTTGAAACTAATGCATGAGATGGACTAAACTTGGAACTATGAGGAGGTTCTGATATTTTGGATAGCATGAATAGATGCAGGATGAAAAAACAAGCTATAAAAATCTAACTGCTCGATTGCTAAATTGACTTTCTGACTTTACTAGCTAAATCATACAGAAACATATGCTGGAATGAGAGAAAGATATCTAACAATGCATACTATGTAACAAGAAAGACGGGTAACATACCCCAATCTATGTCAGAGAAACCTTCTAGATTAGGACGGATTTGGAATGCATAGAGTCTATTCTGACGATGACCACTATTAGTACCTTGCTGACGCAACTCCTTACCCCTCTGTGCTTTAACTCTACACTCTGGCATCCTGTGGCATGGCTTTCCATACCCAAAGCATACATCACTACCTGCCATACATTTATCTAGATGATTCTTACCACACTCATCGTAAAGCGGATAAGTAAGACCTCTATTTTCATAACCCTAGGTCTCAGATCTTGGCCCTCCATCATGACGGTCATTTTTGGACTTAGGTGCGGGTATAATATCTGAGGATAGTTCTAGGACTGAAAATTTCTGATTATGCTGAGAACGGTTACCACCCTGTGACCTAGGCTGAGAAAAGATGAAATTACCTATCTTTGCTCTCTTACTCTGTCTCTCTCTTCCTAATCTTTTGCTCCTCTAGCTGCTGAGCATGTATCTTAACTCTGGATAAATTCATATCACTATTCAACATGGCAGAAATGAAATCGTTTACCACACTATCATTCACCCCTGATATGAACTTACTCATCTTAGCTCTACAGTCTGTAACCTTATGAGGGGCATATCTTGATAATTAAGTAAACTTCAGAGAATACTCCTTTACCGTCATACATCCCTACCTCAGGTTGATGAACTCTAGTATCTTATCTTCTATAAGCTCAAAAGAAATGAATCTATCAAGAAAAACAGAGGTAAACTCCTCCCACTCTATAGGACCTGCATCATCTAACCTTTCTGACTTCCACTGCTTGTACCTATTATGAGCGACATCCTATAATTGGTATGTAGCTATCTCAGCACTCTAAACAGTAGTAACCCCCAAAATATCTGTTACCTTTTAAACCTGATCTAGAAATTCCTATGGGTTCTCATCTGACTTAGACCTTGTGAAGGAAGGAGGACTCATTCAGGTGAAATCCTGAATTCTAGCTGTATCTAAATTAGCCATTGGGTTTGCCAGAACGATAACTGGTCATTCATTTTGGGAAGCGACTGACTGAGGAAGAGTGGTGAATATGGCGACGAACTCTACATGAGAAACATAATTGCCTAAAGCGTCTTCGGTATGAGGGGCTGACTGATTCCCATTTTTTCTTTTAAGAAGCATATCTGTAGAAGAAAGGGAGAAATAGATTAGACTGAGATTATGATCACTGGCACAACATGAATACTAAAAGAAGGGAAACTATTCCTAAAACATCTCATAACCTCCTGCACATAAGTGTTGTGCGCAACACACGCATGTACAAAACTCTATTAGATGTGGCTTTCAGACTTTTGAGGACTCTATTTAACCTTAGTCTCTAATACCAAGTTTGTATCACCCCAATTTTCTGAACCGGGATGCTACATGGTGCTCATGGCCCTAAAGGACCACAAGCTAACCCATGACTAATATCTATACCTGTATACTTATAATATACATAAAATACGGAAATATGAACTTGAAAGGACATAAGGTTCGAACTGAATAAATGTCTGATAACCAAATGTCTGAAAAAGGTATAACAATACCAAAATGAGTTATAAATACTGGAAATAATGAGATCTGAATATCTAATCTGACATGTAGTCTGAAAGTCTCTAACTGAACTGAAAAGGAGTTGAAGGAACATGTCTCCAACTAACTCCACCTACCAACTGAATAGTAAATATAGCAATAATCATATCATCCTCGAATGAGAAGGACTCACTGTAAACTTTGAACACTGGAATGCTACTACTGATGTGGAGCTCGTGCCTATGAACCTATGGTGTAACATAACAGAAAGCACCATAGCGTAAATACTTCAGTACATCTGAATGTACTGAGTGCACCAGTGAGGTAGGCTAAATGAAAAGTGTATATGCATGAACAATGCTAACTAATATGAATGTGAGAATACATACATGCATAAACAACTATAACTAAACTCGTGATGATGCTGACTACTAAGTCTGAATGCTGACAACATGACTTTACTATTACTGAGGTACTGAGTAGATTATTGACTATTTTTGATAGTTCAAATTATGAAGAACTGGTTTGAATGACTATGTCTAACAGTCCTTAAATTGAATACTGGTAACGTGAGCTATGACAATTGATATAGCTTATATAACTTTAATAATCGAATTAATCGATAAAACCAATACTGAACGACTTTATCTAATAGTCTAAGTTCTGATGGAGCTATCTAAGTCTTGTTCTACTTGGAGTAACTAATTTTGAGATAAGTCCTATCTAGCGGGTGATTATGCGTATACAGATAATAAGGATGATTTGACTTAGGCTGAGATCAGTCCTATCTGGCGGGTGATCTTGAAATCTAATGATTCTGATACTGATTAATCATAGTTGAGATCAGTCCTATCTAATGGGTAATCTTGAAGTCTATTTACAATGATAAGCATTGACTGTATCTAACTGTAATGAATCTATACTACTAAGCTCAGTTAATTGTGTCTAAAAGCCCTGATTCTGTAGCTTAAACTGTGGCATATGTTCATCTAACTGACATACCCTAAGATAAGCGGACTAACGTAAAATCTCTGCCCTGGTTGGATGGTGTTAGCACCGCGCCACCAGTAAAGACATCTTTTGTGGAGTGAGTCCTAATCTAGCTAGTGATTCCTAGGATCATTCTTATACATATAAATGTTCTAACGGGTAACCCCTAAGCATGTCAGTCCTATATAATGGGTGATATCTCGTACCTACACTAGAAAAATAGTTCTAGAACTTAGGGATTTCTTCTTGATATCTCAGTCCTATTCAAGCGGGTGAGCCCTCATCCCTAGGTTTGCTTGGTCCTGAATCCTACTCCTATCTGAAAGACACTGAAATGAATAACTGGGCTGAACAAAATAACTTAACTGAACTGATACTGATTAACTAAACTAATACTAGTGGTATCGTTTATTGAAGCTAAAACTGAGTTTACTGGATTTCGATGATGGACGGAATATAATGAGTTCTAAGGAATGATTAAGAGTATTGAAGTTATTGAGATTTACTGTAATTACTGAGGTTACTGAGAACTAAGATTATTGAAAATACTGAACAACTGAGATAACTTAGTTTTCCTAAGTCACATGACAGACTGATTTCTATAGATCATGGCTTGACTAAGAGTATCGTGAAAACATAAAATGGCTCTAGGAACACATCTATATTTTTTAGGTACAAGTACCCCCAGGACTCGATGGAAGGTAACTGACACATAAGACTGACTTGATCGTAAGAGTAGAGTCAATAATCAACAATATCATAAATAAGGGATTTCATACTAAGCATGGTTCTCAACAAACATTTCATGGAAGGGAATTTCATACAACATGTATATACTTTCATAGCTTTCAATATCATGCTCATTACATATTACAACCACAATCCATAATTTCATAAGTTGGGGAATTTCATGATGTACATGGGTATTCTACATCTTGTACATGACAGGGTTTTGCAAGTTAGCATACCATAATTCCATAAGTCTAGTTCATGAGTAATCCAACAGTGTTCACAAGACACATTATTAACAGGGATGACATTGACTCATAGAGGCCTATCATTAATCCTTCACTTAGTCACAATTTAGATATAATGCATGATTTCTAGTCTTTTATGTAATTTTGCAAACACCTTACATTCACACTTTAAGGCATAGGTGTATTCACAAACATACACCACTCTAATCCACCCAAATTCATGGGTTCCAACTATATGATCACAATCTTTCTGGAAGTTCATCAAATTCCAACTCTATAATAGAAACCGCAAACAACAACATGAATACAACCATATCACCACAAAAAAATTATGATTTTGTTAGCAAATATTGATTGTTGAACTCCACGAATGAAACGGATCCATGGGTGAAAACTACGGATACCTTAATGGCGATGAAATTGTTGAAAGATTGGACCTTCAAGATTGATTATGCAACCCTAGTAGTTTGTCTCCTTCATGTGCTCTTTGATAATTAACTTAAGATGTTAATTGGGTTGTAATGTGATTAGAAGCTATAAATTTAATGAGGTTAAGTTTTGGGACGTGTAAGGAGTGTTAAAAGACTTAATTTTCCTCAAAATATCTCAAAAACTAAGTTTTTTTTGTGGCTGAAATCGTATGTGTGTGTCGCACACCTCATTGTACATACTAAGGTGTGCGCTGCACATCCTATCGTATAAGCTAAGTTGTGCATCTCATATGATATCGCACAATTGAGGGTGTGTGCCACACAACCTGCCGCACACTTGTTCTAGTAGCCATGTGCGATTGTTTATGCGTCGCACTCCTATTTTGTAGGGCCATAACTTCTTGGTCGGGTGTCGATTTTTATAAAATTGGAATCGTTGGAAAGGTAATTTGATTCTCTATAATTTAGTGGGTTTAAATATGCCAAAATTTCACATATAAATCAAGTTATCCTCTTTCAAAGGTCACTCTTTCCGAATCACACACTAAAACTTGATGGATCCAAAACCTATTAGCTTGCCTTACCCTGAGTGACTCCCATGAGCATGTTTAACACATCATAAGCTATCTTATCGCTAGGATACTCATTGTAAATAATGTACTCAAATATGAATCACAGGTTTCATACGTAGTGGAACTGATTTATTTTCTATCTTGGAAATATACGGGCTATTACATAGAGCCAACTGATCTTGAGATTGGGAACCCTGTACCCAAAACCCACCATCAAACTAAGACCGATAATTACTCAACAGATTTTGGTAGAGGGCACTAGCTGAGGAGGAAGAACCAAAACTCCCCCACTTCTTTTTTGGCCATTTACCACCATCTCTACCACTTTTTTCGAAAGGCCTAAATTTTTTCCCTTGCCTCTCACTAAACACAACCTGCTTCTCTTTCTATTCCTCTACTTGTTGCATATATAGAACCAACCTAGAGATATCAATACCCTTCATCAACAAAGCAGCCTTGATCTCAAGGGTCAACTTACGAGATAGTCGCAAAGAAAACTTATGCATTATAGCCCTCATGTTAGAAACCCTCTCCATAGAATATCGAGATAATGGATGAAACTACAAGGTATACTCCTTGACTAACATCTTTCCTTGCTTCAAATCAATAAACTACTCCATATTTGCTTCCCTTATCTTTTGAAAAAAGAAGCAGTCAAGAAAAACATTAGTGAAATCCTTCTACAAAGATGACTCATTAACATCCCCCCTTGTCTGTTCCGACTCCTCATACCATTGGTATGCCACATGCTTCAAATGATGGGCAACAAACTCTACTCCTTCCATTTTAGTGGCATGAATAATTCTGAAAATCCTCTCTATCTTATCCAGAAAACCTTAAGGATCCTCCTCCACCTTAACACTAGAAAAGGTTGGAGGGCTTAACCTTATAAACTGGCCAACCCTTGTGGCCTCAGAAAATGGAGTAATAAATGCACCACGCTCATCCTTATAATCTATGAACGGAGCAATCATATGAATCGATTGAAAAAATTCGAAATTCATCACGTCACACTAAGGAACTTGAGGAAAACTAAACAAAATTAGTGGAAGAACAAACTATTAGGTACCAAACCCCTAGACCATGTATGGACTCCATAAGTAGAGTGAGTCTGATCAACATCATTGTCATGACCCAATTCCTCAAATAATTATGGCACCTACTGTACCCCACCAATAGGCAAGCCAACCTATTGTTGGTAATAGCAAGTAATGGACTACTCAATAATATAAGGAAAAAAACAACAACAAAATACCCAGTGTATTCATATATAGTGGGGTCTGGGGAGGGTAAAGTGTATGTAGACCATACCATTAACTCAAGTGAAGTAGAGATGTTGTTTTTAATAGACCCCCAGCTTAGAACCGATAGCAGTATAACAAACACAAACGATAAGTGAAAAATAAACTAAAACTTCTAGCAACAAGATACTACTATAATGACAAGACAAAAATAAGAACTATCTAACCGAAATTATACACAACAAACAACACCACAAATAAAAACAACACAGACACAAAAGAATGCTCCCTAAACCTCCACCGTAATCTGCCTCCTCCACACCTTTTTATGAAGTGTCATGTCCTTCATATGTTGTAATTGCTCTATATCATTCCGAATGACCTCCCTTCAATATTTCTTTGGTCTACCTCTACCCCGCCTAAAACCATCCATAGCTAGTGTCTCACACCTCTACATTGGAGCATCAGAGCCTCTCCTTATTACATGCTCGAACTAATGTAACCTCACTTCTCGCATTTTATCCTCTATCGAAGAAACTCCCACCTTTTCCTGAATAATCTCATTCCTCACTCTATCTTTTATGGTAAGTCCACATATCTATCATAATATTTTCATCCCCGTCACCTTCAAATTTTGGATGTGTGAGTTCTTAACTGGGCAACATTCCACTGAATAAAACATAGTCGGTCGAACTACCACTCTGTAGAACTTACCTTTAAGCTTTAGGGGAACCTTCTTATCACATAAGACTCGCAAAGATAACCTATATATCAACCATCCTACCATAATACGATGCATGATATCCTCATCAATCTCACCATCGCCCTAAATCATAGACGCCAGAAACTTGAAACTCTCCCTCTTTTGAATGAGTTACGAGTCCAGCTTCACCACCACTACATCCTCCCATGACATCTCACTAAACTTATACTACAAGTACTTAATCTTTGTTTGGCTTTACCGAAATCCTTTAGACTTAATCGTCTGACTCCAAATCTTAAATTTATCATTAACTCCTCCCCAGATGTCGTTAATCAGTACCCCATTATCCATAAATAACATACCCACGGCACCTGCCCTTGAATATGTCACATCAAAACATATATCACTAACGCAGATAAAAATGGGCTAAGAGTTAATCCCTGATGCAACCCTATCAGAACTGGAAAGTTCTCTAAATCCCCACTTACCATCCTTAAATGAGTCTTCACCCCTTCATACATGTCCTGGATTGAGATAGTGTACACCACGAGAACCTCTCTAGCCTCCAAGCACCTTTACAAAATCTCCCCTGAAACTCTATCATATGTCTTCTCTAAATTAATAAATACCATGTCCAAGTCTTTCTTCTTCTCCCGAAACTGCTCTACTAATGTCCTTACAAGGTGAGTTGTTTCACTTGTCGAGAGACCTTGCATGAAACCGAACTGATTCTCAAAGATATTCATGATCTTTCTCAGCCTTAACACTATCACCCTTTCCCAAACCTTTATAGTATTACTCAACAACTTAATCCCACTATAGTTCTTGCCACTCTTAATGTTTCCCCTGTTATTAGTTAAAGGAACCATCGTACTCTACCTCTATGCTTCTGGCATCATTGTCATCCTAAAAATGATATTAAACAACCATGTTAACCACTCCAAACCCGCCCTACTACATTCTTCCAAAAATTCACTGGAATCTCATCTGGCCCCATCGCCCTATCATGCCACATCCTGAACATACCCACCTTGACATCTGATGATAGGCGAATTTACACGCCTAAAGTACTATATTTTACCCATATTTTAGCTATGTTTTGAGGACAAATTATATAATTGATGCACTTTTAGTCCTTTTTCCTGTAAGTGAGCAAACAAACATGATTAGCAAGTTTTCAGGTATAAATGATGCAGAATTCAGCATTTTATGGATAACTTGACGCCAAAGAAAGCTTCACAAAGGAATAAAGGGGAATATTGGACGCCAAGGACCAAAAGTGGCGCATGGAAAATCTGTCCCGGGCAAATACAGCAATTCTGAAGACTTTGGGGACTAGCAGTAACTTATTAGGATTAGAACAAGAGCTCCTAGCGATTGTGTATGCGTTTGAGAAGCTCCATGCTTATTTGTTGGGGACCAACGTGATAGTTCATACAGACCATGCAGCTCTAAGATATCTAATGACAAAGAAGGATGCAAAACCAAGAATAATTCGATGGGTCTTGCTGCTGCAAGAATTTGATTTTGAGGTTAAGGATAGAAGAGGTTGCGAGAACCAAGTGGCTGATCATCTATCTAGACTCGAAAACGAGCATATGGCGCAGCCTGAAATCAAAATTAATGATGCATTCCCTGACAAGGAGATCTTAGCGACGATAATGGAAAAGCTACCATGGTATGCCGACTTTGCGAATTTTGTGGTGAGTAATGTGATACCTGCAAACTTATCTTACCATCAAAAGCGGAAGTTTATCATGATGTAAAACACTACTTTTGGGATAAGCCATATTTGTTTCGACGATGCGCGGATGGTGTTATTCGATGATGTATATCCCATGTAGAGGTGCCTAATATATTGGAAGCATGACACACTTCCCAAGTTGGGGGACATCACACAGGTAATCGGATAGCAAGGAAGGTATTGCAAAGTAGATATTATTGGCCTTCTATATTCAGAGATGCCTACGACTTTGTGAGAAGATGTGACCAATGCCAGCGATAAGGTGCAATTTTGAAACACCATGAGATGCCTATGTCGAAAATCCTTGAAGTAGAATACTTTGATGTATGGGGTATTGATTTCATGGGTCCATTCGAAAATTCGTTTGGAATGAAGTACATCCTAGTTGTTGTAGATTTTTTATCGAAATGGGTTGAAGCAGTAGCATTGCCGACAATGAGGGAAAGCGTGTTGTTGCATTCTTGAAGAGAAATATCTTATCTCGCTTTGGAGTACCATGTACTATCATAAGCGATGGAGGGTCTCCCTTTTGCAACAAGCTATTCAAATCCATGTTGGCAAAATATGGTGTCAAGCAACATAAGGTAGCCACACTTTATCACCCATAAACTAGTGGACAGGTAGAGGTTTCCAATAGAGAGATCAAGCAAATCCTTGCTAAAACGGTAAATGCTAATAGGAAAGATTGGTCTCGGAAGCTGGACGATGCACTATGGGCATATAGGACGGCATTGAAAACACCAATTGGCATGTCCCGATACCAACTAGTTTATGGGAAGGCCAGTCAGTTGCCCATTGAGCTTGAGCATAAGGCATTGTGGGCTTTGAAGCGACTTAATTTAAATTGGGATGATGCAATGAATCTGAGATTGGAGCAACTGAATGAGATGGATGAATTTCGTCTACATGCTTATGACAGATCGGACCTATACAAGGAGCGGATAAAAAAGTATCATGATCAACGGATTGTTCAACGAAACTTTCAAAAAGATGATATGGTACTTCTCTTCAATTCCAGATTGAAGCTATTCCCAAGTAAGTTGAAGTCTAAGTGGTCTGGTCCATACAAAGTTAACCAAGTCTACTCGTCTGGAGTAGTTGAGTTGGAAGACAATAATGGTGTTGTCTTCAAAGTGAATGGCCAACGATAGAAACCTTATATCGGTCCTCTTGATTCGATAAATTATATGGCCATCACTAATCTCGACAAAGTCTAAGTACTCGAGGTAACTATGCCGTGCCGCGACAATAAATCAAGCGCTAGATGGGAGGCAACCCATCATTTATCGTTTGTCATTTTTTTTTTGTTCTATTACGTGTTTACTTTTGATAAATAAAAATCCAAAAAGAAGAGTCATTCCACGACCAAAACTAAGGCGTTTGATGGGAGGCAACCCATTGTCCTAATCATCTTTGTTGTTTTTGAGTAAATGTAGGTTCAAAGAGGTGTAAACGAGGAGGTCGGTTTCAAATTTTGATTTGGACGTATTGCATGTTAAAGGTGGTAAGTTAGGAATGAAGAAGCAAAAGGCTATGGATTGGCCATTGCATATGAAAATATAGGCAACGAACAAGGCTAGTCCTAGGTAAAACTAGGCCCCGAACAAGGCAAGGCCTATACTATGGCCTAAGGTCTCGAAATCTAGTGTGCCATAGCATAGGCGCCGCCCATGCCCAAGTATGCCATAGCATAGGGGCCGCCTATGCTAGTGCCTTTTGTCTTTGAATCTCATATGCTATGTGAAAGGCGCCGCCTATTCCTAGGAATGCCATGGCATAGGAACTGCCTATGCTAGACAATGCTTTGCAAAAGGTGCCGCCTATGCCAAGCATAGGCAAAGCAAAAGACGCCGCCTATGGTCACTACTTATCTCCAAATCCGATTTTAAATGGGTCAAAACCCGACCCAAACTTCTCCTATAAATAAGAGACTTAGTCTTGAACCAAAATCACATTGGAAACTTAGCATAAGCGCCGACCATAGTCTCCAAATCCTCTCAAAAATTTTCCTTTTGCTCTCTTAATTCACAAGAACATCATCCAAAGGCATCAGTCAAGTAAGTACTACTTTGTTCTTCATTTATCTTCCGTAAGTACTACACTACTACGCCTATTATGACTTTTTAAATCTTAGAGTAGTATTGATGATCTGAATGTGATTGAATTGTTGTGATACAACCAAGTGCGTGAACGTATACGTAAGGATGATCTTAACTTTTTCCCAACTTGAATTTGATTTCGGTGCATTGTCATACTTTTGCGGAATTGATATAGTTACAAAAATTGTATAATCTTGTCACTTGAATACTTACATGTTCGAATGACTGGTTCATTGGAATAAGAATTATAGTTGCCTACTGATATAGGAGGTTGTGATTATTTGATACTATACCTTGATTCAATCTCTATGTAGTAGTTTTGATATCTCACATATGCAAGTATTACCAAGATTACAAGATGTATGACTGCACTGATTTTATTGTTTGAATATAGCACCTAAAACGTATGTCGATGAAGTCTGAGTAATCGACCACTTTCACTTCACTAGTCTGTACAAACAAACTAAGTGTGGGGTGGTGCCCCTACTTCTTGTTTATAGATTGTATCCATTGAGATGATGCTAATATGAACATTATTTTAGTCTCAGGTACAATGGCACCCAAAGCAAGACAAGGCAAAGATAAGGCTACCACTTCACAAAAAGGCAAGAAAACAGGCCGAAAAGAGCAAGGAGAATCATCCTCGATGCAATTACCACGCCGCGTGTTCGGAATTAAATGGGTTTTAGAGGAGGAAGAAAAGGAATGGCATAGAAACAACAAAGAGAAGAAATATGTTCATGTGGACTTGATAAACAAGGAAAGCCTAGCAAAGAAAGAACCGCTCATGTTGGCTAAGATCATGGCGTTACATCTTGATTTCATCTTCCAAGACATGGGAGAATGCAATCTCGATTTAACAAGAGAATTCTATGCGAACTGGTCACCGAAAACCACCGGAAGTGAGGTCAAGATTCGCGGCCAAGTTCTGTAACTAAATGCGGAGTTCTTCAACTCCTTTCTTGGCTTGCCTGCTGTTGATCCATCACCATTCAAAGTGTTGTACAGTAGACCTCCATATAGAGTCATTCGACACACACTCTGTGGAACAAGATCCATGGCACGGTGGAGTAGACACAAAGACATCGGTCGACACAATACCTTCCCATATGCTCCTTTGAATAGGGAAGCAAGGATATGGTTGCACATAGTCAACTCTTGCCTAATTCCAAGGACGCAATACACAAAAATAACAAGAGATAGAGTGTTCTTGGTATATGCATTGATGACGAATGTCCCTATCAACATTGGGGAAATCATTCAGTCTACAATGCGGAAGGCTAGGCTACACAAGCGGTTTTATTTCAGCTTCGGAAATCTGTTGACTGCAATCTTGAGGAAGGAAGACATCGAAGAGGAGCCGGCTGATCATAAACTCCCACACAACCCAAAGAAGGTTGACCTCACAAAGGTCAAAGATGCTGAATCAACACATGGCGTCAACCTTACTACGGCAGAGAGACATGCTCAGGATGAGAGTTTCTTTCGCCATCTTTATGGCATGACTCGATTTACAATAATCAGGGGAGGTCGTGTTCCAACTGCTGCAGAGCTCCAACAGCTGGATCATGACTATCCAATGAATGTGCATGCAAGGGAGATGTGTGGAGTAGGTACATATTTTGAGGAACCTCTTGATGATGATGTGACAACCCATGATGATCGACGAATGCCAGACTCCGACGTGGAAGAGAATTATGATGAAGATGACTCCAATGATGATTCCGATAAAGGGGGTATGACCCCAGACATAGAGGAGGAGTCCGACTGACCAGGTTCTTCATATTTATTTTCCACTAAGGACAGTGTGTCCCGTCTAAGTGTGGGGTGGTGGTATTTGCATGCTATAATTCTCTATCTGCATTTGCATTTATGTTTGTTTTGATTTTCTTTCCTTTTTAGTAGTTAATTTTTTTTAATTTTTTTTCTTCTTAACTTAACTTCGCATGAAATTATTCTAATAGGCAGCATGAGATTATGACAAGAGTTTGTGCTAAAAACATGACTATTGAGACGTTTAGGCTCTAATTGTGACTCACTATGTGATATTGTATGGTTCAATTCCTTCATCTGTTGGGTCAAGAGTCTATGCTACTCCCAATAAAGTTGACCATGTGCCTTGTGTGTGTGAAGATATAGTATATTCTGTGTTTGTGGTTGATGCTAGAACTTTCCTGGTATGTATGTAAAGCGAAAATAAGGAGTGCAAGTCTAGGAGATGATTTAGGCATTTCTTTGGCAACCTATGATTGTTTACTTTCATTTTATCTACCCATGGACATCATCCTAGATAACCCCTTTTGAGCCTTTAGCCTATTTTCTTTGACAGCCTCATATGTAAGCCTAATCCATTTTTTTCAAGACCATAATTTGATCGAAATTACTAAGTTCTTTAAAGTGTAAAGTCATGTGACAAAATAAGAGGAAATTGGGTGAGTATGATGCTTTAGAGTGCATTGGTACTTGAAATTGCTATGAAAAAGAGTGGCTATCATAGAGGTGTGTTATCATAGATGTGTGTTATAAAAAAAAGGAAAAGAAAACTAAAAAGTTAGTTATGTTTAAAATTGAAAAACAAAGGAGGAGAAAAGGGGTGGTAGAATAAAATAAAATAGAAAGGTTGTTTGAAAGAAAAATATTAATGGAATATTGTGATGAATTAAAGCGCTTAGGAACATAGTCACTATTTCTGGCAAAAACAGTCCTACCCGTCCCTTAGCCTACATTTACAACCTGTAAAAGACCTATTTTATCCTAAGCTGAGCATTCTGATATTTAGTGGAGCATTACACTAAGGGCAAGCCTATGGTTATCAGTTGCAACATATGAATTCTTTGTGAGAGTGAGAGAAAGGAAAATCTTACACCATGTTTCGATAAATATACTATACTTGTGAGTGATTATGGGTAATATATTGTGAGACACACATGGTTGATGAGTTTTTGATAGTTGTGTATGATTCTTTGTGCCTTAACTTTTGAATATGAGTTGATCACCATCACGAGTCTATGTTGGAGGTTGAATTGTTTCTACTAATGATCAGAAAACTACTCTTGGTTAATAATTGTCGTGCTTGTCTTGACGAATATTTTGTTTTGTTATTGTGAAACCCAATGTAAATGATTAGATGGACATGATATTTTGTTCGAGGACGAACAAAGCTTTAAGTGTGGGTTGTTGATGATAGGCGAATTTACACACCTAAAGTACTATATTTTACCCATATTTTAGCTAAGTTTTGAGGACAAATTATATAATTCATGCACTTTTAGTCCTTTTTCCTGTAACTGAGCTAACAAACATGATTAGCAAGTTTTCAGGTATAAATGATACAGAATTCAGCATTTTATGGATAACTTGACGCCAAAGAAATCTTCACGGAGGAAGAAAGGGGAATATTGGACGCCAAGGACCAAAAGTAGCGCATGGAAAATCTGTCCCGGGCAAATACAGCAATTCTGAAGACTTTGGGGACTAGCAGTAACTTATTAGGATTAGGATAATGATACATTGACCTAGTAGGATTGGTTTAAGTAATGCGTTAGCTAGGTAGGAATAGGATATGGGTATTATAAATACCCTATTGTGCTAGAGATTTTCATGCATTCTAATTTTAATTCATTCTTCAATTAACCATTCTACTACTACTTCTAGTTCATCCATTAATTCTATTTTTTTCTTCTTCTATTCATCTATTCAATTCTTAATTTTCACAACAAGAGAAACGTTACACAGCAAGGAATTCACGCCACTCTTACCCCTATACTTATTGTGAGATTATTTTGGTATGATGATAATTGCTATTGTGTTTTTCGTTGCAATCATGAGTAGCTAAACATCTCTATTGGGGTTATGGAAGCCGTATGAGATAGTATCTATTAGTCTAAGTTTGTGAATTCCTGACATGTATGTTGCTTATATAATTATTCTCTTAATCTTAATGCAAATTCTTGTGGTTGCAAACGCATAGAATACGCCAGTATAGCATTAACTTGTTCGAAAAAAAAGTTATATGTCTAGAAAAGAGATAATGTCAAGTAATAGGGTCCCATCCCCTATTAAAAAGTTAGTGTCGTAACTAGATTAACCTCTTGGAGAATTTGTACCATTAGATACGCTTTAAGCTCAAAAGAGTTAAAGTAAAATAGTCCTTGTTTAGGTCGAAAGACGCTTGGATTTACCATCGAATACAATTCTCTATAAGCACATGCATGTCTGAATTCCGCATAATTCATAGCCAATAGAGACGTATAACTCATAAGGTGGACATAACCCCAACCTCTCAATTCTCATTGTTTTACATCTTACCAAACATTCTTACTTTTTACTTTGCTATTTTCCATTTTTACCTTATTACTTTTGTTACATTACTTGCACGACAAAACTCCCCCTTTTTTACGAGACTTGCACTAAAAGTCTAGTAATCTTTGCTTACTTGTTGACCAAGCTATTCCCTGTGTGATCGATACCCAACCCAGTTGGGTTATATATTTGACAACGACCGCTTTACACTCCTATGAGAGTTGTAGATTGAGCGTTATCAACATCCTAAGCCTTAATATGCCTACAATAAGCATAATCATGACACTCTTCAAATTTCTCCAAGTCTACCAACACGAAACCTTTGTCCCTCTCGTCGTTCAAAACTTTATGAAAGTAGGACTGCCACTACTCCATAATAAGGGCATCCTTGACCATCACTGTACCATCCTCTTACTTGATGTAGTTCAATTGGTCAAGATTATGCTCCCTCTGCTCCCTGGCCTTGGCAAGCCTATACAACTTTTTATCCCTCTTTCTTCTCTAACATTGTATACAAGCTCTAAAAAGCTGTGGTCTTAGCTATTATAACTGCTACTTTGTCCTCTCTTATAGAAACCTTATACTCCTCCTTATTTGTCTGCCTTTTATAATCTTCCTTTCTCTCTATCAACTTAGCATAAGCTACCTTCATAGACTCCACCTTCCTATTAACCTTTTGGTTCCACCACCAGACTCCTCAATGCTTGTCAAATCAACCTCTATAGATACCTAACACCTCTTTAGCGGTCTCTCTAATACAAATGGCAGTCATCTCCCATATACTATCCTCATCCCCTTTACTCTTCCAAGCCCCCAACTCTTTAACTTCTCCCATATTTTTAAAGCACTAGCCAAAGTAAAACTACCCCTCTTAATCCTGGGCCAAGCCTCCACACTCATCTTATTTTTTTCCCTTATTGATAACTAAGTCCATTAACAACTACCTATGTTGAGTCAAAAGATTTTCACAAGGTATAACTTTACAATCTTCACATAGTGCTATATCACCCTTCCTATGGAGCAAAAAGTCTATCTGAGCCTTTACCACTTAACTATGAAATGTGATAAGGTATTTCTCCTTCTTCCAAAAGCTTAAATTATTTATCTATAATCTAAAAACCCTAGAAAATTCCAAAAGAAAAGCTTATCCTTCATTCAGCACACCAAACTCAAAACAATCATGGACATCACCATAACCTATCGTCAAAAACCTAAAATGCCTATTGAAATCCCCCCAACGGAAAACCTCTAAGTGCTCCGGATGCGGCTCACCACTTTATTATAATACCCTGGGAAATTTTTCATTTAAATTTTATGCGTAAATGTGTTGGGTTCTATCTTATACAGTGAATTCTAAATTTTCTGAGCAGAATGTCTTAGATTATGACCCACCATTGCATACAATATCGAATAATCTTTCGAACGATATGTGGATCATCCCAAATGGACATCCGAGTGACTAGTTATGAATATTCCAATCGAACTGTGAATAGTAGCGAATAGTAAAACGTGCAGGAAAAAGTATTGAGGCCTGACGTATTTTTGTTCAAACTTTAAATGATCATAATTCCTTGTACATAATGATCTGGGTGATCTACTATATATTAAGGGAAATCTCTGCGAGTCCTCTTTCCAATGAAATTAGTTTCATCCAACATGTCTATCGGAGCAAACTGTTATGGTCGATCTACTTCAGCCTACCAAAAGTAAATTTTTGAGAATATATGAGAGTCCTCTTTCTGATGAAATTTATTTCATCCAATTTGGATTTCGAAGTAAAATGTTATGGTTGATCTACTCCAGACTATCAAAACAGTCCATCAAAGGACAGATTCGAGAATTTTTTTGATTTTTAGGGGCGTTTTGGTCATTTCCCCAACTTAAAATCCATCCAAACCCTATATTAAAGCCTAATAGAAGCATTATATGTTATATTGAATCAAACTCCCTCAAAAAGTAAACCCTAAGCTCCTACATCCAACTTCAAGAACCTCCAAAGTTCACCATTAATTCTGTAAATTTATTCAAGATTCCAAGTTCCTAGTTCAAGAATTCCAAGAACCATCATTAAGAGGTATGATTAACATCTCAAAAATGAATATCGATCTAAAGTTCATCATTCAAGGTATGTGAGATTTTTCAACAAGAACTCTCTTTCGTTTTTGTGCTCAAAAGTAATTTTCTTTATAAAGGTATGATTTTTATTTGATTTTTTACAAATTTGAAGCATGAACCCATATCTTAGGATGATTATTATGAAATATTGATCTTTATGATATTGAAAGATGATGTTACATGTGTGAAGATATAAAGCATGAATCTTGAACGATATATATCATGATTTTGATATTTGGGTTGTGAATTTCCATTGGAAATTGTGTTTTTTTGCGAAAGTGTGTGTTGTAAGCATGTTGATGTTGAATGTTTGAGATATTTTAAATGATTTAACCTTTTGGTCTTAAAGGAGTTGTTTTGAACTCGAGTGTGAAAGAAATCCACAATGTGGTTGATTTTGATAGATGGGAAGCATGATGGGTCCTGATGTATATTTATATATTATTGAAATTATTTTATTGTGGATTGCGTTTGAAATGATCTGAGCTAAGTTCGGGAGAAATCTTTAGCATCGAGTGGGAGGTATAAAGCGACCTTATTTCCCTAGAACTATGTGCCCTCGTAGGAGTGAGCCTGAGGCTAATTTATATAGTGATCACTAGTTTATGTGGATTTGATATCGATAGTCCTACTCCGATGGCAAGGATAGGATGGCTCTCCCCAACGTGGGTTGTACGTTGGACTCCATGTATATAACATGGTTTATGTCGATTATAGGATCTCGCAGTGTGTGTGTGTTTCCTTGTGTTTATGGTGAACGGTGAAGTGATTTGAAAGCGAAATTGTGAAAGTTATTCTTTTGAAAGATTTAAATGATATTTACATTATGATAATTGATATTCTTGATGAACTCAAAGTGATTGACAAATTATATGATGACCCACATGTGTTATTGTACTTATTTCATCCTCTAATGATTATGATGATTTTTGTTGGGCTATGTGAGTCTTTCATACATCCTGAATATTTATTATAAATATTTATGATGATGATGTTTATAAAACTGTAAAACCCCCATATACTCGATTCATTCCATGGTACTGACCCACATCTTTGGATGTGGGCTGCATTTTCTCAAAATATACGTTTAGGAGATAAGTTCCAGGTTTGATAGTGATTCTTCGAGCACGATGTTCTACATCAACTACTATGGTGATTCCTCATGTTCCAAGGATGTGATGTCTAATGCTGGTTTCACGGAATTGTTTACATTTGATAACTGAGTATGAGTTAGTTGGGGCATGTCTCAATGGCTCACTGGTTTTATTGATTTACATAGACCCTTGTCAGACTAGTATAGATTTTGCTATCCTTCTGAGATTCTTTTATTCTTGGATGATGATTACTCTGTTGATATTTGAGGGTTATTTATGGAAATCCCATTGATTTGTGTTAAACTGAATGAAAATGTCTCAAAGGGTTAGCTTGGGGCTACTCATAGCCTCAAGCACCGTGTGACGTTCTAGGAGCCGTTTTTCGGGGCATTACAAACTTAGTATCAGAGCGTAAGGTTTTAAGGTGTCCCAGGGAGTCTGACAAGCCGCGTTAAGCAGATTCGTGATTATTGGTGTGGAGCGGCCACATCTATGAGCAAGAGGCTACAAGATATTTTAGGAAAAAGTGTGATTCTTTCTTTCATAAGTCTATCATGCTTAAAATGTCTCTCTCTACTATTGGTTCATGCTTTCCTCTTTCAGAAATATGCATCCACGTCGAGTAAGAAAAAATAATGATGGTCAGCAACCTCAACCCGTTGACCCATTGAATGAAAACGTGACTCATGCTGAATTTTGGGTAGCCTTTCAAGTGCTGGCCCAAGCTATTACTACAAATGTTTAGGCCAACCCATCCCCGGCTCTATAGCAGCAGGGAGGTGATTTAGCTACTTCCAGGATCCATGACTTCATGCGGATGAATCCGTCGGAATTCTATGGGTCCAAGTGTGATGAGGATCCACAGTTATTTTTAGAGGAGGTATGGAAAATTACTCAAGTAATGCATGTATCTAAGGAACATAGTGTGGAGTTGGCTGCATATAGGTTGAAAGACCTTGCTAATGATTGGATTGTTGCTTAGAGAAAAGGTAGAGATGAGGGAGTTGTCCCTACGACTTAGCAAAAGTTCTAGGATGTATTCCTGGATAAGTTTGTCCATTTGGAGATGAGTAAGGCAAAGGTGGAAGAGTTTATGAACCTACGACAGGGCTCTATGACTTTTAGGGAGGACTCTCTGAGATTCAATCAATTGGCTAAGTATGCTCCTAACTTAGTGGCTGATAATTAGGTTAGTATGAGTAAGTTTGTGACTGGAGTGTCTATTTATATGGCTAAGAAGTATAGGTATGCTATGCTGAATAGTGAGATGAATCATTCTAAGCTGATGACTCATTCCCAATAGATTTAGGTAAACAAGATTAAGGAGAGAGATAGAATGAGAGGGAATAAGGGAGCTAGGTCCGAGCAGCACGGATAGGTTCTGACTAAATCGCAGGGAGGGAGTCGCCCTCAGTATTAGGATCATTTGTCTATGCCAGCACTATCATCTGCTAGTACTACCATGCCTAGAGGTAGGCAGGAGCAAGGTAGCAGGTCATATGTATCCAGGTCCCAGTACAGTGCTGGCAATAAGCTAAATCATCCTCTGTGTCCTAAGTGTGGTAGGGCTCATTCAGGTGAGTGTTAGGATGAGAAGAGGGCTTTTTTCCAGTGTGGTGACATGGATCACAGAGTTAGAGATTGTCCACAGGATAGACAAGGGCGTCGTGACTATTGCTCTCAAACCCAGACTCAGACTGTTAGTGCTCCAGTTCCAGCGACTTGTCTAGCCCCATCTCAGGGCGCTTCTTCTAGCAATGATCGCGGGCAGTGCCAGAATAGATTCTATGCTTTACCGTCCCTGCAAGAACAGGAGGACTCTCCCGATGTTGTTACTGGTATGCTTGGTATATTTTAGTTTGATGTGTGTGCTTTGTTGGATCCTGGATCCAATTTCTCATATGTTACACCTTTGACTGCTGTGAATTTTGTAATGAGTCCTAAGATTATTCCTGAGGCCTATCCTAGTTTCTACCCTAGTGGGTGATTCGATTGTTGCCCAGAAAGTGATAAAAAGAGTCCTGTTACTGTTCTTCATAGAGTCTTGTTGGCTGATCTAATTGAGTTATACATGGTAGATTTTGATGTGATTCAGGGTATAGACTGGCGGTGTTCTTCTTATACCTCTATTGATTGTTGAACCCAAATTTTCAAGTTTCAATTTACGGGTGCATCCGTGTTTGAGTGTTCTGGGAATTCTGGGTTACCCAAGAGTCATTTTATCTCTTACCTCAAAGATAGAAATCTTATTTCTAAGGGGTGTATTTAGCATTGGTTAGAGTCAAAGACACTAAGTCTGAGACTCTAACTCTCCCGTCTTTTAACATTGTTAATGAGTTTTCTAATGTCTTTCCAGATGATTTCCCAGGGATACCTCCTGACAGAGATATAGAGTTCAGGATTGATCTTCTTCCCGATACTCAGCCTATTTCTATTCCTCCTTACTGTATGGCCCCTATAGAACTTAAGGAGTTGAAAGAGCAACTCAAAGATCTACTAGATAAAGGTTTTATATGGCCTAGTATTTCTCCTTAGGGTGCTCCTGTGTTGTCTATGAGAAAGAAAGATGGCTCTTTGCGTATGTGCATTGATTACCGCCAACTGAATAAAGTCACTGTCAAAAATAAGTACCCCCTTCCGAGAATAGATGATTTGTTTGACCAATTGCAAAGTGTAAGTTATTTCTAAAAGATAGACCTTTGTTCCGGCTATCATCAACTCAAAGTTAGGGAGTATGACATCCTAAAAACCACTTTCTAGACTCGTTATGGCTATTTTGAGTTTCTTGTTATGTCTTTCGGGTTAACTAATACCCCAGCAGCTTTCATGGACCACATGAATCGAGTGTTCAGACCATATCTGGATATGTTTGTCATAGTCTTCATCGATGATATACTGGTGTACACCCATAGTGAGTATGAACATTCTGATCATCTCCGAACTATCTTGAAAACCCTTAGAGATCACAAGTTGTTTGCCAAGTTCAATAAGTATGAGTTTTGGCTAAGGTTAGTTGTTTTTCTGGGTAATATTATTTCTTTTGAGGGTATTAGAGTTGATCCTTAAAAGACCGAAGATGTTAGAAATTGTCCTAGAACTATTTCTCCGACTAATATCCGATGTTTCTTGGGTTTAGCTGGCTATTACCATAGTTTTGTTGAGGGTTTATCCTCTATAGCATCTCCTATGACTCGGTTGACCCAAAAGAAAGTGAAGTTCTTATGCTCTGAATCTTGTGAGAAGAGTTTTTAGGAGTTGAAGACTTGACTCACTTATGTTTTAGAGTGTCCATGGGTAGTGTTTTGCATGTGGTAGAAGGTAAGAAAAAGTTGGCTTGTGATGTACAACGTTTGAATAGATTAGGGGTTGGGTTGTTTAACTCTGCTGAAGGTAGTATAGGGGTTCAGAGTAGTTCCGAATCCTACTTGGTTTCGGAAGTAAAGGAAAAACAATACTTAGATGCTAGTTTGGTCAGACTAAAGGAGTCAGTCAAGGACCAAAAATTAGAGGTTTTCTCCAAAGAGGGAGATGGTGTTTAAAGCTTGCAGAGTAGATTGTGTGTCCCGAATATTGATGATCTGAGACATAGGATTATGGATGAAGCGCACGAGGCACGATATTCTATTCATTCGGGTGCCACTAAGATATACCGATACTTATGGGAAATCTATTGGTAGAGTGGCATGAAGAAAGATACAACAGCATTTTTAGCTAAGTGTGCAACATGCCAACAGGTTAAGGTTGAATACCAAAGACCTGGTGGAATGATGCAACAGTTTAGTATTCCCACCTAGAAGTGGGAAGAGATAAATATAGACTGCGTGATTGGTTTACCTCCTTCCCGATGCCATCATGATTCCATTTGGGTTGTGGTTGATAGATTGACTAAGTCTGCTCATTTCTTGTTTGTTCATAATTCATATACTGCTGAGGATTACGCTAGATTGTATATCCAAGAGCTAGTCAGACTGCATGGAATTCCCTTATCTATCATTTCAGATAGGGTTACTCAGTTCACATCGTAATTTTTGAAAGCTTTTCAGAAGGGTCTTTGTACCTATGTTCTTTTGAGTTCTGTTTTTCATCCGCAGAACGATGGTTAGGCTGAGCGGACTATCCAGACCTTAGAGGATATAGTGAGAGCTTGTGCACTTGACTTTAAGGGAAGTTTGGATGATCACTTACCGTTGATAGAGTTTTCTTACAATAACAGTTTCAACTCTAGTATTAGCATGGCTCTGTTTGAAGACTTTTATGGGAGGAAGTGTAGATGACCCATAGGTTGGTTTGAGGTGGGTGAAGCGGCTGTGAGTGCTCCTTATTCGGTATTTGAGGCTATGGAAAAAGTTAAGTTAATTAGGGAAAGGTTTAAAACTGCGCAGAGTCGTCAGAAGTCATATGCGGATGTTAGAAGGAGAGACCTTGAGTTTGAAGTTGGTGACCTAGTGTATCAGAAAATTTCACCCATGAGGGGGGTGAAGAGATTCGGAAAAAAGGGGAAGCTTAGTCCCCGTTATGTTGGTCCTTACAAAATTCTTAGTTGTGTTGGTAGGGTAGCTTATGAGGTCGAGTTGCCTTCCGACTTGTCCTCTGTTCATCCAATATTCCATGTCTCCATGCTTATAAAGCATATTAGGGATACTGTGGTAGTGGATTTCTCTGTGAGTGCTGACATTCAAGAAAATCTTTATTTTGATGAGATTCCTGTTAAGATTCTTGAATTCAGTGTCTGAAGACTAAGGAATAAAGAAGTTCCCTTGGTCAAGGTGTTGTGGCGAAACCAATCTGTTGAGGGTGCACCTTGGGAAGCTGAGGCAGATATACGATCCAAGTACCCACACCTATTTTCCGCGAACTCCGATCAAATTGAAGGTACCATTCTTTCCTAAATCATGCACTTTTGATAAAAGTTGCAGCAATTCAACTGTCATTTATTATGTGTTCAGCTGTAGTTTCTTGAATTTATGCATTCTATGTTGCCTTTGGAGTGAGAAACAGTGTGGTGATAAGTCTAACGAATGGTTTCAGCTATATTCTCTATTCCTTATCTAATCTTGGCATGTCTATCATTATTCGAGAATGAATGTTTCCAAGGGGGGATGATGTAATACCTCAGGAAATTTTTCATTTAAATTTTGTGCGTAAACGTGTTGGGTTCTATCTTCTAGAGTGAATTATAAATTTTCCATGAAAAATGTCTTAGATTATGACCCACCATTGAATATCGTATCGAATAAGCTTTACAACGATATGTGGATCATCCAAAACGGACACCCGAGCAATGAGTTATGAACATTCTGATCGAACCATGAATAGTAGTGAACAGTAAAACGTGCAGGAAAAGGTACTGAGGCCTGGTGTATTTTTGGTCAAACTTTAAATGATCATAACTCCTTATACTTAATGATATGGGTGATCTACTATATATCAGTGGAAAGATCTGCGAGTCCTCTTTCCAATGAAATTAGTTTCATCCAATTTGTCTATCGGAGCAAAAAGTTATGGTCGATCTACTTCAGCCTAACAAAAGTAAATTTTTGGATAAACTTCAAACGATCATAACTCTTCGTACACAATGATCTAGGTGAGATACTATATATCAATGGAAATATATGAGAGTCCTCTTTCTAATGAAATTGGTTTCATCCAATTTGGATATCGGAGTAAAACGTTATAGTTGATCTACTCCAGACTACCAAAACAGTCCACCAAAGGACAGATTTAAGAGTTTTTTTAATTTTTAGGGGCGTTTTGGTCATTCTCCCTCACCCAAAATCCATCCAAACCCTATAATAAAGCCTATTAGAAGAATTATATGTTATATTTCATCAAATTCCCTCAAAAAGAAAACCCTAAGCTCCTACATCCCAATTCAAGAACCTCCAAAGTTCACCATTAATTCTCCAAATTTATTCAAAATTCCAAGTTCCTAGTTCAAGAACTCTAATAACCATCATTCAAAGGTGTGATTAACATCTCAAAAATGAGTATCGATCTAAAGTTCATCATTCAAGGTATGTTGGATTTTTCAACAAGAACTCTGTTTCGTTCTTGTGCTCATAAGTAATTTTCTTTACAAAGGCATGATTTTTATTTGATTTTTTATGAATTTGAAGCATGAACCCATATCTTATGATGATTATTATGAAATCTTGATGCTTATGATTTTGAAAGATGAATTTACATGTGTGGATATTTAAAGCATGAATCTTGAATGATATTTATCATGATTTTGATATCGATCTAAAGTTTATCAGTCAAGGTATGTGGAATTTTACAACAAGAACTCTATTTTTTTGAGAAAATGTGTGCTATAAACACATTGATGTTGAATATTTGAGATATTTTGAATGATTTGACCTTTTGGTCTTAATGGAGTTGTTTTGAACTCAAGTGTGAAAGAAATCCACAACATGGTTGATTTTGATAGATGGGAAGCATGATGGCTCCCGATGTATATTTATATATTATTGAAATTGTTTTATTGTGTATTGCCTTTGAAATGATCTGAGCTAAGTTCGGAAGAAATCTTTAGCATCGAGTGGGAGGTATAAAGCAATCTTACTTCCCTTGAACTACGTGCCCCTGTAGGAGTTAGCCTGAGGCTGATTTATATAGTGATCACTAGTTTGTGTGGATTTGATATAGATAGTCCTACTCCGATGGAAGGATAGGATGGCTCTCCCTAATGTGGGTTGTATGTTGGAATCCATGTAGCTCACATTGTTTATGTCAGTTATAGGATCTCTTAATGTGTGTGTGTTTTCTTGTGTCTATGGTGAATGGTGAAGCGATTTGAAAGTGGAATTGTGAAAGTTATTCTTTTGAAAGATTTAAATGATATTTACATTATGAGAATTAATATTCTTGATCAACTCAATGTGATTGACAAATTATATGATGACTCACATGTGTTACTGTACTTATTTCATCCTCTCATGATTATGATGATTTTCTTCGGGCTGTGTGAGTCTTTCATACATCCTGCATATTTCTTATATATATTTATGATGATGATGTTTATACAACTGCATACACCCCCATATACTCGATTTCTTTCCATGGTACTGACCCACATCTTCGGATGTGGGCTATATTTTCTCGGAATGTAGGTTCAGGTGCTCAGTTCCAGGTTCGACAGTGATTCTACGGGCATGCTGTTCTACATCCTCTGTTGTGGTGAGTCCTCATGTTCTGAGGACATGATGTCTGATGTTGGTTTCACAGAATTCTTTACATTTGATAACTAAGTATGAGTCGTTTAGGGCATGACTCAATGGCTCTCTGGTTTTCTTGATTTTCTTAGAGGCTTGTCAGACTAGTATAGATATTGGGAGTTATCTAATAAGTCGTATTTTGTTATCTTTCTAAAATTCTTTTATTCTTGGATGATGATTACTCTGTTGATATTTGAGGATTATTTATTGAAACCCCATTGATTTGTGTTGAATTGAATGAAAATGGCTCAAACGGTTAGCTTGGGGGAACTTGTAGCCTCAAGCACCGTGTGACGCTCCGGGACCCATTTTCTGGGGCGTTACACTTATCTAAAACCTCCTAAAATTCCTTTTTCTCCTTTTTTTCCAAGCCTACTTACGGGGCGTAGGCACTAATAACGTTCACTGTAGACCCTCGAATCAACAACTTTATAGACATCAACCTATCACTAACTCTCTTAACCTGTACCACCTGCTCGTTAAGTACTTCATCTACTAAGATACCTACCCCATTTCTATGTCGTACGACACCCGAATACCATAACTTATATCCATCCATATCTCTCAACTTAGTGCCTACCCTTTTAGTTTCCTGGACATACGTTATACTAACCCTCCTTTTTTTAAGAATCTTCACCAGCTCTATAGACTTACCTTACAAACTTCCTATGTTCAAAGACCCAACTCACAACCTAGACACTCCCTTATCCTACCTAACCATACAACACCTTGCCCTTAACGCCAAACTCGATCCTTTCCCCGACCCAGACCCAACACAATCTAACCCCAACCTATGACATGACCTTAGTCTACCATCTCTAATCACAGCAACTAAAACAATAGCGCAAAAAGGATGAAAAAAATGAAAAGATATAACAAAGGTGATAAAGAAAACTAAAAGTGTATAGAAAGAAACAAAACCAATAATACAATATAAGTGTTTATATCCAATATCAATAATGGGAACTATACTACCAACATTAGTAGATATGCTAGTAAACGAGGTAACAATAATCAAGCAAGTAGAATAAACAAGTAACATTGTTATGAAATAAAAAAATAAACAAGTAAATCATCACTCATAAACAAGATAATTAGCCAAGAACAATACAACCAGTCACAACCAAATCACAAGAAACAAAAAAATATGATGAAGCTAGTCTAAAAGAAGAAACTAAATATCAAAGTTTAGAGAACACTGGGATACTCGTGAGTGCCAAGTCCTCTCCTTTTATGTTCTACTACTAGGTTCCAGAAATTTGATGTCAATGGTAGTCGCCGGAATAGAGTCACCAGAATAATGCCACCGATGCGTTACCTTAATATCTCTTGTCATCTCTTGTGTATTGCCAGAATTTGGGCACTACCGCCATTGTACCAACTTGTGTCATCCAGTGCTATGCACAAATACCGTCACTAGAGTCTAGTCGATGGAAAACATAATCTCCTTGGCGATAGTAGTGATATGAGAGAAAAAGTAAAGGGAAAGAGAAAGGGTAGAGGGAATAGAGGAGAGAGAAGGGATACAGAGAAATAATATAAGGGAAAGAGAAACGGAGGCCTCAGGTTGTGAAGGTAAAATAGGTAAAAGGCATTTGATTGTGCGTCTTGCACACAAAGGGCCCTTGTTAGTCACTAATCCAAAAGGTAACATGTTTCCTAGCATTGATTCTTCATATGTGTATGAACAAGAAGATATAATTTCAAAGGATAATTCAAAAGAATTCCCTCCTAAGCATGTTGGTGTTCCCTTTGCACCCTTGGGCGAGAATCCAAAGCAAGTGGGATGCCCAAGTGCAAACGAAGGTAAAATTGATACATTTTACACTCGCTTAAGTTTAAAATTTTGTGATGGGGCTATTAGTAGAAAAGGTGATGTGATTTTAGGTTTTCCTAGTGTAGAAAAGCATGAATATTTCCTTGGTAGTACACTTATTGTGTGTAATTCTCAATTTATTTTTAAGGATGGTTCACTATTTGGTAATGTGAATGATGTGATTAAAAAATCACAAGTTTGTGCTCATTCTATTAATCTTGGCCATGATATGGAACATGACCCTTTGAGTTTATGTGATGAAAACTGTGCCACTAGTCTTATTCACGATGATTGTGCGTTTGGCAAACTATATAATAAAGGTGTGCTTGTTCCTAAGAGAGAAATTTTAGGTCACAATCCTTTAGTCTTGAATGATAGCTTTCTCTTAAGGGTGATTGTTTTGGGTAATTGTAAACATGGATGTCTAGTAAAAGGAATGGGTAACCTTGGCTTAGATCCTTGTCTATTTCTTCTATTTGACCCTGGTTTACTATTAAGGTGGGGAAGGGTTTGTCTCGGATTGGACTCTTCATTCTTTGATGTCTATCATAGTCATTTCCTTTGTGATGCTTGTAGTAAGTTTTTCATGACTATAACAATGGATTGTTTATTATATTCAAAAAGTGTCCCCACTTGGCTAGTTTATATAATTGTATTACTAATGTTAACCCTCCTACTATTGGGATTGTGTTCTTTTCGTTCCCTCTCTTTGGTTTTGCAAGGTGTGAATTGGAGGTCAAATTCCTTTCAAGATAGAGAGGATGATACAAGCCTAAAGAACACAAGGATTACAAGGTCTTGTTGAAGGTTCAAGTTTTGGATTTTTGCAAGTGATTGAAGACCTTCTAGAGCCTTTTCAGAGCCTTCTCAAAGTGAAAAAAGGAATAGGGTTCTTACACTCAAGAGATATCTTTCATTAAGGGCATGAATTACTTTTTACACTCTAAATTTACACTTTATAGGTGCCTATTTTTCATGGCTCATTAAGGGCAATTTATTCATTGTCTTGTAATAGTATAAATAGACCTTTTAGCTTCTATTTTCATTAGTTTTGATGAATTATTGAGAGAACTCATATTGTATTTTCTTTCCTTAGTGTAGGGCTTGTAAATCTAGTCGTGTAGGTCTTAGAAAAGACAATTGAAACTAGGGTTAACCTTGTGTTAATATTTTGGCAAGAACTATGGGTGCTTGAGGTCATTGATCCCGTTGTGTCCACCTAAGAGTGTGGTGTTATCCATCATTGGTGTTGTGTTTCTTGGTGTTTTATACACACCTTGGTGCTTTTAATTAGTATTGGTGTATGCCTCAATAACTATCCATTTACCTTAATGCATTTTATCTTGTTTTAGTGTTCAATCCGTGTGTTGTTTAATTGAATTCCGTGTGTTCTCTTATTCATCTACTCTTCTTCTAGTTTTTACTTTCGGTTCTGATTGATTTCTTGTATCATTTGAATGCTAAATATATGGATTAAAGATCAATACATAGAAAAATCCTAAAACCTAGTGGTATAAGTACAAGAGCTTCTAATATCATTAAAGTGCAAAAGCGAATATATCAAGAATTATACAATGATACAACTTTTCTCCGAATAAAACTTAGAGACTAGTCTAATAAATACGAGAGAGATAATTAATACTCCAAACGTCAGGAGCTCACTCTAAGTCTCCGAACTAGGGCTGCTAATCTGAGGTGGTTATATACTCTTCTGTATCATTATTCTAGCTTATTTCTCCTTGAATTGAGAGCAATTCATATGCTTAACATATTCATATTGAAATAAATAAGTATTTAAGTTTCCAAGTATGTGATTACAATGTTCAAAGTAATTTTCAAACAATTTTGTACTTTTTTGAGTCATTTAGATTCAACCCGGAAAACTAGTTTTACTAGCTTGACCTAGTTGTGTATCTAGATAGTTTCGGTGGATTCTAACGTGTTTAATTGGTTCCAAAAGATTTGAATGTTTAATTATGAAGAAAAAACTTTTTTGTAATGTGAAAAGTTAATGTGATTAAGTCTTAAGTCGGAACATTAAGTGAAGATCATGGCGAATTAGCCTTATCTTATCTCTTGTTTTGATTTGTCATTGAGAGTATTGTGTTGTTATGATCTCTAACTCATGGTGTATGTTATTGTAGGAAGCTTTATAAGTTAAATACGGTGATATATTTACGATAGAAAGGCTACAAATCCATGGAAAATAAACCACGATACGAGGGATGAAAGTTGGGACTAAACACTTAACCAAAATCTTGGACGCAATATCCAGTTTGTGCGTGTGATGAGCGTGCATCCCATGCTGTATTTCAGTGCTCCCATGCCTTAGAAAAATTGGGAGATGCAAACAACTAGAACAAAATCGATGGAGGCTGCTACTATTTTATTAGGTTTTAATTATTTTATTTAGCTTTTAATTTTTCATATCATATATTCAATTATTTGGATGATGATTATAAATATTATCGGCTAAAAATTCTCTTTCTGGGGTCAAAGCCAAGAACATGAGTACTTTTATTTTTGATTAATTTCGATTAATTTTGCTTATTATTATTGGTTGTTTGTTTATTCTTAATATAATTATTTTATGGATTGATCACTCGTAAAATACATATATTGTCGACCTTTTGATCTCGGGAGAAGGAATAGGGAGATAGAACATGCGAATTAAAAAAGTTTGGGTTTTTATTCATTTATAAAATAAAGAATTGAACTTAGAGTGTAGTACAGGGATTTACTTCGATGCCTTATTCAATTCATACGTAGGAATATAACTTTAATTTACTTAATTAGATTATTACATCCCCACTCAACGATTTAGTTGTAATGTCCATATTATGTAAATGATTAGAGGTTGGGAAACCATGATCATGCAATTAACCCTACAAATCAACAACCAAGATAAATAAATTAACGAATGAAATTCAAAAACATAGTATGATTGTTCGGAGTGCTTTAACCCTTACCTTTTCTCTTATTCATTGTTCCAAGATTTTATTTTTCCATTGTCTACTTTAGTTTAATTTTACAATTTACTAACTCTCTTTTTGGTTACTCTTGCATCAATTGAATATAAATTGTCAACTAAAATAAAATAATTGCTAAATCAAGTCTCTTTGGTATCGATAACTCGACTTTCTTGAAGGACACTATATTAATTGGTAGAACACGTACACTTACGTGTGCCCATCAAATTTTTGGCGTCGTTGCTGTAAACTTTTATTTAGGCAGTTTTTTTTTTTGTTTAACTTTTAGGTTTATTTTGTGTTTTCACGCTTGGTCTTAGTTTTGTTTTTGCAGGAAAAAGGTTGTAGGATGTTGAGCTAGCAAAGGCTTAGAATTTGGTTAAACCAAGCTCCAAACTCGAGAAAAACTTTTACCAATGCAGGAGAGAACCAATCCTTCTTCCTAGAATTTCTCAAATCCAAGAAGACTAAGAGAAAACTGCTCCTATGGCTAAAAAAGAACCAGACCGGAGGACAATTAGGGAAGTGGCTGTCCTACTTCCGGTGAACTTGACTTCCCCAATTCAAATACCAAAAGTTGTGGGGAATTTCAAGTTAAAACACAATATGGTGCCTCTTCTTATTGGCAGTGGACAGTTTAAAGGGCTTGCACACGAGGATCCACAAGTCCACTTGAAGACTTTCATTGAGCTTACTGATGCATTCACTCCGACTGGGGTGAGTGCGGATTATGTGAGGCTAACATTGTTTCACTATTCACTTTTGGGGGAATCTTAAAGGTGGTTGAATGCAGAGTTGTCTAATTCAATCACATCATGGGACGACTTAGCTAAAAAGTTCAACATTAGATTATTTCCATTAGACAAAACTGTGAGACTTTGCAATGAGATAGTGGGCTTCAAATAGAAGCCTGATGAAAGCCTCTATCATGCTTGCGAATGCTTCAAGGATCTTCTTCGAGAGTGTCTACACCATCAACAGTACAATGAGGTTCTTTTTCAAACTTTTATAAATCTTCTTGATCACAATATGAAGAATTTGCTAAATTCAGCCACAGGTGGTTAAGTGCTAGAGTTGACTAATGATAAGTTGTACACATTACTGAACCGTATAGCATAAGGAATTCCAGAGTGCCATTCATATTCTAGAAGTGCCACAAAAAGAATTGCGGGCATACTAGTGGTGAACCATTTCACAACCTTATCAGCATAGGTTTATACCTTACAAAATTTGATCAACACTCATTTCAGTGGCATGAATATGGGAGTGGCACAACCTGCAGCCACAGTTAATGTCGTATAATAAGATACAGGTTGGTGTGAGGTATGCGAAAATAATGGTTATTCAACGTCCATGTATATTTCAAATTCAGAATCTATGATATATGTAGGTAGTGCTCAAAGAAAAAATTGTACTAATTCCTATAAGATCAAGTAGCAGACTCATTCTTGGAATGCACAACAACAACAAATTGCACAGCCATAGGCCCAATCAAATCAGTCAATGAAAAATATGGAAAAAATGTTGAAATAACTCTTAGCTGGTTAAGCACAATTGTTTGCGGATATGAAATGCCAAAAGGCATATTTACAGAACCAACAAATGTCCACAAAAGTTTAGAGTTGAAATTAGGTCAATTATCACAAGCAATAAATACTAGACCATAAGGTAGGTTGCCAGTAGATATAGAAAATCCAAAGTAGGGTATGGAAATCCCCTTGAGGAGCGGTAAAATGCTTCATGGAGAACCTCCCAAGGCAACAAAGGAGGTAGATATTGATATGGTGAACCAACAGGTAAATGACAGAGTTTTTGAAAATTCAAGGAAGCCAAGAAAATTCAACAGAGTACTTGAAAGAAAATGTTGCTGCAGAAAGAGTAAAAAAGATGTCGCCACTGCCCTTCCCTCAAAGGCACATAAAATTTAAGCGGAATTCTTGGTCTAAAAGTTCATTGATACATTCAATGAGCTTCATATTAACTTACCTTTGCTGAAAATTTTGCAGAGTATGCCTAAGTATGCTAAGTACTTAAGGGATGTGGTGGCTAATAAGGTGAAACTAAAATATGTAGGAACAATAACACTCACTAAAGAGTGTAGTACGGTAATAAAATAGAAAATCTCAAAGAAATTGAAATATTAGGAAAATTTTGCTATCCTTATTCAAATTAGAAATAAATCATTCCATGCAGTGAGTGACTTGGGGGAAAGCATAAACACGATTCCCCTATTATTTTTTAATACATTGGGCTTGGAAAATCCTAGATTGACCCCAATGGTCTTATAGCTCATAGACAGATCCATAAAATCTCCAAAAGGAGTAATGGAGGACGTCCTCATACAGCTTGATAAATTCATTATACCTGCTGACCTTTTTGTTCTTGATTTTAAGGCAGACGAAAAGGTACTAATCATCTTGGAGCATGTATTCTTAGCAACTGGAGGGTCTTTGATTGATGTTAGAGAAGGAACACTCAAAATGAGGGTAGATGATGAAGAGGTGGTATTTGATACTTACAGAATTCCCATTGTAAAAACCCAAATTAAATATTTGTATGTGATCAATGTGATTGGAGAGGAAAAATGTGAGGTGGTTAACCCACTAAAGATCTCTTCAGATTACCTAATTGAGCAAGCCAAGATGAATTCACTGGTTCCCGACATGATTAAGGATCAATTTGAAAAAATGTTGACTTTTAGAGTATTAAATCAGAAGGTCTGAAATGAATGAAAAAATGGCTCCCAAAAGCGAGTAAAAGGGTGAAGGAATATGGTTGAGTTGAGTTGGGTCATGCCGCGACACTAAATCAGGAGCTGCTTAGAAAATAACCCAAGTTAATTTTGTATTATTTATTTCTATTTTTTTAGTTTTATTTAACATAGTTTTTGTTTTGGGTTGAGTCTCAGGTTAATGGGAAGTTTGAGTACCATAAACTTGAGCTTGAAACATGGAAAATATTAAGTATTGGGTTCCATGAATCTCCTTTATGTAGAAAGATGCTAATAGCTAGGCCTAGAGGCATTAGGGGGTATTTCTATCTTTTCACTTTTAAATTTACTTTGGGGACAAAGTATATTCTTATGTGTGAGATGGTAAATTAAAAAATTTTGGCTCAATTAAAATTTTTTAGGTTAGGAATAAGTGAGATACTCTTGTTGGTGTTATTTTTGAGTACATAATGCAAGTGGGTTTGTATGTAAAAGCATGTTGATTGATGTCAATTGCTATTTTTGAGACACATAGGCTCAAGTTTATGACTCTTCTTCATGTTGGCTAAAATTTGAATTTGTGCTATTGTTTGGTTGGGAGTCTATGATGATCCTATTGAGTTGAGCATGTGCCATGTGAGTGTGAGATTTTTGTATATTCCTTGTTACATATGATGTCTAGAAATTTCCCGGAGTGTGTGTGAAGAAAAAAATGTGGGTTTAGCAGATGATAGAGGATTTTCTTTGATAGCCCTGTTTTATACCTTCTATTTGTCCTACCCTTGAGCATTATCCTAGTTGAACCCCCTTGAACCTTTAACCTTTTCTTTGGTTTCCACATAATTAGCCTAATCCCTTCTTTGATAGACATTAATTTGATCCAGAAAGCTCCTAAGTGCTATAATGAAAAATAGAATTAGTAAGGAGTTTGAGAAATCGAAGAAGAAAAGGTGAAATTGATGCCCCAAGGTAATAGGTATTGGTGTGTAATTGATGTGTGGTGAATGGTTGTGATATAATTTATGTTAAAAATATTGCCATGATTGTGAGAAAAGAGAAAAATTGATTCTTGTAATAGTAAACTATGTGTTCACCAAGTGATTATGAATATGCTTAAAAGAGATAGGGCAAAAACAAAAATAATAAGGGTAGACAAAGTGGTGAAATTTGGTTTTTGGAGACTTATTTTAAATGTATAATGTAGTGTATTAAAGAGCTTAGATAGGTTAGTAACCATTCCCAAATAGTCCATACCCATCCCTTAGCCTACACTACAACTTGGAAAAGTTCTAATTGATACTAAGCTTTACATTCTGATATTAGTAGAGAAGTACACTAAAGGCAAGCCTATGGTTCATTATGTGTAACTTGTAAATTCATTGTGCGAGTGACCGTTATTTGATTCTTGTACCCATTACATTATAAATTGCATTATTGTGAGTGATTATGGGTAACTCTCTTTTCCTGTGGGCACAAGTTTGATAGATGTGGGTGATTTGGATGGTCTCCTTGATTGATCAATATGCATGAGTTTTACACATAGGTGATTCAATTCTTGAGGCTAGGATGCTTTGGAGTAGTGTTCATGAGATATCAATTGTGTAAATAACATGCTTTGCGAAGAAACTTTCATTCCATGTAGTCATTATAGTACTAGCTTGAGTGTCTGGCATTTAGTAGAAGTGTAGCATCACCTCAGATTTTGATGCTTAGAGTAAAGAGTTGTTCGAGGACGAACAAGAGCTTAAGTATGGGGTGATGATCTGAGGTGGTTTTATACACTTCGGTATCATTATTCTAGCTTATTTCACCTTATTTTGAGAGAAATTCATGTGCTTAGCGTGATCATATTGATATAAATAAGCATTTAAGTGTCCAAGTTTGTGATTACAATGTTCAAAGTAACTTTCAAACAAGTTTGTACATAATTGAGTCATTTAGAGTTCAACCGGGAAAACTAGTTTTACTAGCTTGAGCTAGTTGTATGTCTAGTTGGTTTCGGTGGATTCTAATGTGTTTAATTGGTTCCGAATGATTTAAATGTTTAATTATGAGTGAAAAAACTTATTTTTAATGTGCAAAGTTCAATATTATTAAGTCTTAAGTAGGAACAATAAATGAAGATTATGGCGAATTAGCCTTAACATTGCTCTTAATTTGATTTATCGTTGAGAATATTGTGTTGTTATGATCTCAAATTACTGGTGTATGATAGTAGGAAGATTTCTGAGCTAAATACGGTTATATATTGACGATATGAAGGCTAGAAATCTATTGAAAATACACCACGATACAAGGGATGAAGGATAGGACAAAAGATTTAACCAAAATTTTAGACGCAATATCTAGTGTATGTGTGCGATGAGCGTACATCTCGTGCTGTATTTCACTATTCCCGTGCTTAGAAATATTGTGAGATGCAAATTTCAGTGGGGGCGTGTTATAAGCGTGCGTCACACCCTCAATTTCGGTGAAATGCACCGTACGACATATGCTTTGTTCCACAACAGAATATAATTCCATTTAGGATATGGAATATTATTAATGCAAATTGTTGGCACAAATAAAGAGGGGGCTAGACACGTGATTGTACTTTGTCCTATTTTTGTTTTAATTGCATAGAGAAAGTGGTAATATTTTCTTGGAGAACGTGCCATTCTTCACTTCTAAAAGGATTCGGATTATATTAATTATACATATATATACACCTAGAAACGATTGGAAGTACTTGGACGTACTGGGATGTGCTTGGACGAACAAAATCAATGAAGGCTACTACTATTTGATTAGGTTTTAATTGTTTTATTTAGCTTTTAATTTTTCATATCATATATTAAATTATTTGAATCATGATTATGAATATTATCGGCTAAATACTCTCTTTCTGGGTTTAAATTCAAAAACATGAATACTAATAATTAACTATCATTTACCAACTAATCTTCGTTATTCAACTAATCCTCATTATTAGCTAGTCAACATTACTAACTCAATATTATCTTCATCTCGTAATTGTTATTAACTAAACATCATAATCACAAACTTCCTTTATCATCTAGCAACATTAAATAGCATTATCCTTACTCGACAACTAATCGACATCACAACTTTGTTATCAATAGAAACTAATCATTATCATAGATAAACCCATTTTCATGACCACGTATCGACTCTAATCATTAGCTATCATATTACAACTAAGCAAGGTTCATTACCTAGTACATTAGATTTCTAGCCATCAAGGACTATAGCCACATACAAGACATCTAGCTACCACTTAGCTTAACCCTTAATTAGGAAGAACAGTCACAAGATCATATTTCAAATAGAATCATATAAATTACCAATATAATAATCATGAATGTACAAAGTCTATGCATACCATCACTAGTATTCAATTTGTGGAATAGTAAGCATCATTCCGCATCTTCCTCCGTCCCATACCGGAGAGATGTGTATACAAACATATATATATATTCATATTCATTAACTATATCACATCTCCTCTAATGACAAAGAATTCTCAGTTATCCAATCATTGTCATAACGCAGCCCTTGGTGCATTAATTTATACGAAATAATATCAACATCATAATCATCATGGCGTTAGGCCCATATTAACATTCAGAACTATTTTAATAATTATATTTTTAAGCCATACCATATTTCTAATCATCTTACATATAGGAGACATCTGAGATATAGGAGGCATAATATCAATAAGCATGTAATCATCTCTAGTATATCTTATATCAATAGGTCATACATCATGACAACGAGAAATATCACTTCTCTAGGCCAATTTAGTTATCCAAGAGGAACATTGTTTATATAGGTCCAACAATCATTACTAAATGAAAAAGTAGCTATATAGGTGAATCATCAAGTCTAAGAGAAAATAGCATCTCTATAGGCCACATAACGTATCTAGAAGGAATATCATCTCTAAATGCCCAATATCACTTCCCTAACGAGTATTATAACGATACCTCAACAACCACAATCCGGGAATGTCAATGCAAGTTAACAACTTTCAAGGTAACCTTATTCTAAGGTTTAGTAGCATCATCTATGTCTAACATCCTCAACTAAGTCCACAAGACTTAACACAAGCTTAGTCCTTAGTGGGCCAAACAATTCCACTTCTAGTCCAGAATTTTCATAATTAGACATACAATGTCCCAAACTAGGCTAAGGTATCTAGTTCATCTTCTTGATGTCAAGTAAGTAATATTGAAGCCTAAGAAAGCAACTTCAACTAGAAATAAGGGTACTCAATTTAACACTACCTAACATACGGTTTCAAGACTACCACACAAGCCCAATAAGGCTAAATATACAAATCTTGCTTCAAATGCTAAAACCATATTCCAAGCATAGCATTATATCATATCCATCTTATACCTAATCTAAAATAAAGAGAAAAGGTAATAGGACACAAAAGGATTATAAATATGCCATCTTATGGGTCAAAAACCCTCATCTAATCCCAAACATCAACAATAAAGGTTAAGTCATCCTATGCCTAATCAAGTCTAACATCCATATTCAAACGCAACATATATAACACATCATCTATCTATGATGAAAAGTACAATGATCACCTCATGGAAAAACCTAAAAACCTCACTTCATGCACCACATGCTCGACTTAACTTTACAATCCTCCAAATACCATCACACAATCAAAACCATAATCTACTCATCAATATGAGTCAAATGACACCCATACTGCACTATTGTGCTTCGGGTCCAGAAATTACATCAAAACCCCAAGTGGGTCCCACATATGGAAAATGAGTTTTTGTGACCAACTAAATGTTCACACATGAACAAGGAATCTTAACCCTCAAAGAATGAGTGAAAACTTAGCATACATTGGGCTAAAATCAAACCCTAAGCTAAATTTGGGTTTTGGGTCAAAACTATGGAATTCAAGCATTAATTCAAGGAATTCTTACCTTAATCTTGATGATAATCGCTATACAAGATGATAATTAAGCTCCCAAGTCACCCCCATGACCAATTTTGAGTTATTACACTCATTTTGGAGTTTCTATGTCTAAATGGTGAATGAGAAATGGTCTATACACATCTTGGGACCTTTGTATAGCCCCTACAGGTTCTCAGATGCCTCTATCGTAGTCACATGAGCCGCGATCATGCTTCGCGATCGCATTTTTTTGGCTGCGATTGGTTGCACTACTAACAGAAAATTGAAAAATGAGTTTTTGACCCTTGGAACTCATATGAGATCGAAATAACGTGATCAAATAGTGAATTTTAGTGTAAACAACTTTTCAAATCCCGTGAAAGAATAAAAAAATTCATTGGAAATCGGAAAAGTGGGGCCCACACCTGAGCTTTCATCCTTTTTCATAATTTTCACTCAATAGCCCAAAATAAGTTTGGGAGCCCTGGGACCAGAATGAAAGGTCTCCCTTGCCTAAAATAAATATTCTGGACATGATGGAGAAATCGAATTTGTAATCTGAGGCTGTCTCATCCAAATGTGGGTCCCACACCAATTCTTTCTAATTTTCAATTTTCTCACCAATAGGTTAAAATGAGCTCGGGTGCTGTGGGACCCAAACCAAAAGTATAAATAGACTAAAATCGATATTCTGAATCTACTAAAGTAGTTAGAATTTTCATCCGAGATTTTTTCACAAAAGTTCTCACCTAGTGGCCATTTAGAACCAGCGAATACTTCTAAACAAGGATTTGGCTCTAAAAATTAAATGAACTGCCAGATAACTGAACCATCGGTCACAGGAAGTAATAAAAGACTTAGGAAAGCTATAAGGAAGCTCAAACAGTAAAGATAAGCATAAATATAGAAAATGACCAAAAGGGTCATTACAATATCTACTACTAAAAGGACTTTCGTCCTCAAAAGTAAATGTATAGAAAGAATCACAAAAGCTCAAAAGGATAAGGTACTGGGCCCACATGCTCCGAGCATGACTTTCCAGGTAATCTCAACTGAGAGAAACAACTATAAGGTATTTCACCACAGGTATCCCTTTTTCAACCGGCACACTCATTCTATTGCCAAAATAACATACTCAACTTAACTGCTAACAGGCCTCCAACTGAGCTGGAAAGACTGATGCACATACATCCGAATCACATTATGTTGATACCATCTCTATATACATATAAATCAACAAAGGCTTATCCAAGCCAAAAGAAAACCAATGCATAAGTCATAACACCAACTCCGAACCCAAAAATAACCTTCCTTAACCATTTTACACATGCTATCAACTCCAAACCAGTAGAAAAATCACCTAAGTCTTATCCATTCCATATAATCATGGAGAGATCAAAGAACTAAAGTTGATTTGTTGAAAGTCCCTAAGACAAACATTAGAATAAGTTCACTAGGTATTATCTGGGTATACAACTAGAGATAATCAAGGAATGCAATCCATGCCAATGCTGCAACCAGTCCAAATAAAATCAAAAAAAAAAATTGAAATCCAAAGTATAACTACTCATCACTTAATATCCCACTCCTGGATGTCTCCTATATCGAGAAAAAAGTCATGCTGAATCCAACTTGAGAATATTACTCCCATTGAGTAAATCATCCAAAATTCCCAAAGTAAATTGAAGCTCATGGTCAAAATAGAAGTAAGCAATACGGGGCCCATGGGCTATCATCTAAACACATATGAACTATACTACAGCCAATGTCTTGAAGATCAAATACGTAACCACGAAGTAGGATCAACCGACTTATGAATGAAATCTGAACAAGGACTAGTCTAAACAAAAGCTGCATACAAGCTCTACATCACTAAGCTGAAGACTCAATATGAAGGCTGAATCTCTCGATCTCAATTATCTAAATCAAAACATAAAACAAGTAGGCATTAATACTCCAAAGCTATCATACTTCCAAATCGCCATTCTGAGGAGTCAAAATCCAAAACTGGGCCAATAAGGCTATATCAATGTGAATTATCTCAAATCGACTCTAGTATCAAAATCTGACATATCCGAGATAAACCATACCGAGCCACAGTTGGGACATATCCATAGAGAAAAATCACCACAGGGACAAACATTGGCTGATAATCACAAGCAACGAACTCTATATCAACTGGAGGTAATGTAATATAGCTGCAAAATAGAAATTATGCCAAAGGAAAAATATTTATCTTGAAATGCATATAATCCAATCCATATCTGCTGGAGGGAACGAACAATCCAAACATACTAAAACCTTCCTAAGGCTGAAAATCAACCCAAAAATGGCATAAAGCTCAACCAACTCAAAAATGCGATTTATGACAAAAAATAACCAATACAATACCCTATATAGGCAAATAAATAGCCATAAACATATATCATCGAGGACAATAACTCTACCAAGTTTCACTATACCAAACAAATATTGAATTGGGTATTTCCTAAATCCACCTAAGACCCAAATCATCAAATAAGAAATACCCATCTGAAAGACAAGGTCAAAGTATAGAAAACCACCAGAGTACCAACAACTTAAGCTAAAGAGTTTCTAATTTTCCAACTTCAGAAACTATTAAGGGAAAGGCCACCTGCCTATAATATTCTAATTCCACTAGACAAAACCATATCACAACAATAAAAAAGTATCCAATATCCATATTAACAACAAGGAAATCCATCACAAGAAAATGAACCAAACCTACCTATGAGATGAATCCGTGATATTTCAACATCAACATAAAATCGCTATCGAAAAAAGAAATAGTCCCAAATGAAGAATTCAACTTAAGCTGGTCCATCTCATAAATAGGTTATATTGGAAGTGTTAGCCAAAATAAAATCCTTCAATAACCAGGGGAAAGTCTAAGGATCTCTAACTAGAAATAGGCAACATAACTAAATTGCTGACTCAAAATCTAGTGAAGAATGAAGGGCCAAAAAATGCTAAAAGTTGTGGGTCATAGCTGAAATTTTAACACATGAGGGTACAACTCGCCCCCTTGACCCATACCCTAGGGTACGAGTGGTACCCATACTCGTACCCTAGGCCTCACTATGGACCTCTAAACTATTCAACATTGGACTACATATGCATAACTCGTACCTTAAAGTATGAGTGGTATTCTACAACCCATACCCAAGACAGAATACTTTGACCAAGACATCTAGAATTATATGACTAGGTAGCTTATGACTTGTACACTATCATACGATTGATATGATTCTCAATCATACCTAGGGCAGAAACCAACCAACACACACTGTCCAACATATAAAAAAGGGGACCTAACCCATGGCCAAACGTACGACTAGTACCCACTAGTCGTATGTTATCCCAAAACTTCAACCTAAGAAATTTTGATAAGGATTCAAATCCAAGTTGTTTTAATTCTCCCCCACTTGGATTGTTCATCCTCGAATGACGGATAAGGAAAACACAAGATTGAGTTAACACATCATTACACATCAAACCATCCCTTAATCAAGTTAGAAAATAAATACATATAATAAAGATAATACACATTCCGTTATTGTTATCAATTATACATTCATTCAATTGATTTTGGGACTTGAACCCATTTTTTATCAAAATACTTGCTCAATTAAAAATTTAGGGACTTTAACTTATTGCCTATCAAAACATAAATCAAGATAAGAATTTAACGCATACCTCAAGCACAAGTTTTTGGAGTGGAAAACTAATATGGATACTTGGAATGCATATCATCTTCTTCCTCCCAAGTAGCTCCCTCAGATTTTTGGTTCCTTTATACAACCTTCACTGAAGCCACCTCTTTCATTTGCATTAGGTGAACTTGTCGATCCTAGATCATCACCGAGACCTCCTCCTAGGACAAAGAGTCTAAAATACCAATATCCTCTAAAGAAACAGGCAACGAAGGATCCCCCTTATATTTTTGCAACATAGACACAAGGAATACCGGGTGGATGGAGCTCAAACTAGAGGAAACCTCTAACTCATAGGAAACATTACCAACCCTCTTTGGAATGAAATATGGACCAATATACCGGGGACTAAGCTTTCTTTTCTTACCTAACCGCATCATTCCATCATGGGAGATACCTTCAAGAATACCTAATCACCAATATTAAACTCCAAATCCCATGCCTCACATCCAGTTAGGACATTTTTGCGACTTTCAACCTACCAGGAATCACCTTAACCTTCTCTAAGGTTTGGTGAACCTAATCAGGGCTAAGCAACTTACCCTTACAACCTTTGTACCACCCAATAGAAGAACTACATAAAATACCATACAACGCTTCAAAAGGATCCATACATATGCGAAAATGATAACTATTATTATAGGTAAATTAAATCAAAGGAAAATGGTTGTATCGACTACCACTATAATCAATCACACATGCACGGAGCATAGCCTCTAATGTTCTTATTGTACTTTCTATTTTTCCATCCATCTGCGGGTGGAAAGCGGTACCAAGGCACACCTTAGTTCCCTAACCTTTTAGAAAAGACTCCTAAAATGAGATGAGAACGGAGTACCATAATTCAAAATGATTGAAATCGGAGAACTATGTATTTTCACAATCTCTACAAGATACAACTTAGCATAATTCTTTACCAAATAACAAGTCCTTATTGATAAGAAATGAGAGGACATGGTCAGTCTATCCATAATGACCCAAATAGAATCACATTGATTCCGAGACCGAGGAACACCAGTGATGAAATCCATACTAATCATTTCCTACTTCTATTTGGGAAACTCAATCTCTTGGTACAAACCACCAATTCTCATGTGACCAACTCTCACTTGTTGACAGACTATACACTTACCTAGATATCTAACTATATCTCACTTTAAATTATTCCTCTAGTAAAGCTCCCTAAGATCACGATACGTCTTCGTAGAACCAAGAAGAATAGCATAATGAGATCCATGAGCTTCAGCCAAATTCCTTTCCTTTAATCCATCGACATCGATATCACATAACCTACCTTGGTACTTCAAGATACCATCACCACCAAACAAAAAATCAATAACCTTTTGTTGACCCACATTAGTATTGATCTTTATCAAATCTGGATCCAACATTGCCTTTTTCTTTACGTCAACTCAAAACGATGACTGTGATACCGGATGCACAAATACACCGCCATCCTCAGAGTCCATTTGATGAACTCCAAGATTTGCCAAACGGTGAATGTCCTTCACCAACTCTCGCTTATCCTCATCAGCATGTGCCAAATTAAATACGGAAAACCAGATATGAGAGCCAACAACTATGTTTTCTTTGCTTGGATGGTAATGGAGACTCATCTCATAGTGCATCAGTAACTCAAGCTATCTTCTTTGTATAAGATTCAACTCCATTAGAGTAAACACATATCGTAAGCTCTTATAATTAGAAAATATGTCAATATGAACCCCATAGAGATAATGACACAAAATCTTCACTGCAAATACCATGGGCAATATCTCCAAATTTTGAGTAGCATAGTTCTTCTCGTGAATTTTCAATTGCATAGAAGCATAGGCCACCACCCTACCATGTTGCATCAATACACAACCAAGCCCAATAAGAAAAGCATTATAATACACCTTGAGACAATCATTACCCTAAGGCAAGGTCAAAACTTGAGTCAAAGTCAATTTATCCTTTAACTTCTAAAACTACCCTCACACGTATCCGACCATAAAAACTTGACTTTATTCTGGGTCAACTTAGTCAATGGAGTTGCTATCGTTGAAAACCCTCTACAAATATCAAATAGTAATCGTCTATACCCAAAAATCTCTAGAACATTTGTTAACTGCCACAACCTTTTGTGGATCCACCATGATCCCCTCACTAGAGATCATATGACAAAGAAGTGTCACAACCTTCAACCAAATCTCACATTTAGAAAATTTGGCATAAAAATAATGATCCTTCATGGTTTGCAACACAACACAGAGGTAATCAACATGGTCTATCTTAATCACTGAATAGAACAAGATGTCATACATCAAAACAATGACGAATAAGTACAGGAACAAATAAAAGACCTTATTCATCAAATCCCTGATTGTTGCAAAGGCATTGGTTAACCCAAAAGACATAAATAGGACCTCATAGTGACTATACCGGGTTCTAAATGCAGTCTTAGGGATATCTAGTTACCTAATTATAAGGAAATGATAACCCAACCTAAGATCAATCGTAGAGAAATGCTTTGCACTCGGAAGATGATCAAACAAGTCATCGATCCTTAGAAAAGGATACTTATTCTTTATCGTCACCTTGTTCAACTGATGATAATCAATGCATATTAGAAGGGAATGTTCCTCTAACTCACAAACAACACTAGTGCACCCCAAGAAAACACACTAGGATGAATAAAACCTTTATATAAGAGATCTTTCAATTTCTACTTAAGCTCTTCCAACTCAGACGGAGCCATTCTATATGGATGGATTAAAACTGTATGAGTATCCAAAACAAGTTCAATCCTAAAAACAATTTCCCTATCGAGAGAAATACCAGGAACTTTATTGTGAAAGACCTTAAGAAATACATTTACCGTTAGAACAAATTCTAGAGGACCCTCCATGGTAGAATCTTTAACTCAGACCAAATGATATAAACTCCCTTTAGATATCAACTTTTGGGATTTAAGATAATAGATAAACCTCCCTTTAGGAATTAAAGAACCCACTTCCCATACAATGTATGGCTTATTAGGGAATTTAAACATGATTCTACGAGTCTAAGAATCTAAGGAAGCGTAGCATGAATGCAACCAATCTATTCCCAAAATTATATCAAAATCAACCATGTCCAACTCTATCAAGTCTACAAGAGTTATTTTACTACCAGTAGCTACCACAGCCCCCTTATAGACACTTTTACCAACCACAGAGTCTCCTACTTTGGTAGAAATAGAAAAAAGGAGCCAGAAGACACTCAGGATAGAAACTGAAATGCACAACCATAAATAGGGTCACATAATAGAGAGTGGACGTTGTGCTAAGAAAAAAATACATCTCATAGGATAAAAGTTTAAACATTCCCATAACAATATTAGGAGATACCTTGGAATCATGGCGAGTAGCAAGTGCGTACAAGCAATTCTGGCCAGGGCCAGTACCAGAAATAGAAGAACCCATTAGTGTAGGAGTAGATAAAGTAGAAATAGGGGCACTATTGGCCTAAGAAGCCACTAGTGAAGGAAATTATCACTGCATATGCCCAATTTTACCATATCTAAAACTTCTATTACTACTCTTCTCACACTGGCCACCATGATGTTGGCCACAAAATCTACAAGGAGGGTAGGATAGAGCTGACTAATCCTGAGATTGGGAAACCTGTGCTTGAAACCCACCATAAAATAGAGATCGACGATCAAATAATGGCTTTTGGTAGGGTGTACTAGTCGAGGAGAAAGAACCCAAACTTTTCCATTTCTTTCATGGCCACGTACCACCTTCTCTATACTTTTTCTCAAAAGGCCAAAAAGTTTTCCCTTTCCTTTCACTAAATTCAACTTGCTTCTTTTTTTCTTCCTCTACTTGTTGCATATAAAACACCAACCTAGAGATATCTATATCCTTGATTAACAAATTAGCCTTTGTCTTAAGGAGCAACTCACAAGACAGTCCTAAAGAAAACTTACACATTCTAGCCCTCGTGTTAGAAACCATCTCCGCAGAATACCAAGATAATTGGTGAAACTTCAAGGTATACGCCTTGACTGAAATTTTTCCTTGCCTCAAATTAATAAAGTCTCCTGTATTTGCTTCCCTTAACTCTTGAGGAAAGAAGTGGTCTAGAAATACATAATTGAAATCCTTCAACAAGGATGACTCATTAACATCACCACTTGTCCGTTCCCAATCCTCATACCATTGGTACGCCACATCCTTCAAATGATAGGCTGCAAACTCCACCCCTTCCATATTAGATGCATCCATAATTCTGAAAATCTTCTCTATCTCATCCATAAAACCTAAAGGATCCTCCTCGACCTTAACACTGGAAAAAGGTTAAAGAGTTCAACCTCATAAACTGGCCAAACATTGTGACCTCAGAAGACGGAGCAACAAGGACACCACGCTCAGCCTAACAATCAACCAACTGAGTAATCATATGAATCAACTAAAGAACCTTAACATTTGTCACATCAGCCTAAGGAACCTGAGCAAGACTATAGGGAATTAGTGGAACTCCCTAACCATCAGGTACCGAACCCCTAGACTGTGTGTGGACTCCATACGTAGAGTAAGTCAGAACAACATCATTGTCACACCCATTTCCTCAAGTAATAATGGTGCCTACAATAACCGGCCAATAGACAAGACAACCCATAGTCCGAAAAGACTAGTAACAAACTACTCAATACTAAAAAAAGTATGTGGAATATATAGATTAAAGATCAATACATAGAAAGAGCCTAAAACTCGAAGCTCACGCTAGGTCTCTGAACCAAGGCTACTCCGAATATACAACTTGTCTCTAAATACAACTTAGAGACTAGTCTAATCCATAAGATAGAAATAAGTAATACTCCAAAAATCAGGAGCTCACTCTAAGTCTCCAAACCAGGGCTTCTCCGCATGATGCACACATCAATGGTAATAACCCGCTCTATAATTTACAGGCTGCAGAAGTATAATATGATTGCTAAACGAAGACTCCAACTGAGCTCCAATGATAAAATAGATATAAACAACATATAAAAAGAATAGAAACTACACCGAAAAATCCATAAATCATATAATAAGTCAATGAGAATAATAAGAGAATACTATCAAATTTATATCCAAGTGTCTAACGTAATAATTCTAAGGAAGTATCATGGTGAACTATCTTATTCCAGCTAAATTAAAAATACGTCAATGCTATATTATATTTCCTATGTTAATTTACGAATAAAGAGCAAAATAAAGATATATAGTAAAATACAAGGCAAAGTAAAAACTATATAAAATGACCAACGAAGGAGGGGATATATGGTAGTACCATAGCTTCATATAGTTAGATATATATAAATATATATACATATAAACATGAGGTTATCTCATGCGTAACCTATATCATGATATTATTATTTAAGACCTTATTATAACACTTATCGATATATAAAAACTACCAAACCCGGGGATTCAAATACACATGGCTACACATGAAATAATTGTGCATAATAGTGCAATTATAAGATAGGAGAGGCCGAAGAAATACCTCAAATCCCCTCAAATCCTTATACAGGATCAATGACCAATCCAACATAAGCTAGCCATAACAATGATCATAAAAAAGTTTACAACGATATCAATAACAACATGAATAATCGACTACTCCAGAAAACCAAATACCTAGGGAAGACTATGCGTACCCCTACCCCCCACAGACTCAGAAAGTTTAATCATCATATAATAACACAAGGCATATTTGTCACCCATATCTTTAAAACCATCCTATACTGGCTAATTGACATAGGTGCTTACTGGTGAAACGAGATGTGCATGTAGTGATGAATTTAATGTACACAATCAACATCACAACTCAACCTAATTTTCTTCATCAGGACTATCACCATCATAATCAACCTCCGGCCTCGCTGAATATCAATATCATCTTAATAGTATTCTTCAAACACGAACCGTGTATCAATATAATCACAATATCCTCCGACCTTGCCGGGTATCAACATTATCTCGATAGTATCCTCCGAACTCGAACCGGGTATCAATGTCATCATGATATCTTCCGGCCTTGCCAATTATTAAAATATCCTCCAATCCTTGTCGGGTATCATAACTATCAACAAATAAATATAGGCATATAATAGGTGCACAGATGCAAGTCCATAAACTCATAACCATTGAAATATCAATCATGTTAATACATTCTAACTACTAGTTATTTGCTAACCAACAATCATTATTATTAAACAGCTAATTTTCTTTTCATCATAGAACCATAATCACTATTTATCCATTATTCATTATCATCAACTAATTATCATATATCCGATAATCATCATTAGCCAACAAATAACCAATTATCATTTAATCATCTTTTATTAGCTAACATCAACGATTAACTAACTATCATTTACCAACTAATCCTTGTTATTCAACTAATCCTCATTATTAGCTAGTCAACATTATTAACTCGGTATTATCTTCATCTAGGCTTCATTATTAACTAGGCGTCATTATCACTCACTTCCTTTATCAACTACCAATATTAAGTCATATTATCCTTACTTAAAAACTAATCGGCATCACAACTTTGTTATCAACATCAACTAATTATTATCATAGATAAATCCATTTTTATGGCCACGTATCGACTCTAATTGTTAGCTACCAAATTTCATCCAAGAAAGGTTCGTTAACTAGTCCATCAGATTTCAAGCCATCAAGTACTATAGACACCTAAAAGTCATCTAGCTACAACTTAACTTAAACCTTAATTAGGATGAACAGTTATAAGACCGTATTTCAACTAGAATCTCATCAATTACCGATATAAAAATTATGAATGTACAAAATCTATACATGCCATCACCAATATTCAATTAGTGGAATAGTAAGAATCATACCACAACTTCATTCGTCCCATATCGGAGATATGTGTGGACAAACATATACATATTCGTATTCATTAACTATAATCACATCATTTATAACGAAAAATACTTCTCTGATATTAAACCAATGTCATAAAGAGGTCCTTGGCACATGAATTTATTCGAAATAACTTCAGCGTCATAATCATGGCCTTAGGCCCATATTTATATTCGGAACTCATTTTAATAATCATATTTATAAGCCATAGCATATTTGTAATCATCTCACATATCGGAGGCATCTCACATATTGAAGGCATAATATCAATACCTATGTAATCATCTCTAGGATATCTTATATTAATAGGCCATACATCATGACATCAAGGAATATCACTTCTCTAGGCCAATTTACGTATCAAAGAGTCACATCATCTTCATAGGTCCAACAATCATTTCTAAAGGAAATAGCAAATCTATAGGCCAATAATCATGTATAAGAGAAGTAGCATCTCTATAGGCCACATAATATATCTAGAAGGAATATCATCTCTAAATGTGTAATATCAATTCCACAAGGAGTATTATAGCCTTAACTTAAAAACCATAACTCCACAAGGAGTATTAACCTTATTTTAAGGTTTCCTTTCCTCATCTATGTGTAATATCTGCAACTAACTCCACAAGACTTAACACAAGCTTAGGCCTAGGTGGGCCGAACAATCCCTCTTCTTATCCATAATTTCTATAATTAGGCATACTAGGCCCCAAACTAGGCTAAGATATCTAGTTAATCTTCTAGATGTCAAGTTATTCATATTCAAGCCTAAGATAGCAACTTCGACTAGAAATAAGGGTACTCAAGCCAACTCAACCCAACATATGGTACCAAGACTAGCACACAAGCCCAATAAGGTTAAATATACAAATCACACTTTAAATGCTAAAACCATATTCCAAACATAACATTATATCATATCCATGTTATAACTAAACTAAACTAAAGAGAAAAGGCAATAGGATACAAAAGGGTTATAAACATGCCATCTTACGGGTCTAAAACCCTCATCTAACACCTAAACATCAACAATCAATGTCAAGTCATCCTACAAATAATTAAGACTGACATCCATATTCATCGGCAACATATATTACACATCAACTATGATGAAAACTAGACGGAAGCCTAACTCATGGCCAAACTGCAAAACCTCACTTCATGCACCACATGCTTGTCTTCACTTTAGAATCCTCAAAATGTCATCACACTGACAAAACCATAATCTACATATCAATACGAAACTCATGACACCTATATTGCACAATTGTGTTTCAGGTGAGAAAATGACACCAAAACCCTAAGTGCGTCCCACATATATAAAATGAGGTTTCAAGACCAACCCAATGTTCGCACATGAACAAGGAATCTTAACCCTCAAAGAATGGGTGAAAAATAATCATGCATAGGGCTAAAATCAAGCCCGAAGATAAATTGGGATTTTGGGTCCAAACTATGAAATTCAAGCATTGATTCAAGGAATTCTTAGCTTAAGTTTGAAGATAATCACGATAAAAGATGACAATTAAGCTCCTAAGTCACTCCCATTACAAATTTTGAGTTATTACACTCATTTTGAGGTTTCTAGGTTTAAATAGTGAAGGAGAAATGGTCCAAATGCGCCTTAGGATCTTTATATAGACCCTATAGGTTCTCAAGTGCTGCTATCACGGTCAAATATGGGTCCCACACCTATTCTTTCAAATTTTTAACTTTTCAACCAATATATCAAAATAAGCTCGGGTGTCGTGTGACCAAGACAATGGTCTACCTAGACTAGAATAAATATTTCACAACTGTTGGCACGGTTGGAATTTTCATCCAAGATCATTTCACTAAAGTTTTTACTCGGTGGCCATTTAGAACAAGTAAAGACTTCTAAACATGGAATTGGCTCTAAAAACCAAACGAACGGCTTAGTAACCAAACAGTCGGTCCCAATATGTCATGAATGACTTGGGCCAGCTAAAGGGAAGCTCAAATAGTGATGATAGGTATAAATATGGAAAATGACCTCAAGGGTCATTATAATATCCACTACTAAAAGGACTTTCATCCCTAAAAGTCAACGGATTGAAAGAATCACAAAAGCTCGAATAGATATTGTACTAGGCCCATATGATCCAAGCATGACTTTCCATGATACCTCAACTGAGAGAAATACTTTGAAGGTATTTTGCAATAGGTATCCCTTTTACAATCAACACACTCATTCTACTTCAAAAATAGCCAATTGAACTTAACTGCTAACTAGCCTCCAACTGAACTGGAAAGGCTGATACACACACATCCTAATCACATTATATTGATACAATCTCTACATCCATATAAATCTACAAAGGCTCATCCAAGCCAAAAGAAAACTAAGACATAAGTCATAAAACCAACTCCAAACTAAAAAATAACCTTCCTTAACCATTTTACATATGCTATCAATATCAAACCAAGAGGCAAATCACCTAAGTCTTATCCATTCCATCACATCATAGAGCTATATAAGAACTAAAGTTGATTCACTGAAAGTCCATAAGGGAAACATGAGAATAAGCTAATGAGGTATTATTTGGGAATACAAATTGAGATAATTAAGGAATGCATTCTATGCCAATGCAGCAAGGAGTCCGAATCAAATCAAACTAAAATTTTGAAATCCTTGGAATTACTACTCATCACTGTATATATCCCACTCCATGATGTTTCTTCTATCGGGAATGAGGCCATACTGAACCCAACCTGACAATATTAGTCCCATTGAGTAAATCATCCAACATTCCCAAAGTAATCTAAAACTCATGGTCAAAACTAAAGTAACCAATATGAGGCCCAATAGCTATCTTCTGAACACTTATCAACTATAATCCAACCAAAGTCTAGAGGATCAAATACACAACCACGAAGTAGGCTCAATCGGCCTATAATGAAATCTAAAAAAGGAAAATCTAAAACTAAAGTTGCATACAAGCTCTGTAACACCAAGCTAAAACGACAATATCAAGGCTGAATATCTCGATCTCAATAGTCTAAATCAAAACTAAAAATAAGTAGGTATTAATACTACAAATCTATCGTGGTTCCAAATTACCCTTCTAATGAGTGAAAATTAAAAATAGGGCCAATAAGGTTATATCAATGTCAACTATCTCAAATCAACGCTAGTATCCAAATTAGACATATTCGAGATAAACCATACCAAGCATAGTTGGGACATATTTAGAGGGCAAAATCACCACGGGGATAAACACTGATGGATAATCATAAGCAACCAACTCTATATCAACTGGAGGTAATGAAATATAGTCACAAAATAGAATATGCCAAAGGAAAAATCAATGTCTGAAAATGGATATTACCCACTCTACATCTGCTTAAGTGAACAAACTATCCAAACATTCTCAAAACCTTCCTAATGCTAAAAATCACACCAGAAATAGCAAAAGCTCTAGAAAGTCAAAAAATTGTGATTTAAGACAAAAACTAACTAATACAATACTCCATCTAGGCAAAGAAATAATCATAAATGCATATCATCGAGGAGAATCACTCCACCAGGCCTCACTAGGCCCAACAAATACTGAAATGGTGATTTCCTGTATCCACCCAAGACCTACATCATTAAAGAAGCAATACTCATCTCAAAGAATTGTTAAAGTCGAGACAACCACTAGAGTACCAAAAACTCAAGCTAAAGAGTTTCTAATTTTCTAACTTTAGAAGCAATCACATGAAAGGCCGCCTACCTCTAACTTTTCAAGTCCACTAGACAAATCCATATCATAACAACAAAGGAGTATAGAATCTCCACACTAACAACAAGAAAATTCATCACAAGAGAACTAACCAAATTTACCAAAGAGATAAATCCATGACATCGCAACATCAACATCAAATTGTGATAGGATAAAAAAATAGCCAGAAATGAATAATGCATCTTAAACTGGTCCATCTCACAAATGAGTTATATTTGAAGGGATATCCAAAATAAAATCCTCTAATAACTAGTGGGAAAGTGTAAATATCTCTAACTCAAAAATAGGAAATATAACTATATTGCCGGCTTAAAATACACAAAAACCATGGAAGGTCATCTTACTTTCGATACCATAATACATCCTCGAAACCAATTTAATACATCAAACCAAAAGGGAATACAGTCAACATCACTGCGCTATGGGATGAATTCCTCAAATAGGGCTATATCTACTCAAGCCACTAAATAATATCACATGAATATAAAATTATAACTAGATTAAACTAATCTATGTGGCTACCCAGCGAGAATCAAATTCATTATGTAACAATATCAAGTAATATCAATAACCTCACACAATGGTAGCAATAACAACAAAAATACTAATATCATCATACTGAATAGACGGTACCAAATGAAATTCAATATCATGTTCCACTCAAGGGACATAAAAGGTCTAATATACCAAGATAAATAGGACTCAAACCCAAAACCACACCCATAGGGGAAAAATATCAATATCGATCTACGTCATCCACTTCTAAAAGAAATAAACTATGGAGTAGTAACATCATCATTAATTCAATAATAAGGAAAATAATGACCTATATAAATTCATCAAGGCATATAATTATCAATGGGTATGAAAACCCCAATACACATAATAAGTGATAAATGCGTGAAGTAAAAACACACCAAACTTGGCAACGTTCGCGGCCACTTGACTACCTGGCATAGGGAAAATAAATTTGAACTAGTCTAAATTGAATCGATTGACTGAATCATCAAATGAGGCACCAAGCGCGCCATCTGTAACCAAAGATGCCATAACATCACGAGCTGACCTAAAGGAGCTAACTAACTGGAATTCATATCAGGGATACTCCCTAAATTGGTAGTCGGTTTCTGTAGCATTTCATGAAGAATCAATATTGAGAGAATACAAACTAACCCAAATGGATGGCCAACTAATGCTGATAGAAATTCGCAAATTTATGTCCAAACATCATATATCACAACCTATTTTAGGTGCTCTAGGATGGCGGGAATTATATGCTAACTCTACCTAGTTAGTTATCTCTTATCAGGGTCATTCTCAAAAAAAGTGTCTCATCACAACATAGCAAAACCAAGATCCTAGAATACTTCCCGATACTACCCCTCATAATATAGAATAGTGACTATGGCCTGATGAATCATACCACACTTTGCAAGTTTTATTGGGACTCTTCAAAAATACTTTTTAGCTGCCACTGAAGATCTTTGATATTGATCGCTAACTCACTAGTATGATGATGCACTTAAATTTAGGAAATACATGTTGGATTTTTGTCTGCATCTGTCGACATTATCGGATTGTCCTTTACGGATAGAATAGAGTAAAAGAATGTGTTTTGGGTTCATAGAAAAGCGGACACATGATAATGAGTCGTGAAGTGATTTTTCTAAAATGTCATTGTAGCCTTCCGAAGATAGGTTAGGAATGTCTCCACACTGATCTGCAGGACTCTACTAACACTTAGCGTATATACTAATGCACTAATAATACCTAGGCTCTGATACCAATTTGTCACCACCCTAGTCCTCCAGTCATGATGGTGCCTACCATAACCCATAAGTTGGCAAGCCAACACATAATTTGGAATGGCTAGTAATAAACTACTCAATAATATAACGAAAAGAATACAGTATATATGGATTAAAGATCAATACATAGAAAGATCCCAAAACCCAGTGGTATTAGTACAAGTGTTTCTAATATCATACAAGTACAAAAGTATTATATAAAGAATAATACAATGATACAACCTATCTCCTAATACTACATAGAGACTAGTGTAATACATAAGAGAGATATAAGTAATACTTCGAACGTCAGGATCTCACTCTACGTCTCCAAACTAGGGTTGCTCCGCATGATGCACCTATCAATGGTGATAACCCATACTATGATCTGTAGGCAAGAAAAGTGTAGTATGAATACCAAATAGATGGTACTCAATAGGCAACTGCCAACTGAGGTCCAATAATAAAGCTGATATACAAAACATATAAATAGAATGGAAACTAGGCCGAAGAGTCCATAAACAATATAATAAGTCAATGAGAATAATATGTGAATACTATCATACTTATATCCAAGTATCTAACATAATAACACAAAGGAAGTATTTGGGTGAGCTATATTATTCCAGCTACATTCAACATACATCAATGCTATACCATATATCCCATGTCAATATACGAATAAAGAGCGAAACTAAGATATATAGTAATATACAAGGCGAAGTAAAGACTATGTAAAATGAACAATGAAGGAAGGGATAAGACGTAGTACCATAGCTTCATATAGCTAGATATATATATAGATATATATACATATAAACATGAGGTCATCTCAATCTTAACCTATATTATTATATTATCATTTAAAACCTCATTATAATACTTATCGATATTTAAATACTATCACACTCGGGGTTTCTAATCAACATGGTAAGACATGAAATAATCTTACATAATAATGCAATCATAAGATAGGAGAGACCGAAGACATACCTCAAATCCTGATATCGGATCAATGACCAATCTGTCATAAGCTACCCATAATAATTATCATAATAATGATAACAACAATATCAATAACAACGTGAATAATCAACTACTCCGAACAACCAAATACTTAGCAAAGGCTAAGCATACCCTTACCTCCACAGATTCGGAAGGTTCAATCATCATATAATAACGCACGACATATTCTTCACCCATATCATGGAAACCATCCCATTCTGGCAGATAGACATAGGTGCATACTGGTGAAAGTAGATGAGCATATAGGAATGAATACAATGTAAACAATCAACATCACAACTTATCTTCATTGCCCTCATCAGGTCTATCATCATCATAATCAACCTACGGCCTCAGCAGGTATTAATATTATCTTAATAATATCCTTCGAACGCGAACCGTGTATCAATATAATCACAATATCCTCCGACCTTGGCGAGTATTAATATGTCATCACAATATCCTCCGACATTGCCGGGTATCAATATCATCTCAATAGTATCCTCCGGATTCAAATCGGGTTTCAATATCATCATAATATCCTCCTGCCTTGTTGGGTATCAATATGTCATTATAATAATCTCCATCCTTGTCGGGTATCATAACTATCAACACATAATTATAGTCATATAATAGGTGCACAGATGCAAGTCGATATACTCATAACCGTTGAAATATCTATCATGTTAATACATCCCAACTACTCATTATTTGCTAACCAACGGTCATGATTATTAAACCGCTAATCTGCTATTCATCACAGAACCATAATCACTATTTATCCACTATTCATTATAATCAACTAATTATCATATATCCGATAATCATCATTAGCCAACAAATTACCATTTATCATCTAATCATTTTTTATTAGCTAACACCAATCATTAGCTAACTATAATTTACCAACTAATACTCGTTATTCAACAAATCCTCATTATTAGCTAGTCAACATTACTAACACGATATTATCTTCATCTAGGCTTCATTATTAATTAGGTGTCCTTATTACAAACTTTCTTTATCATCTAGCAATATTAAGTCACATTATCCTTACTTAAAAACTAATCGGCATCACAACTTTGTTATATACAACAACTAATCATTATCATTGATAAACCTATTTTAATGGCCACATATCAACTCTAATTGTTAGCTACCAAAATTCAACCAAGCAATGTTCGTTAAATAGTGCATTACATTTCTATCCATCAAGAACTATAGCCACCTAAAAGTCATTTAGCTACAACTTAACCTAACCCTTAATCAGGATGAACATTTATAAGAACGTATTTCAACTAAAATCTCATCAATTACAAATATAATAATCATGAATGTACCAACTCTATATATACCATCATAGTATTCAATTATTGGAATAGTAAGCATCATACCACATCTTCCTTAGTCACATACCGAAGAGATGTGTATACAAACATATACATAGTCATATCATTAATTATAATCACATCACTTATAATGAAAAACACTTCTCATATATTCGACCAATGTCATAAATCGGTCCTTGTCCCAATAATTTATCCGGAATAATCTCAATGTCATAATCATGGCATTAGGCCCATATTCATATTCAAAACTCATTTTAATAATTATATTTATAAGCCATAGCATATTTATAATTATCTCACATATAGGAGACATCTCACATTAAAGGCATAATATCAATACGCATGTAATTATTTCTAAGATAACTTATATCAATAGGCCATACATCATGACAACAAGGAATATCACTTCTCCAGGCCAATTTACATATCCAACAAGGACATCATCTACGTAGGTCCAACAATCATTATTAAAGGAAATAGCAAATCTATAAGATAATCATCAACTCTAAGAGAAATGGAATATCTATAGGCCACATCCCAACATATTCTAAGGTTTATTTGCCTCATCTATGTCAAATATCTGCAACTAAGTCCATAAGACTTAACCCAAGCTTAGTCCTAGGTGGGCCGAACAATCCCACTTCTAATCCATAATTTCTATAATTAGACATACTATGCCCTAAACTAGGCTAAGGTATCTAGTTCATATTCTAGATGTCAAGTTATTCATATTCAAGCCTAAGATAGCAACTTCGTCTAGAAATAAGGGTACTCAAGTCAACTCTACCCAACATATGGTTTCAAGACTAGCACACAGCCCAATAAGGCTAAATATACAAATCACGCTTCAAATGCTAAAACCATATTCCAAACATAGCATTATATCATATCCATGTTATAACTAAACTAAACTAAAGAGAAAAGCCAATAGGATACAAAAGGGTTATAAACATCCCATCTTACGGGTCCAAAACCCTCATCTAACCCCCAAACTTCAACAATCAATTTCAAGTCATCCTATGAAGAATTAAGACTAACATCCATATTCATGGGCAACATATATTACACATAAACTAGATAGAAGCCTACCTCAAGGCCAACCGCAAAACCTCACTTCATACACCATATGCTTTTCTTCACTTTTGAATCATCAAAATGGCATCACACTGACAAAACCATAATCTACTCATCAATATGAGTCTCATGACAACTAAATTACATTATTGTACTTCGGGGCCAAAACTGACACCAAAACCCTAAGTGGGTCCCACATATGGAAAATGAGGTTCCGAGATCAACCTAATGTACACACATGAACTAGGAATCATAACCCTCAAAGAATGGGTGAAAACTAATCATATATTGGGCTAAAATCAAGCCCTAAGATAAATAGGGATTTTGGGTCGAAACTATAAAATTCAAGCTGTGATTCAAGGAATTCTTGCCTTAATCTTTAAGATAATCGTGATACAAGATGATAATTAAGCTCATAAGTCACTCCCATAACCAATTTTGAGTTATTACACTCATTTTGGGGTTTCTAGGTTTAAATGGTAAATGAGAAATGGTCCAAATGCGTCTTGGGACCTTTATATAGACCCTATAGGTTCTTAGGTGCTGCTATCAAGGTTAAATGTGGGACCCACACCCATTCTTTCAAATTTTCAACTTTTTGACCAGTATGTCAAAATGAGCTCGGGTGTCGTATGACCAAGACCAATGGTCTACCTAGACTAGAAACAATATTCTGGATCTTTTGGCGCAGGTGGAATTTTCATCCAAGATCATTTTACTAAAGTTTTCACTCGGTGGCCATTTTGAACTAATGAAGACTTCTAAATAGGGAATTGGCTCTAAAAATCAAATGAACTGCTCGATAATCAAACAGTCGGTCCCATTAAGTCATAAATGACTTGGGGCAGCTAAAGGGAAGCTCAAATAGTGATGATAAGTATAAATATGGAAAATGACCTAAAGGGTCATTATAATATCCACTACTAAAAGGACTTTTATCCCTGAAAGTCAATGGATTGAAAGAATCACAAAAGTTCAAAAAGATATTGTACTGGGCCTATATGATCCAAACATGACATTCCATGATACCTCAATAGAGAGAAACACTTCAAAGGTATTTTGCCATAGGTATCCCTTTTACGATCAACACACTGATTCTACTTCCAAAATAGCCAACTCAACTTAACTGCTAACTTGCCTCCAACTGAACTGGAAAGACTGATGCATACACATCTAAATCACATTATGCGGATACCATCTCTATATCTATATAAATAAACAAAGGCTTATCCAAGCCAAAAGAAAACCAAGACATAAGTCATAAAACCAACTCCAAGCCCAAAAATAACCTTTCATAACCATTTTTAACATGTTATCAACTCCAAACCAGGAGACAAATCACCAAAGTCTTATCCATTCCATCTCATCATAGAGAAATCAACGAACTAAAGTTGATTCACTAAAAGTCCAGAAGGGAAACATGTGAATAAGCTCATGAGGTATTATCTGGGAATACAAATGGAGATAATAAAGGAATCTAATGCATGCCAATGCAATAAGGAGTCTGAATGAAATCAATCTAAAACTTTTAAATCCTAGGTATTACTACTCATCACTGAATATCCCACTCTAGGATGTCTCCTCTATCAGGAATGAAGCCATACTGAACCCAACTTGAGAATATTACTCCCACTAAGTAAATCATCCAAAATTCCTAAAGTAAAATAAAACACATGGTCAAAATTAGTGTAACCAATACGAGGCCCATGGGTTATCATCTGAACACTTACAAACTATAATCCTACGAAAGTCAAGATGATCAAATACACGACCACGAAGTAGGCTTAATCGGCCAATAATGAAACCTCAAAAAGGACAAATCTAAAACTAAAGTTGCAAACAAGCTCGATAACACAAAGCTGAAAACACAATATCAAGGCTGAATCTCCCGGTCTTAATCATCTAAATCAAAACTAAAAACAAGTAGGTATTAATACTACAAATCCATCATACTTACAAATTACCCTTCTAAGGAGTCAAAATCCAAAATAGGGCCAATAAGGCTATATCAATGTCAACTATCTCAAATCGACTCTAGTATCCAAATTAGACATGTCCGAGATAAACCATTCCAAGCCACAGTTGGGACATATTCGGGGAGCAAAATCACCACAGGGATAAACACTGACTAATAATCACAAGCAACTAACTTTATATCAACTGGAGGTAATGAAATATAGTCGCAATATAGAAATCATGCCAAAGGAAAAATCACTATATAAAAATGCATATTACCCACTCCATATTTGATTAAGTGAACGAACTATCCAAATATACTCAAAACCCTCCTAATGTTAAAAATCACACCAGAAATGACAAAAGATCTAGCAACTCAAAAAATGCGATGTAAGCCAAAAACTAACCAATACAATAGTCCATCTAGGAAAAAAATAGCCATAAACGCATATCATCGAGGAGAATCACTCCACCAAGACTCACTAGGCGAAACAAATGTTGAAATGGTTATTTCTTGTATCTACCCAAGACCTACATCATCAAAGAAGAAATACACATCTCAAAGCAAGGTCAAAGTTGAGACAACCACTAGAGTACCAACAACTCAAGCTAAAGAGTTTCAAATTTTCAAACTTTAGAAACAATCACAGGAAAGACCACCTGCCTCTAACTTTCCAAATCCACTAGACAAAACCATATCATAAAAAAAGGAGTATCCAATCTCCACACTAATAACAAGAAAATACATCTCAAGAGAACAAACCAAACTTACCTATGATATGAATCCCTAACATCGCAACATCAATATTAAATTGTTATCAGATAAAATAAATAGCCACAAATAAAGAACACAAGTTAAACTGGTCTATCTCACAAATGAGTTATATTGGAAGGGATGGACAAAATAAAATCCTCTAATAACTTGAGGGCAAGTCTAAGGATCTCTAACTCAAAAATACGAAACATAACTAAATTGCTGACTTAAAATCCACAAAAACCATTGACGGTCATCTTACTTTCAATACCATAATACTTCCTTGAAATCAATCTAATACATCAAACCAAAAGGGAACAGAGTCAACATCACTCCACTAGGGGAAACAAAACCTCAAATTGTGCTATATCTACTCAAGCCACCAAATAATATCATATGAATATAAAATTCAAACTAAATTAAACTAATCTATGTAGCTACCCAGCCAGAATCAAATTCATCATGTAACAACATCAAATAATAGCAAAACCCTCACACAGTGGTAGCAATAATAACAACAATATTACTATCATCATACTGAATAGGTGGTACCAAAATGAACTTCAATATCATATACCACTCAATGGCCATAACAGGACTAATGTACCTAGATAAATGGGACTCGAACCCAAAACCACACCCACAGGGGAAAACATCGATATCGATCTACTCTATCCACTTCTAAAAGAAATAAACTATAGAGTAGTAACATCATCATTAATTCAACGATAAGGCATATAATGACCTATATACATTCATCAACGCATATAATTATTAATAGGTATGAAAAACCCAATACACATAACAAGTAATAAATGTAAGAAGTAAAAACACACCAATCTTGGCAACGTTCGTGGTCACATGACTAACAGGCATAGGGAAAATAAACCTGAACTAGTCTAAATTGAATCGATTGACTGAATCATCAAATGAGGCTCCAAGCGCACCATCTATAATCGAAGATGCATAACATCACGAGCTGATCTAAAGGAGCTAAATAACTGGAATGCATATCAGGGATACTCCCTAAACTAGTAGTCAGTCTCTTTATAGTCATAGCATTTCATGAAGCATCAATATTGAGAGAACACAAACTAAACCCAAATGGATGGCCAACTAATGTTGAGAGAAATCCGTAAATTTATGTCCAAACATCATATATCAAAACCTATTTTAGGAGCTCTAGGCTGGCGGGAAATACATGTTTACTCTATCTAGTCAGTTATCTCCTATTAGGGTCATTCTCGAAACTAGTGTCTCATCACAACATAGCAAAACCAAGATCCTAGAATACTTCCTAATACTAACCCTCATAATATAGAATAGGAACCATGGCCTGAAGAACCATACCACACTTTCCAAGTTCGATGGGGACTCTTCCAAAATACTTTTTAGCAGCCACCGAAGGTCTTTGATATCCATCGTTTACTCTCTAGTTTGATGTTGCACTTAAATTTAGGAAATGCGTGTTGGAGTGTTGTCTGAATCTGTCGACAATATCGCATTGTCCTTTAGGGATAAAATAGAGTCAAAGAATATGTTAAGGGTTCATAGGAATGTAGACACATGATAATGAGTCATGAATTTAATTTTCAAAAATGTCACTGTAGCCTCCCGTAGATAGGTTATGAATGTCTCTGCACTGATCTACAGGACTCTACTAACACTTAGCTCTTATACTACTAATTTGTCACCACCCGATTCCTCAAGTCATGATGGCGCCTACCATAACCGACCAGTAGGCAAGCCAACACATAGTCTAGAATGACTAGTAACAGACTACTCAATAATATAATGAAAAAAATACATAATATATGGATTAAAGATCAATACATAGAAGAATCCCAAAACCCAGTGGTATCTGTACAAGAGTTTCTAATATCTTACACGTACAAAAGTATTATATCAAGAATTATACAATGATACAACTTATATCCAAATACAACTTAAAGACTAGTCTAATACATAAGAGAGGGATCAGTAATACGTCAAATGTCAGGAGTTCACTCTACGTCTCAAAACTAGGGCTGCTCCGCATGATGCACATATCAATGGCAATAACCCATACTATAATCTGCAGGCAACAAAAGTGAAGTATGAGTACCAAATTAATGTTACTCAGTAGGCAACTGCCAACTGAGGTCCAACAATAAAACTGATATACACAACATATAAGTAGAATGGAAACTAAACCTAAGAGTCCATAAATAATATAATAAGTCAATGAGAATAATAAGGGAATACTATCATATTTATATCCAAGTGTCTAACATAATAATACTAAGGAAGTATTAGGGTGAGCTATATTATTCCAGCTACATTCAACATACGCCAATTCTATACCATATATCCCCATGTCAATATATGAATAAAGAGCGAAAGAAAGATATATCGTAATATACAAGGCGAAGTAAAGACTATGTAAAATAAACAATGAAGGAAGGGATATAATGTAGTACCATAGCTTCATATAGCTAGATATATATAAATATATATACATATAAAAATGTGGTTATCTCAAGCTTAACCTATATCATTATATTCTCATTTAAGACCTCATTATAAAACTTATCGGTATTTAAATATTATCACCTTCGGGGTTTCTAACCCACATGGCTACACATGAAATAATCTTGCATAATAATGCAATCATAAGATAGGAGAGGTCAAAGACATACCTTAAATCCTGATATCGGATCAATGACCAATCTGTCATAAGCTAGCCATAATAATTATCATAATAATGATAACAACAATATCAATAACAGTGTGAATAATCAGCTACTCCAAAAAACCAAATACCTATCCAAAACTAAGTGTACCCCACCACCCTAGACTCAGAAGGTTCAATCATCATATAATAACACAAGGCATATTCTTCTCCCATATCTTTGAAACCGTCCCATACTGGCTGACAAATATAGGTGCATATAGGTGAAAGGAGATGCGCATGTAGAAATGAATACAATGTACACAATCAACATCACAACTCATCCTAATTGTCCTCATCAGGACTATCATCATCATAATCAACCTTCGGCCTCGCTGGGTATCAATATGATCTTAATAGTATCCTTCAAACGTGAATCATGTATCAATATATTCACAATATCCTCCGACTTTGCCGAATATTAATATGTCATCACAATATCCTCTAGCCTCTCCGGGTATCAAAATCATCTCAATAGTATCCTCCAGACTCTAACCGGGTATCAATATTATCATAATATCCTCCGTCTTTATCGGATATCAATATGTCATCATAATATCCTCCATCCTAGTAGGGTATCATAACTATCAACACATAAATATAGGCATATAATAGGTGCACAGAAGCAAGTCGATATCCTCATAACCGTAGAAACATCTATCTTGTTAATACATCCCAATGACCCGCTATTACCTAACAACCAGTTATGATTATTAAACTGCTAATTTGCTATTAATCACAGGACCATAATCACAATTTATCCATTATTTATTATTATCAACTAATTATCATATATCTGATAATCTCATTTGCCAATAAATTACCAATTATTATCTAACCATCTTTTATTAACTAACACTAATCATTAAGTAACTATCGTTACCAACTACTCCTCGTTATTCAACTAATCCTCATTATTAGCTAGTCAACATTATTAACTCGGTATTATATTAATCTAGGCATCGTTATTAACTAGGCATACTTATCACTAACTTCCTTTATCATCATGAAATATTAAGCCACATTTTCCTTACTTAACAACTAATCAACATCACAACTATATTATCAATAGCAACTAATGATTATCATACATAAACCTATTTTCATGGCAACGTATCGACTCTAATCGTTACCTATAATATTTCAACTAAGCATGGTTCATTAACTAGTACATTAGATCTCTAGTCATCAAATACTATAGCCACCTAAAAGACATCTATCTACCACTTAATTTAACCCTTAATTAGGAACAACAGTCATAAGATCGTATTTCAATTAGAACCACATCAATTACTGATATAATAATCACGAATGTAACAAATCTATGCATGCCATCACCAGTATTCAATTAGTGGAATAGTAAGCAACATTAACAACGCCCAAGCACACATGCAAATATACGTGGTTTTATCAAGTAGTAAAGTGGCTTCAAGAAAGCCCTAGTATCGATCTCTCAGGGACTTTCGTTTGCCAACTATCTAATTCTAGTTAAACAATTGAGAATAAAATAATGAAAATGAGTTTGACATATTGTAAATTAAAAATAAAATAAATAATGCATAAAATAAGAGCCTTGGAACAATCAATTGATTAAAACCCAGGATTAAAGCACTTGAAAAAATCATACTCTGTTATGGAATTTCAATGATTAATTTGCTTATCTTGGATGTTGATTCGTATGGTTAACTGTATGAATATGGTTGCCCAACCTCTAATATCTTACCTATTTTGGACATTACAACTACATCGTTGAGCGGAGATGTAATAATCCAATTAAGTTAATTAAAGCTATCATCCCACGCTTGAATCAAGTCAAGCATCTAAGTACATCCCTATCCTAGATGCTAAGTTTAATTCTTTATTTTATAAAAGAATAAAAACCCAAACTTTGTTTATTCCCTTGTTCTATCTCTCTATCCCTCTCTGGAGATCAAAAGGTCGACAATATATGTTTTTTATGAGTCATCAATCTATAAAATAATAAAAATAAAAATAAATACACAACCAATAATGATAAATAAAATTAAACGAATTTAATTCAAAACAATAGTAATCATGTTCTTGGCTTTAAAATCGAAAACACAATTTTTAGCCGATAATATTTATATTCACGACCCAAATAATTGAATATATGCTATGAAAAGTTATAAACCAATTAAAAAATAAAAACCTAATAAACCATGTAGCAGCCTTCTCCATTTTTTCCCAAAGACACCCCAGGTGTCCTTGAATATTAATATTGTCCAACCGACACCAGGTGTTCCAAGTGTGACCAAATTGTTCCACAATTATTCTTGTCCAAGAAAATCTCTTTAATATGATCCAGTTGTCCCCTAATATAATATAATATTCACCTTATTGTAATGGGATTAGTAACTTGCACATAATCCCAGAAAATATTCCCACCAAGTGCCTTATATCGGTGCACATTGATTTGAATGTGAATAATGATCAGGGACGCGACATTAATAATCGCATCAACAAGAGCAGCGTGATGCGTCGACGCATTAGAATTTACTTTCAAAATTTTTGTTAAGTATTGAACGTCATTCCTTTTTTTCATGCCTTTTGTAATGTATTTACAATAAATTTCAATTCTTTTTATCAATAATATATCATCATATTTTTCTCACAAAGCCCCCTACAATATCACATATCACATTTTGAAGATCAAAACAATACAATATTCTAAACGACAAATCAAAACAAGAGCTAAGTTAAGACAAATTCACAATGATCTTTCACTTATTATTCTGACTTTAGGCGTAGTCAAATTGAACTTTGCACATTTCAAACAAGTTATTCCACATATAATTACACATTTAAGTCATTTGGAACAAATTAAAAACATTAGAATTCACCGAAACCAACTAGACACACAAGTAGCTCAAGTTAGTAAAACTAGTTTTCCGCGTTGAACTCTAAATGATTAAATTAAGCACAAATTTGTTTGAAAAACACTTTGAACATTATAATCACACACATGGACACCGAAATTCTTATTTATATCAATATGAACATGTTAAGAACATGAATTTCTCTAAAAAAAAAGGGAAATAAGCTAGAGTAATGATACAAAAATATGTAAAACCATCATAGATCATCACCCGACGCTTAAACTCTTGTTCATCCTCGAACAACCTTTCAATTTAAGCATCAAATCTGAGGCAATGCTACACTTCTACTCAAAAGAAGACACTCAATCTAGTACTTCAATGACAACACAGAATGCGAGTTTCTACATAAAGCATGCTACAAACACAATTGAAAGTTGATGAACACTACTCCAAAACATCCTAGCCTCAAGAACTGACTCACCTAGTTGGAAAACTCATGCTTATTATTAAATCTAGGACATCATACGAATCACCCACATTCATCAAACATGTGCCCTCACAACAAGAGAGTAACCCATTATTACTAACAATAATTCAATTTATAACATAATAGGTATAAAAATTAAAATACGCTCACTCTCACAAAAAATTCACAAGTTACACACAATGAACCATAAGTTTGCCTTAGTGTAATGCTCCACTAATTTCGGAATGATGAACTTAGGATCAATTAGGACTTTTTCGGGTGGTAATGTAGGCTAAGGGATAGGAAGGAACTATTTGGGAATAGTGGCTAACCTCTCTAAACACTTTAATACACTACATTATACATTTAAAATCAATCTCGAACAACCAAATTACACCATTTTATCTACCCATATCTTTTGTTTTTGCCCCATCTCTTTTAAGAATTTTCTCAAATACATGGTGGACACATTGTTTATTCCTTCAAGATTCAATTTTTTTCTCTTTTTCACAGTCATGGCAATATTTCTAACATCAATTATATCACATTCATCCACCACACATCAATTATAAACACCAATAACTATTACCTTGGGGCATCAATTTCACCTTTTTGTTTTTCAGTTTCTCAAACTCCTTAGGAGGTTTTTGGATCAAATTATGGTCTATCAAAGAAGGGCTTAGTCTACTTATAAGGTTTCAAAAGAAAAAGCTAAAGGCTCAATTGAGTTTAACTAGAATTATGCATAAGGGTAGGTCAAAAGAAGATCTAAACAAGGTTATCAAAGAAATACATATATTATCTCTTAAACCCACATTCTTTATTTCGCTTTACACACACACCGGGTAAGTTCTAGAGATATCATGCAACAAGGAATATACAAAAATCGTACATGCACATGACATATGCTCAACTAAATATGATCATCATAGACTCCTACCCAAACAATAACATGAATTCAAATTTAAGAAAATAAATATAAGAGTAACACATATGAGCCTAAGAGTCTCAAAAATAGTAATTCACACAATCAACACGCTTATAAAAAAAAATTTACTTGCATTATGTAATAAAAAATAGAACCAACAAGAATATTTTACACACAAAAAATAAATTAATTAGGACATTATTTTTAAATTGAGCCAAAATTTGAGAATTTTTCAACCCGTACTTAAAAATCTACTTTATCCCTAAAGTGAATTAGAATAAGAGATAGAAATACTCCTTGAGGCTTCTAGGCCTAGCATGTAGCATCATCACCCATAAAAGAGGTTCATGGGACCCCATACTCAGTTTTTTCCATTCTTCTTCGCTAAAATTTTTGGTGCTTAGACTTCCCATCAACCTGTGACTTGAAAAAATAAAAACTACATGAAGTAAAATAAGCTAAAAACTAAAACAAAACATACCTTGCATCCATCTTTTTTCCTCGCTTATAGGATAGTGATACAAAGATAAAGGAATCGAGTAATGGAATGTGGATGATAAACCACTTGTCCATAAAGTGAGGTGTGCTTTTATGTTTCTTATCCTGTTTGAAATAAAGAATATAGGATTCTTGTTCCTCATCTTCACACTCTTCCACTACTTTATGTGATTCCACAGACAAGACATCATCTAAACAAAATGTATAAAGTGCTTTGAGTGAGGACCAACTAATCCCACTTCAAAATTTACATAGTCCATAAGGCCTACACTTATTTTCACCTTCTTAATTTCAGTCTCAAAAGAAAAATGACAATTGAGTGGCTGCGATTCTTGTGTTTTCTTCATAAATTGCCTAATATACTCCTCATATTTTTCTTTGCTTCGCATCTGTAAACATGGTGGAAGTTGTATCTCCTCCACGTATTCAACAACTTTAATTTTCGAATACTCAGACTTCCGAGAATTTTCAGCAGATTTATCTACAATAGGTTAGGAAGTCAACTTGCATCAACCTCTCACTTATTATTCAATTGCTTTACAACCTTTTGATAGTTCTTCATGTCTTCCATAAATTGTACTTGAGACGCTAAAAGTTGTTTCAGCATCTCTTCCAAATTGTTCATTTAAATCGTGGTCAGCATGTTTGGTTGTTGTTGCTAAAACTGTTGTGGGTTGTTCCATGATTGAATTTATGGCTGATTCTGCTGCGTTTGATTGTAGTTCTTTATATAATTTTGTCTTTCAGCAAAGCCCACACACAATATTGAACCAGGGTTGACAGCACACATAGCTGTAGTATGACCACTTGGACCACAAACCAAACACCAAGTTGCAGTCTGCTCCACATATAAAATAGTATCCGCATTATATTGTGAAGGTCCCATCCACACACTTCAATAAGAATCTGGACAATCAGTCATTTGATGTGGTCCCCTACAAAAACAAAAAGAATCATCACTCAAAAATTATCTATCCCAATCTGACATATCAAGAAATGTGATAAAAAGAGAAATAAATAAGAATAAAAAGAAACTAAACAAAAACTATTTACAACTCAATATCAAAAAATTAAAAATAAGATAGTAACCAAGTTAAAAGTCCCCAGCAACGGCGCCAAAAACATGAAAGTGCCCAAGAGCACACACAAGTGTACGTGGTCTCATAAGTAGTAAAGTGGCTTTGAGAAAGCTCAAATATCGATCTCTCAGGGACTTGCATTCACCGATCCAATTCTAGTTCAACAATTAAGAATAAAATAATCCAAAAGACTTTGAAATATTGTAAATTAAAAATAAAATAAATAATACATAAAAAAAAAAGTCTTCGAACAATCAATGGGGTAAAACCCAAGGTTACAGGACTTCGAACAATCATACTCTGTTATCGAACTTTATTCGTTAATTTACTTATCTTGGTTGTTGATTTGTAAGATTAATTGCATGAACATGGTTTCCCAACCTCTAATTTTTTACCTAATTTGGACATTACAACTGCATTTTTGAGTGGGGTTGTAATAGTCTAATTAAGTTAATTATAGCTATCATCCAACGTTTGAATCAAGTAAGGCATGTAAGTACATCCTTGTCCTACACTCTAAATTTAATTCTTTATTTTATAAAAGAATAAAAACCCAAACATTGTTTATTCCCACGTTCTATCTTCCTATTCCCTTTCTTGAGATCAAAAGGTCGACAATATATGTATTTTATGGGTGATCAATCCATAAAATAATTAAAACAAGAATAAACACACAATCAATAATGATAATCAAAATTAAATGAATTTAATCCAAAATAATAGTAATCATGTTCTTGACTTTAACCTCGAAAAGAGAATTTTTAACCGATAATATTCATAATCACGATCCAAATAATTACATGATATGAAAAAAATTTAAAACTAATTGAAAAAATAAGAACATAATAAACCATGTAGCAGCCTCATCCATTTTTTTTTTCAAAGACATCCCAGGTGTCCTTTAATATTAGTATTGTCCAACCGACACCAAGTGTTCCAAGTGATCAAATTGTTCCAGAATTATTCTTGTCCAAGAAAATCTCTTTAATATGGTCCATTTGTCCCGTATATACAATATAATATATACCTTATTGTGGTGGGATTAGGCACTTGCACATAATCCCAGAAAAAATTCCCACCACGTGCCTTATTATGCGTGTAATTAGAATTAAAATAGGACCATATCGGCGCACATTGATATGGCTGTGTATAATATTCAGCAATGCGATGCGTTAATAATCACGTCAACAAGAGCAATGCGACGCATCGACATCGACTCGGCGCATTTGAATTTCCTTTCAAAATTTTTGTTAAGTGTTGAACGTCCTTTCTTTTTCAATACATTTTATAGTGTATTTCCAATGAATTTCAAGCCTTTTTATCAAGAATGTATCACCATATTTTGCTCACAAAGTCTCCTACAATATCACACGCCACATATTAAAGATCAAAACAACATAATATTCTCAACGACGAATCCAAACAAGAGCTAAGATAAGGCAAATTCGAAATGAGCTTCCATTTATTATTCCGACTTTAGACTTAATAAAATTGAAATTTACACATTACAAAAAAGTTATTCCACATATAATTACACATTTAAATCATTTAGAACAAATTAAACACCTTAGAATTCACCGAAACCAACTAGACACACAACTAGCTCAAGCTAGTAAAACTAGTTTTCTTGGTTGAACTCTAAATGACTAAATTAAGCACAAATTTATTTGAAAAACACTTTGAACATTGTAATCACACACTTGGACACTGAAATGATTATTTATATCAATTTGAACATGTTAAGCAGACGAATTGCTCTCAAAATAAGGATAAATACGCTAGAATAATGATACAAAAGTGTATAAAACCACCTAAGATTAATCATACCACATCTTTCTCCATCCCATACCGGAGAGATGCGTATACAAATATATACCTGTTCATATTCATTAACTATAATAACATTACTCATAGTGGCAAACACTTCTCGGATATTAAATCAATGTCATAACACGACCCTTGTCCCATTAATTTATCCAGAATAATCTCAACATTATAATCATGGCCTTAGGCCCATATTTACATTCAGAACACATTTTAATAATCATATTTATAAGCCATAATATATCTCTAATCATCTCACATATAGGAGGCATCTCACATATAGGAGGCAAAATATCAATAAGCATGTAATCATCTCTAGGATATCTTATATCAATAGGCCATACATTATGACAATGAGGAATATCACTTCTCCATGCCAATTTACATATCCAAGAGGAACATCATCTATATAGGTCCAACAATCATTACTAAAGGAAATAGCAACTCTATTGGTCAATCATCAAGCATAAGAGAAAATAGCATCTCTGCAGGCCACATAATGTATCTAGAAGGAATATCATCTATTAATGCCCAATATCACTTCCATAAGGAGTATTATAACCATAACTCAAAAACCACAATTTAGGAACTTCAATACAAGATACTAAGTTAAAAAGTAACCATATTATAAGGTTTACTGGCCTAATCTATGTCTAACTTCCACAACTAAGCCCATAAGACCTAATAAAAGCTTAGGCCTAAGTGTGCCGAACAATTCCACTTCTAATCCACAATTTTCATAATTAGGCATACATGTCCAAAACTAGGCTAAGGTATCTAGTTCATCTTCAAAATGTCAAGTAACCCATATTCAAGCCTATGATAGCAACTTCGACTAAAAATAAGGGTACTCAAGTCAACTCTACCCAAGATACAGTTTTAAAGGTACCACACAAGCCTAATAAAGCTAAATATACAAATCAAAATACACATACTAAAACCATATTCCAAACATAGAATTATATCATATTTATGTTATAACTAATCTAAACTAAAGAGGAAATTCAATAGGATACAAACGCATTTTAAATATGCCCAAACATCCTACGCATCAATAATGAAGGTCAAGTCATCCTACGCATAATCAAGCCTAATATATATATATATTCACATGCAACATATATCACACATTATCTATGAAGAAAGTAGACAGAATCCTATGCAAGGAAAAACGCAAAACCTTACTTCACGCACCACATGCTCATCTTCACTTTACAACCCTCAAAATGCCATCACACTATCAAAACAATAATCTACTCATCAATACGAGTCTAATGATGCCCATATTGCACTATTGTTCTTTGAGTCCAAAAATGACACCAAAAACCTAACTGAGTCCCACACATACAAAATGAGTGTCCGATACCAATCCAATGTTAACACATGAATAAGGAATCATAACCCTCAAAGAATGGGTGAAAACTAAGAATACATTGGGCTAAAATAAATTCCTAAGTTAAATTAGGGTTTTGGGTCGACACTATGAAATTCAAGCATGAATTCAAGGAATTCTTACCTTAATCTTAAAGATAATCTCGATAGAAGATGATAATTAATCTCCCAAGTCACCCCCCATGTCCAATTTCGGGTTATTACACAAATTTCGGGGTTTCTAATCTAAATGGTGAAGGGGAAATGATCCAAATGCATCTTGTGATCTTTATATATCCCCTACAGGTTCTAAGGTGCTGCTATTGTAGTCACACCAGCCACAATCACACACTTTTGACCGCGATTGTGGTTGCACCAGATGACAATAAACTAGAAAATGAGTTTTTGACCCTCGAAACTGATACGGAATCCAAATAACATGATCAAATTGTGAATTTTGAATGTAAACAACATTTAAAATATTGCAGATTTTTCAAAACTTTCATTAGAGATTGTTTAGGCTTAAAAGTGGGGCCCACGCCTAAACTTTCATTATTTTTCATAAATTCTGCTCAATAGCCCGAAATAAGTTTGGGAGCCCTGGGACCTGAACCAAGGGTCTCCCCCATCTAAAATCAAAATTCTGGATGCAATGGCAAAGTCAGATTTGCAATCTAAGGCCGTTTTGACCAATTGTGGGTCCCACACCTATTCGTTCCAATTTTCTACTTTCTGACCAAAAGGTCAAATTGAATTCGGGTACAGTGGAACCCAAATCAAAGGTCTATCTAGACTAAAATTGATATTCTGGACCTGGTAGAATAGTCAAAATTTTCATCCGAGATCGTTTCACTAGAGTTTTCACCCAATCACCATTTAGAACTAACGAAGACTTCTAAATAATGATTGGCTCTATAAACCAAACGAACTGCCCAATAACTGAACCATCGGTCCCAACAGGTCATAAATGACTTGGGAAAGCTATAGGGAATCCCAAATAGGGAAGATAAGCATATCTATAGAAAATGCCCTTAAGTGTCATTACAATCATCCTAGTTGGGATAGAAGGGTTTGTAGGAACTTCAAATCTTCTTAGAGGTATGCTACGAATGATGAGAAAAAAAACTTACAAGGATCCAAGAACATAAACTCTATAACACTAAATAAGAAAACAAGAAGGTAAAACATTCCTAAATGCCTTGTAGCCTCTCTCTTATAAGTGTGGCATGCTACACGGCCATAAAAGAGATTCTACTTCACATAGCTTTATGGACACCCTACTTACCACGAACCTAGGCTCTAATACCAACATGACATGACCCAAACCTATGAATTGTCGTATGGGATCTCAAGATCAACAAGGACTAGAGATTACCCCATTAACCCAATCTAACCATTACATCAATCCATAAGTGTTAGATGAACTCCGAACATATACCAAGATTGAGAAAATAAGACTAACAATCATTGCTTAAGAAGAGTCTAATAAATCCATTAATGTCAACATGTCCAACCAATATACCCAAGTCCACAGTCATCCATAAAGCCTCTAAAGTTCTGATGTCTAAATATGTTGGTATATACCCCCGACAATAGCCAAAAACCAAATATATAATAAATCTATGACATATGATTAAAAGACCATAAAATGTATGCATCCATAAGTATGAAAGATCACCACATAAAAGTCAACACAGGAACTATTCAAACACCTAGTCATTGCACAGAAAGAGAAAAACAAGCTTTGGCCCCTGTATAGCATGGGGACACAACGTCCGAAAATGGTTATTAGTTGAAGACCTAGCATGTAACTCAAGGGTATGGAGAAAATAGTTCCATTATTCAAGTTCAAGTCAAACAATCATAACAACAATATTTACGTCAATAGGAAAATAATTGGATATATACATACATCAAGTATCAGAAAAGAGGAACAATGCCTTATCATGCATCTCAAGACAACTAATTATGAATCCTAAAGTGGAAGACTCTAACCTTCCACTCACGTACCTTAGAAAGTTTAAACTTCCCAGTTTTATTATGCAAGATAACTCTAACCTTAAGCCGTCTTACAAAGCCTGTGGACTCAAACCATAATTTATCTTATTAAGCAAGGGACTCTAATCTCAAGCTATTTCATTTGGCAAGGGACTCTAACCTCAAGACAATTTATTAGGCAAGGGACTCTAAACTTAAGCCTTTTAATTAGGAAAGATACTCTAACCATAAGATATTGTAGCCATTATTAGTCGATATTGCGACTCTAACCCTTTGTCCATGCATTAACATCTATTCAATTCAATACTCTGGTACTCTAACCCACTTAGACAATTAAAGTTACCAAGGCTACAATTCTACACCACATATGACCAAAATGTTTCCATGAACCATTTATCAATCAATCACTTTAACAGACCAATGCCTTAATTTTAACTACCATTAAAGACAAATTATGGTAGTCAAAACCTTTATCAAACCATTAATTCTTCATTAGCATTCTAAAGCCAATCTTTAGTCAGAGACACAATTCAATTTCATGTTATGGACACTAACCCCCCTTTAACCAAGCAATCCACCGAAGTCACCAACTAACACATTACATGGCCATAAAGGCCTTCAAAAGTCACTTACAATCCATTCTTTCTCATTAATCCTTTGCTTTTTTTCAAAACACTATTAGGATGTAACTAATTATTTCTCTTAGGTATTTTCACAAACACCTATAGGGCATACATTTACCATGGCAAAATCCCAATATAAAAGCATCAAAATTAGGTTTACTCATGACCAGTTTTTGAAACCACAATCAACAAGCACCCACATATGTAAATCATCACAAAAAAATATGCAGAAACATAAGGTTAAAAAAGAGTAAACAATACATATCACTATGAATCAAAAATCCTTAATATTTTTATTTCAAAACCACCATTTACAAATCATAATTAATTTTTAAAAGATATGATATTAGAGAAATAATAATATGGGAAGAGTAACATGCCTTATACATAAAGATTCACATAGAGATTTTTGCTTTACAAGTCCCTAAATGGCCTTCTTGATGAACCCTAGCCAGAATCATTATAGAGAAGTTTTGGAGAGTATTTTGGTGTGTTTTAATATTGTCCCAGTGGAGAATGAAGGTCCAAACAATGTTAGAAGTTGTGGGTCATAAGGGTTTAGGGGTGGGAAAAATCTAAAATATTCTCAAGTTAAAAGTTGAAATTTGAACCTATGAGGGTACGACTTACCCCCTTGACCCATGCCTTAGGGTACGAGAGGTACCCTTCATCATATCCTAGATATAACCATGGAAGTATAACATATCCAACATATGACTATACATGCATAACTCATACCATATGGTACGTGGGGTACCCTACAACCCGTACCCAAGACAGAATATTTTGGCAAAGACTTCTAGCGTCATACACCTAGGGAGCTTATGACTCGTACCCTAGCATATGATTGGTATGATGCTCAATCGTACCTAGGGCAGAAAACAACTCACACACACTATCCAACATACAAAAGAGGGGTCCTAACCCATAACCAAACATACGACTAGTGCCCGCTAGTCATACTTTGTCCAAAAACACCAACCTAGGAAATTTTATAAAGGATTCAAAACCAAGGTATTTCAATTCTCACCTACTTGGATCATTCGTCCTCAAATGATGAGTGATGTGTGAGATAATGCTAACACATTTGAGGGTTTTAACTAAGAATAATTGCGAAGTCTTTAGCAACTATTGTCGTTTTTGATTGCTTTATGTTTGATTTTGTAGTAGAAGCTAAGATGCTAGAGAACTAAAAAAAATGGAAGAAAATGAGCTAAAATCCAAAGTAAATAAAGGCAAAGTATGGCTGACGACATTTGTGATAAGTCGTCAGCCCTATGATAAACTATCAGCTTCATCATCAATAATAAATAGAAAATTGGCCTAAGTCGAAATTTGTGACGACCTTTTATGATAGGACATCAAGGAGCTGGTAAGTTGTCAAGATTGTCGTCAGCCAAAGGTAGAACATGAGAGTTTAATAAAAGTCTTAACGATATTTATGATAGGTCATAAACGAGCTGATAGGGAATCATCGTTTGTCATCAGTGTTAGGCAGGGAGTACCAAAAGAATAAAGGAAGCTGACGATAATTGGTATAAGTTGCCAGCCTTCTGGTAGGCTATCACAAATAACATCACCTAATTCGAGGAATTTCTAAATTTTATTATTTTCTTCCCATAATTAGGGTGAACTATTTAAATCCTTGTTTAGGGTTTTCTTAGGAGTTTTGAGACATGATACTTTAATATTTTCTCTCTCTAACTCCTTGGCTTGAAAAAATAATTACTTTGAAGAGATTTTAATCATTATTTTAGGATTTTCTGTTGTGATCTAATTGAGATTCACTAGTTATTATTCATCTTGTAGTAAGTTTATCTTTCAAAGAATGAATTCATCTAGTTGCTTTGATTATTACATTACGCATGGCTAAATTCCTTTAAGATGAATTATGGAATCTACGGTTAGGTCTTGATAAGGTGTTGAGTGTTCAGGATTCGAAAGATGGCAGGATTTCTTGATAATTCTTATGTTTTAATTATTGTCCGTTGGTCACAAACAATTGATAACACCTGCTTTGAATTGCTCGAGAAAGAAATCAAATATAGTGGGAAGTGAATTATCAACATGGACTTTGGAACATTAAACATTCATTTAATAATCAACACTGCAACAAGGTTGGTTAACCTGAGGTAAAATCTGGGCAATGAATATAAATTCCCTAAGTCCGAGACGATTAGGTAATTAAATACTTAAATAGGTAGAGAGAAATTTAAGCATAACTTCGATAAAGATAATTTGTTGTCCTACCTATCGTGAGAATCTTGAACCACTAGTAGCATCTGTCAAGTAGCAAAACCTCTAGTGAACATAATTTTAGTTTTTCATAAACTCTTGATTACAAACATTTAAAGTAAAGTGAACAACAATTATATATTAACTAAAAACCCCTTTTTTCTAGAAACATCCAACTATCAGCTATTTAAATCATAAACGAATTACGTTCACACCATATTCCCTGTTGGATTCAACCCAACCTAGTTGGGTTTTATATTGACAAAGATCGATTACATTGTAGTTGAGAGGTGTAGTTTGAGGGTTAACAAAAAATAGCACCGTTGCTGGGGAATACGGTTGTAAACTGAAGTTTGTGTGTGTAAATTGACTGTTGGTTAAGTTTCGTAGTTTCATGTTTATTTGTTTTTTTTTGTTTATTTGCAGGATCTTTATAGTTTATGCCAAGAACCAGAAGTTCTGGAGAACCATTATTACCACTTAATCTCAAACCACAATGAATTAGAAAAATGGAAAAATAGCAAGAGAATGATAGATTAGATACCTTAGCTCGAGCTCAGGTGAATGTGCAAAATGTCAGGCAATAAGCACGACATCCCAACCCTGAGGACAAAGATTTGGGAGATAAGGAGTTGCTGAATCCTAGTAAGCCAAGGAGTCCAGAGAAAATAGATGCACAAGTACGACGTAATATTAACAGGAACCATCCGTTCTGAGAAAGGCAAGAGTACCAGCCGGCCTAGTATAATGTCAATGATGATAATGATGAAATGGATGGAGCTAGTGAAATGGGTACAATTATTCCTCCACCATTGGCATCTAGGGAAAAATTCAACATTACAAGTACTGTGAGTCAACTCCTAAATCTGAAGGGGTTGTTTGGTGGCCTTCCTAAGGATGACCGAAACCTGCATCTGGTGAATTTTGTCACCATTTGTAAATCTTTTGACAAACCAGGAGTAGGTAAAAATCCTATACATCTAAGAATATTTCTGTTGTCTTTGTCTGGGGAGGCAATATTATGGCTAAATAAGCTAACACCTGATTCTATAACTAACTAGAGGCAGTTAAAAGGAGCTTTCCTAGAAAGGTTATTTCTGCCTTCTAGGAAGGTATAGTTGAAGGATGAGATCAGAAACTTTAGGCATCTCCCAACTTAAGCCTTGAATAAAACCTGGTAAATATTCAAGAAGAAGATGACACAGTGTGCGAACCGCAATATGATGGACATACATTTGATAAAGACTTTGTACAAGGCTATTAACTCTGTTACAAAGCCAATTGTAGACAATGCTGCTGGTGGTTTGTTTGTTGATCTGACATTACCTGAGGCTTCAGAGATTCTTGACAGAATGATAAAACAGAGTTGGGCATAGCATACAAGAGACTCTGTCGTGGCTAGCCCCACTGCTTGTGCAGGTATTACTTTGGAACAACATAAAAGAGAAGAGTAGAATGACCAAGACATGGCTCACCATAAAACACAGATAGACTTACTAACCAAGAACTTGCTATCCGGTAAGATTGAAAAGGTGAAAGCTTTAGGATCTAAGGATAGAAGTGAGGATAATGAAGATAAAAAGGCTAACTATGTTAGTAATCAGGGGTTTTTTGAGGCAATAGCCAAGGGAATCAAGGTTGGACTTACTATGAAAAGCCTAGTTATAAAGATAGGAAGCAAGGAAATTGGAGAAATAACAATGACAGGAGCGGGCTATATGTTCCTCCTACTAATCGTGAGGCTGCTTCAACAAGTTCAGAAAAGATGACCATAGAGGACATGATGGCTAATTTGTTAAAGTGAAAGCTACCAACTCTGCTATAACCAACATGTATACCAATCTGATATCCATAAGTCAGTTGGTGCACTCACACTCCACAATAATCAAACAGTTGGAGCAGCATATGAGACAATTCTGTGTAGTATTCAACAAGAGGAAGAGCGAAATGTTACCAAGTAATATGGTCCAGAATCCATGGAATGATGGCTCATGAATTACTATTAACACTATAAGTGGGAAGATATTACCTGGCCCTTCTGTGGGTAAACCTATAAGTGATGAGGTAGTTTATTATGAACCAGAAGAAAGTAGTCCAGTGGAGTCTAAGATGCTAGATAATTTTAATAATTTGCTAGAAATAGGAAAAGAGAAGGAGAAAGAGGTAGTGTTGAAAACTATCCCAAGACCACCACCTCCCTTTCTTTAATGATTGAAGAAGACAATTGATGATGTAAAATTTAGCAATTTTATGGTAACGCTCAAGAAGGTGACAATAAATGTGCCATTGGTGGAGGCACTCAAAAAAATTCCAAGATATGCTAAATTCATGAAATAACTTGTGACTAAGAAGAGATCAGTGAGCTGCGAATCGGAGGATAATTTCCATCATTGTAGCACTATTTCTACAAGGACCTCGATGCAGAAGAAGTCAAACCCAGGCGCATTTACTATTCCCTGTACAATTGGGACTATGAAATTTGCCAAGGCATTATGTGATCTAGGAGCAAGCATTAATTTGATGCTGTTGGCTATATATAGAAAGATGGGTCTGGGAAATCCCACACCCACCAAACTGCGACTCATGATAGTTGATAGGTCAGTAAAATAATTTGTTGGCATTTTATATAATATGTTGGTGAAGGTAGCCAGCTTTATATTCCCTATAGATTTTATCATTCTAGATTGCGAGGTAGATTTTGAGGTACCCATAATCTTGGGTCGACCTTTCCTCACAACCGAAAGTGTATTAATTGATTTGAGAGTGAATGAGCTCTTATTCAGGATAAATGATAAAGTGGTACAGTTTGATATGTCTAAATAAATGAAGCAGCAAGAAGAAATGAGTGTGTTCTCAGTAGTTGATATGTATTATGAGGATGGAAAAAAGGTGTCAAGAGAAGAGGAACTTGTTGTCATGCTTGAGGAGTATGAAAAAACTATTTGTGCCCTGTTAGGCATGGGTTCATATCCTTATGCTCATAAAAAGCTAGACCTTGACCTGACTAATTGACCAACATCACCAGCCAAGCTATCCATTGAGGAGCCACCAGTGTTGGAATTGAAAGAACTACCTTTGCACTTATGGTACATGTTTTTGGGAAACAAAAATATGCTACCTATTATTATTGCTGCTGATCTGGGTGAGCAACAGGTAAACACACTTGTTTCAGTACTTCAGAAGCATAAGAGAGCTATAGGATGGACCATCCCAAATATTATTGGGATTCATCCTGGCATTTTGCACGCATAAAATACAACTTGAAGATGATTGTATTCAAACCATAGAGCATTAGAACCGTATTAACCCACTAATTCAAGAGGTGTTTAAGAAGGAGATTATTATGTGGTTGGATGCAGGAGTGGTTTACCTGATTTCTAACAGCAAATGGGTGAGCCCAGTTTAATGTGTGCCCAAAAAGTGGGTCATGACTATTGTTGCAAATGAAAGAAATATGTTGATTCCACTTAGGCCTATGACTGGGTGGAGAGTTTGCATGGACTACCATAACCTAAATTCATGGACTCTGAAAGACCACTTCCCGATGACCTTTATGGACCAATTGCTTTATCGATGGGCTGGAAGCGAATGGTATTGCTTCTTAGATGGATATTCCGGATACAACCTAATCTATATTTCTCTTAAAGATCAGGAGAAGATGAAAATCACATGTCCATATGACACCTTTGCATTTAAGAGGATGCCATTTGGACTATGCAATGCACCTGCCATTTTTTAATGGTGCATGATGCCTATCTTCTAAGATATGGTGGAGGACACCATAGAGGTATTCATGGATGATTTCTCTGTGGTGGTAGATTAATTTGAGGTATGCTTGGTAAGCCTGAGCATAGCCTTGCAACGATGTGTTGAATTTAATTTAGTGCTTCACTGGGAAAAATGCCATTTTATGGTAAAAGAGGGCATCTTTCTCGGCCAAAAAATTTCAGTAAAAGGGATAGAAGTTGATCGATCCAAGGTGGAAGTTGTTGAGAAACTACTACCTCCTATTTTAGTGAAGAAAGTGCATAGTTTTCTTGGACATGCTGACTTTTATCGGGGGTTTATAAAAGACATCTTGAAGGTTGCAAATCCACTTTGCAAAATTTTAGAGAAAGAAGGGAAATTTTCCTTTGATGATAATTGCTTGAAGACATTTGAATGCCTTAAAAAGAAGCTGGTTGAGCCCCCTATTTTTGTTGCACCAGACTGGTCAAAACCGTTTGAGATTATGTGTGATGCGAGCGGTGTTGCCCTTGGAGATGTATTGGGATAAAATAAGAACAAACTGTTTCATCTAATATATTATGCCAGCAAAGCACTGAATAGAGTGCAAAAGAACTACAACGTCACTGAGCATGAGCTTTTGGCTATAGTGTATGCTTTTGAGAAATTCAGGGCTTATCTGCTTGGGACAAAAGTAGTGGTCTACATTGATCATGCAGCCTTGAGGTATTTGATGGCTAAGAAGGATACAAAACCAAGGCTGATTAGATGGGTGTTGCTTCTACAAGAATATGACTTTGAAGTCAAGGATAGAAAAGGTTATAAAAACCAGGTTGTAGATCATCTATCTTGAATAGAAGGTGAGCAAGAAAGTAGTGATGACATAGAGAAAAATGATGCATTTCCTGATGGGGAGATATTAGCTCTTACAGTGGAGAAATTGACTTGGTACGCTGATTTTGCAAATTATGTAGAGTAAGTGAATCATTCTAGAAAATCTCTCTTTCCATAACAGGAAGAAATTCCTGCATGATGAGACACATTACATATGGGATAACCCGTATCTTTTTTGGTGATGTGCTGCTAACATTATTAGAAGATATGTGCCAGAGGTGGATGTATTCTACATATTGGCATGTCATGATTCCCCATTTGGATGCCACCATGTAGGTGGCCGAATGGCTAGGAAGGTGCTGCAGAGCGGTTACTATTGTCCAATATTATTTAAGGATGCCCACGAGTTTGTGCTGAAATACGACCAATGTCAGAGGCAGGGGTAAATCTCGAAAAGACATGAGATGCCTTTGACTAAGATGCTTGAAGTGGAATTTTTTGATGTCTGGGGCATCAATTTAATGGGACCTTATGTAAGCTCGTATGGGATGAAGTATTTTTTAGTTATTGTTGACTATGTCTCAAAATGGGTTGACGATATTGCCTTGTCCAATAATGAAGGAAAGAAGGTTATTTCTTTTCTCAAGAAGAACTTCTTCTCTCGCTTTAGAGTACCTTGTACTATTATAAGCGATGGAGGATCTCACTTTTATATTAATGTGTTTCAAGCCGCGATATCAAAATATGGGGTGAAACAGCATAGAGTAGCCACTCCATATCACCTATAAACTAGTGGGCAAGTGGAGGTGTCAAATCGAGTGATTAAAGACATCTTATCCAAAATGGTGAATGCCAGTCGAAAAAACTAGTCTTGAAATCTTGATGATGCCATATGGGCATATCGGAATGCTTTCAAGACACCCATTGGCATGTCACCATTTTAGCTGGTCTATGCAAAAGCATGCCATTTACCAATCGAGCTGGAGCACAAAGCCTTATGCGTACTCAAAAGATTCAATTTGAGTTGGAAGTAGGCAGCAGAGCTGAGACTGGGAAAACTGAATGAGATAGATAAATTCCATCTAAAGGAATATGAAAGAGTAGAGCTATATTAAGAAAATATGAAAAAATACCATTATTGGAGAATAGAGAAGTGAGACTTCCAAAATGCTGACTTGGTGCTCCGGTTTAATTCTAGACTCAAACTTTTTCCAGGAAAGCTTAAATCTAAGTAGACAGGCCCTTTTAGAGTTAGTCAAGTATACAGATCTGGAGTGGTGGAACTTGAAAATAAAGATGGCAGTACCTTCAAGGTAAATGGGCAACGAGTCAAACTTTATATTGGTCCAAATGAATCAATAAAAAGTGTCAGTACTATCTGACTCGATGAAGTCTAATGTAATCGAGATACCTGAGTCGTGCTGCAACATTAAATCTGGCGCTGCATTGGAGGCAACCCATGACCCCCGGGATTGATCTATTCCAGGTATACTCTAACCCATAGTTTAGATTTTCTTTGATTTTATGTTGAGGGTGTAGGGTAAATTTGTGGTTGTAAAATTTTATAGTCAACTAGGAGAAATACTTGTACTTGAGATAGTTGAATTGTTTTTGTGATTTTTGAACACCTCTTCAAGTAGTCTACTACTTTAAACTGAGTAATTTGCATTTAAGTGTGACCACCGTGCATCTTTGTGTGGCATTAGTTCTAGTAACATAATAATCATTGCTAAACAGCTGAATGAAATAAATGAGTAGTCGAGTGCGATATACCTGTGCACCAAGTGTGTGTGTGAGATGTTACTCAGTTCCCTCTGTATTCTGAAACCAGAACTTTCTTTGTTAGTCTTACCTAGGTTGAAGGATAGGGTTTAGGAAAGGATCATAGGCCATTTTAATATTAGCTCACTTTAGCCTAATTGACCTTACCTATGTGTATCATATCCCTCGATCTTTGTTTTGAGCCTAATTAGCCTATTTCTTTGTATGACACCTGTGACCTTCTCAATTAGATCATAATGCACCTATTTTGGCCCTGGTCATCCTTGGACACTGTGCACCTTGACTTAGGTAAATGGCCTAAGTTAAGGGTGGCTATCATAGGGGTGTGTGATATAGAATAAGTATGAAGAAATATAGCATAAAAGAAAAGAATAAAAAACTAGGTGCAGAGAAAAAGAGTAAGAAAAAGAAAAATTATAGAAAAGAATAAGTAATTGAGAAAAGTCTACACCAATCCTAAATAATTGCAATCAAGGAAAGAGAAGAGCGAAAAAGTCTAATGAGTGAAACCCCAAAAAGATAGTGCAGTGTCAAGGAGAATTAGTCGCTTTAAATACCATCGAGTATCATACCAGCCCCTAGCCTACTTTACAAGATTAAGATAAGTCCTATAGTGATCCTAAATGACCTATCCGAAGATCTGGGAAATGAAAATAAGGGCAAGCCTATAGTACTTGGCATACACTGATTGGAACTTCATTCTGAGAGTGATCATTTTGATTGTCCCCATGGTTACATATATAATTACTGAAATTAGATGAGGGGAATTTCTTTGCTGTGAGGGCACACTGGTTTCATTGCTAGTCACTACCTTGTTAAGGTAGTGTAATACTGGTCTATGCATGGTTGTTATAGCTGAATTTATGCCATATCTTGATTCTTGTGTATTGCATTGATGTTCTTTATTGTACTTGAATTGACTGACTATGGAGATGGTAAAAGTGTTTTGAGATGATATGGATTATTGATTGCCAAATGAGCTTTGTATTCTCTTAGTTGTGCTGAGTTGCATGAGGCCAAACAATTGTTTTAAGTTGAGGGTGTTGATGTGTGAGCTTATGATAACATATTTGACGCTTTTAATTAAGAATAATAGTGATGTTAAGAAAATTTTGTCGTTTTTGATTGCTTTATATTTGATTTTGCAGTTGAAGCTAAGATGCTAGAGAACCAACAAGAATAGAGGCAAATGAGCTGAAATCTGAAGTAAATAAAGGCGAAGTGTGGCTGAGGACATTTGTGATAAGTGTCAGCCCTGTGATAAACTATTAGCTTTATCATTTGTAGTAGGTAGAGAATTGGCCAAATTTCAAAGCTGTGATGACATTTTGTGATAGTATGTCAAGGAGCTGATAAGTCATCAAGATTGCCGTCAGCCTAAGGCAGAACATGAGAGCTGAGGAAAAGTTTTGATGACATTTGTGATAGGTCATCAAGGAGCTGATAGGGCGTCATCATTTTTTTTTCAGTGTTAGGCAGCGAGTACCAAAAGCATAAAGGAAGCTGACGCTATTTATGATAAGTCGTCAGTTTCCTGATAGTCTATCACAAATGGCGTCACCTAATTCGAGCAATTTCTTAATTTTATTATTTTGTTTCTATAATTAGGGTGAACTATTTAAACCCCTGTTTAGGGTTTTCTTAGGAGTTTCAAACCTTGATTTTTGAGACAAGATACTTTGATGTTTTCTGTCTCTAACTTTTTAGCTTGAAAAAACAATTACTTTGAAGAGATTTTAATCATTATTTTTGGATTTTCTGTTGTGATCTAATTTGAGCACTAGTTATTATTTATCTTGTGGTAAGTTTATCTTTCAAAGCATGAATTCATCTAGTTTCTTCGATTATTACATTATGCATGGCTAAATTTCTTTAACCTGAATTATGGGATCTAGCATTAGAACTTGATAAGGTGCTGAGTGTTCAGGATTCGAAAGGTGGTAGGATTTCTTGATATTTTTATGTTTTAATTATTGTATGTTGGTTGCATATGATAGATAACACCTGCTTTGATTTTCTTGAGAAATAAATCAAATAAAGTGGGAAGTGCATTATCAATAGGGACTTGGAAACACTAAACTTCCGTTTAATAATCAACGTTGTAACAAGGTTGGTTAACCTGAGATAAAATCTGGGTAGTGAATATAAATTCCCTAAGTCCGAGAGGATTAGGTAATTAAATGATTAAATTGGTTGAGAGACATTTAAGAATAACTTCGATAAAGATAACTTGTTGTCCTACCTACCGTGAGAATCTTGAACCACTAGTTGCATCTGTCAAGTATCAAAAGCCCTAGTGAACATAATTTTGTTTTTTCATAAACCCTTGATTACAAACATTTAATCTAAAGTAACCAACAATTACTTGTTAACTAAAACGCCCTTTTTCCTGGAAACATCCAACTATCGGTTGATTAAATTGCAAACGACCTAAGTTCACACCATATTCCCTGTGGGATTCGACCCCAACCTAGTTGAATTTTATATTGACAACGATCGCTTACATTCTTGTTGAGAGGTGTAGTTTGAGTGTTATCAATGGGTAAGGTAAGAACGAGCACTAGTTAACATATCATTACACATTAAACCAACCTTTAATCAAGTTAGAAAAAAAACATATACAAAACGGGTAAGACACATGCCATGATTATTATCAACAATCAATTCATTCAATTGATATGGGTACTCGAACCCATTATCTATCAAAACGGTTACTCAATTCACAATTTAGTTACTAGAAAATATTTCTTATAAAAATATAATCAAGATAAGAAGTTTAACACATACCTAAATCTTATGTTTCCGATGCGGAAAACAAATTCCGATACTTGGACTTCATGTCCACTTCCTCATCCCAATTAGCCCCCTCAGATTTTTCGTTCCTCCATAGAACCTTCACTGAAGGCACTTTTTTCAATCAGAACTAGCGAACTTGTCGATCCAATATCCTCACCAGGACCTCCTTATAGGACAAGGAGTCTGAAATACTAACATCTTCTAAAGGAACAACCACAAAGGATCGCCCAAACATTTTCACAACATGGACACACAAAACAGTGGATGGATAGAGCTCAAACTAAAGGGAAACTCAAACCCATAGGATATATTACCAGCCCTTTTTGAAATATAATATAGACAAATATACTGGGTACTAAGCTTCCCCTTTTTACTAAATCGCATCACTTCCTTCATGGGAGATACCTTCAAGAATACCCAATCACCAACATTAAACTCAAAATACCTATGCCTCACATCCGTAAGGGAATTTTGGTGACTTTGAGTGGATTTCAACCTACCACGAATCACCTTCACCTTCTCCAAGGCTTGGTGAACCAAATCAAGGCCAAGAAACGTACCCTCACTAACTTCGTACCACCCAATAGGAGAACGATACATCCAACTGTACAATGCCTCAAAAGGAGCCATACCAATACTATATTGATAATTATTACTATGGGCTAATTCAATCAAACACAAGTGGTCATACCAACTACCACCATAATAAATAACACAAGCATTAAGCATATCTTCTAAAGTTTCCATAGTCCTCTTCACTTGTCCATATATCTGAAGGTGGAAAGTAGTACTAAGACACACCTTAGTTCACAAACCTTTCTAAAAAGACTACAAAATATGAGATAAGAATAGAGTACTATGATCCAAAATGATAGAAACTAGAGCACCATGTAATTTCACAATCTCCGCAAGATATAAGTTAGCCTAATCCACTGCCAAATAACTAGTCCTTATCAACAAGAAATGAGCAGAAAATGTCCTTCTATCCATAATGACTTAAATAAAATCACACTGATTCTAAGATTAGGGAATACCGGTAATGAAATCCTCATTAATTACTTCCCACTTCCGTTAGGGAAACTCAATATCATGGTATAAACCATCGTCTCTTACGTGCCAAACTTTCACTTGTTGAAACACCATACACTTAGCCATATAGCTAGACACATCTTTCTTCATATTATTGCACCAATAAAACTCCCTAAGATTATGATACATCTTTATAAAAAATGGATGAATAGCATAACTAGATCTATGAGCTTCGGAGATTAGTAAGAAAGTGAATGTCTATAATACCCCGTAATTCTACCTAGCTTGAAATCATCCCAAGAATGTTAGAAACTTTCTTTGCAAGATGAATCCACTTTTACACGTGGAATTTTTAAGCTTTCCATCAATACCCATTTAGTCAAAATTTGGTATCGGGGTAGAGAGTTATGGTAGAAATATAGAAAGTAGTCAAAATAGCCCAGGTACGACGATGAGAGTTGACGAACTGTCGAGATAGCAATGGACCATCACCTAAGCCATCGCAGCAGAGGCAGTAAGACTATATTTTGCCTAAGGGTGGCGGCTCAGGCTGATGGAACGTCGATATAGCAATGGACCATTGCCCAAGCCATTATAGGAGAGGCAGTGAACCCCTATTCTACCCAGGTATAATTGTCAGGACCAAAAGACTGTCCACCCAGTGATGGACTGTTGCATCCACTGTCATATATTTTATTCAGTTATTTTAAGTCATTTTTGAAAAGGGATTTTTGGTATTTTAATACCCTTTCTAATACTTAATAATATCATATCAAGGCACCTGCCTTTATTATTCATCTACAATATCAAAATAAAATTAGTGTTTTCCTCTCAAAGATCTATTCCCAAGCTCAAGATTCAAACCTTTCTTTAAGAAAACTAAAAGATTCAAGTTCTTTAAGTCCAAGGACTTCAAGAAACTCAAAATCAAGGTATGTCATGTGTTGATTCATGGGACTCTTTCACCCATGAAGCTCAAGAATACCTTTTCAAAATCTAAGATTTGTGTATTTATGAATGTTCATGATTTAGATTGAATTGAAATTCATGTTCATGATGTTTTGGGGGGTTTTTATTCATGTTTTAAATTTCATATTCCAATGATTGACCCTAGTATGTTATGATTTCCATAATAATCAGGATAAACCCTTAAAACTTGCAAAATTATTCATTCAATCATGACAATTAGATGCAATGATGATGGTATAACCAAAGTCTGCTCCTCATGTGTTTGATTAAATACCTATGTGAAGGAAAAGTGCTATACTAGTATGATAATATGAAATCCCTATTTATGTACAAGTTTATGCATGTCCTGTGTTTGATAAAATGTCTTAGTCAATGAATTATAGATATATGTGTTGCTATTTTGGTATTTTAGAACTTGTACTTCCTAAAATCCCCAATATATTAATCTATGGATTGTTGATGTTTGTAATGTATTCAAAAAGTCGTACTTTGTAATTTTCTTCCCATCGAGTCTTGGGGGTACTTGTAATCGAAAATTTAGTAGTATGCCAAGACTCAGTGTCATGTTTTCAAGATACTCTTAGCCAAGCCTTGATCTTTAGAATTCAATCAGTCTCATGACTTTGGAAAACTCAGTAATCTTAGTAATCTTAGTCAGTTATCAAATCTCAGTAGTATTCAGTCAGTCAATGAAACCCAGTTAATTTATTTTAGTTCAGTTTAATAATCCATGTTCTGTGTCTATTCAGATGGGAGTAAGAATTAGCACCTAATGAACCCAAGGATGGGAATACAAACTATCAGATGAGGGTTTGATACTTATAAGTCATCCTTGAATTCCAAAACTATGTAGCCAACATAAGTTGAGACATCAACACTGTCAAATGAGAGTTGATGAGGTGGATTAACACTGTAAGATAAGGGTCCCACCATTCTCTTTTAGGGACACTGTCAACTGAGGGTCACCTACAGCTTGTCCTTACTAGTGGTGTGGTACTGACACCCTTCTAATTGGTATACAGATTGGACTCCAACTCAGCTATAATCCATTATTTGGGGCATGTCGGTTAGATGACTACTTCCCATAGTTTCAGTACAAAATTAGGATTGTGAAATGCAGTTATTCATTCTCAGTGATAGAACTTGGATAGTTCTACAGAATTCAGGACTTCACAGACTTGATGAACCATGTGTTCAAGTAGTACTTGGACATGTTCATCATAGTCTTCATAGATGACATCCTTGTCTATTCCCACAATGAACATAATCTTGCAGACCGTCTCAAATAACTATTATAGATCCTCAAAACCCATCATGTATCATGATATCTATTCATGTCCTACGTATCAGCTCCATGATCATCACACATATTTGTGCACATTAGTGAAAATCATGGAAGATTTTAGTTCCCAGTATAAGGAATCCCAATTTACTCCGTAGTATGAATCATGTTCCATGAAGAGAACTTACATTTACACACATTTCATAAAATTATGTGTATTTCCAGTTCCGAGTGTAAGGAGTTTAAGTTTACTCAATAGTATGGATCATGTCCCATGAATATAGAACCTTCAAACTCATGTTGTGCAGCATACAGATTATGTAATCATGTCATGCTTTAGAGTGTGTTCATCCTACATGACTCATGTTTGACTCATAGTGTTCATCCAAACTCAGGTTATGTCATGTATACCCGCAGTTTAGATCTTTCGGTGAGTCCGTGGTGTCGATGTTCCATTCCTCAGGCCTCAGTTACAATGTCAGTTCAGTAAAGGACTCAGATAGTCCTATAGGAGAATGGCTTTCAATTATCAATTACTCAGCCATCAGAATTCAGTACTTTAGTACAAGTTTAAACCTAAAATATCAAAAACCAACATTCAGTAACATTACGAGTCTCAATTACAGATTTAGTTGTAGTCTCTGCTACAGTCTTAGATATAGTGTAAGCCTCAGCCTCAGTTCATAAATTAGATATGTACCGCAGTCCATTTTAGGTTTACTTGACAATAGCGTGCAGTTATCAGTTACATATGTTATCGGTGTTTTAGTACCTCAGCTTACAAAATGTTTCCGAATTATGTTATATGCCTAGTCTTGTATTCTCACACAATATAAGTATTTCTTAAATTCACGCTCAGATATCTCATATTACTCAATTATTTCCTTTCTCATGTTCATAGAAACTCCATATTCTTAGTCTAATTATTCATACTATGTACAGTTCAGTCTTACATGCACAATACTCAGCCATCAGTCAGTCTGTAGATCAGATGAGTTAGTCAGTAGGAATTAGTTGAACAACTAGTACTTCAGTCTGACTGTCAGACGAATAAGTTCATATATTGTCCCATTCTTCCCTCCTAGTCTCACTATTTGTAGTATCATGGAAGTAACCATTATAAGATGGACTAATTAAGAAGTTGCGTGTTTAGCTCAGTTAATATTTCATGACGCAGTCTTAGATCCTAGATATTCAGTAGCGATTCCATTCATGGGTGCCCTATGCATCATTCCTGTCTCTCCTTAGTATCTTGGCCAAGTCAGTATTCTATGAGGGACGTAGTGGCATAAGGGGGAGATACACTATATTCCCCTGAACTTTCATTACCTAAACATGTCATTCCCTCTTCATATACGGAACTTATCTTGTAGTAGTAAGTACTCATAAGTGTACCCTCAAGCTCCAATCTCAGCCATAAGCCATGTACGCAATGGCTCGGTTCAGTTCAAGATACTTAGTTCATGTCACACGTTATTGACTCAGTTATGTTCTCATGTTTCCGTTCATATGTGTTCAGTAAAGAATATGGAGGTCAATATTAATGACTTTATCTATCTAAGGATCTCTCACATGAAGGGTGTGAAGAGATTCAACAAAAAGGGAAAGATCAATACCCGATATATTGGTCCCTTCATAATTCTCAGTCGTTTCGGCAAAGTAGCTTTTGAGCTCGAATTGCCTTCAAATATAGACTCAGTTGATCCAGTCTTCCATGTGTCTTTACTCAAGAAGTGCATAGGTGACCAAGTAGTTGTAGTCTCTATTCAGACCACTGATGTTCAAAACTGCCTTTCTTATGAAGAGATTCTAGTCAAAATTCTTGACTATCAGACTCCCAGACTGAGGAACAAAAAATTCCCTCTAGTCAAAGTTATTTGGCGGAATAAGTTCATTAAGGGAGCAACTTTGGAAGCAGAAGCAGACATGCGGACCAATTATCCTCACCTCTTTTCTAAAAACTCAGATCTATCTAAAGGTGACATTTCTGATTAATCTTATTTAGTTTCATGTTCAGATTCCAGTTACAAACTTAGTATACAGTTCATGCTCAGAATTTCATTATAAACATGGTATTAAGTACCATATCATATTCAGTCATGCATTCATATGTCAGTTCAGTTATATAATCATGAATTAGACATACCATCTCATTATGAGAACTTAGTTCATCAGAACACTCATTCATGCATTCATGAATCAATTACACATGCAATAGATATGCATGTTCAGTATGATATATTCAATTATCAGTCATGTCAGTCATGAAATCATGTTCCAGTTATTCATTTTCAGTAAGTACGTTAGTTTATCTTCTCCCCTCCCATCTCAGTCTTATTCGAGGATGAATGTTCTTAAGGGGGAGATATTGTAATACCCCGTACTTCTACCTAGCTTGAAATTGTCCCAAGAATTTTAAAAACGTGCTTTGCAAGATGAATCCAGTTTTACACGTGGAATTTTTAAGTTTTTCACTTTTTTTTAGTGTGAAAATGTATAAGCACTCAATCGATACCCATTTTATCAAAATCTTGTGTCGAGGTAGAAATTTATGGAAGAAATACAGAAGCATACAAAACTGCCTAGGTGCGATGAAGAAAGGTGACGGACCGTCGAGCTAGCGATGGATGGTCGCCAAAGCTGTTGCATCAGAGGCAGTGAGACCACATTCTGCTTAAGGACGATGGTTCAGGCCAAAGGACCATCGAGCTATCGACGAACCATCACCCAAGCCATCATAGGAGAGGCAGTGAACCCTTATTCTGTCCAGGTGGGACGGTCAGGACCGACGGACCATCGACCTAGTGATGGACCATCGCACCCACCGTCGCATGTTTCATTCAGCTATTTTAAATAATTTTTGTAAAGGGCATTTTGGTCTTTTACCACCCTTTCTGATATGTAATTATATCAGACCAAGGCTCCTTCTTTCATTATTCATATATAACATCAAAAAAAATATTAGGGTTCTTCTCTCAAAGATATATTCCCAAACTTAAGATTCAAATGCTTCTTCAAGAAAACTAAGAGATTCAAGGTTTTCAATTTCAAGGACTTGAAGAAACTCACAATCAAGGTATGCCATATGTAGATTCATGGGCCCCTTTCACCCATGAACCTCAAGAATTCCTTTTCAAAATCCATTATTTGTTTATTTATGAATGTTCATGATTTAGATTGAATTGAAATTCATAATCATGATGTTGTGGGGTTTTGGTTCATGTTTTAAATTACATATTCCTATTTTTGACCGTAGTATGTGATGATTTTGCTAATAATCTTGATAAACCCTTCAAATTTGCAAAATTATTCATGTAACCATGACAATTAGATGCATTGATAATGGCATAAAGAAAGTATGCTCCTCATGTGTTCGATTAAATTCCTATGTGAAGGAAAAGTGTCATACTAGAATGATAATATGAAATCCCCATATATGTACTAGTTTATGCATGTCCAGTGTTGGATGAAATATCTTAGTCAATGAATAATGGATATATGTGTTGCCAATGTGGTGCTTTAGAACTTGTACTTCATGAAATCCCCAACTTATTATATTATAGATTGTTGATGTTGGTCATGTATTCAAGAAAGTCATGCTTTGTCAGTTTCTTCCCATCGAGTCCTAGGGGTACTTTAACCCAAAAATTTAGTTGTGTTCCTAAAATCAGTGTCATGTTTTCAAGATATTCTTAGTCAAGCCATGATCCATAGAATTCAGTCAGTCTCATCACTTAGGAAAACTTAGTAATCTCAGTAATCGCATTCTGTTATCAGATCTCAGTAGTATTCCATCACTTAATGGAACCCAGTTAATTCAGTTCAGTAATCCATGTTCAGTGCCTATTCAGATGGGAGGATGAATTAGCACCGAGTGAACCCAAGGATGGTAACACACACTGTCAGAAGGGTGTGATTCTTAGAAGTCATCCTTCCATTCTAGAACTATGTGGCCAACATAGGTTGATACATCAACACTGTTAGATGAGGGTTAATGAGGTGGATAAACACTATCTGATGAGGATCCCACCATTCATTTTTAGGGACAATGTCAGATGAGGGTTACCCACAACTTGTCTTTACCATTGGGGCGGAATTGACACCCTTCCAATTGGGGTTACAGATTGGACACCATCTCAGTATAACACATTATTTAGGGCATGTCGGTTAGATGACTACTTCGCACAGATTCAGGACCAGATACAATCATTCAGTCTCAGTAATAGAACTCAGATAGTTCTACAGGGTTCAAGACTGTTAGAAATAGTCAACTCAAAATAGTATAGAACTCAGCTAGTTCCATCAGAACCTAGACTGTCAGCTACAGTCACTCAGAATTAATTATTTCAATTATATAGCTATCAGTATCTCATGTTATTAGTACTCAGACTCAGTAATCATGTTATCACAAACTCAGTTATAGTTATTATGTATTTATACATGTATTCTCACGCTCATGTTATTCATTCAGTTAGTATAGTTCATGCATGTGAACCCTTTGCATTCAGCCTATTTCACATGCATACCAATATATTCAAAAGTACTTGGGCATTTGAGCTATGGTGTTTAATACCATAGGTTTAGAAGCACGATCTCTAGAGCATCAATAGCACTCCAGTCTCAGGAGTCAGAGTTAGCAGCGAGTCCTCATCCTTTAAGGACATGAACATTACATTATTATTACATTAATTAATTTATTTCAGTAGTTGGAGTTAGTTGGGGACATAAACCATCAACTCCTTATTCTGACAGTTTAGAGGCTTTCGGACTAGCATGTTCAAATAGTTATTTCAGTTGTTTTGGTATTGATATACCATATCTTTATTTTTTACGTTTTATCAGATCTTTAAACCTTATAGGGCTTTTGCTGTAATTTCTGTATTTATACAATATATTATGCACAGATATTAGTCATGGGTTATCTTATGGTCCTTCGGGGTCATGAGCACAATGTAGCATTCCAAGTACCATATTCGGAGTGTTACAATGTCCTTCACCAACTCTAGATTATGCTTATATTCATGAGCTAATATCCCTATGGATAACCGGCTAAGAGCGTCAGCAACTATGTTAGCTTTAGCTGAATGGTAATGGAGACTCATGTCGTAGTCTTTCAGAAACTCAAGCCATCTCATTCGTCTGAGATTCAACTCTATTTGAGTAAACACATATTGTAGGGTTTTATGATAAAAAAAATATGCCAACATGAGCCGCATATAGATAATGACGCTAAATCTTCAATGCAAATACCACGGCTAATAACTACAAATCATGAGTAAGGTCATTTTTCTCATGAATTATCAATTGCTTAGAAGCATAGGCCATTACCTACAATGCTGCATCAATACATAACCAAGCTTAATACAAGAAGCATCATAATACACCACAAAACCATCATTACCGTCGAGAAAGGTCAAAACTAGAGCCAACGTTTATTTATCCTTTAAATTCACAAAACTACCCTCACACGCATCCGACCACAAGAACTCGACCTTCTTTTAGATTAATTTAGTCAAAGGAGCATCTATCGTAAAAAACTTTCCTCAAATATCCTATAGTAACTGGCTAGACCCAATTAGCTCTAAATATCAGTTAGAGTCGCATGTCTAGGCCATTTTTTATAGTTGCAACCTTTTGTGGATTAACCATGATATTCTCACTAGAGATAACATAATCGAGAAATGTCACAACCTTAAACCAAAACACACACTTAGAGAACATGGAATACAAAGAATAATCCTTCAAGGTTTGCCACACAGCACGGAGGAGATAGACATGATCCACCTCACTATTAGAATAGACCAATATGGCATTAATTAAGATAATGACAAACAAGTCTAGGAACTAATGGAAGACACTATTAATCAAATCAGTGAATGACAGAGGGGCATTGGCAACCCAATGAAAATAACTAGGAACTCATAATGACCATAATAGGTTGTAAAGGAATTCGTAGGGATGTACACTTCCTTAATCTTTAGATGATGATAACCCAAGCCAAGATCAATCTTAGAGAAACACGTCGTACCCTGAAGTTGATCAAATAAGTCATCGATCCATTGAAGAGGATACTAATTATTTATGGTCACCTTGTTCAACTGACGATAATCAATGCATATTCAAAGGGAAGGATCCTTCTCATGAACATACAATGCTGGATCACCCCAAGGAGACACACTAGGGCAAATAAAACCTTTATTTAAGAGATCTTTCTATTTCTTCTTAGTCTCATATAACTAAGCAAGAGCTATTCTATACTGATGGATGGAAATTGGATGAGTATCTAGAATAAGATTAATCAAAAAATAAATTTCCATATCGGTAGGAATATCAGGAAGGTCATCGGAAAAGACCGCAAGAAACTCATTAACAAAGGGAAAAATCCCAGAGAAGGACCATCTGCGTTAGAATCTTTAAGTTTGACCAAATAATCCAAACACCCTTTAAAAATCAATATTCGGGCTCTAAGATATGAGATGAACCTCCCCTTATGTACTATAGAACCCCTTCTTATATAATGACTAACTTATAAGAGAGTTTAAACATGATAGTACAGGTCCAATAATCTAAGGAAGCATATCACGAATGCAACCAATCCATTCTAAAAATAACATCAAAATTAACCATGTCTAACACTATCACGTCTACAAGAGTTTCTTTACAATCAAAAGCTACCCCCCATAAACTTATTTAACAACCACAAAGTTTCTTACTGGGGTAGAATTAGAAAATGGAACCGACAGACAGTCAAAACAAAAATCAAAATATATAGCCAGAAATGGGGTCACTTAGGAGAGAGTGGAACCTGGATCAAACAAACAATACACATTAAAGGAGAAAAGTTTTAACATACTTGTAACCATGTATGGATATGCCTAGAACTCTTAGGGAGTAAAAAGTGCATACAAGACATTCTGTCTATTGTTGGTACTAGAAATAGAAGTAGAAATATAAGTAGAAACCTTTGGTACAGGAGCAGATAAAGTAGAAATAAGGGACCCGTTGGCCTAAGAAGCATCTAGAAAGGAGCATTATCACTGCATTTTACCAATATAACCATATCAAAAATAGCTACTCCTCCCCTACTCATACTGGCCATGATAACATTGTCAAAATAATCTAAAAGAAGTGTAGGATGGAGCCGACTAAGCCTTGGATAGAGCACCCTATGCTCAGAACCCACCATAAACCTGAGACCTATGATCACCCGATGGCTTCGGATAAGGAGTATTATCCGAGGAGAAAGAACCATAACTCCCCCACTTCTTTCTGTGTCACTTACCACTATTTCTACCACTTTAATAGAAAGGCCTAAATTTCGTTCCTTACCTTTTACTAATCTTAGCCTACTTCTTTTTCTCGTTTTTACTTATTACATACATACTAAAAACCTAGAGATATCCATATACTTGATCTACAAAGCATTCTTTCTCTCAAGGATCAACTCTTGAGACAGTCTCGAAGTAAACTACACTTTCTATCCAAAATAATGAAAACCATCTCCAAAGAATATCGAGAAAATTGATGAAACTTCAAAGCATATTCCTTGATTGACATCTTCCGTTGCCTAAAATTAACAAATTCCTCAATATTTGCTTCCCTCAACTCTTGGGAAAAGAAGCGGTCCAAATATGTATTAGTGAAATCCTCCTACAGGGATGACACATTAATATCACCCATTATCTGTTCCCACTCTTCGTACCATTAGTATGCAACATTCTTAACTAATAAGCTACAAACTCCACCCCTTCCACATTAGTGGAATCAATAATTTTAAAAATCCTTTCCACCTTTTCCAGTAAACCTTGAGGATCCTCTATAACCTCTACCCCCTAGACCCAGACCCTAGGGTATGAGTGGTGCCCTTACTCATACCCTATGCCTTACCACGGACCTCAAAATTATCCAATATATGACTATTTATGCATAACGCATACCCTAAGGTATAGGTGGTACCTTACAACCCGTACTCAAGACAAAATACTTTGGCCAAGACTTCTAGCATCATATGACTCTGTTACTTATGACTCTTACACTGCCATGCGATTGGTATGATTCTTAATCATACTAAGGGAAGAAACAAACCCACAGAGAGTATCCAATATATGAAAAAGGGGCCTTAACCCATGCCCAAATATACGACTAGTACCAACTAGTCATATGTTGTTCAAAGACATCATCTTAGGAAATTTTTATCTGGATTCAAAGCTAAGGTGTTTCAATACTAGATGTAGTTATTGATAAATATTTGTGCTGTGTGGATATCCAGAGACAAGATGAGCTCTTATAGTCAGAGTTACCTATTTCCTTCTATCTTACCTATGTAAGTGTTTAGTTTCAAGAAAGATGGTATAAACTATTCTAGATACTTAGGTTGTATTTATATTACCAAATACTATTGTATTGGATCAACTAGGTCGTGGGTTGTATTTTGTTGACTATCTTTGTCTATTTCAAATATTATGCATATTTCTTTTGTTGGATTGCCTATTTGTCCCTTTTGGGAGATTTCCACAAAGTTAACCCATTACGTTTAGTTTTGGATAGTGATTCGACTTACCTATTGGTGGGATTTAGTAGGTGTCATCACTACTTGTAAATTGGATCATTACATTAATAGGATAAAGTATCAAAGAGCTAAAAGAGAAAAAGATTCTCACATGTGCTTAGAGAGGGGAACCAGTTGAATGATTTTTTCACTAACTATGTTTAAGCTTTTATAGGTACGCATCATGAGATTCAATTTCATAATTTACATGAGTTTCTATCTATTGACAGAAGATTCTAAATGCAATTAAGACTCGGATATATAATTTGACGATTAATTTTAATTGGAAATTTATATGCTAATTAAGTATTAACTAACGAAGATTCAGTAATCAATCAACAATTTCAACAAAGTTCATATAATGGTTTTCGACTATGTTTGAATCTATTTTTCACAAGTTTGTAACAAACATAGCACGGTAAAATGACTTTCTAAACTCGGTGTTATACATTAGTATTATTTTTCTTTCAAAATTCATTCACTACTAGAAAGAGTGAGGGGGTTTAATTATCAAGGTAATTTTTTCATGTTTTAATCTCATTATAATGAAATCCTGACAGAGCTACTCATACTAAATTCAAACAACAACATTAACTTACATAGATTGAAGATTAATTTCTTTGTTTATTTATACATGGCGTCTGATGAGAGCTTTGAGGCTGCCTTTGTGGATGTGAACCAAATCTGTAACATTTATCATCACGTTCAATCACAAATGGAAATATTTATAATCTTGCAAAAAGATGCAACCCAAAGTCTCAAATGGTGTAAAAAAAGGGTTTTCATTTACATGTGTATTTCACCTATCTAAGATTACCTGAGGATCTTTTGTGCATATTTAAGATTTAAAGGGTAATAAGATGAACAATCACAGGGCTTTATTTCTTTCTTTTGACTTTGTTTTTTGTTTTCTTTGTTTTCTAGATCTTTCTTTGCTTTCGTTGAGATTTACTTGTCCAGAGTTCTATTTTTTTGTTTTCTTCTTAAGTTGGGTTGGTTTTGGGCCTATTTTTTGTAAATATATTTTTGAAGTTTTAATTTATGAATAAAGCTAGGCGTTGAGTTTTGTCTTATTAAAAAGGATTAAAAATTTATTTTCCAAAGATTTTTCATTTATGAAAACAGATAAGTGACTTTAAATCAGATAAGTCTGAATCCTTATGCTTAAACTTAGTTAAATTTATTGAAGAATTAATGGAACAAAATAATTAGAAAAAGGACATGGCATTTTGATGAATAAAATCCTCAAAGTTAATAAAAAAGTTTGCATTTTACGCCAAATATGATAACTATTCGAATAAATTTAGGTTAACTTACACAAATGTAGGAGATGTAGACCATAATTACAAATGCCACCTAGATTTCATATATTACATAATCTATTTAATGTTTACTTTAGATACATCAGCCTAACTCGTATACCTTAGATGAACACGACTCTAAAAAGGAAAAATGTTTTCTTTTATTATGAATCATTTAAAACATTATGATTCAAAGGAATAATAGAATGAGAGAGATACACATATTTCATACACCAAAATAAATGAAAAAGATAATTCAAATTTCCCTCTAAGTATCCAAAAATTTCTCTTCAGTTACAGCCTGTATATCTCAAAGTATTTAAGCAATGTGTATCTACCAGCTAGAATGGTTTAATGCCTATTTTTCTCAAAATATTTTAAACAACATGTGTTAATATTTAAAGGCCGGTGTATATGAAATATTTTAATGCTGGTGAATTTGAGGTATTTAAGTTCTATGATTTTAAATAGAAAAGTTCTGTGTAGCTGAAATATTTTATGCTTTCTGTATCTGACATATTTTTTATATGAGTATCTTAAATATTTTAAGGACTATATGTCAAAAAGATTTTAAGGTTTTGTGTATTTAAGGCATGTTTATCTCGAAATAAGTCAGTATCTCGTGTATCTGAGCATAAATACATAGTTAGAAGAAGATGAAAAAGAAACTCTAGTGAATCATCAACACAACAATTTCTCCCATTTATGTATTATCTCTACTACTTCAACAGGGATATTCAATCTCTAATGAACTAGATAAATTTACACCAAACATACAAGGATACCAACTTCGACCGTTAGTCAGATTTATCATAAAAACTTTAAATTGAAAATTGTAAAGGATGAAGATAAGTTTGAATGTGGAAGGAGCATAAAACTATGAAGTAACTAAAAACTATTAGATTTTAGAGAAAGAGTAGAAATAGGAAGATACAATATCTTGATTTAGGCTACAAAAGGGGTGTGGGCAATAAAGATACACGGTAAGCGACTAATTTCGGTGAAGTTTTATAATTATTTTGCATCTAATTGGACATCTATTGATATCGAGAGGATGTTTGTATAATTATGTTATTTCTCTATAAATAAAAAGAGGGAAGCATTTTGGTTTAGGAACTTAAGCACAAAACTCTATGCATATCCAAATGGAATACCAAGCTACTTGTTAGGGCATTTTAAGTATGCTGCTCCATCTTTGATTTTGTACTTGCATATTTGCTTGCCTTTAGTGTATGTTTATAGTTATGGCAATAAACTAATTTCATTTGGACTCCATTCAACAACTTTAGGTCGAAAAGGGGGCTGGACAAGATAGTTTGGGGTTGTCTAGCCCATTAAGGTGAAGCAAGGGAAACCTAAAGAGTCCAAAATTAGACTTAAACCATTCATACATAAGAAGTGAAAGAAAGCATAATTACCATCCATATCATAACTTTGTCATTTAAAAAAAAAACTAACCAAAAGAACAAAAGTCTGAATACTATAAGCCAAAGTTCAAATACATACTAGAGTGACTTCCTAACAGTAATGATTACCCTCTGTCTTATCTCATTTAAATGGAAAGAAAGGAACCGATAATTGGTAATTTTTATTTGAGATAAAACATACCTTTTATTTAGATTAAAAAAAAATCAAATGTAGGCTACACTTATGATCGTAATCTTGAAGGAAATAGGAAGAGAAATATCAAATTAACATTATTAATAATATTTCAATCATAAATAAATGCGACTACTGATAACGCTCAAACTATAGCTCTCGTAAGAGTGTAAGCAGTCGTTGTCAAATATAGAACACAACTGGGTTGGGTGTCGAATCCCACAGGGAATAGCTGGTCACTAAGTAAGCAAAGATTAGTAGACTTTTGGTAAAAGTATCGTAAAAGGGGGGATTTTGTAGAGTGCAATAGTGTAATAAAATAACAAATTAAAAAACGGAGAATAGCAAAGTAAAAAGGAAGAATGTTTAGTAAGATGTTAATCAATGAGAATTGGGAGTTGGGGTTATGTCCACCTTATGAGTTATACGTCTCTATTGGCTATGAGTTATGCGGAATTCAGACATGCATGTGCTTATAGAGAATTGTATTCTATGGTAAATCCAAGCGTCTTTCGACCTAATAAGGACTATTTCACTTTAACACTTTCGAGCTTAAAGCGTATCTAATGGAACAAATTCTCCAAGAGGTTAATCCAGTTACGACACTAACTTTTTAACAGGGGTTGGTGCCCTATTACCTTGACATTATCTCTTTTCCAGACATATAACTTTTCTTTCGAACAAGTTATTGCTATACTAGCGTATCCTATGTGTTTGCAACCACAAGAATTTGCATTAAGATGAAGAGAATAATGATATAAGCAGCATACGTGTCAAGAACTCACAAACTCATAGCAATAGATAGTATCTCATAAGGCTTCCTAACCCCAACAGAGAAGTTTAGCTACTCATGAGTGCAAGGGAAGTCACAATAGTCGTTATCATTATACCCAAAATAAAGATCTCACGTGTAGTAGGGTTTGGTATGGCTTGTGGCGTGAAGACCTTGCAAGTAGCGTTTCTCTTGTTGTGAAAATTTAAGACGAATAGATGAAGAGAAAGTAAATAAGAATTAATTGAAAGCAAATAGTTTAGAGATGTAGATGAATGAATTAGAATATGAATGATGAGAATAATGATGTGTTTCTAAAAACTGCAGCAAAATAGGGTATTTATAATACCCATCTCCTATTCCTATAAGGCTACTGCGTACTTATTCTAATCCTAATAAATTACTGCATCATTATCCTAATCCTTATAGGTTACTGCTGATCCCCAAAGTCTTGGAAAATGCTGTTTTTGCCCGGGACAGGTTTTCCATGCGTCACTTTTAGTCCTAGGCGTCCAAGCTCTCCTTCCCTTCTTTCGTGAAGCTTCCTTTGGCGTCAAGTTATCCATAAAATGCTGAAATCTGTATCATTTATACCTAAAAACTTGCTAATTACGTTTGTTAGCTCACTCACAGGAAAAAAGGGCTAAAAGTGCATGAATTATATATTTTTTCCTCAAAACTTAGCTAAAATATGGGTACATTATAGCACTTTAGACGTGTATATACGCCTAACATCAACACCCCACACTTAAAGCTTTGTTCGTCCTCGAACAAAATATCATGTCCTTTTAAACATCCACTTAGGGTTTCACAGTAACAACACAAAATATTCCTCAAGATAGGCATGACAATTATTAACAAAGAGTAGTTTTCTGATCACTTCTAGAAACAATTCAACCTCTAATATAGACTCGTGATGATGGTTAATTCGTATTCAAAAGTTATGGCATGGAGAATCATACACAACCACCCAAAACTCATCAACCATGTGTGTCTCACAAAATATAATCCATAATCACTCACAAGTATTGTATATATTTCGAACATGGGTATAAGATTATCCTTGCTCTCACTCTCACAAAGAATTCATATGTTGCAACTGATGACCATAGGATTTCCCTTATTGTAATGCTCCACTAAATATCAGAATGTTAAGCTTAGGATAAAATAGGTCTTTTATAGGTTGTAATGTAGGCTAAGGGATGGGTAGGACTATTTTGGCCAGAAATAGTGACTATGTTCCTAAGCGCTTTAATACATCACATTATGCGATTTATGCTTTCTTCTTTCTTTTAATCTACCACCCTTTCTCACCTCTTTTGTTTTTCAATTTTGAACAGAATTAACTTTTTATTTTTCTTTTCCTTTTTCTTTTCATAACACACCTCTTATGATAACACTATTTTCCATAACAAATTCAAGCACCAATACAATCTAAGGCACTATTCTCACCCAATTTCCTCTTATTTTGTCATATTACTTTACAATTTTAAAGCACTTAGGAATTTGGATCAAATTATGGTCTTGAAAAAAATGGATTAGGCTTACATATGAGGCTGTCAAAGAAAATAAGCTTAAGGCTCAAAAGGGGTTATCTAGGATGATGTCCATGTGTAGATAAAATGACGATAAACAATCATAGGTTGCCAAATAAATGCCTAAATAATCTCCTAACTCACACTCTTTATTTCGCTTTACATACATACCAGGCAAGTTCTAGCATCAGCCACAGACATAGAATATACTATCATCTCACACACACAAGGCACATGGTTGACATTATTGGAAGCAGTATAGACTCTTGACCCAACAGATGAAGGAATTGAACCACACAATTATCACATAATGAGTCACTATTAGAGCGTAAACGTCTCAATAGTAATGATTTTATCACAGACTCTTTTCGTAATACCATGCTGCCTATCAGAACAATTTCATGCAAAGTTTGTAACAAAAACAAACAAACATAAATAAGCAAAGCACAAATAAATAAGCAAATGCAGATAAAGAAGTATAGCATACAAATACCAGCACCCCACACTTAGACGGGACACACTGCCCTCAGTGGAAAATAAATAAGAAGAACCTGGTTAGTCTGACTCCTCCTCTATGTCTGGGGTCATACCCCCTGCATCAGAATCATCATCAGAGTCGTCATCCTCAGAAGTTCCTCATAAGTTCCCCAGTTGATTCCAAGAGTGCGTCAAGGTATTTGCAGCATGGAGGATTCAACTTGCTCTTTTCTTCCTCTTTTCTTACCTTTCTGTGTGGTGGGCGCTTTTTCTTTTCCTTTTCCTTGTCGTCCTTTTTATGCCATTCTACTTGAGATCTCAATAAAGTCATGTTAGCTTCATCTCGGAAGATTCAATCGACAAACAGACAATAGTGGCACCACCCCACACTTAATTTGTTTGTACAAACTAATTAAGTTGGTGATGTCGATTACTCAGACTTCATCGACATACATAAAGGCGATATGTTCCAACAATATGTTCAGCACAGTCATACTTGCATGTTGTCTTTAACTATTCTTTTCAACTCTATGTCATGTAATCTTGACCATCCTTTATGGTTGGGATTAATGCATTTTTGGAACAAGATGACCATGTAGAGATTGAATCAAGTTTATGGTATAGAAAATAATCACAACATCTTATGCTTTTATTCAACATGATATTTATCTCGATGAATGAGTCATTCAAACATTCAAGCATTCAATTTTGAAGATTATGCACTTAACTTCACCATGTCGACTCAGCAAAAGTATGACAGTGTATCAAAATCAAATACAAGTTTGAACCAAGTCAAGAGCACCCACATGTATTCTTTCACTCAATTAGATGTATCATAACAAACCAAGAACATTCAAATCACTGCTACTATTTCAAGATTTAACAATTCATTATAGGCATAGTAGTGTAGTACTTACAGAATATAAACGAAGAACAAAGAAGTACTTACTTGGTTGATGGCCTCGGAAGATGTTCTTGTAAAGTTAAAAGAGCAAAAGGAAAATTTTTGAGAGGATTTGGAGAGGTAGGCGACGCTTAGGTTGGATTTGCAATGTGTTTTTAGTCTAAGACTAAGTTTCTTATTTATAGGGAAAGCTTAGGTCGGGTTTTGACCCATTTAGAATCGGATTTGGAGACCAAAAGTGACCATAGGCGGCGCCTAAAGCTTTGCCTATGCTTGGCATAAGCGGCACCTTTTGCAAAGCATTTTGAGCATAGGCGGCGCCTATGCTATGGCATTGTTAGGCATAGGCAGCGCCTATGCCATGGCATATGAGATTCAGAGACAAAATGCTTTTGCATAGGCCGCGCCTATGCTATGGCATTGTTGAGCATAGGCGGCGCCTATGCTTTGGCACTCTAGAATCCGAGAGCTTAGATTTACATAGACATTGCCTTGTTCTTAGCCTATATTTTCATAAGCAATGCCTAACCCATAGCCTTTCGCTTCTTCATTCCTAACTTACGACTTTCACCAAGCAATACTTCCAAATCAAAATTTGAAACCAATCTCCTCCTTTACACCTATTGCACCTACATTCACTCGAAAACAACAAAAACGATTAGAACGATGGGTTGCCTCCCATCAAGCGCCTTAGTTTTGGTCGTAGCTCGACAAAATCCTATGAAAACAAAAACAACAAAGACAATTAAAAACGATGGGTTGTCTCCCATCAAGCGCTTGATTTATTGTCGCGACACGACATAGCTATCTCGATTACTTAGACTTCATCGACATAGATGGTGGATCATTTTCTGAATGGATTCAGACGACGATGAAGCTTACTTGTAGGCATGCAATCTTCTTCGAGATGACCCTTGTGCATACATATCCCAGGCGGGATACCATTTATATCATCAATAGTCCAACCTATAGCTCTCTTGTATCTCTTCAAAGCAGAGATGAGAGCCTCTACGTGATGTTCACTTAAATCATCCGCCACACTCACAGGAAGTGGATCTCCACTTCCCAAGAATGCATACCTTAGATAATTGGGGAGCTCTTTCGATTCTAGCACTGGGGGCTCTTCAATGGAATTCTTCACTGTTGGTGAGGGTCGATTCTTAAGATCAGGGTCCATCTTCTTAGGGGAATGAGAATAGGACTTTATTCCTGTTAGAGCACAAACGGTTTCTTCATATTCTTCAACATCCTCATGCTAACAATTTGAAAGCACCTCAGATAGTGACTCAATAGTAAGCTACTTTTGTACAGATAATTCTGTGTCATCCTTATAATTAACGTCAGCTACAGAGAACACATCCATATCATCGGGCTGCTTCATTGCTTTGCATACATCAAAACGGACCACTTCGTCATTCAAATGAAATAAAAGCTCATTAGCTCTCATGTCAATCAGTAAACTTCCAGTTGCAAGGAAAGGGCGTCCCAAGATTTTGGGAACTTCAGAATCCACTTCGCAATCCAAAATAACAAATTCTGCAGGAAAGATGAAGGTTGAAACCTTCACCAACACATCATTTAAGATACCAACAGGTCATTTTATCGACCTATCTGCCATCACGAGCCGTATATTGGTTGGTGTAGGGTCGCCCAACCCCAACTTTCTGTAGACAGATAATGGCATCAAATTGATGCTTGCTACCAAATCGCACAATGCCTTAGCAAAATTCATAGATCGAACCATGCAAGGAATTGTGAAAGCACCAGGGTCTGCCTTATCCTGTACTAAGGACCTTGTGGCAATTACACTGCAATTATGAATATTATCTGCCGGCTCATAGCTTACTACCCGCTTCTTTGTTAAAAGGTCCTTCATGAATTTAGCGTACCCAGACATCTGTTCCAGCACCTCAACCAATGGAACATTAATGGTCAGCTGTTTTAACATCATCATGAATTTATTGATCCTTGTATCATCTGCTCTATTCTTTAATCTTTGTGGAAAATGTGGTGGTGGAAGGGGAATAGTTTTCTCCATGACTTTCTTTTCATTTTTCTTTGGATTGGTGATCTTTTCGGGTTGAGGATAGCGAGGACTGACGTCATGAACATCTTCATCAGTTTCGACGGCGTCATCTCCTACGATATCTTCGGCCACTTGCTTGCTTTGGGCTGAATGTTCCAACACCTTACCACTTGTGGTAGTTATGGCCATGCATGTTCCATCGTTCCTTGGGTTTTGCATTGTGTCGCTAGGTAAGGTGCCAACTTTTCTTTGATTTAATGTGGCTGAAATTTGACTCAATTGTTGCTCCAGCTGTCTTATTGAAGTGGAATATGAGTCAACCAATTGCTTCATTGAGGCCAAGTCATTTATTACCTCAGTTACTTCCGTGCTGGTTGCCTCCACTACTTTCAACAGCTTGTCCATCATATCTTCCGTGGACATATTTCCAGAACCAGATGAAGTGGTGTCATGTCTTCCAGGAGGAATATACACGCCACTTCTGTCTATCTTGTTCTTCCAACTACCTTGATCACTATCCTTATTTCCAGAATTATCATAATAGTTTCGACCTTGGTTTCCTTGGGCATTGCCTCGGAAACCCCCTGATTGTTCACGAAGTTGGGTTCTTCCTCAGAATCAGATTCCTCTCTTTCTTTTGACGCAACTGCTGTGACTTTTTCGATCTTCCCTAATAGTAGATGATTTGTAAGAAGATCCACTTGTGTTTTCATGTGCGCCAAATCTTGATCACGTTCTTCTTTTCTTCTCTTTTGTTCTGCAGTCATGCCTATAGAAAAAGTGGGGCTTGCTACCTCAGAATCTCTGGTATGCCACGCCCTACTTTGCTTCGTCATCCGGTCTAGCATATCACTTGCCTGAACAAAGGTGAGGTCCATAAATGATCCTTCAGCAGCATTATCAACCACTGGTTTAGTTACTGAATTCAACGATCTATATAGTATCTCCATCAAGTGAACATTGGTCATGTGATGGTTTGGGCACCTCATAAGATTCTTCTTGAATCTCTCCCATGTTTTGTGGAGGGCTTCAGTTGGAAGCTATCGAAAATTGCTGATTTCATCTCTCAATTGTTCTCTCTTGGATGGAGGAAAGAATCTTTCTAGGAAAGCGTCTTTCAATTGCCTCCAATTAGTGATAGAATTAGGAGTCAGCCCGTTCAACCATAGAGTTGCCTCCCCAGATAGAGACAATGGAAATAGGCGCAACCGAATTGCATTCTGTCCAATGCCAGGATTGTCGAATAACTTGCATGTAGAAATAAAGTTGATCAGATGCATATTCGGATCATCGCCTGCTAGTCCACCGAATAATCCCTTGAGTTCCAATAACTAAATCATGGTGCTCGTGATGTTGAACTTGGCTCCGGGTGCCAATGGCGGAGGAATAATGGCTCCTATGGCACCAGCTCCATCAAGATCATCATCATCATCATCGAATGGTATTTTCACGGCTCGGCGTTCAGGCCGGAACCTAGCTTGACGATCTCTTCTGTTGGCTGGTGTTGCCATCTCAGCATCACGCCTAGGGTTTAGTAACTCATCATCACCTAGATCCTCACCGTTAGGATTTGTTGCTCGCCCAGGATTATCAATATTCTGTTGATGCACTTGAGCGGCGGCCAGAGCAGCTAGTCTAGCCTGTCCTGTTGAGCAGCCCTTCTTTCAATTTTCTGTTGAGCCTCCATTCTGCCTATACGATGTGGTTCAGGGTTGAAAGGTAATAATGGTTGACCAGAACTTCGAGTATGGGGCATGCACTGGATAAAAACGTGCAGAAACAAAAACAACAACTAAAAGTCAAGTACGAAAATCTTTGACCAAAGGGTCTAGTAATTATCACAAACTTAGTATAAAACCCTATTCCCCAGCAACGGAGCCAAAATTTGTTAACGCTCAAACTACAACACTCGTAAGAGTGTAAGCGGTCGCTGTCAAATATAGAACCCAACTGGGTTGGGTGTCGAATCCCACAGGGAATAACTGGTCACAAAGTAAGCAAAGATTAGTAGACTTTTGGTGAAAGTCTCGTAAAAGGGGGGATTTTGTAGCATGCAATAGTGTAATAAAATAACAAAGTACAAAACGGAGAATAGCAAAGTAAAAAGGAAGAATGTTTAGTAAGATGTTAATCAATGAGAATTGGGAGTTGGGGTTATGTCCACCTTATGAGTTATACGTCTCTATTGGCTATGAGTTATGCGGAATTCAGACATGCATGTGCTTATAGTGAATTGTATTCTATGGTAAATCCAAGCGTCTTTCGACCTAACAAGGACTATTTCACTTTAACTCTTTCGAGCTTAAAGCGTATCTAATGGTACAAATTCTCCAAGAGGTTAATCCAATTACGGCACTAACTTTTTAACAGGGGTTGGTGCCCTATTACCTTGACATTATCTCTTTTCCAGACATATAACTTTTCTTTCGAACAAGTTATTGCTATACTGGCGTATCCTATGTGTTTGCAACCACAAGAATTTTCATTAAGATGAAGAGAATAATGAGATAAGCAGCATACGTGTCAAGAACTCACAGACTCATAGCAATAGATAGTATCTCATAAGGCTTCCAAAACCCCAACAGAGAAGTTTAGCTACTCATGAGTGCAAGGGAAGTCTCAATAGTCATTATCATTATACCCAAAATAAAGATCTCACGTGTAGTAGGGTTTGGTATGGCTTGTGGCGTGAAGACCTTGCAAGTAGCATTTCTCTTGTTGTGAAAATTTAAGACGAATAGATGAAGAGAAAGTAAATAAGAATTAATTGAAAGCAAATAGTTTAGAGTTGTAGATGAATGAATTAGAATGTGAATGATGAGAATAATGATGTGTGTCTAAAAACTGCAGCAAAATAGGGTATTTATAATACCCATCTCCTATTCCTATAGGGCTACTGCGTACTAATCCTAATCCTAATAAATTACTGCATCATTATCCTAATCCTTATAGGTTACTGCTGATCCCCAAAGTCTTGGAAAATGTTGTTTTTGCCCGGGACAAGTTTTCCATGCGTCACATTTAGTCCTAGGCATCAAAGCTCTCCTTCCCTTCTTTTGTGAAGCTTCCTTTGACGTCAATTTATCCATAAAATGCTGAAATCTGCATCATTTATACCTGAATACTTGATAATCACGTTTGTTAGCTCACTCATAGAAAAAAGGGCTAAAAGTGCATGAATTATATATTTTGCCCTCAAAACTTAGCTAAAATATGGGTACATTATAGCACTTTAGGCGTGTAAATACGCCTAACATCAACTACATGAAAGAGGCTATAATCAATAAGTGACCAAATTCTGTATCAACACCCATGAATCTAACACTTTCTAGACTCACACATGAATAGATTAGAACCAATATGTTATACCATTCACTTAAACCATCATATAAATAAAATATACATGATAAACCATAGATTTTAAAGAAGACATGGGCATGAATCAAGACTTAAACAACTTCAACATAATACATGTGAGTATTGGCAGATATGAAACAAACAATGAGAGAGATAACATTTCACAATTATCACAGAACCAAGAAAAACATTAGTGTGTGATTGACATTTTATCAAATCTGTGCCCCCATAATTCAAACATATATGAAAAATCAAAGCAATAAGACCCCAAACATATATGAAAAATCAAAGAAATAAAACCCAAACATATTTTAGAAGATAATACATATGAATTTTAGATCCTGAAGTACCTAAGGAGACAAAATTAGTCAATTCAAAGCCTCCCTTGACCTCAAATAGTCTCAATATCTACTTTACTTCCTCTTTTAGATAAACACGGTCTTAACATTTTAATGTAGCAAGTTGATTTTTGAAATAATCAAATACTTTCAACAATTAAATCAGGGAGCAAGGTGTCAAAGGCAATTCAAGGTTTAAAGCCTTTTAAATACTAAATCATTAAAATGTAGAGAATGAATAATTATTAATTTGACCATATTGAGAGCATTTTAGGACCTTGAATAGAAAATTAATCTCAAAGAAGAAGTGGCTACTCAATGTAGTTCCAGTTGAAGATAATAATAATAGAATAAAGTTGTAATATACAACATATTCATTTTTTAATTTGTTTATGGCCCTTGACGTAGCTACCATGGATACAAATAATATGATATATAAACATTAGTTAAGGTCGTTCATAAAAGTAGATTACCTTTTTAATTAAAATATTACAACAACATCAATAAACATCAAAGATGGAGTCATATGAATCAAAGAATTAAGACAATGGCTTTCTAACCCAGAGTCATATTTAATAAATGTAAAGCTGAATGAGGCATAAGAAATTTCAAATTTAATCCCCTTTAAACTAAAAATGGATTAACATAGAGTTTCAATGTATTACATGTTTTTAATACATGAAACACAATCCAATCAATACTAACACAGAATCCAACAACATTGATTCATAAAAATGAAACAAAACTAAACTAGTAAGGGTGTAACGCGATAAAACATCTTACAAAGTGTTCATATAAATCATAGGAGAAATCTCAAAGACAAATAGGATTTTACCTTTTATGGCACGATGATTGAGACTCAAAGTTTGCTGAAATATGACTTCTCACCATTTTTTTTGAAATGCCATGGTTTGCGGTGAATTTGATGCTTAAAACATAGGAATTTGTTAGTTTTAAGTATCTTATTTAGATATGATGTATATTTGATATTTTCTCAAGAAAATAGGGTTCTACAGAAAAGTCTAGAAAAAAATAAAAGCTAACAAACTATGGCCTCGTGGAAGCTATTCATGGATCATGGAACATTCATAAGCAGTCCTGCATGTCTTTGTAGTGTATCATGAAAGAGAGAAAAATGGTCCAGTTCCTACCAAGATTGTTCATGAACTGTGGCACTCTATTCCCATCCCACGGATCTTTCCATGAGTCTATATTTATGTTGAATATATGCAAAGTGGTTTAGTTCCCACAAAGGTTTTGTTGATTTGTGAACCAATCCATGAATCATCATATGTGTTCATGGGACATTAAAGATTCTCAAAATTAGACCTTATCTCCACAATCCCTAGTCATTGATTAGTGATAGTAGTTAATGGAGCATGGAAACCTTGAAACTTTGTTTTTTTAGCTAGTTGTGTTAGGATATATTTTGTAATGTCTAAAATTAGCTTTTCTAGGTTTTATGTTACAGTTGTCGCATACATTAGCCTCAGAAACATATAAGTTGTTTTTTTCTTTGGTTTTGGAGAATAGTTTAAACTTTTGTTCTAGGTAATTAAGCTTTTATTGATTATTGTAGAGTCCATATTTCTTATTCTTGATTCATCAATTTATGATTATTAATTGTTCTAGAAATTTTTATTTTTGTTTTATGACTATGTGTAGATAAATCCCATAACTACAGTTATGAGAATCATGATGAATTAACAAAATAGGTCAAACAACTTAGTGATTCTTAAATGATTTTAAGCATGTATTATTATTCCCTTCATATTAATTTCTTTTTAATAGTTGCAAACATGATTTAGTTCTTTGCTTGATGGACCAAAAATGTAAAGAATAGGAAAATGGATTAGCAACGGCAGTTTTAGACTATCAACCCTTATCTAACAACTTGAGCCTTATCCATGAATAGCTAATCTAGGATAAGGTTAAGAGTTAGTAAAATAAATACTCGTAGACGGACTAAGTTACATAGTTTAATTCATCTATGTAGAGGCCAAAATGCTTAGGTTAACCTAACATAGTAATTTTGCATGCTAATCACTAGGATAGATCACTAGTACACTATGCTTATTGAGTTATGAGATTACGGGCAACACAATTCTAGTCCATTCACACAGATTGTTACAACATTAATTGATACTTTGCTACTTTTTAATAAATCTTCAAAACTATTTATTTGTTATTTTAAAACCTCTTTTCTAGAAATAACTAACTAATAGTTTCAATAACAACATTCACCTAGATTCAAGATATATTTTATACAGGATTGGCCCTAATCATGGTTGGATTCTATATTTGAATGATCACTTTAAACTTCATTACAAGGTGTAATTTGGGAAACATCAAATTTTAGCATTATTGTTTGGGAATAAAGTTTAGGGTTAGATCAATTTTTTATTTGGCTATTACCCTTAATTAACTATATATATTATATTTTATTTTTTAATTTGTGTAATACTACTCTTCTTGATTTGACATCTTTACAAGAAAAGTGTGTAGTGATAGGTACTCTTATTTTATTGATCCTTATCCTTTTAAAAATACTTCTTTGTATAGGAAATTGTTAAATCTATTTGGAGATCTCTGACTATGGTTCTCTTTCTTGAGCCAGAGGTCTATCGGAAATAGCCTCTCTACTTCTTCGGAGGTAGTGATATGGACTATGTACATACTACCCTCCCCAGACCCCACTAAGTGGCAATATACTGGGTTCGTTATTATTGTTGTATTTGGAGATCTCTATGAGTGCATGATACATAGGATGATGCATTTCATAAAATAATGAATTGAGTTTTTTTTTTAGAGTTATAGAGGTTTGAATTGGATATTCATAACTTAGAAAAGATTTGAGTTCATGAAAGATGTGAGTTGATATTTAAGGGATAGTCAATACTCTGATCTAAAGAATAAAAGAAAAATCTTTTTGTGCTTTAGACCTTTTTTAAAGTTTCAAGGTGAAAGCAAGCAAATAAAAGAATAAAACTAAATCAAACTTCAACCTTAACAGTTATTGGAAGATATCCACATCACTTAAAGTCATGTTTTGTCCCCAAAGTATGAAATAAAGTAAAATAGAGGGTTGGTGATACTCCTTGAGTCATTTTAGGCCTAACTGACAACATTTTTTCACTCTATCTTTTCATTTAGGGGTGATTCATCCCATGCTTAGTTTTAACCATGCTCTTTTGCTTCTTATCTGGGTACTCTTATCATGACCCAAATCACAGGATCATGAGAGAACTTACTCTAATCCATCTAGATAGGAGAACCATTTAGTACCCTTTCAATTTGACATACATATGTTTTATCAAATAGAAATAATCAATCTTTGTTATAACTGTTTTTCAAATATATAGATGCGTAATGAAAACTACCCACATACCTAGTCTATATAGGTACAGGAGATTCTAGATTAACAATGATAAAACTAGAAACAACTTCCACCATGAATAAGTGGTGTAGAAGTTATTGGAGATCACTATGCACATCATTTGTGAAACATCTATTGATCCTGTGACTAGACTATACCCCAAACGGGTATAGCAAGAGTAGTATCAGTAAAAATAACACATATTGGTAGGTATCATTAGCCGAACATGGTTATATCAAGTAAACCCAATATAGAAATCACAAAAAGAAAACATGACAACTTATATAACACTTTCATCCACTTATGCTATCTTTTTCCATTGATTTAACTAAAAGCATTTTTATTCTTATTCTCGGTGATCATTCATCATCTTGTAACAAATATAACTATGAACACATATTATGATAAATACCTTAAGTTTATGACACAACCTTTTCAAGTAACTCTAAGACTTCTATCAAGTATGAGTCAAGAAACAGCAAGTCAAGTCAAACCATGACCAAGTCAGCAATCCTAACTTTAACAATGTCACGCCCCAATTTCTAGGGTCATAATGGCGCCTACCATAACCCATCAGTAGGCTAGACAAACACGTAGTCTGAAATTTCTAGTAACAGACTACCCAACTAGATCAAGGCTAGAATACATAAAAGTTTAAATAAGAGATGAAATACATAATATGGTCCCAATATCTGATGGTATCAATACAAGCTCTTCTATATAACAAGATTTCAAAGAGAAGTATAAATGAATACACTAATACAACTTATCTCTAAATACAACATAGAAACTAGTTTAGTACATAATAGAGAGATAGGTAATACTCCGAATGTCAGAAGCTCACTCTAAGTCTTTCCACTACAGTTGCTTCTTACGATAAACAAATCGATAGTGATAATCTGTAGTTATGATCTACAAGCTGCATAGGTGTTGTATGCGTATCAAACACGTAGTACTCAATAGAAAACTTCCGACTGAGCTCCAAAGATATAGTAGATATATAAAACATATACACTGAATCAAAAACTACACCCAAAAGTCCAGCAACCATATAAGACAACCAAAAAGATAATAAGGATAAACTATCCTATTCATATCCAAGAGACTAACATATTAAGGCTAACGAAGCAATAAAAATGCACTATCATATTCCATTCATACATAGGGATCTTAATACTATACCATATATAACTGGCCAATATAAATGTAAGAGCTGAAAGAAGATACATATAAGTATACAAGGCTAAGAAATAGGTATATAATCTGAGTAAATAAAGCAAAGAAGGGATATACGATAATATATCAAATCATTAGTGAATAACCAAGTTCTATACAAATTACAACCTAAATCATCAGACTATCTATTTAAGACTTCATAATCATAGAAGGAGTTATTGCTAACATTTATTAATTGCACCTTAGTTGCACACAAACAATTTCAATTTCAAACTTAGGGAATTGAACCCTTCTTCTTATCCATCAAATAAACATGGTCATAAATTAACAAATTATATGGCTAACAACATCAACACAATGCCAATTATTAAACATTTATACTTATATGTCCATCACCCTATTTAAAGCCATAGCTAAACCATTACATGATTATCAGAGTTCTTTTCAGCACTTTACCAAACATTTACAGACATGATAACTCATTACATGGCCAATAAGGACTTAGGCAGTGATATTCAAGTACTCACATTAACTTATTCCCTATAATGACTCATTCATATTCATTAGACCAATTTCATAGATCCTATTTTACCTTCACAAAAGTATTTAACCACTAATTGCTTTAATAGATTAAATGCCTTTATTCCAATTATTATCAATTTAATTTTTAGTCCTCCAGACCCATATGACTATTCATATTCCATTAGCAAGATTTCACCACATCCTCATCACATTGAGACTCAGCACGCAAATCAAGTTTGTTTTCATGCTTTAGGTCTTCAACCCCTTATTAGTCATTAATACAACAACATTATCAATTACATAATACATGGGTCACAATATATTTACAGTCTCATCTATAAATCATTCATTCTTATTGGGCCATTTACCTAGTTCAAAACATCACAAGAATGTGGCTAGATAATTAACTTAGATATTTTCACAACCACCTTATGTACATACCTTCAACAAGGCTATTTTCATAGTACAAATAATAAAGATTAGGGTTACTTAAGAACCACATGTTAGACCATATATAATTGGCATCCACATGTGCAAATAATCATTAATAACATGAATAAACACAAGTCTAATTCAGAATCATCATTGTTCATCATTTGGCAAAAAAACACTTTTTATTTGATTTCAAATCAACCATGTACACTTACTAATTAAAGTGTAAAATACATGGGTTTTAGAGTTATTTAAGAAGGGGAAAAGATACATGCCTTCAACAACTTGAGTCTACAATAATATTAAGTCCTCTTTGCCTCATGAAGATCACCTTCAAAAGCCTAGCCTCTAATCTTGTTTCAAGAAACTTTTATAGTGTTTTTTAGTGTTTGGGTCTTGTAAATGAGGGCTTAGGAGGCTATAATGCCTTACATAGTGAAGGCAATTAGTGTTTTAGTCTTGGGAAATAACCACAAGGCATTTAGTTAAAAGCTGGAAAATGACCCCATCTAGGCTTATGACTCCCACAAAAAACTACCTAAGTAATTGTACCCTAGGGTATGAGTCGTACCCTTACTCATACCCTAGGATCCTCCTAGGTCATTTATACTATCAAGGGTATGAGTGTATACTGTTGTCATCACCAAAGGTTACTACTAAATCCCTAACTCGTAATCTTCATCTGTATAGAAAATAGTTCACTCAAGTTGAAACATTACTCCATATGATTGAGTTGGTTATGACTCGTATGCATTGATTATGATTAAGGGGTGGTCATGTCATATCGGATACCATATGAAATCTTATCATGTTGTTAAGGGTACGATAGGGGCGGATAAGTTGGTACAACTTGTATACATAAATAAAATTGGCTTGCCCAACCATCTCTCAGAAAGCTTGCTTAAACACCAAAAAAATTTTCAAGGCCAAGGTCTTAGATGTTTCTGGTATGAAAACCCCAATACACACAATGAAAAAAGGTAAATGAGGGGAAAAATCATACCTCTCATAGTGAAATCTACAACCACAAACCTAATAGATCTAAGCAAGAGTAAATTTGAACAGGTGAAAACTCAGACCGACCAACTGAATCATCAACTGGAGCCCTAAGCGCACTATCTCTAATTGAAGGTGCCACAATCATCATGAGGTTGATTTTAATGAGCTGAAAGACTAGTAATCCCCATACAGAGGACACTTTCTAGACTAGTGGCTGCTTACTCTTTCGTCGTAGCAAACTCCTGAAGCACCAAGATAGCGAGAGCACAAACTTAACCTAAATGGTTGGCTTACTGATGTTGAGAGAACTCTCTACTACCATAATCATTCTTTAGGAAATGATAGCCTTCCTCAATAACTTTTGGCTGGCGGGTAATACATCCTAACTCTACCTTATCACTAACTCATGTCTATGGTACTATCTAGACCAATGTCGCATCTTATCAAAACCAAAACAATATTTTGGAATACTTTGAGGTATTTTCCCTTTAACCTCTAATGGGCTCCATGGCCTGAAGTCCCATACCAAAAATACCACATAGTATGATGGGGACTCTACCTTTATTGATTATCCTAACTAATCTCAAAACCACCCATAGTTTGAAATAATATCTCCACATAGCTTATAGGCTAGAAGTGAAGCTGACCTCCACCAGAATAATACTCACTCTTGGATAGAATACCAATAGAACAATATCAAGGGCATGGCCTTTTGGCACCATAAGTCTCAATGTATGCCTGACATAATCAACAACATGGGAGAAGGACGACCAAGCTACTATCAAATGGTTCACCTCCAAATGGAGTAACAATGCTAGTCCTCTATTAGATCTATGCACCATGTTTTTCTCTAAAGGATATAGCATTAAAAAATATCTAGCTCACTCGAGAAATCCAATCTCGTACTAAGAAACTAGTGAAGAACCTTGATGTACATTAATAGACCCAACTCCTCTTTTAGAACTGCTCAATGAATCAAACGACATCTATGACTTTGAGGGATCTGTAATATACTCGGGCCCCTCAAAATACCGAACCTCAAAAGGTTGATGTCATGATCCGAACTAGGGCCTGGCTGTGATGGATATCCTAAGTCCACCAAAGGCCGGAGATCTCCCCCATAACATATTCCAATGTTGCCAATATATATATGACAAGATAGTAAATATAAACTAAAAAGTCTATATGAGATTAATATCTATAAACAATCCACAATACAAAGATTAATACCGAACGTTAACCAAAATACTCATGTCCAGAGTAGTACAACAAAGACTCAAACAAAACTGAATACCAATAAAATATCGAGACATGCCCCTAATCATACCCAAAACTAATCTAAAGTAGAGTCTAAGACAAGGGAAACCAAAACATGATATGAAGTCTTCCAAATGATTGAAGATCACCACATCAAGTCAACGCTCGATATAACCATGAACACCTAATCACTATAAAAGAAAGGTAGACTTTTTTCATACCCTGCATAACGTGGGGATATAACGTCTGAAGACAGTTAGCGGTTGGAGAGTTAGAATATAACTCAGTGATAAAGTAGTAAAGTAATACCACAATCCATTATATGAATACCAGTAAAACCCAATGCACATCATCAAATACAATAGGCATATAAATATGTATATCATATGTTGAGGAAAAAGAAAAAGGTTTAGCATGCATTTTTAAATCATTAACCGGGACTGTGTAGCTTTGCAATCCTAAAGGCACCCATGAGCTATATGTGTTTAACTCTCCCTGCTGAAATGTCCCAAGTGTGTGTTAGCCTCACATGCTAGAGAAAAGACGGGAAGGCTAATGCCATCACCAAAATATAAAGCGTGTCTCATGCACACGGTCTCCATGACTAAACCTCACGTTGGCAAATATAAGTTTCTAGTATCAGTCCCCTCAGGACCTTCACCTTTCACGACTTTGCTATACAACCCCCTTTAAGCCTATACAAAACCATTTACACATTCCCAATCATTTACCAAGGAGTCATTTAATTAGTCATTTACTGTTGGTATTTTCATACAAAAATTAGAGCTTGCAAGTTTATTCCATTTTTCCATACAAAACCTTTAAACCAAGTTTACTCTACAGTTTCCAATTTGAAAACCAAATACCTGGCAACTAGGCCTTTCGAAAACCATTTGAAACCAAACCAAACTAATTCATGTTCCATTTACCATTTATGCAATGCCTGGTTTCAAAAGAAATAGCCTAACCAAGTGATAAATCATATTCCAAAGCCAATTATCCATGTGGGTCGAGGTTATTATCAATTTCCATACCAACACCATTTATTTGGGGAATCAATTGTACCCCTAAAGTCATACCCAATCTCTATGTACCCAAAGAGTTGATAAATCATCAATTCAATGCATAAAAATTCAATAATAATTGTGGGAAAACATTTAAACCAAATACATACAAAACCCTCAAACCATTGTTCCAAAATCGAACAACAAAACCAGGAATATTAAACCAATTTTCTTGCCGTTAAAAAAATATAAGTATATGGATGGAGGTAAATGCCTTAATTGCCAAGAAATTTAAGGAAAACCACACCCTTAGGACCCTAGATGATCACTTCCTTAAATCCTAGCCTAGAGTTTAATAGGGGAATTTGATAGATGATGGTCTAGAGAAAGGACTCCTTTACCCCTCATCCTATTTGAAGAAGAACAAAACAACCCCAAATTATTATATGTATGTGGCACAAACGTTATCGCGAAGGTCCTGCTCCATGTCACAGACCTTATCACGGTGATTGCCTTCTATGTCATAAAGGTCATCATGGAGACTAACCTCTATGGCATATAAATATCACGGAGGATTACTACCTTTATGACCCTAAACCACCCTAAACACCATCAAAAAATTATGAAACTCTTTCAGGTTACATCTTTAACATCCCTAAACATAATTTTAGTCAAAAATTAATATTTCAACCATGGGAATTTGAAAATAACATACCAGAAATTTTTAGGGTGTTACTTATCCCCATTTAGGGTCATTCATCCTTGAATGATGAGCTAGTACATGTTTCATATGAGAATGATAATAACAGACAAGAATCAAAAGGGAGACCCTAATAACAACAAAGAATAAAAAAATGCATACCTCAAGCTTCTTCATCCATCAAATTTAATAGAAATGGATACTTAGACTTAATACCCTCTTCTGCCTCCCTAGTGGCTTCTTCTACTTTATGGTTCCTCCAAAGGACCTTTACTAATGATACATCTTTAGTCCACAATCTATGAACTTGTCTGCCTAAGATATATACCAGAACCTCTTCGTAAGGCAGGGAATCAGAGACACCAACATTATAAATAGGCACCACCAAGAAAGGATCACCCATATATTTTCTCAATGCGGACACATGAAACACAGGGTGAATAGAACCCCAAATTGCAGGCAATTCTAACTTATAAATAACACTTACTACTCACTTACAAAATAAATAAGGACAAATATAATGGGTACTAAGCTTCACTTTCATTCAAAAATGGACCACTCCCTTCATGGAGACAGCCTTGAGAATATCCAATCACCCATATCAAACTTCACCTCTCTTAGTCTCACGTCCATCTAAGACATTTGGTGACTTAAAGGTAGAGTTTTGCCTATCCTAAATCATCTTTACATTCTCCATAGCTTGATGAACTAAATCAGTACCTAATAACCTTTCCTCGAAAACTTCAAACAACCCAATAGGACATCTACACCTCCTACCATTCAAAGCCTCAAATAGTGCCATACCAATGCTAGAGTGAAAGTTATTATTATACGCAAACTATACCAGAGGTAAGTGGTCAACCCAACTACCACCAACATTAATTACACAAGCTTGAAGCACATCCTCTGAAGTATGTATGGTCCTTTTCTCTTGTCCATCCATCTATGGGTGGAAAGCAGTACTAAGGGTCACTTTAGTCCCCAAACCTCATTGAAATGATAGTAAAAAATGACATGAGAACTGAGTATAGATATAATGGAAACAAGAGTGCCATGCAAATTCACAATCTCCTGAATAAATAACTTTATATAATCCTCAGCAGGACAATTTGTCCTCACCAGAAAGATGTGAACAAACTTAGTCGTCCAATCCATGATGACGCAAATAAAATCAAACTAAATCTGAGATCACGGAAGGCCGAAAATAAAATCCATAATTATCACATCCCATTTTCAAATAGGCAACTTTATTTATTGAGATAACCTACCAGGCCTCAAGTGTTCCACTTTAACTTGCTAACACACCATTCACTTAGCAACATAAATAGCCACATCCTTCTACGTATTATTCCACCAATATATCTCCTTAATTTCATGATACATATTCATAGAAATAGGATGAACTAAATAACATAACTTATGACCTTTGGAAAACATTCTACCTTACAGCCTATCCACATCAGGAACACACAACCTACCTTGGTACCTCAAGGTGCCATCACCACCAATATCAAAATTTGTTACCTTCTTCCTACCCGCATCCTTGTTGATTTGCATAAAGATAGGGTCCATTACTTGCTTCTCCTTCACTTCAGTTCTAAGAGATAACTTCATCACATCTTGTAGAAAGACACCACCATCCTTAGAATCTAAGAAATGAACTCTAAGATTACCCAAATTGTGAATATCATTCATCAAGTCCTACTTCTTCTCTACCACATAAGATAAGCTCCCTATAGACAACCTACTCAGAATATCAACAATTATGTTAGCCTTATCTAGATGATTTTGGAGACTTATGTCATAGTCCTTGGGAAACTAAAGCTACCGCATTTCCTTTAGATTCTTCTCCATTTGGGTAAATACATAATTCAGGATCTTATGATGTAAAAAATGTCAACATGGACCTCATATAAATAATGCCACCAAATCTCAATGCGAACATCATAGCCAACAACTCCAAATCATGGGTTGGATAATTACTCTCATGAACCTTCAAATGCATGGAAGAATATCAATCCACAACCAAGTCCCACATAGGAAATATCACAATAAACCACAAAACTCTTACTAACCTCGTCCTGGGTCAAAAATAGAGAAGAAGTCCATTTATCTTTCAGCTACTCAAAACTTCCTTCATAAGCATCGAACTATAGAAACTTTACCTTATTCTTAGTCAACCTAGTCAGAGGTTCAACAATGGATGAAATGCCCTCCAAAAACATACTATAATAAATGGCTAAAACCAAAAAGCTTTGAATATCAGTTGGAGTCGTGAGTCTAGGAAACTTCCTAACCACCACAACCTTTTGTTGATCTACCATGAACCCTTCAATAGAAACAACATTACCCAAAAAGTAATGACATTCAACAAAAACTCACACTTAAAAACTCCATATGTACTTGTTGATCGTTTAGGGTCTGTAACCCAACACATAGGTGACTGGCATTGTCTACCTCACTTTTTTAATATACCAAAATATCATCAATAAATGTAATTACAGATAAGTCCAAAAACTAATGGAATACATGATGCATGAGATCCATAAATGTCGGCGGGGCATTGATCAACGTAAAAGATTTCACAGTTACCTTGTTCAACTAATAAAAATCAATACACATTAGAAGAGAACCATCTTTCTTACGCACTACAAGAATGGAGCACCACAAGTAGACATACTAGGCTGGATAAAACCCTTGTCAAGAAGATCCTTAACTTCTCTTTAGTTTTTTCAACTCAGTTGGAGTTATTTTATATGAAGGGATAAAGTAGGGTGAGTTTCTAGAATAAGATCAATCTCAAAATCAATTTTTCTATCACGAGGAATACCATGAAGGTCATCATGGAAAACCTCTGGAAATTCCCTAACCACAGGAATGGATTGTAAAAGAGGACCCTTTGTTAGAATCTTTAAGCCAGACTAGAGGATTAAAAAACCCCTTGGAAATTAATTTTCATGCTCTAAGATATGATATGAACCTTCCTTTAGGCACTAAGGGACTCCTATGTCTCTTAATAATTGACACATTAGGGAATTTAAAAATGGCCTTACAAGTCCGATAGCCTAAAGAGGTATAATACAAATGCAACCAATCCATTCGTAAGATGACAAAAATCTAACATGTCTAATTAAAACAGATCCACCAAAGTTTCTCTACCACCAACAGAAACCACACAACCCCTATAAACCCTCATAGCAACCACAGAGTTACCCATCAAGGTAGAAATAATAAACAGGTCCAAAATACACTCGAGAATGAAACCAAAATGCCTAGCAACAAATGGGGTTACATAAGAAAGAGTCGACCCTTGGTTAAGTAAATATTACACATCACAAGAAAAGAATCTTAACATACCAATGATGACATCAGGTGATGACTCAGACTACTATTGATCAATAAGAGCATAGAAGCGATTTTGACCTATGTCGGTACTAGATGTGCCACCCCTTGGTGTAGAAGATAACGACATGGTCAGGTGAACCTTATTAGCCCACGAAGCCACCTTTCCCCCAGGAAAATCCCGCAGTATATGTCCCATCTATCCATAATTGAAACACCAATTATTCCCCTTATTATAGAAGCCTTGAAAAAACTGAACACACAGTCTACAAGAAGGATTTAATAGAACTAACTTTGATCTACTGGCTAGAGATTGGTTACCCTATGCCCAAGAACCATCACCACTTTGAAAACAATGATATCCAAACGACTTTCGATAAGGAGCATTAGACATCGAATATGAACCCGAGTTGCCCCACCCCTTTTGTAGACCATTTACCATAATCTCTACCACTCTACTGCTGAACTTCAACCATATCTAAATATCAAAACTTTTTACTCCGCCTATCTCCCATATCCTATCATGAACTGAGGCTACCCCTTAGTTGCTACAATGGTGCTTATGGTTATAAGTGACCACATGCTAACCCTTGAGCTGGCACCTACTGTGAGCACTGAGTAAATTGATAATAAATAATATACGTGGAAAATATTTGATATTTTCATAAGGTTTTAAATTCTGAAACACGATTACATCATAGATCTGAAATATATGAAGGCATATTGAAGAGCCTGATAAAACAACTAATAAATAGACTAATTGTATGAATGGCAATGCTCATTATATATCTAAACTCATTATGATACTATTAAAATTATGTAAACAGCTAAGAATCGGGTGTTCATAACCCTCCAGCACTGATTGGAAATTATAATATGGAGACCAAAAAGCTTTGAAACCATAGTAGGGAATCATTATTCAAAATCCAACAATTAGGCATTTTATCAAACGCATGAAAGTCATGAACATATGCATGGGAATAGGTACATCATGTGCTAATAACATAATTACAATACTAAAATCGTGAGTTAGGAATTTAACATGAAAGTTTCATCATTTAAACATGTAAAGGTTTATTCTAACATTTGTAAACATAATACATAAATCGAAATTCATAAGATCTTCATGGAAATAATTTATCATAAACATGTAAAATTCAACCTTAAATTTCATAATAATAATAATAACTATGCTTAAGTCCACGATTGCTCACAACGCCTCTATAAAAAGCAAAAGTCCTAAAAAAATATATATGTCGGGACAAGCCCACGACAATAGACAAGCTAAGTCTATAAAAAAATAAGTCTAAAGATAGGAGACCAAGAGATGATGTCTTCCGGAGTAAGGAAGCTCACCACTTCAAGTCAAAGCACGAACTGCTTCGATTATTTCATCACTATGAGAGAAAACAAGAAGGTGCTCAAGGCCATACATTACATAGGGACTTAGAGTCCGAAGTCGGTTAACGGTTGGAATGCAATAATGTAACTAAGGACAAGCGATAAAATACATCACCAACTAAATAATAAGTTAATACATCACAGTTTATCACTTTTATGCACTTATTCATACATATAGATACGTCACATAAAAATCAAGATATCATAGCTCATTAACCTTCTCAAACCTATACCCACACACATAGATATACTCAATCATGATCTCAATAGGTCACAATGGAAACAAGGCTTAGCATGAATTATTAAATCATTCAATCATGAGGCATAAAGTGGAAGATTCTAGCATTCCACACTTAGGATTAACCCATTCTCATAAAGCTTAGATATTTAACCACATACACATAGTCTAAGACAAAATACCTCAACCATGAGTATGCATACTAAGTAAAAAGACTATATCAACATATTTATTTATTGAAACAAGGGCCTTAACTATAACCACAATCAAGTAGGCATTGAATTTTAATCACATAATCACACCTTCAACTAGAAATGGAACTCTAATCATATTTGATTTGCCATGGAACTTTAATCATGAGATAGAACTTTAATTCCTAGCCATCATATTTGATTGGCTATGTAACTTTAACCAAGAAATTGAACTTTAATCATGAGCCATCATAGTTGATTTGATATGTAACTTTAATCATGAAATGGAATTTTAATCATAAACCATCATATTTGATTGACTATGTAACTTTAATCACGAAATGGAACTTTTATCACGAGCAATCATATTTGATTGGCTATGGAACTTTAATCACGAAATGTATCTTTAATCATGAGCCATCATATTTAATTGGATATTAAACTTTTATCACGAAATGGAACTTTAAGAAAGAAAATGTACTTTAATCACCAGCCATCATATTTGATTTGCAATAGAACTTTAATCACAAGATGGAACTTTAATCACGAGCCATCATATGTTATTGGTTGTGGAACTTTTATCATGAAATAGAACTTCAATCACGAGCCATCAAATTTTATTGGCTATGGAACTTTAATCACCAAAGTACATTTATAGTCATCAAGACCCACACAAGACCAGAAGGTATTCAAGGAGATATTTGTCATTCCCTAACATCTCTATATGACCCTTTAGCTCCATAAACAATTTCAAGTTTGAGCTTAGGGAATTAACCCCCCTTCCTCTTAGACATCATACCAACATAGTCATACATTAACATATTTTATGGCTAACCATATCAACACACTACTAATTAACAATCATTTATACTAAAAGGGGTCATTGCCATATTTAAGCCATAAGCTAACCTATTTCATGTTTAGCAAGGTTTTTAGCAACCATTTACACGCATTAACAATCATTATGACTTAATACATGGCTAATAAGGTCTTAACCAACCATCTAAAAGTATTTACATCTATGTAGGCATTATCTTGACTCACTCATATTCACTAGACCATTTCCCTAGATACATATTTTGTCATTACAAGACCATTAACCCACTCATCATGTTAATAGGCCCAATGTCTTGATATAAAACAAAATTTATCACATCTATGGTTATCCAGACCCATAAATCCTTTCATAACTCATTACCAAGATTACACCACCTTCTCACCATATTTGCTCTTAACACACACATCAAGTTGATTTTTATATTGAAAATTTCAACCAGTTATTAGTCATTAACCCAAAAATATCATCATCAAGAAATACATGGCTTAAAATACCTTTAACATTATCAACCATTTATTATTATTAGGCCATTACTCTTTCTCTACATAAAACAAACATATTTCTAGATAATTCACTTAGATATTTTCACAAACACCTTTTGTGCACACTTATAAAAAGGTCATTTTCATTGTAGATATCATCAAGACTAGGGCTACTAATGACCCTCATGTTAAACAATGTACAGAAAGCATTAACATATACAATATACCATCAATCAAATATATCAACCATTGTATAAAAAAGAATCATTATTATTCATTGTTAGGTAGCAAAACACTTTTCATTTGATTCAAAACTACCATGTACACTTACTAATCCAAGTGTGTAATACATGGGTATAGAGTTATTTAAAGAAGGATAAAGATGCATGCCTTAAACAAGATGACACACCAACATTCTTGACTCCTTCTTGCCATTAGAAGACCACTCTTGAAACCCTAGCTTCTAATCTCCTAAAAATGAGTTTGAGAGAGTGTTTTAGTGTGTTTGATGCATCCCAATGGAAGTTTAAGATGCAACACACACTTATATAGTTAGAGTGGTAGGCTTTTAGGCATGGGAAATGACCAAAACTTCCTTGTTTATAATCTTGAAAGTGTACACGTGTAGGGGTACGAATCCCCATATGGATCACTTAGAAATTATGACCTAAGGTACGAGATGAACCCTAACTCATACCCTAGGATAATACAAGGTCAACCACACTATTGATGGTATGCAAGGTCACCTTTGAGCCATAACCAAATGGTAAAAATCCATCCCTATCTCGTAAGCTGCATCAGTAACCAAAATAGTCCACTCTAGGTTAGGTTTTTACTCCATATGATTGAGTAGTATGCGTCTAGTATACATAGTCACGACCAAGGGATGGACTTGTCCTATAGGAGATAGTATGATACCATAACATACTATTTAACATATAAAAGGGGAGAGGGAAGAGGCTACGAGAAATGACTCAGGTTATGAATCAATCCCTCCAACCATAACCAATCGAGAGATATCAAAATGAGTTGTTTTTCAATAGTTCAAAGTGCAGGTGTTTCACTTCTTTCCCACTTGAGATCATTTATCCATGAAACAAGGGTAAATCAAGCATATACACAAGTTAACACATCAACATGAATCATGGCAAGATTTACACAAGTTAGAAATAGCATAAAACAAGGTTATAACATAACACATATATGATCATCACAAATAAACAATAACTTTTTGCAACGTTACATTATTTGATGTTTTATTATCCCCTACTTAGGATCATTCATAACCAAATAATGGTTAAGACAAGCTTACTTTCAAGTTAATACATTAGCTCTCATCAAAATAATTTTCACATAATTGTGTATAAGGCACACAACATGGGTAAAATTCGATACATATCATGGTCATTATCATTCAACAACTTTGTTTTAATATCCTTGCGATTCGATTCCACCATTTATCTAAACACTTGATCAATTCAAAGTTCAAGGGCTTGATACATCTTACATATATATAAAGAAAATTAAGCATTTGGGAACTCAAATAAAATTTTCATCAAAGACATAAACCTAGTTAGGAACATCAACACACACCTCAAGCATGAGTTTCTAGAATAGAACATAGTTGCAGATACTTGGACTTTATGTCCTCTTCCGCTTACCAAGTAGCTTCCTCAGACCATTTGTTCCCTCATAGAACCTTTACAGAAGCCACTCCTATTGTTCACAACTAGAGAACTTGTCGATTTGAGGTCCTCACAAAGAATTCTTCACAAGTTAAGAAACACAAAATACTGACGTCCTCTAAGGGTAGCACCATCGAAGGATAACATACTTTCCTTTACACTTAAAGATATAAATAATTTAGGGGAAATATAATTCAACTTGTAAGGTGTACCAATCCTTTAGGTAATGTCGTCAACCACTTTTGAGACCACATAGGGACCAATTTATTAGGGACAAAGCTTTCCTTTATTATTGAGGCATATCACTCCCTCCATAGGGACAACTCTGCATACACACAATTGCCAATACCACACTCTAAACCTCTATGCCACTTGTCCACATAGGACTTTTCGCAACCTCAAGCAATTCTCAACCTTTCATAAAACACCCTCACCTACAGTAAGGTTTCATAAACTAAATCGATATCGAACAACTAACTCTTACCAACATCATGCCATCAATAGGGAGAAAGACATCACCCACCATAAAATACCTAAAAGTCATACTAGAGTCTCCCCCACTTAAAGACTTTTACACTTCCCACTTCAATAGATCACTATGCTCTCCAAGCCACAGCCCAACACAAAAATGGTCATGGAGGAATCTAAAGAAGAAGAACCACTCGTACCTTTCAAGGAAAGATCCCTAATAGAAATACGACATCATGGGTACTAAGTGCTTTACAGCAACTACCTAGGTCAGCAATGTGACCCATCCTAACACAAAATACCAAAGGAGGAGTCCTTAGGATCGAACACCAAAATACATACCACCATATATATTTCTTGGGATCTACCATGATCCCCTTTACTAGGGATATATAACATGGACAAGAAAAGCTATGACTTTCAACAAAAACTCCTACTTGGAGAACTTGACATGCAAATGATTGTAACGACCCAATTTTTTGAACCGAAATGCTACATGATGCTCATGACCCCAAAGGACTACAAACTAACCCATGACTAATATCTATAACTGTAAACTATATAATATCACATAAAATATATGAAAACATGAACTATAAGGCCATAAGGTTCAATACTGATACATATCTAAAAACTATGGTATAACAATACCAAAAGGAAATATAAATACTAAAATCTGAACATCTAATCTGACATCTAGTCAGAAAGCCTCTAACTAAACTGAATAAGTAGTTGATGGGACATGTCCCCAACTAACTCCAACTACTAAAATAAACTAAAAAATAAAACAGAAATGAAATCATCATGTCCTCGAAGGATGAGGACTCATATTGAACTCTGACTGCTGATCCTGCAATCTACTGCTGATTTGGAGCTCATGCCTTTGAACCTATGGTGTAACATAAGAGAAAGCACCATAACATAAATGTGTTAGTACGTCTGAATTTACTGAGTATACGAATGAGGTAGGCTAAATGGAAAGGGTTATATGCACAAAAAAATACTGACTAATATCAACGTGAGAGTACATACATGCATACGTAATTGTAACTGAACTCGTAGAGATACTGACAACATGAGTGTACTAATAATGAGATTCTCAAAGACTGAGTTTACTGATATTGATATGTAAATCACTAATAAGTGATGGATTTAATACTGTATTATTAAATACTGGGAGACTGATACGATATTACTAATAAAGGAATGATTGTTAGCATAAGTGACTGTATCTAACAATCCATAAATCTAAAGAAAACTATCTGAGTGCAATTCTATTTCTGAGTTGACTGTATTACATAATCCTGATAAACTAAAATCTAAAGAACTATCTGAGTTCTTTATTGAGATAGGGTAACTATAGTTGACATTTTTGAAATCTGTAACTGAAACTGTCGGAAGTAGTTATCTAACTGACATGCTCTAAATATTCTATAATAGCTAAGCTGGGGTCCAATCTCTTCCCCGACTGGAGGGGTGTCAATACCGCACCACTGGAAAGGATAGTTGTGAAAACCCTATACTGGCAGGTACTCAAATGAGAATGGTGGGAACCCTAAACTGACGGGTTAAGCCACCTCATTAACCCTAGTTTAATGGGTTAAGATGTCTCAACCTATGCTGGCTACGTAGCTCTAGAACACAAGGATGACTGCTAAAAATCACATTGTGAACTGACAGGTGAGTTCCCATCCTTGGGTTCACTCGATGCTAAATTCTAATCCCATCTGAAGGACACTTAACTTAGTAACTAAGCTGAACTGAATAACTAAACTGAACTGATTCGCTGAACTGATACTGATTAACTGGGCTGATACTATTAGTATTGTTTAGCGGAGCTAAACTAAGTTTACTAGATTCCGATGACTAACATAATGTACTGAGTACTGAGGACTGATTGAGAGTACTGAAGTTACTGAGATTGAATGTGAATACTGAGGTTGCTGAGGTTACTGAGCACTGAGATTACTGAGATTACTAGACTATTGAGATTACTGAGATTTCTGAGTTTTCCTGAGTCACACGTCTTACTGAATTCTATAGATCTTGGATTGACTGAGAGTATCAGGAAAACATGACATGGATATATTTTCCAGGTAAAAGTACCCCCAGGAGTCGACAGAAGGAAACTGACACAACTTAAATTTCTTGAGTACACGACCATTAACAACAATCCATAATACGTGAGTTGGGGATTTCATGAATTACATAGTCATCATAATATCTATCATGAATAGGAATGCTTATAATCAAGTCATAAATCTCATATTCTAATATCATGAGGATTCCGACAACATAAACTATTCATAGCAAGGGCATGGAAACCATTCAAGTATAAGGTAACGGCAACATATAACATTTAGTTCATATTGTAATAATTTGAGGATATCAAACTTTATGTATTTAATCAACACCTCAAACATGGTAGTAAAAGCATGGATATAATTCACATACATAATTCATATCTTTATCATCATACATGCTTCATGCCACTACCATAAGAATACATAATTAGCATGGAAATTCATATTGAAGTGTATAGCTAACATGGACTTGTCATGTGAATACACCTTGCATGCATTCTTTAAGGCATAGGTAGATTTTATACTTGCATTATATTAAACCACCCAAAGTTCATAATTTTCAACCAACAACCACATATATTTCATAAAAACATCCTTAGATATCATCTTGAAACTTAAACATCCATCATCGACATGTACATATTCATATCAGCACAAAAAGCTTGCAAAACAAGATTTAAACGCATGATTCTTGAGCTCTATGAACGAAGTGAATCCATAGATGAACACTACGCATACCTTTGAAGGCATGTTCTTGATAATTGACGGAGGAATTTCCTTTAAATTTGATCTTCAAGATTGATTGTGAAACACTAGTTGTTTTTCTCCTATGGTTCTCTTGGATGATGATCTTTGAGATGTTAATAGGGTTGTAATATGTTTAGAAGCTATATATTTCATAGGGTTAGGTTTAGGGACATGTAAGGAGTGTTAAAAGACTTAATTACCCTAAAAATAACTCAAAACGATGTGTTTTTGGAATTGGAACTAACTTAGGCGGCGCCTAACCAATCACCTAAGTTTGGTTGGGCGGCGCCTAACCAATCGCCTATCCTTACTGTCTCTCACAAAAATGACTTAACTTTTCATTCGAGTATTGGATTAAGGCGAAATTGGTATTGTTGGAAAGCTAATTCAATTATCTACAATTTGGTGGATAGAAATATGCAGAAATACTATATTAACATCGAGTTATACTCGTTCAAATATGACCCTTTAAAAATCAAACACTAAAACTTGATGGATTCGAAAACTCTTGGCTTGTTTTACCTTAAGTGACTCATATGAACATTATTAGCAATTCATAAGCTATATTATATCTAGGATACTGAGTGTAAGTCATGAAATAAAATTTTACTCAAAGGATAGGAGGTTTCATAAATAGGAAAAATGGTTCATCTCCTAGCTTAGAAACATACGGGTTATTACAATATCTCCCCCTTGGGAACATTCATTCTCGAATGGAAATTAATTGATGTGGGCAAGATGATACGATGAAGTAAGTAAAAGACATACACTACTGAAACATGGGTTCATGACTAAAATGACTAAAAGCTGAGCATAACATACTGAACATGCATACTGATGCATGGGAAGCTGATTCATGAATATAAGATTGAGGATTCTAATAAAGGAGTTTTCTCAAAATGAGAATGCATATATGATGCACAACTGAAAGGCTGAATCCATGCATTTTGATGCATGATTATATCATTGACATGATATTTGAATGCATGATTGAAAGTACTGATGAGCTGATCATGCATATCTGATGAGTGAATTCATGACTAAACTTACTCATGAACATGCAATGGTAAAGGTATCAAGTTTGAGCTAAAAACTGAGCATGGAGCTGAATACCAAGTTTGGTACTGAAATATGAACATGAGAATGAGTAAGTTTAAGGAAAACTGTTACCTTGAAATGAAAATACCGATAATTGAGATTAATTACTCTATATTCATGATTGGAAACATGAGAACATAACTGAGTCTGGAACGTGGTAGGTATAATAAATATCATGATCTAAACTAAATCTGGAAAACATGGCATAGGACTGAAGTTAGAGCTTAAGGGTTATCTTATGAGTACCCCTTATCCAAACTGGATTCATCAAAAGAAAAGAGAGCAGCATGTTTATGTCGTAAAAGTTTAGGGGTATGATGTATCTCCCCCTTGGGACACTATATCCCTCAAAGAATAGTTACTTGGATAAGCTACTGAGGGAAATTGAGGCGATGTTCAAATCAGCTAGAAACTGAGTCATGACTGAATAACTACGATCTAAAACTGAGACATGATACATGAACTGAGCTGAACACGAGTGCATAAATATACTAACTTATTTGATTGAATAACTGATAGCTGAATACTGGATCTACAAAGCTAAATTATACTTAGTCTGAATAGCTAGGTTGAGATTTTTGAGTTTTATGCATAGGAGAGAAGGACTAACTGAGAAGAATGAGGTATCTGAGCATGGATTCATGAAGTCTGTATTATTTGCAAATGTGAGACCAAGCGTACGACATGTCTATGAGGTATTCTATAAACTGTGGTACTGAAACACTGATAACTGAGTACTAATAAACTGAATGCTATGGTAAAGCATGTCTGGAACTGAACTGAGTTTCAAATCTGGTTACTGAATTGAAAATGACATTATAACTAAGCCTATTGCTAGTACAGGAGTATTGTATTAAAGGACTGAACACTTATCATTGAGTTCTAGATACTGAAACATTAATTGAGTTGGCAACTGAGTTTTTGATGGCTACATGCTGGGGACTGACATAAGTCAAGGATCTAAAGGTACACTTACACCTTGTACTTTCCCAACTTCTAAATGCAACCCCTAGCTAGATTCTTACTTGTACATTTATCATGAAATTCAAGCCTATCTTTACAACTACACCCTCGGGCAAAGTAAGTATGCAACAATCTTCTCTTATCTAAACAACTGCTCATCAATACACTATTCCATAAGGAGAGCTAACTGGAGAAGTAAATCAGGAGGACCTGAAACATGAATAGATACAAACTAAAATTGAGACATGACTGAAACTTAAGGAATAAAATATCAATAGTTTGGATTTACCAATAAGGTATGAACTGAGGATATAAGTGACGTAGTCTAAATATATCTTATATGTAAGGGAATAGCTTGAGTCATGGAAGCTAAGTATACTGGAAAGCATGATATGCGTACATGAGTCATGAGCTTCATGACCTGAGTCTAGCATTTCTGTACTCATTGGACATAATTCGTAATACGGAGGGAACTAGAACTGAACCCATTATACTGGGAACTAAATGTGCACATAATCTCGTGGAAAATACATGAAAGTAGATTGTGATCAATGAATATAACTTGGACTGTGGAGTCAAAAAGACTCTTTATGGTTGAACTTGAATTCATACATGATAATGGAAAAAGAGATACATGAGCATGGTTCATGACCATAGAGTTGATATGTAAGACCTGAGTTGATTTCATGATAGCTAAAGTAAAACTCTTTGTACTGTGAAGAGGATGGTTTGGGAATCGTATTCCCTTACTTCTTTTCTATACATACTGGCACTACTACTGGAATCTTGAGAGTCTGACTTAGTCACTTGATCTACCATTACATACCTACATTCTGTTCAACACCTGCCTGTCTTACTAAACACATCATCAGATTCTGTTTCCTCATATACTGCTAATATCACATTCACACCTTTATGCTTAATTTTGAGTCAATAAACATAAGTTTTTAACTTGTACTGTTCAAGCCTAATGATCTAATCACCATGAATACATAATCTGATCAAATAGAATAATACTACCCCAACTCTACTACTACTAAACTTCTGGGTTCAAGAATGAGTTCTCATAATCATGAATAAAATCTGTACGACCTTGGAACAATAATGAACTGATGGAATACTATTTGAGTCTGTGGCTAATCCCATAACTGACTGTAGGGACTATCTGAGAAAGCCCTATCTTTAGGACTTTGAACTTCACTATTTCTGTTACCTTAAAAGTAAGGTTATGTAAATATGAGGGGTGCATGATATGAATCTACATGGGTTCCTTAGAGAAACTTGTCATAGCACGATCTTGAGACATGAAAGAAGGGAAACTGTTTCTAAAACATCTCATAGCCTCCTGCACATAAGTGTGGTGCACAACAAGCCCATGTACAACACTCTACTTGATGCATCTTTCAGACTTCCTAGGACACTATTGAACCTTAGGCTCTGATACCAAGTTTGTAATGCCCCTATTTTCTGAAATGAAATGCTACATGGTGATCATGAATCCAAAGGACTACAAGCTAACCCATGACTAATATCTATACCTGCAAACTGCATAATATCTCATAAAATATGCAGAAACATAAACTGTAAGGCCATAAGGTTCAATACTGATACATATCTAAAAAATATGGTATAACAATACCAAAAAGAAACATAAATACTAAAGTCTAAACATCTAATCTAAAATCTAGTCTGAAAGCCTCTAACTCAGCTGAATAAAGAGTTGATGGGACATGTCCCCAAATAACTCCAACTACTAAAAAAAACTAAAAAATAAAATAGTAATGAAATCATCATTTCCTCAAAGGATGAGGACTCACGTCTAACTCTAACTGCTGATCCTGGAATCTACTACTGATTTGGAGCTCATGCCTCTGAACCTATGGTGTAACAAAAGAGATAGAACCATAGTGCAAATGCATCAGTACATCTAAATGTACTGAGTATATGAGTGAGTTAGGCTAAATGCAAAGGGTTATATGCATGAAAAACACTGATTGATATGAACGTTAGAGTACATACATGCATACATAACTGTAACTGAACTCGTGAAGATACTGACTACTGAGTTTGAATACTGACAATATGAGTGTACTGATAATGACATTCTAAAAGACTGTGTTTACTGATATTGATATGTAAATCACTAATAAGTGATGGATCTGATACTATATTACTGAATACCAGGAGACTGATACTATATTACTGATAAGGGAATGATTGTTAACATAAGTAACTGTATCTGACAGTCCATAAATCTGAAGAAAACTATCGAAGTTCAATTTTACTTTTGAGTTGACTGTATCTGACAGTTCTGATATACTGAAATCTTAAGAACTATCTGAGTTTTTTATTAAGACTGGGTAGCTATAGCTGATAGTCCTGAAATCTATAACTGAAACTGTGGGAAGTAGTTATCTAACCGAAATGCCCCAAATATTCTATAATAACTAAGTTGGGGTCCAATCTCTACACTAACTGGAGGGATGTCAATGTCGTGCCACTGGTAAGGACAGTTGTGAGAACCCTATACTGGCAGTTACACAAGAGAGAATGGTAGGAACCCTAAACTAACGGGTTAATCCACCTCATCAACCCTAGTCTGACGGGTTAAGATGTTTCAACCTACACTAGCTACTTAGTTCTGGAACACAAGGATGACTGCTATGAATCACACCCTGAACTGGCAGGTGAGTTCCCATCCCTTGGTTCATTCGGTGCTAACTTCTACTCCCATCTAAAGGATACTGAACTAAATAACTAAGCTAAACGGAATAACTGAACTGAACAGATTAGATGAACTCATACTGATTAACTCGACTGATTCTAGTGGTATTGTTTAGCGAAGCTAAACAAAGTTCACTTGATTCCGATAACTGACAGAATGTACTAAGTTCTGGGGAATAGTTGAGCATACTGAAGTTACTGAGATTGACTATGAATACTGAGGTTGCTAAAGTTACTAAGCACTGAGATTACTGGATTACTGAGATTACTGAGATTTTTGAGTTTTCCTGAGTCACGTAACTGACTGAATTCTATAGATCATGGCTTTATTGAGGGTATCGTGAAAACATGACATGGATCTAGGCATACAACTATATTTTCCGGGTACAAGTACCCCCAGGACTCGATGGTAGGAAACTGACACAACTTGAATTTCTTAAGTACACGACCATCAGTAACAATCCAAAATACATGAGTGGTGGATTTCATGAAGTACATGGTCATCATAATATCTATCATGAATAGGAATGCTTATAATCAAGTCATAAATCTCATATTCTAATATCATGGGCATTCCGACAACATATAATATTCATAGCAAGGGAATGGAAACCATTCAAGCATAAGGGAACGACAAAACGTAACATTTAGTTCATATTGTAATGATTTGGAGCAATTAAACTTCATGTATTTATTCAACATCACAAACATGGTAGGAAAAGCATGGATCTAATTCGCATACATAATTCATATCTTCATCATCGTACATGCTTCATGCCACTACCATAAGAATACATAATTAGCATGGAAATTCATATTGAAGTATATAGGTAACATGGACTTCTCATGAGAATATCATGGAATCATGTAAATAGAAATTTCTAGCATCCTAGGCATTTTATGAACCACCCTGCATGCATTCTTTAAGGCATAGGTGGATTTTGTACTTTCATTATATTAAACCACCAAAAGTTCATGATTTTAAACCTACAACTACATATATTTCATGAAAACATCCTTAGATATCATCTTGAAACTTAAACATCCATCATCAACATGTACATATTCATATCACCACAAATGTTTACAAAACAACATTTAAAAGCATGATTCTTGAGCTCTATGAACGAATTGAATCCATAGATGAACACTACGCATACCTTGGAAGGGAGGTTCTTGATGATTGACGAAGGAATTTCCTTTAAATTTGATCTTAAATCTTGATTGTGCAACCCTAGTTGTTTTTCTCTTATGGTGCTCTTGGATGATGAGCTTTGAGATTTTAATAGGGTTGTAATGTGTTTAGAAGCTATATATTTCATAGGGTTAAGTTTAGGGATGTGTAAGGAGTGTTAAAAGACTTAATTACCCTCAAAATAACTCAAAATGGAGTGTTTTTGGCATTGGAACTGACTTAGGCGGCGCCTAACCAATCGCCTAAGTTTGGTTGGGCGGCGCCTAACCAATGGCCTATCCTTACTGTCTCTCACGAAAATTGGCATAATGTTTCGCTCGGGAATTGGATTAAGGAGAAATTGGTATTGGTGGAAAGCTAATTCAATTATCTACAATTTGGTGGGTAGAAATATGTAGATATAACACATTAACGTTGAGTTATACTCATTCAAATAAGACCCTCACAAAATCGAACACTAAAACTTGATGTATTCAAAAACTCTTAGCTTGTTTTACCTTAAGTGGCTCATATGATTATTATTAACGCATCATAAGATATATTATAGCTAGAATACTCATTGTAAGTCATGAACTAAAGTGCTACTCATAGGATAAGAGGTTTCATACATAGGAAAAATGGTTTGTCTCCTACCTTAGAAATATTCGTGGTATTACCACGTTGATCCTTCAAATTCGATAACACAGAACGGAGGTGATCTACATGATACGCCTCTTTCTTTGAAAATACTAGTATATTATTAATAAAGACACTGACAAACAATTCCAAGAACGGATAGAAGACCCTATTCACCAAGTCCATAAATGTCATTGAGACATTGGTCAACCCAAAGGATATAACAAGAAACTCATTAACCATGGGAGCAGTTCTCAAGAAGGATTTCTCGAGTTAGGATCTTTGACTTGAACCAAATAATACAAACACCCCTTATAGACTCTCTACAAGCACGGAGTCTCTTTCCAGGGTAGAGACAGAAATAGAAAACCAAATGGCTCAAAACCAAATTTAAATACAAGATCACAAAAGGCATCAAACACGCCCAAAAAATAATGCACAACATGAAGAAGAAGTTTTCAACATACCCGTAAGGACATTAAGGTATACCCAAGACTCATGATGAGTAAAAAGTGCACACTAGTGACACAGTCTAGCGTCGATACTAGAAACAGAGGCTAAGATAGCACCCTTTAGTGCAGGAGTAGAGAAAGTAGCAACAGAGGCCCTTTTGGCCCAAGAAGCTGCTCGAGAAGGGCCTCTTGCTGCATGTACCTGACCTGACCACAAAGGTAGCATTTTCCTCTCCCTATCTCATACTGATGATGATGAATCTGACTATAGAATCTATAAGAAGTGCTATATGGAGTTGGCTCAGCATTATTATCCTGAACTTGGGCATCCTCGAGTGCCAAAGCTAGAGAAGTGATGACTGGCATCTTTTGTCTTGCCAAAACTACAACCCTTACAGGAAACTCCCATTACATGTGAACCAATAGACAGCCTACAGCCTCATCGTAACATAGGAGTCGAAGGGACACCAAGTAATATGTCAAGATAGCGGAAATAATAATATCAGTCAACATTATGTTTCATAATAATAATAATAACTGCACCCAAGTCTACGGTTTTTCACAACACCTTTATACAAAGATAAAGTCAGAAAATATACATGTCAGGTCGAGCCCCCGACTATAGCCAAACCAATTCTAAAAGAGACTAAGTCTAAAGATAGGAGACCAAGAGATGACGTCTTCCATAGTACGGAAGCTCAACACATCAAGTCAGAGCATGAACCACCTTGATTGTCTAATCATTGCGTGGGAAAAGAAGAAGGTGGTCCAAGCCATAGGTCGTGTGGGGACGTAGCATCCAGAGAAGGTTAGTAGTTAGAACACCAGAATGAAACTACAGTAGTAGTAATAATATATATCATCAACAAAATAACATGTCTATACATCACAATTTGTCACTTTCATGCACTTATTCTTATATATAGACACATCACATACAAATCAAGATATCAAGGCTTATCATCCTTCTAAAACCTATAACCACACACATAGATATACTCTATCATGATCATATTAGGCCACATGGGAAACAAAGCTTAGCATGCATTCTGAAATCATAAATTGTGATGTATAAAGTTAAGGACTCTAGCATTCCACACTTAGGATTAAACCGTTCTCATAAGGCTTAGAGCTTTAACCACATACACACATTCTTAGACAAAATACTTCAACCATAAGTACACTTACTAAGCAAAGGTACTAGGTCTACATAGTTATTTATCAGTATAAGGGCCCTACCCATAACCATAATCAAGTAGGCATGGAATTCTAATCACATCATCACACTTTCAACTAGACACGGTACTCTAATCATATTTGATTATTCATGAAACTTTAATCATGAGCCATCATATTTGATTGGCTGAGAAACTTTAATCAAGAAGTGTAACTTTAATCATGAGCCAACATATTTGATGGGATATGGAACTTTAATCATGAAATGGAATTTTAATCAAAGGCCATCATATTTGATAGTCAATTGAACTTTAATCACAAGATGGAACTTTAATCATGAGCCATCATAGTTGATTGGATATGAACATTAATTATAAAATAGATCTTTTCTCATGAGATATTAAATTTGACTAGCTATTGAACTTTAAACAAGAAATGAAACTTTAATAATGAACCATAATATTTGTTTGGCTATGGAACTTTAATCACAAGATGAAAATTTAATCATGAGCCATCATATTTGATTGGCTATGGGACATTAATCACGAGACATCATATTTGATTACATAAGGAACTTTAAGCATGAGATGGAACATTAGTCACAAAAATCAATTCATGGTCATCAACACCCACAATAGACAACAAGGTCCTCTAGAAGATATTTGTCATTTACTAACACATATATACCACTCTTTAGTTCCACGCAAAATTTAAAGTTTGGCATCGAGAATTGAACCCTCCTTCTTAGCTTTCAAACTAATGTGGTCATACATTAACATATTGCATCGATAACCAAATCAATACAATACCAATTAACAAATATTAATACTCAAAGAGACCATATACACATTTAAGCCAGAAGATAACCTATTACATTCTTAACAAGGTTCTTATCAACCATTTCTAAGTTTTCACAAGAATTATGACTCAATTCATGGACAACAAAGCCTTAACCAACCATCTACAAGTATTCACATCCATTTAGGCATTATCGTGACTCATTCATATTCACTAGACCATTTCTTTATATACACATTTGGTCTTCACAAGACCATTCACTCACTTATTCTGTTTATAGGATAAATTCCTTGATATAACATACCATTTATCACATCTATTGTCACTAAGACCCACACAACCTTTCACATTTCATTAACAAGCTTACACCATCCTCTCACCATATTTAGGTTCAACATACACATCAAGTTCATTTTTATGTTTAGGGTTTTAACCCCTTAATCTCTATTAAACAAAAAATTTCATCATTAAGAAATACATGGATTAAAATACCTTTAAAACATCATTATTAACCATTTGTAAACATTGGGCCATTGCTCTAGCTCCATACATTACCAACAATTTAATAGATAATTCACTTAGATAATTTCACAAATACCTTCTGTGCACACTTATAACAAGGTCATTTTCAAGGTAGATATCATCAACACTAGTGTTAATCAAGACCCTGACGTTAAAAAACATACAACAATCATCAACATATGAAATCTATAATCAATAACATGTATCAACACAAGTATAAACAAGTATCATAATTATTCATTGTTAGGTAGCAAAGCCCTTTTAATTTAATTCAAAACCATCATATACACTTACTAATCCAAATGTGAAATACATAGGTTTAGAATTATTTAAGGAGGGGAAGATATACATGCCTTGAAAAAGATGACACACCAATAATATTGACTCCGTCTTTCCACTAGAAGATCAATCTTGAAACCCTAGCCTCCAATCATCCAAAAATGAGATTGAGAGTGTTTTAGGGTGTTTGATAAATCCTAATGGATTTTTAGAAGGCAATGCACACTTATCTGGTGAGACAGATTAGGGATTTAGTCATGGGAAATGACAAAAATATTCTTGGTTAAAATCTAGAAAGTCTACACGTGTAGGGGTATGACTCCTCCATACAAATCTTTTGGAAATCATGACCGAGGGTACGAGTGATACCCTAACTCATAACCTAGACTTCTCTTAGGTCAAACACACTATTTTGGGTACAAAATAGTACCTTTGAGTCATAATCAAAAGTTATGACTCCACCCCTAACTTGTAAGCTCCATTCATAACCAAAACAGTTCACTCTAGGTTAGGTTTTCACTCCATAGGACTCGTACGCATGGTCATATCTAAGGGATGGACTTTTTATATAGTAGATAGTATGCTACATTTATAGACTTCTCAAGGTACGAAAGGGGAGGGGGGAAGGCTACGAGTTTTGACCAATGGTACTACTCAAGCCCTCCAACTGTAACTACCCATGGGATATCAAATGTAGTTGTTTTTCCACTGTTCAAAGTCGAGGTATTCCACTTCATCCCCAGTTGGTATAATTTGTCCATTAAACAAAGGTAAAGAAAGAATATAAACAAGTTAACACATCAACATGTATCATTTCAACCTTTATAGAAGTTATAAATAATACACAAAAAAGTTACAACATAACACATAATCATCACCAATTAACAAAATATTTTTTGCAAGGTCATATTCTTGGGTATTTCACCTAATGACACCAAACCTAGGCTCTGATAGTAACTATGTTATGACCCGAACTAGCCCTGGCCACGACAGGCATCCCAAGTCTTGCGTAGGCTAATGATCACCCTCCTAATCCTATCAATCTAACACAACACATCTCAGAGTTGGATGAATTCTTAACATGTAACAAAATACCAGTTAAATCATATAAAGACATATAAGTATAACCATAACCAATACTAATGGGTATCGGCAGCAATGCCAATACAAATACTAATTTAGATACCACTACTGATGCCACCCATACCAACAGAAGTTTGACAAATTCTCTGATCAAATCCAAAGAGTATTTCAGTTAGGACAAGCCCCCAACCATAGCCCAAAACCAAGTCTAAACAAAATCTAAAACATAGAATATAAATACTATGAAATCAAGCCTTGTGAAGTATAGAAGCTCACTATTTCAATGTCAACTAATGAACCAACTCGAACACCTAACCAATATTCAATAAAAGTAGAAGAATCTTTGGGACTTGCATCATGTGGGGATACAACTTCTTGAGATGTTTGGCAGTTGGAACACTATTATGTAACTCAGGGATAGGGGAATAAAATAATGCCATTATTCAAAACCAAGTCATATAATTATATACAATCATAGTTATACATATATATAGTGCCAATATAGGTTAAAAGGCTTAATATGAACTGTTAAATCCATAAAGAATAACCATCATTTAATGAGGAACCCATGGGCTAGGCCCCGCTCTCCCCTAGCTATAGGGTCCCTAGTGTGTATAGCCACACGAACCAGAGAATATAAATAATAATATAAGCCATTATAGGGGGCTCAAACCTCCTTGCATAATCAAGGTGACTTAACAATGTATGCAATTTAGGGGACTGAAACCTCCCATTTATGTATTCATTTATGAGACTCAAACCTCCCCATCATATAGATACCAACACTGGCTAGCACATTTTCAAGTGTTAGCACTTTGAACACAACTTTCACAGCTCGGCTACACATCCTAATTTAAAGAATAATTTAAAATATTCATTACATATATGCACAACCATTAATTAAATTTCGTACCGAATCCATCCCGTTCGCATTGTCATGCCAACCCAATTTACAAGCGTACAACATGCCATAAAAAATATCAAACCAGTTTTGGACTTTAACCCATGATCTAAACAAAGACATCAATTTAACTTAACATTTAGGGACTCAAATCAATTTATCCAATTAAACCACCAAGGTTATGATTCAAATCAATTTATGACCAACAAGACCTTCATAAAACCATTTACCAATCATCAATATTCATAGGCCAATACCTTTGTTCGAAACATAATTTATATGTGACTAGATTCTTCTCATAGTCATTTTCACAAATAGGTTGAGGGAATACAATTATCAAATAATTATTTAAGCCAAATACCATTAATTCTAGGGTTAAACAAGGCTCACTCATTAAACCAAAACTCCCATACACCTACATGTGCAAAACTATTATAAAAACATGTATACTAATAGTTGAATATATGGAAAAATAATACTCAAAATTATTCATTTAAACCCTCAACTATTGTTTTCAAACCACCATTAATGAACCATAAAAAGTATTTAAAACACATGATTTTTGTGAAATAATAATGAAGAAAGAGTCATATGCTTGAGTTACAAAGATTCACTGAGAGATTTTGATCTTTAAGCCCCTAGATGACCACCTTAAAGAAACCTTAGCCCAATCTTCAAGAGAGGTTTTTAGAGAGTGTTTAGAGAGTATTTATATCTTATAAAGTGTAGAATAAGAAACCAAATAGTGTTATAAGAAGTGACATCTTAAGGGCCTTAGGTGAGAATTGTCTAATATACCCTTAGCTTAAAAGATGTAAAAAGCACGCAGGAAGATATGGTTGGACTCCTCAACTCGTATCCACATAATATGAGTGGTACCCTCAACTCATCACTTGATAGGAATGTTTGACAACACATTCTGTCCAACATATGACTCCTTAGTCTAGCTTATAACATCACCATATGAATATTACCCTTCAAGTCGTACCCTAAGTATAACATCAAAGGGGCCAAAGGAAGTCTATAACTACCACAAGGAACTAAGAAAAACCCTCAAATTCTCTCTAGACATTGTTGACTTTTAACAACCTAACCATTGACTTTTTTGGCCATAATGGATGCTATAGCTGGTGGGACTATCCCGCCGGATGATAGTAACAAGGACACTAAGAAAGTAACGAAATATGTTGACCTATTGAAACCTAAAATGGTGGATCACTCTAACATTAGGGTTCCGTCTAAACTAGTTATAATGTTGCATGGAACACCTAATATTATATGGAAACCATCTTAAGTTAGAAATTTAATCACGTAGGAGAAATTACATCATCCAATTATCGGTAAGCTTTCTTATAGAAAACCTCATGTTAATATATTAAGGAAAATTATTCCAAATCAATATGGAACAAAGGGACAATGCAATATATTAATAATGGATGAAAGATACGTATTAATAAGATAAGAAGCATTGGAGGACTATGTTAAATTATTATCAACATCAACTTTTCATATTAAGTCGATGGATAGATATTGGCAAATAAGGGTGTTGAAGTGGGATCCATAGTTTGAAGCTGATGTTGAAACTTTAATTGCAGTAGCTTAGATTTTTTGCTAGATCTTCCACCAAACATTTTTGCAAAAGATGTAATTTTTTTTATTGCATCAGTTGTAGGAAGGCCTCTAATAGTTTATACGGCAACCAAAAATCATACTAGGCCTAGTTATGAGAGGTTGAAGGTGAATGTTGATTTGATTGTAAAATTACCTCAAAGGATACAAATAAACGAAAAGAATGATATCACTGAGGAGCTCAAATAAAAATGGATATAGATTTATTATGATTATATGCCAAAATACTATACAGAATGTTGGTTACAAGGGCATGATGAGGAAAGTTGTTTGAATAAGAATTCAGATTTATTTGACTAAATGAAGAAATCAAGTAAATGTATAGAGCAGAAAATAGAAGAGATGTCTCATGATGGGGAAACGAAACAGAAATAACAATAAGACAATCCAAGAAAAGAGAAAATAAATAATAAACAATGGCATGTAAATAAGAATAGATATAGGATAGACAAATTTGGGTATATTTTAGGAGAGATAAATGGGAATAATTATAAGGAGCTTGAAGTTTCTAACTCTTTTAATGTATTATAAGATAAATAAAATGATGTTGATCACATTAAACAGGTAGAAACAAAAGGTGATCAAGATAAGAAAGGGGATGATGAGTCACTAAGTTCAAAGGATTGGGTTAACAAGAGTTTTTGTAAACATATAGAAACTAAACAAAGAACACAAGATGTAGGGCATATAATTATAGCAAAGGAAAGGATAAACAAAGATGATGTTATACAGTAGAATAAAGATCAGCAAGATGATAAAGTAGATTACCAGGAGAAAGTCAGCAATAAAGAGATGCAAAAGAAAGATGAAAATAATCAAATTCAGGTCTTTGATAGAGAAGCAAATGAGTTGAAGATTCTTGAAGGGATTTCTCCATTAACGATAGAATCAGATAAAGCTATGAAGATTTATAGTGAAAACAAAACTAATTTGGATGAGAATAACCTAGAATATAACATTAATCAAGTAACTAAGGATGAATATTTAACTCCCAAGCAAGTTGAGTCAATTAAAGCCAACGAAAATAAATCAAAAAGGAAGAATTAGAATAATAATACAAGTGCATGCATAATTCATACAAGGAGTCAAGTTGCTAAGAATAAGTCAAGATGAAATCATTAATATGGAATATAAGGTTTGTTAATACACAGCAGGCCTTTACCAGATTAATCACAATGCAAAAGAGAAATCATTTTTATTTTATAGGCATTGTGGAACTATTTCAAGAGAGGCAGCATATAGAGGATTATAAAATAAGATTGGGTATGAAGCAGGCTATAGTAAATATTCAGGAAAGATAAGAGCATTCTCGGATGGAAGTGTGGACTGTACCATAGTTAAATATGAGGAACAAAAATTATCAATGAAGCTGCTATCTCAACAAACTAATGCATCTTTGTTAGTTACATTAGTTTATGCAAAGTACAGTTTAGGATAAAGACAAGTTCTATGGGATTCAGTATTAGACATGGCTGGTTTTCTATAGCCTTGACTAATAAGAGGGAATTCTAATGTAATAATAAATAAAGAAGTAAAATTGTGGGGATTACTATATACACTGAAAGAAACTTATGATTTTAATCAGTGTAGAAGTTTGTGCAATCTGGAAGAACCTCGGTTTAAAGAAAGTAAGTATACTTGATGGAATGGTAGAACAAATGATGCATGTATATTTAAAAGGTTGGATAGGGTGATATTCAATGATAGAATTATAGAATTTGTTTTAAAAATTGGAGGTGGAATGTCTTTATAGAAGCGGTTCTAATCATGCTCCTTTATTGATTTATTCCAAGATGGACAAGAAATATGTAATGAGATCTTTTAGATTCCTGAATCTATGGTTAATGGATGAGACATGTTTGGAAATAATAAAGGAAAATTGGAAAGAAAATATAGTAGGTAATCCTTTTATAGTGTATCATTATAAGATGAAATAGGTTAAATCAGCATTGGCAAAATGGAGCAAAGAGACCTTTGGAAACATATTCTAGGAAATTACCACTTTGGAAGGTGTTCTGAAAGTCAAGGAAAAGCAATTTGAACAATTTCCTGATGGAAAAAATAGGGAAGCACTGAGTAAAGCTCAAGCTGAGTTAAATCTTCAATTAAAGAGGGAGGAAGAATTTTGGAAGCAGAAAGTAGGATATTGTAATAGCCCACATGTTTCTAAGCTAGGAAGTCAATAAGTATTCCTACGTATGAAATCTCCTATCCTGTGATTCATACTTGAGTACATGACTTACAATGATTATCCTTGTGATAGGATAGCTTATGATGCATTACGCATGTTCATATGAGTCACTTAAGGTAATACAAGCTAAGAGTTTTTGTATCCATCAAGTTTTAGTGTTTGATTTTGCAAGGGTAATCTTTTGATGAGTATAACTTGATGTTAATGTGGTATTTTATCTTATTTGGACCCACCAAATTTTAGAGAATTGAATTAGCTTTCCAATGATACCAATTTCGTCTTAAGCCAATACCCAAGCAAAAAGTTATGCCCATTTTCGTGAGAGACAGTAATGATAGGCGATTGGTTAGGCACCGCCCAACCTAACTTAGGCAATCACTTGGGCGCCACCTAAGTCAGTTCCTTGAGTTATTTAAAAGGTAATTAAGTATTTTAACACTCCTTACACATCCCTAAACTTAACCCTACCAAATATATAGCTTCTAAACACATTACAACACTATTAACATCTCAAAGCTCATCATCCAAGAGCACTAAAAGAGAAAAATAACTAGGGTTGCATAACTAATTTTGAAGATCCAATTTCAAGGAAATTCCTTTGTGAATCATCAAGAATCTTCCTTCTAAGGTATGCGTTAGTTGATTCATGGACTCCTTTCGTCCATGAAGCTCAAGAAACATCTTCTAAATTTTGTATCGTGATATTTATGTTGGTGGTGGTTGATTTTCATGTGGTTTGAATTTGATTATGCCTAAGATGGGATCTTTGTATGTTTATTGTGAGGATATGGTGGTATTTAAAGTATAAACATGTGAAATTGGTTGTTGAATATTTGTAATCTTGATGAATCAACCTATGCCTAAGATGTGCATGTAAGGTGTTTGTAAAAATACCTAAGGGAATAGAAATCATGCTTTTATTCCATAATAAGTCCTAAATGACTATTTCATGATCTAAGTTTATGTTCAACGTGATCCCCGTGCAATTATCTTGAATTGAAAAAGTTGTACAAGATGCTCATAATATTGTTGTGATATGGAATGACCATGTTAGTAAAGCCATGCAAGTATATACATATTTTGTGCATTCACGATCATCTGATAGTTTGTTGAGAATGATTCTTCTTATGAAAGTCTTACTTATGATATTGTGAATTGTGGACTCAAATCTTATGATCAAGTCATGATATGTGTGTCAATTCCCTCCTATCGAGTCCTGGGGGTACTTGTACCTGAAAACTATAGATGTGTGCCAAGAGCCATGTCATGTTTCACGATATCTGAACTTAAGCTACGATTCCATAGACTCCAGTCAGTCATGTGACTCAGGAAAAACTCATGATCTCAGTCAGTTGTCAGATATCAGTAACATTCTGCCAATCAACAGAATTCAGTAAGATTAAGTTATGCACAGTCAGTTATTTATGTCTAGTCTCTCCAGATGGGATTAGAGGTTAGCACCGAGTGAACCCAAGGATGGGAACTCACCCGCCAGTTTAGGGTGTGATTCTTAGTAGTCATCCTTGTGTTCCATAACTAGGTAGGTAGCGTAGGTTGAGACATCTTAACCCATCAGATTAGGGTTTATTAGGTGGCTTAACCCATCAGTTTAGGGTTTCCACCATTCTCATTGAGTACCCGCGAGAAAAGGGACACTCACAGGCTATCCTTACCCGTGGCACGGTATTGACACCCCTCCAATCGGGGTAGAGATTAGAGTCTAGCTTATCCATAACGGCATACATGGGGCATGTCGGTTAAACACTACTTCCCACAGTTTCAGTATCAGTCTCAGTAAAAGAACTCAGGGCATTCTTCAAATTTCAGTATATACAGGACTGCCAGATACAGTCGTCCATGTTATCAGTTTCAGTATTAGTCATGAAGGTTATATGAAAACTATGTATTAGCTTACAGGTGATGCTATCACACATTCACGGTCCCAGTTTTTATATATGTTTGTTTGCACTCCCACGTTCATATTAGTTACTCAGTGTTGTTCATGCATGAAACCCTTTATGTTCATCCTACCTTCCTCGTATACTCAGTACTCTAGTTGTACTAACACATTAGCGCTACAATGCTTTCTTTTCATGCTATATCATAGGTTTCGAGACACGAGCTCTAGCCCGGCATTAGTGGTAGCATTCTAGTCACAGAGACACAGTGAGTCCTCATTAATTTGAGGACAATATGATTTGATTCATTTATTTATATCTTCAGTTTAGTTTTATGGAGTTAGTTGGAGACATGTTCCTTCAACTCCTTATTTAGATAGTTTAGAGGCTTTTAGATTTATGTTCAGCTTTATGTTTAGATTGAGTTGTTTTTGGTATTTTCACCCATATGATTGTATTCAGTTGAACCTTATGGCCATACAGTTATATGTATTCTATATTATTATATCATGATTTCCAGTATATAGGTACAGATATCCGTCATGGGTTAGCTTGTGGTCCCTCGGGGTAATGAGCACTGTGTAACATTTTTGTTCAGTAAATCAGGGTGTTACAAAATTGGTATCATAGCCTAAGGTTCAATAGAGTCCTAGGAAGTCTGAAAGCCGCATCTAGTATAGTCTTGTATATCGGTGTGTTGCATAATCACAAGATAAATGCTCAATCTTCATTATTCTTGTCATGCTAGTGATCATAATCACAAGTTAAACGCTCAGTCTTATCCATTCTTCTCTTATTCCAGACCATAGCCCCAAAGAGAAGAAACCAGCTAGCTCCTCAACCCGAAGATCCTTTTGGTGAACATGATTCCCATGCCGAGTTTAGAGCCGTATTTACCACACTTGCTCAGTCTATGGCTACACAGATTAAATGGCCACCAGTCATTCCGGCCAATACATTAGCCAATCCCAAAGCAGCAGGGTTCGGGACTTTACCCAGATGAACCCTCCATGTTTCCATGGGTCTAAGTCTGATGAGGACCTTCAAGAGTTCATTGACCAAGTTCAAAAGGTCATTGACATCATGGGTGTTACTTCTATTGAGACTGCTGAGTTAGTCGCCTACTAGTTACAAGATGTTGCTCAGATTGGTACAAACAGTGGATGTCTAAGAGGTCAGATAATACAAGCCCTATCAAGTGAGAGGACTTTGTCATAGCCTTTGTAGATAGATTATTTCCCCAAGAGCTAAGGGAAGCCAATGTTCTTGAGTTTATCAACCTCAGGCAAGGGAATATGATGGATAGGGAATATTCTCTCAGATTTACTCAGCTAGCCAGGTATGCTCCTCATGTGGTTGCAGACAATAGAGCTTAGATGAGTAAGTTCATGCAGGGGTCAACGATAGCATGGTAAATAAGTGTAGGTCTGCGATGCTGATCGGTGCTTTGACCTTAGCCAAACTCATGACCCATGCCCAACAAGTAGAAGAGGAGAAGTTTAAGACTAAGGAGAGGCAGAACAAAAGAGCAATGTCAGGTAATTTCAACTTTTCTAACCCCAAGTCAGATGGAGGAAACCGTTCATAGTTTCACTCCAAGTTAGCCGTTCCAGTTCCTTTCTCTGCCATTGCTCCATTGCCAAAGTTCATAGATGGCAATAGAAATAAAGAACCATGCTCTAAATCTTATGGTAGTGTTATCAGTTCCCGAATGAATCCCCTTTGTCAGACTTATGGTAAGAACCACAAGGGCATTTGTAGAGCCGGTAGTGATGTTTATTTTGGTTGTGGCAAGCCAGGCGACAGGATTAGTGAGTGTCTAGAGTCAAGTCTTCTGGTTCAGCAAAATCATTATATAGCTTAGTCCAGTTGCCCGAACTAGCAGGGTGCCATTTCCAGTGCTACCAATGGGCAACGCCTAAATAGACTCTATTCTACTTAGTCCCGGTAGGATCAAGAAAATTCTCCTGACGTCGTTACTGGTACGTTATAGATTTTCCATGTTCATGTTTATGCTTTGCTAGACCCAAGTGCATCTTTGACTTTTGTTACTCCATACATAGCAGGCGATTTTAGAGTCAATCCCAAAGTACTAGCAGAGCCCTTCTTAGTTTCTACCCCAGTGGGTAAAACCATCATAGCTCGATGGGTATACAGGAACTGCCCGGTTATGATATCTTAAAAATCCATGTCAGCAGATTTAGTGAAGTTAGAGATGACTGATTTTGATGTCATTCTTGACATGGATTGGCTTTATTCCTACTATGCCACAGTCAACTGCAGAAATAGGATAGTTCAATTTTAGTTCCCAAATGAGACCGTCCTAGAGTGGAAGGGTAGCATTTCAGCGTTTAGGGGTCAACTTATTTCCTACCTTCGGGCAAGGAAAATGATTCTAACGGGTGTGTGTATCATCTCGTGCATGTTAAAGATTCTAATTCTGAATATCCCAACATCAAAATAGTCCCTATTGTTAATGAATACTCAGATGTCTTTCTCGAAGATCTTCTAGGCATTCCTTTCGAAAGAGAAATAAACTTTGGCATATACTTTCTTTCGAATACTTAACCTATTTCTATTCTGCCATATAGAATGGCACCAGCAGAACTCAAGGAACTAAAAGATCAGTTGAAGAATCTCTTAGAGAAGGGATTCATCAGACCCAGCATTTCCCCATGGGGTGCGCCAGTATTATTCGGGCGCAAGAAAGACGGTTCTCTCAGGATGTGTATTAATTACCGTCAACTCAACAAGGTCATAGCCAAGAACAAATACACTCTTCCCCGGATTGATGATCTATTTGACCAACTATAGGGTACCAGTTACTTCATTAAGATAGACCTCAGATCATGCTATCATCAGCTCAGAGTTAGAGAATGTGACATTTCGAACACAGCTTTTCATATTCGGTATGGTCACTTCGAATTTTTTGTCATGTCATTTGGTTTTACGAATGCCCCTACAACATTTATGGATTTGATGAACCATGTGTTAAAGCAATACTTGGACATGTTTTTCATAATCTTCATAGATGATATTCTTGTCTATTCTCGCACAGAGCGTGATCATGGAGACCATCTCAGGATTATTCTTCAGACTCTCAGGGATCACCAATTATTCGCTAAGTTCAGCAAGTGATAATTTTGGCTAAGATCAGTAGATTTCCTTGGACATATTATTTTTGGTGATGGAATTAGAGTAGATCCTCAGAAAATTGAGGCAGTAAAAAAATGGCCCAGACCCGTATCTCCATCAGATATTAGGAGTTTCTTGGGTTTGGCTAGCTATTACAGACGATTTGTCGAGGGATTTTCTTCTATTGCATCTCCTATGTATAGATTGACTTAGAAGAAGATTATGTTTTAGTGGTCAGATTCATGCTAGAAGAGCTTTGCAGAGTTGAAGACTCGACTCACCTCTGCTCCAGTTTTAGCTATTCCAGATGGTTTAGATGGTCTTTTAGTCTATTGTGATACATCCAAAGTGGGTTTAGGTTGTGTCTTCATGCAGCACGCTAAGGTCATAGCCTACCATCCAGACAGTTAAAGCCATATGAGAAGAATTATACTACTCATGATTTTGAGTTAGCAACGGTAGTTTTTGCCTTGAATATTTGGAGGCATTATCTCTATGGAGTTCATCTAGATGTCTTCACAAACTATACAAGACTCCAGTATGTCTTTTCCCAGAAAGATCTCAATCTTTGCCAGAGAAGGTGGTTAGAGCTATTGAAGGATCATGACATGAGTGTTCATTATCATCTGGGCAAGGCCAATATTGTGGCCGACGCTCTCAGTCAACTCTCTATGGGTAGTATTTCTCACATTGAAGATAGTAATAAAAAAATGGCTCAGGAGATCCATCAGCTTGCCAGACTAGGCGTTTACATAGTTGATTCTTCAGAGGGTAGTGTATGTGTTCATAGTAGTTCAGATTCATCTCTAGTTTCCGAGGTGAAAGCGAAACAAGATAGGAATCCTAGCCTTGTCAAGCTCAAAGAGTCAGTTCAGAATTAGAAAGTCAAGGTTTTCTCCTTAGGGGGAGATGGTGTTCTTTGTTGTCAGGGTCGTCTATGTGTTCCAGGTGTAGATGAATTGAGGTAGAGAATTCTTCCAGAAGTGCATGGTGCGCGATACTCTATTTATCTAGGGGCCACTAAGATGTACCGTGACATACGGGAGATCTATTGGTGTAGTGGGATGAAGAGAGATGTTATAGAGTTTGTGGCTAAGTGCTCTATATATCAGCAGGTTAAGATAGAGCATCAAAAACATAGCGGTTCCATGCAAGAGTTTACCATTCCTACTTGGAAGTTGGAAGAAGTTAACATGGACTTGATGACGGGTTTGCCTAGAACTCGTCATCATCATGATTCAGTCTGGGTCATTATAGCTAGAATGACCAAGTCAGCTCATTTTCTTCCTATTCGTACTTCTTATACCACCAAGGATTATGCCAAACTCTATATTAGGGATTTAGTTAGTTTACATGGTGTTCCACTATCTATCATCTCAGATAGAGGTACCCAGTTCACTTCTCACTTTTGGAAAGCATTCCAAAAGGGTCTCGATACCCAAGTCCATCTCAGCACAACATTTCATCCTTAGAAAGATGGTCAAGTAGAGAAGACCATACAGAATCTTTAAGATATGCTAAAGGCGTGTGCAATTGAATTCAAGGGAAGTTGGGACAACCACTTGCCTTTGATTGAGTTTGCATACAACAATAACTATCATTCTAGTATTCAGATGGCTCCATTTAAAGCTCTTTATGGTAGGAGATGTAGATATCCAATTGGTTGGTACAAAGTTAGTGAGGCCTCAATCATAGGTCCTGACTTAGTGTTCGACGCCTTAGAAAAAGTTCAGTTGATCAGAGAGAGACTCCGGGATGCTCAGACCTGATAGAAGTCCTATACAGATGTTTGTAGAAAGGATCTTGAGTTCAATGTTAATGACTATGTATATCTTAAGATCTCTACCATGAATGAATTGAAGAGGTTTGGCAAGAAAGGAAAACTCAGTCCCCGGTATGTTGATCCCTTCAGAATTCTTTGTCCCTTTGTCAAGGTAGCTTATGAGCTTGAGTTGCGTTCAAATCTAGTCTCAGTCCATCCAGTCTTCCATGTCTCTTTTCTAAAGAGGTGCATAGGTAACCCAACAGTTGTGGTCCCTATTCAGAGCATCGATATTCAGAATAGCCTCTTCTATGAAGAGATTCCAGTCGAAATCTTAGGTTATCAGACTCGTAGATTGAGGAACAAAGAAGTACCTCTAGTCAAGGTTCTTTGGTGAAATCAGTCTCATGAGGGAGCTACTTGGGAAACAGCAGAAGATATGCATACCAAGTATCCTCACCTCTTCTCCGCCAATTCACATCAAGCTCAAGGTAACAGTTCACCTTAAACGTTTTTAGTTTGATATTTATGTTTCCAGTATAAACTTGGTACCTATTAACAGTTTCATACTCAGTCACGTATTCATGTGTTAGGTGTCCGTGCATTAGATATACACGAGTTCAGTATGTTTAGCATGTCAGTCAAGAGATCAAGTTTCATCTCTTCATGTTCAGTTCAGGTTCTATTGTCTTGTATCCCTTCTCAGTAAATTCTCATTCGAGGACAAATGTTTCCAAGAGGGAGATACTGTAATACCCCGCATGTTTTTAACCTAGGAAGTGCATAAGTATTCCTACATATGAAATCTCTTATCATGCGATTCATACTTGAGTACATGACTTACAATGAATATCCTAGTGATAAGATAGCTTATGATGCATTAAGCATGTTCATATGAGTCACTTAAGGTAATACAAGCTAAGAGTTTTTGAATCCATCAAGTTTTAGTGTTCGATTTTGCAAGAGTCATCTTTGAACAAGTATAACTCAATGTTAATGTGGTATTTTTGCTGATTTATACCCACCAAATCGTATAAAATTGAATTAGCTTTCCAACGATACCAATTTCATCTTAATCCAATACCCGAGCGAAACGTTATGCGCATTTTCGTGAGATACAGTAAGGATAGGCGATTGGTCAGGCGTCTCCCAACCAAACATAGGCGATTGGTTAGGCTCCGCCCAACCTAGATTAGGAAATCACTTGGGTGCTGCCTAATTCAGTTCCAGGTGCCAAAAACACTCCGTTTTGAGTTATTTAAAGGGTAATTAAGTCTTTTAACACTCCTTACACGTCCCTAAACTAAACCCTACGAAATATGTAGGTTCTAAACACATTACAGCCCTATTAACATCTCAAAGCTCATCATCCAAGAGCACTAAAAGAGAAAAACAACTAGGGTTGCATAACTAAGCTTTATGATCCGATTTTAGGGAAATTTCTCCGTCAATCATCAAGAATCTTCCTTCTAAGGTATGCATGAGTTGATTCATTGACTCCTTTCATCCATGAAGCTCAAGAACCATCTTCTAAATTTTGTATCATGATGTTTATTTTGTTGGTGGTTGATTTTCATATGGTTGGAGTTTCATGATGCCTAAGATAGGATCTTTGTATGTTTATTGTGAGGATATGGTGGTATTTAACGTATAAATATGTGAAAATTAGTGGTTGAATATTTGTAATCTTGATGAATCCACCTATGCCTAAGATGTGCATGTAAGGTGTTTGTGAATATACCTAAGAGAATAGAAATTATGCTTTTATGACATAATAAGTCCTAAATGACTATTCCATGTTCTAAGTTTATGTTCAATATGATCCCCGTTCTATTGTCTTGAATTGAAGAAGTTGTACGAGATGCTCATGATATTGTTGTGATATGAAATGACAATGTTGTTAAAGCCATGCAAGTATATACATGTTGTGTGCATTTCCGATTATGTGATTGTTTGTCTAGAATCATTCTTATTATGAAAGCCTTACTTATGATATTGTGAATTGTGGACTCAAATATTGTGATCAAGTCATGTCATGTGTGTTAGTTTCCTCCTATCGAGTCCTGGGGATACTTGTACCCAAAAACTATAGTTGTGTGCCTAGAGCTATGTCATGTTTCACGATATTCAAACTCAAGCTATGATTCCATAGACTTCAGTTAGTCATGTGACTCAGGAAAACCTCATGATCTTAGTCAGTTGTCAGATATCAGAAACATTCTACCAGTTAACAGAATTCAGTAAGATTATGTCATGCACAGTCAGTTATTCATGTCTAGTCTCTACAGATAGGAGTAGAGGTTAGCACTGAGTGGACCCAAGGATGGGAACTCACCCGCCAGTTCAGGGTGTGTTTCTTAGTACTCATCCTTGTGTTCCAGAACTACGTAGCCAGTGTAGGTTGAGATATCTTAACCCGTCAGATTAGGATTAATGAGGTGGCTTAACCCGTCAGTTTAGGGTTCCCACCATTCTTATTTAGTACCCGCCAGATAAGGGTCACTCACAGGCTGTCCTTACGCATGGCACGGTATTGACACCCCTCCAGTCGGGGAAGAGATTGGACCCCAGCTTAGCCATAATGGCATACATGGGGCATGTCGGTTAAACACTACTTCTCACAGTTTCAGTATCAGTCTCAGTTAAAGAACTCAGGGCGTTCTTCATATTTCAATATATTTAGGACTGTCAAATACAGTCGTCCATGTTATCAGTTTCACTATCAGTCATGATAGTTATCAATAAACCATGTATTACCTTAAAGGTCATGCTATCATGTATTCACGGTCCCATTTTCTATATATGTGTGTTTGCACTCCCACGTTCATATTAGTCAGTCAGATTTGTTCATGCATGAAACCCTTTATGTTTAGCCTACCTTCCTCGTATACTCAGAACTCCATTTGTACTGATGCATTTGCGCTATGGTGCTTTCTTTTCATGTTACACCACAGGTTTTAAGACATGAGCTCCAGCCCAGCAGTAGCGGTAGCATTCCAGTCGCAGAAACACAATGAGTCCTCATTAATTTGAGGACAATAGGATTTTATTTATTTATTTATTTATTTAGTTCAGTTTTATAGAGTTAGTTGGAGACATGTTCCTTCAACTCCTTATTCAGATAGTTTAGAGGCTTTCAGATTTATGTTCAGATTTACGTTCAAATTGAGTTGTTTTGGGTATTTACACCCACATAATTGTATTTAGTTGAACCTTATGGACTTACAGTTCTATGTATTCCAAAGTATTATATCATGATTTGCAGTATATAGTTACAGATATCAGTCATGGGTTAGCTTGTGGTCCTTTGGGGTCATGAGCACCGTGTAGCATTCCGGTTGAGCGAATCGGGGTGTTATAGATATGAATTACTTAAAGATAGAGAAATAAATACTAAGTTCTTTCATGAAATTGACAAAGGAAGGAGAAACAGATTAAGAGTTACGAGAATGTAGAATGAAGAAGGGGTATAGATAGAAGAAGAACAAACAATAGTAGATACAGTTGTAGACTTTTTCTAGAAGCAGTTTAAAATGCAGGAAGATGTAGAAGAGTTTACTATGCTAGAAGAGATACATAGGTTGGTGACTGTGATTAGAATAGGGATATTAACAGAATTCCTATGGAAGACGAAGTAAGAGAAGTAATAATGGGGTCAAATAGGAATAGTGCAGGGGACCTGATGGAATGACAAAAGCATTCTTTATATATTAATGGAACATTATCAAGGAGGAAATACATAGAATAATAATTGCCTTCTTTTCTGGCTATCAAATTCCAAGATTATTATACATATTAATTTGGTATTGTTACCGAAAAAGTTAATAGTGAATACTTTTTCAGATATGAGGCCAATTTCACTGAGTAATTTTATGAATAAGATTTTCTCAAGAATTATTCATGAAAGGATCAAACGAATTCAACCACACCTGATATCACCTGAGCAAGCAGGTTTTGTAAAGGGAAAAAGCATTGCTAAAAATGTTTTGGTGGTTCAGGAGATAGTATCAGAAATAAGAAAGAACGACAAACCACCTAATATTGTTATGAATTTAGATATGATGAAGTCTTATGATATGGTTGAATGGCTTTTTTTAACAAAGGTTTTGAGGAAAATAGGATTTTTAGAAATGTTGATAGACATGATGTTTAGGCTGTTAGAGAATAAATGGTATTGAATTTTACTGAATAGATAGCCTAAAGGATTTTTCAAATCTTCAAGAGTTTTGAAACTAGGAGATCCTCTATCTCCTACTTTGTTCGTTTTGGCAGCTGAAGTTTTGTATAGAAATTTGAAGAAATTGATGCTGGAGAAGGAGTTTCAACTGTTTGGTATGCCAAGAGAAAGTCCTAAGTTAAATTATTTGTCTTTTGCAGATGATATGATAATTTTATGCAAAGATGAAGTGAAAAATCTACAGATGGTGATCAATACATTGGATGGATATGAAAAACCATCTGGGAAAAAGATAAATAAGGAAAAGAGTGTTATTTATTTACATAAAAGGGTATCAAATGGAATAGGAGTTATGGCAGAAATGGCTATAGGAATCTTGAGGAATGAATTTTATTTTATGCATCTTGGTTGTACCATATTCTATATGAGAAAAAAGAAGGAGTACTATTAATAATAATGAATAGAATAGCAAGCAAGGTGCAGACATAGAAAGGAAAACTTCTATCATAGAGAGGTAGAGCTATTTTAATAAACAATGTGTTACAAAGAGTTCATATACATTGCTTGTCAGTAATGAAAGACCCTTTGAATGGCTTAAATTCTATTCAAAAAATTCTAGCATCATTTTTTTGGAGTAGCAGAATAGGGGAAAAGGATAGCATTTGGTAAAGTGGTAAGATGTGTGTTTACCACAAGAAGAAGGAGGCCTAGGATTTCAAAGAATTTTTGATATCTCTATGGAATTATTTTATAAAGTATGGTAGACTTTTAGAGCAACATCTTCCATTTAGAGTGAGTATATATATAATAAATTTTTCTAAAAAGAGCATCCAAACATTGTGATATGGAAAATTGGTGCAGGGGGATACCAAGTGTGGAAAAGGATGTTAAGTGCTAGAGATATGGTGGAACATTTAATAGTATGGAAATTGAGAGAAGGGAATGCTAATTTATGGTTGAATTATTGGACTGGTTGGGGGGATTTGTATTCACTAAAGGAAGGGAAATGGGATGAAAATTAGCAGTATTAACATGTAACGGAAATTATGAAGGATGGTAAATTAGATGAACAATTGGTTACAAGTATGTTCTCACCAAGTATGGTTGAACATATTTTAACAAAAGTACATCCACCAAAGGGGGAAGGACAGGATAGAACTGTATGTAGTATAAAATTAGATGGAGCATTTACAATGAAGACTGCTCGGCAATATATTAAGAATAAAGGGTAATTGAGTAACATATATAGGAATATTTGGATTAAGGGGATACTATTTAAAATATGTTTCTTTATGTGGAAGTTACGGAGAGGCAAAATTCCTGTGGATGATTGTGCTAGAATATTTTGAATGCATGGTCAATCTAAATGTTTATGTTATGAAGAGCCTATAGTGGAGACAATCAGTCATTTCTTCAGAAGATCATATTATGCTAACATAACTTGGTTCTATTTTTCTTCTGTTGCAGTTATTTCTATTCAAGATCTACCTCTAAGAGGTACTATCATTAAATTATAGGAATGTCAGGTGAAAAAGACAGTTCAACCTTATTTCCATGTTCTACCAAACATTATTTTATGGGAGATATGGAGGAAAAGAAATATAATAATAAGAATATAACAGATTGAGGCTGATTTATCTATTGTGATATATTTCTTCAGCTATGTTTCAATTTCAGCTAGGCATAATTTAGTACGGATATGTCTAATTTGGATGGCCAGGTCAAATTGAATATTTGACCTTAGTTTAGATTTATTGGTTCAGTTTCGGAATTGATTCCTTAGAATAATGGTTTGGAAGTTATGATATATTTGGAGTGTGAATACCTACCCGCCGTCAGGGTTGGTTGGGTATTTAAGATCGAGTTATTCAACCTTTGTGTATTTTAGCTTGGAGTATGGGTCATAAGTGCATCCTTTGTTTACGATTTGTCTTAGTTAGTATTTAATTTATAGGCTAGTTAAGCCAACTCCATGGTAACCTATTTGATCTTCTCGACTTTGGATGGATTATAGTTGATAGGTGTTCAGATAATAGCCCATGGACCCGGTATTGATTCTTTCATCTTTGAGATCATGTATTAAATATTTTTCTAAGATTCTCAGATGATATACTCAATGGGAGTGGTATAGTTGAGTTAGATTTAGCTTGGGTTCACTCTCTATTGAGAGGACATCCTTGAATTGATTATTCAGTGGTAAGAAGTTGTGTGTTAGACTCCTAGATTTTATTTTAAAGGATCATCCGGAAAAGTTATAGCATTGGTATAGATTGCATAACTTGATTATCTTCATTTGGTTCTCATGTAGCTTCGTATGGGGTTATTATTATGTTTGTCGTATGGACTTTCAATAAATCAATTTTGGCTATTCGAGCTTTCTGTGAAGAGATTTTATAGGTAAGACCTAGGTAATTAACCTCTTATCTTAGGGTGGATAACATATTTTAAATGGTAAAGGTAGGTTATATGTGGACTTAGAGTTGATTGTATGACTCATACGTTGGTTCTCTTTAGGATTGGAAGAGCCTTCATTGGATTATGTAGGTATCGAGATGGTATCAGTTTTCCATGGTTTGGATTTGCATGCTTCGACCTTACTTAGTTCAGTTAGAGACCAGTTGGTGGTTGAGGTTATGTTTTGGCTATTTTAAAGTAATTTCAGAGAGATGGAAAAGGGATACTTGTGGTTTAAACCCATGGAAGTGTCCTCTCTTCTTATAGATTATATGGGAAGAAATGCTCAGAACATGCGGGCCCAGCACCTCATCCTTTAAATCTATTGAGGTCTTTCTAGCTATAAACTTTCGTTGATGAGAGTTCTTTTAGTAGTGGATATTGTAATATCATACCCCAAATCCCGTTGGAGCGGACTGGCACTCGTAGCCGAGGAGGCACGGGAGAACCCGTTCATAACCTATACTTTCACATTTACATTACTTATGAAAATTAGAAATTTGGGCAGCACTTCGTTGTAAATAGATTAAAACAGTACTTGTATCAGCCCAGCAGACACGCATAAATATATATACAAACAGTAATTGGCCATCAGAGCCATCACGTCTATCAACCAAACACTCCTATGGCTGTACAATATGTCTACAAAAGCCTCTACATAGATACACAACTGAGTTAGGGTCGGGACAAAATTCCGCCCACAAAAGACTTTTATACAAATAACAAAAATACATATAGACACGACTTGGGATGCCCCAAAACAACTGGAGCTCACCACTAACAACAGAATGTCCTGGCTCTTACTGCGGAGGTGTACGACCTGAAGTACCTGTTCCTGCAGGCATGAATACGGGTCCCCGTGAGGGACGTTAGTACGGAAATATGTACTGAGTATGTAAGGCAGTGAGTATCAAGATGAGATACAAAAGATCAACAGACCCAGATACCAGTGAATAAACAGTACGAGTAGACCACACTTAAAAGAGCTGATGGGATACCTGCACATTACTTTCATATTATTACTTCCCGTAATCCTTATCAATACATAACATATGTCATACAATGACCAACTGATCAGTGGTACTAATACAATACATCAGGGACCACCCCTGGAATAGCATATATACATAAACTTTATAATACGATGGCCAACTGATAAGTGGTACTAATACAATACATCATATCATCAATTTAAAATACAGACATTCCATTTCTTAATTAAATTAATCTTTGAGATTGGTTACTTTGTGGTCACACCTTATGGAACTTGAAACCATGATACCTCAATAGGAAAAACATGTAAATAGGTAATAAATATCATGAAAATGAAGTAGAGAATCATGGATACCTCATTGAACCATTTCGGAGTCAACAATAGTATATGGACATTTTTTTTTACTAGCCGGACATCTTAAAAGTGAAAACAAGTTCAATTGGTAATGTCGAAGATCATATGATGTTATTATGTGTCATGTGTCGTAGGACAATGTTGGAAGCTTACTTGAGAGTGCCATGGGTCATTATTCATGCCAAAGATTAGATAGAGTATGTCTTACATACCTTGATATAACCACTTCAATACAAGTCCAACTTGACTTCCCGTACTCTTCGAACACTTATCTACAATAAGTCATTTGTGGCAAACTAGTATTAGAAACCAAACCTTACCATTTAGGTATTAACTTCACCAAATAATGTCTAGGAAGTAATCCTTTAACTCATCAATAAGAGTTCTACATACATCCTCTTATACTCTTATTACATTCACATATCATGCATTTTCATGAAATATCCCTCAACATCACTCTTAGCCTTTATTTCCCTTCTTAATCACCATCCAATACCAACATGATCACTAGGCATACATAACCACTAATATAATGATATATCACCACAATTCATCCTCCATAATCCAATACAACAACTTCCATAATTTACTACTAACAATTTATACAAAACAATTCATAACTATGTTTTTGGTTATCTTCCAACATCAAGAAAATACTCATAATCCTTTATCAATACTTATTCATGGATAAGAATCAAGAATAAACAATATTCATACCTTAACAATGAACTATTGCATTTAGAATCCTCCTTATATAACCATGGGGTGCTTCTCGAAGCTTTTGAGATGGTGAACACAACTACGGAACCAATTCGAAATTTCTACGGTTGAATCACAAAATATTTGAAGTTGAAATTAGGCTAGCGTTTCACCTTCTCTTAATAATTGGATGATATATGATATATATGAGGCTAAGTGTAGGTTTATAAAGACCCATTTTCGTCCAAGAGGTAATAGAAAATGACCATTTTGCCCTAAAAATTTAAATAAATTCGAATCTGTCCCCAGTGGACAATTTTGACAGGCTGAAGTAAATCGATCATAACGCTTTACTCCGGTATCGGATTTGGGTGAAACCAATTGCATTGGAAAAATAATTCAAAGGTATTTCATTTTAATATAAAGTATACCACCCAGTTCTTTCTGTACAACGAGTTATGGTCTTTTAAATTTGACCCAAAAATCTGTCCCACAATTCTGTTTTTTTTTGATAGGCTGTAGTAAAACTGGTATAGCTCCTTACTCAGACATTGGATTTGGATGAAACCAATTTCATCGGAAAGAAGACTCTCGGATATTTTCACAAAATATATAGAAGCTCACACATTTCTTTTTGTACAAGGAGTTATGATCATCTAAAGTTGATCTAAAAAAATAATTGCCTAGCTGCAGTAATTTTCCTGCAGATTTACTGTTCACAGGCTTCCCGGCCACCATTTTGAAATTTCGAATATGCTCGCTTATATGAAATACTCCTATGTTTTGTGCAAAATTTATATCGTTGGAAAGCTTATTCCAATATCTACACATACAACTATTGACGGGACACTTCTGAACACCATAAACTTAATTTAACCCATACGCAAGCCTTTAGGACTCTATATAATCGCGATAAGTGTACGAAAAAATTTACGGGGTGTTACATGTAATGACCCTCTAGGTTCTTTCCTTCATTTGCATACATTTCAAGTATTTTGAGCCTTCTCATAATGGATACAACTCTTTGATGACTTATTGGAATTATCGGTTGAATGATCTGACAGTCACATTTCCCTATTTTAGAGCTTTAGCCATTTTGGATTAAGTCTTAGACCAAAACTCTAAGTATATGACCATAGATGAGAATTCTAATAGTGCCATCATCTTTGGAATGTCAACTTTAGGATAGGTGGACTCTTCGTTTAGGTCCCAAGGCTTTCGGGCTCATTTTGAGCTATTTGTCGAAAGTTACGAAAATTAAGTTAGGTGTTGAGCCACTTTGTATGGAAATGACCTTACATGGAAATTTTGACTGTGTCGTTGAGTCCAAAATGCCAAATTTGTGGTTACATAGTTCATTTACTTATATGAGATTCTTAATGGATCCTGAATAGTTGGCATTCCATGTCTCAACTGTCAACTAGTGTTGTCTCTATAGCACACCAAGGTTCGTGATCACGATACCCTTGGTAGGGAACTAGTGTAATCTCAGTGTGCAGGTCGCTATTTCTACCAGCCTGTATTGTACAACCATAAGATGTGGAGATCTCAAGCCCCGTGTCGTGATTGTGGAACCTGAGTGTTTGGGTTGGGTATAAATGGACCCCTTATTTCGCTATATTAGCTATTTCTCATCCATTTCTTTAGAGCTTAAATCGTAAAGAGTAAGGTTAATTGGGGTTGAATCTTCCAGATGATTTCGGGAGCTTGCTTAGCAATTTTTCCATGATTTCCCTTCGAATTCATGGTAAAATTCTTTCAATTTCTTGATAAATTCTTAGAAATTAGGGATTTGAATTCTTAAACTTTAAAAGTTAATTTGAGACCCGATTTGTGCTCACCTTTTGAAAACGGCTTCCATATCCTTCGAAGGACCATGTGATGGGTTAAATTTTTGAAGTACATTCACGGGAATCCACTAGACTTCACTGAATAAACCTCACTAATTTCATCAAGTCTCTCAACAAACTAATTCCCCGAGTGCTTACCTCAAATCAATCAAAATATCCCACGGGTGTTCTACACCTTTACCTATACAAACCCTCAAATAGCGCCATCTAAATGCTATAATAGTAACTGTTGTTGAAGGAGAACTCCACTAAGGGCAATAACTAATCCTAATGACTACTATAATCCTTAATACACACTCAAAGGATTTCCTCAAACACTTGGACTAACCATCCATCTGATGGTAAAATGCTATGCCTATATCAAGTTGAGTACCCAACTTATCTGCATAGAACTCCAAAAATTAGAGGTAAACAGAGTACCTCTATAAGAAATAATGGAGATACGTAAACCATAAAACAAACCAATCTCTCAAATGTAGATCTTGTCCAAGTTCGCCGTACTATAAGTTTTGTTCACAGGTATAAAATGCACTAATTTAATTAATCTATCCAGTATTACCTAAATGGAATTTACTTCCCCAAATCCAGGGTTCGGCCAACCATACTGTCTTGACTGATCCACTCCCACTTCCAGTAAAGAACAATAATCCCCTGCATCATACCACTAGGTGGCTGATGATCAAACTTTATTTATTGATACTTCAAACACTTGGCCAAAAACTCCATAATGTCTTTCTTATACCCCCCCCCAAAAAAATGTTAATTCAAGTCATGGTACAGGATGGAACCCTTGGGGGTTTCACCACACTGTGAGGGACTAGGTCCCTTAATGTCAATTATAGGTAAAACACCGTAAAACAGGCAGGAAGTAAGAGATAGTGCTAGAAGACTAAAAGAATAATAATTTAATGGAGAAATCCCCTTGGTCAAGGAAGGAAAAACTATATCTTGCCTAGAAAAACACCTCAGAAATACACTATAATCAAACTCTTAATTATAAATTTCAATGAACCTAACTCTAGGTTCCTTTGAGTTGTGGTAACTCTACTCCAAGCTGATCTTGAAAACTCTGCCAAGGACACACCATAATATTGATTAAATTTAATCAATATCTACCTTAGGTAACTATACCTAAGGTATCTCAAAGCAAAGAGAAAATTTCATTATCAGAACTCACTGAAGAACAATTTCTACTTAAGAACAATCATACAACTACGATCTTAAGCAGTGTTGAATATGGAGTTTTTTCCATTTCCTCTCTTCACTCTTTGGATTTACAAAGACCATATTATAAAGAAGAACCTTTTTCCTTTTACAAATAAGTGATGATAATGGCAAAAAGTCATTAGAACAGGTGTCCTAATTAGTACAAGTAGCATCTGCTAGTTTGTTACAAAAATGGACAAAGTTGTGCAAACGCATGCTAGCTGTACTATTCCCTTGAACATCCAGGGACCTGGACCCTTGTAGTCACCTACTCATCATCAAAACTACACACAACACTTTTACTTTTTGATGATAACAAACTAACCTCAAATATTTAAGAATCAATGCACATTCATCATATTTAATCAGTGTGATTACCACTACAGAAGATGAATTTTCCCCCTATCATCATGCTTTCACCATAATGCAACCTAGGCACCTAGTCCCTTATTGTCAATTGCAGCAGAAACTTTGAGAACATGAGTACATTTTCTTCCCCATATTATTGTGTCTTACCATACTTCCCCTTATCAGCAAGCACTACATGAGCACACACATACCTAGTCCTTATACATGAAGTCAGTATTCCTCTTGGAATTATTGAAAAGGATTAACATTAAAACAAGAGTAAATATAAGTACAATCTAATTAACTTATGGTAAATGGGGAAACAATAACACGAAGAACAATTTAAAAATAAAGTAAACATATGAGGGCCTCAAATAGAAATTCATTCATGATTAATTAGGATAAGTACCATTACAATATACAAAAAAAAATATAAAAGTACTATACACTATAGGAATAGGAACTCAAAACTAACTTAAGAGACTAACATAATAGGATTCTAGTAGAAGGGGGTTTAGGGGAGTAGGATTTCATTAACATTTCAAGTATTTCATTTTTAGAAGTACGGGCATCCAACAACTGTTGGGTGAGATTTTTTACATCAACATTCAGTCCTTGGACTTCATCAATCAATTTTGTAACTTTTTCCTTAGGCTTTGTATTTTCTCCTGCAAGTTCTTTAGTGGCACCAGGTCCCTTAGAGGACAATTTCTGATTCTGTAATTTCAAGTGAACTATCTTAGTATACTTTGCAGCTAATTTGATCATTTGCTCGTCCATTTCTTTATTAACTTGCTTGAGCAACCAAAAGTTCAGAAACTTCAGATACAGTTCCCACTTTCCCTTCTATGCAGTCATTCTCCACCTATGTTGCCTTGTTGAGCTTTTGTTTTATAGCACCAGGGGTTGTTTTTTTCCCAATTACTCCAACGTGCTTTAACACTTTGTTTAGGAAATACCCATAGGCATTCCATTTTTACCATTCTTTTTATGAATCACTTTATGCATATTGTTTATCATTAGAGTAGGAAGACATCAACTCAAACTTACTTAAGAATTTTATTAAGAAAAAGTCAACATCAGATAAAATGGTTCTCTTTTCTAATCTAGGAAAGGGAACCTTGTTCACAAGTTCAAATACCAACTGGAACTCACTTGTGAGAAATTTCTTTTTAGCCCCAACTATTGGTGCCCCACCCACTTTTGAGGCTTTAATCATAAACTCAATTGTGGGTTTTTTCCTTACAACAATTCTCACCCCCATAGTACATCAAATTCCTCCCAAGGTTTCTTTATCCAGTCTTATTTATTTTCTTTGCACCTACATAGATAAACTTAATTCAATTTCTTAGAAATCTATAGAATAATAAAATTTTCTCATTTCATTTTCAAAAACCACTGGTGCTGCTTTCTCAAATAGATGCAGCCTTCCTTGGTGACTGACATATTTTACCAACTCCACTATTCTAGCTTTCTCATAGATTTTGGAATCAAATATTCTTCTTGATAGCTCATTTTGTGTTTTCATTCTTCCAATCCTTCTTTCTCTGGCCATAGTTTTGTTTTCTTTCTCTCTTTTTATTCTCTTGGGTTATTACTTGGTTCTCCCTTTTCATTAGTTTTTCTCTTCTTGGGACCAAGTCACTCAAAGACCTTTTACTTTTTCACAGCTATGTGCTTCTTTCTACTTATACCATAACTCCCAAACATTGTATCAAAGGACCTAGTCATTTCATTTTCATGAAATTATAGTCTTTTCTTCCTAGATGCAATAATAATATCAGAATCATTGTCCTCATATTTTCTCAACTCCAAAAATTCAAGATTCTTTTCTTCTTCTATAGTAGATTTCTTAAGTCTTCTTCTTTTAGTCATACAAGACTTACTCTTCTGCCTTGCATCTAATAACAATGTAATATCAGACTCTCTAGTGAAGTAATATCTGGTAGCTTGTACACCAGAGTTAATAATATTATCCTTTCCTTTATTGTCCTTAAGTTTCTTTATTTTCCAAATTAGAGGGTTTTCATCATAATCCTCTTCATCTTGCTCATTAGGAGGTAAGACAAATATCTCATTCTTTGTTAAATCAATTTTTTCTCCTATTAATTGCTCCTCTGTATATGTTGAACATTCCTTGAAATCATGTGCAAGCAAGAGCAAATTCTTAGGTATCCAATCTATGTTGCTGAAAGAATTAGACTTCTTTACAAGGGTCTTATCATCAACCAATTGGGAAAATGTTGGGTTTGACTTAGATTAGGTAGGAGAACTAGGTTCTGGTAAGTTCATTGATTTTTTAATATCTTTTAATTTTTTCAGAGGGGACATCGATTGGAGAAACATTGGAGGACTCTGGTTTTGTTGAGAGAATATATCCTTCAGATTGAGGAACTTATTCAACAATTGGGGAACCACAGACTTTGTTTAATTAAACTTCCAAGGCTAACTCATCAGGATTTCTACTTAACCCTAGAGGTTCAACTGGAATGGTTTCAGTAAAGGTTTCAGAAATTTTGGAAGAAGGACTGATGGTTAAAGAACTTTGTGACTCTTGAGGATGATCAGTGGACAATAATTTGATGGAGGTTGAAGAGATGGAATTTCAGACATTTTGAATTTTTTTTTTAGAAAGGAAAGAGAAAACTCTATTTTGATTAAGGAAGGAAAGAATGTTCTAAGTTAATTGATAAGAGAGTGAAATAAGAGGATTTTTATTTATATTTAAAGAGATGATCATTTGACATTTAATAGATACCTTTTGAATAGACACATTAGATGATGATGGTATGACTCTTTACATTTGAACTAAATTGACAGATTTTGTTCATATAGGATTGGATATGTGGCCTTTTTGAATTGAAATTTTATAAAAAATTTAAGGAACATTAATTTGGTACTTACCTGAGAGATGGGTCCAGGTCTCTCTTTTTGAGTGAATTTTCAACTTGTATTTGCTTCAACTATTTTCCTCCAAAGATGTCCCCTTGGATGTATACCTGTAAAAGTATGATACTGAGTTAGATTAACATGTACCTACTCTATCATGGATATATGTCTCCTTGACATACCCAATTTTGAGGAGTGACACTAACTCAGATGCCAGGTCAGGGTCGTTTTATCAAGCTTAGTCTCAATTTGCACTTTAAGAATAGGTTTGAGGACCAGGTACAAGATAACTTTACTCATAATGACTCATGGTTCTTCTTCTATGATGAATTCATATGGAATGTGTTCCCTTGGAATCACCTCTTTCATGATGAGACACTTCCACCTTTAAGTGTCTTAAGAGAGACAATCCAGTCAGATCTCCTATTATTAAACTTAGAGCACATACTATCAATAAACCATTCCTAAATTTAATCCCCTTTCTCATACCTAAAATTGTGATCAAAAGTTGGGATTTAGGAACCAACTTCAGGTTGAGTTTCCAGTAGGAGGACAATAGTGAAATCAGTTCCTTCTAGGACCATCTTTGAAGAAAGTTTCTTTTTACTCCTTTTAGAGACTTGAAGACCTTAGGATGTGCATTCTCCTACTGAATGTATTCAGTACTTCTCATTTTATCCTTAACCCAATGCTGACACCTTTCTTTTAAATGTCTATCTCTTCCACCTTTCTTAACATCATGATTAGACTTTCCTTTAGATCAATATTTTTTGAATTCACCTTGGTATTTCAGGCTTGTACCATCATTAAAACCATGACAAGTCAAACTAGAAAGGATCTAGATAAAAGAACTCCATTTAAGAGACTTGTTGAGCTCTCTCTCAAATGGACCAGGTCCCTTTTTAACTCTTCATCCTTGTGTAGTGTGGACATAAGATATTGTTGAGAAACCCTCATATTCTCCTCAAGATCTATCTGAAGTTTTGATGCTTCCTTCTTCCCTTTAATATCTAAATTATTTCCCTTCTTCAATTTATTAGCAAACTCAAATTTTTGGATTTTAATTTTTGTGAATAATTATTCAGTTTCAAAAATTTGAAGAGTTAAAGAAATCAGTTCAAGTTCTTAATTTTCAAATTTTTCTTCTAGAGGATTGATCTCAATGGTTAGCTCATATAGAGTCAATTAGAACAAGAGCAAGCCTTTTTATCTTCCTAGTAGCGTAGTTCGCAAGATTATCCTTAATATATGAAGTAATTACCTCATTTTTTGTTCATATTCAGTGTTGTACATAAGAGAATACAAGGAATCATACACAACCAGAAACTTTTCCACAACTAACATTGACATATCGTCATGCTTCTAAACTGTATCTGATCACTAGAGGACTCTACTTATGTTGCCAGAGCTTACTTTACTGCATACTCAGTTTCATTTTTCCTTCTTTATTTTTTAGGGACCAATTCCTTCTTATGTCCTTTATCAACTTCAATATTGAGATACTCCTAATAATACAATTTATGCATTGGACAATCATTAATGAAATACTCAAGACTTCCAAATTTATGACAAACCTCAATATTTATTCCTCTTCTACTGCTGCTTTCTTTTCTTTTGAACTAACCGCTTTTCCTTATGTCTTTGAAAATCCTTTTCCTCAAATAGGAAACATCAGTTTCCTCTTCTGCTGAATCATGTTTTAAAGCCTTAATTGTCAGAGATTTTTCCTTCTTTATTTCATTCTTCTCAGCCCCTGCTGCTTCTTGAGACCATAAGTCTTTTTATTTCCAATCAGTTCATCCATACTGAAGGTCTTCAGGTTTTCGGCTTTAGTTATAGCATCTACTTGGATTTCCTAGGTCTTAGAATGAACACCAAGAATCTTTCTCACTTGATTATACAATGGGATCACTTCTTCTAAGCAGTGAATCTCATTCATGATAGAAGTAAATCTAGTATCCATTTCTTTGATGGTTTCTTCTTCTTTCATGGTGAAGGTTTCATACTAAGTAGTATACATGTCTACATTAGAATTCTCCGAATCAGTTGTACCTTCATGAGAAGTCCTCAAGCAAACCCAGATCTCCATGGTATTTTCATAAGTTGTGATCCTGTTATATTTACTAGGCTCTATGCCATAGACAAATGATTTCTTGGCCTTGTAAATATTCTCAATTTTCCTTATACCTTCATCATTATATTCCCGCTTGCTTTTTACTACCATTCTTGTTATTTATAATTCTTTGATTTCTTTTATTGGAACATGAGGATCATATAGAATTGTTCCATAAGTTGACTATCCTCAGCCATAATGAAGTCAAACATCCTAGTTTTCTACTACCCATAATGTTGCCCATTAAATCTTGATGGTTAAGCGGTAGATTGCCCTTCTTCCATGTTTTGTATAGTATCCATGATAACCAAAACACTCTAGGTTTGAACCTTTTTGAGTGAACCAACTCTGATATAAATTGGTGGAACCCTTGGGGGTTGTGCCACATAGTGAGGGACTAGGTCTCTCAAAGTCAATCAGAGGCAAAACACAATAAAGTAAATAATAAGTATGAGACGGTGCATGAAGAGTAAAAACCCAAGAATTTAATGTGGAAACCCCCTTGCTCAAAGGAGGAAAAACTATGGTTTTCCCTCACAAGCACCTCAGATATCCACTATAATCAAACTGTTGACTATAGATTTCAATGAAACTAACTCTAGTTTCTTTCCGCTTGTGATAACTCTAATATTAGCTTATCTTAACAACTCTTCCAAGGACATACCCTAATATTGATTAACTCTAACAAATATCCACCTTAAGTCATTTACAAATTAGAACCCACTTAAGAATAATGTCTATTGAAGCATACTCGTACAACTAAGAAGTTGAGAGTGCTGAATATGGTATTTTTGCCTTATACCTTTCTCTATTCTTTGGATTTGCAAAATCCATTTAATGAAGAAGAACCTTTTTCATTTTACAGATGATTCATGATTAGGGATAAAATATAATTAGACCAAGTGTCCTAATTAGTACAAGAAATACTGGCTAGTTTGATACACAAATAGGCAATGCTGTGCAGACGTGTGCCAGCTGTACTGCTTCCTTGAACATACAGGGACCTTGTCCTTTGTAGTCATCTTCTTATCATCAAAACTACATATAGAATTACATCTTAGCCACTTCTATATAAATAGTATACTTCAAGCAATGAGCCTTTTCTAAGACGAGTCTAATCTAACCACAGATTCTTAACGTACAAACATGACCACCGATCCTCAAAATACCCCCAGGACTAAAGGATTTTGTCTTTACCTCTTCACTCAATCAGTTATCATAAATTGAACTTAATTTCTCATAATTAAATTTATGAGCTCGAATCTTGTTCATCAATAAAATTCTAGCCCAACATATGCCAAAATATGCTCAGGTTTAAAAATATTAAGTCGAGCCACCTAGTTTACTAAAATTTTAACATCTAAGGCTAAAGGCCACTCCTCTATTAAAAGATAAGCCCAAACCCCATACTCACCATATTTCTACTCAAGGCATCTGCTACCACAGTAGCTTAGCCTAGATAATAAAGAATAGTGAGATCATAATCCTTAAATAATTCTAACTATATATGTTGCCTCTTATTAAGATTCTCTACATGAAGAACAATTAAAGGTTGTGATGATCGGAGAAAATCTCATCATGAACTACATACAAGTAGTGTCTCCACAATTTCAACACAAACACAAACACACTAACTCTAAATTAAGAGTGGGGTAGTTCTTCTCATAAGCCTTCAACTATCAAGAAGCATAACAAATTACCTTACCCTTCGACATTAACAAGACACCCGAGACAAATATAGAAGCATTATAAAACACAGTGAAAACCACACCGTCTTTAGGAAAAATCAATATAGTAGCCATAGTCGAAAACTCTATGACCTTTTGAAAAGTCCTCAAACAATCATCTGACCACTAGAAAACAATCTTCTTTTATGTCAACTTGGTCTCATGACCCAAGACTACCCCGTAGTCGTAACATAGTACATCGAGTCACAAGGAACCCCGAGCTAACCCATGGCCCGACATAAGAATTAAATACTAAAAGAATTTAACCAAAATACTGGGAAGAAGATAACTTACATAAACAAATGATAAATAATCATAAGGTCAAGGTAGATAATGTTTGAAAATAATCAAATGAAATTTATACCATGTCTGAGTATCTAACTGATTGAAGGCCTATAAACATGATAAGTTGTTGGGATAAGTCCCCAACAAACTCTGACTAACTAAAATAAAATAAAGTATTGAAATGAATAGATGATAAAATGACTAGTCCTCAATTTATGAGGATTTTCCAATGCAGCATGTGTGTGAATGCACTTAGGGCTATTCGAGTGCTGAGTTTCCAAACCGGTATTAGTAAATAATATAGAGCAAAAAGTATGCAATCAATATTTTGAATGTACTGGGTATATGAGATGAAAAACTAGTTGATGTACATATATATTTAATATTAATCCATAAACATGAAATTCAAATCCAGGACCAATTATAATTATGTGCTAGGTAATTAAACAACTGAATACTAAACTCCTGGTCAAGCAAACTAAAACTGAACATAATCTGAATACATAACTGGGGACGTAGGAGCTAACATTTAACCAACATACCAATCTGAGCTAATCAGGATCCAACTTATAACCCCTGTTGTAAGGGTGTCAGTACCTTGCCAAAGGTACCAACGGTAGCTGATATGGATCTACTAAACTAATGTCCTAAAGGACTAGGGTGTCATTTATTTATTGGTGGATGACCCCTCATAACCTATGTTTCCAACATTGTTTTGGAGCTTAGAGACTTATAATAATGGTCTCAGTTGTAAACTGGTGGGTGATCCTTCATTCCAAGGTTTGCTCAGTGGTAAGTACTACCCCCAACTTACCTAAAACTGATAAATGATATATGTTCAACATGATCCAATAACTTATGTATGATAAACATGATCTGATAGTTGATATATGCTCAACTTGGTAATATTTTGAATTTAAAAACATAAGCATGATATCAATGGCTCATAATATGTAAATAGATATATGCATGGATTTCCTAAGTATCGGGTGTTCAAAACAAAGCAGCTTTGTACAATATAAATGAATATGATATTATTAAAAGTTGATCATATAGGTAAAATCATGATAATTGAACATAGGTGGTAACTAATCTTGTAGAAAATATATACTAATGGTCATACACATAAACTTAGGAGAGTTAAGATATTTATATTTTACATGCAACCCAATTAAAGGGAAAAGGGATTTTTCTTATAAATTTAGAGAGTTCCTGGCACTCAGTAGGTGGAAGGGACCCTTAGATGAAATCCCGCATACCATAAAGAAAACCCCTTAAAGAGATCTCCTTGAAACTTAAACTTGCTTGATGAACCCTAGTTTTCTTTAGGAAAAAAATGAATTGCTTCTTTACTATGTGTTGAGTGATTTTTTAGTTATGAGAGGTTAGGATGATTTTTACCTTATATAAATGATGTTTGTGGGGTCTTAGAAAATGTGGGTTGGTTAAAAAGAGGGTGGAAATTACCAAAGATCCGTTGTTATAAACGGGAAAGAATTTTTGTTCTAGTCATCATGAATGACCCTATAACTCGTACCTTCAACTCATGAGTCATGTTCTTGTTCATGAATTGAGGTTATGAGGTTGTTTCGCTTCGTATGTAATGTAATGAGTCCCCTTCATCAGGTGACGAGACAACCTAATGACTCTTCATCACTGGTAACGAGTCATGGGGTCTAGCCATTACCCTTGGATTAAGTTTGAGATCTTAATTGAAGTGCAATGAATGAGACATAACAACTCGTTGCATCTATTAATGACTCATTCCTAGAGTCATTTTCAAGGTAGTATGATAGGACCTTCGGAAAAGTTCCAAAACTTTTTGGCATGACATCGGATTAAGATGAGATTGCAGCCTTCGAAAACCAACTTAATGGCCTATGTTTTGATGGGTTTATACCTTGAGGATTTTGGATTATTATAATATCTCTCCCTTGGGATCATTCATCCTCGAATGGAAGTATCTAAGCTAAAATACAATGGAGAAACAATGATTTTAGCACTGAACTTTTATAAGCATAACCATAAGATTATATCTGAATCTATAACTGATACATGAACTGGACTGAACTAATAAACGCATTTTATGACATGAAGATAGCTAAATGGATAACATAGAAATGAAAAAATCAATTAATTAAGGAAACTACTACCTCAAACTGAGACTGGGTTCAAAAAGAAGAGGTAGGGGTACTTTGTCAGCATATTTGATTCTGTTTCTCAAGTAGCTCTCTCAACTAATTGATTTTTCTATAGAATATTTACTAAAGTGACCTTTTTTTCCTCAACCTACGACGTAACGATCAAGGATCCCAACTGTAACTTCCTAATAAGAGAGGTTATTTTCCACACTAATCCTTTCTAAAAGGACCACTAAAGCTGGATTACCAATGCATTACTTTATCAATGAGAATTGAAACACTGGGTTCTCTGATGCTAACTATGTAGGTGATTCACCCAAGACTATTCCTCCAAAGAAGTATGTTGTGGTTAATGTCAAATGTAGTAACCCAAACCAAGTTGGGGTAGAACCCATAGGGAATTCATGGAATTATATCTTGAACTTGATAAAATTATAGGTAGTGCGAAAAAGTAAATGAGGGAATTGAAAATCACAGTAACACGTAACCGAAGTTAAGTACTTGAGGTTGTATATAGTAAGAGACGAACACTAAGTCTATTTTCCTTCTGGCTTTGTACTTTTAAGTTTCTCATGGTCAATTTACCTATCCCACTTCTTTGCATGCAAAGTCTAACAAACTATGTACTATCAACCATCTTGTGAATGTATTGATAAATCTCACTCTTTACCGAGAGAGTCTTAGGACATTACTTTACGTTCCTTTTCCTAAAACCCATTACAACTATCACCTTTTGTGTCTCTATTGATTAGATGAGGGTTGATATCCTTGAATCACTATCGTAAGGTTCTTTTCCTAAATCTTAAACACCCTTGTGAGGAGAATTTTTAATACAAGAAAGTCCTTAGTTGTTGGAGTAAATAAGGAAGCAATTAATGCAAAGAAGATCACAATACACACAGCTACAACAATTTAGATGAATCTCCTACTTTTCTTACATTGTTAATCCTCAAGGATTCCCACAACCCTAGTTAAGATAGTTAGAAACTCATGGTATTACAATAATCCATGGCAATTAGTGAATAAGACATAGAATTAATTGAACAAGAATGATAAGAATAAAATCCAAACCTTCAATTGAATACAAAACCAAAATCCCAAGAACAAAGTATCAAGTAGCAAATTACGTAAAAAAAAATCAAAAATGCATAAATTATTACAAAATAACCCCAAGTGTATTTATGGAGTCTCTAAGTAACAAATGAAACCTAACAAAAACAAATAAGGAAAGCTATATTGGCAGTTGTAATACCACAATCTTTCTTTAAGTCATATCTAGTCTCCAGAAGAGTTAGGGATTACTTTCTAAATAATTAATGTTTAAATAAAATAGTATTTCCCCAATTTTGACTTTTTATCATGTGGAAAATTGAATTAGATTTCCAATGATAACAATAGTTTCCAAATCCGGTATCAAAGTAAAAAGTTATGGACATTTTATAAAGAACTGTCGCAACTGCCCAGAAGTAACGGTCAGACCGACAGACCATCGAGCTAGCGATGGACCATCGCCCAAGACATCGTGACTAAGGTAGTGAACCCATCTTCTGGTGAGGTATGACGGCTAGGATCAATGGATCATCGTGCTAGTGATGGACCATTGCCCAAACCATCATATACGGGGAAGGCAGTTTATGTTCTGGCCAAGCATGACGGGATGGACTGACGAAATCTTCAGCTAGTGATGCACCATAGCCATTTTTGATCAATGATTTTAAGCCATTTATAAAAGGGTATTTGGGTCTTTTTCCCTTGGTTTAAACCCCTAATTATACCATACCAAAGCTCATAACTTCATTATTCACCCATAACACCAAATTAGGGTTTCTCTCAATGATCAATCCCCAAGAACAAGAAAACCTAGGTGTCTAATCCTAAGTCAAGAATCCAAGCTTTCCTCCACCAATATTAATGAAATATTCCACCCACGTATGTAATGTGTTGATTTATGTGTTCCTTTAACCTATGAAGCTCAAAAAACCCTATTAGAAATATAAACTTTTGATTCCTTTGTATGAATTGAATTATATCCATATTTATGTTGTTTTTTGATTTCCAAGTTGAAGTCTTTAATGATTATCATTAAAATATGTTAGTATGTGGTTGAAATTCTTGAATTGGAAGTGTAAAACTGTAACACCTCAATTTTCTAAACTGAATGCTACATGGTGCCTATATCCCTGAAGGACCACAAACTAACCAATGACTGATATCTGTACCTGTACACTACATAATATACATGAAGAATGCGGAAAACATGAACAATAGGCCATAAGGTTCAACTAAATAAAGAATTTATCAAAACATAACATCCATGTGGGGTAATGAATACCCAAAACAACTATATCTGAATCAAAACTGAATACAAATCTAAACTAAATCTGAAAGCCTCTAAGTACTATCTGAATAATAAGATGAAGGAATATGTCTCCAACCAACTCCGTAAAATTGAAAGCAAACTGAGATAATAAATGAATCAAATCATATCATCCTTAAATAAACAGGACTCACCGCAACTTTGTATACTAGAATGTTACTACTACTACAGATCTAGAGCTTATGTCTCTGGACCTAAGGTGTAACCTGAAAAAAAATCACCATAGTGCAAGTGCGTCAGTACGTGGGGATGTACTGAGTGTACAAGTGCAGCAGGCTGAATACAAAAGGGTTTACATATATGAGCAATGCTAACTGACTGACTAATATGAATGTGAGAGTGCAAACATACATGCATAGTAACTGAGATCATGAATGTATGATAGCTAAATCTATATTCTAATACATGGTTTACTGATAATTAATCATGACTGATACTATAGTTTTGATAACATGGGTGATTGTATCTAACAGTCCTAAATCTGATGGAACTATAATTAAATTGACTGTATCTGACAATCCTGATATACTGAAATCTGAAGAACTATCTGAGTTCTTTTATAGAGACTTATGCTAAAACTATGGGAGGTAGTTGTTTAACCGACATGCCCCATAGGTTCCATTATGGAAAAGCTGGGGTCCAATCTCTGTCCTAATTGGAAAGGTGTCAATACCGTGTCATTGGTAAGGACAACGTATGAGCAACCCACATATAACAGGTAAATCTAGTGAGAACAATGGAAACCCTCATATAATAGGTTAAGCCACCTCATATAGCCTCATATAATAGGCTGCAATGTCTCATCATATGTTGGCTACATAGTTCTTGAACACAAAGATGACTGCTAAGAATTACACCCTCATACCATAGTGATTGAATCTTGAAATAGATCTAATGTTCTTGAATATAGTCATAATACGACAATGAAATCACAATTTATAATTTAAGACATAATTCTTGAGCTCCATGGATGAAAGGGACCTATGGATGAACACTATGCATACCTTAGTGATTGAATCTTGAAATAGATCTAATGTATTATAAGGTTCTTGAAGAATTACTTAGGCTTTCTCTTGAGGAGATGATCATGATAGAAAATCCTAATCTTGTGGTTGAGAGTGTATGAGAAATCTTTTTGAGATGTTTAACTAAAAAGAATAGAAGATGATACATTCCTTGAGGGTTATAAGTTATGGGACGTAAAGGGAAAGGACCAAAATACCCTTACTAAAATGTCTCTCAATTGCTTGGAAAAATAGCTGATGACATTAAGGATAATCCATCATACTGGTGATAAGTCATCACGAATTATCGTCACAAAATGGTGAAATCTTGGTTTTCTGGTTAAGTTTGATGACATTGGTGATAGGTCGTCACGGGCATGAGGGCTTGTCACAAAATTTCGTCACTTAGTTTCCCAGCCTGACATGCCAGAGTAAAATGGGCATAACTCCTTACTCCGATATTGGATTTAGGAGAAGTTGATATTGTTGGAAATCTAATTCAATTATAAATATATTGGTGGGTCATGATCTTAGAGAATCATATAATAAGGAAAGATATAGTCATTTATTACTCATGAGTTCAATGAATGATCCTAAAAATGTCTGAACTTTTAGGGTATTACAATATCTCCCTCTTGGGAACATTCATCCTCGAATGAGAATCAACTGAGAGGGGATAAAAGACAAACTAAACATGACTTAACCTGAATAACTTAAATCTGATCTCATGACTGTAGGATAAATATACTGAATTTATGCATATCTGATGCATGGATAACTTATACATGAATGCATAACTGAGAAATCTGATAAACTGAGTTTCTCAAGATGAGAATGCATAGCTGATGCATGATCTTATAACTGAACTAATACATTAATTCATGAATCAGTATGCAATTGTAATAGGTACCAAGTTTTATGATGGGAATATGAACATGAAGCTAAATAAGCTTAAGAAGAACTATTACCTTGAGCTTGATCTGAATTAGCGTAGAAGAGGTGAGGATTATTGGTACGCATATCATCTTCTGCTTCCCAAGTAGCTCCCTCATGAGACTGATTTCTCCAAAGAACCTTGACTAGAGGGACTTCTTTGTTCCTCAATCTACAAGTCTGATAGTCTAAGATTTTGATAGGAATATCTTCGTAAGAGAGGTTGTTCTGAATGTCAATATACTGAATAGGGAATACATCTTTTGGGCCACCTATGCACGTCTTGAGCAAAGAGACATGGAAGACTAGATTAACTGAGGCTAGGTCTGAAGGTAATTCGAGCTCATAAGCTACCTTGCCAAAGTGACTAAGAATCCTGAAGGGATCGATATATCGGGGACTGAGTTTTCTTTTCTTGCCGAACTTCTTTACTCCTTTCATGTGAGGTATCTTCAGATAGATGTAATCATTGACCTAGAATTTGAGATCGTTTCTATGAACATCTACATAAATTTTCTATCAGTTCTGAGCATCTTCAAGTCTCTCTCTAATCAACTGAACCTTCTCTAAGGCGTCGAATACCAAGTCAGGACCTATGACTGAGGCCTCACTAACTTCGAACCAACCAATTGGAGATCTTCATCTCCTACCATAGAGAGCTTCGAATAGAGCCATTTGAATATTGGAATATTAGCAATTACTGTATGTAAATTCAATAAAAGGCAAGTGTCTACCCTTGAAATCAATTGCACACGCTCTTAGCATATCTTCCAGAATATGAATGGTCCTTTCTACTTGACCATCTGTCGGAGGATGAAACGTTGTACTGAGATGAACTTGGGTACCAAGACCCTTTTAGAATGCTTTCCAGAAGTGAGAGGTAAACTAGGTAAGTCTATTTTAGATGATAGATAATGGAACAGTGTGTAATCTAATCAACTCTATGATATAGAGTTTGGCATAATTCGGGGCTGAATATGAAGTATGAATTAGAAGGAAGTGAGTTGACTTGGTCATTCTATCTATAATGACCTAAACTTAATCATGTTGATGACGAGTGCGAGGAAAACCCATCACTATATCCATGTTCACAACTTCCTACTTTCAAGTAGGAATAGTGAACTCCTACATGGAACCACTAGGTTTCTGATACTCTATCTTAACCTACTGGCATGTAGAGCACTTATCCACAAAAGATGCAATATCTCTCTTCATCTCACTCCACCAATAGATCTCCCACAAGTCATGGTACATCTTAATGGCCCCTAGATGAATTAAGTATCGTGCTCCATATGCTTCTGCAAGAATTCGCTTCCTCAAGTCATCTATACCTGGAACACACAGACGACTCTGACAACGAAGAATGCCATCTCCACCTTGGCAGAAAATCTCTACTTCGTGATTCTGAACTAACTTTCTAAGCTTGACAAGGCTAGGATCCCTGTCTTGTTTCTCTTTCACCTCATAAACTAGAGATGACTCTAAACTACTCTGAACACATACACCACCCTATAAAGAGTTGACTAAGAAAACGCCTAGTCTGGAAAGCTGATGGATTTCTTAAGCTATGTTCTCCTTGCTATCTCAACATGAGAAATACAGAGTCTACTGAGAGCGTCGGCCACAATGTTGGCCTTGCCTGGATGGTAAAGGACACTCGTGTCATAATCTTTCAAAAGCTCTAACCACCTTTGCTGATCAAGATTGAGATCTTTTTAAGAAAAGACATACTAGAGACTTTTGTGATCTGTGAAGACATCTATATAAACTCTGTATATATAATGCCTCCAAATCTTTAAGGCAAATACCACGGTTACTAACTCAAGATCATGAGTAGGATAACTCTTCTCATGGGGCTTTAACTATCTGGAGGCGTAGGCTATGACCTTACCTTGCTACATGAGGACATAATCTAAACCTACCTTGGATACATCACAATATACTACAAACCCATCTAAACCATCTGGAAGAGCTAAACCTGGAGTTGAGGTGAGTTGAATCTTCAATTCCTGAAAATTCTTCTTGCATGAATTTAACCACTGACACTTGACCTTATTTTGAGTCAATCTGGACATGGGAGATACAATAGAAGAAAATCCCTTGATAAACCATCTGTAATAGCCAACCAAACCGAAGAAACTCCTAATATCTAATAAAGATACTGGGCGAGGCTAGTTTCTTACCGCTTTGGTTTTCAGAGGATCTACCCTTATGCCATCACCGGAAATAATATGGCCAAGGAATGTTGCTGATCTTAGACAAAACAATTACTTTGTAAACTTGGGAAATAACTAATGATCTCTGAGAGTCTGAAGAACAATTATGAGATGGTCTAAATGATCATGCTCTGTGTGAGAATAGACTAGGATATCATCTATGAAGACTATGATGAATATGTCTAAATACTGCTTGAAAACACGGTTCATCAAGTCCATGAAAGCAGTTAGAGCATTGGTAAGACTAAAGGAAATGAATAGAAATTCAAAGATACCATACGGAGTATGAAAAGCTAATTTCGGGATGTCACATTCTCTAACTCTAAGCTTATGGTAGCCTGATCTGAGGTCTATCTTGGAAAAATAACTGGCACCCTGAAGCTGGTTAAATAGGTCACCTATTCTGGGAAGTGGATACCTGTTCTTGATAGTAATTTTATTGAGCTAGCGGTAATCAATACACATCCTAAGAAAGTCATCTTTCTTGCGCACGAATAAGACTGGTGCACCCCATGGGGATACACTGGTCCTGATGAATCCCTTATCTAAGAGATCCTTCAACTGATCTTTTAGTTCCTTGAGTTCTGTTGGTATCATTCTGTATGGCGGAATAGAAATAGGCTGAGTATAGGGAAACAGAATAATGCCGAAGTCTATTTCTCTTTTGGGAGGAATGCCTAGAAGGTCTTTAGGAAAGACATCGGAATATTCATTAACCACTAGGACTGATTCCAAGCTAGGAGATCCATAACTGGAATCCTTAACTTGTACTAGATGGTACACACACCCCTTAGAAATCATTTTCCTTGCTCGAAGGTAGGAAATAAGCTGACCACTGAATGATGAAGTACTACCCCTCCACTCTAAGATGGGTTCATTCAGGAACTGAAACTAAACTATCTTATTTCTGCAGTTGACTGTGCCATAGCAGGAATGAAGCCAATCCATACTGAGAATGACATCAAAATCAATCATCTCTAATTTGACTAAATTTACTGACGTGAATATCTGAAATATCACAACTGAGCAGTTCTTATATACCCACCGAGATATAATGGTTTTACCCATTGGGGTAGAGACTGAAAAGGGCTCTGCTAAAATTTTAGGACTGATTTCGAAATCGCCTGCTATATATGGTTTAAGAAAATACAAGTATGCACCTGGGTCTATAAAAGCATAAACATGAACATGGAAAATCTATAATGTCCCAGTCACAACATCAGGAGAATTTTACTGATCCTGTCGGGTCTGAAGAGCGTAGAGTCTATTTGGGCATTGCCTATTCCTAGCACTGAAAGCGGCACCCTGCTGGTTCATGTGGCCGGACTAAGCTGTGGAATGGTTCTGCTGACCCTGAGGACTTGGCTGAGAACAATATCTAACTCTATTACCTGGCTTGTCACAACCAAAACAAATGTCACTACCCGCTTTACACACACCCTGATGGTCCTTAGCGCAAGTCTGGCACTGAGAATAAGTATAGGCACTACTAACACTGCCCTAAGATTTAGGGCTTGGTTTTTTATCTCGGTTTCCGTCTCTGAATTTCGGCACTGTAGCACTGGTGGAGTAAGGTGATGGAACTACTAACTTAGGAAAAAACTGCGAATGATTTCCTCCCTCTAATTTAGGCTGAGTAAAATTGAAACTGCCTAATGTTGCTCTTTTTTCTACCTCTCCGTAGTCTTAATCTTCTGCTTCTCTATTTCCTAGGCATGGGTCATGATTCTGGCTAAATTCATACAACTATTTAGCATCGTAGAGCTACACTCATTTAACACACTATCATTCACCCCTAACATGAACTTGCTCATCTTAGCCCTGCTGTCTTTAACCACATGAGGGGCATATCTGGCTAACTAAGTAAATCTAAGAGAATACTCCCTAACCATCATATTTCCCTATCTAAGGTTGATGAACACATGAACTTTGGCCTCCCTCAGCTCTTGGGGAAAGAATCAGTCTAAGGAAGCATTGACAAATTTCTCCTACTCAATAGGACATGTATCATCTACCCTCTCAGACTTCCACTATTTTTACCAAGTATGAGCCACATCTTGCAACTGATATACAGCTAACTCATCACTCTTAACAGAAGTAACACTCATTATGTCAATGACCTTCTCGACTTGGTCAATGAATTCCTGAGGGTCTTCATCAGACTTTGACCCGAAGAAAGATGGAGGGTTCATTCAGGTGAAGTCCCGAATACTAGCTGCGGCTGAGTTAACCACTATATTGGCTGGAATAACTAGTGTACGTTCATTCTGGGTACCTATAGACAGAGCAAGTGTGGTGAATGTAGCCCTAAACTCCGCATGAGAAACATGTTCACCCAAAGGATATTCGGGCTGAGGAGCTGGTCGATTTCATCTCTTTGGAGGCATATTCTGAAATAAGAGAATAATTGATTGGACTGAGATTTTAACTTGAGATTATGCTCACTAGCAGACATGAATACTAAAATAAAGGAAACTATTCCTAAAACATCTCATAGCCTTTTGCACATAAATTTGGCGTGCAACACACCCGTGTACAAGACCCTACTAGATGCAGCTTTCAAACTTTTTAGGACTCTTTTGAACCTTAGGCTCTGATACCAAGTTTTTAATACCCAACTTTCTAAAATGGAATGCTACACGGTGCCTATGACCTCGAATGACTACAAGATAAACCATGACTGATTTTGTACTTGTACACTGCATAATATACATAAAGAATGTGGAAAACATAAACAATAGGCCATAAGATTCAACTGAATAAAGAATCTGCCAAAACATAACATCCATGTGGGGTAACGAATACCCAAAACAACTGTATCTGAATAAAAACTGAATACAAATCTGAACTAAGTCTTAGAGACTCTAAATACAGTATGAATAATGAGATGAAGGAACATGTCTCCAACTAACTCCGTAAAACTGAAAGCTAACTGAGATAGTAAATAAATCAAATAATATTAGTTCTCAAATAAAGAGGACTCACTGCAACTCTGTATACTGCTACTGTAGATCTGGAGCTCGTGTCTCTGGACCTATGGTATAACATGAAAAGAAAGCACCATAGCGCTAATACGTCAGTACATGGGGATGTACTGAGTATATGAGTGATGTAGGATGAATACAAAAGGGATTACATGCATGAGCAATGCTAATTTACTGACTGATATGAATGTGAGAGTGTAAACATGCATTCATAGTAATTGAGATCATCAATGCATGATAGCTAAATCTATACGCTAATGCATAGTTTACTGATAACTAATCATGACTAATACTATAGTTCCGATTATATGGGTGACTGTATCTAATAGTCCTGAATCTGATGGAATTATCTGAGTTTCGTACTGTAATTAAATTAACTGTATCTGACAGTCCAGATATACTAAAATCTAAAGAACTATTTGAATTTTTTATTGAGACTGATGACGAAACTGTGGGAGGTAGTTATTTAACGACATGCCCCATATATGCCATTATGGCTAAGCCGGGGTCCAATCTCTACCTTGATTGGAAGGGTGTCAATACCGCGCCACTAGTAAGGACAACATGTGAGCAACCCTCATATAACAGGCAACTCTAGTGAGAGCGGTGGGAACCCTCATATAACTGGTGAAACCAACTTATCTACCCTCATACAACAGGCAGTGATGTCTCAACTTATGATAGCTAAATAGTTCTGGTATAAAAGTATGACTGCTAACAATCACACCCTCATATAATAGGTGTGTCCCTATCCTTGCGTTCACTTAGTGCTAACTTCTACTCCCATTTGAAGAGATTGAACATGAGTAACTGACTGTACGTGGACTGAACTTACTGGATTCTGTTAACTGACGGAATACCTCCCATATCTAATAACTGACTGAGATCATGAGGTTTTCCTAAGTCCTATGACTAACTGATTTCTTTTGATTCATGTATTGATTTTGGAGATCATGAAACATGACAAGGCTCTTGGCACATAAATATATTTTTTGGGTACGAGTACACCCAGGACTTGATGGAAGAAAACTAACGCACATGATTGACTTGAGAACGTGACCAAGATCAACAATACATAATATCTTAACTGGGGAATTCCATGAAGTTCATGGATATCATATATTTTGTACATAAGTATGATTTATAAGTAAGCATGGCATAATCTCATAACAGTTGTTCATGAACATCCCAACATCATTTACAAGACACAATATCAACAAGAAAATCATTGGAACATAGGGGCATATCATGAATCCTTCACTTATTCACAATTTAGCTATATTGCATGATTTATAGTTCCTTAGGCATTTTATCAAACACCTTCCATGCACTCTTTTAAGGCATAGGTATATTTATCAATTTGACCATCTTAATCCATCCAAAATTTATGATTTTCAACTAACCTATTCACATGCTTCATGAAAACACATCAAGATACAATATTGAATCCAAAAAAAAATCATCAACATGAATATAGTCATAATACAACCAGGAAATCATAATTTATAATTTAAAACATAATTCCTGAGCTCTATGGATGAAAGGGACCCATGGATGAACACTACGCATACCTTAGTGATTGAATCTTGAAAGAGATCTAATGTTTTTATAGGTTCTTGAAGAATTACTTAGGCTTTCTCTTGAGGAGATGATCGTGAGAGAAAACCCTAATCTTGTGGTTGAGAGTGTATAAGAGAGCTTTTTGAGATGTTTAACTAAAGAGAACAGAAGATAATACGCTCCTTGAGGGTTATAAGTCATGGGAAGTGAAGGTAAAAGACCAAAATACCATTACTAAAATGTCTCTCAATTTCTAGGAAAAACAACTAACGACAATCATGACAAGCCATCATACTGGTGATGGGTCATCACGAATTATCGTCACAGAAAGGTGAAACTTGGTTTTCTGGTTAAGGTTGACGACATTGGTGATAGGCTGTCATCAACGTGACGGCTTGTCACAAAATATCATTACTGGGGGTGAAAATCTACCCAGGGCTGACGACATTGGTCATAGGCCGTCACGGGCGTGACGGCTTATCACAAAATATCATCACTCAATTTTCCAGACTAATATACCAGAGTAAAATGGGCATAACTCCTTGATCCGATATTGTATTTAGGCAAAATTGATAATGTTGGAAAGATAATTCTATTATATATCTGTTGGTGGGACATGAGCTCAGATATTCATATCATAATGAGAAATATACTCATTTGAATCTAACTATACCAATATCCTTGTCAAGAATTCTATCGATAAGGAAATGTTTTGACTCACCTATTAGCTAGGAAACTTTTGAGGTCTTAATATGCATCAACCGTGATCATAGAACTACCAAAGTACTAAAATTTGTTACTCTTGATTTTGAAGAATTATCCGATAAATTTCTGAACTTTTTGGGTATTACCAAAATATTTCCATGATGTATTATTTCAATACTCATGCCTAAGCGTAAAGATATGCAAGGAAGATGTTTGATAAAATACCTAAGAGAATAGGAATTATACCTTATGACTCAGTTATGACAAATATTAATGAATTCATGTTTCTCTCTTATGTTTAATATGACTCCCCCATTATTGTTATGCTTTGTAATAGATTGATCTAATACTCATGAGATTAGGCTTCTGAAATTATGATTTATTTAGATGTATTCCTATTTATGTGTAACCTTATAGCATGCTAATATTTCATGAAAATCCCTAATGGTTGTACAATGAATTATTGATCATGGTCATATGTTAAGAATTGTCACGTCTTGTCAGTTTCATACTATCGATTCCTAGGGGTACTTACACCCAAAAATTTGGCTGTGTTCCTAGAGACAGTGTTAGTTTCATGATAATCTCAATCATGCCATGATCAGTAGTATTCTCAGTCAGTTTTAGAACTTAGTAGAATTTAGTCCATCACATGACTCAGGAAGACTCAGTAATCTTAGTCTGTTATTAGATCTTAGTAATATTCCATCAATCAACGAAGCTCAATAAATGCAGTCCAGTTCAGTTTAGTTTATCATGTTCAGTTTCTATTCAGATAAGAGTAGGATTCAGCACCGAGTGAGCCAAAAGAAGGGAACACACCTTTTATTAGAGTGTATGATTCTTAAAATAATCCTTGCTCTCCAGAACTATGTAGCTAGTATAGGTTGAGACATAAAAACTGATAGTTGAGGGTATATTAGGTGGCTTAACCTATTATATGAGGGTCCCACTATTCTCCTTAGAGTAACTGTTAGACGAGGGATTACTCACAGCTTATCCTTACTAGTGTCGCGGTATTGACACCATTCTAATTGGGGATACAATTGGATCCCAACTCAATTATATTATCTTATTTGCGGTATGTCAGTTAGATGACTACTTCCCATAATTGCAGTCTCAGTCTTAGTCTCAGTAATAGAACTTAGATAGTGATACAGAATTCAAGATTGTCAAATACAGTTACTCAGTTTAGTACGAAATTCAGCTATTTCCATTATAAATAAGACTGATACACACATTCATTTAGATAATAGTATATCAGTTATACGAATCTTATGTTATCAGTATTCAAATTCGGTGATGTCGTGATCTCAGTTACAGTTCACGTATTCATGCATGTATTTTAACATTCATGTTATTTAGTCAGTTAGTATTGTTCATGTATATTAACCCCTTATATTCAGCCTACCTCACTTATATACCAGTACATTCAATCGTAATGATGCATTTGCGCTATGGTGTTTTATACCATAGGTTTAGAAGTATGAGCTCCAGAGCATCCTTAGTAGATCAGACATTCAGCAGCCAGACTAGCAGTGGGTCCTCATCATTCAAAGATAGTATGATTATTTTATTACTTTATTGTTTTAGTAGTTCGGAGTTACTTAGGGACATGTGCTATTAATTCCAAAGTTTTTAGACAGTTTAGACGTTTCAAGACAATAGAATGTTCAAATAGTTATTTTAGTTTTGTTTTGGTATTGATATATCATATTTCTAGATGTTATGTTTTATCAGATATTTAAACCTTATTACCTTTCAGCCTCTTTCTACATTTATAAAGTATACTATGCAATACTCAGGTACAGATATCAGTCATGAGTTAGCTTGTGGTCCTTCGGGGTTATGAGCACCGTGTAGCGTTCTGAGTACCAGATTTAGGGTGTTACAGCAGTTGTCACACCTCTTGCAATTAGTCATTAGGACTGGTCAAAACTTATTTCCTGTTGTCATAGATTGTTTCTATCTTGAGCGGTCATGACTCATCAAATGACCTTATGAGTTGTAGGCTGCTATTTGAAGTCACACCAATGAATTTTCTCTCTCAGGACTTCTGAGTATGTTGTCAGGATGACTCTTCACCAAGTGTCTTAGTCAATCCTTATGATTTTTGGTCTCTAGTCGTTACCAATGGAGATTTTTTTAACTATCTTTATCAATTTTAATCACTTTGCTCAGTACACTTTAACACTGTGACTCATCGTCCCTCCTTACGTGTTATGGTAAGCCCTTACTTAGCTTCTTTAGCTTATCTTAGCCAATGGTAAGATCACGAGTCATAAGTTGACTTACCAAATCATAGCCTGACCAGTACTTCAACTTGTCAGAGCTTTTTCTCATTTTTTTCATTCAAACACACCTTTCGACCTAGTTTATCTTCAGTAAATACAAAACACACATCGTATCAAACAAAATCCCCTAAGTCAATACATGATAATGCTCAATCTACAGCTCTTGTAAGAGTGTAAAGCGGTTGCTGTGAAATATAGAACCCAACTAGGTTGGGTATCGATCCCACAGGGAATAGCCGGTCAACAAGTAAGTAATGTTTATTGGACTTTTGGTGGAAGTCTCGTAAAAAAGGGGGGATTTTAATGTGCAAATAATCTAAACAAAATAGTAAAGTAAGAACAAAAATAGCAAAGTACACAGAAAGAGTGTTTAGTAAGATGTTTAACCAATGAGAATTGAGAGTTGGGGTTATGTCAACCTTATGAGTTATACGTCTCTATTGGCTCTGAGTTATGCGGAATTCAGACATGCATGTGCTTATAGAGAATTGTATTCTATGGTAAATCCAAGCGTCTTTTGACCTAACAAGGACTATTTCACTTTAACTCTTTCGAGCTTAAAGCATATCTAACGGTACAAATTCTCCAAGAGGTTAATCAAGTTACGGCACTAACTTTTTAACAGGGGTTGGTGCCCTATTACCTTGACATTATCTCTTTTCCAGACATATAACTTTTCTTTCGAACAAGTTAATGCTATACTGGCGTATTCTATGCATTTGCAAACACAAGAATTTGCATTAAGATAAAGAGAATAATGATATAAGCAGCATACGTTTTGCGAATTCACAAACTCATAGAAATAGATAGTATCTCATACGGCTTCCATAACCCCAACAGAGAAGTTTAGCTACTCATGAGTGCGATGGAACTCACAGTAGACATTATTATTATACCACAATAAAGATATCACATGTAGTATAGTGTGGTATGGCTTTAGGCGTGAACTCCCTTTCAAAGTAGCATTTCTCTTGTTGTGGAATTTAAGAATTGAATAGATGAATAGAAGAAGAATAAAAAGTAGAATTAATGGAAGAATTAGAAGTAGTGGTGAATGATGAGAATAATGTTGTCTAAAAACTGCAGCAAAATAGGGTATGTATAAAACCCATATCCTATTCCTACTAGGCTACTGCGTACTTATCCTAATCCTAATCCTAATAAATTACTGCATCATTATCCTAATCCTAATAAGTTACTGCTGATCCCCAAAGTCTTGGAAAATGTTGTTTTTGCCCAGGACAGGTTTCCCATGCATCACTTTTTGTCCTAGGCATCCAAGCTCTCCTTCCCTTCTTTCGTGAAGCTTCCTTTGGCGTCAAGTTATCCATACAATGCTGAAATTTGCATCATTTGTACCTGAAAACTTTATAATCTCATTTGTTAGCTCACTTACAGGAAAAAGGACTAAAAGTGCATGAATTATATAATTTGTCCTCAAAACTTAGCCAAAATATGGGTACATTATGGTACTTTAGGCGTGTAAATTCGCCTAACATCAACACCCCACACTTAAAGCTTTGTTCTTCCTCGAACAAAATATCATGTCCTTCTAAACAATTACTTAGGGTTTCACAGTAACAACACAAAATATTCATCAAGGTAAGCACGACAATTATCAACAAAGAGTAGTTTTCTGATCATTAGTGGAAACAATTCAACCTCCAACATAGACTCGTGATGATGGTCAATTCGTATTCAAAAATTTAAGGCACAGAGAATCATACACAACTACCCAAAACTCATCAACCATGTGTGTCTCACAATATATTACCCATAATCACTCACAAGTATTGTATATTTCGAACATGGGTATAGGATTATCCCTGCTCTCACTCTCACAAAGAATTCATATGTTGCAGCTGATGACCATAGGCTTGCCCTTAGTGTGATGCTCCACTAAATATCAGAATGCTAAGCTTAGGATCAAATAGGTCTTTACAGGTTGTAATGTAGGCTAAGGGACGGGTAGGACTATTTTGGACAGAAATAGTGACTATGTTCCTAAGCACTTTAATACATCACATTATGCCATTTATGCTTTCTTTCAAACAGCCTTTCTACTTTATTTTAATCTACCACCCTTTCTCACCTCTTTTGTTTTTCAATTTTGAACAGAATTAACTTTTTATTTTTCTTTTCCTTTTCCTTTTCATAACACACCTCTTATGATAGCAATTATTTTTCATAACAAATTCAAGCACCGATATAATCTAAGGAATCACACTCATCTAATTTCCTCTTATTTTGTCACATGACTTTTCAATTTGAAGCACTTAGGAATTTGGATCAAATTATGGTCTTGAAAAAAAATGGACTAGGCTTACATATGAGGCTGTCAAAGAAAATAGGCTGAAGGCTCAAAAGGGGTTATCTAGGATGATGTCCATGGGTAGATATAATGAAGGCAAACAATCATAGGTTGCCAAAGAAATGCCTAAATCATCTCCTAAACTCACATTCTTTATTTTCGCTTCACACACACACCAGGCAAGTTCTAGCATCAGCCACAAACATAGAATATACTATTATCTCACACACACAAGGCACATGGTTGACTTTATTGGGAGCGGTATAGACTCTTGACCTAACAGATGAAGGAATTGAACCACACAATATCACATAGTAAGTCGCAAGTAGAGCCTAAACGTCTCAATAGTAATGATTTTATCACAAACTCTTGTTATAATACCATGCTGCCTATCAGAAAAATTTCATGCAAGGTTTTTAAAAAAAAAAATTATCTAAAAAAAATAGAAATGTATCTACTAAAAAAAACAAACATAAATATAAATGCAAATGCAGATAAAGAAGGATAGCATGCAAATACCAGCACCCCACACTTAGACGGGACACACTGCCCTCTGTGGAAAATAAATAAGAAGAACCTGGTTAATCAGACTCCTCCTCTATGTCTGGGGTCATACCCCCTTCATCGGAATCATCATTGGAGTCATTGTCATCAGAATTCTCCTCCACATCGGAGTCTGGCATTCGTCGATCATCATCGGTTGGCACGTTATCATCAAGAGGTTCCTCAAAGTACACACCTACTCCACACATTTGTCTTGCATGCTCATTCATTGAGTAGTCATAATCCAGTTGTTGGAGCTCTGCAGCAGTTGGAACATGACCTCCGCTCATCATGGTAAATCGAGTCAGGCCATAAAGATGGCGAAAGAAACTCTCATCCCGAGCATGTCTCTCAATAGTAGTAAGGTTGACGCCATGTGTAGATTCAGCATCTTTAACCTTTGTGAGGTCAACCTTCTTTGGGTTGTGTGGAAGCTTATGATCAGCCGGTTTCTCTTCGATGTCCTCCTTCCTCAATATTGCAGTCAACAGGTTGCCAAAACTGAAGTGGGACCTCTTGTGTAGCCTAGTTTTCCACATTGTAGATCGAATAATTACCCCAATGTTGATAGGGACATTCGTCATCAATGCGTATATCAAGCATACTATATCTCGTGTTATCTTGGTGTACTGGGTCCCTGGAATTAGGCAAGAGTTAACTATGCGCAACCATATCCTTGCTTCCCTATTCAAAGGAGCATATGGGAAGGTGTTGTGCCGATCGGTGTCCTTGTGTCTACTCCATCGTGCCATAGATCTTGTTCCACAAAGTGTGTGTCGAATGGCCCTGTATGGAGGTCTATTGTACAGCTCCTTGAGTGGTGATGGATCAACTGAAGGCAAACCTAGAAAGGAGTTGAAGAAATCCGCATTTAGTTGTAAAACTTGGCCCCGAATCTTGACTTCATTCCCTGTGGTTTTCGGTGACCAGTTGGCATAGAATTCTCGTCTTAAATCGAGATTGCACTCTCCCATATCTCGGAAGATGAAATCAAGAAGTAACGCCATTATCTTGGCCAACATGCGCGGTTCTTTCTTTGCTAGGCTTTCTTTGTGTATCAGATCCATATGAATATATTTTCTCTCTTTATTGTTCCTATACCACTCCTTTGCTTCCTCTTCGAGGACCCATTTAATTTGGAACATAGAGCGTGGTACTTGCATCGAGGATGATTCTCCATGCTGTTTTCGTCCTCTTTTCTTGCCTTTTTGTGAAGTGGTTGCTTTATCTTTGCCTTGTCTTGCTTTGGGTGCCATTGTACCTGAGATTATAATGATAGTCAAGTTAGCATCATCTCGATGGATACAATCAATAAACAGGCAGTAGTGGTACCACCCCACACTTAGTCTGTTGGCATCAACTAGTGAAGTAAAAGTTTGTCGATTACTCAGACTTCATCGATATACGTTTTAGGCGCTATATTCCAACAATATAATCAGTGCAGTCATACTTCTTGAAATTTTGGCAATACATTCATGTTTGATATATCAAGACTTACAACATAGTGATTGAATCAAAGTATAGCATCACAACCTCATATGTTGGTAGTCAACCATAATTCTTATCTCGATGAACAAGTCATTCCAACATGTAAGAGTTCTATTGACAAGATTATGCAATGTTCTTGACCATGTCAATTCCGCAAAAGTATGACAGTGCATCAAAATTAAATACAAGTTGGAAACAAGTCAAGATCATTCTTACGTATTCTTTCCCTCACTTAGTTGTATCACAACAAATTAATCACATTCAACTCACCAATACTACTTCAATATTTAGCAATTCATAATAGGCATAGTAGTGTAGTACTTACGGAATATAAATGAAGAACAAAGAAGTACTTACTTGGTTGATGACCTTGGATGATGTTCGTGCAAAGTAAAAGAGCAGAAGGAAATTTTTTGAGAGGATTTGGAGAGGTAGGCGGTGCTTATGCTAGGTTTGCAATGTATTTTTGGTTTAAGACTAAGTCTCTTATTTATAGGGAAAGCTTGGTTCGGGTTTTGAACCATTTAGAATCAGATTTGGAGACCAAAAGTGACCATAGGCGGCGCCTAAAGCTTTGCCTATGCTTGGCATAGGCGGCGCCTTTTGTAAAGCCTAGTTGAGCATAGGCGGCGCCTTTTGTAAAGCCTAGTTGAGCATAGGCGGCGCCTATGCCATGGCATATAAGATTCAAAGACAAAAGGCTTTGGCATAGGCGGTGCCTATGCTATGGCATTCTTAGGCATAGGCGGTGCCTATGCTATGGCACTCTTAGGCATAGGCGACGCCTATGCTATGGCACTCTAGAATCCGAGAGCTTATGCCATAGCATAGGCCTTGTCTTGTTCGTTGCCTATATTTTCATAAGCGATGCCTCACCCATAGTCTTTTGCTTCTTCATTCTTAACTTACCACCTTTAACATGCACAACTTCCAAATCATAATTTGAAACCAATCTCCTCCTTTACTTCTCTTGTACCTACATTCACTCAAAAACAACAAAAACGATTAGAACGATGGGTTGCCTCCCATCAAGCGCCTTCGTTTTGGTCGTGGCTCGACAAAATCCTAGGAAAACAAAAACAACAAAAACAATTAAAAACGATGGGTTGCGTCCCATCAAGCGCTTGATTTATTGTCGCGGCACGACATAGCTATCTCGATTACTTAGACTTCATCGAGATAGATGGTGGATCGTTTTCTGAATGGATTCAAATGACAATGAGGCTTACTTGTAGGCATGCAATCTTCTTCGAGATGACCCTTGTGCATACATATCCCAGGCGGGATACCAATTATATCATCAATAGTCAAACCCATAGCTCTCTTGTATTTCTTCAGAGCAGACATGAGAGCCTCTACGTGTTGTTCACTTAAATCATCCGCCACACTCACAGGAAGTGTATCACCACTTCCCAAGAACGCATACCTTAGATAATTTGGGCGCTCTTTCGATTCTAACACTGGGGGCTCTTCAATGGAAGTCTTCGCTGTTGGTGAAGGTTGATTCATCAGATCAAGGTCCAACTTCTTAGAAGCATGAGAATAGGACTTCATTCCTGATAAAGCACAAACGGTTTCTTCATATTCTTCAACATCCTCATGCTCACAATTCTAAAGCACCTCAGATAGTGACTCAACAGTAAGTTGCTTCTCTACAGATAATTCTTTGTCATTCGTATAATTAACGTCAGCTACAGAGAACACATCCATATCTTCGGGCTGCTTCATTGCTTTGCATACATCAAAATGGACCACTTCGTCATTTAATCGAAATAAAAGCTCATTAGCTCTCATGTCAATAAGCACACTTCCAGTTGCGAGGAAAGGGCGTCCCAAGATTATGGGAACTTCAGAGTCCACCTCGCAATCCAAAATAACAAAGTCTACAGGAAAGATGAAGGTGGAAACCTTCACCAATACATCATTTAAGATACCAACAGGTCATTTTATCGACCTACCTGCCATCACGAGGCACATATTGGTTGGTGTAGGGTCGCCCAACCCCAACTTTCTGTAGACGGATAGTGGCATCAAATTGATGCTAGCTCCCAAATCGCACAATGCCTTAGCAAAATTCATAGATCCAACCGTGCAAGGAATAGTGAAAGCACCAGGGTCTGCCTTTTTCTGTACTAAGGACCTTGTGGCAATTGCACTGCAATGATGAATATTATCTGCCGGCTCATAGCTTACTGCCCGCTTCTTTGTTAAAAGGTCCTTAATGAATTTAGCGTACCCAGGCATCTGTTCCAGCGCCTCAACCAATGGAACATTAATGGTCATCTGTTTTAACATCGTCATGAATTTATTGAACCTTGTATCATCCACTCTCTTCTTTAATCTTTGAGGAAAAGGAGGTGGTGGAAGGGGAATTGTTTTCTCCACGACTTTCTTTTCATCATGCTTAGGTTCGGAGATCTTTTCAGGCTGTGGACGTCGAGGACTAACATCATGAGCGTCTTTATTAGTTTCAACGGCGTCATCTCCTACGATATATTCGGCCACTTTCTTACTTTGGGCTAAATTTTCCAGCACCTTACAACTTCTGGTAGTAACATCCATGCATGTTCCATCGTTTCTTGGATTTTGCACTGTGTCGCTCGGTAGGGTGCCAACTTTTCTTTGATTTAATGTGGCTAAAATTTGTCTCAATTGTTGTTCTAGCTGTCTTATTGAAGTGGAATGTGAGTCAACCAATTGCTTCATTGAGGCCAAGTCATTTATTACCTCAGTTACTCCCGTGCTGGTTGCTTCCACTCCTTTCAACAACTTAGCCATCATATCTTCCATTGACATATTTCTCGAACTAGATGCATTGACCTCTCATCGTCCAGGAGAAATATACACGCCACTCCTGTCAGTCTTGTTCTTCCAACTACCTTGATCCCGGTCATTGTTTCCAGAATTATCATAATAGTTCTGACCTTGGTTTCCTTAGGCATTGCCTCGGAAAACCCCCTGATTGTTCAAGTAGTTGGCCTCTTCTTCCGAATCAGATTTGTCTATTCTTTTTGACGCAAAAGCTTTTACTTTTTCGGTCTTCCCTGATAATAGATGTTTTGTAAGGAGATCCACTTGTGTTTTCACGTGCGCCATATCTTGATCACATTCTTCTTCTCTTCTCTTTTGTTCTGCAGTCATGCCTATAGATAAAGTGGGGCATGCTACCTCAAAATCCCTGGTATGCCAAGCTCTACTTTGCTTCGTCATCCGGTCTAGCATATCCCTTGCCTGAACAAAGGTGAGGTCCATAAATGATCCTCCAGCGGCATTATCCACCACAGGTTTAGTTACTAAATTCAAGGTTGTGTATAGTATCTTCATTAGGTGGACATTGGTCATATGATGGTTTGGGCACCGCATAAGCTTCGTCTTGAACCTCTCCCATGTTTCATGAAGAGCTTCAGTTGGAAGCTGACAAAAATCGCTGATTTCATCTCTCAATTGTTCTCTCTTGGATGGCGGAAAGAATCTTTCTAGGAAAGCATCTTTCAACTGCCTCCAATTAGTGATAGAATCAGGAGTCAGCCCATTCAACCATAGAGTTGCCTCCCCAGAAAGAGACAATGGAAATAGGCGCAATCGAATTGTATTCTGTCCAACGCCTGGATTGTCGAATGACTTGCATGTAGATATAAAGTTGATCAGATGCAAATTCGGATCATCGCCTGCTAGTCCACCAAATAATCCCTTGAGTTGCAATAACTGAATCATGGTGCTTGTGATGTTGAACATGGCTCCGGGTGCCAATGGCGGAGGAATAATGGCTCCAGTGGCTCCGGCTCCATCGAGATCATCTTCATCATCATCGAATGTTGGTTGCATGGGTCAGCGTTCATGCCTAAACCTATCTTGACGATCTCTTCTGTAAGCAGGTGTTGCTATCTCCGTATCACGCCTTGGGTTTAGTAATTCATCATCACCTAGATCCTCATCGTCTGGGTTTTTGATCGCCTAGGATTATTAATATTCTGTTGATGCACTTAAGTGGCAGCCAGAGCAGCTAGTCTACCCTGTTCCTGTTGAGCAGCCCTTCTTTCAATTTCCTGTTGCGCCACCATTCTGCCAACACTATGTGGTTCAGGATTGAAAGGTAATAATGGTTGACCAGAACTTCGAGTATGGGGCATGCACTGGATAAAAACCTGCAGAAAACAAAAATAGAAACTAAAAGTAAAGTACGAGAATCTTTGACCAAAGGGTCTAGTAATTATCACAAACTTAGTTGGCAACCGTATTCCCCGGCAACGGCGCCAATTTTTGATAACGCTCAATCTACAACTCTTGTAAGAGTGTAAAGCGGTCGCTGTCAAGTATAGAACCCAACTTGGTTGGGTATCGATCCCACAGGGAATAGCCGATCAACAAGTAAGTAACGATTATCAGACTTTTGGTGGAAGTCTCATAAAAATGGGGGGATTTTAATGTGCAAATAATGTAAACAAAATAGTAAAGTAAAAATAAAAATAGCAAAGTAAACAAAAAGAGTGTTTAGTAAGATGTTTAACCAATGAGAATTGAGAGGTGGGGTTATGTCCACCTTATGAGTTATACGTCTCTATTGGCTATGAGTTATGCAGAATTCAGACATGCATATGCTTATAGGGAATTGTATTCTATGGTAAATCCAAGAGTCTTTCGACCTAACAAGGACTATTTCACTTTAACTCTTTCGAGCTTAAAGCGTATCTAACGGTACAAATTCTCCAAGAGGTTAATCTAGTTATGGCACTAACTTTTTAACAGGTGTTGGTGCCCTATTACCTTGACATTATCTCTTTTCGAGACATATAACTTTTCTTTCGAACAAGTTAATGCTATACTTGCGTATTCTATGCGTTTGCAACCACAAGAATTTGCATTCAGATAAAGAGAATAATGATATAAGCAGCATACGTGTCGCGAATTCACAAACTCATAGCAATAGATAGTATCTCATACGGCTTCCATAACCCCAACAGAGAAGTTTAGCTAGTCATGAGTGCAATGGAACTCACAATAGACATTATTATTATACCACAATAAAGATATCACGTGTAGTATGGTGTGGCATGGCTTTAGGCGTGAACTCCCTTTCAAAGTAGCGTTATTCTTGTTGTGGAATTTAAGAATTGAATAGATGAATAGAAGAAGAATAAAAAGTAGAATTAATGGAAGAATTAGAAGTAGTGGTGAATGATGAGAATAATGTTGTCTAAAAACTGAAGCAAAATAGTGTATTTATTATACCCATATCCTATTCCTACTAGGCTACTGCGTACTTATCCTAATCCTAATAAATTACTGCATCATTATCCTAATCCTAATAAGTTACTGCTGATCCCCAAAGTCTTGGAAAATGCTGTTTTTGCCCGGGACAGGTTTCCCATGCGTCACTTTTGGTCTTAGGCATCCAAGCTCTCCTTCCCTTCTTTCGTGAAGCTTCCTTTGGCGTCAAGTTATCCATAAAATGCTGAAATTTGCATCATTTGTACCTGAAAACTTGCTAATCACGTTTGTTAGCTCACTTACAGGAAAAAAGGACTAAAAGTGCATGAATTATATAATTTGTCCTCAAAACTTAGCTAAAATATGGGTACATTATGGTACTTTAGGCGTGTAAATTCTCCTAACATCAATACATAATTTCATCCTTTTAAGAATAGAATGTGCCTTGAAACCATGGCTCATCAACACCCTCAACTTAGAATGTTTGCAGGTCCTCAAGATAAAACTCAAAACAAAAAGACAAATGATGTTTAACTGAGAAGATCCTAAGATACCTTTGGTAGATGACTTATCAATCCTTGCTCATAACATACTACACCCCTCGTATTTTTTTAACTTTTCAAATGCTCGACTGTGTATATTGATTAGGTATAATAATATGAAACGTCGTAATCAAGTGATGGAATTATATTAACAATGAACAACTAACCATATCAATGTTACACTTCCCGAACACACTATTAGGAAAATGTTAATTACATTGGGATCTTACCTAGGAAAAAATATCACAAGAAATATATACGGATTTACCCGCATAAATTTTAAATTCCTCAGCATTAGAATATGTTACTTACAAACTACATATTCCTAATAAATTTTGCATGTAAATTGGGCGCCATATTGTGCAAATTTTGTCCTTGCGACATTACCTGAGGAAATATATCGGTGCGTATTTTATCTCTAGGTAAATACGCGGGAAAATAGATAAATATTTATATATATATATATATATTTAATCTATAAGAAAATATCCAAGTAATTTATTGTATGGATTTACATAGAGAAATTTTGATGGAAATTTTTGTGGCGGATTTTATTACCTAGGAAATTAGTTGGGGATTATTTGCTGCGAATTTAGTTGGAGATTTAGTCTTGGGGATTTACCCATAAAAATTGTTACTTGGAAAACTATTGGGGGATTGAGTCTAGTTTCACTTATCCAAAATATTAAAAATAATTATTCAAATTTATTTATCTAGTTTGAAAAATGAAGAAATTTAACATTTTGTATCTTTTTTATCCTTGCTATTCAACATAACATGAAATTGTAAACTTATGTCTCAAAAATGGTTAAGTGTGGTGACTTTAAAATGAGAATTTGTGTTTTGAAAATGATTATGCGTAGTTATTTGAGAATGTAAACTTGCATTTTGAATTTTGTTAAGTCAATGGACTTAAAATGTAAACTAGTTACTTGAAAATAATTAAGAATAATGTTTTGAAATATGAATTAGTTACTTCACAATTTAGTGTTTTGAAATATTAATTAGTTACTGCAAAATGATCAAGTGGGGTCACTTGAAAAGTGAATTAAGTGACATGAAAATGGTTTAGTGTAGTTACTTGAAAGGTGTACTTGTATTTTGAAATTAGATAAGTTTTTTCATTTGAAAATGTAAATTCATGTCTTGAAATTGGTTTAGTGTTGTCACTTGAAATCTGAATTCTTGACTTAAAAATGGTGAAGTGTAGTCACTTGTAATGTGAATTAGAGAGTTGAAAATGGCTAAGTGTAGTTATTTGAAATGTCAATTAGTGACTTGAAAATGATCAAGTGTAGTGTTCTAAAATCTTAAATGTAAACTAGTTACTTGAAAATAATTAAGAATAATGTTTTGAAATTTGAATTAGCTACTTAAAAATTGGAAAGCGTAGTGTTTTGAAATGTTAATTAGTTACTTAAAAATGATCAAGTGTAGACACTTGAGAAGTTAATTTAGTGACTTCAATATGGTTTAGTGTAGTTACTTAAAAGGTGAACTTGTGTTTCGAAATTAATGAAGTGGTGTCACTTCAAATTGTGAATTCATGTCTTCAAATTGACTTAGTGTTGTCACTTAAAATGTTAATTGATGACTTAAAAAATGTTAAGTGTAGTCACTTGAAATGTGAATTCATGACTTAAAAATGGTTAAGGGTAGTCACTTGAAATGTGAATTAGAGAGTTAAAACTTTTTATGTGTAGTCACATGAAAATTAGTTAAGTGTAGTCACTTGAGAAGTGAATTAGTGACTTGAAAATTCTTAAGTGTATGGACTTGAATTATGAATTAGTTACTTAGTTTTGAATTTAGTTAATTGAAAGGTGAACTTGTGTTTTCAATTTAATTAAGTGTAGTCACTTGAGAAGTGAATTAGTGACTTGAAAATGTTTAAGTGTATTGACTTAAATTATGAATTAGTTACTAAGTTTTGAATTTAGTTACTTGAAAGGTGAACTTGTGTTTTCAATTTAGTTAAGTGTAGTCACTTGAGAAGTGAATTAGTGTCTTGGAAATATTTTAGTTTACTAACTTGAATTATGAATTGGTTTCTTGAAAATGGATTTAGTTAATTGAATGGCAAACTTGTATTTTGAATCTAGTTAAGTGTAGTCACCTAAGAAGTGGTTTAGTGACTTGAAATTTTTTAAGTGTATTGACTTGAATTATGAATTAGTTACTTGAAAATGGATATAGTTACTTGAAAGGTGAACTGGTGTTTTGAATTTAGTTAAGTGTAGTGACTTTATAAGTGAATTAGTGACTAGAAAATGTTTAAGTGTATTGACTTGAATTATGAATTATTTATTTGAAAATGGATATTTTTACTTGAAAGGTGAACTTCGGTTTTGAATTTAGTTAAGTGTAGTAACTTGAAAAGTGAATTGGTGCCTTGAAAATGTTTATGTGTTGACTGGTATTATAAATTAGTTACTTCAAAATGGATTTAATTACTTGAAAGGTTAACTTATATTTTGAATTTAGTTAAGTGTATTCACTTGAGACTTGAATTAGCCACTTTAAAATATTTAAGTTGATTGACTTTAATTATGAATTAGTTACTCGAAAATGGATTCAGTTACTTGAAAGATGAACTTGTGTTTTGAAGTTAGTTAAATGTAGTCACTTGAAAAGTGAATTAGTGACATGAAAATGATTAAGTGTATTGACATGAACTATGAATTAGTTATTTGAATATACATGAAAAATGAACTTGTGTTTTGAATTTAGTTAACTGTAGTTTCTTGAGAAGTGAATTAGTGACTTTACATTGTTTAAGTGTATTGATGTGAATTATGAATAAGTTACTTTAAAATGGATTTAGTTACTCGAAAGGTGAACTTGTATATATAGTTGGGTTTCTATTTCTTTTAGTTATTTATTCTTTTCGTAAGATGTATCCATTAATTTATGTAATTGTTAAATTCTTTGTAGTAATATTCATTAACTGTTATTTATTATCTAGTAAAATTACTGTGCCTAATCCGTACCCTCTACAAATGGTATCAGAGCCTATGCTGTTTAAAGTTACGAAAGTTGTATATATTTGGATTTATTTGATTAATTTATTAATTATGACTGACTTATTTGATAAAACTAAATTTAGATATTCCCCAAAATATTATTTAGATGAACAAAGTACAAAAATTACAAAAATATAAAGAATGAAAGCAAATAATATCTAAAAAATGTAAAGAATTAAAAATAAGGATAGAGAGACTACAATATAACATAATTACCGGAGTTAGTAAAAACTCAATAAATGCACAAAAAGAAGAAATATCAAATTTAGAATCGACAATAGATAGTCTAGAATATACATACCAACAGAATCTATTAACAATTAAATAAAAAATGAAGAAAGAAGAATTTATAATAGATGAAAAAGTATATGAAAACCATAAAGGATTAGAAATAAAAATAGTATTTTCTAATCTAGGAAAAAGGTATAAGAAAATAGGTGAACATTTATATTTAATGTTAGAAAAAAAAAAGAATTAAAATTAGAAGATAAATTGACAGCTATGGTAAAAATAGAAAAAGAAAATGAAGAAATAGAAAGAAAAAAGGAAATAGAAAAAATACAACAACAAACTACAGAAGAAATACGAAAAATAGAAGCAACTAAAAATAGTAGGATTGCTGAAATAGAAAGAGAACTACAAATGCTAAAAGATTTGTATGAAAAAAGACAGAAAAAGATAAAGAACAAAAATTATTAAATGAGATATATCAATTTAAAGGAAAATTAGAAATAAGCAATAAAGAAATAGAAACCAGAGAATTAGAAACAAATACAATAGATGTTCAAGAAACAGATAATTATGATTCGGAAGATAGTGAAACATATACAGAAATTTAACAAATACAAAAAATTTAGAAATCGATGAAAAAGAAGAAGTAATTAATGAAGAAAACTTAGAAAATAGAAACACAGAAATAAATACTCTTGATAAAAAAGAAGATGAAAATATAATACCTAGAACATCAGAAATAAAAAAACCTACATATTATAAGAATAAATTTAAAAGATATAATCTAAAAATGAATATGACAAACGGACACCAAAACAAATAGTTAATAAAAATTATAATTTTTTAGACTTAGATTGTGTAATACATACAAAAAAAATAATACAATTATGGATAGGATATATGACAAAATAATTATTAGATAATAATATAAACATAACAGATGCACTAGAATATATAGAAAGACCACTAATAGGAACAGTGAAATTATGGTTTTCAAATTTAACTGAAAATAGCAAGAACGTATTAAGAACTAATAAACCTACAGAAGGAACATCATCAACAACTAAAACTAAATTAACACCTATAGAATTATTAGAAAAATATGAAATAGCTATAAAATATGAATTTAGCAGCATGACAACAACAGAAGAAGAACAAAATGAAGAGAAAGATACAAATAGGAATTTAATGTTAAAATTAACAATATGTAATATGTGTTACATAGATTTGTATACTTGCACATTTAAAGAATATTATTATAAAGGAACATATAATACAGTAGAAAGTAAAAAAATAAGAAAATTATATTTTAATAAATTACCTGAACCATTTAGTTCAAAAATAATAAAAAATTGGGATGAAGCAAAAATAGTTGATACTTTAGGAGCAAGAATAAAATTTTTACAACAATGGTATAGAAACCTATGTGAAAAATATAGAGAAGAAATAAAAATGAAAAAAACATTAATAAGAAATTTAGCATGCTGCAAAGATAAAATAACACCTCAATTTGGATGCGAAGAAAGATATTATAAAAAAAGAAAAAGACATGAGAAATATAAGAAATACAAAAAATCAAAATATAAATATAAGAAACCAAGAAAAAGATATTATGTAATAAATTATAAACATAAAAGACCATATAGAAAAAAGAAATCTATAAAAGAATGTACTTGTTATAACTGCGGAAAATTAGGGCATTTAGCTAGAGATTGTAAATTACCTAAAACCCCAAAAATAAAACAAATATCAGAAATAAAAATAGAAAATACAGAATATATGCAGATAGATTATATAGATTACGAATTAGAAAGTGAAGACAGTATATATGAAATTTTAGAGAATGAAATAGCTAATGAAATAGATAGTAAATTAGATTAATTAAATGAATGAAAAAGATATAAAAATAATAACAAAAGAAGAATATATAAGGGAAGAATGAACAGATCAAAACATAATATTAGATAGTCACATATTTGATGAAATAAAAGGAAAAGAATTAGATTTAAGTGTAGAAAAGATATTTAAAATACCAATAATAAAAAACATATTTAGTAAAAGAAAAGAAGTATACTACGTAGTAAGCCAAAAAGAACATGTAATAAACTGTAGATATGCAACAGGTAAAGCTAGTATACCACTAGTAACAAAAATGTTAATTAATAAAGAAATAAACGATATAAAAAATTAGAGACCCAATAAAATACGTATACCTAGGAGGTACAGAGATATTAATAAAAGCATTATTCAGAGAAGGAATAGATACACCGATAGAATTGTACCTAGCAGATGATAGAATTATAAAACCTATAGATGTAATACATATAGAATTGTACCTAGCAGATGATAGAACAAGCAAAACCATATAATATAGAGCATACACAATTAACTATAACATATAATAGAGAGAAATTATTCTTAAGAAGATCTTTAACATGATATGAAAATATATGTATTAATGAAGATAGTAGTAGAAGGGTATTACAGTAGATATTATACACCTAAGATAGATACAGGAGAAGAAGCTAATTTATGTAGATATAATTGTTTGCCAAAAATTAAATGGGATAAATTAAAGACACCAACAATAGTTAAAGGATTTAATAACTGTAATACTCTAGGAAATTTTTTGTTGAAATTTTATGCGTAAAGGTATTGGGTTCTATCTTCTAGAATGAAGTATAAATTATTTGTGCTGAATGTCTGTGAGTCCTCTTTCTAATGAAATTGGTTTCATCCAATTTTTCTATTGGAACAAAAAGTTATGGTCGATCTACATCAGCCTATCGAAAGCGAATGTTTCGTTCAATTTCAAATGCTCATAACTCTTCATACACAATGATCAGGGTGAGATACTATATATCAACGGAAATATATGAGAGTCCTCTTTTTAATGAAATTGGTTTCATCCAATTTGGATAACAGAGTAAAATGTTATGGTTGATCTACTTTAGACTATCAAAACAGTCAACCAAAGGGCAGATTCGAGAATTATTTGATTTTTAGGGGCGTTTTGGTCATTCATGCTCACCCAAAATCCATCCAAACCCTATATTAAAGCCTATTAGAAGCATTATATGTTATATTTCATCAAATTCCCTCAAAAAGAAAACCCTAATCTCCTACATCCAACTTCAAGAACCTCCAAAGTTCACCATTAATTCTACAAATTTATTCAAGATTCCAAGTTCCTAGTTCAAGAACTTCAAGAACCTCCAAAGTTCACCATTAATTCTGCAAATTTATTCAAGATTCCAAGTTCCTAGTTCAAGAACTCCAACAACGATCGTTCAAAGGCACGTTTAACATCTCAAAAACAAGTATCGATCTAAAGTTCACCATTCAAGGTATGTGGGGTTTTTCAATAAGAAATCTCTTTCATTCTTGTGCCCAAAATTAATTTTCTTTACAAAGGCATGACTTTTATTTGATTTTTACGAATTTGAATCATGAAACCATATCTTATGATAATTATTATGAAATCTTAATGTTTATAATTTTGAAAGATGAATTTACATGTGTGGAGATATAAAGCATGAATTGTGACTGATATTTATCATGATTTTAATTTTTGGGTCATGAATCTCCATTGGAAATTGTGTTTTTTTGAGAACGTGTGTGTTATAAGCACGGTGATGTTGAATATTTGAGATGTTTTAAATTATTTGACCTTTTGGTCTTAATGGAGTTGTTTTGAACTCGAGTGTGAAAGAAATCCACAACGTAGTTCATTTTGATAGATGGGAAGCATGATGGCTCCCGATGTATATTTATATATTACTAAAATTGTTTTGTTGTGGATTATCTTTGAAATGATCTGAGCTAAGTTTGGGAGAAATATTTAGCACCGAGTGGGAGGTATAAAGCGACCTTACTTTCCTAGAACTACGTACCCCCATAGGAGTGAGCCTAAGGATGTGGATTTGATATCGATAGTCCTACTCTGATGGCAAGGATAGGACGGCTCTACCCAATGTGGGTTGTACATTGGATTCCATGTAACTCACATGGTTTATGTCTGTTATATGGTCTCCCAGCGTGTGTGTGTTTCCTTGTGTCTATGATAAATGGTGAAGTGATTTGAAAGTGGAATTGTGAAAGTTATTCTTCCAAAAGATTTAAATGATATTTACATTATGAAAATTGATATTCTTGATGAACTGAAAGTAATTGACAAATTATATGACGACTCACATGTGTTATTGTACTTATTTTATCCTCTAATGATTATGATGATTTTCTTCGGGTTATGTGAGTCTTTCATACATCCTGTATTTTTCTTATAAATATTTATGATGATGATGTTTATAAAATTGCATACACCCCCATGTACTCAGTTTCTTTCCATGGTACTGACCCACATCTCTAGATGTGGGCTGCATTTTCTTAGAATGTAGGTTCAGGCGCTCAGTTCCAGGTTCGACAGTGATTCTTCAAACATGCTATTCTACATCCTCTATTGTGGTGAGTCCTCATGTTCCAAGGACGTGATGTCTGATGTTGGTTTCACTTTATTGTTTACATTGGATAACTGAGTATGATTCAGTTAGGGCATGTCTCAATGGATCGCTAGTTTTATTAATTTTCTTAGAGCTTTGTTAGACTAGTATAGATGTTGGGAGTTGACTAATAAGTCGTATTTTGTTATTTTTCTGAAATTATTTTATTCTTGGATGATGATTACTCTATTGATATTTGAGGGTTATTTATGGAAACCTCGTTGATTTGTGTTAAAATGAATGAAAATAGCTTAAAGGGTTAGCTTAGGGATTCTCGTAGCCTCAACCACCATGTGACGCTTTGGGACCTATTTTTCGGGGCGTTACAAACTTCGTATCAGAGTCTAAGGTTTTAAGGTGTCCTAGGAAGTTTGACAAGCCGTGTTAAGTAGTGTCTTGATTATCGGTGTGTAGCATGCCACATTTATGAGCAAGAGGCTACAAGATGTTTTAGGAAAAAGTGTGATTCTTTCTTTCAGAACTCTATCATGCTTAAAGTGTCTCTCGCTGCTATTGATTCATGTTCTGGCTATCATCAACTCAAAGTTAGGGAGTGTGACATCCCAAAAACCGCTTTCCAAACTCGTTATGGCCATTTTGATTTTTTTGTGATGTCTTTAGGGTTAACTAATGACCCAACAGCTTTCACGGACCTCATGAATCAAGTGTTCAAACCATATCTGGATATGTTTGTCATAGTGTTCATCGATGATATACTAGTGTACTCACGTAGTGAGGATGAACATTCTAATCATCTCTGAACTATCTTGCAAACCCTTAGAGATCACAAGTTGTTTGCCAATTTCAGTAAGTGTGATTTTTGGCTAAGGTCAGTTGCTTTTCTAGGTCATATAATTTCTTCTGAGGGTATTAGAGTTGATCACCAAAAGATCGAAGATGTTAGAAATTAGCCTAGACCTATTTCTCTAACTGATATTCGAAGTTTCTTGGGTTTAGATAGCTATTACCACCGTTTTGTTGAGGGTTTCTCCTCTATAGTGTCTCCTATGACTCAGTTGACCTAAAAGAAAGTAAAGTTCTTATGGTCTGCATCTTATGAGAAGAGTTTTCAGGAGTTGAAGACTTGACTCACTTTAGCCCCTGATTTGACTTTGCTTGATGGTGTTGATGGTTTTGTGGTGTACTGTGATGCTTCAAGAGTTAGGTTGGGTTGTGTATTGATGCAGAATGGTAAGGTGATAGCTTATGCTTCTAGACAGTTGAAACCCCATGAGAAAAATTACCCCACCCATGACCTTGAGTTGGATGCTATTGTGTTTGCTTTGAAAATATGGAGACAGTATTTGTATGGTGTCTATGTTGATGTTTTCACTAATCATAAGAGTCTGTAGTATGTGTTTAACCAGAGAGAATTGAATCTTAGGCAGAGACGATGGTTAGAATTGTTAAAGGACAATGATATGAATGTGTTGTACTATCCAACAAGGCAATGTTGTGGCGGATGCCCTAAGTAGAGTATGCAAGGGTAGTGTTTCGCATTTGGTAGAAGGTATGAAAAAGTTGGCTCGTGATGTACATCATTTGGCTAGATTAGGGGTTAGGTTGTTTGACTCTGCTGAAGGTAGTATAGGGGTTCAGAGTAGTTTTGAATCCTCCTTGGTTTCGAAAGTAAAGGAAAAGCAATACTTAGATGCTAGTTTGGTCAAACTGAAGGAGTCAGTCAAGGACAAAAAAGTAAAGGTTTTCTCCCAAAGGGGAGATGGTGTGTTGAGATTGCAGGGTAGATTGTGTGTCCGAAATATTGATGATCTGAGATACAGGATTATGGCTGAAGAGCACAGGGCACGATATTCTTTTCATCCTGGTGCCACCAAGATGTACTGAGACTTGCGGGAAATCTATTGGTGGAGTGGCATGAAGAAAGATATAACAATGTTTGTAGCTAAGTGTGCAACATGCCAAAAGGTTATGGTTGAACACCAAAGACCTGGTGGTATGATGCAAGAGTTTAGTATTCCCACCTGGAAGTGGGAAGAGATAAATATGGACTTCATGATGGGTTTACCTCCTTCCCGACGCCATCATGATTCCATTTGGATTGTGGTTGATAGGTTGACTAAGTCTGCTCATTTCTTTCCTGTTCATACTTCATATACTGTTGAGGATTATGCTAGATTGTATATCTGAGAGCTAGTGAGACTGCATGGAGTTCCCTTATCTATCATTTTGGATAGGGGTACTCAGTTCACTTCGCAATTTTGGAAATCTTTTCAGAAGGGTCTTGGTACCCAAGCGCTTTTGATTTCTGCTTCTCATCCACAGACTAATGTTCAAGTGGAGCGGACCATCCAGACCATAGAGGATATGTTCAGAGCATGTTCACTTGACTTTAAGGGAAGTTGGGATGATCACTTACCGTTGATAGAGTTTTCTTACAATAACAGTTTCCACTCTAGTATTGGCATGGCTCCGTTTGAAGCCTTATAAGAGAGAAAGTGTAGATCACCCATAGGTTGATTTGAGGTGGGTGAAGCGGCTGTGAGTGGTCCTGATTAGGTATTTGAGGCTATGGAAAGAGTTAAGTTGATTAGGGATAGATTGAAAACTGTGCAGAGTAGTCAGAAGTCATATGCGAATGTTAAAAGGAGAGACCTTGAGTTTGAAGTTGGTGACCTAGTGTATCTGAAAATTTCAGCCATGAGGGGGGTGAAGAGATTTGGAAAGAAAGGGAAGATTAGTCCCCGTTATGTTGCTCCTTACAAAATTCTTAGCCGTGTTGGCAAGGTAGCTTATGAGGTCGAGTTGCCTTCCGAGTTGTCCTCTGTTCTTCCAATATTCCATGTCTCCATGGTTAGAAACCATATTAGCGATGCTGTGGTAGTGGATTACTCTGTGAGTGCTGACATTCAAGAAAATCTTTCTTTTGATAAGATTCCTATTGAGATTCTTTTTTTCAGTTTCCAAAGACTAAGGAACAAAGAAGTTCCCTTGGTCAAGGTGTTGTGGCGAAACCAATCTGTTGAGGGTTCAACTTGGGAAGCTGAGGAGGATATGTGATCCAAGTACCCACACATATTTTCTGCGAACTCCGATTAATCCGAAGGTACCGTTCTTTCCTAAATCATGTACTTTGGATAAAGGTTGCAGCAGTTCAGCTGCCATTTATTATGTGTTCAGTTGTAATTTCTTGAATTTATCAATTCTATGTTGCATTCGGAGTGTGAAATGATGTGGTGATGAGTCTAATGAATGGTTTCAGCTGTATGCTCTATTCCCTATCTAATCTTGGCATGTCTAACGTCATTCGAGGAAGAATGTTTCCAAGGGGGGGATGATGTAATACCCTAGGAAATTTTTTGTTGAAATTTTGTGCGTAAACGTGTTGGGTTCTATCTTCTAGAATGAATTATAAATTTACCATATGGAATGTCTTATATTATGACCCACCATTGCTTAAAGTATCGAATAATCTTTCAAACGATATATGGATCATCCAAAACAAACACTCGAGCGACGAGTTATGAACATTCCTATTCAATCGTGAATAATAGTGAACAGTAAAACGTGCAGGAAAAAGTACTGAGGCGTGGCGTATTTTTTCTCCAACTTTAAATTATCATAACTCCTTGTACATAATAATCTGGGTGATCTACTATATATCAACGGAAAGCTCTGCGAGTCCTCTTTCCAATGAAATGGGCTTCATCCAAGTTTTCTATCGAAGCAAAAAGTTATGGTTGATCTACTTCAGACTACCAAAAAAGTCCACCAAAGGTCAGATTCGACAATTATTTGATTTTTAGGGGCGTTTTAGTCATTTCCTCTCACCCAAAATCTATCCAAACCCTATTAGAAGCATTATATGTTATATTTCATCAAATTCCCTCTAAAAGAAAACCCTAAGATTCTACATCCAACTTCAAGAACCTCCAAAGTTTACCATTATTTCTGCAAATTTATTAAAGATTCCAAGTTCCTAGTTCAAGAACCTCTAAAGTTCACCATTAATTCTGCAAATTTATTAAAGATTCCAAGTTCCTAGTTCAAGAACTCCAAGAACCATTATTCAAAGGCACGATTAACATCTCAAAAATGAGTATCGATGTAAAGTTCATCATTCAAGGTATGTGGGGTTTTTCAACAAGAACTCTCTTTCGTTCTTGTGCCCAAAAGTAATTTTCTTTACAAAGGCATGATTTTTATTTGATTTTTACAAATTTGAAGCATGAACTCATATCTTATGATGATTATTATAATATCTTGATGTTTATAATTTTTAAAGATGAATTTACATGTGTGGAGATATAAAGCATAAATCTTGAACGATATTTATCATGATTTTGATTTTCGTGTCGTGAATCCCCATTGGAATTGTGTTTTTTTTGAGAAAGTGTGTGTTATAAGCACGTTGATGTTGAATATTTGAGATATTTTGAATGATTTGACCTTTTGGTCTTAATGGAGTTGTTTTGAACTCGAGTGTGAAAGAAATCTACAACGTGGTTGATTTTGATAGATGGGAAGCATGATGGCTCCCGATGTATATTTATATATTACTGAAATTGTTTTGTTATAGATTTTCTTTGAAATGATCTGAGCTAAGTTCAGGAGAAATCTTTAGCTCCGAGTGGGAGGTATAAAGCGACCTTACTTCCCTAGAACTACATGCCCCCGTAGGAGTGAGCTTGAGGCTGATTTATATAGTGATCACTAGTTTGTGTGGATTTGATATCGATAGTCCTACTCCGATGGAAAGGATAGGACAGCTCTCCCCAACGTGGGTTGTACGTTGGACTCCATGTAGCTCACATAGTTTATGTCGGTTATACGATCTCCTAGCGTGTATGTGTTTCCTTGTGTCTATGATGAATGGTGAAGTGATTTGAAAGTGGAATTATGAAAGTTATTCTTTTGAAAGATTTAAATGATATTTAAATTATGAGAATTGATATTCTTGATGAACTGAAAGTGATTGACAAATTATATGATGACTCATATGTGTTATTGTACTTATTTCATCCTCTCATGATTATGATGATTTTCTTCGGGCTATGTGAGTCTTTTATACATCCTTCATATTTCTTATAAATATTTATGATGATGATGTTTATAAAATTGCATACACCCCCATATACTCGGTTCCATTCCATGGTAATGACCTACATCTTCGGATGTGGGCTGCATTTTCTCAAAATGTAGGTTCAGGTGCTCAATTCTAGGTTCGACAGTGATTCTTCAGGCATGATGTTCTATATCCTCTGTTGTGGTGAGTCCTCATGTTCCGAGGACGTGATGTCTGATGTTGGTTTAACGAAATTGTTTACATTTGATAACTGAGTATGAGTCAGTTGGGGCATGTCTCAATAGCTCGATGGTTTAATTGATTTTCTTAGAGGCTTATCAGACTAGTATAGATGTTGGGAGTTGACTAAGAAGTTGTATTTTCTTATCTTTCAGAAATTCTTTTATTCTCGGATGATGATTACTCTGTTGATATTTGAGGGTTATTTATGGAAACCCCGTTGATTTGTGTTGAACTGAATGAAAATGGCTCAAAGGGTTAGCTTGGGGCTACTCATAGCCTCAAGCACCGTGTGATGCTCCGGGATCCGTTTTCTGGGGCGTTACAATAACGAAGGAAGCTTAATTACCTATAAAGCTAAGAATGTAAAAACACAAGTATGGGATAAAATATTAACAACAGAAGAAATCTATAATTACGAGCTAACATCAAGGATATACTTTTAGGAATGCCGTTTTTAGATAAATTATACCCACATATAATAACTAGAACGGATTGGTGGTTTCCAACACCATGTAAACAGAAAGTAAGAGAAAAAAGAGTTACTAATAAACTAAGAAAGAAAACTGATTGGATAGAAGGAAGTGAAAAATTTACACAAAAATTAGAAAATATAAAAAATACAGAAGATATAATAGAATTGGTCGTATTTTCAATAAATAAAAAAGAAATAAATATATTTTCAATAATTAAGATAGAAATAATTAAGAAAAAATTAGAACAATTATATAGTAAAGATCCAATAAAAGGATGGAAAAAACATAAAACCACTATAAAAATTGAATTAATAGATAAAAATAGCATAATAACTCAAAAACCATTAACGTATAATTTTTATGATTTAAAAGAATTTAGAATGAACATAGAAAAATTATTAGAAAAACAATACATACAAAAAAGTAATAGTAAACATAATAGACCAACATTTATAGTTAATAAATATAGTGAACAAAAAAAAGAAAAAAGTAGAATGGTTATTGATTATAGAAATTTAAATGTAAAAATCATGACATATAATTACTCAATACCAAATAAGATATTAAAAGTAAGACAAATACAAGGATATAATTACTTTAGTAAATTTGATTGTAAATCATAATTTTATCATTTAAAGTTAGAAGAAGAATCTAAGGAATTAACTGCATTTACGGCACCACAAGAATTTTATGAATGAAATGTACTACCATTTGGATATAAAAATGCACCAGGTAGATATCAACATTTTATGGATAGTTATTTTAAACAATTGCTTAATTGTATAGTATATATAGATAATATACTATTATATACAAAGACCAAAGAAGAACATTTAAAATTATTACAATAATTTACGGATATAATATAAAAGTCGGGAATAAGTTTAAGAGAAAAGAAAGCTGAAATTATGAAAAATCAGATAGAATTTTTAGGAATACAAATAGATAAAAGTGGAGTAAAAATGAAACAACATATAGTACAAAAACCAATAAATTCAAAAGAAGAATTAGATACAAAAAAGAAATTACAATCATTTTTAGGATTAGCAAACCAAGTAAGAGAATATATACCAAAATTAGCAGAAAATCTAAAGCCCTTACAGAAAAAATTAAAAAAGGATGTAGAATATAATTATAACGAAGAAGATAAAAAACAAGTTCAGAAAATAAAAATACTTTGTAAATAATTACAAAAATTACAATTTCCAGATGAAAATAGAAAATTTATATATATAGTAGAAGCATATGCTAGTGAATGTAGTTATGGAGGAGTACTTAAATATAGATATGAAGAAGAAAAATTATAACACTATTGTAGATACTACTCAGGTACGTTTAATGAAACAGAAATAAAATGGGAAATAAATTGAAAAGAATTATGCTCAATATATAAATGTTTGTTAGCATTAGAGCAATATATTGTATATAACAAGTTTATTGTACCAACAGATAATATACAGGCACGTTGGTGGCTAACAAAGAAAATATAAAATTCAGTTACAACAAAAGAGATTCGGAGAATAGTCTTGAATATATTAAATTTCACATTCATAATCGAAGTAATTAGTACTAACGAAACTGTTATTACAGATTACATATCAAGACAAAGCTAAACGGACTAATATAATAGAAGAAGATACTCTAGAAAAAATATTCAACACCCTAACTACGCTTTCAATGAAAGTGGACAGTATGGGTAATGAAATAAAAAAGCTAAAGTCTAATGAAGTTAAACTGAAGTCTATAGCTACAAATCAGCTAAGTCAGCAGTGTGTAGAGCTATGTCGATCGGAAGTCATTAAAATTCCAGAGCTAGAAGGAGACGTTGGGACACTCCATAAATCCATAATGTTTATCAGTCTACTTCTGCAGGTACAAGCAAAAGTGTTAGGAAAAACACAAATATGAACCTAAATAGGCCATTCGATAAACCATTTATTCCAAATACACCAAAAGATCCTATGTTCATACCCCCACAAATTACCACATACCGAGAAAGTTTAAACCAAGACAAAAAGACCTATAACTATACAGCCGGAACATACATAGAAAATATTTACACAATACAAACCTTCTTAAACACCAACCCCAGAGCTATAAACATCCAAGAGCCACATACAAATTATACTACCCAGAAACTAACCGGATACAATAAGCTAATTGCTTAACCCAAAACCAAACCATGTCTAGTTAAAACCTGTTACGAATATGGACTACTTAGTACCATATAAACCCAAGCCGGAAATGAAATATCCCATATACCAGAAATATATGATTCATTTAACATTTTTAAAAGAATAACCAAAGGTAACCCTTTATTTTATAAAATTTTACACGGCACCAGCAGAGATATTGTATGATGAAGTTCAATCACCTATACAAGTTGTAAAAATAGGAATGAGCCGAGATATGATTATACCAGAAGATATTATTCCACAACCAGAAATACCTAGAATTGAAATACCATATTTTTATGCAAATAAAAGAATTATCGGATTATCCATAATTCTTCAAGAGTTAGCAAAAAGTTATTGCAACAGAAATCCCATATGGAGTTATTATTCAAGAGGTAACGTAATAGTATACTCAAATTCAAAGGAACTACGAGAAGAAGTTATGGAAGACGTTAGGCAATGGATCTTGACTTTACTCAATCCAGAGAAAAAACCTATCGCCAGAGCCATTAAAGAAAAATTTATTTTGGAAGAATTATTAACCAGATATTATAAGTTAATTGGACATAAATATCCAGACCATCAATGTTCAAAATGTAATGGAGAAGATAATATTGTCCCAGAAGTTCAAAAGAAATAGAAGAAGATAAAAGAGACAGCTGGAAGATGCAATATATGAAGCAATAATGGAGATACAGATCAATAAAAAGAAGATAACTACGGATAAAGAAAGAAGACAAAGAAAGTAATTCAAGGAGAAAAAGAAATATGGAAGATAGCTAGATAGCTTTACGTAAATATCATGTAACTAAGATTTTTGACTTTTCTTAGTCTTTTATGGCAAGTAGTGCCATTATTAGATTTTTGGCAAGTAGTGCCATTATTAGATTAGACATTAACTTTAGGACTCTTTGCAGAAACGTTTTTCTTATTTTTGTAAAATAGCTCACAGATGTAAAGAAAAATAGTGTACGCATTTTCATATAAATAAAAGAGCACTTGCTCAGATGAAGGCAAGACTTCATACATTGACGGAAAAAATCTCTGGTCCACCACAAAAGTTTTTGCTTATTTATTAAAAAATAGGTATATTCTAATGGAAAAATCTATGGATGAACAAAGCTTAGAATTATCAAAACAACCAGAACAGGTATATTAATTTACTATTATGAATAGCTAAATTCATAAATTCCTAACAATCATGATATGATAAAATAAGTTCATGTTAGTTACTTTATAGTACAATTATTCAAAAAATTGCATGTTAAGAAGTTTGTTAGCAAAGTGGAAAAGGAGAAAAATTCCTAAGAACTATGCCATCCTAAAGGTGAAACCGGTGAGGCAAGAAAGCCGTGATAGGGGAGTAACCAAAGTAGAGGTGTTGTTTAAAGGAAAAGTATCCAGATAACCATGCTAATAGTGACCGAAGAAAATGTTATTTAAGAATAATCTAGTATATAGCAATCTAAAGTGATCATATTTTGTAATGTGCATGATTGAAGGGAATATTTTGAAAATAGAAATTTTATGAAAAATGGATAATTATTTATCTGACGAAATGGTAGATAAATTTAAAACACTCGTTTTATATGTACTTAAGGATATAAAAATAGTGGATACAAGAAAAATCATATTGGAAAAAATATTTGATTGATATTTTATGACTAGAATTAATGATTTACAACACCTACCGAACTACTCTTATAAATACTTACATGCCAAAACCACACAATAACTATGATAAATTATGTATATTTAGAATTTTGGAAAAAAAAATGAGAAACATACAATTAGTAGAAAAACAAATAAAATCAAATTTAGACAAATACATGGAAACTAGAGATGTAAAATATATAAAATTCCTTAATGAAAATATGCAAGAACTACTTGGACTAAAACAAACAACTGAAAAATATTATGAAAAATCATTTAATCAAGCCTAAATGACAGAAGATATTAAAATACTTGTTTTATATATACTTAGAGATATAGAAATTATGGACATAATGTAAAAATATGGGAAAAATTACAAGATTATGAAGAGGAAGAATTATTAAATAGTATAGAAAACTTACACATATATTATGAACAACAATATTATTTAGATTCAAATGGATATCATACAGGCTAAAAATGTCAGGATATATTAATAAAATTAGAGCAAACTAAGAAGACCTACATAAAGAAATTAATTATAGAAAACAAATTAGAGAAATAATGGAAAATCTAATAGAAAAATTAAAATGGATAGACGAAACCTTAAAAAATCTTGAAAAAAGCAAAGATAAAAGTTTAGGTAGTTTAAAAAATTCATTAAAAAAAGAACAAGAAGAAATAGTTAGTAGCATAAATAACCTCAAACAAGATATTAAATATAGTACAAATAGAAAAGATTATTATACATGTACTTTAGAATAAAATGATAAACTACGAATATCTAAAATATTGGAAACAAGAATAGAAGAAATAAGATTAATAGAAAACCTTATAAAAACAAATTTAATTGAATACTTTAAAAAAAATATAGAATATTTACAACATCTTAAAAATAATATAGAAGATTTACAAAAACTAAGAGAAAAAACTAAAGAATATTGTAGCAAAGCATTTAATCAACTACCATTTAATCAGCCTCCAAAATATGAATATCCGTAAAATTGAATATATTAATAAAATATATGAAAATAAAAAAAATACAAGAACGAAGAAAAACAGTTAATGAATATTACTTCAAAGAATTTAACAATTACATAAATTAATGGATATATCTTACGAAAAGAATAAATCATTAAAAGAAATAGAAACCAAACTATATAGTTTATACCTAGAATAAAAATGGTTACATAATACTAACAAGGATCCTAAAACACTAGATAATTTAATTACGATAATATCTAATCTAGAATATGAATTAATAAAACATCTTATGTCAAGAAGATAAAAATGAAAATTATTCCAATCAACAATATTCACAAAATACATTATATAAAAATAAATACATACGTATTTATTATCTAGTAAACTTACCGTGCCTAATCCGCACCCCCTACAAATGGGTGGTTTGGTATATTTGGAGACTTTTAGTGACTTAGGCTCCTTGGCAGTATGATTTGCTTTTTCGGGGTCCATTGTTTTACCAACTTCTCTTTTAATCCACCCTTAGTTTGGTATATTTGGAGACTTTTAGTGACTTAGGCTCCTTGGCTGTATGATTTGCTTTTTCGGGGTCCATTGTTTTACCAACTTCTCTTTTAATCCACCCTTATATCCCCCTTTTTATTCTTTTACTACTTATTCAGGCTGGGTGTGGTTTCTTTTAATCTTTTTTTTCTTTCTTTTTAATTTTTTTTCCATACCTGACCCAACGTTCTTTTTCTATCTACACTTTTTCTTCATATCCACTTCAAACTATGCACTTCTATGATAGCCATGCTTAACTTAGGTGATTTAACTGAGTTGAGGCGCACAATGTCAAAGTAGGACCAGGGCCAAAACAGGTTCATTGCAATTATAATGGGAAGGTGAATCAGTATAAATAAAAAATATGTCTATTAAGGCTCAACTTCGGGATCGAGAGATATTTATTAAATTTTGTTTGATATTTTAGGCTAAAGTGGACTACTTTGAACAGTCGCCTATAATATTTTCCTAACCTACTACCCTACGACCTAGCCAAGAAAAACGTGACAAGTTTTGGATTCCATGTACACACGGAATTAGGTAAGGACTCATACATACATTGTACAGGGTAACATTTCTAGTCACTCCTTATACAATTCATGTAATTGTTCACCACGGTTATTATGTCCCTAATTCTAATGTCATAAATGGATTAACAACAGTCACACAGATAAACATCTCACATAGTTAAACTCAAAATTTTAAGAGGGTTACCATTTTCTTAATTAAATGCAAAAATATCTCACCACAATCATCTCAAAATATATCAACTGCCTTAGGCAAACAATTTTCTTCCTAACTAAACATCACACAACACATACACACACAAAACAAGCCACATATTTACAGTAATCTAGATATGTAAGTTCAGTATTTAAACTATAGTCGACGGGAAAGGAAAGATGACAACAACTCACGACGGCTAAGAAGTACACCCCACCACAACTAAAAGCATATACACTATACCTAGTTCATGTAATAATGTAAAATCTAGGGGCGAAGACATACCTAAACACTCTAGGTTCTGGCTCATAGAGTGTCAGCATGGGGGCCTTGAGATGGTCCCCACTCTCACTATTAGTGGTCCCAGCGGTAGCTGGGATACTCGTATTAATGGTAGCTCTTGTGATGGAGTTCTACAACTACTTAGATTAGCTGCATCAGTAGGTCAGGAACTACTAGTTCCCTCATCCATATCACGGAACTTTACTTACAAGTCCTTTTCACTCTAAAAATAGGCTGCTTTTGCTGCCTCAAAATTCTATTACCCTGTAGTTCCTTTCGTACTCATTTACTTTCTTACTTTCATCTCAACCAACTATGAGGGTTGAATCTCCAACACCCCAGACATCATGTACATCTCCTTTGTCCTGAATCTACTTTATAATGGGTATCGATAGGACTGGTCTCTTATGAAAATCCTCTACGGCCTTCTGAAATGTGACTATCTCAGCGTGTAAACCTACTAAATCAGAGGACTAGATACCATCTAACCTTTGACTTATTTGATGCTCAAACTCATCAAATCTGGTCTATATTTTCCTTATCTCTTCTCTAATTTATCTATCGACCCATGGCTTCACCCCTTCCTTCATTAGTATCACATTTGCCTTCATCATACCCAATCTTTTATTTACCTCATCTAAGAATGTTTGTGGCATTAAGATATAGCTGGACGGGGTCTGTCTAGAAGAAAATAGGTGTTGTACCATAGTAGGTGGTTGACCCAGAGTCTGGGAGGTTCTTGTTGAATTAGTGGAGGTCTAAGGCTCAGACTAGGTAGTATCCACTGGGGTCTCACTCATGTCGGTGAACACTGTAGTATCACTCCTATACCTTATGGTCTCATATACCTCTATAATCATAGTGGCTCCTGATTTTTCTGCCTTAGAGATAGGTTATCAACTTTTTTTTATCAAACCCAAGTTTGTAGTTGTGCATAACATTATGAATTGATCAATATCTTGGAGTTTTTGCATTCCTACTATAGCACCCCAAAAAATAACCTAGATGTCACACGGTGCTTAATATTACAAGTAGTCTCGAGTTAACCTTTTTATCCTTCTAACAAATTTTGAAATCATAGTAAAGATAAATCTGATATGCAAAATCTCGAAATGCTAAATTAATGCCTTAACTAAAACTAAACTAATATCTTACTGAAATTCTTCAACATAGAAATCTTAAAAATAACACTTTTAATCCATAATAGAAAAAAGTTAGATCGGCCTCTATTTTTAACGAGAGAGCCACTGGGACAAGCCCCAGCTGACTCGAACTAAACTGAAAACAAATGACAAACAATGTATTGATATCAAAGTCTAATAAGAACGGGTCCTCAAACTATGAGGACTCACTAAAGTCGGGATATAGGTGGAGATGGTTAATGTTAGTCATGTTGCTGGAACAAAGCACCAGGACATACACTATGAGACAATGTAGCACATAAACACATATGTGGATCAATACTTCCTGAATTTACTGAGTATGTAGGGGTGAATGCATAAGTAAAATAATACTCAATAGTCATATACACTTTTAAATAATGAATACCAACTGTATATAACTCACCTTGAGATTGAATAATTGGAACTAGAAATCATAAATCATGAACAATGAAGTATACTATATAAATCTTGTGAGCCATAACACTTAGTTCTAAAAGCTATACTTTTACTCTTTTATTTGGGATGTTCTTCTAACCTAGACAAACCATGTATGCTATCACGGATTCAAATGTCTCGCACCCACGTTGGTAAGGCTTTCCTACCCTTTCTATCAGAATAAAACCTAAGCTAAAGTGATCACTATGCTGAACCCACTTATGGGTATTAAAAGCTATATTGGTACATAGTTCTGTGATACGAGACCTTAAAATCATATCCAAATCGGTCGTAAGTATTACTCCCATATTACTTAAATGCTCTCTCTTTAGGAAATCCGCCTTAAAATAGCATAAGGGTTATATAATGAAAACCAGTTGTGCTTCTCTTTACTTAAAACTGTAATCAAACTAAATAAATGTGGATTCCATCTTTTAACTTGGAATCAGAAGATCCATCTTTCTTTAAATATTGGTTTAAAACCATCATAGAAATTGAAGACCATAGTCTTCTTGAAAATTCAAACTCATTCTTGGTATAAATTTGTCAAATAAAACTTAAAGGCATGATCTTTTTGAAATCTCAACACATAAACTTAGGCCTTAAAACCTAAGCTTTAATCTCAAGTCAATACATAACAAAACTTCATGCTCAATAACAATCTTGAGAATACTTCACCAATATAAAGTCAATATAGTGCAATCTCGTGCATGATAGAAATCTCATAATATAAGACATAAACAAAAGCACTTTATGATCAACTTAAAGTTGTGAATATCATAATAATCACATGCTTCAAGAATATGTAAACTTAGGTTTAAACACTACTTCAAAACAAGGAAATAAAATATTAAAATTATGCAATTTATGCACAAGGTTGATGGAAAGCCCTTGTTCATAACCCCACATAGCATATTATGCCTAATTTGATGTAGAAACTAGACTTTGAACTCTTAAAGATGTTCTTGAAGGCTTTTTCTTGAAATTATTGAATTCAAAAACATAGATTCTAGATTGTCTTGAAGAGGATGTAATGGAGCTTTGGATTTCTTCAAATTAGGTTAGGTTTTCTTAAAGAGAAATTTAATGAAGAATGATTGTATAATGCTTCAACTGACATCTAATTTTTTTTTCGTGACTTGGGATGACTTTATATGACTTTTATTTTATCTATGGAGACTAAATTTTCAACTGATGGAATTTTGACGGCCACCACAGTGTGATAAAAAGCCCATCGCTAAACCCAGCATGAGGCAAAATCATGTTCAGTTGCTGGAATTGAAATCCAAACATGACCCAAACCTCATCCGAAAATTCCAAAACTTCCCCGAGACATGCTCCTTACACCCATTAACATGAATCAACTCAAAAACCATCATCTCATAGACCAGGAGGTCAACTTAAAATTCCTTGATGTTAAGCGGTCAAAATGAGTCTAATTCTGCACACTTAGTTAAATTTATAGGCTTTAAGCCCCTTCTTATGCATTACGGGGAGCTAAAATAAACTAAGTCTAATTTAGGGTATTACAATATTTCCCCCTTGGGAACATTCATCCTTGAATGAGATTGGCTAAGCTGAGGATACTGGGAAGACTTAAATCTTATACTGAGTATGCATAACTTACACTAGACTACATTACTAAACTTATTAGTGCATACTTGCGATGCCATGAAGATCATTAAATATAGCTAGAATTAAAAGTGGAGAAAAAAATAATCTAAGGATGACTTGTTACCTTATTCTAAGTCTGAACTTGCGGAGAAAAGATGAGGCTATTTGGTTCATATATCTACTTCTGTTTCCCAAGTGGCACCCTGAACGGACTGATTTCGTCAGAGAACCTTAACCAAGGGAACTTCTTTGTTCATTAGTCTAAGAACCTGGTGATCAAGCATCTCAACTGGATTTCTTCAAATGAAAGGCCATATTGAATTTGGTGTTTTCCAAAGGAACTATAACAACTGGATCACTAATTAACTTCTTTAATATGGAGACATGAAACACTGGATGAACGGATGACTAATCTACAGGAAACATAAGCTCATTTGCTACCTTCCCAACACGAATCAAAATTCTATAAGGTCAAACATATCGGGGACTAAGCTTCCCCTTCTTGATAAATTTGTTGACCTATTTCATGTGAGAAATCTTCAAATTAACTAAGTCACTAACCTAAAACTCAGGATCCCTTCTCCTTACATCTACATAGGATTTCTGATAACTCTGAGATGTCTTAAGCCTCTCTCTAATATACTAAACCTTTTAAATATCTTTAAAAATTACATCTAGTCCTATCAAAATAAGCTCATCCATTTCAAACTAACCAATGGGCGATCTACACCTTCTCCCTTAAAGTGCCTTAAACGAAATCATCTAGATAGTGGAATGATAACTATTGTTGTAGGAAAACTAGATCAAACATAAGTGGTCATCCCAACTTTTTTTCAAGTTAATAACACACGCCTTTAACATATCCTCTAGGGTCTGAATGGTTGTTTCTGCCTGACCATTTGTTTGAGGATGAAAAGCTGAACTCAGATGAACTTGGGCACCAAGACCCTTATGAAAGGGTTTCCAAAAGTGACAAGTAAAGAGAGCACCCTTATATGAAATGATGGATAAAGAAACTCCATGCAACCTGACAACTCCCTAATATAGAGTTTAGCATAATCCTTGGCTAAATAGGAAGTATGAACTGGCAGGAAATGAGATGACTTGGTTATTCTGTCCATAATAACCCAAATCAAATCATGATGACAATGCAAACGAGGCAACCCCATCACAAAGTACATATTCACTTCCTCCCACTTCAAAGTAGGAATAATAAACTACTACAAAGTGCCACCAGGATTTTGTTGCTCAACCTTAACTATTTGACAATTCATGCACTTAGTCACAAACTTAATAATGTCTTTCTTCATGCCACTCCCCCAATAGATTTCCCATAAATTGAGGTACATCTTTGTGGATCCTAGGTGAATATAGTACCGCGTTCTTCCACTAAAGTCTACTGCCTCAAACCATTAACACAGAGCATACCCAATCTACACTGGTATCGCAACACACCATTTCCACCTTGGGAGAAAACCTCTACTTTTTGATCTCTGGCTGGATCTTTTAACCTATCGAAACTGGAGTCCCTATCTTGTTTCTCCTTCTCTTTGGCAACCAAAGAAGATTCAGAACTATTTCGAACCCATACACTACCTCTACCTAAATCAACCAACCGAACACCTAATCTAGCAAACTAATGAACCTCCTGAACTAACTTCTTCTTATTATTATCAATATGAGAAACACTACCCGTAGACAGTTAACTAAGGAAATTTTCCACTACATTGGACTTGCCTGGGTTATACAAAAAACTCATATAATAGTCCTTTAATAATTCTAGCCACTTTATCTGATGGAGATTTAACTCTCTCTTCCAAAACACATACTACAAGCTTTTATGGTCTGTGAACACATAAACGTGCACCCATAAAGATATTGCCTCAATCTTTTAAATGTAAATACAACAGCTAAAATAAGATCATATGTAGGATAGTTCTTTCTAGAGGCATGGGCTATGGCCTTACCTCTATGCATTAAAACACAACCCAAACTAACTCCAGAAGTATCACAATAAACAATAAATCCATCCGTACTATTAGAGTGTGCCAAAACTGGGGATGAAGTGAGTTAATTTTTCAACTCCTAAAAACACTTCTCATAGGAATCTAACCACTAAAAATTAACTTTTTTCGAAGTTAATCTAGACATAAGGGATGCAATAGACAAAAATTATTAAATAAATCATTGGTATTTGCTAGCCAAAGCCAATAAACTCCTTATGTCTAATAGGGAGATAGATCTAGGTCAGTTTCCTACTACTTTGGTCTTAGGAGGATCAACTATAATTCCATCACCGGAAAAAATATGGCCAGGAAAAGAACTGGCCTTAGCTAAAATTTACACTTACTAAATTTAGCGAACAACTTATGATCTTTAAGAGTTTGCAACACAATTTTGAGAGACTTAGCTTAGTCATTCTCACTACGGGAATAGAAAAGAATATCATCGATAAAGACTATGATGAACATATCCAAGTACTGTTTGAACACTATGTTCATCAAGTCTATAAAGGCTATTAGGGCATTTGTCAGCCCGAAGGACATGACTAGAGATTCAAAGTGACCATAACAGGTTCTGAAAGCTGTCTTTGGAATGTCACACTGTCTTACTCTAAACTGATGGTAGCTAGATCTGAGGTCTATCTTATAGAAATAAATTACACCCTAAAGATGGTCAAATAAGTCATCAATCCTAGCAAGAGGATATATTTTCTTGATTGTGATTTTGTTCATCTAGCGGTAGTCGATGCATATTTGGAGAGTGCTATCTTTCTTATACATAAACAAGACTAGAGCTCTCTATGGAGAAATATTGGACCTTATGAAACCTTTATCTATGAGTTCCGTAAGCTGATCTTTTAATTCTTTAAGCTCGACTGAAGCCATATGATATGGAGGGATAGAGATTGGCTGAGTGTCAGGAAGAAGATCAATACCAAATTTTATTTCTCTATAGGTAGGTACCACTGACAAATCTTTGGGGAAAAACCTCTGGAAACTCATTGACTACAAAAACTGACTGAATTATTGAAGCATCAGACTTAGTTTCTTTGACTCAAATTAAATGATAAATACACCCTTTGGATATGAACTTCCTGGCCTTAAGATAAGATATAAAATTACTCTTGGGAGATTGAGAACTTCCTTCCCATTCAAAAATTGCCTCATCAGGAAACTAAAACTTCACCACACAGGTGTGACAATCTATTGATGCATAGCACGAATGGAGCCAATCTATGCCTAGCATAATATTGAAATCTACCATTTTTTGCTAAATTAGGTCTGCTAGTATGATCTTATACAAGACCATGATAGGTCACTTCATATAGACTCATCTGGAAATAACTGACTCACTTACTAGGGTGGAAACTAGGAAAGGCTTGGAGAGCTTCTCAGGATCTGTCCCAAAATTTGTTGCAATCAAAGGAGTCACATAAGAGAATGTGATTTGGGGTCTAACAACACAAAAACATCAAAATTGATGGAATAAATCATACCAGTAAAAACATCTGGTGTGCACTCCTACTACTGGAGGGATGGTAATGTATAGGATCAATTCTGGCACTGACTGCCACTGTTACTAGATGATGCGCCTTAAGGGGGAACTGGGCGACCTAGCGGTGCTGGCGTGCTAGTAGCCTTAATCTAGTGTCACACATCCCTGCTTCCTTGCTTAGCATGTGGATACTATTTATTCCATGACCCAACTTGACAAATCCATAGCAATCGCTTCTTCCCCCCAAAAACTCATAAGGGTGGTTTCTGCCATACTTCGCACAAGGCAGGTAATTGGGCCTTCCACCCACACTACTGTGACTTAGCACCAGAAGTCCTACCTTATTGCTTTTGCTGGTTTCTAGGTGCATTAGAACTTGATGAAGATAGCGTTGGCATAGATGAGTGACCCTAAAACTATGAATGATTTCCCCCTCAAGACCTTGGTTGGCCATACTCAAACTATCTATTCTAGCCTTTTTATTCCCCCCTCTCTCTTCTTCAAATTCTCTACCTCAATCTGTTGACCATGAGGCATCAGCCTAGAAAGATCCATATACCTAATAAGCATGGATGTCCTAAACTCCTTGACTACCAAACAAGGCACTTCAGTAAGAAACATACTTATACTAGATCAAGGGCCAGCTATAAACTCGGGAGCATACTTAGACAATTGGGTGAAGTACTTCTTCACTATCATCGAGCCCTACCTTAGCTTTATGAATTTCTCAATATTATCTTCTCTCATCTTACGCAAAAAGAACCAGTCAAAAAATGAATCCTAAAACACATGCCAACTCATATGAGCTTTATTCTTACCCCTGCTAACTCCCAATGATAAGTAACATACTTTAACCTATAGAATGCTAATTATTCACTCTACCTTATTAATGTAGAGTTGTGGCTCCTTACTAACTTTAGACCCAAAGAACTCAAGTGGATTCATTCTCATGAAGTCATGAATTATGGCTGAAGCTAAATCATCATTCTGCTAAAGTTGGACTATATCCTGATGGTTACCCATAACATTGGCAGTTATAGCTTGGTTCATTGCTTGAATGGCAACCCAAAATTTACCATGAGACACATTCTCATTCAGAGGGTTGGGTTACATTGGTGGTTGGTCACCATTTCTGCATGCATTAGCTAAGTGGGGGGGCGTATTCAATCACGTAAAAGCATGAGTTAAAGAAGATAGAGACAATTGCAAGATGATGATTCCTAACTTGTGTTGTAGCCTTTTACTCATAAATGTGATGTGCTTCACACAGATGGTTAAGACTCTATATAATGCAACTTACTGACTCCCTAGGAATCTTTAAACTGTGAACACTAATATCATGTTTTTAATGCACAAGAAAACACCCTAGACATCACACGGTGCTCTAGACTACAAGTAGTCCCAAGCTAACCCTTTTAGCCTTCTAACAACTTTTGAACTCATAGTAAAAGTAAACTTGATATGCAAAATATCAAAATGCTGAATTACTATCTTAACTGAAATTAAATTAATATCTTACTGAAAATTTTTCAACTTGAAAATCATAAAACCAACACAATCCATAATAGAAAATAGTTGGAAAAGCCTGTACTTTTAACTAGAGAGCCACTGGGAGAAGCCCCAGCTGAATCAAACTAAACTAAAACCAAATGACTAAAATAATGTATTAATATCGAATTCTAATAATAACGGGTTCTCAAGCTATGAGGACTTACCAAAGTCAATATGTAGGTAGAGATACTCGAAGTTAATCATGCTGCTGGAACTAAGCACTGGGACCTACATTATAAGAGAAAGTAGCATATAGACATATATGTTGATCAGTACTTTTGGAATGTACTGGGTATGTGGGGATGAATGCAAAAGTAAAACAATACTCAATAGTCATATAAACTTTTAAATAATGTATCTCAAGTGTAAATGACTTACCTTAATCTTGAATAATTCAATTTGGTAATCAAAAATCATGAATAATAAAGTATACCATATAAATCTTGTGAGACATAACACTTAGTTCTAAAAGCAGTACTTTTACTCTTCCTATTAGGAGGGTCTTCTAATCAGCATAAACAATGTCAGCTATCATGGATTCCAATGTCTTGCACCAATGTTGGTAGGGCTGTCTTACCATTGCCATTGTAATTGAACCTAAGCTAAAGTGATCACTATGCTGAACTTACTTATGGGTATTAAAATGTATGGTAGCACATAGTTATAGTGCATGAGACCGTGGAATCATACCCAACTTGATGCTAAATAATATCCCATATTACTTACATGTTCTCTTTAGGAAATCCTTCTTAAAATAGCATAAGGGTTTATAATGAAAACCAGTTATGCTTCTCTTTGCTTTAAATTGTAATCAAACTAAATAAATGTGGATTCCATCTTTTAGCTTGGGATCATAAGATTCATCTTTCCTTAAATCTTTTTATAAAACCATCAAATAAACTTATTACCATAGTCTTCTTGAAAACTCAACCTCATTCGTGGTTTAAATTTATCAAATAAAACTGAATAGCATGATCTTCTTGAAATCTCAACACTTAAACTTAGGGCTTAAAACCCATGCTTTATTCTCAAGTCAATACATAACAAAACTTCATCCTCAATAACAATCATGAAAATACTTCAACAATATCATGTCAATATAGTGCAATCTCATGCATGATAGAAATCTCATAATATAAAGCATAAACATAAGCACTTCATGATCAAATTGAAACTTTAAATCTCATAATAATCGCATACTTCAAGTATATGTAATCTTAGGGATAAACACTACTTGAAATGATGGAAATAAAATCTTAAATTCATGCAATTTGGGAACAAGGGTAAAAGAAAGCAATTGTTCATAACCTACATACCTTGTTAGGCTTAATTTGATGAAGAAATTTTACTTTAAACTCTTAAAGATATTCTTGAAGGATTTTACTTAATGTTCTAGAATTCAGAAACTTGGATTCTTTATTGTCATAAAGAGGATATAATGGAGTTTTGGATTTATTAGAATTGAGTTAGGGTTTCTTTGAGATAAATTTGATGAAGAATGAGTGTATAAAGCTTAAACTGACATCTGATATTTTGTTTTTATGACTTGGGTGAGGATAAATGACTTAATTGTCCCTTTGGAGATTAACGTTTTAATTAGAATGCCGTTTTGACTACCATCGAATATGATAACAAGCCCATCGCTAAACCCGATGCAACGCTGCGGTATCATGTTAAGTTGCTGGAATTAAAATTCAAACATGACCCAAATCTCGTCGGAAAATTCCAAAAATTCCTCGAGACATGCTACTTATACCCCTTGAACATGAATCAACTCAAAAACGATCATCTTAGACACCAGGAGATCAACTTAAAAATCCTTGAATTAAGCGGTCAAAATGAGAATAAGTTCTCAACACTTGGTTAAATTTTTAGGCTTTAATCATCTTTTGCAAGTAGTTGGACCTGAACTAAACTAGGTATAATATAGGGTATTACACTTATATCCAAGAAAATTTGGATCACCAAGCTAAGAAAGGCCATGACTGTATCAGTACTCCTCACCTGATCTATGATCTTTCCAGCTATCTATTTTGCTATATCTATCTCGTAGTCTGCATTAATGCCCGTGACCAGGGCTGCTTTGTCAAGACTCAATACATTATCCCCTAAGGTAGGACTCATTCTATGTCGTACTGGGGTCTACCAAGCCTTAGCCTAAAATTTTAGGATACCCTTTTTGCTAGATGACAATCTATCAACACCTCTAACTAACTAGGGATCCTCCTATCATACTGCATAAATAAGTCTTTGCTATCTATTAGAAATGAAAAAACTTGCCTTCTTACCTGATCTATTGAACCTTTACCTTACACATCTCATTTACTCGATGGTCAAATTCAATAGTGTTGGCCCAAAATAGTAACCCTGACCCATGTAAAGCTTAGGAAATGGTCTGATTGGAGATTGTCACCCAATCACCTCCAATTACCAAATCTTTAAATCGATCACCACCCTTACACAATTTCCTCTATGGATATATCCTTGTATGTTCCATATGATATGCAACATAGAAGTCAGGAACCAAAGTTTAACTAAACTATCCCGGGTCCCTAGTCATCTACTCAAAATTGTATTGTCTGAACTAGGCACCAATTGATGACATCTGAAATATTCCTGGGGTGGTCAACTTCTTTTCCAAATAAATTCCTCTCTATGGTTTTCAAGTGGAGAGATTTATGGTAATTTTTGTCATATAGGGCCTGTACTTTGGGGTAAGCCCATCACTAAAATAGGCTAGATGGAAAGTAGAGTAGGAGCTAGTGGTAGATTAATTTTGATGGGGGTGTCACTCTTCTCACTTCCACCCTCACTCTTAGACTCAGACTCATCATTTTCTTTAACATTCTCCTCCTTAATCTCCTATTCAGAGCTAGATTCACCCTCATAATCATCATCACCTTTACTATCATTCTCAGACTAGAATGGAGTGTGGTGTGTCAATATGCTAGGATCCTTCCTCCTAGGTGTGGTCCTAGGTGGTGTGACCTCTGAGGCTAATTTTTCCCCTCTGGGTAATTACATTCGTGGATACACCACCCACTCCATTTGATGTTATTCTACTAATCCACTTGCCTCATCATAGTCATTGAACTCATTTTGCAACTGCAGAGTAGGGGCGAGAGTCTACTTTTTTGGAGTTTATTGCTTGGTGGAATTAGATTTTGAGGCCATTTGTAACTATTAAAATATATCCATTAGTAATTCCTAAGAAAATGAACTAAATAATTGGTATCGATATGCCATGGAATGAACACTATACATTTTAAGGGTATGAGTCGAACCCACTGGTCATGAGTCGTAGTGACACTCGTATGGTAAAACTGTCCATAAGGAATGGTCACTGGTTTTATAATGAGTCATTATGTTAGTAGAATACTCTTTATCAACACTCGTTGTCTGACCAGAACAATTCCCATCATATTTGACCCTTTGCAGTCCTTAATATTCCTCACTCCGAGTCGTATAGTGTGGATACAACTTGTGAAATGAGTACTAATGTTAACAGAATCCGCACTCTTAAGATAATCCTTCTTACCAGTGGTTATAAGTCATGTAATGACTCATTAGGTGACCCAACAAGTCATAAAGTGTCTCATAGCCACTATTACATAGTTGTTTAGAGTACTTGGTTTCGATTCTCAATCCTACCTCAATAACATGAAACCCCTCATTTAACAACAAGTCTAAGAAAAATCATAATACATCCCCCCATATCATTTCAAATATCAAATTTGTACCCTCAAAATTTTTTCATATTAAGTTCTAGTTTCTCAAGAACAAGGGTGATTTTCAAGTTTAAATGTAAAGGTAATCAAGGAATCCAAGCATTTCATACAATATTGCATATTAAGTTTGAAATACTTGAACTTCTGACTTACCTCTTAACTTGAATAATGTTCTTTGATTCGTTCAATGATTTTTGGGTATCACCCTTGTTTTTTAGAATAAAACCCTTTGGGAGAAGTTTATGAGTTTTGTAATGTACGAATTATTAATGAAATGCCCTATTTAATATTCTTGGAATAGTTTTGGGGAAGGGAGGGAGTGTCAAGTTCAAAAGAGTAAATTTTAATCATTTTGATTGAATTACAATATTTATAGCATTTTGATCGGATCGGCTTGACTCAATAGGCCCACGATGTCGGGTCTATGATGAGTCACTGCAATGAATCTTTACCTTAAATTAAGGGTGGATGACTCCTTTATGTAATAACTGGAACCTTCCGTGCGTCTCCATTCATAACGAATAAAGGCGACGAGTCATACTCACTGACTACGACTCGTGATGACTCCATAAACCAATTATCTGAGGATGGACTGAGCTCCAACACCTTATGACTATTAGTGATGAGTTGTGAAGTGTGGTCACGACTCATGAATTGGGTCATAGGACTGGCACTAGAAAAGTTTTTGGTCTTTTTCTATAATATTCAGCCTTGCACACTGAACACACAAGTTTCCCTGTAATCAAATAAGTACAAAACATGTGTTGCCTCCCATGCAGTACTTGAATTAATATTACAGCAAGACGTGGATAGGTTGGATACTCAGACTTCACCTAACAATACACATGGGTTACCTCTCATGCAACGCCTGCTTTAACGTCACAACACGACTTAGTTTCCTTGGTTACTCAGACTTCACCAAGGCTTAAATCATCAATCACTTTTGCTTCCTGAATGTTTCCTATTTAATGTTTCACCGTTTGCCTATTCACCTTGAATCAGGCTTTAACAATATGCTTCAGTTCTATAGAACCATATGAGAACACCCTTTCCATGCTGAATGGTCCATACCACCTAGACTTTAACTTTCCAGGAAATAAGATAAATCTTGAATTATACAAATAGACCAGATCACCAGGCTCAAACACTCTTTTCTTAACTTTTTTTTCATGACACCATTTCATTTTCTCTTTGTAAAGAGTAGAAAACTAATATGCCCAGTGTCGAAACTCATCTATCTTATTCAGCTTTCTCATCCTTAACTTTGTTGCATCATTATACTCAAAATTTAGGTTTTTCAGCACCCATAGTGCCTTGTTCTCAAGTTCATTAGGCGAGTGTCATGCCTTGACATACACAAGATAATATGGAGAGGCATATATGGGTGTCTTTTAAGATATCCAGTAGTGCCATAAATGCATCATCGAAATTTCTTGACCAATCAGTCCTGTTGGAATTCACAATATTTACCAATATGGACATGATCTCAATATTGTACACCTCAACATATTCTCTAGTGTAAGGATGGTAATGTGTTGACACCTTGTTATTCACACTATATTTTTCAAGCAGACTCATTAATCGAAGATTCCATAAATGTGACCCACTTTTACTAATTATTCTATGTAGAGCTAAAATAATAAAAGATGTATAGTTTTAGAAAGACGGTGACACTTAAACCTTCACTATTGGGGAGCACAACTACTTCCATCCATTTTGATACATAGTCCATCGCCACAAAAATATATTTAATACCATAGAATATCACGAACGAACCCATGAAGTTAATCCCCCATGCATCAAATAGCTCTAACTACAAAATAGGGGTCGAGGGGAGTTCATGGTGTCGTGATATATTTCCTTGATGTTGACACTGGCTATAGGAGAGTACAAAGTCATGAGAATCCTTATAGATCATAGGATAGTATTACCCACATTGCAAGATTTTTTGGGCTATGCATCTGTCTCTATGGTGACCCCCAACAGGTGAAGCATGACAAGACTCAAGAATACTCATCATCTCCACATCGGGTATACATATATGAACCACACCATCTTAAAAAATTCTAAATAGGTAAGGATAATTCCAAGAAAACTTCCTTACCTAATGTATAAATTTCTTTTGTTGTTGGAAAGACAAGACTTCTAAGAAAAAATCAATTGTAAAATAATTGGAAAAGAGGGCAAACCAGGGGATTAGTATTTGCAATGCTGCCCAAATATATTCATATAGAAAAGTATCATCGATTTAAAGAATATCCCCTACTTTATAAATTTCTTTTTACTCATGTTAAGACAAGTGATCTGCAACTTGGGTTTCCATGCCTATTCAATCCTTCACCTCAAAATCAAACTCTTATAGTAGAAAAACCCAATGAATCAATCTCGGCTTTCCATCTTTATTCACCATAAGGTATCTAATGTCTACATGATTAGTAGGTACTATGACCTTAGTCCCAATCAACTAGGACTAGAATTTTTAAATGGCAAAAACTACTGCAAGCAACTCTTACTCAGTAACTGTATAGTTCTTTTATGCAGGGTTTAGTGCCTTATTGTCATAGTAAATTAGGTGAAGGATATTTTATCTCATTTATCCTAGGAAAACACATAATGAGATACCGCTTACATCATGTGTGATCTTAAATGGAAGGGACCAATCAGGGGACACAATTATAGATATTGACACCAACTGCTTCTTCAAGATCTCAAAGGCCTTCAGACATACATCATCAAAATCAAACTTCACCTCTTTCTCAAGAAGCTTGCTTAGAGGGCTTACATTATTTGAGAAGTCATTGATAAAATACCTGTAAAATCCATCATAGCCCAAAAAACTCCAAATACCCTTCACCTAGACTAGAGGTGGCAACTTCTTAATAGCTGGAATTTTTTCTTTATCTACCTCAATTCCCCCTTTTGAGATGTTGTGCACATGAAAAATACCTTATTTTACCATAAAATTGCACTTTTCCTAATTCAAGACCAAGTTGTATTCCTCACATCTACGGATACCATTGGACAAGTTGACTAAATATTCATTAAAAGAATCAAAAACTACAAAAAAAGTCATCCATGAAGACCTAAATATTGTCTTTCACCATGCGAGAGAATATATACAACATATATCTTTGAAATATGGCTTCAGAATTGCACCAACCGAATTGTATCTTTTTGAATGTAAAAACCCATAGGGGCAATTAAAGATTGTCTTTTCTTAGCCGTCAGGAGAAATAGTTATATGATTTTAACCCGAATTTCCATCAAGAAAACCATACTATCCTCTGTCCGCAAGTCTATCAAGAATATGATTCAGGAAGGGCATAGGGAAATGGTCCTTTTGGGGTCCATCTGTTAAACTTTCTATAATGCATGCACACTCCCTAGTATTTGATGGGTCTGATTGGCACAATATCATTTTTCTCATTCCACACTATAGTCATTTCACCTATGCTTGGGATGCATTGAACATGCTTGACCCACCTACTATCAAAAATGGGGTAAACTGCACGAATATCTTGCTACTTGATAATTTTGTTTTTTTCCACCTCCTTCATAATCAGAATTAGCAGACGCTAATGCTCAATATTAGGAACATAGTCCGATTCAAGTTGGATCTTATGAGTACAAATGTCTAGTAAAATAACAACAATATCTGTAATGGTCTAACCTATAGCTATTTGGAACCTCTACAACACTGATATCAATGCCTCTACCTTAGATTCATACATGTTACTTGCAAAAATAATCGATAAGGTATTATTGGCCCCCAAAAATGCATAATGAAAGTGAGAGTGAAGGGCCTTGAACTCGAAGACTAGTGTCTCTTCTATAAATGGTCGAGCGGGAGGAGTGGTTCTATTATTTAATTATATATCAAGCTTCTTTGGGGCATAAGTGTAAGAACCTCTCGCATAAAAAGCATTCACCATCTTTTCATTTTACTCAAATAAGTCAATCTTCAATGGGAATGACAACATCATCAATATTATCACCATTGGTGTCTATCTTTGACACGATTCGCATATCATCAAGATGCTTTCTTAACTAGAACATGTTGAAGAAAACTTGTTAATTATTTGTTCTGAACTTCATTTGCCCCAACTTTATATCAATCAACGTCCTTCCTGCTGGTAGGAAGGGTCTGCCAGAGATTATAAGAACCTGGAAGTCCACCTAATTGTCAAGATTAAAAAAATTAGCAGGAAATAAGAAGGATTATACCTTTACCAATTCATCATAAAGAATACCTACTGACTGTTTCACCGTGCGATCAGCCATTCATAGTCTCATGGATGTCCGTTTTGGTTCTCCTAACCAAACTTCTTATAAAACACCAGTGGCATCAGAAAAATGCTGGCCCGCAAGTCATATAAAGCCCAAGAAAAGTTGAAGGACCTAATGGTATATGGAATAATGATGGCTCTTTGGTCCTCCTTCCTTTATACTAATGATCTAGAAGTGATAAAATTACAATGGTGGACATTTTTAGTGGGATGATTACTCACTATTTGCTTCCTAGTGATCAAATCTTTTAGGAACTTCATGTTGCTAGACATTTGCTCTAATTCCTCAACAAGGGGAATATTGACAAACTGTTCCTTCATCATCAATATAAACTTCTAATATTTACCTTCTTCTTATTTGTTTTTCAGTCATTGAGGAGAAAGGTGGAGAAGATATTGGAATAGTCCTCAACAGTGTCTCATCAGACTATTCCTTCTTCTTATCCTTATCACTAATATATTAAACACCTACGAATTTTTGAAATTCTAATATAGGTAGATAATCAATATCTATATAATCACCATTATTCCTTGGCTCTTCATCAGTTGTCTTGGAAGGATCCATAGTGGTTTCACCACTCCGACTGGTAAAAGCGTGAAAATGACTATCAATTTTTGGATTTTGTATAGTATTGCTGGGGAGAGTGCTAGGTTGCTCCGATTTAATGTGGCTAACTATTGGCCAAACTTCCGCTCCAATTGTTTTATTGCAGTTGTATGCGACTTAAATTTCTTGTTTAAACCTGATATATCTTTCTTAATCTCTTTAAGGTAGCTCTCCCGACCCTCTTATCTTTTCACTAGATTGGAATTTTTTTTTTCCATTCTTGATTTGGTATCACAACCATATGGTTGAATATATCTATCACTCTTCTCTTTATAATCATCTTCATGCCTCCACTCACTATCTTGATCTCTACATCTGTCTTGGTATCTATTACCATAGTAGTTTCGACCTTGGTTCCCTTTCTCTTTAGCTTAGAAACGCTCCACTTCAAATTCTAGATACTTAACATCCTCATATATGTTAGACTCATAAGCTCTAAAATCAGACCCCTGAGCCCTTACTACATTTACTTTTTTAGAATTCATTAATGCAAACTATTTTGTAAGCAACCCAATCTCCGCTCTAAGTTGTGCAACTTCTTGTGCTACCAATTCATCACTAGCTCTATAGTCACTAGTAGCACCAATGACATACGTACTAGCACCTGTATCAGCCTCTCGAGTGTGTCATATTTCATAAGTGATACAAATATCGTCTAGCATTTCCTATTCTATCTCGTAGCGTAGACATATAAATGCGCCTTCATATGTTGTGTCTGCCATTACCCTAGAACTCATAGTCAGGAATTTATAGAATATTTCTAGCAATTTAAACCCTATAATTTAGTAATTAGGTAACTTGTTTAACTTTTTTTTGACGTAAAACCACGCCTCACACATAGACTCAGTGGACAACCTCCTGGAGTTATAAATTTCAAGCTTTAGTTGTAACATCCTGACAAAGAGGAAAGAAGTGGTTAAAAAATTGTCTATGCAACTCATTCTAAGTTATGATTATGCCTTTAGGAAATTTCCCCAACTACAATGATGCTTCACTAGTCAACGAGAATGGGAACATTCTCAGTCAATGATTCCTGATCTAGCCCTAGAATGGTAAGTGAAGTAAAAATCCTTATAAAATTTGAAAGATGCATGTAAGCATTATCTGTTGACGACCATAAGAACACACCCTTTAAATTCAGTAGCTAGATCATTACACTAGTGATATCAAACAGAATATTTAGGGTAAATTAGGAGGAATAATGGCTTATTTCTGACAAGGATCAACATATCCAATTTCCTCATCTTTATCATACAAGGGTAGATACTGAAATATTGGGATAACTTAAGATCTTCCATATTATGTTTTATCTCAATCACTGTCGAGTGCTTCACAATGATTAGCTACAGGTCTTTGACTAGCTAGCTCAGACTGCTAAGCTAATTAAGCTTCCTCAGCCCGCCTTCTCTGGTTAACAACCTATGCTAACATCAACTGCATCTGTCTATCATCAATATTCTATGGAAAGCTAAGAGCAGGGGGAGGTAAAACATGAAGGTCATCCCAAAACCCTTCTAAATCAGCTACCCATACTGGTTTGCTCATCATACAATTAGGTTTTAGTAGTCTTTATAGTTCAGGATTCAGTGGGAGAAAGTAATTGCCTCAACACTAAGCGTTAGGCATACACCAGTGTATACCCAACTAAAAATAGAAAACAAAAGCCCAAAACATTAGTAACTTTGATCAATATCTCAACACCGTATTCCTCAACAAAGATACCAAAATTTGATGTCGCCCAAAACTACACCTTTAATGAAGTATGTTGCGGTCTATCTAAAATATAGTAAACCAAACCAGGTTAGGGTCAAACCTATAGGCAATACGTGGAATTATATCGTTAATTTTATGAAATTACCGTCAGTGCCAAAAAGAATATTAGGTGATTTGAAAATCACAGTAACATATAACCAAACTTTAGTGCTTAATGCAAAGACGATCACAAAACATGTTGATACAACAACTTAGATGAATTTCCTATTTCCCTTATGTTGTTAATCTGCTAGGGTTCCCACAACCCAAATTAATCAAGTTAGCAGCTTATGGTTTTGCACCAATCCATGACAATCATAGAAGAAGACATTGAATTAATTCCACAAGAATGATAAGAATAAAATCCAAAATCTTCTATTGAATATGAAACATAAACTTAAGAACAAAGAATCAAGTAGCAAAGTGGTTAAGAAAATATGAAAAGTGTATAAACTATCACAAAAGTTTCCCAAGAGTATTTATAGTGTGTCAAACAAAGAAAGGAACCTAACCAAATAAAATAAGGAAAACTATATTTTCAGTGGTCATGCCTCTAGGAACAAGTCATTAGGACTGGTAACAACTCGTAGCCTATTTTCATAGAATGTTTCTATCTTCAGTAGTCATACTCATCAAGTGTTCTTATGAATCGTAGGCCTCTAGTAGTTGTCACGCCAGTGAATTTTCTCTTTTGTAACTTCTAAATTATTGTCAAGACAACTCTTCAACATGAGTTGTAGTCAGTCCTTACAACATGTGGTCTTCACTCATTACCACAAGATCCTCCTTTAACTATCTTTATGAGTTTTAGCAAATGTGCTTAGTACACTTTTATACCACAACTCATAGTCCCTCCGTATGAGTTGTGGTCAATGTTTTCTTAGCTTATTCAGCTCAGCGTAGCCACTGGTAACCTAACAAGTTGATCCATGAGTCGTAACATGACTTAACAACTCATACCCTAACAAGTACTTCAACTTTTCAGAGATTTTTCTCATTATTTAAAGTCAAACACCACTTCTGACCTAATTTACCAACAATACATCCCAAACAAACATCATATCTATTAAAATGACCTAATTCAAAGCATAATTTCACTATTTAAAGCATCAAATGTGTCATAAAACCATGACACATTAGCAGCCAACTCAAACTCATAAGATAGCTTGCGCTACCAGTTCAAAATCTTATAAGGGCCAACATAGAGATGATTGAGCTTTATTTTCTTACCAAACTACTTCACCCCTTCATGGGCTAAATTATAAAGTATACAAAATCACTAATATCAAACTCAAGCTCCCGTTTCCACACATCTGCATAGGATTTTTAATAGCCTCGGTCTATTTTCAACCTTTATCTAATAAATTAAAACTTTTTCATCGCCTCATGCACAAAATCTGGACTGATCAAAGTAGCTTCACTAATTTCAAACCAACTAGTAGGAGATCTACACATCATACCATAGAGAACCTCAAACAGAGCCATTTTAATTAAAGAGTGATAGTTGTTATTATACACAAACATAATCAAAGGAAAGTGGTCATCCTAACTACCCTTGAAATAAAGTGCACATGCTTTTAAAATAACTTTTAAACTCTAGATGGCCTGCTCTGATTGACCATCTTTCCGCAGGTGAAAAGTTGTACTGAGATTAACTTAGTTACCAAGGACCTTCTGGAAAATCTTCCAAAAAGTCAAGGTAAACTGGGTACCCCTATCTTAAATAATGGTTCAAGGTACTCCTTGAAACTTTATTAACTCTCTAAGAAAATGTGTAGCATAATTTTTTGTCTGAGTATGAGGTATTGACTTGTAAGAAATGAGTTGACTTAGTCATGCAATCTACAATGACCCAAATAAAATCACGATGATGATGAGTATGAGGTAACCCTATGATAAAGTCCATATTCACCCCTTTGCACTTCAAAGTGGGGATGTTGAACTTTTAAAGAGAAGCACTGAAGATCAACCTTAACCTGTTGGTAATTTGGACACTTAGACATAATTTTGTAATATCGTTTATCATATCATTCAACCAATAGACTTTGTGAAAATTGTGGTACAACTTAATGGCTCCAAGATGAATCAAATATCACGAAGCATGAGCTTTGGATAACATTCACTTCCTTAAATCACCTAGATTCAGAACTCATAACCTACCCTAACAACGATGAATACCATCCCCCCTTAGTAGAAAACCTAAACTTTTTGATTTTGGACTGCCTCTTTCAACTTAAGAAAAATAGAATCACTATCGTACTTTTCTTTTACCTTGGTAACCAAGGAAGATTTCGAACCATTTTGAACCCAAACACTACCTTCGGTCGAATCAACCAATAAAACTCCTAACCTAGAAAAATGATGAATTTCACAAACCAGCTCCTTTTTATCATCATTTATATGGGCAACAATTTCTATCGACAATATATTAAAAGGGTCATCAACAGTAATGGACTTCCCTGAATGGTACAAGACACTCATATCATAATCTTTTATTAGATCTAATCACCTTCTCTGAGAAAGATTCAGATTCATCTGAGTGAACACATACTATAAACTTTTGTGATCAGTGAACATATCCACATGACACTAATAAGGGTAATGCCTTAAAATCTCTAAGGCAAACACAACTATTGTCAAATCAAGATCATGAGTCAGATAGTTCTTCTTATTAGGTTTTAGATATCTAGAGGTATATGCTATAACCTTACCTCGCTACATCAAAAAGCAACCAAGGCTAACACTGGAAGCATCACAGTACACCAAAAAATTATCTGAACCTTTTACTAGAGTTAGAACTGGAACGGAGGTGAGTCGAGTCTTCAACTCCTAAAAACTCTTCTCGAAAGAATTAGACCACTAAAACATAACTTTCTTATGAGCTATTCTAGACATGGAAGAAGTGATATAAGAGAATCCCTCAAGAAACCGTCTATAATAACTTGCTAAAACCAAGAAACTATAAATGTCTGATGGAGAGATGGGCATGCCTAGTTCCTTATGGCTTCAGTCTTATGATGGTCAACTCGAATAACCTCACTGAAAATAACATAAATAAGAAAGGGTACTGATTTCAACCCGAATTCACACTTGCTGAACTTATTGAATGACTAATGATCCTGTAGAGTTTGAAAAATAATCTTTAAATGGTCTGCATTATCACGCTCATTACAAAAATAGACAAGGATGTTGTCAATGAAGAATATAATGAATATTTATAGGTATTGTTTGAGCACCCTTTTTATCAAGTCCATAAAAGTTGTCGGAGCATTTGTTAGTCATAAAGACATATCTACAAATTCAAGGTGACCATACCACTTTCTGAAAGTTTTCATTAGGATGTCATATTCTCCGACTCTTAGCTGGTGATAGACGAATCTGAGGTGTACCATAGAGAAACAATTTACATCCTAAAGTTGGTCGCTAAAGTAATCAATCCTGGGAATGGATACTTATTATTGATTGTGACATTGTTCAATTGATAATAATAGATGCACATTCTATGAGATTCACCTTTCTTTTGCATGAAAAAATTGGGGAACGCCATGTGGAAACACTAGGACTGATGAAAGCATTATTTAGAAGATCTTTTAACCGTTATTTCAATTTCATAAACTAAGCTGGAGCCATTTTGTATGGTGAAATTGAGATAGGCTGGGTATCTATAAGGAGATTTATTCCAAAGTCAATTTCCATCTCGGGAGGAACTTAGGGCAGAACTTTAAAAAATACACATAGAAATCTTTTTACTACTGGACCTGACTCGATACTCCGGGACTCAAAATTTGAGTCCTTGACTCGAAAGTTATTGAAAATACATCCCTTTGATATCATCTTCCTTGACTTAAGGTAGGAGGAAAATCGATCTATATGCAATTAGATACTATGCCTCTACTCTATAACTGGCTCATTCGGAAACTGAAACTGGACTATTCAGTTTCTAAAATTAATTGAGGCCTAGAAAGAGTGGAGCCAATCCATTCCATGAATGACATTAAAATCGATTATCTCTTATTTAATAAGTTCAATCGAGGTGACTTTCGTGACTGGGAAATTTTTGTACACTCTTCTGGCTATTACTGAACTACCGACTTGAATAGAAACTGAGAATGTCTCTTCTAGGATTTTGGGACTAAAGCAAAATTTATAACTATATAGGGAGTCATAAAAGAAATTGTGACCACATCAGCTGAACCGTCCGAATCTAATTGTTTGAAGGGCATAAAGTCAATTCTGGCGGTGTCTGCTTATTAAACTAGAAGTGGAGACCTGCTGAATAGGGTGACCTACTGGAGATGATGATGATTTAGCATAATCTTGTTGACGAAGGTCCTTACCCCTCTGGACAACTATTGGGTTATCCCTCATTCTTTTCCCTATCTTACCATACTTGAAACAAGAATCACTTCTAGCCATGTGATATCGCTCAACCTGCACATCAAATAAGTGCAAGGCTGTCATCATCAATATGTTTACCCAACTTTGGAGTCGGGGTCGAACCCACGACAAAAAATGTGACTGGTGATCAAACTAATTTGATACTACAGCTACAAGTTGAATTTAAACAAATGATAGAAAAAGATAAAATTTGGGGATTTTCAATGGTTAAACAATAGTTGATAAAAACTTTGATCTAACAATGTTATGGGACACTAGAGTTATAGTTACCAAGATACTTACATAGGTTGGGTTACAAATCACTTTAGAGTTCCAATTGACACTTCAATTGCAAGAAGAGTTGAATCCTATTTTTATCCATTCGTCTCTCGACCTCAGTAGGTAGTGTATCCATTAATTCTCTAGAACTTAAGGATGTGTTTGCTATTCAACTATGTTCTCACGTAGGAAAATCCAATTAAGGACTTTACCATTAAACTAAAGATTAAAATCTATTAAAATCTTTTGAGTCCATGTAAACTCTCTCTTTTCCCGCATACACTTTCCTCTCGGACAAGTGATGTTCTTGGGCTCACTATTTAAGTTGCAATTAAGAGAGATTGTTACATTACTCGACAAGCACTTTCCTCTTGGGCAAGTAATTGTTTCATTGAAGTAACCTAACAAACACTTTCCTCTCAGACAAGTGATGTTTGTAGTGATGACTCTATTAAGTTGCAGCCAAGAAAGATCATTAAAATAAAGAAATATTTATACAACATCAATTTCTTATGGACATACATTAGATTCACAATCCAAATTAGTATTCACATCAAGGTTCCCATAACTCAAGTAAAGAAAATTAGCAATTCATAATACAAAGATCAACAGTATGTATTGAATTAATAATCAAGAATAAGTAATAAATCATACCCACAATCAATCTCAAATGGAAGATGTATACAAGAATGTTAGGAACTCTCAATGACAGGTTTCTCTCATTTTTTTCCCTCAGTAAAATTGTTCAGATAGATGAATTATGAATGCATCAAAAACCCTAAAATATGATATTTATACTAAAGCCTAATTAAGGAAATAAAATAACAAAATTAATAAAATTCTCTGAATAGGTGATGCCCTGGATGACACCACATCAAGGGTCTGACGCCTTGTCACGGATGGCGTCAGATTATCTCCAGTTGTCTTCCAGTTCTATTTATAGCTGATGATGACTCTAACGCCATGTCAATGATGTAACGGCATATCATTAACGTCGTCAGATGTCTTTTCCTACTACTGATTTTCTGCTTAAGGTTGATGTCATTCTTGATGCCTTATCTCAACTTTGAGGCCACGTCGCCAACGTCGTCAAAACTACTTCTCAGCCGACAACTCCCTGGTTAACGCTGACGCTAATGCTATAGCCTAGCACAAGGATGATGACTTATCACGGTTGTTTTCAACTATGTTTTCAGCTCTTTTTGCTTAGATTTTAGCTCTTCTGCTCCATTGTTATTTTTTACATGCATCTTGACTTTCCTACAAAATCTTAAGAAATAATATCAAAAACATTAATAATTACTTAACAAATTACAATTATTTCAAGTTAAAAAGTCCTAAATGTGCTACAAAAATCTATTATATCAACACCCTCAACTTAAAATAATTGCTTCTCCTCAAGCAACTACAAAACACCATACTACAATGCTTAACCAAGAGACACATAAGATATCTATCACAGTTGATTATTAAGTTTTGCTCAAAACTCATGCCACTCTCCACGTTTAATTACTTATAAATCCTATTGTGCATATAAATGAAGATTAACAATGTGACCCAAAAGAATCACGACGTGGCATCAATTCAGCAACAATTCACATGCATATGTACAAGTTACACTACCCAAATAGGTAAATACCTAGAAATGCAACAAATGTGACCATATAATAAAGAAGTCCCTCCTCACTCATATATGAACACAAGCATGTCAATGCAGGGATGGTCAATAGACATTCACTCTCAAAAAAAGATTAATGCATGTCAAATACCATATGCTTTCCCTTATTTTCATTACCAAGGTGTCTAGACAGATAAGTTAGGATCACTATAGGTATTTTCTTCGGCTTGTAATGTAGGCTAATGTGTGGTATGATATTCAATGGAATTTAGATTGACTAAGACTCCTTGGAACTACCTTAACTTATGGGGTTCAGTTACTAACCTTTTTCCTTTTTTTCTCCTTTTCTTGATCACACATTATTCAGGATGGATGTGGCTTTTATTTTTCATTTTTTTTCTTTTCTTATTCTTCTTCCACACGACCTAGCTTTTTATTCTTTTTCACTTATTCTTTTCCTTTTATTCTACCTTTCTTCATACCCAGTTTACATCATGCACCCCTATGATAGCCACCCTTAACTTAGGTTGTTTACCTATGTCAAGGTGCATAGTGTACAAGGAGGACCAGGGCCAAAATAGGTTCATTATGATCTGAGCGGGAAGGTGTCTTAGAATGAAATGGTCAATTCAGGCTCAAAATAGGGATCAAGAGATATTATGTATACAGGGAAGGTCATTTAGGAAAACAGAGTGACTTAAAAATCAAAACGGCCTATGATCCTTTCCTAACCCCTATATTTTAACCAAGGTAAGACTAACCGGGCATGTTTTAGATTCAACACACACAGGTAATTGAGTAAGACCTCGCACACACATGGCATAATGGTACATCACAAGATACTATCCATTCGGTTAATGCAATTTTTAGGAGTGATTATCATGTCCCTAGTACTGATGCCATAAAAAGATTCACAGTAGCCACATATAAATACATATCCCATAGTTATAAAACAGACCAACAGAGAGGTGTTTATCAGTCTAAAAAATCAACAAAAATATGTCAACTGCTCTAGATACTTATTTTTCTCCATTTAAACATAACACATCACAAAACAAACATAATATGCCTAAACATGCCGGCTTTACTATAAACAAAACTCCGGGGAAAAGAGGCACGACAACAAAAACTCCAGGAGGACTTTAACACCCACAAGTAACCCCACCCTCAACTTAATATCATGCATTGTTCCTAACACGTCAAATTAAAGCAAGAAAGTTAGAAATATACCTGTGGCACCATGGGTTCAAAGATCTTATGTCAATCACATAATACGAATACAAACAACAAAATACCTTGGGGTTTCTCACAAGAAGTGCCTAGTTTAATGTTACGACATGATCCAACTCAGCTTTTTCCTCCATCTTAAGGATATGAATTTCACCCCCAACTTAAAGTCCATCTTCTTGCCACGCTCATAGGGAGGTGGTACAAAGATAAAAAAGCCGATTAATGAATGATGCATGGTAAAGAACTCGTCCTTAAAGTGAGGTGTGTTTTTATATTGTTTATCAAGTGTAAAATAAAGAATATAGGATTCTTGTTCGTCATCTTCACAGTCTTCCACTAGTTTAGATGATTCCATAGATAAGATATCATCTAAACATAATGTGGAAAAATGCTTCGAGTGTGGCCTAAGAAATCCTACGTTAAAATTTACACTATCCTCTACACACTCACTTTTATTCATCTTCTCAACATTTTCAGTTTCAATTGGCCTAGAGTCTTCATAAGAGATTGGCTTATTTTTTTCTTTTGCCTATAGCACCATTTCCTCAATATTGGCATCATCCCTCATGGTTGGTTCAGTTGGTTGGGAAATATCCAAGGACTTCTCAACATCAGGCATAACATCGATATAGGGTTCTTGCTCCTCATCTTCACACTCATCTATTATGTTAAATGATTCCATAGAAAAGATATCATCTAACCACAATGTAGAAAAGTGTTTTAGATGATTAACCTCGATATCCATCTCTTCTATCAGTTCTCTTCCCTTGTTAAATGCCCTAATTGTTGATGTATGTCACATATGGTAGCATTCATTTGGTTTGTACGATCCAACATTATTTGAATCATAGCTTTAGTTTCACTCTTTCCATTGCTTTGTTTTTTCTTTTCTTGACCATAAGACCTGTCGTACTCGTAAGAAGAGCTAGAACCTGGGTTAGCGCAATTGGGGAAAGGGGCATTTGGGCAATCACTCCAATGTACATCTTGACCACCACATAAAGAACAATTATAGTCCCAGTAGGTTGGAGATGGTGCACATATCTCTCTCCGAGGAGCATATTTAAAATCTTCCCAAAAGTGAGGTCCATCACAATATGAACATGGATCATCAAGATACGATTTCCAACCACAAAACTCATGTTCATTCCAAGATGCCATAGTAATAAGTAAAATAGAATAAAAATCTACCTAACACAAGAAATAAAATAAAACTAAAAACAAATATTTACAAGTTTGAATTCAATAAAGTAGGCTAAAATTCCAAACCAACTAAATACGCCAAATTGTTCCCCGACAACGCCGTCATTTTTGATAATGCTCAACTTACACCTCATAAGTGCAAGGCGGTCATCATCAATATATTTAACCAACTTTGGAAATGGGGTTGAATCCACGAGGAACAATGTGACTGGAGATTAAACTAATTTGAAACTACAACTATAAGTTGAATTTAAACAAATGATAGAAAAAGATAAAATTTGGGGCATTTAAATGGTTAAACAAAAGTTGACAAACACTTCGATTTAACAATGTTATGGGACACTAGAGTTATGGTTACCAAGATGCTTACATAGGTTGGGTTGCAAATAACTTTAGAGTTCCGATTGAAACTTCAATAGCAAGAAGAGTTGAATCCTATTATTTACCCATTCGTTTCTCGACCTCAGTAGTTAGTGTATCCGTTAATTCTCAAGAACTTAAAGGATATATTTGCTATTCAACTATGTTCTCATGTAGGCAAATCCGGCTAAGGAATTTTCCATTAAACTAAAGATTAAAATCTTTATAGTCCATGTAAACTCTTTCTTTTCCCACAAATATTTTCCTCTCGGACAAGTAATGTTCTTGGGCTCACCATTCAAGTTGAAATGAATAGAGATCGTTACATTGCTCGACAAGCACTTTACTCTCGTACAAGTAATTATTTCATTGAAGTAACCTAACAAACACTTTTCTCTCAGACAAGTGATGTTTGTAGTGATGACTCTATTAAGTTACAGCGAAGAAAGATCATTAAAATAAAGAAAGGTTTGTAAAACATCAATTTCTTATGGACATACATTAGATTCATGACCCACATTAGTATTCACATAAATCTAGTAAAGAAAATTATATGTTCATGATACAAAGATCAACAATATGTATTGAATTCAAAATCAAGAATAAGTAATAAATCATAACCACAATCAATCTTCAAATGGAAGATGTTTACAAGAATGTTAGGAAGTATCAATGAGAGGTTTCTCTCCTTTTTTTCCCTAGTAAAATTGTTCAGATAGATGAATTATGAATGAATCAAAAACCCTAAAAGATGTTGTTTATAATAAATCCTAATTAAGGAAATAAAATAAGAAAATTAATAAAATTCTCGAAATAGGTGACGCCCCAGTTGATACCACGTCAACGGTCTGACGCCTTATCAAAGATGGCGTCAGATTAGCTCCAGTTGTCTTTAAGTTTTGTCTACCACTGACAATGACTCTAAATCCGAGTCAAGGATCTGACGGCGTATCACCAACGTCGTCATATGTCTTGTCCTATTGCTGATTTTCTATTTATGACGGACGCCATTCTTGACGTCTTATCACAATTTTAATACCATATCACCAACATCGTCTGAACTGCTTCTAAGACTGCAACTTCCTAGTTAAGGATGGCGCCAATGCTGATAGCCTATCACAAGGCTGATGACTTTTCACGGTTGTCGTAATCCATGTTTTCAGCTTTTTTTCCTCAGATTTCAGTTATTGTGCTCCATTGTTATTTATTTCCATGCATCTTGACTTTCCTAAAAAATCTTAAGAAATAACTTCAAAAACACCAATAATTACTTAATAACTTACAATTATTTCAAGTTTAAAAGTCCTAAATGTGCTACAAAAATCTAGCACATCACCATGTAATCACCTTTGTGGTTCCTACCACATTTCCTATAGTCTAGGTTAATATAACTACTTTTCATGTTATCTTGGGACTTAGAGTCTAGTTCTCTATCCCAAGCATTCTTTCTGAACTTAGGAACTAGAGGCTAGAAGACAATGGGGCTAGGGCTGATAATTTTTGATAGATTTGAGAATGATTCCGACCATCTAACCTCTGCTAAGAGAAATTTTAGCTACCGGTCCTGGCCCTCTTATTTTCTCTTTCCTTTCTCTTGAGTTTCTCTTCCTCAAAATGTTGAGCATGGACCATTAATATAGAGAATTCCATCTCCTTAACCAACATGGTTGTTCTGTACTTCTTAACTATATCCTTAGAAATAGTAGGCAAAAACTTACTCATTCCGGCCCTAGAATTAGCCACTATAGTAGGACCATATCTTTCTAACTGGGTGAACTTGAGTGAATACTCCTTCACATTCATGTTACCCTGCTTCAAAATAATAAACTCTTGCACCTTGGCATCCCTGGACTCGAATGTGAAAAAACCATTCTACAAAAACAGTAGGAAACCTGTCCTACTCTGTAAGCCATGTATCAACACCTCTATCCTTCTTCTACTATTTAAACTAAGTATGAGCCTCTTCTTCTAATTGGTAGGCAGCCAAATTAGAACTCTCACTCAGAGTAACACCCATGATCTCAGTCGCTTTTTGAAAACTCTCTAGGAACTCCTACGGATCATTCTCAAACATAGATCAGAAGAATACTGGAGGATTCATTTCAGTGAAATTCTAAATTCCAGCTGCAGCCGTACTCACCACTGGGTTTACTTGGGAAATGGCATACTTCTTATTTAGAGTAGCCATGAATTGGTGTAATATCATGAAGGGAACCATAAATTTAGCATGAGAGACCTACTAATTTAAAAGGTCTTCGAGAATAGGCAATGGTGCTGATTGTCCCTATTCCATGTTTTGTTATCCCTTTTTTGGAGAGATTTTATAAATAGTAGAAAATAAATTAGAAGAAATTATGTAATAGAGTTTATACTTCATCGTATGACATGAATAGTGAAAGAAGGGAGACTTTTGGAAAATGTTTCATTGCCGCTTGCCCATAACTGTGGCGTTCTTCACACCAATGAACAAAACTCTACTCAATGCAAGTTTTAGACACCCTAGGACACTTTAAACCTTGCATTTTATACCAAATTTATCATAACTCGAGACTACCCCCTAGTCGTAATATGGTGCTTACAGGCACTATGGCCTGGCATATGAATTAAATAATGAAAGAAAGCAACCAAATGACTAGGAAAAATCTAAATGACATAAACTAATGAGAAATAATAATAAGGTCAAGGTAAGTAAACTTTTGTAATACTTAAATAAAACTAAAAACATGTCTAATTGTTTGACTATCTGAAAGTGTCTAAGCCTACTGAGTTGTTGGGATAGGGCCCAACTAACTCTGACCAACTAAAATAAGACAGTACTAAAAAGAATAGTTGATAAGATATCTAGTCCTTGGCTGATGAGAACACACCAATGTTGCAGTTGACTGGCATGTGAATATACAAAGAAGGGTCCTTGTACAGAGCATACAAACAAATATTATGTGACAATATAGTGAAAAAATATATGTTATGTACTTTGCACTGAATATGTAAGATGAAAAAATAGTTGATATACATATATAATGAGCATAAATGCATGAACATAAAAATTGAGTGCAACACCAAGTCTAACCATATGTTGGTTAACTGAATACTAAACAATTGGTCAAGAAAACCTGAACTAAACATAATCTAAAAACTAAAATGTGGACTGTCGGAGCTAAAATTTACATGAAATGCACCAATCTAAGGTAATTACGGTACAACTTATAACACCAATTGGAAGAGTGTCCGTACATTGCCAAAGGTACCAATACTGACAGGTGTGTATCGACTAAATTGTTGTCCTAAAGGACTAGGGTATTAGTCTTCTACTAGAGGGTGGCCCTCATAACCAACGTTGGCAAAATAGTTTAGGAACATAGGGACTTCTACTAAATGTCTCATTCCTCAACTGGAGAGTGAGACTTTACTCATAGGTTTGATCGGTGCTAAGTACTACTTCTAATTGAACTAACACTAATAACTTATATGCTTAACATGATTTGATAACTAATGTTTTCGGGATTTAAACGATGCGGGTTGGATAAAAAGTGTGTGGAATTTACCAAAGAGCCCTTGTTAAATATGTGTAAGAATTTTGGTTCCAGTCATCACGACTCACCTTATGACTTGTACCTTCTGGTTACGAGTCATGGTCTAAGTTGTGACCTGAGGTTTATGGGTCTAGGATTTTCACTGCTAAGCTAATGACATCCCCTCCTAACAAGTTATAAGGTATGACTATGAGTCATTACGAGTAGCCATAGTCTAAGACTCAATTTCTTGGTTCCTTCTAATAAGTCGATGAGATCCCCTACCGACCCGTCGTCATGTATAACAAGTCATAGGGATAGTCGTTACCTCTAGACTAAAGTTAGATAGCTTTACTAGAGTGGAAATGAATCATATGTAACAACTCGTCATGCCTGAAAATGAATCATTACGAAAGTTGTTGTCACTGTAGTATGACAGAACCTTAGGAAAACATCCAACAATTTTTGCCATAACATCTGATTAAGGCGAGACTTGCGACGTTAGAAAACTAACTTAATAACCTATCTTTTGATGGGTTTGGAGTTTGAGAATTATGGGGTATTACACTTGGTGAAATGAACTACAATAGAAGAGAATCCCCACAAAAACAATCGATAATAACCCACTAACCCATAAAAACTCTAGATCTCAGTAAGGGTATTAGGTCTAGCACAATAAAAAACTGTTGCTACCTTATTTGTGACAAACCTAATATCATACTTAGTCACTACATGTCCCAAAAAAAAGACAAGTACTTCGAGAACATATAACCCTCAAAAACCTCACATGGTCATCCCTATTCTTGGAATAAACCAAGATATCATTAATGAACTAAATCAATAAAGAATTAATAAAAGGTTGAAACACTATGTTCATTAACTCCATAAATGTTGTCGGGGCATTAGTCAACCCAAAAGACATAACCAAGAACTCATAATGGCCATACCCCTCCCAAAAAGCTATCTTTGGAACATCCAATGCTCTAATCCTCAGTACATAATAATAAAATCTCATGTTGATAATCGAAGACATTAAAGCTTAAAAAGAAATATCTATTTAAGAAAGAAGATACTTATTAATGATAGTATTTATGTTCAATTTCAAATAATTATTTGACATGCTCATGAATCTAATTTTTCTTCTTCTCAAACAATATAGGAGTACCAGAAGGAGACACACTCTGAACGATGAAACCCTTACTCAACAAATATAAAAAATGCTTCTTCAAATTTCTTAATTTTGTTAGGACCATTCTATATGGAGAAATAGAATTGGGCTTAGTTCTCGGCTCAACATCAATTATAAAATCAATATCCCTATAGGAGGCATACCATGTCTGTCTATAAGAGACATGTCCATGAACTCTCTAACAACTGATGGAAAATCCAAGGAAGGCAATTAATCAACACTAGTACTAAAACATAAGCCATCATGAAAGACACTATTTCCCTGCAATGTGCTAAACACATAGATATAACCCCCTTCAAACGCAAACTGATATTAACTTTGTACTCTAATATCTTCACACTCAAAGTAGACAAGGTTATAGTCTTGGAAAAATAATCCAAAATATCTTGATAAGGACATAACCAATCCATATCTAATATGACATCAAAATTAACCATATCAAGGATAATCAAGTCTTCCTAAGTCTCACATGTCAAAAGGTCATTGTACATGATTGGTTCAACTAAACCACCACAAAAGAAATTTTCTATGAGGGTAGACATATGAATGGTCATAGCAAGGGAATCAAATACAACATCAATAGTAGAAAAATATATCAACACATAAGAGAATATTGAGCCAGGGTCAAACAATAATGAAGTGAGATTAAAAATAATATGATACCTATAATTATTACACCAGAGGCCTCTACCTCAAGTCTCCTAACAAAAATATAGCATTGACCATACCTCTACCAGATTTAGTGACTCCGCATCTTTTACCAAGAGCTTGTTGAGCCCCACCTTTGGTACCTCTAGAACCATCTCTACTACTTTATGCATCCCTATAATTATTAACATTTGAGTTTGACAAAGCTGAATCTGAGAATCCTTTTTGGAAGGACTAATAGCATATTAGGAAAAATTCCATCATATATGTCTGCACTTATCACAAATAAACTATCTCCTTATAGAAGATTCACACTGAGAGGGACCAAAAAAAACTAAATTCCCACCATAACCGGATGAACTATAATGAGACCCTCAACCTGTGTGACCTAATCTTTGATTAGTCAAAGTCTCAGAGATAGAAAACCTACTATCTATACCTATGTAAAGCTACCTAAATTAGTCTACTTTTGTAACTATTAGAACCACTACTTGAGAAATCCTTACCTCAGGATGAATGACCACTAAAATTTTCCTAGCAGCATATCCTCTTGCTACCACCATTTTAAATACCTTAACAGATAGTCTCAATATTGTTGGCATGTTTTATTATACTCTAAAAGAACCATTAGAAATCACTAACTAAGCCATCACCAATTTTACCTTAATAAAAATTTTTATCTCCTTAGATTTTATGGAAATGCTAGCTAATGCATATCTAGTAAAAGAATAAAAGTGATCCCCAAATATGTAATATTTATGGAGTCTTACTACAAATCATCAAATTTATCTCTCTATTGTTCCCCAAGAAAAAAGGAAAATATTATTTTGAAAATTCATAGAAAAATAAACTTATGACAAATAAGACGAACCGACTGGCCTACAACTGATAAGAAATCTCCAACATTGTCTAGCCACATAAGTCAAGTAGTAGATAGTACAAGCAACTCTATGAGATACAAGAAAATTAAGTTATGTAACCTATCTTGACAATCGAAAAGAAACTCATACACATCCTTACTAATAGAACCACTAAAATTTGCAGGGACAGTATGATAATCTCTCAAATCTTTATTTCTCATAAGTAACATAATATGACCTGGATCTATAGGCAGAAAATAAAGTCCAGTAGTAAATTGCTTAACATATGGGACTATAATTTTAACTAGATATGCTCGAAGAGTCTAAAAAACATGAGTAAGAGTATGATCTAGAAGCTATACACCTCTTATAGTATGAGAACCATCCGTTGTACCTAATAAAATACATATCTAGGGAATTTCCTCCAAACATCCATAAAGATAAATTAGTAGATCCTACAACACTAGAGTAATAATCGAACTCTTAGAGTCTTGAACTGGTGCCACCTTCTCTGGCTGATAAGCCATCTCATCATAATAAATCCCAGGCTAATGAGAGGCGTCTAAAGTTCTTTCTCTAGCTGAAGCAAATCCTAAGGACCAACCTCTTCAAATATTTAATCTTCAATCCCTGCCTCATTGTTTGAATAGTCCTCCAATAATGAGTGTTATATCAATATCCTGAACAACTCTAGATCTAGTCCACTCCATCTGCACAAAAATAATAGAACAGGAGCTTAGAATATTTTGCATGAACAATATGCACGATAAGGAATAAGATTAGAGAAGTTTTCTTTGAAATATCTCATAAACTTAGAAAGAAAGATATAAATGTCATCATATTAATCCATTAAAATCTATTGGATATCTTGATCCTTTACTCGTGAGACCAGTGGGCTTAGTGCTTTTATACTAATATGTCATAACCTAAAAGTCAAGGTCATGATGGAACCTATCCCATCCTGGACCAGGGTAGGAAAGTCCAATGCTAAAAAATAAAAATAGAGAGTGACAATAAATATTACCTAATTTCAAGACATTAGGATAAAGTTAGTCTAAATATATATAAAGTAACTCTGATACTATGATAAATATAACTCCAATCCTAAAATATAATGTCATGGGTAAAGAACACTAATTAAATATCATAGAATTTGGAAATATAACTTTGTCTACTAAAACATAAAATAAAATAAAATAAATATAATATAAATAGGGGAGACTAGCACAAGGTCCGAATGGTGGGTGCACAATACTTTGAGAATCCTCAACACAACATGATCTCGTGTTCCATGGACTGTACTTATGTAATGACCCTCTAGGTTATTTCCTATATTTTCATGCATTTCTAGAATTTTGAGCATTCCTATATTTGCTACAAGTTATTTATGACTTTCAAAAATGAGGGAAAAATTGTTTGGATTTTTGGCTTATTTCCCTACTTTATAACTATTATTTTCAAGCAATTAGTCTTAGACCAAAACTCCAAATAAATTACCTATGATGATAATTTCTATAGCACCCTTAATAGTGGAATATTTATTTTAGGCTAGGGGGATCCTAGGTTAAGGTCCCAAGGCTTCCAGACTCATTTTGGGCTATTGGGTGGATTCTACAAAAAGTTAAACTATTGGTGCGGGAAACAAAGGGTGACCTAACCTTTAAGATGAAGTACTTTTTACGACAATACAATCATATGACTCTAGGTTATAGGCATGTGAATCATAAGGATCACTTAGTAAAAGGCTTACTATTTGACTTAGTGAATTGGATCATAGTTCCTTGGAGTATAGTTGTACCTTAATGATAGCTATATATTGTTGGACTTGAATCCAAGGTTATGATACCTGTTAGACTCTAGGTGAGTATTATACTATTATAAAGTGCATGATTCTAGTTATGGATATTTAGACTCCTATTATTATATCATTTGGATACTGGTGATGGAGGTCATACTATTATATGGGGTCATGCTCACTTAATGGTACAATTATAACAAAAACTATGATTTCATTATTTTTTTCTAAAATGGATTTATTCCAACTTTTTAATTTTAAAATAAATTCTTTTATCTTGGGAATCTACTACCTTATTTAATAATTAATAAGTTTTTGAAACTAAAGATGATATTTTGAAAATATACAAAGATTGATTCTAGTCCATGGTATATCCACTCTTTTACCACTATTATTTAAATTGGTTGAGGGAGAGTTTAACCCTTTCTACACTTTTATTTTGATTTAGTGTTAGAGTTAATCTCGCACAGTGGATTTATGGACTTACACACTCTTAGTCACTGTTTGAGTCCGTGCAATTATAATATATATATATATATATATCTCTTTTATAATGAATGGATTATATTAAAGATGATGATTATTGGAAATCCTATAGCGATACTAGCTAAAGTATATAGATTTTTCTGAATTCCCTAGGGGCCCCTTCGTCCGTGAGCTATAGTGAAAGATAAAAGAGGTCACCATAGGTCCTGTCTTTGCAATCTTCTAAGTAAGAGGAGGTGTATATACTTTCTATAGTATGTCACTTAGATTAGATATGGTACTATGGATATTACCTTGCCTTTGATCATTAATATGAATCGCCTATCACTGGTATATTGTTAGGTGCTTCTATCTATAAGATTTATATAGGGTTTTATATGTATAGGCTATGAATGTTTCTTACTGAGTGATGATGAATCTTTTGGTCTAATAGGGATCCAGTTAGGTATTAGTTGTTAGACTAGCTAGTTACTTTATTATTATTGTTATGGTTAGTTTGTAGATGGTTTATTATTGACTTAAATTTAAGGTTGTTGGTCTAATTCTAATCCCTCCTCTCTTATGGAAAATTAAATTATTCATAGTTATCTGAAGGCCAAATATTATGATTAGGGACCTTAATTATGACAACACAAGTTTATGTTATTACTGTGAGTAGTCATTTTTGTATATATTATAATATATCACTCTCTTCTTTGTCTATTAATGTTGTATATGTACTATTCCCCTTTTAATCTATCTTATGACTTTTCTTTGTTCTTGCTTATATATTGACTATTGATATATGGTATTGCCCTATATACTCTTATAACTATTAGGATAGGATAGGTTTATCATTATTTCTCCCCTTGTAGTATTGTGTTTAGTTATTAAGTTGGCTTTCTATAGTTTATATTCCTTATATACATTTTATTTATGCTTGTATCGTCTTTGTAGCTCAATCAGTCGATTCTTACTGAGTACTATGTGTTTGGCACTCATACTACACTTCTGCAACCTTCATATCCAAATATGAGTTCTTTTCATTATTATGTGAATCATGTAGAGCGGTTATGGATCAGAGAATTTGGGTGAGGTCTTATAGTTCACAATATTACAACTCTCCCTCTTATGGCTTAGACTAATCTCTATATTATATTCTTAGTTGACTTGTACTTATTTTTACTCAGCATTTCACTTTTTCTCTTATTTTGTTAGAAGATCTTATATTATCTTCACCAAGTTTTGGAATTTTTTTTTATATATATTAGATTTTTACACTATTTATTCTACTATTTTCTTCCATTTCTTTTGATAGTCCTTAACTAGTTGTTTTGGACTACGTGTTGGCTTACCTACTTGAGGGTCATGGTAAGTGCCATCATGACCTAAGAAATTCAATCAAGACAAATTGATATCAGATCTTAGGTCTACCATTGCATTAGTACAAGAGCTAAGTGTCTAGTAAAGTTTTGTATATTGATGTAGAGACCTTTTTGTCCTATCTTCAAGAAACTACAAGGTATTTTTAGGAAATTTATTTTTGACTCCTTGTTATGTGTTTGTATCTGTATGAACCTTAAGTACATTCTTTGAATATATTCTATTCTACATGGACAATACAAGGTTCATTATAGATGCAGACGAGGCTTTTTCTTTGCTTCTTACACTTCAGCTCAGCATTGAAGTAGGGATTCAAAGATAAATATCAAAGATCTTCAGCATCAACCAAAGGATTTGGGGTTAACTCTAGCTTTTATAGAGTTTATGACCACCTTAACTTTTTAGGATTCAATATTAGGAATTTTGAGACCTTTTATGAATACCTCATAGCAAGAGATAATACTCGATACATAAAGTAGTTATTAGGCCAGAGTTGTGTTTGTTGGTGCTCAATAGGGTCCCTTATTGATTTCAAAGTAAAAGATTTGTTTTTTTGAGTGGGACAAACATATTTATATACTATATCCTTCATAGCATTAGATGGTAGGTAGATTAATTGGAGAATTATCTTCTCCATTACGTTTGGGGTCAGATCATTTAATAACAACTGGGTTTTTTTTATCCTAGGTTGTTCATTATATGAGGACCACAGTAAGAGTGTAAAGACCCTCCATATCGGCTTTTTCATTTTTGCTCATTTTTCCATTGTGAGCTTTCCTATAGCTTACCAAGTCATTTACAACTTACTTGATTTTAAAGTTCAATTACCGAGAAGTTCATTAGGTATTTAGAACCAATTCCCAATTTTAAAGTCTTCATTGGTTAGAGTTTGTTATCGAGCAAAAACTTCAGTTAAAAACTTCGTATGCCAATTTCTAACCAATCAAAGACCATTGAAAGATCGATTTTAGGGTAGGTGGGCTATTAGTTTGGGTCCTAAGGCTTCTAAACTCATTTTAGACTATTGGTTGGAACTTAATAAAAATAACACTAGGGTGTGGGATCCACTTTTCATTGAAATGACCTTAAATTGAAACTTCGACGGCGACATTGAGTCTGGAAGATCAAATTTGATAGGGAAGCATAGTTCTTTTTCCTATACGGGATTCCCAAAAAATACCAGGTATCTGCAAGACCTGGAAAAATACCAACTCTCCAGCTGGTGTATTCAGTTGGTGCGACTGCTAAACTGTCTCCTTGTGTGATTTAGCAGCCTTATTTGCACTTTAGCAGCCCTGGACCATCCCTATTGATCCTTTAAAGCAGGAATCTATCCTCTAAAGTAGTTGTCACTTTAGCGCCAGGTGCCCGCATAAGTAGCAAGATGATGTGGACAAGTACAAATTTAGCGGCACTTAAGCACTTTAGCTCTTACTAGGAAAGCGGCCTAGTGTCTACTTTAGCGGAACCTGGGATCCCAATAAATGATCTATTTTCCAAAATTCTCTCATATTTTTAGACAAGATCTAGAGTGAAAAACCATAAAATATGTACAATCATGGGAAATACATTAATAGGTGATTTTGGGGTATTCGTAAGCTTGGATAACATGCTTCTTCACCATATATTTGGTGAGTTCTGATCAATTTCATAGATAATTTCTCTATTAATTACAAAAATCCCTATAATATTTAGGGGTTTGTTGTAGCACCATTTGAGCTCGAATATTACCTATTCTTGGGTAAGTGTTCCTTTAACATAAAGGGATGTGTTGATAGTTTTAAAAGTGTGATTCCACAATCAAGCCCCACATAGGATTTTTAAATAATTTTGGACCCAAAATGTAATAGCTCAATATGGGTATCATTGTTCTCATAATGATTAGTATCTTATGGAAGTTTCTCTGAATGGAAAATCAATGATTAGCAAATTTCTTTGGGCTTTTCTTTGGCATCAAGTTAGGCTATGTATGTCTTTCTTATTAGTTGAGCTAATTCATAGAATATTTATGATTTTATGCAATGTATGGGATGTGAATTAGGTCCTAGAGACATAATTGGTATAATTAGCATTATTTTGACTATATAGGGTTTTTTGGAACTATAAATTAGGTATACTTGACATGGGTATTCATGATTAGGTTGAGTTTCTATCTCAGGGCTAATTGTTTCTTATTTGAAATTAGAAGTAAATTTAGATATCTTATCTTAGTCCGGAGTAGATTTTTCTGTAGAGAAAATTTTAGGGATTAGAAGTGGGGCCCTCCCGTCCTTCTTAGGCCGAAACTCTTATTAGATACATGAAGACTTAATGGGAGTATTATATCCTTAAAACTTTAGAATTTAGAGATTGAAGAGACTAGATTATTAATGTTTATCCTAGTTTTTTTACTTGTGAGTTGATATGAGTTATGGTTCAAATTGAGGAATTATTGATATTGAGTCCCTGTTCATATCCTATAATAAATGACATGAGTTTTAGTTTAAGTCGCGGAAACAATAATGATGATGAGGATAATATGAGTTCCGGTTTGATTCCTACACTGAGAGATTATTCATGGTATGTTATGGTAAGGATTGATTCATGGTTATGTCTTGATTGATGGATTTTTTATTATTTAGTTGCATAATTGCACCCTTTGTGCTTATGGGGGTCCGTATTGGGTTATTTAGTTTCCTATTCTTATTGGCTTATGGGGGTCACCCTTGTAGTATTAATTATGCCTTTTTCAATATAATATATGTTTTTGTTATTTATTTATAGTATTAGAGCACTATTTTTGGTTTGCCCCTTTTACCTTGACCTAGCTTTTTTATCTTGCATCTTTATTGTACCTATATAATAATTTATCTTAGTCGACTGATTATGGCTATTAAGAACTTATGGCTTCGGTACTTATGCTATACTTTTGTACATTTTTTGTGCAGATTCGAGTACTCGTGACCACCGCTGATGTGACGATCGTGTTGTTTAGTGTTTGGAGACAGGGTGAGCTCTTGGAGTCGGAGTTTCCCTTTTCTCCTTCATCTACATATATCTAGACATTTTTTATAAGTGACTAATGTATATTGATTATTAAAGTACTTGTATTTCCTTTTGCTAGTGGCCCTTGTACTTCCACTACTAGGTCATGGGATTGTTATTGCTAGTAATCGTTCATTAGACTAATATTATAACTTAAATTATTATTGTAAGTCTTTACTTGGAAATTTCTAGCTCTTATGCTATTTTTTCACCCAATTAGCCCATTGCTTATTGCTTCGAGCTATGATTTGATTTATCATCTACTAGGGTAAAGTAGGTGAAATCATTACTCATAAATTAGGTTGTGACAAATTGGTATTAGAGTGCCAGGTTCACCAGTATTACTAGTAAAAGAGCAAGTGTCTAGTATAGTCCCATCGATTAGAACGATGACATCCATTTGTTATATTTGAGATGCTATAGGACATTCTTTGAAGTCTTTCACTTCTTGCACTTATTTTATGCTAAAAGTCTAAGTTGGTTTCTAAAGATTCCTTTGGTTTCACTCTTTTATAGATGGCTAGGACACGAGCTATTGCTACATAAGATAAGGATCTCAACTTTAAGTTTAGTGATTATATTGCTATTCATATATGACCTAGAGGTCGAGGATAAACTAGAGATCTATCCCCAACTAGGGACTAGGATAGGGGGTCTACACTAGACACTATTAAGGACTGTCAGATACAGTCACTTATGTTATCAGTTATATTTAGATTCAGTAATCATGTTATCATAGTATTAGTGACAGTTATTATGTCTCATGCATGTATTCTAATGCTCATGACAGTTAGTCAGTTATTAGTACTGTTCATGCATATGATCCCCATGAATTCAGCCAACCTCACATACATACCAGTACATTCAAAGTACTGACGTATTTGCAATATCAATTTAGAGACACGAGCTCTAGAGCAATAGTAGATTCTAGATATCCGTAGACAGAGTTAGAAGTGAGTCCTCATCCTTTGAGGACATGATTATTTCCATATTACCTCATTAATTAATTTATTAGTTCAAGTTAATTGGGGTCATATCCCATCAACTCCTTACTTAGATAGTTCAGTCAGTTGGACGATTGCTAGACTATCATGTTTCAAACATCAGTATATTCATTTTTTTTGGTATTCTATTATCCCACACAGATGTTATATTATTCAGATTATGTTCAGTTTTGAAACTTATGGCCTTTTAGTTAATGTTTCCGTATTATTCAGTATTTTACGCAGTATATAGGTACAAATATTAGTCATGGGTTAGCTTGTGGTCCTTCAGAGTCATGAAATTTTGCCTTGAAATTTTGGAGGAATTATCTATACTGTATTCTTGTAGATGTGTTCACTGATCATAAAAGTCTTCAGAATATCTTTTCTAAAAATAATCTCAATATTCGTCAGAGAAGGTGGTTAGATCTCTTGTAAGATTATGACATGAGTGTCCTTTATTATCCGAGCAAGGCCAATGTAGTGGCCGACACTCTCAGTAGACTATCCAAGGGTAGTGTTTCTCATGTTGAGGACAACAAGAAGAAATTAGCTCAGGAAGTCCATCAGCTTGCTAGACTAGGCAGTCGCTTAGTCGATACAGAAGAAGGTGATATATGGGTTCAAAGTAGTTCAGAATCATCTCTAATTTCTGAGGTAAAAGAAAAGCAAGATAGAGATCCCAGCCTTGTAAAGATGAAAAAGTTAATCCAAGATAAAAAAATAGAGGTTTTCTCCCTAGGGGGAGATGGTGTTCTTCGCTGTCAGGGTTATCTCTATCTTCCAGGTGTATATGACTTAAGGAATCAAATTCTTGTGGAACCGCATGGTGTGCGCTACTCTATTCATCCAGGGGATACAAAGATGTACTGTGACTTGTGGGAAATCTTTTGATAGAGTGGGATGAAGAGAGACATTGCAAAGTTTATGGCTAAGTGGTCTACATGTCAGCAGGTTAAGATAGAGCATCAGAAGTCTACTGGGTCCATGCTGGAGTTCAGTAATCCTACTTGGAAGTGGGAAGTTGTGAACATAGACTTCGTGATGAGTATGCTAAAAAGTCATCATCAACATAATTCAGTATGGGTCATTGTAGATAGAATGACCAAATTAGCTCATTTCCTTCTAGTTCATACCGCTTATACAGCCAAGGATTATGCAAAACTCTACATCAAGGAGTTGGTAGGAATGCATCATGTTGCATTGTCCATTATCTCAGATAGAGGTACCCAGTTCATCTTTGATTTTTGGAAAGAATTTCAAAAGGATCTTCATACCCAAGTTCATCTCAATATAGCCTTTCATGCTCAGACAGATGGTCAAGATGAAAGGACCATTCAGATGTTAGAAAATATGCTAAGGTTGTGTGCAATCGATTTCAAGGGAAGTTGGGCTGACAACCTACCTTTGATTTATTTTACATACAATAATAGCTATCATTCCAGTATTCATATGGCTCCATTTAAAGCTCTCTATGGTAGGAGATGTAGATCTCTAAAAAATTGGTTTGAAGTTAGTTTGGCCTCTATAAAAGGGCCTGACTTGGTATTCGACGCCTTAGAAAAAGACTAGTTGATTAGAAAAAAACTCTGAGCTACTCAGAGTCGACAGAAGTCTAATGTAGTTATTGATAGAAAAGATCTCGAGTTTGAGATTTGTGATCATGTATATCTAAAGATCTCTCCCATGAAGGGAGTGAAGAGATTCGGCAAGAAGGGAAAGCTCAATCCCTGATATATTGGTCCATTGGAGAGTCTCAGTTGATTTGGCCAGGTAGCCTATGAGCTTGAATTGACTTTAGATCTAACCTCAGTTCGTCACGTCTTTTATGTCTCTTTTATTAAGAATTGCATAGGTAACCCATCAGTTGTAGTACCTATTCAGAGAATTGATGTTCAGAACACTTTCTCTTATGAAGAGATTCCAATGGAAATCTTAGACTATCAGACTCTAGGATTGAGGAACAAAGAAGTTACTCTAGTTATGATTCTTTGGTGAATTCAGTCCATTGAGGGAGATACTTGGAAAGCAGTGGTAGACATTCATACTAAGTATCCTCACCACTTCTTCGCCAACTCAGATGAAGCTCAAGGTAACAGTTCTTCTTAAGGTTACTTAGTTTCATGTTTAGTGTTCATCACAAACTTGGTATGCAGTTTTATACTTATGTTCCCATTAGAAACTTGGTATCAAGTACCATTGCATATTTAATCATGCACTCACGTATCAGTTCAATTATGTAATTATGCATCAGACATGAATTCTCATTGTGAGAAACTTAGTTCTTCATAACATTTAGTCATGCATTCATGAATTAGTTACACATGCATCAGATATGCATGTTCAGCATTATATGTTCATCTCGTCAGTCATGTAAGTCATGAGATCATGTTCCAGTTATTCATGATCAGTATGTACGCCAGTTTTATTTTCTCCCTTCTCATTCATCTCATTCGAGGATGAATGTTCTCAAGGGGGAGATACTATAATGCCCCATACTTTTTTCTAGCTAATTTCATCTCCAGAATGTCTAGTATTAGCTTCTAAATTAAATGATGGTTATTTTATGAGGAATTTTTAATATTTTCACTTTTTGTCACGTGGGAAATTCAATAAGCTTTCCTTCGTACAGGGATAGAAGTTACGACTATTTCAAGTCTTCATCATAAAATAGTGCCATATTAGTTAGTGGTGTGCTGCTCCACAAGAGGAAATGACATTTGGTAAATATCAGTAGAGGTCCGCAAATATGAAATATCACGCCAGGGCCTAAATTTTGAATTGTCCATTTTCCAATAACTCAGCGCGACTTCTACCGTATCACGTGAAAGTTCCAACTCATAAAGAAAGTGGCAATGCGATGGCCCCGCATTGCACCATCACTCAAATTTCTAATTGTCAAAATCAAGGGACATGGTGCGACAGTGCCGCATCGTGCCAAGGGTCCAATTCATGAAATTTTTATTAAAATTAAATGATGCATCCATTGTTAAAAGAGTGAACTTCCCACCCCTATTTAAGTCCTTTAACACGTTACTCAACCATTTTTTACCCAAAATATACTAGTTTGTCTCAAGAACAAGGTTGGGTTTTCATAGAAGATCCAATTTCAAGAAAGTTTCACCGTCAATCTGTACAAAATCATGAACTAAGGTATGCATAATGTTCATATGTGGACTCCTTTCGTCCAAGAAGCCAAAGAATGCATTTTCTAAATTCAAGTTTATGGATTTTCTTATGAATTGTATGGTTGGGCTACTCTTGTTCATGTGTATAATGAGAAATTTAATTCTACTGTATGTTGGGTGTTAAATTCGATGTCGGTTAAATTATTATAGATATAGATTCATTAAAATCTAGGACTAAACCCTTGAATGATGAAATTATCATTGAACCATGATGTTTAATTTTTGAACAATATGCTTACATGTACCATGCCTACAATATGTTTGATTAAATGCCTCGATAAAGGAAAAGTACTTAAGTAGCATGATACGATGAAATCCCCATGTATGTACAAGTTACGCCTATCACATGTTTTGATGAAATGTTTTTACAAATGTATTATGGATTATGATGTAAGTTATATATTCAAGTAAGTTATGCTTGGTCAGTTTTCGTCCATCGAGTCCTTGGGGTACTCATACCTGAAACATTAGCTATGTGCCTAGAGCCATGTCATGTTTTCGTGATAATCTCAGTCAAGCAATGATCCTTAGACTTGAGGTACTCTATTCAGATATCAGTAGTATTCTGTCAGTCAATGGAATTTAGTAACTCAGCCCATATTCAGTTCAGTAAATCATATTCAGAGTCTTCTCAAATGGGAGTAGGAATTAGCACCAAGTGAACCCAAGGATGGGAACACACAATATCAGATGAGGATGTTATTCTTAAAACTCATTCCTGCATTTCAAAACTATGTAGCCAGCATAGGTTGAGACATCAACACTATCCGATGAGGGTTGATGAGGTGGATAAGCACTGTTTGGTAAGGGCCCCTCTGTTCTCGTATAGGGGACACTATCAGATGAGGTTCACCCATAACTTGTCCTTACCGGTGGCGCGGTATTGACACCCTTCTAATTAGGGTTACAGATTGGACCCCAACTCTACCATCATGGCGTATTAGGGGCATGTCATTTTGATAACTACTTCCCATAGTTTCATGTTACATAATTAGGACTGTCAGATATAAATTAGTCTCTGTAATAGAACTCAGATATTTCTATAGATTTTAGGACTGTCAGATACAGTCAACTAGATACAGCACAAAACTCACATACTTCCATCATATTCAGGGTTGTCAGATACAGTTACTCATGTTATTTGTTATATTCAGATTCATAAATCATTTAATCATAGTATTGGAGTCAGTTGTTATGTCCTATGTATGTATTCTCTCGCTCATGATAGTTTGTCAGTTATTATTATTGTATATTCATATGAACCCTATGCATTCAACCTACCTCACATGTATAACAGTATATTTAAATTATTGACACATTTATGCTATGGTGTCATATACCATAGGTTTAGAGACACGAGATCTAGAGCAACAGTAGATTCCAGATATCCACAGACAAAGTTAGAAGTGATTCCTTATCTTTTGAGGATATGATTATTTCCCTATTATCTCATTAATCATTTCATTAGTTGGAGTTAGTTGGAGATATGTCCCATCAACTCCTTACTTAGATAGTTCAGTCAGTTAGAGGCTTGCTAGACTATCATTTTTCATACTTTAGTATGTTCAGTTTTGTTTTGGGTATTCTATTACCCCACACAGATGCTATATTATTCAGATTATGTTCAGTTTTGAACCTTACAACCTTTCAGTTCATGTTTCCACATTATTAAGTATTTTATGGAATATACAGGTATATACATAAGTCGTGGGTTAGCTTGTGCCCCTTTGGGGTCATGAGCATCATGTAACATTTCAGGTATTATATTTATGGTGTTAAAGTTCATCAAGCAATGAAAAAGGTGATGATGATTCGGTATAGACTTAATGCTGCCCAAAGCTTTCAAAAGTCCTATACAAATGTTATGCAAAGAAAGTTAGAGATTGAGGTTATGGATAGGGTATTCTTAAAGGTGTCTCCCGTGAAGGGAGTGATGTGGTTTAGGATGAAGTGGAAACATATTCCACGATGTATTTTTCGATACTTCATTTTAAGCAAAGTTAACAATATTGCGTATGAGTTGGAGTTGCCTTCTAGTTTATGCTCTAGTCACTTGGTTTTCTATGTTTCTATGTTGACGAAATGTATGGGTGATCTTTAATAAATTATACCTAAAAAGCATATTGGTAGTTAAAATTCCCTATCATCTGAGAAGATATTGGTTAAGATCTTAGATAGGTAGGTTCATCAGTTATGGACCAAGGACATAGCTTCGATTAAGGTTCTATGGAGGAACCATAAGATAGAAGAGGCTACTTGGGAAGTTAAAGAAGACATAAAGTCCAAGTCCCCATTTCTATTTTATGCTATGGAAATTTATGCGCAAGGTATGCGCTATTTTTAATATCTTTATTTTCTAGTTTAGTTAATGGTAAAAGTGGATTATTAGTTCTTTGGTAATCTGTTTTCTATTTTAAATGGAAGCGAAGGAGTAAATGGGGGTTTAATCATGCTTGCACTGCCTTGTTCCATCATTCAAGGAGTAATGATACCAATATGGGAGAATTGAAACACACTGGTTTTTGGCCCTTGGAAATTTCCTTAGATTTGAGCAAACTGTCCTTGTAATGACTCCCCACACAAGTCTTATGGTATGGGTATAGGTCAGGATATCCTAGTTGTTAGGAGACTAATGAAGGGTGGTTGGGTTTCTATTGTAGTTACAATTTGGTAATATGAGTCACTTATGGTGGTGATGGTTTATTTGTATCAGTCCCTTAATCAAATCAGCATATTAGTGACTTGACTTAGCTCAAATTATAAGTGGTTCACTATGATCTATGAGGATAGGGACCAAGTAGTATAGTTGAATCATATGTTGTCTAATGTCAATCCCTTTGATTTCTACCTTGGATATGACTGGACCATAAGAGTCGTATGGTATGTTCACAAGTGGTGGTTAGGGAGTCATATGGTAGACAGTGTATGGGTTTCCAACTCACTTTCTTGGTGACGAGTCCATGGTATGAGTCATATGTTGTGGTCAAGAGTTAAGGGGTCGACTTGTAAACACCAGCTTTATATTCTTAGTTTTAATTTGGAAGCATTCTATACATTTCCCTTTTGTAACTCCCTTTGATAGCAAGATATAAAAGACCTTTTTGACTTCACTAACCCATTATTCTCAATCATAAACCTTTCAAAATCACTCTCAAACTCTCTCTCAAAGAAAGGATAGGGTAACATCATGACGACTAATTAGGGGTTTTCTAGATAATTCTTTCCATCTTTCTTATTGTCCAAGGAATGTTACTCCTTCCTCATTGTTATTTTACAAAGAGAATGTGTTTTAATATATGAATTTCATGATATTATTTTGATTTGAAATAATGGTTAGGGTTTTTGGATATTCATGGTTGAACAATGTTTGTAATTATTTAATGATGTTTCTTTCATGATTTATTTATGATTTCAACATTGAGGGGTTCTTGGTAATGGTAAATGCACTTTGGGGGTATTATGGACTTCCCAATTATTGCGTTTACTGGTGTTAAGGTTGAGGAGAATCCTTAATGTTTTGTGGATAAGATGGTAATGATCGTCCTTATTATTCGTGCTACTAATTTGGTGGTTTTAGAATTTGCTGCCTATCAACTAAAAGATGTAGTATACCAATGGTATGAGGAATGAGAGCAAACTAGGGGTGATGATATTGAGTCATCTCCATGGGATGATTTCTCTAGTGCTTTTCTACACTAGTTCTTTCCTCAGGAGTTGAGGGATGTGACGGTCGAGGATAATATTAACCTGAAGCAAGGCAAGATGTCAGTCAAGGAGGATGCCTTAAAGTTTCCACCGATATATCGATATGCTCCAGAGTTGGTTTCTAGCACGAGGGCTAGAATAAGGAAGTTTACTTCTCGGTTGTCACGATACTTAATTTTATAGAGTAAGGTTGCCTTGTTGATCTATGATATGGACATCTCTAGGCTGGTTGTGTACATGCAGCAGGTCGAGGAAGATAAAAGAAAGTAGACTAAGATTGGACAGAGGAAAAATAAAATGTTTTGATTTTCTAATTAAGATGGTGGTCAATAGTAGAGTGTTGGGGATGTGAAAAGTGGACCTATAAAAGGGCCTGACTTGGTATTCGACGCCTTAGAAAAAGTCTAGTTGATTAGAAAAAAACTCTGAGCTACTCAGAGTCGACAGAAGTCTAATGTAGTTATTGATAGAAAAGATCTCGAGTTTGAGATTTGTGATCATGTATATCTAAAGATCTCTCCCATGAAGGGAGTGAAGAGATTCGGCAAGAAGGGAAAGCTCAATCCCTGATATATTGGTCCATTGGAGAGTCTCAGTTGATTTGGCCAGGTAGCCTATGAGCTTGAATTGACTTTAGATCTAACCTCAGTTCGTCACGTCTTTTATGTCTCTTTTATTAAGAATTGCATAGGTAACCCATCAGTTGTAGTACCTATTCAGAGAATTGATGTTCAGAACACTTTCTCTTATGAAGAGATTCCAATGGAAATCTTAGACTATCAGACTCTAGGATTGAGGAACAAAGAAGTTACTCTAGTTATGATTCTTTGGTGAATTCAGTCCATTGAGGGAGATACTTGGAAAGCAGTGGTAGACATTCATACTAAGTATCCTCACCACTTCTTCGCCAACTCAGATGAAGCTCAAGGTAACAGTTCTTCTTAAGGTTACTTAGTTTCATGTTTAGTGTTCATCACAAACTTGGTATGCAGTTTTATACTTATGTTCCCATTAGAAACTTGGTATCAAGTACCATTGCATATTTAATCATGCACTCACGTATCAGTTCAATTATGTAATTATGCATCAGACATGAATTCTCATTGTGAGAAACTTAGTTCTTCATAACATTTAGTCATGCATTCATGAATTAGTTACACATGCATCAGATATGCATGTTCAGCATTATATGTTCATCTCGTCAGTCATGTAAGTCATGAGATCATGTTCCAGTTATTCATGATCAGTATGTACGCCAGTTTTATTTTCTCCCTTCTCATTCATCTCATTCGAGGATGAATGTTCTCAAGGGGGAGATACTATAATGCCCCATACTTTTTTCTAGCTAATTTCATCTCCAGAATGTCTAGTATTAGCTTCTAAATTAAATGATGGTTATTTTATGAGGAATTTTTAATATTTTCACTTTTTGTCACGTGGGAAATTCAATAAGCTTTCCTTCGTACAGGGATAGAAGTTACGACTATTTCAAGTCTTCATCATAAAATAGTGCCATATTAGTTAGTGGTGTGCTGCTCCACAAGAGGAAATGACATTTGGTAAATATCAGTAGAGGTCCGCAAATATGAAATATCACGCCAGGGCCTAAATTTTGAATTGTCCATTTTCCAATAACTCAGCGCGACTTCTACCGTATCACGTGAAAGTTCCAACTCATAAAGAAAGTGGCAATGCGATGGCCCCGCATTGCACCATCACTCAAATTTCTAATTGTCAAAATCAAGGGACATGGTGCGACAGTGCCGCATCGTGCCAAGGGTCCAATTCATGAAATTTTTATTAAAATTAAATGATGCATCCATTGTTAAAAGAGTGAACTTCCCACCCCTATTTAAGTCCTTTAACACGTTACTCAACCATTTTTTACCCAAAATATACTAGTTTGTCTCAAGAACAAGGTTGGGTTTTCATAGAAGATCCAATTTCAAGAAAGTTTCACCGTCAATCTGTACAAAATCATGAACTAAGGTATGCATAATGTTCATATGTGGACTCCTTTCGTCCAAGAAGCCAAAGAATGCATTTTCTAAATTCAAGTTTATGGATTTTCTTATGAATTGTATGGTTGGGCTACTCTTGTTCATGTGTATAATGAGAAATTTAATTCTACTGTATGTTGGGTGTTAAATTCGATGTCGGTTAAATTATTATAGATATAGATTCATTAAAATCTAGGACTAAACCCTTGAATGATGAAATTATCATTGAACCATGATGTTTAATTTTTGAACAATATGCTTACATGTACCATGCCTACAATATGTTTGATTAAATGCCTCGATAAAGGAAAAGTACTTAAGTAGCATGATACGATGAAATCCCCATGTATGTACAAGTTACGCCTATCACATGTTTTGATGAAATGTTTTTACAAATGTATTATGGATTATGATGTAAGTTATATATTCAAGTAAGTTATGCTTGGTCAGTTTTCGTCCATCGAGTCCTTGGGGTACTCATACCTGAAACATTAGCTATGTGCCTAGAGCCATGTCATGTTTTCGTGATAATCTCAGTCAAGCAATGATCCTTAGACTTGAGGTACTCTATTCAGATATCAGTAGTATTCTGTCAGTCAATGGAATTTAGTAACTCAGCCCATATTCAGTTCAGTAAATCATATTCAGAGTCTTCTCAAATGGGAGTAGGAATTAGCACCAAGTGAACCCAAGGATGGGAACACACAATATCAGATGAGGATGTTATTCTTAAAACTCATTCCTGCATTTCAAAACTATGTAGCCAGCATAGGTTGAGACATCAACACTATCCGATGAGGGTTGATGAGGTGGATAAGCACTGTTTGGTAAGGGCCCCTCTGTTCTCGTATAGGGGACACTATCAGATGAGGTTCACCCATAACTTGTCCTTACCGGTGGCGCGGTATTGACACCCTTCTAATTAGGGTTACAGATTGGACCCCAACTCTACCATCATGGCGTATTAGGGGCATGTCATTTTGATAACTACTTCCCATAGTTTCATGTTACATAATTAGGACTGTCAGATATAAATTAGTCTCTGTAATAGAACTCAGATATTTCTATAGATTTTAGGACTGTCAGATACAGTCAACTAGATACAGCACAAAACTCACATACTTCCATCATATTCAGGGTTGTCAGATACAGTTACTCATGTTATTTGTTATATTCAGATTCATAAATCATTTAATCATAGTATTGGAGTCAGTTGTTATGTCCTATGTATGTATTCTCTCGCTCATGATAGTTTGTCAGTTATTATTATTGTATATTCATATGAACCCTATGCATTCAACCTACCTCACATGTATAACAGTATATTTAAATTATTGACACATTTATGCGATGGTGTCATATACCATAGGTTTAGAGACACGAGATCTAGAGCAACAGTAGATTCCAGATATCCACAGACAAAGTTAGAAGTGATTCCTTATCTTTTGAGGATATGATTATTTCCCTATTATCTCATTAATCATTTCATTAGTTGGAGTTAGTTGGAGATATGTCCCATCAACTCCTTACTTAGACAGTTCAGTCAGTTAGAGGCTTGCTAGACTATCATTTTTCATACTTTAGTATGTTCAGTTTTGTTTTGGGTATTCTATTACCCCACACAGATGCTATATTATTCAGATTATGTTCAGTTTTGAACCTTACAACCTTTCAGTTCATGTTTCCACATTATTAAGTATTTTATGGAATATACAGGTATATACATAAGTCGTGGGTTAGCTTGTGCCCCTTTGGGGTCATGAGCATCATGTAACATTTCAGGTATTATATTTATGGTGTTAAAGTTCATCAAGCAATGAAAAAGGTGATGATGATTCGGTATAGACTTAATGCTGCCCAAAGCTTTCAAAAGTCCTATACAAATGTTATGCAAAGAAAGTTAGAGATTGAGGTTATGGATAGGGTATTCTTAAAGGTGTCTCCCGTGAAGGGAGTGATGTGGTTTAGGATGAAGTGGAAACATATTCCACGATGTATTTTTCGATACTTCATTTTAAGCAAAGTTAACAATATTGCGTATGAGTTGGAGTTGCCTTCTAGTTTATGCTCTAGTCACTTGGTTTTCTATGTTTCTATGTTGACGAAATGTATGGGTGATCTTTAATAAATTATACCTAAAAAGCATATTGGTAGTTAAAATTCCCTATCATCTGAGAAGATATTGGTTAAGATCTTAGATAGGTAGGTTCATCAGTTATGGACCAAGGACATAGCTTCGATTAAGGTTCTATGGAGGAACCATAAGATAGAAGAGGCTACTTGGGAAGTTAAAGAAGACATAAAGTCCAAGTCCCCATTTCTATTTTATGCTATGGAAATTTATGCGCAAGGTATGCGCTATTTTTAATATCTTTATTTTCTAGTTTAGTTAATGGTAAAAGTGGATTATTAGTTCTTTGGTAATCTGTTTTCTATTTTAAATGGAAGCAAAGGAGTAAATGGGGGTTTAATCATGCTTGCACTGCCTTGTTCCATCATTCAAGGAGTAATGATACCAATATGGGAGAATTGAAACACACTGGTTTTTGGCCCTTGGAAATTTCCTTAGATTTGAGCAAACTGTCCTTGTAATGACTCCCCACACAAGTCTTATGGTATGGGTATAGGTCAGGATATCCTAGTTGTTAGGAGACTAATGAAGGGTGGTTGGGTTTCTATTGTAGTTACAATTTGGTAATATGAGTCACTTATGGTGGTGATGGTTTATTTGTATCAGTCCCTTAATCAAATCAGCATATTAGTGACTTGACTTAGCTCAAATTATAAGTGGTTCACTATGATCTATGAGGATAGGGACCAAGTAGTATAGTTGAATCATATGTTGTCTAATGTCAATCCCTTTGATTTCTACCTTGGATATGACTGGACCATAAGAGTCGTATGGTATGTTCACTAGTGGTGGTTAGGGAGTCATATGGTAGACAGTGTATGGGTTTCCAACTCACTTTCTTGGTGACGAGTCCATGGTATGAGTCATATGTTGTGGTCAAGAGTTAAGGGGTCGACTTGTAAACACCAGCTTTATATTCTTAGTTTTAATTTGGAAGCATTCTATACATTTCCCTTTTGTAACTCCCTTTGATAGCAAGATATAAAAGACCTTTTTGACTTCACTAACCCATTATTCTCAATCATAAACCTTTCAAAATCACTCTCAAACTCTCTCTCAAAGAAAGGATAGGGTAACATCATGACGACTAATTAGGGGTTTTCTAGATAATTCTTTCCATCTTTCTTATTGTCCAAGGAATGTTACTCCTTCCTCATTGTTATTTTACAAAGAGAATGTGTTTTAATATATGAATTTCATGATATTATTTTGATTTGAAATAATGGTTAGGGTTTTTGGATATTCATGGTTGAACAATGTTTTTAATTATTTAATGATGTTTCTTTCATGATTTATTTATGATTTCAACATTGAGGGGTTCTTGGTAATGGTAAATGCACTTTGGGGGTATTATGGACTTCCCAATTATTGCGTTTACTGGTGTTAAGGTTGTGGAGAATCCTTAATGTTTTGTGGATAAGATGGTAATGATCGTCCTTATTATTCGTGCTACTAATTTGGTGGTTTTAGAATTTGCTGCCTATCAACTAAAAGATGTAGTATACCAATGGTATGAGGAATGAGAGCAAACTAGGGGTGATGATATTGAGTCATCTCCATGGGATGATTTCTCTAGTGCTTTTCTACACTAGTTCTTTCCTCAGGAGTTGAGGGATGTGACGGTCGAGGATAATATTAACCTGAAGCAAGGCAAGATGTCAGTCAAGGAGGATGCCTTAAAGTTTCCACCGATATATCGATATGCTCCAGAGTTGGTTTCTAGCACGAGGGCTAGAATAAGGAAGTTTACTTCTCGGTTGTCACGATACTTAATTTTATAGAGTAAGGTTGCCTTGTTGATCTATGATATGGACATCTCTAGGCTGGTTGTGTACATGCAGCAGGTCGAGGAAGATAAAAGAAAGTAGACTAAGATTGGACAGAGGAAAAATAAAATGTTTTGATTTTCTAATTAAGATGGTGGTCAATAGTAGAGTGTTGGGGATGTGAAAAGTGGACCAAGAGTAATTTGGGGGAATTCTTTGTTATAATCAATGGCTAGTACACCCTACCCAAAGTCATTGGGTAATAGGTGCTTCCATGGTGCCGACAACTATAGGTCATAAAGTGCCTAATCTAAGGATAATGGGTCCCTCTCAACTCTATCACATCCTCCATGATGATTTTATGGTCGATTGAATCAGGGCTACTATGTTGAAGACAATGGTTTCATCCATCCTAGTGTGTCTCCATTGGGTGAACTAGTGTTATTCATTCGTAAAAGGATGGTTCCATACGGATGTGTATTGATTACCAACTATTAAATAAGTTGACAAAAAAGAATAAGTACCCTTTTTAGAGGATAGCTACTTCATTTAATTAGCTTCAAGGTTATATATTTTTCTCTAAGATTTATCTTTAATCCTGGTATCATCAACTAAAGATTAAGGAGATCGATATCCCGAAGACTACCTTTCATACTCGGTATAGGTATTTTGAGTTTCTGGTTATGTCTTCTGGGTTAACCAATTTCCCGACATCATTCATGGATTTGATGATCAGAGTCTTCCGTTAGTTTTTAGATTTATTTGTCATTGTGTTCATAGACGATATCGTGGTGTACTTAAAGGGTGAAGTGGACCATGCTAATCACCTCTATATAGTGTTGTAGACCTATAAAGAGTAGGAATTGTATGCCAAATTATTGAAATGTGAATTTTGGTTGAACATAGTAACTTTTCTAGGTCATGTCATTTATAGTTAAGGGATCATGGTGGATCCACAGAAATTTGTATTGTTTATGTAGTGTCCTAAACCCATGACTCTAATTAATATTTAGAGCTTTTTAGGTTTAGCTTGATAATACAGGTGGTTCAGGGAAAGATTCTCTTCTATAGTTTCTAGTTGACCAAGTTAACACAGAAGAAAGTAAAGTTTTAATGGTCAAATGCATGTGAGGCTAGTTTAGAGAAGCTGAAAGATAAGCTAACTTTGGCTCCAGTCTTGACCTTGCCTGAAGGAACTGATGGATTCGTGGTCTAATATGTTGCATCTTTTGTGGGGCTTGGTGGCTTTTTTATGCAGCACAACAAGGTTGTAGCTTATGCCTCGAGATAGTTTAGGTTGGATGAGAGGAATTATCTGACTCATGACTTGGAATTTTATGTGGTGTTCGCATTGAAATCTGGCGTCACTATCCATATAGCGTGCATGTTGATATCTTTTCATATCATAAGTTTTGCAATATGTTTTTCTCATAAAGAGCTTAACCTCAGGCAAAATAGATGGCTTGAGATGTTCACGGATTATGACATCAGTCCTCACTATCACCCATGTAAAGATAATGTGGTTGCTAATGCTCATAGTAAGTTATCCATGGTATATCTAGCTTATGTGGTGAAGAGGAGTGGGAGTTGGTGAAAGATATTCACCAATTGTGTAACCTTGTTATTCATTTCTTGGACTCTGGCGATGGTAATGTAGTTTTTACAGGAGATGGTACAGTAGTCTCTTAGTGCTGAAGTAAAAGAGAAAAAAGTGTTTGATCCTATCTTGATGAGGATCAATGGTGATGTAGATAGGCACAAGGTGATAGAATTTGAGATTAGTGGTTATGTTACCTTACGGTACTAAAAAAGGTTATGTGTTCCCATCATTGATGGACTTGCCAAGAGGATTTTGGATAAGACGGATGAGTCGTGTTATGCTATCCATCCCTAACCAACGAAAATGTATCATGACCTTAAGGAGGTCTATTGGTGGAATAATATGAACTATGTTGTGTCTAAGTAAAGAGTGTGCAAATAAGTGAGGCTCGGAGGATTATATCAACAGATTGATTTGCCTTTGTGGAAGTGGGAACTGATTAATAGAAATTTAGATACCAGTCTTTCTCGATCTCAGAATTAGTTCAATTCGATTTCTGTCATCGTGGAAAGGATGACTAAGTCTGCTCACATTTTCCTAGTGAGGTCTAATTTATCGGCTCAGGATTATACGAGTTTGTACCCCCCAAGATATGGTCAAGTTGCATGGGGTAATTATTTGTATCACCTCAGATCACAGTATGACTTTTACATCATAATTTTAGTGGTTGTTTAAGAAGGGTTTGGGCACCAAGATAAGTCTTAGTACTACTTTCCACCCATAGTCGGATAGGCACGCAGAATGATTTGTTCAGATGATTGATGATATGTTCCTTGCTTGCTAGACTGACTATGGTGGTAGTTGGGTTGAGAATTTACCTCTTATAGAGTCTGCATATAATAATATCTACACTTTAGAATCGGCATGGCTCTATTTGAGGCCTTGTATGGTAGGAGGTGTAAATCTCATATTTGATGGTTCGAGGTTGGTGAGGCGGAAATGTTTAATCCAGATTTTGTTCATGTAATACCCTGTACTTTTCCTTAGAAAATGTCATCTCAAGAATGTCTAGTATTAGCTTCTAAATTAAATGATGGTTATTCCATCGATATAAGATTTGCCCAAATCCGATAACCGGGATAGAAGTTATGACTATTTCAAGTTCCCTTCGTGAAATAGTGCCATATTAGTCAGTGGCGCATTGTTCCACAAGAGGAAATGACATTTGGCAAATTAAAGTAGGGTTCTGCGATTATGGTATGTCGCGCCAGGGCCTCAATACAGAATTTTCCATTTTCCAGTGTCTTAGAACGATTTCCCCCACGTTGCACCAATGGTTCAGGTCACAAAAGTAGTGGAACACGATGGTCCCGCAGCACGCCATCCCTTAATTTTCTAATTGTCAAAATATAGTGACATGACACTGTAGCTCTGCGTCGTGCCAAGGGTCATATTCGGGAAATTTTCACCGAAATTAAATAACGTATCCAGGGTTAAAAGGGTCAACTTCCCACCACTATTTAATCCTTTTAACAGATGATTCAGCCATTTTTCGCAATAAATATACTAGTTTCTCTCAAGTTTCTCTCAAGAACAAGATAGGGTTTTCATAGAAGATCCAATATCAAGAAAGTTTCACCGTCAATCTTCACGAAATCACAAACTAAGGTATGCGTAGTGTTCATTCATGGACTCTTTTCATCCATGAAGCCCAAGAATCCCTTTTCTAAATTCAAGTTTACTGATTTTCTTATGAATTCATAATTGGGCTGCTCTTGTTCATGTGGTTAATGAGAAATTGAATTCTACTCCATGTTGGGTGATAAATTCTATGTGGGTTAAATTATTATAGATATAGATTCATGAAAACCTATGACTAAACCCTTGAATAATGAAATTAGAATTGAACCATGATGTTTAATTATTGTACAATGATCTTTACATTTACCATGCCTACAATATGTTTGATTAAATGTCTATATGAAAGTAAAGTGCCTGACTAGCATGATACCATTAAATCCCCATGTATGTACAAGTTATGCTATTCATATGTTTTGATGAAATGCTTCTATAAATGTATTATGCATTATGATGTTAGTTGTATGTTAAACTAAGTTATGCTTGGTCAGTTTCCTTCCATCATGTCCTGGGGGTACTCATACCCGAAACATTAGGTGTGTGCCTAGAGCCATGTAATTTTTTCACGATACTCTCAGTCAAGCTATGATCCTTTCACTTGAGACAATCTTATGACTCTGGAAATCTCCATGATCTCATGAACTCAGTTAGTTTTTGAATATCAGTAGTATTCTGTCAGTCGAAATTTTGTAACTCAGCCCATGTTCAGTTTAGTAAATTATGTTCAGAGTCTATTCAGATGGAAGTAGAAATTAGCAGTGAGTAAAACCAAGGATGGGAACACACACTATCAGATGAGGGTGTGATTCTTAGAAGTCATCCTTGTATTCCAGTACTATGTAGCTAGCATAGGTTGAGACATCAACAATATTCGATGAGGGTTGATGAGGTGATAAGCACTGTCAAATAAGGGCCCCACCGTTCTCGTATAGGGGACACTATAAGATTAGGGTCACCCACAGCTTATCCTTATCGGTGACGCGGTATTCACACCCTTCTAATTGGGGTTATAGATTGGACCCCAACTCAGGCTTTATGGCATATTAGGGGCATGTCGGTTAGATACTACTTCCTACAGTTTCATGTTATAGAATCAAGACTATCAGATAAAGTCAATCAATCTCAGTAATAGAACTCAGATAGTTCTTTAAACTTCAGGGCTGTCAAATACAATCAACTCAGATATAGTACGGAACTCAGATAGTTCCATCAGATTCGGGACTATCAGATACAATCACTCATGTTATCAGTTATATCCAGATTCAGTAATCATGTTATCACAGTATTAATATCAGTTGTTATGTCTCACACATGTATTCTCATGCTCATGATAGTTAGTCAGTTATTATTATTGTTCATGCATATGAACCCTATGAATTCAGCCAACCTCACCTGCAGACCAGTACATTAAAAGTACTAACATATTTGCGCTATGGTGTCTTATACCATAGGTTAAGAGACACGAGCTCTAGAGCGACATTAGATTCCAGATATCTGCAGACAGAGTTGGAAGTGAGTCCTCATCTTTCGAGGACATAATTATTCCCCTATTATCTCATTAATCAGTTTATTAGTTCGAGTTAGTTGGGGTCATGTCACATCAACTCTTTACTCAGAAAGTTCAATCATTAGATGATTTTTAGACTATCATGTTTTAAACGTCAGTATGTTGAGTTTTCTTTTGGATATTCTATTACCCCACACAGATGTTATATTATTCAGATTATGTTCCATTTTGAACCTTACGGCCTTTTAATTCATGTTTTCGTATTATTTAGTATTTTATGCAGTATACAAGTACAAATATTTGTCATGGGTTAGCTTGTGGTCCTTCAGGGTCATGAGCACCATGTAAGATTCCGATTATCACATTTGAGGCGTAACAAATTTTGTATCAAAGCTTAAGGTTCAATAGAGTCCTAGGAAGTCTGAAATTCGCATCTAGCAGAGTCTTGTGCATGGGTGTTTTGCATGTTTCCCCTATTTTAGTATTTATGTCATGTCAGAGAGCATAATCTCAAGTCAATCTTTCAGTCTAATCTGTTTCTCCTTCTTTTTTACACAACAGGGCTCCTAAAAGAAGAAAGGGAATCAACCAGCCACTCATCTCCAAGAATCATTGGGCGAACATGTTTCTCATACAGAGTTCCATCATTTATTCACTAGTCTTGCTAACTCAGTTGCTACTCAGATTGAATAAATAGTTGTTGTTCCGGCTAACCCAATGGCCAATTTAGCCGCATCTAGGATTTGGGACTTCTCCTAAATAAATCCTCCATCCTTCCTTGGGTCTATGGTAGATAAGGACCCTCAGGAATTCATTGATCAGGTTTAGAAGGTGATATAAATCATGGGGGTGACTAATGTTTGGAGTGATGAGCTAGGTGCATATCAGTTACAAGATATGGCTCATACTTTGTTCAAACAGTAAAAGTCAGAGAGGTCAGATGATGCAGGTCGTATAGAGTCGACGGAGTTTTTCACTACGTTCTTAGACAAATTCTTCCCTAAGATCTTAAAGAGGCTAAGGTGCTAGAATTCATCAACCTTAGGCAGGGAAATATGACGGTGAAAGAGTATTCTCTTAAGTTTACTCAATTAGCGAGATATGCCCCTCATGTTGTTCCAGATAGCAGAGCCAAGATGTGTAAATTCTCTTCAGGTGTAAATGATAACATGGTAAATGAATGCAGATCTGCCATGCTGAATAGTGACATAACATTAGCAAGGCTTATGACTTATGCTCTGCAGATAAAGGAGTAGAAGATTAAGCAGAGGGAGATGTAGAATAAGAGAGCAAATACAAATAGTTTCAACATCGTTCAGCCTAAATTGGAAGGAGGAAAATGTTTCCAGTTTTATCCTAAGTCATCAGTTCTAGCCTCTTCTTCGGCCAGTGCTCCAATACCTAAGTTCTGGGAGGGTAACGGATAAAGAGTGCCAGGATCTAGGTCTCGGGGAAGCTTTAGAAATATCCGAACTAATCCCTTTTGTTAGACTTGTGGTAAGAACCATAAGGGTGCTTGTTGAGCTGGTAGTGATGTTCGATTCAGTTGTGGAAAGCTAGGTCACAGGGTCAGATAGTACCCACAGTCAGGTTATCAGAGTTATCTCCACTCCTCAGCTCAGTTCGATCAGCCAAATTAGTAAGGTGCCACCCCCAGTGCTACTAGTGGGCATTGCCCAAATCGTCTTTATGCTCTCCAGTCCTGGTAGGATCAGGAAAATTCTCCTGATGTATTATATTTACAGTACAAATAGTTTAGGTGCATGTTTATGCTTTAGTAGATCTAAGAGCTTTTTTGTCTTTTGTTACTCCCAATATATTAGGCAATTTTAGAATCAGTCCTGAAATCCTAGCAGAGCCCTTTTCCGTCTCAACCCTAGTGGGTAAAACCATCATAGCCCAACGGGTGTACAGGAACTTCCCAGTTATGATATTTTAGAAAGTTACTTTAGCAGACAGTCGAATTAGAGATGACTGATTTTGATGTCATTCTTGGCATGGATTGGCTTCATTCCTACTATGCCACAGTTGACTATAGAAACAAAATAGTCTAGTTTCAGTTTCTGAATGAAACCATCCTTGAGCTGAAGGGTAGTACTTCAGCGTTCAGAGGTCAGCTTGTTTCCTACCTTCGGCCACAGAAAATGATATCTAAAGGATTTATCTATCATTTTGTTCGAGTTAAGGACACTAGTTACAAAATTCCCAGCCTTAAATCAGTTCTAGTTGTCGGTGAATATTCAGATATCTTTCCTGAAGATCATCATGAAATTCCTCACGAAAGGGTAATATACTTCAGCATTGATCTTTTTCTGGGAACTGAGCCTATATCTATTTTGCCACATAGAATGGCACCAGGAGAACTCAGAGAACTGAAAGATCAATTGAAGAATCTCTTGGATAAGGGATTTCTCAGGTGCAATATTTCCTCATAGGGTGCTCCAATATTATTAGTGTACAAGAAAGAGGGTTCTCTTAGGATGTGTATAGACTGAAGTCAACTCAATAATGTCATGGTCAAGAATAAGTATCCTCTTTCCTGAATTGATTAGTTGTTTGATCAACTTAAGATTACCAGTTATTTCTATACGATACAATTCAGATACAGCTATCATCAGCTCAGAGTTAAAGAATGTGACATTTCTAAAATAGCTTTTCGTACTTGGTATGGTCATTTAAAATTCTTAGTTATGTCCTTTGGTCTTTCCAATACCCTAACAACTTTTAGGGAATTGATGAACCACATGTTCAAGAAGTACTTGGACATGTTTAATATATACTTCATATATGATATTTAAGTCTATTCCCGTAGTGAGCATGATCATGGAGACCATCTGAGGATAGTACTTTAGAATCTCAGAGATTTTCTTCTATTTCATCCCCTATGTCCAGATTGACTCAGAAGAAAGTCATGTTTCAGTAGTCAGATCCGTACGAGAAAAATTTTGAGGAGTTGAAGACTTGAATCACCTCAGATCCAGTATTAGCTCTTCCAGATGGTCTAGATGATTTCGTAGTGTATTGTGATGCATCCAGAGTAGGTTTGGGTTGTGTCCTTATGCATAATGGTAAAGTCATATCATATGCCTTCAGATAGCTTATGCCCCATAAGAGAAATGATCATAAAAATCATAAAAATCATACATTATGGAGGCATTATGTATACCATGTTCATGTAGATGTGTTCACTAATCATAAAAATCTTCAGTATGTCTTTTCTAAAATAGATTTCAAGCTTCTCTAGAGAAGGTGGTTAGAGTTCTTGAAAGATTATGACATGAGTGTCCTTTATCATTTGGGCAAGGCCAACGTAGTGGCTAACGCTCTCAGTAGACTATCCAAGGGTAGAATTTCTTATGTTGAGGACAATAGGAAGAAACTATATTAGAAAGTCCATCAGCTTTCTAGACTAGGCATTCGCTTAGTCGATATAGAAGAGGGTGAATCATGGGTTCAATGTTTTTCAGAATCATCTTTAGTTTACAAGGTAAAAGAAAAGCATGATAGAGATCCCAGCCTTGTCAAGTTAAAAGAGTCACTCTAGGATCGGAAAGTAGAGGGTTTTTCCCAAGGGAGAGATGGTGTCCATCGCTGTCAGAGTTGTCTCTATGTTCCAGGTGTAGATGACAAAAGACAGCAAATTGTTGCAGAAGTGCATGGTGTGCGTTACTCTATTCATCCAGGGGACAAAAAAATGTACCGCGACTTGAGGGAAAATCTATTGGTCGTGTGGGATGAAGAGAAATATTGCAGTGTTTATGGCTAAGTGATCTACATGTCTGCAGGTTAAGATAGAGCATCAGAAGCCTAGTGGGTCCATTCAGGAGTTTAGTATCCCTACTCAGAATTGGGAGGTTGTGAACATACACTTTGTGATGGGTTTTCCTCGAACACGTCATCAACATTATTCTATCTCGGTCATTATAGATAGATGACCAAATAAGCTCATTTTCTTCAAGTTCATACCTCATATTCAGCCGAGGATTATACCAAACTCTACGTCAAAGAGTTTGTCAGATTGAATAGTGTTCTATTGTCCATTATCTCAGACAGAAGTACCCAGTTCACCTCTAATTTTTGGAAAGCATTCTAAAAGGGTCTTCATACCCAAGTTCATCTCAATGCAACCTTTCATCCTTAGACTGATGGTCAAGAAGAAAGGACAATTCAAATGTTAGAAGATATGCTAAGGGAGTGTACAATCGATTTCAAGGGAAGTTCGGATGACTACTTACCTTCGATTAAGTTTACATACAACAATAGCTATCATTCCTGCATTTAGATGGCTCTATTCTAAGCTCTCTATGGTAGGATATGTAGATCTCCAATATGTTGGATTGAAGTTAGTGAGACCTTTGTAAAAGGGCCAGACTTTGTATTCGACGCCTTAGAAAAAGTCTAGTTGATTAGAAAAAGATTCTAGGCTACTTAGAGACGATAGAAGTCTTACATAGTTATTTGTAGAAAATATCTCAAGTTTTAGATTGGTGATCATGTCTATCTAAAGATCTGTACTATGAAGGGACTGAAGAGATTCGTCATGAAGTGAAAGCTCAATCCCTGATATATTATTCCTTTTAAGATTCTCTGTTGCTTTGGCCAGGTAGCCTATAAGTTTGATTTGTCTTTAGATCTAGCCTCAGTTCTTCCAGTTTTTTATGTCTCTTTTCTCAAGAAATACATTGGTGACCCATCAGTTGTAGTCCCTAGTCTTAGACTATTAGACTCAAAGATTGAAGAACAATGAAGTTACTCTAGTTATGGTTCTTTGGAAAAATTAGTACATCGAGGAAGCTACTTCGGAAGCAGAGGCAGTCATTCATACTAAGTATCCTCACCTCTTATTTAGCAAATCAGATCACGCTCAAGGTAACAGTTCTTCTTAATCTTACTTAGTTTCATATTCATTGTTCATCACAAACTTGGTATACAGTTTTATACTTATTTTCCCATTATAAACTTGGTATCAAGTACTATTACATATTTAGTCATGCACTCATGTATCAGTTCAATTATGTAATTATGCATGAGACATTCATTCTCATTGTGACAAACTTAGTTCTTCAGAACACTCAGTCATGCATTCATGAATTAGTTACACATGTATCAGATATGTATGTTCAGTATTATATGTTTAGGTTGTCAGTCATGAGATCATGTTCTATTTTTTCATGTTCATTATGTACGTCAGTTGTCTTTTCTCCCCTCTCATTCAGTATTATTTGAGGATGAATGTTCTTGATGGGGAGATATTGTAATGCCCCATAATTTTTCCTAGCTAATTTTATCTCTAGAATGTCTAGTATTATCTTCTAAATTGAATGATGGTTATTGTATGAGGATTTTTTAAGATTTTCACTTTTTTTCATGTGTGGAATTCAATAAGCTTTCCATAGATATAAGATTCACCCAAATCCAATAATCGGGATAGAAGTTACGACTATTTCAAGTTCCCATCATAAAATAGTTCCATATTAGTTAGTGGAGTGCCGCTCCACAAGAGGAAATGGCATTTGGTAAATTCTAGTAGAGGTCCACGATTATGGCACATCAGGATAGGGCCCAAATTAAGAATTGTCAATTTTCAAATGTCTCAGCGCGATTTTCCCTGCGTCACGTGAAAGTTCCAGCTCAGAAAGAAAGTGGCAATGTGATGGCCCCACATCACACCATTTCTCAATTTCCTAATTGTCACAATCCAGTGACATGATGCGATAGCGCGACGTCCAACAACAGTCCAACTTGGAAAATTTTTACTGAAATTAACTGACGTATCCAGGGTTAAAAGGATGAACTTCCCACCCCTATTTAAGTCCTTTAACACGTTATTCATCCACTTTTCACTCAAAATATAATAGTTTCTCTCAAGTTTCTGTCAAGAACAAGCTAGGGTTTTCAAAGAAAATCCATTTTCAAGAATGTTTCACCATCAATCTTTATGAAATCAAGAACTAAGGTACGCATAGTGTTCATTCATGGACTCTTTTCATCCATGAAGCCCAAGAATCCATTTTCTAAATTCAATTTTATGTATTTTCTTATGAATTTCATGATTGGGTTGCTGTTGTTCATGTGGATAATGAGAAATTGAATTCTACTCCATATTGGGTGATAAATTCTATGTTGGTTAAATTATTATATATATAGATTCATGCAAACCTATGACTAAATCCTTGAATGATGAAATTAGAATTGAACCATGATGTTTAATTATTGTACAATGATGTTTACATGTACCATGCCTACAATATGTTTGATTAAATGACTAGATGAAGGAAAAGTACCTAACTAGCATGATACGATGAAATCCCCATGTACGTACAAGTTATGCCTATCACATGTTTTGATGAAATGCTTCTACAAATGTATTATGATGTTAGTTATATATTCAATTAAGTTATGCTTGGTCAGTTTCTTTCGATCATGTCTTGGGGGTACTCGTACTCGAAACATTATCTGTGTGCCTAGATTCATGTCATGTTTCCACGATACTCTCAATCAAGCAATGATCCTTAGACTTTAGATAGTTTATTCAGATATTAGTAGTATTCCATCAGTCAACAGAATTCAATATATGGGGTGTTTTATCCATAAAATATCTCTTTGGATTACTTGATTGAGCGGCCAAAGTGGAATCTAATGATTCCCAAAATAATAAAGGTTAAATGAGAGATGTTGACCTCAATAGTGCAAACTCAAGAGTTCAAAAATAAATAAGAAAATAGCTCCCAAAAGAGAGTAAAGAGGTGAAGGAATAAGGTTTAGTTGAACTAGGTCATGTCGCGACACTAAATCAGGCGTTGCTTGGGAGGCAACCCAATTTATTTAGGTATGTTTTCTTTTGAGTTTTTTTTAGTTTTAGTTTTACGTAGTTTTTATTTTTGTTGAGTCACAGGTTAATGGGATGTCTGAGTACCATAAACTTGAGCTTAAAGCATGGAAAAAAATGTGAGGGGGATCCCATGGATTCCTTAATGTGTAAAGATGCTACTAGCTCGGCATAGATTCCTTAGGGAGCATTTCTATCTCTTACCTTTAAATTCACTTTAGGGACAAAGTAGATTTTTTAAGTGTGTGGTGGGGAAATTCTAAAATTTTGGCTTAAGTTTAAATTTTTTGGGTGAGATATTCTTATTGGTGCTATTTTTTATTACATGATTCAAGTGGGTTTCTTTGTAAAAGTATGTTGATTGAATGAATTACTATTTTTGAGACTCTTAGGATCATGTTTGTGACTTTGGTATTTGTTGGCTTAAATTTAAATTTCTGTTATTCTTTGGTTGGGAGTCTATGATGATCCTATTGAGTAGAGCATGTGTCATGTGAGTGTGAGATTTTTGTATATTCCTTATTGTATGTGATTTCTCAAACTTGCCCGGTGTGTGTGTGAAGAAAAATAAATAATGTGGGTTTAGAAAATGATATAGGCATTTCATTAATAGCCTTGTTTTTACCCTCTAAGTGACCTACCTTTGTGTATAATCCTAGTTAAACCCCATTGAGCCTTTGGCTTATTTTCTTTGGTAGCCTGTTAAGTAGCCTAATCCCTTCTTTGATAGATCACAATTTGATCCAAAAATCTCCTAGGCACTTTAATGAAAAAAATTAAATTAGTAAGGAGGTTGAGAAATAAGAATGAAAAAGTGAAATTGATGCCCCAAGGTAATAGATATTGATGTTGATAATTGAGGTGTGGTGGATAGGAGTGATATAATTTATGATAAAAATATTGCTATTATTGTGAAAAAATAATAAATTGGATTCATGTGATAGTAAAATATGTGTCCACCTAGTGTTTGTGAAAATGCTTAAAAGAGATGGGGCAAAAATAAAATGTATGGCTGGATGAAAAAGTATAATTTAGTTGTTGGAGATTGATTTAAATGTATAATGTAGCGAATTAAAGATCTTAGAGAGGTAGTCACTATTCTTAAATAGTTCCTACCCATCACTTTGCCTACATTACAACCCGAAAAAGTCATAATTGATCCTATACTTTACATATTGATATTAGTGGAGCATTACACTAAGGGAAAACCTATGGTTCATTGTGTGTAACTTGTGAATTCTTAGTGTGAGTGAGCGTAATTTGATTCTTGTACCCATTGTATTTTGAATTCCATTATTGTGAGTGATTATGGGTAACTCTCTTATTGTGAGAGACACATGTTTGATAAATTTGGGTGATTAGTATGATGTACTTGATTGAGAAATATACATGAGTTTGTCGCTATTTGAGTTAATTCTTGAGGCTAGGATGTTTTGGAGTAGTGTTCATGATCATTCAATTGTTTAAATAACATGCTTAGTGTAGTAACTTGCATACTCTGTAGTCATTGTGGCACTAGCTTGAGTGTCTTTCTATTACTAGAAATTTAGCGTCACCTCAGATTTTTATGCTTAGAGAAAAGATTTGTTGGAGGACAAATGAGAGTTTGTGTGGGGTGATGATCTGGGGTGGATTTATACACTTTTGTATCATTATTCTAACTTATTTTGCCTAATTTTGAGAGTAATTCGTGTGCTTCATGTGTTGATATTGATATAAACAAGCATGTAAGTGTCCAAGTGTGTGATTGCAATGTTCAAAATATTTTTCAAACAAGTTTGTATTTAATTGAGTCATTTAGAGTTCAACCTGGAAAACTAGTGTTACTAGCTTGAGCTAGTTGCGTGTCAAGTTGATTTCATTTGATTTTAATATGTTTAATTTGTTCCAGAAGATTTAAATGTGTAATTATAAGTGGAATAACTTGTTCGTAAGGTACAAAATTTAATTTGAATATGTCAAGAGCTGAAACATAAAGTTGAAGATCGTTGTGAATTAGCCTAGGTTTAGCTTATGTTTTGATTTATCGTTGAGGAATTTGTGTTGTTTTGATCTCTAATTTGTGGTGTGTGATTATGCAGGAAGATTTGTGAGATAAATATGGTGATATATTTATGATATAAAGGCTGGAAATCCATATTAAATACACCACGATATAACGGATGAAAGATGGAACGCTAAAGACTTAACACTATTTTGGACGCACCTTCAGTGTGTGCACACGATATGCGTGCGTCGCACCCTCCATTTCAGTGATCCTGTAACTTAGAAAATATTTTGAGATTTAATTCCAATGGAGGAATGCTATATGTGTGTGACGCAGGCTTCATTTCAGTGAAGCCATGTGTACGACGCGCGCTATACTGCATGGGACACATTCTTCATTCCATGCTCAAATTGCACGTCACGGATAGAGAAAGGGATTATCATACTTATATTATATATTTACCAAATTCATTTAGGTATCTTAGGTAGATGGTAACCTTGCAATTCGTGGATTATCATCCTACATGGGGTAGGATTAATATAATATATATACAGGTGACAATTTATGGACAAAATCTTGGACAATTCTTGGATCAATTGTGGTGATGGTGGAAATATTGAGGGGCTGCTACGTGTAGGTTTTATTTTTTTATTCTTTATTTAGATTTTTAATTAGCCATATCATGTATTCATTTATTTGGATCGTGATTATGAATATTTTCTGCTAAAAACCCTCTTTCTGGAGTTAAAGCCACGAACATGAGTACTATTACTTTAGATTAATTTCGTTGGATTTACTTATCATATTTGGTTGTTTTTTTATTCTTGATTTAATTATTTTATGGATCGATCAGCTATAAAATACATATATTGTCAACCTTTTGATCTCGGGAGAGATAATAGGGAGATAGATTATGGCAATAAACAAAGTTTGGTTTTTTATTCTGTTATAAAATAGTGAAACTCAATATGGAAACCATGATCATTCAATCAACCCTTCGGATCAACAACCAAGATAATCAAGTTAACGAATGAAATTCAATAACATAGTATGATTGTTCGAAATGATATAACCTTGGACTTTCTCCTATTCATTGTTCCAAGAACTTTTATTTATGAATTTTTACATTAGTTTTATTTACCAAATTCAAACTCTCTTTTGGTAACTTCTGCACTAAATTAATCTAAACTGTGAACTAAAATTTAATTGTTGTTAAATAGAGGCTTTGTGGGATCGATACTTGGCTTTCATTAGGCCACATTACTACTTGATAAGACCACATACACTTGCGTGTGCCGTTGGGCACTGTCAAGAGGATACTTATTCTTCATGGAAACTTTGTTCAACTGGAGATAATCTATACATATTCAAAGGGAACCATCCATCTAACACACAAATTGTAACGCCCCGAGATCTCATCCCGAGATGTCACACGGTGCTTATGACCCTGAAGGACCACAATCTAACCCATTACTGATATCTGTACCTGTACACTGCACAATGTCTAAAATAAATGTGGAACTAGCCATAAGGTTCATCAAATCTACGAATACTCATAATACAGGTAACTAAATAGTAATACATCCGTCTGAAAAGTATCTAAACTGTTTGAACTGTGGAGTTGATGGGAGAGGTCCCCAACTAACTCCGCCAACTAAAAATAAAAAAAGTATTAAACAATAATAGTAAACTAAGATCCGTCCTCGAAAGAAGAGGACCCACTGCTACTGCTACTGACGGGGACTGAATTGCTGAGGCTAATATGGAATCTGTGCCTCTAAACCTATGGTGTCAAATAAAACACCATAGAACAAATGCTTCAGTACAAAAATGTACCAAATATGTAGACAGGGGAGGCTAATGCAAGGGTTCATGCAAGCATAATATCTAAATTGAATAATCATGAAAATTATGCAGGAGAACACATACATGAATGCACAGAACATGAACACAATTATCGCAGCTCTATAAAATGAAACTCGGATACCACTTTACTGCAGACTGAACTCACTACTGATACTGACATACTGAATCACTGAATCATCTGATACTGATAACTGAGGATATGGATGTGCTTACATCAATGACTAAATTCTTGGACATACTATTTTTGACTGATGGGATTAGAGATCAACCTTTCGAACAGATGATTTTGGAAGCTTTATCAATGATAAGAAGTATGATTATATTTGAATCTGATAATAGAAATACCCAATAAAAATTAGATACTATAATCAATCCTATCTGACGATATATCTCTAAATATGATATCAAATAACTGCATGTGAGACCAAGTCTATCTGATGGGATGACCCATAAATCAATGGAACTATCTGGGTTCCTCACAATGATAGATGAGTGTATCTGACAGTCCTAATTTTTGAAGACTGATTCTGAAACTGAGACTGAATATGAAACTAAAGTTGTGGGAAGTAGTCACTTAACCGACATACCCCGACCTACCACAGGTAGGGTCCAACTTGTTCCGAAGTTGGAAGGGTGTCATTACCGCACCACTTGTAAACACAACTCTATATAACCCTCATCTAGCAGGTCCTCAAACCAGAACGGTGGAGCCCTTATCTAGTAGGTCAAGACACCTCATTTACCCTCATCTAGAAGGTATGATGTCTCTTATCCACCCTTAAGTGACAGGTGTGATATCTCAACCTACGCTGGCTACGTAGTCCTGGAGCACGAGGATTGCTTCTAAGAATCACACCCGCTATGAGCAGGTGAGTTCCCATCCTTCAGCTCACTCAGTGCTAGTTTCTACTCCCAACTGAAAGACTCTGACAGAATTCTAAACTTAGCACAACATAACTGAATCTGATATTAATCATGTTTCTGAAAAGATCTAAATGAGTTATGCTGAGATTACTTAGTACCATAGCTGACGGAAAAGATATCGAATAACACTATTTGACTGAAGATATAGAGCTTAAATAGATTTCTCAAATCGCATCTATGTTTAGAATTGAATCACTTGAATACTATTAGAACTGAGGTATTTACAGGCCTGAGGCTAGATTACTATCCATACAGAGATTATAGAGATAATTGAGATTACTGAGCCTTATTAAGCTTCGCACTTGTATGAGGATACAGAGTTCTAAAGGTCACTGAGTTTCGTGACTCATGGACCGATTAGAATTATCGAGAATCTGACACGGGCTCTAGACAACAACACTACTCTAAGGTATAAATACCCCTAGGACTCGATAACACAAAAGTAAGACATAATCATTCTTCATCACAAATCATTCATGAATCATCACAGTTATTCATTCATCACTACTATCATTCATTAATCATTAAAATAATTCATTCATCATTACAATCATTCATGTATTATCACAATTGTTAAAGAATCACTTCAAGTAGTTGGGCATCATAATATACTTTCCCTCTCAAGATCCTTAGGACATCGCATTAAGCATTTAGGAAACATAGACCTCTATTCATCATCATACACATGCCTAGGAAAGATAGGCTATTAGATTATACCCCATTCAATGAGATCTTACATCAAGTACTTCATACCTATATCGGTCTTTTCATGTATTTGGATATCACTTGATTTGGGTGAAACTTCATACTAACATGTCACTATTTACTTGCTAACCACTTGACATTTATTAAAAGCTTAACATATATCAAAGAGCACAAAATCGAAAATTTACAACAATTATATCTCGACTTGTTCTCTAGGGTCCTTCAACAACCACTAGACACGACCAATTTTACACCTACTTGGGGAGTTCATGCTATATTGGCACAATTCACTCAATAAGGCATGCATTGACTAGCTCATTATTTGGAGTTTTATATTCAACATACTATAATGGCTCTTATGTTTCACCTAAGATCTTTATAAAACCTATGGGGATCATTCTTTACTTATTCAACCATTTCTATACCCAAAAGTCATGAACACATCACATGGAAAAACAATTTCATGACGGTCTATCCCAAGAATCACATGAATTCCATATACTAGGGTCAAATCTTATAAATTTTGTAGTAAAAAATGAATTAAAATACTCAAAAACACATTAAACATTCATTTCAACTAATACAAATCATTAACAACTCATAAATATAAAAATGTTTTTGTTTAAAAAAAATGTTCTTGAGCTTTTTGGATGAAAGGTACCCAAGAATCAACATATACATACCCTAACCTTTGAAATTGGATGATCTCTAATGTTTTAGATTCTATCTGCACTTATAATAAGTAATTCTTGCAGCCCACACTATGAGAAACCTTATTCTTGAAGAAATCTTGAAGAATTTATGGATGATTTTTGAAAGATTAGGGTTTTTGATTGAAACCCTAGTTATTTCTCTGCTCAAGAGAATTGGAAGAGAAAAATGTTGAAATTATGATTTTGGAAGATGTTCCCATATTTATAGAGACTCAAAAAAGGTTGGAAATGACAAAAACATCCTTGCAAAAACATCTCTAAATTGCTAAAAAAAAGGCTAACGACATTTGTGATAGACCGTCAAACCTGTGACAGGCCGTCAAAAAATGTCATCACAAAATGGTGGTTATTTATGATTTTATGCTCAGGGCTGATGATCTAAATAGAAATGTCATCAGAATCTGCCGACATCATCATAAGGGTCGTCAGAAACTTGGTAACCCATCAGAAACGCCGTCACCATTTTCTAGCTTGACAGGCTGGAGTAAAATGGGCATAACTCTTTGCTCCGATATTGGATTTAGCCGAAATTGGTATAGTTGGAAATTTAATTCTAAGATATTTCATTTTAGATATAGAAAGCCATCGAGTTCTCCATATACAATGATTTATGGTCAATTGAAGTTGACCCAAATTTTCACGGTCACTAAAAGTAGAACTATAGGAAAGCTTTCAACTTGACCAAGGGTTAGGGGACCTCTATGATATTAATTCATGCTCAAATAGATTCTCACACGATTCAAAGTATTTCATTATTGGGAGGATATTTTTGAAACATTTTGACTCGAATATTCGCTTCACCAAATACGTTCTAAGGCTCTGACTGGAAAAGGATTTTGCGAGGCTACATTATCTCCCCCTCGAAAACATTCATCCTCGAATGTCGTTTGATAGACTGAGAATGCAGATCAAGAAAGCTTATTGAAGAAATGAAAATATCTCAGATCAGGACTACGTAACTGGAATGACTGACATATAGAGTTCTCACATTTGGAATCATATATGATGCATGGAATACTCGATTGATGATACTCATAGCTGAATTCTCATAATACACATGCATATTTGATGCATGGACTCATAACTAGGTTGATCTCATGAATACACGGCAGAATACATACTGACAAGATGAACTCTTTCTACTGGATGTGCATATCTAGTGCATGAATGTCTGGCTAAGCTGACTTTTAAAAGCACGACTGACAATGAAACAATGATTGATGCAAACCTTATAAAGAAAATCTGAACATGCATCGATATGAATCTAATGTCATGCAACATCATAATACCACGGGTTATCTCCCCCTTGGGACTCTATGTCCCTCTAAACACACTTCGCTAAAATACTGGAGCGGTGCGTCCGACACCTATAGACTGGGTCATAATTGATCGATCAAGATCTGAAACTTATGCATGACTCATGCTAACATATAATCTCAAAATAGGAGCAAAGGATCTATCAATGCACGCCGTAAATATGAAGGGCTTATAACATACCCGGGTCTATGTCCGGGAGATCTTCATGATCATAGTAAGTCTGAAGTGCATACAATATATTATTAGTTGAAGGACGACTACCATGACTTCAGGGACCTGGCTTAGGAAAGTCTCAAACTTTGTGACCGATCTCACCATATCTAATGCACACATCACTACCGTCTCTACATATACCCATATGATTCTTACCATATTCTTTTGATAATGGGTAGGTACGAACACCACTAGTACTACTCTGGGCTTCGGAGCTTGGCCCTCCCTCAAATTTGACACCACCAAATGCAAGTATGAGTACACTAGCTGAAGATGGAGCTGGGACTAAAAATCTTCGACCATACTGAGAACTATTACTACCTTGAGACTCTTCCTGTGAGAAAACGGGACTACATGTCTTGGCTCTCTTTCTCACTCTCTCTATCCTTCATCTTATCTACCTCAATTAGTTGCGCATGCATCATTAGCCTAGAAAGATCCATAGCTATATTGAGCATGGTAGCTCTCCACTCTTTGAACACATCTCTTGATACCCCAGTCAAAAACTTACTCATACTCACTCTAGGGTCTGCTATCAAGTTGGAAGCATACTTAGCTAATTGGTTAAACCTAAAACAATACTAGCTAATTGGTAAAACCTAAAACAATACTAGCTAATTGGTTAAACCTAAGACAATACTCTTTCACTGTCATGGAGCCTTGCCTCAGGTTCATAAACTCTTCTACCTTAGCTTCTCTCATTTCTAGCTTGAAAATGCTATGTAGAAAGGCACTCTGAAACTCTAGCCAAGTCACGGGAGCTACATTTTCCTTTCTATTCTTCTCCCATACCACTACCCAATCATGAGCAATATCTTTCAACCTATAAAATGCAAACTCAACACTCTCCTTCTCTGACACATGCATAATCTGGGCGATCTTCTTTAACTACTGAAGAAATAACTGTGGATCCTCACCTACTAATGACCAAACCAATTCGGTCGGGTTCATTTTCATGAAGCTTCTAATCCTGGTTGTAGAAAAATTCCCATCTTGCTAAGGTGGGACTGGAGCCTGATGATTGTCATGAACATTAGTCACTATCTAGGCTAGCGCTTGGAAAGATGCCCGAAACTCTACATGTGACACACTTTCATTTTCAAGATCTACTAAATGAGGGGGATGATCATTAACTCTATGGACAAAGTCTCGCGAGGAGGCATACCTTGTAAATAAAAGAATGAAGTTGATTAGATTGAGGACCAACTTGAGCACATGCTCACTTGCACGAAATGATCACTGAAAGAAGGGAAACTGCTCCTAAGAATATCCTATAGCCTCTTGCACATAAATGTGTCACACTATACACCTATGTACAAGACTCTACTAGATGCAGATTTTCAGACTCCCTAGGACACTTTTGAACGTTAGGCTCTGATACCAAATTTGTAACGCCCTGAGATCTCATCCCGAGATGTCAAACAGTACTTATGACCCCGAAGGAACATAAGTTAACCCTTTACTAATATCTGTACCTGTACACTGCATAATGTCTAAAATAAATGCGGAACTACCCATAAGGTTCAACACATCTATGTATACTCATAATAAAAAAAACTAAATACTAATACATCCATCTGAAAAGCCTATAAACTGTCCGAACTGTGGAGTTGATGGGATAGGTCCCCAACTAACTCTGCCAACTTGAAATAAACAAAATCAAAAACAATAATAGTAAACTGAGGTTCATCCGCAAAAGAAGAGTACTCATAGCTACTGCTGCTGATGGTGACTGAACTGCTAAGGATTATCTGGATCCTGTGCCTCTGAACCTATGGTGTCAAATAAAACACCATAGCACAAATGGATCAATATAAAGATATACCGAGTATGTAGACGGGGTAGGCTAATGCAAGGGTTCATGCATACACAATATCTAAACTGAATAATCATAAAAATGCCACATAAGAACACATACATGAATGGACAAAACACGAACATAATTATCGCAGCTCTAGAAATTGAAACTCAGATACCACTTTACTGCAGACTGAACTAACTACTGATATTGAGAAACTGAATCACTGACTCATCTGATATTGATAACTGAGGATCTGGATGTGCTTACATCAATGACTCAATTATTGGACTTACTACTTTCGACTGATAGGGTTAGAGATCAACCTTTCTAACAGATGATTTTAGAAGCTTTATTAATGATAAGAAATAAGATTATATCTGAATTTGATAACAAGACTACTTAATAGAAATATAATACTTTGATCAAGACTTTCTGACGGTATATATCTGAATATGATATCAAATAACTTTGTGTGAGACCAAGTCTTTCTGATGGGATGGCCCATAAATCAATGGAACGATTTGATTTCCTCATAATGATTAATGATGGTATTTGACAATCTTGATATTTGAAGACAGATTCTGAAATTGAGACTGAATCCGAAACTAAAACTATAGAAAATAGTCACTTAACCGACATACCCCGACCTACCACAGGTGGGGTCCAACCTGTGTGCCAGTTGGAAGGCTATTATTACCATGCCACTAGTAAAGACAACTCTATATTACATTCATCTAGCAAGTCCTCAAATAAGAATGGCGGAGCCCTCATCTAGCAGGTCAAGCCACCTTATCTAACCTCATCTAGCAGTTATGATGTCTCTTATCCACTCTCAACTAACAGGTATGACATCTCAACCTATGATGGCTACGTACTTCTGGAGCATAAGGATTGTTTCTAAGAATCACACTCTTTAATAGCAGGTGAGTTCCCATCCTTGAGCTAGCTCGGTGCTAGTTTCTAATCCAAACTAAAAGACTTTGACTGAATTCTTAACTGAGCACCACTGAACTAAATCTGATACTGATCATGTTTCTCAAAAGATCTGACTGAGTTATGCTGAGATTACTTAGTTCCATGTCGGATAGAAAAGATATCGAATAATAGTATCTGATTGATGATACAGAGCTTTAATAGATTACTCAAATCGCGTCTATGATTAGAATTGAATCACTTGAATTCTATTATAACCTAGCTAATTAGAGTTCTAAGGCTAGATTACTAGCGATACAGAGATTATAGATATAATTGAGACTATTGCGCCTAATTAAGCTTCGTACTTATCTGAGGATAGAGAGTTCTATAGTTCACTATGTTCTGAGAATCATGCATCGATTAGAATTATGAAGAAACTGACATGGGCTCAAGACAACAACTCTATTTTTGGGTATAAATACCCCTAGAACTCGATAACATAAAAGTAAGACATAATCATTTTCCATCACAAATCATTCGTGCAACATCACGGTTATTCATTCATCAGTACCATCATTCATTCATCATTACAAGCATTCATTCATCAATACAATCATTCATGTATTATCACAATCATTAAATAATCACTTCAAGTAGTTGGGCATCATAATATACTTTCCTTCTCAAGATCCTTAGGACATCGCATTAAGAATTTAGGAAACATAGACCTCATACTAGCCTAGGGAAGATATGCTATTAGATTATACCCCATTCAATGATATCTTACATCAAGTACATACCTATATCGGTCTTTTCATGTATTTGGATATCACTTGATTTGGGTGAAACTTCATACTAACATGTCACTATTTACTTGCTAACCACTTGACTTGTATTAAAAGCTTAGCATATATGAAAGATCACAAAATCGGGAATTTACAACCATCATATCTTTACTTGTTCCCTAGGGTCCTTCAACAACCACTAGACACGACAGATTTTGTACCTACTTGGGGAATTTATGCTATATTGGCACAATTCACTCACTAAGGCATGCATTGACAAGCTAATAATTTGGAGTTTCACCTTTAATATACTATAATGGCTCTTATACTTCACCTAAGCTCTTTATCTAACCTATGGGGAACATTCATCACTTATTGAACCATTTCAATACCCAAAAGTCATGAACACATCACATGGAAAAACAACTTCATGAGGGTCTATCACAACAATCACATAAATTCCACATACTATGGTCAAAGCTCATAAATTTTGTAGTCAAACATGAATAAAAAAATCAACAACACATTAAACATTCATTTCAACTCATACAAATCATTATCAGCTCATAAACATAAAAATCTTTTAGTTTTTAAAAAAAGGTTCTTGAGCTTCTTGGATGAAAGGGACCCAAGAATCAACATCTAGATACCTTAACCTTTGAAATTTGATGAACATTAATGTTTGAGACTCTATCCGCACTAATAATAAATAATTCTTGAAGCCCACACTATGAAAAACTTCATTCTTGATGAAATCTTAAAGAATTTATGGATGATTTTTGGATGATTAGGGTTCTTGATTGAAACCCCAGTTATTGCTCTTCTCAAAAGAATTGAGAGAATTGGATGAGAAATATTTTGAAATTAGGTTTTTAGAAGAGGTTCCCATATTTATAGAGGCTCACAAAAGGTGGGAAATAACCAAAACGCCCTTGCAAAAACTTCTCTAAATTGTTGAAATAAAAAAGCTGACGACATCTGTGAAAAGTCGTCAAACCTGTGATAGGACGTCACAAAATGTCGTCACAAAAGGGGGGGCTTCTATGATTTCCGGTCAGGGCTGACGACATCGTCAGAAACTTAGTAGCCCATCAGAAACGTCGTCACCGTTTTCCAGCTTGATATGCTGGAGTAACATGGGCATAACTCTTTGCTCCGATATCGTATTTGGGAAAAATTGGTATCATTGCAAATCTAATTCAAAGATCTTTCATTTGATATATAGCAAGACGCCCATTTCTCCATATACAACGATTTATGGTCAATTGAAGTGTATCCAAATTTTGACGGTCGCTAAAACTTGAACTATAGGAAAGCTTTTAACTCGACCATGAGTTAGGGGACCTCTATGATCTTAATTCATTCTCAAATAGATTCTCACACGATTCAAAGTATTTCATACTTGGGAGGATATTTTTGAAAAATTTTGACTCAGATTTTCGCTTTACCAAATACGTTCTAAGGCTTAGACTGGAAAAGGATTTTGCGGGCCATTACACAAACAACACTGGATCACCCAAAGAGGACACAGTAGGATGGATAAAACCTTTATCTAAGAGATCCTTCAATTCATCCTGAAGTTCCTTCAACTATTCGGAGACATTCCATAAGGGGTAATAGTTATAGGGCGAGTGTATGGAACAAGATAAATCCCAAAATCAATTTCCCTATCGGGGTAACACTAGGAATATCGTCAGGGAAGACCTCAGAAAACTCATTAACCATGGGGACATATTTTACAGAAGGACCCTCCAAGATAGAATCTTTAGCCTCGACAAATGATTCAAACACCCTTTCAAGTTTAACTTTTGGGCTCTAATATAGGAGATGAACTTCCCCTTAGTCACTGAAGATCCCTCATCCTATAAAATAACTGGCTCAATAGGGTATTTAAACATTACCGTATAGGTCCAATAATCTAATGATGCTAAGATCGAATGCAACCAATCCATCCCAAAAATTACATCAAAATCGACTATGTCTAACAGTATCAAGTCTGCTAGAGTTTCTTTACTACAAACATCTGTCACACATCCCCTATAGACTCTTTTAACAACCATGGATTCTTCTGTCGAGGTAGAAATAGATAAAGAAATCGATATACACTCAGGACCAAAATCAAAATGCACAGCCACAAATAGGGTTACATAGGAGAAAAAGGACCCCAGTTAAAGTAAATAATTCACATCACAGAAGAAAAGTTTCAACTTAATGGTAACAACATTCGATGATGCCTCAGATTCCTGGTAATTAGCAACTACATACAAGCAATTACCACCATTGTTGTACCAGAAATAGTAGAAGAAGCAAAAATAGCACCCTTTATTTTAGGAGCAGATGAAACAAAAATAACGACCTTGTTGACCCAAGATGCTACTAGAGAGGGGCACTCTTCTTGCATGTGTCTAATTTGACTACATCTAAACTATCTGTTGCTCTCCTTCTGATAATGACCACAATGATGCAGACCTCAGAATTAACACGTCGCGTAGATTGGTGTCTATTGGGCCCTACTTGCCTGAGACTAGGCATAATGTGACCTAGAATCAACACTAGTCTAAAAACATATGTCTCTTGACAACCTCGAATAGGGAGTACTAGAAGTAGAATAGGAGTTGAAACTCACCCAATTCTTCCTGTTGGACCGCTCACCACTATACTATTGGCCTTTAATTTGTTCAAGAAATTGAAACCTCTAACTCTCCCACCAATCTCAGTCTGATTCTATTTTTTTTCCTCTACCTATTGTATATATGTCACCAACCTAGAGATATCCATATCATTGATCAACAAAGCATCCTTGCTCTCAAGGATCAACTCACAAGATAGTCCCGAAGCAAACTTATGAATTTGATCCCTCACATTAGAAGACATATGCAGAGCATACCGATATAATTGATGAAACTTCATGGAATAGTCTTTGACATACATCTTTAAAGGAACAACAACAACAACCTAGTATATTCCCACACAATAAGGTCTGGAGAAGGTGAACAAACTCCTTGCCTTAAATTAACAAACTCCTACACATTCGCTTCCCTCAACTATTGAGGAATGAAGCAGTCCAGAAATGCATTAAGGAAATTCTACCACAAATATGACCCATAAACATCACCCCTATCTTGATCCCATTCTTCATACCATTTGTACGCCACATCCTTTATCTAATAAGCTGCAAACTCCACTCCTTCCACATTGGTTGCATGCATAACTCTAAAAGTGTTTTCCATTTCATCAACAAAACCTTGAGCAGCCTTCTCTACATTAACACCAATAAAGATTGGAGAATTCAACCTTATGATCTAGCCAACCCTTATGGCCTCAGAATATGGAGTAACAGATACACCATACTTAGCCTTTGAAGCCACCAACTGAGCAATCATATGAATTAACTGATGAAAATCAACATTCATCACATCATCCTGAATAAATAGAGGTGGACTAGAGAGAATTAATGGGACTATAGGACCATCAGGAACCGAACCCCTAGATTGGGTATGGATCGCATAAGTAGAGAGTGTCCTTTAAATATTGTCTCCAATTGGGGAAATGAGTTTTTAAGAGCTATAGATCTTCCAGGAGGCATGATCTAAGAAAATACCAAATAAAAATCAGAAGAATCCAAGATCTGAGAATCTATAGCTCAAAATAATTCAACAAGAAAGTGAAACATTATAAATTCCTGGTAGCCTCCCTCTTATAAGTGTGGCGTGATACACAACTGTAAAACAGACTCTATAAGACACGGCATTATGGACACCCAACTGACCATGATCCTAGGCTCTGATACGAACTTGACATGATTTAAAATAGGGCCTTGTTATAATGGGCATCTCGATCCTAAAAAAGGCTAGAGATTTCCCCATTAACCCAACCTATCCATCATTTAAATACACAAGTGTTGGATGAACTCCAAATATGTAACAAGATAGAAAAAACAAGACTAATAATCATAACTTAAGAAGTATCTCATTAATTCATTAATGTAATCATACTAAACCAACATACCTAAGTCCATAGCCATCTTTAAAGCCACTACAAATCCAAAGTCAGTTATATGTTAGGACATGCCCTCAAAAGTAGCTAAAACAAAGCCTAAAACAAGTGTATGACATAAGGTAAAAATACAATAAAATGTATACCTTCAGAAATATGGAAGCTCACCACTTTAATTTCAACATACAAACCACTCAAACACCTGGTCACTATGCAGGAAGAGAATAAAAAGCTCTGACCCCTGTATTACAGAAGGAAAAATGTTCGAAGATGGTTATTGGTTGGAGCACTAGCATGTAACTCAAGGATAAGGATAAAATAGTACAATCGTTAAAAACCAAGTAAAAACATTATATGAAACTACATTTATATATAATAGAATATATATAGATATATGTATATATACGTAACATGCCTAGGAAGGGAACAAGGATTAGCATACATTTTGAAGCACCTGATCATGAGATATGGAGCGGAGGACTCTAATATCCCACCAATATAGTTTAGAAATATTGAACATTTAGGTCATATTAGGAAAGTGTTCTCTAACCTCGAGTTGTCCTATTATGAATATGGACTCTCACCTGAATCCATTATGTAAGGAAAGTAGACTGTAACCTCAAGCCGTTATGTTAGGCTAGTGGAATCTAACCTTAAGATATTTTATTAAGCAAGTGGGCTCTAAACTCAAGTCGTACTGATCATCAATAGTCAACATTGGGAATCTAAACCTTGGTCCATGCAGTGACAGACATTAAATTTAACACTTAAGGAATCTAACCCATTTAGCAATTTTAAGCCACCACGATTGCAACTCCATACCATATAGGACCACAAGGTCTTTATTAAACCATATATTAACCAATTATTTAAATAGGCCAATGACTTAGTTCCAATCACCATTCAAGTCAATTTGTGGTCACAAGACCTTTACAAAATGATTAATTCTTTATTAAAATTCCTATACAAAAATTATGTTCAAAACACAATTCAATTTTATGTTTGGGATCTCAAACCCCTTTTTAATTAATCAAACCACTAAGGTTACCAATTAACTCATTACATGGCCAACAAGGCCTTTACAAAACTATTTACCAACCATTTATACTTATTTATCCATTGCCCTAGTTCAAAATAATATTAACATGTGACTAGTTATTTCTCTTTGATATTTTCACAAATACCTTAAGGGCATACCTTAACTAAGTCCAAAACAAATGTAGAAATCATCAAGTTTAGGGTTACTCGTGACCCATTTATTAAACCATATTCAAAAAGCACCCACATGTGCAACACAATCCCCAAAAACATGTATAAACACAAGTTTAAAGAAGAGTAAACAATACTCAACCATACAAAATAAAACCAAATTTTAGTTTTCAAAACAACTATTTAAGAATAACAATTACACTTGAAAACATATAAAATATATTAATTAACAATAAGGGAAGAGTCACATTCTTTATATACGAAGTTTTATGGAGAGATTATTGGTTATCAAGCCTCTGGGTGGCCTCATTGATGAACACTAACCCTAATCATGTTGGAGACGATTAGGAAGGATTTTAGAATATTTTTGTATCACCCTGGATTCTGAACTCCTGTCGCTACACGGTGTTCATAATTCATAAAGACCACAAACTAACCCATGACTGGTACCTTCTATAATATCTGTACATTAACATTACAATCATATGTGAAATAATGGGTTGAACTGCAATAAAGCTGAAATAACTAAATTAATACTGAAGTATGTGGTATAATCATACCAAAACAAATTGAAATATAAATATTGAACATACTGAAGTATGAATATCTTGTCTGAAAGCCTCTAAACTGTCTGAATAAGGAGTTGATGGGACATATCCCAAACTAACTATAACTGCTAAAATGAACTAAGTACTAAACTACTTAAATAATAAAGTATCCTCATATGATGATGAATCACTGCTAGTCTACTGCTGCTGACTGAAACCTAAAGTTGCCTATTCACGATCGGGAGCCTAAGCATCCGAACCTATTGTATCAAAAACCATAGCATAAAAGAAAAGTATGTGGCAGTACGTATGATTGTACTAGTACGCAAAGTGAGGTAAGGCTGAATGCATGGGGTCATATGCATGAACTATAACTGTCTAATAAAATGAATATGACTGCGTGAGAATACATGCATGAATACATAACTATAACTAAGAGTGTGAGGATTTTGTATACTGAATATACTAATAACGTGCATACTGATAACTAATATACTATTTACTGAGTGATTGTACCTGACACTTTTGATTCTAGTAAAACAAACTGAGTTCCGTACTAATATGAGTGACTGTATCTGATGGTCTTAAAATATGTAGAACTATCAGATTTCTATTCTCTAGACTGAGACTAAGACTATGAAAGGTAGTCATCTAACCACCATGCCCCAAATAAAGCAATATAAATAAGTTGGGGTCTAATATGTATCCCCAATTGGAAGGGTGTCAATACCGCGTCACTAGTGAGGAAAAACTATGAGTGACCCTCATTTTGCAGGCACTTTAAGGAGAAAAGTGGGACCCTCATCTGACAGGTTAAGCCACCTCATCAACCTTCATTTGATAGGTTTTTGATGTGTTAACCTACACTGGCTACATAGTTCTACAATGCAAGGACTACTTCTAAGAATCACACCCTCTGCTGGTAGGTGAGTTCCCATCTTTGGGTTCACTTTGTGCTGAATCCTACTCCCAACTAAATATATACTGAACTGATTATACTGAGTTAAATTAGACTGAGTTTACTGAATTCCATTTACTGACAGAATACTACTGATCTCTGTTAACTAACTGAGTTTTCTTAGATTACTGAGTAGGAATGGTACTGAATTTACTTAGTTTTCTTAGTCATGTGACTGACTGAATTCTACAAATCATGGCATGACTAAGAGAATCTTTAATACTAACAATGGATCTAGGAACACAGCTAAATTATCGGGTACAAGAATCCCTAGGACTCGATAGTATGAAACTAACAAGACATGACACTTCTTGAACACATGCCCATAGTCAATAATTCATAGTATAACCGTTGTGGATTTTCAGTCATAAGCTTACACATGAATAGGAATACATATAAATCTCTCATAATTCATAAGTCTAATCTCATGAGCATTCCACCAAACTACTAAATGCACAACAATAACATGGAGTTCATTATGAAAATAAGGGTAAAGCATGGACTCATCAATTTGGTCATAATTGAGTCATAAAGCATAATTTTTAATCTTTTGAGCATTGTATCAAACACCTTCCATCCATAATTGAGGCTTAGGCATGAAAATAAACATAATACATCATGGAAAGACTTTTTGCTCTTCAAATATAATAATTTTAACCATATAATAACATAATTTCATTATATGTATTAAAGATTTCAACTTGGTAATCATACAACAACATAAACATGGATATGATTCAATTCATAACATGGAATTCAAAATTTATATATTTGAAAGGGTTTCTTGAGCTTCATAGGTTAAATGAAACCATGAATCAACACTTTACATACCTTAGAACATAAATCCTTAAGTGTTCTTGAAGGAATCCTTGAGCCTTGTCCTAAATTTTTTTAAAATAGAGTTTCTTCCTTTTGAGAGAGAAGAATGAACATTGGGGAAACTTTAGTGAATAATCAAATATTAAGGGTTGGATTTCGTGTTTTAGGGTTGAATAGGGTAGCAGAAATGATCCATTTACCCCCAAAACCCATAGTAAAATTTTTGCAAAATTTGGTTGACCTCGTGATCCGACCCACAAAAACATGAAATGGACCTTGCAACGTGACATTTAGAAATAATACTGGACCTCACGATGTGGGAATATTGTGTGACTTTACTATTTTTGCAACCAAACTTTCCTTTACACTATCCGAAAAATTCTGAAACTACCCCGAGATGTACTATTGACTTGCCCCATCATGAATCAACTTGACAATCGACAAACGGAGGTCAAAAGGTCATTAAGTAAATCCTCGGAGTTTGAATGCTTAAAATGTGACAGTGTCCTTAACACTTGGCCAAAATTTTCTAAGTGTTGGATCTTTTATAAAGCTTTGATGAACTTAATTTGACTTACACTTTTACGTGGTCTTATAATATCTCCTCCTTGGGAACATTCATCCTCAAATGACACTTACTGAGAGCGGAGAAATGATAATTGAATTACCCGTTGAACATGAGAAACTAAAACATGATTACATGACTGTCATGACAAATTTACTGGAACTCCTATTGAATATGCATATCTGATGCATAGTTTTATGGGTAAACTAATTTATGAATTCACGACTGGCATTTTGATAAACTAAGTTTCTCACAAGGAGAATACATATCTGATGCATGAACATTTGACTGAATATGAAATGATATTTAATAAAAAGTTTATGATGGGAATCTGAACCGAATAAGCCTGAGCAGATCTATTACCTTGGGCTGAGTCTTAGTTTACGGAGAAGAGGTGAGGATTCTTTGTCTACATATCGGCTTCAGCTTCCCAAGTAGCTCCCTGAATAAACTGATTACACCAAAGAACGTTGACTAGAGGGACTTCTTTATTTCTCAGTCTGCAAGTCTAATTGTCAAGGATTTCGACTAGAATCTCCTCAAAAGAAGGGCTGTTATGAATGTCTATTACTTCTATAGGGACTACAACTGTTGGGTCCCATATGCACTTCTTAATAAAGGAGGAATGTAAGACTGGATACACTAAAGCTAGATCTGAAGGCAACTTGAGCTCATACGCTACTTTGCCAAAACGACTGAGAATTTTGAAGGGACCAACATATTGGTGACTAACCTTTCCCTTATTGTCGAATCTCTTTACTTCCTTCATGAGAGATATTTTTAAGTACATATGATCACGAATCACAAACTGGAGATACTTTCTGTGCATATCTGCATATGATTTTTGTTGGCTCTGAGCTGTATTGATCCGTTCTATGATCAACTGAACTTTCTCTAAGGTGTCAAAGACCAAGTCAAGCCCTATCACAGAGGCCTCACCGATTTTGAATTAACCTACTAGAGATCTGCATCTCCTATCGCAGGGAGCTTTGAATAAAGTCATATGAATACTAAAATAATAGTCGTTGTTGTATCCAAACTCAATCAAAGGCAAGTGTTAATCCAAACTATCTATGAAATCAATTGAACACGCCTTTAGCATATCTTCCAAGGTCTGAAAGGTCTTTTATACTTGATCATCTATCTGAGGATAAAAGGTTGTACTAAGATGAACTCAGGTACTAAGACCCTTTTGGAACACTTTCTAGATGAACTTCCAAGTGGGAATATTAAACTCCTACATGAACCCACTAGTTTTCTGATGTTCAAACTTAACCTGCTGACTTGTAGAACACTTACCCACAAACACTGCAATATCTCTCTTCATCCCACTCCACCAATAGATCTCTTGCAAATCATGGTACATATTAGTGGCCCCTGGATAAATCGAGTAACGCACATCATGTCATTCTCCAAGAATTTGCTTCCTTAAGTCATCAACACCAGGAACACACAAACGACCATGACAATGAAGTAAACCATCAACCCCTTGTGAGAAAACCTCAACCTTTTTATCCTTGAATGATTCTTTCAACTTGACTAGACTGGAATCTCTATCTTGCTTTTCCTTAACTTCAGAAACTAGAGATAATTCTAAACCTATATACTACCTTCTACTGAATCGACTAAGTGGATGCCTAGTCGAGCAAGATGATGGACTTCTTGAGCTAATTTGTTGTTACTATCCTCAACATGAGCAACACTACCCATATACAATCTATTGAGAGTGTCGGCCTCTACATTGGCCTTGCCCGGATGGTAAAGGACACTTATGTTGTAGTCATTCGAAATCTCTAGCCACCTTCTTTAATGGAGGTTGTGATATTTCTAAGAGAATACGTACTGAAGGATTTTATGATCTATGAACACATCTACATGCACCCTATACAAGTAATGCCTCCAAATATTTAAGGAAAACCCTACGGATGCTAACTCAAGATCATGAGTCGAATAATTCTTCTCATAGGGTTTAAGGTGTCTAGAGTATAGGCTATGACCTTACCATGATACATGAGGACACAGCCTAAACTCAGTCTGGATGAATCACACATCACGGTACACTACGAACCCATTTGAATCATCTGGAAGAGCCAAAACTGGAGCTGATGTGAGTCGATTGTTCAACTCTTAAAAATACTTCTCGCAAGGATCTTACCTCAGAAACTTGACTATGTTCTGAGTCAACCTGGACATAGGGAATTCAATAGATGAAAATCCCTCAAAAAACCATCTATAATAGCCAGCCAGACCCCAGAAACTCCTGATATCTGATGGAGAGATAGGGCGAGGCCAGTTTCTTACTACTTCGATATTTTGAGGATCAACCCTAATTCCATCACCAAAAATGATATGACCATGGAATGCTACTACCCTTATCCAAAATTCAATCTTATTGAATTTGGCTAACAACTGATGATTTCTGAGAGTCTACAATACTATTTTAAGATGGTTTTATGATCATGCTCACTGCGGGAATAGACAAGAATTTCATCTATGAAAACTATGATAAACATGTCTAAGTACTGCTTGAACACTTGGATCATCACGTCCATGAATGCGGTTGGGTCATTGCAAGACCAAAGAAGATGACTAAGAATTAAAAGTGACCATAGCGAGTTCAGTAAGCTATTTTTGAAATGTCACATTCTCTGAATCTGAGTTGATTATAGCCTAATCTAAGGTATATCTTGGAGAAGTAAGTGGCACCATAAATTTGGTCAAACAAGTCATCGATTCGGGTAAGTGGATACTTGTTATTGACTATAACTTTGTTAAGCTGACAAAATCTATACATATTTTGAGAGATCCATTTTTCTTGGGCATGAATAATATTGGTGAACCTTATGAGGATACACTAGGTCTGATGAATCCCTTGTCTAGGTGATCTTTTAACTATTCTTTCAATACTTTGAGTTGTACTGGTGCCATTCTACACGGCAAAATAGATGTAGGCTGAGTATCTGGAGGAAGGTCAATCCCGATGTCTATTTCCCTTTTGAGAGGAAGTCCTGGAAGATCTTCGGGATAGACATCTAAATATTCTCTCTCTACTAGAACTGATTCAAGACTGGAAGTTTCAGTACTAGTGTCCTTAACTCGAATAAGATAACAGACACATCCCTTAGATATCATTTTCCTAACCCATAGGTAAAAAGCAAGATGACCACTTAATGTTGAAGTACTACCCTTCCACTCTAGGGTGGGTTTATTCGGAAATTGATATTGGACCACTCTATTTCTGTAGTTGATTGTGGTATAGCATAAATAAAGCCAATATATGCCATGAATGACAACAAAATCAGTCATCTCTAATTCGACTAAGTCTGCTGAAGTGACTTTCTGAGATATCAGAATCGGAAACTTTCTGTATACCCGCCAGGCTATGATGGTTTTACCCACTGGGGCAGACACTGAGAAAGGATCTACTAGAATTTTGGGACTGACCTGAAAATCAACTACTATATAAGTAGTAACAAAAAAAACAAAGAAGCTCCTGGATCTAGAAAAGCATAAACCTGTACATAAAAGATCTATAATGTACTAGTGACCACATTAGGAGAATTTTCCTGATCCTGTTAGCACTGAAGAATGTAGAGTCTGTTTGGGCGCTGCCCACTGGTTGCACTAGAAGTGCTACCCTGCTGATTCAGGAGCCCCAACTAAGCTATGAAATGGTTTTGCTGACCCTGAATAGGTTGAGGACAATCTCTATCTCCGTGGCCTAGATTACCACATTTGAAACACACATCACTGTCAGCTCTACAAATACCCTTTATTTCTTACCACAAGTCTGACAAAGATGATTGGTTCAAGTACTGCTAACAGTACACTGAGTTTTAGAGCCTTACACCCTATCTTGGTTACTATTCCTGAACTTAGAAACTGGAGCACTGGCTGAGGAAGAAGCTGCAATAGATGACTTTGGGAAAAATGGAGAACGATTTCCACCCTCTAACTTAGGCTGACTGAAATTAAAGCTATCTGTTTGAGCTCTCTTATTCTACTTTTCCCTCTCATTATCTGCTGATCCTCTATTTATTGAGCATGGGCCATAAGCCTGGCTATATCTATCTCACTAATCAACATGCCAGTGCTTCGCTCCTTGACCACACTATCATTTATCCAAAAACAAACTTACTCATCTTAGCCCTACTATCTATTATTACATGAGGAACATATCGAGCTAATTGTGTAAAATTAATAGAATACTTTTAACCATCATGTTTCCCTGCCTGAGGTTGATAAACTCTAACACTTTATCTTCTCTCAGCTCTAGGGGAAATAATCTATCTAAGAAGGCAGTGGAAAACTCCTCCCTTTCAGTAGGCCCTGCATCTATATCCCTACTGCTTGAAGTATATATGATCCATATCCTTTAACTGATATTTAGCTAGCTCATCACTCTCACTAGCGGTAACCTTCTGAACTTGATTAAGAAATTCCTGAGGGTCCTCATCTGATTAAGACCCAAAAAAGGATAGAGGATTTATATGGGTGAAGTGTCGAATCCTAGCGGCAGTAGTGTTGTTCAATGGGTTGGACCAAACAGTAGATGGCCGCTCATTCTGAGTAGAAACTAAATTAGAAATAGTGGTGAATGTAGCTCTGTACTCTGCATAAGAAACATGTCTATCCAGGAGATCTTTTTGGACGGTTTATGGGGCTGAATGCTTTTCGTTTCTTTTTTTGGGAGGCATATTCTGTAAACAAAAAGGGAGAAACGGATTAGATTGAATATTAAGTTTGAGCTAATGCTCACTGGCAAGACATAGATACTGACAGAAGGGAAACGGTTCCTAAGACTTGTCATAGCCTCCTATATATAAATGTGGTGCACAATACAACCATGCTTAAAACTCTACTAGATATGGCTTTCAGACTTCCTAGGACTATATTGAACCTTAGGCTCATATACCAAGTTTTTAATGCCCACTCTATTGAACCTTAGGATCTTATACAAAGATTTTAATGCCTTGGATTCTGAAGCACAGATGCTACATTATGCTCATAATCCTGAATGGCCAAAAGTTACACGATGACTGGTACCTGCTATAATATCTATATATTAACTATGTAATCATATACGGAATAATGGGTTGAACTGCCATAAGGTTAAAATAACTTAAATAATACTGAAGTATGTGGTATAAGAATACCAAAATAAACTAAAATATAATTATTAAACATACCAATGTCTGAATATCTAGTCTGAAAGCCTCTAAACTGTCTCAATAAAGAGTTGATGGGACATGTCCCTAAAAAACTCCACCTGTTGAAATAATCTTAGTACTAAAATACTGAAATGATAAAGTATTCTCGCATGATAAGGACTCACTGCTAGTCTATTGCTGCTGACTAAAACTTGAAGTTGCCTATGCACGATCAGGAACCTTAGCATCTTAACCTATGGTATAAAACACCATAGTGCAAAAGAAAAGTATGCATCAATAAGTGTGAATATATTGATACACAAAGTGAGGTAAGGATGAATGCATGGGGTTCATATACATGAACTATCACTGTCTAAGAACATAAATATGATTGCATGAGAATACATGCATGTATACATAAGTCACTGCCTTATAGAGGTGGATCTGTAGTGTGGCAAGCCTCTAAGTCAACAAATTTCAGATTTTGACATTAAATACCCCATGTGTTTTGTTCTTTGTTCCTTCCATTTTGGTTGTGTTTCCTCATCAGAAACAACATGTAAATTCACCCAACATCATGTTAATAATATCATCAAGATTATTTAAAAACCAAACACCCCGAATTACAGCTTTAAAAAAGATCGAATCACACAAGGCAAACTTGAATAACACATATAGTTTTCTCAGTTGAATTCTTATTGAATGTTTTACTTCCAAACCTTTTTGAATACACATTAAATAACAATTAATAAATTACTTAACACTTATATTCTTATTTATATAGGGATTAACTTAATACTCACATATGAATTCCTCAAAACCAACTTAAACAAGGTTAGAAAACAACACTTTCATGGATAAATCCATATAAGATCATCACCCGACAGTTTAAGCCTTGATCATCTTCAAAAAACTATTTACTTTAAGAATCATAACAAACAAGACTTCATAAAACTAATACAAGTAGGACACCCAAGCTAGAACTACAATGACTACATAGATAGCAAGTATCACAAACAAGCATGTCATATACACTTGAAAGGTCAGGAATGGTACTTAAAAAAATCCTAACCTCAAGAGTTGACTCACCAAGTTAGAAAACTCATTTATATTACTTAGTTAAAGAGTTCATAAAATTCACCCTATTATCATCAAAGATCTTCCCTCACCAGAAGAGAATTACACATAATCACTCATATGGATATACAGTTAAACATAATAATAGGTATAAGAATCAACTTATGCTCACTCTCCCAAAGAATTCCCATGTCATATATGATAAGCCATATGCTTTCCCTTATTGTAGTACTATACTAGTATCATAAAGTTAAAACTTAAGATCAAATTGGACTTTAAGAGTTAAAATATAGGCTAAGGGATGGGTAGGAGCTATTTTGGCCAAGAATAGTTACTATTTTCCTTAAGCACTTTAATACATCACCCTTGACATTAAAACTCTTCTATAACAACCTATTTCTCATCACCACTTACTTCACACCTTTTATTTTGCCCTATCTATTTAAGCTAGTTCATATATATTGAGTAGAGAGGATTCTCTATCAACTCATAATTTGAATTGATAATTTCTCTCTTTTACAATACATTACTTCCATCCGCAACATATCAACTTTTCAACATCATAAGCAACTAATTAGGGATTTATTTTCACCTTTTTATACTTTAATTTTACATTAATTAACCTCATTAATTTTTCTACTAAACTACTTAGGAGATTTGGATCAAATTATGGTCAGTTAAAGAAGGGAAATAGGTTACTTACAAGGTTACCAAAAAAAAAGGCTAAGGCTCAACGAGTCTAACTAAGATTATGCGTAACAGTGGATAAAACAGGGTATGAAACATTGCTATAAAACAAATGCCTAAATAATTTTCTAAACCCATACTCTTTATTTCCCTTAGAGCACACACAATGCATTTCTAGACATCACTATGCAACAAGGAATACCAAGAAAACCTCACATGACACATGACACATGCTCCAATCATGCAGGATCCTTATAGAATTTAAATAAAGCAACAATGCAAATTCAAAATTAAGCCAACAATGCACAAGAGTTATACACATGAGCCTAGGTATCTAAAAATTAGTCATTCAACACAATCTTATGCTCTTAAATTCAAGACAACTTGCATCATGCAATCATATATAGAAAGAACAAGAATATCTCAATTATTCCTAACACAATAATTTTAAAATTTACTGCTAAAAACAAAAAAATGATACTAGGTTCTAAGGGTACTCCCATAGAAAAGAACGAAAAAGAATAAGTAAGGGGTTGGTGAAGTGTGCCCCTACTAGACTAAAACCAACAACTAAAACTTAAAAATTACCAAAGAGAAAATCTTTTAATAATTTTTATGAACTTTACTTAAAAGCTAAGAAACAATAAAAAATTGAAACCCTATAGCTAAACATCACCAGAAATCATAGGAGTTTCCCCAACCCATATTTATAAACATATTTTTCCCCAAAGTATACTCAAAAGTAGAGATAGAAATACTCCCTAAGGCCTCTAAGTCTAACTAGTCATATTTTTAAACATGAATGAGGTTGTATGTACCCCATACCTAGTTTTGCCATGCTCTTTAGCCTTATTTTTTGATACTAAGACTTGTTTCAAATTTGGGACTCAACAAAACCAAAAACTACATGAAATCAACTAAAATATGAAAATAAAAGTGCTACTTTTACTTGGGTTGCCTCCCAAGAAGTGACAAATTTATAGTCGCGACATGACCCACATCACTACATCTCAACCTCATTACTTCATCCTTTTTCTCCTATTCAGAGGCTATCTTTTCAATTCTTTCTAACCTTTTAAGGGTGTACTATTAGGGTATGCATCTTTTTCAACAATGGCCTTTTAAGTCGCCTTTTCAAGTTTCACATCTTCAAGCTTATTTGGTAGCTTAAGCAACTCAAAAAGAGAGTATGAAGAGGTAACTGGTGGTTTAGGCTCCGCCCAACACGCATTGACTGCCATGGTTGTTATCATGCATAAATCATTATAGTAGAAAGATTGGTTAAGTGGTTCATAAACTTTGAAGACCACCTTTTCATCATGATCTTGGGTGTATTTATATGCCTAAGAACCATAATTTATCCATATTTTATCTATGTTTAGAGAACAAAGTGACTAGTTTCTTATGTTTTTCTCTACTTCTATATAATTAAGCTAACCAATGTGATTAGCATGATTTCAGGTATTAATGAGGTAGATGAAGACATTATGGGACTATAGAATGCGGATGGCATATGACACAAGAGAGAGTATGAGAGGTACTAATGAGGAAGAACACAACACTTTGGGGACCTGTGATAACAGAGGAAACTTCACATAAAAGGAATGCAACTTTTGGATTGAATGTGATATATGGGAACTTTTTCCCAAGCAAAACTCAATATTTTTAAATAGTTGAGGACTCAGTAGCAATTTATTAGAGAAGGAAGTTATTAAAAGCCTTATGGCTGAATTTTTAGAGGATTCCCATTCTGTATTATTTTGAAAATAAGAGAAAGCGGCTTAGCTTGTGGAGAGAGAGAGAGAGAGAAACATTTGTCTCTCTTATTTTTACTATTCATCTTCTCCACCAAGATCGTTCTAAGTTTTGGTATGATGAAGATTTCTATTGTGATTTCTGTTTTATTCATGAGTAGCTAAGTTTATCTGTTAGGGTTATGGAAACCTTTTAGTATAATCTCTATTGCTATGGGTTTTTGAATTTGTGATGTGTTAATCCACTTATATCATTACTCTCTTCATTATGATTGAATTCTCGTGGTTGCAAACATAGGGAATATGCCATTATAATAATAACTTATTCGATAGAAAAGTTACTATTTGGAAAAAAGAGTAGTGACAAGAAAATAGGGTTTCTAACCTCTATTTTACACGTTAATGCCTTAGCAGGATTAACTACTTGGACAGTTCGTATGATTGGTTGTACTCTTTGGATTTGAGAGAACTAAGGTGAATAAATCTTTGATGGTTGAGAAACACTTGGATTTAGAATTAGAATACATCTCTCTATAAGTGCATGCATGTATAAATCCTTATTACTCATAGTTAATAGAGAAGTAAAAGCTACAAGGTGGACATGACCCTAACTTGTCATTCTCTATGATCAAATATTAATACACATATTGCTTCATTGTTATATTATAACTATCATTTCAAATTTAAACCAAAACCCCCCATTCAGGAACCTCTGACCAATAGTCCAGTAACAACTATAATACTTAGTAACACAGTATTCCCTATGGGATTCGACACCCAACCTAGTTTGGTTCTATATTTGACAGTGACTGCTTACTCTATAGTAAGAGAGGTGTAATTTGGGCATATCACATTATCCAATAACACATCTTAAGAGTGACCTCTTTACATCAATCAATGCTCCTCTTGTTGCAAAGTATGGACGACCCAATATTATTTGTATCATGGTATCTGCATCATAATCAAGAATTAGAAAGTCAGCCGAGATAATAAACTTAGAAAGTTTAATAAGCATATCTTAAATAATTCCTTCAGGCTAAACTCTAATTTTGTATGCCATTGAAGTACCACATAGCATGGCCTCGGCTTTGCTGAACTAATAGTGTTGAACAAGTATAGGGGCATATAGTTTAAACTTTCCCCTAATTTACTCAAATCATAGACGACATAATTATCACCAATTTGAATGGGGAGGGTAAAACTTCCTGGGTCTTTAAATCTCTTAGGCATCTTCCTAATCAACACTGAACTATAATCAATAGTAAGTGCCACCTTTTCAATATCCTATAATTTAATATTATTTTTCACCATATCCTTCAAGTACATAGCATACATGGGCATGCCCTATAAAACATCTAACAAAGGAAGTCGTATATGACATTCCATGAATGTGTCAAAGAACTACTTGAGACAAGCATCATCCTTTGCCCTTTTAGCGTTTGAGGGAATGGTGGTGGTTTTCTATCAGTTACATGCTCAATAGTCGTTATTTTCGAGATCCCATACTTCCCTTACTTTTTTGTATCTTTAACTACAACTTTTTTCTCCTCAACCTACTATGGGACTAACTTTTCATGAACCTCTTTATTTATTTAAGAGTCTTTTCAATAAGATCTCTACAACTCCTCAAAGTGATTACAATAACCTATTTTGTATTTTTTGTGTCACATAGCAATACACCTTGGGGTTTGGGGTTTTGCATCCAAGCTTGCTGCCCCAACTGTGCCTCTAAATTCTTTTGAGTAAGCTATTGATTCTTTATCTCAGTAGCTATTTATTCTTGTTTTGGTAGGATCTTCTTAAATTTCTCCTAAATATTACTAGCCTATTTGTTCTGTTGTTGCTAAAATTATTGAGTTTGATTGTTACTTCATAAATAGTTAGGTTGAGTCTGCCACTTGTAGTTCTAGGTATTCAAATAAGTTGTCTTCTATGTATTGCCCACAAAGTTTATAGACTCTAGATTTGTTGTACACAGGTCTGTAGAGTGACCATAATTGCCAAAAATATCACTCCAAGATGGGGTCTACTAAACTGCAATCACTCGAGCCTTAGACTGACTCACCCCTAACTTTCTAAACTATGTTATTATTTGATTCTGAAGACCTTACAATTTTGCGACTAAGAGTCTGACAATATCAAATTCTACTATCCATGCAAGATTTGTCACTCCACCTATAGAATGTCACCATGATAGTTGGGATTACCTTAGGGAATTTAGATCAACAAATAAAGTTCCTCATATATTTTCTCCAATGCTCGATCACCTACAGATGAGTCTAACAAATATTTTTATTATAGTCATATGCTTCAACAAAGTTGTGAGATAAAATCTTGTTGGACTGATAGTGGTGAGGATAATCCCCCAGAAGATATTTAAACCTTTCCCAAGCACGATAAAAGTTCTCATTATGCTTTTGATTGAAGCTCAAAACATTATTGTGTAACCTTGCAGTCTTTTAAAACAGGGAGAAATGGATGAGGAATTACTAGGCCAAGTCACCCAATATAGTGATAGAACCTGCCGGTTCAATATTCAACAACTTTTTTACTTCCCCCAAAAGGGAGAAGGGGTAGAATATTAGTCTCACATAATCTGTAGAGACTGAAGTAGGAATGAACCTATCATTTATCTCTAAAAATTTCTGCAAATGGACCAATGGATCCTCATGTGAAAAGCCAATAAAATTACCACTATTATGTAAAAGCTGCACCATGTTCTGTTTAAGATGCAATCTACCTCCCATTTTTTATCCACAAATAATAGAGGTAAATTTTATTGCAAGTGCAATTGCCACTTTGAGTAAAGTTCGGCATGCTTGTAGATCCTCAGCCATGGGTGTAGGAATATCTTTTTCTTGGTGGATCTAAGGCATCTTATAGAGAAGTATAACTTTCTTCTCAACTGGTGTAAGCGTTACTCAGGTTTGGAATATGGTTCAACCCAATCCCTATTCCATTCAAGCTTTTTATATTTTCAAACCTATGCCTGAAAATTCAGAATCTATAATCAAGTATTTAGCAATTAAGAAATCAAAAAGAAAAACTTAAACTATGACAGTTGCCAATTTTTAATTCCCCAATAATGGTGCCAAAAAACTATTGTGCCTAAGTGAACAAGCAAGTTATGTGGTCCACCAAGTAGTAAAATATCCTTTATGACGCCATGTATTGATCCCATGGGAAATTATGCTAAAACAAATCTAATTATATCTTTACTACAAAGATTAAACAAGTGCAGTGTTACCCAAAACTATTTAAAGGCTCAAAATATAAAGTAAACTTAATAATGAGATAATGTAAGTGTCTTGTACAATAATGGGGATAAACCCATGGTTATGGCACTACAAAATATCCTAGTTAGCTATATAACTATGTTAGTTAAGTTAATTATCTTTGTTTTTGGCTCATGGGGTTGATAACATAATTGTGATCTTTTAAACCTCTAATCAACTATCTATCTTAGCCTTACAACTAAATCGTTGAACGGGATGTAAGAACTAAGCTAAATGCATTAGTACTTTTTCTCATCTATGAAGCAAAAAGGGATAATTTCGTATACTCCTATACTAAAGTCAAATTATAACATCAATTCACTAGATAATTATGATCCCATCCAATGTATCCATATATTCTATTCTATTATTCCTCCTTTTTAACTCCTGATAGAATTTTGCATTTATTGTGTGAGTAGTTTATGTAGATCCTTGGAAACATTAAGCTTGTCTCAAATTATCAACAAAACTATGTCATGTAAGAGAGACCATCTTTATGAAGTAGACGTGTTGATACAAGAGTAAGAACTGTCTTCTACCTATCTACCCATACAAAATCCATACTCTACCTTTGCCAGAAAAATGTGCAATCCAGAGCTGCATATTGATTCTCTATATCAACGGAAATGAGAAGGAGTTAAGGAATAATATCCTGGAACAAAACTTGATCACTATGTTCTTATGACTCCAGCTGAACAATTCATCACTCTGTAGATAACAATGAATTTTCCATAGTAGTGGAAAAGGTATATCTTCACCTATATCCATTTTGGTATAGTTCAAATTTCCCTGACTCATCAAAGGAGAAAGAGATAGCGGTTAAAGTCATGCCTTTCCCTTTTTGATACTAGATTCAAAGAGTACCAACGTACGAATTTGGGCACTTTGGATATCACATAGGATTCAGGGACAGTTGTCACAACTATGTTCCCCACCATCACCATGCCCTTCTTAGATCAATATCTTACAAAGGTATTGAGGCTTCAATTCCAAATCCTTGGAGACCCACCAGACTATAACCCTACACAAATGACATTACACTACCAAATAGTTTGGAAAGTCCAGAACCACAAAAGAAACCTATCCCTTCCTGGTGGCCACCATTCGATGTTCTTAACAATAGATGCCGCCAAAGGTATGACGCAGTGTATCCAAGTCTCAAAAGATGTCTCAAAGGAAGAAATCCTAATGATTCTTCAAAAATAATGGCTCAGAAGTTATGAGATAATGAGAGTTAATCCTCAAACTCTCTGATCATCGAAACCTATATTGGCCAGAAAACCATACAGAACATCATTGTTCATGCATATGCATACCCTTGCTGACACTTTTTCAAATGCAGAGGTTTCAGACCTAGCGAATATGTCAGGCTACAAAACTAAATGACTAGGATTGGATTGTACACTTTGGTCACAATGGGAATATGGTGCACTGGATCAAAGACCTATTCACAGGACACTCCCTATGGGATATCGACTGTGATTGCCAGAAATGCCAAGAGGACTGGTTGAATGATTCTGATAGGGACGAAGATAAACTAGAATGGGATAAGTATTGGGGATTCTAGAAACCCCAATATCAGAGTCCTTTTGAGGAAAGAAATCACCGAACCAACGACCGCCTATTTGAAGTCTCCTATGAACCACTAGAGTGGTCTCCACTGCCCACTCCTTTTCAAAGTAGATCCTCCAACTCCAGATCAGATTCTAATCCTGAATCCTCAATGTTTATGATATCAAAAACTAATTTCAACTCAGACTTTGTAGTCCAACCAAACTACTAACCTAGAGGGAATAACCAAAGCCATGTTATTCCATCTGCCACACAAGAGGAGCCAGATGCACCAACTCAACATGCCATTCTTATCAGAATACTAGAGAGCAGGATACAGGCTATATAGTCTGAAAGTTGCTCGCTAGGGTCCTCAATACAATATTTTCTTGACTAGCAAAGGAAAGAAAAATCCTTGTTGGAAGAACAGATCCATCTTCTAAAATACGAACATGCCCAAAAAGACACCATATTTCCTAGAGCATATTCTTCATAAGGATAAAGTGAAACTTTTTACACCTTTCCACCTCATTCACCATTATTCATTCCATTCCCAATAGAGAAATAGGAGGAGTTTGACTATGCCAAGTTCATATGGAAAAGGAAGTATTCCATGGAATCTCTAAAGGAATCCAAGATTGCACAAAATACGGTCAAAAGAATGAAGTATTCTAGACAAGCTCCACAACACGCTGATAATTTAATAACAAGACATGCTGCTCCTATAGCAGATCTCATTATCCCAGACAACGTGTCAGAGGATCAAATTGTACAATCCTAATTCAAAGAGTGATCAGGTAAAGTATGGACATCCACCATAAAATGTCTTCTCGATAAAAACTGTCTTATAAAGGAAAACTACATCATCCCAAGTCAAGTTATCTAACAATCCGATGTTGCAGATTTTGGGAATGCTATTACTCAACAAGTTTTGAAGAATAGCCCAGAGTAAGAATTTTTAAAAGCCATCGATGATATATTTGGCTATGAAACTGAGAGAGAGCAAGAACACCCATCCATCACGTACACCATGGATGTATATTTTGAAATTGGTGATGGAACATTCGGTGAAGACATAGAAGAAGAGAAGGTTTTATCTATTTATGCTCTAACGCAGAAGAAAGATTCTGTTTCTACTGATAATGATCCAGGACATACTAATAAACCTAATACAACCAATGCTTAATCTATAGTAGAAGAAGACTATTAACCAATATACATGAACTAGTCTAAGGAACTAGAGGTTCCCAATTTCGTCGACAACTTAGACGGGATGAAGAATGATCCAATCCTACAAAGAAGGCTAGATCCAAGTACACCAGCAAGACATACTATGGGAACTGGATTTCACACCTTCACCCTCGATGGCATCAAGATTTTAACCTGGCCCTAGTGAATCCAGGACTTCTTCACCTAGATACAAATAAAAAATTAGGCCGAGCAAGAGAAATACATGATACACTCAAAGTTTACATCCAGATTCTTCGGCATACTTAGAGATTGATGGAACGCTCTTGGAATTTCAGACAAGAAAATATATCTAAAATCCTAGGACTTTGCCTTCAACATCAGGATCCTGCATGTGGTATTCTGTGAAGATGCAGGCCAGAGGCACTAGAAGCTCCAGCGATAGCTTTTCGAGATGAAGTATCTATTATTCGATAGAAATGCCATCGATATCCATTTCTAGAGGATGGTGAAGATCTATTTTAAGTTGGGAGGGGATCTCAGCCTGAAGCAAGCCTTCGTATCATCACTGCTGATGATACTAGAAAATAACATGGTGATGATTATAGAGGAGAAGTTCAAGTTCATAACCGTCCATCAAATAGGTTACATCCGATAGACCATTTTCCAAGCTCTGTACAGCATATGCATTAAGAGGACCATGCTGAAGTAGATTGTCATAAACAATCCAGTCCTCGATCGACCCAGCAGCAAAGAAGAGCACGAAGAGGCGGCTATTGTTCAGGAGGTTCAAACTATCAAGGCCTACATTCTAGTATTTGTGCCACCAGCACTACATTCACATGGATTTAGAGTGTGATGCCTTCAGTCATTTTGATCGGATCCTACCTGCTCTGAAGAGATTCATGTTGGGGTCCAAGCCAAAAGAATATTAGATTCGATGCTTCAAGGATTCCTATGATGCAATGGTATTCATGCAACATCTCCCTATAGGAAACTCAGTCCATGATGTCCAAGTTCAATCAAAAATTTCACTCCTTTAGAAATTTCTCGTATCCATACTCTTTTTGGAAGATGAATATTATGAAGCCCAGTGCTTCATTTTTCAGTAGAACATATGCATTCAGGAGAAAATTTGTCCAAAGAAATGGGGGAAATGGAACTATATAGATAACGATCATCCTCACTGGGATAAAGTTCGATGAGCAGGAAAATAATTTCAGCTGCAGTAAAATATCACTAGAGATAAAGTCACCGACTCTATCAAAGTCATACAGCTAAAAGAACTCTAATAGGAATATAAAGAATCATCATTCAAAAGGAGTTGTTTAACCAAATTAGTAAAGAGAATCGTTGAAGGCTAAGAACACCTATGGAAGAATCACGGAGTAGATTGGTGGATTAAAAAAGGATATGCGAGCTCACCACCATTGGTACAATCTAACACCGCCTAAAAGATTATGTCAGATGACATGTGCAAGAAAGTTACCCTCAATAGTAGGTTACCCTTCCCCATGGGTTACCCTATCCAGTGGGTTACCCTTCCAAGTGGGTTGCCTTCCTTCCCAAGGAAACCCTATCAGATAGGTTACACTCACTAGTGGATTACCTTTTCAACTGGGTTACCTTTCTATCCAAGGAAACCCTCCTCAGTTGGTTACCCTTTTAAATAGGTTTTTAAACTACTGAATCAGCTAATTTAAAGTCCAAGAGCTTATCCACTTACTTATAAGATGGATGTGAAGCTTCTAATGCACCTGGTTGTAAGCTGCTGACTCACCTTCTTGCACATACTATCATATGCCAAAAACATAGTTTGTTTTATTTTTATTTGGCCCTCATATATGTTAGTAAGGCTCGGTGTGCATAAAGATAAGGATTATATAGTCGTAATAGATAGTTCTTATCCCTTCTAAAAGTATAAAACTTATCCTTATAAACGGATAATGCCTATGTCTTAGCTTTTAGGATAGGAATATAATATTTTAATTCATATTTTTCCATAGCTTATCTTAGATAGTAAGCTTCCTTCCTCATAAAAGGAATCCTAAGCCTTTAGGTTAGAGGAATCATCCTCTCTACCTTAAAATCTCTTGTATAGTTTCTCTTTGCCACTAATGAAAATGTTTCTTGGCTAAACTCTCTTGATCTTGCTTTTTCTTTTCCAAAGGGATGGGAAATTCGATCCTTTAGGTCAAAGTAGGGTGGGTAAGGAAACACTATGGTAAAGTTCTAGATTGTTGCGACATCAATAATTGCACCCCAAAGTTACTTTCCATGTTTATGAAATAAAGTTGTCTTTGTCCATGCAACATAGATGCCTAAGTAATTTCCATGAATTGTGAAGTTAGCTATATCCACCTGACGTAGATGTCTAAGTCCTTTCAATTAATATGAAACGAAATAGGCTTAAGTCCATGCTATAGTTTTCCTAAAATATTTAATATCTAAGAAAGAACATGTAGATCTGAGGTCTGCCTTGAACCACCTTTTGTTCTGCGGAAATTTTGAGGGCAAAAGGATAGGGAGAGCCATCATAAGACCTATTTTTAGAAAAATATGGAACAATTGTGTACTAAGGATATAAGGGATCTCATGTGTTCTAAGACTAGAAAAGGCTACTCATCTCTCTTTTGGGTTGTGAACGCTTTGTTGCCAAGGCAAACCATCCTTGATATGTTGCTTGTAGTTACAAAGTCAAGAAATCCCGTTCAGGGTTGTGAAGGCTTTGTATCTAATAATCAAATAGTCTATATGGATGTGTAGCTCAGTCGTAGGAAAGGTGGGGCATGTCGATTAAAAGGTTTGATTTTGAATGGCATATTGCCTATATAGACGTGATTCGCCTGTCATGTTAGAAAGGTTAGTTTCTGTGTCTATGGTGTCGATGTATGATTTGACTTGTTAAGGTATACCGCCTCCATGGTGTTGAAATATGTTGAAAACTTAGTCTTTGTATCTATGGTGTTTGACGAAATCTTTGATTTAGTATGGCTTGCTGCCTACTTGGTAGTGAAACCGCCTCTCATGTTGGAAAGTTTGGAACCCTCTACCTCCTTAACTATTTGGTATCATAGCCATCCTTACTCCCGGAGGTCAGGAGGAAGTAATAGTTTGCATCCATCTCTGCTGATTTCAAATGTGTGATCCAGGTTTACATTTTTATTTTCTTTTTACTTTTTCTTTGCCTTAGTTGTTAGTTTAAGATCAGGTCCATAGTTTATGATTTCCAATTTATCACAATCCAAGTCCTGTACATATTCAAGTCATTGTTTCATTTCAATTATCAGAGTCAGTGTTTTCAAAATACTATATTCTGTATCTTATAATTACTCTAGTCGCAGTTACTATCTTAGATTTTAGAACAAATAATAGTTGTGTCTTATCCTTAGAATTTTAGCAAAAACATATAGAGTCAGTCCACAAAACCACAAAAAGATTTTCAGTTTATTGAGTTTTTTCCATAGATCTTTAGAACAAATACATCGAGTCTTTACAGTTCAGAAAAACCAAAAATATGTCCATCACTAAGTCCTCATTTACTCCACACAAGCATTTTGTCAAGATAAACACGTCAACTACTCCTACTGATACATTTTCATGTAAACATGACTATGTCTACGAAATAGAGGTATTACCATCACACCAACGGATGTGTACCGCACCTTTATAGAACCCGTATTCAGGTTTTGCTAAGAAGATATGTAATCCCAGGATGAAGATCCACTCTATGGTCAAAGAAAAGGCAAAGGGAGTTAAATATTATGTTGGTGTTATACCACTTGTTCAGTATCCTATTCGGGTAGCTCTAAAGGTACAATTCATATCACTATAGATTCTAGAGGAATTTCCACAACAATGGGAAAGTCTTTGATTTACTCATCTACATATTGGTGTTGTACGAATTGGTTTGACATATCAGGGGAGAAATGGCCAGCCAGTTGTGGCATATCTTTTTCTTCTTGATAGTAGATTTAATAAGTACTAACATACAAATTTGAGTACACCAAAGATTCTTATGGATGATGGTATAGTCTTTGTCACGATGTTCCCCAACTTCAATATATCATTAGTTGATCCACATCTAATGAAGGCGTTGAAGGTCCAGGTCCAGATTCTCTATGCTCCGTAGGTTGGAGATGCCAATAAGGCAAATCTCCTCTATCAAACAATCTGGCGTGTTAAAAACCATAATATGAATGAATTCCCTCTAACCGGAAAGAACTCTCTATTCTTTACCATCACTGATAAAACCATAGAGTGCACCAAAATCCCGAGAGATATATCTAGGGATGAATTGGTCAGCATTATCCCAGCTTCATGGATCACTAAATATGAGATGTTGAGAGTCTATCCTCAATCTCTCAAGTTCACTGAAGATTCCCATAACCACTATCTCAAAAGTCCACCCAAAACAATGTTTTATATCCCCATGTGCAACCTAAGTAATGATCTTTCGGATGTAAAGGATCCCAATACCATCCTGAAGTTAGTCACTAGTTTATGAGACAGCATGATTGGATAAAGAACTTCAATCACGAGTGTCTTAATCAAATGTGGAGTAAATACCCTTTCTCAGGACATTAACCATGGAAGACTAACTTTGTTTAAGATCTATAAAAGAATGGCCAAAGTAGCAATTTAATCGGAGATGCTTTTGACATTCCTCTCGATATCTAGTCACAAATATGCTTACCTGTTAAACCATCGATATGAAGAGGATAACCAGACCCAAGCTCCAAAATGGCTATCTATTATCCAATCATATATTGCTTCAGTCGCCCCTCAACATGCCATACTTATCAAAGCTTTGGAAACTAGGCTATAAATCATAAAATCTTGAAAATTCCTAATAGGATCCTCGACACTAAATTTTATTGACCAACACCGAAAGGAAATGGCCTCGTTAGAAGAATAAATCCATCTCCTGACACAAAATCATGCTAAACTCTAAAATTCCCAAAACACGACCATATTTCACAAAATATATCCTTCACGAGGTTTAGTCCAGCCCTTTTCCAACATCCTACTCATCCATCCATACAAACATTATTCTCTCTAGCTCCCATTGATGAACAGGAGGAGTTCGACATTGCCAAGATTGTATTAGAGAGGAAAGATGCCATGGCAGCCCAAAGGGAATATGACCGTGCCAATGCCAGAGGATCTACCATATTCCCACGTGGATATTCTCCACAAAGAGTAACCCAACCTTCTCCACCTTGTTTATCCATAAAATTCACATTACCTCCAGAATTTGAATGGACAAGGAGAGATGCCATGACATAAAGGGTTGAGAAGATAAAGTATTCTAGCCATGTTCCCTATGATGTTGATATGATGGTATACACAAATGATCCCATCGACTATAATCTAGTTGCTATAGTCTGTACTGATGATTTTGAAATCTATAGAGTAGACACACAGCATGACAATCCTTTAGAAGTTGCTTCTATTCAGAGAGTATTGCAAGATTGTGATCCTGAAAAATAATTGCAGGACAACAACGACGAAAAAGTTGATTTAGAACATATGATGATCATAAACTGTGAACAAGAATCCACCACTTTAGTTGATTAATTGTAGATCTCTGAAGGGGAATCCCGTAACGGCGAATAAGTCTGTCTGAAGTGGTGTCTTTCATAGAACAATGACATGAGTGTTGTTGTTCAAAAGGGTGATGGGTTTATGCAAAAAAAAAGGCATCACATCATGTAGGCTCCCATCATTCAGAGAAGTATAAGGAAACTTTATTCAGCAACACCATGCCGGATAAACATTCCCAATCAATCCACACTGATGGTATGCATAATGATCTAGCTTTTAAGCTAGAAGGGTCTTTTTTTCTATCGAGATGTCAGGCATGGAACAAGAGATACATGAAATTTAGATGGGCCAGAAAGAGGAAACCACTGGACAAGGAACTACTGAGAAACAAATATTACAAATCCTCCAAGAAGACAAATCATGGAAAACACAAATGCTTTATCTGCCATGACAAAGGACACCTTGCAAAGGGATGTCTCAAGTCAAGAAAGGTGAAGAGGGAAGCTTGTTCTGAAGATTTTGCTAAACCTTATCCAACTACAGAAGACATTCCTATATTTGCTTTCAATGCAGAGAAGGAAATATCTGAGGACATGTTCATCAATGGCCAACCACCATCTCTCAATAGTGGACAGTCATCTAGTTCTAATAATAACTCTTGTGTTGAAGAATGTGCCAGGAATAACGAAGATGCTTTGAAGCAATCAATCTAATTACATGAGGAGGAAGATTCATCTATGCTATAGAAAAGCTTAAGTAATTTAGCAGTCTCCCAATCCGTCTTTGATCAATACGAGCAGACTAGCAATCCAGTCCAAGAAATGATGCAAGATCCAATGATAGAAATGGAGGAAACCATTGCTGCAACTCTATCCCTACCTCAGAAAATTGGAACTTCCATGATGATGAAGAATCTAGCATGCATGATACTATGACACCGCACATCTAGATTCCCTAAAATCTTCACATGCTAGTGCAATACGCTTGGAATTGCTGATAAAATAAATTATCTCATATTCTAGGACTTTACCGCCAACACCAGAATCCTACTAGAAGCATTTTGCAAAGACGCGAGCTACACTAGGTAGGCCATCTTAAAAGCCTTGAATAGTATATGCAACAAAAAATCTATACTAAAGTAAACTATTGAGAACTACCTAGTTCTTAATTATTTATATGGATGGAAAAAATCTTGTTATGAAGTCCAAATTTCCCTATACAAGTCGCCAGGTAGGATTATAGCGAATGTTGTTGTTTAGGAGATTTAAACTACCCAGGCCTCAAGACGACCGACCAAAGGTAGTCAGGCAAACTAGGCATTTCAGATGAAGAATCCTAGTAGATCACAAGACGAAGAATGATAGTTTTTTGATATGCAAAGAGCTTGGTCACTTTGCGAAAGACTGTCCTCAAATGCAGAAGTTAAAAGATATTGTCCACCTCTTTGAAGAAATAGTTGATCATGCTAAAATCTCTATCTATCTCAACAAAGAGAACAACCTTAAATATGTCTTCTCATTGGTAGAAGAACCTCTGCAGGAAACCATCTTCTCCATAGATGTTAATGACAAATCAGGAGTCATCAATACCCGCATCAGGGAAGACAACCAGAAATCGGCCAGTTAATCTCTCAAGTTCAATACATCAAGAATATTATCATATAGAATAGCAGATTGCTTCCCATTTCTATTCAACAGATACATGGAACCTTCTTATCCATATATCAAGACTTTCAACATGATTAAAGCATTCAACACGCACAGGAAATTCATCTTGAAGTCATTTGGAGAACATTCGGGATATCTTTTCTATTATGTGTTTATCATACTAGCCGATGATTCCAAATATGAAATCCTACGATTGTTCTGGTGCATTCACCACAAGTACTAAACTATCATAGAGTTTAGGTATTATGCATTCATGCATCATGGTAGAATCCAACCATTTCCAGAAATATTCATGTCATACTGGATTCAATGCTCTGAAGATTCCTGCGATGCAATAATCTTTATATTGTATCACATGGTATGAATCATAGGCCATGATGTCCAAGACCAGTCGAAGATTTCATTACTCTGGAAATTTCCTAATTTGATTTTCCCTCTTGAGAATTAATGCTATAAAGAACAATACTTCACTCTCTTATAAACCAAATGTATTTGAAATAAAAGGGACTACATAAATGATGAGATCCAACAAATAAAAATAGAAATTATCTAGCTTATTACTCTAAAAATAATAAAGCCACTAGCATACAGATGAAGGCTCCTCCATAGGAATGTAAAGATTCACCCAAAAGAAAGATCTACTTGTCCTGATTGATGAAAAGAAGCTTGTAAGGCCAAGAATGGCTCAGGTAGAAGCACATAGTAGATTGGTGAATGGAAGAAGGATATGCGGGTTAACCGCCACCGGTACCACAAGGGGCTTATACACCTACTTGCAATATGACTGTGAAGCTGTTGATGCACCTGCTTACAAGATGCTGAGTCACCATCTTTCACATGGAAACAACATAGTTTGTTTTGTTTTTATTTCACCCCCATATGTTAGAAGGGTTAGGTGTGTATAGACATAAGGCTTATCTGGTCATAACAGATAGTTCTTATCCCTTCCAAAAGAGTAAGACTTATCCTTATCAACGGATAATTCCTTTCCCTTAGCTGTTAGGATAAGAATGTAAAATTTTATTTCATGTTTATCATAGCGTAGCTTAGCTAGTAAGCTTCCTTCCTCTATAAAACAAAGCCTAGGACTTTAGGTTAGAGGCATCATTCTCTCTAATTAAAACCCTCTTGTATAGTTTGTCTATGTTATTAATGAAAATATTTGTTGGCTAAATCTCTTGCTCTTTCTTTCTCTCTTCCAAAAGGATGAGTACTTCGATTCTTTAGGTTGGAGTAGGTGGGTAAGGAAATTCTATGGCAAAGTTCTAGCCTATTCCAACGACAATAATGGAACCCCGAAGTTAATTTCCGTGTTTAAGAAATGACGTTGGATTTGTCTACACGATATAGATGTCTAATACTTTCCATGAATAATGAAGTTGACTTTATCCACAGAACATTGATGTCTAAGTTATTTCCATGTATGTGAAAGGAAATTGGCTAAAGTCTATGCCATAACTTTCAAAAAAGATTCAATAATTGAGAAAGAACAAACAGATCTTTGGTCTGCCTTAGTACACCTTTTGTTCTGCAACCTTTTTAAGGGAAACAGGCCTGGGAGAGCCACCGTGAGACCCATTTTTAGGAAAATGCAGAACAATTATGTACTAAATAGACAAGGGATATCATGTGTTCTAAGACTGGCAAAGTTAAGCAATTCCTTTTTTGGGTTGTGAAGGCTTTGTTAATAAGGAAAACTATCCTTGATGTGTATCTTGTAGTTCTAAAGTCAAGCAATCCCATTTAGGGTTACGAAGGATTTGTAGACAAAAATAAAACCATTTATACAGATGCATAGCTTAGTCGTAGGAAAGTTGTGGCATGTAAATTAAAAGCTTTGATTTTGTATGGCATACTGCCTATATGGACGTGAATCTTATGTCATGTTGGAAAGGCTAGTCTCTGAGTCTGTGGTGTCGACTAATACTTTGACTTGTTAAATTATACCGGCTCTATAGTGATGAAACCTGTTGCAAAGTTAGTCTTTCTATGATGATCCATCAGAAGTTGTTTCTATTCAGAGAGTATCATAAGATTGTGATCCTAAAGAACAATTGTAGGACAACAATGATGACAGTTGATCCGCCATATATGATGATCAGAAACTGTGAACTATACTCCACCACTTTAGATGATCGCTTGCAGATCTCTGAGGAGGAATCCTATAAAGGCTAATAAGTCTCTTCGAAGCGGTGTCTTCTCCAGAATAATGACAAGGCTTCTGACTGGATCCACCTCGATCGAGTTAACACGAGTGTTATTTTTCCAAAGGGTGATGATCTTATGCATAAAGAGTCATCATATCATGCAAGCTCCCATCCTTCAGTTAAGCATAAGGAAACTTTATTAGGAAACACCATATCGGATAAACGTTCGCAATTTGTCCACTCTGATGGTATGCATAATGATACCTTGCAAAGGGATGTATCAAGTCCAGAAAGGCAAACAAGGAAGTTGCTTTCCCTGAAGATCTTTCTAACCCTCATCCAGCTGCAGAAGATATTCCTAGATCTACTTTCAATGTAGAGAAGGAAATATCTGAGGACATCTTCATAAATAGCTAACCACCATCTCTTATTAGTAGACAGTAATCTAGTGCTAATGATGACACATGTGCTAGGAACGATTAAGATTCCTTGAAAAAATCAATCCAATTTCCTGAGGAGGAATGTTCATCTATGCTACAAAAATGCTCCAGTATTTTAGCAATCTCCCAATCAGTTATCAAGCAATACGATCTGACTAGTGATCCAGTCCCAGAAAAAAGGCAAGATCAAACGACAGAGGCAGAGAAAACCATTGCTGCCATTCTATCCCTACCTCTGGACTTCTGAACTTCCTTGATAATTAAGAATTAAGCATGCATTATACTATCACACTTCACATCCAGATTCTCCAAAATCCTCACATGTTAGTGGAATATGCTTGGAATTGAGGATTAAACCAATTATCTCACATTCCATGACTTTTCCATCTACACTAAAATCCTGCTAGAAGCCGTATGTAAAGATGTCAGCTATACCAGGCAGGCCATCTTCCTGACCTTGAATAGTCTATGCAAGAAAATATCTGTACTAAAGTGGACTATTAAGAACTACCTTGTTCTTGATTATCATTATGGAAGGAACAATCTTGATATGAAGTCCAACGTCCCTGTTCAAGCCTCTAGGCAGGATCACAGTAAAAGTTGTGGCTTGGGAGATTCAAACTACACAAGCCTCAAGACGATGGGCCTAAGGTAGTCAGGTAAACTAGGCATTTCTAACAAAGAAGCGCATCAGATCACTAGAAGAAGAATGATAGTTACTTCATCTACAGAAATCTTGGTCACTTTTCAAAAGATTGTCCTCAATCCAGAAGTTGAAAGATATTGTCCACCTCTTTCAAGAATTAGTTGATCATGCTAAAATCTCTATTTTTCTAATCAAAGAGGATGATATTGAATCGTTACTCTCATTAGTAGAAGAACCGAAGGAGGAAACCATCTTCTTCATAGATATTAATGCTGAATCAGGATACATCAATTCTAGCATCGGGAAATACAACCAAAAATTGGCTAGTCAATCTCTCAAGTTCAACAAATCAAGGATATTATTTTTTGAAATAGCAAATTGCTATTCAGATCTATTTAACAAATTCATTGATCCTTTTGATACATCTATCTAGACTTTCTATAAGCTTCAAGTATTAAATAGGCAACGCAAATCCGTCTTGAAGCCATTCAGAGAATATTTGAGATATCTTTTCTGTTAAGTGTTCATCATAGTAGCTAATGATTCCCAGCAAGGATACCTATGGTTATTCTAGTGAATACACCACCAGTAATATAGTATCATGGACTTTATGTATTACGCCTTCAGGCATCATGATTGAATCAAACAAACTACTAAAAGATTTGTGCCATACACGATTCGATGCTTTAAAGATACCTGTCATGAAACTATCTTTATATTGTTTCACCTTGTAGGAATCATAGGTCATGAAATCCAAGACTAGTTGGAGATTTCATTACTCAAGAAATTACGTAATTTGATTCTCACTCTTGAGGATGAATGCTATGAAGAACAGTACTTCATCCTCCAGAAAACTAGATGTATTCCAAAGAAAAGGGACTATATAAATAATGAGGTCTAAAAAACAACAAAAGAAAATCAGCCACTGTATCGATCAAATAGTGATGAATCCATAAGCATATGGATGAAGGCACCTCCGTAGGAATGCAAAGATTTGCCCAAGAGAAAGATCTACTTCTCTAGATAGATAAAGAGAATCTAGGAAGGCCAAGAATGCCTCAGGCAGAAGCAAGGTGTATATTGGTGGATGGAAGAAGAATACGAGAGGTCACCACTACCGGCACCATCCAACACTACCTGAAAGATAATGTTAGATAACCAATGCAAAAAAGTTACCTTCTCCAGTGGGTAACCCTTAGTAGTGGGTTACCCTCTCCTATGGGTTACCCTTGCCAGTAGATTACCCTCCTTCATAAGGAAACCCTATTAGATAGGTTTCCCTCACTAATGGGTTACCCTTTTGGGTGGGTTACCCTTCTTTCCAAGAATACCCTCCTCAAAGGGTTACCCTTTTAGATAGTTTTTAAAGTGGCTGACTTATCTACTTCGAAGAAAAAGATCTTATCCACTAGTTTGCAACATGCTTGTGAAGCTGCTGATGTGCCTGCTTACAAGATGCTGACTCACCTATATGCATATTCTATCACATGCCAAGAACATCATTTGTTTTTAATTTTATTTAGCCCCCCACATGTTAGTAGGGCCCGGTGTAAATAAATATAAGGCTTATCTACTCATAACAAATATTTCTTATCCCTTCCATAGGAATAGGACTTGTATTTATTAATGGATAATGTTCCCTTAGATGTTAGGATAGGTATTATAATATTTTATTTGATGTTTATCCATAGCTTAACTTAGAAAATAAGCTTATTTCCTCTATGAAAGGAAGCCTAGGTCTTTAGGTTAGAGGCACCATCCTCTCTACTTATAAAACCTCTTGTTTAGTTTCTCGCTACTATCAACTAAAATGTTTGTTGGCTAAAATATTTTGTTCTTTCTTTCTCTCTTCTAAAGGGATGGGTATTTTGATCCTTTAGGTTGGAGTATAAGGGTAAGGAAATACTACAGCAAAGTTCTAGCTTGTTGCGATGGCAACCATGGCACCCCGAAGTTACATTCCATGTTTATGAAACAAAGTTGGCTTTGTTCACGCGATGTAGATGCTTAAGTACTCTCCATTAATAACGAAGTTGGATTTTTCCACATGACGTGGATGTCTAAGTCCTTTCTAGGTATATGAAAACAAAATTGGCTTATGTCCATGCCATAGCTTTCTGAAAAGATTAAATATCTGAGAAAGAATAAGAAGTTTTGGGGTCTGCCTTAGTAAGCCTTTTGTTCCGCTGCTGTTTTGTGGGAAACAAGCTAGTTGTGAACAAAGGAGATAAGGTATCTCTTGTGTTCTATGACTTCCAAAGTCAAGTCATCCCTCTTTTGGGTTGTGAAGGTTTTGTTGCCAAGGCAAAACAAACTTGATGTATAGCTTGCAGTTCAAAATTCAAGACATCCCATTAAGGGTTTTGAAGGCTTTGTAGCTAAAAATTAAACCCTCTATACGGATGCATAAATCAATCATAGGAAAGCTTTGTCGTGTAAATTAAAATCTTTGATATCGTATGGTATGCCGCCTATATGGACGTGAATCGCCAGTCATGTTGGAATTGTTACTCTCTGTGTCTATGGTGCCGATGAAAGCTTTGACTTGTTTAGGTATACCGCCTCTAAGGTGTTGAAACCAATTGGAAAGTTAGTTTCATTTTCTGTGGTGTTTGATGAAACTTTGATTTCGTATGGCGTGTTGCCTACATGGTCGTGAAACTAGCTTTCTTTTTGAAATGTTTAGGGTCTATTGCATTCCACCAGGCTGCTCTCTCCTACAGTCTTTTGTGCCCCTCTGGCTCCCCATGTATTTGGTATTAGAGCCATCTTACTACCATAGGTTAGGAGGAAGAAGGAGTTTGCATCTATCTCTGCTGATTGGGAATGCATACGCCAACTTTATATTTTTATTTTCTTTATACTTTTTCTTTGTCTTAGATCAGGTCCATAGTTTGTGCTTTCTATTTTATCACTATCCAAGTCCTATACATATTAGATTTGTAGTCTCATTTCAATTATCAGAGTCAGTGTTTAGAAACCATTGAATTCTGTGTGTTGTAAATTATCGAGTTGTTGTTGCTTTCTTGGATTTTAGAATAAATAATAGTTGTGTCTTGACCTTTGAATTGTAGCACAAATATATAGAGTCAGCCTACAAAACATCAAAAAGATTTTCATTTTATTAAGTCTTTTCCATAGATCTTAAGAACAAATACATCGAGTTATTACAGTCCAAAAAAACAAAAATATGTCTATCACTGAGTCGTCATCTAGTTCACACAAGCATTTTGTTAAGATAAACATTTCAACCACTCCTACGGATACGTTGTCAACTAAACTTGACTATGTCTATGATGTAGAGGTATTACCATCACACCAACGGATGTGTACCACACCTTTACATAACCCGTATTCAGCTATTGCTAAAAAGATATGTATTCTCTGGATGAAGATCCACTCTTTGGTCAAAGAAAAGGTAAAGGGAGTTAAGGAATATTTCGCTGCTACACTACTTGTTAAGTAGCCTATTCTGGTAACTCCAAAAGAACAGTTAATATCACTACAAATGCCAGAGGAATTTCCATAGTAATGGGAAAGTCTTAGATTTATTCTTCTCCATATTGGTGTTGTACGAATTTGATTGACATATCAGCGAAGAAAAGGCCGGCCAGTTGTGGTGATCTTTCTCTTCTCGATACTAGATTCACTAAGTACCAATATATGAATTTGAGTAAATTGGAGATTCTTCTGGATGATGGTACAGTCTTTGTTACCATGTTCCCCAACTTCAACATACCGTTAGCTGATGCACATCTAATGAAGGCGTTCTAGGTCTAGGTCCAGGTACTCGATGTTGTGCAAGACAAAGATGATAATCAGGAAACTCTCCACTTTTAGGTAGACTGGCGTGTTTAGAACCATGACATGAACCTACTTCCTTTAAGTGGTAAGAACTCTCTATTCTTTACTATTGATGTAACAGATAAAACCACAGAGTGCAACAAGAATCCAAGAAACATATCTAGAGATGAGTTGATCAACATTATGCCAGCTTTATGGGTCATTAAATATGATAAGTGGAGAGTCCATCCTCAACCTCTAAACCCCACTGATGATTCCGACAGCCACTTACTCTAAATGCCATCCAAAACCACCTTCTACATCCCCATGTACAACCCAAGTGATGATTTTTTGGATTTAAAAGACCCGGATACAATCTTAAAGTTCCTTAGTATCATTATGAGACCACATGATTGGATAAAGAACTTCAATCATGAGGGTCGTAGCCTGGTATGTTGTAATTTCCCTTTCTTAGGTCATTACTCATGGAAGGTTGATTATGACTGTAGAATTTATAGAAGAAGAGCTGCTGTAGCTACTTAATGAAAGATGCTTCTAACGCCCCTCCCTACGTCCAGTCATACAGATGCTTACCTGTTAATCCACTAATCTGAAGAGGATAACCAAACCGAAGCTCCAAAATCGTTACCTGTTACCAATAGGAAAGTGCTTCAGCTGCCACTCAACATGCATACTTATCAGAGCACTGGACAACTAGCTACAAATAATACAGTATGAAAATGCCCAATAGGATCCTCGATATTACATTTTTTTGACTAATAATGGAAATAAATGACCTCATTAGAAGAACTAATCCATCTCCTAAAATACGATCAGGCTAAAATCCAAAATGCCTAAAATACGATCGTATTTCCCAAACCATACCCTTTACGAGGTTTAGTCTAGACTTTTTCCATAATCCCACCTAGTGCACCCATACCAACAATGTTACATCTGGTTCTCATTGATGAATAGAAGGAGTTCGACATCACCAAATTTGTATTAGAGAGGAAAGATGCAATGGCTTCCCAAAGATAATACACCAATGCCAATTAGATTTCACAGGCCAGCCCAGTCAGTGATTTCATTACTTTGGAAATTTCCTAATTTGATTCTCACTCTTGAGGATGAATGCTATGAAGAACAATACGTCACTCTCCAGGAAACTAGACATATTCTAAATAAAAATGACTACACAAATAATGAGGTCCAATAAAAAAAATAGAAAACCAGCCTTCATATCGATTAAAAAATGATAAATCCACAAGTATAGTAATGAAGGATCCTCTGCAGGAATGCAAAGATTCACCCAACAGAAAGATCTACTGCTCTAGATCGATTAATAGAAGCTTGGAAGGACAAGAGCGCCTCAGGTAGAAGCACGAGGTACATTGGTAGATGGAAGAAGGATACGCGAGCTCACCGCCACCGGCACCATTCAACACTGCTTGAAATAGTACAAGTAAAAGAAATTTACCTTCTCTACTGGATCACCCTTCCTAATAGGTTACCCTCGCCAATGGGTTACCCTTTTTAGTACTTTACCGTCCTCTCCAAGGAAACCCTCATCAGTGGGTTACCCTTTTAGATGGTTTTTAAAGCTGCTGACTCAGCTACTCCAAAGATAAGGAGCTTAACCACCTACTTGCAAGATGCTGTAAAGCTGCTAATGTGCCCATCAGCAAGCTACTGACTTACCTACATACACATGCTGTCACATGCCAACAACATAGCTTTTTTCATTTGTATTTGCCCCCCACATGTTAGTAGGGCCCGGTGTGAACTCAAATAAGGCTTATCTAGTCATAACAAATAGTGCTTATCCCTTCCAAAAGGATAAAACTTATCCTTATTTATGGATAATGCCTATCCCTTAGCTGTTAGGATAGGAATTGTAATATTTTATTTCATGTTTATCCATAGCTTAGCTTAGCTAGTAAGCTTTCTTCCTTTATAAAAGGGAGCCTAGGCCTTTAGGTTAGAGACATCATCCTCTCTACCTAAAAACTTCTTGTATAGTTTCTCTCTGCTATCAATGAAAATATCTATTGGCTAAACTATCTTGCTCTTGCTTTCTGTCTTCCAAAGGGATGGGTACTTTGATCCTTTAGGTTTGAATAGTAGGGGTAAGGAAATTCTACGGAGAAATTATATCTTGTTACGACTTCAACAATGGCACCGCAAAGTTACTTTCGATGTTTATGACATGGAGTTTGCTTTATTCACATAACATTGATGCCTATGCACTTTCCAAGAATAACAAAGTTGGCTTTGTTCAAAAGATGTATATGTCTAAGTCCATTCCATGTATATGAATTGAAATTGGCTTAAGTCCATGCCATACCTTTTCAAAAAGATTTAGTATGTGTGAAAGAACACGCAGATCTGGGTTCTGCCTTAGTACACCTTTTATTCTGCTGGTGTTTTCAGGGAAAAAGGCCAGGGAGAGACATGTAAGTCCCATTTTTAGGGAAATATGGAACAGTTGTGTACTAAGGAGACAAGTGATCTCAGGTGTTCTAAGACTGGCAAGCCATCCCTCATCTGGGTTGTGAAGGCTTCATTACTGAGGCAAACCATCGTTGAAGAGACTATTCTTATAAAGTAGATGTGTGGAAATATAAAACTTGTCTCCAACTATCAACAAAACTATGTCATGTAAAAGAGACTATTCTTATGAAGTAGATGTTTGGATAGAAGAGCAATATATGTCTTCTACATATCTACACATACAAAATCCATACTCTGCCTTTGACAGAAAGATGTGTAATTCAGAGCTGCAGATTGATACCCTAAATTAACAGAAATGAGAAGGAGTTAAGGAATACTTTGAAGGAACAAAACTTGATTAGTATGTCTTTACGACTCCAGCAAGACAATTCATCACTCTAAAGACGATGAAAATTCTCCACAACAGTGGAAAAGGTATAGCTTTACCCATATCTATTTGCGTACAATTCGAATTGCCCTGACTCATTGAGGGAGAAAGGGACAGCTGTTAAAGGCACGTCTTTCCCTTCTCGATACTAGATTCAAAGAGTACTAACGTGTGAATTTGGGCACTTTGGATATTAAATTTGATTCAGGGACAATTATCGCTACTATATTCCCCAACTTCACCATGTTTTACTGAGGTTCATATCTTACAAAGGCACTGAGTCTTCAATTCCAAATCCTTGGAGCCCCACCAGACTATAGCCTTACATACATGACGTTACACCACTAGATAGTTTGGCAAGTCCATAACCACAGAAGAAACCAATCCATTACTGGTGGCCAGCATTCGATGTTTTTAACCATAGATGCCACAAAATGAACAACCTAGTGTATCGAAGTCTCAAAATATGTCCTAAAAGAAAGAAATCCTCAAGAGTCTTCCAAAATCATGGGTCAAAATTTATGAGTGATGAGAGTTCATCATCAACATCTCCAGTCCCCAAAACCTATATTATCTTGAAAACCTTACAACACATCTCTCTCTTTCAATATGCATACCCTTGTTGACACTTTTCTGGATGCAGAGGATTTAGACCCAGCAAATATGTCAGGCTATATCACTAGTTCCATGAATGACCAGGATTGGATTGTACACTTCGATCATTATGTGCATACAATACACATGACACTGCCTATGGGATGTATACTATGATTGTCAAGGATGCCAAGAGGACTGGTTGAATGATTTTGATGAGTACAAAGATGAACTGGAATGGGATGAGTATTGGGGAGTCTAGAAACCCCAATATTAGAGGTCTTTAGAGGAATGAGACCACCAAAATAACAACCACCCATTTGAAGTTTCCTATAAACCACAAGAATGGCCCCCATTACCAACTCCTTCTCAAAGTAGATCCTCTAATTCCAGATTAGATTCTAATCTTGAATCCTCGATGTTTGTGATATCTGAAACTAGCTCTAATTATAACTCTACATTTTGGCTAGACTTCCTCCCCAGAGGGAATAACCAATGCCATGCTCCAAAATCACTACATATTTTTCCATCTATCACGTGAGCAGAAGAAGATGCATCAACTCAATATACCATACTTATTAGAATACAGGAGAGCAGGAAACAGGATATACAGTCAAAAATTTGCCTACTAGGGTCCTCAATACTATATTTTCTCGACTAATAAAGGAAACAACAAGCCTTATTAGTAGAACAGATCCATCATCTAAAATACAAACATGCCAAAAAATCCACCTTATTTCCTACAGCATATACTTCACAAGGATCAAGTCAATCCTTTTCCACCTTTCTACCTCATTCAACATTATTTATTCTATCCCCAATAGAGGAACAGAAGGAGTATGCCAATGAAAAGTTTGTATGGAAAAGGAAGAATGCCATGACATCTCAAATGAAATCTAAGATATTAAAAAATGAGGTCAAAAGAATGAAATATTCTAGACAAGGTCCACAACACACTGATAAGTAGATCACAAGACATGTTCCTCCTTTACCGGATCACATTATCTCGGACAACGACTCAGAGGTCCAAATTGCAGAATCATAATTCAAAGAGCTATCATGTGAAGTATAGACATCCCCTATAAAATATCTTATCGATAAAAATGGTCTTATGATGAAAAAAACCATCATCCCAAGTAAAGTTATCTCGCAATCCAATGGTGCAGATTTTAGGAATGCCATTACTCAACAAGTTTTGAAGAATAGCCCAGAAGAAGAATTTTTGAAAGCCATCGACGATATCTTTAGCTTTGAAACTGAGGGACTACAAAAACAATCATCCACCACTAGCAGCGTGGATGTATGTTCTAAAATCGGTGATGGAACATCTACTAAAGATGCAAAAAAAGAAAAGGATTCACCTATTTACGCTCCAACGCAGCTGAAGGATTGCAATGCTACTAATGATTATCTAGCACACATTGATAAACGTAATACAAAAGATTTTGAATCTAAAATAGAAGAAGATAATCCACCAATATAAATGAACCAGTCCAAGGAACCATAGGCTGCCGACGCTGTCGATAACTAAGACGGGATGACAAACGATCAAATTCTAGAAATAAAGCCAGATCCAGGTACACCAATGAGACAAACCATGGGAACCGGATTTCACACCTTAACCCTCGATGACATAAGGATTTTAGCCTAGCCCTATGGATTCCAGGACTTCTTCACTTGGATGGCAATGAAAAATCTGACTGAGCGAGAGAAATAAATAATAATCTCGAAGTTCATAACCATATTCTTCGGCCTACTCAGAGATTAGTAGAACGCTCTTAGGATTTCAGACAAGAACACATATCTGACATCCAAGGACTTTTCCTTTAACATCAGGATCTTGCATGAGGTTTTTTGTGGAGATGAAGGAAAGAGATACGAGAAGCTTTGATTATAGCTTTTTGAGATGAAGTGTCTACCATTTGATAAAAATGTCATCGATATCCACTTCTAGAGGATGGCAAAGATCTACTTTGAGTTGGACAGGGATCCCAACCTAAAGAAATCCTTCGTATTATCACTGCCGACCATGATACAAAACTATACGACAATGATTATGTTGGAGAAGTTCAAGTCCATAAACTTTCCATGAATAGGATACATCTGGCAGACCATCTTGTAGGCTCGGGATAACATATTCACCAAGAGGACCATGCTTAAATAGATCATCAAACACAACCTAGTCCTAGATCAACCCTGTAACAACGATCACTATCATTAAGTCCGACTGCTGTTACCCTCACTACAAGATAAAAATAAAAAAAGGACTATTATTTAGGAGGTTAAAACTGCCAAGGCCTCTAATGACAGGAGTAGGGTTACCCGGCGAACTAGGTACTTCAGGCAGAGAAGCCCTACTATCTACAAGATGAAAGACGATGGATGCTTCATCTGCAGAAAACCTGGCCACTTTGCCAGAAAGTTTCCTCAAGATAAAAAGTCAAAGGAATCCGTCCAACTCTTTTAAGAGATAGCAGATCACATGGGAATCTATCATAGCACGAAGGACAACCTTGAATCAGTCTTCTGACGGGCAGAAGAATCGACGGAGAAAACCCTCTTATCCATATACATATATGAAGAAGTAGGCGATATTTATGCCGATGATCTTTACTTGATATCCAGCAACAAATAAAATTACCAGCATCAGGCCAACCAAATCCTTATGCTTAACACTATAAGGATACTGTCTTCCAGGCTAGTAGATTACCCTCCAGATCTGTTCAACCAGTATGTAGATCCCTTCGATCCATTCATCCTCTAGGAAAGAAGAACCTTCTACAAGCTTTAAGTGTTTAAAAAATATGGCGGATCCATCCTGAAGTTGTTTGGAGTAGACTTGGAATATCCCTCCTGCCATGTCTTTATGAAATTGGCCAATGACTTCTGCAAGAACTCTTGTGGCTGTTCTGGTATCTTTGCCACCAGCACTACATTCTCATGGAGTTCAGGTGTGATACCTTCATGTATTTTAATCAAATCCAACCTTCTCTGAAGAGATTCATAATGTGGTTCAAGCCGCAAGAATACTGGATTTGATGTTTTAAGGATCCCTATGATGCAATGGTCTTTTTGTTGCCCCACTCAATAAGAATCTCAAGCCACAACGCCCAAGCTCAGCTTGCAATTTCACTTATCTGGAAATTTTTCATGTCTATACTCTCTATGGTAGATGAATATTATCAAGCCCAGTGCTTTATTTTGTAGCATAACAGATATATTCCAAATGAATGGGAAAGATAGAACTATTCAGACGATGGTCATCCTCACGGGGATAATGTCTGATGAGCAGCAAAATAATAATAGCCATAGTACGAGATCACCAGATATGTAGTCAGCAGCCCCATCAAAAGAATACAACTGAAAGCTCCCCGGCAGGAATACAAAGATTCATCGTTCATAAGGAGTTACTTTACTAAATCAATGAAGAGAATCTTGGAAGGCTAAGATCGCCTCAGGCTAAAGCACAGAGTAGATTGGTGGATGGAAGAAGGATATCCAAGATCACCACCGCCCTCACCATCAAATACTGCCTAAAAGATGACGTCAGATAACATGTGCTAGTAAGTTACCCTCTCTAGTAGATTACCCTTCCATATGGGTTACCCTCTCTAGTGGGTTACCCTTCCCAGTGGCTTACCCTCTCAAGTGGGTTACCCTTCCAAATGGGTTACCCTCTTCTCAAAGGAAACCTTGTTAACTGGGTTAACCTCACCAGTAGGTTGTTTTTTCTAGTAGGTTACCCTCTTCTCAAAGGAAACCCTTCTTAATGGGGTACCCTTTTAGATGGGTTTATTAAGATATTGACTCAGCTACTTCAAAGATGAGCAGTTTATCAACCTTCAAGATGCCTATGAAGCTGTTGATGCACCTGCTTGCAAGCTGTTGACTCACCTGCTTGTACATGCTATCACATTCCAGTAACATAGTTTGTTTTGTTTTTATTTGTTCCTACATATTAGTAGGGCCCGATGTGCATAAAGATAAGGTTTAGTGAGTTATAAAATATAGTGGCTATCATTTTCAAAAGGATAAGACTTATCCTTATTAAGGGTTAATGTATATCCATTAGCTGTTAGGATAGGAATATAATATTTTATTTTATGTTTATCCATAGCATAACTTAGCTAGTAAGATTTCTTCCTCTATAAAAGAAAGACTAGGACTTTAGGTTGGAGGCATCATAATATCTACCTAAAAACCTATTGTTTCTCTCTACTATCAATGATAAAATTTGTTGGCTAAACTCTCTTTCTCTTAATTTCTCTCTTCCAAAGATATGGGTACTTTGATTCTTTATGTCACAGTAGAAAGGAAAGGAAATACTACGGTGAAGTTCCAACATGTTGCAACAGCAACAATGGTACCCTGAAGCTACTTTCTATGTTTATGAAACATAGTTGGCTTTATCCACGGGACGTAGATTCCTAACTACTTTCCATAAATAACAAAGTTGGCTTTTTCCATATGATGTAGATGTCTAAGTCCTTTACCTATATATGAAATGAATTTATCTTAAGTCCATCTAATAGGTTTTCAAAAAGATTGAATATATAAGAACACCCTACAGATCTGGAGTCTGCCTTTGTACACCTTTTTTTCTGCAGTTGTTTTGAGGGAAACAGGCCAAGGAGAGCCACCGTGAGACCCATTTTTAGGAAAATATGGAACAAGTGCGTAATAATGAGACAAAGGATATAATGTGTTTTATTATTGGCAATGTCAAGCCATCACTCTTTTGGGTTGTGAAGGCTTTGTTACCGAGGCAAACCATCCTTATTGTGTATCTTGCAATTCCAAAGTCAAGCCATCCTGTTAAGGGTTGTGAAGGGTTTTTAGCTAAAAGGCAATCCTTCTATATGGATCTGTAGCTCAGTCATAGAAAAGTTGTCCCGTTTTAATTAAAAGCTTTGATTTCATATGGTATGCCACCTATATAGACATGAATCACCTGTCATGTTGGAAAGGTTAGTCTCTATTTCTGTGATGTTAACAAAAGCTTTGAATTGTTAAGGTATACCGCCTCCATGGTGATGAAACCTATTGGAAAGTTAGGTTCTATGTCTATGGTATTTGATGAATGCTTTGAATTCATATGGCATGCCGCCTACATGGTAATGAAATCTTCATCATGTTGGAACCTTCGGGGTTTATTTCTTGTTTCCTGGCTGCTCTCTCCGACAGTCTTCCATGCCCCTCTTCCTTCACGTCTATTTGGTGTAATAAAAAGTTGACATTCCATTCTCAGCATCTGCAAACCTTATCTGAAATGAGCCCTCACCAGACATCTTTGCCGATTTGACTGGTCATCCCTAATTATATAAATCCATATAAAGAAAGCTCAGATCTGGTATATGTCTCCCACTCAATAAAAGGGATCATGAGAGATAATGATTGGGTCCAACATTTCAATTATAAGGGATGCAACAAAAATGGTTCAAATGTCCTTTCAGGAGACACTGTCCGTGGGTTAGCAACTATAGTTGTGCAGATTGAAACACAACCTGGCCAAATGGTGGGGACAAAAAATGCAGTGATTTAGGCCTTGCCATGAACATAGAGGTCCTAGAAAAAAGGAGTCAGGCTACTCAGTCTGCCACACATCCTCCAGACACCTCTGTGCTATCCTTCATTGATCATCAATGAAGATAAATTGCATTACTTGAAAAATAGATTACTTTGTTGAGATACGGTAGTAGAAAAACAAAAAATATTCCAATATATACTGCACTTCCCATATCACCACAAAGTATACTCCACCCTTTTTCCACATCTCCATCAAGCTTATCCACCTCCGAGCTTCTCAGTCCGACACAAGAAGATTAGTCAATATTTGATATACCCATAGGCTCATGGAAAATGAAGGAGGCGATGTTAGACTTCTAGCTAGATAACAGACAATTTAAAAGGATGAAGGCCCTATATGATGCGGATATGTTGACTCAATGGCTATCGCTCCAACACAAGAGGATATCTTTGTAGAACTGGATGTTATAGTCCCAAATGGTGACCTACAGATCTCATAAGAACGATTATAGGATGATGACTAGGACTCCATCGAGCATAGTCTCCATAATGGTAACTATACATGTCCAGAGATCTTCTGGACAAAGGATTCTCACTTTCCCGAATAGGCCACCTCGGATTTAAATACAGTAGAAGCCAGGAATGATACACCTCAACAATCCCATTGAGATCTTATTGACGAATATCTGAATTCCCCTAATGTCCTTAAAAACGTTGAAGAAGATCATAAACATCCTCAGATAATAGATCCAGCAAACATGATGATCTCAAACTATGATCATATTCCAATTCTTCCAGTAGAGGCTGATGATGTTGCAGGAGTTATTTCCACCAATCACGATAGACCAGATGAGTCCCAACAACCCTCAAGACATCAAGCAAGGAAAAAAAGGTACATTCAGTGCAAGCGGCCCAAAAAGAAGAAATAATTGGATAAAGAGCAGATATCCAGCGATAACACCACATCAACTTGAAAGAAAGATCTAGGCAAGGCTAAATGCTTCATATTCCATAACAAATGTCACTAGGATAATATGTGTCCAAACTTCAAGAAGGCTAAAAGGAAGGCTCAATCATTAGAAAGAAAGATGGTGGCAAATAAGTCCCTAATCAAAGATAAAGCTCTTCATGATGCACAAAGAATTCCTTGATCTGCTAATATTTCAGACACATGAATGATCGAGCACTGCTCATATCACCTTATTAATGGCCAACCTTAACTCCTTATTATCGATGACTACATGGAGAAGGTCTCAACGCTCATCAGTGAAGAGGAATTAAACCTGTTAGCAAAACTAATGGTAGAGATCACCATCCTCATGGAAGGAATTAACTTTATCTCTGAGCTGTAAAAACCCCCATGTCGAACTTAAGCTATATCCACCAGGTTGGTACAAGCCCCTTCAAGTCATCGCCTTCATAGACAGCGGTGCAGCTGCCTCAATACTAAATCCCAACATCATTCTAGATGATCACTGGGTTCCTCACTTTAGAACATTTTGTACAACATCTAAAGGAGGATTCCTCACAACTAAGCTGATCACGAGGTAACCAGTCATAACCAAATTCTTTCCAGGCATACTCTATCGGACTAAATCTCCTTGGCTCTAACATACCGAGAAAAGATCTGATCATTGGTTTTGACACCTATAGATAGTTAAGGAACCCCCTCATTATTCGAACGAAAGGTATAACCTTCATAGGCTGATTAAGAAAATATTCCATTGTATTGAGGTTGTTCCGAAAATAGAGAAGCAGCTGATAGAAGAATCTTATGATGAGTCCCACAGGGAGTTCCTCAAGAAGACCAAACATCCCCTATGGCTCAATTAGGAATTCTTCATTATACTTCCATTCAATAAGATTAAGAACATCAACCTTACAAAGGTAAGTTATTCTGTTATAAGATCCCAAACATCTTCAGCTTGCAAAGAAGGAGTGTGTTGAACTGAAGGAATTTGGGCTCATCGAGCCATCAGTTCCCAGTGGGATTGTAAAGCATTCTTTGTCAAAAAGCGCCCCAAACAGACAAGGGGAATGCTACATCTAGTCATAAATTACCAACCCCTGAACTATTTCCTTGTCGATGACAAGTTTCCTATTCCAAATAAGCTGAACCTATTTTTGTACCTAGAGAAAGCCACCCACTTTTCGAAATTTGACCTTAAATATCGACTTTGGCAGCTGATACACCCAGAAGACATAGCCAAAATAGACTTTCGCATACCCAATCACCACCATAAATGAAAAGTTATGATATTTAGGATCAAACCTACCCTTTCATTCTTCCAAAAGGCTATGATTTGGATATTTTAGTCCATCCTACATAAATCATTTGTCTACATCAATGGCATACTGCTCTTCAGCAACAATTTCGAGGAACACCTGTCTCTCCGCCTTTAGTTCCACGACCTAGTGAAACAGCATAGAGTTATGCTCTCGACAAAAAAGATGTCCCTAGTAAAAGATTTGCCTTAGGTCTTATAATCCAGGATCCCACATATGCCAAGAACTGCTTAGGTTCCCAAACACCAACTTCTCCTTGAAACAGCTCCAATAATTTCTTGGTGTAATTAACTATGTGAGAGACTTCAGCCCCAATGTCTCCATATATATCTCCCCGCTCACAAAGATGCTCAATAAAAATGCTCCAACATGGGGAAAAGAGCAGGAAGATGCGGTCTGAGGGATAAAGAAAATATTTAGCAAGGTGGAGACACTCTATATTCCATTGGAAAAATAGATGATATTGAAGACCGATGCCAGCAACGACTATTGGAGTGCAGTTCTCCTAGAAGAAAAAGATAGCCTGTAAAATATATATGGATATATAAGTGGAAAGTTCAAACAGGCAGAACAACATTATCATTCTACCTTCAAAGAAATTCTTACAATAAAGAATGGAATGAAGAAGTTTAAATTCATCCTTATTCATACAAAATTTTAGATTGAGATGGATATGCGAGATTTTCATAGAATGATCCATCTTATCCCAAAGATTATCCCAAATCCATAAATTCACTGATTGTCTCAATGGTTTTCTCCCTACAAGATCAAAGTCAAACATATCAAGCGAAAGGAGAAACACTTGGTAGATTTCCTATAAAGGCTGGAGAAATTCTCTTCCAAACACTGCCTAAAGAAAGGCAAAAAGGAAAAAATGCCGTTCATCAAACTCATGAACCCACACATCTAGCATGGCATAGACTGGTGGATAGAAGAAGGATACGTGAGGTCACCGGCACCGACACCATCCAAAACTGCCTGAAAGATGACATCAGATGTCATGTGCAAAAAAGATACCCTCTACATTGGGTTACCCTTCCTAGTGGGTTACCCTTCCTAGCGAATCACCCTTCCCAGTAGGTTACCCTCTTCTTTAAGAAAACTTTTTCAGATAGGTTACCTCTTCAGTGGGTCACCCTCATCTCAAAGGAAACCCTCCTCAATGGGTTACCCTTTTAGATGGGTTTTTGAAGCTACTGACTAAGCTTTTTCAAAGAAAAGGAGCTTATCCACCTGCTTGTAAGATGCCTGTGAAGCTGCTGATTAACCTGCTTACAAGTTGCTGATGAACCTGCTTTTAAATGCTGTCACATGCCATCAACATAGTTTGTTTTTATTTTTATTTAGTCCCCCACAAATTAGTAGGGCCTAGTATAAATAAAGATAAGACTTATATAGTCATAACAAATAGTGCTTATCCTTTCCAAAAGGATAAGACTTATCCTTATATACGGATAATGCCTACCCCTTAGCTGTTAAGTTTAGAATTATAATATTTTATTTAATGATTATCTGTTGCTTAGGTTAGCTAGTAAAATTCCTTCCTCTATAAAAGAAAGCCTAGATCTTTAGGTTAGAGGCATTATCCTCTTTACTTTAAAACCTCTTGTATAGTTTCTCTCTACTATAAACGAAAATATTTATTTGCTAAACTCTCTTACTCTTGCTTTCTCTCGTCCAAAAGGATGGGTGCTTTAAACCTTTAGGTTAAAGTAGAGGGGTAAGAAAATACTACAATTAAATGCTAGCTTATTACAACAACAATAATGACACCCTAAAGTTACTTTCCTTGTTTATGAAATAAAGTTGTCTGTGTCCACACGACATAGATGCCTAAGTACATTCCATGAACAAGAAAGTTGAATTTTCCGGCATGACGTAGATGTCTATGTCCTTTCCATGTATATGAAATGAAATTTTTTTAAGTCTAAGCCATAGCTTTCCGAAAAGATTCAATCTCTGAGAAAAAACTTGCAGATCTGGGGTCTGCCTTAGTACACCTTTTTTTCTACAACCGTTTTGAGGGCAACTGGCCAGGGAGAGCTATCATTAGACCCATTTTTAAGAAACTACAAAACATTTATGTACTAATGGGACAATGCATCTTTTGTGTTATAAGATTGGCAAAGTCAAGCCATTCCTCTTTTGGGTTGTGAAGGCTTTATTTCCAAGGGAAACCATCCTTGATGGGTAGATTGAAGTTCCAAGTAAAGCCATCGAATCACGGTTATGAAGGCTTTATAGCTAAAAAGAAAACCGTCAATACAGATGCATATCACAATTGTTGAAAGTTGTGGCATGTCGATTAAAGGCTTCGATTTCATATGGCATGCAGCCTCTTTGGATTTGAATTGCCTTTCATATTGGAAAGGTTAGTCTGTGTATTTGTAGTGTCGATGAAAGCTTTGACTTGTTAAGGTATACCGCCTTCAAGGTGTTGAAACATGCACACAAAGGCTTTGATTTCTTATGGCGTGTCATCTACATTGTTGTGAAACTGCCTTTCATGTTGGAAAGTTTGGGGTCTGTTATGTATCCGCCTAGCTACTCTCTTTGGAAGTATTCTATACAACTCTGCCTCCTTCTCTATTTAGGATTAGAGCCATCTCCACTCTTAAAAGTTGGGAGAAAGCAGGAGTTTCATCCATATCTACTGATTGCAAACGTATGAGCCATCTTTACATTTTTATTTTCTCTTTACTTTTTCTTTGTCTTAGTTGGTAGTCTTAGATTAGGTCCATAGTTTGTTATTTCCATTTTATCACTATCCAAGTTCGGCACATATTAGAGTCATAGTTTCATTTCAATTATTAGTGTCAATGTTTTCAAAATACTGTATTCTTCATCTTGTAAATAATTGAGTCGTAGTTACTTTCGTAGATTTTAGAACAAATAATAGTTGTGTCTTGTCCTTAGAATTTTAGCACAAATTTAAAGTGTCTGTCCATAAAACCACAAAAAGATTTTCATTTTATTGAGTCTTTTCCATTGATCTTTAGAATAAATACACTGAGTCTTCACAGTCTAGATAAACCAAAATGATGTCTATCACCAAGTCCTCATCTAGTTCACACAAGCACTTTATCAAGATAAATATGTCAACCACTACTACTGATACGTTGTCATATAAACTTGACTATGTCTATGAAGTAGAGTTGTTACCATTGCACCAATAGATGTGTACCACACCTTTACAGAACCCGTATTCAGTTGTTGCTAAAAAGATATGTAATCTCTAGATGAAGATCCACTCCATGGTCCATGAAAAGGCAAAGGGTGTTAAGGAATATGTTCCTCCTACACCACTTTTTTAGTATTCTAGTCTAGTAACTCTAGAGGTACAGTTCATATCACTACAAATGCTAGAGGACTTTCCATAGTAATGCAAAATTCTTGGATTTACTCCTCTCCATATTCGTGTTGTACGAATTGGTTTAACATATAAGGGGAGAAAAGGCCAGCCAGTTATGGTGCATCTTTCTCTTCTTGATACTAGATTCAATAAGTACCAACATGTGAATTTGAGAACATTGGAGATTCTTTTGGAGGATGGTACAGTCTTTGTCATGATATTTCTCGACTTTAACATAATGTCAGCTGATCCATAAATAATGAAGGCATTAAAGGTCCAGGTCCAGATTCTCGATGCTCGGTAGGACAGCATGTCGATTAGGTAACTGTCCACTGTCAGGTATCCTGGCATGTCTAGAACCATGACATGAACCTACTTCCTTCAAGTGGCAAGAACTCTCTGTTCTTGACCATCACTGATAAAACCACAGGGTGCACCGAAATCCCTATAGACATATGTAGGTATGAACTGGTCAACATTACCCCAATTTCATATTGCTTCAGCTGCCCCACCACATGGTATACTTGTTAGAGCACTCGAAAGAAGGCCATAAATAATATAGTCTTGAAAATGCCCAATAGGATCCTAGATACTATACTTCCTTGACCAACAGCAGAAAGAAATGGCCTCGTTAGAATAATAAATCTATCTCCTAAAATACGATCATGTAAAACTCCAAAATTTTATAAACACCACCGTATTTCCCAAAATATACTCTTCATGAGGTTAAGTCTAGCCCTTTTCAACCATCCCACCTTGTCCATCCATACAAACATTATTCTCTGTAGCTCCCATTGACCAACAAAAGGAGTTCAACATCATCAAGTTTATATAGGAGAGAAAAGATTCCATGGCAGCCCAAAGGAAATACTCCGTGTCAATTCCAGAGTATCTACCATATTCCAAAATGGATAGTCCTCACAGAGAGTAACCCAACTTTCTATAGCTTGTTCATCCATACGATTCACTTCATCTCCAAAAGATAAATAAAAAAAAAGAGATAACACGACACAAAAGGTCGAGAAGAGAGTATTCTAGCAAGGTTCCCTATGATGATGATAAGATCGTATCGACACATTATACCATCGACCATAGTCTAATTGTTGTAGTCTTAGCGATTGATCTTGAAATAAAGAAAACAGACACGCAGTATGATGATGCATCACAAGGTGCCTCTATTCAGATAGTATCGTAAGATTATGATGCTGAAGAATAATTGTATGACAACAACAACGACAAAGTGGATTCGGCACATATGATGATCACAAACTGTGAATGAGACTCCACCACTTAGATGATTGCTTGCAGATCTCTAAGGAGGAATCCCATAACGGCAAATAAGTTTTTCTGAACCAGTGTCTTCTCTAGAATAATTACAAGGCTTCTGACTTGATCCACATCGATCGAGTTAACACGAGTATTGTTGTTCCAAAGGGTGATTTTCCTGTGAAGAAAGATTCATCACACTATGTAGGCTCCCATCCTTCAAAGAAGCATAAGGAAAATTTATTTGACAACACCATGCCGGATAAACATTTAAAATATATCCACTATAATGGTATGAATAATGATCTATCTCTCAAGATAGGAGGGTCTCCTCAGTTGTCGAGAGGTCAGGAAAGGCACAAAAGATACATGTTCAGAAAAAATAAACCACCGTACAAGGAACTACTAAGAAACAAAGAAGACTAATCCTCCTAGAAAATAGATCCAGGCAAACACAAATGTTTTATCTGCAATGACAAAGGACACCGTGCAAAGGGATGTCTCAAATCCTGATAGGCAAAGAGAAAATCTTGTCCTAAAGATCTTGCTAACTCTCATCAGGGTGTAGAAGACATTTCTAGATCTTCTTTCAGTGCAGAGAAGGAAATATCTGAGAACATCTTTATCAATGGCAAACTACCATCTCTCATTAGTAAACAGTCATTTAGTACAAATGATGACTTCTGTGCTAATGAATGTGCCAGGAATGACAAAGATGCTTTGCAATAATCAATCCAATTGCCTGAGGAGGAATTTTCATCTTTGCAACAGAAAAGCTCCAACAATTTAGCGGTCTCTCAATCAGGCTCCAAGCAAAACGAGTTAGCAAGTAATCCATTCCTAGAAATGAGGCAAGATCCAATAACAGAGATGGAGAAAACTATTCCTGGAAGTCTATCCCTGCCTCAGGACTTCATAACTTCAATGATGATGAAGAATTTGACATGCATGATACTATCACACTACATATCCAAATTTTCTAAAATCCTCACATGCTGGTGGAATACGCATGGAATTACAGATTAAACCAATTATCATATATTCTAAGACTTTTCCACCAACACCAAAATCTTGCTAGAAGATCTTTTCAAAGACACAAGCTATACCATGTAGGCCATCTTTCATGCCTTGAATAGTCTATGCAAAAAGAGATTTGTGTTGTAGCAGACTATTGAGAACTACGTAGTTCTTAATTATCATTATGGTACGAATAATTATATAATGAAGTGCTATTGTCCCTGTCCAAGCCATTAGGTAGGATCATCATGAAAGATGTTGTTTAGGAGATTCAAACTACATAGGCCTCTAGACGATGGGCCTAAGGTAGTCAGGCAAACTAGGCATTTCAGACGAAGAAGCCCAGCAGATCTCCAAAAGAAGAATGATAGTTTCTTTATCAACAGAAAGCCTAGTCACTTTCCAAAAGACTTTTCTCAAATTAAGAAGTCAAAAGACATTGTCTACCTCTTTGAAGAAATAGTTGATCACGCTGAAATATCTATCTATCTCAATGAAGAGGAATACCTTGAATCGTCCTTCTCACGGGTAGAAGAACCAATGGAGGACACCATATTTTACTTAGATGTTAATGCCAAATTATGAGACATCAATACCAATATCGTGGAAGAAAACCAGAAATCGACCAGTCAATCTCTTACGTTCAACACATTAGGAATACTATCTTTCGGAATAGAAGATTGCTCTCCAGATTTGTTCAACAGATACATGGATACTTATGATCCATCTATCCATACATTCAACAAGCTTCAAGTATTCAATACGCATAAGAAATCCATCTTGAAGCCGTTCGGAGAATATCTGGGATATCAATTCTATTATGTGATCATCATACTAGACAATAACTACTACCAAGCACTCCTACTATTGATCAGGTGTATACACGACCAGTATTATACTATGATGGAGTTCAGGTATTATGCTTTCAGGCATCACGATTGAAACTAACCAACTCTAGAAAGATTCATGCCATACTAGATTCTAATCTCCAAAGATTTCTATGGTGCAGTAAACTTTATGTTGCATCACATGGTAGGAATAATAGGCCATGAAGTCCAAGACCAATTAGAAATTTCATTACTTTAGAATTTTTCTAATTTGATTCTCACTCTTGACGATGAATTCTGTAAAGAACAACACTTCACCCTCCAGTAAACCAGATGTATTCCAAAGAAAAGGGACTACACAAATGATGTGGTCCAAGAAACAACAACAGAAAATCAGCCAATGTATCATCCAAAAAATGATCAATCCATAAGCATATAGATGAAGGCTCCTCTATAGGAATGAAAAGATTTGCCTTAGAGAAGATGTACTTCACTAGATAGATGAAGAGAAGCTTGGAAAGCCAAGAACGCCTTAATCAAAAGCAAAGAGTAGATTGGTGGATGGAAGAACGATATGCGGGCTTACCATCGCTGGCACCATCCAACAATGACTGAAAGATGACATCAGATGATATAGGCAAGAAATTTACTGTAACAACTGGGTTACCCATCCCTATGGGTTACCCTTTCCATCATGTTACCCATCTCAGTAGGTTACCCTCCTCTCTAAAGAACCCATATCAGATGGGTCACATTAACTAGTAGGTTACCCTCATCTCGAAGGAAACCCTCCTTAGTGGGTTACCCTTTCAGATGGGTTTTTAAAGTTGCTGACTCAGCTACTTCGAATATAAGGAGCTTATCCACCTGCTTGCAAGATTCCTGTGAAGCAGCTGATGCACCTGCTTGAAACCTACTACCTCACCCGCTTGTAAATGCTGTCATATGTCAACAACAGAGTTTATTTCATTTTTACTTATCCCCCCACATGTTAGTAAGGACCGATGTGAATAAAGATAAGGCTTATCTAGTCATAATAGATAGTACTTATCCCTATCAAAAGGATAAGACTTATCCTTATAAATGAATAATGACTATCCCTTAGCTGTTAGGATAGGAATTGTAATATTTTATTTTATGTTTATCAGTAACTTAGCTTAGCTAGTAAACTTCCTTCCTCTATAAAAAGAAGCCTAGGCCTTTAGGTTAGAGAAATCATCCTCTCTACCTAAAAACCTCTTGTATAGTTTTTCTCTGCTATTAATGAAAATGATTGTTGGCTAAACTCACTTGCTCTTGTTTTCTCTCTTCCAAAGGGATGGTTACTTTGATCCTTTAGTTCAGCATAATAGGGTAAGGAAATACTATGGTGAAGTGCTAGCTTTTCGTGACAGCAACAATGGCACCCTAAAGTTACTTTCCATGTTTATGAAATGAAGCTGGCATTGTCCACACAACATAGATTCCTAAGTATTTTCCATGAATAACGAAGTTGGCTTTGCCCACACGACATAGATGTCTAAGTCTTTTCCATGTATATGAAATAAAATTGGCTTAAGTCCATACCATAGCTATTCGAAAAGATTTAATATCTGAGAAAGAACATGCAGATCTGGGGTTTTCCTTAGTACAACTTTTATTTTACTGCCATTTTTAGGGGAAAACACTAGGGAGAGCCATTGTAAGACCTATTTTTAGGCAAATACATAACAGTTCTACACTAAGGAGATAAGGGATCTCATGTGTTCTATGACTAGCAAAGTTAAGCCATTCCTCTTTTCGGTTGTGAAGGCTTTGTTTCCAAGGAAAACCATCCTGGATGTGTATCTTGTTATTCCAAAGTCAAACTAGCTCGTTAAGGGTTGTGAAGGCTTTGTAGCTAAAAAGTAAACCGTCTTTACAGATGTATAGCTCAGTCATAGGAAAGTTGTGGCATGTCGATTAAAATCTTTGATTTTGTATGGCATGCAATCTATATAGATATGAATCACCTATCATATTTGAAAAGTTTGTATCTGTGTATGTTGTGTCAACCAAAGCTTTGACTTGTTAAGGTATACCACCTCCATGTTGTTTAAACCTGTTGGAAAGTCAGGCTCTGTGTCTATGGTATTTGGCAAAAACATTGATTTGAAACAAAATAGGTGGGGAGGTAGAGGGGAATGGAAGATCGCCAGACGGAGAAGCTAGGTGTACAAGCAACAGACCCCAAACTTTCAAACATGAAAGGTGGTTTCACGACCATGTAGGAGGCACACCATACAAAATCAAAGCTTTCATGAAACACCACAGACACAGATCCTATATTTCGACTAGGTTTCTACACCATGCAAGTGGTATACCTTGACAAGTCAAACCTTTCATCAACACCACAGAAACATAGACTAACCTTTCTAATATGGTAGGTAATTCACATTCATATAGGCCGCATTCCATACGAAATCAAAGCTTTTAATCGATATGCCACAACTTTCTTATAACTGAGCTTTGCATTCATATAAATGATTTTTTTTATTTACAAAACCACAATAATGCTAAACGGGATGGCTTGACATTGGAACTTTAAGCTAAACATCAAGGATGGTTAGCCTTGGAAAGAAAGCCTTCACTACATAAAAGAAGGAAGACTTTACTTTGCCTTCCTAGCATCCAGTATAACATGCAGAGTACCCAGATTTGCATCTTGGTATTTATGGAATCTCGTATCAAGGAGAGAAAGTGATGCCATTAGTGTCTATCCTTTTCTTCCATGATGCGTCAACACAACATGAATAGCACCAAAATGGATATGGGTATAACCATATTTTCTCCACTTTTATGGCAAGTTTTGTGGCATTTGTAGAGTGATGAAATAGTCATCAAGAGTGTACGGATATACTGGTCAAGAGTTGGGACAGTAAAGTATCCCCTAACTCCTTCTAACGTATTCTGATGAAGGGAATCAATCTGCATTCAAGGATTACATACTTTCTTCACAAAGGCAGAGTAAGGGTTAGGTAGAGGTATATATGTGGAGTACATATCTTTTTCGGTCTGTAACATGATCTTAGGTGTATTTATACACCTAAGCACCATAAGTTAACCATATTTTAGCTAAGTTTGGAGAACAAATTTCCTAGTTTCATTTGTTTGTACTCTACTTCTATGTAATTGAGCTAACATATGTGATTCATAGGATTTTCGATATTAATTAATTAGATAAAGACATAATGAGACTATGGAACGGGGATGGCATATGAAACAAGAGAGAGTTGAATTCTTGACCAAATGTGGAGCCTAGAAACTATGTCCAAAACTAGTTTGTAGTTTGTCATTTATAATTAGTTCAGGGACTTAGAAGGCAATTATGAGGGAAAAGATTATTAAAAGGTTTAATGCTGAATTTTTATTCATTATTCATTATTTTTTATTGTGATTTCTATTTTACCCATGAGTGGCTAAGTTTATTAGTTTGGGTTTAGGAAGCCTTGTAGCATACAATGAATCACTTTGGGTTTTGAATTAATTATGCATTGATTTGTTTACATCATACTCTCTTCGCTTATCTTTAATTCTCGTGGTTGCAAAAATAGAGGATCTGCCTTAAAATACAACTTGTTCAAAAGAAATGTTGATATTTGGAAAAGAGAGTAGTGAAAATAAAATAGGATTCCCAATCCCTATTTGATATGTTAATGCCTTAGCAGGATTAACTATTTGGAGATTTTGTATTGTTTTTGGTAAATGCTTTTGATTCGAGAGAACTAAAGAGAATTAGTCCTTGATGTTTGAGAAAAACTAGGATTATGTTATTAAATACAATACGTTTCTCTATAAGTGTGATGCATGTATGAATTTGTAAAGCCCATAGTTAGAAAGTATTAAAAACTACATGGTGGACATAACTCTAGCTTGCTATTTCGCTGAAGTAGAATACTACTACACGTATTTCATCTGGTTAAATTGAAAACATTAATTTGTGAACTAAATCAAGTGCCCATATTTATTTTATGGAAATGAACCATTAAAAGTCAACTAATCTGCATACAACTTAATTAGCACCATATTACCTGTGGGATTCGACGTCAACCTAGTTGGGTTATATATTGGACAACGACTGCTTACTCCCTCATAAGAGAGGTGTAATTTGGGTGTATCATAACACCTCTAATTCATATTGTTTATCATATTAACTTGAAAAGGTCTTGTGAGATGTTTGTAACATGGCTAGCTGAGAAAGGAACTGGTACAGATCGAACAAAGTGGAAGGAACTGTAGAGAAAGACATATTTTTGTATTTTTTGGGCCTATAATGACTCATTGTATTAGTTCTAAAGATATAAGGAAAAGACTTAATAAAAATAGATATGTATTTATGTTTTTATAGAATGACAGTAAATATTTGTGCTAAGTATCTACAAACTGGACAAGACTAATATTTGTTCTAATGTCTAAGAAAGGTAGTAACGACTCAACTATGTACAAGATAAAGTATATGAAAAGTGGAAAACTCTGACTCTGATAATGATAGTAAAACTATGAAACTGATATGTACAAGACTTGAGTTGTAAAATTTTGAAGTAAAGACTAAGGACGGATCTAAGAGTAGTAGTTTGGAAACGAAAAACGAAAAACTAAGAATAAAAATGTAAAGCTAGCTCAGGCGTTTGCAATCAACAGAGGTGGATGCGAACTCCTGTTTCCTCCCAATCTCCATGAGTGAGAGGTTGGTAAAAGATACGGACAATTGCAAGCCTGTTGCAACGGAAATAATGGCACCCTGAAGTTACTTTCCATGTTTATGAAACGAAGTTTGCTTTATCCACGAGACATATATTCCTAGTTTTATGAAGGATTTGTATCTAAAAATCAAACCGGCTATATGGATGCGTGGCTCAATCATAGGAAAGTTATGGCGTGTCGATTAGAAGATTTGATTTTGTTTGGTATGCCACCTATGTGGACGAGAATCACCTGTCATATTTAAAAGGTTAGTCTCTGTGTTTGTGGTGTAGATGAAAGCTTTGACTTGTTAAGGTATACCATCTCCATGGTGTTGAAACCTATTAGAAAGTTAGTCTCTTTGTCTGTGGTTTTTGACAAAGAGGGATGGCTTGACTTTGCTATCCTTAGAATACATGAGATTCCTTTTCTCCTTAGTACATAAGTGTTCCATTTTTTCCTAAAATTTGGTCTTACGGTGGTTCTCCCTGGCATGTTGCCCTCAAAATAGCCACAAAACAAAAGGTGTACTAAGGTATACCCCAGATTTTCATGTTCTTTCTCAAATATTGAATCTTCTTGAAAATTTATGGCATGGACTTAAGACAATTTCATTTCATATACATGGAAAGTACTTTGACATCTATGTCACATGGACATAGGCAACTTCGTTATTCATGGAAAGTACTTAGGCATCTACGTCGCCTGGACAAAGCCAACTTTATTTAATAAACATGGAAAGTAACTTTAGGGTGCCATTGTTAATGTCAGAACAAGCTAGCACTTCACCGTAGTATACTAAGGTAGACCCCAAATTTGTGTGTTGTTTCTCAAATATTTAATCTTTTCGAAAAGCTATGGCATGGACTTAAGCAAATTTTGTTTCATATACATGGAAATGACATTGATATCTACGTCGCATGGACAAAGGAAACTTCGTTATTCATGGAAAGTACATAGGAATCTACGTCGCGTGGACAAAGCCAACTTTAATTAATAAACATAGAAAGTAACTTTACGATTCCATTGTTGCCATCACAACAAGCTAGCACTTCACCGTAGTATTTCCTTACTCCCCTACTCCGACCGAAAGGACCAAAGTACCCATCCCAATGGAAGAGATAAAGCAAGAGCAAGAGAGTTTATCCAACAAACATTTTATTGATAGCAGAAAGAAACTATATAAGAGGTTTTCAATAGAGGGTGATGCATTTAACCAAAAGGCATAGGGTTACTTTTATTGATGAAGGAAGCTTACTAGCTAAGCTAAGCAATGGATAAACATCAAATAAAATATTACAATTACTATCCTAATAGCTAAAGGATAGGCATTATCCATTAATAAGGATAAGTGTTATCCTTTTGGAAGGGATAAGTACTAACTGTTATGACTAGATAAGCCTTATCTATATTTACACTGGGCCCTACTAACATGTGGAGGCCAAATAAAACTAAAAATGCACTATGTTGTTTGGATGTGACAATATGTGCAAGTATGTGAGTCAGTAGCCTTCAAACAGGTAGATCAGCAGCTTCACAGGAATCTGTCAAGTAGGTGGAAAAGCTCCTTGTGTTTAAAGTTTCTGAGTCAGCAACTTCAAAAACCCATCTAAAAGGGTTACCCACTAAGAAGGGTTTCCGTAGAGATGAGGGTAACCCACTAGAAAGAATAACCCACTGATAAAAGTAACCTATCTGATAGGTTTTCCTTAGAGAAGAGGGTAACCCACTTGGAAGGGTGACTCACTAAACAGGTAACCTATTAGAAAGGGTAACCCATTGCAGAGGGTAACCTTCTTACACATGTTATTTGAAATCATCTTTCAGGTAGTGTTGGATGGTGACAGTGGTGGTAAGATCACATATCCTTCTTCCATCCACCAGTCTATGCCATGCTTGATTATTAGGTGCATGGGTAAGATGGCCAGCATTGTTTCTTTTTTACCTTTCTCTAGGAAGTGTTTGGAAGATAATTCCTCGGTTCTTTATAGTAAATGTGCTAAGATGTTCTGCTTTCCCTTGATATGTCTGACTTTGAACTTGTAGGGAGGAAACCATTGAGACCATAAGAGAATTTATGGATTTAGGATGATTTAGGGTAGTGCTAATAATGACTCATATGCTAATGAATGTGCCAGGAACGATGAAGATGCTTTTCTGCAATCAATCCAATTACCTGAGAAGGAATGTTCTTCTTTGCTACAAAAAAGTACCAGCAATTTAGCGGTCTGTCAATTAGTATCCGAGCAATACAAGCTGACTACTGATCCACTCCCAGAAATAAGGCAAGATCAAATGACAGAGGTGGAGGAAACCGTTGCTACAACTTTATCCCTGCATTTGGACTTTAAAACTTCAAAGATGATAAAAAAGCTGGCATGCATGAAACTATCACACTGCACATCCAAATTCTCTAAATTCCTCACATGCTAGTGGAATATGCTTGGAATTACAGATAAAACCAATTATCTCATATTCTAGGACTTTTCCTTCAACACCAAAATCCTAGTACAAGCCTTTTGCAAAGTTAAGAGCTACACTAGGTAGGATATCATCCAGGCCTTGAAAAGTCTATGCAAGAAGAGATCTGTACTGAAGTACTCTATTGAGAACTACCTAGTTATTGATTATCATTATGGAAAGAACAATCATGTTATGAAGTATGACTGTCCCTGTTCAAGTTGCCAGGCAGGATCGCAGCGAAAACTATTATTCAAGCGATTTAAACTAGCTAGGCCTCCAGATGATTGGCCTAAGGTAGTTAGGTAAACCAAGTATTTTAGATAAAGAATCCTAGAAGATAGTAAAAATAAGAATTATAGAGGGTTCATCTGCAGAAAGCCTAGTCACTTTGTTAAAGACTGTCCTCAAATCAAAAAATCGAAAGACATTGTCCACCACTTTGAAGAAATAGTTCATCACTCTGAAATCTATATCTATCTCAACAAATAGGATAACCTTGAATCAAACTTCTTGCTGATAAAAGAACCAATGTAGGATGCCATCTTCTCTGTAGTTGTTAATGCTAAATTAGGAGACATCAATACCAGCATCGAGAAAGACAACCAGAAATTGGCTATTCAATATTTCACGTTCAACACATCATGAATAATATCTTCTGAAATAATATATTTCTCGCCATATCTAATCAATAGATACATGGATCCTTCTGATATATCTATCTAGACTTACATCAAGCTTCGAGTATTCAACAGGCACAGCAAATCTATCTTGAATATCTTTGGAGAACGTCCAGGATATCTTTTCTATTATGTGTTCGTCATACTAGCCGATGATTCCCAGCAAGGACTCCTATGGTTGTTCTGGTGCATACACCACTAGTACTATACTATCATGGAGTTCAGGTATTATGCTTTCAGGCATTACAATTGAATCTAACCAACTCCACAAAGATTAATCCCATACTGGATTTGATACTCAAAGGATTCCTGCGATGCAGCGATCTTTATGTTGTATCACCTAGTAGGAATCATAGGCCATGAAGTCCAAGACATGTCTGAGATTTTATTACTTTGGAAATTTCCTAATATGATTCGCACTCTTGAGGATAAATTTTGTGAAGAAAAATACTTCACTCTCCAGCAAATAAGAAGCATTCCAAAGAAAAGGGACTATACAAATGATGAGGTGCAACAACTAGCAACATAAAAAATAATGAAGCCACAAGTATACGGATGAAGGATCCTCTATATGAATGCAAAGATTTTACCAATAGAAAGATCTACTTCTCCAAATCGATGAAGAGGAGCTAGAAAGGTCAATAATGCCTCAAGAACAAGCATGGAGTAGATTGGTGGATAGAAGAAGGATACCTGAGCTCACCACTGTCGGAACCATCCAACACTGCCTAATAGATGACGTCAAATGAAATGTGCAATAAAGTTACCCTCTCTAGCGGGTTAACCTTCCCTGTACGTTACCCTTTCTAGTGGGTTATCCTTCCCAATGGGTTACCCTCTTCCCTAAGGAAACCCTATCAGATGGGTTATCCTTGCCAGTGGGTGACCCTTTCCAGTAGTTTACCCTCTTCTTCAAGGTAAACCTTCTCAGTGGGTTACCCTATTCAGATAGGTTTTTGAAGATGCTAACTTAGCTACATCAAATCCAAGGAGCTTATCCACCTGCTTGCAAGATGCTTGTGAAACTACAGATAAACCTACTTGCAATTTGTTGACACACCTGTTTGCACATGCTATCACATGCCAATAAAATAGTTTAGTTTTTTTTTATTTAGCTTACAATATGTTAGCAGGGCCTGGTGTGAATAGCGATAAGGCTTATCAAATCATAACAGATAATGCTTATCCTTTTAAAAAGATCAGACTTATCCTTATTAATGGAGAATGCCTATCGCTTAGTTGTTAGGATAGGAATTGTAATATTTTATTTGATGTTTATCCGTGGCTTAGCTTAGCTAGTAAGCTTTCTTTCTCTATAAAAGAAAGACTAGGTCTTTAGGTTAGAGGCATCATCCTATCTACCTTAAAACCTTTTGTATATTTTCTCTCTACTATCAATGAAAAAGTTTGTTTGCTAAACGCTCTTGCTCTTGCTTTCTCTTTTTCAAAGGGATAGGCACTTTGATACTTTAGGTTAGAGTAGGGGGTAAGGAGATGGTTTGGCAAAGTACTAGATTATTGCAATTGCAACAATGGCACTCCAAAGTTACTTTCCATGTTTATGAAATGAATTTCGATTTGTCCACACGACATAGATGCCTAAGTACTTTCCATGAATAACGAAGTTGGCTTTGTCCAAACGATGTAGATGTCTAAGTCCATTCCATGTATATGAAATAAAATTGTCTTAAGTCCATTCCATAGCTTTTCGAAAAGATTCAATATCTGAGAAAAAACATGCAGATCTAGGGTCTTCCTTAGTACCCCTTTTGTTCTGCAGGTATTTTAGGGTAATAGGACAAGGAGAGCCATCGTAAGACCTATTCTTAGGAAAATATGAAACCGTTGTGTACTACAGAGACACGGGATCTCATGTGTTCTAAGACTGGCAAAGTCAAGCCATCCCTCTTTTGGGTTTGAAGGATTTTTTGCCAAGGCAAACGATCCTTGAGAAGAAGAAGACAGTTAGCAGACCCTAAACATTCGAATATAAAAGATAGTTTCACAACCATGTAGCCGGCATGCCATATGAAATCAAAGCTTTCATCAAACACCACAAACATAGAGATTAACTTTCCAATAGGTTTCAACACTATGGAGGCAGTATACATTAACAAGTCAAAGCTTTCATCAACACCATAGATACAGAGACTAATCTTTCCAACATAACAGGCGATTCAAGCCCATATAGGTAGCGTGCCATACGAAATCAAAGCTTTTAATTGACACTCCCTAACTTTCCGATAACTGAGCTACACATTTGTATAGATAGTTTGAGTTTTAGATACAAAGCCTTCACAACCCTTAACATGATGGCTTGACTTTGCAAATTCAAGCTACATATCAAGTATTTTTTGCCTAAATAACAAATCCTTTACAACCCAAAAGAGGGATGACTTAAGTTTGCCAGTCTTAGAACACATAAAATCCCTTGTCTTCTTAGTAAACAACTGTTCCGTATTTTCATAAAAATGGGTCTTACGGCAGCTCTCTCTCATCTGTTTCCCTCAAAAAGGTCAGAGAACAAATGGTGTACTATGGCAGAACCCAGATCTACGTGTTCTTTCTCAAATATTAAATTTTTTCAGAAATCTATGGCATAGAGTTAATCCAATTTCATTTCATATACATAGAAAGGTCGTAGACATCGATGTTGTGTGGACAAAGCTAACTTCGTTATTCATGGAAAGTACTTAGGCATCTACATAGGTTGGACAAAGCCAAATTTATTTCATAAACATGGAAAATAACTTCAGGGTGCTATTGTTTCCATCACAATAAGATAGCACTTTGTCGTAGCATTTTCTTACACCCTTACTCCGACCAAAAGGATCGAAGTACCCATCCCTTTGTAAGAGAGAAAGCAAGAGCAAGAGAGTTTAGCCAACAAACATTTTCATTGATAGCAGAGAGAAACTATAAAAGTGGTTTTTAGGTAAAGAGGATGATGCCTCTAACCTAAATTCTTAGGATTTTATTTACAGAGAAAGGAAGCATACTATCTAAGCTAAGCTATGAATAAACATCAAATAAAATATTATAATTCCTATCCTAACAACTAATGGATAGGTATCATCCGTTAATAAGGATAAGTCTTATCCTTTTGGAAGGGATAAGAACTATCTGCTATGACTAGATAAGCCATATCTTTATTCATATCGGGCCCTACTAACATGTGGGAGGCCAAATAAAACCAAAAAAGAACTATGTTGTTGGCATATGCAAGTAGATTAGTCAGCAGTTTGCAAGCAGGTGCAATAGTAGTTTTACATATATCTTACAATTACGTGAATAAGCTAGTTATCTTCAAAATAGTTGAGTCAGCATTTTTAAAAACCCATCTGATAGGGTAACCCACTGAGGAGGCTTTTCTTGAATATGAGGGTAACCCACTAGGAAGGGTAACCCACTAAAGAGGGTAACCCATCTGACAGAATTTCCTTAGAGAAAAGGGTAACCCACTGGGAAGGGTGAGCCACTGGAAAGGGTTACTCAATTTGAAGGGTAAACCACTGTAGAGGGTAACTTTATTGTACGTGTCATTTGACGTTATCTTTCAGGAAGTGTTAGATAGTGCCGGTGGTGGTGAGCTCATGTATCCTTCTTCCATCCACTAGTCTACACCATGCTTGATGAATGGGCACATGAGTTTGTTGACCGACATTGTTTCCTTTTTACCTTTTGCTAGGTAGTATTTGGATGAGAATTCCTCTGGCTTTGATAGGAAATCCGCGAAGACGTTCTCCTTTCCCTCGATATGTCTAACTTTGAACTTGTAGGGAGAAAATTATTGAGACCATCGAAGAATTTATGGATTTGGGATGATCTTTAGGTTCAGCTAGATTATTCTAGGAAAAGCCCGCCTATCCATCTCGATCTAAAATTCTTGGTGAATAAGAAAGATGTTAAACTTTTTTATTTTACTCTTCACTGCAAGAATTTCCTTGATAGTGGAATGATAATGTTTTTCTGCCTTTTTGAAATTTCCACTTGCATGTCCACATATCTTTTGCTAGACATTTTTTTTCTTCTAGGAGAACTGTACTCTGATCATCGTTGCTAGTATCGGTCGACAATATCATCTATCCATTCTACAGAATATGGAGTGTCTCAACCTTGTTGGATATTCTCTTTATACATTAGACTGTATCATTCTGCTCTTTTCCCCAAGCTGGAGCAGTTTTCTTAAGCATCTTTGTGATCGGGGAGATGTATGAAGAGACGTCAGGGATGAAGTCTCTCACAAAGTGAATTACACCCAAAAATTGTTGGAGGTGCTTCAAGGAGAATTTGGTGTCTGGGATCCTCAGCAGTCCTTACTAAATGTGCGATACTAGAGTATAAGACCTATGGGAAAAGTGCATCCTAATGAAATAAATCTCATCTTTTACTAGGGATATCTTCTTTGCCGAGAGCATAATTCTATGTTACTTCACTAGGTCGTGGAACTGATGGAGGTGGTGCACGTATTTCTCCCAAGTGTTGTTTAAGAATAGTATGTCATCGATATAGACCAATGATTTAGGTAGGATGGGATAGAATATCCTAATTATTGCCTTTTGGAAGAGTGAATGGGTAGGTTTGAGCGTAAATGATATAACTTTCCACTTATAGTGGTGATCGGGTATGCATAAGGCTATTTTGGCCTTGTCTTCTGGGTGTATGCCTAGCTGCCAGAATCCATATTCGAGGACGAATTTGGAAAAATGGGTGGCTTGAGCTAGGTGCATGAATAGGGTCAGCTTATTTTGAATGGAAAACTTATTATTGAGAAGAAAATAGTTTAGGGGTTGGTAATTTATGACTAGATAGAGCTTTCCCCTTGTCTGTTTAGAGCGCTTGTTGACATAGAATGCTTTACAAGCCCACTGTGAATCTGACAGCTCGATGAGCCCAAATTCTATCAGTTTAGCATACTTTTTCTTTTCAACCTAAAGATTTTTGTGATAAATACCAGAATGACTTGCCTTTTGGGGGTTGACATTCTCACTCTTCTTGAATGGAAATCTAATGAAGAATTCTTGATTGATCCATAGGGGATGTTTGGTCTTCTTGAGGAACTCCCTGTGGCACTCACAAAAATTTTCTTCTGTCAGCTGCTTTTTCATCTTCTTTACTGGGTCTTCGTCAATAATCTAGAATAGCCTCGATATAGCAGAATAATACCGGAATTGGCCCATAAAGGTTATACCTTCCATCACAATAATGAGGCAATTCTTCAGTTTCCTGTAGGTATCAAAACCAAGGATTAGATATTTTTTCAGTATGTTGGTGCTGAAGATATTTTTCCTATAGAGTATGCTTGGAAAGAATTTTCTCATAACTGGCTGCCTCGTGATCAGCATGGTTGTGAGGACTCTTCCTTTTGATATTATACCAAATGTTCTGAAATAGGAAACCCTGTGATTATTAGGGATGATATCAGGATTTAGTATTGATATAGCAACACCGATGTCCATAAAAGTAATGAATTGAAAGGGCTTATCCCAACCTAGTGGATATATCTTGAGTTTGACATGGGATATTTCCATCTCGGAGATCGTGTTGTTTCCTTTTGTGAGCATGTTGATCTCCTCCATATGTTCTACTAACTTAATAAATTCCCCTTCATGGATGGGTGATGAGACCTTTACAAAGTAGTCATCGATAATAAGGGGTTGAGGTTGGCCGTCAATGAAGAGAGATAGGTAGTTCTGGACCATTCCTGCATCTGAACTACTAAGAAATCTAGGAAAGCTTTGTGGATCATAAAGAGCTTTGTCTTCGAATGGGTACTTGTTGGACTCTATCTTTCCTTCTAATTATTGAGCCTCCCTTTGTTCATTCTTGGACTTAGGACACGTATTTGCTAGGTGTCCTTTGTTATGGAAGATGAAGCACTTAGCCTTGCCTGGATCTTTCTTTCTGGGGATGTGGCATTATCGCCGGATATCTTTTCTTTTTCTAGTGGTTTTGTCTTCCAGGCCTACTTGTACTGGATTTACCTTTTGTGTTTTGCTTGACATCTTGAGGGCTGTGGGGACTCATTTTGTTTGTCATGATCGGTGGAAATCACTCTTGCAATATCATTAGCCTCCACTGGAAAAATTTGAATTGGATCATAGTTTGATATCATCATGTTTACCGGATCCATTATATAAGGATGTTGATGATCTTCTTTTTCGATGTCTTCAAGGACATCAATGGAATTCAGATATTGCTTACTAGTATCTCCATGGGATTGCTGGGGAGTATCATTCCTGGATTTTACTATATAGAACTTCGAGGTGGCTTTTTTTTGAAAGTGAGGATCCTTTGTCCAGAAGAACTCTGGACATGTATAGTAACCATTATGGAGACTATACTGGATGGAATTCCAATCCTCATCCTATAATTGTTCATGTTAGATTTTCAGGTCACCATTTGGGACTATACTATCTAGTTCTGGAAAGATATAATTTTATGTTGGAGAGATAGCCATTGACTCTATCATATCAGCAGCATGTGGGGCCTTTATCTTTTTAACTTTTCTATCATCTAGGTGGCAATATAGCATGTCCTCCTTCCTTTCCCAATAGCCTATAGGTAGATCAGATATTGGCTTATCTTCTTTAGTCAAACTGAGAAGCTTAGAGATGAAAGAGCTTGATGGAGATGTGGAGAATTGGTGGTGTATACTTTGTGGTGATGTGGGATGTGCAACATATATTGGGATATTTTTTCAGTTCGTACTACCAAATCTCAACAAAGTAATCTATTTTTCAAGTGATGCCATTTCTCTTCATTGATGATCAATGAAGGATAGCACGAAGGTGTCTGGGGGACGTATGGTAGACAGAGTAGACAGTCTCTTTTCTTCTAGTACCTCTATGAGTGTGGCACGGCCTGAATCACTATATTATTTTTCACCACCGTTTGGATAGGTTGTGTTGCAATCTGCAAAGCTACAGTCTCTGACCCATGGATAGTGTCCCGTAAAAAGATAGTTGAACTAGTGTACGTTGCATCCCTTGTGATTGAACTGCTGGACCCAATCCTTATCCCATATGTTCTCTTCGAATGAGTGGGAGACATATACTGTGTATAAGTTTTCTTCTTTTGGATATATATCATTGGGATGACCATTTAAATAGGTGACAATGTCTAGTGAGGGATCACTTCAGATAAGGTTCGGAGACGCTGAGAATAAAATCTCAACTTGTTATGATAGTTGACTGATACATCTGGAGTGATTTTAAGTTGTTCGTCCCTAGACACTTGATTTGATAGTTGTACTCCAAGGGTGGTTTATTGGTCTGTATCTATGGCTAAAGATAAAGATATCTGGTCGCTTGGCATAGAAAGAGTATTTTCGTGACTTTGCTCTTGCCAAGCTATATGGTGGTGTATAGTAGGGTACAAGCTAGCCTCTTGTATGTCTAGGATTTGGACTCAGAGTTTGATTGCCTAGGTTATGTTTTGATTAGAAAGGGATATGCTAAGATCCGAAAATAGAGTTACAACAAGTGTCCCAAAATACAAGACAGCATGTAGAGTACATTAATTCGCATCGTGGTATTTCAAAAATCTCGTATCAAGGAGAGAAAGTGATGCCTTTAGTGGCTTTCCTTTTATTTCATGATACGTCAATGCAACATGAATTTCACAAAGATAGATATGGGTATATCCAAGGTTTCACCACCCTTGTGGAAGTTTTGTGGCATTTGCAGAGTGATGAAATGGTCATCAAGAGTCGTAAGGATATGCTGGTCAAAAGTTGTGGCAGAAAGGTATTCTTTAACCTCTTCTAAACTATTCTTATGTAGGGAATCAATCTGCATCCATGGATTGCATATTTTCTTCCCAAAGGAAGAGTAAGGGTTAGGCAGAGGTATATATGTGGAGTATATATCTTGTTTAGGCTATAACACCTCTACTTCACAGAGATTGTCATATTTACATAACAAGGTCTTGTGAGATATTGGTAACATGGATAGCTGAGGAAGGAGCTGGTACGGATCAAATAATGTGGAAGGAAATGTAGAGAAATACATATTTCTGTATTTTTTAGGACTATAATTACTTGATGCATTTGTTGTAAAGAACTATGGAAATGAGTTAATAAAAATAGATATCTCTTTTTATTTTTATGGATAGACACTATATATTTGTGCTAAGTATCTACAAATAGGACATGACTAATTTTTGTTCTAAAATATAAGAAAGGTAATAACGACTCGATTATGTGTAGGACACAGTATATGAAAAATGGAAAACTATGAATCTGATAATGATAGTAACACTATGAAACTGATATGTACAAGACTTGGGTTGTAAACCTTGAAAGTCATGACTAAGGATAGATCTAAGCTTAAGTCCATTCCATAGCTTTTCGAAAAGATTAGACATTGAGGCATAGGGGCACGAAAGACTATCAGAGAGAGAAGCCTGGCGTATAGGCAACAGTCCTCAAACTTTCCAACATATAAGGCGGTTTCAAGACTATGTAGGAAGCATACCATACGAAATCAAAGCTTTTATCAAACACCACAAACGTAGAGACTAACTTTCCAAAAGGTTTTAACACATCAAGATACACAACCCTTTAAGGGATGGCTTGACTTTGGGACTGTAAGATACACATCAAGGAATGTGTGCCTATGAAACAAATCCTTCACAACCCAAAAGATGGATGGTTTGAATTTGCCAGTCTTAGAAAACATGAGATCCCTTGTATCCTTAGTACACAACTATTCCTAATTTTACTAAAAATATTACAATTCCTATCCTAACATCTAAGCTAAGATACAAATAAACATCAAATAAAATATTACAATTCCTATCCTAACAGCTAAGGGATAGGAATTATCCGTTAATAAGGATAATTTTATTCCTTTGGAAGGGATAAACATCATCTTTTATGACTAGAAAAACCTTTTTTTATTCACATCGGGTCCTACTAACATATGGTGCCAAATAAAAACAAACCAAACTATGTTTTTGGTATGTGATAGAATGTGCAAGCAGTTGAGTACCCTTCCTAGTTGGTTACCCTCTCCAGTGGGTTACCCTTCCTAGTTGGTTACCCTCTCCAGTGGGTCACCCTTTCCATTATGTCACCCTCCTATATAAGAAAACATTCCTCAGTTGGTTACCCTTTCAGATGGGTTTTTGAAGCTGTTGACTCAGCTACTTCAAAGACATGGATCTTGTCCACCTGCTTTCAAGATGCCTGTGAAGCTGCTGATGCACCTTCTTGAAAGTTGCTGACTCACCTACTTTCACATGCTGTCATATGCCAACAACATAGTTTGTTTTGTTTTTATTCTGTGCCCCACATTTTAGTAGGGCCCAGTGTGAAGAAATATAAGGCTTATCTTGTCATAACAGATAGTGCTTATCCCTTCAAAAAGGATAAGACTTATCCTTATTAGTGGATAATGCCTATCCCTTAGCTTTAAGGATAAGAATTGTAAATGTTATTCCATGTTTATCCGTAGCTTAGCTTAGTTAGTAAGCTTTCTTCATCTATAAAAGGAAGCTTAGGCCTTTAGGTTAGAGGCATCTTCCTCTATACCTAAAAACTTCTCATATAGTTTCTCTCTGCTATCAATGAAATTGTTTGTTATCTAAACTCTATTGCTCTTGCTTTCTCTCTTCCAAAGGAATGGGTGCTTCAATCTTCTAGGTCGGAATTGTGGGGTAAGGAAATACTATGGCAAAGTGATATCTTGATTCCATGGCAACAATGGCACCCTGAAGTTACTTTTCATGTTTATGAAATGAATTTGTCTTTGTCCACATGACGTAGATGACTGAGTACTTACTATGTATAATGAAGTTGGCTTTGTCCACACAACGTAGATGTCTAAGTCCTTTCAATGTATATGAAACAAAATTGGCTTAAGTCCATTTCATATCTTTGTGAAAAGATTCAATATTTGAGAAATAACACATAGATCTTTGGTCTGTCTTATTACAACTTTTGTTCTATAGCTGTTTTAAGGACAGCAGGCCAGGGAGAGCCGCTGATGTTGGGCGTATTTACACGTCCAAGCACCAAAACCTACCCATGATTTAGCTAATTTTTGAGGATAAAATACATAATCCTGCACTTTTAGTTAATTTTCAACTAAGTGAGCTGACCTATGTGATTAGCATGCTTATTAGGTACTAATGAGGAAGATTTCAGAACTTTGTGGACCTATGGATAGCAAAGGAAAACTTCACATAAGAGGGAAGGCATCTTTTGGACTGAATGTGATGCATGGGAACTTTTTCCTAGGCAAATTCAATATTTGTAAATACATAAGGATGAAGTAACAACTTATTAGACAAGGATGTTATTAAAAGCATTATTGATGAATTTTTAGATTTATTATTCATTATTGAGATTCTGTAATAATTTGAAACCAGAGAGAGAGATAAGAATGGCTCAGCGAAGCAAAAGTAGAGAGGAAAACGTGTTTTCCTCTTAGTCTTGCTATTCATCTTCATAACCAAGATTGTTCTAGTTTTGGTGTGATGATTATGTTTAGTTTGATTTCGATTTTATCCATGAGTAGCTAAGCTTATCTGTCAGGGTTATGGAAACCTTGTAATATACTCTCTATTGCTATGAGTTTGTGAATTTATGATGTGTAATTCACTTATATCATTATTCTCTTCATTTTGATTGAATTCTCATGGTTGCAAACATAGGGAATGCGCCATTATAGCATTAACTTGTTTGATAGAAAAGTTACATGTTTGGAAAAAAGAGTGTGACAAGAAAATAGGGTTCCCAACCTCTATTTTACACGTTAATGCCCTAGTAGGATTAACGTCTTGGAGAGTTCATATAATTTGTTGTACATTTTAGGTTCGAAAGAACTAAGGTGAATAAATCCTTGATGGTTGAAAAACACTTGGATTTAGAATTAGAATACGTCTCTCTATAAGTGCATGTATGCATAAAATCCGTATTACTCATAGTTAATAGAGAAGTAGAAACTACAAGGTGGACATAACCCTAACTTGTCATTCTCTGTGATGAAATATTATTAAATATATCGTCTCATTCATTACACGAATAGTATTATTGTGCACTTAAACCAAAACCCCCCTTTCCTTGGAACCTTCGGTCAACAGTCTACTAATAATCGCAATACTTAGTGACTAGAGTATTCCCTGTGGGATTTGACACACAACCCAGTTGGGTTCTATATTTGATAGTGACCACTTACACTTTCTAATGAGATTTGTAATTTAGGTGTATCATCCTCCGTATGACCCATTTTAGGCAAATATGAAACATTTTTGTACTAAGGAGACAAGGGATCTCATGTGTTCTAAGGCTGGCAAAGTCTATCCATCCTTTCTTTGGGTTGTAAAGGCTTTGATTCCAAGGCAAACAATCCTTGATGTGTAGCTTGCAGCTCCAACGTCAAGCCATCCCATTAAGCTTGTGAAGGCTTTGTAGCTGAAAGGAAAACCATCTATATGGATATGTAGCTCAGGCATAGATAAGTTGTGGCAGGTTGATTAAAAGCTTTCATTTCGTATGGCATGCCGCCTATATAGATGTGAATCGACTGTCATGTTGGAAAGGTTAGTATACGTGTCTACGATGTTGAGAAAATCTTTGACTTGTTAAAGTATACCGCCTCCATGGTGTTGAAACTATTTGGAAAGTTAGTCTCTGTATCTGTGGTGTTTGATGAAAGATTTGATGTCGCATGGCATGCCGCCTACATGGTGGTGAAACCACCTTTCATGTTGGAATGTTTTGAGTCTATTGCCTATCTTCCATGTTGCTTTATCCAGCAGTCTTCCTTGCCCGTCTGCCTCCCCGTATTTTTGGTGTCAGGGCCATCCCCACTCCCGGAGGTCGGTAGTAAGTAGGAGTTTGCATCCACCTCGGTTGATTGTAAACACGTGAGCTAGCTTTACATTTTTATTTTGTTTTTACTTTTTCTTTGTCTTAGTTGTTAGCCTTAGAACAGGTCCATAGTTTGTTCTTTCTATTTTATCACTATCCAAGTCCTTTACATATTAGAGTCATAGTTTAATTTCAATTATCTTAGTCAGTGTTTTAAAACTAATGTATTCAGTGTCATGAAAATAATCGAGTCCTAGTTAATTTCAAAGATTTTAGAAATAATAGTTGTTTATTGTCCTTAGAATTTTAGCACAAATAATAAGAGTCAGTCTACAAAAACACAAAATGATTTTCATTTTATTGAGTCTTTTCCATAGATATTTACAACAAATTCATCGAGACAGTACATCCTGAAAAAAAATATATATCTATCACTAAGTCATCATCTAGTTCACACATACCTTTTATCAAGATAAATGTGCCAACCACTCCTACTGATATGTTGTCATCTAAACTTGACTATGTCAATGAAGTAGAAGTGTTACCATCACACAAATGGATGTGTACCACACCTTTACAGGACCTATATTCAAATGTTGCTAAAAGCATATGTAATCCCTGGATGAAGATCCACTCTATGGTCCAAGAAAAGGCAAAAGGAGTTAAGAAATATATTGCAGCTACACCACTTGTTCAGTATCTTATTCTTGTTAATACAGAGGTACAGTTCATATCACTACAGATGCCAGAGGACTTTCCACAGCAATGGGAAAGTCTTGGATTTACTCATCTATATATTGGAGCTATACGAATTGGTTCGACATATCAGGGTAGAAAAGGTCGACTAGTTGTAGCACATCTTTCTCTTGTTCATACTAGATTCAATAAGTACAAACATATGAATTTGAGTACATTAGAGATTCTTCTAGATGATGGTACAGTCATTGACACCATGTTCACCGAATTCAGCATACCGTTAGATGATCCATATCTAATGAAGGCATTGAAGGTCCAGGTCCTGATTCTCGATGGTCGGTAGGACAAAGATGCCAATCAGGCAACCCTCAACTATCAGGTATCCTAGCATGTTCAAAACCATGACAAAAACCTACTTCTTTCAAGTGGAAAGAACATTCTGTTCTTGACCATTGATGCAACAAATAAAATCACAGAGTGCAACAAGATTTAGAGTAACATATATGGAGATCAAATTGTTAGCATTATCCTAGCTTCATGGGTCACTAAATATGAGAAATTGAGATCTCATCCTCAACCTCTCAACCCCACTAATGATTCCGACCACCACTATCTAAAAAGGCCACCCAAAACTACCTTCTACATCCCCATGTACAACCTAAATGATGATTTTTTGGATATGAAAGACCCGAATACCATCTTGAAGTTCCTCACTGGCTTTATGAAACCGCATGATTGGATAAAGAACTTTAATCATGAAGGTCGTAGTCTTGTGTAGTGTAAATGCCCTTTCTCATGGCTACCTATGGAAGGAAGATTGTGACTGTAGAATTGCAGAAGAAGAATTTTTGTAGCTACTCAAGGAGAGATTCTTCTAACACCCTTCTCTACATCTAATCACACAGATTCTTACCTACTAAACCACTGATCTGAAGAGGATAGCTAGACCCAAGCTCCAAAATTGCCATTTGTTATCCAATCGAATATTGCTTTGGCTGCCCCTCAACATGCCATACATATCAGAGTGATAGAAAGTAAGATACAAACAATAAAGTCTAGAAAATGCCCAATAGGATCCTCGATACTACATTTTCTTGACCAACAATAGAAAGAAATGGCCTAGTTAGAAGAACAAATCCATCTCCTAAAATACAATCATGCTAAACTCTAAAATGCCCAAAACACGATCGTATTTCCCAAACCATACCTTTCATGAGGTTCAGTCCAGCCCTTTTCCACCATCCCACCTTATCCATCCTTACGAATATTGTTTTCTTTGATTCCCATTGAAGAACAGGAAGATTTCGGCATCGTTAAATTTGTATGGGAGATAAAAGATGCTATGGCTCTCCAAATAGAATATGATCATGCCAATGCCAGAGTATCTACGATATTCCCATATGCATATTATCCATAGAGAACAAACCAACCTTCTCCACCTTGTTCATCCATGAAATTTAGTTCACCTTAAGAAGCTTAGTGGACAAGAAAAGATGCCATGACACAAAAGGTTGAGAAGATAAGGTATTCTTATTGGGTTCCATATGATACTGATAAGATGGTATCGACACATTCTCCCATAGACCATGATCTTGTTGTTGTAGCCTCAGCTGATGATCCCAAGATATAGAGAACAGAAATCCATTATGACGAGCCATCAGAAGTTCCTTCATCTCATAGAGCATCGCAAGATTGTGATCCCAAGGAATAGTTATAGGAAAACAATGACGATAACATTGATCTGACACATATGATGATCATAAGATGTAAATGTGATTCCACCACTTCTGATGATCACTTGCAGATCTCCTAGGAGGATTCCCATAATGACAAATAGGTCTATCTTAAGCAGTGTCTTCTCTAGAATAATGACAAAGCCACTGATATGATCCATCTCGATTGTGTTAACATGAGCATTGTTGTTCCAAAGGATTATGAGCTTATGCAAAAAAATTTATTACAACATATAGGCTCCCATCCTTCAGAGAAGCATAAGGAAACTTTGTTTGGAACACCTTGTTGGATGAATTTTCCAAATCTATCAACTCTGATGAAACGCACGAAAAGCTATCTCGCAAGCTAAAAAAATTTAATCAACTATCAAGACGTCAGAAAATTACAAAAGATACATGAAATTCATAAAGGACAGAAAGAAGAAAACACTGGACAAAGAACTATTTATCAGCGCAAATGCCGAATTATCCTGCAAGAAAGATCCAGGCAAATAAAAATGCTTCATCTACCATGACAAAGGATGTCCAAAATCCTAAAAGGTGAAGAGGGAAGAAAGAGCCTCCATGGATTTTACTTAAGATCTTGGTGATCCCTATCCAGCTGCAGAAGACATTCCCATCAACTACGAGATTTCACTAGTAGACAGTTATTTAATGCTCATGATGTACTCTATGGTGGTGATGATGAAGATGGTTTACAGCATTCAATCCAAATGCTTATGGAGGAATGTCCATATATGTTAGAGAAATACTCTAATGAACCAGTGGTCTCTCAACTAATCTTCAGATAATATACGTTGACTGGTGATCCAGTCACAAAGAGGAGGCAAGGACTAACAACAGAGGCGGAAGAAACTTTAACACAATTCCTTCCTCAGGACTTCAAAACTTCCATGATGATAAAGAACATGCCATGAATAATACTAACACACTACCCATACAGATTCCCCAAAATCCTTATATTCTAGTGGAATATGCTTGGAATTACGGATAAAACCAATTATCTTAAATTCTAGGTATTTGCGGCCAACACCAGAATCCTGCTAGAACTCTTTTGTCAAGATGTGAGCTACACTAGGCAGGCCATGATCCAGGCCTTATATGGCCTATGCTAGAAGAGATCTATACTGAACCAGAATATTAAGAACTACCTTTTTCTTAATTATCATTATGGAAGGAACAATATTTTTATGAAGTCCGACTGTCTCTGTTCAAGATGCCAGGCTGGATCGCAGTGAAAGATGTGGTTCAGGAGATTCAAAGTAACCATGCCTTCAGAAGATGAGCCTAAGGAAGTCAGGCAAACTAGGTATTTTAGATGAAGAAACCCAACAAATCACCAGAAAAAGAATGATAGTGGGGTCATTTGCAGAAAGCCTGATAACTTTGCAAAAGATTATCCACAAATCAATAGGTCGAAAGACATTGTCCACCTCTTTTAAGAAATAGTTGATCAGACTAAAATATTTATCTATTTCAATGAAGAGAACGACCTTGAATTAGTCTTCTCTCTTGTAGAAGAATCGATGGAGTACACTATCTTCTCCGTAGATGTTGATGCCAAATAAGGAGAAACCAATACCAGCTTCAGAGTAGAAAAACAAAAATCGGTCAGTCAATTTCTCATATTCAACATATCAGGATTATTATCTTCTGAAATAACAAATTGCTCTCCAGATCTGTTCAACAGATATAAGGATCCTTCGAATCCAACTATACGTACTTTAAACAAACTTCAAGTATTAAACAGGGAAAGCAAATCCGTCTTGAAGCTGTTCAGAAAACATCCGAGATATCTTCCCTATTATGTGTTCATTATACTAGCTAATGATTCCGAGCAAGGACTTCTAAGTTTTTTTCGGTGCAAACACCACTAGTACTATACTATTATTGAGTTTAGGTTTTATGCCTTCAGGAATCACGACCGAATCCAACCAACTCCAGAAATATTTATGTCATAAAGGATTTGATGCTCGAAAGATTCCTATAAGGATCCTCTGTAGGAATAGAAAGATTCACCTAAGAGAAAGATCCACTTCTCCCAATCGATAAATAAAAGCTTAGACGGACTAGTATGCCTCAGGCAAAACAAGAGAGTAGATTAGTGGATGGAAGAAGGATACTCGAGCTCACTACAGCCGGAACCATCCAAAACTGCCTGAAAGATGATGATAGATGACATGTGCAATAAAGTTACCCTTTCTAGGGGTTACCCTTCTTAGTGGGTTACCCTCTCAAATGGGTTACCTGTCCTAGTGAGTTACCCTCCTTTCGAAGGAAACATTGTCAGATGGGTTACCCTCGCCAATGGGTTACCCTCCTCTCCAAGAAAACCCTTCTCTGTGGGTTATCCTTTCAGATGGGTTTTTAAAGCAGTAGAATCAACTACTTTAAAGACAAGGAGCTTATCCACCTGCTTGCAAGATGCCTGTTAAGCTGCTGATGCACCTACTTGTAAGCTGCTGACTCACCTTCTTGCACATGCTAGGATATGCCAGCAACATAGTATTTTTTATTTGTCCCCCCACATATTAATAAGGCCCGGTGTGCATAAAGATAAGTCTTATCTATTCTTAACAGATAGTGCTTATCCTTTCCAAAAGGATAAGACTTACCCTTATTATAAGATAATGCCCATCCCTTATCTATTAGGATAGGATTGTAATATTTTATTTTATATTTACACGCAGCTTAGCTTAGCTAGTAAGATTCATTCCTCTATACAAGGAATATTATTCCTTTAGCTTAGTGGTATCATCCTCTCAACCTAAAAACCTCTTGTATAGTTTCTTTCTCCAACCAATGAAAATATTTATGGGCTAAACTCTCTTGTACTTACATTCTCTGTTCCAAAGGGATGGGCACTTTGATCCTTTTGGTCAGAGTAGGGGATTAAGGAAATACTACACAGAAGTCCTAGATTGTTACGACGGCAACAATGGCACCTCGAAGTTACTTTCTATATGTATGAAATGAAGTTGGCTTTTTCCATGCGATGTAGATGCCTAAGTACTTTCCATTAATAATAAAGTTGGATTTGTCCACACGACATAGATGTGTAAGTCATTTCCATGTATATTTAACGAAATTATCATAAGTTTATGTCATAGCTTTCCAAAAAGATTCTTTATTTGAGAAAGACCATGCAGATCTGGGGCTGCCTTGGTACACCTTTTGTTCTGCAGCCATTTTGATGGTGATAGGCTAGGTAGATCCACTATAAGACCCATTTTTAAGCAAAAATAGAATAGTTGTGTACTAAGGAAACAAGATCTCATGTATTCTAAGACTGGCAACGTAAAGCCATCCTTCTTTTGGGTTGTGAAGGCTTTGGTACAAATAAAAACTATCCTTGATGTCTAGCTTGCAGTTCTAAAAACAAGCCATCCCGTTCAGAATTGTGAATGCTTTGTAGCTATAAATCAAACAGTCTATACGGATGCATATCTCAGTCATAGAAAAGCTATGATGTGTCGATTAAAAGCTTTGATTTCATATGGCATTCCACTTATATGGACTTGAATCACCTGTAACGTTGGAAAGGTTAGTCTCTATATCATTGGTGTCAACGAAATCTTTGACTTGTTTAAGTAGACCACCTCCATGGTGTTGAAACATATCGGAAAGATAGGTTCTTTGTCTATGGTGTTTGATGAAAGCTTTGATTTCATATGGCATGCTGCCTATATGGTCGTGAAACCATATTTCATGTTTAAAAGTTTGGGGTTTAATACCTGTCCACTTGGCTGCTTTCTCTGGCCGTCTTCTGTGCCTCTCTGCCTCTCCGTTTTTTAAAAAAAATAATAAGAGTGTCCTATTTATTGTAGTCCATATGTGGCCAATTTGTCATTCCACCATACCACTCCCCTATCATGATGAATAGAGAGTGTGGACCATTGATATCATGTAGAACTAGTGGAATAAGAACATTACTTTGCAACCAAGGGTGTGTAAGGGCCTTATATCAAAGGCTAGGTAGTGTGGAAGGCCCTAAGTCCACTAATTATATATTTTGATACCAAATGCTCCATGTATGTGGATCATTATTCCTTGCTTTGTGGACGTGTTAACTCTTCAAAAATAGCTTGCATATCAACATAATATCATGTCAATCATCTTATCAATCTTCATACACCACCCAATACCACGTATTATAGCTTTAAAGGCGACAGAGTCACACAAGTTAAACTAGAATAACACATAGCTCAGGCTTAGAGAACTTGTTTTTACACTTGAATTCTAATTGAACATCTGATCTTGGGTGTATTTATTCGCCTAAGAACCATAACTTGCCCATCTTTTTGCTATGTTATTGATAAAAAAATGACTGAATTTTTATTTTCTTATGCTACTTTTTATTTAATTGGGCTAACCTACATGATTAGTATGATTTCAGGTGTAACACCATAAAAGTAGAACGTTGGATGTAATGTGGCACCGTAAGATATGATCCCAAGACTATTTAATCATTTAAATAAAGTCTAGGGAGTTAGAGGACAATTCGAGTGAAAAGTTATTAAAGATACCCCAAGCTGATCATTCACGTACGATTCTGTGCTTTTTAATAAAGAGTGGTAGCTAAAAATACTATGACAGAGAGAGATTTCATCTTTTTAATATGTAACTACACCAAGACATCTTTTTTACGTTTGGTATGATGAATATTACTAATTTTATTCCCTTTCGATTTATAAGTAGCTAAATTTCTTAGTTAGGGTTATGGAAGCCTTGTAACATACAATCTTTTAATATAGAAGTTTAAATTCGTTATGAATTAATTCTCTTATATCCTATTCCCATTGATTATCTTGAGTTCTCGTGGTTGCAAACATATAGAGTGTTCCATAAAACACCACTTGCTCAGATAGATAGATTGTCATTAGGAAAAGATAATAGTGACAAGAAAATAGAGTTTTCAAACACTATTTTTTAAGTTGATACCTTAAATGGATTAACAACTTGGAAATTGTGTATTGTAATTGTAAAAACTTATGGGTCAAAAGAACAAAAGTGAATTAATCCTTTAATGTTGAGAAATGATTGGATTGAACCTTTGTATGATCTTCTATAAAAGTATGATCCTTGTATGAATTTATAAAACCCATAGTCAGAAAGTATGAAAATTACAAGGTGAACATAACCCTAGCTTGCTATTTCTCTAAATTAAAATGCTACTAGACGTGTTTAATTTTGTTTAAAGTGAAACTATTAATTTGTGAATTGAACCAAATCCCCCCTCATTGTATTTTTTGGAAATAGACGATTAAAAGACAAATAATCTACATACGACTTAATTAGCACCTTATTCCCTATGGGATTTGACCCAAATCTAGTTGGGTTATATATTTGACAATGACCGCTTACACTATTATAATAGAGTTGTAATTTTAGCATATAAAATTTTGGTGCTATTGACGGAGATTGAACCTGGGTCACCCATATGATAGTTGAATTAAGGGTAGATCAGCTAAATGAGGTAAACGAGTTCTGGCTTCTTGCTTATGAGAGAATTGATCTATACAAGGAACAAATGAAGAAGTATCATGATCGTAGAATTGAAAAGCACGACTTTCTAGTCAGTGATTGGGTACTACTTTTTAATTCTTGACTCAAGGTTTTTCTTGGCAAGTTGAAGTCAAGATTGTACAGACCTTTCAAAATAACTCTAGTGCTTCTATCGGGTGTGGTGGAACTCAAGAACAAAGATGGGAGTGTATTAAAGGTCAATAGACAGTGGATCAAGCATTAATTTTGTCCAACAAGTGAGGTAAATATGGTATCAATGATGTATCTTGACGAATTCTGAGTAGTCAAGGTAATCAAGTCATGTTGTGGTGTTAAATCGTACACTGTATGGGAGGCAATCCATGATTTTATTTTTATTTTATCATGATTTTAGTTTAACAACATGTGAGCCATGAAGCATGCGACGCCTAGCCCCTAAATTCCAACAAATCCCAAACTAAAAGTGGGTCAATCCAAACCGGATTCTTCTTCTATAAATTATACCAACACGATAGATCCCCAATTCTCTCTTATTTTACCACCAAAGTAGTGTCTGTCAACATAACCTTGTCCTAAAAGTTTCTTTAAAACATAAAAACTCAAGAACTTCCACTTTCTTTCTTCAATCTTTTATCTTTAAGGTGAGTTTTCATTTCTTAATCTTTTGTTGTTGGAACTTTATTTTGTAGTTTTTATTTAAAGAATTGTTCTTGAGTTGTAGATCTTTGTAAAATTTATTGGATTTTTTAAGTAAAATTGTTATTTGGGGAAGGATAAAATAGATTCCAATAGTGATGTATGAATGATATTGTGAATTATATGGTACGCTTTGTCAAATTGTATGTCGGCGAAGTCTGAGTACCTGATAATAACACTAAATTTATTTATGCTAACATATTTAGTGTGGGGTGGTCATTTCACCACCCTCAGTTTATTTGTAGTTAATTTCATCATGTGTGGCTAATGTGGATGTTATGATGAATACAGCAAAAATGGCTCACAAAGTAAGCTTTAGCAAGGAAATAGGATCTATATCTCACAAGGGGCAGAAAAGGTCACGAACTAGGAAATCGTGTGAAGCCAACCGAGCTGATTCATCCACCCTTCAAGGGCCCCGATGCACTTTTGGAATCAAATAGAATATACTAGAAGGTGTTTAATGGTACAAGAAGAATAAAGCATTGCCTCGTATTTTAGCCAGGATCAGTTAACTAAATATTGACTTCATCTTAAAGACATGGGTTAATACAACTTGGATTGGGTAAGAGATCTTTATACAAATTGGTTTCCTAATACCTAAGGGAATGAAGTAAAGATTCGTGGCCAGGTCATAAATCTGACAGTTGAGTTATTGAACTCACACTTTTGTACTCCAGATGTAGACCATTCCATCCTGAAGGAATTGTATAGCAGACCTTCTTATTGATCTATCAGACACACATTGTGCAGGTTATGTTAAACGGCTCGGTGGGACTACAACAAAGAAAAAGGCTAACAACATTTTTCCTTATGCTTTCTTAAATTGAAATGCATGTATATAGTTAAGGATAGTCAATACTTTTCAAATTTCGAGAATGCAATTCACCAAAATCACTAATGATCAGGTATGCCTTGTTTTTCTTCTTATGAATGGAATCCCTATAAATGTTAGTGCAGTGATATGTATTTCTATTCACAAATCTAGGGTACATAAAAAGAAAAGATTCAATTTTGGAAGCTTACTGATCAAAATATAAAAAAAGAATGGGATTGAGAATGAGTCAAGTGATCATAAGCTGCAATAGAACACAAAGAGAGTGAACATCATGAAGGTTATGGATTTAGACATAAGAGAAGTTCTAGCTCTTAGTACTATTGAAAGATATGCACAGGATAAAAGCTTCTTCCACCATCTATATGGCATGACTAAGGTCACCATGAATACCCACTAAATGATAATGCAAGAGCTAGGTATAGAGTGCAACCTACTTTTTAAGAACCACTGGATGATGATATGCCAGCTGATGATGATCGATTGCTAGTGGATTTTGGCATGGATTCCAACTCTAGTGAGGATGATTTCAAGAATGATTTCTATGGGGGTGGCATGACACCTGATGTGGAGGAGGAGTACTATTAGGAAGGCTCTTTATTCTTTAATTTTCACTAGGGATAATGCTTTTCTTAAATCTGGGGTGGCTTGTAAAAGCGATCATGGATATATTTGATACTTACCTTGTATTTTGTATAAAAACCTTCTCCTTAGTACATTTCTTTGACAGGATTAATCATTTTGTTTCCTTTATATATTTGTTTGCTTTAGTTATAGTTAGGCATTTTTCTCAACAATAGATGGATGACAACCGTCTTAAGAGAAAATCAGTCATGTATAGGCTTTACCAAATGAAAGCCCTCTTTTATGAATTTTAATATAAGTGTTCTAGTGGGCCATATAAAATTATAAGCATGTGATGAATCATTACTTTAGAGACACCTCAGACCTAGTTTAGGACTCTTGTTGTGATGGTTAGCTTAATTTGAATTCATATGATTGCTTAGTTAAGAATCTATAAGGATCATATTTGAGTTGAGCATGTTCCATGTGTATGTTAGAATGTTTGTATATTCCTTGTTGCAATTTATGCTAGAACTTGCCCGGTGTGAGTACAAAATAAAATAAAGAGTGGGTTTAGAAGATGATTTAGGCAATTCTTTGATAGCCATTTTATATGCCATTTTTTGACGTACCCTTGTGCATAGTTATAGTGAGCCCCGTTGAGCATTTATCATATTCTTTGGTTGATTAATATGTAACCTAATCCCTTCTTTTATTGACCTTAACTTGATCCAAAGCTCCAAAGCGCTTTAGTAAAAAAATAAATTGAGTAAGGAGTTTTAAAATAGGAGGAGAAAGAGTTAAAGTGAAACCCCAAATTAGTAGTTATTAATGTGTAAAACTTTTGTATGTTCTTGGGAGTGATGCATAAAAAAATATATAAAATAAAAATAAAATAAAAGTTTGTTCAAAATGCAATAATAAGAACATAGAAAATACTCCTGCCATAATTTTTTTCAATGAGCTGAATAAGATAGGGTGAATAAAATATTCGTGAAGGTAGTGGAGGTGAAAGTTGGTTATAAGAGATTGGTCCTAATTGTATAATGTGGTGTATTAAAAATCTTAGGGAAGTTAGTCACTATTTCTTCCTAGAATAGTTCCTACCTGCCCCTTAGCCTGCATGACAACCCATAAAGACCTATTTAATCCCAATTTTAACATTCTCATATCAGTGGAGAGATAAACAAAGGGAAAGCCTATGGTTCATCATTTTTAACTTGATAATTATTTCTGAGAGTGGGGAAATTTGATTCTTATACCCATTTGGTAGAAATTGCATTATTGGGAGAATTTATGGGCAACTCTCTTGTTGTAAGGGCACATGTTTGATAAATGTTGGGTAATTTATATGATGTCTTTGATTGAACAATATGCATGTATTTGCTAACCTGGTGCGTCTATTCTAGAGGGTAGGACATTTCTAGTAAATATTCATGAATCTAGTTGTTGTTTATATTTGTTGTGTGACGATAAATTGAGTATCTTATATCTAATTCATGGGATATAGGATTGTGTTAATATGCATAAGTGAATAAGTTGTTTGAGTATTAGCAAAGCTTAAAATTTGGGGTGGCGATCTCGGCTGTATTTATATGCCTAAGCACCATAATTTACCCATCTTTTAACTATGTTTTGAGAACAAAATGCCAGTATTGTTATGTTCTTATACTACTTTTTATGTAATTGGGCTAACCTATATGATTAACATGATTTTAGGTGTAAATGAAGTAAATGGATACAAAAAAGAATCAAGAAGTGCGGATAGCAGAGGACACCAGAAAAGTAGCTTGTTGGATACAATGTGGCGCCATAAACTATTTCCTAAGACTATTTAGTCATTTAAATGAAATTTAGGGATTTAGAGGACAATTAGAGAGAAAAGTTACAAAATATACTCCAAACTGATCATTCAAATTTGATTTTGTACTTTTTAATTGAGAGTGGTTGCTCAAAATACACTGCGTGAGAGAGGTTTTATCTTGTTAATGTGCAACTAAACCATGACGGATTTCATAATTTTCTATGATGAATATTACTAGTTTTATTCCCTTTCTATTTATGAGTAGATAAATTTCTTAGTTAGGGTTATGGAAGCCTTTTAACATACAATCTTTTGCTATGGATTTTTCAATTCATTTTCCATTAATTCTCTTATATCCTATTCTCTTTGATTATCTTAAATTCTCGTGGTTGAAAACAAAGAGAGTATGCCATAAAACACAACTTGCTCAGATTGAAAGTTTGTTGTTAGGAAAAGAGATTAGTGAAAGGAAGATAAAGTTCTCAACCTCTATTTTATACGTTGATGCCTTAATTGGATTGATAACTTTGAGATTGCATATAATAATTGTAAACACTTTTGGGTTGAAATAACTAAAGTGAATTAATCCTTGAAGTTTGAGAAACAATTTGATTGAACCTTTGAATGTGATTCTCTGTAATTATGAGGCATGTATGAATTTATAAGACCCGCTGTTAGAAAGTATGAAAATTACAAGGTGAAAAAAAAAACTACCTTGCTATTTCTCTGAATTCAAATACTACTAACATGTCTCATTTTGTTTAAACTAAAAATATTAATTTGTTAATTGAAACAAATCCCCCCTTATTTATATTTTGCGAAAATATAAGATTAAAAGTCAACCAATCTACATACGACTTAATTAGGACCATATTCCCTATGGGATTCCCCAACTTACTTGGGTTATACATTTGACAGCAACCGCTTACACTCTTGTAACAGAGTTATAATTTCAGTGTATCAATATCTTACCTCTAAACTTGTTTGAGTACACCTCAAACAATAATCAATACATAACTTAACACTTATACACTCGTTTATACAATGATTAACTTATTTCACATATAAGAAGTCCTAAAAACCAAGCTAAATAAGACTAGACAACAACACTTACGTGCATTAATACTCCTACGATCACTTACATATATTCAACTACGTACCCCTTTTATATCAACCCTCAACATATATGATTTTCCTAAATTGATTTACACAATGTCCAAGGAAGGACCAGGGACAAAACAAGTTCATTATAATTCATACGTGAAGGTGAATACATTAATACCAAAAATAATTCACTTATGGCTCAAACTTGGGATTGATCGATTCAAATTTCATTTGGTTGGTGATTTAGGCTTATAGTGGACTAATTCAAGTATGGCCTATGATCCTATCCTAACCAACTGTCCTACAATTATGAAGTTAGTTGCAGATGTTAGTCCTAGTTGAGACTAGTGAGCCTTTATAATAAGCTTACCTTGTGACTTAGTAAATTCCAATGACGTCTCCCAGAATTATGACTGATGATTTATGCTAAGAAATTCCTTATGGATGTGATATTGAGCTTTTAGAGATAATATTCCTCCTAGAAATGTTCTTTGGCCTATAGAGATGCTATTTCCTCTTAGATATAATTTTGGGACTATAGAGATGATATTTCCTCTTAAACATGATGTTAGGCCTATAGAGATGTTATTTCCTCTTAGATAAGATGTTGGGCCTATAGAGGTGCCATTTCTCATTGGATATGAAAATTTTCTTAGAAAGTTGATATTCCTCATAATTAGAACCAATGACTTATAGGTATGAGATGTCTTATAGATGTGATATACTTGCTGATATTATGCATCTTAGATATAAACGAATTATACGCTTATTGATATTGGGCCTCCTAGACGTGAGATGATTATATGCTTATCGATGGTATGCCTATTATATGTGAGATTACTATAGATACGCTACGACTTAAAAATATGTTTATCGATACGAGTTTCGGATATGTTTACCGTACTAAGGTTATGATTATGATTTTAAGATTATTTCGGACATATTAATTGTGCCAAAGGAATTTTTTTATATTGATTACATATTCGAGAAGTGGTTACCTTGTAAAGAATATGGATATATATATATATGTATATGTTTTTGTACATATCACTCTAGTATGGGGTGGAGGAGGATGTAATATCATTTAGTATGAGTAAAAACATTGAAATTACTACTAAAAAGAAAAAAAGTATAATCGGTTCATAGGGCATCCCCTCAAAAAATAATCAAAAAGAAAGACTAAGGGGCGGATGAAGTGTGATCTGCTAAAACATACTAAAAGAAAATCCTTTTGTATTTTAAAATTTTTTCATTAACATAAGAAAATAACCAAAAGACTCCTATGGAACACTACTTCCTTAACATATATTGGAAGATTACCCATCCATACGTAAAATCACACTTTGTCCCTATTGTACAATTCAAGAATAAAGAATAGAAATATCCCCTAAGGCCTCTATGCCTAGATAGTGGAGTCATATCAATCAAAGAGGTCCAAAGGATCCCACACTAAGTTTTTTGTTTCATACATCTTCGCATAGATATTTGGTACTTAGACTTTCTTTCAACTTTTTAACACAAAACAAAACAAAAACCAAAGGTGATTTTCAATAAAATAAAAAATAAAAAATCAACTACCTTAAATTTTTTTGCATCCTAAGTAGCTCCTGATTTATTATTGTGGCATTATACATATCTCAACTATCATTCACTTTCCCACATCCTCTTTCTCCCTTATGGTGCCCATTTTGTCCTTCTACTATAAAATCTTTAATGCTCAATCTCAAGGTCTAAAACTTTTATTACATTCACCTTTTTGATTCCATTCAAGCTTTTGAAGATCAAGCTTTGTTATCAATTTGGGCAACTCCATAAGAGAGTCCAAAGAGGTAATGGGAATTTTGCACTCTTCCACCTACACTTATCCACTTTTATATTTGTTATCATGCACAAATCACCATGGTTTGAGAGTGTTGAGTGCTTCTTATACTGTAAAGATCGACTCTTCATCATTTAGTCTCATTTTGTATATTTCTTCTTTAACATATATCAAATATCCACTAATAGCCAAGAATGGATGTCCCAATATGATTGGTATTCTATCATCTGCATCTTAGTTAAGAAAAATAAGGATAGTAGAAATAATGAACTTACCACCTCAATGATAAAAGCTCTATAATTCCTTCAGGGAAAACTTGTAATGCCCCATGTCTAAAAGCTATAGTACTATGTTTGACTTATCTCATTAATTCATATAAACAACAATACAAGTTGAATGTTGGAGTCATACCAATGGCAGTGTGGAATACTTAAATTCTGTTATAGATATGAGTTCATCCTAGACAATGGTAATACATGGTATAGGTCGTAAGAAGTTTAGTCGTAAAGGTAACATCCTAGGATCTCTAATTTGGATTAAAAGGTTACTAGATATAGATTAGACTCATTTGTTGACCAGTGTATACCATTTTTGATCCTGCAAAGCTTACAACACATGAGGCTACTTTGTATCTTCACCATACGAGTCTTCTAGTTGACTCATCATGACTTAGGGTCAATTTTTGTAATGTTCAATTAAGTGGACTTTAGATCTTTTCCCCTTTTATAACTCTAAGCCCACAAATTATAACCTAAAAAGTAGCGTTATTTTCCTCCACTTTTAATTAATTAACAATACTTTCCTCCTCTTATATTCAAGATCATCAAGATTAGGGTTCTCTCTTAAAGTTATCTTTCAAGTCTCAAAGATCAATATCTCTTCAAAACTCAACCAATCCCAGGTATGTGGGGTTTATAAACAAACTTATTCTTTCATCGTTCTGCCTAAAAAGCATGTAAGTGTGAATTTACTTGTTTTCAATTAGGGTTCATACCTAAATAACAATATTATTAAAGTATGACATTACCATGTGATAGAAAGCTTTAAGTGTGTCAAGGTTTACAAAAATTCATGTCTTAACTTGTAGGATTTATCATATGATTTGAAATTCATTATCTTGACTGGGATGTTGTTTTAAGATTTCAAGATGATTATTGAGAAGAATTTTTTGTTATGAATTTCTATTAAATAAAGCATGAAATCCAAGTCCTAAGTAAAAGTACTGAGTTTACAAAGAGTGTATGCTCTTAAGCTTTGTTGATATGTTCTATAAGATGATTTAAATAAAAGCTTGATATTTTGATTGAAAGTTAAGATGTGAAATCAATAATGTTCAGCTCTGTTATGATTAAAGTAAAGAGAAACATAAATAGTTTTTAGTTTACAAACCCATAGGCTATTTAAGGGTGAATTTCCTAAGTATACGCATATACATAATTTGGGAGTAGTATTTAGAATCGAGAATGGAATGTGGATGAGCGCATCCTAAATTCCTGGAAACTATGAGACACTATATCTTAAGATTTTTCCCAATATGGATGAATTATAATGATTACTTAAGTATAGATTCTATTTTGATGGTAAGGGGTGAAAATCTCTCCTCAATGTAGGTAAGACGTTGGACTCTATGGCAGCTCACATTATTTATGTTGGTTAGAAGAATTTCCCATGAGAAAGAATACGGTTAAACTTTTTTGAATCTAAGTGTTATGGCTCACTAAGTTTACTGTTATGCATAATTATCCATGTTTTATGGTCTTATAGTCTTTAGTTTTACTCAAGTTAAAGGTGATTTATCTACGCTTAGCTTGCATTAGTTGAAAGTTTATATATATTCATTTCTTGATTTACGTTGCATTTACCCCCACCTACTAAGTACATTCTAGATGTAATTGTCTACATATATGTCTATGTACTACATTTTCTTATAATGAATGTTCTAGTGCTCGTTTTTAGAAACATGATTGACTGCGGGAATCATCACCTACACCTCAACTTTTGGCGAGTCCTTATAGTCTAAGAACACAGCTTATTAGACTCCTGTTCATTGATGAAAGTAATTTTTTTAATTGATTTATGTTTATGTTTTGGTTAGTTAGGTTTTTTCCCAGTGGCTCTTTTATTGGTTGTAGAGGTTTATCAGACCGTGTATTTTCTAAGTACATAGAGTTTGTTTAAGTTATAGATTTATATTAAGTTGTGTAAGTATTTATCTTCAGCCTATATTTAGATAAGGTTTCACCGTTCATGCGAGTTGCAAGATGAGTAGATATCTTGGGTTACCTTCGAGCCATTTTAGTTTTGAGCACTATGTGACATCCATGGGTACTTTCTGTGTCTTAAAAATTTTATATAAGAGCCTAAGATTTAAAGAGTCATAGGGAGTTAGAAAATCTAGGTCACATCGAGTCTTGATCATGAATGTGAAGCGCGCCACATTTATTAAAGAGAGGCTGCAGAATGAACTAGGAATCATCATTTCTTTAATGATCCATTATGATTACAGTTTTCTCTACCAGACTTAACTCGTGCTTTTATATAATGGAATATTCCTTCTCTCTTAGACGATGAACACAAAAATAATTATCAACCACCCATGCACGCAGACCCTCTGACTGAGTATGTATCTCATTTTGAATTTTGGGCTTCCTTTCAAGCATTAGCCAAAGCTACGATTAATAATGTTCAAGGAAATCAATAGGCAACAATCCAACTTTAGCCAAATGGTAACCTACCGGCAACCTAGATATAGCACTTTATGAGAATAAATCCACCTGAGTTCCACGGATAAAAGGTGGATGAGGATCCTCAACTCTTTGTTGATGAGGTAAGAAAGCTTACTCAAATTATGCATGTCACTGAAGATGAGTGCGTAGAGATGGTATCCTATAGGCTAAGGGATATTGCATATGATTAATTCTTTATGTGGAAGGATGGTAGGGGTGAGAATGCAGCTCCTATGAGTTGACATATATTTTATAGTGCCTTTTTACACTGGTTCTTTCCTCATAAGATGAGAGTAGCCAAAGTGAAGGAGCTCATGAAACTGAGGTAAGGCTTTATGATAGTGAATGGGCATTACCTTAAGTTCACTTAGTTTTCTAAACATTCACCAATGATGTTATCTAATTCTAGAGCCCATATGAGTAAGTTTGTTACTATATTGTCTTACTTTGTTGTCAATGAGTGTAGGACTGGCATGATGATTGGGGGTATGGATATTTCTTAATTGATGACTCATGCTCAATAGATTGAGGCTAAAAAGTTTAGGGTAAGGAAGAAGAGAAACAAGAGATCTTGGACTACACAATTTGAGTATAGTCAGCCAAGGCTCGAAGGTGAAGACATTTGCAGTTTTTGGATTATTTATCAGTACCTATGCCATCTTCATCCATTGCCCCGACACCCAAGACCCGACAGGGGCAGTGAGGAAGGACTTTGAATACCAGCTCTCATAATTGAATAGTCGGTAGGATAAGTTACCAAAATATACAAAGTATTGCAAGATCCATCCTAGTGAGTGTTTCATTAGAAAAGGTAGTTTCTATGGTTGTGGCAAGTTGGATCACAGGATCAAGGGATGTGTATATGTTAAGCACAAGAGTAGAGATGGCCATCCTCTGACCTAGGCTACTAATTTAGTAGCTCATCCAATCCACCCAGTTCCCCCACGGGGCACATCATCCAGTACCGATAGCGATTAGAGCTTGAATAAGTTATATGATTTACCACCCGCTAGAAGCAGAAGTCTTCACTAGATATTTCCACTGGTATGTTTCATGCCTTTCTCCTTCATTTATATATGTCATTAGACCCAAGATCAAATTTATCTTATGTAACACCATTGGGTATTGTAAACATTGGGGTAGATCCTGCGAATCTCCCTAAGCCCTTCTCAGTTTCTACTCTAGTAGGTGAGTCAGTTGTTGCTACACAAGTCTATAGGGAGGGTCCTATTGTCGTCTTCCATAAGATCACACGAGCGGACTTTCTAGTGTTAGAGATGGTAAATTTCAATGTCAATTTGGGTATGGATTGGCTTCATTCACGCTATACATCAATAGATTGTTGCACCTACGTGGTGAAGTTTTAGTTCCCTAGTGAGATAATTTTTGAGTAGGAGGGTAGTTTTGTGTTTCCGAAAAGTTATTTTATATTTTATATTGAGGATATGAAGTTAATATAAAAAGGGTGTATGTATCATCGTGTTTGATACAAAGTTACAAAGTCTGAAGTCCCTACAATTTAATCAATCTGGGTAGTAAGTGAGTTTCGTAAGGTTTTCCCCAAAGATCCATTAGGGGTACCTCCCGAAAGAGAAATAGAGTTTGGTCTTGATCTGCTTCAGATACTCAGCCCATCTCCATCCCTCCTTGTCGTATGGCTCTGGATGAACATAAAGAGTTAAAAGATAAACTTAAAGATATCTTAGTTAAAGTTTTTATTAGACCCAGTGTTTCTATGTTGGATGCTTTGATCCTTTTTATACAAAAAATGAATAGCATTCGCAGAATGTGTATAGATTATAATAGCTAAACAAGGTCACCTTCAAAGACAAGTATCCCATTCCAAGAATTAATGATTTGTTTGATTAGCTTCAAGGTGAATGTTGATTTTCCAAAATTGACCTGAGGTCGGATATCATTAGTTTAAAGTTAGGGAGCAAGACATTCTGAAATAGCTTTTTAAACCAGGTACGACCATTTTGAGTTTATAGTTTTATTGTTTGGGATGCCAAATGCTCCTGCAACCTTTATAAATTTGATGAATAGGGTCTTCAAGATTTTTTTTGATATATGTGTCATTGTCTTTACAGATGACATACTGGTGTATTCTATGGGTAAGGAAGGATATGTATACCATTTGATAATAGTGTTTCAGACCCTCAAGGATCATTAATTATATGCAAAGTATGATAAATGTGACTTTTTGTTGGAATTTGTTAACTTCTTAGGGCATGTAAATTCATGGACTGGTATTCATGTAGATGGCCAGATGACTAATGCAGTGAAGCACTTGCCTAGACCTATCACTCCATTTCATATCAGGAGTTTTTTAGGTTTAGCTGGGTATTATAGAATATTTATGGAAGAGTTTTCCTCTATAGCCACACCATTGACTAAGCTAAGACAAAAGAAACTAATGTTTATATGGTCGGATAAGTGTGAGAAGAATTTTCAAAAGTTGAAGGATAGATTGACTTCGTCATTGGTGTTAGCTTTATCGGAGGGGTTATACGGATTTGTAGTGTATTGTGATGCTTCTAGAGTTGGGTTAGGTTGTGTTTTGATGAAAAAGGGGAGAGTGATAGCCTACGCTTTTAGGCAACTTAAGGATCACAAAAAGAATTTCCCAACTATGACTTGGAGTTAGCTTCCATGGTTTTTTGCCCTTAAAATTGAAAGACAATACTTTTATGGTGTACATGTTGATGGTTTCACTTACCAAAAGAGTCTCCAGCATGTATTTTCTCAGAGTGAGTTGAATCCTTATTAGAGAAGGTGGTTTTAGTTGTTGAAAGATTATGACCTGAATATGCTCTACTATCTAAGGCCAACTTGGTTGCAGACACACTGAGTATGATATCTATGGGTAGTGTATCATATATGAAAGAGGAAGAAAGTGAACTAGCAAAAGAGGTGCATAGATTAGCCCATTTAGGAGTAAATTTTCTTGACACTTATGATGGGGAAGTATTAGTTCATAACAGTTCAGAATCATCTTTTGTAGTGGAAGTGAAGCAAAAACAATGAAATGATCCCATACTTAGCCAAATATTCGAAGCAGTCCAGCAACAGAAGGTTGAGGTTTTCTCCCAAGTGGGAGATGGTGTATTTTTCTATCAAGGAAGGCTTTGTGTTCCGAGTATAGACAGGTTGAGGGAGAGAATAGTAGACGAGGCTCATGTTTCGAGGTATTCCATTCATCTGGGTGCTACTAAGATGTACTACAACTTATGGGAAATTTATTGGTGGAGAAGTATTAAGAGAGACATAGTAGAGTTTGTAGCCAAGAGTCCAAATTGTCAAAAAGTTACAATTGAACATCAGAGACCGTTTGATATGCTACAGGAGATCAATATCATTTCTTAGAAGTGGGAAATAGTGAATATGGATTTCATAATAGGGTTGCCTTGTAGAAGACGTCAACTTGATTCGATTTGGGTCATAGTAGATCTAATGACAAAATAATCCCATTTTCCTACCTATCAAAACATTAGATACAGTGTAATATTTTGACAAAATATAGATTCACGAGTTATTAAGACGTCATGGGATACCCTTGTCCATTATTTTAGAGAGAGGCACACAATTCTCTTCACAGTTTTGGTAGTTTTTTTACATGCTGAGGGCATGTGATTTAGAATATAAAGGAAGTTGGGATAACCACCTCTCTTTGATTGAGTTTGCCTATAATAATTGTTGTCATGATAGTATTCAAATGTCTCTATTTGAAGAATTGTATAGGCGTAGATGCAAATCGCCAATAGGGTGGTTTGAGGTGTGTAAAGTGACTTTGATTGGGAAGGACTCTATTCTTGAAGCTTTGGAAAACGTTCAGATATTAGGAGGAGAGAGATCAAGTGTTATGTGGGTGATTGGGTATTTATTAAGGTGTCACTTATGAATGGAATAACGAGATTTGGAAAGAAAGTGAAGTTAAGTCATTGATTTGTTAGTATGTATGAGGTAGGGAAAAATGTAGGAGAGATTGCTTATGAATTGGACCTTCCATTAGAGTTAGCTGGAATTAACCTAATGTTCCATGTTTCAATGGTTAGGAAGTGCATTGGAGATCCATCTTTAGTAGTTCCCCTAGAGAGTATTGGGGTAAAAGATAACTTGTCATATGAGGAAATTCCTATGTAGATTCTTGATAGGCAGGTCCGAAGGATAAAGAATAAAGAAGTAACATTAGTAAAGGGTCTTTGGAGAAATCAATAGGTTGAAGGGGCCTTTTGGGAGGCTGAAGTTGACACGATGACCAAGTATCCTAATCTCTTTTGTTCCAACCTAGATTCTTTAGAAGGTAAATAAATATCTTCAGCCAAAACTCTTTTTTTAACGTCGGTTTAAGTATTCTTAAGTCATATCTTATGTGGTGAGTAATTTGATCCTTGTAATAGATATAAGTTTGGCTGGAAGTTTTATGGAAAGGTATTGATTCTTTTCCAAATCCTAAATTAATCACATTTGGGGATGAATGTTTCCAAGAGGTAGATATTATAATACCTCGTGTCTAAAAGCTATTGTACAATGTACAACTTATTTTCTTAAGTCGTATAAACAACATACAAGTTGTATGTTGGAGTCGTACCTATGGATGTATGGAATAGTTGAAGTCTGTTATAGATACGAGTTATTACTAGAAGTCGTCAATACATGTTATGAGTCGTACTAAGTTGAGTCGTACGAGTAACAACCTAGGTTCTCTAAGTTTCTGTCCAAGTTACAAGTGAGGGCCTATAAGTCGTATTAAGATCTTACTATTCGTAGATTAGATTCGTATGATGAGCAGTGTATACCATTTTTGATCCTATTAAACTTACAAGACATGAGGTTAACTCGTATCTTCATCATATAAGTCGTATAGTCAGCTCATTATGACTGGCGGTCAATTTCTGTAATGTTAAGTTAAGAGGCCTTTTGGTCTTTCACTGTAATGCCCCAAAAATCTGTTCTGAGACGTCACATGGTGCTTAGGATCACAAGTGATCCTAAGCTAACACTTCTACTGGCATATCTTATAAGCAACTAGATAATATGTATAAATCTGTACAAAAATCAACGGAAGATAACTCTTTTCTGAATTAGAGAAATACAAAACTAAATTCAAATGATTTCAACTCTACTTTACAAATGAAACTGGAATAAAATACTTTAACTCTACTGACTGTCTATGAAGCCTATACTATAATTACTATAAATGGTTGGGAAGCTACTCCAACTATTAATTAGTACATGTGAATAAGAAAATAAACAACATAAATAAATCTAACTGAAGTCCCCGAATGAGGAGGACTCATCATCTTGCTGGATGGAATCTATAACTACCGGAATCTAAATATGCATACTAAGTCTTGTTCCTACATTATGAGACAGTGTAGCACATAGAAATATATATGTATTAGTACTTTGAAGATGTACTAAGTATATGGGGGTGCAATGTATAAGTAAAACATAACACATAATCATCATTTTAAAAAACAAATGCATGTTAAATGTAGATGACTCACATATCTTGAGTAATATGAAATCTGAATATCATAAGTCATGAAAAGTAAAGCATATAATAGAAAAATCATGAGTCATCACACTTAGTTCTGAAATCTATAATTTTATTCCCTTCTCAAATCATATAAACTAAGTGATAAAGAGCTCTCCTCTATATCTGAAAGCTAAGACTATAACTTTGAAACTGAAATCTCAAGTTAAAAAATATTTGACTAAGCTTATGATCCTTTACACTTAATATCTAAAATCCTTAGGGAAATTACTTTTAAAACCCTTTTCAATACTGGTATAAAAGAAATAACTTATCTATAAGGGAAAATACTTTGTCTTAAGGTGATACTTTCGGAAGCTTTTATTAACTACTAGGGAAAGTAATCAACATCTGTTTATTTACTTATACTAGCAAGGAAATACTTTTATTTAAGGAAAAATACTATAAGAAACTACTTTGAAAATCTCACTATTAGGGAGGTTCTCTTAACCGATATACTCCATGCGTGCTACATGGAGTCCAACGTTTTGTCCTCCTAAGGAAGAAACCTCACGTTGGGGAGAGGCATCATACTCTTGCCAGGGAGTATAACTTAACCTAAGCGATCACTATTTCTGCATCGGGCCCATAAATCTCAATCCTATAGTGGCACATAGTTCTGGGGTATGAAACCATAGTAACTTACCTGACTCTGTGCTAAATACTACTCTCTTTAGTTAGCTACGCTCATCTTATCGAAATCAACTTTAAAATAGTCTCATAGTTCATAAAGAACCCAACTATAAAATCTGTAATCTCATTTATAAAAGTGGATTTAAAAACAACTATGACCATTAAGATCAAAACTTTCTAATAATCTTTAAATAATCAAATCATGGGTGCTTATAGCACAAAAATTCTTAAAATTACAATTTCAAGTAGGGCTTAATAACCCATAATTCAATCTCTGGTTAAGGCATGTCAAAATACATACTGAATATCATAAGGATTCATAAATCATATAGAAATCTGAAAATTTTTAGCAATATGACTTATAACCTCAACATACTCATGTACTTCAATTTCTAAAACATTTAAAACATCAGAATCTCAAGAATAACAACATAGGGTAAAAACCCATACTTTAATTCCATAAGAAAACGTGTAAAATCGTATATCTTTCTAATTAAAGATGTGTTTTGGGTATAAGGATAAAAGGATTGTACTTATTCGAACCCCACCTACCTTAGATTATGAATTTAGATGAACAAGCTTGCTTGATACTCTCTTTCATACTCTTTACTGAGGGTTCTTGAAGCTTTTGACATGGGAACCTTGAATCTATAAGTAATTTGTAAAAAATATGGTGAAATCTTGTGGTTCTTGGAGAAAGCTTTGGATCTTGCTCTTGAGGGTTAACCTTGAGAGAAAACCTTATTTTTTATTGCTAGAGTACAATACAACGTTTGCTCCTTAAATCTGATGTATTTAGATGTGAAAAGGGTGGAAAAAAACCCAAAAGCCCTTTTAAAAATAACCTTAATTAGCTGAACAGAAATGTGCAATGGTCTGTCGCTAGATCGATGACCCATCGACCTTCCCGCCATACTTGGCTAGAATGTGACTTTTTTGCCTCTCTTGCAATGGTTTGGGTGACGGTTTGTCGCTAGCTCGACAGTCCATTAGCCTTTCCATTGATCATGCCTAGAAGGTGGGTTCACTGCCTCAACTGCAATAATTTGGGTCACAGTCTGTTGCTAGCTCGATGGTCCGTCTGCCTTCCCGTCGCACCTGGGTAGTTCAGACAGCTTATTGTAAACTGGCCATAACTTTTTACTTCGATGTTGTATCTTGGGAAAATTGGTCTCACTGGAAAGCTAATTCAATTTAGCCCACGATAAGATGTAAAATTTAGGAAAATTAAATATGATTTAAACATTACTCACTTTGCAAGTTACCCATTAATATTCTACAGATAAAATTTAGCTTGAAAAAAGTTTGGGGTATTACAACTTAGCTAGATTTTCTAAGTCTAGGAACTCTTTGGGTACACTTTAAGGGACTTAGGTAACAAGGATTTTTCAGGGTCTTACATTTCCCCTCTTATATTTCCGAACCCACAACTTATAACCTAAAAAGGAGCATTATTTTTCTTCACTTTCAGTCAATTAACAACACTTTCCTCCTCCTATATTCAAAATCATCAAGATTAGGTTTTCTCTCACAAAGTCATCTTTAAATTCTAAAATTTCAAGCTGTCTTCACAAGTCAAGGAATTCTAAGTATGTTGGTTTTATGAACAAGGTTATTCTTTCATCTGTGTGCCTAAAAAATATAATTTTAAAAGGGAATTTGTGTATTTTGAATTAGGGTTCATACCCAAATAACATATCATTTAAGTATGACATTACTTTGTGATAAAAAGATTCAAGTATTTCAAGGTTTATCCACAAGTGTTCATCTTGATTATGATTTAAAGTAAAAAGAAGCATAACTTGTTTTTATTTTACAAAACCATATGTTATTTTAAGGTGAATTTCTTAAGTATGACCATATACATAATTTGGGAGTATTATTTACCACCATGAAGGGAATGCGAATAAGCGTATCTAAAATTTATAGAAACTACGAGCCACCATAGGTTAAGATTTTTTCCAATATGGATGGGGTATAGTGATCATTTAGGTTAAGGTTCTATTTCGATGGTAAGGAAAGAATATCTCTCCCTAATGTGGGTAAGAAGTAGGATTCCATCGTAGCTCACATGGTTAATGTCGGTGAGAAGAATATCGCATAAGAAAGAATAATGGTAAAGAGTTTTTAATCGTAGTGTTATGGCTCACTAAGTTTACTCTTATGACTCATTATCCATGTTTTATGATCTTGCAGTGTTTAGTTTTACTCAATTTCAAAGTGATTTATTTACCCTTAGCATGCATTATTTGAAGCTTTATATATATATATATATATATATATATTCAGTACTTATTTTACTTTGCATTCACACCCACATACTAAGTAAAGTCCAGAGATACTGACCCACTTATATGTCTATGTGGCATATTATCTTATAATTTAGGTTCTCGTGCTCGTTTCCAACAGCATGATTAACTAAGGAATCATCACCCACACCCCAACTTTTGGTGAGTCCTCATAGTTTGAGGACCTAGCTTATCAGGCTTTTGTTCATTTATGAAAGTAATTTACTTATTTGATTTATGTTTATATGCAGGTTAGCTGGGGTCTATCCTAGTGTCTCTTTAGTTGGTAGTAGAGTCTTGTCAGACTTTTTATTTTCTAATTTCAAAGAGTTTAAGGTTTCCAAAGTTAATGATTTATATTATGTTGTGGAATTAATTATCTTTAGTACATAATCATACAAGGGTTCAGCGTTCTTGCGAGTTGTAAGTTGGATAGATATCATGGGTTAGTTAGTGTACCGCTATTATACTATTGAGAACTATCTGACGTCCAGTTGGAATATCCATGGCTTTACACCACTCTAGTTTTGTCTGCCATTTTTAGAACTACTAAGGAAGGCCTTGGCATTCTCAAACCAAGTGTATTAAATACTAAAAGAAGCATCAAGTTGATGCTCTCCACCAAATCACTCAAATTCTATTGAGACTAAAAGAAGTTAAGTGATTTGGTGGCAAGCAAATTCATTTTATGAGACAATGTTTATAGAGAAGAAGTTGTACCTCTCCATACAAATTCATAAAAGTTAAAAGTTCCATTGTCTCAATAAATTTTTACGAATTTGTATGGAGAGGGTAAAACTTCTAGTGTCTTTAATCTTTTTGGGCATCTTTGTCATAACCACAGAGCTACACTCTTCAGTAAGTTCCATTGTCTCAATATCACTAAGCCTCCTCTTTTTTGTTACCGATCCTTTACATACTTAGCATACTTGGACACTCCCTACAAAATATATAACAAAGAAAGATTAATGTGGTTTCTCTGAACATGTAAAAGAACTTCATAAAAAACATCCTTTTTGGCTTTCTTTAGGATTTTAGAGAATGATGGTGGTAGTCTCTTTGATTCCTTGTCAACCTATTTAGTCTTCTTCCTTTCAGTCACTTTCTTTGGGACTAGTTTTTCCATAGTTAACAGTCTTATCAAATCTACTTGCACCTTATGTATATGCTATGGTCATGCATTTGTCAAGTCTCTACTACTCCTTAATGTAATTAACATATCTTATTTTTAATTCTCTATACCACCGAGCAATGCCCATTGTAATCTTGTATTCTAAAACAGGTGCAGTCTGACTCATCAATTTCTCTAAGGCTTGAGTTGCAAATTTCTGATTTCTCTGGTATGCAACCATATTTTATTGCTCATCTATAATCATTTTGAGCATTTCTTAGGAATTGATAGACTGAGCTCGCTATTGAAAATTTTATGCCTGATTTCCACCCGATGCATAGTTGGGCTGACAATAAATTTATATTGTAAGAGTTACAAAAATTATGGTTTACCCTTTGTGCATTTCCCCCAGTATATACTGACTTTTAATTTTATCCATATAGGGCAACATAATGATCTCTACCTACACATACTTCACACCAAACCTGGACTTGATAAACTTACTGCACAGGTTGAACCATATTAGTTAGAACTAGGCCTTGAAATGTAATCAGGTTGTTAAGTTGAATCATTATTTGTTTATAAGAAGTAGATAACTGTGCAACCAATATTGTTATCACATCCCTTATTGACAAGCCTAAAATCTTTTTCACTATAAGGCTTTATTATGACAATTCTGATTACCCTGTGCAATTTTGTCTAATATAGGATACAACTTTATATATGTTTTCTTCAAAGCTTGACCACGTATAATTAAATCCAGAAAAATTATTGCATTTAGTCAAAGAATTTCAGCAAAACTAAGAGCAAATACCTTATTACATTATTGATGAAGTAGGCAATCTCTGAGATGACCTTTGAGCCTTTCCTAAGCCATGTACAAGTTCTCTTTGGGATTCTTCTTCAAACTAAGGATTTCACTTCTCTATTTTGAACTTTTATTAGATATGAAGAATCTGATAAGGAACTTTCTTACAAGATCATCCTATATTGTGATGGAATTTTAAACTTTTCCATTTTACCACTTATTAGTTTCTCACAAAAGTGATAATGGAAAATTTATAAGCCTCACATAATCTATGGAGACCCTTGTAGTAATAAATGTGACACTGATCTCTTGGAGATTTTGAAGATGAAATTATGTGTCCTCATGATTCTAACCAGTAAACTACCCACTTGTGTTCAATAATTGCACTATGTTTTTTTAATCCAAAATTTGCCTACATGTTCAATTTGTAGTTGGCAGAGATAATATCAGTTTCAAGTGGGATTGCCCATTCACACACTTTCCTTGGTGATTCCATGACTCCAGGAACAAACTCAACCAATTGATCTTTCCCAACCAATGGTATTGCCAGAAGTGCTACTTATCTTCTCAACTGGTGTAAGAAACAGTCAGGTTTAGTATCTGGTTGGACCAAATCCTTATCCCTTTCCATTTTACTAGCTTCACTAACCTATACCTGGAAGATGAGTAGCTAAAAAATGATTATAAAACATATCAAATAAAATATTAAACTTAAAACTAGAAATTTAACAATCTTTAAGTCCCCAACAATGGTGCCAAAAACTTGTTGAAACTTTTTCATACACTTTAACGTACATAGTCAAACAAGTAATAAAGTCACACTTTATGATAGTTAGGTTTTCATAGCCAAGGGACTTGAAGTTAGTTTATTTCTAATTTTAATTGTACTTATAAATTTTACAAGAGTGAGTTTGAAACAATAAATAAAGAATTACAACTTAAACAAATGATCAAAAGTAACAACAATAATAATCTTAGAGGAAAATCAATATAAAAAAAGAATCTAGGGGTTGTGGCATGATGCCCATTCATGAATAATTTTTGTTTCTAGCTGGTGTTAGTGTTTATCATGATCAATGATGTATGGGGTTGGTAATATAACTTTGAAATGGTCAACCTCTATGTCTTCTATCCAAACTAGTCTCCCAACTACATTGTTGAGTGAGGATGTCAGTAGTTAATTTAGATGCATTAAGTTGTCTTCCTATAGAGTAATCAAGTGATGCAATTAGGTATATTTCTATCCTAATAGCAAATCATTCATTCATAATTATCTGCTAATCAATTCAAGATATGATTCTCACTGCCTATATTCTTTATTCCATCCCTCTACTCCTATGGTCAATTTTGTTTGAGACTTGGATTTATTCTAAAGTTCATAACTCTTCATAATAGCAAAGAAAGAACGCATATAAAGAAAAAATAAATCCTAAATAAGCATCAATTTTTCATAGTCTCTGCCACATAAAGAGGGTATTGAGCCACTCACAGTTTGGCAAAGAATCACCATAGATGGATACATAAAGTAAAACTACAAGGACGAAATATAAAGGATCAAAAAACCTAATGTAGCTCTCTCTTGATTTCTTCATTTTTCCCCGGCCTTCAGTTGATCCAAAGATGTCTTTTCATTATCGATAAGTGTTTTTTATATACCACAAACTAGACGAAGATTCTGAGAATCCTAAATGTCTTCCATAAGCTGTACTACATGAAATATATGCATTGAACACTTATCCCTCAACTTAAACCAAGTAAAAAATCATATGTTAGCCTCCTTGAATGTGTTTTTATCCCAAGGTTGTGGTGTTTGTGTTGTGTTTTGTGATTTCGTATTGTGCACTGCCCAAAATTTTCTACCCCTTTTTTCTTCGTGTTTAGTTATTTAAATAGTATCCACTTTTTATAAACCTGTCTCAAAAGGATTACGTTCAATTACAAACTTATTCCCACATAAACTAGGACTAGGAATGACTTTTTAACTGTCTTGAGTGTTGCGTATTGCGAAGGCCAAAGATGGATGTGGAGGTTGCATTATGATTCTATTTTTGGCTCAAATACAGTGACCAACATGAACATGCTATGCCTGGCCCAACTGAATTAGGGGTGGAGGTTGTGTGGTGGGGAGAAAGCTGCAAAACAACATAATTTTGCCCTATTTTCACTCTATGCTTCTCATCAAGCTTGCTTCTTGTTTCCTCTCCCATTGTGGCTAATGTTCATATTTATTTATCACCCAAATCATCTCCAATGGCCTCCCATGGAATATCATCTAAATACTTAAGAGATACATCATATAAAGCTACTTAAAGCTACATAAAAACACTAACAACTTAGGCTGGTTTACCTAGTTATCTCGTCTAACCTTCCCCTGGCAATTGTATTGATTCAATTGTATTATAACCAACCTAAACATGAGTATTATCACACAATTTCACAAATATCCCTAAATCTGCACATAACCATTGAAAACCATGCTTAAAATTACGCAAAACTAAGCTAAATGAGCATAAAATATTAAATTTAGTTGTATAATTATGCGTAAAATGAAACATAAACCAAATACGCTACGCAACTACAAATGACATTTTGAACTCAACATAATCATCAATATTAAAAATAGAGGTTGTCTCGATGAAATCTTGACCAATGTCAATAATTTCCTAGTTTTACTAAAACCACCCAAGTGATTGAAATTAATTCAAAAGCCTTAGGACCCGAACCAAATGTCCCTTTAGCTTAAAATCGACATTCTAGAGCTACCATAACTAATGAAGTTCCCGTCCAATCCTATTTACTAGAAATTTTAAATAAAATTGAATTTCTTATTATAAAATCTTTAAATAGTGAAATTAGTTTAAAACCCAATAGAACAATTTAGGAATCATGTTACCAATCTCTATTGGTCACAAATAGTATAGGAAATCAGTAGGAAGGGTCAGAATATTAAAAGTACATGAAAATTCAAAAAAATTACATAGAGGGTCATTATATTATTCACTACTAAAAAAGATTGTCCAACTTGAAAGTTAAGGAATAGAAGGTACCTAAAACTTGAAAAGGTGAGGATATCTAATGAGCATGTCTTGATCATTATCTCAGGTAGCCATCTCAATGAGATGGTACCTCCACTAAACATTAAATGAATGAATCTTCTTAGTTCTAAACTTAGTGACTTATCTTTATAGAATTACAACTTGCTCCTCCTTATAGTCCAAGATCTCATCCAACTAAAACGAATACCACTGAAGAATATGAGGCTTATCAAGAACATACTATCTCAACCTAGGTATATAGAGAACTATATGTACAATACTCATAACTAGGGTCGCGACAATACCTTAGAAATGGAGGTTATTTTGAGGATTGAGTAACTTATTTTCATTCTGACAATTCAGATTTGATCAGGTTAATTATAAATAAGGCTTGTTGTACTAGATATTCTATTAGTCTTGGGGAAGAATAGATGTATTAAGACTTGATACGTCATTTTTGGTGTTTGGGATGATGAAATATATTGCAAACTTTACAACTCGATACATGAAATGCTAATTGGTGAATTTTGAGCACTTAAGACCTACTGGTTAAACGTAGTGGTTACCTATTCTTGAGTGAAAATGGGAGAAGATAAATAAAGCTTTTATTATCTATTCATTATAAACATTTTAGGATTTTAATTTCATTTGGGTCATTATTGATAGGTTTACTTAATCTACTCACTTTTTTCAATTCAAATGTCTTATATTTTAGAGAGGTTAGCTTAGACCTATATCTATTTGATCATTCATTTTTATGAGGTATAGGTTTCAATCATTTTTATTATGGTAATTAGTTCACATCTTCTTTTTAGAGGTCAATGTTAAGGGAATTGGATACCCGAGTTGATCTTAGCACACCCTTTTACGATCAAATTGATGGTTAGTTATTGCACACTATTTAGGTTCTAATTGACATATTTTAGGATTTCTTTTTTAATTTTTGACATTAGTGGAATAAATTCTAATCCTTGGCAGATTTCATGTAAAACAATAATTATAATTTGATTTTTAAGATGGCTTCATTCTATACATTATATTGTAGGAGATGTTTTTGGTGGGTTAATTTGTTGCTTTTGTCTATATGCCATGTGGCACTAATTGATTGTGTGATTATTTGGATTGGTTTTGGGTGATTTGGGAGAGACTGTATATAGATCATAGTACGTAGAAGAGTCATGCCGATAGGAGAATGATACATATGGAGTTCTCAATTGCTTATAGAGTATTCTAATGAGTATCACCCATAGAGAGAATGATGAGTTTTTGGAAGAAGGCTAACCTTAGTCCCTGGTAAATTTGGCCACTTAAGATACTATATCATTTTGATGATGTTGTATATGATTTACATTTGCCTCTACCAATTCCCAACTATATGTAAGCTAATACCATAACCCAGAGCGAACAACAAGGTGAACTTCAAGAACATAAAGGTTCTAGATAGGATAAACAATCATAAAATATACCAATCGTGGAACTTGGTAGAGCTAGTACAAGAACAACTAATAGTTTTAATATTAACCCAAGTCTAAAATTGTCAGCACATCTATCTAGCATACTAAAGACAAAATATAGGGATGGAAGAAAATCTGGTGAATCTAACTCCAAGATCTCACATACTATATGTATTTCAAATGATGAGAAACTAGCATCAAGGGACCAGGGCCCCGAATTTGTAACGTACAATAAATTTGGCATGCATTGTCTGCAGAGTCTTTCCATCAAACTTACAAGTGCTATTTGGTATTGATTATTATAGTTGGTCCAATTATCTTTCAACCCTAATCATTGTCCTCTTATATAATAAATTTGCAGGTGTAATTTAGTATTGATTAGGACAACTAATCTAATGATCTTTCAGCCTGAATCATTATTATCTTGTGTAACAAACTTGTAGGTGCTATTTTATATTGATTAGGAAATACGGTCCACTGATCTTTTAGACATAATCATATCTCATCTATAAAATGAAAGATACAACTCTTCTTTAAAAAACAATTTGCACAAATTTAAAAAGTGAAGTGAGGCTACAAAAACACCATGTTAAGATTGCTCAAGTATAACTCACGTTCTTATCATTGTACTATGCTTAATAATTGAGTGAGTGTTCTTAAGAAACTAATGATATGTAATTGAAATACTCATGCTACAAGAGTAGTGGTTTTCTCTTTGAGTAGAAAGTTCTTAGGTAGAGTTTCCTTAGTGTGACACTGATTAGAGTAAATCAATGTAGAGAGTCCTTTGTAGAGTTACCAAGATGAATTTGTAATTGAGTTGCCACTAGAAAAAGAATCCTAGACGTAGGTTGCAATCTCGACTGTAATTAGGAGGTTGATTAAAGTGGATGACTTTGGTGCTTTTGAGGGCAAGCCTTGATTTTTTCTTTTCCAGGTTTCCACATAAAAATATTGTTCTTTTACTCGTTCTGAATTGTTTTAGTTCTCCTCCACTATATTATGTACTTTTCCAGTGATTGACTTTGAGGGACCTGGACCCTCACTATGTAGTGCAACCTTCAGGGTTTCTACAGTTGGTATCTGAGTTGGTTCACTCTACAAGGTTCACACCTACAGTGTTTTGGCTATCATGGTCGCTTCAACAAACATGCAAAATGGTTTATCTACAAGATGATTACCTACATTTAATGGACAATACTATGGGTAGTGGAAAACAAAGATGGTTGACTTCATTATGGCTCAAGATATGAACTAATGGACATCATCCTTGATGTAACTCATGTTCTTGTAAAATATATCACAGAAGAAGATGTTAAAAAATAGTTATCAAAAGCAGCAGGGAATTCAATGAAGAAGACAAGAAAAGAATTGAAAAGAACTACAAGGTAAAGAAACTGTTAGTATTTAGTATAGGTCAAGATGAATACAATAGGATTTCTATTTGTGAAAATACAAAAGATATCTGGGACTACTTGAAAATAGCTCATTATGAAACTACAAATGTGAAGGTTTTCAAAGTTGACATGCTGACTACCTAGTATGAAACCTTCACATTGAAAGAAGGAGAGACAATACATGAAATGCATACAAAATTTACTTCCATCACAAATAAGCAAGCTACGTTGCTTAGGAGAAGTGATTCCACTATATAAATAAGTGATGCATATTCTTAGGGTTCTTCAAAATTATTGGGAAATCAAAGTAGATGTTATAACTAAGGAAAGGAATCTAAAAGCACTCACTATGTATGAGCTTATTTGAAATTTAAAGACTCATGAACTCAAGAAGCAGCAAGACATAAAGAGAAGAAAGAAGGAAAGAAGGAAAAAAGGAAAAAAATCTATCAATGAGGGAACTAAAATTAGATTTTAATGAAAAAGACACTAATGTTTCCTATTTGGCAAAAAAATTGTTAGAGCTAGAAAAATGGCTAGTTTTAAAGAAGTGGAAGTGGCAGCAAAAAGGGAGAAATTATGGAGGTTTGTCACAAATGTGGAAGTCGTAAGAACATCTATAAATATTTTCCAATGCACAAAATGGATTGTCAGGGTTATCACAACACTTGAGGTGACATTGGAAGAAATAGGGACCAGGTCCCTGTAAAAATCAAGAAGACAGGGTACAACTGATGTTTAAGTTAAACAAGCTTTAGTTAGTTGGGGTGACTCCTATAGTTAATCTGATAAATGAGAGAAGTTAGAAGATGTTTCTATGCTTGCTAAGTTGGATGAGAAGGTGACCTTTGATTCTTTTTTTACTTTTATGGAAAACACTAAAGATGAAGAAGAAAATGATGTAACACTCTTCGACCTTAAAGAAAACATGGATAACTATTCTACAAGAAAGATAAAAAAATCTTGTAAAAGTATTGATTGATTCCATATGTGAAATGACTAAGAAAAAATTTTCACTAGCAGAAAAGGTAAAAAGTCACGAGCTTGAGGTACTTGCTCTAACTCTCCAAATATCTAAAACTAAAGAGCAGGTTAAGTTAAAATCTAAAAATCCAAGCTTAGTTAATCAACTGGAGAAGGCTAAAAGTACATATAAAAAAGAGAAAAATAATTCTCTAGAAGAATAGATAGAAGATTGGGAGCTTGAGTTAATAGCTTCGACTCTCCAGATATTAGAAACTGAGCCACATATTGCTAAACTGAAACTAAAAAATTTGAGTTTTCTATGTCAACTGAAGAAAGTAGATACTTCTTAGAGTAAATGAAAGAAATAAGTCTCAAAATTTTAGGTTGATCTTGAATAAAACTAGAGCATTCTCAATAGTTTCTCACGACTACACTTTAAACGAATAAGATGTTAGAAAATTACCTAGTTCGTCTAAGGGAAGAACTTAAAAAATCTCTATAATGTAATACATCTTCTCAAATCCTTTATACCTTTACTAATCAAGGAGCTAATAATTATAAGGTCCTTGGGTATCGGCACAATACTCGTTCATATGGGTCACAAGGCAAGGTTGATCGAATTGACAAAAACAAAGCATGTAAATCCTTGTGCACTCGCTGTGGAAGAGATGGACACTTGAAAGAAAACTGTCCAAGCTAGCTCAGAGAAAGAATGAAAAATATTAGACATGTCCACCAGGGAAGAACCTATCCCAAAGCTGTCAGATATTGGAAAAACATGAAGAATCCCATACTACCTAGATTGACAAAAAAGGATTTAATAACACCTCTGCCCTCCTACTGGGAACTAAAACTTCAATTGGTTCCCAAGTCTAATAAATGATTGAAGTGCATGAAGGAGAAAGGGTTTTCAATCCACAAAATATTCTTGTTACTTATTGATGTGTGAGAAGATGCTAACATATTTGAGGCTTTTAACTAAGAATAATTGCAAAGTCTTAAGAAACCTTTTTTGTTTTTAATTGTTTTCTATTTGATATTGTAATAAAAGTCATGATACAAGAGAACCAACAATAATGGAAGTAAAAGAGTTGATTTCTGAGCAAGTATAGAGGGAAGTATAGCTGACGACTTGTCTGATAATGCGTTAGCCTTGTGATAATCTATCAGAGTTGCCGTCAGCCTTAAATAGAGAATGAGCTTCAGCTGAATTCATAAAGACATATATGATAGGGCATTAGAAGTATGATAAGTCATCAGGCTCATTTTTACGATTAGGAAGGGAATGGGATTTGAAGTGAAAAGTGACGACAATTTTGATATGTGGTCACATGTCTGATACGCCATCACATCTCATCGTCAACCTAAGGCAGAGATTCTCAAAAGTAAAGAGGAGCTGATGACATTCCTGATAAGTCGTCAGACTCCTGATATACTATCACACACATCGTCGCCTGTCCGAGAAAATACTATAATCTATGATTTTATTTTCTTAATTAGGCTGAAGTATTTAAAGTATATGTTAGGGTTTTCTAATGAGATAGGAAGGAGGGAACTGACATTTTGAGAATCTCTTCTCTCTAGTTTTCTAACTTGAACTTTACAATTATTTTTGGAGAGATTATTACATTTGTTTGGAATTTTCTACTGTGAATCAAATCTAAGAAACACTTGTTAATATTCATCTTTTTCTAAGTTCATATATCAATCTATGAATTCAACTTGTGGTCTTGATTATTTTATAACGAGTAGCTAAATTACCTGAACTCGAGATGTGGGATCTATGGGTTTGGGTTTGTGACGTAACTATGTGTTCAATAATCTAATAGTGGTAGAAACTTCTTGTTAATTCCACTATTTTATACTCTGGCTATTGGTTGCAAACAATAGGCCTTGCTTACTGGTGATTTTCTTGAGATAAGAAATCAACCCTAGTTCAAAGTGAATTATCAATAGGGACTTAAAAGCATCAAATTTCCATTTAATAATTAATACTGTAGCAAGATTAATTTACTTGAGATAACATCCTGTTGAGAATTAGGTAGTTTTATGTCGAAATAGGTTGAGAAATATTTAGACATATAATCAACAAGGATAGTCTGTTGTTCCTACCTACCACAAGAATCTTGAACCGTTACTAGTGTCTGTCAAATGCCAACACCCATAGTGAATATAACTTTGGTTTTCCTTAACATATTGTTTTCAAACACTAAATTGAGAAGTAATTATTTGTTACCTTTCAAAAAACTTTCTTTCACATAAAACTAATAACTATAAGTTGATTAACCCGTAGATAACTCTAATTCACACCATATTACCTGTGGGATTCATCCCCAAAAATATTGGGTTATATATTGACTACGATCACTTACATTCTCATAAGAGAGTTGTAGTTTGAGTGTTATCAAAAATGGTGCTATTGTCGGGGAATACGGTTGTAAATTAAAGCTATGTACGCTAATTGACTATTAGTAAGGTTTCCTAGTTTTATATTTATTTGTTGTTTTTGTTTTCTGTAGGAATTTTTTGGTGCTTGCCAATAACTAAAAGTTCCAGAGAACCATTATTACCATTTAATTTAGAACCACAACTAATTGATAGTATGGCAGACCAGCAAGAGGCTGACAGGTTAGCAGCCTTAGTTAGAGCTCAGGTGAATGTGCATAATAATGGTCAAAAAGTATGGCATCCAAATCCTGAGGATAATGTCTTGGGAGATAAGGAGTTGCTAAATCCTGGCAACCCAAGGCGTGCAGAGCAAATTGCTCCACCAATATACCGTAATACTAACAGGAACCATCCATTCCGAGGAAAGCAAAAACACCAGCCAGTCCATTATAACCTCAATGATGATGATGATGGAATGGATGGAGCAGGTGAAATGGGTTCATTATTCCTCCACCATTATCACCTGGCACAAAATTCAACATTACGAGTACTATGATCCAACTCTTTAATTTGAAGGGGTTGTTTGGTGGGCTTCCTAGGGATGATCCGAACTAGCATATGGTGAACGTTGTTACCATTTGTAAATCTTTTGATAGCCTAGGAGTGAATCAGAATGTTATTCGTTTGAGATTGTTTATGTTGTCTCTGTATGGGGAGGAAACATTGTGGCTAAATAAGCTGACACCCGATTCTATAACCAACTAGAGGCAGTTGAAAGGAGCTTTCCCAAAAAGGTTCCTTCCACTTGATAGGAGAGTATAGCTGAGGGATGAGATCAGCAACTTCAGACAGCTCCCAACTGAAGCCTTGTATGAAACTTGGGAGAGATTTAAAAAGAAGCTTAAGCAGTGTTCGAACCACAATATGATGGACATATACTTGATGGAGACTTTGTACAGGGCTCTTAACTTTATGACAAAACCTATTGTAGATAATGTTGTTGGTGGCTCATTTGTTGATATTACATTCCTAGAGGCTTTAAAAATACTTGAGAGAATGACCAAACAGAGTGAAGCATGGCATACCAGGTACTCTGTGGTAGCAAGCCCTACTATTTCTATTGGTATGACTGCAGATGGAATTGCTAGCCAACTATTTACTATCAGATAAAATTGAGAAAGTGAAGGTTGTGAGTTCGCAGAGCAAACGTAGAGTCAGACAAAGAAGAAGAGGTAAACTATGTATATTATCAAGGGGGTTTCTGAGGCAATATCCAAGGAAATCAAGGTCAGACTTAGTATGACAAGGCTGGATATAAGAACCAGGAGCAAGGTAATTGGTGGAGCAATAATGATAGGAGCGGGTTATATGTTTCTCCTTGAAATCATAAGCCTGCTACAACAATTTTTGATAAGATATCCCTAGAGGATATGATAGATAATTTATTAAAGGGAGCGGAGGCTACAAACTTAGGATTGACTACCATGAAGTTCAATTTGTCCTTTATGAGTTAGTTAGTAAATTTGCACTCTACATCGATCAAACAATTGAAATAACAAATGATCCAACTCAACGTTGTGCTAAACCAGAAGAAGAGTAGAACGTTACCAAGTGATACAGTTTAGAAAAAAGAAGTGATGGATCATGTATGATAATTACCACTAGGAGTTGTAAAATATTACCTAGCCCTTCTAATGAGCAAAAGTTTGATTGATGATATCACTGAAGTAGATGATGAACCCAAAGAAGAATTTCCAGTAGATTCTGGGTAGCTGGATGGTTCAGATGATGCTCCGAAACAAGGAAAAGAGAAGGAAAAAGAAGTAGTGGTGAAAACTCTTACACGAAAACCACATCTCTTTCCTCAAAGATTGAAGTAAAAGGTTGATGACATGAAATTTAGTAAATTCATGGCAATGTTCAATCAGTTAACAATAAATGTGCCTTTAGTGGAGGCACTCGAGTAAATGCCAGGGTATGTTAAATTCATCAATGACCTTATGAGAATTAAAAGAGCAGTGAGCTACAAACCAGAGGATAATCTTTACCATTGTAGTGCTATTTCTACACGGTCCTTAGTGTAGAAGAAGACCAACCCTGGAGCATTCACTATTCTATGTACAATCGGGTCTCTCAATTTTGCTAAGGTCCTATATGATCTGGGTGCGATTATAAATCTGATTTCGGTAGCCGTGTATAAAAATCTAGGATTGGGGGATCCTACCCCAACAAATATGCAATTGGTAATGGAGAATAGGTCTGTAAAGCGGTCAGTAGGAATATTACATGATTTAATGGTAAAGGTGGCCGAATTTTTACTTTCTGTTGATTTTGGGTAGACCATTCCTTGCTACTTGGAGAGTAGTAGTGGACATTGAGCTAAATAAGAAGAAGTTCAGGTTCAATGACAAAGAAGAAAGATTCAAAATGCACCAATCTACGACACAACAAAAGGAGATAAGTGTCTTCTCAATTATAGATATGTTTTATGAAGATGGGAAAAAGGTAGCAGCATGGTTTCTTGACGAAGTCTGAGTAGTCAAGATAACCTAGTCATGCCGTAATATTAAATCAAGCATTATTGGAAGGCAACCCAAAATTTTTTTGTTTAAAAGTAAGTTGTTTTAATTTATTTAGATAGGAAGCATAATGAACTGAAGAGGTATGCAGGGGTCTAGGTAAAAATTGATGAAGTCAGCCAAGGGACCTGACAACAGATGTGATGAGTTATCACAATTATGATAATCTGTCAGATATGTCATCAAAAATCCAAAAGAAGGAAATGGGATTTGAAGTGAAGAAGCAATGAGAATTTTGATAATTCATCACATGTCTAATAATCCATCACGTCTCATCGTCATCCTAAGTCTGAGATTGTGAAAAATAAAGAGGAGCTGATGATATTCCTAATAAGTCCTCAGACTCCTGATAAGACGTCACACACGTCATGGCCTGTCCGAGAAAATACTGTGATCTATGATTTTATTTCCATAACTAGGCTGAAGTATTTAGAGCATATGCTAGGGTTTTATTATGAGATAGGAATGGGGAACTGATGTTTTGAGAATCTCTTCTCTCTAGTTTTCTGACTTTAACTTTACAATTATTTTTGGAGAGATTATTACAATTTATTTGGGATTTTCTACTATGAATCAAATCTGAGAAACACTTGTTGCTATTCATCTTTTTATAAGTTCATATATCAAACTATGAATTCAACTTGTTGTCGTGATTATTTTATTATGAGTAGCTAAATTCCCTTAACCCGAGTAATGGGTCTATGGGTTTTGGTTTGTAACGTAACTAAGTGTTCAATATTCTAACGGTGGTAGAAACTTCTTGTTAATTCCATTATTTTATATTCTGACTAGTGGTTGTAAACAATAGGCCTTGCTTACTGGTGATTTGCTTGAGATAAGAAATCAACCCTAGTAAGAAGTCAATTATCAACATGGACTTAGAAGCATCAAACTTCCTTTTAATAATTAATGTTGTAATAAGATTAATTAACTTGAGATAACATCCTATTATGAGATATAAATTTCCTAAGTTCGAGAGAATCAGGTGGTTAGATGTCTAAATAGGTTGAGAAATATTTAGTCATAACTTTGACAAGGATAGTCTGTTGTTCCTACCTACTACCAGAATCTTGAAACATTACTAGCGTCTGTCATATCCCAACACCCATAGTGAGCATAACTCTGGTTTTCCTTATCATATTGATTTCAAACACTGAATTGAGAAGTAATTATTTTTTACCTTTCCAAAAACCCACATTTATAGAAAACTAGTAACTATCAGTTGATTAACCCGTAGATAACTCAAATTCACACCATATTCCGTGTGAGAATCGACCCCAACATAGTTGGGTTATATATTGACAATGATCTCTTACATTCTCGTAAGAGAGGTAATGTTTGAGCATTATCATTTAACTACACAAGACTAAAGGGAAGGTCTAACTGTATTCTCTTTCCTAAGACATTTCAAGGTGAAAGTGTCTTACATGATTAGAGCTTCTATCATAATAATGAGCTCACAAAGATATGAAATAAGTTGTCGTGTTCAAAGCAATGTAGAAGGAACCCTGGACACTTAACGAATGCCAAGTCTAGGACCTAGTTCTCAGGCCTATTACTAGAACAAGTCTTGGTAAAATATGGTGTAATAAATCTAACAAGATAAAGTTGGGATTTATCAAATCGACCTGACCTACTATCAAGAGAATCAGTGTCTATTCACAAAATTTGCTAGGTTTAGGAGGCAGGTATCTTTGGTAAATTAGGTACATATTTGACTTACTCAGTACCAAACCCTTGTAGGAGTACACCCATGGGAACAACATTGGAAGTAGACAGATGCGACAAGCACAAACTTGAATAATCACTCAAAGGACAGGGATTTAGTCCCATCTCTCAGGTTAGTACCTATAAAAGATGCTCTAATAATAATCATAAAATGTTGTCTAAATAAGCCATATATATTTCCTACCCTGCAAAAATAGTCAGTTTCTTTTTACAAAGTTAAGGGTTACACTAAATAAGTTCAGATATGTCATTTAAAAAGTGACCTCTTTTATTAACAACCGACACTTTACTAAACAACCATATTAGAGCTTCACTAATCCTTCTTCAACAAAATTTACTTATTGTTGAAAATTAGCTTTCCTATCCAAACCCGACTGTTCCCATTTAATCTTTCTCATTTTCACAATCAAATGGCTAATGAATCTACCTTCTCTAACAAAACTGAAAGTTCTACGGTAGATAACACTCTACAAAATTAGGCTGAACATGCCCAATACTCTGATCCTTCAACATGAAAAGTCATAGAAAGTATCATCACAAGTCTCTAACCAGAAAATGAGTCAAATTTACCCACCACGTCATATTTAAAAAATTTGAAACCTTTATATGAGTAAGTTTTAGTTGAATCTTTCTTAACCCTAGAAAGTTGCGTTCACCCAAGCATTAAAAAGAGATTCTAATGGAGTTTTTGGGTCACCAATCTAACATGAAATCTCTCATACTAAAATTTCCAACTCCTCATAAAGCTCAAAAGTACCTAAAAATTCTCATATCCCAGGATTGCCTGAAGAACTGACAAGGACTGATACTTCTAAAAATTTTCAAGAACCAGGCTCTCCTATACCCTAAGATTCAAAAATTAGTTTTTCTCAGCTATTTGGTGAAAAATTTTTGGTGAAAAAGCTTGATCTTTTCTTAAATGAAATTAGGATAGCTGAAAACTTAGTCTTGCTTGCATATGACACCAAAGAAAACTTAGTTAATGGAAGTAGGTGATAGAAAAAAATTAAATAGGGGAATATATATATCGTTAACACCAAATGAGAAGAATGGGAGGGATGGGGATGAAGTGCCTCTGAGATGGACTACGGAGAAACTAAAGAGAAGTAGAGGAAATAAGAAAATAATGGACTCTGAGGTGAAAGTGACTAAACCCTATTCTACAAGAGGTTCTAAAAAGTAAATGATGGATGTTTCCATGAAGGCTAATAAGACTTTAACAATGAAAAGAAGAAGTCTTATGAAAACTTCTACAATAGAGGAGAAAGAATGTATTGAAGTTGTAGAGGTTAAAAGAGGGGAGGACATGAATTTAGGAGTTGTTGTTATTGTAGAGGAAAGAAGAAAGGAAGTTCATGTTACTGAGAGTAATAGGTCCTCTAAGTAAAAGGCTTGTATCAATGTTGGAATTAGGCAAAAACACATAGCTATTAAGAAAAGGAAAGACACTAAGGGACCTGGTCCCAAAAGTAGAATAGCTATTGTTTAATTATGAACAGTAGTCAAAAGAGAAGAAAAAAAATAGAGCTCAAAATAAAAGTGGTAGAGCTTACTGGTTAAATTTAAGGATTTAATGCTGAAGTGAGGGTCCTCACCAAACAGTTGTTAGATGCCCATGATGTTAAAAGTGTTAGAATGGAGATACTACTTAAATGTCTTTCCCCTAAGCCTCCCTCTACTTAAACCTTGTTATCCCTTTTCCCTCATCAATATAATGTTAGTTTTATGTACCGATTCTCATGTTGGCCTTTAAAAACAATTTCTTTATGACTGATTATTTAAGCTTACTATACTGGTACTGACTTTTATGAATTAATGAATCATATTTTATATGCCTCATTTGTCTCATTTGTTTTAAAGATTTTCTTCATGTTAATGTTGCGTCAGTGATCATGAGTTAAATAATTTGTGTTTAATTTAATCTTGGTTTACTATCTTTACTTTTCAATGATGTGAAAAAGGGAAATACTGAGTTCATATAGTGGAGACTAGGTACCAAGTAATTTGAGTTGCAAATTTGAATTGAATGCTAATAGGGGGAAGTATATGAAGTGCAGGGGAAGTGTACAAATGCACTAAATAAAGGTTCATGATGAAGGGTAGAAGAAATCAAATGGTTTTTACTGCAAATGAAAATAAGGGAATAGTTCCCGATATTGCATGATGGAGGAAGCATGATGATAGGGGGAACATTCATCTTCAAGTGGTTACCACACTGATTAAATGCGATGAATGTGCATGGTTTGTTTGTCATCAACACAAAAGGGAAATTGCTATATGTAGTTTTGATGATGAGCACCTAACTTCGAGGGACCAGGTCCCTGGATCTGTAAGGTGTAATACAACTGGCACATGTTGTCTACACAGTTTTGTCCTCTTGTGTAACAAACATACAAATGTTATTCTATACTGATTAGAACAGCTGGTCCAATAATCATTCAGCCATAATCATTATCCCCTTGTGTAACAAACTTGCAGGTATTATTCTGTACTAATTAGGACAGCTAGTCTAATTATCTTTCAGCCTTAGTCATCCCTCAGCTATAAAAGGAAAGAGATGCCACTTCATCAAATAGATTTTGCACAAATCTAAATAGTGAAGTAAGGCAACTACACTCAATTTCAAGATTGCTCAAGCATTGCTCATATTCTTTTACTTGTATTATATTTAATAAGCGAGTAAATTTTCTATAGTGAGTAATGGTTTTTAATTGAACTACTCATGCTTTGAGAGTTGTGTTTTTCTCTTTGGAAAGAGAGTGTGCCTAGGTAGAGTTTCCTAAGTATGAGGTTGATTAGAGTTAATCAGCATAGAGAGTCCTTGGTAGGTTTCCAAGATATAATTGTAGTTGAGTTTCTACTTTTTAAAGGATCCTAGAGGTAGGCTGAAATCTAGATCGTAATCAGGAGGTTGATTATAGTGGATTTCCTTAGTCCTTGTAAGGGAAAGTCATTGTTTTTACCTTCATGGGTTTCAACATACAAATATTGTGTTTTAACTTCTCCTACATAATCTTTAGTTATCCCGCACTCTATTTTGTACTTTGCCTGTGATTGATTTTGATGGACCTAGTCCCTCACTATGTGGTGAAGCCCTCATGGTTTCTATATCACCCTATCTTTGGGAATAAATGGCAACATAAATCATGATCAACGGCGGCAACGAATACTCCGATCTACACCAAAAAGGTAGAGAAGTAAAGTATGAGTACCAAAACAATGGGTACTCGGTAGGCATCATTGGCCAACTGAGCTAAATCTTGATATAAGAATGATAAAATGCAAGATAATCGTAATTAAGTCAAGGTACTGAATCAACCCTGAGTCATCTCCATTATCACTGTATTTAATAAGTAAGAAATTTGGAATAATAGTGCAACATAAGGTATCAACATATGCCAATAGCGTTATATAAAAAATGTATGAAATATCGGAATCAAAATATAACATAAGGCATCAACACATGTCATTTTCTCCATTCATCATAACAGTTAAATATCGGAATAACAATACAATATTAGGCATTAAAGCATGACAATATCGTCGTGCATAAGAAATAAGCGATTCTGAATCATAAAATACTACAAGTACCATCACAAGCATATTACAAGTACAAAGTTGGAGCACATGCACCAACTAGTGCATAAAGTAAAGATCATATCATGGCATCCCATACCACCTGAGAGAACACCCAAGAGAAATATAAAGAAAACAATAAACAATATCTAAACTTCCTCATATCCATAGTTTTCCTCAATTTTCATGGAATGGCCATTTTCCATCATACATAATCATCATCAGTAATCATAACTTAGTAGAATATACCATTATACTTATAACTGTAACCATACAATCACATAGGCATCTATTTCATCAATACACCATATTCACTCATTATTAGCTAGACAACACTTATTATTAAACATATTTCTCATTAGTTATCATATAACACTTAATTATCATCATAATATCCTTCGGCCGTATCGGGTTTCAACCTATAATCATAATATCCTTTGGCCTTACTGGGTATCAAAAAATCAATGTATAATTATAATATCATTCAGACTTGTCGTATATCAACAAATCATCATAATATGCTCTGGTCTTGCTAGGTATTAGTATATCATCATAATATACTCTGGCCTTGTCGTTTATGAACAAATAATTATAATATCCTCCTGGCTTGTCGAATATCGACAAATCATCGTAATACCCTCCTCTTGGCTGGCATCATCATATCATCAATATATCCTTCGACTTTTTCGAGCATCATCATATCTTAAATTGTCCTTCATCTTGTTCGAGCATCAAATCATCAATATATTAATAATAATAAATGACCCTCACAAGGTCTAAAGAAAATGATAAGTAAAGTAAATGGCAGGCCCTATGAGGGCTAAAGTAAATGGCAACTCCTTTGAGGGATAAAGTAAATGACAAGGCCTATGAGGAATAAAGTACCTGACAAGGCCCACGAGGACTAAACTAAAAAAGAAGTAAGGAGAAGCATACCTTCATATCTCATCATTCATCGTCATAATTTATCCATAAATATATGAATATATATAGCATTATTATTATGAAGCATTAATGGGTTCAACATAGTTAGTACCACAGCTTCCCATGTAGTAAATAAATATACCTCTAGGTCCCTTAGTATCCTGACTCACAATATAAGCAATAAGATGGCTTTCTAGAAAAAACACTAGTTTTTGTTACTAGACAAAAGCATAAAATGGGTAATATCATAGCCCAAGTTATGAGATAGTAGTCTAGTCAATAGTCAACATGATAACATTGTATTAGGCTTAATTAATAGCATAATCCTTAGACATACATTACAATAACGAGAATTCGGACAAGCACTATATACATCACTTCTAATGCAATCACCATAATTTATAATCTAGGCATTTAGACCTTGGGCATAACTATAAGAGATATCATGAACAATGTCCCATTAATAGTGTATTTGTTGGCCCACTATTTCGCAAAGATAATTTGTAATTAGTATGAACGATGGTTAAAGCATGACAGAATATGCAGCTTATTCATCGCGTGGTTAGTAAAATCATTTATGGCTTAGGCCTTATTATAGTTAAGGGCTCATTTAATAGCATGTTATTAGCCCAAACAATAGGTAATCACAACAACATAACTAATATCTTCACATAAAATTTTCCCAATGAGGCATACAAGGTATAATCCCTTTGACATTATTCTCAACGTTATTCCGCACAACCAACAAGTACCAAGAAAATTCATATTGCCATAAAGAGGCATTCTCTGGTCAACGATTAAGCGTAGGGGTTTAAGGCAACTCATTATAAGTCTTGCTATAAGGTTGGTCAACATGCCCATGTATAAATTACTGAAGGCATTCAGAGTCAATTTCTACCTCGAACTAGGCTAAGGTATCTAAATAAACTCTTAGATGTAATGAAAGACACCGTAAACTCAAGCACTTTTACTAAGTCGAATGGAACTAAGGCAACCTTCACTAGTTTTAGTAACTAAGGCCAACTTACTCTAAGTATAAGCAACTGAAGCAATTTACCTAATATTCAGTATTATAAGGATTCTCTTTAAAAATATGAGTAATGAAGTCTATTCCACCTAAGTCAAAGGAAAACAAGTCAAGCTTTACAATTCTACGATTCACGTAGCATAAATGGTCCAACTAACCAATGTCGTCCATCTCAACAATTAAATACTTAAAACCTATCCCAATCTAACCGGATATTGTAATTATATCAAAACATAGCTCAATATAACATGGAGTAAGCCTAGCCTACCTCTAATCTAAAGAATGCTCAACAATCCACTAAACCTATGCTTTTGCCTTTAGAGAAGCTTCTTTAAGGATCCGATCTATCAAAAACTCATTCTAGACATAATTATAAGAATATCGATACCCATATTGCACATGGTGCTTCAGGTCAAAAAATGATAACCCCTCCCAAGAGGGTCCCACATATGGAAAACACACTTTTGAGATAAACCCAATATTCATACACTATTAGGGAATCATAACCCTCTAGAATCAAGTGAAACCCAAGCTTATTTGGGTTAAAAATAAGTCCTTGTGCTAATACGGGTTTTGTCAATAATTGAAGAAATTCAAGCATGAAAATTAAGGGTTCAAACCTTTAATCCATTTTTAATCATGAAAAGATATGTTAAATAATATTACAACTCACTCCTAAGACTAAATTTTAAGTTAACATATCAATTTACGATTTCAAGGTCTCAAGAAAAACTTAAAATGACCAAATTTACAACCTAAGGAGCCTATTTATAGCCGCACTAGGTATGGAGGTACCACAATCACCATCATAGATGTCAAGATTTTCATGTATCGATCTCTATGATATGGGCCGCGATCACCATGCTGTAATGCCAGAAAAGTCCAAATTTTGTTTTTGACTTTCGGAACTAATTCGGACTACGATTTTCACAAATGAAATATGTAATACCTCTAAATTTAATGTTTCAAACACTTTGCTAAAGTCGGATATGCGATAGGAGGTCATTTAGACAAATTATGGGCCCCACACACATATCTTTAAATATTTCAACTTTTCGACCAATGGGAGAAATGAGCTTAGGTATAATGCGTCCCGAACCAAAGGTCTACATAGCTTAAAATCGGTAGTCTGGAGATGATGGCATAGTTAGAATTTCCATCCTAGATTGTTTTATTGACCTTTTTTCTTGGTGGCCATTTTGAACCAGTGAAGACTTTTTAAAGAGGAATTGGCTCTAAAAAACAAATGAACTGCCTGGTAACCAAACTATCAGTTCCAACAAGTCATGAATGACTTGGACAACTATGGAAAAACTCTAAGGGAAAAAATTAGTAGAAATATATAAAATGACCTTGAGGGTCATTACAACATCCACTACTAAGGAAATTTTGTCCCCGAAAGTTAACAATGATGTTATATTTGAAGTCTCGAACAATTGAGGATATTGGGCTCGTATCTCGCTTTAAATCTCCTATGTAGAATCCTCTACTAGGTTGTGCCTTATCTGAACCTTAACAACTGGAATTCCTCTAGGCGCAATTATCTCACATTGCTAGATGAAGTGAGAATAGGTTCCTTAACACAGCCAAACACTCATCCAACAGGGCTGAGTCCCATCTAAGCGCATGAGAATGATCGGAAATAAATCATCGTAAAATAGAAACACGGAAAACTAGATGAAGAACAACACAATTCTGAGGTAAATCTAACTCATAAGCTACCTCATCAACTTAGTGGAGAATCTCAAAGGGTCAATATTTCTCGAATGGATCTTACCCTCCCTGCCGAACCTCATCACACCCTCTATGGGTGAAACACAGAGGAATATATGACCATCAGCTCCAAATCTCAAGGCATGAAGTTGACAGTCTTGATTGGCCTTTTCCCTAAACTAAGCCACTCTCAGTCTATCTGAAATTAACACTTGGACTATCTGATAACTCCTGAAGCATGTCCGCACCACAAGGTTTAACTTCAAAAGTATCAACACATCTAACTAAATAACAAACTCTCCTACTGTAAAAATATCAAATCAATTTCACAAAACATGGAAGCGACCTAAAGTTAAGAATTCATCTCCTTAAGATCAACATGAGCGATATGATAAAGTCCCATAGAAATAGGTTGGGTTTGAGGCTCGAGTTCAATAGAAAGATCAATAATACGGATAGTAGGAATTACCATGTAGATCTGTAGGGAACAGATCTGAAAACTCATAAATAGTAAGAAAAAGAGTAAAGTGACGAGCTGCCAACACTAGAATCATACACAAAAGTGAGATAAGACTCGCAACCTGTAGAGCTAAGTCTTGTAACATGAATGTAAGATAAAATCCTTGTTGGTTCGCAACTAAATGCTTTGTACCACACAAATGGGGGGTATGTCAGGCATGGCTAAGGTAATGGTCTAGGGAAAACAATCCATGACTGTACGATAATTAAATAATCTATCCATGCAAAAAACTATAATAGATTCTATTATATCTAGAACAATAAGTTCAATATAAGTATCAATATCTCTAATCATCACAACATATTATATGAATACTCGATCAACTAATAAAGAATCACCCATGAGAGTAGACATATGTAATGTCATATATTAATAGATAACTCAAACTGTGGTGCATAATAAACAGATATCTATCAGAATAATTGGATCTGAGATCTAATTAACCAATGGCTTAATGGTGGCATAACAAAATTATACTTATAACTACAACATCCAAAGTCTAAGCCTTTGGTCTAATAGGTACTGCATACAGCTAACCACGCTCGCCCCCTAGCTAGGCATCTAACCGACCTCTTGTCCTTCCTGTCAAAGAAATTTCTTGAGTACCTTATAAACCACCCCTGCGGCCATGAGAACAACCTCTAACTGAGGGGTGAACTGCTCTCATGGGGGGATGCACTAGAATAACACAATAATTGTTCCACAACGAGGATACTCTAGAGAATAATGACCACAAACCCCATAATTATAACAATTACATAAACAAAAGCAGAACCAATAGATTTACCTGACCCAAAATTACCACGACGTCTAGACTGACCTTAAAATAAGCCACTCGATGATTGACTACGTCTCTTACCAGGGCAAATACTTTAACTAGAATGACCTTCATTAGCAGTCTAAAGAGCTATTGGAACTAGTTAAATAGGTTGACTCTAAGGATAAAAAGAGGGATGCAAATAATACCCAACATGAGAACTACCACCTCTGAATCGAGAACCACTACAGCTTCTACCAAATTTTCCCTAAAATCTAGGCCTCTTTTTATGGACTCCGCGACCTTTATAGTGCATCTGCTCAATCATCGTAGCATGCTCCAAAACCCCAATAAAAGACCTACTCACAATGGCCAAACTCTAAGTCGACATGTGGAAATAAAAGCCCAACCTTTTGACAACACAATAAAATCTCTCATACTCAAAAGTCATAATTGAATTAGTAGGTCAAGAAACTAATGGATGAGAAGCTACTAGCTGAGTAACTATTGGTGTAGGAGAATCTACGATTCCAAGAACCACAGCTACAACCTGTATCCCTGCCACCATACTACTCAAATTTATAGATAACTGTTCATTAGAAGACATACCACTAATCAAGCCCAATATATGAACAGCGTATCTTCGAGTGATGAAAAGGGGATAAAATCTGGTAGAGCCTACGTTGATCCCTAGTCGAACATTGGCCATGACAAAATAATCTCGAGCTCATGCACAAGAATACATTCTAAAACAGGCAGCCTATCCTGGCCATTAACTAGGGAAATTTCACTAGGATATTCATGACCTCTAGGTCATCTATGACCAATTGTAGGATCCCTAGGCCCAATCTCAGGAACCTCATCACGTTTAGCGATAACAGATGTCTGGGCCATATATAAAAGAATAAAGTCAAAGGAATATTCTACAAACAAACTCATACTCTTAGAACAATATGAGTGAAAATGTGAAGAACTCCTAAGAATGTCCTATAGCTTCCCGAAGATAGGAAATGGATGTTAATATTCTGATCTGTAGGACTCTATTAGACATTTTCTCTTGTAGGAATAATACTGGTGAAACCTAGGCTTTGATACCAATTTATCACAACTTTATTTATGATTCATGATGTCATTTACTAATTCCTACCTATAAGTAAGCCAATACCAGAACTCGGAGCTAAAAAATGGGTTAATCTGGTAAGAATGGCCCAAAATATGCAAAATTCAAGAACATAAATTTTAACATAAAGGTTCTAGATAAGATAATTAATCACCTAAGATACCAATCTCAAAACCTGGTAGAGCTAGTATAAGATTAACTAATAGTTTTAATATAACTCCAAGTATAGAATAGTCAATATATCTGTCTAGCATACAAAAGACTTGCTATAGAGATGGAAGGAAATTAGGTAACTAAAACTCTAAGAGCTCACCCTATCTCTGAGAATAAATCACCACACGAATTATGATCAACGACGAAAACAGATACTCAAATTTGCACAGAAAATGTACAAAAGTCTAGTATGAGTATCAAAACAATAGGTACTCAATAGGCATCATTGACCGACTGATCTAAATCAAGATATAAGAAAGATAAAAATCAAGATAACCATAACTAATTAAATGTACAAATCAGTTCCGTCATCTCTGTATATATACTAAGTAAGCAATTTTGAATAATAGTATAACATAACGCATCAACGCATGCTAATAATGTTGTACATAAAAAGTATGAAATATCAAAATTACAATCTAACATAATGCATCAACACATGCCATATTCTCCGTACATCACAAGCGTTAAATCTTATGTTAACAATATAACATAAGACATCAGTAAATTCCAATACCATCGTGCATAACAAATAAATGATTCAGAACTATAAAGAAACATAACTGCTTTCACAAGAAAGTACAAGTACAAAGTTGAAACCCATACACCAACAATTACATAAACTAAAGAACTCATCTTGAAGCCCCATACCACTGCAGAGAACACTCAAGAGAAATATAAACGAAACAAATCAACAATACATCAAAACTTCATCATTATCCATAGTTTTCCTTAATTTTCATCAAACAAATATCTTCCATCATACATAATCATCACCAATAATCGTAATTGAATAACATGTACCAATATACTAATAACTATAACCATTTCATCACATATGTATCTATCTCATCAATACGCCTTGTTTACTCATTATTAGCTAGCCAACACCTATTACTAAGTCAATTAGTCACTAGTAATCATATAACCCTTAATTATGTTCTATCCATTATTCATCACATAATAACTATTCAAGGGTCAACAACTAACCATTATTCACTAACTAGCCAACATCAAGCATCGAGTAATGATTCATCACCAAACTACATTGGACAGTTATCCAATATTCATTTCTAGCCATCATAGTCCTACTAGTAACCATTTATCATACGACAACCAATCACTACTTATTCACTATGACTCTATCAACTGTCATATTTTATTAATTAACATCATTAATTTATAAATCCTCATTTATTAACTAATCAACATAATAAACTTAGTCATAGATAGCAACTAATTATCACCATTACTAAGTCCATTATAACTAACCACCATAGTATGTTGATCATCCCTATTAATACCCATCAATGCTACTAGTCCTCTTTATCACTATGGTTCATGAATCCATAAGTCACTATTAGCCAATTAAGTAAAATCTACCACTAAGCATCTTTCATCCTTAAATTAGTAACTATACAACTTAATACCTTAACTTAGTAGAACACTAATTGATAGCTCTATTAGCAATATTTTACCCCACTACATAAGAGCATAAATAATAGATAATTAACATAAATTGGGCTAGTTGGGTTCAATTCGGTAGATGTACATATAGGTTAATCATTCTCTAGCCTTGCCGGACATTATCATAACATCATATTAACCTCCAACCTTATTAGGTATCAGTATGATATCACAATATCTTTTAGTTTCACCGGGTGTCATTATATTACTACAACATCATTCGGCCGTATCGGGTATCAACGTAGTATCATAATATCCTTTGGCCTTTTTGGGTTTTAACAAATCATCATAATATCCTCTGTCCTTGCCGAATATCAATATATCAACATAATATCACCATCTTTCTAGATATCAAAAAATTATAGCAATATCCTATGACCTTGCTGCGTATCAACAAATTACCATAATATCCTCTTGCCTTGCTGGGCATCATTATATCATCAATATATCCTTCATCCTTGACAAGCATAATCATATCATTAATATATCCTCTGACCTTGTCAGGTAACATCATATCATTAATATATCAATAATAAAGAATGGGTCATACTAGTTCTAAAGCAAATTATAAGTAAAGTAAATGACAAGCCCTATGAGGGAAAAAGTAAATGACAAGCCCCACAGGGGCTAAAGTAAATGACAAATAGAGAAAATGATAAGCCTCACGGGGGATAAAGTAAATGACAAGCCCCACGAGGGCTAAATTAAAATATATGTAAAAAGAAGCATACCTTTATATCTCATCAATTGTCATCAAGAACAATTTATCTTTAAATATATGAATATATATAGCATAAAAAGTACAAAGAATTAACGGGTTTAACTTGGTTAGTAGCATAGCCTCTCATGTTGTCAATAAATATACCTTCTGGAGCCCTTAGTATCATGACTCACAATATTAGCAACACGAGGGCTTTCTAGCAAATGAACTAGTTTGGTAACTAGACAAAAAAAAGCATAAAATAGTAATATTATAGCCCAAGTCCTTAAATAGTAGTCCAGTTAATGGTCCACATAATAACATAGTCTTGGGATTAATTAATAGCATTATTCATAGCCACACATCACATTAACATTAATTTGGTCAACAATCTATACATCACTTCTAATATAATCGCCATAATTCATAATATTGGTATTTAGACAATGTGCATTACCATAAGCGAAATCATGAACAATGTCCCATTAATAACATATTTGTTGGCACACTATTTGCCTAAAGATAATTTATCATTAGTATTAACGATAGCTAAATCATGACATAATATATAGATAATTCATAGCACAGTTAATCACATCATTTATGGATTAGGCTATATATTAGTTAATGGCTCATTTAGTAGCACGTTCATTAGCCAAAACAATAATTAATAACAACAATAACATAATTAATAGCTTCATATAAACTTTAGCCAAAGAGGAATATAAGGCATAATCCCTTGGTCATTATTCTCAAGGTCATTTTGCAGAACAAACAAGTATAAATAATCATAAATATTGCCACAAAAGGAATACTTCTAGTAAATTACCTAGCATAAGGTTTCAAGGAAACTAATCATAATCCTTGCCTTAAGTGGGTCAACAAGCCCACATCGAAATCCCCAAATGCATTCTAAGTCAATTTCTACCTCGAGCTAGGCTATGGTATCTAAATCAACTCGTAGATGTAAAGCAAACAACCATAAGCCCTAAGGTAGATATTTTTCTCAAGAACTTTTACTAAGTCCAATGGAAGTAAAGTAACCTTAACTAGTATTAGCAACTAATGTCAAATTACTCTAAGTATGAGCAACAAGAGCAATTAAGCTAATATTGAGTATTCTAAGGCATTGTCATGCTAAACATAAGTTATGAAGTCTATTCAATCTAAGTCAATGGGAAATAAGTCAACCTTTTCAATTCTAAGATTCATAGAGCCTAAATGGTCAAACTAACCCAAGCCTTAATTTTCATCAATCTAATACTTAAAAACTCATCCCATTATAACAAGATATAACAATTATATAAAAACATAGCTCTATCTGAAAAGGAGTAAGCCTAGACTACCTCCAATCCGAAAAATGCTATAGAATTCCCTAATCCTTTGCTTTTCCCTTCGAAGAAGCTTCTTCAAGGAGCCAACCTATCAAAAACACATTCTAATTATCCTTTCAAGAATATTGATACCCATGTTTCACCATTGTGCTTGGGTCCAAAAACCACCCCAAAACCCCCGAGTGGATCTCACATATATAAAACACATTCTGAGATCAATCCAATGTTCATACACCCTTAGGGAATCATAAAACTCAAGAAACAATTGAAAACCAAGATAATTTAGGCTAAAATCAAACCATTAAACTAATAGGGGTTTAGGTAAAAAAAATTGATGAAATTCAAGCATAAAATGAACGATTTATACCTTTAATCCATTGTTAATCACGAAAAAATATGTTAAATAAGCTTCAAACTCACACCCAAATTTTAAGTTAACAAATCATTCCTGTGTTTCTTGGTCTCAAGGGGAAGTGAAAAAGTGCAAATTCACAATCAAGGGACCTATTTATAGCCTCTCTAGCTGTGGAGGTATTGTGATATCCACCATAGGTGTCGTGATCTCCATGATGTGGGCCACGATATCCATATTCCACTGCCAACAAAGTCAAAGTTTTGTATTGACCTCTGAAACTCATTCAAACTCTGAATTTTTCAAATGAATTATATAACCCTACTAAATTCAATGTTCGGGATGAACTGGTGAAGTTTGATTTTCCATTGAAGGTCGTTTAAACCAATTGTGGGTCCCACACCTATATCTTCCAATATTTTAACTTTTCAACAAATTAGTCAAAATGGGCTTGGGTGTAATGGGACCTGAACCAAAGGTCTACCTAGCCTAAAATCAATATTTCAGAGCTACTGGTGCCATTGGAATTCATATTTGATATTGTTTTACTGAATTTTTTTTGGTGGCATTTGGATCTAGTGAAGACTTATAAATGGGAAATTGGCTCTAAAAAACAAATGAATCGCCTAGTAACAAAACTATCAATTCAAGGGAAAACTATGAAAAATCTCGAACAACAAAAATGAAAAAATGACCTAAAGGGTCATTACAGGTTTCCTTCATAGACTTTACCCTTATCACCTTATCTTTAATCATCCTCAATATGTCATTCTCAAACTATTCTACCTAAATTTTCTATAACAATATACACCTTGCCTCCACACAAGAAAGATTCCATATTTGTTTAGCAATATTATGTTTTACCAACCAATTGGATAAGGACTAGATGTTATAAGCCAAAGGTTGCTTCTCAGATACTTAGAATACCAAACTATCCATACTAACTACCTTCTAGCTCAAGGCATCAACTACCATGCTTGCTTTGTCTTAATAGTAAAGAATCAAGATATTGTAGCCCTTAAGCTATGTAATACACTTGAATTGTATCATATTAAGGTCCTTCTAACTGAAAATGCACTGCAAGATATCATGTTCAATGAATACCTCATAACACACCTTATAAAGATAATGCCTAAAATCTTCAATCTAAAGACTATTGACACCAACACCAAATCATAGGTGGGTAGTTCTAATAATGAACCTTCAACTGCATAGAAGCATATAAAGTAACTCTACCTTCCTACATCAACATATAACCCAACGCAAATTTATAAGAACTGGAATAGATAATATACCTTTTGCCCTACTAGAAGTGTCATAATAAAAGTTGAAGTCAATAAGGCCTTAATCTTTAAGAAGCACATTTCACACTCATTGAACCACTAAAAAATGACATTATTTTGAGTCAGTCTAGTGAATAGAACTGCAATAGAAGAGAATCCATCCATAAAACATATTTAGTAACCTGCTAATAGAATGAATCTACGAACCTCGATAGAATATGTGAGACTAATCCAACTACAAAATTCCTCTATCTTTGTCAGACCTAGTATAATACCTCCTTAGACATGACATGACCAAGTAATCCAAATATATATTACTTCTGTAACTTTGAACAGCATAGGCTTTGATACCAATTGTAGGGGTTGACCAAGGTTTTATTGAGTTGGCCATGTAGGTTCGGGTTAGGTTAAGATATAATTTTGGAATAACATGGTTACATCCGTCTGGAATATCTACATCACAATATTTGATCAATCCTTTGACTACGGGTCACTTCCCTTAGTTTTAATTCTTTTGATTACACAAGTGCCTAATATTTCTTCCTTGTTTCACCTGTTTTTTAAATTTATTTTTCTCACAAATTTTATGAAATTCCTTCCTTTGTTGGGTCCTTTCTTTTTCTTATTTATTTTTTTCAATGCTTAAGAACGTAGGCAATCACTAACACTTTGTAGCCCAAAGTTTCTTCCTTCAATCTTCACCACCCCCAACTTAGGCTTTTAGCCTCTAGTTTTATTTCAAAGTTCAAGAAGGGTATGGTTCAAAATAGGGATAAAAATTTAATGGATCATGGTTTGTAAAGTATTTGTTAAAGAAAGAGCTAAAGTCTTAAAGTGGGTTACTAAGGAAAACATTTATGAATGGTTAGGCTTTTTAGGCTAAAGTGGGCTTCCAAAAGTCACAAAGATGGCCTAAGATCATTTCTCCAACCAAATACAATCAGAGTTTAGTTTTAAAAGTCCAATGGGGAAAGTTCTAGATGACACAAGTATACTTGAGATTTAATAAAGTAAACTCACCACACATAACATGTGAATTCGTCAAGGAGGCTCAATTTACCTCTCACGAAAGAGAAAAATATAGAGTATCTATCAATATGTACAAGCCAAAGATTTTGGAGTTACAAAAAGAGAAAAAGTTTTAATTAAAGGTTTCTCATGTCCATGCCCTTGATTTGTTAACAATTTTTGGACGGAGGGGGTTTTTTGTTTTGCATTTGCACAATGCACAATTTGCTAACTTATGACAACAATCCAAAACTTTGTATTCATATTTGTATCAATATGGTCAAACCAACTATATGGCTACTCAGTCTTCACAAATAGCAGGAGTGCAGTCCCAAATTGGAAATCCTACAAGTACTCAGACTATGTTTGCATTTATGACCTTGATGCCATGGGTACTCAGAATTCCCTTGCATCTAAACTCAAACCCCAATCATGATGCTTTCCCCTTACGAATGTCATCACTCAATCAGTCATAGGGAAAATCTCATCATGCATCACCATAGTGAAAATAAAACTAAGTAAAACAAAAATCTAAAAGTCAAAACCACATGATTAATCCATGAAATTGTGGGCACCATAAAAGTTCCTAAAAACTCAAATCCAACATCCAAGACAACATAAAGCATCCACAAATAAAAACACAAAATATATAGGAATGTATCAAAACCAATAGTATAAAATACAAAAATAGGGAACAACCCCCAACTCAGAGCTTGCAGTGACCTTACTGCATAATCATAAAATAAAAAAAGGGAAATAGATGTTCTCCTAGTGTCTACATTATGTGCTGCCATTCCCTGCAGACACAAAATCGTCATCAACAGAATTAGCAGCAGACCATTTAATAGGTTCCTCATCATCACTCTTGACTTTGGGAGAAGGTAGCTTGTTATAAGGGTTCAGGAACCTCCACTGGCCCTTGACCCCTTTCTAATTTTTTTTGAAAAATTTATATCTTTTCTTTTACCTCTTTTTCATCTTCTCATGGGAGTCCCAAAGATCTCTGTGAGACTCTGATAGTGCTGAGTATGCCCTATTTAGTCTAGAAACTATGGCTTCTAGCTTTTCCTTCTCCTTCTTATACTTCTTATAGTCCTAAAAGGACATATAAGAGTGATGCCTGGTGGATGACTCTCCTGAACCTTGAGGCAAACCTGATACGATCTTCTTGATGGCCCTGATATTGCTAGAAATATATTCCATATGCCCACCAACAAATGGTCAACAAGATTCTATCTCCTCAGCTATTGACTTGCCAAAGTCAATCTTTCACTTCTTGTTATGTCTAGGTACACCATCGCCATTGATTATAAGTGAAGCGATATGTAGGATTTGTTTTACCCATGTTTTAATGGGATGCTCTTCCACCTCAGCCTTTCTGCACAACTAAGTAATAAGAGAAGAAAAGGGAAGAAGTGTACCACCCTAAATCTTTAAAGGCCTCCACTCTTGAACCATAATCTTGCCCACATTTAACGCAAAACAAGACATAAAACATGCTATCATACAAGCTCACAAATTAGTGGAAGAAGTCATATGTGTGCAAGGAAAAATTCTTCTACAGATAAAGTTCAACCATAGCTTCTACTGTGAAGTTGTGCATGGATATCCCTCTTTAGGTGACAGCCCAGGAAAACTCTCTCTTAGGGTATAGTATGCCAGCCATCTATGTGCCTGGCTGAGAATCTTTATCTTGGAAGTCTACCATGTTTACATTCCAAAGCACATAAACTTTATTCACTTGTTCTGCACCAAAATTTATTTTCTTTCCCTAATTATCATTATAGGGTTTGAGAGGCAGATTATGCGGAGATTTGTGTAAAATTCTTGCACCCAGTGTTTGTTAGCCTCATAGGGGTCCGAGGCAAAGCATATCCACCTAGAAGTAGCAATCCTGTCAAAGAATCCTAGGAATTTCTCTGGCAGGTAGTCCATACAGATGCCTCTTCATAGAAGTAGTTTGGTCCTTAGGACGTAACTGTAATACTGGCTTTGACATTTTGGTGTCATGAAACAAACATTGTCAAAGTATCCAATGTTGAGTACTTGTAGGCAGTATAATATAGACCATAATTTGCAATTTCACACTAAAAACATGCTAGATTAATTAGTTAAACTCATGCGGCAATGTTGTAATCGGTTTTGGGGGTGAAAAATAGACATGCAAAATTTTGGACTAAGCTGAAAGCTGGTCTCAGTTATGGTGATTGTGGTACATTCATTGCGATCGTGGTTCTACGGTTGCGGACCCTTGATAATGATTTTAGTTCTGTGATCATGGTAACAAGGACCATTTTTGACAGTTTCTGCATATCGCCAGACCACTAAATTTTAACCCTAAAATATGTTTAAATTTATGAATTCTCATTATGCTCATGAATCCTAAACCCTCAATGCTAGATTATTACCCTCAAAACTCAAATAAACTAACGTGGACTTCATTGGAGTAATTATTCAAACTTATGGCGTACATATGAATTCTATCATTTATAGGCCAAAATCCAGGTAATCAAGACATCCCCATTAATATGTACACAGACCACAATAGTTAACCACCATAATAAACACACACAAATATGGATTTAGCATTGAAAACACTATCGTAGGCCTTTTGCCAAACTGCAATTCCAAGCCTAAAACAACATCAAAACAAGGGAGTTTAGTCCACTTACCATGTTTTATGATGAGGATGAATTGAAATGCACCACATAGACACTCAAATAATATTTTATCTTAGAGAATTCTAAGAGAATTAGAAAAAGAGGAATGGGGGGAGAATAGGTAGTCCGATGGTCATTCAAACCGCATTGGCCATGATCACGGTAAGATACCTGAGATCGGGGATACGTGGCAACTATAATCATAGACATGCATTTATTGCAATCGAGGTGACAGGAACCATGATTGAGAAAACTTAGACAAATTTTTAGGCCCTCTACATTCCCCAGCTCAGTCCAAACATGATAATTTCACCTCTTTCCTTTTTAATATTTAATCAATACTCCTCTTAGCACTAAAATTTCATGGATTATGCATGAATAAAAACAAAATTAAAATCTACTATATCATGCATAAATGAAAAATATGGGTCACTTTTATGGCATGATGGGTTTCTACCCATCTTTTAGGGAAAACCACCCCTCCCACTATTGTTTGTCTTCCAACTTAGAAGATTTAAATCTCTGTCCCATATTTCACTTACTATGAGTTGAGCAACAGAGGGACAGAAGATTCTAATCTTCTAAGGTGAAGCTAGATAGAGGTGGGGAATAATGATGAAGCTATTATCTTTCCACTTTGAAGACTTGAACCTTTTACCTAATTTAACATCAATTTTTTTATTTGTCTCCTTGGGTAAGGTTTGGAACATCAATAGGCTATTAGTTGAACATCGTAAGTTGAACTCCTTGTCTATGCAGTGTGAGGTTCCCATGTGCTCATTAGAAATGTCAAACTCCAAAATTTAGAGGTGGTTCTCCTTCTTCCGAAAGTCAATCATTTTCTTGGGTAGATAGATTTTAATTAAGTCCGCCAAGCATAATATTGAAAAATGGTTCGAATGAGGTCCATCCCTTAATTTTGGAATAACATCCCTTCTAGCATTCTCACCCCGAGATGGACTAGACTTGTCATAATATATTTGTTTGGCTTCTTCTTTTGACTCTAGTACCATTTCATCACTTTTGGCATCTTATACAATATGTTGTTCGGTTGATCGGGAAATCACTGAGGATTCTTCCCTACCAAGCGCATCATTAAAAACATAACTTAGATTCATTTCTTCATTCACCTCATCTTGGGAAGTGGGATTGGTGATGGAAGATTTGTTTACTTGCCTATTTCCCCTCTCTTAGCAATCTCGTCTTCACATGCTCCCATGGATTGATGTATTTCTTGCACATTCTCCCCCGTTGTAGTTAACCGATCCAACATAATTTAAAGCATTGCTTAAAAAGTATTGGACTTGGCTTGTTGTTCTTCCTTTATTGGATCATGAGACCTGTCAAACTCATCAGAAGAACTACCAATTGGGTTAGTATAATGGGGGAGGGGAATTTGGACAATCACTCTAATGCCTTTCTCAACACCCACATAAAGAAAAACCAAACTCCCTAGAGGGTCGAGATGATGATTCCATCTCTCCTTGGGGAGCATATCTACATTCTTTCAAGGATTGTGGTCCTTCAAAATATGGGCATGGATCATCAAGATTCGAGTTCCAACTACCAAACTCACAGTAGTCCCAAGATTCCATAGTGAAAAGTAAATAAAAACAAATCTACCTATCATAAGAAACAGAAGCAAATCACAAGCACTTATTACAGTTTTGAATTTAAGAAAGTAAGCTAAAACTTGAAAATAACTCAATATGGTAAATTGTTCCCCGACAACGGTGATATTTTTGATAAAGCTCAACTTACACATCAATTTAAGTGCAAGACAGTCATCGTCAATATATTTATCCAACTTTTGAGTCAGGGTTGAAACCATGAGGGGCAATGTGAATGGCTATCAAATTAGCCTAGAACAATGGATCCTTGCTAAATTCAAATGTAGTGTATAAAAAGAAAAAAAATGATTAGAAAATATCACAACTAATATTTTGTTTAGGGTTTTCAAGTATTGATTTGGGTTTATGAATAATTAGAGTTTAATCATTTAGGCACGAGTGTTGGGGTTATGTTTTCCAAGAGGCAAGTTATGCATGGGCGTGTGATGACTTGATGCAAATTCTAAATGTTGGTGAAGTAGGAGGCTAGGTTGGCAATCCTTGACCCTTTCGAGTACCTAATGAGTGCATAAATCAAATCTACCAAATAACCTCAATTAGACACCCCTATTTCAAGGATGATGCCCTAAGTATAATCAACTTCTCAATCACCCTTATGTATAAGAGAGTGAAAATTAGCCAACCAAGCTCATAAATTATCTATTACTGCCTTGGTTTCCATATCCCTATTTTAAGGATGATGAGGTTCCTAAAGTTTACCTAAATGCCTTCTTCAAGGATGGTTTAAGCTTTCAAGATCCTGGTATTTTAACCCACAAACCCTATTCGAGTATTTAAGGCTTTCAACCACAAATCCTAACCAATTTAATCAAGAAATAATAAAAGACAACATCACAAAATAGTAAATGCATAGGTACATCACATTTCACACATAATTGCACCCTCATCTAGCATAATCCAAAGAGGATGAACTAGCTACACATAGAAATAGTAAGTAAAATATACCCAATATCTTTCATTGATTAGATCTATGAAAGACTAAGTGAATGTTACATGAAACTTTTAATATCCATAAATCTTCAATAGGAGTTAGCTGATTATTCACTTGGAAACTAGTCCAATGTATTCTTCGCCCAAAATTTATACAATATTTTTTTCTCCAAGTATGGAGGCTGAGAACTAGAACAATATTCATTGATTTAGAATTATAAAATGCATAATGGAATGATAGGGTTTGAGTCTTCTTTAGGGAAAATTTGGGAATAGCTGTGTGTATTTACATTTTTGCCCTTGGGCTAATTTTTTGCTAGGCCACGATTGCACCAGTGTTTTTGCGTTCGTGCCTTCCATGACCGTGGGAAATGCCACGAGGTCATGTTCTACTCAAGGTTTTTAGCTGCACTTCTTTGCTCCTTTTTGTTCCCTTTTTGTCTCCAATCCATATCTTTCCATTTTATTACCTTGGTGCCTAAATAATTTTAATATTAGTGCAATTAATCACAAATTATGTAGCATTTATTCACTCAAAGTATGGTAATATGCAAAAATGTGGGGTATAATTGAGTGGTAGATTCACTACTTATCGTCCACGCGTTCAAGATGTTAGCAGACATAGTCACCCTATCCATATGACCTAAATTATATCATACTGATTCCGAGACTATTGAATACCCGTAATGAAATCCATTTTGATTATTTCCTATTTCCACATGGGCTAATTTATTTCTTGATACATTCCACCTGATCTCATGTGTTTAATCTTACCTTGCTGCCATACACTTAGAAATGAAATTTGCCATTTTCCTCTTCATATTATTCGACTAGTAGATTTCCTTTGAGTTGTGATACATCATTGTTGAACCTGGATGAACTGTATACTAGACTCATGAGCCTTAGTCAAAATCCTTTCCTACAGCCTATAAACATTAGAAACACAAAACCTACCTTGATACCTTAAGATACCATCTCCCCAAATCTTGAAAGCCATAACCTTTTGATGACAAACATCATCCTTATTCTCCATAATTAAGGAATTAAAAACATGTTTCTCCTTCACCTAAGCACCAAGAGATGTTTTAACAGCATCTTGAACAATCACTCCCCCATCCTCAAATTCCAAGAGACAGACTCCCCAGTTATCCAACCTATAAATGTCCTTCACGAACCCCGTTTTCTTCTCACTAATGTGAGATAAGCTCCCCATAGACAACATGCTAAGAGAATTAACAAGAACATTAGCTTTACCTGGATGGTAGTGCAAGTTTATGTCATAATCCATGAGCAATTCCATCCACCATTTTGGCCAGAAATTCAACTCCTTCTGCATAAGAACATAATAAAAGATCTTATGTTTAGAATAGATATCCACATGCACCCCATAAAGAAAATGGCACAAGATTTTAATATAAAAAACCATAGCCACCAAATCTAGATTGTGAGTCGAATATTTCTCTCATGGACCTTAAGCTGCCTAAAAGCATAGGCCACAATCTTACCATGATGGATCATCACATAGCCAAGCATGATATGGGAAACATCACAATACACAATGAAACTATCATTACCTTCGGGTAGGATCATAATTGGTGCAAAAGCCAACTATCCTTCAACTACTCAAAAACACCCTCACAAGCATCAGACCATAAGAACTTAACCTTCTTTTGAGTCAACCTTGTCAACAGAGTAGAAATAGAAGAGAAGCTCTTTACAAACCTCCTATAATACCCAATTAAGCCCATAAAGCTCCTAATATCGGTTGGAGTTGTGAGTCTAGGCCATTTTTTATCTGCCTCAACTTTCTATGGATCCACCTTAATCCTTTTAATAGACAATGCATGCCCAAGAAAAGCAACAATATTCAGTCAAAACTCACACTTAGAAAATTTTAAATACAATTTCTAGTCTGTAAGAATTTGCAACACAATTCATAGGTGATGGGCATTATCCTCCTCACTCTTAGAGGACACCAAGATCTCATCAATGAAAACTATCATAAGCATGTTAAAAAACTATTTGCACACCTAATTCATAAGATGCATGAAAGCATACAGAGCATTTGCCAACCCAAATGACATAACCAAGAATCCATAATGACCATATTAGGTTCAAAAAGTACTCTGAGGAATATGAACCTCACAAATTTTCAACTGATAATAGCCTTAATAAAGATGAATCTTAAAGAAACACCTAGCACCCTGCAATAAATCAAAAGGGTCATTATTCCTTGTAGAGGGTACTTATTCTTCATTGTAACCTTATTCAATTGATGATAGTCTATACACTTTCAAGGAGACCCATCTTTCTTTCACACGAAAAGTATGGAGCCGCCTATGGATAAAAACTAGGAAGAATGAAACCCTTATCAAGAAAATCCTTTAATTTCTCATATAGCTCTTTTAATTTATCCAAAGCCATCCTATAAGAAGGAATTGAAATAGGATAAATATATAGCAAAAGATAAATCCAAAGTCTAATTCCTTATCGAGAGTACTTCTAGGAAGATCATCGGGAAATACTATTGGAAACTCATTAAACATAGAGATAGATTAAAAAGAAGGACTTGCAGAATTATAATCTTTACTCCAAACTAGATGATATAGACACCCTTTTGAAATAAATTTCTAAGATTTAAGATAGGAAATAAACTACCTTTTGGGTATTAAAGAACTCCCCTCCCATTCTAATATCGTCTAACTTGGAAAATGAAAACTGGCCCTTTAGATCCTACAATCCAGAGACACATAGACAAATAAAGCCAATTCATCCCCAAGATAACATCAAAATTCACCATATTGAGACCTATTAAATTCCCCAATGTCTCTATATGAAAGATAGACACCACTTAACCCCTATAGACTTTTCTAGCAACTATAGAGCCATCTACCATAATGGAAACAAAATAGGGTCTGAAATACTTTCAAGACCAAATCCAAAATGCACAGCCACATCATGGTTCACATAATATAGTGTAAAACCTATTTTAAGTGAACAATAAACATCATGATAGAAGAGTTCCAACATTGAATAAACAAAATCTAGGATGCCTCAAATTGCTAGCAAGTAGCAAGTGCATAGAGACGATTTTGTCCAGTCTCAGTACCAAAAGCAATGCCCTTAGGTTAGGAGCTGAATAAGTGGTAACCAGAACTTTATTAATCCCTATGGGTGATTAGGCTTAACTATACCTTTTTTTAGGATGATCATTGTCAATATAATAACTCCACTTTAGTTAGGATCAAATCCATGAAGAGGGTAACTTGTATTCAAAACATAAGTATGTTTGAAGCTACTAAGCATTTACCTATAATGTAAACATCATGTAAGTCTTAAATTAAAAATTAGGGATATGGTTTGAAAAAATTCTACTTGAACAACCAATTTAGATCAACAATTGTAGATGAAATTACAAAAAGAGAATAGTATTTGGATTATGTTTTCTTAGGGGCATATATAACATGGGTACATAAGAGTCAAATCGAAACACTACTTAATGAATTTATGGGTAGGCTAGGTTATGGGTTTTGATGTTAGTCTTTCAATAAAACACTAAAATATCATCCATGGATTCCTCTAAATACTCTATGGGTATGGCAAGAAAATCAACCCAAAACCTCAATTGGGCATCCCAATTTCTAGGAAGATGCCCATGACATAGCGAATTCACAATCCATCGTTATTTATAAGCCAATGTAAAGGAATTGGCTAACCTCTAATTATTGTTCACAATTACTTATCACCAGTATCCCTTTTTTCATGGATGATATGAGATCTAACTTCATACACACATCCCTCTTTCAAGGGTGAAGTGGGATTTTGGGAAATTGGGGCTTTCATCCATATATTCCAATTTGACAATCAAGTTTAGTGAAATCCAACATCATTAAAAAAGAATATACACTATCAAAAAATACCCACACACATTTGCACCCTATTCCAGTATAACCCCAAGATTGATGTTTAGATGCTCATAAATTTTGAGAGAAGAAATATTATGAATATGATATTCAAAGCTCCCATAAGAGAAAAGCAAGGGTATTGTCAAATTAAACTTGAATTACAACTATAATCTCTTGGAAAATTATCTACAATAGTCTTTCACAATTTTTTAGGGTGTTTACAATGCAAAAAATTAAATTTTAGTTGGGAGATATGTCTAAAGTGAAAGGATTTTTTCCCTTTGAAGGATTTGGGTTCAGCTTCTTGAAAGGATGAATCTGTCCATGGACTATTTTTGTTCCATCGCAAGGGCGATCACTGGATCGCAATCATGTTATCTCTACTGTTACCACTCTGCTGAATTCACAATCACTGAGGCACAACCATTCCTCTGATTTCTTGATTATTATTGTGACTCTGAGCATCGCGATTGAGATACTTAAGGGCCACCTAAATTTCAAATTTTTCCCTAACTCTTCCCTTTTTGATTTCTTTTAAGCTTACATCACTTGTTTTTTTCCTATTACATGTATACCTAAAAAACATATGTATTAGTTTATTCAAATGGAAAGTTTATCTCATTAACACCATTTACCTACGGTGATGTACACGAATTTGGGCATCAATGGGTGGTAAATTTAGAACTCATCAACACCCTCAACTTAAACCTTTGCTTGTCCTCAAGAAACACTAATTATTACACAATGAGACTATGTACTTATAAGCCCATTTATTCTACTAAATGATCACAATGACTTTGAACTTTATTAGCACCAAGAAGTAGCTTTTACGCATGGGTAGAGATATTCTCACAACTCCCCACAACATAAATTACAATCTCATGGATGAAAAAGACTTTAAAGAACAACAAAAAATAATCACTACCTCTCTAGAAGTGACTCTCCATCGATATAGACTCAACTACACTCTTTTGCCTCATTTTTGGAAGAGGATAATTTTACTCGACTGTATTTTGTCTACATACCTCCTCATATAAAGAAAAATTAACATGCCAAATTATCTATTATGCAACAAGGGATTTGAGTGCAAACACTCACTCATAATGAATCTCTCAATGCAAATGAGTATCATACAATATGTTTGCCCTTGTTTTCAATAGTCATTACTATGAATACACTTGATTTGCGATCTCAAAGGACTTTTTACAAGATATAATGTAGGCTCGGGGAAAGGTTATAGTATCATTTGGTAATAAAGTTACTACACCCTTCTTGAAAATCTACATCACATTATTAATTCAAACTTTGGACCATGGGTCACTTTATTTGTTTCCAACTTCATACATGTCTACTTTCGTTACTTTGATTCACCAATCTCTTTGAAAGCACATTAGTCTCATATATTTATTTTGTGTAAGCTATTTTTTTCCTTCTAATGATGATTCCTTTCTTTTTCACTTCTTTACTTGTGCTCTTTACTTTGCTTTTAGTCATCCACTTACAATACCATGGCCCAAGGTCACCGCTTCTAAGACTTATCACCCCAACTTAGGCTTTTTGTCTCAATTTGCATTTCAAGTTCAAGGAAGTTAGGGTTATAAATAGGGGTAAAATTAAAGTGTTTCAAGGCTTGCAATGTGGTTTCCAAAGAAAGTTTTAAAGGCTCAAAATAGGTGACTAAGGATACTATTCCATGTACACCCATAAGCTAGTTAGGTTAAAGGGGTTCACAAAGAATGCCTAAGATCATTTCGCAAACCAAACATAATCATAATTAGCCTTGAGAGACTAATGGGGCATGTTCTAGATGATACAACCAAGAATGAGAGTTAAAAAACTACGTTTACGACACATGAAATTAAAACTATTCCAAGAGGATCAATTACATTTCCTACTAAAAATAAAAAGTAGGTATTTACTATGTACTATAAACTAAGGAATTTGGAGTCTCAAAAAGAGATACAGAATTGTTACACAATTGTTCAGGTCCATGCCCTTGATTTTAAAAAAATATTTTAATGGAGAGGGGTGTTTGCTTTGCATTTACACAATAAAAATATGCAATTTATGGGACCAACCAAGCTATCATCTTACATTTTAGATCTCACAAGGGAAAAACATATGACTAAACAGACTTCACCATCGGTATAATAGTGATCCCCAAACTCAGCTACAGGTACTTAGACTTTCCCAATAACTTTTGCTCTAAAGCAAATTACGATAATTTTCCTTTATGAATATTGTCACTCAATATATAATAAGGGAAGTCTTTGTCCGATATCATTATAAATAAGATAAGAGTAAAATAAAAATCTAATAACAAAAATCGATAACTTATCCATGAAATGTAGGCACCATCAAGGTGCACAAATATTACAACCCAAAATGAGAATATAATTATCCAAATCAATAAAAAAAATAAAAACATCCAAATAAATATCCCAATGGTATAGACCATGCAAATAAAATAATTATGACTACTATAGAGATAGGAATCCCCAACTAAAAGATTGTAGTCCCCCTACTGTATAATAAAGAAAGAAAAACAAAAGAGTAAAGGGTGATCTCTGTAACAACATCAAGCACTGATGTTTGTCTCAGTCTTGGCATCATCTGCATTTAACTATGAAGCTGAGACCTCATTATCACTCTCATTCCTAGGAGAGGGAAGCCTCTTTTCGGGTTTCATTACCTCTTTGATCCCTTCCACATCTTATTGAAGAATTTGTCCCTCTTCTTCTCACTCTTTCTCATGTTATCATGAGAATCCTTGAGCTCGTTGTGCTAATAATCTCAAGAAAAATAGTCTCTCTCAATCTTAGATATGGTGGTCCCGTACTCCTGGTGATCTACCAAAAAACTTTCTTAGTTAGTCTTTGTAACATAAGAATGGCGAGTGCAAGATGGCCCTCTTAGCTCTATATGCAACCCTGACACAAGCTCCTTAATCATCCTAATCTCAACTGTGATCTCTTCAAATGACCCTATTATGGATGGCCTAAAAGAGTCCATATCCTCATATATTGACATTTCTAAGTCTATCTTTCTCTTCTTACTATTACCAAATACACCTTCACCTCGAACCTTAAAAGGGTAAATGGGGTTGTTTGGATGCCCCTAAGTATCTTTAAGATACTCCTCAACCCTGACACTCCTGCAAAGCTCTATGATAAAAGAAAGAAATAAGAGTAAATAGCCACTTGGGTTCTTAAAATGCCTCATGTCTAAATGCACAAGCCATTCAACATCCAAAGGCATGCCTTCTAAGTATATACAACTATATGGGCTCGAACATCTGGAATATAGGTCATGTGAGTGCATAGGGAAACTCGGCTAAAAATGAATGCTAACCATATCCTTGCCACAACCTTGAAATTATGCAATGATATCCCCATTTTAGTGACAGCCCAAAGGACCTCTCTACTAGGACATATCTTTTCAACTAACCAACTTCCCGGATCACACCATTTTGCCTCGAATTGGTCCATGTCCACATTCCATATCACATATAGGTTGCTTATCTTCTCATCCCCAAAGTGAACATTCATTCCCCGTATTCTTATAACTCATTCGAAGAAGGACACTATACTGATGTTAGTATAGAATTTCCTCACCCAATGTTTATTCGCCCCACATGGATTCGGGATAAAACATCTCCACCTTGTGGCTAAAAGTATTTCAGGGGTCGCCGGGAGTTTCTCCTACACCTTATCAAAGAATATACCTCTCTCTGGAAGTAGCTTGTCTTTGGGAGGTTAGAATTGGATAAGGTTCGGCACTTCGAGGCCATGAAGCGGGTTTGGTCAAAATCTCCCATCTTTAGCTTTGAAAAAACAGAGAACAACACAAAAATAATTATCAATATTTACATGTGAAAGCAATGCTATGTTATTTAACTAACCTAATGGGATGGTGTCTTGGTGATTTCTAAGAATGAAATGGACTTGAAGAAACTTTTTGGTCTTGGCAGAAAATAGCTTCAAATTTCATGATCACACTCTGCTGACCTCGATCGTGGTAACTGAAGCATGCTCGACCAAAATCATCAAAATTCAAAACTTGTAATTTCAATGCCCATTTGTGTTCCAAATAAAAAATTTGCATTATGAACATGAAACATAGTCCCTAGATGTTCAATCATGCCTAGAACATGTGAAAACGATTAAAATCCATTTGGGCATTTAATCAAAAACTTGGTGTGCTCGTGCTATTAATATTATTTTTTGAACAAATTAGGGTACTCAACACTTCCCCACAGCCATACACAACAATAAAAACATTTAACCACACCAAGAAACATATTTAAACTGAGGATTTCACATCAAAAACATAATTTTAGGTCGTTCCTAAGACTAGTTCTAAGGCGTAAATACAAGCATAAAAGAGAGAATTTGAAGTGCATACCAAATTGACAAATGTAGAAGGGATGTCTATGAAATTTTGGATGCCCAAAATACATTCAAAATCAATTACAATTCACGAGAAATTTTAAAGGAGTGTGGGGGAAAATAGAGGTGCAGATTCATCTTTTAAATAGGATTTACCATGATCGTGGTCTGAGTTTTGCGATCATGGTTACATGGCAACTGCAATCGTGATAGAATGCATATCGTGATCGTGGTAATGGAGGCCAATTGTCGGTCCTCTATTTTTCCTATTCAACCGATTACTCAAATGTGTCACACTTTATCTTTCTAAACCTCACTAAAAACAACTTATAACGCCACAGTTCATGGATAAATCACAAAAAAACCCTACTATAATAATTAAAATTCAAAGGATATAGGACAGTTTTATGGCATTAATGGGTTGCTTCCCACCAAGTGACTAATTTATCATCGTGGCACGACATTTTTCAACTTTCAAGTTCGATCCTTGAGGTATCACTCATCAAACTCCATGACCATTACATCAATAAAGGACACCATTGGTTGTTTCTTTGTTTTACATACCAAAAAGGAAACCTCTTCATTTTAAAGCCAAAATTTCAGATCCCCTTCCTCAAGAATAATAGGTATTATTAGCCGATTTCATAATCAAGGACAACAAAGTCCACCAGCATAATGAAACGACCAACCTTAATCAAGATATCATAGAAGACTCCAACCAATTTCTTATTAGAGCGATCCGCCATCTAGAGCCTCATTGTTGTGGAAGTAGGAATGCCAAAACTAAGTCTTCGATAGATTGATTATGGCATGAGATTGATACTTGCAACAAGTGACACAAGGTTTTCTCAAATTTGTGTGTCCCAATGGTGTAAGGGATTGTGAAGGCTCCTGGATATTCTTTCTTTACTGCTATAGCACTGGTCATAATAGAACTACAACCATGGATAACATCACTAGTTTCAGGATCGACAAATTATTTTTTGGACACCAATGTCTCCATTATCTTAACATATCACGGAGTTTCTTGAATAGTGATTTGAGGTGATTTTATACACTTTTATATTAATATTCTAGATTATTTTGCCTGGTTTTGAGAGAAATTCGTGTTCTTAACGTGTTTATATTGATACAAATGCATTTAAGCATCCAAGTATGTGATTACAATGTCCAGAGTAATTTTCAAACTTGTTTGATCTTAATTGAGTAATTTAGAGTTCAACCCGAAAAACTAGTTTTACTAGCTTGAGCTAGATATGTGTCTACTTGGTTTCGGTGGATTCTAATGTATTTAATTTGTTCCAAATAATTTAATGGTGTAATTATGAGTGGAATAACTTGTTGCTAATGTGCAAAGTTTAATTTGATTAAGTCAAGAGTTGGAAAAATAAGTAAAAGATCATTGCGAATTAGACTTATCTTAGCTCTTGTTTTGATTTGTTATTGAGAATATTGTGTTGTTTTAATTTTTAATTTATGTGGATGATACTGTACGAGGCTTGGTTTATTATATATAATGATATATTGATGATATACAGGCCAAGAATTTATTGGAAATATACTATCAAAGACATGAGCAAAGGATAGGATGCGAAGTCAACGCGTCGCGTCGAGAATCAATGCTATAACCATCGCATCGCATTGCATAGTCCATGCACAGAAAAGTCAATTGCGAAGACATGGATAGTGGCCTTGTACAAATTTTATTCAAATTAGGTACAAAAAATAGGGACTTTAGGTGGGACTTTTAGAGCTAATTCCTTGGACTACGTGATAAATTATCGGATCACTCTCAAATGCGGAATATAATATTACAACATTGATGGACAACAGCTGGCAACAAATTTATTTAAAGGCTTGAAAATTTTTATTTTAAGGGACACGTACACAAACACACACAGAAATGCTTAGACACAGTTTGGAGCAAAAATACAGAGGCGACTACACGATTTATCAGGTTTTCATTTTTTCTAGTCTTTAATTTTTCATATCTTGTATTCAATTATTTGCACCGTGATTATGGATATTAGTGACTAAAAACCTCCTTCTGGGGTTAAAGCCAAGAACATGATTACTATTGTTTTGAATTAATTTTGTTAATCTTGCTTATCCTATTTTATTGTTTGTTTATTCTTGCTTTAATTATTTTAGGAATTGATCACCCATAAAATAAATATATTGCTAATATTTTAATCTCGGGACAGAGAATAGGGAGATAGAATATGGGAATAAACAAAGTTTGGGTTTTTATTCAATTATAAAATAAAGAATTAAACTTAGCATCAAGGACAGAGATGTACTTCGATTCCTTACTCGATTTATACGTAGGTTGATAGCTTTAATTGACCTTATTGGATTATTACATCCCCGCTGAACGATGTAGTTGTGATATCCACATTAGGTAAAATATTATAGGTTTGAAAACCATGATCATGCAATTAACCCTACAAATCAACAACCAAGAAAAGCAAATTAATGGATTAATTTCAATAAAATAGTATGATTTTTCGGAGTGCTTTAATCCTAAGCTTTTCTCCATTGATTGTTTCAAGAATTTATTTTTCTGTATTTTTACTTTATTTTTAATTTACAAAATAATTCAAAATTGTCTATTTTTTTTACTTTTGCACTAAATTAACCTATACAGTGAGCTAAAATTAAATCATTACCAAATCAAGTCTCTATGGGATCAATATGCGGCTTTCTTGAAGGATACTATATTACATGGTAGACCGGGTACATTAGTGTGTGCACTTGGGCGCTGTCAAATAGCTTCTAGTAATAGAATATTGATCAAAAAATTGCTAAGCTTGGTGAGGAACTTCTTGAATTTGACATTCTCCTTCTTTTCCTTAAGTCTTTGAGGAAAAGAATTAGGGATTTTTATTGGATACAAAGGGTAACACTGCGGTTCATCAGTATTCACTACTTTAGGATCTCCCTCCTCATCAACCATCTTATTAATTATCATCATCTTTCATCATCCCCTTTTTATGACTTTGGAGCCTCATCATTCAGCTTACCCACATACTTTTTCTTGGTGTTCACTAGATTATCATGAGACTTTTATTTGACATCAACCTCTTGTGCACTAGGTACTATACCGCTCCAGGTGGAAATTTCTAAGACACGAGCATTATATTTTGAATTTTCCACCATATCACTAGGGAGTCCTTCCTCGGGCTTAGTATTGAATATGTTAGAGATTTAGCCAATTTGGGTGTCCAGTTTTTTGATTAAAGTGAAGTGTGAGATATCCATTTGGTTGATTTGAGGAAAGCCTCCTTTCAATTCTTGGACCATCTTGTTTGTCCCTTCCACTCTCATCAATATTCTAGCAAGAACATCCTCACCATTGAACTTTTTAGGAACCATCAAATTTGACTTCGTTCTCTTCACTCACTCACTGAGGGAACATATCTATAATACTACCTTTCCTTATCCCTCCAATCATGATCTTTATCTTTATCACTCTATTCCCTTTCTTGATTATCAATTGTCCAAACTTGGTCCCACCTTGCCTTTGATGGGCCGGGCGGGAACCCCTAAATAGTTTTCCAAGTATCCAATTTCTTCATCAAGCCTTTTGGATTATTCTTCATCATATCCTTTGGATGCCATAACATTGACCTTTTGTAGGTGCATCCATCATAAAATTGTAAGGAGGTCCAATTGTGACATCAGTTTTTCCATGTTTTCCTCTCTCTCTTCTTCTTTCTTCAAATGTTCCTTGTTTATAATTGAGGCAGTTGGAGAACCCGTGGCTACCTCGATATCCCGAGTGTGCCACCCCTTATTTTTCTTTGTGATTCACTCAAGCAATGTTGAAGCCACACTATATGACAACATCATATGTGATCTACTTGCCATATTTCCTACCACGGTTTAGTTGAGTTGGTCTAACGCCCTATGGAATATTTGTTGGAACATCTTATCTGGTACATTGTGATTAGGACATTGCACGAGAATTTTATTAAATCTCTCCCAAACTTTATATGGAGATCCATATTGAGTTAACAAAAGTTTATGATTTTGTCCTGCAATTGCAACATCATTGATGATGGGAAATAACGATCTAACAAAGTATCAGTAAGCTTGATCCATGATGTAACTGAACCGGTGGGAATAAACCTCAAGCACAACACCGCCTCACCCATTAGATAGATTAGGAAGAGGTATAACCGTATGTATTCTAATGAGATATGAGTAATGTCCATCACAACACATACTTCCATAAAATATTTCAAGTGCAAGTTTGGGTTTTTATGAGCTTGGGCCCCTAGATACCTTTCATTTGAATTATGTGTAACATCACACTTGTGATGTGGAATACCCAATTCATTTATTTGGTACGATATGGATGGTACAAGCACACCCCATATGATGGAGATAGGCTTTATCATCGAGGGGACTATCAAAAGTCTCGGCATTACTTGCATGATAACTTGTTATGTGGTGGACACTATTCAAATAACGTAGAAATAAAAAAAACAACAAACAAAGTAAATAAAAACCATAATAGGTAAACACAAAGTCACAATCAACACCACACAAGCAAAAACTAAGTTTTACTACCCGCCAATGGCACCATTTCGGTCACGTTCACCTATACTAGTATTTTTATTTAGGACAATCATTGTCAATATAACAACCAAAATTGAGTGGGGTTTGAATCCACGAGGTGTTTAACTAGTATTCAAAACCTATGTATGTTGAAAACTACTAAGTATTTACCTGTAATGTAAACATAATGTAAGACATAAATTAAAAATTGATGGGATAGTTTGAAAGGTTATTTGAAAAAATTCTACTTCAATAACGAATTTAGAGAAACAATTGTAGATGAAATTCCAATCGTAGAATAGTCTTGGGATTATGTTTACCTAGGGGAAAATAGTGCATAGGTACATGATAGTCAAATTCAAACTCTAGTTATTGAATGTATGGGTTGGCTAGGTTAGGTCTTTTGATGTTAGTCTTTCAACCAAACACCAAAATATCACCCATGGATTCCTTTGAATACCTTAAGGGTGTGGCAAACAAATTAACCAAAACGCTCAATTGGGCATCCCTATTTCCAGGAAGATGCCCAAGACTTTATAAATTCACAATCCATCCTTATTTATAAAATAATGTAAAGAAATAAGTTGACCTCCAATTATTGTTCACAAATACATGTGTATCTCTATTTGTAGGATTACATATGACCTAAAAGAATAACTATATCCCTCTTTCAAGGATGAGGTAGGGTTTTAGGAAATTAGGGATTTCACCTACAAATTAAAATTTGACAATCAAGTATTCGTGAAGCCCAACATCATTAACAAAGAATATACACTAACAATCAAGACCCATACAAATTTGACATTCAAAGCTCCCAATGTAGAGGAAAATCAAGGGTATTCTCAATTTCAACTTCAATTACAACTAAAATCACTTGGAAAATTAGATACAATAGTCATTCCCAATTTAGTAGGATTTTTAAAATGCCAAAAATTGAACTACATATCTCTAAAGTGAAAGGGTTTTTGACTTTTGAAGAATTTGGGTTCAGCTGTTTCAAATGACAAATCTTGGCCTAGGCTGTTTTTTGCTCCTGCGCGATTGCTATCGCATTATCATGAACACGATCACCGGATAAAGATCGCGTTTTCACGATCGCGATCATTGGAACGCATTCATGATAACTGAGGCTCATCCATTCCTTTTATTCCTTGACCTGCGATTATGACTATAAGCATTGCGATTGTAGTACCTGAGGTCCACCCTAATTTTAACTTTTGCACTAACTCTTTCCTTTTGGATCTCTTTTCAGCTAACCTCAGTTATTTTCTTCCCATTGCCTGGATACCTACAAAACATGGGAATTAGTGCATTCAAATGAAAATTTGTCTCATTAAAACCATTTAATCAAAGTAATATACATGAATTTTGGAGTCAATGAGTGGTAAATTTACCACTCAATGGTGGAAACCCTGAAAGGATAATCTCGCTGTATATGACCAAGATGACCGCAATTATAAGACAGATTTATTCCCAAAGACTGATTTACTCCCTCTCATATAACAACAGTGACACTGCCTATAAAAATTCTAGAGAAAATAATATGGGGCTAGTAGAGCTCTACTAACCTGAGACTAGGCACCCTATGCCTATGGACCACTGCTATCCTGAAAATGATGGTCACCTGAAGGCGTAGAAAAAGGATCACTGGCTACTGAATATGAATTTCCCCAATATTTCTTCTTAAACTATAGTCTACCATATCTCCCTACTGTTCTATTAGCCTGTACCCTGATCTAAAAATCTAAACCTCTTATTCTGCCTCTCTCTAATTTCTCTCTACTTTATTTTCTAATCCTTAACCTGCTACAGAAAAATACTAACCTAGAGATTTCCATGTCACTATTCAACATAGAATCTTTATATTCGAACACCAAGTCATGGGAAAACTCATAAGAAAACTTTCTCATTCGAGACCTCATGTTAGATACTAACTCCGAGGCATAATTGGACAACTGATGAAACTTTAGAGCATACTCCTTAACACTTATCTTACCTTTCTTCAGATTCATAAACTCTTCAGCCTTAGCTTCCTTCATCTCATGAGGAAAGAAGTGATCAAGAAAGGCACCTAAAAATGCATCCCATACTGCTTGCTTAAGATCATCACCCCACATACGTTTCCACTCTTTATGCCTTTAATAAGATATATCTTTCAACTGCTAAACATCAAACTCCATACTCTTTAAATCAGCAGCATGCGTCACCCTAAATATTTTTTTCCATCTCATTAATGAGTCCCTATGGATTATCCTAAACCTTAGAACATATAATGGTTGAGGAATTCAACCTCATAAACTGGCCTACCCGAGTGACCTCAGATGAATGACCAATAAAACTAATACAGTCATACTAATGAGACTGCAATTCCACCAACTGAGTAAGTATATGAATTGACTGATGGAATACTGCATTGGAGATGCTCCCAAAGGCGATTGAGAATAAGTGTCACTATCCTGGAAAGCTCCATTAGGTCTATTATTGACTGGTGGTACTCCACATGAAGCAGTACAATCAGAAGCAGAGACTCTAGACTGGGTTTGTACTCTACAAGCATGATGATTCCCCTCTATATTATTTTGCAGTGGGATTGAGCTCCCAATAATATTTCTGTAAACATTAGATTTTTTGGAAGGCATGTCTAAAATGCGAGGAAACCAAGAGTTAGGGAACATTTATAGCACTAGACTATATAGCCCAAAGTAGAACACAAGAAAGAGAAGCATTCAAAAATGCCTTATAGCCACCTTCTTATAAGTGTGGCACAGTACACACCAAAAAAATGAATCTAGCTAACATGACTATTGTGGACACCCATACACGCTAAACAGTGCTCTAATACTAAGCTTGTCATGATCTAATCAAAGCCCTAGCTGTGATAGGTATCTCTAGCCAAACATGAATCAGAGACTACCCTCCTAACCTAACCACAAGAGCATAAGAATAATAGGAATACAGAAGTAAATCAGGATTATACTAAAAGATAAATAGATAACTCAAATGAAAAAAAGAGTCAAAACAATAACCAACCCACACTTGTCCACAATAGCCTCTAAAAAAATAGAAAATAAGTTGGGACATACCCTTGACTATGACTAAAGATAACAATCCAACAATGCTAAGTCAATAAAGAAAGAACAATGAAATAATAAGGGCTTACAAAGGATCAAGTCCCACTGGTTCACAACAACTCAACATACGTGCTCAACCATAAATTACTAAATTATAGCAACAAAAAAGTCTTTGGATCCTACATCATGAAATAATGTAGCATCCTATGATGGTCAGTGGGATAGGCACTCATATGTAACTCAAGGAAAATGAAAAAATAATGTCATGTCCATAATTAGTCAAAACCATATGCATGCATTCATATATACATATATATTGGATTTGGGGATCGGGTAAAACAGTCATGAACAGAGGATTTGAAAGATTTAACCTAAACTATGTAGCTCGCTCCATCCTAAAGGCTCCCCTAGACTATATAGGTTTAGCTTTCCCTACTGAAAGAGACCTAGTGTGTGTTAGCTACATGAACTAAGGAAAATTTGAGGGAAAACTAAAGACACAAAGGCAATAGATGTCCCAAGATATTTATATAAAGTGAGTATCAAGCACACAGTCATAGAGACCCCTAACGCCGGCAAATATGGTTTCCAGTGTTGGTCTCCCTAGGACATACACCTTTATGATGACACAATTTTTTATAAGCCTAAATAAAAATAATTTACACATAAACCAATCCATTAACACAGGAGTCATTCATTAAGGAATTTATCACTTGGTATCATCATACCAGTATGCTTGCAAGCTAAATTAAACATGCCCAACCAATCCATCTACCAGATTGACTCCAAAGATCCATTTAAATCAAAACAATGGACACCAAGACCATACAAATCTATTTTTATATCTATTAATACAATGCATTAGGTTCAAAATTGGTTAAACCATTCAATAATGCTTTTTTAAAACCAAGATTGCATGGTTGGTTGAAGTTAATGCCAATTCCAAGCAAAAATTCATCCAATTTGGGGAAATCCATGTCCCTCATCTAAATCATTTAAAAAATGGTTCAATTTAGTCCCAAAAACGACAATTCAAAGCATAAATAATAAATTTAAAATATGAGACAAGTAATCTAATCTATAATTAATAAATACCCTCAGCCTAATTTTAAAATCTACAATTTAAATCACATGAAGATCAATTTAATTAATTCCACAATATAAAATTCAGGTTTAGGGAAACAAAACATGCCTGAAATACATAAGAAATCAAAGTCAATTCAATGTTCTGAGCGTGAATGATGTATTCTCTATAAAACCCTTGAATGTTCTTAGGTTTTAAGTTCGAGAAAGAAAAAGAATGATTTGATACTTGAAAACCAAAGGGAATGGCGCTATTATATGTTATAAGGTCATTTAAGGGTTAAAAGGACCAAAATCCCTCGCCCTAAGTAAAAAAAATAAGAAATAGATAAAATCAAAACACTGGCGTGACATGTCAATATCTCAAAGGTTAGCCTCCATGTCACGCCAGTATTGCAGAGGTTAACCTCTGTGACACGACTTATTGCGGACCCGTACTGCCTCAAAGTCCCAAAATGACCTCGAACCACTCTCAAAAAATCTGAAATTTTTCCAAAATACCCTTTTAATATTTCTAATCATCATTCAAGAGAAAATTGACATTATACACCAGGGATGGTTAAAAATAAAATGATTGAAATTTTATGAGGTCTCATATATGGATATTGATTCTTTAGAGGTTTCCACTTTACTTAATCGTAGTGGAAGTTTTGTCCAATTTTACTTTTCCTTTAGATTCTCTTGTACCTATTCATACTAGATCTTCTATATTAATTTTGAAAAATTCAATATAATAAAGATGGTTTATTTTTGTAATAAGGTTTTCCATGTATCTTCTTAAGGGGGTGTAAGACATTCTTTTATATAGGTGGATTAGAATAGGTGCCATCAAGATCCAATAATTTGGTTCATGATAATTTTGTATCAGAGCCTATGTTACCAGCTCACATTATAAGAGCAAGTGTTAAGTAGAGTCCTGTTGATTGCTGTGTTGACATCAATATCTAATCTTTAAAAATGTATAAGGAATTTTAGGAAACTATTTCACTTCTTTTCTCTCATGTAGTTGTTTGGTTGTTGTATAAGTTGATCCCAACTGGTATCTATTAATTGTAACTTGTATGTAATCTAGATATTTGGATGTTTCTCGGCTTTACTTAAGAGAATATAAGAAACATTTTTGAACCAGGATGCTCAAATTGGTAAATGGCCATAATGACGATGTACAAAAAGCTATATGGATAACTCGGGGTCATCATGTGTTAAAATAAAAGTTAAGTTAATAAGACATGAACGATAATGATTGATTTTAAATTCATTGAATTCATATAGTGTTTTGTAGTTTCTTGATTAGCTCTAAATCTATGCTATGTAAATGTTGCATGTTGCCATGTACTGTCTGACCATTTAGTGGTTTAAATTGGCATACGGTTAAGGGACTTGGATACTCATGTTAAACCATAATTACTTAAGTGATTGTGAAATGGTAATATATATGGAGTCTAACTTGTTGATGCCACTTTAAAATAATAAATTTTCACTAAGCATAATCAAATATATTATTGGTGGGATTTCTATTGGAAATTTTAATTGCATTCTATTGAAACAAGGATCAAATCTGGACATTTTTGTGGTGGTGTTATTGGTATTAAAGAGTTTGAGGATGAGAAATTATTGAAAATAACAAAAAAAGTGCAGCCACTGACCTAGCCATCCAAGCGACATAAGGTATGCTATAGTGACTATGTTGTTGTAGGGTGACTTTTTTCGCTATAGCTACGTCAATATAGAAGGATGTATGTCGCTATAGCGATTGGGGTTAGACAGGGTCAGTTCCCTTATTGTTTCATTATCTATTTATCTTTTTGCGTCTAGTTTCTTTTAATATGTTGAGTTTAAAGGTTATATAAGTATAGGAAATCACATATATAGGCTAAAAGAATGTTATGTTTTTAATATGGGTAAGAAAAACCAGCATCCACATATGAAAAGTAAAAAACTAAAAATAGTGAAATGTTTAGTAACACCCCTAATGGGTGTAACCCGACTCATAAAATGTACCTAAAGGGGGAGAGGAATAAACTTAGATGGGCACCTTATTAGTCATGGGTTGTTGGGACAAGATAATCTCTTTATTCATCACGATGGAAGGAAAACTCGCTCACATCCTCAAATCGAAACAAGGCAAGCTCCTAGTTTAGAGACACAAACATAAACATGACCATCATGGTCTTCTATATCGGAGAGATCAAGTGATACTTGGAGAAGATCTTCTGCCTCTCCTCATTAAAATCTCTGTGAAGCACCAAAATATCCTAACTAGTCGGATGGGTGGTTGAACTGGAGGTGACCTACTCTATGGAACTTCTAACTGTGGCCATATCTGCCTTCCGCTGGCTACTAAGGATCAGGAGTTGAGTTTGGGATAAAGTGGCATCATCATAGTACTCATCAATATCAAAGACCTCCTCGAATAGACTGCTACTCTCAACCTCACTATAATGACTCGATTTTCCAAATCGGGATGCTAACCCAAAGGAAAACAAGCTAACCCATGACATATATCTATTCCTATACACAACATAATATAAAAATATAAATGTGGAAAGCTAGCGTAAACTTTCCATAAGGTTTAAAACATCTAAAAATACACAAAACTAAAAACTGAATACTAATATATTTTTTGGAAAAGCCTCTAAGTTTCTGAACTATGGAGTTGATGGGACATGTCCTTAACTAACACCATCTAATGAAAATAATTTAAATGTAATGAGATAGTTAAAAAATAAGGATCATCCTCGAATAAAGAGGACTCACTGCTAAGTCTACTGCTGCAGAATGGGTTTGGACTACTAAGAGTGCTTTGGGGCCCACACTTCTGAACCTATGGCGTCAAATAAAACACTGAAGTGCAAATGTGTCAGTACGGGAATGTACTGAGTATGAAAAGGAGGTAAGGCTAAATGTAAGGACTCATGAATAAACAATAACTAACTAAATGATATGCAAGAGCTGGATTAGCATACATAGATAATCTGTAACTACTTAACATACAATGCATAATGTGACTGAGCATACTAGGACTGAATCTGATAACTTATACTAAATGTATCATCAATTTTAGGTTTTTAAACATACTGAGATTATACATATCTGAAGCTACTGAAAATGATATATGTACTTATTAATACAAATAAACTGGATGACTGAGTCTACTGTTAACTGACATTAACTGGATGAATCATAGATCAAACATATCTAGCGGGATGATCTTTAAATATTCTAATAATGATTATGCTTGACTAGGCTTGAGATCAGGACTAACTAACGAGTCATCTCTGGAACTAATATTAAGAATAATCAATTGAATCTGAGACTGACATCAATCCTATCTGATGGGTGACCTCTGTAAGTACTGATACTGAATAACTTTATGTGAGACTAAGCCTATCTAGCGGGTGGTCTATCAATATATGGAACTATCTTAGTTCATCACTGAGATTGATGACTGTATCTGACAGTTCTGATTATTGAGTCCTAAACTAAAGACTGAAACTGAAGCTGTGGGAGTTCTCACTTAACCGACTTACCCCGAATCATAATTAGTGGGGTCCAACCTATAACCCCATATGGAAGGGTGTCAATACCATGCCACGGCTAGAGAACTCTGCTATGGTCTAGCCTCTTTGATGGGTGACCCTGAACAGGAAGTCAAGCCTTAATAGGATGGGTGACTCCTGGTCCTGCACTGACTATACAGTTCTGGAGTACAGGGATTGATGCTAGCGACTCTGCCTCTCTAATGGGGAAGCCGCCATCCCCATACTCGCTCGGTGCTAGTTCTTACTACCAACTGAAAGATTTTGAAATAATTCTTAATTGAACTAAAACTGAGCTGAATTTGTTATTATTCATATTTCTTGACTGAACTTACTGGGTTCAATTTGTTCCATTATCTGATGGAATACTACTAAATCTAATATCTGACTGAATAATACTAAGTTCTGAATTTTGTAACTAACTGAGTTCTACTGATCATAGCATAGTTGAAATTATCTTGAGACTAACTAAGCTCTAAGTGCACAACTATATTTTTCAGGTACAAGTACCCCCAGGACTAGATAGAAGAAAACTAACAAAACATGACTTCTTGAATTTAGGACTAACATCAACATCATAGCATGTATTGAAGTATACATAATTGAGGACTTCATACTAACATAAAAAAATTCATTTTACAATGGATGCATATCTAATTCAGAGTACAATGAGAGATATACTCATTTTATATTGACTATGGCAATATCCTTCCCAAGAATTCAATCGATAAGGAATGTTTTGGTTCGTCTCATAGCTTGGAGTTATTTGAATACTTAATATACATCTAACTTACTCATAACACTATAAAAGAATCATGATGTACTATTCATGAGATTGAAACATTGCGCTAATATTAGTTTTGATTTTTTTGGGGGTATTACAATATGTCCACCTTAGGAACATTCACCCTCGAATGAGATTGATTGAGAGGGGAGAAACGATAGACTGAACATGAAATAAACATGAATAAATGAATCATGATATCACGACTGACGTGACTAATAAACTAGCTATATTATACTGAACATGCATATCTGATGCATGTGTAAGTGATTCTGAATACATGTAAGATTTGAAGCTACACGTAAGCTGAATTCTCATAATGTACTTGAATATCTAATGCATGGATACGTGACTTATTTTTTCTCATGTATGCATGAATGGGTATATTGATAAGCTAAACTTTCTCTACTGAACGTGCATATCTAATGCATAAATTTCTGACTTAACTGACTCCTAGAGGCATGACTGATTATGCAGTAATGACTTATGCAAAGCATGTAATGAGATTATGATCCTGAAACTAAATGGATTTAAGGAATTTGATAACTTCGGGGAGTCATGGAGTATCTCCCCCTTGTGACACTATGTCCCGCTATGCACACTTACCTTACTGATATACTGGAGAGATGCAAAGGGCATCTATGAACTAGATCATGAGTGAACCTCGGGATTCTGAAGCTAATGTATATCATGAAGACAAAACATGCATACGTACTTGAATCTATGTTTGGAAAACCTTTTGGATCATGGAGAGTCTGAAGTGAATAGAGTGGGTTCTGACACTAACCACTATTGGTACTAGGAGTGGTGCCCTACTGACGCAAATATCTACATTTCTGCGCTAACACAGTACACTCCTGCACTTTGTGACATGGATTACCACATCCAAAACATACCTGACTTTTGGCTATGCATGCACCTAGATGGTTCTTGCCACACTCTCCATAATGCGGATAAGTGCGCTCACTTCTAACACTACTCTAGGCTTTGGAGCCTGGCGCCCTATCATAACTGACATCTTAGAAATTTGGTACAGGCACACTAGACGAGAATGGAACTGGGACTAAATTCTTCTAACTATGGTGAGAACGATTACCACCTTGTGACCCAACATGAGAAAAGTTGTAACTACCTGTTTTGAATCTCTTATTAGATCTTTCCCTCTCCTTAGATTTATTTTCCTCTACCTGCTAGGCATATATAATTAACCAAGAAAGATCCATGTCACTATTAAGCATAGTGGTTCTACACTCCTTCAATACCAACCCGAACACACCAGTCACTAAATTACTCATACTCTTTCTAGGGTCAGCTATTAAGTCAGGAGCATACTTAGCTAACTGGTTGAACTTAAGACAATACTCCTTCAATGTTATAGAGACTTGTCTCCGGTTCATAAACTATTCTACCTTATCTTCTCTCATATTTAGCGAGAAAAACTTATTTAAGAAGGCATCTTAAAATATCTGTCAAGTCGTGGGAGTTGCATCTTCCCTTTTACTCTTCTTCCAAACACTACTCAATTATGAGAATTATCTTTCAGCTTAGAGGATGCTAATTCCACACTCTCCTCCTCTAACACTTGCATAATATGGGTGATCTTCTTAACCTCTTCAAGATAAATCTATGGGTCCTCACCTCCTACTGGCCCAAAGAATTTTGGCAGGTTTATTCTTATAAATTTCTAATCCCGGCTGCGGCTAAATCCCCATCTCAATAAGGTAGGGCTGTAGCATGATGGTCGCCCTAAGCACTAGTGGTCACAGCTTAGGATAGCACCTAAAAAGCTACTCGAAACTTTGCATGTGACACATGCTCATTCAAAGGATCTACGGGGTGGGAGGCTGATTATCATTCCTACAGGGATTATCTCTGTGAGGAGGCATGTTCTGCAAATGGAAGAAGAATAAGGATTAGACTAAGAGTTCAGCTTGAGCTTTTTAATCAGTGGCACGACATAAATACTGAAAGAAAAGAAATTGTTCCTAAAACATCTTATAGCCTTCTGTACATAAATGTGGTCTGCAACACACCCATGTGCAAGACTCTACTAGATGCGGCTTTTCAGACTTCTTAGGAAACTGTTGAACCTTAGGCTCTGATACCGAATTTGTAATGCCACAATTTTCTAAACTGGATTTCTACACAATGCTCATGACCCCAAAGGACCCCAATCAAACCCATGACTGATATCTGTACCTATACACTACATAATTTATTAATATAAATACGGAAAGCTAGTGAAAACTTTCCATAAGGTTCAAAACGTTTAAAAATCCTCAAAACTAAAAACTGAATACTAATACATCTGTCTGAAAAGCCTCTAACTGTCTGAACTATGGAGTTGACGGGATATGTACCCAACTAAAACTATCTACAAAATATATTCTGGATCTAATGAGATAGTAAAGAAAATAAGGATCATCTTCAAATGTAGAGGACTCACTGTTACGTCTACTGCTGCTGACTGGGTCTAAACTGCTAACAGTGCTCTAGAGCCTATGCATTTGAACCTATGGCATCAAATAAAACACCATATTGAAAATACATCAGTACGGGAATATACTGAGTATGCAAATGAGTTAAGGCTAAATACAAGGGCTTATGCATGAACAATAACTAACTGAATGATATACAAAAGCTAGGTTAGCATACATAGAGAATTTATAACTACTTAACAGACTGTGCATAATATGATTGAGCATACAGGACTAAATTTGATAACTTATACTAAATATACCTTCCATCTAAGCTTTCTAAGCCTACTGAGATTATACATATCTGAAGCTACTGAAACTGATGTATGTATTTATTAATCTTGATAAACTTTATGACTGAGTCTACTGATAACTGATATTGACTACATGATTCTGAGATCAAACCTATCTAGCGGGAAGATCTCCAAATTTTCTATTAATGATTAAGATTGACTTGACTTGAGATCAGGCCAAACTAACGGGCGAACTCTAGAACTGATATTAAGAATGCTTAATAGAATCTAAGACTGATATCAAGCCTATCTAATGGGTGACCTCTGTAGGTGCTGATACAGAATAAATTTATGTGAGACCAAGCCTATCTATTGGGTGCTCTATGATTCTATGGAACTATCTGAGTTCCAAACTGATATTGATGACTATATCTGAGAGTCCTGATTTTTGAGTTCTACTCTGAAGACTGATACTCAAACTGTAACTGTGGGAGTTCTAACTTAACCGACATGCCCCAAATTTGAACTAGTTGGGTCCAACCTGTAGCCCCATCTAGAATGTTGTCAATGCCATGCCATGGGTAGAGACATCTACTATGGTCAAGCCTCTCTTACGGGTGACCCTGAATAGGAAGTCAAGACTAAGGCAATATAATAGTCAAGTCAAGCTTTAATCTGATGGGTGACTCTTGGTAGTGCGCTGGCTGTACAATTCTGGAGTACAAGGATTGCTACTAACGACTCTACCTCTCTAAAGAGGAAGCTTCCATCCCCATACTTGCTCGGTGCTAGTTCCTACTCCCAACTAAAAGACTCTGAATAAATTTTTAACTAAACTATAACTAAGCTGAATTTGTTATTATTCATATTTCTTGACTGATTTGACTGGGTTCAGTTGGTTCCGTTATCTGACGGAATACTACTGAATCTAATATCTGACTGAATAATACTAAGTTATGAATTCTATAACTAACTGAGTTCTGCTGAACAAAGCTCAACTAAAATTACATTGATACTGACTTAGCTCTAGGTACACAACTATATTTTTCAGGTACAAGTACCCTTAAGACTCGATAGAAGAAAACTGACAAAACATGACTTCTTTAATTTATGACTAACATCAACATCATAGCATGCATTCAAGTATACATAATTGAGGACTTCATACTAACATATAACTATTCATTCAACAAGGGATGCACAAGGATAATAATGAACACAAAATACTATAATTCATTTACTATGGTCTCTCAACAAATACTTGTTGTACATGGCTTATACTAAATTTTTGAGTTTCTAGGCAATATGCTATAATGAACTAATTTCCTTCACCCAAGCATTTTATCAAACACTTGGGGAGCATTCATTGGTCATATAACAATTTCCACACCTAATTTTCATAGATAATCAATCAACATACAACTTGAAGGTATTTATCATGAACATCACATAACTATTACATAATAGGGTCAAAGTTTGCAACTTTATAGTCATCTCATGAATTAAAACTCAAAAACTACATAACCTTCAAACTCAATACACATAAACCATGAAAAACAAATAAATTTAAAATCTTGAATTTAGAAAGAGGGATTCTTGCACATTTTCGGCAGAATGGACCCAAGAATCAACACTTGCCTACCTCAATGGCCTGAATCTTAAAAGAGAATTTCTTTTATGGAATGTTCTTTATTTGGAAATGATAATTTCCTGGTTTTCTTGAAGGAGAGATGCTTGAATCTTGTTGTTGGGTGATGATGCTGAGAGGAAACCCTAATTTTTTTGTTCTTGAGAGTGGAGAGGATTAAGGGGTTTTAAAACTGATTTATGATGGTTATGTACATGATTTTTATGATTTATGTCATGGAAGGTGAAGGAAACTTCCAAAATATCCCTACAAAACTGCTTCCTAATTGCTGAAATTATCAACTGACAATCAAGGTTGATAAGCCATCAGATCTGTGATAGCCCGTCAGCCCAGGTTGTCATCTAGGAGTTGGAATTGATGGATTGCTGTCTAAGCTTGATGAAATGGATAATAACATGTCAGCATTGTCATCAAAAATGTGATAACTCATCAGAAATGTCGTCAGAAATGTGATAAGTCGTTAGAAATATCGTCACTCAATTTCAAGGCTGACATGCTGGAGTAAAATGGGTATAACTTTTTCCTTCGATATCAGATTTGGGAGAAATTGGTATCATTGTAAAGATAATTCAATTATCTATATTTTGGTGGGTCATTAGATCAAAAATTTATAGTACAACGAGATATATGCTCATTTGAAGTTTACTATGGTAATATCCTTCCCAAGAATTCAATCGGTAATGATTATTTTGCTTCGTCTGATAGATGGGAGTTATTTGAAGAATTAATATACATCTAACTTAATAATAAAGGTATTAAAAAATCATGATGTACTATTCATGAGATGGAAACATGGCTCTAATATTAGTTGGGATATTTTTTGGGGTATTACAATATATTTACCTTAGGAACATTCATCCTCGAATAAGATTGACTGAGAGAGGAGGAACGATAGACCAAATATGAACTAAACATCAATAACTAAATCATGATCTCATGACTGACATGACTTATAAACTGACTATATCATACAAAACATGCATATCTGATGCATGTGTAACTGATTTTGAGTGCATATAAGATCTGAAGCTACTCGTAAGTTGTATTCTCGTAATGGACATGCATATTTAATGCATGGATGTGTTATTGATTTGTTTTTATGGATGCATGACTGGGTATAATGATAAGCTGAACTTTCTCTACTGAACATGCATATCTAATGCATGAATGTCTGACTGAACTGACTCCTAGAGGCATAACTTATTATGCAATAATGACTAATGCAAAGCTTGTAATGAGAATATGAGCATGAAACAAAATTGATATAAGGAATTCAATAACTTTAGGGAGTCATGGAGTATCTCCCCCTTGGGACACTATGTCCCGCTAGGCACACTTACCTTACTGATATATTGGGGTGATGCATTGGGAATCTATGAATTAGATCATGAATGAACCACAGGATTCTAAAACTAATGCATATCATGAAGATAAAAGTTTCATATGTACCCAAATCTATGTGATGAAATCATTCTAGATCATCGAAAGTCTGAAGTGAATAGAGTCGGTTCTGACGCTAACCACTTTTGGTACTAGGAGTGGCGCCCTACTGACGTGAATCTCTACCTTTCTTATCTAGAACTCTACACATCTACAGTTTGTGACCTTGCTTACCATACCAAAAACATACCTTACTATTGGCTTTGCATGAACCTAGATGATTCTTGCCACACTCTCCACAAAGCGGATAAGTGCGCTTACTTCTAACACTAATCTGGGCTTTGGAGCCTGGCGGCCCATCATGACTGACATCTTCAAAATTTGGTGCAGGCACACTAGGTGAGGATGGAGATGGGACTGAAGTCTTCTGACTATCTTGAGAATTATTACCACCCTATGACCTAATTTGATAAATATTGTAACTACCTATTTTGAATTTCTTATTAGATTTCTCCCTTTCCTTAGATTTATCTGCCTCTATCTACTGGGCATCTATCATTAACCTAGCAAGATCCATGTCTCTATTAGGCATAGAAGTTCTATGCTCCTTCAATATCAAATTGAACAAACCAATCACAAGTATAATCATACTCGCTCTAGGGTCAGCTATCAAGTCAGGAGCATACTTAGCAAACTGGTTGAACTTAAGACAATACTACTTCACTCTCATAGAGCCTTGTCTCAGGTTCATAAAATCTTCTACCTTAGCTTCTCTCATCTTTAGCGGGAAAAACTTATCTAAGAAGGCATCCAAAAATATCTGCCAACTCATGGGAGTTGCATCTTTCCCTCTACTTTTTTTCAACAATACTACCCAATCATGAGCAATATCTTTTAGCCTATAGGACGCTAATTCCATACACTCCTTCTCGGATACATGCATAATCTAGGTGATATTCTTCACCTCTTCTAGATAAAGTTGTGGGTCCTCACCTACTACTAACCGTAAGAATTCTGGCGAGTTCTTTATCATAAAATTTTTAATCCTGGCTGTGGCTGAATCCCTATCTTGCTGAGGTGGGGCTGCAGCCTGACAGTTTACCTAAACACTAGTGGTCAAAGCTTGGGCTAGTGCCTGAAAGCTACTCGGTACTCTTGATATAACACCTGCTCATTTAGTGGATCTACGGGATGAGGTGGTTGATTGTCATTTCTACTGGCATTATCTCTATGAGGAGGCATGTTCTACAAATGGAAGAGGAATAAGGATTAGACTGAGAGTTCAACTTGAGCTTTTTGCTAAATGGAATGACATAAATACTAAAAGAATGGAAACTATTCCTAAAACATCTTATAGCCTCCAGTACATAAATGTGGTGCGCAATATACCCATGCACAAGACTCTACTAGATATGCTTTTTCAAACTTCCTAGGACACTATTGAACCTTAGGCTCTGATATCAAGTTTGTAATGCCCCGATTTTCCAAACTGGGATGCTACACGATGCTCATCACTACGAAGAACCACAAGCTAACCTATGACTGATATCTATACCTGCACTCTACATAATACATAAATATAAATGCAAAAATCTAGTGAAAAGTTGCCATACGATTCAAAATGTCTAAAAAAACTCACAACTGAAAATAGAATACAAATACATCTATCTGAAAAGCCTCTAACTGCCTTAACTATGGATTTGATGGGGCATATCCCCAGCTAACTCCATCTACTAAAAATATTTTGAATCTAATGAGATAGTAAAAAAAAAATAAGGATCATCTTCGAATGAATAGGACTCACTGCTACTTCTACTGCTGCTGACTGGATCTGGAATACTAAGAGTACTCTGGGGCTCATGCTTCTAAACCTATGGCATAAAATAAAACACCATAATGCAAATGCATCAGTATGAGAATGTACTAAGTATACAAATGAGGTAAGGCTAAATGCAAGGGCTTATACATGAAAATTAACAAACTGAATGATATGTAAGAGCTGGATTAGCATGCATAGAGAATCTATAACTACTTAACATACTGTGCACAATGTGACTGAGCATACTGGGACTGAATTAGATAACATATAATAAATATATCATTAATCTTGCAGTTTTTGAAAATAATGAGATTATACATATCTGAAGCTACTAAAACTAATACCTATACTTATTAATACTGATAAAATAGATGACTAAGTCTACCGATAACTAATATTAACTAGCTGAATCTAAGATCAAACCTATAAAGTGGGATGATCACAAAATCTTATAATAATGATTAAGATTTACTAGGTTTGAGATCATGCCTAACTAACGGCTGATCTCTGGAACAGATATTAAGAACACTAAACTAAATCTAAGACTGAGATCAAGCCTATCTAACGATTGGCCTCTATTGGTACTGATATTGAATAACTTTATATGAGACCAAGACTATCTAGCGGGTGGTCTATAAATCTATGTAACTATCTGAGTTTCTCATTGAGATTAATGACTGTATTTGACAGTCCTGATTTCTGAGTCCTACTCTGAAGACTGATACTGAAACTATAACTGTGGGAGTTCTTACTTAACTGACATGCCCCAAATCTGAACTAGTGGGGTCCAACTTGTAACCCTAGCTTGAAGGGTGCAATACCATGCCATGGGTAGAGACCTCTACTATGGTGAAGCATATCTAATGGGTCACCCTGAACAGGAAGTCAATCCTAAGGCAATATAATAGTTAAATCAAGCCTTAATCTGATGGGTGACTCCTGGTCCTGCGCTGGCTATGCTATTTTGTAGTACAAGGAGTGCTGCTATTGACTCTGCCTCTCTAACAGGGAAGTCGCCATCCCCATACTCGCTCGGTACTAGTTCCTACTCCACACTGGAATACTCTGAACTGAGTTCTAACTGAACTAAAACTGTGTTGAATCTATTATTATTCATATTTCATGACTAATTTGACTGGGTTTACTTGGTTCCGTTATCTTACGAAATACTACTGAATCTATTATCTGACTGAATAATACTAAGTTCTGAATTCTATAACTAACTGAGTTCTACTGATCATAGCATGACTAAAATTATCTTTAGACTACTCAGCTCTAGGCACACAGCTAAATTATTTGGGTACAAGTATCCCCCGGACTCGATAGAAGGAAAGTAACAAAACATGACTTCTTGAATTCACAACTAACATCAACATCATAGCATGTATTCAAGTATACATAATTGAGGACTTCATACTAACATATAACAATTCATTAAATAAGGGATGCACAAGGATAAGAATGCACACAACATACTATAATTCATTCACTATGGTCTCCAACAAACACTTGGCGTGCATGGCTTATACTAAATTTGGGGGTTTCAAGACTCTACTCGACACAGCTTTGTAGAATCCCAATTGACCATGAACCAAAAGGTCTATACTAACTTGATAAGACCCTAAAAAAGGCCTTATCATAATGGGTATTCCAAGTCCAAATACGATTGAGGACCACCCCCATTACCCAACCCAACCTCAAAATATTTATCCAAAGTTAGATGAACATCGAATATATAACAAAATAGCTTTTATTATAATTCTAGTCTCTGAGATATGTCCATTACCATGACCAACTCAAATAAGTCCAGCCATCCATTATCAAACCAATAACCATACCAAAATTAAAATAGTAACCAAGTACGAGTCCATAACATAATAGGATGGAACAATCATAAATACAGTTAAATAGTATCAGCCCCAATACCAATGCCAATAAAAATAATTATACTACTACCGACACTACCCATACCAACCCATAGTAGTTCCACAAAGCCTCTAATAAAAAGCAAGACAGGATCTAAAACCAATATCCATATAACCAAAGTATGTCAAAACATCCATGACATGAAATAGAGCCTTCTAGAATATAGAAGTTCACTATATTCATCCAACTGAGCTGATTTTGAATCCAATCACTGAGCAGAAGGAGTTCAATGGCCAGTTCCTACTTTGCATGGGGATATAACTTTTCAAACATAGGTTAGTGGGTGAACACTAGCATTCACTCAGGATATGAATAAAATAATACCAACCTTTTAAACCAAGTAAACCAACCATATGTATTCATAACCCTACATACGCATGAATATATAACCATGCTGGGAAAGAGAACTAGGTTTAGCATGCCTTTAAAATCATTAACCAGGATATGTGCTGCTTAATTGTCCTAGAACCACTCTCTGGCTATATAGGTCCAATGTAATGCCATGAACGGGCTCTGATGTATTTAGGTGCATGAACTGAAGATGTCATAGGAGTAGGGGATTCCTGAGTGACCTTTGTTTTCCATTATATACATGTACAATTGCACTTAAGGGATTCCTATGTACCTTATAAGTATCATATATGGTTGCCATGACCAATCCTCATGTTATAAAACATGAGTTTCTAGTGTCCATCCCTTGGATTTGCACCTTCATGATTAGCTACCATATCCAACCATTATTGTGCAATTAAGACCATTACCACAAAACCAAACCACCATTCCATTTATTATTAACAATCCCTATTCGTAGTGGTATAGTCATAGGGACTATAACTTACAGCAATGTCCTTAGCCATTCTTTTTAAGGAGAAGGGATACCCATGTACCCATTGATAACATTATTAAGAATGCTTAGGGGAATCCCATGTACCCGACAAGATTTTTGTTATTATGCTTTCTTAGGGGATTAATTTCACAGGGCTTTTAATTAGATTAACCATAACCACCAAGACCTTTCCATTTAACCATTCCAATTACTTTAAACCATTTTTACCATTTAGGGTTCCATTTCTAGGTTATTCCATGCAATATTTGCATTAAAAGTCAAACAATGTAGTAAAAACATTCTGAAAGCAATTTTATTAAACATATTAGGGGTATAATATTTCCTTAAAAAACAAGTTGCAATGAACCATTCTCATTTAACTAAATGTCCAAACCACCCACAAAATATGTAAATCTATAGCTAAAACATCGAAAAACCATAACCAAGCATTTATATCAAAAAACCTAAACATACAATAGTTATATCGTGAAATTTTTTTATAAAAAATGCCTTTAGTTGGAACTAACAATGAGGGAGGAGAAATATTCCTTAGATTCCAAAGATGACGTAGAGAAGCCATCCGTTTAAGCACCAAATTGATCTTATTGGTGAAACCCAAGCCTTTCTTGAACCAAGAGCCTTGAGAGAATTTGAGAGTGTTTAAGAGAGTTTAATTGACTGCAAATAGGTTAAATGGTGTCCAAAAAATATTTTAAGTCATGGGGCATTAAAATATTAAGAGGGGTAATGTCTAGATTATCCCTAACTTAAGCTCTTAAAATTCCCATAGGATGGTACAATGACCCCATACCAATTGTACCCTACAACTCAAACCAATGACCCATCAACATCCATACATCTCATAAAAACCAAGTCGTAGATATTGTAAAAACTCAACCACCCAACACCATCTAATATTGCACAATATTCGACTAGGTAACTTAACTTGTACCGTATCATACAAGTAGTACTCTAAGTCGTATTATGTCTAGAAGTCAAAATCAAGAAATTTTTTAAGGGTCAAAATGTAGGGTGTTTCAAGTTCATTCATTTAATGATTTAGGGCAAAGTATAAACATGATTCCTATATCAGTGTTCAATAGTCTTAGTTTGGGGAAACCAAAGCCATGTTCTACGGTTCTCCAAGTGGTATAAAAAACCAGAGTTCAGCTCGATGGAATCATTAAGAATTTTCTTATTAAGGTTGTTAAGTTTATAATTCCTCTTGACATTATTATCCTTGATTGTGATGCAGATGAAAAGGTGCTAACCATATTGGTATATCCATTATTAGTGATGGGAGAAACACTAATTCATATTAGAGAGTTCACTCTCAAGATGAGAATAGATGATAAAAAGGTGGTGTTTAAAGTATACAAAGAACTGACTCTTCCTTCCCATTATAAAACATTATACATGATCACAACCATAGAGTAGATGAGTGTGGGGTGGTGTAATGAAAACCACAAGTGACCTCTTCAGGTGTGTAATAAAGTTGCCCAAACCACCACACAAGCTTAAAGTTGGAAAAATTAAGAATGAGACTAAAAAGTCTAATGTTAAAAAAGATGATGACCATAAGAGTACATACTCAAGAGGTCAACAAAGTATGAGAAGGTGGCCTCTATGTAGGATGAAGTGATATGAAGGAAATGGTTGATGTTGTGGGGTTGGTCGTGTCATGATACAAAATCACCGCTACTTGGGAGACAAACCATGTTAAGGTAGGTATTTTATTTTAGAATTTAATCTTATTTAACTTAGTTTTTTTTTGAGGTATTGGATGATGGAAAGTTTAAGTACTGGAGACCCGAGCTAAAAAGCATGGCAAAGACTAGTCGTAAGATCCACCCGACCTTACTAATTATTAAATGTGTTGCTATCTAGGCCTAAAATCCCCAGGGATTATTTATATTCTTAAATTCAAGTATACATTGGGGACAAAGTATGTTTTTAAGTGTGAGGCTGGAAATTCCCTTAGTTTAGGGTGAAGTGACTGGCATTTTAATTATTAATTTTTTTTTTTAACTTTTAGAGTAAATTTGAAAAAATTACAAAAAAAAAAAATTCTTTGTTAGTTTTTAGTTCTAGTTGTTGATGATTGGTGTAGCAGGTGCACACTTCACCTACCCGTGGTTGTTCTTTTCGATTCTTTTCCATGGAAGTACTTTTTGAATCTAGTATCCCTTTTTCATTTTAGGAGTAAATTTTAAAATTTTTGTGTCATGAAATATTGGGACGTTCTTTCTAGGTTCTATTTTTGATTACATGATGCAAGTGGTTTTGTGTGTGAAAGCATGTTTATTGGGTTAAATGACTACTTTTGATACTCTTACACTTATTTATATGATTCTTGTCCGTTGTTGTCTTAATTATGAATTCATGCTATTGCTTGGTCTAGATTCTATAATTATCCTACTTGATGAGAGCATGTGCCATGTGTGATGTGATGTTTTCTTGTGCATTCCTTGCTATCTTTTGAATCTAGAACTTTCCTTGTGTGTATGCAAAGCAAAATAAAGAATGTGGGTTTAGGATATTAGATAGGTATTTTTTGATAGCCATTTTCATGCCCTCTTCTATCTACCCTTGTGGATAATTTTAGTATTGATCTTTAGCCTATTTCTCTAGTATCCTCATATACAACCTACATCCTTTCTTTGATTGACCATAATTTGATCCAAATCTCCTAACAACTTTAGTTGAGAAATTAAAAAGATTAAGGAGTGATAAATATTAGAATGAAAGAGTACAAAGTGAATTCCCTATGTAGCAGCTAGTGGTGCTGAAAATGTTTATGTGTTGGGATTGAGAGTAATGTAACAAAAAGAAAGAGCATTGTGAAAAAATAATTTAGGTGAGAATACTCCATCCTTAAAATATATGAACAAGTTTAAAGAGATGGAGAAAAAAAGAAATGTGTGAAGATATAGGTGTTGAATGTTTGGTTGTTTATAAAAAAAGTCCAACGTATAATTTAAGTTGTTTATAAGAAAGTTCAACGTATAATTTAAGATATTAAATCTTTTTGGAATGATAGTAACTATAACTAGCCAGAATAGTTCCTACCCATCCCTTAGCCTATATAACAACCCGTAAAGTTCTATTTAGCCTTGACCCTTCACATTTTGATATTAGTAGAGTACTACACTAAAGGAAACCCTATGGTTCGACTTATGTGGCTTGTGAATTCATTGTATGAGCGAGTGTAATTTGATTCTTGTAACCATTCTTTTATTCTTGAATCTCGATGAGTAAATATGGGTAAGTTTCTCTTGTGTTTAGGTCACATGTTTGATGATAGTTAGGTGACATAAATTATCTATTTGATTAAGTAATATGCATGTGTTTGCCAACTTTGTGGAGTCAATTCTTTAGGTTCTGATTTTATAAAGAAGTCTTCTAGAATTTCAATTGTATAATATGTTCTTAGTGTAGAATTGGCAATCTCTATAGTCATTGTAGTGGTAGCTTGAGTGTCTTGTGATGAGTGGTGATTTTAGCACTCATTCTCACTCAAAATTCATGCACATTACCTTTTTTTGAATAAATAAATGAGAAATACTTGTGAATGAATTCTCTAATATCCAATCTTTGTAGGCATAGAGCTGATTGGGTTGAAAGATGTGGATTAAAGTTTATAATATTGAAAAGGGAGCATGAAAAGTGTAGCTGAAGACTCAGAGTAGCCTTAGGTACCACGATCGCGGTCAAAGTAATGCGATTGTGGTCATACAAGTTGGAAAACACAATGGGACCGCTCATTCATAGCTGTGATCATGGTTGTTTGACCACATTCAAAGCTCGGTGACCGTGGCATAGCAGGATGAATGTGTAAAGGGCATTATTTTAAATTCGTCAGCTGAATTAAGATTTATATGGAGGAACCCTAGTATTGGAGAAAAAATTAGATTGTTCTTAGTTATTTCCAATTATTTTTCAAAGGGGAAATTAGTGAAAATGATGCTTGGAATTGAAAATTTGTTTACCTTCTCTTATTATGAACTCCAAGGATACACCACTTGGTAAAATTCTTTTCTCCTATCTAATGAGTAACTAACTTCTTTAGTCTTGGGATTATGTTGAACTAAAGTGTAATTTGTTTGTGGGTATTGTTGAGTTTGCATGGATTTTAATTGTTGAGTATGGATTCCACTATTGCTTGATCTTATGGTTTGGAACTTGATGGGTGAAGAACCCAAATCTCTAAATGGGTTTGATGGGTAAAAACCCCAAACTCTAGAAATCCATTGTCATTCTCGAAAGAGTGATGAAGGTGAACATTAGGTAATGCATAACATCTTCGAAAGAGGGCTATAGAAGGACAAGGGAATGATGGAAAACTAAGTCTATCATTTTCTACCTTTTACAAACATAGAAATAAGTTTATTAAGAGTATAAATCATGTCAAGAGCATCACCCTATAAATAGGGATACATGATTGAGGTTTTGGGTGATTATAAAAAATAGTTGCACACTTGTTAGGTGCTCGAAAGAGCCAACGGGTGAAATTGTTGTGGTTTTGTTGAAAAAATGACTACAATAATCTTTGACCTAGCCTATCCTTTAATTAACAATTAAATTTAATTCCAAACCAATATCCACCCATATACATTACAATTAGGTAAACATAGTCCCAAGATTTCCCCAAACATTGTTGCTTAAAACAAAAGTGTTATTTCATGATCATTTGATAAAAATTGTATGAAAAGTTTCCAACCAAATCCCCTTTCTTTGTTTTACATGTCATTTTTTGTTTGCATTCCGGCTAATCACATAGTAGTTTGAGATGAAATCTATAATTTACTCCTTCAGATTCGACCCCAATTCATGTTTTGGTATTTGAAAATGATCGCCTCACACTTTGGATAACGCTTAACTCACTCCCATATTTCAATAGTGAGGCACTCGTTGTCAAACAACCCAACTAGAGCTAGGTTTGAGTCCACAAAGAGCGAATTATAGGCTTCAAATCTTACGGTGTACAAGTTACTAAAAGTTTACCTGTAATGATATTAAACGAAAAAAATAAAATTAAATGGGGGATACTAGTTTGGATATAGTTTGTCAACTAACAAAGAACGGATATAACACTTTTGATTTTAAGATTATGAAAAGAGAAAGTATTGGGATACTCCCTACCTAAAGGTAATGTATGTGTGTTGATATTGGTTTGGCATGAGTTTATGTTATTTATCAAAGGATAATTTAGGTTTATAGTCATTGTAGTCAGTCTTTTAATAAAACTACAACGATTTAACCCAATGACACTTTCGAGTACCTAACAAGTGTGCAATTCATAATAACCCAAAACCTCAATAAAACATCCCTATTTCTAGCATGACGATCTTGACATGGCTTACACTCCAATCAGACTTATTTCTAAGATTGGAAACGGTAGTAAACGATAGACTGTCCAACATTACTTTTTCCCCCTATAACCCTCTTCCAAGGATGTTATGGTTTACCTTAAGATCACCTTAGTCACTCTTTCAAGGATTACAAAGGATTTCTAGAGTTTGGGGTTTTCACCCATCAAACACATTTGGATATTTAGGGTTTTTCAACCATCAAAATAAAACTAATAACCTCAAGTAATGGAGGAATCCAAAATCAACAACTAAAATCATGGAAACACAACAACCCCCCCACACAATTATACTTTAGTTCTTGATAATCCCATGACTAAATTACTTAGCTACTCATAAAGAAAGTAAAAATAAATATACCATGGGTGTCTCCCAAAACATCAATTCTTCACAAAATCACTAAGAAATTAAGCCTCCAAGAGTAGATACACACTTTCCTAATTAGGTTTTTTGTTTCTTAAATCAAAAGACAATTATGAGGTAAGAAATACATAAAGAAGAAAGGGTTTTCGATTTTATAAGGTTTGGGATTTGTCTTAGTGATTTTACAAATCTACTCCTAGGAATATTCTCGCTGAACCGCGATCGCGCATGACCGATTGTGATCGCATCCATGTGACAGTAGTTGAGTGTAACGACCATATTATGCTGACCATCTTGACTGACTGTGACCGTGGATCGAGGACCGTGGTTACAGTAACTATGGCTGATGTAGTATAGGCCTTCAACCGCACTGTTTTTGCTCCATTTTTATTAATTTTAAGATCCAATCCACATCTTTCCATCCCTTCAACTCTATGCTTGCAAATAGTGGACATTAGTTCATTTATTCACAATTATGTCTCATTTATTCATCCAAAAAAAGGTAATGCTCACGAATGTTGAGTGCGAATGAGTGGTAAAATCACCACTCTTCAAACCCCCAACTTCAAACCTTGCTCGTCACCAAGAAAAACTACCTCTTATTATGAGAAAATTTCATATGTATGCCCTCATTCTATCACTCAATGATCATGATAACACAGACTTGATTGCTACCACCAAGATCATTTCACATCTGGGCAAATAGGATTTTGACGACTCCCCTCACCATTAAATAAAATAAAGAAGGATTCAATAGACTTTATGGAGAAACCATTTAACAACAACACGCAACAAGGGCTGCTATCACAGTTGGACTCTACATCATCACCATCTTCCTCAAAATTGTACCACAAGACTAGGGCCTCATCATCACTATCCAACAAAGAAGAAGGAAGTTTATCTCGAGACCTTAGGACCTTCCATAGGCCCTTCACGCCCTTTCATATCCTAATAAAGAATTTTTCATTCTTCTCCTTTGTAACCATTTTTTCATGCGCGATCAGGAGGTCTTGATGTGACTCCGCCAAAGGGGAGTAGGCATTTTAAAGCTTATCATTGGTAGCTTCTTTCTTATTTTGTTCCTCCTTTTACTTCTCATAATTTGTACATGATCCATAAGAATAATGAGTAGTAGAAGGCACTCCCAGTCCTTCTGGGAAACTAGACATAAGAACTTTGATGGTTGACGTATTTACTCTAATCTTCTCAAGAGGTCCCGTGGTTGTAGGCCTATAACACTCAAACTCACTACATGAAATCTTTTCCAATTTGATCTTTCTATTCTTTCTTTTGTTGGGTACACCCTCATCTCTAATCCTCAAGGGGTAAATGGGGGTATCAAGGCACACCTATGTATCACTAGCATACACTTCCACCCCCGCTTTTCTAAAAAGCTCTGTAATCAAGAAAGGGAGAATAGATGCCTAACACCTAGTTTCTTGAAATGATCTATTTCATTAAAAATGAGTTGACCAACATCTATAGGGATATCATCTTGAATACCTGCAACCATCCTAGTATGTAATTTGGGGACTACTGTCATGTGGATGCCAGGAGAAACTTGGCTACGGATGATGTGCAACCATATTCGATCCTTAAAAGTGAAGTCATTTATGGTAATATTTCTTTTAGTCTTGGTCCATTAGACTTCCTTTCAGGGGCATAGTCATTGTGACAACTAACTTTTCAATTTACACCCCTTCTCTTTGAATTAACTCATGTTTGTATCCTTGAGCCGATAAACATCTTTGATTTGTTTAGTCCTAACTTTCACTGGTTTTCCATGAATCTTGACAGTCATATTGAGTGTGTCCAGAAAAGAGACTTCACTCATGTTTGCATAAAAATCACGGACCCATTTCTTATTTTCAATACATGGATCTAGGGTGAAGCACCACCACCCTATGGCTTTAAGTTTGTCATGAAGTGTCGATAGTTTCTCTGTCATATTTTCCAAAAAAATTACTCTCACCAAAAGTAGCTTTGTCCTCAAAAGATCACTCTAGTAATAAGTGTGGCTTTCGGGTTCCATAAATCGAATGTGATCATACTTATCCATAAGGTTGTCCAAAAATCAATAAAGACACATTATACCTTTCGATGATATTTTAATCATGTAAGTTGTGTTATATTAATCACTAGAGTTCATTAGACTATTTTCTTGTTGTTTCTTGACTAAAAATTTGAACTACAAGATTCTTAGCATGTAAAGCAACTATCCTCAAATTGCGCGATTGTGAGTCAGGATCGTGGTCATGATACTTGAGAGTGGTTACGTTGTCAGCTCTAGATGCTCAAATTTCTTCTAATTGTAGGATACAAGTATGTTCTATAATATAGGTGAATTTGAAGTTCGCTTGAACAATGCTAACAGATGGATGTATAAGCCCTGTACTCTACTCAAGATCCTTGCAAACATATCCTCAGACTTGAAATTTTTGGGGTCTATGATATTTGACTCTTTCTATTTGGCTCGATCATGAGGAGGGACATAATAGTCATAGTCACATTATCGATCCCTCCAATCTCTATCCCTGTCATGGTCAATCCAACCTTGATTCCCACCTTGTATTTGATAGGCAGGGTGGGAACCCCGCTAGTAGTTATCAAAATAGAGGATTTCTTCATCAAACTTCTTTCTCTATTCATCATCTTCATAAGATTTTGATGCTATGGCTTAGACCACTTTCACGGGTGCGCGCATAACATATTTTGTCAAGAGTTCAAGTTGGGTAATTATTTTTGCCGTGTTCTCCTTCTTTTCTTCATTCTACTTTCCTTGTGCATTATCGACCATGGAACTGGTAGAAGGAATCTTGGGAGCTTCAATTTCTCAGATATCCCAACCCTGATTTTGCTTAGATACTTCTCAAATAAATACAAAGGCCGCATGGTGGTGCAATTTTACTAAGGAACCACTAGCCGCATTATCTACCATTATTTTGTTTAATGGATCAAGGACATGGTATACGATCTCAGGAAGCATTTTCTCTAGGACTTCATGATTTTGACATTGACCAAGCTTATCCTTAAATCTCTCCCAAGTTCAAACAATGGTTCTCCATTCATTTGCCGATAATTAACAATCTCATCCCACTTTTGATGCATCTTTGATGGCAGGAAATATATATATCAAGAAACACCTTAGTAAGCTATTCCCAAGATGTCGTTGAGCCATATGGATAGAGCGGAGCCATGAAACCGCCTTGCCTATTTATGAGAATGGGAAAAGCCAAAGCCTAATAGAATCTTGACTAATGTGTGCTAAATTAATAGTGCACACACTTTAAAAACTTCTTTAAATGGACATTGGGGTACTCAAAGGCTTGAACTACGTACAATACATTCATTTGCAACAATTGAAGAATAATTCCAGTGACATAGAAGACTCTGTTCCTATTAGTTGGTGGGATGCAATTCGTGTTTGTTTGCCCCACTTCATTTAGTGGGCCCTCATCATCTAGAGGGGTATCAAATGGGCTCATGTTGATTGTGCTATCAATCATTGTTCTGTTAACACTCAGATCAACTATAAAAAGAATTAAAAAAACAAATAAAGTAAATGATATCTCTCCAAGTATTCCCAAGTAAGAATAAAACCGCACAAGTGAAATCTATATTTCACTCCCCTCTAACGGTGCCATTTTGATTATGCTCAACTCACTTCCATGTTTCAAGGGTGAGTGTGTTGTTGTCAAACAACCAACTAGATCTAGGGTCGAATCCACAAGGAATAAATTATAGGCTTTAAATCTTATGGTTGTACTGGTTACTACTAGTTTACCTAAAATGATAAAAAAATAAGACAGGCAAAATAAAATGAGGGATGTTGATTTGGATATGGTTTAGCAACTAACAAAGCACGGATATAACACTTTTGGTTTTATGATTATGAATAGAGAGTATCTTTGTATCATGTCTACCTAAAGGTAAAGTATGTGGGTTAGTGTCGGTTTGGCATGAGTTTTAGTTATTTATTAAAGGATAGGATAGGTCGAATGTCATTGTAGTCAATCTTTAAATAAAACTACAACGATTTCACCCATTGGCTCTTTCGAGCACCTAACAAGGGTGCAATTGATAATCACCGAAAACCTCAATCATATATCCCTATTTCTAGGATGATGCTCTTGACATATCTTACACTCTAAACACACTTATTTATAAGATTGCAAAAGGTAGTAAATCATATACTTAATTGTCCACCATTACATTGTCCCCCTATAAGACTCTATCAAGGATGTTATAGATTACCTCAAGTACACCTTACTCCCTCTTTTAAGGATGACAAAGGATTTCTATAGTTTAGGGTTTTCACCCATCAAACCCATTTGGAAATTTGGGATTTTCACCAATAAAATTCCAACTAATAAGCTCAAGTAATTATGGAATCCAAACTCAACAACTAAAAATCATTTAAACACAACAACACCGACACATATTTACAGTTTAGATTAACCTAATCTCAAGAATAAATTACTTAGCTACTCATGAAGAAAGTAAAGAGAAATATACCACGGGGATCTACCAAAACATCCATTCTTCAAAAAATCATAAAGAAATTAAGCCTTCATGAGTAGTTACAGACTTGCACAATGAGAGATTCTTCTTCTTGAATCTAAAATTAGTTATGAGGTAAGAGATATCCAAAGAAGAATGGCTTTTTTCTTATTTAAAATTTGGGATTCATCTAAGTTTTTTTACAGATCTGTTCCACGACATATTCTCGCTAAACTACAATCGCACATGACTGTCCGTGACCACGTTCACGCAACCACAGTTGTGTACTGTGACTGCATTGTGCTGACCATCTTAACTGACCATAACTATGGATCAAAGACTTTGGTCACAGTAACTAATGCTGATGTAGTCTAAGTCTTCAGCTGCACACTTCTTTGCTCCTTTTTTTTATCATTTTGAGCTCCAATCCATATCTTTGCATCCCTTTAACTCTATGTATGTAACAAGCTGATATTAGTGTATTTAATAACTATCTCCATTAGTTGAATATGGGTATCAGATACCAAACACCATACTGAATTGCATAAACTGATTTTTCAAGTTACTCATATATTTATATGCTGGAACTTGTGCAAGAACATATTTTCCAACAAGTATGAAGGAAAGAAATGTAGTTCTTGAAGAGTGAAATTCTCTTTTATTAAGGATATAAGTATATTTGTGATCACTACTTATCCTTATATTACTTGTCCTACTAATTAGAGGGATCTGATACTCTGCATTGAAAACTATCAACATGAGTTGACAATTATTCAAATCTGTTGATACAAACCCCTTCTTCCATTGTTAAATTGAATATTGATGGTAGTGCACTAGAGAATTCAAAAAGAATTAGAGTAGGAGGAATACTTAGAGACAGTAAAGGAAACCTTATTTATTCTTTTGCTACCTCTCGAGGTGTTTGATCAAACAATCATGCTGAAATTTGGGCTGTTATATTTTTTATTACTTGGTGTATTAAACATGGGTATATCATGCTCATATTGGAGGTTGATTCACAACTTCTTAAAAAATGGTCCAAGAATAATTTTAAACCCCCATGGAGCATTAGTGACTACATAAGTGATCTTCAAGAGCTAATTTCTCTGCTGGACAATTTCAAGTCCAACCATTTTTAATAAGAAGCAAATTTCACAGCTGACACTCTTTTTAAATATAGTCCACTGGTGACTTCCGCCCAACACTATTACAGCTTTTAACAACTACCATATGAGACTAGAGGATTCTTTATTCTAGATAAAATGGGGATGACAAATTTCAGGAGAAGAAAGTTAAAAAGTATCAAGAAACCCCCTTTGCTCTAGTTTCTTATACTATTAAGCTTTTGTCATGTCTTCACTTGTTCCTACCTCTTTCTTATACCATCTTCCTTTAGGCTATGTTCCTTTGCATTTATAGAGTTTATGAAGATGTCTACTTTGTTTAGGATCTTTTCTTACTTTATAAGGGAAGAGTCTCCCTAATTTATGCTTTCCTAAAATTATTGTAATGAGAGGATACCTCAATTCTTAGCTTCATAGTCCTAGGTTTATCTTTCTAGTATTGTGGATGAGTTGGCCGGACTTAGTAGGCTAGCTAACTTATGAACCACCATAAGATCGGAGGAAAGGTTTATGTCCCCCTCGTAATTCTTTTTTCATGATAAAACCTAGGGGTGTTATTCAGCCCCTGAACCCCTCATGGGTAATTAAAATTAAAAAACCAAAAATATTCGTCACCCTTATTCTGAAAGTTCAAAGTCTTTCTTTCAAAAATTTTGACCTACCTTTACTTATAGGATATTTGAAGGAGAGCTTTTTAAATCTCAAAAATTCTCTCTAGCTTGAAGAGTTTTTTTATCCTCCCTATTAAAATAGTTAAGGAAAAATGGGTGTTTTTGTTAAGGGACTAAGTAGAGGAAATCTCCTTGGATCACGAGGTGTCTTGAAGTGATAGGGGATTTTAGCCAAAATACAATATAGGAGAGAGGAGGGTCAAAAAAAATTCAGGATATGGGAAAAGAATCTTTTTTGATTGAATGGGATTTTTTGAGAAATGGCAGAAATCTATACAATGATTTTTATGTAATGAAGTCTTTAGAGTGCTTGAGGATGGTGTCCACATAAGTACTTTCTAGTTTCTCAAGGGCTGCGACAAGGGTCCCGAACCTAGCCTGTTGATTTTTTTGAAAGAAGTGTTAATGGTGTCATTGAACATGATAACATCTTACAATGCTTCGTGATCGTCCCCAGCACTCTCCTAGTTTCTCTTTGATAATGATGTTCGAATATAATATAATACCCATAAATGGAATCTTAAGAAGCGGAAAATATTTCTTAAAAGAAGTTAGAAGCTGATTGTAATATTGTAATAGCCAAAAGGTAAATTTAAATATGAGCCAGTTCTTTCTCTCTAATAGAGCTCCTCATATAAATTCCAGATCATTTAAGAGGAATCAAAAATGCCTCTAAAGTATGTCTTGAAAGTAAGGTCTTTCTTTATGGTATTGATATTGCATTGATTGAAAGCAAGTCAATGATGCCATAAGTAAAATGGGAGGGTGAGGAGAAAATAATTCACTGCACTCACTAGAAAGAGGGTAACATATCCTATATAGTATTAAGGTCTTATCCCATTTTTAGTATCCTTGGTGTGGTCTAGGAAGAGGCTCTGACATTACTCTCAAGGCCTATTCCCTTCTCCTGTTGACAAGGATGGATCCAAATATCTATTTGAAAAGCTGACACTCACATTCCATCCATACTCAAACCTGTCCTACAAGTAAATAAGAACATTAGTTATGTTATACACTCATGGAGAACTAACGTCAAACCAGTGACCGGATAGTGCAAAATGAAAACCAATTCAAGGCAATAACATAATTATTAATGCTCTGCTAATAGACCCCCTCCTTTGAACATAGATCTAAAATCCCACTTTGAGTGGTTACTGGAAAAGGATTGGTTGTCTTCCGTTGGATCTTGAGTACAAACCAAGGATAAAGACTACAATCTCAGGGATACCATCGACAGAGTAAGCAAAGGACAGGAAGAAAGTGCACTAATCAAATCTTATCCTTTCTTAGTCCTACCTCACCAAGTTCATTATATCTCCCAATAAGCTCATAGTAACTAATAGGAAAAAAATCTTGTTCCATCATTTTCGAGGGAAACCAAACTTAAGTGAAGTTTAGCTGAGTCTGCTTCACACCATTGCTACCGGGCATTCACTGCCAGCCACTCCTATATATACCTGGCATGGATTGCTAAATTTATTTCTCTTGTCTTGGTTAAAATATCCTCATGGAAGTCTTTCTATATTAGTAAAAGATATGACTTTCACAAGGCTTATTACTCTTCTTTTTCCATTAAATGGAGGGTTAGCTCATAGGGATGGCACTGGTTCTCTACATAAGATGCGTGAATTGGCCTTCTTCTAATTGAAGATAAGCACCAAAATTAAGAGAAGTGAGGTATTTTTGACCTATTCTAGTACAGGAAACAACCCTAAAAAACCTGACCAAAAGATAGCTAAGTTCCGGTCTCTAACCTTACTTTGGACTATGTTGCTAATCTACTAAGAAAAGACTTTATGTCAAAGAGAAAGTATGAATTTTCTAAAGTCTTGATGAATCTAATCTATTTAATAGTAAAGATTTATAAGGAGCACGGATGAGGTGAAGTTATTGATCAAACTACATACAAACCAAAAGCCATTACGGGCAGTGGTATCCCATCATATTCATGTTTCAATGCGTAAGTGGTCATATAATAGTTGCATCATTGCACCTAAAGTCTTATGGCCATAGGTCTTGTGTGATTTATAATAGACTACTAGTATACAATCAAACCATGCTCTATGTTGGATAATCCTATGAGCATAAAGAAGGAAGTTTGTTATAGCCCACTAGTAAAATAAAAGGCAAGGAACTTCTTTCACTAGTATAGTATCAGGAACATTCCAAGATGAGGATTTTATGAAACCATATGCGCCCAAGCCATCCTTACTTTATCTTTAATTGACCCTTATACACCTGCTAGACTGTATATCGTTTCTTTATTTTGATTAGATGGATTATATCATTCAAGAGATTAAACTAAGAGAAAAATACTTCAAGGAACAAACTTGCAAGCCTTAACTTATAACTTACCTCAGCTAAAAAAACTAATTAGAATGAAGATTCCATGCTTTAAAGATTAACGTAACTTCCCTCTTTCTGAGTTTCTATTACCCAAAAAATGCATTTTTAAAGTTGGGATCATACTAAAGGAAGAAGGGGAACTGGAGTAATGAGTTGGTATGGTGACGGTGACCCCTGATGTGACTAAGGATGCTTTATAGTTGGTGTGGAAATTGAGGGGAATTCTATTGGGCTGATGAAAGGTTAGTGTTTAGCGACAATTCACGCTAATAGTACATGAGATGCGGTTGGAAGTGAGGAAACAGTCTTTCTATGTTTTTCCACCCTAACGTAGTTTATTTATGACCCAAAGAAATTACCAACTCAATTATCTCTACCCTGTGCAAAGGAGTTTCTTTTTCGTCAAAAGTCCTTTCTCAAATCGGAGGCACCTACTGGTAGTAAGGGTGCCCATAATTGACCCGGGTAGGCGAGCTTCACATCATTGGGCTATAGTTACCAATTTTGAGTTACTTAGTGGGTATTCCCCACCATTATGGCTTGATTATCAAGATCTCTCTCTCTCTTTACTACCAGGAAAGGGTTAGAATCGCCATCTCTGGAGCACTACAGGCCTCGATAAGTACTTTTACTGATATACCTACTAATGTGATGAGTTCTGACCCTTTTCTTTACTGAGGGGGCCCAATCCTTTGTCGTACAGAATGAGTATTACTTGGAAGAAAGGGAAACAAAGAGACCAAGAGATGATTCTTCTTGGAGGAAAGGTAGTTAACTAATTAATCTTATTAGAGAGAAGGATAAGCTTTAACAACCTATTCTCAAATAACTTATTCTAGCAGTCTATTCATTGGAAGAGCTTGCAATCACTTTCTTCCCACCCAGAAATCATTGTACGAAAATTCATATATTCCCCAGGCATGGGATAAAGTTAAACAGACAGACGAAAGCCAGGAACACAATAAAAAGAATTCATCTCAAGCGGGAATCCTCTCTTTGAAAATCTTCCTTAAGAAAAGTGCTTGCCCAGTGGAGTCTTTCGCTGGAACTAGATTCCAGTTTTGCATAAACCGTCTTAGGTTTGACTTGGAAATAGAAAGACGATGTTGGGCTTAGTCCTTTATACATGGTGAAAGTTTAATTATGAAAAAGAACCAACACACACTTATTCATCTAAAATAATGATTAGAACTCCTTATCAATTACCTCTCTCTCCATAGCCTAAAGAAGAGAAAACGATGAATGGCGAGTCGGAGTGAAAGGCAAAGACTTCAGTTTCTACTGTACTTAGCAAAGAAATTTATAGAGTGGTTCTTTTCCTCTTTTACGAATGTTTTTACTTTCAAGCGGATTGGGATTATCAGATGAAGGTTCTATTCCTTCCTACGCATTATTCCCAATCTATGAACCTCGAGAATGCTTTACCTAATATGATTTAAAAAGTTATGCTATAAGATTTTCATAGTGCTTCACTACCTAAAAAGGAACAATCCTTGGAACCATCTTTTCTTTTTAAATAAAGAGGTAGAACTACATCACCGAAGAAGATCGATAGGAAGGGAGGTTGTGATTAGTATAACCCAATTATAGTTGTAGAAGTAGAAGCTATAGGCGAAGGCTTTTGAGTAGCCAGTGTCATAACTATAAGATAGGTAAGCTTCTCTAGATATAGATCTCCGAGAAAAAGTACCATGCGAGAAGTGATCGAAGTATTAGTGAAATGAATCTATTCTCCAAAGCACCAAGACGATATACCATAGAAGGTTATCTTTCATAGGGATAGTACCCTAATGACAATCAAATAAAAGTACTTCCTCAACGGCTGACAAAAGGGCTTACCCTAATGACTTCTAGATTTTTATTGCTTGAAGGTGATTTAAAAGGATTTCTTCCTTGGGGAAAGACTTTTATTACCGAGGACTACTAATACAACAAGAGGAAATGAAGACACCGCATACCACATAGAAAAAATAAAGAAGAATAACGGATCGAGGTGAGGAAAATTTCTTGATACTCTAACTTCAGATGGAGCATACATTATAGTAGGTCCTCCAACACCTATTCTATAGGGAGGGGAAAATACCACACCACATGCTAGGATAATACCAAGCACTTTGTCACTAGTTCACAATGAAATTGAAGGGAAAAAGTCATTGATTATGTCTGGAGGGATATAAATAGAAAGACTGCAACTCAAGATCCTCTAACGCTGAGTAAAATGAGAATACTAAACTATTGATGACACCACATCAAGATTATTCCTTGGATAGGGCCCTATCCTGTGAGCTTATCTAGTAAATGTTTCCTTGGTAGAGAGAAAAACCTAGAAAATAAAAAACAAAAAATCACGCCCAATATTCAATGTGGAAAAATCAATGATGAAGCAGAAGGTAGAGTCATTTGATGACACGAGGTTCCTATATGAAATAGTTTCAAATACAAAGGCATAATAATAAGAAGGAATCTTCTCAAGATCTATACAAAGATCTAAAGGTAAATAAATAAACTGAGAGAGACGCTCTTCCTGCGGCCCAAGAATGTCTTTGTTTAAAGAGCTAGAAATGACTTTCATCTAACCTAGAGTGGAATTTGGGGATAACACTTTTCCTGTTATCTTAATTGTTACTACTTTGATTTATATTCATTTTCCTGGTCTTAGCAAAAGTATTTTTCTTATTCAAAGTAGAGAAAGAGTTTCTAAATACCCCATCCTGTCACACTGATTGAAAGAGTGCAACCATGGCAAGCAAGACATTAATAGAGTTATCCTTCAAAATAGGAGAGAATACTTCATTGAAGTCCACACCCTCTCTATGACTATAATCCTTTGCAACCAAGTATGCAAGGAATTTTTTATTCAAAGGCTACGATCTTACTTAGTTCACTACGATGACTCAAAGTAGTTATTACTTTGCTCTGCACTTTCTCAAAAAACATTATTTTACAACTTTATGGAGATACCGAATTACATTATTAAGTATCCTTCCATTATGTAAAATGCCTTGATACCTTAATTCCTGGGGTATATACCCATTTTCCATCTTGACATAAAATCTAGGAAAGAAATGGCTTCACATACTTTAGCCCCAAGTGGAGTATAAAAGAATGAATGATGTGACCAATGTGCAGGCTAAAGAATATGAATTGTGAAAGTGATAAGCTGAATCTCCTTTTTGTGTGGAGAAAAATAGTTAATTAAGAGTCTTTATAACGCCTAATAAAAGGATAAATTTGACAAAAGGGGACGAAGAGTTCAATTCCAGATACAGCTTTAGTGAACTCTAATCCTCTTTTTTCTCTAGGTCACAACATTTAGAAGAGAAAGAGTCCTTGGCGCCTTCTAAGGAATGAACAATCGGTGCAGTCTTGTCTCAATAATAGTAAATGGTGATTCCTCGATACTATGATATTAATAGAAAACAAGAAATTCCCAATAATTAAGAGAAGTAAAGGCTTTAGTATCAGGTTTAAGACCTAGTGATGGTATGTAGAATGCAGGTAGAATATGGGTTTTTAGGGAATTTGGGTTATAGGTTATAGTTTACCTATCCCTTTAACTGTCCCATATAGGTTATGTATTTTTGAGATTGAAGAGTATTTTTATAAGAAAAAAGGTTAAGTAGCAGTCATTAGGAGTGGAAACTGGTGGTTTAAGACTAGGGGAAAGAGCTTCGTTAAGAATGATTGGAGCTAAGGTTAACTGATTTGTAGAAGCAGCTGGTTGTTTAGCAAGAACAACTTCAAGAAATTTTGCAGCAGTAGAAGGTAGAGCATCAGCAGGAACAAGCGCCGCTACAGTTGCCGATGCACTAGGAAAAAACTCAAAAATGTTAAGCATATGCATTTTCCCACTTAAGAGTATGGGGCTTGGAAAGATTGAATATTTCTAAATTTCCCATTACTCAACTACATCTACATCAACCTAGAGAGTAGGGAGTTTAGGTACGACCCCAACAAATAAAACAGAGATTTATTACCCAAAAGAAAAGGTTCCAGTGGAATAAATCTTAACATCACCCTAAAGACTTGGTTGTGTCAATCAAGCCCTGGAGTAGGAGTAGGAGCGGGTTCAGGGTAATAAAGGAAAGAAAGGGTTCTCACCAACCAGCAGTGGTAAAATGACTGTCTCCATAAGCAGCAGGAATACTTGAGAATAAGGGGTTTGGGCTCACCAACATAAGAAAAAAATATACATACCAGAGATAGGATCAGAGACTGAATTTCTCATTCTATTCCTACTTATGAGAGGGTACTCTATCTTGACTTATCCCCTTAGAAGGGAAATCTCTATAAAGGACAGTCAAGGTGTAGTCATAAGGGACTAGAACTTTGTAGTTCCTCTAAGGTGTCTGATGATATTGAATATTTTATTGAAAATTCGAGGGAGCCTGAATAAGAGCTTTTTATTATTGGTGTTGCAGTAGAGTAGGAGGGATAAGCAGCAGGGTAACACCACAATGGATCTTGCAAGATAAGAAGCGGTATGGTGGCTCTTTCCTTGAGTTGGGAAGAGTAAGATTAAAATTCAAAAAACTCCCAGAAATACTTGTATTCCCTTATATAATGGAGTATTGATTCCCGCAACAATAAAAACAACTAGCTGAAGAGAGTCAAAAGGAGAGGAAAAAGCTCTATAAGATAGATGACTTCTTCATTGAATTTCTTCAGAAACGGAGTGAAGATTCCAATCCAACCTTGATAAAATTATAAATAAGAGAAGTAAAGTGAGTTTGAAATTGACTTCTTTATTCAAAGAAATATCCTTTCCTGTGCTCACTGTTCCACGACATTTTCTCTTAGGTCATTCTATTCAATGTTCGACTTTTCTTAATTGTGCAAATCCTCTCTATTCTTCTTTCTAAGGAATTTCAAGCCTGTCTATTTAAAAATCCTTGGTTCATGAATCAGATGTGTGATGAGACCTCTTCCTTGATGAGAATTTCTAAAATCATTCATTTTTAAAGAAAAAGACCAGGTTTCTAAGATCAATATGGGAACTGGAGGTTCTGGAGGAAATCTCTATGAGTCATGTAGCTCATTTAGAGAAATAAGGAATTAATTCTAACAAATAAGATCGATCAAGTAAGGGATATAGAAGCTTAGGAAAGCAATTAACATATGAATCCCTTTCTCTAGAAGAAGTAAACCCAGCCACTTCACGCTGAAGTTCATACTCATACTGATCTAAAAACCACTTTTCTCTTTGATTTATCCTCTTGACCTCTCGTAATCCTTTTGATGATCGCTTAGGTACCCTCCTTAGGACTCTCAAAAAAGTAATATGTCCTGATACCTATTCACTCGCATGTCCTACGTGTATCTATCATATATAATATGCTCGACTATTGAGTGTAATCCATATCTTAGATAAAGTCTTCGATAACTTGAAGATGGCACAAAAAGACAAAAAAGAGCAAAATTGATATAAGATAAGATAGAATATCAAATTTCTCCTAATTTAGCTTTCTACAACTCTATGGAAGTAAGACTAGAAAATATTATATAGCCCTCCTCCTATTCGGGAAAATACTAACACTAGTTCACCGAGATCGATAGCAAAGACAACTAAAACTCAAACTATTAGAAAGAGAGAAAAAGATGGAACAAGATGAGCTGACGACTCCAACTGTAACAGGATAGAAAAGAGAGTAGACTGAGCATATTTTTCCAATTTCAAACATCTATCAAAGCCTGTTTGAAATGAAAGATCCCACTTTTCTTTCAAAATTTCCAACTGTATGTGAGTAAACTCCTACTCGCTTTAGGGTAGTTTAACCCACAAACAACAAGCACCAGCTTGCTGGAAGAACAAAAGACTTGAACCGAATAGCTGGAAATTGGCATTTCCACTAGATATATCTCAATGGTTGCAAGGGCTTACCATGGTGCTCCTATTGTTACAACTCAAAATAACAAGGTAACATAAGTGGAAGGTAACTGGTAATCGGCATACTACAACAATTCACCATTCCACTAACTGGAAGATTCAAGGCAAGATCATAAGTGAGGCAGGATAGTAGTGCGCCTTCTAATATTTCCTAGGTAATGAAACTAGATCCCCTTGTCCAACCGAGTCTTTTATACCTCCTACCTTATTCGGAGTTGACCCTTTTTATACTTTGATTCCCGAGAAAGATCTAAGTAAACCTCCTTCCTTACAAAAATAATGGAATTCAATCATCCAACAATAAAATAAGGAAAATGTCGGCATAACCACTGTTATTTCATCTGCAGCTATTACTATTAAAGAACTTAGTCTTGCTTTAGCTAGGATGGGAGTAAATTAGCTCCAGTTGTGTTAAGATAAGTGGAAATTGAATAAAAAGTATCCATTATTACAGGAAATAATTTATATTACAAACATCCATATATAGTAAATCTTGCAATTCCTACAATGGTGGTAGGTCAGAGCGGATTCCCTTGCTTTAGGACAGTAATAAAGAAATGGTTAGGGGTCTTGTCTTTAAGGAGATGGCTTCCATATAGCTAAAACTATAGGGGATAGTCTCTAAAAGAAACAACTGTCAATTCTTATTATTCTCCGATAATATACATAGGTTTTGGCAATCACTCTACTGATGGAGAACCTAAGAGATACCAATAAGCCTTTAGGTCGAAAGTAGAAATGGTAAATGTCGTCTTCCTTTACAATGTCTTATTTCTTTCCTCTTCACCATAAAAAATTCTAGTTCATTCTTGGATCAGGGGATACCATAAGTCAGAAGCTCTCTATACAGATAGGCATTTACATAAATTCCAAAATCGTACCCAGGGAGCTTAAATCAGGAAACTCCCAAGCTTGTCGAGAAAGGAACAAAACTGAGAAAGACACTATACAATTACTTTTTGTGTCCACGTACCTCTTTTGGGTATCTTTTCACTGTCATATTCGTTAGATTATTGGCTACCAGAAAGAGTAGAACCCAGTAACATCAAAATGGTTAGGGATCATTAAGGTACTAATCTTAGCCTAATACTTTCGACCTTTTGAATTAATATAGAAGTAGATTCATTAGAAACATTTCTTGGAAGACTTAATTCATTATATAAGACTCACTGATAGGATGATTCCTACAATTAACAAAAAATATTTGGGCAGTTTGAAGAAAATTGATATTAGAAGACTAACCTCATAGATCACTTAGATCAATCAGTTCAAGCATTGAAAAACCAACATTCCTTCTGTGAAATTCACTTTTTTGGATTGATAGAAGTGGATGAGCCTGTGCAAGCATTAGAACATACATTTTTGCGATCTGTAGAGTCCTTATGGCGTGCTTCTAAAATGATTAATCAAGAAAAATTCTTATTTATTATAGAATAGATATTCCATTCATTGTTTTCCAAACACTGACCTCTTTTGTTGAATGTTAGAGTCGGCTCTACTTCGACTAATAGTATTTAAGTTAGAAATCACTTTCACATCTCATATGACATTTGTACCAATAGAATTCTTTAGATACTAGTAAGGTGAGTAGCTACTCCAGAGGATCCCGCTTATTTGTTGGATGGGTTAGCCCTTTCTCCTTCAGGAGATGTAGCAAGACTATGTTCTCATCTAATTTCACTTCCACAATCCACTCTAAGAAAAAAAAGTATAACTACTCTACTTTAAAGTACATCGAACTTCCCTCTGTTTCTCAATTAAGGTATGTGGTCCAATCATAAAAGAAAGATCCTGCCTTTTCTCCCAAAAATAAAGGGTTTTAACTACCTTTAAAGAGGCCTCCCCTTCCATACCTACTCCACAAGGTCTTGCTCATTTCAATTACTCTTTCATAAGATATGACCTTTTTACTGGATATAATGACGTACTTAAGTAATGAAATTCTTTACTAACCCTATCCCCTAATCCTCAGTGTGAATAAAGGTGCATCTCCATCGGAGTCTCCATCTGTTTCTTCTCCTTCTGTAGCCTGGCTTATTAGCCATGCATCAAATGAGACCAATTCCGATAAGTAGGTTTTTTATTCTCCCTAGTCCCTATCTAATACCACCTCGACTCCCTAAAACTAATCTAGTGAAAGTTCTTCCTACAATCAGAAAGACAAATTTGATTTTCTATCTAAAACCTAGTAGAAGCATTGGACGAGGGAAATTCTTTGATTATTGAAGAAATTCTTAGAGACAGTTGATCTAAGAGAAAATATTGGAAAAATTCCTGACGGACATATGGTGGAAACTTTAAACTTAGATTCTTCTCCTAGTCGATTATTACTATATAATTCACGTTGTCTTATCGTAAACTCCTATCCCTCGTGCTTTTATTAAGGCTCTTTTCTTTTAATGGAAAGACAAGAATAAAGTGAATCGAGTTGATCGAGCCTATCTATTGGTTAAGGATTCGATAGCCTAGGATAGATCAATGGAAATCTATTTATGAGACCTCTTAAAGAAAGGTAAACTAATGCCCCGGGAGCATAGTCCAAGAATGAAGCTTTCCTGCTTATAATTGTATGATTTTCTCCTATTTATCTAGCTCTTTTGATGGGTCACTATAGCATTTTAGATCTTTCCACTTTATAGGATTAACATTCCAGTTAAGGTAAGTAATTATGGGGGAATAAATGGTTACGACTTTGCATTACAACCTAGTCCCCTTTGCTTGCTTACTTCTGGGATACGAATCAATAATAATACAAGAGTTGATAAAAACAAAATATCATCCTCACTTTAGGGTGGAGACTAAAATAGTCTGGATGATCAATATTTTTTTAGGGAAACATGGAAAGCAAATCATAAAGGTGACAGTCGACCACTAATAGAACGTTCGATCCCTTTTTGTTTACCCTCAAACCTAGCTCGCTTCATCAATTGAATTAGTATAAGAGGGCATCATTCAAGACCATTGGTTTGTTTTTAACAATTTTTTCATCTTTTCTTTAAAGCCTTTTCAATTGGCTCTTTCTTTCCTTTTGGTTTTTAAAAGTCAAGTTATTGGCCTTATTCGTCATTGGATAAGGAAAAAGAAACCTCAATATTACCAACACTGGTATAGACTATAGACATATTTTTATGACCTTCTCGCCAGGTGGCCACAACCCTTTCCTATCAGCTTTGGTTTTATATACTATAACAAATAGGATGTAGTAAATTTCTATCGTGTTTTTACTTGTATTTTGAGTCTTGTCATTATTGACTTTTAGGGCTGGTGTTCATTCCAATCTTGCGATGAGCTTTAGCTGTTCTTTGTTGCTTTAAGCAGTAATATGTTCCATTGCAAAAGAAGCAGTAACGAAGTATCTGTTCTTTATTGGAATCTCTCGTACAAGATATCTGGTCTTATGAGGAATGTTAGGACTTTACTTTACCTTTGGAAGGAACTACTATTATATATAACTTTGGTTTGTCTAGTTCCTGATTGGTTAAGTGTGTTTTCAATAGTTTGATGTTGTTATAATTCGTCAGCCTTAATACATTTAATGTTGTGTGATTGAATATTAAAGTACTGTCACCTTATATATTGGGCTAGGTTGGAGTTAGTTTACAAGACTTAGTAGTGGCAGGCAATATTATTACAATACTGAAAATAACTCTTCACGGGAGAATTCAAAAAAGAAGAGACTCCTTCAACAATAACGAAAGAAATTGCGTAAGTAAATAGAAAGATAGCCAGTCCTATTGGAAAGCCTAGAGTGTTATGAAAAAAGGACCAAGGAGGATCCTATCCGTCATGAGAAGGAGAAGGAGTAGGAGTTGTCCTTAGGGGAAGAATCAAATGATAACAAGATAAATAATGCGACAAAGGAGAGCACTTAGATGAGTCATAAAAAAAAAAGACCACCAAAAGTAACCACCACCAAGATCGGCATAGTAATTCGATCTTTTGATCACCCATTTTTGGAAAAACATTTTTGGGACCTTCCTCCATACACACGGAAGATTGGATTTCCTGAGTCACGAGAATTATATATTATTTATGATCACTTCATTTTTATAAAAAGTTCAGAGAATAATTTTGGATAAAAATCAAGAAAGAATTTCTGTTCATAAAAATAGAAAGGCATGAATTGCATAGGAAGTTTTTTTGATTAAAACATCAGGAAACTTAGAGTACATAAGACTTCTTGTTTAAACCAAAAATATTGCCGAAAAGATGATTCTACTCCATGCTGCCTAGAAATTTATCTTACCTTAAGAAGAAAGAGGAGGTATAAAGCATGGAACAGAATGCAAGAAGTGTTTGATACAACAGATAACCTTAAGCAGTGGCAAAAACCCTCTTAATTGATCAACGTGAGTGAAATATACATAGACGCTTCGTTAAACCGCAATGATGTATCAGAGGAGCTGATAGATTAGTAGTCTCCCTCTTTCTATTCATGAAATATGATCTCAGACATGATAGGAGTTTACGTGTCTTGGTAGGAAAGATATCACTGGAGTATATCACAAGATTCCCTTTTCTTGCTACCATGGGGTACACCTGTGAACAAAGTAAACCCAATAGGAACCAAAAAAATGGGAGGTACCGCTATGAGCTAAAGATGATCCAAAAAATGAAGGCTCACCCAACTAAAGGAATAGGATGAGATAGGAAAGAGGTAGCAAGCTTCCTAGTTGGGTTGTTCATGAGGAATCAAGAGATCTTTGTTGGTGTTAAAATGGTTCTCAGTATATGGAGTAAGACGACCTTAAGCGATGAGCAGTTAGGTCCAATCTTGGATCAAGCTAATAGGCTAACAGTAAGCTTGGTACCAATAAAACGCTTACAAAGCACAAAGGAAAGGGCCTTCGCCACTTGAGCCGTATGTGGGGGAACTCATACATGCATTTAATTAGAGAGGGGGATAGCTAATAGGAAATATCCCATACCAATATTGTATATTTATAGCTCAATATAAAATCCAATTTTCGAGTAACACCCATTCGGATAAGGGAAAACACCAGAGATTGCTTCAAAATAAAATCCTTGCGTTTACCCTTTCCTAAACTAAAACTGGGGAAGGATGAGAGGAAAAGGGGATCAAAATGTGCTATAAAAAAGTTTAGGCTTTCCATTATTGCTCACCCCACCTCATTACCTTTTTATCAATAAATAAGCCCTACGAGCCCCTCTCTGATTTGGAAAGAAAAGAAATAATCTCAATTTTATGACAAATCTAGTTAGATGGCTATTCTCTACTAACCTCAAGGATATAGGGACTCTTTATTTCATCTTCGATGCCATTGCTGGAGTAATGGGCACATTCTTCTCAATTCTAATTCATATGGAATTAGCGTGACCCATCGATTAAATTCTTGGTGGGAATTATTAAGTTTATAATGTTTTAATAATAGCTCACACTTTTTAAATAATCCCTTTTATAGTTATGTGGGTGATGATAGCTAGATATGGTAATTTGTTTGTTCCAATTTTAATAGGTGCATCTGACATGACATTTTCACAATTAAATAAAATCTCATTATATTTGTTGCCTCTAAATCTCTTTCTTATATTAAGATCAGCCATTGTAAAAGTGGGTAGCGACATTGGGTGGATGGCCTAGCTGCCCTTAAGTAGTATTACTAACCATTTTGGAGGAGCAGTTGATTAGAAATTTCTAGTATTCATCTATCTAGTGTTATCTACTTTAGGTTCTATTAATTTTATAACTACTATATTCAGCATGAGTGGACCTAGAATGACTATGCATAGATCACCTCTATTTGTATTGTCCATTCTAGTGACAATATTCCCACTTTTTTATCACTTCCAGTACTGGAAGGGGGAATTACTATATTATTAATCGATCAAAACTTTAATACAACCTTTTATGATCCCGCTGGAGGGGGAGACCCTATATTATACTAGCATCTCTTTTGTTTCTTTGGTTATCGAAAGGTATAAATTCCTATTCTACCTGGATCTAGTAACATAAGTCATATCGTTTTGACTTTTTTGGGGGAAATAGGTTTTCGGGTATCTAGGCATAGTTTATGCCATGAATAGTATATGTGTTCTTTAATTTTTTGGTTTGGCTAATCATATGTTTACTACACGCTTAGACATTGATACCCATTCCTACTTCACCGCAGCTACCATGATCATAGTTTTCCCCACTGGAATTGAAATCTGTAGTTAGATTTCTACCATGCGGGGGGAGGGGGTTTGATACAATACAAAAACCCATGTTATTTGTTGTAAGGTTCATCTTTTTATTCACCATATGAGGACTCACTGGAATAGTTTTGGCAAATTTTGGCCTAGATATTTCTCTACATGATACTTATTATGTGGTTGTATATTTCCATTATGTACTTTCTAAGGGAGACATTGTTGCTTTATTTGTAGGATTTCACTATTGGGTAAGTAAAATCTTTGGTCGGACATGCCCTAAAACGTTAGATCAAATCTATTTTTGGATCACTTTTTGTGGGGTTAATATGACTTTTTTTCCTATGCATTTCTTAGGGATTTTGGGTATGCCACATCGTATTACAAATTATCCAAATGCATACGCTGGACAGAATGCCCTTAAATATTTTGGCTCTTATTTATTCATAGTTGGGATTTTTCATTTCTTCATGGTCGTAACAATTAATTCAAGTAGTGGAAAAAACAAAAGATGTTTTCCAAGTCCTTAGGTTGTTGAATAGATTCCAACCACATCAGAATTAATGGTACAAAGTCCTCCAACCTTTTAAAATTTTGGAGAACTTCAAGCTATCAAGGAGACAAAAAGTTGTGTAAAGTAAAATGATAAAAGGTCGATGATTGCTACTAAGAACCTAACAGAACTTTTCCAAATGTGGGAAACCACTTGTGTAGGTCGGGGGTAAAAAAGTCCAAATAAGTGATTTTAACCCTTATAAAATGAAAATGGATTATTTAACCCCTTTCATGCTCATGTCATGTCGAGAATAGTTTGATTAAATTTATCATAATTAATAAGTTCAAATTTTTTGGTTAACCCTATTCTGGAACACAAAAAAAAAAAAAAACATTGGCATATCTTTCTATTGAGCCATAAAAAAGATTCAACAAAAGACAAAGAGAAATCCACTACCTTTTTCACGTCAAGGACAAGGAATACATGCAGTAAATCCTGGTATAATAGTAAAAGAAAGATGTGTAAGTGAATCGACTCATCATATTCCCATTGATATAGGATCCACATAGGTAAAAACACATTCCATTTTTTGTCTATTAGCGGCATCCCAAAAAATTTCTATGTCAAAATATGGTTTTAAAATTGAGTCCTGAATTAGTGGATGCTGCCAAAGAGAGTTATGATGTCATATGCAAAAAGGAAGAGACTCATAGAATGACAGAGGGAAATAGATCTTTTGCACATTTTTGTTAATCCATGAACAGGATCTATACATGTTGATCGGTAAAGAATCAAGAAAAAAAGAAAGAATCAGAATTCATCAATAGATTTTTAAAAATAAAGAAATAGGAAACAAAATATGAAACTTAAATCATGGACCAACTAAGCCCTCTCGGGGTCTGTCTTAAATAGGAACCTCAGGTAAATACCATGGAATAATGTTTGATCCTACTCATGGTGATTTCATAACTATTCCAAAAATGGAAAGTTCGACACAATTGGGACTTTTTAATTGGAAATAGTTACTAATACATGATTTGGCATGTACAGAATGAAAACTTCAGTCTAGAGTCTATGAGAATTTTGATGAAAGCCTTTCATTTGCTTTTCTTCAATGGAAGTTTGATTTTCCCAGAATGTATCCTAATTTTTTTGCCTAATTCTTCTTTCGATGATCGATTCAATCTTTGATCAAAAAGATATACCTTGTTTATATATGTAATCTCTTCAATAATTTTAGTAATAAGCATAATGGCCCCGTTGTTCCGATGGAGAGAAGAACCTATGATTAGCCTTTTAGGAAATTTCTAATTTAATCAAAATCTTTCAATTTCTTATTTTACTATGTTCAACTCTATGTATTCCTCTATCCATAGAGTACATTGAATGTATAGAAATGGATATAACAGAGTTTCTCTTATTTGTATTAACTGCTACTCTAGGGGGAATGTTTTTATGCGGTGCTACAGATTTAATAACGAACTTTGTATCCCCAGAATATTTCAATTTATGCTCTTATTTTCTGGGTATACCAAGAAAGATGTATGGTCTAATGAGTCTACTATGAAGTATTTATTCATGGGTGGGGCTAGTATTTTTATTCTGGTTCATGGTTTCTCTACGCTATATGGTTCATCCTAGGGAGAGATTGAGCTTCAAGATATAGTAAAAGGTCTTATAAATACAAAAATGTACAAATCCCCAGGAATTTTGATTGCACTCATATTCATTACCGTAGTAATTTGGTTCAAGCATTCCCCAGCCCCTTCTCATCAATGGACATCTAAATATACAAAGAAGTACAGTTCATTCGACAAATTCATACCACTCTATCTATCTCAAATATGTTTGGATTTTTCAAATATTTATGGACATGTAGATGAGAAATTCTACCCCCATGCCAACCAAGACAGAACTTTTACTTGTTCAAATAACAATTAAGGTGAAGCAAGGTCAAGAACGATAAAACTCTTTATCATAAACAGATTTATTTTGCAAGTTTGTTATTATGGGTAGTTCCTACGAAGAATCATACTAATGACATATACAATACATAAATTCTCGATGTAGATAGTACATAGTTTGTTATTATCCCTCAGAGCCTATGAGTGTAATAAGAGCATACGTCAACAAAAGAATCACCCTAAGATGATCATTTCTTGCCTATTGAGAATGAATTAAATCATATGGCTCTATTTCTCAATCTTTCTATCTTGCTTCTACGAAACCAAGGTCAAAAATATTTCAAAAATTAGTTATTCCCAACCACTAATGAAGGAATCCTCAAAAAGTTAAGGATTAGTAATCCTTTTTAAAAATTGAATTGATTTGGTCTAATACATATGCGTGGAAGGTAACCAAAAAAGAAATAAAATGGGTTCGTATTTATTTTATCACTTAGGATCCGATTAAATTAAAAATATCATGCACGGTTTTAAATGAGAGAAAGTAGAGAAGAATCCTCTTTTCGACTCTGACTCGTCCACTCTAGTTGTTGCTTTTCTTTTTGTTACTTCAAAAGTAGCTGCTTCAGCTTCAGCCACTCAAATTTTTGATATTCCATTTTATTTCTCATCATATTAATGTCATCTTTTTCTCTCTAAGAATAATAATCAATTCACTACCTATCCTCTAACAAGTAAGTAAGCCAACTACCTTATCTCAGTAGCAAAGCTAGAGTACATAAGTAGACTTCTTTTCTTAGTTAGAGAATGGAATTCATAAAAATAAAATTGTGGGCTTTGCAGCTCTACCCAGGCAAGATCAAAAGGTCAGAAGTAGATTTGCCCTATGTGTTGCTCGCGATGCCCCTATGGAAATTTCTTATGAGGAAGGCACTATTGAATAGCAAAATTTTGAACGAGATATCTCAGTTCGTATCCTAGATTCCATTATTATGCAAAGGCCTTTTACTCATTTGAGAGGAATTCATTTACTAGGAAAAATCTAAGCATGCCCCCTCCTTTGCAAGACCCGATGTTCATTACAAACTACTGCAAAGGGCAGGTATCTCGTGTAGGTGTATGCTACCGATCTTCTTACGTAAGGACTAAACTCTATCTGAGTGATTGAGATCATATAGATAGGGTAAGGAGGAATATCAGCACGCTGCACCCAAAGATATCACTCTCTCTATTACTATATCCAAATGAATCCCAGGGAATATAAGCAAAATTCTTAGTAGTCGAAAGGTCCGAGATCAAGAGTTAGGGTGTTCCTAAAATACAACCTATAAGATGATAGATGATATAGGGGAATAGATTATAGCCTTACAGATATAGCCACGGTCGATGGTAAAAGAATAAGTACCAGCCGGTAAAGTGGTAGCTCAAGCTCAACTGTAAATCGAAAGGATCCTACAGGATAAACAAGAAGAAAAGGCCATGCTAGCAGATTGTTATAAGAAGAAATATACTTCCTAGAGGAAGAAATAGAAAGACTAAGAAGTCGGGGTGCCAGAGATCGACTAATAGAAAAGAAAGAAAAAGAAATTTTTGAACTAATAGCTGACTAGAATCATAGAGTGGCCGACTACTCATATGATGAAGTGAACTGAAACAACAATTAGAACTAGTAGAAAGAGAACCTAATATGTTGTTGCAGGAATTATTGATTTTTTCATCTTTCATCCGTATCATTCTTAACATTAGTGTTCTATAAATGTAGTTTCATCTTAAAGTTTCAATTTGTAACTTCCTTTTCTAATAGATAAGAAAGGCAAACTAGCAACACAAAAGCTACCATACCATAATTTGACAATCATTCTATACTTGAATTATTTTCTTTATTAAATAACTTTGTTAGGGTGAATTCCCAAAGAAAAAGAAGATTTTTTAGGCTTTAAAAATAGGTTTATTCACCTACTTTGATAGTTTGGAGCGTTAGGGCCAAATAGTGGGGAAAGGGTTCTCAAAATTGGGCAAGCATCGAACCTACTTGGAATTCAGCTTTAGAAAAAAAAAAAGGTCAACTGCTCAAACAGAGTGATAGTTTATTTCCAAACCCAGCAGAAGTTAAGTATATAAATAAAATAAATTGTCACTATCCATCGAGCAACAGCAACTGTTGGACTTAGAGGTGATTAGAGCTTCTAGAATATAAGAAAAAGTTCCCAATATTGAAGATATTGATTCTCCCTCTCCTTCTCCTATCATATAGATGGCTTTCTTGGTTGACATAATAGGTGTCTGGGAAGGAACACATAAAAGAGTTAATAGGTACGACACCCTAAACCCATACCTTCGGTCTTTCTAGTAGCTTGAACTCTCTAAATCCTTACTAGTGTTATTCCTCGCTCACCTTTAGTTGAGTAAAGGAATTGGGAGTTTGATAAATGGATATGCCCTGCTCGTTGAATCATCATGATACCTATTACCGAAGCCCATAAAAAGAGTGTGAGTGGGTTAGTTTTTAGTTTATAGAAGGGTGGATTAATGAATTACTACTTTAGCTCTATCAATAAAGGAAATAGGTTCTGAAAAAAAGGAAAGCAACCTCCGATTGAGCTTTCTTATGCTTATGATTGGCATTCTCTAGGGCACTTATAAAAAGGAGTCTATTAGGAGAGATCTAGCAAGAAAGCCTTATTGGATAGGTTATGCACCCTCAGAAACAAGAAGTTCTGGTTTAGGAGTGATAATATCAACCACTTGATGCCCATCCAACGCATCTGTTTTGATTATCTCATACCCCTTTATGTATTTTTGTATGATTTTTCTTACTATATATGTTGTGGTAGCATTAGAAGCTGTATTCTTACTCTTGCTACCATCGAGACAAATATGACCCCTTCTCCTATTACTGCCTATGTATATAGTATATTTAGAGAAGTGAACATCTTTCTTAGTAGTAGAATCCAAGGAAAGAATAGGGAAAGTCATTTCACTATATATTTTACCAAGGACAAGGTCTACCATAAGTATCTTTTTTTTATTGGGGCGGTAGCTCTGAAAAGACAAATTGCTAATCTTTTCTTTCATCTACAAAGAGATACAATCGGGAGTAGTTAATTCAAACACCTCTAGCAAAATAATAACAAACCCCCACATTCAACCCGCCTTTTTCCTTTTAAAGCTCATCGTTCCAGTCATTTTAGAATTCTAATAAGACATGGCTAAACATGGAATGGCATAGATCAAAGGGTCATTCATTAGCCCTATTAGTCAAATACTAGAAAAAGAGGGACAAATTTAGAACTTTATTTTTAGGTATTAGGTTAGCTTTTGACTTATATGGTTCTTAGACTTAGCTCATCAAATAATTCCACCAAAAGTAGGGGATGGTATCATATTCTCTTAAAAGAGAGGCACACCTATTTTTATCTCGTAGCTTAACTCTTTCTTTTGCCTTACCTTTTATTATATTAGTAAAGGTAAATTAGGGGCGTGTGCAATAGTTTTCTTACTTTCTTTCGATCACTTCAATGCCTATAATTTGAGAGATAAGAGGAAAGCCCTCTCTGGAATTCAAAGATGTAACACAGATAATAATTCTCTTTGTCGGGATTTCAGCAGGTTAGGCACCTCTAAGGTTTTTGATATTTGATGAAAGGAAGGCTGGAACTCTAGCCCAACAAATTAAAGCTAAGGGTCTAAAAGTGTTCATGATCTTATCTATGGGGACCTCGAAGGATGACTAAGAATGTCCATTGAAAAGAGCGGACCGATGGGGTCATTTTTCAAGAATCAATAAAATGATCTAAAGGGTTTGTGATACCTAGAAAGATAGCCATATATTTTTTATTAATGAGGTATTGAGGTTCGTTTTATTGGATAAGAGGACAATTTTAGGGGCGACCATTTGATTAGTTTAATTGATAACTTTGCTTCGATCTCTTGCACTATAACTAAAGGAAACTTCGATCATTCAACTTTAGATTCTGAAGGAGCAATCATGTCACTAGGAATTTTGGAAAGTGAATCCTCTCTTTAAGATCCTGGCCATGGTAGAAATTATCTTTGATTGGGATTTTGATCGAAAGATGTTAGGTCGGTTCCTTATATGCCTAAGAAGTCAAGGAAATCTCGATTAAAGCCAATTGAATTTTTTATGACTCAATCTTATTTATAGAAATAGTACTCAATCAAAGAGAATCATAAGCAAGTTTAGTGGTAGAATCCTCTGTAATCGATGGGAACCTTGAAAGCTGTCTGTGGCAGGAGAAAACTCCTCTTAAGCACTGCCCTAATATTAACTAGTAAAAGGAGGAGGCATGATAGCTAAGATCAATCCATCTCAAACTACAAAAAGCATTTCTTTAGGCATGCAACCCAAAAAGATAGAAAGACTGCTCGCTCAAAGAAAACTCTTTTAGATCTAGGTACCAGCCAAGACCTCTATTTTTAAAGTTGTTGTACTCCCCTTTACTCGGCAACAAGACTCGATTATAGAATAGACTTTTAGTTGGCTTTCTCATTCTTAAGGACTTTCTAGTCAGCTGGTAGGATTTATAGTGGACCTACCTAGATGGCAGTGAGGATATTACATATATAGTTGCGCTTGCTTTCTCTTAGAAACTCTATGCCCCTATTAGCGTAAGGCATGCTCTCAAAACTAGATTCATTCATTCTTGTCTCCAGCGATTTACCTATTCCAGAGTAGTTTGGGGATTAGCCTATCTCGCACTACTCAAACCCTTCATAAAGTCATTATTTGTTTCTCACATAGTGGAGGTTTCTATGAGAAGATACTTGTGCCAATCAAGATTGCTTCCAATGATTGTAAAATACTAAATATAAAAAATATTAATGTATTTCCCACACTCTATATAGGAAGAAAGATCTATGTCCATCCCTAATTTTCTTTCAATCCACATAAAAATTATAGGCTTTCTCTACTAGGAGTCATCAAAGGAGGAATGGGGATACATTAGTTAAATAAGCCAAGGAAAAAAACCACCGGTTGTTTTTTTTGTAAAACTCAAGAGACCCATCTTGCTAAAGAAGATCGATGCAAAGGTTACATTTCACCACCTCTATATACCCAACTAGTACTATTTAATCTAATTAAATCCAACCTGGAAACTTTTTCACCCCTAGAAAACCCTCTATCCCTAAGCCCCCTTACTAGGTTGGTTAAGCTTTGGTGCCCCAACTTCAACGAAAATGTTGGTAGGGATGGTGGGACTATCACTCGAGATGTAAGAAGGTGATCCTTTTTTGGTCATAAGAAAAAATAGTTTTTCTTAAGTTAGGGGCGACCAGACTTGTGTTACTCATGATTTGTAATGCAATATCCAGAAGAGGAGTAGGGGAAACAAGATTAGGTGTGTGGTAGTGCAGCTTATCTATTTTGAGTATAGAGGCAACGAGGGGTGCTACTGGGCCACCCAACCAAGCAGGTCAGGGGCAGGTTGACCATGGGTTTGAATCCTGCCACTTTTCTTGTGGATCATCCTGTGGTTACCAGATGATGGGAATAATAATTTAAAATTTGTAAATGAGCACAAAATGCCAATATAATAATTATTTCATTATTCATTATTTTTGGGTATTTTCGTTGCATTAACTTACAATAAGAAACAACCACCAGTGTTTGGTATAATAGTTGCATTTTGGTGTATTCTTCTTTCTTTCCTTGGTCTTTCGTTTCATCACATTCCTAATAACTTACCCAATTACAACATATAAAATGCTAATGCACCTTTCTTTTATCAAATCTCAGGGACATGGTCTAATCGTAAGGGTAGTATTTTATCCTAGTGTTAGATCCAATGTTTTTATAGATTCGTTATTTGTTACTAGGTTCAACTCCTAAGCCACGTCTCAAAACGAGGAGCATTCAGCCACTTGTCTATAAGTAGAAGAGGCCATAGAGAAAGTTTTTTTTATTCCTTTGTATCAAACTTCGTGAAGAGCTTCATTCTATCTCTCACTCATTACAAAAAAAAACTGCAATGAAATACCAATTGTACACTCCCTTCGTTCTATGAACCCTTGTTGATTTTGAACTTTGTTTGCAAAGGAACTATACTTTTATGGGCTAGCCCTTTATTTGCGTCATTTTACCCTAAAGGAAAATGACCTTTGCTCTTTTGGTTGGTAGACACTCTCGTGGTTCACGAGAAGGAAAAAGGATGTTGCATCTGGCATAAGATAATAAATAGATATTTTTGTCTATCGATGAACAACGGATTAACAGAGCTCTTGGAATTACATCATTTTTCTCCACTTTACTATTAGCGAGTTCCGATCCTTTTGTTCGAAATTTCTATTTTTTGTACTAAACCGCTTGTAGAATTAAATCTTATTCTATAAGATACTATATAAGCTATACATACTCCTTGCATTTATTATGGAGACATCGCCACTCCTATGGGCTTTGGCTTAAGTAGATAAAAGATGATGTATAGGATTGTGGCATTCCACTCACCACCAATGTGGAATGATGCCGCCAAAAAGAATGGATCACTATTTTCTCTATTGGATGCGTCGCATCCTACATAACAAGTGAGCTTTTTACCCTCAAATTAAAACATGTGGGTGCAAAATGTTATCCTGTTTTATTGTTACATAGTAATAGAAGCCTACTTATGCTGCTTCGGCAACACTTTTTCGGCCTCTCTTCTCTTTGGACAGGGCTTTTGTTCCTCGGGCATTAGTCACATCTCGTATTCATTCAGTAACTCTAACCTTACTTTATTCTTAGACCTGATTTCTTAATAATGTTAATTTTCCATATTGTATTGTAGGAACCTTTTCAATACGGTTCAAAATGCTAGCTCCGTTCGTAGTTTTGCTACAGATGATACACGAAGAATCTTTTTATGGTGGTTTTTCCTTCAAATGACCGGTATATCAATGATTCTTTTTTCCTAGATAAAGCGGCTGGCATAAGTCCATAGAATCTATAAAAAGGAGATGGTTGTAGCGCGAAGTACATTTGTGCATCTACGTCATTGGCTTGCACACAAAAGGTGGGGCTCATAGTATTCCAAGCCTGCTCTGGGGATTCAAGTACAAATATGACTAGTGCACATTTCTGAATATGTTCTTATAGGGCCGGAAGAAGCACATGCTGAGTTAGATAGAGCAAAGAAGGGTCCTGTCAAGTCTGACAACTAATGCCTTATCTTCTTATTTTCAAGCCACATCCTACTTCGACAGTTCTAATTTCCCATAGAGGAACTGCTTTCTACATCTACAAATATTGTAGCTAAACTAATAGAGGAAGGAAAAGGGGAAGGATGGCATACATCAAATGGATTAGAGTTTTAAAAAAACTAGAAGAGGTTCAATTCCTCAATGATGTGGTTAAGGAAAAAGATTGAAATCAGAGAAAAAATTCTAAGGTTGGACTTTTTCTTCTTTGGTCATCAAGTAAAGTTTCCTAGTCCCAAGCTAAACGTACTAAATCAAATAACTTACTACTATTGGAAAATTCATTCCATTTCTTGAAAATATTTCCTACTTATATTAGCTATCTATGATAAAAGTAGAAGCAAGGTTCCACTTTTTTCAATGAATGTCTCAATACGTAAAGAGTCCTCATATAATAAAAAACTCAGTGCCCTAGTCAGCCAGGTGAGTAACAAATAGGACGTAGGCAGAAGAGGCCCCTTTCCTAATTAATTTCTTTCCCCCATAATCTGCACCCGAATATGTAGTAAGTATGAAATGAAATGACTGAGTGGAGTAGTTAAGAAACTATGAGGAAGTGTGTCAACAACGTATTCCAAAATATTCTTAACAGTAACAAGATGAATGATAAGGTTATACATGACATGCTTAAAATGCTCTTTCTTGTATCTATGAAAAAGGCTAAACCAACCCATGAAACTAAGAAAGAAGGAAAGGACTAAATCCAATGTTATTGATTTACCGTGTAAGGATCTGCGCTCTCCAAGGAAGCATTAAGATCCCCTATTCAATGGCATTAAGATAAAACATATAAGATGCACCAACAGATACTATCGCAGCAAATTTAAGAGCTAGTCTAGTAACTATGGTAATTGATTGAATTACCGGTCTTCAGTTAGAAGACCCTCATGGATGACATCTTTTTGTTACTATGCTTCTACCCAAAGTTGATTAGTTACCAATCAAGACATGAATAGTCTAATTCAATTTGTATAATTTCTAAATTTTGACTACTGGCGGACCAATAACTATTGTCCACAGTCAACCTTACTTTGGTAGAAAGTATTGATGTGTCACTTTCCTAACCGTAGGATTTCTCCACTAGAAAGGTCGGGCATTCATTACTACGTATATAATTACCAGCATCAACATTTTCCCTACTCTGATATAAGATGAAATTCTCAATGTTGAGAGTAAAGTATAAGTAAAATGTCAGAGATTGCTTCCTTTTCTAGGTGACTCTTATTCATTTATTCAATGCTTTGGAATAAGAGGAGCAGCAAACAAAGAGAGCACTTGGCATTGGCTCATTTTATGCTACAATGTTATCTCCCTATCACTTGGTTGATGCAGGGATGTGACCCTATAGTGTTTATCCAGTGCTCTTTCATCTCAATATCTGTATAAGTATCAATCTATTTCTTTCCCTGTGTATAAGTTAAATTTTGAGTAATAGATTAGACAACTATTGATCTCTTTCCTTCCCCGTATCAGTATAAAGGACTTCTTTCAATGTCAATGCTTTGAATACTGCTAGGCACAACATAAAAAGAAGTCGGTTTGCTCTGTTCATCTGTCCATAAAAATAACAAGCAAGAGGGGGTGCTAAAGTTCAAATCCATAGTAATCTCTACTAATGTATATAGGGTGTCACATTAGGTAACTTTACTCATTTTCATTAGTGAAATGAATCAATCGTGGTATTTTATGAATTCATGTTGTCCGCGACTCTATTTACATTAGTCTAAGTTAATTATCAAGTTCCAGTTCCAATTTTCATTTGTGTATATTAATGTAATTTTTCCACAAGTCGACATTAAACTAACTTGCTAGCATAGAATTATAGCAATTAAGGAGGAATTTTCTGATTGTAGTAAATGTATCAAAGCTAGACTTGAAGCATGTTTCAAGTGTGAACTATCTCATCCATCTGAATAGGACAACTAAACAAATGTCGCTAACCAGTGTGACCGATCGATTAGTGGCCATGATTAAGATGTACATAAATCAAGATATTTATTGGAAAAATTTCAGAAGGCCATATTGGAATCATAGCCATCAACAAGCACTATGTCTTCCTTATTATAGAGATAATTGAAAGGACGCTTAGTGAATATTGTAACTCTTACTTAATTAGAGTGAGTAGGTTGTTGTGTTCACACGTGGATGGTACTTAGACATACAGAGGTAATGGGTCATTCATCAAGCTAGAACTCTTGTTAGTACGGTTAGACCAACTCCAGCCAGTATCCTAGTGGAATGTGGCACTAGTTCATTTCATGGGAACACCTATATCTACAGTGGCGAGCCAGTACTCTCTTTCTCCAATGTATATATCCCAGTTCACTAGTATGAGAGAACCAATCCTCTCACTACTAACGGTGAATCAAATATACAAATAGTACATTGTTGGACCTTATTTATCCTTGATTGGACTGTAACAAATATGAAAAACATACTCAAACCAAACCACACTTATTAGAACCTGCTGATTCACTAGGCAAGAAATGTCATCTGCCCATTGGAAAGAAGCCAGGAATCATGTAAAATAAAAATAGCCCTTACGCTCTAGTTTGACCGGGGGTCCGCAAGTAAGATCAGAGGGATAAACTTTCCCGCTATCGGAACAAACATTTTATTTCCAGGGTTGCTCACTTGTGTTTTACTTTCTTTTTGATGAAATGTATTTTTGGACGACCAAATTATAAAACCTGTCCCAACAATTAGAGAAGAAAGAAAGTCATTCCTACAGGCCTGGAACTATGATGAATGGACTATGAATTATGGGCTAGGGACTGAGAATTTACATCTAGATGGTTGTCTAGTTCTCGGTGAGACCGTTTACTTTGTCAATACTAAAGGTCCTTACTTTATTTGATTTAAGCTCAAGTATTCTTTCTTCACACATTCATGAAATTCAAGCATGCAGTCTCGCCGCTAGTAGCCATGCTACCTTCTTTGGCCCTACCTTGCACACCTTATTTATCCTACCTGCCTCCCTTTGAAACCGTCTTTCTTATCTTTCGACCTCCCACAAGAAATAGATTTCTTTAATTTTTAGCTTTATACTCTTGTGAAAATGGACTACACTATCTCAACCACCCTTCTTTCCCTTTTTTTGTTTATTTTTGACCCATAGATGCTCGTTCGATTATTATTGGGAACCCCAATCAGACTTGCTCCTGGTTTAATAATATTGGGGTTGTTTTTACTTACCTTTATTTCTATTAAAGAAATGAATAAAAAATCAAGATGTTAATGAAAATGTATTTTACCCCTTATCACATGGAAAGAGAAACCTATAGTTTATTTGATAGGCCTAAAAATGCTTCTTATTAGTTCCCTGCCCTTTATTAATGTGAATCAATTTTTAGACTAAACCCAAGAATACGCTCTTTCCTTTTGAGTTTTATCTTAGGTACCTAGCCTGAAAAAGGAAAAACGAGGCATAGCAATGGCTAAGGCAATGGAAGCAAGATTGAGTTCGTGTGGGGAAGGCCTATTTTTCTTTGATACGAAAGAGTTCATTAGTTGCGTGGTAGGTTGCATCTTGATTCAGTATTTATATTGGGTTTCTTTTCTGATTTAATATACTTACACGTAGAAAATATGACATAGAGCCATACCGGTCAACCCCTCTCTCTATTTTGAAAATTGGAAATCAAAATGCCTTGCGCTCATGGCCCCTTCTTCATATTGAAGTGAGTCATGGAAGAATCCTTAGTTAGGTATAAATCCTTCTTGTGCTCTTTCAAATCTTCCATCAACTATTGTGATCTCCCAGGGAACTCACCCTTGGGATTCAAAAATATCGAGTTTTTCTTTTCAAGCACTACCTGTCTACTATTCCATTCATCCTATCCATCATTTTCGTGTAATCAATCTTCGATCCGCGACCAAAATAACTACCTTTCACATCAAAACTTAGGGTCCTACCCCTATCTTTTGCCTTATCTCCCATATGCTCTTTTCCTTGCCAATGGATTAGAATTTTTTCTAACAATGTCCAGGACTCTATAATTCTAACCCCCTACAATTAAGGAATTGAATATTATGATATAAAATAAGGCAAGAAAAACTCTAGTTAACAAATAGATAAGGCACTCGTAAGTAGGGACCGAAGAGGTAACAAATGGGAAGACATCTCAATAGACCAAAATAGATAGCCTGTGGGAGAATCGGTGCACCCAACTTCAAGATAAAAAGAAAGGATGCTATGGATCCCTTCCCGTTCATTCGCCTCATCTAAAAAGAAATGACGTAAGTAGTATTTTCCTTTTTGGCTAGTTACAAGGACTCAATAGTTGATATGACTTGACTTATTTCAAGAGTAAAAGCTCCTAACTAACTTTATAGCACACGACAATTGGTACTACTTCACTATTAGTCACCATTAAGGATGATTCGACTTGAGTTCATCAAATGGACTCCAGAGAATAAAATCAAAGAAGGAGCTTTCTATTTGGGTACATTCGACGAGTTTCCCTTGAATTTACATTCCATAAGTGCAAGGCCTTCCAGTTTGGTGGGTTGAAAGAACCATAAAGGACCATGATCTATTTCTTAAAAAAGAAATTGTGTAAATTCAGCCTTTTCTTATCCTAATTTCTCAGTCTTTCTATAAGGCTAAACCTCACCACACTACACTGCACTTCGACACAAGACAAGAAGACAGGGTGCTTTGTATCGTCGAGATAGGAGTTGGTAGTTTTCTTAAAGAGAACATTAATCTAATACTCATTGTGGATCAACTCATGCTTCCACTCTATTTTAATTACGAGGATGTATCATGTTAGAATCCGTTGATTTAACCAAATCATGCAAATGTTATGGAAGTTCCTCGATAGTGTAAAATAATAGCAGTACCAAAGACACACCTTTTATCAAAAATGGAAAATTAGCTATGGAGATTCTGTACGATCATAAATTAATACAGACACAAAGGGCTTTAATATAAAACTTGTTTTGATTTAATCTATTCTTGGGGACAAATAAAGAAAAAAGGATCTGTAAGTGACCTAGAACGACAAAGCACTCTCAGAAGGAATGGAATTTCACATTTTTTGGTTTGAATATCCACAGTAATGTCTCTGTCAGACTCTCCACTAAAAATTAGGGATAGGTCAATTTAATTCTTGATGGACATGGAATTTTGCGAATTCTCCCCCGAACTGGAAGATCATTTCAAGATTTTTGAACATATTTGAGGGTTCAATGTTACTATTGTAACTTTGACCAACAAATAAGATGAGACTTTGCTATCATGGAGCGGATTTTTGAAAAAATATGAGGGGAAAACTCAGTAAGATATTGGAGAAGCAAAATATACAACATCACAAATGTAGATTGCCCGCAGCTAGGCTAAATAAGAATTGAGATGAAAGGTTTATAATCTCTTTAAAAAGAAACCAATTTTCCTACTGATATACGGGATAAAGATTGTTAGATGTTGTCTAAGTTTCCAAGAAAGAGTTCCTTAACACGATTAATAAACCAATTTATTGACATGGGTTGCCCTCATTCCGTTGATGAGTTCTTTCAAATTTCTCGTATCCTTTTTGTTTATAAGCATCTCGAGGTCCTTTGATGGGCATAAATAAATCATCTTGGTAGAATCCACAAAACCAATAGAACAAAGTTTAGCTCCACAGTAGTTCTACAAGAAAGGTAACTAGGTCTCTTACCAGCCGGCTCCAGATCGAAATGACCTAACGGACTAATCATGTATCTAGGATCGTAGATGATAACGGGGTTGGAAAAAAATTAGGGGACCCCTATACTGCCTGTGTCTATCTCTTGTCAAGTATGTACACCAGACATAGACCACAGATAGAGTAATATTCTTTGAAAGATAGAATATTACCACATAAACATAATATTACATTAAGTTACGAGTGTAACATCCAAAGGATCGACTACTGTACAAAATATAGTAAGGCATAGAAATGTTGTTCATTAGAGCACCAGAGTGCGGAGGTTATTCCCATAATAGAAGTCAAGGTGTGAGACTGATCCTTCCAAATGAGAACGAAGAAATGTGCAATGTTTCATTGGAAAAAACAACATAAATATCATATTGATTTTTTCTCACCCTACTTCTAAAGATTGATAGAAAAGGCTGGAGAGAATTTTATAAAGTTATTCTCTTCTTTCAAAAGTTGCGCAAGGCGTACCCCCTAAACAAAGCCCCACCCTTTTTACCCATTTTAACGAAGGACCCTCACCTCATTTCCTATTCATTTTTGGGTCTGGACCTAATTTTTTTAAATTTCAAAAATCAACCAACGGAAAAATATGTAGCCTAAGTGAATCAAAGCCTCCCTCTTTCCCAAATAAATGAAATAGGATGAATCAATCTAATAAGATTTTTGGTTGATTCAGGGCACAACAAAGCCAAATTCAATCAAAGAAAGGGGCTTATTTTCTTGAGGCTGATTCATCCTATTTAAATTTTGACATGCTAATGGAAGAGGAAATTTTTTTAGATAAGATGAACCTTAAGAGATGTACGGCAATCCCCAATTACTTAAGGGTCGCACTCTGTCCCACTTGGTTTACTAAATCTTCTCTCCTTTAAGAATTCTTTCTCCCATACACCTTTTTTGCCATCTTTCATAGAGAAGGGAAGAATAATCTAAAAAATGGATAGAGACCAAAATTTCCATTAGATTTATTCCTATGGTTGCTTTGTTACAACAAGATAATCAGTCCAAGAGTTTAGGAGAGAAGGGAAAGCACTAAAAATATCTCTTATTCAGTCACCAACAAGTCGAATGACTTTTCAGTAACCAAGGGTGATTTGACCCATTTGATATTTTTTTCGTTGTATACCTCTTTCATAATTCGAAAGTGGAAGAAAGGGTACTCATATTTTAATACATAGTAAGGATCGAGAATGCTAAAAATTGGGGGAACAAGAGTTGTCACAATAGAAAATAGAAATAAATAAATAATTATAAGGAACCAATGACTCTCTTTTCTTAAACAACCTATATACTCCATAATTAATCAACATTTGATATATTATCCAACCCTGAGCAATCTTTGTTATTGGTGGGGGATCGGTTCCTTAGCTGGTGTTTGTTTAGTCACTCAGATAGTGACTGGCATTTTTTTTATCTGTGCATTACACACCTTGTGTAGATCTAGCTTTTAATGGTGTAGAACATATTATGACAGATGTTGAATGGGGCTAGTTTCTCTGTTATATGTATTCTAATGGTGTTTTTCATTATGGTTTACCTTTATATTTTTCATGGTCTATATCATGCTAGTTATAGCTGTCCTAGGGAATTTATTAAGTGTCTCGGAGTTGTAATCTTCTATTAATGATTCTAACAACCTATATAGGATATGTACTACTTTTGGGTCTAATGAGTTTTGTGGGGCTACAGTAATTACAATCTTAGCTGGTGCCATACCTTTAGTAGGAGATACCATAATGACTCGCCTTCTGGTGGGTTCTCCGTGGACAATGCCACCTTAAATCATTTTTTTGGTCTTCATCATTTACTCCCCTTTATTTTAGTAGGCGCCACTCTTTTTCATTTGGCTGCATTTCATCAATATGGATCTAATAATCCATTGGGTGTACATTTAGAGACGGATAAAATTTCTTATTACCTTTATTTTTATTAAAGGGTCTAGTAGATTGGGTAGCTTTTAATAACTTTTTTTCCATTTAGATTTTTTATGCTCCTAATGTCTTGGTGTATCCCGACAGTTATATACCTACTAATCTGATGTCCACCCCACCACATATTGTTCCATAATGGTATTTCCTACCGACACATGCCATCCTTCATAGTATGCATGACCAATCGGGTGGTGTACATGCAATAGGACCAGTTTTTATATGTCTATTGGCTTTACCATTTTTTAAAAAAGTATGTATGTATGTAGTTAAAGTTTTTTACCAATTCATCATGGACGATTTTGGTTTCTTTTGGTGTATTTCTTACTACTAGGTTTGATCGTACGTCAACCTGCAGAGGAACCCTTTGTTACTATTGAAAAAATTTATCCTTTAGTTTTCTTCTTGTTCTTTGCCATAGCGCCCATTCTAGGATGACTTGGAAGAGAAATTCCTAATACTTACATGGATGAGACTGATCACACCTGATTAGTGAGAAATTCTGATACTAATCAATTACGCGTGAGTATTACACCAAGAATTTACAAGTAGGTCATGAAATAAAGGGAGAAGAACCAGATTCAAAACATAGAGATGGATTTTGAATTAGAGTAAGGGCATTATAAGACATTCCTTTTCATTCTTTCTATTTGCTTACTTTGAATAAAGATAATAAAATAATAGTTAGGCAAAAAGGCTTTACACAAGACAATGATGCGAAAGGGAGAGCCTTCGCTTAGCTGCTTAATCGTACCCTCCTATCTTACCTATATACCCTTTCTTTCTGTTATATCCAGTTTCAGTTCTACTTTCAACTACCGATGGGAGAAGGCTTTTTTCTTATATCTAGTGTTACATCTAGAGGTCCAGTACCATAAGTCAGTTGTTATCTCTAGTCTGAGTCTTAGTTTTGATTAATAAGCTAGTTTTGTTTGATCCCTTATAGTCCTTGTACTGTCTAGTAGATCTCTCTTTTTCTTACTTTAACCTGAGGGAAGCAAAATACATAAGGTTCAAATTCAAGTTAAGGAATATCCATCCCAGATTACTCTCTCTGATGTTGTTGTTAAAGCTCAAATTTGTACAGACTTAATTGGAGGTGTGTTCTCAATTGGGGAGAATCTAATAAAAGGTCTTTTCTAGAAATAAAGTATTGCTACCCTTTTCTCTCATAGTACCACCCTTGAAGCTGAACCAAATTCTTGTACAGTAGGTGACAACAGTTTTGGTGTATTGCCTACTTTCGTGATCGAGTCTTGGTCATTTCTAGGGCTCATGAACTACTATTATTCATTTATTTAGAAATAGGTATTTCTCCATTACTACACCAGAAGAAGAGCCATCCTTGGGAGTGGATAGAGAGCTGCCAAAGAGCCTTTGAAGAGTTGAAGGATGCCCTATATGCCTAAATAGGGGAACTTAAGTCACACTAATCTAAAAGGAATGTCATGACACAAAGTGGGCTGGTCATCTGGGGTAACAAGGCACGTGAGCACTCTCTGAGTAAGCATATTACTAGCCACAAATAAGAGAGAAGATCAAAGGCTACGTGAGGACTTATCTTATTTTCCAACAAGACAAATTGGAAAACAAGGAGCCCGATGGAATTTCGGAACCTCTACCAGTGGCGGAGAGAGCATGGGATAGTATCATGATGGACTTCGCCTCGACACTACCATTGTCTAATTCAGTTATGGTTATGATTGATATATTATCTAAGTATGCAACCTTCCTTCCTGCATCATCGAATTTAAAGATAGAAAAAACAACTCTTTTCTTTATTAAGAATGTGGCAAAGTATTGGGGACTACCACAGACTATCGTAAGTGACCGAGACCCACTCTTTATGGGTCAATTTCTGATAGAACGTTTTTCACTCTTGGGTTTAGAGTTGCACTTCTCCATGATTTCCACCTGGCTATGTAAATGCCATACTTAAGTCTTACTTGAGGTAATTTGTAAGTGCAAGCCAGTGGGATTGATCTAGGCTTCTTGATATGCAAAAATTCTCCTATAAGTTTCAAAAGAGTGAAGCTATGGGGCGTAAACCTTTTGAGTTAGCAATGGGGCAAGAACCACATACTCCTCATACTTTGGTCAGTTCTTACAAAGGAATAAGTCCTTGAGTATATCGCTAGGCAAATACTTGGGAAGAATATACCGACACCACCCACTCTTACATAAATAAGGTTGCATCAAAGATGAAGAGATTTGTGGATAAGAAATCAAGGACTTGTAAGTAGATCAGCTAGATCGTGCTCTAGTCTTTCATTGATCTTTTTTGCCCCTCACACTATGAGGATGTACACTTATCCAGAATGCGCAAAGTAAAATAGTGGTAGATCAACTATATAGTATGGACTGAATTTAAGCCCAATTGTTGTATTTAGTAAAAAAAGATCTCCCACTAACCCTTGTGAACATTTAAATATTTGTCCTACATTCATTCGTGAAGGTACTCCTGATAGGTTAACGACTATATTAACGAATCTTCCATCTTATAAATAAGGCATATCTTGTCTAGGCAAAATTTGGGAAATGATACCATTATTTTTGTGTCTTTCAACTATTTTATCACCTACTTTGATTTCACCATTCAATGAAATATATACATGAATCATTTAAGGATTCTAACTAGAACCATCCCTTTTCTGGATCCACCTCACATCAATAACCAACCCCCTACCACCTATAGGTAATTTATGACAAGTATCTTTTGAAGTAGATACCTGAATATCAAGTATAGCATGCAACAATCTATCTTTTGGGATATATGAAGTTTCTTTCTCGACCTGGGGTATTAATTTACCTACTAAAACATCACCCGTCTCTACCCAAAACCACAGCATCACAATTCCATTTTTGTCTAAATTATGGAGTAAATGGGCTTCTAAATGTGGTATTTCATTAGTGAATTTTTTATGGCATTGACTTGTCATATGAGTAAAAATTTCATATTTTTGTATGTGAAAAGAAGTATAAATATCTTCATGTACCAAATGCTCACTAATAAGTACTACATCTTCAAAATTGTAACCCACCCACGTCATATAAAATACTAATATGTTTTATCCCAAAGCAAGTTTGCCACCAACCATAGCAGCACCATCCACTCAAATTTGTACCTTTTTAATACATTTACCCCGAGAAACCTGGAGTTTATTATGCATATAAGTGTTTTTATTGGAACTTTGACATATAACTAATGGAATGCTTAGAATATATCCATTACCCGCTAATAGAATCTTGTCAATATTGGTATAAACGACCCTTCCCTCATGTTCGTCGATAGAAAGAGCCACCTAATCTAGAGTTCCTTGTTATTCCAACCCAGTTGCAACAATGCGTTTCTTTGAGAGTGAAAGAGGAACTGCTTGACGTTGTAAATTATAACTCATTATAGCTCGATTTGCATCATTATGTTTGATAAAAGGAATGAGGGAAGCTCCAATAGAAAAATATTGAAAAGGAAAAATACTTCAAAGATGAACCTGCTCCTATGCAATAGTCAAGAATTCTTAATGGTATCAAGCTGGAACAACCTATTCTTTCTGAATATCCTGATTTAAGGCTAAATAAATTGGAGCTGCTACCATATAGTATTTATCTCTACATGGTTATAAATAAAGCATCGATACCCCAATTGACCTCTCAGAAATTTCATAAAAAGGGCTTTTTAGAGACTCCTAATAACTAATCCTCGCATGAATTACTAAGGATCCAATAAGTCCAACGTTTATTCCTTCAAAAGTGTCAATAGGTCAAATATGTCTATTGCTACTAGTATGTATATCTCCTATCCAAAAAACTAGTTGTGTGACCTGTCAGTCCTTAAGAGCCAAAATAACAACATTTTCTCCCATGAACTATTTGTGTTAATGGATTAGTTTGATCAAAAACTTGAGATAATGAGTGTAAACTGACAAGGATTCATAAGTATTTGTTAATGGAGTTGAGGTTTCCAAATTATGAGGTGTCGGTATTAATTTATGCCGAATTTCTCCACATATAGTCCCCCGAACTACATTTTCTAAACCAACTAGAGTCATCGTGAATGGATCTTTTACAATATCTGCTATAGAAAAAATACATTTTTTTTCAAATAATTAATATTGTCAAGTGCACGAATTCCAAATTCTATCCTAATCGAAGGATCAGCGACTGTCAATATATCTCGTGGTAATAAAAATGTATTGTTCTAGGGTATATCAAAGTTTAGTTTTAGGTTCATATTTCATCGACAAAATACTTTTGAATCCACATCTTTACTGAAGGAATTTTTTTTGTAATTTGTTGTCTAATTAAACAATATCTTGCTTTTAACACAGGAGTTACTCAGGGTAAAATTTTAGAAAAAGAGACTAACTATATATGAAATCCTTTGAGAAGTTATGCAGGGGCATCATGTATTACTAAATAGAGTAGCACTTTACATTGATTAGGCATACAAGCATTCCAACCCATTTTAGTGGAGGGGTGAGCTATTTATTTACATCTATTAGTTTGCAAGGGATTCAATGTCGATTTTGATTGAGATCAAGTGGTTGTTCATATATCTTTATCCTTGAAGCCTCAAGTAAAGGCCTATTTACTTATGTTTTCTCATATGAATCTTTTGTCTTCGGCTATTAGGGATCCTATTTTTGTACCAATGCAAGATATTCTTATTGGACTCTATGTATTTCCGTGCAAAAATCATAGAGGTATTTGTGTAAATAGACGTAATACATTTAATTGCAAAAATTAACAAAATAGAAAAAGAACTGACAATAATTACTATAAGTATGCAAAAAAACCATTTTTTTTGAATTCCTATGATACAATTGGGGCTTATTGATATAAACAAATCAATTGAGATTGTCCTTTATGGCTCTGGTGGTGACTAGATCAACGTGTTATTGCTTCAAGAGAAACTCCCATTGAAGTTCACTATGAATCTTTAGGTACTTTCTATGAGATTTATAGACACCATTTAATAGTAAGAAGTCTAAAAAAATAAGTCTTTTTTATATACATTTGAACCATTGTTAGTCATATTGCTCTTTATCGAGAAATCAAACAAGATATACAGGGGTTTTCTTAGGCCAATTCATATGGTACCTAACTTAATTCTATGATTCCATAGGACTTCGGGGCTCTCTGGTTTAGATAGGCACACAATTTTTGAATTTATACGCGAATCAAGATCAATAAAAGGAAGTTTTACAATGACTGGCTCAAACCCATTGTCTAATCCTACTCAGCAAAATATGGAGCTACTTATAGAAAAATAGGACAATATGGTCTTTCACAATAATGCGATAGAAAGAATTACCATGAAACAACTTATGACTAGATTGATAGAGCACTTTAAAATGGCATATGCATCACATATCCTGGATTAAGTAAAAACTTTGGGTTCTAAAAAGCTACTACTACATCTATTTTATTAGTAAGTGCTAACATTTTAACAATACTTTCTAATGGATGGCTCATTCAAGATGCTAAACAATAACGTTTAATTTTGTTAAAATTACCATCATTATAAAAATGTATACGTGGTGGAAAAATGACATCAATCTATTGTCATATGGTATGCTATGAGTGAATATTTGCGACAAGAAATGAATCCAAATTTCAGGATGACTGATCTTTTAATACATTTCATATAACGTCTTTCTCGGGAGCTAAAGAAAATGCATATTAGGTACATCAATTAGTAGGAATGAGAGGATTCATGTCGGATCCTTAAGGATAAATAATTAATTTGCCTATTCAAAGCTATTTTCATGAAGGACTCTCTTTAATAGAATACATCATTTCTTGCTATGGTGCCCATAAAGGAATTGTGGATACTATTGCATGAATGTCAAACTCTTATCTCACTCACAAACTTGTTGAAGTAGTTCAACATATTGTTTTACATCGAACATATTGTGGCATTGCCCGAGGTATTTCTATGACTTCTCAAAATGGGACGATGCCGTAAAGAATTTTTAGTCAAACATTAATTAGGTTGTTTATTAGGAAATGATATATATATGTTTCGTGATGTATTGCCAATAAACATCAAGACATTGGTATTGGAATTGTAAATTGATTCTTAACCTTTCCAGAACAACCAATCTCTCTTTGAAATCCTTTTAATTTTAGGAGTACATCTTGGATTTGTTGATTATATTATGCCGGAGTCCTACTTATGGCGACCTGGTTGAGTTGGGGGGAGCTGTCTTTGATAAGAATAATGTTTGGGTTATTATCAAATACAACTTCTCTCTTAGTTTTAGTTGAAGCTCCTAAGTTTACATATATAGGCTTTTCACCGATGTCCAGTGTTTTCAAATAAACATGAAATAGTGATACAATAGTAGCCTGTGTTGTGTATTGAGATTTGTGTATTGTTTTTTAAACTAGTCAAGAGTGGCCAATCCTTTAGTTAACCATTTATGTTTAATGACGCCTTCATAACCATCATTAAGTAAATAATAATTCTTGATCACCATATTTCTCTGCCTTCCCCGCTAAAACTCATTCTCGACTGTCGCTCAAGTACTTTTATGCAATAGGAAAGCAAAGCGTATCGTATCTTACACCATCCGAATAGGTTTCAAAGAAAGAAGTATGGTGCAATATATGAGCCCATTCCGTATTGTCTTTGTTTGTGAATATTAATATGTCCTGTCTTCATGTTGTATTATTCCCATTGACTTTGACCAAATTGCATTCCCAGTGTCTTTGCATAGAAGAGAGAATTATTCCCCTCAAAGAGTCAGGGATAAACTACTCTACAGAATAAGGAACAGGAAGAAAAGTCAAAACCCCAGATAAAAAAAAATAATCAGCCGCTGTCACCAACCGAGACTCAGATTAGATGGTGGAGTACTATCCTACCATAATGAGATAGGCATCATCGAATTGAAGGCCGAATAAAAAGTATCCCACATATTTAATAGTGCTTCTCCCATGCAAACAACTCTTCGCTCTTCCAATATGCTTATGTTACTTAACTAAAAAGCATGAAAATGTTGATGTGGAAACCCTTCATGATTGCAATCGTATGTTTTTGTTTTAAGATAAAAAAACCTTTGAATTCAGTTTTTTCATTAGGATAGGAGGGAAATTGGCAGCTCGATGGAGAGCTTGCCCAGCCTCCGTGGATGACTAAGGGAACCATTATGTCGTCGTTCGCCTCTGAAATCCTGGGTTTTTTAAAAATTATTTTTTTTCATTTTCATATATCTATTTTTCATATTGATATATGGGTACACTAATCTCCATGTGAGATTTATTTTTTTATTTTATTTATACTCAATTTCTACTCATTAACTTGAAAAGAATCCATTTTATGTTCAAGAGTTTAGAAAGGCTCTTAGCATCGGAAGGAGCTCAGAATTTCTTAGAAGGATATAAGCTAGAACGATCTTATGTACGGGTCTCATTGATTATATAGACTTGATCTAGAGAAAATAGGGCAATGAGTTGTTAGAATGAATAAGGTCACCACTTCGCCCTATGGAAACGAACCTTAGTATCTATGTCATGGGAAATAATATTTTTGAATCAATGAAGGGAGCCTATTGAATCAACTTTTAGGAATACATGGGGAAGGGGAATATGCCAATGAAATCATTGCAGGGATAAAGATGGGGATGGCACAATTATTTATCAATGATGCGGCATTACCGTAGTTGTATATGGTTGTATTTCTTTTCTGTTGTTAGCATGATTTGATGGCATAAAATCAATAGTTGAAATACACAAAATAGAATAGAAAGAAAGGCTTTTTAAAAGACTTTGGTACTATCTCTCTGCTACTGTAGGTAATTTTCCCCCCTATCTAAGTGTGATTTCTACCTGATGTTTGGTAGTGCCTAAGGGCATATCATTTGAAGTAAATACTTCTTTTGATCAATTTACATCCTCTTTTTGAGCTTCTTCGAAATAATAGGGCTTTCTAGTTGTAGATGATTATATCTATAGAGATGAATCATTTATATACCATAGAATGAAGTAGCACATGGGTGGATACATATATCTATATGAATCCAAATATATTGAATCACTCATGTTATGATCTTCTACATCCTGGGTCTTTTTGTTTTGTCATCTTGCTATGTTCTTCATATAGCATTCACAACAAATGATCCCATGAAATTAGGTTGATACTTCCATATATTATGGGTAAGGTAGGATACATCTCTATTTTTCCCTAGGAAATCTTTTAACTTCCCACTTCTTAGCTTTTAATTCACCTCTAACCATTAAATAAAATGTGAATAACACTTCCTACTCTCTATAAAAGAAGGGGCACTTTTGGTTCTTTTGGTGCTTGAAAGAATTTTTTTCTCCATAATACTATATCTTGTCAGTCAATAATTTTATATGAGGAACTACTAAACTCAATCACTTGTTACCCTTACTCTTTAGTTTTCTGTTGAGGTCTATCCCGCAGAGGTACTCAAATTGGATCAGTGATCAATTTTTACATTTTGTTGTAAACCTAATTTGTTATTTCAAATTATAAAAATCAATATTTCAAACAACAATCAAATGTAGGGCATTTCCTATTTTTATCGGAACTTCTGTACCATAAAGAATGGTATGTCTAATTAGAGACCCTCTCAGACGTAAGATATATATCCTGTCATCATCCGTATAGTGTATGAGACAAATGTATACATCTCAATTAGGGTTATATTCTATGGTTATGATTCTAACATATATGTATTTTTTATTCCATTGAAAATTGATTTTACAGTATAGATGCTTATAACCTCCCCCTCTATTCCTTGTGGTAATGATTCCTATGGCATTACGATATTTAACACAACAATGCTATGCATAGATCAAATTATTTCATGGATTGGATATCACTTAACTGTCTACGATTCCATTGCGTGTACTCGGGGTAGAAGTTTTGAATAAATGTATTGCCATGCTATTAAGTGTTTTCATTATTATTCTTCTTTTGTTGAGGAGAAATAGATTAACCCGATTGAAGTGTAATGACATTTCGTATGTAATGCATTGTATGTCCCATAATAGGTCCCTTTATTCTACTCTTTCCCGGAAGCCGATGACTATTCTTACCTATTATCTTGACACCAAAGAAGAGTTTGACCCAACTCTTTATTGTTGATATTAGATGAATAACCTCGTAGCTTACTTTTATGTCCTAGTTAATTCTGATACGACAATAGAAGTATATTTATTCTTTCCCAATAATCGAATACTTTGTCTGTAAATACTACATATTAGATTCCACCTATAAATTGATTTTCATGCCGATGAGTGAAAATATAAATAAGAATGCTAGTTCTAACTGTTCATTATGATATGAATATACCATATTAGTTCTTTATGTATGGATGCTAAGATTCCAATGATACAGAGACAATTCTAATAGACTTTTTAAGGGTCCTATTGGTGGGCATCCAGTAGGAATTGAACCAACGAATTTTCCAATTATGAGTTGGGCGCTTTAACCATTTATCCATGCATGCAAAAAGACACAACAAGTGAAATTGGTTTTGGTATTCCTTCTTAGTCTTCTATCTATTCTGTTAAAGGAGATTTGTGGAAAGATGGAATAAATTGATGTATTACTAAAACAAACAAGATATGGGATGAGAAGGTCGAGTTAAAAAAATTAGACAAGATTGGAATGTGTATAGGAACATGTATTGATGCACCCGATTGGCCAATACTCCTATGTTTATCCAATGTATTCCACCAGTTCACTGAAGACTTGATTGTTGGTATATCGATTATCCTAGCATGGATTGAAAAGACTCTTCATCTCCTATTCCAAGACATCTTTGGCATATTCACCAGTAGTGCCCTTTGAAGGTAAATTATCTTAATCCATCGGTTACAAACCACCGAGGGAATCGAGTGAATGACCTTAATGATTATTTCAGAAGTAGTTCTTTACTAGCTCGATGACTCAAAACAAGGTCAAAGTCCATCCCTCCTTTTAAAACTGATTAATTAATGTCACACCAAGAAAGGTCATGTTGCACGGTAGTAGCCAGTTCAAGAAAGTGAAACTAAGACAGGAAACTTCCCCTTTTTTGACTTTTAAGTAAGACCCTATCCTCTTCCCTTTCGATATCAAGATAATTGACAAAGGTAATGTGTTGAACATTTTTTATAATGCCAAAAAGACAAACATCTACCTGGTATACAAACAATCCATCTATGTGGATGCCCCTTTTTTACTCTCAGCCATTGTCGAGAAGAGAAAATTCTGAAGGTTCTATATATTCTTTCTTTATTTAATTCATTACTATCCTTTTAATTTTTAGTCTTCGGTTTCCTCTCCAATCCAATTGATCACCTTCTTAGTTTACTTTAGAACCCATTGTTTAGCCATCTATATTTAGATACTGAGAGCTTACGAGTCACAAAATTTGAAGCCCCAAAAATAAGGTAAGAAAAGTTGATCGGCCTCATATAAAAAAAAATTCTAAGAAATCTCAAAGAGATTTTCAATAAGTCAATACCAAGATTTGATTTCTGTGCCTAGTGATATGATGATAATTCAGAAGCTTTTTTGTAAAGAACAAAGGCCCTTTCCTATGGGTTCATATACCAAGGCTCTACTAAAAAATGCTATTTTTTAAGAGAGAGATTTAAGACACATTAGTCATGCCTTGAAGGATGGAAGTAGTGGTGTAAAAGAGGTAATAATGAATGGAAAAACATAAGTAAGAGAGAAGGTGATTCCAGCTAGTAGAATAGATGGAATGTGAAGAAATCCCCAGGATGGAAAGAGGCTTAAAAGAGAGAACCAGGAATGAAATAGCGAGATCAAATGAGCAAAAATCCATGAAGGTTGACAATAAGAGTGTAAAACTTTTTGAGAGAGGGTACAAACCTCGATCCTATAAAGAATGTAACTATCTTGAATATTATAAGGATTCAATTTAGAACTATTTTTGTATGTCATCATCCGGGGTTATCAACCCCGGTTGGAAAGTTTGAAAACATTCCAATTAGGATATTTCTAACACATAGTCATTTATAACTGCATGCTTATTCTAATGGTACCGAATGGAGCACCAACAAGGGTTGTATCAAATTCTAAGAACTTTATGTTTCTCTGATGAGGATTAATATCTTATTCTAATCTCTAGTTCCTTTCACACTTTACATATGTAAAACCAAAAACGGTATAAGTATGAAGGTGAATCCATAGTTGGAACCCAAGTGCCTTTCCCCAAGACTGATGATAGCACCCAAGTGCACACATAAGTGTATGTGGTCTTATCAAGTAGAGAAGTTGCCTTCAATAAGCAAAGTATTGATCCCACAGAGGACTATATTCAAAAACAATTCAATTTTAGTTCACAGTGGCGTAAATAAAAGTATTGAAGCAATCAATGGCCTTTCGTGTAGAAGATGCTCGAAAATAATCCACACTGTCACAGCGTTTCGTCCAGAATTGTCCAAGCTTATTCTTAATGACGTGTGTATATATAATACTCTTTTCCTAATCCATTTGGGATTAAGGAAATATCACAATTGTCTAAGATTCCCTCCAGATCCGCATAATGTTTGCTATTTTACTATATTAATAATGGGAAAAACCTCCATGCAGTGTATAATTCGGATATGCTGTGCAATTTGAAGCGGTGAAATGCAGCATGCATCGCGTGCATGAGTGAAACAAAATGAAACCCGCATCGAGGTCATATCGCATGCAGCTACTGAAAGTTTCTTCCACAAAATATTCTAAGGTAAAGAAAAACTGAAATAGACCATACGACGTGGGCAAATGGTGGGAACAATCTGGAAATTGTGTCCTAATACGTGGTTTAAGTGTTTTAACATTGTTCCTTCCATCCAAGCTGTTGGTGTTGTTTTTCCTTTAATTTCAAGAAATTTAACATCCGTTTTTCATCATAAGTAACTCAAAAAACATCCTACAACATAAAACACCATGGATTAGAGTTCAACATAACAACATGTCAAAGACAACACGTTAGATACTCAAGCAAATTACTAGTCTCGAACACTTTACCCTTAAACGTTTTGTTGACACTTTGCTCAATCTCATCACAGGTATCACATATTATACAAGTTTTCCATAAATAATCACACATTAAACCATAATTAAGTACTTTAACACACTAGAATCCATCAAAATCAACTAGAACGACACCTAGCTCAAGCTAGTAAAACTAGTTTTCTCGATTAAACTCTAAATGACATAATTAAGTACAAAATTTTTTGAAAAACACTTTGAACATTGTAATCACGTCCTTTGACACTTAAATTCTTATTTATATCAATATTAATATGTTAAACTCACGAACGCCTTGTAAAACAAGGCTAAATAAGCTAGAATCAAAATGTTAAAGCGTATAAATACACCCTACATCAACCGACTACTTTGTTCTATAGGGAGAATGTAAGACTTAGTGACAAATTGAAATAACATTAAATATTATTATGTTAAATTTGCTTAGTGCGACCCAAAGGTGTCCTAAAGTTTCTCTATTCTAGATGGGTACTTTTCCACTTCTATATTATGGTCAAAGATGGTCTTATACCCCTTTGATCATAATAATATTAGGTTTTCTAATAAAGCTCTTGACTATTTTTAAAATTGCTTAATTGAGGGAGTTTCATTAGCTATAGGTCGGTTAGCTCAGGTGATTGAGGGAGGTGGTAAGAGACTATAAGGCCCCGCAAAGTTCCCTAAAAGATTGAGAAGTGGTTTACTAAATGAGTATCATGTTAACCACATAGCATTTCCCTAATTCCAGATTTTATCGCATAGTAAATTCGATAAGATTGCCGTCAATATAAAATTCAATCAAATCCGATACCCAGGTAAGAAGGTATGGTAATTTAAGAGCTAGTCATAAAACTATGTCATTTTAGTGCTTGGCGCACCGCAGAGAGGGTTGATTCAACAATTTTCAAATTCCAGTGGAACTTTATGATATTGGTGCATCGTGTTGAGGTTCTAGGTCCTAACATGTGGAAAAATACGATGGCTCTGCATCGCGGTGACACCCAGTTTACCAATTGTCAATTGTCAATAAGTCATCATGATAAGTGGTGCATCGCGGTGACCCCTTAAATCGTGTTTACAGTTAAATTTTTTCAGCTTTGTACAAATGTTAAATGGGGCATTTTGGACTTTTTCCAAGACGATAAAACCATAAAAACACCAAATCAAAGTCATTTGCAAGCATCCTATGAGGTTTTTCTCAAGTTTTCTCATATCAAAAATCCCAAGTATACAAAACCTCTTCCAAGAATCTCAAGGATCCACCATGGATTTTTTAAATTGAGTCAAGAACCCTCATTCAAGAGTAATAGTGTTCCAAAAGTGATAGTTCATCCAAAGCTTCTAATTCAAGGTATCTGGAGTTTTGAACAAGGGTAACCCCTTTACCCTTGTGCCCAAAAGTCTTATTTACATCATGAATTGCCTAAAATATATGAGGTTTCTACGTGAATTTGAATTGGGGGTTTTCAATCATTATTATTGAATGCATTATCTTGATATTTCCCATGAATTAAGAGCCAAATGACATGAATTCTTGATGTTTTATTGAGAATTTACAGCGGAGCATAAACCCCATGATTTTACTCCTTGAGAAGCTAATATTTACAATGTTGAGATATTGAAGCATCTGACTATATTGAGATAAATTGCGGAAATTCCCAGAATTCCACATGATTTATGAATTTATATGCTATATAATATGCTTTTGATGAGCTTTAACTTGATATTAAATTATAGGTTAGTAAGCCCTATTTGAGACTAGTCAAATTATGAACTCTTGTGCTATAAGAACCCATGATTTAAATATTTTGAGATGAATGAGAAATAACTTGACCTAATGGTCCGAAAGATTTGAAATCCACTTCATTATATGAGAGTATCGATTTGATTATTGGGTTCGTGGTGAACCATGAAACTACATGCCACCGTAGGTTGGGCCTGAGGACGAGTTTATTATGATTATGATTGGGCCCGAGGCCAAGTTTTATTTAGTAATCACTAGACCTAAGTTATACTCAATGGCAAGAGTATGATTCTTCTCCCCAACATGGGGTCTTCTCTTTAGAAGGACAAAATATTGGACTTCATGTATCTCGCATAGTTTATATCGGTAACGAGAACCTCCCTTTCCTTTTTAAACTTCAAAATTTGATACTTTTTTTGTTTTTGTATAGTCTACTTTCCTAAATAATTGAAATGCAAAGATGTTTCCAAACTAAGTTATTTTCTTGATGAGAGTCATTTTCCTAAATGAAAGCATCTTCCCTTGTTATGGTTCTTTTCATAAATCTTTGAGTTAAGTTATTTCCTTAAGCTAGAATAGTTTTACATTTGAGATAGCATGATTTTACCTAAAGCTTGAAATGAGATAATTTTCTTAAGTGAATGAAATACCTTCAAGTATGTCTTTCGAGTCATATGATTCTAATTTACAAGTATACGAGTTCTAAATAGTTATGAAATATTAAGCATTGACGAGGCTTTACTCTCCATGAGACATATGCATGAGTTGAAAGTATTGTTCAAAGTCCCTTAGCCTTTAGGTATTGATAGTAAGAGAAGATTTCTGATTTTTAAGGTTAAAGAGCGATGACTTATGAGATATATGTTGCATGCCTAATTCTACATGATTTATGAGCTTTATATTTTATACTTGTTCAATCCATGTGAGACATCTCATTTTGCATACATGATTTGATTGAAGAAGATCGGTACTATTTTTATACATATGCACTCTCTCCTGCATATTCAGTATATTCTAAAGTACTGATTCACATATATTTCTATGTTCTACATTGTCTTATAATTTAGATTTAGGTGCTTAGTCCCAGCCTCATTCATGATTCTTTGAGTACCTTGCCAACGTTTTCTACAGTGGTGAGTCCTCATGGTCCGAGGACCGATCTTCAGATATTTTCTATATTTGAGAGACTATGTTTTATCTTCAGTTCATTTTGAGTCAGTTGGATACCTATCCCAATGGCTCTCTAGATTTTGATTTGTAGAGACTTGTCAGACTAGTATCATACTTATGATGTGTTGAGGGTATTGTGGTTTTGTTGAGGTTTCTTTGTATTATGGTCATATGGACCAAATATCTTTCCTGTATTTCCTTTCATATGATATGACTATGTGAGTGTTGAGACTATTTCATCTTGAATTAAGTGTTATTGGTAGAAACTATCTCTAAGTGTTAGCTTAGGGCTACTTGTACCTTAAGCATCGTGTGATATCTTGGGAGAAGATTTTGGGTCGTTAGAAACTTGGTATTAGAGCCTAAGGTTTCTAAGGAGTCCTAGGGAGTCTGACAAGCCGTGTTAAATAGAGTCATGATCATCGGTGTGTAGCGTACCACATCTATTCGCAAGAGGCTATGAGACGTTTGAGGAAAAAGTTGTTTCTTCTTTCTTTCATATTCTATTATGCCTACAGTTGTCCCTCTTATCTAATGATCCATGCTCTTTCATTTTCAAAGAATGCCTCCTCGAAGAGTGAATGTTTGCAAAGAAAATGATGAGCAACCCCCACCTATTGATCCTTAGAATGATACAGTGTCCCATGATTTAGGGAGGCCTTTCAGGCATTAGCCAAAGTAGTCACCACAAATGTTCGGGCTAATAACTAGGCCCCAATTTCTAATCAGCAGGGTGGTTTTGTGACTTTATGTGGATGAATTTGCCTGAGTTCTACGGGTTGAAGGTTGATGAGGACCCACAGTTGTACTTGGAGAAGTTGAGGAAGATCACTAATGTGATGCATATTTTTGGAAGAAAAAAGTATTGAGTTCCGTCATATAGACTGAAGGACATTGCTTATGATTGGGTTGTATCATGGAAGAAGGGTAGAGGTAAGAATATCGCTCCTATGACTTAGCAAGTGTTCCAAGATGCCTTCTTAGACCAGTTCTTTCCTCTTGAGATGACGAAGGCAAAGATTGAGAAGTTCATGAACTTGAGGTAGGGCTCTATAACTGTTAAGGAGTACTGTTTGAAGTTGAATCAGTTGGCCAAGTACACTCCTGATTTGATTTTTGACACCCAAGATAGTATGAGTAAGTTTATGACCAGTGTTTCTAGGATGGTACTGAAGGATTATAGGGTTTTGATGTTGCATAAGCATATGGATCTGGCTAGGTTGATGATGCATAGTCAACAGATAGAGGTGGATAAGCTTAGAGATAGAGAGAGAAAGAATGAGGGGTAGCAAAAGGGCTAGATCTGAGTAGCGTAAGTATAGTTGGCCTAGGTTCTACAAAGGGACCCAGCCTCAGTTTTCGAGATGCCCGTCTATTCTCATGCCTTCATCATCTAGTTCTTCCATGCCTAGAGGCAGGCCAGAGCAAGGGAGTAGGCCTTTATTTTATGCATCACAAAATAGTGTTGGCGATAGGCCCTATTATCCTTCTTATGATAAATGTTGTAGAAATCACCCGATGAGTATTTTGGAGCTTTAAGGGATTTTTTTAGTTGTGGTAAGCAGGGAAATAGACTTAGAGATTATCCCCATGCTAGACAAGGTAACAGAGATGCCCGACCTCATGCACAAGCTGCTAGTGCACCAGCTCTGGTACTCCATCCCACACCTACTCAGAGCGCTTCTTCTAGCACCGCTGGCGTTAGTGCCAAAACAGGTTCAATGCCTTGCCACCCCATTAATAGCATGAGGACTCTCCTGATGTTGTTTCTAGTATTCTTCATGTCTTCTGTCTCGATGTTTATGTATTTTTGGACCCTGGGTCAAACCTCTCTTATGTGAACCCACTTGTTCATGTGAATTTCAAAATGAGTCCCGGAAAGATTTTCGAGCCTTTCTTAGTTTGTACACCAGTAGGGGAGTCTGTTGTTTCTAATTAAGTGTATAAAAATTGCCTTGTTACTGTTCTTTATAGGGTTATACTTGTGGATTTGATAGAGTTAGATAGTACATTTTGACCTTATTCTGGGTATCGATTCGCTTCATTCTTGTTATCCATCTATAGATTATCGTACCCATTTGGTAAAGTTTCCATTTCTTGATGAACCAGTGTTCGAGTGATCCGAGAGTTCGGTATCTACCAAGAGTTATTTTATCTCCTATATAAATGCTAGAAAACTTATATCAAAAGGTTATATCTCCCACCTAGTTAGAGTCAAAGACACTAAGTCCAAGACTCTAACTAACCAGTCGGTATATATTGTTAATGAGTTCCCCAATTTCTTTATGGAAGATCTCCTAGGGGTACCTCCTGATTGAGAGATAGAGTTCAGAATTGACCTTCTTCCTGACACTCGGCCTATTTCAATTTCGCCATACCACATGGTACCTGCAGAATTTAAGGAGTTGATGAAGCAACCTAAGGACCTCTTAGATAAAGGTTTCATTACGTCCAGTATTTCTTCTTGGGGTGCACTTGTTTTGTTTGTGTGGAAAAAAATCGGATCTTTGTGTATATGCATTGACTACCATGAACTCAATAAGGTAACAGTAAAAAACAAGTATCCTCTTCCAAGAATTGATGACCTATTTGATCAGTTTCAAGGTGCAAGTTATTTCTCCAAGATAGACCTTAGATCCAGCTATTATCAACTTAAGGTGAGGGAAAATGATACTCCAAAGATAGCCTTTCAAACCCTCTATGGTCATTTTCAGTTTCTAGTCATTTCTTTCAGTCTAACCAATGCCCCGGCAGCCTTCATGGACCTTATGAATCGAGTGTTGAAGTAGTACCTTGATACGTTTGTCATTGTCTTGATAGATGATATCTTTGTGTACTCCCATGATGAGAAAGACCATGCAGCTCATCTTAGAATTGTATTGCAAACTCTTAGATAACACCAGTTGTTCTCTAAATTAAGTAAGTGTTAATTTTTGCTAAGGTATGTAGCCTTTCTAGGTCATGTTGTTTCAGCCGAGGATATTAGAGTTGATCCCCAAAAGACTGAAGCCGATATTAATTGGCCTAGACCTATTTCTCCATCTTATATTAGGAGTTTCTTTGGTCAAGATGGCTATTATTGTTGTTTTATTGAGGGTTTTTCTTCCATTGCATCTCCTATGACCTGGTTGACCCAAAAGAAATTTAAATTATAGTGGTCCAATTCCTGTGAGAAGAGTTTTCAGGATTTGAAAAATCAACTCACTTTAGCCCCTGTGTTAACTATACCTGATAGTACCGATGTTTTTGTGGTGTATTGTGATGCCTCTAGAGTTTTTTTTGGTTGTGTATTGATGCAAAGAGGTAAGGTTATAGCCTATGCCTCTAGACAGTTGAAGCCACATGAAAGAAACTACCTGGCACATCATCTTAACTTAGCTGTTGTGGTATTTGCTATGAAAATTTAAGACACTATCTCTATGGGGTCCATGTTGATGTGTTTACTGATTATAAGAGCTTGCAGTATGTGTTTACCTAGAAGTAATTGAATCTTAGGTAGAGGAGGTGGTTAGAGTTGCTGAATGATTATGATATGAGTATGTTTTATTACCCGGGCAAGTCTAATGTAGTGGCAAATGCCCTTATAAAATTGTCCATGGGTAGCGTTGCGCATATTGAGGAAGGTAAGAGAGAGTTAGCTCATGATATGCATTGTCTGGCTAGGTTGGGTGGTAGATTTCTTGATTCAGTGGAAGGGAGTATGTTAGTGCAGAGTAGTTCCGAATCTTCTTTAGTTTTTGAAGTGAAGGAAAAGCAAGGTAGGGATCCAAGTTTGGCCAAATTGAAGGAGTCAGTTAAGGACCAAAAGGTAGAGGTTTTCTCCCAAGGGGGAGATAGTGTGTTGAGATTGTGTGGTAGCTTGTGTGTCCCGTGTGTTGATGACTTGCGACAGAGAATTATGGGAGAAAAACATGGCGCACATTATTCTATTTATCCTAGCACTACAAACATGTACCGCGACTTGCGATAAATCTATTGGTGGAACTATATAAAGAAGGACATATCCGAGTTTGTAGAAAAGCGTACAATGTGCCAATAGGTTAAGGTAGTGCACAAAAGACTAGGTGGTGTGATGCAAGAGTTTTGTAGACGTACTTGGAAGTGGGAGTTGGTGAATATGGACTTCGTAACCGGGTTTCCTCTTTCGCGCCATCCTCATGATTACATTTGGGTTGTTGTGGATACGTTGACTAAGTCCGCATATTTGTTGCCAGTGCATACATATTACACAGCTAAGGATTATGCTACATTTTATATCCGAGAGTTTGTCAGGATGCATGGACTTCTCTTGTCTATCATCTCGGATAGGGGTACTCAATTTACTTCTCAGTTTTAGAGGGCATTTCAGCAGGATCTTGGCACCTAAGTTCTTTTGATTTCTGCATTTCACCCGCAGACAGATGGTCAGGCTAAGAGGACCATTCAGATCCTAGAGGATAGGTTGAGGGCATGCGCTCTTGATTTCAAAGGTTGTTGGGATAAGCATTTTCCATTGGTAGAGTTTGCCTACAACAATAGTTTCCATGCTAGTATCGAGATGGCACTATTTGAGGCCTGGCAGGGTAGGAGGTATAGATCACCCATGGAATGGTTCGAAGTGGGTGAACTTGCCACAATCGTACCTGATGCAGTGTTTAAAGCTATGGAGAAAGTTAAGCTAATTAGAGAAAAGTTGAAGATGGCTCAGAGTCATTAAAAATCTTATGCAGATAGGAGGAGGAGAGATCTTGAGTTTGAGTTAGGTGATTTGGTGTACTTGAAGATCTCACCCATGAAAGAGGTAAAGAGGTTTGGTAAGAAGGGAAAGATCAGTCCCCATTATGTTGGCCTATATCGAGTTTTGAGCCATGTTGGCAGAGTAGCCTACAAGGTGGAGTTGTCAATCGTTCATCCTATATTTTATGTCTCCATTCTTAAGAAGCATATCGGTGATTCAATGGTGGTTGATCCTTCAAAGAGTGTTGATATTTAGGATAGCCTTTCCTTCGATGAGATTCCCATAGAGATCCTATATTTTCAGATCCGTAGACTAAGGAACAAAGAAGTTCCCTTGGTCAAAGTTTTATGGCGGAACCTGTCTGTTGTGGGTGTTACTTGGGAGGCGGAAGTAGACATGTGAGCTAAGTACCCATACCTCTTCTCTGTGAGTTCAGATTAATCCAAAGGTACTATTCTTCCTTGATTCAGCTCTTCTAATCTAAAGTTCAGCTATGAATCTATCCTTGTATGAGTTCTTGCTTTTTCCAGAGTATTCAAGAGTTTAGAAAGATTTTGAACCATTTAGCAATTGTTTCAGCTATGTGCACTCTATTTTTTCTATATTCCTATCCTAACTAGCGACATTCGAGGACTAATGTTTCCAATGAAGAGATATTGTAGGGTCCCACAAAGTTTCCTCATAGTCTGAGTCTTAGGGCGTGTCAAGTAAGGCGTGATTTCGGCCCTAAAATATTAAGAAGTGGCTTCCTAAGTAGGTATCATGTTAACCACATAGAATTTCCCTAATTTCAAGTTTTTATCACATAGGAAATTCGATATGCTTTCCGTCGATATAAGATTCACCCAAATCCTATACGTGGGTAAGAAGTTATGGCAAATTTAAGACCTAGTCATAAAACTATGTCATTTCAGTGCCTGGCACATCGCGGAGAGGGTTGATTTGACAATTATCAAATTTTAGTGGAACTTCGCAATATTAGCACGTTGCATTGAGATTCCAGGTCCCAACTACTGGGAAAATATGATGGCTCCGCATCTTGGTGACCCCTTAAATCGGGTTCCCAGTTCAATTTTTCCAGCTTCGTACAGATGTTAAAGGGATATTTTGGACTTTTTTCAAGCCCATAAAAACATGCAAACCCCAAATCAAAGTCATTTGCAGGCATCCTATGAGTTTTTTCTCAAGTTCTCTCTCATAAAAAACCCTAAGTATCCAAAACCTCTTCCAAGAATCCAAAGAATCAACCTTGGATTTTCTAAATTGAGTCAAGATTCAAGGATCCCAAGTCAAGGGCCACAAGAACCCTCATTCAAGAGTATGAATAGAGTTCCAAAAGTAAGAGTTCATCAAAATATTCTAATTCAAGGTATGTGGGGTTTCAAAAAAGGGTAACCCTTTCACCCTTGTGCCCTAAAGGTTAATTTACATCATGAATTTCCTTAAATCTATGACGTTTTTACATGAATTTGAATTGGGGTTTTCCACCCATTATTATCGAATGCATTATCTTGATATTTCCCATGAATTAAGAATCAAATGGCATGATTTGTTCATGTTTTATTGAGAATTTACCACTGGGTATAAACTCCATGATTTTACTCCTTGAGAAGCTAATATTTACAATGTTGAGATATTGAAGCATATGACTATATTGAGATAAATTTCAGTAATTCCCAAATTTCCACTTGATTTATGAATCTATATACTATATAATATGTTTGTGATGAGCTTTATCTTGAGATTGAATTATGGGTTAGTAAGCACTATTTGAGACTTGTGAAATTATGAACTGTTGTGGTATAAGCACCGATGATTTGAATATTTTGAGATGATTGAGAAATGAATTGACCTAATGGTCCAAAATCTTTGAAATCTACTTCATCATATAAAATTATCAATTTCGTTATTGGGTTCATGGTGAACTATGAGACTATTCTATAATTGGATTTTTTATGAGATGAGCGCAGATAATCTAAAGGGAGAAGTACTTAGCACCGAGCAGGTAAGTCACTACAATTTCTTACCCTAAAACTACATGCAAATGTAGGTTGGGGCTGAGGCCAGGTTTATGATGATTATGATTGGGCCCCAGGCCGAGTTTCATTTAGTTATCACTAGACCTAGGTTATACTCCCTGGAAAGAGTATGACGCTCCTCCCAAGGTGGGGTCTCCTTTTAAGAGGACAAAATATTGGACTCCATGTAGCTCGCATGGTTTATGTCGATTATGAGAACCTCCCTTTTCCTTTTAATCTTTGAAATTTTATACTTATTTTCCTTTCCTATAGTCTACTTTCCTAAATGGTTGAAATTCAAAGATGTTTCCAAACCAAGATATTTTCTTGATAAGAGTTATTTTCCTAAATGAAAGGATCTTCCCTTGTTATGGTACTTTTCATAAAGCTTTGAGATAAGTTATTTCCTTAAGCTAGAATACTTTTCCATTTGAGATAGTATGATTTTACCTAAAGCTTGAAATGAGATAATTTCCTAAAGTGAATGAAATACCTTCAAGTATATTTTTCGAGTCATATGATTCTGATTTCCAAGTAGATGAGTTCTAAATGGTTATGAAATATTGAGAATTGAAGGGGTTTTACTCTCCATGAGACATATTCATGATTTGAAAGTATTTTTCAAAGTCCCATAGCCTTTGGGTATTGAAAATAAGAGAAGATTTCTGATTTTTAAGGTTAAAAAGCGATGTCTCACGAGATTTGTGTTGCATGCCTTATTCTACATGATTTATGATCTTTGTAGTTTATACTTGTTAAAGCCATGTGAGTTCTCTCATTTTTCATACATGATGTGATTGAAGAAGATCGATACTATTTTTATACATATGTATTCACCCCCACATACTCAATACATTCCAAAGTACTCATTCACATATATGTCTATGTGCTACATTGTCTTATAATGTCAGTTCAGGTGGCCAGTCCCAGCCTCATCCATGATTCTTTGAGTACATTTCCTACATTTTCTATAGTGGTGAGTCCTCATGGTTCGAGGACCGATCTTTAGATATTTTCTGTATTTGAGAGACTATATTTTATCTTCAGTTCATTTTGAGTCAGTTGGGGAACTGTCCCAACGGCTATCTAGATTTTGATTTTTAGAGGCTTGTTAGACTAGGTTCATACTTATGATGTGTCAAGGGTTCGGTATTGTTGTTTTGTTAAGGTTTCTCTATATTGTGATTATATGGACGAAGTATCTTTCCCGTATTTTCTTTTATGTGATATGACTATGCAAGTGTTGAGTCTATTTCACCTTGAATTGAGTGTTATTGGTAGAAACCATCTCCAAGGTTTAGCTTGGGGCTACTTATTGTCTAAAGAACCATGTGACATCTCAGGAGATAATTTCGGGTCATTATAAAGACAGAACTGTGCAATTTGTAATTATGTAAAACAAAGATTATTATTTCCTATCCATAAGTGGGCAATGAATGTTCTATCTTACCTTCCAAAAGATTGAACCTTCGACCTGGAACGTACATTGGTATGATTATGGTCAAATCAAAAGTGACACTGTTTTTCATTTGACTTAAATTCGGCAACGGACCATTGGCTATTTAGTGTCATATACACCCTCATGTCTTGTATGTAGGGGAGTACTCTGGCATCTTCAATAATTAACAGTTCCCTGGGTCTCAATACTTTCTTAATGATCCCTCTGATGGTTCAGAGAGTGAGTGAGATTTCTTTCTTAACTGGGCAGTCATTAGGTTAATATGGATACTAGTCCCTATTTTCTTTATCCCACCACTATATTGAGTGGTTGGCAGCAAAATATGCAAACCCAACGAGTACAACCCCTTTTGCTGATTATGCTGTATTAGGTGATGATATCCTCATCACTGACACAAAGGTAGCAAAACAGAATAGGATGTTATTGGATAGGCTTGGTGTTAACATTTCATAATCAAAATTGATAAATTTTTATAATGGTACCATCTAGTTTGCCAAGAAGTATTGGACTAAGTCCATGAAAGTGGATTTATCTCCCATTTCTCTTTGGCCATTACTTTCCTATAGGACAACTCTTGGTCTTTGCAATCTCTTAACCAGGTTTTCAATAAATATTTCCATTTACAAAGGTTGGGAAGAGTAGGGTATAGGGTTCGTCCATGTCTTTACTCTAACCAGTAAAAATAATAGGAAAGATTAAAGGTTGTTACTCGAAAACTAGGCAGGTCACATCCTCTACCGCTAAAATATTGGATTGGAAGTGGTAAGACCCTCAATCCTTATCTAAAGGGAAAGTTAGTGGATTATATTCAGACAGGGTTTAAACTTAAGGAGATATGGCTCTTCCCAGAAGAGTTGGTGTGTCATGGTCAACGAGAAATCCTTGAATGCATTGTCTTACTCAATTGGGTAAAAAATGGTTGAAATGGGTCTCGTGGTACTCTACTGTTGCTTTATCAGCAAAAGTAACCATTGATCAATTGATGGAAGTTCTTATGAGTAGCAGATCCTTGAAAAGTTCAAACTTTGACTATGATTTAGTTATGTTTTGTTTTATCTGGAAATGCTACGACATTGAAGCAGGGTGGGAAATGAGGACAACACCAAGGTGGTTATTATATCTTTTTACCTCCATTCGGTTTGATCGATAGATACTAGGTGGGTACTCAGGTACCAATTTCATAATGGCACTAGTCAATTTACCATTACTGGTGAAAGGATGTAGGACATCAGACTTTAGGTTCATTTGAGCACATAGTCCCTCTCAGTGAAGTTCCAGAAATGGTAAGGAAGACGGGTTACTCTAAGATTACCTAATATGAATAGGGATAAGTGAAAGACTCAAACCACAGTATGCACTAACTTTATTCAACGGAAGGATGCATACATAGACATGAAAGTAGTGGAATCATTATTGAGTCAACTTGCACCTACATATACCTTACATGAGAATTTTCTAAAAACTTTGCCTTATGTAAGAATAGTTCCTGATATATATACCAATGTATTTCTTAATATGGGACATTCAATAAAAATAATTAATAAATTTACTGATCAAAATTTAATTGTCCCTTTTTCACCCTATAAAGATAAAATATATGGGATAACAAGGTATCAGAGTTTATTAAATATTACTACTACTATACATATACAGTCAAAGTAAACATAATTGGGAGAGATCGCTGATGCTTCTAGAGAACAAAAGTCATATTTACAACATACATTACGAATGAAATGGGCCTGCCAGTAGATATTCTAAGGGAGAGTGTCTTTTTTGAAAGGCTAGAATATTTGATGTATATATAGAGAGTGATCGCTCGAGTGGGGGTGTAGGTATACCACTTAAGAGAAAGCACCCCGAGTCAGTAAATTAGTTAACCAAACACAAGTAACATGTTTGTCTGTCCTTTCTCCGAGGCCTCCCATTCATTCTTATTTATTTGATTATTTTATTGTGTAGGTCTTTTCATAGATTCCAAGTCCTTCTTATAAATCACTCATAGCTCTCCTTAAGTTAAGAAAAAAATAATTCTTCTTCATTGGTTGAACCTTTCTAACTAACACCACAGTCATAATTCCACCCAGGTCTTTTTTCTTTTGAACAAGCCTTCTAAATCTAAATTTTTTGTACTTTTATTTGAATTCATAATAATAATAACTAGCGGTTTTAATTAATTAAAATAAAAGTGAATGTATTCCATCTACTAGCATTGTGGTTTTCCATCAATTCTTTATTAATAGTCTACCCTTTCTTGGAACCTTGTCAATGATTGAACTTAAAGATATAAATTGAGTGCCATTTGATGAGTAACTGAAAATAAAGGAGAGGGCTATGGAAAGAATAAAGAAATGAAGGAGAAAGTCATTGCTATCAGTAACGACTTATCACGATCCATTGGTTTATATAGAATCCATGTCCTAGGTGTATAAAAAAATATTCTTTTCTCTAAGTGTATATAATAAAATAGAGTCAGAAGGTCCACCCCGAAACCAAGGGTGTACTAACTATCAACTGAGTCCTCTCCGAACCAAAGGAGATAGTTTCCCATCATACGGATCACCAACTTCACTTGCCTCTATGGGAGGTTTTCTCCTGGCAGGTTGAGATCGCTTACAATATATGGGCTCTATGAAAGAAGGGGTTGGGTTAGGAGAATCATCAATATGGTTCTTTTCTTATATTTTTTTATGAGAAATGGAAGTCTATTTTGTCCACTTTCTTCATCCTCCTCAAGCAAAATTATCATAAAGGAAGGCAAGTTTGCTTTTTATTCCCGTGCTTGATCTCTTCCATTATTGCTTGGCTTGTTGTCACCTATGTTGAAGAAAGGTTTGGAACCTTGTAGAGAAGGAAGAGGGGCCAAGGATCTTTCTCTCAAAAGTTCTTTTAAAGGATCCACTCTCTCCTCAAATAATTAAGGAACCGTTAAGCATGTTCAAAGATAGGGATAAAGAGTAATGATTGAAGCCCCCTAAGCTCCGCCAAGCTCTAGACATGGTTTAGCTCTATAAATATGTAGAGCCAAGTGTAGTGTGGAGTAGTAGTAGGAACGTCTAAGACCCTTCCTAGCTACTGGATCACTCTAGTGCTTCAGGTACTATTGCAGTAGTGCCTTTTCATGGGCGGGGGGCTAAGCGCAGTTCTTTGAATCAATGGTTGAAGGAAATTGATTCCTTTTAGATAGAAAAATTTAAAATTGGATAGGATATATGGATGGATCCATCTTTTTATTTATATATATTATAAATATAAATGGATATATATAGTGTTATAACATAGCAAGAAGCCCCAAATCATTGATTTGGCTAGGTAAGACTGCACTGTTTTGGGCCCAAGAAGAAAAAGGAATGATCTCGCCTTCTTCTTCTCTGCACTTTTTTTCACCTTGCACATTCCGCATGCGATTCCATGCTATTTGTTCCTTTCTCTCCACTTATTATTCATTAGATGATTCATATAGACTTCATCATTTTTTCCTAATTGAAATCAAAAGGGTTGTATCACATCGAGATGCCAATTCATTTTCTTACCCAAATGAGACAGAAAATGTTTCACCCCTATATAGACTTTTAGGCCCTTCATATTTCTGAATTGAGACCTGTCTCAGCTCGCATCAGTCTAATAATCGGTAGCAAGCACCTCAAATACGCTTGTGTGTAGTAACTGAGAGTCCTATTGCACCTAAGGACAACTTCAATTCACCAAAACAAGTTTTATCTCGTGTAGTCATTGTGTAATCCTACAATGATATTGAGTAGATGGTTGATGTATCAGACTCGACCCTATACTTAGTAGCATGCATTCCTATCTGTGTCGCAATTGATTTGGTAAGCTATATGTCTGATTCACGGAGAGGTACCTTTGGTCCCGCTTTCTTACTTACTTATGGAAACTTTCTGGCCACCCAACGACCTATAATGCTAGTCACTAGTCCCACTAGGGCTAAGAAGTGAGCCCTGCAACCTAAAGAGGCAAACAAAAAATAGAATTTTCTCCAAAAGCTGGCTAACAGCGGTATTCATTCATATCAGAACATAGTAATAGAGAGGGTAATAGCCAATATAGGATTTGTTTTGGCTAGAGCACCCAAATCAGCTATATATTTCATATGGGTTTGCAGTAATGCTAAAACTATGGCGAATGCATCTATCTTCATTGATGCATTAATAAAGATTCAAATTAGTAGTTATTGAATTCCTTCTATGGTTCAACTTGAGAAACCACTACGAATATAACCTATATATCCAATTGAACTATGAGGTAGAAGTCATTTTACTTTCATTTGGGCCATGGTGGCTAGTGCTCCTAAGATCATAAAAGCAATGTTGTACAAAAAAAAGATTTGTTGCAATGTAGATCCAGAAGAACCATAAATAGAAACATATAAAATATTAGCAGAAATACAGATTTTAGGCAAAATAAAAAGGAATGTTGTAACCAAGGTAGGTGAACCCTCATTGATATCAAGTGCCCACAGGTATAGAGTCAAAAGATATATGGAGTATGAAGGGTAGGGGTTTTCTTCAGGGCTCGAGAGATAGAATAGATAGGCCCCCATAAATTTAAAATTTGCCTCTGGGAATTCACGCAAAAGGGAATGAGGAATTCTCAATGAAAAAAGTGCTATCTTACCCAAATGTGAAAGTCATTTTCCATTAGACGGCTTTTCTTGTAACTCTACTCTCAACTTTGATTATAAATCCAAAAAGGTCCACTCTCGGCCATTCCATATGCTGCATAGCAGAGACGTGGTTATCTGAAGTGGATTCTCTCTTTTTTAGTAGAATTCAAACCTGGTGTTCCTTATGGACTAAGAATGGGAGAACACAACAACTACATGGACCTTTTTTTCCAGTTATTTCCAGTGCTTTCCTGGGATGAGCTAGAATTTCTTATTAGAAAGGGTAGGCAAAGCCCGAAGGCTTCTATCATAATAGGAAGGGCAGAACGAGGAGAGGAGCTGAAAGACAGTGTAAAGAGGAGGGCCCGACAATCATACCACAACAGTGAAAAAAGTGTGTTCCCTTCAGATAAGACGCAGCTGCAGTCATCCTTCGCATTCTTCATTTTTGATGAAAAAAATCCTGATCTCTGAAAGAGTTTTTCTTCCCCCATTGTACCTCTCTCCCTTCATCGAGCCTTTACTTTAATAGTTAGCCATAGCATTCCCTTATCTAAACTTAGTAGGCAACTTTTTGGCCTTTGTAAAATTTGGGGTATGTTTGGCTTAAACATAGTCTCAATCAAAATGTAAAGGGTCCTAGCTACGCCATGCGTTCAATACAAAATCTGAAAAGCTACAGGGATGACAAAAAAGGGTGCTTTCCTATGTTGCACTAAAAAAAAGGACCTAAGATATTAACATCTTCTATTAGGTTTCTTCTCCAGCGCACGTTACCGCTCATCCCGTGTCCTAGGGGAAGATTAGAAAAGCAGGAAAAAGAAAAAGGGAAGGTGAGCAGTGTCTTATTCTCTTTGCAAGAACTTCTGGATCATAAAAGCATTCGGAATAGGTTCCACATTTATTTTATTGGAAGAAATGATACATTCCATTTGGGGCTTCGGGAAACCCAAAAATTATACTTGAGAATCAATGGTAGATAGACAAGAGATAGATAATGATATATATATATTTCTTATAAAATATTTTGAGATTAAATAGCATATGGATCGTATTCCCTATATCGAATACCAGACAAAGACTGTTCGAAGAATTACTCATATCCAAAGTAGCTTTTAAAAAGCACCCCACCCCATAAAACTAGAAGGGGGGTTGTTCAATTTTTGAATCAAACAAAGTATGTAGTAAGGAAGTTCATCCACTCTAAGGAGAGGGGATTCATAGAAACTTTCATTCTAAAGAAAAGTGAAGAACCAATCTTTAGTCAATAGGAGCCCTACTTCCCTATTTCCAACCTCATCACCTCAATTCAAGGGCAAAATCATTTCCTAGTCACCGGTCTCAGCACACCTTCGGTACTTTATTAGGTTAATCAGTTTTATAGTAACTACTTTCATTTGGTAGGGTGAAAAATTCTTCAATGATGAAAACAACCAGAAACACGAGAGAGTCGCCTTTAGAGAAGTATTTATTGGTAACTAATTACTTACTCTGATTATGTCCTGAAGTTGACTAAATCCAATCCATAAACCCAAAAATGAAATGTTTTTCGTTCCCTTTCATCAATTAAGTAAAGAAGGCATACGAATCACTTTGTCTTTTATACTCTATTGGAACAAAGAAAAGAAGAAGGCGGAATGGAGAAATAAAAGGGACAAGGGCGGTGTTGCTTGGAATGAAGGTTGCTAGTTTGCTGGTAGAGTATCATACTAAAGGTCCTCAAACTTCCAGGAGGTTTTTATTTTAGGTAGTTGTTCACTATTGGATCTCGACAATACAAACCCTATAGTTTTAGTTACCGAGATATCTCTTTTTTCATTATTCCCAATGATTTTTTGGGGAATCTGCTCCCATGCTTCAAACTGTCAAATCTGAACTGAACCCTATCACTCTTCATTCTTTCCTTAAGAGAAGAAAGCATACCCGCAACATGAGTTTTATTATTCTTCTATGGTTTTTTCACTTGAATGGGTGGGCAGTTGACCGAAAGATAACTTTGATTCACCCGGCCAGTAGGTGGGAAACACACTTATCTTGTGTAAGGATACTACAGAGCAAGTTTATCTTCTAGAGGTGCAGCCGTATGAAAAAACTACAGAGAAATTAGTGTTTTTATGTAACATTTTATGGTCTCAATTCCCTTATGAGGTAGTGATGAGTTTCACGCGCTCTAAGCAAAGCCTACGCACGGTTAGGAAAATTGTCCACAAAGAAGTACCATCCACCCTTCCCGACCACCTATAGTTAGCCATCCTAGCTGTCCAAAAAGGAACTACAGTGATCTTGAATAGGGATCCTACAGTGATAAATAAAATCCCGATAAAAATACCACTAGATTGAGCACTAGTGATTTTGTATCCAGTCTAAATCTTAGCTAATTGATTAAAGTGGGTAGATTCATTAGACCCATAGATCATTAAAAAAAATGGTGGGTAACCTTCGCACCACACTAAATGTATAGAAGCAAAACCCCTCATTACCGTACATGTTACTCTCACCATATATGGCTCACACAAAGAATCTTAAATCCATCCCGAGCGTTTTCTTCCATCTCTCTTGTCTAATCCTCAATCAAACTTATGTTCCCCAAGCACTATGAAATAGGGGTATTTCCTTGGCTTATCATATGCATCGGCTTGGCTTCGTCCCAAAAAAAAGAGGCATTTTAGAGAATGTATGCATGTTGGAATACCAATGACTATATTAGATAAAATACTACGACTACAAGACATGCCGAAAGTGACTTGTTTCTATTCTCATTAGGATTGGATAAATATGGGAATTCTACAGATCATAGTAGTTCGCCAACCTCTTTAACTAAAATATGGTTCAATTTAACTTCACAGCATGGCCAAAAAGAATTAAAAAGCTTTGCTCGATTAGCCTTCCTATACTGATGAATGCCTCTTTTTTTATCTTAGAAGTCTAAATCAAACAAGTACAAGAGGCAGGATTCAAACCTATATAGAAAATCTTTAACAAATTCATAGTCTTCCACTTTTGACCACTCGACCACTTTCCCATTCAGGGCCGACGCCCCGCTCAATGAGTTCTAATACTAAGAAGAGGGTGGCGCCCTGAATCAATCAATAAGTTTAGTGATTTAATTTAATGGAACTAAGACGATTAGCTTAGCCAGCATTTTTGGAGAATCCAGTAATTTAAGAATTTCGTTGCTACTAGTATATGAGACCATCCCCCCATAAAAGGACTTAAAGCCTAAATAAAAGAGAGTTTAGTCTATAAGAAGATGGTAGATATTTGTCCATTGGCCCACATCCATCTATCCTACACAGTAACCCTTGTCTTGTTCGTTCTTCAAATGATTCTAGTGGAGACTAATTCCTTCCCAATAATAAAGATACTACTCTAGTCTTTCCAGTGGATCCTTCCCTAAGAATGGAATGAACCAAGTGTCCCTATAGGAGATTGAGGAATAAAAAACAACAATGAACTTACTACTTTTGATTTTCCATGATTTTTCTAGTTTAAAAACAAAGGAGAAAGACACTGTTGGAGGCAAATGCTTAGTCAGAAAAGAGATAACTCAAAAATCTGCCCAAGTAGGTTTCTAACCTATGACTAATCAGTTAACAACCGATCTCTCTACCACTGAACTACTGAGGAACAACTAACTTAATGTTGTGACCCAACACTCATTATTTGACCTATAATAAATGAAAAAATAGTTTGTCACTTTTTTTCACATATACCGGGAGAAATGGTTATGATAGCATGACCCTCCCTAACCGGAGAGGCTGCAGGACAATAAGGCGGTGATCAACCATCCACTCTTGAGATTCATATTAATTAATAGATCTCTGTTCCCTACTAGTTTGCTAAGTAGACTCACTCTATCGAGTGGCAACAAAAGTTGGAACTCTTCTAACCAAAAACAAGGGGCCTACTTCTTATCATATGAGTTAGAAGGTACTAAAGATTCACTTCTTTATCTATCTCTCTAATTTTCTACTACTAAGTAGCACTTTTGCTATTCAATAATAGAATTAATTTTGATCATGCTGAAAAAAGTTAGCCCAATATATGTTTGTTATTAGTAAAGCGCTAAGGCCTTATCTACAGTAAGAGTCCCTTTTGATTCTCATTAGCATGTTTTTTTATTACATCTAGGGTTTTGCTTTTCTTGTTTATGGTCTACTTTCTCCCTTCTTAGTCAAGCTTTGAAGTCCAAACTTTATTTAGATTAATGGGATATTTGAAGAACTGCAAGTTTGGAACCCTATACCTATAAAAGAGGTTGGTCTCAATCTCGCTTGGTGGTACTCCTCTCAATGATTTTTGACTCAAAATTGATTTCATGCTTCAGTTAAATGGATCTCTCTCCATCCGTCGAGTCATGTAATTGACTACTGAAAATTTCTCCACCTCCTATCTCATGCCATGTTTTATGTTTCTTTGAATTTGTTCCTAGTGTTAGTCATTCAAGATTCTCCACCAATAGATGGAAGATCCTTAACTATAAGTTAGGACGGTTTCATTATTCACGCAATTCCCCTATACATTGATTGATCATGCGAGTATACATCAAGTCAGCTAATGTGTGAGCAAAAGCTAACATATTTAATGCTTTTTAGCTAAACATAATTGTGAATTCTAAAGCAAATCTTGTTGTTTTTATGTGTTTGCTCATGATATTGTAGACAAAGGCTGATTAAATGAGAATAAACAATAATGGGGCAAAAGAGTTGAAAATATGAGCAAAATAGAAGAAAACATGACTGACGACCACCGTGATAAGTTGTCAGCCTCTTGATAGCCTATCAACATTAGCGTCAGCCTTAACCAGGGAGTTGGAGTTTAAGGTGCAGTTCTAATGATTGTGATGATGTGGCGTCATTAATGGCGACAGCCTTAAGCAGAAACTTAGCATAGGAAGAAGATATCTAATGACGTTGGTGATACACCATTAGATCCCTGACATGGAGATAGCCATATCGTTAGCCTAAGATAGAACCTGAAGGTAACTCAAGCCTGTCTGACACCATCCGTGATAGGGAATCAACTTCTTGATATGGCGTCAGCCTGGGCATCACCTATTTAGAACAATTTTATTAATTTTGTTATTTTATTTCTTTAATTAGGATTAAGTATAAATAGCATCCTTTAGGTTTTTTGATTCATTCATAATTCATCTATCTGAAAAATTTTACTGGGGGCAAAAAAGGAGAGAAACTTCTCATTGAGAGTTCCGAACATTCTTGTAAACATCTTCCATTTGAATATTGATTGTGGGTCTGATTTATTACTTATTCATGATTATCAATTCAATACACATTGTTGATCTTTGTATCATGAATAGCTAATTTCTTTGCTTGAGTAATGGGAACCTTGATGTGAATGCTAATTTGGGTTGTGAATCTAATATATGTCCATAAGAAATTGATGTTGTATAAACCTTTCTTTATTTAAATGATCTTTCTTGGTTGCAACTTAATAGAGTCAGCAATACAAATATAACTTGTCTGAGAGGAAAATATTTGTTAGGTTATTTCAATGAAACAATCACATGTTCGAGAGGAAAATGCTTGTCGAGCAATGTAACGACCTCTGTTAGTTGCAACTTGAAAGGTGAGCCCAAGAAATCACTTGTTGGAGAGAAAAGTGTATGTGGGAAAAGAAAGAGTTTACATGGACTCAAAAGATTTTAATCTTTAGTTTAATGGAATATTCCTTAACCGGATTTACCTACCTGAGAACATAGTTGAATAGCAAACACATCCTTTAAGTTTGAGAGAATTAACGGATACACTACCTACTGAGGTTGAGATACAAATGGGTAAATAATAGGATTCAATTTTTTTTGCAATTGAAGTGTCAATTGGACCTCTAAAGTGATTTGCAACCGAACCTATGCAAGCATCTTTGTAACCATAACTCTAGTGTCCCATAACATTGTTAAATCGAACTGTTTCTCAACTTTGTTTTAACAATTTTAAACCTCCAAATTTTATCTTTTTCTATCATTTGCTTAAATTCAACTTGTAGTTGTAGTTTAAAATTAGTTTGATCGCCAGTCACACTGTTCTTCATGTATTTGACCCCGACTCCAAAGTTGGATAAATATATTGATGGCGTCCGCCTTGCACTTATTTGAGGTGTAAGTTTAGCATTATTAAAAATGGGACCATTGCCGGGGAACAATTTGGTGTATTGAGTTAGTTTGGAATTTTAGCTTACTTTATTGAATTCAAACTTGTAAATATTTGTTTGTAATTTTCTTTTATTTCTTGTGTTAGGTAGATTTTTTTTCTAATTTAACTATTACTATGGCATCTTGGAATGAACATGAGTTTGGTGGTTGGAAATCACATCTTGATGATCCATGTTCATATTATGATGGACCTCACTTTTGGCAAGATTGTAAATATGCTCCTTGGAGTGAGATGTGTGCACCACCTCCAGCCTACTTGGAGTATAATTGTTTCTTATGTGGTGGTCAAGATGGACATTGGAGTGATTACCCAAATGACCCTTCCCCCTATTGCGCTAACCTACGTTCTAGTTTTTCTTATGAGTATGATAGGTCTTATGGTCAAGAAAAGAAAAAACGAAGCACTGGAAAGAGTGACATTAAAGCTATACTTCAACTAATGTTGGATCGTTCAGACACAATGAATGATACCATACATGACATACATCAAGTCATTATGGCATTTAATGAGGGAAAAGAAAGGATAGAAGAGATGGATATCTAGGTCAATTATCCAAAACACTTTTCTATATTTTTGTTAGATTATATCTTGTTTGTGGAATCATTTAACATAATGGATGAGTGTGAACATAAGGAGCAAGAACCCTATATCGATATTGTGCTTGATGTTGAGTAGACCTTGGAGATTTCCCAACCATGAAGGATGATGCAAAGATTAAGGAAATGGTGCTAGAGGTAAAAGAAGAAAAAAATCCAATCTCTTATGAAGACTCTAGCCCAATTCAAAATAAAAATATTGAGAAGATGAATAAAAGTGAGTGTGTAGAGGATAGTGTAAATTTTGACTTAGGATTTGTTGGGCCACACTCGAAGCATTTTTCCACATTATGTTTAGATGATATCTTGTCTGTGGAATGATCTAAACTAGTGGAAGACTGTGAAAATGAGGAACAAGAATCCTATATTATTTATTTTACACTTGATAAACATCATAAAAACACACTTCACGTTTGTCATGCATCATTCATTACTTGGCTTCTTAATCTTTTTACCGCCTCCCTATGAGTGAGGCAAGAAGATAGAATCTATGTTGGGGGTGAAATTCTTATCCTCAAGGTGGAGCAAAAAGCTGAGTTGGGTCATGCCGCGACATTAAACTAGGCGCTTCTTAGGAGGCAACCCTAGGTATTTCGTTGTTTATATTCGTATTATGTAATTGACATCAGATCTTCGCACCCATGGTGCCACAGGCATATTTATAAATCTCTTATTTTGATTTGACATATTGGTAATAATTCATGATATTAAGTTGAGGGTGGGGCTACTTGTAGGTGTTGATGTCCTCCTTGGGTTTTTGTTGTCGTGCCTCTTTTCTCTGTAGTTTTGTTCCTAGTAAATCAAGCATGTTTAGGCATATTGTATTTTGTTTTGTAATGTGTGATGGTTAATTGGGAGAAAAATAAGTATCTAGGATAGTTGACAATTTTTGTTGATTTTTGAGACTCGTAAACATCTCTCCGTTGGTCTATTTTATAACTGTGTGATATACATTTATGTGTGACCACTGTGCATCTTGTTATGGCATTAGTACTAGTGACATAATATCCACTACTAAACAATCGCATGAACCAAATAGGTAGTAGTTTTTGATGCACCTTTGTGCCATGTGTGTGTGAGATACTACTTAGTTCTCTTTGTGTGTTAAATCTAGAACTTGCCTGGTTAGTTTTACTTTGGTTGAAAGATAGGGTTCAGGAAAGGATCATAGTCCGTTGTTGATGTTAGTCCACTTCTAGCCTAAATAAACTTCCCTATTATGAATAATATCTCTTGATCCCTATTTTGAGCCTGAATTGCCCATTTCTTTCTATGATGCTTATCACCTTCCCATTTAGATCATAATGAACCTATTTTGGCCCTGGTATTCCTTAGACACTGTATACCTAGACTTAGGTAAACAACATATGTTGAGGGTGGCTATAGGGGTGCATAATGTAAACTGGGTATGAAGAAAGGTAGAATAAAAGGAAAACAATAAGTGAAAAAGAATAAAAAGTTGGGTGATGTGGAAGAAGAATAAGAAAATAAAAAGAATTAAAAAGAAAAGCCACATCCATCCTGAATAATGTGTGATCAAGAAAAGGAGAAAAAAAAGAAAAATGTTAATAAGTGAACCCCAAAAGTTAAGGTGGTGCCAAGGAGGCTTAGTCACTCTAAATTCTATTGAATATTATACCATCCCTTATCCTACATTACAAGCCGAATAAAAGACCTATAATGATCCTAACTTATCTGTCTGGACACCTTGGTAATGAAAATAAGGGCAAGCATATGGTATTTGACATGCATTGATTAGAATTTCTTTCTAAGAGTGAGTGTTTCTCGACTGTCCCTGCATTGACATACTTGAATTCATATATGAGTGAGGAGGGACTTTTTTGTTGTAAGGGCACATCAGTTGCATTGCTAGCTATTTACTTGTTTGGGTAGTGTAACTTTTACATATGCATGGTTATTGTTGCAAAATTAATGCCATATCTTGACTCCTTTGGGTCACATTATTAATCTTCATAGATTTGTACAATTGGATTTATAAGTAATTGAACGTGGAGAGTGTCAAGGGTTTTGAGCTAAACTTGATAATCAACTGAGATAGGTATCTTACGTGTCTCTTGGTTATGCATCATAGTATGGTGTTATGTAGTTGCTTGAGGACAAGAAATTGTTTTAAGTTGAGGGTGTTAATATGTGAGGAAAAGGTAACACATTTAATGCTTTTTAGCTCAAAATAATTGTGCATTCCGAAGTAATACTTATTGTTTTGATGTGTTTGCTCATTATAATGCAGAAAAAGGCTGAAGAAATGATAATAAACAATAATGGAGCAAAAGAGTTGAAAATCTGAGCAAAATAGAAGAAAACATAGCTGACGATATCTGTGATAAGTTGTCAGCCTCTTGATAGCCTATCAGCATTGGCATCAGCCTTAAGCAGGGATTTGCAGTTTCAGGAGCAGTTTTGATAATGCCGGTAATGTGGCATCAAAGTCGTGATAAGGCGTCAAGAATGGAATCAGCCTTAAGAAGAAACTTAGCATGAGAAGAAGATATCTGACTACGTTAGTGATACGCCATCAGATCCCTGACGCGGCGTCATCTATATCGTTAGCCTAAGACAGAACATGAAGGCAACTGAAGCTACTCTAACGCCATCCGTGATAGGGGGTCAACTTCTTGACGCGGCGTCATCTTGGGCATCACCTATTTTGAACAATTTTATTAATTTTGTTATTTTATTTCCTTAATTAGGCTTTAGTATAAATAGCATCTTTTATGGTTTTTGATTCATTCAGAATTCATCTATATGAACAATTTTACTGTGACAAAAAAAGAGACAAACCTCTTATTGAGAGTTCCTAACATTCTTGTAAACATTTTCTATTTGAAGATTGATTGTGGGTTTGATTTATTACTTATTATTGATTATGAATTCAATACATATTGTTAATCTTTGTATCATGAATAGCTAATTTTTTGTACTTGAGTTATGGGAACCTTCATGTGAATACTAATTTAGGTTGTGAATCTAATGTATGTCCATAAGAAATTGATGTTGTATAAATTCTTCTTTATTTTAATAATCTTTCTTGGGTACAACTTAATAAAGTCAGCACCACAAATATCACTTGTCTGAGAGGAAAGTGTTTGTTAGGTTACTTCAATGAAATAATCACTTGTCCGAGAGGAAAGTGCTTGTCGAGCAATGTAATGACCTCTCTTAGTTGCAACCTTACCTATAAAGTTTGGACCCTCTCTTACATTATTATGTTGGAAAGATGCGTACCCATATGCGAAGGAAAGCTAGATGATGAAGTAGATTTAGATACAAAATAAAGACATATGAAATTAGGCTAGATACCTCTAGAAAATAGATTGAAGATGTGAACATCATAGCTTTTCTTGCTATATGATGGAACACTTCTCTTAAGGGAAACTCCTATTCCCCAAGCTATCTATTCGGTTCCAATATCTCCATTCTTTGATTTGGAATCTAACTAAAAGTGTTCTTGACCCGTAGACTCTAGACAGATGAAAAATGCAGGCCATGCATATTTGATAAAGTATCCTTTTTTAGTTTTCTTCTAATCTCTAGACTGGCCATCGCAACCTCACCTCAGAGATTGGTTGATTAGAGATAAATTTTGAAGTGTTGTTTTATCCACCTTTTCCCTTTCAATTGAACAAATTTAATAGTTGTTACAAGACTGATTCCGAGACCTGGACCTTTTTCAGGTTTGAAATAAGCCATTATTCCATCGATAACCCAATCGATGGGACTTTCTTTCCTTGGGGTTTGTTTAAAGGTAAGGATAGCATGATTGGCCGATATATTAGAAGTTAAGGATAGCATGATGAACTAGATTTGGGTCTCTTGGATAATGGCAAAGAGCTACTTGGGTTAAGCCTGCTAAACATCATTTGGATGGGCTTGGAGCCTTTTCCTGATTCCATATGCCTTTGATGGGCTTTGTACTTAGGTGGATCTAGTGGACCTTCTTGAATGGACTTGGTCTTGCTTTGATGATGGGTAGGACTTCTTTTAATGAAGGCCTTCCCTATAATACTAGGGCTAACGTGCTAGCTTGAGTGGTCACTGAAGCTTGCTTGTTAGCATAAAACTATCAAAACCTCAAACCAACAATTATTAGGACTACTCGGGCAAACTTTGATTTTCCTTCTAAGATAAGAGCATTCCACTAAGCCTGTTATTTTTATAAACCTCTTCACTAATTTCCTACTAACTTTGAAAAATAAATTTCCCCTAGGGTAAGGTAAAATAAAGGGAAGATGAAAAAACTACTACCCTTGCCTAGTAGGTAGTTATCTATTTCACGTGCCCTTCCTTTACTGACTTAAATTGAATTATTGTATAACCATTATTAGTAGACTGAAAACGTCAGCTGAAAAGGTCTTTTTCTTATGAAATAAAATGTGAATTAATGTAACTGGAGAAATATTTCCTATTCCTTAGCCGAAAAGAGATGTAGCCATGAAAGAGGGATTATGTTGAATAGAATTGACTGGGTGGTAGAGTCATGAAAATGCTTCTTTCTTCCATATTTTTTACCTTAGCTCCATGGAAGAATATTTTAACAATAAAATATGGTAGAATTTCAATCGTAGATTAAAAGACTATGTATGGATGGTCTGAATAATCTAACAAAGAATTGTTAAACAGTGAACAACAAGGAGAAACCAGTTCAAATATTCACGATTAGGAAATAATGTATTCTCTTCCGGATAAGAAGGCTAGAATGCCAAAAAAATTCTATTAATTAATTCCCCGACCTCTTGACTCATTATACAAGTTACTGCTATAGCTGATGTTGTATTGTTGTATTATTAGTGAACTTATAGAGCGAGCTGTAAAGATAGAAAAAAATGATCAACCTGTAAGTTCACACTAGTCAGTATAGCTTTTTTGAATCCCATTTTCCACAAGTGTCGATATTTCGAAAACAATCTTCTTCTTAATAGATTTTCTATAGGATAAATTATAGGAAAATATTCTTATTCCTTTCCTCTACAGGGAAACCTTTCTTCAAAGTCAAACCATAAGATCCATTTATAATCTTTCTTTGATTCTGGATCAATGATTAATTTCATCTATATTATATATATATATATATATATATATATATATATATATTTCTATCTAGAAACTATCTCTATATATATTAAGTAGATTGTAGGTTTCGATGTAAATCTATCATATTGTGGCTTCATGTACTAAATATTTCAATATCGTTACAGTTGGTATTTTTATTTTGTTCCAACAGCGTGATGAAGAATAGATCAGAGAAAGATACTTTCATTTCCAATCTCCTATTTTTTTATCGAATTTTGGATTTTCTAAATGGAAAAATAGTAGATTATCTTTTTTTTCTAATGGATAAAAGAATAGAAAAATCAATATTCGATCGAACTATCTTTTTTCCTTTGATCTGCGGAAAGATATTTTGGGGTTTCAGATTGATTTATATGAATTATAAAGGGAAGGGATCGCTTGGTCCTTGAACAGTTTTTTAAAAACAAAGGATTGATTGAATTGTCTTATTAGGACAATTCATGGTTCATATGCCTAGTAAAAAGGAATAATCTAATAGAGTTCATGGTTTTACTTAGGTCATTTTATGGAATAATCAATTAAGTATTTTGATCTTCAAAACCTATTGGAAAGGGTAGTAGAAGAGAAATCATACAAAAATAATCGAATCTTCGAACAACCTAAAAATTATATGAGGTTCTAAGAAATGGTCAAAGTAGTTGAATAGGAGGATCACTATTCCTATATCCATTGGTAAGTTTACCAAAGACGAAAGTGATTTATTTGATATTATGGATGACTAGTAACAGAGGGACTATTTCATTTTTATAGGCTAGTCAGGACTATTGCTCTTTTCTTGCGCCTCTTTCGTTTTATGGGTTGGTTCATAAGTACAACCTTTGTACTTCATGGTATACCCATGGATTGGCCAGTTATTATTTAGAAAGCTGCAATTTCTTACCACAACAATTTCTACTCCTACTAATAGTTTAGCACATTCGTTGTTGTTACTATGGGGTCCTGAAACACAAGGAGATTTTACTCGTTGGTTTCAATTGGGGGGTCTGTGGACTTTTTTTGCTCTCTAAGGAGCTTTTAACCTAATAGTTTCATCTTACGTCAATTCGAGCTTGCTCGGACTATTTAATTGAGACCTTATAATGCAATCGCATTCTCTAGTTCAAATGTTGTTTATGTTTTTGTATTAATTTTTTATTTATCCACTAGGTCATTCTGGTTGGTTCTTTGCACCTAGTTTTCGTGTAGCAACTATATTTTGATTCATTTTATTTTTCAAAGTTTTTATAATTAGACCTTGAACCCATTTCATATGATGAGAGTTGCTGATGTATTGAGCACTGCTAACTATGCGTCATTCGTGGTGCTACCATAGAAAATACTTTATTTGAACACGATGATGGTGCAAATACATTTTGTTCTTTTAACCCAACTCAAGCCGAAGAAACTTATTCAATGGTCACCACTAACCATTTTTGGTCCCAAATCTTTAGGGTTTCTTTTTCCAATAATCATTGGACACATTTATTTATATTATTTGTACAGTAACTGATTTATGGATGAGTGCTCTTACAGTAGTCAATCTAGCCTTGAACCTACGTGACTATGAGTTTTTTTCTCAAGAAATTCATGAAGCAGAAGATCCTGAATTTGACACTGTCTACCCCAAAAATATTCTATTAAACGAAGGTATTCGCGCTTAGATGGTAACTCAAGATTATCCTCATGAAAACCTTATATTCCCTGAGGAGGTTCCACTATGTGGAATCACTCTTTAATAGAACTTTAGCCTTAGCTAATCGTGACCAAGAAACTACAAGTTTTGCTTGGTAGTCCAAGAATGGCTGACAACTCAATTTATCCGATAAACTACTAGGGGATCATGTAGTCTATGCTGGATTAATTGTATTCTATATCGGAGCAATGAACCTTTTTGCAGTGTCCGATTCCATACCCCAGAAGCCTATATATGAACAAGGATTGATTTTACTACTCCACCTAGCTAATCTAGGTTGGGGGGTAGGCCCTGGGGGAGAAGTTATAGACACCTTTCCATACTTTGTATCTGCAGAACTTCATTTAATATCTTCATTAGTATTGGGCTTTGGAGGCATTTATCATGCACTTCTAGGACCTCAAACACTTGAAGAATCTTTCTCATCTTTGGTCATGTTTGGAAAGATTGAAATGAAATGACCACAACTTTAGGTATTCACTTAATCTTATTAGGTATAACTGCTTTTCTTATAGTATTCAAGTCTCTTTATTTTTGGGGAGCATATGATACCTGCTCTCCGATAGGGAGACATGTAAGAAAAATTACCAACTTGACCCTTAGCCTGAGTATCATATTTGGTTATTTACTAAAATCCCCTTTTGGAGGTGAAGGATGGATTGTTAGTGTAGGCGATTTAGAAGATATAATCGACGAACATGTATGTTTAGGTTCCATTTGTATACTTGATTGAGTCTGGCATATCCTAACCAAACCCTTCGCATGGGCTCAATGCATACTTGTATGGTCTGGAGAGGCTTACTTATCTTATAGTTTAGGGGTTTTAGCCGTCTTTGCTTTCATTGCTTGTTGTTTTTGTCTATTTTATTAATACAACTTATCCTAGTGAATTTTATGAACCTACTGGACAAGAAGCTTCTCAAGCTCAAGAATTCACATTTCTAGTTAGAGACCAATGCATTGGGGCTAACGTGGGATCCTCTCATGGACCGACTAGTTTAGGTAAATATATAAAGTGTTCCCCAACCAGAGAAGTCATTTTTTGAGGAGAAACTATGCATTTTTGGGATGTGCGTGCACCATTGTTAGAGACTCTAAAGGGTCAAAATGCGTTAGACTTGAGTAGGTTCATAAAAGACATAGAACCTTGGCAGGAATGACGTTCTACGGAATATATGATTCATGCTCTTTTAGGTTCTATAAATTTCATGAGTGGTGTAGCCACCCAGATCAATGCAGTTAATTATGTCTCTCATAGAAGTTGGTTAGCTACCTCTCATTTTGTTCTAGGATTCTTCTTCTTCATAGGTCATTGTGGCATGCGGGAAGGGCTCATGCAGCTGCAGCAGGATTTGAAAAAAGAATTGATTGTGACTTTAAACTTATTCTTTCAATGACCCCTCTTAATTGATATGAGAGAGGACATCCAATTCTTGAATTAAGTACAAATCACTTTGATTCATTCATACATCTTAGAATCATCTTGAGTATTCCTTTTTTTTGTGGTTGCACTTGTTATTGTTAGTTTTAAGTGTGGTATAAATTAACATTCATGATATAATAAAATTTAAATATTAATTAGAAGAATGTAAAATCTAAAAGTTTTTATAATAATAATTAATAACATTACAAGTACTATATATAATAGCTAATTTTCTATGACTAACCTACAATAAGTGGAAGGGATCCATACTAAGTGGGGTTATTTTCTATGGCAGACCTAAGTTGCATGGAATCAACTACTAGTCTGTCATGTTAGGTACTGTTAGTAATGTTAGGTACTGTAAGTAATGTTTGGTAATTATGTATGTCTAACCGGCGAGTACTACTGGTTATGGCTTCATGCAGGCGAGTTGCAGCCGTAATCCAATCAAAGAATGGTTTTTTGGGCTAAGCTCACCCTCAGAAGATCGTGACCCTTTGTCCTATTGTAGCATGTGTGTTACCCAGGGAATAAAGGGCTTGATAATTTGACATCATCCTCACCTTCCTCCGTCATATTATCAGAAGCTTGTTCAGGATTCTAAATATAATAATGGAAACTAAACACGAGGATTTTGCCCTTTGAGGGAATTAACACAATGTGTTACGACACAAGCTGATGATAGCTATGCACTTCCTATGTCTGCATTCTTGAAGGCACCCCTCTCTTTCAAGAGGATTTGCAACATGTGAAGCCCTCATGAGTTTCTTTACATTGCATCAAATTGAACCACATGCTCCGCAGCTTGTGTAGGCCCCCGTTAATTCCTTTGAGTTTCATTATTGCGAACGTATTCCCCAAGCGGGATACTTAATGAGTTAGCTAAAATACTATGCTGGTTAATACATACAACTCCTAATATACATTATTTAGGGCTAGGACTACTGGTGTATCTAATCCCATTCGCTACCCTAGATTTTATCTCTACATGTCAGTGTCAGCCCAGCAGAGTACTTTCACCATTGGTGTTTTTTCCAATATCTATGCAATTCATCGCTCCACTAAAAATTTCTACTTCCCCTACCATACTCCATCTTAGTAGTTTCCACTGCCTGTCAAGGGTTGAGCCCTAGGATTTGACAACAGACTTAAAAATCCACCTAAAGACACTTTACGCCTAATTATTCCTAATAACTCTTGCATCCTCTATATTATCATAGCTACTGGCACACATCTAAGAGATTCTTATTCCCCAAGTACCATTATTGCTTTTTCTCTGGGAAAAGAAGTTCATGATCCGTGGGACTCCTCCTCCACACAGCATTGCTCCATCAAGGTTTTGCAAAATATTCCCCACTACTACCTCCTATAGGAATCTGGGCTATGTCTCAGTCCTTGTGTGACTGATCATTCTCTCAGACCAGCTACTAATGGTTGCCTTGGTAAGAAATTGCCTCACCAACTAGCTAATCAGATGTGATCCCCTCTTCTGCGGATTCCTCATTTTTCTCCCAAGCCTATGGGGTATAAGAAGCTATTTCTAGTTGTTTTTCCCCTCCCAAAGGTATGTTCTTATTCCTTACTCACCCATCAACAACTGGAAACATCATTTCTCTTGTTTCCCATTTGACTTGATTATGTGAAGCACATCGCCAGCGTTCATCCTGAGATAGGATCGAACCCTCTATAAGCTTCATACTTCCATTAGTTATAGCTTCCTTATTCATAGATAAAGAGGATTAAGAATTGTCTTTCATTACAAGGCATAACTTGTACCCATGTTCTTTATATTTGCCTGAAGTTCGCTCCTAAAAATATAGACAACTCTTCCCCCCTCACGTTAATCCCACGATCCTCTTTTCCATTATCATTGAGAGATAATTGGGGAGTAACTCCAACTAGAAATATTCTCATTGGGCTTAGGGATAATAAGGCTCAAACTGATTACTTCAACCATATGATGGTGACACTCTAGTGCTAATTTATATCCCTTCCTTACCCCATCGAGAAATAGAACTGACTAATGTTAAGTCAAAGGGTTGAGAAACTCAATGCCACTATTCTTGAACAACTTGGAGTCAGGCCTTCTTTTCGCATTAATATGTATATAAAAATAATAGTCAAATTCAGATTCAATTTTCAACTGCCCTATTCGGAAATAGGATTGACTACCGATTCTGAAGGAACTGGAGTTACATCCTTTGTCTATTCAAGAGTTCTTATGCATTTCCACACACCTTTAAGACCCCAAAAAAATGGAGAAATTCCTTTTCTTAGCAACACATACAAGATTCTTCACTACAAAAAGGATAATGGTAACCTTACCATTAACTAATCCATTTATGAATTTCATAATAATAGAAATATATGTTCTATTGAGATAAAATTTGGAACTTACTATTCTTTTGCTTAGCAGGCAAAGATTTAGCTCCTTGGAAAGAATGAATTATTTGGATCTACATGAGAGGCCAATGACATTACCATAATCCTTGTTGTATATTTTAAAGAGGTTCACCTCCTTGCTTCTCTTATGGTACATTCCTTTTCTCGTCAAGCCCTATTTCTTCTCGGTCCACAAAGACAAAATGTAGGACTGGTGCCAATAGTTTATCATGGGAATAAAGGACTCACTAAGTCGGTATGACTAACTAATCCTAATTTAATATAATAGTCTAATATATCTAATATAATAGAAAATACTAATATAATAGAAAAGAACTATCTTTTCTGTATACTTTCCGTGGATCCGTTGCTTCCACGGTCTTTACGCAATTGATTGAATTATATAGAAATACCTTCAAAATATTTCATTGAAAGGATCAAGGATCCACAACAATGTACGAAAGCCATGATCATTCAGAAAATGGATTCCTATTCAAATAGTGCATAACCAAATGGATAAGCTCACACTAACCTCTCCATTTGAGATCCAAATTCAAGATTTTCCTTCGAAGGTATTGGGAGGTATTTGGAATGGAATAATATTGATTCATACAGAATAAATGGTTATCTATTAATTTAAAAACTGTACCTATTTGATAGGGATCGAGGAAGGGGAAAACCCAAAGATTTCACATGGTACTTTTATCAATCTAATTTATTTCGTACCTTATGTTCAATGAGAAAATGAATCAGAATCTACAGGATAAAACCAATGGGATTTAAGGAATGATATAAATAAAAGAGAAGAAAAATATCACATTAGATAAATATAAAGTAGAAGAACCCAGATTCAAAATGAACAAATTGAAACTTAAAAAGGATCTTAAGGTACCTCAAAGGTTATCTTGGAAAAGGGATTTATCAAGAATGATATTTTCTTTATCTTATAAATAAGATCATAATTCGATCAATATATATTTGGTAAAGAGAATAATATTATCCTTTGAGATTAATAAAAATGGACAGTGTTCGATTAAAACATGAAAACGTCACTAAATTAGTCCTAGTTACTATTCAATGCTATGTATGCTTCCTTTGTAACTTTTAGTTTGATCAGGGAAAGCACAGAAAATGAATATGCTAATGAACGTTACAGATTAGGTCAAGGTGAAGAAACTTAGAATATCATAGCAGCTAATGCTTAGTTTGGCTTATTTATCTTCCAATATGGTATTTTAAATAACTCTCATTGGTGTACATCTTCTCTTTATTTTTTGTGACTTTAGTGAGTTAGAGACAGAGTTCGTAAAGGTCAAATATTTGATGATGGAATCATCTATGATTGAGTTGTGAAAACTTATTGATAGGTATCCTCCATCTGAACCAAATTATTTCTGGTTAAATAATCCCTTCAAGTATCTCTGGAACAATTAGGAGATTATATACAGGGTTTTACTTATGGCAGCAACATGATTGGTCCCGCTTATGTAGTCAAATCAATATGTTCTTAGAAGAAAGACTAGCATATCAATATCATCGAGATCATTGATCTCTTATCGAATCCCAAAATCAAATCACTTTTAAGAGAAAATAGGAGACATCTAAGTCATACAAGTAAGGAGATCAACTCATTTGAAGAAAAAGAAAAAATGGGAATTGGATTGATGAGAAAATAAAATCTTGGGTCATGAACAATGATTATGTTGAGTTTGAAGAAAGAGAATTCTTAGATCAATTCCCCACCTTAACAATAGAAAATAGGATTGATCAAGTCCTATTGAGTCTGGCTCATAGCGATCATTTATCAAAGAATGACTCTGGTTATCAAATGATTGAACAACTGGGAGCAATTTACTTATGATTCTTAGTTGACATTCATAGAAAACATCTAACGAATTCTGCGTTCAATCCATACTGTTTAGCAGATAGATGGATATTCCTTGCTCATTATAAGATAATCACTTATTCACAAACTTCGTGTAGGGAAAATTTTTTTCATGGAAAACCTATTTTGCTCTGCTTTACCTTATCCACCCTCTAGGGGTATTTTATTGATAGGTTCTATAGTACCTAGAAGATCTTATTTTGTCAAATACCTAGCGAAAAACTCTTATGTTCTTTTCATTATGGTATTTCTCGACTGGATAAGAAGCCTAAATTTTTTCTTCTTGATGATATCAATATTGATGATAGTGACCTTGATACAGAGATGGAACTGCTAACTAGGAATTAGATAAGGGGAAGCTAGTCTATCAGAAGGCAGGTCTTGAGCAAGTAAGATTGGTTGAAGTTCAATATATATCATCAACTAGAGAAGAAAGATAGGTTTGAATATGATTAAGACAAATATGTCAAGTTAGAGCACGAATTTCTATTCTTCTCTTACAGTTCCTACACAAACTCTAGTACTAAAGGAATGGAATAGCTGTGATGAGTTCTGTCGCCAAGCCATCCTCTTATACTTTCTTGTGTTTCATTACTCTAAAGAACCAGTATAGCTCACATACAAGTATGCTAATGAGGCCCTGAGCTGGATAGATAATGATTGAAAGGTCAGACTTCTACTGTCTCAAATTCTTCGATAGAAAGAATGACTAATTTCTTAAATATTGGGCCATCTACTCATGAAATCACCCCCTCTTAGCTCCTTCCTAAAGAAATGAATTATTGATCCATCAATGGAGATATAGTTATAAAGGAAATCTAACTCTCAACCTCATTTACTGCAGCAAATAGAAAAGAAGAGCATTTGGAAAGAAAACGAAAAAAATAATTACAATTCACAAGAGTGGAAACCATAGCCATGCCATATGACTGATGAAATTCCTTAAGAAAGAGAGATAGATAACTCATAAAAGCAGACCCCCTATTCTTTTTGAATCTTTCTTACTCTGACTACAAAGCATACCACTATCCTTAACACATACAAACGTGTAGCAGAACCCTAAAGTGGGAAAGGAAGAAAGCAGCTTCCAAAGGAATGAAAAGGACAGAGCTCTATGCTCACTCAACCATGGTCTTTTTTTGTAATTTTAGGGCTTTGTGGTAACGAAATAAAATTTTTCATTTTAAATCGATTACATCGTTATTATTGATTTAAAAGTAGCAAAGAGTCTAGGTTGCTTCTAGGCAGAAACTTTGCATCTTAAACTTTGATGAGTGGAACCTCTTGTCCCCTCTAATCTATATGTTCTTAGAGTGTGTGATATAGTTATTGAGCCTATTATTTTTGTCTATTGGGAATCCTCTCCACCCATGCAAAAGATAGGGTATCAAGCGAGCGCAATTAGATTTTCTTAAAAAAGCCTCGAGCATGAATGAGAACTCTCATCAGTTAGAAAATTTATTTCACATTTCCCAAAAGTCATTCACTTACTCATAATAGAATAGATAAAGATGGGGGAAGGGACTTAAGATGTTTGGTAATAGTTTTGATGAAATTTCTAGTGAAACTAAGAAAGATTGAAGAGGATAGTGTAAAAGCATAGAAAGGGAAGCAACTTGTCCATAAGCTTGATGTTCAAATAGTGGGATATTTTTCCTAGTAGCTAGTTTTGAGTTCCCCTAGTTTAGTTACTCGAGGGAAAATCATGGGGGTAAGTCTGCGAGGAAGGGTCTATGTCCTTTTTTTACAAAACAAAGCATGTCTCCATACATAATTTAATCAAACTTTATATGTCTTTGTGAAGAAAGAAAAGTAGGCACTTTTAAGGCAAGTATTGAGTAGCTAGAACAGATGGGAGGTAATTCTTCCTATATTGGGTGGATTGCTAAAGCCTTGTTTTTATTTCAGTAACCTGGAGTCTTCATTTTTGAAGTTTCCCTCTATGAATGTGAGCTACAAAGGAGGATGAATTTGATATGGAAGCAGAGTGGAATCTGGAGCAGGCTATCAGGTTCAGACGACCTCAAACTAGATAGAGCGGTATTAGTGGAAGCTATGGTAATCTCAAAATAGAAAGAGGTGAAGAAGTTCCAACATGAGGTGTTCCAAAAGGAACTTAAGAGAAAAGAGTAGAGCACTAACATAAACTATACCTCTTCTAAGGTAGAAAGAACGGAAACCTTACCTCAGTAATCATACCTCTCTTTCTCGATAATCAAAGACTAAAAACTAGCTTCCGAACTAACCAACAATGGAGATACCTGCCAATAAGCAAAACTAGTACTCATTCATGGATAACTAAGCTTTTACAAGGAAGAGGAGGACCCTTCTCTCATACTCTCCCTTACAGGAGCCTGAAGGAGAAAAATTTATGCCTAATAGGGGAATACTGTGGTAAACAAATGTCCATCTATTGATGGCTAGCTCATACAAGAAAATATTAGACCTAGGTTTGTTGATGGATCTGGTCTTATCGAACAGGTCCAAATTTAGGGTTCGAACATAAAAGCCCACTAGCCGAGCTAAACTGGTTAGTGATGGAAACAATAACCATGAACTGAGAACAAAAGGATGTACTTTCCCCCTTCCCCAACCATTACAGCTCATCCACCTCTTTTTATCAAAACTTCCTATCCCTGTATTTCCAAGCTATCTTTAGCATTCTATTCCTTATGCCTTGAGTAAGAACCTCCACTTGGATGCAGTTCAAGTCTTGTGTTCAAGTTTAGAATTCTCATAGATGGAGTTCAAATGACAGCTTTGATGCAATTCAAATTGACGAGCAGTAGTGAAAAAATAATAAATGTCCTTCGAACAAAACAAAATCTTTTATTCCCAGGTTTACTTCGCCAATAGACAATCAATAGTGTTGTATCGAAACAAGATTCGTTCACTACAAGTGAAGGATAATTAGAAAGCGGCAAATGAGAAAATTAACTAAAATACTCTTGGGCCACTAAGCACTAGGAGATATCTAATATGTAAGGATAGTTTCCTCGGCTAGGAAACTCACTATATCACAAACCGACACAGGTGAACATAGGTTGTTCACCCCTTTACCATCTCTTTATATTCTCACGTTAGTGCAGACCTATATGGTTTAAATTACGTAGTACCGAGACTGTCTATTATTATTTTTTTCCTTCAATTGATTCTTTTATTACTAAGAATGGTTGACACAATTAGTAGCGGCTATCATTAGAAGAGTAGGATCAGTAATTAGAATAGTCATAATAGTAAGTAGTCGTATGAATCGCCATTGAAAGAAAGCGTATTCTATCTCATAACCTCTTCTACCTTAACTTTAAACTTCTAGTTGAGCAAGAGAGGAGTGAATCAGTGGATAAAGGGAGAAAAGTTATGAAGCTAGAGGATATAACCTACTTTAGCTTATGGTATTCTATTTTGAGCAATAGTCAGTTAGAAATCACAATAATAGTTGAAGCTAAAACCATAAAAATAGCCATCAGATTTCCTTAGCCATTAGACTTACTCATTCTCCTCGTATTAATAACTGGAATAAAGTAATGGCTAAAGAGGCACTTCAATAGGGTAAGAAATCTAGACTTCCAGACATCGGTACAACTAAGGAAACAAACATAAGAAACCATAACAAAAATCAGTACCCAAATCCGCAAAAAATAGTAAGTATATATAGAGAATAAGAGTAGAAAGAAGTAGCTTTAGGGAATAGGAGCAGGAGCGAGTTAGATCTTGAACTCCTAGGATCCATCCCTGTATGTATATTTTACTCCCCATACAAAAAGTAAGATAAGGGAGGGATAAATATTAACTAGAAATAAGGAAAGTCACTTGTACTGAGAGCAAAGAGAACTTCTCAAGTCAAAAAGAAAGAATCACTTACCTTATGAGGCTGGGTGGAATATAAGATTCAAATCAAATATGAACATATTTTTAAAAGAAAATTCCCAGACATTGGTTACAGACAGGGAAATCAAACCTAAAAAGAAACACACAGATTGACCTACCTATTAAGAATCGGACAGTCGAGAGACCGAAGAGATATTATATTGATAGGTTTAATCACAAACCAAAAAAAAGCATCAAAGCCCAGAAATCCACCAACCATTGAAGCATCAACCGTAAGGCCTGATGGGGAAGAACCCCTCTTTTGCATAAACATAGAAAGGAAAGTCAATAGTCCTAAAGCCTATTTGTTCAAAGAGCGCATTCCCTATACCCTATTATCATATCTAATGGCTCTTTCTATGCATGGTTCTCTTTTATACTCTTGATTTGCAAAGCAGCCACTCTTCTATAAGCCTTTGAGAGGGTTTGTAGCCTTTCTAATGGTTTTTAACCTCACTCAGAGCATAGCTCGAATTAATAAAAGTTTTTTAAATTGTTCAAAAATTATCTATGAACAAATTGGTTTTTGCAGCTCATATGGTGCGGTTTTTCATTCATTATCTAGGGAGTTGCTTCTTGATTGCTTGTCAAAGATATAGCTCTTTAATTGCTTTGGAGAATCGGCCTTATTTAGTAAAATAAAATCATTTTCTTGCTATCCCATCTCACTTTAATCTCGTGAATCCACCTATGATGAATCTTGCACCAGCTTTGGATTAAGAAAAATCAGCTATAGAATCCAAGAAACAAGCGAGAGACCTTTTGTCTCCCGAGTTCCTTCATTCCTCAACTCCTTCTAAAAAAATAGTGGATTATCAAATGTTTGGGAATAAAGTAGTGTCCCTATATTGAGTAAGGGGTAAGAAGGTGCTCCTGCTACTAATTCGGAACTAGGGAAGTTAAAGCAGGACTCTTAGTATGACGTCGTCCCTATAGATGTATTACATATCCTACACATATTACCTAGGTCTTCTAACAAGGGTTTTACTTGTGTAGGAAACCAATTTACTTTTCATAGAAATCACAATAACTTTGGTTTGGAAAGAAGGAAATGTGTTGGCATACCATTTTGCGACGTGGTGGAAGAGTCCATAGAATGATATGCCTTAATAGCACAGCCAACAGGCAGAGCCAATTCGAGGATCAGTGGGATGTTGTAGCTTTAATATATAGGGTTAGAGTCTCAACTACCACACAACTATTATACCACTAGAACTTCACAAATGGATTAGTTTTTTAACTAGGCATAGACTTCTAACCTATAGGCGTAAAGCATGTCTTGGACCCACAGTTTTTTTACATCTTTTGAATCCATATATAGATACGAGGCTTTTTGTCGAGGGATAGCCTTTATTCCACGGTTCTACCAATTCCTTTTTGTGTTCTAGTAGCCGTACTTGCAATTGTCTTAGTGTTTCAAGGTTTTATGTCTGGCTTAGTATCTCGTATTCTTCCTGTGTGCCATGATTTAATGAAAGATGAATTTTCCCTAGATGTTGTAGGGCACTTCTTTGACTAAAGCAACAATGGCTTTAAAAGTTACACCAGTTTTCCTTCTAGCTTGACCGAATGGACTGAGATCGAGTAATAAATATCGTGCTACTAGATTTTAACCGAATTACTACTTTCAACATCTTATCTTGAATACATCTATAGAGAATCTCTCTCTCTCTCTTCAGCCTAACTAATTCTTAGACGTTGAAAAGAATTCCTCAAATCCTAAGTACACTAAGTGTAAAGACAAAGTAGTTGCTTGTTAGCTAGATCAACACCACCTCTAAATGTAATAGACATAGAGTTGTTGTATGTCAATCTCTTTTATTTTATGATGCATACAAGTACCTTCCATTGGCACATCATTCGATATACTACGATGAATGAACTAAATGGCATACCATCGAGAGTGAGTGAATCATACGCTCAAATTACACCTCTATTATTATAGAGTAAGTGGTTACTGTGAAATATAGAACCCAACTGGGTTAGGTGTCAAATCCCACAGGGAATACCACGTTCACAAAGTATTATGTCTATTATTAGACTGTTGATCTAAGGTTCTAAAATAAAGGGGGTTTGGAATTGTAAATAGTGTTCTTTTGCATTTGTGTTACACAAAAGTCTAGTTACTGAGAGTAAAAGTAGGTGTTATTTCAATGAGAATGAATTAACTAGAGTTATGCTCTCCAAGATGTTGAAACAATTTAAGTTATGAGTTTGTGTTCGAATTCTAACATATGTATCCAATTGCAAGAATTATTAAATTCTAAGGATTACCCACGTGTTTCTCAACCTAATGAGTATTTCACCCTTTACTTCTCTAAAAGTTAAAGAATTCATGCATTATTCAATAACACTCTCAGGAAGGTTGATCCTTTTAAGGCATCAACCCATTAACCCAAAGGGTAAACCTATTGAGTTCATGTGAATCACTTTTTTCCCAATATCCAGTTTCTAGTCAGACAAGTGGAGTTCATGGGCTCACTTCTCAAGTTGGATACCAAGAGATGTCATTAAGACAAAGAAAGATTCATTCAATTTCGATAGATGTTAGAAATCAAACCTATTCACACCATAAAATAATTCTCTATATCAAGGATCCAATAACCCTAGTTATGGGAGTTTAGCTACTCATCTCCATATAAGAAATCAAAGTTATATTGATGTTCATCAATAACTTTAGAAGAGTACTGATAAAAGTTACAGTATTGTTCTTCTCAATATTTGATGTAAAATATGAATACTAATAATCAAATCACAATTTCTAGATTTAAATCCCAATGAAATGTAGTACAAAGCTCTCACTAGAGGAGAAAGTATAAACTAAAAATCAAAGATAAGGTGCAGAATTAACTCTAATACTTGGTATTTATATGATTCCAAAACTGTGGTTTTAAAATTCAAACTCAGATTCTCCGAGTTATGGTTTATTGGGCAAGGGACGATTAGTCGCAGGTCCGACGGTCCATCGCCTACAGTATGTTGGGTGTCAAGTGACTCCATGTTCTACTTTTGGGTGATGGGTAGTGCGATGGCCTATCACAACGTCGACGGTCCATTGCCTGGACCATCGCAGGACTTCCATTGATGATGTGTTCTGTTTCATGGCGACAGTTCAAACCTATGGTCCATCGCAAGGCCTATGGTCCATCGCCCGGACCGTCGTAGGATGTACAAAGTCTATGGGTTCTATTTTTTGTCGATGATTTAGACTGACGAATTATCACAAGGACAACGTTCCATCTCTTAAGTCGTTGCTACTCATTTTACTTTTTCTTTGCTCAGATTGTCCAAGTTAACCTTTACACTCAGTCCATATCCTGAAAGCACTAAAATACCATGTTAAATAAAACAGTGGTTGCTTGAAAACACATGATTATACAAAGAAAAAGGCTTAAAATATTTTGTCAAAAGCCAGAACATCATTGAATGGCTATACAAAGCTTCTTGTTGGGAGAAAAACCATGGTTAAAATGTAGTTGAAAGCATAAATAATATGAAAAAATAAGTTAAATAAGTTACTGAAAGTAAATACCCTTTTGTTATGTCGGGAAACATGGGATTGTGAACTCAATTCCCAATATGACACACACAACTATTAACGCTTTTTCTCAATTAGGTCGGGAATGTACAGTGTTGTTAAGCCTTTCCTTTTGTCTTTACTACTCGATCGGAGGGATTTTGGATGCTTTCTTATTTCATTCTATTTATGTCGCTAAGGCTGCTTTAGCTACAGGTTCATACTTTTTAGTTTAAAGCAATAGAGTGTGACTTCACTTCATAAGGCATGGGCTTTTGCCTTACTAGCTCTGGGAATTACTTCTTCAATGAAGCTCATAAAGTCCTATTCAATCTTCCAAATCTATGAGTGAGATTTCTACTCTCTCAAATATAGGGTATCTTTCCTACTATCGGTTCTTTTCATTCGAGATGAATAAAACCCACTTAAGGTTTTATTTCCACTGGTTTTAGAGCATTGTTTTCAACCCCATGAGAAGTCAGTCAATGCATGATAAGAAACAACCAATTGGTAACCATTTAATGTTGAATTTTGCTGAAGCAAAAAGCACCTTTATCTTTAGTTGGAAATAAATATAAGTTAAATTTCCACTTCTATAAGCAAACTCATACCATAAATGTTATTTGTCCTACTAATGATTTACAGTTAAATGCCCTATTCGCTACACTGTTAGTGATGTTTATAATATTTTCAATCAGTTAAATGCATTCTCTTACCCGTTGAACATATTTCTTTCCACTTTTCTTTCAGAAATTCAGATTGTGACCTATTGGTTATCAGCTCAGAGAAATGAAGCTAAGATAGCACTACTGGTTGTTGTCTTATCATCGTCCATTATCTAACTAAAAAGACATAAAGTAAAGATGTGTTCTCTTTAGAAGTAATCTAGAGTCCCTTTTTACAATATACGGTACGGAACCCCATGCCAATATTCTTAATACCATATTACCTTGAACGATAGATTGGTTCAACTTTCTTCAGCCTAATCAAGCGATTAGTCCCTCTATAGTACTACCTCTTTCAATGCAGAATAAAGGAATAATCAAAATAAAAGTCCTATTTTCACCTTTCTCAAATTCTCTTTCCATGGTGACTCATCAGATTATGGAGTGAAACCTTTAGTGAAGGGATTTAAATAAGGTTTTTAGAACTGTACCCCTAAAGCATCAAATATAGGTTAGCGCTTTCGTTTCTTTTCTCTTCCCTATTGTCCTTATTGTATTGTCATATTTCGAGGAGATAAAAACAATGCTCTCATAATTTGTACATCACAAGTCCTGATACTGCATCATATCCACTTTCCCTGGAACAATCATTATGCTGAATAGCCGATTAGGAACTATACTTTTCGTAACTATACTAATGAGGGGTTGGGAATAGAAGCGTAGAAGTTAAGTAATGAAAGTGGTTTCCTAGGCTTTCAAAATATGTTTTTAATTCCAACTATTTTAGAATAGATAGGCACTTGCTACCTGTAAATACACTTCTGATAATGATTTTGTGCCCGGTAAAGGGGATTTCAATTTCATTTCGATAGTTAGGGTAAGAACGTACATAGAAAGGAAGCATAAGTGAAGTACAAAGTTCATACGTCAATTCATTATTATAGCCCTCTTTTCATCTAACAAAATATATCATATAAAGAAGAAAGTTACTTTTACGCCAACCAACTCCTATGCTTTCCATTGATCAACAACCAACTAACCCAGTCCTTTTTTTCACACAAGCTCACATTTTTTTAGCAAGAAATGGAATTACTTGAATTTCACATGGATTATTTTCTTTCTGAAGTGACTATACTAATAGTTGGACTTCTTTCTTTGGGAGCTATTTTTGGTGCTTTTAAAGCAGGCTGACTTTTTGAATGAAGTACTATTGTTGACAGTATACATAACTTGGATCTCAAAAAGATGAAACAAAAGACCAAATTAAGACTAGATATACTTTGGAAAGAGTATAGAGATACTAATGGAACTCTACAATTACCAAAAGGAATTTATTTCAAAGATGTGGTTAAGCATTCCTTTATTATGGACAAAGATATCAAAGAACAATTTCTAGGGCTAAACAAAATCTACTTGGGTCTCATTAGTAATGGCCCTAACAGTAGCTACTTTGTTTACATTTCTGGATACGTATGTAGTTAGGTCTTGATTTCACTAGTGGCATTCTCCCAAGAAACAATTACATGATGAACAATTTGTTTTTTTAAAAGTGCTCTCTCTCTTATAACAATCTTTCTTGGGCATTTCTCTGTTAGAGTAATGCCAACTCTAAGAACTGGTTAGTGTATCATGCTCTTTCTTTTAGTGATTCTGGGCTTGATCCTGCTTTGGATATCTTTTGGTTTTTATTCAAAATGAAGATATTGGTTTATTAATCTATTTTTTTATTCTGATTTTCTTTGTTTTCTATTTATTTCTCTTTTTCTCTAAAGAACTCTTTGTTATCCGATTTAGGTATTTTAGTTTCTCACCTTCTCTCTGGGATTAGTATTTTGAATGTTAGAGGATTACTTCCTCTTTCTGTCCCTTCCAACCCTTTCTCCTTGGAAGATTCATTCGACCTTCAGGTTTTGTCAGAGCCTTGGCCCTTAACTCACAATATTGGCTATGAATTTTTGCTCTAAAATCAGATTTTTACATTGGAAAATGAAAATAGCCCTTTTCTACTCTCTAAAGTAAGGGAGCAGCATTGGGCCAAACTAAAGAAGGAACTCTATAATTGTCCCTCTCAACAGGAATATAACCGATTGATCGAGTAGATAATAGGGATCTCTAGATTCGGGATCTGTGCCACTCTTGCTATTGTAAATTTTAATGACTTTTTGCTGATTATCCTACCTTGGTAGAAAATTTTGATTCCAACCCCCAAGAAACCTTACTATACTTTTTAATGATAAAATCCATGAACTTGACCAAGAGGGAAAAACTCCGTTAGTAAAATAACAGAGATAACTCCACTTTTTCGATAAACTTTAGCATGATCTCCTAAAAAATGGAATAAACTCCGTCTATTTCAATATTCAATTTGGGTAAATAGATACAAGATCTCCGTCATCAAAGTGATGTGAGAAATGTTTGTTATATGTGCCTGAAACTTCTATATTTGATTTTTTTGCTACACTTATATGGATGAGTGGAATGGATCAGATGGGAGAGAAAAGGAAAGCCAGGGTCGCTTGGTAATCAAATAGGCACTAACTCCCAGTTTTTTCTATTCTTTCTTTTTTATTAGAGATTTGAGATTCCGTAACTAACTCAGTCAGTGATTTCTAAGAACGGCTTAGAAGATGAAAATAAAATAAGAACAACCGCAATGGTCATAATTGATCGACTTTTATGCTATTTCTTTCTCCAGCCTGAAAGTTCCATTCCAGGGAGGGACGACTATATGACACTTTCCATTTTATCGAGCCCTTTTTTGGTATCTGGTTTGATGGTTGTACATGCTAAAAATATAGTATATTTTTTTTTGTTTCTCATCCTAGTCTTTTGTAACACTTCTGGTTTACTTCTTTTGTAAGGTATCGACTTCTTCTATATGATCTTCCTAGTATTGTATACAGGAGATATAGTCATTTTATTCCTAATCATTGTTATGATGTTCCATATTCAAATAGTGGAGATTCATGAAGAATTATTGTGCTATTTCCCAGTAAGTGGCATTATTGGACATAGATTTTGGTGGGAGATGTTGTTTATTTTAGATAATGAAAGAATTCTATTACTACCAACTCAAATAAATATCACCTCTTTGAGATAGCCGATTTATGCCGGAAAGGTACAAAGTTGGACTAATTTGGAAACATTGTGCAATTTACTTGATACCTACTATTTCATCTGGGTTTTGGTTTCTAGTCTTATTTTATTAGTATCCATGATTGGGCTATAGTACTTACAATGCATAGGACTACTAACGTGAAAAGACAAGATGTATTTTGACAAAATTCTCTAGATTCTAGGAGGACAAACCCGCTCAAGACAATATGGAGAAGAAGTAGTTCAAATCCACTTCATGAGCTTAAGTAAGCCTTTTTAACTACTACACTTTGTTTATGCAATGAACTCTTTCTATTACACGAGCCCTTTCTATTTTTCAAACGAGATAAAAGACTTGAGAAAGTCCTTCCATTAGTGATAGTGAGATAGCTAGCATACACTAAACCCACAAACTAGTCATACACTTTATCTTCATTTCTTTCCCTTTTCCTTAATGGATAGATACTTTCTTTGGGATAGAGGTCGCTAAATCCCTACAACTAGCACCTGAGATTTGAAATAGCGCTATTTAATTAGTCAATCCTTAAAACTCAGAATGGAGGTAGAAAGAATAGGTTAGAACTATTGAAAGATGATACACTTATCACTCAGAGTGAAATTCTTCCAGGTGGGGAGAACAAACAAATGATGTTGATTGGCATAAGGTGCCTATTCACATTCTGAAGCATTGCCTCTTCTAAGAAAGTCAAAAGGGAGTGATGTGATTCCCAAGTGGGGATCACAAATGATATATAGCATAAAAAATTAACTTAAGCAATTTCTAAAGTCATTCACTCAGTCACGGACCTCATATGTTTTATCAGTTTTCAATTTCCACTTTCTTACGAAAAAGCCAAAAAGAATAAGAAAAGATATTAAGAAAAATATCCTATTTAAAGAAACATTATATACTATATTCTCGGTGTTGACAGAAAACAGGTAGGCTTGGCGCTTAGTATATCTTTAAAGGAAAAGAAACATGCTTATTGTATTTTAGACTTTAATACAATACTAGAAATGCATGATAGTAAAGTGCTTCTAGGGCTGCTTAATCAAGAAGTAAGATAGATGAGATTCTTTATTCCCTTAATTATTAGGATGGATAAGGCGGACTAGCTTTTCATCCGTATTGTGCCAGTATCTCATCTGGCGTTTACTCGATGAATCCTACAATCGAACTTAATAATAATGTAAGACTTAAAGAAGCTAACAACATATGTTAGTTCTACCTAATAGGTAATCCCATATTCATAATATGAAATAACATCACTATGGAGGCATGATTATATGATTGATTGATCAAGTCATCTAATACAAGCGAAGAACAGAAAATGTTATTAAGTTAAAGAAGTTAAGAGAGAATTATCCTAGCACTACTTCTTTCCTTGATTCTTAGTTTGTCATGGAGCAGGAGTAAGAATTCATAAGTAGTGGTTAATTCAAGTAGCTGTTAGCTTAAATTGTAGTTGTTTATTCTCACCTGTTAGCTGCTTTTAATGAATAATATCTCTTGCTTGGAGCTCTTTTTTGTCCTTCAACCTTTTCGAGAATGATGTATTCTCTTTGATGTAGCCTTTTCTAGAATATCGTATTCCCCAGAAAAGTTAATTCTATAGGAATTCTCTCTCTTATCGATGCTATTAAATCTGTTGCTCTTACCGGTCTTGGTTGTAGGGCAGTAGGAGTTAAGGATATAGGATCAGTATTCGCACTTATAGAGAATGTTCTATCAGAGAAGAATTAATAGAATAGATGAATCAATTGTAATTCTTTTAGCCACAGATGCTCTTCATGGAATAATCGGTAATGGTAAACTATCTATTGTCAAAGTCTCCACCCATATGGTTCTATCATCATATATATAATAGAATAGATCATACCACTAACTAGAACTTAAAATATTATATGATAATACAAAGCTACTCATTCACTCATAGCACTTGTTAGGCCTCCCATTAATATGCCTAGCCAACATAGATCCATTCGCATAATTCCAAGAGTCACTATAGTTGTTATGGCCAAGCAGGGGATTAAGGTATTTAACTTGTCGGTTGATATGTCAAGTAGAGAAGCCTTATGCTATTGAATGCATTTTCAGATGGATAGATGACTTCATGCAAGAATTTTCTATTTTATATTTATGATCTTGAGAAAAAAAATGATAGAATTAATTTATGGAACCTTCGGTAGGCTAATCTTGACTTTTTTCAATTGAGAAAGTAGCGAGCCCAGTGTGCTCTCCTTATAGTGTATCAAAAGGGTTCCGGAGTGATGGGAAACCTTAGATTGACTGAGATCGAATTAAACTGTCTTTGATTGAGAAAAGAAGCTTGCGTTGAGTCAAACTATAGAACTGCAGTTCGTAAGTTTTATCTTACTTATTTATTCAATTCTTTACCCACTTCGTTTCCTCTTATTCCTCTTTTATTCTCTCTAAGTAATATCATAAACATCCAATGTAGCTTCTTCTGCGAACTCTTCTGCTGTAGAAGATTCATTTTGATACCTTGATCCGCTCTCTCATTCTTTGGCTCTCTTACTTGAATGTTTTAAGTAGATCTACTTAGTTCAAGTGGTTTTTCAACTATGACCCTTTCAGCCCTAGTTTTTCTCTGAGACAAGTCCTTTAGTCAATTTAGTTCTTAGTATCCTTCTTTTTTAGTCTGGCTAACTTTTTTTCCCCTAGACTCTCCTACTTTAGGAAGTCAATATTCTATTGTTAGAATCTATTTCCACTAGCTATGACAAAGAAATATCTTCTAGAAGAAGTGCAGTCATAAAGACTTTCTTTCCCCAAGGGCAGAAGAAGTTTATAATCACTATCTCTCTCGTCCAGTCCATAAAACTGCCCCTTCCTTCTTGTTGTCAGTAAAGGCCTTGGTGATCTGTATTCTATCTATTAGGCCCCTATACCATGATGTATTAGATCCCCATGAATGAGGAAAGGTAGTTTCAACCAAGGTCTTAAATTCCAACCCGGTGATGAATCTTCTTCCACTCCCCAACCTCTAAGGATTCATAAAGCAATGTCTTTATTGGTAGTTGCACAACCTTCGATTAAACCTACTTTTTTGGATTGTGAAAGCACCTGGACTTGGATCAAGGCTCTCACTTTATCAAGATATTGATGCACCACCGAGTTGACCCTTTTCTTACTAGCATGGGGAGTTGCGATAGATTCCAAGATGAAGACTCCTCAGCGCCAATTAAGGGGTACAAGAGATACTTGGATCATAAGACTTTCTCTCACATCCCACTCCCTTCCATGAGATAGTCAATTTTCGCATCTTTGAATAATCATATTGAGATATAAAAAGAAGCTTGAGGATAAAGTTATGAGCCCAAGATGTTATAAATCTTTGGGTTTGACTTTTTCATCTGCTTTTTATTAGTCGGCGTATGGAATATGCCAAGACATGAGTTTGTATACCATGGCGTTGAGAGAAAGACACATGAGAATTTCTCTTTTAGGAAAACCTAGTAGCTTAGGATCTCTAAGTTTCATGTTTGTTCCTTTGATCACATACTTTGTCCGCTCAAAGGCTGATGCCCAATCCTCCTTCATTAGATACAGGGATTTCATTTGCTCAAGGCTCGTTCACAATGGAACTAGGAAAAGGGAAAGAAATAGAGTGAAGAACTTCATTGACTGATTTCAAAAGCTTGCCTTCCTACAATGCTATTCAGATTTTTGATAAGGGTTGCACTCTATATGCCTTTGGATTTAGTTGTTGAATAAAAAGTCTAAATAAGAAATATAGGCATAGAAGAAAAGCACTTGGGTGAGGTTCAAAAAAGAATAGTTTTCTCTATCTACTCTCAGTTATATTTGCTTTGTAGTTGATTCTTTCTTCTATACTAGATTCATAAGCTTGAATAAGGCTTTCACTGCCTTCACTAAAGGGAGTTCCGTTGGTCTTAGAGGCAGAAGGCCTAGAAGAGGACTAGAAATCAAAAGAAATAGGCCTTGTGTTATGCCCCAAAATCTTATTCCTGAGATGCCACACGATACTCCGAACTACAAATAGTTTTGAGCTAACCCTGGCTTCCTTTTTCTATATCTTAATCTCAAATTCGGGAAGGTTTGAATGAAAAGTCATAATAAATGCAGAAACTATCTGAATTATCTGGGTATACCTGAATCATACTATTCTCAAAAGTCTAGTAAAGTAAATACTGAAAATCTAAATACTATAAATAAGATCTAAAACAGAATCTAGTAATCCGACAAGCGTCTACTAACTGAATATAGAGAGTCATTGGGACAGGCCCCCAGCTGACTCAAATTTTTTGGAATGAATACAGAAACATCTATTAATAAAATTAAAATATGATTATCTAAGTCTCAAAACTATGAGGACTCTCCAACAGTAGAGATATAGATGAGATGCTCGTAAATCACTCGCGCTGCTGAGGCTGAGCACCTGAACCTACATTATGAGACAATGTAGCACATAGACATATAAGTGGATTAGTACTTTAATGATGTACTAAGTATATGAGGGTGAGTGCAATAAGTGAGCAAGATATAAAATCATGTGTGCTGAATGTAAATGACTCACTTAGGCTTGAGTAAAATTTGAAATCTAAAGATCATAAATCATAAATAATAAAACATATACTGTAAATCTTGTGAGCTATTTCACTTTGTTGTGAAATCTACATTTGGTTCTTAATCTCAAATCATATAAGCAAAGTAAAATCTGAAAACTTATTCTGAAAATCTTTACTGTTAGGAAAGTTCTCTTAACTTACATAAACCATTTGAGCTACATGAAGTCCAACGTCTTGACCTCCTAAGGAAGAAACCTCATGTTATGGAGAGGTGTCATACTCTTTCCAGGGAGTATAACCTTATCCAGGAGATCGATCGCACGCTAAAACTATCATACATATAGAAATGGGAATATCTAATAATATGTATCTTTGTTGGCTACGTAGTTCTATGGAACATAGGGAACACTAATCCCACACTTACCGTTTGGTGCTAAATACTACTCCCTTTTAAATCTGTATGCTCAAACCATTAGAAATCCACTTTTAAAACTAAAATAAGGGTTCATATGGCAAACCAATCATGCATTTTTATGAGTAAATATGTAAATAAAGCTAATCTGAATTTTGTAAAGTATAATAATCTGTAAAGTCGATTCCAAAGCTCAACCAGTGATAGAAATATCAAAGCTTTTTTGAAAAACTATAAATAACCTGCTCATAAGATGCTTAAAGCAGCATATTTCATAAAAACATAAAATCAATCTTGGAAAAATAATCCATGCTTCAATCTCATGTTAAAACATCATAATATTCCTTCTTGGTTACGTAAACATTCATAACTCAACTTGAATTCTAGAAATTTCATAAATATGTATGAAAATATGAACATAATCATGTAATTCAACTTCTCAATTATTGAAAATCTCATAATATTGTCAACAACATTAATAGGTATATACCCTAACTTAAATTTCTTGGAAACTCATATAAAATTCAGTAAACTGGTAATTAAAATAAGTTTTTGGCACAAGGATAAAAGGAGTATCCTTGTTCATAACCCCAGATACCTTAATTTGTGATCTATAATGAAAATATTGAATCTTGGATTCCTATCAATGCTTTGAAGATGAATTCCTACAGTTCTTGTGTTGGGGATCCTCAATCTTGAATTTCTTTGAAGAATTAATGGAGGAATTTAGATTTTTTTGGGAGAAAGTTTGATGATCTAGGGTTTTGATTGAGATATATTTGATTAAAAGTGGATGTAAAGTGCTTTGAAGGGGTTTAATTCACTATTTAAGACAGATTAGGGGCTTGGAGAATGACCAAAGTACCCTTTTTTTAATAATTAAATGGATTGAAAAACACATATTTTTCCAAACTGGGTGGCCAAAATGACGCGCCATTATCGCCGTGGCTCACCTGGAAATTAGAAAATATAAACTGGGCAGACTCCACAACGCAGAGCCATCGTGGTGCCTCTTTATAATTCCATTTTTGTGCATGGATAGATGCCCAATTATCGTGTTGGACCTCTAGAAATTGATGAATGGTAAATTGGCCCTCTCCACGATCCGCCAATATAATGGAGGGCCACTGGAAATTGACGACCGTCATTTAAACCTCTACGCGATGTACTAGTGACCGAAGTGATGGTCTTGTATGACTGGGACATAAAATAGTCATAACTCCTTCACCGAGTGTCGGATTTAGGCGAATTTGGTATTGATTGAAAGCTTATTCAATTTCCCCATTCAATGGGAAGCCTAAATCTAAATAATTCCAGACGAAATAAATAGTATTCATTTCGGAAGCTATCACTTAATATTATAAGGACAGATTTAAACTAAGAAGGTACGAGGTATTACACATTTTACCAGCCTCTAAGGTTTGGCTTTTCTTTTATTGACTTTATTGAGTAAATGTAGCATTTTGCGTACTTAGTTAGATCTTCTAAGCTAATGTAATGAATGAGAAGGAGCCTAATTCAGTGTTACCTACATGGGTAAGAGAAATAATCTTTCTTTTTGATTGAGAAAGACAACAAAAGCACGAAATAAATACCAAAACAGTCCACAAGTTTGAAAAACCGATGACCCCTTTGGTGACCACTCTCTGATTCACTGCAACAACAATGAAAATACAACAACAAGATATTAAAGGTGTAATTACACCCGAAAAATCAACAATATGGTGATATGGACAACAACAACAAGATAGGAACAACGTACGATTTTACTAACAAGATATAGAAATGGTTACGAGAACACAAACTACTACAAGATTACAATAAAAATAAAAGGATAGTAAGATAGAGTTAATGAAGGTACAATCGTAAGAATCCAAGAGCATATTCCACTCTTAGATCCTTAACACTACACACAACATTCATCTATCTCTTATGAAGACACAAGGTCAGAATCTACCTCCCAAGCATCACGTTTCCAAGCCATGAGATCAGTAAGAGTGATTCCACACTCTATGCCTAATTTTAGTTCTGATGCCTCAAGGAAAGAGGACTTGTGTTTGTTTGTTTTTCAATACTTACAACATCATGAATAATCTATGTCTAAAATCCTTACAATGTTCTAGTTATACTAGGTTACATATAAAATTAAAAATGTCCAAAATGCCCTTTTAAGAGATAGGCTCCCTTCAAGTGTATTTAGGGGCTGTCTTGTTGTGTTCCAAGGCTCCTCTTCACACTCTAAGTGTGAGATTAGGTTCTTTTTGGTGTGGTTTAAGTCCTTCACTCACACACTCCAAGCCCCGGGTTCATTACTTTCTCATATGCGTCAATCTTCGTGGTCGTACTTGTATCATCTTTCCCTACTTAAAAAGGATTCGACCTCAAATTCATGCCTTCCAAAATCAAAGAGAGACAAGAACACTTACTCATATAATGAGAGTTAGTATTAGAAAAAATTTATAATAATGGTATGAATTCAAAACACTCAAAACAGCCCACACCAAAAAAAAAGAAACCGAGGAACCTTTGAGTTCAAGTCGCGGTCAACAACAAGTCTCGACATGCCAAGGTGGTTCATATTTGATATATAACCAAGAGTCCTTTGTGTTAAACATTATGAATCCATCAAAAATTTCATCAAGTACTTGGCTATGATAAGAACGAAAAAGAAATGCACCTAAGCCCAGAGTAAGTCTTCCCCACCTTAACATGTCACCGAGATCAAATGGGAAGAGTGGTCATAGACACGGGTCTAAACAACACACCCATTTCCCGTAGTCTTTACCACACCAACATGGCCTACTCTATACATTGGAATACATATCATCATAAGTAAAGAGATAGTACATAAAGGTTGCACTCAATTCTACTTCTACTATGGTGTCCTCAGAAAAGCCACACAAAGTAGAAGAAGAAGTAGTTTGAAAGACCACACATTCATTATCCTTAAGAGTACTCTCATCTTCCAAGAAGATATTTCCATCTTTATGAGGAATGTTGTCACACCATAGTAGGTTAGAATATAAGCTATACCTTCAAACGCAAGCTAGACCATCATTTTCACCACTAGGTCTATTAGGAGTGTTTAAACTATCTTCAAACAAGTCATTGTACCTATAGAGTGAATGATCTAACCCGCGAACAGATTTGGAACTTTCACTCTCTAAATAATCATTATCAAGTTTCAAAGATATGTAAAAAACATGATTAACCCTATGAGACAAGCAAAAATTAGAATTTTGACAACAATATAGGCTCATAGATTCACTCCTTTTTTCTTGACCAACATTTCCAAATTCTTAACTCACTTCAGACTCATTAATCACATCACACATATTTTCATGTGGTGGGCTAGTTTTACACACAAGTTGGTCAACAAAATTTTCATATGACGATATAATTTCATTCAACACAATAGCTTCAACACTAGGTGGACACAAATTGATCCTACTAGAAGATTTGATTCAGTCATCTATATGATCAACTAGTGTATCCACTCGCACAACATGTACATCTTCTACAAGTGGTAAGGAATCAATATACTCATACGTAGGTAAGCTAATACTCACACTCAATGGTTTATTAGTTACACATTCCTCATCCACATGTACCAAAGTCTAAGAGACAGTTATTTTACCTTGACGTTCATGAGTAAGTTCATCTTTACCTTGGTGTGAAATTCCTTTACAAGTATGGGCAACAACTTCCTTTGGGATTATCTCACCGCAAGGTGTTTGGACCTCAGGTTTTGGATTTGTTAGGATAAGTGTGGATACCAATTGGTGTAACCTTTCAACGTGCCATTTTATGTCTTCAATATTGTTGGTGATACGGTCAAACGGGGCATCGAGATTGGTGGAAGCCATGGTACCTAAAATAAAAGATAAATGGTTATTCTTAAATGTTCAAGTCTTGGCCAAAAATTAGTTTGGAATGGTGGAATTTTTTTTGGGAGGGAAAATATGTCATGAAGCCTTTTTCAATTTTCAATTTTCAAGACTTGAGTTTTTCTTGTACTTCTCCTTAAAACATTGGTCCTTAAATCATGAAAAAGTGGTCGAGAAGTGATGTAAAGTCTTTTGGTGGTTGGGGGTCTTTTAAGACTAACAAGTACATACACCTTTTTCCTTCACCTTTTAGGATCTAGAACTCACTTTATGTTCTAAAAATATATTAAGGTGAATAACTTTAAGAAAAAAAACAACCACATCAAGAACAATAACAACAATCTTCAAGAACAACAACAATTCCAATAGCCAACTCCAATCCATAACAACAAATGACCAAGTCTCTTTAGTGTTGTGTCTTCGGTTTTAACAAGATGAAGGTTGTGAAGAACTTCAAGAAAAACAACAACATTCACTAAGAACTACAAAAAAAAAACTCCTTTCAACAACAATAAACACACACATGGCCAAGTCAAGTTTCTCAATAATAATGTCTACCACACTATCTTACTCGTTCACGACAACAACAAAAAAGCTCAAACATAGATATGGACTCAAGTGTTTGTAAAGAACAAATATAACACTAGAAACACTCAACACAAACAAAAATCTCAGCTAAAACCCAACAAGAACGCAACTCACGGCCAAGAACACAACACGTGTAGGTTGCACTCTTTTAGAAATTTTCTATTTTTCAACAATTTTTTTCAATTAACAAGCCCAACATTGATATTGTGGGAATAAGATCAAGCCTTGTTTTTATACCAAATGATACGAAAAAGACATTGGAAGCACGAAATAAACACCAAAATAGTCCACAAGTTTGAAGAACTGAGGACCCCTTTGGTGACCACTCTCGAATTCACTACAACAATAATGAAAATACAATAACAACAAGATATTGAATGTTTAAATACACCTAAAATAGAAATAATATGGTGAGATGGACAACAATAACAATATAGTAAAAACACACGGTTTTACAAACAAGAGATAGAAACAGTTACAACTACACAAACTTCTAGAAGATTATAATAAAAGTAAAGGGATAGTTAGATAGACTTAATGAAAGTATAATCTTAAGAACCCAAGAGCATATTACACTCTTGGACCCTTAACACTACACAAAATTTTCACTTATCTTTTATGAAGACACAAGGTTGGAATCCATCTCCCAAGTATCATGTTTCCAAGCCATGAGATCAACAGGAGTGATTCCACACTCTATGCCTAATTTTCATTTTGGTGCCTTAAGGAGAGAGGACTTGTCTTTTTTTGTGCTTCAAGACTTAAAAAATCAAGAATAATCTAAGTATTAAATCCCTACAATGTTCTATTTATACTAGGTTACAAATAACATACAAAATGTCCAAAATGCCCTTTTAAGAGCTAGGCTCCATTCAAGTGTATTTAGGGGCTGCCTTGTTGTGTTACAAGTCTCTTCTTTATACTCCAAGTGTGAGATTAGGGTTGGTTTGGTGTGTTTTAAGTCCTTCACTCGCACACTCCAAGACCTAGGTTCATTACATTCTCACCTACATCCATCTTCGTGGTCATACTTGTATCAGTTTCCCTTTTATTCTACACTATTATTGTCTATTCAGTTAGGTGATTACTATTCATTTTATATATCTGTAAAAGTTTCCTTTTTTCCCTTAGCAAATCAATTTTCTTATGCTCATTCGTTTAAAGTTATGAATCTTTATCTTGTCTTTTTTCTTAAGTGGAATTGTAGGCGGAATTCAAGGTCTAGCCTTGGACTCATTGAAGAAAACACTTAAGCAGAAGACCAATGAGCGATTGGGACAACTACGGACCCCTTAACTAGGTTTTTTACTAATACTAACTAATAGGCTTTTAGAAGATTTTCCACACAAAGAGAGGAGGAAGTTCTTTCTTCCAACTTTCCAGATGAGCGGACATCTGATCTCAGCAGTGCATTTACTATTGGGATATGGATAGCTCCATGTACGGTAAAAAAAGGATTTTTTTCCATTAGCCAAGGAAAGAAGTAGAAAAGGAATATCGTTATTATGAGAAAAGAAAAAGAAAACATAGGATTGATCGAAAGGATCCAGCTAAAAAGAAAAAGAAGAGATCAAGCAGAGGGAGCTAAAGATCATTTGTAAGAGATCAAGTGGCAGATCTAAAACTACAATAGTAAAGTAGAACGAAAGTAACACCCAAAGGTTCTATTTCATGTGAGTTCGGGTATGAATAGAAAGTTTCAAAATATATATAAGATTCTCGATTGATTGGTTGTAATTTTCATGAGGTTTTATGTAATCCAATGTTCAGTGATATGACTTTCCTACTGATTGAATTGCTTGAATTAGTTGAAGGTGTGAAGTCTTCTTCTTTTGATTTTAGAGGAATTTGATTTTCTACTGTAAGTGATTTTTATAGGGAATAAGAAAAATTCTTGCTTATTTAAGAGTACCGAGAAGGAGAAGAATAAGTATTACCTCTATTGAAGGAAGAATCCCTCCCCTTTGTTTATTTATTCTTCCTGGTCTTCGAGTTTCATCTGAATGTCACACAGCCTATTTAGTTGCATTTTAGGTTTTAATTCCAGAATAGAACTAAAGATCCTGGCCCCCTCCCTTGAAAACTCCTGGTTCTGCGACTAAATTGTAAGTTGCATCAAATCTACATCAAGAAACAAATAAACTACAAAAGCAACAAAGTCAATGCCTATTTATTGTGGATCTAATAACCCAAACGCTTGAATCTATTCCACTACAAACAGATAAATAGAATATACTACTACAGGATTTTTCACTGCTTTTGGGTTGTTTATTTTGGCGCACTACCCTCTTACTTATTCGCACCTCAATAGGTGGGACCTCCCTTAAGTATTTTAGTATTATTCTTTAGAAGTAGGGTGAGTGAGTCAGTTCATTTACCGTGAAGTTTTTGGGATATGTGACATGATGCATCCTCCAGATCAAACGTCTTTATTTACTAAATTTTCTTTTCTTCACTGGATTATTTACTAATATTATTAATAGTATATAAATATTAATATTATAATCTATAATCAATATAATACAATAATATATATATCATATAATTATCTTATAGACTACACAGGTAGGATCAGATGGATACAGATGAAATCTAACCTAACATGGATCATACTAATCCTCTCACTGGGGTATTACATTAGGATACAGATGAAATCAATCCTTAATGATGGGTATAGCAGTCAATATCTCTCCCTCTCACCGGCGTAAAACATATGTAACTAATGAATTCTTAAGAGAGGGTTGGCAGGTAGTGCTACAAGGACCATCGAAGAAGTTCCTTAGTGCGCCGCATCCACTAATTTGACTCCTTTTTATGTAATTATGAACTCCACAAAACTTTATTAATTCCAACGTAACTTATCCTTTTGGAGATGACATCAAAAACTACATGAGAGTCCCAATGAAGCCAACATAAATTTGATCTGAATTAAAAAAATAAAAGGAAGTTTAATTATTGTGGTGTACTAGCCACCTATTCTGGAACTTCCAGTTCCAGTGGAAGTATATAAATTCATAAATAGATTTGTATGTATAGCCACTTCAGTCGTGCTCATCCTTTCTCAACCGTATTTTTTTCTGGGAACATGGCCAACCAAAAATTATTATGTTGACAATTGTTCATCCACCGATGGAAAAAATACTCTTATTTTCTATTTTCATATGAGGCCAGAAAGTGGATTGGCAACAGGTCGGCACAAAGTGATTCATTATGCTCAAACATGAGTCGAACGCTCATTAGGGATGATTTATAGATCATTAATTTCCCCCAAATGGAATGAAAAGTGGTTCCATGTAAAAGATCAAGACCTCACAAAAAACAATGCTACTTCCCCATATGGCGTTCGGAATCCAAAGGCAATCATTGAGTGAACTCTATATTTTTTGTGTTAGTTGACCTAAGTTGAACCCTTACTACTGGAGTGGGCCTCAGCCTCTGAACCATACGTGGGATGAGTTTTTTCCTAATATAGCTCAAGTCAAAGACCAGGGGAAGTTTAGAAGAGATAAGGGAAACCTAGCAGATGTCGAGCGAAGCGGGGATAAGCTTGATTCTTCATAAGCCTATGCCCTCAAAAAATAAACCTTGTAGTGATAGTGCTTTACGTTCTTTCTACTCCATCCCATTAAATTCTGATACAGGAAGCTAATACTAAAATAATAAGTGAAGTAGTCATCGTATGACTAATCAGCTCAGACACCATACCGCCCATGCCCGCCTATTTTGTCTCGCCCTAAGTAGAATGCCTCTCTTAGTTATGCTGTGTCCCAACCCAAGTTCTCATGTCATCTATTCTATGCCCGCAACCCAATAAGTTCACAAAGCCAACATAATATTAGGGTCATCCTTTTCAGTCTATATTGACCCTGGCCCGAGTTAGCTTCTTGGGAAGCCTGTTCCCACCGTGCTCGCAACCCAGATGGCCTACCAAATGTAGTGGGAATTCTCCCATTCCCTGGTTAAAAAATTTGTTAGATGTGGGATCTACCCCACTAGGAGCGGTATGGACATAGATGATATCATCATGATGCCTCTTTTCATACCGCTTAAGATGCTTAACTCCACTTCGCCAACTGGTGTTACCTGTACTTTTGTGTCTCTCAACGTGGTTAGCACTGGGTGTTTCCAAGAAATGAGGCTTACACTTATTTGTATTATTTCATCCGAAGTTCCTTACCCTTATGAATGAATGATTGAATAATCCATATTCCTATCAAGGTTAAGGAGTCAACTGAGTATCTCAATGGTGGGATTGAATACATTAATTGATTAAGAGTTCACATCACCCACCCTGAACAAATAAAAGACGTGGGCCACAGGTTGCAAATAAGTCGCCGGGTCGCCCGACAGAAGAACACCCAACATAAAGATGTACACTCCTCCATGTGAAATATTCATACTCATAGGAGATTTTTGATAGTAGTCGTGACCAACATCCATCATCTCTTGACTTGTTGGTAAGGTGAGAGCTTCAAGACCAATTTCAGATGGCGCACCCTCTATATAAGAACTGCCTGATGAAGGGGGAATGGGAAAAGACACAGGCCTAAAACCTTTGACCCTTCTTTCTAAATAGGGGTACTCGAGGCACCTCATCTTCTCATTTCACTATTGCTCAATCCCATTAGGCTGAAGTGTTTGGCCTTTCCTTCTCTGCACCCACATAGGCCTCACTGACCTATCACGTGTTAAAAAAAGAAAGTATGAAAAATATTAAATGGAGCACACTACAAAAAGGTTATAAATATGAGAAGTTTCCCTTGGATTTGATAAAAAGGAAATAAAGAATGGAAACAAATCAAAATAAAGTGTTTCTAGCTCTAATTTCGGATGAACTTCTCGAAGTTATGTCTGTTAATGAATAGGGTGGCTTGCTCTGACCAAGACACCACCTTTTTCACCATCCGTGGAGCGTAAGAATTGCCTGAAATGTAGTTAGACCATAAGAAAGAATGAACGGATTGGAATAGGAATCATAGTACTATTGGAAAAAGGCACCTATGGAAATATCTCTACTGATGAACCATTTCAATAGTAAGAGTGATGCCATCCCATGAGGCATAGCCATGGAAGTAATGAAAAATAAAAAGATATGTTATTGGACCATCTATTCTATCGATTTGAGTTTTCCTTCTTTAGAAAAGTTGAGATGCTAAAAATGAAAGTTTTTGAAACACATATCAAAAGGATACTAATTAAGTCAACCACCAATGACTAATTAAAGCACCAAGAGTGGCCTTATCCCCTATTTGATTAGACCGCTCTGAGAAAGATAAAAAACAAGCTTTCATAGTTTAGAGCCCAGCTCTAACAACTTCTCGGTATGTGAGGTGAGGTACTTCATTTGGTTTGAATAGGGGGATGACCCTTTTTTGGTTAAAGTAGCCACGACTTTGGTCGTGGTCAATTTAAACCCATAAGCCCAGTCCAGTTGCATCCATGTTCATTAAAATGACTGATTTTAATGACTTGATCAGTCACTATCCCTCGTATTATAAGATTCTCTCACCCTGTGGTCGATATTCCATTCCCTTTAGTCGTAGGTGCCTGTTATATATTGATTTAAATGGGACGGGTCTCGCGAGATACATATGATCGGCCCTTCAGGTGTCTCGGTGATACAAACAAAGAAAAGACAATAGTTTTTAACATACCCTTGAACAAAAATCCAATCCTTACCAAAATAGGAAATAGAATAATCTACTTTCTTTTTTGCTTCCAATTGATTCCCCTCGACAATCAAGTTGCACTTCTTTCTAACAAGTGGCTGAGAGTTTGCAAGCAACCTTGGCCTCTTGGAAAGATTTCTCTTTCCTCTTTTTTCGGTCCGACCAGAGTAAGACACTTGAAATCGAAGATACAATCAGATCCGATTAGATATGGTCCTATATGACCCAACCATGGAAATTAGAATGGTTGGCCTGGTTGTATAGTAGAATGAGAAAAGGGGGATTCATTTCCATTCTCTATTTGGGCACGAATAGGAACTTCCAAAAAATGGAAAAGAAAATACATGTACATAATGTAACGAAATATTCCAAAATACGTGATCTAATAGATAGGCTGGCCACAGAAAAGAAAGAGTTTACGAACCACATAACAATTCATTCTTGCGTGCAGCGCATGGGCCCATTTCTCCAGAATAACTATACTATAGTCGTTTACCTAATATAACATCAATTATTAGATCTCACCTCTCCTTTCCCATACCATAGCTAGGAGAGATAGTGTATCCACAGAAGAAAGAGTATGGCCCCTTGCCCAATATTTCATTTAGATGACGTTCAAATGCCTTTATGTTATAGGTTGTGTTGAGCATGCTTCTTTAATAGAAAACAAACTCTTTTTCCATGACAATAGATGCGACTATAAGTGGCAGGATGGTAAGTTCTCTATAGACAATGGGGATGATAACATTCAACTCACTCCCATGATTTAAAGGTGAGGCGGTCTTGGGATCATGTCAACCTAAAGGTAAATTATATGGGTTAATGATGGTTTGGCATGAGTTTTAGTTATTGATCAAAGAATAGGCTAGGTCGTATGTCTTTGTAGTCAATCTTTCTACAAAACTACAACAATTACACCCATTGGATCTTTCAAGCACCTAACAAATATGCAATTCATAATCATCCAAACCCTGAATCAAACATCCCAATTTTTAGTATGATATCATTGATATGGATTAAGTGTAATCGCACATATTTAGAAGATTGCAAAAGGTAGTAAACCATAGACTTAATTGTTCACCATTGCCTTGTCCCCTATAACCCTCTTTTGAGGATCTTATGGGTTACCTAATGTTCACTTTTATCCCTTTTTTGAGAATGGTAAGGGTTTATAAAGTTTGGGGTTTTAACCCATCAAACCCATTAGGAGATTTGGGGTTTTCACCTATCAAATTCCAATTAGTAAGCTTAAGCAATGGTGGAATCCATACTCAACAACTAAAATCAAGAATACACAAAAACACCCACACACAATTACACATTAGTTTAACATAATCCCAAAACTAAATTACTTAGCTACTATTGAACAAAATAAAGATAAATATACCATAGGCATTTCCCAAAACATCCATTCTTCACAAAACCACTAAGAAACTAAACCTCCAAAAGTAGTTACACACTTGCACAATTAGGGTTTCCTTCTTTCAAATCCAAAATTAGTTATAAGGTAAGCAATACCCAAAGAAGAAATTGCTAATATATTGTTTGGGATTTTTCTAAGTACTTTTATAAGTCTGCCCCTGGGCATATTCCTGCTGAAATACGATCATGCATGACTGTCCGCGATCGCAGTTGTGTTCCACAACTGCATTGTATTGACCATCTTGACTAATTGTGACTGTGGATTATGGACCGCAGTTACAATACCTAAGGCTAATGTTGTCTAGGTCTTCAGTTGCACTCTTTTTTTATCCCCTTTTATCATTTTCAGCCCCAATCCACATCTTTCAATATCCTCAACTCTATTCTTGCAAAAAGTGGATATTAGTCAATTTTATCACCAATAAGTCTCATTAATTTCTTTAAAACTAGGTATTGTGCAAAAATGTTTAGTGAGAATGAGTGGAAAAATCCCCCTTCATCAAGGGGGCTATTCAAAGTAAAAAAAAACTACTAGACTATATGGATTACAACTGAACTTCAAATACTACTTGTTTGATTAATTCAGGGGTAGTGCTGGAACATAACATTTGACAATCTCTATTTCTATATGGTAATTAAAGTCAAACATGAGCAAACCAGGTGCAATTCAATCCTAATTCCTAGCAATGATTCCCAAAAAAGCAAAACCTCAATAGACCGAGGCCCACTGCTATAAGGACTACACTATATAATAGAATGACTAAAGAAATTGCCAATAGTTTCTATTGAAAGACAGGTTGGCTCTTTATAAATGGTGACCTCATAATCTCTTTTTGATAGGAAGAGATATTAATAATTATCCCAAGGAGGCTTACTACTCAGTTGATATGAGATTGAGTGGAAAATTGAGTGGAAAAATTACCCCTCATCATGATCCCATGGAGGCTAACTATTTATTTATTGAGATTGAGTGGAAAAATTACCCCTCATCAACACCCTTAACTTAAGACCTTTCTTGTCCTCAAGAAACACTATCCTTTATTATGATACAACTTATATGTATTCCCTTATTCTATCACTGAATGATCATGATGACTCAAACATGATTTCTACCACTAAAAGCTTTTAACACATAGGAAAATAAGCTTTTAACAACTTTTCTTATCATAAGATGAAATATCGAAGGATGAAATAGACTTTGGGGAGCAAGCATGTAATAGCCACTAAAACTTTAGAAATGATTCACATGTTGACTTCAATCATGCAATACTTCCATTTATCTCATTGTGCAGAAGATGATAAAATAACCTACCCAAACTAGGTCACATGCCTCCTCACAAGAAAGGAAAAAGTCACACACTTAGTTACCAAGCATGCAACAATGAATTTTGAGTGCAAACACTTACTTTCTCAATAAGTTCTCCATGTTAACAAGTATCATGTCATATGCTTTCCCTTATTTTCAATCACCACTACAATGAACGCACTTGGTTGTAGAACACAAAGAGCTTTTTGTGCTTGTAATGTAGGTTTTGGGTTGGGGTAGGATATCATTTGGGAATAACATGGCTACTCCCCTCATTGAACATTCACATCACAGTTTTTCAATCCTCTTTTTTGGATAAGGGCCACTCTTCTTTATTTTCTTTCATTTCCTACGCCTACTAATAGCTTCCTTTGTGTACCACTTTTCTTTCATTTCTTTTTCTTGTAACTTATGCACACTTCATTCCTATGATGAACTCATTTATTTTCTATTTATTTATTTTGTGGTTCAAGTTCATGAGGCATTTCACTAACAAATTTCTGGCCTTATACTTTCTTCCATTAACCTTTACCACCCCCAACTTAGGATTTTAGCCTTAAGTTACATTTTCAAGTTCAATGATGGTTTGGTTAGTAAGAGAGATAAAAAGGATGGGTCACAGGTTATAATAAGTTTTCCAAAGAAAGGTCCAAGGGCTCAAAGTGGGTACTAATGATAATTATGCATCGGTAGTCTTTTTAGGTTAAAATTGGCTTCCAAAATCACAAGATGGACTATGATTATTTTACCAACCAAGAAAAGTCAAAATTTAGCTTTGAAAGACTAATTAGGCAAGTTCTAGAAGGTACAAGTACATATGAGATAAGGACAATTAACCTCACACACATGGCATGTGAATGTTGTTTGGGGGTTCAATAGTTTTACCCCTTTGAGACAACGATGGAGTAATCACTATTTTTCCAACTTTAACTTTCAGAGTTATAGAAAGAGGGAAAAATTTTGTCACAAATTTGCTCACATCTATGACTTCGAATTTTGCAAAAATTTCAGACGGAGAGGGTTGTTTTATTCATCATCAATTTCCACCAAGGAAGAAGGAATTCACTCATGTCAGTATGCTTGATCTCATAAATATAATTGATTTGTTGAGCCCCAACTTTCACCGACTTTCCCTAAAGTTTGATAGTCACCTTAAGTGGGTCTAAAAAGATACTTCACCGATATTTTCATAAAATTCACGGACCCATTGCTCATTTTCAATGCATGGACCAGAGTGAAGCACCACCACCCTATGGCTTTGAGTTTGTCAAGAAGCTCCTATAGTTTCTCTAGCATATTTTCCAAGAAAATTCTTCTCTCCACGAGCAGCTTTGTCTTAAAAAAATCCCTATAGTAATGAGTGTGCCACTCATGTGACATAAATTAGATGTGATCATACTTATCTATGATGTTTTCCTGAAAGCACTAAGCACATATTATATCTTTTGTTGATATTTTAATCATGCAAACTGTGATATTTTGATCACTAGAGTTTATTGGACTAGGTTCTTGGCGTTGCTTGACTTATAATTGAAAATGCAGGATTTTTGGCCTGGCAGGAAACTACCCTCAGTTAGTGTGATCACTAGTCAGGACGGCATTCGTGTTTCTTCAAATGTGGTCTATGACCGCTATCACAATACTTGAAGGAGGTTCCATTGTTAGCTCTGCATGCTCAAATTTCTTCTAATTTTAGGCCAATAGCATGTTCTACAATATGGGTCCATATGAGGATCATTTGAATAATGCTACAAGGTGGACGGACGTGCCCTTTTGAAAACAAACATCATTAGTGAAAGTCCAATTGGGCAAATCATCAAACACTTGGTGTTCATATTTTATTTGTCTACATTTTCCAAATATCCTTAGGTACTCAAGAATTCACACTTGTATGCATACCTTGTTCAAGCAGCCAACATCTCACCAATATAAAGTAAGACAACATAGAAAGCATAATAATTAAAACTTTAGTCCCTCTCTAAATTATGCATTATTGGGCTTATTATTACAAATAAAATCACAGACACATGACACTTACCGGAGTTGTGATGCAGCAGGAATGCAACTATGTTGTTTGAGAGCTCAAAAACTTGGCCAAAAATTAGACCAAATTATAGAGTACAATCTTGAAAGGGAGTGTGAGGGAAATGAGGGAAACTAGGGGTTAAATGGAAAAGTGGTCGCGACAGTTATAAGGGACTGCATTTGTGAACACCTGCATAACCACAATCGCTCTTGGGGACCGCAATCGTGGTAACTGAGAGTAATTTTGCTTCCTTATTTTTCTCTGTTTAGCATTTTACTCAATTTTGACATATTTATCTCATGTTCAACTTATCCAATGAACCCTATAGTGCCATAAATGCATGGGTTATTCATATGAAAAAGATAACATCTATCCTACAAAAACATAACAAAAAAGGATACAAGCCCCTCTCATGGCATTTGTGGGTTTCCTCCCACCTATCACCTTAGTTATTATCATGGTGCGATGTCTTTCTTCCTTCATTCTCAGGGTGGGTCTTTGAAATTCTCTTAATTCATCTTCTCATTTTCAACATCCACTATAGATACTACTTGTAACTCTGTAGTTTGCTTCTCTAACTTTGAAATTTTGAAAGAGATCTCAGTCTCTTGCACTCTAAATTTCATCTTTCCCAGCTCTAGATCAGCAATGGCTTTCCGGGTGGCAAATAAAGGATGAAAAAGAATGATAAGCACCTATAGGTCCATTCACAATCCAGTACAATGAAATCCACTAGGAGACTGAACTTTTCCACTTTAAAAAGGATGTCAAACAATATACCCACCAGCATTTTTATAGACCTGTCCCCCATCAACAGTCACATATAGGTTGGCATCGGGGTATCTAAACCAAGATTATTGGATATGACAAAAGGTATTAAGCTGATTCTCACACCAAAATCACATAGAGCTTTTTCAAATTCATGCATCCCAATTGTACATGGAAGAGTGAATGCTCCGGGATTATCTTTCTTTTTCGCAACCTTTCTATCCATGATAGTGCTACATTCATGAGTGAACTCAATAGTATTACCTTCAATAAGCTTTTTCTTAAACATCAAATTAGTGTATCCCGAGATCTCTTGGATATATTCAAGCAAACGGATATTTATTGATAGGTTGCTAAGTTTTGCCATGAACTTTCTTAATTTGTCACCTTTATATTTTTTATGCAATTGTTGAGGGAATAGGGGAGAAACTTGGATAGTTGGCCCTGCATCACCTTGTGGCTTCCTAACTTCTACCACTTCTTCATCATTTCCCTCAATCTCTTTCTCTTCATTTGTTTCTTTTATTTAGGGAATCACTCACTTTTTTTCTTTACCCTTGAGTAAATTCTCACTCAAGTCTCCTCTAGAGGGCTCATTACGTACCTTCCCACTCCTTGTGACAATTTCTAGAACTTGGGCATCATTCTTTAAACTAGCAATCATGTCACTAGAGAGTCCACCTCTAGGCCTAGAATTTAGTTATGTGGAGATTTTCCTGACTTAGGTCTCTGATTTCTTAATAGAGATAGAGTGAGACACCACTGTTTGAGAGAGTTGGGAAAAACTACCCTTCATCTCGTGGATCATATTATTTATACCCTCCACTATACTCAAGATATGTGCCAACAAATCCTTGAGTTTGAATTTTTTAGGGTCGATGATATTTGACTCTTCTGATTTGGCTCAATTATTAGGAGGAACATAATGGTCATAGTCAATTTCCTAATCAATCCAATATCTATCCCTCTCGCAATCCATCCAACTTTGATTACCACCTTTCCTTTGATAGGCGGGGCAGGACCCCCCCAAGTAGTAGCCAAATAGTAGATTTCCTCATCCAACTTCTTTTCCTCTTCATCATCTTCATAATATTTTTATGTTATGTCTTTGATCACTTTCACGAGTGCGCCTATAACACGCATAGTCAAGAGTTTGAGTTGGGTCATTATTTTTTCCATGTTCTCCTCTTTTTCATTATTCTACTTTGTTTGTTCATTATCGACCATGGAAGTAGTAGAAGGAAACATGGGATCTTTAATTTCTCGGGCATGCCAACCCCAATTTATTTTTGACACCTCCAATCAATAGAAAGGACGTGTGGTGGTCCAACTTTACTAGGGAACCACCCACCACATTATCTAACATTGTTTTCTTTAACAGATCAAGGGCGTGATAGAAGATATTGAGAAGCATTTTCTCTAGGAATTTATGATTTGGGCATTGAGCAAGCTTACCGTTAAACCTCTCCCAAGCTTCAAACAATGCTTCTCCATTCATTTGTCGAAAATTTACAATCTCATCCCACTTTTGAAGCATTTTTTATGGTAGGAAATATCCATTAGTAAACACATTAGTAAGCTCATCCCAAGATGTAATTGAGCCGGGTCGAAGTGAGCGAATCCATAAAACTGCCTTGCCCATTAATGAGAATGGGAAAAGGAGAAGCCAAATGGACTCTTGAGTAACTATATTGAATGGTGCACCCACTTCTACAAAATTCTTCAACTGGATATGTAAGACCCCAAAAAAATTCTTAGCTTAATTCAGTCCTTTAAGCTTGTTAAGGGGGACACAGACTTAGAAAATGCTAGCTAAGTATTCCGACTTAGTGTTATTTTAGCCTTTGAAAGTAGAAAATATTATTTTCCGACCTTTACATCCATTAGCTGTTGATATTTGAGTTAATTCATGATCAGGAATATCAATAGGTGTTCCCAAACAAGTTTTGGATTTTTCAAACTTTGCTTGAAGAACCTTTGGAATCTTAAACAAGTGAATCAACACGATCTTTATGCGTCACGTCAACTATCGCATCGATAAATGTTTTCCCTATCTCCCAGCGTCCAATTCCAGTGAACCAACATGGACTCGACGCAGCGCATTGGATGTCGCGTTAATACTAATGATGCGGCGCATCGGCCTGCGCATCGATGGTTCAATTTATAGTCATTAAAAGGGCACATCCTAAGGGTTAATTAAGTCTTTTTTTCCCACCCTTCATCCCCCATAACATGAAATTTAGTCCTTTTCTTTCAAAATATAATCATTCTTTCATAAATTTCTCAAGAATAAAAACCCTAGGTGAATTAAATTCAAATTTAAGGCTCAAGATTCCACTATTAATTTCCTAAAATTCACCAACTAATGTATGTGAAGGGTTTATCCAAGGGTTCCTTCCACCCTTGGAGTCCAAGAAACCCTTTTAAAGTTCATGTAGAAAGATTTCATGATTTCCATGTTTTGAATTAAAGTGTATTCATAATTTATTAAAAGATTTATGTAGAGTTAATTGATATACATGCTTTATCAAGTGAATTTATGTTGAAACTATTGGAATTGTGTAATTGGAATTGAATCATGATGCCTACATATTATTTTAGCATTATGTGCATATATTATGCCCCACAAGTGTTGGATGAACTGCCCATGTAAGTGGAATAGCAAAATTATATCAAGTTAGCATGTATGAAAGTGTTTTCTTGAATGCCTAAATGAATGAATGATGACTAAGTAGTTAGTTACTATGTCTCAATATTATTCCATGTCTTTTAAGTTTATGCTATCGAGTCCTGGGGGTATTTAATACCTGATAATTTAGCTGCTTGTCTTGTGCCATGGTCAATCACCGAGAAGTATCAGTCATGTCACGATTAGTAGAATTTAGTCAGTTACAGAACTTAGGAAAAACTTAGTGGACTCCAAATTGGTCTAGTTCAATCCACTAAAATCAGTTCATTTCGGTTAGATATTATGATCAGAAACAGTCTAGTCTATCCTAGTACAATTTAGAATTCAGTCCAGTGTCTATTCTGTTTATAGTAGGATTCATCATCGAGTGAACCCAAGGATAGGGACTCACCTACCTACCCATGTTGAGACATTAACCTCCTAGTTGAGGTTTGATGAGGTGATCTACCTACTATTTAAGGGTACCACTATTCTCGATTAGAACACCTATCAGATGAGGGTGACTCAGCACTTGTCCTTACTCGTGGCATGGTATTGACACCCTTGCAACTAGGGTTACATGTTAGACCCTAAAATAGATAGAGAAGAGGTATGTTTTTCACATGATTACTTCCTATAGTCTCAGTTTAAGATTCATTCTTAGTATGGAACTCAGTTCAGTTTTGCAGATTCAGTACTATCAGACACAGTTACTCAGCTCAGTACGAGACTCAATATAGTTCCATAGAATCAAGACTGTTAGATACTGTCATTCAGCTACTAGTAATTCAATATCATTATACTCAAATATCAATTACTCAGTATTCATATTTAGCATTCAGTGTTATTACAATCTCAGTACAGTTTACATAATCATGCATGTATTCTCATTCAGTCAATCTTATGATATTCAGTTAGTATTGTTCATGCATATGAACCCATGCATTTTAGACTATCTCACTAAGCATACTAGTACATTCAAAGTATTGACGCATATTTTTCTTTTGTGCTATGACGTCTTATATCATTGGTTCAGACGTTTAGGCTCTCGAGCACCCTTAGCATATTAGATTCTCAACATATAGAGTTAGTGGTAAGTCCTCATAGTTTGTGGATCTGATTATTTATTTAAGCATGTCAGTTCATATTTAGTAGTCAAAGTTAGTTGGTAACTTGTCCCATCAACTCCACAGCTTAGACAGTTCAGACAGTTTAGAGGTATTTTAGATTAGAGTATTTTCAAACAGTTATTTATTTTTCAGTATTGATGTTCAATTTTGGTATTGTGAAACCATATTTAGTATTATTTACAATATTTAACCTTATGGCTAGTTTTCCACCTATTTTTTGCATATTTATCATTTTATTATCCAGTTATTAATGCAGGTGCCAGTCATAGGTTAGCTTGTGGTCCTTCGAGATTATAAACACTGTGTAGTATCTGGGGTACAAACTCGGGGAATTATAAACTTTGTATTAGAGCCTATGGTTCAACAGAGTCCTAGGAAGTCTAAAATATGCATTTATTAAAGTCTTGTGCATGGGTGTGTTGTACGCCACACTTATAGATAGGAGGCTATAAGATGTTTTAGGAAAAGTTTCCCTTCTTTCAATATTCATGTTGTTTGAGTGAGCATGAGCTCTAGTTAAACTCTCATTCTAATCCTTTCTTTTTTATTTACATAAATATGCCTCAAAAGAGGACTAAGGGAAGAGGAATGGGAGACCATCCAGAACCCCATCCCATCCAACCAGATCTATTGGATGAACACGTCTCCCATACTGAGTACAGAGCAGCATTCACCACCCTAGCTCAATTTTTTGGCAGCCCAGAATGAATGCTTAGCTACCATTCTATCCAACCTAATATTTCATACTGCTGCTTTTAGGATTTGGGACTTCACCCGAATAAACCCTCCATTATTTACTGGGCCTAAGTCAGATGAGAACCCTTAGAAATTTCTTGATCAGATGCATAAGGTTATTGATATTATGGGGGTGACCGCTGTCGAGAGTGTGGAGTTAGCCATATATCAGTTGTAGGATGTGGTTTACTCATGGTTTAAAAAGTGGAAACTAGAAAAGGCCGCAGATACAGGGCCCATAGAGTAGGATGAGTTTGCCATTTCTTTTCTGGATAGGATCTTCCTACTGGAGTTAAGGGAAGCAAAGGTTTTTGAGTTTATCAATCTGAATTAAGGCGATATGGAAGTGAAAGATTATTCTCTCAAGTTTACTCAATTAGCTAGATATGCTCCTTATGTGATGGCAGATAATAGATCCTGAATAAGTAAGTTTATGCCAGGGGTGTCTAGCAGCATGGTCAAGGAGTGTAGGACCATAATGTTTATTAAGGAAATGGACATATCCAGACTCATGGTCCATGCTCAGAATATAGAGGAGGCCAAGAATAAAGAGAAGGAAAAGGAGAGTAAGAGAGCAAGAATCGATAGTTTTAACTTTGCTTAGCCTAAGTTAGAGGGTGGGAATCATTTTCACTCCTACTCGAAATCTTTAGTCCCAGTTCCATCCTCAGCCAGTGCTCCTGTGCCAAAATTCAAAGATGGAAATAGGGATAGGGCACCAGTCCCTAAACCTCAGGACAGTGTTAGCAGTGCCCAAGCCAATCCTCTTTCTCAGAAGTCTAGTAGAAACTACCAGGGTATCTATAGAGTGAGCAGCGATGTGTATTTTAGGTATGGAAATCCAGGCCACAGAGTCAGAGATTGTCCCTAGTCAAGTTCTTAGGGTCATAATAACCATTCCCCAGCTCAGTCCGGTCGCCTGAATCAATATGGTGCTGCTTCTAGTACCACCAGTGGGCAGCGCCAAAAGCAAACTCTATGCTCTTTAGTCCTGACATGATCAGGATAGTTCTCCTGATACAGTCACTGGTATATTACACGTTTTTTGTTTGTATGTTTATGCTTTGCTAGATCCAGTAGCTTATTTGCCCTTTGTTACTCAATACATAGCAATTGATTTTGAAGTTAGTCCCAAAATTCTAGAAGAGCCTTTCTATGTCTATACCCCAGTGGGTAAATCTATCATATCCTGGTGGGTATATAGGAACTGCCTAGTCATAATATCTCAAAATGTCACTTCAGTAGACTTAGTTGAATTAGAGATAATGAATTTTGATATCATTCTCAGCATGGGTTGGCTTTATTCCTGATATGCCTCAATCAAATGCAAAAATAGAATTATCCAGTTTCAGTTTTCAAATAAACCAATCCTAGAGTGGAGGGGTAGTACTTCAGCACTTAGAGGTTAGCTTGTTTCCTACCTAAGGTAAAGGAAAATGATATCTAAGGGATATGTCTACTATCTCGTTTGAGTCTAGGACTCTATTTCAGAAAACCCTGCTCTTGAATCAGTGTCAGTAGTATGTGAATTTCTAGCTATGTTTCTCAAAGATCTTTGCAGGATTTCTCCTGAAAGGGAAATTAACTTTGGAATAGACCTTCTTCTAGATAATCAGCCCATATATATCCCACCATACAGAATGGCAGCTACAGAACTCAGAGAATTAAAGACCAATTAAAGGATCTCCTAGATATGGGGTTCATTAGAACTAGCGTGTCCCCGTGAAGGGAACCAATTTTATTCATTCATAAGAAAGATTGTTCCCTCAGAATGTGTATTGACTATCGTCAGTTAAATAAATTCACAGTCAAGAACAAGTATCCACTTCCCATAATCAATTACTTGTTTGACCAATTTCAAGATGTCTGTTACTTCTCTAAGATAGACCTTAGATCAGGCTATCACCAGCTCAAAGTCAGTGAGTGTGACATCCCAAAAATAGCTTTCAGAACTCGATATGGTCACTTCAAATTTTTAGTCATGTCCTTTAGTCTTACCAATGCCCCAATAGCTTTCATGGACTTAATGAACCGTGTGTTCAAGCAGTACTTGGACATGTTCATCATAGTATTCATATATGACATTTTTGTCTACTCTCGTAGTGAACATGATCATAAAGACCATCTTAGAATAGTACTATAGACTCTTTGAAATTATCAGTTATTTTCAAATTTAGAAACTACAAATTTTGGTTAAGTTCAGTAGTTCTTCTCAACCATATAGTTTTTAGGGATAGCATTAGGGTTGATCTCCATATGATTTAAGTAGTAAGAAACTGGCCCAAATCTATCTCTTCTTTAGATATCAGGATTTTCTTAGGTTTGGTTAGCTATTACTGAAGGTTTTTTTAGGGATTCTTATCTATTGTATCCCCTATGTCCAGACTGACTCAGAAGAAAGTTAAATTCTAGTGGTCAGATTCTTGTGAAAAGAGTTTTTAGGAGTTCAAGACTCGACTCACTACAGCTCTAATTTTGACCCTACCAGATAGTTCAGACGACTTTGTTATGTATTGTGATGCCTCCTAAGTGGTCTTGGGATGTGTTATGATGTATAGAGGTAAGGTCATAGCCAATGCCTCTAGATATCTTAAACCCTATGAGAAGAATTACCCTACTCATGATCTTGAGTTAGCAGCAGTAGTGTTTTCTTTAAAGATTTGGAAGAACTATTTGTGTGGTGTGCACATGGATATGTTCACTGACCATAAGAGTTTGCAGTATGTATTCTCTCAGAAAATCCTAAACCTCTGTCAGAGAAGGTTGTTGGATTTATTGAAAGACTACGACATGAGTGTTTTGTATCATCCGGGCAAGGCCAATATAGTGGCCAATTCTCTCATTAGAATGTATATAGGTATTATTGCTCATGTCAAGGACAATAATAACATATTAGCTCAGGAAGTTCATCAGCTAGACCAACTAGGTGTCCTCTTAGTCAATTCAGCAGAAGAAAGTGTATGGGTACAGAGTAGTTTAGAGTCATCCCTAGTTTCCGAAGTAAAGGAAAAGCAGGATAGGGATCCCAGTATGGTCAAGTCAAAAAAATCAGTCAAAGATCAAAAGGTAAAGGTTTTCTCCTAAAGGAAAGATGGTTTTTTGCATTGTTAGGTTCGATAATGTCTGCCAGGTGTAGATGACTTGAGGTAGTGAATCCTTACAGAAGCGCATAGTGCGCACTACTCTATTCATCAAGGGTCCAGTAATATGTATCATTATTTGCAGGAGATCTACTGGTTGAGTGAGATAAAGAGAGATATTGCAGAGTTTGTGGCTGAGTGTTCAACATTTCAGCAGGTTAAGATTGAGCATCAACAAACCTAGTGGTTCCACGCAGGAGTTCAGCATTCCCACCTGGAAATGGAAAGAAGTAAACATAGACTTTGTGATGGGTTTACCTCTCACTAGTCATCAACATGATTCAGTTTAGGACATTGTAGACAAGATGACCAAATTAGCTTATTTCCTACCAGCCCATACCTCTTACTCAGTCGAGGATTACGCCAAACTCTATATCAGGGAGTTGGTTTAATTTTATGGTGTTCCATTGTCCATTATCTCAGATAGAGGTAACCAGTTCACCACTCATTTTTGGAAAGCATTCCAAAAGGGTCTTGGTACCTGAATTCACCTCAGTACAACCTTTCATCCTCAGATAGATGGTCAAGTAGAAAGGACCATTCAGAATTTAGATTATATGCTATGAGCATATGTGATATACTTTAAAGGTAGTTGGTATGACCACTTTCTTTTGATTGAGTTCGCATACAACAATAGCTATTATTCCAGTATTCAGATGGCTCCGTTTGAGGAACTTTATGGGAGAAGGTGTAGATCTCCTATTGGTTGGTTTGAGGCGGTGAGGCTATAGTGGTAGGGCCTAACTTGGTATTTGATACGTTAGAGAAATTTTAGTTGATCAGGAGAAGGCTTAAGACTGCTCAGAGCCAACAGAAGTCATATGCAGATGTGCACAGAAAAGATCTTGAGATCGATATTGGTGAGTGTGTGTATTTGAAAATCTCTCCTACGAAAGAAGTGAAGCATTTTTGAATCTCTCCTATATGTCAATCCTTAACAAATTCTCAACTGTTTTAGAAAGGTAGCTTACGAGCTTGAGTTTCCCTCAGAATTATATTCAGTCCATCCAGTGTTTCATGTATCCTTGCTAAAGAAATTCATAGGTGACCCATTAGCCGTAGTCCCTATATAGGGCATAGATATTCAGAACAGCCTCTCTTACGAAGAGATTGCATTCAAAATCCTTAATTATCAAATTCACAGACAGAAGAACAAAGAAGTCCCTAAAGTCAATGTTCTTGGGAAGAATCAGTCCGCTGAGGGAGCAACTTGGGAAGTAGAAGCAGATATGCGAACCATGAATCCTCACCTCTTCACTGCAAACTTATATTCAGATCAAGGTAATAGTTTTCTTTAAGCTTATTCAGTTTTATGCTCAGATTTTCCAGTATAAACTTGGTATCAATTACCATTTATTATTCATTCATATGTTCATGAGTCAGTTCAGTCATGTATTCATGCATCAGATATGCATGTTCATAATGAAATTCAATATTTTAGAAAGGTCAGTCAGTTTCAGATGTTCATGTTTAGTAAGTAAGTTTAGTCTACCATTATTCTCAGCTTGGTCAGTCTTATTCGAGGATGAATGTTCCAAAAGGGGAGATAATGTAAATCCCTACAAAAATTCTTAGCCTAATTCAGTCCTTTAAGTCTTTAAGGGGGTCCCAAACTTAGAAAATCCTAGCTAAGTTTTCATACTTTGTGTTATTTTATCCTTCGAATGTTGGAAATCTTATTTTTCAACCTTACATCCATTATATGTTGATATTTGAGTTAATTTATGATTACGAATATCAATAGGTGTTCCCGGACAAGTTTTGAATTTTTCAGACTCCATTTGAAGCACCTTTAGAATCCTAAACCAATGAATCAATATGATTTAATGTGTCGCATCATCTACATGTTGATAAATGTTTTCCTTAAATCTCAAGGTCTAATTCCAGTGAACCGACGTAGACTCGACACGCTGCATTGGATTTTGTGTTAATGCCAATGATGCAGCGCATCGGCTTGCCTGTCAATGGTTTAGTTTATAGTCATTAAAAAAGTCGCATCCTCAAGGTTAATAAATTCTTCTTCCCACGCCCTTCAGGCCCCATAACATGCAATTTAGCCCGTTTTTAGCAAAATATCATCATTCTTTCACAGATTGTGCAAGAATAAAAATCCTTGGTGAAATAAATTCAAATTCAAGGCTCAAGAATCAACCGTTAATTTTCCGAAATTCACTTACTAAGGTATGTAAAGTTTTCATCAAGGGTTCCTTCCTCCCCTGGAGCCTAAGAAACCCTTTTATAGTTCATGTAGAGTGATTTCATGATTTCTATGATTTGAATTAAAGTGTATTCATGTTTTATTACAAGATTCAAGTAGAGTTAATTGATATATTGGTTTTATCATGTGAATTCATGTTAAAACTCTTGGAATTTTGTAATTGGAATTGAATCATGATGCCTACATGTTGTTTTATCATTATGTTCATATATCGTGCCCCACAAGTGTTTGATGATTTTCCCATGTGAGTTGAATAGTGAAATTATATCATGTTATCATGTATACAAGTATTTTCTTGAATGCAGATGTTGGGCGTATTTATACGTCTAAGCACCATAACTTACCCATGTTTTAGCTAAGTTTTGAGAATAAAATACATAAATCTTGCACTTTTAGTCTATTTTTAGTTAAGTGAGATAACCTATGTGATTAGCATGCTTTTCAGGTACTAATGAGGAAGATTACAGCACTTTGGGGACCTGTGGACAGCAAAGGAAAACTTCACATTAAAAGGAAAGCATCTTTTGGAGTGAATGTGATGTATGGGAACTTTTTCCCGGGCAAACTCAATATTTTTAAATAGTTAAGGATGCAGTAGAAATTTATTAGAGAAGTATGTTATTAAAAGCATTATTGCTGAATTTTTAGGGATTCACGTTCTGCATTATTTTGAACACAAGGAAAAGCAGCTTAGCTTGAGGACGGAGAGAGAGAAACTTGTTTCTCTCTTATTGTCGCTAGTCATCTTTATCACGAAGATTGTTCTAAGTTTTGGTATGATGAATATGTCTATTTTTATTTTCGTTTTATTCATGAGTATCTAAGTTTATTTGTTAAGGTTATGGAAACCTTGTAGTATACTCTCTATTGATATGGGTTTTTGAATTTATGATGTGTTAATCCACTTATATCATCATTCTCTTCATTTTGATTGAATTCTCGTCGTTGCAAACATAGAGAATGTGCCATTATAGCAATAACTTATTCGATAGAAAAGTTACTGTTTGGAAAAGAGAGTGTGACAAGAAAATAGGGTTTCCAACCTCTATTTTACATGTTAAAGCCTTAGCAGGATTAACTTCTTGGAGAGTTCGTACAATTGGTTGTACGCTTTTGATTCGATAGAACTAAGGTGAATAAATCCATGACGGTTGAAAAACACTTGGATTTAGAACTAGAATACGTCTCTCTATAAGTGCATGCATGTATAAAATCCGTATTACTCATAGTTAATAGAGAAGTAGAAGCTACAAGGTGGACATAACCCTAACTTGTCATTCTCTGTGATCAAATATTATTACACATATCATCTCATCGTTACACTGATAATATTATTGTGGACCTAAAATGAAACCCCCTTACCTTGGAACCTTTGATCAACAGTCTAATAATAATCGCAATACTTAGTGATCATAGTATTCCCTATGGGATTCGACACCCAACCCAGTTGGGTTCTATATTTGACAGCGACCGCTTGCACTTTCTAACGAGAGTTGTAATTTGGGCGTGTCAAATTTTGGCACTGTTGCCGGGGAATAAGGTTGTCAACTAAGTTTGTGATAGTTAATAGACCCTTTGGTCAAAGATTCTCAAATTTTACTTTTTGTTTGTTGTTTTTGTTTTGTTCAGGTTTAGTGGAGTACATGCCAAATACACGAAGATCGGGTCATCCATTATTACCTATAAATCCTGAACCACATCTCATTGGCAGAATGGATGCGCAACGAGACCTTGAAAGAATAGCTACTCAACAGGAGCAGGCTAGATTAGCTGCATTGGCAGCTGCGCAAGTAAATCAACAGAATGTTGATAACCTGGGTCGGGTACCAAATCTTAATGATGAGGACCTGGGTGATGATGAGTTATTAAATCCAAGGCGTGCAGATGATGTGGCTGCACTAGTGAACAGGAATGTCAACAGAGATTGTCAAGCTATAATGAGACCCGAACGCCAAGCTGTGCAAGTTGCTTTTGATGATGATGATGACGACTTGGATGGGGCTGGTGCCACAGGGGCTATTATTCCTCCGCCCTTGGCACCCAGAGCCAAGTTCAATATCGCTAGCACCATGATCCAGCTATTGCAACTCAAAGGGTTATTTGGTGGACTTGCAGGCGACGATCCGAATATTCATCTAATTAATTTTATCTCAACATACAAATCGTTTGACAATCCAGGGTTTGGATAGAATGTGATACGTCTGCGCTTATTTCCATTGTCTCTATCTGGAGAGGCAACTCTATGGTTAAACGGGCTAACTCCTGACTCTATTACCAATTGGACGCAACTGAAAGAAGCTTTCCTAGAAAGATTCTTTCCGCCATCCAAGAGAGCACAATTAAGAGATGAGATAAGAAATTTCAGACAGCTTCCAACTGAAGCTCTCCACGAGACATGGGAGACGTTCAAGAAAAAGCTTATGCGTTGCCCAAATCATCAGATGACCAATGTCCACTTGATGGAAATATTATATAGGGCTTTGAACTCGGTGACTAAGCCAGTGGTAGCTAATGTTGCGGGTGGGTCATTGATGGACCTTACTTTTATTGACGCATGTGATATACTGGATCATATGACAAGACAGAGTAGAGCTTGGCATACCAGGAATTCTGAGGTAGCAAGCTCTACTGTATCTATTGGCATGACGGCAGAACAGAGACGAAGAGAAAAGGACCGTGACCAGGATATGGCTCACATGAAAATGCAGATGGACCTTCTTACGAAGCATTTATTATTAGGAAAGACAGAAAAGGTCAAGGCTGTTGTATCCCAGAGAAGAGATGACTCCGATTCTGAGGAGGAAGCAAATTACTTGAATAATCAGGGGGGTTTCTCAGGCAATGTCCAAGGAAACCAAGGTCTGAACTATTATGAAAAATTCGGATACAAGGACCGAGACCAAGGGAATTGGAAGAATAAGAATGACAGGAGCGGTTTGTATGTCCCTCCTAGAAATCGTGAAGCTGCTACACCTAGCTATGGGAAGATATCCATGGAGGACATAATGGATAAGCTGTTGAAAGGAGTGGAGCAAACCAACATGGGAGTAACTGAGGTAAAACATGATTTGTCCTCAATAAATCAATTGGTTGACTCACATTCCACTTCAATAAAATAGCTGAAACAACAAATGAGTCAACTATCAGCGACATTCAATCAAAGAAAAGCTGGCACTTTACCAAGTGACACTGTCCAAAATCCAAGAAAAGATGGATCATGTTTGGCTATTACAACCAGGAGTGGTAAGGTATTGGAAAATCCATCCAAGGGCAAGCCTGTGGTTGATAGTATAGAGGAGAATATTATTGAAGCAGATCATGATGATTCTGTAGAAGTTGAAAATCAGGATGAGAAAGTTCATGATACTACACCTAGATGCCAGCAGTCTTTAAAGATTGATAATGCGAAGCACAATAAAAAGGAAGTGGTGGAGAAAACTCTTCCAAATCCACCACCACCTTTTCCTCAAAGACTGAAGAAGAAGGCTGATGAAACCAGGTTTAGTAAATTCATGACCATGCTGATGCAACTGACTATAAATGTGCCTTTGGTAGAGGCACTGGAGCAAATGCAAGGGTACGCCAAATTCATAAAGGACCTTTTTGACATAGAAAAGGGCAGTGAGCTATGAACTGGCAGATAATTTTCATTATTGCAGTGCAATTGCCAAGAGGTCTTTGGTACAGAAGAAGGCAGATCCGGGTGCTTTCACTATTCCTTGCATGGTTGGATATTTAGACTTTGCTAAGGCTTTATGTGATTTAGGGGCTAGCATTAATTCGATGCAACTAGCCATTTATAGACAGTTGGGGTTGGGCAATCCTACACCAACCAACATGCGGCTTGTAATGGCAGATAGGTACCTGTTGGTATCTTGTATGATGTATTAGTAAAGGTTTCTACCTTCATTTTTCCTACAGACTTTGTTATTTTAGATTGCGAGGTGGATTTTGAGGTTCCCATAATCTTGGGTCGACCTTTTCTCGCAATAGGAAGTATGCTTATTGATTTTAGAGCAAATGAGCTTTTATTTCAGATGAATGACGAAGTGATTCATTTTGATGTATGCAAATCAATGAAGCAACCTAAGGTTTTGAATGTGTTCTCTATAGTTGATGTTTTTTATGAGGATGAGAAGGAATTATCTTTAGAGAAGCAGCTTACTGTTGAGCCATTGGCTGCTGTGCTTTTGAACTTTGATTGTGAGGATGTTAAAAAGTATAAAGAAACTATCTGTGCTTTGACAAAAATGGGGTCATATTCTTATGCCCCCAAGAAGCTGGACCTTGACCTTAAGAATTGACCTTTACCACCGATGAAGCCATCCATTAAAGAGCCACCGGTGCTAGAATTGAAAGAGCTACCCAGTCATCTAAGGTATGTGTTCTTGGATAGTGGAAATACACTGCCGATTATTATTGCTGCTGATTTAGGTGAACAACAGGTAGAGGCTCCCATCTCTGTTCTGAAGAGGTACAAGAGAGCTATTAGTTGGACTATTGCTGATATAATTGGTATCCCTCCTGGCATATGTATGCACAAGATTCATCTAGAGGAAGATTGCGTACCCACTATTGAGCATCAGCGTCGTCTGAATCCACCTATGCAAGAGGTGGTAAAGAAAGAAATCATAAAGTGGTTAGATACAGCGGTGGTGTATCCAATCTTAGACAGTAAATGGGTGAGTCCTATACAATGTGTGCTCAAGAAAGGGGACATGACAGTAGTAGCGAACGAGAAGAATGAGCTAATTCCACTCAAGCCTGTCATAGGGTGGAGGGTGTGTATGGATTACCGAAAGCTAAACTCATGGACGTTAAGGGACTACTTGCCAATGCCATTCATGGACCAAATGCTTGATCGATTGGCAGGAAAGGGATGGTTCTATTTCTTGAATGGTTATTCCGAATATAATCAGATTTGCATTGCTCCTGAAGATCAGGAGAAGACCACTTTCACATGCCCATATGGTACTTTTGTATTCAAACGAATGCCATTTGGGCTATGTAATGCACCTGCCACTTTTCAGCGGTGTATGATCTCTATTTTCTCTGATATGGTTAAAGACACCTTCGAGGTATTTATGGATGACTTTTCGATTGTAGGTGAGTCATTTGAGTCATGCTTGGCAAATCTGAGTATGGCTTTGCAGTGATGTGTGGAATTCAATCTGGTGCTAAATTAGGAGAAGTGCCATTTTATGGTTAAGGAAGGCATTGTTCTCGAGTATAAGGTCTCTGAAAAGGGAATTGAAGTTGATCGAGCCTAGATTGAAGTTATCGAGACGCTACCACCTCCAATTTCTATGAAGGGGGTTCGTAGTTTTCTCGATCATGTTTGTTTTTATCGGAGGTTTATTAAAGACTTCTCCAAGATTGCAAACCCATTATGCAAAATTTTGGAGGAGGCAAAGTTTTACTTTGGTGAAGATTGCTTGAAGGCATTTGAATGCCTCAAAGGAAAGCTAGTTGAAGCCCCTATTATTGTAGCACCCGATTGGTCTCGACCTTTTGAAATTATGTGTGATGCAACTGGTGTAGCCTTGGGTGTTTTACTTAGTCACAAAAGAGAAAAGCTATTTCATCCAATCTACTACGCGAGCAAGGCCTTGAATGGAGCACAGAAGAACTATACCGTCACTGAACAAGAGCTTCTTGCGGTTGTTTATGCTTTCGAGAATTTCCATGCTTACTTGTTGGGAACCAAGGTAGTGGTTCATACAGATCATGCGGCTCTACGATATCTAATGGCAAAGAAGGATTCCAAGCCAAGGCTAATTAGGTGGGTGTTACTGCTTTAACAATTCAATTTCGAGGTAAAGGATAGAAAAGGTTGTGAAAACCAAGTAGTTGATCATCTATCTAAACTTGAGAGTGAGTACATATTGCAGACCGACGTTGATATTGATGATGCATTCCCCGACGAAGAGATATAGCAACTATGGTGGAAAATTTACCGTGGTAAGCATATTTTACTAACTACGTGGTAAGCGAAGTGATTCCTGAATATCTCTCCTTTCATCAAAAGAAAAAGTTCATGCATGATGTGAAACATTACTTCTAGGATGAGCCTTATCTTTTTCGATGATATGCTGATGGTATTATTAGGCGGTGCATCCCAGATGTAGAGGTGCCTAGCATACTGGAAGCAAGCCATGCTTCCCAAGTTGGAGGTCACCATGCAGGTGATCGGACGACTAAGAAAGTACTACAAAGTGGCTACTATTGGCCTTCATTATTCAAGGATGCCTATGATTTTCTAAGAAGATGTGATCAGTGTCAGCAGCAAGGTTCTATTTCAAAGAACCATAAGATGCCCATGTCCAAAATGCTTCAAGTAGAGTTATTCGATGTCTGGGGTATTGACTTCATGGGTATATTTGTGAGCTCATTTGGGATGAAATATATCTTAGTTATGGTGGATTACGTATCCAAATGGGTCGAAGCAGTCACTCTAGCTGATAATGTAGGTAAGAGTATTGTGGCGTTCTTAAGTAGAAATATCTTCTCTCATTTTGGGGTACCCCGTCCCTTCATAAGCAATGGAGGATCACATTTTTGCAACAAGCTGTTCAGAGCTGTATTGGTAAAGTATAGTGTAATTAATCCTTATTCCTAGCAATGATTCCCACAAAAGCAAAACCTCACCAGATCGAGGCCCATTGCTATAGGGACTACACTGTATAAGAGAATAACTAAGACAATTGCCAATAGTTTCTATTGAAAGACCGGCTAGCTCTTTAAAAATGGTGCCCTCCTGTTCTTATTTTGATAGTAAGATATAATTATAATTATCCCTAGGAGGTTTACTACTCAACTGATAGATTAGGTGAGCCATCCATGATCACTAAACTCACCAAAGTAGTAAAATATGAAAATTAGAATCATAGATTTCTATATGCTTAAGGAAAATGGGATTTGCAGAGTAGGATACAAAAGTGTATTTATATACAATGGAAAGCCCCTATAATCCATGGATGACTAGTGGAGTTCATAAAAGAAAGCAAAGAAAGGTCTATGACAAAGTTTTCATCTCTCTCGATATCTCTACTTATTGGCTGGGTACTGATAACACTATAATAATAACAAATATAGATAAAGATACTCTTTGTTCTGAATTGATTAAGATGGCGTGAACCCATGAAAAAACCCACCTTATTCATACTCCACACAGCAACTTGGCCGGTTAATATTATATGTCTATGCTAAACTTGGTGATCTATTTTTGTTTCCCCCTTTAAGCATATGTGATATAATAATTCTTATCTTAGAAGAGAAGTATAAATTTTCCCCACTTAAGTTATTAAGTATTCCCAAAGATGAGGTAATTTATGTTTATGTTGAAAATTTAGGTCACCCAGGGAACAATGATCATAAATGGGTTTTTTTTCTTTGTGAAAGGGACGCTCTCTTTTTAATCGCTCTGGTGTATATGTTGAATAGTTAATTTATGCAATCATTTATATTTTAGGCTCAGTAATGTGGTTTTCCCAGATATTTCGGTATATTCTTTGCCAAATTAGGTGGAGTTGGGAAGAAACTAACTATTTTTATCTTGAATCATGCACCGTCACAAGGTACTATTCCTCATAAAAGAATTTTATGAAAATTGGCACTCTTGGTTCATGACAGCTACGTAATATCCTTAGTTTCATCCTATTTCAAGATACCAATGACCAAAATGGAATTAATTATTTTATTATGAAAGTTGGGATCCTACATGCTGGGTTAATCACTATGGTCTAATACAATTTGAAGTTGAATGATTTCGATCGGGGATTTAAATGGCTATACCCTAGTCTTTCTTATTATAGTTACTTGGCTAATTGTTGCATATTATTTCCATTGTTTAATATCTAAAGCGAGAAACATTGTGTAGAAAAAATGAAGAGTATCCTCTTAGAGTTAGGTCTCGATGGGGATATCATAACTATTCTACCTGGTGGGGGTACCCATGTGACTCATGATGGGCGTTTGATTATTCTACGTCCAGATTGTGGTCTTCACATTCTTGAATAGTCAACATTCTTTCTTTAGTTCAATTAGTAGTCAATATGTTTTATACAAAAAGGAACCTATGCAACAAAAGGAAATCCTTGTTTTAGAGAGACAATGCCTTAAGACAGATCCTAGTAGTAGTTGTCGCCTACTTCACTGAGTTGGGCTCAAAGAAAATTTTGATTGGTATATTCCATCAAGAGAAAGCCATATCTATATACAGAAAGCAAAATTAAAATGGTATCCAGTAGCTCACACTTTCCTTGGTATTCTCATACCCAATCACCCATCAAAGAAATATCCTTAGGTCTTAAGTCTACAGCTCCATAGCTTCTGTCGCCTACATAGAGTAGAAAAGAATGATTTGAATGAATATCTCAATGTTTAAGATAAAATAATGAGGGGAACAATCAACAAAGAGAGTATTCTCAAAGATAAAATTGTGATGGAAAAACGTGAGGAGAATTCTCATGTCGAGATATGCAAAATAAAAACACTCCCTAGGAGATGGTATTCTTTGTTTTAGGTCTTAATAGATTCTTCTTTTGATTGATGCTATTATACTAGTTGATTAAATATTTTCTTAATGCCTTTAAGGGATATGAAGAGAGCCCAGTTTGAGCCCTCTTTTAGAAAAAAAATTGTACAAAAAGAGGGCTTGGGGTATATATTGTATACAAATTGATGATGGTTTATCATAATCAGAAAAAAGATCAGTCTCACTCAAGATAAATAGAAGATACTTATGGAACTAGATTTTTATAGGGTCTATCGTAGCTCGAAGGACAGAACAACCAAAGTTAGAGCCCCAAAGAATATGGATTCAAATCAGTTAATATTTGACAAAGAACCTAACCGAGTTTAACAAGCAGTAACCGAAATAAAAGTTTTCCAAAATGGTGTCAACCGGTAATAGAATGTAGCTAGATAATTCATGGTACACTATCTTAAACTTCAAGGTCAGATAGTGCTACAGTAAATATCAATCCACTATCTAGCTCAAAATTAGACTCACAAAATACTAACACTATTATTCGCGTACCCCTTTTTATTTTGTGCTATTTCATTATACACTATCAAAACTTGCTTCTTAGTGATATGTGGGAAGATAATTTCATTATTTAGAACCCCCTCCCCCCCCCCTCCGAGACTTCAGTTACAAACTCTTACTTCTCGGTTTAACTTGGACTAATCCCTTAGCGGGCATGAAATTCCTACTAACCAGATAGAAAGTAAGTTTTCACTCACTACTAAAGCACTATTTCACCTCCACTATATTTGATGTAATGAGGTTTTAGTCCTTACGGGGGAAACCCCAGCCAGATTCAATCCTAAGGGTCAATCTAGCCTTTAAAACTAGTGACATAGTAGTCATAGTCTAAGTTCCTTCTTTTAATGAGAATTTCTTAGGATATCAAAATTTCTCTCCTTCATTAAGAAAGTTATCCAGAAAGCAAGATCTTTGATTGATGTTCCTGAATAAGGATGATCAATGTTAGCTACTTGGAGCTTTCTCAGTAGCTAAATTGAACTACCCCACTCTTAGCTCAAGTTTTTGCTTAATGAGGCATCACTTATTTTATATTAGATTGGACTAAGAGACAATCCTTAATATGGAAGAAGACCTTTTCATTCTTCTCCTTTAATTCCAGTGGATTATTACACTAGGGATAGAATGCTCTTTTATTATGTATATGTATTACTTGGTCAAATACCTAATTGCACTAGTCTCATAGCCATATCTTTAGTGTCCCGCCATTCCTTCTTGCAGGAAATGTAACTCATTCAAAGGTAGATCTCTTAGAGTCTTACTTAAGGTTAAAGGTATTTCTTTAATTAAAGCAAGGAGAGAATAAACTAAGGGAAAACAACCTATGTTCTTATGTAGGATAGGAATAAAGGCTACTAAAATCAGAACTCTCAACCTAAGTACTAAGTAACCAATGAATGGGAATACCAATCTTACATAGAAAATACCACTATCTAAAGTAACTTTGCAGGGAGGCTGCATATATCATTCTAAGATATCAATATGAGAAAGAAAACAAACCTATAACCTTACTGTAGTGTCTTGTAGACTTGCTTTGATACGGAAAGCTCAAGCGAAAACCTATTAAAATTGTGGCCCTATCCCGTCTACTACTCAACCTTAAGTAAATACAGCTAGGAGGATCCATCAAATAGCTTAATGACTTTCTTTGGTCATATAAGAGGTAAGGCCTCCTCCAATTTACCCTAACTTTCATTGTTGAGCTAAAGGAGTTCCCTAGCCCTTCAAGTTTATACGTTGATCCCTGTATGATGGAATTCTTTTTTCTCATCAACTTTACAGTATTATCTGTGCTAGTTTGATCTTCTGAATTAAGGTTTCTGATTGGATTGGTTATAAGTCTACCATACTCTACCATACTATAAGAAAAGAATGCATGTTCATCTGGACATTAAAAAGAAAAGTCAAACCTAATATGGTGTCAATAGGTAACTGACCTGAGGACCTAACTAGCTTCAACCGAGTTCTTGGTAGGCTAGGAAGCATTTCTTTTACTCTTTTATGACTATTAAGTGTTTTAATCCTTGCAAAAATTTTCCTCTTTCATCTTTTCTTTTATGTATCGAGCAATTTTGGAAATAAGGTTCTCGATTAGCTTTGTATAAAGAATCCTATCTTTCTAGTCCTAAGTGAGCCATAGATTATGAGTGAGCTTTCCAGGAGTAGATATTGAGTGTCAAAATACCAATGGATCAATTTGTTTTTATTCAATATAATTATTCAAAGGATAAAGCAGAATAGACGCTTCTCGCAAATAATAACTATCCATAGAAAGTGAGATCCCTTGTCTTTGTTTCCTACCTCTCTATAGAAATAGAATAGCATGATAGAAGCCCTAACCTATAGCAACTATAAATATCGAATCAAGTCTCTGCTCTTTAGATCAGTCCATCCGTAGTTTAGGAATTCTGGTTAATTTTTCCTAAATATAACCTTCCCCTCCCATAAAGAGAGTTTCTTGTTCCTTTTCTAAATAGGATAATGAGCAACACTGGCATGAATTCAATAATAATAAAAAAGGTAAACCCGATGCTAAAACATACCATAGAAGGTTCAACTAGCGCCGGTGCAAGGCCTTCAGATAGTTATAACTTTGCATGAGCTTCAAAAGAAAGAGAGATCGAGTCACTAAGAAGAGAATTACATCCGAGAGCGAAAGAGATTATTGAAGTTGTCCCATGGGTCAACCCAGAAACAACTTCTCAAGCTAATCTATTCGATCTGTTGAAAGTAGTATAACTTCATGTGTGAAGCATAGTACGTGTGAGACAGATCTCCTTTTTTCAATTAGGGAAAGAAAATTCTAATATCAGGTAAGATAGAATCATTAGAATATGAAACTGCCTAAAAATAAAACTATATCAACAAGAGGAATCATATCTTATTCATCGATAAGCCACTTGTTGTATATTGATTGGAAATCATCTGCGAGAAGGTCTTCCGGCACATGCATACTACTAATCAATTCTTTGGTAATTTGTGATCAAATAAAACCTAGGAAGATTTTTACGACTACATAACGTACCTCCCAAACCAAGGAATAAAAGTTGCAGATCAATGTAGTTATCAACCCTTTTTATACAGTTATCGATAGGTTCTTTTGTGGCTCTTCACTCCAACCCAAAAGTACTCTATGAGCCCAATTTATTTAACGTGGACCGTTTATTATAGAATAGAAAGAAATTGGTATAGAGATCTACTAAGTACCCTTAAACTAGATGACATTGTAGGTTAAATCTAGAAAATTAGAGAGATCTTATAAAAGACAACTCGAAGATCCCCTAAAATGAACTTCGTAATAGGTAGCTTGAAGGTGCTATAGAATTTAAAGAGCCTCGTCTCCTATAACAGCCTGAATATGATCTATTATGTTCCACTCTATAGGTAATTTTCTATCTTTGAGTTGCAGCAACTATGAACTATTTTTCCAGATGTCATCAAATGACTGTGCTAACTCAGGTGTAGAACTTTAAGCGTCTAACCTAGTTGAACTAGTAGATAAGGTTCTACTAATAGAAAAAGGGAACAGAGAAGTCAAACTCTACATAAAGTGTAGATCACTTGCAGTGGGTAGAAGAAAATCGTTTTGCATGGGTTTGGTTCATTCTTTGACTGCTCTGCTCCCAAAAGAGAGAGACTGAATTTCTTCCAACTTCCCTATATGAGTAGTATAGAAGTATAGAGCACATTGGTTTATTGTTGACCAATGGAAAACATGTAAAAAGGAGAAAGTTTTTAAACCAATTGACTGGCGTTGACAGATAAATTCAGTCTTTAAGACCCCATAATGTAAGAAAGTCGTAGAGTACATAAGTCGCTTTAAATATATAGGTGAATTTCTTATGGTAGTAATTATGAGTGAGAAAGTAGGGGGTAGTAACTAAAGAGAAAGCCAGACTGACCGCAATTTTAGGAATAGGTTGACTTCATTTCATTTTTGTTATAGAAAGTGATAGTCATTTTGTTTAGTATGAGATCGATTTACACCTCGTAGTGCTTATACTCTCACCTATCAAAGTTCTGTTCAAAACCTCATCCTAGAACTTGTATAGAGAAGGATTTCTCATGGCGTAGCATTTATTCCATACCAACTTAGTTGCTCGGTACTGTTATTGGTATAACAATTAGTGCAATATAGTTTAGCCCAATCAATTCCTCTCGTACTATGGTTGGCTCTTTGCTTCACTCCCTTTAACGCCAATGGTAGATAGGAACTAAACTGTTGCACGACGTTCTAAACCAAAATCACGTACCACTTGAATTAGCGAACAACCAAACCCTTGGGACCTTCTTTAACCCCAAGATATGATGAATCGACATCGAGGTGCCAATCGACTCTGTCTATAAGAGCTCTTGGGAGTCATCATCCTATTATCCCTGATGTACCTTTAATCCATTGAGCAAGAGCCCTTCCATACGGGACTCCCATTTCACTATGGCCGACTTTTATCTCTGTGTGACCAGTCGGTCTCACAGTCAGATAGGCTTAATCCATTATTCTCACGAGTAGAATCTTAGCTTGAGCCGACCTTTGCATACCTCCACTACTCTTTATGAGGCATCCGCCCCAGATAAACTACCCATCTCACAGTGTCTTTACTCTCTCTGAATAATTAGTGTGGAAGTTATCCATCCTTAGATGAAGAAGTGATATTTCAATATTGGTCATTGTGTGTTACCACCTCCTACCTATCCTACATATTTGATTGAGGTTGTCACTATGAATCTATAGTTAAGGTGCGCGGGGTCATACCATCTAGCCATTAGTACTCCACATTTTCATGGAGAATTCAATTTTATCGGGTCCATGTCAGAGACGGTGGGGCAGTCATTACATCATTCGTATGGGTTACTACTTATGAAACAAGGAATTTTTCTACCTTAGGATAATTAGAGTTACTATTGTCGTTTTCTGGGGCTTCTATTTAAAAATTATAACACTTCTCTTTCTGACCTTCCAGTACTAGGAAGGTGTCAGACTCTATACAACGTTTGACCACTTACCAGAGTCCTGTGTTTTTAATAAACTGTCGCTACCCCTTGGTATGTGCTGCTTTCCTAATCAAAATATAGGAGAGCACCCCTTCTCCTAAAGTTACTGGGTTATTTTATCGAGTTGCTTTGTCATGATTCTCTCAAGCACCCTAGTATACTATACTTTTTCAACTGTGTTAGTTTGGGCTACGGTCAGATCATTGAGAGGATCGCACTCCCCATTAAAAGGTTTTTCCTAGAAGTTTCAACCTTGTTGATTAGGACAATAGTCGTGACTATAAACAAACTCATGACTATGGCAGAGTGGTATGCTCTACTCTCTCGTGACCCCTACTATAATTAAAAGACTAAAGTCCCCTATTGAAGATAGGTCACCAAACTATGACTGAGAGTTTTACTTTTTGAAGCACCAGTCACGTAGGGAGATCGGGCTTGACTGAGCCAAAAAGGCTTTGATGACTTAAGGTTCATATTAGGGAAAGTATAGTGAGGGGAAGAGGGGGCATCCCTCGCCCCAAATATCTAATTCACTCTAACAGACAGGAATGGTTTTGTAGTCATAGTAACTTTATAATTTTGTGTACCCATCAGACTAGGACCTTTCGAGGGTTCCTTTAGGATAGATTCACTCTTCATAGATTGAATAAAAACAGAAAACCTTCCACCGGTAGGCGATCGTGTTTTTAACAGGGATTTTTGTTACTCATGCCAACTTCTCACTTTTGATATCTCCAGGTCTTTTCACTAAAAACATTCTCCGATTGACAGAATATTCTGCTACTAACACTTGAAAAAGAAGCTTTCCAATGAATTACTTGATCACTAAAACATTTTTGGTGACTTGGAGCTAGACTAGTGAGCTATTACATTTTCTTTAAAGGATGGTTCCTTCTAATTCCACCTTACACTTGTAATCACTTAATCACTTACTTTTCCATTAATTGATTGCTTAGGGACCTTACCGTGTGATCTGGGTTGTTTCCCACTCAACTTTGGATCTTAGCACCCAAAAACTCTATCTGTACAAATGATCTAGGCCTATATTCAGAGATCTAGGACTGTATTCAGAGTTTCCCTATGGTTGGTAAGGTGGAATGAGGCTACTCTAGTCTATTGAGTGATCTACCTCAGGCCATCTATATCATACACTATATTAAAATAGATTTAGCAGAAAACTAGCTATATCCGATCATGGTTGGCCTTTCACCCTTAGCCACAAGTCATCCCCGTAATTTTCCACATACGTAGGTTCGGTCTTCCAAGGAATGTTAGAGCTCTCTTAAACCTGCTCATGTCTAGATTGGTCAATTTTGGGTCAAATAGAAACAACTAGAAGATTCCACCTCTAGAAAGTGCCTACACCTAATGGCTTAAACCGTTTTTCCCATTTCTTTGGTAACCCTACATGCAAAAGGTAGGCCATTAAACTGAGTGCCCTTTAAATAAAGTAAAGTCTCTAAGCTCTTCTTATTCGACTGATTATTCATATCGAATCATAGGTTCTCTATTACACTCCATAAATAGCGTTTTTTTTGCCTTTCCTTCATGGTACTTGTATGCTATCGGTCATTAAGGAATACATAGGTTTATAGGGTAGTCCCCCTTTCTCTCATAAAAGTGATAAGAATTCAAACACACCTTATTTTACTAGGAAGGATCAAACCATGGGAATGAATCTATAAGGCTATCACCTTCTTTGGCCAAATCTTCAAATCTTTTCACTATTATAGTACTGCACCCGCTCCATTAAAGGAGGTTGCTCGAAAACTTACCTAAGTATTAGAGAATGGTTTGGAATAAAGTAGCTCGCCTAAAATTATAGGAAACTTAACCAACATTTTGGATTTTGGATTTTTCTCCCCAAACTAAGTAAGGGGGCCATTAAACCATAACTTGCTGCTGAAAAACCTTGCTAGACTAGCGCGGCTCGCTTCACTTTCCAAGATCTGCCCCCTTACTCAACCTCAACATCTATAAAAAAAAAGCCCTTTCTCCTTTTTTAAATAAGGTAAGATTTGGAGCCATAGCTTTCTGGTTTTTCCATCATCCAATCCACAACAAATCAAATGAAACCTGGTGAAAAATAGTGATCACTTTGTTGGATAATGAAGTTACTCTCCTAAAATAAGAGGAACAAAACTTTTTGTTTGTTTTTCTTCAAACCCCCAATGCGCTCTTGCTCGCCTCTTCTAACGGGGTCTTGGATTATTTCCCTTACTTTAGCTTCTAAGATGTTTCAGTTCACTTAGTTTGAAAACTCCAAAGAGCACAGATTAGCCACGAAAATTGGATATAGTTTCCTATTGGAGATCCATATCTCCCCATGGCCTTTCACCTCTGAAAGCATCCTTCTTTATCAATGCTCGAGCATCTATATAATGCATCTTTTTTTATCTTGTACCCTATGTAGGCTTGTGAAACCTACGCTATACAAGTGGTACACTTCATACCAACCTAATATCGATGAAAAATGAAAAACAAGTACATCCTTAATGGCCACTATTCCTGACGTGAACGGCTACATTCTTAGAACTAATTCATAGGCACTTTCTATTAGTTAGACTTCATACACTATATAAACAAATAGTGAAAGCATGCTATAGAAAGTAGAAAATGAATTCATTGACTATTGACTACAAACCCGTAAATAGACGACTATGGGTAGTTCAGGTGTGCTTAAAGTCGACTAGAACTAGAAGGTATGCCAATATTTCCACCCTTTTTACTGTGAAAAGTTCCAAATAGGCACACGCGAGTTTAGTGTAGAAGGATTAAAAGCCACTTGATAGGTTGGAAAGGCGCTCTAAGTTTGAATTTAATAGTGACAAAAATGGTCATCTGTGCTCCACAACTACTGGTGTCATTGCCCTGCAAAGAGGTGAAACCAACAAAGACTGAATACTAGCCCTATTTTATAGATAGGTTGGGACCAGTCTCTTATGGTTCTCAGTCCTCTTTTGCTAAGAAACCTTTTAAAAAGATTTTTCCCATATCAGAACAATACCTACTATACTAGATTTAGCCAATACAGGTGCGAATAGGGATTCCCCAATAGATTCTATAGATTCAAATTTTGATTCCCCTGCGCATAAACATATGGATAGGGATGCCAATTCAGATGAAGGTTGAAATGATTGTTTGAATGATTCATAAACCATCATCAGGATAAACAAGAAAGGGTTTTACCCTCTACTTATGGGAATGCTACATCGAGAAGTTCTACTTCAGGATAAACTAGATATATTGTGAGATAAACTTGATATTTTCCTATGGCTTAGATCCTTTCACTAGAGAACTCAAAGGGGGAAAGAATTCTTCAACATAGTCACAAAAAGGTGGTCTACGACAATTAAGGGGTTTAAAAGAAAGAAATGAATGTCTTTGATCTAGGTCTTGTTTCTTGTAGGTTTATAGTATGCTAGGATAGCTAAGAAAGGTATTCTATCTTTCTCTTTTTGTTGTTCGACTTGTAAGAATTGTTTAGAATCCTCTCCTAGCTTTTTCGTTCCATAGATATAAAAACTATAAAATAGCAATCACAGAGCAGGGTTGTTACAAGATATAGAAGTAGTTAAGGGCTTGACTATATAGTAGATATGGGATTAAGGGGTGCAGGAGTAAGGTTGTACACTAGAGGTAATTCTACACTCCATTCTTCCTCCTGGCTTCCTTTCTATTCTCACTCTTATCCAACTAGTGAATGTTATTAGAATAGAATCGATTTTCCTTACTAGGTTGAGGAATCTATAATTCTTCAAGAAGATGAGATTAATCCGAATAAAAAAATCTTCTTATCGAGAGACAGGTTACGGAAAAAATGACTCATGAGGATAGTTGGAAGCAAGGAACATTTTTTTGTGGCTCACCTATTCTATAAGAGAATGGTTCAACCAGTTAGGCAGTCTGGTGCATTATTCAAAGCACTTTAATTAAAGCAGTATGCGTCATTTGGGGTGATAAAAAAGAACCATACCCTGTTGATAGTGTCCCTGTCCCTTAATCACTAGAATACCCTTAGAGTTTTCCCGCCAGATATGTTTGAGGTGGGTAGGAAGGATAGAGCCCAACTTATTATATATGGATACGGATATTCCTTGTCATTCTAATCTTGATATAGTTCCAACAGGCCTATTCTTTGACTCTCCTATAGTGTATAGTATATTCTTTCCATCTTCCTACTAGGATAGATATTCTAACAACAAACTACCTAGCTTAGCTTATTGGTAGCTCCAGATCATGAACTGTATCAAAAAAGGTATCCGATCTTTCTTTTATGGGCTCTTTCCATCGTATCTGACCTATTCGAGTTAACCCTCCCAAGCATTCAAAGAGGTTGATTATCTAATCTTGAAATAGGTTATCCCAACTTTCTCGATCTTTTATCTATTCAGTTTATCAGGTATCTATATCATATGATTCTGGGGATTTTGTTTTTCCACATTCATTATATAGGACCAAATTAAGCCCTTTCCTCACTAATTAGAATAAAAACCTTAATAGCAGTCTTCCCTCTTCTCTTATCATTGATACCTATGAAATAAGTCCCTCTTTTATTCACTAAAGAAGATGCAGCTGATAGATGGGTGAAAATATATTTGATGGCCAGTTCTATGAATCAAAATCTCGAGTTGGAGGCATCACTAAAAACCAATTGATTCATTTTTCTTGAAATCAATGAGTGGACTTGAAATCATAGATCCATTTTGTGATCCACGGGACTTGGACAAGAATCCTATATCTTACCCACCTAGTATTGTTCTGGTTGAATTTCAAAGATCTCGCTCACTTTCAAAATGCATTTTGTGAAGATTTTCTATAGCTTTCGCCTGAGATAAAGTCAACTAGAAACTGTGATCGATGTCATGGTTTGAAGATGATGATTTAAAGATTCATTCAATAGAGAATATTATCTTGGCTGTCGATACAGAGGTTGACTAAATTATTCCACCTGGCAACAGCAAAAGGGGAGTTTTTCACAGGTCAAATAGGAAATCAAGGAGGAATTCTACTTTGGAAAGGAAAAGGGCAATTCCAAATAAAGGACCTTAGGGAAAGCTTCCCGATGTCCAAGTGTAAAAGCCCAAGAGCTTGTGTCCACTGAAAGCTTTCTTTTTTTTTTTTAGTCTTTCCTTGCAATGAACTGAAAGGTAAGAGGAAAGGCTCGATCTCATTGTTGAATTTGTTGTCAGTAGCTAGTCCAACTGCATAAGTGAATGGAAAAAGTGAAGATTATGTGCAACTAGGCATAATATGTCAACGGTTACCAAGTCATCGTAAAGTAAAGTAGGTTGTTTTGCACATCCAGCCACTGAAAGTGTTTACAAACAAGGGTTGAGTTGCATAATAGCAAATTCATAGGTCAATAAATCATTGGATTTGAAATCAAACTCTCTACCTTGGGTAGATAGGAATCGAGACATTCAATGGTCAGATCTTCTCTCTTTGTTATTGAAGGTGACACCATAAGTTGGGTATTCTTTCTTGAGATAAGAACCTTTCCGATCTAACTAGCTAGGGCCTCTGTCTTTCAAGATTCAATATTTCCTATTTCGGTCCCAGGGAATCACTCTTATAGTAGGAGGTTCACTATGTCCCCAACTTTTGTTTATTAAGAAAGTAGGTTGTCTACTATAATTAGATTTTTATCGGAAAATAGAAACTTATCACATAGCTAGATCAAATTCAACAAATGGAGTTCAGTAATAACATTATGAAACTGAACCCATTAACAGAAAGCAGTAGTAGTGAGTACGTCTGTTCGGGTTCATTCATGTCCAATAAACATCAAAAAAAATGAGATTCAAGTATCAAAGTTGAGCTGACAGGCGATGGGAGGATGGAAGGAAGAGTAAACACAAGATGAAAGCCAGAGCTCTAACTCTTACTTTACTAGTTTTATTTTTGTATCACAGTCACCTCTTTCTCAATGCTACCTTTCTTAGTAAAGTGGAGTGAGCAGCTTCTTTCTTTGCTACTGCTTCCATGCCATAAAGAAGTCCAATATATACGCTTACTTCTTTCTTCAACCATGAAAAAAACATATGCATCCTAGGATTCTGTCCATCTTATAAGTGGATTCCCCTGTAAGGGTACTTGAGTATGACAATGACTATGAAAAGATTATCAAAAGAGAAGGAAAGATTGTAAACTTACTCTAAAAGTTTTAGTTGCCTCTCTTCCTCCTCCCTATAACTGAAACAAAGAAGCATGGAGAAAAGCCAAACTTCTTTTTTTTGTTCATTTAACGAGGGAAGACCTTAAATACTGAATTAATGAAATTACACCTATATCATGAAAAAGAATAGCTCTAACTTTATCATGTACCCTTTCTCCTATGAGGAAAGTTACTCTTTTGGATTCATATCTAGCCCTTCCTAGGTCTGGATCATAGTATACCGATGACTTTTTCCTTTAATTCATTCTATTTGATATCCACCGATCTATGGAAGAGATAAAGAAAAGGTAATATAGATTTAGGGCTAGTAGGCGGGTCTAGAATATATTCCCCAATGGGTCCTGACTTTTCAACAATAGAGGTGAAAACTTACCCTCTCAAGTCAAAGTCAAAGTCGAGTAAACTAAGATGGAGTTTATTTTATAGTTTTTCCAAGGATATGGGTATTGAGTGAATTCTATTCACTCTTTATGAAGCAGAGTACACTCCAAATATCATAAATAGAAAAGTCAATATGGTGTCTTGGTAGATGCGTAGAACAGGTGAGTTTTTACAGATCTAAATGTGCCAAAGATTGAGGACTATGGGGGTACAGTGCTATCCTTGTACTTTATTTGTTGCACATAGACTAATATACACTTGCCCACTTTTTCTCACTCTTTTGCTGTCAATTTAAATCTATTTTCTTTATACAATAGAATGACAAAAATGTGAACCGACTCATTTCTTCCTTGCAAAGGATGAATTAAGGCCTGAAGTTAGTTCATCGAGTAAGAAGAGAGAAGTATCAATGAAGATTTCATACCCTATGCTAGATCTTTTGCTCTCTCCCCTAGATATGCCTTTAATAAGTTCTCCACTTATTGTCATGTGATGACATCTATGATTGTAAAATATTAGAATGAACAGGTGCATAATCATGTTCAATTTCTTTTGACAGTAATAGATATTCGTGCTTTGTAATCAAGGGCGAGAAAGAAGTTCATGGAAAGGAAGCTCACATACCTTTCCAGGCCTAATTCTTTAATAATCACTTTAACTCTTTCATGCTTCAGACATCGACTTATTTTGCTTAGAAGTCTTTAGAATACAGCAAAAATGAAGGCTTCTTTTACAGTTAATTATGGAAAAAACACATCATCTTGTGTCACAAAATCCATCGAACACAACTTTGCTCAATTCGGTATGGAAGTTAATACAAAATCATGTACATTGAAAGAAGGACTTTTTATATTCTTAGTTTTATGGCAATAGAAAGGGAGAAGGAAAAAAGAATTATTGATGGATAGGTAATATACCTCTTATTGATAGTTGTATTACATGGGATATCATTGTATGTGATAGTTCCTCTGATTATTTCTGGCAATCTTCTTCCCAATATCTTTAACAGGCCTATTTTCCCACTGCCAGAAGGCCCCATTAAGGAAAGAATTCTTCCCTTCCTTCTTCAAACCTTGAGTATCTTCTTGTAATTTTCATGCTCAAACTGGGAATCTACCTTCGATACAACTGCTTTGATAGGATTGTTGGAGGAAGATTGGCTAATCTTCACCTTGTACTCAACATTCGCAAACACATTCAAAGACCATTTAAATAGAAGAAGACAAAAATCTGAAATATATATCAACAATTTGATTCTTTGAAATATTTTTGAGAAATGAAAGATTGGTTAGACAAAAAATTACCTTGAGAAATATAGGGAGGGGCTGATCTTAAATAGCAACTGATGTATCATCCTTTACCTCTATATCAATTTTAGATATTCTATTTCTGAGGTAAGATTAAGACATAAACTCTATGTTATAGCTAAAGCCATTGCTTCCAAAAATTTGCATAGAGCCAATAGCTAGAGGGGACAATGACAAATCCTCAATTTTATCTTGTCTAAGATGCTCCATTGGGTCCTGAACTGCAAGTTAAGCATTGCTCTCGGTGTTGGACAAAGTTCATTGTTATATATGGTTGATAAGATAGACATAACCAAAACTCTGCCTAAATCTTGAAATTGTAGAGCCACATGTTTTCTATGGGAAACTTGAGGATTTTTAGAATTATGCATTTCTAGTTATCACCCATACTTGGTGCGCTTGTATTTCTTCAAAAAAAAAAAATTAACCAAGTGTTCAAATGACATTGTTTGGGGTATTCTAACTCAGAAATGATGTACCAGCTATTAATACATAATTAACTAAATCAAACTGTTCCCTCTCTTATATCTAAGTTTTATAGATGAGATGGTTCACATAATTAACCATAGTAGAGCAGGCAGAGATCAAGGATCGAGTCATATGTTCATAGTTTCTCTTCACTTTTACCATTCTATTCCCCTCAGACTATTAAAATAAATCAAGGACACCATTGATATCTACATTCACCTATGTAATTTTGAAATTTGCTTTCAAGTAGCTCCGTTTTCTAATGGAGAGTGGACTAAAAAAGAAGAAGTTTCATGTGTCATGCTTTTGTAGACCAGCTAGTATATATCAAAGAAAATGGCTTCCTTAATTAAACTAGCTTTCTCATCTTCTCTTTCCCCCAATAACTTCACTCCGGAGGAATCTTATATTCTTAAGCGAGAAGATCAGAATCTTATTATTAAATTCACATTGTTTTCATGTAATAGCTTATTCTCTAGATTTTTTTATACTGAATCTTTCCACTTTCCCTTTCTATTAGACTAGGTCAACACTGTTGTAAGAAGTTCTTATCTCAAGCACCTATCACTATCTTTAAGTAGCTCTAATCCACCAGAGCAGTTACAATTACTTCAGCTGAAGCTGCGATAGTTGCTTTAGCGGGAGACAAGTGCAATTGTTTTAAAGTTCTAATTAGAAAAAGAGGTTTGTAATATAATCCCTCTTAGTGGTTTTATAGTAGAGTGGTCCTCAAGTAGTCATGTATGAGTTGAAGTAGGAATAAAGAATCAATATAAGGTGAAAGAACCTTCTTTTATTTGAATTTCTTATTTTACTAGTAGGCCTCTAACTTTAATCTTTAATCTTCGGGCTTAGAAACCTACTTTATGAAGTAGGTCATACCATGTATACATTCTACAAAACCACACCTAGTTGCGGTGTCAAGCTCACATCCTCTGCCTCTTTCTTAAAAAGATACTATGCTTGGTAAAGAAAATAAAGACTTATCTTTTTTCATATCATATATTTCAGAAGCATCAAATGATGTTTTATAAGGTGGGGGAATCCTAATACAATGTCCTAAGCTCGTGGTGATAGAATGTTGTTTTGTCCTTAGAGACTGCTCCCTCAGGATTTATATGCCCGGAGTTCTGTCCCTGGCCCTTTAACCTTCGACGAAACTATAAGCATGATTTATGGGATCTAGAATTTTAGAAGAAAGTATTTCTCTTTATTGATGTTGAACTTCATCTGCTTTATTGCAATGAAAAGATATTCCCTTAGTCTGTGCCTAGCTCTTCTTCCAGGGAAACAGTATTTGATTGTGCTCTTGCCTGACTTTTTTTGTTATTTGTGGATTTAAGAGAATCAAGAGATATTTAATATTTTGGGTCAAGCATCTAATATTATTAAGATTTGTCCTTTGAGATCTTATTCTCTGAATGGACAAAGATCAAGAAGTAAAGCACCCACCTCTCGGAAGGAAGTTTATGAATTAGAGTGTGCTTAATTCATATGAAATTTCCTCTTTGAAAGATTCTCAATCAAGAAGGATGTACCACCATGCCTGATGGCAAGAAGATAGGGCAGTTAAGGAGGGTCATATTGGGGGATTGTATACAAACTCTAAAGACTTTCCATGGAACCAGAATCAGATTGGATTGAAGGTAATAATGGAAAAGCTAGAACATTTTTTATTGTTTCGATTCATCATAAGTGGTGAGGTTACTCATCTTCTCTCCTTTTGGGTAAGTCTCCAGTTCTCTTACTTCAATTTCCAATGACTCAGTATAATACTCATCTAACTATCACGTAGGTAAAGTGTTTACTCGTCTACCGGGTGAGACCTCTTGTACTCTTTCTTTCACTGATTAAGAGTTGGATGAGAGTCCTCTCAAATCCTCAAATGAGAACTTCCCTTAAGGAAGTAATGAATCTAGGGAAGAAGTCTCAAGGATAGTTCTAATTCTCTACTATCTGGGTACATGACCTTCAGCTAAGAAACCTGCCCTTGCTCTATTCGCTGAATCTGGAGATTTATACTTGTTACACACTGTATTCTTACTCCTCTTGGTATTTCTGGGGGACTTTTACAAACATAGGAAAATAAAGAGTCTTATTCTCACTTTCAGTCAACTAGAAGTAATAAGATTCCTGCTCTAGCCCTAGCTGCTCTACGCGGATACAATGTTTCCTTACTGAATAGCTTCTCTAGATCATGTTTCAATTAGAGTTGCGAAAATAGAGAAAGCTCATTATCCTTTTATAACAAAGGTTGTTTCTTGAGTTGGGCTCAAACCTGCACTTCCCTATCTAGGAGTGCATCCAAAAATCTAGTTAAAGATCTGTCTATTGACTAATGCTTGAACTAGATTGTTTCAAAAGAGAAAGGGGATGAGTCTAAAAAGACAAGATGAAAAGGGTTACAAGCTCAAACAAATTGAGTTCAAGCCGAAAGTATTTCAAAAGATAAAGAGGAAGGATAGAAATAAAGTAGATCACCTAAAAAGAGAGGAATGAAGCACTCAACTGAGATTTCTAGAAAAGAGAGGCAGGGCCTGAAGCACTTGTTAACGAGCAGGTGGGACAAGACTTACTTGCAAATATGATCACCTTGAAAGGCAATGTATTTGAGGGTACTAACTATGATATATGGGTAAGGAAAATAAAATAGTAGCTCAGGCTCTCGAGGCATACTAGCAGGGCTTGACTAGAATCATAGAAAGAAGCTGGGGAGAAAGATCCAAGTGTATGAATTCAGTCAAACTGATTCAGGTATATTAAGATAGTTCTTGTCTCCTTCTTCTACCTACTCTCCTTTATAGCACTTTTAGCCTTGAAAAGATAATCTTTTGTAGATGTCCACTACCTCACTCTTTATGTTTCCTATCTCAAGGAAGTTCTGTTCCCTATAGACTATTAAGGGAAAGCAAGGGCACCTGTGAACTCGGATAACCTTGTAGAATAGCATCGAATCTACTCTACTCTACGTTACCCTATTTCTTATTTATTATTCAACCACAGTGGATATTTAGTCAACTACGGTTATGATTATACCACGAACTCATATTCTATTACATAAAGAGATGATTCAACAACTTACTGTAACAAGAAAAGTGTAAACTCATTCTCAAGCACACTTACAGTAGTTGCCTTTTTTTCTTAGGATATTTAGTAAGGCTAGGTTCAATAGAGGTAATCCATTCATTCATAGTAGCTGTCCAATAAGAAAATCTTTCAATCAAGCATGTAAGTGAAAAAAGGTAAATCGCCAATCTATTTGCCAATCCAACTACAGACAAAAGACCACGCCCAAAGGCTCGGCCAAATCGAGATGGCCAGGACGCAAGCGACAAAGAGGTGGATTCTCAGACTAAAGAAGCACTGGCTACCATTGTTGAAGTCCAGCATCAGAAATAGCCTCAGCTAGTGGCCCATCCCAAGAAGCTGTTATTGAGCCCGTGGAGACTGAAGCCAAGCTTGGAAGGGCACACCAAGGAACTCAAACTGTGGAGTAGTAACCTGTGATCCATTCAGTTAACCACATGTTCTTTTAAATCACAAAAATTATGCCTTTAAAGAAAACAAAGAGCAGGGAAGGAACTATGGCAACCATAAGCTCACCAATTAGGATGCATGATTGATGCATCTTTTTTCTAAATAATTTAGGCATTTTCCTTTGGGATGGGAGGGCTTCCACTAGGGAAAGGCACCTACTCTCCAATTTCTATTCTTTTTTATCTATATCAAACTTATTTGTTCAAAATGCAGGGGTTATTCTTTTGATTCAGTAGAGCAAGAATTGCCTTTGTAGGAGTATACCCAAGCCATTCTTCTATGAAATAATAAAAATAGGGCAATATTTGACCTTCCCACTTCCCCCATCTCAGCTTTCATTGAAAATCTCATTGATAAAATGATCATAAAATATTTACTTCTCCCTTTCTCTCTTCTTTTGAAACTAAGAAAGAAGAAAGAAGGACCGAGTCTTACCGATATTCTGCTTTAGAATCATCGAGTGGGCTGTTACTTCCTTCTCCTAGTTTTGTGTGTCTTTTTTGGCGATCTTAATGTATTTTAGATTCTTCTTTCATCTTTAGATGAAGGGATATCATTATCTCACTTGTCTTGGTTTAGTATTTTTACCCTAAAATCATAGAACAGACTCATTTGATGTAGAGATCGAGGAATGAGCTTCACAACAAAGAGTAGAGGTAAATGGTTCGAAAGTAGATACTAGTGGTTCAAATCATTTATTAAGCCAATTCATTCTTTCTATATATGGTTTCTATCAGTAATGAGGTGCATCGAGCTTTTTTCCAAGGGGCAGAGGGTATTAAGAAGTAGGTAGAGAAGAAAGGAAAGATCCTATTTAAAACCACAAACAAGCTGCATATCTTTCTTCTCTTTCAAAGATGGGGCTGATGGGCCCCTGCTGGGATTCATTCCTCGTATCATCTAGGAGTGAATAGGGCTTATGGAATAGCAACTGAATATCAAGTTTTTTAAGTGAGTTGACCTGAGGACCTCTTTTTTATTATGTGTAAAAAATGAAAAATTTTAATAAAGTGGGTTTGGCTGCTATTAACTAAGGAGGTCATCCAATCACCAATTAGGTTGTGTTGAGCATTATTTTTGTGTTCAACTTGGGATGGGTGACTCTTTCTTATATATTTGTATCTTTCTTACTATTATATGTTCATAATAGATCGCTCAGTCTGACTCTACTTAATGAGAGAAGGGGTATAAGTTCTACAAAATATGTATGTTAAGAATGATGATTGGTTCCTTGCTTCAAGACTAAATTGAGGGGATTTTGCCAATAACATTTGAATAAGACGAAGGAAATAGGGGTCACTGAACTAGGTACTTTCCAACCAACTACCTAAACTCCAACCAGCTTTTTTAAAGATAGCTACTGTGGATGTTTTCTATGGTTTACGGGTCAGATAAGAGAGCATCATACCAATTCAATATCAATATAAAGAGGTGCTTCTAACTAATTTTGTCTGATCCATGAATAAACTATATTCTCTTTGATCCCTTTCCAAATCTAGCCCTAGACCTCTTCTTTTGAATATTTTTTGGGGCTACGTTTTTGGTCTCAGGTTCTACTACAACTAATTAGTTATTCAGTTGATTGGTGAACATAGGAATTTATTACGGATAGTAAAGTTTAATGGATGAGTAGGCAATCTCAGCACTAAACTCATTGTAGAAAGAGACAGGCAAGACGATAGATTTTGTTGGTGAGTCTTCCATTAGGGGAATAATGATTCTTTCCTATAAAGGGTAACAAAATAAGGAGGGGTCTCCTCTACTTGCTTTCCCAAACATCTATCTAAGAGCTTATTCGACAACTGTAAGATGACTTACTGATATGATATTGAGTAAGGAAATGTCAAACTCTCTCTCTTGCGCTAGTTAATCATATGTCATTCTTAGAGTGCAACAGGGATACCTTTAAAGGAGAGTGAATCATCCCTTTAAGAAGGGAAAAGTCCCATTAATATTTCACTCATTAAAACATTAAAAGAAAAACTCCACTCTGTCAAGGATTTTCCTTACTAAGCTTTCAAGATAAGGACTATAAATGATTGTAATAGAGACAACCCCGTATTCTCTTTGCTACGTGCTAAATCTAGTCTTTGCCTTTCATTGTTGTGTCCTAGTTGATAAAATCCTCTAAGTGATTGAAGACTCGTGAGCTCACAAGGATCACAGGATGGGAAAAGCCCTTATCTTAATTTCCTGCTCTGCCGAACCTTTGTAAATTGGAAATATTTATTGAATTCTTTGGTAAGAAACTATAAAGACCAAGAGTTATACTACAAGAAAGTAATGACCGAAGAGATATGGGAGATAAATCCACTTGAATGGACTTAGTTCAATACCTCTTGAAAAACTCAATGTTACTATTATTAGAAATTATCGATTTGAATTCTGAAATGGTAACACCAAGCCTATCCAATAACTTCCTATACTGCTCCACCACCTTAGTGTTGGTGATCAGGATATCATCACCTAATAAAGCATAATTAGCAAAAGGGTTGTACTGATTCTCTATGCATATTTTTTTTCTAACCATACTATATAGGTATGGGACAAATCAAATAGGGACCAAGATTCATAGTAACCTAGTGGCTTCCCAGTTAAGAAGGCAATCTCATTCACTCTCTTAACCATCGAAGGGACGATTAAGAAATTTTTGAGAACTAGGAAACTAATAACTATTGGATATTCAAGAGTACTCCCCCACATATAGGACATAAGTGTGTATATGACCCTCAGTGGCCAATGGTCCATTGTTGACATTAAATCAAATGAGAAATAGTATCACTTTCTTATTTATCATAATTGTACCAATAGACATTCCTGGTCGAAGAGTCCATCTACCGGGAGGTAAGATAGAACTTTCATTTCCCATTAGTGGACAAGAAATAGTAATCTTTGTTTTTCATAGATACAAATTGAAATAATCCATCTCTTACCACCTTCCTCAATTACCTGAGCTAACTGACCTATTGCTAATGGAACTCGCTTGTAGGCTCCTAACAAGGAACTAAATTATGGGCGTACTGACTTTACAAAATTGTCAAGAGCTTCATTAGAAAACCTAGTATTATTATGATCAGAGGGTATAAAACCATCTTTGACCACGATATACTAGGGGTAAAGAACCCATCTGGAATAGAATGAATTTTTTGTATGTTCCAGATAAATGTGGTCAACTAATGTTTCAGATTCACAAAGATATTATGATTCTTAGAATGCTTGGCCACCAGCTTATTGACGTCATCATCGACTTTTATGTCTAAACTTCTAACGAAATTGTCAAGTAAAGGGGTACCTTTCCAAGTCAGTTCCCAAGACATTTCCTTGGAATTAGAAATGTCTTAAAGATGTAGTATGTATATTGGATGAAGTTCTTTGAAAGAGGTTCTAATCTCTCCTACAGTTTCTTGGATACTACCAATGTCATGGTGAGGAGCAGCAATTGATTTGAAGGTTGCCTTACACACTTTAGGACCAACCAAAATCTATTTTGCTAAACCAAACTATGATAGGTACATCCTCACTAATATATCACCTTCATCAAAACTCGCTCTTACGTGTTTTTGTAATACAATGGGTATAATTTTGGGAATACCACGTCTGGTTAGGGATATTGGAATAGAAAGGGAATCACCTTTTGAGTAATTCCCCACGTAATAATGTTGAAGGGATACTGCATATAGCTTTAAATACAAAGCAGTGAACAGAAATCCCAACTTTTATTTCATAGTCCATACTTGACAAAAAAAAGAGGAACCTACAAGGTAAATATCTTTGGTCATGGACGCGGTGGTAACTAAAGAAACTCAAAAGTGTAGTCCCCATTGGGTATGTTCAAACAAACCCTGCCAGGAAATTTTAAGAGACCTTTCAATCGCACTAAATAAATTGAACATAATAAAATTTAATATGATTTCAATGTCCTACTAAGGATTACACACTCCCTATCATACCAAATTAGTCGGTCCCAAGGAAAGGCACCTGGGTTTCAACTAGGGGTTCACCGTCATACTTATACCATTTCTGCCTTCGTGTTTGTAAAGTGTGGGACAAACTAGTGATTACAACAAGACATTGATCCTCATCAAAGAATAATAAAGTTCTTAGAATTTGATAAAACCCTTGTTGGTGCTCTATTCGGTACCATTAGCCATGCAATTTTAAATAACTATGTGCTTGGAATATCCTAATTGGAAAGTTTTCAAACTTTCTAACCAGGGCTGATAACCCCAGATGATGCCATAAAAACAGTTATAAATTGGCTCCTTATAGTAGTCAGGATAAATACATTCTTGAAAGGATCAAGGGATTTACCCTCTCGCATAAAGTCTTACACTCTTATCGTCAACCTTCATTACTTTTTTTCTCATTTGGTCTTGTTATTTCATTCCTGGTTCTCTCTTTCAAGATTCTTTCCATCTTGGGGATTTCTTCTCATTCTATCCATTCTGCTAGCTGGTGTCACCTTCTTTCTTACTTATCTATTACCATCTATCTTTACCTATTCTACTCTACTACTTCTCTCCATTAAGGCATGATTAATGTGCCTTAAACTGAGAAGGGAACAGGGCCCTTAGGAACAGGGCGCTTGTTATTTGCAAAAAAAGCTTCTAAATTATCATCACACTAGAAGACGCAAAAAGAAATTCTTTGTATTGACTTATTAAAAATCTCTTTGAGATTTCTTATACAAATCTTCTTATGTGAGGCCGCTCCACCTTTCTTACCTTTTTTAGGGTTCAAATTTGGTGACTCATAAGCCCTCTGTATCTAAATATAGATGGCTAAAGGATGGATTCTGTAGTTAACTAAGAAGGTAATGAATTGTCTTGGAGAGGAAACTGGGGATTGAAAACTAAAAGGATAGGAATGAATTGAATAAAGAAAGAATATATAGAACCTTGAGCATTTTCTTTTCTCAGCAATAGTTGATAGTAAAAAAGGGGCATCCACATCGAAGGATTACTAGTATACCGGGTAGATGTTTATCTTTTTGACATCAGCAAAAATGTTCAAAGCACCACCTTCGTCAATCGTCTTGATGTTGAAAGTGAAGAGGAATGGGCCTTACTTACTTACAAGTCAAAAAAAATAAAAGTATTCCATCTTAGTTTCACTTTCTTAGACTTGCTACTACTATACAATGTGCCCTTGCATGGTGGGTCTCTAATTAATCAATTTTAAAAAGAGGGATGGATTTTGACCTTGCTTTAAGTCTCTAGTTTAGTAAAGCGCTACTTTTAAAATGATCGTTAAGTTCATTTACTCGATTCCCTCGGCAGCTCTACTTCCGATAGATCAAGATATGTTACCTGCCTATAATTCTAAAGGTGCTGCTAGTGGATATGCCAAAAGTCCTGGCTCTAAATTGGGTACTTGAAATGTTAAAGGTACTTCTATTGTCCTGCTTCAACCACCCTTCCTTCTCTTCCTTTTTCTTCTAAAACTTAAGCTACTTAGACTGATGTTGGCGATCTAAAAGGGATACATCTAGACCAGGAGCTACTCATCTTGATCTTTATTATATTAGGATGTGAGGGAGGGGAATGACGGCTATTAGCAAGAAGAGAAAAGAAGAATGTTAAAGAAGTCCCTATCTTTAGTCTTCTTCTCTTCTTCCCTTAAAGTGCACTCTTTCATCCATGCATATAGTTCTTACTTTATTCCTCTCTCCTCATATAAGAGCACAATCTTGTTTTCAAAGATGAGTTGTAGATGAGTCGATTTGATTACCCCACATTACGAGTATAAAGAATGAATGGAGAATATTTTATTTGATCTTGATTTGATGTATATGTTATGATGCCTTTGTATGAAGGAGGATTGGATGTATAGCAGGTAAGAAGAGCGACCCAAAAATGAAAATAAGAGTATGAGGGGTAGTGGGTCACTAATATTAAGAAGAACTCACATTCTTGTCCTAACTAATAACCAACCGGTTAAGGCATCTTTATCAATGACCATCCTCTCCTATTCTAGTTCTTTTCTCTTTTTTAAGGGCAAGTTCATTTTCATTCCCTCGATATGGCCAGGTGTGAAGAAACTTCAACATCCAATGACATAAGGCAAATAGACTGATTTATTTGGGTAGCAACAAGCTACAATCGAAAAGAACTGAGTGTACGCTAGATATACATATAGAAAAGCCTTTCTTTATAATCACATGGATCATTTTTTGTGACTTTTCTTTCCATAGGCATAGATAGTAGTCTAACCAGCTTTCTAACTTTAGGGAACTGAGAATTAGTCTTTTGATCCTCCTTGAGCCTACTCTAATCTTTCTAATGTTACTTTTGATTTAATTGGTGTAGATACAGAAGGATCAGATGACACTAGATAGGAAAGGTTTTTGATCGAATCTCTCAAAACTATTCCGAAGTCACTTTAGGATTTGGTTTCCAATACGATTGATGTTCTGACACCCCAAATTTAGGAGGCTCTAAACTCAGGTTGCTTACTGATGTGTGTGCAATAGCAAACACATTTAAGGCCTTTAACCCAAAGTAATTGCGAAGTCTTAAGAAACTTTGTTGTTTTGGATTGCTTTTACTGTTGTAATGCAAACACAAGCGATCGGGGAGGAAGCCAAAGAAAGGAAGAAAAAATCAGCTAAAATCTGGTGCAAATGAGCTATAGTAAAGTTGACGCCCTTTTGGATGCGCTGTCAGAACATATGACAGACTGTCAAAGTCACTGTCAAGTTAGACAGAACCTAAAAAATTGGGATAAAATATGATGACATTTGGAATGCGCCATCAATAATGGGATAGGCTATAAAAGTGGCCGTCAACTCAAGCAGATTATGTTGATTCCCAATGAAGATGTGACGATATTTTTCATGGGCCGCCACATATTTGACACATCATCAGATTCGCCATCAAAAAGATCAGAAGAGAGTAATTCACTGGAAACCTTGACGGCAGACTGCACACCCCATCATATGTATGACGCATCGTTAAGAATGTCGTCACCTATCCCATAGAAAATCTTAAATATTAATTTTATTTCATTATTTAGGGTTGACTATAAAAAGACCTGTGAGGGGGATTTGTTGTTATCTATCAGACATTAACCTAGGGAAGAGAGGCACGTAACATTGCTCTCTTACATCAATTACTTTTCTTGTTTTTATCAACTATTTTGGGGTTTCTACCTGGTGATTCAATCAAAGAAACTACTTGTTGTTTTCCATCTAATCATAAGTTATCCTTATTATTATGAATTCAACTTGTCAGTTCATTCATCAAATTATGAGAGGCTAATTCCATTAGCTGGGGTGGTGGGATCCATGGATTAGGGATTGATATGATTCTAGATGATTAACAGATTCAAAGAATAGTAGAACATCTTGAAATTTTGTTGTTTGAACTAAAATCTGGTGGTTGCAAATATTAGATTGTGCCTTAGGTTTTATTTGCTTCTAACGGAGAAATAGACTAAGAGACGTGAATTATCAACAGGGACTCGGAAGCTACCAACCTTTTGTTTAATGATTAATACCGTAACTGGATTAATCTAACTTAGATAACATCCTATTGGAAATAGATAAGTTATCTAAGTTCGAGAGAATTAGATAATAAATTGTCTGGTGAGGTTAAGAGATAAGTCAAATTGTATAATCGTTAGGGATATTCTCTTGTTCTACTCATTCTGAAAGTCTCTAGCATTACCTAGTATATGTCAACTCCCAAAACCCTTGGTGAACATGGCTCTGGTTTCCCATTTATCTTGATTACAAACACTAAAGTATTGAAAGTGATACTTAACACACTGTGAACTTAAACCCCTATATTTCAGAAACAGTAAACTACTAGTAAATTCTTTCATAAACAAACCGAAGTTCACACCCTATTCCCTGTGGGATTTGACCCCAACCTAGTTGGGTTTTATATTGACAACGATTGCTTACACCATTTCAAGAGTGTAATTTGAGCGTTATAAAAAATGGTGCCATTGCTGGGGAATACGGTTGTAGACTAAAATTTTGTGTGCAAAAATTTGTTGATAGTTAGGTTTTCTAGATTTACGGTCGGTTGTTGTTTTTGTTTGTTTGTAAGATTTTTTTCTATAGGTTATGCCAAGTAATACTCAATACTAAACCCCACTGCTTAAGCAGAATGGCAGACCAACCACTGCAGTATGAGGTTGATGATGATGACGATGTGGATTGAGCAGGTGCAATGGCTGCGATCATTCCCCCTCCATTAGCACCTGGACCAAAGTTCAATATGACAAGTACAATGATCCAGCTCATAAATATGAAGGGGTTGTTTGGAGGCCTTCCTAGGGATGACCCCAACCTGCATCTGGTGAACTTTGTAACCATTTACAAATCCTTTGATAACCTAGGAGTGAGCCAGAGCTCTATCTGGTTGAGGATATTTCCATTGTCTTTGTTCGAAGAGGAAACATTATGGCTAAATGAGTTGACGCCTGACTCTATAAACAACTGGAGGCAGTTAAGAGGAGCTTTCCTAGAAAGGTTCTTTCCGTCATCCAAAAAGGTACAATTGTGGGATATGATCAACAATTTTAGACAGCTCCCGAATGAGGCTTTACATGAAACTTGGGAAAGGTTCAAGAAGAAGCTGACACAGTGTTCGAACTATAACATGACAGACATACAACTAATGGAGACTTTGCATAGAGATTTTAACTCTGTGACAATGCCAATGGTAGATAATGCTGGTGGTAGGTCATTTGTAGATTTATAATTTTAAGATGTTGCTGATATGCTTAATAGGATGAACAAACTAAGTCAGGCTTTCTATACCAGCAATTCTGTGGTGGCAAGTCCAACTATTCCTATTGGAATGAAGGATGAATAGCGCAGAAGAGATGAAAATAAGGATCAAGATATAGCCCATCTAAAGACTCAAATGGACCTGCTCACAGAGCATTTAGAGTCCGAAAGGATAGAAAAGGTAAGGGCTGTAATGATTCAAGACCATGTCAATCTGAAACCTAAACAAAAAGCTAATTGTGTTACTAATCGGGGGTTTGAGGCATTATCCAAGGGAATCAATGTCAGAACGGGTATGACAATCCTAATAACAAAGACAGGGAGCAAGAAAACTGAAGAAGTGAAAATGACAAAAGTGGGTTGTATGTTCGTGCTGGAGATCAAGAAGCGGCTGGAACTAGTTCGGGAAAGTAGTCTGTGGAGGATATGATGAATGAACTTTTAAAAAGAGTAGAGGCTACCAACGCAGGATTAACCAGTATGAGAGGTGAATTTTCCACTATGAGTCAGTTGGTTAGTTTACATTCAACTTTGATTCGGCAATTAGAGAAATAGATAAGTCAAATTTCATCAATACTAAACCAGGGACGAAGTGGTACTTCACTCACACAAATAGTTCAGGATTAGAAGACTGATGGTTCATGTCTGGTGATTACCACTAAGAGTGGTAAGATATTATTCGGCACTTTTGTAGGCAAATCTATGAACATTGAAGAAGTTGAAGAGGAACCAGTAGAACAACACCCAGAGGATTCTTAGAAGTCGGATATTTCTATTAATATATCGAATAAGGAGAAGGAAGAGGAAGTGGTGTTGAATACCATCCCAAGGTTACCACATCCCTTTCCTCAATGGCTAAGAAAGAAGGTGGATGATGCAAAATTCAATAAGTTCCTAGCAATGCTCAAGCAATTGACTATAAATGTGCCTTTGATCGAAGCACTTGAGCAAATGCCAGGAAATAAAAAATTCCTGAAAGACCTTATTACCATGAAACAAGCGATGAGTTGCGAACTAGAAGCAGGACTCCACCATTACAGCACTATTTTCATAAGGACCTTGACGCAGAAAAAGTCGGATTCAGGTGCAGTCACTATTTCCTGCACAATTGGAACCATGGAATTCACTAAAGCATTATGTGATTTGGGAGAAAGTGTCAACCTGATGCCTTTGAATATCTATGAAAATTTGGGCCTAAGAAGTCCCACACCTACTAACATGAGGTTGGTGATGGCCGACAGATCAGTAAAATAATCTGTTAGCATTCTGTATGATGTATTGGTTAAGGTCTTAAATTTTATATGTCCTGCAGACTTTATCATTCTAGACTGTGAGGTGGACTTTGAGGTACCCATAATCTTGGGTCGATCTTTCCTTGCAACCGAAAGTATATTGATCGATTTGAGAGTGAATAAGATATTGTTCAGGGTGAACGACGAAGAGGTAAAATTTGATGTGGGCAAAACAATGAAGGAGCATGAGTAAATGAGTGTGTTCTCAGTGGTTCATGTGTATTTTGAGGAAAAACAGGATGTGGTCAAAACTGAACAGTTTGTTATTAAACCCTTAGCCACGGTTGTGATGTACTATGATAATGAAAGCATCGAGGGGTATGAAGAGATAGTTTGTGCCCTGAATGTCCTGGGCTCGTATTCTTATGCCACTAAAAACCTCGACCTTGATCTAGAAAATCGACCAACACCACCAGCCAAGCCATCTATTAAAGCACCTCCGATATTAGAATTGAAGGAGCTACTTGGTCACTTACGATATGTGTTTCTGGGAAAGAGGAACACGCTACCTGTTATTATTGTAGCTAATTTGGAAGAACAATGGGTAAATGCACTTATTTCAGTACTTCAGAGGCACAAAAGAGCAATGGGATGGACCATCGCAGAGATTATTGGTATTTCCCCGAGCATCTGTACACATAATATCCAACTAGAAGAATATTGTACTCCTACTATTGAGCATCAGAACCATCTTAACCCACCAATGCAAGAGGTGGTTAAAAAAGAGATTATTAAGTGGTTGGGTATAGGAGTGGTTAAGCCTATTTCTGACATCAAGTGGGTGAGTCCAGTTCAATATGTGCCCAAGAAAGGGGGAATAACGGTGGTTGCTAATGAGAAGAATGAGTTTATTCCATTCAGACTAGTGATCGGGTGAAGAGTCTGCATGGACTACCATAAGTTAAATGCTTGGACGCTTAAGGACCATTTCTCAATGCCTTTTATGGACCAAATGCTGGATCGATTGGCTGGTAGGGGGTGGTATTGCTTCCTGGATGGTTATTCTAGATATAACCAAATCTGCATTGCTCCGGAAGATCAACAGAAGACGATGTTCACATGCCCATATGGCATATTTTCATTAAAGAGGATGTCATTTGAGCTATGCAATCCACCAACCACTTTTCAACGGTGCATAATGTCTATCTTCTTAGACATGGTAGAATACACCATAGGGGTATTCATGGATGATTTCTCTGTGGTAGGTAATTCATTTAAAATGTGTCTGGAGAATCTGAATGTGGCTTTGCAAAGATGTTTTGAATTTAATCAAGTTCTTAACTGGGAAAAATGTCATTTTATGGTAAATGAGGGCATTGTGCTGGGCTACAAAATTTTCGAAAATAGGATTAAAGTTGATTGAGTAAAGGTTGAAGTTATCGAGAAACTACCACCCCCAATTTCAGTAAATGGAGTGCGTAGTTTTTTTGGTCATGCAGGGTTCTATCGGAGATTCATAAAAGACTTCTCAAAAGTTGCAAATCCACTTTGCAGGATGTTGGATAAGGAAGTAAAATTTCTCTTTGATGATGAATGCCTGAAGGAATTTGAGTGCCTTAAAAAGAAGCTGATTGAAGCCCTCATTGTTATTGCGCCTGAATGGAAAAAACCATTTGAAATAATGTGTGATGCACATGGGGTTTCACCGGGAGATGTATTGGGACATAAGAGAGATAAATTGTTTTACCCGATATATTATGCCAGCAAAGCATTGAATGGATCACAAAAGTATTACACTGTAACTAAATAGGAACTGTTAGTTATGATGTATGCTTTCGAGAAATTTAGATCCTATCTGCTCGGGACTAAAGTTGTAGTCCATACTGATGAAGTGGCATTACAGTACTTAATAGCTAAGAAGGATGCTAAACTGAGGCTTATTAGATGGGTGTTGCTACTGCAAGAGTTTGACTTTGAAGTCAAAGTAGCAAAGGTTATGAAAATCAGGCTGCAGATCATTTATCTAGAATGGAAGGTGAATAGGAAGTCAATGATGAAACCAAGATAAATGATGCATTTCCTGATGAGGAGATCCTGGCAACTACTGTGGAATCACTGCCCTGGTACGTGGACTATGCAAACTACATTGTGAGTGAGATCATCCCAAACAACCTTTCATTCCTCTAAAGGAAGAAGTTCTTGCATTATGTAACACACTACTTTTGGGATGAGCCTTATCTTTTTTGGCAGTGTGCAGACAGCATCATACGACGATTTGTACCCGAAGTAGATGTACTGTACATACTAGAAGCATGCCATGCCTCCCCAGTTGGGGGTCACCATACAGGTGACCGAACGACCAGAAAGCTGTTGCAGAGTGGCTATTATTGGCCAACATTGTTTAAATATGCCCACGAGTTTGTACAAAAATATGATCAATGTCAGAGTTAGGGATCAATATCTAAAAGGCATGAAATTCCATTGACTAAGATTCTTGAAGTGGAATTATTTGATGTCTGAGGCATTGACTTCATGGGGCTGTTTGTAAGTTCTTATGGAATGAAGTATATTCTGGTTGCTATTGACTATGTGCCTAAATGGGTCGAAGTTGTTTCTTTGGCTGACAATTAGCGAAAGAGAGTCGTTGCTTTTCTCAAAAATAATATCTTCTCTCGCTTTGGAGTACTGCGCACTATCATAAGCGATGGAGGATCTCACTTTTACAACAAATTATTTTGAGCAGCCCTAGCAAAATATGGAGTGAAATAACACAAAGTGTCTACTGCATCCCACCCGTAAACAAGTGGGCAAGCGGAGGTGTCGAATCGTGAAGTTAAGGCTATCCTAGCTAAGACAGTCAATGCTACTCGAAAAGACTGGTCCCGAAAACCTGATGATTCCTTGTGGGCATACCGAACTGCTTTTAAGACACCCATTGGAATGTCACGATTTTAGCTAGTCTATGGAAAAGCATGTTATTTGACAATAAAGTTGGAACACAAGGCTTTATGGGTGCTCAAGAGGTGGAATTTGAATTGGAAGGAAGCAGCAGAGATGTGACTGGGGAAACTGAATGAAATGGATGAATTTCGTCTCAAGGCATATGAACGAGCAGATTTGTATAAAGAAAAGATGAAAAAGTACCATGACTGGAAAATAGAGAAAGGAGAGTTCAATTAAAGGGACTTGGTGCTTCTATTTAATTCTAGGCTCAAATTGTTCCCAGGGAATCTAAAATCTAAGTGGTCAGGTCCTTTTAAGGTAAATCAAGTATACTCATCCTAATTGGTGAAACTTGAAAATAAAGATGGTAGTAAATTCAAGGTAAATGGGCAACGGGTCAAGCTTTATATTGTCTTGAAAGAATCAGTGAAAAGCATCACCATCAACTATCTCGATGAAGTATGAGGTAATCGAGACATGTGAATTGTTCCATGACATTAAATCAAGTGCTACATGGGAGGCAAACTATGATCCCTGATAACAAACCAGTTCAGGTATACTCTAACTCTTAATCTAGTCTTTTGCCTTAGCTCTAAGTTGAGGGTGACTGGTATTCTGTTGTTGTAAAATAGTTTTTAAAAAAAAAAGAATGGGGGCACAAAAAGAAGTGACATGTTTTGCTCACCACTTAACCATCCTTCCAATGCCTTGCTTGATAAATTGTGCAGATTACATTTACTTATGACCATTGTTGCTCTTGTTATGGCATTAATTATATCTATTTGATGATCATTACTGAACAATGGCATAAACTAGATAAGTGGTAATAAGTGATATACTTGTGTGCCAGGTATGTGTGAGCTATTACTTATTTCCCTCTGGATGCCAAAGCCAGAACTTGCCTGGTTAGTATTTCCATGATTTTGAGATAGGATTCAGGATAGGCTCATAGGTTGTCGTTGATTAACTTGCTTTTATCCTAAATATCCATCCTTGTATGTATAACACCCTTTTGATCCCTGTTTAGAGCTTAGTTTGACCAATTGTTTGCATGACACCTTTCACCATCCCATTGATATCGTAATAAATATATTTACCCCTGGGCTTCCTTGGACACTTAGTACCTTGATTTAGGAAAACAACCTAAGTTGAGGGTACCTACCATAGACGTGCATGGTGTAAAATGAGGATCATGAAGAAGGGTGGATTAAAAGAGAATAAACTAGAGCTGGGTGCTAATAATGCAATAATGTAAAAAAAAGGGTTTTTACAGCACCCAACTTCAATGTGGATAATCAAAACAAGAGGAGAAACGAAAGAAGATCATTAGTGAGTCTAAGAAGGAACTATAGTGTCAAGGAAGCATAGTCACTCTAAATAACCTTGAGTACCATACCATCCCCAAACCACAGTACAAGCCTAACAAAAGTCCTATAGTGATCCTGAATGGCCTATCTGAGGTTTGGTAACAAAAATAAGGGAAAGCCTATGGTACTTGGTATACTTTGAATGGAACTTTCTTGTGAGAGTTAGAGTCTTATGATAAAACCTAATTTGTATAGCTGGACTTCTCGTATGAGGAGAGGGGGATTTTGTTGTAGTGAGGGCACACGAGTATCATCACTAACTACTTGCTTATTTAGAAAATGTGGTATTGATATATGAATGGTTATCGTGGCCAAAAGTTGATGCTGCCACATGATTTCTTGGTCTTACAATACTGTTTCCAATGATATGCTCAGTGGTTTAGCTTGGAAAGAATAAATTTGTGTTGAGCTATGGGTACTGAATATGCCATGTTCTTTCTTACTTAGATTAAGTTGCTTGAGGACAAGCAATTGCTTTAAGTTGACTGTGTTGATGTGTGTGCAATAGCGAACATATTTAAGGCCTTTAACCCAGAGTAATTGCGAAGTCTTAAGCAACATTTGTTGTTTTTGATTGCTTTTACTGTTGTAATGCAGACGCAAGTGATCGTGGAGAAATCCCAAGAATGGAAGAAGAAATTAGCAGAAATATGATGCAAATGAGCTATAGTGAAGTTGACGCCCTTTTTGACGCGCCGTCATAACATATGGCAGACTTTCAAAGTATCCATCAAGTTTGACATAACCTAAAAAATTAGGATAAAATGTGACGACGTTTGGAATGCGCAGTCAACGATAGGATAGGCTGTCAAAGTGGCCGTCAACTGAGGCAGATTATATTGATTCCCAGTGAAGATATGATGACATTTTTTATGGGCCGTCACATATTTGACACGTTGTCAGATTCGCTGTCAGAAAGATTGGAAGATAGTAATTCACTATAAACCATGACGGCAGACTACACACACCGTCATACATAAGACGCGCCGTCAAGAATGACGTCACCTATCCTATAGGAAATCTTAAATATTAATTTTATTTACTTATTTGGGGTTTACTATAAAAAGACCTGTGAGGAGGATTTGTTGTTAGCTATCAGACATTAACCTAGGGAAGATAGGCACGTAACATTGCTCTCATACATCAATTATTCTTCTTATTTTTATCAACTATTTTTGGGTTTCTACCTGGTGATTCAATCAAAGAAACTATTTTTTGTTTTCCATCTAATTGTAAGCTATCCTTATCATTATGAATTCAACTTGTGAGTTTATTCATCAAATCATGAGCAACTAATTCCATTAGCCGGGGTTATGGGATCCATGGATTAGGGTTTGATATGATGCTAGGTTATTAACGAATTCAAAGAGTAGTAGGACATCTTGAAATTCTGTTATTTGAAATAAAATCTAGTGATTGCAAAAATTAGATTATGCCTTAGATTTTATTTGCTTCTAACGAAGAAATAGACTAGGAGACGTGAATTATCAATAAGGACTCGAAAGCTACCAACCTTCTATTTAATGATTAATGTTGTAACTGGATTAATCTATCTCAGATAACATTCTATTGGAAATAGATAAGTTATCTAAGTTTGAGAGAATTAGATAATAAATTATTTGGTAAGTTCGAGAAATAAGTCAGATAGTATAATCGTCAGGGATATTCTACGGTTCTACTCATTTTGAGAATCTCTAGGTTTACGTAGTATTTGTCAATTACCGAAACCTTGGTGAACATAGCTCTGGTTTCTCATTTATCTTGATTACAAACACTGAAGTATGGAAAGTGATATTTAACACACTCTGAACTTAAACCCATATCTTTTGGAAATAGTAAACTACCAGTAAAGTCTTTTGTAAACAAATCGAAGTTCACACCCTATTCCTTGTCGGATTTGACCCCAACCTAGTTGGATTTTATATTAACAACAATCACTTACACCTATTCAAAAGTGTAATTTGAGTGTTATCACTTACCTCTCTAGTTAAAGAGAAAGGAGAGGGGCTTTTAATCATTAATTCAAGCTACAAATCTCACTAAAAAACTAGCCATATCAATCAAGGTAAGTCGTGACAATGAAAAGGCTTTTAAGCCTGAGGGATGGTGAGCGAGGTAGGATAAATAGGTATTTGAACTAGGATGGACGACACTATATAGACTATCTTTTCATGGGTGGTGGGAAGAGAGAAAAGCCATTCATTAAGCCTTTTGGAATAAGAGATGAAGAGTCGTTTAAAGACCTTTTCAAAAAGCACTTTGTATAGGGCAGGTATCATGCTCAATAAAACCAGACTTTGCTATGTCAATAGTCAATAGAAGAGAGAGGAAGAGCAAACCAAGAGGAGGACTTTTTATTTATATTTATATATTTTAGAAATCAAATCATCATGCACTTTAGGCCCATTTGAAATCCATGAGGTGAAGTTGTATGAGTAGTGAAAGATTGTTCTTACTCATGTTACAATGCTTTACACAAACCAAGGTTAGGAATCTTGAAATCCATATCATATCATATGGATATAGAAAGTCCAATCAAAAAACAATAAAAAGGACTAGGAAGGCTTGAATGGATGGCTTCCAAGGTCAGGGATTGATCCTACACAATTCAAACCAGCGAGTATCTGTTTAATATGCTTAATTCACTCACAAGAGTTCACATCTCTTCCCTAGCTTCCTGTTAAGGGAAAAACTTAAAGAACAACTTACTCTATTGATGTAATATTCATTCATAGTGGCCCGGTAAACCGTTCTGAAGACTGAGGGCCCTTAGTAACCCAAATAGAAAAAATACCAACATAGGAACTACAACTAAGAAAGAATAAGAATAAAAAGAAGTACTTAAGTAAGGTAGTCACCATAATGATTTTCTATTTTTAGTATGCTGCTCTGCGAGCAAGGAACGCCACACATGAGCGGAGCCAAAAAAAAAGTAAAGGGACTTCTTCTCTTTTTTTGGGGAGAAATCCTTTGATTGAATATTGAATATAGATTCATGTCTTTCTTGTTACACTAGCTAAGACCAAATTCTCACATGTACCTTTTGTTATTACAACCTTCTTTTTTAATGTCAAAGACCAGAAGTTACGCGCAAATTCTCATTGGATCTCGATTGTTCTTAAGAGTGATGGCTATTCATTTAAGTTTTTGGGTAGCACCACTAGATTTTCAATAAGGTGGAAATTCTCCTATTTCTATGTACATGTTCATATGGCTCGAATGAGTATTCTTGTTTATATCGTTATGACTATAAACACTTTTTGTTACTATTAACAAAACATCCCCATTTACTTTGCTTTTCTGAACCTGGTAAAAAAATAGGTGCTTTTTCTACGCTGTTTACCTTAGTTACTGGGAGGTTTCGTGGAAAACCTATGTGTGGCACCTTTTTGGTGTGGGATGCTCGTTTAACCTCTATTTTGATCTTCTTCATTATTTACCTGGGTGCACTGTATTTTGAAAAGTTTTCAATCGAACCAGCTTCTATGTCAATCCATGCTGGACAAATAAATATACCAATAATCAAGTCTTCAGTCAACTAGTGGAATATATTGCATCAACCTAGGAGCATTAGCCAATCTGGTACATCAATACATGTTCTTATTCCTATTCCAATCTTATCTAACTTTGCTAACTTCCCTTCTCAACCCATAACTTGTTCATTCTGGAAACATGTCTTCCTATTCCAGCTTTTCTTAAATCTCCTTTAATGGAATAAATAGAAGCTTGAGAAGTAATATCAAAACATATTTCACTCGTTAAGTCTTTTTGCATCCAAGGATGAATGGTTAAATCACCCAAATCATTATAGGCAAATTCGTAGGTTAAATTCCTACTAGATGCACACCAATGGGACCCTCCAATAAGTCTATCAAAATTGACTTTGTATCAATGAAATCTCATCATCCATACATAATAAATTGGTATGGTATATTTATATCATAAGGAACAGTAAGAACTAGCATTCTTATTGAGACTTTCACTAATAGGAAAGAAAATTGATTTATAGATGGAATCTAATATGCAGTATTTACAAACAAAAGCATTCAGTTATTGGGGAAAAATCAATATACTTCTAATGTTGAATCAGGATCAACTAGGACAAAAATAAAGCATTGGGTTGAACTCTTATTTGGTGTCAAGGTAATAGCTAAGAATAGTCACCGACTTTTGAGAAAGAGTAGATAAATGGGACCTATTATGGTACATACAATACATTATAGATGTATTATCATTACACTTTAACCGGGTTGTTATATTCCACCTAAACGAAAGGAAAAATAACAATCAAAATGCTTAATACGATGGCAATACATTTATACAAAAATTCTTCCCCAACCACATGCAATGGAACCCTAGACAGTTAAGTGAAATCCAATCCACAAAATAATTTGATCTATGGACTACATTGTTGTGGTAAAGGTCGTAATGCCAGAGAAATCATAACCGTAAGGCATAAAGAAGGAGATTATAAGTGTCTATATCGTAAAATCAATTTTAAATAGGATGAAAAATACATATATGGTAGAATCATAACCATAGAATACAACCCTAATCAAAATGTATACATTTGTCTCATACACTACGAGAATGGTGAGAGGACACATATTTTACATCTCAGCGGGGCTCTAATTAGAGATATCATTCTTTTTGGAATAGAAATTCCTATAAAAATGGGAATGCCCTATCTTTGAGTGTGGTTTGAACTATTGAGTTACGTAATTTGAAATAACAAATTCAGTTTACGACGAAACCTAGAAATCGTTCACTGATCTAATTTGAGTACCTCTGCAGGATAGACCTCAACAGAAAACTGAAGAGTAAGGGCAGCAAGTGATTGAGTTCAATAGTTCCTCATATAAAATTATTGATTGAGGAGATATATTAATTAGAGAAAAAATTCTTTCAAGCACCGATAAAACCAAAAGCGCCCCTTCTTTCAAAGAGTGTAGCATGGGTTATTCATATTTCATTTAATGGTCAGAGGTGAATTGAAAGCTAAGCATTGAGAATTCAAAAGATTTTTTGGGGGGAAAATAGAGATGGATTCTACCTTTCCCATAATATGTGGAAGTATCGACCTAATTTCATAGAGTTATTCGGTCTAAATGCTACATGAAGAACATAAACCAGATGATAGAATAGGAAGACCCAGGATGTAGAAGATCAAAACATAAGTGATTTGGCAGATTTTGATTCATATATATATATATAAATCATGTGCTACTTCATTCTACAATATATGGAAGATCCATCTCTATAGATATCATCATCTACATCCAAAAATCCCTATGCTTTGGAAGAAGCTCAAAAAAGAGTTCGAGAATTGATCAAAAGAAGAATGTAGATCAAATGATATGCCCTTAGGCACTACTATACATAAGATGGAAATCACACATAGAAAGTGGGGACAATTAGCTAAAACAATGGATGAGATAGTACCAGAGTCATTCAAACAGCCCATCTTTATATTCTATTTTGTGAGTGTCAACTATTGATTCTATGCCATCAAAGCATGCTGACAGTAGAAAAGAAGTTCAAGTACACCCAACTATGGTAATACCACATCATTGATAAATAAACTTACCATCACTAGCTTTGTCCCCTATAACAAGTTCATTGGCATATTCCCCTTCCCATTTTATTCCCAAAAGATGATTCAATAGGCTTCTTTACTGATTCAAAAAATTTTGTTCCCACGAATGGACACTAAGGTTATTTTCCATAGGGCGAAGCGGAAACCTTATTTATTGTAACAACTCATTGCCCTATTTTTTTCTAGATCGATTCTATATAATGATCGAGACTTATACATAAGATCGTTCTAGCTTATCTCCTTCTAAGGAAGTTTGAGCTCCTTCCCATGCTAAGAGCCTTTCTAAACTCTTGAACTTAAGAGAGGCTTCTTTTCAAGATGATGAGTAGAAATTGAGTATACAGAAAATGACAAAAGAAATCTTACATAGAGATCAATGTACCCATAGATCTGTATGAAAAATAGAAATATGAAAATGAAAAAAATTCCTTTTCAAAAACCCAGTATTTAAAAAGGGAATGATGACATAAAGGTTCCCCAAGTCATCCATGGCGGCCGGGCAGGCTCTCTGTTGAGCTGTCGATTTCCCTCCTATCCCAATGAAAAAACACAAATTCATAGGTTGTTTCTCTTAAGATGAAAATGTACAATAGTAGTCAAGAAGGGTTTCCATGTCATTATTATCATGATTTTTTGTTAAGTAACATGAGAACCTGGGGAGACCAAATAACTATTGGCGAGGAAAAAGAAATCTTAACTTGTGGGAATGCTTTCTATTTGGCCTTTGATTCAATTATTCCTTTATCATTGTGGTAGAATAGTGCTCCACTGTCCGATTTGAGTCCCGATCGGTGACAACTACTAATTATTTTTTCTTATCAAGGTTTTTGACTTTTCTTCCTGTTCCCTATTTTGTAGACCAATTTATCCTTGACTATCATACGGGAAGATTTCTCTTTTCTCTACCAAAATAGTCAAAACGTAGTTTGGTCATAGTAAATTGGAATAATACAACATGAAAACAGGACTCATTAATATTCACAAACAAAGATGATACTAAATAGGCCCCTCCTTTACGCTATACTGCTTGCTTTAAAACCTATACAGATGGTGTGAGATACAATACTCTTTGCTTTTCTATTGAGTGAAAGTGCTTAAGTGACCATTGGGAAAGATTTTTAGAGAGGAAGGCAAAGGAGTATGGTGATAAAAGAATTATTGTCTTTTAAAAGAGGGACATGAGGGTGTAGTTAAATATAAAGGTTTAACTAAAGCATTGGTCACTCTTGACTGGTATAAAAAACAATACGCAAATCTCAATCTCACTACATAGGCTACTTTTCTATCCCTATTCCATGTAATACTGGACATCGTGAAAAGCATATTCATGTAAACTTAGGGACTCTAACTAATACCAAGAGAGAAGTTGTCTTTGATAATAACCTAAACTTGACTATTATCAAACACAACTTCCCCCAACTCAACCAGGTCGCCATGAGTAGGACTCCGACCATAACATAATTGACAAATCCAAGATGTACTCCTACAAATAAAGAGAGTTCAAATAGAGATTGGTTGTGCTCGAAAGGTTATGAATAAATTTACAAGTCCAATGTCAATTTCTGGATTTCTAGTGGAAATACATCGAGAACCCATGTATATATCATCTACTAATACACGACCAATTAATGTTTGACTAAAAATCCTTTCCGGCATCATCCCATTTCATGGACTCACAGAAATATCTCGGGTGGTGCCACAATCCATTCGATGTACAACTGTGTATTAAACTACTTCAAAAACTCTATGAGTGAGATATCCAGTGTCTAATGTTCATATGGCAGTATCCACAACTCTTTTACAGGCTCCATAGAAAGAAAGGATATATTCTCTTAAAGAGAGTCCTTCGCACAAATTGCTTTGAATAGGTAATCAACGATTTTTCCTTGAGGATCCGACATTAATCCTCTCATACCTAATAATTTATGTAACTGAGATGCATTTTCTCTAGATCCCAAGAAAGACATTATATGAACTGGATTAAAAGGTCAGTCATCCAAAAATTCAAATTTATTTCTTGTCGCAAATATTCACTTGTAGCATACCATATTTCAATGGATTGACATAACTTTTCTACCTCGTGTACATTCGCATAATGATGGTGTTTTTTTAGAAATCAAACTTTGTTGTTCATCATCTTGAATGAGCCATCCCTTAGAAGGTATTGTTAAATAGTCATTAATTCCTAATGAAATGGATGTAGCAATAGCTTCTTGGAACGCCAGAGTTTTTACTTGATCTAGGATATGTGATGTATATGCCATTCCAAAGTGCTCTATTAATCTACTAATAAGTCATTTCATGGTAGTTCCATCTATCACTTTATTGTGAAAGACAAGATTGGCCCGTTCTGTCATAAGTACCTCCATATTTGGCTGAGTAGGATTCAAAAATAAGTTTGAGTCGGTGATTGTAAAACTTTCTTTTATTGATCTTGATTCACATATAAATTTTGAAACTATGTACCTAGCTAAATAGGAGAGCCCTGAAGTCCCACGGTACCATAGAATTACGTTAGGTACCATATGAATAGTCTCGAGAAAACCCCTGTATAGCTTCTTTGATTTCTCGATAAAGAGTAATATGACCAATAGTGGTTCAAATTTATATAAAAAGGATTTGGTTTTTTAGAATTCTTACTATTAGATAGTGTCCATAAATCTCATAAAAAGTACCTAAAGATTCATAGTGAACTTCAATAGGAGTTTCTCTTGAAGCAATAACACGTTCATCTAGTCGCCATCAGAGCCCCAAAGGACTATCTAAATTTATTTTTTTATGCTGATAAGCCCCAATTGCATCATATGAATTTGAGAAAAAGGGTTTTTTCGTATACTTATAGTAACTATTGTCACTTTTTTTATTTTTATAGTTTCTACAATTACATGGATTATATCTATTTACACAAATAATCTAATAAGCATATCTTATATTAGTACGGAAATAGGATCCCCAATAGATTGATACAAAAGATTCATATGAGAAAACAGAAGTAAATGGGCCTCTACTTGAGCCTCCAAGGATAAAGTTACATAAATAGTCATTTGATCTTCATCAAAATGAGCATTTAATACCTTCAAAACTAATGGCTGTAAACAAATAGCGCACCCCTCTATTAAAATAGGTTGGAATGTCTGTATGCCTAATTTTTGCAGAATGGGTGCTCTATTCAGCAATACAGGATGTTCCTGATAACTTCTTGAAGGATTTTCCATACAATTGGCTCTTTTTCTTGAATTTCACGCTTAGCACCTCCTATGTTCGAAGCAAGATTTTGTCTAATTAGTCCACGAATTGCAAAAGAAATTCTTTTGACAAAGATGTGAATTAGAAAGGATTGGTTGATTAAATATGAATGAAAGACTGAACCTTGATATACCCCAAAACAATACATTTTCTTTACCACAAGATATATTGGCAGCCGCCGATCATTTGATTGGGCAGAATTTTGAAATAGGTGCACTTGACGATATGAATCATATGAAAATTAAAAGTATTTGTTCTATAGCATAACTTTTACAAGATCAATTCGGATTGGCTCTAGTTTATTTAGAAAATTTGGTTTGGCGGACTATATGTGGAGCAATTCAGCATAAATTGATATCGACACCTCACAATTTGGTAACCTCAACTCCATTAACAACTACTTATGGATCCTTTTTCAGTTTACACTTATTATCTCAAGTTCTCGATCGAACTAATCCATTGATACAAGTTGTTCATTGGAGAAAATGTTGTTATTTTGTCCCTGGTGGACTAATAGGTCACATTTCTTATTTTCGGATATGAGATATCCATCCTAGTCACTATGGGCATAATTTCCTAATTTACACATATGTAGGAATCAATGTTGGACCTATTGGATCCTTAGTAATTCATACGAGGATTGGTTATTGGGGGTCTCTAGAAAACCTTTTTTATGAAATTTCTCAGAGGTCAACTACGGTACGAATGCTTTATTTATCATTGGGCAGAGATGAATACCATATGGTAGCGATAGGAGATTCTTTAGCCTTAAATCTAGATATTTAGGAAGAATAGGTTGTTCCAGCTTGATACCCTCAAGAATTCTTGACTATTGCATGGGAACAGGTTCATCTTTAAAGTATTTTTCCTTTTCCATATTTTTCTATTGGAGCTTCCCTCATTCCTTTTATCGAACATAATGATGTGAATAGACCTTTAATGAGTTCTAATATGTAACATCAAGCAGTTTCTTTTTCTCGCTCTGAGAAATGCATTGTTGGAAATGGTTTAGAATGACAAGCTGCTCTAGATTAGCGAACTCTTGCTATAACTGAACGCGAGGGAAGGGTCATTTATACCAATACTGACAAGATTTTTTAGCGGGTAATGGAGATAGTCTAAGCATTCCATTAGGTATATATGAATTTTCCAATAAAAATCATTTATGCATCAAATACTCTAGGTTTCTCAGGGTAAATGCATTATAAAGATATAAATTTAAGAGGATGGTGCTGCTATGATTGTTGGCAAACTTGATTAAGGGGAAAATGTATTAGCAGCTTATATGTCGTGGGAGGGTTACAATTTTGAACATACAGTACTTATTAGTGAGAATTTGGTATATGAAGATATTTAGACTTCTTTTCATATATGGAAATATGAAATTCAGACTCATGTGACAAGTCAAGGCCCTGAAAAAGTCACTAATGAAATACCATATTTAGAAGCCCATTTACTCCATAATTTAGACAAAAATGGAATTGTGATGCTGGGATCTTGGTTAGAGATGGGTGATATTTTAGTAGGTAAATTAAAACCCCATGTCATAAAAGAATCGTCGTATGCCCCAGAAGATAGATTGTTATGAACTATACTTGGTATTCAGGTATCTACTTCAAAAAAAACATATCACAAATTACCTATAGGTGGCAAGAAGTTGGTTATTAATGTAAGGTGGATCCAGAGAAGGGGTGCACTGTATAGGTAAATACAACAATTGGGCTTGAATTCTTATTATACTATCTAGTTGATCTATCGCTATTTTACTTTGCATATTTTGGATAGGTATGCATCCTCATTGATTAAGGGGTAGAAAAGATCAATGAAAGACTAAAGCATGAGCTAGTTGATCCACTAACAAGTCCTTGAATTCTTATCTGCGAACTCCATCATTTTTTATACAGCTTTCTCTAAGTATGAGAAGGCGGTGTCGATATATTCTTCCCAAGTATTTTCCAAGTGATATGCTCTAGGACTTCTGCCTTTGTAAGAACTCAACAAAGTATGAGGAGTATGTGGTTCTTTCCCCGTTTCTAACTCGAATGGTGTATGCCCCGTTACTTTTCTCCGTTGCAAGTTATAGGAGAATTATGCAACATCAAGAAGCCTAGTCCAATCCCGCAGGTTTGCACTCATAAAATGGCTCATGTAAGACTCAAGTATGGTATTTACAAAGATAGTTGGAAACTAGTGGAGAAGTGAAACTCTGAACCCAAGAGTAGAAAGAGCTCTGCCAAAAATTAACCCATGAAGCGGGGGCCTCGGTCACTTATGATAGTCTGTGGTAGTCCCCAATACTTTACTATATTCTTAAGGAAGAAAAGAGCTTCTTCTTTGGCCTTGCAATCTAGTTATGTGGGAATGAAGGTGGAATACTTTGATAATCTATCAACCACGACCATAATGGAACCAAACAATGGTAGTGCCATAATAAAGTCCATCGCGACACTATCTTATTGTCGCTCTGGCACTGGTAGAGGTTCCAAAAGTCCACCGGGCTCCTTTTTCTCCACTTTGTATTGTTTTCAAATAATAAAAGTCCGCATGTAACCTTCGATCTCTACTTTTATTTGCAGCCAATAATATGTCAACTTCAAGACTGCTCGCATTCCTTATTGCCCCAAATGTCCAGCCCACTTTGTATCTTACATTTCTTTTAGAAGTGTGTGCCTTAAGTTCCCCTATTTTCACACATAGAGTCGGCCTTCAACTCTTCAAATTCTCTTTGGCATCTCTCTGTCCACTCCCAAGGATGGTTCTTCTTTGGGTGAAAAGATAGAGGAATACCCCTTTCTAAATAAACCGATGATAGTAATTCACGAGCCCCAGAAATAACTGCAACTCAGTCACGGAAATAGGCACCTCCCATTCCCTATGGCAGACACCTTGGCCTCGTCCATCTTGATTTGGTTTATGACATGCCCTAAGAAGTCTACCTCCTCTTTAATGAACGAGAACTTCTCTTTCTTGATGTAGAATAAAGTAGTTAGAAGATTTTATGTAGATGCTCCATGTGTTCCTCTAGGGTATTACTATAAATGACTATGTCATTCAAGTATGCCACCATGAAATCATCAAGGTATGGCTAGAAAATCTTATTCATAAGAGTGAAAAACATGGATGGTGCCTACTGAGCAGTGTCATGAGCCACTTGAATGCTCCATACCTTCTTACACATATGGTCTTGGTCTTATCTCTTTCGGCTATGTGCACTAGGTAATATCCTTGCGTAAATCTACCTTCATGAAGAACTTGGCCTTCCCCAATATATCGAACAAGTGAATGATCAAAGGAATAGGGTATTCTTCTTCAAATTTATCTTGTTTAGTGTACGATAGTCGATACACAGTCGCAATGATCCATCATGGTTATTTTTTGGGCAAGTGAGAGCACTAGATAGAATACATAGGATTTCCCATGTTTTTACCTTATCTCTAGTTAGACTACTTCTCTATTTTTCTTTTTTATAATTGTTTTCATCCAAAGGCTTATGTGGGACAGCAGTTCCATTCATCATCATAAAATAGGAATAAAGATTCCCGATTGGGTTCTTGGATTAGGAGGCCTTACCGCATGCTTTGTTCCTATTATCGCTACTATTGTCAGAATTTCTTCCTTCATGATAGGAAATATGGAAAGATATAAGAGAAGAGGAAATAGAGGCTAAACATATAGTTAGGTACCAAAACGGTTGTCACTTGCAGCATAAGAATTTGGTTCATCTTAAAGGTGTTATTGTGAGGGACTAGGGTAGCAATCCTTTATTTTTGGAAATGACCTTTTATTTGATGCTCCTCAATTGAGCACGCGCCTCTAGTTATGTTTGTATAAGTTTGAGCTATAACAGCAACATCAGAGAGAGTAATCAAGGGTGGATACACCTTAACTTGAATTTCAAGCCTATGTCTTTCGCTTGCCTAAGGTTAAGGTAAGAAAAAAAAAAGAGCTACTGGACACTACAGGGACTATAAGCGATCTAACAGAACTAGATTGTTGAATGAAACTCAAACTCATACTAAATATATCAACTGACCCAGGTGACTGGACCACTATATATAGCATTGGATGTAAGAAAAAATCCTTCTCCCATTAGTTGTTAGAAGCAGAACTGAAACTTGATATAACTAAAGAAAAGTCTATATAGGTACAATAAGAGGGTATGGTTAAGCAAGTAAGTGAAGGCTCTCGCTCTCGCTTTATGGTCTTGTGTAAAGCCTTTCTGTCTATCTATTCTTTTTTTATTTATTCAAAGTAAGCAGATCAAAAGCACGAAAAGAAATATCTTAGCATACCCTTACTCTAATTCAAAATTCATCCCTTTCTTTCTATTCTAATTTCTCTCCCTTCATTCCTCGATCTGCTTGTAAATTCTTGGTGTAATACTCACTTATAAATGATTGGTGTAAGAATTTCTTACTAATCAGGTGTGATCAGTGTCACTCATGTAAGAATTAGGAATTCTTCTTCCAACTTATCCCAGAATTGGAGTTATGGCAAAGAACAAAAAGAAAAATAAAGGATAAATTTGTCCAATAGTAACAAAAGGTGCCTCCACAAATTGACATCTGATCCAACCTAGTATTAAGCAATCCTCCAAAATCAACTAAAATATTCCTTGGTTAATCGGGTGAAAACTTGAACAACGTACATACATTCTTTTAAAAAATGATAAAGCCAACAGACATAAAATAATTAGTGCTATTACAGCTACACCTCTCGATTTGTGAGGTATACTACGAAGGATAGCATAGATCAGTAGGAAATACCATTCTGGAACAATATAAGATGGGGTGGACATCGGATTAGTAGGTATATAATTATTGGGATGCCCCAAAACACTAGGATCATAAAAAATCCAAATGGACAAAAAGATAGAAAAAGCAACCCAACCTACTAGATCCTTTACATAAAAATAATGGTAAGAAGCAATTTTATCCATCTCTGAATGTACACATAATGGATTATTGGATCCATATTGATGCAATGCGGCCAGATAAAGAAGACTAGTGCCTACTAAAGTAAAGGAGAGTAAATGATGAATACTAAAAAAACTATTTTAGGTAGTATTGTCCACACATAACCCACCTCAAAGCCAAGTCATTATGGTATCTCCTACCACAGGTATGGCTCTAGCTAAGCTTATAATTACTGTAGCTCCCCAAAATCTCATCAAACCCCAAGGTAATATATATCCTATAAAAGTTCTCACAATCATTAATAAGAAGATTACAACACCAAGACACCAAAAAAAATCCCTTTTGAAGGTGAACCACAATGGAAAACATACTTGCCCCATTACTATGTAATAACAGAGTAACCGACCCCTTTAACATCTCTTATAATATATTCTACGCTATTAAAACCTTGATCCATATGAGAAGTGTAATGCATAGCTAAAAAAATTCTAGTCACTATCTAAATATCTAAACAAATTCCAGCAAACAAACTGAACCCCCACTAATAACTAAAATTTCTCGAGGTTGGATAATTTATCAAATGTTGTTTAAGTGTGAAGGATATAGGTTGTTTGAGAAGAGAAAATCATTGGCTCCTTATAGTCATTTATTTATTTCTCTTTTCTATCGTAACAACTCTTGTCCCCCCAAATTTTAGCATTCTAGGGTCGTACTATGCATTAAAATGTGATTACCTTTTCTTCTATCTCCAAAGGATGGAGAGGGTATACAGCAAAAAAAGCGTCGAAGGGTTCGGATCACCATAGGTTACTGAAGAGTCATCTGAATTCTCAGTGACCAAATAAGAGAGTTTTTTACCACTTTTTCTTCTCTTCGGGACTCTCGGTCTGATCATCTTGTTGTAACAATGCAAGCTTAGGAATGAATCTAATGGAAATTTAGGTCTCTATCCAGTTTTTAGATTACTCTTTCCTCCTTGGCAAAAGAGGGAAAAAAGGTGTATGGGAGAAATAATTCTAAAATAAGAGAAGATTTCATCCACCAAGATGGACAAAGTGCGACCCCTAAGAAATTTAGGGTTCTTTCTCATATCTTGGTGGTCCATCTCATCTAAAAACTTTCCCTCTTCTATTAGCATATCTAAATTTGAATAGGATGAATCAACCTTAGGAAAAGTAAGCCCCCTTTCCTTGATTGAATTTGGCTACACTACGCCCTGAATTAATCAAAAATATTATTTATTTTATTCATCCTATTTCATTTATTTAGGTGAGAGGGAGGCTATGAGTCACCTGGGCTGCAAATTTTTCCATTAGTTGATTCTCAAAATAGAAAAAAATTTGGTCCAAACCCACGAATGAATAGAAAGAGAGGCGAGGGTCCTTCATTAAAAGAGAGGAAAAGAAAGGTGAGGCTTAGTTCTAGGGGCCTCCTTACGCAGCTTTAGAAAGCAGAGAATGACTTTATCAAATTCTCTCCAACCTTTTATATCTATATTTAGAAGTAGGGAGAGAAAAATTTAATATGATATTTGCGTTGGTTTTTCCAACAAAACGTTGAACTTTTCTTCTTTCTCATTCAGAAGGCTCAATCCTACTCCCTAACTTCAATGATGAGAACAATCTCCGAACTCCAGCTCTCAATTAAGAAATAGTTCTCCACCATACTATATTTAAAATAGTCGTCGATCCTTCAGTAGTTACATTCATAACTTAATGTAATGTTATGTTCACACAGTGATATTCATTCTTTCCAAGAATACTACCCTGTATGTAGTCTATATCTTGGGAGCATAATTGATAGGAGATAGAAAAAGGTGGTAAAATGGTCCCCCATTTTGATTCCTACCCCATTAGTATTTACGATCGTAGATAAGGGATTAGTCTATTATGTTTTTTTTATCTGGAACCGGATGGTAATGGACCTACCTTGCTTGTAGACCTACTATGGAGCTAACCCTTGTTCTATTAGTATGGTGGTTTCTACCAAGATGATTTATTTATGCCCATCAATGGACCTCGATATGCTAATCCACAAAAAAAGATATGAGAAATTTGGAAGAACTCATATACGAAATGAGGGCGACCCGTGTAAACACATCAATTACATTTTCATGCAAAGGAACTCTTTCTTGGCAACTTGGACAACAACTAACCATGTTTGTCCCTCATATCACTAGAAATATTGGGATCTTTACAAAGGTATTTATAAATATTTTGTCTCAATTCATATTTATCCTAGCTGCATGTAATACCCCATACTTCAACCAAGCTTAAAATTATCCCAAAGATGTTAAAAACTTTCTTTAAAAGATGAATCCACTCTTATACATGTGGTATTTTTAAGATTTTCACTTGTTTTCAAGTGGGAAATTCAATAAGCTTTTCATTGATACCAAATTAGCCCAAATCCGACACCCGGGCAAATATTTAGAGCCTTTTTAGTGAGACAGTATATTACTAGAGCCATCCGCACATCGTGGAGCCAGCTTAAATAGCAATTGTCAATTTCTAGTATTGCTCTGAGATAGTGGTGTGTCGCGCCAAACTTTTAGATAGCAAACAAAGTGGCAACACAATAGCTCTGTATCGCACTACGATGCAATTTTCCATTTGTCACTTTCCAAAGACACGACGCGATAGCACCGCGTCGCGCCATGGGTCCAAATTAGGAAATTTTCACAAAATTTAAATACGCATCCAAGGGTTAAAATGGTTAATTTTCTACACCTATATAAACCCAATAACACGTGATTCAGCCATATTTGACCCAAAATATAATGTTTCTCTCAAGAACAAACTAGGGTTTTCAATTGGGAATTTAAATCCAAGACTCAAATTCAAGAATCTCTCCGACAATCTTCATAGAATCAAGAACTAAGTTATACACAGTGTTGATTCATGGAATCCATTCGTCCATGAAGCTCAAGAACCCTATTTTAAAGAATATGTCATGATGTTCTTGTTTTGAATTTATTATGTTCATATTGTTATTGTTGTATGATTGCCAAGATTCCATCTTTATCATTTTTTTATGAAACCATGTTATTATAGGGTTGAAATTCTTACAATTGAGTTAAATTATGAAACCATGTTATATTAAATTGATAATCATGCCTATACCCGAAGTGTGCATGCAATGTGTTTGATAATATGCCCTAATGAATGAATAATGATCAGGTACTTAGTTTCCATATGTCAAGATCATGTCATGCCTCTTAAGTTATGCTATACCTATTTGATTAAAATTATTTCCATGCTAAACCTATGCATTGTTATTGCTTGATGGGATGTTCATAAGATTAGAAGCATGAAATTATGTCATGTCTATATGCATTACTATCCATGTACAACATTATGATGATCATGTGCTTCATGAAATTCCCAACTATGAAATTATGAATTGTTGATATTGGTCATGTGCTCAAAAGTGTCAAGCCTTGTTAGTTTCATTCTATCGAGTCTTGGGGGTACTTGTACCCAACAATTTAGCTGTATGCCTAGAGCCATGTTATGTTTCCATGATACTCTCAGTCAAGCCATGAACAGTAGAATTCATTCAATCATGTGACTTAGGAAAACTCAGTATACTCAGTATCAGTCCAGTTCCATTCAATAATCTCAGTAATCTTAATAATCTCAGTGAGCTCAGTCAGTCATTATGTCTCAGTAGTATTCCGTCAGTCAACGGAACTCAGTGAACTCAGTTTATCTTCACTATACAATACCATTAGTATCAGTTCAGTTTAGTTTGTTTAATCAGTTCAGTGTCTATTCAGTTGGGCGTAGAATTCAGGACCGAGTGAACCCAAGGATGGGGAATCACCTATTATTCAGTGGCGGGTGTGATCCTTAGAAGCAATCTTTGCATTCCAGAAATATGTAGCTAGCATAGGTTGAGATGTACCCCTATGCATAGGGCTACTAATACATCTCATTTGGGGTTATTCTAATAGGAGGGTTGATGAAAGAGCTTTCTATCAGATAGGGTTACCTCATAATTTGTCTTTACTCATGGCACAATATTGAACCCTTCCAACTGGGGTTAAAGGTTATACCTCGCTAGTTTAGTCCCAAGACATGTTGGTTAGATGATTACCTCTCACTGTCTCAGTTTTAGTCTCAGTCTTAGTCTTAGTAATAGAAATCAGATAGTTCTACAGATTTCAGGACTATCAGATATATTCACCAAGTATAGTATGAAACTCAGCTAGTTCCATCAGAACTTAGACTATTAGAAACAGTCGTTCAGTATCAGTATACTGGGTATATGAAACTCATGTTATCAGTATTCAACTTCAGGACTGTAAGATATAGTCAACAAGACTACTTCTTAATAATCAAAACTATCAAAAAATAGGTATTCATGTATCCATAATGTAGTATCAGTCCCTTAGTATTCAGTGTCCCGGTATTAACAAACTTATATGTATATAAATCCATGTTATCTGTAGACTCAGTAGTCAGAACATAGTATTAAGTCCTATCATAATCTCAGTTACAATTACATATTCATGCACGTATTCTCACATTCATATCATTCAGTCCGTTAGTGTTGTTCATTCATATAAACCATTTTGCATTTAGCCTACCTCACTTGCATACTAGTACATTTAAAGTACTAACACATTTGAGCTATAGTGTCTTATACCATAGGTTTAGAGGCATGAGCTCCAAAGCATCAGTAGATTCCAGAAATCAGTAGTCAGTCAGCTGTCAGTCCTCATCCTTCGAGGATGATATGATTTGTTATTTTATTATTTCAGTACTTAGTTATTTCAGTAGTTGGAGTTAATTGGGGACATGTCCCATCAACTCCATATTTTTAAAATAGTTTAGAGGCTTTCAAACTATAGTATGTTCAGATAGTATTTCAGTTACTTTGGTATTCGATACTTCACACTTATGTTGTGTTTTATCAACTATTCAATTTAAACCTTACCTCCTTACAGCTTCTATTCTGCATTTTTTTATAGTGTTTATATATACAGTATATTATACACTGTACAGGTACAGATATCATTCATGGGTTAGCTTGTGGTTCTTTGGGGTCATGAGCACCGTGTAGCATTCTAGGTACCAAATTTGGAGCGTTGCAAACTTGGTATCAAAGCCTAAGGTTCAACAGTGTCCTAGGAAGTCTAAAAAGTCGCATCTAGTAAAGTCTTATGCATGGGTGTGTTGTGTACCACACTTATGTGTAGGAGGCTATGAGATGTTTTAGGAATAGTTTTCCTTCTTTTAGTATTCATGTCGTGCTAGTGAGCATAGGCTCAAAGTTAAACTCTCAGTGTAATCCATTTTTTCCTTTTGTTTACAGAACATGCCTCCCAAAATGACTAACAAAAGAAGAACCAAAAATTAGTCAGCACCTCAGCCCGTCCAGCCAGATTCTTTGGATGAGCATGTCTCTCATACAGAATTCACGACTATATTTACTACTCTAGCCAGTTTAGTCACAGCTCAGAATAAATGGCCAAATACTATTCCAGCCAACCCAGTGGCAAATTCTACTACAGCCAGGATTTGGGACTTCACCTAAATGAATCCTCCCTTATTATCCGATTCTAAGTTAGGAGAGGATCCACAGGAGTTCCTCGATCAGGTTTAAGAAGTCATAGACATTATGGGAGTGACTTCCAACAAGATTTTTGATTAATATGCCTATCAACTACAAGATATAGCCCATACATGGTTCAAATAGTGGAAGGTAGACAGGGGTACATATGCGGATCCCATAGATTAGGAAGAGTTTACTATGGCTTTCTTAGATAGGTTCTTTCCCATAGAGCAGATGGAGGCTAAAGTTTTAGAGTTCATCAATCTTATACAAGGTAGCATGAGCATAATATAATACTCCTTTAAGTTCACTCAGTTAGCCAGGTACGCTCCCCATGTAGTAGGAAACAGTAGATCCAAAATAAATAAGATTGTGTCTGGGATATAGGTAGAGTAGTTAAGGAGTGTATAACTGTGATGTTGATTAAGGATATGGACATATCTAGGATTATGGTCCATGCTCAATAGATTGAGAAGCAGAAACTTAAGAAGGAGGAGAGAGAAAATAAGAGGGTTAGAATAGGTAGTTATAGTTTTGCTCAGTTAGGGTGGCAGGGTGGTAATGATTTTCAGTTGTGTCAAAAATGTTCAGCCCCAATTCACCCTACAGCTATTCCACCAGTAACAAAGTTTAGAAATAATCGTAGGGATGGGGCATCAGGCTCTAAGTCCCAGGGTAGTGAGATCAGGATTCTTACTCATCCTCTTTATGAAGAGTATGGTAAGCATCATAAGGGTGTGTGTAAAACTGGCAGTGGCATGTGTTTTAGATGTGGTTAGTTAGGTCACAAGGTCCGAGATTGTCCTAAACCCAATCCAATAAGTAAGCATGGTCACCCTTCAGCTCAGTTCGATCGCCTGAATCAGCAGGCTGCCAATTCTAGTGTTATCGATAGGCAACGCCCAAATAGACTCTATGCACTTTGGTCCCAATAGGATTAGGAAATTCCTCCTGATGCAGTTACTGGTATGTTACAGATCTCTTATTTACATGTTCACGCTTCTTCAGATTTATGAGTTTTTTTTTTTTTGAAACCTTGCATAGCAGTTAAACTTTGGGGTCAGAAAGTCAAGCCTTCAGATTCTAGTTATAGTTCCAGTATGTGTAGATAATCAGTAAGGGAAGATGACTCCCGACCCATTCCTTTCTTAGTGCAAAGTTCTGTACTATATTCATCATGATAGTTATGAATGCTACCCATTTTTGTTCTACGAATACAGCTTATAACCATATGTTCTCATAGAATAGTGTGTGTTCCAAGTTCCTAGTATAGGAATTTCGGTTCACTTAGTGTCACAAATCATGTACCATGAAACACAAAAATTCCAGACCAGGTCATACAGCTCATGTACTCATGTCAAGCTTTACAGTATGCTCGACATATATGACTTATGTTCCACTTCTAGTGAGCAGCTAAACTCAGTAGTCCCATGTACACCCTCATCTTAAAACCCTCGATAAATCCATGATTTTGGTATTCTATTCCTCAGGCCTTAATTAAGTGTCAAATTTGATATATCCCTGGCGTATGTCAATTATCCGTAAGCAATTATCAGTTTTAGTAATCAGCATTCAGTCCCAGAATAAAATACTTCAGCACCAGTCTAAACCTCAGTTATCAAAAATCAATATTTAGTCTCAATTACCATCTTAGATACGATCTCAGTCCCAGTTCTAGTTAAGTAATCAGATCAAAAATTTGGTCCAGGTTCATGATAGCTTTACAATGTTATAGTTATCAATACCTCAGTTTACAAAATATTCCCAATCGTATTAGATGCCTAGCCTACCATTTGTGAGGTAATATAGTTTTCACTAATTCATGCTCGGTTACCCCATGTTATCCAGTCAGTCATTACCTTTCATTCATGATACTCTACTATTTTGGTTCAACTATTTAGACTAAGTGCAGACCAGCCTTACAGACTCAGTATTGAGCTATCAGTTCTTCAGTTAATTAGATAAGTCAGTACGGTTATGCATTCATGCTCATCACCCACGTGAATCTTTTAGTAGTTTCAGTTATAGTGCATCAGGCTTAGTTACTCCATCTTAGATGATGTTCATAGGTCTCAACTCATCATACCGAATCTCAGTCAGGTTATGATTTTCTTACTCAGCTGTTTTATACAGATAAATTTGTATAGTTTGGTTTCTATGTCCCTAGCTATGTGCTCTATCCAAAATCTCATGAAATAATGTAACTATTCTTAGATGAACCAATTAGATAGATGCAAGCTCGGCTCAGTTCATGAATCATGCCTTAGTTTCGGATCTCAAATAACTAGTTATGACTCAATTCCTAGGTGCCTTATGCATAGCCTCAGTTTTCCTCAGTAGCTCAGCCCAGCCAGTATTCCTCAAGGGACCTAGTGTCCCAAGGGGGAGATACTCTATATTACCCTAACCTTTCAGGACATAAACATGCCACTCTATTCTCATAACGAATCCAGTTTAGAGTAGTGAGTACCTATAAGTTGACCCTTTAGCTGCAATCCTGATCGTACACCATGTACTCAAGGTACTCAGTTGACATCATAATATTCTATTCATGTATCACGTTCCTGACCCAGTTATATTCTCATGTTTTTGCTCATGCATATTAAGTAGTTAAACTCAGACTCATCCCAAGGCAATAGCTTTTCTTAAGCTTATCCAGTTTTATGTTTAGATTTTAGTTACAAATGTGGTATTCAGTTCCATGCTCAATTTTTATTTCAAACTTAGTGTCTTTACCCTTAAATGTTCCTGAGTTAGTTCACTCATATATTTATGCATCAGATATGTGTGATCAGCTTATCAGTACTCTCAGTCATACATTCATGCATAGCTCAGTCATAAAATCATGTATCAGACATGCATGCTCAGTATGAAACTCAATAATGTCAATCATGTAGTCATGCTTTAGTTGTTCATTATAAGTATGCACTTTAACTTATTGTTTCTCCCATCTAAATCAGTCTCATTTGAGGATGAATGTTCCTAAGGGGGAGATATTGTAATACCCCATACTTCTACCTAGATTAAAATCATCCCAAAAATGTTAAAGACTAGCTTTAAAAGATGAATCCATTTTTCTACATATGGTATTTTAAAGATTTTCAACTGTTTTCAGATGGTAAATTCAATAAGCTTTCCATCAATATCAAATTCGCCCAAATCTGACACCCTGGCGAAGAGTTAGAGTCTTTTTAGTGAGACAGTGTATCACTTGAGCCATCAGTGCATCGCGAAGCCAGCTTAAAGGGCAATTGTAAATTTCCAGTGTTGCTCCACAATAGTGGAGTGTCGCGCCAAACTTCTAGGTTGCAAATAAAGTGGCAACGCGATATCTCCGCATCGTGCCACCATGCAATATCCTATTTGTCACTTTCCAAAGACACGATGCGATAGCACCGCATTATGCCATGGTGCCAAATCGAGAAATTTTTACAAAATTTAAATACCTATCCAAGTGTTAAAAGGGTAAATTTTCCACTCCTATATAAACCCAATAACACGTGATTCATCCATATTTCACCCAAAATATATTATTTCTCTCAAGTTTTTCTCATGAACAAGGTAGGGTTTTCAATTAGGAATTCAAATCCAAGAATTAAATTCAAGAATTTCTCCATCAATTTTCATAGAATCAAGAACGAAGGTATGCACAGTGTTGATTCCTGGACTCCTTTCATCCATGAATCTCAAGAACCCTATTTTAAACTATATGTCATGTTGTTCTTATTTTGAATTGATTGTATTTATGTTATTTTGTATGATTGCCAAGATTGCATCTTTATCATGTTTTATGAAACCATGATAGTAAAGGGTTGAAATTCATGAAATTGAGTTAAATTCTTGAACCATCTTGTACTAGATTGATAATCATACTTATGCCCTAAGTGTGCATCCAAGGTGTTTGATAATATGCTCCAATGAATGAATATGATCAAGTACTTAGTTTCCATGTGTCAAGATCATGTCATGCCTCTTAAGTTATGCTATACCTATTTGATTAAGACAATTCCCATGCTAAACCTATGCATTGTTATTGCTTGATGGGATGTTCATAAGATTAGAAGCATGAAATTATTCCATGTTTATATGCATAACTATCCATGCACAACATTATGATGATCATGTGCTTCATGAAATTCCCAACTATGAAATTATAAATTGTTGATATTGGTCATGTGCTCAAAAGTGTCAAGCCTTGTCAGTTTTATTCTATCGAGCCCTGGGGGTACTTGTACCCAACAATTTAGCTATGTGCCTAGAGCCATGTCATAATTTCATGATACTCTTAGTTAAGCCATGATCAATAGAATTTAGTCAGTCGTGTGACTCTAGAAAACTCAGTAAACTCAGTATCAGTCCAGTCCCATTCAGTAATCTTAGTAATCTCAAAAATCTCAGTCATCATGTCTCAGTTGTATTCCATCAGTCAACAAAAATCAGTTAACACAGTATAGCTTCGCTAAACAATACCATTAGTATCAGTTCCATTCAGTTAATCAGTTCAGTGTCTATTCAATTAAGAGTAGCATTCAGCACCAAGTGAACCTAAGGATAGAGACTTACCTATTAATTAGTGGAGGGTGTAATTCTTAGAAGAAATCCTTTCTTTCCAAAACCACGTAGCCAGCATAGGTTGAGATGTACCCCTATGAATAGGGCTACTAATACATCTTGTTTGGGGTTATTCCTACAGGAGGGTTAACGGAAAATCTTCCTATCAGAGAGGGCTACCTGACAGCTTGTGTTTACCTCTGGCATTGTATTAACACCGATCCATCTTGGGTTATAGGTTGGACCCTACTAGTTCAGTTTGGGGCATATCGGTTAGATAATTAACTCCCACCATCTCAGTTTTAGTCTCAGTCTCAATCTCAGCAATAAAACTTAGTTTGTTTTACAAATTTCAGAACTGTCAGAAATAGTCACTCAGTACAGTATGGAACTTAGCTAGATGCATCAGAACTTAGATTGTTAGATATAGTCGCTCAGTATCAGTATACTAGTTATACGAAACTCATGTTATCAGTATTCAACTTTAGGACTATCAGATACAGTCAGCCAGACCAGTTTTTTCATAATTAGAACTATCAAAAAATAGTTATTCATGTATCTTTAATGTAGTATCAGTCCCTCAGTATTCATTGTCCCACCATCAGTAAACTCAGATGTCTGTAAATCCATATTATTAGTAGACTAAATAGTCAGAACATAGTATTCATTCCTATCACGATATCAATTACAGTTACATATTTATGCATGTATTCTCATATTCATATCATTCAATCAGTTAGTATTGTCCATGCATATGAACCCTTTTGAATTCAGTCTACCTCACTTGCATACCAGTACATTCAAAGTACTGATGCATTTGCACATGGTGTCTTATACCATATGTTCAGAGACACGAGCTCTAGAGAATTAGTAGATTCCAGATATCAGTAGTGAGTGCTCATCCTTCGAGGACAATATGATTCGTTATTTCATTATTTCAGTACTTAGTTATTTTAGTAGACAGAGTTAGTTGGGAACATGTCCCATCAACTCCATAATTTTAAGATAGTTTAGCAGCTTTCACACTATAGTATGTTCAGATAGTATTTTATTTATTTGGGGTATTCGATACTTCACACTTATGTTGTGTTTTATCATCTATTCAGTTTGAAACTTACAGCCTTATAGCTTCTATTCCATATTATTTTAAAGTTTATATATATGTATATAGTATATTATATAGTGTATAGGAACAGATATAAGTCATGGGTTAGCTTGTGGTCCTTCGAGGTCATGAGCACCGTGTATCGTTCCGAGTACTAGATTCAGGGCATTACACCATGAGAAATCTGTGGTTGTGATTTCATATATTTTGCTTCTCAAACTTCTTACTGAGTTTCCCCCTCATCTTTTTGCAAAAAGCTGCTCCACAATGGTAAAGTCTCATCTTTTGTGTTGGCCAAAGTTAAAATAGTAACATTGAACCCTTGAATATGTTCAAAGATTTTGAAATGATCTTCAAGTTCTAGAGAGAATTCGCAAAATTCTATTTCCATGAAGAATTGAATTAGCCTTTCCCTTATTTCGAGCAGAGAATCTAACAGAGACATTACTATGGATATTCTAACCAAAATAAGTGACATTCCATTCCCTCAGAGAGTTCTTTACCGTGCTAGGTCACTGACATGTCCTATTTTGTCTTTATTTAACCACAAGAATGGATTGTATCAAAATGACTTTCCTATTGAATCCCTTTGTGTCTATTAATTTCTGACCACACGGAATCTCCATAGCCAATTTTCAATTTTTGATGAAAGGTGTTTTCTTTGGTACTACTCCAGGAACTTCCATAATGTTGGCATGATTTATTTTGAGCAACGGATCCTGACGTGATACATCTTTGTAATGAAAATAGAGTGGAAACATGAGTTGATCCATAATGAGTATTAGATTGAAGTTCTCTTAAAGAAGACTGCCAACTCATATCTGAAAGATACAAAGCCCCTGATCCTCTTCTCTTGTGTCAAAGTACAGTGTAGGGTGGTGAGGTTTTTCCTCACAGAAAGAGTGGGAAATTAGGATCAAAAAGGCAGAATTTATGCAATTTCTTTTCTAAGAAAGATATCATACTCGTTTATGTAGCTTTCAACCAGCTGAAATAGAAGGCTTTGCACATCTAGAATGTAAATTCAAGGAATACTCATTAAGTGGACCCAAATAGAAAGCTCCTTCTTTGCTTTTCTTCTCTGGATTCAATTCAATGAACACAAGACGAATCATCCATAATGATGACTAATAGCAAAGTAGTACCAATTGTCGTGTGCTCTAAAGCTAGTCAGGAGCTTTTAATCTTGATATGAGTTGAGTCGTCTCAACTGTTGAATTCTCATAATCAACCAAAAAAGGGCACTAATACTTACATCATTTCTTGTGGGAAAAGGCGAATCAAAAGGAAGGCATTTGAAATGGCCTTTTCTTCTTATCTTGAGATTGGGTGCACCAATTCTGCCATAGGCTATCTATTCAGGTCGATTGATGTGTCTTCCCTATTTCTATCTCTTTGGTCCCTTCTTATAGGTTCCTTATCTATTAGTTAATTGTAAAAACTCTTGCCTTATTCTATCTCTTGATGTTCACTTCTATAGTCATTAGAGGTTAGGATGATAGAGTCCTGGACGTTGTTGGAAAAGATTCTGATCCATTGGCAAGGGAATGAGCATAAGGGCAATAAGTAGAAAAATAGGGGTAGGACGCCAAGTTTGGATCTAAAAGGTAGTTCTTTCATCCATATCTTAAGGATGGATTACGTGGAAAGGATGGATAGACTTAGTGACATGGTGGACAGGTGATGCCTAAAAACAGAAATAGATATTTCTGAATCCCAAGGGCGAGTTCCCCGGGAGAACCCAACAGTTGATGAAATATTGGAAAGCGCACAAGAAATATTCATTTCCACCTCAGACTTGTACCACGATTCACTTCAACGTGAAGAAGGGGTTGTGATCTCAAGGCATTTTTATGTCCAATTTTCAAAGTGGAGAGAGGGGTTGGATAGTATGGCTCTATGTCATATTTTCTATGCATAAGTATATTAAATCATAAAAGAAATCCAACACAAATACTAAATTAAGAAGCACCCTACCAAGCAGCTAATGAACTCCTTTGTATCAAATCAAAATAGGCCTTTCCTACAAGGACTTAGTCTTGCTTCCATCACCGTAGCCTTTGCTATGCCTCATCTTTCCTTATTTGGGATAGGTACCTAAGAGAAGATTCAAAAGGAAAGATAGTAGTATTGGGTTTAGTCTAAAAATCTATTCACATCGATAGGGGGCAGGGAACTAACCAGAAGCATTTCTGGGCCTATCAAACAAGCTATAGGTTTCTTTTTTTGTGCAATCGGAAATAAAATATGTTTTCATCGACATCTTGATTTTTGATTCATTTCTTTCATAGATAGAAAGGTAAGTAAAAACAACCCCAACATTAATAAACCATGATCAAGTCTAGTTGGGATCCCCAATGTCAAGAAAATGGGTATTTTTGGATCCAAGACAAACAAAAAAAAGGGAAAGGTGGGTGGTTAAGACAGTGTAGTCCATTTTCACAAGAGTACGGAGCTTAAATACAAAGAACTTTTTTTCTTATGGGAGCAAAAAATCTAAGGAAAGATATTTCAAAGGGCAGCTGGCAGGATAAATAAGGTGTGTAAGGCAGGGCCAAAGAAGGTAGCCTGGCTACTAGCAGCGAGACTACATTCTTCAATTTCATAAGTGGGTGAAGGAAGAATACCTGAGCTTCAAGCAAATAAGGCAGGTACCTCATGCCTTCGCAAAGTCAATGGTCTGACCGAGAACTAGTTAAGCACCTAGAAGTAAATTCTCAGGCCCTAGCCCAAAATTCTTACTTCATTCACCACAGTTCCAGGCCCGTAGGAATTGCTTTCTCCTTCTCTAATTGTCGAGAGGTTTTCCGCTCTAGTTGTTAGGAATTACATTTCATAAAAATAAAGTAATAAACAAGTGAGCGACCCTGGAAATAAAATGTTTGTTGCAATAATGGGAAAGTTTATACCTCTGATCTTAGTTGTGGCTCCCCAATCAAACTAGAGCATAAGGGTGCTTTTTAGTTTGCATGAGTCCCAGCTTTTTTTCCAACGGACAGATGACATCTCTTTCCTAGTGAATCAGAATGTTATAACATATATTGTTGTGTGTAAATATGTATTTCATATTCATTATAGGCCAATCGGGGCTAAAGAAGGTCCAACAATGTATGATATGTGGATTTGATTCACCCTAAGTAATGAGAGAATTGGTTATCTTATACCAGTGATCTAGGTCACATATATTGGAGCAAGAGAGTACTGGCTCGCCACTGTGGATGTAGATGTTCCCATGAAATAAATTAGTGCTACATTTCGCTAGGATACTAGATGGAGTTGGTCTCACCATAGTGATGAGAGTTCCAGCTCAATAAATCACCCATTCCCTTTATATTTCCAAGAGCCATCCACTTGTGAATACAACAACCTGCCCACCATATTCAAGTAAGAGTAACAATATTCACTAAGCTTCTTTTTTATTATCCCTATAATAAGTAAGACATAGTGGTTGTTTATGTCCACGATTCCAATATGTCTCTTTGACCTTTTTCTTGTGAATAGCTTAGTTTATGTTCATCTTAATCATGGTCACTAATTGACCAGTCACACTAGTCAGTGATATTTATTTAGTTGTCCTGTTCAAATGGATGAGACAGTTCCCACTTAAAGCATGCTTCAAGTCTAGCTTTGATACATTTACTACAACCAAAATCTTCATTCCTTATTATTACAATTCCATGCTATCAAGATAGTTTCATGTTGACTTGTGAAACAATCACATCAATTTACCAGAAAATCAAAATTAGAACTGGAGCTTGATAATGAATCTGAACTAACCCAGGTAGAATCATGGACAACATGAATTCATGACATACCAAGATTGATTCATTTCATTGATGGAAATGAGTTAAGTTACCTAACGTGACACACTATATATATCAGTAGAGATCACTACGAATTTGAACTTTATCACCCTTTTTTGCTTGTTATTATTAGGGATAGATGAACAGAGAAAAATGACTTCTCGCTATGTTGTTCCTAGTAGTACCCAAACAATTAACATTGAAAGAAGTCCCTCAAGCATTTAAAAAGGAACAAAGACAAGGTTTATACCTATTTGAGAATCCTTACTACTCTCATCGATTACTCAAACTTTAACTCATACACAGGGAAGGAAAAAGATTGATACTTATACTGATATCAAGTTGGAAGAGCACTGGATAGAGACTATAGGGTTTCATCCCTATTTAAACCAAGATATAGGGAGACACTATAATAGTATGAAATAAGCCAATGCCAAGTGCTCTCTTTATTTGTTTCTCCTTTTCTTCCAAAGCATTGAATGAATGAAGATAGTGACCCTAGAAGAGGAGGCAATCTCTGACATTTTACTTATATTTTAGTCTCAACTTTGAGAATTTCAACTTATATTAGAGTAGGGAAAGTGGAGATATTGGTAATTAAATAAGTAGTAATGAATGTCCGACCTTTCAATTGGAACAATCCTATGGTTTGGAACATGTCACATCAATCTTTTGTACCACAGTAAGGTTGACTGCAGATGATAGTTATACGTCCGTCGGCAGTCAAAATTAAGAAATTGTACAGACTCAATTTGACGATTCAAGTATTCATTGGTAACTAATCACCTTTGGGTAGAAGCGTGGTAACAAAAAGAAGTCAGCCTTGAGAGTCTTCAATCTGAATATAAAGGACTGATAATTGAATCAATAACCGTAGTTACTAGACTAGCACTTAAATTAGCTGTGAAAGTATCTTTTGGTGTGTCTAATATTTTTGATCTTAATGGTATTGAACAGAGGATCTTAATGCTTTCTTGGAGAGCGCAAATCCTTATATGGTAAATCAATAGCATTGGATTTAGTTCTTTCCTTCTTTCTTACTTTTATTGTTTGGTTTGGCCTTTTTTCGAGCTATAGAGAAGACTGATTTAAGCATGTCATGTACGACCTTGGCATTCATCTTGTTGTTGTTAAGAATATTTTGGAATTATTTGTTGACATACTTCATCATAGTTTATTTACTACTCAACTCCTTCATTTCATTTTATCCTTACTCCATATTTGAATGCAAATTTAGGGTGAAAGTCTTTGATTGGAAAGGGGCCTCCTCTGCCTATGGCCTATTTGTTACTCGCCTGGCTGACTATGGCACTGGGGTTTTACTTGTATGAGGAATCTTTACGCACTAAGACTTTCCTTGAAAAAAGTGGAGACCTTGCTTCTACTTTTATCATAGATAGCTAATATAAGTAGGAAATATTTTCAAGAAGTGAATTGAATTTTCCAATAGTAATAAGCTAATTGATTTAGTACGTTTAGCTTAGAACTATTAAAATTTACCCGATGACCTAAGAAAAAACAAGTCTTACCTTAGAATTTTTTATCTGATATCTATTGTTTATCTTAACCACATCAAAGAGAAATTGAACCTATTCTAGTTTTTTGAAAACTCTAATAAATTTGATGTTTGTTACCCTTCCCCTCCTCCTTCCACTAGTAGTTTTACTGCAATGACCATAGACGCAGAAAGCAGTACCTCTATGGATGATTTGAAACGTCGAAGTAGGTTGTGGCTTATAAATATGAAGATAAGGCATTAGTGGACAGACTTGACAGCTCCCTCCTTTGCTCGATCTAACTCGGCGTGCGCTTTTTTCAGCTGTACGAGAACATATTCGGACATGCGCACTACTCATATCGGTACTAGTAACCCCCAGAGAAGGTCTAGAAGACTATGAGCCCCACATCCTATGCACAAGATGAATGACATAGGTGAACAAGAGTACTTCGCACCACAACCATCGCCTTTTTATAGGTTCTACAAACCTATGTCTGTTGCTTTATCTAGGAGAAAAGAATCATATATATTCTAATCATTAGAAGGAAGAACCTTCATAAAAATATTCCTCGTGTATCATCGGTAGCAAGAAAATGAACCAGAGATAGCAATCTGGATAGTAATGACAAGGTTCCTGAGACACAGCATGGAAAGTAAAAATCTTAAGAAACAAGGTCCAATAATGAATAAGGGATAGAATTACTGAATCAATATGAGTTGTGGCTAATACCCGAGGCATAAAAAAGCCTTTTCTATGGGATCGCAAAACCACTAGCCACCCCAACCTAATTCATGTTAAGACCACCAACTTCCTAGCAAAATTCCTACGATTAAAAACCACCGACATATCAACATCCAAATTCAAATTGGTTCCTATTCTTTGTCAGAGATCGCTGTGTTCACACTAATGGTCTAATAAAGAGGAAAATCAGTGGTATCATTCTTTCCATTACAAACAACATGCTTCGCCTGCTCCCTTCCTGGTTCCATTAGTGCTCCTGTCCAGAGCAAAGAAAAGTAAAAAGGTGCCGCCGAAGTAGGATAAGTAGGCTTCTATTGCTACATAACAATAAAGCAGGATAGCATTTTATGCCCACATATTTTAATTTAAAGGTAAAGAGATCGCTTGTTATACAAGATCCAATGCATCCAATAGAGCAAAATAGTATTCTATTCTTTTCAACGGCATCCTTCCACATTAGCAGTAAGTAGAGTGCCACAATCCCATTCATTATTTTTTATCTATGTAATTTAAATCCCATACCACTACCTATGTCTTCAGCATAAATGTAAGGAGTATTTATAGCTAATATAGGATCTTGTGGAATAGGATTTGATTCTGCAAGTGATTCAGTACAAATAAAGAAATTTCAAACAAAAGGGTCGAAACTCGTTGATAGGAAATAGGAGAAAATCAAAGAAAAACAAATCTATGCCAAGAGCTCTATCAATCTATTTTTCATCAATAGACAAAGCTTAAAGCTTTATCTTTATCATCTCGTGCCTGATGAAACATCCTTTTTCTTTATCGTGAACCACGGGAGCGCCTAGATAAGCAAAGATCATTTTTCCTTTAGGATAAAGTGGTGCATAAAAAAGGGTTGGCCCATAAAAAGTCCGATTCCTTCACGAATGAAGTTCAGAATTAACATGGTCCTTTATTTTTGGTTATCTTGTAGGAACCTTTTGATTTCTCATTAAGCTTGAGTTGCGAATTCACCGACTGGTACTTCTTCTTCTACCATCGACCATGGCTTTATCTACAAGTTTGTATTCTATTCACCTAGACCATCCATCATCTTATAGGTCGTATCTCGGGAACCCCTTAACTCTTGATCTCACACCTGTGCTTTCTAGGTCTTTTGACCACTAGGATTTTTACTTACATTCCCTAGGATTATTTTGTATATAGTGATATCTTTAGGCAAAGTGTGCTAATATTTTATCTTCCCTTATTTATTGGATCTCTAACACTCGAACAAAGTCTAATCCTTACTTAAGAAGATCAGTAGCATACACCTGCACGAGATACTCTCTCTTTGAAGTAGTTTATAAGGAACCTCGGGTCTTGAAGGGCAGAGAGAGTGCTTAACTTTATACTAATGAATGAATTCCTCTCAAACAAGGAAAAGGTGTTTTCATGAGAATGGAATCCAAGATACGAACTAAGATATCCCATTCTAACTAATTCTATTTAACAGTGCCTTTCTTAGAAGGAATTTCCACAGGAGCATCGCGAGCAAGACATAGGGTAAATCCACTTTTAACCTTCTGATCTTTCCTGGGGAGAGAAGCAAAGCCCATAAAAAGTTTTCTTATCAATTCCATTCTCTAACTAAGAAAAGTACGCTACTCATGTACTTTAGGTTCACTAATGAGATAAGGTAGTTGGATTACTTTCTTGTTAGAGGACAGGTAGTAAACTAATTTCTCTTCTTATAGAGAAGAATATGCCATTTATTTGATAAGAAATAAAAAGTAATATCAAAAATTTGAGTCACTGAAGCTAAAGCAGCTACGTTCAAAGTAATAGAAAGAAAACCAATGACTGCAGTGGGAGAGTCAGAGTCAAAAAGAGGATTCCTCACTTCTTTCTCTCATTCAAAACCATGCATGAGACTTTTATCTCACATGGATCCTAAGTGATAAAAAAAAAGAACCCATTTTCTTTCTTTTTTTACTACCTTCCTCACGTATGTATAAGACCGAATCCATTGGAATTTTATAAAGGATTACTAATCCTTAAATGTTTTAGGAATCCTTCATCAGTGGTTAAGAATGACTAATTTTTGCAATCTTTTCGACCTTGGTTTCGTAAGAGCATGTCAAAAAGATTGAGAAATAGAACCATTTGATTTAATTTATTCTCAATAGCCATGAGATGATCATATTAGGGTGACCATTTTGTCGATGAATGCTCTTATTACACTCATAGTCTCTGAAGGATGAGAACAAACTGTGTAGTATCTACATTCAGAATTCAAGTATTGTTTACGTCATGAGCCCAATCCTTTGTAGGAACTACATAATAACGAACTTGCAAAATAGATCTATTTATCATAAAGAGATTCATCATTCTTGACCCTACTTCACCATAATTGTTATTTAAACAAGTACAAGTTTTGCCTTAATTTGAGTGGGGATAGCATTTCTCTTTAGCATGTCCATGAATTTTTTATTTCAAAATAATAAAGTGTCATTTTGGGTTTGTAAAACTAAAAAACAACCAATGAAACGTCAAGTGGTGTCCATCACTGATATGGTGGACAAGGAGGTAGATGAAGGATCCCTCAAGTATCCAACTTGAAAGTTAAAGAATAAGGTTTAGAAAGGGGAAGTGTGGTGCATTTGAGTAGTGGACTGAATAGGGTAAAAAAGAGGACCAAAAAATAGCCTTAGTTACCACGATCGTGATATGCGTTCCTTTGTGATTTTGATCGCCGTATGACCGCGATCATGGAACTTTGATCGTGATTGTGGTATGGACTGGTTTAAATAATGAGTCGACCCCTATTTTCCCCCACACTCCTTGTAAATTCCTCTCAAATTGATCCAATCATGTATTGGATGATCCCCTATATCCCCAATCCAGTATGTGCTTCAAATTCATTCTCTATATGTGTATGTATAGGTGTTAGAACTCTTGTCTTAGAAATGGCCTAAACTTGACATTTATATGCTAAATATTTTCTATATTGTTCTTGTTGGTGTGTTTAGCTATTGGTATTGTGTGTACATTGATGGTGAAATCTTAAGTACCCTAATTTGTTCAAAAAATGATAGTATTAGCATGTGCACACCAAGTGTTCGATTAAATGCCAAAACAAATTCTTTAATCATTTTCATATGTTCTAAGGGCATAATCGAGTATCTAGGGCCTGTGTTTCTTGTTCATAATGTAAATTTTTGATTTGGAGAACATTGGGCATTAAACTTGGAGGTTTTGAATTTTGAAACTCTTGATCAACCATTCTTCAGTTACCGTGATAGCAGTCACAGGATCGCGATCGTGACATCTGAAGTTGTTTTTCAGCCGGGACCAAAAATCATGCTTGTCCATTTCCTTCCCATAAATTGCTAAGGCACCATCATATTAACTTAATTGAATAACATAGCATAGTTTTCAGATGTAAATGTTGATAATTAATGCTTTTGTGTTGTTCTCAAGTTTCTAAAGCTAAAAATAGGAGACTAGGACCAAACCCATTTCATGGATATGGAGTGTCAGAATCTATACTATGCTAACTTCCCAGAACCAAGTTACTCCTAGAGAGAGACATCTGCTTATATAGGGTGCCGAAGTAGCTCCCGGTCTTTCATGACTACTTGGTGGCCACTGGATAAAAGTTCTTTGCCTCAGATCCATGTTTGGAAAATGAGAATTAGGTGAGGAAGTTCTACATAAATCTTAGTGTAGTCTATATGTCAAACCCAATTATAAGGATCCAAGGGAAAATCGTTCACTTTGAGGCTCAACCGCTAAATTAAATATATGGGCTACCGAATGCTGACATAAAAGGATATGAGGATAAAGGTTATAAACCCCGAGAGTTTGCTCATTGATCATTTGTGTCCCAGAAGAGAAGCTTCATGAGCCACCACAAAAATGGGGATATCACTGCATGACTTCACAACTGAGGCTCCAATTTGGTTGGCTATCATCTACAACTGGATTTCTCCTTGCAATAATATGACATATGTCCTTAATAAGAGTGCCTGAATGATTTCATGCATTTTGGATAACATTTCTTTGAATGTTGAGCACCTTATTATACTAGACATATAACATTTCAAGCTCAAAGGTAGCTTCATTTTTTTATTTCCATCCTTGATCCCTGATCTGTGTAGGATAGCCGAGGTTGAAAAGTACCGCGGAGATTCTTCGTTCCATCACAAGGGCATGTTTGGAAGTCCAAACAGTGGCCTCACTGGGATATGACCACGGCACGCTCTATAGTGCACCGCAGTAGATCCTGCGGTACCTGCTGCAGTGAACTGCACCAAAGCCTGTGGCACCCGCTCTATCACCCACCTCTTATTTTTTTATCTTTTGTTCTTACTTATGAAAGGATAAATGAGTCTTTTCCCTTCACCCATTTGGTCTATAAGACAGGATTAAGGGTCCCAAAAGGCAAATTGATCATTCTATTCACAATTCTCTGAAAAGAAAACAATCCTCCCTCAAGAACAAACCTTAGCCTCTTCAAAATTCAATCTAAAACCTTAATACATCACCAAGAACCTTTACTAATTCTTTAATTAAGATATGTGTGATTTCATTCATGGGTACTTTTCACCCACAGAGTCTGAGAATCCAATTTCAAGTTTAAATCCATGATTTTTACATGTTAGTATGAGTTATCTTCATGAAACTTTTATGAATCTTGATTATAAATTATGTTTACCAAGTGTTTTTATTGGAAATTATCCTTGATATATTTAAATAATTATGCTCGGATGCTAAATCCTAATTCTATGATTTTAATATGTCAAGTATGTTAGAATCATGTGTTTTACATATCCTCATGCTTAATCCTATGAATTTAAAGTTTTTGATAAAATACCTAAATGATTTGGATTTTGAACAATGACTACTTATTATGTTTTCAAAGCTTTAGTATGTTCTTATTGTTATTATCATAGAGTCCTGGGGGTTATCAATACCCGATATTTAGCTGTTTACCTAGTTTTCAATATCTATAGAATGATTTGAGTCCCACCGTGAGCAATATCACCCAGTCAGTTAATACGGTCATTTGTGGGTTTAGGTAAGCTTAGTCCAATCTAGTGATCAGTTAAAGTTTAGTTGGGAGTAGGATTTGGCACCGAGCAAACCCAGGGATGGGGGCATTCCTGCCAGGTTTGGGTATGATCCTTAGTAGCAATCCCTGAGTTACAGAACTACATAGCCAACGTAGGTTGAGATTTCTTTTTTCCACTTTAAGGTTGACACAAATCTCATGAGTACTCCTTCCATATTAGGGTGACTATTTAGTCCTTTGCTACACTAGTTTAGTGCATCCACACAGCCATTGTCAGTACCCGTGGCATGGTACTGACACCCTTTCAACTGGGGTTATAGGTTGGGCCCTGATTGGTTCAGATTGGGGCATGTTGGTTAGATGATACCTCCTATAATCTCAGTCCAGTATTCAATATAATTTAGTTTAGGTTTGCATTGACCATAGTATACAGTTATCAGGTTTTTGTATTGTAGTTTACAGATTATTTCAAAATCATGTTATATGCTTGGTTATACACTCTCAGATTTTATAGTATTCATGAATTCATATCAGTTATTCAGTTACCTCATGCTTTTTATTTAGTCAGTTATTAGTCATGCACATAACACATGCATATTAGCCTAACCTCATCTAGCATACCAATATATTCAAAGTACTTACCGCATACTCATTCTTACACTATGATGTCTTATATCATAGGTTCGAACACTCAGGTTCTCGATTGTACTTACACATTCCAGTAATTAGCAGCATTAGTAGTGGTGAGTCCTCATATATAAAGGACCATTTATGTTTACCTAAATCTTTTAGCTCAGTAGTCAGTTAGAGTCAGTTAGGGACTTTTCCTATCAACTCCTCAGTCAGTTAGAGGCTTTTTAGAATATTTCATGTAGTTAGTCAGTTTATCAATTATTATTATCAGTATTTTTAGTGTTATTTTCAAATATTTTCAGAACTATGATCTTAACTAAATATTTCAATATTTAAAATCTTATGGTATTTTCAGTTAAATTTTGCACATATTATATTGTTATCTATTCTACTCAATGCTCACAGTAGGTACCAGCTCATGGGTTAGCTTATAGTCTCTAGGGACTACAAGCACCATGTGGCATCTAGGGTGTATTTCTGGGGTGTTACAAACTTGGTATCAGAGCCTAAGATTTTCTAGTGTCCTAGGGAGATTGAAAGCCATGTTGAGTGGAGTCTTGTTAAGGGTGTGAAGCGCACCACACCTATTGGCAAGAGGCTACAAGACATTCTAGAAAAAGTTTCCCTTTTTTCAATGTTCATGTAGTGAGAAAGAGATTGAGATCTATTTAAAATCTCCTTCTAATTTAATATTCCTTCTAATTATAGAACATACCTCCCAGAAAGACTAACGAAAGAAAAAATGGAAATCAACCCACACCTCCACCCATTCAGGAAGATCCCCTGAATGAGCATGTCTTTCATGCCGAGTTTAAAGCTGAATTTACTACTGTAGCTCACTCAGTAGTAGCCTATAAATATTAACAAGCTACTGCCTTAGCCATTTCAGTGGCTAATACTATCGCAGCTGGGATTCAGGATTTCACCTAAATAAATCCTCTGTTGTTTTTGTGATCCAAGTTTGATGATGATCCACAGGATTTTGTTGACATGGTTGCTAAGGTAATAGATATTATGGGCATAACATTGAGTGAGAGTATATATTCGGATGCTTACCAATTGCAATCACACCTGGTTTAAGTAGTACAAGGGGGATAAAGGCGCAAATGTAGGGCCTATAGAATGGGATAAGTTTGGTATAGACTTTTTAGATAGATACTTCCCTTTGGAGTTAAGGTAAGTTAAGGTTCTGGAGTTTATTAATTTGAAATAGGTAGTATGAGTATGAAGGAGTATTCTTTTAAGTTTATTCAGCTGGCAAGGTATGCTCCTTATATGGTGGCTAATAACAGGTCTAGGATGAGTATGTTTATGTCTAGTATAACTGATAGTGTAGTCAAGGAGTGTAGTACTGCAATGTCATTAAGGATATGGACTTATCTAGGCTTATAGTCCATTCTCAACAGATTAAGAAGAAAAAGGTTAAGAAGAAGGAAACAGAAACTAAAAGGGCTAGAACAGGTAGTTTCAACTTTGCTTACCCAAGGTTGTAGGGTGGTAATCATCCTCAATTGTGCCGAAAATATTCAGCCCCAACTCCATCTTTAGCTAGTGCGCCTGTACCAAAGTTCAAAAATAATAATTGAGATAGGGTGCTAGGCTCTAAATCTTAGGGCAGCGTAAATAGTTGTCGTATGAATCCCCTTTGCCAGAAATATGGTAAAAACCATCTAGGTATGTGTAGGGATGGCAGTGATGTATGTTTTGGGTGTGGCAAGCCAGGCCACAGATTTAGGGAATATCCCAAGGAGGGTCTGCAAAGTCAGCACAGTCGTCCTTCAGCTCCAACCGATCACTGAATGTGCGGGGTGCCATATCCAATACAACTAGAAGGTAGTGCCCAAACCCATTGTATGCACTCTAGTCTTGAAAGGATCAGGAAAGTTCTCCTGATATTAGTACGGGTATGTTGCAGGTCTTTCATTGCATGTTTATGCTTTGTTAGATCCAGGAGCTTCTCTTTCATTTGTAACCTCCTATATAGCTGTCAACTTCGGAGTCAGTCTGGAAACCTTAATATATCCTTTCTCAGTGTCTACCCCAATGGGTAAGCCTATCATAGCTCGATGGGTATACAAAAACTGCCCCAGTTATAGTATTCTGGAAAGTCAATTCAGTAGAACTTGTGGAGTTAGAGATGATTGATTTTGATGTCATTCTCGACATGAATTGTTTCCACTCATGTTATGCCCTAGTTTATTGTAGAAATAGGGTTGTTCATTTTTTAGTTTCCGAATGAACCAGTTATTGAATGGAAGGGTAATACTTCAGCTCTTAGCTGTCAGCTTATTTCATACCTTAGAGTAAGAAAAATGATATCCAAGGGGTGCTTCTACCATCTTGTTCGAGTCAAGGACACTAATTCTAAGACTCCAAGTCTCGAGTAAGTTTTAGTAGTGAGGGCATTTCCATATATATTCCCTGAAGATATTTCTAGAGTTCCTTCCAAAAGGGAAATTGACTTTGAAATAGGCCTTTTTCCAGATACCCAGCCTATCTCTAGTTACCCCGACAAAATGAATCCAGCTGAACTCAAGGTGTTAAAAGAACAATTGAAATATCTCTTAGATAAGGGATTAATCAGGCCCAGTGTATCCCCATGGGGCGCTCTAATTCTTTTCATGCGTAAGAAAAATAGTTCTCTCAGAATGTGCATCGATTACCGTCAATTGAACAAAGTCACCATCAAGATTAAGAATCCACTTCCCAGAATTTCTAACTTGATCGACCAACTTCAGGGTGCTAGTTATTTCTCTAAGATAGACCTCAGATCTAGCTATCATCATCTCAGAGTCAGAGAATGTGACATTCCGAAAATAGCTTTCAGGACCCGGTATGGTTACTTTGAATGTATAGATATGTCCTTTGGCCTAAAAATGCTCCTGCAGCTTTCATAGACTTGATGAATTAAGTTTTCAAATAGTACTTAGATATGTTCATCATAGTCTTCATTGATGATATTCTTGTCTATTTCCATAGTGAAAATGACCATGCAGACCATCTCAAAATAGTATCACAGAACCTTAGAGCCCATTATATGTTCACTAAATTCAGTAAGTATGAGCTTTGGATAAGATTAGTAGCGTTTAATTGCCATATTATTTTTGGTAATGGAATTATAGTTAACCCTCAAATGACCAAAGAAGTTAAAAATTAAACCAGACCTATTTCTCCATCAAATTCAGGAGTTTCTTATGTTTGGCCAGCTCTTACCGCAGGTTTGTTGAAGGTTGTTTGTCTATTGCATCCCCCATGTCTAGATTGACTTAGAAGAAAGTTAGTTTTTAGTTGTCAAATTCTTGTGAGAAGAATTTTAAGGATTTTAAGACTCGACTTACCTCATCCCTAGTTTTGACTTTGCCAGATAGTTTAGAGGATTCATTGTGTACTGTGATGCTTCCAAAGTTGGCTTAGGTTGTGTTTAGATGCAGAGAGGTAAGTTCATAGCCTATGACTCTAGACAACTTAAAACCCATGAAAAGAATTATCCTACCATGATCTTGAGTTTGCAGTTATTGTATTTGCCTTAAATATTTAGAGGCATTATTTGTATGGGGTATGTTGATGTGTTAATGGATCATAAAAGTTTATAGTATGTATTTTTGCAGAAGATTTGAATCTTCATTAGATAAAGAGGTTAGAATTGTTGAAAGATTATGATATAAGAGTGTTGTATCACCCGGGCAAGGCCAATGTAGTGGCAGATGCTCTTAGTAGATTGTCTATGGGTAGTGTGACTTATGTTCAGAAGGATAAGAAAAAGTTAGTTAGGGAGGTTCATCAACTTTCTAGACTAGGTGTTCATTTGGTTGATTCAGCTGAGAGTAGTGTATGGGTTAGAATAACTCAAAATCTTCATTGGTTGCCGAAGTGAAGGATAAGCAAGATAGGTATCCCAGTCTAGTTTAGTAGAAGGAGTCATTTAGACATCAGAAGGTAGAAGTCTTCTCCCAATGGGAGATGGTGTTTTATGATGTCAGGATAAGTTGTGGGGGTCATATGTTGAGGGGTTAAGATAGCGGATTTTAGTAGAAGTGCATGGTCCACAATACTCTATTCACTCAGGGGCCACTAAGATGCATCATGATTTATGGGAGATCTATTGGTGGAGTTGTATAAAGAAGGATATTGTAGAGTTTGTAGCTACGTGCTTAAATTATCAGCAGGTTAAGGTTGAGCACCAAAGGCCTTGTGCCATTATGCAGGAGTTCAACATCCCCACTTGGAAATGGAAATAGGTGAACATAGATTTTGTGATAGGGTTGCCCTGTTTACATCATCAGCATGACTCGACTTGGGTTATCATTGAAATTATGACCAAATCAGCTCATTTCATGCCAGTTCATACTTCCTATTTAGCTGAGGACTATGCCAAGCTATATATTAGAGATTTGGTTAGACTACATGGAGCTCCATTGTCTATCATTTCAGATAGAGGTACTCAATTTGCCTCTCAGTTTTGGAAGGCTTTTTAGAAAGGTCTTGGTACCCAAGTTTATCTCAGTACTTCTTTTCACCCTCAGATAGATGGTCAAGCTGAGAGGACCATTCAGAACTTATAGGACATGTTGAGAGAGTGTGTTATGGAATTTAAGGGTAGTTGGGATGATCACTTGCCTTTGATCAAGTTTGCCTACAATAATAGTTATCACTCCAGTATTTAGATGACTCCATTTTAGGCTCTCTATGAGAGGAGATGTAGATCTCCTATCAATTGGTTTGAAGTAGGTGATACTACATTGATAGGGCTTTTTTAGTATTTGATGCATTAGAGAAAGTTCAGTTGATTAGGGAGAGGCTTAAGATAGCCTAAAGCCATCAGAAATCCTATGAAGAAATGCGTAGGAGAGATCTTGAGTTTGCAGTTGGGGATTTGGTGTATTTGAAAATTTCTCCCATGAAGGGATTGGAGAAATTTGTAAAGAAAGGGAAACTCAGTCCTCGATATGTTAGCCCTTACAGGATCTTGAGTCATCATGGAAAGGTAGCGTATGAGCTTAAGTTACCTGCATTTTTTGCATTCGTTCATCCAGTGTTTCATGTTTCTCTGTTAAAAAAAAGTATTGGTGATCTAGTTGTAGTCGTTCCTCTAGATAGTATAGATGTTTAGGATAGCCTTTCTTAGGAAGAAATCCCAGTTGAAATCCTAGATCTTCTGATTCGCAAACTAAGAAATAAAGAAGTTCCCTTGGTCAAAGTTCTTTGGAGAAATCAGTCCATTGAGAGATCCACATAGGAAGCAGAAACAGATAGGTGAACCAAGTACCCTCATCTTTTCTCTTCAAACTCAGACTCAGCTTAAGGTAATAGTCCCTCTTAGATTTTTCTCTTTTCCGTTCTCAGTTTCATCTAAGTAATCTATTTTATGCTATTGCATGCATTCTTGAATCAGTTCAGTCATTCATCATGTTTCAGTCTTAGTCATGTGGTTATGTTCCTAGTTAGTCACACTCAGCGGGTGATCTTAGTTTCTCAGTATTATCATCTTAAACAGTGTTATTCTAGGATTAATATCCCCAAGGGGGAGATATTGTAAGGCGTCGTAAGATCCTAGCTCATTTCAGCTTACTAATGTATGTAAAATGGGTCCAAAGGTTAGAAAATTTTACTAACTGTTAGGACTTACTCATTTCTAAATCCCCTAAACTTTGATGATTTGATTTTCGACCTTCCTGACATCGGAAAGTTAATTTTTAATTTAATTCATGATCGATGTTGTCGATAAAACATCTCTGGTGAGTTTTAAAATTTTTGGACGAATATAATGGCATGTTTAGAAGTCCAAATAAGTGGCCTCACCAGGATAAGCCTATGGTGCACCCTTTAGTGCACGGCAGTGGAGCCCACAGCGACCGCTCCAGTTAACAGCACCAGAGCCCGCGGCACCCGCTCCATCGCCTGTCCCTTAATTTTTCTAGATTTTCTTCTCATTTATGCAAGGAAGAATGGGTTTTTTACCTTCACCCATTTGGTCAATAACACGTGATTAGGGGTCCCAAAAGGCAGAATTGATCATTCTATTCACAATTCTCTCAAAAGAAAACAATCCTCTCTCAAGAACAAACCCCAGCCTTTTTAAAATTCAAGCTTAAACTTTAAGAAATCACCAAGAACCTTCACTAATTCTTCAATTAAGGTACGTTTGATGTCAATTCATGGGTCCTTTTCACCCATTGAGTCTAAGAATCAATTTTCAAGTTTAAAGCCATGATTTTTGGATGTTATTATGAGTTATCTTCATGGAGTTATTATGAATCTTGATTATAAATTATGTTTACTAAGAGTTTTCATTGGTAATTGTCCTTGGCATGTTTGAATGATGATGTTCGCATGTTAAATCCAAATTCCATGATTTTAGTATGTCAATTATGTTAGAATCACATGTTTTTATTATTCTCATACTTAATCTTATGAATTTAAAGTGGTCGAAGGAATGCCTAAATGATTTGGGTTTTGAACAATGACTAATTATTATGTTTTTGAAGCTTCAGTATGTTCCTATTGTTATTTTCATAGAGTCCTGGGGGTTATGAATACCCGAAATTTAGTTGTTTACTAGTTTAAAGTATCTACAGAATGATTTCAGTCATACCATGAGCAATATTACTCAGTCAGTTAATATGGTTATTTTTGGGTTCAGTTAAGCTTAGTCCAATCTAGTTATTAGTGTCAGTTCAGTTGGGAGTACAATTTAGTACTGAGCGAACCCAAGGATGGGGCCATTACTACCAAGTTAGGGTATGACCCTTAGTAGCAATCCCTAAGTTACAAAACTACGTAGACAGCATAAGTTGAGATGTCTTTCTGCCAGTATAGGGTTGAACTATGTAGACAATGGGTTACTTTGGTAGAAATGCCTACTAGGCCTAAATACATTTAATAATCGATAGAGTTCCATTAAAACAAGACAATCAAAGTATGGATACCAATCCCACGACCTGGTAATATCAGTACAAGAGCATCTAAGTATGATAGTAGAAAATACAACCCAAAATCCTACAATAGTCAACAATTTTGTTTTGAATTCAAAAGACCGAACAAGGAAAAAGGGAAACAAGCATCTCAAAACTCCAAGAGCTCACTTTGTCTCTAGAAGATAAAACTGCTCGAACTCAACTCCATGGTGGTAAATAGTACTTGAGTTTGCACCAAAAAGGTACAAAAATATAGTATGATTACTGATATTCTGGCTTTTGACATAATATTTTAGGCCTTTTTCTTAGGATAATTGTGTGTTTTCAAGCAACCATGGTTGTATTTAACCTGGTATTTTAGTTTTTTTTCTCATTAAGGACTGGGTGTGAAGGATAACTTGGACAATCTAAGCAAAAAAATGGCAAATTGAGCAGCGACGGCTCATACGATGGACCATCGACATTACGATAATCCTTCGGCCTAAACCATCGATAAAAAGTAGAAAGCATAGACTCTAGATGGCCTGCGATTGTCTAGGCAATGATGCAGGTGACGAACCATCGACCTTGCGATGGGCCATCGCACTACCCGTCATCCAAAAGTAGAACATGGAGTCACTGGACACCCTGCAATGATGCAGGCGATGGAACATCAGACATGCAATGGGCCATATCTTGACCCATCACTTAGAAGTAGAACATGGAGTCACTGGACACCCTACAACGATGCAGGCGACGAACTGTCGGACCTACGATGAACCGTCGCTTGACCCGTCAACCAAAACATAGAGAATCTAAGTTTTAATTTTAAAACCTAAGTTCTGGAATCATATAAATACCAAGTATTAGGGTTTATTCCATATCTTTTGTCTTCAGTTTCATACTTTCTCCTCTATTGAGAGCTTTGTACTACTTTTTATTGAGATTTGAACCTTGAGATTGAGAGGTGATTATCAGTTTTCTTATTCTCCATCAAAGATTGAGAAGATAAATATTGTGACTTTTGTAAGTACTCTTCTAAAGTTATTTATGAATATCAATATAACTTTTATTTCTGAATGAGTAGCTAAACTTCCATAACTAGGGCTATGGGAGCCTTGATGTAGAGAACTACTTTGGGGTTGTTAATGGGTTTGTTTTCTAACATCTATTGAAAATGGATGAATCCTTCTTTATTTTAATGATATGTCTTGATTTCAAACATGAGAAGTGAGCCCATGGACTCCACTTGACTGACAAGAAAGTGGATGTTGGGAAAACAAGTGATTCACATAAACTTCATAGGTTTACCCTTTAGTATTAAAGGTTGGTGCCTTAATAGGATCAACCCTCATAAAAGTTTTATTGAATAATGCATGAATCCTTTAAGTTCGAGAGAATTAAAGGGTGAAATACTTATTAGGTTAGGAAACACGTGGGTAATCTTTAGAATTCAATAATTCTTGCAAATTGGATACATAAGTTAGAATTCGAACACAACCTCACAACCTTAATTGTTTGAACATATTGGTGAGCATAACTCTAGTTAATTCATTCTCATTAGAATTACATCTATATTTACTCTTAGTAGCTGGACTTTTGTGTAACACAAATACAAAAGAGCACTGTTAACATTTCCAACCCCCTTTTCATTTTGGAGCCTTAGATTAACAGTCTAATAACAATCACAATACATAGTGAACACGGTATTCCTTGTTGGATTCGACTCCCAACCCAATTGGGTTTATATATTTGAAAGTGACTGCTTACTCTCTCATAAGAGAGTTGTAATTTGGGTATATCAAATTTTGGCGCTGTTGCCGGGGAATATAGTTGTCAATCAAGTTTGTGTTTGTTAATTGACCTTTGGTCAAGTTTCCCAAATTTTATATTTGTTTGTTGTTTTTGTTTGTGCAGGGTAATTTTTGTGTATGCCAAATACACGGAGATCAGATGCACCGTTATTACCAATACATCTAGAAGTACAACTTATTGGCAGAATGACAGAACCTTAAGATGCTGAGAGACTAGCTGCATTGGCTAGAGCTCAACTAAATCAACAGAATAATGTCCAGAATACATGTCATCCTAACCTTGATGATGATGATTTAGGGGATGATGACATTTTAGATCCTATTAATCGAAAGCGTGCAAAAAATATAGCTGCATCAGTGAATAGAAATTTAAACAGAAACCGTCCTTTCAGGGCGAGACGTAATCACCAAGCTGTTCAATTTGATCTTAATAATGATGAAGATGGAATGGATGGAGCTGGTGCAATTGGATATATTATTCCTCCACCTCTAGCACAGGGATCAAAGTTCAATATTACCAGTACAATGATCCAACTCCTTTACCTGAAGGGGTTGTTTGGTGGACTCCCAAGAGATGATCCCAATATGTATTTAGTAAATTTTGTCACTATTTTCAAGTCCTTTGATAACCCAGGAGTGGGACAGAATGCCATTCGGCTGCATTTATTTTTGTTGTCTATATCTGAGAAGGCAACATTATGGCTTAATGAGATGACGCCCGATTCCATAACCAACTGGAGGCAATTGAAAAAGGCTTTCCTAGAAAGGTTCTTTCTGCCTTCCAGAAGGGTACAGTTAAGGGACGAGATTAGCAAATTTAGGTAGCTCTCAACTGAAGCCTTTCATGAGACATAGGAGAGGTTCAAAAAGCAGCCGATGCAGTGTCCGAACCATAATATGACAATTATTCATCTGATGGATACTCTTTATCAATTTTTGAACTCTATTACGAAGCCAATTGTTGATAATACTACATGGGGATCATTTGTGGATCTCACTTTTCAGGAGGCATCGGAAATACTTGATCAAAAGACCAAATAAAGTAGAGCTTGGCATACCAGGGTTTCTATAGTAGCAATCCCTACTTTGTCTGTTGGCATGACTATAGAACAACATAAGAAAGAGGAAGAACGTGATCAAGACATAGCATACTTAAAGATGCAAATGGATCTGTTGACCAAGTATCTATTATCTTCAAAAACTAAAAAAATGAAGGTTGTTGCAGCTAAAGGTAGAGATAATTTTGATTCAGAAGAAGAGGATAACTACTTGAATAATCAGAGGGATTTTTGAGGCAATAGCCAAGAAAATCAAGGTTGGAACTACTATGACAAGGCTAGTTATAAGGATAAGGAGCAAGGAAATTAGAAAGGCAAGGATGATAGAAGTGGACTATATATACCTCACCGAAGTATAGATTGTGCTGCAAACTAGCTCTGGCAAGATGTCCATGGAGGACATGATGGAGAAATTATTAAAGGGAATTGAAGCTACCAACTTTGGAGTGACTACCGTGAAGAGCAATCTATTTTCTATGAGTTAGTTGGTGAACTCGTACTCTACCTCTATCAAGTAGTTAGAGCAAAAAATGGGCCAGCTCTCGACAGTTTTGAATCAGAGAAAGATTGGAACATTGTCAAGTGACACTATTTAGAACCCACGAAATGATGGGTCTTGTATGAATATCACTACTAAAAGTGGTAAGGTATTGGCAGGCCCTCCTATGGGTAAGCCTACGGTTGATATTATAACCGATGATGTTGAAAAAGCAGAGATTTATCATTCGGTGGAGTCTGGGAAATTGGATGATGTTATTGATGACACACCATCCAACAGTCAACAGGTTCATAAGTTTAAGAAGAATAAGGGAATGGAGACTGAAGTGGTGGTTACCACTCTTCCAAAGCCACCTCCTCCATTTCCTCAGCGATTAAAGAAAAAATCCAACGACATCAAGTTCAGTAAATTTATGGCTATGCTAAAGTAGTTGATGATTAATCTACCACTGGTGGAGGCATTAGAGCAAATTACTGGGTATGTAAAGTTTATGAAAGACCTCATCACAAAAAAATGGCCGGTTAGTTTTGAGATAATGGACAATTTATATCATTATGGTGTTATTTCCACAAGGTATCTGGCGCACAAAAAGGCAGATCTAGGAGCATTTATTATCCTATGCACTATTAGACCTCTTGACTTTCCAAAAGCTCTATGCGACCTGGGAGCTACCATTAATCTGATGTTGCTAGCTGTTTACAAAATGTTGGATTTGAGAGATCCCACACCCACTAACATGCGACTTATGATGGCAGATAGGTCGTTCAAATGACCTATTAGTATTTTGTATGATGTGTTGGTAAAGGTTTCTAGTATCAAATTTCCTATGAATTTTGTTATTCTGGATTGCGAAGTGGATTTCAAGGTGCCCATAATCTTAGGTCAACCTTTTCTTGCAATCAAAAGTAAGCTGATTGATTTGTGAGCTAATGAGCTCTTATTCAGGTTGAATGATAAAGTGGTGCGATTTGATGTATGCCAATCAATGAAGCAGCAGAAAGAAATGAGTATGTTTTCCATTGTAGATGTCTATTATGAGGAGGAGCAGGAAGTGCCGATAGAAGAGAAATTTGTTGTTGAAACCTTAGATGTAGTGTTGATGAATTTTGATCAGGATGGTATAGAATATTATGAGGAGACTTTTTGGGCCTTAACGGGTATGGGGTCTTACTCATATGCCCCCAGGAAGTTAGACTTAGACTTAGAAAATCATCCAAGTCTACCTGTTAAGACCTCTATAGAAGAACCACCTATTTTAGAGCTAAAAGAAGTACCAAGTTATTGTGTTCCTGGGTAGTGGGAATACACTACCTGTTATCATTGCAGCTGACCTGGGTGAGAAGTAAGTAGAAGCACTTATTTTGGTGCTTCAAAGATACAAAAGAGCAATAGGCTGGACTATTGTTGATATTATTGGCATTCCTCCTAGCATCTACACTCATAAGATACAACTTGAGAAAGAATTTACTCCTACTATTAAGCATCAATTCCAACTTAATCCATCAATGCCAACTTAACCCACCAATGTAAGAGGTGGTTAAGATGGAAATTATTAAGTGGCTAGATACAGGAGTGGTTTATCCTATTTCCAACAGTAAATAGGTAAGCCCGGTTCAATATGTGCCCAATAAAGAGGGCATACTGTTATTGCAAATGAAAAGAATGAGTTGATTCCTCTCTGGCCTATGACTGGTTAGATATTTTGCATGGACTACAGTAAGATAAACTCATGGACTTTAAAGGACCACTTCCCAATGTCTTTCATGGATCAAATGCTTGATCGGTTGGTGGAAAGGGGGAGGTATTGCTTCTTGGATGGATATATTGGTTACTATCGAACCTGTATTGCTCCTAAAGATCAGGAGAAGACAACATTCATATATCTGCATGGCACTTTTGCATTCAAGAAAATGCCATTTGGGTTATGTAATGCACCCGCTACCTTTCAAAGGTGTATGATGTCTATTTTCTTGGATATGGTTGAGGACACCTTGGAGGTGTTGATGGATTATTTTTCTATGGTTGGAGATTCATTTGGGCTATGTCTAGAGAACTTGAGTAAGGATTTTCAGAGGTGTGTGGAATTTAATCTTATGCTTAATTGGGAGAAATACTATTTCATGGTGGAGGAGGGCGTTGTTCTCGGGCACAAAATTTTAGAAAAAAGGATAGAGGTCAATCGAGACAAGGTAGAGTTTATTGATAAGCTACCACCTCCTGTCTCAGTAAAATGGGTATGTAGTTTCCTTGGACATGCTAGCTTTTATCAAAGGTTTATACAAGACTTTTATAAAATTACAAATCCATTTTGCAAACTTTTAGAGAAGGAAACTAAGTTCTTCTTTGATGCTGATTGCATTGAGGCAGTTGAATGCCTTAAGAGGAAGTTGGTTGAGGCCCTTATCATTGTTGAACTCGACTGGTCAAAACCGTTAGAGATAATGTGTGATGCAAGTGGTGTTTCCCTCGGAGCTGTGTTGGGGCAATAGAAGGAAAAATTAGTTCATCCAGTTTATTATGCCAGCAAATTACTGAATAGAGATTAGAAAAACTGCCCCATCATAGAGAAAGAACTTCTAGTAGTGGTGTACGCTTTTGAGAAGATTTGGGCATATTTTCTAGGTACCAAGGTAGTGGTACACACAGACCATGCTGCCTTGAGATACCTAGTGGCAAACAAGGATGCTAAACCAAGGTTGATCCGGTGGGTATTACTACTCCAGGAAATTGAATTTGAGGTCCAGGATCGTAAGGGATGTGAGAATCAAGTGGCTAATCACTTATCAAGACTTGAAGGAAAGCAAGCAGTAAAAGATGGGCTTAAGATTGATGATTCCTTTCCTGATGTGAAAATATTAGCTGCAGTGTTTGAGAAATTCCCTTGGTATGCTAACTTCGTGAATTATGTAGTAAGTGAGGTGGTACCAAAAAATCTTTCCTTTCATCAAAGGCAAATATTTTTTCATGATGTGACCCATTACTTCTGGGTGAGCCATATCTTTTTTGGCAATATACAGATGGTATTATTAGATAGTGCATCCCAAAAATAGAAATGATGAGTGTATTGGAAGCAAGACATACTTCCCTGGGTGGATGTCACCGCGCATGTGATTGGACTGCAATGAAAGTACTTCATAGTGGCTACTATTGGCCCTCTTTTTTCAAGGATGCTTATGAGTTCGTGAAGAGATGTGACCAATGTCAAAGGAAAGGCTCCATCTCAAAGCACCATGAGATACCAATGTCTAAAATGATGGAGGTAGAATTATTTGATGTGTGGGGCATAGATTTCATGGGGCCCTTCATGAGCTCATTTGGAATAAAGTACATACTGGTTGTTGTTGACTACGTGTCAAAATGGGTTGCGGCTGTAGCTTTGGCAGATTATGAAGGAAAGTGGGTTGTTGTATTTGTAAAGAGAAATATCTTCTCTTGCTTTGGGGTACCATGTACCATCATAAGTGATGGAGGATCGCACTTCTGCACCAAGATATTCAGAGCTGCCTTGGCAAAATATAGAGTTAATCAGTATAAGGTAGATATACCATATCACCCGAAAACAAGTGGGCAAGTGGAAATCTCCAATTAGGAAATCAAGGCTATCACTGCCAAGACTGTGAATGCTAGGAGGAAGGATTGGTGTAGGAAGCTGGACGATGCATTATGGGCATATCGAACAGCTTTCAAGACACATATTGGCATGTATCCATACCAATCGGTCTATTTGAAGTCATGCTATTTTCCAATTGAGCTAGATCATAAAGTACTATACGCGCTGAAGCATCTAAATCTAAACTAGAATGAGGCGAAAAATATGAGATTGGGTCAGCTTCATGAGATGGATGAGTTCTATCTCAGAGCGTATGAGAGAGATGACCTATACAAGGAATGAATGAAGAAATACCATAATCGCAAAATTAAAAAGAGATAATTTTAGAAAGGTGACATGGTGCTTCTATTCAACTCCAAGATTAAACTGTTCCCAGGTAAACTTAATTCCATGTGGTAAGGCTTGTTTAAAGTTAGTCAAGTCTACTTATCTAGAGTAGTTGAACTTGAAAATAAAGATGGAAGTGTCCTCAAAGTCAATGGGCAATGAGTCAAACTTTATAACGGTCTAAAAGACTCAATAAAAAGCATTGCTACTTTCTATCTCGATGAAGTCTGAGTAATCGAGAAAAATAAGTCATGCCGCGACAATAACTCAGGCGCTAATGGGAGGCAACCCACATTGAGTTGTTGTATAGCATTTATTTAAATTATTTAGTTATTTGTTTTGTTGATTTGTGCAAGCTGAAGGGTTGTGGAAGTGTGTAGGAACAAAAATATAGAGTAAACAGAACCTAAAGGAGTTTCACATGATCGATGGATCACCTAACTAACCGTCGCAAGCTCGATAGACCATCACGGGAAATCTTCACAACCATGTCTAGAAACCAAGAATCTAGAAAAATAGCAATGAAATTATCTAACAGACCATCGCATGCTCGACAGACCATTGTTTGAACCATCATAGGTTTGATCTAAGGTTAGTTCACTGGATAGTCATGACAGGATGTCTGACGGACCGTTACATGGTCGACGAACCATCGATTTCACCATCACGCTTAACCCTAGTTATGTGGGTCGAGTCAGATAAGTTTAAATAGTTAAATCTTTTATTCTTATCTAATCTGAATGCTTTGAGATTGATAATTAGAAGAGTTAAGTAACTCCCACCTGTTCAATGCACCTTTTCCTTTTCATTCTCCCTTCTAACTTCTCGACTCCCCTTTTTTCCTTTTTATTTAAACACTACTGCCGCCTTTTTAATTTTCTCATCACAAGTCATAAGTTCACTTCACTAAATCAAATCTTCATCCGACTGTTTGAAGTGTATTGTGCAAGACCAAGTAGTAATTCAATACTGCAGAAATTAGGTATGAATTCACCTTTCCTTTTCTTTAATATGATGAGAAATCAAATAGGTGAAAATAACCTGATCCATCAAAGACATTTCTTTTATAAATTTTGTTGGTATGTTGTTGATGTTAGTTGAAGCGTTGCATATACTATCCTGGGGGACGTCTGCGTAACCCATGGACCAAGAATGGCAAGTTAGGGTGAGGTATTATCAATCAAAATATTATAAAAATAACCCTTACATGAGATGCATGTAAGGTGTTTGACAAAATGTCGAAATGAGAGTTGCATCAGCTAGTTACAGTTGATGGTATGCACGATGGACCGTTTCATACTCAATGAACCGTTGCATAGGATCGTCACATATTTTGTAGAAAAGGAGCTACTAGAATGATCTCGATGGTTGGGGTCGACTAACTATCGCATACTCAATGGACTGTCTCCTTTAACCATCACTGGTCAGAAAAAATTCTTTTCTCTGGTTTAAAACTGTATATTGATAAATGCAGAATTTGTAGGTACCATGGCTCCCAACTTACCACAAATTAGAGGCTGAGGTAGAGGCCAAGCATCCCGGTCTCACGCACCAGCCCATAACACTCGAAGAAGTCAACAAGTGGTTTATTCATCCTCCTCATCTGATGAGGTGGTGAAAAGTAGCAGCAACAGTACCTCCATTTCAGTTCCACTCGAGGTGGGGGTTGAAACTTCTAACCCTACTCAATAAAAGGTCCCAGAACAAGAGGATCCAAATATGATTCGACGCAAGGATCAGCAACTAAGAGAAGCCATAAGATGGAAAGTAGCGGGAGCCCATGACATTTTCTACAAAGAGATGGCACCAACGGATAGGTTGCCTATCAGAAGGACAATTTTTTAGGAGAACTAGATCATAAAAACAACCCTATATGAGTATCCAGAACTTGAGTACCATTTTAATGCATATGAGTTAACCTGGATGAGTAAGCCACTTGGACCTTACCAACCAAACTTGGTTCATGAATTTTTCACAAACTATTTGGCATTGCTAGAGAAGGACTGCCCTAAAGTTTCATTGGCTTCCGATATGAATAAGGTTGATATGATTCCTCTGAGAGGAGTCGACATTGACCTTTTTGAGAGAACTTTGAACAGATTTCTATTTGGGCCTGACAATCGGATACTAGGGGCTATTCCTGAGTTGGAGTATTGGATATTTTCATGGGATGAACAAAGGCCATGGTTAGACAGGATACTAACAGATAGGAACAAGCCTTCATGGTTGCTTGACCCCATGAAAAAACATTAAAGAAATCACTAAGTTTTAGGGCCAAGTTCTGGTGGGCGGTTGTGCGATTGAGGCTTATGCCAATATTTAGAGAGCACCCGAGCTATGACTATTGATGCTTTGATAGAAGGGTTAACCATAAATTTTAGGCACATCATTTCTAATGAGTTGTTCTTCCATGCTCACATTACTCACACTGCACTATTGTTTACATGCCTTATCACTGAGTTATGCATAAAGGCCAAAGTTCCTTTGATCAGTGGAGTAGATAATGAGGTCCTAGCACTTTATAAAAAGGACATTGAAAATATGAAGGATGACTTAAGATTTGATTTGTTATTCAACAGACCTCTCTCCCAACAAACTCAGTCAGCACCGGTGCTCGAACCATTAGATTTTTCTGTAGGTATGCCATTGCCTTTGACTATGTATGTGCCTCCTACCACCTCTATAGTTTTAGCTGATATACCAATAGGTGGGAACCCAAACTCTAAGTATGTCCCACCCTAACCTTCTGAGTACAGGATGAACCCTGATAACTTCGCAAAGTTTGTGCGAACCATCAAAAAGATTGAAAAGTAGATCATAATTTGGGGGAAAGATTTCAGACCCTTTGTGAACAAAATTATGGAGGATGCATTGCGCCCTTTCAGAAATGTCAAACTATGCATGGACAGCATGGAAGAGCACATAAATAAAAGTTGGATGAAATATCTATTCCTGATTTTGCTAATGTAATCGAGGAGGTTAGACGGCTCCTGGCAGATGTCGATAAGGTAAGTCAGCATCCACAGTAGACTACATTCGATCCAGTCTAGGTTGCTAATGATTAGGACAAAGGTCTTATGGACAAATTTGGGCGTTCGATCAAGGAAAAAGGTAAGAAGGTAGCAGAATCAGACAAAAAGACTAAAAAAACTGCTAAGAAGAAGAAAAGAAGAAACTACTGGAAGCCATGTCACCTGAATAATTCAAAGATTACTAAATATAGTAGGAAGTAAATAAGTCAAGGAGAGAGGCAGAGAAGCAGCAAAAAAGGCTTCCAGATGAAGCAACTGGACTATCCACTAGTTCGGCCCCAGTTAGGGGGAATTTTAGACCCTGTCAGAGATGTGCTACCTCTGACTCTAGAGGGAGAGATTTGGATTATTCCCACCACCATGGGAGTAAACATTGCACTTGGTGAGGACGCTGGAACCTCTCCACACTTCACTAACACCTCAGATTGAATAAGAGGCACGATAAGTATTTTCCCATCCTTTGTAATTAAAATTTTATGCATTTGAGGACAAGGAATTTTTTTATGTGGGGTAGCTGTGCTTTTTGGGAGGCTTTGCTGCTGATATTATCGGTTAATTTTTCATTTTCATGTTCTATTTGTTGAATTTTCATTTTCATGTTTGGTTGGTAATATGGTTGCATTAAATAAAAGTTCCATTTCTGTTGGCACCTTATTGTACATATGTGTATGACAAATGTTGGTGGCTAAAATTGTGTTTTTCACTTTTTGTATAATTAATTCCTCTTACCAAGTGGAAAAGTGTTGTATAACCATGTATGACTCTATTAATAGCATTAAAAGTTAGTAATAAAGCAAGGCCTAGCTATGTGATCGAGATCCTAAAAATTAGTAGGATAGAAATTAACTCAGTGTTTGTGTGGGTGAGTATTTGTGTAGTTCTGACATAAGTGTTACACCTAGAACTTTACCGTTTCATCAGATGTTGTCATGTGTTTTGACTCAATAAGAGAGAATAGTGGACCTTCTTGTATTGTTAGTCCACTTAGCCAAATGATTGACCCACCAAAAATATTGTGTTCCCTTTATCAACCCTTTTGAGCTGTGGTAGTGTTTTGTTTTTCAAATAAGTTTGATGTACTCTCTAGAAGGTTTTAAGCATTTAGCTTTGGCCCTGGTACAATTGTGGACATTGTGCACTTTAACTTATGCAAATCACCTAAGTTGAGGGTGGCTACTGCTGGATTGTTAGCAGCTTAGGAGGTTGAGTTGAAAGTAATGTGAAGAGTAGCATCCGTCCCTGGTCTACTTAGAAATCTAAATAGATATTGTGCACCTTAATATTCTGCATCAGCATAAGTTGAGGGTGGTTGATTCTGTGTCTATTAAAAAATAGGTTATGACAAGAGCGCTGAAGAATAACTGTGATTGAATGAGAAGGTCCTTAATTCTGGTAAGTAACTACCAAATAGGGTAAGGAGAGTGAAATTCTTGTACTTTAAGTCACTTACCCAAATGAATAACCTTAACCAAGTCTAAAACCTCATTACAACCCTTAGCAAGTCCTACTTAATCTTAGCGAGTCAATCATAAGAGAACATTAGATGATAAGGGAAAGTTTATAGGTGTACACTGTGTTGGTAACTTCTTTTCATAGAGTGAGAAGCTTAGTTTTGTCCATGATTTAACTGTCAAATGTGAGGTGGACTTCTTTAGATATGAGGTAATATTGAGTTATATCTGTTCCATTTATTTCTTTGGGGTGTCATATCTGTAGCTATAAATGTGTTGATTAGTAGTTAATGCCAATAGTGGATCCATGTGTGTTGAAATGGCATAACTAAATGGGTAGTGGAATAATTGTATGATTGTGTTGGTTTTACTTTGAACTACCCATCATGATATTGTTCATATATTTATACCGGTGTTGAGTTACTTAAGGACAAGCAATTACCTTAAGTTGAGGGTGTTTGATGTTCCATCTTTTGACGGAACATTTTAGGCCTTTTTCTTAGGATAATTATGTGTTTTCAGGCAACCATGGTTGCATTTAACATGGTATTTTAGTGTTTTCAGGGTAAGTACTAAGTGTGAAGGATAACTTGGACAATCTGAGCAAATCAAAGGCAAGTTGAGTAGCGACGGACCATCGACCTTGCGACAATCCGTCGGTCTAAACCATCGACAAAAAGCAGAAGGCATAGATTCTAGAAGGCATGTAATGGTCCAGGAGATGGGCCACCAGCCCTGCAACAAACCATCGGTGTGAGCTATCACCATAATACAGAAGGCACAATTATTAGAAGTCCTACAAAAATGCAGGCGATGAACCGTCGACCTTGCGATGGGCCATCTCACTACCCGTCATCCAGAAGCAGAACATGGAGTCACTGCACACCCTACGATGATGTAGACGATGGAACATCGTACATACAATGGACCATCACTTGACATCGACCAAAAGTACAACATTGAGTCACTGGACACCCTGCGACGATGTAGGCAATGAATCATCAGACCTGTAATGGACCGTCGCTTGACCCATCGACCAAAATGCAGAGAATCTAAGTTTGAATTTTAAAATACCAGTTCTGAAATCATCTAAATACCAAGTATTAGGGTTTATTCCGTATCTTTTGTCTTTAGTTTAATACTTTCTCCTCTATTAAGAGCTTTGTACTACTTATCATTGAGATTTGAACCTAGAGATAAAGAGGTGATTATTAGTTTGCATATTTTCCTTTGAAGATTGGAAGATCAATATTATGACTTTTGTAAGTACTCTTCTGAAGTTATTTATGAACATCAATATAACATTGATTTCTGAATGAGTAGCTAAACTCCCATAACTAGGGTTATGGGAGCCTTGATGTAGAGAACTACTTTGGGGTTGTGAATGGGTTTATTTTCTAACATCTATCAAAATTGCATGAATCATTCTTCATTTTAATGACATCTCTTGGTTGCAAACTTGAGAAGTGAGACCATGGACTCCACTTGACTGACAAGAAAGTGGATGTTGGGAAAAAAAGTGATTCACATGAACTCCATAGGTTTACTCTTTGGGATTAACGGATTGATGCCTTAACAGGATCAACCCTCATGGGAGTTTTATTGAATAAGGCATGAATCCTTTAAGTTTGAGAGAATTAAAGGGTGACATACTCATTAGGTTGAGAAACACATGGGTAATCTTTAGAATTCAATAATTCTTGCAAATTGGATACATATGTTAGAATTCCAACACAACCTCACAACCCTAATTGTTTGAACATCTTGGTGAGCATAACTCTAGTTAATTCATTCTTATTGGAATTACATCTACATTCACTCTCAGTAGATGGACTTTTGTGTAACACAAATACAAAAGAGCACTGTTAACATTTCCAAACCCCTTTTTATTTCTAAGCCTTAGATCAACAGTCTATTAACAATCACAATACTTAGTGAACATGGTATTCCCTGTGGGGTTCGACACCCAACCCAGTTGGGTTTATATATTAGATAGTGATCACTTACTCTCTCATAATAGAGTTGTAATTTGGGCGTATCAAGCACCAAAACAACTGGTACTCAATAGGCATCATCAGCTGACTGAGCTAAAATATGATATAAAGATGATAGAAAGCAAGATAATATCTCTAAGTTAAAAAACAAAATCAAACCTGAATTATCTTTATCATCACTGTAAAATATAAATAATCAATAAGAACAATAATATGACATGTCATGTTAATAAATGCGAATACTGTCATATATAATGGGTGATCGATCCTAAAGCATAAAGAGACGCTAATGCAATTGCAATCATATAAATATCATGTTTAAAGCACATACATCCATTCGAGCATAAAGTAAAGGAACTCACCATGGTGTCCCATACCACCGGAGAGTACACCCAAGAGAACATAAGGTAAAGAACTTATCATTGCATCCCATACCACTATAGAGTGCATGAAAGGATCAAATCATCAAAGTATATAGACATATAATCACCTCCTCACTGTCCATGGTTTACCATATTTTGCATTACGGTCATTTTCAAAGACTCATAACCATCATCATCTACCGAAGTTGAAATAAAATATACAAAAGTACTCATAACTATAATCATATCACTATTTGGATATCTATCTAATCAATATGGTCTATCTACTCATTATTGACTAACCAATACTTATTATTAACGTACTAAGTCACTAGTCATCATAGGATTTCCAATTATTAGCCTAACCGATTCTTTAGATAATCCTTATTCATGGATTAGAAACTAACTATTATTCACTAAATAACCAGTATCTACATCTAGCCAACACTCATTATTAGATCATAGGCATAAGTTAACCAAACCACATTTCTAATCATCATACTTGCATTAGCCGCAATCTACCAAAAAAGTGCATTATTAATCATCATTATAACACTTATTTATCTATCAAATAACACCTCTCACTATCTAGCACCATTAATCTACAAATCCCAATGTAACAACTAATGACATTATACTATGTCATCAATGTCAATATTTATTGCTCATGTCAAACCTATCATCATTATTAGCTCCATACCAACGCTAATTACTAGTTACCACATTTCAACTAAACAAGGTTCAAAAACTAGAATTCTAGACTTTAACTATCAAGAAAAATAGGCACTTAGTAGTGATGTGTGAGCTAATGCTAACACATTTGAAGATTTTAACTAAGAATAATTGCAAAGTCTTAAGAAACTTTGTCATTTTTGATTGTTTTATGTTTGATTTTTTAGTTTAAGCTGATATGATAGAGAACCAACATGAATGAAAGCAAAGAATTTAAAATCTAAAGAAATCTGAAGACAGGTGTGGCTGACGATATTTGTGACAAGTCATCATCCTTGTGATAAGTTATCAAGTTCGTCGTTAGCCCTGTGATAAGTAAATAGAGAATTGGCCTAAGCTGAAAGATGTGACAATATTTTATGATAAGTCATCAGGGGTCTAATAAGCTATCAAGAATGTCGTCAATCTAAGGCAGCACAGCAAAACTAAATTAGAGCCTTGACGACATTTTGTGATAGGTCATCAAGGATCTGATAAGTCATCAAGATTATTGTCACCCTTAAGAAAAAAGAGCCAAAACTAAATAAGAAGTTGACGATATTTGTGATAAGTCGTCATCCTCCTGATAGGCTATCATAAATGTCGTCACCTAATTGGAGGGATTTCTAAAATTTTATTATTTTATTTCTTTATTTAGGGTGAACTAATTAAATCCATATTTAGGGTTTTCTTGGAAGAGGCCTGCACATTAAGCTTTGAGCAATATAGTTTGATATTTTCTCTCTCAAATTTTTTTTCTTGTAAAAACAAATTCTTTGAAGAGATTATTTTTATTATTTTGGGATTTCCTTCATGATCTAATCTGCGATTCACTAGTTTCTTCTTGTGGTACGTTTAACTTTCAAAGCATAAATACAACTCATTGTTTCGATTTTAGCATTATGAGTAGCTAAATTCCATTAACCTAAATTATGGGATCCAAGTAGGGCTTGATAAAGTGTTGAGTGATCAAGATTCAAAAGGTGGTAGGACATCTTGATAATTCTGAGGTTTTAATTACTATCTGTTAGTTGCAAATAATAGATAAAACCCCCTTTGATTTGCTTAAGAAAAAAATCAAATATAGTGGGAAGTAAATTATCAATAGGTACTTGGAAATACTCCATTTAATAATCCGTGTTGTAACAAGGTTGGTTAACTTAAGGTAAAATGTGGGCTGTGAGTATAAATTCCCTAAGTCTGAGAGGATTAGGTAATTAAATGCTTAAGTAGGTCGAGAGACATTTAGGCATAACTTCGATAAAGATAACTTGTTGTCCTATCTACTGTGAGAATCCTTAACTACTATTAGCATCTGTCAAGTACCAAAACCCCTAGTGAACATAATTCTAGTTTTTCATAAACTCTTGATTATGAACACTTATGTGAAAGTGACCAACAATTTATTGGCTAATCTCCAAAATCACCATTTTATCTTTTTGTATCATCTGTTTGAATTCAACTTGTAGCTATAGTCTCAGATTAGTTTAATCTCCACTCACATTGTTCCCTGTGGATTCAACCCCGACTCCAAAAGTTGGGTAAATATATTGACGACAACCGCATTGTACTAAATTAAAGTGTAAGTTGAGTGTTATCAAAAATAGCGTCGTTGCCAAGGAAAAATTTGGCATATTGAGTTGGTTTGGAATTTTAGTTTACTTTCTTGAATTCAAACTACTAAATATTTGTTTAGTATATTTTTTTATTTTCTTTTATTTTTTTTCTCACACCTTTTTTGAGATGTCAACCTGGATAGATGGTTTTTTTTGAGTGATGATGATTCTTGTCATGATTCTTGTTATTATTGTGGAGAACCATATTTTGACGCTTGTTGTCTAGATTTACCTAGAAATGTATGGACTAGACCTTCACAATATGATATGGATATTGTCCTACTTACTGTAACTTGGTGTTTGGCTTGTGGTCAAAGTGATTATACTGAAGATATGTGTGTTGTCGCGATTCAAGCAAACAAATTAATGAAACGAATTTTAGAGAATCAAAAATAGATGTGGACAGAGCTACAAGAGTTACCACTTTTACCATGTTTACAGTGGCTAAATAAAGAAGAATATGAGGAGGACATTAGCCAATTTGAGGAGAAAACTTAGGAATTGCAACCACTCGATTGTCATCTTGATCTTGAGAGTGACATTGAGAAGGTGAATAAAAGTGTGTGAGTAGTAGATAGTGTAAATTTTGAAGTAGGATAGATTGGGCCTCATTCAAAGCACTTTTCTACATTATGTTTAGATGATATCTTGTCTATGGAATCATTTAAAATAGTAGAATAGTGTAAAGATGAGGAACAAGAATCCTATATTCTTGATTTTACATTAGACAAGCAACATAAAAACACACCTCACTTTAAGACCGAGTTGTTTACCGTGCATCATCCATTACTCGGCATCTTAATCTTTGTACCACCACCCTATGATCAAGGCAAGCAGATGGACTCTAAGTTGGGGGTAAAATTCATATCCTCAAGGTGGAGGAAAAAGCTGAGTCAGGTCGTGCTGCAACACTAAATTAGGTGCTTCTTAGGAAGCAACCCAAGGTATTTTGTTGTTTGTATTCGTATTATGTGATTGACATTAGATCTTCACACCTATGGTGCCACAGGTATGTTTCTAACTCTCTCTTTTTGGTTTAATGCATTGGGGACATTGCATGATTTTAAGTTGATGGTGGAGCTACTTGTGGGTGTTGATGTCCTCTTGAGGTTTTTATTGTCGTGCCTCTTTTCCCCGGAGTTTTGTTCCTAGTAGAGCCGACATGTTTAGGCGTATATTGATTTGTTGTAAAATATTGTAGTTGACTAGGAGAAATATAAGTAACTTAGGCAGTTAACATATTTTTGTGATTTTTGAGCACCTCTCCAATAGACTGATTATTTAACTATGTGAATTACATCTGATTATGACCACTGTACATCTTTGTATGGAATTAGTTTTAGAGATGCAGTAATCATTGCTAAACAGCTGCATAAACTAAATGAGTAGTAGCTTGTGATATACTTGTGTGCCAAGTTCATATGAGATCTTACTTAGTTCTCGTTGTATGTTGAAATCCAGAACTTGCCCGATTAGTCTTACCTAGGTTGAAGGATAGGGGTCAGTAAAGGATCATAGGCCATTTTGATATTATCTCACTTTAGCCTAAATGACCTTCCCTATATGTATAATATCCCTTGATTTGAGCCTAATTATCCTATTTCTTTGTATGACACCTGTCACCTTCCCATTTAGATCATAATGAACCTGTTTTGGCCCTGGTCCTTCTTGGACACTAGGTACCTTGACTTAAGTAAATGGCCTAAGTTGAGGGTAGCTATCATAGGGGTGCATGATATAGAATGAGTATGAAGAAAGTTAGCATAAAAGAAAGGAATAAACAGCTGGGTGCAGAGTAAAAGAGCAAGAAAAAGAAAAATTGTGAAAATGATTAAGTAATTGAGAAAAGACTGCACCCATCCTAAATAAGTCTAATCAACAATAAAAAAGAGCGGAAAAGGATAATGAGTGAAACCCCAAAAATCTATTGTAGTGTCAAGGAGGCTTAGTCACTTTAAATACCATCGAGTATCATACCAGCCTCTAACCTACATTATAAGCCTAAGAGAAGTCCTATAGTGATCCTAGCTGACCTATCTAAAGTTCTGGGTAATGAATACAAGGGCAAGCCTATGATACTTGGCATACACTGATTGGAACTTCGTTCTGAGAGTGAGTGTTTTGATTGTCCCCATGGTTACATATATAATTCTTGATATGAGAGGAGAGGGATTTCTTTGCTGTGATAGCACACTGGTTACATTTCTAGTAACTACTTATTAGGGTAGTATAATACTGGTCAATGCATGGTTTTTATAACTGAATTGATGCAGTATCTTGAGTCCTGTGTGTTGCATTGGTGTTCTTCATTGTTCTTGAATTGAGTGACCATGGATATAGTGAAAGTGTTTTGAGATGATATGGATGATTAACTGCCAAATGTGCTTGGTATTCTCTTAGTTGTGCTAAGTTGCTTGAGGACAAGAAATTGTTTTAATTTAAGGGTGTTGATGTGTGAGCTAATGCTAACACATTTGAGGCTTTTAACTAAGAATAATTGCGAAGTCTTAAGCAAATTTTATCGTTTTTGATTGTTTTATGTCTGATTTTGCAGTTTAAGCTAGTATGATAGAGAACCAACAAGAATGGAAGCAAAGAAGTTGAAATATGAAGACAGGTGTGGCTGATGACATTTGTGATAACTCTTCAAGCCTGTGATAAGTTATCAAGTTCGTTGTCATTCGTAAATAGATAATTGGCCTAAGTTGAAAGACGTCACGACATTTTGTGATAAGTCGTCAATGGTATGATAAGTTGTCAAGAATGTTGTCAGCCTAAGGTAGTACAGGAGAACTGAAGAAGATCCTTGACGATATTTTGTGAGAGGTCATCAAGGAGATGATAAGCCATCAAGATTATCGTCTTCCTTAAGCGGAAAGAGGCAAAACTGAAGAAGGAGTTGACGACATTTGTGATAAGTCATCAGCCTCCTGATAGGCTATCACAAATATTGTCACCTAATCGGAGGGATTTCTAAAATTTTATTATTTTGTTTCCTTATTTTGGGTAAACTATTTAAAGCCATGTTTAGGGTTTTCTTGGAAGAGGCCCGCACATTGAGTTTTGAGCAATATACTTTGATATTTTCTCTTTTTAATTTCTTGGCTTGAAAAATCAAATACTTTGAAGAGATTATTATCATTATTTGGGGATTTCCTTTGTGATCTAATCTGAGATTCACTAGTTATTATTCTTCTTGTGGTAAGTTTAACTTTCAAAGCATGAATACAACTCATTGTTTCGATTTTAGCATTATGAGTGGCTAAACTCTATTAACCTGAATTATGGGATCTAGGGTTAGGGCTTGATAAAGTATTGAGTGATCTGGATTCGAAAGGTGGTAGGACTTCTTGATAATTCTGAGGTTTTAATTAACGTCTGTTGGTTGCAAACAATAGATAAAACCCACTTTGATTTGCTTGAGAAAGAAATCAAATATAGTGGGAAGTGTATTACCAACGAGGACTTGAAATACTCCGTTTAATAATCAACATTGTAACAAGGTTAGTTAACCTGAGGTAAAATATAGGCTGTGAATATAAATTCCCTAAGTCCGTGAGGATTAGGTAATTAAATGCTTAAGTAGGTTAAGAGAAATTTAGGAATAACTTCGATAAAGATAACTTGTTGTCCTATCTACTGTGAGAATCTTGAACTACTATTAGCATCTGTCAAATACCAAAACCCCTATGGAACATAATTTTGGTTTTTCATAAACTCTTGATTACGAACCCTGAAGTTAAAGTGACCGACAATTTATTGGCTAATCTCCGAAACCCCCTTTTTATCTATTCTTATCATCTGTTTGAATTCAACTTGTAGCTATAGTTTCAAATTAGTTTAATCGCCACTCAAATTGTTCCCTGTGGATTTGACCCCAACTATAATTGTTGGGTAAATATATTGACGACGACGACCGCCTTGCACTTAATTAAAGTGCAAGTTGAGCATTATCAAATAGTCAACTAGTTACCACATAACTCACTTTAATAAGAATATACCTTAATTAATCCATTTATCCAATGCTATCTAAACTCACTAGGTGAATCCTTAAATATCACAAAATATCCCATTTACTAACATGTCCTAATACATTATTCGGTATATACTATTCTCAATTACTATTTAGCATTAACATGAGCTACGCTGTGTAGCAAGTGATTAGCATTAAAGAAATATACCCAACAATACCAAAGGTAACATCACAACTTCAAGAACAAACGAATGGAATCATATGAAAGCAATTCACATAAAACCATATATATATTTACCATACATAACATCCATATGACTTTCAGACTTGTCGGACACCATAATATCATCAATATATCCTCCGGATATACCGGGAATCATCATATCATCAACATATATCCTCTAGACATACCGGACATCATCATATCATCAATATATCCTCCGAACTTACCAGGCTTCATCATAACATGAATATATCCTATGGACATACTGGGATTCTTCATATCATCAATATTCCTTCGGACTTAACAGGCATCATCACAACATGAATATATCCTTCGAACTTAATGGGCATCATCATAACTTCAATATATCCTCCGGACATACCGAGTGTCATCATATCATCAATATATCCCCCGGACCTACCAGGCATCATCATAACATCAATATTCATCATGACAACAATATGTATATATATAGCTAAATTAACAAGAAATACAAGCCACATAAAGGATTGAGTAAAGGAAAAGTAAGGAAATACATATCATCGAACCTTATCATTCATTATCAACACATTATGTTAATAGGTCCATGAACAAGTATATCCATATGGTACGAACACTAACTATTTAACGGGGCTTAAAATAATCATTAATATTTTCAAGTAATAAGCCTTAATTACATCTTCTAGAACCCCTTAGCATGATTCACATTATTAGCACAAAAGGGTTTCTAACACAAACATTAGTTTAGTCACCATGTTTGAACATAATATAAGTAATATCATAATCTAAGGCTCACATGGTAATTTATTCAATAAGTTAAGTAATGACGTAGTCATGGGTTAAATCTATAAAACAATTCATTGCTATCCAAGCATCATCAATAATCTAGTAACCAATCATTCATACCATTCCAAAACAAACACCATGAATAAACCATTTACCGGGGTTAGCCATCATATTACCAAAGGCATATTCTAAGGGTTTAACAAGTATATAAGTCCCCAATGACATTGCATAGTTCAAGCTTAAGGCGGGTCAAGTTCCACTCCTAATATCTAGAATAATCTCTTTAAGTAACTTCTACCCGGAACTAGACTAAGTTATCTAAATCATGTCTTAGATATTTATCCATCCATACTAGTCCTACATTATAATTCTTCCTCAAGTATTACAATTAATTCATCTAAAGCATCCAAGGCCAATTTTCCAACTATGCATATCGAAGATCAACTTACTCTTATGATGAGTGAACATGGTCACTCCCGTCTAACATGAACAACTAGAGCATTCTCGTGCTATTCATGAGATAACATGTCCAACTAGACAAGGTTCTAGACAATAAGTCAAGTATCACACTATATAGATTATTACAAGAATTTATATACCCATATTGCACCATCGTGCTTTAGGTCCAATACTACACCAAAAACCCCCAAGTGGGTCCCACTTATGGAAAATGAATTTTTAAGACCAACCTATTGTTCAAATACCATTAGGTGGTCATAACCATCAAAAATCAAGTGAATATTAAGCTTGTTTGGGCTAAAATTATGCCCTCAAGATAATTGGGGTTCTAAGTCAAATAATCAAGAATTCAACACCACAATTGAGGGATTCATACCTTAGATTCGATGCTAATCTCAATTATGCAAGTTATTAAAGTTCCCAATCAACACCCCAAGACTCGATTTATGGACTACACACTTTATTGGGTTTATGGGACTTAAGACAATGGAGAAATGGCCAATTCTCGGCCAAAAGAGCTTTTAAATACCCCTTCCCAGGTTCTCTATCTGCGTGATCACAAACACATAGGTCGTAATCGTGGCATCATTATAGTGATACATACTCTGTGATCACGATACTCTCCGGTGCACTAGATGACAGCTAAAACTTAAAATTTATTTCAAGCTTTGGCCAATGCCTCGGGATTCATCTGAAGTACAATTTGAACAAACAAAATATGCAACCATGCTGATTTTGACATTCTAGACATGCTGGCGAAGATAAAATTTCCTTCTAAGGTTATTTTGACCAATTATGGGGCCCACACTTGAATTTCCAATTTATCCACTATGTGACCAATCGGTCTAAATGAGTTTGGGTGCAGTGAGACCCAAACAAAAGATCTTACAAACCTAAAATTGATATTCTAGAGCTATTGGCGCCGTCAGAATTCACATCCTATATTGTTTTACTGGGATTTTTACTCGGTGGACATTTAGAACCAGCGAAGACTTCTAAATGGAGAAATGGTTCTGAAAACCAAATGGGTTGCCTGGTAACCTAACTATCAATTTCAACAAATCATAAATAACTAGGGGAAGCAATGGAAAAGATCTTATAACAAAAATAAGCAAACTCGCAAGAAATAACTTAAGGGGTCATTACAAAATTCACTACTAAGGAACTTTTGCCCTCTAAAGTTAAAAATGGAGAAAATACCTGATGTCTCAAAAAGGTGAGGGTAATGGGCCCGCATCTCACTCTTGATCTCCTAAGTGGCCTCCTATACTGGGCGGTGCTTTCACTATACCTTAACTATAGGAATCTATGTAGTATGCAACTGTCTCTCATAACTTCCCAAAATAAGCACAAGCTCCTTCTCGTAGGTTAACTGCTTATCAAACTGGACTGAATCCCAAGTAAAAACATGAAACGGATCAGGAATATACTTCTGTAACATAGAGACATAGAAAATAAGATGAACAATAGTAAAATCTAGAGGCAAGGCTAACTCATAGGCCACCTCACCAACTACTTTTTGACTCTTAAAAGGACAAATATATCAAGGGCTAGGCTTACCGTTCCTTCCAAACATTATCACACCCCTTATGGGCGAAATACAAAGGAACTCATAGTCACCAACTCTTACTCTCAAGGCACGGAACCTACAGTCAGCATAGGCTTCTGCCTACTCTGGTTTACTTTCAACCTACCCTGAATTACCTTGACTCTATCTAATGAGTGTTGAGGCAAATCCTTACCACGTGGTCTCACCTTAGAAGTCTTAAACCATGCTATTGGAGAATGACATCTCCTACCATACAAAGCCTTATAAGGCGCCATCTTAATACTTGAATGATAGTTGTTGTTCTAAGCGAACTCTGTCAATGCTAAGTGTTGATCCCGCCGTACTCCGAAATCCATAACATAGGCTCGGAGCATATCCCCGAGCACCTAAATAGTCTGCTTAGACTGACCATCTTTCTGTGAATGAAAAGTTGTATTAAAATCTACTCAAGTACTCAAGTCCTCCTAGAATGTTCTCCAAAATTGTCAAGTAAATAAAGAACCATGGATTGATAACTAGAAATGGGCACCCCTTGCAAACGAACTATCTCCCGAACATAAATTTAGGCTAATCTCTCAACGCTGAAGGTCATTTGAATAGGAATAAAAGGTGTCGACTTGGTCAAACAATCCACAACAACCTAAATACCATCAAGACCAAGAAAAGTATGAGGCAAACCACTAATGATGTCCATAGTAATCCTTTCCCATTTCCACTCGGGAATGGGCAACCTCTAAGTCAATCCTCCTGTATTCTAATTCTTGACCTTCACCTACTGACAACATAGGCAACGAGCCTTAAATTTTGCCACATCTCTCTTTATAACGTTCCACCAATAATATAGCCTCAAATCTCTATACATCTTAGCAGTACTGGGATTAATAGACTATCTAGATCTGTGAGCCTCATAAAGAATCGATTGAATCAATTTATCCTGCCAGGGAATATAAATAAGACCTAGAAATCTCAAAATACCCTTAAAATCAATAGTGTGCTTCTCAGACTCATCGATCGCCACCTGGTCACAAAGGAAACATAGCTTGTTATCCTTATACTAACGATCAAAAATTTGCTCAAATAGGGAGGACCTCATCTCTACACAAACAAAAATCCACGTAGGATTCCAAATATCCAAGTGAACCATCAAATTGGCTAAGGAATAAATGTCCCATGCCATAGGCCTCTGAGAAACTGATATGTATGCCAAGCTACCCATACTAACTGCCTTGTGACTTAAGGCATTATCTACCATATTTGCCTTACTCGGATGATACTAAATGGAAATATCATAGTCCTTTAGCAACTCCATCTCTCTACATTAGTGAACATTAAGCTTTTACTGGGTCATAAGGTGATGAAGGCTGTGATGATCAGTGAAGATCTCAAAATGAACTCCATAAAAATAATGCCTCCAAATCTTGAGCGTGAAAACTACCGCCACCAACTCTAAATCATGAGTATGGTAGTTATGCTCATGCACTTTAAGCTGTCTAAAAGCACAAGCAATGACATAACCCTGTTACATCAAAACACAACAAGGACCAACACTCGACGCTTCATAAAACATGGTGAATGCCTCACCCTCAATAGGAAGAGCTAACATGGACATGAAGTAAGACGATTTTTGAACTTTCCAAAGCTCAACTCACACTCCCCGAACCATCATAAAGGAACTTTTTTCTTAGTCAATTTAGTCAAAGGGGATGAAATAGTAGAAAAGCTCTCAACAAAGCACCTATAATAATTGGCCAAACCAATAAATTGTAAACCTCAGTCAGAGATGTAGGCCTAGCCCAAACATGAATCATTGTAATCTTAGCTAAGTCCACGGGATTCCGGATCTATATACCACATGTCCAAGGAATGAAATGACTCAAACCAAAACTCACACTTAGAGAACATGGCAAAAAGCACATGATCTTACAAGGTCTAGAGCACTATGCCTAGATGTTGTGCATGCTACTCACTACTCCTTAAATACAAAAGAATGTCATCAATGAATAGAATAATGAAGGAGTCTAGGTAGAGTCTGAACACACAGTTCATCAAATCCATGAACGTGGCTTGGGCATTAATCAGCCCAAAAGACATCACCAAAAACTCATAGTGAACATAACGGGTCCTGAAAGCTATCTTTGGGATATCCTCAGCCCGAATCCCTAGCTGATGATAACCAAACCTCAAATTAGTCTTATAAAACACAACCGCACCTTAAAGATGGTTGAATAAATCATCAATTCAAGGCATATAATAATAGTTCTTCATCGTCACCTTATCAACCTGCCTATAATCAATACAAATACACATAGAGCCATATTTTTTCTTTATAAACAACGAAGGAACTCCCTACGGGGACACACTCAGTCTGATAAATTCTTACCAAGAAGATCTTGAAGCTGAGAATTCATCTCCTTAAGCTCAGTAGGAGCCATACGGTATGGTGCCATAAAAATAGGCCGTGTCAGGCTCAAGGTCAATAGCATACTCAATATCCTGGTCAGGGGGGATACCAGATAGGTCGGTAGGGAACACATCAAGAAACTCACATACAATAGGAACAGAGTCAAGCAATGGACTCTCTACACTAGTATCACATATATAAGTGAGATAAGTCTTGTAATCCTAGATATAAGTCTCCTAGCACAAACATAAGAAATAATCCCTATCTGCTCGCAACTAACCATTCCCTGCCACATGATTGGGGTATCTCCAAGCATTGCTAAGGTTATGGTCATTACAAAATAACTCATGATCACAATGATAGTAGGATAACTAGTCTATGCCCAGAATTACATCGAAATCCAGCATATCAAGAATAATAAAATCAGCATGAGTATCAACATCACTAAATTTCACAACACATGATCTAAATACTCAATCCACTAAAAAAGAATCAACCACAAGAGTAGATACACACAATGGCACAGATAATAAGTCACTAGTCAAGTCCAACCATAATGCATAGTAGTTAGAAATATATAAGAATAAGTGTATTCAGTATCAAATAAAACAAGAGTCAGATCATGGCATACCAAAATCATACCTATAACTGCACCATCCAAAGTATTATCCTCAAGTCTAGTAGGTACTATATATAATTGACTATGCCCGCCACCTGGTTGGGGACCTGACCGACCTTCTGTCTTGCTTTCTTGAGTTCCACTTTGAGCACCCTAATAACCAACCCTGTGACCTCGCAAACCACCTCTACCTGAGGGATAAACTGTCGTAATAGGAGTAGCACCCTAGGCTTAAACAACCATCACCCCTCAACTGGGGAAATCTTGTAAAAAGTGGCTAAGAAGCCCATAAGTAAAACATAAGTCACGAGCAAAACCAAAACTCATAGATCCGGATGAACCTGAATAACCATCACATCCAGCATAGCCTGCAAATGAACCTCTCAAAGAATAATCACCTCTCTTACTAGGGAAAATACTATTACAAAACTGATCTCCGTTAGTAGTCTGAAGAGATACTTAAACTGGTCGACTAGTCTAACTCTAAGGCTGAAAAGATGGATGTGAAGGATACCCAATATGAGAAATACCACCTCTAAATCGAGAAATACTATAACTCCCACTAAATATACCCTATTACTTAGTCCTCTTATCAGAACCCTCATAATGCACGTGCTCTATTACTCTAGCATGATCTAAAACCTTAGTAAAGGTCCTACCAGTAGTAACTAGACTCTAAGCAGCCATCTGAATAGGCATTCTCAGTCCTCTCACAAAGCAGCAAACTCTCTCATACTCAATATCCAAAATAGAAGTCACACACCTATTCAAATCATGAAAAGTAGCCTCATACTCAGCGACTATCATAGAACCTTGCTCTAATCTAGTAAACTGATGCCTTAGTCAATCCCTGAGGCTCCATGGCATATACTTATCTAAGAACATCATAGAGAACTAAGTCCATAATAGGGGAGAATATTCAACTGGCCTAGAACTCATAAAATCTATCCACCAGTGTCCAGCATACAAATCCAATTGAAATATGCTATAATCTATACCATGAGTCTTAACAAGGCCTAATCCATGGAGCCCATCCCTACAAGTAGTAATGAACTCAAATGTATCCTCTATAGGAGCACTAGAAAACCTAGACGGAGCCAATCTCAAAAATCCACCAAGCATCTTCTTCTCCTCAGCAAACATAGTAGGCTGGATCACAACTGGCTAAGCGGCCATCGGTTGAACAACTACCAGCATAGGAGTAAACTCTACTCCAAGAGTTGCAGCTGAAGGTTGCCCTCCTGTTGCAGTAGTATATGCACCAACAACAAAACCCAATAGCTGAACAAAGAAGTCTCTGATAAAAAAAAGGGAATAAAATCTAGTGAAGCCTGGGCTAGTCCCTATCCTACCGCTGGATGTGGATGAGGAATCTCTCGGGTGTAAGAATGGGGTTTAGGGAACGTGATCCATCCTATTACCTAACTGGGAACATATCACGTGGTTGTCCCTAAACAATAATAGGATCCCTGGACTCAGTCTCAAGACCCTCATCACACATAGTTATAGCACGTACCATGGCAACTACAAAAGTGTAAAGTCAAGAAAAAATCCTATAAACCAACTCAGACTCTTAGCACGATATGAGTGAAAGAAGTAAAGGACTGCTAAAAATGCCCCGTAGCCTCCTAAAGATATGACAGACGTCAATGTTCCGATCCGCAGGACTCTATTAGACACTTACCATTATACCAATAATATTGGTGAAACATAGGCTCTGATACCAATTTGTCACGACCCAATTCATGAGTCATGATGGAAACTACTAATATCCACCAGTAGGCAAGCGAACATTGTAACTCAGAGCTAAGGTAATAGGCTACTTTAGTAGAAATTCCCAACTATGCCTAACTAATATAATACAATTAATAATCAATAGAGTTCCATTAAAAGAAGACAATTAAAGTACGAATACCAATCCCATGACCTGGTAATATCAGTACAAGAGCATCTAAGTATGATAATTACAATACAACCCAAGATCCTAGAACAGTCAATAATTTTGCTTCAAATACAAAAGAGTAAACACGGGTAGAGGTAAATGGGCCACTCGAAACTCTAAGAGATTACCCTACCTCCAAAAGATCAATACTGTATTAACTCAAGCCAATGATGTCAACTAGTAATCGAGTCTTCCCCAAAAAGGTACAGAAGTATAGTATCAGTACCAAAACAACAGGTACTCAGTAGGCATCATTGGTCGACTAAGCTAAATTATGATATAAAGCAAGATAATATCCGTAAGTTAAAGTACAGAATCAAACTTGAATCATCTTCATCATAACTATACAAAATAAATAATCAATGAGAATAATAATACATCTCATGTCAATACATGTCAATACTATCATATATAATAGGTAATAGATTCAATAGCATAAAGTAACACTCATACAATTACAATTGCATAAATATTAAGTTCAAAGAACATACATCGATTAGAGTATAAAGTAAACAAACTCACCATAGTATCCCATACCACCGGAGAGTACACCCAAGAGAACACAAGGTAAAGAACTCATCACAGCATCCTATACCACTATAAAGTTTATTAATGGATCAAATCACCAAATTATATAGACATATAATCATCTCTGCACTATCCATTGTTTACCATATTTCGCATCACCATCATTTACCGAGGTTCACAACCATCATCAACTACCACAATATAAATAACATATACAAAAGTCTCATAACCATAATCATGTTACTATTTGGATATCTATCTCATCAATATACTATATCTACTCATTATTGACTAACCAACACTTATTATTAACTTACTAAGTCGCTAGTCATCATGGGAGCTCCAATTACTAGCCTAACCAATTCTATAGATAATCCTTATTCATGGATTAGCAACTAACTATTTTTCAAATAATAGACATTATCCATATCTAGTGAAGATTCAATATTAAACCAAAGACATCGGTTAACTAAATCTCATTTCTAATCATCATACTAGCATTAGCAATAATCTAGCCATAAGAAAGGGGTTATTAATCATCATTATAACACTTATTCATCTATTAATTAATACCTCTTACTATCTAGAACCATTAATGTACTAAGCCCCATGTAACAACTAAAGACATTATATTATGTCATCAATGTCACTATTTAGCACTCATGTCAGACCTATCTCATTATTAGCAATGTAACGACCCTAATTACTAGTTACCATATTTCATCTAAATAAGATTCAATAACTAGAATTCTAGACTTTAAACATTAGAAAAATAGTCACTTAGTAGTCAACTAGTCACCACAAAACTCACTTTAATAAGCAATATACCTTAATTAATCCATTTATCCAGTGCTATCTAAACTCACTAGGTGAATACTAAAATGCCACACAATATCCCATTTACCATCTTGTCCTAGTACATTATTTGGAATATATTTTTCTTACTCACTATTTAGCATTTACATGAGCTACATCATTTAGCAAGTGATTAGCATTAAAGAACTATACCCAACAATACTAAAGGTAACAACACACCTTCAAGCATGTACAAACGGAATCATATGAAATTTATTCACACATAACCAAATATATATACTTACCATACATAACATCAATATGACTTTCGAACTCACCGAGTGATGAGTGGTGAATTTACCACTTATTTGCACTCAATATTCATGCATACTACTATGATTTGAACGTATGAATGAGACAAATTTGTGATTAGATGAACTAATTTCCACATTTTGATGGCATATAGGTTATGATAAGGAAAGAAATGGATTTGAGCTGAAAAGGATCATAAAGGATAAAGAAAGTAATGCTAGAAGACCTGAAGCAAAAATCAATCTCAATTACTACGATCGTAGTCTGAGGGCGACAAGCGTTGTCAATCAAGTCAAGTCAAGGGACCATAATCATGATGATCATATTACGAATTTAGTAGCTGCAATCGCAAACACACTACTGTGATTGCGGCTTAGCGGGATTATACCCAAGGGCAATTCTATCATTTTACTCAACGACCCAAATCCCTTAAATTGCAAAAACCCTTTCCCATTTGATATCTTACAGTTTGAACAATTGAATTTTGGCAATCTTGTAACCTTACTAATTTGGAAACTTTTTGTATTTGAATTTTTAGTTGAATTTGGTGAAATTGAGATGTAATTGGGAAAATCTTCTTACTTTCCATTTTCATGGATGTGTCAAATGATCATTGTGGTATATTCTTCCTCTTTACTTTATGAGTAGAAAATTTACTTATCTTGGGATTATGTTGAACTAAGGTGAAATTATATGTTGGTTGTGAAGTATTTATGTAGATTCTAGTTTTTTAATGATGGATTTAACTATTGCTTGGTTTAAATAAATGGTAATTATGGGTGAAAGCCCCAAATACCCAAAATTGATTTTTAAGTAAAAACCTAAATTCTTTAAAACTCACATCATCCTTGAAAGAGAGGTGTGGATAAACTTTTTGAACCCATATCATACTTGAAAGAGGGATATGGGTCAAAAAGCAATAGTGGACTATTAATGGATGTAGTTTGTTATCTCTTTACATCTTAGAAATACGGGTCAATAGAGAGTTAGCTATGCCTCGGGCATTTTTGTAGAACTAGGGGTGTCCAAATGAGGTATTAGGTGGTTCTAATTGACACACTCTTTAGGAACTCGAAAGGTTCAATGGTGATATTCATGAGGCTTTGTTGACAATCTATCCTCAAGGACCTTCAACCTAGACTACCATATCATTAATAACTAGAATTTGCACCAAATCTTCATGCACCCATTCATAACATGCGCTTAGGTAAAGATAATCCCAAGATCATTCTGATATTGAATTTTAAAGCAAGTGTTGCCTTAATTTGTTGACTTGAGTTGAAATTGATTAACCCTTGTTCCAAACTAATTCCCCTAATTTGAAATCATGTATTTTACTCAATTTCCATTACAACTATCTCTTTAGTAAATATTAACACCGCTAGGACTAGCAATCTAATTTCTCTCCTCATGGATTCAACCTCAACATAAGTTGAACTATTTACAACAATCTCCCTTTACCAACTTGTATTGTATAAGTGAGTGTTACCAAAAGGCACCATTATCAGGGAGTGAAATTTAGCTTTCACTTATGTGGTGTTGATTTTTACTTAGGGTATACCCGTAGTGGTATTTATTTATTGTGGTTGTTTTTGTTTCCTTTTAGGTGATTCCTATAATGTTCATAAAATTATGAGTGACAATGCAAGTATTTTTGAGTCTTTTGATGGTCCTCTTGATGACAAGGAATAACTCCATGATGTTGGGCGAACAAGTGCCATTCCTATCCCACCTACTTATAGGAATGGATTCTTTCACGTCATGAGTGTCATATTTCATATGCTACAAATGAAGGGACTTTTTGGGGACAAGCCCATGAGTATCCCAATTTGCATTTGAAGAACTCGGTAGAAGTGTGTTCACCCATTGATATTGCACACATAACCTAAGTGTCCATCCGGTTGTGCATCTTTCTATTTTCTCTAATGGGAGAGGTGGTATTGTGGCTTCGATCTCTTCCAGTCATATCAAATACTTCATGGGATGAGCACACCATTTCCTTCGTTGATCGATACTTTCCACCATCAAAGTTGCTATAATTGCGAGATGAAATCACTAACTTACAAAAATTGAATGGAGAACCCTTGTACGAGGTATGGGAAAGATTCAATGGAAATCTTATGCAATGTCCCAACCAAAAGGTCCCAAACAATATGCTTCTCTAAATAATCTATCAGGCTCTTGATCCGCTTAACAAAGTTGTGGTAGACAATACGTGGAGAGAGAGGGGCTATATTATAAAGTTGACTTATAATGAAGATACAAACATGCTTGGGGGAGTTACCAAGAAAAATTAAGGGTGGAACACCCGTGAGGCTGAGGTACCAAAAGGATCCCCTACGACCTCCTTTGCTGATAAAGAGAAAAAGAAGAGAGGGAGGAAAATATAGCAAAAATAATGACACAATTGGAGCTTTTAACTAAGCATGTGATGGATGCACCCATAAAAAATAATATATGTCATGGTATCTAGGGTCTATGATGAAGAAGAGGTCAAGAAGATTGATGAGGATATTTGATATTTGGCCAATTATTCGGGAATCTCCCGCCCCACCTATCAAAGGCAAAGTGGGAACCAAGGTTGGACCAAAAGAGATAGGGATCACGATCATGATTGGAGGGATAGAGACCATGACTATGATCTCTATGTGCCCCCTCATGATCGGGCAAAGAACAAAAAAGAATCCCATCGACCCCTACAAATACAAAACCAAAAATATTTTGGAAAGAATTTTGATGAAAGTGGAGGAAATGTACAAGATGGTTAGTGAATTAAAATGAGACTTTTTGCAAATCAACCAAATGGTAGTTTCCCACTCAGTTTTGATTAAACAATTAGAAATAAAAATAGTCCAAATCTCCACCCAACTCAATGCTAAACAAAAGGAGGGCCTTCCTAGTTACACTATTGTGAACCCAAAAAATAATGCTCAAGTATTAGCAATAGTCACTAGGAGCGGTAAGAACCTTGATGATCATTTAAAGAAAGTTGAGAGAGAGAATATGGATGAAAAAGAGCTCGAGATTGAACAAATGAATATGAAGAAAAATCTTTTGGTTGGGTTAAAAGAAGAAACACCAAACTCTCAAAGAGGGGGTGAGAAAGAACCTATTGTGATTGATGAAAGGGTGGATGAATATGATGATCCATGAAGTGATGCATTTCCCGATATTCAAATGCCTCCTCTATTTCCCCAAATTCTTAAAAAGGAGAACAACAAACTCAAGAAATTTATGGTTAAGCTTAGCAACCTCTCTATCAATATCCCATTACTCGAGGCTATCCAAGAGATTCTGATTGTATGTTAATCTTATGAAAAAATTGATGTCAAAGAAGAAGCTTGTCAAAGAAGAAGCTTGTTAGACACTTGGATAAAAATATGATAGTATTCCCTTATTATTCTCATTGACTTATTATATGATTTATGGACTCTTAGCTATAGTTTCCATTCTATTTTTATATTATGTATATTTCTTTTATCATTGATGATCAGTAGGCAGTTGCCTACTGAGTACCATTTGTTTGGTACTCATACTACACTTTTGCAGCCTACAGATCATAGTATGCATTATCGTCATTGATGTGTGCATCATATAGAGTATCCCTAGTTCGGAGACTTAGAGTGAGATCCTGATATTTAGAGTAATACTTATCTCTCTCTTCAGTATTAGACTAGTCTCTAAGTTATATTCAAAGACAAGTTAAATCATTGTATAGTTCTTGATATATCACTTTTGTACTTTTATGATATTAGAAGCTCTTATATTGATGCCACCGAGTTTTGGGATTCTTCTATGTATTACTCTTTAATATATATATTCCACATTCTATTCTTTCTCTTATTGAGTAGTCCGTTACTAGTTATTTTGGACTATGGGTTGGCTTTCCTACTGGTGGGTTATGGTAGGAGCTATCAGGACTTGATGAATCAAGTTGTGACAAATTGGTGTCAAAGCCTAAGTTTCATTGGTGTATTATTACAATAGCTAAGTGTTAGTAGAGTCTGGTGGATCAGTGCAGAAATATCCATAACCTATCTTCGGGAATCTATCATGACATTTTTGGAAATTCACTTCATGACTCCTTATCATCTGTTTGCATTCCTATGAACATTGAACATATTGTTTGACTTTATTTTTTCCCCAAAGGACAATGCGATATTGTCAATAGACGTGGATAAGACATTAATACATATTTCCATAATTTCAGTACATCGTCAGACTAGAGAGTCAGAGATGGATTTCAAAGATCTTTAGTGGCAGCTAAAAAAGATTTGGGTTGAGTCCCCATTAGACTTGCAAAGTATGGTATAGTTCTTTGAGCCATGGTGAGCATTCTAGATTATAAGGGGTAGTAGGTTGTGTTGTGATGAGACACTGGTTCAAAAAATGCCCCTAGTATAAGATAAGTGATCAGCTAGAGTTAGAATGTATTTCATGCCAGCCTAGAGTTCCTAAAATAGGTTGTGATATAGGAAGTTTAGACATAAATTTGCAAATTTCTCTCAGTATTAGTTGGCTATCTATTTAGGCTTAGTTTGTGTTCTCTCCATATTGATACTTCTAGAAATGTTACGACTATAGAGAGATCGACTACTAGTCTAGGGAGTATACCTAACATGAATTCCAGTTATTCAGCTTATTTAGATCAACTCATGATGTTATGACATCTTTAGTTATAGATGGTGCGCTTGGTGCCTTAATTGATGATTCAGTCATTCGATCCAATTTAGACCCATTCAGATTTATTTTCCCTATGCCCGTTAGTCATGTGACTGTAAATGTTGCCAAGATTTTTGTCGTTTACTTCTCGTATTTATCTCTTATTATGTGTATTAGGGTTTTCATACCCATTAATAATTATATGCCTTGATGAATTTATGTCGGTCATTATGTGCCTTATTGTTGAATTTATGATTATGTTACTTCTCCAGAGTTTATTTCTTTTAGTAGTGGATAGAGTAGATCTAAATTGATGTTTTTCCCCTATGGGTGTGGTTTTGGGTTCGAGACCCATTTATCTTGGCATATTAGCCCTACTATGGCCCTTGAGTAGTACATAATATTGATGTTTATTTTGGTATCACCTGTTCAGTATGTTGATATTGATATTATTATTGCTATTGCTACCACTGTGTGAGATTATTGATATTATTTGATATGATAAGTTGATGTTGTCACATGATGAATTTGATTCTCGTTGGGTAGCTGTATTGACTAGTTTAATCTAGTTAGAATTTTATTTTCATGTGATATTATTTGGGGTCTTGAGTAGATATAGCCTGATTTGATGATTTCTTTCCCCTAGCGCGACGAGGTTGACTGTGTTCCTTCTTGGTTGGTTGTATTAAATTATTTTTAGGGTGTAATTTGGTATGGAAAGTGAGATGACCTTCCATGGTTTTTGTGGATTTTGAGTCAACAATTTAGTTATTTTGCCTACTTTTTAGTTAGAGATCCTTAGATTTGCCTCTTAGTTATTGAAGGATTTTATTTTGGCTATCCCTTCCAATATAACCCATTTTTGAGATGGACCAGTTTAACATCCGTTCTTCATTTGTGGCTATTTCTTTGTTCGATAGCAATTTGATATTGATATTGAGATGTTATGGATTCATCTCATAAGTAAGTTGGGTTCATTCTCTTGTGATAAATTGCCTTATTGTTAGTGTGGAGATTGGTACTCTTTTATTGTTGTGATATGGTTTTGTCTAGAGGAGTTGGAAAGATAGAGGCTGGTGGCACCTTTCATGGGATCACTTCTTAAGCTGGAAAATTAGAAACTCTTAGCTTGAGTTGTTGGTACTCTGGTGGTTGTCTCGACTTTGACCTTAGCTTTGAGATTGGTATTTCTTCTTTGATAATGTTGTTCTTGGGTAGATTCAGAAAATCCCCATTTTAGTATTTGTTTGTCCTAGTGAGACTTGGTGGAGTGATTCTTCTCGATGATATGTGTTTATGGCTATTTCTTTGCCTAGATGAGGTATTGTATTGGTTAGTTTTCAGCTTAAATTGCATTTCTCCGAGTTGCTAAATTTTTTGCCTTCACTGGTGTGGTTTTAGGTCTTGAGAAATTTTGAGTATGTTTGGATAATTTATGCACTCCAGCGGATATGGGGTAAGATTATATGCATTTTCAACCAGTTATTATTCCGTTGGCATGATTTCTATTTTGCGGCTATATTTTGTTCCCTCTTGTCGATATAGAGTTGGTTGTGTGTATCAGTTAGTGATTATTCCTGCATTGATTTTACTCTCTAGATATGTCTCGGTTGTGGCTTGGTATGGTTTATCTTAGATACGTTAGATTTAGATACTAGAGTTGATTTGAGATAGATGACATTGATATAGCATTATTGGTCCAGTTTTGGATTTTTACTCCTTAGAATGGTGATTTAGAAGTATGATAGATTTTGAGTATTAATGCCTACTTGTTTTTAGTTTTGGTTTAGATAATTCAAACCGAGGGATTCAGCCTTGATATTGAGTTATCAGCTTGGTGTTGTAGAGCTTGTATATAGCTTTTGTTTTAGACATATCCTTGTTCATATTTCATTTATAGGATGGTTGAGCCTAACTCGTAGTTGCCTATTTGATCTTCTAGACTTTGGTTGGATTATAGTTGATAAGTGTTCAGATAATAGCCCATGGGCCACGTATTGGTTACTTCAGTTTTGACCTTGAGTTTAGGTTTACTTTGGGAATTTTGGATGACTTACTCAATGGAAGTAATATTCTCAAGTTGGATTCAGTATGGCTTCATTCTCGATAGAGGAGACATCCTGGAGTGGGATATCAATGATGAATAGTTATACCCTGGATTTTAAAATTTCAATTTGATTTTCATTCGGACTGGTTGCAAAATTACCATGGATTGCATTCCTTGATTATCTCCATTTGTATGCACAGATAATGCCTTATGAGCTTATTCTCATGTTTTCCTTATGGACTTGTAGTGAATCAACTTTTGTTCTTTGATTTCTCCATGATGAGATAGAGTGGATGAGACTTAGGTGATTTTTCTCCTGGTTTAGAGTTGATAGCATATGTAAAATGGTTAAGAAAGGTTATTTTTGGGTTTGGAGTTGGTTTTATGAATTATGTCTTAGTTGATTTTGTCTTGGATGAGTCTTTGTTGATTTATATGGATATAGAGATGGTATCAGCATGAAGTGATTCAGATGTACCTGCATTAGCCTTTCTAGTTCAGTTGGAAGCCAGTTAGCGATTAAGTTGAGTTGGCCATTTTGTAAGTAGAATGAGAGTGTTGGTTGAAAAATGAATACTTATGGCAAATTCCCTTAGAAGTGTTTTCTCTCTGTTGAGTCTACCTGGGAAGTCGTTCTTGGAGCATGCGATTCCAGTACATCATCCTTTCGAGATTTTGAGATTCTTTCTATCCATTGACTTTCGGGGATGAAAGTCCTTTCAGTAGTGGATGTTATAATGACCCTTCAGGTCATTTTGCATAATTATGCTTATCTTCGTCGTTTGAGCTTCACCATAGCTTCCCCAAGTCATTTCTAACATACTGGGACTAACGGTTCAATTATCGGGTAGTTCATTTGGTTTTTAGAGTCAATTCCTTGTTTAAAAGTCTTCGCTGGTTCCAAATGACCACCGATCAAAAACTTTAGCGAAATGATCTCGAATGAAAATTCCAACTTCGCCAACAGATCTGGAATATCGATTTTAGTCTAGGTAGACTTTTTGTTTGGGTCCCACTGCACCCGAGTTCATTTTGACCTATTGGTCAAAAAGTTGAAAATTGAAAGGAATTGGTTGGGGACCCACTTTTCTTAAAATGAACTTGGATTGCAAATCCGACTTCACCATCACGTTTGACATGTCGATTTAAGGCTAGGGATACCCTTGGTTCATGTCCTAAGGCTCTCAAAGTTATTTTGGGCTATTGAGCTGAATTTATGAAAAATGAAGAAAGTTTAGGTGTGGGTACCAATTTTCATCCTAAACGATCTCCAATGAAAGCTTTGATGATTCCAATGGATTTAAAATATTGTTTACACTCAAAATTCACTATTGTATCATGTTATTTGGATTCCGGATGAGTTTTAGAGGGTCAAGACTCAAAAATGAGTTTGTTGTAATCTCGTGCAACAGCGATTGCGGCCAAGATTGTGCGATCGCGGGAGCGCGATCGTAGCCCGTATGACCACAATAGAGGAACCTGAGAACCTGTAAGGGCTATATAAAGGTACTAAGATGCGTTTGAACCATTTCCCTTTCACCATTTAGATCTACAAGCCCCAAGATGAGTATAATAACTCAAAATTGGTCATGGGGGTGACTTGGGAGCTTAATTATCATCTTGTATCGTGATTATCTTCAAGATAATGGTAAGAATTCCTTGAATTCATGCTTGAATTTCATAGTTTGGATCCAAAACCACATTTTAGCATAGGGCTTGATTTTAGCCCAATATATGCTTAGTTTTCACCCATTCTTTGAGGATTATGATTCCTTGTTCATGTGTGAACATTGGGTTGGTATAAAAAACTTGATTTATGTATATGGGACCCACTTAGAGTTTTGGTGCAATTTCTGAACCCGAATCACAATAGCGCAACATGGGTATTGTTAGACTCGTATTGATGAGTAGAATATGGTTTTGTTAGTGTAATGGAATTTTTAGGATTGTAAAGTGAAGACTAGCGAATGATGCATGGTTTGGGTTTTGTGGTTTGGCTTTGAGGTAGGCTTCTTTCTACTCTTCTTCATGGATGATGTATGATATATGTTCCGTGTGAATATGAATGTTAAGATTAATGTTGGATAGAATGACTTAGTATTGAATATACATATAAGTTTGGGTATTAGATGGGGGTTTTGACCTGTAGGTTAAATTACTTAATACCCTTGTAGAATCCTATTGCCTTCTCCCTAGTTTGGGTAAATTTGTAGCATGGATATAATATAATGATGTGCTTGGAATATGGTTTTATCATTTGAAGCATGATTTGAATAGTTAGCCTTATTAGGTTAGTGTGGTAGTTTTAGAACCATAAGTTTGGTAGAGTTGACTTGAGTACCCTTGTTTCTAGTCGAAGTTACTATCTTAGGCTTGAATATGGCTTTCTTGACATCTAGAAGATGAACTAGATACCTTAGCCTAGTTTGGGGTATAGTACGCCTAATTATGAAAATTGTGGATTTGAAGTGGGATCGTTCGGCCCACTTAGGCCTAAGCTTATGTTAAATCTTGTGGACTTAGTTTCGGATCTTAGAGATATATGAGGCTATTAAATGTTAGAATAAGGTTACTTCATAACTTGGTAGCTTGTATTGATGTTTTCGGATTGTGGCTTTTGAGTTATGATTATGATACTACTTTTGGAAGTGATATTGGGCATTTAGAGATGATATTCCTACTTGATACATTATGTGGCCAATAGAGATACTATATCCTCTTAGACTTGATATTTGGCCTATAGAGTTGCTATTTCCTCTAGTCATGGTTGTTGGACCTATAGAGATGATGATCCTTTTGGATATGTAAATTAGCCTAGAGAAGCGATATTCCTCATTCTCTTGACGTATGACCTATTGATATATGATATCCTATAGACAATTACATGAATATCTATATTATGCCTCCTAGATGTGAGATTCCTATTGTGTGAGAGATGATAATATTTTTATTGACATTATCCTTCTATATGTGATATGGTTAAAAGTATGCTATGGATTATAAATATGGTTATTGATATGAGTCCCAAAAATGTGCGTGGACCTAAGGACATGATTGTGATATGATTATTTCGGATAAATTAACGGGCCAAGGGCCATGTTATGATATTAGTGCAATAGACAAGAAGTGTTTGTCATTATAAATGATATGATTACGGTTTATGAAAATAAGTATGTATATGATTATATGCTCATCTCTCCGGTATGGGACGAAGAAAGATGCAGTATGATGCTTATTATCCCACTTATTGAATACTAGTGATGGCATGCATAGATTTGGAACGTTCAAGATTATTTACCATTACAAATGATGTGATTATAATCCGAAATGTGATCTTATGACCGCTTTTCTTGTTAGATGGTTAAGCTATGTGGTAATTATTTTTCTATTAGGGGACTGTAGCACTTGATTGCTAGGAAGCAAATGTATTGGTTAGTGAATCTATCTTAGTTGAAACATGGTAGCTAACGATGGTTAGTTAATAAGTAGAGTCGGTTAATAAAAGATGGTTAGGCCACAAGTAGTAATGTATTTTCTAGTAATGATTAATGGATATAGGATGATTAGTTAATGATAATGAATGGAGGATAAAGGATGATTTTGTTCTAATGATGAACCTTGACTAGATGTTAGATGTTTACTAGTAAGTGAATAGTGGTTAGTTGTTATCCTGTGGATAAGGATTTTTTTAAGAATTGTTTAGGCTAATAACTAGAGTTTATGTGATGACTAGCGAAATAGTGATTTTATAAAAATAAGTATTGGCTAACTAATAATGAGTAGTTGGGAAGTATTGACTAGATAGATATCCTATGGTGATATATCTATGATTATGAGTATTTAGTCTATCTTATTCGGTAATGGTAATGGTAACTGTGATTCTATTGATACCCAGCAAGGCCAGAGTATACAATTATGATTCTATTGATACCCGTCTAGGTCGAAGAATACAATTGTGATGATATTGATACCCAGCAAGTTCGTAAGATACTAGTATGATGATGTTGATACCTGGCCAGGCCGGAGGATCTATTGATGATATGTTGATACCCGGTATGGCCGGAGGATATATTTATAATATGTTGATACTCCAAAAGGCCGGAGGATACTATTTATAATATGTTGATACCCGAGAAGGCCAAAGGTTGATTACGATGATGATAGTCCTGATGAGGACAGTTATGATGAGATGTGATATTGATTATGTACTTTACATTCATTCCTGCATGCTCATCGCCTATCACCTATATGCACCTATGTTTATCAGCCGGTATAGGATGGTTGTAAGATATGGGTGAAGAATATGCCTTGTGTTGTTGTATGTTGATTGAACCTTTCGATTCAGGGGTGGTGAGGGTACGCATAGGCTCGGCTAGGTATTTCGTTGTCCAATATCTGATTATTCACGTTGTTATTGATATTGTTGTTATCATTGTTATGATCATTATTATAGCTAGCTTATAACAGATTGGTTATTGATCGATCTGGCATAAGGATTTGAGATACGTCTTCGGCCTTTCCTATCTTATGATTACATTACTATGCACGATTATTTCATTTCTATCCATGTGGATTAGAAACCCCGAGTATGATAGTATTTAAATACTGATAAGTGTTATAATGGGGTCTTAAATGAGAATATAATGACATAGGTTAAACTTGAGATGACCTCATGTTTATATGTATATTTATCATATATATAGCTATATGAAGCTATGGTACTACTATATATCCCTCCCTTCGTTGTTCATTTTTTATAGTCTTTACTTCTCCTTCTATATTATTATATATCTTTCTTTCACTCATTATTCGTATATTGACATAAGATATATGATATAGAATTGACGTACGTTAAATGTAGTTGGAATAAGATAGTTCACCCTTATACTTCCTTAGTTTTAATATGTTAGATACTTGGATTTAACTATGATAGTATTCCCTTATTATTTTCATCGACTTATAATATGATTTTTGGACTCTTGGGTGTAGTTTCCATTCTGTTTATATTTAATACCCTGAGACTCTAACCAATAGTGCAACCATGAATTAAGATCATGAGAAATAAATTATAATGTTTTGGGTTGTTTTCTGATCAAGGATGGTGTGTCTTAAGGCCTTAAAGATGTCCTAACAATTGGGTGAATCAAAACATTCCTTACCGATTGAATTCTTGAAAAGGATATTGGTATAGTCAATTTCAAACGAGTGTATCGCTCATTATACTTTGAATTTTTAAGCTAATGACCTATCAACAAATATATAATTGAATTATCTTGCAAAAAATACCAATTTCGTCAAAATCCAATATCGGAGCAAAGATTTATACCCAATTTACTCCAGCATATCAATCTGGAAAAGGCTAACGATGTTTCTGACGGGCTGTCACGTTTTTTACGCCATTTCTGACGACGTCATCACTTTCTGACGAAATTTCTGACGTCGTCAGCCTTAGCTAGAAAATCAAAAATTCGACACTTTTGTGATGACATTTCGTGACGGCCTATCACGGGTCTGACGGCCTATCACGGGTCTGACGGCCTATCACGGATGTCGTCAGCCATTTTTTCAGCAATTAAGGGGCGTTTTTAAAAGGGTATTCGGTCTTTTCCACCCATTTTGACCCTCTATATATATCCAAGTAAAGAAGAAAACTTCATTATTCTTCCATTTCATCAAGAATACTAGGGTTTCTCTCTCAAAATCCAATCCAAATCTTCCTAGAACATCAACAATCCAACCATAAATTTCACAAATTGGTTCAAGATTCAAGGTACCCAAGTCAAAAACATCAAGAACCCTAACTCAAGAAGTGGAAAAGGAGTCTATAACATGTTTCTTCATTCCAATCCATAATCAAGGTATGTGGGGTTTGAACAAGAACACTCCTTTCGTTCTTGTACCTAAAGATTTAATTTCTATTATTGATTTACATGAATTTGCAAAGTTGGATTACACCCAAAATTCTCTATTAAAGATTTATGAGATTTGAGTTGATTAAGTTTGATATTATGATATATTTACCATCATATTTCTTGAATTGAGAATTTATGCTATGAGTTGAATATTCTTATTATGAATTGATGATTTTTTAATGAGTTGAGATAAGTGTCATGATTTAAGCCTTTCATGAATAGTTGATTATTGAATACATATTGATATTGAACTTGAGAGTCAAAAATGAGTCCTATGATGTTTTCTTGAAACTTTTGATATTTGAAATGATTTGATAAGCAAATGTACTTGATTTTGAGAAAGATTATGATGAGTTGAGTCGAGTTAGGAATCCACAAGATGTTTATGATTTAAAGACGAGATATATATTTATGTTTTGGTCTCTATAATAGACACATGAGTTGATATTGATTAAGGTGGATTTCCTAACGCATTTTGAGCTGAGTCTAGGAGGAGTATTTAGCACCGAGCAGGAAATGTGGTATTTTCCTGAAAGTACGTGCCACCGGAGGATTGATATTGATGATTGTGGGCCAGAGGACGTGTAACACCCCACATTTTACATGTACTAGTAATGTTCACATAAAATGACATACGACTTGATTTAATTACTACCAAAAAATATTTTCAAGTGTTCAAGTGTTAGATTGGGGCACTATATGGAAGTCTATTTAGAGATTGTGGCCTTAAACGGAGAAAATCATTGACGTGCTTATGGAACTTAGGAAGCTAGCAGGTGAGTCACCTGTGTGGTTGGCTTAAAAAAAATGTATATATACATGAGGGAGAATAATTCAATCATAAGTGAACTCACTTGAAGTCTAGACGTTAGTAAAAAGAAAGGGGAACGAAGACAAGGCTTAACGCCGAAACTTTCCAAGTCTTGTGACAAACGAAGCCCAAGTTAGGGAGGCTATTAAAGCCAATGGTTTAGCATTATATTGGTCCAATATGTTCAGCCCAAGATTTTTATATAATATGCCCAACTACATTCATTCACTACTAACAAAATTGGGCCCAAACAAAGTGCAAGAAAGATTAAGGAAAATGGGCCACTAAAGCCCATTGATCTAGAGATCCAAAAGGCCCAAGTGAAAGGGGAAAATTAGTCATTGACCAACTTGAGTTAATCAGCTGCATATATCAGGAGAAAGTCGGTCTAAGGTCTCCTTAAAAAGGGACCAAAACCGAGCTCCTTAGGTTAACTAATAAAAGACCAAAAATTTCAGCTTTTCTCTCTAAGTTTCTCTTGGCATTTCTTCACCTTGGAAGGCAACCAAAGGCTACTTTTTGAGTTCTTGAATTAGACCTACACCTTGGGAGTTAAGGTATGTAAAAATAACCATATACTTGATATGAATTTTCCATGGAAAACAAGATAAGTTGGCTGGTGCACTGTGCAGGAATTTCTGGACAGCTTGTGTCCTGAAAGTTGTTGTTTGGTTTTCTTGGCTTTGGAACGATTCTTACCCTGATTTTTGACTTTGATATGATATAAAGTTGAGGTTATTAATATGTTATAGTGTGTATATGGTTTCCAAGGTTGCTGGACTGTTTTGCTAGTTCTTTGGAAACAAGTATCCTTATATGATCTTATGTGCTTCCAAAATGGTATTGGACTGTTTTGATGAGGGGGCTGATGTTTCACGTTTCCCCCCTGTGTTTTGAGCTATTTTGTGACTATGTTAAGGTTTATTTTATGTATATATATGTTGGGAGCATCTGGTTCAAAGTTGGGACAAGTATGAATTGTTAACGACGAAATGTAGGGAGACGACGAGATGTTGTGCTTCTTAGTTGAGCGTTTTGTAAAATGGTTCTGTGTTGTAGTTATGGACTGTTGCCAGCATGTTATAGAGCTGATATAGGCTGTATACATCATGTATATGATAATGTGTACTGGTTGAAGACAGTTAGAATTGAGAAAGTCGGAATAACACCATTGAGTCGATGGTTATACGTTTGTTGCCAAAGTGTTGTGTTTTGTGAGATTGGGCTGTCCAGATGCATTGATTAGCTGCTAATACTAGCTTTAAAACATGATATTGTAGATAAATAGTTGGAAGAAAAGAAGTCATTTCGAGGTAAAAACAAGTTGATATGTCGAGGTATGTAAGGCTATTCGATCTCTTATTATTTGGCATGAAATCAAAAGTCTTTATAAGCACATAGAGATCTTTACAAACTTCGATATAACCACTCCACTCTTTCACATGTATTTGTGTGTCCAAATTCGAGCATTGTCACTGCTGCATACATACATTGGATACCATGACATATGAGTCTTCTTTTTAGCTAAATAAAGTTCATACGTTGTTTATGTCCTACATGTTTCACTAATTGTATAACCCACTCTTTTCATTGTGATATGATGTTACATGGTCACATACTTGTCATTTGTCATGCTTATAGTCTTATAGCTCAAATGTTACGATCACCAAAGATTCATCTCAAAAGTAATAAGAAGATATATGTATACAGTTGCTTCTGTTGGGTGGTATCCCAGGGGTGAAAGAATCACCTAGCATGGGTCAATCCCAGTATTACAGGGGGTATCCCAGGGGTGAAAGGAAAGCCTAGCATGGGTCGATCCTGATATAGATTTACCACTGATCAGCTGGTCATCTGTATTACATGATGTGCACATATTATACAAGTGATAAGAGTAAAGTAACATAATTGTTATAAGATGCATGACTCCACAATATTCATAAAGGTGGTCTTTTACCCTACAGCAGTGTATGGTTTCATTTGAGCTTTTATCTCATATATAGTACATGTTGCCTTACATATTCAGTACATTATTTCGTACTGACGTCCCTATTGGGGGACCTGCATTCCATGCTGCAGGTGCAGAAGCTAATAAACCTCCCCAGTAAGAGTACAGGATATCAACTGCAGTCACTGAGCTCCAGGTTGCTTCGGGGCTTTGAGTCTTATCATATCTTTTTGCATTGTATAGTATCTTATCATGAGGCGGGGCCTGTCCCGACCCTTATAAGATAATGTTTCTTGTCTAGAGGCTTTGTAGACTATGTAAAGTATAGTATGGTCATGTATCGTATCGTAGACATTGTGGCTCCAACGGCCTAGTCTTACAACATCTTTTGGCTTGCTAGTTCCATTTATCTTTTGAGGGCATGTTTAGTATAAAAGTAACTTATAATGTTCATAGGTAATGTATTGCTACAGGTTGGTTCTCCCGAGCCTTACCGGCAATGGGTGCCAGTCCGCCTTAATAGGATTTGGGGCGTGACAGAAGTGGTATCAGAGCGGGTTGTCCTAGGGAGTCTACAATGCCGTGTCTATGTAGAATCATGTTTATCGATGTGTTGTGCACCACATTTATAAACAAGAGGCTACGTGGCATTTAGGAGTTATCACTTCTTTTCATTCTTTAGATCGTGCCATAGAGCCAAATATTATAAGTGTACCATGTCTAATCCCTGAATTATTTTGTACAGTAAGTATGCCAGAGACAAGGAAGAGTAAAGGTAAAGGAAAGGAAGTAGAAGTGGTAGTTGGTATACCCAATCGGGCGAGACGACAAAGTGAGGCTCTAGATGAGTCTCTATCACAGACATCTCCAACCCCTCTATCTATTGATGTACCAGGAAGTAGTGAAAATTCCCGAGAACCACCTGTTGATGCTTCTGTGCAGGATTTGAGAAATGCAGTTCAACTGCCGACTTGTATAGTTGCTGGCCAAGGTCAAAGACAAGAAGGCCCAGTTGCAGGTGCAGTTGGTGCAAGTAGGGCAGCCAGTACGAGAATACGTGATTTCCTCAACTTAGACCATCCATCATTCACTGGGTCAGATCCAAATGAAAATCCATAGGATTTTATTGATCAGATCCAACGCACCTTAGATGTTATGCATGTAAGTGGTTCGTAAGCTGCTGAGTTGGCAATATATAGATTGAAGGGTGTGGCTATACTGTGGTACGAAGCCTGGAAGCATTCCAAAGGCATAGATACACCTCCAACTACTTGGGAGGAGTTCAAAATGGCCTTTCTTGATCATTACTTGCCATTAGAGATCCGAGAGGCCCGTGCAGATCAGTTCCTGAACCTCCATCAGGGGAATATGAGTGTGAGGGAATATAGTCTTAAATTTAATTCTCTGTCCAGGTACGCTCCTAATGTTGTTGCTACTATGGCAGATAGAGTCCATCGGTATGTGGATAGGTTGGATTCATATTTGGTAAGAGATTGTACCATTGCTTCTTTGAATAAAGACATGGATATAGAGAGGATGCAAGCTTTTGCACAGAAACTGGAAGATCAGAGACAAAGAAGGAGGGCACAAGAAATAGAAAGGGGGCAATCCAAGAGGGCCAGATCTACAGGACAGTTTACACCACCCCAGGGTGAGTTTAGGCCACGATTTTCTAATAGGCCACCCAGGCCATCATCCTCTTACTCTACAGCTAGTGCTCCACCACCACTTCAAGGGTCTAGAAATGATCAATTTGGGCAGAGAAGTGAGGGCCAAGGTACACGGACAACAGGATATTCGGGAAGCCAGCAAATGCCTCCTAGGCAGCCTTGCAGACAATGTGGGAGATATCATATAGGTGCGTGTCGCAGGGGAACGGATGTTTGTTATTGGTGTGGTATGCCAGGGCATGTAATAAAAGATTGCCCAAGAAGACGCAGGGGTGATATGGCACAACCTACTGGATCAGCTGTTGTATCATCATCATCAGTGCCTCCATCAGGTAAAGGTGAGCAATTTCTTATAGGTCGCGGCAGAGGTATTAGAGGGGCAGCTAGTTCCAGCGTGGCCCAAAATCGCACATATGCTCTAGGGACTCGACAGAACCTGGAAGCTTCACCCGGTGTGGTTATAGGTACATTGTCCATTTTCTCACATAAAGTGTATGCATTAATTGACCCTGGTTCTACATTGTCATATATTACTCCATTAGTTGCTGGGAAGCTTGGTAGAACACCTAAATTATTGAATAAACCACTTGCGTTGTCTACACCAACTGGGGAGTCAATTATAGCTAGAAGAGTCTATTGTGACTGCATAGTGACTGTCTGCGACCGAGATACATTAGCTGATCTTATCGAGTTAGAAATGGTAGAATTTGATGTTATAATGGGTATGGATTGGTTGGCTTCTTGCTATGCCACCGTTGACTGCCGAACCAAGAGGATGTACTTTCACTTTCCAAATAAAGCAGTCCTTGAATAGGAAGGCAATATTGGGGCACCAAAAGGGAGGTTTATCTCTTATTTTAAAGCCAGAAAAATGATATCAAAGGGATATATATGTCATCTCGTTAGAGTGAGAGACATGGAGGCAGAATCACCAACTATCCAGTCTGTTCCAATAGTGAATGAATTTATTGATGTCTTTCCTGAGGAACTCCCTGGTTTGCTTCCAGAACGAGAAATAGATTTTGGTATTGACTTATTACCAGGCACCGAGCCTATCTCTATTCCTCCATATAGAATGGCCCCGGCAGAATTACATGAATTAAAGGAGCAACTGAAAGATTTGTTAGAAAAGGGTTTTATAAGGCCTAGTGTGTCCCCTTGGGGTGCACCAGTTTTATTTGTGCGTAAAAAGGATGGCACATTGAGGATGTGTATTGACTACCGACAACTGAATAGGGTGACAATTAAGAATAAATATCCCCTCCCCAGAATTGATGACTTGTTTGATCAGTTACAGGGTGCCAAATACTTTTCAAAGATCGATTTGAGATCAGGTTATCATCAGGTGAGAGTGAAGGAAAAAGATATACCTAAGACAGCTTTCCGAACCAGATATGGTCACTTTGAATTTCTTGTTATGTCGTTTGGGCTAACGAATGCACCAGCAGTTTTTATGGATTTGATGAATAGGGTATTCAAGCCTTTCCTGGATGTGTTCGTGATAGTATTTATAGATGATATTCTGGTGTATTCAAGGTCAGAAAAGGACCATGCAAATCATTTACGACTAGTACTACAAGTTCTCCGTGATCGCCGGTTGTATGCTAAGTTTTCCAAATGTGAATTTTGGTTAAAATCAGTGACATTTTTGGGCCATATTGTATCGGATGAAGGAATAAGGGTGGATTCACAAAAGATAGAGGCTGTGAAAGATTGGCCAAGGCCAACGACACCTACAGAAGTTCGAAGCTTCCTTGGATTGGCAGGTTATTACAGAAGGTTTGTTGAACGTTTTTCTTCTATGTCTGCACCTCTTACTAAGCTAACTCACAAGGAAACCAAATTCCAATGGAATGATGTATGTGAAAGAAGCTTTCAAGAGTTGAAAAGCAGGCTAACCTCAGCATCCATGCTAGTGCTTCCAGAAGGCTCAGAGGGATATGCAGTGTATTGCGATGCTTCCGGAGTTGGTTTGGGGTGTGTACTAACACAACATGGTAAGGTGATTGCTTATGCCTCGAGACAATTGAGACCACACGAGAAAAACTACCCAACACATGATCTTGAGCTAGCAGCGGTTGTATTTGCTTTAAAGATATGGCGCCACTATTTGTATGGGCTCACGTGGACATATATACAGATCATAAGAGTTTACAGTATATTTTCAAGCAGAAAGATCTAAATTTGAGGCAGCGGAGGTGGCTAGAGTTAATAAAGGATTATGATATTGATATATTATACCATCCAGGGAAAGCAAATGTGGTGGCTGATGCTCTAAGTCGTAAGACACTCATGGGTACCAGTGATCAGAAAGGGGTAAAGCAAGGCATGGCTAAGGATCTGCGTCAACTAGCCAATCTGGGTGTTCGTCTACTCGAAACTCCAAGAAAGGATATTATTGTACATAATGCTACCGATTCTTCATTGATAAGGGAAGTGAAAGAAAAATAGTATTATGATCCTATTCTACAATGCCTTAAGGAGAAAGTAAGTCAAGGTATAATGAAGGAGTTTAGGCTTACACAAGATGGAGTACTTTATTGCCAAAATAGATTGTGTGTGCCTGATGTTAACAGACTCAGAAGGAGAATAATGGAAGAAGCCCATCATTCAAGATATTCCATCCACCCAAGATCTACTAAGATGTATCATGACCTAAAGGGAGTGTTTTGGTGGGGAGGCATGAAAAAGGACCTTGCAGAGTTTGTGGCTCAATGTCCTACTTGTCAACAAGTCAAAGTAGAGCACCAAAAGCCAGGTGGTTACATGCAATGTATAGAGATTCCAACTTGGAAGTGGGATATGACTAATATGGATTTTGTAACTGGTTTGCCTCGTTCAGTTAATAAGTTTGACTCCATATGGGTGATAGTTGATAGACTCACGAAGTCAACGCACTTCTTGCCAGTTAGAAGTAATTATACAGCTGAAGAATATGCCAAATTATACCTCAAAGAGATAGTTAGGCTACATGGGGTCCCACTCTCTATTATATCTGATCGAGGAGCTCAATTCACGGCAAAATTTTGGAAGTCCTTTCAAAGGAGTTTAGGGACGCAAGTGAATTTGAGTACAGCCTTCCATCCCCAAACAGACGGCCAAGCAGAGCGTACTATTCAAACACTTGAGGATATGTTGCGAACCTGTGCATTAGATTTTAAAGGTAGATGGGTAGAACACTTGCCCCTTATTGAATTTGCCTATAATAACAGCTACCATTCGAGCATCAATATGGCGCCTTACGAAGCTTTGTATGGGAGGAAATGTAGGTCACCAATTGGTTGGTTCGAAGTGGGTGAAACCACCTTGCTCGGGCCAGATTTAGTCCAACAAGCCATGGAAAAATTAAGGTGATACAACAACGGCTAAAAACAGCCCAAAGTCGTCATAAATCATATGCAGATATGCGGAGAAGAGGGCTGGAATTCTCTATTGGAGATTGGGTATTTTTAAAGGTATCACCACGTTACATAGGGCCATATAAGATTACTAAAAGGGTCGGACAAGTTTCATATGAATTAGAGCTACCCCAGGAACTTTCAATGGTTCATCCAGTGTTTCATGTGTCAATGCTTCGAAAATGCATAGGTGACCCCTCTCGTATCACTCCTATAGAAGATGTACAGGTCACAGAGGATCTTACTTATGAAGAGGTACCGGTTGCTATTCTAGATCGCCAAATTAAAAAGTTAAGGAACAAAGAAATGGCATCAGTAAAGGTACTCTGGAGAAACAACCAAGTAGAAGAAATAACGTGGGAATCGGAGGAAGTAATGACATCCAAATACCCTCATCTATTTGAAGACAAGGAGGGACCAAAAGATACAGAGGAGAAACATTAATAGGTATGTGTTTGAATACTAGTTATGTTATTAACAGTTGTGTGACCAGAAATTCAAACCTGCCTAGACTATACAGTTATGTTAACATTCGGGACGAATGTTCCTAAGGGGGGGAGGATGTAACACCCCACATTTTACATGTACTAGTAATGTTCACATAAAATGACATACGACTTGATTTAATTACTACCAAAATTTTTTTTCAAGTGTTCAAGTGTTAGATTGGGGCACTATATGGAAGTCTATTTAGAGACTGTGGCCTTAAACGGAGAAAATCATTGACGTGCTTATGGAACTTAGGAAGCTAGCAGGTGAGTCACCTGTGTGGTTGGCTTAAAAAAAATGTATATATACATGAGGGAGAATAATTCATTCATAAGTGAACTCACTTGAAGTCTAGACGTTAGTAAAAAGAAAGGGGAACGAAGACAAGGCTTAACGCCGAAACTTTCCAAGTCTTGTGACAAACGAAGCCCAAGTTAGGGAGGCTATTAAAGCCAATGGTTTAGCATTATATTGGTCCAATATGTTCAGCCCAAGATTTTTATATAATATGCCCAACTACATTCATTCACTACTAACAAAATTGGGCCCAAACAAAGTGCAAGAAAGATTAAGGAAAATGGGCAACTAAAGCCCATTGATCTAGAGATCCAAAAGGCCCAAGTGAAAGGGGAAAATTAGTCATTGACCAACTTGAGTTAATCAGCTGCAAATATCAGGAGAAATTCGGTCTAAGGTCTCCTTAAAAAGGGACCAAAACCGAGCTCCTTAGGTTAACTAATAAAAGACCAAAAATTTCAGCTTTTCTCTCTAAGTTTCTCTTGGCATTTCTTCACCTTGGAAGGCAACCAAAGGCTACTTTTTGAGTTCTTGAATTAGACCTACACCTTGGGAGTTAAGGTATGTAAAAATAACCATATACTTGATATGAATTTTCCATGGAAAACAAGATAAGTTGGCTGGTGCACTGTGCAGGAATTTCTGGACAGCTTGTGTCCTGAAAGTTGTTGTTTGGTTTTCTTGGCTTTGGAACGATTTTTACCATGATTTTTGACTTTGATATGATATAAAGTTGAGGTTATTAATATGTTATAGTGTGTATATGGTTTCCAAGGTTGCTGGACTGTTTTGCTAGTTCTTTGGAAACAAGTATCCTTATATGATCTTATGTGCTTCCAAAATGGTATTGGACTGTTTTGATGAGGGGGCTGATGTTTCACGTTTCCCCCCTGTGTTTTGAGCTATTTTGTGACTATGTTAAGGTTTATTTTATGTATATATATGTTGGGAGCATCTGGTTCAAAGTTGGGACAAGTATGAATTGTTAACGACGAAATGTAGGGAGACGACGAGATGTTGTGCTTCTTAGTTGAGCGTTTTGTAAAATGATTCTGTGTTGTAGTTATGGACTGTTGCCAGCATGTTATAGAGCTGATATAGGCTGTATACATCATGTATATGATAATGTGTACTGGTTGAAGACAGTTAGAATTGAGAAAGTCGGAATAACACCATTGAGTCGATGGTTATACGTTTGTTGCCAAAGTGTTGTGTTTTGTGAGATTGGGCTGTCCAGATGCATTGATTAGCTGCTAATACTAGCTTTAAAACATGATATTGTAGATAAATAGTTGGAAGAAAAGAAGTCATTTCGAGGTAAAAACAAGTTGATATGTCGAGGTATGTAAGGCTATTCGATCTCTTATTATTTGGCATGGAATCAAAAGTCTTTATAAGCACATAGAGATCTTTACAAACTTCGATATAACCACTCCACTCTTTCACATGTATTTGTGTGTCCAAATTCGAGCATTGTCACTGCTGCATACATACATTGGATACCATGACATATGAGTCTTCTTTTTAGCTAAATAAAGTTCATACGTTGTTTATGTCCTACATGTTTCACTAATTGTATAACCCACTCTTTTCATTGTGATATGATGTTACATGGTCACATACTTGTCATTTGTCATGCTTATAGTCTTATAGCTCAAATGTTACGATCACCAAAGATTCATCTCAAAAGTAATAAGAAGATATATGTATACAGTTGCTTCTGTTGGGTGGTATCCCAGGGGTGAAAGAATCACCTAGCATGGGTCAATCCCAGTATTACAGGGGGTATCCCAGGGGTGAAAGGAAAGCCTAGCATGGGTCGATCCTGATATAGATTTACCACTGATCAGCTGGTCATCTGTATTACATGATGTGCACATATTATACAAGTGATAAGAGTAAAGTAACATAATTGTTATAAGATGCATGACTCCACAATATTCATAAAGGTGGTCTTTTACCCTACAGCAGTGTATGGTTTCATTTGAGCTTTTATCTCATATATAGTACATGTTGCCTTACATATTCAGTACATTATTTCGTACTGACGTCCCTATTGGGGGACCTGCATTCCATGCTGCAGGTGCAGAAGCTAATAAACCTCCCCAGTAAGAGTACAGGATATCAACTGCAGTCACTGAGCTCCAGGTTGCTTCGGGGCTTTGAGTCTTATCATATCTTTTTGCATTGTATAGTATCTTATCATGAGGCGGGGCCTGTCCCGACCCTTATAAGATAATGTTTCTTGTCTAGAGGCTTTGTAGACTATGTAAAGTACAGTATGGTCATGTATCGTATCGTAGACATTGTGGCTCCAACGGCCTAGTCTTACAACATCTTTTGGCTTGCTAGTCCCATTTATCTTTTGAGGGCATGTTTAGTATAAAAGTAACTTATAATGTTCATAGGTAATGTATTGCTATAGGTTGGTTCTCCCGAGCCTTACCGGCAACGGGTGCCAGTCCGCCTTAATAGGATTTGGGGCGTGACAGGACGAGTATGAAATTGTGATTGAGAAATTGAGGTTGTACTCCTTGGCAAGAGTACGACACCCCCGCCAATGTGGGGTTCTCTCCTTAGGAGGGCAAAACATTGAACTTCATGCGGCTCACATGGTGTAGTTATGTCGGTTATAAGAAACTCCCACGTCCATAATGATCTAAGTACCTTGAGTTACCGAGTCACTCTAAGTCATGAGTCAAAGAGTTTGAGTTGAGTTAAATGATTTATGATATTTATGAAGCATGTGTTATTATTGATGACTTATGGGAATAATGTTTCAGATAATTCAAGCGAAGCGAGGTATTATTGTCAGAATGCATGATTTTCTTATACATTTATGATATTATTTATAATATTGCATCCACCCCCACATACTCAGTACATTCCCAAGTACTAATTCCCATACTCTTATGTGTTCTACATTTTCTCGTGATGTAGGTTCAGGTGCCAGTCTCAACAGCGACAGTGATCTTTGAGTACTTCCATCTACATTCGTACGGTTGGTGAGTCCTCATGGTTCGAGGACCTATGTCCCTGATTTTTGTCTTGATAGTAGAGGGTTGTTTATTCCTAATTCAATACGAGTCAGTTGGGGATCTGTCCTAATTGCTCCTCAGTCTTATGTAGTAGAGGCTTTGTCAGACTAGAGTACCAGTATGTACAGAACTTCAGTATTTTGATTGTACAGGATAGTATCTCTTCGTATTCCGGTATGTTTATGACATGACTATTCTTTCTTATTATAGCTTGATTTTTGTCATAGTGAGTAATAGGAGTGATGACAAGCTCAGAGGGTTAGCTTGAGGCCGCGTGTCTGGACCATTTTGAAATTTAACAATCTGGACCAAAAGTTGAGCCAAAAACCACCCATGGGGCTTTCTTAAGGAATTTAACGGAAAGACATTAATTTAACGGAGTTCAAAGAAGGTAAGTGCTACCATAAATCAGACATTAATTTACTTACCTGCTTTTAACTTGCATTCCCACTTTATTCCAGTCTGCATCCTCACTTCATTTAATTGACAGGACATAAATCATTTACAGGAAAGATTTAATGTACTCATTAACCAAAATGGCTGCTTGTCTTACACGTACAGAGAATGACTATTCAAAATGACATGCTAAAGTTACGAAAAGAAAATGTCTAGATATATGTTACAGAGTAACAGCCATTATTTTCAAATGCAAGATCACTACTATCAGCAAAGGAGCAATTCAATCAGATATATCCTTTGTAAAGCCAACGGGTACAGCCGAAAGGTTCGCTATATCCTGGGAGAAGGCAATGAATCAATCTCCTGCTACCCTTAATAGACTCCATTGTTCTTCTGAAGATGCCAACTGATCCATGAAACCTGGACTGGTGAAGTAAAAATCCTTTGATTCTCTGTCACTTCTCCTGTTGAATGTATTTCTTCAGTTGCACAATGAAACAAGAAAACATGAGTAAGATTGAGGGGAATGCGCACCTGGTTTCTCTTTGCCTAGTGAGCAGAACTAATATACCAAACCCTACAATTAATGCAATGTTTATCACCTGAAATACGTAAACATAGCAAGTATTAATCACCTTTGAAATTATTCATGTTCTTTTGTATTCAAAGCGAGAAGGGGAGCCTTGGAGTAACTGGTAAAGTTGCTGCCATGTGACCAGGAGATCACGGGTTCAAGCCTTGGAAACAGCCTCTGGCAGAAATGCAAGGTAAGGCTGCGTACGATACACCCTTGTGGTGGGGCCCTTCACCGGACACCGCGCATAGCGGTAGCTTTAGTGCACCAGGCTGCCCTTTTGTATTCAAAGCGAACAAGTATAGTTGCAATTCATGGTCAAGTAATGGACTTCTGATTGTCGATTCTGTTAACGATTGTCTAAAGCATGCATTTATATATCTATGATTTTTTCCAAAAGAGTATTTCTTATATTTACATAATACAGAAGCAAAGATAAAGGATATATGAAGAGAATGAGATGTATGGTTCAGTTTTAAAGGTGAAGAAGCAAAACTAAAATATTCAGATCAAACCATCTTAACGCTTCAGGAGGCTGTGATTCCCTAACGTTTACAGTTAGATAGCAGAAATCCAAGCGAGAGTAATATATAACTGTATGAATCAAAATAAGCTGCATGTCTGACCTGTCTAACAGGTCCAGAAGAACCATTTTCTCCAGAGCTCTCAAACTGATTTCTTGGCTTTTGTGGCTTCTCTCTTCCTTTCTTTGTCATGGAGTCACTTCTATGGAAAAAACCATGCTGCTTCCAAGAAAACAATAAAACATTTAGCTTTGCACAAGCTTGTTTGAGCACACAAAAATCTTCCTATGAGGACCAAATGTTATAGCAATTAAATTTATCACACAATGATGACATGATACAGTATGAGGATTTGGTAATAAACTGTTGGTCAAACAGGTATACGTGATAAAGAGACATGTAAGGTTTTCCAGCAAATGTACCAGCAAGGATAATGGACTAACTTCTAGAATTCTATTGAACAATTAAAAGAGATCAGCAAGGATACTAAGTACCTTCCCTATAATTTCCTGCATAGAAGATCTCTTATTTCTTTGACGATCATCTACTCCAATGCAGCAATCTTCTGATAAATGCACTATGCTTTTGCCAGAACTTGTCATACATAGACGCTTTCTGTTATCCGGAAATATCCATACACCAGAATTTTCAGAGTCATAAAGCTCATTTTCACAGTATGCTATTAATTTTGGTTTAACATTTGAAGCCCTTCCAAAATGTACTTCAGGTAAAGTTTCCGATCTAATTTCTATGTTTCGTTTCTCTGTAACTGAAGGACCATCAAAACAATCTCGATCAGCAGTTAAATTATTAGCTTTCAGCATATCTGGATGAGCCACACTAGTTGTTTGGGAACTACTAGCTGTTTCCAGGTTGGATAATCTCATCAAATCTACAGGTGAGGCAGCTACAGTAGCTGACTCCTTTTTAGCAGATCCAAAGGTCTTCTGCTGACTTGAGCCTGCTTCATTAAATGGGACAGTATGCACACTGGACGTCAACTGTTCATGGAACATGGGCTGTTCCTTACCAACAATATCTTGCTCTGGGGAACTACTTTTGCCAATATTTATTTGAGGCTCAGGCAAGTCAACAGTATTAAAAGGTCTTTCTAGTCTTAGTGCACTCATCTTGTTAGGCCTTGAAGTGTTGTCTGGATACAGATACTTTAGGGAGCCTCCGATTCCAATTAAATTTGGTTGGGATTTTGATCCTCGAGTTCTTGTAAGAGATCTTCTCCCCTTCTTCTGATGTATGCCGTCAGTTCAATATTTTCCAAGTTTTATGTAAGCAAAAGAAATAAGGTTATCAGCTAAAGAAGTCCCACACAACAAATATCTGCCTACAATAAGCTGGAGAGTAGAAGTACCTGAGTAAGACCGGTTTCAAAGGCACTTATCATTTTCCTGACACTGCTAGGAGTTTTCTCCAATACACCTTGATCCTCAAGTTCATTAAACAAATCAACAATTTTCTTTTTGGCAGCGGCATCCATCTTCAACATTGACCGAGTCTCTTGATCCTCAGATTTAACAGATGAAGCAACATACTTCTTTTGGGATATGGACTCTTTCTTTGCAGCAACATCCGTCTTCAGCATATAGAGAGCACTCTGACCCTCAGGCTTATTAGATGAATCAACAATCTTCTTTTGTGCCACAGATTCTTCCTTTGCAGCGACACCTACCCTCAACATAGACTCCGCACTTTGATCCTCGGGTTTCTGTTGACACACAGACTCTTTCTTTCCAGTTACATCCATCTTCGAGATGGACAGTGCATCTTCATCATAAACAGGTTTTAGCTGAGTTTGAAGCTTCTTAGCTGATGGTCTGTCAGGTTCAGAATATTGTATTTCAACCCCTTCTGATTTGTTCACTTCACTTCTATCTGTGGCATTCTAAACAGGAAGGTTTGCTATCAAAACTCTTAGCAATTTACTCAGTTATAATTCTTTACATAAAAGAAAATTTTTGACATCATCAACCTACTTAGCATTCTCTATGTAGTCACCACACTTGGGTTAAGCTGCAAATTCCTAATGGAATTCTCCTACTTTTGAATTACGATAATAAATTTTAAGTAAAACCCAATCACTAAAACGTCACCCAAAAATCTTTACCAAAAATATTTAAAAATAGTGGTCCTAAAAAATTTTCCTATGTCTTTCTTATTAGAACTCTTATAGAAGATCATGGTTAAGCTGATATAATCTGCAACTAAGGCACCAAACTGCTAAATGTAAATTGAAAATGTAGTTAGTAGTAGTTAGTGGAATTTCCAGCTGGACAATAGCTGTCAGTAGTTTGTTAGAGTTTGTCGAATGAGTTGGCAGATTAAGGCATAATCTGCTCCACTAAAGAGCTGGCAGATTTGATTATAATCTGCTCCACAATAAATTGACAGATATAATTGCAATCTGCTGCTGTAAATATGGATATCATATATTGTTATTCTAGGAAAATAGATTAGAGAAAATCCCTTGATTCATGTATCTCCTAGGAATTAGGAATTGATTAGACTATTTGATCTTCTTGTTCACCTATAAATATTGTACATCTCTAATGAATAAAGACATACTTTTGTAGTATCCAAACCTTCTTGGTATCAGAGCGGGACTTTTTTCCCTAATATCATATGGTTAAAACAGTCTTTCATGGAAAACATCTTTCTGGAACACCAAAGAAGACAAAATGTCTTCTCTGGATGTTCCGACAGAAAATATGATGGCTCAAGGAGGCAGTGCTTCTCACATGCCCTTCCAGTTAACTAACTTCTCATCGATCAAACGGGAAGAACTGTCTGGAATGGGCACAGTCCGTAAAGCTTGCAATCGATGGTCGTGGAAAGTTGGGACATCTGACCGGAGAGACAAAAAAGCCAGAAGTCGGAAACCCAAAGATGAACACCTGGAGATTAGAGAATTCACTCGTGATTGCCTGGTTAATAAATTCCATAAAGCCAGTCATAGGTAAGCCTTATTTTTTTTTACCCACTGCTAAGGATGTATGGAAGCCATTAGGGAGAAATTCTGATGTAGAAAATGCCTCTCAAATTTTTGAGTTAAAAATTAAACTACAGCAAGCTAAGCAGGGTAAGAAAGAAGTCACTGCTTATTATAATGAAATGGTGACTTTGTGGCAAGAGTTACACCAGTGTTACAATGATGAATGGAAGTGTTCTGTGGATAGTGTTAGACCAAATAAAAGGGAAGAAAATAAGAGAGTTTACCTTTTTTTCGCGGGATTAAATCGGGAGTTTGATGAGGTCAGGTCACGAATCCTAGGAAAAAATCCTCTACCCTCACTTCGTGAAACCTTTTTTGAAGTTAAAAGAGAGGAAACTAGGAGAAAGGTTATGTTAAAACCTGATTTAAGCATTGAACTAAAACCAGCTGTAGACTCTTCAGCTCTTGTAACAGTGAAAAATGAAGATGACAAAAAGAAAAGGCCATGGTGCAATCATTGCAAGAAACACTGGCACACCTGTGAAACATGTCGAAAGATTCATAGGAAACCACCAAATTGGAAGAAGAAGTGAGTTGATAATCGTGGCACTCAATATCAACATGATTAGGACCTCCAAGCAACTTATTTTGATAGGGGGCAGCAACATTTTCTAGAATCGTCTCCATTTACAAAGGAACAATTGAAAATTCTGCACAAACTCCTACAATCTCCACAATTTCATCCAAATACACCAAATCCTTCTACTCCTTGTTCCTTTGCTGAAACAGGTATTGTACCATCCGCTTTTCTTAAAGCCAACTCCAACCAAATAGATTTTTGGATCATAGATTCAGGAGCTACTGATCACATGACTGGAAGTTCCCGTTTTTCTCTACTTATACTCCTTGTGCAGGGAATAATAAATTCAAGTTAGTTGACGGTTCCTTCTCTACAATTGCTGGAAAAGGAACTGTCAAACTATCACCTTTCCTCACACTTCATGATATTCTTCATGTTCCAAAACTCTCTTGTAATCTGGTTTCTGTCAACAAATTAACCCATTATCTTAATTGTCGCGCTATTTTTTACTCTGATTTATGTGAATTTTAGGAAAAGGTCTCGGAAAAGACGATTGGCAATGAGAGAATCTGGAGGTGTTTATTTTCTTGACAACGCGAACAACTCTCTACAACTAAATCCTATTTGTCTGAACTCTACTTCTGTTTTGAATAAAGTCATGCTTTGGCACTATAGGCTTGGACATCCAAGTTTTTATTATTTAAGACATTTGTTACCTCAGTTATTTATAAATAAAAATCCATCCTTGTTCCAATGTGAATTCTGTGAAATGGCTAAGCATCACCGATCTTTTTTTCCTTCTCAAAAGTATCAGGCTTCAAAGCCTTTTATGATAATTCATAGTGATGTTTAGGGACCGTCTAGAACTTCAACGATGTCTATTAAATGATGGTTTGTAACTTTTATTGACGACCACACTAAACTAAATTGGATTTTTTTATTGAAGGACAAATTTGAGGTTAAAAATGTGTTAGAGACTTTCTATGTCTTGGTGAAAACACAGTTTAATGAGAAAATCAAGATTTTTCGAAGTGACAATAGTCATGAATTCTATAATGAACAATTAGGAAGGTTTTTTAGAAAAACAGAGGTAGTACACCAAAGCTTGATACACCTAAACAAAATGGCATCGCCGAAAGAAAGATTAGGCACTTTTTAGAGGTAACGAGGGCTTTAATGTTTACTAGTAAAGTTCCACCGTACCTTTGGGGAGAGGCTCTCTTGACTGCTACTTACCTTATTAATAGGATGTCATCCCATCCTCTCAAATTTAGAACACCTTTTAATGTTTTCAGAGAGAGTTTTCCTAACTCTAGGTTATCTGCAGATTTGCCACTGAAAGTTTTTGGGTGTACAACATTTGTTCATGTTCATAATTGCAATAAACTTGAACTGCGGGCTAAGAAGTGTATTTTTGTAGGATATGCTCCATGTCAAAAGGAATATAAGTGTTATGATCCACATGTTGGGAGGATAATTGGCACAATGGATCTAACTTTCTTTGAGTCTTAACTCTATTTTACTACTCATCTCCAGGGGGTAGAATTTGTTTTTGGGGCATATTGAAGAAAATGGACATCAAACAAATGAGGAGCTAGATAATACAATAAATACTGATGTGAGGGAACTAGGAGAAGATATGAAGAAATGTGATCAAAATGATGAAAAGGGCAGCGATCTGAGAGATGATAGGGACCGAAATGACTTAAATGATAAAAACTCCGATATTGAACGTATAGAGCCTTCAAATGACAAAAATAAAAATGAAAACAGAGAACAAACAAAAGAAATACAAGTGTACTCGAAAGAAACCAAACTCAAGACAAAAAGACCGAAGATTCTCAACACTGCCAAAAGTCAATTCCGCAACACCTTACTGGAATTCAAGGTAATCTTCTAACTGATTCTATTTCCTTCTCTGATCTGGACATACCTATTGCAAAAAGCAAAGGTGTTAGAAATACTCCTAAATATCCTATTTCTATGTTTGTGTCCTATAAAAAGTTGTCTCCTAGTTATTGAGCCTTTACTTCACAACAGTCTAGTATGGAGATTCCAAAAACTGTGCAGGATGCTCTACGAGTTCTCGAGTAGAAAGAGGCTATTTTGGAGAAATTGCGAGCTCTTAAAAAAATGAGACATGGGAATTGGTGGATCTACCCAAAGAAAAGAAACCAGTGGGCTGCAAATAGGTGTTCACCACTAAATTCAAATCAGATGGATCCTTGGAGAGGTATAAGGCCTGACTAGTAGCTAAGGGATTCACACAAATATATGACATTGACTATCTTGAGATGCTTGCTCCAGTAGCTAAGCTAAACTCAATTAGAGTTCTGTTGACAATTGCGGTAAACCTTGACTGGTTGCTTCAACAGTTGGATGAGAAGAAATGTTTTCTTGAATGGACAACTAGAGGAAGAAGTCTATATGGACCCCCCACCAGGTTTTGAAAAGAAATACGAGTCAAAAACATGCAGAATTAAAAGATCTTTTTACGGTCTAAAACAGTCTCCAAGGGCTAGGTTCGAAAGATTTACTCAATTTGTGAAGAAGCAAGGATATGTGCCAGGACAAGCAGATCACACAATGTTTACTCGACATTCACTAAAAGGAAAAATTGCAGTTCTTATAGTGTATGTCGACGATATCATCCTCATAGGAGATAATGTGGTTGAAATAGGAAAACTAAAAGAGCATCTTGCCTCAGAATTTGAGAAAAAGGACTTAGGCGCACTGAAATATTTTCTCAGCATGGAGGTTGCACAATCGAAGAAAGGAATTATAGTGTTACAAAGGAAGTATGTTCTTGACCTGTTAAAAGAAACAAGAATGAGTGGTTGTAGACCAGCTGAAACTCCAATTGACCAGATTCTAAAGTTTACAAAGAAAGGAAAATTGATTGTTAGGGGCCAATATCAGAGACTGGTAGGCAAGTTGATTTACTTGTCACATACTAGACCAGATATTTTCTTTGTTGTGAGCCTAGTTAGTCAGTTCATGGATTCTCCACGAGAAGAACACTAAGAAGTTATGTATCGAATCCTAAGGTATCTAAAGAGTTCTCCTGGGAAAGGGTTGTTCTTCAAAAAGAATGAGCAAAGAAGTGTTGAGGCTTATACCAATGCAGACTGGGCTGGTTCATCTATTGATAGAAGATTTACATCTGGATATTGTACATTTGTTTGGGGAAATTTAGTGACATGGAGAAGTAAGAAGAAAAATGTGGTGGCTCGGAGTAATACTAAGGCTGAGTATCGATCCATAGCACATGGAATTAGTGAAATGTTGTGGCTCAAGAGACTTTTGGAAGAACTAAGAAGACCTATGAGTTTGCCAATGAAGTTAGACTGCCATAAGCACTACTCATAATCCAGTTCAACATGACAGAACAAAACATGTTGAAGTAGACAGGCACTTCATTAAAGAGAAGATTGAAAATGGAAGTGTGTGCATCCCTTTTGTTCTAACAACAGAACAAGTTGAAGATATTTTCACAAAAGGTCTTTTCAGAACTACTTTGGAGTCATTTCTGAGCAAGTTAGGCATGTTCGATATTTACATGCCAACTTGAAGGGGAGTGTTAAATGAGTTGGCAGATTAAGGCATAATCTGCTCCACTGATGAGCTGGCAGATTTGACTATAATCTGCTCCACAATAAATTGACAGATATAATTGCAATCTGTCGTAAATATGGACATCATATATTGTTATTCTTGGAAAATAAATTAGAGAAAATCTCTTGATTCATGTATCTCCTAGGAATAAGGGATTGATTAGATTATTTGATCTTCTTGTTCACCTATAAATATTGTACATCTATAATGAATAAAGACATACTTTTGTAGTATCCAAACCTTCAAAGTTGCTAGAGGCAGTTAGTGCGCACTTGTCTATAAGTAGTGAACCAATACACATTCTGTAGTTGAAATTCTTTTTCCCATTTTCTGAATAAAAAATTAATTGAAATCAGTTGAAAATATCTTTATCTTCTTCTTCGATTACATATGTTTTCAGCTTAGTTGTTCAGTAGCCATGAGAGGAACTTGAATTCAACATAATATCAGAGCCACAGCGATCTTGAGAAGTTAAGCTCAATCTTTGGTTGCATTTCGATTTAGGATTCTCGTTTTCTACAGTTAGGGTTTGGAGTTTGTTTCAATCAATCGGTGCAATGCGACAATAGCTACCACAACAAATGCAGAGGGAAGATCTACTGCTAGTGAGGAAATCACGATTGGATACAACCATCAGCTGTATTCAAGGCCTTCTGATTTGCCAGGTGAACACTTGATTGAATTCAAACTAACGGGTAAAGAGAATTACAATTTATGGTATCGTTCCATGTGAATTGCCCTGTTTGTGAAGAATAAGATTGGTTTCGTTGATGGAACTTGCAAGAGAGATTCGTTTGATGCTTCTCTTCGTGGTCAGTGTGATTGTTGTGCATTCGTTCTCTCATGGATCATGAATGTCGTAGCAAAGGATCTATATAGTAGTGTTTTCTATGGCCTAAATGCGGCTAGTGTATGGAGAGAGCTTAAGGAAAGGTTTGATAAGAGGAACATTTCGAGAATCTACAAGTTGCATCAGGAAATTATGGATCTAACTCAAGGATTGGGCTCTGTGTTTGCTTATTACTCGAAGTTGCGTGATCTTTGAGGAGAATATGACGCTATGGTACCTGCTCTATCTTGTTCATGCCCTCAGGTATCTTCAGCAACATCGTTTGTTGCAATTTCTCAGTGGCCACTCAATGGGTCGTTTGCATAGGCTAAGAGTCAAATCATATTGATGATCCCTACGCCTAGCATTAATGAGGCTTATGGACTAGTGATACAGGAAGAAACTCAAAGAGTTAAAGCAATTGCAGTACAATCTCTAGAGATTAGTGCTCATGCAATTACTTACCAGAACGGACAGGGCACTGGAAATAACTATTCTTAGGGATCAGGAAGTGGTCACAACCTAGGTGGAGGGCAACAACAAAAGAACAGCAGGTGTGACTTTTGGAGAAAGAAAGGCCATACTAAGGCTACTTGTTGGAAATTGGTGGGATATCCAGATGATTTAAAGAAGATAAGACCTTTTGGGACTCATACTGCAGCTTCTAACAATGCTCAGTTGGATGTTTCCACTAAAGCTTCGAAAGACCAGCAGGAACTCAAGCCAACGAACATGTAGGGCAACTATTTCACTGATGAACAGTACCAGCAGATGTTGCAGATGCTACCCAAAAATCAGGTTTCTCATGATGTGGCTGCTCATGCCAAAGTGACAGGTATACCTCTATCTCTTCTTAGTCGAATTAAGAAGGATAGATAAATAGTTGACTTGGGAGCCACCAATCATATTGTCTCATTTGGATGCTTTCATTACTTTTGTGGAACTGTCTGCTGCTATCAAGAAAGGTACAATTACCTACTGGAGAAACTAGTTGGATCACTCATATAGGTTCATCTCACATCGAGGTCAACTACACAAGGATGTCTTATTTGTCCCTCATTTTACATATAACTTGCTCTCAGTATCTAAACTTACAAGGGATGCTAGTTTGTTTGTTTCTTTCTTCCCTAATTGTTGTGTCTTTCAGGACATCTCAACTGGCAAAGTGAAGGGGACTGACAGTAGAACATGACCTTTACGTGATGGATCTAGTCGACTACAAAAGCTGCCCTGGAAAGATGGTGCATGGTGCTGCATGTGGGAACTCTGATGTAGTTTTGCATAGCATGAATGGCCAGTTGTGGCATAGGAGATTAAGGCATGTGCCCTAAGATACTATGATGAAAATTTTTGTGTCTCCAAATGTGAAGTTAGCGAATTGTCATGACACTGTAATGTCTGCCCAATGGCTAAACACACCAGATTTCCCTTTCCTAATAGCACCAATAAACTGTGATGTTTGGGGACCCTTCAATGTTCCAACTTATGATCACAAGCAGTACTTCCTTACCCTTGTGGATGACTACAATAGGTATACTTGGGTTTGTTTGATGAACTCTAAGGATGAATCTATAGTGTTGTTAAGATACTTCATTTCCATGCTTAAAAACAAATTTTCTTGTACAATTAAAACCCTTAGATGATAATGGTGGAGAATTCATGAATCAGAAAGTAAATGAACTGCTTAGTTTAGAAGATATCACACATCAATCTTCTTGCTCATACACTCCTCAACAGAATGGTTTAGTTGAAAGGAGACATAGATACATACTTAATTCTGCAAAGGCTCTTAGATTTTAGGTTGGCTTGCCCTTGAGATTTTGGGGAGACTGTATCTTAGGGGCAGTATACCATATAAACAGGCTTCCTTCCAGGACAATAGGTGGTAAATGTCCTTTTGAGCTTGTTTTCCACAAGACACCTTCATTTGACCATCTCAAAGTGATAGGTTGCCTCTGTTATGCTGCTAATATGAGAAAAGACCATAAGTTCCCTACTAGAGCAGTTCCTGCAGTTCTTGGGGATATTCCATGGTACAAAATGGCTATAAACTCTATGATCTCACACATCACTGCTATTTTGTTAGCAGAGATGTCACATTCCATGAGAATGTATTCCCTTTCCTCACTAACAGTCTCTCACACTACTCTCTTGATCATGCACCTGTTGATGATGATGTTAATATAGTTGAGGATTCTCCTCTTAGTTTTCACCTATATCTCCAGTGTATCTGGTAGTCCTGCAGATGGTGTTTCAGCTGATCTTCACTTAGCTCACCTAGTTCTGGATCATGATGATCACCTTGCCTCTGTTGAAGGTCAACCATTGTTGATCCTCCACCTCAACTTCCTGTAGTTGCTCCAAGAAGATCAACCAGACCCTCCAAACCTCCTACTAGGTTAAATGATTACGTGACTCAGCAATCTTTAACTTCTTTTAGCTTATATCCTATTTCCAACTCTGTCAGCTACATGTCTTTGAAGCCTGCATACTCTAAATGTCTTGCATCCTATTCAGCAGAAGTAGAACCACTGTTTTACCAGGAGGCAACTCAAGATCCTAAATGGATCAAGGCTATGTAGGAGGAAATGTTGGCTCTTGAAGAAAACCACACTTGGAGTATTGTTTCTTTGCTCTCAGATAAGCATTACATCCAATGGATGTAAGTGGGCTTTTAAAATTAAGTATAAGGCCTCTGGAGAAGTGGAAAGGTAAAGGAAAGATTCGTTGCCAAGGGTTACACTCAGCAAGAGGGACTAGACTATACAGATACTTTTTCCCCAGTGGCAAAGACAGTCACTGTGAAATCCATTATTGCAGTTGTTGCTTCACATGGCTGGCACATCTTCCAGATGGATGTGCACAATGCATTCTTGCAAGGAGACCTTATAGAAGAAGTATACATAACTGTCCCTTCTGGCTTTTCTACCCAAGCTGCAAGGCAAGGGGAGATGTTTGAATGCAGACTTCACAAATCATTGTATGGGATTACACAAGCCTCCAGGCAATGGAATCTGAAACTAACACGGCCTCTTCAACAACTGGGATTCATTCAAAGTCACTATGACTATTCATGCTTCAGGAAACAAGATGGGCCAAAGCTGCTATTGGTGCTCATCTATGTAGATGACTTATTAATTACAGGAAATGATCTTGATCTTATTACACAGGCTAGAATGGATTTACAAAAATGTTTCAAGATGAAGGACCTACGAGAGCTAAAGGTCTTTCTTAGCATTGAGATTTCCAGATCAGACGAAGGAATTTAGATGAGCCAAAGGAAATATGCTTTGGAGTTGATTGTTGAACATGGTTTAGGGGGTTCTAAACCATCTACCACTCCATTGGAGATCAATAAGAAGTTGACCTCTATTGAATTTGATAAAGTAACTGGAAGAGCTGGTAAACGGCAAGAGGATCCAGCATTATCAAGTTCAAGTTTTTAACAAAGCATAGTGGGTAGGCTCTTGTATTTGACCATGACAAGGCCAGATATCTCCTTTGTTGTTCAATCTTTGAGTCAGTACATGCATGCCCCTAAACAGTCTCACTTGAAAGTAAGCCGGGCAACGGACCGGCACGGTACCGCCGGAACGGTTCTACCGGTACCGGACAGATATACCGGTGTATTTTACCGGAACCGAATCGGTACCACTGAAAAATATGGGCCTTCCACCCCGGTCCGGTTGTCACCAGGTTGGACCGGTACGGAAACCGGAGTTCCGCTGTGTTTTTAATTTTTTTAATTTTTTAAAAACAGCTGTTTAATGTTAAATTGTTAATGTTATGAGTTGATTTAATAAAATTAATGTTAGGGAATTAAAGTTAATAAAACTAACTTTAATAAAATTAAAAGAATATAATTATTTTAATAATTTAACTTGTTTTATTAATATAATTAAGTTAAAGATATATTAATCTAATATTCTTTTAAAGTTAATGTTATGCGTTAATTTAAATTATATTTATATAAGTTTAAGTTAAAAACTTATACTATAAAAACAATTAACATTAACTTAAATAGTTATAATTTTAAGTTATAATAGATTATAATATATAATTTTAAAAATCGTTATAATTTTAACTCATATATAATTTTAAAAATAGTTATCAAACGGTCAACAACGGCCATATACTAAACAATTTTAAAAAAAAAATTAAACTACACCAGTCGGCGCGGGCTGGAACTGGCCAACCGGCACCGGAACCACCGGAAAAAATTGATGCTCCGCACCGGTATTGGATTCCGGGTCGTTGGGTACCAACCGGTACTGTTGCGTTACCGGACCAAACGTGACCGGAACCGGATTAACTCCGGTCCGCTGCCACCCCTACTTGAAAGCAGCTATGAAGGTGGTAAGATACATAACATCAGCAGCTAAACAGGGTATTTTAGTGCCATCATCCGGAAAAAATGAGTTGTTAGCATACTGTGATGTTGATTGGGGTGCTTGCCTGTAGACTAGGAGATCAATCATTGGTTATTTAGTCTTTTTTGGGGAATGCCTTGATATCTTGGAAATCAAATTAAACATCAGACAGTAGCCAGAAGTTCTGCTGAGGCAAAGTTTAGAAGCATTGCTTCCACAGCAGCAGAGATAGTGTGGTTGAAAGGTCTGTTTAATGAACTTGGGATTATAGTGAAGGAACCAGTACAGATGTTATGTGACAGTAAAGCTGCAATCCAGATAGCAACAAATCCAATCTTCCATGAACGAACAAAGCACATTGACATTGACTGTCATTTTATTAGAGAAAAGGTGAAAGAAAGAACTATACAAACACAACATGTGAATACAAGGGATCAGTTAGCAGATATATTGACGAAAGGATTGGGTAACGCTCAACATCATCATCTACTGCCCAAGCTTGGTGTGAAGAACATATTCCTCCCCATCAGCTTGAGGGGCAGTATTGGAACTGAAAGTTAAGATACTGCAAAAGTTGTTTAGACTCGCTAAGGCTAGGGAGAGGAAGGGTCGTGACCTCGACCAGGTGAGGTGCATTAAGGGGGAGGACGGTAGAGTGTTGGTGGAGGACGGCCACATTAAGAATAGATGGCAGTCGTACTTTCATAGGCTCTTGAATGACGAAAGGGATAGAGCTATTGTGTTAGGGGAACTGGAGCACTCAGAGAAGTGTCAGGATTTTAGTTATTGTAGACGTTTTAAGGTAGAAGAGGTTAGGGAGGCTGTTCGCAGGATGCGAAGGGGTAGGGCGACGGGGCCGGATGAGATACCGGTGGAGTTTTGGAAGTTCGTTGGAGAGGCTGGTGTAAGGTGGTTGACTGGATTGTTCAACGAAATCTTCAAGACGGCAAAGATGCCCGAGGCTTGGAGGTGGAGTACCATGATCCCTCTCTATAAGAATAAGGGTGACATCCAGAGTTGCAATAACTATAGGGGGATTAAGTTATTGAGTCACTCTATGAAGATTTGGGAGAGAGTGGTCGAGGTGAGGCTGAGACGGATAGTGTCTATTTCGGAAAACCAGTTTGGATTTATGCCTGGTCGCTCGACGACGGAGGCAATTCACCTGGTACGGAGGCTGGTGGAACAGTATAGGGAAAGGATGAAGGACCTGCACATGGTGTTTATCGACCTGGAGAAGGCATACGACAAAGTCCCCAGGGAGGTGCTTGGAGGTGAGTGGAGTCCCGCTGGCATATATCAGAGCAATTAAGGACACGTATGAGGGAGCGAAAACTCAAGTGAGGACGGCGGGAGGAGACTCAGAGCATTTCACTGTCTTGACAGGATTGCATCAGGGATCTACTCTTAGTCCCTTTTTGTTTGCTTTGGTGATGGATATGTTGACGCGGCGTATTCAAGGGGAGGTGCCGTGGTGTATGCTTTTTACAGACGATGTAGTTCTGATTGATGAGACTCGAGGGGGTGTGAATGACAAATTAGAGGTGTGGAGACAAACTCTTGAGTCTAAAGGGTTCAGGTTGAGCAGAAGCAAGACAGAGTATTTGGAATGCAAGTTTAATGACGTGAGGCTGGAGAATGAGGTGGTAGTGAAGCTGGAAGCACAGGAGGTATGTAAGAGGGATAATTTCAAGTATCTCGGGTCCGTGATCCAGGGTAACGGTAAGATTGACGAGGATGTCTCGCACCGTATTGGGGCGGGATGGATGAAGTGGAAGCTCGCGTCGGGGGTGTTATGTGATAAGAAGGTGCCGCCCAAGCTTAAAGGCAAATTCTACAGGGTGGTAGTCCGTCCGGCCATGTTGTATGGAGCGGAGTGTTGGCCAATTAAGAATTCCCACATCCAAAAAATGAAGGTGGCAGAAATGCGGATGTTGCGCTGGATGTGTGGGCTGACTAGAAGGGATAGAGTTCGGAATGAGACTATCAGGGAGAAGGTTGGTGTGACTCCAGTGGAGTGCAAGATGCGGGAAGTCCGATTGAGATGGTTCGAACACGTGAAGAGGAGGGGCATGGATGCCCCGGTTCGTAGGTGTGAGAGGCTAGCGTTGGATGGTTTTAGGCGGGGTAGGGGTAGGCCGAAGAAGTACTGGGGTGAGGTGATTAGGCGGGACATGGAGCAGTTATAGCTCACCGAGGACATGACCCTAGATAGGAAGGTCTGGAGGACGCGAATTAGGGCAGAAGATTAGGGCCAGTTTGGGTCGCTAGTGTAGGGAATTACTTGGTGGGGGTAGTATCCTTGTTATGATTCCGTGTTCCTTGTTTTAGTACGAATCTGGGTGCTTTCCTCTGTTTTCTATTACTTATGGGTGCCGTATTTATGTTATGTAATCTTGTTCTGTGCTTTACTATGTATTTGTATGGTATCTCGTGTCTTGAGCCGGGGGTCTATCGGAAACAGCCTTTCTACTTCTTTAGGGGTAAAGGTATGGACTGCGTACATCTTACCCCCCCGACCCCACTAGGCGGGAATACACTGGGTTTGTTGTTGTTGTATATAACATTTATAAGAGAAAAGTAAGATCAGAATGAACTAAATCCCTTATTCTTGGGAGATTCTTGAATCAAGGGATTTCCACTAATCTATTTCCTAAAATAAAAAATAATGTATTTTCCCAAGATACATGCTATCCCATATTTACAGAAGCTGATTACAGTCAATCTGTTAGCTAATTTGTGGAGCAGATTTGATTACAGTCAATCTGCCAGTCATTGTGGAGCAGATTCTGCAATCTGTCAACTCATTCGACACTCCCCTCAAGTTGGCATGTAAATATCGAACATGCCTAACTTGCTAACAAATGTCTCAAAGGTAGTTCTGAAGAGGCCTTTTGTGAAAATATCTGCTACTGTTCAATTGTTGGAACGAAAGGGATGCACACACTTGCATCTTCAATCTTATCTTTAATGAAGTATCTGTCCACTTCAACATGCTTTGTTCTGTCATGTTGAACTGGATTATGAGCAATTCTTATGGCAGCTTTATTGTCACAGTACAACTTCTTTGGCAAACTCATAGGTCTTCTTAGTTCTTTCAGAAATCTCTTGAGCCACAACATTTCACAAATTCCATGTGCCATGGATCGATACAGCCTCACCACTACTTCGAGCCACCACGTTTTGCTTCTTACTCCTCCATGTTACTCAATTTTCCCAAACAAATGTACAATATCCGGACGCAGACCTTCTATCAATAGAAGAACCAGCCCAGTCCGCATCTTTATAAGCTTCAACACTTCTTTGCTCATTCTTTTTAAAGAACAACCCTTTTCCAAGAGAGCTTTTTAGATACCTTAGGATTCGATACACAGCTTCTTGGTGTTCTTCTCGTGGAGAATGCATGAACTGACTAACTAGGCTCACAGCAAAGGCAATATCAGACCTAGTATGTGACAGGTAAATCAACTTCCCTACCAATCTCTGGTATCGGCCCCTATCAATTGTTTTCCCATCCATCGCAAACTTTAGATTCAGGTCAATTAGAGTTTCAGCTGGTCTACAACCACTCATTCACATATCTTTTAACAGATCAAGAACATACTTCCTTTGTAACACTATAATTCCTTGTTTCGATCGTGCAACCTCCATGCCGAGAAAATACTTCAGCGGGCCTAAGTCTTTTATCTCAAATTCTAAGGCAAGACGCTCCTTTAGGTTTTTTATTTCAACCACATCATCTCCTGTGCGTATGATATCATCAACATACACTATAAGAACTGCTATTTTTCCTTCCATTGAATGTCGAGTGAACATTGTGTGATTTGTTTGTCCTTGCACATATCCTTGACTTTCCACAAATTGAGTAAACCTTTCAAACCAAGCCCTTGGAGACTGTTTTAGACCGTAAAGAGATCTTCTAAGTCTGCATATCTTTGACTTGTACTTCTCTTCAAAACCTGGTGGGGGATCCATATAGACTTCTTCCTCTAGTTGCCCATTCAAGAAAGCATTCTTCACATCCAACTATTGAAGAGACCAGTCAAGGTTTACCGCGACTGTCAACAAAACTCTAATTGAGTTTAGCTTAGCTACTGGAGCAAACGTCTCAAGATAGTCAATGCATATGTCTGTGTGAACCCCTTAGCTACTATGCGGGCCTTATACCTCTACAAGGATCCGTCTAACTTGAATTTGGTGGTGAACACCCATTTGCAGCCTACTGATTTCTTTTCCTCAGGCAAATCTACCAACGCCCATGTATCATTTTTTTCAAAAGCTCGCAATTCCTCCAAAATAGCCTCCTTCCACTCGGGAACTCGCAGAGCATCCTGCACATTTTTTGGATCTCCATACTAGAAAGTTGTGAAGTAAAGGCTGACTAACTAGGAGACAACTTTTTATAGGAAACAAACATAGAAATGGGATATTTAGAAACATTTATAACACCTTTGTGTTTTGCAATAGGGTCCAGATCTGACAAGGAATTAGAAATAGAATCCGTTGAAAGATTACCTTGAATTCCAGAAAGGTCTTGCGGAGATGACTTTTGACAGTATTGAGGATCGTCGGTCTTTTTTTTCTTGAGTTCGGTTCCTTCTCGAATACACCTGTATTTGTTTTGTTTGTTCTCTGTTCCCATTTTTATTTTTGTCATTTGAAGGCTCTACAGGTTCAATATCAAAGTTTTTATCATTTAAGTCACTTAAGTCCCTATCATCTCTCGAATCACTGTCCTTTTTATCTCTTGCATCGCACCTATTCATATCTTCTCCAAGATCCCTCACATCAGTATTTATTGTAAAATCTAGCCCATGATTTGCCTGATATCTAGTTTCCTTAATATCCCAAAAAGACAAATCTTCACCTACGTAGTACTCCCCCGGAAGATGAGTAGTAAAATAGAGTTGGGATTCAAAGAAAGTTAGATACATCGTGACAATTATCCTCCTCGACTGAGGATCATAACACTTATATTCCTTTTGATTTGGAGCATATCCTGCAAAAACACTCTTCTTAGCCCTTGGTTCAAGTTTACTGCAATTATGAACATGAACAAAGGTTGTACACCCAAAAACTTTCAATGGCAGATTTGTAGTAAACCTAGAACTAGGAAAAATCTCTCTGAATATGTTAAAAGGTGTTTTAAATTTGAGAGGACGAGATGGCATCCTATTAATAAGATAAGTAGCAGTCAAGAGAGTCTCTCCCCAAAGATACTGTGGAACCTTACTGGTAAACATTAAGGCCCTAGTTACCTCTAACAAGTGCTTATTCTTTCTTTCTGTGATGTCATTTTGTTGGGGTGTATTCGGAAAAGAGCTTTGGTGTACTACCCCAGTTTTTCTGAAAAAACTTCCTAATTGTTCATTAAAAAATTACCTACCATTGTCACTTCGAAAAATCTTGATTTTCTGATTAAACTGTGTTTCCACCATTACATAGAAAGTCTCAACCACATTTTTAACCTCAAATTTGTCCTTTAATAAAAAAAACCAACTCAATCTAGTATGATCGTCTATAAAAGTTACAAACCACCGTTTTTCAGACATTGTTGAAATTCTAAACGGTCCCCAAACATCACTATGAATCATCATAAAAAGTTTAGAAGCCTAATACTTTTGAGAGGGAAAAAACGATCGGTGATGCTTAGCCAATTCACAAAATTCACACTAGAATAAGGACGGATTTTTATTTTCAAATACTGAGGTAATAAATGTCTTAAATAATAAAAACTTGAATGTCCAAGCCTATAGTGTCAAAGCATGACTTTATTCAAAACAGAAGTAGAGTTCAAACAAGTAGGATTCAGTTGTAGAGAGTTATCCCCGTTGTCAAGAAAGTAAAGACCTCCATACTTTCTAGCACTGCCAATCGCCTTCCCCGAGACCTTTTCCTAAAATTCACACAAATCAGAGTCAAAAATAGCACGACAATTAAGAGAACAGGTTAATTTACTCACAGAAACCAGATTACAAGACAGTTTTGGAATATGAAGAATATCATGAAGTGTGAGGGATGGTGATAGTTTAACAGTTCCTTTTCCAGCGATTGCAGAGAAGGAACCATCAGCTATCTTGATTTTATTATTCCCTGCACAAAAAGTATAAATAGAGAAAGCACAGGAACTTCATAGCTCTTGAATCTATGATCCAAGAATCATTTTGGTTGGAGTTGGTACTAAGAAAAACAGATGGTACGATACCTGTTTCAAAACAAGAAGTATTAGAAGGATTTGGTGCATTTGCAGGGAATTAGGGAAATTGAAGGAGTTTGTGCAGAATCTCTAGTTCCCTAGTAAATGGAGATGAATCTGGAGGAGGTTGCAGCTCCTGCTCAAAATGAGTTGTTTGGATGGCTTGGCCATGTTGATATTGGAAGCCACGATTATCAACTCCCTTCTGCTTCCAATTCGGTGGTTTCCCATGAATCTTCCAACATGTTTCATGGGTGTGCTAGTGTCTTTTGCAATGATCGCACCATGGCCTTTTCTTACTGTTGTCTTCATTTTTCGCTGTCACAAGAGCTGAAGAGTCTATAGCAGATTTTAGTTCAACATTTAAATCAGGTTTTAACATAACTTTCCTCCTAGTTTCTTCTCTCCTAACTTCAGAAATGTTTCACGAAGTGCGGGCAGAGGATTTTTTCCTATGATTCATGACCTAACCTCATCAAACTCCCGATTTAATCCTGCTAAAAAAAGGTAAACTCTCTCATTTTCTTCCCTTTTTTTTTGCTTTCACACTATCCACAAAACACTCTCATTCATCATTATAACACTGGTCTAACTCCTGCCACAAAGACACCATTTCGTTATAATAAGCAGTGACTTCTTTGTCACCCTGCTTAGCCTTCCTTAGTGTAATTTTCAACTCAAATATTTGAGAAGCATTTTCTACATCAGAATATGTCTCCCTAATGGCTTCCCACACATCCTTAGCAGTAGGTAAAAAAAGATAAGGTTTACCTATGAGTGGTTCCATGGAATTTATTAACCAGGCAATCAAGAGTGAATTCTCTGATCTCCAGGTGTTCATTTTTGGGTCTCCGACTTCCGGCTTTTTCGTCTCTCCGGTCAAATGTCCCAAATTTCCACGACCATCAATTGCAAGCTTTACGGACTGTGCCCATTCCAGGTAGTTCTTCCCGTTTAATCGATGAGAAGTTAACTGGAAGGACATGTGAGAAACATTGCCTCCTTGAGTCATCATATTTTCGGTAGGAACTTCTAGAGAAGAACTTTTGTCTTCTTTTGATGTGTCAGAAAGATGATCTCCTTGGAAAGCTGTTTTTTCCACGTGATACTAGGGGAAAACGTCCCACTCTGATACCATGAAAGTTAAGATACTGCAAAAGTATTTTTTATTCACAGAATTGTCCAGTATTTATAAGAGAAAAGTAAGATCAGAATGAACTAATCAATCCCTAATTCTTGGGAGGTTCTTGAATCAAGGGATTTCCACTAATCTATTTCCTAAAATAAAAAATAATGTATTTTCCTAAGATACATGTTATCCCAATATTTACAGAAGCTGATTACAATCAATCTGTTAGCTGATTTGATTACAGTCAATCTGACAGTCATTGTGGAGCAGATTCTGCAATCTGCCAGCTCATTCGACAGGAACTCTTATTGAAGGTCATGGTTAAGCTGATATAATCTGCAAAATAAGGCACCAAACTGCTAAGTGTTAATTTAAAATGTAGTTAGTAGTAGTTAGTGGAATGTCCCAGCTGGACAATAGCTATCAGTAGTTTGTTAGAGTTGCTAGAGGCAGTTAGTGCGCACTTGTCTATTAGTAGTGAACCAATACACTCTCTGTAGTTGAATTTCTTTTTCCCATTTTGTGAATAACAAAGCAATGGAAATCAGTTGAAACTATCTTCATCTTCTTCTTCGATTACATATGTTTTCAGCTTAGTTGTTCAGTAGCCACGGGAGGAACTTGAATTCAACATTTCTCCCCTTAATATAGTTCTTAGAATGTGTGATCAAACCTGAAAACTCCCTTTTGATGGGCAGAGATGATGCATATGTATCTTGCACAGGGAACACAGTTCCTTTGTATTCAACATTTATTGCAGGAACTTTGTCTTGTTTCTTCTTCAAAGCAGATTCTCTCTACCAAATCAACCGAAATATCATCATTATACATAAGCTGATAGGTATCTATATCAGTGAGTATGACTTGAGAATAAACCTTACTAAAGGAACAGTATAGTAATATTACCACATTACGGATTCGGTTGCGCTCATCTTCACTTAGAATGAATTGCAACTTCATATGGACATAATGACCTCCTTCAAGTTGAAAAAAATCATCCCAATAACCCTTCTCAACTATTGATGAAGTCTCAACTTCTGTCAAAGTAGAAATATTTTGTCACAAACCTTTACGGTAGCGTCATATTTGGAACATTGAGATATACCTGTACGTGATATCTCATTTCCCTCAGCATCCTCAAGTTTAACAACCAAATTTTCGCGAAATGTCGTTAATGGGCTGCAAAAGAACAATCAAATTCATTAATCATGTTTTACACTGAAAGCATCAAGAATAAAGATAAACAGGATGATTGAATCATTACAATGAGAAATCTCCCTTGTCCCACGTTTGGTACGCACTCTTCCCCATGGAAACTACAAGAAAGCATATGAAACCCCAAATCAATTCGAAATGCAACTATACATACAGCACACACTATAAAAGAAGAAAAGAAAAAGAAAATACTAACCCCATAAGCAAATTGAAGAAGATGAAATATTCTTGAAATCGAACACTGTGTTAAAAAACAAATAACGCCAAACTGAGTTAAAAACCAAAATCATTTTATTGATCTGGAATGCAAATATTAAAAATGGGAAGCTTTTAGTACCTGAAACTTGGATTGTTCCTGGCATTTTGGAGAATTTGATGCTCAAAACTATATTCGGCCAAAAAGCATTATCCCTTCAAGGGTACTACATAATTCAGGGGAACTTTCTTTCAAGTGACAGTGTAAGTGCTGGATAGAAGAGAAATTTTGGTTGGACAGCAGAATCCGGATATGGATGAGCTAAGAAAGATGATTGGGTCTATTAAACTTCTCAAATTCTCACCAAAATCTGTATTTTTGTCTCATCTGAATTCTGAACCACCTTAGCTCTGAGTGAGTAGTGAAACAATCCATTTTGATTTTTCCCAAGAAATAAAAAAAAAATTATATATCTATCTCAAATCTATCTATATGTACCTATGTATTTTTGTATCTACATACTTCCTCCATTCGTACAACTTTTTTTTTCTATTTTATTTTTAATATTAATTACTTTTTAAAATCAATTTCAATTAAATTCAATTTCAAAATACAATATATAAACATCATGTAATAGGATATTATGATAAAATAGTTATGTTATTAATTATGTTTTAATGAATGTGTCAACTCAAAATGTGAAAAATAAAATCGAATGAAGATAGTATTATATATAAAAGAGTTAATACATAAAAATGACCCTAAACTTGACATCAATTATAACTTTGACCTTAAACTTTGATAGTGCACAAATAGAACCTTTAATTATTCAAAACTTGAACAAATATGACCTCCGATTTTGCAACCCTATGTGTGAGTCTCACTCGCGACTACGTGAAAAGGCAATCCAATCACACGGTACCACGTCGTTAAAAGGGCTGACTTGAAGAAAGGTCATATTTGTGCACTGTCAAAGTTTTGCTTTTTGTGTTAAAACGACGTCATTTTTATTATTATTATTATTATTATTATTATTATTATTATTATTATTATTATAATTTTTTTATTTATTTCTATAGTAGCAGCACCTACATTTTTTTAATTTTAAAAAATTATCATTATTATTATTATTTTATTTCTATAGCAGCAGCACTTATTTTTAATTAAAAAAAAATATTATTTTATTTATTTCTATAGCAGCAACACCTAACTTTTTTTTAATTAAAAAAAAATAGCCACTAGCAGTGATCGAACCCGCACAGTAGGCTGAAGGAAGCACCCAAGAAGAGCAAATAACACCACTGGGCTATCTAAGTGTCTTATTTCATGTGGTTCAACATTAACATACGTACATAAATATACATTTTCTATCTTATATATATACAACGTAATTTTTTTACCGAGGGGGTTCGGATGAACCCCATGGCAACCACGTAGGTCCGCCCCTCGTTAATTTAATAACGTTTTAATAACGTTAATTTAATAACATCTTTTAATTACATGAATTTGATAACGTTAATTTAATAACATCTTTTAATTACATGAATTTGATAACGTTAATTTAATATACTACTACTATCCTTAATAACATTAACTTAATAACGTTTTATTAAAACTATAATTTTTTTTATTATTAGTATAGTTTCATCTTTAATTTAATATTTAAATAAATAACATTTAAATATATTATATAACTTAAATTCGTCCTCTGCTTTATAATATATATATATATATATATATATATATATATATACATACCCGCTCGATTTTTTCGTATGAGACTGACCCACCTAATTAATAAATCTTCAATATTGCTCTTTTTTCGCAATGACAAAAGAAATTAGATGTCATTTTCATCTTTTAGCTGAAAATAATGAAAAAATAATAGTGAAGAGTCATTTAAAGGTCATATTTGTGCAGTTTTGAATAGTTAAAGATCATATTTGTGCACTGTCAAAGTTTATGGTCATATTTATGTATTATGCCCTTAGATTTTAAGCTGGACGTGCTCAGTTTTGCGTGTTGAACACGCGTTTTGCCACGTAGGATTGGGGGTCATATTTGTGCAGTTTTGAATAGTTAAAGGTCATATTTGTGCACTGTAAAAGTTTAAGGTCAAAGTTATAATTTGATGTCAAGTTTAGGGTCATTTTTATTTATTAACTCTATATAAAAATATAAATAATTTTTGCTAAAGGTTGATCGACCAAAATAGTTGTCAAATGTTGATGGACTTTTATGTCGTTAATTATTTATACTATTTTTAATTTAAAGTTGTACAAAAGAATATAATTGGCACTGTCCCTTTGTTTAAATGTCCTAAGAATATATTTACTTTGATTTAAGATAGTTTGAATAACGGTAAACACAAAAAGAGTCCAATTTGTATATACGTAGAATAAGACAAAAATCATTTCAAACGACAATAGTTAAGGGCGGAGTTAGTGTACATTGTGGGGGTTCAAGAGAATTCAATAGTTTTTTCATAGACTTTATATTTATATTAAAAAATTTAATAAATATATATAAATAAAAATGTCCGAACTCCCACAACATCAATGAGATGATGGTTCAGTGGTCATGAGCAAGGCACAAAAGTCTTCCATGGGATGTGGATTTGAATGTCGCCCCTGTCAATATCTATCCCTTTTACCTAAAAACGCATCATCAAAAATGTGAAAAATTTCTTCAAAATATAGGTTATATGATTAACAAAAACTTTTCTCATATATACAAAAACGTAACCATAAAAAGTAATTTAAAAAAATTAAAAACATAAAATTAATAATTAGAAATAGCAAAAGAGAAAAGTTAAACTCTTCGGAGTCATTTGATGTATTACATTGTAAAAAGTAATGCATGCATTAATTAATGTGCATTATTAGTACCTTATTTGTAAATTTTTAGCCTATGTATAACTAAATTATTTATACACTCTATTATGTATTGAGGTATGTAGTAGTAATACGAAGACCGTAAACATATGCATTAACTTGTTAAACGACATTATTACTCCTAAAAATGTTTTCCCACTTCTTTTTCCCACCATATCACATTCTCTAGTTCCTTTTTCGATGAAAACAAGAAAAACACTTTCTTTGTTTTCCTTTCTTTCTTCTTTTTTGGCGAGAAAGATTTTGTAAGAAAAAAGCTATGCTTGTTTTATTTTCATCTCCCATTTGGTGGTGAACCTAGTAGATTTGTTGCGGCAATCAATGCAAAAAAACTTGGTTTGAAAACAAGGTGTATTAAAAAATGGGGTACTCTTGATAATACGTGTCTTAACGTTGGTTGTATTTCCTTCCATCCCTTAAAAGGAGAGTGTACAAGGAAGACTATTTTGTTAAACAAACATCTTTTTATAAAATTATGTAAATATATATTATATTTAATACATCAAACCAAACGTTGTATAAAAAATAATGCCTACATAACTAACACCAGCATTACTAATACTTGTATTAATAATGTAAACATTACTAATACACCTTACTCAACATTATTTTTATAAACTCTACCAAATGACCCCTTAATAACTTGTGAATCAGAATTGGTGATAACATTTTGAATAATTATTTGATTAGTTATATTGAGGATGAAGTAGTTGAAAGTATATCTGTAACACCCCTGATTTTTGGTCCTTAAAAATTTCTAAAATTTTACCCTCACTGTCCAGAATACGACTTCCCTTACAAGTCGTAGGGAGTCTTGATGAGTCGTTGGACCTAAATCGTAGCCTAACCAGTGTGTGTGGCCAAGTTTTCTAATCTGAGTATGAGTGGCTTCCAAAAGAGTCGTATGGACTTATTACGAGTCATGATATCCCAACAATAGTCAAACCAGTGTATGTTCCAAAGGTTGTTATCCTAGTGATGACTAGGACCCTACGTGAAACACCTTAGCTTTGGACCTTTAGAGAAATCTCCTAAGTTGAGCATTCTGGGTAAGGTACGATTTGATCATGCCTCTCATACCTAGGGTATGAGTAGTACTCTCTCCCCTCATATAGTGATCAATTTAGGTTGACAACATATTGGCCAAGATACGATTTAGCCTCTTCCAAGTCATATGTTAGGGTACGGATCGTATGTTGCCTAGTCGTATGATGCCATATGCTTAGTCTAGTTGAATTTATCCAAGGTACAGTTCAAGGTACGATTTAGGGTACCATTTGTACCATAAGATACGAGTTATGCATGTGTAGCCGAATTTTGGACAAGGGTACGACTTAGGGTACCACAACCCTAGAGTACGATTTAAACATAGGAGTCATACCTTAGCTTTTACGCTGAGAACTTTATGGACATTTTCCACCCCAAAACCCTTAAGTCCCCTCACTATATAATATGTTGTAGCCTCTGATAACATATTTTGTAATATCAAAACTCACTAAAAACACTCTTAAATCCTCTCTCAACTTCTTCAACAAGATTGGAGACTAGGGTTTCAAGAGTGTTCATCTAAAGGCTAAGGGGTCAAAAATACTTCCATGAATCATCTTATAAAAGGCATATGACTCTTCCTTTTTTATTATTTCTAAAATATCATGTTATATAAACATTGTTATGAATCTTTAATGGTGGTTTTTGAAATAAATATTGAGGTTTTTGATGTATAGTGATGGGTAATATTTACTCTTGTTTAAACTTGTGTCTATACATATTTTTGGTGATGATTTGGCACATGTTGGTGCTTATTGATTATGGCTTAACAAGTGGGTCATGAGTAACCCTAATATTGATGGTTCACACTTGGGTTTTGGTCATGGATAAGGTATTCCCTCAAGGTGTTTATGAAAATGTCTACTAGAAATAACTAGTCATATGTTGATGGTGATTTGGAATAAGGTAATGGCTTAATGAGTAAGAATGATAGTTAAATGACCTTGTAAAGGCCTTTTTGTCCCTTTAATGAGTTAATTGGTGACCTTGGTGGTTTGTTTGGTTAAAAGGGGGTTTAAGTCCCTAAGCATGAAATTGAATTGTGTTTGAACTAAAACTTGGTGTAAGAATGATAATGAATGGTTTGATAAAGGTCTTGATGACCACAACATGACTTGAATAGTAGTTGAAACTAAGGCATTGGACTATTAAGGTGATTGAATGATAAATGGTCCATAAAGACCTTGTCATCATATATGGTGTTGAATTGTGGCCTTGATGGCTTGAAATGGCTAAGTGGGTTAAAGTTCTTAAATGTTGAATTAAGTGGATGTGAATGCATGGACAAAGGGTTAGAGTCCTAATGTCGACTAGTAATGGACACGACGGCTTATGGTTAGAGTCCACTTGTGTAATAAGATGGCTTGTGGTTAGAGTTTACTTGTTTGATAAGATGACTAGTGGTTAGAGTCCATTTGTCTAATAAAATGGCTAAAGGTTAGAGTCTACTTGTCTAGAAAAGGGCTTATGGTTAAAGTCCATTTGAATAATAAGACGATTTGGGGTTAGAGTACTCTTGCTTCATATAACCTAAGCGGGTGGAAGGTTAGAGTACTCCACTTCATGGTTTATGATTGGGTGCTTTGAAATGTATTATATGGTCTTGTTATCTTTTAACACTTGATGTATTTACATATATCTACATGTCTATGTGTATGAATATGGTGGCTCATTGATGTTTTGACTTGGTATTTAATAATGATACTATTTTATCCTTAACCGTAAGTTACATGCTAGCGCTCCAACCACTAACCGTCTCCAAACGCTGTGTCCCCATACGATACAGGGGTTAAAGCTTCTTCTTCTCTTTCTTCTTAGTGACTAGGTGTTCGAGCGGGTCGTGTGTTGACTTTGAAGTGGTGAGCTTCCATACTTCAGAAGGCATATATTTCATAGTCTTTCTATCTTATGTCATAAACTTATATTAGACTTGGTTTTTAGCTATCGTCGGGGAATATCCCAACATGTTATAGACATTAGATTGGTAGAGGCTTGTGGATGAATGTGGACTTAGGTAGGTTGGATGTTGTATGTTAACTTTAATGTTTGGATTAGACATTTCTTAAGTAATGTTTATTAGTCTTGTTTCCACTATCTTATTATATGTTCAGAGTTCGTCCGAAACTTGTAGATTGATGTGATGGTTAAGTTGGGTTAACAGGGGCTTGAGATGCCCATACGACAAGGCCAGTTTTGGGTCGTGTCGCTACGAGTCTTAGGTACCCCTAATAAGTCGTATGATATAAATCATAAGGTCAATAAATATGTGCCTAATAACACTATCTTGGCTACGACTCATCACCACGAGTCGTAATGTGTCATTACGAGTCGCAGTGTGGCCCGTAGTCACTGGCGATAATTTTTCAGCTTTTAAGTTGAGGGCACTTTGGACAATTCCCTTCTTACCCACTTAAAACCCCATGTCCATAAAGCATTAATGTGGGTTATTTTTCATTCATAACTTGATCAAAACACTCTCACTTCTCTCTAAATTTCCTCAAGCAAGATACTTAGGTTTCCAATAAGTAGGTCATCTAAGGGCTCAAGGGTTGAATTCTCTCCATAAAACTTAGTATTTCAGGAATGTTATCTTCCTTAATCCTCACTTTATGAAGAGCATGGATTTTAATGGTTCAATTAGATGGTTTTGAATGTGGGTTTTCAACATGGGTTGAGGGTTTTGAATAATTATTGTTTATGTGATGTTTTATGTTTACATATGCATTGATTATGTTTTAAATGGTGGTTTTGAAATCAATTTAATGCATGGGCATGGTAAATAAACTAGGGGATTGTGATTTCCCCCAATTTGTGAATATTGACCATTGAAGTGATAATGTCCTCAACTCCATATTGTGAAATTGGGTTTGAATATGAAATATATGCTCATGGAATTACTCTTGAACTATTGCATAATGTGAAAAGCTAATAAAACATAATGATTTTGAATTGACCCTTATGTGATTAGGTAATTCCCCAAGCTAGTGTATAATTGAACCAAGGGGGTTGTGAATTTCCCCAAGTGATGATAATTGGTTTGGCATGTTGATGTTACTTTCCAAGTATAGTTGACATGATGATACCAACAATGTATGCCTAAATATGTATTATGGTTCTATGTATGAAAATGTGTGATAAATATTTTAATGGGGCTTAAAAGAGGTTTGTGTAGCTGAGTTGCAAAAATAAAGGTCTCGAGGGATCAATATTAGAAATCACGGTCGCCGACGCAGGGGTATAAATGACCAGGTGGTTTGAGTCCCTCTTATTATATGATTGTGAGGTTTGATTCCCCCATATTATATTACATTATTGGGTACTTAAGTCTCCTTAGTATGCCGGGAGGTTCGAGTCCTCTATGGTGCATATGTACATCCTCTGGTTCGTGCGGCTACACGCACTGGGGCCCTTCCATCTAGAGAAGAGTTGGACCCATATAGCCCATGGGTGCCTTCTTATGACGCTTGAGCTACACAAATCTAGGCTAAAGTTTTTAAGTCCATGCTAAGCCTTATTTCCTTTCCCAACATATTATTTATGTATGTATATATATGATGATGTTCACATGGTTTTGAATTGGATTTGAATTGGCATTATTTTATCCTCTATTCCTGAGTTACATGCTATTGTACAACCCGCTAACTGTCTCCAGATGTTGTATCCCACGCGATGTAAGCATTGGATATACTTCTACTTTTTCTGCACAGTGTTAGGTGGATCAGCTCAGTTTGTCAGTCATTGGTGCTAAAGTGGTAAGCTTTTATTTTTCAGAATACTTGGACATTTCATCAGTTTCACTCATAGATTAGAATTGAGAGTTTACATTATCATTAACATTGTCATTGTTATTGTCAAGGTTGGGGCCATGTCCCAACACTTTATTGATTTCAGTTTTGTTAGAAGGCTTTGTGGATTACTGTGGACTTGGGTGATGTTGGTTGGTTGTTTTAGCCGGTATTAATTATAAACATCTCCTAAATTCTTTGATCTTATCTTATGCTATTTGGTATGTGTTCGAAATTCATTTGACGTTAGGGGTATGGTGTTCTATTTGATTAGGTGCAGGGGGTGGTCTCCGGTCCTTGTTGGACTTGAGATACCCATCTGTAACACCCCGATTTGCTGAACCGAACCCCGAGGGACCACAAGCTAACCCATGACTGATATCTGTACCTGTATACTGCAAATCATGATATAATAATTCGGAATACATAGAACTGTAAGGCCATAAGGTTCAACTGAATACAATCACGTGGGTGAAAATACCCAAAACAACTCAATCTGAACGCAAATCTAAACATAAATCTGAAAGCCTCTAAACTATCTGAATAAGGAGTTGAAGGAACATGTCTCCAACTAACTCCGTAAAACTGAACTGAAGAAATAAATAAATGAACCAAATCATATTGTCCTTGAATCAATGAGGACTCACTGTGTCTCTGCGACTCGAATGCTACCGCTACTGCTGGGCTGGAGCTCATGTCTCGAAACCTATGGTGTAACATGAAAAGAAAGCACCATAGCGCAAATGCGTCAGTAAAACTGGAGTACTGAGTATACGAGGAAGGTAGGCTGAACATAAAGGGTTTCATGTATGAACAACACTGACTGACTAATATGAACGTGGGAGTGCAAACACACATATATAGAAACTGGGACCGTGAATACGTGATAGCATGACCTGTAAGCTAATACATGGTTTAATGATAACTGTCATGACTGATACTGAAACTGATAACATGGACGACAGTATCTGACAGTCCTGTATATACTGAAATCTGAAGAATGCCCTGAGTTTTTTTACTGAGACTGATACTGAAACTATGGGAAATAGTGTTTAACCAACATGCCCCATGTATGCCGTTATGGCTAAGATGGGGTCCAATCTCTGCTCTGACTGGAGGGGTTTCAATACCGTGCCACGGGTAAGGACAGCCTGTGAGTGACCCTTATCTGGCGGGTACTCAATGAGAATGGTGGGAACCCTAAACTGACAAGTTAAGCCACCTCATCAACCCTAATCTAATGGTTTAATATGTCACAACCTACACTGGCTACGTATTTCTGGAACATAAGGATGACTACTAAGAATCACACCCTGAACTGGCGGGTGAGTTCCCATCCTTGGGTTTACTCGGTGATAACCTCTACTTCCATCTGGGGGACTGGACATGAATAACTGACTGTGCATGACTTAATATTACTGAATTCCGTTGACTGGCGGAATGTTACTAATATCTGACAAATGACTAAGATCATGAGGTTTTCCTGAGTCATATGACTGACTGAAGTCTTTGGAATCATTGCTTTAGTTCGGATATCGTGAAACATGACATGGATCTAGGCACACAACTATAGTTTTCGGGTACAAGTACTCCCAGGACTCGATGGAAGGAAACTGACACACATGACTGACTTGATCATAAGAGTAGAGTCCATAATTTATAATATCATAAGTGGGGATCTCATACTAAGCATGGTTATCAACAATGTATTGCATGGAAAGGATTTCATATCACATGGAAGTACTTGCACAATCTTAATATTATGTTCATTGCATAATCATATTGGCAACACATACCAATAGCATGGAAGTTCATGTGGATTGCATGGTTATCATACATCTTGTTCATAAGTAGGATTTGTAAGTAAACATAGAATAATCTCATAAGAATAGTTCATAAGTATTCCAACAATATTTACAAGGCACATTATCAAGATAGAAGTCATTGGAACGTAAGGGCATATCATGAATCCTTCACTTAGTCACAATTTAGCTATATTGCATAATTTCTAGTTTCTTAGGCATTTTATCAAACACCTTACATGTCCATCTTAAGAATGGGTGAAATCATCAAATTATACATAATGAACAACCAAATTTACATGTTTTCAACTCATATGATATCATGAAATTCAAAAAAACATATAAAGATTCCATCTTGGGAATCACCCAATATCAACAACATGATCATCAACACCCAACAATTTAGAAATCATACTTTATAATGAAAAAGAGGGTTTTTGAGCTTTATGGATAAAAGGGATCCATAAATTAACTCACGCATACCTTAGAAGGAAGATTCTTGATAATTGACAGAGGAATTTCCTTGAAATAAGATCTTCCAGCTTAGTTACGCAACCCTAGTTGTTTTTCTCTTTTAGTTCTCTTGGATGATGAGCCTTTGAGATGATAATAGGATTGTAATATGTTTATAAGCTATATATTTCTTAGGGTTAAGTTTAGGGACGTGTAAGGAGTGTTAAAAGACTTAATTACCCTTAAAATAACTCAAAACGGAGTGTTTTTGGCACCTGGAACTGACTTAGGCGGCGCCCAAGTGATTTCCTAAACTAGGTTGGGCGGCGCCTAACCAATCGCCTATGTTTGGGTTGGGCGGCGCCTAACCAATTGCCTATCCTTACTGTCTCTCACGAAAATGGGCATAACTTTTTGCTCGGCTATTGGATTAAGGCGAAATTGGTATTGTTGGAAAGCTAATTCGATTCTCTACAATTTGTTTGGTCTAAATCATCCAAAATACCACATTAACATCAAGTTATACTCGTTCAAAAATGACCCTTGCAAAATCAAACACTAAAACTTGATGGATTCAAAAACTCTTTACTTGTATTACCTTAAGTGACTCATATTAACATGTTTAATGCATCATAAGCTATCCTATAACTAGGATATTCATTGTAAGTCATGTACTCAAGTATGAATCATAGGATATGAGATTTCATATGTTGGAATACTTATTCACTTCCTAGTTTAGAAACATGGGGGGTATTATAATATCTTCTCCTTGGGAACATTCGTCCTCGAATGAGAATTTTCTGAGAAGGGATACAAGACAATAGATCCTGAACTGAACATGATGAACTGAAACTTGATCTCATGACTGACATGTTAAACTTACTGAACTCGTGCATATCTGATGCATGGACAACTGACACATGAATGCATGACTGAGTATGAAACAGTTAATAGGTACCGAGTTTATACTGAAAACATGAATGTGAAACTGAATAATATTAAGAAGAACTGTTACCTTGAGCTTGATCTGAATCGGCGGGGAAGAGGTGAGGATACTTGGTACGCATATCTGCTTCTGCTTCCCAAGTAGCTCCCTCATAAGACTGATTTTGCCAAAGAACCTTGACTAGAGGGACTTCTTTGTTCCTCAATCTATGAGTCTGATAATCTAAGATTTTAAATGGAATCTCTTCATAGGAGAGGCTGTTCTGAATATCGATGCTCTGAATAGGGACAGCAACTACTGGGTCACCTATGCACATCTTTAGCAAAGATACATGGAACACTGGATGGACTGAGGCTAGATCTGAAGGCAACTCAAGCTCATAAGCTACCTTGCCGAAGCGACAAAGAATTCTAAAGGGACCGACATACCGGGGACTGAGTTTTCCTTTCTTGCCTAACCTCTTCACTCCCTTCAAGGAAGAGATCTTAAGATAGACATAGTCATTGACCTCGAACTCGAGATCATTTCTACAAACATCTGCATAGGACTTCTATCAGCTCTGAGCAGCCCGGAGTCTCTCTTCGATCAACTGAACTTTCTCTAAGGCGTCGAATACTAAGTCAGGACCTATGATTGAGGCCTCACTAACTTTAAGCCAACCAATCGAAGATCTACATCTCCTACCATAGAGAGCTTCGAATGGAGCCATCTAAATACTAGAATGATAGCTATTGTTGTATGCAAACTCAATCAAAGGCAAGTGGTTGTCCCAACTTCCCTTGAAGTCAATTGCACACGCCCTTAGCATATCTTCAAGAGTCTGAATGGTCTTCTCTGCTTAACTATCTGCCTGAGGATGAAATGATGTGTTGAGATGGACTGGGGTACCGAGACCCTTTTGGAATGCTTTCCAAAGGTGAGAAGTGAACTGGGTACCTCTGTCTAAGAAGACAGTTAGTGGAATACCGTGTAACCTGACTAACTCCCTGATATAAAGTTTGGCATAATCCTCGGTGGAATAAGAAGTATGAACAGGAAGGAAATGAGCTGACTTGGTTATTCAATCTATAATGACCCAGACTGAATCATGCTGATGATGAGTTTTAGGAAAACCCTTCACGAAGTCCATGTTAACTTCTTTCCACTTCCAAGTAGGAGTAGTGAACTCTTGCATGAAACCACTAGGTTTCTGATGCTCTATCTTAACCTGCTAATATGTAGAGCACTTGACCACAAACTCTGCAATCTCTCTCTTCATCCCACTCCACCAATAGATCTCCTGCATGTCACGGTACATCTTAGTGGCCCCTGGATGAATAAAGTATCACGAACCATGCACTTCTGCAAGTATTTGCTACCTCAATTCATCTACACCTGGAACACATAGACGACCCTGACAACGAAGAACACAATCTCCCCCTTGTGAGAAAACCTCAACTTTCTGATTCTAAATTGACTCTTTAAGCTTGAAAAGGACAGGATCCCTATCTTGTTTCTCTTTCACCTCGATAACTAGAGATGACTCTGAACTACTATGAACACATACACCACCCTCTGAAGAATCGACTAAGCGAACGCCTAGTCTGGCAAGCTGATGGATCTCCCGAGCCATCTTTTTCTTACTATCCTCAACGTGAGAAATACTACCCATGGAGAGTCGATTGAGAGCATTGGCCACAACATTGGCATTGCCCGGATGATAAAGAACACTCATGTCGTAATCCTTCAAGAGCTCTAACCACCTTTTCTGGCAAAGATTGAGATCTTTCTGGGAAAAAACATACTGGAGGCTTTTATGGTCTGTGAAGACATTTACATAAACTCCATAGAGATAATGCCTCCAATTCTTCAAGGCAAAAACTACTGCTGCTAACTCAAGATCATGAGTAGGATAATTTTTCTCAAGTGGCTTTAATTGTATGGAGGCGTAGGCTATGACCTTACCATGCTGCATGAGGACACAACCTAAACCCACTCTGGATGCATCATAATAGACTACAAAATCATCTGAATCATCTGGAATAGCTAGAACTGGAGCGGTGGTGAGCCGAGTCTTCAACTCTTGAAAGCTCTTCTCGCATGAATCTGACCACTGAAACTTAATCTTCTTCTGAGTCAATTTGGACATGGGAGATGAAATAGAAGAAAATTCCTCAACAAACCATCTGTAATAGCCAGCCAAACCCAAGAAACTCCTAATATCTGATGGTGCTACGGGTATGGGCCAGTTTCTTACTGCCCCGATTTTCTAAGGATCTGCTCTAATTCCATCACTAAAAATAATATGGCCAAGGAATGCTACTGATCTTAGCCAAAATTCACACTTGCTGAACTTAGTAAATAATTGGTGATCCCTGAGAGTCTGAAGAACAATCCTGAGATGGTCTGTATGATCACTTTCTGTGTGAGAATAGACCAGAATATCATCTATGAAGACTATGACAAACATGTCCAAGTACTGCTTGAACACACGGTTCATCAAATCCATAAAAGCTGCAGAGGCATTGGTAAGACCAAATGACATGACTATAAATTCAAAGTTACCATACCGAGTACAGAAAGTTGTCGTCAAAATGTTACATTCTCTAACTCTGAGCTGATGATAGCCTGATCTGAGGTCTATCTTGGAGAAGTAACTAGCACCCTAAAGTTGGTCGAATGGATCATCAATCCTGGGAAGAGGATAGCTGTTCTTGACCGTGACCTTGTTGAGTTGACTGTAATCAATACACATCCTGAGAGAACTGTCTTTCTTACGTACGAATAATACTGGCGTACCTCATAGGGTAATACTGGGTTCGATGAATCCCTTATATAAGAGATCCTTCAACTGATCTTTCAGTTCCTTGAGTTCTGCTGGTGCCATTCTGTATGGCATAATAGAAATAGGTTGAGTATCCGAAAGAAGGTCTATTTCGAAGTCTATTTCCCTTTTGGGAGGAATGCCTGGAAGATCTTCGGGAAAGACATCTGAGTATTCATTAACAATAGGGACTATTTCAAGGCTGGGATATTCAAAACTAAAATCTTTAACATGCACGAGATGATACACACACCCCTTAGAAATTATTTTCCTTGCCAAAAGGTAGGAAATAAGTTGACCCCTGAACGCTGAAATTCTACCCTTCCACTCTAGGACGGGCTTATTCGGGAACTGATACTGAACTATCTTGTTTCTGCAGTCAACCGTGGAATAGTAGGAATGAAGCCGATCTATGCCGAGAATAATATCAAAATCAGTCATCTCTAAATCCATTAAATCTGCTGACGTGAATTTCTGAGATATCATAACCGGGCAGTTCCTGTATACTCGCCGGGCTATGATGGTTTTACCTACTGAGGTAGAGACTGAGAAGAGATCTACTAAGACTTCAAGACTGATTCCAAAATCGCCTGCTATGTATGGAGTAACAAAAGACAAAGATGGACTTGGGTCTAGAAAAGCATAAACATGAACATGGAAAATCTGTAACGTACCAATAACGACATCTAGAGAATTTTCCTGATCCTACCGGGACTGAAGAGCATAAGTTTGCTTGGGCGTTGCCCACTGGTAGCACTGGAAATGGCACCCTACTGGTTCGGGCAACTGGACTGAGCTGTAGAATGATTTTGCTGACCCTGAAGACTTGACTGCAGACACTCCCTAATCCTATGGCCTGGCTTGCCACAACTAAAACAAACATCACTACCAGCTCTACAAATGCCCTTGTGGTTCTTACCACTAGTCTGACAAAGGGGATTCGTTTGGGCACTTCTAACACTGCCCTGAGATTTAGAGCCTAGAGCTTTGTCTCTATTGTCATCTCTGAACTTAGGCACTTGAGCAATGATAAAGAAAGTATTTGGAACGGTTGACTTGGAGCAAAATTGTGAACTATAACACCCCAATTTGCTGAACCGGAATGCTACAGGTGCTCATGACTCCGAGAGACCACAAGCTAACCCATGAATGATATCTGTACCTGTATACTGTAAATCATAATATAATAATATGAAATACATAGAACTGTAAGGCCATAAGGTTCAACTGAATATAATTTTGTGGGCGAACATACCCAAAACAACTAAATTTGAACATAAATTTGAAAGTAAATTCGAAACCCTCTAAATTGTCTGAATAAGGAGTTGAAGGAATATGTCTCCAACTAACTCCGTAAAAATAAAATGCAAAGTAAATAAATGAATCAAATTATATTGTCCTCGAATCAATGAGGACTCACTGTGTCTCTGAGACTGAAACTCTACCGCTACTGCTGGGCTGGAGCTCGTGTCTCGGAACCTATGGTGTAACATGAAAAGAAAGCACCATAGAGCAAATGCGTCAGTACAACTGGAGTACTGAGTATATGAGGAAGGTAGGCTGAACATAAAGGGTTTCATGCATGAACAACACTGACTGACTAATATGAACGTGAGATTGCAAACACACATATATAGAAATTGGGATCGCGAGTACGTGATAGCATGACCTATAAGCTAATACATGGTTTACTGATAATTGTCATGACTGATACTGAAATTGATAACATGGATGACTGTATCTGACAGTCCTGTATATATATACTGAAATTTAAAGAATGCTCTGAGTTCTTTTACTGAAACTGATAACATGGATGAATGTATTTGACAGTATATACTGAAATCTGAAGAACTATCTGAGTTCTTTTACTGAGACTGCTACTGAAACTGTGGGAAATAATGTTTAACTGAGATGCCCCGTGTATGCCATTATGGCTAAGCTGGGGTCCAATCTATGCCCCGACTGGAGGAGTGTTAATACCGCATCACTGGTAAGGACAGCTATGAGTTACCCTAATCTAGAGGGTACTCAATGAGAATGGTAGGAACCCTAAACTGACGGGTTAAGCCACCTCATCAACCCTAAGCAGACGAGTTAAGATATCTCAACCTACGCTAGCTATATAGTTCTGGAACATAAGGATTGCTACTAAAAATTACACCGTGAACTGGCGGGTGAGTTCCTATCCTTGGGTTCACTCGGTGCTAACCTCTACTCCCATCTGAAGGACACTGAACTGAATAACTAAGCTGAACTGAATAACTGAACAGAACTATTTAGCTGAACTGATACTGATTAACTGGACGGATACTAGTGGTATTGTTTAGCAGAGCTAAACTAAGTTTACTGGATTCCAATGACTGACGGAATGTACTGAGTTTTGAGGACTGGTTGAGAGTACTGAAGTTACTGAGATTGACTATAAATACTGAGGTTGCTCAGGTTACTGAGCACTGAGATTTCTGATATTACTGGACTACTAAAATTACTGAGATTTCTGAGTTCTCCTGAGTCACATGACTGACTGAATTCTATAGATCATGGCTTGACTGAGAGTATCGTGAAAACATTACATGGCTCTAGGCACACAACTATATTTTTTGGGTACAAGTACCCCCAGGACTCGATGGAAGGAAACTGACACACATGACCGACTTGATCACAACAATAGAGTCCATAACATATAATATCATAAGTAGGGATCTCATACTATGCATGATTATCAACAATGTATTGCATGGAAAGGATTTCATATCTCATGGAAGTACTTGCAAAATCTTAATATCATGTTCATTGCACAATCATATTGGCAACTCATACTAATAGCATGGAAGTTCATGTGGATTGCATGGTTATCATGCATCTTGTTCATAAGTAGGATTTGCAAGTAAATATAGCATAATATCATAATAATAGTTCATGAGTATTCCAACAACATTTACAAGTTACATTAACAACATAAAAGTCGTTGGGACTTAAGGGCATATCATGAATCCTTCCCTTAGTCACAATTTAGCTATATTGCATGATTTCTAGTTCCTTAGGCATTTTATCTGAGAGAATAATCCCTAACCATCATATTCCCCTACCTGAGGTTGTTGAACTCAAGAACTTTGCCTTCCCTCAGCTCTTGGGGAAAGAATCTGTTTAAGAAGGCTGTGACAGATTCCTCCCACTCGATAGGGCCTGTATCATCTAACCTCTTAGACTTCCACTATTTGTACCAATCATGAGCAACATCCTATAACTGGTAGACGGCTAACGCAGGACTCTCAATAGAAGCAACACCCATGATGTCAATGACCTTTTGGACTTGGTCAATGAACTCCTGAGGGTCCTCATCAGACTTAGACCCATGGAAATATAGAGGGTTCATCCGGGTGAAGTCCCAAACCCTAGCTGCTTTGGGATTGGCTGGAATGACTGGTGACCGTTCAGTCTGTTGATGATAGGCGAATTTACACGCCTATATCAATATATTTTGTCCATATTTTAGCCTAGTTTTGAGAACAAATTATATATTTCATGCACTTTTAGTCCTTTTTCCTGTAAATGAGCTAACGAACATGATTAGAAAAGTTTCAGGTATAAATGATGCAAAATACAGCATTTTATGGCTTACTTGACGCAAAAGAAAGCTCACGAACGAAGGAGAAGGAAGTGGGACGCCTAAAGGACCAAAACTGCTGCATGGAAAATCTGTCCCGGGCTAAAACAACAATTCTGAAGACTTTGGGGACTTACAGACACAAAGCTGGATTTTGACAAAGATACATTAACCTAGTACAATTAGGTTATGTATTTCATTAGTTTATTTGGATTATGATAATGTTACCTTAACCTAGTACATTTGGGTTAAGTGTTCCATAGGCCTAGTAGGATTTGGTTATTTATTTCATTAGCATAGTAGGAGTAGGATAGGAGTATTATAAATACCCTATCATGCTAGAGATTTCTATTTCATTCCTCCCTTAGTGGAGAGATACATTCATCTTTCTATTCTTCACTTAATTCAACAATTAATTTTCTTCCATCCCTCTCATCTTCCACTACAAACACTTCTAATCTACTCTTCTATTCTTAAATTCCACAACAAGAGAATCGTTACCAAGCTAAGGAAACACGCCTCACGCCTATCACTTGATCTACACGCCATTACTCAATATCGTGATATAATAACAATGTCAATTGTGATCTCCTTCGCATTCATGGGTAACTAAACTTCTCTGTTGGGGTTATGGAATCCGAATGAGTTACTATCTATTGCTGTGAGTTTGTGAGTTCGAGACACGTATATTGCTTATATCATTATTCTCTTCATCTTAATCCACATTATTTACGGTTGCAAACGCAAGAATACGCCAGTCTAACATTTAACTAGTTCGAGAGAAAGGTTATTTGTCTGGAAAAGAGATAATGTCAAGGTAGTAGGACACCCTTTTCTATTAAAAAGCTAGTACCATAACTGGACTAACCTCTTGGAGAATTCATACCGTTAGACACGCTTTAAGCTCGAGAGAGTTAAAGTGAAATAGTCCTTGTTTAGGTCGAGAGATGCTTGGATTTACCATCGACTACAATTCTCTATAAGAAATTGCATGTTAGAATTCTACACACTCATAGCCAATAGAGACGTATACCTCAGAAGGTGGACATAACCCCAACGCTTCAATTCTCATTGTTTACAACCAACGTAACAATCTCTCTCTTTTTACTTTATTATTTTCAGCCTTTGTTTACATTACTTGCAAGACAAGAATCCCCCCTTTTTACGATCTTGCACCAAAAGTTTAGTAATTTTACTTACTTGTTGGCCAAGCTATTCCCTGTGGGATCGACACCCAACCCAAGTTGGGTTCTATATTTGCTAACGACCGCTTTACACTCCTACGAGAGCTGTAGATTGAGCGTTATCATCTGTGAAACCATGGACTAAGCAAGTGTGGTAAATGCGGCTCTAAACTCCGCATGGGAAACATGTTCGCCCAAAGGATCTTCGGGCTGAGGAGTTGGCTGGTTTCTTCTCTTTGGGGTCATGGTCTGGAATAAGAGAAGAATGGATTAGACTAAGAGTTTAACTTGTGATTATGCTCACTAGCATGACATGAATAATGAAGAAAGGGGACTGTTCCTAAAACATCTTATAGCCTTCCGCACATAAATGTAGCGCGCAACACACCCATGTACAAGACTCTACTAGATGCGGCTTTCAGACTTCCTAGGACTTTATTGAACCTTAGGCTCTGATACCAAGTTTGTAACACCCCAATTTGAAAAACCAAAATGCTACACGGTGCTCATGACCCCGAGGGACCACAAGCTAACCCATGACTAATATCTGTACCTGTATACTGCCAATCATGATATAATAATGCGGAATACATAGAACAGTAAGGCCATAAGGTTCAACTGAATACAATCATGTGGGTGAAAATACCCAAAACTACTCAATCTGAACGTAAATCTGAACATAAATTTGAAAGCCTCTAAACTATATGAATAAGGAGTTGAAGGAACATGTCTCCAACTAACTCTGTAAAACTGAACTGAAGAAATAAATAAATGAATCAAATTATATTGTCCTTGAATCAATGAGGACTCACTGTGTCTCTGCGACTGGAATGCTACCGCTACTACTGGGCTGGAGCTCGTATCTCAGAACCTATGGTGTAACATGAAAACAAAGCACCATAACTCAAATGCGTCAGTACAACTAGAGTATTGAGTATTCGAGGAAGGTAGGCTAAACATAAAGGGTTTCATGCATGAACAACACTGACTGACTAATATGAACGTGGGAGTGCAAACACACATACATAGAAACTGGGACCGTGAATACGTGATAGCATGAACTGTAAGCTAATACATGGTTTACTTATAATTGTCATGACTGATACTGAAACTAATAATATGGACAACTGTATCTGACAGTCCTGTATATATTAAAATCTAAAGAACGCCCTGAGTTCTTTTACTGAGACTGATATTGAAACAATGGGAAGTAGTATTTAACCGACATGCCCCATGTATGCTGTTATGGCTAAGCTGGCGTCCAAACTCTGCCTCGATTGGAGGGGTTTCAATACCGTGCCACGGGTAAGGACAACCTATGAGTAACCCTTATCTGGCGGGTACTCAATGAGAGTGGTGGGAACCCTAAACTGATGGGTTAAGCCACCTTATCAACCCTAATATGATGGGTTAAGATGTCTCAACCTACACTGGCTACGTAGTTCTGGAACATAAGGATGACTACTAAGAATCACACCTTGAACTTGCGCAGTCTTTATATCATGTTCATTGCATAATCATATTGGCAACACATAGCAATAGCATGAAAGTTCATGTTGATTGCATGGTTATCTTACATCTTATTCATAAGTAGGATTTGCAAGTAAACATAGCATAATCTCATAAGAATAGTTCATGAATATTACAACAATATTTACAAGGCACATTATCAACATAGAAGTCATTGGAACGTAAGGGCATATCATGAATCCTTCACGTAGTCCTAATTTAGCTATGTTGCATGATTTCTAGTTTCTTAGGCATTTTATCAAACACTTTACATGCACATCTTAAGAATAGGTGAAATCATCAAATTATTCATCATGAACAACCAAATTTACATGTTTCCAACTCATATGATATCATGAAATTCAAAAAAACATATATAGATTCCATCTTGGGAATCACCCAATATCAACAACATGATCATCAACACCCAACAATATAGAAATCATACTTTATAATGAAAAAGAGGGTTTTTGAGCTTTATGGATAAAAGGGATCCATAAATCAACTCACGCATACCTTAGAAGGAAGATTCTTGATGATTGACGGAGGAATTTCCTTAAAATCGTATCTTCAAGCTTAGTTACGCAACCCCAGTTGTTTTTCTCTTTTAGTGCTCTTGGATGATGAGCTTTGAGATGATAATAGGGTTGTAATATGTTTAGAAGCTATATATTTCGTAGGGTAAAGTTTAGGGACGTGTAACGAGTGTTAAAATACTTAATTACCTTTAAAATAACTCAAAACGGAGTGTTTTTTGCACCTGGAACTGACTTAGGCGGCCCCAAGTGATTGCCTATGCTTGGGTTGGGCGGTGCCTAGCCAATCGCCTATGTTTGGCTTGGGCGGCGCCTAACCAATCGCCTATCCTTACTGTCTCTCACAAAAATGAGCATAACTTTTTGTTCGGGTATTGGATTAAGGCAAAATTGGTATCGTTGGGAAGCTAATGCAATTCTCTACAATTTGCTGGGTCTAAATCATCCAAAATACTACATTAACATCGAGTTATACTCGTTCAAATATGACCCTTGCAAAATCAAACACTAAAACTTGATGGATTCAGAAACTCTTAGATTGTATTACCTTAAGTGACTCATATGAACATGCTTAATGTATCATAAGCTATCCCATCACTAGGATATGTATTGTAAGTCATGTACTCAAGGGAGAGATATTAAGATAGACATAGTCATTGACCTCAAACTCGAGATCCTTTCTACGAATATATGCATAGGACTTTTATCGGCTCTGAGTAGCCCGGAGTATCTCTCTGATCAACTGAACTTTCTCAAAGGCATCGAATACTAAGTCAGGACCTATAATTGAGGCCTCACTAACTTCGAGCCAACCAATAAGAGATCTACATCTCCTACCATAGAGAGATTCGAATAGAGCCATGTGAATACTAGAATGATAGCTATTGTTGTATGCAAACTCAATCAAAGGCAAGTGGTCGTCCCAACTTCCCTTGAAGTCAATTACACACGCCCTTAGAATATATTCAAGAGTATGAATGGTCCTCTCTGCTTAACCATCTGATGACGAGTTCTAGGCAAACCCGTTACGAAGTCCATGTTAACTTCTTCCCACTTCCAAGTAGGGATGGTGAACTCTTGCATGGAGCCACTGGGTTTCTGGTGCTCTATCTTAATCTGCTGACATATGGAGCACTTAGCCACAAACTCTCCAACATCTCTCTTTATCCCACTCCACCAATAGATCTCCCGCATGTTGCGGTACATCTTAGTGGCCCCTGGATGAATAAAGTATCACAAACCATGCACTTCTGCAAGTATTTGTTGCCTCAATTCATCTACACCTGGAACACATAGACGACCCTGACAACGAAGAACACCATCTCCCCCTTGGGATAAAACCTCGACGTTCTGATTCTGAACTGACTCTTTGATCTTGATAAGGATAGGACCCCGATCTTATTCCTCTTTCACCTTGGAAACTAGAGATGACTCTAACATACTATGAACACATACACCACCCTCTGAAGAATCGACTAAGCAAAAGCCTAGTCTAGCAAGATGATGGATCTCCTGAGCCATCTTTTTCTTACTATCCTCAATGTGAGAAATACTACCCATGGAGAGTCGACTGAGAGCGTTGGCCACAACATTGGCATTGCCCGGATGATAAAGAACACTCATGTCATAATCCTTTAAGAGCTCTAACTACCTTTTCTAGCGAAGATTAAGATCTTTCTGGGTAAAGACATACTGGAGGCTTTTATGGTCTGTGAAGACATCTACATGAACTCCATAGAGATAATGCCTCCAATTCTTCAAGGTAAAAACTACCGCTGCTAACTCAAGATCATGAGTAGGATACTTCTTCTCATGTGGCTTTAACTGTTTGGAGGCGTAGGCTATGATCTTACAATGCTGCATGAGGGCACAACCTAAACCCACTATGGATGCATCACAATAGACTACAAAACCATTTGAATCATCTGGAATAGCTAGAACTGGAGCGGAGGTGAGTCGAGTTTTCAACTCTTGAAAGCTCTTCTCGTATGAATTTGACCACTAAAACTTAATCTTCTTCTGAGTCAATTTGGACATGAGAGATGAAATAGAAGAAAATTCCTCAACAAACCATCTGTAATAGCCAGCCAAATCCAAGAAACTCCTAATATCTAATGGAGATATGGGTCTGGGCCAGTGTCTTACTGCCCCGATTTTCTGAGGATCTACTCTAATTCCATCACCGAAAACAATATGGCTAATAAATGCTACTGATCTTAGCCAAAATTCGCACTTGCTGAACTTAGAGAATAATTGGTGATCCCTGAGAGTCTGAAGAACAATCCTAAGATGGTTTGCATAATCATGCTCTGTGTAAGAATAGACCAGAATATCATCTATGAAGACTATGACAAATATGTCCAAGTACTGCTTGAACACACGGTTCATCAAATCCATAAAAGCTGCAGAGGCATTGGTAAGACCAAATGACATGACTAAAAATTAGAAATTACCATACCGAGTACGGAAAACTATCTTCAAAATGTTACATTCTCTAACTCTGAGCTGATGATAGCCTGATATGAGGTCTATCTTGGAGAAGTAACTGGCACCCTGAAGTTGGTTGAATAGATCATCAATCCTGGGAAGAGGATATCTGTTCTTGACCATGACCTTGTTGAGTTGACGGTAATCAATACACATCCTGAGAGAACCGTCTTTCTTGTGCACGAATAATACTGGCGTACCGCATAGGGAAACGTTGGGTCTGATGAATCCCTTATCTAAGAGATCCTTCAAATGATCTTTTAGTTCCTTGAGTTCTGCTGGTGTCATTCTATATGGCAGAATAGAAATAGGTTCAGTATCCGGAAGAAGGTCTATATTGAAATCTATTTCCCTTTCAGGAGGAATGCATGAAAGATCTTCGAGAAAGATATCTGAGTATTCATTAACAACAGGGACTGTTTCGAGGCTACGATATTCAAAACTAGAATCTTTAACATGCATGAGATGATACATACACCCTTTAGAAATCATTTTCCTTGCCCGAAGGTAGGAAACAAGTTGACCCCTGAACGCTGAAATACTACCCTTCCACTCTAGGATGGGCTCATTCAGGAACTAAAACTGAACTACCCTATTTCTGCAGTTGACTGTGGGATAGTAGGAATGAAGCCAATCCATGTTGAGAATAACATCAAAATCAGTCATCTCTAACTCTACTAAATCTACTGACATGGATTTCTTAGATATCATAATCGAGCAGTTCCTGTATACTAGCCAGGCTATGATGGTTTTACCCACGGGTAGACACTGAGAAGGGCTCTACTAGGACCTCAGGACTGATTTCAAAATCGCCTGCTATGTATGGAGTAACAAAAGACAAAGATGCATCTGGGTCTAGCAAAGCATAAACATGAAAATAGAAAATCTATAACGTACCAGTAACGACATCAGGAGAATTTTCCTGATCCTACCGGGACTGAAGAGCATAGAGTCTATTTGGGCGTTGCCCACTGGTAGCACTTGAAATGGCACCCTGCTGGTTCAGGCGACTAAACTGATCTGTAGAATAATTTTGGTGACCCTGAAGACTTGACTTCAGACACTCCCTAATCCTATGGCCAGGCTTGCCATAACCAAAACAGACATCACTACCGGCTCTGCAAATGCCCTTGTGGTTCTTACTACCAGTTTGACAAAGGGGATTCGTTTGGGCACTGCTAAGACTACCCTGAGATTTAGAGTCTACAACTTTGTCTCTATTACCGTCTCTAAACTTCAACACTAGAGCGCTGGCAGAGAAAGGAGCTGGAACGGCTGACTTGGAGCGAAAATGTGAACTGTAACACCCCGATTTGCTGAACCGAAATACTACACAATGCTCATGACCCCGAGAGACCCCAAGCTAACCTATGACTAATATCTGTACCTTTATACTGCAAATCTTAATATAATAATGTGGAATACATGGAACTATAAGGCCATAAGGTTCAACTGAATACAATTCTATGGGCGAACATACCCAAAACAACTAAATCTGAACGTAAATCTGAAAGTTAATCCGAAAGCCTCTAAATTGTCTGAATAAGGAGTTGTAGGAATATGTCTACAACTAACTCCATAAAAATGAACAACAGAGTAAATAAATAAATCAAATCATATTGTCCTCGAATCAATGAGGACTCATTGCGTGTCTGAGACTGGAATGCTACCACTACTATTGGGCTGGAGCTCACGTCTCGGAACCTATGGTGTAACATGAAAAGAAAGCACCATAACGCAAATGCATCAGTACAACTGGAGTACTGAGTATACGAGAAAGGTAGGCGGAACATAAAAGGTTTCATGCATGAATAACACTGATTGACTAATATGAACGTAAGAGTGCAAACACACATATATAAAAACTGGGATCGTAAATACGTGATAGCATGACCTGTAAGCTAATACATGGTTTACTGATAATTGTAATGACTGATACTGAAACTGATAACATGGATGACTGTATCTGACAGTCTTGTATATACTGAAATCTGAAGAACGTTCTGAGTTCTTTTACTGAGATTGTTACTGAAACTAATAACATAGATGACTGTATCTGACAGTCTTATATATACTAAAATCAGAAGATCTATCTGAGTTCTTTTACTGAGACTGATACTAAAATTGTGGGAAATAGTGTTTAATCGAGATGCCCCGTGTATGCCGTTATGGCTAAGCTGGGGTCCAATCTCTACCTGACTGGAGGGGTATCAATACCGCGCCACTGGTAAGGACAACTGTGAGTGACCCTAATCTGGAGGGTGCTCAATGAGAACGGTAGGAACCCTAAACTGATGGGTTAAGCCACCTCATCAACCCTAAGCTGACTAGCTAAGATGTCTTAACCTACACTGGCTATGTAGTTCTGGAACACAAGGATTGCTATTAAGAATCACACCCTGAACTGGCTGGTGAGTTCCCATTATTGGGTTCACCCGGTGCTTACCTCTACTCCCATCTGAAGGACACTGAACTGAATAACTAAGCTGAACTGAATAACTGAACTGAACTGATTAGCTGAACTGATATTCATTAACTGGACGAATACTAGTGGTATTGTTTAGTAGAGATAAACTAAGTTTACTAGATTCCAATGACTGACGGAATGTACTAAGTTCTGAGGACTGGTTGAGAGTACTGAAGTTACTGATATTGACTGTAAATACTGAGGTTGCTGAGGTTATTGAGCACTGAGATTTCTGAGATTACTAGACTACTGAAATTACTGAGATTTCTGAGTTTTCCTGAGTCACATGACTGACTAAATTCTATAGATCATGGCTTGACTGAGAGTATCGTGAAAACATGACATGGCTCTAGGCACACAACTATATTTTTTGGGTACAAGTACCCCCAAGACTCGATGGAAGGAAACTGACACACATGACTGACTTGATCATAAGAATAGAGCCCATAACATATAATTAGATAAGTAGGGATCTCATACTATGCATGATTATCAACAATGTATTTCATGGAAGGATTTCATATCACATGGAAGTACTTGCAAAATCTTAATATCATGTTCATTGCATAATCATATTGGCAACTCATACTAATGGCATGAAAGTTCATGTGGATTGCATGGTTATCATGCATCTTGTTCATAAGTAGGATTTGCAAGTAAACATAGCATAATCTCATATGAATAGTTCATGAGTATTCCAACAACATTTATAAGGCACATTAACAACATAGAAGACGTTGGGACATAAGTGCATATCATGAATCCTTCCCTTAGTCACAATTTAGCTATATTGCATGATTTCTAGCTCCGTAGGCATTTTATTAAAATGTGACTTAGGAAAACCTCATGATCTTAGTCAGTTGTCATATATCAGTAACATTCCGCCAGTCAATAGAATTCAGTAAGATTAAGTCATGCACAGTCAGTTATTCATGTACAGTCCCTCCAGATAGGAGTAGATGTTAGCACCGAGTGAACCCAAGGATGGGAACTCACCCGCCAGTTCAGGGTGTGATTCTTAGTAATCATCCTTGTGTTCCAGAAATACGTAACCAGCATAGGTTGAGACATCTTAAACCGTCAAATTAGTGTTGTTCATGCATGAAACCCTTTATGTTCAGCCTACCTTCCTCGTATACTCTATATTCAAGTTGTACTGACACATTTGCATTATGGTACTTTCTTTTCATGTTACACCATAGGTTCCGAGACACGAGCTCCAGCCCAGTAGTAGCAGTAGCATTCCAGTCGCAGAGACACAGTGAGTCCTCATTGATTCAAGGACAATATGATTTGATACATTTATTTATTTCTTTAGTTTAGTTTTACAGAGTTAGTTGGAGACATGTTTCTTCAACTCCTTATTCAGATAGTTTAGAGGCTTTCAGATTTATGTTCAGATTTACGTTCAGATTTAGTTGTTTTGGGTATTTTTACCCACATGACTGTATTCCGTTGAACCTTATGGCCTTACAGTTCTATGTATTCCGTATTATTATATCATAATTTGCAGTATACAGGTACAAATATCAGTCATGGGTTAGCTTGTGCTCTCTCGGGGTCATGAGCACCGTGTAGTATTCCGATTTAGCGAATCAGGGTGTTACAAACTTGGTATCAGAGCCTAAGGTTCAATAGAGTCCTAGGAAGTCTGAAAGCCGCATCTAGTAGAGTCTTGTACATGGGTGTGTTGTGCACCACATTTATGTGTGGGAGGCTATAAGATATTTTAGGAATAGTCCCCTTTCTTCATTATTCATGTCATGCTAGTGAGCATAATCACAAGTTAAACTCTTAGTCTAATCCATTCTTCTCTTATTCCAAAACATGGCCCCAAAGAGAAGAAACTGGCCAACTCCTAAGCACGAAGATCTTTGGGAAAATATGTTTCCCATGTGGAGTTTAGAGCCGTATTTACCACGCTTGCTCAGTCTATGGTTGCACAAACTGAATGGACACTAGTCATTATGGCCAATCCATTGGCCAATCCTAAAGCATCTAGGGTTTGGGACTTCACCCGGATGAACCCTCCATATTTCCATGGGTCTAAGTCTGATGAGTACTCTCAGGAGTTCATTGACCAAGTCCAAAAGGTCATTGACATCATGGGTGTTACTTCTGTTGAGATTGTTGAGTTAGCCGTCTACCAGTTACAGGATTTTGCTCATAATTGGTACAAACAGTGGAAGTCTGAGAGGTTAGATATTACAGGCCCTATCGAGTGGGAGGAATTTGTCACAACTTTCTCAGACAAATTCTTTCCCCAAGAGCTGAGGGAGCTAAAGTTCTTGAGTTCATCAACCTTAGGTAGGGGAATATGATGGTTAGGGAGTATTCTCTCATATTTATTCAGCTAGCCAGGTATACTCCTCATGTGGTTGCAGACAATAGAGCTAAGATGACCAACTTCGTGTCAGGGGTCAACGATAGCGAGGTAAATGAGTGTAGGTCTGCGATGCTGATCGGTGATATGACCTTAGCCAGACTCATGAACCATGCCCAGCAAGTAGAAGAGCAAAGGTTTAAGACTAGGGAGAGGTAGAACAAGAGAGCAAGGTCAGGTAATTTCAACTTTGCTCACCCCAAGTTAGATGGAGGAAACCATTCATGTAATACCCCGTATGTTTCTAATCCTTTGATTAATACTTGAGTACATGACTTACCATGAATATCCTAGTGATAGTATAGCTTATGATCCATTAAGAATGTTCATATGAGTCACATAAGGTAATACAAGCTAAGAGTTTTTGAGACCATCAAGTTTTAGTTTTCAATTTTGCAAAGGTCATTTTTGAATAGACGATTGGTTAGGCGCCGCCCAAGCCAAGAATAGGCGATTGGTTAGGCGCCGCCCAACCCAAGCATAGGCAATTACTTGGGCGCCGCCTAAGCCAATTCCAGTGTCAAAAACACTCCGTCTTGAGTTATTTTAAAGGTAATTAAGTCTTTAAATACTCCTTACACGTCCCTAAACTTAACCCTACGAAATTTATATCTTCTAACATACTGCAACCCTATTTTCATCTCAAAGATCATCATCCAAGAGCACTAAAGGATAAAAACAACTAGGGTTATTCCTCAATCTATGAGTCTGATAATCTAAGATTTCAAATGGAATCTCTTTATAGGAGAGGCTGTTCTGAATGTTGATGCTCTGAATAGGGATAACAACTGCTGGGTCACTTATGTACTTCTTTAGCAAAGATACATGGAAGACTGGATGGACTGAGGCTAGATCTAAAGGCAACTCAAGCTCATAGGCTACCTTTCCGAAGCGACAAATAATTCTGAAGGGACCAACATACCGGGGACTGAGTTTCCCTTTCTTGTCGAACCTCTTCACTCCCTTCATGGGAGAGATCTTAAGATAGATATAGTCATTGACCTCAAATTCGAGATCCTTTCTACGAATATCTGCATAGGACTTCTGTCGGCTCTGAGCAGACTGGAGTCTCTCTTTGATCAATTGAACTTTCTCTAAGGTGGCGAATACTAAGTTAGGACCTATGATTAAGGCCTCACTAACTTTGAGCCAACCAATCGGAGATCTACATCTCTTACCATAGAGAGCTTCGAATGAAGCCATCTGAATACTAGAATGATAGTTATTGTTGTATGTAAACTCAATCAAAGGCAAGTGGTCGTCCCAACTTCCCTTGAAGTCAATTACACACGCCCTTAGCATATATTCAAGAGTCTGAATGGTCCTCTCTGCTTAACCATCTGTCTGAGGATGAAATGCTGTGCTGAGATGGACTTGGTACTGAGACCCTTTTAGAATACTTTCCAAAAGTGAGAAGTAAACTGGGTACCTTTGTCTGAGATGATAGATAGAGGAACACCGTGTAACCTGACTAACTCTCTGATATAGAGTTTAGCATAATCCTCAGCGGAATAAGAAGTACGAACAAGAAGGAAATGAGCTAACTTGGTCATTTTGTCTATAATGACCCAGACTGAATCATGCTGATGATGAGTTCTAGGCAAACCAGTCACGAAGTCCATGTTAACTTCTTACCACTTCCAAGTAGGAATGGTGAAATCTTGCATGGAACCACTAGGTTTATGATGCTCCATCTTAACCTGCTGACATGGAGGGCACTTAGCCACAAACTCTGCAATATCTCTCTTCATCCCACTCCACCAATAGATCTCCCGCATGTCATGGTACGTCTTAGTGGCCGCTAGATGAATAAAGTATCCCGAACCATGCGCTTCTGCAAGTATTTGCTGCCTCAATTCATCTACACCTGGAACACATAGACGACCCTAACAACGAAGAACACCATCTCCCCCTTGGGAGTAAACCTCGACTTTCTGATTCTGAACTGACTCTTTGAGCTTGACAAGGATAGGATCCCTGTCTTATTTCTCTTTCACCTCGAAAACTAGAGATGACTCTAAACTACTATGAACACATACACCACCCTCTGAAGAATTGACTAAGCGAACGCCTAGTCTGGCAAGATGATGGATCTTCTGAGCCATCGTTTTCTTACTATCCTCAACGTGAGAAATACTACCCATGAAGAGTCGATTGAGAGCATTGGCCACAACATTGGCCTTGCCCGGATGATAAAGAACACTCATGTCATAATCCTTCAAGAGCTCTAACCACCTTTTCTGGTGAAGATTGAGATCTTTCTGGGAAAAGACATACTGGAGGCTTTTATGGTCTGTAAAGACATCTACATGAACTCCATAGAGATAATTCCTTTAATTCTTCAAGGCAAAAACTACCGCAGCTAACTCAAGATCATGAGTAGGATAATTCTTCTCATGTGGCTTTAACTGTATGGAGGCATTAGATATGACCTTACCATGCTGCATGAGAACACAACCTAAACCCACTCTGGATGCATCACAATAGACTACAAAACTGTCTGAATTATTTGGAATAGCTAGAACTGGAGCATTGGTGAATCGAGTCTTCAAGTATTGAAAGCTCGTCTAACATGAATTTGACCACTGAAACTTAATCTTCTTCTGAGTCAATCTAGACATGGGAGAGGCAATAGAAGAAAATCCCTCAACAAACCATCTATAATAGCCAGCAAAACCTAAGAAACTCCTAATATCTGATAGAGATACGAGTCGGGGCTAGTTTTTTACTACCCCAGTTATCTGAGGATCTACTCTAATTCCATCACCAAAAAAAATATGGCCAAGGAATGCTATTGATCTTAGCCAAAATTCACACTTTCTAAACTTAGTGAATAATTGGTGATCCCTGAGAGTCTGAAGAACAATCTTGAGATGGTTTGCATGATCATGCTCTGTGCAAAAATAGACCAGAATATCATCTATGAAGACTACGACAAACATGTCCAAGTACTGCTTGAACACACAATTCATCAAATCCATAAAAGCTGTAGGGGCATTGGTAAGACCAAATGACATGACTAAAAATTCAAAGTTACCATACCGAGTACGAAAAGCTGTCTTCGAAATGTTATATTCTCTAACTCTGAGCTGATGATAGCCTGATTTGAGGTCTATCTTAGAGAAGTAACTGGCACCCTGAAGTTGGTCGAATAGATCATCAATCCTGGGAAGAGGATATATGTTCTTGACCGTGACCTTGTTGAGTTGACGGTAATCAATACACATCCTGAGAGAACCGTCTTTCTTGCACATAAATAATACTAGCGTACCCCATAGGGAAACATTTGGTCTGATGAATCCCTTATCTAAGAGATCGTTCAACTGATCTTTCAGTTCATTGAGTTTTGCTGGTGCCATTCTATATGGCAGAATAGAAATAGGTTTAGTATCCGGAAGAAGGTCTATGCCGAAGTCTATTTCCCTTTCGGGAGGAGTGCCTGGAAGATCTTCGGGAAAGACATTTGAGTATTCATTAACAATAGGGACTATTTTGAGGCTGGGATATTCAAAACTGGAATCTTTAACGTGCACGAGATGATACACACACCCCTTAGGAATAATTTTCCTTGCCCGAAGGTAGGAAACAAGTTGACCCCTGAACACTAAAATACTACCCTTCCACTCTAGGACGGGCTCATTCGGGAACTGAAACTAAACTATCCTATTTCTGCAGTCGACTGTGGGATAGATGGAATGAAGCCGATCCATACCAAGAATAACATCAAAATCAGTCATCTCTAACTCCACTAAATTTGCTGACGTGAATTTCTAAGATATCATAATCAGGCAGTTCCTGTATACTCGCCAGGCTATAATGGTTTTACCCATTGGGGATAGAGACTGAGAAGGGCTCTACTAGGACTTCAGGACTGATTCCAAAATTGCATGCTATGTATGGAGTAACAAAAGACAAAGATGCACCTGGGTCTAGCAAAACATAAACATGAACATAGAAAATCTGTAATGTACCAGTAACGACATCAGGAAAATTTTCCTGATCCTACCTGGACTGAAGAGCATAGAGTTTATTTGGGCGTTGCCCACTGGTAGCAATGGAAATGGCACCCTGCTGGTCTGGGCAACTGGACTGAGCTATAGAATGATTTTGCTGGCCCTGAAGACTTGACTGCAGATACTCCCTAATCCTATGGCCTGGCTTGCCACAACCAAAATAGACATCACTTCCGGCTCTGTAAATGCCCTTGTGGTTTTTACCACCAGTCTGACAAAGGGGATTTATTCGGGCACTGCTAACACTGCCCTGAGATTTAGAGCCTAGAGCTTTGTCTCTATTGCCATCTCTGAACTTTGGCACTGGAGCACTGGCAGAGAAAGGAGCTGGAATGGCTGACTTTGAGTGAAACTGTGAACTGTAACACCCCAATTTGCTAAACTGAAATGCTACACGGTGCTCATGACCCCGAAGGACCACAAACTAACCCATGACTAATATCTGTACTTGTATACTACAAATCATAATATAATAATGCGGAATACATGTAACTGTAAGGCCATAAGGTTCAACTGAATACAATTCTGTGGGCGAACATACCCAAAATAACTAAATCTAAATGTAAATATGAAAGTAAATCCGAAAGCCTCTAAATTGTTTGAATAAGGAGTTGAAGGAATATGTCTCCATCTAACTTCGTAAAACTGAACTGCAGAGTAAATAAATAAATCAAATCATATTGTCCTCGAATTAATGAGGACTCACTGTGTCTCTGAGACTGGAACGCTACCGCTACTGCTGGGCTGGAGCTCGTGTCTCGGAACCTATGGTGTAACATAAAAAGAAAGCACCATAGTGAAAATATGTCAGTACAACTGGAGTACAGAGTATACGAGGAAGGTAGGATGAACATAAAGTGTTTCATGCATGAACAACACTGACTAACTAATATGAACGTGGGAGTGCAAACACACATATATAGAAACTGGGATCGTGAATATGTGATAGCATGACCTGTAAGCTAATACATGGTTTAATGATAATTGTTATGACTGATACTAGAACTGATAACATGGATGACTGTATCTGATAGTCCTGTATATACTAAAAATCTGAAGAACGCTCTGAGTTCTTTTACTAAGACTGTTACTGAAATTGATAACATGGATGACTATATCTGACAGTCCTGTATATGCTGAAATCTGAAAAACTATCTGACTTCTTTTACTGAGACTGATACTAAAACTGTGGGAAATATTGTTTAACTGAGATGCCCTGTGTATGCCATTATGGATAAGCTGGGGTCCAATCTCTGCCTCGACTAGAGGGGTATCAATACCGCGCCATTGGTAAGGACAACAATGAGTAACCCTAATCTGGAGGGTACTCAATAAGAACAGTAGGAACCCTAAACTGATGGGTTAAGCCACCTCATCAACCCTAAGCTGACTAGTTAAGATGTCTCAACCTACACTGGCTATGTAGTTCTGGAACACAAGGATTGCTACTAAGAATCACACCCTGAACTGGAGGGTGAGTTCCCATCCTTGGGTTCACTCGGTGCTAACCTCTACTCCTATCTGAAGGACACTGAACTGAATAACTAAGCTGAACTGAATAACTAAACTGAACTGATTAGATGAACTGATAATGATTAACTGGACGGATACTAGTGGTATTGTTTAGTAAAGCTAAACTAAGTTTACTGGATTCCAATGAATGGCAGAATGTACTGAGTTCTGAGGACTGGTTGAGAGTACTGAAGTTACTAAGATTGACTATAAATATTGAGGTTGCTGAGGTTACTGAGCACTAAGATTTCTGAGATTACTGGACTACTGAAATCACTGAGATTTCTGAGTCACATAACTGACTGAATTCTATAGATCATGGCTTGACTGAGAGTATCATGAAAACATGACATGGCTCTAGGCATACAACTATATTTTTTGGGTACAAGTACCCCCAGGACTCGATGGAAGGAAACTGACACACATGACTGACTTGATCATAAGAATAGAGTCCATAACATATAATATCATAAGTAGGGATGCCATACTATGCATGATTATCAACAATTTATTGCATGGAAAGGATTTCATGTCACATGGAAGTACTTGCAAAATCTTAATATCATGTTCATTGCATAATCATATTGGCAACTCATACTAATAGCATGGAAGTTCATGTGGATTGAATGGTTATCATGCATCTTGTTCATAAGTAGGATTTGCAAGTAAACATAGCATAATCTTATAAGAATAGTTCATGATTATTCCAACAATATTTACAAGGCACATTAACAAGATAGAAGTTGTTGGGATATAAGGGCATATCACGAAATATTCCCTTAGTCACAATTTAGCTATATTGCATGATTTCTAGCTCCTTAGGCATTTTATCAAACACCTTATATGCACATCTTAAGGATAGGTGAATTCATCAAATTATACATCATGAATAGCCCAATTTACATGTTTCCAACTCATATGATATCATGAATTCACAATGACATATAAAGATTCCATCTTGGGAATCACCCAATATCAACAACATGATCATCAACACCCAACAATATACAAATCATACTTTTATAATGAAAAGGAGGAAAAAACCAAGTATTAACATGGATATGATCATATCACCACAATCAACCAAGCTTTTTGTATTTTAAAGATTGATTCTTGAACTCTATGAACGAATTGAATCCATATATGAACACTACGTACACCTTAGAAGGAAGATTCTTGATGATTGATGGAGGAATTTCCTTAAAATTGGATCTTCACACTTACTTATGCAACCCTAGTTGTTTTTCTCCTTTAGTTCTCTTGGATGATGAGCTTTGAGATGATAATAGGGTTGCAGTATGTTTAGAAGATATAAATTTCGTAGGGTTAAGTTTAGGGATGTGTAAGGAGTATTTAAAGACTTAATTACCTTTAAAATAACTTAAGACGGAGTGTTTTTGACACCTGGAATTGTCTTAGGCGGAGCCCAAGTAATCGCCTATGCTTGGGTTGGGCGGCGCCTAACCAATCGCCTATGATTGGGTTAGGAGACGCCTAACCAATCGCCTATGCTTACTATCTCTCATGAAAATGGGCATAACTTTTCGCTTGGGTATTGGATTAAGGCAAAATTGGTATCGTTGGAAAGCTAATTAGATTCTTTACAATTTAGTGGATTTAAATCATACAAAATACCATATTAACATCAAGTTATACTCGTTTAAAGATGACCCTTGCCAACTTGAACACTAAAACTTGATGGATTCAAAAACTCTTAGCTTGTATTACCTTAAGTGACTCATATGAACATTATTAATGGATCATAAGCTATAATATCATTAGGATATTCATAGTAAGTCATGTACTCAGCTATGGACTGAGCAAGTGTGGTAAATACGGCTTTAAACTCCGTATAGAAAACATGTTCGCCCAAAGGATCTTCGGGCTGAGGAGTTGGATAGTTTCATCTCTTTGGGGCCATGTTCTGGAATAAGAGAAGAATGGATTAGACTAAGAGTTTAACTTGTGATTATGCTCACTAGCATGACATGAATAATGAAGAAAGGGGACTGTTCCTAATACATCTTATAGCCTCCCGCACATAAATGTGACGCGCAACACACCCATGTACAAGACTCTACTAGATGCGGCTTTCAGACTTCCTAGGACTCTATTGAACCTTAGGCTCTGATACTAAGTTTGTAACACCCCGATTCGCTGAACCGAAATGCTACATGGTGCTCATGACCCCGAGGGACCACAAGCTAACCTATGACTGATATCTGTACCTGTATACTACAAATCATGATATAATAATGCAGAATACATAGAACTGTAAGGCCATAAGGTTCAACTGAATACAATCATGTTGGTGAAAATACCCAAAACAACTCAATCTGAACGTAAATCTGAACATAAATCTGAAACCTCTAAACTATCTGAATAAGGAGTTGTAGGAATATGTCTCCAACTAACTCTGTATAACTAAACTGAAGAAATAAATAAATGAATCAAATCATATTGTCCTTGAATCAATGAGGACTCACTGTGTCTCTACGACTGGAATGCTACCGCTACTGCTGGACTGGAGCTCGTGTCTCGAAACCTATGGTGTAACATAAAAAGAAAGCAACATAGTGAAAATCCGTCAGTACAAATGGAGTATTGAGTATACGAGAAAGGTAGGCTGAACATAAAGGGTTTCATGCATGAATAACACTGACTGACTAATATGAACGTAGGAGTACAAACACACATATATAGAAACTAGGACCATGAATACGTGATAGCATGACCTGTAAGCTAATACATGGTTTACTGATAACTGTCATGACTGATATTGAAACTGATAACATGGACGACTGTATCTGATAGTCCTGTACATACTAAAATCTAAAGAATGCCCTAAGTTCTTTTACTGAGACTGATACTGAAACTATGGGAAGTAGTGTTTAATCAACATGCCCCATGTATGTCATTATGGCTAAGCTGGGGTCCAAACTCTGCCCTGATTGGAGGGGTTTCAATACCGTGCCATGGGTAAGGACAACCTATGAGTGACCCTTATCTGGCGGGTACTCAATGACAATGGTGGGAACCCTAAACTGACGGGTTAAGCCACCTTATCAATCCTAATCTGATGGGTTAAGATGTCTCAACCTACACTGGCTACGTAGTTATGGAAAACAAGGATGACTACTAAGAATCACACCCTGAACTGGCGGGTGAGTTTCCATCTGGGGGTTCACTCGGTGCTAACCTCTACTCCCATCTGGAGGGACTGTACATGAATAACTGAGTGTGCATGACTTAATCTTACTGAATTCCATTGACTGGTGGAATGTTACTGATATATGACAACTGACTAAGATCATGAGGTTTTCCTAAGTCTCATGACTGACTGAAGTCTATGTAATCATAGCTTTAGTTCAGATATCATGAAACATGACATGGATCTAGGCACACAACTATAGTTTTCGAGTACAAGTACCCCCAGGACTCGATGGAAGGAAACTGAAACACATGACTGACTTGATCATAAGAGTAGAGTCCATAATTTATAATATCATAAGTAGGGATCTCATACTAAGAATGGTTACCAACAATGTATTGCATGGAAAGGATTTTATATCTCATGGAAATACTTACACAATCTTAATATCATGTTCATTGCATAATCATATTGGCAGCACATACCAATAGCATGGAAGTTCATGTGGATTGCATGGTTATCATACATCTTGTTCATAAGTAGGATTTGTAAGTAAACATAGCATAATCTCATAAGAATAGTTCATGAGTATTCCAACAACATTTACAAGGCACATTATCAACATAGAAGTCATTGGAACGTAAGGGCATATCATGAATCCTTCACTTAGTCACAATTTAGCTATATTGCATGATTTCTAGTTTCTTAGGCATTTTATCAAACTCCTTACATGAACATCTTAAGAATAGGTGAAATCATCAAATTATACATCATGAACAACCACATTTACGTGTTTCCAACTCATATGATATCATGAAATTCAAAAAAACATATAAAGATTCGATCTTGGGAATCACCCAATATGAACAACATGATCATCAACACCCAACAATATAGAAATCATACTTTATAATGAAAAAAAAGGGTTTTTGAGCTTTATGGATAAAAGGGATCCATAAATCAACTCACGCATACCTTAGAAGGAAGATTCTTGATGATTGACGGAGGAATTTCCTTGAAATCGGATATTAAAGGTTAGTTACACAATCCTAGTTGTTTTTCTCTTTTAGTTCTCTTGGATGATGAGATTTGAGATGATAATAGGGTTGTATTATGTTTAGAAGCTATACATTTCGGTGGGTTAAGTTTAGGGACGTGTAAGGAGTGTTAAAAAACTTTATTACCCTTAAAATAACTCAAAACGGAGTGGTTTTGGCACATGGAACTGACTTAGGCAGCGCCAAACTTATTGCCTAAGCTAGGTTGGGCGGAGCCTAACCAATCGCCTATGTTTGGGTTGGGCGGCGCCTAACCAATCGCCTATCCTTACTCTCTTTCATGAAAATGGGCATAACTTTTCGCTCGAGTATTGGATTAATGTGAAATTGGTATCGTTGGAAAGCTAATTCGATTCTCTACAATTTGGTGGGTATAAATAAGCCAAAATACCATATTAAAATCGAGTTATATTCGTTCATAGATGACCCTTGCAAAATCAAACACTAAAACTTGATGGATTCACAAACTCTTAGCTTGTGTTACCTTAAGTGACTCATATGAACATACTTTTCATCATAAGCTATCCTATATCTAGGATATTCGTTGTAAGTTATGTACTCAAGTATGAATCACAAGATAGGATATTTCATATGTAGGAATACTTATTCTCTTCCTAGTTTAAAAACATGCGGGGTATTACAGCATCACGGCCAGATCCTGGTTCGGGTCATGACAATATCTAATGATGTGATTATTTATCATTTTCAAAACCTAACGATTCATCAAATGCAATTGTATTAATAATATTAATACTTGTTTTCTAGTTTAAGTGGTTATTTAATATATATATGAAGTATAGGTATTGTAACGTCAAATCCTGGCTCCGCCTTTGACAAATAGTGCATCCTAATATACTATTATAATGGATCTTCAATGTGTTGTTACTTCGGTTTACCATAAATCTATATTTTCAACAAGAATATCAAATACAAGCTCAAACAACTTATAAAAAATCATAAGATGTTCATACTATTTCTCAAAATAGTAAAACAAAGTGATGAAGAAATAATAATCGAGTCCACTGAATTCATGATATGTTCTTAAGGAAATTATTTCCCTCAAGTACCCGAGGTTAATGGAATATATTTTCACGGGATAAAATAATTCACTGCAAAAAATGGTGGTACCTTAAATTTGCTGAACTGTGAAGCCATTCAGTGATTTTCAAATCACACTTGAGTTGTTAGGAAAAAAAGAGTTTATAACTCAAGAATTTGTGCCTATACCTAAGGAAAAATCAGGTATTTAAAACCAAAAGGTGTTGCTTCATAAAAGAAGCAATGATGCATGAAGAGTTGCACAGTTTCAAAGTGTTAAGTGCACATGCAGACCCATGTGCAATTACATATGGTTAGATGCGTCCACACATCGCATTTTTCTCAAAACCAAAAAATTGAGGCTAATATGCGCTGGCGCATGCGCCCATACAGGTCCATATGCGCTCGCACACCACTTTTTATCATTAAAATAATGAACTAAAGTGTCACAATGCTTCAACGTACGTTATAACATGCATCCGCATATGCTTGTGTGCATCCACAAATGGAAAAATTTTTGTATTGTATTTTTGGATTAAAAAATTATTATCTCTCAAGTTTCAATTAAATTTTTTCCGAAAAGTAGTCTCTCAATAATTTGATAAATCCAAATTTGAATTTGAATCTTAAGTTGAAGCCAAGTTGAGCCGAGTGAGCAACAACAATGATGATGTGAGGCTTGTCTTCTTCTTGCCTTATTAACAACAAGGATGAGTGCTTCTATAATTAAGCATAAGAAGCTCTCTTTCTCCCACCAATGTGGGAGAACACTTCTTTTATAAAGTGAAAATATAATTTATGTTTTCCCTCGATTTTCTATTCATATTTTATCACTAGAACCCAATAATCCTCTGCATGAATGGAGAATAACTATAAGATAAAAAATAATATAGACAAATGTGTGATTTACAAGCAAAAACTAATTACATCTGGATAAGTAGATGTAATTAGGATGCCTACAACCCTAGATAAGGAAACTAGCCGCTCATATTTGTAAAACAATCCATGGAATTCATAAGTGAAAGCATAGAATCAATCTCATAATAATATACGAAGAAAATGAAACTGAAGATGATCACAATACATATAAGAATATTTGTTAGGAACAACGTTGTACTTTCCCTACTTTGTTGTTTAATTAGGATGCCTAAAACCCTAGATAAGGAAACTAGCCGCTCATATTTGTAAAACAATCCATGGAATTCATAAGTGAAAGCATATAATCAATCTCATAATAATATACGAAAAAAACCCAAAGTCTCAAATTAATAAATCAACCAAAAACTAAGAACACAAAAATCCCAAGATTGAAATCCAGTCTTAATCAAAATATATTTTTTTGAATAGTATGAGGGCGTAAACTAACTAAAAAACATCAAAAGGGTATTTATAGGTTACATGAAAACCCTAATAAACCTTTCCAAAATAAAAGACAAAAGCTAGAGTCAGTAGCCACTTACGGGCCGTAGGTGGCCCCACATAGATGCCAGACTTCCAAAACTCCTACAAGACTCTCTGAATTTCATCTGGAACCTATGGGCCGTAGGTGGTACCTATAGGCCATAGGTGTCCACCATAGGTAGCAGGGTCAAATTTTCTAGTTTTTGAATCTATGAATCTCATCATCTCAACACTTGTTTTGGAACCTACACCATGTAGGTCATACCTACGGGCCATAGGTGCCCATATAGGTGGTCCAAAACTCAAGTTTTCACTTCTTCTCTCCCCTTTAGCTCCAAAAATCAGGTTTCCTGCAAAACATAATACAAAACACATCACAGTTAACAAAATGACCTAAGTAACTGTATATTTTTTGTATTTTTAAGCATCGAAAGTTCTATGAAACCATAACACATCATGTAACGCCCCGATCTGGTACCCAAAATTCTACACAGTGCTCATGACCCCGAAGGACCACAAGCTAACCCATGACTGATATCTGCACCTGACCACTACATATTATACTGTATAAATGTGGAAACATGAACGGGAAGGCCATAAGGTTCAATACTAATACATAACTGAAAATATGGTATAATAATACTAAAATAACTAAAATAACTGTCTGAACATACTGTAGTCTGAAAGCCTCCAAACTGTCTAAAAAAGGAGTTGATGGGACATGTCCCCAATAACTCTGACTATTGAGTGAAAACTATAATAATAATGTAATCATCATGTCCTCGAAGTATAAGGACTCACAACTAACTCTGACCGCTAAACCGGGATGCTACTGATGCCCTGCCGCTCGTGCTTCTAAACCTATGGTATAAGACACCATAGGTCAAATGCATTAGTACTTTGATGTACTAGTATGCAAGTGAGGTAGGCTGAATACAATAGGTTCATATGCATGAACAATACTAACTGACTGACTAACATTAACGTGAGAATACATACATACATATGTAACTGTATCTGACATCTTGATAGGACTGAATTCTGAGTTCTGACTACTGATTCTACTGATTTTGACATCTGAGTCACTGATGAGTGAGAAATACTGATACTGTATTACTGAATACTAAGTACTGAAGGGCTGATACTATGTTACTAATACATGAATAGCGATTTCTGACAGTTTTGATTATAAAGAACTATCCTGGTTGACTGTATCTAACAGTCCTGAAGCTTAATACTAATAATATGAGTTTGGATAACTGATATAACTAATAACATGAGTTTTGAGAACTGATATAACTAATAACATAAGTGACTATATCTGACAGTCCTGAATCTGATGGAACTAGCTGAGTTCCATACTGTATCTGAATTGACTGTATTTGATAGTCCTGAAATCTAAAAAACTATCTGAATTCTTTTACTGAGACTGAGACTGAGACTAAAACTAAGATTATGGGAGGAAATCATCTAACCGGCATGCCCGAAACTGAACTGGTAGGGTCCAACCTATAACCCCAGCTGGAATGGTGTCAGTACCGTGCCACAGGTAAAGACCTACTATGAGTATACCCTCACTGACAGGGAGCTCTTCCGTCAACCCCTCCTAGTTGGTAACCCAAATGAGATATATATATATTCCTAAATGTGTAGGGTGCATCTCAAACTACGCTATCTATATAGTTATAGAACACAAAGATTGCTTGTAAGGATCACACCCTCTACTAAATAACAGGTGAGTCCCCATCCTTGGGTTCACTCGGTGCTAAATCCTACTCCCAACTGAATAAACACTGAACGGATTAACTAAACTGAACTGATTTAACTGAACTAAATTGATTAACTGATGGTAGTGTTTAGCGGAGTTGAACTGAATTTAATGAGTTCCATTGACTGATGGAATACTACTGAGATCTGAGGACTGACTGGGAGTACTAAAGTTACTAAGACTTACTGAGAATACTGAGATCACGGAGATTACTAAACTATTGAGATTACTGAGATTTCCTGAGTCACATGACTGACTGAGTTCTATGGATCGTGGCTTGTCTGCGAGTATCATGAAAATATGTCATGGCTCTAGGCACACAGCTAAGTTATCGGGTACAAGTACCCCCAGGACTCAATAGAATGAAACTGACAAGGCTTGACACTTTCGATCGCATGACCAATATCCACAAATTCATAATTTCATAGTTGGGAATTTTATGAAGCACATGATTATCATAATGTTGTACATGGATAGTAATGCACGTAAACATGGAATAATTTCATGCTTCTAATCTTATGAACATCTTATCAAGTATCACAATGCATTGCTTTTGCATGAGAATCATTTTAATCAAGTAGGTATAACATAACTTAAGAGGCATGACATAATCTTGACACATGGAAACTATGTACTTGATCATCATTCATTAATTGGGGCATGTTATCAAGCACTTTTCATGCATATATAGAGCATAGGTATGATCATCAATTTAATACCACATGATTCCACCATTTAGCTCTATTGCATAAATTTCAACCCTATAATAACATGGTTTGATGGAAGCATGATAAAGATTCAATATTGGTAGTCATACAACCGTAGCAACGTGAACATAATTAATTAACCACATAAATATCATGATATAACATTTAAAAGAGGATTCTTGGGCTTTATGGATGAAATGGATCCATGAATGAACACTATGCATACCTTAGTTCTTGATTCTATGAAGATTGATGGAGAGATTCTTGAATTTGAGTCTTGGATTTGAACTCCCAATTGAAAATTCTAGCTTGTTCTTGAGAGAAATTTGAGAGAAACCCTATATTTTGGATAAAATATGGCTGAATCATGTGTTATAGGGTATATATAGAGGTGGAAAATTGACCCTTTTAACCCTAGATGCATCTTTAATTTCTGAGAAATTTTTTTGATTTTCATCCTTGGCACTACGCGGCTCTATCACGCCGTGTCTCTGGAAAGTGACAAATGGGAAATTACATGGTGCCGCGATGCAGAGCTATCATGTTGCCACCTTGTCTGCAAACTGGAAGTTTGGCGCGACGTGCCACTATCACGGAGCAACACTGGAAATTGACAATTTTTATTTGAGCTATCTCCGCGATGCGCTGAAGTCTCAAGTGATACACTGTCTCACTAAAAAGGCTCTAACTCTTCACTCGATGTCGTATTTGGGAAAATTTTGTATCAATGAAAAACTTATTTGATTCCCTATATGATAAAAAGTGAAAATCTTGAAAATACCATATTTATAAAAGTGGATTCATCTTTCAAATAAATCTTTAACTTTTTTGGGACGATTTTAAGCTAGGTAGAAGTACGGGGTATTACAATATCTCCCCCTTGGGAACATTCATCATCGAATGAGATTGTCTAAGAGGGGAGAAAAGACAACTTTCGTAAATACTGAGCATGAACAACTAAAGCATGATTTCGTGACTGACATGACTGAAGAGCTGAATGTAACATACTAAACATGCATATTTGATGCATGAATGATTAGCTGAATTCATACATATCTGATGCATGGATAATTGACTCATGAATACATGACTGAATTTTATGATGAATTGAATTTATCGTAGTGAGAATGTATGTCTGATGCTTGATTACATAACTAAGATGGTATATGAATGCATGATTGAATATGCAAGAGTACTTAGTACCAAGTTTGTAATGGGGATCTGAGCATGAACTGAATACCAAGTTTATAATGGTAGTTTGAAAATTGAACTGAGTATGTTTAAGAAAACTGTTAGATGACTGAAAGGCACTGATTACCCCATGATTATGCTTGTAGTATTTATGAACGGCAACCTGAGAACTTGACTGAGGCTGAAACATAACATATAAACTGAATTTCATGAACTGATTTGAGCCCTTAAATACATATCTCACGACTGGGATTCAGACTTGAGGGTCAACTTACGAGTATACCCTACTCCAAACTAGATTTATTACATGAAAAAGGATTGGGATATTTGGGTCATGAAAGTTTGGGGAATTATAGCGTATCTCCCCCTTGGGACACTACGTCCCTTGAAGAATGCTGACTTTACTGAGATATTGAAGAAAGACTAAAGTAACGCACAAGGCACATAGATTATGAATCATAACTGATTATCTGAGATCTAAACGGTACTTAGTTTGAATAACTGGGCCGAGGATATGGAGTTTTCTCACAAACATGAGAAATGGACTAACTGAGTAACGTAAAATAGCTAAGCATGAATTCAGGAAATACTGAATTATCCGAGGATACAAGTCCAGGCGGATAATATGATTTGGAAACATTCTATAAGCTGAGGTACTGAAACACTGATGACATATATGACTGATAACTACACGCCATGGTCAAGCAACACCTGAAGTTAGACTGTGGTACTGATCAGATTCTGAACTGAGGCTGAGGCTAACACTGTGTCTAAGACTATAGTAGAAACTGTAAATTAGTCTATAATTGGGGCTTATACAGGAACTGAACTTCAGTTTTTGATAATTGAGGTTTAGACTGATATTGAAGTACTAAGACCGGTACTGATAGCTACTAGGGGAAGATTGGCATATGCAAGGATCCAATGCTCAAATAAATACTATATCAACCTTAACACTCGACTAATACCTGAGGAACAGAATGCCAATATTATGGATTTATCAAGAGATTTAAACTGAGGGTATACATGACATAATCTGAGCTTGACTAATTACTAGAAGTAGAGCATGTGTCGTATGGACTGAACATATGGTAAAACATGACATGAGTGCCTGAGTCATGAGTTGGATAACTTACGTCTAAAATTTCTATGTTCATGGAACATGGCTCGTACTACTGAGGGTGTTAGAATCCGTCCTGCTAGGAATTCGACATGCACACGATCCTATGGAAAGTGTGTGAAACATGCGTAGGTAAAGTGATGACTGTGGTACAAAACAATTGTGCTGAGATAAGAGTTGGTCTGGAATCATCTTCCCTTAGTGATTACCTACACATACTGGAACTATAACAAAAATCTGAAGGCTTGACTTTCTAACCCCATTGTTTAACTGCTATGCAAGGTTTTAAAAGAAAAGGGACTTATAAATCTGAAGAAGCATGAACATATAAATAAGAGATCTATAACATACCCATGACTGCATCAGGAGGATTTTCCTGATTCTATTAGGATCGAAGTACATAGAGTCTACTTGGGTGTTGCCTACTGATAGCGCTGGAATTAGCACCCTGCTGATTCGGGCGATTAGACTGAAGTAAGGAGCGGAGATAACTCTGATAACCTGACTGGAGGCAATCTATGACCTTGTAACCTAAATCACCACATCCTAAACACACACCACTGTCGGCTCTACACACACCCTTATGATGCTTACCACACTCTATGCAAAACGAATGAGTAAGAATTCTGCTCTCAGGATTATGAGCCTTGGATCCTGATGCCCCATTTATATGGTCATTTTTGAACTTTGGTACTGAGGCACTAGCTGAAGAGTAAATTGGGGCTGAATATTTCTGACACAACCAAGAATGGTTACCACCCTGTGACCTATGTTGTACAAAACTATAACTACCTATTCTGGTTCTCTTATTTTCTCTCCCCTTCTTCTTAAGCTTATGCTCCTCCATCTGTTGGGCATATATCATAAGCCTAGATATGTCCATGTCACCAATCAACATCGTAGTCCTGCACTCCTTAACCACTCTACCTGATACCCCTAACACAAACTTATTCATTTTGGATCTGCTATCTGTTACTACACCTGAAACGTACCTGGATAACTGAATGAACTTGAGTGGGTATTCTTTTACGCTCATTGTACCTTGTCTAATTGATGAAATCTTACACTTTAGCCTCCTTTTGCTCTATGGGAAAGAACATATCTAAGAAAGTTGAAGCAAACTCTTCCTACTCTATGGGCTCTGTATCTGTACCCTTATCTACCTTTCACTGTTTATACCATGTATGGGCTGTATCTTATAGCTGATAGGTGGATAACTCTATGCTCTCACTGGAAGTCACTCCCATGATGTCTATGACTTTTTGAACCTGATCGAGGAACTCCTATGGATTCTCTTTAGACTTGGAACTGGTGAATAGAGGAGGATTCATTTGGGTGAAGTCCCGAATCCTGATTGGAATAGAATTTGCCACTGGGTTGGATGGAACAACAACTAGCCATTCATTTTAGGATGCGACTGAACTAGCTAGAGTAGTGAATGCAGTCCTGAATTCTGTATGAGAGACATGCTCATCCAGAGAATCTGGCTGAACGGGCTGAGGTGCTGACTAATTTCCATTTCCCTCTTCATTATTTCTTTTGGAAGGGATGATCTATAAACGAAGGGAATAAATAGATTAGACTAATATTTTAACTTTGAGCCTATGCTCACTGGCACGACATGAATACTGAAAGAAGGGAAACTATTCCTAAATCATCTCATAGCCTCCTGCACATAAGTGTGGTGCACAACACACGCATGTATAAGACTCTACTAGATGTGGATTTTCAGACTTCCTAGGATACTATTGAACATTAAATTCTGATACCAAGTTTGTAACACCCCGAATCTGGTACCCGTAATGCTATACGGTGCTCATGATCTCGAAGGACGACAAGCTAACCCATGACTGATATATGCAACTGAACACTCCATATATACTGTATAAATGTGGAAATATAAACTGGAAGGACATAAGGTTCAATACTAATAAATAAGTGAAAATATGGTATAATAATACCAAAATAACTGAAATAACTGTCTGAACATACTGTAGTATGAAAGCCTCTAAACTGTCTGAATAAGGAGTTGATGGGACATGTCCCCGACTAACTCTGACTATTGAAATAAACTGAAAACTAAAATAATAATGTAATCAATATGTCCTCAAAGGATGAGGACTCACAACTGACTCTGACTGCTGAACCGTGATGCTACTGATGCTCGTGCTTCTAAACCTATGGTATAATACACCATAGTGCAAATGCGTCAGTACTTTGAATATACTAGTATGCAAGTAAGGTAGGCTGGATACAATAGGTTCATATGTATGAACAATACTAACTGACTGACTAACATAAACGTGAGAATACATACATGCATACGTAACTATATTTGACTTCATGATAGGACTGAACACTGAGTTCTGACTACTGAGTCTACTGATTTTAACATCTGAGTCACTGATGAGTGAGAAATACTGATACTGTATTACTGAATATTGAGGGGTTGATACTATGTTACCGATACATGAATAACTATTTCTGACAGTTTTGATTATGAAGAATTGGTCTGGTTGACTGTATCTGATAGTCTTGAAGCTGAATACTAATAACATGAGTTTGGATAACTGATAACATGAGTTCTGAGAGCTGATATAACTGATAACATGAGTGACTGTATCTGACAGTCCTGAATCTGATGGAACTAGTTAAGTTTCATACTGTATCTGAATTGACTGTATCTGACAGTCCTGAAATTTGAAGAACTATCTAAGTTCTTTTACTGAGATTGAGACTGAAACTGAGACTGTGGGAGGTTATTATCTAACCGACATACCCCAGAACTAAACTGGTGGGGTCCAAACTGTAACCCTAGCTGGAAGGGTATCAGTATCGTTCCACGGGTAAAGACTTGCTGTGAGTATACCCTCGTTGACAGAGAGTTCTTCAGTTAACCCCTCCTAGTAGGTAACCCAAATGAGATGTATATATATCCCTAAATGCATAGAGTGCATCTCAACCTACGCTGGCTACATAGTTCTGGAACACAAGGATTGCTTCTAAGGATCACACCCTCCACTGAATAACAGGTGAGTCCCCATCCTTAGATTCACTCGATTCTGAATCCCACTCCCAATTGAATAGACACTAAAAAGATTAACTAAACTGACTTGATTTAACTAAACTGAACTGATTAACTGATGGTATCATTTAGTGAAGCTGAACTGAATTTATTGAGTTCTGTTGACTGATGGAATGCTACTGAGATCTGAGGACTGACTAAGAGTACTAAATTTACTGAGACTTACTGGGAATACTGAGATCACAGAGATTACTAAACTACTGAGATTACTGAGATTTCCTGAGTCACATGACTGACTGAGTTCTACGGATCGTGGCTTATCTGAGAGTATCGTGAAAATATGACATAGCTCTAGGCACAGAGCTAAGTTGTCGGGTACAAGTACACTTTCAATCGCATGACCAACATCCACAGATTCATAATTTCATAGTTGGGAATTTTATGAAGCACATGATTATCATAATGTTGTACATGGATAGTAATGTACGTAAACATGGCATAATTTTATGCTTCTAATCTTATGAACAGATATCAAGCAATCACAATGCATTGGTTTTGCATGGGAATCATTTTAATCAAGTAGGTATAGCATAACATAAGAGGCATGACATAATCTTGACACATGGAAACTATGTACTTGATCATCATTCATTAATTGGGGCATATTATCAAGCACCTTTCATACACACATAGAGCATAGGTATGATCATTAATTTAATACAACAGGGTTCTATTATTTAACTCTATTGCATAAATTTTAACCCTATACTAACATGGTTTCATGGAAGCATGATAAAGATTCAATATTGGTAGTCATACAACCATAAAAACATGAACATAATTAATTCACTACATAAATATCATGATATAACATTTAAAAGAGGATTCTTGGGCTTCATGGATGAAAGGGAACCATGAATGAACACTATGCATACCTCCATTCTTGATTCTATAAAGATTGATGGAGAGATTCTTGAATTTGAGTCTTGGATTTGAATTCCCAATTGAAAACCCTAGCTTGTTCTTGAGAGAAACTTGAGAGAAACCCTATATTTTGGATAAAATATGGCTGAATCACGTGTTATAGGGTATATATAGGGGTGGTAAATTGACCCTTTTAACCCTGGATACGTCTTTAATTTTTGAGAAAATTTCCCAATTTTCATCCTTGGCGCAACGCGGCGCTGTCGCGCCGTGTCTCTAGAAAGTGACAAATAGGAAATTACATAGTGTTGCGACACAGAGTTATCGCATTGCCACCTTGTCTGCTACCTGGAAGTTTAGCGCAATGTGCCTCTATCACAGAGCAACACTGGAAATTAACAATTGTAATTTGAGCTATCTTCGCGATGCACTGAAGTCTCAGGTAATACACTGTCTACTAAAAAGGCTATAACTCTTCACCCGGGTGTCGGATTTGGGCGAATTTGGTATCGATGAAAAGGTTACTAGATTCTCCACAAGATTAAAAGTAAAAATATTGAAACTAACATATTTATAAAAGTCCATTCATCTTTGAAATAAGTCTTTAACATTTTTGGGATGATTTTAAGCTAGGTAGAAGTACGGGGTATTACTCATCAACACCCCCAACTTAGAATATTTTCATGTCCTCAGGCAACAAAAATTCAATAAACAATACAACAACACTTAAATGGGAGAAACCCAAGACATATATGGTTGTCAATAATCAAATTTAAGCTCAAGATCATTACCCCTCCTATTCTAACACTTTAAACCAACTGTCTCTATCCATGAAGCACAATAATGTGACACAAGGAAATCTGGATATGGTATTAAATTAGAAGCAAATAATCATACATATGTATAAGTTACAATATTTAAACAAATAAGTAGCTAGAAACACAACCTATGTATCCTAATAATAAAGAAGTCCCACTCACTTAATAGAATTATGCACGTTAATGTAGGGGTGATAACGCGACACTCATACTCACAAAGAAGTTCAAACAATGGGCATAGAATACCATACGCTTGCCCTTATTTTCTTTACCTTAGATTTTAAATAGTCGGGTTTGGATCACTATAGGAATTTACTTGACTTATAATGTAGGCTTGAGGGATGGTATGGTACATATGGGAATTTAGTTACTAAGCCTCCTAGTCACTACAATTACGTTGGGGGTCTACTAATCAGCCAATTTCTTTTATTCCACCCTTGTTTCTCCTTTTTATTTTGTTGTAGCTCATTCAGGTTAGATATTGTTTTCTTTTAATTCTTTTTTTTCCATTTTTTCTTTATTTTTGTTCTTTTTCTACCACACCTAACCCTACTTTCTTTTCTCTCATTTACCCTTCTCCATACCCACTTCACATTACACATCCCTATGATAGCCACCCTTAACTTAAGCGATTTGCCTTAGTTGGGGTGTATAATATCCTAGGAGGACCAAGGCAAAAACAGATTCGTTTTAACAAAAATATGAAGGTGAAAGGTAAAGCAAGAGAATAGTATAAACAGGCTAAAAATAGGGATCAAGGGATACTTATTCATATTTAAAAGGTCATTTAGGCAAAAAGTGGACTTATTTCAAAAACTGCCTATGATCCTTTCCTAACCGACTATCCTACAACCTACGCAAAACTAACTAAGAAAGTTCTGAATTCCATATACAAAAGGAATAAAGTAAGCCTCTCACACACACATGGCACAAGGTTGCATCACAAGCTACTACCTATCCAATTCATGCAAAGGTTGGCTATGATTATTATGTCCCTAATTCTAATGCCATAACGAGATTCACAATGGTATCATATAGATACACATTTCACAGTTCAAAAACAATTTTTTAGTAGGTATTTCTTTTCTAAAAAATTAAAACAAAACATATCAACTGCTTTAGATACTTAGTTTTCTCCTAGTTACACAAAAAAACAAACACAGGATCCCTACAACTGGGACCCACTCTTCCTCCTATGTGAATAAATCAAATTATCTAGGGTCACACAAAAGAACAGATTTAGCAAATAAAGGGATAATTAGAGGAATATCTAGAATCAAGTTCTTAGTAAGAGACCGTACCTCTACTCGTAGTGTGGCCATCTCCTCCCGAATCCCACCTAGGTCAGGAGCCTCTATATCATTGAACCGAGCCAACACTCAGCTCTCAAATACATCCGTATAGAGTGCAACTCAGTAGTGAACTCCAATATCTCACTTGGAGTATATCCTTTATCTTAGTCTTTGCAGTCTCTAATATCGTCTAGACCTAAGGCCGAATTTTCCCATACAAAGATCAAGCTCGATCTCCACATTCTCAAGCTGGGCACCAGTCACATCCTTGCACTCTAGTAAGCAATATGAAGACTCCTGTAGCACTTCTATCGAACCTATGTATAGAGCTATAGTAGAGAGATGAGAGAGCACAAAAGATGCCCCAACCAACTTAGAAATGGAAGCTAGGGCTGAAGTAGGAGTGGTTAGGGACCCCTCTCCTTGAGTATTCATATCGGGTGCATATCTATACTCGCCCATCTTAAACTCAACATGAACCCCCGCATCATCAACATCTATATCCGAACTATCTACATGCTCTATCGGAACTGAGGGCCCCTCAAACTAGGCTAGAATTACTGTAGGAGGTGCACGAGCTCTCTAGGCAAAGACCAAGTTTTCCAAATCCTTGATCATACTCATCTATGCAATGCTCTTCACCTCTAGTATCCTATCAACATCTGAGATCTCAAGAACTCCTACTTCATCACACAACTGCTGGATGAGGTAAAGAAAGGACATAGTGGTCAAATCCCTGAATTTTTTATCATGTAATTCATACCTGATAATCGCTGCAAAATCAACCTTATATCCTGTTATTAAGATCGTGATCAACACATCTTAGTCCCATGTTAATAGATTGTCCATAGCAGTCAGAAACAAAAAGAAATGTACCACAATCCATCAAAAGTTTATGGCAAAATTTAGTGTCGCCTTCTTAATCTCCCCTTTTCCCTCAATCTAGAGGACGTTATCTCCTTAATAAAAAATTAGGTTGGTGATCTATCATGCCAAATCTAACCTATTTATTCTATGATCTATATCCCACATTGTTTTTCTGTCCCGTACAAATATCAATCTCTTATCACACTCAGAATTAGTTGTTGAGGCTATATCATCAGGCCCAAAATAAAATATATGGATGGACACTACTAAAAGATCAACTTGAAATCCTCTTACCAAAGTAGGCTCTAGCTGAGGCTGTGCTACACCTCTGCCATCTCTAGGTTTTGTCAAAACAACTATGGTGGAATAAGATATGTAGAACTCACGGACTGAAGGCAAATTGTAAGAACCCTAGGGTCTAGTCATCCACTCCAGCTGATAATAATCAAATGCAACCCACAGGTTTAGTGCCTCTATTATCCCCGATAACTCGATACTTCTCTCATTCTAAATATACCTCGTAGGTTGACCTGCCTTAGTAATAAATTTGTCTCTCTCATAAAGCACCTACATACCTACTACATACCATCTCAAGTTTATCTCAGCAATAGGAAAATCAGAGGTGTGTGTAGACTCGGAAGCTAGGCCATTCTGTGGTAAACTAGGAGGTTGAGGATCCTGTGAAGAAAGTTTTATGGATGGTGCGAGAGATGAGGGCACCAGGTGGGATACTTATATTGTACCATCCTCAGACTTAGGTACTGCTGATGCTGACTCAGTAGCTACTGCTGCGGACTCATCTTGTTACCCCTCCTCAGACTAGGGGTCCTATGTAGTCTCTTTCTCTATTGAATCAAACTCACCCTCCTGCTTAAAAGCCTTATATCCTTCCTTAAACTGGGGAGAGTATGGTGATAAATTCCTAGACGACTTCATCCTTGATCTAAGATTTGGTATCGCTATGGCTATCTGGGCTCAACCTATGTAGATATGGGATAAGTGCCCCACTATGTCTATGGTGGTAACTGAATGCCCAGGTTGGCTACAATAATGGTCTCAGTTGTAACCTATCTTTAGACCTTAGTCCGTGGGGCTTCTAGTCTGTCTATGATAACTTGGTACTCCTTCACTGAGCCGCTATGATCATTAGGAAATTCATCCAATATCTCGACTTTCTTGCCGCCTTCATCAAATCTTGTGGTGCCATAGTATCTAAAAAAGCAAGTGTTAGTGCGGGGAAAAAGGTAAAAGAGGAAAATTTGTAAAGAAAAATCAAAATTATCAAAATTCAAAATTTCCCAAATTTTACATCCCTCTAAGGTGTACTCAGCCCATTCCAGTCTAGTTTTACACACACAGCTTGTAACAATTTTCAAAACTTTTGGCAAGGCACACAAAACTTTTGGGATGCATCAATATTTTCCTCTTCTACATCCATTTAAGGAATGATCACAGAGTTTTAATTCAAGAACAATGCACTAATTTCAATTTATAGATTATTCAAGGCTCCTAGATATAAGTTTGTTGATCTTGTTACATAATTCGCAAGCAAATACGCATACCAATTGACTTATTTTTTACTAAGCACAAGAATTTACTAATGGTAGCTAAGAAATTTACCTTTGATTTGAAGAGATGGAAGTAGAAACTTGAAGAAGTGTAGAAACCCTAGCCTTGGAGAATGTTTAAGCGCACAAGTGATGGACTGAGGGATGAGTCTTGCCTTTTATAGAATTTGAGAGAAAGATGGAGAGTTTAAATTTTAGAGTTAGCTGGAAATTTTGAGATTAAGGGGCCTAAGGATCTAATCTTAAACTTTTAACATGAGGGTAGGCTGGTTTTGGGTCGGGTCAGGCTTGGGTAGGCCTAAAATTTTAAAAATTTTTGGGCACCTATAGTGACACTTATGGCTCCTAGGTGGCAGGCCGTAGGTGACCAAAATTTTGTACACTTTTTTAGCTCTCTAAACTTGTTGTTCTAACACCTACGACACCACTTACAAGGTCATATATAGGTTCGTAAGTAAAAGTTTAGAGTCCCCAAAATCTTCAAAATTGACTTCTAATATTTATTGCACAACTTATTTGGCCCGAGTAGGCCTTATGGCCCCCATAAGTGGATCAATAAGTCTCCTTACCTGGGATTTTCTAAATTTTGCAATGTTTTACCATGTTCTAGGTAGTTTCTTATGCTACATACATATAAAAAAGACAAACAACGTGATCACTAAAATAGTGTGTTGCTTCCCACCCAATGCTTGATTTAACATTGCGGCATGATGTGGCTATGTTGGTTACCTAGACTTTACCATCAAGCCTATGGGTTGCCTCTTATGCAGTGCTTGATTTAACATCGTGGCACGATGCGAGTACCTTGATTACTCAGACTTCATTAAGGTAATCATAGAGATGGCCTCCAGGATCATCAATACAGTCTATTACTGAGACCACCATCATGTTAGTTAGCTATCTCATGGTTCTACAAAAATTGAAGGTAACCTTTTCACCATTCAACCTGAACTTAAGATCCCCATTCTCCAGATCTACCAAACCTCTACCCATGGCCAAAAATGGTCTCCCCAAGATTATGGGTATCTCAAAGTCAACTTCACAATAAAAAATAACAAAGTCAGCTGAAAAATGAAGTTGTCCACTTTTACCATCACATCGAATAATATGCCCGTGGGTTTCTTCACTGTACGGTCTGCTATCAACAATTGCATTATCGTTGGTTTAGGATGTCTCAGGCCTAACTATTTGGATACTGCCAGCAACATCAAGTTAATGTTGGCACCCAAGTGACGCAGCGCTCTGGCAAACCTAGATATTTCAATTGTGCATGGGATTGTGAAGGCTCTGGGATCACCCTTATTTTGAGCAAGAGATCGTAAAGTGATTGAACTATATTAATTCAAACCACCAACATCTTCATAACTAACAACTCTCTTCTTTGTTACCGTATCTTTCATAAATTTCCCATATCCAGGCATTTACTCGAGAGCTTTAAGAAAAGGGGTATTCAGATTCAATTCTTTCATCATAACAATGAACTTTTTAAACTTTTGTTCTTCTTTATTCTTCTTCAACCTTTAAGGAAATGATGGGGGAGGTCATGGGATTGTCTTTACTATCGAATCATCGACCTTTCCCTTACCCTTGTCCTTGTCAGCATCATGATCAATACTTGTCAATTTTTTTAACTTAACATCAGGTGTCTAATCAACCTTAACACTATTATTCCTTGGATCATTAACCATATGCATGGGGGGATCAACTGTAGCCTTATTATTTTGAGTGGTGATGGCTAGTAAGTGATTGTAGTTATTAGGATTTTGCACCATATTGCAAAGAAGGGTGCCTGGATGCTGCTAACTCAATGTTGCTGAAATCTGCCTAAACTGTTGCTCTACTTACTTGATCACAGTATCATGTGATTCTACCTTCTGGGTCAAACCTGAAATGTCTGCCTTAATCTCTTTAAGGTAATTTTCCTGACTTTTCTGATCCTTTACTATCTTGCACAATATAGCCATCATCCTCAACTCAGTGTCATGGCTGCCTGGTGGAACATATGTACCACTTATTTCTTTATAATCATCCTTATATCTCCAATCACCATCTTTTTCTCGGCTCTAATTTTTGTACCTATCCCTATAGTAGTTCCAAACTTGGTTCCCTTGCCCCTTGGTATGGAAACCTACCAACTCTTTCTCTAGGTATTTTTTTTATTCATTAGAATCGTTTGATCTAGAGGCCTTACCTTGTGATCCCACTGCTTTCACCTTCTTAAAATTCATCATTGCGAACTACTTTGTTAATAATCCAACCTCCGTCCTTAGCTGAGTAACCCCTTGTGCCATTGTGTATTAATAAATTTATGCTCGCTAGAAGGTTTAGTAGCATACATGCCAGAATTTCAAAATTCCTATAGGACTCTCTAAACTTTATCTTCTAAAAGTTTATTTGGCACCTACAGGTCGTACGTGGTACCTATAGGCCGTAGGTGCCTATTGTAGGTAAAAGGGTCAAATTTTCCAGCTTCTGAATCTCTGAATCTCATCATCCTAACACTTATTTAGTACCTATGTCACATATAAAGCTCAAGTTTTCACTTTTTTTCTCCTATTTATCTCCCAAAGCCTAGTTTCCTAAAAAACACAACACAAAACACATTATATCTAACAAAATAACCTAATTAACTACATATTTTCATAGTTTTAAGCATTAAAAGTGCTATAAAGCCATAACACAACAATTCCTATTGATCAAACTATTTGGTCATATCTGTCAAACTTATAAACCATTTAAAAGCTTCAAACCATAAGTCTTATCCTTATTTCCTAAACATTGTCTTTATCATTAAAATGGAGAGAGAAAAAAACATTTGATTTTGCCATGGATTTGCTTGGAACTATGGTGTTCCCACAAGGAGAAAATGGCACCATTTATCAAAGAGTCATTACAGTGACACATGCCCTCTTCTATAGAGTATATTACAAAACCACTAAAGTATTTCGTACCTTAGCTCCCATGATTATCACTGAAATATATAGTGCTTTAGGAAGGTGTCAAGCCATGCATCATTTTTCCAATGGTGCAACCTTATATTGCAATGGTGGATGATAAAACATTTATTGAAAGATTGTAAAGTAGAGCAGTCGGACCCTCGGATAAGGGTAGATCTTTTATCATCGCATGACATTTGGCTATTCTTGCTTATGTTTAAGAAGATACTCTCCGAGATTTTGGCAACATCAAGTGTCGGATAAGCTAGCGGTTAATGATATGTACAAAGTGTGGTTGAAGGAGAATCTTGCTAGAACATTGGTACCGGGTCCGAATGTACCCACAAAGATCATTGATGTAGTGTTAAAACATCAGATTCGGATCCATAGGCTTTATGATGAATTTTGAATAAGTGAAATAGCACACCAACAAAAGCATATAAAGGATGTCGTAACTACACACCAGTTGAGAGAAGAGTTAAAGTGAGCTAGGCAAGAGGTTGATGATCTAATACAATGTTTTCTTGATTTGAATGATCACATGGCTTCTCAAATTGATAGCATCGGGAAAATGACCTATGAGAATAAAGAAAAATTATGCAGAAGCCACTTGATCATCAACAGATATCATATATGGCAAGAGGTGGATAAATCTAAGAGAGTGAAGGTCGATGGAGGATCATCTAGGAGTTAGTTTTTATCCCCTATGTGGGACTTTGTTCTTTTCATATCATTTCTCCTTCCCCTAATGGTTGTATCCCCTTATTTAACTTTTGCAAATAGTTATGGCTTTCTATATATCTATGGAGATTTTTTGGGGATAAGTGATTGGTTTAAAAGGCATGTTTTCTTTAAATTTGCAAGGGCAACCCTTGACTCAAAAGGGTCACCCAATTAGGACATGTTATTTATATTCTATTGTTGTGATAACTGTGTTATGTGATATAACTGTTTATATGCTATATTCATTATTAAATCAAATGTAAATTGATCTACTCCTCAACAAAGTCTTAGAAAACCCTTTAGGCAAAAATATACACTTACGATAGAAAGTCCGCCCAAAACTATAAATCCCCATAAAATCCTAAGCTTAATTCAATCCTTTACAACTTGTTAAGAGGTCCCAGATGTTGAAAATTTTAGCTAAGTATTCATACTTAGAGTTATTTTATCCTTCATAGTTGGCGATCTTATTTCATGACCCTTAAGACTATTAAATATCGATCTTTAAGTTGCTTCATGATCAGGAATATCAGTAGGCATTCTCGAATGAGTTTTAGATTTTTTGAAAATCATTTGAAGCACGTTTGGGAGTCCAAACCAATGTATCAACGCGATATTGAGGCACCGCATTGCTTATTGTATCGTTGAATATTTCCCACAACTTCTAGTGCAATTTATAGTGAATCGATGCGGACTAAACACGGAACATCAGTCATAACGTCTATCCTTTTGATGCAGTGTGTCGATCTGCGTGTTTCTACGCCAATTTTTAGTCATTAAAAATTCGCATACTTAGGGGTATTTGAGTCATTTTCCCAAGTCTATCAGCCCCCAAAACACGAGATTTAGCCACTTTAGAGGCAAAATCCATTCACTATTCTCAAAATTACTCAAGAAACAAAAAACTAGGGCTTCTAATTCAAGGTTCAAGATTCAAGAACTCACCATCAAAATTAGTCAATTCAAGTACCAAGGTATGTGAAGTGTTCATCCAAGGGTTCCTTCCGCCCTTGGAGTCCAAGAAACTCTTTTAAATTTCAAGTATATTGATTTCATAATTTTCATGATTGGATTCAAGTGTATTCATGATTAGAATGTTAATTGGGTTTCTAATCTATGGTTTACTATAATATTCATGAGGAATTGATTATTAGTTATGTAGTATCATGTGAGTTCATGCTAGAGCCATTGAATTTATGAATTTTGGAATTTATGTTATGATGCCTACATGTTGTTTTAGTATCATGTGTATAGTTGTGCTCCCCAAGTATTTGTTAAAATGCTCATGTGAACTAAATGGGGAAAAATCATGTCATGCTAATATATGTGTAAACTTATGCCTTACAAGTGTTTGATAAGATATCACTATGGATGAGTTATGAAAAAGTCCATAGTGTTATGCTTTTCAAGTTTACTCTATGCTTTACTTTTCATGCTATCGAGTCTTGGGGATATTTCAATACCCAAAAATTTAGTTGTTTACCTTGAGCTACAGTAGTTACAGAATAGTTTCAGTAGTGTTACGAATAGTTGAACTCAGTAATCAATCACAGTCTCAATTCAGTATTCAGTCCAAAATTTAGTGAAGTTCGTCAGTTAACCAGATTTAGTAGTATTCCATCAGTTAGTGAAACCTAGTGAATTCAGTTCAGTTCAGTTAGGTAGTACGATCAATGACAGATCAGTAAGGCCTAGTATAAACTAGAAATCAGTTCAGTGTCAATTAAGTTGGGAGTAAGATTAAACACCAAATAAACCAAGGGATAGGGGCTTTCCTGCCAGTATAGGTTTTGATACTTTATAGCAATCTCTACGTTACAGAACTATGTAGCCAGTGTAGGTTGAGATAACTTCCTGTCAAACTAGGGTTGATATATCTCATATGAATTTTCCTGCTAGCGAGGGTTGGCGAAAGAGCTTTATATCATAGAAGGTTAACTCATAACTTGTCTTTATCCGTGGCACGGTATTAACACCCTTCCAACTGGGGTTATAATTTAAACCCAATCTATTTAGAGAGGGGTATGTTGGTTAGAAAACTACCTCCTACAGTTTCAATCTCAGTATAGAACTTAGTTCGGATCTACAGAATCAGGACTGTTAGATACAGTCACCTAGCTCAATATATAACTCAGTTCAGTTCTACAGAATGAGGACTGTCAGAAACGGTTACCCAGTTATTAATCAGGACTTTCAAAAACAGTCACTCACTTATCAGTTTTATAGTATCAGTAAACTCAGCTATTAGTTAATCAATATTTATAAATCAATAACTAGCGTTGACATGATCTCAGTTATAATTTATGTATTCATGCATGTACTCTGATTCAATTATGTTCAAGTTATTCAGTCAGTTATTGTTCATGCATATGAACCCATACAACTTAACCTACCTCACTTAGCATACCAGTACATTTAAAGTATTGATGCATACTTTTCTTTAGTGCTATGATGTCTTATATCATAGGTTCAGACGTACGGGCTCTTGACCGTACTTAGCATCCCAGCCTATCAGCAATAGACTTAGTGATGATTACTCATAGCTCCAGGACAGAGTATTATTTTAGTATTTCATTATAGTTTTAAGTAGTTGGGATTAGTTGGGGGCTTGTCCCATTAACTCCATAATTCAGACAGTTAGAGGCTTTCAGAAAAATATTTTAGCATTTAGTATTCAGTATTTGTTTTCTGTTATGAACCTTGATGCGATTTCAGCCTACTTTCCATATTTATTTTAGTAATATTAGTATTGCAGTGTTATTATTATTCAGTGCTCATAGCAGGTACCGGTCATGGGTTAGATGGTGGTCCTTCGGGGTTGGTAGCATCGTGTAGAATCTGGGGTATAGACTCGGGGCATTACAAACATGGTAACAGAGATTAAGGTTCAACAGAGTCCTAATAAGTCTGAAAGCCGCGTATAGTAGAGTTTTGTGGATGGGTTTGTAGTGCGCCATACTTATGGATAGGGAGGCTATTAGATGTCTTAGAAAAAGTTTCCGTTCTTTCAATATTCATGTCGTGCGAGTGAGCATGAGCTCCAAATAAACTCTCAGTCTAATCCTTTCCCCTTTTATTTAGAGAACATGCCTAAAAAAAAGGACTAAGAAAAGAGGAACAGGAGACCAGCCAATACCTCAGCCCGATCTGCCAGATCCTCTAGAAGAGCATGTCTCCCATGCAGAAGTTAGAGCAATGTTAACCACCCTATCTCATTTTGTGTCAGCCTAGAATGAATGCCCAACTACTATTTTGGCCAACCAAGTGGACAATACTTCTGTAGCCATGATTCGGGACTTCACCCAAATGAACCCTCCATATTTTACTATGTCAAAGTTAGATAAGGACCCCTATGAATTTCTTGATCTGGTGTAGAAGGTTACATATACTATGGGTGTGACTACTAGTGAAAGTGTTGAGTTGCCCGCATATCAGTTACAGGATTTGACTCACTCATGGTTCAAATCGTGGAAAGTAGAGGGGACTGCAGATGCACGGCCCATAAAATGGAAGGAGTTTTCTATTGCTTTTCTGGATAGGTTCTTCCTACTAGAGTTAAAGAAAGTGAAGGTTTTAGAGTTTATTAATCTGAAGTAGGGAAATATGACAGTACAAGATTATTTCTCTCAAGTTTACTCAGTTAGCCAGATATGCCCCTCATGTGGTGGTAGATAGCAGATCTAAAATGAGTAAGTTTGTGTCTGGTGTGTCCAACAGTGTGGTCAAGGAGTGTAAGACCGCAATGTTGATTAAGGAGATGGGACATATCCAGGCGCATGGTCCACACTCAGTAGATAGAGGAGACTAAGAATAAAGAGAAAGAGAGGGAGAAAAAGAGAGCTAGAATAGGTAGCTTCAACTTCACTCAGCCTACGCCAGAGAGTGGGAATCGTCCTCAGTTTTGCCCAAACTCTTTTGTTCTAGATCCTTCCTCAGTTAGTATGTCAGTCCTAAAAATTTAGAGAAGGCAATAGAGATAGGGAGCTAGGCCCTAAACCCCAGGGTCGTGTTACGAGTGCCCGAACAAATCCTCTCTGCCAAAAGTATGGCAGAAACCATCAGGGTGTGTGTAGAGCTGGCAGTGACGTATGTTTTGAATATAGCAAGCCAGGTCACAGGGTCAGACAGTTTCCTCAGGTGGTTTCATAGAGTCAACATAATTGTACCCCAGCTCCGTTCGGTCGCCCGAATTAGCAGGGTGCCACTTCTAGCGCCACCCGTGGGCAACACCCAAACCAACTCTATGCACTTTAGTCCTGACAGGATGCTTTGTTAGATCCAGGAGCTTCTTTGTCCTTTGCAACTCTTTATGTAGCTGTTGACTTTGGAGTCAGTCCCAAAATTCTAGCAGAACCTTTCTCAGTCTCTACCCCAGTAGGTAAATCTATTGTAGCCCGACGGGTATACAGGAACTATCCAATTATGGTATTTAAGAAAGTCACTTTAGCATACTTAGTAGAATTTGAGATAATAGATTTTGATGTCATTCTTGGCATGGATTTGCTTCATTCATGCTATGCCTCAGTTAACTACAAAAATAAAATAGTCCAATTTCAGTTTTTGAATGAACTTGTTCTAGAATTGAGGGGTAGTACCTCAGCACTTAATGGTCAGCTTCTTTCTTACATAAGGGAAAGAAAAATGATATCTAAGGGATATGTCTATTATCTCATTCGAGTTAAGGATTTTAGTTCTGATACTCCAGTCTTGAGTCAGTTTCAGTAGTACATGAATTCCAAGATGTGTTTCTTGAAGATCTTCTCAAATTTCCTCCCGAGGGAGAAATTGACTTCAGAATAGACCTTCTTCCAAATACTCAGCCCATATCAATTTTGCCATATAGAATGGATCTAACAGAACTCAAAGAATTAAAAGAATAGTTGAAAAATCTCCTAGATAAGGGATTCATCAGACCCAGCATATCCCCATGGGATGCACCAATCCTATTCGTGCACAAGAAAGATAGTTCTCTTAAAATGTGTATTGACTACCATCAGCTAAATAAGGTCAAAGTTAAGTACAAGTATCCACTTCCCAAAATCGATGTCATGTTTGACCAACTTTAGCGTGCCAGTTACTTTTCTAATATAGACCTCAGATCAGGCTATTATTAGCTCAGAGTCAGAGAATATGACAATTCAAAAATAACTTTCAGAACTCGGTGTGGTCACTTCAAATTCCTAGTCACTTCGGTACTTGGACATGTTCATCATAGTCTTCATAGATGACATTCTTTTATATTCTCGTAGTGAACATGATCATGCACACCATCTTAGAATAGTGTTACAAACTCTCAAAAATCATTAGCTATTCACTAAATTTAGTAAGTGCGAATTTTCGCTAAGGTCAGTAACTTTCCTTGGCTATATCATTTTTGATGACGGCATTAGAGTTGATACCCAAAAGATCGAAGTAGTGAGAAACTGGCCCAGACCCATCTCTCTGTTAGATATCAAAAGTTTCTAATCCATGGTTTATTATAAGATTCATGAGGAATTGATTATCATGTGTGTAGTATTATGTGAATTCATGTTAAAGACATTGAATTTGTGAATTTGGTAATTTATGTTATGATGCCTACATGCTGTTTTAGTATCATGTGCATAGTTGTGCTCCCCAAGCATTTGTTAAAATGCTCATGTCAACTAAATGGGGAAAAATCAAGTCATGGTAGTACATATGTAAACTTATGCCTTATAAGTGTTTGATAAAATGCCCCTATGGATGAGTTATGAACAAGTGCACGGTGTTATGCTTTTCAAGTTTACTCTATGCTTTACGTTTCATACTATTGAGTGCTAGCAGAATTTTAATACCCAAAAATTTAGCTGTTTACCTTAAGCTATAGTCGTTATATCATAGTCTCTGTAGTGTTACGAACAGTAGTACTTAGTAATCAGTCAAAGTCTCAGTTCATTATTCAATCTAGAATTCAGTGAAATTAGTCAGTTAACCAGATTCAATAGTATTCCATTAGTTAGAGGAACCCAGTGAATTTAGTTTAGTTCAGTTAGACCATACAATCAGTGACAGATAAGTGAAGCCTAGTATGTACTAGAAATCAGTGCAGTGTCTATTGAGTTAGGAGTACGATTCAGCACCGAGCAAATCAAAGAATGGGGCATTCCTGCCAGTATAGGGTTTGATCCTTAGTAGCAATCCCTGTGTTATAGAACTATGTAGCCAACCTAGGTTGAGATATCTTCCTGCCCACTAAGGTTGATACATCTCATACGATTTTTCCTAGTAGAGAGGGATGACGAAAGAGCTTTCTTTCAGAGAGGGTTAACTCACAACTTATCTTTACCCGTGGCACAATACTGATACCCTTCCAACTAGGGTTATAGGTTGGACCCTAATCTATTCAGAGAGGGGCATGTCGGTTAGATAACTACCTCTCACTGTTTCAGTTTCAATTTCAGTCTCAGTATAGAATTTAGTTTGGTTCTACAGAATTAGGACTGTCAGATACAGTCACCTAGCATAGTATAGAACTTAGTTCAGTTCTATAGAATTAGGACAGTCAGAAATAGTGACCCAGTTATCAATCAAGACTTTCATAAATAGTCACTCAGTTATTAGTATTATAGTATTAGTAAACTCAGATATCAATTAATCAGTATTCAGAACTTAGTAACCAGCGTTGACATGATCTCAGTTATAGTTTATGTATTCTTGCATGTACTCATATTTAGTTAGGTTCATGTTATTCTGTCCGTTATTGTTCCGGCATATGAACCCATGCATATCAGCCTACCTTACTTAACATGCCAGTACATTCAAAGTACTGACGTATACTTTACTTTTGTGCTATGATGTCTTATATCATAGGTTCAGATGCACGGGCTCCAGACCAAACTTAATAGCCCAGCCTATCAGCAACAGACTTAGTGGTGAGTCCTCATAGATTGAGTATAGAGTATTATTTTAGTATTTTAGTACAGTTTTTAGTAGTCGGGGTTCATTGGGGCCTTGTTCCATCAACTCTATAATTCAGACAGTTAGAGGTTTTCAGACTAAAGTATTTCAGATAGATATTTTAGTATTCAGTATTTGTTTTCAGTTATGAACCTTGTGGAAATTTTAGCCTACCTTCTACATTTATTACAGTAATATTAGTATTGCAGTGTTATTATTATTCAGTGCTCATAAAAGGTACCAGTCATTGGATATTTGGTGGTCCTTCGGGGTCATTAGCACCGTATAGCATATGGGTTACAGACTCAAGGTGTTACAAACTTGGTATCAGAGCCTAAGGTTTAACAGAGCTGGGAAGCATGACAGTTCAATAGTATTTCTCTCAAGTTTACTTAGTTAGCTAGATATGCCCCTCATGTCGTGGCAGATAGTAGATATAAGTTGAGTAAGTTTGTGTCTGATATGTCTAGCAGTATGGTCAAGGAGTGTAGGACCGCAATGCTGATTAAGGAGATGGAAATATCTAGGCTCATGGTCCATGCTCAGCAGATAGAGGAGGCTTAGAATAAAGAGAAGGAGAACAAAAGAGCTAGAATAGGTAGCTTCAACTTCTCTCAGCCTAAGTTCAAGGGTGGGAATAGTCCTCAGTTCTGCCTAAACTCTTCAGTTCCAGCTCTATCCTCAGCCAATTCTCTAGTACCAAAACTCAATGATGATAATAGAGATAGGGCGCCAGACCCTAAATACCAGGGTAGTGTTAGCAGTGCCCAAACAAATCATTTCTGCTAGAAGTATGGCACAAGCCATCAGGGTGTCTGTAGAGCTGGAAGTGATGTGTGTTTTAGATATGGCAAGCCAGTCCACAAGGTTAGATAGTGTCCTTAGGTAGGTTCGTAGAGTCAGGATAATGACCCCCAGCTCAGTCTGGATGCTCGAATCTGTAAGGTGCCACTTCCAGTTCCACCAATAGGCAACGCCCAAACCAACTCTATGCACTTCAGTCATGACAGGATCAGGAGAGTTCTTCAGTTTATCATCACTAGTGTATCCTCGTGGGGTGCACCAGTCCTATTCATTTGTAAGAAAGACAGTTCTCTCAGAATGTGTATTGACTACCGTCAGCTAAATAAAGTCATGATCAAGAACAAGTATCCATTTCCTAAAATTGATGACTTATTTTCCTAACTTCTTGGTGCTAATTAATTTTCTAAGATAGACCTTAGATCAGGATATCACCAGCTCAGAGTCAGAGAATGTGACATTCCAAAAATAGCTTTTAAAACTCCGTATGGTCACTTCGAATTTCTAGTCATATTCTTTGGTCATACTAATGCCTCAGCAACTTTCATGGACTTAATGAACCGTGTGTTCAAGAAGTAATTGGACATGTTTATTATAGTCTTCATATATGACATTCTTGTCTACTCATGTAGTGAACATGATCACGCAGACCATCTTAGAATAGTGTTATAGTCTCTCAAAAATCATCAGGTTTTTACAAAATTTAGTAAGTGCAAATTTTGGCTAAGGTCAGTAGCTTTCCTTGGCCATATTATTTTTGATGATGGCATTAGATTTGATCCCCAAAAGACCCAAGTAGTGACAAATTAGCCCAGATCCATCTCTCTATCAGATATCAAGATTTTCTTATGCTTAGCCGGCTATTACTGTTGGTTTATTGAGGGATTTTCATCTATTGCATCCCCCATGTCCAGATTGACCCAGAAAAAAGTCAAGTTCTAGTGTTCAAATTTCTGTGAGAAGAGATTTTTTAGGAGTTAAAGACACGACTCACAACTTCAGTTTTAACTCTACCAGATAGTTTAGATAGGTTTGTGGTATATTGTGATGCCTCTAGGGTTCGTTTGGAGTGTGTTTTTATGTAGAGAGGTAAGGTCATAGCCTATGACTCTAGACAATTAAACCCCATGAGAATAACTACCCCACCCATAATCTTGAGTTAGCAGTTGTAGTATTTGCCTGAAAAAATTTGGTGGCACTATTTGTATGGGGTACATGTTGATGTGTTTACAGACCATAAGAGCCTCCAGTATGTGTTCTCTCCGAAAGTCCTAAACTTCCACTAGATAAGGTGGTTAGAGTTTTTGAAAGACTATGACATGAGTGTTTTGTATCATCCAGGCAAGGCCAATATAGTGGATAATGCTTTCAGTAGGATGTCTATGGGTAGTGTTGCTCATGTGGAAGATGATAAGAAGAAGTTAGTTTAGGAGATTCATCAGCTTACTCGACTAGGTGTCCACTTAATAAATTCAGCAGAAGGTAGTGTATGGGTGCAGAGTAGTTCAGAATCATCTCTGGTTTCTGAGGTGAAGGAAAAATAGGACAAACATCCGAGTCTAGTTAAATTAAAATAGCCAGTCAGAGATTAGAGAGTGGAGGTTTACTCCCAAGGGAGAGATTGTGTATTTTGATGCCAGTGTCTGCTATGTGTGCCAGGTGTAGATAACTTGAGGCAGCGGATTTATGCAAAAGTGCTTGGTGCACACTACTCTATTCATCCAGGGTCACTTAGATGTACCACGACTTGCGGGAAGTCTATGATGGAGTAGGATGAAAATAGATATTTCAAAGTATGTAGAAAAATGCTCAATATGTCAGCAGGTGAAGATTGAACATCAGAAGCCTAGTGGGTCCATGCAGGTGTTCAGTATTCCTATATGGAAATAGGAAGAAATGATCATGGACTTTGTGATGGGTTTCCCTCGTACTCATCGCCAGCATAATTCTATATGGGTTATCGTAGATAGGATGACCAATTAATCTTATTTCTTACCAGTCCATACCACTTATTAAGCCAAGGATTATGCCAAGCTCTATGTCCGAGAGTTGGTCAGATTGCACAGAGTTTCGTTATCAATCATCTCTAATAGAGGTACCCAGTTTACCTCTCATTTATGGAAAGCCTTCCAAAAGGATCTTGGTACCCAAGTTCACCTTAGCATAGCCTTCCACCCTCATACAAAAGATCAAGTAGAAAGGAGCATTCAGACTTTGGAAGACATGCTAAGAGCATGTTCCATTGACTTTAAGGGTAGTTGGGATGACTGCTTGCCCTTGATTGAGTTTGCATATAACAACAGTTACCATTCCAGCATTCAGATGGCTCTGTTTAAGGTGCTTTATGGAAGGAGATATAGATCTCCAATTGGTTGGTTTTAAGTGGGTGAGGCCATATTGGTAATGCCTGACTTGTTATTTGATACCTTAGAAAAGTTTCAGTTGATCAGGGAAAGACTTAAGAAAGCTTAGAGCCGACAGAAATTGTGTACCGACATGCACAGAAAGGATCTCATGCTTGAGATTGGTAACTATATGTATTTAAAAATCTCTCCTGTGAAAGAAGTGAAGAGGTTTGGCAAGAAGGGGAAGCTCATTCCCCGATATTTCGGTCCTTACCGAATTCTCATGCATTTCGAAAAGGTAACTTACGAGCTTGAGTTACCTTCAAACTTAGATTCAGTGCACCTAGTGTTTCATGTCTCCTTGATAAAGAAATGCATAGGTGACCTAATAATTTTAGTCCCTGCAGAGGGTATAGATGTTCATAACAACCTCTCTTATGAGGAAATTCTAGTCGAAATGCATGATTATCAGATTCGCAAACTGCGGATCAAAGAAGTCCCTTTAGTCAAAGTTTATTGGCGGAATTAGTTCATTAAGGGAGAAACTTGGGAAGTAGAAGCAGATATGCGGTCCAAGTATCCTCACCTATTCTCCGTAAACTCATACTCAGCTTAAGGTAATAGTTTTCCTTAAATTTACTCAGTTTGATATTCAGATGGAGTTACCAACTTGGTATCAAGTAATGTTGCATACTCTGTCATGCATTCATGAATCATTTTATTTATGTACTCATGCATCAGATATGCATATTCAGTATATAAACGTAGCTTATCAGTAATATTAGTTATGAAATCATGCATCAATTATGCATGTTTAGAACAATAATTCAGTATAGCAGTAGTCTCAGACATTAAATTATGCTTCAGTTGTGCATTTCCAATATGTACTTTCAGTCTATCAGTTCTCCCGTCTTAGTAAGTCTCATTCGAGGACGAATGTTCCCAAAGGGGAGATATTGTAAAGCCCCAATAAATCCTAAGCTTAATTCAGTCTTTTAAAGTTTGTTAAGGGGTCCCAGACTTAGAAAACTTTAGCAAGGTATTCATACTTAGGGTTATTTTAGCCTTCATAGTGGGCAATATTATTTCTCGACCCTGACGACCATTAAATATCAATCTTTAAGTTGCTTTATGATTAGAAATGTCAGTGGGTGTTCTAGGACGAGTTTCAGATTTTTCAAACATCATTTGAAGCATGTTTTTGAGTCCAAACCAATGTATCGACGCGATCTCAACGCGCCGTGTCTCCTATCGTATTGATGAATATTTCCCCCAGTTTCCAGTACAATTTTCTATGAATCGATGTGGACTCGACGCGATGCATCAGCCATAGCGTCAATCCCTTCGACACGGTGCGTAGGTCTATGCAGCACTAGGCCAGTTTTCAGTCATTAAAATATCGCATCCTCAAGTCTATTTGGGTCATTTTCCCACATCTGTCAGCCCCTAAAACACGAGATTTAACCACTTTAGAGGCAAAATCCACTGACTATTCTCAAAATTACTCAAGAAACAAAACCCTAAGACTTCTAATTCGTGGTTCAAGATTCAAGAACTCACAATCAACCTTAGTCAGTCCAAGTACCAAGGTATGTGAAGTATTCATCCAAGGGTTTTTTCCGCCCTTGGAGTCCATGAAACTCTTTTAAACTTCAAGTGGATTGATTTCATGATTGGATTCAAGTGTAATCATGATTACAATGTTATTAGGGTTTCAAATCCATGGTTTATTATAGGATTCATGAGGAATTGATTATCATGTGTGTAGTATCATGTGAATTTATGTTAAAGCCATTGAATTTGTGAATTTGGAAATTTATGTTATGATGCCTACATGTTGTTTTAGTACCATGTTCATAGTTGTGCTCCCCAAGTGCTTGTTAAAATGCTCAAAAATGGGGAAAAATCATGTCATGCTAGTATATGTGTAGACTTATGCCTTACAAGTGTTTGATAAAATGTCCTTATGGATGAGTTATGAACAAGGGCACAATGTTATGCTTTTCAAGTTTACTATATGCTTTAGTTTTCATGCTATCGAGTCCTGGGGATATTTCAATGCCCAAAAATTTGGATGTTTACCTAGAGATACAGTAGTTACAGAATAGTCTCAGTAGTGTTACGAATAGTACTACTCAGTAATCAGTCACATTCTTAGTTTAGTATTCAATCCAGAATTCAGTGAAATCAGTCAGTTAACCAGATTCAGTAGTATTCCATTAGTTAGTGAAACCTAGTGAATTCAGTTTAGTTCAGTTAGACAGTACGATTAGTGATAGATCAGTCAAGCCTAGTATTGAATAGAAATCAATTTAGTGTCTATTGAGTTGGGAGTAGGATTCAGCACTGAGCGAACCCAAGGATGGGGGCATTCTTGCCAGTATAGGGTTTGATCCTTAGTAGAAATCCTTGTATTACCGAACTACATTGCTAGCATAGGTTGAGATATCTTCCTACCAAACTATGGTTGATACATCTCGTATAAGTTTTCCTGCCAGTGAGGGTTGACAAAAGAGCTTCATGTGAGAGAGAGTTAACTCACAACTTGTCTTTACCTGTGGTATGGTACTGACACCTTTCAAACTGGGGTTACCGGTTGGAATCCAATCCATTCAAAGAGGGGCATGTCGGTTAGATAACTACCTCCTACAATTTCAGTTTTAGTTTCAGTCTTAGTATATAACTCAGTTCAGTTCTACAAAATTAGGACTGTCAGATACAGTCACCCAGCTCAGTTTAGAACTATTTAGTTCTAGAGAATTACGAATGTTAGAAATAGTCTCCCAATTGTCAATCAGGACTATCAGAAACAGTCACTCAGTTATCAGTATTACAGTATCAGTAAACTCAGATATCAGTTAATCAGTATTCAGAACTCAGTAACCAGCGTTTACTTGATCTATATTATAGTTTTTGTATTTATATATGTACTTTTATTCAGTTATGTTCACATTATTCAGTCAGTAATTGTTTAGGAATATGTATTTATACATGTACTTTTTCTTTGTGCTATGATGTATTATATCATAGGTTCAGATGCACGGGATCCTGACCGTACTTAGCAGCCCAGCCTATCAGTAGCAGACTTAGTGGTGAGTCCTCATAGCTCAAGGATAGAGTATTATTTTAGTATTTTAGTATATTTCTTATGGTCGGGGTTAGTGGGGGTTTGTCCCATCAACTCCATAATTCAGATCATTAGAGGCTTTCAAACTAGAGTATTTAAGATAGATATTTTAGTATTCAGTGTTTAGTATTTGTTTTTAGTTATGAACCTTATGGCGATTTTAGCCTACCTTCCGCATTTATTTTAGTAATATCAGTATTCAATGTAATTATTATTTAGTACTCATAACATGTGCCAATCTTGGGTTAGCTGGTGCTGTTTTGGGGTCGTTAGCATTGTGTAGCATCCGGGGTACAGACCCGAGGCATTACAAACTTATGATTAGAGCCTAAGGTTAAATAGAGTCCTAGGAAGTTCGAAATCCACGTCTAGTAGAGTCATGTGCTTGGGTGTGTAGCGCACTACACTTATGGACAGGGGGCTATTGGATGTCATAGGGAAAGTTTCCCTTCTTTTAGTATTCATCTCGTGCGAGTGAGCATGAGCTCCAGTTAAATTCTATGTTTAATCCTTTCCCCATTTATTTACATAACATGCCTCCATAAAAGAACTAAGGAAAGAGGAATGGGAGACTAGCCAGCACCTCAGCCCATCCAACCAGATCCTCTAGATGAGTATGTCTCTCACGCAGAATTTAGAGCAACTTTTACCACCCTAAATCATTTTTTGGTAGCCCATAATGAACACCATTTATCGTTCTAGCCAACCCAATCTCCAATACTACTGCAGCTAGGATTCAGGACTTCCCTCGAATGAAACCTCCTTCTTTTACTGGGTCAAAGTTAGATGAGGACCCATAAGAATAAATTGATCAGGTGCAGAAGGTTACAGATATTATGGGGGTGACTGCTCGTGGTTCAAACAACAGAAAGTAGAGAGGGTCGTAGATGCAGGGTCCATAGAATGGGAGGAGTTTGCTCTTTATTTCCTGGGTAGGTTCTTCCCAATAGAGTTGAGGAAAACAATGTTTTTAGAGTTTATTATTCTGAAGCAGGGCCACATGATAGTACAAGAGTATTTCTCTCAAGTATACTCAGTTAGCCAGATATGCCCCTCATGTTGTGGCAGATAACAATCTAAGATGAGTAAATTTGTGCCTATTGTGTCCAACAATGTGGTTAAGGAGTGTAGGACTATAATGCTGATTAAGAAAATGGACATATCTAGGCTCATGGTCTACGCTCAGTAGACAGATGAGACTAAGAATAAAGAGAAGGAGAGAGAGAAGAAGAGAGCTTGAATAGGTAGCTTCAACTCCACTCAACTTAAGTTAGAGGGTGGGAATCGTCCTTAGTTTTGCCTGAACACTTCAGTTCCAGCTCCATCCTCTGCCAGTGATCCAGTTTCAAAATTTAAAGACTATAATAGATATAGGGCTCTAGGCCCTAAACCCCAGGGTAGTGTTAGCAGTACCCGAACAAATCCTCTCAGCCAGAAGTATGGCAGAAACCATTAGGGTATCTACTGAGCTGGTAGTGACATATGTTTTAGATGTTTCAATCTAATCCATAATGTCAGACAGTTTCCTCAAGTAGGTTAGAAGAGTAAGCATAATCATCCCCCACCTCAGTCCGGTCGCCTCAATCAGCAGGGTACCACTTCCAGCGCTACTAGTGAGCAAGGCCTAAACTAACTCTATGCACTTCAGTCCCGATAGGATCAGGAGAGTTCTCCTGATGTGGTCACTAGTACAATACATGTTTATTATTTGCATGTTTATGCTTTGCTAGATCCAGGAGCTTTTTTGTCTTTTAAAACTCTTTGTATAGCTCTTGACTTCAGAGTTGGTCTCAAAATTCTAGCAGAGCCTTTCTCTATTTCTACCTTAGTGGGTAAATCTATCATATCATGATGAGTATACAGGATCTGTCCAATTATGGTATCATCAAAAGTCATTTCAGCAGACTTAGTAGAAATAGTGATGATAGATTTTGATATCATTCTCAGCATAGATTGGCTTCATTCATGCTATTCCTTAGCTGACTATTGAAATAGATTGTCTAATTTCAGTTTCTAAATGAATTGGTTCTATAATCGAGGGGTAGTACCTCAGCACTTAGGGGTCAGCTTGTTTCTGACCTATGGTTGAGAAAAATGATATCTAAGGAATATGTCTATCATCTCGTTTGAGTTAAGGATTCTATCTCTAATATTCCGAGTCTTGAGTTCCAGTAGCATGTGAATTCCCAAATATATTTCTGAAAGATCTTCCTGAAGTTCCTCCGAAGAGGGAAATTGACTTCGGAATAGACCTTCCAGATACTCAACCCATATCTATTCTGCCACAAAGAATGGCTCCAGCAGAACTCAAAGAATTAAAAAAATAGTTGAAGAATCTTCTAGATAAAGGATTCTTCAGACCCAGCGTATCCCCATGGGGTGCACCAATCCTATTCGTACACAAGAAAGACAATTCTCTTAGAATGTGTATTGACTACCATCATCTAAATAAGGTCACAGTCAAGAACAAGTATCCACTTTCCAGAATTGATGACTGGTTTGACTAGCTTCAGGGTGCAATTACTTTTCTAAGATAAACCTCAGATTAAGATATAATCAGGTCAGAGTTAGAGAATATGACATTTTGAAAACAACTTTCAAAACTTGGTATGATCGCTTCGAATTGCTAGTTATGTCCTTTGTTCTTACCAATTCCCTAATAGCTTTTATAGACTTGATGAATCATGTGTTCAAGCAGTACTTGGGCATGTTTGTCATAGTCTTCATAGATGACATTCTTTTCTACTCTCGTAGTGCACATGATCATGCAGACCATCTCAGAATAGTCTTACAGACTCTCAGAAATAATTAGCTATTTTCCAAATATAATAAGTGCAAATTTTGACTAAGGTCAGTAGCTTTCCTTGGCCATATCATTTTTGGTAATAGCATTAGAGTTGATCCCCCAAAGACTGAAGTAGTGAGAAACTATCCCATACCCATCTCTTTATCAAATATCAAGAGTTTCATGGGCTTATCCGACTATTACCGATGGTTTATTGAGAGATTTTTGTCTATTGCATCCCCCATGTCCAGATTGACTCAGAAGAAAGTGAAGTTCCAATGGTTAGATTTTTGTTAGAAGAGTTTTCAAGAGTTAAAGACTCGACTCACTACAACTCTAGTTTTGACTCTACCATATGGTTCAGATGGGTTTGTGGAATATTATGATGCCTCCAGGGTTGGTTTGGGGAGTGTTTTGATACATAGAGGTAAGGTCATAGCCTATGACTCTAGATAGCTTAAGCCCCATGAGAAGAACTACCCCAACAATGATCTTAAGTTAGCAGTTGTAGTATTTGCCTTAAAGATTTGGAGGCACCATTTATATGGGGTTCATATTGATGTGTTCACAAACCATAAGAGCCTCCAGTATGTGTTCTCTCAAAAGAATCTATACCTTCGTCAGAGACAGTGGTTGTAGTTATTGAAAGTCTACGACATAAGTGGTCTGTATTATCCAGGCAAGACAACTATAGTAGCTGATCCTCTTAGTAAGAGGTCTATGGGTAGTGTTGCTTATGTGGAAGATAATAAAAAGAAGTTAGTTCAGGAAGTTCATCAGCTTGCCCGACTAGGTGTCTACTTTGTCGATTCAGCAGAAGGTAGTGTATGGGTGCAGAGTAGTTCAGAATCATCTCTGGTTTCTGAGGTGAAGGAAAAGTAGGACAGATATCCCAGTCTAGTTAAGTTAAAAGGGTCAGTTAGAGATCAGAGAGTGGAGCTTTTGTCTTAAGGGGGAGATGGTGTATTGTGTTACTAGGGTCGACTATGTATTCCTAGTGTAGATGACTTGTGGTAGTGGTTTCTTGTAGAAGTACATAGTGCGTGCTACTCTATTCATCCAGGGGCCACAAAGATGTACCATTACTTATAGGAAGTATATTGATGGAGTAGTATGAAGAGAGATATTACAAAGTTTGTAGCTAAATGCTCAATATGTTAGCCGGTTAAGATTGAACATCAGAAGTCTTGTTGGTCCATGCAGGAGTTCAATATTTCTACATAGTAATGGAAAGAAGTGAACATGGACTTTGTGATGGGTTTGCCTCGTACTCGTGGGCAACATGATTCTATATGGGTTATCGTAGACAAGATGACCAAGTCAGCCTATTTCTTACTAGTCTATACCTCTTACTCAGTAAAGGATTATGCTAAGCTCTATGTCAGATAGTTGGTCAGATTGCATGGAGTTTCATTATTCATCATCTTCTATAGAGGTACCCAGTTTATCTCTTATTTTTGGAAAGCCTTCTAAAAGGGTATTGGTACCCAAGTTCACCTTAGTACAACCTTCCACCCTCAGACAGATGGTCAAGCAGAAAGGACTATTCAAACTTTGGAAGACATACTAAGAGCTTGTTCCATTGACTTTAATGGTAGCTAGGATCACCACTTTTCCTTGATTGAGTTTGTATATAACAAAAGATACCATTCCAATATTCAGATGGTTCTGTTTGAGGCACTCTATGGAAGGAGATGTAGATCTCCCATTGGTTGGTTTGAAGTGGGTGAGGCTGCAGTGGTAGGGCCTAACATGGTATTTGATACCTTAGAAAAAGTTAAGTTGATCAGGGAAAGGCTTAAGACAGCTCAGAGCCGACAGAAGTCATTTGCCGACATGCACAGAAAGGATCTCTTATGAGGAAATTCCAGTTGAAATGCTTGATTATTAGATTCACAGACTGAGGAACAAAGAAGTCCCACTAGTCAAAGTTCTTTCGTAAAATTAGTCCATTGAGGGGGCTACTTAGGAAGAAGAAGTAGATATGCAGACCAAGTATCCTCACCTCTTCTTTTCAAACTCAGACTCTGCTCAAGGTTATAGTTTTTCGTAAATTTACTCAATTTCAGGTTCAGATGTAGTTACCAACTTGGTATCAAGTAATGTTTCATACTCAGTCATGCATTCGTGAATCAATTTAGTTATGTACTCATGCATCAGATATGCATGCTCAGTATACAAATGCAGGTTATCAGTAATATTAGTTACGGAATCACGCATTAGTTATGTATGTTCAGTGTGAAAATTCATTATATTACTATTCTCACCCATGAAATCATGCTTCATTTGTGCATGCCAAGTATGTACTTTTAGTCTATTAGTTCTCCCACCTTAGTCAGTGTCATTTGATGACGAATGTTCCTAAGTGGGAGATATTGTAAAACATCACAAAATCCTAAGCATAATTCAGTCCTTTAAAGCTTGTTAAGAGGTCAAAGACTTAGAAAATTTTAGTGAAGTATTCATACAAAGAGTTATTTTAGCCTTCATAGTTAGCGATCTTATTTTTCAACCCTTACATCTATTAAATGTCGATCTTTAAGTTGCTTCATGATCAAGAATATCAGTAGGTATTCTCGGATAAGTTTTGGATTTTTCAAACATCGTTTGAAGCACGTGTGGGAATCCAAGCCAGTGTATCAATGCGATCTCGACACACCGAATCGTTTATCATATTGATGAATATTTCCCCTAGTTTCCAGTGTAATTTCAAGTAAACTAATGTGGACTCGATACGGTGCATCAACTGAAGTGTCGATCCAATTGATGCGGTGCATCACTCTGTGCGTCGCTAGGCCAGTTTTTAGTCATTAAAAATTTGCGTCCTCAGGGGTGTTTAGGTTATTTTCCCACATCTATCATCCCCCAAAACACGAGATTTAGCCACTTTAGAGGCAAAATCCATTCATCATTCTCAAAATTACACAAGAAATAAAACCCTAGGGCTTCTAATTCAAGGTTCAAGATTAAAGAACTCACCATCAACCTTAGTCAATTCAAGTACCCAGGTATGTGAAGTGTTCATCCAAGGGTTCCTACTGCCCTTGGAGTCCAAGAAACTCTTTTAAACTTCAAGTAGATTGATTTCATGATTCAATGATTGGATTCAAGTGTAACCATGGTTACAATGTTAATTGTGTTTCTAATCCATGGTTTATTACAAGATTCATGAGGAATTTGTGAATTTATGTTATGATGCCTATATGTTATTTTATATCATGTGCATAGTTTTGCTCCCCAAGTGTTTGTTAAAATGCTCATGTTCTCTAAATAGGGAAAAATCATGTCATGCTAGTATATGAGTAAACTTATGCCTTACAAGTGTTTGATAAAATGTCCCTATGGATGAGTTATGAACAAGTGCACAGTGTTATGCTTTTCAAGTTTACTCTATTCTTTACTTTTCTTGCTATCGAGTCCTGGGGGTATTTCAATACCCAAAAATTTAGCTGTTTACCTAGAGCATAGTAGTTACAGAATAGTCTCGGTAGTGTTATGAACAGAAGTATTCAGTAATCAGTCTTAGTTCAGTATTCAGTCTAGAATTTAGTGAACTCAGTCAGTTAACCAGATTCAGTAGTATTTCGTCAGTTAGCGGAACTAGGTGAATTCAGTTAAATAGTACGATCAGAGATAGATCAGTCTAGACTAGTATGGACTAGAAATTAATTCAGTGTCTATTCAGTTGAGAGTAGGATTCAGGACCGAGCGAACCCAGGGATGGGAGCATTCTTGCCAATATAGGGTTTGATTCTTAGTATCAATCCCTATATTACAGAACGATATTGCCAATATAGGTGGAGATATCTTCCTACTAGACTAGGGTTGATATATCTCATACGAGTTTTCCTGCCAGTGAGGGTTGGCAAAAGAGCTTTCTGTTAGAGAGGGTTAACTCACAGTTTGTCATTACCCGTGGCACAGTACTGACACCCTTCCAACAGGGGTTATAGGTTGGACTCTAATCTATTAAGAGAGGGGCATGTCGGTTAGATAACTACCTCCTATAATTTTAGTTTTAGTTTTAGTCTCAGTATAGAACTTAGTTCAGTTCTATAAAATCAGGACTGTCAGATAAGTCACCCAACTCAGTATAGAACTCAGTGTAGTTCTACAAAATCAAGATTGTCAGAAATAGTCACCCAGTTATTAATTAGGACTCTCAAAAATAGTTACTTAGTTATTAGTATTACAGTATCAGTAAACTCAGATATCAGTTAATCAGTATTCAGAACTCAGTAACTAGCATTGAGATGATATCAGTTACAGTTTATGTATTCATGCATATACTCTTATTCAGTTATGTTCATGTTATTCAATCAGTTATTATTCATGCATATTAACCCATGCATGTCAGCCTACCTCACTTAGCATACTTGTACATTCAAAGTACTGATGCATACTTTTCTTTTGCGCTATGACGTTTTATATCATAGGTTCAGACGTACGGGTTCCTGACCGTACTTAGTAGCCCAGCCTATCAGTAGTAGACTTAGTAACGAATCCTCATAGCTCAAGGACAGAGTATTATTTTAGTATTTTAGTACAACTTTTAGTAATTGAGATTAGTTGGAGGCTTGTCCCATTAACACCATAATTCAGACAATTAGAGGCTTCAGACTAGAGTATTTTAGACATATAGTTTAGTATTTAGTATTTGTTTTCAGTTATGAACCTTATCATAATTTTAGCCTACCTTCTGTATTTATTTCAGTAATATCAGTATTGCAGTGTTAATATTATTTAATGCTCACAATATGTACTAGTCAAGGGTTAGCTGGTGGTCCTTTGGGGTCGTTAGTACGTGTAGCATCTATGGTACAGACTTGGGGCGTTACAAACTTGATATCATAGCCTAAGGTTCAACAGAGTCCTAGAAAGTCTGAAAGCTGCATCTAGTAGAGTCTTGTGGTTAGGTGTGTAGTGTACCACACTTATGGACAAGGGGCTATTAGATGTCTTAGGAAAAGTTTCCCTTCTTTATGATTCATGTAGTGCAAGTGAGCATGAGCTCCAGATAAAATATCAGTATAATCCTTTCCCCTTCTATTTTCAAAACATGCCTCCAAATCGGACTAGGAAAGAGGAACGGGAGACCAACCAACACCTCAGCCCATCTAGCCAGATCCTCTAGACGAGCATGTCTCCCACATGGAATTCAGAGCAGCTTTCACCAACCTAGCTCATTCGATGGCAGCCCAGAATAAATGCCCAACTGCCATTCCGATCAACCCAGTGGCCAATACTGCTACAACCATGATTAGGGACTTCACCCAAACAAACCCTTCCTATTTTATCGGGTCAAAGTCAGATGAGGACCTACCAGAATTTCTTAATCAGGTGTAGAAGGTTACAACTATTATAGGGGTGCCTGCTAGTGAGAGTGCTGAGTTAGCCGTGTATCAGTTATATGCTGTGGCTCGCTCGTGGTTCAAATAGTGGAAAGAAGAGAGTGCCCCAGATGCACGACCTATAGAGTGGGAGGAGTTTGCTATTGCTTTTCTGGATAGGTTTTTCCCGCTAGAGTTAAAGGAAGCGAAGGTTTTAGAGTTAATTAATTGGAAGCAGGGCAATATGATAGTACACAATTATTTCTCTCAAGTTTACTAAGTTAGCCAGATATGCCCCTCATATGGTGGCAAATAACAAATCTAAGATGAGTAAGTTTGTGTCTGGTGTGTCCAATTGTATGGTCAAGAAGTGGAGGACCGCAATGTTGATTAAGGACATGGACATATCCAGGCTCATGGTCTATGCTCAGCAGATAAAGGAGGCTATGAATAAAGAGAAGAAGAGGGAGAAAAAGAGAGCTAGAACAGGTAGCTTCAACTCTGCTCAGCCTAAGTTAGAGGGTGGGAATCATCCTCAGTTCTACCCGAACTCTTCAATTCCTGCTCCGTCCTCAGCTAGTGTTCCAGTTCCAAAACTCAAAGATGGAAATAGATATAGGGTGCCAGGCCTTAAACCCTAGGGTAGTATTAGCAGTGCCCAAACAAATTCTCACTGCTAAAAGTGTGGTAGAAACAATTAGGATGGATGCAAAGCTTGTAGTGATGTATTTTTTGATATGGCATGCCAGGCTACAGGGTCATACAGTGTCTTAGGTGGGTTTGTAGAGTAAGAATAATCGTCCCCCAGCTTAGTCCGATCGCCTTAATTAGCAGGGTGCCACTTCTAGTGCCACCAGTTGGTAACACCCAAATCAGCTCTATGCACTTTAGTCCCGATAGGATTAGGAGAGTTCTCTTGATATGGTCACTGGTATGTTACAAGTTTATAAATTACATGTTTATGCTTTGCTAGTTCCAGGAGCTTCTTTATCCTTTGTAACTTCTTATATTGCTGTTGACTTCAGAGTTAGTCCTAAAATTATAGCAGAGCCTTTCTCAGTCTCTACCCTAGTGAGTTAATCTATCATATCCCGATGGGTATACAGGAATTGTCCAATTATGTTATCTTGGAAATTCACTTCAGCAGACTTAGTAGAATTAGAGATGGAAGATTTTGATATCATTCTCAGCATGGATTGGCTTCATTCATGATATCCCTTAGTCGACTATAGAAATAGAATTGTCTAATTTCAGTTTCCAAATGAAACTATCCTAAAATAGAGGGGTAGTACCTTAACACTTAGGGGTCAGTTTGTTTCTTACCTAAGGGCGAGAAAAATGACATCTAAGGGATGTGTCTATAATCTCATTCTAATTAAGTATTCTAGTTTTGATACTCCCAGTCTGGAGTTCCAGTAGTATGTGAATTCCTAGATGTGTTTCCTAAAGATCTTCTCGGAGTTCCTCCCGATAGGGAAATTGACTTTGGAATAGACCTTCTTCAAGATACTCAGCCCATATCTATTCTGCCATACAGAATGGCTATAGAAGAACTTAAACAATTAAAAGAAAAGTTAAAGACTCTCATAGATAAGGGATTCGTCAGACCTAGAGTATCCCCGTGGGGTGCACCAGTCCTATTCATATGCAAGAACGATGGTTGTCTTAGAATATGTATTAACTGCCGTCAGGTAAATAAGGTCACAGTTAAGAATAAGTATCCACTTCCCAAAATCGATGACTTATTTGACCAACTTCAGGGTGCCAGTTACTTTTCTAAAATAGACCTTAGATAAGGCTATCATCATCTCAAAGTCAGAGAATGTGACATTCCAAAAATAACTTTCAGAACTCAGTATGGTAAGTTTGAATTCCTAGTAATGTCCTTTGGTCTTACCAATGCCCCAATAGCTTTCATATACTAGATGAACCATGTGTTCAAACAGTATTTTGACATATTCATCATAGTCTTCATAGATGAAATTCCTATCTACTCCCGTAGTGAACATGATCACGTAGACCATCTCAGAATAGTGTTAAAAACTCTCAAAAACCATCAGCTGTTCGCTAAATTTAGTAAGTATGAATTTTGGCTAAGGTCAGTAGGTTTTATTAGCCATATTATTTCCAGTGATGGCTTTAGAGTTGATCCCAGAAATACCAAAGTAGTAAAAAACTGGTCCAGACCCATCTGTCCATCAGATATCAGGAGTTTCTTGGGCTTGGCCGACTATTACCGATGGTTTATTGAGGAATTTTTGTCTATTGCATCCACCATGTCCAGATTGAATCAGAAGAAAGTCAACTTCCAGTGGTAATATTCTTATGAGAAGAGTTTTCAGGAGTTGAAGACTCGACTCACTACAACTCCAGTTTTGACTCTACTAGATGGTTAAGATGGGTTTGTGGTATATTGTGATGCCCCCAGGGTTGGTTTCGGGTATGTTTTGATGCATAGAGGTAAGGTTATAGCCTATGACTCTAGACAACTTAATCCCTATGAGAAGAACTACCCCACCCATGATCGTGAGTTAGCCGCTGTAGTATCTGCCTTATAGATTTGGAGGCACTATTTGTATAGGGTACACGTTGATGTGTTCACAAACCATAAGAGTCTCCAGTATGTGTTCTCTTAGAAATACCTAAACTTCCATTAGAGAAGGTGGTTGGAGTTGTTGAAAAACTACAACATGAGTGTTCTGCATCATCTAGGAAAGGACAATATAGTGGTTGAGGCTCTCAGTAGGATATCTATGGGTAGTGTTGCTTATGTGGAAGATGATAAAGAAAAAGTTATTTCATAAAGTTTATCAGCTTTACCGACTAGGTGTCCGCTTAGTTGATTCAGCAAAAGGTAGTGTATGGGTATAGAGTAGTTCAAAATCATCTCTGGTTTCCAAGATGAAGGAAAAGTAGGACAGAGATCCCAGTCTAGTTAAGTTGAAAGTTTTAGTCAGAGATCAGAAAGTGGAGGTTTTTTCCCAAGGGGGAGATGGTGTATTGCGATGCCAGAGTCGGCTATGTGTGCCAGGTGTAAATGACTTGAGGCAGCAGATTCATGCAGAAGCACATGGTATGTGCTACTCTATTCATCTAGGGGACACTAAGATGTACCACGACTTGTAGGAAGTTTATTGGTGGAGTGGGATGAAGAGAGATATTGCAGAGTTTGTAGCTAAATGATCAACATGTCAGTAGGTTAATATTGAACATCAGAAGCCTAGTGGGTCCATACGGGAGTTCAGTATTCCCACATGGAAATGGGAAAAAGTGAACATGGACTTTGTGATGGGTTTGCCTCGTACTCATCGCCTGCATGATTCTATATGGGTTATCATAGACAGAATGACCAAGTCAGATCACTTTTTACCAGTCCATACCTCTTATTCAACCAAGGATTATGACAAGCTCTATGTCAGAGAGTTGGTCAAATTGCATGGAGTTCTGTTATCCATCATCTCTGATAGAGGTACCCATTTTAGGAAATCCTTCCAAATGGGTCTTGGTACCCAAGTTTACCTTAGTACAACCTTCCACCCTCAGACAGATGGTCAAGTAGAAAGGAACGTTCAGACTTTGAAAGATATGCTAAGAGCGTGTTCCATTGACTTTAATTGTAGTTGGGATGACCAATTGACCTTGATTTAGTTTGCATATAACAAAATTTACCATTCCAGCATTTAGATGGCTTCGTTTGAGGCGCTATATGGGAGAAGATATATATCTACCATTGGTTAGTTTGAAGTGGGTGAGGCCACAGTGGTAGGGCCTAACTTTGTATTTGATACCTTAGAAAAAGTTCAGTTGATCAAGGAAAGGCTTAAGACAGCACAGTGCTGACAGAAATCATGTGCTGATGTATGCAGAAAGGATCTCGAGTTTCAGATTGGTGATTATGTATATATGAAAATCTCTCCTATAAAAAGAGTTAAGAGGCTTGGAAAATAGGGCAAGCTCAGTCCCCGATATGTTGGTCCTTACCAAATTCTCAGCCATTTCAGAAAGCTAGCTTACGAGCTTGAATTGCCTTCAGACTTAACTTCAGTGTACCGAGTGTTTCATGTCTCCTTGCTAAAGAAATGCATAGGTGAACCAGAAGTTGTAGTCCCTGTAGAGGGTATAGATTTTAAGCATAACCTCTCTTATGAGAAAATACAAGTCTAAATCCTTGATTATCAGATTCGAAGACTGAGGAATAAAGAAGTCCCGCTAGTGAAATTTCTTTGGCGGAATCAGTCTGTTGAGGGAGTTACTTGGGAAGAAGAAGCAGATATGCAGACCAAGTATCCTTACCTCTTCTCCGCAAACTCAGACTCAGCTCAAAGTAATGGTTTTTCTTAAATTTAGTCAGTTGCATGTTCAGATGTAGTTTTTAACTTGGCATCAAGTAATGTTGCATACTCAGTCATGCATTTATGAATCAGTTCCGTTATGTAATCATGCATCAGATATGTATGTTCAGCATACAAATGCATCTTATCAGTAATATTAGTTATTAAATCATGCATCAGTTATGCATGTTCAGTACAATAAATTAGTATATCAGTAGTCTCAGCAATTAAATCATGCTTAAGTTGTGCATATCAAGTATGTACTTTCAGTCAATCAATTCTCCTATCTTAGTCAGTCTCATTCGAGGATGAATGTTCCCACATGGGAGATATTGTAAAACCCCATAAAATCCTAAAATTAATTCAGTCCTTTAAAGTTTGTCAAGGGATCCTAGACTTAGAAAATTTTAGCTAAGTATTCATAATTAGATTTATTTTAGCCTTCATAGTTGGCGATATTATTTTGCAACCCTTACGACCATTAAATGTCAATTTTTAAGTTGCTTCATGATTAGGAAAGTCAGTAGGTGTTCTTAGAAGAGTTTTAAATTTTTCAAACATCGTTTGAAGCACGTTTGGGAGTCCAAAATACTGTATTGACGCGATCTCAATGCGCCACATCACCTATAGGATCGATTAATATTTCCCCCAGCATCCAGTATAATTCCAGTGAACCGATGTGGACTTAACGTGGCACGCCAGCCCTAACATTAATCCCTTTGACGTGGTGTGTCGGTCGGCACGTTGCTAGGCCAGTTTTCAGTCATTAAAAAGTCGCGTACTCATGGGTATTTGGATCATTTTCCCACGTGTATCTACCCCCAAAACATGTGATTTATCCACTTAAGAGGCAAAATCCATTCACTATTCTCAAAATTACTCAAGAAACAAAACCCTAGGGCTTCTAATTCAAGGTTTAAGATTTGAGAACTCACCATCAACCTTAGTCAATTCAAGTACCAAGGTATGTGAAGTGCTCATCCAAGGGTTCCTTCCACCCTGGGAATCCAAAAAACTCTTTTAAACTTTAAGTAGATTGATTTCATGATTGGATTCAAGTGTAATACTGATTACAATGTTAATTGGGTTTCTAATCCATGGTTTATTACAAGATTCACGAGGAATTGATAATCATATGTCTAGTATCACATGAATTCATGTTATAGCCATTGAATTTGCGAATTTGGGAATTTATGTTATGATGCCTATATGCTGTTTTAGTATCATGTGCATAGTTGTGCTCCCTAAGCGTTTATTAAAATGATTATGTGAACTAACTGTGGAAAAATCATGTCATGCTAGTATATGTTTAAATTTATGCCTTACAAGTGTTTGATAAAATATCCCTATGGATGAGTTATGAACAAGTGAACAGTGTTATGCTTTTCAAGTTTACTCTATGCTTTACTTTTCATGCTATCGAGTCCTGGGGGTACTTCAATACCCAAGAGTTTAGCTGTTTACCAAGAGATACAGTAGTTACAGAATAGTCTTAGTAGTGTTACGAATAATAATACTCAGTAATCAGTCTTATTTCAGTATTCTGTCCAGAATTCAGTGAACTCAGTTGGTTAACCAGATTTAGTAGTATTCCATTAGTTAGCAGAACCCAGTGAATTCATCTCAGTTCAGTTAGATAGTACGATCAGTGATAGATCAGTCAAGCCTAGTATGGACTAAAAATCAATTTAGTGTTTATTCCGTTGGGAGTAGGATTCAACACTGAGCGAAGCCGTGGATGGGGGCATTCCTACCAATATAGGGTTTGATCCTTAGTAACAATCCTTGCATTACAGAACTATGTAGCCAGCTTAGGTTGTGATATCTTCCTTCCAGACTAGGGTTGATACATCTCAAATGAGTTTTTCTGCCAGCGAGGGTTGACGAAAGAGCTTCCTGTCAGAGAAGGTTAACTCATAGCCTGTCTTTACCTATGGCACGGTACTGGCACCCTTCCAACTGCGGTTATAGGTTGGAACCTAATCCATTCTGAGAGGGGAATATCGGTTATATAACTACCTCCTACAAATTCAGTTTAAATTTTAATCTCAGTATAGAACTCAATTTAGTTCTACAGAATCAGGACTGTCAGATACAGTCACCCAGCACAATATAGAACTCAGTTCAGTTCTAAAGAATCAGGACTATCAGAAATAGTCACCCAGTTATCAATCAGGATTGTCAAAAATAGTCACTCAGTTCTCAGTATTACAATATTAGTAAACTCAGATATCAGTTAATTAGTATTAAGAACTTAGTATCCGACATTGAAATAATCTCAGTTACAGCTTATGTGTTCATGTATATACTCTCATTTAGTTACGTTCATGTTATTTAGTCAGTTATTGTTCATGCATATAAACCCATGCATATTAGTCTACCTCACTTAGCATACCAGTATATTCAAAGTATTAACACATACTTTTCTTTTGCACTATGATATCTTATATCATAAGTTCAGACACACGGGCTCCTAACCATACTTAGTAACCCCACCTGTCAGTAGGAGACTTAGTGGTTAGTCCTCATAGCTCAAGGACAGAGTATTATTTTAGTATTTTAGTATAGTTTTTAGGAGTCAAGGTTAGTTGGGGCCTTATCCCATTAACTCCATAATTCAGACAGTTAGAGGCTTTCAGACTAGAGTATTATAGATACATATTTCAGTATTTAATTTTCAGTATTTGTTTTTAGTTATGAACCTTATGGCAATTTCAGCCTACCTTCCGTATTTATTTCAGTAATATCAGTATTACAGAGTTATTATTATTTAGTGCTCACAGCATGTACCAGTCATGTGTTAGCTGGTGGTCCTTTGTGTTCGTTAGAATCGTTTAGCATTCAGGTTATAGACTCGAGGCATTACAAACTTGTATCTAAGCCTAAGGTTTAATAGAGTCTTAGGAAGTCTAAAAACTACGTCTAGTAGAGTCTTATACATAGGTGTGTAGCGCACCTCACTTATGGACAGGGTCCTATTAGATGTCTTAGGAAAAGTTTCCCTTATTTCAGTATTCATGTCGTGTGAGTGACATGAGCTCCAGATAAACTCTTAGTATAAATCTTTCCCCTTTTATTTATAGAACATGCCTCTAAAAAGGACTAAGGAATGAGGAATGGGAGACCAGCTAGCACCTCAGCCCATCTAGCCAGTTCCTCTGGATGAGTATGTCTACCATGAATAATTTAGAGTAACTTTCCCCACCCTATCTCATTCTGTGGAAGCCCAGAATGAATGCCCAACTTCTATTTTGACCAACCCAGTGGCTAATACTGTTGTATCCAGGATTCAATACTTCACTCGAATGAACCCTCTCTCTTTTACTGGGTCAAAGTCAGGTGAGAACCCATAAGAATTTTTTGATCAAGTACAGAAGGTTATAGATATTTGGGGGTGACTGATAGTGAGAGTATTGAGTTAGCCACATATCAGTTATAGGATGTGGCTTACTCGTAGTTCAAAAAGTGGAAAGCAGAGAGGGCCGTAGATGCAGGATCCATAAAATAGGAGGAGTTTCTATTACTTTTTTGGATAGGTTTTTCTCGCTAGAGTTGAGGGAAGCAAAGGTTTTAGAGTTTATTAATCTAAAGAAGGGAAACATGATAGTACAAAAGTTCTCTTATGTTTTCTTAGTTAGCCAGATATGCCCCTTATGTGGTCGTAGATAGCAGATCTAAGATGAGTAAGTTTGTGTCTGGTCTGTCCAATAGTATGGTCAAGGAGTGTAGGACCACAATGCTGATTAAGGAGATGGACTTATCCGGGCTCATGATCCACGCTCAGCAGATAGAAGAGGCTAAGAATAAAGAGAAGGAGAGTGAGAATAAGAAAACTAGAATAGGTAGCTTCAACTTTACTCAGCCTAAGTCAGAGGGTGGGAATCATCCTCAGTTCCTCTAGAACTCTTTAGTTCCAGCTCTATCCTCAACCAATGCTCCAGTGCCAAAATTCAGAGAAGACAAAACAAATAGGGCACCAGGCCCTAAACCCCAGGGTAGTTTAGTAGTACCCAAACAAATCCTCTCTGCCAGAAGTGTAAAAAAAACCATCGGGGTATTTGCAGAGCTGGTAGTGATGTATGTTTTTGATATGGAAAGCTAGGCCACAGGGTCAGATAGTGTCCTAAGGTGGGTTCGCAGAGTCAGTATAATCGTTCCCCAGCTCAGTCTGGTCACCCGAATCTATAGGGTACCACTTCCAACGCTACTAGTGGGCAACACCAAAATTGACTCTATGCACTTCAGTCCCGATAGGATCAGTAGAGTTCTCTTGATGTGGTCCCTGATACATTACAAGTTTTTCATTTGCATGTTTATGCTTGTCTAGATCCAGGAGCTTCTTTGTCCTTTGTAACTCCTTATATAGCTGTTGACTTCAAAATCAGTCATGAAATTCTAAAAGAGCCTTTCTCAGTCTCTACCCCAGATAGTAAATCTATCATAACCTGATGGGTATACAGAAACTGTCCAGTTAGGGTATCTTATAAAGTCACCTCAGCAGACTTAGTAAAATAAGAGATTATAGATTTTAATTTCATTCTCAGCATGGATTGGATTCATTCATGCTATGACACAGTTTACTATAGAAATAAAATTGTCCAATTTTAATTTCTGAATGAATCTGTCTAGAATAGAGGGGTAGTACCTCAGCACTTAGGGGTCAGATTGTTTCTTACCTATGGGCAAGAAAAATGATATCTAAGAGATATGTCTATCATCTAGTTCAAGTTAAGGATTCTAGTTTCGATACTCCCAGTCTTGAGTTTTCGTAGCATGTGAATTCCCAGATGTGTTTTCCAAAGACCTTCCCAGAGTTTATCCAAAGAGGGAAATTAATTTTGGAATAGACTTCCTTGCAAATACTCAGCCTATATCTATTCCGCCAAACAGATTGGCTCTAGAAATCAAAGTATTAAAAGAATAGCTGAAGGATTTGCTAGATAAGGGATTCATCTGACCCAGCGTATCCCCGTAGGTTACACCATTCCTATTTGTACGCAAGAAAAATGGTTCTCTCAGAATATGTATTGACTACCGTCAGCTAAATAATGTCACAGTCAAGAAAAAGTATCAACTTCCTAGAACCGATGACTTGTTTGACCAAGTTCAGGGTGCCAGTTACTTTTCTAAGATAAACCTTAGATCATGCTATCATCAGCTCAGAGCCGGAGAATATGACATTCCAAAAACAACTTTCAGAACTCGGTATGGTCACTTAAAATTCCTAGTTATTTTCTTTGGTCTTACCAATGCCCCAGCAACTTTCATAGACTTGATGAACTGTGCGTTCAAGCAGTACTTGGACATGTTCATCATAGTCTTCATAGATGACATTCTTATTTACTCCTGTAGTGAACATGATCATGTAGACTATCTCAGAATAGTGTTACAGACTCTCAGAAACCATCAAGTTTTTACCAAATTTAGTAAGTGCAAATTTTGGCTAAGGTCAGTAGATTTCCCTTGGCCATTTCATTTCCGGTGATTGCATTAGCTTTGATCACCAAAAGAGAGAAGTAGTGAGAAATTAGCCCAGACCCATCTCTCTATCAGATATCAGGAGTTTCTTGGGCTTGGACAGCTATTACCGATGGTTTGTTGAGTTATTTTTCATCTATTGAATCCCCTATGTCCATATTGACTCAGAAGAAAGTCAAGTTCCACTGGTTAGATTCTTGTGAGAAGAGTTTTCAGGAGTTGAAGACTCGACTCACTACAACTTTAGTTTTGACTCTACCAGATGGTTTAGACGGGTTTATGGTATATTGCGATGCCCCTAGGGTTGGTTTTGGATGTGTTTTGATGCAGAGAGGTAAGGTCATAGCCTATGACTCTAGATAGCTTAATCCCCATGAGAAGAACTACCCCACCCATGATTTTGAGTTAGCAGTTGTAGTATTTGCCTTAAAGATTTAGAGGCACTATTTGTATGGGGTACATGTTGATGTGTTCATAGACCATAAGAGCCTCCAGTATGTGCTCTCTCAGAAAGACCTAAATATTTATTAGAGAAGGTAGTTGGAGTTGTTGAAAGACTATGACATAAGTGCTCTGTATCATCCAAGAAAGGCCAATATAGTGGCTGATGCTCTCAGTAGAATGTCTATGGGTAGTGTTGCTCATGTGGAAGATGATAAGAAGAAGTTAGTTTAGGAAGTTCATCAGCTTGCCCGACTAGGTGTCCGCTTAGTTGATTTAGCAGAAGGTAGTGTATGGGTGTAGAGTAGTTCAGAATCATCTCTGGTTTCTGAGGTAAAGGAAAAGTAGGATAGAGATCCCAGTCTAGTTAAGTTAAAAGAGTCAATCAGAGATTAAAAAGTAGAGGTTTTCTCCCAAGGGGGAGATAGTGTATTGCATTGTCAAGGCTGGCTATGTGTGCCAGTTGTAGATGACTTGAGGTAGTGGATTCTTGTAGAAGTTCATGGTGCGTGAAACTATATTCATATAGGGGCCACTAAGATGTACCGCGACTTGCAGGAAGTCTATTGGTGGAGTAGGATGAAGAGAGATATTGTAGAGTTTGTAGTTAAATGATCAACATTTTAGCAGGTTAAGATTGAACATTAGAAGCCTTGTGGGTCCATACAAGAGTTCAGTATAAATAGAAAAAAGTGAACATAGATTATGTAATGGGTTTGCCTCGTACTCTTAGCCCGCATAATTCTGTATAGGTCCAAGGATTTTTAGCATACTTGGATTCAACAAATGTTTGACACTTTTTTTTATTGAATTCAAAGTTAGGAAAAACTTCCAAGCTAATCAGTTTTTACATTTCCTAAACCTCCATTTCATAATTAAATTTACACAAATATGTAAGACAAACCAAAACTATTATTCATATCAATAGTCATTACATTGATCTTAAAGAAACCTTTGGTGAGCCAATCTTTACCTACATGCACTTCATTCTTAATAATTATAACTTTGTCAAAAGTAAAGACACATTTGAATTTATCTTAGTCATAGGTGAAGTAGAAAATAAGTAATTTTGCAACTCCGAAACATGAAGGACATTGTTTAGTGTCACCACCTTACCAGATGTCATCTTCAAGCAAATCTTGTATGTTTCTTCAACCTTTGTTGTAGCAGAGTTCACCACGAACATCTTTATATCATCTTGAGCTAGAGCATATGATGCAAATAGTTCTTATTTGTCATAAATGTGGTGGAAGCCACTGGAATCCATCCACTATTATCTTGTATTACTAACCATATTGTATTCTGAAAGCATGACATAAAATTGTCCTTATCTTCTTTGAATTCAGTGATATTTGATTGATCTTTTTTCTTGCACTGTCCATTTCTTCTTTAGATTTAGTCATGTTTTCTTGATTCTTTTTACTTGCCTTTATTTGGAACCTAACAATTAGTATTCTTGTGCTCAACTTTTCCATAATTGAAGTAATTTCTTTTAAATTTCTTCTTAGGAGGACTGGCTAGTTTTTCAGATTTTTTCTTTCTCTTCATTGACTTAGTGGGGTTATCTTCAAATTTTTTTGCTCCGTTTATTGGTTAATTCCCACGTGCTCTACTTTTCGTAGCCTTGTTATTCTTTTCAAGTATCAACCTTACTATGAGATCTTCAACAAATATCTCCTTGTATTTATGTTTCAAGTAGTATTTGAAGTCCTTCCACAAAGGTGGTAACTTTTCAATTATGGCAACCACTTGAAATGCATCATTCATAATTAAACCTACATCAAAGGTTATGTGAGTGTTAGGAACAAATTCAACAAAGGTATTATATAGAATTATGCCTTAGGCAAGAAGATCATTGATTATGACTTAGAACTTTAGAATTTAAGTAGCTACAACCTACTGTCTACCATTTTGAAGTCTAGAAACTTCGCAACAATAAATTTATTCTTTCTAGCATCCTCTATTTTGCACTTCTCTTTTAAATTATCCCATAGTTCCTTTGGTATGTAGTTTTAACATAAAAAGCCCTAGTATTTCATTACTTCAGTCACTCAGATGTGTTTTTCATCTTATATTGATTTCGTTAAGATTGGAACACTTTCTGTGATGAACTTTTGCAGAATTAAAGCCGTCAAGTAAAAGTACTTCTTTTGAAGTCTGAATCAAAACATATCTCTAGTTTCTCTATCAATTCCATGGAAAGAGCAACATTTGAATGACTCAAAGTAACAATAGTAGTTGTTGTAACATTCGTCGTTCCATTATTGATCATTAGTCATTTTTCTGTCATAATTTAAACAACCAATTTAGTAACATAAATATTAATAATAAATCCTTAAACTTTAAACAACTTGTTTCTAGTCAACAATGAAGTTTCTATATTATTTCAATAGCCAACTGAATAAACTTTGAATTCTGATGAAGTTTTTATATTCTTCAAATTAGAAATAAATTCAAATAGAGTAGAAAATCCAATGTTTTTAATCTCGAGAAATCAAATATATACAAATAATTTTCTTAAGATTGTTGTTTCAGGTAACCAAAAATTTATATTTTCACTAATAACTTCAAACACAAGTTCAAACAACTTATGAACAATCAAACAAAGTTCAAACTATTTTTCAAAATAGTAAATGAAAGAGATGAAAGAAAGAATCAAGTCCACTGAATTCGTTATATGACCTTGAGAGAATTATTTCTCTCAAGTAGTCGAGGTTAATGTAATATATCTTTCCATGATAGAATAATTCACTTCAACAAATGGTGGTATCTCAAATTTGCTAAACTATGAACTAATTCAATGATTTGGAAATTACACTTGAGTTCTTAGGAAGAAAAGATTTTATAACTTCAAAAATTCATACTTGTATATGAGGAAAGATTAGGAATTTATAGCCAAAAGGTGTTGCTTCAGAAAAAATAATGGTTCCTGAAGAGTTCCACTATTTTGAAGCGTCGGGTGCACAGACAGACCCATGTGTGACTGCAAATGGTGAGATGTGTCCGCACATTGCATTTTCTCAAAACAAAAAAGTTGAGACCGACATACGTTGGCATGTATTCTGGCACATGCGCCTGCACATTGCTTTTTGTTATTCAAGCAGTGAACTGAAGCGTCATGACCCTTCAATGTATGTTTTGACATGCTCGTGTGCACCAGCAAATGGAGAAAATTTTATATCAAATTTTTTTATTAGAAAACATTAACACTACATTTTGAAATGAATTTTGTCCAAAACTATAGTCTCTATATAGATTATTTTTTAAATATAAATCCAAATTCATAGTTGAAGTTAAAGTTGAAACAGAGCCGAGCAAGCAACGATAATGACAGCGCGAGGCTTATCTTCTTCTTGCCTTATTTACAACATGAAAGAGTGCTTCTCTATTTAAGCACAGGAAAATCTCTTTCTCCCACCAATGTGGAAGGATGCTTATTTTATAAAGTGGAAACACAATCAACTATTCCCTTCACTTGCTCCTTCCATTTCCATTGACATTTCATAATTAGAATCCAACACGTTTTTATAAAAAGAAAAAGGCAAAAATAACTGAATGAAGAAACAGTTACCAGTGAAGGACAGTTTGATTAAGCCAAACTATTGGTAATGATTTTACTCTAAATAATATCAATGCTTTTACTTTCAGATGAATGTTGGATTTGATTTTTTTTTCCAGGTTTTCTTGGTACATATTGTTATAAACATCTGATGAGAAGATATCCATTGCTTCCTTTATAATTTTGATGAAGATTGGATTTTGATAAATTCTTTATAAAATTTTAAAGTTCTAACAATATATAATTATGTTAAGTTTATGTATGTGTGAGGCATGACCACATGCAAGTACAATGTATTATTTTATAACAACTATTATTATAATGGAAAATTTTTAAAAGTAGCAACTATAGAGCTTCAATTGTAACTTTTATAGCAACAATTTTATAATTATGAAATATAACAAATTGTATTTTATATTTAAGTAAACTGTTGCTATATAAATACATATACAACAAGATTTACTACACTTGTTTTACTCGAATTAGTTGAGTTAAATAGGGAATAATTATCCCATCTAATTAAATTCTCATAAATTACTCTTATTTAAATTAGTAGATTCCTTTTCCAAATAAAACTCGAATGTAAAGATTATTATTTCCATGATCTTCAAAATTTCAAAATATCCTTCTCTTATATCTCTAACTATTTTTTCTTGTTAGTTTTTTCATTTTTTATTTTTTTATTTTAATTTTTTTTTCTTTTCCATTTTTTATTTCCACTTTATTTTCTCTCCTTATTCTTCTTTTTTTTTTATTTTTTTTTATTTTTATTTTTACACTTCTATTTCTAGTTTCTATTTCTCTTTCTTCTTTTTTTTTCCTTTTTTCACTTCTTTTTTTTTTCAAATTTTTATTTTTTGTTTTTGTTTTTTCTATTTTTTTAATATTTTATTTCTATATTTTATTTTTAAAATACAAATATCTATATTATATATACATATTTAAAAAATGCACAAAATAAATAGACATATAGATCTGCATATTTATTTATGGTAAAAAATTAAAGAAAAAAAGGAAGAAAATAAAAGAAAAAAAGAAACAAAATAAAATAAAAAAAAGAAAAAAAAACAAAAATAGAAAAAGAATAAAAAGATATGTGAAAGGAAAAAAAAAGAGAAATAGAAGAGAGAAAATAAATTGAAAAGAAAAAAATCAAAACAAAAAATTAAATGATAATAAATAAGATGAAAAAAACTTACAAGAAAAAAAAGTTAGAGATATAAGAGAGTGAAAGACAGTAATGATGTTTTATTTTCAAATCTTGAAGATCATGGAGATAATTATTTTCAAATATAAAAAAAATAAAAAATAAAAAAAAAGAAGAGAGAAAATAAAGTGAAAATAAAAAAATAAAATAATAAAAAAATAAGATGAAAAAAAGGGGTAAAAGATATTGCTATATTTGGGAGAGGTGAAATAGTGGAGTGATGCCTAGTTAATGAGTAAACTAATGTTACTCTTGCTAAAAATTGTAATTTTACAAAAGTGTTACTATTTATTGTAATTATAATCTTAAGTATGCTACTTTCTGTATTTTTTCCTATTATAATTGCTAAAAGATGCCGTTAATTATTTACACTATAATTTACTTGAAGTTGTACGAAAAGGACATGATGGTAATAACACCTAAAACAAACCAAGTAATAGCAGTTATGCATTCATATGCATCGGCTAAATAAACCTAGTAGTAGTAGTAAAGGATCGTATGTGTTGTTATTTGATTCCACTATATGTTCACACTTGTGATAATGTCATACATATTCTAACATGTGTCATGACCCAATTTCTCAAGTCATGACGACACCTATCATAACTAGCCAGTAGGTAAGAAAGCCCATAGTCTGAAGTATCCAGTAACAAACTAATAAGGAAAACGAAAGCAAAACTAAGCAAGAAAGAAAGAAGACGAGAATGAAGTAAATACATCCCTGAAACCTACTAAAATCATTACAAGAGCTTCTAATGCAATAGAAGTACAAAGTGAAATACGAATATATATATATATATATATATATATATATGTAAGTCATCTCTAAAATTCAATATAGATATTATACTAGCAATAAGTGGGAGAGTAGGAACACTCTGGACATCAGGAGCTTACCACTAACCCCCAATCCATGACTGTTCTGCATGATGCACACATCAATGATGAGAACTCATACTTTGATATGCAGGATGTAGAAGTGTTGTATGATTACTAAATATGTGGTACTCCATAAGCACCAACCAACTGAGATCTGAAGATAATGTAAGTATAAACAACATGAAAAGCAGTAATATAAGCCACAAGAAACTAGTCAGGCAACGTAACATATTGATGATAATGGAAAAGTAAATATAAAATTACTGATGTTTAAGTAATAAAGGACGAAGCGTGGTTCAACAAGTGACTAGTTTATATATGATAGTATAGTGAAAAAAGAGATACACAATATATAATAGTAGTAGGAAGGTGTATGTGAGTAACCAAATACGAAGGTGCAACTCCAAGGGAGCAAATCTAACATCATCAGAATCATTAGCCCCCAACAATAATGTAATCGTCTAGCTCGAACAGCCATTAACCCCAATTGGGCCGCCATAAGCTTAGAGATTCACAAGGAAACACTCAACAAACAATGATCATAATTTGTACCATATCCCTCCATAAGACCGATAGATACAGGCTCCAAACAATTATATTGGTAATAGGCACTGCATAGGAATGAATGAATGCAATATAAACCAATAATACTAAATCAACTAACTGCCATTTCATACGAAATGTATACACCTCCTCCAACTTTGTAGCTCACATAGTCAAGACCTACGAAGACTATACTTCTCCAGTATCATGTATCATCAAACAAAAGAGCCCATAGGGGACTTAGGATATCTATATATAATGCCTTGTTCGGAACCAGCACTTTCTATAACCATCATGACAAATCTTCTCCATTTAGTACCATAGAGATATATAAAGTATAATAAGAAATGTTGGACATGAACCAGAACTGAATAAGTGTATATTTGTAAATCCATTGCTCGAGATCAAATCTAGGACTAAAGAAGTATAGTAATGTAGAAAGGGACAAAAACTCCCTCGACCGAAGTGAATAAATAGTGGTAAAACAGAGTGGATCGATAATGGACAGAATTCAACTTTAGCCTAATTTTCAAAGTAACGTGTTTAGTTTAAGATGTCATAATCAACAATAAGAGTTGTACGACATCCGTTTTTAAAGATAGGAAAGATGGAAATAAATCCCCTTTTCCAAAGCAGTAGTAAAACAAGGTTTTATTTAGAAGCGTACCATTAAATAAGCATAAATGTGCCTAAATGTATGTATGCCATCACTAGTATCCAAACAATATAACCATAAGTGTCTACACATCCTTAACTATAACCACGTCATTTCTAAGGATAAAGTACTAATCTGGTGTCCAATTAGTATATTAACCACAACCTTAGGAACAACGATATATATATATATATATATATATATATATATATATATATATATATATATATATATATATATATAAACATATGCCAATACCCTAATTCCGAAAACTAATGTAAATAAGGCCATAAAGCTACTAAAGGGATCCAACTGAGGAAATATCATACAGTTCACTAAGTATTATGGTAATTCTTATACCAAATGGGTAATTTATGTCAATATATGGTCAACCAAGTTCATAATCAAGTGTAATAGACTGCTACCACTGAAACTAGTATTCTAGGCTAAGGATCAGGCTACTTTTCTATTCTAAATTCTCTAAATAGGTCGTCATAATACTACAAAGTATAAACCTATCCTATAATCCCTACCTATCCTGCGATCTATACAATACACAATCTCATAGATAAAAGTAGACCAAAGGCTACCTCAAAGCCGACTCGAAATCTTAAACCATCCATAAAATGCTTGTCTTTGTCTCACAATCTCAAAAATATTACCATATCAAAATCATAATCTACTCAACAACATGAGCAAAATGATACCTATGTTGCTAAATAGTACTTTGGGTAAAAAATCGGATCTAAAATGGGTCATGGGACCTAAGTATGAAATCCCAAAATCGGACCCATCAATAAGTCCCTCTTGACTCAAGGAACTTATGCCCAAAATTTAAGCATAATTGAAGCTCAATAGCTCACCAAATCAACTCCAACACTTAGAGAAATTAAGAAACTTAATAGAGGATATTAATAGGAAGAAATATTGGACTTACGAGATTTGGACAAGGTGAAGACCAACTTGAAATTCCTGTGATCGACCTGACCTTAAATCAATGTTCCCCAACTAATTTTGGAGCTCAAATGTTGTTTTTGGAGGTTTATAATGAAGTAAAATAGCATTGGGGTCAAGTGAAAGAAAGCCCCAAAAGGCTGATTTTGGTTGCCATGATGCCGTCGCCTAGGCGCCAAATACATTGCCTAAGCAGCCCTTTCCTTTACCAACCTCCATCACCTAGGTGCCTATTTTAACTAAGGTGACAACTCCTAGACACCAATGGGATCTCCTAGTAGGCCAATAACCTGGCCTAGCATTCCATCACCAAGGTGGTTGCCACGAAGACGCACCAAAAACCAGCCAAAAGCCCAAACATCATTTGTGTACTCCGAGGTCATCCAAAGTCCCGTGGACGCAACAAAATAATTCTATCCCATAGAAAACTGCATTTTGGACTCAATGGAATCAACTAAATTCCCAACATAAGATCATTTCAGCAAAATGTGGGCCCCACACCCAATGTGCTAATTTAACTAACTTCTGGCTAATAGCCAAAATGAGTTCAAAAGCCTCGAGGCCGTGACCAAGGGTCCCCTTAGCCTATAATTGATGTTCTGAAGCTGATAGCACTGTCAAAATTTATATCTATGTCTATTTACTAAGAATTTTTCCCTATACCAATTTCTCAACAGTTAAAGCCTAAAATAGGGAAATAGGCCAAAAACCTAAACAAACTATTTGAAAACCAAATCGGCAGTTCTAACAAGTCATAAAATACTTATAGCTACTATAAGAAGGCTTTAAATGCCAAAAATATATGTAAATTGAGAAAATAACTTAGATGGTCATTACAATATCCACTACTAAAAGAACTTTTGTCCATGCAAGTCAATGGATAGAAAGAGCTTGAAAGCTTGAAGGGATAAGATATTGGCCCACTGCCCCAAGCAAGACCCCCAAGATATACTCTAAGTCTAACCAATACTTTCAAGGTATTTCACTAAAGGTTTCCATTTTTTCTTCACATCCGAACTTTACTTCCCAAAACATACAAACTCATCCTCAACAACCAGCTGGTTTCCAACTAAAATAAGCGCGATTGAAGTATGTAAACCCCAACCACAACATGTTAAAATCACAACGAAATAAGCATAAGTAAGTAGATACTCAACTAGGCTAAAGACAACTTAAGGCATAGATCACACAGTCAAATCCAAAATCCAAATATAACATTCTCTTTCCTTTCAAACCTATTATCTACTCTAAACTATAGAGAATTCATCCAGCATCATCTGAGCCTTGGTTGTGTAATTACACCACACAAACCTTGAATGATTGAATATGATCTACCAAAGATCCACACGGACTAACATAAGAACAAACCCATAAGTCTCTTCCTAGATTTCCAAATGATAGTGATCAATGTCTATGATCTCTACTAATCCACTAATTGGTCTGAATGACCATCAAAACTAATAATCACGAGTCTAAAGAACAATCTCTCTAAACTAAACAATCCACTCCAGATGCCCCACCGACTATGGGTAAAACTGTGCTAAGCCCAACTAGAATACTCTTTTTCCACTGAACATACATACAAAGTTTCTAATGAAGGCTGAGAATCAAGGCTCAAAGTAGTGGAAATCAATACCATGGGACAATAAAGTATCCTCTGAGCATCCATCAAGTACAATGTACCTAAACCAAAGAAAATTAAGCCAGTAGGTAATGAGTAGGCCTAGTCAACCTATCGATGAATACTCAATTAAATCAAACTTCAAAATGGGGCTTCAACCAAGTTACAAAATCTACAAATATAATTTAAACACTGTAGCCAAACTTGTCAATCTTAACTATCCAAATTGATTCTGTTGATGAGTAAGTGTATATGTACTAAAATCTATCATAACTTTCAATATATCATCTAAAAGGGACAAAAATCACAATTGAAGCCAATAAGTCTTTACAAAGGTCAAATACCCAAACCAATCTTATTATTAAAATCAAGCATATATCCAACAGTTTCTGTAAGAATTGAAATTAAAATATTATCGAAGAACATAGTCACAACTACGGAGAACATAGGCTAAAGATACGAGCAAATAAATCCACATTTGCTGAGGGAATAACAAAAAACTCACCAATGCTGCAAGGAGTACTAATGGTAGTCATATCTCGAGCAATTGATGAATATATGATCTTAGCCTAAACCTAGTCAACTAATACTCAATCTATGGCAATGAATACTTACTCCAAAAGATACCCACTTTGGTTATCGACAAATGATACCCAAAAATATACCACTAAGTAGAAGAATACCGTGAGGTCATACAAGGCCAAGAAAATATCAAATTGAGATTTTTGAAAAAATTCACCATTTTACACTAACCTTAACTCAACTGAATAATAAATCACATTGCAGAAAGAATGGAGTACCAACTCAACATCAACACCAATGTTAAGATTACCACAAAGAAACAGACTAAATTAATCAGAACAACAAACCTCCAAGTGATTATAATGGGAGCGGGGGATATAGAAAAGTTCACCAATGCAAAATCCAAATCGAAACAACTAAAGGATAAAACTTCATTTATTTTCATACTCTACTTAATAATTAACCTTTCTAACAAAAAAAAGAAAGAAACCAACCGTGGTAGTTTAGTCAAATCCAAATGGATAAGAATCACAAAGAAGGATATTCTAACTAGATAAGCTAGTTTAGCCGTCTATCAAGTCAGAATCAGTAAATGACAAAACAATGAAAATAATAACAATGGTGTAAGGGAAAGTGGGACTAAAATGAAAAATGATAACCAATACCACTCTAGTACCATAACGAAGCCAATACCAAACTAAAGGGAGTTTAACCCAAATACTGCACCCTAATTAAATCACAACATTAATCCATCCAATCCACTACTAAGAGAAATTATCCTTGGGAGGTAGTCAAACATGTATTAATCTACACAAAATCTTATGACAATCCATACATTAATATCAGGCATGTAAATACTAATAGGTACAAAAATAACAACTCAAATCAAATGGACATCAAAGATAGTAAATCAAAATTGTACCTCTTCTATGGAATCTAAAGTAAGTCCCTGACCTACCCAAAGAAGCACAAATCCAAATGCATCTAAACCCAGATTGAGCATCTGAATGATTAACTAAAGTACTAAGGACATCATCTCTAGTCAAAGGTTCCATAACTCTAAAAGATGGATTTGGCTGACTAATTATTCAATGATCCCATATTGGGGATACTCACTGGACTAATGACTGGTTTCCCCATAATTGTAAGAAACCCCTGAAGCTCTATCATGGCAAGAAACATGAGTTAGCCTTAACTGGATAACCAACTAACACTTGGGACGCTCACTAGACCAATGATGAATCTCACCATAGTCAAAATATACCCATGGAAATCTTTGTTATATTGTACTGTTAACCCAGCACGGTCGCCATGGCTTGAAAACCTAGACCAAATACCCAGAATGTTTGACCAGTAATCTATCCACTATGACTACCATGACCTACCTTAGAATCACCCATAACTTGAGGTGCAACCTATACTGACCTATTAGGATGCAAGTGATATTGACCTTTACTAGGAGGGTACCTACTCTTAGATAGAATACTACTATCACTAAATTGCTAACATGGCCTCTTACTCCCACCTCTATATATCTCAATACATGCTATCTTCGTAGCCCTGTCATGATCAACAACCTGAAGGAAAGTAGACCCAACTATTATTATATGTTCTAATGTAAAGCAAATAGTAAAGCTAACCCTCTTATAAATCCCTACACCAACACATTCTCTATTGGAAATAATGTGGGAGTATGTATGGTCCACTCAAGAAAACTGATCTCGTACTTTAAAATTAATAAACAACTCTGCTAAACACTAAAAAAACCAACTCTAGTCTCAGAACCACTTAATATATCGGGGCCCACTACTAACTATGAATTATCCACAGAAAAGCTTAAAATCCTAACATGAAATCCTTAAAAGTTGAGGCAATCACAAACTCTATCAGAGTCCTAGTTGGACCTAAATCCTTTGGTTAACATTGAACATCCTTGATATAAATATCTAACTCCCTAGCAGACGTTGAGATAAAATCCTAGTAATATGTGTAGAAATCCCATATGTATTTATCGACAACCTTGAGTTATTCAACTAGGAATAAGTAGAGTCAAAAGATGTACTTAGAGTTTTATAGAAGTATGGACATATAATAAGGATTCAAGAATAAAATTTCCTGACAATACCTTATAACCTCCTGAAGATAGGATATAGATGTCTCTATACCAATTTGTAGAAAATTACGGGCACTTAGCTTTTGTACCAACAAAACCAATGAAACTGTTCTTCGATACCAATTTTTCACAACCCAATTTTGTAGCTCATGATTGTACCTACATAACCCACCAGTAGGTAAGCTAAACCATAGTTCAGAACAACTAATAACAAATTAATAAGAAAAAAAACAAAACTAAGTAAAAGAGAAAGAAGGAAAGAAGGAAATAAATGCATACCCAAAACTGGGTGAAGATAGTACAAGAGTTTCTAATGCAACATAAGTACAAAATTAAATACAAGATAAATATATACACATCATCTTTGAAATTCAATATAGGGATCGGTCTAATGAGAAGGAAAGCAAGAACACTTTAGATGTCAGGTGCTTACTACTAACCTTTAATTCATGGTTTCTCCTAACTGATTTGGATGATGCACACATCAACAACTAGAACTCATACTATGATCTGTAGGATATAGAAGTGTTTTATGGGTACCAAACACGTGGTACTTAGTAGGCACCGACCAACTTAGATCCAAGGATAATACAAGTACAAACAACATGTAAAGATAGAATATAAGACACATGCAACTATTCTGGCAATGTAAAATAATGATGCTAACAGAAAAGTGAATGTAAACTAGCATATATTTTAGTAATCAAGGACAAAGCCTAATTCCACAAGTAACAAGTCTATATATGATAGTACAGTGAAGAAAGAGATATACAATATATAATAGTAGTAGAAAGGAGATAATATATAAAGAGTATCCAAAGAAGAATATATATAAACAATATCACACTATACAAGTAACCAAATATAAAGGTGCAACTCTGAGGAAGTTAATCTAACATCATTTGAAACATACCAATAATCACAAGTACTAGTCCATAACCAGCCTGCCACAAACCATAGCATAACAACCAATAATAATGTAACTGCCTAGAGCATATAATGAATAACCCCCACTGAGTCCCTATAAGCCCAAAGAGACACAAACAAACACTCAACATACAACAATCATAACTTGTACCTATACCAGACCCCATAAGACCAATAGATATAGGTGTAAAATAATTATAATATCGATAGGCAATGCATAAGAATGAATGGATATAATGTAAACCAATAATACCAAATTAACTGGGTGCTAATCTATACAAAGTGTATACAACTCCACCTCAATAGATCACAATGACAAGACCTACATTGACTATCCTTCTCTGGTATCATGGATCATCAGAGGAAGAGGCCCATAAGGTACTCAAGATATCAGTATACACTATCTGGTCATGAATTAAAACTTCTAATAACCATCATGAACAATCTACTCCATTTAGTAGCAGAGAGATATATAAAGTATAATAAGAAATATTAAAATTAAATAAGTTTAAATCCATAAACCCATTACCAAAGTCAAATTTGGGACTAAAATATTATAGTAATGTATAAAGGGTTGAAATCTCCCTCGACCGAAGTGAATAAGTAGTGATAAAAAAGAGTGGATTAATAATGGACTAGATCAACCTCGGTCTAATTTTCCAAAGTAATATGTTTAGTTTAAGATTTCACAAATCAATAATAAGGTGGTACGACTTTCATTTTCAAAGAATTAATTTAAGTTAAGAAAGATGGGAATAAATCCCTTTTTAGAAAATACTAGTAAAAGTAATGTTTGAACTAGAACCAAACCACCAAATAAGTATAAATGCATCTAAATATATGTATGCCATCTCCAGTATCCAAATAATACCATTGTAAGTGTCTATGCATCCATAACTATAACCACGTACCTTATAAGGATAAAGTATTAAATTGATATCTAAGTGTCATAGTAACCATGGCCTAGTTCCTAATAGTGTATATATATATAAAATCATATACCAACATCGTAATTCAGGAAATTATGGTAAATAAAGGAATAAAGCCACTAGAGGTATCTAATTAGGGGAATACTATCCAATTCACTAAGTAATATGTTAATTCTTATAATAAAAAGGTCATTTGTATCAATATATGGTTAACCAATACCATAATATGATGTAATATGCTCCAACCACTGTAACGAGTATTCTAGGCTAAGGTACAAATCATTTTTACATTCTAAATACTCTAAATAGGTCAAGTCAAGATATTACAAGGTATAAATCTTTCCTATAATCCCTACCTAGCAACTGATATATAATACACAATCTCATAGAGAAAAGTAGACCGATGCCTACCTCAAAGCTGAACTTCAATCTCGAACTGTCTACAAAATGCTCATCTTTGTCTCAGAATCTTAAAAATGATGTTGCACTATAAAAATTATAAACTACACATTAATAGGAACAAAATGATACTCATAGTTTTAAATAAAATTTCATGTCAAAAACAGGATCTAAAACTGACCCGTGGGACCCATGTATTAGATCACAATATTGGACCCATTAAAAGGTCCCTTATGTCTGAAGGAACTTGTGCCCAAAACTTGAGCATAATTCAAGATCAATAACTCACTCAAATCAACCCCAACACTTAGAGAAATGAAGAACTTCAATGGAGGAAATTAAGAGGAATAAGTCTTGTAACTTACAAGATTTAGAGGAGGTGAAGACCACCTTGAAGTTGTCGTGATTGAACCATCCTTAAAATAATTTACCCCAACTAAATTTGGAGCTCAAATGGCATTTTTGAAGTTTTTGAGTGGAGGAAATGGATTTGGGGTTAAGGTGAGAAATCATAAAAAGGATGATTTAGGTCGCCTAGGTGACCAATTGGTCTTCATGGATCCATCGCCTAGGCGCCAAATGTATCTCCCAAGCGGTACTTTCCTTGTCAACCTTTATCTCCTAGGCAACCATTTTGTCCCTAAGATGACATCGCCTGGGCGCCAATTGGATTTCCTAGGCATATAATGTCCAATCATAGCATGTAATCAAGGGCCATATGTGGTTTCCAAGTCATCCTCGCCTGGTGCCAAGGTGGTCATCAAGGATATGCACTAAAAACCAACCAAAAGCCCAAACTTCATTTGGGTGCTCTAGGCCAATCCAAAGTCCCTTGGACGTAAGAGAATAATTCTACCACAAGAAAAATGGCATTCTAAACTAAATGGAATTGAAAAAAATTACCAACGGATATTGTTTAGGAAAAATATGGGCCCTAAACCTAGTGTGCCAATTTAACCAACTTCCTACCAATATGCTAAATGAGTTTGGAAGCCTTGTAACCCGGACCAATGGTCCTTCTAGCATAAAATCGATGTTTCAGAGATGATAAAACTGTCAGAATTTCCATTTGAGTTTGTTTAATAGGAGTTTTGATCTGAGACAAGTTTCTTAATAGTTAAAGATCCAAAATAGGAAAATAATCCTAAAACCCAAACAAACTATGCAAAAATCAAACCGACATGTTAGACAAGTCATAAATGACCTATAGCCGCTATTTGAAGGCTTGCAATACCGATAATTTCAATAAGTCATAAATGAACTGGAGGGTTAATACACTGTGACAAGTAGATTTTCATTTTGTTATTCGTTTCATTCAATTTCATTTGTTACTATTATAAAAGCACGAATAAGTTGAACGTTTAAAAGAATTTAAAAATATTAATTGACTTACTTTAACAGTATCTAAATATGTTAAATTTTGATATTTAGTTATCACACCTATTTATTGTTTTAAGATTATTATTATAATAATCAACCAGTGATATTCATGCAACAAACATACATATAGATTAGTTATATTAAATGTGTGAATACCCTTAGAAATGTGATTCAAACATTTTTCCCTTTGTTAAAACACCCGCAATAGATAAAATATTTTTTTCTCCTTTTTTACTCCAATTATTAAATATTATACTCATAATATTGAATATAATTAATATATACAAATATAAATGGGAAAGATTTTAATAACAAATGAATTTCTAAGTTTCTGGGAAGTTTGTTTTCTCGATAAATGTTAACTACTAAATTTTTCCTTATTTGACAACAACAACAACAACAAACCCTATAGATTCCCACATCGCGGGGTCCGGGGAAGGTAGAGTGTATGCAGACCATACCATTACCTCTAACGAAGTAGGGAGACTGTTTCCGATAGACACCCGACTCAAGACAAAGGACAGTTTATGAAAACATCAAAATCATGAAACATGATAAAATTATAGATACTCCATCCACAAAAATATGCAACTCTGCTAAACAAAAGACACCCAAGACCTCCTTACTACTGACTACACTCATCCACCCTCCTTAACCCTCTATCGTAATGTTTTTCCTCCATACCTTCCTATCCAGGGTCATGTCCTCAGTCAACTATAACTGCTCCATGTCACATCTAATCACTTCCCTTTAGTATTTCTTAGGTCTACCCCTACCTCTCTTGAAACCATCCAAGGCCAAACTCTCACACCTGTGAACTGGGGCATTCGTGCCCCTCCTCATCACATGGCCAAACCTTCTCAACCTCACTTCCCGCATTTTATCCTCCACCGACATCACTCCCACCATCTCCCGAATAATTTTATTCCTAATCCTGTCAGCCTTAGTAAAACCACACATCCAATGCAGCATCCTCATTTCCACCAACTTCAGTTTTTGGATATGAGAATTTTTAACCGGCCAACACTCAACTCCATACAACATAGTCGGCCTGACTGCAACTCTATAGAATTTTGCCTTCATCTTGGGGGCACCTTCTTAGCGCATAAAAGTCCCAAATCGAGCCTTCATTTCATCCAACCTACCCCAATACAGTGAGAGAAATCATTATCTATCTCTCCATTCCCCTAAATCGTCGACCCAAGATACGTAAAACTATCCATCTTACAAACCATCTGGGAATCCAACTTCACTACAACCTCGTCCTCTTGCCTCGAGTCACTAAACTTGAACTCCAAGTACTCTGTCTTGGTCCTATTTAACCGAAAACCTTTAGACTCTAGGGTTTGTCTCCAAACCTCCAAACTATTAGTAACACCTTATCGGGACTCATCAATCAAAACTACATCATCCACAAAAAGCATACACCAAGGAACTTCTCTTTGTATACTCCGTGTCAACACATCTATCACCAAAGCAAATAAAAAAGGGCTAAGAGTTAATCCCTGGTGTAACCCTGTCAAGATTTGGAAATGTTCAAAATCTCCTCCCACCGCCCTTACCCTAGTCTTTTCCCCTTTATACATGTCCTTAACTGCACGTATGTACGCCACAGGGACCCCCCTCGCCTCCAAGAATCCCTAAAAAACCTCCCTAGGGACCTTGTCATACGCCTTTTCCAAGTCAATAAATACCATGTGCAAATCCCTCTTCCTCTCTCTGTACTACTCTACCAATCTCTGCACTAGGTGAATTGCCTCAGTCATGGAGTGACTAGGCATAAACCCAAATTGATTCTCAGAAATAGACACAATCTGCCTCATCCTCCGCTCCACTACTCTCTCCCAAATCTTCATCGTGTGACTCAATAACTTAATACCCCGATAGTTATTGCAACTCTAAATGTCACCCTTGTTCTTATATAAAGGAATCATCGTGCTCCATCTTCACGCCCTGAGCATCTTTGTGGACATAGAAATGTTGTTGAACAAGTTGCTCAGCCATCTTAACCCCGCCCTACCAAAAAACTTCCAAAAATCCATTGGGATCTCATCGGGCCCCGTCGCCCTGCCCCTTCGCATCTTGCGGATAGCCTCTCTTACCTTCTCAACCTTAAAATGCCGACAATAGCTAAAATTGCGACGCTCCTCAGAGTGCTCCAACTCCCCTAACATAACACCTCTGTTCCCCTCCTCATTCAAGAGCCTATGAAAATAAGACTGCCATCTTTCCTTAATGAGGACGTCCTCCACCAATACTTTACCATCCTCCCCCTTAATACACTTCACTTTGTCTAGATCCCTACCCTTCTGCTCCCTAGCCTTGGCCAGCCTAAACAACCTTTTCTCCCCACCTTTCTCTTCTAACCCCTTATACAAACTCTCAAAGGCTATTGTCTTAGTAGCCATAACTGCTACCTTAGCCTCCTTCTTAGCTAACTTGTACTTCTCCCTGCTTACCCACTTCTCCTTGTCATCCTTACTCTTAACCGGCTTAGCATAAGCCGCCTTCTTTGTCACTACCTTCTTCTTAAAATCTTTATTCCACCACCAGTCCCCCCGATACCTGCCAGACAAGCCCATCGAGACACCCAACACCTCTCTAGCAAACTCTTTGACATAACCCGTAGCCCTATCCCACATACTATCCATATCCCCACTACACTCCTAAACCCCCATCCACTCTAACTTTACCCCTATCTCCAAAGCACTAAACTGAGTCAAGGCACCCCGCCTAACTCTAGGCTGACCCTTCCCACCCCGCCTCATCTTTCCCTTTTTGATAACTAAGTCAATCACCAAGATTCTATGCTGGGTCACCAGATTCTCACTCGAGATAACCTTATAATCCTTACATAAAGTTCTATCCCCCTTCCTAAGCAATAAAAAGTCAATTTGGGTGCTGGCTAAACTACTATGAAAAGTAACCAGATGCTCCTCTTTCTTTGGGAAGTTGGAATTCACTACCACCAACCCAAAGGCCCTCGCAAAATCTAAAAGAGCAGCTCCCTCATCATTCCTAACCCTGATCCCAAAGCCTCCATACACATCATCATACCCTAATGGCAATGACCCGATGTGCCTATTAAAATCCCCTCCTATGAAAATCTACTCCAAACTAGGCATGCCACTAACCACCTCGTCCAAACTCTCCCTAAAAATTTTCTTCTTCTCTTGTCTCAGGCCTACCAATGGTGCATACACACTACAAATGTTCAAAGTAAACCCCCCAAAGACTAACTTGATAGTCATCACCCTATCATTAACCATTTTAACCTCCCCTACCTACTCTCTAAGCTCCTCATCCACTAGCATACCTATGCCATTCCTATACCTCTCACTACCTGAGTACTACAACTTATACCCATCCACATCTCGAGCCTTAGAACCTACCCACTTGGTCTCTTGAACACACACAATATTAATCTTTCTCTTCCTAAGAATCTTAACCAGCTCTATTGACTTCCCCTGCAGGGTCCCTATGTTCCACGACCCTATCCTCAACCTATCAACATTCTTTTCACCTCCCTTAATACCTCGTACTCCACAACTCGGACCTAACCCAATACCAGCTCCCGACCCCAGCCCCAGCCCCCAAGGATATGACCCTATACCACAATGAGTCACCCATGCCACTACTCACAAAAAACACAATGAAGGTAAAAAACAGCTATACTATAGAAGACACACTTACAACACAAAATGTAAACAAGCAGTCAAGACCAACAGATGCAATAGACAAAATAGACAGCTTGTAAATTTTTACTTATTTGAGTTATGTTAAAATTCTAGGATTTAAATCAATGTAAATTTTACATTAAAATTGATTATATATGTAAAATAGTAGAATCCTATGCAATTTTTAAATTTAATATTTTATAGTAAAATTTTAAAATATTTACAAATTTACATAAGACTTTGTGGGTCTTCTTTAACAAGGAATCAAATTCGAATTAACATGGCAATTATGATGCCAAATATTATATTATATTTATTTATGCTCATGTTTCACGACCCGATTTCATGAGTCATGATGGAACCTACTTAAATCAGCCAGTAGGTAAGTTAAACTATAGCCCATATCGAGAAGTAATGGGCTAATTGGTGGAAAGTAAGGTAAATATCAAAATTTAAGAAAGTAATTAGATTACAAGCCATAAGATATAAGGGTGATAAAACAACTGAAGATAAATAAGGAAAAATAGTAAAAATATCCTAAGACCTAGTAAGGTTGCAAGAGTTTCTACCAAAAGAATACGAGTACTATGAGTATCAAATGCACGATAGTCTCAAATAGAAAGACCATCTAAAATAGAAGAAGGAGAAAAAATCAGCTCTAGCTCTAAAATCTCACCCTATCTCTAAACTCTGACTAACACTAGTACAAATGTCAACGACGACAACTAGTACTCAGTTCTTCGTAAGAAAAGAGTGTAGAGGTGTATTATGAGTATCAAAGAAATGGGTACTTAGTAGGAATCATCAGTCGACTGAGCTAAATCATAATATAAGTACAATAATATGCAAGATAATAACTAAAGCCAGGGTAAAAAGGAAAACCTGGAATGGTGCTCCAAATAATGAAAGTAATAACCTAGTAAATAATGTTAAAGAGTACATATCTAATTAAAGCCTAACTGGGCTCCCATAAGCCTAGAAGGTGCAAAGAAAAAAATAAGCCAACTCGGTCCCCATAATCTTGAGAGATGCAACCAAGAAGGAAATACCGATAGTAATACGCATTAAATATCCAAAACTCAAAACTATAACCGTGGATTCTCTTATACTGTAAACATCAAGCTTAAATTGGTTCCATAACCATCCTAAGTATCCCTCAATGTAAGACTTGAACTAAAAATAGTATCATGAGTACGGGAATCAAACCGTAAATAATGTCATCATAGTTCCCGGACTTGAAAAAGTCTTAGTATCATAATTATCGAACTCGAACCTGTCTTAATATCATAACTACTAGGCTCGAACTGATCTTAATAATTAAAAGGTTCAATCTTAGTCAAAGTAAGAAAATATATTAATCCTCTTCGAGCTCAAAAATATAAATATGATGATGAAAGAAAGCCCCTTAAGTCTATTGGGACAAAATTATCATTTTGACTTAAAGTACGATGGAGGGGCTACTCCTAACCTCGAAAGTTCATTGTAAGGCAATTACTACCCCAAGCCAAACTTGGGTTCCAAAATCCCACAACAAGGTTCTTCATAAGTCTCATTAAGTCCTATGATAGAAATTTAACCTAAGGAACGGGTGGTTAAGTCAAGGCCGTCTAAATATGGCTCTCCAACTGACTAAATAATCCAAATTTCATTCAATATACAACCAAGTCGTAATTCCTACTTCAAGACTAGCATAATAACACACCTATACCATAATAAAGCTTAATCTCATAGAAGAGAAAGCCTAGCCTACATGTACATTGAAGAATGCCCGATAAAGTCTGCTAAATTTGAAATTTTCCCTTTTGAGAAGCCTCTGCATGATGCCACGCTATCAAAATAGTGATCTACATATTAATACAAGATTAATAGACATATTTTATTTTAATTATTTGGGTCTGAAATAAAGCCAAAATCCCATGTGGATCTCACTTGCGAGATCACAACTTTGAAACCCTCAACACGTCTATGCTCAATGATCATTTACCCTCAAGAATGAGTAAATTCTGAGCTTAAACGACACTTAATTCAACACATCAAGGAACTAGGGATTTATGATTAAATTAAGCATTAGAGATTTACAAGAACTACGATGATGACATGACTTCCTCGATCTCACAACACCCCATGATCACCTCCAATTTCTTACGCCTTATAGGGGTTTTAATGCTTCTTGGACTTGGACAAAACAGGAAAAAATGGGTGAAGGGGAGAATCTAATGCCTCTATAGTTACCACTTAAGCGGTCACTTGACATTTTAAGCGATCGCCGCTAAAGCGACCTCTTTTTTAGTATACAATATGTTGCTTAAGCGATATCCGCTAAAGTGGTCAGGCCTCCGCTAAAGCGATAGGGTAAGGACCAGCTAAAGCAACCACCACTTAAGCAACCAAAGGTCTGATTAAACATCTGCACAAAATGAGTTGATGCACCAACTGAACTTGGTTCTTGCCAAGTTTCTATTTACTCCTTAGGATTTGTTCGAAATCCCGTGAATGCAAACGAACAGTGCTACCCTATCAAATTTGATATTCTGGACTCAACAATGCCACCAAAATTTTCATCTGGTGTCATATAGATAAAATATAGTCCCCACACCTAAGGTCCACTTTTATCAAAATCCATCTAATAGACCAAAATGGGTCTGGAATCCTTGGAACCAAAACCAAAGGTCCACCTAGCCTAAAATCAATTTTGAAGCTAATAAAACTGTTAGAATTAGCATATAAGGTTTTTGACTTGAAGTTTACACCTGATAGCCAAAACTTACCAAGTAGAACAACAAAATAGGAAACTGGCTCTAAAAAAATACAAACTACCCGATAATCGAATTGTCACCTTTAGCAAGTCATAAATGACTTAGGCAGCTATATGAAAGATCTAAATAGCATAAAAGTATGGAAATGCATAAAATGACTTAAGAGACATTTCAATATCCACTACTAAAATGATTTTTGTCGACAAAAGTAAAAGGTCAGGATGTACCTGAAAGCTCAAATAGGTGGGGATACTGGGCATGCATCTTGGTTATGATCTTCCATGAAGCCTCTTCTACTGGGTAGTCCCCCTGCTAAACCTTAACTATTAGAATCTCCCTAGAGCACAACCTCCTAATATACCTGGATAATATGAGAATTGGTTTCTCCACGAAGGTCAATCTCTCATCCGGGAGATAACGTTACAACAAAGAAACATGAAAAACTGGATAGAAAGCAATAAATTTTAGGGGCAAGGCCAACTAATACACCTCTCCAACTATGTGAAGTACATCATAAGGCCTAATATATCTGGGGTGGATCTTACACTTCTCTCCCAAACCTCATCACTTCTCTCATGGGTGATACTCAAAGAAATACTAGATGTCCAATTCCAAATCTCAAGTCACGAAGTCTATGATCTGCATAAGCCTTAAGCACTTAGATGGCCACTTTAAAGAAACCATAGCCCAATATTACTTGAGATGTTTTAGAGAGAGTTTAGAGAGTGTTTGACCTTAAAGTGTATAATGAATGTCCAAAAGGTGTTATAAGATGTAGGGTATTAAGGGCTTAGGGTGGGGATTGTCCAAAGTCCCTCCCCCCCAAGCTTAAAGTTGTACAAAAACTGCCTTTGGTTATGAGTCAAGCCATTGGTCACCGCAACTTATGACTCACACCATTGATTTATCACCAAGACAAAGAATTGGACACCACACACTATTCAACTTACGACTTTCTGGTCCTACTCGTCACTAGACCATACAGCTCGTATGGTCTAGTTATGACCAACACAGAACACCAAAGGCTTGGACATTGGAAAACATACGACTGGACCTTAACGACTTATCACATGATCATAAGGCTCGTGAGGATTCTCTCATAACCAGGGAAGAACTTAGACAATAACATATTGGTTAAATTATGACAAGGGTTACCCGATACGTAACCACACCATACGACTCAGCATATGAGTTGTAAGAAGGCCAAAGATCCTATATCTCAGGAAATTTGCAAAGGACAAAGTCTGAGGAATTTCAATCTCCCATACTTAGGGCCATTCATCCTCGAATGATGGACAAGGCAACACAAGAATGATTAAACACCAAACATCTCTACTTTTACCTTAAACTAAGTTAAAAAACAAAGATGCCAAGAAAACCAATCTTTCCTTCAACAAAGATAGAAAATAAGGACGTTTGCAATACAGACATACCTCAAGCACAAATTTTTAGAATAGAGAATAAGAATGGATATTTGGAATTCATGTCCTCCTCGGCTTCCCAAGTAGCTTCCTTAAACTTTTGGTTCCACCATAGAACTTTCACCAAATCCGCATCTTTCATCCACAATCGATAAACTTTCCAATCCAATATCCTTATCGGGACCTTCTCATAGAACAAAGAATCCAAAATACCAGTGTTCTTTACGGGAACAACCAATGAAGGATAACCCATGCATTTTCATTACATGGACACATAGAACACCGGGTGAGTGGAACTCATGCCAGAGGAAAAATACAACTCATATGCAACATTACCAACCCTTCTCAAAACCAAGTATGAGCCAACATACTGCAGAGTGAGCTTTCCCTTCTTCCCAAACTGCATTTCTCCCTTCATGGGAGATACCTTCATGAACACCCAATCTCTAACCTCAAATTTCAAGTCTCTGCGCCTCACATCTGCATAGGACATTTGATGACTTTGGGAGGTCTTAAACCTATCTTGGACCATATTCACCTTTTCCATAGCTTAGTGAAATAAATTCAGGCAAAACATCTCTGCTTCACCAACCTCGAACTATCCAATAGGAGATCTATACCTCCTGCTATTCAATGCCTCAAACACAGCCTTACCAATTCTAGAATGGCAACTATTGTTATAAGAAAATTAAATGAGAGGAAAATGGTCAAACCAACTACCACCAAAGTCAAATACATAAGGTCACAACATATCTTCCAAAGTCTGAATGGTTCTTTCTGCTTGCCCATCTGCCTATGGGTGAAAGGCGGTGCTAGGCTCACTTTAGTCCCCAAATCATACTGAAAAACACTAGAAATACAATAAGAATTGAGTACCTTAATCTAAAATAATTGAGACAGGCGCACCATGCAACTTTATGATTTTCTGAAGGAATAATTTTGCATAATCCTTGAAAGAAAAATTAGTCCTCACTAGCAAATAGTGAGATGACTTGGTCATCCTATCCACGATGACCCAAATGGAGTCTCACTAATTTGGCAATCGCAGAAGGCCAGTAACAAAATCCATCTTAATTACCTAGCACTTCCACACCGATTGTTTAATTTCTTGGAGTATCCCACCGGGCCTCATCTTCTCCACCTTAACTTGCTGACACACCGTAACTAAGCCACAAACTTAGCTTCATCCCATTTTATGTTATTTCACCAATATATACCCTTGAGATCATGATACATCTTTGATGAACTTAGATGAGTTATATACTATGATTCATGGGCGACGACCAAAATCCTTCCTCCTAACCTATAAACATCGGGAACACACAACCTCCCTCGGTACCTCAAGATACCATCACCACTAATCTCGAAGGCCATCACCTTTTTGTTACCCACATCATCCTTATTTTCATCAAAAAAAGATCTAAAACCTGTTTCTCCTTTTTTTTTAAAACCAAGAGATGATTACACCACCTATTGGACAAATATACTACCATTCCCAGAGTCAAAGAGACAAACTCTATGGTTAGCCAAATGGTGAATATCCTTTTTAATTCCTTTTTATCCTTATCCACATGAGCTAGACTTCCCATGGATAACCTTTTAAGAGCATCAACAACTACATTAGCTTTACCTGGACGGTAGTGAAGACTCATATGATAGTCCTTCAACAACTCAAGCCACCTCTTCTACGTGAGATTAAGCTCTTTTTGAGTGAACATGTACTGAAGGCTCTTATGATAAAAAAAGATATCAACATGGACCCCATACAGATAATGACACCAAATTTTTTATGCAAACACCACATCCAGCAGATTTAAGTCATGAGTCAGATAATTATTCACATGAAACTTCAACTGTCTAGAGGCATAAGCAACAACCTTACCATATTGCATCAACAAACAACCCAAACCAACCTGGGATACATCACAATAGACAACAAAACCCTCAGTGTCTTTAGGCAGAGTCAAGAATGGAGCTGAATTCAACTTATTCTTTAGCTTCTTAAAACTACCCTACCAAGCATCAGACCACAAGAACATCACCTTATTCTGAGTCAACTTAGTCAATGGAGCAGTAATAGAAGAAAAACTTTTCACGAACCTACTATAATAACCATCTAAATCCAAGAAGTTCCAAATATCAGTTGGAGTCATGGGTCTAGACCACTTCTTAATCACAACATCTTTTTGAGGATCCACCATGATCCCTTCACTAGACACGACATGACCAAAAAATATAATAGCATTCAACCAAAATATACATTTAAAGAAGTTAGCATACAACTGCTGACCTTTTAAGGTTTGCAATACTAGGCGAAGGTGACAAGCATGATCCTACTTACTGTTAGAGTACACTAAGATGTCAATAATAAAGACAACACAAACAAATCTAGAAAATGATGGAAGACCCTATTTATCAAGTCCATGAATGTTGTAGGGGCATTGTTCAAGCCAAAAGATATCACCAGGAACTCAAAATGCCTATACGGGGTATGGAAAGTTGTCTTAAAGATATCCACCTCCCTAATCTTTAACTCAAACAAGATGATAGAGACAACATTTGTAAATTAATTTCTAGTCTCTAAGATAAGATATAAACTCCCCTTTATGCTCTAGGGAACTTCCCTCCCATACAACAATTGGTTTATTAGGGACTTTAAACATGACCTTAGGGGATTGACAATCTAAAAAAGCATAGCATGAGTGCAACTAGTCCATCCCCAAAATAACATCAAAGACAATCATGTCTAACTTAATCAGACCCACTAAAGTTTCCCTACCACCAATAGATACCACACACCACCTATAGACTCTTCTAGCAACCATATAGTCACCTATCGGCATAAACACCAAAAAAGGATTCGGAATACATAGGACTAAAACAAAATGCACAACCATAAATAGGGTCACATAAGAGAGAGTGGACCCTAGATTAAATAAACAGTACATATCACCAGAAAAAAGTTTCAACATACCAATAACAACATCAGGAGATGCCTCAGAGTACTGAAGCAAGAGCATATAAGCAATTTCAGCTAGTGCCTGTACCAGAAGCAGAAGTAGTACTTTTTAGTGCAGAGATGATGAATAGGAAATAAGAATCTTAATGGCCCTGTAAGCAACCCTAGAAGGACAATCACGCTGTATATGGCCAATCTAACCATAATTAAAGCATCAGTTTCTCCCCTTCTCGTACTATCCATAGTTTGGCTGACCATAAAATCTGCAAGAAGGATAAAATAGAGTGGACTGTACCCCACCTACCTGAGATTGGGCACTCTGTGCCCTATACCGTCCATTATGCTGAGAAACCAATTGCATGATAGTTTTAGGTAAGGAATACTAGTCATAGAGAAAGAACCTGAACTCCTCTACTTCTTCTTAAGCCACTTTTCCCTATCTCTACCACTTTGCTGCTAGCCTCCACCCTAATCAAAAAGTCTATATTTCTTACTCTGCCTCTTTCTAATCTTACCCTACTTCTTCTTTTATTCCTCAACCTACTGCATATACAACACAAGTCAAGAAATATCCATATCCTTGTTTAGCAAGATAACCTTGCTCTCTAGAATAAATCTTCGAACAACCCCAAAGCGAACTTATGTATTCTAGCTCTCATGCTAGACACCAACTTAGGATCATACCTGGACAAGTTATGGACTTTCAAGGCATGCTCCTTGACTGACATCCTACTTTATCTCAGATTTATAAATTCCTTCGCTTTCGCCTTCCTTAACTCCTGAGGAAAAAAGTAGCCTAAAAATGCACTCGAAAAGTCAACCTATAGTGCAGAGTCAGAATTGTCTCTCCTAGACTGTTGCCACTACTTATACAAGCGGTACGCTACATCCTTCAATCGATAGGCAGCCAACTCCATACCTTTAATATCTAAAGCAAGCATAATCCTGAAAATCTTCTCCATCTCATCAATAAAAGCTTAAGAATCCTCCTCAACCTTATCACTAGTAAATGTTAGAGGAATCAACCTCATAAATTAGCCAACCATTTTAGCCTCAGAAGATAAAGTACTATTCTCAAACAAAGCAGCTACCAGCTAAGCCAATATATGAATAGACAGACAAAACTCAACATTTATCATATTATCCTGAGAATATCGAGGAAGGCTAGAGGGAATCGATAGAACTCCAGGAGGGAAATCAGGAACTGGAACCCTAGGCTAGTTCTGAACTATATAAGTTGGGCACAACCCATAAACAGTGTCCCCAAGTAGAACAAAGAAGTTTCCATGAGCTTCCAATTTTCTGGGAGGCATGGTTTAAAAAAGTGAGCAAATGAGAATAAGAAGAATCCAAGACCTTAGACTATACAACTCAAAATAGAACAACAAGAAAGTGAAGTATTTCTAAATGTCTTGTAGCCTCTTTCTTATAAGGGTGGCATGCTACACACCCATAAAAAGGACTCTTCTCAGCAAGGCTTTGTGGACACCAAATTGAGATAAACCTAGGCTCTGATACCAACTTTGTCATGGACCAATCCAGGGCTTGGATGTAATGATAATCTCAAGTTCCACGTGGACCAGAGATCACCCCCTTCACCTAACCTTGTCGGCATAACAACTTTAAATATTGGATAGATTTTGAATGTATAATAATATGACATAAAATAAAACTAATAATGATTTATCATATGTCTATACCATTCATCGATAATAGGACAACCATCCACTAAAATAATCAACCAAACCAAAATACCCAAGTCAACAGTAATCTAACAAAGCCTCGATAAAATTGAACGTCAATAAAATATCGGGACATTCCCCCTACAGTAAGCAAAAAAAATCTAAACAAGGCCTATGACATAAGAAATAAGGAAAATATAATGAACCCTTCCAAAGTCTGGAATCTCACCACTTCAATGTGAACTCACGAACTAACCCGAGCACCTGATCACTATGAAGGAAAAGTAAAAGAAGTTTTGGTGTCTACAATATCAATTGAATTAAATATCCAACCCTCAACATAAAAATAACCATCATATCTCTAAGTATATAGTAGCCCTTATGGACTCACTTCTCAGCACCTAATCATGGATGAAACAAAGTATCTTATCCTCAAACTAACAAAATTGAATTTTCTCAAATAAGGTAGAACTAGCCTCAACACTTGTATGATCCTCCTAGAGTTTAAAATATCAAGTTGCACCATCAAGTTGGCTAAAGACTGGATGTCCTATGCCAATATCTTTTTAGAAATTAAAACAGAGGCCAAGATACCCATACTCACTACTTTCTAGCTCAGTGAGTATAGGAAGAAAATTAAGTAAGGGACTCTCTGTACTAATATCATGAACATAAGAAAGATAAAACTCGCAACCCCTCAGTATAAGTCTCCCACCCAAACATAAGGAATAAACTGTAACCCACTCTGAACTAACAGACTAAGATAATTGATATTCTCAATATAATAGTATTTTGAAAATAATAATATATGCATAATATGAAGTACTCAAAAACATGTAAGCTGATGTATGGATGAATTCCTAGGTATCGGGTGTTCATAACCCACCAGCTCTAACTAATGCAACTAAACATGACAATATCAAAATATAAACATAACAGGGAAATTCAAAACTCAAACCCAAAAATTAACAATTTTATCAATATAATGGGATTTCATGTTTTTAAGTATGGAAAGATGCTTAAACTTATGGGAAACACATATTAATGGCTTAATTTAAGAAATAAACTGAAGAATTATAAAACTCATGCTTTACATAGAACCCTAAACTTGAAAGTTGAATTTAACTTGAGTATTGGAGAAATCTTCTGGACAAAATGGATGGAAGGAACCCACTACTGAAATCCCACATATCTGGACATGAAATATTTGATGAACTCCTTAGAATTTGAACTTAAAATTGAATGACCCTACTATTGGCTTTGAGAGAGGAAATCACCCTTTTTTTCTAAGTATTGATTGGATTTTTGTGTTTATGAGGACCTAGGGGGAATATTAACCCCAATAATCAGCCTTGGGATACTTAAAACAATGTAGCTTTAGTATTTAAAAAGAGTGAAAAGACCAAACAACCTTATTAAATTATTTAGAAAATTTTTGGAAATAGTCGTGATGGCTCAGGACATGACTTATTAGGTCTGACCACAAGTCATGGTTTGGAGTCGTGAATAGGGAATCTAAATCTTGGTTCCTCACTGTTATGACAATGAATCCACCTGAAGACCTGTTTAAACAGATAATAAGTCGTATGCTGGGGTCATATTTACTGGACTAAATTGTTTGGTTCTTCACTACCATGACAACAAGTCTTTGCTATTACTAGCTTTGTCTTGACAATGAGTTTTTCTGACTGGCAGCTTGACAATACCTTAGTAAATAAATTGGCCATAACTTTATACACCAATATCGGATTAAGGTGAGACTGGTGGCATTGGAAAGCTATTTTAATAATTTATATGTTGATGGGTCTATAGCTCGAAGACTTGGGGTATTACAATATCTCCTCCTTGGGATCATTCATCCCAAATGAACCAAATATGCTGATGCACTAGGGGAAAAAAGAAAATTTGTACACTAAACTCCTAATATTTGAAAAATGAGTTGACAACTAAATATATAACTGTTACATGGAATAAACCAAACCTATGAATGCATGTTATGACATTAAAATTATTGGGTGGCCTGATATAGATTAGATAAAATTCATTAATTAAGGGAAATATTACCTTAATTGGGGACTGAGTTTGAAGAGAAAAGATGGGGATACTTGGTCATCGTATCTGTCTCTGCTTCCCAAGTAGCTCCGTCAAATGATAGATTTTTCCAAAGAACCTTTTCTAAAGTAACCTCTTTGTTTGTCAGCTTACGAATCTTATGATCAAGGATCTCAACTGAGATCTCTCCATAAGAAAGACTATCCTTCATGCCCACACACTTTAAAGGAATGACTGATGTCGGGTCACCAATGTATTTCTTTAATAAGGAAATATGAAACACTAGATACAATAATGCTAACTTTGTTGGTAACTCCAACTCGTAGGCTACCTTACCATATCGACTCAAGATCTTATAAGGACCAATATAGTAGGGGATGAGCTCTTCTTTTGTACCAAATCTATTCACCTCTTTTGCGTGTAAAACCTTTAAGTAGACAAAATCACCAATATCAAACTCGAGCTCCCTTCTCCTCACATCTGCCTAGGATTTCTAATGACTTTTGGGCAGTTTTTATCCTTTCTCTAATTATCTTAACTTTTTCCATTATTTCATAAGTTGAATCTAGCCCTATCAAAGTAGTTTTACCATCCTCAAACTAACCAATAGGAGATCTACACCACCTACTATAAAATGCCTCAAACAGGGCCATTTGAATACTGGAATGGTAAAGTTATTTTAAGAAAACTCAATCAAAGGTATATGATCATACTAACTACCCTTGAAATCAATCGTGCATGCTCTCAACATGTCTGCTAAAGTTCATATGTTCATCTTTTCCTGACCATCTGTCTATGGGTGAAAAGTCATAGTAAGATGAACTTGGGTACCAAGGCTCTTTTGAAAAGTCTTCCAAAATTAAGAGGTAAATTAGGAACCTCTATTTGAAATAATAGTCAAAGAGACTCCATACAGTTTCACAAACTCGCTAAGATACATTTGCATAATCTTTGGCTGAATCAGAGGTGTTAATTTGAAAGAAGTGGGTTGACTTAGTCATTTGGTTCATGATAATCAAAATAGAATCATGTTGTCGATGAGTACGATGCAACCCTATAATAAATTCCATATTCATCACATCTTATTTTCAAGTGGAAATATTGATCTCCTGAAGTGTACAATCTGGTCTTTGGTGCTTAACCTTAACCTGCTTGAAATTTAGACACTTAGCCATAAATTCTACAATATCCTTTTTCATGCTATTCCACTAATAGACATCCCGCAAATCATGGTACATCATAGTGGCTCCTAGGTGAATAGAATATTGAGAACCGTGAGCTTCTTTTAGTATCTACTGTCTTAAGTCATCTACATCTGAAACACATAGTCTTCCTGATAATGAAGTACACCATCTCCCTCAAGGGAGAGAACCTCAACTTTCAAACTCTGAACTGCTTCCTTCAACCAAAGCAAAATAGGATTACTATCTTGCTTTTTCTTCACCTCAGCTACCAATGAAAATTCTGAACCATTCTGAACCAAGACATTACCTTTAGTTGAACCAACCAATAAAACTACCAACCTCACAAGCTAGTGAACCTTACGAACTAAATCTTTCTTGCCATCCTCAACATAAGAAACACTCCCCAAAGATAACCTTAAAAGGGCACTGGTGATAGCCTAAAATACCATCTAAACACAAAACTAGGCACTAGATAGCAAAAATTATCAAGCACACAAAAGGAAAAACAACACACTTAGAAGAAAAGAGATGAATAAGAGATGCATAAAGTAAAGATAATAGAGAGACCTTCACTTCCACCAATGAATAGCACTAGAAGGTGTATCAAACCTTCAAACACACATCACCAATCTAAGCGTAAACCACTCTCTTCGGTGAACCAAAGGAATCATACTTCCTTAAGCACACCTTTCTTGGCAAATATCCAATACAAGTGAAATCCTCTTTCAATTTCATTCAATGTCCCATTTCGGTTTTCTCTCTATTAAGGAAAAGTGGAAGAATACAATCTACCAGTAACATTACAATCTAAAAATTCACTTAATTCATAATGTCAAAACTAAAGAAAATAAGAGCTAAGGTGTCTATTTATACTATTACAAGATAATGACTCAAATTCCCTTAATGAAGGGCTTTAGGAAAGGTGCCCATGGAGTGTCATTTTAATGTGTAAAAGTCCATCATGCCCTTAAAGAGAGGCACCTATGGAGTGTAAGATCCCTCCTCCTTTCTTCACTTGAACAAGGCTTCGAAAAGGCTCCAAAGGGTCTTCAGTCCACAACTTGAGCCTTTGATAATACCTTGTACCTTTTTTTGTGGTCTTCATGCTTTTATATCCTCTCCATATTAAAAGGAATTTGTTCTCAAATTCACATCTTGAAAAACCAAACAGAGAAGAAAATAAGCACATAATCCTCTTGGAAGGAGGGTTAGCATTAGTACCACAATTATATCATCACTCCATGATGGTTCACACTTAACATACATCCATGTATCCTTGGTATTTGACATGAAAAACTTGTAATAAAGGATACAAATGAAGTGAATGGCATCAACATGAAAAGGTAATGAGCATGAACTAAAACCACACCTAGCAAATCTCAAAGGTATTTCGGGGCCAAACGGAAGTAGTAAGCAAGGATCTAGGTCGATTTTATCCATTCCTTTTAATAGACAATCATGTTCATAATTACCAAACACAATCACCCTAAAGAGAAAGTTATCATTCAAGACTAAAGGGTTGTGGTCTAAAAATTCCCTCCTAGGAACAAACACACCTTTATTCAGAAGTTTACCAAACAGATAATCATCACGAACAAGACTAATAGCACAATTTTCATCACATAAGCTAAAGGGGTCAAGTTTGATATCATGATCAACATTACAAGAATGAGCACTAACTTAAAGAAATTCAATTCCATAATTCACATATTCAAGTAGTGGACTATACATAGGAGAACATTGATCATGGTACAAATTAAGAGCACTATTAAGACAAGAACAATGCACCCCTATGTCAAACAAACCCAAAACCAACACACTAGAGGGTATATCACAACATTTTAAGCTTAAAGAAGTGTTTGGAGTAGACTTAAGAGTAAGTTTATCATTGTTCACAACTAATAAGCTACTAAGGAAGGGATCATGTACATCTTCTTTAACCCCAACCCGTGACCATTTCACAAGAAGTCATGTAAAAATAATTGAATTTCAAGGGAATTTAAGAAGTAGCAATGATACCTTGATTTGGGATAGGGCAGTCCAATCTTTTGGAGTTCTCAGCCAAGGGTGACTTTAGGTTATTTTTCCACAAAACTCGTTGTTGATTCTTCATTGATAACTTAGGATCTTGAATCTAAAAATAAGAAAAATCAATGCTACGCAAAGTTGTAGCATTTGAGTTAGGGAGTAACAATGGACATTTGTGGGCAATTCCTGTAAACAAAGTTGCCTTCCCCTTTCCTTTCTCACAATCTGAGACCCACCTTTCCCTTTTTCTTTTTTACTTTACATTCTTCTTGTACTTCACCATCCATTTTATCTCCGTCCTGAGGCTTGGAATCATTCTCTTTGGATTCTAACTCTTTGACTCCTTGTACTTAGGTAGGATGATTTAGGTTTAGTGGATCTTGGGAAATAGGCATTGGATTTGGTAGATGACGGTTTTGGATTTGGAGTTATGGCATAGGGTCTTGTAGAGGTTTTGGTGGATATAATCTATCAACCCTCGCTTTCAATCTAATCACACCACCTGTCAAGGATGCCATTTCACTCCTTATAGTATCCATATTACCCTTTATGTCTCTCCTCATAGAATCCATATGATCCGTCATATCTCGGCCAAAGGCCTCAAAGTGAGCCTTCAACACCCCCACAATATCATTTCCTAATGGTTGGGATGAAGAACCCTCGGTCTCCACGGTCAAATGTACCTAATAAGAAGAAAAATAAACAGCAAAGGAAAACCTACAAAACAAGCAATCAAGTTAGTTCAAAAACCTCACTTCACTCACACTCAACCTCACCTCACACTTAGCCTCATAAGTGCAGGATAATTGGCAATACTTGGTAAGTTACTTGAGTAGTGAGAAGATTTAGACCAGAATCAATTTTTGTTTGAAATGACTCAAATAATGTGATGTATGAACTTGAACCAACAAAACACTATGACTTAAAAAATGAGAAAAGCATACAAAAACTGAAGACACAAATTAAATGAACTCTAGACTAATTATTAATCTAGTAGGAACTTACTAGCTTTCTAATTAGTGTTTGAATTAGATTAAAAGAAACTAGAATCAAAGAGGTGAAACTAAGAAAATCTAATTTTAGATATGAATTTGGTTGATCACAAGTGATGATGTGGCACTACATGGTTGGTTGTAACTTTTCAAATTTTTCAATTTCCCCAAGTCTTATTTCAGCCAAATATCACCCTTTGGGAAGGAGAGTTTTGGATTTGAGGGGGTAAGGAGGAAAATTAGAGCTCTTTCAAGCCTCCAATTTAAATTAAAATGAAATGGTCCCCCCTTTGTACTTGCAAGTGTCCTTTGTTGTCCCCTTGTCCGCTCCCCCTTTTGGAAGAATGTAATATTCTTGGAATATGCTTTTGGACTAACAACTTTTTCACTTTCTTTCTTCCTATTTTGTATCAAAAAACACCTTTGAATATTCTTCTTCACTATGATATGTTGATCATGGATGAACAAGTGGAATATTCAAGTGCTGACCAAGTTTGACCAACAAGCAAATGAACTCTAAATCTGGATTTTTTTGTAGATCTAGGTTACTTAGGCCAAAACAAACTCAACCAACTAAAAATCAGCCACAAAACTCATCCAAATCACCAAGCTAATTTCGGATCTAGCTCAAAAAGCTTCAAAACTCCATAGCCATGGTGGATCTTAGCTCAAACTCAACCAAAACTTCACTCTAAAAGTAGATCTAGACTCCCTAGGTACTAGAGAGCAAGGATCTAGTACAAGAAACTTCAAAAACAAAGTTAAATTGTGTAGATTTAAGGTTCTAAATTCGGATCTAATACAAGACAACCCTAGAAACCATTTTTCATAATTTTCAGATTTTTGACTCTCTTTTGTGAAATTTTCTTAATAAGGACACTAAAACCAAGATTTAGGGATGTTGGAACAACCCTAACCAAGGCTCTAATACCAAATAATAGCCTAAAGGACCATGAACACACGAAAATGGACACTAGATAGCAAAAATCAGCGTGCACACAAAAGGAAAAACAACACACTTGAAAGAAAAGAGATAAAGGAGAGATGCATAAAGTAAAGATAGTAGAGAGACCCTTACTTCCACCAATGAATAGCACTATAAGGTGTATCAAACCTTCAAACACACATCTCCAATGTAAGCTTAAACCACTCTCTTAGGTGACCCAAGAGACTCACACTTCCTCAAGCATACCTATCTTACCAAATATCCAATACAAGTGAAATCCTCTTTCAATTGCATTTAGTGTAATATTTTGGTTTTCTATCTCTTAAGGAAAAGAGGAATACTACAATCTACCACTAAGATTACACTCAATTCATTATGTAAAAACTAAGGAAAATAAGAGCGAAGGTGTCTATTTATACTATTACAAGATAATGATTCAAATTCTCTTAATGAAGGGCTTTAGGAAACGCGCCCATGGAGTGTCATTTAATGTGTAAAAGTACATCATGCCCTTAATGAGAGGCGCCTATGGAGTGTAAGAGCCCTTCTCATTTTTACACTTGAACAAGGCTTCGAAAAGGCTCCAAAGGTCTTCAATCCTCAACTTGAACCTTTGATAATACCTTGTACCTTTTTTTTGTGCTCTTCATTCTTGTATCTATTAGCCATAACATTAAGCTTACCCGTGTGGTACAAAACACTCATATCATAGTGCTTCAATAAATCTAGCCACCTTCTTTGATGAAGATTTAGATCTTTCTGATTGAACATTTACTGAAGGCTTTTATGATCAGTGAACACATCAACATGAAGCCCATAAAGATAATGCCTCTAAATATTTAAGGCAAAAACAATTGCTACCAACTTAAGATCACGAGTCAATTAGTTTTTCTTTTGAGGTTTGAGTTGTCTAGAGTCATAGGCTATAACCTTTCCCCACTGTGTTAATACACAACCAAGACCAACTCTAGAAGTATCATAATAAACTATAAAACCATCTGAACTCTAATGGATTCAAAATTCGAGTGGAGGTAAGTTGAGTCTTCAACTCCTGAAAACTCTTCTCACAAGAATCGAACAACTAAAATTTGACTTTCTTCTGAGTCAGTTGGAACATAGGAGAATCAAAAGAGGAAAATCCTTCAACAAAACATCTATAGTAACCGGCTAAAGCCAAGAAACTCTTGATATCTGATGGTGAGATGGGTCTAGGTTAGTTCCTTACTCCTTCAGTTTTTTGAGGATCAACTTAAATGCTTTCATCGAAAATGATATGACCAAGGAATAGTAGTACTTTTAAAAAAAAATTCACACTTGCTGAACATCACAAATAGCTAGTTATCTTGTAAAGTTTTCAAGACAATTCTTAAATGTTCTGCATGTTCACCCTCATTCTAAGAATAAATTAGGATGTCATTAATAAAAATTATAACAAAAATCTCAAAGTACTACTTGAACACCCTATTTATCAAGTCCATAAAAGCTACAGGAGTATTCGTTAATCCAAAATACATTACAATTACTTCTAAGTGACCATATTGGGTTCTAAAGGCTGTATTTAAAATGTCACATTCTCTGACTCTTAGCTGATGAAAGCCGAATCTAAGGCTTATCTTAGAAAAAAAATTGGCACACTAAAGTTGTTCAGACAATTCATCAATCCTAGAGATGGGATACTTATTCTTGACTGTGACTTTGTTCAACTAACGATAGTCGATGCACATTTGGAGAGAATCGTCTTTCTTGCACACGAAAAAAATTGGACCACCCCATAGAGAGACATTAGGCCTAATAAAACCCTTGTCTAGGAGATTCTTTAATTGTTTATTCAATTCCATAAGCTTGATTGGATCAATTCTATAAGGTGTAATTGAAATAGGCTAAGTATTTGGAAGGAGATCTATTCAGAAGTCAATTTTGTGCTTGAGATAAACACACAACAGATCTTTAGAAAACACATTTGGAAATACATTTACTACTGGAACTGACTAAAAACTTAGGATTTTAGACCTTGAGTCCTTGAGTTGAAAAAAATGATAGATACACTTTTTGGAAATTATCTTTCTTTACTTGTAAGGAAAGAGATAAATCAACCTATAGGCGCTGAGGTACTATCCTTCCACTCTAAACTGGCTCATTTGGAACTTTAGCTAGACTAATTAGTTTCTACAATAACTAAAGGCATAACAAGAGTGGATCCAATCCATACCAAGAATAAAATCACTATCGGTCATGTCTATCTCTACAAGGTTGATTGAGGTGACTTTCTGGGATACTATAACTGGGCAATTTCTGTATTCCCATCAGGGTATAATTGAACTATTGATGTTCTGGCTTTAGCAGAACATTGTAGGCTTTTTTCTTAGGATAATTGTGTGTATTCAAGAAAGCATGGTTGTATTTAATATGATATTTTAGTGTTTTTAGGATAAGGATTGAGTGTGAAGGATAACTTGGATAGTCTGAGCAAAAAAAAGGCAAATTGAGCAGTGATGGCTCAGGCAACAGACCGTCGACCTTGTGATGATCCGTTAGTCTAAACCATAATAAAAAAATAGAAGGCATAGACTCTGGATATCCTGCGATGGTCCAGGTGATAGACCGTCAGCTCTACGATGAACCGTCAGTATGAACCATTGCCATGATACAGAAGGCATCATCACTGGAAGTCCTACGACGGTCCAGGCGATGGACCATCAACCTTACGATGGGCCGTCGCACTACCCATCGCCTAGAAGCAGAACATGGAGTCATTGGACACCCAATGACGATGCAGGGATTAGACCATTAGCCCTGCGACATACCATCACTTGACCCGTCAACCAAAATAAGAAGAATCTAAGTTTGAATTTTGAAATACCAATTCTAGAATCATATAAACACGAAGTCTTAGGTTTTATTCCGCATCTTTGGTATTCAATCTCATAATTTATCCTCTATTGAGAGCTTTGTACTACTTTTTATTGGGATTTGAATCTAGACATTGAGACTTGATTATTAATTTTCATATTTTCCATCAGAGATTGAGAAGAACAATATTGTGACTCTTGTAAGTACTCTTCTAAAGTTATTTATGAACACTAATACAACTTTGATTTTTTACATGGAGATAAGTAGCTAAACTCCCATAACTAGGATTATGGGAGCCTTAATAAAGAGAACTATTTTGGGGTTGTGAATGGGTTTGTTTTTTAACATCTATTAAAATGGCATGAATCTTTCTTCATTTCAATGATCTCTTGGTTGTAAACTTGAGAAGTGAGACCATGAACTCCACTTGTCTAATAAGAAAGTGGATGTTGGAAAAAGAAGCGATTCACATGAGCTCCATAGGTTTACTCTTTGGGTTAACGGGTTGATTCCTTAATAGGAGCAACCCTCATGAGAGTGTTATTGAATAATACATGAATTCTTTAAGTTTGAGAGAATTAAAGGGTTAAATACTCATTCGGTTGAGAAGCACGAGGGTAATATTTAGAATTCAATAATTCTTGCAATTGTATACATAAGATAGAATTTGAACACAAACTCCCAACCCTAGTTGTTTGAACATCTTGGTGATCTTAACTCTAGTTAATTCATTCTCATTGGAATTACATCTAAATTTACTCTCATTAGTTGGACTTTTTTGTAACACAAATATAAAAGGACACTATTAATATTTTCAAACCCCCTTTATTTTGGAGCCTTAGATAAACAGTCTAATAATAGTCACAATACTTAGTGAACATGGTATCCCCTATGGGATTTGATACCCAACCCAGATAAGTTTTATATTTGACAGTAACCACTTACTGTCTCATCAGAGCGTTGTAATTTGGGCGTATCAAATTTTGGCGCCATTGCCGGGTAATACGGTTGTCAATTAAGTTTGTGTTTGTGAATTGAACTTTGGTTAAGTTTCCTAAGTTTTACTTTTTTTGTTGTTTTTGTTTGTGCAGGGGAATTATTGTGTATGCCAAGTACTTGGAGATCAGGTGCACCATTATTACCAATACATTCAGAACCACAACTTATTAGCAGATCGACAAAACCCCAAGATGCTGAGAGACTAGCTGTATTGGCTAGAGCTCAACTAAATCAGCAGAATAATGGCCAGCAGGCAGGTCCTCCTAACCCTGATGGTGATGACTTGGGGGATGACGACTTGTTAGATCTTGCTAATCGAAGGCTTTCAAGGAATGTAGCTGCACCAGTGAATAAAATATTAACAGAAATCGTCCTTTCAATGCGAGACCTGACGGTCAAACTGTTCAATTTGATCTTAATGATGATGAAGATGGAATGGATGGAGTAGGTGCCACTGTATCTATTATGCTAGCACTAGGATCAAAGTTCAATATTACCAGTAAAATGATCCAGCTCCTTCATTTGATGGGGTTGTTTGGTGGATCCCGAGAGATGATCCCAATATGCATATAGTGAATTTTGTAACTATTTAAAAGTCTTTTGATAACCCAGGAGTGGGACAAAATGCCATCTATTTGTGTGTATTTCCATTGTCTCTATCTAGAGAGGCAACATTATGGCTTAATGAGCTGACTAGAGGCAATTGAAAAAGCCTTTCCTAGAAAGGTTCTTTTCTCCTTCAAAAAGGATATAGTTGAGGGATGAGATCAACAACTTTAGGTAGGTCCCAACCGAAGCCCTTAATGAGACATAGAAGAGGTTTAAAAAGAAGCTGACGTAGTGTCCGAACCATAACATAATAGATATTCATCTGATGGAGACTCCTTATCGGCCTTTGAACTCTATTATGAAGACAGTTATAGATAATGCTGTAAGGGGATGATTTGTGGATCTCACCTTTCAGGAGGGCTCACAGATGCTTGACAAGATGACTAAACAAAGTAGAGCTTGGTATACTAAGGATTCTGTAGTAGCAAGCCCTGCTGTGTCAATTGGCATGACTGTGGAACAACGTAAGAAACAGGAAGAACGTGATCAAGACATGTCACACCTGAATACACAAATAGATTTCTTGACCAAGCTTTTATTATCTGCAAAGACTGAAAAAGTGAAAGCTTTTGAAACCAATAGTAGGGGTGATTCTAATTCGGAAGAAGAGGCTAACTATTTGAATAATCCAGGGGGTCTCCGAGCCAATAGCCATGGAAATCAAGATCAGAAATACTACAACAAGGCTGGTTACAAGGGTAGGAAGCAGGGAAATTAGAAAGGTAAGAATGATAGGAGTGGGCTATATGTACCTCCCGGAAGCAAAGATAGTGCTATAACTATATCTGGCAAGATATCCATGGAGGACATGATGGAGAAATTATTATAGGGAGTTGAAGCTACAAACTCTGGAGTGACTACCACAAAGATCGATTTATCTTCTATAAGTCAGTTGGTAAACTTGCACTCTACCTCTATCAAACAGTTAGAGCAACAAATGAGCCATCTCTCTGAAGCATTGAATCAGAAAAAGAATGGAACATTGCCAAGTAATAACATTAAGAATATGTAAAATGATGGGTCTTGCATGGCTATCACTGCTATAAGTGGTAAGGTATTGGCAGGCCTTCCCGTGGGTAAGCCTGTAGTTGATACTGTAGTCGATAATATTGAAAAAGCAAAAATTTATCATCGGATGGAGTCTGGGAAATTAGATGAGGGTATTGATAATACACCATCCAACAGTCAAAAGGTTGATGAGTTAGAGAGGAATAAGGGAAAGGAGGCTGAAGTGGTGATTACCACTCTTTCAAAGCCACCTCCTCTATTTCCTCATCAGTTGAAGAAGAAAGACGATGACACAAAGTTCAAAAAATTCATGGCTATTCTGAAGTAGTTGAAAATTAATCTACCACTGGTGAAGTCATAAGAGAAAATGCCTGGGTACACAAAGTTCATGAAGGACCTCATCACAAAGAAGCAGTCGGTTAGTTTTAAGTCGATGGACAATTTTTATTATTGTAGTTCTATTTCCACAAGGTCTCTAGTGCAAAAAAAAGGCAAATCTAGGATCATTTACTATCCCATGGACTATTGGATCTCTTGACTTTGAAAAAGATCTGTGCGACTTGGGAGCTAGCATCAATCTGATGCCTCTAGCTGTTTACAAAAATTTGGGTTTAGGAGATCCCACACCCATAAATATATGACTTGTGATAGTGGATAGGTCAGTCAAACAACCTATTGGTATTTTTTATGATGTGTTGGTGAAGGTTGATGATTTTATATTTTCTACGGATTTTGTTATTCTGGATTGTGACGTGGATTTCGAGGTGCCCATAATCTTAGGTTAACCTTTTCTCATAACTGGAAGTGTGCTGATTGATTTATGAGCTAATGAGCTTTTATTCAGGTTAAATGATGAAGTAGTGCAATTTGATGTGTTCCAATCAATGAAGCAGTATAAAGAAATAACTATGTTTTCTATTATAGATGTCTATTATGAGGAGGAGCAGGAAATGCCGATAGAAGAGAAATTTGCTGTTGAAATCTTGGTTGTAGTGTTGATGAATTTTGATCAAAATGGTATAGAATATTATGAGGAAACTGTATGTGCCTTAATTGGCAAGGGGTCTTACTCATATGCCCCCAAGAATTTGGACTTGGACTTAGAAAATTATCCTAGTTCACCTGCTAAGCCCTCTATAGAAGAACCACCTATCCTGGAGCTGAAAGAGTTACCTAGTAATTTGAGGTATGTGTTACTGGGTAGTGAAAATACACTACCTATTATTATTGAAGATGACCTGGGTAAGCACCAGGTTAAAGAACTTATTTTAGTGTTTCAAAGCTACAAAAGAGCAATAGGTTGGACTATTGTTGATATTATTGGCATTCCTTCTGGCATCTTCACTCATAAGATACAAATTGAGGAAGAATGTACTCCTACCATTGAGCATCAAAGACAACTTAACACACCAATACAAGAGGTGTTTAATAAGGAAGTTATTAAGTGGCTAGATGCAGGAGTGGTTTATCCAATTTCTAATAGTAAATGGGTAAGCCCGGTTCAATGTGTGCCCAGGAAATGGGGCATAACTATTGTTGCAAATGAAAAGAATGAGTTGATTCCTCTCAGGCCTATGACTGGTTGAAGGGTTTGCATAGAATATCACAAACTAAACTCATGGACTTTAAAGTACCACCTCCCAATGACCTTCATGGATCAAATGCTTGATCAGTTGGCAGGAAAGGGGTCGTATCGCTTTGTGGATGGATATTCTGGATACAATTAGATCTGTATTTCTCCTGAAGATCAGGAGAAGATGATGTTCACCTTTGGGTTTTGTAATGCACCTGCTACCTTCCAAAGGTGTGTTATGTCTATTTTCTCGGATATGGTTGAGGAAACATTGAAGGTATTCATGGATGATTTTTCTATGGTTAGAGATTCATTTGAGCTATGTCTGGAGAACTTGTGTATGGCTTTGCAGAGGTGTGTGGAATTCAATCTCGTGCTTAATTAGGAGAAATGCCATTTCATGGTAAAGGAGGGCATTGTTATCGTGCACAAAATTTCAAAAATAGTGATAGAGGTCAATCGAGCCAAGGTAAAGTTTATTGAGAAGCTACCACCACCCATCTCAGTGAAAGGGGTGCATAGTTTCCTTGGGCTCGCTGGCTTTTAACGGAGGTTTATAAAAGGCTTCTCTAAAATTGGAAATACACTTTGGAAACTTTTAGTGAAGGAAACTAAGTTTTTTTTGACGTTGATTACATTAAGGCATTTGAATGCCTTAAGAGAAAGCTGGTTGAGCCCCTATTATTGTTGCACCGGACTGTTTAAAACCATTTGAGATAATATGTGATGCAAGTAGTATTTTCCTTGGAGCTGTGTTAGGGAAAAAGAAAGACAAATTATTTTATCTAGTTTATTATGCCATCAAAGCACTGAATAGAGCTCAGAAAAACTACACCGTCACAGAGCAGGAACTTCAGGCAGTGGTGAATGCTTTTGAGAAGTTTTGAGCATATTTTCTAGGTACCAAGGTGGTAATACACACTGACCATACTACCTTGAGGTACCTAATAGTGAAGAAGGATGCTAAACAAAGGTTGATCTTGTGGGTATTACTACTTCAGAAATTTGACTTCGAGGTCAGGGATCGTAAGGGATGAGAGAATCAGGTGGTTGATCACTTATCCAGACTCAAAGGCGAGCAGTCAATAAAAGACAAGCTTTATATTAATGATTCCTTTCCTGATGAGAGAGTATTGGGTGCAGTGCGCAGAAAAATACCTTGGTATGCTGACTTCGCTAATTATATGGTAAGGTGATACTGGAGAATTATTCCTTTCATCAAAGGAAAAAGTTTCTCCATGATGTGACCAGTTACTTCTGGGATGAGCCGTATCTTTTTTGATGATGTGCAGATGGTATTATTAGATGGTGCATCCCAGAAGTAGAAATGTTGAGTGTATTGGAAGCAAGCCATGCTTCCCCAGTAGGAGGTCACCACATAGGTGATCGAACTGCAAGGAAAGTGCTTCAAAGTGGCTACTATTGCCCCTCTTTTTACAAGGATGCTCCTGAGTTCGTGAAGAGATATGACCAATGTCAAAGGCTAGGGTCCATCTCAAAGCACCATGAGATGCCAATGTCTAAAATACTAGAGGTAGAATTATTTGATGTGTGGGGCATAGATTTCATGGGGCCTTTCATGAGCATATTTGGGATGAAGTACATACTTGTTGCTGTTGACTACGTGTCAAAATGGGTTGACACTGTGGATCTGGCGGATATTGAAGGAAAGTAGGTTGTTGCATTTTTAAAGAGAAATATCTTCTCTCATTTTGGGGTACCATGTACCATTATAAGCGATGTAGGATCAAACTTTTGCAACAGGATGTTTCGAGCCATATTGGCAAAATATGGGGTCAAGAAGCATAAGGTAGCTATGCCATATCAAACGCAAACAAGAGGGAAAGTGGAAATCTCCAATTGAGAAATCAAGGCTATCCTTACCAAGACTGTGAATGCTAGCAGGAAGGATTGGTCTAGGAAGCTGTACGATGCATTATGGGAATATCGAACAACTTTCAAGACACCTATTGGAATGTCGCCATACCAATAGGTTTATGGAAAGGCATGCTATTTATCGATTGAGCTATATCATAAAGCACTGTGGGCGCTGAAGCATCATAATTTGAACTAGAATGAGGCAGGAAAAATGAGATTAGGGCAACTTAATGAGATGGATGAGTTTTGTCTCGAAGATTCAAAGAGAGATAACATGTACAAGGAACGAATGATGAAATACCATGATCACAGAATTGAAAAGAAGGAGTTTTGGAAAGGTGACTTGGTGCTTCTATTCAACTCCAGACTCAAACTGTTCCCAGGTAAACTTAAGTCCAAGTGGTCAGGCCATTAAAAGTTAGTCAAGTCTACTCATCTAGAGTAGTTTAACGTAAAAATAAAAATGGAAGTGTCTTCAAAGTCAAAAAGCAACGAGTCAAACTTTATATCGGTCCAAAAGACTCGATAAAAAGTATTTCCACTTTCTATCTCGATGAAGTCTGAGTAATTAAGGTAAGTAAGTCGTGCTGCGATGATAAATCATGCACTAGTTGAAGGCAACCCATATTGTGTTGTTGTATAGCATTTATTGAAGTTATTTGGTTGCTTGTTTTACTTATTGGTGCAAGCTGAAGTGTTGTGGAAGTGTGCAGGTACAATAGAGTAGAGAAAACAGAAGCTGAAGGAGTTTCAGGTGTCCGATTAATCATCTGATGGACCGTGACCATCGCAGTCAATCATCACAACCATGCCCAGAAACCAAGAATTTGGAAATATAGCGACGAAACTATCCAACGGACCATCGAAACCTTGACGTACCATCGAGTGAACCATCGTATATTGGCCCCAAGGTTAGTTCACCTGATAGGCACAACAAAATTTTCGACGGACCATTGCATTCTCGATGGACCATCGATTTAACCGTCGTACTTAACCCTAGTTTAACGGATCAGGTCAGATCAGTTTAAATAGCCAAATTTTAATTCTTATCTAATCCAAGCAGGTGTTAACTGATAAATTTGAAGCAGTTAAGTAAACCTCACCTATTCAATGTACCTTTGCCTCTTCATTCTCCCTTATTTCTTCTCAACTCCACTTTTTCCCCTTCAATTAAAATGGTACTTCCCCCTTATTATTTTTACCTCACAAGTCATAAGTTTAGTTTACTGCATTAAGTTTTAATCTGATTGTTCAAAGTGTATTGTGCAAGACCAAGAAGTGATTCAATACTTTAGCATCAAGGTATGAACTCTCCTTTCCTTTTTCTTCAACATGATGAGAAATCAAATAGGTGAAAACAACCCAGTGCGTCAAAGTAAGTTTATTTTCTCTTTTGTTTGGTAATGGTATGTTATTGATTTTAGTCAAAGCCTAGCATATCCTGTCCTGGGTGAAGTCTAAGTAGCCCATGGATCAAGAAAAGCAAAATGTGTAGGGGATTAATGGTGAAAATTCTATGAAAGCCCATGCTTAAAATGAATGAGTGCAAGGTGCTCGACAAAATATTGAAATAAATCCTGAAAATGAAAGATGGCAGGCGACGACTAACGCGATGGACCATCAGATACTAGACATTCCATCATCCAAACCATCGTAAACTATTCAGAACCAATGCAACTGGAATGGCCTCGGTGGTTTGGGTCAACGAACCATCGCAGGACCGACAGACCGTCGACCTAGTCATCGCTATTCTATAATTGTTCCTACTTTCTGGTTTAAGTACGTGACCTGAAAACGTATTGCTTGTAGGTACCTTGGAAAAACATTACCCACTACCAGAGGTAGAGTTAGAGTCCAAGGGGCCAGGCAAGGGCAGGTAAAAGTTAAAGATGCACCGAAACGCAACACCCGGCGCAATTACCAAGTGATTTCTTCATCCTCCCAGTCTGAAGAGGAGGATAAAAGTAGTAGTAGTAGCAGTTCAAGCTCAATTCTAGTTGAGAAAGGGGTTGAAGTATCTAATCCCGTCTAAGAGGTGAGTCTTGAACAAGTGTACCCGAATGTGGTTTGGGGCAAAGATTTACATGAACAGGGGGCTACACGGTGGTAAATTGAGGGTGCCTGAGAGCATTTCTACAATGGGATAGCACAAACAGATAGAGTATCCATAAAGAGGAATATTTTTTAGGAGTATCAAATTGTGACCATGACCTTTCATGAATACCTAGATCTTGAGCGTCGAATCAATGAGTATCAACTGGCATGAATGAGTAGGCCGCTGGGGACCTATCAATCGAATCTGGTCCATGAATTTTTCTCCAATTACTTGGAATTGCATGAAAAAAACTGTCCTCTAGGTACATCAAGGCTATCCTTGCAAAGACTGTGAATGATATCAAGAAGGATTGGTCTAGGAAGTTGGACGATGCATTACGGGCATATCAAACAGCTTTTAAGATGCCTATTGGCATGTTGCCATACCAATTGGTTTATGGAAAGGCATTCCATTTGTCGATTGAGTTAGAGGATAAATCACTGTAGATGATGAAGCATCTTAATCTGAACTAGAATGAGGCAACAAATATGATATTGGGGCAGCTTAATGAGATGGATGAGTTCCATCTCGGAGCTTATGAGAGATTTGACCTATACAAGGAACAAATAAAGAATTACCATGATCGGAAAATTGAAAAAAGGGAGTTTTATACAGGTGACTTGATGTTCTACTCAAATCCAAACTCAAACTGTTCCCAGGTAAACTTAAGTCCAAGTGGTCAGGCTCGTTTAAAGTTAGTCAAGTCTACTCATCTGGAGTAGTTGAACTTGAAAATAAAAATGAAAGTGTCTTCAAAGTCAATGGGTAATGAGTCAAACTTTATATTGGTCCAAAAGACTCGATAAAAAGTATTTCCACTTTCTATCTCGATGAAGTGTGAGTAATTGAGATAACTAAGTCATGCCATGACAATAAATCAGGCGCTAGTGGGAGGCAACCCACATTGTGTTTTTGTATAGCATTTATTTAAGTTATTTGGTTGTTTGTTTTGTTGATTGGTGCAAGATGAAGGGTTGTGGAAGTGTTCAGGTACAACAAACCTGAGAAAATAGAAGCTAAAGGAGTTTTAGGTGGCCGACGGATCATCCGATGGACCGTGACCATCACAGTCAATCATCGCAACCATGTCCAGAAACAAGGAATTTAGAAATGTAGCGACGAAACTATCTGACGGACCGTCGAAACCTTGATGTACCATCGAGTGAACCATCGTAGATTGTCCCCAAGGTTAGTTCACTTGATAGGCATAACAAAATTTTTGACGGACTGTTGCATGCTCGATGGACCATCGATTTAACCGCCATACTTAACCCTAGTTTAACGGATCAGGACAGATCAGTTTAAATAGCCAAATTTTAATTCTTATCTAATCCAAGCAGGTTTTAACTGATAAATTTGAAGTAGTTAAGTAAACCCCACCTATTCAATGTACCTGTGCCTCTTCATTCTCCCTTATGTCTTCTCAACTCCGTATTTTCCCCTTCTATTAAAATGCTACTTCCCCCTTATTATTTTTACCTCACAAGTCATAAGTTTAGTTTACTGCATTAAGTTTTAATCTGATTGTTCGAAGTGCATTGTGCAAGACCAAGAAGTGATTCAATACTTCAGCATCCAGGTATGAACTCTCCTTTCCTTTTTCTTCAACATGATAAGAAATCAAATAGGTGAAAACAACCCAGTGCGTTAAAGTCAGTTCATTTTCTCTTTTGATTGGTAATGGTATGTTATTGTTTTTAGTCAAAGCCTAGCATATCCTATCCTGGGTGAAGTCTGAGTAGCCCATGCATCAAGAAAAGCAAAATGAGTAGGGGATTAATGGTGAAAATTCTATGAAAACCCATGCTTGAAATGAATGAGTGGAAGGTGCTTGACAAAATGTCGAAATGAAGCCTAAAAATAAAATATGCCAGGCGACGACTAACGCGATGGACCATAAGATACTAGACATCCCATAACCGGAACCATCGTAAATTCTTCAGAACCAATGCAACTGGAATAGCCTTGGTGGTTTGGGTCCACGGACCATCGCAGGACCGATGGACCGTCGACCTACCCATCGCTTGTCTATAATTCTTCCTACTTTCTGGTTTAAGTACGTGACCTGAAAATATATCGCTTAAAGGTACCTTGGAAAAAAAATTACCCATTACCATAGGTAGAGGAAGAGTCCAAGGGGCCAGGCAAGGGCAGGCAAAAGTTACGGATGCACCGGAATGCAACACCTGGTGCAATAACCAAGTGATTGCTTCATCCTCCCAGTCCGAAGAGGAGGGTAAAAGTAGTAGCAGTAGTAGTTCAAGATAAACTCACAATAGAGGAAGGGGTTGAAGTATCTAATCCCATCTAAGAGGTGAGTCCTGAACAAGCGTACTCGAATTTGGTTTGGTGCAAAGATCTGCATGTATGAGAGGCTATACGGTGGAAGATTGGGGGTACCCGAGAGCATTTCTACAATGGGATATCAGAAACAGATAGAGTATCCATAAAGAGGGATATTTTTTAGGAGTATCAAAATGTGACCATGACCTTTCATGGATACCTAGATGTTGAGCGTCGAATCGTTGAGTATCAACTGGCATGGATGGGTAGGCCACTGGGGACCTATCAATCGAATCTGGTCCATGAAATTTTCTCCAATTACTTGGCATTGCTTGAAAAAAACTGTCCTCCAGATGCATCAAGGCTATCCTTGCATTATGGGCATATCAAATAGCTTTTAAGACGCCTATTGGCATATCGCCATACCAATTGGTTTATGGAAAAGAATTCCATTTGCCAATTGAGTTTGAGAATAAAGAACTGTAGACGCTGAAGCATCTTAATCTGAACTAGAATGAGATAGTAAATATGAGACTGGGGTAGCTTAATGAGATGGATGAGTTCTATCTCGGAGCTTATGATAGAGTTGACTTATATAAGGAACAAATAAAGAAATACCATGATCGCAAAAATGAAGAAAAGGGAGTTTTAGAAAGTTGACTTGGTGCTTCTATTCAACTCCAAACTCAAACTATTCCTAGGAAAACATAAGTACAAGTCATCAATACCATTTAAAGTTAGTCAATTCTACTCATCTGGAGTAGTTGAACTTGAAAATAAAAATAAAAGTGTCTTCAAAGTCAATGGGCAATGAGTCAAACTTTATATCGGTCCAAAAGACTCAAAAAAAAGTATTTCCACTTTCTATATCGATGAAGTGTGAGTAATTGAGATAACTAAGTCATGCCATGACGATAAATCAGGCGCTAGTGGGAGGCAACCCACATTATATTTTTGTATAGAATTTATTTAAGTTATTTGGTTGTTTGTTTTGTTGATTGGTGTAAGATGAAGGGTTGTGGAAGTGTGCAGGTACAATAGAGCTGAGAAAATAGAAGCTGAAGGAGTTTCAAGTGGCCGAAGAATCATCCAATGGACCGTCGCAAGATCGATGGACCATTGTGGTTAATTGTTGCACCTATGTCTAGAAACCAAGATCTGGAAGAGTAGCAACAAGACTATTTGATGGACCATTGAAACCTTGACGTGCCATCGAGTGAACCATCGTAGATTATACCCAAGGTTAGTTCATTGGATAGGCCCAAACGAATGTCCGACGGACCGTTGCATGCTCGATGGATTAATGATTTAATCATCGCACTTAAACCTAGTTTAACGGATTGGGTCGAAGCGGTTTACATAGCCAAATTTTAATTCTTATCTGATCCAACTAGTTTTAAAGTTATAAATTTGAATAGTTTAAGTAAACCCTACCTATTCAATGTACCTATACCTTTTCCTTCTCCCTTATAACTTCTCAACTCCCCTTTTTCCCCTTATATTAAAATGCTACTTGCCTCTTATCATTTTTGTCTCACAAGTCATAAGTTTAGTTTACTGCATCAAATTTTAATTTGACTGTTTGAAGTGCATTGTGAAAGTCCTAGTAGTGATTCAATACTTCAGCATCCAGGTATGAACTCTCCTTTCTTTTTTATTTAACATGATGAGAAATCAAATAGGTGAAAACAAACTAGTACGTCAAAGTCAGTTCATTTTCTCTTTTGTTTGGTAATGGTATGTTATTGATTTTATTCAAAGCCTAGCATATCCTATCCTGGGTGATGTCTGAGTAGGCCATGAATCAAGAAAAGCAAAATGAGTATTGGATTAATGGTGAAAATGCTATGAAAACTAATGCTTAAAATGAATGAGTGCAAGGTGCTCGATAAAATATCAAAATAAATCCTGAAAATAAAAGATGACAGAAGATAATTAATGTGATCGACCGTCGAATACTCGGCATCCCATCACTTGAACCGCCGCCACTTCTTCAGAACCAATGTAATTGGAATGAACCCAACGGTTTTGGGTCGACGAACCATTGTAGGACCAACGAACCATCGCCCTACTCGTCGCTGGTCAATAATTTTTCCTTTTTTCTGGTTTAAGTATGTGACCTAACAACGTATCACTTGAAGGTACCACGACAAATAAATTGCCAACCACTAGAGGTATAGGTAGAGCCCAAAGGGCCAGGCAAGGGCAGGCACAAGTTGAGGACGCACCAGCATGCAACACCTGACACAATCTCTAAGTGAGTTCTTTATTCTCCCAGTCCGAAGAGGAGGGTGAAAGTAGTAGCAGTAGAAGCTCAAGCTTAATTCGAATTGAGGAAGGGGTTGAAGTACCTAATCCCATCCAAGAGGTGAGTCCTGAACAAACGGACTTGAATTTGGTTCAGTGCAAAGATACACAAGTGCGGAAGGATATAAAGTGGTAGATTGAGGGTGTCCAAAAGCATCTCTACAATGGGATAGCACCAAAAGATAGGGTAGCCATAAAGAGGGCTATTTTTAGGAGTGTCAAATTATGACCACGACTTTGCATGAATACCCAGTGCTCTAGAACTGGTTCAATGAGTACAAATTGGCATGGATAAGTAGGCCGCTGGGACCTATCAAATAAATCTGGTCCATGAACTTTTCATTAATTTCTTGGCATTGCTTGAAAAAACTGTTCCTGTTCGTGGAGTTGATATCGAAATTTTAGAGCAGACTTTGAACAGATTCTTATTTGGGCCCGACTACCAGATACAAGGGGCAATTCCTGAGTTAGAGCATCAATTATTCACTTGGGCTACTCAATATCCCTAGTTAGAAAGGATCCTGACAGATGGGGGTGAGCCTGCCTGGATACACAACCCCCATGAGCAAATATTGAAGAAATCCCTAAGCTTTAGGGCCAAGTTTCGGTGGGAAATTATAAGGCTGAGGTTGATGCCAACAGGAGGGGATGACCGCCTAGAACTCATGAGAGCTGTGATTGTTGCTGCCTTAATTGAGGGATTGATAGTGGATTTTGGCCATATTATTGCTGACGAGTTATTCTTCCGCACTCAAAAGACTCAGACTACGCTGCTATTCCCATGCCTTATTATAGAGTTGTGGAAGTAGGAAAGTGTATCTTTGATTAGAGAAGTTGATAATGAGATCCAGGTGACACATAAGCAGGATATTGAAAAAATGAGGGATGACTCAAAGTTCGATATGTGAGTCAACTGGCCTCCAGCTTAGCAAACTCAGTTAGAGCTAGTTCCTGAATTAGCAGAGGTTCCTTTAGGTATGCCATTTCCACTTGCTACATATGTACCTCCTGCTACTTCTATAGATTCAGATTCAATGCTCATGGGAAGTGTAGATTCTGCATTAGTTCCACCCCAATATTCTGAGTAGAGACTGAACCATGAAAACTTTGCAAAGACTGTACGAGCCATCAAAAAGGTTGAAAAACAAATGGCCATATAGGGGAAAGATTTCAAATCCTTCATTGAAAGGATTGTAGAGAAAATATTGCGCCCTTTCAGAAACATCTAGCTATGAATGGATAACATGGAGGAATGAATCAACAAAAATCTAGAACAATAACTATCCCAGATTTGGCTAAAATAATAGATGAGGTTAGAAGGCTTCGGGCAGATGTAGAAAAGATAAATCAGCAGCCTTAGCCAACCATCTTTGATTTAATATAGATTCTAGTTATAAGGGTGAGGGCCTTGTTGACTTATTTTGGCACCCAATCAAGGATAAGGGTAAGAAGGCAGCTGAACCAGATGAAAAGACTGAGAAAGCTGCAAAGAAAGACGCCAAGAGAAAGAGGCTAGAAGCCATGTCACCTAAATAGAGACTTGAGTATGACATGTGAAAGGCAAGAAAAAGAGGCCAAGGAGAGATGTAGAGAGAAGAAGAAGAAGAGCAGAAGATGAAGCAACTAGAGTGTCTACCCGTTCTGCCCCAACTAGGAGGCAACCTTTAGATTCGGCTAGAGATGTGGTACCTCAAATTCCGAAGGGAGAGATTATGAGTACTCCCACCACCATGGTAGTTAACATTGCACCAAGTGAGGATGTTGGTACCTCCCCACACTTCACTAATGCCTCAGATTTAATAAGAGGCACAACAAGTATTCTCCCATCCTTTGTACTTAAAATTTTATGCATTTGAGGACAAAGAATTATTTTTTTAGGGGTGAGATATGCTTGTACCATAGGGTATGGGCTGTTTTGCTGATATTATCGGCATATGTGATATGCTTGTACCATGGGGTGTGGGTTGTGTTGCCGATATTATCAGCATGTCTAAGTGTTGAATTTTTATTTTCATAATTTGTTTGTAATATGGTTGCATGGAATAAAATTTTCATTTACAGTAGCACCTTATTTTACATATGTGGATGACAACTGATGGTGGCAAAATTGTGTTTTTTATTTTTTGTATAATTAGTTCCTCTTACAAAGTTGCAAAGTGATGTACAATTATGTCTGACTCTGTTAATGGCATTACAAGTTTGTAATAAAGCAAAACATAGCTATGTGATCTGGATCCCAAAAATTAGTAGGATAGAAATTAACTTAGTGCCTATGTGGGTGAGTATTTGTGTATTCTTGACTTAAGTGTTATACCTAGAACTTGCTCAGTTCATCAGATGTTGTTATGGGTTTTGAATCAATAAGAGATGATAGTATACCTTCTTGTATTGCTAGTCCACTTAGCCAAATGATTGACCCACCAAAAATATTGTGTCCTCTTTTATCAACCCTTTTGAGATGTGCTAGTGTTTTTCTGTCCAAATAAGTTTGATTCACTCTCAAGAAGGTGTTAAGTATTTAGCTTTAGCCCTGGTCCAATTGTGGACATTGTGCATTTTAACTTAGATAAATTGCCTAAGTCGAGGGTGGCAATTATTGGATTATTAGTAGCATAGGAGGTTGAATTGAAAGTAATTTGAGGGGTAGCATACGACCCTGGTCTAATTAGCGAAATAAATAGATATTATGCACCTTAATCTTCTGCATCAACATAAGTTGAGGGTGGCTGATGCTGTGTTCTCAATATAAAAAAAGGACTTAGGTTATGACAAGAGCGCTGAATAATAACTGCGATTGAATGAGAGTGTCCTTAATTCTGGTAAGTAGCTACCAAATAGGGTAAAGAGAGTGAAATTCTTGTACTTTAAGTCACTTACCTAAATGAATAACCTTCACTGAGACTAAAACTTCATTATAACCCTTACCAAGTCCTTCTTGATCTTAGCGCGTCTATCATAAGAGAACATTAGATGATAAGGGCAAGCTTATAGGTGTACACTATATTGGAAACTCTTTTTCTAAGAGTGAGAAGCTTAGTTTTGTCCACTATTTAGCTGTGTGATGTAAGGTGGACTTCTTTATCTATGAGATCATGTTGAGTTATATCTGTTCTATTTGGTTTTTTTGGGTATTTTATCTGTATTATGAGTGTGCTGATTAGTAGTTAATGCCAGTAGTGGATCCATGTGTGTTGGGATGAAATAACCAAATAGGTAGTGGAATGATTGTATGATTGTGTTACTTTTACTGTGAACTGCCCATCATGATGTTGTTCATATATGTATCCTATGTTTAGTTGCTTGAGGACAAGCAATTACCTTAAGTTGAGGGTGTTGATGTTCTATTTTTTAATGGAATATTTTAGGCCTTTTCCTTTGGATAATTGTATGTATTCTAGAAACAATGGTTGTATTTAACATGATATTTTAGTGTTTTCAGGATAAGGACTGGGTGTGAAGGATAACTTGGATAGTCTAAGCAAAACAAAGGCAAGTTGAGCAGCGATGGCTCAGGCGATGGACCATCGATCTTGTGATGATCCGTCGGTCTAAACCATCATAAAAAATAGAAGGAAAAGACTCTGGACATCCTGCGATGGTCCAGCCAATGGACCGCCGGCCCTATGACAAGCCATTAGCATGAACCGTCGCCATAATACAAAAGGCATCATCACTGAAAGTCCTACAATGGTCTAGGCAATGGACCATTAACCTTGCGATGGGCTGTCGCACTACCCGTCACCCAGAATTATAACATGGAGTCACTAGACACCCAAAGATGATGCAAATGACAGACCGTCAGCCCTGTGACATATCGTCGCTTGACCTGTCAACCAAAATAAGGAGAATCTGAGTTTGAATTTTAAAACCCCAATTCTAGAATCATATAAATACAAAGTATTAAGGTTTATTCTGCTTCTTTGGTCTTCAGTTTCATACTTTCTCCTCAATCTCCTCTATTGAGAGCTTTGTACTACTTTTCATTAGGATTTGAATCTATAGATTGAGACTTGATTATTGGTTTTCATATTTTCCATCAAAGATTGAGAAGAACCATATTGTGAAGAACAATATTGTGAATCTTGTAAGTACTCTTCTGAAGTTATTTATGAACATCAATATAACTTTGATTTCTAACATGGAGATTTGTAGCTAAACTCACATAACTAGGGTTATGGGAGCCTTGATGTAGAGAACTATTTTGGGGTTGTGAATGGGTTTGTTTTCGAACATCTATTAAAATGGCATGAATCTTTCTTCATCTTAATGAAATCTTGGTTGTAAACTTGAGAAGTGAGCCCATGAACTCCACTTGTCTAATAAGAAAGTAGACGTTGGAAAAAGAAGTGTTTCACATGAACTCCATAGGTTTACCCTTTGGGTTAACGGGTTGATTCCTTAATAGGATCAACCCTCATGAGAGTGTTATTGAATAATGCATGAATTCTTTAAGTTTGAGAGAAGTAAAGGGTTAAATACTCATTAGGTTGAGAAGCACGAGGATAATATTTAGAATTCAATAATTCTTACAATTGGATACATAAGTTAGAATTCGAACACAAACTCACAACCCTAGTTGTTTGAACATCTTGGTGAGAATAACCCTAGTTAATTCATTTCAATGGAATTACATTTACATTTACTCTCAGTAGCTGGACTTTTGTGTAACACAAATACAAAAGGACACTGTTAATATTTCTAAACCCTCTTTATTTTGGAGCCTTAGATCAAAAGTCTAATAATTGTCACAATACTTAGTCAAACGGTATTCTTTGTGGGATTCGAAACCCAACCCAGTTGGGTTCTATATTTGATAGTAACCGCTTACTCTCTCGGAAGAGAGTTGTAATTTGGACATATCAACTACCGTCTGGCATAGAAACTAAGAAAGGATCTGTAAGGACTTCAGTGTTGACATAAAAATCTACAACTATATAGGGAGTCACAAAGAAAAGTGTGGCTCTGGGATCTAATAATGCATAAATATGAATACAAAAAACTTTTAATGTACCAGTGACCAAATCGGGAGGATCCTCCTAATACTGATGAGTCTGGAGGGCAAAAAACCTACCCTAATGATGTCCAACAATTTTATAGAAGTTCCAACCTGCTAAGTCAGATAACCTACATATGAAGAGTTTAGTTGATCTTTCTAATGAATATCCTTACCTCTACGTGTAACCACTAGTCAATCCCTTACTCATAGGACTAACCTACCACACCCAAAACAAGCATCACTACTTGACAAACACTAACACTTGTAGTTACTACAACATCTATTGTAAACTTGGTTAGTGCGACCTCTATTCACACTAGTCTGAGACTTAGAGCCTGGCACTCTATCACGAGTATCCTCTATGAACTTGGATACTAGAGCACTAGTAGAAGATGAGGATGAAGCTTAAGATTTTTTGAGGAATTGAGAATGATTTCCATTATCTAACCTCTACTGAGAGAAATTAAAACTACCACTTTTGGCCCTTTTATTCTCCCTTTCCTTCTCCTTGATCTTTTATTCTTAATCTATTGAACATGAACCATTAATTTGGAGATGTCCATCTCCATGACCAAACATAGTAAGATCATACCTCTCCAACTAAGTAAACTTAAGTGAATACTCCTTCACACTCATGTTTCCCTGTTTTAGGTTTATGAATTCCTGCACCGTAGCTTCTCTTAACTCAAGTGGGAAGAACCTATTCAGAAATGCAGGAACAAACTCAACCTATTCTACCAACCCTTCATCTGTACCTTTGTCCTCCTTCCACTGCTTGACCCATGTGTGATCCACTCCTTGTAATTCATAAGCAGCCAAATCAGCACTCTTAGTTGAGGTGACACCCATGATCTTTATGACCTTTTTAATTCTATCTAGGAACTCTTGTGGGTCCTCTCCGGGCTTAGACCTAAAGAACATTGGATGATTTATCCGATTGAATTCCCAAACTCTACTAGTTTTCATATTCACAGCCGAGTTGGTTGGTACAACGACTTGCTGATTATTCTGAGTTTTAATTAACTAGGGCAATTCTATAAAAGAAGCCCTAAACTCATCATAGTAGACCGGTTAATTAAGAGGATCATCTAAACTTGGAGGTGGTGCTTTTTGATTCCCATTCCACCTTTTGTTAGTTCTCTTGGGAGGCATTTTTTTTAAATGGGTAAAGGACGAGTTAAAATAATAATTTAAATAGAGTTCACACTCTATCTTATGACATGAATAATAAAAGAAGCGAGACTTACCTAAAATATTTCATAGCCTCTCACTCATAAGTGTAGCGAGATTTACACCATGAATGAGACTCTACTTAATTTGGATTTCATACACGCTAGTAAACTTTAAACTTGATGCTATGATATCAAGTTTGTTACAACCTGAGACTATTGTATAGTTGTAACACAATGCTCAGAGTCACGAGTGACCCCAAGCTAACCCATGTCCTTGCATAGCACTAAGAATACTGAAGAAGTAATAAACTGAGCGGAAACTAAACAGAAATGAACTGATGATAAATATTGATGAAACCAAATACTAAATATCAAAAGTAAACTTTCTGAGACTACTCAACATGCTGAAAACCTAAACATCTATCTAAAATCCTCCAACCCATATGAGTTGTTGGGACAAACACCTAACCAACTCCGACTGTCTAAAACTACTAGAATAATGAAAAATAACAATGATAACTATTCCTTGAATGATGAGGAATCACCAAATACAATAATTATTGCTACGGAAATGTACTTAAATCGACCTAGATGTTAAGTGTCAGAACCTATATTATAAGACAATATAGTATAGAAAAAGTACGTGATCAATACATTGAATTTACTGAGTATATAAATGAGAAATAAATAACATAAGCTGAGCATAATGCATGCCATGGCTAACTGATGTAAGACTAAGTATAAACATATACTAAATGATAAGATAAATAACTGAATATAAGGTCATGAAAAATTTGAGACCGCAATCTAACACGACCAAATTCCAACAAGTAACCCCAATTGGATGGGTGTTCAGTAGCTTTCCAAGGGTATAAACACTGGCTGGCGTGGATCCAAAATCTTATTTCCCCTGGTCACGACTCCAGGACATGACTCATGGTCAAACCTAATAAGTTGTAAGTTGAGCCAATAAGACTGTTTCCAAAAATATCCAAATAATTTATAAGGGTTGTTTTGTCTTTTCACACTTTTTAAACACCAACGCTATTTTGTTTTGTGTATCCCAAGGTTGATTATTGGTGTTAATATTCCCTTAAGTCCTGATAAACTTAAAAATCCAATCAATATTTAAAAAAAGGGGTGATTTCCTGTTTCCAAAGCCAAGAGTAGGGTACTTCAATTTTAAACTCAAATTCAAAAGAGTTCATCAAAGGTTTCATCTCCAGGTATGTGGGATCACATTAGGTTGCTTCCATCTATTGACTTCAAAAGATTGCTCGAATACTCAAGTTAAATACACCCTTCAAGTTTAGAGTTCCATGAAAAGCATGTGTTTTATAATTCTTTAGATTATTTCTTGAATTAACCCATGAATATTTGTTTCCCATAAGTTTAAGCATCTTCCCATACTCATAAACATAAAATTCCATAATATTGATAAAATTGTTAATTCTTGGGTTTTAGTTATGAAATGTCCTATATTGATATTTTGATATTGTGATGTTTAGTTGCATTCTTCAGAGCTGGTGGGTTATGAACATTTGATACCTATGAATCCATGCATACATCAGTTTACATGTTCTTGAGTACTTCAGATTATGCATTTATTGTTATTTTTGAAATACTATTATATTGATCATATCAGTTATCAATGCCATTTAATTACTATGTTTAGACTAATAACGACTCCACCTGACAACTTGTTTAGACTTATAATGAGTACTATGTTGGGGTCGTCATCACTAGACTAAAATGTATGGTTCTTCACAACCATGACAACAAATATTTTCTATGACTCATTATGTACTGAAAATGAGTCATTGTTAGAGTTGTTCTCACTAGAAGCTTGACAGTTTCTTAGTAAATTGGTCATATCTTTTTACCCCGATATTTAATTAAGGTATGACTGATAGTTTTAGAAAGTTAACTCAATTGTCTAGATGTTGATAGGTTTAGAACTCAAAAACTTTGGGTATTACAAATAAATTTACAATAGCCTCAAATAGAAAGACTATTAGAAATAGACGAAAGAAAGAACATAGCAAATGGCTCCAAAAGCTCATCCTATCTTGAAACTCCAACCAACACTAGTACAGACATCAACGATGGTAACTAGTACTTAGATCTGTATAGGAAAAGGTGCAAAAGTGTACTATGAGTACCAAAGAAACGGGTACACATTAGGCATCATTGACACAAGAGAAGACTAGGAATTCATGAAATGGACATATAATATGCAAAAAACAGCAAGCACATAAAGAGAAACAACACAAAGAAAGGGGATGAAGAAGAAGAATGCTTAAAATTAAAGGATAGATAGAAAGACCCTTACTTATACCAAGTGATTTAAAAAAGATAGTGTATCAAACCATGAATCAAACCTCACCAATAGAAGCTCAAATCTTTCTCTTAGGTGGACTAAGGGAATTCACACTTCTCAGAACCCACCTTTCTTTTCAATTTTTCAACATAAGTGAAATCCATCAATTGTGCTAACCCTAATTCGATTTCCCTCTCTTAAGGAGAAGGAGAATACTGCAAGCTAACAAAAATATTACAATCCAAAAATTCACTCCTCATTATGTAAAAAATTTAGTAAAAATAAGAGCTAAGGTGCCTATTTTTACTTATTACAAACAAGGACAAAAATACCCTTAACGAAGGGTGCTCCTTTGGAGTGTAAAAATGGGAGTCTTAAAAGACAACAATAGTCCTAAAATGGGGAACCTCTTGAGTGTCAAATCATAGTGTGAAAAGTCCATTTTTTCCTTCAAGTGAGGTGCCTCTCGAGTGTAACGGTTCCCCTCTCCTCCTTCAACTTGATAAGGCTTTAAAATTCTCCAAACACTTGCAATTCCGAAGTTTGAACCTTTGACAATGACTTATACAATTTTGTGCATCTCATGCTTGTATCATTCTCTTCATCTTGAAGGAATTTTTCCTCAAATTCAGATCTTGAAAAACCAAAAAGAGAAGAAAAACAAGCATACAATCCTATTGGTAGGAGGGTTAGCATTAGTGCCAAATTATATGAACACACCAAGGGGCACACTCTTAGAATATAGTCAACAATCCTTTGTAATAATCATGAAACACTTACTACAAGAAACATAAAGGACAGGACTATGATATGCATCAAAGAGAGGAGAGTGGAACCAAAAATCATCACATATTTCAACATGCCAAGGTTGTTCACATTTGAAAAACAACCATGGGTACTTTGTGTGTGAAATGAAAAGTTTAGTATGAATGGCATAAAGGAGGTGGTTTTGGCACATATCAAGAGATAAGGAAACTAAAATGGTCTTAATGACTTTACTATACCCAGAAGGTAAGACTTCCTTTGGCTTAGGAACCATAAGATACATTTGTTTCATTACCTCTACAAAGGACCTCATCAAATATGGTTCCACTATTGATCCTAAGGTCCACCTCACCCACATATCACTATCATTCAAACAAGGAAACCAGCCACCAAACTTCCTTCCTCTACACAATACAAATTCAAAATTAGCATGGTTGTCATCATAGGTAAAGAGGTAGTATAGAAAAGAATCAAGTGTGAAGACATCATGCCGAGGGGGTACACTTTTAAAATACAACCAGCAATCCCTTATTTTGTCGATGAAACATTTAGTATATGCATCACAAAGGATAGGGCTAAGGTACACATCAAGGGACAATAAGCTCAAGCTGAAACAATCCCTTCCCCACCCCACTAGTACACCAGTATAAAATGGGTGAAGTGTCCAAGGGAATAAACCGAGGCTACTCATTCCATTTACTAGGGTATGACACTTACCCAAAGCATCATCAGAGAAGGAAGCATGTACTTCTACACTAGATGTACCTGAAATCACATCATAAATTTTTCAACTCAAGGAAGTTTAGAATGTACCCAAGTTACCTTGGTTTGTACTAGGGCAGCCCACTAGTGTGTAAATACTCTTTTCCCTTGGTAATGGAACCTTATTCAAGTTATATGTGCTAGCACTTGATGGACATAAATCATTCTTATGAAAAGAATTAATTTTGTCATCTAAAGGATCAACTAGTGCTTGCATACTCACAACAAGATTTTGGTCCTTATGCAACCCAACAACATCAAGAGTATCAAAAAAGGAAGATCCACACACTTCTTCACTAAGAAAATCCGAAACTACACCACTTTGGCCACTAGTAGCCACATCAATACAATTCAACCTTTTAGGAGTGTAGAAGATAGCTTTGTTACCTTGTAGATCATGGGAAGTGTGTTCTTCACTTGGGTTTGGATTATGGCAGCCTTCATGCTCCACATTACAAGGGAGTTTGTGAAGAATTCTTTCTTGCATCACCTCTTTGTCATTTTCTCCAAAGTTGGAATTCTTAGCCAAGACCTCCATTTGATCAAAAACCACATGTTCTTGAGGAACTCTCCTTGAATCCTCCGATAGAAGTATATTATCTTGAACCTGCACATAAGGAGAATTGATACTAGGCAAAATGCTAGTATCTTGGTTAGTGGTGATTCGGTTTAGATGGCATGCTTCAATCATCAATTGGTGTAGACTTTCAAGGTACCGATGAAAATTTTCCAAAGGATCTGTGGTAGTATAAATACTATAACTATCAGGAGTGGATGATGTTGTTCCTTCCATTTTCAAGGTACCTAAAAAGAGAAAAAAATAGCAAAGGAAAAAACCTACAAAACAAACAAACAAACAAGTTAGTTCAAATAACCTCACAAACTCACACTCGGATCTCGCTTCACACTTGGTCTCACAAGTGTTGAATACTTGGCAATATTTGATAAGTGAGTTGAGTGGTGAATATGCCTTGGTACGGAATTGATTTTTTTTATATGACTCAAATAAAATGATGCATGGACTTGAATCAACAAATTACTACGAATTAAAAATGAGAAAAGCACACAAAAATTGAAGACACGAAATAATCAGACTCTAATCTAATTACCAAACTAGTAGGTACTTACTAGTTTGCTAATTAGTGAAAGAACAACAAAATTGAAACTAGAAACAACAATTAGAAACTAGGAAATATACTTAAGAACTTAATTTGGCCGATTAGCTAGTGATGATGTGGCAGGTTGTGATTGGATGTTGAGTTTTCATTTGTTTTTTTCAACCCTAATTCTCAAGTCTCGGCCTAGAACCCCTTTGGTTAAGGTTTGAAAGCCTTTTTGGTGATTCAAATGAATTAAAAAACAATGGTCCCCCCTTTGTACTTGGAATGTACTTGATTTTGTACTTTGATTATTCCTTTGTCTCTTCTTTCTTTGGATAACAATGAATATGATAAGGAATATTCTTTCACAAATACCAAGTACACTCTCTTTCTTCTCCTTTTTTGGATCAAACATACTCTTTGAATATTCTTCCTTAGCAAGACTTGATAAACATGGAAGAACAAGATGAATATTTAAGAGTTGACCAAAGTTTGACCCCTAACCAAATGAACTCCAAATCTGATTTTTTTTGTAGATCTAGGTTCCTTAGGCCAAGGTGAAATCAAATAACTAAAAATCAGCAACAAACCAACGTCCAACTTCAAAACACCATATCCATGGAGGTTCTTAGCTCAAACTCAACCAAATCTTGTTCCAAATGTAGATCTAGACTCCCTAGGTGCTAGGAAACAAGAATATAGCACTTGGAACCAACAAAACACACCACAACAAAGTAGATTTAAGATCTAAAAATCTGTCAAAACACAAAAACGGGTTAACAATATTTTTGTGAAATTTTTGATTTTCTACACTCTTTTTTGTTGATTTTCTTCAAGGTAATCAATAATCCAAGACTTAGGGTTGTACCTACAACCCTAAAACGTGGCTTTGATACCAAATGGTATAAGAGAAGACTAGGAATTCATGAAATGGACATATAAGATGCAAAAATCAGCAAGCACATAAAGAAAAAAACAACACTAAGAAAGGGGATGAAGAGGAAGAATGCTTGAAATTAAAGGATAAATAGAAAAACCCTTACTTCTACCAAGTGATTAACAAATGATGCTGTATCAATTAATCAATAACACCTCACCAATATAAGCTCAAACCTTCCTCTTAAGTAGACCAAGGGAATTCACACTCCTCAAAATCCACCTTTCTTGCCAATTTGTCAACACAAGTGAAATCCATGAATTGTGCTAACCCTAATTTGGTTTCTCTCTCTTAAGAAGAAGGAGAATACAACAAGATAACACTAATATTACAATCCAAAAATTCACTCCTCATTATGTCAAAAACTTAGGAAAAATAAGAGCTAAGGTACCTATTTATACTTATTACAAACAAGGACAGAAATACCCTTAATGAAGGATGCTCCTTTGGAGTGTAAAAAGAAAGTATTAAAAGACAACAATAGCCCTAAAATGGGGCACCTCTTGAGTGTCAAATCATACTATGCAAAGTCCATTTTTTCCTTCAAGTGAGGTGCCTCTCGAGTGCAATGGTTCACTTCTCCTCCTTCAACTTGACAAGGGTTTAAAATGCTCCAAACACTTGCCAATTTCAAATTTTGAACCTTTAACAATGCCTTATACAATTTTATGCACCTCATGCTTGTATCAATAATCGACCAACTTAGCAAATCATAATATAAGTATAATCAAATGCGAGATAAAAACAATATTTAGGGAAAAGTGCAAATATGGAGAAGTGCTCCAAATACTAAAAGTAACAATCAAGTAAATAATATTAACAGTACATACCTAACTATATCCTTCCTTAACCCCCATAATCCCAGAAGGTGCAAACAAATATAAATAACCAACTCAGTCACCATAAGCTCGATGGATGCAGCCAAAAAGGAAATAACAATAGTAATACTCATAAAACCTCTTATACTTGAAATAGTAACCATGGATCCTCTAATACTATAAACACAAGACTCAATTCGATTCCATAACCATCATAAGTATCCCTCAATATCGAACTTGAACTGTAAGTAGTATCATGAGTGTTGACCAGAAATAATACCATCATAGTTTTTAGACAAGAATAAGTCTTAGTATCATAACTTCCAGACTCAAACCAGTCTCGATATCATAATTTTTGGACTAAAACCAGTCTTAATAAATATAAGTTAAAAGCCTCGTCAAAGACATAAATGTCTAAATCCTCTTTGGGCTTAATAATATAAATAAGATGATGAAAGAGGGCTTATTGAGTCTAAAGAAAGCTAATTATCATTATGACATAAAGTGGGTAGGAGGGCCCACTCCTAACCTGGAGTGCCTATTCTAAGGAAATTTCTATCCCAAGCCAGTCTAAGGTTCCAAAATCTAAATACAAGGTGCTTCATAAGTCTCATAAGTCCTAATATAGCAATTCAACCTAAGGAATAGGTGGTTAAGTCAAGGCCGCATAAATACAGCTCACCAACTAGTTAAATAATCCAAATTTTGCTAAATATACCACCAAGTTGTAATTCCCAACCCAATACTAGCTTAATATCATATCTATACCATAATAAAACTTACTCTAATCGGAAAGAAGGTCTAGACTACCTAGACATTGAAGAATGCTCATTAAAGTCAGCTAAATTAGAGATTTTCACTTTCGAGAAGCCTCCACATGAAGCAATGCTATCAAAATACTGATATACCTATTGATACAAGAATAATGATACTCATATTACATTTTAATTCTTTGGGTCAAAAATCGAGTCAAAATCTCATGTAGGGCTTGCTTTTAGAATCACAACTTTGAAACTATCAATACGTCCCTCTATGCTAAAGAATCATTTATCGTTAAGAATGAGTAAATTTTGAGCTCACACAACATTCTATTAAACCCATAAAGTAACTAGGGATTTATGACTAAATTAGAGAATTAAATCAAGAATTAGATAAAACTTACAAAGATTATAATAAGGAACAAACTATCTGTGATCACCAATAGCCCATGATCACCCAAGGATCAATTACCCAATCTCTTAATCCCTCGGGTTTTATTGCTCTTGGGACTTAGTTAAAATGTGAGAAAATCAGGTGAAGGAAAGAATTTAATGCCTCATCGGTTACCTCTTATGGAGTCAATTGACAACTAAAGTGACCGCTACTAATGCAACACATTGTCACTTAAGCAATAGTTACACCTGGTCGGCCTCCGCTTTAGCGAATGGTAGGTCGCTTAAGCAATGTCATCTAAAGAGGTCCAGTCCTTGCTAAAGTGATAGGGAAGGGACTATCCTTGGATACTAAAGCAACCCTTTAGTTGCTTTTGTGACCACCACTTAAGAAACCAAACGTTAGGTTAAGTAGTTGTACCAGTTGAGCCTACACCAGTTGGATTTGGATTCTTGTGAATGCAAATGAACTGTAAGACCCCGCAAAATATTAATATTAACTCAGTCCTTTAAATCTTGAGAAGGGGTTCCATATTTAGAAATCTTTTAGCTAAGTATTCAGAGTTAGTGTTATTTTATCCTTTGTAGGTTGGAGACTCTATTTCACAACCCTCAGGAACTTAAAGTAATGATTTTTAGGTTTAATTGTGATCAAAAATATCAGTGGGTGTTTCCAAAAAAGTTTTGGATTTTTTGGACTTCATTAGAAACAGATTTGAAAGCTCAAACCAGAAGATCAATGTTATATCGATGAGCCACATCTCCCATCGCGTCAATTAATAGTTTCCCTCTATATCCTAGTGCAAATTCCAGTGAATGAACATGGACTCGACGCAGTGCGTTGGCTATTGCATTGATGCCAATAATGCAACATGTCGGTCTGTGCGTCCCTAAATCAGTTTTAAATCATTAAAAAAGCTGCGTCTTGAGGGGTAATTGGGTCTTTCCCACCGTATGTCATCCCACAAAACATGAAATTAAGCCTGTTTAGGGGTAAAATCCATTCATCTTTCTCAAAATTTCTCAAGAAACAAACCCTAGGATCTCAAATTTAAGATTCAGCCTTCAAGAACACTCCACCATTCTTCATAAATTTGAATACCAAGGTATGTGAAGTGTTAATCCAAGGGTTTTCTTCCACCCATAGAGTTCAAGAAACTCTTTTAAAAATATAAGTTAATTGATTTCATGGATTTCATATTAGATCTTGAATATAATAATGATTATGATGTTAATGGTGATCTTATTCCATTATTTGTCCCAGGTTTTATGTAAACTAGTTAATTATGAATTGAATTTTGTGAACTGCATGTCAAACTCTTGAATTGCAAGGTGAATGTAGAATCCATGATATTACTACATGATTATTGATATGTGAAATACTCATGCTCCCCAAGTGTTTGTCAAAATGCTTGTATGATTAGACTAGTCCAAGAATAACTTGTTATTGTGTGATTTCAATCTTGCACAAGCTCATGTATAAAAAGGGTTTGACCAAAGATGTCTAAGTGAATGTATTATTAATAAGCTATTACCAATATGCTACTAAAGTAGGCAGTGATTTACTTTTCATGGTATCGAGTCCTAGGGATATTTTATACCTGATAATTTAGCTGCTTACTTAGAGCCAGTGTTAGTTATAAAATAGTATCAGTCATATCACGATCAGTGGTTCAGTAATCAATTCAAAACTCAGATAGTAATCAATTTAAAATCCAGTGAACTTAGTTTAGCCCAGCCAGTTAACATGATCAGTCATAGCCCAGTCCAGCCTAGTACACTTTAGAAATTAGTTTAGTGTCTATTCAGTTGGGAGTAGGATTCAGCATCGAGTGAACCCAAGGATAGAGGCTCACTTGCCAGTAGAGGGTATGAACCTTAAAAGCAGTCCTTGTATTCCAGAACTACATAGCCAACGTAGGTTGAGACATCAACCTGCCATTTGATGGTTATGAGGTGACCTACCTGCCAGTTGAGGGTACCACCATTCTCATTCATAGCCCCTTCTAGATAAGGGTCACTCAGCTTGTCTTTACCCTGGCACAGTACTGATACCCTTCCAAATACCAATCCGATCAGAGAGGGCAATATTGGTTAGACAATTACCTTCTACAATCTAAGTTTCAGTCTTTAGAATATAACTCAGTTCAGTTCTACAGAAACCAAGACTTTTAGACATAGTCACTCAATTTAGTACGAATCTTAGAGTAATTCCACAGAATCAGGACTATTAGATATGGTCACTTAATTAATAGTAATAAAGTATCAGTAAGCTCAGATATCAGTAAACCAGTGATTCAGAACTTAGTATTCAGTGTTACCATGACCTCAGTTATAGTTTACGTATTAATACATGTACTCTCATTAATTTTTACTCATGTTACTCATTTAGTATTATTAGTTCATATGAACCCATGCATCTCAACCTACCTCACTTAGAATACCAGAATATTCAAAGTACTGGCTTATACCATTTTTTTATGCTATAATGTATATCATAGGTTTAGATGTATGGGCTCCCAATCATACTTAGTAGCCCGATCCATCAGCAGTAGATTAGTGGAGAGTCCTTATTCTTCGAGGACAAATTTATTATTTGAGTATTTTAGAACTCAACTTATTTTAGTAGTTAGAGTTAATTAGGGACTTGTCCCATCAACTTCTTTTTCAGACAATAGAGGTTTTTCAGACTAGAGGAATTTTTCAGACAAATGTTCAGTTTACAGTATTGTTTTCAGTATTCATTAATTAATTTTCTATTTAGAACCTTATGGCTATTTCTAACTAAAATTTGCTTTTTATAATTTTGTTATTCAGTTATTGAAATAGGTACCAGTCATGGGTTAGCTTATGGTCCTTCGGGATTATAAGCACCGTGTAGCATCTAGGGTACATACTCAGGGAATTACAAACTTTGTATTAGAGACTGAGGTTCAATAGAGTCCTAGGAAGTCTGAAAGCTACATCTTGTAGAGTCTTGTGCATGTGTGTGAAGCGCGCCACACTTATGGATAGGAGGCTACGAGATATTTTAGGAAAAGTTTCCCTTCTTTAAGTATTCATGTCGTACTTGTGAGCATGAGCTTAAGTTAAGCTCTCAGTCTAATCTGTTCTCACCTTTTCATTTATAGAACATGCCTCCCAAAAGGACTTCCAAAAGCAGAACTAGAAATCAATCAGTACCTCAGCCCATCTAGCCAGATCCCCTGGACAAACATGTCTCCCACACTGAATTTGGAGCAGCTTTCACCACTCTATCTCATTCTATGGTAGCCCAGAATAAAGTCCCAACTATCATTCCAGCCAACCTTGTGGACAATACTGCAACAGCCAGGATTCGAGACTTCACCCGAATGAACCCTCAATCTTTTATTGGGTCTAAGTTAGATAAGGACCTTTAGGAATTTCCTGATCAGGTGTAGAAAGTTATAGATATTATAGGGGTGGCAGCTAGTGAGAGTGCCGAGTTAGCTACATATCAGTTTTAGGATGTGGCTCACGCATTGTTTAAATAATGGAAAGCCAAAAAAGTCGCAGATGCAGGGCCCATAAAGTGGGAGAAGTTTTCCACTGCTTTTATGGATAGGTTCTTCCTATTGGAGATAAAGGAAGATGAAGTTCTACAATTTATTAACCTGAAGTAGGGTAACATGATAGTAAAATAATATTCTCTTAAGCTTACTCAATTAGCTAGATACGCTCCTCATATGGTGGTAGATAGAAGATCTAAGATGAGTAAGTTTGTGTATAGGACCTCAATGTTGATTAAGGAGATAGAAATATCCAGGATCATCGTCCATGCTCAGCAAATAAAGAAGGATAAGAATAGGGAGAAGGAAAGGGATAACAACAGAGCGAGAACTGGCAGTTTCAACTTTGCTAAGCCTAAGTCAGACGGTGGGAAACATACTTAGCTCCTACCAAAATCCTCAGTTCCAACTCCATCCTTAGCAATGCTCCAGTGCTAAAATTCAAAGATGGAAACAGAGACGAGGCGCCAGGCCCTTATCCTCAGGGTAGTGTCAGCAGTACCTGAACCAATCCCCTTTGCCCAAAAAATGGTAGAAACCACCAGGGTATCTGTAGGGTTGGCGGTGATGTATGTTTTAGGTGTGCCAATATAGGTCACAGAGTCATAGATTGTCCCCAGTTAGGTTTCCAAGGTCAGCATAACCATTCCTTAGCTCAGTCCAGTCGCCCGAATTAGCAGGGTGCCGCTTCCAGTGCTACTAGTGGGCAATGCCCAAACAAACTCTAAGACCTTCAGTATTGAAAGGATTAGGAAATTTGTCTTGATTTGGTCACTGGTAAGTTACAAGTTTATCATTTGCATGCTTATGCTTTGGTAGATACATGAGCTTCTTTGTCTTTTGCAACCCCTAATATAGCTGCTGACTTCAAAGTCAGCCCCAAAATTCTAGCAGAGCCTTTCTCATTCTCTACCTAAATGGATAAATCTATCATATCTTGGTGTGTATACAAGAACTGTCTGGTTATGGTAATTCATAAAGTCACTTCAGCAGACTTAGTCGAATTGGAGATGACCGATTTTGATGTCATTCTCGGCATGGATTGTCTTTATTCTTGCTATGCCTCAGTCGACTGCAAAAAATTATTGTCCAGTTTTAGTTTACGAATGAACCCATCCTAGAGTGGAGGGGTAGTACTTTAGCACTTAGGGGTCATCTTGTTTTCTACCTCAGGGCAAGGAAAATGATATCTAAGGGATGTTTTTACCATCTCATTCGAGTCCAGGACTCTAAATCATAAACCCCTACTCTTGAGCCAGTATCAGTAGCATATGAATTCGAAGACGTGTTTCTCACCAATCTTCCTAGAGTTCATCCCAGAAGGGAAATCGACTTTGCAATAGACCTCTTCCAGATACTCAGCCTATATCTATTCAACCATACCAAATTCTCTAGTAGAACTCAAGAAATTAAATAAATAGTTGAAAGATCTCCTAGATAAGGGATTTATTAGACCCGGTGTGTCCCTGTGGGGTGCACTAGTTCTATTCTTGTGTAAGAAAGATGAGAAAAATGATTCTCTTAAAATGTGTATAGAGTACTGTCAACTAAATAAAGTCACGGTCATGAACAAGTATCCACTTCCAAGAATTGATGACTTATTTGACCAACTTCAAGGTGCCAGTTACTTTTCTAAAATAGACCTCAGATCAGGATATTATCAGCCTAGAGTCAGAGAATGTAACATTCCAAAAATAGCTTTTAGAATTCGGTTCGGTCACTTTAAATTCTTAGTCATATCAACTTTCATGGACTTGATAAACCATGTGTTCAAGAAGTACTTGGATATATTCATCGTAGTCCTTATAGATGCATCCTTGTGTACTCCCATAGTGAGCATGATCTTATAGACCATCTCAGAATAGTATTAATGACTCTCAGAAACCATCAGTTATTTGCTAAATTCAGTAAGTGAAATTTTTGGCTAAGGTCAGTAGCCTTCCTCAGCCATATCATTTTCAGTGATGGTATTAGAGTTGATCCCCAAAAGATCAAAGTAGTGAGAAACTAGCCCAGACCTATCTCTCCATAAAATATCTGGAGTGTCCTATGCTTGGCCGGCTATTACCGATGGTTTATTGAGGAATTTTCATCTATTTCATCCCCATGTATATATTGACCCCAAAGAAAGTCAAGTTTCAATGGTTAGATTCTTACGAGAAGAGTTTTTAGGATTTCAAGACTCAATTCACCTCAGCCCCAGTTTTGATTCTACTAGATGGTTCAGATGGCTTTGTTGTCTATTGTGATGCTTCCAGAGTTGGATTAGGGTGTGTTTTGATGAAAAGAGGTAAGTTCATAGCCTATGCCTCTATACAACTTAAGCCCCATGAAAAGAACTATCCAACTCATGATCTTGAGTTAGCAGCAGTAGTATTTGCCTTAAAAATTTGGAGGAACTATTTATATAGAGTGCACGTTGATGTGTTCACTTACCATAAGAGCCTACAATATGTGTTCTCTCAGAAATACCTAAACCTTCATCAGAGAAGGTGGTTGGAGTTGTTGAAATACTATGACATGAGTGTTCTACATTATCCGGGCAAAGCCAATGTGGTGGCTGATGCCCTTACTAGAATGTCTATAGGTAGTATTGCTCATGTGGATGATGGTAGGAATAAGTTAGCTCAAGAATTTCATCAGATTACCCGACTAGGTGTTCCCTTAGTCAATTCATCAGAAGGTAGTGTATGGGTGCAGAGTAGTTCCAAATCATCCCTGGTTTCCAAAGTGAAGGAAAAATAGGATAGGGATCCCAGGCTAGTTAAGTCGAAAGAATTAGTTAGAGATCAAAAGATAGAGGTTTTTTCCCAAGGGAAAGATAGTGTATTGCGTTGTCAGGGTAAACTATGTATGCCAAGTATAGATAACCTGAGACAGTAGATTCTTGTAGAAGTGCATGGTGCATGTTACTATATTATTCTAGGGCCCACTAAGATGTACTATTAATTATGGGAGCTCTATTACTGGAGTGGGATGAAGAGAGACATTACAGAGTTTTGTAGCTAAGTCCTCAACATATTAATAGGTTAAGATTGAGCACCAGAAACCTAGTGGGTCTATCCAGGAGTTCAATATTCCCACTTGGAAGTGGGAAGAGGTGAACATGGATTTTTAGACAAGTTTGCCTCATACTCGTTGTCAGCACGATTCAATTTGGGTCATTCTAGATAGGATAACTAAATTAGCTCATTCCCTACCAATCCATACCTCTTATTCAGTCGAGGATTATGCCAATCGCCATGTTAGGGAGTTGGTTAGATTACATGGAGTTTTGTAATCTATTATCTCAGATAGAGGTACACAGTTCATCTCTCATTTAGGAAAGGCATTTGAAAAGGGTCTTGGTACCCAAGTCCACCTTAGTACAGCTTTTCACCCTCGGAACGATGGTCAAGAAGAAATGACTATTCAGACTTTAGAGGTTATGCTGCAAGCGTGTGCAATAGACTTTAGAGGTAGTTAGGATGACCACTTGCCTTTGATTGAGTACGCATATAATAACAACTATCATTCTAATATTTAGATAGCTCCATTTGAGGTTCACTATGGGAGGAGATGTAGGTCTCCGATTAGTTGGTTTGAAGTAGGAGAGGCCACAGTGGTAGGGCCTGACTTAGTATTTGACACCTAAGAGAAGGTTCAACTAATCAGGGAAAGGCTTAAAACAGCTCAGAGCCAACAAAAATCATATGCAGATGTGCGGAGAAAGGATCTCAAGTTTGAGAGTGGTGATTATGTGTATTTAAAGATCTCTCCTATGAAATAGAGGAGGTTTGGCAAGAAGGGGAAACTCAGTCCTTGATATGTCAGTCCTTACCGAATTCTCAGCCATTTCAAAAAGGTAGCTTACAAGCTTGAGTTACCTTCAGACTTAGTTTTAGTCCATCCAGTGTTCTATGTCTCTTTGCTAAAGAAATGCATAGGTGACCCAGTATTTGTAGTCCCTGTAGGGAGTATAGACGTTCAGAATAGCCTGTCTTATGAGGAGATTCCAGTCAAAATCCTTGATTATTAGATTCATAGACTGAGGAACAAAGAGCTCCTTATAGTCAAAGTTCTTTGGTGGAACCAGTCCGTTGAGGGAGCTACTTGGGAAGCAGAAGAAGATATGCGGACCAAGTATACTCACCTCTTCTCCGCAAACTTAGACTCAACCCAAGGTAACAGTTTTTCCTTGAACTCACTTAGTTTTATGCTTATATTTCCTTTATAAACTTGGTATCACTTACCATTGCATATCTAGTCATAGATTCATGATCCCATTCAGTCAGATATTCATTCATAAGATATGCATGTTCAGTAAAAGAGACTTAGCTTATCAACAATCCCAACCATGTAGTCATGCATCAGATATGTATGTTCAGTATGAAATTTTAGCATTAGTGTTAGTCATGAAATCATGTTACAGTTGTGCATGTCTTGTATCTAAATTCAGTCTATAAGTATTCTCAGCTCAGTCAGTCTCATTCGAGGAAGAATGTTCCCAAGGGGGAGATATTGTAAGACCCCGCAAAATCCTAAGCTTAAGTTAGTCCTTTAAAGCTTGTTAAGGGGTCCCAGACTTAGAAAATTTTTAGCTAAGTATTCAGACTTTGTGTTATTTTAGCCTTCGTAGGTTGGAGACTCTATTTCATGACCCTCATGACCTTAAAGTAATGATTTTTAGGTTGACTCATGATCAGAAAGGTCAGTGGGTTTTTCCAGACAAGTTTTGGATTTTTTTGGACTTCGTTTGAAACACATTTGAAAGCTCAAACCAGTGGATCCACACAATCTCGACGTGCTGCATCTCCCATAGTATTGATGAATATTTTTCCTTCAGCTCCTAGTACAAATTCTAGTGAACTGACACGGTGTGTTGGTTATCGCGTCAATGCCAATGATGCGATGCATCAGTCTGTGCATTGCTATATTAGTTTTCAGTCATTAAAAAAGCCGTATCCTCAGGGGTACTTAGGTATTTTCCCACCGTATGTCATCCCCCAAAAAACAAAATTAAGCCCCTTTAGAGGCAAAATCTGTTCAACTTTCTCAAAATTTCTCAAGAAGCAAACCCCATGATCTCCAATTCAAGATTCAGTCTTCAAGAACACTCAATCATTCTACACAAATTTGAATACCAAGGTATGTGAAGTGTTCATTCAAGAGTTTCCTTCCACCCTTGCAGTTCAAGAAACTATTTTAAAAATATAAGTTAATTGATTTCATGGATTTCATGTTGGATCTTTAATTTATTAATGATTATGATGTTAATGGTGATCTAAATCTGTGATTTGTCCCAAGTTTCATGCAAACTAGTTAATTGTGAATTGAATTTTATGAACTGCATGTTGAACTATTGAATTGCAAGGTAAATGTAGAATCCATGATATCACTACATGTTTATTGATATGTGAAATACTCATGCTCCACAAGTGTTTGTCAAAATGCTTATGTGATCAGAAAAGTCCAATCATAACATGTTTTTGTTTGATTTCAATCATGCACAAGCTCATGTATAACAAGTGTTTGACATAAATTGTCTAAATGAATGTATTATTACCAAGCTAGTACCATTATGCTACTAAATTCATGAAGTTATTTACTTTTTATGCTATCGAGTCCTGGGTGTATTTAATACCTAGCAATTTAACTGCTTACCTAGAGCCAGTGTCAGTTACAAAATAGTATCATTCATATCATGATCAGTGGTTCAGTAATACTTCAGAACTCAGTTAGTAATCAGTTCAGAATCCAGTGAACTCAGTGCAGCCCAGTCAGTTAACAAGATCAGTCACAGTTCAGTCCAGCCTAGTAAATTTGAGAAATCAGTTCAGTGTTTATTCAGTTGAGAGTAGGATTCAGCACCGAGTGAATCCAAGGATGGGGACTCACCTGCCAGTAGAGGGTATGATCCTTAGAAGCAGTCCTTGAATTCCAAAACTACATAGCTAGCGTACGTTGAAATATCAACCTGCCAGTTGAGGGTTGATGAGGTGCCCTACCTGCCTGTTAAGGGTACCACTATTCTCATTCAGAGAACCTACCAGATGAGGGTGACTCATATTGTCTTTACCTATGGCATAGTACTGACACCCTTCCATCTAGGGTTATAGGTTGGACCCCAATCATATTAGGGAGGGGAATATCAGTTAGATGATTACCTCCCATAGTCTCACTTTCAGTCTTCAGAATAGAACTTAGTTTAGTTCTACAAAAATTAGGACTGTCAGACATATTCACTCAGTTTAGTATGAAACTTAGAATTGTTCCACAAAATCAGAACTGTTAGATACGGTCACTCAGTTAATAGTAATAAAGTATTAGTAAGCTCAAATATAAGTAAACCAGTGATTTTGAACTCAGTATTCAGAGTTACCATGACCTCAGTTACTGTTTTGCGTAGTCATGCATGTACTCTCATTTAGTTATACTCATGTTAATTAGTTAGTATTGTTCATGCATATGAACCCATGCATCTCATCCTACCTCACTTAGCATACTAGTACATTTAAAGTACTGATGTATACCATTCTTTTGCGCTATGATGTCTTATATCATAGGTTCAGACGCACAGGCTCCCGTTCATACTTAGTAGCCTGATCCATCAGTAGTAGATTAGTGGTGAGTCCTTATTGTTCAAGGAAAGATTTGTTATTCTAGTATTTTAGAACTTAGCTTATTTCAGTAGTCGGAGTTAGTTGAGGATTTGTCCCATCAACTCCCTTTTCAGACAGTAGAGGCTTTTCAGACTAGAATAATTTTTTCGGATAGATGTTTAGTTTATATTATTATATTCATTATGTAGTAATTGATTTTCAATTTTGAACCTTATGGCAATTTCTGCCTAAATTTTGTATTTTACAGTATATTTATTCAGTTAATGCTGCAGATACCAGTCATAGGTTAGCTTTTGGTCCTTTGAGATTATAAGCACTGTGTAGCATCTTGGGTACAGACTCAGGGAATTACATGAACTTGCTAACCTATTAAATTAAACATTCAAAACTCAATGGCACAATCAAAATATCCATCCAAAGTCATGTATAGGAGGGGCCTATATTGAAAGGCCATATTTATCAAAATCCATCCAATAGCCCAAAATTGGTCTGAAAGCATAGGGACCTAAAGCAAAGGCCCCCTACACTAAAATAGATTTTTTTGATCTGATAGAACTATCAAAATTAGCATACAAGTTTGTTAACCTAAAGCTTATACCCGTTATCCAATCCTTACCAACGAGCTCTTCAAAATAAAAAATTGTCTTTAAAAATCAAATGAAATTCTTATTAACCAAACTATCAGCTTTAACAAGTCATAAATTACTTGTAGCAGCTATATGAAAGGTCGAAATGGTGAAAAAGTGTGGGAATACTAAAATGACCTTGAGGGTGATTACAATATCCACTACTAAAAGAACTTTTATCCATGAAAATGAAAAGGGTTAGGATGCACCTAAAGGCTCAAATAGGTGGGGATACTAGACTCATATATCACTCTCAATCTCCTAAGTATCCTCCTCTACTACTAAAATATCCTAGCGCGTAACCACCTGGAATCCTTGCTAATATAAGAATTGGAGCTTCCATAAAGGTCAATCTCTCATCCAACTAAATTGCGTCCCACCAAAGCATATGTGATACATCAGGGATATAAAGACGTAGCATAAAAACATGAAAAATTGTATAGATAGTGGAAAAAATTGGGGGCAAGGTCAACTCATAAGATACTTCTCCAACTGTGTGAAGTATTTTAAAAAGCTTAAAATATCCGGGGCTGATCATTTCCTTCCTCCTAAACCTTATCATGTACTTCATGGGTAATAGTCAAAAGTATACTCAGTCTACAACACCAGACCTCAAGGCACAATGTTTGTGATCTACATAAACTTCTTCCAACTCTAAGTTGTCCTCAACCTATCCCCAATCACCCTGACTCTTTCCAACAACTTCCAAAGTATGTTAGTACCACCAGGCCTAACCTTAGAGGTCTCAAACCACCCAATCACAGATTGATAATACCTACAATATAGTGCCTCAAATGATGCCATCTTAATAATCAATTGGTAGCTATTATTATAGGTGAACTCTGCCAAAGCTAAGTATTGCTTCCAATGACCTCTAAAGTCCATAATATTAGACCAAAAAATATCCTCAAGAATCCAAATAGTCTTCTCTGATTGCCTTTTAGTTTAGGAGTGAAAAGTCATGCGAAGGTCCACCTAAGTACCCAACACCTTCTGAAAAGCCTTCTAGAAGTTCAAAATAAATATCGATCCCAATCTGAAATAATAGATATGGGTACTTCATGCAAACAAACTCCTCAGATACATCAATATGGGAAATCCTCTCGGCATTAAAGGACATATAAATAGGAAGGAAATATGTTGACTTGGTCAACAAATTAAAAATGCCCCAAATACCATCAGAACTACGAGAGATTTGAGGAAAACTACTAACATAATCCATGGAGATATTTTCCCACATCTACTCAGGAATGGGCAATCTATGAATTAGTCTACTAGGCCTCTAATCCTCGGCTATTACCTGATAATAACATAGGCAAAGAGCTATAAAGTCCATTTTACCTCTATTCATATTTAATGACCCTTCATATCATTTTCCATATTTCCACATATTTTTATAGTTATAGCTTCTCTAAAGCTTCCCAAGTTATTTATGACATATTGGGACTGACAATTCAATTAACCAGCAGTTTGTTTGGTTTTTGAGCTAATTTTCTGTTATAGAGTCTTCGCTAGTTCCAAATATCTATCGGGCAAAAACTTTAGTAAAATAATATCGTATGCAAATTTTAACTTCGCCAGCAGCTCCAAAATGTCAATTTTAGGCTAGCTAAACCTTCGATTTGGATTTTGAGGCACCTGATCTTATTTTGACCTATTGGTCGGGACGTTAAGAAAATAAAATATGGGTGTGGGACCTATATTTGATTGAAGTAACCTCGGATGAAAATTTTAAGTGAGATGTCGCGTCTAGAATGTTGAATTTGGTATGGCTACATAGATTATTTGCATATATGAGATTTTAAGCGAATCTAAAAAAACTGGTTGATCCTATTTTGGAGTTGGAAAATCTGGTGCACCAGGTTTTCTGGTGCACCACGATAGTAACACTTTGGACCGCAATCATAACTTGCTTTGTATAGGAGATTATGTGATTATAAAGGGGTGTTGCAATTGTAACCAACATGTGCAACACCAAAATAGTACAATCACAGGTCTAGGTACGCGATAGAGAGACTCAAGTACCTGGTATATGTATAACTAGATAACAATGTCATGATTTTAGGCATTTTTCATCCATTACCTGAGAGAAAAACCCTTTAAGAGTACGTTATCTCAAAATTTAGACGTGTGGGTGACTTGGAAACTTGATTAACATTTATTTTCACGATTATCTTCTGATTTGAGGTAAGAATTCACCCTTTTCTTGGTGAAATTTCTTGATTGCTTGCTCCCTCCCCCAAACCTTCAAGTCTTGATTTTAACCTCAATTTAGCTTGGTTTTCACCAATTTTTTGGGGTAATGATTCCTTGATCTTGATATTATGTTGGGTTGGTTTCAAAAATGTAATTTTCATAAGTGGGACCCATATGAGGATTTAGATGTAATTTTTGGACTTGAAGCACAATGGTTAAATATGCATACCATTATTCTTTTATTAATGAGTATAATGTGTTTATTATAGGTTGGCATCTTGAGGAGGCATCTCAAAAGGGAAAAATTATGGCTTAGCAGTTTATTGAGCTTTCTTCAGTGTTAAGGTAGGCTATTTTTATCCCTTGATAGATTGAACTATCTCATAGTATTATTATGATATTTTGTCAGATTTGGGATGGTTTTTAGGTGTTGGATAGATGAAATGTAAGACTTGGGTTAGTTGGACCGTTTAGGCTATTTTGACCCCGTAAAGCTAAAATACTTGGTTTGTTTTCCTTATGCCTTAGGTGAATTGGACTTTATTACTCTTGTTTAGCATGAGAATGCCTTAGATTGCTTGATTTAGGTACGAATTCTTTAGACTCACTTACATTATTAAAGGGTGCCTTAGTTTTCATTGACTTAGTTAAAGTGCTTGAGAAAAATGCCAACCTTAAGGATAATGTGGCTTGTTTAACATTAATTAGTGGATTTAAATTCCTTAACCTAATCCAGGATACAATTTGACTTATAAGGTATGTTGGGGATTTAGAAGTGGGCTCTTTGACCCACCTTAAGTCAAGATTGATGATTAGTTATCTTAAAACGCTTATACACTTGTTAAATGCCTAAAGAATGCCTTTTGAGGCAATATTGAGGAACCTTGGTACTTGTTGGTTATGATAAATGAAATTAGAAGTAATTCCTAAATGATTATGCCATATCTATGATTTATTGTTTAATTTTGTGAAGATCTATTGATTATGCTATTGTTATGGTTATTTATTGGACTGCCGAATATACTATTGAATCAGCCTTTGACTATGATATTGTCTATACCATAAATTATATTTTTACTATGCTCTGAATAAGCTATAGATCACGTCATGGATTAGTTATTGCTCAAGATATTGATAAACTATCTTTTATGCTAATGATAAGCCATGGAATATACTATTGATAAGTCATTACTCATGATATTGCTTATGATTATGCTAAACAATTATGCTAGTAATCATATTAGAAAACATCCTCATAGATGACGTTAGCAATTGTGTTATTATTTGTGCTAGAAGTCATGATTATTGATTATTTGAGAAATTATGCTAGAAATCTTGATGCTTAACTATTTTTGCACTTATGGAATTGATTATATACCCGATTAAATTCTAAAAGATGATGTTGATATTGATTATGCCCAGAAAGGCCGTAGGATACTATGATGATATGTTGATTCCTGGAAAAGCAGAAGGATAACTATGATGATATATTGATATTCGGAAAGGCCGGAGGATAATTATGATGATGTATTGATACCCAACAAAGATGAAAGATATTATATTGATGTATTGATACCAAACAAGGATCGGGGATGATTATGATGATGTATTGATACCCGACATAGCCGAAGCATATTATGATGATATATTAATGCTTGGCAAGGATGGAGGATGGTTATATTAATGTGCTTGATTAACGCTCACCTATACCTGTAATACCCTATATTTCCCTAGCATAATCTAAGTCCCAATACATGAGTATTCACATATAAAATTTTTGAAATACTAATTATTTGTCAGTTTAGGGCCTTTCATTGTGTAGGAAATTGAATTAGCTTTGTAATGATGTAAAATTTGCCCAAATCTGATAATCGGGTAAGAAGTTATGGCAATTTTAAGTTTCAGTCGTTGAACACCATCATTTTAACCCTTAGCACATCATGGAGCCAGCCAAAATTACAATTTTTTAAAACCAGAGGGCCTCCGCAATGTTGGCATATTGTGCCATAGGCTCATTTTAGAATTGTCAATTAGTAGTGATTCCACGCGATACCACCGGATCGCGGTAAGATTCTAGGTCACAAAAAAGGTGGCAACACGATTGCACCATGTCGCACCACCGTGCATTTTACCAATTGTCCAATTTCAATGATACAACATGATAGCACCGCATCGCACCAGCCAATAAAATTGGGCAGTAATTTGGAGCTTTAAATCTGAGGGCATTAAAGTCTTTTCGCCTCACCCTAGTCAACCTTTAACACGAAATTCCCCCCTGATTAACCTATTACTTCATTATTAACTCAATTTTACCTCAAATTCAAGAGATTTTTTCTCTAAAATACAAACCATAGCTCTCAAGAATCAATGTCATGTTTTAAATCTCTAAATTCAAGATGTTCATCCATGGATTCATTTCATCCATGGAGCTAAGTATCCATTTTAATTACAAATCTATCATCTTTTCAAGATTTATGATATAAAATCATGATTTTAAACTATGAATCTCCATGAACTTCCATGAATATTGATTTTATACCATACTTTAATGAAATTATGTTGTTATCAAATCCCCCATGTTTTATTATTTTCATTCTTTGAATTAGATCATGATTTAGTGTTATAAATGTTGAAGTCATGCTATTATTTCAATTTTATATTATTCCCATGAATTGACTAAACTATGAAGTACAAGTGTTTGGTAAAATGCCTATAAGAGTGATTGATTTAATAAAAGCCTTCATGCTTTGTTCCCCAAGCTTTAGTGTCATTTTACCATTGTTGTTTTAAAGTCCTGGGGGTATTGAATATTCGAAAACCATAGTTTTTTACTTAGTCTAGTCTCAGTATATTATAGAATAGTCTTCAGACCATACTATGAGCATTACCAGAATAGTCAAATATCAGTCAACTAAACTCACAATAGTCTAGTATTTTAGTGTCTTTCAGTTGGGAGTAGGATTTAGCACTGAGCAAGTGTAGGGGTTGAAGCATCTTCATCAGATAGGAAGAGTCGTTAGTAGCACTCCCTATACTCCATAACTATGTATCCAGCATAGGATATAAGAAGTCACTTATCAGATTAGGCTTGACTATCTCGCAAGGGGTCACCCATTAGTTCAAGCTTGACACCCTTAGTCCTTTTAACATTATATCAGTTTAGTGGATCCATATAGCCAGCGTTAGTACCCTTGGTGCGGTATTAACACCCTTCTAATTGGGTTTACTGGTTGGACCCTGATTAGCTCAAATTAGGGAATTTCGATTAGATGATACCACCTACAGTCTCAGATACAATCTCAGTTATAGTTCTAGTTAAGTTATTCAGTCTTAGTGTTGTTTGACCAAAGCATAAAATTTTTAGTTATTTTAGTATTTTAGTTTATATATGTTTCTCAATTCATGTTATATGCTTGGTCATGCAGCCTCAGTATATACAGATTTTCACATATCTTCAGTATTTATAGATTTTCATGCATACTTAGTATTTACAGATTTCCACATATTCCTAGTACCTATAGATTTCATGCATATTATTCAGTACTCCATGTTTTATATGTATATTTAGATAGTTATTATTTGTTCTCATAACACCATGCTTATCTACCTAACTCATTTAGCATACCAGTACATTCAAAGTATTAATTACATAACTTTTCTTTTGCGGTATGATATATTATATCATCGGTTCTGACCCTCAGTTCTTGAATCATGATTAGACTTACCAAGTCCTTAGCAGTAGTAGTGGTGAGTCCTTATATTTCGAGGACAAACTTAATTTATTTCATTTCTCAGTTTAGTAGTCAGTTAAAGTGTAATACCCCACATGTTTCTAAGCAAGGAAGTGAATAACTATTCTTACGTATGAAATCTCCTATCCTATGATTCATACTTGATTACATGACTTACAATGAATATTCTAGTGATAGGATAGCTTATGATGCATTAAGCATGTTCATATGAGTCACTTAAGGTAATACAAGCGAAGAGTTTTTGGATCCATCATGTTTTAGTGTTTGATTTTGCAAGGGTCATCATTGAATGAGTATAAGTCGATGTTAATGTGTTATTTTGGATGATTTAGGCCCACCAAATTGTAGTGAATCCAATTATCTTTCCAACGATACCAATTTTGCCTTAATCCAATACCTGAGCGAAAAGTTATGCCAATTTTCGTAAGAGATAGTAAGCATAGGCGATTGGTTAGGTGCCCCCCAACCCAAGCATAGGCGATTGGTTAGGTGCCACCTAAACTAGCTTAGGCAATCACTTGGGCACTGCCTAAGTCATTTCAAGGTGCCAAAAACACTCTGTTTTGAGTTATTTTACAGGTAATTAAGTCTTTTAACACTCCTTACACGTTGCTAAACATAAACCTATGAAATATATAGCTTCTAATCATATTACAACCCTATTATCATCTCAAATCTCATAATCCAAGAGCACTAAAAGAGAAAATCAACTAGGGTTGCATAATTAAGCTTGGAGATCCGATTTCAAGGAAATTCCTCCGTCAATCATCAAGAATCTTCCTTCTGAGGTATGCGTGAGTTGATTTATGAATCCCTTTCATCCATAAAGCTCAAAAACCCTCTTTTTCATTATAAAGTATGATTTCTATATTGTTGGGTGTTGATGATCATGTTATTCATATTGGGTGATTCCCAAGATGAAATCTTTATATTGTATTTTAAATTTAATGATATCATATGAGTTGGAAACATGTAAATTTGGTTGTTCATGATGTATAATTTGATGATTTCACCTATGCTTAAGATGTTTATATAAGGTGTTTGATAAAATGCCTAAGAAACTATAAATCATGCAATATAGCTATATTGTGACTAAGTGAGGGATTCATGATATGTCCTTACGTTCCAATGACTTCTATGTCGATAATATGCATTGTAAATGTTGTTGGAATACTCATGAACTATTCTTATGAGATTATGCTCTTTTTACTTGCAAATCCTACTTATGAACAAGATGTATGATAACCATGTAATCCACATGAACTTCCATGCTATTGGTATGTGCTGCCAATATGATTATGCAATGAACATGATATTCAGATTGTGCAAGTACTTCCATGTGATATGAAATCCTTTCCTTGCAATACATTGTTGATAACTATGCTTAGTATGAGATCCCTACTTATGATATTATAAACTATGGACTCTACTCTTATGATCAAGTCAGTTATGTGTGTTAGTTTTCTTTCATCGAGTCCTGGGGGTACTTGTACCCGAAAACTATAGATGTGTGCCTATATCCATGTCATGTTTCATGATATCTGAACTCAAGCTATGATTCCATAGACTTCAGTCAGTCATGTGACTCAGGAAAACCTCATGATCTTAGTCTGTTGTCAGATATCAGTAACATTCAGCCAGTCAACGGAATTCAGTAAGATTAATTCATGCACAGTCAGTTATTCATGTCCAGTCCCTCTAGATGGGAATAGAGGTTAGCACCTAGTGAACCCAAGAATGGGAACTCACCCGCCAGTTTAGGGTGTGATTCTTAGTTGTCATCCTTGTGTTCCATAACTACGTAGCCAGCGTAGGTGGAGATATCTTAACCCGTCAGATTAGGGTTGATGAGGTGGCTTAACCCATCAGTTTAGGGTTCCCACCATTCTCATTCAGTACCCGCCAGATAAGGTTCACTCAAAGGTTGTCCTTACCTGTGGCATGGTATTAACACCCATCCAGTCAGGGCAGAGATTGGATCCCAGCTTATCCATAATTGTATACATGGGGCATGTCGGTTAAACACTACTTCCCACAGTTTGAGTAAAAAAAATTAGGGCGTTCTTCAGATTTCAGTATATACAGGACTGTCAGATACAGTCGTCCATGTTATCATTTTCAGTATCAATCATGACAATTATCAGTAAACCATGTATTAGCTTACAGGTTATGCTATTACGCATTCACAGTCCGAGTTTCTATATATATGTGTTTGCACTCCCACGTTCATATTAGTCAGTCAGTGTTGTTTATGCATGAAACCCTTTATGTTCAGCCTATCTTCCTCGTATACTCAGTACTCCAGTTGTATTGACGCATTTGTGCTATGGTGCTTTCTTTTCATGTTACACCATAGGTTCCGAGACACAAGCTCCAGCCCAGAAGTAGCGGTAGCATTCCAGTCGTAGAGACACATTGAGTCCTTATTTATTCGACGCTAATGTGATATTCCGAAGACAGTTTTCCATACTCGGTATGGTCACTTCAAATGTTTAGTCATGGCATTTGGTCTTACCAATGCCTCTGCAACTTGTATGGATTTTATGAACCGTGTGTTCAACCAGAACTTGGACATATTTTTCATAGTCTTCATAGATGATATTCTGGTCTATTCACGCACAGAGCATGATCATGCAGACCATCTCAGGATTGTTTTTCAGACTCTCAAGGATCACCAATTATTCGCTAAGTTTAAGAAGTGCAAATTTTGGCTAAGATCAGTAGAATTCCTTGGCCATATTATTTTTGGTGATGGAATTAGAGTAGATCCTCAGAAAACTGAGGCAGTAAGAAACTAGGCCAGACCCGTATCTCCATCAGATATTAGGAGTTTTTTGGGTTTGGCTGGCTATTACAGATAGTTTTTTGAGGAATTTTTTTCGATTGCATCTCTCATGTACAGATTGACTCAGAAGAAGATTAAGTTTCAGTGGTCAAATTCATGCAAGAAGATCTTTAAAGAGTTGAAGACTCGACTCACCTCTGCTCCAGTTCTAGCTATTCCAAATGGTGCAAATAGTTTTGTAGTCTATTGTGATGCATCCATTGTAGGTTTAGGTTGTGTCCTCATGCAGGATGGTAAGGTCATAGCCTACATCTCCAGACAGTTAAAGCCACATGAAAAGAATTATCCTACTCATGATCTTGAGTTAGCAGCAGTAGTTTTTGCCTTGAAGATTTGGAGGCATTATCTCTATGGAGTTCATGTAGATGTCTTCACAGACCATAAAAGCCTCCAGTATAGCTTTTCCCAGGAACGTCTCAATCTTCGCCAGAGAAGGTGGTTAGAGCTCTTGAAGGATTATGACATGAGTGTTCTTTATCATTCGGGCAAGGCCAATATTGTGGATAACGCTCTAAGTCGACTCTCCATAGGTAGTATTTCTCATGTTGAGGATAGTAAGAAAAAGATGGCTCAGGAGATCCATCAACTTGACAAACTAGGCGTTTGCTTAGTCGATTCTTCAGAGGGTGGTCTATGTGTTCATAGTAGTTAAGAGTCATCTCTAGTTTATGAGGTAAAAGAGAAACAAGATAGGGATCCTATCATTTTCAAGCTCAAAGAGTCAGTTCAGAATCAGAAAGTCGAGGTTTTCTCCTAAGAGGAAGATGGTGTTCTTCATTGTCAGGGACGTCTATGTGTTCTAGGTGTAGATGAATTGACGCAGCGAATACTTGCATAAGTGCATGGTGAATGATACTCTATTCATCCAGGGGCCACTAAGATGTACCACGACATGTGGGAGATTTATTGATGAAGTGGGATAAAGAGAGATATTGCAGAGTTTGTGGCTAAGTGCTCTACATATCAGCAGGTTAAGATAGAGCATCAGAAACCTAGTGGTTCAATGTAAGATCTCACCATTCCTACATGGAAGTGGGAAGAAGTTAACATGGACTTCATGACGGGTTTTCTTAGAACTCGTCATCAGCATGATTCAGTCTAGGTCATTATATATAGAATGACCAAGTCAGCTCATTTCCTTCCTATTCGTACTTCTTATTCCATCGAGGATTATGCCAAACTCTATATCAGGGAGTTATTCAGGTTACACGGTGTTCCACTATCTATCATCTCAGACAGAGGTACCCAGTTCACTTCTCACTTTTGGAAACCATTCCAAAAGGGTATCGATACCAAAGTCCATCTCAGCACAACATTTCATCCTCAAACAGATGGTCAAGAGGAGAGGACCATTCAGACTCTTAAAGATATGCTAAGGGTGTGTGCAATTGACTCCCAGGGGAGTTGGGATGACCACTTGCCTTTGATTGATTTTGTATACAACAATAGCTATTATTCTAGTATTCAGATGGCTCCATTTGAAGCTCTCTATGGTAGGAGATGTAGATCTCCAATTGGTTGGTTTGAAGTTAGTGAGGCCTTAATCATAGGTCCTAACTTAGTAATCGACACCTTAGATAAAGTTCAGTTGATTAGAGAGAGACCCTGGGCTGCTCAGAGTCGACTGAAGTCCTATGTAGATGTTCATAGAAAGGATCTCGAGTTTGAGGTCAATGACTATGTCTATCTTAAGATCTCTCCCATGGAGGGAGTGAAGAGGTTCAGTAAGAAAGGGAAACTCAGTTCCCGGTATGTCGGTCCCTTCAAAATTCTTTGTCTCTTTGGCAAGGTAGCTTATGAGCTCGAGTTACCTTCAGTCTAGCCTCAGTCCATCAAGTCTTCCATGTCTCTTTGCTAAAGAAATGCATAGGTGACCGAGCTTTTGTTATCCCTATTCAGAACATCGACATTTAGAATAACCTCTCTTATGAAGAGATTCCTGTAGAAATCATAGATTATCAGACTCGTAGATTGAGGAACAAAGAAGTCCCTCTAGTCAAGGTTCTTTGGAGAAATCAATCTCATGAGGGAGATACTTTGGAAGCAGAAGTAGATATGCGTACCAAGTATCCTCACTTATTCTTCAACAATTTAGATCAATCTCAAGGTAACAGTTCTTCTTAATCTTATTCAGTTCACATTTATATTTCCTGTATAAACTTGGTACCTATTAACCGTTTCATACTCAGTCATGCATTCATGTGTCAGTTGTCCATGCATCAGATATGCACGAGTTCAGTATGTTTAGCATGTCAGTCATGAGATCAAGTTTCAGTTCTTCATATTCAGTTTAGGTTCTATTTTCTTGTATCCATTCTCAGTAAATTCTCATTCGAGGATGAATGTTCCCAAGGGGAAGATATTATAATATCCCACATGTTTCTAAGCTAGAAAGTGAATAGGTATTCCGACGCATGAAATCTCCTATCCTATGATTCATACTTGAGTACATGACTTACAATGAATATCCTAGTGATAGGATAGCTTATGATGCATTAAGCATGTTCATATGAGTCACTTAAGGTAATACAAGCTAAGAGTTTTTGAATCCATCAAGTTTTAGTGTTAGATTTTGCAAGGGTCATCATTGAATGAGTATAACCCGATGTTAATGTGGTATTTTGGCTGATTTATATCCACCAAATTGTAAAGAATCGAATTAGCTTTCCAATAATACAAATTTTGCCTAAATCCAATACCCGAGTGAAAAGTTATGCCCATTTTCGTGAGAGACAGTAAGCATAGGCGATTGGTTAGGCACCGCCCAACCGAAGCATAGGCTATTAGTTAGGCGCCACCCAACCTATCTTAGGCAATCACTTGGGCGCCACCTAAGTCAGTTCCAGGTGCCAAAAAAACACTCCGTTTTTGAGTTATTTTAAGGGTAATTAAGTCTTTTAACACTCCTTACATGTCCCTGAACTTAACCCTATGAAATATATAGCTTCTAATCATATTACAATCCTATTATCATCTCAAAGCTCATAATCCAAGAGCACTAAAAGAGAAAAACAACAAGGGTTGCATAATTAAGCTTGAAGATCCGATTTCAAGGAAATTCCTCCGTCAATCATCAAGAATCTTCCTTCTAAGGTATGCGTGAGTTGATTTATGAATCCCTTTAATCCATAAAGCTCAAAAACCCTCTTTTTCATTATAAAGTATGATTTCTATATTTATGGGTGTTGATGATCATGTTGTTCATATTGGGTGATTCCCAAGATGGAATCTTTATATGGTTTTTTGAATTTCATGATATCATATGAGATGGAAACATGTAAATTTAGTTGTTCATGATGTATAATTTGATGATTTCATCTATGCTTAAGATGTGCATGTATGGTGTTTGATAAAATGCCTAAGAAACTAGAAATCATGCAATATAGCTAAATTGTGACTAAGTGAAGGATTCATGATATACCCTTACGTTCCAATGACTTCTATGTTGATATGTGCCTTGTAAATGTTATTGGAATACTCATGAATTATTCTTATGAGATTATGCCATGTTTACTTACAAATCCTACTTATGAATAAGATGTATGATAACCATGCAATCCACATGAACTTCCATGCTATTGGTATGTATTGACACCATGATTATGCAATGAACATGATATTAAGATTGTTCAAGTACTTCCATGTGATATGAAATCCTTTTCATGTAATACATTGTTGATAACCTTACTTAGTATGAGATCACTCCTTATGATATTATAAACTATAGACTCTACTCTGATGATCAAGCCAGTTTCCTTCTATTGAGTCCTGGGGGTACTTGTACCTGAAAACTATAGTGGTGTTCCCAGATCCATGTCATGTTTCAGGATATTCGAACTCAAGCTATGATTCCATAGACTTCAGTCAGTCATGTAACTCAGGAAAACCTCATGATCTTAGCCAGTTGTCAGATATCAGTGACATTCCACCAGTCAATAGAATTTAGTAAGATTAAGTCATGTACAGTCAGTTATTTATGTCCAGTCCCTCTAGATGGGAGTAGAGGTTAGCACCGAGTGAACCCAAGGATGGGAACTCACCCACCAGTCCTGGGTGTGATTCTTAGTAGTCATCCTTGTATTCCAGAACTATGTAGCTTGCGTAGGTTGAGACATCTTAACTCGTCTGATTAGGGTTGATGAGGTTGCTTAACCCGTTAGTTTAGGATTCCCACCATTCTCATTAAGTACCCGCCAGATAAGGCTCACTCACAGGCTATCCTTACCCGTGGCATGGTATTTACACCCCTCCAGTTGGGGCAGTGATTGGATCCTAGCTTAGCCATAATGGCATACATGTGGCATGTAGGTTAAACACTACTTCCCAGAGTTTTAGTATCAGTATTAGTAAAAGAGATTAGGGCGTTCTTCAGATTTCAGTATATACAGGACTGTAAGATACAGTCATCCATGTTATCAGTTTCAGTATCGGTCATGACAGTTATAATTAAACAATGTATTAGCTTACAGGTAATGCTATCATGTATTCATGGTCCCAGTTTCTATATATGTGTGTTTTCACTCCCACGTTCATATTAGTCAGTCAGTGTTGTTCATGAATGAAACCCTTTATATTCATCCTACCTTTCTCGTATACTCAGTACTCCAGTTGTACTGACATATTTGTACTATGGTTCTTTCTTTTCATGTTATAGTTCTATGTATTCCATATTATTATAGCATGATATTCAGTATACAGGTATAAATATCAGTCATGGGTTAGCTTGTGGTCCCTCGGGGTCATGAGCATCGTGTAGCATTCTAGTTCAGCGAATTGGGGTGCTACATGAAGTTAGTTGGGGACGATACCATCAAATCATGGTCATTCTATTTTAGAGGCTTGTAATACATTAGAGCCAGTTATTCAGTATTCAAACATTTAAGTTAGTTATCTTGGTTATCAGTATTTTTATCAAATTCAGTCAGTTATTTCTATAGACTTATATTTCAGTTTTGAATTAAGTTGTTAAAACCTTATGGCATGTCAATATTCTTCCACATTTATGATTATGTTATCCAGTGCTCACAGCAGGTACCAGCTCATGGGTTAGCTTGTGGTCCTTCGAGACTGTAAGCACCGCGTGCGCCCAGGGTGTGCTCTCAAGGCGTTACAAACTTGGTGGTAGATCCTAAGGTTTTTAAGTGTCCTAGGAAGTCTGAAAGTCACGTATAGTAGAGTCTTATGCATAGGTGTATAGCATGCCACACTTATGGAAGAAAGGCTACAAGGCATTTAGGAAAAATTTTCCCATCTTTTAGTATTTATGTCATGTGAGTAAGCATGAGGTCAAGTTAAACCCCCAATCTATCAATTTATTCCTTCCGTTTATATAACATGTCTACCAAGAAGAACGAAATAAGAACAGGAAACCAGCCAGCCCCTCAGCCCATCCAAGCAGATCTTCTAGATAAGTGGCTAATACTGATGCAACCAAAATTTGGGATTTCTCACTAATCAATCCTCCTTCTTTCATGAGATCCAAGTCTATAGAGGATCCAGAATAATTTTTAGATATAGTTTAGAAGGTCATGGATGGTATGGGAGTGACATCTAGTCACAGTGATGAGTTGGCTACATACTAGTTATAGGATATAGCCCATAATTGATTTAAGCAATGGAAGGTTGATAGGGGTGTAGTTGTAGGGCCTGTAGAATGGGAAGAGTTTGCCATAACTTTCTTAGATAGATTCTTCCCGTTAGAGTTAAGAGAGGCTAAGATCTTAGAGTTTATTAACTTGTAGCAGGGAAACATGAGCGTGGGGTAGTATTCCCTTAAGTTTACTCAGTTAGCTAGATAGGCTCCTCATATGGTAGATGATAATAGGTCTAAGATAAGTAAGTCTGTGTCTGGCATATCTGATAGTGTGGTTTAGAAGTGCAGGACTACAATACTGATTAGTGAGATGGACTTGTCTAGGATAATGGTCCATTCTTAATTGATAGAGAATTGGAAGATTAAGAAGAGAGAGAGATGTAACAAGAGGGCTAGGACGAGTAATTTTAACTTTAGTCAGCTAAAGTCAGAGAGTGGTAGTCGTCTTCAGTTTCATCAGAGGTCTTCAGCCCTAGCAACCTCTTCAACCAGTGCTCCCATACCTAAATTCAGAAATGATAATAGGGATAGAGCACCAGGCTCTAAGTCCCATGTCAGTGTTAACAGTGCTCATACAGATACTTATGTCAGAAATATTATAGACACCATCAGGATGAGTGAAGTGCGGGTAGAGATGTGTGCTTCGGGTGTGGCAAGCTAGGCCATCAAAATTAAAAGTGTTGGGTAATTGATCATAAAGGTAGGGATGTGCGCCAATAGGGCCAGTCCTATCAGTTATCAGTTTTATCTAATCGCCCAACTCAACAGGGTGTCGCTTCCAGTGCTACTAGTGGTCAGTGTTAGAACAGATTATACACCCCCCAATCCTGCTAAGATCATGAAAATTCTCCTAATGTAGTTACTGGTATGCTGTAGGTCTTTCACTTATATGTTTATGCCTTACTAGACCCTGGAGCTTCTCTTTCTTTTATAAGTCCATGTATAGCCATAAATATTGGAGTTAGTCCTAAAACTCAAGTAGAGTCATTTCAATGTCTACCCCAGTAGGTGTTTCCATTGTAGCCAGACAAGTATACAAGAATTGTTCAGTTACAATATCTTAGAAAGTTACTTCAATTGATCTCATAGAGTTAGAGATAATGGATTTTGATGTCATTTTTGGCAAGGATTGGCTCCACTCATGCTATACCTTAGTTGATTGTAGAAATAGAATAGTTTATTTTCAGTTCCCAAATGAACTAGTCCTTGAATGGAGGGGTTGTACCACAGCTCTTAGGGGTTAGTTGATTTCATACCTTAGAGCGAGAAAGATGATATCGAAGGGGTGTATTTACCATCTTGTGCGAGTCAAAGACTCTAACTCAGAAACTTTAACTCTTTAATTAGTTCCAGTAGTAAATGAATTCTCAGATGTATTTCCTAAAGATCTTCCTAGATTTCCTCCCGAAAGGGAAATAGACTTCGAAATAGACCTTCTTCTACATACTCAGCCCATATCTATTCTATCATACAGAATGGCTCCAACTGAATTCAAAGAGTTAAAAGAATAGTTAAAGGATCTCCTAGATAAGGGATTCATCAGACCCAACATCTCCCCATGAGGCGCACTTGTTCTATTCATGCGTAAGAAAGATGGTTCTCCTATAATGTGCATAGACTACCATCAGTTGAAAAAAGTCACAGTCAAGAATAAATATCCACTTCCTAGAATTGATGACTTTTTTGACCAACTTTAGGGTGCTAGCTACATTTCAGAGATAGACCTCAGATCAAGGTATCATCATCTTAGAGTCAGATATTATGACATTTTGAAAACAACTTTCTGAAATTGGTAAGGTCACTTTGAATTTCTAGACATATCCTTTGTTCTCACAAATGCCCCAGCAGCCTTCATAGACTTGATGAATCGAGTGTTTAAGGTACTTGGACATGTTTTTCATAGTCTTTATTGATGACATTTTTGTTTACTCTCATAGCGAAATTGATCGTACAGACCATCCTGGAATTGTTTTACAAACTCTTAGAGCTCACCAGTTATTCACTAAATTCAGTAAGTGTGAATTTTGGCTAAGATTAGTAGCTTTTCTTGGCTATATTATTTTTGGTAATGGCATTAGAGTTGATCCTCAAAAGACTGAGGTGGTGAGAAACTGGCCTTGATCTATCTCTCCATTAGATATTAGGAGTTTCTTAGGTTTACTGGCTATTACCATTAGTTTATTGAAGGATTTTATTCTATTGCATCCCCCTTGTCCAGATTAACTCAGAAGAAAGTTAAGTTTCAGTGGTAAGATTCCTATGAGAAGAGTTTTCAGGAGTTGAAGACTCGACCCACCTTAGCCCCAGTTCTTACCTTGCCAAATAATTCAGATGGATTTGTTGTGTACTGTGGTACATCCAGAGTAGGTTTGGGTTGTGTCCTTATGCAGAGAGGTAATGTCATAGCCTATGCCTCTAGACAACTTAAAACCCAAGAGAAAAATTATCTGACTCATGGTCTAGAGTTAGCAGCAGTAGTATTTTCCTTAAATACTTGGAGCCATTACTTATATGGGGTACACGTTAATGTGTTCACTAACCATACTAGCCTATAGTATGTGTTCTCTCAAAAATATTTAAATCTACATCAGAGAAGGTGATTAGATTTAATAAAAGATTATGACATGAGTATTCTGTATCATTTGGGTAAGGGACATATTATGGCTGATGCTCCTAATAGGTTGTCGATAGGTAGTGTTTCTCATGTTGAGGATAGTAAGAAGAAGTTAGCTCAGGAAGTTCATCTGCTTGCCCGACTAGGTGTCCCCTTACTCGATTTAACAGAAGGTAGTGTATGGGTGTAGAGTAGCTTAGAATCATCTCTAGTTTCCGAGGTGAAGGAAAAGCATGATAGAAATCCCAATATAGTTAAGTTGAAAGAATCAGTCAGAGAGCAGAAAATGGAGGTTTTCTCCCAAGGAGGATGGTATTTTCCATTGTCAAGGTAGATTGTGTGTTCCTGGTGTAGAAGATTTAAGGCAACGAATTATTGCAGACGTGTATAGTGCGTGTTACTCTATTCATTTAGGGGCCACAAAGATGTACCATAATTTACGGGAGATCTATTGGTAGAGTGGGATGAAGAGGGATACTGAAGAGTTTGTGGCTAAGTGCTCTACATGCCTACAAGTTAATATTGAGCACCAGAAGCTTAATAGGTCTATGCAGGAGTTCAGTATTCCCACTTGGAAATGGGAGAAAGTTAACATAGACTTTGTGACGGGTTTGCCTCGTACTCGTTATCAGCGTGATTATATTTGGGTTATTATAGATAGCATGACCAAATCAGCTCATTTCTTGATAGTTCAAATCTCTTATTTAGCTGAGGGCTATGCCAAACTATTTCTCAGAGAGTTGGTCATGTTGGACAGTATTCCCTTATCTATTATCTCAAATAGAGGTACCCAGTTTACCTCTCACTTCTGGAAAGCATTCCAAAAAGGTCTTGGTACCTAAGTCCTCTCAGTACAGCTTTCCACCCACAGAAATATGGTCAAGTAGAACAAACCATTTAAACTCTAAAAGATATGCTGAGAGCATACGTAGTTGATTTTAAAGGAAGTTGGGATGACTACTTGCCTTTGATTGAATTCACATATAATAACAACTATCATTCCAGTATTTGTATGGATCCATTTGAGGCTCTCTATGGTAGGAGATGTAGATCACCAATTGGTTGGTTTGAAGTAGCTAAGACCGCATTAGTAGGGCCTGACTTAGTATTTGATGCGTTAGATAAGGTTCAGTTGATTAGAGAAAGGCTTAGGGATACTCAAAGCTAATAGAAATCGTATACAGATATGAGAAGAAAGGATCTCGAGTTTGAGGTCGGTGAATTTGTGTACTTTAAAATCTCTTCTATGAACAGAGTGAAGAGATTCGGTAAGAAAGGGAAACTCAGTCCCTGATATTTTAGTTCCTTCAGAATTCTAAGTTTTTTTGAAAAAGTAGCTTAGAATCTTGAGTTTCCTTTAGATTTAGCCTCAGTACACGTAGTGTTCCATTTCTCATTGTTGAAAAAGTGTATTGGTGATCCAGCTGTAGTAGTTCCCTTAGAAAATATAGATATTTGGAATAGTCTTTCCTTTGAAGAAGTTACAGTCAAAATTCTTGATCATCAAATTCGTAGACTAAGGAACAAAAAAGTTTCATTGGTCAAAGTTCTTTGGCGGAATTAGTCCTTTGAGGGAGCCACTTGGGAAGTAGAGGCAGATATGTGGACCAAGTACCCTCATCTTTTCTCTATAAATCCAGATTCAGTATAAAGTATTAATCTTTTTATGATTTCTCTGTATCATGCTAAGTTTCAGTTGCACTTCATATTTATTTCAGTCGCGCATTTATAAATCATTTCAGTCATGCATTTCATGCATAAGATATGCATGTTCAGTGTGTAAGCTCAGTCTATCAGTTTTTCTCAGCTTAACCAGTCTTATTTGAAGATGAATGATCCCAAAGTGGAGATACTGTAATACTCCATATTTTCCTAGCATAATCTAAGTCTCAATACATGAGTATTCATACATAAAATTTTTTAAATACTCATTATTTTTAAGTTTAGGGCCTGCCATTGCTTAGAAAATTAAATGAGCTTCCCAATGATATAAAATTCTCCCAAATTTGATAACCGGGTAAGAAGTTATGCTGATTTTAAGTTTTAGTCATTAAACACCATCATTATAACCCTTAGCGCATCGTGGAGCCAGCCTAAATGACAATTGTCAAAAACCAGTGGGCCTCCACAATGATGGCGCGTCTTGCCATAGGTTCAGTTCAGAATTGTCAATTTCCAGTGATCCTACGCGATACCACTGGACCTTGGTGAGATTTTAGGTCGCAAACAAGGTGGCAAGGCAATTAGACCACATCGTGCCACCATGCATTTTCCCAATTGTCCAATTCTAGTGACTCGGCGTGATAGCGCTGCATCGCGTCAGCCCACAAAATAGTGAATTTTTTAGTAATTTTGAGTTTTAAAAATGAGGTCATTAAATTCTTTCATCCTTTAACATGAACTTCCCCCCAATTAACCTATTACTTCATTATTCTCTCAATTTTCCCCATAATTCAAGAGCTTTCTTTCTAAAATATAAACCCTAGCTCTCAAGAATCAAGGTCAATACAAAGAACGTCTCCATGAACTCATCAGATTAAGGTATGTTAGATGTTCATCCATGGATTCCTTTCATCCATGGAGTCCAAGTATCCGTTTTAATTACAAATGTATCATCTTTTCAAGATTTATGATATTAAATTATGATTTTAAACTATGAATCTCCATGAACTTCCATAAATATCAATTTTATACCATGCTTTACAGAAATTATCGTTGTTATCAAATCCCCTATGTTTTTTTATTGACATTCTTCTAATTAGATCATGATTTAGTGTTATAAATTTTGAAGTCATGCTATTATTTCAAGTTTTATACTATTACCATGAATTGAATAAATTATGAGGTACAAGTTTTTGATAAAATGCATATAAGAGTGATTGATTTAATAAAAGCGTTCATGCTTTGTCCCCTAATCTTTAGTGTCATTTTACCATTATTGTTTTTGAGTCCTGGGGGTATTGAATACCCGACAACCATAGATGTTTACTTAGTGTAGTCTTAGTTTATTACAGAATAGTTTTCAGACCATACTATGAGCATTACCAGAATAGTCAAAACAGTCAGTTAAACTCACAATAGTCTAGTATTTCAGTGTCTTTCAGTTGGGAGTAGGATTTAGCACCGAGCGAGTGTAGGGATGGTGGATTCCTCGTCAGATAGGCAGAGTCGTTAGTAGCAATCCCTATACTCCAGAACTATATAGCCAGCATAGGATATGAGAAGTCACCCATCAGATTAGGCTTGACTATCTGCAGGGGTCACTCGTCAGTTCAGGCTTAATACCCTTAGTCCTTTGGATATTATATCAGTTTAGTAGATCCACACAGCCAGTGTTAGTACCCATGGTACGGTATTAATATCCTTCTAATTGGGGTTACAAGTTGGACCCTAATTAGCTCAAATTAGGGTATGTTGGTTAGATGATACCTCCCATAGTCTCAGATATAGTCTCAGTTACGTTCCAGTTCAATTTTTCTGTTTTTGTGTTGTTTGACTAAAGCATACAGATTTTAGTTAATTCGGTATTTTAGATTACAGGTTTTACTTAGTTCATGTTATATACTTGGTCATGCATCCTCAGTATCTACAAATTTTCATGTATCTTCAGTATTTATAGATCTTTATACATACTCAGTATTTACAATTTTTCAAATATTCCTGGTACCTACAGATTTCATGCATCCTATTCAGTACTTCATATTTTACATGTATATTCAGATAGTTATTATTTGTGCTCATGAAACCATGCATATTAGCCTACCTCATTCAGCATATCAGCACATTCAAAGTACTGATCGTATACCTTTTTTTTTCTCTATGATGTATTATATCATAGGTTTTGATGCTCAGTTCTCGGCTTATGATTAGAATTATCAGATCCTCAGCAGTAGCAATGGTGAGTCCTCATATTTCAAGGACACTCTTACTTTATTTTATGTCTCAGTTTAGTAGTTAGTTGGAGTTAGTTGGGGCCTGTCTCATAAACTCACAGACATTCAGTTTTAGAGGCTTATGAGACATTAGAGTCAGTTATTCAGTATTCAGACATTTCAGTTAGTTATCTAGTATATTAGTACTTTTATTAGATTCTGTCAGTTATTTCTATAGACTCATATTTCAGTTTTGAATTCAGTTATTAATACCTTATGTCATGTCAGTATTCTTCCACATATATGATCTTATTATCTAGTGCTCATAGTAGGTACTAGTTCATGGGTTAGCTTATGGTCCCTCAGGACTGTAGCGCTATGTGACACCTAGTGTGTGCTCTCGAGGCATTACAATACCATTGCATTTGGTAGAGGATGATCATTGTCAACAAAGCTAAACTTGTGCAGAGGTTGAATCCTCGATGAGTGGAATTAGCCTTCTAATATTATGGGTGCTAATATTTACTAAAAAGATACCCATAATGTTAATAAAGTAAAATACATGATTTAAAATAGAGGGGTTGTTTTGGAATGTGGTATTATCAAAGTCTATTCAAGTAAAAAACTAAAGGTAACAATTATGATATGAAATTCAATATGAGAAGGATTTTGGGATTATGTCTACCTAAGGACAAGTCATGCATGTCTGCATGACATTTGGGAGCAAATTCTAATTATCTATGACATCGTAGGCTATGTTGAAGGTTCGTGAGGCTAGTTTGTCAACAAAACCTCAAAATTATCACCCATGAACCCTTTCGGGTACCTCACGGGTGAGGTAATTAAACCCACCTAATACCTCAATTAGGCATCCCTATTTCTAGAAAGATGACCAAAACATAGCTAAATATCCACTCATTCTTATTTCTAAGACAGTGAAAAGAGAACAAACTACATCTAATATTGTCCACTATTGCCTTGTCACCGATATCCCTCTTTCAAGAATGATATGGGTTCGAAAATTTCACCCACATCTCTCTTTCAAGGTTGATGTGATATTTCAAGAACTTGGGGTTTTCACCCAAAAATTCATCTTGGGCATTTAAAGTTTTCACTCACAAATCCCAACTAATTCAAGCAAGCAATAGTGAAACTCATTATGAACAAACTAGAATCTACCCAAATATATCACAACCTACACATAATTGCAGCATAGTTTAACATAATCCCTAGGCAAGAAAATTTTGGTACTCATAAATTTAAAGGAAATAAATATACCTAAAGGTTCATTCAAAATATCCATGGCAATGGAAAATTAGAAAAATCTTCAATTTAACTTTAATTTCACCAAAATCAAATTGAAAATTCAAATAGAAAAGTTTCCCCAATTAGTAGATTACAAATTATCCAAAATTCAATTATTCAAAGTGTAGAATACCAAATGGGAAATGATTGTAGCACTATAAGGGATTTAGGGTCATCTAGATAAAATGACAGAATTGCCCCTGGGAATAAACCCACTAAACCTTGATAGCTATAGTTTGTTTGCGATCACGGCTACTGTGAATGCATTTAGATCCTCATGATCGCCGTTGCTTTCCAAAGTAGACTGGTCGCGATCACGGCCCTCAGACTGTGATTACGGTAATTGACCCTTATTATGTGTAGGGTTTTCTATCTTGCACTTTTCTTCTCCTTTTGGTACCTTTATAGCTAAAATCCACATCTTTCTTTCTCACCACTTGTATGCTTGCAAAATATGGAAATTAGTGCATTCATCAAACAAAATTTTCTCATTCATACCTTCAAATCATAGTAGTGTGCATGAACTTTGGATGTAAATAAGTGGTAAATTCACCACACATTAACACACCAACTTAAACCTTTACTTGTTCTTAAGAAACACTACCTCTTACTCAATGAGATAATGTAAATTTAAGCCTATTTATGCAACATAAGGATCACGACGACTTCAAAATTGTCACTATGATGTTGGGCGTATTTATACGTCTAAGCACCATAACTTACCCATGTTTTAGCTAAGTTTTGAGGATAAAATACATAATTCTTGCACTTTGTCTATTTTTAGTTAAGTGAGCTGACCTATGTGATTAGTATGCTTTTCAGGTACTAATGAGGAAGATTACGACACTTTGGGGACCTATGGATAGCAAAGGAAACTTCACATAAAAGGAAAGCAGCTTTGGGACTGAATGTGATATATGGAAACTTTTTTTCGGGTAAACTCAATAGTTTTAAATAGTTAAGGATACAGTAGCAATTTATTGGAGAAGGATGTTATTAAAAGCCTTATGGCTGAATTTTTAGGGAATATTGATTATTCTGTATTATTTTGAAAACAAGAGAAAGCGGCTTATCTTGAGGAAAAAGATAGAGAAACATTTTTCTCTCTTATTTTTGCTATTCATCTTCTCCACCAAGATCGTTCTATGTTTTGGTATGATGAATATTTCTATTGTGATTTCCATTTTATTCATGAGTAGCTAAGTTTATTTGTTAGGGTTATGGAAACCTTGTAGTATACTCTCTATTGCTATGCGTTTTTGAATTTATGATGCGTTAATTCACTTATATCATTACTCTCTTTGTTATGATTGAATTCTCATGGTTTCAAACATAGGGAATGTGCCATTATAGTAATAACTTGTTTGATAGAAAAGTTACTATTTGGAAAAGGGAGTAGTGACAAGAAAATCGGGTTTCCAACCTCTATTTTACAAGTTAATGCCTTAGCAGGATTAACTACTTGGAGAATTTGTATGATTGGTTGTACACTTTGGATTCGAGAGAACTAAGGTGAATAAATCCTTTATGGTTGAGAAACACTTGGATTTAGAATCAGAATACATCTCTCTATAAGTGTATGCATGTATAAATCCTTATTACTCATAGTTAATAGAGAAGTAAAAGCTACAAGGTGGACATAACCCTAACTTGTCATTCTCTATGATCAAATATTAATACACATAAAGGTGAATAAATCCTTTATGGTTGAGAAAAACTTGGATTTAGAATTAGAATACATCTCTCTATAAGTGTATGCATGTATAAATCCTTATTACTCATAGTTAATAGAGAAGTAAAAGCTACAAGGTGGACATAACCCTAACTTGTCATTCTCTGTGATCAAATATTAATACACATATTGCTTCATTGTTATATTGTAACTATCATTTCAAATTTAAACCAAAATCCCCCATTCAGGAACCTCTGACCAACAGTCCAGTAACAACTACAATACTTAGTAAAAGAGTATTCCCTGTAGGATTCGACACCCAACCTGGTTGGGTTCTATATTTGACAGCTACCACTTACTCTCTCATAAGAGAGGTATAATTTGGGCGTATCAAATTTTGGCGCCGTTGCCGGGGAATATAGTTGTCGACTAATTTGTGCTTGTTAGTCGACCTTTTGGTCAAAGATTTCCAAAATTTTACTTTTGGTTGTTGTTTAATGTTTGATCAGGTTGAGTGTATTGCATGCCAAATATGCAGAGATCGGGCTACCCATTATCACCTATAAATCCTGAACCACATCTCATTACCAGAATGGATGTGCAACGAGACCCTGAAGGAATAGCTGCTCAACAGGAGCAGGCTAGATTAGTTGTATTGGCAGCTGCGCAAGTAAATCAACAGACTACTGATAACCCAGGTCCGTACCAAATCATGATGATGATAACCCAGACGATAGGTTAGGCGCTTAGGTGATAGGTTAGGTACTTAGGTGATAGGTTAGGCACCACCTATGTCAACATTGGAGATAGGTTAGGTGCCACTTGTACCATGGCCTGTGCTCTCTGCCTCACTCAGGCGATAGGTTAGGCACAACCTAGGTCAACTTATGAGATAGGTTAGGTGCCTCCTATGTCAACTTAGGCGATAGGTTAGGCACCGCTTGTACCATTGCCAATGCTCATTACCTCACTTAGGCGATAGGTTAGGTACTGCCTATGTCAACATAGGTGATAGGTTAGGCGCCGCTTGTACCATTGGCTATGCTCACTGCCTTACTTAGGCAATAGGTTAGGAGCCGCCTATGTCAACTTAGGTGATAGGTTAGGCACCGCCTATGTCAACATAGGCGATAGGTTAGGCGCCGTTTATACCATTGACTATGCTCACTGCCTTACTTAGGCGATAGGTTAGGAGCCGACTATGTCAACTTAGGCGATAGGTTAGGCGCCTCCTATGTCAACTTAGGCGATAGGTTAGGCGCCGCCTATGTTAACATAGGTTGTAGCTTAGGCACGACCTATGTCATTGCCTATGACCAATGGCTGGTTACTTTGCTACTTGTTTTGTAAGAAAAATAGTACCAAATAACTTTGCTATTTTCTCCAATGATGATCTCCATGCAGGTGGCATGACTCCTAATATGGATGAGAAGTACTACTAGCTATGTTCTTTATCTTGTTATTTGCACTGGGGACAGTGCTAAGCATAAGTGTAGGGTGACTGGTAATTTTTCAACTTGTTTTGTAAGAAAATAGGACCTTCTCCTTAGTATACTTCTTGATAGTATTAGTTATTTTTTTATTTCATTTTGTTAGTTATTTAGTCATAATTAGGTTCTTTTCTCAATGATGGATGGATGGCGACCGTCTTAAGTGAAAATTAGTCATTTAATTACATGTAACTATTCTTGTGGGTCACAAAAGATTATAACATAAGTATGTGATGGATCATTACATTTGAAACACCTAGGCTCTAGTTATGACTCCTGTTGTGATTGTTGGTTTTAATTGAAGTCATGTAATTATTCGGTCGAGAATCTATAATGCTCCTAATTGAGTTGACCATGTGCCTTAAGTGTGTAAGACTGTTGTATATTCCTTATTTCAACTGATGCTAGAACTTTCCTGATGTGTATGCAAAGCAAAATAAACAATGTGAGTTTAGGAGATAATTTAGGCATTTCTTTGATAGCCATTGTTCATACCTTCTTTTGACCCACCTTTGTACATTATCTTAGATAGCCCCATTGAGCCTTTTGCTTGTTCTTTTGTTAGCCCCATACGTAGCCTAATCCATTCTTTAATAGACCGTAATTTAATTCAAAAATCTCCTAAGCGCTTCAACGTAAAATCAGTGTGAGTTAGGAGTTTGAGAATAAGCGAAAAAAGGTGAAATTGATGCCCCAAAGTCTAGTTATTGGAATGAGCAATTGATGTGGTTGGGAGTAGGTAAAATTGTTGAAAAAGTTCAAAATTTTATCCCAGACATGTTATAATGAACCAGTTTTGGCCCTGGTCCTTCTTGGACATTGTGCACCTAAACTAAGGTAGATTGCTTAAGTTTAGGGTGGCTATTATAGGGGTGCGTAAAGTGATAAGGGTGGAAAAAAATACTTGAAAGGGTTGCATACTCCTTCCATAGTGTTATTAATTAAGCTTAACGAGTTGGGGTGAAAAACAAATCTACGAAGATAGAAGAAGTGGAAATTGGTTGTTTGAGATTGATCTTAATTGCATAATGTAGTGTATTAAATCACTTAGGGAAGATATTCACTATTTTTGGCCAAATTAGTTCCTACCCATCCTTTAGCCTACATTACCACCCGTAAATGACCTATTTGATCCTAATCTTAGCATTCTGATATTAGTGGAGTATTACACTAAGAGCAAGCATAGGGTCATCAGTTGTAATTTGAGAATTCTTTGTGAGAGTGAGTGCAACTTGATTCTTGTACCCATTTTGTTAGAAATTGCATGATTGTGAGTGATTATGGGTAACTCTCTTATTGTGAGGGCACATGGTTGATGAATGTTGGGTAATTTATTTGATTTTTTTCTTGAACGATATGCGTGAAATTTCCTACTTAATGAGTCGATTCTTGAGGGTAGGTTGTATCTAGGAATGATTCCTGAAGCTACTTCTTGTTCATAATTGTTGTGTGACCTTATTTGAGAATCTTGTCTTCCTTTGTAGGTGCTAAGGCTTGTGTAGTATGCATAAATAGATATGTTGTTCAAGGACGAACAAATATTTAAGTGTGGGGTGGTGATGTTGGGCGTATTTATAGGTCTAAGCACCATAACTTACCCATGTTTTAGCAAAGTTTTGAGGATAAGATACATAATTCTTGTACTTTGTCTATTTTTTGTTAAGTGAGCTAACCTTTGTGATTAGCATGCTTTTCAGGTACTAATGAGGAAGATTACGACACTTTGGGGACCTGTGGATAGCAAAGGAAATTTTACATAAAAGGAAAGCAACTTTTGGACTGAATGTGATATATGGGAAATTTTTTCCGGGAAAACTCAATATTTTTAAATAGTTAAGGATACAGTAGCAATTTATTGGAGAAGGATGTTATTAAAATCCTTATGGCTGAACTTTTAGGGATTGTTGATTTTTCTGTATTATTTTGAAAACAAGAGAAAGCGGCTTTGCTTGAGGAAAAAGATAGAGAAACATTTTTCTCTCTTATTTTCGCTATTCATCTTCTCCACCAAGATCGTTCTAAGTTTTGGTATGATGAATATTTCTATTGTGATTTCCATTGTTTTCATGAGTAGCTAAGTTTATTTGTTAGGGTTATGGAAACCTTGTAGTAGACTCTCTATTGCTATGGGTTTTTTGAATTTATGATGTGTTAATTCACTTATATCATTACTCTCTTCGTTACGATTCAATTCTCGTGGTTGCAAACATAGGCAATGTGCCGTTATAGCAATAACTTATTTGATAGAAAATATACTGTTTGGAAAAGGGAGTAGTGACAAGAAAATCGGGTTTCCAACCTCTACTTTACAAGTTAGTGCCTTAGCAGGATTAACTACTTGGAGAGTTCGTATGATTGGTTGTACACTTTGGATTCGAGTGAAATATGGTGAATAAATCCTTTATGGTTGAGAAACACTTGGATTTAGAATTACAATACATCTCTCTATAAGTTGATGCATGTATAAATCCTTATTACTCATAGTTAATAGAGTAGTAAAAGCTACAAGGTGGACATAACCCTAACTTTTCATTCTCTATGATCAAATATTAATACACATATTGCTTCATTGTTATATTATAACTATCATTTCAAATTTGAACCAAAACCCCCCATTCAGGAACCTCTGACCAACAGTTCAGTAACAACTACAATACTTAGTAACAGAGTAATCCCTGTAGGATTCGACACCCATCCTGGTTGGGTTCTATATTTGACAGGTACCGCTTACTCTCTTATAATAGAGGTATAATTTGGGCGTATCAAATTTTGGCGCCATTGTCGGGGAATACGGTTGTTGACTAAGTTGTGTTTGTTAGTCGACCTTCTGGTTAAAGATTTCAAAAAATTTACTTTTGGTTTGTTGTTTCTGTTTTGATCAGGTTGAGTGTATTGTATGCCAAATACATGGAGATCGGGCCACCCATTATTACCTATAGATCCTGAACCACATCTCATTGGCATAATGTATGTGCAACAAGACCCTGAAAGAATAGCTGCTCAACAGGAGCAGGCTAGATTAGCTGCATTGGCAGTTGCGCAAGTAAATCAACAGAATGCTGATAACCCAGGTGCGGTACCAAGTCTTGATGATGAGGACCAGGGTGATGATGAGTTTTTAAATCAAAGGCGTGCAGATGATGTGGCTGCTCCAGTGAACAAGAATGTCAAGCTAGGATGAGACCCGAACGGAGAGCTGTGCAAGTTGCTTTTGAGGATAATGATGATGACTTGGATGGGGCTGGTGCCACAGGGGATATTATTCCTCTGCCCTTGGCACCCGGAGCCCAGTTCAATATTACTAGCACTATGATCCAGCTACTTCAACTCAAAGGGTTATTTGGTGAACTTGTAGGAGATGATCCGAATATGCATCTGATTAATTTTATCTCAACATGGAAATCATTTGACAATCCAGAGATTGGACAAAATGCGATACGACTGCGTTTATTTCCATTCTCTCTATCTGTAGAGGAAACTCTATGGTTAAACGGGCTAACCCTTGACTCTATTACCAATTGGAGACAACTGAAAGATGCTTTCCTAGAAAGATTCTTTTCGCCGTCCAAGAGAGCACAATTTAGAGATGAGATAAGAAATTTTAGACAGCTTCCAACTGAAGCTCTCCACGAGACTTAGGAGAGGTTCAAGAAGAAGATGATGCGGTGCCCAAATCATCGGATGACCAATGTCCACTTAATGGAGATATTATATAGGGCTTTGAATTCGGTAACTAAGCCAGTGGTAGATAATGCTGCGGGTGGGTCATTCATGGATCTTACTTTTCTTTGGGCATCTGACATATTAGATCGTATGAAAAAACAGAGTAGAGATTGGAATGCCAGGGATTCTGAGGTAGCAAGCTCTACTGTATCAATTGGCATGACTACAGAACAGAGGCGAAGAGAAGAAGAGCGTGACCAGGATATAGCTTATACGAAAACACAGATGGACCTTCTCACTAAGAATTTATTATCAGGAAAGATAGAGAAGGTTAAAGCTATAGCATCACAGGGAAGGGCTGACTCCGATCTTGAGAAAGAAGGCAATTACTTGAACAATCAGATGGATTTCCAAGGTGGTGGCCAAGGAAACCAAGGTTGGAACCATCAAGGACATTAGAAGAATAAAAGTGACAGGAGCGAACTGTATGTACCTCCTGGAAGCCGTGTAATGCTGCCACCAGTTCAGGCAAAATGTCTATAGAGGATATGATTGTTAAAGTATTAAAGGGAGTTAAGGCGACAAATTCTGGGGTGACTACAATAAAGAGTGACGTATCTTCCATAAGTCAACTTGTAAATTCGCACTCAGTTGCTATTAAGAAATTAGTGCGGCAGATGAGCCAATTATCTGTAGCATTCAACCTAAGAAAGAATGGTACTCTACCAAGTGATACAGTTCAGAATCTAAGGACTGATGGATCGTGTATGGCCATTACCACTAGGTGTGGTAAGATGTTATCTAGTCCAGGTTTGGGAGTTTCCTCTTATACAAATGAGGTTGAAATAGATTGGGAGATGGTTGATGAATCTCCAGTGGTGCCTGTAGAGTTGAGAGATTTGAAAAAGAAGAGTGCAGAAGTTGAACAACAAACTAAGCCGAAGCATTTTAGTGATGTAGAGCAAGGCATAAGAAAGGAGGTAAAAGTTGCTCCAACTAAAATTCCAAGGCCGCCACCTCTATTTCCATAACAATTAAAGAAGAAAGAAGATGATGGAGAGTTTAGAACATTCATGGCTATGTTGAAGCAGTTTACAGTGAATGTGCCCTTAGTTAAAGCACTGGAACAGATGCCCGGATATGCTAAGTTTATGAAAGACCTATTGACAAAGAAAAGGACTGTGAGCTATGAAACGGTAGACAATTTTCATCATTGTAGTGTTATTGCTACAAGATCTATTTTCCAGAAGAAAACTGATCTGGGAGCATTTACTGTTCTATGTACGATTGGATTGCTAATGTTTGAAAAGGCCCTTTGTGATCTTGGGGCAAGTATCAATCTTATGCCATTGACGGTTTTCAAGAAATTTGGTTTGGGAGATCCTACGCCCACTAATATGCGGCTACTAATGGCGGATAGATTAGCAAAAAGGTCAATTGGGATTCTACTTGATGTACTAGTAAAAGTTGTTGATTTTATATTTCCCGCCGATTTTGTAATTCTTGATTGCGAAGTGGACTTTGAAGTGCCCATAAATTTTGGTAGGCCATTATTAGCAACTAGAAGGGTGTTAGTTGACATGGAGCTGAATGAGCTGAAATTTAGGCTCAATGAGAAAGAGGTTAACTTTGAAGTATGTCGGTCTATGAAACAACAAAAGGAGATGAGTTCCTTCTCAATTGTTGATGTATTCTATGAAGATAAGCGAGATGTACCAGTTAAGGATATGTGTTTTGTGGAGACCATAACTGGTTTGGTTGAACTTGCAAGCAAGGATGTGAGTGACTTCAAAGTGGTTGGACTAAGAATAAAGCATTGTCTTGATCTAATAAATGAGGTACAAATGGTATCATCGACGTATCTTGACGAAGTTTGAGTAGTCAAGATAATCGAGTCGTGTCGCAATGTTAAATCAGGCGCTACATGGGAGGCAACCCATGATTTTATTTTTACTTTATCATGTTAAACAAAAATGGAAAAAGAAGAGTGGAGCCACGACTGAAACTATAACGCTTGGTGGGAGGCAACCCATCTTTCTAATTATTTTTGTTGTTTTTGATTATGTGTAGGTGCATAAAGTACTAAGGAGGAGATTAGTACCAATTTTGAGTTGGAAGTGAGCCATGTCAATGGTGGTAAGTTTAGGAGTGATGGGAACATTACAGGTAACTTGGATTGGTCAAATGTGTGAGGCTCAAGTATGATTCGCATTAGAGTCGCGCCTCAAATTATGTTAATTCGACCCAAAAAGTTTTGCGGTGTGATGCTATTTTATGACCTTCAATGAGGTCTGTGGTGGTAGCGTAGGGATCGGGCCGACCAAGAGTGTGCCGCATTTCCAATCACCTATACTCAGTGCCTCACTTGGGCGATAGGTTAGGCGCGGCCTATTTCAACTTAGGTGATAGGTAAGGCGCTTAGGCGATAGGTTAGGCACCGCTAGTACCATTGCCTATGCTCACTGCCTCACTTAGGTGATAGGCTAGGCGTCGCCTATGTCAACATAGGCGATAGGTTCGGTGACGCTTATACCATTGCCTATGCTCACTTCCTCACTTAGGCGATAGGTTAGGCGCCGCCTAGGTCAACTTAGGCGATAGGTTAGGCGCCGCTTGTACCATTTCCAATGCTCACTGCCTCACTTAGGTGATAGGTTAGGCACCGCCTATGTCAACATAGGTGATAGGTTAGGCGCCGCTTGTACCATTGCCTATGCTCACTACCTTACTTAGGCGATAGGTTAGGCACCGCCTACGTCAATTTAGGCGATAGGTTAGGTGCCGCCTATGTCAACTCAAGCGATAGATTAGGCACCGCCTATGTCAACATAGACTATAGCTAGGCGCCGCCAATCTCATTGCCTATGGCGAATGGCTTGTTACTTTGCTACTTGTTTTGTAAGAAAAATAGTACCAAATAACTTTGTTATTTGATCCAATGATGATCTCCATGCAGGTGGCATGACTCTTAATGTGGATGAGAAGTACTACTAGCCAGGTTCTTTATCTTGTTACTTGCAATGGGGACAGTACAGAGCATAAGTGTGGGGTGGCTAGTTACTTTTCTACCTATTTTGTAAGAGAAAATTAGTCATTTAATTGCATGTAACTGTTCTTGTGGGTCACATGACATTATAACATAAGTATGTGATGGATCATTACGTTTGAAACACCTAGGCTCTAGTTATGACTCTTGTTGTGATTGTTTGTTTTAATTGAAGTCATGTAATTGTTCGGTCGAGAATCTATAATGCTCCTAATTGAGTTGATCATGTGCCATAAGTGTGTAATACTGTTGTATTTCTTATTGCAACTGATGCTAGAACTTTCCTGGTGTGTATGCAAAGCAAAATAAACATTGTGAGTTTAGGAGATAATTTAGGCATTTCTTTGATAGCCATTATTCATACCTTATTTTGACCTACCTTTGTACATTATCTTAGATAGCCCCGTCGAGCCTTTAGCTTGTTCTTTTGTTAGCCGCATATGTAGCCTAATCTATTCTTTAATAGACCGTAATTTGATTCAAAAATCTCCTAAGCACTTTAATGTAAAATCAATGTGAGTTAGGAGTTTGAGAATAAGAGAAAAAAGGTGAAATTGAGGCCCCAAAGTCTAATTATTGGCATGAGCAATTGATGTGGTTGGGAGTAGGTAAAATTGTTGAAAAAGTTCAAAATTTTATCCCGGACATGTTACAATGAACCTGTTTTGGCCCTGGTCCTTCTGGGACATTGTGCACCTCAACTAAGGCAAATTGCTTAAGTTGAGGGTGGCTATTATAAGGGTGCGTGACGTGAAAAGGGTGCCAAAAAAATACTTGAAAGGGTTGCATACTCCTACCATAGTGTTATTAATTAAGCTTAACAAGTTGGGGTGAAAAGTAAATCTGTGAAGATAGAAGAAGTGGAAATTGGTTCTTTGAGATTGATCTTAATTGCATAATGTAGTGTATTAAAGCTCTTAGGGAAGATAGTCACTATTTCTGGTGAAAATAGTTCCTACCCATACTTTAGCCTACATTACAACCCGTAAAAGACCAATTTGATCCTAATCTTACCATTTTGATATTAGTGGAGTATTACACTAAGGGCAAGCATATGGTCATCAGTTGTAATTTGAGAATTCTTTGTGAGAGTGAGCGCAACTTGATTCTTGTACCCATTTTGTTTGAAATTGCATTATTGTGAGTGATTATGGGTAACTCTCTTATTGTGAGGGCACATGGTTGATGAAGGTTGAGTAATTTATATGATTTTTTTTCTTGAATGATATGCATGAAATTGCCAACTTAATGAGTCGATTCTTAAGGGTAGGTTGTATCTAGGAATGATTCCTGAAGCTACTTCTTGTTCATAATTATTGTGTGAGCCTATTTGAGTATCTTGTCTTCCTTTGTAAGTGTTAAGTCTTGTGTAGTATGCATAAATAGATATGTTGTTCAAGGACGAACAAAGCTTTAAGTATGGGGTGGTGATGTTTGGCGTATTTATACGTCTAAGCACCATAACTTACCCATGTTTTAGCTATGTTTTGAGGATAAATACATAATTCTTGGACTTTGTCTATTTTTGGTTAAGTGAGCTGACATTTGTGATTAGCATGCTTTTCAGGTACTAATGAGGAAGATTACTACACTTTGGGGACCTTTGGATAGCAAAGGAAACTTCACATAAAAGGAAAGCAGGTTTTGGATTGAATGTGATATATAGGAACTTTTTCTCGGGCAAACTTAATATTTTTAAATAGTTAAGGATGCAATAAAAATTTATTAGAGAAGGATGTTATTAAAAGCCTTATGGCTGAATTTTTAGGGATTATTGATTATTCTGTTTTATTTTTAAAACAAGAGAAAACGGCTTAGCTTGAGGAAAAAGAGAGAGAAACATTTTTCTCTCTTATTTTTGCTAATCATCTTCTCCACCAAGATCGTTCTAAGTTTTGGTATGATGAATATTTCTATTGTGATTTCCATTTTATTCATGAGTAGCTAAATTTATTTGTTAGGGTTATGGAAACCTTGTAGTATACTCTCTATTGCTATGGGTTTCTGAATTTATGATGTGTTAATTCACTTATATCATTACTCTCTTCGTTATGATTCAATTCTCGTGGTTGCAAACATAGGGAATGTGTCATTATAGCAATAACTTATTTGATAGAAAATATACTATTTGGAAAAGGGAGTAGTGACAAGAAAATCGGGTTTCCAACCTCTACTTTACAAGTTAGTGCCTTAGCAGGATTAACTACTTGGAGAGTTCGTATGATTGGTTGTACACTTTGGATTCGAGTGAAATAAGGTGAATAAATCCTTTATGGTTGAGAAACACTTGGATTTATAATTACAATACATCTCTCTATAAGTGCATGCATGTATAAATCCTTATTACTTATAGTTAATAGAGAATTAAAAGCTACAAGGTGGACATAACCCTAACTTGTCACTCTCTGTGATCAAATATGAATACACATATTACTTCATTGTTATATTCTAACTATCATTTCAAATTTAAACCAAAACCCCCCATTCAGGAATGTCTGACCAACAGTCCAGTAACAACTACAATACTTAGTAACACAGTATTCCTTGTGGGATTCGACACCCAACCTGGTTGGGTTCTATATTTGACAACGAACGCTTACTCTCTCGTAAGAGATTTGTAATTTGGGCATATCACTCTACTACAAGTAGCTCTTCAAACATGGGAAAATATGATCTCATGACACCCCTTAATATGAAATGCACTTTCTAAGATGCAATAAATTTGAAGCAACAACAATACAACACTCACTAATACTCTAGAAGTGACTCCCTTCTTACCTCAACTCTAGTATACCCCCTTTTGCCCTATTTTTTGCAAGATGACAATATAACCCACCATAAGTTGTTTACATACCTCCTCACAAGAAGGATATTCCACACAAACCAAATTATCTAATATGCAAATAAGGGTTATGTAAGACCCCACAAAATTCTAAGCTTAGCTCAGACCTTTAAAGCTTTTTAAGGGGTCCCAAACTTAGAAAATTTGAGCCAAGTGTTCATACTTAGTGTTATTTTAGCCTTCATAGGTTGGAAACTCTATTTCACGAACCTTATGACCTTTAAATATCAATTTTTAGGCTAGTTTATGATCGGCAATATTAGTAGGTGTTCTCAGATAAGTTTCAGATTTTTTTGGAATTTGTTTGAAACACATTCGAAAGTTCAAACCAGTGGATCGAAGCGATCTCAACGCGCCGCGTCACCCATTACGTCAATGAGTATTTTTCCCCAGTTCCCGGTGCTAATTCCAGTGAACTAATGTGACACATTAGCCATCGTGTTGACGCCAACGACACGGTACATCGGTTTGTGCATCGTTAAATTATTTTTTAGTCATTAAAAAGTCATGTCCTCAGGCATAATTGGGTCTTTTCCCACCTTATGTCAGCCCTAAAAACATAAAATTAGGCCCCTTTAGAGGCAAAATTCATTCTGTATTCAAAATTTACTCAAGAACAAAAACCCTAGGAGATCAAATTTCAAGCTCAAGGCTTAAGATTTCACCATCATTCTTCAAGAATTTAGCAGCCAAGTTATGTGAAATGTTCATCCAAGTGTTTCCTTCCAACCTTGGAGTTCAAGAAACTCTTTTTGAATACAAATTAGTTGATTTCATGGATTTAATGTAAGATCTTGAATGTATTAATGATTATGATTTAATGGTGATCAAATTCTATGATTTATCCCAAGTTTAAGAAAATTAGTTTAATTGTGAATTGAATTTGGTGAACTACATGTCAAACTCTGAAATTGCAAGTTGAATGTAGAATCCATGATATTAATACATGTTTATTGATATGTGAAATACCCATGCTCCCCAAGTGTTTCTCAAAATGCTTATGTGATTAGACTAGTCCAAGCATAACATGTTATTGTGTGATATCAATCATGCACAAGTTCATGTATAACAAATGTTTCACCAAAGATGTCTAAGTGAATGTATTATTAGCAAGCTAGTACCATGATTCTACTAAAGTCATCCAATGATTTACTTTTCATACTATCGAGTCCTGGGGGTATTTAATACCTGACAATTTAGTTGCTTACCTAGAGCCAGTATCAGTTACAAAATAATCTAAGTCATGTCATGATTAGTAGTACTTTCAATCAGTTACAGAACTCAAGAAAAACTCAGTAGACTCAATATCAGTCTAGTCCAGTTCAGTATGCAGTTCAGACCTCAAAAAATTCAGTTAGTTAATGAAATTCTATAGTCTTCTGTTAGTCAGTAGAACTCGGTGAACTCAGTTCAGTTCAGTTACACAGTATAATTAGTAATAGTTCAGTCAAGCCTTGTATGAACTAGGAATAAGTTCAGTGTCTATTCAGTTGGGAGTAGGATTCAGCACCGAGTGAACCCAGGGATAGGGTCATTCCTGCCAGTAGAGTGTTTAAGCCTTAGTATTATCCCTGCATTACAGAACTACACAGCTAGTGTAGGTTGAGATATCTTCTTGCCAGGCTAGGGTTGATACATCTCATACGAGTTTTCCTGCCAGCGAGGGTTGACAAAAGGATTAACTCACAGTTGTCTTTACCCGTGCCATGGTACTGAAACCCTTCCAATTGGGGTTATAGGTTGGACTCCAATATATTCAGAAAGGTGTATGTTGGTTAGATGATTACCTACCACATTCTTAGTTTTAGTCTTCATAATAGAACTCAATTCAGTTATATAGAAATCAGGATTGTCAGACACAGTCACTCAATTTAGTATGAAAGTCAGTACAGTTTCATAGAATTAGGATTGCCAGATTCAATTATTGAGCTATCAATTATACAGTATTTGTAAACTCAAATTTTAATAAATCAGTATTTCAGAACTCAATATCCAGTGTTAACATGACCTCAGTTATCATTTACATATTCATGCATGTACTCTCATTTAGTAATGCTCTTGTTATTCAGTCAGTATTAATCATGCATATTAACCCATGCATCTTCGCCTTTAGCACTTAGCATACCATTACATTCAAAGTACTGACGCATACCTTTCTTTTGCGCTATGATTTATTATATCATAGGTTCAGACGTACGGGCTCCCGATCATACTTAGCCGCCCGATCCATCTATAGCAGGCTAGTGGCGAGTCCTCATTGTTTGAGGATAGATTTATTATTATAGTATTTCCGTACTCAATTTATTTAAGTAGTTGGAGTTAGTTGGGGATTTATCCCATCCACTCCTTGTTCAGACAGTAGAGGCTTTTCAAATTAGAGTATTTATAGAAAGATGTTAAGTTTTGGTTTGGATGTACCATACTCAGTATTTACTTACAGTTTTGAACCTTATGGAAAGTTTCCTCCTAATTTCCACATAATTACAGTATTACTATTAAGTTATTGCAGCAGGTACTAGCCATAGGTTAGATTGTGTTCCTTAGGGATTTTGAGCACTTAGTAGCATTCGGGGTACAAACTCGAGGAATTACAATTTAATTGTGAAGATCTCTCCCACGCAAATACTCTCTATTCTAACAAGTATTATACCAAAGGCTTTCCCTTATTTTCAATCGCCACAATAATAAGTACAGCTAATTAGAGATCTCGAGGGCCTTTTTGAGCTTATAAAGTAGGTTCAGGGAAGGGTAGGATATCATTTAGGAAAAAAGTGTATATGCCCTCTTTGAACATCTACATCAAATTATTCCATCAAACTTTGGACATTGGATCACTTCTTTTGTTTTCACATTTTACACATGCCTATTTTTAGCTACATTGATTTACCTATCTTTTTAAAGACATCTTGCATCTCTTATTTCTTTTTCAATCTATACCTCATTCTTATTTTTATCATTCCTTTCTTTTTAAATTTTTCATTGATTAGCTCATAGGCATCTACTTATATAACCTTGGCCCAAGGTCATGTCTTCCAAACTTACCACCCCCAACTTAGGCATTTGGCCTTAATTTTTATTTTTCATATTCAAGGAGGGTAGGGTTCAAGAGAAGGAAAAAATTATAATTGTTCAAGGCTTGAAATATGGGTACAAAATAAAGGCTTGAAAACTCGAATTGGGTAACTAAGGATACTATTCTATGCATAGGTAGGGTATTTAGGCTAAAGTTGGTTCCTATGTTCACAAATATGGCCTAGGATTATTTCACCAACCAAGCATCATAAAAATTAGATTTGAGAGACTACCGAGGTGAGTTCTAGATGGTACAAGTATTCATGATATTTAGACAAATATGCTCACCACACTGGAATGAAAACTTCAGAAAGAGCCTCAATTTCCCTTCCCACTTGAGACAAAATTGAGGTATTTACCAATTTTTACAAGGTAAAAAGTTAGAGTCATAAAAAGAGGTAAAGTATAGCTACAAGGTTTCTCACGTTCGTCCACTTGTTTATTGAAATATTTTTTGATGGAGGGGAGTTTCTATATGTAGTTTTGATGATGAGCAACTAAACTACGAGGGACTAGGTCCCTGGACATGCAACATATTGTATAGTTGGCATGCACCTTCTGCACAGTTTTGTCATCTCATGTAACAAACTTGCCGGTGCTATTTTGTGCTGTTGTTTACCGACTTGGATAGATGGTCCAGTGATATTCCATCTCTAATCATCATGCAGCTATAAAGAAAAAGAGAAGCCTCTTCAACAATTGGGTTTTTGCACATTCTAATGAGTGAAAAGAGAGGTAGCAAAACCCCATTTCTACACTGCTCAAGTACTTATCTAGTTGGTTATGCTTAAATTGAATTTGTTCTTGAGTGAATGCTAAATTGTAACCAAACTACTCTTGTTTTATGATATGTTTTTTCTTTTTGAGAGAGATTCTTAGGTAGAGTTACACAAGTTTGTTTTTTATTAGAGTTAATCAATCCAGTGAGAGTCCTTGGTAGAGTTACAAAGATGATCTTGTAGTAGAGTTACTACTAGTGAAAGTAGCCTAGAGGTTGGCTGAAATTTTCAATAATTAGGAGAAAGATTATAGTGGATTTGGAGGTTCTTATGAGGGCAAGCAATGGTTTTTCCTATATTGGGTTTCCACGTAAAAATATTATGTTCTTACATTTGTACACTTCCTTTATTTTCAATTCCTCATAGTTGCACTACAGTTCTATCGCTTATAATTAATTCTAAAGGGACATGTTCCCTCACTATGTGGTGCAAACCCTTAGGGATCAAAAATTGGTATCAGGGTGTTCACTCTAAAAGGTTCATACCTAGCGGGTTTTGGTCATCATGACTGTTGTACCATAACTAGGAGAGGAAAGAAAAGAAACAAAAAGGGAGAGGTTACTAATCTTGAAGGCTTTAGAATCTGATTCGGGAGATGATGACATTGATGTTGCACTCTTTTTGACAAGGATTGTTAGAGATAAAAGAAGGGCTGGTCATCTTAGAAAATTAAATTGTAAAATTAAAGGTTTTCAAAAAGGTGGAAGATCTAAAGAATTAATGAGAAGCTACCTAGTGCAGAAGAAGAATCAAAATCCTAAAACATCAAGAAGAATAGGTGGAGCTAGCTAATAGTAAAAGGTGTTGGTTGCATGGGAATACTTGTCCATAAAGTCTAAGAAAGACAGAGTATGAACTCAAGTGTATTCACTATAAAAGAAATGGATTTCTAATAAGGGGATGTAAGAACTGGATTAAAGCTAAATTGAGAAGTATTGAATGTATTATACATATGAATGCATTTTCTGAGGGCTTCAAATATTTAAAAAGATCAAAGAGGAAGCTATCACTTCCTAGATGGGCTAAGAAGAATTTGACCACACCATTGTCTCTGTACTGGGAACTTAAGCTCAAGTGGGTTCCCAAATCCAACTTGTGGTTATGATCTTAGGCATGTGAAAGGGGATTGTAGTCAGGAATAACTCTTTAACTAAAAGAGTTTAAAGCTAGATAATGAAACGGCTAACTGTGCTCTCTCTCTATCTCTGTCTCTCTTAATACACTTGAAGATAGAGGTGTCATATTTTTAGATGGATGATTTCAAGGGACCTGGTCCTTAAGAAATTCATACTAGAGGAAGCTTTACCAAAATAAATAACATGTGAATTAGTGTCTCTTCCAAATTTGGCTCTAACAAGGGGACAATATCTATGATAAAGTAGGTATATGCTAATCTAACTTAATATCATATCTTTGTAGGTATACACCCAAGGGAATAACTTTGGAAGGAAATAATAGAAGCAAATACAAGTTGAGATCTCACTAAAAAGAAGAGGGATCTAGTCCTATCTCTCAGGTGAGTACCAAAATGATGTGCCTTGAATGTTTATAATATTTTTGTTTGAAGAGGCCAACTTGTTTAATTCCTTATGAACAAAAGTTGTAAAATTCATTCAGAAGTAAAGAGTCACAAGGGTTGTCATTAGATACGTCTGTTCAAAAAGAGTGTCTCTTAAATGTCAAACGGTCATCTTTTTACTTATAAATTCAAACCCTATAAATTCATTATTTTCGCAATTAACTCAGAACTCTATTAAAACTAGTACTTCTTTTCTCCTTATCAAAAATTCCTTTTCTCAACCTAAAAGTGTGTAAAATTCCCTCTTCCTCAAATCCCATGAAAGATCTATCATCAGATCATTCTCAAGAACCACAAAAAGCGTCAACTATTAGTTCTTCTCATGAGATTAATGAAACCCCAATTGAAATTTCTCCAGTCAAAACCTTAAATCCCAATGAATGTTCTGTCCAAATGGATGACCTGAATAAATATTTTGGCTCCCAAATTGAGTAAGAAATTCTTCAAATTAAAGAACCTCTTTCCTTACATAAACTAGAATCCCCCGGTGCCCCTTAAATTTAGTTTCCCTCTGATGAACTGAAAGGTGTTGAAACATCAAAAAAGTTACAAAAACCTAGTTCTCCTACCTTTTTAGAGTCAAATTTTTTATTTACTAATTTAGTTGATGATTAGACTCTAGTGAGGAAAACTGATTCTCTCAGTAGCACGAATTTGGTAGCTAAAAACTTGTTATTACTTGGAAATGATCCCAAAGCAAATTTTACTACTGGTAAAGAGCCAATAAAAAGGGAAAGGGATGATTTTGAAGAGGAAAGGTAATATGTATTGCCTCCAAATAAAGAAGATGAGGAGAAGGAGTATGAATAACCTCTAAATTTTAAAATAAAAAAACTAAATGACGGTAAAAGAAAAGGAAAAATGATTGACACCAGTGTTGTACGAAGTACTAAATCCTATTACACTAGAGGATCTGAACACAAATTGCAAGAAGATTCCATGAAGAAAAGTAAGACGATTACTACCAAAAGAAAAAACTCAAAAAGGTTGTCATAGTAGGGAAGGCAAATGCTGAAGTAGTGAAGTTTAGAGAAGATGAGTATCCTGATGCTGACATTGTTATTACATGTAAGAAGAAAAACTAGAAGTTCATGGTGATGAAAGGACCAAGTCCTCTGATCCTAAGTCTAGAAGTCATGATGCGAGCAAAAAGAAACACGTTTATATGAAAAGAAAGAAAGTTTCCAAGGGACCTAGTCTTAAGAAAAGAAAAATTTATGAAAATAAAGATCAAAGTGATAAGTCTAAGAGAGTAAGAATATAGGAAGAAAAGAAAAATATGTCCAAAGAAAGAAGCATTGAAAGGCTGAAGACACAAAAAATATGATCAGGAAGAATATTTGATCCCAATATCTATGAAAAACTTGGGATGGTGGAATTGGCAGAATATGTCAGAGTTGGCAGAATTTATTCAAGGAAGAAGCACCAGTCGTGATTGAAAATGAATTAAGAAAACTATATTGTTCAATAGATTTCTCAGAAAATGGGTTGAGTTTATCTTCACAGGTGAAAGGAAAAGAAATATAGCTGGATGAAGGAACCTTAGGAGAAATTCTAGATGTGCTTGTTATAGGGGTGAGAACAGTTGTGAAGCAACATCACACAATTGAATTCATAATTAAAGCTTCAAAAGTAAGTGGGACCATAATTACTGCAGTAAAGTAGAAGTTTCTAAGGAGTTAGTTTTAGTTTGTTTTTTAGTTTATTAATAAGGTCTTGCTGCCAAGATCAAAGAAAACAACATGGCTTCTGGCGTTGACCTATTTCTAATCGAATGCTTGAGTAAGTTTGAGTTAATGAGTCTGCCTGCTCTAATAATAGAGCATATGCACAAGGTGGTCCAAGAAAAGGAAGAAAGGCATGGGATACCTTGTGGTTATTTTCTGAAAAAAGTCCTTAATCATTTTGGGGTGATTGGGACTAAAGGTACACCAGGGATAGTTAAACAACTGATCAATTTAGCCAACGAAATACAAGAGTTGAGAATTATGCTATCAGTAAAAGATACTAAAAAAGAGAATCTGAAACAACAAATTCAAAAGTTGTCCTCAGAGGGACCAGGTGCCACAAAAGAACTTACAATAGAGAATGTAAAAAAAATTGAAGAATTGACTAGTAAAATACAAGACTGAATATTGAATTAAAAACTCTGACCAAATAATTGTTGGATGCTCATGTTGGAGAAGCTAAAAGATTAAACATGATGCTAAAGTCATTATCTCTCAAGCCCCTTTCCACCTAAGTCCTAATGTGTCAGTTTCTTATATCTGTTTCTGGCCCTTTGTTCTATTGTGTCCTTTACAAGCAGTAGTTTTATAGATTATTTTTGGTATATTATATTGGTACTTATCCTGATAGTTATGAATGAATCTTTATTTGTGATCTTCATCTTTTTCCCTTACCCTAACTTTTTATTCATGTAAGTGTTGCCTAGCAGCCATGAGTTAATTAGCTTGCACCTATATTTACTTATGGTTTACTATAAATTCTTTTTAATGATACCAAAAGGGGAAATACTTAGTTTGTATGTAAGGAACAGATGTGTGTATGCTAAATTGAAGAAGTATGGATTTAGGTTTATAAGGGAAGTATGCTAATACACCAAATGATAAAGGTGAACAATGGCAAGGGGATTTTTTTGCTTTAAGATGACAACAAGGGATTAGGTACTTTTGTTTCATGATAAATGAGGAAGCAAGATGATAGGGGGAACATTCATTCTCAGATGGTAGTCAATCAGATTGAATGTTATGAATGTACACTAATTCTCAAATTGTATGGTTTGGTTTGTCATCATCAAAAGAAGAAAAGTTTCTATATGTAGTTTTGATGATTAGCAGCTAAACTATGAGGGACTAGGTCCCTGGATGTGCAAGGTACAGAATAGCTGGTACACGTCTTTTGCGCAGTTTGGTCATCTTGTGTAACAAACTTGCAGTGTTATTTTCTACCAACTTGGACAGCTAGTCCAATGATATTACATCCCTAATAATCACACACTTATAAAAGGAAAGAGTCGCCTCTTCAACAATCAGGTTCTTTCACATTCTAAAGAGTGAAAAGAGCGGAAAAAAAACCCTATTTCTACACTACTCAATTTCTTAGATGGTTGTTTATGCTTAAATTAAAATTGTTCTTGAGTAAGTGTTGAATTTTAACCGAACTACTCGTGTTATAAGAGTAGTGTTATCTTTTTGAGAGAGTTGCTTAGGTAAATTTACCTAAGTTTATTATTGATTAGAGTTAGTCAATGTAGTGAGAGTCCTTGGTAGTTACCAAGATAAGCTTGTACTAGAGTTTCTACTAGCAAAAGGATCTTAGAGGTTGGCTAAAGTGTACTACAATAAGGAGAAATATTATAGAGGATTTGGAGGTGTTTGTGAGGGCAAGCCATGTTTTTTTCCATGTTAGGTTTCCATGTAAAAATCTTGTGTTATTATATTTTTTCACTACTTTTATTTTAAGTACCTCATAGTTGGGCTACAGTTCTATCGCGTATAATTAATTCTAAGGTACTTGGCCCCTCACTGTGTGGTGCAACCACCAAGGGTTTAACAGGGTATTTCCTTTGCATTTGTACCATGCACAACTTCTTGTTTATGGAACCAAACTATGCGAACATCTCATATTTCAGCTTTCATATGGGCACACCATTTGGCTACTTATACTTCGCCGTAGGTATAAGTGCAATCCCAAATCCAAAATGATATAGGTACTTATATTACCCTCGCATTTGTAACTTCGATTCTACGGGTACTTAGACTTTCCCTACACCCATGGCTTAAAACCCAATCACGATGAGGTTTTCTTAAGAATGCTATCACCCAATCTATCATAGGGAAAGGCTCGTCCGATGTCACCATATACAAAATAAATATAAAGTAAAAATCTAAAAATGAAATAAAACAACTAATCTATAAAATGTGGGCACCATAAGAGTTCTAGAATATTACAACCCATAAAAATAAAAATCACCTAAAATATCATAGAAACATCTAGAAATATCTCAATATACAGGCCCAAATGAATAAATACGGAGATAGGCACCCCCAACTAAAAACTTACAGAGACCTTACTGCATAAATAATAAATCATAAAGAGAGAAAAGGGTTCTCTCTAAAATCGCATCAAGAGCTACTCTTTCCCTCAGACTCTACATCATCTCCAACATCATTTGAACTAAACCATAGAGCTGGAGCCTCATCATCACTCTCAACTTGAGAGGAAGGAAGTCTATCTCTGGGTTTTAAGACCTTTCAAAGGCCCTTCACCTCCTTCCATGTCTTTCTAAAGAACATGTCCCTCTTATTATCCCTTTTCTTCATCTTCTCATGTGAGTCCCAAAACATACTCTGAGGCTCTAACAATGATGAGTAGGCCCTCTCAAGTCTAGCAATGGTGTCTTCCTATGCCTGCTGATCCACTAAATACATCTCATAATCAAGTTCGACCACATATAAATGGAGGGTGGTGGAAGAACCTTCCGACCCCCGAGGAAATCTCGACACATACTCGCTAATCACCCTCAAATCAACATCGATCTGCTCAAAAGGGCTGGCTGTAGATAATCTGCAAGACTCTGTATCCTCACATGTCAACTTACCCAATTCAATCTTCTTCTGCTTGCTCTTGCCCGGTGCACCCTCACCAAAAATTTTTAGAGGATAAATGGGGGATCTAGGCGCACCCACGTGTCTCTAAGGTATTCCACAACCCCGTTCCTCTTGCAGAACTTAGCAACCAAAAAAGGGAATAAGAGATGCATACCACTGTGGTTCTTGAAAAACTTCATATCAGAGACCAGAAGCTAACAAATATTCTAAGGAATTTCATCTAGTATGCAAGAAGCCATCCGAGCCCTTAAATATAGATTCACAGTCATGTGGGTGCATATGGAGACCCAGCTACAAATAATGGTCAACCACATCTAGGACTTAGTAGTGAAATCATTCATTGATATATTCCTCTTTGTAGCCTCGCAAGTTAATTCCTTGCCCGAACATAACTTTTCCGCTATCCAAGTCCCTAGTTGACACCGTTTAGCCTCAAATTGATCCATATTTGTATTTAGGAGCCCTTAGATGTAATTTAACTCTTAAGCACTAAATTTTACCATCTTCTCTTCGATCTTGATGAATAGGTTTGAGAAAGATACCATGCTAAGATTAGCATAGAATTTCTGTACCTACTGCTTATTTTCCCAGCAAGGATTTGAGGTAAAGCACCTCCATCCAGTGGTTATGAGTCTGTCATGAAATGCCAAAAGATTTTCTAGCACCTTCTACAAGCATATTATTTTTTCTAGAAGCATCTCTTTTTGAAAGATCATCATAGTACAAATTTTGGCACTCAAGGGCCATGAATGAACTTGATCATAGTCTCCCATGATGTAAACTTGAAAAATATGAGAACAACACAACAACATTCATCATCAATAATTTCATGCAAAAAATATGATATGTTTACCAATAAAGCTCATGGTATGGTTACTTGTTGGTTTTTGGAAAAGAATTGGAAGTGCAAAATTTTTGGCCTAGGCTGAAATTCAGCCTTATGGCAATTGCAGGCCAATAAGCCACGATCGGGGTGCCGCGATTGTAATACAATGATCGTGATGCATTATAAGAGGCCAAACTAAGCCAGATTTTCAATAATTCAAAAATTCCAATTCTGGGGCCAAAGCTTGTTTAAAATAGAAATTTACCATTAAAAGCATTGAACAAGGTTCCTAAGCACTCGATCATGCCTTGAGAATATGAAAACAACTAGTTAGAAGCTCGTTTGGGAGGTTGATTGAACATTTGGTATGCACACCATATTTTTATCAATTTTGAACATAATGTAGGTACTCAATACTTCCCAACATTTCTTCACACTATTCACAATAGTGAACCACCACACAAGTATACACAAACCACAATTTAGCAATGAAAATCACAATCTTAGGCCTATCATATTTCATGTATTCTATGACCTATACAAGCAATTAGAGGGAGAATTTAAAGCACATACTGGAGTGATGAAGCATGATCGATTCTTCAATGCTTTTGGATGCCCAAATTATGACAAAAAATGGTACACTTTGTGAGAAAATTAGAAGAGAGTGTTAGAAAACAAGCAGTGACTGCGATAGCATAGGCACGAGGCCTGCGATCGCAGTAACAAAGAGCATTTTTGCATCTCTATTTTCCCCTGTTCAACTTATTAGATATTTTGACACACTTTCCCCTACTTCAATCTCATTCCAAACACTCCAAAGTGCCATAAATGCATCGATTAAGAAAAACAAAGTAAAAATCTACTCTACTAAATAAATAACAAATGATACGAGCCACTTTCATGGTATTTATGGGTTGCCTCCCACATAGCGTCTTAGTTATCATCGTGGTACGACGTTCTTCATATTATTCAAGTTGGATGCTCAAGGTAACCATCCATCACTTCCTCATCTGCAACATCTATAACTAACACCCCTTGAACATCCATGGGTTGATTCTCTATTATTCACAATCGAAAGGACACTTCACTATCATGGACCCTAAACTTCATTTCACCCAACACCAAATCAACTTTAGCTCTTCTGCTGGCAAGGAAAGTCATCCAAGGATAATAGACACCTCTTTTTCAATCTTGAAATCTAGCACCACAAAATATGCTAGAAGGATAAATCTATCCACCTTCACCAACACATCAAGCAAAACCTCAACTGATCTTATAATAGAATGATCCGCCATCAAAAGCCTCATCGATATTGGAGTAGGGGTGCTCAATCCAAGACTCTGGTATATTTCAAAGGGAATGAGATTTTTGCACCAAGGTCACAAAAACCTTTTTCAAACTTATGTGTCCCGATGGTGCAAGGATCATAAAGGACCTGGGATCTTTCTTCTTTCCACTATCACACTATGCATAATAGCGCTACACCCTTGGGAAATTTTGATGGTGTCACCCTTAACAAGGTTCTTTCTTGACATCAATTTCTTCATAAGCTTAGCGTACCACAAAATTTCTTGGATAGCCTCAAGTAACGAAATATTAATAAAGAGATTGCTAAGCTAGCCTATGAATTTCTTGAACTTGTCTTTCTCCTCTTTTCTCTTAAACCTTTGTATAAATAGAGGAGGGATTTGCATGGTGGGAAATGTATCACTTAGAGGCTCATTATTTTTTACCACCTCTTCATCAAGTTCCACTGGTCCTTTTTCATCACCTTTTTCTTGAGATTTTGGAGTTTTTTCTTTTGATTCAACCACAAGCTTTTTATTCATACTTATGTGCTCAATATTGGGATCTTTCTCACCCATAGTTTCTTCCCCAACTTCCCTTATATGATCACTAAGAGTCTTGCCTCTCTTAGTAATTATTTCTAAAACTTGAGCATCATGTTTCAGGTCCACAATTGAGTAACTAGGAAGGCCCTCCTTTGGTCTAGCATTTAGTTGAGTGGAAATTTGGTCAATTTTCATTTCTAATTATTTAATCAAAGAAGAGCAGGACATAATAGTTTGGTTGATTTGTGAAAAGTCACCTTTCAATTCTATGACCATCTTGTCTGTTCCCTCCACATTCATCAAGATTCTTTCCAAGACATCTTTGATTTTGTATTTATTGAGGTCAATGAGATTTGAATATTTGATCTTTCCTGGTCATGAGGGGGAACATAATGATCATACTCTTGGTCTTTATCCCTCCAGTCACACTCACGATCACAATCCATCCAACCTTGGTTCCCACCTTGCCTTCGATAAGTCAGGTGGGAAACCCCCCGAATAGTTAGCCAAATATTGAATCTATTCACCATGCCTCTTGTCCTCTTCATCATCATAGGCATTTTATTCCATGACATTCACCAATTTTGTGGGTGCACTCATCACATGATTAGTTAGAATCTCCAATTGTGTCATCATTTTTGCCATGCTTTCCTCCTTCCCTTTATCTATCTTCTTTTGATCTTTATCGATAAAGAAGGTAGTAGGGGAGCCTTTTGATACCTCGGTATAATGGGTGTGCCACCGTCGGTTTTTCTTGTTAACTTTATTAAGAAAGTTTGAAGTCACATTATAAGTCAACTTCACAAGAGAGAGACCCCCATTCCGCATTGTCTATCACGGTTTTATTAAGATGATCTAAAGCTTAGTATAAGATTTAGAGAAGCATCTTCTCCAGGATCTTATGGTTGGGACGGTGCATGAGCTTCCCATTGAATATTTACCATACCTCATAAAGAGGTTCTCCATTCAACTAACGAAAGTTTATAATTTTTTTACACCATTATTGCATCTTGGATCATAGGAAATACCAGTCAAGGAAGATAATGGTAAGTTCATCCAATTATGTAATTGACCCAAAAGGAAGGTATCGAACCCATAATACCACCTATCCTATTAGAGAAAATGGGAAGAAACGCAACCTTATAGACTCTTGGAAGATGTGTGCAATATCAAAGGGTGAAAAAATTCTATAATGTTCTTCAAATGCAAGTTGTAGTCCTCATTAGCTTGCCCTCCAAAAAGTCCCTTCATTTGGAGCATATGAAACATAATGCTCATGACATAAAAGACCCCGTTCCCATGAGTATGTCGGATATGAATGGCACTTGCACATCTAACATTATTTAGTTCCTCTTCGTCATCAAGGGGATCATGAAAATACCCTCGCATTACTTGCATTGTCACTCATAATTCCATGGATACTATAGAGATTACCTAAAAGGAAGCAAAAACAACAACCAAATTAAATACACACCACGATAGGTATTCCAAAAGCAACACTCAACACTGCAAAAGTGAAAACTAAATTTCACTCCCCGACAATGGCACTATTTGATTAACACTCACCTATACTATTGCATTTGGTAGAGGACGATCGTTGTCAATAGAGCTCAACTTGTTTTGAGGTTGAATCCTCAAGGAGTGTAATTAGCCTCTAATCTTATGGGTGCTAATAGTTACTAAAAATATAGTCGTAATGTTAATAAATTAAAATACATAATTTAAAATGAGTGGGTTGAGTAGGAATCTAGTATTATCAAAGTCTATTCAAGTAACAAACTAAAGGTAACAATTGTGATTTGAAATTCAATATGAGAAGAATCTTTGGATTATGTCTACCTAAGGTCAAGTTATGTATGGGTGCATGAAGTTTAGGAGAAAATTCTAGTTATCAAAGACATAGTAGGCTAGGTTGAAGGTTTGTGGGTCTAGTTTTTCAACAAAACCTCAAAACTATCACGCATGAACCCTTTTGGGTACCTCACGAGTGTGGCAATTAAACCCACCCAATACCTCAATTGGGTATCCCTATTTATAGGAAGATTCCCAAGACATAGCTAACTCTCCACTCACCTTTATTTCTAAGATAGTGAAAAGAGAAAAAACTACATCTAATATTATCCATTATTGCCTTGTCACCCATATCCCTCTTCAAGGATGATATGGGTTCCATAAGTTCACCCACATCCCAATTTCAAGGATGATGTGGGCTATCAAGAACTTGGGGTTTTCATCCATAAATCCAACTTAGGCATTTAGGGTTTTCACCCAAAAACCCAACTAATTAAAGCAAGAAATAGTGAAACCCATCATGAACAAAATGGAATCTACATAAATATATCACAACCCACATATAATTGCACCTTAGTTTGACATAATCTCATGACAAGAGAATTATTTATTCATAAAATTAAAGGGAAGAGATATACCAAAAGGTTCATTCGAAACATCTATGGCAATGGAAAATTAGAAGAATCTTTACTTTCAATTCAATTTTACCACACTCAAATTAGAAACTTTAAACACAAAAGTTTTCCCAATTAGTAGGGTTACAAATTATCCAAAATTAAATTTTTCAAAGGGTAGAATACCAAATGGGAAAGGGTTTTAGCATTATAATGTATTTGGGGTCGGTTGGGTAAAATAATATAATTACCCTTTGGCATAAACCCACCAAGCTACAATCACTGCAATTTGTCTGCGATTGCAGCTATCGTGAATGCCTTTAGATCTTCATGATCGCCATTGCTGACCAATGTCGACTGGCCGCAATTGTGGCCCTCTAGCTACGATCATGGTAACTGAGCCTGATTATGAGTAGGGTTTTCCAGCTTGAACTTTTCTTCTCCTTTTGGTTCCTTTTTAGCTAAAATCCACTTCTTTCTTTCTCATCACTTGTATGCTTGAAAAATATGGAAATTAGTGTATGTAACTAATAAACTTGTCTCATTAATACCTTCAAATCATAATGGTGTACACGAATTTTGGATGTAAATAAGTGGTAAATTCACCATTCATCAGTGCCTACATGTACATCTACCGGTTCAAATCTTCTTATGACCTATGTATGGATATTATATATTTATATGCATATTCAAGTTGGGTATGATGTTGATATTAGGGATGATAGATATAGCCAAATGTGGTAAATATGATAATTAGTGTTCTTGTGCGGATTACTTAAATTATTGATTAGTGACAAATGATTATAAAATGGTGTAGTTGATGATTAGTGATAAATAAGGATTGGTGGTGGATAAGTTTTAAACTACTAATCATGACTAGTTGATAAATCAGGATTAATTGGTAAAAGATGATTAGTTAATAAATATTGAGCAGTTGATAAATAGTGATTAGAGGATACATGGTGAATAGTTGTTAAATGATGACTAAAGGTTATACGATGTCTAGTAATCAAAGGAATTAGATAATAAGAAATGGTTGGCTAACAAGTGGCAACTAGTGAGTATTAATGATATGGTTTATTTATGTTGGAAAATTATGAAATTTTGGTAAATGACTGATTAATAATAATTATGGGATGATGGTTACATGACGATGAAGGTTAGTTATATGTTGGTCGATTGCATTATTTCATTTTGAGTGTGCTCTCTAGGTGTATGGGAGTCTTTGATGAGTTATTTACTTTTCCACACCAATTGTTGTATAGGAGCCAATTTTTTATTTGTTATTGATTATGTTGATAATTTATGATAAGTTATTATTCTGCATTTTTACTTATTATGCACGGTGATATTGTAATGTGTTTATGCCTTATGTTATATTGTTATTTCTATGTAATTACATATTATGTACAATAATGTTGGAGATGATTTTGGTTCATTTCTGTACCTTCACTTATTTATGTTATCTTGCATTTTATCATACTAATATCATGATTTGGCTCAGTCGATTGATAATGCCTTCTGAATACCCATTGTTTTAGTACTTATACTACAATTTTGTACCTTTATGTGAAGATCGGAGTACTAGTTACCGTAGTTGATTTGCATTCGTGTGGTATTGATATCTGAAGATAAGGTGAGATCTTGGAGTCTGAGTCACCCATTTCCTTCTATCTTTCTATATTTAGTCTTTCATATTTGAGACAAATGTATTAGCTACTCTATATACTTGGGTTGTATTTCTATTATTAGATGCTCTTGTACTGGCTCTACCAGGTTGTGGGATGGCATCTTATATTGATTGTTTATCTATTTTGAAGTCTTTGCTTATTTGTAAGTGTGTTGTTTATATTTCACCTATGATTGGACATTTTCTACCATGTTAACTCATTGCATTTAGCTCTAGTTTATGGTTTGTCTTATCTATTGACGAATTTAGTAGGTGCCATCATGACTCATATATCAAGTCGTGACATCATGTCCTTACACTAGTAATGTTGACTCAAATCCCTATACATCTTCATTGTCCCAAGGTGAATAGAGTATTTGGAGCTGTGAGCCTCATGCAATATTTACTATATCAAGTCTCCAACCCTTATAACACAAATGCAGCCATGATATCTCAATACCCTTAGAATCCCTGGTAACCTTTCTGGACTTACCCCTCAGCACCTAATCACGGATGTCACAAACTCTCCTATCCTTAAACTGATGACTCTAAATCTTTTTTAATAAGGTAGAACTGGCATCAACACCAACAATCCAAGAGTCAGAAATATCAAGTCACACCATTAATTTTTCTAGGACTAGATATCTCATGCCATCGATCTCTCAAAAACTGAAATAGAAGCCAAGATATCCATCCTCGCCGCCTTCCAGGACACAACATTCGCAACCACATTTGCCTTACTTAGATGGTATAGAATAGAGATGTCATAATCCTTTAGCAACTCCATTGATCTGTGCTACCTCTAATTATTCTCTCTCTGACTTATAAGGTCTTGAAGACTATGGTGATAAGTGTATATTTCACAATGAATGTCATACAAATAATTCCTCTACATCTTATAAGCAAAATCCACAGCTATCAACTCCTAACCATGAGCAGGGTAGTTGTTCTCACACACCTTTATTTGCCTCAATGCATAAGCAATAACTCATCCGTGTTGCATCAAAACATAACCTAAACTAACATTAAAAACATCACAGTATATGGTATATCTCTCACCCTCAATAGGAAGATCCAGTATACGAGTTGAAGTGAGAAAATCCTTGAGATTTTGAAAGAACTACTCACACTCCTCAGACCACTAGAACGGAACCTCCCTTTGGGTTAATATGGTCATCAGCACTATAATAGTATCAAAACACTCAACGAACTGATGGTGGTACCCTACCAAACCAATAAGGCTACAATCTTCAGATGAAGATATAGGTCTAGCCCAATCTTCAATAACCTCAATCTTCACAGGATCCACCATAACCCCATCCTTAGATGCCACATGTCCTAGGAATGTAACTTACCCTAGCTGGAACTTGCACTTTGAGAATTTGGCAAAGAACCTATGATTTCTTAAATTCTGGAGCACAATCCTCAATTATTGCAAGTTCTCCTCCCCACTTCTTGAATTTATAAGAACTTCATCGATGAACATAATCATGAATGAGTCTAAATAAGGTCTGAATATGCAGTTTATCAAATCCATGAGCGCAGCTGGGGCATTGGTCGACCTAGAAGACATTACTAGGAACTTATAGTGTCCATATTGAGTCTTAAAGGTTGTCTTTAGGATGTCCTCAGTTGGAATCCTTAACTGATGGTAAGCGGATCTCAAGACAATATTAGAGAATAGCATAGCTCCCTGGAGATGGCCAAACAAGTCATTAATATAAGTCACAGGATACATACTCTTAATCATTACCTTATTTAGCTTGCTGTATTTGATAAATATACATAAGGAACCATTTTTTCTTTACTAACAAGACAGGAGAACCCTAAGGAAACACACTCGGCCTAATGAAATCCTTACTTCAAAGATTATGAAGCTGATAATTTAACTTTTTGAGGTCGGCAAGAGCCATATAATAAGGTGACATAGAAATAGGTCAGTGTCCAGCTCAAGATCAATAATAAACTTAATATCACACTTGAGATAAATAACAGGTAGAGCGATAAGAAAAACATTAGAAAAAACACAGACTGTTGGAACAAAATCAAGCAACTAACTCTCCATACTAAAATCACGAATATAAGCTAGATACGGCTTGCAACCCCTCGATATAATTTCCTAGTCCAAACTTAAGAAATAATCCTCATTGGAAAATGGCTAATACGTACTGCCACTCAACTGAGGTTATTCTAGGCATGGATAAGGTATTGATCTTGGTAAAACAATACAAGACCACATGATAGGGTATCACTAATGCATCCCTAGAATCACATTAAAGTCCAGTATATCTAATATAATAAGATTATCCTAAGTATCTAAATCTCAAGCAATAACAACATATGATGTATAAACCCTATCCACTACTAAAGAATCACCCATGGGAATAGATACACATAATAGAACAAACAAAGAATCCCAAGACAACTCTAACTATAGCGCATAATAAAAAGACACGTAAGAATAAGTGGATCCCAAATCAAATAAAGTGAAAGTCGACTGATGGCACATTGATAATGCTCAAACTGCACCTCTCTAATGAGAATGAAAGAGATCATAGTTAGTATATAACCCAACTAGGTTGGGATCAAATCCCACAAGGAATATGGTGTGAACTTAAGTTGTTTGTGATTTAATCCACTGATAGTTGGATATTTCCTGAAATAAGGGTATTAGAGATTAGCCAATAATTGTTGGTCACTTTAGTTTAAGTGTTTGTAATCAAGAGTTTATGGAAAACCAGAATTATGTTCACTATGGGCTTTAGTACTTGACAGATGCTAATAGTAATTGAAAATTCTCACAGTAGGTAGGGTAATAGAATATCTTTCTCAAAGTTATGCATAAATGTCTCTTGACCTACTTAAGCATTTAATTACCTAATCTTCTCGGACTTAGGGAATTTATATTTACTAACCAGACTTCACCTCAGGTTAATCAACCTTGCTACAACATCAATTATAAAATGGAATTTTAGTGCTTCCACGTCCCTATTAATAATTCACATCTTACTATATTTGATTTCTTATCTCAAGAAAATAAAAGTAGATGCTTTCTACCGTTTGTAACCAAAATATAATAATTTAAATCATGGAATAATAAAGGAGTCCTATTACCTTTATAATCTTAAAGACTTAGCATCTTACCAAGACTTAACCCATAGACCCCATAATTTGGATTAAAGAGATTTAACCATTCATAATGTACTAAGCGAAATAATTAGATGTATTGATAATTTGAAACATGACCTTACCACAAGATGAATAGTAACTAGTGATGCTCAGATTAGATCACAATAGCAATCCCAAAATATTTATGAAAATCTCTTCAAAGTTACCTTATTCTCAAAAAAGAAATTAGTGAGAAAAGTAATAATATATGTGTCCCAAAATAGGTTTGGAGTTCTTTGAGAAAACCCTAAACTATGCTTTAATAGTTCAATCTAATTATGGAAACAAAATCACAGAGTTCAGAAATTTCCCGGATTAGATAACGATATTCGTGACACCTTATCAAATGTCTAAGGACTTATCACAAATGTCGTAAGAATCTTCTTTAGTTTTAGCACTTCTTGCTTAAGGATGATGATGAAACCAGACGACTTATTAGCTCCTTGATGATTTATCATAGATGTCATCAAATGATCATTTTAGCTCTCATGTTCTGCCCTAGGTTAACAACAAACCCGACAGCTTATCACACTTATGACGGCCTATAACCAAATGTCCTCGCAACATTCAACTGAGGTCCATTCACTGTTTCAGGCTGACGGCGAATCTGATAGCTCATCAAAAGGATGATGGCTTATCAGGAATGTCGTCAGCCATACTTCTCCTCTATTTGCTTCAGATTTAAACTCTTTTTCTTCTTTCCTTGTTGTTTCTCTTTCATCTTGGATTCTACTGCAAAATAAAGATAAAACAATCAAAAATAACAAAAGTTTCTTAAGACCTTGCAATTATTCTCAGTTAAAAGCCTTAAATGTGTTAGAATCTTCTTACCCATCAACACCCTCAACTTAAAACAATTATTTGTCCTCCAGCAACTCAAACACAGCCAACAGGATACAAAGTACATTCGGCAGTCAATCATCCATTTTATCTCAAAACATCTTCACCATCTCCAAGGTCAGTCAATTCAAGAACAACTGTTTATATTATTGAAGAACAACAATGCAACATACAGAAATCAAGATACGTCATTAATTCTGCTATAACAACCATACATAGACCGGTATTACACTATACAAACAAGTTAGCAACTAGAAACATATTTGGTGTGCATTCATAACAAATAAATCCTCTTTGTCTCATATTAGCAATCATATATGTAACCATGGGGACAATCAAAGGACACTCACTCTTAGAATGAAGTTCCCATAAATGTATGCCAAGTACCATAGGCTTTCCCTTATTTTCATTACCAAGGTTTTCAGATAGGTCAGCTAAGAACACTATAGGTCTTCTTTTTGGCTTGTAATGCAGGCTAGGGGCTGGTATGATACTTGATGATATTTAAAGTGACTAAGCCTCCTTGACACTACACTATCTCCTGTGATTCACTTATTAATCTTTTTCTATTCTTTTTCTCTTGTTCTACCTATCTTCATACTCATTTGACATCACGCACCCATAAGATAGCCGTCCTCAACTTAGGCCATTTTCCTACGCCAAGGTGCACAGTATCCAAGGAAGACCAGGGCCTAAATAGGTTCATTGTGATATTAACGGGAAGGTGACAGGACCATTTATCAAATGTCTGATGACTTATCACAAATCTTATAAGATCTTTCTTTAGTTTAAGCACTTTCTGCTTAAGGCTGACGATGAAACCAGACGACTTATTAGCTCTTTGATGACTTATTATAGATGTCATCAATTATTCATTTTAGCTCTTATGTTCTTCCTTAGGCTAACGACAAACCTGATAGCTTATCACACTTATGACGGCCTATAACCAAATGTCCTCTCAACTTTCAGCTGAGGTCCATTCCCTGTTTAAGGTTGACGACGAATCTGATAGCTCATCACAAGGATGATGGCTTATCAGGAATGTCGTCAGCCATACTTCTCTTCTATTTGCATCGGATTTCAACTCTTTTTCTTCTATCCTTGATGTTTTTCTTACATCTTGGATTTTACTGCAAAATCAAAGATAAAACAATCAAAAATAACAAAAGTTTCTTAAGACCTTGCAATTATTCTCAGTTAAAAGCCTTAAATGTGTTAGAATCTTCTTACCCATCAACACCCTCAACTTAAAACAATTATTTGTCCTCCAGCAACTCAAACATAGCCAACAGGATACAAAGTACATTCGGCAGTCAATCATCCATTTTATCTCAAAACATCTTCACCATCTCCAAGGTCAGTCAATTTAAGAACAACTGTGTATATTATTGAAGAACAACAATGCAACATACAAAAATCAAGATACGTCATTAATTCTGCTATAACAACCATGCATAGGCCTGTATTACACTATCCAAACAAGTTAGCAACTAGAAACATATCTGGTGTGCATTCACTACAAAGAAATCATGTTTGTCTCATATTAGCAATCATATATGTAACCATGGGGACAATCAAAGGACACTCACTCTTAGAATGAAGTTCCCATAAATGTATGCCAAGTACCATAGGCTTGCCCTTATTTTTATTACCAAGGTTTTCAGATAGGTCAGCTAAGATCACTATAGGTCTTCTCTTTGGCTTGTAATGCAGGCTAGGGGCTGGTATGATACTTGATGATATTTAAAGTGACTAAGCCTCCTTGAAACTTCACTATCTCCTATGATTCACATATTAAACTTTTTCTATTCTTCTCTATTCTTGATCATACTTATTCAATATGAGTGCTATCTTTCCTACAATTACTTCTTCTTTTTCATAAATTTTCTTTTCTTGTTCTTTTCTACTGCACCTAGCTTTTTATTCTTTTCTCTTGTTCTACCTATCTTCATACTCATTTGACATCACGCACCCCTAAGATAGTTGTCCTCAACTTAGGCAATTTGCCTACGCCAAGGTGCACAGTATCCAAGGAAGACAAGGGCCAAAATAGTCTAATCAGGCTTAAAGTAGGAATTAGGGGATATTCTATTTTTAGGGAAGGTCATTTAGGCTAAAAGTGGGCTAATATCAAAATGTCCTATGATCCTTCCCAAACCCTATCCTTCAACATAGGTAATGCTAAACGGGCAAGATTTTGATTGAACATACATAAGGGACAAAGTAAGATCTCACACGCACATGGCACACATGTATATCACATGTTACTACTCATTTAGTTCATGCAGCTGTTTAGCAATAATTGTTGTGTCACCAGAACTAATACCATTCAACGATGGATAGTGGTCACACTTAGATTCAAATCACACATTTAAACCTTCAAACTATTGGAGAGGTGCTCAAAAATCATAAAACAAGTTAACTATCATAGTTACTTGTATTTCTCCTAGTCAGTTAGAAAAATTTACAACAATAATTTACCCTGCACCCTCAACTTAAAATAAAAGAAAAATTGAACTAAGGGTTAGGGTATACCTTGAGTAGAATAAGTATAGGGATCATGGGTTGCCTCCTATGTACTGCCTGATTTAACGTCGCAACACGACTCAATTATCTTGATTACTTTAGACTTCATCGAGAGAGATAGTAGCAATACTTTTCATCGAGTCTTTTGGACCAATATAAAGTTTGACTCGTTTCCCATTTACCTTGAAGGTTCTCCCGTTGCCATTTTCACGTTCTACTACCCCAGATGAGTAGACTTGACTAACTATAAACAGGCCTGACCACTTGGATTTAAGGTTACCTAGGAACAGTTTGAGTCTGGAATTGAACAGAAGCACCAAGTAACCTTTTTTGAAGCCTCGTTTCTGTATCCTCCAATCATGATACCTTTTTATCTTTTCTTTATATAAGTATACTCGTTCATCTCCCCTACAATAAAAAAAACAAAAAATAAATATAAAACTAGGAAACTATAATAACAGTCAATTAGTGCACACAAACTTCAATTTATAGTCGTATTCCCCAGCAATGGTGCAATTTTTGATAACGCTCAAACTACACCTCTCTAATGAGAATGTAAGAGATAGTTTCCAATATATAACCCAACTAGGTTGGGGTCAAATCCTGCAGGGAATATGGTGTGAACTTAAGTTGTTTGTGATTTAATCAATTGATAGTTGCATGTTTCCTGAAATAAGGGTATTACAGATTAGCCAATAATTGTTGGTCACTTTAGTTTAAGTGTTTGTAATCAAGAGTTTATGGAAAACCAGAATTATGTTCACTATGGGTTTTAGTACTTGACAGATGCTAATAGTGATTCAAGATTCTCACAGTAGGTAGGACAAAAGATTATCTTTATCAAAGTTATGCATAAATGTCTCACGACCTACATAAGCATTTAATTACCTAATCCACTCGGACTCAGGGAATTTATATTTACTAACAAGACTTCACCTCAGGTTAATCAACCATGCTACAACGTCAATTATAAAATGGAAGTTTAGTGCTTCGAAGTCCCTATCAATAATTCACATCCTGCTATACTTGATTTCTTATCTCAAGCAAATCAAAGCAGATGCTTTCTATCATTTCTAACCAATAGATAATAATTAAAATCTTGCAATTATAAAGGAGTCCTATTACCTTTATAATCTTAAACACTTAGCTTCTTACCAAGACTTAACCCATAGACCCCATAATTCGGGTTAAAGAGATTTAGCCACTCATAATGTAATAAGTGAAATAAATAGATGTATTGATAATTTGAAACATGAACTTACCACAAAATGAATAGTAACTAGTGATTTTCAGACTAGATTACAATAGCAATCCCAAAATATTGATGGAAATCTCTTCAAAGATACCTATTTTTCAAGCAAAGAAACTAGAGAGAAAAGTAAGAATATATGTGTCCAAAATAGGTTCGGAGTTATTTTAGAAAACACTAAACTATGCTTTAAATAGTTCAACCTAATAATGGAAACAAAATCACAGAGTTCAGAAATTTCACGGATTAGATGACGACATTCATGACACCTTATCAAAAGACTGATGACTTATCACAAATGTCGTAAGATCCTTCTTATTTTTAGCACTTCCTACTTAAGGCTGACGATGAAACCAGACGACTTATTATCTCTTTGATGACTTATCATAGATGTCATCAATTATTCATTTTATCTCTCATGTTTTGCCTTAGGCTAACGACAAACCTGACAGTTTATCACACCTATAACAGCTTATCACCAAATGTCGTCTCAACTTTCAGTTAAGGTCCATTCTCTGTTTAAGGCTGACGGCGAATCCGATAGCTCATCACAAGGATGATGGCTTATCAGGAATGTCGTCAGTCATACTTGTCTTCTATTTGCTTCAGATTTCAACTCTTTTTCTTCGTTCCTTGTTGTTTGTCTTTCATCTTGGCTTCTACTGCAAAATCAAAGATAAAACAATTAAAAATAACAAAAATTGCTTAAGAACTTGCAATTATTCTCAGTTAAAAGCCTTAAATATGTTAGAATCTGCTTACCCATCAACACCCTCAACTTAAAACAATTGTTTATCCTCCAGCAACTCAAACACAGCCAACAGGATACAAAGTACATTCGGAAGTCAATCATCCATTTTATCTCAAAATATCTTCACCATCTCCAAAGTCAGTCAATTCAAGAACAACTGTGTATATTATTGAAGAACAACAATACAACACACAAGAATCAAGATACGTCATTCATTCTGCTATAACAACCATGCATAGACCAGTAATACACTATCCAAACAAGTTAGCAACTAAAAACATATCTGGTGTGCATTCACAACAAAGAAATCTCCTTTTTGTCATATTAGCAATCATATATGTAATCATGGGGACAATCAAAGGATACTCACTCTTAGAATGAAGTTCCCATAAATGTATGCCAAGTCCATACACTTGCCCTTATTTTCATTACCAAGGTTTTCAGATAGGTCAGCTAAGATCACTATAGGTCTTTTCTTTGGCTTGTAATGCAGGATAGGGGATGGTATGATACTTGATGAAATTTAAAGTGACTAAGCCTCCTTGACACTACACTATCTCCTGTGATTCACTTATTAACCTTTTTCTATTCATCTCTTTTCTTGATCACACTTTTTCAGTATGGGTGCTATCTTTCCTATAATTACTTGTTCTTTTTCATAATGTTTCTTTTGTTGTTCTTAACGACTGCACCTAGCTTTTTATTCTTTAATATTGTTCTATCTATCTTCATACTCATTTGACATCACGCACCCCTAAGATAGACATCCTCAACTTAGGCCATTTGCCTACGCCAAGGTGCACAGTGTCCAAGGAAGACCAGGGCCAAAACAGGTTCATTGTGATATTAACGGGCAAGTGACAGGTGTCATAAAATTAAATAGGCTTATCAGGCTCAAAGTAGGCATCAGGGGATATTCTATATGCAGGGAAGATCATTTAGGCTAAAAATGGGCTAATATCAAAATGGCCTATGATCCTTTTCAAACCCTATCCTTCAACTTAGGTAAGGCAAACGGGCAAGTTTTGGAATCAACATACATAGGGGACTAAGTAAGATCTCACACGCACATGGCACACAAGTATATCACAAGTTACTACTTATTCAGTTCATACCGCTGTTTAGCAATGATTGTTGTGTCACTAGGTCTAATGCCATTCAACGATGCATAGTGGTCATAGTTAGATGCAAATCACATATTTAAACCTTCAGACCATTGGAGAGGTGCTCAAAAATCATAAAAAAAGTTATCTACCTTAGTTACTTGTATATTTCCTAGTCAATTACAAAAATTTACTACAATAATTTACCCTATACCCTCAATTATCTCAATTACTTTAGACTTCATCGAGAGAGATTGTGGCAATACTTTTCATCGAGTCTTTTGGACTAATATAAAGTTTGTCTCGTTGCCCATTTACGTTGTAGGTGTTGCCGTTGCCATTTTCAATTTCTACTACTCCAGATGAGTAGACTTGACTAACTATAAACGGGCCTGACCACTTGGATTTAAGCTTACATGGGAACAGTTTAAGTCTGGAATTGAACAGAAGCAGCAAGTAACCTTTTTGAAAGTCTTGTTTCTGTATCCTCTAATCATGATAGTTTTTTATCTTTTCTTTATATAAGTTTGCTCTTTCATATCCCTTGAAATAAACAAAAACAAAAAATAAATGCCAAACTAGGAAACTTGACTAACAGTCAATTAGTGCACACAAACTTCAATTTACAATCGTATTCCCCGGTAATGGTGCAATTTTTTATAACGCTCAAACTGCACCTCTCTAATGAGAATGTATGAGATAGTTTCCAATATATAACCCCACTAGGTTGGGGTCAAATCCTACAGGGAATATGATGTGAACTTAAGTTGTTTGTGATTTAATCAATTGATAGTTGGATGTTTCCTGAAATGGGGGTATTAGAGATTATTTAAAAATTGTTGGTCACTTTAGTTTAAGTGTTTGTAATCAAGAGTTTATGGAAAACCAGAATTATGTTCACTATGGGTTTTAGAACTTTATAGATGCTACTAGTGATTCAAGATTCTCACAGTAGGTAGGACAATAGATTATCTTTATCAAAGTTATGCATAAATGTCTGTCGACCTACTTAAGCATTTAATTACCAAATCCTCTAGGGCTTAGGGAATTTATATTTACTAACTAGACTTTACCTCAGGTTAATCAACCTTGCTACAACGTCAATTATAAATTGGAAGTTTAGTGCTTCTATGTCCCTATCAATATTTCACATCCTACTATATTTGATTTCTTATCTCAAACAAATCAAAGCAGATGCTTTCTATCGTTTCTAACCAATAGATAATAATTAAAATCTTGGAATTATAAACGATTCCTATTACCTTTATAATCTTAACACTAAGCATCTTACCAAGACTAAACCCATAGACCCTATAATTCGGGTTAAAGAGATTTAGCCACTCATAATATAATAAGCAAAATAACTAGATGTATTGATAATATGAAACATAAACTTACCACAAGATGAATAGTAACTAGTGATTCTCAAATTAGATCACAATAGCAATCCCAAAATATTGATGAAAATATCTTCAAAGTTACCTGTTTTTCAAGAAAAGAAACTAGAGAGAAAAGTCATAATATATGTGTCCAAAAAAGGTTCGGAGTTCTTTTAGAAAATAGTAAACTATGCTTTAAATAGTTCTACCTAATTATGGAAACAAAATCACAGAGTTCAGAAATTTCATGGATTGGATGACGGCATTCGTGACACCTTATAAAAAGTTTGATCACTTATCAAAAATGTCATAACATCCTTCTTTAGTTTTAGCACTTCCTGCTTAAGGCTGACGATGAAACCAGTAGACTTGTCAACTCTTTGATGACTTATCATAGATATCGTCAATTATTCATTTTATCTCTCATGTTCTTCCTTAGGCTAACGACAAACCTGACAGCTAATCACACTTATGATGACCTATCACCAAATATCGTTGCAACTTTCAGCTGAGGTCCATTCTTTGTTTAAAGCTGATGGTGAATCTGATAGCTTATCACAAGGATGATGGCTTATCAAGAACGTCGTCATCCATACTTCTCTTCTATTAACTTCAAATTTCAACTCTTTAGCTTTTGTCCTTGTTGGTTCTCTTGCATCTTGGCTTCTACTGTAAAATAAGAGATAAAACAATCAAAAATAACAAAAGTTTCTTAAGACCCTGCAATTATTCTCAGTTAAAAGCCTTAAATGTGTTAGAATCTGCTTACCCATCAACAACCTCAACTTAAAACAATTGTTTGTCTTCCAGTAACTCAAACACAGCCAAGAGGATTCAAAGTACATTCGGCAGTCAATCATCCATATTATCTCAAAAAATCTTCACCATCTCCAAGGTCAGTCAATTTAAGAACAACTGTTTATATTGTTGAACAAAAACGATGCAACACACAAGAATCAAGATACGTCATTCAATCTAATATAGCAACCATGCATAGACCAGTATTACATTATCCAAACAAGTTAGCAACTAGCAACATATCTGGTGTGCATTCACAACAAAGAAATCCCTTTTTTTCATATTAGCAATCATATATGTAACCATGGGGACAATCAAAGGACACTCACTCGTTGAATGAAGTTCCCATAAATATATGCCACTACACTATCTCCTGTGATTCAATTATAAACCTTTTTCTATTCTTCTCTTTTCTTGATCACACTTATTCAATATGGGTTTTATCATACTTACAATTACTTTTTCTTTTTCATAATTTTTCTTTTCTTGTTCTTTTTCACATCACCAAGCTTTTTATTCTTTTATCTTGTTCTACCTATCTTTATACTCATTTCACATCACCCACCCCTAAGATAGCCATCCTCAACTTAGGCCATTTGGCTACGCCAAGGTGCATAGTATCCAAGAAAGACCAAGGCCAAAATAGGTTCATTGTGATATTAGCGGGAAGGTGATAGGTGTCATAAAATTAAATAGGCTAATCAGGCTCAAAGTAGGCCTCAGGGGATATTCTATATGCAGGGAAGGTCATTTAGGCAAAAAGTGGGCTAATATCAAAATGGCCTATGATCCTTTCCAAACCCTATCCTTCAACTTAGGTAAGGCTAAACGGGGAAGTTTTGGATTCAACATACATAGGGGACTAAGTAAGATCTCACATGCACATGGAACAAAAGTATATCACATGTTACTACTCATTCAGTTCATGCAGCTGTTTAGCAATGATTGTTGCATCATTTGAACTAATGCTATTCAACAATGCACAGTGGTCACACTTAGATACAAATCACACATTTGAACCTTCAGATTATTGGAGAGGTTCTCAAAAATCATAAAACAAGTTAACTACCTTAGTTACTTGTATTTCTCCTAGTCAGTTACAAAAATTTACAACAACAATTTACCCTACACACTTAACTTAAAATCAAAGAAAAATTAAACTAAGGGTTAGGGTATACCTTGAGTAGAACAAGCATGGGGATCATGGGTTGCCTCCTATGTAGCGCTTGATTTAACATCGCAACATGACTCAATTATCTCGATTACTTTAGACTCCATCGAGAGAGATTGTAGCAATACTTTTCATCGAGTCTTTTAGACCAATATAAACTGTGAATCATTGCCCATTTACCTTGAAGGTGCTGCCGTTGCCATTTTCAAGTTCTACTACTCCAGATGAGTAGACTTGAGTAACTATAAACGGGCCTGAACACTTGGATTTAAGCTTACCTGGGAACAGTTTAGGTCTAGAATTGAACAGAAGCACCAAGTAACCTTTTTGGAAGTGTCATTTCTATATCCTACAATCATGATACTTTTTTATCTTTTCTTTATATAAGTCTGCTCGTTCATATCCCCTGCAATAAACAAAAATAACAAATAAATGTAAAACTAGGAAACTTGACTAACAGCCAATTAGTGCACACAAACTTCAATTTACAATCGTAATCCCCAGCAATAACGCCAGTTTTGATAACGCTCAAACTATAACTCTCTAATGAGAATGTAAGAGATAGTTTCCAATAAATAACCAAACTGGGTTGAGGCCAAATCCTACAGGGAATATGGTATGAACTTATGTTGTTTGTGATTTAATCAACTGATAGTTGGATGTTTCCTGAAATGGGGGTATTAGAGATTAGCCAATAATTGTTGGTCACTTTAGTTTAAGTGTTTGTAATCAAGAGTTTATGGAAAACCAGAATTATGTTCACTATGGGTTTTAGTACTTGACAGTTGCTAATAGTGATTCAAGATTCTCATAGTAGGTAGGACAATGGATTATCTTTATCAAAGTTATGCATAAATGTCTCTCGACCTACTTAAGCATTTAATTACCTAATCCTCTCGGAATTAGGGAATTTATATTTGCTAACCAGACTTCACCTCAGGTTAATCAACCTTGCTACAACGTCAATTATAAAATTGAAGTTTAGTGCTTCCAAGTCCCTATCAATAATTCACATCCTACTATATTTGATTTCTTATCTCAAGAAAATCAAAGTAGATGCTTTCTATAGTTTTTAACCAATATATAATAATTAAAATCTTGGAATTATAAAGGAGTCCTATTACCTTTATAATCTTAAACACTTAGCATCTTACGAAGACTTAACCCATAGACCCCATAATTCGTGTTAAAAAAATTTAGCCACTCATAATGTAATAAGATAAATAACTAGATGTATTGATAATTTGAAACATGAACTTACCACAAGATGAATAGTAACTAGTGATTCTCAGATTAGATCACAATAGCATTCCCAAAATATTGATGAAAATCTCTTCAAAGTTACCTATTTTTCAATCAAAGAAACTAGAAAGAAAAGTAATAATATTTGTGTCCAAAAACAGATTTGGAGTTCTTTTAGAAAACCCTAAACTATGCTTTAAATAGTTCAACCTAATTATGGAAACAAAATCACAGAGTTCCGAAATTTCACTAATTAGATGATGACATTCATCACACCTTATCAAAAGTCTAATGACTTATCACAAATGTCATCAAATATTTCTTCAGTTTCAGCACTTCCTATTTAAGGCTGACGATGAAACCAGACGACTTATCAACTCTTTCATAACTTATCATAGATATAGTCAATTATTCATTTTAGCTCTCATGTTCTGCCTTAGGCTAACGACAAACCTGAAAGCTTATGACACTTATGACGGCCTATCCCTAAATGTCGTCGCAACTTTCAGCTGAGGTTCATTCTCTGTTTAAGGCTAACGGAGAATCTGATAGCTCATCAGAAGGATAATGGTTTATCAGGAATCTTGTCAGCCATACTTCTCTTCTATTTTCTTGAAATTTCAACTCTTTTGCTTCTGTCCTTGTTGGTTCTCTTGCATCTTGGATTCTACTGCAAAATCAAAGATAAAATAATCAAAAATGACAAAAGTTGCTTAAGACCTTGCAATTATTCCGAGTTAAAACCCTTAAATATGTTAGAATCTGCTTACCCATCAACAACCTCAACTTAAAACAATTGTTTGTCCTCCAGCAACTCAAACGCAGCCAAGAGGATACAAAGTACATTCGGCAGTCAATCATCCATATTATCTCAAAAAATCTTCACCATCTCCAAGGTCAGTCAATTCAAGAACAACTGTGTATATTATTGAAGAACAACAATGTAACACACAAGAATCAAGATACGCCATTAATTTTGCTATAACAACCATGCATAGACCAGTATTACACTATCCAAATAAGTTAGCAACTAGCAACATATTTGGTGGGCATTCACAACAAAGAATTCCCCTTTTTTCTCATATTAGCAATCATATATGTAAGCATGGAGACAATCAAAGGACACTCACTCTTAGAATGAAGTTCCCATAAATATATTCCAAGTCCAATAGGCTTACCCATATTGTCATTACCAATGTTTTTAGATAGGTCAGCTAAGATCTCTATAGGTCTTCTATTTGTCTTGTAATGCAGGCTAGGGGATGGTATGATACTTAATGATATTTAAAGTGACTAAGCCTCCTTGACACTGCACCATCTCCTGTGATTCAATTATAAACCTTTTTCCATTCTTCTCTTTTCTTGATCAGACTTATTCAGTGTGGGTGTTATCTTTCCTACAATTAGTTCTTCTTTTTCACAAATTTTCTTTTCTTGTTCTTTTCCACTGCACCTAGCTTTTTATTCTTTTATCTTGTTCTACCTATATTCATACTCATTTGATATCACGTACCCCTATGATAGCCATCCTCAACTTAGGCCATTTGCCTACGCCAAAGTGCACAATATCCAAGGAAGACCAGGGCCAAAATAGGTTCATTGTGATATTAACGGGAAGGTGACAGGTGTTATAAAACTAAATAGGCTAATCAGGCTCAAAGTAGACATCAGGGGATATTCTACATGCAGGGAAGGTCATTTAGGCTAAAAGTGGACTAATATAAAAATGGCCTATGATCCTTTCCAAACCCTATCCTTCAACTTAGGTAAGGCTAAACGGGAAAGTTTTGGATTCAACATACATAGGGGACTAAGTTAGATCTCACACGTACATCGAACAGAAGTATATCAGAAGTTACTACTTATTCAGTTTATGCAATTGTTTAGCAATGAATGTTGGTCACTAGAATTAATGCCATTCAACAATGCACAGTGGTCACACTTAGATGCAAATCACATATTTAAACCTTAAGACTATTGGAGAGATGCTCAAAATTCATAAAAAAAGTTAACTACCTTAGTTACTTGTATTTCTCCTAGTCAGTTACAAAAATTTACAACAACAATTTACCCTACACCCTCAAATTAAAATCAAAGAAAAATTGAACTAAGGGTTAGGTATACTTGAGTAGAACAAGCACGGGGATCATGCGTTGCCTCCTATGTAGCGCCTGATTTAACGTCACAACATGACTAAATTATCTTTATTACTTTAGACTTCATCGAGAGAGATAGTAGCAATACTTTTCATCAAGTATTTTGGACCAATATAAAGTTTTACTCGTTGCCCATTTACCTTGACGGTGCTGCCGTTGTCATTTTCAAGTCCTACTACTCCAGATGAGTAGACCTGACTAACTATAAATGGGCCTGACCACTTGGATTTAATCTTACCTGGGAACAGTTTGAGTCTAAAATTGAACAGAAGCACCAAGTAACCTTTTTGGAAGTCTCATTTCAGTATCCTCCAATCATGACGCTTTTTTATCTTTTCTTTATATAAGTCTACTCATTCATATCCCCTAAAATAAACAAAAAGAACAAATAAACATAAAACTAGGAAACTTGACTAACAGTCAATTAGTGCACACAAACTTCAATTTACAATCGTATACCCCGGTAATGGCGCCATTTTTAATAACGCTCAAACTACACCTCTCTAATGAGAATGTAAGAGATAATATCCAATAAATAACCTAACTAGGTTGGGGTTATATCTTACAGGGAATACGGTGTGAACTTAAGTTGTTTGTGATTTAATCAACTGATAGTTGGATGTTTCCTGAAATGGGGGTATTAGAGATTAGCCAATAATTGTTGGTCACTTTAGTTTAAGTGTTTGTAATCAAGAGTTTAGGGAAAACCAGAATTATGTTCACTATGGGTTTTAGTTCTTGATAGATGCTAATAGTGATTAAAGATTCTCACAGTAGGTAGGACAACGGATTATCTTTATCAAAGTTATGCGTAAATATCTCTCGACCTACTTAATCATTTAATTTCCTAATCCTCTTGGACTTAAGGAATTTATATTTACTAACCAGACTTTACCTCAGGTTAATTAACCTTGCTACAACGTCAATTATAAAATGGAAGTTTAGTTCTTCCTAGTCCCTATCAATAATTCACATCCTACTATATTTGATTTCTTGTCTCAAGCAAATCAAAGTAGATGCATTCTATCATTTCTAACCAATACATAATAATTAAAATCTTGAAATTATAAAGGAGTCCTATTACCTCTATAATCTTAAACACTTAGCATCTTACCAAGACTTAACCCATAGACCCAATAATTCAGGTTAAAGAGATTTAGCCACTCAAAATGTAATAAGCAAATTAACTAGATGTATTGATAATTTGAAACATGAACTTACCACAAGATGAATAGTAACTAGTGATTCTCAGATTAGATCACAATAGCAATCCTAAAATATTGATGAAAATCTCTTCAAAGTTACCTATTTTTCAAGGAAAGAAACTAGAGAGAAAAGTAATAATATATGTGTCCCAAAATAGGTTTGAAGTTCTTTTAGAAAACCCTAAACTATGCTTTGAATAGTTCAACTTAAATATGGAAACAAAGTCACAAAGTTCAAAAATTTCACAGATTAGATGACGGCATTCGTGACACCTTATCAAAAGTCCGATGACATATCACAAATGTCGTAAGATCCTTCTTTAGTCTTAGCACTTCCTGCTTAAGGATGATGATGAAACCAGATGAATTATCATCTCTTTGATGACTTATCATCGATGTCCTCAATTATTCATTTTAGCTCTCATGTTCTTCCTTAGACTAACGAAAAACCTGACAGCTTTTCACACTTATAACGGCCTATCACCAAATGTCGTTGCAACTTTCAGCTGAGGTCTATTCTCTGTTTAACGTTGATGGCGAGTCTGATAGCTCATCACAAGGATGATGGCTTATCAAGAATGTCTTCTACCATACTTCTCTTCTATTTGATGAAGATTTCAACTCTTTTGCTTTTGTCCTTGTTGGTTCTCTTGCATCTTGGATTCTACTACAAAATCAAAGATAAAACAATCAAAAATGACAAAAGTTGCTTAAGACCTTGCAATTATTCTCAGTTAAAACCGTTAAATGTGTTAGAATCTGCTTACCCATCAACACCCTCAACTTAAAACAACTGTTTGTCCTCCAGCAACTCAATCACAACCAAGAAGATACAAAGTACATTCGGCAGTCAATCATCCTTATTATCTCAAAACATCTTCACCATCTCTAAGGTCAGTCAATTCAAGAAAAACTGTGTATATTATTGAAGAACAACAATGCAACACACAAGAATCAAGATACGTCATTAATTTTGCTATAGCAACCATGCATAGAACAGTATTACACTATCCACATAAATTAGCAACTAACAACATATTTGGTGTACATTCACAAAAACGAAATCCCCTTTTTCTCATATTAGCAATCATATATGTAACCATGGGGAGAATAAAAGGACACTCACTCTTAGAATGAAGTTCCCATAAATATATGCCAAGTACCATAGGCTTGCCCTCATTTTTATTACCAAGGTTTTCATACAGGTCAGCTAAGATCTCTATAGGTCTTCTCTTTGGCTCGTAATGCAGGCTAGGGGATGGTATGATACTTGATGATATTTAAAGTGACACAGCCTCCTTGACACTACACTATCTCCTGTGATTCAATTATAAACCTTTTTCTATTTTTCTCTTTTCTTGATCACACTTATTCAGTATGGGTATTATCTTTTCTACAATTACTTCTTTTTTTTCACAAATTTTCCTTTCTTGTTATTTTCCACTGCACCTAGCTTTTTATTCTCTTATCTTGTTCTAACTATCTTCATACTCATTTGACATCACTCACCCCTAGGATAGTCGTCCTCAACTTAGGCCATTTGCCTATGCCAAGGTGCACAGTATCCAAGGAAGGCCAGGGCCAAAACCGGTTCATTGTGATATTAACAGGAAGGTGACAGGCGTCATAAAATTAAATAGGCTGATCAGGCTAAAAGTAGGCATCAGGGGATATTCTACATGCAGGGAAGGTCATTTAGACTAAAAGTGGGCTAAAATCAAGATGGACTATGATTATTTCAAAACCCTATCCTTCAACTTAGGTAAGGCTAAACGGGCAACTTATGGATTCAACATACATAGGGGACTAAGTAAGATCTCACACGCATATGGAACACAAGTATATCATAAGGTACTACTCATTCAGTTGATGCAGCTATTTAGCAATGATTGTTACGTCACTAGAACTAATGCCATTCAACAATGCACAGTTGTCACACTTAGATAAAAATCACACATTTAAACCTTTAGACTATTGGAGAGGTGCTCAAAAATCATAAAGCAAGTTAACTACCTTAGTAACTTGTATTTCTCCTAGTCAGTTACAAAAATTTACAACAATAATTTACCCTACGCCCTCAACTTAAAATCAAAGAAAAATTAAACGAAGGGTTAGGGTGTACCTTGAGTAGAACAAGCATGGGGATCATGGGTTGAATCCTATGTAGTGCTTGATTTAACGTCGCAACCCGACTCAATTATATCGATTACTTTAGACTTCATCGAGAAAGATAGTAGAAACGCTTTTCATCGAGTCTTTTGGACCAATATAAAGTTTGACTCGTTGTCCATTTACCTTGAAGGTGCTTCCGATGCCATTTTCAAGTTCTACTACTCTAGATGAGTTGACTTGACTAACTATAAACGGGCCTGACCACTTGGATTTAAGCTTACCTGGGAGCATTTTGAGTCTAGAATTGAACAGAAGCACCAAGTAACCTCTTTGGAAGTCTCATTTCAGTATCCTTCAATCATGATACTTTTTTATCTTTTATTTATATAAATCTGCTCGTTCATATCCCCTGCAATAAACAAAAACAACAAATAAATGTAAAACTAAGAAACTTGACTAACAGTCAATTAGTGCACACAAACTACAATTTACAATCGTATTCCTCGGTAATGGCACCATTTTTGATAATGCTCAAACTACACCTCTCTAATGAGAATGTAAGTGATAGTTTCCAATAAATAACCTAACTAGGTTGGGGTCAAATCCTACAAGGAATACGGTGTGAAGTTAAGTTGTTTGTGATTTAATCAACTGATAGTTGGATGTTTCCTGAAATGGGGGTATTAGAGATTAGCCAATAATTGTTGGTCACTTTAGTTTAAGTGTTTGTAATCAAGATTTTATGGAAAACCATAATTATGTTCACTATGGGTTTTAGTACTTGACAGATGCTAATAGTGATTAAAGATTCTCACAGTAGGTAGGACAACGGATTATCTTTATCAAAGTTATTCATAAGTGTCTCTCGACCTACTTAAGCAATTAATTACCTAATCCTCTTGGATTTAGGGAATTTATATTTACTAACCAGACTTCACTTCTGGTTAATCAACCATGCTACAACGTCAATTATAAAATGGAAGTTTAGTTCTTCCAAGTCCCTATCAATAATTCACATCCCACTGTATGTGATTTCTTATCTCAAGCAAATCAAAGTAGATGCTTTCTATCATTTCTAAACAATAGATAATAATTAAAATCTTGGAATTATAAAAGTGTCCTATTACCTTTATAATTTTAAACATTTAGCATCTTATAAAGAGTTAACCCATAGACCCCATAATTTGGGTTAAAGAGATTTAGCCACTCATAATGTAGTAAGCGAAATAACTAGATGTATTGATAATTTGAAACATGAACTTACCACAAGATGAATAGCAATTAATGCTCCTTAGATTATATCATAATAGCAATCCCAAAATATTGATGAAAATCTCTTCAAAGTTACCTGTTTTTCAAGCAAAGAAATTAGAAAGAAAAGTAATAATATATGTGTCCCAAAACTGTTTTGGAGTTCTTTTAGAAAACCTTAAACTATGTTTTAAATAGTTCAACCTAATTATGGAAATAAAATTGCAGAGTTCAGCAATTTCTCGAATTAGATAACGACATTCGTGACACCTTATCATGAGTCTGATGACTTATCACAAATATCGCTAGCTCTTACTTCCATTTTAGCACTTCCTTCTTAAGGTTGATGATGAAACCTGATGACTAATCAGATCTTTGATGACTTATCACATATGTCATCAATTATTCACTTCAGCTGTCATGTTTTTCCTTAGGCTAATGACAAACTTGATGGCTTATCGCACTTATGAGGACCTATCACCAAATGTCATCCCTACTTTTAGCTGAGGTCCATTCTATGTTTAAGGCAAACAACAACTCTTATAGCTTATCACAAGGCTGATGACTCATTAGGAATGTTGTCAGCCACACTTCTCTTCTATTTACTTCATATTTCAACTCTTTTTCTTACGTCCTTGTTGGTTCTCTTGCATCTTGGCTTCTACTGCAAAATCAAAGATAAAATAATAAAAAATGATAAAAGTTGCTTAAGGCCTTGCAATTATTCTCAGTTAAAAGCCTCAAATGTGTTAGCATCTGTTTACACATCACACATTGAGATCGTACTTGTAATGACAGTATCCAAAGACTCATCCTCTGATCTACCAAGAATAAGATATAAATATCCTCAACCTACACCTTGTTGTAGGTCTAATCAATCGCCTATTGTACTTGCATGAAGGCGTCCTCGAGAACCCAATGGATTACCGAATGACCCTACACACCAACTCTAGCTAGGGTGGCACTACCCAAATCAGTAGAAAACCCTATATTATAGGTATCCAGAAGATGTGGATACCTCAGAAAAGACACCTTATCTAGAAAATCCAAAATTTGTATCTCTCATAGACTGACCGCTACCCTAGCTAGAATGATCACTATAGGTGCACTGACACCCATCGGTAATTTGAAGTGCAATATGAATGACCCTACTAGACTAACCCCGATGCTAATAAGACTAGTGTGAAGGGTACCTACCTTGAGAACCTTTGCCTTTGAATCATGAGCCACATAAACTATTACTGAAACTACCCTTATAATGCAGCCTCTTATTGCTTCCTACTTGAGAATTACAATACATCACCTTTATGGTCTGAGTATAATTTGAGACGTCAGTAAAAGATCTGCCAGTAGCAACTAAACTTTGTGCAGCCTTGTGAAAAGAAAGATTCAATCCCTAATTAAAAACTAAGCATGCTCATACTCGCTTGGAAAAGTAGTAGTAGTAGTAGTATGCCTAGCTAATTTATGGAACCAAGCCACATACTCTAGAAAAGTCATAGAACCCTACTCCAATTTTGAGAACTGATCTCTCAAACTATCTTTAAGGTTACGAGGCATATGTTTCTCCAAGAAAACCTTAAAGAATTGAGTCCATGTCAATGGAGGAGATCAAGCTAGCATGAAATCAAGATAAGCTCTCCACCAATGTCTACCTATCCAGTAAAATTAAAAACTACTATCATCAACCACATGAGTCTTTACTAGGCTAAATTATGGATCCTTTCCTCATAAGCAATTAAGAAATCATATGCATCCTTGCTAGGTGCCCTAGAAAACCTAGGTAAAATCAATCTCACAAAATTTACCCAATATATTCTGCTCATTAACAGACATAACAGGTTGGGAAACTACCAACTGAGCAACTATATGCACTTGAGAGATCTCAACTCTAGGGTTCGTAATTAAGTTATACCCCTACCTACGTAACACTTTGATCCATAGAATTGGAACAATCAGATGATGCACCACTAACCAAACCCAACAACTAAACTAAAACAAATTTGAGCAATGATGAAGAAATAAAACCGAATGGAGCTTGGGCTTTCTCTGGCCATACTAGCTGGGTATAGATATCTTTTATATGGGAGAAGGAATAGGGTTTAGAAAAGACTTCCTAACTAGACCTCTTCCTGGGCTGCATCTCTTGCCTACTCTCAAAGCTAGGTCGAACACGACCTCTAGTAGGATCCCTAGTCATGGATTCAATGTCCTCATCTCTAATAGTAGTAGCTCACGTCCTTATCATCTGTAAAAGAGTGAAACCAAGTGAATCTTAGAAACCAACACAGACTCATTGCATAAAATATGGGAAAGAAGTAAAGATCTCCTAAGAATTTTCAATAGCTTACCAAAGAAAATAAATAGACATCATCATTCTTATCAATAGGGATCCAGTAGACACTAGCTCTTATACCAACAATACCAGTGAACCTAGGCTCTAATACCAATTTCTCATAACTCTATTTAAACAATCATGATAGCACTAACTTTAACCTGCCAGTAGGTAAGCCAAAGAATAGACTTGATTGACAATAATGGGCTAATTGGTGGAAAGTAAGGTGAATATTGAAATTATACAAGTAATTAGCTAATGAGCAATAAAATATAAGAGTGATAATGAAACTGGAGATAAATAAAGAAAAAAATTAGAAATAATCATATAACCTAGTAAGGTCGATACAAGATAATCCAGTAGGATAATAAGAGTACTATAAGTATCAAATGTACAATAGACTTTAATAGAAAACTATCCAAAATAGAAGAAGGGAAGAAAGTCAGCTCTAGCTCTAAAACCTCACCGAATCTTCAAACTCCAACCAACACTAGTATAGACGTCAATGATATTATCTAATACTTTGATTTGCATCAAAATAGGGCACAGAAGTGTAGTATGAGTACTAAAGAAATGGGTACTCAGTTGGAATCATCATTCAGCTAAACTAAATCATAATATAAGTACTAAAACATAAAAGATAATAATTAAAGTCGGGGAATAAAGAAAACTTGGAATAATGCTTCAAATACTGAAAGTAATAATCGAGTAAATAATATTAAAGAGAACATGCCTAACTATAGCCTAAATGGCCCCCATAATCCCAGAAGATGCAAAACATAAATATCACAACTTGGCCCCCAAAAGGCTGATAGATTCAATGAAGAAGGAAATACCAACAGTAATGCTCATAAAACATTTGAACCTCAAATTTGTACTCATGGATCCTCTCCTACCATAAACAACAAACTTAAATAGGTTCCATAAACATCATAAGTATCCCTCTATTTCGGCCTAGAACCAAAAATAGTATCATAGGTACTAGACTCAAACTAGAAATAATATTATCATATTTATGAGACTTATATTAGTCTTAGTATCATAATTTACAGAATCAAATTGGTCTTAATATCATAATTGTTGTACACAAACTAGTCTTAATAAATCTAAAGTACAAGCCTAGTTAATGTCAAAAAATGTCTAAACCTTCCTCAAGCTCAAGAATATAAATAGGATAGCAGAAGAAGGCCTCTTAAGTTTACAGGGAGCTAATTATCATTTTGACTTAAAGTGGGTCCGAGGGGCAACTTCTAACCCCAAAAGTCCATTCTAAGGCAATTCTACCCCAAGCTAAAATAAGGTTCTAAAATCTCACTAAAAGGCACTTCATAAGTTTCATTAAGTCTTAAGGTAGCAATTTAACCTTGGGAATGGATGGTTAGGTCAAGACCACCTAAATAGGACAAACCAATTGATTAAATAATCCATATTTTTCTAAATATACAACCAAGTTATAATTCCCAACCCAAGACTAGCATAATGTTATACGTATACTATAATAAAGCATAATATAATAAGAGAGTTAGCCTATCCTACCTGTATGCCAAAGAATGCCCTATAAAGTCTGCTAAATTTAAGGTTTTCCCTGCTGAAATCCTCCATGTGATGTTGCGCTGTAAAAATATTGATCTACATATTAATATGAGAGTAATAATATATATATTGCGTTTTAAGGCTTTGGGTTCAAGATGAGTCAAAATACCATATGGGGCCTAGTTGGAGAATCACAACTTTGAAATAGTCCACATATCCCTCTATGCCTGAGGATCATTTATCTTCATGAATAAGTAAATTTTGATCTCAAACAACACACAATTCAACCCATCAAGGAACTAGGGATTTATGACTAAATTAGAGAATTAAATCAACAATTAGATGAAACTTACAAGGATTATGATGAGGAAATTACTTTCCCGAGATCACCAATACTCCACAATCATCAAATGATCAATCTCCCAATTTCCTAAGCTCTCTAGGGTTTTAATGCTCTTGGAACTTGGAAAAAATAGGAGAAAATTGGGTGAAGCAAAGAATTTAATGCCCCTGTGGTTACCGCTTAAGTGGTATCTTGACCAATTTAGTGATTGCCACTAAAAAATCACCTATCCGCTTAAGCGACACATGTTCTTACCCGACTAATCTTAGGTGTATTTATTCTTCTAAGTTTTGTTATCTATGCGCATTTGGCTTAGTTTTAAGGACTTCTTAATATTTTTAATGAGTTATTAAGGGTGTAATTTTGTATTTATATGTTACATCATATTTTTAGAGTATTTAAGGTACATTTTAAACAATTTAAGCATCAAAATGATCAAATAGAGTTTAGAAGAGGAAACTAGTGGTGCTAGCTTGAGATATGCTTGTTCTCGTGTACTTTGATGAGATCTATTGTGTTGTATGAACTAATTATTGTTATACAATGATTTAGGAGACCATTTAATGTTTTTTTAAATATAAATAAATCCTACAAATAATTCCTAATAAGTGGGTAATTAAGGATCAAACGTACGACAAGATAGGAGCCAAACGAAAGACAAAGTGCATGCTTTTGAAGGTGCATTGTGCTGCAGCCCCCAAGGCAAGTAATATCATTTTATATTCAACCCATAAGGTGATGCTTTATTGAATTAACCTTTTTTGGATGGGATCCTCACTCCAAAGTGCTGCTTCAGGCCTCGCAGTGCAAGGCAACTCCCCGGGAATCCAAAAGTTTTTTTAAAAGTATTTTAAATGATGGGCAATGTTGTAAGTGCATACATTTCATGTTGGGATGCCCATGGACTACCTTAAACACTATAAAATGAGAAATTATTCAAAACTACATCCCATATTTTTATCAATACACGAAATGGAGAGGAAATAAGACATCAATAGGCTCAAACTAGGGTTTTTGTTCTTTAACTTTACTTTCTTATAATTTTACTTTATGAAACTATCTATGGTGATTCATCGTATGAATATGAGTTGATAAAAAACCTCATTCTATGGAAGGCTATACCATGATTGTTTAATTATGGTATGATTTTTGATCTATATGTTTATCAAGTATGTGATTGTTCTTTTATTCTTGGTTTACTATTCTAAAGCATCATGAACTTTAGGATAAATATAAGTTCCAAAATTAATTAACCATACAAGTTGAGGGATGGAATTAATAATATAAGGAGAGTGGATCATGTAATTACTCATTATATACTAATTTTTAAAGGATGATTTGCAGTTAGGAAAGAGATATACCTAAATGCCCCTGCTTGGTAAATGAAATGCGATGAGAGTTTATTGCATCCAAATTAAGAACTCATATCTCAATCCTTGATGTAGTTGTGAGTTTAATTTGGGTAGCTGATTTAGAGAATAGCCATTCCCAAGTTATAATATCAATCATGTAGATCAACAATCATGATAAACACCAACACATACTACAAATCATAGAAATGCATGAATGTGAAGTAAATACCTCAACCTTGGAACTCTCCACATAAGTTTACAATCCAAATTTCATACCATTGTTAATTTATTTTACTTATTTATAATTAAAAAACTTAAAATCATAATTGGTTACACTCACACTTTTTTCATCTCAATAGTAACTACAAATTATATTTCTTGCTAAACGCTAAGTTCATTTGGGATTAATATTCCGCTTGAAAGAGACACAACATTACTTGTACAACCATGTACACTTTTGTGTGCAGTAGGAATCAATGAGTTTTCTTGGCGCTGTTGTTGGGGACTTAATAATTTGCAACTTTATGATGTTTAGTTTTACAATTTTGTTTGATAAGTGTTGACGGCTTAGTCTTAGCTACTGAACTTAGAGGTACAAATCTTATTCTCAAGTAATCTAGCATGAGAAAAGGATTTGGTTGAGAACCTGAGCACTATTTGCATCAACTAAGGAGATAACAACACTTTTCTCTCTACCACACCCTAAACTTTGGTCCTTGGAAAATTCCTTGATTTTGAGCTTTCCATTCAGGTCACGACTTTGGTGATGAGTCATGAAGACTCTTCATGAGTCGTAGGGTTTCAATAGTGGCCTGACCAATTAATTATCTTGGATTTACTTAAGTTTCTATTTAGATCATGACTTGCACCAAATGAATCATAAAAACTCATTATGAGTTAGAGAGTATGAATCGTAGGGTAGCCAGTGTAGGTGCAAAACTTTATGTGGTGGTCACAATATGACCATAAAAGTCGTATCATCAGGTCACAAGTCGTAGGGGGTGACTCCTAACCTGACCAATGAGGATACCCTAAGTTACGTACTAGACCCCGAGTCATGGTGGTGAGTCGTAAGGTGACCCCACGAGTCTAAGCTCACCTATAATAACTGGTGATAGTTCTCTGTAAAATTAATAGAGGAACTTGGTACATTTCCCTTTTTATCCAATAGTGACCCATGACCTAAAATACCCTAAGGGACCCCATAACTTCTCATTATTCAAATAATTACTCTCATCTTCTCTTAAATTCCCTATTCAAAGACAAAGTTAGGGTTTCAAGAGTTTGATCTTTAAAGGATCAAGGCTGGTTTCTTATCCAAAGTTCTTGGTGATTAAGACATGTATTTCTCTCCCTAAACTTGTTTTTTAAATTTTGGCATAAATTTATTTGGTATTCCTATGATTTTGATATAGGTTTTGAATAATAGGTTGAGGGTTTTAGGTAAAAATTATGTAAACACTTTTCCCATGAATTTTCTAAAATAATTATGATTTGAATTGATGATTTATAAACCCATTGGGTTTAATGGGAATGGTGATGGAATGGGGATTGTGGATACCCCCAAATAATTGGACTCTGGTATTAAAATTAATAAGAACAACAACCCACTTGCATGATTTATTTTTGAATGGGTAAATCATTTGGCTTTGCCTAATACTTTAAACTAATGCCTTGCATAAATGACTAAAAGGTTTTTGGAAAGGTCTCAAGGGCTTTGTAATGGTTTTAACTTAGGATTTTAGAGTCTTATTGGCCGATGGGTCAATGTCATGCTTGGCTAGATAATTTATTTTCGACTTGGACCTTTGTATTACTATTGGCTAAGGGGTTAGAGTCCCACTTAAATAAATGATTTTGTTCCTACCTGGAATATTGGAGTCTTGTTAGCTAGAGGGTTAGATTCTAATTGGCTAATTATTTTTATTGGCATAATGATATTTGCTTGAAATCTATAGTTAGTATAATGATACCACTTGTTTTTGCCTATGAATGAATCTTTGATTTAATGAATGGGTTATGTGCCAAGTGTTTTAATTGAGCTTAAAAAGGGTTGTGTAGTTTCATGTGAAAGTAGAGGTCCCGAGAAGACTAATAATAGAAAATCCATTTGTTGGCGTAGGGATCTAAATGATCGAGTGTTCAATTAACACTTGATATGTGACCAAAAGGTTTGAGTCCTCTGTGCATATATGCTATGATTAGTGTACAGTTCATGTGACTACATACACTGGGCCTTAATAGGGGTGAGAATTAGGGCCCATATAGCCTGTGGGTATTGTTATGATAGTTATGCTACACAAGTCAGGCTAATGTTTTAAAATTCATGCTAAGCCTTGTTCCCTATTCTAACATATTATACATAAATATAAGCATAAAACTATGAGGATTGGTATTGAATGATTTTAAACTGTCGATCATGGAATTATTTTATTCCCATATCCTTGAGTTACATGCTAGCACTCAACCTGCTAACCATACCCAAAATTGTATCCACATGTCATGTAAAGAATAGCAACACTTCTACTTTTCTTGCACAGTGATAGGATTTATGGTTTGTCAGCAGTCATCTTTAAAGTTGTGGGCTTCCATTTTTTGAAAAGGTTATTATTTTGAAGTCTTGTTTCACTTATGTTTTGGACTATTTCTATTGGATTATTTTGGCTATCATCAGGTTATGTCCCGAATTAGATAGGTCTTAGTCTATTTAGAGGCTTTACGGATTATTGTATATTAGAGTGTTATTGAAATTTTTAAATGCCTTTCTAAGTTATTTATCTTGTTATATGTTAAAAACTCAACTTATCTTGTTATATGTTTGGAATTTATCTACTGCTAGCTTTATTATGTTCTGCTCTGCTAGGTAAAAAGTTATGGTCTTCGGTCTATGACAGATAAGATACCCATCATGGCCAGGCACTAGTTTGGGTCGTCATATATTGGTATATAAGCCTAGCTTCATGGTCAATTGGGTTTCCAAAAATCTGTCAATTAGAGTTTATTTTATGGGTGTGTAACATCACATATATAGGGGAGAGGCTACAAAGAATTTAACAATATTTCCCTTTCTTGTGATCTATTTTTGGGCTATGGAGTCTAAGGTCTTGAAAACTCATCTAATATCATTTGTTTGCATTTTAGATCATGCCTCCCCAAAGATCTAATGTGCATGGAACCTTTTATGTCCTATTGAGAGAAATATGGATGGAACTCATACCCCATATGAATTACAGACCCGATCTAGGGTCCCAGCTTTAAATTGTACTACCCTTCATGGAGTTGTACCAATCCATACTAGTCTTTCTTGGGCTTTTTGGGATAATGATGATCATTCCCCACCACACCAAGGAGATATTTCCAATATTGAGTTCTATTGATCTATTTATCTGCTGACTCAATTAGTGACTTCTTAGTCTTTTCATCCTTACCGTGTAGGTTTTATTACTCTATCTTCTAAGGTGACTAGGGTTGGCTAATTTAGGAGGCAGAATACCCTAAACTTTACTGGCTCTAAGGTTGAGGAGGATCCTTAAGGGTTTATTAATGAGACAAAGTCAGGGTGATGCATGCTTCTGACTCTAAGAGTGTAGAGTTTGTCACATATCTATTAAAGGATGTGTCATATCTATGGTATGAGAAGTGGGAAAACCTGAGGGGAGATAATGTTGAGCCAGCTATTTAAGATAACTTTTTCGATGTTTTTCTTGATTATGTCTTTCCTCAGCAGTTGAGGGAGGCGAGGGATGAGGAGTTTGTGAATATGAAATAAGCAAGATGGGTGTGAAAGCGTATACCCTAAAATTTCATTAGTTGTCTCAGTATGGTCCTGAACTAGTATTTAGCACGAGGGCTAGAATGAATAAGTTTTCTTCATAATTGTCTCAAGACTTAGTATTAGAGTGCAAGGATAAAATGCTGAATAATGACATGGATATCTTTAGGTTTGTCATGTACATACAACAAGTGGAGGATGAGAAGAAGAAGTAAGATGAAATAGGGGAGCAACACATTAAGAAATTCAAGTATTCTAAGCATGGTATAGGCCAACAGAATAGTTGTAGAGATGGCAGGCAGTGATCTAAAAAGATATGGGGAAATTTTGGTTCTTATTCTACTGCTAGTGCTCCTTATCCAAAGTTGTCTAGTGATCATTGTTTTTAGACTAACAATAGGTTTAAGGCATAAGGTGCCCAAAATTAAGCAAATGGAGCTCAGTACACTCCATCATATCCTCCTTGTATATTTTGTAGGTTGGTGCATCGTGGAGTGTATGATAAGGGAAGGAATTAGTGTTTTAGGTATGTTCATCTTGGTCATATGTAGTGGGAGTGTACTTCATCTAGGGTTGCTACAGGAATAAATAAGGTCTCGGTTGCTACTTCTTTATATACTGTGCCAAAGGGTGCTACCTCTGGCTTTGGCACTAATCAGAACCGTCTTTAAGATTTTGCCACCCATTAGGAATCTGAGGCATCTCCTGATATTGTCACTGGTACGTTATATCTCTTCTATATTGAAATATATTGCTCACTTGATTTGGGGTCTACTCTTTCTTATGTGACCCCTTATGTGGTTATTCATTTTGGTTTTGGTCCTGAGCATATTTCTGACCCTTTTTTTATGTCTACTCTGGTGGGTGACTCTATTATAGCTAGAAAAATTGGTAGGTGTTGTATGGTATATATCTGTGGTAGGGAGACATTGGTGAATCTAATAGAGCTAGATATGTTAGACTTAAAGGTTATTTTAGGGATATATTGGCTCCATTCATGTTATGTATCTTTTGAATGTTGGACTTGAAGGGTTAGTTTCCAATTCTTGAATGAACCAGGGATTGAGTAGGAAGGCAGTTCCCGAGTACCTAAGGGAAGGCTTATTTCGTACCTTGGAGCCCAAAAATTGATCTTTAAGGGGATTCTATATCATTTAGTTTGGGTTAAGGATTAAAATATTGAGGACTTTCTTTTAAATTTATCCTTATATTCAATGAGATTCTTAAAGTATATATTGATGATCTTCTTGGTAATTCTCCTAATAGGTAAATAGACTTTGGGGTTGACCTTATTTTGGATACTTGTCATATCTCTATCCCTCTCTATAAAATAGCTTTGAATGAGTTGAATAAACTTTAGGAAATATTGAAAAGATCTTCTTAATAAGGGTTTTATTAGTCCTAATATCACTCTGTGGGGTGCTCCTATGTTTTTATACATAAGAAAAATAATTCATTTTTAATATATATAGACTATCAGCGTTCGAATAAGGTGATGGTGAAGAATAAGAATTCTCTTCCGAGGGTTAATGACCTGTTTAACAAGCTTTAGGATGCTAAGTACTTTTCTAACATTGAACTTCGATTGGGGTGTCATCAGTTAAAGATTAGGGAGGTGGATGTCCTTAAGAGTACTTTTTGTACCCAGTATCGCCATAATGAGTTCTTGGTCATGTATTTTGGATTGACTAGTGTCCTAACAACATTTATGGATCTTATGAACTAAGTATCTCATAAGTTTTTGAACTTATTCATCATTGTATTTATTGATGACATTTTGGTATACTCCAAGAGTGGGTAAGATCATGACAATCACCTTTGTATAGTGTTGCAGACTCTTAAGGATCAATGTTTGTATGCTAATTTCTCGAAGTGTAAGTTCTATTTGAATGTTGTTATTTTTATAGGTTATGTTATTTATATTGAGGGGATCATGGTGGATCCACAGAAAGTTGAGGATGTCAAAAAGTGTCCTAGACCCATGACTCCAATCGATATTTGGTGCTTCTTGGGTTTAGATAGGTATTATAGAAGGTTTTGGAGAGTTTTTCCTTGATTGTTGTCCCATTGACTATGTTGACCTAGAAGAAAGTAAACTTCCTTTGGTTCGATACTTGTGAGGGTGGCTTCGAGAACTTGAAGGTTAAGTTGATGTCAACTCTTGTTTTGACCCTACCCAAGGGTATTGATGGTTTAATTATTTATTAGGATGCATCCCATATGGGACTGAGTAATGTTTTGATGCAGTAAGGCAGGGTGGTAGTGTATGCTTACAGACAACTTAAGCGGTATGAGAAGAACTACCCGACTCATGATTTAGAATTATTAGCTGTAGTTTTTGCTTTAAATATTTGGCACCTACTTGTATTGAGTTCATGTCGATATATATTCATACCATAAGTTCTTGAAGTACGTGTTCACCTAGAGTTATTTGAATCTCAATCAAAGGAGATGGCTTGAGTTACTTAAGGATTATGATACGAGTCTTCATTATCATCCAGGTAAAGCTAACGTGGTTGCTGGTGCTCTTAGCAGGTTTTCTATAGGTAGCTTGTCGTATATGGAAGAGGAAAACTGAGGGTTAGTGAAGTATATCAACTATTTGGATAATCTTGGAGTTCATCTTTTGGACTTTAAGGATGGAGGCATGATCGCCCAAGAGGTGGTGAAGTCATCTCTAGGTGATGAAATGAAGGAGAAATGGGATTTCGATCCTCTTTTGATGCAATTTAAGGATCATGTGGGAAACCTAAAGGTGATGGCTTTTAAGATTAGTGGTGATGGTATCTTGAGGTACCAAGATTGATTATGCGTTCCCGATGTTGATGGTCTATGAGGAAAGATCTTGACTAAGGCTCATGTGTCAAGTTACATGGTTCATCCTAGTTCAAAAAAGATGTACCATGATTTTAAAGAGATCTATTGGTGAAATAACATGAAGAAGGATGTGGCCAAGTGTATAATTTTCCAGCAAGTTAAGGTAGAGTACTTGTGGCCTGGTAGTCTATCTCAAGAGATTCAGTTACCCTTGTGGAAGTGGGATATGATTAGTATGGACTTTCTTACTGGTCTTCTGCTGTCTCAAAGTTAGTTTGATTCTCTTTGGTTCATTTTTTATATGATGACTAAGTCCGTTCACTTCATTCCAGGGAGGACTAATTATTTTGTTGACGATATGCTAAGATTTTCATTCAGGAAATCATCAAGTTTCATGGTGTGCCCGTTTCTATTATATCTTATTGAGGAACACAGTTCTCATCTCACTTTTGTCATTCTTTTCAGTGAAGATCGCGGACTATGGTAAACCTTAGCACTGCTTTCCACCCTCAAGCAAATGGATATGCTAAGGGGTATATTCAGACATTGGAAGATATGCTAAGGGACTATATGATTGACTTTTGTTGGTAGTTGGTTTGATCATTTGCCTCTCATAGAGTTTGCGTATAATAACAGTTATCACTCGAGTATTCATATGGCCCTATTTGAGTCTTTGTATGGTAGGACGTGTAGGTCTTCTATTGGGTGGTACAAAGTCTGTAAGACTAATTCCAATGGCCCTCAATTGGTTCAACAAAATATATAGAAGGTGAAGGTGATTTGGGATAGGCTTAAGACCTACTAAACTCGCCAAATGCCTATGGGGATATGAGGCGAAGGGAGTTGGAATTTGATGTTGGTGATTAGGTATTCTTGAAGGTGTCTCCTAATAAAGAGGTGATGAGTTTTGGAAAGAAGGGAAAGCTCAGTCCCCTCTATGTTTGCCCAAACTTGATTTTGAGGAGAGTGGGAAATGGGGCTTATGAGTTAAAGTTGCCTTCGATTTTGGGTTTTATCCATCTGGTGTTTCATGTTTTGATATTGAATAATTTTATGGGTGATCCTTTCTTAGTTGTTCCCTTGGAGAGTGTTGGTGTTTCGGATTCCTTGTTTTATGAGGAAGTCCCAGTTAAGATTTTGGATAGGAAAGTCTGTCGTTTGAGGACTAAGGATGTGGCTTTGGTGAAGGTTCTATGGAGGAACCATAAGGTCAAAGAAGCTACTTGGGAAGCTAAAGAGGACATAAAGTCCAAATATCCATTCTTGTTTCCCGCTTTGGATAATCATGCATGAGGTATTTATAATCCTTAATATCTTTGTTTTTTGTCATTATAAAAGGAAATTGTGGTTGTGTTTTGTGTTAAATCATGCTAGTGGATGTCTTGATCCATCTTTCGCATATGAATAATCCTAGGGGGAGAATGTCACACCCTAATCTTTGGTCTTTGGAAAAGTCATTGAATTTTAAGCTTGTTCCCCAGGTCACGACTTTAGAAATGAGTCATGAAGACTCCTCATGAGTTGTAGGGTGTAGATCCTAGCCTGAATAGTAGGTTATCTAGGATTTTCTTATTTTTTTGTAGAGGTTATGACTTATACCAAATGAGTCATAAAGACTCATTATGAGTCCTAGAGTATGAATCGTAGGGGGGCCAGTGTAGGTGTCTAAACTTTTTGTGGTGGTCACAATTATGACCATACTAGTCATATAGTTTAGTCACGAGTCATATGGTGTGACTCATGACCTGAATAGTGAGTACGCCCTAAGTTACTAACTAGACCACGAGTCATGATCGCGAGTTGTAAAGTGACCTTACAAGTCGTATGGTCAACCGTAACAACTGGTGATAGTCATTTGTAATATTAGTAGGGGCACTTTAGACATTTCCCTCTTTCTCCAATAGGGACCCATGACCTAAAATACCCTAATGGACCCCATAACTTCTCATTAATTAAACAATTGCTCTCTTCTCTTCTCCCAAATACCCTATTCAAAGACAAAGCTAGGGTTTTAAGAGTTTGGTCTTTAATGGCTCAAAGGCAACTTCTTCAAATCTCTTAGTGATTAAGGCATTATCTTTTCCATAAACTTGTGTTTTAAATTTTTGCATGAATTAATTTAGTATTCACATGATTTTGATGTGGGTTTTGAATGATAGGTTGAGAGTTTTGGGTAAAAATTATATAAATTCTTTTCCCATGTATTTTATGGAATAATTATACTTTGAATTGATGATTTGTAAACACATGGGAGTGAATGGGCATGTTGACGAAATGGGGATTATGGATACCCCCAAATAATTGTATTTTGGTATTAACATTGACGAGAACATCAACCCACTTGCATGATTAGTTTTTGAATGGGGAAAATTATTTGCATTTGCTTACTTCTTTAAACTAATTCCTTGCATAAATGGGTAAAAGGTTTTTGGAAAGGTTTTGAGGGCCTTGCAATGGTTTTATCTTGGGATTTTGGGGTCCTATTGGCCGATGGATTAGAGTCTAGCTTGGCCAGATGATTTGTTTTTGACTTGGACCTTTTGAAACCTGTGGGCTAAGGGGTTAGAGTCCACCTTAGCTAAATGATTTGGTTCCTATGTGGAAATTTGGAGTCTTTTTGGCTAGTGGGTTAGAGTCCTAATTGGCTAATTGTTTTGATTGGCATAATGACATTTGCTTGGAACCTATAGTCTATATGATGATACCATTTGATGTTGCCTAAAGAAATGAATCGTTAATTTAATGAATGGGGGATGGCCAAATGTTTTAATTGGGATTAAAGAAGGTTGTGTAGTTTGTCATGAAAGTGGAGGTCCCGAGAGGACGAATATTGAAAACCACATTTGTCGGTGTGGGGGTCTAAATAATCGGGTGTTCAAGTGACCCTTGATATATGATCGGGAGGTTCGAGTCCCAGGTGCATGTCAATTATGATTATTCTCTAGTTCGTACGGCTACCTTTACTAGGGCCCAAATATCTTGTGGGTACTATTATGATGGTTACGCTACACAGCCTAGATAAAGTTTTAATATTCATATATATATGTATGTATATATATGCATATGACTGTATACATTGGTATTGAATGATTTTGAACTATCGATCCTGGAACTATTTTATTCCCTTATCCCTAAGGTTTATGCTCGTGCTCTACCTGCTAACTGTCTCTGAATGTTGTATTCCCATGTGATGTAGAAAGCATAGACACTTCTACTTTTCCTGCGCAGTGAAAGGATTTCTGATTTATCAGCAGTTGTCTTTGAAGTTATGCGCTTCCATTTTATGGAAGGGTTATCTTTTTGAAGTCTTGTTTCACTTATGTCTTTGACTATTTCTATTAGATTATCTTTGATATAGTTGGGGCTATGTCCCGACTTAGATTTGTTTTGGTCTATTAAGAGGCTTTGCGGATTACTATGGGTTGGGATGTTGTTGAAATTCTTAAATTCCTTTTTGAGTTGCCTATCTTGTTATATGTTTTAAACTCAGTTTATCTTGTTATATGTTCAGAATTCATCTATTGCTAGTTTTATTGTATTATGTTTGACTAGGTATAAATGGGAGGTCTCCGGTCCATGGCGGAGTTAAGAAACTTGTCATGGCTAGGCCTCAGTTTTTGTTGTGAAACTATCCCATCCCACAAGTTCAACAGGGCAAAGCCATTCCTACAGTCATGGCTGAAGAATAACCAGCCCATAAGACAGTATGTGAAGTGGCAATCCTATTTGCAACTGATGTTATCTCCGCCATTCACACACTAAAAACTAGATGTAGATTTGAGCTAACATAGAATATGGTGAAGTTGTTGTACATTATTGAGTAGTTCACAGACTTATTACATGAGGATCCACACGTGTCTTAGAGATGAGTTACACATTCATTCCTACTAGAGTCTCCATATATTATATGAAGGTCACCCTATTCCTTGTCTCACTATTGGTGGAAGCAAAGAAATAGTTGAAGGCAAAACCTTTAAACTCCATCATAATTTAGGACGACTAGGCAAATAAGTTCCTCATCCAATTTTTTCCCTCTCGCAAAACTACAAGGCCGAGAAGTGCAATCTTAAGTTTCAAGAAAAAGCCAGATGAGAATCTCTATCAAGCATGGGAGATATTCAAGTCTCTTCTCCGAGACTAACTGCATCACCAACAAACCAACTAGTTATTAGATCATACTTTTGTTGAAGCTCTTGATCATAGCATAAAAATTTTTCTAGATTCAACTGCATCTGACGAGCTATATTCTCTCTTGAATTGAATTGCACAAGGTAATCTCGAATGGCATAGAGATATTTCTAGAAGTGAGGTGAAAAAGCCTGCTGGTATGATTGAGGTGGATAATGTCATATCATTGGTCGCTCCGTTGGCATCCTTTCAGAATCAAATGATGACACAGTTCAGTAATTTGAGTGTGAATCAACCTCAGTCCTTAGTAAATCTAGTTCAACACGCTCAATGTTGGAGTGAGATTTGTGGAAGTAGTTGTCACTCTGCATATTTATGTGGAGAAAATTAAGAGTCAGTGAATTTTGTGGACAATGCACAATAGGGAACTCAGAACAATGATAATGCCTACAACTGCAATTGGCAAAGTCAACCCAATTAATCATGGGGTAATAATCAAGCTGAAACTTTGAAATTTCAGTAGCAACAAAGTAGTTAGAATAATACTGAGGCTAGTAATATTGAAGAGACATTAAAAAATATCCTCCCAACTAAGAACAAATGGTTACAAAAATCAAAAATCAGCAATTGTCTTAGAAGAATTCAAAAACACAGGTAGGCCAGTTAGCTTAAGCAAACAAACAAGACCTCCAGGGGGTTTTCCTACAAATATAGAAAATCCAAAGCAAGTGATAGCAATCACCTTGAAAAGTAGTAGAAACATCATCTATAGACCTCCTAAGAAAAATCATGAGGCGCAGGCAGAGTTGGTCCCATTACAAGCAGATAAGAAGCAAGTAGAAGCTAAAGAAGCTAAAAAATTTGGAAAGTCTGAGTACCCAAAAGTAAATATGGGTCAACAAACACAAGAGATAACACCACCACCCTTCCCTTAGAGGCTTAAAAAGTCTAAAGAGGATTATTATTTTAAGAAGTTATTTGACACGTTCAAAGAACATCATATTAACTTCATTTATTAGGTGCTTTGCATAGAATGCCTAAGCATGCTAAGTACTTGAAGGATAAGGAGACCAATAAGACAAAGTTGGGTGATTGTAAAATGGTAGCACTTACTGAGGAGTGCAGTTCAACTGTGATGAGCAAGATTACAAATATACTCAAGAGCCTTCGGAGTTTCACCCTTCTATAAAAATTGGTGAAAGTGAGATAGTCTATTCTTTGAGTGATTTAGGAAAGATAATAAACTTAATTCCCCTATCTGTGTTTAATTATCTTGGATTGGGAAAACCAAGTTCATGTTTAGTTGTGGTCTAAATAAAAGATAGAACAAGAGCGGTTTTCAAAGGAATCATAGAGGATGTTATCATCAAGGTTTGTAAGTTCATTTTTTCTACTAACTTTATTATTATTGATTATAATGCAGATTAAATGGTACCAATCATATTTGGACGTCCATTCTTAGACAGTAGAGGAGCACTGATAGAGGTGATAAAAGGTATTTTAAAAATTAGATGGATGATAAAAAGATGTTTTGTTGAGTGTACAAAACACTCAATACACTATTACACTATGGAGATCTGTGCTTGATCATAGCTGCAAAAGTGAATGACTATTGGGTGAAGGAGTTCCAGCGTTCAGTAACATCTTCAGACTCTCTCATGAAGTTTCCCAAGTTAACCATTAAGCCTGAAGTTGAGAGAATTGAAGAAGAGCCTAAAAAGTTAAGTGTAGAAAGAGATGCAGACCTTAAGGGTAAACATTCAAGAGGTTCAAAAATAATAAGAGGATAGGCTCCGATTAAGAGGAAATAATGAGAGGTTGCGGTTGATAATTATAATTCGAGCCATGCCTCGACATTAAATTAGGTGTTGCTTTAGAGGAAACTTCGGTTAAGATTTTTGGTTTTCTGTTTCTTTGTTTTTCTTTAGTATTACCATTTTTTTAAATATTTTTGAGTCTGAAGTTGGCAGAAAGCCTGAGTACTAGAGATTAAATCTAAGGAGCATGGCAAAAGATTTAGTATAGGGTTCTCCTGACCCTTTAATAGTAATAATGCTACTAACTAGGCCTAGAGACCTCGCGGAGTATTTTTATCCTTACTTCTGAGTTATACTTTGGGGACAAAGTGTGATTTTAAGTGGGGGGGGGGGGAGAAATTTTACAATTAGTTAGAGTAAAGTGTTTCTACAAGATTTTAATTTTTAGTTATTTTCTTGTTTTTGACTAAATTTACAAAAAAATTACAACAATATTTTATCTTTTCAATTTTTATTGATGTCTATTTAGTTGAAGTACACTTCACCCATCCCTTGTTTTTTTATTTTAGTTTTTTTCTGAAGAGACACTCTTTGAACCCAGTATTCCTTTATAATATTTGAAGTGATTTCAAAGTTTTGTCATTAGGAATAACTAAGATATTCTTGCTAAGTGTAACGTATGATTAATTGATGCAAGTTATTTTGAATGAAAATCATGTATAATGAATTGAATGACCTCTTTGAGACACCTAGTTTCTTTTATATGACTCTTGTGTGATGTTGGCTTAATTTTAAATTTTTGTTATGTTTGAGTGTCTTTTAAGATCCTACTTTATTTGAGCATGTTCCATGTGTGAGTGAATTTTCTTGAATATTCCTTGTTTCATGTCGATGTTTTGAACTTTCCTGCTGTGTTTGCAAAGAAAAATAAAAATGATTGGCTTAGGAGATGATACATGCATTTATTTTATAACCATGTTTTCAACCCTCTTTATCTACCTTTACTCTATGATATTAGTTAGTGAGCTTTTAGCCTCTTTTTTGATAGTCTCATATGTATCTTATCCCCTTTCTTTTAATTGACCGTAGTTTAATTCAGAACTCCTATCTTCTTTAACTGGAAAATTTTAGATGTTAAGAAGTGTAAAATTGAAGATGAAAAAAGTGAAAGTGAAGCCCCAAAATAGTAGCTATTGGCGTTATGAAAAAGTTTGCATGTTTTGGTTAGGAAGAATGTAATGAAAAGAAAAATTGACCAAAAGTTAATCACGTGTTGATAGAAAATACTACCTGCTTAAGATTAATCATGTGTTGATAGAAAATACTACCTTCTTAAGATGTTAAACTAGCTTAAAGAGGCGAGGGACAAATAAAAACGAAGTAGGGAGATAAAAGTTGTGACGAATTGGTTGGTTAGAGAGGAGTTTAATATAAAGAGTGATGTGTTAAAGAGATTAGGGAAGATATTCACTATTACAGGTAAGAATAGTTCCTACCTATCCCTTAGCCTACATTACAACCCATAAAGTCCTACTTGATCTTGAGATCTGATATTATGATATTGGTGGACTGCTACAGTAATGGTAAGGTTATGGTTCATCTAATGTGACATGCGAATTCTTTGTGAGATTGGGAAAAAATTAATTCTTACTCCTATTTTTGTGATAAATTACAATTTTAGTGAATGTGGGTGACACTTTTGTAGTGAGGGCACATGTTTGATGATGGTTAGTTGACTTGTATGATTTCTTTGTTGAGTAATATGAATGAGTTTTCCAACTCGGTGTAATCAATTTTTGAGGTTCAAATGTTTTGAAGTAGTGTTCATGAGTTTTCATTTGTAATAGAATATGTTTGATGTGGAACTTGCTCTTCGTGTAGTCTTCATAGTTCTAGCTTAAGTGTAGTAGTGATGTTGAAGCCTTATTTTATGAAGCTTAATGTAAAGAATTGTTCGATGAGTAATAAAGCTTTAAGTGTGGGGTGGTGATCTTAAGTTTATTTGTACTCCTTAGTGCCATTATTATGCGCATTTAGCTTAGTTTTGAGGATTTATGGATGTGATTAATGAGTTATTAAGAGAGTAATTGTGTATTTATGTATTAAGTGTTATTTTTAAGAGTGTTTAAGGTGAATTTGAAACACGTTAAGAATCAAAATGATCAAATAGAGTTTAGAAGAGAAAACTAGTGGTGCTAGCTTGAGCCATGCTTGTTCTACTGTACTTAATGAGCTCTTATGTTGTATAAACTAATGTTTGTTATATGATGTTGTAGGAGATCATTTAAGGTGTTTTGGAAGAAATAATTAAAGACTTGATTATTTTTTCCAAATTCACATTAATTAAAAAATGTACTACCGCTATTTTTAATTAAGTGGGCCTTGTAAGTGTAATACCCCGCAAGATCCTAGACTAGTTTTCAGCTATACATCATATTTCTAGAAGTCTAAAAGTCATTATTTCATACTAAGTATAAGTGAAATTGCTATTTTTAATACCCTAAGATTTCAAGTATTTTATTTCTAGCCTTTCCGAGTTCCAAACGTTGATTTATGAATTGAAATATGTTTAGGAATTTTAAAAGGGTCATCCAAAGATGTTTTGGAATTTTCCAAAGAGGTTCAGGGTGTTTTTGGACAACGGAGGTAGTATACCTCTGCTATTTTGACGTTTCATAAAGATTGGCCCTCCGCAATATGCAATGTGTCACGGAAGTTAGTCTCTGTGATACCGAATGTGCCATGGAGGCTAGCCTCAGTGATAACCTCTGTGCCATGCTACAGAATAAATCCTGCGACTTTTATTAAAGGGTTGGGGGTCATTTTGGTCCTTTTCTCCCCTTTTAAACAACCAACTCATGACCAAGAGCCCAAAATAAATGTAATTTACCCCTTCCTCAGTCAGTTAACACCATTAATCCCTTCTCTACTCTCAAGAACAAAAACAAGGGTTTCATTTTAAGAATTCAACCATCCAAGGTCTAATTCCAAGTTTTCTCCAAGAATTCAAGAAAATACAGGTATAAGGGCTATTAATCAATGGTTTTATTTCACCCATGGAGTCCCAAAAATCCCTTATTTTCAAGCATAAAACTCTTTTCCCTCTTCTTATGAAAATTTAGTGTCAAGTATGAAATTACTCAATTTTCTTTTAGTAGTTTTGAATACAATTCATGATAATATGTTTCCCATGTGAATTATTTTCTTACGCGCTTTATAATTTCAGCCACCCATATCATGTTAAGTTGACACCTTGTTAATCTATTAATTTATGAATTTAAACCAGGTGAGCATGTTGTCCTCGTAAGTTTAACATATCCCCATACTCATAATCATGGATTTCATCAACTTAGTGATATATTCTATGTTTTGGGTCTCTGAATCATGAATTTTCTTATAGTGCTTTAAGTGATGTTATTGTATTTAAAGTACTATTCAGGGTGGGAAGGTTATGAACACCCAATAACTATATTTTTATGTATGTTTCCAAATTCATGAAAGAAGTCAGTCAGATAATGATTTATCACTATATTCAGATTATCATATTATTATTGAGCAATTATCAGTTGTGAGTCCTGTTAACTTTAATCATTGCCAGTGTTAGTCAGTTGGGAGTAGGATTTAGCACTGAGTAAATTTAGGGATGAAGGTTTTCCTGTCAGGTGAGGGTGAAACCTTTAGTAGAAGTTCCTAAGTTCCAAAACCACATAGACAGTGTAGGCATTGAGAGGTCTTCTGAAACACCTAGGCTTTGGACCCTTATAAAATCTCCCCATGATTTGAGGTTCTCGGTTGGGTACGGATTGAGCAAACCAATTGTATGCTAGGGTACAACTAGTACCCTCCCTTCTCATGTAGAGATAATTTTAGGTTGGTAACATACTTTCCAAGATACGGTTTAGTCTCTCCCAAGTTGTATGTTAGGGTACAAGTTGTATACTACCTAGTCGTATAGAGTGTTGATCATGATCTAGTTGTCACTGAATTGGATTCAAATTGCTTGGTACCACTTGTACCTTTAGGTATGAGGCATGTATGTATGGCCGTATGTTAGGAAAATTAGTGGTTCATAGTGACGCGTAGGGTAAGAGTTAGGGTACCACTCGTACCCTAGGGTATGGTTTAGACATGGAGTCGTACCCTTCTAGGAGTTTATTTTCCAACTTTTAGCTGAGGAAATTTTAGATATTTACCACACCTAAACCCATATAACCAATGACTTATAACCTAATTTGGACCTTCATTCTTTACATATACAAGATCAAAAACATCCGAACATGACCGGACCCCGGGACTTGTCGTATTAGGCATCCCAAGTACAACCAGGATCGAGGACCACCCCCTATTACCCAACCATCTATCTTTATCCAGCCTTTAATGGGCTGAATTTTAAACATATAACAACATAGCGTAAATGTTCTTATCAAGACTCTGGGATAAGGTTACACAGTGACCGACCCAACCGAGTCCAACCATATCACACCAATCGCCCAACCACACCAAACCAAACCATTGGCCATAAATGATGCCATAACCAAAGAAGTTAAGATAAAATTTAATATAATTAATCCCAAAATGTAAGATAATAGAACAATTATAAATACAGTGATATGGTGTCAGCCCACCAGCCTATTCCAATGCCAAGGATGATACTAATACCGATCCCGCCTATACAAACTACCAAAAATACCACAATGCCTCTATCCAAAAGAGTAAAAAAAAAATTGATTGGGACATGCCCCCAACCATGGCTAAAACCAATATACTAAATAAAAGAAAGGTGTCTAAAGAAATCCATAACATGAAACGATGTCTTCCGAAAGGATGAAAGATCACCACTTCAGCCCAAATGCTTGTGCTTGAGGTATGTATTAATCTTCTCAACTTGATTTATGAATTTGATAGACCATTGGTTCAAGTCCCTAAATTATGAATAGAGAAAGGGTTTTGATAGTCAATGGGTTAGAGTCCAAATGTCAATTGAATTAATAGATGATTAATAAATGTTCACAGCTTGGTTAAAGATGTGTTAGATGTGTCATAATATGTTAAATCATGTGTTAAACTTTCCTTGTCCATTATTCGTGGATGAATTATCCAAGTGGAGTATAATTGAAACACTTAGGCTTTAGACCCTTAGAAAATTTCGGCAAGCTTTGCGGTTCTTGTTGGGTACAAATTGAGCATACAAATAGTATACTAGGGTACGAATAGTACCCTCCCTTCACATATAGAGATCATCTTAGGTTGGTAACATAATGTCCAACATATGTTTTAGTCTCTCCCAAGTCTTATATTAGGGTACGGTTAGTATGCTACCTAGTCGTATGGAGTATTGGTCATGATCTAGTGGTCACCGAGTTGGATACGGATTTCTTGGTACCACTCGAACCTTTGAGTGTGAGTCATACATGTATGGTTGTATATTGGGTAGTTAAAAACCTCAAACTACACCTCTCTAATGAGAATTTAAGTGATCGTTGTCAATATATAACCCAACTAGGTTGGGGTCAAATCCTATAGGGAATATGGTGTGAACTTAAGATGTTTACGATTTAATCAACTGATAGTTGGATGTTTCCTGAAATGGGTGTTTTGGAGATTAGCAAATAATTGTTGGTCACTTTAGTTTCAGTGTTTGAAATCAAGAGTTTATGAAAAACCAGAATTATGTTCACTACGGGTTTTAGTACTGGATAAATGCTAATAGTGATTCAAGATTCTCACAAAGATTCTCACAATAGGTAGGACAACAAATTATCTCTATCGAAGTTATTCCTAAATGTCTCTCGACCGACTTAAGCATTTCATTACCTAATCCTCTCGGACTTAGGGAATTTATATTTACTAACCACACTTTACCTCAGGTTAATCAACCTTGTTGCAGCGTCGATTATTAAATGGAAGTTTAGTGTTTCCAAGTCCCTATCAGTAATTCACTTCCTACTATATCTGATTTCTTATCTCAAGCAAATCAAAGCAGGTGCTATGTATTGTTTGCAACCAATAGACAATTACAATCTCAGAATTATCAAGGAGTCCTATTACCTTTAGAATTGGAAACACAGAGCATCTTACCAAGACTTAGCCCATTGATGTCATAATTCGGGTCAAAGGAATTTAGCCACTCATAATGTAATAAACGAATCAACTAGATGAATTCATAATTTGAAAGATGAACTTACCACCAGATAAATAAGAACTAGTGATTCTCAGATTAGATAACAATAAAAATCCCAAAATATTGTTGAAAATCACTCCAAAGTTAATTGTTTTTCAAGCCAAGAAACTCGAGAGAAAAATAACAAAATACGTGTTTTCCAAAATTATGTTCAGAACTTCTCTAGAAAACCCTAAACAATACTTTTTATAGTTCATCCTAAATAAGAAAATAAAATCATAGAGTTTAATAATTCCTCAAATTAGGCGATGACATTCGTTATACCTTATTAGGATTCTGACGACTTATCAGAAATGTCGTCAGCTCCCTCTTCAGTTTTAGCACTTTCTTCTTAAGGCTGGCAATAAATCCTGACGACTTATCAGAAATGTGAAGACATATCAGATAATGGCATCACTTCTCCACCTCAGCTCACATGTTCTGCCTAAGGCTTAGCGCGACTCTGATGACTTATCAACTCTTTGAAAAATTAACATAAAATATCGTCATAACTTTCATCTGATGTCCATTCTCTATCTAAGGCTGACGGCATATCTGATAACTTATCAAAGGGCTGACGACTTATCAAGAATGTCATTAGCCACACTTCTCTTCTATTGGCTTCAGATTTCATCCCTTTTGCATCCATCCCTATTAGTTCTCTTGCATCTTGGATTCTACTACAAAATCAAAGATAAAACAATCAAAATTGAAAAACATTGCTTGTGAACATACTATTATTCTCAGTTAAAATCCTCAAATGTGTTTGCATCTACTCACACATCAACACCTTCAACTTAAAGCAATTGTTTGTCCTCATGCAACTCAAACCCAACAAAGAGGATACAAAGTACATTCGGCAGTCAATCATCCATATTACCTCAAAACATATTCACCATCTCCAAGGTCAGTCAATTCAAGACAACTATGTATATTATTAAAGAACAACAATGCAACACATAGGAATCAAGATATGGAATAAATTAGCAAGTAATCAACATATCTGGTGTGCCTTAACAACAAATAAATCCCCCTTTCCTCATATCAGTAATCATATATGTAACTATAGGGACAATAAAAAAGACACTCACTCTCAGAATGAAATTCTAATAAATGTATGTAGAATACCATAGGCTTGCCCTTATTTTCATTACCAAATCTTCAGACAAGTGAGCTAAGATCACTATAGGTCTTCTCTTTGGCTTGTAATGTAGGCTAGGGGCTGGTATGATACTTGATAATATTTAAAATGACTAAGCCTCCTTGACACTACACTAGATTTTGGGGTTTCACTCATTAACCTTTTTCTATTCTTCTCTTTTCTTGATCACACTTATTTAGGATGGGTGCGGTCTTTTCCACAATCACTTTTTTTCACAACTTTTCTTTTTCTTGCTCTTTTCCACCGCACCCCACTTTTTATTCTTTTCTTTTATTCTACCTTTTTTCAAACTCATTCTGTACCACACACCCCTATGATAGCCATCCTCAACTTAATCCATTTGCCTAAGTCAAGGTGCATAGTGTCCAAGGAGGACCAGGGCCAAAAGAGGTTCATTTTGATATAAATAGGAAGGTGACATATGTTATAAGAAGAAATAGGCTAAGCATTCTTAAAGTAGGGATCAAGGGATATTATATATACAGGGAAGTTCGTTTAGGCTAAAAGTTAGCTAATATAAAAATTGCCTATGATCCTTTCCTAACCCCTATCCTTCAACCTAGGTAAGACTAATCGGGAAAGTTCTGAATCCAACATACAGAGAGAACTAAATAACATCTCACACACACATGTCACACCAGTATATCACCAGTTACTGCTTATCCAGTTCATTCAGTTGTTTAGCAATGATTATTGCATCACTAGAACTAATGCCATTCAAAGATGCCCAGTGTTAACACTTAGATGCAAATCACACATTTAAACCTTCACACCATTGGAGAGGTGCTTAAGATTTACAAAAATAAGTTAACTACCTTAGTTACTTGTATTTCTCCTAGTTAGTTACAAAATTTTATAACAACAATTTACCCTACACCCTCAACTTAAAATCACAGAAAAACTGAACTAAGGGTTAGGGTATACCTGGAGTAGATCAAGCACGGGGATCATGGTTGCCTCCCATGTAGCACCTGATTTAACATTGTGGCATGACTCAGGCATTTCGATTACTTCAGAATTCATCAAGATAGATAGTAACAATACAATTCATCGAGTCTTTTGGACAAATATAAAGTTTGACTCGTTGCCCATTTACCTTGAAGGTTCTGCCATTTTTATTTTCAAGTTCTATTACTCCAGATGAGTAGACTTGACTAACTCTAAATGGTCCTGACCACTTGGATTTAAGCTTACCTGGGAACAGTTTGAGTCTAGAATTGAACAGAAGCACCAAGTGACATTTTTAGAAGTCTTATTTCTCTATTCTCTAATCATGATACCTTTTTATTTTTTTTGGTAAAGTTCTGCTCGTTCATATGCCCTGAGACAAAATTTATCCATCTTATTAAGTTGTCCCAGTCTCAACTCTGCTGCCTCCTTCCAACTAAAATTTAACCTTTTGAGTGCCAATAAGGCCTTATGCTCCAGTTCTATTGGTAAGTGGCATGCCTTTCCATAGACCAACTAATATGGTGACATTCTAATGGGTGTCTTAAAAGTAGTCCGGTATGCCCATAAGGAATCATCGAGCTTTTGAGATTTTGTCTTTTCGACTAACATTCCCCGTTTTGGCTAGGATGGCTTTAGTCTCTCGATTTGACACCTCTACTTGCCCACTAGTTAGTGGGTGATATGGAGTGGCTACCCTATGCTGTTTCACCCTATATTTTGTTAAAGCCACCTAAAACACCATCGCTTATAATAGTATGTGGTACTCTAAAGGGAGAAAAGATGTTCTTCTTGTGAAAAGAAACAACCATTTTTCCTTCATTATCTGACAACGCAACAACTTTGACTCATTTCAAAACATAGACAACAACAACTAAAATATACTTTATCCTATACGATCTTACAAAAGGACCCATGAAATCAATGCCTCAAACGTCAAACAATTCCACTTCAACAATCTTTGTCAAAGGAATCTCATGTCTTTTGCATATTGACCCCTGCCTCTGACATTGGTCGCATTTCAGCATAAACTCATGAGCATTCTTGAACAATGTCGGCCAATAATATCTTCTTTGTAGCACCTTCCTAGCCGTTCAGTCACCTGTATGGTGACCTCCAACTAGGGAAGCATGACATGCTTCCAATATACACAATACATCCACTTCTGGCACACATCTTCTTATAATATTATCAGTACATCACCGAAAAAGATATGGCTCATCCCAAAAGTAATGTGTCACATCAAGCAGGAATTTCTTTCTTTGATGGAAAGAATGATTTTCTGGAATGACCTCACTCATAACATAATTTGCAAAACCAATAAACCAAGGCAATTTCTCCATAGAAGTAGACAAGATATCCTCATCATGGAATGCATCATTTATCTCCATTTCATCACTAATTTCTTGCTCACCTTCTATTCTGGACAGATGATCTGCAACCTAGTTTTCACAACCTTTCCTATCATTGACTTCAAAATAAAATTCTTGTAGCAGAAACACCCATCTAATCAGCCTAGGTTTTACATCCTTCTTAGTTTTTAAATACCTCAAGGTTGCATGGTAAGTGTAGACCATCACTTTGGTCCCAAGAAGGCAAGCCCCTAAATATTTCAAAAGTATACACTACAGCCAAGAGTTCCTTCTCAGTGATAGTGTAGTTCTTTTGTGCTCTGTTTAGTGCTTTGCTGGCATAATATATTGGATGAAACAGTTTGTCTTTCTTTTATCCCAATACAGCTCCAAGGGCAACACCGCTTGCATCACACATAGTCTCAAACGATTTTGACCAGTCTGATGCAACAATGATAGGGGCCTCAACCAGCTTTATTTTAAGGCATTCAAATTCCTTTAAGAAATCATCATCGAAGGAAAACTGCACTTCTTTCTCTAAAAGTTTGCAAAGTGGATTTGCAACCTTTGATAAATCTCTTATAAACCTCCGATAAAAGCCAGCATGTCCAAGAAAACTACACACTCCTTTCACTGAAATGGGAGGTGGTAGTTTCTCAATAACTTCAATCTTGGCTTGATAAACTTCTATCCCTTTTGCTGAAATTTTGTGCCCGAGAATGATGCCCTCCTTTACCATAAAGTGGCATTTCTCCCAATTAACCACCAAATTGAATTCAACACATTGTTGCAAAACTATACTCAGGCTTGCCAAATACATATCAAATGAATATCCCACCATAGAAAAATAATCCATGAATACCTCTATGGTGTCCTCGACCATATCTGAGAAGATAGACATTATACACCATTAAAAAGTAGTGAGTGCATTGAATAGCCCAAACGGCATCCTCTTAAATGCAAAGGTGCCATATGGATATGTGAATGTCATCTTGTAATACTCTTTAGGAGTAATACAGATCTATTTATATCCTGAATAACCATACAAGAAGCAATACCATCCACTTTCGGCCAATCGATCAAGCATATGGTCCATAAAAGAGCATCGGGAAGTGGTCTTTCAAAGTCCATGAATTTAGTTTGCAGTAGTTCATACAAAATCTCTACCTAGTCATAGGCCTGGGTGGAATCAAGTCATCCATTTCATTTGCAACCATAGTCATGACCCCTTTTTTGGGCACGCATTGAATTGGGCTAACCCATCTGCTATCAAAAATAGGGTAAACCACTCCTGCATCCAACCACTTAATAATTTCCTTCTTAACCATCTCTTGCATTGGTGGGTTAAGACGGTACAGGATCTCGATGGTTGGAATATAATCTTTCTTAAGTTGTATTTTATATGTGCAGATGCTAGGGGGTATGCCAATAATATCTGTGATGGTCCATCCTATTACTCTCTTATACCTCTGAAGTACTGAAATAAGTGCTTCCACCTATTGCTCACCCAAATCAGCCACAATAATAATGGGTAGCATGTTTCCGTTGTCCAAAATCACGTATCTTAAGTGTCCAGGCAATTCTTTCAATTCCAACACTAGTGACTCTTCAAAGGATGGCTTAGCTGGTGGTGTCGGTCGATTAGAAAAATCAAGTTCTAGACTTTTAGGTGAATAAGGATAAGAACCTATTCCTGACAAAGCACAAACAGTCTCTTCGTGTGCCTGAATGCCTTCATGATTAAAATTTACCAAAACTACAGCTAAAAGATCAATAACAAGTTGTTTCTCCATTTACACCGCCTGTTCGTCCTTATAATACACATCAACTACTAAGAACATACTAATTTCTTCATGCTACTTCAATGATTGGCACATATAAAATTGTACCACTTTATCATTCATCCTGAACAAGAGCTTATTTGCTCTCAAATTAATCAACATACTTTCGGTTGCGAGGAAAGGTCGACCAAAGATTATGGGCACCTTGAATTCCATCTCCTAATCTAGGATGATAAAATCTGCAAGGACTATGAAGTTAGCTACATTCAATAACACATCATACAAAACACAAATAGGTCATTTCCGATCAGCCATTACGAGTCGCATGTTGGTGGGTGTGGTATTTCCCAAACCCATCTTTCTATATATAGTCAGCGGCATCAAATTAATGCTCGCTCCTAGATCACATAATGCCTTAGCGAATTCCATAGACCCAATCTTACAGTTAATAGTGAATGCTCCTGGGTCTGGATTCTTCTTCACCAAGTTCCTCGTAGAAATATCACTTCAATGACGGAGATTATTCTCTGGTTCATAGCTCACTGCCCTTTTCTTAGTCACAAGGTCCTTCATGAAGTTAGCATATCCTGGCATTTTCTTGAGTGCCTCCACGAAAGGTACATTTATTTTTAATTATTTGAGCATTGCCATGAACTTGCTGAATTTGGCATGGTCAATTTTTTTCTTCAATCGTTGAGGAAAAAGAGGTGGTGGTCTTGGGAGAGTTTTTAACACTACCTTCTTCTCCTTCTCTTTCTTTTTTTCTAGTGAATCATTAGAACCATCTAGCTTCTCAAACTCTACTGGACATTTTTCTTTGGGTTCATTCTTTGCCTCAGTCATATCTTTAGCCAAACGTTTGCCCATAGAAGGGCCAGGGAATATCTTACCACTCCTAGTGGTAATCTTCATACATAAACCATTATTCTGCAGATTCTGGATCATATCACTTTGTAACATTTCGCTCTTCCTATGGTTAAATATTGTGGAGAGTTGGCTCATCTGCTGCTCCTAGTATTTGATTGTGGTGTAGTGCAAGTTTACCAACTGACTAATTGATGAAAGATCGGTCTTCATGATAGTCATAAAAGAGTTGGTAGCCTCCACTTTCTTCAGAAACTTAGCCATTACATTCTCTATGAACATCTTTTCAGAACTGATTGTAGCTGCCATACAATTTCCAGGAGGGATATATAGCCCGCTCCTATCATTATTGCTTCTCCAATTTCCCTGCTCCCTATTTTTATACTAGGCTTATCATAATATTTCCGACCTTGATTCCCTTAGATATTGCCTCAGAAAACCCCTGATTATTAACATAGTTTGTCTCTTCCTCTACATTCGTGTTAACTCTATCTTGAGATCCCACAGCTTTCACCTTTTTAGTCTTGCCTGATAGCAATTGATTGGTTAGTAGGTCCATCTACATTTTTAGGTGAGCCATTTCTTGGTCATGCTCCTTATCTCTTCTGTGTTGTTCTGCAATCATACCTATAGAAATAGTGTGGTTTGCTAACACAGAGTCTCTGGTATGACATGCTTGACTCTGTTTGGTCATTCTCTCTAGTATTTCTAAAGCCGCGAGGAAATTAAGATCAAGAAATGAACCACCAACAACCTTATCTACAATTGGTTTTGTTACAGAGTTAAGAGCCCTATACAAAGTCTCCATCAAGTGTATGTCTGTTATATTGTGATTCAGACAGTGTGTTAGCTTCTTCTTGAATCTCTCCCAGGGTTCTTGCAGGGCTTCAGTTGGGAGATGCCTAAAGTTGTTGATCTAATCCCTTAGCTCTACCCTCCTGGAAGGTGAAAAGAATCTTTCTAGGAAAGCTCCTTTCAACTGCCTCCAGTTGGTTATAGAATCGAGTGACAGCTCATTAAGCCACATTCTTACCTCCCTAGACAGAGACAATGGAAACAATCTCAATAGGATAGCATTATGACCCGCTCCTGGGTTATAAAAGATTTACAGATGATAAGAAAGTTCACCAGGTGAAAGTTGGGGTCATCCCTAGGAAATCCACAAAACAACCCCTACAAATTAAGGAGTTGAATCATAGTCTCGTAATGTTGAATTTTGCCCCAGGTTCCTACGGTGGAGGAATAATTGAACCCGTTGCACCTGCTCCATCCATTCCATCATCATCATCATTAAGGTCATATTGGACCTGCTGTTAATCTTTCCTTCCTTAGAATGTATGGTTCCAATTAGCATTAGGTTGTACTGGTGCAGCTACTTGCTCTACACACCTTGGGTTACCAGGGTTTAACAACTTCTCATCTCCTAAATCTTTCTCCTCAGTATTTGGATGTCTTACTTATTGACCGACATTCTGCACATTTACCTGAGCTCTAGCTAAGGCTTCTAACCTATCAGCCTCTTGCTGGTCTGCCATTCTTCTAATTCATTGTCGTTCCACGTTAAATGGTAATAATAGTTCATCAAAACATATGGTTCTTGGCGTACACTACAAAGGACCTTAAATAAACAAAAACAAAAAGTAAATATAAAACTAGAAAACTTGACTAACAGTCAATTAGCGCATATAAACTTCAATTTATAATCGTATTCCCCGACAATGGTGCAATTTTTTATAACGCTCAAACTGCACCTCTCTTATGAGAATGTAAGCGATCGTTGTTAATATATAACCCAACTAGGTTGGGTCTAATCCCACAAGGAATATGGTATGAACTTAAGTTGTTTAGGATTTAATCAACTGATAGTTGGATGTTTCCTGAAATAGGGGTTTTGGAGATAAGCAAATAATTGTTGGTCACTTTAGTTTCAGTGTTTGAAATCAAGAGTTTATGGAAAACCAGAATTATGTTCACTATAGGTTTTAGTACTCGATAGATGCTAATAGTGATTCCAGATTCTCACAGTAGGTAGGACAACAGATTATCTCTATCAAAGTTATGCCTAAATGTCTCTTGACCTACTTAAGAATTTTATTACCTAATCCTCTTAGGCTTAGAGAATTTATATTTAATAACCAGACCTTACCTTAGGTTAATCAACCTTGTTACAGTGTCGATTATTAAATGCAAGTTTAGTGTTTTGATACGCCCAAATTGCATCTCTCTTACAAGAGAGTTAGAGGTCGCTGTCAAATATAGAACCCAACAAGGTTGGGTGTCGAATCCCACAGGGAATACTGTGTTACTAAGTATTGTAGTTGTTACTGGACTGTTGGTCAGAGGTTCCTAAATGGAGGGTTTTGGTTTTAATTTGAAATGATAGTTACAATATAACAATGAAGCAATATGTGTATTAATATTTGATTATAGAGAATGAAAAGTTAGGGTTGTGTCCACCTTGTAGCTTTTACTTCTCTATTAACTATGAGTAATAAGGATTTATACATGCATGCACTTATAGAGAGATGTATTCTAATTCTAAATCCAAGTGTTTCTGAACCATCAAGGATTTATTCACCTTAGTTCTCTCGAATCCAAAGTGTACAACCAATCATACAAACTCTCCAAGTAGTTAATACTGATAAGGCATTAACGTGTAAAATAAAGTTTGGAAACCCTATTTTTTTGTCACTATTCTCTTTTCCAAACAGTAACTTTTCTATCGAACAAGTTATTGCTACAATGGCACATTCCCTATGTTTGCAACCATGAGAATTGAATCATAACGAAGAGAGTAATGATATAAGTGAATTAACACATCATAAATTCAAGAACCTATAGCAATAGAGAGTATACTACAAGGTTTCCATAACCCTAACAAATAAACTTAGCTACTCATGAATAAAATGAAAATTACAATAGAAATATTCATCATACCAAAACTTAGAACGATCTTGGTGGAGAAGATGAATAACAAAAATAAGAGAGAAAAATGTTTCTCTCTCTTTCTCCTCAAGCTAAGCCGCTTTCTCTTGTTTTCAAAATAATTCATAATGTTAATCACCCATAAAAATTCAGCAACAAGTCTTTTAATAGCCTTCTATCTCATAATTTTCTTCTAAGTCCTCAACTTATTATAAATGGCAGATTTTCCTGGGAGAAAGTTCCCATGCATCACATTTAGTCCAGATTGTAGTTTCAAGGCGCCACATTTGGTCCAGGTCGTTAATCTCTCTTGTGTCATATGCCATCCGTATTCTATAGTCCTATAATGTATTCATCTACCTCATTAATACCTGAAATCATACTAATCACATCGGTTTGTTCCATTACATAGAAGTAGAGTAAAAACATAATAAACTAGGCACTTTGTTCTCTAAACATAGCTAAAATATGGATAAATTATGGCACTTAGGCGTATAAATACACCCAATATCATGTTTTCAAGTCCCCGTCAATAATCCACTTCCTCCTATATTTGATTTCTTATCTCAATCAAATCAAAGAAGGTGCTATCTATCGTTTGCAACCGATATACAATAATTACAATCTTAGAATAATCAAGTAGTCCTATTACCTTTAAAATCGAAAACATAGAGCATATTACCAAGACTTAACCCATAGATCCCATAATTCGGGTTAAAGGGATTTAGCCACTCATATTGTAATAAGCAAAACAACTAGACATATTCATAAATTGAAAGATGAACTTACCGCAAGATTAATAATAACTAGTGATTCTCAGATTACATCACAATAGAAATTCCAAAATATTGATGAAAATCTCCTCAAAGTTAACTGTTTTTCAAGCCAAGAAACTAGAGAGAAAAATAACAAAATACGTGTATTCCAAAATTATGTTCAGAACTCCTCTAGAAAACCCTAAACAATACTTTTTATAGTTCATCCTAAATAAGAAAATAAAATCACAGAGTTTAATAATTCCTCGAATTAGGCGACGATATTCATGATACCTTATCAGGAGTCTAATGACTTATCACAAATCCTATCAGCTCCTTCTTCAGTTTTAGCACTTCCTGATTAAGTCTAATGGTGAATCTTGATCACTTATCAGAAATATTATGACATATCAGACAATGTCGTTACTTCTCCAACTCATGTCATATATTCTGCCTAAGGCTGACGGCGACTCTGACGACTTATCAATTCTCTAATGACTTATAAGGAAATGTCATCACAACTTTTAGCTGAGGTCCATTCTCTATCTAATGCTGATGGTATATCTGATAACTTATCACAGGGCTGACGACTTATCAGGAATGTTGTCAGCCACACTTATCTTCTATTTGCTTCACATTTTAACTCTTTTGATTCTATCTTTATTTGTTCTCTTTCATCTTGGCTTTTACTACAAAATCAAATTTAAAACAATCAAAAATGACAAAAGTTGCTTAAGACCTTGAAATTATTCTCAGTTAAAAGCCTCAAATGTATTTGTGTCTGCTCACACATCAGGTAGATTATGGTTCTATGGTAAAACCTAAGGCACGAGTTAGGGTACCACTCGAACCCTATGGTATGGTTTAGACATGGAGTCGTACCCTCCTAGGAGTTTATTTTTTAGCTTTTAGCTGAGGACATCTCCCATACCTAAACCTGTATTACCCAAAACATATATCCTCATTTTCCCCTTTATTCTTTATATATACAAAATCAAAAACACTATCAAAACTTTTTTATCAAGATTGGGGGCTAGAGTTTCAAGAGTATTGATCCAAAGGTTAAGAGGGTCAAGAATCTCTTCATGAATTATCTTGTATAAGGCATGTGACTCTTCCCATATTATTATTTCTCAAATAACATGTTATTTAAACATTGTTTTTGAATAATTAATGATTGTTTTGGAAACATATATTGAGGGGTTTGATTTATAGTGATTGGTAATGTTTTATCTTGTTTAAACTTGTGATTATACATATTTTTGGTGATGGTTTGCACGTTTGGGTTCTTGTAGATTGTTACTTAAAAAATAGGTCAAAAGTAACCCTAACATTGATGGTTTTTACTTGGACTGGTCATGGTAAGAGTATGCCCTCAAAGTGTTTGTAAAAATATCTATAAAAAATAACGAGTTATTTGTTGATGTTCATTTGACCTAAGGAAATGGCTTAATGAATAAGAATGATTGGTAAATGATCTTGTAAGGGCCCTATTGGTCATGAGGTGAGTTAGATTGTGCCCTTGATGGTTTTATTGGTTAAAAAGTGATCAGAGTCCCTAATATGAAATCGACTTATGTTTGAACTAAAACTTGGTGTAAGAGTACTAATGTGTGATTTGATAAAGGTTTTGATGACCCTAATTTGACTTAAATGAATTTGAAACAAATGTATTGGCTTATCAAACTGATGATTGATATATGATTCATGGAGACCTTATGGTCATGTATGATGTTAAATTGTGACCTTGATGGCTTGAAATAGTTGAATGGGTTAGAGTCTCCAAATATGAATGGTGTAATGTGAATGCATGGACAAAGGTTTAGAGTCCCAATGTTGACTAGTAATGAGTACGATGGCTTGTGGTTACAGTCCACTTATGTAACGAATTGACTTGTGGTTTGAGTCCACATGCATAATGAAAAGGGCTTGTGGTTAGAGTCCACATGTCTAATAAAATGGCTTGTGGTTAGAGTCCACTTGACAAATGAAAATATTTATGGTTAGAGTCCACTTGCTTAATAATATTATTTGAGGTTAAAGTCCTCATGCTCGATATAACCTAAGCGGTAGAATGTTAGAGTCCTTCACTTTATGTTTTGTGTTTCAGTTCTTTAAAATGCATACTAAGTCCTTGTTATCGTTTGACACTTATTGTATCCATATGTATTTACATGTCTATGTGTATAAATATGGTAGCTTATGGTGATTTGACTCAGTATTAAATAGTGACATTATTTTATCCTTACCCTTGAGTTACATGTTAGCGTTCTAACCGCTAATCGTCTCTGGACAGTGTGTCCCCACGCGACATAGGGGTAGGAGCACCTTCTTCTCTTTCTACACAGTGATCAGCTGTTTGGGCGATTCGAGTGTTGACATCGAAGTAGTGATCTTCCATCCTTCAGAAGGCACACATTTCATGGTCTTCTTAGATTATGTCAAAGACTTATTTTTTATTCGATTTTGGCTATTGTCAGGTCTTTTCCCGGCGTAATATTAACTTCAAATTTATAGAGGCTTATGGATAACTGTGTACTTGGGTAGATTGGATATTTAATGTTGATATTAATGAATAGCTAGACTTTCTTAAGTTATGATTATTAGTCTTGTTTCCGCTATCATATTATATGTTTGGAGTTTATTTATGGATTGATATAATATTTAGGTTGGGTTAGAGAGATGATCTTCGGTCCTTGTTGGGCTTGAGATGCTTATACAAGAAGGCCCGATTTTGGGTTGTGTCATCTTCCTACCAATTGAGGGTTGGTACTCTCTTAGGAGCACCTGCCAGTCGAGCGTAACACCCTAGTCCTTCGGTACATCAGCTTTGTTGGATCCATACCGTCAGCCATGTGTTGTTACCCCTGGCAAAGTACCAACACCCTTCTATCTGGGGTTATAAGTTAGACCCCGATCAACTCAGATTGTGGCATGTTTGTTACATGATATCTCCCATAGTTTTAGTTTAGTGTTCATGTTATATCAACACAGGTTTGCATGACCAAGTATTCAGTTTATCAGCTATTGAGTTAGTTAGTTTAACAGATTATTTCAGTACATACTTTACTTAGTCTTGCATTTATTTTACATGTTCATGCATTTATGCTCAGTATCTATATGGACTATAATTAGTCCTTATCTCATGTACCAGTACATTCGAAGTACTGATCACATACTTTTTTGCGCTATGTTGTCTTATAACATAGGTTTGGATGCTTAGTTCCTCAACCGCCCTTAGTCAGTTTAGTGCTACTCAGCATCAGTTGTGGTGATTCCTCATCCATCGAGCACAAGTTATTTGTAGATATTTCAGTACTTTCTTTTTTCAGTCAGTCGAAGTTAGTTCGGGGTTTGTCCATCAACTCCACATGTTTTAGAGGCTTTCAGATAGTCAGACTTGTTCTCAGTTTTCATCCGTAGTTTAGACATATTGGTTATTGTTTTAGTATTACATCTTAATAGGATTTTTATCAATTTAGCTTCCGCATATGATGTTTTATTATTATTTTATTCAGTGCTCACAGTAGATACCAGATCATGGATTAGTTAGGGATCACTTTTGGCCTTAAGCACTGTATTATGACTAAGGGAAAGGTCTCGGTCCTTTAAAATAAGTTGGACCAATAAGGGTAAAAATGGAATTGAATCTTTAAATAGTTACCAAATAAGGAAAGATGACATTCTTTTTGGGGCCAAAAAAAATTATGACACATAAAATGGAATGGATGGAGTATATGATTTCTTGTGTTTCTCTTTCAACTAAAAAAAGATAAAAAAAAATTTGGATGAAATAAGCATGTTGTCATCTAATCAAGTAGCGAAAAATCAAAGTATAATTAACCAAAATTTAGTTCTTGCCCTTTTACATTTTTTAGTTTTGGTTTAAGTGTTTTTCTTCCATTCATTATCATTATTATTTCTGTTGTTTCATAATTTTTTTGGTTAATATCTTTAAAATTACATAAACTATACATAATCAATAATTAACAACGAATTTTCTCTTTTTTAATAAATAATTTCTCATCTTTCTCTTTCAATGGTAAAGTATCAAAAAATTAGATAAGCATGTTGTCTTTGAAATAAGTAGCCAAAAAAATTAGAGATTATTTTCAGAGTAGTTAAAAACTCTCATATATGTTGGGGAATGGACAGTTGGTTTGCTTATATGGACTTGGGCAATACTCACCTCTTGTAGCTACTTTTTGATATTGAGTTAGGCCTAAGGTCCATTCTTGAAATGGTATCAGAGCCAAGTCCATCTCCATTTTGGGCTCCCGGTCCACACGCCAGGACAGTTGTCCTGGGCTTTGGGGGGGATGTTCGAGTGGGTAAAAAGTCCCATATTGGTTGGAGAATGGACTAGTGGTTTACTTATATGGACTTGGACAATCCTCACCTCTTGTAGCTAGCTTTTAAGGTTGAGTTAGGCCAAAGCTCCATTCTTGACAATTATTTTCCTTTCATTTCTTTGACTAAATAAATTTTTTAGGGAAAAATTCAGAAATAACATACTTATCCCTTTAATTATGAGTTTCATAATAACATAATATAGCAAGTTGTATTTTGCATTTTTGCAAACTGTTGCTACAAAAATACAAATATATATGATTTTTACTGCCTTTATGGTCGATATGTATTTTGTATTTTTGCAAACTGTCGCTACAAAAATACAAATACATATGCTACAAAATGTAATTTGATAAAAGTGTTGTTATTTTTTGTAATTTAATACTTAAGTATGCTACTTTATGTATTTTTTCCAAATGGGCCAAATTCAGAAATAACATACTTATCCCCTTAATTATGAGTTTCATAGTAAAAGTTTCATAATTACATAATATAGCAAGTTGTATTTTGTATTTTTGTAAACGTTGCTTCAAAATACAAATACATATGATTTTTACTGCCTTTATGATTGATATGTATTTTGTATTTTTGCAAACTGTTGCTACAAAAATACAAATACATACAAATACACATGCTACAAAATATAATTTGATAAAAGTGTTGCTATTTTTTATAATTTAATATTTAAGTATGATACTTTATGTATTTTTTCCAATAAAGCAAAGACAAAAAGTAAATCATGGTAGGTATCTCGAGGTTTGATGGCTTGGGTTCCTTCTATTTCTTTGGCATCTTAGAAAGAAGTGGACAACGCCTCATCTTGCCAAAGCTCTAATGAGATCAAGGTATCTTCATTATCCAGTCGATGCCTTGATGAAGAATGAAAGCACCAGTTACATCACTTAAGTGTGAACTTCTATTAGTGTTGATGTGCTAAACTTAATTTCTCTATGTTTCATCTTTGCTATAAAGCCTTTAATTGTAGGGTAGATTCCATATAAAGAGACCCAAAGTTCTCACGAACGCTATGGTATCAAATCTAAATCAAAGATTTCTTCAGATTTAGGGCGATGTAAAAAAGATCGAAAAGCATGAACTAAGGTATTGTCTAACTCCACCAAGCATCTCTGAGAAACACGTATCAAATGCCAAGAAAATCCTGACTTAGTTCTTCAATATTTTTCTTACAAAGGGTTGAACTTCTATCGAGATTGAAATCATACCTAGAATAGGAAAACATTAATGAATAGTCAAGTATCTTAGCATATCGGTGTGTTGAGTAAACTTTATCTGTAAGTGCATGCTTATTGTACAAATTGTTTGCTTTGATAAGTTGTATCTAATATAAAACTATGTAGAACTAATTGTTTGTGGATTGCCTTTGCCTTCCAACTTTTTAAACCTCAATGTGGGAACTTGTCCCTTATCAATTTTGTATATTTTCTTTGCTCCAGTTAGTAGATCTTAGAAATGATGATTGTCACTAAGCCAGCAATTTCAGCCCATATAAGTAAGAAGAGTTCATTTACTCCTATTTATGTATTTAGATCACTTATATTTTCAAGGAAAAAGGACAGAAATGACACTTCAGATCAATCAAATTTCACTAAAATGGCTATGTAATTTAAATTGTGTCTTGTTTTATATGGTTTACACACACCTTCTATACAGTTTCTATACGTATCTTATATGTATCAATATTCTATACAAAAATTATATAGTTTCGATACATAATTTCTACAATAACTGTACATTTTTTACACATTTCATACAGCAATTACATAATTTTTATACACTTTCTATATATATATATATATATATATATATATATATTATACATATACATATTTGATAGAACTATACAATTTCTATACATATATCTTATATAAATACATATTCTATATAATAATTTTACTGTTTGTATATAATTATATTTAATTATTATTTTTATTCAACTACAAATAGAATATTTTTCAGTTAAAAAATTGTAGAAAAAAAACTAAAAATATTTTTAGAAAAGTACCGAATGACCTAAGTTGAAAGCTATATTAGTATTGTATATGGATAGTATCAATAAGATATATAAACTGTATCTGAACGAAATGAGCCAAATTACTCAAATTGAGAAGGAATAGATAATGACTATTATGTGGCAATAATATATTCGATAGGACATTTTATGTCCATAGGCCCAAACTTGAGCTACTTTTTTTCAAAAGACCTATACGATGTCTTTTTCTTATTTTCAATGGATTTGTATGGATTTCAACTCATTTTAAAAGATCATAAAAATATGGATAAATATGGATACACATTTAAACATAAGATCACCCATATATGCTTAAAATTTTTGGTTGCACTACAAAATTTAATCTTTTTTTAATAAAATGAAAATTAAGGATAGGAGTAGAGTGAGCTGCAGTGGTTGGGGCTAGGGTTGAGGGAGAGAAAAAATATTTTTTTATTTTTTTAAAAATACTTTTTTAAAATTATTTAATACAAAGTTGGAGGGGGGGAGGGAAGGAGGTAAGGAGGGGGTAGAACTTTTTTTTATTATTAAACAATAAAATTATTTAATTTAAAAAAAAATTGGGGGGAAGGGATGGGGGGTTAAGGTACGGTGGGGTGCAAATTTATTTTTAAATATTTTAGTTTTCTTTTATTGGAAAAAAATTCACCTTTTGAAAAAATATATTCTTTTTTTGGGGAGGGGGGAGGTTGGGAGTTTATGGTTTGGGGGGGAGGTGTAGGGGGTGCAATTTTTTTTTATCTTTTTTCTTTTGAAAAAAAATCATTTGTTGATTTTATTATTTTTTTCTATGGGGGGGGGGGGGGTTATGGTGAGGGGAGGGGGTAGGGTAGGGTAGGTGGTGCAGTTTTTTTTTTTTTAATTTTTATCTTTTTGAAAGAAATTTTTTGATTTTTTTTGGGGGTGGAGGGGGTAGGGGTTACAAATTTCTTTTAAAACTTTTTAGTTTTTTTCTTTTTGAATTTTTTTTTAATTTTAGAGAGGGAGGTGCAATTTTTTTTTCTTCTTTTTGAGAAAAAATAAATTTTGTAGAAGGGGGGAGGGGGGAGGGGGGGTTAAAAAAAATAATTTTATTTTTTTAAAAATATTATGGTTTTTTGTGTGGGGTAGGGGTAAGAGATTAAAAAAGCTAGTTGATGTATAAATATAGAAGTTCTAAAATTTTGGCTTTAAGAGTTAAAAATTGGTTGAAACCATTTTTATATAATTCATATTTGATCAAGTACATATGACCCATATATTATGAGTTGATTGCAATAAATTCCATTTAAACTCACTCCATATTCAATGCATCCATATCCTCTTATTTACTACACTTAGTTGTCACGATCCAAAAATAGAGTAGGCAAAGTCATTTGTCACAACCTCCGGTATAATTAAGTCTATCCCAACCCAAATAATAATTAAGTAATTCAGAAGTGAAAAAAAAAAGAATCACACACACACACACATTAATTCAAAGATATATCTAGGCCTGATTGTCACTAGTCTAAGCCTCTACATACAAAATGATATCAATAGCTATGGTATCTTAATTATGGGTTAGGATAAGGTAAATAAAGAGAGATCAGGTAAGCTATGAATTTACCAGCCACTACCTCAATCTCCGCAACTTCAATGCTAAAGGAACACAATCTATAATCTACTACTCAAACCAAATATCTGTATGGAGTGCCCAAAAAAAGAAAGAAAAAGGAAAGCGAAGCAATAGTTAGTACAAAACACATGTACTCAACAATTATAAGCATCGTTAATAACCAATTGTAATTCAAAATGATGGCGGGAACCACCCCCTCAACTACTCAAGGTTTCTCCAAATAAATCTAAAATCGATAAATACTCCACTCCATTTTATAAGGATATTCGAACACAATAGTCTTAGAAATATCAATATACAGGATATACTAAGCAATCCAAGTGAGTTAGCACTAGTCATTATTATGATCAATAACTATTAGTAAATCATTATAAGGGAAACTCACCAACAGAGTATAGTGGTGTTTGGAAAAGTAAAATAGTATTTTTAAGCACTTATTTTTAAGTCAAATAAGTAATTATAAGCCAAAAGTAAAAAGTAGGGTATTACCAACTAATGACTTTTGGCCTTTGGCTTATAAGACACTTATTAAAAGTCAATCCAAATAGGATCAAGGCTAATTATCATGTTTAACTAATAATCTAGAATAAAATAGTGATAGTGTGCAATTATGTGTATGTTATGTTGCAAATAGGTGCGACACTACATGTCTCACTAATCAATCTATAGTCATGCCCTACGTCTCATGAATATCTCAACTCTTAAATCAAACTAGAGGTGGTATAATATGATATAATGTAGTAAAATGAATGTGGAATACGCAATATCACGAACAAGATTCAAACATGATAATTCAACACAAAAGTAAATATTCAAATACAATATCCACACATACCAAAGAAATGTCATGCAATTTAAGTAATTCAATGAAATGTAGTGATGATAATGGGATGATGATAAATTATCGAAAGTTATCACATGAATTTTTGTATACACCTACTGAGTCTCAGCGCTCCAAGATAGGACACATGATTGGTTCATAACCTACGTAAATTCTCATAAAGCCAATCTATCTCTAAAGATAATGTTCACAGATCAAGATTTATAAAGAGTTTATCATATCTCATTCAACCCCAAAGATATATTGATATGGGTGTCACGGGCTCGAGACCATTTACTAGAAGTCAAGCTTGAAAACTACAAAGGCTTCAAGGAGTATTTATAAAAATGGACGCGGTTGAGCTTATTGCAAACTCGTCCAATGGAGTGTGAGTATTGACATGTGGGGGCTGACATTAGGGGAACAAAATACACCCTAAGTCTGCCCCAAACACTCCACACCCTCCCATTTCATTTAGGGCAAAGGGGTCCTTTTGACATCCTTTTTGTAAAGACTATTTAAGATATTTCTTTAGTCTTGTTCTCTTTAGTTAGGTTATTCTTAAAAATTACTTGTAATATTGAACATTATATTTCTCTCAAGAAGAGAGTATACCACCATTTGACACCACAAGAAATGGTTTCTTCTTGTGTTGTGTGTATCAGCTAGAAATGAGAGTGCTTGAGGGAACCAAGCTCCTCTTGTGTTCCGTAAGAACGTGGTTCTTGTTAACTTATTTTATAGAGGTTTTAGAGTATTAATACACTCTTTAGTTTCTGTATTATGAGTTTGCCTTACGTCAATTTACATATTTTCTATATCGTTTAAGTTTGTGTTTGTTATTTTCGTTAAGTGTCTTGTGCGTGTGGACTGTTTGTGTGATTGTGAACTGTTTCATGTTGTTTTAGATACTGATTGGTATCATATATCCTTCAGTCTAAGAATTTTTAAAATTATCTCATTTTAATTCAAATTTAGTACTCCCTTCGTCTCATTGTATGTGTCGCCATTTTCTTTTTGAACCGTCCCTAAAAAAGTCACTTTTTCTTATTTAGTAACTATTTAATGGAATCATTCCCATTTTATCCTTAGTGGTTTCCACTTATTAAGAAGATTTAACAAAAAAGTAAGTATAAAAATAACTTTAAAAGGGTCAATTTTTTAAACTTTACAAACTCATCACTTATTTCTTAAACTTCATGCACGGTCAAATAGCGACGCATAAAATAGGACGAAAGTAGTATGTCTCAGTGCTATCAGTGTCTCATGAATATGTATATATCAAATGAGGATGTATTGCTCATAACCAATCAGTATAAAGATGATAATCTATTTAATATATGTAAAAAAGAGTTCATAATCAACTCAATATGTCAATAATTTATGATATCAGCCCTTGATGATACCATTAGAATAAATAGTCATATTAGACATTAGTAATATCATTTCAAACCCCTCACAAGTATCCATAATATAAAAAATAATTTAATGCACAAATAAGGTCTATGATAATAAGTCAAGCGATAAGTCGTCAATTTGACGACTTGTTAACACCTTTTAGGCTTAAATTATCATGGTATTCCATTGATTTGTTGTTAATCTGATGTATAATTCTCATTTGTGCATGTAAAGGTTGAAAATGAAGATGAGCAAACCATTCAAGTAAATTAGAGGTCAGATATAAAAGAAAAGGAGTCCTAAAGATCATATGGCGCGGGTGGTCAAAATGGCCAAAACAACCCCATTTGTATGCCCATCTGCACCTAATATGCTCTAGATCTACTCTGGATCTTCTTTGTATATCCTCTCGATCTGCTCAAGCATATTAATAGTGTAGTGACATTTTTGTAAATTCAAACGAACATGAATTTGGGGCTAAATTGGGGTTATTTTAGCTCATTTCCACCATCATTAAATATTATTGTAATACTCTTGAGATAAAAACATTAGAGTGAAGAATTAGTGATTTCTATTAAAGATTTATTGAAATTAAAGCTTGGATTTTGCATTCTTTTTTATTTTCTGTGGATCAATTTGATAAAAATTTAGGTAAATCTTTACTTTCTCTTTCTCTCTCTCTATGAGTAGCTAATTTTTCATCTTAGCATTATGATTGAATAGGTTTTGATTAGTGAATGGGTTTTATTTATTTGTATTTCTAATTAGCTAATCTATATGAGTTTTGAATTCATTCAATGTTTTAACTAAGAATTGGGGCTTACAAACCCCAATTAATTTAGAACCCATATCATTCTTGGCAAAGGGAATATGGGTGAGGAATTAATGTAAATAATAACTTGAATTAGTTCATTTAATATTATCGTTTAGACATAAGGATGTTAATTGAGGTCATAAATTGGTGAAATTGTTACACTTATGAGGTGTTCGACAGAATCCATTTGTGATATTTGGTGTTTTATTAACAAATTGATATCGAAACTTCTAGATCTAGTCTACGCATGAATTCTAGCTAAATTTGGATATATAATCAAATATCCATGCATGAACCCACACATAAGAAGGCATAACCCCAAGTCCCATAAAAAATTGATTAATTTCTAATTATTTCAAGCTCTGAAATAATATTCTTAAAACAATAAAATTATGAGATTTGAAATCATTCAAACACCTCCCCCCAAAAATTTTACTTTCATGTTTGTTTACCATACATTACAGTTCAACTCCTAGTTGACTTCTAACATTCTCAAGTATTCAATAATAAGATAATGCAATGCCCAGATTATGAGGTCCCAGACAAAATGCTTCAATCTTTCTATAGGGCATTGGATCAATTGAATAAGATAGTAACCGATTATCAAATAATCTTATGGTGTTGCGGTGATTTTATTGGATCAAGTGACCAAGGAAAAAAAAGTAGGCATAAATAAGACACCGAGGTGGCTGTGGGGGCTCCCTCCACATCTTTTGTAATCCAAGACCAAAGGAAAAAAGATGAGGAAAGAGAAAAGAACATTACTAAAGTGATGACACAACTTAATTTTCTCACCAAGCATGTAAAGGGATCTCCTTCAAAGGTAGTTAATGTTGTTGCTTCTAAGATTGTTGATGCTTATAAAGAAAAGTAAGTAGAGTATTTGGATGAGGAAATTCAATTCTTGTCGAACCAACCGGGTGTTTCTGCCCTACCTATCAAAGGCAAGATTGGAATCAAGGTTGGAAGAAAAGGGATCATGATAGAGATTGGTGAGATATAGATAATAATAGAGACTAAGATTAAAGAGATAAGGATAGAAACTACGACCAGTACGTACCTCCACATAATAGGGACAAGGGTAAAAAGTCAAGCTCTATTAACTTAGAGAAGTTCCAAAGTGAAGATGTTCTTACACATATCATAATGGGTATTCAGGAAAACAATAAGATGGTGAGAGATCTGAAAAGTGATTTCTCACAACTCAATCAAACAATGATATCTCATTTGACCACTATCAAGCAGCTTGAAACTCAAGTAGGTCAAATATCGACTTATCTCAATGCAAGGCCAAAGGGTGGATTGCCTATTGACACAGTTACAAATCCTAAGAATGATAATCACGTCATGAAAAGTTTCACTAGAATGGTCGAACTGTTGGTAAAGATGTTGAATTTGATGAAGACCCTAATAAAAGGAGAAATGATGAACAAGCCAATAAAAAGAGAAAGTGACTAGAGAAACTGAAGGATGCGGTTCCACTTGTTGGAAAGACAATTCATGGCCGCCCCTTATATTTAGGGTATTATGTTCGGTTTTTCTATGTAATAAGTTAGGATATAAATAAATACTTATTAGCCTTATTTTTGTTAGTTTATGAATATGGATGATTGAACAACCATTTTTTTCTCTTGAGTGAGAGTGAAAAAAATAACTAGGGTAGCATTTAGTGTGGAATCACTAGTGTTGCAATTTGTCTTAGAAACGTTTGTACGTGAGGAGATTGACATCCCTCTTATATCTACGTAAGAGTTTGCTGTTACTTGTATGAATGTTAAGGATCTTAATGTTTGTAACGCATTTTGGTTCTTAGGGTTTTGTATAAGTTTTTATCAAGCTACTATCCTTTAATTAATGCACTGTTGTTGTGTTTTGTATCTTCTCTTCCTTATCTTGTTTCTGTGTGTTTCTGCCTCACTAGTTGTTATCTTGTTTCTATCTTTGTTCTTGTGTTTCATGGATCTTTTTAGTGTTCCGTACTTGTATCTGTATCAAAATTTATAGTGGAAAGGTTCATTTGTGTTTTCGGGTGGCCTATAGAGGACATAAAAGGCATTGTTCCCAAAAGTTCTACAAATAAAGCCAAAAAAGAGGTGGCATAATGTTAAGAGATTGAATCGAGAATTTTGTAATAGTGAATATCTGCTTCTCTTAAACTATAGGTTTAAACGTTTTTTGAGAAAACTTAAAACTAAGTAGTCCAGCCCATTCATGGTCTATGATATCTATTCAAAGGAAAATTTTACTTAAAAACCATGAGAAAAATAACTTCTTAGTGAATAGACCAGGATTGAGGCATTACCATGTTGGTGAATTCAGAGCGACTACGGTTGGTTCACTTCGATTCAAGGATCCAAAATGATGATCAAATGATGTCGTGTCATATTCATAAATAAGGTTCTTATTAGGAGGCAACCCAAGGTTTTTTATTGATATTTCTAATTTTTTATATACTAATTTGGTTTTTTTTGGTGTTTGCAGGTGATATCATAAGTCAAGATGTGTGAAGGAAGGTTTGGGGGCTTAAAACTATGCCTCGGGCCAATATTTAATTTGAAATTTTGCTAAAATATGGTTGTTCCTACCTGGAAATGCTTAAGCAATCTAGAAGCATATGGAACATAGGAGGAGGTAGCATACACCGCCTGGATATACTTGAGAAGTCCAAGCGCAGACCAGGTGTAACCAGAACACAGTTCAAGTGCAGATCAGGCGCAGTTGGAGCGTTGGAGAGGCATAAATCACTGGGTATGTCCTATTTCTACCTATGCTGAATCTGCTTGAATAGTCCACGCATAGGTCAAAAGCATATTAAACGCATAATGCACTAGTTTGGGATCGTTTGTCACTCTTCAATATCTCAAATAATTCACTTTCTTTATAAGTTCAAAAGTTCATAAACTGAATTCAAATTTTGTCTCCCTATAACAAGAATTAAGCTCGAAATACTCAAATTGGACATTTGTTTCATTTTTGTCCTCTCTTCAATAATGTTAAGGTATGATCTTTTATGGTTTTATCTTAGAATTCACTTGAAAGTAGAAATAGTGCTTCACATCCCATGATGCTTTTTCATTTGAATTTGAATTGTGTGAGCATATTTTGATGGTTTAGACTTTCTAGAGCCATTATTTGGGAATGGGTTCCTTATTTTTCATGTTCAATTAGTAATTCTTTCTCAATGAAACTAGTGTACACCATTTGTTTGGTAATTCATCCAATTGAATTTTCTTGTTTAATTAGTATGGTGGGTGTCTCAACTAGGATATTATGAGCATCACGGATATTTTTGGAGGTAATTTTGTGAAATGAGCTTGCTCACATGTCCATTTATTCCTTTTTCCATGTTCTTAGTTTGAATGTGCGCCATATGTTTGCAAAAATGTCAATAAGAAATTAATGCCTTGAATTCTTGCAATGGTTAATGTGATCTTTCATGGGACAAGATATGATCTTTCTTAAAGAATAATTTTCAGTTCAATTGGTCCTAAATGTTGAATAATCGATAGTTATTGGATGAAGTAGTTTGTTAAGAAATATGAAATCCCTGAGTTTTATGGATCAACATGCCTAACATGGAACCTACGAGTGAAGTCTAAGTAACCTGCGAGACATGAATGCTTGCCTTGTCCTATGATAGATTAGGTAGCACCATTCTAAAGGGTATTGGGTCATTCTTGTTCTATTGGGGGTCGTGGATGTTCTATGCACTAGAATGGTAAAATTAGAAGAATGGGTGACAATGTAGAGTCCAAATAGGTAAGTGTTGTGATGAAAGAGTCCCATAAGTTGTAATGATGAAATTACCTTTCATTCACCTTTATTTTTCCTTGGTTTATTTTTCTTTCTTAACATATGAAAATCACAAAAAAATATGTTTTATCATTTTTCTTTTGCTTTGGTTTTTGTCTTTTCCTTTTACATAGGTATGTCTCCGAGGATGAACTTTCCATGGAATGTTAAGAAGGGCACTGTAATACCCAGCATGTTTCTAAGCTTGGAAGTGAATACGTATTCCTACATCTGAAATCTCCTATCCAGTGATTCATACTTGAGTACATGACTTACAATGAATATCCTAGTGATGGGATAGCTTATGATGTATTAAGCATGTTCATATGAGTCACTTAAGGTAATACAAGCTAAGAGTTTTTGAATCCATCAAGTTTTAGTGTCGTATTCTGCAAGGGTCATCTTTGAGAAAGTATAACTCAATGTTAATGAGGCATTTTGGCTGATTTAGACCCACCAAATTGTAGATAATTGAATTAGCTTTCCAACAATACCAATTTCTCCTTAATCCAATACCCAAGTAAAAAGTTATGCCTATTTTCATGAGAAACAGTAAGGATAGGCGATTGGTTAGGCGCCACCCAACAAAACATTGGCGATTGGTTAGGCGCCGCCCAACCTAGCTTAGGCAATCATTTGGGCGCTACCTAAGTAAGTTCCAGGGGCCAAAAACACTCTGTTTGAGTTATTTTAAGGGTATTTAAGTCTTTTAACACTCCTTACACATCCCTAAACTTAACCCTAAAAAATATATAGCTTCTAAACATATTACAACCCTATTATAATCTCAAAGCTCATCATCCAAGAGAACTAAAAGAGAAAAACAACTAGGGTTGCGTAACTAAGCCTGAAGATCCGATTTCAAGAAAATTCCTCCGTCAATCATCAAGAATCATCCTTCTAAGGTATGCGTGAGTTGATTCATGGACTTCTTTCATCCATGAAGCTCATGAACCATCTTCTAATTTTTTTATGATGTTTATGTTGTTAGTGGTTGATATTCATGTGGTTGGTGTTTGATGATTCCTATGATGGGATCCTAGTATGCTTAATGTGAGGATATGGTGGTATTTAACGTATAAATATGCGAAATTGGATGTTGAATATTTATAATTTTGATGAATCCACCTATGCCTAAGATGTGCATGTAAGGTGTTTGTGAAAATACCTAAGAGAATAGAAATCATGCTTTTATGACATAATAAGTCCTAAATGACTATTCCATGTTCTAAGTTTATGTTCAACGTGATCCCCTTACTATTGTCTTGAATTGAAGAAGTTGTATCAGATTCTCATGATATTGTTGAGATATGGAATGACCATGTTATTGAAGCCATGCAATTATATACATGTTGTGTGCATTCCCATCATGTGATAGTTTATTGAGAATCATTCTTATTATGAAAGCTTTACTTATGATATTGTGAATTGTGGACTCAAATCTTGTGATCAAGTTATGTCATGTGTGTCAGTTTCCTCCTATCGAGTCCTGGGGGTACTTGTACCCGAAAACTATTGCTGTGTGCCTAGAGCCATGTCATATTTCATGATATTCGAACTCAAGCTATGATTCCATAGACTTCAGTCAGTCATGTGACTCAGGAAAACCTCATGATCTTAGTCAGTTGTCAGATATCAGTAACATTCCTCCAGTCAATGGAATTCAGTAAGATTAAGTCATGCACAGTTAGTTATTCATGTCTAGTCCTTCCAGATTGGAGTAGAGGTTAGCACCGAGTGAACCCAATGATGGGAATTCACCCGCCAGTTCAGGGTGTGATTCTTAGTAGTCATTCTTGTGTTCCAGAACTACGTAGCTAGCGTAGGTTGAGATATCTTAACTCATCAGATTAGGGTTGATGAGGTGGCTTAACCCGTCAGTTTAGGGTTCCCATCGTTCTCATTGAGTACCCACCTAATAAGGGTCAATTACAGACTTTCCTTACCGATGGCATGATATTGACACCCCTCCAGTCGGGGCATAGATAGGACCCCAGCTTATCCATAATGGCATACGTGGGTCATATCAGTTAAACATTACTTCCCACATTTTCAGTATCAGTATCAATAAAAGAACTCATGGTTTTTTTCCAGATTTTACCATATAAAGACTGTCACATATAGTCGTCCATGTTATCAGTTAGAGTATTAGTTATGACAGTTATCAGTAAACCATGTATTAGCTTACAGGTCATGCTATCATGTATTCACGGTCCCAATTTCTATATATATGTGTTTGCACTCCCATGTTCATATTATTCAGTCAGTGATTTTCATCCATGAAACCCTTTATGTTCAACCTACCTTCCTCGTATACTCAGTGCTCCAGTTGTACTGACGCATTTGTGCTATGGTGCTTTCTTTTCATGTTACACCATAGGTTTCGAGACATGAGCTCCAGTCCAGCAGTAGCGGTAGCATTCCAGTAGTAGAGACACAATAAGTCCTCATTGATTCGAGGATAATATGATTTCATACATTTATTTATTTATTTAGTTCAGTTTTATGGAGTTACTTGGAGACATGTTACTTCAACTCCTTATTCAGATTGTTTACAGGCTTTCAGATTTACGTTCAGATTTAGCTTTCAGATTGAGTTGTTTTGGGTATTTTCACCCACATGATTTTATTCTGTTGAACCTTATGTCCTTATAGCTCTATGTATTCCACATTATTATATCATTAATTGCAGTATACAGGTATAGATATCAGTCATGGGTTAGCTTGTGGTCCCTCGGGGTCATGAGCACTGTGTAGCATTTTGGTTCACCGAATTGGGGTGTTACAAACTTGGTATCAGAGCCTAAGGTTCAATAGAGTCCTAGGAAGTCTGAAAGACACATCTAGTAGAGTCTTGTACATGGGTGTGTTGCGCGCCACATTTATGTGCGGGAGGCTATAAGATGTTTTAGGAACAGTCCCCTTTCTTCATTATTCATGTCATGATAGTGAGCATAATCACAAGTTAAACTCTCAGTCTAATCCATTCTTCTCTTATTCCAGTCCATGTCCCTAAAGAGAAGAAACCAGCTAGCTCCTCAGCCCGAAGATCCTTTGGGATAACATGTTTCCCATACGGAGTTTAAAGCCGTATTTACCATAGTTGCTCAGTCCATGGCTGCACAGAATGAACGGCCACCAGTCATTCCAACCAATCCAGTGGCTAATCCCAAAGCATCTAGGGTTTGGGACTTCACGCGGATGAACCCCCTATCTTTCCATGGGTCTAAGTCTGATGAGGACCTTCATGAGTTCATTGACCAAGTCCAGAAGGTCATTGACATCATGGGTGTTACTTCTATTGAGAGTGCTGAGTTAGCCGTCTACTAGTTATAGGATGTTGCTCATGATTGGTACAAACAGTGAAAGTCTGAGAGGTTAGATGATACAGGCCCTATCAAGTGGGAGGAATTCGTCACGGCCTTCTTAGATGGATTCTTTCCCCAAGAGCTGAGGGAAGACAAAGTTCTTGAGTTCATCAACCTTAGGCAGGGGAATATGACGGTTAGGGAGTATTTTCTTAGATTTACTTAGCTATCCAGGTATGCTCCTCATGTGGTTGCAGACAATAGAGCTAAGATGAGCAAGTTCATGTTAGGGGTCAATGATAGCATGGTAAATGAGTGTAGGTCTACGATGCTGATCGGTGATATGACCTTAGCAAGACTCATGACCCATGCCCAGCAAGTAGAAAATCAGAAGTTTAAGACAAGGGAGAGGCAGAACAAAAGAGCAAGGTTAGGCAACTTCAACTTTGCTCACCCCAAGTCAAATGGAGGAAACCATTCATAGTTTCACTACAAGTCACCCATTCTAGCTCCTTCCTCTGCCAGCGCTCCAGTGCCAAAGTTCAAAGACGGCAATAGATACAAAACACCAGGCTCTAAATCTCAGGGCAGTGTTAGCAGTGCCCAAACGAATCCCTTTTGTCATAACTGTGATAAGAACCATAAGGGCATTTGTAGAGCCGGTAGTGATGTCTATTTTGGTTGTGACAAGCCAGGCCACAGGATTAGGGAGTGTCTGCAGTCAAGTCTTCAGGGTCAGTAAAATCATTTTATAGCTCAGTCTAGTCACCCGAACTAGCAGGGTGCTATTTCTAGTGCTACCAGTAGGCAACGCCCAAGAAGACTCTATGCTCCTCAGTACCGGCAGGATCAGGAAAATTCTCCTGATGTCGTTACTGGTATATTACAGATTTTCCATGTTCATGTTTATGCTTTGCCAGACCCAGGTACATCTTTTTGTTTTTTTAATCCATACATAGCAGGTGATTTTGATATCAGTCCCGAAGTCCTAGCAGAGCCCTTCTCAGTCTCTACCTAAGTGGGTAAAGCCATCATAACCCGGTGGGTATACAGGAACTGACCAGTTATGATATCTCAGAAATCCACGTCAACAGATTTACTGGAGTTAGAGATGACTGATTTTGATGTCATTGTCGGCATGGATTGGCTTCATTCCTGCCATGACACAGTCGACTATAGAAATAGGATATTTCAGTTTCAGTTCCCGAATGAGCCCGTCCTAGAGTAGAAGGGTAGCATTTCATTATTCAGGGGTCAACTTGTTTCCAACCTTCGAGCAAGGAAAATGATTTCTAAGAGGTGTGTGTATCATCTCGTGCATGTTAAAGATTCTAGTTCTGAACTCCCATCCTCAAAACATTTCCTATTGTTAATAAATACTCAAATGTCTTTCCCGAAGATCTTCTAGGCATTTTTACCCAAAAAAACATAGACTTTAGCATAGACCTTCTTCCAGATACTCAACCTATTTATATTCCGCCATACAGAATGGCACCAGCAGAACTCAAAGAACTGAAAGATCAATTAAAGGGTCTATTAGATAAGGGATTCATCAGACCCAACATTTCCCCATGGGGTGCTCCAGTCGCATTCGTGCGCAAGAGAAACGGTTCTCCCAGGATGTGTATTGGTTACCATCAACTCAACAAGGTCACAGTCAAGAACAGACATCCTCTTCCCAGGATTGATGATCTATTCGACCAACTTCAGAGTGCCAGTTACTTCTCCAAGATAGACCTCAAATCAGGCTATCATCAGCTTCGAGTTAGAGAATGTGACATTCCGAAGACAACTTTTCATACTTGGTATGGTCACTTCAAATTTTTAGTTATGTCATTTGGTCTTACCAATTCCCCTGCAGCTTTTATGGATTTGATGAACCGTGTGTTTAAGCAGTACTTGGACATTTTTGTCATAGTCTTTATAGATGATATTCTGGTCTATTCTCGCACAGAGAGTGATCATGCAAACCATCGCAGGATTGTTCTTCAGACTCTCTGGGATCACCAGTTATTCGCTAAGTTCAGCAACTGCAAATATTGGCTAAGATCAGTAACATTCCTTGGTCATATTATTTCTGGTGATGGCATTAGAGTAGATCCTCAAAAAACTGAGGCAGTAAAAAACTAGCCCAAACCCGTATCTCCATAGATATTAGAAGTTTCTTGGGTTTGGCTGGCTATTACAGATGATTTGTTGAGGTATTTTCTTCTATTGCATCTCCCATGTCCAGATTGACTCAGAAGAAGATTAAGTTTCAGTGGTCAGATTCACGCGAGAAGAGCTTTTAAGAGTTGAAGACTCGACTCACCTTAGCTCCAGTTCTAGCTATTCCAGATGGTTCAGAAAACTTTGTAGTCTATTGTGATGCATCCAGAGTGGGTTTAGGTTGTGTCCTCATGTAGCATAGTAAAGTCATAGCCTACGCCTCCTGACAGTTAAAGCCACATGAGAAAAATTATCCTACTCATGATCTTGAGTTAGCAGCGGTAGTTTTTGCCTTAAAGATTTGGAGGCATTATCTCTATGGAGTTTATGCAGATGTCTTCACAGACCATAAAAGCCTCATGTATGTCTTTTCCTAGAAAGATCTCAATCTTCGCCAGAGAAGGTGGTTAAAGCTCTTTAAGGATTACCACATAAGTGTTCTTTATCATCCGGCGAAGGCCAATATTATGGCCGATTCTCTCAGTCGACTCTCCATGGGTAGTATTTCTCACGTTGAGGATAGTAAGAAAAATATGGCTCAAAACATCCATCAGCTTGCCAGACTAGACGTTCGGTTAGTTGATTCTTCAGAGGGTGGTGTATGTATTCATAGTAGTTCATAGTCATCTCTAGTTTCCTAGGTGAAAGAGGAACAAGAAATGGATCCTAGACATATCAAGCTCAAAGAGTCAGATCAAAATCAGAAAGTTGAGCTTTTGTCCCAAGGGGGAGATGGTCTTCGTCGTTGTCAAGGTCGCTTATGTGTTCCAGGTGTAGATGAATTGAGGCAGCGAATTCTTGCAGAAGCGCATGGTGCACGATACTCTATTTATCTAGGGGCCACTAAGATGTACTGTGATATGTGGGACATCTATAAGTGGAGTGGGATGAAGAGAGATATTGTAGAGTTTGTGGATAAGTGCTCAATATATCAGCAGGTTAAGGTAGAGCATCAGAAACCTAGTGGTTCTAAGCAAGAGTTCACTATTCCTACTTGATAGTGGCAAGAAGTTAACATGGACTTCGTGACGGGTTTGCCTAGAACTCGTCATCAGCATGATTCAGTCTGTGTCATTATAGATAGAATGACCAAGTCAGCTCATTTCCTTCCTATTCGTACTTCTTATTCCGGTGAGGATTATGCCAAACTATATATCAAGGATTTAGTCAAGTTACACAACATTCTACTATCTAGCATCTCAGATAGAGGTACCCAGTTCACTTCTCACTTTTGGAAAGCGTTCCAAATGGGTCTCGATACCCAAGTCTATCTTTGCATAACATTTCATCCTCAGACAGATGGTCAAGCAGAAAGGACCATTCAGGCTCTTGAAGATATGCTAAGGGTATGTGCAATTGACTTCAAGGGAAGTTGGTACAACCACTTGCCTTTGATCGATTTTGTATTAAACAATAGCTATCATTCTAGTATTCAGATGTCTCCATTTGACGCTCTCTATGGTAGGAGATGTAGATCTCCAATTAGTTGGTTTGAAGTTAGTGAGGCCTTAATCATAGGTCCTGACTTAGTATTCTATGCCTTAGAGAAAGTTCAGTTGATTAGAGTGAGACTCTGGGCTACTCAGAGCCAACAGAAGTCCTATGTATATCTTCATAGAAAGGATCTCGAATTTGAGGTCAATAACTATGTCTATCTTAAGATCTCTCCCATGAAGGGAGTGAAAAGGTTTTGCAAGAAAGGGAAACTCAGTCCCCGGTGTATCGGTCCCTTCAGAATTCTTTATAGCTTCAGCAAGGTAGCTTATGAGCTTGAGTTGCGTTCCGATCTAGCCTCAGTCCATCCAGTCTTCCATGTCTCTTTGCTAAAAAAGTGCATAGGTGACCCAGCAGTTGTTTTCCCTATTCAGAGACCAATATTCAGAACAGCCTCTCCTATAAAGAGATTCCAGTTGAAATCTTAGATTATCAGACTCATAGATTGAGGAACAAAGAAGTCCCTCTAGTCAAGGTTCTTTGGCAAAATCAGTCTCATAAGGGAGCTACTTGAGACGCAAAAGCATATATGCGTACCAAGTATCCTCACCTATTCCCCACCAATTCAGATCAAGCTCAAGGTAATGGTTCTCCGTAATCTTATTCAGTTTTATGTTCATGTTTCCAGTATAAACTTGATACCTATTAACCGTTTCATACTCAGTAATGTATTCATGTGTCAGTTGTTCGTGCATCAAATATGCACGAGTTTAGTATGTTTTGAATATCAGTCATGAGATCAAGTTAAAGTTCTTCATGTTTAATTCAGGTTCTATTGTCTTGTATCCTTTCTCAGTAAATTTTCATTTGAGGACAAATGTTCCTAAAGGGGAGATATTGTAATACCCCGCATGTTTCTAAGCTAGGAAGTGAATAAGTATTCCTACGTATGAAATCTCCTATCCTGTGATTCATACTTGACTACAAGACTTACAATGAATATCCTAGTGATAGGATAGCTTATGATGCATTAATCATGTTCATACGAGTCACTTAAGATAATACAAGCTAAGAGTTTTTGAATGCATCAAGTTTTAGTGTTTGATTTTGTAATGGTCATCTTTGAACGAGTATAACTCGATGTTAATATGGTATTTTGGATGGTTTAGACTCACCAAATTGTAGAGAATTGAATTAGCTTTCCAACGATACCAATTTCACCTAAATCCAATACCCGAGCGAAAAGTTATGCCCATTTTTGTGAAATACAGTAAGGATAGGCGATTGGTTAGGCACCGCCCAACCAAACATAGGCGATTGGTTAGGCACCGCCCAACCTAGCTTAGGCAATCACTTGGGCGCCACCTAAGCCCGTTCTAGGTGCCAAAACACTCCGTTTTGAGTTATTTTAAGGGTAATTAAGTCTTTTAACACTCCTTACGCATCCCTAAACTTAACCATACAAAATATATAGCTTATAAACATATTACAACCCTATTATCATTATAAAGATCATCATCCAAGAGAACTAAAAGAGAAAAACAACTAGGGTTGCATAACTAAGCCTGAAGATCCAATTAGAAGGAATTTCCTCTGTCAATCATCAAGAATCTTCCTTCTAAGGTATGTGCGAGTTGATTCATGAACTCCTTTAATCCATGAAGCTTAAGAACCAACAACAACAACAACAACAAACCCAGTGTATTCCCACCTAGTGGGGTCTGGGGGGGGTAAGATATACGCAGTCCATACCTCTACCTCTGAAGAAGTAGAAAGGTTGTTTCCGATAGACCCCCGGATGAAGCTTAAGAACCATCTTCTAAATTTTTTGTTGTGATGTTTATGTTGTTGGTGGTTGATGTTCATATGGTTGGAGTTTGATGATGCCTAACATGGGATCTTTGTATGTTTATTGTGAGGATATGGTGGTATTTAATGTATCAATAAATGAAATTGGTGGTTGAATATTTGTAATATTGATGAATCCACCTATGCCTAAGATGTGCATGTAAGGTGTTTGTGAAAATACCTAAGGGAAAAGAAATCATGCTTTTATGACATAATAAGTCCTAAATGACTATTCTATATTCTAAGTTTATGTTCAACGTGATCCCCGTGCTATTGTCTTGAATTGAAGAAGTTGTACGAGATACTCATGATATTGTTGAGATTTGGAATGACCATGTTATTGAAGCCATGCAAGTATATACATGTTGTGTGCATTCCCGATCATGTGATAGTTTGTTGAGAATCATTCTTATTTTAAAAGCCTTACTTATGATATTATGAATTGTGGACTCAAATCTTGTGATCAAGTCATGTCATGTGTGTCAGTTTCCTCCTATCGAGTCCTAGGGGTATTTGTACCCGAAAAATATAGCAGTATGCCTAGAGCCATGTCTTGTTTCACGATATACGAACTCAAGCTATGATTCCATAGACTTCAGTCAGTCATATGACTTAGGAAAACCTTATGATTTTAGTCAGTTGTCAGATATCATTAAAATTCCACCAGTCAATGGAATTCAGTAAGATTAATTCATGTACAGTTAGTTATTCATGCCCAGTCCCTACAAATGGGAGTAGAGGTTAGCACTGTGTGAACCCAAGGATGGGAACTCACCCACCAGTTCAGGGTGTGATTCTTAGTAGTTATCCTTGTGTTTCAGAACTACGTAGCCAGTGTAGGTTGAGATATCTTAACCTATAAGATTAGGGTTGATGAGGTGGCTTAACCCATCAGTTTAGGGTTCCCACTGTTCTCATTGAGTACCCATCAGATAAGGGTCACTAACAGGTTATCCTTACTTGTGGCACGGTATTGATACCCCTCCAGTCGGGGAAGAGATTGGACCCCAGCTTAGCCATAATGGCATACATGGGTCATGTCGGTTAAACACTACTTCCCACAGTTTTAGTAACAGTCTTAATAAAAGAACTCATAGCGTTCTTTAGATTTTAGTATATACAGGATTGTCAGTTATAGTCATTTATTTTATCAGTTTCAGTATCAGTCATGACAGTTATTAATAAACCATGTATTAACTTACAGGTAATGCTATCACATATTTATGGTCGTAGTTTCTATATATGTGTGTTTGCACTCCTACGTTCATATTAGTCAGTCAGTGTTGTTCATTCATGAAACCTTTTATGTTCAGCCTACCTTCCTCTTATACTCAGTACTCCAATTTTACTGACGCATTTGTGCTATGGTGCTTTCTTTTCATGTTACACCACTTGTTCTGAGACACGAGCTTCGGCCCAGTAGTAGCGGTAGCATTCCAGTCGCAGAGACACAGTGATTCCTCATTGATTCGAGGATAATATGATTTGATACATTTATTTATTTCTTCAGTTTAGTTTTATGGACTTAGTTGGATTTATGTTCCTTCAACTTCTTATTCAGATAGTTTAGAGGCTTTTAGATTTACGTTCAGATTTACGTTCAGACTTAGCTTTCAGATTGAGTTGTTTTTGGTATTTTCACCCACATTATTTTATTTAGTTGAACCTTATGGCCTTACAGTTCTGTGTATTCCGCTTTATTACCTCATGATTGCAGTATACAGGTATAGATATCATCCATGGGTTAGCTCGTGGTCCATTGGGGTCATGATCACCGTGTAGCATTCCGGTTCAGCGAATCGGGGTGTTACAGGTACTACTCTGGATAAGGAAAAGGTACAAGATACAACCAAAAAAAGGCAAAGAACCAACGTCTAAAGTAATCTAACAAGGCCCCAAAAGTTCAAACCAAGATGAGTTTCCTCTTATAGCGAACACTCTTAGAGGATCCCAGTCTGATAAGGCTCCAACTGAGATAGTACAACTACCCACTAACCTGGACTTGAGGTCCTATTTCTCCACAGGGAGTCTTTACTTTTCTCTACACTCTTTCTATTTTTTCCATTGGAGACAACACAATGATATTTAGTGGTGGTGGGGAATAGTGGGGCATTCTTATTATTCATTTGACAGCCTATACCTATTGTTTCATTTGATATCATTGGTTTGATTGATTGTATACACATACTCATACGCTATTTTTACATTTATCATTTTGATCTCTATTTACATTTAAATTTGTGTTTTTTATTTACTTTAGTCCTCATGAGACTCATACTTTGATGCTTATTTACTTTTATCCTCATGTAGCTTGTTCCTTATTAGTAACATGGATTTGGATTATCCCTTATTAGGTATATTGATGATAATCTCAGATGGTGCCCTTTTTTGGCTTGTCTCATGCATTTAATATTAATGTGATATCTAATTTATTGTGCATTGTTTTTGTCACATTTTTAATATATGCATCCAATAAAATTCAAGGGTTTTCTTTAAAACTCGGTTCTTTCCGAAGGAGCAAAAATTTTGTTCTCTCTTTCTTTTGATCTTTTCTCTTTACTTTAGTTTCTTTGTCAAATTGAGTGATAGTTCATGTATGATGGATGATAAGAAGACATTCTTAGGTGAAGTATCTAGTATTTTGAGTTGATTTAAAATAGACAAATATTTGAAAATACATTCAAAATATCATTGTCAAGTAATGAAATGATTTTTAGAAATATAAAAATTATAATTCTCTTTTTGAAAAAGAACAAGGAAGTTTTGAGCTTTCTCTTGAGTGAGACCATTAGATTTAATTTTTGGAATTCTCTTTACAAGGATGAGTCTTTGACTCGAAGTAACTTATTAAGCCCAAATATCTCAAATTGGTTGGGAGACAAACTTTTTGCTCTATGGGTACGATTTCATCTATGGTGAGTGATATGTCGTGGTTTCATGGAACATTTGATGCTTAAATAGTGAAATTACGCATAAACATAGGTAGTTTTGTTGGATATAATGTGTTTTGTATGTATTTCAAGTAAATTAGGTTGGAAGTGGTGCTGGACTGTAAAAAAGATGAAAAAGCTCGAAAATATAGAAGTACTGGTCAAACTATGAGACGTGTATCACCTTATGACTCGCAGCCAAAATAGTAGTGCTAACACTTGCAAGATCTGAGCTGAAAGATTTAAGTATAAATTGACCACGACTCATAAAGAGTGAGTATGAGTTGTGGTGTGCAATTGTAATGTGAACAAAGGACAAAGCTGAGTAAAGAAGCTTAGTAAAGGCTGACCACGACTCGCAAGGAGTGACTGTGAAGCCATACTGAGAATATTGTATAACGTCATAAAGATTGATACCCTAGTGGTGATGAATGAAGACCACAAGTTGTAATGACTTACTACGAGTCGTGGTGAGGAGTAATAATGATAACAGACTCAAGTGTCTTGAAGATGAAAAGCCACTAAAGTGACTATGATTAGCAGCATATGACTCCTAAGGTGACCCTACGAGTCAAAACCACTGTAGACTAAAGGGAGCTACGATAATAGGCAATAAGTCATATGGACTCATTGCTAGAGGCGTGACCACTGCCGACCTAGTTTTCTTATTTTGTTTTTATTAAGGTTTCTTTATTATCTTGAGATACTATAAATACCCAAGGGTTAGTACCTTGTTTTGTTACATACTTTTGATATATTTTTACATACTTCAACTTCTTGATACTTAATATTTTTTTAGAAAGCCCAGTTGGCTCAGAAAGCGGAGCTAGACAAGATAAGACCAGTATATAATCATCGAGCAATGCTTGACAATGATCAAGATAGAGTGCGAGGTGGAAGAGCTCTAGTGATCCTAGCTTATAGTATATACCTTCATATGATAAACACGAGGATATGGGATATGTTTAGCTTGCTGAGACATGAGCTAATATTCTTCCTACTCTACTCCAAATGTTAAGTTCGATATTTCTAGTGTAATGATCCAACTGTTGGATTTAAAAGATGTACTTTTGAGGTTGTCGGCAGATGATGTGAATATGCATCTTGCTAATTTTACCAAGATCTACATTTCGTATACCTTTACGGGGGTGGATCATAAAAAATTAAGATTGAGGTTGTTCCCATTCTCATTGATCGGAGAAGAATCATTGTGGATGGGGGAACGTCCGAGAGGCTCAACCATGACTTGGAATGAGTTTCACAAATAGTTTTTGAACTAGTTCTTTCCTCTTGCCAGGATGCTACAACTAAAAGATGAAATTTACAACTTCAGGTAGTTGCCCGCTGAGTCCATGTGTGAGGCGTGGTTGGTTAAAAAAAAGTTAAGTATGGTACTTAATCATACATTCTAAGGTCTAATTTGCTGTATATATTCTATAGATCCTTGACTATAAGTTCTAGGGTAATGAAAGACAATATCTTGAGGAGCATTTGTGCGCCTTCACTGGGATATATCGCAGCAAATGCTAGATGAGATCTCTATCACTAACCAAGGATGGCACACTTGGGAGGCTGATAGAGGTACTAGAATATATGTTGTTGGAGCTGCTAGTGACTATAGATATGGTAATGATTCATTAGCCTAAGAAGTTGCACAACTTAGAACAGATATTGGGTATCTCAAAAAATAGTTTTCAATAATGAATTCCAAAAAAATGAATGTTGTAGGGGTACAGGGGCCTACTTCTAGAGCTTATGAGTCTAATGTGGATGAGGAAATAAAGCATCTAGATCGAGAACTAGTTAGTTTCTAAGCTACAAGGCAAGGAAATTATGGTCAAAACTACTATAGTGATAGGTAATGATATATAAACAGAGAGTGAGATGGTGACTGAAGGTGTAAAGAGGACTATAAAGAGAAGAGTTATATATATATATATTCCACGGGTAGTCGAGATATCGAGTTGAGAATGAAAGCAATATTGTCCAAACTGGTGAAAGGATAGGAGTGTTAGGAGAGCCGCCTTCAGGAGATTAAGGTAGATATATCAGGGTTAAACAAAAAAGTTGAGTCATATGCCACTGATAAAACAACTGGAGCAGTGATTTGGCCAAATGTTGGCCACATTAAATCAGAGGCAACCTGACACTCTTCTTAACAATATTTTCCTAAATCCAAAAAAATAGTCAATTTCACACCATTACTACTAAGAGCACTAAAACCACCATGGATATCTCTATGCCTATTTCAAATAAGCCAAGGAATGATAGTGATGATATTGATGTTGATGAGACACCTGAAGCAGAATCTAAAAAATTTATAGGTGTTGAACATATTGGTGATAGGGGAAAAGGGAAATGGAATTCTAATGAGCTGATGTTAAAGACTATTCCAAGATCTCCCCCACTATTTCCTCAAACAATGAAAAAGAAAAAAGAAAAAAGGTCAATATCAGAAGATTCTATCGATGTTAAAGGAATTGTCTATTAATATTTCCCTTGTTGAGGCATTGGTGCAAATGCCTAGCTATTCAAATTTCATGAAAGATTTGGTCACTAAGAAGTGGACGTGATCTTTGGGCCCACTGACAATGTGCACTATTGTATTGATGTTGCTTAAATCATTAGTAGAGAAGAAGGAGAAACCAAGATCCTTCACCATTCCATGTACTATTGGGTCCTTCAACTTTGCTTAGGTTTTATGTTATCTCAAACCTAACATTAATCTAATGTCGCTGGTGTTTTATAAGAAGTTGGGAGTAGGGGCACCCAAACTAATATTGATAAAATTATTGATGGCTGACCGCACGGTGAAACCGATAGTGGGTATTCTTTGTGATGTTTTGGTGGAGGTAGAATCCTTCATATTTTTGACTAATTTCATTATTCTATATTGTGAGGTAAACTTCCAAGTCCCCATTATCTTGGATAGACCCTTCCTAGCTATAGGTAGGACCTTGGTTGATATGGAATTAGGGTAAATGAAGTTTAAACTGAATGATTAGCAAGTGATCTTCAATTTATGACAGTCAATGAAGCATCCTAATGAGATGCGGCCCATGTCTGTAGTAAACACCATTGAGAATAGTGTTGATGATGTTGTTGTACCCATTAAAGAGAGACTTAGAGTTGAGGAATTAGCAGCGGTTATTATGAATTTTTATAATAATGGTATTAAGATGCATAACGAGATGTGGGAGCTCTTTATGGGACTGGTTCTTACACTTATTCATCAAAAAAGATTTATCTGGATTTAAAAAATTAAAACCTTTCCTCTCGCTCGATTGTCTATTGAGGAACCACTGGCATTGGAGTTGAAATCCCTCCTCTTTTACTCGTGCTATGCATTTTTAAGGTACGATAATACCTTATCGTGATTAGTCCAGATGACTTAATTGAGATTGAGTTAAAGGATTTATTATTGGTATTGCAGAGGTTCAAAAGATCTATAGGGTGAACTATTGCAGATAATATGGGTAATTCGCTAAACATTTATACTCGCACGATCTAGTTTGAATCAAAATATGTTCCTAGTATTGAGTATCAGAGTAGGCTAAATACTCCTATGCAAGAGATGGTAAAGAAAGGAATTATCAAGTTGGTGGATGCTGGTGTAGTTTATCCCATTGTGGATAGCAAATGGGTCAGTCCTATTTAATGCATTCCAAAGAAAGAAGGAATTACTGTAATATCAAATATGAAAAATAAGCTTGTGCTGATGAGACCTATAATAGGTGGGAGAGTGTGCATGTATCATAGAGAGTTAAATACAAAGACCCTAAAGGACCATTTTCCTATGCCCTTCATATATCAGATGCTTGATATACTTGTGGGCAGAAGCTGGTATTGTTTTCTTGTTGGGTATTTGGGTTACAACCAAATCACTGTTGATCTCAAAGATCACGTAAAGACAACCTTAATTTTCCCTTATGGGACTCTTACATTCAAGTGAATGCCATTTGGGTTGTGCAATGCTCCCGCCCCTTTTAAAAATGCATGATATCGATATCTTTTGACTTGGCCGAAGACACTATTGAGGTATTTATGGACAACTTGTTTGTGGTTAGGGATTCTTTTAACAACTGTTTGGTTTACTTTTTCAATGCTCCTCGTAAATATGAGGAATACAACTTGGTGCTAAATTGGGAGAAGTGCCTTTTCATAGTAAATAAAGGTATTGTTCAAGGGCTCAAGATCTCAAAAAGGGGGCACTGAGGTAGATAAAGCAAAAAGTAAAGTTATTGAGAAAATTCCACCTCCAGTCTTGGAGAAGGGTATTTAGAGTGTTTTAGGCCATGTTGGCTTTCACAGGCTCTTCATCAAGTACTTCTCCAAGATTGCAAACCCTCTATGCAAGCTTCTTGAGAATAAGGTGAAGTCTAAAAGATTTTGAGTTCCTCAAGAAGCAGTTGGTGTCAGCTCCTATCATTATGTCTCCTAATTGGTACCTGCCATTTGAGATAATGCGTGATGAAAATAGTGTGGCCTTAGGTGTTGTCCTAGGACAAAGGTAAGAAAAGACCCTTCACTTGATTTACTATTCTAGCAAGGCATTAGACCCTACTCAAAAGAATTAGACTATTATCTAGCAAGAGTTGTTAACAGTGGTTTTTATCTTTAAAAAATTTCGGCCCTATTTGATTAGGAATAAGGTCATTTTCATATAGATCATGCAAAATTGAGATACCTAATGGCTAATAAAGATGAAAAACCAATGTTGATTTGTGAAGTACTCTTGCTATAGGAGTTTGATTTCGAGGTAAAGGACTGGAAAGGCACAAAAAATAAACTTACATATCACTAGTCCAGACTTAAGAAAGAAGCAATGTAGAAAGTGGGGAATGGTCTTGAAATTGATGATACTTTTCTAGACGAGCAGATTTTGGAAGCATCGCAAGACCTAATTCTCTAGTTTGCTAATTTTGCCAATTAGTTGGCAAGTGATCTTTTCCCAGAAGACTTTTCCTTCTAGCAGCGAAAGAGATTTATGCATGAGGTAAAAAAATTTTTTGGGGATTAGCCTTGTTTATTACAAATATGTGAATATGGTATGATTCATTGATACGTCCCGAAGGTGGAGATGATGAGTATTCTTGAGGCTTGTCATGCTTCACCTATTGGGGGTCACCATGGAGGAAACTGCACAAGCCACAAAATTTTGCAATGTCGGTATTACTGGCCTACAATCTACAAGGATGCTCATGACTTTGTAGTAGCTTGTGACCAATTCCAATGTCAAGGAAATATTTCACGACGCCAAGAACTACCCATGACCTCTATTTTGGAGTTAGATCTATTTGAGCTGACTTAATTGGTCCGTTTGTGAGCTCCTGTGGTATGAAATACATTCTGGTTGCAGTTGACTATGTGTCAAAATGGTTGGAAATAGTTGCACTCCGCAATAACAAAGGTAGAAATGTCACCTCATTTATGAAAAAACACATCTTTTCTAGATTTGACACTTTACGTGCAATTATTAGTGATGGTGGGTCACACCTCTAGAACCATTTGTTCAAGGCTCTGCTCGAAAAATACTATGTAAAGAATAAGGTGGCAACTCTTTACCATCCTCAAATAAGTGGGCACATTGGTGAAGACTGTGAATGCCAATAGGGCTGGTCAAGGAAGTTAGATTATGCATTGTGGACCTACCAAACAACTTTTAAGACCCCCATAGGTGCTTCTCCATATCATCTTATGTATGGAAAGGCATGCCACTTTCCCGGTGAACTTGAGCATAAGGAACTATGAGTGTTAAAGAAGCTAAATTTTGATAGGCATGATGCAGGTAAGTTGAGATTGAGCAAGGTGAATGTGTTGGATAAATTTTGACTCTGATCTTATGAAAGTTCTACTCTGTACAAGGAAAAGATGAAGTTGTATCATAAAAAAAAAATTTAGAAAAGAATGTTTGAGCTTGGTGATCTGGTCTTGTTATATAATTCAAGAATTTGCTTGTTTCCTGACAAGCTATAGTCTAGGTGGTATGGACCATTCACTATGGTAAGGGTGTGCCCACATGGTTCTACAGAGTTGAGAAATGATGATGAAGCCCCGTTCAAGGTGAATAGTCAAAGGGTGAAAGAACTATTTGGGATATCCTATGGAAGTGAAAGTGGTTAATAATATGGACCTTAGTTAAGTCTGAGTAACCAAGGAAATTGCGTCGTGCAACGATATTAAATAAAGTGCTGCATGGGAGGAAACCCATAGGGCTGGTTGGTGAAATCTGAGTATCCAACCTAGTCAGATTGTGTCATGACCTTAAATTAAGCGTTATGTGAGAGGAAACCCATGTTTTGTAATTATTTTATTATAGGATTACATGTTTGTTCAATGTGTAGGACCGGAGATTGCATGAATAAACTAGAAAATTTTTTGGTGCGAGGCAATATGACTCACCTCACAAGTCATAATAAGACGGCACGACTCGCGACCAAAGGTCGTACATACTTGGAGCTTGGACTCTTAGAACCAGCCGTAGCCAGTGACCACAACTCATCACCTTGAGTCGTGATGACTAGAGACTCACGTAAGTTTTCTTTCACTATGGAAAGAGACTACGACCCGTATCACTACATAACAAATTGTAGTCAAGACTCATGACCAGTCCCAATATCGCAGGCCTATCAGGTCCACCCGGTCTGATAGCAATGGGTTAAATAAGGAAAATTAAAATGATTAATTCCTATTGCTAATTTTTGAAACCTGGTCACTCCCTCCATTCCGGTAACCAATCAAAAACTCTCCACTTTTCATTCCCCAACATATCAATTGACATTTAGCACACCCAATGTAAGAATTTGCAAGAAATAGGACTCAAACCTAGTAAGGCATTATTTCAAGGAACTAAAAAAATTCAATCAAGGAAGCGTTGTTTGTTCAGTTTTTCTCTAAGTGGTGCTTCATTGTATAAACATTTCTTTGGTTCCTTGATTAAAATGCGTGCATGATTGTAATGCCCCGCAAAATCCTCTTTCAGTCTGAGCCTTAGAGCGTATTTGGTATAGCAAAAATCCGAGTCAAAATGTTTCATAAATATCCTCCCAAGTATCAAATACTTTTAAATCATATGGGAATATATTTGGGCATGAATTAAGATCATAGAGGTCCCCTAACACATGAACGAATTGAAAACTTTCCTATCGTTCAAGTTTTAGTGACTGTCAAAATTTAGGTCAACTTCAATCGACCGTAACTCATTGTATATTGATAAATGGGTGGTTTTATATATATCAAATGAAATATGTTTGAATTATCTTTCCAACGATACAAATTTTGCCTAAATCCAATATCGGAGTAAAGAGTTAGGCCCATTTTACTCCAGCATGTCAAGCTGAAAAATGGTGACGACGTTTCTGACGGGCTATCACGTTTCTGACGCCCTTTTTGATGATGTTGTCACATTCTGACGACATTTCTGACAATTTCGTCAGCCCTGGGCAGAAAATCAAGAATTTGGACCCCTTTTGTGATTACCATTCGTGACGTCCTATCATGAACCTCACGGCATGTCACGGATGGCGTCAAGTATATTTTTTCAGCAATTCAAGGGAGTTTTTGCAAGGGTATTTTGGTCATTTCCCACCCATTTTGAGACTATATAAATATGAGGAACCCTCATTCAAACCCTAATTCAATCATATATTTTCAACTCTCTCAAGAGAGTATAACTAGGGTTTCAATCAAGAACCCTAATCTTCCAAAAATCATCAATAAATCTCCAAGGTTTCTTCAAGAATCAAGTTCCTCATAGTATGGGCTCCAAGAATTTATTTATTTCAAGTGTGGATAAAGTTTGAAGCAGTAACGTTCCTCCAATTTCAAAGGTTAAGGTATGTAGATGTTTATTCTTAGGTCCCTTTCATCGAAGAAGCTCAAGAACCCTTTTTAAAACTAAAAGATTTTTATGTTTATGAGTTGTAAATGATTTGTATGAGTTGAAATGGATGTTTAATGTGTTGTTGAGTTTTGATTTATGTTTTCCTACAAAATTTATGAGCTTTTACCCTATTATGTGGAATTCATGTGATGTTTGTGATAGACCCTCTTGAAGTTGTTTTTCCATGTGATGTGTTCATGACTTTTAGGCGTAAAAATGGTTGAATAATTGAAGAACGTTCCTCATAGGTTTGATAAAGAGCTTAGGTGAAACATAAGGGCCACTATAGTATGTTGAATAGGAAACATCAAAATGTGAGCTAGTCCATGTATGTCTAGTGTTTGATAAAATGCCTTAGTGAGTGAAATGTACCAAGATAGCATGAAATCCTAAAGTACGTGTAAAATCGGTCGTGTCTAGTGGTTGTTGAAAGACCCTAGTGAACAAGTTGAGATAAGATGGTAGTAAATTCCCCAATATTGTGCTCTTTGATATATGCTAAACTTTTAATACATGTCAAGTGGTTAGCAAGTAAATAGTGACGTCTTAGTATGAAGTTTCCCCCAAATCAAGTGATATCCAAATACATGACAAGACCGATATAGGTATGAAGTACTTGATGTAAGATCTCTTTGAATGGGGTATAATCTAATAGCATGTCTTCCCTAGTCTACTATATGATGGTGAACTGATGTTGTTGATCCTTAAAGGTTTGGAGTGAACCTTTTGCGGTTGTGATGATGAATAGAGGTCTATGTTTCCTAAATGCTTAATGTGATGTCCTAAGGATCTTGAGAGGGAAAGTATGTCAATATGCCCAACTACTTGAAGTGATGCTTTAACTATTGTGATGATACATGAATGATTGTAATGATGAATTAATGCTTGTAATGATGAATGAATGATTGTAGTGATGAATGGATGACCGTGATGATGCATGAATGATTTGTGATAAAGAATGATTATGTCTTACTTTTATGTAATTGAGTCCTAGGGGTATTTATACCCGAAAATAAAGTTATTGTCTAGAGCCCGTGTCAGTTTCTCGATAATTCCAATTGAGCCATGATTCTCAGAACTCAATGAACTATAGAACTCTGTATCCTCAGACAAGTGCGATGCTTAATAATGATCAGTAATCTCAGTTATCTCTGTAATCACTATATCGCTAGTAATCTATCCTCAGACTTGTAATCAACTCAGTTCTAATAGTATTCAAGTTATTCCATTGTAATCTCAGAGGCGATTGGAGTAATCTATTCAAGCTTTGTATCTTCAGTCAGATACCATGATTTGATATCTTTTATGTCAGATACGGAACCAAGTGATATCAGCGTAACTCAGTCATACCTTTTGAGTTATATGATCAGTGTTAGATTTAGTTCAGCCAGTGTTCAGTTGAGAATTTAGTTCTGAGTCTTTCAGTTGGGAGTAGAAACTAGCACCGAGCGATCTCAAGGATGGGAACTCACCTACTAGTAGAGGGTGTGATTCTTAGAAGTAATCCTTGTGCTCCAGAACTACGTAGCAAGCGTAGGTTGAGACATCACACCTGTTAGTTAAGGGTAGATGAGAGACACTATACCTACTAGATGAGGGTAGTTAAGGTAGCTTGACCTGCCAGATGAGGGCTCCACCATTCTCATTTGAGGACCTACTAGATAAGGCTCACCTAGAGTTGTGTTTACTAGTTGTGCGGTAATGACACCCTTCCAACTGGGGCACAGGTTGGACCCCTCATATGGTAGGTTGGGGCATGTCAGTTAAGTGACTACTTCCCACAGTTTCTGTTTCAGAATCAGTCTTCAAAAATAAGGACAATCAGATACAGACATCTATCATTGTGAGAAACTCAAATAGTTCCATTGATTTATGGTCCATCCCATCAGATAGACTTGGTCTCACATATAGTTATTTGATATTATATTCAGAGATATACTATCAGACATGCTTGATCACAGTATCAGATTTCTATTGAGTATTCTTGTTTTCAGATTCAGATATACTCATATTTCTTATCATTGATAAAGCTTCTGAATTTATCTGTTAGAAAGGTTGATCTCTAATCTAGTAAGTAGAAAGCAGTAAGTCCAAGAGTTCAGTCATTGATGTAAGCACATCAACATCCTTAGTTATCAGAATCATTTAAGTCAGTTATTTATTATATCAGTGTCAGTAGTGACTTTAGTCTGCAATAAAGTGGTATTTGAGTTTCAGTATGTAGAGTTGCGATAATTGTGTTCATGTTCTGTGCCTTCATGTATATGTTCTCATGCGGCATTTTCATGATTATTAAGTTTAGATATTGTGCATGCATGAACCCTTCCATTAGCCTACCTCGTCTAAATACTTGGTACATTTTTGTGTTAACGCATTTGCGCTATGGTGTTTTATTTGACACCATAGGTTCAGAGGCACATGATCCAATTTTTACTTAGCAGTTCAGTCCAAGACAGCAACAATAGCAGTGATCTTCTTCCTCCGAGGATGAATTTTAGTGTACTATCATTGCTTAACACTTTTTTTATTTTCAGTTGATGGAGTTAGTTGGGGAAATGTCCCATCAACTCCACAGTTCAGACAGTTTAGAGGCTTTTTAGATGGATATATTAGTATTCAGTTTGTTGTATTATGAGTATTCATGGATGTGTTGAACCTTATGGCTAGTTTCTGCATTTGATTTAGACATTATGCAGTGTACAGGTACAAATATCAGAAAAGGGTTAGCTTGTGGTCCTTCGATTCCGTAAGCACCGTGTGACATCTCGGGATAGGATCTCGGGGCGTTACATTGACTAAAACATTGAGCCTTGTTCTTGAAACAAATTTGTAAAGTAATGAATTAGTGGGAGTAAAAATATAATTTGTGCTAAATGGTTGTTGGGGGATGGATTAGGATTACTTAAGGTTCTTTAAATGTATATTGTTGGGTTCGGATTGCGAGTCAGAATGAAATACTCTAAAAAAACCATGTTAAATTGGCTACGAGACTCATTACAATTCGTAGGGTGACCTAAGAAGTCATTATATGACTCATAACTGCTGGTAACATTGTTGTGTAGAAGAGTGTGGGTTTTAGTAAAAACCCTATACTTGATGTCGAATGAAATTTGATTATATAACATAACAAGATGAAACAATCATAATCAAATACAGTGAAACAGTGTTAGCCCTAATACCAATATCAATGCAAAGGATAAAACCAATACGAACACCACCCATACCTACCCAAAGTAGTCTCACAAAGCCTCTAACAAAAAATAAGCAACAACTGGTCAGGACATGCTCCCACCATAGCCATAACATGAAATGGAGCCTTCTGGAGTATGGAAGATCGCCACTTCAATCAAACACAAAGCTATCCCTGAATCCAAGTGACAGAGAAGAGGAGTAGTATGGCCGGTTCTGGCATCGCGTAGGGATATAGTGCCCAAAGACGGGTTAGCGGATGAATGCTAGCATGTACACAGGAATAAAGATAAAACTAAGTAAATAACCATATTCAATCATATCCAACCATCCATATATACATATATTTATAATCCATATTGGGAAAGGGAACTGGGTTTGGCATGCATTTTAATCTTTAACCTGGGCTATGTATCTTAACTATTCTAAAATAACCCACGGGCTATATGGGTCCATTGTTACCCCCTTTATGGGCTCCAGTGCATGTATCCGCATGAATTAAAGATGTTATCGGGGTAGGGGATTCTCGTGTAACCTTTGTACTCTATGATACATGTTTATAATCATAAACTTAAGGGATTCTCGTGTAGCCGACAAGTATATGGTCACCATGACCAACCCTAATGTTGGCAAAGATGAGTTTCCAGTGTCCATCCATTGGAATCACACCCTTTTGGTTAGCTATCATAAACCGCTATTGTTGTTCAATTAAAACATTTAGTACATAACCAAACCACCAATTCCATGTGTTTATTACCAAGGAATTATGTAGTGGTATTGTCATACGACTATAGCTTGAAAGCAATGTCATTAGCAAACAGATAGGGAATTCCCATGTTCCCGATGTGATTACAAATTAAACCAAAACTATGGCCACCAAGGCCTTTCCAAATCATTTAAAACCATTTAAACAAATTTAAGTCCACAACCATATTATTCAATGCACTAGTTTCAATAAATGTCAAACTATGGGACAAAACCATTCTTATAAGAATTTTAACAAACATATTGAGGGAATATAGTTTCCAAAACCAAGACCAAGAACCAATTGACCATTCTTACCAGATGACTTGCTTAATTCCACAATTTTATCACAAAAACCATGAGAAAAAACATGGAAAAACAATATCAATCCATTAACAACTAAAACCCCCCAACATATAATTCAAAACCAAACAATAACCATAATTAAACCATGAAAACGATTCATTAAAACATGAATTTAGTTGAACCAACAATGAGGGAGGAGTAACATGCCTTTGATACTAAAGAGTATAGTAAGAAACTACCCTTGTAAGCCCCGAATTAATTGTATTAGAGAAACCTTATCCTTTCTTGAACCAAGAGCCTTGAGAGTGATTTGAGAGTGTTTTGAGTGTTTTTGATTGAGAATACAAGGGAAAATAAAGTCCTAACAGTCCTTTAAGTCATGGGGTCAAAAGAGGTTATGAGGTGAAATGTCCAGAATACCCACAACTTAAATTGTAAAAATCACCACATGAGGGTATGACTCCCCTCTTAACTTGTACCCACGAGTGTTACCCACCGATTATACCCTAGATAGAATATTGGACATCACACAATATTCGTCGTACGGGTCCCCTTGCCTAAGTCATACCCATACCATACGATTAGTACCCTAATACTGTACACTAGGCAGAATTATCTAGGCTAGACATAGGACATCATATGATTAATTATTATACTTCTCGTACTCTAACATATGACTAATATGATGTCTATTCGTACTTTGGACAAAACTAACCAAGCCATACTAATTATCATATGAGTAGAGGACTCTAAAACATACCCACATTGTAAGGCCAATACCCTTAAGTCATATAATGTCCAAAAGCTCAAACTTAAGAAATTTTTTAAGGGTCAAATGCCAAGGTGTTTCAATTCTCCCCCACATGGATCATTTGTCCCTGAGTGATGGGTAAAGGCAAGCACAAGCATAAATTAATACAATAATTCCCATTAAACTTCCCTTTAACCATTTCTAGGAATCAAGGACATAAAACAAAGGTATTAAGAGAAACACATATCTTAAGAATGAATTTTTGGAACGTGGAAGAAATGCACATACTTAGACCTCATATTTTCTTTCGTTTCCCAAGTAGCTTCTTCAACCTTGTGGTTCCTTCATAGAAATTTCACCGAAGCTACATCCTTGGTCTGTAATCTACAAACCTACCGATCCAAAATCTCAATCAGGATCTTCTCATAAGATAAAGAATCAAAAATACCAAATCCTTACAATGGAATAACTGATGAAGGATCAGCTATGCACTTTTTCAACTTAGAGACATGGAAAACCAGATTAATAGAGCTCAAAATAAAAGAAAACTCCAACTCATATATAATATTATTGACCCTCCTCAAAACCAAGTTAGGAAAAACAAATTAGGGGCTGAGCATTTCCTTCTTCCTGAATCACATTACCCCTTATGGGAGACACCTTTAGGAATACCCTATCTCTAACCTCAAACTCTAAGTCCCTTTGTCTCATGTCTAAATAGGACTTTTGGCAACTTTTGGAGGCTTTAATCCTATCTTGAATTACCTTCACCTTCTCCATAGCTTGGTGAATAGAGTCTGGGCCAAATATCTTCGCCTCACAAACCTTAGACCATCCAATAGGATATCAACACCTCCTACCATAAAAGGCTTTAAATAGAGCCATCACATGCTAGAATGGTAGATATTATTATAAGCAAACTCCACAAGAGGGAAATACTCAACCCAACTACCACCATAATCAATCACACAAACATGAAACATGTCCTCCAATGTATGAATAATCCTTCTTGCTTGCCCATATGATAGCGGGTGAAAACTAGTAATATGACTAGCCTTAGTCCCCAAACCATTCTAGAATGACCGTTAAAAGTGATATGTAAACTGTGTGCCATAATCAAAGATGATAGAAACTAGAACCTCATGCAACTTCACAATCTCATGGAGATACAACCTCATAATCCCCAGGCAAAAAATTAGTCCTCACTGGCAAAAAGTGAGAAGGTTTTTTCATCCAACAAATGATGACCACACCAAATTAAATTTATTCCAAGACCGAGGAACACTGGTAACGAAATCCATATTGATCACTTTCCACTTATACTCTGGCAACTCAATTTCTTGATACAATCCTCTAGGCCTCATGTGCTCAACTTTCACTTGTTGACAAACCATACACTTAGCCAAAAAATTTTCCATATCCCTCTTCATATTGTTCCACCAATATATCTCTTTGAGGTCATGATACATTTTTGTCAAGCTGGGATGAACAACATAACGCGACTCATGCACTTCAGCCAAGATCCTCTCATGTAAGCCATCTACAACAGGAACACAAAACCTTCTTTGGTACCCCAAGGTTCCATCACCATTAATCACAAAAACCATCACTTTTTTCCCACCTATATCTCCCTTGATCCTTATCAATGACACACCTTGAACTTAGACCATGTCATATGGGCACCTGAAGTCTATATAAGCTGGAGGTTACCCAAATAACCTAAGATAACCATTATCATAGCAACCATAAGAGTTGAGGTGAATAGCGACCTTATAATAAGGTAGCAAAAATATAAGGCCAAATAATCAAAATAAAAAATATCTAACATTTCATTAATGTCAACAATCTAGCCAATACACCCAAGTCCACAGTCATACACAAAAACCTTTACTAAATAAAAGTTAATAATATATTGGGACATACCCCCGACAATAGCCATGTACTAAATTTATAAAAGTCTAAGACATAGAATAACGTGACTATAAAAGGTTGGTCTTCCAAAGTTTAGAAGCTCACCACTTTGACGTCTATGCCTGAATCGCTCGAATGCCTGGTCACTATATAGAGGAAGAAAAAACTTCTTTAGCCCCTATGTCATGTGGGGACATGGTATCTGGAGATGGTTAGCGGTTAGAGCACTAGCATGTAACCTAAAGATAAGGATAATATAGAATATTTTTTTAATCTACGTAAAATAATTATGTAGAGTAATATCTACACAAGTATGGGCATATATGGAGATACATGTACATATAGTTACACAACATGCCAAACCAGGAATAAATTATAACATGCATTTTCAAATCATTTATTCATAAGTCAGGGGGTAAAGAACTATCAATCTGCCACCGAGAACTTCACTCATCTTTATCTTCTAGATGAGCACCCTCCAAACCCTAGCCTCTAATATTGTTCCCGAAACTTTGAGAGTGATTGAGTGAGAGTTTAGGATGCTATATCCTCTCAAAATATGCTCAAGAAGGCCATATACACTTACATAGTGATAGGGCTTAGGGTTTAGGGTATGGGAAATAACCACAAGTCCCTTAGTTACTAGCTTAAAATTGAACTCGTCTATGGGTACGACTCATCATATAACTCACTTAAGTAGTTGTAACCTATGGAATGAGTGGTACCCTAACTCGTACTGTAGGCTTCTCCTAGGTCATACATATTGTTAAAGGTAAGAGGGTACATCATTGAGTCATATCCAAAGGGTATGACTCAATCCCTAAATGCTATACACCAATTGTTCATAAAATAGTCCACTCAAGTGAGAGTTTACTCCATACAATCCTATTGGGTATGACTCATATAGTTAGGGTACGATTGAGGGGAGGACCACTCATATAAGGGACAACTTACTATCCTTCCTAGGCTACTTAAGGTATAAGAGGGGAAGGGGAGGTTGGATACAACCCATGTCCATTGGGTATAATTGGTTTGTCCAATTGTTTCTTGTCCATCTTGCTCAAAACCAATTTTTTTAACAAGACTAAGATCTAGGGTGTTTCATTCTCCTTCACTTAGGATCATTCATCATCAAATGACGAGTAAGGAAAGAATCAACATAAGTTAATATGTTAGCACTCATCAAAATAACCCTTAAACAAATTAGAAAAAGGCACACAACAAGGATAATTCACCACACATATCATGATCATCATTAATTCACCATTTTATTTTATTTATCCTTTGGATTAAAACCCATTATTTTCCAAAACCACTTGGCTCCCTTAAATTTTAGGGACTTAAACCCTTTTTCAGCCCAAGATATAAGTAAAATGAAGAAGATTAATACATACTTCAATCATGTGTTTTTGGGATGGAAGAGAAATGCTAGTACTTGGATTTCATGTCCTTCTCTGCCTCCCAAGTAGCTTTCTCTAACTATTGGTTTCCCCATAGAGCCTTAGCCAAAGCCACTTCTATAATTTGCAACTGGCAAACTTACTGATCTAAGATCCTCACTAGGATATCCTCATAGGATAAAGAGTCTAAAATATCTACATCCATCAAGAAAAAACTGATGAAGGATCACCCATATATTTACGTGACATAGAAACATGAAAACCCAGGAAAAATGGAGTTGAACCTAGAAGATAACTCTAAGTCATAGGCAATGTTGCCAACCCTCTTCATAATTAAGTATGGACTAACTGATATGGGTCACGGAGGAACTAAAGCACAAGAACCACTCACGCCACTCAAGGAAAGACCCTGCGCAATGACACGACACTATAGGTATGAACTATTCCATAGAAACCACCTAGGTCATAAATGAGACCCATCCTAACACAATATATCAAAGAAGGAGTCCTTAGGTCCAGAAACCAAAAGAAGCACCACCACATAACTTTTAGAGATCTATCATGATCCCTCTAGTAGATATATATAGCAGGATCAAGAAAATCTACAGCTTTCAGCCAAAACTCATACTTGGAGAACTTGGCATACAAATAATAACCCTTCAAAGTTTGTAACAATTGCAAGAACAAATAGAAGACCCTATTTATCAAGTCCATAAATACCTCCTAGGCATAGGTCAACCTAACAGATATGGAAAGAAACTTATAGTGACCATACCATGTTATAAAGACAGTCTTAGGGATATCTGAATCCCTAACCTTAGGCTGATGATATCCTGATCTAAGATCAATCTTAGAGAAACACTTTTTACCTTGAAGTTGACAAAATAAACATCAGTTCTAGGGAGAGAAAACTTATTATTTATGGTAACTAAGTTCAACTTACGTTAATTGATGCACATATGAAGGGAACCTGATGTTGGGTGTATTTATGCATTCTAGCATTACTATTCTAGGCTTTTTAGCCTTGTTTTGATGATGATTCTTATGCTATATATGTTGATAATTATATAAATAAACATTTATATGTCCATGTGTGGGTTCACAATTTTTAATGGTGTTTCCACAGAAGTTTGGGTTCAATTCGACCATTTAGAGTTCAACCAAGAAAACTATTATGAATAGCTTGAGCTAGGTGTTTTTCTAGTATATTGTGTTGGGTTATAATGTGTTTTAATGAGTTAATAAGGTTGTTATTATGTATTTATATGTGATAAAACTTAGTTATAAGGTTAAAGGGTCAATTTGATCAAGAAAAGAGTCAAAACAATAAGTTTAAGCTCAATGTGAATTTAGCCTATGCCTAGCTCGTGTTTCTAGTTTACTGTAGAGGATGTTATGTTGTTTTCACCTGTACATTTTTGTGTTTAATATTATAGTATTCTTAGTGAATGGATTATGATGAAATATGTAGGATATAAAAGCTTCAAATAAAGTGAAAGCAACTCAAAAAAGCTCAGAATGGCTCAACAAAAGCACAATACAAAAGTGATATAATTTGGACACCTGAAATAGATGGGCTGCGTGTAGATTGCTGGAGTGGATAATCGAAACATGGAAAAACATCACTGGGTTTATAAGAGGCCCAAAAGTGTGACCCACTAGCGTGTGTAGCTTTTAATGGAGATTAAGGAGGCACCGCGATACGGTGAAATTGCGGTGAGATTCTGGAAATTGACAATTGCGGATTGGCATGTTACCGTGATGTGGTGGCCATTAAAAGAAGAAAACATAGCCCAGATGAAGGATAATAACGTGGAAACCCAATCCTATTTGGTTTGTGACTTGTTTACTATAAATTTAATGTGTTAAATCACTTTTTAATCATCTTGGAACCCCTAGATCTCTTGGAACAACATTAGAGGCTACCAAAACTTCTTTTTAGGTTTTTTATTTCCTTAATTTATCTTTATTTATGGTTTTAATCATTCATACAATTATTTGGATGTTGATTATGACTATGAGTGACTAAAAACTCCCTTTCTGAGGTTAAAGCCAAGAACATGAGTATTATTATTTTGGATTAAATTTATTTAATTTTCTTATCATTATTGGTTGGTGTTTTCTTATTTTAACTATTTTAAGGATTCATGACCCTTAGAATACATTTATTGTCAACCTTATGAACTCGGGAGAGGGAATATGGAGATAGAACATGGGAATAAACAAAGTATAGTTCGTATTTTGTTATGAACTAAGAAATTCAAATTAGTATCTAGGATAGGGATATACTTAGATGCCTTACTTGATTCAAATGTAGGATGATAACTTGAAGAACTTAAGTGGACTATTATATCCTTGCTCAATGATGTAGTTGTAAGGTTTAACTTAGGTAAAGAAATAGAGGTTGGGAAACCATAATCATGCAATTAACCCATAAAATCAACACCCAAGATAAGCAAGTTAACGAATGAAGTTCAATTACATAGTATGATTGTTCAAAGTTCTTTAACCCTGGGTTTACTCCTATGGATTGTTTCTATACCTTTATTTCACAAATTATTTTCTTTACTCTAATTTACAAATTACAAACTCGTTTTGGTTATAATTGCATTAACTGAACATAAATTGTTAACTAAAATATAATTATTGCTTAATAAAGTCTCTATGGGATCGATAATTGACTTCTTGAAGGCTACTTTACTACTTGATAAGACCGCGTAAACTTGCGTGTGCATTGTCATAATTTTTGGCGCCGTTGTTTGGGACTTGGATTTTGGAAATTGTTTATTTTATTTGTACTTTTAGATTTATTTGGTTTTTAAACTTAGCTTTGGTTTTGTTTTTGCAACAAACAGGTTGGAGGATAATAAGTTGGCAAGGCTCGGAATTTGGTTGAACCAAGCTCAGAACCTGAATAACTTTTCCATCAACATCGTAGAGATGCAATCCTTCTCCATCAAATTCCACAAATCCAAGAATACCAAGTAGTTCCTATTCCCATGGCTGAATAACAAGTATCCTGAAGGAAAATTAGCGAAGTGAAAGTCCCACTTCCAATGAATTTGACTTCCCCAATTCAAAGACCGGCAGCTGGGGGGAATTTTAATTTAAAACACAATATGGTGCAGCTTCTTATCAGTAGCGGACAGTTTGCAGGGCTTTCTCACAAGGATCCACAAGTCCACTTGGAGAATTTTATTGAGCTGAATAATACATTCATTCCGACTTGGTTGAGTATGGATTATGTGAAGCTGACCCTATTTCCCCATTCACTTTTAGGGGAAGATAAAAGGTGGTTAAATGCAGAGTCGATCAATCAAATTACATTATGGGATGACTTAGCTAGAAAGTTCCTCATTATATTCTTTCCATCAGGCAAGTCTGCGAGCCTTCACAGTGAGATAGTGAGCTTCAAATAGAAGCCTAATGAAAATATGTATCATGCTTGGGAATGCTTCAAGGCTCTTCTTTGGGATTGTCTACACCACCAACAGTCCAATGAGGTACTTTCTCATACTTTTGTAGAAGATCTTGATGAAAATACAAAAATTTTGCTAGATTCAGCCGCAGGTGGTCAAGCACTGGAATTGACTTATGATGAGCTATACAACTCAATGAACCATATAGCATAAGAAATTCAGAGTGGCATTTAGATTCTAGAAGTGCCATGAAAAGAATTATGGGTATATTAGAGGTGGACTAATTTATAGCCTTATCAGCATAAGTTTCTGCCTTACAAAATTTGATCAACACTCAGTTCAGTAGCATAAAGTTAGGAGCAGCACAACATGCTACCATAGTAAATGTTGCCCAATAACCTGCAGGTTAGTGTGAGGGCTATGGAAATAATGGGCATTCAGTGGCCATGTGTACTACAAATCCAAAATCTGTGATGTATGTACGTAATGCTCAAAGGCAAAATTATGGTACTGCCTACAACATGAAGTGATAGACTCACCCACTAAATCAGCCATAGAACAGCCCATAGCCACAAGCCGAATCAAATCAGTTAGCTAGCAATATGGACGACATATTGATGCAGATTCTAGCTAATCAAACATAGTTGACTACAGACATATAAAATTAGCAAACAACCACAAGAATTTTAGAGTTGTAAGTGGTCCAATTATCATAGGAAATAAATACTAGACGACAAGGTGGTTTGTCAGCAGATATAAAAAATTCAAAGAATGTTACCGCAATCACCTTGAGAAGTGGTAAAGAGATTCAAGAATAACCTCCAAAGACAACAAAGGAGGTAGATGCTGATATGGTGACCCACCAAGTAAATGATAGAGATACTAAAAATTCAAGGGAGTCTGAGTACTTGAATGAAAAAGTTGTTGCAAATGAAGTAAAGAATATGCCGCCATGACCCTTCCCTCAGAGGCAAATAAAAGCAAAGAAGGATTCAATGTTAAAAAAGTTCTTTGACATATTCAAAGAGCTTCATATTAATTTACCTAGTTTTGATATTTTTCAGGGTATGCCCAAGTAGGCACAGTAACTTAGGAATGTGGTGGCTAATAAGTTAAAATTGCAGGATGTGGGGGTGATAACACTCACTAAATAGTGTAGCGTAGTAATGACAAAGAAAATCCCCAAGAAATTAAGAGATTCAGGGAAGTTTACTCTACCTATACAAATTAGGAGAAAAGTGTTCCATGCATTGTAACTTAGGGGCAAGCATAAAATTGATGCCCATGTCTCTTTTTGAAATATTGAGTTTAGGAAAGCCTTAAGCGACCACATTGGTTCTACAGCTGGTAGATGGATAATTTGCATATCCTGAAGGAATAATTGAGGATGTCCTCATAAAGGTTGGTAAATTCATTATTCCCATTTACTTTATTGTTCTTGATTTTGTGGTAGACGAACAAGTACCAATTATCTTGGGGTATCCATTCTTAACAACTAGAAGGTATTTAATTGATGTTAGAGAAGACACACTTAAAATAAAGGTAGATGATAAAGAGGTGGTATTTAATATTTACAAAGAACCCAATGTAATGTCCTAAATAAAAGATTTGTGTATGATTAATTTTATTGAAAGGGACAAGTGTGGGGTGGTTAATCAACAAAAGACCTCTTTAGATTACCTGATTGAGCGGTCAAAGTTGAATCCATTATTTCCCAACATGATAAAGATTGAAGTGAAACGATATGTTGACCTTGAGAGTACAAACTTAAGAGGTCAAAAATGAAGGAAAAAATAGCTCCCAAAGGGGAGCAAAAGGGCGAAGAAATATGGTTGAGTTGAGTTGGGTCATGCCGCGACAATAAATCAGGCTCTTCTTGGGAGGCAACCCAAGTTAAAGTAGGTATATTTTTTTTTTCATTTTTTTAGTTTTTATTTCACGTAGTTTTTGTTTTTGGTTGAGTCACGGGTTTATGGGATGTTGAGTACTAGAAACCTGAGCCAAGGAGCATAATAAATACTGAATGTGGGGTCCCACAAACTTTATTAATCCACAAAATGCTACTAGCTAGGCCTAGAGGCCTTAGAGAGTATTTCTATATCTTTCTTTTAAATTTACTTTGGGGACAAAGTAGATTTTTAAGTGTAGGGTATGGATTTCCCAATTTTTAGCTCAATTTTAAAAAAATTTAGGTTAGGAATAAGTGAAATATTCTTCTTGGTGCTATTTTTTATTACATGGTGCAATTGTTTTAGTTGTATAAGCATGTTGATTGATGTGAATTGCTACTTTTGAGACTCCTAGGCTTATGTTTGTGACTCTAGTATTTTTGGCTTAAATTTGAATTCATGCTATCATTTGGTTGAGAGTCTATGATGATCCTATTGAGTTGAGCATGTGCCATATGAGTATTAGATTTTTGTATATTCCTTGTTGCATGTTATTTCTAGAACATTCCCGGTGTGTGTGTGTAAAGAGAAAAAATGCGTGTGGATTTAGGAGATGATTTAGTCAATTCTTTGATACCCTTTATTCCTTCTATTTATCCTATCCTTTGTGCATTATCCTAGTCAATCTCCATTAAGACTTTAGTATTTTCTTCGTTAGCCATAAAAGTATCCTAATCCCTTCTTTTATAGACCATAATTTGATCCAAAAAGCTCCTAAGTGCTTTACTGAAAAAAAATTAAATTAGTAAGGAGTTTGAGAAAATGAAGAAGAAAAAGGTGAAATTGATGCCCCAAGGTAATATTTATTGGTGTTTATGTTTGATGTGTGGTGGTTGGGAGTGATATAAATAGTGTTATAAATATTTCCGTGACTGTAAAAAATAAGAAAAATTGAATCTTGAAGTAATAAACAATACGCCCAATATGTGTTTGTGAAAATGCTTAAAAGAGGTGGGGCAAAAATAAAAGATATGGGTGGATGAAATCGTGTAATTTGGTTGTTGGAGATTTGTTTTAAATGTATAATGTAGTGTATTAAAGCGCTTAGAGAGGTTTGTAACTATTCCCAAATAGTTCCTGCCCATACCTTAGCCTACATTACAACCCAGAAAAGACCTAATTGATCCTAAGTTCATCATTCTAATATTAGTGGAAAACTACACTAAGTTCAAGCCTATGGTTCATTATTTGTAATTTGTGAATTCCTTGTGAGAGTGAGCATAACTTGATTCATATACCCACCATGTTATGAATTTCTTAATGGTGAGTGATTATGGGTAACTCTTGTTTTGCGGGGCACATTTTTGATTAATGTGGGTGATTCATATAATGTATTTGATTGATTAATATACATGATTTTAATACTTGTGGATTTAACTCTTGAGGCTTGGATGTTTTGAAGTAGTGTTTTTGAGCTATCAATTGTATGTAACATGATTAGTGTAGAAACTTGCATTCCGTGTAGTCATAGCAGAACCGTCTTGAGTGTCTTTATTATAGTATAAGTGTGGAGTTTTTCTAGCTCATTGTTCTTATAGTTAATCGTTGTTTGAGGATGAACAAGGCTTTAATTGTGGGGTAATGATGTTGGGTGTATTTATGCATTCTAGCGTTTCTATTCTAGTCTTTTTAGCCTTGTTTCGAGGATGATTCTTATGATATATGTGTTGATAATATTATAAATTAGCATTTATGTGTACAATTATTTGTTAACAATGTTTAATGGTGTTTTCACACAAGTTTTGATTCAATTTGACCATTTAGAGTTCAAACAAGAAAACTAGTGTGACTAGCTTGAGCTAGATATGTTTCTAGTCTATTGTGTTTGGTTCTAATATGTTTTAATGAGTTAATAAGGTTTTTATTATGCATTTATATGTTATACAACTTAGTTATAATGTTTAAGGTTCAATTGGATCAAAACAAGAGTCAAAACAATAAGCTTAACCTCAGTGTGAATTTAGCCTATGCTTAGCTCGTGTTTCTAGTTTAACATTGAGGATGTTGTGTTATTTTTAGCTCTAAATTGTTGTTTTTAATGTTATATATGGCTTTTTTAATGGATTATTATGATATATGGAGGATATAAAAGATTCAAATCTAGTGGAAACAACTTTAAAAAGCCCAAAATGGCCCAACGAAAGCACAAGACTAAAATTGATGCAATTTGGACCCATGAAATATATGTGGCACGTGGGGACTGTAGGAGTTGCCAATGTACGTAATAAAAACATCAATGGATTCAGAAGAGGCCAAAAAGTGTAACCAAATGGCGAGTCTATGATTTAATAGAGATTAAGGAGGCTCCACAACAAATGCGGATTGGCATGTAACCGCAATGCGGTGGCCATCTCAAGAGGAAAAAAACTGCCCAGCTGAAGGATAATCACATGTAAACCCAATCCTATTTTATTTATGACTTTCTTACTATAAATCTAACATGTAAAATCACGTTTTAATCATCTTGGAACCCCTAGATCGCTTGGAACAACAATGGAGGCCACCAAAACTTCTTTTTAGGTTTCTTATTTCTTTAATTTTATTTTATTTATGGTTTTAATCATTCATACAATTATTTGTATGTTGATTATGGCTATGAGTGGCTAAAAACTCCCTTTCCAGGGTTAAATCCAAGAACATAAGTATTATTAATTTAGATTAAATTCGTTTGGTTTGCTTATCCTTATTGGTTGTTTGTTTATTCTTGGTTTAAGTATTTTAAGGATTCATGACCCTTAGACTACAGTTATTGTCAAACTTGTAAACTCAGGAGAGGGAATAGGGAGACAGAAAATGGGAATAAACAAAGTATGGTTTATATTTCTTTATGAAATAAGAAATTCAAAATAGTTTATAGGACAGGGATGTACTTAGATGCCTTACTTGATTCAAACGTAGGATGATAACTTGAAGAACTTAAGTGGACTATTATATCCCTGCTGAATGATGTAGTTGTAAGGTTCAACTTAGGTAAAGGAATGGAAAACCATAATCATGAAATTAACCCTAGGAATCAACAACCAAATTAAGCAAGTTAACGAATAAAGTTCAATTGCATAGTATGATTATTCAAAGTTATTTAACCCTGGGTTTTCTCCTATTGAGTGTTTCGAGACCTTTATTTCACAAATTATTTCCTTTACTTTAGTTTACAAATTTCAAACTCTTTTTTGTTATGATTGCATCAACTGAATCTAAATTGTTATCTAAAGTATAATTGTTGTTGAATCAAGTCTGTGTGGGAGCGATACTTTGCTTCTTGATGGCCACTTTACTACTTGATAAGACCACGTACACTTGCATGTGCACTTGGGCTCTGTCAGAACCATCCCTCTTGTGCACAAACAATGCGGGAGCACCCACTACGGAGACACACTAGTATGGATAACACCTTTATATAAGAAGTCTTTGAATTTCTCCTTGAGCTCTTTTAGTTCCGCCAGAGGCATCCTATAAGGAGGGATAGAAATCGAACGAATTTCTGGAACAAGATCAATCCAAAAAATAAAATTCCCCATCAAGAGGAACACTAGAAATATCATTGTGAAACTCATTAACCACAAGAATGGAGTTTAGAGAAGGTTTTTTCTAGGTAGAAACCTTAACTCAGACCAAATGATACAAACACCCATTCGAGATAAGCTTTTGGGGATTTAAGATAAGAAATGGATCTTTCTTTACGCACTAAAGGACCACCTTCTTATAAAATGACCTTCTCATTAGGAAATTGGAACATAACCCTATGGGTCCCAACAATCTAAGGAATCACAAGAGTACAACCACTTCTACCCCCAGAATGACATAAAAATCAATCACATCCAACTCTATTGAGCCTACAAGAGTCTTACTACCATAAACTGATACCACCCCCCTATAGACCCTCTTATTAACCAGAAGGTCTCCTACTGGGGTAGAAATAGAAATAGAATCGACAGACTCTCCCGACCAATACAAAGGTGCATAGTCACATTCGGGGTCACATAAGATAGAGTAGGCCCTGGGTCAGGCAAATAATGGATATCATGAGAAAAAAGTTTCAACATACCCGCATCTGCATTAAAAGATACCTCAGGATCTTGAGGGATAGTAAGATCATTGGAATGGTCCCAACGAATGTTGGAGCTAGAAGTGGCACCCCTGGGTACAAGAGCATGAAAAGTTGTAATAGACATCCTTTGCTTTCCCTAAGAAGCAACCACTATAGGATATTCCCATTGTATGTGATTTAATTGGCCACACTTAATACATCGGTTCCTTCCTTTATCGCATCAACCACGGTATTATTGAAAGCAAAATAAAAAGGAGGATAAGTGAATGAGGATTGGGCCCTACTAACTTGATGTTGGGTACCTTGTGTCCCACGAGCATTATCAATCTGAATACGCCCACCTACCAACAGGTTAAGGTAGGGAGAACTATCCATAGAGAGTAAAGTAGGACCCGCCCAATGCTAACTCCTAAACCTCCTTCCACTAACCAGAGCCAACTGAGAAAAGGAGAAATGGAACCTAACATTTTGAGGTGACTGAGGGGAAGTGCTAACACCAATAGTGGGGTTAGTAACAACAGGTGGAACCCCATGAGGACAGTCAGATAACATGACCCTTGACTCGTTCTGAATCCTAGAAGTTGGACGAACTTTGTCATATGGGTACCTCAAGTCAACACGAAATAGAAGTCGCCCCGATAACCCTACTTAACCATCATCACGACAACCACAAGGGTCGGATAAATCCTGACCATATAATAAGGTAGCAGGAAAACAAGGCCAAATAGTAAATACTTAGAAAATATCTAACATTTAATTAATGTCAACAATCTATCCAATACACCCAAGTCCACAGCCATCCCCAAAAGCCTGTACCAAACTGAAGTCAATAATATGTCGGGACATGCCCCCAACATTAGCCAAGTACTAAATCTATACAAGTCTAAGACATAGAATAATATGACTATGAACGGTAGATCTTCCGGAGTATGGAAGATCACTACTTTGAGGTTAGTACCCGAATGCTTGAATGCCTAATCACTACATTAAAAAAGAAGAAGATGCTTCTACCCTTATGTCATGTGGGGACATAGCGTCTGGAGAAGGTTAGCTGTTGGAGCAATAAAATGTAACCCTAGGATAAGGATAATATAGCACATTTATTTAGTCCAAGTCTAATCATTATATACAATTATATCTACACAAGTATGGGCATATATGGAGATACATGTACATATAGTTACACAATATGCCAAACCATTGAACAAATTATAACATGCATTTTCAAATCATTCATTCATGAGTTATTGTGTGAAGAAATTTGAAGCTTCAACATTAATAGTTTTATAACCTTAAACTTCTTTATTACCTTAGTCAATGGGGATCCGAAACCCAAACCAACTAAACCTATCAAAGCAATCTAGAAAAGTGAACCAATTAACCTATTTAAGAAATTCAATCAATTCACTAGGCATGGGACTCGACCCACAAGCCGTCTCATTTGACTAGTGACTCGAACCACTATTCATTTTATTAGACAAGGTATTTTAATCTATAGAGATGTATCTGGAGAGGGACTCAAACCACAAGTAATTTCATTACATAGGGAGTTAAACCACTAGTCATTTTATTGGGCGAGGGACAAGAACCTCAATCAATCTCATCACTATTATTAGTCGACATATGAATTCCTGACCCATTAGTTCATACATTAACCCAGTGCTCTAACTCTATTTATCATATAATTCAAACAGCAGCCATCAAGATCTTTACTAACCCATTCAATTTTCATTAACATTTCCATACAAAACTTTAGTTCCACACACAAGATGAAGTTCAAACTTAGGGAATTAAACCCCTTTGCTTAGCCATACAAACCAACATGGTCATACTTGACAGCGCCTAAGCTCACATGAAAGTGTACGTAGGCTACCAAGTTATATAGTGGCCTTAAGAAAGCTGAATATCAATCCCATAGGGACTTGTTCTAATGACTATTCAATTCTAGTTCACTTGTTGAGATTAACTTGATGCGAAGTAACCAAAAGAGAGTTTTGAAGTTTATAAATTGCAAGTAAAGTAAACAACGCATAAAATAAAAGTCTTGAGACAATCAGTAGGAAAAAGCCTATAGTTAAAGCACTATGCACAATCATACTATGCTATTGAAGTTTATTCATTAAATACGTTAACTTGGTTGTCGATTCATAGGGTTTATTGCTTGATCATGGTCACCCGACCTCTAATAGTTTACCAAAATTAGACATTACAACTATATCATTGAGCGGGGATGTAATAATCCAATTAAGTTCTTAAAGCTATCATCCTACATGTGAATCAGGCAAAATTTCCAGGTACATCCCTATCTTAGATGCTAATTCAAATTCCTTATTTCATGAAAGAATATGAACCCCACTTTGTTCATTCCCATGTTGTATCTCACTATTTCTTCTCCCGAGAACACAAAGTTGACAATATATGTATTCTAAGTGTGATCAATCCTTAAAATAATTAAAACAATGATAAACAAGAAATCAAAAATGATAAGCAATTTAAACGAAATCAATTCAAATTAATCGTTTTCATGTTCCTGGCATTAACCACGAAAAGGGAGTTTTTAGCCACTAATAGTCATAATCTTCATCTAAATAATTGTATGAATGATCAAAAACATAAAGAAGCTAAATTCAAAATATGTAAAACCTAAAAACAAAGTTGCAACACCCTCCTCAATTTTCCAATTACATAGTATGATTGTTCAAAGTTAATGAATAAAGTACAATTACATAGTATGATTGTTCACAGTGCTTTAATCCTTTGTTTTCTCCTATTGATTGTTTAAGACCCTTATTTCACGAATTATATCCTTTACTTTAGTTTGCAAATTATAAACTCTTTTTGGTTATGATTGCATCAACTAAATATAAATAGTTAACTAAATTATAATAGTTGTTAAATCAAGTCTCTGTGGGATCAATACTTGGCATCTTGAAGGCCACTTTACTACTTGATAAGACCACGTACACTTGCGTGTGCACTTGGGCTCTGTCAGAACCATCCCTCATGTGGACAAACAATGCGGGAGCACCCACCACGGAGATACACTACGATGGATGAAACCTTTATCTAAGAGGTCTTTGAGTTTCTCCTTGATCTCTTTTAGCTCCGTTGGATCCATCCTGTAAGAAGGGATAGAAATCAAATGAATGTTCAGAACAAGAACAATCCCAACAATAACTTTTCCCATCAAGAAGAACACCAGAAAGATCATCGGGAAACTCACTAACTATGAGAATCGATTTTAGGGAAGTCTCTTCCGAGGTAGAAACCATAACTCAAACCAAATGATACAAACACCCCATTGAGATCAGCTTTTAGGGCTTTAAGATGAGAAATGAATCTTTCTTTAGGCACTAAAGAACCACCTTCTGATACAATGACCTACTCATTAGGGAATTGGAACATAACCCTATGGGTCCAACAATCTAATGAAACATAGCGAGAGTGCAACCAATCCAACCCCCCAGAATGACACAAAAATCAATCACATCGAACTCTATTGACCCTACAAGAGTCTTACTACCACCAACTGATACAAAACACCCCTATAGACCCTCTTATTTACCACAAGGTCTCCTACCGAGGGTAGAAATAGAAAAAGAATCGACAGACTCTCGAGACCAATACAAAGGTGCATAGTCACTTTCGGGGTCACATAAGAAAGAGTAGACCCTGGGTCAAACAAATAATACATGTCATAAGAAAAAAGTTTCAACATACTCGAATCAGCATTAGAAGATTCCTTAGGATCTTAAGGGATAGTAAGATCATTGGGATGGTCCCGACTAATGTTGAAGCTAGAAGTGGCACCCCTGCGTGCAAGAGCATGAAAAGTAGTAATAGACATCCTTTGCTTTGCCTAATAAACAACCACTATATGATATTCCCACTGTATGTGACTTAATTGGCCACACTTAATACATCAGTTCCTTCTTTTCTCGTAACAACCATAGTATGATCGATAGCAAAATCTAAAAAGAGGATAGGTGAATGAGGATTGGGCCTCACTGACCTGATGTTGGGTACCTTATGTCCCATAAGCGTAATCAACCTGAATATGCCCACCTACTAACAGGTTAAGGTAGGGAGCACTATCTACGGAGAGTAAAGTAGGACCCGCCCAATACTTACTCCTAGACCTCCTTCCACTAACCTGAGCTAACTGAGAAAAAGAGCTATGGAACCTAACATTTTGATGGGACTGAGGGGAAGTGCCAACTCTAATAAAGGGGTTAGTAAGAACAGGTGGGACCCTATAAGGACAGTCAGTTAACATAAACCTTGACCTATTCTGAATCCCAAAAGTTGGACGAACTTTGTCTATATTTCCCCCAGTCGGGACATAAGAGCTTGCTTGAATTAGATATTCTTTAATACATAATCTGAAAGAAGATCAAGCAGAAATCATAGGAATCCAAGACCTTAGACACTATATAGCTTGAGATTTAAACATAAGAAAGGGAAACATTCCTAAATATCTCAGAGCCCCATGTCTTACAAGTGTGGCATGCTTTACATCCATAAAAAAAAACTCTACTTTACATGACTTTGTGGAATCCCAACTGACCATGAACCTAGGATCTGATACCATCTTAACATGCCCCAAATTTGGACCATGTCGTATGGGCACCTCAAGTCCACATGAATTATAGGTCGCCTCGATAACCCAACTTAACCATCATCACGACAACCACAAGGGTTGGGTAAACCACAACCACATAATAAGGTAGCAAAAATTCAAGGCCAAATAGTCAATACTTAGAAAAAATCTAACATTTAGTTAATGTCAACAATCTAGCCAATACACCCCAGTCCACAATCAACCACAAAACCCCATACCAAACTAAAGTCAATAATATGTCGGGACATACCCTCGACAATAATCAAGTACTAAATCTATATAAGTCTTAAATATAGAATAATGTTACTATGAAAGGTAGGTCTTTCGAAATATGAAAGCTTACAACTTTGAGGTCAATTCTCGAATACTTGAACGTCTGATCACTACATAGAATATGAAGATGCTCTGACCCTAATGTTGCGAGGGGACATAGTGTCCAGAGAAGTTTAGCGCTTAGAGCGATAACATGCAACCCAAGGATAAGGATAATATAGCACATTTGTTCAATCCAAGTCAAATCATTATATAGAATCATATCTACTTAAGTATGGTCATTTATGGAGATACATGTACATATAGTTACACAATATGCCAAACAATGGAACAAATTATAACATGCATTTTCAAATCATTCATTCATGAGTTATCAGGTGATCAACTTTGAATCTTCCACATTAGCAGTTTTTTAACCTTGAACATCTTCGTTACCTTAGTCAATGGGAATCCGAACCCTAAAACAACTTAACCAATCAAACCAATCTAACAAAGTGAACCAGTTAATTGATTTAACCTATTCAATCAATTCATTAGGCATGCGACTCGGCCTATAAGCCATATTATCGAACTAGGGATTCGAACCACTAGTTACTTAATTAGATAAGGTATTTTAATCTTAAGTGATTTGTTTAGGAGAGGGACTCAAACCACAAGTCATTTCATTAACTAGGGGCGTACTAGTCATATTATTGGGCGAGGGACTTGAATCTTAATCCATCTTATCACTATTATTAGCCGACATTTGAACTCTTGATCCATTAATTCACTCATTAACCCAATGCCCAAACTCCATTCATAATATAATTGAATCAGCGGTCATTAGGATCTTTTCTAACTCATTCAATCTTCATTAGCATTTCCATACGAAACTTTAGTTCCACACACAAGATCAAGTTCAAATTAAAGGGATTGAACCCCTTTTCTTAACCATCAAACCAACATGGTTATTCGTGATAGCCCCCAAGTTCACACACAAGTGTACTTGAGCTACTAAGTAATATAGTGGCCCTAAGAAAGTTAAATATCAATCCCATAGGGACTTGTTCTAACGAATATTAAATTCTAGTTTATTTGTTCAGATTAACCTGCTGCGAAAAAACCAACAGAGAGTTTTGAAGTTTATAAATTGCAGGTAAAGTAAACAATGCATAAAATAAAAGTCTTGAGACAATCAATAGGAGAAACCTAGAGTTAAAGCACTATGAACAATCGTACTATGCTATTAAACTTTATTCGTTAAATAGGTTAACTTGGTTGTTGATTCATAGGGTTTATTGCATGATCATGATATCCCGATCTCTAATTGTTTACCTAACTTGGACATTGCAACTACATCATTGAGCGGGGATGTAATAATCCAATTAAGTTCTTAAAGCTATCATCCTACATGTTAATCAATCAAAATTTCTAGGTCCATCCATGTCTTAGATGCTAATTCAAATTCCTTATTTCATAAAAGAATATGAATCCCACTTTGTTCATCCTTACGTTCTATCTCCCTATTTCTTCTCCCAAGATCACAAGGTTGACAATGTATGTATTATAAGGATGGTCAATCCTTAAAATAATTAAAACTAGGATAAACAAGCAACCAAAAATTATAAGCAAATTAAACAAAATCAATCTGAACCAATAGTTTTCATGTTCTTGGAATTAACCCAGGAAAAGGGTGTTTTTAGCCACTAATAGTCATAATCATCATCCAAATAACTGTATGAATGATAAAAAACATAATAAAGCTTAATTAAAGTATGTAAAACCTAAAAACAAATTTGCAACAAACTTCTCAATTGTCCAAGACATCAAAACATCCCCAAATAACGTGTGTGGAGAGTGTAACAATATGCGTTGCTTGTTTAAGACCACAATGTGACACATTTGTTATTCAAGTCAACACAACAATGTGTGACACCTATTTCACGTTCTCACTGTAAATTGCATCTAATTTTTGTCTAATTGTTAGGGTTCCTCTTGCCTTGTGACGTTATTTAACTCTCAATTCCTGCTTGTTCCATATCACATTATCATTCACTTCAACTCTTCAGCCATCCTACAAAATCAAACACCAATAATTAGAGCTCAAAATAACGTGACGTTCACAAAGATGCGCAAGAAACACAAGCTCAGACTAGGCTCGCTCGCTTTATTATAAGCTTATTAGTTTGACTCTTATCTTGGCTCAATTGAACTTTGCACATTACAACCAAGTTGTTTCACATATAAATACAATATTAAATCATTTGGAATTCATTAAAAACACTGGAATCCAAGGAGATCAACTAGACACACACCTAGCTTAAGCTAGTAAAACTAGTTCTCTTGAGTGAATTCTAAATGACTCAATTAAGTACAAACTTGTTTGAAAACACTGTTTCACCTTGTAATCACATCCTTGAACACTTATATGCTTATTTATATCATTATCAAACATAAAGCACATGAATTTTCCTCAAAACAAGGCTAAATAAGTGAGAGTTGTGACACTAAAATGCATAACTACACCCAACATCACCACTCAACACTTAAAGCCTTCTTCATCCACAAACAACTATTCACTATAGGCACCATCAGCTGAGGACACTCTACACTTTTATTACTATAGGACACTCATGTTAGTACTATAATGACCACACAAAATGCAAGGTTCTACACTAATCATGTTATGTACATAATTGATTGTTTAAGAACCCTACTTCAAAATATCCTAGCCTCAAGAATCGACTCACCTTGTTGGAAAACTCATGTGGATTGCTTAATACAAGAAACCATACAAATCACCCACATTCATAAAAAATATGCCCTCACAACAAGATAGTTACCCATTGTCACTCACATAAAAGTATTTTATAACATAATGGGTACAAGAATCAAAATTTGCTCACTCTCACAAGGAATTCACAAGTTACACATAATGAACCATAGGCTTTCCCTTAGTGTAGTACTCCACTAATATCAAAATGCTAAACTTGCGATCAATTAGGTCTTTTCAAGTTATAATGCAGGCAAAGGGATAGGTAAGAACTATTTTGGAAACGAATAGTGACTATCTTCCATAAGCACTTAAATCATCACTTTTTACATTCAATTCAACTCTAACAACCAGATTACAAAAGTTTTGTCTACCTCATTCCTTTTTTTTCACCCATCTTATTAAGCTCATTCTCAACACTATAGTGGGAGGATTCTATGCCCAACTCATTCAATGTGAACAAATTTTTATTCTTTTCACTTCTCAACTCCCCACCACAAAACATAGAAATTCTTTTGATACCAATAACGATTACTTTGGAGCATTAATTTCAACTTTTTGTTCTACAATTTTACACTCCTTAATTCACTAATTTTACACTAAAGTGTTCAGGAGCTTTGGATAAAATTAAGGTCTCTCAAGGAAGTGATTAATCTACACATGAGGTTGCCAAATAAAAAGCTAAAGGCTCAACGAGGCTTATTAGCATAAAGGTTGGTAAAAAAGAAGGTGTAAAACAAGGCTATCAAAGAAATGTCTATATCATCTCCTAAACCTACATTCTTTATTTCTCTTTTTGCAAATACACCATACACGTTATAGATATCACATGCAACAAGGAATATACAACACCTCACTCGCACATGGAATATGCTCAACACAAGTAGGATCATCATAGACACTCAACCAAATAATCACATGCATTCAAGTTTAAGCCAACCAGTACAAGAATCATAAACATGAGACTAGGAGTCTCAAAAATAGTAATTCACACAATCAACGTGCTTTTACAACTAACAAACTAAAATTATGCAGTCAAACATAGCACCAACAGGAATATCTCACTTATTCCTAACACAATTTTTTTAAAATTTACACTAAAAATAGGAATTTCCCCACCCCACACTTAAAAATATACTTTATCCCCAAAGTACACTTAAAAGGCAGAGATAGAAATACTCCCTAAGGCCTCTAGGCCTATCTAGTATCATCTTTATATATTAAGAAGGTTTTGGGGACCCCACACTCTGTCTTTGCCATGCTTCTTAGCTCAGGTTTCCAGTACTCGAACTTCCAATCAACTTATGACACAATAATTAAAAACTACTTGAAGTACAAACCTAAGAACTAATAAATAAAACATACCTACTTGACTTGGGTTACCTCCCAAGAAGCGCCTAATTTAGTGTCGCAGCATGACTCAACATAACTTAACTAAATTCCTTCATCTTTTTCCTCACACTTGAAGGCCATCTTCTTAGTAATTTCTGACCTCGTGAGAGTAAACTCTCAAGGTAAACAACTTTTTCAACTATAGCCTTTTTAGGATCATCAATCTGCATCATGTCAGTTTTAGGTGGTTATGGATTAGGGCGCTTAATGAGGTAGTCCAAAGTGATCTTTTGTGGAATAGACTCCACTACCCTACACTTATCCCCTTTAATCACAGTAATCATGCGCAAGTCATTATAGTGGGATGGTGTGTTGAGCAGCTTGTAAACTTTAAAAACTGTCTCTTCATTCTCCAACCTCATTGTGAGCGTACTTTCTCTTACATTAGTCAAAGCTTCTCCCATTACTAAAAATAAACTCCCCAAGATGATTGGTACCTATTTGTCTACCTGAAAATCTAGAACAATCAAGTCGTCAGGAATAATAAATTCACCAACCGTTATAATAACATCTTTTATCACTTATTTAGGATAGGATACGGTCTCATTTGCCAACTATAGTAGCATAGAGATTGATCTAGGATTTCCCAAGCCCAATGTGTTGAACAAAGATAGGGGCATCAAGTTGATACTTGACCCTAAATTACTAAGTGCCTGAACAACCTCGCTATTACTGATTTGAATGGGGAGAGTAAACTTCTTAGGGTCCTTGAGCTTTATCAGCATCTTTTGAGTCACCAAAAAGCTATACTCCCTAGTGAGTGCTACCGCCTCCACATCCTGTAACTTAACTTTGTTAGCAACCATATCCCTCAAGTACTTAACATACTTGGGCATTCCTAGGAAAATATCTAAAGGAGGTAAATTAATGTGATGCTTTCTGAACATATCAAAGAACTTCTTGAAGAACGCATCCTCATTTGCCTTTATATGATTTTGTGGGATCTTCTTCACTTCTTCAACAACTTTTTCTTTTGAGTACTCTGACGTCCTACACTTTTTAGAAACTTGGTCATTGACCTATTTAGGACTCAAATAAGTATCTACCTTCTTAGTTTTCTTTGGAGGTTCTTGATGAAGATCTTTACCTCTCGTCAGATTGATTGCCGTAACTTATTTTAGATTATCAGTATCTTCTAGAAAACCACCTTGAGGCCTGGTATTTAGTCTCTGCTAGAATTTCCCCAACTGCAATACTAAGCTTCTCATGGCCACTTGATGGTTCTTTACATCTGCGTCCAACTATGTTTGATTAGCTAGAATATGTTTCATCATCTTTTCCAAGTTGTTAGTTGACTGATTTCCTTATGCCCGTGGTTGCTGAATTTGTTGTTGTTGGGCGTTCCATGGCTGATATAGTGGATGAGTCTCCTACTTCATGTTGTAGGAATTCCCATAATTCTGTCTTTAAGCATTTTCTATATACATCACAGACTTAGGATTGGCAGTGCACATACCCACTGAATGACCATTGTTACCACAAACTTTGCATGAACCTATAGATTTTTGGATTGTACTGATTGTGTCTACAGGCAGTGTGGCACCCAATTTTATAATGATGAGCTACGTAGTCAAATGATTTTGTAATACAACAATTTGAGAAGATATTATAGTAAATTGATCTACTTTAAAAACTCCTGCAACCTTTTTCGCAGCACTCCTTGAGTCTGAATGCCACTCAAGATTACCATGTGTAATTTGGTTCATAAATGTATACATCTCATCATACATCATTTCTAGAGCTTGACCACCTGTATTTGAATCTAGCAAAATCTTTATGTTATGGTCAAGAGCCTCAACAAAAGTATAAGCTAATACCTCATTTGAATGTTGATGGTGTGGATAGTACCGTAGTAGATCCTTGAAACATTCCTAAGCATAATATAAATTTTTGTTTGGATTTTTTTTGAAGCACACATTCTCAATACGAAGTCTCGCAGTCTTGCCAGATAGGAAAAATTGAAAGAGAAATCTTTGAGCTAAGTCATCCCATGATGAGATTAAATTTGCCGGCTGAGCATTCAACCACTTCTTTGGTTTCCCCAATAGTGAAAGGAGGAATATTTTTAGCTTCACATAGTCAACATTCATACCCGTAGGGATGAATGTGTCATTGATTTGTAGAAAATTTCACAAGTGGACCTGTGGATCTTTAAGTGAATGTCTAGTGAAATGTCCAATGCTGATCAGAAGGCTAGACCATATTCTGTTAGAGCTCAAAATTACCTCCAGCCATCAATTTTTAAAAAAGGGAGGTCAAATTTGTTGGAAGTGGGTTTACAACTTCTCTAACTATCCTGCGAGTTGCTTGTTCATGAGCGACGATAGCAGGTTTATCTTTATCTTCTTTGATTTACAGAACACATGGGAGAAGGATTGCTTCTCTCCTTCATAGATGGAAGAATTGCTCATGTTTAGGGCTTGGTTCAATCAATTCCTGAGCCCTTGCAAGCTTACTACTTTATAAGCCTGTTTCCTGCAAATACAAAACCAAGACCAAGCATAAAACACCAAAGTAATCCAAAAATAAAAACTAAATAAAAAATAGTTGCCATATTACAAGTCCCCGACAATGGTGCCAAGAACTTAATAGCGCCCAAGAGCACATTCAAGTGTACATGATCTATCAAGTAATTTATTGGCCTTAAAGAAAGCTGAATATCGATCCCAGAAGGACTTGTTCTACTGACTATTCAATTCTAGTTCATTTGTTGAGATTAACTTAATGCGAAGTGACCAAAAAAGAGTTTTGAATTTTGTAAATTGCAAGTAAAGTAAACGATACGTAAAATAAAGGTCTTGAGAGCATCAATATAAGAAAGCCCAGGGTTAAAGTATTCGTTAAATCAATTATCTTATTGTTGATTCATAGGGTTATTGCATCATCATGGTCTCCCGACCTCTAATCATTTACATAACTTGGACATTACAACTACATTATTAAGCGGGGATGTAATAATTCAATTAAGTTCTTAAAGCTATTATCCTACATGTAAATCAAGAAAGGCTTCTAGGTGCATCCCTGTCCTAGATGCTAATTTGAATTTTTTATTTCATAAAAGAATAAGAACCCCACTTTGTTTATCCCTCATTCTGTCTCCCTATTCCCTCTCCTGAGATCAGAAGGTTGACAATATATGTATTTAAGGGTGATCAATCCATAAAATAATTAAAAGAAGGATAAACAGGCAACCAAATATGATAAGCAAATTAAATGAAATTAATTCAAAAGAATAGTCTTCATGTGATTGGCTTTAACCACGAAAAGGGACTTTTTGGGCACTAATAGTCATAGTCATCATCCAAATAATTGTATGAATGATAAAAATCATAAAGAAGGTAATTTAAAGAATGTGAAAACTAATAACGAAGTTGCAGCACCCTCCTCAATTGTCCAAGATGTCAAAATATCCATGAATAACATGTATAAGGTTGCATTTATAGGCGAAGCCTCCAAGTTTAAGCCGTGTACAAATTAGCCGTGTGTGGAGAATGCAACACGATGCGTTGCTTAGTTCATGGAGAATGAAATGTGATGCCTTGGTTGTTCAATTAAAAGGAGAAATGCACCACGTTTGTTATCACGTTGGTAAAGCAATTGATCGCACCTATTTTGCGTTGGCTAACTGGACATTGCATCAAAACTTTTGTCTTAGTGTTCTTGTACCTCTTACCTTGTGACGTTATTTAACCCTCAATTACATATTGTCACATATCATATTATCATAAACTTCAAATCTTCAAATACCATAAAACATCAAACACCAAAGATTAGAACTCAAAGTAACATGACACTCACAATGATGCGCAAAAAACACGAGCTAAGACTAGGCTCGCTCGCTTGATCATAAGCTTAATATTTTGACTCTTATCTTGACTCAATTGAACTTTGAACATTAAAAATAAGTTGTTTCACATATTAATAAACTTTTAAACCATTTGAAACTCATTAAACACACTGGAATCCAATGAGATCAACTAGACACACACCTAGCTCAAGCTAGTAAATATAGTTCTTTCGATTGAACTCCAAATGACTCAATTAAGTACAAACTTGTTTGGAAACACCATTTCACCTTATAATCACATCCTTGAACACTTATATGCTTATTTATATCATTATCACACATAAATTACATAAATTATCCTCAAAACAAGGCAAAATAAGCTAGAGTAACTAAAGTGAACAGCTATACCCAACATTAGTCACAGTTCAACTAATTACATGGCTAACAACATCAACACAATACCAATTATCAACTGTTTATACTTATAGGGCCATCACCCCATTTAATGCCATAAGCTAATCCATTACATTATTAAAAAGGTTATTATTAACCATTTACCAAGCATTCATAATCATTATATTATTATCATGACTCATTCATATTAACTAGACCAAGTCCTTAGAGGCATATTTGACCTTCACGGAACCATTTAACCACTAGTCACTTCTATAAACTAAATGCCTTGAATCTATTCAATTTAGGGTTGTCAAGACCCACATAACTATACACATTTCATTAGCAAGCTTTCACCACATTCTTACCACATTTAGTCTCAACATACAAATCAAGTTCATTTTTATATTTAGAGTCATTCAATTATACATTACATAGCTCACAATACATTTATGATATCATTTATAAATCATTCATGCTTATTGGGCCATTTCCCTAGTTCAGAATATCATTAACATGTGACTAGACAAATCCCTTATACATTTTCACAAACACCTTACGTGCCTACCTTTAATGGTAGAAATCATCAAAATAAGGGTTACTAAAGACCATTATGTTAAAACACATACCTAAATAGGTAAATCATCATTAATAACATGTATAGATACAAGTCTAAACAAGAATCAACATTAATCATCATTAGGCAACAAAACCCAAGTGTGACATACATGAGTTTAGAGTTATTTAACAAGGGGAAGAGTTATATGCCTTAATAAAGATGATTCACCAAGAACTTGAATCGTCTTTATCTTCTAGATGAACACCCTCCAAACCCTAGCCTCTAATCTTGTTCTAACAAATTTTAAAGTATTTGAGAGAGAGTTTAGGATGTTAGAGCCCCTTAAAATGTGCTCAAGGAGGCCATATACACTTATATTAAGAGAGGGCTTAGGGTTTAGGGTGTTGGAAATGACCACAAATCCCTTAGTTAAATGCTTAAAATTGAACCCGTCTAGGGGTATGACTCATCATACGACTCACTTAAGTAGTCATACCCTAGGGTATAAGTGGTACCTTGACACGTACCCTAGGCTCCTCCTGGGTCATATACACTATTAAGGGTATGATTTTACACCCTTGAATCATATCCAAAGGGTACTATTTAACTCCTAACTCATATACACCAATTGTATACAAAATAGTCCATTTAAGTTAGAGTTCAGACCATATGATCATGTTAGATATCACTCATATAGTTAGGATAAGATTGGGGGGGGGGGGACACTCGTATATGGGATAGTATACTATACTTGCTAGGATGCTTAAGGTATGAGAGGGGAAAAGAAGGTTGGATAGAAACCGTATCCATAGGGTACGATTGGCTTGTCCAATCCTATCTTGGCCATCATACTCAAAACCAAAACTTTTTTTGCAAGACCACGATATTGGGTGTTTCAATCAAGATAGAATCTAATATCTTCTTCTCTTTGATCTTAGAACCAAGAGACAACCACGCTACTTCCTGCACCAACATACCACTATCTTTGGATTCCAAGAAATGGACTCCAAGGTTAGCCAAACTATGAATACCCTTCACCAACTCCACATCTCCTTATCCACATGAGCTAGACTCCCTATGGATAACCTTCTAAGAGAATCAACAACCACATTAGCTTTACCTGGGTGGAAGTGATGACGCATGTCATAATCCATGAGTAGCTCAAGCCACCTTTTTTGCCTGTGATTTAGCTATTTCTGATTAAATACATACTGTAGGCTTTTTTTATCATAAAAGATATCAACATGCACTCCATACAAATAGTGACACATGATTTTCAATTCAAATATCACGACTAATAATTCCAAGTCATGAGTCAGATAATTCCCCTCATTCACCTTTAACTGTCTAGAGGCATAAGCTATCACATTTCTATGCCACATAAGAACACAACCAACCCCACACGTGATGCATCACATTAGACCACAAATGCATCAGTGCCTTCAAGTAAAGTCAAAACTAGTGCAAAAGTTAGATTATCCTTCAGCTTCTCAAAACTAACCTCACAAGCATCAGACAATAAGAACCTTACGTTCTTTTGAGTAAACATAGTTAATGGGGTAGCTGTCATCGAAAAACTTTCCATAAACCTCCTATAGTAACAAGCTCAACCCCAAGAAGCTCCAAATGTCGGTTCGAGTCGTGGGTCTAGGACTCTTATTCACCACTACAACTCTTTACGCATTCACCATGATCCCTTTACTAGAAATGATATGACCCAAAAAAGTGATAACGTTCAACAAGAATTCACATTTTGTAAACTTGGCATAGAACTACAGCTCATTCAAGGTTTGTAACACCACACGGAGTTATCAACATGATCCAACTCACTCTTAAAGTGTACAAACATGTCATTTATGAATAAAATGATGAAAAAGTCTAAAAATAAACGAAAGACCCTATTCATCAAATCCTTAAATGCCACTGGGGTATTGGTTAACCCAAAAGACACAATTAAATACAAAAAATGCCCATACGGAGTATGAAAGGCAGCCTTAGGGATATACTCCTACCTAGTTTTTAACTGATGAAACCTAGATTGAAGATCAATCTTGAAGAAAAACTTTACACCCTACAACTGATCAAACAACTCATTTATTCTTGGAAGAGGATACTTTTTCTTTACTGTTACCTTATTCAACTGTCGATAATTAATACACATCTTAAATAAACAAACCTTCTTATGTACGAATAACTTTGGTGCAAACCATGGAGACACATGAGGATGGATGAAACCCTTATCTCAGAGATCCTTTAGTTTCTCCTTAAGACTCTTCAACTCAGATGAAGCTATTCTATATGGAGGAATAGAAATTGGACGAGTGTTAGGAATAAGATCAATCCCAAACTCAATTTCTCTATCATGAGGAACACCAGGAAAGACCTTAGTGAACTCATTCACTATCAGAAAAAATGCAAAGAAGTACCATCTGAGTTAGAATCCTTAACCTAAACTAGATAATAAAGACACCCCTTGGAGATTAATCTCCCAGCTCTAACATAAGATATGAAATTCTCCTCAGGATCTAGAGAACTACCCTCCCACTCAATAACTAACTCATTAGGGAAATTAAAGACAACCTTACGAGTTTGACAATCTACAGAATCATAGCACGAGAAAAACCAATTCGTCCCTAATATAAAATCAAAATCAATGATATCTAACTCAAAAAAATCCACCAAATTTTCTTTGCTACCAACCGATACCATACCCCTTTATACTCTATTAGAAATCACTGAGTCACTTATAGGGGTAGAAATGGAAAAAGGGTTCAAAACACACTCCAAACCATGACCAAAATGCACAACCATAAATGGGGTCACATAAGAGAAAGTGGACCCCAAATCAAGTAAGCAATACATATCTCAGGAAAAGTGTTTCAATGTACTAGTCATGACATCAGGCGATTCCTCAAACTCCTATCTGGTAGTGAGAGCATAAATATGGTTCCAACCAGTGCCAAAACTAGATGGTGAACCTTTTGGTGTCGAAACTAATGATGAATGAACTAGAAGGTTATTTTCCCCAAAAGAAACCTTACCAACAGGATAGTTTCTAAGCATATGTCCTGGTTGATCGCATAGAAATACTAGTCCCTTTGCTCATCATAAAACCCTGATGCAAATGACACAGAATATGCAAGGAGGATATGATGGAGCTGACTAAGCTTTACTAGCTGAGATCAGGCACCCTGTACCCTGAAGTTGTCGCCACCATGAAAATTCCTATCACCCGATGGCTTTAGGTAGGGTGCCCTAGACATCGAGAAAAACCCAAAATTTCCCCATTTCTTCTTGGTCTACTTCCCGCCGTCCCTACCACTTTGTTGCTGGAAACCACCCTTCTTAGAGAACCTAATCTTCTTGCCTGCCTCTCCCCTATTTCATCTTAATTTTTCTTCTCTTCCTATATTTGTTGTATGTACAAAACCTCCTAAAGATATCCATGTTTTTTATTTACAAGGCAAACTTACTCTCAAGGATTAACTCATGAGATAATCCCGAAACAAACTTTCTTATACGAACCATTATACTGGAAACCAACTCTGGATCATACCGAGATAACTAGTGAAACTATAAGGCTTACTCTTTGACTGACATCTTACCCTGCTTCAGATTAACAAATACTTCCGCTTTCGCTTCCCTCAACTCTTGGGCAAAGAAGCAATCTAGAAAAGCATTAGAAAAATCATTTTTTACAGAGATGACTTAGCACCATCACCCTCTAATTGTTCCTATTCCTTATACCATTGGTATGCCACATCCTTCAGCTAGTAGACACCAAACTCCACACCCTCCATATTCGTGGTATGCATAACTCAAAAATTATTTTCTATTTTATCCAAAAAACCTTGAGGATCCTCTCCCACCTTAACACCCATAAAGGTTGGAGTGTTCAATGTCCTGGCCAAGTTTTGTTGCCTTAGAATAGGAACAGGAATACACATTTAGACTGTGCAGTTACCAACTGTGCCAATATATGAATGGACTGATGAAACTCAACATTCATTACTTCATCTTGAGGATTCTGAGAAGGACTAGAGGGAATAGGAAAAACTCTAGGAAAATCAAGAACTAGACCCCTAGACCAAGTATGGATCCCATGAGTAGTGTGTATCCTGTAAACATTGACCCCAGTTAGGATAGAGGAGTTTCTTGATCTTCAGATTATTGAGGAATGATGTGAAAAGAAAGCTAATGAGAATTAGAGAAGATTTGATGACTTATACTTTATAAATTGATAACAAAACATAAGAAAGAGAAACATTCCAAAATTCCTTATAGCCTTTCCCTTATGAGTGTTGCGAGCTACATATCCTTAAAGACTCTACATAACACGGCTTTGAAGAATCCCAAGTGACCATGAACCTAGGGCTATACCAATCTGACATAAACCTAACTTGGTCTTAGTCATGTCGAGTGTCTCAATCCCAATAAAGATCGGAGACCACCTATATTACCCAACCATGACCATCCTACACTCGTTCAGATGAATTCCGATTATATAACATAACAAGATGGAAAAATCATATATCAAATATAGTCAAATAGTGTCAAATCCAATACCAATACCAATGCCAAGGCTAACACCAATACCAACACCATCCATAATAACCCAAAGTAGTCTCACAAAGCCTCTGACCAAAGATAAAGCAACATCTGGTCGGGACATGCCCCCGACCATAGCCAAAACCCAAAATCTAAGAAATAACAAAAGTATAGAGAGAATTTCATAACATTAAATGGAGCCTTCCATAGTATGGAGGCTAACCACTTTAATTCAATAGAAAGCTACACCCAAATCAAAGTTCTTGAGTAGGAGGTCCAGTATGGACGATTCCTGCATCGCGTAGGGATATAGTACCTGAAGACGGGTTAGTAGGTGAACGCTAGCATGTGCTCAGGAATAAGGATAAAATAATGCCAACATTTATAACCAAGTAAATAACCATATGTAATCACATCCATCCATCCATATATATATATATATAATCTATGTCAGGAAAGGTAACTGATTTTAGCATGAATTAAATATTTTAACCTGGATTGTGTAGCTTAAACATCCTAAAACCACTCAGGGCTATATGGGTCCAATGTAACCCCTTGAATGGACTCGAGTTCTTATAGCTGCACAAACTGGACAATCATAGGGGTAGGGGATTCCCATGTACCCTTTGACGTCTATGATAAATATATATGATTATATACTTAGGGGATTGTCATGTACCCCACAAGTATATGGTCACCATGACCAACCCTTATGTCGGCAAACATGATTTTCTAGTGTCTGTCCATTGGACTCACACCTTCATGGTTAGCTATCATACCCCGCCATTATTGTCCAATTAAAACCTTTAGCACATAACTAAGCCCCCAATTTGATGTGTTAATTACCAAGGCATTATGTAGTAGTAATGTCATACCAACTATAGCTTACAAGAAATGTCATTAGGCAACACTTAGAGGATTTCCATATACCTTACACGATTAATAATTAAACAAAAACCATGGCCACCAAGGTGTTTCCAAATCATTTAAAACCATTTAATCTAATCTAAGTCCATAGCCATATTAGGCAATGCTATAGTTTCAATAAAAGTCAAACTATATGACAAAACCATTCTTATAAGACTTTTAATAAACATGTTGAGGGCATATAGTTTCCAAAACCAAAACCAAGAGCCAATTGACCATTACTATGAAACAACATGCTTAATTCCACAATTTTAACATGACAACCATAAGAAAAAACATGGGAAAACAATATCCATCTTGTAACAACTAGAACCCCAACATATAATTCAAAACCAAATAATATCCATAGTTAAACCATGAAAACCATTTATTAAAATATGAATTTATCTGAATTAACCATGAGGAAGGAGAAACATGCCTTAGATACCAAAGAGTACAGAAAGAAACAACCCTTGTAAGCCTCAAATTGATTGTATTGGAGAAACCCTAGCCTTTCTTGAACAAAGAGCCTTAAGAGAGATTTGAGAGTCTTCTGGGAGATTTTTATTGAGAATACTAGGGTAAATGAAGCCCCAATATTTATTTAAGTCATGGGGGTAAAAAAAGGTTAAGAGGGGAAATGTCTAGAATACACCTAACCTAAACTGTAAAAATCACGACAGGATAGTACGACTCCCCCTTTAACTTATACACAGAACATATGGGTGGTACCCACCACTCGTACCCTTAATATAATATTAGACATCATATACTTCCTTGTACGTAACTCTCCTTGCCTAAGTCGTATCCTTAACATATGACTAGTACCCTCAAATCGTACCATAGGTAATATCATCTTGGCTAGACATAGGACATTATATAATTTGGAATTATACTTCTCGTACCCTAACATATGAATAGTGTGATGTCTATTCATACCTTAGACAGAAACTAACCAAACCACAATGACCATCATATGAATTAAGGACCCTAAATTGTACCCACATCCTATGACAAGTACCAGTAAGTCGTATAATGTGTAGAAGCTCTAACTTAAGAAATTTTCTAAGGGTCAAATGCCAAGGTGTTTCAGTATGACTTGTACCCTTGAGTTGTAGGGTACCTAGTCACTGTAACTCTAAGACTAGTTTTTTTTCTTTTATTCCTTTTCTTTGAAATTAATAATGGGTATGTTTAAACAGGTACCAATGGCTCCAAAGGATGATTTGACAGAGAAGCAATCAACATAGAAGCAAATCCCAGAAAATCCTACCCCAAAAACTTATTGTTAGCTCATTAATGATGATATCGATTAGTTAAGCGGATTAGTCGAGGAATATACATTGTAAAGATAGGTAGATCCAAGGGAGAAGCAACCTTAGGATGTAAAAGAAACCTTAGAGGAGGTCACACCACCCAGGATAGGGCCTAGGATGAAAAATCCTAGCAAATCACCACCTCATTCACAATCTCAATCTAATGAGGACAAAGAAGATGATGATAAGGAATCTGGTCTTAAGGAAGAGGATGCTGGGGGAATAAAGAGTCTAAATCTGAAAAAGAGGGTGAGAGTGGGGAAGTGATACGTCTATTAAAATGCATCCACAATAACTACCTTATACTCTACTATCAATAGAACGTACTCTAGTGTCCATCATTAAATAGTGGGGGTACCCTAAAATGTAGGGCATATATAATAAAGGTATTGACATAAATCCTTCCACAGGCAATCATTAGATAGGTATCTATTTAGAGCGAAAGTTGATGACCACAGGCATATCTTAGATACCCAAATTTGACATACAATTTAGGCAATACAACTTTGAGTGGATGACCAAATCTCCTGGATAATTTTGAGTTTTATGCGACATACCAAATAGAGCTCCAAAGGTTATATACATAGGGGAAGTTCTGAAAGGGTGGTGACCTGTTAAATGCTATGACAATTAGAGGTGTTTGGGTGAACATTTCCACTAGGACTATTTCAAGAATACTACATGTTCTAGAGTTCTAGATGCCAATAAAGACAACCGAGATCAACTTTTACATGGAAGAGATGTACAATATAAAGAGAAAACAAATTGGAACATAGGAAAAATTGATCCACTTACAGTGGATGGTTGGTCATATTTCTTCCAACTAAGAGGAGGCTAGTTGGTTTGTTGTTGGACCAAGAATTAACTTGTAGTAAATTACAAAGAGTACCCTAAATTTTATAGAAATACATTGTGGACACTTGTGTGGTATAGGTTGTATCCCATATTTGGGGACAATGTACTCAGTCCAGATTATGTGGCCTTGATAGCTGGTATTATGGCATCTTATGAAGTTGATGTAGCTCAATTGATTGTAAGAGAGATCTGTAATTGGGTGGTGGGAACTGAAAGATTTCTGGTATTCCATTATTGATAGATGCGAATATATTTAGATATGAGAGTACAAAAAATTTAAGATTTTAATGAGTTCATCTGGCCAGGAACAATATAGATTTGGGTTGATTTGGTACACTACAAATCCTATGTTCAAGGATACAAAACTAGGAGAAGCATTACTTTCCAAGGAATTTTGAACTAGAGATCCTATTATTGAACACCAGGGTTCACCGACATAGGTGATACCCCTACTAAGACAACACAGTCTGAACCTTAAGATCAAATATAGTAGGGACTTCTAAGATGTCGTCACCACCTACTATGAAACCGTAACTATTTACATCTAGGTCATCCCCTTCTGGTTATGCTTTAGTTCCCCAATAATTCCTAGTTGAGGTATATAAGATATTATGTACAATAGAGGCAAAGGTAAAACTTATTGAGCAGGGAGTTGAGCCATGGGTTGATAGATGAATTTGATAAGAGATGCGAAACATAAAGACCCAATTTTATTGATTTGAGCAGCGAATCAACCAACAACTTGGGGTTATCCAGTCCCTAGATTTAGCAGGTGTAAATATTGAGTTGGCCGAGCTTCAAAATACAGTTGAGGATTTGCATAATAGACCTTTTGCATCAATGATCATTATAGAAAATATCTTGATAGAGAAGGAAATAACAAATGTTTAGGCTAAAACAGACACCTTGACAAATATTGATACTGAAGTGAGATGTAGAAATAAAAGAAAGAAAAGAAGAGAATAGAGGAGGAAGAAATTAAGGATGCAAAAATAGAGAGTATTCAAAGTTAGAGGGACCACTAGAATAGGGTCCACAAGATAATGGTGGGAGCCAGTATCTCCTGAGTTAGTGATGGTGTAGATTTGAAAATTAGTATAGCTCTGCCGTCTGAGCCACCATTGAGCGCACCATCCATAATCGGTGACATTGTAGATGTGAGAGTCTTAGCCTGCACTGGGACTAATGGTGCTGAGAGTGAGGCCTATAAAAAGATCCCTCATGCTAACACTGCATGAGTTGTCTTCTAGTGCATACAGGTTTGTCTTCTCCCTTTGTTTTTAATTTATATATGCACTGGAATAGTGTAAATACATTTATTTAGGGATAGGCGTGGAGCGCTTATCTGTCGTGGGTTGTTGTTACCGTGTTTCTTTTCCCATTAATTATGGTTTAAATGCTGAACCGACGTGTCTAGTTTATTTTAAATGTGCATTTTTTTTTGTTCGTGTTTTGTAATAGTTTTTGTGATGTTTAATTAGAAAGAAAATTTATACCTAAGGTAGTTGATATATTTTGAGTGATTGTGAAATTATTTTGAACTTGTTTAAGAAAATGGTACCCCTTGTAAAAATATTTCTATAACTGTGTGATATGCGTATGTGTGTGACCGTTGTGCATCTATTAATGGAATTAGAATTAGGAATGTAATAGTTGTGGTGAGAAATTGCATGATCTGGATAGATAGTGACTAGCGATGTGACCCTACACAATGTGTGTATGAGGCATTACCTAGTTCCTTGTGTGTATGTAATCTCAAAATTTTCCCAGTAGGTCTTGCCTAGGTCATAACGTAGTCAGTTAGGAAAAGATCATAGGCCATTCATTAGAGTAGTCCACTATAGCCCAAAATAACTAGTCAAATATAATAAGTATCCCTTGATCCCAAATTTCAGCCTTAATAAACATATTTTTTTCATACACTAATTCAACTTCCCATTCTTAATTGTAATGAACATGGTTTCGCCTTAGTCCTTCTAGGATACTGTGCACCTCAACTTAGGCAAATAACCTTAAGTTGAGGATGGTTATTATATAGGTGAAGAAAGAATTGTAGGTATGAAGAAAAGTTGTAAATAGAAAATAAAGTAGGGTTGGGTGTGGTAGAAAAGGTAAAAATAAAAGAAAATAAAGAAAAAATGAGAAGAATAAGCAATAAAAGACCACACCCAGCCTAATTAAATAATTTTACAAAAAAGAATAAAAGGGAGAAATAAGGGCGGATGGAAAGAAAAGTTTGAAAAAAGTGGACCCCAAAGTAATTGTAGTGCCAAGGAGGCTTAGTGAGTAAAAATTCCCAAATATATTATACAAGCCCCAAACCTACGTTACAAGACAAGTAAAGCTCTATAGAGATCCTAACCCAACTATCCAAAAACTAAGGCACAGAAAATAAGGTCAAGCCTATGGCATTATGTACACACTGTTTAACTTCTTTATAAGTGAGGGGGTTTTGTGACCTTCCCTATATTATTATGTTTGATCAGGAAAAGTGATAAGGCCTTTTTTGGTTGTGAGAGTGAAGAGGATTCATTGTTAGATTGCTTATTTGTTTGGGTAGTGTATTTTGTATTTGCCTAGTTTTTCATTGCTAATGTAATGCCATCATTTAATTTCTTTGTGTCACATGATTGTACATAATCAATACACAGTTGACTTTGAAAAAGTTAAACATAAGAGGGGGAATATCTTGTGCATGGATTTATAAGTCATCATGCCAAAGTTATATGAGGATATTCCCAATTAAGAATCATTTTGGTTTTTGCCTGAGGACATGAAAATGTTGTATGTTGGGGGTGTTGATGTGTCGTAGTTTCATGGCATATTCTATGCTTAAAATAGTGAAATTATGCATTGAATTAGGTCGTTTTATCATATATGATAAGTGTTTCTTATAAATTACAGGTAAATTAGGTTGGAAATAGTGGTGGGCTGCAAAAAGAATGAAAAATATCTTAAAAATGGAAGTACAGGTAAGACTACGATTTCTATAGTCACCTTATGACTCCTAGCCAAAACTGTAGTGCTAACAGTGGTAAGATCTAAGTTGAAACAGTTAAGTATAAATTTACCACGACTCATAAGGAGTGACTATGTGTGATAGTGTGCAACTGTAGTGTGAACGAAGGCCAAACCTAAGTAAAGGAGATAAGTAAGGACTAACCAAAACTCGTAAGGAGTGACTATCAGTCGTACTGAAAATAGTTTGTAAAGTTTTGTGGATTGATGGTTTAGTAGTGACGAGTAAAGACTACAAACCATAATGAATGACTATGACTCATGGTGAGGATTTGTAATGATAAGTGACTCAGGAGTTCTAAAAAAGGAAAAGCTACTAGAGTGATTACGATTAGTATCATCCAACTTGTATGGTGACTCTTGAGTTGTAACCACTGAAGCTTAAATAGATCTATGACAATAGGAAATTAGTCGTAACTAGACCTAATGACTTGTTGAGAGAAGCGTGACCACTGCCGACCTAGTTTTTCTATTTTGTTTTAATTTGGCTTTCTATGTTATTTTGAGATACTATAAATACCCAAGGGTTAGTCCTGTATTATCTTACATACTTTTGATATATTTTCACATACCTTGAATTTTTGATACGCGATATTTTTTTGGGTTTGTAGTTTCATAATCAATTGAAGATTTTGGATCTTATTCTTATAATTCTTGTTTAATTCATTCTTTGTCTTCTTCATTGACTTTCATGGATTGTTGCATAACCATGAGCGGCTAAATTCCTTTGCTAGGATTCTAGGAACCTTGGTGGATTAACAATGTAGAAAAAGTGGAGAGTCATCTAGATTTCTACGATTATGTGTATTGTAATCGTCTTAGTATTAATTATATTCTAAGCTACTACAAAAGCTTGAGAATTTCCTGTATTTGCTATCATTATTAGAAGGGAGTTTGAGTTGGGAAAAGGGGATTACGATAGTGATTTGAGGATATCAACCCTCATCTAATCAACTTGAGATCCAAAAGGTGATAGTTGTATTACGGTCATGCACTCGGGTCAAAGACAAAGGATAGAAAGGCGACACCCTAAGACTTACAAGGTAAAGGGTGAGATTTATTAACACATTCATAAGACGATTGACAATACATAGATTTTCAGACTTTTCATGAAGAGTGGTAGGATAGGTGAATTAAATACGAGAATCTTATGGAGTTCGAAGTTGGGGGAACAGTCCTAGTGTTCGTCTTCTATTTTTTACAACCTAAAGCACTCAAGTTTGGTTATGTGTTACTGTGACTTTCAAAATCCCCTTATTTACTTTTTCACACTGCCCATGATTTCATCAAGTTTGAGATATAATTCCATGCATTCCTTGTAGGTTTGACCCCAACCTAGTTTTGGTTACAATATTTGACATCGACCACAACCTACTTCTTTAGAGGCTAATTTTTGGGTGACATCTCTTAGATTTTTGAATAATTCTCGTTTATATGTGTAGTCTAGAACATTCCTAGAGTGTATTCAAGGAAAAATCCTAGGAAATCTTGGTTCGGAGAATAACCCGAGGTTATTTTTACCCGTCACATAGTCGAAGTCCCACCTTAACAATGTTTCCTAGGTAACCCCTTTGAGATTATTGACTATTTTTATTTCTTCTTGTAATGATAACCACTCTAAAACACCTAAACCTTTTTGAAAATCCTCCTTTTGGCACCTAACCTACTCTAATGCATTGCACGATTCTATATAATGAACTATAGGCGAATGCCTAGGTTTGGGGGGTTGGGTACTTTGGAGAATAATGTAAGGGTGGTTCAAATTCCATGTTTGGGGAAGAATGTGATATGCTAAGATGAATCAATAAAAGTGTAAGTAAGGTTGTCAAATCATGTGCTTAAGAGACAAGAGATATGTTTGATGATAACATTGAATAGTCGACCCATAGAACTTGAAGAGAAATTAGACAAATGATGGGCTACTAAGAGTTTAAACGTTATTGTAATACTCTTGGGCTAAGAACATATTAGAGTGACTCTCAAGTGATGAATCAGTGATTTCTATTGAATATTTATTAAAATTAAATCTTGTATTTTGCATTCTTTTTGTTTTCTATGGATAAATTTAATGGATATTTGGATATATCTTTACTTTCTCTCTCTATGAATAGTTAATTATTCATCTTGGGGTTATGCTTGAATAGGTTGTGATTAGTGCATGAATTTTGTTTATTGTCCTTCTAATTAGCTAATGGAAACGTATTTTGCATTTATTTTATGTTTTAACTAAGAATTAGGGGTTGCAAACCCCAATTACCTTAGAATCCATAGCATAATTGATAAAGGGGATATGGATAAGGAATGAATGTAAACAATAACTTGAATTAGTTCATTTAATAGCATTTCTTATATAGTAGGATGTTAATTGAGGTCATATATTGGTGAAATTGTTATACTTATGAGGTGTTAGACAAAACTCATTTGTGATATTTAAACATGGGCTATATGGGCCCCTGTTCTCACCCCCTAGTTGGGCCCTAGTATGTGTAGCAGTACGAACTAGAGAATAATTATATATATGCATGGGTGACTCAAAACTCCCAATTATATACTAAGGTGACTTAAGCACCCAATCATGTAATGTGATACCAGGTATTAGAACCTCCCAATCATATAGTAAGGGGGACTCAAACCTCCCTAGTCATAGGAAAGGGGATTCGAACCCTAGGCTATTTAGATCCCCATGCTAACAAATTCAATTTCCAGTTTTGGTCCCTTAGGACCGCCACTTTCATAGCCCAGCTACAAAACTCTCTTTTAAGCCCAATTAAAACATTTAGCACACATACCTAATTAAGTGTACCAATTGTGCGTTAAGGCATCCAATTGGTATCATCATACCAACATCACTAGCAAGTTCATTATCATGCCATGTCAACTACTTATCCTACTGGGACTCTAACCCTTCGGCCAAAAGAACTTCAAGGTAATTAGTCATGTTGGGACTCAAACCCAATTAATCAATTGGGACTCAAAACCCATTTTATCAATTGAGACTCAAACCTATTTGATCAATTGGGACTCAAACCCATTTATGTTTCAATAGGCCTCTTATGCAATAAAAATAGTTCAAACATTGTTTAATATGCATACTTTTCAAATTCAAAACAAATTTCACAATATTGGGCTGAAGTTGTTACCAATTCAATTGTCAATATTCACAAAATTAGGGGTAATCACAATGCCCTAGTTTCTTAGCCATACTTATGCACCCCACAAGTTCAAAACTATTAATAAAGGATAAAAAATGCATAATAATTTATGAGAAAACAATCTAAGAACCAACCATATCAAAACCCTCAATCCATCTTAAAACTCGCATTCAATTTCATAATATTAATAATTTAAATATCGTGCTTTAAGGAAAATAAGTTTGAGGGTAGATTCATAGGTCTGAAATATCATGAATTATGGAGAAGTAACCTTGAATTGACCCCTAGATGCTCAACATTAAGGAAACCCTAGGAAAACCTATGTCCCCCATTCCAACCATTTAAATAAAATCTCAAAACATCAATTTAGAGCATGAATAATCAATTCAAAACATGGGACAAGTAATTCAATCATTAACAATCAAAATCCCTCAACCCAATTTTTAAACCTTCAATTTAAATCATAGGAAATACATTTAATTAATGCCACACTATAAAATTAAAATTTAGGGAAGTGAAACACTCCTGAAACACACAAGAATTTGAAGTCAATTTGAAGTTTGGAGTCTAGAGTAGTGATTTCATGAAAAACCATTAAGCTTTCTTGGTTTAGGTGTTAGAGAAAAGAATAAGAGTGTTTGATCTGTTTAACTTGAGGGTAAAAGGTTAATTTTATGATTTCAAGTCACTGAAAGGGTTAAAAGACACAAAACCCCTCACCCCAAGTGAAAAAACAAAATTGGAAGAAATTAACCCATCAGCATGGCATAACATTATCGTGGAGGGTAGCCTCCGTGCCTTGCCAATATCATAGAGGCTAACCTCTATGGCATGCTAATATCGCGGACCCTTACTACCTCAAGGACCCAAAATAACCCCGAAACCCTTTCAAAAATTCCAAAACTTTCCCAAAATACCCCTTTAACATGCCTAAACCCAATTTAAGTCAAAAAATGATATTACGGAAGCGTGAATGTCAAAAGTAAAATGATTGAAATTTTAAGGGATCTTACATTATCCCCCAATAGGATCATTCATCCCCAAATGATAAGTTAGAACACTTTTATAACGATGATAGTAAGAACACACAAGAATCAAATGACAAACTCGAAAAGTAACTAGAGGAAAATGAAATTCATGCCTTAAGCAATTTATCCAACCCGGGAAACAAAAATGGGTACTTGGCTTTCATATCTTCCTCAGTTTCCCATTTAGCCTCTTCTACCTTTTGATTTCTCCAAAGCACTTTTACCGAAGCCATATCCCTATTCCTAATCCTACGAACTTTCCTATAAAATATTTCAATCAAGACTTTCTCATATGATAAGGAATCTGTAACACCAACATCCTCAACAAACACTTTCAAGGAAAGATCACCTACACACTTTTTCAGCATGGACACATGAAACACGGGATGAATGGAACCCAAAATCCCAGGCAAATCCAACTTATAAGCAACATTCCTAATTCTCCTCAAAATCTTATATGAACCAACGTTATAAGGACTGAGCCTCCCCTTCTTCCCATACCTCATGACTCATTTCAAAGGAGGCATATTTAAGAATACCGTATCATTTCCTTCAAACTCCAATTCTCTTCACCTCTAATCCGTATAAGACTTTAGGTGACGTAGAACAGTCTTAAGTCTTTCCTTTACCTTGTCCATGGCTTGTGAACTAAGTCAAGATCAAATATCTCAGTCTCACCAACCTCAAACAATCTAAATGAAGACGTGCATCTTCTACAGTAAAAAGCCTCAAAAGGAGCCATTTTGAATGCAAGAATGATAACTATTGTTGTTCAAAACTCAATAAGAGGTAAATAGTCAATCAAGCAACCTTTAAAATAAATCACGTAGGCCCTTTGCATATCTTTCAAATTATAAATAGTAGGCTCACCTTGTCCATCCGTTTGAGGGTGGAAAGTGGTGCTAAGGTTCACCTATGTACCCAAACCATTTTAAAATGAACGCCATAAGTAAAAAGAAAATTGCGTACCTTGGTCTAAAATGATGGTCACTGGTGCACCATGAAGCTTCACAATCTCTTGAATGAACAACCAAGCATAGTCCTCTTCTAAGTAGTTTAGTCGTCATAGTTAAGAAGTGAGTAGACTTAGTCATCCTATCCACAATGAACCAAATTGAATCATAATGATTCTGAGACCGCAGCAGAACCATAATGAAATACATATTTATCATCTCACACTTCCACTTGGGCAAATCTATCTGTTGAGATATGCCACTAGGCTTTAAATGCTTAACCTTAACATGCTAACAGACCATACACTTAGTAATAAAATTTTCCATATCTTTCTTTATGTTGTTCTACCAGTAGATTTATATTAAGTCATGGTACATCTTAGTTAAACCCAAATGATCTATATATTTTGACTCATGAGCCTCAGTCAAGATCCTTTCTCGTAACCCATCAACATTAAGAACAAATAACCTACGTTCATACCTCAAAATACCATCTCCCTCAATCTCAAAAGACATAATCTTTTGTTGACCCACATTAGGAACAAAAAACCTACCTAGGTACCTCAGAATACCAGAGTCTATTTCTCCTACATCTCATCTCCAAGAGATGACTTAACCACTTCTTGAATAATAACTCCCCCATCCTTAGAGTCCAAAAGACAAAATCCTAAGTTAGCCAATCTGTAAATATCCTTCACTAATCCTCTTTTCTCCTCATCAACATGGGATAAGATCCTCATAGACAACCTGCTAAGAGAATCAACAATAATATTAGCTTTACTTGGATAGTAGTAAAGCCTAATGTCATAATCCTTACATAATTTAAGCCACCTTTTTTGCCTGAGGTTAAACTCGTTCTAGATAAATGCATACTGTTAGCTCTTCTAAGCCGAATAGATATCCACATGTACCCATACAGATAATGGTGCTAAATTTTAAAAGAAAAAACCAGAGCCACCAACTCTAGATCATGTGTCAGATATTTCTTTTCATAAAACTTAAGCTGCCTAAAAGAATAAGTCATAACCCTTCTCTATTGCATTAAGACACACCCCAATCCTACATGAGATGCATCACAATATACCACGAAAGTGAATTTATGCTTTAAATTCTCAAAACTACCCTCAAAAGCATCGGACTATAAGAACTTTACCTTTCTGAGTCAACCTTGTCAACGGAGCAGCAATCGAAGAAAAACTCTCCAAAAACCTCCTATAATATCCAGCTAAACCCAAGAAGCTCCTAATGTCAGTTGGAGTCATAGGTCTAAGCTATAACTACTGGTCCTTAAGGGTATGCAATACATTTATGAGGTGATTAGTATGATCCTCCTTACTCTTAGAGTATACCAAGATATCAACAATGAAGACTAAAACAAACAAATCCAAAAACTACCTGAAAACCTAATTCATAAGATCCATGAATGCAACTGGAGCATTAGTCAACCCAAATGACAACATCAAAACTCATAGTGACCATACCGGGTTTGAAATTCAGTCTTGGGAATGTTAACCTCAAAACTTTTCAACTAATGATAGCCCAAATAGAGATTAATCTTAGAGAAGTATCCAGCACCATAAATCTAGTCAAAAAGGTCATCAATCCTTGGAAGAGGGTACTTATTCTTGACTGTCACCTTATTCAGCTAATAATAGTCTATAGACATTCGAAGAGACCCATTTCGCATGAAAAGCACAAGATCACCCCACGTAGAAAACAAGGATGGATAAACCCTTTATTAAGAAGATATTTCAATTGCTCCTTTAGCTCCTTTAATTTAACTAGAGCCATTCTATAAGAAGGAATATAAATAGGATGTGTATTCGGTAGAAGAATAATCCCAAAATCTGATCCCTATTGGTAGGAATTCTGGGAAGACCATTGGCAAACACTTCAGGAAACTCATTAAATATGGATAGTACAAAGAAGGACCTTCAGAATTTGAATTGTTAACTCAAACTAGATGATACAGACACCATTTCGAACTCTATTTTTGAGCTCTAAGATAAGATATGAACCTCCCTTTGGGTAATAAAGAACTTTCCTTCTATTCGAACACCGATTCATTAGAAAAGTTAAAACTAACTTTTTATGTCCTACAATCTAGAGAACCATTGCACGAATGAAGCCAATCTATCCCCAAGAAAACATTGAAATCTACCATATCCTACTCTATCAAATCCACAAATGTCTCCCATGAAAGATGGATGCCGCATAAACCCTACTAATTTTCTAGCAACTATAAAGTCACCCAACAGAGTAGACACTGAAAAGAGGTTGAAAATACTTTTAGGACAAAAACTAGAATGCACATCTACATAAGGGATCACATAATTAAAGGTAGAACCCAGATCAAACAAGCAATAAACATCACCAAATAAGAGTTACAACATACTAGTGAAACTATCTGGAGATATTTCAGATTCTTGGAGATATCAAGTGTATAGAGGCTATTTCGACCAGTGCTTGTACTAGAAGTAGTGTACTTTTGCATAGGATCTAAAGATATAGCGACTGAATCTTTATTAGCCCTAGTGGATACCTTGACTAAACAATAATCTCGCTACATGTTACTAAGCTTACCATAATTATAATGCTAATTTCTCCCCTCCTCACAATACTATGGTGAAGATGCCCACAAAAATAACAAGGAGGATAATGTGGTGCTGATTGAGCTCCACTAGCCTACGATTGAGCATCTTGTGCCTTTCGAAAGCCTAGGATTGGGAGAACTTGTATACGAATAAGATATTCCCAAGTTCTTCTTCTTGGTAAACTATCTACCATCTTTCTCACTATTCTGTCGACCCCCACCCTACTCTGAATACCTAAACTTCTTATTTTGCCCCCTCCTATCTTTGCATGTTTCTTTTTATCATCCTATACCTGTTGTATATAAACCATAAGTCTAGAGATGTCCATATCATTATTAAACATTCTAGCCTTACACTCCAATACCAAGTCACGGGCAACCCAGAAGCAAACTTTCTCATTTTTAATCTCATGTTAGATACCAACTCTGGAGCATAACGAGATAACTACTAAAATTTCAAAGAATATTTTTCACAATCGTCTAACTTTACTTCAAATTATAAAACTCCTTAGCCTTGTCTTCCCTCAGCTCCTGAGGAAAAACGTGATCAAGAAAGGCACCGAAAAACTCATTCCACATCGCTTGCTCAAAATTATCACCCCTCATAACTTTCCACTCCTCATACCATTGATAAGTTATATCTTTTAACTGATAAGCAATAAACTCCACAACCTCTACATCAATAGCATACATTACCCTAAATATTTTCTCTAACTCATCAATGAACCCCTGCGAATCTTCTTCAACCTTAAAACCTGTAAAGGTTGGGTGATTTAACCTTATAAATTGGAAAACCCGAGTGATCTCAGATGAAAGAGAAACAGTACAAACATTAATTTGACTGATGATATTAAAACATCACCAACTAAGTAAGCAAATAAATAGACCAGCAGTACTCCGCATTAGAACTGTCTACTTTTGGTAGCTAATTATAATTATCACTACCTCAAAAAGCTCGGGGAAGACTAGTGGGTATAAGTGGAACTCCACATGGAGTAGCCCAATCAGAAATAGGGACCCTAGACCGGTTCTGCACTTCATACACAAGGAATGTCCCCTCCACATTGTCCTTGAGTAGGGCCAAGTTCCCAGCAGAGTTTCTACAAACATGAAATCTTTGGGGAGGCATGATAAAAAACATGAGCAAATAGGGAGTTATGGAAATTCATGATACCAGTCTCTATAGATCAAAATAGAACACAAAAAGGGGAAACATTCTTAAATGCCTTGTAGACTCCTTCTTATAAGTGTGGTGCGCTACACACCCATAAAAAGAACTTTACTCGACACGATTTTGTGGACATCCAATGACTCTAAACCATGCTATGATACCAAGTTTGTGATGACCCCACCCCAGGCTTGGCTGTGACTTGTATCTCAAGCCTACCATGGACTAGACACCACCCCCTTCGCCTAACCTCACGAGCACAATAATAATAAATATAGATAAAGCAGAAGAAAATTAAGATAGTAATGAAGTAAAAATAGATAACTCAAATAAAATAAAAGAGTTAATCAATAATCAACCCAGATTTATCCATAATAATCTCTAAAACCATAATCGCAACTGAGTCAAAACATGCCCCTAACTATGATAAAAAGAATCCAAAATTACTAAGAAAATAAAGATAGACTAATAAAATAATAAGGCCTGTTTAAGGATGGATTCTTTTCACTTCACAACAACTTAACGAATGAGCAAATCCACCTAACATTGCACAGGAGTAACAAAAAATTCTTCGGACCCTACATTATGAAACGATGTAACGTCCTAGGATGGTTAGTGGGATAAGCACTGGCATATAACTCATGGAAAGTGATAAAATAATGTCATGTCCAAAATCATTCAAAACCACATGCACACAGTTATATATGCATATATAGGATGTTTAGATAGGGAAAAGGTCATGAACAAGATAGTTTAAACCATTGCCCTCGACTATGTAGCTCAATCCATTCTAAAGGCACCCATGGGCTATATCGGTTCAACTCTACCTACTGAAAGTGCCCTAGTAAGTGTTAGTCGTACGAACCGTGGACAGCAAAGCCACCATGGGCAATAACCATACAAAATATATACATATCAAGTGTGTATCAACCACACAATCATATAGATCCCTAACACTGGCAAATGTGGTTTTCAGTAGTTGTCCTCTCGGGACTTATACGTTTACAGTGAGCTATACAATTCCCTTTAAGTCTAAACTAAAATAACTTTACACATAATTCTAACCATTAACCTAGGAGTCATTAATTAAGGAATTTATCACTTAGTATCGTCATATCAATATGCTTGCAAGCTAATATAATTATTCCAAACCAATTCACCCAACCATATTAGACTCCCAAGTTCTATTAATATAAAAACCATGGCCACTAAGGCCATCCAAATCCATTTCTTATATCTATTTATCCACTAATGCAATACATTGAGTTCAAAAATAAGTTAAACCATGCAATTTTCCATTATTAAAATCAAATTCACAACGTGGGTTATGGTTCATGCAATCCAAGCCAAAAGTTACCGAATTTTCAAAAAGTCATGTCCCCTATTCTTACCATTTAAATAATGTACCAATTCAGTCCCCAAAACATTGATTTAAAGCATGAATAATCTATTAAAAACATGGAACAAGTAATTCAATCGTAACAACCAAAACCCTCAACCCAATTTCAAAATCCACAATTTAAATTACATAGAATCCATTCAATTAGTGCTACAATGTAAAATTAAAGTATAGGGAAGAGAAACATGCTTCAACATCCAAGCATTTGAAGTCAGTTTAAAGTTTGGAGCCTGGAGTAGTGATTTCTTGAAAAACCCTAAAGCTTTCTTAATTTAGGTGTTAGAGAAGAAAATAAGAGTGTTTGATATTTTTAATTGAAGGGGAAAAGGTCAATTTTATGTTTGTAAGTTGTGGAAAGGGTGTAATGACCAAAAGCCCCTCACCCAAGTTAAAAAAAGCAAATCTGGATGAAATTAACCCATCAGCATGGCACAATATTTATCGCGGAGGGTAGCCTCCGTGTCATGCCAATATCATAGAGCCTAACCTATATGGCACGCCAATATCGCAGACCCTCACTACCTCAGTGTCTCAACATAATCTTGAACCCCTTTCAAAAATTTCAAAACTTTTCCCAAGATCCTCTTTAATATCCCTTAATATAATTTAAGGTGATCAAAATTTGAAGGAGTCTTATAGGTAGAATTATATTTATAGCAAACATAATTTACAAAATTATGATATGAAAGATCCTTAACTGGGACCAAGTCCCAAGTTATTGCCTCAGGCCACTTCAGTGGTAACAACTTCATCCCTTGCTACTTCTATTACCACCCTAGATATTTATGCATTATAATATCGTGTGGTGTTGTAGGTATTATAAATGACGCTTTGCATAGATTTATTACAAATCATATATCATATGATATAGTAGTCATAAGTTGTGCATAGATTTTAGTGGTCTGGTAGCATAGTAGGTTGGGTGGCTATGCTATCCTAATGGGAGATTACATTATCTTTGAAATTGTGGTGTATGCCAAATTATATGAATCACTCTAAAAACTCTTCTCTTCACCAATAACCATTTATGTACGGATGATGGGAAAATTGGTGTCTAATCTAATGATCCAAAATGTAGCAATGTTGAAAATTTTTCAAAGAACTCTTGTTTAAAAGTGGGACCCATCATATTTGGGTCGAGAATCCAAAAGATAATGGGAAAGTGTTATGACCAGATTTATGAGTCATGATGGCACCTACTAAATCCCACCAATAGGTATGCCAAACCATAACCTGGAGCTAACATAATGGGTTAATTTGGAAGGAAATGCCCAACATAGGCCAAATTTTAGGATCACAACATGCAAATAGATAAGTGTTCTAAATAGGTAACATAGACAAAACATGATACCAATCCCATGACTTGGTAGAGTTAGTACAAGAGCATCTAATAGTATCAATACAACCCAAAAGACTTAGAATATAGTCAGTACATCTATCTCGATACAAAATACTAGATAATAATAAGATAGATAAAAATAGGAGATTCGAGACTCAAAGAGCTTACCCTATTCTGAAAGATCAACTTTGCATGAACAACGGTCAACTACGATAGCTAGTACTCAAATCTACACCAAAAAGGTACAGAAATATAGTATGAGTACCAAAACAATGGGTACTCCGTAAGCATCATAGGACGCCTAAGCTAAGTCATGATATAATTATGATAAAATAAGAGAAAACATAAACTAATTCAAGGTAAAGAAATGAACCTAAATCATCTTCAACATCACTATACATAATATCTATTTAAACCAAAATAACAATATAGCATGAGATATCAATTTATGCCAATATCGTCATGCAAACATACATAAGCAGTTAGGAATAATAACGTATCATAAAGCATCATCCCAAGCAAACATAACAACAAAATTGGATCCCATATGCCAATTGGTGCAGAAAAGTAAAGAACTCATTACAACCTCCCATACGACTGGAGAGTTCATCAAGAAAAAAATAACACAATCAACCAACTCAATAGTCAACTTTTATCGTCATATGATCATTATTCCACAATTATCATCAATACACCATTTACCAATGTTATCTTATCTCTCCAATATTAGGCAAAGTACTCACATTCCGTAATATTATCATCATTTAACAATCTTAGCACCAATATACACTAATCACCATTTACTAGTTAACTATCTCTTATTAACTAATCTATTTGACTACTAGTCATCAAATAACCTGTAATCAACATTCAACATCTATTTATTTAGCACATAGCCACTAACTACTATTCATGAGGAAAGTCATCATTACTAATATAGCATTACTTATTATCTAGCCCATATTTACCAATAAATCTCAATTATCAACTAGTCATTATTAGCCACTTATCAATATCAACTACTAATTATCAATCATACCTCTTTATAATATTTAACACTTGCGGGTTAACCGACATCACTAATATTAACAACATACCCAAATTTTATATAAGTGAATATAAATAAATAATTGTCATACATAGGGCTAGCCAAACTCAAATTCGTAGATATACACGTGGCTACATCAATATAATCATCCTCCATCCTTGTTGGGCATCAATATCATCACAATATCCTTCGGCCTTACCGAGAATCATCACATCATCACAATATCCTCCGCCCTTGTCAAGTAACAATATATCATAATAAATCTTCTGGCCTTGCTGGGTATTAACATGTCATCATAATATCATCCGGCTTTCCTAGGTATCAATATGTCATAATAATATCCCCTGGCCTTGCGGGGTATTAGCATATCATCATAATAAGAATCGGTAGCTAAATAAATAGCATAAGCAATCATATAAGAAAGTATCATAATTTTACACATAATGAATGACATAACTTCCCATAATAATCAATAATCATTCTTTTACGGATAATTCATGGCACAATTGCTAATATCATCATTTGGAATATTTTCTAGCATAATCTCTTATCATGACCATAATCATAAGCAATATCATGAACAATGACTCATTAATAGCCTATGAAAATGGTCTCTCATTACCATAAAGATAGCTTATTAATAGTTTGGGAAATAGCTAATTGATAGCATAGTCTAAAACTTATTCATAGCATGGTACGTACATAATTTATGGCTCAATAACATCATAATCAAGAGCTCTTTTAATAGTATGTTCGGTAACCCAAATGATAGCCAGAATAATAGCATAATCAATATCTCATCATAAGCACAACTAATAAATCACACATATGTCATAATTGTTAGGCATCATTAACAATGTTATTCATCATAACAAAGAAATACCTAGGTACCTCAATATTGCCCCATAAGGGTATTCTCTAGGCATATAAGAAGCGTGCAAAGGTTTCAAGATAACTAACATCAATCTTGATTTAAGGTGGGTCCATTTCTAAATCCCCGAAATACATTCTAAGATAATTTTTTACTCCAAACTAGGCAAAGGTACCTAAATCAATTCTTAGTTGTATAGCAAACCATGATTTTCCCTTAGGTAGAGATTCTACTCAAGCACTATGACCCAGTGCAATGGAACTAAGAAAAACTTCATTAGTATAAACAATTAAGTCCAAACTCATACTAAGCATGAGTGAAGAGGTCACTCTCATCTAACTAGGTTAATCTAAGAAATCTCACACTACCCATGAGCCATTAAGTCCAATTCACTAAGGTTCAAGGCAACAAACTAAGCATTCCAATTCTATGGTCTTAGATGACTTAAATGGTTTAACTAATCCCAAATCATGCATTACAACCATCCATCACCTAAAACCTATCCTAATGTAACAAGATATCACAAAAATAATATGACATAGCTCAATATAACAAGGGATAAACCTAGCCTACCTCATCATCGAAGAAAGCTTAATGAACCGCTAAACTTTTGCTTTACCTTTTGAGATGTCTGCTCAATATGGCAAGCAATCAAAATCGCATTTTACACATCAATATGAGAACAATGATACCCATATTGCACCATTTTGCTTAGGGTACAAAAATAATACAAAAAACTCTAAGTGGGCAATGCCTCCGGATTTATTTGGACTTCAACATACCCAAATGAACTATGTAACCACACAAAATTCAATGTTTTGAAAGCGATTGAGAAGTTACATTTTCCATCCTAGGTTGATTTAACATAATGTAGATCCCACACACAAATTTGTAATTTTCTAATTTTTTGACTAATATATCAAAATAAGCTCCAGTGCATCGGGATCTTAACCAAAGGCCTTCCTAGCCTAAAATTGATATTCTAGAGCTACTGGCCCAGTTAGTATTTGAATCCAAAATCGTCTTATTGAATTTTTTGCCTGGTGGCTAATTGTAACCAACAAAGACTTCAAACAGGGAATTGGCTCTAAAAGCCAAACAAATTGCTTGGTAACTGAATTGTTAGACCCAATAAGATGTAAATGACTTGGGGCAGCTATGAAAAAGCTCCATAGTGAAAATAAGTAAAAGTATAAAAAATGATATGAAAAGTCATTACAGTATCCACTACTAAAGGAACTTTCATCCCTAAAGGTTAAAGATTAGGATGTACCTGAAGTCTCGAATAGGTGAGGATACTAGGCTCGCACCCTACTCTCGATCTCCCAAGTAGCCTCCTCCATCGGGTAATGTCTCCACTGAACCTTTGCTATAGGTATCTCTCTAGAGTGTAATCATCCCACATCACTAGACAAAATAAGCATCGACTCCTATACAAAGGTCAAGCACTCATCCAACTGGATTGAGTCCCATCTAAGAATATGTGATAGATCAGGAATATATCGCCGCAACATAGAGACATGGAAAAATGGATGAACAACAGTAAAATACGAAGGTAAATCTAACTCATAAGATACCTCACCAACTCCACGGAGAATCTCAAAAGATCTAATATATCTCAAACTGAGATTTCTCTTTCTTCCAATCTCATCATACCCTTCATGGGTGATACACGAATGAATACACTATCACCAACTCCATCTCTCATTACACGAAGCCTATGGTCTGCATAGGCCTTTTGCCTACTCTAAGCCGCTCTTAACCTATCCTGAATTACCCTGACTCTATCCAAGAACTCCTGAAGAAAATTAGTACTGCGGGGCCTAATCTCTGGAGTCCCAAACTATCTAATCAAAGAAAGACATCTCCTACAATACAAATCCTCAAAATATGCTATCTCAATACTAGAATGATAGCTTTTGTTGTTTATGAACTCTGACAAGGCTAAGTGCTACTCCCATTGACCTTTAAAATCTATAACACAGGCTCAGAGCATGCCTACAAGAACCTAAATAGTCTACATGGATTGGCCATCAGTCTGCAAATGAAAGGTTGTACTCAAATCCACCAGAGTGTCCAACTCATCTTGAAATACTCTCTAAACCCTCAAAGTGCACAAAGAACCATGGTCTAAGATAATAGAAATAGGAAACCTATACAAATAGACTATCTCCTAAACATAGAAATGGGCTAATCTATCAGCACAAAAAGTCATCTCAATTGGTATGAAATATGCTGACTTGGTCAAATGATCAACAATGACCTATATACCAACTAAAACATGAGAAATATGAGGCAACCCACTAAGAAAGCCATAGTAATTCGTTCCCATTTCCACTTGGTAATAGGAAGCCTTCAAGTTAAACCACCTGGTCGCTGATGCTCAGACTTTACCTACTGATAACAAAGGCAATGAGCTATAAAGTTTGCCACATTTCTATTTACACCACTCCACCAATAATGTTGTATCAAATCATTACAAATCTTGGCTATACTAGGGTTAATAGAATATCTTTAGTTATGAGCCTCATGCACAATCTTTAAACTAAGTCTTCAATCTTAGGAACACAAATATAACCATCAAACCTCAAAACACCCTCAAAATTAATAGTGTGCCTCTCAGACACACCACTCAACACACACAAAGGAAGCAAAGCTTGATATCCTTATACTGATGATCGCAAGTCTGCTTAAATAGTGAGGACCTGGCCTCCACAATAGCCATAATCCTCCTAGTATCTGAAATATCAAGGTGAACAATTAAGTTAGCTAAGTACTAAATATCCCATGATAATGGCCTTTGAGAAACAAAAGTATTAGCCAAAATACCCCTACTTGCTACCTTTCGACTTAAGGAATCTACTACCATATTTTCTTCCCCGGATGATACAAGATGGAAATATCATAGTCCTTATGCAACTTCATTCATCTACGCTATCAAGCATTAAGATCCCTCCAGGTTATAAGATGTTGAAGGTTGTGATAATCGGTGAAATCTCGTAATGCACACCATAAATATTATGTCTCCATTTCTTATGCGTGAAAACTACTGCATCCAAATCTAAATCACAAGTGGAGTATTTTTGCTCATGTACCTTAAGCTATCTAGAAGTATAGGCAATAACACAACCCTGTTGTATTAATACACAACTTAGACAAATACCAGAAGGATCATAAAACATGGTGAATCCCTCACCCTCAATATGAAGAGCTAAAATAGGAGTTTCACAACCTAAACCAGGGCCTATCCATGATAAGTATCCCAAGTCCATCGAGGACCAAAGACCACCCTCTTTTTCTAGTCAACTAGAACATAATATATTGTAAAAATAGTAGAACCAAGCAGTTAATATAAGTAAGATAAGTAAATAAAACAAATGAAAATAGGAATCCAGCATAATCCCAATCCACGGTAATCCATAAGCCTCTATACTGAACTAAATTCAATCTATGTCAGGACATGTCCCCAATAATAGGCAAAAGTAAACCAAAGAAAATATATGACATAAGGAAACCAAATCATAAAATAAGGTCTTTTTAAATATGGAATCTCACTACTTCAAGTTAACTCATAAACTTATCCAATGATACCCTATCACTGTATAGGAAAAGCGAAAGTATTTTTGGGGCCTGCATTGCATAAGGATACAACGTCCTAAAATAGTTAGCGGATTGAGCGCTAGCATGTAACTTAGGAATAAAGGATAACATAATGCCATGATCAACAGTTAAAAAATCATTCAAATCTAATGCACATAATCAATGCATGTATATATATATATGTGTGTGTATGTGTATATATATATCATATATTAGGATAGGGAACAAGGCTTAACATGCACTTTAAAACTTTAGATTTGACTATATAGCTCAACCATAATATAATAGTACCCACATAATATATGGGCCCCAGGTCTCACCTCTTAGGTGGGCCTAAATGTGTGTAGCTGCACGAACTGGAGAATAATCTTATATATATATACATGGGGGACTCGAAACTCCCAACCATATACTAAAGGTAACTTAAGAACTTGATCATGTAATGTAATATAGGAGACTCAAGCCTCCCAATAATAAAATAAGAGGGACTCAAATCACCCAGTCATAAGCAAGAGGACTTAAACCCTAGGCAATATAGACCCCCGCATTGGCAATCATAGTTTCTAGTATTGGTCCTATGGACCTCCACTTTCATGAACTAGCTACACACCCCTATTTTAAGCCCCATTAAAACATTTATAACACATTCACATTCATTAAACCATAATACATATTTAGGAATACACTATTTGTATTATTATACCAACAACAGTTACAAGGTAATATCAGCATGCCAATCCAATTATCACCATTTAGGAGAATTCACAACCCCCTTGGTTCAATTATGCATTAGCTTGTGAATTACACAACCCTACAAGTTTAAATTCAAAATCAATATGCTTTATTAGATTTTCACATTGAGAAATAACTCAAGAGTAGTTCAATATGAATACATTTCATATTCAAAAACAATTTCACAATATGGGTTTTAGGTCATTCACTTCAATGGTCAATAAAAATTTGGGGGAAATCACAATCTCCTACTTTATTTGACATACACCCCATAAGTTCAAAACCATGAACAGTAATATGTAAACCATAGGAAAACATTGTTCAAAAAAAAGCATTCAAACCCTTAACCCATGTTGAAAAACCAAAATTAAAACCTCACGAATAACTATTTAAAATGCATGCTTTTATAAAATAATAGATAGGGAAAAGTGACATGCCTTAGATATATGAGAATTTGGAGTTTTTACTTTGAGAGTGGAATTGGGGAATTTTATCTCTAAAAACCAAAGGACATAGGCTATATTATGGTGAAGGGTCGTACATAGGTGAAAAGACCCAAAAGCCCCTCACCACAAGTGAAATAAAATAGGAACTGCACATTTTTTACCCAATAGTGTGGCATGCTGCCTATTATAGAGAGTAGTCTCTATGACACACTGCTTATCAAAGAGACACCTGCCTCCGTCCCATGCATCCTGTCATGGATGGCTCCCTCTATGACATGGCAAAATCGTAGAGTCTTATTGCCTCAGGATTTAAAAATGACCTCAAACTTTATCATAAAATTCACAAACTCTTTTGATACCCCATTAATATACCTAAACATAATTTAAGTCAAAAATAAATATTTTAAACATGGGAAGACCAAAAATAAAATACTTTAAATTTTGAGGGTGTTACATTATTGCCCCCTCCCCCCTTATAATCATTCTTCCCCGAATAATGAGCTAGGATTCTTGTATCATTAGAAATTATTAGAAAACATCAGAATAAAATGATAAACCCCAAAAGTAATAAGAGAAAAATAGAACTCATACCTTAAGCAGCTTTATATGACACATGGAACAAGATTGGGTATTTAGCCATCATATCCTCTTCAACTTCCCAAGTAGCTTCTTCCACCTTTTGGTTTCACCAAAGGACTTTTACTGAAGATACACCTTTAGTCATCAATCTATGAACTTGTCTATCTAAAATCTCCACCAAGACCTCCTCGTATGATAAGGAATTTGAATACCAACACTCTCAATATACACCAACAAAGAAAGATCGCCCATGCAATTCTTCACCATAGACACATGAAACATAGGGCAAATAGAACCCAAACTCGCTGGCAATTCCATATCATAGGCAACATTCCTCACTCTCTTCAAAATCAAATAAGGGAAAATACAATAGGGGTTGAGCTTCCCCTTCTTCCTAAACTGCATCACTAACTTTATGGTAGATACCTTTAAGAATACCCAATCACTAACATCAAAATCCAACTGCCTTTTCCTCACATCTTTATAAGACTATTGGAAAATTTGGGTGGTTTTGAGCCTATCCTAATTACCATAACCTTCTCCATAGCTTGGTGAACCAGGTCAGGGCCAAACAACCTAGCCTCGCCAACTTTAAACCATCCAATTGGAGAACGACATCTCCTACCATACAAAGCCTCAAATAAAGTCATCTGAATTGATAGTTGTTATTATATACAAACTATATGAGAGGAAAATAATCAAACTAATTAACACAAAAGTCAATCATACAAGACCTTAGAATATCCTCCAAAGTGTAAATAGTTCTCTCCGTTTTTCCATCTGTCTAAGGTTAGAAGGCAGTGTTAAGGTTCATGTTAGTCCTCAAACCTTTCTAAAATGAATACCAAAAGTGATATGAAAACTGCATACCTCTGTCTAAAATGATAGAAAAAGTGCACCATGTAATTTAACTATCTTCTCAAGGAATTGCTTAGCATAGTCCTTATCAAAGAAGCTAGTGCTCATTGGCAAGAAGTGAGAAGACTTAGTCATCATATATATAATGACCCAAATTGAATCAAATTGATTACGAGACCATGGAAGATTAGAAATGAAGTCCATATTAATCATCTCCCACTTCCAAACAGACAACTCAATCTTTTGAGACATACCACCGGGCCTCAAGTGCTTCATTTTCACTTGCTCAATATATGCTCAATGATAGTTGTAATACTCATGTTATATATATATATATATATACCTATTGATAAATTGACATATAATATGAATTTTGAGTATCAGAGATATGCTCTTTTTTAACTTCTCTATATTTATTTACTTTAGCCCTTTTGGGGCTTGTCATTTACAATAGCCCCTGTGGCGCTTGTTATTTATTTTATCCTTTATGGGGCTTGTCCTTTATTATTGATGCTTTATTTGGCTATTATGATGATTTGATACTCAGTAAGACCGGGGGATTATTTGATGATGTTAATACCTAGAAAGGTCAGAGGATTATGTGATGATATGAAAACTTGGAAAGGATGAAGAATGATACAATGATATTGATACTGGCAAGGTCAAAGGTTGATTATTTGATGTGCCTATGTTTACATCTATATGTTCAAGTCTGACTAGCCCTATTTATAACAATTGTATGCTCATATGTATATACATTTTTTTATATCTAATGTGGAAAGGTTGATGACATTTGGATACCATTTGTATCCCACTAGTGTTAAATGCATTTAAAGTGGTTTAGTTAATGATTAATGTCTAAGGATTAGTAATGGATATTATCTAGATGATTCATCAAGATTAGTTGGCAACTGGGAATCTAATTGTAAAATAAGGATGCACTTAATGGGTAATAATATTGATAACTAATGGTTAGTTAAGGAAGTGTACCGACCCAAATCACCCCTCGGGAAGCTACACAGTGCCTAGGATCACAAGTGATCCCAAGCTAACCCTTTACGTGGAATAACACATAAATAACTGAACAAAATGCATAAATCCAGAGGAATAAAGCGAAAGATAACTTTATTATGAATTTGCTCAATAGAAAACTGGTGACAAGGTTACAACTCTACTTTTACATCAAACTGAAACTCAATACATCAACTTCTACTGACTATCTATGAAGCCTCTACTAGTACTGACCATGGATAGCTGGGTCATGACTCCCAACCACCCCAACTCAATATGACTAGATAAGGGAAAATACAACACTTTTCTATTTTATCATTGACTCATGGCCCTGAATCAAAAGGACCCATCACCTGATGACTGGAAGTTGCGAACTGATTGGACATTGTACATGCGCTACAATCTTTTACCTACATTATGAGACATTGTAGCACATACACGTATATGTGAATCAGTATGTTGAGAATGTACTCACTATATGGGGGTGAATGCATAGGTATAAAACAGTCGATCTTCTTCAATCAAGTCATGCATGCAATATGGGATAACTCACATGGCTTGAACAAGTATAAAATGTAAAGCTCATAAATCAAGTAGGATGAAGCATGAAGTACAAATCTCGTGAGTCATCATACTTTAACTTAAAATCACAAATCTCCTCTTATTCTTAATACTCCAGGGATAAATAAACTTTACACGATACTTTCAAATCATTCATATTTCTCATGAAGAGTAAAACTTTGTCAATTCTGAAGATCTCATAGCTCTTTTTGAACTCAAATACTTGTAAATAAAAATCATATAACCTTGAAACATGCTTGAAGGCATTTCATCCACTTAAGAAAAATATCTCATTCCAGGCTTTAGGGAAATCATTCAATATAAAAACGAATATACTCTAGTTTAGTAAAAATAACTCATCTCAAGGCTTCATGGGAAAATACCAAATCAAGAGAAAATACTTCCTTTTAAAGAGACAATTTATATCAATGGAATACTTTAACAAGGAAGCGACTTTGCAACCTCCTTATTAGGAAAATAGATCATAGGAGGGAAAATACTTTAATTTTCAAAAAAGTAGTTGATCTCAAGTTTAAAGGGCAAGGGAGGTTGTCATAATAGACATAAACCATGCGAGCTACATAGAGTCCAACGTTTTGTCCTCCTAAGGAGGAGACCCCACGTTGGGGAGGAGCGTCATACTCTTGCCAGGGAGCATAACCTAGGTCTAGTGATAACTAAAGGAAACTCAACCTCGAGCCCAATCATAATCATCATAAACTCAGCCTCAGGCCCAACCTACAGTGGCATGTAGTTTTGGGGTAAGAAACCGTAAAGACTTACCCGCTTGGTGCTTAGTACTACACCCTTTAGATTATCTGCGCTCATCTCATAAAAATTCACTTTTAGAATAATCTCATAGTTCACCACGAACCCGATAATCAAATTGGTAATCACATATGATGAATTAGATTGCAAAGCATTTGGACTATTAGGTCGTTCATTTCTCAATCATATCAAAATACTCAAATCATGGGTGCTTACAGCACAAGAGTTCATAATTTCACAAGTCTCAAATAGGTCTTACTAACCCATAGTTCAATCTCAAGTTGAAGCTCATCAAAAGCATAATATATAGCATATAGATTCATAAATCATGTAGAAATCTGGGAATTTCAGCAATTTATCTGAAAATCTCAATATAGTCATATGCTTTAATATCTCAACATTGTAAATATTATCTTCTCAAGGAGTAAAATCATCGGGTTTATACCCAGTTGTAAATTCTCGATAAAACATTCAAAAATCATGCCATTTGACTCTTAATTCATGGGAAATATCAAGACAATGCATTCAATAATAATGGGTGAAAACCCCAAAGTCAAATTTATGTAAAAACCTCATTGATTTCAGAAAATTCATGATGTAGATAAGCCTTTTGGGCACAAGGGTAAAAGGGTTACCCTTGCTCAAAACCCCACATACCTTGAATTAGAAGCTTTGCATGAACTTTTTCTTTTGGAACTTTTTTCGTACTCTTGAATGAGGGTTTTTGAGATCTTTGACTTGGGAACCTTGAATCTTGACTCTATTTAGAAAATCCATGGTGGATTCTTGAGATTCTTGGAATAGGTTTTTGATACTTAGGGTTTTTTGTTGAGAGAAAACGTGAGAAAAACTTCATAGAATGCTTGTAAATGGCCTTGATTTGGTGTTTACACAGTTTTATAGGCTTAGAAAAATTACAAAGTGCCTTTTTTAACATCTATACGAAGCTAGAAAAAAATTGAACTGGTAACCCAATTTCATACACCACTACAACGTGCCACTTATCACGGTGGCTCATTGGAGTTTGACAATTAGTAAATTGGGAGTCCTCGCGATGTGGAGCCATCACATTGTCCCATTGGAAATCGACAATTGCCAACTAAATCCTCTTCGCGATGCGCCAATATCTTAAATGATGTTGTTTTACAACCAAGACTTAAATTAGCCATAAATTCTTACCCGGGTGTCGATGGAAAGATTATAAAATTTACCATATGATAAAATATCAATATTAGGGAAATTCCACACGGTTCAAAATATCTCACACTTGGAAAGAAACCTATAAAAACATTAAGGCTGGGATAACACTTTACTCAACATACTCTAAGGCTCACACTATGAGGGAATTTTGTTGGGTGTTACAATATCTCCCCCTTGGGAACATTCATTTTCGAATGTCACTAGTCAGGCTAGGAAAAACGGAGAGAACTGAGGATGTACAACTGAAATACTAGTTAAACTGAATCTTTACATTTCTAAACCCGGCACACTTGACGATTACATTTTTTCACGATAGAAATAGCTATGTAACTGACTCTCAGATTAGAGAGAAGCTGAATGAAGGAAAGGTGTTACCTTCATCTGAATATGGGCTAACTTGCATTTGTCTTATAACGAAGAGTTAACTCGTGCTGAATTCAGAGTATACGATCATCGATTCACTAAATCTGGGATAAAACCTCCCTAATGGATGACCCCTGAACTTACTATCAATGATATGAAATGATTATCTCTGAGACCAAACCTTATTAGTGGGGGATCACTGAATCTGCCAAAGAAGCAAATCAACTGAAACCAAAACTGAGATCAAGCCTATCTAACAGGTTACCTTTGGAGCTGATAACAAAAATACTCAAACGAATCTGGGATTGAGATAATGTCCATCTAGAGAGTGATCTTGAAATAATAATAATAAGAATACTCAGCTGCATCTGAGATCAAGCCTATCTGATGGGTTATCTCAGAATCTGGTAACACTGATACTAAAGCTGATTAACTAAGTCTACTCGCATGAATAGCTGAATTCCCTTGGTCCCATTATCTGAAAAATAATACTGAACTCTAAATAAAGTACTCGAATACTACTAAGGTTCGCACTGAACACGTGTATACTACTAAATCTGAGCAGGCTAGAGCGCTAGTGATACTGAGATTACTCAAGTTCTATAACGACCTGATAGTCCGGAGTTCAATAACTCACAAAATTTTGAGAATCATTGCTCGACTGATATCATCGCAAAAACTAATATTCGCTCTAGATAGCAGCTAAATTATCGGGTACATATTCCCCCAGGACTCGATAACAAAAAAGTAAAACATAACCATTCTTGACTAGTCATGACCACGGTCATTTATACATCATCACAATCACTAAAGTTCCAATTCAAGCGTTTAGAAATCATACCATATATTCACCATCACAATCACTAAGGTATCACTTAGAGTATTTAGGAATAATAGACATGCGATAGTATAGGGATACATGCTCTCGGCTTATATTTCGTTCAACAAGGTCTTGCATCAATCACTCAACACGTATTAAAGTCTTGGCATGCATCAAAGAGCATATAATTGGGGAATTCCATTCTATCACATTTCAATTCATTCACTAAGTCTTTTCAACAAACACTTCCCATGCATGGGTTTGCACATAATTAGGGTTCTTCTAGTCAACATGCTATAAAGGCTCTAACTCCTTCGCATAAGCATTTCATCAAACACATGGAGAGCATGCTTTGCTTATTCGATAATTTCTTTACTAAATTGGCATGAACACATCATCTAACAAGCAACGTGAAGAGGGTTTATCATGGACGTCACATGAATTTCACATACTAGGGTCAAAGCTTGAAAACCTTGTAAACAAACATGAATCACAAGTCAATCATAGCATGAACATCAATTCCAACCAACATGTATCATGGAAACTCATAAACATAAGAATCCTTGATTTACAGAAAAAGGGTGCTTGGATTTCTTGGATGAAAGGGGAACTGAAAATAAATATCTACATACGACTATCTTTCCCAACAAGACATATTTACCCTTTTCAATTGGCATAATTGTTCATCCTGTCTATCGCAACTTAAGGAAGAGGTCGATGAAAAGTCAGAACATGTGGACCTAAAGCATGAAGGGAAACTGTACTTAACTTGGCACTCAACTAAGGATTGAGGCCTTTAAAATCATAATCTTATCAAAGCAGTCTAACCCAATGACATGAATGATATAAATCTAGACTTCGTGAATTACTAAAAGCATTGCTCGAGCACTTAAGTCACGAGTTGCATGACCTGAATTTGGAGTTCAAAACTCATTGGATTTGATCCCGACTACCAAATGCACCAGAACTCCCTATTTTATGAACTAGGTGAGTAGATAACTCTCTATCATATGCATGAACATGAATTAGGATCATGGAATAGAAATATAAAACATGAGGTAGTATTGGGAAAACTGAAAATACTAAAATGAGATTGGGTCAAGCATCAATCTTTCTAGAAGCTATTCTACGGCTCATTCGTACATCCACTAGAGTCTTAAGGTTCGACCCGGTTATAGGTTCTATCATCTCCCCCTGATACTTAAGTCATCACTCCATGGCGGTGAACCACCACATAAAATATGGTCTAGCTGTCATCTCCTTGCTCTAGAGTCGGGTTATAACAATGCATATAAACAAAAGTACTGGACCTGAATGACTACACTTTAAAGCATTAAAACAACAACAACAACAAGAACAAACTCAGTATATTAAAAAAAAGTAGGGTATGGGGAGGTAGATTGTATGCTGTCCACATCACTACCTTTAGAGAAGTAGAGAGGCCGCTTCCGGTAGAAGTTTGGCTCAAGATAAAAAAAGTAGTATGAAAAAGCATCAAAAGCATAGGACACCATAAAAGAACCTAGGTATGACCTCCACAACAAATTAAAAATCCGAGGATGAAAAAGTCCACCTAATTATTGACTACGACTCATCCATACCCTTAGCCCTCTATCCTAATGCTCTTCTTCCTAGTCTCCCTATCCAGGGTCATGTCCTCAGTCAGCTGCTACTACTCCATGTCTCGATTAAGAACTTCACTCATCAAAACGCAACAGTAATTCATAACACCACCTCCTGAGACACACATCACCCTTCTATAGCCCCAATAGTCATCATTCACTACTTAACACTTAGAATGAGTATCTCCTAATCTCTGATAGACACACCACTTCTGTCATAGCCTACCACTACATCGCCTATAACTTATGTCTCTAAGCCATGAGAGTCAAATCATGCATAATACCTTCATTCATAACTCCTTAACTTGGCTATCACAAGCATCATCAACTATCTCACAAGTCCCACCTAGCAACTCAGCGCCACTACTAACTAGACAACATGGAATAATACCCGAAAAACAATGCAGTCCCAAAGCACCTTGGGCGTTTCTCTACACCAAACATACAACATAAAACATGATTTCTGATCAAACAAACTTAGGCCCTTGCACACACTGTTCAAGCCTATTAGATAACCTCCCTATAACTAGTACCACTAAACAAGATATTCATCGCCTCTACTTTTATGACCATCAATCATTCAAACTTAGTGTGTAGTCCTATCCTCACTCGGAAGTTATAAAATAAAATATCAACAATAAGCGACAATTCACACGCCCACTCGAACTACATAATTAACAATATTTTATTGTAATCACACGGCCCATCTTATTCCTAATTCATCAACACGTTCTCCTTCTACACATCATTGCTACCCACCTATCTATACAGCCCCAACTCAGCTCATAGCCCTATAAGTTTTAACTATGCTCCACATCGCAAATTTCAAGGATGCCTAAATTAACAGCGCCCATCCACCAAGTAATTTCATCAATAACCTATACTTTCCCACACAACAATCATCATCAACAACTCTTTTCATATTTCAAGAAAACAATATTTCTCAAACAAGCAAGGACATAGCACTTCACTGCTAGCGTAACATGTAACAAAATTCAGCTGTACATATATACACATAAATTCAATAAATGGACCTCATCATTTGTCTTGTCACCACAACTCTAAACCCCTAGTTTCAACCAACATAAGAACAATAGGATGCACAATAAGTTGCTAGTGAATTGAAATAGTCCTCACACGGCTATACTAGACTTTAGTTTTATGTTTTGAATAAGAAAATAAGATGAATAACAAAGCAACTATGCTTGTGAATAGAAAGTGCCCCACACGGCTTCACTAGTCTTGATTTCCTTTTCAAAAAGACAATGATAATAAGATTACATATTGAAAGAGATAGGAAGTTAACACGCAATATTCATTGATCTAAGAATACACATCTCATTCTATCTCACTTGCAAGACTCATAAGAGTGAGGCAATAACTTTAAACACGAGCAACTCATGATACACAAGAAGTCTCTTACCAAGGTGCTTTGAGAGACTTCTGAAGCTTCTTACTAGACAATTTGAGAACATCATTGGGGAAGGAACTAGAACTTACTAATCTTGATATCTCAAGAGTAATACCTGGGTAAGGAAGCATAGCTTCACATTATGGATTCTACGGAGGAATCTGAAAGCACGTCTGACTTGGGCTTAGTGTCTGACTTTTTATGAATCATGACTATTGCACTTCAACCATCGAAACTCAAAAACACTAATGGGATACTTTCAAACTCGATTACAATTCTATTACTATCTATAAGGATTCAACCTTGACTATTTTTGATACCTTAGAAATAAAGTGGAGATGGCCTGAGGAGAGAAAGTTGAGGATCCACGTAAGCACATAGGGAATCTCCCTATAGACCAATATAAGACTCAAAAGAATAGAGATATTTCCTAAATGCCTTGTAACCTCTCAACGAAAAGTATGGACGTCACTGTACTATTTCACAAGATTCTACTAGACACGACTTCATAGACACCCATGGATACTTGAACCTTGTGCTCTGATACCAAGTTTGTAAAGCCCTAAAATCACCCCTCGTAATGCTACACGGTGCCTAGGGTCACAAGTGACCCCAAGCTAACCCTTCACTTGGCATAACACATAAATAACTAAATAAATTGGATAAATCCAGAAGAATAAAGTAGAAGATAACTCTATTATGAATTTGCTCAATACAAAACTAAAGTCACAAGGTTATAATTCTACTTTTACATCAAAATGAAACTCAATACATCAACTTCTACTGACTATCTATGAAGCCTCTACTATTACCAACCATGGTAGTTGGGTCATGACTTCCAAAAACCCTAAATTAATACAACTGAATAAGATAAAATACAATACTTTTCTATTATATCACTAACTTATGGCCCTGAATCAAAAGGACTCATCACCTAATGAATGGAAGCTGTGAATTGATTGACCATGGTATATGTTGTACAATCTTGCACCTACATTATGAGACAATGAAGCATATAGACGTATTTGTGAATCAATACTTTGAGGATGTACTGAGTATGTGGGGTGAATGCATAGGTATAAAATAGTGTCAATCTTTTTCAATCAAGTCGTGCATGTAATATGGGATGACTCACATGGCTTGAAAAAGTGTAAAATGTAAACCTCATAAATCATGTAGGATGAAACGTGTAGTACAAATATCATAAGTCATCATACTTTAACTTGAAATCACAAATATCCTTTTATACTCAATACTCAAGGGATAAAGAACTTTACACGATACTTTCAAATTATTCATATGTCTCATGGAGAGTAAAACGTCATCAATGCTCAAGATCTCATAACTCTTTTTGAACTCAAATACTTGGAATTCGGAATCATATAACTTTGAAAAATGCTTGAAGGCATTTCATTCACTTTTGGAAAATATCTCATTTTAGGCTTTAGGAAAATTATTCAATCTAAAAAGGAATATACACTAGTTTAGTAAAAGTAACTCATCTCAAGGCTTCACGGGAAAATAACAAATCAAAAGAAATACTTTCTTTTTAAGAGACAATTCATATCATTGGAATACTTTAGCTAAGAAGCAACTTTACAACCTCAATATTAGGAAAATAGCTCATAGAAGGGAAAATACTTTGGTTTTCGAAGAAGTAGTTGATCTCCAGTTTAAATGGAAAGGAATGTTCTGATAACCGACATAAACCATGTGAGCTATATGGATTCCAATGTTTTGTCCTCCTAAGGATGAGACCCCACATTGGGGAGGAACGTCATACTCTTGCCAGGGAGTATAACCTAGGTATAGTGATCACTAAATGAAACTCAACCTCGAGATCAATCATAATCATCATAAACTTAGCCTCAGGTCCAACCTACGATGGAACATTATTTTGGGGTAAGAAATCGTAATGACTTAACCGCTCGGTGCTAAGTACTACTCCTTTTAGATTATCTGCGCTCATCTCATAAAAATCCACTTTTATAATAATCTCATGATTCACCACGAACCCAATAATCAAATTAATAATCTCATATGATAAAGTGGATTTCAAAGCTTTCGGACCATTAGGTTAATTCATTTCTCAATCTTATCAAAATGCTCAAATCATGGGTGCTTATAGCACAAGAGTTCATAATTTCACAAGTCTCAAACAGGGCTTACTAACCCATTGTTCACTCTCAAATTAAAGCTCATCAAAAGCATAATCTATAGCATATAGATTCATAAATCATGTGGAAATCAGGAAATTTCAGCAATTTATCTCAAAATCTCAATATAGTCATATGCTTCAATATCTCAACATTACAAATATTAGCTTCTCAAGGAGTAAAATTATGGGGTTTATACCCAGCTGAAAATTCTCAATAAAATATGCAGAAATCATGCCATTTGACTCTTAATTCATGGGAAATATCAAGATAATGCATTCAATAATAAAGGGTGAAAAACCCCAATTCAAATTCATGTAAAAACCTCATAGATTTCAGGAATTTCATGATGTAGATAAGCCTTTTGGGCACAAGGGTGAAAGGGTTACCCTTGTTGAAAACCCTACATAGCTTGAATTAGAAGTTTTGGATGAACTTTTTCTTTTTGAACTCTATTCGTATTCTTGAATGAGGGTTCTCTAGACCCTTGACTTGGGAACCTTGAATCTTGACTTAATTTAGAAAATTCATAGTGGATTCTTGAGATTTTTGAAAGAGGTTTTTGATACTTAGGGTTTTTATTGAGAGAAAAATTGAGAAAAAATTCATAGAATGCTTGTAAATGGCCTTGATTTGGTGTTTACATGGTTTTATAGGATTGAAAAATGTCCAAAGAGCCATTTTTAATATCTGTATGAAGTTGGAAAAAAATTGAACTGGGAACCCGATATTATAGGCCACCGCGATGCACCACTTATTGCGGTGGCTCACTGGAATTTGAAAATTACTAAATTGGGAGTCCCCACGATGCGGAGCCATCACGTTGTTCTACTGGAAATAGACAATTACCAACCAAAGCCTCTCCGAACGCGCCAATCACTTAATTATGTTGTTTTACGACAAAAACTTAAATTAGCCATAACTTCTTACCCGGGTATCGGATTTGGGAAAATCTTATATCGACGAAAAGCTTATCAAATTTCCCATTTGATAAAAAGTTGAAATTAGGGAAATTCAACACGGTTCAAAATATCTCATGCTTAGGAAAACACCTCTTAGACCTTTAAGGCAGGGAGAACACTTTACGCAACATGCTCTAAGGCTAAAACTATGAGGGAATTTTGTGGGGTATTACAGTATCTCCCCTTGGGAACATTCATCCTCGAATGTCACTAGTTGGGAGAGGAAAAATGGACAGAACTGAGGACGCACAGCTGAAATACTTGTCAAACTAAATCTATACATTTCTAAACCTGGCACACTTGAAGAATACATTTATTCACGATAAGAATAACTATGTAACTGAATATCAGATTAGAGAGGAGCTGAATGAAGGAAGGGTGTTACCTTCGTCTGAATCCGGGCTAACTTGCCTTACTCTTATAACAAAGAGTTAACTCGTGCTAAATTCAGAGCATGCAATCATCGACTAACAAAATCTGGGATCAAACCTCCCTAACGAATGATCCCTAAACTTAATATCAATGATATGAAATGATTATGTCTGAGACCAGACCTATTTAGTAGGGGATCTCTGAATCTGTCAAAAAAGAAAATTAGCTGAACCCAAAACTGAGATAACGCCTATCTAATGGGTGACCTCTGGAGCTGATAACAAGAATAATTAATCAAATCTAGGATTGAGATCAAGTCCATCTATAGAGTGACCTCGGAATAATAATAAGAATACTAAACTGCATCTGAGATCAAGCTTATTTGATAGGTTATCTCAGAATCTGATAAAACTGATACTAAAGCTGATTAACTAAGTCTACTCGTATGAATAGTTGAATTCCCTTGGTCCCATTATCTGATGGAATATTACTAAACACCAAATAGAGTACTCGAATACTCCTGAGGTTTGTACTGAACACGTGTATACTACTAGATTTAAGTAGGGTACAGAACCGAGGCTAGAGCGCTAGCGATACTGAGATTACTCAAGTTCTATAACTGCCTGAGAGTCCTGAGTTCTATAACTCACGAAGTTCTGAGAATAATTCCTCGACTAATATCATCGCAAAAATTGATATGGGCTCTAGACAACAGCTAAATTGTCGGGTACATACACCCCCAGGACACGATAACATAAAAGTAAAACATAACCATTCTTGACTAGTCATGACCACGGTCATTTATTCATCATCATAATCACTAAAGTTCCAATTCAAGGGATAACAAATCATACCATATATTCACCATCACAATCACTAAGGTATCACTTAGAGTATTTAGGAATAATAGACATGCGATAGTATAGGGATACATGCTTTCGGCTTACATTTCGTTCAACAAGGTCTTGCATCAATCACTCAGCACGTATTAAAGTCTTGGCATGTATCAAAGAGCACATAATTGGGGAATTCCATTCTATCACATTTCAATTCATTCACTAAGTCTTTTCAACAAACACTTGCCATGCATGGGTTTGCACATAATTAGGGTTCTTCTTGTCAACATGCTATAAAGGCTCTAACTCCTTCGCATAAGCATTTCATCAAACACATGGAGAGCATGCTTTGCTTATTCGATAATTTCTTTACTCAATTGGCATGTACACATCATCTAACAAGCAATATGAAGAGGGTTTATCATGGACGTCACATGAATTTCAGATACTAGGGTCAAAGCTTGAAAACCTTGTAAACAAACATGAATCACAAGTCAATCATAGCATGAACATCAATTCCAACCCACATGTATAATGGAAATTCATAAACATGAGAATCTTTGAGTTTCAGAAAAAGGGTCCTTGGATTTCTTGGATGAAAGAGGACCCGAGAATCAACATCTACATACGACTATATTTCCCAACATGACACATTTTCCCTCTTCTATTAGCATAATTGTTCATCCTCTCTATCGTGACTTAAGGAAGAGGTCGCTAAAAAGTTAGAACATATGGACCTGAAGTATGAAAGGACATTGTACTTAACTTGGCACTTAACGTAAGCTTGACGCCTTTAACGTCATAAGCTTGTCAAAGAAGTCTAACCCAAGGATATGCATGATATAAATTTGGACTTCGTGAATTACTAAAAGCATTGCTCGAGTACTTAAGTCATGAGGTACATGACCTGAATTTGGAGTTCAAAACTCATGGGATGTGATCCTGACTACCAAATGCACTAGAACTCCGTATTTTATCAAATAGGAGAGCACATAACTCTGTATCATATTCATGAACATGAATTAGGATCATGGAATTGAAATATAAAACATGAGAAGGTATTGGGACAACTGAAAATACTAAAATGAGATTGGGTCAAGTATCAATCTTTCTCGAAGCTATTCTACAGCTCATTGGTAACATCCCCTAGAGTCTTAAGGTTCGACCTGCTTACCGGTTCTATCATCTTCCCCTTAGACTTAAGCCATCACTCCATGGTGGTGAACCACCACATAAACTCTAGCCTAACTATCATCACCTTGCTCTAGAGTTTATTTTATAACAAAGCATATGACCAAAAGAACTTGATGCGAATGACTACACTTCAAAGCGTAAAACAACAACCACAACAACAACAACAAACCCAGTATATTACAAATTAAGTAAGGTCTTGGAAGGGTAGATTGTATAGAATCCACATCACTATATTTAGGGAAGTGGTGAGGCTGCTTCCGGTAGACCTTCGGATTGAGATAAAAAAAATTAGTATGCAAAAGCATCAAAAGCATAGGATACCATAAAATAACATAGGTATGACATCCACAAAAAATTACCAAGTCGAGGATGCTAAGGTCCACCTGATTACTGACTATGACTCATCCACTAGCCCTCTATCCTAATGCTATTGCACCAAATCTTCCTATCTAGGGTCATGTCCTCAGTCAACTGCTACTGCTCCATGTATCGATTATCTACTTCACTCCTCAAAACGCAACAGTAATTCATAACACCACCTCCTGAGAGACACATCACCCTTATATAGCCCCAATAGTCATCATTCACTACTTAACAGTTAGAATGAGTATCTCTTAATCTCTGATAGACACACCACTTCTGTCATAGCCTACCACTACATCGCCTATAGCTTATGTCTCTAAGCCATGAGAGTCAAATCATGCATAATAACTTCATTCAAAACTCCTTAACTTGGCTATCACAAGCATCATCAACTATCTCACAAGTCCCACCTAGCAACTCAGCGCCACTACTAACTAGACAACATGGAATAATACCCAAAAAACAAGGTAGTCCCAAAGCACCTTGGGCGTTTCTCTACACCAAACATACAACATAAAACTTGATTACTGATGACACAAACTTAGGCCCTTGCACACACTGTTCAAGCCTATTAGATAACCTCCCTATAACTAGTACCATTAAACAAGAAATTCATTGCCTCCACTTTCATGAACATCAATCGTTCAAACTTAGTGTCTAGTGCTATCCTCACTCAGAAGTTATGAAATAAAACATCAACGATAATCGACAATTCACACGCCCACTCGAACTTCATAATCAACAATATTTGATCATAATCACACGGCCCATCTTATTCCTAATTCATCAGTATCTTCTCCTTGTAAACATCATTGCTACCCATCTATTTATACAACCCCAACTTAGCTCATAGCCCTATAAGTTACGACTACACTTCACCTAGAAAATTTCAAGGAGGTCTAAATTAACAACGCCCATCCACCAAGTATTTTCATTAATAACCTATACTTTCCCACTCAACAATCATTATCAACAACTTTTTTCATACTTCAAGGAAACAATATTTCCCAAATAATCAAGGACATAGCACTTTATTGCTAGCCTAACATGCAATAAAATTCAGCTGTACATATATACACAAATTCACTAAATGGCCCTTATCACTTTTCTTGTCAACACAAATCTAAACCGCCAATTTTAACAAACACAAGAACAACAGGATATATAACAAGTTTCTAGTAAATTGAAATAGGCCTCACACGGCTTCACTAGACTTTGGTTTTATTTTTTAATATGAAAATGATATGAATGACAAAAAAACTATGCTAGTGAATAGAAAGAGTCCCAGACAGCTTCTCTAGGCTTGATTTTCTTTTCAAAAAGACAATGATAACAAGATTACATATTAAAAGAGATAGGAACTTAACACACAATATTCATTGATCTAAGAATACACATTTCATTCTATCTCACTTGCAAGACTCATAAGAGTGAGGCAATAACTTTATACACGAGGAACACATGATACACAAGAAGACTCTTATCAAGCCGCTTTGAAAGACTTTTGAAGTTTCTTACTAGCCAATCTAAGAACATCATCAGGAAAGGAACTAGAACTTATTAATCATGATATCTTAAGATTAATATATGGGTAAGGAAGCATAGCTTCACATTTTGGATTCTGAGGAGGAATCTAAAAGAACCTCTAATTTGGGCTTAGTTCTCGACTTTTTATGAATTATGAATAATGCACTTCAACCATTGGAACTCAAAAACATTGATGGGATACTTTCTAACTCAATTATAATTCCATTACTATCTGTAAGGATTCAAGATTGACTATTTCTTATACCTTGGAAATAAAGAAGAGATGGCCTGAACAGAGAAAGTTAAAAATCCGCGTAAGTGCATAGGGAATCTTCCCATAGCATGATCTAAGACTCAAAAGAATGGATACATTTCCTAAATGCCTTTTAGCCTATTGAAGAAAAGTACAAAAGTCTCCATATTATTCCGCAAGACTCTGATAGACACGGCATCATAGACACCCTAGGACACTTGAACCTTGTGCTCTTATACCAAGTTTGTAATGACACAAAATCACGCGTCGAGATGCTACATGGTGCCTAGGGTCCAAAGTGACCCTAAGCTAACCCTTTACTTGGCATAACACATAAATAACTAAATAAAATTCATAAATCGAGAGGAATAAAGCGGAAGATAACTCTATTATGAATTTTCTCAATACAAAACTAAAGTCACAAGGTTACACACTACTTTTACTTCAAATCGAAACTCGATACATCAAGTTCTACTAACTATCTATGAAGGCTCTACTAGTACAAAACATGGGTAGTTGGATCATGACTCCCAACTACTCCAACTCAATATGACTGAATAAGGGAAAATGCAATGCTTTTCTTTTATATCACTGACTCATGGCCCTTAATCAAAAGAACTTATCGCCTGATGACTAAAAGCTGCAAACTGATTGGACATAGTTTATGTGCTATAATCTTGTACCTACATTATGAGATAATGTAGCACATAGATGTATATATGAATCAATACTTTAAGGATATACTGAGTATGTGAGGGTGAATGCGTAGGTATAAAACAATGTCAATCTTCTTCAATCAAGTCATGCATGCAATATGGGCTGACTCACACGGCTTGAAGAAGTATAAAATATAAAGCTCATAAATTATGTAGGATGAAGCATGTAGCACTAATATCGTAAGTAATCATACTTTAACTTAAAATTATAAATCTCCTCTTATTCTTAATATTCAAGGGATAAAGAAATTTTACACGATACTTTCAAATCATTCATATATCTCATGGAAGGTAAACCTTCATCAAAGCTCAAGATCTCATAACTCTTTTTGAACTCAAATACTTGTAATTCGGAATTATATAACTTTAAAAATGCTTGAAGGCATTTCATTCACTTTTGGAAAATATCTCATTTCAGGCCTTAGGGAAATCATTCACTCTAAAAGGAAATATACTCTAGTTTAGTGATTATAACTCATCTCAAGGCTTCATGAGAAAATACCAAATCAAGAGAAAATACTTCCTTTTAAAGATACAATTCATATCAATGGAATACTTTAGCAAGGAAGCCACTTTGCACCCTCATTATTAGGAAAATAGCTCATAGGAGGGAAAATACTTTGGTTTTCAAAGAAGTAGGTGATCTTAAGTTTAAAGGGAAATGGAGGTTATCCTAACTAACATAAACTATTTGAGCTACAGGGAGTCCAACATTTTATCCTCCTAAGGAGAAGACCCCACATTGGGGTGGAGCATCATGCTCATGCCAGGGAATATAACCTAGGTCTAGTGATCACTAAAAGAAACTCGACCTCGAGTCCAACCATAATTATCATAAACTCTGCCTCAGGACAAACCTACGGTGGCACGTAGTTTTTGGATAAGAAACCATAGTGACTTACCCGCTCGGTGCTAAGTACTACTCCCTTTAGATTATCTGCGCTCATCTCATAAAAATCCACATTTATAATAATCTTATGGTTCACCATGAACCCAATAATCAAATAGATAATATCATATGATGAAGTGGATTTCAAAGATTTTGGACCGTTAGGTCAATTCATTTCTCAATCATCTCAAAACATTCAAATCATGGGTTCTTATAGCACAAGAGTTCATAATTTCACAAGTCTCAAATAGGGCTTACTAATCCATAGTTCAGTCTCAAGTTGAAGCTCATCAAAAGCATAATATATAGCATATAGATTCATAAATCATGTAGAAATCTGGGAATTTCAATAATTTATCTCAAAATATCAATATAGTCATATGCGTCAATATCTCAACATTGCAAATATTAGCTTCTCAAGGAGTAAAATTATGAGGTTTATACCCAGCTGTAAATTCTCAATAAAACATGCAGAAATCATGACATTTGACTCTTAACTCATGGGAAATAGCAAGATAATGCATTCAATTATAATGGGTGGAAAACCCCAATTAAAATTCATGTAAAAACCTCATAGATTTCAGGAAATTCATGAAGGAGATAAGCCTTTGGGGCACAAGGGTGAAAGGGTTACCCTTGTTCAAAACCCCACATACCTCGAATTAGCAGCTCTGGATGAACTCTGTCTTTTGGAACTCTATTCGTACTCTTGAATGAGGTTTCTTGAGACTTTTGAATTGGGAACCTTGAATCTTGACTCAATTTAGAAAATCCATGGTGGATTCTTCATATTCTTGGAATAGGTTTTTGATACTTAGGGTTTTTGTTGAGAGAAAACTTGAGAAAAACTTCATAGAATTCTTGTAAATGGCCTTGATTTGGTGTTTACACGGCTTTATAGTCTTGGAAAAAGTCCAAAGTTCCCTTTTTAATATCTGTACGAAGCTGAAAAAAATTAAACTGGGAACTCGATTTCATAGGCCACCGCAATGCGCCACTTATCACGGTGGCTCACTAAAATTTGATAATTAGTAAATTAGAAGTCCCTCCAATTCAGATCCATCACGTTTTCCCACTAGAAATCGAAAATTTCCAACTAAACCCTCTCCGTGATGTGCCAATCACTTAAATGATGCTATTTGACGACCAAGTTTTAAATTAGCCATAACTTCTTACCCGAGTATCGGATTTGGGCGAATCTTATATCGACGGAAAGCTTATCAAATTTTACATGTGATAAAAATTCTAAATTAGGTAAATTCCATTGGGTTCAAAATATGTCAAACTTGGGAAGACACCTCTTAAACCTTTATTGCTGGGATAAGACTTTACTCAACATGCTTTAAGGCTCAAACTATGAGGGAATTTTATGAGGTGTTACAGGAAGGTTGGATATTAGAATAACTATGAAGTGAATAATTTTCTAATAGATAACTATTATTATGTGATGGTTAGGAATCTAAAGGACTAGTTAATGATCCTTGTTTAGTAAATAAATAGTGGTTAATGGATATTGATGATAGGTTGATAATGATGGTAATAGTATGGAATATGGTTATATTTTCAATGTTGGTAACTAATGAAAGTTTGGTAAAATGTCCGATTAATGTTACATATGAACTATGGTTTAAAAATGATGAGTTTTGGTTATATTATCGGTTGGATGCCTTATTATTATTTCTCTTGGGTGTACTCTGCCATACTATGGATGGGGTGATGAGTTCTTTATTTTATGCACTAGTTGGCGAATCTGTGCCAACTTTTTATTTATGTTTTTTTGTAGGTATACTTTATGATGTGTTATGGTTCTGAATTATCTATAATGCACGATGGTATGGGTTTTGTGGATGCCTTATGTCATACATTATTCTAGTTTAAATACTTAGTAGTATATCCAATGATGATGGAGATGATTCAGGTTTGATTTTATACCTTGACTTACTTAGGATTATCTTGCATTTTATCATCTTTATATCATTACTTAGCTCAGTCAACAAATGATGCCTACTGAGTACCTATTATTTCGGTACTCATACTACACTTCTATACCTTTTTGGTGCAAATCTGAGTACTAGCTGTCATCATTGATTCAAGTTTCTGTGGTGATTGATTTCTAGATATAGGGTGAGCTCATGCTGTTGGAGTCTTCTATTTTCTCTCTATCTTTTATAATCAGTATTAAGTATTTGAGACAGATGTATTGATTATAATCTAAGTCTTTTGGGTTGTGTTATTGACATTAGATGCTCTTATACTGGCTCTACTAGGTCATTGGATTGGTATCTTGTGGTGATTATTAATCTAGTTTAGAACACTTTATTTATATTGGCTTACCTACTCGAGAGATTTTAGTAGGTGACATCATGACTTGTAAATTAGGTTGTGACAAATGGCATCAGTGCATAGGTTTCACCGTTATAATTGGTACAAGAAGAAGTTTCTAGTTGAGTCTTAAAGATTAAAATGTTGACATCTATTTCCTATATTTGGGAGGCTACAGGATATTTTTAGGAGTTCTTCACTTCTTCCACTCTAATCATGCAAAGATTCTGAGTTAGTTTGTAGAATATTCCCTTAATCTTACTCTTTTATGAATGGTCGGGACACATGCTACCTCTACACGAGATAAGGGTCTTAAGACTGAACCCAGGGATCTTACTCTAGTTCGTTAATGGCCTAGAGGTTGAGAATAGCCTTCTGATGTGTCCCCTGTTAGGGTCCAGGATAGGCCACCTTCCCCAGACCCTATTCCTGTACTTGATCCAAATATTCTTCCACCATAACCAATGGTGGGCCAAATACTAGCCCAGGGTCTACCAAGTTTTATTCACTTTTCATTGCTCAGATATGCCTTGATTCTTTTTTTAGGGATTATTGATGGTGTTTCGTGTGATGATGCATAGTCTACTAATCAAAATGCTACTGAGGCATGGGGTGTAGCCTGTAACTACAACTCCTATAGTTGAGGTTCCCCTGGGTCGATAGTTGCTCAGCAGTTGTGACCCAGCCTATTATATCTTTTGAGGAATAAAAGATGTTGGGTAGATTCTTGAGGTTTGCTCTACCTAAGATTTCAGGTGCTCTAAGAGAGGATGTGTATGAGTTTATTAATGAAGTCTGAGTAATCGAGTTAACAAAGTTGTACCGCAATGTTAAATTAGGTACTACATAGGAGGCAACCCACCCATGATTTTATTTTAATTTTATCATTTTACAGAAAAATACAAAAATAAGAGTCGAGCCACGACCAAAACTATGGAGCTTGGTGGGAGGTAACCTTCCCTTCTAATCACTTTAAGTTGTTTTTTTATTAAGTGTAGGTGTTTGAAGCACTAAAGAGGTGGTAGGTATTAAAATCAATTGAAAGTGAGCCATATCAAATATGGTAAGTGTAGGAGTAACGAGAACCTTATAGGTAAGTTGGAGTGGTCCAATGTTAAGGCTCGAGTCATGATACATATTAGAATTATGACCTGAATTATGTTAATTCGACCCCCAAATTTTCATCGTGCAACTTTATTTTGTTATTTTCAATGAGGTATGTTGCGGTAGCGTAGGGGTCGGGCTGATAGGCCCGATACCATAGCCCACCACTGACCTCGATGAGGGGACAAGGGCTAAGCCACCGTGGTATGGACCTTTTCCACTATCTCATATGGACGATGGGTTGTGGGGTGCCCATGTTTAAGTAAAATTTGGAGTATTCAGTGCCCAAAGTAGTTTAGTCCATGGATAAGGCGTCACCTTATGCTTATCCCAAGCCTACTGCCTCAATTAGGCATTACTTTGGGCGGTGCCCAATCTTATTTATGTGACAAGTTGTGCAGCGCTTAAGCCTTTTTAGGCATTGGACTGTGCAGTGCGTAAGGCACCGCATACCCACACTATTTCCATTAGGTGGTTGGTTGGGCGACGCAAACTTATACTTGTGTGATAGATAAAGAGGCGTACACCCTAATGCAGATACTTATTGTCTTAATTAGTCAAAGTCCTTCACGTATCCTACTTGCACTTAGGCAATACACATTGCGCCGCACACCACTCCAATTTTAACATAATATCCGACATTCAATTGGGTTAACTGACCCACATTCCAGTTTTTAAATATAACCCACACCCTAAATCCCCAAATTCATTCTTATTTCACCATAATCAGTGGAAAAGCCGCACCTTCAACATATTTTTCTTCCAACATGCTCCTTCTTTACTTAACAATCCCAAGCATTATACCTCTTCTCTCCTCAATTTTCCATCTCCAAGGTAAATTTTTCTTTCTTAATCCTTGGTTTTTGTGACTTAATGTTATAATTGTTAATTGATTTCTTGAGGATAATGGATTTAATTCTTTCTATAGCTTTGTAAAAGTAAGGTCTTGAAAATCTTGGGGAAGATGAACACCTTTATTGTGGAAACTATCATCATTATGGGTCTTAATTTTACCTCTGAATATGTTGTTGGTTGTTTTGTGTGAGTCATGGTGACTTGTGGGTATTGAGTTGTTAAAACTTTAAGTCATTATTTTGTAGTACTGTGAACTAGTTCGTGTGAGTGAATCATTCACAACTAGCATGGTAATTGTTTAACCATTATTTCACATCTTATTTTATTGAACATGATGTTGATAAAAAGTGTTAGAAAGTGATGGTATTTGTGTATTGTGATATTCTGAAGTTGTAATGGATAATTTTGTTCAACAATTGCTTTATCGAAATAAAAATAGTGAAATGGTGGTGAGAATAGGCTAATTTTGTACAATAACTGTGTGTTATGATATGTGTTAATTTGAGTTGCAACTTGTTAAATCTGAGGTGTTTGTAAAGTGAAAGTGTGAATTAAAGTATGTGAAGAAACTTGTTCATAATGTTGGTGCACCATATCAAAGTATATGTAGGCGAAGTCTGAGTACCCCACAATAACACTTAATTGGTATATACTAACAAATTAAGTATGAGGTGGTGATTTCACCATCCTCCTCTTAATTATAGTTAGTTCAATTATGTTTGGCTAACATGAATGTGCGATAAACTCAGGTAATATGGATCCTGAAGGACACACGGGCAAACAAATAACATCTACATCTCAAAAGGGGCAACAAGGGCACGAAAGGACAAATCTGCCTCATCCTCCCTACAAAGGCCTCAGCGCACTTTTGGCATTAAATGGGTATTACAGTAGGATCATGAGTTGTAATAGGACAACAAAGCATCTAGATACTTTCCAATAGAGCTCATTCAAAAAGAGATTTTGGTGAAACAATGCACTCGTGTATTGGCCAGGATTACTGAACTAAAGCTGGACTTCATTTTTCAAGACATGGGTGAGTGCACTCTGGATTAGACTTAGGAATTTTATGCAAATTGGTTTCGAAATACCCTTGAGAATGAATTGAAAATTCGAGAGCAGATCCTACATCTGACAGTCGAGTTTTTGAACTCTCACTTGGGTACTCCAAATGTGGACCACTCCAGGTTGACGAAACTATACAACAAGCCTCCATATAGAGCTATCAAGCATACTTTGTGCGGTTCAATTTGTCCATCTCGATGGTTTCATCACAAATACAAAGGCCACTACAACATAGTTCCATATGCTTTACTGAATAAGGAAACACGTTTCTAGCTAAAGATAGTCAATTCTTGCTTGATTCCTAGACAACAATTCACTAAAGTCTCTCACGATCGAGTATGTATAGTTTATGCTTTGATAACTGACATTCCTATAAATGTTGGTGTAGTTATACATGCTTCTATGCACAAAGCCAGAATGAACAAAAAGACACCATTCAGTTTTGGAAGCTTGCTTACCGCTATCTTAAAAGACAAAGGAATTGAGGATGAGCCAGTGAATTCAAAGTTTCCTAAGAACCCAAAGAGAGTGGATGTCACAAAGGTTAAGGATCTATATGCCAATTAATGCACAGTTCTTAGCACTACAAAACGACACGCACGAGATAAGGGCTTCTTTTGCCATCTTTATGGCATGACAAAGCTTACTACGATGAGTGGAGGTCGTTTACCTACTACTGGGGAGCTATGTCAGCTAGATTATGACTATCCACTTACTGAGCATACTAGATCTATATGTGGAGTGGAGCCTGCATTTCAAGAGCCATTGGATGATGATATACAGATTAATGAGGATCGTCTCGTGTTGGATTCCGACATGGAGGCTGAATTTAGTGAGGACGACTCTGATGATTATTCCGATGCAGGTGGCGTGCCCCCGAATATGGAAGAAGAGTCCTACCAGCTAGGTTTTTTTATTATGTATTCACACTGGGGACAGTGCTTTACGTAAAGTATGGGGTGGCTAGAAGTTCTTCTAGATTGTTTACTATTTTACCTTCTCTTTAGTGCATTTGTTTTTCCTCTTTGTATACGTTTAGTTTAGTGCATTTATTTTTCTTCTATGTATTTGTCAGTTTGTTTTTTATCATAGTTAGGTGTTCTTCCTGATGATTGATGGATGACAACCGTCTTAAGAGAAAATCACTCATGTGTAGGACCTAACAAGTGAATTTAAGTTGTTCTAGTGGGCCACACGACAATATAAATATTTCATAAATCTTTACTATTAAGACACCTAAGTTCTAGTTTATGACTCGTGTGGTGATTTTTGGCTTAAAGTGAATTCATATGACTGTTTGGTTAAGAGTTTATAATAATCCTATTGGAGTTAAGCATGTCCCATGTGTGTGTGAGGGTAGTTGTATATTCCTTATTGAAATTGATACTAGAACTTGCCTGGTGTGTGTGAAAACGAAATAGAAAATGTGAGTTTTGGAGATGATTTAGGAACTTCTTTGATAACCATTTTTCATAACTTCTTTTAAACGACCTTTGTGTGTAATCTTAGCTAGCCCTGTTGAGCCGTTAGCTTATTCTTTGGTAACCTCATGTGTAGCCTAATCCTTCCTTGATTAACCTCAACTTGATTCAAATCTCCTAAGTACTTTAGTAAAAAATTTTAGTGATAAGGAGTTGTAAATAGAAGGAGAAAAAGGTGAAAATGAATCCCTAAAGTAATAGCTTTTGGTGTGTGAATCTGATATATTTGGTTGGAAGTGAGATAAATATATGTATATATACATAAAAAAAAAGAAAAAAAGGGCATAAAAAGTTGTTCAAAATGATATGATTTGAGCATGGAAAATACTCCCGCCATAAGTTATGAGAGTGGCATTTATGAAATGGAGTGAAACAAAAAGACGTGTGAAGTTAGTACAAGTAAAGATTAGTTGTTAGAGATTGGTATTTATTGTCTAATGTAGTGTATTAAAGCGCTTAGGAAAGATAGTCACTATTACTGGTCAGAATAGTTCCTACCCATCCCTTAGCCTACATTACAACCCGTAAAGACCTATTTGACCCTAATCTTAACATTCTGATATTAGTGGAGCACTACACTAAAGGTAAGCATATGGTCATCATTTGTAATTTGATAATTCTTTGTGAGAGTGAGGAAACTTGTTTCTTATACCCATTGTGCTAGAAATTGTATTATTGTGAGTGATTATTGGATAGCTCTTTTGTTGTGAGGGAACATGTTTGATGAAAAGTTGGGTAATTTATTTGATTTCTTTGCTTAAATGGTATGCATGGATTTTCCAATTTAATGATTCTATTCTTGAGGGTAGGTTGTCTCTAGTAATGATCCATTAATCTACTTCTTGTTCATAATTATTGTGTGAGCCTATTTGAGCATCTTGTTTTTCCTTTGTGGGTGTTGAGACTTGTGTAGTATTCATAAGTGGATAAGTTGTTCGAGGAAGAACAAAGCTTTAAATGTGGGGTGGTGATATTGGGTGTATTTATACTCCTAAGCACTATAACTTATATTTTAGCTAAGTTTGGAGACCAAAGTGCCTATTTCTTATGTTTTTACTCTATTTTTATGTAATTGACCTAACCTATCTGATTAGCATGATTTAAGGTATTAATGAGGTAGATGGAGACATGATGGGACTATTGAATGCAATCGACATATGACACAAGAGAGAGTAGCAGTCTGGACCAAATGTGGTACCTAAAAACTATGTCCATTTAGAGTTAGTCTAGGGACTTAGAAGGCAATTATGAGGGAAAAGTTATTAAAACTACTTGATGCTAAAAATTCACGTATTATTTACTATTGTGTATTGTTTTTGAAAGGAGATTGGCGGCTTAGAATTAAGGGAGAAATGCTTCTTCATCTTTTTCACCAAGATTGTATTTACTTTTTGGTATGATGAATATTTCTATTATGATTTCCGATTTACTCATGAGTAGAAAAGTTTATTAGTTAGGGCTATGGATTCCTTGTATCAAACAATCTTTTACTATGGGTTTTGAATTCATCATGCATTGATTTACTTATATCACACTTTCTTCAGTTATCTTGAATTCTCATGGTTGCAAACATAGAGAATGTGCCAATAAAACTCAACTTGCTCAATAGAAAGGTTGATGTTTGAAAAAGAGAGTAGTGATAAGGGAATAGGGTTTCCAACCTTTATTTCACACATTAATGCCTTAATAGTTTTAACAACTTGGAGAATTCGTATAATCATATAAATGTTTTTGATTCAAGAGAACCTAATTGAATTAATCCTTAATGTTGAGAAACATTTGGATTAAGCTATTGAATATGTTTCTTTAGAAGTATGATGCATGTATGAATTCTTAAAAATCATAAATATAAGGTGTTGGAAACTATAAGTTAGACATAACCCTAGCTTGCTATTTCTCTAAAATCGAATACTGTTACACATATTTCATCTTGTTACTATAAAACTATAAATTTGTAACCTAAATTAAACCCCCTTTTTGTTTTACGAAAATAAATGATTAAAAGTCAACTAATCTGCATACAACTTAATTAGCTACATATTCCTCATGGGATTCAACCCCAACCTAGTTGGGTTATATATTCTACAATGGACGCTTACACTCTTGCAAGAGAGTTATAATTTAGGCGTATCATACTCCCTAGCAATGGCACCATTTTGACCAGCTCACCTATACCATTATTTTAGTGTAGGACGATGGTTGTCAATATAATAACCCAACTTTAGTTTGGGTTGAATCCATGAGGGGTGGAACTAGTATTCAGAACTTATGTTTATTGAAAGCTACTAAGTATTCAGAATATAAGACATAAATTAAAATTTGGAGGTATGGTGTGAAAGGTTGTTTGAGAAAATTTTACTTGAACTACCAAATTAGAGCAATGATTGTAGATGAAATTCCAACAGGAGAATAATCTTAGGATTTTGTTTTCCTACGGAAATAGTACATGGGTACATGAGAGTCAAATTAAACTCTAATTAATGAATGTAAAGGTAGGGTAGGTTAGGGATTTTGATGTTAGTCTTCTAACCAAACACTGAAATATCACCCATGGATTCCTTTGAATACCTTATGGGTTTGGAAAAAAAATCAACCCAAAACCTCAATTGGGCATCCTTATTTCTAGGAAGATGCCCAAGACATAGAAAATTCTCAACCTATCCTTATTTCTGAGATAGTGTAAAGGAATAAGCTAACATCTAATTATTGTTCCCAAATACTTGTCACCCATATCCCTCGTTCAAGGATGATATGATATCTAAAAGAATACCCACATCCCTCTTTCAAGAATGATGTGGGGTTTTGGGAAATTGGGGATTTTACCCATAAATTCTAATTGAACAATCAAGTATTAGTGAAATCCAACATCATTAACCAAGAATCTATGCTAAAAATAAAGACACATGTTTATTTGTACCTTATTAAAACATAACCCAAAGATTAATTTTTAGCTACTCATGAAGTTTGAGAGAAGAAATATACAAAGAGGTAAAGCAAGGATATTCTCAAATTCAAAATCAATTACAGTTAAAATCACATGGAAAATTAGCTATAATAGTATTTCCTTATTTAGTAGGGTTTTTATAATGCCAAATATAGAAAGTATTTAGGAGATATCTCCAAAGTGAAATCGTTTTTTTCCATTGAAGGATTTGGGTTCAGCTGCTTGAAATGATGAATCTTCCCTTGGACTGTTTTTCACTGTATCATGATCGCGCTCAATGGATCGTGATTGTGTTACCACGATTTCAACCATTAAGTCACATTTGCGATAAGTGAGGCTCATCCATTCCTCTGATTTCTTGAATGTGATCGTGATCTGATTTCTTGACAGTGATCGTGAATCTGAGCATCACGATTACGGTACCTGAGGGCCACCTGAATTTCTACTTTTGCACTAACTCTTCCCTTTTTGATATATTTTCAACTCACTTTACTTCTTTTCTTCCCATTACCCGTAAAACATGGGAATTAGTGCATTCAAATGACAAATTTGTCTCATTTACACCATTTAACCATAGTAGTGTACACAAATTTGGGCATCAATGAGTGGTAAATTTACCATTCATCAGTCACCAAGATTAGTGAACCCCAAAATATGAATATTTGTCGTCCCCAAGCCTAATAAGCTACCTAAAATAATGTAGATCCCACCTTGTCCTTCAATATGGTGTTTGCAAAATCTCTGATCAAGCCTAAATCTGTGGTCCTCCAGATAGTCAAAAACAAATCCACTCCCAAAATCTCTAATGCACCTTCCTTCAAACAAATTTGCATTAACAAATTGTGACACCCAAAAAATCCAAGCCAATGTTAGAACCATTTTTTAAATTCATGCAAGATCAAACCTCTTGTTTTGGTATTTTTATTAGTGATTTAGATGCATATTAAAGTCACAAATTTCTCCTTGCTTATAGTCTAGTGAAAACATCCTTTAGCGATTAAGTTCTTGTGAAGAATATAACTATAGTCATATTCAAATGAGCATACCTTTTTTGTGTACTTAGAATTTTTTCTCTAAAGACCCACTAAAATATATAAAATTTAATTATCTTTCCAACTATGTCAATTTCACCTTAATCTGATATCAGGGTAAAAAGTTCTGGCCTAAAATCTGAAGTACTATCAAGGCTGCCTAGACACCGACTCATAATTTCTAATTATGGGTTGTTGGAAGGAGTCATAATCTGGGTAGTAAAGGGTGAAAATGTGTTTCTAACTATGAATCAATCCTTGACTCGTAGCCAGACCGTATAAGTCATGTCCTAAGTCATTGGGATAGCTTCATGACATTTTTTAGACAATCCTTACATGGTTTTTTAATTTTTCTTTTTCCACAATTTTAAGCCCATAATTATGTTGTTTCACCCTCCAAATCGAAGTTATCAAGCATAAATATTACCATAACCTATCATAAATCATAAATTATTCATCACAGATGAAAAAGAAGTAATTCCTTTCTCCCCAAAGACAACTAGGGTTCTTCAATCAAGTTCAATCCTAAGAAATTTATGCAAGGCTTCTATATTCAAGTATGTGGGGTACTCATCATTGGGTTCCTTCCTCCCATTGATTCCAAAATTACTTTTTTTGGTTTACGTATGAATTTTATCCTATTTTGTGAAATTATCCATGCAAATTATGAATTTAATCCATGTATCTCTTAGTAATTTAATCCAAGCCATGTCAATATGTGTTTCCAAGTGAATTAAGTTATTTCTTTATGTTTTGAATTTCAATTTCCTATGTCATATTCCATTGATTTCGTGTTAAATCATCAAGTTATGAATTATACCGTGTGAAATTGTTATCCTCCTAAGTTTATCTCATCCCCATGTTCAAATTCATATATTTTATCAGTGAACTGAAATGTATTATGTTTTTGTTCTCTGAATTATGATCTCCTACCAGTGATTTCGATGATATTACCATATTTAAAGAAATTATTCAGTACTGGAGGGTTATGAACACTCAATGCTTATGAGTTTTTACAAGTTTCAATTTTCAAGTAACAAGTCAGTCAGACCATGTTTTTATTATTATATTTAGACTACCATGTTTATGTTAAGAATTTATCAATACAACACCATATCATGTTAAACCCATAATAATACCAGTGTCATTCAGTTAGGAGTAGGATTTAGCACCGAGCAAACCTAGGGATGGAGGCTCACAAGGTAATTAGGACTGAGTCCTTAGTAGTAGTACCTAAGTTCTAAAATTATATAGACAGTGTAGTATTATGAGATGTCACCCGCTAGTTTATGACTCATACTCTCTTAGGAGTCATCCGGCAGTTTAGGACTGAGTCCCTAATCTTTCGGGACATCAACCTTTTGGATCCACATCGTCAGCCATGTGTTAGAACCTGTGTCAAGGTACTAACACCCTTCCAACGAGGGTTATAGGTTGGACCCTGATTTTCTCAGATTGGGGCATATCAATTACATGATAGCTCCCACAGTTTCAGTCAGTACTCATTTTATGTCAGTTCAGGTTTTCTTGACCAAGTAATAAAATTACAAGTTATTCAGTCAATCAGTTTTACAAATTATTGTTATTATTCATATATCACTTTGTTAATTAGATCATGTCAGTACATGCTTTGCTTGGTCTTGCATTCATTTTACATGTTCATGTTTTCATACTCAATTTCTATGCTCAGTATTCATACGTGATACTTAGTATTGTTTTTAGCATATTTAGCCCTATATGAGATTTACATACAATATTCATGTTTCTACTACTTCCTATCATATAGAATTATCTTTAGCTTATGATTTATAAATTTCACTGTAACTTACAATTTTTATGTACAACCATATTTTAAATGCATGTTTTAGTAAATAGTTTATGTCCTCGGTTTAAAACCATATTTTTAATATTTCCCTGATCTAGTCCATGTCCCATATACTCGGTACATTCCAAAGTATCGACCACATATATGTATTTATGGATATACTCCACACACTATAGTCAGACAGTTCTTAGCATTCAACTAACAGGCGATGAATTCTCTTATTTTAAAGAATCCATCTCATTATAGTTCATGTATTGTATTTTATTATTCTTATTGATTGCTGGTACTTAGAGGCCTATCCCAGCTACATATTGTAAATATAGTAGCGACTTCATAGATAATTAGTTAGAGTCATGATATGTAATTCAAGTTCTTTCTTTAGATTAATCATGTTGTAAATTTTATCAGTATCACGTTCATTAAAATTTTCTCATGATTATGCTTCCTCTTAGCAAGTTTAGATTTTGTATACAATTTAATTCAGTTGCTCAAGTAGTATACCGGTACATGGATTAGCTTGGAATCATTTGTAGTTCTAAGCCCCATGTTATGACTAGGGGGTAGCCTAGGGGCGTGACAAATTTGGTATCAGAGCACAAGGTTTAAGTGTCCTAGGGTGTCTATGAAGTTGTGTTTAGTAGAGTCTTTTGAAATGGTATGGAGACGTCTATACCTTTTTTCGTGAGGCTACAGGGCATTTAAGAAATATTTTCCTTCTTTCATATCTTAGATCATACACTAGAGATATTCTCAAAGAAACTTATATAGATTCTTCTCATGCTCCATTCATGCCAACTCTTCCTTATACTTGGGGTAATAAGAAAAAATCAAGCTTAAAATTTCTACTAATAGAGTTTTCTTAAACAGCCTACACAAATAGTTATGAGATTGCATGTAGGATCGAAAGAATCCCATCAGTTCCTTTATGTTCAAAAGTTAAAATATTTCATTTATGCTCATGAAAATTATGCACTAAGCCATAGTAGTCAGATATGCCCACAGAACCCTTCTTAGAATTCTATGACAATATATGACCTAGAGTTGAAGCATGAATCTAGAAATTTAACAGTAGTAAAGTGGGGATAGTGTTTGTTGGATTTATTGAGTACGTATCCATGAGTCTAGTTGTATGAAAGGTGAGTCAGTGGGCTTGAAATCGTGTATGCAAGAATTTAATTTTACTAATTTGAAATTAAGTATGATGATATGTTTATGATCTAAAGGTGTACCCAAGGTGACATGGGATTGTATTATTTCTAAGTTTTTAATGTATGTGTTATTTGATGGTAAACTTGAGTTTCAAAGTGCGTGTGATGCTTGTTATGTAGTATATGATGTTCTTACTAGCTAAGTTACGAGTTATAGGTTGTTGATGTTGGGTATTTTTGGGGTAATGGTAATTCTCATGGCTTAGGGTAAAATATAAGTTCATAAATATAATATTAGTATGGTATGAATGAAAAGACGCTAACCATGTGTTTAGTGAGGAAATATATTATCGACAAGGGTGTACGTATGTGATGATGATTGCTAAAGATAAAGAAAGTTAAGGATAGTATATATGAAGGGACTATTAGAGAATAAAGATAGAATAGTTCATTAAAAAGTTTGGGAATATCCATGTTAAGTGTTAAAATTTAAGTTTGAATCTTGGATGATTATTGGGGTTATAGAAAGTTAAAAGTTCTATCTCTAAGAGAAGTACTAGCAATAGGTTTAACACATTCAGGTATAGCCTTTCAGGGTGAGATTATTATTTATGTGTATTGTTAAATCTCGGACTTTAGAATTGAGTAGTTGTAGTTCAATTTAGATTTTATTGAAGGAGGATCTGCAGACTTAGAAAGATGGCTTAAATCTAAGGGGTAAATGATAGGAGAAGGAACCAAGTCAGGCTTCCAGATTCTAGTAGTGACGCTAGTAAGTTCTAGGCAATAGTAGTGGAGGAAGATACCCGACATGCTCTTAGTTTAGTACAAAATTATTTACTTTAGTCATTACAACACCTACTCAATCCTTACAAGTTAACTCAATGATCATAGCTCATATTCATGAACTTTATAGAGAATCATATACGCTCTCAGTTTCTAGTATAAGTAGTTCCAGTTCATTCAGAATTACAAATCATATTCCATGAATTTATGAACTCCAAACTCAAAGAAGTTCCAATTCACTCAAAAGTACAAATGATATTCCTTGAATTTATGAACTCCAAACTCAAGTCATATAGCTCATGACTCATGTACTCATGCTTTATAGTAGGCTCAGTTCCTAAAGATCATGATACTCCTTTGGCGCCAAGGAAATTTAGATTATATCACATATGTCCTCCATTTAGATCTCTTTAATGAAATCCATGCCTTTTGATACTCTATTTCTCATGCCTCAATTAAGTATCAAAGTTATGTATAGTATTCTTTCTTGCTTCAAGTCCTCATGTTCTAACCTTTCAGTGACATCTCCATATAAAATGATAGCGTAATGAACAATTGTTTAGATGGGAAAGGGAAAATGTTTATTGTTGGGGAAACATTGTTGTATGCTTGTTTTTATATAAGGCTGTAAGTGTGAAGGAATATGGAGGCAAAGCTTATAGTATATGTCATGTCATGGTTAGGTTAAAATTTCATATGTGTCTTCTTGCGGTAGTACGTTAAAGCTGTTATTGATAGATGATTAAAGAATATAGAAAAAATATTCTTTAGTGGATTGGTTACCTGGAAGTTCATATGTGGATATAATGATAGGCTTGAATGTCATGTTGATATATAAGTGGTTGAATGCATTAGACACTAGTGAATTCCTAGTAAGAGGTTGAAGTTAGTTGTTGGATTGGTAAAAAGGATTATTCTTGAGATAAGAGCTGTTAAAATGCATAGGGTATTGAATTAATGGTTTAGACTAGTATTATGGTGTTATGTATTATGCCTTGTGATTTCGAGTTAGGCTTGAACATGGTGAGAGTATGTAGTTCAACTCATACATTAGATCAAATACTTATCTGTGCCTATGTGGGAATTATAAATTGCATTAGATGAACCTAGTTTTTGAATGGAAAATCATAGTTGAGGCAGTATTTGAGAAGTATGGATAAGCTTAAAAGTTAGTAGGTTCATTGCCTAAGGCATAGTAATTCTATCCTAGCATATGTTCTATATGCCTATGTTCCATGTAATAAAGTTTTACCCATATTGCAATTCCTCATCTCATGATTTATAAATTTCACCATGTCTTACCATTTTTATGTACAACCATGTTTTAAATATATGTTTTAGTAAATAGTTTATGTCCTCAGTTTTAAAACATGTTTTTAATATTTCCATGATCCAGTGCATGTGCTATATACTCAGTATATTCCAAAGTACTGACCATATATATGTGTTTGTGGCGACATTTTGTTTCATAATGTAGGTACTAGATGAAGTCCACACACTAGGGTTAGACAGTTCTTAGCATTTATCCAGCAGGTGATGAGTTCCCTTATTTTGGGGACTCCAGGTCGTTGTAGCTCATGTATTGTATTTTATTATCTTTATTGATTTGTGGTAGTTGGAGGCATGTCCCAGCTACCTATAGTCAATATAGTAGAGGCTTCATAGCAAGAAATTTGGTCGATAAAGGGACCTTGAAATTGTCTGAATCAAAATATCCACTTGAACCCCTCTGATTAAAATCAACAATAATGGGTCACCACCCTTCCACAACATCCCTTGTGGACAAACCCTTTTCAGCTCCATCTAGTAGGAAGCATAAACTTTCTATACCAATGTTTACTATATTGACCTAGAGCTCTTGTCCTTAATTTAAAATTGCACTATCTTAATCGGGCATCAAACTCCGACATCTCAGACATGTCCACTGTACTTACTTTGGGCTTTAAGTAGAACTATCTCTTTGGTTATAGGAAGACAAGGGTGATAGCACTATCTTTCTCATATAGTTCCTGAATCCTAGGATACCCCTATATATTAATAATGGGCACTGGGTAGGTGTAATCTATAATAGTTTAGTTGGGGGAGGAGGAGGTATCTTGATTGGTCTATCACTAGACTCATCCTTCCTCCTAATGGCTCAGTTGGTGATGTTAGGTGTATTTACACACTTTAGTGTTGTTATCCTAGCTTATTTAGCCTTGTTTTAAAGACAATTCATATGCTTTATGTTTTAATCATGATATAAATGAGAATATAAGTGTTTAAGTAATTGATTAAAATGCTTAAAGGTTTTTTTAAAACAAGTTTGGATTCAAATTGATTATTTAGAGTTCAACCGAGAAAACTAGTTTTACTAGCTTGAGCTAGATGTTTGCCTTGTCTATCGCGCTGGGTTGTAATGTTTTCAATGAGTTCCTAAGGGTTTCAAATGTGTAATTATGTGTGGAACAACTTTTTTGTTGTGTTTAAATTTCAAATAAAACAATCCAAGAGTCAAAACAAGAAGTAAAGATCAACATGGGCAAGCCTAGTCTTAGCTCGAGTTTCTAGTTCACCATTTTTGATATCATGTTGTTTTAATCTCAATTATTTAGTGTTTGATCATGTAGGATGCTTGGTGATTATATTATGGGGATATATGGGGGATATTAAAGCTATGAATCAAAGGAAAACAACACCATAAGTTTGGGATGGAAGGATAAAGGCGTAAGACAAAGTTAACGTGGAAAATGCAATTTCCAGAGAGCCCACACAATATAGATGTGTTGCGATCCTCTCTCCCTTGTATAAATACAGGAGACTAGTATCTCCCTCAATGGTACTAAGATCCACAATGCATATGTCTCTCCCATAGGCTAGGCCAACGCAACACATTCCTTAGTCCACACACGGCCAAATTACACTTCAATAAATAGGATTTCTTCACTTATTTGTATTAACTTTTTTTGGAAGGATCTTGGACGTATTGGGGGATGTGCAACAAAAAGTTTAGGTTTTATTTATCTTAACCTTACATTTTTTATAAATTTTATTAGGTATTTCATTACTTAGATTACGGTCATGTCTATTAGTGGCTAAATGCCCCCCTTTTCGAGGTTAAGTCCAAGAACATGTTTACTTTCGCTTAGAATTGAGTTGGTTTGGATTGATTATCATATTTGGTTGTTTATTTATCCCTTTTATCACTATTTTAAGGATTCATAACCCTTAGAATATGTCAATTGTTGACTTTGTGATCTTGAGAGGGTAAATTAAAAGATAGAACGTGGGGATAGGTAGAGAAAGGTTCTTATTCTCTTATAAAATATTGAATATGAATTAGAAAATAGGATAGAGATATACCTATAAACCTTACTTGGTTCACTACGGGATTAATTAAATTCGTTTAGCTTAGTTCTCACATCCCCACTCAACGATGTACTTGTGGGTCTAAATTATATAGGTGATTAGAGGCTCGAGAGACCATGATCATAATATCAACCCCGTGAATCAATAACCAAGAGAATTAATCTAACAAATGAAGTTAAACAACATAGTATGATTGTTCGTAGTACTTTAACCCTGGGATTTCATTCATTGATTGTCAAAAATCTTTACTTTTCCACATTATTTTAGTTTACTATTAGTTTTCAAACTTTAAAAACTCTTGTGGTTACGTTGCACCAATTAATATAAATTTTTAAACTAGAATTTGATAGTTGTATAACACAAGTCTCTGAGGGATCAATATTCATCTTTATTTAAGGCCACTGTATTACTTGGTAAGATCACGTACACTTGTGTGTGTGCTTAAGCTCAACATGTTTTTGGCATCATTGATGAGGACTTGTGAATTGGCAACTATTTTTGTTTTGATTTTACTTTTTAGTTTACTTTGGTGCTTTACTCTTGAGATTCACATTGATTTTGTATGAAATAGGTTTATAAACTATTAAGCTGGCAAGGGATAGGGATTTGGTTGAACCAACCCCCAAACATGAGCAATGCTTCCATCAATGAAGGAGCGAAGCAATACTTATCCCTCGTATCCCACAATTTCAAGAGAAAAAAGATAATCTTGCTCTTATGGCTGAAGATCAACTAGCCCACAGGACAGTTTACGAAGTGGCAATCCCACATCCGTCGAATTTGACCTCTCCTTTTAAGAAACCGACTACTCAATTTATATGGCTTTCATATGAAGATCCATAAGTCCATTTGAGAAATTTTTTGGAGATCAGTGACACATTCATCCCTATGGGTGTGTCAACTGATTATGTTAAGCTAACACGATTCCCCTTTTCATTGTTGGAAAAATCAAAGACGTGGTTGAATATTAAAATAACAAGTTCAATAACAACATGGGATAACTTAGCTCTAAAATTTCTCATTTGATTCTTTCCATCTGGAAAGAATGCGAGACTACGCAGTGAGATTGTATGCTTCAAACAGAAAATAGATGGCAATCTATATCATGATTGGGAGTGGTTCAAAGATCTTTTTCGGGACTTCCCACACCATCAGAAGTCTAACGAGGTATTAGCTCAAACTTTTATTGAGGTTCTTGACCAGAGCAGAAAAAATTTTCCAGATTCAATTGCAGGCGGTCAAGCTTTGGAGTTGACGTGTGATGAGCTTTATACTTTGTTGAACCAGATTGCACAAGAAAACCCTAAGTTGCATTCCGACTCAATAAATACTACAAAGAAGGTTGTAGGTGTGTTGGAGGTAGAACAATTTACTGCTACATCCGCCCATATTGCTTCTCTACAAAATTAGATAAGTAATATAAGGTTGGATGTTACACAACCTGCAGCCACAGTTAATGCAATTCAACAGACTATAGGTTGGTGTGAGGTTTATGGTAACAGTAGGCATTCAGTGGCCATGAGTGCTGCAAATTCAGAGTTCGTGATGTTTGAGGGTAATGCTCAAATGTCAAATTATGGGAATTCCTATAATCAAAAGTGGTAGACTCAGCCACCAAATCAATAATAGAACGCCCAACAGTAGCAGTTTCAGGAGCAGCAGGTCTACGAAAATCTGGCTACAACCTAAAGTAGAAATGTTGAAGAGATACTAAAGCAAATTATGGTTTCTTAGGCACAATTGGCTATAGATATAAATAGCTAGCAAGCGGCTACAAGGAGCTTGGAGTTGCAGATAGGTCAGATAGCAGCAACACATAATACCAGGACTCAAGGTGGCTTGATATGTGATACTGATAATCCTAAACAATTAATGGAAATCACTTTAAGGAGTGGTAAAAATCTTAATGAATAGCCTCCAAAGAAAACTAAGGAGGAAGATGCTAATTTGGTTCCTAAACATGAAGATGACAAGGATGCTAAAAATTCAAGGAAGTTTGAGTACTCAAAAACCAAAGTTTTTGAATAGGTGACACAGAGACTACCACTATCATTCCCACAGAAGATGATACAGAAAGAGAGTTCGTGCTTTAAGAAGTTCTTTGACACGTTCAGTGAGCTTTATATTAACCTTTCTCTTTTAGATATTTTTTGCAGAGAATTCCCAAGTACGTGAAGTACTAGAAAAAATTGAACTAAGAAGGTTAATCTATAGGATGTTGAGACAGTAGCACTCACTGAGGAGTGTAGCTCTATGGTGATGCAGAAGATGCCTAAAAATCTCAAAGACGCTGGGAAATTCACTCTCCCTATTAAAATTAGGAATATTGTGGTGGTCCACGCTCTTAGTGACTTAAGGGAAAGCATCAATTTGATGCCCCTCTCTTTGTTCAACACTTTAGGCTTGGAGATGCCGAGACCGAGCTTTATATTACTACAGCTGGCAAACGGGACCATAGCCCGTCCTGAAGGAGTCATAGAGCATGTTCTCATCGAGGTTTGTAATTTTATTATTCCTGCTAATTTTATTATTTTAGATTTTAAGGCAGATGAAAAAGTACCTATCATCTTGGGGTGTCCATTCTTGGCGATTGGAGAAGCTTTAATAGATGTGAGAAAGGGAACACTCACAATGAGGTTGGATGATGAAGAGGTGATTTTTAAAGTTTATAAACCGCTCAACACACTATCCCACTATGAAGATTTGTGCATGATTACGGTGATTAAAGGGGATAAGTGTGGGGTGGATAAATCTATTCCACAAATGACCTCTTTGGACCATCTCATCGAGCACCCAAGATTCCAATATTGTAACGGCCCAGAAATACACCCTGGATGTCACACGGTGCTTAAGACTATGAGTAGTCCCAAGCTAACCCTTCAGGCTATTTAACAACTCTAAAACTCATAATAAATATAAGATTGACATGTGAATTTTTGAAATAACTAAATTAATATCTTAACAAAATGTCTTAAACATGGAAATCTTATAAACAAACACCTTGAATCTAAAACCGAAAAAAGTCGGACAAGCCTTTACTTCAAACTAAAGAGCCAAAAATGGATCTATTTGAATACTGGAATGGTAACATTATTGTAGGCAAACTCGATCAATGGCAAGTGATCATCCCAACTTCCCTTGATGTTAATAAAACCTTCTCTCAACATGTCCTCTAGGGTCTGAATGGTCCTCTCTTGCTAAACTCTGTTTGAGGATTAAAAGTCATACTGAGATAAACTTGAGTACCAAGACCCTTCTCAAAGATTTTCCAAAAGTTAAAGGTAAATTGAGTACCTCTATCATAAATGATAGACAATGGGACTCCATGCAATTTGGCCAATTCTCTAAGATAAAGCCTGGCAAAATCCTCGGCTAAATAAAAATTATGAACTGGTTGGAAATAAGTAGATTTGCTCCTTCTGCCTATAATAACAAAAATCAAATCATGCTGACGATGCAAACGAGGCAACCCCATCTTAAATTCAATATTAAACTCTTCCCACTTCCAAATGGGAAAACTAAACTCCTACAAGGTGCCACCCGACCTTTGATGCTCAACCTTCACTTGGTGGTAATTAGCACACTTATCTACAAACTCAAAAATATACCACTTTATGTATTTCCTCCAATAGATTTCTCATAAATCACGATACATCTTAGTGGCACCTGGATGAATAAAGTAATGCGTACCATGAGCTTCTGCAAGGATGCCCTACCTCAAACCATCTACACATGGCACATATAGTCTTTCCTGGCATCGTAACACACATCTTCCCCTTGGGAGAAAACTTCTACCTTTTGATCTCTAACTAATTCTTTCAAATTAACCAAACTAGAATCCCTATCTTATTTTTCTTTCACTTCAGTAACCAAAGAAGATTTTGAGCCATTCTGAACTCATGCACTACCTTCGGTTGAATCAACCAACCAAACTCCCAACCTAGCCAGCTAATGAAACTTTCATAAGAATTTGACCTCTAAAACTTGAATTTCTTCTAAGTTAGTCTAGACATAAGGGACTCAATAAAAGAGAACCCTTCAACAAACCATCGGTAATAGCTATCCAAACCTAAAAAACTCCTAATGTCTGATAATGAGATGGGTTTGGGCCAGTTTTTCATTGCTTTGATCTTTTGAGGGTCAACTTTAATGCCATCACTAGAAACAATATGGCCTATAAAAGGTATTGATCTTAGCCAAAACTCACACTTACTAAATTTGGAAATTAACTGATGTTGTCTAAGAGTTTGTAATACAATTTTGAGATAGTCTACATGATCATCTTCACTATGAGAGTAGACAAGAATATCATTGATAAATACTATAATAAATATGTCTAAGTACTTCCTGAACACTCTGTTCATCAATTCGAAAAATATTGTTGGGGCATTCGTTAGCCCGAAGGACATAACTAGAAATTCAAAGTGACCATAATGGGTTCTTATGGCTATCTTTGGAATATCATATTCCCTTACTCTAAGATGATGATAGCCAAATCTGAGGTCTATCTTAGAGAAGTAACTTGCACCCTGAAGCTAGTCGAATAAGTCATCAATCCTAGGAAGCGGATATTTTTTTGTGATTGTTACTTTATTCTACTGGCGGTAGTCGATGCACATTCGAAGAGAGATATCTTTCTTACATACGAACAGGAATAAAGAATCCCATGAAGAGACACTAGGCCATATGAAATCTTTATCCAAGAAGTCTTTAAGCTGCTTTTTAACTCTTTAAGCTCATATGGAGCCATACGTTAAGGAGGGATGGAGATGGGTTGTGTATCAGGAAGAAGACCAATACTGAATTCTATTTGTCTATCTGGAGGTATCACTGGAAAATCTTTGGGAAAGATCTCAGGAAACTCGTTGACTACATAATCTGACTGAACTATTTGAGCTTTAGATGTAGTATCTTTGACTTAAACTAAATTATAAATGCACCCTTTTAATATCAAATTTATGGCCATAAGATAAGCTATGAAACGACCTTTGGGAGACACAGAACTATCTTCCCCCTAAAAACTTATCTCATTAGGAAATTGAAACTTTACCACTCAGGTGAGACAATCTATAGAAGCATAATAGGAATGGAACAAATCCATACCTAGAATAATGTGAAAATCGACCATCTCTAACTCTATTAAGTTTGCTAGTATGATCTTATGTAGGAAAGTAATAGGACATTTCTTATAGATTTTCTTGGCACCAACTAACTCACCCTTCTTGGTGGAAACTAAGTGTAATACCCCATACTTCTACCTAGCTTAAAATCATCCCAAAAATGTTAAAAACTTACCTTGAAAGATGAATCTATTTTGTACACGTAAAATTTTTATGATTTTCACTTTTTGTTTAGTGGGAAATTGAATTATCTTTTCAACGATATGAATTTTGTCCAAATATAGTATCGGAGTAAAAAGTTAAGGATGTTTTACCGAGAGCTGTCAGAACCGCCCAGGTGCAACGGGCAGTTTGACGAACTGTCAATCTAGCGATGGACCATCGCCTAGACCATCTTAGCTAAGGCAGTAAGTCAGTCTTCTAGCTAAGGTATGATGGATAGGCTAATGGACCATCAAACTTGTGATAGACCATCAACTAAGCCGTCTTTACTAAGGAAGTGAGTCCCTATTCTTGTCCACGTGCGATGGTCAGAACGATGGACAGTCGATCCAGTGATGGACCATAGCACAAGTCGCCGCATATCCTGTTCAACAATTTAAAGTCATTTTTAAAAGGTTTTTTTAGGTCTTTTTCCACCCGTTTTAACCTCTAATTATTCCAAACCGTAGCTCATAACTTTATTATTCATCTATAATATCAAATTAGGGTCTCTCTCAAAGATCAATCCCCAAGAACAAAAAACCCTAGGTTTTTAATTCCAAGTCAAGAATTCAAGTTTTCTTCTATCAATCTTAAAGAAATCATCTACCCAGGTATGTCATGTGTTGATTCATGGGTCCCTTTCTCCCATGAAGCTCAAGAATCTATTTTCAAAATCCAAGATTTATGTATGTATGAATGTTCATGATTTAAATTGAATTGAAATTCATGATGTTATGGGGTTTTGATTAATGTTTGAAATCATATATTCCAATGATTGACCCTAGGATGTTATGATTTGCATAATAATCATAATAAACCCTTAAATTTACACATTGATGGATGTATCCATGATTATTAGATATGTATATGATTGTATAACCAAAGCATGCTTTCCATGTGTTTGATTAAATGCCTATATGAAGGAAAAGTGCCATTCTAGTATGATAATATGAAATCCCCGTTCATGGACAAGTTCATACATGTTAAGTGTTTGATGAAATATATTATTTAATGAATTATGGATATACGTGTAGACATTGTGGTGATTTAGCACTTGTAATTCATGAAATTCCCATCTTATTATATTATGGATTGTCGATGTTTGTCATGTATTCAAGAAAGTCATGCTTTGTCATATTCAAACAATCGAGTCCTGGGTGTACTTGTACCCAAAAATTTAGATGTATGCCTAGAATCAGTGTCATGTTTTCAAGATACTCTCAGTCAAGCCATGATCCATAGAATTCAGTCAGTCTCTTGACTCAGGAAAAAAAACTCAGTAATCTCAGACAGTTATCAAATCTCAGTAGCATTTCATTAGTACACATAAATTCAGTTAACTTTGCCCAGTCAGTACAGTTGATCATGTTCATTGTCTATCCAGATGGGAGTAGAAATTATAATCGACCAAACCCAAGGATGGGAACCCACTTGTTATATGAGGGTGTGATTCATAGAAGCAATCCTTGCATTCCCGAACTATGTATCCAACGTAGGTTGAGACATCATAGCTTGTTATATGAGGGTAGATGAGGTGGATTAACCTGTTATATGAGGGTTCCCACTATTCTCATGAGATTTACTTACTATATAAGGGTTACTAACAGATTATCATTAATAGTGGTAGGGTATTGACACCCTTCCAATTGGGGTTACAGATTAGACCCCAACTTAGCTATATTGCATTATTTAGGGAATTTCAATTAGATGACTACTTCCCATAGTTTTAGTACAGAATCAGGACTATCAGATACAGTCATTCAGTCTCAGTAAAAGAGTTCAGATAGTTCTACAGGATTTAGGACTGTCAGATATAGTCAACTCAGAATAGTATGGAACTCAGCTAGTTACATCAAAACCTAGACTATTTGATACAGTCACTCAGTATCAGTCATTTTAGTTATACAGATATCAGAATCTCATCTTATCAGTATTCAGACTCAGTAATCATGTTATCACAAACTTAGTTACAGTTACTATGTATTCATGCATGTTTTCTAACGTTCATGTTATCCAGTCAGTTAGTATAGTTCATGCATGTGAACCCTTTTTGCATTCAGCCTACCTCACATGTATACCAGTACATTCAAATGTATTGATATATTTGCGCTATGGTGTTTTATACCATAGGTTCAGAAGCAAGAGCTCCTGAGTATCAGTAGCATTCCAGTCTCAGCAGTCAGAGTTAGTAGTGAGTCCTCATCCTTCGAGGACATGACCATTACTTTATTATAAGACAAGCCCCAGCTGACTCAAACTAAACAAAAAATCAAATGACTGAAATACTTCAACAATAATAATGTTTGATAAAATAGTTCTCAAACTATGAGGACTCACCAAACATTGGGATATCGGTAGATATGCTCGCGGTCAGCCACGCTGTCATAACTGCGCACCAAAACCTACATTATAAGACAATTTAGCACATAGATGTATATATGGATCGGTACTTTTGGAATGTACTGAGCATGTAAGGTTGAATGTATAAATAAAACAATAACTCAATGCTCATATAAACTTTTCAATAATGTATGCTACGTGTAAATCACTCACCTTGGCTTGAGTAACAAGGGCTGTGAAATAATAAACATCAGTAACAAAGCATAAAAATCATCTTTGTGATCCATAACACTTAGTTTCTAAAATCTTTACGCTTATTTATTCAAATGGAGTTTTTTCAAACTGGCATAAACCATGTAAGATATCGTGGATTTCAACTTCTTGCCAATGTTAGGGAGAGTTTCCGTACCCTTTCCATTAAAATAGAACCTTAACTTAAGTGATCACTATACTTAACCCATATTGGGACTTTTAACCTTAGGTGGCTTATAGTTCTGGGGAAAGGGATCTTGGGCTCATACCCCAACTCGATGCAAAATACTACTCCCTTTTTTAATTATATGCTAATACTTTATGGAATCCACTTTAAAATAGAATAAGGGTTTATGTAATGAAAACTACTTACGCTTTTCTTTTTTAAATGGTAATTAAGATGAACAAATTTGGATTCCAATCTTATATTAGGATCAAAAAATTATAAACTCATCAAGGAAAACTTAAGAACATAATCTTCTTGAAATCTCAACACTTAGACTTAGGGCTTAAAATTCATGATTTAAACTCATGATAATTCATAAAAAAAACATCATTCTTAATATAAAACTTGAAATACTTCAAAAATAATAAGTCAATATAGTGAAATCTCATCCATAATGCATGTCTTATAAGTTAAAATATAAACAAAAGAACTTCTTGATATACTTAAGCTTTAAATCTCATGATAATCACATACTTCAAGAATATAGAAACTTGGGTATGAACCCTACTTTAAAACAAGTAAGTTAAATCTTAAAAAATCATACTATTTGGGAACAAGGGTGAAAGGATACCCTTATTCATAACCCCTCATACCTTAATAAGCTTGATTTGATGGAGAAAGCTTGACCTTAAAATCCTTGGAGATGATCTTTAAAGATTTTCTTAGAATTCTTGGTCTAGAGAACTTAAATTATCTTTTTATCTTGATGAGAATGTATTTTTAAGTTTAATTTCTTGGAGGGAGGTTAGGGTTTGTTCTTGGAGAGGAAGGCTTTCTTGGAAAAAAATTATGAATAAAGGGGTCAATAATGCTCCTTGAGGGCTATAATTATGTATTGTTGAAGAATTTAGGTGGGTTAAAATGACCCACTTGCCCTAAAAAGCAGAACTAAAAGCTATAAAATAGGGGCGGGCGATGGTGCGAGAGCCATGGGCTAATCGCGCGTCATCACTATCTCTCTCATGAAAATGGCTATAACTTGTCACTCGGGTATCAGATTAAGAAAAAATTGGTATCGTTGGAAAGTTTACATAATTATCTACTATTTTTTGGGTAAAGATTCTACTATCTAGACCTAGTGGCCTCAAGGAGTTTTCTATATCTACTTGTAAAGTATACTTTTGGGCTAAAGTAGATTTTTAAGTGTCGGGTTGCAAAATTCCCAATTTTAGGGTAAATTTAAAATGAATGTGTTAGGAATAAGGGAGATATTCTTTTTAGTGCTATATTTGATTGTATGATGCAAGTGCTTTGTTTGTAAAAGGCTTGTTAATTTTGCAAATGACTACTTTTAAGACTCCTAGGCTCATGTTTATGACCCTTGTATGTATTGGCTCAATTGGAATTCGTGCTATTGTTTTTTCAAGAGTCAATAATGATCCTTATTTATTTGAGCATATGCCATGTGTGATGGGAGGTTGTAGTATTTTTCTTGTTACATGTGATGTCTAGAACTTTCCTGGTGTGTGCGCAAAGTGAAATAAGGAGTGTGAGTTTAAGAGATGATATAGACTTTCTTTGATAGCTTTATTTTATAACTTATTTTGACCTACCATTATGCAGAATCATATTAAGCCTTATTGACCCTTTGGTTTTTTCTATGGCAGCCTCATATGTAGCCTAATCCCCTTCTTTGATTGACCCTAATTTGATACAAGATCCCAAGAGCTTTAGTGTAAACTTAATTAAGTTAGAAAGTTGAAAATTCAAGTAGAAGAAAGGTAAAATTGAATACCCAAAGTGGTAGTTATTGGTGTGTGAAAATTATTGTGTTGTCGTTGGGAGTTAGAGAAGTTTTTGCTAAAGAAATTCCCATTTTTAGCCCATTCATGTTACAATAAATCTATTTTGGCCCTAGTACTCCTTAGACATTGTGCACCTCAACTAAGGCAATTGCTTAAGTTAAGGGTGGCTATCATAAGGGTTCATAATGTATAATACGTGTGAAGAAGAGTAAAATTGAATAATGTGTACATAGCATACTCCTACCATAGTATATTCTAATGAGCTTAATGAGATGGGTAAAAACAAAAGATGTGGTTAGACAAAAGTGGTGTAAGTTGGTTGTTAGAGATTTGTCTTAATTGGAAAATGTGATGTGTTGAAGCGCTTAGGAAAGATAGTCACTATTCTTGGCCAAAATAGTTCCTACTCATCCCTTAGCCTACATTAAAACCATTAAAGACCTATTTTATCCTATGTTTCATTATTCTTATATTAGTTGAGTACTACACTAAGGTCAATCCTATGGTTCATTATTTGTAATATGCAAATTTCTTGTGAGAGTGAGCCTAATTTGATTCTTGTACCCATTCTGTATAAATTGCATTTATGAGAGTAATTATGGGTAACTATCTTTTTGTGGGGGCACATATTTAATGATAGTTGGGAGATTTATATGAAATCTATGATTTAATAATATGTATGAGTTTTCGAACTAGGTGAATCAATTCCTAAGGATAGGATGCTTTGGAGTAGTGTTCTTGAACTTTCAATTATGTATATAGCATGCTTAGTGTATAAACTTGCATTTTGTAAAGTAATGGCAGTACTAGCTTGAGTGTATTTCTTTTAGTAGAAGTATAGATTTTCCTCAGCTTATGATGCTTATAGTTAAGAGATGTTCGAGGACAAACAAGGCTTTAAGTATAAGGTGGTGATGTTGGGTGTATTTACGCACTTTAGTGTGGTTTTCCTAGCTTATTTAGCCTTGTTTTGAGGAAAATTCATGTGATTTATGTGTTAATGTTGATATAAATTAGAATATAAGTGCTTAAGTACTTGATTACAATGCTTTAAGGTGTTTTTAAACAAGTTTGGATTCAAATTGATTATTTAGAGTTAAACCGATAAAACTAGTTTTACTAGCTTGAGCAAGGTGTTTGTATAGTCTATTGTGTTGGGTTGTAATGTGTTGAATAAGTTCCTAAGGGTATTAAATGTGTAAATATGTTTGTAAAAACTTGTTTATAGTGTTCAAAGTGCAAGTAAAACAATCCATGAGTCAAAACAAGAAGTAAGGATCAACATGGGCAAGCCTTGTCTTAGCTCGAGTTTCTAGTTCACCGTTTTTGATATCGTGTTGTTTTGAGATAAAATATTTTTTGTTTAATCATGTATTATTATTTGTGATTTGATTATGGTGGTATATAGAGTAAATTAAAGCTATAAATCAAAGGAAAACAACACCATAAGGTTGGGATGGAAGGAGAAAGGCTCAAGATAAAGTTAACGTGGAAATGAAATTTCCAGAGAGCCCACGCAATATGGATGTGTCATGGACCTATATCCTTTGCAGAAATCAAGGATATGCATACCTCCCTCCATGTAACTAAGATCCATGACTCACACCTCCCTCTCATAGGGTAGACCAATGCGATGCGTTGATTAATCCACACACGGCAAAAGTGCTCTACTATAAATAGGATTCCTTCACTTGTTTGTATTCACTTTTTTTGGACGGATCTTGGACGTATGGGGTATTCTCAACACTAATTTTAGGTTTTTATCTTAACTTTATCTTTTTAATAGATTGTGTCATGTATTCAATTACTTGGTTTACGGTTATGTCTATTAGTGGCTAACTGCCCCCTTTCCGGGGTTAAGGCTAAGACCATGTTTACTTTCACTTTGAATTGTGTTTGTTTGGATTTCTTATTATATTTGGTTGTGTATTTATCCTTTTTATCACTATTTTAAGGATTCGTGAACCTTAAAATATATCAATTGTCGACTTTGTGATCTCAAGAGGGGGAATTAGAAGATAGAATGTGGGGATAGGTAGAGCAAGGTTCTTATTCTTTTGTAAAATAGAGAATTTGAATTAGAGGCCAGGATGGATATATACCTAGAAGCCTTACTTGGTTCACTACGGGATGAAATATAAATGTGTTTAGCTTAGTTTTCACATCTCTACTCAATGATGTAGTTGTGGGTCTAAGTTAGATAGATGATTAAAGGCTCGAGAGATCATGATCATAATATCAACCCCGTGAATCAACAACAAAGATAATTAATCTAACGTATGATGTTAATTAGCATAGTATGATTGTTCATAGTTCTTCAACCATGGGCTTTCATTCATTTGATTAGCCAAAACCTTTACTTTTCTACATTATATTAGTTTACTATTAGTTTTTACACTTTCAGAACTCTTGTGGTTATGTTGCACTAGTTAATATCAATTGTTAAATTAGAATTGGATAGTTGTTTAACACAAGTCTCTGAGGGATCAATGGTCGACTTTATTTAACGCCACTGTATTACTTGTTGAGACTATGTACACTTGCAAGTGTGCTTGGGCGTAATAGTTGGGGTAGAGGATTACCTCAATTGGGCGATCACTAGACTCATCTTCCGCCTCTTCCTCATTTGGCTCATCATCTTCCAACCCAACATTCTAAAACTCATTGTTATTGGACCCATTATTTGATGCATCATTAGCCTTATCATTTCGTCCTCAGAACAAGACTCAGACTCTTCTCCGTCTTCAGTCTAGGGAGGTGAGTAGAGTTGTGACTGACTAGGTTTCTTTATTTGGGGCCTCTCTTATAGAGGTGATTAGCCCAATTATAAACCCTTTATTCCTGAAGATAAGCTTTTCCTTAGATCCATCACCTCCGTAATTAGATATTCTTCAATGGAGCCACTTGACTTATTATCAGTGGCTCCATCCCTAAGATGTCGAGTGAAGGGGTGGGCGAGCTTCTTTGGTCTTTGCTTGCTGTAATCAAGCAAACACCAAAGTACTAACTTGAAACTATAGAACACTTGCTTGGATTTTTTAGAAGTTTAGTATTTGCCTTAGTTGTTGCGAAAAAATCTTTTGGGAGATTTGAAATGAATTTTGAGTGTATTATAGGAGTTATTGGAATGGTTTTTCGAATGAAGGGAGTCACGCACATTTCAAAATTAAAGGTGAAGCAAGTATGGGGGTTAAATCCTTCTTAATTCATCTGAATTGGCCGTATCGACCCGTTAGGTTCATGATGTTGGCCCCGATGATGATTCATGGTGACGACTCGTAGCTAAAGGCTACGAGTCATAGACCACCTCAATTTAGAATAAAACCTTACATGGGTTATCTAGTCATGAAGAATCAAGGTGATAAGTCATTATAACTGACAATGACTCATTTTGAGAGTCGTTATGACTACATAGAACTTTTACCTAGGAATACTCTAAGCTCCTGTGCCATACGACTCATAGTTTCCCTCTTAAGGACCTGGGTATTAAAAATATTTCTAGTGTTTTTCTGCAATTTCCATCCCTGCACACTGATCACACAAGTTACCTTATAATGTAATAAGTACAAAACATGGGTTGCCTTCCATGCAGTGCTTGATTTAACATCATGCAAGACGTGTATAGGTTAGATACTCATACTTCACCAACTAGCCCATGAGTTGCCTCCCTTGTAGCGCCTGATTAAATATTGTGTCACAACATAGTTGCTTTGGTTACTCAGACTTCACCATGGCTCATGTCAACACATAGTATCACCTCATCAATGTTTCCTATAGAGTGCTTCACCCGATGCCCATTCACCTTGAATGAGGCTTAACCATAACGTTTCATCTTAATAGAAACATGCGGGAAGACCCTAACCATAGTTAATGGTTCGTAACACCCAGAATTCAATTTTCTAAGAAAAAAGCAAATTCTTGAATTATATAACAAGACTATATCTCCAGGTTCAAACACCATTTTCTTGATCATCTTGTCATGATATAGCTTTATATTTTTTTTATAGAGTTGAACTCTCATATACTCAGAGCCAGAAATCATACAACTTATTCACCTTGCTCATCCTCAAATTAGTTGCATCATACCACTCAAAATTCAACTTTTTCAATGCCCACAGTGCCTTGTGCTCAAGTTCGGCCAACAAGTGGCATGCCTTACCATACACAAGCTGGTATGGAACGGAACCTATGGAGGTAAGGATCATATAACTTCCTTGACTAATATCTTCTATTGGAATTCATAGTCTTCACTAATTTGGATTTGATCTCCTGATTAGAGACCTTAACCTATCCACTCTTCTGAGAATGGTAGGGTGTTTCCACCTTATGCTTTACACCATATTTCTTTAGTAATGCCTTGATTAAATTATTACAGAAGTGAGACTCAACATCATTAATAATACCACGTGGAGTTCTAAATTGAGAAAATATGTTTTTTCTTACAAAATATGGTAAGACTTCTGCCCTTATTATTGGGAAGTGCAACTACCTCCACCATTTACCCTTATTATTGGGAAGTACAACCACCTCTACCCATTTAGAAACATAGTCAACCACCACCAGAATGTACTTCATTTCATAGGAGCTCACAAATGGACCAATGAAACTAATTCACCACATATAAAACAATAAAAACTCAAAGATAGGTGTCATGGGGAGTTCATGTTTTCTCAAAATATTACCTTTACGCTGACACTGATCACAGGTTTGAGCAAAATCATAAGCATCCTTGTAGATATATTTCCAATAATACCCGCACTACAGAATTTTTAGGTTTTGCTACTACCACAATGATGACCCCTAACTAGTGATAAATGACAGCCCTAAGAATGTTCATCATCTCTACCTCTGGAATACATCTCCGAATAAATCCATTGATACAAATCCGAAAGAGATAAGGCTCATCCAAAAAAAACTTTCTTACCTCATGAATAAACTGCTTATGCTATTAGAATGATAAATCTTCTAAAACAAGATCAGTTGCCAAAAATTTGGAAAAATTAGTGAACCGAGAGATTAAGTCTTAAGATGCTGCCAAGACCCGCTCATCTGGAAAAGTATCATTTATATCAAGCTTATGCCCAACTTATGCATTGCCTCTTAGTCAAGGTGATATAAGTGATCCAAAACCTGTTTCTTAGTGCCTTTCCAGTGAAACACTCTAAATTTTGGCCCTTGAAAATTTCTTGAGCTTTGGTCTCACTGCCTTGGTTATAAATAAACCCCCGGAGTATAGAGTGTCTTGACGACTCATTGGGTTAAGTCGTACCCAAACTAGTATGTTTGACACTTGGTTCTACTCTGATATGCTATAGAAATATAGCACTTTTGATGCTTAAAACAAGGAAAAAATTCAAGTTTCTGAGGTTGTTTTGTTACATATGATTCCTTTTGTGCATGTTTTGTAGGAAATCATGGTTTGGATGATAAGTTTGTGAAAAAGGTGAAAAAGGAGTTTTTGGATGTGTTTGGAGAAATTATGAATGTTCAGGACACTTTCCATCTTTATCATGATCAAAGCATGTTCAAGAATCAAAGAAGACATGAAAAGATAACTCTCGACACCTACTAAGTCAACCTACAAACCGCATGTAGCACTTACAAACTGCAGGTAGGCAAAACAAGTTTCAAAAGTCCATAATCCCAAGAGTTTAATTTGTATGAATTTTTCATCCGGTACCTGTGATCTATACCTATGCCTAGTGTTAGGATTGTAGGTACTACTTGCGCCCAGTACTAGACCAGGGGTACAGATTACATGTGGCCACAGACCCAATTTTCTTCTATTTTATTTGGGATTTGGGTTTATGTTTTCATGTACTATAAATACCCTTTATGTGATTTTTAGTATGAGTTACACACATTTGATATTCACAAACATATTTTGATTCCAAAATTCAATTTTGATCTTGGGATACTCTTGTATTGACTTTGGTTCATTAATTCATTTACGGTTGTGGGTTTTACTACTTCTTATTATTGTGATTTCATCTATGCTTTTGAATATGAATGTTATTGATTTCTTCAAAAACATGAGCGGCTAAACCCATTGCTAGGTTGTAGAAACCCTGGCAGATTGATGAAGTAGGGGAAGTGCTTTCATTGTTATGAATCAATACACATGCATGTATTGTTTTATCTTTGTTATGATAGTTTTCTTAAGGAGTTCACATATTAGGATCCCTCCTAGATATTGTTGCTTACTCGAAAAGAGGAGCACTGAATAATGAAAGATAAATACAATAATAATTTAGAGTTTAACTGTCGGTCCAGGCTACTAGGTTCTATCTTAGTTAATGGTTAGATTTCATATAATAACAAGAGACTCAAAAGGTAATAGATAACTGGGATCAAGATAAGGGTTAGTAAGGTGACATCCTGAGACACAATAGGTAATAGGTGAAATTCTTCTGCTCATCCAAAGACTGCAAAAGGTACATAATTTATCGATTCTGCATGCAAAGTATTAGGTTGGTTCAGCAAAGCGCGATAAGCCTACAGATTTTAGAAGCCAGGGGGAACACAATCCTAGTGTTCACCTACACTGATTGCAATCAAAGTTAATAAAGTTACTTGCTCAAGATTACTACATCAAAACCCCCATTTACTTTTCTTGTTCTGCCCGCAAACTACAACTACTGAGATCTGCAAAGCCATGTGTTCCCTTGGGATTCAACCCCAACCATTATTGGGTTAATATATTTTGATTGTGACCATATCATCATCATGTAGGAGGTGTTGTTTGGACACCATCAAAATTTTGGCACTATTACTAGGGAACATGATGTTGAGTTGTGATTTAAAGTTGTTGCAGTTTTTTGGTTTTTCTTTTTGTTCTTAGATGGTAATATGCTGGTGTATGCCTAGGACACCGAGTAGAGTCAATCCCTAATTCCCACTGAATTCAAATCCATAAAGGATCCTACAAACACATGGCAGGATTTCTGAGCATAAAAGAGATGAACCCCTTAAAGAGGTTGTGATATTGTACCCCCTCCTCTCAAAGAAGTGTAGGATATTGTTGATCAATAGACCAGTGATCTATTACCTCAATTTAAAGCTGAGAAAACGAAGATGAAAGAAGCTCAATGATTATCTAGAAAGGCAGAGCAAGCTTAGCAGAGGCAAGCAGTAGACCATCGAGCAATACTCGATGGAAACCAGAACGAGCTAGAGGTTCCCATGTTCAAGTAATCCTAGCATATTGATATCTGCATCTATATATAGATGACAAAGAAGAATTGGGATATATTGAGCCAATAGAGACAGGAGCCATAGTTCCTCCTGTTTTTCCCCCAGGCATCAAATTAGAATCATGAGCGCAATGATCTAACTTCTAAATCTAAAGGGTATGTTTGCAGGTCTGCCTATAGATGATGAAAATTTGCACCTTCCCAATTTCCTTGGGATCTGCAGTTTGCATAAAAATCCATGGGTCAATTAGAAAGCATTTAGACTGAGGATTTTCCCCTTCTCACTTATGAAGGAAGCATCTTTATGGTTAGGAGAACTTCCAAGAGACTCTATCACTAAATGAAACGAGTTGTGCAAGCAATTATTGAATAGGTTCTTTCCTCCATCTAGGATGTTTCAGCTCAAGAAAGAGATTTATTAATTTAGGCAGCTGCAGTCAGAGTCTATGTATGAGGCATGGTTTAGGTTAAGAAAGAATTTGAGCATAGTTCGTAATCATCGATTTCTAGGGATGAGCTTATTAGAGATATTCTACCGAGCCTTGATGATTAACATCCAAAAAACACCTCTTATTATATGATGATATGATCGCTATCAAAATATTGTAACCCAATAGAGGTTGGGGTCGAATCCCAAGGGAACAAATGGTTTGTAGATCTCAGTAGTTGTAGTCAATGGGAAAAACAAGAAAAGTAAATAGGGGGTTTTGATGTAGTAAACTCGAGCAAGTAACTATATTCACTTCGGTTGTAATCAGTGTAGGTGAATACTAGGATTACATTCCCCCTCGTTTCTCAGCTCCATAGGCTTATTTTGCATTGTTGAACCAACCCAATACTTTGTATGAAAAATAGATAAGTTATGTACCTTCTATAGTTTTTTAGACGAGTAGAAGGATTTCACACTTTACCTTTTGAGTCTCAAGATATTGTCCTATTAACCCTTTTCTTGATCCTAGTTAACTAATACTTTTTTAGTCTCTAGTTATTAGATGATAGTTAATGGTCAGTCAATATATTCCATGATTAGCATAGATCGATAATTAACCTCAAATTACTATTATCTTTATCTTTTCATAGTCACTGCTACTCTTTGTGAGTAAGTAGCAATATCTAGGAGGGATCCTAGTATGTGCACCAATTAAGAAATCTATTATATTGAAGATAAAGCAATTTATGCCATGGGTATTGGTTCAGATTAACAATCGCACTTCCCTTTATCTATCTGCTAGAATTTCCACAACCCTAGCTATGGGTTTTAGCCTCTCATGATTGTGAAGAAATCTATAACATTCATAGTTAAAATTATAGATGAAATCATAGCAAGAAAAAGTGTAAGAACCCACAATCATAATTAAATTAATGGACCAAAATCAATATAAGACCATCCCAAGATCAAAGATAAATCTTGCAATTAAAATATATTTGTGAATATAAAAAGTGTGTAACTTATACTAAAAAGTACATAAATGGGATAGTACAAGAGAAAACCCTAAAACGAAAACCTAAAAGAAATAGGAGATAATCAGTTGGTGGACATCTGCTCTCTATACCTGCGGTCTAGCACAGGGAGCGGGAAGTACCTGTGGTCCTACCACAGGGTGCAGGTGTAGAATATAGGTGAAACTCTTGTAGCCTAGCTCTTGTATTTCGACCTCTGGCACCTGCTTTGTCCACCTATGGTTTTTAGGTCCTATATACGGTTCGTAGGTTGCCTTGGGAGGTGTCGGGTGTCATTTTTAAGCTTTTTTTCACTTCTCGAGCATGCTTTGATCACAACAAATATGGAAAACATCTCAAATATCCATAATTGCTCCAAAAGTGGCCATGAACACCTTTTTTTACATTTTTCACAAACTTAACATCCAGAACATGATTTTCTACAAAACATACCTAAAATAGATCATATCTAAAAAAATAGCCTCAGAAACCTGCATATTTTCTGCATTTTAAGCATTGAAAATGGTATTTCTGTAGCACATCAACACCATCAACTAAGAACATTTGCATTTCCTCGAGCATCAAAACACAATAAAACAAAAACAATGCTTAACTAGGAGAAACTAAGCTATTGAAGGTAGTAAGGAAGCACTTAAAGCTCAAAACACAACACCTCCCCCAATCTCACTTTTTGAAACCAACTGAGTATGAACATAAAGCACAACAGTATGACACAATGGGATGAATGTATGTCAATTACATTATCAATAAATAACCACTCATATATCTAAATTACACTACCCAAACAAGCAAATAGCTTGCAATAAGACTCAAGTATCCCCATAACAAGGATGTCCCACTAACTCATATGAAATCATGCATGTCAATGCAAGGATGGTCAAGAGACACTCGTACTCAAAAAGAAGTTCCAACCAATACATGTCAAATAACAGAGGCTTTCCCTTATTTTCTTTACCATAGCATTCAGATAGTCAAGTTACGGTCACTATAGGACTTTTCTCAGCTTGTAATGTAGGCTTGGGGGCTGGTATGGTACAGATGGACATATCAAGAGACTAACCCTCCTTGACACTACCCAAACCTTGGGGTCTCACTTACCAGACAATTTTATTTTTATTCTACCCTTATTTGTCCCTTTTTATTCTTTATTACACATTCAGGTTGGGTGTGTTCTTTTATTCTTTCTTTTTTTTTTACATATTTTTTCTTTCCTTTTTCTTTTTCTACCACAACAAACATTAGTAGATTTTTTTTCTTATTTTACCTTCTTCATATCCATTTAACATCATGCATCCATACGATAGGCACCATTAACTTAGGCTTTTTTCTTGAGTTAAGGTGCAAAATGTCCAAGGAGGACCAAGGTCAAAATAGGTTCATTGTACTATAAATGAGAAAGTGAATGGTGAAACAAAAAATATAGGCTACAAGTCTCAAAATTGGGATCAAAGGATATACTATTTCACAATGGGAAGGTTATTTAGGATAAAAGTTGACTAAACTAAAAAAATGGCCTATGATCCTTTCCTAACCGACTATTCTTCAACCTAGGCAAGAAAACTAGGCAAGTTCTAAATTCTCCATACAAAAGGAACTAGGTAGTATCTTACTCACACATAGCACAAAGTCAATATTACCAAATACTACCTATCTAGTTCATGCAATACCATTTGTAGGGGGGTGCGGATAACTAACTTGTAAAGATAAAAAGTAAAATAGATCTATTATATATAATGGATATATTTTACTTTGTCATATTATTTCATCCATATTTTCTCTCCAATATTTTAAATATTTGTAGTCTATCATTTTATCCTGTAGTAATAGCAGAGTTACAGATTTCTGTATAATAATTTATCCTAATTGTACTGTAATGTATATCTAATTCTAGATTTTCAATGTTATTTATTATTTTGTGTTGTTCTTCTCATAGAGAGCTTTTTAAATTATATAAACTATCACATGTACTTTTTCCTAAATTTTCTAAGGTTTCTTCTATCCATATTAATTTTTCTTTTAGATTCTCCATTTTTTTCTAATTTGGTTTCTATAATTAATTTCTTTATTTAGATTATCTTGATTTTCTCTAGTTTTTCTAATATATTCTAACATCTCTTAATCTGAATAACATCCGTTTGGGTAATTATCCAGGTATAACTGTGCTATCCAATTTATAGTTTCAATTTCATAGTCTAATACTTTTTCTAATATTATTTTCTTAATATCTATAATTTCTATATCTCTAAGTATATATAAGATTAAGACTTTAAGATTATCTATCATTTAAAATTGACTAAATATTTTATTATAATTTTTTGTAGTTGTTTGTTTTAGTCTTAGTAGTTCTTGCATATTTTTATTAAGAAATTCTATATATTTTATATCTTTAGTTTCCATGTATTTGTCTAAATTTATTTTCATCTGTTTTTCTATTAACTGTATGTTTCTCATATCTTTTTCCAAAAATTCTAGATATATGTAATTTATCATGGTAAGTATTTGTAAGAGTAGTTAGGCAGGTATGATATATAATTTATTCTAGTCATATAATATTTACCAAATGTTTTTTCTAATATGATTTTTCTTATACCTACTACTTTTATATCCTTAAGTGCATACAAAATAAGTATTTTAAATTTATCTACCATTACATCAGATAAATAATTATTCATTTTCATAAAATTGCTATTTTCAAAATATTCCCTTCAATCATGTACATAACAAAATATGGTCATCCTAGATTACTATATACTAGATTATTCTTAAATAACATGTTCTTCGGTCACTATTAGCATGGTAATCTGGATATTTTTTCCTTAAACAGCGCCTCTACTCTAGTTACTCCCCACCACGGCTTATTGCCTCATTGTTTTCACCTTTAGGATGACATAGTTCTTAGGGATTTTTCTCCGTTTCCACTTTGCTAATAAACTTCTTAACATATTATTCTTCGAATAATTCTACTATAAAGTAACTAACATTAATTTATTTTATCATACCATGATTGTTGGGAATTATGAATTTAGCTATTCATAATCATAAATAAATATACCTGTTCGGGTAGGTTTGATATTTCTGAGGTTTGTTCCTCCATAGCTTTTTCCATTGAAATAAATCTATTTTTTAATAACTAAGTAAAATATTTGTTGCGGACAGGAGAGAGTATTTGTGCTTCAACACATAAAGGCTTGCTTTCTCTGCTACCTTCTATGCCTCTATTTATAATCAGAGAATGAATGATTTACATGGTTCTAATGTTACAAAAAGAAAAAAGGCTATCCTAATATGTCTTTACATGTTTCCTCTATACATTTGTCCTAAAAAGGCAATAATGGTGAAAGCTAATAAATGAAACAAGAAAAAGTCAAAAAGGCTAAAGTTATTTACATGATTCACGTATATTTCAAATTTAGCCTTTTCTTTTCTCGATATGCCGCTTTCTTCCTTTAATGCTTTGTCTATTTTTGCTCCGTCTTCTTTTTATCTTTTGTTCGTATCTGTTGATTTTTTATTTGCTTTCCAGCTGGCATGCTTATCTTCTTGATTCTTTTATTCTAGGCGGACTGCTGGGATAATATTATCTTCTCCATTACATCTCGAACATTGATAGTCTGGATATTTGTGTCCAATTATCTTGCAATATTTTGTCAATAATCCGTCTGAAATAAATCCTCTCTTAATTGCTCTTGCAGTAGACTATTTTTTTGGGTTAAGTAATGTCATTATCCATTGCCTAACATCTTCCATATCTGCTTGTCGTAGTTCTTTTGAATTTGAATAAATCATCTGATGGTCTCTTTAATAGTAGCTCCATATTGGATTTCCATTGGTATAATTATTTGTTAATTCTTGAATAATTGTAGCTAGTCCAATGAGTCATTTATTTTCGTAGAAATCAAGTATCTCAATTCTGGGTATCTCTGGCTGCTGCATAATATTTTCTGGTATAATTATATCTCTGGTTAATCCTATTTTTACGACTTGTATAACTGGTTTTATTTCGTCATATAATATCTCTGTTGGTGCAGTATAACACTTTATATAAAATAGATTTCCTTTGGTTATTCTTTTATAGGTGGTGAATATTTTATGTAATTCTTCCATAGCTGTTAGTTCTTCTCCGTCTTGGGTATTTATGGTATTTAATAATCCATAGTCAAAACAGGTTTTTATTAAGCTTGGGTTGGTTTTGGGTAGTGCAATTAGCTTGCTGTAACCTTGTAATTTTTGGGTTATATAGTTTGTGTTTGGTTCTTTGATATTTGTAGCTCTGGGGTTAAGGTTTAGGAAAGTGTGTACTTTGTAGATATTTTCTATGTATTTTTGGGTTGTATAGTTGTAAACTTTTTTATGTTGGTTCAGACTATCTCGATATGTGGTAATTTGTAGGGGTATGAACAAGGGGTCTTTTTGTGTTTTTGGTATAAATGGTTTCTCAAATATCTTATTCATATTCATGTTCTGATATCTTTGTCTACTACCTCCTCTGCTTGTACCTGCAGAAGTAGATTGATAAGAGTTATTGGTTTTATGGAGTATCCCATCGTTTCCTTCTAGCTCTGAAACTTTAATGTCTTCCGATTGACATAGCTCTGCACACTGCTGAGTTAGCTGATTTGTAGCTATAGACTTCAGTTTAACTTCATTAGTCTTTAGCTTTTCTATTTCATTACTCATACTGTCCACTTTCATTGAAAGCGTAGTTAGGGTGTTGAGTATTTTTTCTAGAGTATCCTCTTCTATTATATCAGTCTGTGTAGCTTTGTCTTGATATGTAATCTGCAATAACATTTTTGTTAGTACTAATTACTTCAATTATAAATATGAAATTTAATATATTCAAGACTAGTCTCCGAATCTCTTTTGTTGTAACTGAATTTTGCATTTTCTTTGTTAGGCACCAGCGTACCTGTGTATTATCCGTTCGTACAATAAACTTGTTATATACAATATATGACTCAAATGCTAACAAACATTTATATAATGAACATAATTCTTTCCTATTTATTTCCCATTTTATTTTTGTTTCATTGAACGTACCTGAGTAGTATCTACAATGGTGTTCTAATTTTTCTGCTTCATATCGGTATTTAAGTACTCCTCCATAACTACATGCACTAGCATCTGCTTCTACTATGTATATAAATTTTCTATTTTCATCTGGAAATTGTAGTTTTGGTAATTCTTTACAAAATAATTTTATTTTTTGAACTTATTTTTTATCTTCTTCATTATAATTATATTCTACATCCTTTTAAAATTTTTTCTGTAGTGGTTTTAAAGTTTCTGCTAATTTTGGAATATATTCCCTTACTTGGTTTACTAATCCTAAAAATGATTGTAATTTCTGTTTTGTATCTAATTCTTCTTTTGAATTTATTATTTTTTGTACTATATGTTGTTGCATTTTTACTCCACTCTTATCTATTTGTATTCCTAAAAATTCTATCTGATTTTTCATGATTTCATCTTTCTTTTCACTTAGACTTATTCTCGATTTTTCTATTATATCTGTAAATTGTCCTAATAATTTTAAATGTTCTTTTTTAGTTTTTGTATATAATAATATATCATCTATATATACTATACAATTAGATAATTGTTTAAAATAACTATCCATGAAATGTTGATATCAACCTGGTGCATTTTTATATCCAAATGGTAATACGTTCCATTCATAAAATCCTTGTGGTACCGTAAATGCGGTTAATTCTTTAGATTCTTCTTCTAACTTTAAATGGTAAAATCCTGATTTACAATCGAATTTACTAAAATAATTATATCCCTGTATTTGTCTTATTTTTAATATCTTATTTGATATTGGATAATTAGATGTCATAATTTTTGCATTTAAATTTCTATAGTCAATAACCATTCTACTTTTTCCTCTTTTTTGTTCACTATGTTTATTTACTATAAATGCTGGACTATTATGTTTACTATTACTTTTTTGTATATATTGTTTTTCTAATAATTCATCTATATGCATTTTAAATTCTTTTAAATCATCAAAATTATATGTTAATGGTTTCTGGGTTATTATGATATTTTTATCTATTAATTCAATTTTTATAGTAGTTTTATGTTTTTCCCATCCTTTTAATGGATCTTCACTATATAATTGTTCTAATTTTTTCTTAATTATTTCTATCTTATTTATTGAAAATATAGTTATTTCTGTTTTATTTATCGAAAATACGACTAGTTCTATTTTATCTTCAGTATTTTTTATATTTTTTAACTTTTGTGTAATTTTTTCACTTCCTTTTATCCAATCAGTTTTCTTTCTTATTTTATTATTAACTCTTTTTGCTATTACTTTCTGTTTACATGTTGTTGTAAACCACCAATCTGTTATAGTTATTGTATGTGGGTATAATTTATCTAAAAATGACATTCCTAAAAGTATATCTTCTGATGTTAGTTCATAATTATAAATTTCTTCTATTGTTAATATCTTATCCCATATTTGTATGTTTACATTCCTAGCTTTATAAGTAATTAAGATTCCTTCATTATTAAATCCTTTAACTATAATTGGTGTTTTTAATTTATCCCATTGGCTTTCTAGTAAGCAATTGTATCTACATAGATTAGCTTCTGCTCCTGTATCTATCATAGGCGTATAATATCTACTGTAATATCCTTCTACTACTATCTTCATTAATACATATATTTTCATTTTATGTTAAGGCTCTTCTTAAAAATAATTTCTCTCTATTATATGTTAAGGTTAATTGTGTATGTTCTATATTATATGGTTTTACTTGTTCTAGCCATTTTATTCCTAATATTTTATCTGCCTTTTTCATTTCTTCCTTTACTTCAAATTCTATTTTTATTTTTCTAATTCCTATTATTATTTCTTTTTCTGCTATGTTTTTACTATTTATTAATTTTCTTGGTAGATTTGGGCATATATCATTATCAGTTTTTATTTCTTCATATTTTTCTAGATATTTTACTATATAATTTTCTTCTTGTCCTATATTTAAGAGTATTAAATATTCTTTTTCATTTATTTTTCTTGTTATGTAATATTGGTTTAAATTATTTGTTGAATTTATTTCATAACTTGTTCTTTTTGATGAGCTTGATGATTCTGGTTTTTCATCAACTATTCTTTTCGTTGTACTAATTTTATCATTTATTATTTCTAATTTTCTTCTATATCTATGTCTCTATATCTATAATCATTATAATCTATTGTTTTTACAATTTGTTCGAATGGACTTTCTATTCGTATTTTGTTAATCTTATTTTTTCCTGTTATTTTGTGTTTTGTTGTTAATACATATAAATTTTTGCATCTTGCTGTACATATTTTACTTCCTGAGGTTAATTCTATTCCTGATATTTTCCAATATAATACTAATGATTTATCTATATTTTTATCTGTTACCGCTACTAAATAATTTGCACTTATTATAAATTTAAATTTTTGGTATATTAAATTTCCTTTTATGGCAGTTATTATGCTTTTTTATACAGGTTTTATAATTCTATCATCTGCTAAATATAATTCTATTAGTGTATCTATTCCTTCTCTAAAACATACTTTTATTAATATCTCTGTACCTCCAAGGTGTACATATTTTATTGGGTCTCTACTTTTTATATCATTTATCTCTTTATTAATTATTCTTTTTGTTACTAGTGGTATACTAGCTTTACCTTTAGCATATCTACAGTCTATTACATGTTCCTTCTGGCATACTACATAATATTCTTTTTTTCCTTAGTAAATAGATTTCTTATTATTGGTATTTTAAATATTTTTTCTACACTTAAGTCTAATTCTTTTCCTTTTATTTCATTAAATATGTTATTGACAAATATTGCTTTTTGGTCTGTTCCTTCATCATTTAAATATTCTTCCTTTGTTATTATTTTTATGTCTTCTTCAGTCATTTGATTCATCTATTTCACTATCTATTTCATTATTTGTTTCATTTTCTAAAATTTCATATATACTATCCTCACTTTCTAATTCATAATCTATATAATCTATCTGCATATATTCTATATTTTCTATTTTTATTTTTGATATTTGTTTATTTTTTGGAATTTTAGGTAATTTACAATCTTTAGCTAAATGTCCTAATTCTCCACAATTATAACAAGTAAATTCTTTTATAGATTTCTTTTTTCTATATGGTCTTTTGTATTTATAATTTTTTTACATAATATCTTTTTTTTGGTTTCTTGTATTTATATTTTGATTTTTTATATTTTTTATATTTCTTATGTCTTTTTCTTTTCTTATAATATCTTTCTTCACATCCGAATTGGGGTGCTATTTTATTTTTGCAACATGCTAAATTACTTATCAATGTTTTTTCCATTTTTAATCCTTCTCTATATTTTTCACATAAGTTTCTATACCATTGTTGTAAAAAATTTATTCTTGCTCCTAGAGTATCTACTATTTTTGCTTCTTCCCAACTCTTTATTACCTTTGAACTAAATGGTTCGGGTAATTTATTCAAATACAATTTTCTTATTTCTTTACTTTTTTCCATATTATATGCTCCTTTATAATAATATTCTTTAAATGCGCAAGTATATTCATCTATATAACACCTATTACATATTGCTAATTTTAACATTAAATTCCTATTTGTATCTTTTTCTTCATTTTGTTCTTCTTCTATTGTTGTCATATTACCAAATTTATCTTTTATAGTTGTTTCATATTTTTTTTAATAATTCTATAGGTGTTAGTTTAGTTGTTGTTGATGATGTTCCTTCTGTAGGTTTGTCAGTTCTTAATACCTTTTTACTATTTTCAGTTAAATTTGAAAGTCATAATTTCACTGTTCCTATTAGTGTTTTTTCTATATATTCTGGTGCATTGTTATGCTTATATTATTATCTAATTATTGTTTTGTCATATATCCTATCCATAATTGTATTATTTTTTCTGTATCTATTACACAGTCTAAGTCTAAAAAGTTATAATTTTTATTAGCTATTTGTTTGGGTGTCCATTTGTTATATTCATTCTTTATATTATATCTTTTAAACTTATTCTTATAATATGTAGGTTTTCTTATTTTTGATGTTCTAGGTATTATATTTCATCTTCTTTTTTATCAAGAGTATTTATTTCTGTGTTGATATTTTCTAAGTTTTCCTCATTAATTACTTCTTGTTTTTCATTGATTTCTAATTTTTTTGTATTTGTTAATATTTCTGTATATGTTTCACTATCTTCTGAATCATAATTATCTATCTCTTCAACATTTATATTATTTATTTCTAATTCCTTGTTTTTTATTTCTTTATTGTTTATTTCTAATTTTTCTTTAAATTGATTTATCTCGTTTAGTAATTTTTGTTCTTTATCTTTTTCTTCCTTTTCCTTTTGTCTTTGTTCATACAAATTTTTTAACATTTGTAGTTCTTTTTCTAATTCAGCAATCCTACTATTTTTAGTTTCTTCTGTTTTTCGTATTTCTTCTGTAGTTTGTTGTTTTATTTTTTTCTATTTCCTTTTTCCTATCTATTTCTTCATTTTCTCTTTCTATTCTTACCATAGCTGTCAATTTATCTTCTAATTTTAATTCTTCTTTTTCTAACATTAAATATAAATGTTCACCTATTTTCTTATATCTTCTTCCTAGATTAGAAAATACTATTTTTATTTTTAATCCTTCGTGATTTTCATATATTTTTTCATCTATTATAAATTCTTCTTTGTTCATTTTATTGTGAATAGTTCATGTTGATATATATATTCTAAAATATCTATTTGTGATTCTAATTTTGATATTTCATCTTTCTGTGTATTTATTGAGTTTTCACTCACTCCAGCAAATATATTATAATGTAGTCTTTCTTTTCTTATTTTTAATTCTTTACGTTTTTCTGAAATAATTTATTTTAGTTCTTTGTATTTTTGTACTTTATTCACTTAAACCATATTTATAATATTTTGGTAGATATCTAAATCTGATTTTAGCATAATTAGGTGGTATGTGTCTCATTCTTCTAGATTTTAAATGGATTATTAATTTTGCTTCAATACTAGATATTAAGGTAATTAGGTAGGCTAATCTTTGTGGGTTTTCTTTTATTTTATTTAGACATATATATTCTGAATAATTACTAATTAAAGATTCTTTAATTTTTCTAAAAGCTTCTCTGTTTTTAAATGATTTTCTCATAATTAATCCAATCCAATCTAAATTCAAACATATATGCTACTGGTGTATTTTTTAAAAGATAAACATATATGCTCTAATTACCTTAATATCTAGTATTGAAGCAAAATTAATAATCCATTTATAATCTAGAAGAATGAGACACATTCCACCTAATTATGATAAAATCAGATTTAGATATCCACCAAAATATTATAAATATGGTTTAAATGAATAAAATACAAAGTACAAACAACTAAAACAAATTATTTCAGAAAAACGTAAAGAATTAAAAATAAGAATAGAAAGACTACATTATAATATATTTGCCGGGGTGAGTGAAAACTCAATAAATACACAAAAAGATGAAATAACAAAATTAGAAGAAAAAAAGCCAAGGAATATTCTAATTGAGAAAATTCTACTTATTTCATAATTATTCCTAAGAAAAAATTACGAAATATTATACTTGAAGGAAAGAGAAACCTATTTAAACTAAATGGCACACTTGGATTTAAGAAGGAACGAAGTTTATGCTTTTATGATAAAAAAGAAATCAATAATTATTTTTTATTGTTATTATTATATTATTTAGTATAAAAGCGCAATTTATTCTAAATAACACCTTTGAAAAATATTAAAAGAATATCATGTTAAAAGTATCTTATTAATTATGAAAAGTTAGTATTTACGAGAAAATAATTTTTCCTAGTTTGAAGAAAATTGTTTTCACCCAAGTAGGCTATTAGTCATATGAATAAGACGAGTGCCATTTTAAAATAAATTGTTTAACAATTATCTTTTTCGATTAGTTTTAGGAAGAAAGACCGAAAGAACTACCTTAATTCATTTAGACGGGATAAACTAGGTGAGAAAATTATGAATTTACTAAAAGCCATGATAAATAAATGTTAACGCCTTAGGGGATTTATCTAGATTAATTAGTTAGAGTGTTCAAGTAAATACACATAAGTAAGAATAGGAAACAATGAAAGAGTTACAATTGGGCCCTTTTGGACCATTAATGAGTTGCCCAGTTTTGGGCATAAACTCCATGAATTTTCAATCCATTTTCTCATGTATATCATTTGTCTACTGCAGCTATTCTCCCCTTCATTTTTGTATATCTGATGTATATCCGTTGTGTATATCATCCATGTATGCATATATTATAGTCTTCCACCTGTACACCAACTTCATTTGGCATTTCCCATTTTTTGGAACTGTATAAGTACGTATATATGTTGTATACCAGCACTGCATTGGTCTAATTTCTTCATATATTAGTCCATTTTGGACTTAGTATGAGTCTTGACTCGATGCAAGTTGGGTTTAACCTAATGGAGTGCGAGGGATGAGAGTCCGAGGGACTCAATGGAGGAGTTCGTGCATATAAAAAGGGGTAAAGATTAGTATCCACACAAATTTACAATAAGGACGAGAATTAACAGAAAAGAAACCAATGCATGTTTTACTTATAGTGAGACACAATTCTTGTTTAGATCAAACAAAAATTAAACTTACACTAACTTACTATCACAAGCTGGAAGAAAAGAAATTCCCAAAAAATTTCAACAAGGTGCCACATATTCACAAAGAAACCTCTATTTTTCAATAAACTAAAACACTTCAAAGTCATCTTCAAGCCGCAAGCGAGATCAAGGAATTGATTTAAAGGAAATGATACGCGAAGTGGGACCAATAGCAGGTGGATTATTGTTTTAGGAATGTGGTCAACAATGGACGCAAAGAAGGCGACTTTCAGGTTCATACAAGAAAATTCATTGGTTTATTCAATCCGGAACACTATAATGATATGATATCAAATAAAAGAATTTCATATTCTTTATCAACCAAGTAGTTTAATGTTAATGAGGGTAAGGTTGTGATGCTGTAATGTGTTAACATTAGTAATAAATAAATAAATGAATTGTTACCAAAAAGTAGTAGATGTGATATTTAGTGTATGTTAACGAAGTTTAAGAGGTGGTCTCTATGGGATTATCATACCTTAAATATTATTTTTATACTTTTATTTGCTATACTACATTGTTAGTCTTAACTTAGAATATAGTGTAAAATTTATATAAGTTTTGAGAAAGTAGAAAGAAAGAAAAAAAATCACTTGGTATGGCATATGCATGCTTTTTCTACTCATAAAGAAAACTGGCCACTTCACAGATTTTTTTTTTGGTAGGCGGCCATTTCACAGATGAAAAAAGGAAACCTTAACTTAGTTAAAATAAACCATAAAGAGTATTGCATATCATGCATACTTTCATGAAATAGCTCAGTCATGTGTCATGTCTTTAGAACTCAGTCATGCTTTAGTTATGCATGTTAGTATGATAGTTCAGTATATCATTAGATTCAGTCATGAAATCATGCTTCAGTTGTGCATGATCTTTGTGTAAATTCAATCGATTAGTATTCTCAGCTTATTCAGTCTCATTCGAGGACGAATGTTCCCAAGGGGGAGATATTGTAAGACCCCATAAAATCCTAAGCTTAACTCAGTCCGTTAAAGCTTGTAAAGAGGTCCCAGACTTAGAAATTTCAGCTAAGTGTTTACACCTAGAATTATTTATACTTCATAATTTGGCGACCTTATTTTACGAACCTTATAACCTTCAAATGTCAATCCTTGGATTGAATCATGATCAGGTGTGTCAATAGATTACTTCGAGTTAGTTTTGGAATTTTCGGACCTCGTTTGATTCATATTCAAGTAGCCAAAATAGTGGGTCAACGCGATCTTGACGCATCGCATCGCCCACCGCGTCGACGGATAATTTTTCCTAGCTTTCAGTGCAATTTCAGTGCGTCAACGCAAACTCGATGCGGTGCGTTGTTCATTGCGTGGATGCCATCGACGCGGTGTGTTGCTCACCGCACACTGGAAAAGTTTTCAGTCATTAAAATTCCGCATCCAGAGGGGTATTTTGGTCATTTTTTCACCTTTAATCAACCCCAAAAATACGACATTAACCTACTCTAAAGGCAAAATCTCTCATTCTCTCCCAAATTTACTCAAGATAAAACCCTAGGACATTAAAATTTCTAGACTAATCTTCAAGAACACACCATCAATCTTCATTAATTTTCTTATAAAGGTTTGTTTGGTGATACTTAAAGGGTTTTCTTCCATCCTTGGAGTTCAATAACCTCTTTTAAAATTTCAAGATAGTTGTTTTCATGAATTCCATGTTGAGTTTAATTGTATTCATGATTATGATTTTATTTGGGTTCTAATCAATGATTAATTACAAAATTTATGTGAATAAAATAGCATGTGTGTAGTTTTATGCAATTTCATATTGGAAACCCTTGAATTTGTGAGTTTGGAATTGTGATCATGACGCTTGCATTTTGACTAGTATTATGTTCATAAACTATGTCCCCAAGTGTTTGATATAATGTTCATGAAAGTTGAATAGTGAATCATAAAATATCAGTTTGTGTACAAGTTCATGCCATACAAGTGTTTGCTAAAATGCCTCAATGAATGGATTGTGACAAAGTGCCTAGTTATCATGTTTTCAAGATTGTGCTATGTTTTTATTATCTATGCTATAGAGTCCTGGGAGTATCTAATACACGACAATCTAGCTGCTACCTAGATTTATAGTAGTTACAGGATAGTCTTAGTGATATCACATACAATAGTACTCAATCATTAACAGAATTTATTATATTTAGTCAGTTAACAGAACTCAGTAAACTCAGTCCAGTTCAGTTAGACAATACGATTAGTAATAGTTCAGTCAAACCTAGTACACTCTAAAAGTCAGTGCAATGAGTGAACCCAGGGATGGGGGCATTCCTGTCAGTAAAAGGATTTGACTCCTAGTAGCAGTCCCTGCGTTATAGAACTACGTAGCAAGCGTAGGTTGAGATATCTTCCTACCAGTCTAGGGTTGATACATCTTGTACAAGTTTTTCTTCCAGCGAGGGTTGATGAAAGGGCTTCTTGGCAAAGAGGGTTAACTCATAGCCATTGTTAGTATCCCTTGGCAAGTTGCTAATATCCTTCCTACTGGGGTCACAGGTTAGACCCAAACTCAATTCATAATTGGGATATGTTGGTTATATGAACACTCCCATAATTTCAGTTTCAGTTTTAGATTCAGTATAAAACCTCAGTTCAGTATCAGAATCAGGATTGTCAGATACAGTCACCTAACTTAGTTTAGAACTCAATTTAGTCCTACAAAATCGGGATTGTAAGAAACAATCACTCAATTAGTAGTAATACAGTATCAGTAAACTCAAATATTAGTTATTCAATTTTTAGAACTCATTATCCCGTACTAAATGTAATCTCAGTTACAGTATAAGTAGTTATATGCATAGGATGGCATAATCAACAATTTATAGTAGTTTCACATATATATGAACTCACACTCAGTTATATTCATGATTTCTCAGACAGTTACTATTCATGCATATGAAACCCTGCATTCAGCCTTAACTTACCTAGAATGCCAGTATATTCAAAGTACTGACGCATACCTTTCTTTTGCGCTATGATGTCTTATATCATAAGTTCAGACGCACGGGCTCTTGACTGTACCTAGTAGCCCAGATTATCAACAGCAGATTTAGTGGTAAGTCCTCATAGTTTGAGGATAGAGTATTATTTCAGGTATTAGTACTGCAGTAGTTGAAGTTAGTTGGGGGCTTATCCCATCAACTCCATATTCAGACAGTTCAGTTAGAGGCTCTTCATATTATATTATTTCAGACAGTTGTTTTATTTTTAATATTTTTTATCAGTATTCAGTATGATTTTAGTTATGAACCTTATGAAAGATCCAACCTAATTTTTTCATTATTACAGAGTTTTTATTATTCAGTGATTACAGAAGGTACCAATGATGGGTTAACTTATGGTCCTTTAGGATTATGTGTACCGTGTGACGTATGGGGTGCAGAATTGGGGTGTTACAAACTTGGTATCAGATCCTAAGGTTAAACTGAGTCCTAGAATTTCTTAAAGCCGTGTCAACTAGAGTCTTATAAATGGTTGTGTAGAGCGCCACACTTATGAACAATAGGCTATGAGGCATTTTAGGAAAAGTTTCCCTTCTTTTATTATTTATATCATATAAGAGAGCATGAGCTCAAGTTAAACTCCCAGTCTAATTCTTTTTCCCTTTTGTTTATAGAATACTCCTCCCAAAAGGAACAACAGAAGGAGAGTAGGAAACCAACCAGCACCTCCGCCCATGCAGGCAGATCCCCTAAATGAGCATGTCTCCCACGCAGAATTCAGAGCAGATTTCACCACTCTAGGTCATTTTATAGAAGCCCAGAATAAATGCCCAGCTAACATTTTAGCCAACCCAGTGGCTAATACTGTTGCATCTAGAATTCGGGACTTCACCCGAATGAACCCTCCAACCTTTACCGGGTTTAAATTAGATGAGGACCTATATGAATTTATTGATCAGGTACAGAAAGTCACAGATATTATGATGGTGACTATGAGTGAGAGTGTTGAGTTGGCCACATATCATTTATAGGATATGGCTCACTCACGGTTCAAGTAGTGGAAGGCTGAGAGGGCCACAGATGTAGGGCCCGTAGAATGGGAGGAATTTGCCACTATTTTTTTGGATAGGTTCTTCCCACTAGAGTTGAGGGAAGTGAAGCTTTTAATGTTTATTAACTTGAAGTAGGGAAAAATGATAATGAAAGAGTATTCTCTCATGTTTACTCAGTTACAAGATATGCCCCCATGTGGTAGTAGATTAAAGATCTAAGATGAGTAAGTTTGTGTCTGAGGTGTCTAATAGTGTGGTCAAGGAGTGTAGGACCGCAATGCTGATTAAGGAGATAGACATATCTAGGTTCAATGCCTATTAGAGAGAAGAGGCTAATAATAAGGAGATGGAGAGGGATAATAAGAGAGCTGAAATAGGTAGCTTGAACTTTGCTCAACCTAAGTCAGAGGGTGGAAATCGTTCTCATGTCTGCCTAAAATCTTCAGTTAAAGCTCTTTCTTCAGCTAGTGCTCCAGTGCTAAAATATAGAGATGGCAAAAAAGATAGGGCACCAGGCCCTAAACATCAGGGTAGTATTAACAGTGCTCGAACAAATCCTCTCTGCCAGAAGTATGGTAGAAACCACCAGGGTATCTGTAGGTCTGGAAGTGATGTATGTTTCGGATGTGGCAAGCCAGGCCACAGGGTCAGAGAGTGTCCTCATGTAGGTTCGTAAAGTCAGTATAATTGTCCTTCAGCTCAGTTTGGTCGCCCGAATCAGTAGGGTGTCGCTTTTAGTGCCATTAGTGGGCAACTCCCAAATAGGATTAATGCACTTTAGTCCCAACAAGATTATGAAATTCTCCTAATATGGTTACTAGTACGTTACAAGTTTATCATTTTCACATTTATGCTTTACTAGATCCAGTAACTTCTTTGTCCTATATAACTCCTTATATAGATGTTGACTTTGGAGTCAGTCCTAAAATCCTAGTAGAGCCCTTCTAAGTCTCCACCGAGTGGGTAAATCTATCATAGCATAATGGGTATACAGGAACTATCTGGTTATGGTATCTTAGAAAGTCACATTCACAGACTTTGTCGAATTAGAGATGACAGATATTAGTGTCATTCTTGGCATGGATTAGTTTCATTCATGCTAAACTTCAGTTGACTACAAAAATAGAGTGGTTCATTTTTAGTTTCTGAATGAACCTGTTGATTCGCCTAAATTACAACTCTCTTACGAGAGAGTAAGCGGTCGCTGTCAAATATAGAACTAAACTAGGTTGGGTGTCGAATCCCACAGGGAATACTGTGTTCACTATGTATTATGGGTGTTATTAGATTTTTGATCTAAGGCTCCGAAATAAAGAGGGTTTGGAAATATTAACAGTGTTCTTTTGTATTGGCGTTACACAAAAGTCCAGCTACTGAGAGTAAATATATATGTAGTTCTAATGAGAATAAATTAACTAGAGATATGCTCACAAAGATGTTCAAGCAATTAGGGTTGTGAGTTTTTTCTCGAATTATAACTTATGTATCTAATTGCAAGAATTATTGAGTTCTAAAGATTACCCACATATTACTCAACCTGATACGTATTTCACCCTTTACTTCTCTCAAATGCATTATTCAATAACACTCTCATAAGGGTTGATCCTATTAAGGCATCAACCTATTAAACCAAAGGGTAAACCTATGGAGTTCATGTCAATCACTTCTTTTCCCAATATCCACTTTCTTATCTGACAAGTGGAGTTCATGGGCTCACTTCTCAAGTTTTCAACCAAGGGATGTCATTAAAATGAAGAAAGATTCATGCAAATTTGATAGATATTAGAGAAAAAATCCATTCACATTCCCAAAATAGTTCTTTTCATCAAGGCTTCCATAACCCTAGTTATGGGAGTTTAGCTACTCATTTCCATGTCAGAAATCAAAGTTATATTCATGTTCATAAATAGCTTCAAAAGAGTACTTACGAAAGTCATAATATTGTTCTTCTCAATCTTTGTTGGAAAATATGAAAACATATAATAACGTCTTAATCCCTAGATTCAAATCTCAATGAAAAGTAGTACAAAGCTCTCAATAGAAGAGAAGGTATGAAAATGAATACAAAAGATACAGAATAAACCCTAATACTTTGTATTTATATGATTCCAGAAATGGGGTCTTAAAATTCAAACCTAGATTCTTCGTATTTTGGTCGATAGGTGAAGCAATGGTCTGTCGCAGGTCCGACGGTTCGTCGCCTGCATCGTCGCCTACATCGTTGCAAGGATTCCAGTGAATCGATGTTCTACTTTTGGGTAACGGTTCAAGTGAAGGTCAATCGCACGTCCAATGTTCCATCGTCTGCATCATCGCAGGATGTCCATTGACTCCATGTTCGTCTTTTGTAAGACGGGTAGTACGACGGAGCATTGCAAGGTCTACGATTTGTCGCCTGCATTATTGAAGGACTTTTAATGCTTGTGACTTATTTATTATGGCATGGTTCACACCGAAAATACGTTGCATGGATGACGGATCATCGCCTAGACCGTTGCTGGCCATCCAGGGTCTATGCCTTCTACTTTTTATCGATGGTTAAGGCCAACGGATCATCGCAAGGCATGCACAGTCGCTGCTCAATTTGCTTTTGTTTTGCTTTTAGATTGTCCAAGTTATCCTTGACTCTCAGTTCTTATCCTGAAAACACTAAAATACCTTGTTAAATACAACCATGGTTGCATGAAAACACACAATTATACTAAGGAAAAGGCCTAAAATGTTCCGTCAAAAGCCAGAACATCAAACACCCTCAACATAAGGTAATTGCTTGTTCTCAAGCAACACAACACTGGGATACATATATGAACAACATCATGATGGGAAGTTCATAGTAAAACCAACACAATAATACAATTATTCCACTACCTATTTGGTTATGCCATTTTAGCACACAAGGATCCACTATTGGCATTAACTACTAATCAGAACATTTATAGCTGCAGATACGACACCCCAAATAACTAAATAGAACAGATATAACTCAATATGCCCTCACATCCAAAGAAGTCCATCTCTCATCACACTGTTAAATCATGGACAAAACTAAGCTTCTCACTCTCTGAAAAGAAATTGCCAACATAGTGTACACCTATAAACTTGCCCTTATCATCTAATGTTCTCTTATGATTGACTCGCTAAGATAAAGTAGGACTTGCGTAGGGTTATAATAGGGGCTTAGGCTCGGTGAAGGTTATTTATTTAGGTAAGTGACTTAAAGTACAAGAATTTTACTCTCATTACCCTATTTGGTAGTTACTTATCAGAATTAAGGACCCTATCATTCAATCACAGTTATTCTTCAATGTTCTTTTCATAACCCAATTTTTTTTAGAAACAGCATCAATCACCCTCAACTTATGCTGATGTAAAATATTGAGGTACACAATATCTATTTAGACTGCTATCTAGACTAGGGCCGGATGCTACTCTTCACATTACTTTTAACACAACCTCTTAGGCTACTAAAAATCCAGCAGTAGCTACCCTCAACTTAGGAAATTTGCCTAAGTTAAACTGAATAATGTGCACAATTGGGCCAAAATTCTTAACACCTTCTAGAGAGTAAATCAAACTTATTTGGATATAAAAATACTACTATAGCTCAAAAGGGTTGACAAAGGGAGCACAATGTTTTTGGTGGGTCAATCATTTGGCTAAGTGGACTAACAATACAAGAAGGCCTACTATCCTCTCTTATTGAGTCAAAACACACGACAATATCTGATGAACCGGGCACTTTCTAGGTGTAACACTTATGTCAGAACTACACAAATACTGACCCACACAGGCACTGAGTTAATTTCTATCCTACTAATTTTTGGGATCCCAATCACATAGATAGGCCTTGCTTTATTACTAACTTTTAATGCCATTAACAGAGTCACATGTGGTTGCACAAAACTTTGCCACTTGATAAGAGGAATTAATTATATGAAAAATTAGAAATACAATTTTGGCCACCAACAGTTGTCATCCACATATGTACAATAAGGTGCCAACAGGAATGGAACTTTTATTTCATGCAACCATTTTACCAACCAAACATGAAACTAAAAATTCAACAAACAAAACATAAAAATGAAAAAAAATTAACACTTAGATATGCCAATAATATCGGAAACACAGCCTCCCAACAAGCACAAGACGTTCGTCCTCATCACTAGCAACCTGAACTGGATCAAATATGGTCTGCTGTGGCTGCTAACTTATCTTATCGACATTTTCCCAGAGACATCTAGCCTCCTTGATTACTTTAGAAAAATTAGGAATAGATATTTCATTCAAGTTTTTGTTTATGCACTCTTCCATGTGGTCTATGGATAGCTGGATATTTTTGAAGGGGTGTAATGTATCCTCCACAATTTTCTTCACAAAGGGTGTGAAATATTTCCCCTAAATTGCTATCTACTTTTTGACCTTTCTGATGGTTCGCATAGTCTTTGTAAAGTTACTAGGGTTCAACCTGTTCTCAGAAGTTTGGGGTGGGACAGACACAGAGTCTAGGGTCCCACCATTAGTATAGCAGCTGAACCTATAGAGGTAGTAGGATGAACATACATTGTCAAAGAAAATGGTATAATTGCAGGAAAATCTAATGGTTCGGGCACCGGTGCAGATTTAGTTTGTTGGGCTGGAGGTCTGTTGATTCACAAATCAAATCTTGCGTCATTCTTTGTATTTTCAATGGCCTACTTGTGCAATGGGACCTTGTTATCTACTCCACTGATCAAAGAAACTTTATCCTTTATGCATAACTCAGTGATAAGGCATGGAAACGGCAGTGCAGTGTGAGTCTTGTGAGCACGAAAAAACAACTCATCGGAAATGATGTGCCAAAAACCTACGGTCAACCCTTCTATCAAAGCGGCAATAATCACAACTCTGCTGCCCTCTAAATGAACATCACCACCTATTGTCATAAGTCTCAATCGCACAATCTCCTACCAGAACTTGGCCATTAAACTTAGTGATTTCTTGATATTTTTTAATGGGGGTCAAGCAACCATGCAGGCTCGCCCCCGTCTGTCAGTATCCTGGCTAACCATGGACTTTGTTCAGCCTGTAAAAATATCCAATGTACCAACTCTGGAATAGCCCCTGGTATTTGATAGTCAGGCCCAAATAGAAATCTGTTCAAAGTTCTCTCTGAAATGTCAATGTCGAATCCTCTCACAGAAACTGTATCAAGCTTGTTCATATTGGTAGCCGATGAAACTTTTGGGAAGTCCTTCTCTAACAATGCTAATTAGTTGGTGAAAAATTTATGAATAAAGTTTGGTTAGTAAGGTCCAAGTGGATTTCTCATCCAGGCCAACACCTATGCCTTAAAACAGCGCACAAGTTCTGGATACTCATGCAGGGTTCTTGTGATGATCTGGTGCTCCTCAAAATTTTTTCTTTTGATTTGAAACCTATCCATTGGTGCCATTCTTTTGTAGAAACTGTCACGGGTACCCGCTACTTGCCATCTTATGGCTTTCTTTAGTTGCTGATCCTTACGTCGAATAATGTTTGGATTCTCTTGTTCTGGGACCTTTTCTTGAGCGGGGTTTGAAGTTTCAATCCCCACCTCAATTGAAACTGAAATGGAGGTACTACTGCTTCTACTTTCCACTAGCTCGTTAGATGAAGATGATGAAGAAACCACTCATTGACTTCGCCGAGTATTATGGGTTGGTGCGTCAGATTGGGCTGCTTGGCCTCTACCTCGGCCATTGATTTGTGGTAATTTGGGAGCCATGGTACTTACAAATGCAACATTTATCAATATAAAGTTTTAAACAAGAGAAAAGAAATTTTTCTGACCAGCGGCGATTAAAAGCGACGGTCCATTGAGTATGTGACAGTCCATCGACTCCAACCGTTGGGATCGTTCTAGTAGCTCCTTTTTTTCATAATGTGCGATGATCCAATGCGATGATCTGTCGGGTATATGATGGTCCATCATGCAAAACGTCGACTGTAACTGGCAGATGCAACTCTCATTTTTTCATTTTGTTAAACACCTTGTGTACATCTCATGTAAGGGTGATTTTTACAATATTTTGATCCATAATACCTCACCCTAACTTGCCATTCTTGGTTCATGGGTTACTTAAAATTCCCCCAGGAAAATATCTGTAATGCTTCACCTAACATCAACAATATACCAATAAAATTTGCAAAAAAAATGACTTTGATGGACCGCATTGTTTTTACCTCTTTGATTTCTCATCATATTGAAGAAAATGAAAGGAGAATTCATACTTGACTGCTGCAGTATTGAATTACTACTTGGTCTTTTACAATAAACTTCGAACATTCGGATGAATATTTGATTTAGTGAAGTGAGCTTATGACTTGTCATGAGAAAATGAAAAAGGCGGGAGTAGAATTTAAATAGAAAGGGAGAAAGGGAAGTTGAGAAGTAAGAAGGGAGAATGAAAAGGCACATGTGCATTGAAGAGGTGGGAGTTACTTAACTCTTCAAATTATCAATCTCAAACAGTTCAGATCAGATAAGGATAAAAAAATTCAGCTATTTAAACATATCTGACTCAACCCATATAACTTGGGTTAAGTGCAATGGTGAAATCGATGGTACATCAACTATGCGATGGTCTGTCAGACATTTCGTTGCGACTATCCAGTGAACAAACCTTGGATCCAACCTAAGACGGTTCAAATGATGGTCCGTCGAGCATGTGATGGTCCGTCCAGATTCATGGTTTCTAGACATGGTTCCAACGATTGCCTGCTACGGTCTGTCGAGCTTGCGATGGTTTGTTGGGTAATCCGTCAGTCACGTGAAACTCTTTTAGCTTCTGTTTACTCTGTATTGTTATACCTGCACACTTCTACAACCCTTCAGCTTGCAGAAATCAACAAAACAAACAACTAAATAACTTACATAAATGCTATAGAATAACTCCATGTGGGTTGCCTCCCACTAGCGCCTAATTTATCATCGCGGTATGAATTAGTTATCTCGATTACTCAAACTTCATCAAGATAGAAAGTAGCAATTCTTTTTATTGAGTCTTTTAGACCAATATAAAGTTTGACTCATTGCCCATGGACTTTGAAGACACTTCCATCTTTATTTTAAAGTTCAACTACTCCAGATGAGTCAGCTTGACTAACTTTAAATAGTCCAGATCACTTGTACTTAAGTTTACCTGGGACTAGTTTGAGCCTGGAGTTGAATAGAAGCAGCAAGTCACCTTTTTGAAATTCTCTCTTCACAATTCTGCGATCATGATATTTCTTCATTCGTTCCTTGTATAGGTTAGCTCTATCATATGCTCTAAGACAAAACTCATCCATCTCATTAAGCTACCCAGTCTCATTTTGCCACCTCATTCCAGTTCAGATTCAGAAGCTTCAACACCCACAGTCCTTTATACTCTAGCTCAATCGACAAATGGCATGCCTTTCCATACACCAATTGGTATGGTGACAGGTGAATAGGTGTCTTGAAAGATGTTCGATATGCTCATAATGCATCGTCCAACTTCCTAGACCAATCCTTCCTGCTAGCATTCACAGTCTTGGCAAGGATAGCCTTGATTTCTCGATTAGAGATTTCCAGTTGCCCAATTATTTATGGGTGATACAACATAGCTACCTTATGCTTCTTAAATCCATATTTTGCCATGGGAAAAGTGTAATCCTCTATCTCTTAAAATGTTACGTGGTACCCCAAAGCAAGAGATGATACTTCTCTTTAAAAATGCAAGAACCCGCTTTCCTTCATTATTTACTAGAGCTATAGCCTCAACCCATTTTGACATGTAGTCAACAGAAACCGATATGTACTTCATTCCAAATGAGCTCAAGAAGGTCCTCATCAAATCTATGCCCCACATATCAAATAATTCTACGTCCAGCATTTTAGACATTGGCATCTCATGGTGCTTTGGGATGGACCCTTTCCTTTGACATTGGTCACATCTCTTCACAAACTCATACGCATCATTGATCAAAGAGGGCCAATATTAGCCACTCCAAAGTACTTTCCTTGCAGTACGATTACCTGCGTGGTGACCTCCAACTTGGGAAGCATGGCTTGCTTCCAATACACTTAGTATTTTCACTTCTAGGATGCACCGTCTAATAATACCATATGAACATCACTGAAAAAGATACGACTTATCCTAGAAGTAATGGGTCACGTCATAAAGAAACTTTTTCCTTTGAGAAAAGGAAAGATTTTCTGGTACGACCTCACTTACCATATAATTCACGAAGTCAACATACCAAGGGAATTTTTTGAACACTGCAGCCAATACTTTCTCATCAAGAAAGGAATCATCAATCTCAAGCCTATATTTTACAGATTTCTTGTCTTCGAGTTTGGATAAGTGATCAGCCACTTGATTCTCACATCCCTTACGATCCTTAACCTCAAAGTCAAATTCCTGAAGTAGAAATACCCACCAGATCAACCTTGGTTTAGTATCCTTCTTCGCTATTAGGTATCTTAAGGAAACGTGTTTAGTGTGTACTACTACCTTGGTACCTAGCATAGATGCCCGAAACTTCTCAAAAGCATACGCCATTGCTAGAAGTTCCTGCCCTGTGATGGTATAGTTTTTCTGAGCTCCATTCAGTGCTTTGCTGGCATAGTAAACTGGATGAAATAATTTGTCCTTATTTTTCCCCAACACAGTTCCGAGGGCAACACAGCTTTTATCACACATTATCTCAAACGGTTTTGACCAGTCCAGTGCAAGAATGATAGGGACCTCAACCTGCTTCCTCTTAAGGCATTCAAATGCCTTAATGCAATCAATGTCAAAGAAGAACTTAGTTTTCATCTCTAAAATTTTTCAAAGTGGATTTACAATTTTATAGAAGTCTTGTACAAACCTCCGATAAAAGACAGCATGTCCAAGGAAACTACTCACCACTTTTACTGAGATGGGAGGTGGTAGCTTCTCAATAACCTCTACCTTGGATCGATTGACCTCTATCCTTTTTGCTAAAATTTTTTGCCCGAGAACAATGCGCTCCTTCAACATGAAGTGGAATTTTTCCTAATTAAGCACAAGATTGAATGCCACACACCTCTACAAAGCCTTGCTCAAGTTCTCTAGATATAGCCCAAATAAATCTCCAACCACAGAAAAATCATCCATGAACACCTCCAAGGTGTCCTTAACCATATCAAAGAAAATAGACATCATATATCTTTGAAAGGTAGCGGGTGCATTACATAACCCAAATGACATCCACTTGAATGCAAAAGTGCCATACGGACATTTGAACGTTTTCTTCTCCTGATCTTCAGGAGAAATACAAATTTGATTGTAGCCAAAATATCCATCCAAGAAGCAATACCACCCCCTTCCTACCAACCGATCAAGCATTTGATCCATGAAGGGCATTGGGAAGTGGTCCTTTAAAGTCCATCAATTTAGCTTGGAGTAGTCCATGTAAACTCTCCAACCAGTCACAGGCTTGAGAGGAATCAATTCATTCTTTTTATTTGCAACAACAGTCATGCCCCCTTTGTTGGGCACACATTGAACCGGGCTCACCCATTTACTATCAAAAATAGGATAAACCACTCCTGTATCTACCCACTTAATAGTTTCCTTTGTAACAATCTCTTCCATTGGTGGGTTAAGTCAGCATTGATGCTCAATGGTAGGAGTACATTCTTCCTTAAGTTTTATCTTATGAGGGAAGATGCCAGGAGAAATGCCAATAATATCAGCACTAGTCCAGCCTATTGCTCTTTTGTATCTTTGAAGCATCGTAGTAAGTGCTTCCATCTACTGGTCACCTAGGTCATCCAAAATAATAATATGTAGAGTATTCCCGCTACCCTGGAACACATACCTCAAATGATTGGGTAATTTTTTTAGCTCCAATATAGGTGGTTCTTCTATAGATTGCTTAGCAGGTGGACTAGGACGATTTTCTAAGTCCAAGTCTAACTTTTTAGGGTCATATGAGAAAGACCCCATGCCCGTTAAGGCACAAACATTCTCTTCATAATCTTCTATATCATCCTGGTCAAAATTCATCAACACTAAAACCAAGGTTTAAACAACAAATTTCTCTTTTATCGACACTTCCTACTCCTTCTCATAATAGACATCTACAATGAAAAACACACGCATTTATTTCTACTGCTTCATTGATTGGCACACATCAAATTACACGACTTCATCATTCATCCTGAATAAGAGCTTATTAGCTTGCTAATCAATCAACACACTTTCGATTGCAAGGAAAGGTCGACCCAAGATTACATGCACCTCAAAATCCATCTCGCAATCCAGATTAAAAAAATTCATAGGAAATATAAAACTAGCAACCTTTACCAATACATCATTCAAAATACCAACAGGTCATTTAACTGACCTATCTGCCATCAAAAGTACATCTCAGTGGGTGTGGGATCTCCCAAGCCCAACTTTTTATAAATAGCTAGCGGCATCAGGTTGATGGTAGCTCCCAGGTCGCACAGAGCTTTTGCAAAGTCAAGAGGTCCAATAGTGAATAGGATAGTAAATGCTCCTAGATCTACCTTTTTCTACACCAGAGACGTTATGGAAATAGAACCACAATGATATAAATTTTCCATCGACTCTAAACTAACCAATCGCTTCTTTCTGACATGGTCTTTCATGAACTTTGCGTACCCGAGCATTTTATCTAATGCCTCCACCATTGGTAGATTAATTGTCAACTACCTCAGCATAGCCATAAAATTGCTGAACTTAGTGTCTTCGGCTTTTTCTTCAACCGATGAGGAAATGGAGGAGGTTGTTTTGGAAGAGTAGTAACCACCACTTTAGTATTCTTTTCCTTAATATTCTTCAACTTATCAACATGTCGACTGTTGGATGGTGTATCATCAATAACCTTATCCAATTTCCTAGACGCCATCGGATGATAAATCTCTACTTTAATATCATCGGCTACAATATCAACCGCAGGCTTACCCACAGGAGGTCCTTCCAATACCTTACCACTTCTAGTAGTGATAGCCATTCAAGAGCCATTATTTTTTGGGTTATGAATGGTGTCACTCGGAAATGTTCCAGACTTTCTTTGATTTAAAGCTGTCGAGAGCTGGCTCATTTATTGCTCTAATTTCTTAATAGAGGTAGAGTGCAAGATCACCAACTGAGTCTTAGAAGATAAAATGCTCTTCATGGTAGTTACTCCAGAGTTGGTAGCTTCAACTCTCTTTAATAATTTCTCTAACATGTCCTCCATGGACATCTTACCAAAGCTAGTTGTAGTACTATCTCTACTACTGGGAGGTACATATAGTCCACTTCTATTATTCTTACCTTTTTAATTTCCTTGATCCCTATCCTTATAACCAACCTTTTCGTAGTAGTTTTGACCTTAATTTCCTTGGCTATTGCCTCGGAAACCCCCTAATTATTCAAATAGTTAGCCTCTTCTTCTAAATCAGAATTATCTCTACCTTTTGCTGCAATAGCCTTTACTTTTTAAGTCTTTGCAGATAATAGATGCTTGGTCAATAGATGCATGTGCGTCTTCAAGTGTTCCATGTATTGATCATATTTTTCCTTTTCCTTACATTGTTCTACAGTCATGCCAATATACACAGAAGGGCTTGCAATCATAGAATCCCTATATGCCAAGCGCTACTTTGTTTGGTCATCCGATTAAGTATCTCTGAGGCCTCATAAAAAGTGAGATCCACAAATGATCCCCCTATAGCGTTATCAATAATTGGCTTTAGAATAGAGTTCAAAGCCCGATAAAAAGTCTCCATTAGATGAATATCTATCATATTATGGTTCGGACACTGCGTCAGTTTCTTCTAAAACATCTCTTATGCCTCATGAAGGGCTTCAATTGGGACTTCCTAAAGTTGCTGATCTCATCCCATAACTGTACCCTTCTAGAATGCGGAAAGAACCTTCCTAGAAAAGCCTCTTTCAATTGCCTCCAGTTGGTTATGGAATCAGGCGGTAGCTCATTAAGCCATAATGCTGCCTCCCCATATAGAGACAACAGAAATAAATTCAGCTGGATGGCATTCCATCCTACTCCCGAGTTATTAAAGGACCTGCAAATAGTGACAAAATTCACTAAATGCATATTGGGATCATCTCCCAGGAGTCCACCAAACAACCCCTTCAGATAAAGGAGTTGGATCATTGTACTGGTAATATTGAACTTTGCTCCTGGTGCTAGGGGTGGAGGAATAATAGCTCAAGTAGCACTATCTCCATCCATTCCATCTTTATCATCATTAAGATCAAATTGAACAGCTTGATGATCAGGTCTCACCCTAAATGAACGATTTCTGTTTATATTTTTGTTTACTGGTGTAGCTATATTCTCTGCACATCTTCGATTAGCAGGATCTACAAAGTCATCATCCCCTAAATCATCATCTTCAGGGTTGGGATGATATGCCTGCTAGTCATTATTCTACTGATTTAGTTGAGCTCTAGCCAATGCAGCTAGTCTCTCAGCATCTTAGGGTTTTGTCATTCCGCCAATAAGTTGTAGTTTCAGATGTATTGGTAATAAAAGTGCACCCGATATCTGTGTACTTGGTATACACAATAATTTCCCTGGACAAACAAAAACAACAAACAAAGTAAAATTTGGGAAACTTGACCAAAGGACAATTAACAAAAACAAACTTAATTGACAATCATTTTCCCAAACAACGATGCCAAAAATTGATATGCCTAAATAACAACTCTCTTACAAGAGAGTAAGCGGTCACTTTCAAATATAGAACCCAATTAGGTTGGGCGTTGAATTCCACAGGGAATACTATGTTCACTAAGTATTATGGCTGTTATTAGACTATTGATCTAAGGCTCCAAAATAAAGAGGGTTTGGAAATGTTAACAGTGTTCGTTTGTACTGGCATTACACAAAGGCCCAACTACTGAGAGTAAATGTAGATGTAATTCCAATGAGAATAAATTAACTATAGTTATGCTCACCAAGATGTTCAAACAATTAGGGTTGTGAGTTTGTTCTCGAATTGTAACTTACGTATCCAATTGTAAAAATTATTGAATTCTGAAGATTACCCACATATTTCTCAACCTCATGAGTATTTCACCCTTTACTTCTCGTGAACTTAAAGGGTCCATGCATTATTCAATAACACTCTTATGACGGTTGATCCTGTTAAGGCATCAACCTATTAACCCAAAGGGTAAACCTATGGAGTTCATGTGAATCACTTTTTTCCCAACATCCACTTTCTTGTCAGACAAGTGGAGTTCATGGGCTCACTTCCCAGGTTTGCAACTAAGTTATGTTATTAAAATGAAGAAAGATTCATAAGAATTCGATAGATGTTAGAGAACAAACCCATTCACAACCCCAAAATAGTTCTCTACATCAAGGATCCCATAACATTAGTTATGGTAGTTTAGCTACTCATCTCCATGCCAGAAATTAATGTTATATTCATGTTCATAAATAGCTTCGAAAGATTACTTACAAAAGTCACAATATTGTTCTTCTCAATCTTTGATGGAAAATATGAAAACAAATAATAGCGTCTCAATCTCTAGATTCCAATCTCAATGAAAAGTAGTACAAAGCTCTCAATAGAAGAGAAATTATGAAACTAAAGACAAAAGATACTGAATAAACCCCAATACTTGGTATTTATATGATTCATTAACTGGGGTTTTAAAATTCAAACTTAGATTCACCGCGTTTTAGTCAACGGGTCAAGCGACGGTCTATTGTAGGTCTGATGATTCATTGCCTACATAATTGTAGGGTGTCCAGTGACTCCATGTTCTACTTCTAGGCGATGGGTCAAGCAACGGTTAAGCACATGTCCAATGTTTCATCACCTGCATCATCGCAGGGTGTCCAGTCACTTCTTATGGATGATAAGTAGTGCGACAAACCATTGCAAGGTTGATGGTTAATCGCCTGCTTTATCATAGGACTTCCAATGATTGTGCCTTCTATATTATGGCAATGGTTCACATCGCTAGTTTATCGCATGGCTGATGGTCCATCACCTATACTGGCGTAGGCAATCCAGAGTCTATGCCTTCTGCTTTTTATCGATGGTTTATACTGAAAGATCATCACAAGGTAAATGGTCCATCGCATACACTATCACTGCTCAATTTTCCTTTATTTTGTTCAGATTGTCTAAGTTATCCTTCATACTCAGTCCTTATCCTAAAAACACTAAAATACCATGTTAAATACAACCATGGTTACTTGAAAACACATAATTATCCAAAGGAAAAGGCTTAATATGCTCCATGAATTGCCAGAACATCACCTATCCTTGAGTGGAGGGGTAGTACTTCCATACTTAGAGATTAGCTTATTTCCTACCTAACGGCAAGAAAAATAATATCTAAGGGGTATGTCTATCATTTTGATCAAGTTAAAGAATCTAGTTCAGAGACCCCTAATTTTGAGTAAGTTCTAGTAGTATGTAAACTCCCAGATATATTTCTTAAAGATCTTCCAAGAGTCCCTCCCGAATGGGAAGTTAACTTCGAAATAAACCTTCTTCCCAATATTCAGCCTATATCTATCTCACCATATAGAATGGACCCAGAGAACTCAAAGAGTTAAAGGAACAGTTGAAGAATCTCCTAGATAAGGGATTCATCAAATCCTGCATATCCCCTTGGGGTGCACCAGTTCTATTTATGCGTAAGAAAATAGTTCTCTTAGAATTTGTATAGACTACTGTAAGCTTAATAATGTCACCATTAAGAGAAAGTATCCACTTCCCAGAATCAATGACTTGTTTGACCAACTTTAGTATGCCAGCTTCTTTTCTAAGATAAACCTCAGATCAAGCTATCACCAGCCTAGAGTCAGAGAATTCGACATTCCGAAAACAACTTTCAGAACTTGGTATGATCACTTTGAATTCCTAGTCATGTCATTTGGTCTTACCAATGCTCCATCATCCTTCATGGACTTGATGAATCCCGAGTTCAAGCAGTATTTAGACATGTTTGTCATAGTCTTCATTTATGATATTCTTGTCTACTCCCATAGTGAACATGATCATGAAGACCATCTTAGAATAGTATTGCAAACTCTCAGAGCCCATCAGTTTTTTGCCAAATTTTGTAAGTGTGAATTTTGGTTAAGGTCAGTAGCTTTCCTTAGTTATATAGTTTCCAGTGATGGAATTAGAGTTAATCCTTAAAAGACTGAAGTAGTGAGAAACTAACCTAGACCTATCTCTCCGTTAGATATCAGGAGTTTCTTAGGTTTGGCTGGCTATTACCAATCATTTAATAAATGATTTTCATCCATTGCATCCCCCATGTACAGATTGACTCAGAAGAAAGTCAAGTTTCACTGGTCAGATTCTTGTGAGAAAAGTTTTCAGGAGTTGAAGACCCGACTCACTACAACCTCAATTTTGACTTTACTAGATGGTTCAGATGGATTTGTTGTGTATTATGATTCTTCCAGAGTTGGTTTGAGGTATGTTCTGATGCAGAGAGGTAAGGTCATAGACTATCCTCTAGACAACTTAAGCCCTATAATAAGAATTACCCTACTCATGATCTTGAGTTAGTATCCATCGTGTTTGCTTTAAAGATTTAGAGGTATTATTTGTATGGGGTATATGTGGATGCGCTAACAAACCACAAGAGCCTACAATATGTATTTTCTTAGAAAGACCTAAACCTATATTAGAGAAGGTGGTTAGAGTTGTTAAAAGACTACGACATGAGTGTTCTATATCATTCGAGCAAGGTTAATATAGTTGATGATGTGCTTAGTAAGATATCTATGGGTAGTTTTTCTTACATGGAGTATGGTATAAACAAGTTAGTTAAGGAAGTTCATCAAATTGCCCAACTATGTGTTCGCTTAGTTAATTCAGCAGAAAGTAGCATATGAGTGCAGAATAGTTCAAAATCATCTTTGGTTTCTGAGGTAAAGGTAAAGCAGAATAGAGATCCCAGTTTAGTTAAACTAAAAGAGACAATCGGAGATCATATAGTAGAGGTTTTATCATAAAGGGATATGATAAGTTAGGCTTCTAGGGTAGACTATGTGTACCATGTGTGGATGGCGTGAGACAAAGGATTCTTGTAGAGGCGCATGAAGCACGTTACTCAATTCACCAAGGGGATACTATGATGTACCATGATTTGTGGGAGGTCTATTGGTGGAGTGGGACAAAGAAAGACATTGCAGAGTTTGTGGGTAAGTGCTCTGTATGTCAGTAGGTCAATATTAAGCATCAGAATCCTTGTGGGTCTATAGAAGAGTTTAGTATTCCCACATAGAAGTGGGAGGAAGTGAACATGGATTTTGTGATGGGTTTGCCCCGTACTCCCTTCCAATATAATTCAATTTGGGTCTTAGTAGAGAAAATGACCAAATCAAATCATTTCTTACCATTTCATATCTCTTATTCAACTGAGTATTATGCCAATCTCTATGTTAGAGAGTTGGTCAAGATATATGGAGTTCTATTGTCCATCATTTTAGATAGAGGTACGTAGTTCGCCTCTCATTTATAGAAATCCTTCCAAAAAAGTCTTGGTACCCAAGTTTACCTTTGTATAACCTTTCACTATCAGATAGATGGTCAAGTAGAAAGGACCATCTAGACTCTAGAAGATATGTTAAGAGAGTGCACCATTAACTTTAAGGGTAGTTGGGATGAACACTTTCCTTTAATTGAGTTTGCATATAATAGAAGTTATTATTCAAGCATTCAGATGGTTCCATTTGAGGAGCTCTATGAGAGGAGATGTAGATGCCCTATTGGTTGGTTTGAAGTTGGTTAGGCCACAGTAATAGGGGTTGACTTGGTATTTGATGTCTTAGAAAAAGTTCAATTGATTAGGGAAAGGCTCAAGACACCTCAGAGCTAATAAAATATGTATGTTGATGTGCAAAGAAATGATGTCACGTTTGATATTGGTGAATTTATATATTTGAAAATATCTCCTATGAAGTGAGTGAAGAGGTTTGGCAAGAAGGGGAAACTCATTCCCCAATATGTCGGTCCTTACTGAATTCTTAGCCATTTTAAAAAGGTAGCTTACGATCTTGAATTGTCTTTGGACTTAGCTTCAGTACACCCAACATTTCATGTCTCCTTACTAAAAAAGTGCATTGGTGACCCAGCAGTAGTAGTCCCGATAGAGGGCATTCATGTCCAGAACAACCTCTCTTATGAGTAAATCCCAATTGAAATCTCAATTTTTAGGTTCGCAGACTATGGAACAAAGAGGTTTCTCTAGTCAAATTCTTTGGTAGAATCAGTCTGTTAAGGGAGCTACTTAGAAAGAAGAAGTAGATATGCAGACCAAGTGTCCTCACCTCTTCTCCTCAAATCAGACTTAACTCAAAGAAATATTTTTCCTTGAATTTACACAGTTCCATGCTGAAATTACCATTACAACTCTGTATCTACTTAGTTGCAGAGCATTCTTATATCATACATACTCTCAAGAAATATCTTAGTAATTTGTCATGTATTTAAAACTCTGTCATACTTCAGTTATGCATTTCAGTATGATAGTTTAGTATATTATTAGATTGAGTCATAAAATCATGTTTTAGTTACGCATGATCAGTATGTAAATTCATTCTATCAGTATTCTCACCTTAGTTAGTCTCATTTGAGGAGTAATGTTCCCAAGGTGGAGATATTGTAAGACCCCACAAAATCCTAAGCTTAACTCTGTCCGTTAAAGCTTGAAATGAGGTCCCAGACTTATAAATTTCAGCTAACTGTTTACACCTAGAATTATTTTAGACTTCATAATTTGGCGACCATATTTTATGACCCGTATGACCTTAAAATAACGATCCTTAGATTGAATCATGATCAGGTGTGTCAATAGAGCAGTGGGTCGCCATGATCTCGATGTGTCGCATCAGTTATTGCATCGATAGAAAATTTTTCCCCAGCTTGTAGTGAAATTCCAATGAACCAAAGTGAACTCGACATGGTGCATTAGTCATCGCATTGATGCCATTGAGGCGGTGCATCGCTACCACATCATTGGGCACATTTTCAGTTATTAAAAATCTGCATCCAGAGGGGTGTTTAGATTATTTTACCACACTTAATCAGCCCCAAAAATATAAGATCAACCTACTATACAGGAAAAATCTCTCATTCTCTCCCAAATTTACACAAGAACAAACCCTAGGGCATTAAAATTTCAAGACCAATCTTCAAGAACAGACTATCAATCTTCACGAATCTACTCACCAAGGTATGTTTGGTGTTCATCAAAGGGTTTTCTTCCACCCTTGGAGTTCAAGAACCTCTTTTAAAATTTCAAGATGGTTGCTTTCATGAATTCTATGTTGAGTTAAATTGTATTCATGATTATGATTTTACTTGGGTTCCAATATATTATTAATTATAAAATTCATGTGAATTAAATAGGATGTGTGTACTTTTATATTGTTTTATGTTGGAAATCCTTGAATTTGTCAGTTTGAAATTATGATCATGATGCTTGCATGTAGACTAGTATTATGTTCATAAACTATGCCCCCAAGTTTTTGACATAATGTTCATGAGATTTGAATTGTGAATCATGACAGAATAGTATGTGTACAATTTCATGCCATGTAAGTGTTTGCTAAAATGCCTCAATGAATGAATTGGGACAAGTGACTGGTTATCATATTTTCAAGATTATTCTATGTTCTTACTATATATGCTATCGAGTCCTGGGGGTATACAATACCTGTTAATATAGATTCTACCAAGATTTACAGTAGTTAAAGAATAGTCTTAGTGATGTCACATACAGTAGTACTTAACCAGTAACAAAATTTAGTATATTTAGTCAGTTAACAGAAATCAGGGAACTCAGTCCTATTTAGTTAGACATCACGATCAATAATAGTTCAGTCAAGCCTAGTATAGTCTAGAAAGCAGTTCAGTGTCTAGTCAGTTGGGAGTAGGAATCAGCACTGATCGAAGCAGGGATGGGGGCATTCCTATCAATAAAAATGGTTTGACTCATAGTAGAAGTCCTTACGTTATAGAACTACGTAGCAAGCGTCGGTTGAGATATATTCCTGCCAGTCTAGGGTTGATACATCTCGTAAGAGTTTTCTTGCCAATGAGGGTTAATGAAATGGATTTTTTTCCAGAAAGGGTTAACTCATAGCCATTGTTAGTATCCCTTGGAAAGGTTCTAACTCCCTTCCAACTGGGGTCATAGGTTGGGCCCCAACTTAGTTCATAATTGGGGTATGTCGGTCAGATGAACACTCCCATAGTTTCAATTTCAGTTTTAGACTTAGTATAAAACCATAGTTTAGTATCATAACAAGGACTATCAGATATAGTCACCCAATTTAGTTTAGAACTCAGTTCAGTGCTACAGAATCAGGACTATCATAAACAGTCACTCAGTTAACAGTAATACAATATTAGTAAAATCAGCTATCAGTCATTCAGTTTCCAAAACTCTCTATCCAGTACTAAATGTGATCTCAATTATAGTATTAGTAGTTATGTACATAGCATTGCATAATCAATATTTTATAGTAGTTTCAAATATATATTTACTCGCACTCAGTCATATTCATGATTTCTTAGCCAGTTACTATTCATGCATTTGAGCCCCTACATTCAACCTTACCTTACCTAGCATTCCGGTACATTCAAAGTACTGATGCATACCTTTCTTTTGTGCTATGATGTCTTATATCATAGGTTCTGATGCATGAGCTCCTGACCATACCTAGCATACCATATTATCAGCAGAAGATTTAGTAGTGAGTCCTTATAGTTTGAGGACAGAGTATTATTTCCATTATTAGTACTTTAGTTGTTGAAGTTAGTTGGCGGCTTGTCCCATCAACTCCATATTCAGACAGTTCAGTTAGAGGTTCCTCATACAAGATTATTTCAGATAGTTATTCAGTTTTTAGTATTTATTTATTACTATTTATTGTTTGATTTCAGTTATGAACTTTAAGGTAAATTCAACCTCATTTCTACATTATTACAGAGTTATTGTTATCCATGGATTGCAGCAGGTACCAGTCATAGGTTAGCTTGTGGTCCTTTGTGATTATGAGCACCATGTGACATCCGGGGTGCAAACTTGGGGCGGTAAAAACTTGGTATTTGAGCCTAATGTTCTATAGAGTCCTAGAAAGTCTAAAATTCGTATTAGGTAGAGTCTTATGTGTGGGTGTGTAGTGTGCCACACTTATGAACAAGAAGCTATGAGTTTTTTTAGGAAAAATTTCCCTTCTTTCAGTTCTCATATCATGTGAGTGAGCATGAGCTCAATTTAAACTCCCACTCTAATTCTTTTTACTTCCATTTACAGAATATTCCACTCAAAAGGAACAACAGAAGGAGAATAGGAAACCATCAAGCATCTCTGCCCATTCAGGTAGATCCCCTGGACGAGCATGTCTCCCACGCAAAATTTAGAGCAACTTTTACAACTCTAGGTTATTTTGTGGTAGCCCAGAATGAATTCCCAACTGACGTTCTAATCAACCCAGTGGCCAAAACTACTGTAGCTAGAATTCGAGGCTTCACCCAAATGAACCCTCCAGTCTTTATTAGGTCTAAGTCAGGTGGGACCTATAGGAATTTATTCATCAGGTACAGAAAGTCACGGATATAATGGGGGTGACTGCAAGTGAGAGGGTTGAGTTGGCCATATATTATTTAGAGGATGTGACTCACTTATGGTTTAACCAATGGAAGGTAGAGCGAACAACTCCTTGTTCTCTTATTCTCCCACACCTTATTTCTACCTAAGGGCGAGAAAATTGATATCTAAGGGGTATGTTTATCTTCTAGTTTGAGTTAAAGACTCTAGTTTAGAGACCCCTAATTTTAGGTCAATTCCAATAGTATGTGAATTCCCAGATGTATTTCCTAAAAATCTTCCTAGAGTCCCTCCCTAGTGGGAAATTTAATTCAGAATAGACCTTCTTCCTAATACTCAACCTATCTATATCCTATTATAATGAATGACCCCAGAAAAATACAAAGATTTAAAGGAATAGTTGAAGGATCTCCTAAATAAGGGATTCAACAAGCCCAACGTATCCTCTTGGGGTGCACCAGTTATATTCGTGCATAAGAAAGATGGTTCTCTTAGAATGTTTATAGACGACCGTTATCTAAATAAAGTAACGATCAAGAACAAGTATCCACTTCCTAGAATCGATGACTTGTTTGACCAACTTCAGGGTGCCATCTACTTTTCTAAGATAGACCTTAAATCAGGCTATCATGAGCTTAGAGTCAGAGAATGTGACATTATGAAAATAGCTTTTAGAACTCGGTATGGTCACTTCAAATTCCTTGTCATGTCATTTGGTCTTACCAATGCTCCAGCAGCCTTCATGGACTTGATAAATCATGTTTTCAAGGAGTACTTGGACATGTTCATCATAGTCATCATTTATGATATTCTTGTCTACTCTTGTAGTGAATATGATCATGCAGACTATCTCTTAATATTATTACAAACTCTTAGAGCCCATCAGTTATTTGCCAAATTTAGTAAGTGCGTATTTTGGCTAAGGTTAGTAGCTTTCCTTGGTCATATAGTTTTCGGTGATGGAATTAGAGTTGATTCTCAAAAGACCAAAGTAGTTAAAAACTAACCCAGACCCATCTCTCATTAGATATAAGGTGTTTCTTAGGTTTGGCTGGCTATTACCCATGGTTTATTGAAGAATTTTTGTCCATTGGATCTCTCATGTCCAAGTTGACTCAAAAGAAAGTCAAGTTTCAGTGTTTAGATTCTTGTGAGAATAGTTTTTAGGAGTTGAAGACTCAACTCACTACAACCCCAGTTTTGACTTTACCAGATGGTTCAAATAGATTTATTGTATATTATGATGCTTCCAGAGTTGGTTTGGGGTGTGCTTTAATGCATAGAGGTAATTTCATAGCCTATGCCTCTAAACAACTTAATCCCTATAAGAAGAATTACCCCAATCATGATCTTGAGTTAGCAGCCATCTTGTTTTCCTTAAAGATTTAGAGGCATAATTTGTATGGGGTATATGCGGAAGTGTTTACAGACCACAAGAGCCTATAGTATGTGTTTTTTCAAAAATACCTAAACCTATGTCAAAGAAGGTCGTTGGAGTTGTTAAAAGAATACGACATGAGTGTTCTATACCATCCGGGAAAGGACAATGTTGTGGTTGATGCTCTCAGTAAGATGTCTATGGGTGGTGTTGCTCACTTGGAGGAGGGTAAGAAGAAGTTAGTTCAGGAAGTTTATCAACTTGCCCGACTAGGTGTCTGCTTAGTCAATTCAGCAGAGGGTAATGTATAGGTACAGAATAGTTCAGAATCCTCTTTGGTTTCTATGGTAAAAGAAAAGCAGAATAGAGATCCCAATTTAGTTAAACTAAAAGAGATAGTCAGAGATCAGAAAGTAGAGGTTTACTCCATAGGAGAAGATAGTGTGTTACACTACCAGGGTAGACTTTGTGTGCCATGTGCTGATGGAATGAGATAGAGGATTCTTGTAAAGGTGCTAGGACCAAGTTACTTGATTCACCCAGGGGCCACTAAGATGTACCATAATTTGTAGGAGGCCTATTGGTGGAGTGGGAAGAAGAGAGACATTGTAGAGTTTGAGAGTTAGAAGCCCAGTGGGTCTATCCAAGAGTTTAGTATTCCCACATGGATGTGGGAGTAAGTGAACATGGATTTTGTGATGGGTTTGCCGCGTACTCACTGCCAAAATGATTCGATTTGGGTCATAGTAGATAGAATGACTAAATCAGCTCATTGTTTACCAGTTCATACCTCTTATTCAGCCGAGGATTATGCCAAGCTCTATGTTAGAGAGTTGGTCAAATAGGACAGAGTTTCATTGTCCATCATTTCAATAGAGGTAAGTAGTTCACTTCTTATTTTTGGAAAGCCTTCCAAAAGGGTCTTAGTACCCCATTTCACCTCAGTACAACCTTTCACCATCAGACAGATGGTCAAGAATAAAGGACTATCTAGACTCTAGGAGATATGTTAAGAGCGTACGCCATTGACGTTAAGGGTAGTTGGGATGACCACTCACCTTTGATTGAGTTTGTATATAATAGCAGTTATCATTCTACTATTCAGATGGCTCCATTTGAGGTGCTCTATGGGAGGGGATGTAGATCCTACATTGGTTCATTTAAAGTGGGTGAGGTTGTATTGGTAGGGACTGACTAGGTATTTGATGCCTTAGAAAAGGTTCAGTTGATCAGGGAAAGGCTCAAGATGGCTCAGATACGACAGAAGTCGTATGGAGATGTGCGAAGAAAGGATCTTGAGTTTGAGATTGGTGAATTTATGTATTTTAAAATATCTCCTATGCGGGAGTGAAGAGGCTTGGCAAGAAGGGGAAACTCAGTCCCTAATATATCAGTCCTTACCGAATTCTAAGCCGTTTTAGAAAGGCAACTTACTAGGTTAAGTTGCCTTCAGACTTGGCTTCAGTGCACCCAGTGTTTCATGTCTCCTTGCTAAAAAAGTGCGTAGGTAACCTAGCAGTTGTAGTCCTGATAGAGGGCATTGATGTACAGAATAGCCTTTCTTATAAGGAAATCCCAGTCGAAATTCTTGATTTTCAGATTCGCAGACTAAGGAACAAAGAGGTTCCTCTAGCCAAAGTTCTTTGGTAGAATCAGTCTGTTGAGGGAGGTACTTGGGAAGAAGAAGCAGATATGCAGACCAAGTATCCTCACCTCGTCTCCACAAAATTTGACTTATCTCAAGGTAACATTTTTCCTTGAATTTACTCAGTCCTACACTCAGATTACCTTTACAACTGTCTATCGGTTAAGTTGCATAGCATTCTCATATCATACATACTTTCATGAAATAGCTAGGTGATATGTCATGTTTTTAAAATCCAGTCATGCTTCATTTATGCATGTCAATATAATAGTTTAGTATATTAGTTGATTCTGTCATGAAATCATGCTTCAGTTGTGCATGATAAGTATATAAATTCAATCAATCAGTATTCTCAGCTCAGTCAGTCTCATTCAAGTATAAATATTCCAAATGGAGAGATATTGAAAGAGCCCACAAAATCTTAAGCTTAACTCAGTCCATTAATGCTTGAAAATAGGTCCCAAACTTAGAAATTTCAGCAGAGTATTTACACCTAGAATTATTTTAGACTTCATAATTCATATACCTTATTTTACAAACCTTATGACCTTAAGATATCAATACTTGGATAGAATCATGATTAGGTGTGTTAATTGGTTACTTTGGGTAAGTTATGGATTTTTCAAACCTTTTTTGAATCATATTTAGGTGGCCAAAATAGTGGGTCGACGCAATCTCGATGTGTCAAGTTGCCCATCGTGTTGATAGATAATTTTCCCCAGCTTTTACTTTAATTCCAGTGAACCAATGCAAACTCAATGCGATGTGTTGGTCATCGCATTGATGCCATTGATGCGGAGCATACGTCAGTGGGAATATTTTTAGTCATTAAAACTCCGCATCCAGAGGAGACTTTAGGTTATTTTACCACCCTTAATCAGCCCCCAAAATATGAGATTAATCTACTCTAAAGGCAAAATCTCTCATTCTCTCCCAAATTTACTCAAGAACAAACCCTAGGGCATTCAAATTTCAGGAGCAATCTTCAAGAACAAACCATCAATCTTCAGGATTTACTTACCAAGGTATGTTTGGTGTTCATCAAAGGGTTTCCTTTCACCCTTGGAGTTCAAGAACCTCTTTTAAAATTTCAAGATGGTTACATTCAAGACTTCCATGTTGAGTTAAATTGTATTCATGATTATGATTTTATTTGGGTTCCAATATATGATTAATTATAAAATTCATGTGAATTAAATAGGATGTGTGTACTTTTATATAGTTTTATGTTGGAAATCCTTGAATTTGTCAGTTTGAAATTGTGATCATGATGCTTGCATGTTGACTAGTATTATGTTCATAAACTATGCCTCCAAGTGTTTTATATAATGTTCAAGAGAGTAGAATATTGAATCATGACATAATAGTATGTGTACATGTTCATGCAATGCAAGTGTTTGCTAAAATTCCTTAATGAATGAATTGTGACAAATTGACGAGTTATCATGTTTTCAAGATTATGCTATATTTTTACTATCTCTGCTATCGAGTCCTGGGGGTATCTAATACCCGACAATCTAGCTGCTACCAATATTTATAGTAGTTTCAGGATAGTTTCAGTGATTTCACATACTATAGTACTCAGTCATTAATAGAATTCAGTAAATTTAGTCAGTTAACAAAAATCAGTGAACTCAGTATAGTTCAGTTAGATAGAACGATCAGTAACAATTCAATCAAACCTAGTACAATCTAGAAGTCAGCTCAGTGTCTATTCTATTGGGAGTAGGAATCAGTATCGAAACAATCTAAGGATGGGGGCATTCCTGTCAGTTAAAAGGGTTTGACTCTTAGTAGCAGTCCTTGTGTTACAGAACTACGTAACCAACATAGGTTGAGATATCTTTCTACCAATCTAGGGTTGATACATCTCATATGAGTTTTCTTACCAATGAGGGTTGACAAAAGGGCTTTCTGGCAAAGAGATTTAACTCATATCCATTGTTAGTATACCTTGGCAAGGTGCTAACATTCTTTCAGTAAGGGTCACAGGTCGGACCCTAACTCAGTTGATAGACGGGGTATGTCGGTTAGATGAACACTCTCACAGTTTTTGTTTTATTTTCAGACTCAGTATAAAACTTCATTTCAGTATTAGAATTAGGACTGTCAGATACAATCACCCAACCCAGTTTAGAAATAGTTTAGTTCTACAAAACCAAGATTGTAAGAAATAGTCACTCGATTAATAGTAATATAGTATTAGTAAACTCTGATATTATTCTTTCAATTTCCAGAACTCCTTATCTAGTACTAAATTTAATCTCAATTACAATATATGTAATTATGTGCATAGCATTGCATAATCAGCATGTTACATCAGTTTCAGATAAATATGTACTTGCACTCAGTTATATTCATGATTTCTCATCCAGTTAATGTTCATGCATATGAACCCCATATATTTAGCCTTACCTCACCTAGCATACCAATATATTCAAAGTACTAACATATTCCTTTCTTTTGTGCTATGATGTCTTATATAATAGGTTTAGAAGCATGGGCTCCTAACCGTACCTAGCAGCCCATATTATCAGTAGCAGATTTAGTGGTGAGTCCTCATAGTTCTTGGATATCTTATTATTTCAGTTATCAGTACTTTAGTAGTCAAAGTTAGTTGGGGTCTTATCCCACCATCTTCATATTCAAACATTTCAGTTAGATACTTTTCAAACTAGATTATTTCTGATAGTTATACTGTTTTTAGTATTTATTTATCAGTATTCAGTGTTTGATTTAACTTATGAACCTTATGACAAATTCAACCTAATTTCTGCATTATTATAGAGTTATTATTATTCAGTTATTGCATTAGGTACTAGTCATGTGTTAGCTTATGATCCTTCAGGATTATGAACACTGTGTGACATCTAAGGAACAGACTCAGGGAATTACAATATCAATATATCATAATAATCATTCTCCAACCTTGTCGAGTATCAATATCATCATAATATCCTTTGGCCTTTCGGATATCAAAATATTAATATTCACTTTTGAGATTTATCCATTTATATGTCATAAGTGCCAATATATTCAAACATCAAGATTTCAAGCATAAATAATAATATAACTTCTCATAAATTAATAAGCATGACTTCTAACGCAATGCTTGGCACAATTGCTAATATCATCAATAGGGGTGTTTTCTAGCATTATGTAATGACCTCCAAGTCATTTTTCATATTTTCAATTATTTTTGATTTTAGAGACTATCCATTGTTGTCCTAAGTCATTTATGACTAGCTAAGAAAGAAAGTTCAGTTACTGAGTTGTTTGTTTGTTTTTTAGAGCCAATTCACTATTTAGAAGTCATTGTTAGTTCTAAATGTCCATGGGGTGAGAAAATTAGTAAAATGATCTTGGATTCAAATTTCAAATATGCTATCAGCTCCAAAATATCTATTTTAAGCTATGTAGACCTTTAGTTCGGGTCCTAATGCACCAGAGCTCATTTTACCCTATTGGTCAAAAAGTTTAAAAATTAAAAAATTAGATATGGGACCCATATTTGGTTAAAATGATGCTGGATAGAAAATTTAAATTCTCCATCACATTTTAAACAGTAAATTTAGTATGGTTTCATAGTTCATTTGCATGAATTTTATCCAAATATATCCAAAGGTATTGGCGAAAACTTGGAAAATTTTCAAGTTTCAGTTGTCAACTGTGTTGGCAGAAAGTAGTGTGATTGCACCCAGGAGTATGGTGATTGCCGTACATGTTCCTGTAACCAAGTAGTGCGATTCCACACTTAATTGTGTTATTTCCACACCTGTATACCTGATATGGGTATAAAAAGATTGCTTAAGTTGTATTTTGGCCATTTCTCACCCATTCTTAAGAGCCAAAAATCCTTAAATGGTGTGCTAACTTAAAATTGAGTCTTGGGGTAACTTGGGATATTGATTGACATCTATTATCATGACTATATTTTGATTTAAAGAAATATTTCATCCCTTTCTTGATTAATTTCTTGGTTCTTGACCCAAAACTCCAAATAGCTTGAGGGCTAGATTTTAGCACCAAATTTGCTTGGTTTTCACCAATTCTTGAAGGTTATGATTCCTTGATCATGTATGAACATTGGGTTGACCTCAAAAATATGATTTTCATAAGTGGGACCTACTTGAGAATTTAGTGTCATTTTTGGACACTCATAACAATGGTGCAATATGGGTATCATTATTCTCATATTGATGAATAGGTTACAATTTTATAGTGTGATGGAATTTTGTGATTGTGAAGTAAAAAGGGATGTTTGGTGAACAATTTAAGGTTTTGTGGTTCGTCTTTGAGGTAGGCTTCTATCTACTCTTCTTCGTATGATGATGTGTGTTATATATTACATGTGAATGTGAATTTTAAGAGTGATTATGGATAGATTGACTTAGTCTTGATTATTGAAGTTTGGGGATTAGATGAGGGTTTTGACCTATAAAGTGAAGTACTTATTACACTTTTAGAATATTATTGCCTTCTTCCTAAATTGAACTAATTCATAGAATAGATATGATATGATGCTAGTTATGGGATGTGGTTTTAGTCTTGGAAGTATGATTAGTGTGATTAATCTTAGTTGTGCTATTCTAGTGATCTTGAAACCGTAATTTAGGTGGATTTGACTTAAATACCCATGTTTCTAGGTGGAATTACTATCTCAGGATTGGTTATGTCTTACTTGACATTTAGAAATTTAACCAGATACCTTTGCCTAGTTGGGGTATAAATTCCCTAAACATGGAAATTGAGGATTAGAAGTGGGTTCTTTCGGACCACCTTAGGCTAAGACTTATGTTAGCCCTTGTGGACCTATTTATAGATGTTTGACATAGTTGAGAATAGTAAGCCTTTAGTGTAAGGTTACTTCATGACTTGGTTAGTCATATTGGAATTTCCTTAGATAATGATTAATGGCTCATGACTAAGATATTCCTCATACATGTGCTATTTGGCCTATAGAGATGATATTTCTCATAGATGTGATATTTTTCCTATAGAGATGATACTGCTCATAGTTAGGATTTATAACTTATTGATATGAGATGCCTTATTGATGTGATATGCCTTAAATTTATGATTTATGGCCTAGTGATGTATTATGCCTTATAGATGTAAGATGCTTATTGATATTTTGTCTCCTAGATGTGAGATGCTTACTGATATTATGCCTCTTAGATGTGATATGCTTATTGATATTATGCCTCTTAGATGTGATATGCTTATTGATATTAGGCCTCCTAGATGTGAGATGAATACAATTATTCCTTATGGCTTATAGATATGCTTATGGCTTGTAGTTATGATATAACTTATAGATATGAGATATCTTTTAAATATGATTAATAATATGAGTTCCAAATATGTATGTGCATCTAAGGCCGTGATTATGATGTTGTAATTATTCTAGACATATTATTGGGCCAAAGGCCATGCTATGATATTGGTTGGGTATCTGGGAAATGTTCGTCCTTGTAAAGAGTGCAGTTGTAGTTTATGTATATATTGATGTTTATGGTTCCATTATTTGAATATTAGTAATGGCATGCATAGATTCGGTACATTAATGATGATTAATTCAGTGAATAATATGATTCAAGTTTTAACATGATCTTATCATTGGTCTTCCTAAATAAGGTTTAGTGTCCTCTTTTAACATTAAAATAGATTTGTTTCATAATAATAAATGCCCGTCATAATGAATAACTAATATGTAAAAGAGATAAATAATGATGTTTTAAGTACTTGATTGAGATAGATTCTGATCTATGACTTCATACTACTAATTACTTTGGTCGAAGATTCTGACCCTTTTTGCACTATTATAATGATTTTGTCTCAAAGTTCACTCCGGGCAATGAATTTATGGATTTACACTCTTTTTAGACATTGCTTGAGTTCGTGCACTTATTATCTCTACATGCACATCTCTTTGGTATTAGATGGAGGAAGATATTGTACTGATGATATAGATTTTGGGTAAAACCAGTTGATAGACTTTAGTATTGATATTATATATATTTGTTAGTGGTTATGATAATACTAATTATATACCCGGCAAGGTCAGAGGATATTTTGATGATGATATATTGATACTGGGTAAGGCTGGAGAATATGGTGATAGTTTTATATTGATACTTGAGAAGACTGAAGGATATTGGGATAATAATATATTAATACCCGTCAAGGCCGAAGAAAGATTATGTTGATATGCCTATGTCTACATCTACCGATTTGAGTTCGCCTAGCCAAATGTATGATAACTATATACCCGGCAAGGCCAAAAAATAATTATGATAATGATGGTGGATATCATGGAGCTGATTATGGTGATGACATTGGGATATTGATTATATATTTTGCATTCATTCTTGCATATAAATATCATATCACCAATATGTGCCTATATCTATCATCCTATATGGGGGGTTGAATAGGTATGGGTGATGACTCTGCCTTATGATATGTTGTATATTGATTGAACCTTCTGATCCTGAGGTGGTGGGGGCATATGATAGACACTTCTAAGTATTTGATTGTCCATACTAGTCAATTACTCGTATTGTTATGGATTTTTTTATTATCGTTGTTATGATCTTTGTTATGGATAGCTTATAAAAAATTGGTTATAGATTTGGTCTCGAGATTTAAGGTATGATTGTAATCTCTTATATCTTATGAATTTATTACTATGCAAGACTAGCTTATGATTAGACATATGGATTAGAAACCCTGAGTATTCTAGTACTAGTTCCTGCTATGTCTATAGGGTCTTAAAATGCTAGTTTGAAGATGTAGGCTATGCTTTGAGTTGACCTTATATATATATATATGTATATCTAGCTACATATAGCTATGGTACTACCATATATCTTTTTTTTTCTTCATTTATTTTGATTGCATATTTATTTCTTAGCCTTGTTTACAGTTATATATATATCATTCTTTTGCTCTTTTATTCATATACTTTTCAGGGATATACAATGTAGCATTGAGATTCCTTAGTATGGATGGAAAAGAATAGTTCATCCTTGATATTTCCTTAGCCTTATCATGCTAGTTTAGTGGCTATGAGTAGAATAGTTACTCTTACTATCTCACTAGCTTTATTATATGATTGTTTGACACTTGGGTGTAGTTTTTATTTTGTTTATATGTTGTATGTATTTACAATATCTTTGGAGCTTATTCAGTTGTTGTATATTGAGTACCACTTTTTTGATAGCATACTACGCTTTCGTAGCCTGCAAATCATAGTATGGATTATCGCCATTGATGTGTGCATTGTGAAAATCAGCCATAGTTCAAAAACATAGAGTGTGCTCCTAACATTTGACATATTATGTACCTCCCTCTTATGTAATAGACTAGTCTCTATGTTGTATTCAGAGATAGTTGTATTGGTATATCTATTTAGTACATTTTTTTGTATCGTTGTTATGTTAGAAGATCTTGTACTAATACCACTAGGTTTTAGGGACTGTTTTATATATTTGATCTTTTATTACATCTATTTTGCATTTATTCATTTATCTAATTAGGTAGTCTATTACTAGTTGTTCCAGGCTATGGGTTTGGCTTACCTACTAGTGGGTTATAGTAAGCGACATCATGACCTAAGAAATTGGGTCGTGAAAAATTGGTATCAAGTCCTAGTTTAACTAATGTCTTAGTACAAGAGCTAAGTATTTAGTAGAGTCCTGCAGATCGGTGCAAAGATGTCTGTAACCTATCTTCAGGAGGCTACAAGGAATTTTTTTAGGAAATTCATTTCTTGACTCCTTTTCGTGTGTCCATATTTTCTATGAGCCTTAAGCATATTCCTTGACTCTATTCAATCCTAAATGGATGATGCAAGATGGTTGATAGATGCAGATAGGACTTCAGCACACATTTTAATGCACTATCAGACAAAAGAGTTAGATATGGAAATCAAAGATCTTCAGCATTAGCAAAAGGATTTATGGCCCGTTCAGGTTCCAGTTGAGCTCGTGAATGCTTCAGACCTTCAAGGTTCAATATCGGGGATCTGAGTTATGTTGTATATCCCTCATAACCATGGATGACATCCGGTTCATTGGGTAATTCTCATGCTAGAGTTATATTCAATGGTGTTCATTAGGGTTCTTTACCAGTTTTAGAGTACGATATTAGATTTCTTAATTGGACCAGGCACTATACTATGCTATATCATTCTAAGAAGGCTATAGTGTATAGAGTTATTAAAGGACTAGCATTTTCACTCCATTTGGTGTCAGAGCATTTGACAACAGCTAGGTCTTCCTTCTCCCAGGTTGTCAATTATGAGAGGGCCTCAAAGCGAGCATGTATTGATAGTTATAAAAGTGATGTCTAGAAGCTATACCATCATTATAGTGATATTAGTATTTTATCCAGGAGTGTGGATCTTTTTGATAGAGGTTAGTTTCACTTGTACCTTATCTGCTCTATACAAGTTGTATTTTGGATTATGAGTAGTCCTCTGATTAGTATGATAATCATAGCAAGCAGAGTTATTACTAGGCCTTGCAAAGTTTTTGGTATGGGATTTTAGGACATAGCAGTCATCCTGGACTAGAGGGTCTCCTTGCAAGGAATTTCTAGTCTTTCATCTTAGTTAGATCAACCTTGTGATATTTTGGCACCTTTAATTGAGATAGTTCATTGGAACCGCAGTTAATGATTTAGTCGATCAGTTTGAGTTTAGACTTGTTCAGCCTTATTCATCCTTAGACCGGTCAGGCATGCGATTGTGGATTTCACCATAATGGATATGGTCTTATTTCCCCTATTTACCATTTCATTATGTGTATTTAGTTTTTCATACCCATGGATGATTATATGCTTTGATGAGTTCATAATGTTTATTATGTGCATGTTATTAAATTCATGATTATATAACTACCCCCATGGTTTATTTTTTTAAGTTGTGGATGAAGTAGATCTGTATTGATATTTTCTCCCTATAGGTGTAGTATTTGGGTTTGAGCCCCATTTATCATGGCACATTAGCCTTATTGTGGCCCTTGACTGGTACTTGTTGTTAATATTTATTTTGGTACAACCTATTCATTATATTGATGTTGATATTATTATTGCTATTGCTGTCATTTTCTGATGTTATTGATGTTATTAATTGATATGATTGATGATCACTGGTTAGCTGTTTAAACTAGCATTATCTACCAAGAATTCCATTTCCTTTATTATTCTCATTCGGTAGATTAAGCATCTATAGCCTGATTTGATGATTTTTTTCCTATAGCAAGGTAAGGCTATTTGTTTTCCTTCTTGGGTAGCAATGTTAGATTGATTCGGAAATGTATTGTGATATCAAAGGCAAGTTGACCATCTGTGGTTTGTATGATTCTAGAGTTCAAAATTTAGACATATTGCTTATTCTTAAGTTTGAGACTCTTAGACTTGCCTCCTGTGTACAAATATTTTAGCTTTGGATAACCCTTTTATATAGCCCATTTGTGACTTTAACTAGTTTGGGGTCTATTATTATTTTGGGTTTTTCATTATTCAATGGTAGTTTGATATTGATATCGAGATGTCGTGGATTCATCTCCTTGATTTGTTGGATTCATCTCCTAGAGATAGTTTTCCTTTATTATGAGTATGGATTTAATGCTCAATTTTTCTCATGATATAATATCTATCTTCCTTGGAGTTAGGGAATTTGAGGTAGGTGACCTTTCCTGTGATCGCTTCTAGAGTTGGAAAATTAGAAATTATTTATTTTGAGTTGTTTGGTTCATTTTCTTGTAATGGTCTTAACCTTGGCACTGTTGTTGAGATTGGTATTTTCTTTCTCGGTGAGGTGATTCATGAATTAATTGAATTATGATTGTCCTACTTACATGGATTTAGGAAATCCCCATTTCAAAGTTGTTTGGCCTAATGAGCTTGGTGGAGTGCTTCTCCTTGATGATATATGCCTATGGATATTTTTTGCTGAGATGGAGTGTTGGATTGGTTAGTTTTTAGCTTGTGTTGCATTTCTCTGATTTACTAGAGTTTTTGCCATCACTAGTGTAGTTTGTGGACTTTGTGATTTCTAGAGTATGCTTTGATAGTTCTTTCCCTCTAGCGTATATAGAGTGGATTCCCTGTGTTTGCAGTCGGTGATTCATCCTCTATTGCAGTTTTATTTTTCATCTATGTTTCAATTTTGGATAGACATGATCTATTACAAATATGTCTAATTCAAATTGTATGGTTGATGTGAGTACTTTACCTTCGTTTTGATTTGTTGGCTCAATTTTATATTTGACACCTTGGGATGGTGATTTGGAAGTTATGATAAATTTAGAGTATTAATGCCTACCCATCTTTAGGTTTGATTTAGGCAGTTGAGATTGAGCAATTTAACCTTAATGATTGAGTTTTCAGATTAGACTTGTAAAGATTATGTGCATCCTTTGTTTTGGAATTGTCTTAGTTCGGATTTCATTTGTTGGCTGGTGCAGCCTACTATGTGGTTACCTTTTGGTCTTCTTGACTTTCATTGGATTATTATTAATAAGTGTTTAAATGACAGCCCATGAACTCAGTGTCGATTCTTTTAGCTTCGACCTCAAATATTTAATCTAATTTGAGAATTTTGGGAGATATACTTAGTGGGAGTAGTATGCTTGGGTTGGATTCCACTTTGTTCATTTTTAGTTGATGGCACATCCTGGAGTGAATCGTTTAGTGATGAGTAGTTATGCCTTGATCTTTTGGATTTCTATCTTGGTTCATCTGGACTAGTTGTAGCATGGGCATAGATTTTTTTCCTTGATTATATCCATTGTTGTGCTTAGATAGCGCCTTATGAGCTTATTCTCATGTTTTTCATATGGACTTTTAGCGGACCAATTTCAGTTCTTTGAGTTATCTATGATGGAAGTGTTCTCTCTTCGTGGAGGATATCTGGGAAGTCATGCTCAGATCATGCGAGCCTAGTACCTCATCCTTTAAGATTTTAGAATCTTTCTATCCGTTGACTTTTAAGGACAAAAGTCCTTTTAGTAGTTGATTTTATATAGACACTTTAGGTCATATTTTATATTACAACTTATTTTCATCATTAGAGCTTATCCATAGCTGCCCCAAGTTATTTATGACTTGCTGGGACTGACAGTTCGATTATCGGGAAGTTTATTTGGTATTTTAGAGCTAATTCCATGCTAAGAAGTCTTTGATGGATCCGAATGGTCACCAGGCAAAAAACTCAATAAAGAGATCTCCGATGCAAATTCCAACTGTGCCAATAGCTCTAAAATATCACTTTTTTACTAGGTATACCTTTGGTTCGGGTCTCAATGCACCCGAGCTTATTTTGACCTATTGGTCGAAAAGTTGGAATACTAGAAATTTAGGTGTGGAACCCATATTTGGTCAAAACCACCTTGGATGAAAAATCCAACTTTCCCATCACGTCCAAAACATCAAATTTAGTGTGGTTACATAGTTCATTTGCATTTATCAGATTCTGAATGAATCCCAATGCATTGGCAAAAACTTTAAATATTTTAAAGTTTCAATTGTCAACTGTGGTGACAACAAGTAGTGTGATCGCACCATGGAGTATGGTGATTGCCATACCTGCTCCTGCAGACAAGTAGTACATTGCACACTTAGTTGTATGAGTACCACGCCTGAATCCCTGTTATGCATATAAAAACACCCGTTAGGCCATGTTTTGGCCATTTCTCAATCATTCTTGAGAGCCAAAACCCCTATAATAGTATGCTAACATAAATTGAGTCTTGGGGGTGACTTGGGAGATTGATTAACATCTATTATCACAAATATTTTTGGATTTAAGGTTAGATTTTATCCATTTCTTGATGAATTTCTTATTTCTTGACCCAAAACCAGAAATAGCTTGAGGGCTTGATTTTAGCCCCAAATTAGCTTGGTTTTCAGCCAATATGGAGGGTTATGATTCCTAGATCATGTATGATCATTTGGTTGACCTCGAGAATGTGATTTCCATAAATGGGACCTACTTGGAGTATTTGGTGTTGTTTTTGTACCCGAAGTAAGATTATGCAATATGGGCATCATTATTCTTATATTGGTGAGTAGATTGCAATTTTTATAGTGTGATGACATTTTGGGATTGTGAAGTGAAGGTGGATGTTTGGTCAATAATTTAAGGTTTTGCGGTTTGGCATTAAGGTAGGATTCTATCTACTCTTCTTCGTAAGATGATATATGTTATATATTGCATGTGAATGTGAATGTTAAGATTGATTATGGGTTGAATGATTTATTCTTGATTATTGAAGTTTGGGGATTAGATGAGGGTTTTGACGCATAAGGTGTATCGCTTATTACACTTTTAGAATCCTATTGTCTTCTTCGTATATTGAACTAATTTGTAGAATGGATATGACATGATTCAAGATTTAGGATGGGGTTTTAGTGATTGAAGTATGATTAGTGTGATTAATCTTAGTTGGTCTATGCTAGTGATCTTGAAATCGTAATTTAGGTGAAGTTTACTTAAATGCCCATGTTTCAAGGTGGAATTCTTATCTTAGGATTGGTTATGATTTACTTGACATATAGGAATTTAACTAGAGGTCATAGCATAGTTTGGGTATGAACTGCCTAAACATGGAATTTGTGGATTAGAAATAGGTTCCTCTGCCTCATCTTAGGCTTAGACTAGTGTTAGCCCTTGTGGACTTATTTATGGATGTTAGGCATAGTTAAGACTAGTAAGCCTTTTGTGTAAGGTTACTTCCTAACTTGGTGGTCATGTTGGTATTTCCTCGGATAATGATTAATGGCTCATGGCTATGATATTCCTTATAGATGTGATATTTGGCCTATAGAGATGATATTCATCATAGATGTGATATTTGGCCTATAGAGATGATACTCTTCATAGTAATGATTTATGACTTATAGATACAAGATGCCTTATAAATGTGATATTTCTCATAGTTATGATTTATAGCTTAGTGATATATTATGCCTCATAGATGTGAGATGCTTATTGATATTATGCCTCCTAGATGTGAGATGCTTATATATATTATGCCTTATAGATGTGAGATGATTACAATTATGCCTCATAGCTTAACGATATGTTTTACCTCATAGTTATGCTATGATTTATAGATACGATATGGCTTACAAATATGGTTAATGATATGAGTTTTGGATACGTATGTGGGCCTAAGGCACTGATTATTTTGTTGTAATTATTATGGAGAAATTATTGGGCCAAAGATCGTGCTACGATGTTGGTTGGGTATCTGGGCAGTGTTCATCTTTTTAAAGGATGCGGTTGTGGTTTATGTGTATATTGATGCATTAGTTTTATTGTTTGAATACTGGTGATGGCATGCTTAGATTTGGTATATTCATGATTATTATTTCAATGAATGATATGATTCTAATTAAAATATGATCTTGTTATTGATCTTCCTAAACAAGGATTAAAAGCCCATTTTTAACCTTAAAAATAGATTTCTTCATAATAATAATTAGTCGTCTTAATGAATAACTTATATGTAAAAGATATTAATAATGATGTTTTAAAGACATGACTGAAACAGATTCCAGTCTATGGGTTGATACTACTAATTACTACGATCGTGAGAGATTCCGACCCTTTTTACACTCTTATAATTATTTAGTCCCAAAGGTCACTCCGAGAAATAAATTTATGGAATTACATTCTTTTTATCCATGGATTGAGTCCTTGCACCTATTTTCTCTACATGTACAACTCTTTGGTATGGGATGGAGGAAAATGTCGTATTGATGATACATAATTTGAGTAAAATCCGATGACAGATTTTACTACTAATGTTATATATGTGTTAATGATTATGATGATACTATTTATATACTCAGCAAAACCGTATGATATTATGATTATGATATATTTATACATGGAAAAGTCGGAGGATGTGGTGATGATGATAAATTAATACCTGACAAGGCCGAAGGATATTGTGATGGTGATATATTCATAACGAGCAAGGCTGGAGGATTATTATATTGATGTGCCTATGTATACATCTACCAGTTTGAGTCCAACTAATCTTATGTATGAAAACTATATTCTTGAAAAGGTCGGAGGATGATTTTTATGATGATGGTTATGATGATAATGGATATTATAGAGATGGTTATGATGATTACATTGTGATATTGATTATATATTTTGCGTTCATTCTTGCATGTGCATTGTCTGTCACCAATATGTGCCTATATCTATTAGCCAAATAAGGGAGGGTTGCATAGGTATGGGTGATGACTAGGCCTTATGGTGTGTTGTGTGTTTATTGAACCTTCTGAGCCTATGGAGGTTGAGGCACGTGATAGGGTCGGGTAGCTATTTGGTTGTCTAGACTAGCTGGTTACTTGCGTTGTTATTATTATCATTTTTATGAGCATTGTCATGGCTATTTTATGATAGATTGTCTATTGATTTGAGGTATGATTGCCAACTATTCTATTTTATGATTTTATTACTATACATGACTAGCTTATGATTAGACATATGGATTAGATACCCTGAGTATTCTAGTATTAGTTCCTGCTATGATTATGGGATCTTAAAATACTAGTCTTAGGATGTAGGCTATACTTTGAGGTTACCTTGTATATATGTATATATGTATCTAGCTATATATAGCTATAGTACAACCATATATCCCTTTCTTTCTTCATTCTTTCAGATTGTATATTCATTTATTGGCCTTGTATACTATTATATATATATATATATATATCCTTATTAGCCCTTTAATTCATATATTAGACAAAGATATACGGTGAATCATTTAGATTCCTGGGTATGGCTGGAAAAGGATAGTTCATCCTTGATATTTCCTTAGACGTATCATGGTATTTTAGTGGCTATGAGTAGAATAGTTTCCTTTACTATCTCACTTGCTTTATAATGTGATTATTGGACACATGGGTGTAGTTTTCATTCTTTTTATATGTTTTATGTAGTTGCATTATATTTGGAGCTCAGTCGGCAGTTGCCTATGGAGTACCATTGTGTTTGGTACTCATACTACACTTCTGTAGCCTGCTGATCATAGTACAGGTTAATGTTGTTGATATGTTCATCGTGCAGAGCAGACATGGTTAGGAGACTTAGAGTGGGCTCCAAACATTCGGAGTATTATTTTAGACTAGTGTCTTTGTTGTATTCGGACATAGTTGTATTTGAATATCCATTTAGCACCACTTTTGTATCCTTGTTATGTTAGAAGCTCTTGTACTGATACCATAAAGTTTTGGGGACTATATTATGTGTTTGATCTTTTATTACATCTATTCCACATTCTTTCCTTTATCTGGTTGGTTAGTCCATTACTTTTTCTTGCTGGTTAATCCATTACTAGCCGTTCCGGACTATGGGTTTGGCTTGCCTACTAGGGGGTTATAGTAGGCGCTATCATAACTTGAGAAATTGAGTCGTTACACATTATTACCAACATAATATCTTAGAATGACCACAATTATAAGCAATATTGTGCGCAATTACTTATCAATAGGATATTCAATGGCTTACCATTTATATAAAAAGTAGCTTATCTATAGCTTGACCAATAGCTAATCAATTGCATATTCTATGGCTGTAAAACCCCGAATCTGGTACCCAGAATGCTACACGGTGCTCGTGACCCCGAAGGACCACTAGATAACACATGACTGATATCTGTATCTGAACACTACATAATATACTGTATAAATGCGTAATAAAAGGCTGAAAAGCCATAAGGTTCAAATATCTGATAAAACACAACATCTAAAAATACAGTATATCAATGCCAAAACAACTGAAATAACTGTCTGAAAATACTATTATCTGAAAGTCTCTAACACTGTACTGTCTGAATACGGAGTTGATGGGACATGTCCCCAACTAACTCCAACTACTGAAATAAACTAACTATTGTAGAAGTGAAGTAATCAAATCATAACATTCTCGAATGATGAGGATTCACTGTTGACTCTGACTATTGAAACTGGAATGCTACTGATGCTCTGGAGCTCGTACTTCTGAATCTATGGTATAAAACACCATAGTGCAAATCCATCAGTATGATTAAATTTATTGTCATGCTAGTGAGGTACGATGAATGTAAAGGGTTCATATACATGAACAATACTAACTGACTGTATAACATGTAAATGAGAATACATGCATGAATAAGTAACTATAACTGAATTTTTGATAATACTAACTACTGATTCTGAATACAAATATCATGAGTTATATGTAACTGATGTAACTGATACTGAGTTACCGTATTTGACAGTCTAGATTCTGTAGAACTATTTGAGTTCTATTACTGAGCCTGAGACTAATACTGTAACTGTGGGAAGTAGTCCTTTAACCAATATGCCCTTAATAAGCTATTATAGTTGAGTTCGGGTCCAATCTGTAACCCTAATTGGAAGGTTATCAATAACGCCCCACTGGTAAGGACAAACTATGAGTGACCCTCATCTAATAGATACTTGATGTTACGCATATTTACATGCCTAAAGCGCCTTAATTTACCCATATTTTAGGTAAGTTTTGAGGACAAAATGTATAATTCATGCACTTTTAGTCCTTTTTCCTGTAAGTGAGCTAACCAACGTGATTAGCAAGTTTTGAGGTATAAATGATGAAGATTTCAGCATTTCATGGATAACTTGACGCCAAAGGAAGCTTCACGAAAGAAGGAAAATAGTGTTTGGACGCCTATGGACTGAAAGTGACGCATGGAAAACTTGTCCCGGGCAAAAACAGCATTTCCAAAGGCTTAGGGATCAGCAGTAACCTAGTAGGATTATGATAAGTATGCAGTAGCTTAGTAGGAATAGGATATGGGTGTTATAAACCCTATTTTGCTGAATTTTTCAGCATTCATTCTCTTTCAATTAATTCTTATTTCTGACAATTTTCTTTCATGTATTCGACTTTTAGTTTTCACAACAAGAGAAACGCTACTAGCAACAGAAATCACGTCACAAGTGATGCCAAGACAGAATTTTTGTGAGTTTGTGATTATGTTGGTATGATGATAATATCTATCGTGTTTTTCGTTGCACTCATGAGTAGCTAATCTTCTCTGTTAGGGTTATGGAAGCCTTATGAGATATACTATCTATTGCTATGAGTTTGTGAATTCTTGACACGTATGCTGCTTATATCATTCTTCTCTTCATCTTAATATAAATTCTTGTGGTTGCAAACATATAGAATACGCCAGTATAGCATTAACTTGTTCGAAAGAAAAGTTACATGTCTGGAAAAGAGAGAATGTCAAGGAAATAGGGCACCAACCCCTGTTTAAAAGTTAGTGCCGTAACTGGATTAACCTCTTGGAGACTTCGTACCATGATATACGCTTTAAGCTCGAAAGAGTTAAAGTGAAATAATCCTTGATGGTCGAAAGACGCCTGGATTTACCATAGAATATGAGTCTCTATAAGCGCATGCATGTCTGAATTCTGCATAACTCATAGTCAATAGATACGTATAACTCATAAGGTGGACATAACCCTTACTCTCAATTCTCATTGATTAAAACCTACCAAGTACTCCGTTTTACTCTTCTATTTTCCGTTTTTGCTCTACTATTTTTACATCATTTGCACGCACAAAATCCCCCCCCTTTATTCGAAGAACTTTCATCAAAAGTCTAATAATCGTTTCTTACTTAGTGACCAAGTATTCCCTGTGGGATTCGACACCCAACCCAATTGGGTTCTATATTTGACAACGACCGCTTACACTCTTACGAGAGCTGTAGTTTGAGCATTATCAATACTCTAATAAGAACGGCAGGACCCTCATCTAACAGGCTAAGCCACCTCATCTACCCTCATATAGCAGGTTTGATGTCTCAACCTACGCTTGCTACGTAGTTTTGGAACACAAGGATTTCTTATAAGAATCACATTCTCTGCTCGTAGGTGAGTTCCTATCATTGGGATCACTCGGTGTTGAATCTTACTCCCATCTGAATTGACACTGAACTAAATATACTGCACTAGACTGGACTAATTTCACTAAATTTCATTGACTGATGAAATATTACTTAGATCTTATAACTAACTGAGATTACTGTGATTACTGAGATTTCTAGACTAATATTGAATTTTTTGAGTTTTCCTGAGTCAAGTAACTAACTGAATTCTACAGATCATGGCTTGACTAAGATTATCATGAAACTAACACTAGCTTTAGAAACACAACTAAATCATTGGGTACAAGTACCTCCAGGACTCGATAGCATGAAACTGACAAGACATGATACTTCTTAAACATATGACCATAGTAAATAATTCATAATACAATCACTTGGGAGTTTCATGAAGCACTTTGTTCTAATACTCTTGTACATGAATAAGAATGCATTCAAATATATCATGGTTACACGATTTTAGTCTCATGGGCATTCCATCAAACAATTTTAATGCATCACAATAGCATGAAAGTCATTTGAAACATAAGGATAAAGCATGGATTCATCATTTAGGCCCTATTAACTTAGGTCTTAAGCATGAACATTAACTTAATACACCAATTTTCTTCATTCAACTCAATTTCAACTATTTCAATTCATACATTAACAAATTTCATGAAAACATATTAAAGCTTCCCACTTGGAAGTCGTATAAAAATATAAATATGATTATAATCAATCCACAATATGGGTTTCACAATTCATGATTTTAAAATAGGATTCTTGAGATTCATGGGTGAAAGGAAACCATGAATCAACACTAAGCATATCTGGGTGGATGATTTCTTAAAGATTGGTATAGGAAATCTTGAATTCTTAACTTGGAATTAAACACCTAGGCTTTTTTGTCCTTGGTGATTGATCTTTGAGAGAAATCCTAATTTGGTGTTTTGTATGAATAATGAAGTTATGAGCTCTGGTCTGGTATAATTAGGGATTAAAACGGGTGAAAAATAATACCTAAATAACCTTTTAAAAATGACTTAAAATCGTTTATCAAAAGTGGAAACAGTTTGGGCAACGGTCCGTCGGTCCATCCCATCGTACTTGGCCAGAACCTGAACTTTCTGCCTCTTCTGCGATGGTTTGGGCGACGGACCATCGAAAGCGTGTTATACCATTGGTCCTGACTGTCACACATGGATAGAAGACTGATTCACTACCTTATTCTCGATGGCTTGGGGGACGGTCCATCACTAGCTGGACAGTCTGTCGGCCTGACCGTTGCTTCTGGGCAGTTTCGACAGCTCTCTGTAAAACGTCCATAAGTTTTTACTCCGATACCAGATTTAGATGAAATTGGTATCTTTGACAATCTAATTCAATTTCTCATATTTTAAGAAGTCAAAATTAGGGAAATTCTTTCTGATTTAAATATCATTCACTTAGGATGTCAACTCTAAATCTTCTGGAGACTAAATTAGACTTTCAAAAAAGTTCAGGATATTACAATATATCCCCTTGGGAATATTCATCCTCGAATAGGACTGACAAAGCTGGGATTTCTAATAGAATGAACTTACTTAAGGGATGTGAACATCTAAAAAAAGATTATATAACTGGAACTTTTGATATACTAAAATTTCATACTGAACATGCGTATCTGATGCATGAATACTGACTCATGAACACATGAATGGAATCACTGATAAGCTGAATTTATCAAGATAAACATGAATATATGATGCATGAGTACATAACTGAGCTGATACATGAATGCATGACTAAATGTGCAATGGTACTTTAAAATACTAAGATTGTAACTGAAATCTGAACATTAAACTGAATAGGCTTAAGGAAAGCTATAACCTTGAGTTGATTCTGAGTTCGTAGAGAAGAGGTGAGGATACTTGGTATGGATATCTGCTTTTGCTTCCCAAGTATCTCCCTAAACAGACTGATTTTGCCAAAGAACTTTTACTAGAGAAACTTCTTTGTTTCTTAGTCTGTGAATCTGGTAGAAAAGGATTTCAACTAGAATTTCCTTGTAAGAGAGAACGTTCTGAATATCTACGCCCTAAATAGGGACTATGACTGTTGGGTCACCTATGCACTTCATAAGTAAGGAGACATGAAAGATTGGATGCACTGATGCTAGATCTGAAGGCAACTCGAGCTCATAAGCTACCTTGCGAAAAACGACTGACAATTTTGAAGGGACTGATATATCGGGGACTGAGCTTTCCTTTTTTGTCGAATCTCTTTACTCCCTTCATGGGAGATATCCATAGATAGAAAAAGTCATTAATATTGAACTCGAGATCCTTTACTAAACATGCATGAATGGGAACAAGAGAACATGACTGAGTCTGTATCGTGTTACATAGACTAAGTATCATAAACTGAGCCATTGTGTACAATCTTATAGCTGAGATTGGATCTTGAGGGTCCACCCATGAGTACCCACTACTCCAAGATAGGTTCCTTACATGAAGAGGGGATTCCATATTTGGGTTATAAAATTTCAGGGGATTATAGTAGATCTCCCCCTTGGGACACTATGCCCCTCAAAAAATGCTTACTTGGCCGAGATACTGAAGAGAGATTGGAATGATGCACAAGGTACCCACGAATGGAATCGCGACTAAATATCTGGGATTTGATATTGAGTCATGAAACAGGAACTGAGTTGAACACACAACATATTGATTGGTTCATCTTCGAATGGTTAGATCTATGAGACTTCGAATAGTGCATCTAGATGGAATGAATGGGAAAATATGTGAACTTGTCCAATTGACTGTCGGACTGAAGTACTTGTTGTTCAAAATAATTCCTACTGAATGACTCATCTGATTTGTTGACTGACTGATGGCTGAGTACTGGGTATGTAAGACTGAACTGCACTTACTCTGAATAACTGACTGAGAATATGCAGTTTATATGAACTTGAGAAAGGGACTAACTGAGTAACATTAGATAGCTGAGCATGAACTCTTGAAATACTTGTATTGTCTGAGAATGTAAAACCAGGCGTATAACATGATTTAGAAACATTCAGCAAGCTGAGGTACTAAAACACAAATAACATACGTACCTGATAACTACACGCTATGGTTAAGCAAACCTAAAATTAAACTATTGTACTAATCTAATTTTTTAGCTGAGGATGAGGATGACACTATATCTAAGACTGTAGCAGATACTGCAACTAAATCTGTACTTGAGACTTATATTGTGACTAAATGTTGGTTTCTAATAATTGAGGTTTAGACTGGTACAGAAGTATTGAATTCCGATGGCTATGTAATTGATAACTGAAAGTGATGGTCCTGTAGGACTATCTGAGTCCTTTAATAAATACCGATTACTGAACTAACATTGTAACTGAGGCTTGAGGGATGGAACATCAACACCACAGATTCACCGATGGATCTAAACTGAGGGTATACGTGACATAACCTATTTTTGGTTGATAACTAGGAGTGGAACATGAGTCATATGGGTTGGGAATAGTGTAAAGAAAAAAATGAGTACATGAGTCATAAGCTGCATGACCTGATTCTGAAGTTTTGTATTCATAGGACAAGATCTATACTATTGAGTAAACTGAAACTCCTTATACTAGGAACTGGAAATGCACATGATTCTATAGAAGGTGTGTAAATGTAATTTGTATTAATGGAACATGATTCATACCACAGAGTAAACTAAGACTTCTTATACAAGGAACTAAAATCGTACATGACTTTCATTAACACGCACAAATATGTGCGATGATCACGGAGATGACAGGTAGGAAATAAATAGACATCATAAAATTTGATGGGTTTTAGGGATTTGTAATACTATCCTGAGACAGTCTGCATGATTATGTTCACTGTGGTAATATATGAGGACGACATCTATGAAGACTATGATGAACATGTCCAAGTACTGCTTGAACACTTGGTTCATCAACTCCATGAAGGTTGTTGGGGCATTAAGACTAAAGGAAATGACTAAGAATTTGAAGTGACCGTATTTAGTTCGATAATTTATTCTCGAAATGTCATACACTTTAACTCTGGGTTGATAATAGCCTGATCTGAGGTCTATGTTAGAGAAATAGCTGGCATCCTGAAGTCGGCCAAACAAGTTATTGATTCTAAAAAGTGGATGCTTGTTCGTAACTGTGACTTATCGAGTTGACAGTAGTCTATACACATTTTAAGAGAGCTGTCTCTCTTCTGCATGAATAGAACTGGTGCACCCTATAGGGAAATAATGTTCCTGATGAATCATTTGTCTAAGAGATCTGTTCTTTGAGTTCTATGAGTTATACTCTGTATGGTGGAATAAATAAAGGCTGAGTATCCAAAAAAAGATCAATGTCGAAGTCTATTTCCCTTTTGGGAGGAACTCCAAGAAAATCTTTGGGAAACAAATCTGAATATTCATTCACTACTGAGACTGATTCAAGACTGGGAGTTCCTGAACTTGAATCCTTAACTCGTACAAAATTATAGACACATCCCTTAGATATCATTTTCATAGCATGTAGGTAGGAAACAAGCTGACCTTTTAATGCTGAAATACTACCCTTTACTCTAGGATGAGTTTATTTGGAAACTGAAAATGGACTGTAGCCAACTGTGGCTTTTAAATTAGAATAATTGTAAGTTCTGAAGTAACTATTGTCGTTTTTTATTATATTTCATATGATATTTCAGGGAAGTCGATATGCATGGAAACCTTTGATAACTACATCAAAAGGATAAGTTTTGATTGAAGTAGATAGGAAGATTGTAGTTGATGACTTGTGTGATAGGTTGTCAACCATCTGATAAGTTATCATAGCAGACTATCACACATAGACAGTTTATTAATGCTAAAAATGTGAGGCTAACGACGTGCCAAATAAGTTATTATATTGGTAATAGGTCATCAACTCTAGTCGTCACCTATAGATAGTTGTCATGCAAGGGAAAGAATAGTTGACGACTAACTCACCCAACTATTATTTCCCATGCATGACAACTATCTATAGGTGACGACTAGAGTTGGCGACCTAGTACTAATATGACGACTTATCAGGCACGTCGTCAGCCTCACTTTTTTAGCATCAATAAACTGTCTATGTGTGACGGTCTGCTGTGATAACTTATCAGATGGTTGACAACCTATCATATAAGTCGTCAACTACAATCTTCCTATCTACTTCAATCAAAACTTATCCTTTTGATGTAGTTATCAAAGGTTTCCATGCATCTCAACTTCCCTGCAATATCACATAAAATATAATAAAAAACAACAATAGTTACTTAAGAACTTATAATTATTCCAATCCATATCAAAAATGAAATCAAAATCTGTCATCTCTAAGTTAACTAAGTCTGCTGAAGTGACTTTCTCAGTTACCATGTTCGGACAGTTCCTGTATACCCATTGCGATATGATGGTTTTACCCACTATGGTAGAGACTGAAAAGGCTTCTGCTAGAATTTTAGGACTAACTCTGAAATCAACTACTACATAAGGAGTAACAGAAGATAAGGAGGCTCCTAGATCTAGCAAAGAGTAAACATGCAAGTGAAAGATCTGTAATGTACCAGTAACCACATCAGGAGAATTTTCCTGATCCTGTCGGGACTGGAAAACATAGAGTCTATTTGGGTGTTGCCCACTGGTAGTACTGGAGGTGGCACCCTACTGATTTGGGAGATTAGAGTGAGCTGAGGAATGGTTACACTGACCCTGAAAACCTGACTAGGGGCAATCTCTAACTCTATGGCCTGGCTTGTACATCCAAAACAGATGTCGTTTCCAACTCTGCAAATACCCTAATGGTTCATACCATACGTCTGACAATAAGGATTGGTTCGGGTACTGCTAACACTACCCTGAGGTTTAGGGCCTCGCGCCCTATCTCTAATGTTTTCTCTGAATTTTGGCACTGGAGCACTAGCTGAAGAAAGGTCAGGGACAATAGCCTACGGGTTTCTCTAAGTTACTACTGAGTAAGATAAAGTGAGGGAGTCGGTTCTGAATTCACCATGAAAGGCATACTCATCTAGGGAATCTGCCTGAACGGGCAAAGGTACTGACTGATTTTTGGTTATCCTTTTGTTATCCCTTTTAGGAGAAATATTATATAAATAAAATAAAAAAATAGATTAGACTGGGAGTCTACATCCGAGATTATTCTCACTGGCACTACATGAATATTGATAGAAGAAAATTGTTCCTTAAACATCTCATAGCCTCTTGTCCATAAGTATGAAGCACAACACACCCATGCACAAGACTCTACTAGATGCAACTTGTCAGACTTCCTATGACTCTGTTGAATCTTAGGCTTTGAAACCAAGTTTATAACACCCTAAATCTTGTATGTGGAATGCTACACGGTGCTTGTGACCTCGAAGGACCATAAGCTAATCCTTGACTTATATCTGTACCTGAATACTACATAATATATTATATAAATGCGGAATAAAAGGCTCAAAATCCATAAGGTTCAAATATCTAGTAAAACACATCTGAAATTATGGTATATCAATACCAAAACAACAAAAATAACTTTCTGAACATACTATAGTTTGAAAGCCTCTAAAATTGTACTGTCTGAATAAGGAGTTGATGGGACATGTCCCCAACTAACTCTAACTATTGAAATAAACTAAATACTGTAGAAGTGAAGTAATCAAATCATAACATCCTTAAATAATATAGACTCACGGCTGACTCTGACTATTGAAATTGGAATGCTACTGATGCTCTGGAGCTCGACTTCTGCAATTATGGTATAAAACACCATAGTGCGAATATGTCAATATAATTGAATGTACTGGTATGCTAGTGAGGTAGGTTACATAGAAAGGGTCCATATCATGAATAATACTAACTGACTGTATAACATGAACATGAGAATACATGCATGAATAAGTAACTGTAACTGAATTCATGATAATACTAACTACTGAGTCTGAATACTGATATCATGAGTTACTAATAACTGATGTAACTGATACTGAGTGACTGTATCTGATTGTATAGATTATGTAGAACTATTTGAGTTGTGTTACTGAGACTTAGACTGAGATTGAGACGGTAACTGTGGGAAGTAGTCCTTTATTAGACATGCCCCTAATAAGCTATTATAGCTGAGTTCGGGTCCAATCTGTAACCCTAATTAGAAGGGTGTCAATACTGCACCACTAGTAAGGAAAAATTTTAAGTGACCCTCATCTAATAGGTACTCTAATGAGAATGGAGGGACTCTCATCTAACAGGTTAAGCCACCTTATCTACTCTTATCTAGCAGGTTTGATGTTTCAACCTACGCTGGCTATGTAGTTTTGAAGTGCAAGGATTACTTCTAAGAATCACACTCTCTACTCATAGGTGAGTTCCCATCCTTGGGCTAACTCGATGCTGAATACTACTCCCATCTGAATAGACACTGAACTAAATATACTAGACTAAATTGCACTGAGTTCACTGAATTTCATTGACTGATGGAATATTACTGCGATCTTATAACTGACTAAGATTACTGAGATTTCTGGACTGATATTGAATTTGCTGAGTTTTCTTGAGTCTTGTAACTGACAGAACTCTACTGATCATGGCTTGGCTGAGATTATCATTTAATTGACACTGACTCTAGGCACACAACTAAATCATCGGGTATAATTACCCCCAAGACTTGATAGCATAACACTGACAAGACATGACACTTCTTGAACACATGACCATAATCTATATATTCATAATACAATCACTTGGGAGTTTCATGAAGCACTTGGTTCTCATACTCTTATATATGAGTTGGAATGCATTCAAATATATCATGGTTACACAATTCTAGTGTCATGGGCATTCCATTAAACAATTTCAACGTATCACAATAGCATGAGATTCATTTCAAAACATAAGGATAAAGTGATGTATGATCCTACACTAACACATTTGAGTCTTTTAACTGTAAATAATAGTAGAGTCTTGATCAACTTTAGTTGTTTTTGATTAGTTTACTTTGATTTTTGGAGTAAATGTTGGATGTAAGAGAACCAAAAATAATGGTAACAAAAAAGGCTAAGTCATCAGCCTGGTGATAAGCTATCAAGTATGTCGTCAGCCTTAAACAGAGAATGGGAGTTGAAGATATTTTTGTGACGACATTCGTGATAAACCATCAGGTTTGTGATAAGGCGTCAACATCATTGTCAGCCTTAGACTGCAGAAGCCAAAAGTGCAGAGGAGCTGACGTCATCCGTGATAAGCCATCAGACTCCGGATAAGCTCTCATGAATGTCATCGTCTATTCCAAGAAAAAGCTACAAATTTAATTTTATTTTCTTATTTTTGTTAAACTATTTTAAGCTTTGTTTTAGGATTTTCTGGATGAATTCATTCATTGTCATCATTATTCTGAAGAGAGTTCGATACTTTGAGTCTTGGAGATTATATTTTGATATTTCTTTCTCTATCTTTTTGGATTCGAACAATACAACTATCTTGGGGATTTTCCTTTGTGATCGTAATCTACAATTCACTGATTATTATTCATATTTGTAAGTTAATCTTGTCAATTATGAATTCAATGATGTGTTTCTTTCTTTGCATCATGAGTGGCTAAACTCCGTTAACTTGAATTATGGGATCTAGGGTTAGGTCATGATGCTGTGCTAAACACTCAAGATTTAATAGGTATTAGGATTTCTTCATAATTCTTAGATTTTAATTAAAGTCTATTGGTTGCAAATAGTAGACACACCTACTTTGATTTGCTTGAGAAAGAAATCATATATAGTAGGAAGTGAATGATCAATAGGGAATCGAAAATAATTTGTTTAATAATCCGCACTGTAACAATGTTAATTAACCTGAGGTAAAATCTGGGCTATGAATAGCGATTTCCTAAGTCTGAGAGTATTAGGAAATTAGACGCTAAAATAGGTCGAGAGACATTTGAGCATATTATCGATAAAGATAGCTTGTTATCCTAACTACCGTGAGCATCTTGAGTCACCATTTAGCATCTGTCATCTACCGTAAGCCCTAGTGAACATAATTCTTGTTATTTCATAAATCATGATTACAAACATCGAAATTAAAGTGACAAACAATTATTTGTGAAACTCAAACCCCCATTTTACTTTCTTTTAGCATCATTTGCTTGAATTTAACTTGTAGCTTTAGTTTCAAACTAGTTTAATCACTACTAACATTGTTCCCTATGGATTCGACCCCGACTCCAAAGATGGGTAAATATATTGACAATGACCACCTTGCACTAAATTGACATGTAAGTTGATCGTTATAAAAAATGGCGCTGTTGCCTGGGAATAATTTGGCGTATTGAGTTGGTCTGGAATTTTAGCCTACTTGCTTGAATTTATACTTATAAATATTTGTTTTTAGTTTTTTTTTTATTTCTAGTGTTAGGTAGATTTTTATTTTAGTTTACTTATTACTATGGCATCTTAGAATGAACATGAGCTTGGTGGTTGGAAATCATATCTTGATGATCCATGTCCATATTGTGATGGACCTCACTTTTGGCAAGACTTTAGATATGGTCCCCGGAGAGAGATGTGTGCACCATCTCCATTCTACTGGGAGTGTGATTGTTCTTTATGTGGTGGCCAAGATGGACATTGAAGTGATTGACGAAATTCCCCCTCCCCCCGATATGCGAACCCAAATTCTAGTCCTTCTTATGATTTTGATAGGTCTTATGGTTAAGAACAGGAAGAATGAAGCACCAGAAAGAGTGGCATTGAAGCTATGCTTCAACTAATGTTGGATTGTGTGGACACAATGAATGATATCATACAAGATATAAGGGAAAATAAAGAGGAAAGAAGAATGATAGAGTATATCGATATAGAGGTCAAGCAGTCAAAGAACTTTTCCACATCATGTTTAGAGGATATCTTGTCTGTGGAATCATTTAAAATAATGGACGAGTGTGAAGTTAAGGAACATGAATTCTATATCGATGTTGTGCTTGTTGTTGAGAAACCCTCGATGATTTTCCAAACAACCAAACCAACCATGAGGGATGATGCCAATATTAAGGAAACGGTGCTAGAGGCAAAAGAGGAAACCAAGCAAATCTCTTCTGAAGACTCTAGCCCAATTCGGGGTGAGGATTCCCAGAAGGATGCAACTCCGAAATTAAGGAGAAGACCCCATTCAAACCATTTTTCAACATTGTACTTGGTGGATGAGATGGAATTCCACCTACACAAGAAATCGAGGTCTTTTAAGGATGAGAAACATAATCCTTATATTTTGGAGTTTGGCATTCAAAAAGAGCAAAATGAAACTCCCCCACTTGAAGGTCAGTAAAGGAAAAATTCAATGTGCATTAAGTGGATTATTGATAATATCATCAATACCCAAAGAGCCTATTCAGAAATTTGATATGAAGTTGGGTAAGAGATTCAACTCATCAAAGTGGTGAGATAAATAAAGTATGATTGTATTCGTACATTTTCCTAATGCGCCTCAAAGATGTATTGATTAAAAGTTGGGTTGAAGTTTCAAATCCTCCAAGTGGAGACATAAATAATTATCAACAAGGTATCTTAATAAAGTCTGAGAAGTCAAGATAACTGAGTCGTGCCGCGACACTAAATTAGGCGCTTTTTGGGAGGCAACCCAAGGTATTTTCTTATTTGTATTCGTATTATGTGATTGACATCAGATCTTCGCACCCGTGGTGCCACAGTATCTTTCTAACTCTTTTTTTTTTGGTTTGGTTCATTGGGGACATTGCATGATTTTAAGTTGAGGGTTGGGCTACTTGTGGGTGTTGATGTCCTCCATGAGTTTTTGTTGCCATGCCTTTTTCCCCAGAGTCTTGTTCCTAGTAGGTCCGACATGTTTAGGAATATTGTGTTTTGTTTTGTGGTTAACTAGGAGAAATACAAGTAATAAGGAAGTTAATATGTTTTGTAATTTTTCAGTGCCTTTCCAAGTGTCTATTTGTAATACGGTGTGAACTGCATCTAAGTGAGACCATAGTGCATTTTTTGGTGGCATTAGTTCTGGTAACTTGATAATCAGTGATAAACAATTGCATGAACCGGATAAGTAGTGATGTGTGATATATTTGTATTCCATGTGTATGTGAGGTCTTAGTCAGTTCCTTTTGTGTGTGAATCCCGAACTTGCCCAATTAGTCTTGCCTTGGTTATAGGATAGGGGTTAGGGGAGGATCATAGGCCGTTTTAATATTAGCCCACTTTTATCCTAAATGACCTTCCCTGTATACATAATATCCCTTGATCCCTATTTTGAGCATGAATAGACTATTTCTTTCATAACACCTATCACATTCCCATTTACATCAGAATGAACCTGTTGTCGCCCTAGTCCTCCTTGGACATTATGCACCTTAACTTAGGCAAATAGTCTAAGTTGATGGTGGCTATCATAGGGGTGCATGATACAAAATGATTATGAAGAGAGGAAGAATAAAAGAAAAGAATAAAAAGTTGGGTGCGGTGAAAAAGAAATAAGAAATGAGAAAGCTGTGTAAAAGATAATAAAAAGATAATGTGATAATTGAAAAGACCGCATCCATCTTGAGCATGTGTGATCAATAAAATAGAGCAAGAAAAGAAGGTTGAGAGTTGAAACCCCAAGAGTTTAGTGTAGTGTCAAGGAGTCATAGTCACTCTAAAATATCCATGAATATAATACTAGCCTCTGGCCTATGCTACAAGCTTAACAAAAGCCCTATAGTGATCCTAACTGACTTGTCTGAAAACTTGGGTACTGACTATAAGCACAAGCCAATGGCATTTGACATGCAGTGTTTGGAACTTTATTCTAAGAGTGAGTCTTGTTTTATCCCAGTATTTATGTATTTGAATTCTGATATGAGTAAAAAAAGGGATTTCTTTGATGTGAGGGAACACTGTGCATATTTCTAGTCACTGACTTGTTCAAATAAGTGTGATATTGGTATGGCATGGCTCTTACTGCTGAATTTTTGTCGTATCTTGATTCTTGTGAGATGCATGGTTGTTTTTTAAAACATCAACAGTTAGATTTAAAATTGACTAACCTTGGAGATGGTGAATGTATTCTGAACTAGTAGAAGTAGTTATCTACCGAATTGTACTTTGCATTCTCTTAGTTATGTTATGGTTTCTTGAGGACAAGCAATCGTTTAAGTTAAGGGTTTTGATGTGTGAACCTACACTAACACATTTGAGGCTTTTAACCTAAATAATTGTAAGGTCTTGAGCAACTTTAGTTGTTTTTGATTAGTTTACTTTGATTTTTTCATTAAATATTCAAATGTAGGAGAACCAAAAATAATGGAAGCAAACAGGCTGAAAAGTGAACCAAAATAAAAGACAAGTGTGGCTGACGACGTTCATGATAAGTCGTCAGCCTGGTTATAAGCTGTCAAAGATGCCTCAAGCCTTAAATAGAGAATAAGAGTTGAAGACATTTTTATGATGACGTTCATGATAAGCCGTCAGGTTAGTGATAAGGCTTCAACGTTGTCGTCAGTCTTAGACAGCAGAAGCCAAAAGTGCAGAGGAGCTAACGACATCCGTGATAAGCCGTAAGACTTTTGATAAGCTATCATGGATGTCGTCGTTTATTTTGAGAAAAAATTACAACTTAAATTTTATTTCCTTATGTAGTTTGAACTATTTAAAGATTTGTTTTGGGGTTTTCGGGAGGCATTCACTCGTCATCATCTTCATTATTCAGAAGAGAGTTCAATACTTTGAGTCTTGGAGAATATTTTTCGATATTTCTTTCTCTATGTTTTTGGATTCGAACAATACAACTATTTTGGAGATTTTCCTTTGTGATCTAATCTACGATTCACTAATTATTATTCATCTCTGTAGGTTAATCTTGTCAATTATGAATTCAATTATGTGTTTCGTTCTTTGGATCATGAGTCGCTAAACTCCATTAACTTGAATTATGAGATCTAGGATTAGGTCATGATGATGTGCTAAACACTCAAGATTTAATAGTTGTTAGGATTTCTTGATAATTCTGAGTTTTTAATTAATGTCTGTTGATTGCAAACAATAGACACACATACTTTGATTTTCTTGAGAACGAAATCATATACAACAGGAGGTGAATTATCAACAGGGACTCAGAAATACTTTGTTTAATAATAAGTTTTGTAACAAGGTTGATTAACCTAACGTAAAATCTGGGGAGTGAATAGTGATTTCCTAAGTCCAAAAGGATTAGGAAATTAGACGCTTAAATAGGTCAAGACCTATTTGAGCATATCATTGATAAAGATAGCTTGTTATCCTAACCACCGTGAGAATCTTGAGTCACCTTTAGCATCTGTCATGTAGCATAAGCCCTAGTGAACATAATTCTGGTTATTTTATAAAATCTTGATTACAAACATTGAAATTAAACTGACAAACAATTATTTATGAAACTCAAACCCCCATTTTACTTTATTTTAGTATCATTTGGTTGAATTTAACTTGTAGCTTTAGTTTAAAACTAGTTTAATTGCCACTCACATTGTTCCCTGTGGATTCGACCCCATCTCCAAAGTTGGGTAAATATATTGACGATGACTGCCTTGCACTAAATTGATGTGTAAGTTGAGTGTTATTATCAATCATGGATTCATCATTTAGGCCTTATTGAGTCAATAAGCATAAATCTTACTTTCTTAGGCATTTTATCAAACATCTAGTATGCATAACTTAGGGCTTAAGCATGAACATCAACTTAATACATCAAGTTCCTTCATTCAACTCAATATTATGGATTTCAATCCACACTTTAACAAATTTCATGAAAACATATTAAAACTTCCAACTTGGAAGTCGTACGACAACATAAACATGATTATAATCAATCCACAACATGGGTTTCATAATTCATGATTTTAAAATAGGATTCTTGAGCTTCATGGGTTTAAGGAACCCATGAATCAACATTAAACATATCTGAGTGGATGATTTCTTGAAGATTGGCAAAGGAAAGCTTGAATTCTTGACTTAGAATTAAACACCTAGGGTTTCTTGGTCTTGGGGATTGATCTTTTAGAGAAACCCTAATTTGGTGTTGTGTATGAACAACGACATTATGAGTTCTGGTCTGGTATAATTTGGGGTTAAAATGGGTGTATAAAGACCCAAATACCCTTTTACAAATGACTTAAAATTGCTGATCGAAAGTGGCGACGGTCCATCGTTGGCTCGACTATCCGTTGGTCCATCTTGTCGTACTTGGCCAGAACCTGAACTTCTGCCTCGTCTGTGAAGGTTTGGGCGATGGTCCATCGCTACCTTGATGGTACGTCGGTAGCTCGATCATCTGTCGGTCCTGACCATCGCACTTGGCCAGGAGATGGATTAACTGCCTTAGTCACAACGGCTTAGCAATGGTCCGTCGCTAGCTTGATGGTCTGTCGGCCTGACCATCACTTCTGGGCGGTTTCGATAGTTCTCTGTAAAATGTTCATAACTTTTTACTCTGATACCGGGTTTGGATGAAATTGGTATCGTTGGAAATCTAATTCAAATTCTCACATGATAATTTGGGAAATTCAAAAATGGGGAAATTCTATCTGATTTAAGCATCATTAACTTGGATAGTCATCCCTAAATTTTTTGGAGACTAAATTAGACTTCAAAAAAAGTTTGGGGTATTACAATGCCTTAGTAATAGCATAGTCAATGATATTATTTATGGATTAGACAATATCATAGTCAAGGGATCATTTGATAGTATATTCGGTAGCCCAATCAATAGCAAAAATAATAGCATAATCAGTAGCTTTTAATATGCTTACCCAATAAATCATACATATGGAATAATCGTTAGGCATTACTTGCAACGTCATTCATCATTACCAAACAGTTCGAAAGTTCCTCAATATTGTCTATAAAAGGGCATTCTCTAGGTATTCAACAAACGTATAAGGGTTTCAAGAGAATTAATCATCAATCTCAACTTAAGGAGGGTCAAAGAGCCCACTTCTAAATCCCTGAACTTCATTCTAAGTAACATTCTACCCCGGACTAGGCTAAGGTATCCAAATCCACTCTTAGATGTATAGCAAGACACAATTATCCCTAAGGTAAAGTTTCTTCTAAAACACAACAACTAAGCCAATATAGTAACTAAGACAACCTTTCTTAATAAAGGAACTAAGGTCAATCTTACCCTAAGCGTTTCTAAAGAATTTTACTTAATCTTGAGCAATCCAACGCATTCTCATGCTAAACATGAGTAATAAAGTCCAATTCTACTAAGGGTTAAGGAAACAATCTAAGTACTTCAACTCTACGATTTCAATTTAGCCTAAATGGTTCAAATAACCTATGTTTTGCATTTCATTAATCCAACACCTAAACCCATTCCAAATATAACACAATATCAGAAAAATACTATGAGATAGCTTAATATAAAAAGGAATAAACCTAGCTTACCTCGACGCTGAAGGAAGCTCAACGAATTATTAAACCACCATTCTTTCCTTCCGAGAATCCTCCTTAAGATATGGAACTATCAAAAGCATATTTTACTCATCAATACGAGAGTAATGATGCCCATATTGGACCATCATGCTTTGGGTCCAAAAATTGCATCAAAACCCCATGAGGGTCCCACTTATGAAAATCACATATTCAAGACCAGACCAATATTCATACAAGCTCAAGGAATCATTACCCTTAAAATGGGTGAAAAAATAAGCTGAATTGGGCATAAAATCAATCACTAAAGGTATTGAGGTTTTGAGCAATAAATCAAGTAATCTCACCAAGAAAAGGGTGGATTCTTAAATCAAATTAGAAGGTAATCACAAAAATAAATTTCAATCTAACTTTCCTATCTCAAAGAAGCTTCAATTTTAAGCTAACACACTTTTTTTACGGTTCTTAGCTCTCAAGGGAGTGATGAAGAATGGCTAAAAGAATGGAAAAGAGGTCATTTTAGACCCAATCCAGGTCCTCAGCAGTCTCTAGCGCGACCTACTACCTCGCGATCACACCACCTTTTGTTTGCCACACGAGTCTCAATCGCAGTACCCCTTCTGGATTGCAGTATCTCCCCTGCATGGCAAGTCATGATCTAGGTCAAAAGTGTCGCTATCACAATTCCAAGTCCAAAATAGACTTCACCCGGGTGCTCGAGATTGATTCAGAATCCCATATATGGAAATAGACTGTGTAAGCACACCAAATTTGATGTTTCAAATGTGATGACACACTCAGATTTTCCATTTGAGGCTATTTTGACCAAATGTGGGTCTTACACCCATTTTTTATTTTCTTCACTTTTTGACCAATATATCAAATGTGATCGGGTGTCTCGGGACCCGAACCAATGGTCTACCTAGCCTAAAATCAATATTTTAGAGTTATTGGTGTAGCCAGAATTTACATTTGAGATCGTTTTACTAAAGCTTTTGCCTGATATCCATTTTGAACCAACAGAGACTTCTAAATAGGGAATTGGCTCTAAAAACCAAAAAAACTACCTGGTCACCAAACTGTCAGTCCTAGTAAATCATAAATGACTTAGGAATGCTATAGAAAAGCGCTAACGGCAAAGATATGTGGGAATATGGAAAATGATCGAAAGGGTCATTATAGTATGCACTACTATAGGAACTTTCATCCCCAAAAGTTATGGTTTAGTATATACCCGAAGTCTCCAATAAGAGAGAATACGAAGTCCGAATGTCACTCTCAATCAGCCAAGTGGCCTCCTCCACTAGGAGGTGACAACGCACACGCAAGTGTACATAGGCTCACCAAGTAATATAGTGGCCTTAAATGAAGTCGAATATTGATCCCTCAGAGACTTTTGTTAAACAACCATCCAGTTCTAGTTTAATGGTTGAGATTAACTAGTGCAACGTAGCCAAAAGAGTTTTAAAAGTCTATAAACTAAAAGTAAACTAAAATAATACGGGAAAGTAATGGATTTGGACTATGAATTGATGAAAACCCGATGTTAAAGCACAACAAACAATCATACTATGCTATCGAACATCATTTATTAGATTACTTATCTTGTTTGTTGATTCGTAGGTTTTATCGTATATCATGGTCTCCGGACCTCTAACCTTCTACCAAAATGGACATTACAACTACATCGTTGAGCAAGAATGTAATAATCCATTTAGATACATCAATATATCATCGTAGATGTGAATCAAGAAAGGCTTCTAAGTATATCCCTATCCTAGTTGCTAATTCAAATTCCTTATTTCATAAAAGAATAAAAACCTTACTCTACTTATACCCACATTCTATCTTCCTATTCCCCTCCCGAGATCACAAGGTTGACAATATATGTGTTGTAAGGGTTGCAAATCCTTAAAATAGTTACAAAAAGGATAAGTAAACAGCCAAATATGATAATCAATCAAAACAAACTCAATTCAAAGAGAAAGTAAACATGTTCTTGGCCTTAACCCCATAAAGGGGGCGTTTAGCGAAAAATCGATATAACCATCATCCAAATACTTGAATTGATATTTAAATCTATTAAAAAGATAAATTAAAGGATAATTAAACCTAATTTTCATGTTTAGCATCCTCCACAAGCTCCCAAAGATTTTCCCAAGTAATTACAAAGTGTTTAAAGTGTTGTATTTATAGTTGAGGCTCATTGGCCATGTGGGAATAGAAGGGGCGTTGCCTCCTTTAGACCCCTGGATGCTTGGGGCATTGCCTGCTTTAGTAAACCAGAATAAAGGAGGTTCAGACTAGCCTAGATCATTGGGATGAAGGGGGCTCCACAGGATCATTTACATTCCCTCACTTGAATTTCCACTTTGACGTTAAACTTCTACTTGTGCATTTGTTTTCCATCCAAAACTTATTAGTGTTATTTCCACTTGCATTTAATCTTGTTCCTCGTCAAAATCTAAATATAATATACTCCAAAAGCATCCTACACAATTAAACACCATGGATTAGAGATCAAAACAACACAACATTCATAATGATGAACTAAAAACTCGAGCTAAGACTAGGCTTGCCCGCTTTGATCTTTGTTTAGTGTTTTCACTCTTTACTTGATCCAATTACACTTTAAAAATTATAAACAAGTTTCCCCACACATAATTACACAATATAAACCCTTAGGTATGAATTACACACATTAGAATCCATCACGATAGACTAGAACAACACCTATCTCAAGCTAGTAATACTAGTTTTCTCGTCTAGACTCTAAATGATCCATTTGAACTTAAACTTGTTTGAAAATACCTTTAAACCTTGTATTCACAAAATTAAACATATATATCTTATTTATACAATTATTAACACATAAATCACACGAATTGACCTGTTAACTTTGCTAAATGAACTAGGGTAATGACTTTAAAGTGTATAAATTCACCCAACATCAGGCGGTGCCTCAACTGAACATTAAATACAAGAAGGTCTCTAGTGCACAATCGCCTAACATTGCTAGCCAAAAAGAGCACAGGGTCCCCCAAAAAGTTCAAAACTAATCCAACTAGACTATGTCCCATCTAAGCACATGAGACAGATTAGGAATATATCACCTCAACATAAAGATGTGGAAGGCTAGATGAATAGTGGAAAAATATAGAGGTAGAGCTAACTCATAAGCAACCTCACCAATAGCACAAAGAATCTCATAAGGTATACTATATCTAGGGTTGAGCTTACCCTTCCTTCTGAACCTCATCACACCCTTCATGAATGATACACAGAGGAATATATGATAACCAACTCTAAATCCCAAGGCATGAAGACAACCGTTTGCATAGACCTTGTTCCTACTTTAAGCCACTCTCAACCCATCTCGAATCACCTTGACGCTATCCAATGTCTCTTAAAGTAATTTAGTACCACGAGGCCTACCCTCGGAGGTCTCAAACCACCCAATCAGAGAATGACATCTCCTACCATATAAAGCTTCAAAAGGTTCCATCTCAATACTCAAATGACAACTATTATTATATGCAAACTCTGCCAAGGCTAAGTGCTGCTCCCACTAACCTCCAAAATCCATTACACAGGCTCGGAGAATAATCTTCAAGGACCTGAATAATCTGCTTGGATTGGCCATTATTCTAAGGATGAAAGGTTGTACTGAGATCCACCTGAGCACCCAAATCCTCCAGAAAATCTCTCCAAAATCACTAAGTTAACACAAAACCACTGTCTGAAATAATGGAAATAGGCACACCATACAAATAAACTCTCTCCTAAGTATAGATATGGGTTGATCCCTTAGAACTAAAGGTCATTTGAATAGAAATGAAGTGTGTTGACTCAGTCAAATGATCCTTAATGACCCAAATACCATCAAAACAATGGGACGTGAGAGGTAACCCACAAATAATATCCATAGCAATATGCTACCATTTCCACTCGAGAATAGGAAACCTCTGATTCAAACCACCTAGTAATTGATGCTAAACCTTTACCTGCTGACAATATAAAGAACGAGATGCAAATTCTGCCATATCTCTCTTCATACCACTCCACCAATAATATTGTCTGAAATCTTTTTACATCTTGGCCATGCCGAGATGAATGGAATATCTAGAGCTGTGAGCCTAATGTAAAATCAACTTAATCAAGTTGTCGATTTGTAGAACATAAATGCAACCATCAAATATCAAAATACCTTCAGAATCTATGGTGTTCCTCTTAGACTCACCATTCACATCTAATCAAAAAGCCAACAAAGATTGCTATCCTCAAACTAACTATCTCAAATCTACTCAAATAATGAAGACTTTGCCTCACCACTGGCAAGAATCCACCTTGGTTATAAAATATCAAGGAGAACTATTAATTTAGCTAAGGACTGAGTGTACCAAGCAAACGGCCTTTGAGAAACTAAAATACAAGGGACGATTATCACTACATTCTGACTCAAGGCATCCGCTACCATATTTTCCTTGCTTGAATGATAAAAGATGGAAAATTACAATCCTTCAGCAACTTCATCCATCTACGTTGTCTAGTATTTAGCTCCTTCTAAGTCATAAGTTGTTGAAGACTACAATGATCGATAAAAATCACACAATGCACACCATAAAGATAATTCCTCCAAATCTTAAGCTCAAAAACTACCACCATTAACTCTAAGTTATTAGTGGGGCAGTTATGCTCATACACCTTAAGCTGTATAAAATCATAAGAAATTAAATAACCCTACTGAATTAATACACAACCCAAACCAACACCAAAAGCATCATAAAACACATAGAATCCCTCACTATCCACAGGAACAGCTAAAATAGAAGTTGAAGTGAGAAAATCCTTGAGCTTTCTAAAGCTCGACTCATAAGTCTTGAATCATTCAAAAAGAACCTCCTTTCGAGTCAATCTGGTCATAAGGGGATGAAATATTAGAAAAGGCCTCGACAAATCATCTATAATAACTGACAAAACTAATGAAGCTATGAACCATATTCAGAGATATATGTCTAGCTCAATCAAAAATTGCCCCAATCTTTGTTGGATCTACCCTAATATTCTCTTTAGACACCATATGTCCAAGGAATATCCCCAACTCAAGCCAAAACTCATGCTTGGAAACATGGTAAAAAACATATGGTCTCAAAAAGTCTAGAGCACGATCCTCAAATACAGTGCATGCTCCTCTTTACTCCTTGAATACACAAGGATATCATCGATGAACACAATTATGAAAGAATCCAAACAAAGCTTGAATACTCGATTCATCAAATCCAAGAACATGGCTGGGGCATTAGCTAACCCAAATGATATCACTAAGAACTTATAATGACCACAATGGGTCCTAAAAGTTTTCTTTGAGATATATTCATTCAGAATCCTCAACTGATGGTAACCTAATCTTAAGTCAATCATAGAAAACACTGCCGCTCCCCAAAGTTGGTCTGACAAATCATCAATGTGAGGCATAGGATAACGGTATTTCATTTTCACCTTATAAAGTTTCCTATAATCAATAAACATATGCATGGAACAAAATTTATTCTTTACAGACAATACAGGAGCTCCCCAAAGAGATACACTTGTCCTAATTAAACCCTTACTAAGAAGATCTTGAAGCTGAGAATTCAGCTATTTAAGCTCGAAAAGAGTAATGTAGTAAAATGTCGTAGAAATAGATTTGCTGCCAGGCTTGAGATCAATAGCAAAATCAATCTAATGGATAAAGGGAACACTAGGCAGGTCAGTAGTAACACATTAGAAAACTCAAAAGGTACAGGAATAGAGTCAAGCGACAGACTCTCCATAATAGTATCACAAATATAATTGAGATAAGACTCACAACCCCTAAAAATAAGCATTTTAGAATGAACATAATAAATAATCCCTACTTTCTCACCACTAACCGCTCCCTACCACACGACTGGGGATACACAGGCATGGCTAAGGTAACGGTCTCAGCAAAATAATCCATGACTGCATGATAGTGGGATAACCATCCATGCCCAGAATAATATCAAAATATTATAAATCAAGAATTATAGGATCAACATAAGTAGCAACATCTCTAACAGTCACAACATATGATCTAAAACCAAATCCACTAATAAAGAATCATCTATGGGAGTAGATATGCATAATGGAACTTATAATAATGACAAGACAATTCTAACCATGGTGTATAATAAGAAGATATATAAGAATAAATTGATCCTAGATGAAATAAATCAAGGGTTACTGGTGGCACAACAAAATCGTACCTGTAACTAAAGCATCTGAAGTCTCAGTCTCAGTTCTAGCAGGTACTGCATACAACTGACCACGCCAACCATCTGTCTGGGAACTTGATTGACCTTCTATCCTGCCTTTCTGAGAACCTCCTTGAGTACCAAGGAAACCACCCATGCGACTATGAGAAGCACCTCTAGCTGAGGGATGAACTACTCTAATAGGGGAAATACACTAAACTTAAATAATAATTACCCTACGATGAGGGAAATCTCATGAATAGTGACCAGGGCACCTCAAGTATAACATGACACCAGAGTTGAACTAGAACCAATATATCTAGTTGACTTAGAGTAACTACCATAAAAAGAATAACAAGAATATGAACCTCTCAAAGAATGATCATTGCCCTTACCAGGGTAGTCTCTGGCACTAGACTAACCTCCATTAGTAATATAGAGTGCTACCTAAACAAGTCAACTAGGTTGACTTTCAAACAAATAGGATTGATGGGAAGGACACTAACGTTAAGAACTACTATCTATGGGTTGGGAACTATGATGACTTTCAGTTAATCTTCCCTAAAACATAGGCCTCTTATCACAGCCCTCATGGTGCATCTCCTTTATCACTCGTTTGTGATCCAAAATCTTAGCAAAAAACTTCCCTATAAAAACTAAACTCTAATTATCCATAGGAATGAGAAGTATCTACCTTCTAATAAAGCAGTAAACTCTCTCATACTCAGTATCAAGAATAGAAATCACCTGCCTAGCTAACTCATATAAACAAGCCTCATACTTTGCACCTGTCATAGAGCTGCACTTTAATCTAGAGAACTGATACCTCAAACAATCTCTAAGGTAGGGAGTCATGTACTTCTCCAAGAACATCTCACAGAATTAAGTTTATGACAAAGGAGAAGATCCAATGTGCCTAGAAACCATATAACCTCTCCACCAATGCTGAGTAGCCAAATTCGATTGAAATATAATGTAATCCACACCAAGAGTCTTAACAAGGCCCAAGTTATGGAACCTATCCTCACAAATAATTAAAAACTCATATGCATCCTTGTCCGAAAACTAGAAGACCTAGGTAGAGCCAATATCAAAAAGCTACCCTATATCTTCTGCTCCTCCAAAGACATAGCAGGATGGACAACCACTAGATGAGCAACTACTACTGAGTAACTATTGGTTTAGAAGGAACCTCAACTCTAAGATCGACAGCTAAGGGCTGTGCACCTATCTCAGTACCACTCTGATCTATAGACTATGCACCATCAGCTATTACACCACAAAAAAAACACAAAATCTGAACCAGTGCATCTCTGAGAATCAAGAAAATAAACCAAGGTAGAGCTTAGGCTAGTCTCTAGCATACCGTTGGCTGGGGAAGAATAATCTCTAGCTTAGAAATAGCAATAGGACTTGGGGAAGATGGCCTATCCTGTCCCCTAGCTGGGGATATATCTTTTTGTTGTTCGTAACCTCTAGGTCATCCACAAATAGGATTAAGATCCCTAGGCTCAATCTTGAGACCCTTCTTTTGTAAAGAGATAGCATGTGTCCTGTCAATCTACAAAAGAGTAATGTCAAGGCAAAACTTCTACAAACCAACTTAGACTTATAGCATGATATAAGTGAAAAAGGTGAAGAAATCTTAAGAATATCCCATAGCCTCCCGATGATAGAAAACATATGTTATAATTTTGATCTGCAGGACTCTACTTGAAACTTTCTCTGCTACCAATAATACTGATGAAACCTAGAATATTATACCAATTTGTCATAACTCAATTTACTAGTCATTATGGCACCTACTAAATCCAACAGTAGAGAAGCCAAACCATAAGACGAAGCTAACACAATGGGTTAATTCAGTAGGAAATGCCCATCAAAGGCAAAATTCTAGAACATAATTTATAAATAAGCATGGGTTCTGCATAAAATAAATCGGCAATAAAAAATGCCAATTCCATGACCTGGTAGAGCCAGTACAAGAGCATCTAATAGTGCGATACAACTCAAATATTGGAATAGTCAATACATCTATATCGACAACTAACGAATGAATATAAAAATTCAAGGAAAATGGGCGACTCAAACTCTGAGAGCTCACTCTATCTCTAGAAATCAATCACCCTTTGAATGTCGATCAAAAATGGTACCTAGTACTTGGATCTTCACCAAAAAATTATAGAAGTGTAGTATAAGTACCAAAATAATATGTACTTAGTAGGCATCATCAAGCGACTAAGCTAAATCCTAATACAAGTATGATAGAATACAAGATAACATAACTAAGTCAAGGTACAGGAATGAACCTGAATCATCTCCAACATCACTATACATAATAAGTAGTTAAACTAGAATAATAATATATCATATGGCATCAACACATGCTAATATTACCATACATAATATGTAAAAAATTTGGAATAATAACTTATCATAAAGCATCACCATAAGCGTAACTACAAAATTAGCTCCCACATGCCAATTTGTTCAGAAAAGTAAAGAACTCATCACAACCTTCCATATGACTGAAGCGTAGACTAAAGAGAAGAATAAAGCAATAAACCGATATTACAGCTGACATTGATCACCATCTAACCATCATTACACAATTGTCATCAATAGGTCACTAACCAACGTTCCAGAATTTACCAATATTTCACAATGTACCCACATTCCATAATGTTACAATCATTTAACAAACTTATCATCGATACTTTCTAGTCACAAATTATTAGTTAACCAGCTCTTATTAACAAATTCATTTAGTTACTAGCCATCATTTAACCTCTAGTCATCTTTCAACAACTATTTACCACATAGCCATTAACCATTATTTATTAAATAACCATCACTTATCAACAAATATCATTTATTAACAAATCATTATTTTCCAATTAATCCTCATTTATCAACTAGTCATTTATAAAACTTAAATAATACTCACCAGTAATACATATTTAACACTAATCATCGACTAAACCCCTTTATAAATATTTCCCTCTCTCGATCTATAACCAGCATCCTTAATATCAATATCATACTCAAATCTCATATAAGAATATGAATATATATATATATATATAATATCCATATATAAGGCACAACCAAACTTGAATCGATCGATATACAGATAGACATATCAATATAATCATTCTCTGGCAGTTTCAGGTATCAATACATCATCAAAATATTCTCCAACCTTGACGAGTATTAATATGTCATCATAATATCCTCCGATCTTGCTGAATATCAATATGTCATCATAATTATTATTTAGCTTTTTTGGGTAACAACATCATCATAATATACTCTGGCCTTATTGGGTATAGACATATCTGTTAATCATCCTCCAGCCTTGTCGAGTATTAATATCATCATAATATCCTCTGTCCTTTTCGAGTATGAATATATCAACATCATCTTTCAGGATTTAATCGCGTATATAAGCAATGTAATAAGTACCAATATAGTCAAACATTATAATTTCTAGCATAACTAATGACATAACTTCTCATATAATTAATAAGCATGACTTCTAATATAATTCACGACACAATTTCTAATAGCATCGATGGGGATGTTTTCTATTATTATTACTAGCATGATTTCTTATAATGACCACAATCATAAGCAATAATTTATCAATAGTATATTCAATAGCTTAACATTAGTATAAAAAGTAGCTCATCAATAGCTTGAGCAATAGATAATCCATGGCATAATATATAGCTTATTCATAGCATATTTAGTGATACAATTACGGTTTAGACAATATCATAGTCAATAGCTTAGTTGATAGTCTATTCGGTAGACAAAATAATGCATAATCAATAGCTTGTCATAATCTTACCCAATAAATCATACATATGACATAATCATTAGATGTTACTTACAATATCATTAATTATAACCAATAAGTATCAAGGTTCCCCTATATTACCTCTAAAAGGGCACTCTCTAGGTATTCAACAAATGTATAAGGTTTCAAGAGAATTAATCATCAATGTTGACTTAAGATGGGTCAAAGAACCCATATTGCACCATTGTGCTTCGAGTCAAAAAATTGCATCAAAGCCCTATGTGGGTCCCACTTATGAAAATTATGTTTTCTATACCAACCCAACATTCATACAAGCACAAGGAATCATTAACATAAAAAAGGTGAAAACCAATCTAATTTAGGGCTAAAATCAAGTCCTAAAGGTTTTGGGGGCTTTGAGCAATAAATCATGAAATCTCACTAAGATTACTGTTGGTTCTTACCTCAAATTGGAAGATAATTTGCAAAAATAAATTTTAATCTAGCTTCCTAATAACCAAAAATCATCAATTTTAAGCTAACATGCTATTTATAGGGTTTATAGCTCTCAAGGGGGTGATGAAAATGGCCAAATCATGGAAAATAGGTCATTTTATACTCAGTCCAGGTCCTCAGCAGTCGCTATCATGACCTACTACCTTATGATCGCACTACCTCTCATGTATGCCACATGAGTCACAAGTGCAAATTCCCTTAGTGATCACAACATCTCCTCTGCACGGTGAGTCACAGTCACGGTCCATAGTGCCATTGTTGTAGTGCACTAGAAACCTGGTGCACTAGATTTTCCAAGTCCAAAATAGACTTCAATTTGGTGCACAAAATTTATTTAGAGTCCTGTATACAGAAATTTTCTATGTAACCACAAAAAATTCAACACTCTAGATACGATGGCACACTCAAATTTTCTATCTAAGGCTGTTTCAACTAAATGTGGGTCCCACACTCATATTTTATTTTTTTTAACTTCTATACCAATAGGTTAAAATAAGATCAGGTGCCTCGAGACCTAAATCAAAGATCTACCTAGCATAAAATTGACATTCCAGAGCAGCTGACATAGTCAGACCTTGTATTCAAGATTGTTTACTAATATTTTTTTTCTATATCTATTTGGAATCAATAAAGACTTCTTGAAATAACCCAAATTTTGGCCCTAGGAAAGTTCCTTGAGCTTTGAGCTTACTGCCCTGGTTACTACTAGACACTATGAGTCATAGTGTGTCATGACGAGTCATTAGGATGATCTTAACCAATCCAGCAATTTTGTGGCTAGATTCTTCTATGTGTACAAGTGGCTTACCAAGAGCCATAAGGATATGTTATGAGTCATTAGATGTAATTGTAAGGTGTCCAGTGTATACCCCAAATGGGTTCTTTATTGATTATGATAGGGACCTATGAGTCGTAAGGTCCTATTACGAGTTGGTTGGTTGAGTTATAAGGTCAGCAGTGGGTGGTGTCCTAGGGACTGTTCTCGTTACGACTCATCACCATTAGTCGTAAGGAGCGGTTATGAGTTGATGGTTGATTCATAGTCAAAAAGACCCCTTTTTATCTTTTAAGTTAAAGGTATTCTAGATATTTTCCCTCTTACCCAACTTGAAACCCATGTCTTATAACTTTATTAGGGTGTCATTACCACTCAAAATCACATCAAAGTAACTTCTTAAATACCCCCAAATCCTCAAGGTGAAGAACATTTAGGGTTTTCAAAAGGGTGATCAATTAGGGCTCTTAAGGGTGATTTCTCTTTGTACATCTTACTATTCAAGGAATGTGACTCTTCCCTCATTGTTAATTTAATAAATGAATATTTATTAAAGTGTTATTCACCTGGAATTATTTTGATTTTGAAAACAAGGGTTGTGGATGCTTATTGTTGAATAATGTCTTCCCATGCTTTAATTATGATTATTTATGCTTCAAATATTGCTTAAAACTTATCAGTGCATGGGTATGGTGAATGAACAGGGGAATTGTGATTTTTCCAAACTTGGGACTTTTGAAGTAGTAATGACCCCAACCCATAGTTAAAAATTGGTTTTCTGTTATGAGAAAGGTGGGAATTTGTAAATTTAACTAGACTTAAACTATTGCATGATGTAATGAGGTATTTGAAACACAATGGTCGAATTTAATGAACAAAGTGAGTCGATGATCCCCAAACTTGTATTAATGAACAAAGAGAGTTGTTCTCCCCTAGTTAATGGAAATTATTTTTGCATCATGTATTACCTTGCAAGTGTAGTTGGTATGACGATACCAATAATGTATGCCCTAATGTGGAATGTGGTTCATGAATCGGATTATGTGATAAATATTTTAACTAGGCTATATATAGGGTTGTATAGAAGAGACGTGAAAGTGACAGTTTGGGTGACCAACACTGGAAACCATATTTACCAACGCAGGGGTCAAAGTGACCAAGGAGGTTCGAGTCCCCCTTATTATTATTTCATAATTAAGGAGGTTCGAGTCTCCCGTAAATCATTATATGATCGGGTGCTTAAGTCACGTTGGTATATGTTGGGAGGTTTAAGTCACCCATGTACATATATATGAGATTATTCTCCGGTTTGTGCTACATGAATTAGGGCCTGAATAGAGGGTGAGAGCTGGGGCCCATATAGCCCATGGGTACTATAATATGATGTTTCAGCTACATAATCTAGGCTAAAGTTTTCAAAATGCATGTTAAGCCTTGATCCCTATCCCAGAAAGTGATATATATCTGTATATGTATCTAATTATGTGCATTGATTTGGAATAATTTTGAACTGTTGATCATGTCATTATATTATCCTTATCCTCAAATTACACGCTAGCACTCCAACCACTATCTGTCTACGTACGATGTATCCCTACGGGATGCAGGATTCAACCTTACATCTACTTTTTCTGCTCAGTGATTGTGGATTGATCGAGAGTCGACTTAAACTGGTGAGCTTCCATGCTTCGGAAGGCCCCATTTTAGGATTATATTTCTCTTTTGAGTTATAGAATATTGGTTACTATTTTTGGCTATAGTCAGGGGAATGTCCCAAAACTTTATTGATATTCAATTGTGTATCATATTTTAGAAGTCTTAGTTTTGACTACTCGGGTGATTGAACGGTGTCAGTCAGTCGTTTGGCCGGTCGTCAGTAGGTGGTTATAGACATATATGAATACTTTCTTAAGCTATTGTACCCTATCTTGTTATATAATTGGAATTCATACAACTTTGGGGTGTGTTGTCTTTGGGTTGTTTATATGCAGTGGGTGATCTTTGATCCATGCAGAACTTGAGATACCCGACGCGGCCAGGCCCTGGTTTGGGTTTTGTTACTTCCTAATAGGAAATTGGCTCTACAAACCAAATCAACTACTTGGTAGCCAAAATGTCAATCCCATAAATTTATAAAAAAATTATAGAAGTGATAGAAAAACTCTAACAACAAAGATATATGGAAATATGGAAAATGACCTGAAGGGTCATTATAAGAAAAAAGAGCTAAAATAGGCCAAAAATCAAATCTTAGTGAACACGACCTAATCTAACAGCCTAAAAAAGTGCCCAAGAGTCTAACTAAGCCTAAGGGACCTTAATGCTATGTATAGAAGCGAAAAGAATAGTGGGGAACACTTTGATGTCCTAATAATTAAACTTAGGTCAGAACCTAGCCGATTCTAGTCTAAGCCATCTCATATCCATCGCTAGGATCCATAGCACTAATCTTATCACTAAAAGGTGATACTACACTATACTAAGAGAGAACTTTTCCTAGGTCTACCAAAACTAAAACTTAATTGGATAAATAAGCAATAAGATTAATAAAACAATACTCAATCTAAAACTACCTGCATAAAACTAGAACAATAGTACATAAATACCATAAGTAAGCTCAATATAACAAAAGGGTAAACTAGCCTATTTGGACGTTGTTGAAAGTTCGTCGAATCCTCTAAACTAAATCGTTCCCCTTCCGAGATTCCTCCAAGATCTAAGACGCTATCAAAATAATGATACATGTATCATGATGCGTAAAATGATACCCATTTTACATATAAACTCTCCAGGTTAGAAATCAGACTACAAATTCCATGTGGGGTTCGCTTGTGAAATCAAAAAATTAAAACTGTCATAACATCCCTCTCATCTCAAGGAATATTTGTCATAAAAATTTGGCTAAATTCGAGCTTACCCCAAATCAGTAGATATTGGGTGTATTTATACGCCTAAGTACCATACCATATTTTAGCTATGTTTAGAGAACAAAGTTCCTAGTTTATTATGTTTTTACTCTACTTCTATGTAATTGAGCTAACCGATGTGATTAGCATGATTTCAGGTATTAATGAGGTAGATGAAGACATTATGGGACTATGGAATGCGGATCGCATATGACACAAGAGAGAGCAGCAACCTGGACCAAATGTGGCACCTAGAAACTACAATCTTGACCAAATATGATGCAGGAGAACTTTCTTCCGGGCAAATTTTCCATTTATAATAAGTTGAGGACTTAGAAGGAAATTATGAGATAGAAGGCTATTAAATGACTTGTTGCTGAATTTTTATAGGTGATTGATTATTTTGTATTATTTCAAAAAGGAGAAAAAATGGCTTAGCTTGAGGAGAAAGAGAGAGAAACGTTTTTCTCTCTTATTTTTGCTATTCATCTTCTCCACCAAGATCGTTCTATGTTTTTATATGATGTATACTTCTATTGTGATTTCCATTTTATTAATGAGTAGCCGAGTTTATTTGTTAGGGTTATGGAAACCTTGTAGTATACTCTCTATTGCTATGGGTTTTTGAATTTATGATGTGTTAATTCACTTATATCATTACTCTCTTCGTTATGATTGAATTCTCGTGGTTGCAAACAAAGGGAATGTGCCATTATAGCAATAACTTGTTCGATAGAAAAGTAACTATTTGGAAAAGAGAGTAGTGAAAATAAAATAGGGTTCCCAACCTCTATTTTACACGTTAATGCCTTAGAAGGATTAACTACTTGGAGAGTTTGTATAATTGGTTGTACACTTTGGATTCGAGAGAACTAAGGTGAATAAATCCTTGATGGTTGAGAAATACTTGGATTTAGAATTAGAATACATCTCTCTATAAGTGCATGCATGTATAAATCCTTATTACTCATAGTTAATAGAGAAGTAAAAGCTACAAGGTGGACATAACCCTAACTTGTCATTCTCTGTGATCAAATATTAATACACATATTGCTTCATTGTTATATTGTAACTATCATTTCAAATTTAAAACAAAACCCCCCATTCAGGAACCTCTGACCAACAGTCAGTAATAACTATAATACTTAGTAACACAGTATTCCCAGTGTGATTCGATACCCAACCTAGTTGGGTTCTATATTTGACAACGACCGCTTACTCTGTCGTAAGAAAGGTGTAATTTAGGCGTATCATCAGCCCCACAAATAAAAAACAAATAAACTAAAATGGAGAATTAATCGAGGAATTAAGTGGAAGCTAACGAGAATAGAAAAATATAGGGACCACAGACACATTCCCATGCTAATCTCAACTGAACTGTACAATTCTTTCATAATTAACGAGCCTCTTTTATCAACAATGATGATGGTACTTAGAAAAATATTTACGAAAAATAATGAAGGAAGTGTATATACTGCTAGGGGTCCCTCCATAACAAATGAAAAACCTTTATTACAAATGTGGGACCCTTATAGCGAATGGAGGTGCCGGCCCAGATGCTTCTTCGTGAATGCAACCACACACCACAATCGTGAATAAAGAGGTTGGATTGGTCTAGCTGACTGCATCTTTGCAAATTTGAAGGTCCAAAATCTTGGCCCTCGCAAATGCGACAAAGGCATCATAAATGTTAAGGCTATTTTTGGCTTACGCTAGGTGCAGATGCACCAACAACTTCGGCAAGTTGCAAATATTCAGATTGGTCACTCGAGATTCATTCAAATCCCTTGAATGCAAAGGAACTATTCTACCCTACCGATTTGGCATTTGGACATAATGGCACCATTGAAATTTCCATCTAGGGCCATTTTGATAAAAAATGAGTTCCATACCCCAAAAAATTGTTTTAGCCAAATTCTACCCCCATACCCCAAATAGAGTCCAAAACCTTAAGTCTCGGACTAAGGGTCCTCGTAGCCTAAAATTAATATTTCGGCATTGTTGAGATTATTGAAAATGGCATTTGAGCATGTTTACTAGAGGTTTAGGCCTATGTCCGTTCCTTAACTTTAAAAGCTCCAGGATAGTAAAATGGCTTTAAAAACAAAATGAAATACCCAATAATCAAACTGTTAATCCCAATAAGTCATGAATGACTATGTTTAGTTGTGGAAAGCTCTAAACGCAAAAAAAAAAAGATGAAAAGAGGGAAATGTCCTAGAGGGTGATTACATCATCCACTACGAAAAGGACATTTTTCTGCAGGAGTAAAGGATAAAAATGTAACTAAAGTATCAAATATTCAGGGATACTTGGTCCGTATATAACGCTGAGTCTCCTAGGTAGCCTCCTTAACTGGACGGTGATGCCAATGAACCTTAACTACAGAAATATCTATGTTGCGCAACAACATCCTAACATCTCTAGCTAAGATAGATTGAGTTTCCTCTATAAATATCAACCTCTCATCCAACTGAATCGAGTACCACCAAAGCACGTGAGACCCATCTGGGATGTACAGTTACAACATGGATACACTAGGTGGATAGTTGATATGATTTGAGGCCAAACTAACTCATATTAAATTTCCCAACTTTTTGAAGGATCTCAAAAGTCTAATATACCTGGGGTTGAGGTTCCCCACTCACCAACTCTAAATCTCAAAAAAGAAGTCTACGATCAACATAGTTTTTAATCATGATGTGAGTTGCTAGAAGCCTATAATGAATCACGAAAACTCGATCCAATGACTCACAAAGAAAATCTGAACCAAGGGGCCTTACTTTGAAAGTCTCAAAGCAACCAATAGGAGATGGACAATGCTTACTATACAATGCCTGAAATAGGTCCATCTACAAACTCAGATGAAAGTTTTTACTATATGTAAACTCCACCAAAGCTAAAAATTGATCCCATTGACCTTTAAGATCCAAAACACAAGAACGAAGTATCTACTCCAAAACATGAATAGTCAACTCTGAATACCTATCAATCTGGGGATGAAAGGCAGTGCTAAGATCAAACTATGTAACCAAAATCTCCTGAAATATCCTCCAGAAGCTAAAAGTAAATTAAGACCCTCAGTCTGAAATAATGGACATGAGAACCCTATGAAAGTAAACCACCTCATGAATATAAATATGACCCAACCTCTTGAAACTTTCTAACTAGGGAAGAAATAGGTGGATTTGGTCAATCGATCCATGATAAACCAAATATTATCAAAACCACGAGAAGTGTGAGGAAGCCACCTACAATGTCCATAGTGAACGACTCCCATTTCACCTTGGGAATGGGTAGCCTATGAATCAATCCACCAGGTCTTAGATGCTCATCCTTTACCTGCTAATAACATAGGCAGTAATCTATAAACTATGATATATCTCTAAACATACCACTCCACCAGTAGTGCTACCTCAAATTCCTATACATCTTAGCTATCCTAGGATGAATAGAATACCTCGAGCTATGAGCCTCTTGAAGAATCAACTATATCAAATTTCCAACCCTTAAAACACCAATATATCATCAAACCTCATAATACCCTTTGAACATAACATATATAACATCTGGTTTAAAATGATTCAATGTCTGCCATTCTCAAACTGACGACTTGAAATTTACTCTAACGAGGTAGATCTAGCCTCGGCACTAGAAAAAATTCTTCTAGGGTCATAAATATCAAGTAAAACCATTAAATTAGCTAAATATTGGATGTCCAAAGGCAACTACTGCTCTAAAATTTATATAAGGGCTAAGCTACCCATAATCATTGCCCTCTAGCTCAAGGTGCCACTATTGTACTAGGCTTGCTCGGATGGAATATAATAGAGATATCATAGTCCTTCAGAAGCTCAATCCTTCTATGATGGATCAAATTAAGCTCCCTTTGGGTCAGAAATGCTAAAGACTATGATGGTCTGCGAAGATCTCACAACGAGCCACATACAAGTAATGCCTCTAAATGTTAAGTACAAAAACTACTGTAGCTAACTCCAAATCATGAGTAAGGTAGTTGGGATTATGTACCTTTAGTTTCCTCAATGATTACGGAATAACAAAAACTCACTACATTAAAATACAATCCAAACCAACACCAAAAGCATCACAATAGATGGTGAACCCCTCAAAAAGTGAGCAAATAAAGTGAGCAAGTCCTTGAGCTTCAAAAAGTTCACCTCATAACTCATAGACCACTAAAATGACATCTCCATCCTATTCAATATGGTCATAGGGTTTTCAATAGTAGCTAAATTCTTAATATATCACCCGTAGTAGCCTACTAACCCAATGAAACTATGAACCTCAGTAGGTGAGGTAGGCCTAGCCTAATCACGAATAGACTCAGTCTACATTGAGTTGGCCATAATACCATCCATGGATACCACGTGCCCCTAAAAGATTTAGACTCAAGACCGAACTTGGACTTTGTGAATTTTCCATAAAGCCTATGATCTTTCAAATTGTTGAGCATAATTCTCAAATATTTTTTAGCTCCTTCCTATACCTCGAGTATATGAAAATGTCATAAATGAAAACTATTATTAAAGAGTTCAAATAAGGATTAAGAATATGGTTCATCAAATCCATAAATGTTGTTAGGGCATTAGTCTACCCATAAAGACATTATCAGTAACTCACAATGGCTATAATAAGAAGGTTGTCTTAGGAATGTCCACATTTTTAATCCTCAGCTTAATGGTAACCAAACCTCAAATCAATCTTAGAAAACACTACTGCACCCTAAAGTTGGTCAAAAAAATCATCAATATGAGGCAAAAGATACTTATTTTTTCACTGTCACCTTATCAACTATATGTAGTTGATACACATCTGCATAGCACTATCTTTTTCGTTACAAATAGACTAGAGCACCCCTAAGGTGATACATAGGATCTCATAAAACCCTTACCCAAAAGATTTTAAACCTTAAAATTGAGCTTTTTAGCTTGATAGGAGCCATAGAAATAAGTTAAGTTCTAAGCCCGATGTCAATAGTTGATGTTGCCAAAAAGTACACCTCCTTGAAGTATATTATGATCGATGTCAAATATACTAACCCAATAGATATTTGTCAAACCCATCGAAAATAAATCAAATATCCCTCACGAATCTGTCGAAGTGGCAAAAAAAAAATGCCAAATAACTAAAAAAAGGGTTTTGTTGTGGAATAAGTAAAGTAGAAATAAGCCTTTATCTCTTTAGTTGAAATAAAACTGAGATGATTACTAGCACTTTTTTCTCCTGTCTTCATAACTCTGTAGACCTATTGTTCTCAATACGACTATCTTAATGTACTACATTAAGAGTCACACAACATAGATATCACCAACCATCTTGTGAATGCCTTGGTAAATTTCACTATTTATCTTATCAGTCTCAGTATGTCACCTAACTAAACTTTGTCTTTGACATCAGATCAACTATCTCCTTTTGTTACCTCAGGTTGATTAGATAAGGGTTGGTAGCCTCGAATTACAATCGTAATCTTCTTTTCCCAATATTGATTTCTCTTGTGAAGATGATCTCGAATACAAGCAAGTCATTAACTTCTACAGTAGTTAAGAATGTATACAAATAAAAGAAGATCGTAATACCTGCACACACATTGCTTTAGAAAAACCTCATATTTTCTCTACTTTGTTATTAAGCTAGGGTTCCCATAACCCTAGTTGGGCAGTTTAGCAATGCATAGTTGCAAAGAGATCCATGGAATTCAATAAAGAAAGCATAGAAATATTCTTATAGTAATTGAAGAAAAAAACTACCAAGTTAATAATCAACCAAGAAATCAAGAACAAAGTATCTCAAGATCAAAAGTCGAATCTTGAAATCAATACATGTTTGTGAATATATAAAGTGCATAAAATATAACAAAAATTTCAAAGAGGTATTGATAGTGTCTCAAAATAACATAGAAAACCTAACCAAAAAAAATAGAAAAATAAGGTCGACAATTGCTCACCTTAGGTCGTGATTCATTTGGACTGATGATAACTTATTGTCAACTTCAGTTGTCTTACTTCTGTACTTAGTGTGATGACTCGTCATAATACCCTATGAGTCAATGGTTAGACTCAATGTCACTGCAGTAGACTTTTACTGTTAAGGACTTTTCTCACTATTATTAGAATGGTTTCTCTCTACGATATATGGTCTGTTATTACGACTAGTAGTTACCTTAGTTTCCACTAGGGCTCCAACTTGTATATCTTCAGACTTTGGCCAACTTTTTTAAGAAAGACTTCATCCTACGACTAGTAGTCAATTCTTAAGAGTTGTAGCTAAATTCTACTTCACTCTTCCTCTAAGCAATCATCACTATCATTATGACGGCTTGGGATCTGAGTCGTATATTTACCCAATGACTCGTAGTCCAGGAAAAAACATTACTTTTTAGAGTTTTTTCTTCTTATATTAGTCCACTTCCTTTCCAACCTTGTTTTCTTGCAACATACACAAAAACACATATCATACCTACCAAAATGAACTAAGTATTTGTACATTTTCATAGTTTTAAGTATTGCCAGTGCCATAAAACAATTGCACATCAATACCCTCAACATAGAATATTTTTATGTCCTTAGGCAATGAAAAAAATAAGAAAAACAACACAATGATGCTTAACCTAGCAAAACCAATGGTACCTATGGCAGTCAACTCAATTTTAGCTCAAAAACATCACCCCTTCCTATTTTCAGTTTTCAAAGCCAACAGTGTAGATTTATGTAAACCAATAGTGCTACATAAGGGAATCAAGCTATGACATTATATTAGCAACAAACAATATAGCATATGTACAAATTACACTACTTGTACAGTTAAATAGATAGCAACACAATCTATGTATCCTTACAACAAATAAGTCCCATTCTCAAAAGATGATTATGCATATCAATGTAGGAACAATCATGATACACTCACATTCACAAAAGAAGTTCTAATAAATTTGAATATAATATCATATGCTTGCCCTCATTTTTTACCTTTGTTTTTTGGACAATTGGACTAAGATCACTGTTGGACTTTATTCAACTTGTAACATACGTTTGGGGGTTGGTATGATACTTTTAAAACTATAGTTACTAACACTCCTTGACACTATAATTACATTTGGAGCCCACTCCTCAACCACTTTTATTTTTTATTCCTCCCTTATTTCTTCCTTTTTACTGTTATTGCTTATTCAGGTTGGTTGTGGTTTCTTTTATTATTTTTTGGCTTTTTTCTTGTCTTTTTCAATTATCTATTTCTGTATTTTATACCATAGCCAACCCTACTTTCTTTTCTTCTATTTAAACCTTCTGCATACCCAGTTCTAATCACGTACCCCTATGATAGCTACCCTCAACTTAGGCTATTTCCCTTAATTGAGGTGCACAATGTCCAATGAGGGACCATAGCCAAAATAGGTTCATTGTAATTAAATTGGGAAAGTGAAAAAAAAATAGTCTATGTAGGCGTAAAATAGGATCAAGGGATTTTTATTCTTGTTTGGAAGGTCATTTAGGCTTAGAGTGGACTAAATCAAGAACGACCTATGATCACTTCCTAACAGACTATCCTACAACCTAAGAAAAACTAACCGAGGAAATTCTTGATTAGGCCTGAACGCCTGCCAGCTTCTAGGTGATCCACTATAAAAATCTATCAAATAGAGTCTACATAAACCAAATATCCCCCAAAATTTGCTTCTCCACCCAATGGTTCATCCCTGCTCAATATTTGTCAGTCGTCTCTCAAGGGTACCCAGCCTTTTCAGCATATTAATCATAAAATCCTGTGGGACTAGGTCATAACCACCCGGAGTTGGCACAAATATAAATAAAATCACTATAGGAGGTAGAATCGAGGCTTTTGAAAAACCAACCACATCAGTCAAGGCTTGAGGCTCAGAATGGGTAGTCGTTGTGGGGGCTGTCACTGGTCACACTTACCTACACAATTATTTTGCTTTAGGATGATCGTTGTCAATATAAAACCCAAATTGAGTTAAAGTCTAATCTATGAGGAGTGTAACTATTATTTGAAAACTATGTATGTTGAAGCTAATGTATGTTGAAGCTACTAAGTATTTACGCACAATTTAAACATAATGTTAGAGATAAATTAAAATTTGGGGTATTATTTGAAAAAATTCTACTTGAACTACCAATTTAGAGCAACAACTGAAGATAAAATTCAAATAGAAGAATAGTCTTGGGATTATATTTTCCTAGGGGAAAATAGAGCCTGGGTACATTATAGTCAAATTCAAATTCTAGTTAATGAATGTATGGGTAGGCTAGGTTAGGGGTTTTGATGTTATTCTTTCAACCAAATACAAAAATATCACCCATGGATTCCTTTAAATACTTTATATGGTGTGGCAAACAAATCTGCCCAAAACCATAATTAGGAATCCCTATTTCTAGGAAGATGCCCAAGACATAGTAAATTCACAATCCATCCTTATTTCTAAGACAACGTAAAGAAATAAGCTTAAATCTAATTATTGTTCACAAATACTTGTCACCCATATCCCTCTTTCAAGAATGATATGAGATCTAAAAGAATACCCATATTCCTCTTTCAAGGATGATATGGGGTTTTGGGAAATTGGGGATTTCACCCATAAATTCAAATTTGACAATCAAGTATTAGTGAACCCAATATCATTAACCAAGAATATACACTAGCAATCAATACCCATTGATATTTGAACCCTATTCCAGCATACCTGAAGATATATGTTTAGCTACTCATGAAGTTTGAGAGAATAAATAAACCTAAATTGACATTCAAATCTTCCATTGGAGAGGAAAAGCAAGGATATTCTAAAATTCAACATTAATAACATTTAAAATCACTTGGAATATTATCTACAATATTCTTTCCCAATTTATTAGAGATTTTACAATGCCAAAAATTGAATTCTAGTTGGGAGATATCTCTAAAGTGAAAGGGTTTTTTCCCTTTAAATAATTTGGGTTCAGCTGCTTAAAATGATGAATCTGCCCCTAGACTATTTTTCGTCCATCGTGATTGCGCTCACTGGATTGCGATTGTGGTAGCACAATCGCGACCATTGGGCCACGATCGCGATAACTGAGTCTCATCTATTCCTCTGATTTCTTGACTGCAATAGTGACTCTGAGCATTGCGATCGAAGTACCTGAGGGCCACCTGAATTTCATTTTTTCCACTAACTCTTCCCTTTTTGATCTCTTTTCAGCTCACTTTACTTCTTTTCTTCCCATGACCTTCATACCTACGTACATTGAAATTAGTGCATCCAAATGAATAATTTGTCTCATTAACACCATTTAACCATAGTAGTGTACGTGAATTTGGGCGTTAATAAAGTTGTAAATTTACCGCTCATCAACACCCCAACTTAAATCTTTTTTTGTCCTCAAGCAACCATACTTATTACTCAATAAGACTATATAATAACAAGCCCATTTATACAACCAAATGATTGCAATGACTTTGAACTTGATTAGCACCAATAAGTAGCTCTCATGCATAGGTGAAGCTATTCTCACAACTTCCCTCAACATAACGTTCAATCTCAAGGTTGCAAAACACTTTAAAGAACAACAATGCAACAATCACCAACTCTCTATAAGTGACTCTCCATCGATAGCAACTCAACTACACTCCTTTTCCTCATTTTTAGAGGATGACAATTTCACCCTCCTTAATTTGTCTACATGCCTCCTCAGTAAAAGGAAATCCGACACACCAAATTATCTATCATGCAATAAGGGATTTAAGCATAAACACTTACTCTCATAAAGAATATTCAATATGGATGAGTATCATACCTTATGCTTTTCCTTATTTTCAATCATCACTACTATGAATACACTTTATTTGAGATTTCGAAGAACATTTTAAAGCTTATAATGTAGGCTTGGGTAAAGGGTATGGTATTATTTAGGCATAAAGTGACTACACCCTCCTTGAGCATCTACATCACACTATTCAATAAAAGATTAGACCATGGGCCACTTTATTTGTTTCCAACTTCATAAATGCCAACTTTCACTACCTTGATTCACCTATCTCTTTGAAAGAACATTCTTCTCATTTATTTCTTTTGCGCAAGATATACTTTTCCTTTTTTTGATGATTCCTTTTTATCACATTTTCATTTGTTCTCTTTGCTTAGATTTTAGGCATCCACTTACAATACCATGGCCCAAGGTCACCTCTTCAAAGACTTACCACACCCAACTTAGGCTTTTGGCCTCAAGTTGCATTTCGAGTTTAAGGAGGGTAGTGTTTAAAAGAGGGGTGAATAAAATGGTTTGAGGCTTGCAATGTGGTTGCCAAAGTAAGGCTTGAATGCTGAAAATGGTTGACTAAGGTTACTATTCCATGTACATGTAGCCTATTTAGGCTAAAGTGGGTTTCCTATGTTCACAAAGAAAGGCCTAAGATCATTTCACCAACCAAGCATAATTACGATTAGCCTTGAGATACTAATGGGGTAAGTTCTAGATTTTAAAAGCAAGCATAAGAGTTAAACAACTACGCTTACCTTCAAGGAGGCTCAATTGCATTTCCACCTAGAGACAAAAGAAGGTATTTACGATGTACTACAAAAAATGGACTTTGGAGTCACGAAAAATGGTAAAGTATCATTGCAAAATTGTTCACGTACATGCCCTTAGTTTTCAAAATAATTTTGGATGGAAGGGTGGTGTTTTCTTTACTTTTACACCATGCAAAATTTGCTAGTGACGGAACCATACCAAGTCGTTTTTTCATATTTTAGCTCTCATGAGGGAAAACCATATGGCTACTCAAACTTCACCATAGGTATAAGTGTGATGCCAAAACTCTAATACTGGTACTTAGACTTTTCCTGCATCTATGGCTCCAAAGTCAATCACGATGATTTTCCCTTAAGAATGTCGTCACTCAATCTATCATAGGGAAAGGCTCATCCGACATCATCATAAACAAGATATGACTAAAATAAAAATCTAAAAATAAAAACAAATAACTAATCCATGAAATGTAGGCACCATCAAGGTGCTTGAATATTACAACCCAAAATAAAAATACGATCATCCAAATCAACCAAAAAAAATAAAATTAAAACATCTAAACAATTATCCCAATAGTATAGAACAATCAGATAAAATAACTAGGACTACTATGGAGACGGTCACCCCCAACTAAAACCTTGAAGTGACTTCACTACATAATCAAGAAAGCATAATAAAAGAGTAAAAGGTACTCCCTGTAACCGCATCAAGAACTATCGTCGTTTTTGGTATCAACATCATCTACGTTTGACAATGTAGCCGGGACCTCATCATCATTCATATCCCTCGAAAAGGGAAGCCTATTTTTGGGTTTCAGGGCCTTTCATAGGCCTTTCACCCCTTCCACATCATGGTGAAGAATTTGTCTCTCTTCTTCTCCCTCTTTTTCTTCGTATCATGAGAATACTTTACCTCCCTACGTGAATATGCTAAGGAAGAATAGGTTTTTTCAAGTCTAGAGATGTTGGCCCTCAACTCTTGTTGATCTGCCAAGAATATCTTATAGTTATTCGGTGAAACATAAGAAAGGAGAGCAGTAGATGGACCTCCTAGCCCCGTAGGCACCCCAGACACAAGCTCCTTGATCGCCCTCATCTCAACCAAGATCTCCTCAAATGACCCTACTATGGATGGCCTCCAAGAACCATATCCTCAAGTCGACCTTTCTCTTCTTTCTTTTACCAAGTACGCCTTCACCTCAAATCTTGACAGGGTAATTGGGGTTCTTTGGATGCACCCAATAATCTCTATGATACTCCTGAACTCCGAATCTCCTGCAAAGATTTGTGATAAAAGAAGAAAATAAGAGTAAGGAGAAACCTTAGTTCTTAAAATGCATTATGTCTAAAAGAATAAGTCATCTAACATTCAAAGAAATATTGTCTAAGATAGATGCAACCACCCGGACTCGAACATCTTGAACATAGGTCACGTGAGTGCATGGCGAAACCCAACTACAAATGATGGATAACCATATCCTAATCTCAAACATGAAATCATGCAAAGATATACCCATTTTAGTGATAGCCCAAGGAACCTCTCTACCAGGACACAACTTTTCAACCAACCAATTTCCCAATTCACACTTCTTTGCCTGAAATTAGTCCATGTCCATATCTGGTAGGCCATATAGGTCATTTATTTGCTCATCCACAAAGTGAACATTCTTCCCAAAATCCTTACAACTAGTTTGGAGAAGGATACTATGCTGAGATTAGCATAGAATTCCCTCACCCAATGCTCATTCATCTTACATAGATCCAGGCTAAAAAATCTACACCATGCGGCTATAAGCCTTACATGGAACTTCGGGAGCTTCTTTAACCTTATCCAATCATATGCCTCTCTCTGGAAGTAGCTTTGTCATTAGGAGGTCAGCATAGTGCAAGGTTTGGTACTACAAGGAAATAAAGCGGGTTTGGTCAAAATCTCTTATCTTTAACTTTAAAAAAAACTGAGAACAACACAAAAGCATTAATTATCAACATTTACATGTAAAAACTATGCTATGTTATTTAATTAAGCTAATGGAATGGTGTATTGAGAATCTTTAGGCAAGAAATGGACATGAAGCATTTTTTTGTCTCGACTGAAATTAGCCTCAGATGCAGCAATTGCAGGCTACTGAGTTGAGATAACGTTAATGCCATTGCGCCCCTATGACTGCGGTTGCGGTAAATGAAGCATTCTCGATCAAAATTATAAAAATTCAAAACATCCAATTTCAATGCCCATTTGTGTTCCAAATAAAAAACATACATTACGAACATGAAACTTATTCCCATGATGTTCGATCATTCCCTTAGAATACGTGAAAACAATTAAGGAATTTGTTTAGGCATTTAATCAAAAAGTTGGTGTGTACATGCTCTTCCTATTTTTTATTGAACAAATAAAGGTACTCAAGACTTAACCGTCAATGTACACACAAATAAAAATAGCTAAACACACACCAAGAAGCACAACACACACCAACAAGCACATTTAAACTACGGATTCTGCATACAAAACATAATTTTAGGCCATTCCTAAGATATAAGTTCTAAGACTTACACATAAGCATAAAAGAGAGAATTTAAAGCACATACAGGATTGAGAGATGCAGAGGGGATGCTTAAACACTTTTGGATGCCCAAAATACAATCAAAATCAGTTGTAATTTGAGAGAAATTTAAAAGAAGAGTAGAGGAAAATGGTGGTGCTAATTCATCTTTTAAATAGGCTTGACTGCGATTGCGGGATTGGAGGCAGCCCATCATTGCCACAAAAGTGACCCGTATCCTTTAAATTTTAATTGTTTGAATAGGTTTTATTTTCTTACTAATTAATCCATGAAATTATAGTGCTATAAGGTGTTTTGAATGAGGTTGAGAAAGGGAAAGGGTGTTGCGTTTGAGTAGAGGGATGAATAGGGGAAAATAGAGGACCAGAAATTGGCTTCAATTACCGCGATTGTGGTATGCGTGCTACCGCAATCGCAATTGTCGTGTAACCGCAATAGCAAAACTCTGAGCACCCTTATGGCCTCAAAAGAGGGAGTGACAAAAGTAACATGCTCAGACATAGAATTCACCAACTAAACAACCATATGGATCGATTGATAAAACTTAGCATTAGACACATCAACTTGAGGAGTCTGAGGAAGACTAGAGGGAACTAGTAGAACTCCATATGGGCAATCAGGAACTGGACCCCTAGACCAGGTTTGTACTTCATACGTGGGATGAGTTATTTCCATATTATCCTCAAATGGGATAGAACAATTTGCATGAGCATTAGACCTTCGAGGACTTAACTCTCACCCACTGATCGATCCCCAGTTTATGTAGCACATGAAAATGAGAATAATCTTTTATATTCAAGGGGGACTCGAACCTCCCAATCATATACTAAAGGTGACTTAAGAACCTGATCATGTAATGTAATATCGGGACTCAAACCTCCTAATTATATATTAAGGGGGACTTGAACCACCCGATCATAAGCTAGGGGACTCGAAATCGAGGCCATTTAGTTCTCCCCACCGGTAAATATGGTTTCCAGTAATGGTCCCTTAGGACCTCCACTTTGAAGGCCTAGATACATAACCCTTGTTAATCCCCATTAAAACATTTATCACATATTCCCATTCTTTTAACCATAATGCACATTTAGGCATACACTGTTGGTATTGTCATACCAACTACACTTGCAACACAACATCAATATGCCAAACCAATTATCATCTTTTGGGGGAAGTCACAACCTCCTTGGTTCAATTATACATTATCTTGGGGAATTACATATCCCCATAAGTTTCAATTCAAAATAATTATGCTTCATTAGATTTTCACATTATGCAATAGTTCAAGAGTAGCTCAATATACATACTCTTTCTTTTCAAAACTAATTTCATAATATGGGGTTGAGGTTATGATCACTTCAATGGTCAATATCACAAATTGAGGAAAATCACAATCCCCTAGTTTATTCGCCATACCTTTGCATCCCATAAGTTCAAAGACGTGAATAAAGCATGCACAATCATATGTAAACCATGGGAAAATATTGTTCTAAAACAAATATTTGACCTCAACCCAAGTTACAAAACAAACATCAAAACCTCATGAATACTATTTAAAACACATACTTTTACAAAATAATAGATAGGGAAGAATAATATATCTTAGATACACGAGAATTAGAAAGTGATTTGGAACTTGGGACCTAGAAGATGTACGTACGATGAAATCCTTAAGATTTCTTGGGGTTTTGAGTTTGAGTGTAAAATTAGGGAATTTAATCTCATAAAACTTAAAGGAATAGGATATATTATGTTTAAGGGTCATACATAGGTGAAAATACCCTAAAAACCCCTCAACCCAAGTGAAATAAAATAGGGACTGTATAACTTTTATATAGCAGTGTGGCACATTGCCAATCATGGAGAGTAACCTTTGTGACATGTTTTTTATCACAGAGGAACCTGCCTCCCTGCCATGTAGCCTATCACGAAGGGATTCCTCTGTGACACGGTGAAATTGTGGAGGCTTACTGCAATGGTATTTAAAAATGGCCCCAAACCTTATCGAAAAATTCCAAAATTTTTCTGAGACACCCCATTAACATGCCTAAATACAATTTAAGTCAAAAATCAATATTTTAAATATAGGATGACCAAAAATAAAATGCTTAAAAGTTTGAAGGTATTACAAGGATCTAAAGTAAGAAGGTCCTTGAGATTTTCAAAGCTCGATTCACGTTTCTCACACCATCAAATAGGAACCTCCTTCTGATTCAATCTGGTCATAGGGGATGAAATAGTTGCGAAGCCTCAATGAAGCACCCATAATAATTGACCAAACCAATGAAGCTATGACTCTCAGTCGAAGATATAGGTCAAGCCTAATCATGAATTGACTCAATCCTGGGTCTACTATAATACTACCCTTAGACTCTATATGATCAAGGAATGTCACTGACTCAAGCCAAAACTCACACTTGGAGAACTTGGTAAAAAACACATAATCTCTCAAGGACTGGAGCATGATCCTCAAATATTGTACATACTCCTCACTACTCCACAAATACACATAGATGTCATAAGTGAACACAATCACAAATTAGTCAAAATAAGTCTAGATTACTCAATTCATCAAATCCATAAATGTGAGGCCGGGGCATTAGTCAACCCAAAAATATCACTAAGAACTCATAATGACCATAACTAGCTCAAAAAGCTATCTTCGGGATACCGTAGCCCAAATCCTCAACTGATGGTAATCGGACCTCAAATCAATCTTAGAAATTAGAAAACACTACCACACCCTGAAGCTAGTAAAACAAATTATCAATGCAAGGCATAGGATAACGATTTTTCTCAATCACCTTATTAAGTTGCTTATAATCAATACACAGGCATATAGAAGCATTTTTATTCTTTACAAACAATACAGGAGCTCCCCATAGGGATATGCTCCGTCTAATAAAACCCTTACCAAGAAGATCTTAAAGCTAAGAATTTAGTTCTTAAAGCTCAGTCGGAGCCATGAGGTAAGGTTCCATAGAAATAGATCGCATTCCAGGCTCGAGGTTAATAGAAAACTTAATCTCATGGACAGAGGGAATACTAAACAGGTTGGTAGGGAACACATCAGGAAACTCACAATCAATAGGAATAGAGAAAAATGATGGACTCTCCATACTAGTATCAAGACAATTAATGAGATAAAACTCACAACCCCTCAACATAAGTCTACTAGCACACATATAAGAGATAACCCCATTAGCTCATGGCTAACAACTCTCCTCCATATGACTGGGGGTATATCGAGCATGGATATGGTAACAGTCTTGGAAAAATAATCCATGACTGCATGATAGTGGGATAACCAAACCATGTCCAAAATCACAACAGAGTCTACCATATCCAGAATAATAAGAGCATCATAAGTATCAACATCACTAACATCATAACACATAATCTTAATACTCGATCCACTACTAAAGAATCATGCACGAAAGTAGAAAAGAGCAATCGAACATCTAATAAATCACTACTAAACACCATCCATATTGCATAGTAAGGAAAAATATAAGAACGAGTGGATCTTGGATCAAATAAACCAAGGGCTAACTGGAGGCACACCAAAATCATACCTATAACTGCAGCATCCAAAGTCTCCACCTCGGGTGTAGCAAGTACTACATATAACTAACCATGCCCGCCACCTGGCTAGGCACCTAATAGACCTCCTAAACTACCTGCCTGAAAACCTCCTGCAGTACCTTAGGAGCCACCCCTGCGACCTTGAGAACGACCTCTACAAAAGGGATGAATGCTTTAATAGGGGGAACACTCTGAGCTAAAGTAATGTTTTCCCCACAACTAGGGAAATCTCGCGAGTAGTGACAAGGAATACCATAAGTAAAATAGGAAACATGAGCTGAACAAACTAATAGATCCAACTGACCCAAGAAAAAACACCATGACTAGAATAACTAGAAGATGAACCCCAAAAGGACTGACCACAACACTTACAAGAGTGATCACTAGCACTAGACTAATCTCCACTAATAATCTGAAGTGCTACATGCACTGGTCTACTAGAATAACTCTATGTCTAATAGGATGGGCACAGAGGATACCGTCTCCAAGAACTATCATTTTTGGGTTGGGAAGTATGACGACTCCTACTAAATCTACCTTGAAACCTAGTCCCCTTATCATGAACCTCACACTATATCTCCCCTATCACCCGAGAATAACCCAAAACCTAAGGAAAAACCTACCCACAACAACTAACCTCTAAGTAGACATACAAATATAGAGTCTCAACCCTCTAACAAACCAATGAATCCATTCATACTCACTTTCCAAAATAGAAATCAAATTCCTAGTTAACTCGTGAAAAATACTATGCAATTGTCATGGATCCCTGGTCTAATCTAGAGAACTGATCCCTTAAAAAACCTCTAAGGCTATAAGGGATAGAATTCTCAAAGAATATCTTAGATAATTGAGTCTATGACAAGTGAGAAGATCCGCTTGGTCCAAAATCCGTATAACATCTCCACCAATGATGGGCAGACAAGTCTAACTAAAATATGGTGTAATCCATGCAACAATTCTCAACAAGGCCCAAACCACTAAGTCTATCCTCATAAGAATTAGAAACTCATATGCATCTATGCCTTATGCACTAGAAAATTTAGGCAGAGCCAATCTCAAGAATCTTCCTAGCATCTTCGGCTCCTCAAAAGACATAGTAAGCTGAGTAACCACTGGTTGAGCAGCCGCGACATAGGATTTACTTTAACTCTTAGAGCCACATCTATAGGTTGCACCTCCACCTATGTACCATTTTCAGTAGATTATGCACCATAATATGGAACACCACCAAGTATCTCCAATAGATGAATCAATGCATCTCTAAGCAATGAAGAAGGAATAAACCTTAGTAGAGCCTAGTTTGGTCCTTGGCCCACCATTGGCTATGGTAGAATATCCTCTGGCTCAAGAGCGAGAATAGGACCTAGGGAAGGAGGCATATACTAGCCCCTAGTTGGATATACATCATAAGGATATCCACGACCTCTAGGTCATCCATAAATAGAAAAGGGATCCCTAGGCTCCGTCTTGGGACCCTCGACTCGTATAGCGGTAGCACGTGTCCTGGCCATCTATGAAAGAGTAAAGTGAAAGGAATACTCTACAAACCAACTCAGACTCTTAGTGTGATATGAAAGAAAGAAGTGAAAACTCCTAAAAATGTCCCATAGCCTCTTGAATATAGGAAACAGATGTCATCGTTCCAATTTATTGGACTCTACTAGACACTTGCTCTTGCACCACCAATATCGCTGAATCCTAGGCTTTAATTTGTCATGACCCAATAAATGATTCATGTCGGCACCTACTAAATCCCACGAGTAGGTAAGCCAAACCATAACCTAGGGATAAGTCAAAGGGTTTATTCAGTAGGAATGCCAACATAGGCCAAATTTGAAGAATACAACATGCAAATAGACAAGTGTTCTAAATACGTAACATAGATACAAATCCCATGACCTAGTAAAGCCAGTACAAGAACATCTAATAGTGTCAATACAACCTAAAAGACTTAGAATGTAGTTAATATACCTATCTTGGTACAAAAACCAAGATAATAATAAGATAGAAGAAAATAGGCTATTCGAAACTCTAATAGCTCACCGTATCTCTAAAAGATCAACTTTGCATGAATAATGGTCAACAACGATAGCTGGTATTTGGATCTATACCAAAAGGTACAAAAGTGTAGTATAAGAACCAAAATAATGGGTACTCAATAAGAATCATCGGCCGACTGAGCTAATTCATGATATAAGTATGATAAAATACAAGATAACATAAACTAAGTTAAGGTACAGAATTGAACCTGAGTAATCTTCAACATCGCTGTACATAATAAGTAATTATATCAAAATAACAATATAGCATGAGACATAAGCATATGCCAATATCATCATCCAAACATACATAAGCAATTCAGAAGAATAACACAACATAAAGCATCATCACAAGTAAACATACCGACAAATTTGGCTCCCATATGCCAATTGGTGCAGAAAAGTAAAGAACTAATCACAGCCTCGTATATGACCAGAGAGTACTCTTAAGAGAAGAATAACACAATCAACAAAATCAATATTCAAATTTTCTCAACATATAATCATTGACACGACCCAAACCAGGGCATTATTATAATGGGAAATCCCAAGTCTAACCAGGCTCGAGAACCACCCTCGTTACCCAACCCAACCACCTAATGCATACCTTGAGTCTACTAAAGTGCAAACATATAACAAGATGGTGTATCAAACCGTGTGATGACTCTGAGACAAGTCTATAATCGAGACCAACCTAACCAAGTCTATCCACCCAATGACCAACCACACTAATATGAAAACAATAAACCAAACAAAGTATAATAATAATCCAAAGCGAGTATTTATAAATGACATAACAAATACATACCATACCTAAGTCCACAGTTGTCCATACAAAGCCTCTAGAATAACCAAAGAGTACCTAGTTGGGGCATGCCCCTGACCATAGCTAGAAACCAAAGTCTATGAAAGATAAGAAATAGGTAAAGTAAACCATGACATGAAATAGATGCCTTCCAAAATATGGAAGCTCACCACTTTAATCCAATATTGACTGTACCCAAATTCGATCACTATGAAAAATAAGTAGAATGGTTAGTTCCTATATAATGTGGGTATATAGCTACCAATAGGCGGGGTAGTGTGTGAACACTAGCATGCACTCAGGATAGGGATAAAATAATGCCATTTACAAAGCCACGTAAAAACTATCCATATTGCATACAACCCTACATACACATATATAACCATGCTAGGGAAAGGGAGCTGTGTTTAACATGTCTTGAAAACCATTACCTAAGTTGTGCAGCTTGGCCGTCCTAAACCACCCACAATTTATATGGGTTTAGCTCCCTTTACTGAAAAGGTCCTAGTGCATGTAGCTGTACGACCAGGGAAGTATCCCATGGGATGAATAGTATATCCCCCTATAGTGTGACATAATGCACACGGTCCACTAAGACCAATCCTCATATCGGTAAATACAAGATTCCTATTTTGGTCCCCCCTGGGGCCGCCACCTTCCACAGATTTTCTACACACCCCACCATTAATGCCCAATTAAAAACAATTTCCAAATAACCATACCATTATACATTTATTAGCCACAACCATTGACATTGGTATGGTCATATCAACCCTTGCTTGCAAGTATCATCCATAGCCTACTATTTAGGTTAAGGGGACTTTCAAGTGCCCTTCCATATACCATATTAAGCCACTTGGGGAACTTCCATGTTCCCCACAAGCATAACCATTTAGCCATTAGCTTTTCCAAACAATTTAAACCAGTTCAATTAATGCATTCACTTAAAGGATTTCCATGTATCCCGCAAGATTTTAAAAATAGACCAATCATGACCACCAAATCTTTTACTTTTTAAATAATTCCAAACAATTTTAGACCATGCCAAACGTTTAAAGTATTTATATGATTTAAACCATTTAAACCATCCAAAACCATTTACAGTTCCATTAAAAAACCAAATCATGCAAGAGTGCCAATGAAAGTTCAATAATAGAGTAAAAACATTCTTTGACTCATTTTATAAAACATATTGAGGGCATACCTTAAAAAGACAAAAACCAATGCATAAACCACCATAATTAGGGTTACTCAATACCCTTTTTGTTAAACCATAACCAACCAATAACCACATATGTAAGTCATTACCAAAAACATGCAAAAACATAGTTTAACCCAATACCAAACCTATACATCAAGACCCTCAACAATATTTTGAAATACACCATTCATGATTCATAAACCAATATTTAAAACACAATTTACTTGTCTTTAATTTGAAATAACAATGAGGAAAGGAGTACATGCCTTATCCATAAATATTCATGTAAGAAATCTTTACCTTTGAGCCCTTTGAAGAACACATGAAGAAACCCTAGCCTCCAATCTTCTAGAGAGTGAGTTTGAGAGAGTATTTGATGTGTTATGGTCCTTTTATAAGTGCTATGGAAGGAATTATAGGGTTATATAATGCGAGGACTTCATGTTTTAGTATTAGAAAATGTCCAAACTAACATTGACAGAAAATTAAACTCACGTTACATCTAGGGGTACGACTATCTCGTACCATTCGTATCCTAGGGTACGAGTGGTACCCCAACTCGTACCCAAAACCTTCCAAGACCTTACCAACTATCTTCTATACAACTCACACCTCCCTACTCGTACCTAATGTGTACAACTGACAACCCCAATCAAACCCATTATCCATAAATTTGAAATTTTCCACACAACAACTCAAACATACACCATGCAACTTACCTTGCACCACTTGTATGTTCTTATACGACTCTTACCTACTTGAGTCATATCTTGGGCAGTATCCAAGCCAAACATACAGACTAGGGTAGTGTGAACCCTCAAGATATCCTGCAAGTCGTATCCAAGGGCTACGAGTGACTACTTTGATATATACCAAGCTAGAAAGGTCAAAAACCTTAGAAATTTTGCAAGGGTCCTATTCCTAGGGTGTTTCAGTGTCCCCCACTAGGATTATTCATCCTCGAATGATGGATAAAGGTATCAACAAGCACGAGGTAACATATTAACATACATCAAAACATCCCCCAATCAAAGTAAAGAGAAAGAGCACAAACCACGACGAGAAGATTACCACATACCCCAAGCACAATTTACACTCCAACACCTTCATCCCGACCTCTAGCTAAGTTAGGAAACAAAGATACAAGAGAAACCATCCCATACTTTTAATCAAGTTAGAAAAAAAGAATGTGTTTAAAAATAGACACCTTACACACAAATTTTCCTAAACAAGAAACCAACGTGGATCCTTGGACTCCATGACCACTTTCACATCCTAAATGACTTTCTAAAACTTTTAATTCCCCATAAAACCTTTATTTAAGCGATACCTTTCATTTGTAACTGGAAAACTTTAACAATCCATGATCCTTGTTAGGACCGCCTTAAACAACAAGTAATTTGAGATACTAAAAATACCTAAGGGGACCTGACCAACCAAGGATCATCACACCCCCACAAAACGTAGATTATTGGATGAATGGACTCATGCTAGAGAGAAAGTCCGAATTAATTTAGAATTTTTTGAGACACATCACTACGAGAGCTTAAGTCTAACCATTCACCACCATTTCCATGTTCACGCCTATCCAAAGCTGATAAGAGTTAACTTAAGCCACTAAGCTCTACTTCTTACATCTATTCTGAAGTGCTACTCTACTTCTATCACTATTATATGGAACTCTTGAGTAAAAGACATGGAAAAACCATCCCCAATGATTATAATTGAAAACGAAAGAAATAAAACTACTAAGCCATGAAGTCAATTTATAAAAACCATGCCTTACCAAACCTCTCAAGTACCCAACATAACTATGGGTATATCTAGCAATCACAACAGTCAAACCTACTGCTTACATACTCGCGGTATGATATATCCCTCAAAAAATCTAACACCGATTAATATTTCAAAATGGATTTTCAACAGATATTCATTTCCTAACTATTTATCTTGATAACAACCTTACCTCACCTTCAAACCTTAACTCTAGTAGCTGCCCAAGACACTTCCCAACTTAGGGACATCTATATTTCTCTTTTCAACACATCACCATACTTTCATAACCACTACCACCTTAGCATAAGAAGATTTATTTAAGAATACAAATTATAAGAGTTACCCATGCCTCCCAAGGTAAAACTCCAGAACAAAACACGAGGCCAAAGGCACGAAGTACTTCATAACAACCACCTAGAACAAAATAAAAAACCATCCAAGCAAAACCATACCATAAAAGGGAGTTCTTATAAACTGACACCGACAAAAACACAACTACCCCTACTATAAATAATACAATGCAGAGTCAAGACTAATATTTGGGGAACAAGGCGAATTCGAAATGAGAATCTTAAGCATAAGCGCTATAAGAATGGATGTCATACTAGTAGGTATTCTCTTAATAGAGATAGAAGAGGATCACTATAATATGTAACTCGACCTTCCCTTAAAGTCCACCACTGATAGAACCCAAGCGCATATGCAAGTGTACATGTCTTATTAAGTAGTAAAGTGGACTAATGAAATCCAAGTATCGATCCCACAAAGACTTGATTCAACAATAATTCTATTATAGTTCACAATTTAGACAGAATTGATGCAACGTAACTAAAAAGAGAGTTTGTAATTTATAACTAGAGAAAAGTATACAATGCATAATGTAAATATGTTGAAACAATAAATAGGAGAAAACCCAGGGTTAAAGCGCTTTGAGAAATCATACTACATTGTTGATCTTTATTCATTAACTTGCTTATCTTGGTTGTTGATTCGTAGGGTTAATTGCATGATTATGGTTTCCCAATATTTAATCCTTTACCTAAGTTTAGCCTTACAACTACATCATTGAACGGGGATGTAATAGTCCACTAAAGTGTATTAAGCTATCATCCTACGTGTGAATCAATTGCAGTAACTAATTACATCCCTATGCTAGACGCTAAGTCAAATTCCTTAATTCATAAAGGGATACAAACCATACTTTGGTTATTTCCCTATTCTATCCCCTATTCCCCCTCTCAAGATCAAAAGATAGACAATTGATGTTTAAGGGTCACGAATCCTTAAAATAGTTGAATCAAAGATGAACACACAACCAATAATGATATGCAAAGTTAAAAAAAATTTAGTTCAAAACAAAAGTACTCATGTTCTTGTCTTCAACCCCCAAAAAGGGTGTTTATCCACGCATAGTCATAATCGTAATCACAAAGTGGTAATTACCGACTAAAAACATAAATAAACTAAATTAAAATAATAAAAATCTAAAGAATAAGTTGTAGCATCCCTTTTATCTCTAAAATATGTCCAAAGATATTAAAAACGTGATATAACCTATATTTATAGTATAGAAGTAAGCCAAGTCCATATTGGAGTTGGAAATTATCAGTTATTGAGCCTGGGAGTAGATTGGGCATCGCCATGGCTATAGCCCTGCTCGAAGAAATACTGAGCTCTAGGTTGAGCCCCGCTTCGGTCAAGCTATTCCCTTCCCATAGCCTTGCTCTAGGTGTGCCGGCACCTCAATGTATCCTTGAGCCTCTGAAGTTGCTCTTCGAATTTTGGTTAAGTGTTGAGTCTACCCTCTTCGTCCCTTATCTTGTGGTGTCTTTCCCATTGATTTCACGCCTTTTTAACATCAAAATAACATCATATTCCGATTCAAAATCATTCTAATCAATCACACATTAGGATACAAACAGAACACTATATCCATAACGATGAATCAAAACAAGAACTAAGCATATGGTACTTCATGTTAATCTTCAACTTATTGTTCCAGTTGTACACTCAATAAAATTGAAATTTGCTCACTACCAACAAGTTATTCCACTCATAATTACACATTAAAACCATTCAGATCATATTATACACAATAGAATCCAACGAAATCAACTAGACAAGAACCTAGCTTAAGCTAGTAACGCTAGTTTTGTAGGTTGAACTCTAAATGATTATTTAAGGTACAAACTTGTTTGGAGTTCTCATTAAACATTGTAAACACAAGCTTTAACACTTTGATACATATTTATATCATTATCAACTCATATAGCATATGAATCATTCTCCAAATAAGGCTAAAAAGACTAGAATAGTGACGTTAGAATGCATAAATACACCCAACATCATCACCCAACACTTAAAACATTTTTCATACTCGAACAACTCTTCACTATAAACATAATGAGCTGGAGTCTCTATACTTATAATAGATGCAAGAAACTCAAGCTAGTACTACAATGACTACACGAAATGCAAGTTTATACACTAGGCATGTTACAAACACAATTGAAAGCTTATGAAAACTACTCCAAAACATCACAGTTTAAAAAATAGACTCACCTAGTTTTCAAACTCATGCTTATCATTAAATAAAGGAAATCATACAAATCACCCACATTCATCAAACTTCTGCCACTCACAATAATAGAGTTACCCATAATCACTCACAATTATGTCATTTATCACAATGGGTACAAGAATTAAATTACAGTCGCTCTCACAAAGAATTCCAAGTTAGACATAATTAACCATAGGCTTGCCCTTAGTGTAAAGATCCACTAATATTAAAATGATGAATTTAGGATCAATTAGGTCTTTTTCGGGTTATAATATAGGCTAAGGGATGGGTAGGAACTATTTTGAAATAGTGACTAACCTCTCTAAATGCTTTTATACACTACAGTATATACCATAACCAATCTCCAACAACCAAATTCCACTTTTCCATCCATCCATATCTTTTGTTTTTTCCCTATATCTTTTAAGCATTTTCATAAACACATAGTGGGCGTATTGTTTATTAATTTAAGATTCAATTGTTCTGATTTTCTATAATCATGGGAATATTTCTAACACCATTTATATCACTCTCAACCATCGCACATAAAATATAAAACCAATAGATATTACCTAGGGGCATCAATTTCACCTTTTTCTTCTTCAATTTCACAAACTTATCACCAAATTATTTTTTTTCATTAAATCACTTAGGAGCTTTTTGAATCAAATTATAGTCTATCAAAGAAGAGATTAGGCTACTTATGTGGCTACCAAGGAAAAGTCTAAAGTCTTAATAGGCCTAACTAGGATAATTCACAAAGGGTAAGACAATTAGAAGGTATAAAACAAGGCAATAAAAGAAATGCCTAAATAATCTCCTAAATCCACACTTTTTATTACGCTTTACACACAAACTGGTCAAGTTATAGACATCACATGGAACAAAGAGTATACAAAATTCTCACATGGACATGACACATGCTCAACTCAATAGGATCATCATAGACACTTAAACAATTTGTAATGCCCCGCAAAATCCTCTTATAGTCTGAGCCTTAGAGCGTATTTGGTAAAGCAAAAATTTGAGTCAAAATGTTTTAGAAATATCCTCCCAAGTATGAAATACTTTGAATCATGTGGAAATCTATTTGAGGATGAATTAATATCATAGATCTTCCCTAACTTATGGACGAGTTGAAATCTTTCCAATTGTTCAAGTTTTAGTAACCGTCAAAATTTGGGTCAAATTCAATCGATCATAACTTCTTTTATATATCGAATCAGAGAACATACCATATATCAAATAAAGATCTTTGAATTATCTTTCCAATGATATGAATTTCTTCAAAAATTGATATCAAAGCAAAGAGTTAAGCCCATTTTACTCCACATGTCAAGCTGGAAAATATATGACGATGTTTCTGATGGACAGTCACATTTCTGACGATATTTTTGATGATGTCATCACATTCTGATGACATTTTTGATGACGTCATCAGTCCTAGGTAGAAAGTCAAGAATTTGACCAATTTTTTTACGATAATTCATGACAGCCTATCATGTACCTGACGGCCTGTCACGGATATCGTGAAGAGTATTTTTCCATCAACTCAAGGGAATTTTCGCAAGGGTATTTTGGTCATTTTACACCCTTTTTAAGCCTTTATAAATATGAAAACCCACTTCCAAAATCCTAATTTCATCATTTTCTCTTCCAATTCTCTCAAGAGAGTATAACTAGAGTTTCATCAAGAACTTTCATCCTCCAAAACTCATCCTTAAATTCTTCAATGTTTCTTCATGAATAAAATTCCTTATAGTGTGGGATTCAAGAATTATTTATTACAAGTGCGGATAGAGTCTCAAACATTAGAATTCACATAATTTCAATGGTTAAGATATGTAGATGTTGATTCTTTGGTCCCTTTCATCCAAGAAGCTCAAGAATCCATTTTAAAAGTAAAAGATGTTATGTTTATGAATTATTAATAATTTGTATGAGTTGAAGTTGATTTTCAATAATTTGTTGAGTTTTGATTTATGTTTGTCTCCAAGATTTATGAGCTTTGACCATAGTTTATGGAATTCACGTGATATTTATGATAGACCCTCTTGAATTTGTTTTTCCGTGTGATGTGTTCATGATTTTTAGATATAGAAATGGTTAAATAAGTGAAGAATGTTCCCCATATATTTGATAAAGATCTAAGATAAAGCATAAGAGCCATTATAGTATGTTGAATATGAAACTACAAATTGTGAGCTAGTCCATGCATACCTAGTATTTGATAAAATGCTTTAGTGAGTGAAATGTTCCAAGATAGCATGAAATCCCCATGTAGGTGTAAGATCAGTCATGCCTAGTGGTTGTTGATAAACCCTAATGAAAAAATTGAGACATGATGGTTGTAACTTCTCTGATTAAGTGCTCTTTGATATATGCTAAGCATTTAATATAGGGCAAGTGGTTACCAAGTAAGTTGTGACATGACAATATGAAGTTTCCCCAAGCCTTGTAATATCCAAACATGTGTAAAGATTTATATAGGTATGAAATAGTTTAGGTAAAACCTTGTTGAATGGAGTACGATCAAGTAGCATGTTTCCCCTACATTATTATATGATTATGATTCCGAGATACTTAAAGTGACTCCTTTGAGACTGTGATGATGAATAGATGTTTGTGATATTTAAATGCTTGAGTTGATGTTTTAATGATCATGAAGATGCTTTAATGATTGTGATGATGCATGAATGATTATGATAATACATGAATGATTGTGATGATGAATGAATGATTATGATTTACTTTTATGCTATCGAGTCCTGGGGGTATTTGTACTCGATAATAGAGTTGTTGTCTAGAGCCCATGTCAGTTTCTTGATAAATCCAGTCAAGTCATGATTCTCAGAACTCAGTGAACTATATAACTTTGTATCTTTAGACAAGTCAGAACTTAAGAAAGCTCAGTAATCTCAGTTATCTCTATAATCTCTGTATCGCTAGTAATCTAGCCTCAGTCCTGTAATCAGCTTAGATATAATAGTATTCAAGAGATTCAATTCTAATATCATAAGCGATTCGAGTAATCTATTCAAGATCTATATCGTCAGTTAGATGTCATGATTCGATACCTTTTCTGTCCAATATAGAACTAGTAATCTCAGGTTGACATGTTTATTTTGACCTTAAATCATGAGTTTAGACTTAATAAATGGAATCTAATTCTCCTCCCATGATTTAGCTTAAAAAATGAGAATAATGACTACATGGACTTGGTAAGAATCATAACTTTGGAATATTACTACATATGGATTACTTATAAGTTCTAGTACAGGTATGTACCTGGTTTACTAATTAATACATATTTGTTTCAATTCGAATCTGACACTGGGTATATTATTATCCATTAGTTCTGATTTGAGTCTGGCATGTATTATTATTATTACTATTATTATTGATATTTATCTAGAAATCTAGTTGAGGTTGGTAGGATTATGGTTATGGCTGGAGAACAAATATATGGTACATATATCACACTGCTTAGATCATTCATACTTTACTTACTTTTATACTCACTCCTATACTAGTATTACTAAATGTTTTTTGTATCCATTGTGCTTATGGGGGCTCAGTTCATTTTATTTTTCCTTATGTGTACCTTTTAGGTTTATGAGGATCCAGTTAGGTTATAACTATACATTTATTTTTTTGTTTAAGTTATTTACATTTGTGTTACCCCATTTTCTTAGCATAGCCTATAATTCCATGAATGGACTTCATTTATTGCCTTTAGTATATATACTCGCACTATGTCTATGGTTTTACTTTAACGAAGCTCACTCCGCCTATTATTCTACTGAGTATCTTATGTTTTAAAATTCATACTACAGTTTTGAATTTTTTTCCTTATACAAATCTGAATACGATTTATCTCCATTGTCACTAACTTTAAGTTGTGCTATTGATCAGAGATTCGAGTGAGCATTTAGAGTTTGGATCTGATCCTTCTCCTTCTGCTTACATGATCATCTTATTTTTTATATTTGGAAACTACACGTATATTTTGGTATTGTGTAGTACTATTTTTGTTATAGTGGAACTTGTACTGAATTTACTAGGTCTTGAGGTATTCGTTTTGATGTATTTTGTACTCTTCCCTATCTTGGATGGTATACCTGTATATTCTTATTTCATGTTTGCTTCTTATCGTTGTTTATATATTTATATATCTTTTTTCACTTATTAGCCTATTACTCATTGTGTTGGGTTATGGTTTGGCATATCTGTTGGTCGGTTAAAGTATATGCTTTCATGACTCAAGACATTGGGTTGTGACATATATATGCGAGCACTCTTATGACTAACACCACCTTTAAACCAATTTCATTTAAATCAATTTTATATCTACATGGAGAGCCTATAGTAACCTAGGAAGAAAACAAAATATATCAAATGATTTTGAATGAAGATGTTTAGAGTAAAATTATTTTGAGCCTATAGTAATATGGATGGATTGGTATACAAGATCTACATAGACTAATTCTAAAACAATTTAGACCGAAGAGGGAGTGCATTATTGGATTGGTAAATATCATATATGTAATGACCCTCCATGTTATTTCCTTGATTTGGGTGCATTTTTGGAATTTTAAGTCTTCACACATCGGTCATAGGTCATTTATGGTTTGCCAGAACTATCAGTTTGGTTATCGGATAGTTTATTTGGATTTTAGGCCCATTTCTTTGTTTTGGAACTTTTGCTATTTAGAATTTGGTCACAGACCAAAACTCATAGTAGATAACCTCGGATGAGAATTCTGATGGCACCATCAGCTCTGAAATGTTGATTATAGGATAGGGGGACACTTGGTTCAGGTCCGAAGGCTTTCAGACTCTTTTTGGGCTAATGGGCAGATTATATAAAAAATGGACCTTTGGTGTGGGTCTCACATTTTGTCAAAATGATCTCCAATGAAAGTTTTAATGATTTCATCGGATCCAAAATGTGTTTTACAATAACGTTGCACAAGTGTATCATGTTCATAGGGTTCTGAATGAGTTTCAGAGGTCAAAAATAAGTTTTAAAATTGTTGGTGCTGGTGTGACCGCAAAAGCAAACTTTTGACCACATTTGCGATCATTTGACCAGGTCATGAAAGCGAACTTTATGTCACATTTGTGACCATCGCTGATAGTTAAGACCAAAACCGAACCCTTTTTGTACTTTTGACATTTTGGGAGCTAGAAAACTTCAATTTTGATGAGTTTTTATGCATTCTTGTCATATAATCATTGTATATCAATTTAAAACTCTATTTTCCCCATTTCCTAAAAACTTCTATCTTATTTATCATGATTTCCACCAATATTGAGAATCAAAACCCCATTTTCACTAATTTTTGGGGCTTGAACGCTCGGATGTGGGAGATTTAAAAGGAGTTTTTGAGATTTCTTTCATATGAAAGTTTTCCAATCTTATAATTATCATTTTCCCCTCGATTTCATATTATAAACAACTTCAAATTCTTGATTTCAAAATGATTTTAGAGGATTTTTGCTGGTAAAGCTTGAAAATGGTTTTTCTTTAATTTGAACCTTTTTTTTAACCTATTTTTGCATGGGTTTACAGTTGTAGACTCCAATGAGTATGGGAACATACTTTTAAAATAAAATTATGGTTTTAACCTTTTTATTTTTTTACCCATTTTGAGACTCATCTAGAATATAGCAATATGGGTCTCATTTTACTCCAAATGACATATAGATTACTAATTTAATAGAGTGACTACATTTTGGGATCGTAGAGCGAATGCACATGATTGATGGGAGATTCAAGGATTGCAGTATAAATTGAGGAAGGCTTTAGTCTACTCATCTTAATGAGATAGTGTAAGATATATGTTGCATATTAGTGTAATATATATGTTGCATGTTAGATAGGGATGTTAGGATCTGATTGTAGGTAGAATAGTATGACTTATCCAAATTTATGAGTTTAGGGATAGAAGGGTGAATCGACCCTTACGGTAAATTACTTATTATGCTTCTAGAATCCAATTACCCTACGTTGCTATCATGTTAGGCATAATTGAGGATAATAATCCTTTATTATAAGATATACTTCCTTACTTGTTGGATGGTGGATGGTGATGGTTTCCCAAATGGTGTTATGGTTAAGACGATTATTTATTATTTGTCCGAAGACCGTGATTATGATATTAGTTGAATTTTGGGAAGTGATTTACCCTTGTAAAGAATGTGTCCATAGTTTATTGGTATTTCAATGCTTATGATCATAATGTTTGGATATTGGTCATGGCATGCATAGATTCAGTACAATTGATGTCGCCCAAAAACTAACCTCCTAAGAAGTATGTTGCGGCCAATGTCAAATATAGTAACCCAAACTAGGTTGGGGTTGAACCCACCGGTAATGTATAGAATTATCTCTCAAGCTTTGCGAGATCGCGAGCAATACAGAAAAGTAAATAAGGAGAGTTTCAAGTCAAAAGTAATAAGTAGCCAAACTTGAGTGCTTGAGGTTGTAAGCAATAGAAGATGAACACTAGGACTATGTTCCCCTAGCGTCTTACTTCTGCAAGGTTCTGGGGTTCAACTCGCCTCTCCCACTACTCTGCATGCAAAATATGAAAGGTTATTTATTATCAACCGTCTTGTGAATGCATTGATAAATCTTACCCTTCACCTTTTGAGTCTAGGATATTTCCTTGTTGTCCCTTGAACTTGACCCTAGTACAACTATCACCTTTTGAGTCTCTAGTTGACAAGAAGAGGGTTGATAGCCTTGAATCATTGTCATGATCTCCTTTTTCAAATTTTAAACTCTCTTCTGAGGATGATCTAGAATACATGCAATTACTGAGCGTCTACAGTAGGTTGAGGAAGAATTAAGAGTAAGAATATCACAATACATGCAACTATAAATAGACTAGATAAATCTCCCACTTCTCTTATACTGTTATTTTGCCATGGTTCCCACAACCCTAGTGAATGAAATTATCCGCTCATGCTCATGCAACAATCCATTAGAATCAATAAAGACATTTAATTAATAACATAAGGATTAAAGAATAAAATCCAAAATCTTCAATTGAATACAAAACTAAAAACCCAAGAACAATTGTATCAAGAAGTCAATGTATGTGAAAAGGTATCAAAAGTACATAACACAATAAAGGAATAAACCTAGGGTATTTATAGTCTCTCAAAACAACAAAGGAAACCTAATAAAAAAATAGGAAAACTTTGTCGGTAGTGATTACGACTCTGGAAATGAGTCGCTATGTCTTGTCAAGACTCATTATTGGCTTTCGTATCTCTCTTTTGGTATTGTTGGTTATGACTCGTAATTTCACCATACGAATCTTATGCTGCTACTCGTAGTCACTACAGTAGATTGTCATCTTTAGGACTCTCGGGTCTGTTCTCTTTATGACTTCTCACCCTGAGTCACAGTCAGACTTTATGACTCTTCACCTTCACTCGTTACCAATAGAGCATTACCCTTTAGTATCTTGCACACTATTTTTAGTACGGATTTACACTACGAGTCTTAGTCTGACCTTAAGACTCATAGTCTTATATGACTTCACTTTTGGAATTTTGCTCTTCCCACTATTATCTTTACGAGTCTGGCTATGAGTTGTAGTGTGATTTAACGACTCATAGCTTGACTAGTACTTCAACTTTTCAGCTTTTTCTTTTCTCCTTCTTAGCTCAACACCATTTCCGACCTAGTTTCCTTGGAAAACATACCAAATAAACATCATATCTAAAATGACCTAAGTTAATGCATAATTTCACCATTTTAAGCATCAAATATGCCATGTTTCCACGGGATATCAACAATTCATGCTCACTAAATGGTATGATTCCAACTAAAACATAGTTTACTACTATTTTTCCTACAAAAGTATTTATTCTCACTTTTCACTTTAAAATGGATTCTTTTATAATGGGAACCATACCACCTTAATGAATAATTTATGAGGTTTTTAGACTAAAAATGATATTTTAGAGATTTGACCAAGAAATATTTTGGTCCATAAATTTTCTACTACTTACTTTGGTCGCGATATATTTGATCCTTTCTACACTTTTATGATGATTTAGTCTCGGAGTTTACCTTGAGCAAAGAATTTATGGACTTATACTCTTTAAGCTAAGGTTCGAGTCCATGCATTTATTGTATATATATATCTCTTTGGTTCTAGACAGAGTAGATTGAAGATGATGATAATGATGATTAAAATTCCTAGATTGAGACCAAGTTAGTGTATATGGATACTCCAAAACCCTTAGGGGCTCCTTCATCAGTGAACCGTTGTGTCAATGAAGAGAGGTCATTGTAGGTTGTATATACTTGCTATGTTATGGTAATTGGATGGGTTTTAATAGTATTGATTATTCTTTAAATTCATTCTCGTATGTGCATTGACCATCACAAGTATGGGCCTATATCTATTAGCCTTATGAGGATTACATAGTTGCAGGTGATAAGTATTCCTTGCGGTGTGTTATGTGTTGATTGACCTTTTAGGCTATCAGGTCCGATTTTGGTATTTTTTTCCAGGCTAGTTGGTTACTATACTGTGTTATTATTATGGTTAGTTCATGAAAGGTTAATTATTGAATTGGTATTGAGATTCCAGATATGATTCTGATTTATCTCTTTATAGTTTCTTTATGATGGATAATTATCTCATGTTTAGACTACTTTAGGTTGTACCTTTGGGTTAGCCTTATTTATGTACATATATTTATATATGTAGTTATGCTATTACCCTATATCCCTCCCTTCCTTCATCTGTTCATGTTGTATATATGTTCCTTGTCATTGTAATCTATTATATATCCTTCATCTGCTCTTTAATTTTATATAGGCTAGTGATATAAGATATAGTGCTTAGGTTCCTGAGTATGGATGAATTGGATAGTTTATCCTTATTGCCTCCTTAGCTTTACTACGTTAGTTTCCTAGATATTTGAGCATAGTTTACATTCTTGCTTTAATGTTATGTATATTTGCATTATCATTAGAGACCAAATGACAGTTGCATGGTGATTGCCACGTGTTTGGTACTCATACTACACTTTTGCAGCCTGCAGATCATAGTACAGGTTATTGCTATTGTTATGTGTGTCGTATGGAGCATCTATGGTTTAGGGACATAGGGTAAGTTTCTGCTATTTGGAGTATTTCTATTCTCCCTCCTAAATACTAGACTAATCTCCATGTTGTATTCATAGATTGGTTGTATAAGTATATTCATTCAGTACTTTATTTTTTGTAATCTTCTTACGTTAGAAGCTCTTTTATTGATTCCACCGGGTTTTGGAAATATCTGGTGTATTTTAGCCTTTTTAATATATTTATTTTGCATTCATCCTTCATTTCTCTTGGTAGTATATTACTATTAGTTTAAGCCTACAGGTGGGCTTACTTACTGGTGGGTTATAGTAGGTGTCATCATGACCTAAGAAATTGGGTCATGACAATGTATGTGTTGATTCATTCCACTTTTCTGAAGACTATGTAAATATCCTATCTAAGCCAGCTTTCTATATTACCCATTGTAATTGGTCTATTCAATGAGAACTTTGATATAGGATCCGTTGTTTGATCTAAAAGAATAGACCATAATAAAAATTGGTTGGATTTCCTTTCCATCACTTCTGCCAAACTTCTTTGGAAAGAACTTTGTTTTCTCTTTAAAACCAACTATATGAAAACTGTCATCCATGAAGTGCATTACCCAAATGGACCAGACAATCATCAAAAGAGTCCCAACAATCAAAAAGTCATCCATGAGGACATTTATAGTTTCCTCCACCATATTAGAAAATATTGACATCATACAGTACTGAATGATGGTAGAAGCATTGTATAGTCCGAAAGTCATCCTCTTGAATGCAAAAGTACCATATGGGCAAGTAAAGGTAGTCTTCTCATGGTCTTCAAGAACATTGGAAATCTGATTTTACCCTAAATAACTATAAAGAAAATAGTACCACCCCCTGCCTGCAAGTCTGTCTAGCATCTAATCCATGAACGACATAGAAAATGGTCCTTTTGAGTCCAAGTTTCCAACTTTCAATAGTCCATGTAGACTCTCCTTCCAATAACCAATCCATGAGAAATAACTCATTCTTCTTGTTTGGGACCACAGTCACCCACCCTTTAAGGTACTCATTGAACCGGGCTAACCCCTGTGCTTTTCGTAATGAGGAAAGCCATGCCTGCATCTAACCACTTTATAATCTCTCTCTTTACTACCTCTTGCATAGGTGGATTGAAACTACACTGGAGCTCGGCATTGTGAATATAATCTAGTTTAAGCTAAATTTTATGATTAATAATCCCGAGTGGAATCCTCATAATGTCTACAATAGTCCATCTGATGGCCCTTTTTAATATCTGCAAGACCGAAATCAATACCCTAACTTATGAATCCAATAAAATAGTAGCAATAATGATCTACAAGGTATTGTCAGCCCCCAAAAATTTATGTTGGAAGTGAGATGGAAAGGCCTTCAATTCTAAGACTGAGGGCTTCACAATAGATGGTTGAGCTGGTTGAATAACTCTACTGTTTAAGTAAAAATCCAACTTCTGTAGAGCATAATGATAGTATCCTCTACCATATAGTCCACTCACCATCTATTTATATTCCTCGATACAATCACTGTCAAAGTTTATAATAACCATTGCTAGTGCCTCAACCCTAAGTCTCTCCTCAATAAGGATAGTCAGTACATCATCATCAAAAATGTCTATGACAGACACAAACCATATATCCTTCGGTTGTCGTATCGACTAATAAATATTAAAAGTCACCTATTTGTCATTGAGTCTGAACTTCATCTGCCCCATCTTCATATCTGCGAAAGCCTTAACTGTACCTAAGAAGGGGCTTTCAAAGATACAAAGGATTTGAAATCCACCTCACCTTCAAGGATCACAAAGTCACTTGGAAATATAAAAGATGCCACCTTTAACAGCACATCACATAATACGCCAACTAATTTTTTCATAGTATGGTCAGCCATCAATAGCCTCATAGATGTTGGTTTGGGTGATCCCAATCCCAACTACTTGTACACCACCAATTATATCACATAAATATTATCTCGTAATTTAGATAAAGCTTAAGAGAACCTAAAGGCCCAATAGTATACAAAATAGTAAAGTCTTCGAGTTCCTCCCTTTTCTCTTCTAAAGATCAAGAAGCAATAGCACTACGATGGTGTATATTATCAGAGGGCTCCAAATTCACCTTCCAATTCTTAGTAACTAAATTCTTCATAAACTTAGCATAGACTGACATCTTCTCCAATGCTTCTACAAGAGGAATATTAACAAATAGTTTATTCAATATCGATAAGAACTTTTGATATTTCTCTTCTTCTTGCTTCTTCTTTAATATTTAAGAAAAAGGATGAGGAGGTCTTAGAATGGTCTTTAATATAGTCTCTAATTACTTACCCTTTTATTTATCCTTCTTATCTCTTCTATTAACACCCATAAATTTTTGTGATGACTCACCACTAGTCACATACTTTTCAAGTTTTGCTCCAGGTGCATCATTAATATCTGCAGCATTGTCCCAAACTTCATTAGTTACAAGCAAAGGGGTAACAATGGTAGCCTTAGCAGTCCGAGTGGTGATGGACAAACAATGACTGTCATTCGTCAGATTATTTATAGTATTTCTTGAAAAAGTGTATGATTGATGCAGATTAAAGGTCGCCAAAATTTGACCAAATTATTTCTCAAGTTTCTTGATTGTAGTAGTATGCGATTCCACTTTATGGATCAAAACTTAAATGCCTACCTTAATCCCTTTAAGGTAAATTTCTTGATTTTCTTACCCCTTTACGAGTTTAGTGAGCAACGCCTCTATCCTTGACTCAATGTCACAGTTCCCTAATGGAATTTACGCAGAACTCTTCTCCTTATAATCATACTTAACTCCCCCCAGTCACCATCTTTCTCTGCGCCGATTTCTTTATTTATCTTAATAGTAGTTTTGACCTTTGTTCCCTTTCCTCGAGTTCCAAGTGTCTTTAGTAGAACTTTGTCCCTTGTCTTAGAAATGTGCCAACTCTCTATCTATGTACTTTACCTCTTTCTCAAAATTAGAATCATACATCTTAGGTGTGTTACCTTATGTGCCCACAAAATTCACCTTTTTTAAATTTAAAATTTTGAATTCTTTAGACAGTCTCCTAATCTCTATCCTTAACTGTGCAACTTCTTGAGCCACAATATCATCTATAATTCTCTGCTCGCTTAAAGCACCAATAGCATAAGTGTCGGCACCTCTTTCTTTCTCCTAAGTATGCCACCTCAATTAGTAAGGGATATCTGATCTAAGATTTCTTATGCTACTTCCCAATGTAGGCTTGTGAAAGCTCTACTTGTAATAGTATCTGCAACAACTTTGGAACTGGTATTCAAGGCACCATAGAAAATTTCCAGAAAATTTCTCCTTGAAATTTTGTGATTAGGCACCATAAACAACTTCTTGTTAAACCAAAACCATGAATCATACATTAGTTCAGAATGCAATTTCTTGAAATATAGATCTCATCCATCAATTGCAGCATTCATGCAGGAGGGAAGAACCGGTCTAAGAACTACTTCTGTAACACATTCTAAGTAGTAATGGGACCATGAGGTAATCCCCTGACCACAATGTTGCTACACCAATTAGAGAAAATGGTAACAACTTGAGTCTCAAAGCTTCCTAACTCACTCTAGGTATAATATATGAAGTGTAAATTCAAAAAAAATTATAATATGCATGTTTGGATCATCGATTGGCAAACTCGCCAACATACTCTTCAAATTTAGTAGCTGAATCATAACACTTATGATATCAAACTTCATCCCCTGCGAAACTTGAGGGGAATAATAGCTCCTAATCTCTATGGGTTCTACATACCTAGGTCATCCTATTGATAATCATAGGCTTGTACATACTAATAAACTTTAGTACAATATCTCTATGTCTTTTAGCTCTGTCGAGTTCTTCTTGATGATCAACTTTTTGTATGTATCTCTCCATTAAAACAGCACAAAGGACAGACTCATTATCCCTCCTCATATTTGCTACTTCTAATAATTGCGCAATGGTTTGTTTATCTGTCTTATAAGAACCATGTGGAGGTGGGGGAGGAAAGTTAGGTGGATCATATTGAAGCCCCTCATGACGTATTTTACGATCATGTTCCAATATCCTATGATTCTGTCATAAAGTTCTTTCAAGCTATGGATCAAATAGGATCATGGGATTGACTTGAATCCTAGTAATATGCGTACACCAATTTTTACCCCAAGAAGAATAGAAAAGTAAAACCCAGCAACCTCAATAAACATTATCAATTAATTCCTAACTATATTCCCTAACAACGATGCTAAAATTTGATGTCGCCCAAAACTACAAATCCTTGAAGTATAATATTATTGATGTCAAATATATTAACCCAACATAGGTTGGGGTCGAACCCGCATGGAATATATCGAATATCTCCCATGAATCTGTTGAGGTATCCAAAAAAATAAAGGAAAAGTAAATAGGGGTTTTGCTGTTAAAATAGTAAAGTAGCGACAGGTCTTGATTGCTTTAGTTGAAATCAATCTGAGATGATTACTAGGACTGTATTCCCTCTGGCTTCCTAACTACATAGACTTATCATGCTCAGTCTGACTATCTCAAGGTACTGCATGTAGAGTCTAACAAGATAGGTATCACTAACTATCTTGTGAATGCCTTGGTAAATTTCTCTCTTCAACTTGTGAGTCTCGGAGTGTCACCTTACTAACCCTTGTCTTTGACCCCATACCATCTATCTCTTTTTTAGGTCTTAAGTTGATTAGATGAGAGTTGGCAGCCTCAAATTACTATTGTATTCTTCTTTTCCTAATATTCACCTCTTTTGAGAAGATGATCTAGAATACAGGCAAGTCTTTAAATTTTACAATGGTAAAGAAAGAATATAAATCAAAGAAGATCACAACACCTACATACACACTACTTTAGAAAGACCTCACACTTCCTTTACTTTATTAATCAGCCAGGATTCCCACAACCCTAGTTAGGTTTTCTAGTCACACATAGTTTAAAGAAGATTCATGGAATTAAATAAAGAAAGCATATAAATAATCTCACAATAATTGAAGAACCAAAAAAAAATTATCAATTTAATAATCAACCAGGAAATCAAGAAAAAAGGATTTCATGATCAAAAGTTGAATCTTGAAATCAATATATGTTTGTGAATGTATAAAGTACATAAAGTATTACACAAATATCAAAAGGGTATTTATAGTGTCTCAAAATAACATAGGAAGCCTAACCATAAACAAATTGGAAAATAAGATCAACAATGGTTATACCTTGGGAAATGAGTCATCTAGACTGACGATGACTTGTTGTCATCATCCGTTGTCTTCCTTCTATACTTAGAGATAATGACTCATCATGACATGTTATAGGTCATTGACTAGACATGTTGTCACTCTAGTGCATTTTCACCTTTTAAGACTTTTCTTACTGTTATCAGAACAGTTCCTTCCTATGTGTCATCGCCTGTCATTACGACTCATAGTTATCTTCATTTCCACTTGGCTCCAATAAGTTTATTCTATGAGTCATAGTAAATGCCAATGATTCGTAACCAACTTTAGCTTCACTCATCCTCTAAACAATCATCACAGTTATCATGATGACTTGGGCTATGAGTAGTTTAGTCACCCAACGACTCGTAGCCCATGTATCAAATTCACTTTTAAGAGCTTTTTATTCTTATTTATGGTCTACATCACTTCCAACTTTGTTTTCCTGCAACATACATAAAAATACACATCATATCTAACAAAATGGCCTAAGTATTTGCATATTTTCATAGTTTTAAGAATCGAGAGTTCCACAAAACCATGGCACATCAATAGTAAACCCTATGTCTCACTTAGGAGGACGGTCTGGTAGGTCAGTAGGAAAAACGTCGAGAAATTATGAAAAACAAGAATGGAGTTAAGCAAAGCACTAACAATGCTAACATCCCAAAAATAAGAAAGGAATAACTCATAACCCCTGGATATCAGTCTCCTAGACCAAATATAAGAAATAATCCCCATCAATGCATAACTAAAAGAACCTTGCCACACGATCGGAGGTATGTCAGGAATGGCTAAGGTAACTATCTTAGAAAAGTAATCCAAGATTGGATGATAGTGGATAACCAATCCATGCCAAAAATCATGTCCAAATTTACCTTATCAAACATAATAAGATCAACCCACATATCATATTATCAAACAAACACCAAACATGATCTTTATATCTTTTTTACCCAAGCGCACACGCAAGTGTACATAGTCCCATCTAGTAGTAAAGTGGCCTTATTAAAGCCATGTATCGATCCCAAAGGGACTTTTATCAAAAACTATCTAATTTAAGTTTAACTATAAAGATTTACTTGATGCAAAGGTAAGCAATAGAATTTGAAAGTTTTGCAAACAATAAATTAAAATAATATAGTAAAATAAAGTTCTTGGACAATAAATAGGGAGAAACCCAGGGTTAAGTCTCTATGTACAATAATACTATGTTGTTGAACCTCATTGGTTATGTTACTTATCTTGGTTGTTGATTCACAGGGTTGATATTATGATTATGGTCTTTCGAGCTTCTAATCACTTATCAACTTAGACCCATAACTACATCATTGAGTGGAGATATGAGAAATAAATTGAATGCATTCATATTTAATCCAATAAGTGAACCAAATATGTAACTTAGGTATATTTCTATCCTAAATACAAATTATAACTCCATTCTATAGAAGATTACAATCCTATTCTATTTATCCCCACTTATTATCCTCTTATTCCTCCATTAGAGCTCACAAGTTGACTATGGATGTATTATAAGGGTATATAATCCTTAAAATAGTGATAATAAGGATAAATAAACATCCAAATATGAAAAATAATGAAAAATAAGTCAATTGATCACAAGAGTAATCATGTTCTAGGCCTTAACCCCAAGAAACTATGTTTAGTTGCTCATGGACATAACCATAATTACAATGATAGAATACAAGTTAAAATCCATAAACAAACCAAAGTAATGGATGAAAAGCCCTAATAGAAGTGCTATATATCCTCCCTCAAAGTTTCAAGGTCATCTAAGGTATGTAACATAATGTTTAAGGGTCCTATTTATAAGAGGACACAAGTTGCTGATTTGAGCTTAGGTCCGTCCCATGCCCCTTATCGCGGTGAGTAGGGTATATAGCACGTCATTGTCATGGTTATACACTGTAAATAGTTATTTATTATGCATATAATGGCATTGAATTGACCCTAACATAGTGTCCAAGGTCTGTGGCACGCCAATAACTCAAAAACCTCCATTTTTGGTAAAGTCCTGTCTCATGCTTTTGTCCATCCATTCCAAGCCTTGTGATGTTGTTTACAATTGACTCCAGTTTGTGTATCATACATATATTATAATGATCAACTCACCAATCATCATATAGAATCAAAAAACATGAATGAGAGTGCAAAACAACAAACAATTCAAGACGATGAACAAGAAACTTAAGGTAAGAATACTAGTATTGTCCTTTTGATCTTTAACATAGTTTTGAATCGTGGCTTGTTTCAACTGAACCTTAAACACTATAAACAAGTCATAACACTCATAAATACAAAATCATACCCTTAGAAATTCATTATACACACTAAAATCTATTGGGATGAATAGAACAACACATAGCTCAAGCTAGTAACACTAGTTTTCCCGTCTAAACTCTAAGTGACCAATTTGACTCCGAACTTGTTTGAAACACACCTTGAACATTGTAATAAATTTATTTAACACTTGGATTCTCAATTATATCATTAAAAACACATTAAGTACAAAATAAGTCCGCATAAAAGGGCTAAACAAGCATAGATAAGGACACTGAGGTGCATAAATTCACCTTAGATCAATATACAATCCAATACTTCTGAATCACCCACAGAGATAGTTGCACACAAGGGTTTAGATAAAGACTCCAAAGAAAAACCTAAATGTAGTAAATATTAATCAGAATACAAGAAGATGTATCTTGGATTAAATAAAGCAAAACCTAAATGATGGCATACTGAAAGCATACCCATGATCACAGAATCCAAAGCTTCTGCCACTAGCCTACCTAGTATATCATACAAATGGCCATGTTCACTACCATACTAGGTGTTTACGTAACCACCTATCTTATCTACCTGGTGACCACCTCTAGAACCTTAATAACAACCCGTACAACCTTGTGTACCATCCTAGCTAAAGTTTGTACTGCCCTGATCGGTTGTGCACTCTAAATAAAAGTCCCAATCATCCCACGTTTGGAACACTCTCTAGAAAAGTGAACAACCCTATAATCGTAACATTCCCTTGGAAATTTCCTCATTCTAGAAAGTCTAGCTGATCCAAAATGGCCAACTTGGCCCAATAACCCTAGCTAAACACCCATATGCTGCTGACAGCTACTCTGACTACCAAAACCACTATAATTGGGCTGACCCCTATCTAATATCTAAAGAGCTACCTAAACAGAGCTACTAGGATGACCTTGATGCTGATAAAGTTGATATTGGAATTACCTAGACTAAAATCCTCGACCTCTCAAATATGAGCCATTGTGGCTCCCATTATAACCACTGATCATTGGGCCTCTTATCTCTAGCCCTTGGGTCTCGCGATCCATATCCTCTATAGAATAGACATACTTAATAATCTTGAAGAAAACTTCCCATAAGTTACCAAACTATGAGTATCCTATCAAATCAGTTGTCTCAAACCTCTAACAAAGCATCAAATTTGTTCATACTCTGTAGGCAGAATTATAGTGGCATGTATAACTGGCTCATGAAATCTTTCCTCATACTTGGCTGTAGTCATAAAACCTGGTCTCAATGTAGAAAAGTGCTTGTGCATGGTAGGAAGCATGCAGTTCCCCAAGAAACGCTTGAATAACTGACTCAAAGTCATAAATGGATATCCAGCGGGCCTAAAATCCAGATAACCTTTCCACTACCACCTCATTACTATGTCTAGATAATAAGTAAAAATATCGATTATCATAATTTAGACAACCCTAAATTATGTAATATCTCCTCATAACTAGTAAGAGACTCATAAGCATCCTCTCATGAGTTCTCGACAAACTTAGGTAGAGTTAATCTCAAAAATTAACCCAACATCTTTTGTTCCTCTGTAGACATAACTTGCTATGCTATTACCAGTTGTGGAATTATTGATGTTGGCGGAAACTCTTCTCTGGGAGCCATGTTGTAGGATTCACCCCTAAATTAATACTTCCTCATGTTGCTAGATGAGCTCCATTAGTCGGCACACTGCCAATTAACCCCAAAAATAGAACTAATGCATCGTAAAGGACCGATGATGCTATAAACTTGGGTGGTTTTTAGGATGGCTCTATCTCAAATGCTACAGTTGTGGAAGAGTATCTGGCTCAAGAGTAATAACAGGATATAGTGATGGCTCCTTATCCTGATTTTGAGTTGGAGTTACATCTCTATCCAGTCCTCGACCTCAAGGTTGACTTTTACCTCTTACAAGAGCTCTAGTAATAGGCTCAAAGTTCTAATCTCGAATGTTGTACCATGCATCCTAACCATCTGTGGAAGATCAAAAGAAATAAATTAGAAATCAATAAATAGACAACATATGGAAGTGAACCAAAAAGATGATATTTTCCTAAGAATGTTCTATAGTCTCCAAAAGATAGGATACGTATATCTCCATTTTAAATTGTGGGACACTACTAAATATTGGCTCTTATACAAACAATATCGGTGAAATCTAGGGTTTCATATCAAGCTGTCACGGCATAATTTCTCAGGTTATAACGGCACCTGCTTCAACCCACATGTAGGTAAGCCAAACCATATCCTAAAATGACAAGGAATGGGCTAATTAGGCAGAAAATAATGAAAATGTAAAAGAAATCAATAATAATAGTAATGTATATATATACACACACATACATATAACACATTGTAAAGAAAGAGAGGGGACAAATGAACAAAAAATCCCTCAAAGACCTAGTAAGGAAAGTACTAGAGCCACTATAACCAAAAACAAGAGTACTAAATAGTATTCAAAATATAAATATATGCAGTTGTACCAAAATAGAAAAGACAATAATTGATATAGATAGAAGAAGATCAACCTCAGACTTAGAAATATAATCCTACCTCTAGATCTGTATCAGAACTAGAGAATAGCATTGATATTGATAACTCATACTCAAATCTACATTAGGTAAAGAGATGCAAAAGTATAGTATGAATACGGGTAATCAGTAGGCATCATCGGCCGATTGAGTTCAAGTATGGTAAAAGCATAAATATAATGTAAGTGTGTAAGCTAAGTAAACAGTAACAAAGGTATATAAATATCTAATAAACTAGGCAAGTACAATAAAAGAAGTAAATAACTTAGAAACAATATAAAAGCACTAACTATAACCTAACTAGGCCCCCATAAGACGAGAAGGCACACAGAAGAAAGCAATTAACCCTTTCAATCCCTATTAATCTAGCAGATGTAGACAATAGATAACTAACATAGAAACATAAATACCCAATAACTGAATGGATTCCAAGTAACCTTTTGATTCCAAATTAGTGATGAAAAATCATGATAAATACCAGTCTTGAAATGAAACTAGTAATAGTAACAAGACTCTAGGCTCAGGATTCTAACCAAAACTAGTGGATTATAACAAGAGGCAACATAACTCATTGATGTTTCGGCTTTTGATAGAGCATTTTTTATGTTTTTCTTGGGAAAATTGCATGTTTTCAAGCAAGAAAGGTTGCATGTAATGCTGGTTTTTAGTTTTTTAGGGTAAGGAGCTAGCTGAAGGAACAGACTCAGAAAATTAGAAGAAAAACACTTTTGACGATCAAAATGATGAATCATCAGTCTTGCGGTAGACCACTAACTAAACCATAATGTCCAAACAGAGTCCATGACTTTAGAAGACCCAATGACGGCCCATGTGGTGGACCATCAATTTTGTGATGGACTACTATTTTGGCCGTCAGCGCTAAACAGAACCAGTCTTCTTGAAAGACTCAGCGATGGCTAACATAGTGGACTGTTAGTCGTGCGACGGACCACCACTTCAGCCAACAGAACTATGCAAAACTTGACTCTTAAGGATCATCAACGACGGTCAACATGGTGGGCCATTAATCTTGCGATGGGCCACCACTTTGGCTGTCAGTCTTAGCCAGAACGTGACTTTTTAGGATTAGCAACGACGACCTAAATGGTGGACCGTCAACCTTGTAACCGACCACCACTTTGGCCGTCGCTCTAGATGCGAGTTTTATAATTTTAAATTTTAAATCCTTTTTGACTGGAAACATATAAAAACCCTATTTTAGATTTCATTAGGTTTTCCATACTGAAAAATACATTGTTACATAGTTATTCTCTAAATTCATTAGAGATTTGTGGATCTAGATTCATTTATCATATTTTCTATCGAAGATTCAAGAACAACAATTAGGACTTTCATAAGTAAACTTTGAATTAATTTATGAATAACACAATGGTCTCTTCTCTATCTTGGGTGGAAATATGTGGCTAAGCTCTCGTAACTAGGGTTATGGGATCCTTGATGTGAAAATCTTATTTTCAGTTATGAATGTGGTAGATTCCCATAATTAATTGATATTGCATAAACCTTTCTTCACTTAAATGACTTTTCTTGGTTGCAAACTTGAAAAGTCAGCCCAAGAATAACTCTTATTCGAATAGAAAAGTGTTTTTTGGGAAAAGAAAGGATTTACATAAATCTAAAGTCCTTAACCTTTGGATAGAGGGTAGATGCCTTAACCAGATCAACCCATGTCAGAATATAGTTGAATAAATAATATGTTTCTTAAGTTTGAAAGAATTAAGGGATAAGCTACTCATTTAGGTTGAGAAACTAATGGGTAAACCATAGAATTAAATTAATCTTGCAATTAAAATTTTTTATTAGGAATTCAAAATAGTTAACAACTCTAGCTGCTTAAGCATCTTAGTAACCATAACTCTTGTTTGACTTCTCTTATTAAATTACTATTAGCAATATAACCTACAGTTGGATTACTTTGTATGACAAATATTTGATTATAATTGATAAATCAAAATTCCCCTCTATTCTAGGACCTTCGATCAATAGTATAGTAACAACCACAATAATTAGTGAACACAGTATTCCCTATGGGATTCGACACCCAATCTAGTTGGTTTCTACATTTGACAACGACTGCTTACACTCTCTAATGAGAGTTGTAATTTAGGCATATCAAATTTTGGTGCCTTTGCTGGGGAATATGGTTGTAAATTAAGTTGTGTTTCTTAACTAACCTTTGGTTAAGTTTCCCGAATTTTACTTTTATTATTGTTTTTATTCTGTGCAGGGGAGTTATTGTGTATGCCAAGTACATGAAGATCAGGTGCACCATTATTACCAATAGATCCTGAACCGTAATTAATTTAAAAAATGGCAGACCCCTAAGATGTTAAAAGACTAGTCGCTCTGGCTAGAGCTCAACTAAATCAACAGAATGACGGCCAGTAGGAATGTCATCCTAATCCTGATAATGATGATTTAGGAGATGATGACTTATTGGATCCTAATAACATAAGGCGTGTAGAGAATATGGATGCACCAGTGAATCAGAACATAAATAGGAATCTCCCATTTAGGGAAAGGCAAGACCATCAACCAGTGTAGTTTGATCTAAATGATGATGAAGATAGAATGGATGGAATAGTGCAACTAGAGCTATCATTCCTCCACCTCTAGTACTAGGAGCTAAATTTAATATTACCAGTATGATGATTCAACTACTTCATCTTAAGGGGTTGTTCGATGGTCTTCCTAGAGATGATCCAAACATGCATTTGGTGAATTTTGTCACCATTTTCAAGTCTTTTGATAATCCAGGAGTGGGTCAGAATACTATTCGTCTGCGTTTGTTTCTATTGTCTCTGTCTGGGGAGGCGACACTATGACTAAATAAACTGACTCCTGACTCTACAAACAACTGGAGGTAGTTGAAAGAGGCTTTCTTATAAAGGTTCTTTCCACCCTCCAAGAGGGTACAGTTGAGGGATGAAATCATTAACTTTTGATAGATTCCCACTGAAGCTCTTCATGAGACTTGGGAGAGGTTTAAAAAGAAGCTAATGCAATGCCCAAACTATAACATGATTGATATTCATTTGATAAAGAATCTTTATCGGGATTTGAACTCTATTACAAAGCCAGTCATAGATAATACTGCAGAAGGGTCCTTTGTTGACCTTACTTTTCTAGAGGCTTTAAAGATGCTTCATCGGATGACCAATAGAGTAGAGGTTAGCATACCGGGGATTATGTAGTAGAAAGCCCTACTATGTCTGGTAGTATGACTGCAGAGCAATGCAAGAATGAGTTAGAACATGACCAAGATATGGGACATTTAAAGACAGATAGATTTGCTGACTAAGCATCTATTGTCTGAAAAATAGAGAAGGTCAAAGTTGTTATATCCTAGGGAAGAGCTGACTCTGATTCGGAAGAAGAGGGAAACTATCTAAATAATTAGGGGGGTTTTGTGGCAATAGACAGTGAAATCAAGGTCGGAACTATTATGACCAAGCTAGTTACAAGGATAGAGACCAAGGGAACTAGAAGACAAAAAATGATAGAAGTGGACTATATGTACCTTTTGGAAGCAGAGATAAAATTGTAACTAGCTCTAGAAAGATGTCCATAGAGGACATGATAGAGAAATTATTAAAGGGAGTTGATACTACCAACTCTGGGTGACTACTATGAAGAGTGATTTATCTTCCATGAGTCAGCTGGTAAACTCACACTCTACTTCTATCAAATAGTTGGAGCAGCAAATAAGACAACTCTTAGTAGCATTGAATAAGACAAAGAGAGGAACTTTGCCAAGTGATACAGTTCAGAACACTTAAAATGGTAGCTCTTCCATGGCCATTACCATATAAAGTGGTAAGATATTACTAGACCTATCTATAGGAAAAGGTATGATTAAATACATGATTGAAGAGGATATTGAACATGAAGAAAGTTATCCAATAAAGTCTGAGAAACTGGATGAGGTAATTGATAATACACCATCCAACTATTAGCTGGGTGATAAGTTAAAGAAGAGAAGGGAAAGGAGACTGAAGTGGTGGTTACTATGCTCCCAAAACCACCTCCTCCATTTCCCTATCAATTGAAAAAGAAGGCTGATGACTCAAAGTTTGGAAAGTTCATGGACATTCTTAAGAAGTTAAAAACAAATTTTCCATTTGTGGAGGTATTGGAGAAAATGCCCGGGTATGAAAAGTTTATGAAAGACCTTGTTACGAGGAAGAAGGTAGTTAGTTATGAGTTAGTGGACAATCTCAATAATTATGGTTCTATTTCCACGACGTCATTGGTGCAGAAGAAGGAAGACCCAGAATTATTTACTATCCCATGCACTATGAGGCCACTTGATTTCACAAAAGCTCTATGTGATTTGGGATCTAGTATAAAACTTCTTCCTGGAGTCCCTCCTAAGTGGGAAATTTACTTCAGAATAGACCTTCTTCCTAATACTTAACCTATCTATATCCCGTTATAAAGAATGGTCCCAGCAAAACACAAAAATTTAAAAGAACAGTTAAAGGATCTCCTAGATAAGGGATTCATCAGACCCAGCATATCCTCTTGGGGTGCACCAGTTCTATTCGTGCATAAGAAAGATGGTTCTCTTAGAATGTGTATAGACTACTGTTAGCTAAATAAAGTCATGGTCAAGAACAAGTATCCACTTCCTAGAATCGATACTTGTTTGACCAACTTTAGGGTGCCATCTACTATTCTAAGATAGACGTCAGATCAGGCTATCACCAGCTCAGAGTCAGAGAATGTGACATTCTAAAAATAGCTTTCAAAACTCAATATAGTTACTTTAAGTTCCTAGTTATGTCATTTGGTCTTACCAATACTCCAGTAGCCTTCATGGACTTGATGAAATGTGTGTTTAATAAGTACTTGGACATGTTCATCATAGTCTTCATTGATGATATTCTTGTCTACTATCGCAACGAATATGATCATGCAAACCATATCATAATATTATTACAAACTCTTAGATTCCATCAATTGTTTGCCAATTTTAGTAAGTGCAAATTTTGGCTAATGTCAGTATGTTTCCTTGGTCATACAGTTTCCCATGATGGTGTTAGAGTTCTTCCTCAAAAGACCAAAGTAGTGAAAAGCTGACCCAGACCCATCTGTCAATAGATATAAGGAGTTTCTTGGGTTTGGCTGGCTATTACCGATGGTTTATTGAAGGATTTTTGTCCATTGTATACCCTATGTCCAGATTAACTCAGAAGAAAGTCAAGTTTCAGTAATTATATTTTTGTGAGAAGAGTTTTTAGGAGTTGAAGACTTGACTCACTACAACCATAGTTTTGACTTTACCAGATGGTTCAGACATATTTATTGTATATTATGATGCTTCAAGAGTTGGTTCGGAGTGTGTTTTGAAGTAGAGAGGTAAGGTCATAGCCTATGCCTCTAAACAACTTAAGACCTATGACAAAAATTAACCCACTCATGATCTTGAGATAGCAGTCGCCTTGTTTGCCTTAAATATTTAGAGGAATAATTTGCATGGGGTATGTGTGGATGTGTTTACAGACCACAAGATCCTATAGTATGTGTTTTTTCAAAAAGACCTGAACCTATGTCAGAGAAGGTGGTTAGATTTGTTGAAAGACTATGACATGAGTGTTCTATATCATCCAAGGAAGGCCAATCTAGTGGTTGATGCTCTCAATAGGATGTCTATGGGTATTATTGCTCATGTGGAGGATGGTAAGAAGAAATTAGTCTAGGAAGTTCATCAGCTTGCCCGACTAGGTATCCCCTTAGTCAATTCAGCAGAGGGTAGTGTATAGGTGTAGAATAGTTTGGAATCCTCTTTGGTTTTTGAGGTAAAAGAAAAAAGCAAAACAGAGATCCTAGTTTAGTTAAACTAAAAGAGTGAGTCAGATATCAGAAAGTAAAGGTTTACTCCAAAAGAGGATATGGTGTGTTACGCTACCAGGGTAGGCTATGTGTACTATGTATGGATACAGGATTCTTGCAGAGAAGCATAGAGCACATTACACAATTCACCCAGGGGACATTAAGATGTACCATGATTTGTAGGAGATCTAATGGTGGAGTGGGGTGAAGAGAGACATTCTAGAGTTTGAGAATTAGAAGCCTAGTGGGTCTATGAAAGAGTTCAGTATTCCCACATAGAAGTGGGAGTAAGTGGACATGGATTTTGTGACGGGTTTACCCCGTACTTGCTGGAAAAATGATTCAATTTGGGTCATAGTAGATAGGATGAATAAATCATCTCATTTCTTACCAGTTCATACCTCTTATCCAGCCGAGGATTATGCCAAGCTCTATGTTAGAGAGTTGGACAGATTGCATGGAGTTCTATTATCTATCAATTCAGATAGAGGTATGCAGTTCATCTCTTATTTCTGGAAAGCCTTTCAAAAGGGTCTTGGTACCCCATTTTACCTCAGTATAGTCTTTCACCATCAGACAGATTGTCAAGTAGAAAGGACTATTCAACTCTAGAAGATATGTTAAGAGCGTATGCCATTAACTTTAAGGGTAGTTAGGATGACCACTTTCCTTTGATTGAGTTTGCATATGATAATAGTTGTCATTCTAACATTCAAATGGCTCCATTTGAGGTGCTCTATGGGAGGGGATGTGGATCCCCCATTGGTTGGTTTAAAGTGGGTGAGGTTATAGAGGCAGGGTCTGACTTGGTATTTGATGTCTTAGAAAAAGTTCAGTGGATCAGGGAAAGGCTCAAGACAGCTCAGATACGATAGAAGTCGTATGGTGATGTGTGAAGAAAAGATCTCGAGTTTTAGATTGGTGACTTTATGTATTTGAAAATCTCTCCTATGAAGGGAGTGAAAAGGTTTGGCAAGAAGGGGAAAAACAGTCCCGAATATGTCGGTCCTTACCGAATTCTACGACGTTTCAGAAAGGTATCTTACAATCTTCAGTTGCCTTCACACTTAGCTTCAGTGCACCGAGTGTTTCATATCTACTTGCTAAAGAAGTACATAGGTGACCAAGTTATTGTAGTCCTGATCAAGGGCATTGATGTCCAGAATATCCTTTATTATGAGGAAATCCCAGTCGAAATTCTTGATTTTCAAGTTCGCAGACTAAGGAACAAAGAGTTTCCTTTTGTCAAAGTTCTTTGGCAGAATCAGTCCGTTAAGGAAGCTACTTGGGAACCAGAAGTACATATGAAGACCAAGTATCCCTACCTCTTCTCTGCAAACTTTGACTTAGGTCAAGGTAACATTTTTCCTTGAATTTACTAAGTTCCACACTCAGATTACCTTTACAACTCTGTATCGGTTAAGTTTCATAACATTCTCATATCATGCATACTTTCATGAAATAGCTAGCTGTTATCTCATATCTTAAAAATTCAGTCATGATTCAGTTATGCATGTCAGTTTAATAGTTTAGTATATTAGTAGATTCAGTCATGAAATCATGCTTCGGTTGTGCATGATCAGTATGTAAATTCAATCTATCAGTATTCTCAGCTTAGTCAGTCTCATTCGAGGATGAATGTTCCAAAGGGAGAGATATTGTAAGACCTCGCAAAATCCTAAGCTTAACTCAGTCCATTAAAACATTAAAATAGGTCCTAGACTTAGAAATTTCAGCTGAGTATTTACACCTACAATTATTTTATCCTTCATAATTTTTCTACCTTATTTTATGAAACTTATGAACTTAAAATATCAATACTTAGATAGAATCATGATCAGGTGTGTTAATTGGTTACTTTGGGTGAGTTTCAAATTTTTCAAACCTCGTTTGAATCATATTCAGGTGACCAAAATAATGGGTCAACGCAATCTCGATGCGTCACATCGCCCATTGTGTCAATAGATAATTTTTCCACTGCTTTTAGTGCAATTCTAGTGAACCAAATTGAACTCAACGCGATGCGTTGGTCATCGCATTGATGCCATTGATTTGGCGCGTACGTCAGTGGCACATTTTTAGTCATTAAAACTCCATGTCCAGAGGAGTCTTTAGGTCTTTTTTCCAACCTTAATCATCCCTAAAAACACGAGATTAATCTACTTGAAAGGAAAAATCTCTTATTCTCTCCCAAATTTACTCAAGAACAACCCATAGGGCATCCAAATTTGAAGACCAATCTTCAAGAACACACCATCAATTTGCACGGTTTACTTACAAAGGTATATTTGGTGTTCATCAAAGGGGTTCCTTCCACCCTTGGAGTTCAAGAACCTCTTTTAAAATTTCAAGATGATTGCTTTCATGAATTCCATGTTAAGTTAAATTGTATTCATGATTATGATTTTATTTGGGTCCTAATATATGATTAATTATAAAATTCATGTGAATTAAATAGCATGTGTGTAGTTTTATATAGTTCTATGTAGTTTCATGTTAGAAACCCTTGAATTTGTCAATTTGGAACTATGATCATGATGCTTGCATGTTGACTAGTATTATGTTCATAAACTATGCCTCCAAATGTTTGATATAATGGTCACGAGAGTAGAATAGTGAATCATGACATAGTAGTATGTGTACATGTTCAGGCAATACAAATGTTTGCTAAAATGCCTCAATGAATGAATTGTGACAAAGTGACTAGTTATTATTTTTTTAAGATTATGCTATGTTCTTACTATCTATTCTATCGAGTCTTGGAGGTATCCATTACCCAACAATCTAACTGCTAATAATATTTATAGTAGTTTTAGGATAGTCTCAGTGATTTCACGTACTGAAGTACTAAGTCATTAACAGAATTAAGTAAATTCAGTCAGTTCACAGAACTCAGTGAACTCAGTCTAGTTCAGTTAGAAAGAATGATCAGTAACAATTCAATCAAGCCTAGTACAATCTAGAAATTAGTTCAATGTCTATTCTGTTGGGAGTAGGAATCAGTACTGAGAAAAACTAGAGATGGGGGCATTCCTGTCAGTTAAAAGGGTTTGAGTCTTAGTAGCAATCCTTTCATTACATAACTACATAGCCAGCATAGGCTGAGATATCTTCCAACCATTATCGGGTTGATACATCTCGTATGAGTTTTCCTACCAACGAGGGTTGACAAAATGTCTTCCTTCCAAAGAGGGTTAACTCATATCCACTGTTAGTATCCCTTAGCAAGTGATACGCCCAAATTACACCTCTCTTAGGAGAGAGTAAGCGGTCGTTGTCAAATATATAACCCAACTAGGTTGGGGTTGAATCCTACAGAATATATGGTGCTAATTAAGTTGTATGTAGATTAGTTCACTTTTAATCATTTGATTCCATAAAATTAATAGGGGGGATTTGATTCAATTCACAAATTAATGGTTTCAGTTTAACAAGATGAAATATGTGCAGTAGTATTCAAATTCAGAGAAATAGCAAGCTAGGGTTATGTCCACCTTATAGTTTTTAATACTTTCTAACTATGGGCGTTACGAATTCATACATGCATCGTGTTTACAGAGAAATGATTGTATGTAATAATATAATCCTAGTGTTTCTCAACCATCAAGGACTAATTCACTTTAGTTCTCTCGAATCAAAAGCATTTACAAAAAACAATACGAAATCTCCAAGTAGTTAATCTTGCTAAGGCATTAACTTATCAAATAGGGTTGGTAATCCTATTTTATTGTCACTACTTTCTTTTCCGAACAATAACCTTTCTTTCAAACAAGTTGCGTTTTAAGGCATATCCTCTACGTTTGCAACCACGAGAATTCAAGATAAGCGAAGAGAGTATGATATAAACAAGTCAATGTATAATGAATTCAAAACCCAAAGTAATAGATTGTATGCTACAAGGCTTCCATAACCCTAACTAATAAACTTAGATACTCATGAATAAAACGAAAATCATCATAAATATATTCATCATACCAAAAACTAGAAGACGATCTTAGTGTGCGAATGGTGAAAGTAAGAGAGAAGAAATATTTTTCTCTCTCACCACCCTACGCCGCTGTTCTCCTCTCTTTGAATAATACAGAATAATTGAATCCTCAATAAAAATTCAGCATTAAGCCTTTTAATAATCTTTTCTCTCATAATTGCCTTCTAGGTCCCTGAACTAATTATAAATGACAAACTGGTCTTGGACATAGTTTCTAGGCGCCACATTTGGTCCAGATTGTAGTTTCTAGGCGCCACATTTGATCCAGGTTGCTACTCTCTCTTGTGTCATATGCCATCCGCATTCCATAGTCCCATAATGTCTTCATCTACCTCATTAATGCCTAAAATTATGCTAATCACATCGATTAGCTCAATTACATAGAAGTAGAGTCAAAACATACGAAACTAGACACTTTGTTCTCTAAACATAGCTAAAATATGGATAAATTATGGTGCTTAGGTGTATAAATAAACCCAAGATCACCACCCTACACTTAAAGATTTGTTCTTCCTCGTACAACATATCCATTTATACATACGACACAAGCCTTAGCACCCACAAAGGAAGACAAGATGCTCAAATAGACTCACACAACAATTATGAACAATAAATAGATTCAGGACTAGAGACAACTTACCCTCAAAAATAGACTCATTAAGTTGGCAATTTCATGCATATCCTTTAAGCATAGAAATCCTATAAATTACCAAATCTTCATCAACCATGTGCCCTCACAACAAGAAAATCACCCATAATCACTCACAATTATGCAATTTCTAACAAAATGGGTACAAGAATCAAGTTGCGCTCACTCTCACAAAGAATTCTCAAATTACTACTGATGACCATATGCTTGCCCTTAGTGTAATACTCCACTAATAGCAGAATGCTAAGATTTGGATCAAATAGGTCTTTTACGGGTTGTAATCCAGGCTAAAGGATGGGTAGGAACTATTTTGGCCAGAAATAATGACTATATTCCGTAAGCTCTTTAATACACTACATTATGCAATTAAGATCAATCTCTAACAACCAATTTCCACTTCTGCTATCTACACAGATTTGCTTTTCACCCCAACTCATTAAGCTTGATTAATAACAATATGGTGCGAGTATGCAATCCTTTAAAAAAAAAAATTTGCCACCCTTTTCATGTTACGCACCCCTATAATAGCCACCCTCAACTTAAGAAATTTTCCTTAGTTGAGGTGCACAATGTCTTAGATGAAACACGGCCAAAATAGGTTCATTGTAACATGTACGGGATAAAATTTTGAATTTTTTCAACAATTTTAACTACTCTCAACCACATCAATTGCTCACACTAATAACTAGACTTTGGGGTATCAATTTCACCTTTTTTTCTCTTATTGTCAAACTCCAAACTCACATTGATTTTACATTAAATTGCTTAGGATCTTTTGAATCAAATTACGGTCTATTAAAGAACGGATTAGGCTACTTATGAGGCTAATAAAAGAAAAATATAAAGGCTTAGTGGGGCTAGCTAAGTAATGTACAAAGGTAGGGCAAAAGAAAGTATGAACAATGTCTATCAAAGAAATGCCTAAATCATCTCCTAAACTCACAATCTTTATTTTGTTTTGCATACACACCAAGCAAGTTCTAGCATTAGTTGAAATAAGGAATATACAACAGTCTTACACACTCAGGGCACATGGTCAACTCAATTAGGAGCATTATAGATTCTCGACCAAACAATTACATGAATTCAATTAAAACCAATAATAACAACAAGAGTGACCACTAGAGCCTAGGTGTTTCTCATCCACATTAGGATTCATGCCACCTGTATGAAGATTCTCATTGGAACCATTTTTCTTGTACTCATCAAATCACCCATATTATCCATGTCAGTCACAAATAATTAAGTTAACTTCAATTAAGATGGAGATGGTGAAGTCACAACCCCATACTTAATTTGTTAGTATAAACCAATTAAGTGTTTTTATCGGGTACTCAATCTTCACCGACTTACACTTTGACATGGTGCATCAATATTAGTCACAATATAATTCATTCACTTCACTTCCCCCAATTCTATTTCAAGGAAGAACTTTTTTAACAGAATCATGCTCTACACTTTCAACCATATCAAGATATACAAAACGCCATGACTTTTACAACATCACCATGGCAAGAATCTAATTCATAATCCTTAATAAATCACTTATCTGTAACATAGAGTCACAATAACTAATGATTAAGAAAGTAAAAATTACCTTGTAGATGAAAGTTTGGTGAAAGAAATGGAAAATTCTTGAGATAGTTAATGTTGAAAGACAAAGAGAATGGTGAGAGAAATCTTATGCTGGTTAGGAGTGAAATAAGGATGACTTTGGGCATTCATGGTATGGATTCTATTAAAGGGTGAGATTTGTGTCGACTTGATCCAATAAAAAATGGATTATTAGGAAAAACATACACTAATAGGCGGCACCCATGAAATCTCCTAAGCATATGTAGGCGGTGCCTAACCCATCGCCAAAGTGATGCAGTGAGCATAGGCAATGGTATAAGCGGTGCATATCTAATCGCACACCTTAAGATGTACGGCGTATTATGCATCGTATAGTTGGTCCAGTAAGCATATGCGATGGAATGTGTGTCGCACTCTTGGTCGGAAAAGTTTATACCACGGGGGATTCGCCTCCACACCCCCATCGAGGTCAGTGGTGCACATCAGGATCAGGCCTATCAGCCCGATCCTTATTCTACCACCATAAACCTCATTGAAAGTCACACTATAAAGTCACACCGCGAAACTTTTTTGGGTCGGATTTACATAATTTTAGGCGCGAATCTAATGTGACTCATACTGGATCCTTACACATTTGACCACTCCAACTTACCTGTAATATTCCCATGACTCCTAAACTTACCACCATTGACATGGCTCACTTCCAAATCAAAGTTGGTACTAATAACCTCCTTATTACTTCATGCACCTAAACATAATCAAAAACAACAAAAATGATTAGAAAGAGGGGTTGCCTCCCACCAAGCGCCTAATTTAGTGTTGCAGCATGACCCAATCAACTTTTTCCTCCACCTTGAGGATATGAATTTCACCCCTAGTATCTCATCCATATTTTTGCCTCGCTCATACTGGGGTGATATAGAAATTAAGAAGCCGAGTAAAGGATGATGCATGGCAAAAAACTCAGTCTTAAAGTGAGGTGTGTTCTTATGTTGCTTATGAAGTGTAAAATAAAGAATATAGGATTCTTGGTCCTTATCTTCACACTCTTCCACTATTTTCGATGATTCCACGGACAAGATATCATCTAAACATAATGTGGAAAAATGCTTCGAGTGAGGCCCAACTAATTCTACGTCAAAATTCTCACTATCTACTACACACTCACTTTTACTCACCTTCTCGACATCCTCTCTTAAAATAGGAGTCTTTATTAGAGATTTTCTTGGTTTATTTTTTTGACTCTAGTACCAAGTCCTCAATCTTGGCATCATCTCTCATGGTTGGTTTGGTTGGTTGGGAAGTCACTAAGGGTTGCTCAACATCAATATAGTGTTCTAGCTCCTCATTTTCACAGTCCTCCATTATGTTAAATGATTCCACAGACAAGATATCATCTACGTATAATGTAGAAGAGTGTTTTAAATGATTGACCTCTACATCCATCTCCTCATGAATGATTATCCTCATTCCTTGATGCATATCACATTAGATATCATATGTTTCTTTATGGAGATTGAACATTCGTTCAAACAAAGCTTCAATGCCACTTCTCCTGGTGTTTCGTTCTTCTTTTTCTTGACCATAAGACCTGTTAAACTTAAATAAAGAACTAAAATTTGTGTTAGCACAATAGGGGGAAGGTGCATTAGGGAAACCACTCTAATGTCCATCTTGACCACCACATAAAGAACAATCATACTCCCAGAAGGATGGAGATGGTGCAGTCATACTAACAGTCAATTAACACACATAAACTCAATCGACAATCGTATTCCCCAGCAATGGTGCTAAAATTTGCTAATCCCAAATTATACCTCTCTGACGAGAGAGTAAGTGGACGTTGTTAAATACATAACCCAACTAGGTTGGGGTCGAATCCCATAGGGAATATAGTGCTAATTAAGTTGTATGCAGATTAGTTGACTTTTAATCTTTTGATTCTATAAAATAAATAGGGGGATTTGATTCAGTTCACAAATTAATGGTTTTAGTTTAACAAGATGAAATATGTATAGTAGTATTCAAATTCATAGAAATAGCAAGCTAGGGTTATGTCCACCTTATAGTTTCAATACTTTCTAACTATGGGAGTTATAAATTCATAAATGCATCATGTTTACAGAGAAACGTATTTTATTTAATAACATAATCCTAGTGTTTCTCAACTATCAAGGAATAATTCACTTTAGTTCTGTCGAATCAAAAGCATTAACCAAAAACAATACGAAAAATCCAAGTAGTTAATCCTGCTAAGGCATTAACTTATCAAATAGGGGTTGGTAATCCTATTTCCTTATCACTACTCTCTTTTCCAAACAACAACCTTTCTTTATAACAAGTTGCATTTTAAGGCATATCCTCTATGTTTACAAGCACGAGAATTCAAGATAAGCAAAGAGAGTATGATATAAACAAGTCAATGCTTAGTGAATTCAAAACCCAAAGTAATAGATTGTATGCTACAAGGCTTCCATAACCCTAACTAATAAACTTAGATACTCATGAATAAAATGAAAATCATCGTAAATATATTCATAATACCAAAAAGTAGAAGACGATCTTAGTGTGCGAATGGTGAAAGTAAGAGAGAAGAAATATTTTTCACTCTCGCCACCCTAACCCGCTATCCTCCTATCTCTGAATAATGCAAAATAATTGAATACTCAATAAAATACAGCATTAAGTCTTTTAATAATCTCTTCTCTCATAATTGACTTCTAGGTGCCTGAACTAATTATAAATGACAAACTGGTCTTGGACATAGTTTCTAGGCACCACATTTGGTGCAGATTGTAGTTTATAGGTGCCACATTTGGTCCAAGTTTATACTCTCTCTTGTGTCATTTTCCATCTGCATTCCATAGTCCCATAATGTCTTCATCTACCTCATTAATTCCTGAAATCATGCTAATCACATCGGTTAGCTCAATTACATAAAAGTAGAGTGAAAACATAAGAAACTAGGCACTTTGTTCTCTAAACATAGCTAAAATATGGATAAATTATGGTGCTTAGGCGTATAAATACACCTAAGATCAGCAAGGTGCTAAAACCCTTTAAACAAGGGTCACGGGTTGGACCCTAACTTAGTTCATTGAAAGGGTATGTCATTTAGATGAACACTCTCACAATTTCAGTTTCATTTTTAGACTCAGTATAAAACCTCTCTTCAGTATCAGAATTAGGACTATTAGATACAATCACCCAACCCTGTTTAGAACTTAGTTCAGTTCTATAGAATTAAGTCTGTCAAAAATAGTCACTCGGTTAATAATAATATAGTATCAGTAAACTCTAATATTAGTCTTTTATTTCTTAGAAATCATATCCTGTACTAAATGCGATCTCAGTTACAATATAAGTAGTTATGTGCATAGCATTGCATAATCAGCATGTTACAGTAGTTTCAGATATATATGTACTTGCACTCAGTAATATTCATGATTTCTTATCCAGTCATTGTTCATGCATATGAACCCCTACATTCAGCCTTACCTCACCTAGTATACTATTATATTCAAAGTACTTATATATATCTTTCTTTTGCGCTATGATGTCTTATGTCATAGGTTCAGAAGCATGGGCTCTAGACCGTACCTAGCAGCCCACATTATCAATAGCAGATTTAGTGGTGATTCCTCATAGTTCTTGGATAGAGTATTATTTCAGTTATTAGTATTTCAATGGTCAGAGTTAGTTGGGGTACTATCCAATCATCTCCATATTTAGACAGTTTAGTTAGAGTCTCTTCAAAGTAGATTATTTCAGATAGTTGTTCTATTTTTACTTTTTATTTATCAGTATTCAGTGTTTGATTTTATTCATGAACCTTACGATAAATTCAACCTTATTTCTGCATTATTACAGAGTTATTATTATTCAGTTATGACATCAGGTACTAGTCATGGGTTAGCTTATGGTCCTTCAGGATTATGAGCACTGTGTGACATCTGAGGTACAGACTCAGGGTGTTACAATATCAACATATCATCATTATCATTCTCCAACCTTGTCAAGTTTCAATATTATCATAATATCCTTTGGCCTTTTTGGGTATCAATATATCAACATAATCTTTTGAGATTTAATCATTTATATGTCATAAGTGCAAATATATTCAAACATCATGATTTCAAGCAAAAATAAAAATATAACTTCTCATAAATTAATAAGTATGACTTCTAACGTAATGCTTGGCACAATTGCTAATATTATCAATAGGGATGTTTTCTAGTATGATGTAATGACCTTCAAGTCATTTTCATATTTTCAATTATTTATTATTTTAGTGCCTATCCATTGCTTTCCTAAGTCATTTATGACTAGCTAAGACAAAAATTTCAGTTACTGAGTTGTTTGTTTGGTTTTTAGAGCCAATTCACTATTTACAAGTCATTATTGGTTCTAAATAGCCATGGAGTGAGAAAAATAGTAAAATAATCTTGAATTCAAATTTCAAATATGCTATCAGCTCTAAAATATCTATTTTAGGCTATGTAGACCTTTGGTTCTGGTCTTGATGCACCAGTGTTCATTTTAACCTATTGGTCAAAAAGTTAAAAATTTAAAAATTAGATATGGGACCCATATTTGGTTGAAATGATCTTGGATGGAAAATTCAAATTCTCCATCACATTTTAAATAATAAATTTAGTATGGTTACATAGTTCATTTGCATATATTGGATCCAACTATCTCCGAAGGCATTGGTAGAAACTTGGAAAATTTCTAAGTTTTAGTTGTCAATTGTGTTGGCAGAAAGTTATGTGATTGCACCAAGGAGTATGGTGATTGTCATATATGTTCCTGCAACCAAGTAGTATGATTCCTTACTTAATTGTGTTATTTCCACATCTGGATACCTTGTATAGGTATAAAAAGACCCTTTAAGTTGTATTTTGGCTATTTCTCACCTATTCTTGAGATCCAAAAAATCCTAAAATGGTGTACTAACTTAAAATTGAGTCTTAGGTAACTTGCGAGCTTGATTAATATCTATTATCAGGACTATATTTTGATTTAAAGTAATATTTCATCTGTTTCTTAATGAATTTCTTAGTTTTTCACCCAAAACTCCAAATAGCTTGAGGGCTTGATTTTAGCACGAAATTAGCTTGGTTTTCACCAATTCTTGAGGTTTATGATTCCTTGATCATGTATGAACATTGGGTTGACCTCAAAAATATGATTTTCATAAGTGGGACCTACTTGAAAATTTGGTGTCATTTTTGGACCCAAATAACAATGGCGCAATATGGGTATCATTATTCTCGTATTGATGAATAGGTTACAATTTCATAGTGTGATGGCATTTTGTGATTGTGAAGTAAAGAAGAACGTTTGGTGAACAATTTAATGTTTTGTAGTTCTGCTTTGAGGTAGGCTTCTTTCTACTCTTCTTCTTATGATGATGCCTGTTATATAATGCATGTGAATGTGAATATTAAGAGTGATTATGGATAGATTGACTTATTCTTAATTATTGAAGTTTGGGGATTAGATGAGGGTTTTGACCCATAAGGTGAAGTACTTATTACACTTTTAGAAAACTATTGCATTCTTCCTAAATTGAACTAATTCATAGAATAGATATGATATGATGCTAGTTATGGGATGTGGTTTTAGTCTTGGAAGTATGATTAGTTTGATTAATCTTAGTTCTGTTGTTCTAGTTATCTTGAAACCATAATTTAGGCGGAGTTGACTTACATACCCATGTTTCTAGGTGAAATTACTATCTCAAGATTGGTTAAGTCTTACTTGATTTCTACAAATTTAATAAGATATCTTTGCCTAGTTGGGGTATAAATTTCCTAAACATGGAATTTGAGGATTAGAAGTGTGTTCTTCCGAACTACCTTAGGCTAAGACTTATTTTAGCCCTTGTGAACCTATTTACGGATGTTTGGCATAGTTGAGACTAGTAATCCTTTAGTGTAAGGTTACTTCATGTCTTGGTTAGTCATATTGGTATTTCCCTAGATAATGATTAATGGCTCATGACAAAGATATTCCTCATAGATGTGCTATTTGGCCTATAGAGATGATATTTCTCATAGATGTAAAATTTTTCCTATCGAGATGATACTCCTCATAGTTAGTATTTATAAATTATTGATATGAGATGCCTTATTGATGTGATATACCTTAAATTTATTATTTATGTCCCAGTGATATATTATGCCTTACAGATATAAGATGCGTATTGATATTTTGCCTCTTAGATATGAGATATTTATTGATCTTATGGCTCCTATATGTGATATGCTTATTGATATTATGCCTCATATATGTGAGATGCTTATTGATATTATGCCTTCTAGATGTTAGATGCTTGTTGATATTATGCCTCCTAGATGTGAACTAGTTATGCTATAACTTATAGGTATGAGATATCTTTTAAATATGATTAATGATATGAGTTCTAAATATGTATGTGAATCTAAGACTGTGATTATGATGTTGTAATTATTCCAGCCATATTATTGGGCCAAAGGCCACGCTATGATGTTGGTTGGGTATCTGGGAAAAGTTCATCGTTGTAAATAATGCGGTTGTAGTTTATGTATATATTGATGTTTATGGTTCCATTGCTTGAATATTAGTGATGGCATGCATAGATTCGGTACATTAATGATGATTAATTAAGTGAATAAAACTATTCTAGTTTAAATCTGATCTTATCATTAATCTTCCTAAATAAGGTTTGGTGCCCACTTTTAACCTTAAATAGATTTGTTTCATACTAATAAATGCCCATCTTAATGAATAACTTATATGTAAAAGAGCTAAATAATGATGTTTTAAGTACTTGATCGAGATAGATTTTGATCTATGACTTCATACTACTAATTATTTTGGTCGGAGATTCTGACCCTTTCTGCCCTATTATAATGATTTTGTCTCCAAGTTCACTCCGAGAAATGAATTTATGGATTTACACTCTTTTTAGACATTGCTTGAGTTCTTGTACTTTTTATCTCGACATACACATCTCTTTGGTATGAGATGGAGAAAGATATTGTACTGATTATATAGATTTTGGGTAAAACAAGTTGATAGATTTTAGTATTGATGTTATATAAATTTATTAATGATTATGATGATACTAATTATATACTCGGCAAGGACAGAGGATATTTTGATGAGGATATATTGATATCGGATAAGGCTGGAGAATATGGTGATTATGTTGATGTGTCTATGTCTACATCTACCGATTTGAGTTTGTCTAGCCCTATGTATGGTAACTATATACCCGGCAAGGCCGAAAGATGATTATGATGATGATGGTTGATATCATGAAGTTGATTATGATGATTACATTATGATATTGATTATATATTTTGCATTCATTCTTGCATATAAATATCCTATAACTAATATATTCCTATATCTATCATCCTATATGGGGGGGTTTAATAGGTATGGGTGATGACTATGCCTTGTGATATATTGTATATTGATTGAACCTTCTGAGTCGGAGGTAGTGGGGGCATGTGATTGACACTGCTAGGTATTTGATTGTTCGTACTAGTCGGTTACTCATATTGTTATGATCTTTGTTATGGCTAGCTTATAAAAAATTGTCTATAGATTTATTCTCGAGATTTAAGGTATGATTCTCATCTCTTATATCTTATGAATTTATTTCTATGCAAGACTAGCTTAAGATTAGACATATGGATTAGAAACCCTGACTATTCTAGTACTGGTTCCTGCTATGTTTATAGGGTCTTAAAATGCTAGTTTGAAGATGTAGACTATGCTTTGAGTATATATGTATATGTATATGTATATCTAGCTAAATATAGTTGTGGTGATACTATATATCTATTTTTTCCTTCATTTATTCAGATTGCATATTCATTTCTTAGTCTTGTATACTGTTATATATATATAATTCTTTTGCCCTTTTATTCATATACTTAACAGGGATATATGATGTAGCATTGAGATTCCTAAGTATCGCTAGAAAAGGATAGTTTATCCTTGATATTTCCTTAGCCATATCATGCTAGTTTAGTGGCTATGAGTAGAATAGTTGCTCTTACTATCTCACTAGCTTTATTATATGATTGTTTGACACTTGGGTGTAGTTTTTATTTTGTTTATATGTTATATATATTTGCATTATCTTTGGAGCTTATTCGGTAGTTGTCTACTGAGTACCACTTGTTTGATAGCATACTACAATTTCGTAGCCTGCAGATCATAGTATGGGTTATCGCCATTGATGTATGCATTGAGATTTCAAATTGGACTTGTAAAGATTATGTGCATCCTTTGTTTTGGAATTATCTTAGTCCGGATTTCATTTGTAGGCTGGTTCAGCCTACTACGTGGTTACCTATTGTTCTTCTTTACTTCAATTGGATTATTGTTAATAAGTGTTCAGATGATAGCCCATGAACTCGGTATCGGTTATTTTAGCTTCGACCTCAAATATTCAAACAAATTTGAGAATTTTGGATGACATACTTAGTGGGAGTAGTATGCTTGGGTTGGATTACACTTTGTTTATTCTTGGTTAATGGTACATCCTGGAGTGAATCATTTAGTAATGAGTAATTATGCCTTGATCTTCTGGATTTTTGTCTTGGTTTATTTGGACTAGTTTTAGCATGGGCATAGATTGTATTCCTTGATTATTTCCATTGTTGTGCTTAGATAGCGCCTTATGAGCTTATTCTCATGTTTTCTATATGGACTTTCAGCAAACCAATTTTAGTTCTTTGAGTACTCTATGATGAGATTGTACGGATAGGGTCAAGTGATTTTCCTCTTGGTTTGGAGTGGATAGCTAGTATAGATTGGTAAAATAAGGTTATATTTGGACTTGAAGTCGGTTGTATGACTCATACCTTGATTTTCTTTTGGCTTGGATAAGACTTGGATTTTTTTGGTTCGAGTTTCAAGATGTTATCAGTGTGTTGTGGTTTAGATTTGCATGTATCATCCTTTTTTGATCTAGTTAAGGTCCAGTTAGTGGTTGAAGTTGAGTTTTAAATATTTGGAAGTGAAGTGAAATAGCTGGTTGAAAAAGGGATAACTGTAATAAGATCTCTTTGAAGTGTTCTCTCTTTGTGAAGGATATTTGGGAAGTCATGCTCAGATCATGCGAGCCTAGTACCTAATCTTTTTGAGATTTTGAGATCTTTCTATCCTTTGACTTTTGAGGACAAAAGTCCTTTTAGTAGTAGATATTATACTGACCCTTTAGGTTATATTTTATATTTCCACTTATTTTCATAATTAGAGCTTATCTATAGCTGTCCCAAGTGATTTATGACTTGCTGGGACTGACAGTTTGATTATCGGGAAGTTTATTTGGTATTTTAGAGCCAATTCCCTGCTAAGAAGTCTTCGATGGTTCCGAATGGTCACTAGGGAAAAAACTTAGTAAAAAGATCTCAAATGCAAATTCCAACTGTGCCAACAACTCTGAAATATCGCTTTTTGACTAGGTAGACTTTTGGTTTGGGTCTCGATGCACCCGAGCTTATTTTAACCTCTTGGTCGAAAAGTTGAAAAATAAGAAATTTGGGTGTGGAACCCATATTTGGTCAAAACCACCTTGGATGAAAAATCCAAATTTGACCTCACGTCCAAAACATTGAATTTAGTGTGGCTACATAGTTCATTTGCATTTATTGTATTCTGAATCAATCCCAAGGCATTGGCAGAAACTTAAAATATTTCCAAGTTTCAGCTATCAACTGTGGTGACAACAAGTAGTGTGATCGCACCAAGGAGTATAGCGATCGCCATACCTGCTCCTGCAGACAAGTAGTGCGATTATACTTTTGGTTGTATTACTACCGTGCCTGAATAGCTGGTATGCATATAAAAACACCCCTTAGGCCATGTTTTGCCCATTTCTCAATCATTTTTGAGAGCTAAAACGCCTAAAATAGTGTGCTAACATAAATTGAGTCTTAAGATGACTTGGGAGCTTGATTAACATCTATTATCACAAATATCTTTAGATTTAAAGTTATATTTTATCCATTTCTTGATGAATTTCTTAGTTCTTGACCCAAAATCCCAATTTGCTTGAGGGCTTGATTTTAGCCCCAAATTAGCTTGGTTTTCATCCAATCTTGAGGGTTATCATTCCTAGATCATGTATGACCGTTGGGTTGACCTTGAGAATGTGATTTTGATAAATGATGGGACCTACTTGGAGTGTTTGGTGTTATTTTTTTACCCAAAGAACAATCGTCCAATATGGGCATCATTGTTCTCGTATTGGTGAGTAGATCACAATTTTTATTGTGTGATGACATTGTGGGATTGTGAAGTGATGATGGATGTTTGGTCAATAATTTAAGGTTTTGCGGTTCGCCTTTGAGGAAGGCTTGTATCTACTCTTCTTCGTAAGATGATGCATGTTATATATTGCATGTGAATGTGAATGTTAACATTGATTATGGGTAGAATGATTTATTCTTGATTATTGAAGTTTGGGGATTAGATGAGGGTTTTGACGCGTAAGGTGTATTGCTTAGTACACTTTTAATACCCTATTACCTTCTTCGTAGATTGAACTAATTTGTAGAATGGATATGATATGATTCCAGAGTTAGGATGGGGTTTAGTGTTTGAAGTATCATTAGTGTGGTTAATCTTAGTTGGTCTATGCTAGTGATCTTGAAATCGTAATTTAGTTGAGTTAACTTAAATGCCCATGTTTCAAGTGAATTCTTATCTTAGGATTGGTTATGATTTACTTGACATCTGGAAATTTAACTAGAGGCCATAGCCTAATTTGGGTATGAATTGCTTAAACATGGAATTTGAGGATTAGAAAGGGGTTCCTCCACCTCGCCGTAGGCTTATACTAGTGTTATCCTTTGTGGACTTATTTATGGATGTTAGGCATAGTTAAGACTAGTAAGCCTTTAGTGTAAGGTTACTTCCTAACTTGGTGGTAATGTTTGTATTTACTCGGATAATGATTAATGGCTTATGGCCATAATATTCCTCATAGATGTGATATTTTTCCTATAGAGATGATATTCATCATAGATGTGATATTTGGCCTATAGACATGATACTCTTCATATTAATGATTTATCACTTATAGATACGAGATGCCTTATATATATGATAATCCTCATAGTTATGATTTATGGCTTGGTGATATATTATGCCTCCTAAATGTGAGATGGTTATTGATATTATGCCTCCTAGATGTGAGATGCTTATTTATATTATGCCTCATAGATGTGATATGATTACAATTATGCCTTATGGCTTAACGATATGTTTTACCTTGTAGTTATGCTATGATTTATAGATACGATATGGCTTACAAATATGGTTAATGATATGAGTTTTGGATACGTATGTGGGCCTAAGGCAGTGATTATATTGTTGTAATTATTCTAGAGAAATTATTGGGCCAAAGATCGTGCTATGATATTGGTTAGGTATCCGGGCAGTGTTTATCCTTTTAAAGGATGCAGTTGTAGTTTATGTGTATATTGATGCATTGGTTTTATTGTTTGAATATTGGTGATGGTATACTTAGATTTGGTATATTCATGATTATTAATTCGATGAATGACAGGATTCTAGTTAAAGTATGATCTTATTATTGGTCTTCCTAAACAAGGATTAAAATCCCATTTTTAAGCTTAAAAATAGATTTCTTCATAATAATAACTAATTGTATTAATAAAGAACCTATATGTAAAAGATATTAACAATGATGTTTTAAAGACTTGACTAAGACAGATTCCAGTCTATGACTTGATACTACTAATTACTACTATCGTGAGAGATTCAGACCGTTTTTGCAATCTTATATTTATTTAGTCCCAAAGGTCACTCCGAGTAATGAATTTATGGATTTACACTTTTTTTATCAATGGATTGAGTCCTTGCACCTATTATTTCTACATATACAACTCTTCGGTATGGGATGGAGGAAAATGTCGAATTGATGATACAAAATTTGAGTAAAATCCAATGACTGATTTTACTACTGATGTTATATATGTGTTAATGATTATGATGATACTGTTTATATACTCAGCAAGACTGTAGGATATTATGATGATGATATATTGATACCTGGCAAAGCCGGAGGATATGGTGATGAAGATAAATTAATACCCGACAAATTTGAAGGATATTGTGATGATGATTTATTCATAACGAGCAAGTCTAGAGGATTATTATATTGATGTGTCTATGTATACATCTACTAGTTTGAGTCCAACTAGTCCTATGTATGGAAACTACATACCTGAAAAGGTCAGAGAATGATTATGATAATGATGGTTATGATTATAATGGATATTATCGAGATGGTTATGATGATTACATTGTGATATTGCTTATATATTTTTCATTCATTCTTGTATGTGCATTGTCTATCACCAATATGTGCCTATATCTATCAGCCAAATAAGGGAGGGTTGCATAGGTATGGGTGATGACTAGGCCTTATGGTGTGTTGTGTGTTTATTGAACCTTCGGAGCCTGGGGAGGTTGAGGCATGTGATTGGATCGGGTAGCTATTTTGTTGACTGGACTAGCCAATTACTTGCGTTGTTATGGATATAGTTATTATCATTTTTATGACTATTGTTATGGCTAGTTTATGACAGATTGTCTATTGATTTGATGTTGAGATTTTAGGTATGATTTTCAACTCTTCTATTTCATGATTTTATTACTATGCATGACTAGCTTATGATTACACATACGGATTTGATACCCTGAGTATTCTAGCACTAGTTCCTGCTATGATTATGGAGTCTTAAAATGCTAGTCTTATGATGTAGGCTATGCTTTGAGCTGACCTTGTATATATGTATATATATATCTAGATACATATAGCTATTGTACTACCATATATCTCTTTCTTCCTTCATTCTTATAGATTGTATATTCATTTATTGGCCTTGTATACTGTTATATATATCTTTTTTAGCCCTTAAATTCATATATTAGACAGGGATATACGGTGAATCATTAAGATTCCTGGGTATGGATTGAATTGGATATTTTATCCTTGATATTTCCTTAGCCTTATCATGGTAGGTTAGTGGCTATGAGTAGAATAGTTTCCTTTACTATCTCACTAGCTTTATTATGTGATTGTGGGACACATGGGTGTAGTTTTCATTCTTTCTATATGTTTTATGTATTTCCATTATATTTGGAGCTCAGTCGGCAGTTTCCTACGGAGTACCATGTGTTTGATACTCATACTACACTTCTGCAGCCTGCAGATCATAGTACGGGTTAATGTTGTTGATGTGTGCATCGTGTGAAGCAGACATGGTTCGAAATCTTAGAGTGAGCTCCAAACTTTAGAGTATTATTTACCTCGCACTTATATTTTAGACTAGTCTCTTTGTTCTATTCAAATATGGTTGTATTTGAATATCCATTTAGCACCACTTTTGTATCCTTGTTATGTTAGAAGCTCTTGTACTTATATCATCAAGTTTTGGGGACTATATTATGTATTTGATATTTTATTACATCTATTCCACATTCATTCCCTTATCGGGTTGGGTAGTCCATTATTTTTTCTTACTAGGCAGTCCTTTACTAGCTGTTCCAGACTATGGGTTTGGCTTGCCTACTAGATGGTTATAGTAGGCTCTATCATAACCTGAAAAATTGAGTCGTTACACATTATTACTAACATAATATCTTAGAATAACCACAATCATAAGCAATATTGTGAGCAATAACTTATCAATTGTATATTCAATGGCTTATCATTCATATAGAAATTAGCTTATCAGTAGCTTGAGCAATAGCTAATCAATTGCATAATCTATTGTTGTAACGCCCCGAATCTGGTCCCCAGAATGCTACATGGTGCTCATGACCCCAAAGGACCACAAGCTAACCCATGATTGATATTTGTACTTGAACACTGCATAATATATTGTATAAATATAGAATAAAAGGCTGAAAAGCCATAATGTTAAAATATCTGATAAAGTACAACATCTAAAAATACGGTATATCAATACCAAAACAACTGAAATAACTGTCTGAACATACTATAGTTTGAAAGTCCCTAACACTGTACTGTCTGAATAGGGAGTTGATGGGATATGTCCCCAACTAACTCCAACTACTAAAATAAACTAAGTACTGTAGAAGTGAAGTAATCAAATATAACATTCTCGAATGATGAGGACTCACTGCTGACTCTGACTACTGAAACTGGAATGCTACTGATGCTCTGGAGCTCGTACTTCTGAACCTATGGTATAAAATACCATAGAACAAGTGTGTCAGTATGATTGAATGTATTGGTATGCTAGCGACGTAGTATGAATGCAAAGGGTTCATATGCATGAACAATACTAACTGACTATATAACATGTACGTGAGAATAAATGCATGAATAAGTAACTGTAACTGAATTCTTGATAATACTAACTACTAAGTCTGAATACTAATATCATGAGTTATATGTAACTGATGTAACTGATACTGAGTGACTGTATCTGACAGCCTAGATTTTGTAGAAGTATTTGAGTTCTATTACTGAGATGAGACTAATGTTGTAACTGTGGTAAGAAGTCCTTTAACGACATGCCCCTAATAAGCTATTATAGCTGAGTTGGGGTCCAATCTATATCCCCAATTGGAAGGGTGACAATACTGCACCACTGGTAAGGACAAACTGTGAATGACCCTCATCTAACAAGTATTCTAATAAGAACGGAGGAACCCTCATCTAATAGGTTAAGACACCTCATCTACCCTCATCTAGCAGGTTTGATGTTTCAACCTACTCTGGCTACATAGTTTATGAACACAAGGATTGCTTCTAAGAATCACACCATGTGCTCGTAGGTGAGTTCCTATCCATGGGCTCACTCGATGCTGAATCCTACTCCCATCTGAGTAGACACTGATCTGAATATACTGGACTGAATTGGACTGATTTCACTTAATTCCGTTGACTGATGGAATATTACTGAGATCTGATAACTGACTGAGATTACTGTTATTACTGATATTTCTGGACTAATACTAAATTTTTTGAGTTTTCCTGAGTCATGTAACTAACTGAATTTTACTGATCATGGCTTGATTGAGATTATCCTGAAACTAACATTGGCTCTAGGCACACAGCTAAGTCATTGGGTACAAGTACCCCCAGGACTTGATAGCATGAAACTGACAAGACATGAAACTACTTGAAGACATGACCATAATCGATAATTCATAATACAATCACTTGGGAGTTTAATTAAGAACTTGGTTCTCATACTCTTGTTCATGAATAAGAATGCATTTAAATAAATCATGGTTACACGATTCTAGTATCATGGGCATTCCATCAAACAATTTCAATGTATCACAGTAGCATGAGAGTTATTTTAAAATATAAGGATAAAACATGGATTCATCTTTTAGGACCTATTGAGTCAATAAACATAAATCTTACTCTCTTACTTACTCTCTTAGGCATTTTATCAAGCATCTAGTATGCATAACTTAGGGCTTAAGCATGAACATCAACTTAATACATCAAGTTTCTTCATTCAACTCAATGTCATCGATTTTAATTCATACATTAACAAATTTTCATGAAAACATATTAAAGCTTCCAACTTGGAAGTCTCACAACAACATAAACATGATTATAATCAATCCATGATATGGGTTTCACAATTCATGATTTGAAAATAGGATTCTTTAGCTTCATGGATGAAAGGAACACATGAATCAACACTAAGCATATCTAGGTGGATGATTTCTTGAAGATTTGTGGAGGAAAGCTTGAATTCTTGACTTGGAATTAAACACATAGGGTTTCTTATTCTTGGGGATTGATCTTTGAGAGAAGCCCTAATTTAGTGTTTTGTATGAATGATGAAGTTATGAGCTCTTTTCTGGTATAATTAGGGGTTAAAATGGGTAAAAAAGACCCAAAAACCTTTTTAACAATGACTTAAAAGCACTGATCGAAAGTGGAAACAGTTTGGGCAACGTTCCGTCGGTCTATCCTATCGTACTTGGCCAGAACCTGAACTTTCTATCTCGTCTGCGACGGTTTAGGTGATGGACTGTCGAGAGCGCGATAGATCGTTAGTCCTGACCATTGCACTTGGCCAGAATAATGATTCACTACCTTAGTCCCGACGTCTTGGGGGACGGTCCGTCGCTAGCTGGACAGTTCGTCGACCTGACCGTCGTTTCTGGGCAATTCCAACAACTCTCTATAAAACGTCCATAACTTTTTACTCCGATACTGGATTTAGATGAAATTGGTATCTTTGGAAAGCTAATTTAATTTCCCACATGTTAAAAAGTCAAAACTAGGGAAATTCTTTCTGATTTAAACATTATTCACTTAAGAAGTCATCCCTAAATATTCTAGAGACTAAATTAGACTTCACAAAAGTTTAGGGTGTTACAATATCTCTCTTTGGGAATATTCGTCCTCAAATAGGACTGACTAAGCTGGGATATCTAATAGACTAAACTTACTTAAGGTTCATGAAAATCTGAAACATGATTATATGACTGGAACTACTGATATTGTGAAATTCCATATTGAACATGCATATATGATGCATGAACACTAACTGATGAATACATGAATGGAATCGCTGATAAGCTGAATTTATCAAGCTAAAAATGGATATCTGATGCATGAGTACATAACTGAGTTGATACATGAATGCATGACTCAATGTGCAATGGTACTTTAAAATACCAAGATTGTAACTAAAATCTGAATATGAAACTGAATAGGCTTAAGAAAAGCTATTACCTTGGGCTGAGTATGAGTTTGCAGAGAAGAGGTGACTATACTTGGTCCACATATCTGCTTCTTCTTCCCAAGTATCTCTCTCAACGGATTGATTTCGCCAAAGAACATTGACTAGAGGGATTTCTTTGTTCCTCAGTCTGTGAATCTGGTAGTCAAGGATTTCGTCTAGAATTTCCTCGTAAGAGATACTATTCTGAATATTGACGCCCTGAATAGGGACTACAACTGCTGGGTCACCTATGCACTTCTTAATTAAGGAGAAATGAAAGAATGGATGCACTGAAGCTGATCTGAAGGCAACTCAAGCTCATAAGCTACCTTGCCAAAATGATTGAGAATTTTGAAGGACCGATATATTCGGGACTGAGCTTTCCCTTCTTGTTGAATCTCTTCACTCCTTTCATGGGAGAGATCCTTAGATAGACAATGTCATTAAGCTTAAACTCGAGATCCTTTAGTGAACACGCATGAATGGGAACAAGATAAAATGACTGAGTCTATATCGTGTGACATAAACTGAGTATAATGAATTGGGCCATTGCATACATGGCTTATAGTTGTGATTGGAGATTAAGGGTCCACCTATGAGTACCTACTACTCCAAGATAGGTTCCTTACATAAAAAGGGAATAACATGTTTAGGTAATGAAAGTTCAGGGGATTATAGTCTATCTCCCCCTGGGACACTACGCCCCTCCAAAAATGCTGGCTTGGCTGAGATATTGAGGAGAGACTGGAATGATGCATATGGCACCCATGAATAGAATCGTGACTGAATATCTAGGATCTGAGATTGAGTCATGAAACATGAACTGAGATGAACACACAATAACTTGATTGTTTCATCTTGGATTGGTTACATCCATGAGATTTCAAATAGTGTAACTAGATGGACAGAATGGGACAATATGTAAACATGTCTGTCAGACTGTCAGACTAAAGTACTGGTTGTTCAAACTAATTCCTACTGAATGACTCATCTGATCTGTTGAATGACTGATGGATGAGTACTTGGCATGTAAGATTGAACTGTACTTAGTCTGAATAACTGACTGAGAATATGGACTTTTTGTAAACATGAGAAAGGGACTAACTGAGTAACATGAGATAAGTGAGCATGAATTCATGAAATACTTGTATTGTCTGAGAATGAAAGACCAGGCCTATAATATAATTTAGAAACATTAAGCTGAGGTACTAAAACACAAATAACATACGTAACTGATAACTACACGCTATGGTCAAGCAAACCTAAAATTGGACAATTGTACTGATCTGATTTCTGAACTGAGACTGAGGTTGACACTATATCTAAGACTGTAGTAGAGATTTCAATTAAATCTGTAATTGAGACTCATACTGGGACTGAATGCTTGTTTTTGATAATTGAGGTTTAGACTGGTACTGATATATTGAATTCTGATGGCTATGTAATTGATAACTGAAAGCCATGGTCCTGTAGGACTATCTGAGTCCTTTACTGAATACCGATTACTGAACTACCATTGTAACTGAGGACTGAGGGATGGAACATCGATACCACAGATTCATTAATGGATCTAAACTGAGGGTAAACATGACATAACCTGAGTTTGGTTGATCACTAGGAGTGGAACACGAGTCATATGGGTTGGACATACTGTAAAGAACAAAATGAGTACATGAGTTATGAGGTGCATGACCTGAGTCTGAAGGTTCTGTATTCATGGAACATGATCTATACTATTGAGTAAACTGGAACTCCTTATACTAGGAACATGAAACGCACAAGATTCTATGAAAGGTGCATAAATGTAAGTTGTGTTCATAGAACATGATCCGTAACGCAGAGTAAAATAGGACTCCTTATACTAGGAACTGAAATCATACATGATTTACATTAATGTGCACAAATATGCGCGATGATCATGGAGATGACAGGTAGTAAATAAACAGATATCATGATATTTGATGGGTTTTAGGGATCTATAATACTATCCTGAGATAGTTTGCATGATTATTAAGTTTGCATGATTATGTTCACTCCAAGAATAGAAAAGGATGACATCTATGAAGACTACGATGAACATGTCCAAGTACTGCTTGAACACATGGTTCGTCAAGTCCATGAAGGTTGTTGGGCATTAAGACTAAAGTACATGACTATGAATTTGAAGTAACTGTACTTAGTTTAAAAATTTATTCTCGGAATGTCACATTCTTTAACTCTGGGTTGATGATAGACTAATCTGAGGTCTGTCTTAGAGAAATAACTAGCACCCTGAAGTTAGCCAAACAAGTAATTGATTCTAGGAAGTGGATACTTGTTCATAATCATGACTTATCAAGCTGACAGTAGTCTATACATATTTTGAGAGAGTCATCTCTATTTTGCACGAATAATACTGGTGTACCCTATGGGGAAACACTGTACCTAATGAATCCTTTATCTAAGAGATCCTTCAACTGTTCTTTCAGTTCTCTGAGTTCTACTCTATAAGGTGGAATAGATAAAGGCTGAGTATCTAAAAAAAGATCAATACCGAAGTCTATTTCCCTTTTGGGAGGAACTACGAGAAAATCTTTATGAAACATATTTAAATATTCATTCACTACTGAGACTGATTCAAGACTGGGAATCCTTGAAATTGAATCCTTAACTCGAACAAGATGATAGAAACAACCCTTAGATATCATTCTCCTAGCACGTAGGTAGGAAACAAACTAAGCTCTGAAAGTTGAAATACTAGCCTTCACTCTAAGACGGGTTCATTTAGAAACTGAAATTGGACTGTAGCTGATTGTGGCATAGAAGGAATAAAGTCAATCCATGCCGAGAATGACATCAAAATCCATCATTCATGTTGGGCGTATTTATACCCCTAAGAACCATAATTTACCCATATTTTAGCTAAGTTTGGAGGATAAAATATATAATTCCTGCACTTTTAGTTCATTTTCCTTTAAGTGAGCTAACCTATGTGATTAGCATGTTTTTCAGGCATTAATGATGAAGATTTCAGCACTTTGTGGTCCTTTGGGCAACAAAGGAAAACTTCACATAAGAGGGAAGGCAGCTTTTGGAAGCTTGTGGACTGAATGTGACGCATGGAGAATTTGTCCCAGGCAAAATCAGTATTTCTAAATACTTAGGGGTGCAACAGTAACTTAGTAGACAAGGATATTATAAAAACCCTATTGCTGAATTTTTCAGCATTCATTATCATTATCATTCGATCATTATCATTAATCATTATTCAGTTTTCCGATTCTGTAAGTTTTGGACAGAGAAAAACGGCTAAGGCTTGAGAGACGGAAGGAGAGAACGACGCTCTTCTCTCACCAACGCTAATCATCCCCATATCCAAGATTACTCTAAGTTATGGTATGATGATTATGTCTATTGTGATTTCCGTTGAATCCATGAGTAGCTAAAGTTCTCTGTTAGGGTTATGAAAACCTCGTAAGATACTATCTATTAACTTGAGTTTGTGAATTATTGATATGTTATGCTACTTATATCATTACTCTCTTTGTTTTGATTGAATTCTTATGGTTGCAAAAATAAAGAATACACCATTATAGCATTAACTTGTTCGAGAGAAACGTTACATGTTTGGAAAAGAGAGTGTGACAAGGAAATAGGGCTTCCAACCTCTATTTACACGTTAATTCCTTAACCGAATTAACTTCTTGGAGAGTTCGTACCTTTAGTATACACTTTAGGCTCGAGAGAGATAAAGTGAAATAAATCCTTGATGGTTGAGAAACGCTTGGTTTTAGAATTAGAATACGATTCTCTATAAGTGCATGCATGTCTAAATTCCGCGTTACTCAAAGCTAATAGAGAAGTAGAAACTACAAGGTGGACATAACCCTAACTTATTATTCTCTGTGATTAAATCTTACTACATATATTATTCCATCGTTACTTTGTCAATATTAGTTCACACCTAAACCAAAACCCCCCTTTTCCTTGGAATTTTCGACCAACAGTCTACTAATAATTGCAACACTTAGTGACCACAGTATTCCCTGTGGGATTCAACACCTAACCCAGTTGGGTTCTATATTTGGAAGGGACCGCTTACACTTTCTAATGAAAGTTGTAATTTGGGCATATCAAATTTTGGCGTCGTTACCGGGGAATACAGTTGTCAACTAAGTTTATGATAGTTAATAGACCCTTTGGTCAAAGATTCTATAATTTTACTTTTTGTTTGTTGTTTTTGTTTTGTTTAGGTTTGGTTGAGTGCATGCCAAATACACGATGATCTGGTCAGCCATTATTACCTATAAACCCTGAACCACAACTTATTGGCAGAATGGATGCACAATGAGACATTGAAAGAAGGGCTGCTCAATTGGAGCAAGCTAGATTAGCTGCATTAGCAGCTGTGCAAGTACATCAACAGAATGTTGATAACCCAGGTCAAGCAACAAATCCTGATGATGAGGACCTGGGTGATGATGAGTTACTAAATCCAAGGCGTACAGATGAGGTGGCGGCACCTGTGAACAGGAGAGATCGTCAAGCTAGAGTGAAACCTAAACGCCGAGCTGTGCAGGCTCCTTTTGATGATGATGATGATGATGACAATCTGGATGGGGCAGGTGCCACAGGGGCTATTATTCCTCTTCCCTTGGCACGCAGAGCCATGTTCAATATCACTAGCACCATAATTCAGCTATTGCAGCTCAAGGGGTTATTTGGTGGACTTGTAGGCGATGATCCGAACATGCATCTGGTCAATTTTATCTCAATATGCAAGTCATTTGACAATCCAGGAGTTAGACAGAATGTAATTTGGCTGCGCTTATTTCCATTGTCTCTATCTGGAGAGGAAACTCTATGGTTGATCAGGCTAACTCCTGATTCTATTACTAATTGGAGGCAATTGAAAGACGCTTTCCTAGAAAGATTCTTTCCGCCATCCAAGAGAGCACAATTGAGAGATGAGATTAGCAATTTTCGATAGCTTCCAACTGAAGCTCTCCACGAAACATGGGAAAGGTTCAAGAAGAAGCTTATGTGGTGCCCAAATCATCAGATGACCAATATCCACTTAATGGAAATATTATACAGGGCTTTGAACTCGGTGACAAAGCCAGTGGTTGATAATGCTGCAGATGGGCCATTCATGGACCTTACTTTTATTGAGGCAAGTGATATGGTGGATCGTATGACAAAGCAGAGTAGAGCTTGGCATACCAGGGATTCTGAGGTAGTAAGCTCTACTGTATCTATAGGCATGACTGCAGAACAAAGGTGAAGAAAAAAGGAACGTGACCAGGATATGGCGCATATGAAAACGCAGATGGATCTTCTTACCAAGCATTTATTATCAGGGAAGACCAAAAAATTCAAGGCTATCATATCACAAGGAAAAGATGACTCTGATTCTGAGGAGGAGGCAAATTACTTGAATAATCAGGGGGTTTCTGAGGCAATGCCCAAGGAAACCAAGGTCGGAACAATTATGATAAATCTGGATACAAGGACCGCGATCAAGGGAGTTGGAAGAATAAGACTGACAAGAGTGGTTTGTACTTTCGTCCTGGAAATCGCGAGGCTGCGGCGTCTGGCTATGGGAAGATATATATGGAAGATATGATGGCTAAGCTATTGAAAGGAGTGGAGGCAACCAACACAGGAGTAAATGAGGTAAAGAATGATTTGTCCTCAATAAATCAATTGGTTGACTCGCATTCCACTGCAATAAAACAGCTGGAACAACAATTGAGTCAACTATCAGCAGCACTCAATCAAAGAAAAGTTGGCACCTTACCTAGAGACACTGTGCAAAACCTAAGGAATGATGGATCATGTATGGCTATTACTACTCGGAGTGGTAAAGTGTTGGAAAATCCATCCAAAGGCAATCAAGTAGTTGATAATACAGAAGAGAATGTTATTGAAGCACATTGTGATGAATCTATAGAAGCTGAAAATCAGAATGAGAACGTTCATAACACTACACCTAGACATCAACAGCTGAAAAAGATTGATAATCGGAAGCAAGATAAAAAGGAAGTGGTGGAGAAAACTCTTCCTCTTCAACCACCACCTTTTCCTTAGAGACTGAAGAGGAAATCTGATGACACCAGGTTCAGTAAATTCATGACCATGTTGAAGCAGCTGACTATTAATGTTCCTTTGGTGGAGGCGCTGGAACAGATGCCTGGGTACGCGAAATTCATGAAGGACCTTTTGACAAAGAAGCGGGCAGCAAACTATGAGCTGGCAGATAATGTTCATCATTTTAGTGCAATCGCTACAAAATCGTTAGTTCAGAAGAAGGCAGATCCTGGTGCTTTCACTATTCCTTGCACTGTTGGATCTTTGGATTTCGCTAAGGCGTTGTGCGATTTGGGAGCTAGCATCAATTTGATTCCACTATCTGTTTACAAAAAGTTGGGGTTACGCGATCCTACACCAACCAATATGCGGCTCGTGATGGAAGATAGGTCGGTAAAATGACCTGTTGGTGTCTTATATGATGTACTGTGAAGGTTTCTACCTTCATTTTTCCTGAAGACTTTGTTATTTTGGATTGTGAGGTGGATTCTGAAGTTTCGATAATCTTGGGTTGTCCTTTCCTCGCAACAGGAAGTGTGCTTATTGATTTAATAGCTAATGAGCTTTTATTTTGGATGAATGATGAAGTGCTCCATTTTGATGTATGAAAATCAATGAAGCAACCTAAAGATATGAATGTGTTCTCTGTAGCTGATATTTCTTATGAAGATGAGAAAGAATTATCTGTAAAAGAAGCAGCTCACGGTTGAGCCATTGGCTGCTGTGCTTATGAATTTTGAGCGTGGGGATGTTGAAGAGTATGAAGAAACTGTTTGTGCTCTAACAGGAATAGGGTCCTATTCTCATACCCCTAAGAAGCTGGACCTTGATCTTAAGAATCGACCTTCATCACCAGCGAAACCATCCATTGAAAAGCCACCAGTAATAGAATTGAAAGAGCTCCCCAATCACCTAAAGTATGCGTTCTTGGGAAGTGGAAATACACTTCCAGTTATTGTTGTGGCTGATTTAGGTGAACAGCAAGTAGCTGCTCTCATATCTGTTCTGAAGAGGTACAAGAGAGCCATTGGTTGGACCATTGCTGATATAATTGGTATCCCTCCTGGGATATGCATGCACAAGATTCAGCTCGAGGAAGGTTGTGTACACACTATTAAGCATCAGCGTCGTCTGAATCTATTCAGAAAATGATGGTCCATCTATCTCGATGAATTCTAAGTAATCGAGATAACTATGTCGTGCCACGACAATAAATCAAGCGCTACATGGGAGGCTACCCATCATTTTGTTTATCATTTTATTTCATTAGGATTTTGATTTTGATAAATAAAAGTTCAAAAAGAAGAGTCGAGCCACGACCAAAACTAAGGTGCTCGGTGGGAGGCAACCCATCTTTCTAATCATTTTGTTGTTTTTGATTAAGTGTAGGTTCAAGATGTACAAATGAGGAGATTAGTACCAAATTTTGATTTGAAAGTGAGTCATGCTAAAGGTGGTAAGTTAGGAATGATGGAGCAAAGGCTATAGGCTAGGCATTGCCTATGCTAATCTAGGCAATGCCTATGCTAATCTAGGCAATGGACAAGGCAAGGCCTATGCCATTGCCTATGCTCACTGCCTCACATAGGCAACGGAAAAGGCATTGCCTATGCCAATCTAGGCAATACCATAGGCGCGGCCTATGCCCAACTAGGCATTGACAAAGGCGCCACCTATGCCCAACAAGGCATTGACAAAGGTGCCGCCTATGCTAAGCATAGGCAAAGCAATAAGCACTGCCTACTTATCCCTTTGTGCCTCCTAACCCAATTGTACATGGCTAAAACCCAACCCATGGCTTAGTCTATAAATAGATCTTCAACCTTACAACAAAATTCAATTGTCTTCTAAACATAGACGCCGCCTAAGCTTCCCCATTCTCTCAAAGTTTTTCTTTTTGTTTATCTAATCTTGCAAGCTTATCTTCCCGAACCATCACCAAGTAAGTTATTCTTTTATATTTCGTAGTTGTTGCGATGTTATACGTATAATGATTTATTAGATTTTGAAGTGGTGTTTGGTGATAAAGAATATGGTTGGTTTTTTATGACGAATCTCGTCGAGTGAGAGGATAAGTGTGGGCCTTCTTGACTTTGTTCCGACTTGTATTTGATTTTTATACATTGTCATATTTTTATGGAATCAAAATTGTGAAGTTAATGCATAATCTTGAAAGTTGAAAGCTTGAATGTTTGAATGACTCGTTCATCGAGATACCGAGCATTATTGACCACAAGTATAAGATGGTGTGATTATTTTTATGCAATAACCTGAAACGATCTCTATGTAGTAGTCTTGTTCAAAACGTGCATTAATCCAAACATGAAAGTATAGTCAAGATTACATGAAATAGAGTTGGAAAGGATAGTCAAGATTACAGGAAAGTATGACTGTGCTAAACATGTTGGTGGAACATATCGCCTAAATATATGTCGAGAAAGTCTGAGTAATTGAAATCACTCACTTAATTAGTCTGTACCAAAAAATTAAGTATGGGGTGGAGCCATTACTATTTATTTTTAGATTGAATCTTCCGAGATGAAGCTAACATGACTCTATTGTGATCTCAGGTAGAATGGCCCCAAAAGGACGACAAGGAAAAGAAAAAGTGTCCACCTCACAGAAAGGTCAGAAAAAGTCAAGAAAAGAGCAAGGTGAGTCCTCCTCTCTGCAAGTGCCTCGACGCACTTTTGGGATCAAATGGGGTATATTTTGAGGAACCTCTGATGATGATGACTCTGATGATGATTCCAACACAGGGGGTATGACCCCAGACATGAAAGAGGAGTCAGACTAATCAAGTTTTCCTTATTTATTTTCCACTAAGGGCAGTGTGTCCCGTCTAAGTGTGGGGTGAGGGTATTTGTATGTTGTATTGTACTTCTTTGCCTACATTTATTTTTGTTTTTTTTAATTAGTCTTAATTAGTTAGTGAAATTGTAGATCTTTTAGATTTTGCATGAAATTATTCTGATAGACGGCATGGTATTATGACAAGAGTTTGTGCTAAATCATTACGATTGAGAATTTGGGCTCTAAGTATGACTCACTGTGTGATAATTGTGTGGTTTAATTCACTCATCTGTTGGGTCAAGAGTCTATAATGCTCCCAATTAAGTTGACCATGTGCCTTGTGTGTGTGAGGTTATAGTATATTCTATGTTGTGACGGATGCTAGAACTTGCCTGGTGTGTGTGTAAAGCGAAATAAAGAGTGTGAGTTTAGGATATGATTTAGGCATTTCTTTGGCAACCCTAAATTTGTTTACCTTCTTTTTACCTACCTTTGAGCCCCCTTTGAGCCTCTAGCTATCTTCTTTGGCAGCCTCATATGTAGCCCAATCCATTTTTTCAAGACCATAATTTGATCCAAATTCCTAAGCGCTTTAAATTGTAGAGCTATGTGGCAAAATAAGAGGAAGATGGTGAGAATGATGCCTCAGAGTGTATTGGTACTTGAAAATGTTATGAAAAGAGTGGCTATCATAGAGGTGCTTTATTAAAAAATATATATATATATATATATATATATATAAATAAGAAGATAGTTGTGTTTATGATTGAATAACAAAATAAGTGAAAAGGGGTTGGTAGATGAAATAAAGGTAGAGGGGTTGTTAAAAGATATTGTAAATGGCATAATGTGGTGTATTAAAGCGATTAGGGAAGATAGTCACTATTTCTGTCCAAAATAGTCCTACTTGTCCCTTAGCCTACATTACAACCTATAAAGACCTATTTGATCTTAAGATTAGCATTCTGATATTAGTGGAGCATTACACTAAGGGCAAGCCTATGGTCATCAGTTGCAACATAAGAATTCTTTGTGAGAGTGAGAGCAAGGACAGTCTTATACCCATGTTTAGAAAAATGCAAAACTATGAGTGATCATGGGTGATATCTTGTGTGAGACACACATGGTTGATGATTTTTGGATAGTGTTATATGATTCTTTGTGGCTTAACTTGTGGATACGAATTAACCATCATCACGAGTCTATGTTGGAGGTTGAATTGTTTCTAGTAATGATCAAGAAACCTACTCTTTGTTAATAATTGTCGTGCATGTCTTGTTGAACATTTTGGGTTGCTATTGTGAAATTCTAGTTAGGTGTTTGCAGGGACGTAATATTTTGTTCGAGGACGAACAAAGCTTTAAGTGTGGGGTGATGATGTTGGGCGTATTTATACCCCTAAGAACCATAATTTACCCATATTTTAGCTATGTTTGGAGGATAAAATATATAATTCCTGGACTTTTAGTCCATTTTCCTTTAAGTGAGCTAACCTATGTGATTAGCATATTTTCAGGTATTAATGGTGAAGATTTCAGCACTTTGTGGACCTTTGGGCAGCAAAGGAAAACTTCACATAAGAGGGAAGGAAGCTTTTGGAAGCTTGTGGACTGAATGTGACGCATGGAGAATTTGTCCCGGGCAAAATCAGTATTTCTAAATACTTAGAGGTGCAGCAGTAACTTAGTAGACAAGGATATTATAAAAACCCTATTTTTGAATTTTTCAGCATTCATTATCATTATCATTCCATCATTATCATTAATCATTATTCAGTTTTCAGATTCTGTGATTTTTGGACAAAGAAAAATGGCTAATGCTTGAGAGATGGAAGGAGTGAACGACGTTGTTCTCTCACCAACGCTAATCATCCCCATAGCCGAGATTACTCTAAGTTGTGGTATGATGATTATGTCTATTGTGATTTCCGTTGAATCCATGAGTAGCTAAAGTTCTCTGTTAGGGTTATGAAAACCTCGTAAGATACTATCTATTAACTATGAGTTTGTGAATTATTGATGTGTTATGCTACTTATATCATTACTCTCTTCGTTTTGATTGAATTCTTATGGTTGAAAAAATAGAGAATACGCCATTATAGCATTAACTTGTTCGAGAGAAAAGTTACATGTTAGGAAAAGAGAGTGTGACAAGGAAATAGGGCTTCCAACCTCTATTTACACGTTAATGCCTTAACCGGATTAACTTCTTGGAGAGTTCGTACCATTAGTATACACTTTAGGCTCGAGAGAGATAAAGTGAAATAAATCCTTGATGGTTGAGAAACGCTTGGTTTTAGAATTAGAATACGATTCTCTAAAAGTACATGAATGTCTAAATTCCGCGTTACTCATAGCTAATAGAGAAGTAGAAACTACAAGGTGGACATAACCCTAACTTATTATTCTCGGTGATTAAATCTTACTACACATATTATTCCATCGTTACTTTGTCAGTATTAGTTCACACCTAAACCAAAACCCCCCTTTTCCTTGGAATTTTCGACCAACAGTCTACTAATAATTGCAACACTTAGTGACCAGAGTATTCCCTGTGGGATTCGACACCCAACCTAGTTAGGTTCTATATTTGACAGCGACCGCTTACACTTTCTCACGAGAGTTGTAATTTGGGCGTATCAATCATCTCTAAGTTGGCTAAGTCTGCTAAAGTGACTTTCCCAGTTACCATGATTGGACAGCTCCTGTATACCCATTGGGCTATGATGGTTTTACCCACTATGGTAGAGACTGAAAAAGGGCTCTTCTAAAATTTCAGGACTGACTCCAAAATCAATAGTGAACCGCTCCCATTTCCACTTAGGAATGGGTAGCCTATGAATCAATCCACCAGGTATTAGATGCTCAGCCTTTACCTGCTAATAACATAGGCAGTAATCCATAAACTATGCTATATCACTAAACATACCACTCCACCAGTAGTGCTACCTCAAATTCCTATACGTCTTAGCTATCCTAAGATGGATAGAATACCTAGAGCTATGAGCCTCTTGAACAATCAACTATATCAAATTTCACACCCTCAAAACACAAATATATCATCAAACCTCAGAATACCCTTTGAATATAAGGTATATAACATCTGGTCTGAAATGATACAAAGTCTGCCATTCTCAAACTGACGACCCAAAATTTACTCTAACAAGGTAGATCTAGCCTTGACACTAGCAAAAATTCTTCTAGGGTTAGAAATATCAAGTAAAACCATTAAGTTAGCTAAGGATTTGATGTCCAAAGACAAATACTGCTCCAAAATTTAAATAAGGGCTAAGCTACCCATAATCGTTACCCTCTAGATCAAGGCACCACTATTGTATTGGCCTTGCTCGGATAGTATATAATAGAGATATCATAGTCCTTCAAAAGCTCAATCTTTCTACGATGGATCAAATTAAGCTTCCTTTGTGTCAAAAATGCTAAGGACTATGATGGTCTGTGAAGATATTATAACAAGCCACATACAATTAATGCCTCCAAATGTTAAGTACGAAAACTACTGCAGCTAACTCAAAATCATGAGTAAGGTAGTTGTGATTATGTACCTTTAGTTTCCTCAATGATTACGTAATAACACAAAGCCACTACATTAAAATATAACCCAAACCAACACCAGAAGAGTCACAATAGATGGGGAACCCCTCGCCCTCCACTAGAATAGTTAGAATAGAAGATAAAGTGAGCAAGTTATTGAGCTTCAAATAGTTCACCTCATAACTCATAGACCACTGAAATGACATCTCTATCCTATTCAGTCTAACCATAGGGTTTTCAATAATATCTAAATTCTTAATATATCACCTGTAGTATCCTACTAACCCAATGAAACTATGAACCTCAGTAGGTGACGTAGGCCTAGCTTAATCACGAATAGACTCAGTCTTTATTGAGTCGGCCATAATACCATCTCTGGACACCACGTTCCCCAAAAAGTTTCAGGCTCAAGCCAAAACTTGCACTTTGTGAATTTAGCATAAAGCCTATGATCTTTCAAATCCATAAATGTTGTTGGGGCATTAGTCTACCCATAAAGACATCATCAGTAACTCATAATGGCTATAATGAGAAGGTTGTATTAGGGATGTCCATATTTTTAATCCTCAACTTAATGGTAACCAGACCTCAAATCAACCTTAGAAAATACTACTGCACCCTAAATTTGGTCAAATGAATCTTCAATATACGGCAAAGGATACTTATTTTTTCACTGTCATTTTATCAACTACATGTAGTTGAGACACATATGCATAGAACTATATTTGTTCCTTACAAATAGACTAGAGCACCCCCAATGTGATACACTCGATCTCATAAAACCCTTACCCAAAATATATTAAAGCTAAAAATTTTGATTTTTAGCTTGATAGGAGCCATAGAAATAAGTTGAGTTCTAAGCTCAATGTCAATAGTTGATATTGCCAAAAACTACACCTCCTTGAAGTATAATATGGTCGATGTCAAATATAGTAACCCAATAGATATTTGGTCAAACCCATCAAAAATAAATCAAATATCTCTCACTAGTATGTTGAAGTGGCCAGAAAAATGCCAAAAAAGTAAAAAGGGAGTTTTGTTGTGGAATTAGTAAAGTAGAAATAAATCTTTATCTCTTTAGTTGAAATCAACCTGAGATGATTACTAGGTCTTTTTTCCCATGGTTTCCTAACTCTGTAGACTTATCGTTCTCAATACGACTATCTTAATGTACTACATTCAGAGTCTGACAAGATAGGTATCACCAACCATCTTGTGAACGCCTTGGTAAATTTCACTCTTTACCTTATCAGTCTCACTATGTCCCCTTACTAAACTTTGTCTTTGACCTCAGATCAACTATCTTCTTTTCGATCTCAGGTTTATTAAATGAGGGTTGGTAGCCTCGAATTTCAATCATAATCTTCTTTTCCCATTCTTGACTTCTCTTGTGAAGATGATGTCGAATACTGGAAAGTCCTTAACTTCTGCAGTAGTTAAGAAAGCATACAAATAAAAGAAGATCATAATACCTGCACACACATTGCTTTAAAAAAAACCTTATATTTTCTCTAATTTGTTATTAAGTTAGGGTTCCCATAACCCTACTTGGGCAGTTTAGCAATACATAGTTGCAAAGAGATCCATGGAATTCAATAAAGAAAGCATAGAAATATTCTCACAGTAATTGAAGAACAAAAAGAAACTCCCAAATTAATAATCAACCAAGAAATCAAGAACAAAGTATTTCAAGATCAAAAGTCGAATCTTGAAATAAATACATATTTGTGAATATATAAAGTGCATAAACTATAACAAAAATATCAAAGTGGTATTTATAGTATCTCAAAATAACATAGAAAACCTAACCAAAACAAAATAGAAAAATAAGGTCGACAGTGGCTCACCTTAGGCCATGAGTCATCTGGAATGATGATAACTCATTGTCAGCTTCGGTTGTCTTACTTTTGTACTCAGTGTGACAAGTCATCACAACACCCTACGAGTTAATTGTTAGACTCAATGTCACTCCAGTAGATTTTCTTCGTTAAGGACTTTTCTCACTATTATTAGAATAGTTTCTCCCTACAAGATATGGCATGTCATTATAACTCGTAGTCACCTTAGTTTCCACTAGGGCTCCAACTTGTATATCTTCAGACTTTGGCCAACTTTTCTGAGAAATAATTCATCGTATGACTAGTACTCAATTCTTAAGATTCATAGATAAATTCAACTTCACTCTTCCTCTAAGCAATCATCACTGCCAGTATGATGACTTGGGATCTGAGTCGTATAATTACCCAATGACTTGTAGTCTAGGAAGCAACTTAGGTTTTAAGAGGTTTTTCTTCTTATATTAGTCCACTTAACTTCCAACCTTGTTTTCTTGCAACATACACAAAAACACATATCATATATACCAAAATGGACTAAGTATTTATACATTTTCATAGTTTTAAGTATCCACATTGCCATAAAACCATTTCACATCAACACCCTCAACATAGAACATTTTTATGTCCTCAGGCAATGAAAATAATAAGAAAAACAACATGATGATTCTTAACCTAGGGAAATCAAAGGTACCTATGGCAATCAACTCAACTTTAGCTCAAAAACATCACCCTCTCCTATTTTCAGTTTTCAAAGACAACAGTGTAGATTTATGTAGCACAATAGTGCTACACAAGGGAATTAAGATATGACATTATATTAGTAACAAACAATCTAGCATATGTACAAATTACACTACTTATACAGATAAATAGCTAGCAACACAATCTATGTATCCTTAAAATAAAAAAGTCTCATTCTCACAAGATGATTATGCATATCAATGTGGGAAAGATCATGATACTCTCACATTTACAAAAAAAGTTCTAATAAATGTGCATATAATATCATATGCTTGCCCTCACTTTTTACCTTTGTTTTTTGGACAATCGGACTAAGATCACTATAGTACTTTATTTGACTTGTAACATAGGTTTGGGGTTGGTATGATACATTTAGAACTGTAATGACTAACCCTCCTTGAAACTAAAATTACATTTAGATCCCACTCCTTAACCACTTTTATTTTTTATTCCTCTCTTATTTCTTCCTTTTTACTGTTATTGCTTATTCAGGTTGGGTGTGGTTTCTTCTATTATTTTTTTGCTTTTTTCATTTCTTTTTCAATTATCTCTTTCTCTATTTTTTACCACACCCAACCCTACTTTCTTTTCTCCAATTTAAACCTTCTACATACCTAGTTCTAATTATGCACCCCTATGATAGCCACCCTCAACTTAGGCTATTTGCCTAAATTGCGGTGCACAATGTCCAAAGAGGGCCCATAGACAAAATAGTTTCATTGTTAATAAATTTGGAAGTTGAAAACAAGAAAATAGTCTATGTAAGCTTAAAATAGGATCAAGGTATTTTTATTATGATTTGCAAGGTTATTTAGGCTTAAAGATGACTAAATCAAGAATGACCTATGCTCATTTCCTAACAGCCTATCCTACAAAATAAGAAAGACTAACCGAGCAAATTCTTGATTAGGTTTGAACGCCTGCCAGGTTATAGATGATCCGCCATACGAATCTATCAAATCAGGTCTGCATAAAACAAATCTCCCCTAGATCTGCTTCTCCACCCAATCATGCACCCCTGCTCAATATTTGTCACTCGTCTCTCAAGGGTACCCAGCCTTTTCAGCATATTAATCATGAAATCCTGCGAGACTAGGTCATAACCACCTGGAGTTGGTACAAATGTCAATAAAATCAGTGTAGGAGATAAAATTGAGGCTTTTGAAAAACCAACCCATCAGTCGAGGCCTGAGGCTCATAGTGGGTAGTCGTTGTAGGGGGTGTCACTGATCACGCTCACCTATACCATTATTTTGGCGTAGGACGATCGTTGTCAATATAAAATCCAACTTGAGTTGGAATCTAACCCATGAGGAGTGTAACTATTATTTGAAAACTATGTATGTTGAAGATACTAAGTATTTATCCACAATGTAAACATAATGTAAGATATAAATTAAAATTTGGGTTATGGTTTGAAATTTTGTTTTAATAAATTCTACTTGAACTGCCAATTTAGAGCAACAACTGAAGATACAATTCCAATAGAAGAATAGTCCTGGGATTATGTTTTCCTAGGGGAAAATAGTGCCTGGGTACATGATAGTCAAATTCAAATTCTAGTTAATGAATGCATGGGTAGTCTAGGTTAGGGGTTTTGATGTTAGTCTTTCAACCAAACACCAAAATATCACCCATGGATTCCTTTAAATACTTTCTATGTGTGGCAAACAAATTATCCCAAAACCATTATTGGGAATCCCTATTCTAGGAAGATGCCCAAGACATAGCAAATTCACAATCTATCCTTATTTCTCAGATAACGTAAAGAAATAAGCTAATATCTAATTATTGTTCACAAATACTTGTCACCCATATGCCTCTTTCAAGGATTGTATGAGATCTAAAAGAATACCCATATCCCTCTTTCAAGGATGATGTGGGGTTTTGGAAAATTAGGGATTTCACCCATAAATTCAAATTTGACAATCAAGTATTAGTGAAACCCAATATCATTAACCAAGAATCTACACTAGCAATCAAGACCCATTCATATTTTCACCATATTCCAACATACCCCAAGATATATGTTTAGGTACTCATGAAGTTTGAGAGAATAAATAAACCTAAATTGACATTCAAATCTTCTATTGATGAGGAAAAGCAAGGGTATTCTAAAATTCAACTTTAATTACAACTAAAATCACTTGGAAAATTATCTACAATAGTCTTTACCAATTTATTAGAGCTTTTACAATGCCAAAAATTGAATTCTAGTTGGGAGATATCTCTAAAGTGAAAGGGTTTTTGACCTTTAAAGGATTTGGGTTCAGCTGCTTGACATGATGAATCTGCCCCTACACTATTTTTCGTCCATTGTGATCGTGCTCACTGGAATGCGATTGATATAGCGTGATCGCGACCATTGGGCCACGATCATAATAACTGAGGATCATCCATTCCTTTTATTTCTTGACTGCAATAGTGACTCTGAGCATTGCGATAGCAGTACTCGAGGGCCACCTGAATTTTAGCTTTTCCACTAACTCTTCCCTCTTTGATCTCTTTTCAGCTCACATGGGAATTAGTGAATTCAAATGAAAAATTTGTCTCATTAACACCTTTTAACCATAGCAGTGTACGTGAATTTGGGTGTTAATAATATTGTAAATTTACCACTCATCAACACCCCAACTTAAACCTTTTTTGTCCTCAAGTAAAAATACTTATTACTCAGTAAAACTATATAATAATAAGCCCATTTATACGACCAAATGATCACAATGACTTTGAACTTGATTAGCATCAACAAGTAGCTCTCAAGCATGGGTAAAGCTATTTTCACAACTTCCCTCAACATAAAGTTTAATGTCAAGGATGCAAAAGACTTTAAATAACAACAATGCAACAATCACTAACTCACTATAAGTGACTCTCCATCGATAGCAACTCAACTACACTCATTTCCCTCATTTTCGAAAGATGATAATTTTACCTGCCTCAATTTGTCTACATGCCTCCTCAGTAAAAGAAAATTCCACACACCGAATTATCTATTATGCAATAAGGGATTTAAGTTCAAACACTCACTCTCATAAAGAATCTTCAATACGGATGAGTATCATACAATATTATTTTCCTTATTTTAAATTATCACTACTATGAATACACTTAATTTGACATTTCAAAGGACATTTTAAAGACTATAATGTAGGCTTGGGGAATGGTATCATTTGGGTATAAAGTGACTACACCCTCCTTGAGCATCTACATCACATTATTCAATAAAATATTGGACCATGGGCCACTTTATTTGTTTCCAACTTCACACATGCCAACTTTTACTACATTGATTCACCCATATATTTGAAAGCACATTGTTCTCATTTATTTCTTTTGTGCAAGATATGCTTTGCATTTTTTTTATGATTCCTTTTTTTTACTTCTTTATTTAGTATCTTTGCTTAGATTTTAGGAATCCACCTACAATACCATGGCCCAAGGTCACCTCTTCCAAGACTTACCACACCCAACTTAGGATTTTATCCCCATGTTGCATTTCTAGTTTAAGGAGGGTAGGGTTCAAAAGAGGGGTCAATTAAAATGGTTTGAGGCTTGCAATGTGGTTGCCAAAGAAATGCTTGAATGCTCAAAATGGGTGACTAAGGTTACTATTCCATGTACGGGTAAGCTATTTAGGCTAAAGTGGGTTCCTATGTTCACAAAGAAGGCCTAAGATCATTTCACCAACAAAGCATAATTATGATTAGCCTTGAGATACTAATGGGCCAAGTTCAAGGAGACTTAATTGCATTTCCTACTGGAGACAAAACAAATTATTTACCATGTACTAAAAAAATGGACTTTGGAGTTACGAAAAAATGTAAAGTATTGTTACAAAATTTTTCACGTACATGGCCTTAGTTTTCAAAATAATTTTAGATGGAAGGAGGGTGTTTTCTTTACTTTTACACTATGCAAAATTTTCTATTGATGGAAACAAACCAAGTCATTTTCTCATAGTTTAGCTCTCATGAGGGCAAACCCTATGGCTACTCAGACTTCACCATGGGTATAAGTGTGATCCCAAAACTCAAATACTACGGATAAATAGACTTTCCCTGCATGTATGGCTCCAAACCCAATCACAATGATTTTCCCTTAAGAATGTCGTCACTCAATCTATTATAGGGAAAGGCTCATCCGACATCATTATAAAAAAGATAACAGTAAAATAAAAATATAAAAATAAAAATAAATAACTAATCCATGAAACCCCAACTAAAATCTTGCAGTGACCTCACTGCATAATCAGGAAAGCATAATAAAAGAGTAAAAGGTACTCCCTATAACCGCATCACGCATTATTGTCTTTCTTGGTGTCAACATCATCAGAGTCTGACCATGTAGCTGGGACCTCATCATCATTCATAGCCTTGGGAAAGGGAGGCCTCTCTTTGGGTTTCAGGACCATTCATTGGCCCTTCACCCCCTTCCACATCTTGGTGAAGAATTTGTATCTCTTCTTCTCCCTCTTTGTCATTGAGAATAATTTATCTCCCTACGCAAATATGATAAAGAAGAATAGGTTTTCTCAAGCTTAGAGATGTTGGCACTCAGCTCCTGCTGATTTGCCAAAAATCTCTTATAGTCAGTCTGTAAAACATAAGAAGAGAAAGAAGTAGATAGACCTCCTGGCCCCGTAGGCACCCTAGACACAAGTTCTTTGATTTCCCTCATCTCAACCAAGATCTCCTCAAACGACCCTACTATGGATGGCCTGCAAGAACAATATCCTCAAGTCGATCTTCCTCTTCTTTCTTTTACCAAGTATGCCTTCACCTCAAAGCTTGATATGGGAAAATAGGGTTCTTTGGATGCACCCAAGAATCTCTATGATACTCCTAAACTCCGACTTTCCTGCAAAGTTTTGTGATCAAAGAAGAAAATAAAAGTAAGAAGACACCTTAGTTCTTGAAATGCATTGTGTCTGAAAGCATAAGTGATCTAACATTCAAAGGAATATTGTCTAAAATACATGCAACCATCCGGGCTCTAACATCTAGAACATAGGTTATGTGAGTGCATGGGGAAACCCAACTACAAATAATGGATAACCCTATCCTCGCCTCAAACATGAAATCACACAATGATATACCCATTTTAGTGACAGCCCAAGGGACCTCTCTACCAGGACACAACTTTTCAACTAACCAATTTCCCGATTCACACCTCTTTGCCTGGAATTAGTCCATGTCCATATTTGGTAGCCCATATAGGTCATTTATTTGCTCATCCCCAAAGTGAACATTCTTCCAGAAATCCTTACAACTGGTTTGGAGAAGGATACTCTATTGAGGTTAGCATAGAATTCCCTCACCCAATGCTCATTTGTCTGACATAGATCCAGGTCAAAACATCTCCATAATGTGGCTATAAGCCTTACATGGAACGTCAGGAGCTTCTTTGGTACCTTATCCTAGCATATGCCTCTCTCCGAAAGTAGATTGATCTTCAGGAGGTCAGCATAGTGTATGGTTTTGCACTATGGGGCAATAAATAGGTTTTGTCAAAATCTCCTATCTTTAGCTTTAAAAAAACTGAGAATAACACAAAAGCATTAATTATCAATATTTACATGTAAAAACTATGCTATGTTATTTAATTAAGCTAATGGAATGGTGTTCTAATAATTTCTAGGCAAGAAATGGACTTGAAAGATATTTTGGTCTTGGTAGAAAATAGCCTCAGATGCAGCAATTGTGGGCTACTGAACTGAGATAAAGTTAATGCAATTGCGCCCCTATGACCGCGATTGTAGTAACTGAAGCATGCTCAACCAAAATTATCTAAATTTAAAACATCCAATTTCAATGCCCATTTGTGTTCCAAATAAAAAATTTACATTACGAACATGAAGCTTATTCCCAAGATGTTCGATCATGCCCTTAGAACACATGAAAATGATTAAGGAATTTGTTTAGGCATTTAATCAAATAGTTGGTGTTCACATTCTATTCCTATCTTTCTTTGAACAAACTAAGGTACTCAAGACTTCATCGTCAATGTACACACCAATAACAACAGCTAAACACACACCAACAAGCACATTTAAACTAAAGATTCTGCATACAAGACATAATTTTAGGTCATTCCTAAGACATGAGTTCTGAGACCTACATATAAGCATAAAAGAGAGAATTTAAAGCACATATCGGATTGAGAGATGAAGAGGGGATGTTTATACACTTTTAGATGCCCAAATTACAATCAAAATCAGTCGCAATTTGAGTGAAATTTAAAAAAAGAGTGGAGGGAAATGGGGGTGCTAATTAATCTTTGAAACAGGCTTGACAGCGATTGCAGGATGGGAGGTATCCTATCAATGCCATAAAAGTGGCCCGTATCCTTTAAATTTTAATTGTTTGAATAGGTTTTATTTTTTTAGTGATTAATCCATGAAATGGTAGTGCTATAATGTGTTTTGAATGAGGTTGAGAACGGGGAAGGGTGGTGCATTTGATTAGTGGGATGAACAGCGGAAAATGGAGGACCAAAAATTGGCCTCAATTGCCGCGATTGTGGTATGCGTGCTACTGCAATCGCAATTGTCATATAACCAAACTCTGAGCACCCTTATGGCCTCAAAAACGAGAGTGATAGAAGCAATATGCTCAGACATAGAATTCACCAACTAAACAACCATAAGGATCGACTGACAAAACTTAGCATTAGACATATCAACTTGAGGAGTCTTAGGAAGACTAGAGGGAACTAGCAGAACTCCATAAGGGCAATTAAGAACTGTACCCCTAGACCAGGTCCTTACTCCATACGTGGGATGAGTTATTTCCATATTATACTCAAATGGGATAGAAGAATATCCACAAGCATTAGACTTTTGGGGAGGCAAGATCTGAAATGCAAACAAAGGGAATTAGAGGAAATACTGGACCGTAGACTCCATAGCCCAAAAATGGAATAAAAGAAAAGGAAAATTCCTAAATACCTTATAGACTCTCCCTTATAAGTGTGGCAAGCTATATATCCATAACAGAGACTCTACTTGACATGGCTTTATGGACACCCATTTGACCATGGACCTAGGCTATGATACAAAGCTTGTCATGACCCAAACCAGGGCTTGGCCGTGATGGGTATCCCAAGTCCATGAGGATCAAATACCTCCCCTTTTGCCTAGTCAATCAGAATATAATATATTCTAATAACGGCAAAAACAAGCAATTAATATAAGTGAGATGAGTAAATGGATCAAATGAAAATAGGAATCCAATAGAATCCCAATCCACAGTAATCCACAAGCCTCTAGACAAAACCAAATTCAATCTATGTTAGGACATGCCTCCCACGATAGCCAAAACTAAAAAAAAAAAAGAATATAACTTAATTAAACCAAATCATGAAATGAGGTCTTCCAAAATATGGAAGCTCGCCACTTTAAGATAACTTATGAACTTATCCAATGATCCCCTATCGCTTTGAAGGAAAAGAAGAAGTATTTCCAGTGCCTGCATCTTGTGGGGATACCACATCCAAAAATTATTTGTGGGTTGAGAGATAGCATGCAACTCAGGAATAAAGAATAACATAATGCCATGATCAACAATTAAAAATCACTCAAATCTAATACACATAATCAATGCACGCACACACACACACACTCTAACACACACATATATCTATATCACATGTTGGGATAGAAAACAGGGATTGAGATGCACTTTAAAACTTTAGCCTGGATTGTGTAGACGAACCATTATATAATAATACCCATGGGCTATGTGGGACCTAACTCTCACCCACTGATCGGTCCTCAGTGTATGTAGCTGCACGAACAGGAGAATAATCTTTTATTTGCATGGGGTACTCAAACCTCCCAATCATATACTAAAGGTGACTTAAGCACCTAATCATGTAATGTAATATCGGTTCTCGAACCTCCTAATTATATAATAAGGGGGACTTGAACCACCTGATCATAAGAAAGGCGACTCAAACCCAAGGCCATTCAGACCTCCCAACCGGCAAATATGGTTTCCAGAAATGGTCCCTTAGGACCTCCACTTTCACGGTTAGATACACAACCCTTGTTAATCCCCATTAAAATATTTATCACATATTCCCATTCATTAAACCATAATACACATTTAGGCATACACTATTCGTATTGTCATACCAACTATACTTGCAACATAACATCAATACGCCAAACCAATTATCATCACTTGGGGGAAGTCATAACCCCCTTGGTTAAATTATATATTATCTTGGGGAATTACATAACCCCATAAAGTTCATTTCAAAATAACTATGCTTCATTAGATTTTCACATTATGCAATAGTTCAAGAGTAGTTCAATGTGCATACTCTTCCTATTCAAAACCAATTTCATAATATGGGGTTGAGGTTATTATCACTTCAATGGTCAATATCACAAATTGGGGAAAATAACAATTCCCTAGTTTATTCGCTATACCCATCCACCCCATAAGTTCAAAACCATGAATAAAGCATGCATAATCATAAGTAAACCATGGGAAAATATTGTTCAAAAACACATATTTGAAACCCTCTGTGACATGTTTTTTCTCGCAGAGAAACCTGCCTCTTTGCCACGTAGCCTATCACGAAGGACTTCCTCTGTGACACGATAAAATTATGGAGGCTTATTGCAATGGGATTTGAAAATGGCCCCAAACCTTATCCAAAAATTCCAAAACTCTTCTGAGATACTCCATTAACATACCTAAACACAATTTAAGTCAAAAATCAATATTTCAAATATAGCACAATAAAAAATAAAATTCTTAAAATTTTGAAGGTGTTACAAAGAGCTAAACTAAGAAGGCTCTTGAGCTTTCCAATGCTCGATTCAAGCTTCTTAGACCATCGAATAGGAACCTCCTTCCAAGTCAATCTATTCAGAGGGGATGAAATAGTTGTAAAGCCTTAGTGAAGCACCCATAATAATTAGTCAAACCAATGAAGCTATGAAACTCAGTCGAAGATGTAGGTCTAGCCCAATCATGAGTCGCCTCAATCCCGGGTCTACCATAATACTACCCTTAGACTCCATATGATCAAGTAGTATCACTGACTCGAGCCAAAACTCACACCTGGAGAACTTGGTAAAAAGCACATGATCTCTCAAGGACAGGAGCATGATCCTTAAATTTTGTGCATACTCCTCACTACTCCTCAAATACACATAGATGTCATCAGTGAACACAATCACAAAAGAGTCCAAATAAGGCTAGATTACTCAATTCATCAAATCCATAAATGTGAGGCTGTGGCATTAGTCAACCCAAAAACATCACTAAAAACTCATTATGACCATAATGGGTCCTAAAAGCTGTCTTCGGGATACCTCAGCCTGAATCCTAAATTGATGGTAACCAGACATCAAATAAATCATAGAAATTAGAAAACACTACCAAGCCCTGAAGCTAGTAAAATAAATTATTAGTGCAACGCATAGGATAACGATTTTTCAGCATCACCTTATTAAGTTGCTTATAATCAATACACAAGCACATGGAACCATCTTTAATTTTTACAAACAATGTAGGAGCTCCTCATAGGGATGTTCTCGGTCTAATAAAACCCTTACAGAGAAAATCTTAAAGCTAAGAATTTAGATCCTTAAGGTCGGTCGAAGCCATGCGGCAAGGTGCCATAGAAATAGATCGCGTTCCAGGCTCTAGGTCAACAAAAAACTTAATCACATGGACAGAGGGAATACCAAACAGGTTGGTAGGGAAAACATTAGAAAACTCACAAATAATAGGAATAGATACAAATGATGGACTCTCCATACTAGTATCAAGGAAATTAATGAGATAAGACTCACAACACCTCCAACTAAGTCTACTAGCACACATATAAGAAATAACGCCATTAGCTCATGGCTAACAGCTCTCTGCCATATGTCTAGGGGTATATCAGGCATGGATAAGGTAACAGTCTTGGCAAAATAATCTATTACTGCATGATAGTGGGATAACCAGACCATGCCCGAAATCACAACAAAGTCTACCATATCAAGAATAATATGAGCATCATAAGTATCAAAATCACTAACGTCATAACACATAATATGAATACTCGATCAACTACTAAAGAATCACCCAAGAAAGTAGATAAGAGCAATGGAATAGATAATAAATCACTAGTCAACACTAGCCATAGTGCACAGTAAGAAAAAATATAAGAACAAATGGATCTTGGATTAAATAAACCAAGGGCCAACTAGACGCACACCAAAATCATACTTGTAACTGCAACAGCCAATGTCTCAACCTCGGGTCTAGCAAGTACTACATACAACTGACCATGCCCGCCACTTGGCTAGACACCTGATCGACCACCTGTCCTACCTGCCTCAGAACCTCCTTACGTACCTTAGGAGCCACCCCTGCGACCATGAGAACCACCTTTAGATAAGGGATGAACTTCTCTAATAGGGGGAACACTCTGAGCTAAAGCAATAATTACCCCACGACTAGGAAAATCTCCCAATTAGTGACAAGGAAGCCTATAAGTAAAATAGGAAACATGAGCTGAACCAAAACCAACAGATCTAATTGCCACAAGAATAAACACCACGACAAGAATAAATAGAAGATGAACCCCTCAAAGACTGACCACAACCCTTACTACAGCGATCACTAGCACTAGACTGATCTCCACTAATAATCTAAAGTGTTGCCTGAACCGGTCTACTAGAATAACTCTATGTCTGATAGGATGGACACGGAGGATTCCTTCTCTGAGAACTGTCATTTTTAGGTTGGGAAGTATGACGGATCCTACTGAATCTACCTTGAAACATAGGCCCCTTATCATGACCCTCACACTGCATCTCCTCCATCACCCGAGCATGACCCAAAACCTAAGCAAAGACCTACCCAAAACAACTAAACTCTAAGTAGACATACAAATATAGAGTCTTAACCCTCTAACTAAGCAACGAATTCTCTCATACTCAGTGTCTAAAATAGAAATTACATGCCTAGCCAACTCATGAAAATGAGCCTTATACTATTCAATTGTCATTGGTCCCTGGTCCAATCTAGGGAACTGATCCCTCAAACAATCTCTAAGGCTGTGAGGGATGAAATTCTCCATGAATATCTTGGAGAATTGAGTCTATGAAAAGTGAGAAGATCCAGTTGGTCCAGAATCCATATAACATCTCCACCAATGATGAGCAGACAAGTCTAACTAAAATGTGGTGTAATACATACCATGAGTCTCAACAAGGCCCAAACCACTAATCCTATCCTCACAAGAATCAAAAACTCATATTCATCCATTCCAGATGCACTAGAAAACCTAGGCAGAGCCAATCTCAAGAATCTACCTAGCATCTTTGGCTCCTCAGAAGACATAGCAGGATGAGTAACCATTGTTTGACCAACCACGATGTAGGATGTAGTTTAACTCTGGGAGCTACAGCTATAGGTTGTACCTACGCCTATATACCATTCTGTTGTACCTAAGCCTATATACCATTCTTAGTAGATTATGCACCATTACATGGCACACCACCAACTATCTCCAATAGGTAAATCAATGCATCTCTAAGCAATGAAGAAGGAATAAACCTTGGTAGAGCCTAGGTTAGTCCCTGGCCCAGCATTGGCTATGGCAGAATATCCTCTGGCTCAAGAGCGAGAATAGATTCTAGGGAAGGAGGCATATAATATCCCCTAGTTGGGGACATATCACAAGAATATCCATGACCTCTAGGTCATCAACAAATAGGATGAGGATCCCTAGACTCAGTCTTGGGACCCTCAACTCGTATAGCAGTAGAACGTGTCTTGGCCATCTATGAAAGAGTAAAGTCAAAGGAATACTCTACAAATGAACTCAGAATCTTAGCATGATATGAAAGAAAGAAGTGAAAACTCCTAAAAATCTCCCATAGCCTCTTGAATATAGGAAACAGATGTCATCGTTCCAATTTATAGGACTCTACTAGACACTTGCCCTTGTACCACCAATATCGGTGAAACCTAGGCTTAAATTTATCACAATCCAATAAATGAGTCATGTTGGCACCTACTAAATCTCACTAGTAGGTAACCTAAACTATAACCCAGGGCTAACTCAATGGGTTAATTCAGTAGAAATGCCAACATAGGCCAAATTTTAAGAACACAACATGTAAATAGACAAGTGTTCTAAATACGTAACATAGACAATACAAGATACCAATCCCATGACCTAGAAGAGCTAATTCAAGAGCTTCTAATAGTATCAATACAACCTAAAAGACTTAGAATGTAGTTAATATACCTATCTTGGTACAAAAACCTAGATAATAATAAGATAGAAGGAATAGGCTACTTGAAACTCTAATAGCTCACTCTATCTCTAAAAGATCAACTTTACATGAATAATGGTCAACGACGATAGCTGGTATTTGGATCTACACCAAAAGGTACAAAAGTATAGTATAAGCACCAAAATAATGGATCTACAGTAAGAATCATCGACTGACTAAGCTAATTCATGCTATAAGTATGATAAAATTAAAGATAACATAAACTAAGTCAAGGTACGAAATTAAACTTGAATCATCTTCAACATCATTGTACATAATAAGTAATTAAATCGAAATAACAATATAACATGAGACATCAGCATATGCTAATATCATCATCCAAACATACATAAGCAATGTAGAATAATAACTCACTATAAAGCATCATCACAAGCAAAGATAACTACAAAATTGGCTCCCATATGCCAATTGGTGCAGAAAAGTAAAGAACTAATCATAGCCTCCTATATGATCGGAGAGTACACTCAAGAGAAGAATAACACAATCAACCAAATCAATATTCAAATTTTCTCATCATATGATCATTGACATGACCCAAACCAGGGAATTGTTGTAATGGGAAATCCCAAGTCCAACCAAGACCAGAAACTGCCCTTGTTACCTAACCCAATCACCTAATGCATACCTTGAGTCTGCTAAAGTCCAAACATATAACAAGATAGTTTATCCAACCGTGTGGTGACTCTGAGACAAGTCTATAATTGAGACCAACACAACCAAGTCTATCCACCCAATGACCAACCAAATCGATGCGGAAACCATTAACCAAACAAAGTATAACAATAATCCAAAGCGAGTATATTTATATGACATAACCAATACATACCATACCTCAGTCCATAGTTGTCCATACAAAGCCTCTAAACTAACCAAAGACTATCTAGTTAGGACATGCCCCCAACCATAGCCAGAAACCAAAGTCTATGAAAGATAAGAAATAGGTAAAGTAAACCATGACATGAAATAGATTCCTTCTAAAGTATGGAAGCTCGCCACTTTAATCCAATATTGACTATACCCAAATTCGATCACTAAGCAAAATAAGTAGAATGGTTAGTTCCTATATAGCGTGGGTATACAACTACCAGTAGATGGGTTAGTGGGTGAACACTAGCATGCACTTAGGATAGGGATAAAATAATGCCATTTACAAAGCCAAGTAAAAACCATCCACAATGCATACAACCATACATATACATATATAACCATGCAAGGGAAAGGGAACTGAGTTTAAAATGCCTTGAAAACCATTACCTCAGTTGTGTAGCTTGGCCGTCCTAACCCACCCACAGGCTATATGGGTTCAGCTCCCCCTGGTAAAAGGGACCCAGTACACGTAGTCGCACGACCAGGGAATTATCCCATGGGATGAATAGTATATCCCCAAATAGTGCGACATAATGCACACGGTCTACTAAGACCAATCCTCATATCGACAAATACAAGATTCCAATTTTGGTCCCCCCCGGGGCCGTCACCTTCCACACTTTTCTACACACTCCGCCATTAATGCCTAATTAAAACCAATTTGTAAATAACCAAACCATTATACATTTATTAACCACGACCATTGATATTGGTATCGTCATATCAACCTTTACTTGCAAGTATCATCCATAGCCAATAATTTTGTTTAAGGAGACTTTCAAGTGCCCTTCCATATACTATATTAAGCTACTTGGGGATCTTCCATGTTCCCCATAAGCATAACCATTTAGCTTTTAGCCTTTCCAAACTATTTAAACCGGTTCAATTAATGCATTCACTTAAGGGATTTCCATGTATCCCGTAAGGTTTTCAAAATAGACCAATCATGACCACCAAAACTTTTACTTTTTAAATAATTCTAAACAATTTTAGACCATGCCAAACGTTTAAAGTATTTATATGATTTAAACCATTTAAACCATCTAAAACCATTTAGAGTTCCATTAACAAACCAAACTATGCAAGAGTTCCAATGAAAGTTCAGTAATAAAGTAAAAACATTCTTTGAGGCATTTTATTAAACATGTTGAGGGCATACCTTTACTAAGACCAAAACCAATGCATAAACAACCATAAATAGGGTTACTCAATACCCTTTTTGTTAAAGCATAACCAACCAATAACCACATATGCAAATCATTACCATGAACATGCAAAAACATAGTTTAAACCAATACACAACCTATGCATCTAGACCCTCAACAGTATTTTGAAATCCACCATTCATGATTCGTAAACCAATATTTAAAACACAATACACACGCCTTTAATTTGAAATGATAATGAGGGAAGGGCTACATGCCTTATCCATGAATATTCACGCAAGAAATCTTTACCTTTGAGCCCTTTAAAGAACACATGAAGAAACCCTAGCCTCCAATCTTCTAGATAGTGATTTTGAGAGAGTATTTGATGTGTTATACTCCTTTAATAAGTGCTATGGATGTCCATATAAGGTTATATGATGTGAGGACTTACGTTTTTAGTTTTAGAAAATGTCCAAACTAACATTGACATAAAATTTAATACAAGTCAAATCAAGCGGTACAACTTTCTCTTACCATTTGTATCCTAGGGTATGAGTGGTACCCCAACTCGTACCCAAGACCTTCCAAGACCTTACCAACTGGCTTCTATACAACTCACACCTCCACACTCATACCTAATAGGTACAAGTGACAACCCCAATTATACCCACCATCCATAAAGTGGAAAGTTTTCACAAGACAACTCAAACATACACCATACAACTTGCCTTGTACCACTCGTATGTTCCTATATGACTCTTACCTAGTTGAGTCATATATTGGGTAGTATCCAAGCCCAACATACTGCCTAGGGTACGTGTGAACCCTCACAACATCCCATAATTCGTATCCAAGGGGTACGAGTGACTTCTTTGAGTCGTACCAAGCCAAAAAGTTCAAAAACCTTGGAAATTATGCAAGGGTCCTATTCCTAGGGTGTTTCAGTCTCCCCTACTAGGATCATTTGTCCTTGAATGTTGGGTAAGGGTAATAACAAGCATGAGGTAACATATTAACACACATCAAAACATCCCTCAACCGAACTAAAGAGCAAGAGCACAAACCAAGATGAGAAGATTACCACATACCCCAAGCACAATTTATACCCCAACACCTTCATCCCGACCTCTAACTAAGTTAGGAAACAAAGATACAAGATAAACCATCCCTTACCTTTAATCAAGTTAGAAAAGAAGGATGTGTTGAAGAACACACACCTTACACACAAATTTTCCCAAGCAAGAAACCAACGTGGATCCTTGGACTCCATGACCACTTTCACATCCCAAATGACTTTCTAAAAGTTTTACTTCCCCCATGGATCCTTTATCGAAACCATACCTTTCATTTGTAACTGGTGAACTTTAACAATCCATGATCCTCGTTGGGACACCCTTAAATACCAAGGAATTCGAGATACTAAAACCACCTAACGGGACATAACTAACCAAGGACCATCACACCCCTACAAAACATAGATTGTTGGATGAATGGACTCATGCTAGAGAGCAAGTCCGAATCAATATAGAATTTGCCGAGACACATTACTACGATAGCTTAAGTCTAACCATTCACCACCACTTCCATGTTTACACCTATCCAAAGATGATAGGACTTAACTTAAGACACCAGGCTCTACTCCTTACATATATTCTAAAGTGATACTCTACTTCCATCACCATTATATGGAACTCCTGGGTAAAACACATAGACAAACCATACCCAATGATTATAATTGAAAACCAAACCAATAAAACTATTAAGCCATGAAGACAATTTATAAAAACTATGCCTTATCAAACCTCCTAAGTACCCAACACAACTATGGGTATATCTACCAATCACAATAGTCAAACCTATCACTTACATACCCACGATATGATCTATCCATCAAAAAATCTAACACCAATTAATATTTCAAGATGGATTTTCACCAGCTATCCATTTCCTATCTATTTATCATGACAACAACCCTACCTCACCTTCAAACCTTAACTCTAGTAGCTACCTAAGAATCTCCCCAACTTAGGGACTACTACATTTCTCTTTTCAACACATCACCATACTTTCATAACCACTACTACCTATCATAAGAAGATTCATTTAAGAATACAAATTACAAGACTTACACATGCCTCCCAAGGTAAAACCGTAGAACAAAACACAACACCAAAGACATGAACTACTTTATAACAACCACCTAGACCATAATGAAAAACCATCCCAACAAAAACATACCATAAAAGGGAGTTCTTATAAATTAGCACTGACAAAAACACAACTATCCAAACCATAAATAATACAATATAGAGTCAAGACTAATATTCGAGGAACAAGACGAATATGTAATGAGAATATTAAGCATAATCTCTATAAAAATGCATGCCACACTAGAAGATACTCTCTTAATAAAGATAGAAGAGGATCACTATAATATGCAAACTGACCTTCCCTTGAAATCCACCACTGATAGCACCCAAGCGCACATGCAAGTGTATATGTCTTATCAAGTAGTAAAGTGGCCTAATAAAATCCAAGTATCTATCCCACAGAGACTTGATTCAAAAATAATTCTATTTTAGTTCACAATTTAGATTGAGTTTATGATAGCGTAACCAAAAAGAGGGTTTATAATTTATAACTACAGAAAAGTAAACAATGCATAACGTAAATATCTTGAAATAATCAATAGGAGAAAACCCAGGGTTAAAGCACTTTGAACAATCATACTACATTGTCAAACTTTATTCGTTAACTTGATTATCTTAGTTGTTGATTCATAGGGTTAATTGCATGATTATGGTTTCCTAACCTTTAATCCTTTATCTAAGTTAAGCCTTACAACTACATCTTTGAGCGGGGATGTAATAGTCCACTTAAGTGTAGTAAGATCTCATCCTATGTATGAATCAAGTGTGGTATCTAATTACATCCCTATCCTAGACGCAAATTCAAATTCCTTATTTGATAAATGGATACAAACCATACTTTGGTCATCTCCCTATTCTATCCCCTATTCCCTCTCTCGAGATCTAAAGGTAGACAATTGATGTATTCTAAGGGTCGCAAATCCTTAAAATAGTTAAATCAAAGATGAACACACAACCAATAATGATAAACAAAGTTAAAAAAAATTAATTCAAAACAAAAGTACTAATGTTCTTTTCTTAAACCCCCAAAAAGGGTGTTTAGCCATGCATAGTCATAATTGTAATCACAAAGTGGTAATTAACGACTAAAATACTAATAAATTAAATTACAACAATAAAAACCTAAAGAATAAGTTATAGCAGCCCCTTGATCTCTAAAATATGTCCAAATATATGTAAAAACGTGATATAACCTGCATTTAGAGTATAGAAGTAAGTCAAGTCCTTGTTGGAGTTGGAAACTATCAGTTATTGAGCCTGGGAGTAGATGGGGTGTTGCCCTAGCTATATCCATGCTCTAGGAAAGACTGAGATCTAGGTTAAGCCCCTTTTCGGTAAAGGCTGTGTCCTAGCCATAGCCATGTTCCAGGTGGGTTGGGGCCTCAATATATCCCTGATCCTCTGAAGTTGCTCTTTGAATTTTGGTTAACTGTTGAGTCTCTCCTCTTAGTCCCTTGTTTTGTGGTGTTTTTCGCATGAATTTCAAGCCTTTTTAACATCCAAATATCATCATATTCAGATCCAAAAGCATCCTAATCAATCACACATTAGGATACAAACACAACACTATATCCATAATGACGAATCAAAATAAGAGCTAAGCATAAGATAGTTCATGTTAATCTTTAACTTATTGTTCCAGCTGTACACTCAATAAAATTAAATGTTGCTCACTACCAACAAGTTATTTCACTCATAATTACACATTAAAACCATTTAGAGCACATTAAACACAATAGAATCCAACGGAATTAACTAGACAAGCACCTAGCTCAAGCTAGTAATGCTAGTTTGCTACGTTTAACTCTAAATGATTTTTTAAAGTACAAACTTGTTTGGAATTCTCTTTAAACATTGTAAACACATGATTTAATACTTTGATACACATTTATATCATTATCAACCCATATATCATACGAATCATCCTCAAAAATAAGGCAAAAAAGACAAAAATAGTGACACTAGAATGCATAAATACACCCAACATCATCACCCCATACTTAAGACATTATTCATCCTCGAACAACTCTTCACTATTAACATCATGATTTGGAGTCTCTACACTTCCACTACATGCAAGACACTCAAGCTAGTACTACAATGACTACACGAAATGCAAGTTTCTACACTAGGCATGTTCCAAACACAATTGAAAGCTTATAAAAACTACTCCAAAACATTTCTAGCCACAAAAATAGACTTACCTAGTTGTCAAAATCGTGCTTATCATTCAATAAAGGACATCATACAAATCACCTGCATTCATCAAACATGTGCCCCTTACAATAAGAGAGTTACCCATAATCACTCACAATTATGTCATTTATCCCAATGGGTACAAGAATCAAACTACTCTCGCTCTCACAAAGAATTAATAAGTTACACATAATGAACCATAGTCTTTCCCTTAGTGTAAAGCTCTACTAATATTAGAATGATGAATTTAGGATCAATTAGGTCTTTTTCGGGTTGTAATATAGGCTAAGGGATGGGTAGAAACTATTTGGGAATAGTGACTAACCTCTCTAAGCAATTTAATACACTATATTATACACCATAACCAATCTTCAACAACCAAATTACACTTTTCCATCCACCTATATCTTTTGTTTTTGCCCTATCTCTTTTAAGCATTTTCATAAACACATGGTGGGTGTATTCTTTATTAATTCAATGATTCAATTGTTCTCATTTTCGACAATCATGGGAATATTTATATCACTCCCAACCATCACACATCAAATATAAAAACCAATAACTATTACCTTAGGGCATCAATTTTAACTTTTTCTTCTTCAATTTCCCAAACTTCTTACCTAATCAATTTTTTTTTATTAAAGGACTTAGGAGCTTTTTGAATCAAATTATAGTTTATCAAAGAAGGTATTAGGCTACTTATGCGGCTACCAAGGAAAAGGCTAAAGGCTCAATGGGGGTTAACTAGGATAATTCATAAAGGGTAGGATAATTAGAAGGTATAAAATAAGGTTGTCAAAGAAATGCCTAAATCATCTCCTGAATCCACACTCTTTATTTTGCTTTACACACACACCAGGAAAGTTCTAGACATCACAAGCAACAAAGAATATACAAAATTGACACACGCACATGACACATGCTCAACTCAATAGGATCATCATAGACTCTTAACCAAATAATAGCACAAATTCAAATTTAAGCCAAAAAGTACAAGAGTCCCAAAAATGAGCCTAAGAGTTAAAAATAACAATTCACTTTTTCCACATGCTTTTACCAAACAAAACACTTGCACCATGTAGAAGCTCAAGCTGCTCAATTAGGTAGTCCAAAGAGGTCTTTGGTTGACTAACCACCCCACACTTATCCCCTTCAATAACATTGATCATATATAAATCTTTATATTAGGATGTTATTGTGGGTTCTTTGTAAACATCAAATACCACCTCTTCATCCTCTAACCTCATTTTGAGCGTTCCTTCTCTAACATCAATCAACGCTCCTCTAGTTGCTAAGAATGTATGCCCCAAGAGTCTGTCTCAAAATCAAGAACAATAAAGTCAACAGGGATAATAAATTTACCAACCTATATGAGGACATCCTCAATAATTCCTTCTAGATATGCCAATGATTCGTCTGCTAGCTGCAAAACTACCTTGGTTGATTTAGGCTTTCCCAAACCCAATGTATCAAACAAAGATAGGGGAATCAGATTTATGCTCACCCCTAAGTCACTCAGTGTCTGGACCACTTTACTCCTAATTCGGATAAAGAGAGTAAACTTTCTCAAAACTGTCAATGTCTTAGGGATTTTCTCTTTCATTACAGTGCTACACTCTTCAGTGAGTGTTATCGCCCCCACATCATGTAATTTTACCTTAGTATCAACCACATCCCGTAAGTACTTTGCATACATGGGCATACCCTACAAAATATCTTAAAAAGGTAAGTTAATGTAAAGCTCTCGAAATGTATCAAAGAACTTCTTAAACATTGCTTCCTCCTTCGCTTTAATTTTTGTCTGAAGGAAGGGTAGTAGTGGTGTCTTTTTAACTTCTTTTGCAGCAACTTTTTCTTTTAAGTACTTAGACTTCCTTGATTGTTAGCAACTTCTCTATTTACCTATTCAGTCACCACATTAGCATCTACCTCCTTAGTTGCCTTTGGAGGTTCTCCTTGAAGCTCTTTACCATTCCTCAATGTGATTGCCATAACCTACTTTGGATTTTCTATATCTTCTGGAAAACCACATTGTGGCCTAGTATTTAATGTTTTTTGTAATGCCCCACTTGAATCTCTAAGATTCTCTGAGATGCTTGTGAATTTTTCATGTATGCAGCCAATTTTGTCTGACTATCTAGGAGCTGCGTCAATATCTCTTCTATGTTGCTAGTTGACTGATTCACTTATGCTTGTGGTTACTGAATCTGTTGTTGTTGTGCATTTCAAGGCTAAGTCTGCCACTTTATGTTATAGGCATTACCATAATTTTACCTTTGAGCATTACCTATATACATCACTGATTTTGGATTTGAAGCACACATAGATGCTAAGTGACTACTATTACGGCATACTTCACACCAAACCTACAGCTTATTGGATGACATTGACTGTGGGTGCAAGTTGCGGAGCTCCCAATTTTAGGCTGTTGAACTAAGTGTTTATCATAATTTGCAATGCTGCAACCTGAGCTGATAAGGCAGCAAATTGGTCTACCTCTAATACACCCATAATTCTTTTCATTTCACTTCTAGAATGTGAATATCATTCTGGAGTTCCTTGTGCTATGCGATTCAACAATGTGTACAGCTTATCATAAGTCAATTTCAGTGCTTGACCAATTGCGGCTGAATCTAGCAAACTCTTTGTATTATGATCAAGCTCTTCTTTAAAAGTATAAGCAAGTGCCTCTTTGGACTATTGGTGGTGTGAAAAATCCCAAAAAAGAGCCTTGCAGCATTCCTAAGCATGATAAAGGTTTTTGTCTGGCTTTCGTTTAAAACTCACTATCTCACTATGAAGCCTCATAGTCTTGCCAGACGGATAAAATCTAATGAGGCACTTTCTGGCTAAGTTATCCCATGATGTGATTGAATTTATTGTCTTCGGATTCAACCACCTTTTAGTATCCCCCAACAATGAATGGGGGAAAAGTGCTAGCCTCACAAAATATGTACTCACCTCAGTCGGAATGAATGTGTCAGTAAGATCAATGAAAGTCTGCAGGTGGACTTATGGATCCCCATGTGAAAGCCCTGCAAATTGTCCACTGTTGATGAGAAGATCCACCATGTTGTGATTTTACTCAAAATTTCTCCTGCAGCTGATCTTGGAATTGGGGAAGTAAAGTTTGTCGGAAGTTGGATTGCCACTTCCCTCACTATCCTGTGAGATACCTGTTCCTTAGCCATTGGAGCGGGAACTACTTAGTCTTATTCTATTTGTAGAAATTAGGGGAGACAGATTGTGTCTCTCCTTTGTTGATAGAAGTGTTATTTTAGTTTGGGGCTTGGTTCAACCAAATATCTATCCCTTGCCAGCTTCCTAACTTTAAAACCAATTTCCTGCAATCACAAAACCAAGACCAAGCGTAAAAACACCAAATTAATGTAAAAGTAAAACTAAAATAAACAATTTCCAAATAACAAGTCCCCAACAACGGTGCCAAAAATATGACAGTGACCAAGCGCACACACAAGTGTGCGTGGTCATATAAAATTATAAAGTGGCCTAATGAAGCCAAGTATCGATCCCACAAAGACTTGATTCAATAACAATTCTATTTTAGCTTACAATTTAGACTCAGTTGATGCAAACGTAACCAAAAAGAGAGTTTGTAATTTATAACAAGAGAAAAGTAAACAATGTGTAACGTAAATATCTTGAAACAATCAATAGGAGAAAACCCAGGGTTTAACCACTTTGAACAGTCATACTGCGTTGTTGAACTTCATTTGTTAACTTGCTTCTCTTGGTTGTTTATTAATAGGGTTAATTGCATCATTATGGTTTTCCAACCTCTAATCTTTTATCTAAGTTGAACCTAACAACTACATCATTAAGCGGGGATATAATAGTCCACTTAAGTGTATTAAGCTATCATCTTATGTGTGAATCAAGTACGGTATCTAAGTACATCACTGTCCTAGACACTAATTTGAACTCCTTATTTCATAAAGAAATACAAACCATACTTTGGTAATCTCCATATTCTATCCCCTATTCACTCACTCGAGATCAAAAGGTAGACAATTGATGTATTCTAAGGGTCAAAAATCCTTAAAATAGTTAAATAAAAAGTTAAATGAATTTAGTTCAAAATAAAAGTACTCATGTTCTTGGTTTCAACCCCAGAAAAGGGCGTTTAGCCACGTATAGTCATAATCGTGATCACAAAGTTATAATTAACAACTAAAATCATGAATGAACTAAATTAAGATAATAAAACCCCAAAGAATAAGTAGAAGACCCTTGATCTCCAAAATATGTCCAAAGATATATAAAAACGTGATATAATGTGTATTTATAGTATAGAAGTAAGCCAAGTCCATGTTGGAGTAGGATCGCCCTAGCTATAGCCCCACTCCAGAAAACATAGCACAAGGAAAGGTTGTACCCTGCCCATAGCCCTTCTCCAGGTGGGGCGGCGCCTCAGTATCACCCTGAGCCTCTTGAAGTTGCTCTCTGAATTTTGGTTAAGTGTTGAGTATCCCCTCTTAGTCCCTTGTCTTGTGGTGTCTTTCCCATGGATTTCAAGCCTTTTTAACATCAAAACATTATCATATTCAGATCAAAAAGCATCCTACACAATCACACACAACAAATTAAGAGACAAACACAACACTATATCCATAACAACGATTCAAAACAAGAGCTAAGCATAGGCTAGTTTATGTTAATCTTCAACTTATTGTTCCAGCAGTATACTCAATAAAATTGAACTTTTCTCACTACCAAAAATTTATTCCACTTATAATTACACATTAAAACCATTTGGAACACATTAAACACAATAGAATCCAACGGAATCGACTAGACAATCACCTAGCTCAAGCAAGTAACACTAGTTTTTTGGGTTGAACTCTAAATGACTCTTTAAAGTACAAACTTGTTTGGACTTCTCTTTGAACATTGTAAACACATGCTTTAACACTTTGATATACATTTATCTGATTATCAACCCACATAGCATACGAATCATCCTCAAAACAAGGCTAAAAAGACTAGAATAGTGATGCTAGAATGCATAAATACACTCAACATCAACCACTAAAGAAAATTTAAGACTAATCATCAACCATCACCACCACCACCACCACCCCACTGCCCATAATCACAATACTCCACTCCAATAGGTATCACTAAATACGTACACCTTTCACTTTTGGTTTTCTCATACCTAAAATCTTATCTATCTTAATGCTACCTAGAGCCCAGCGTAGACATGCTAAATAATTAGACCAATTTGACTCCAAGGTTTCCAATTAAAACAAAACCATTAAACATCAACTATGGCCACAAAGTCCTTTCCAAAATAATTTGAATCCAATCAAAACAATTTCATGTTCCCCTAACCATTCATACAATGCAAAGACTTAAGAATAGTCAAACCATATGACAAAATCATACTCATTGGAAATTTCATAAACAATTTGAGGACATATAATTTTTCAAAACCAAGTAATTGGGGGATCCATAGTACCCCAAAATTCACTTACCATTCCATGCATCCCCACATTGTTCATAAACTTTAATAGAGCATAAATAATGCATCATACCCTATGGAAAATCAATTAAATAGATAATTATGTCAAAATCCTCAATTATACCAATATCCATATTCAAAACCATGAATTTAGAAATCAATTTCATGGCAACAATAAGGTACAAGTATAGGGACAATGACACATCAAAGATCCATGTTCTATCCTGTCCCATGACTTAACCCCAACACACCATTTTACCTTCACAATTCCTGCATTGTTATCCCTGAGCTAACATACTTCCTTTATCCAAACCAAACATCGATGTTCAAGCCTAGTATCTACCAATCACCATGTACTATTATTAAAGTACCCCATATAGAATAGAATACACCTATAAGGTCCTCCCCTATTAGAAGGATACCCTTAATTCCTTATTCACCCAGTGACAACCTATGCATTTCCAGGGAACATTCCCCCTATTCATGAAAAAAATAAAACATTTCACAGAAAATCATCAAGACTGATGAATTCTTTATCTAAGAGATCCCTTAATTTCTCCTTAAGATCCTTTAACCCAACCATAACCATTTGATAGAGAAAGAATAGAAATTGGACAAGTGTCAGAAATAAGACCAATCCCAAACTAAGCTCTTCATTAGAAAGACACCATAAGGTTTATCAAGACATCATCAAGAGATTCATTCATAACCAAAACTGAATACAATGAAAGACCATCCAAGTTAGAATATTTAACAATGACCAAGTAATATAGACACCTCTTTTAATCTCTAAGTCATAAGATATGACATAACATTTCCCCTTAATATTTAAGGAACAAAGCCATCCTCCCATTCCATGACCGACTCACCAAGGAGCCTAACAAGTTCGATAATATAATAGTGAGAAGCATGAGTACAACAAAATCCATCCCTTGAATGACATTGGAATCCACCACGTCCAAGTCAAACAATTTTCACCAAGACCCTTTTATTTCCAATAGACACCACACACCCTCATAGACATTTTTAACAATCACAGAATCACCTACCAAGGTAAAATCGGAAGAAGAAAAGAGTTTGAAACAACCTTTGGAACAAAACCAAAATACACAACCACTAATGGGGTAACATATGAGAGAGGACACTGAACCAAAAAGGCCACACACACCATAATGAAACGAGTTTTCAACATACCAGTGTCAGAGATAGAAGTAGAACCTCTGGCGCAAGAGCTAGAGAAGTAGCAACCAATATTCTATTTGCCTAAGAGGTAATCCTTATGGGACACTCCCATTTAAATAGGAAACTATGACTCCTTACCTTGCCTATTTCTAACCTCACCTTATTCCTTCCCGTACCAATAGGAAAGGACTCACGTGATAGAGTTATTACTATTTAGGTTAATAGATTAATAGAATGTCAAAACTCGGCAATGGTAACCTCTCTTTGAGGTAACCAAGAATGAATGCCACCTTCTGAGATAGGGTTATTGGAGATTTGTAGGACTCTTCTAAGAAAACTAGAAGTTATGACCCTTGACCAGGTCTGTGCCCCATGATTTAGACTAGATCCTCTATGGTGTCCTCTAGTTGGACAGGTGAGTTTTCACAAACTCTAGATAGTTCATAAGACATGATCTAAAAAGTAAACCAAAGAAGATTCAGAGAAGAGTTCAAGACCATAGACTCTATAGCCGAAAAGTAGAATTTCAAGAAAGTGAAACATTCCTAGATGCCTCATAGTCTCCTGATTATAAGTGTGGTGTATGATACACCCATAAGTAAGACTCTAATTTACATGGCCTTTTGTACACCCCGTGACACCTAAACCTAATCCTATGATACCAACTTAAAATGACCTGAACTAGGGCCTTGTTGTAATGGGCAATCCGAAGCCCAACCAGGACCAAAAACCACCCCCGTTACCCAACCCAACCGCCTAATACATACCTTTTGTCAGTTGATATCCGAATGTATAACAAGATATTATATCCAACCGTGTGGAGAGATTGGGACAAGTCTATAGCAGAGACTAACCCAACCAAGTCTATCCACCCAATGACCAACAAAACAAATATGGAAACCATAAACCAAACCAAGTATAACAATAATCCAAAGCATGTAATTATAACATAACTAATCCATACCATACCTAAGTCTATAGTTTTCCATACAAAGCCCCTAGATCAAGCAAAGAGTACCTAGTAGGGATATGCCCCCGACTATAGCCGAAAACTAAAGTCTATGAAGGAGAAGAAATAGATAAAGTAAACCATGATATGAAATACATGACTTACAAATTATGGAAGATCACCATGTCAATCCAATATCAACTATACCAAATCTGATCACTAAGCAAGAGGAGTAGAATGGTCGATTCCTACATAGTGTGGGTATACATCTGCTAGTATATGGGTTAGTGGGTGAACACTAGCATGCACTCAGGATATGGATAAAATAACGACATTTAAAAAGCCAAGTAAAAACCATCCACAATGAATACAACTATAAATATACATATATAACCATGTTGGGGAAAGTGAATCGAGTATAACATGCTCCCCATAAGCATAATAATTTAGCCATTAGCCTTTTTAATTTAAACCAATTCAATTAATGCATTAACTTGAGCGATTTCCATGTATCCCGCAAGGGTTTCAAAATAGACCAATCATGAGCACCAATACCTTAACCTTTTAAACCATTCAAAACCATTCTAGACTATGCAAAAATTTAAAGCATTTATATCATTTAAATTATACAAAACCATCCAAAAACTATTTAGAGTTCCATTCACAAATCAAACTATGCAAGAGTTCCAATGAATGTTCAATAATAGAGTAAAAACATTCTTTAAGTCATTTTATCAAATATGTTGAGGGCATACCTTATACCAAGAACAAAATCAAGGCATAACCCACCATAATTAGGGTTACTTAAGACCTCTTTTGTTAGACCAAAATTAACCAATAACCACATATGCAAATCACTACCAAAAACATGTAATAATGTAGTTTAAACTAATACCAAACTATATTCATCAAGACCCGCAACTATATTTCAAAATTCACCATTCATGATTCATAAACCAACGGTTAGAACACAATACACATGACTTTAATTTGGAATAACAATGAGGGAAGGAGTAAATGCCTTATACATGAAGATTCGTGAAATAAAGCTTGACCTTTGAGCCCTTTGAAGATCACATGAAGAACCTCTAGCCTCCAATCTTCAAAAGACTGAGTTTGAGAGATTATTTGATGTGTTATGATCATTTAATAAGTGTTATGGAAGATCATATATGGTTATATAAAGTAAGGACATAATGTTTTAGGAGTAGGAAATTTCTAAACTAACCTTGACTTAAAATTTAAAACAAGTCACTTCCAGGGGTACGACTCCCCCTTATCATTCATATCCTAGGGTACGAGTGGTACCCCAACTCATACCCATTACCTTCCATGACCTTACCTACTGGATTCAATGCGACTCATACTTCCTTACGACTATCCTTGCACCACTCGTATGTTCCTATATGAATCTTACCTATTTGAGTCATATTTGGTGAAGTAGACAAGCCCAATATATGCCTAGGGTGTGAGTGGACCCTAAGGATATCCCAAAAGTCGTATGCAAGGGGTACGAGTGACTCTCTTAAATTGTACCGAGCAAAAAAAGTCAAACACCTTAGATCCAGGGGTTCTATTCCTAGGGTGTTTCCATCATCATTCCACAATTATCATCAATATGCCATTTACCAATGTTATCTCACCTCCCTAACATTATGCAAAGTACTCACATTCTATAATATTATTGTCATTTAATAATATTAGCATAAATATACGCTAATCACCATTTACTAGTTAACCACCTCTTTTTAACTAATCCATTTGACTACTAGCCATCATATAACCTCTAATCATCATTCAACAACTATTTACTACATTACCGCTAACAACTAATACTGAAGAAAATCAATATTACTAATATAGCATTACTTATTATCTAGCCCATATTTACAAATAAATCTTGATTACAAACTAGTCATTATTAGCCACTTATTAATATCCACTACTAATCATCAATCATACACCTTAATAACATTTAGCGGCATCACTAAGATCAACAAAAAACCCAAATTTGATATAAGTGAATATAAATACATAATTGTCGTACATAAGGCTAGCTGGACTCGAACCGATAAATGTACACGTAGGCATATCAATATAATCATCCTCCAGACTTACTGGGTATCAACATCATAAAAATGTCCTTTAGCCTTACCGAGCATCATAACATCATCATAATATCTTCTAACCTTGTCAGGTATCAACATTCATCATAATATTCATCACCATTTTCTGGTATTAACAATTCATCATAATACCTTCGGCCCTTGTCGGGTATCAGCATGTCATCATAATATCCTTTGACTGTGTCGGGTATTAACATATCATCATAATTGTAATAAAAGGCAAAATCAATAGCATAAGAAATCATACAAGGAAGTTTCATGAATTTACACTTAATGAATGGCATAACTTTCCATAATAACCAATAAGAATGACTTCTAACATAATTCATGGCACAATTTCTAATATCATTATTTGGAATATTTCCTAGAATAATCTCTTAGCATGACCATAATCATAAGAAATAGCATAAACAATGACTCATTAAAAGCCTATGCAAATGTCCTCTCAATAGCATAAATATAACTTATTAATATCTTGAGCAATAGCGAATCCATGGCATAATCTATAGCTTATTCATAGAATGATCCATAAATAATTTATGGCTCAACAATACCATAATCAATGGCTCTTTCAAAATTATATTTGATAGCCCAAATAATAGCCACAAAAATAGCATAATTAATAGCTCATCATAAGCTTAACCTATAAATTATACATATGTCATAATCGTTAGGCATCACTAGCAATTTCATTCATGATAACCAACAAATACTAGGGTTCCTCAATATTACCTTAATAGGGCATTATCTAGGCATATAATAAGCATACAAATGTTTTAAGATAACCAATATCAATCTTGACTTAAGGTGGGACAAGAACCTATTTCTATATCCGCGAAATGCACTCTAAGTCAAATTTCTAACCCGAACTAGATAAGGTATCTAAATTAATTCTTAGATATATAAAAAGCCATAATTTGCCCTAAGGTTCCACCCTAGTACTATCACCAAGTCTAATGGAACTAAGGAAAACTACACTAGTAGAAACAACTAAGGCCAAACTCATCCTAAGCATGAGTGACAAGGCCACTACCATCTAAATTGGGAAATCTAAGAATTCCCATACTAAAGGTGAGCCATTAAGTCTAATTCACAAAGACTCAAGGAAACAAACTAAGAATTCCAACTCTATGGTCTTAAATGACTTAAATGTTCAAACTAATCCCAAATCATGCATTCCAACAATCCAACACCTAAAACCTATCCCAATCTAAAAAGATTTCATAAATATACTATGACATAGATCGATCTTACAAGGGATAAACCATCCTACCTCATTGCCAAAGAAATCTTAAAGAACTGCTAAACCTTTGTTTTCCCTTATGAGACGCCTCCTTGTTGAAACCCATCGGGGTTGCTCCGCATGGTAAGGGACTAGGTCCTTGATCAAAATCAATCACTTGAATCAAGCAATAGAGTTCAAGAATACTAAAGACAGTGCAGAACAAGGAAAACACATAATGATTTTTATGTGGAAACCCAATATGGGAAAAACCACGACTTGGCCTCACAAGCAAAAATGAAATCCACTATAATCAACCTCCTAATTACATTCTTGATTTCATTCTAACTCTAGGATATTTGTGCTAGCAGCAACCCGACTGCCAGCTGATCTTGCTAACTCTACCAAGGACTCTCCCTACTAGATTAGCTTTAATCGGTCTCAAGCTTAGGCAAATCTACCTAAGCAGCACTCTCAATATGAAATCAATACTCTTATTACATGAGTAGTTCTTTTAAAATTCAACACTCTAAAACACTTACTCACTCTTTAAGCAAAGTATAGAGTTTAAAACATAAGAAATTCTTGAGAAGTCTTCGAATAGGATTTTTTATGCCTCTTTTCACTCTTTTGGATTAAAAAAATTGATTGTTAAGGAAATATCTCTTTATTTTATATCTAAGTGATGATTAGGACTTGAAAAATAATTGAACCAGTTATCTAGTCAGTACAATATAGCACCAAATAGCACCAGTAAGTTTGTTACATAAGATGATAAAACTATACAGAAGGCGTATGCCAGCTTACAGTACTTTGTACATCCAGAGACTTGGTCCCTCATATTTTAGTTTCTCATCATCAAAACTACATATATTAATTTTCCACTATTTGATTATGACAAACCAAACCATACAAATTAAGGATTGGTGTACATGCATCACATTTAATTAGAGGGATTACCACCTAAAGATGAATGTTTCCCTTATCATCATGCTTCCTCTATCATGCAATATAGGACCTGGTCCCATGTTGTTATTTTGTAGCAAAAACTTCCCTCTGCTATTGTGCACCTTTTTTTTATTTGGTGTCTTTGTATTTATTTATTTCCCTTTTTCAGTGTGACTCTGTTCGGGTCTATAGTTGTATCTCAATTTACCTGGTACCCTGGTCCCTACTACATGAACTCAATTTTTCCCCTTTTTTTAAATGGGTTAATAGTAAACCAAGAGTAAAGATAAGCACAAATTAGTTAACTCATGACCATTGAGGAAACACTAACATGTAGAACATCTCAAAAGTAAAGAGATAAATGAGATACACAAACTAAATATTCACTCACTCATAATAGTCATTACCACTGCAACAAGATAAATAATCATTATAAGATAAATATCTTTAAAATCTATTAGGAAACCCAGGATATGGAAATAACATAAGGTTGATGAGGGAATAAGGATAACAGGTCTTGGGTGGAAAGAGGATTGGATGAAAAGGACTTATGCAGTATAACTGACTTTCTTCTTAACTCCTCTATTTCCATTCCCAACTTCTCCTGAATAGCCATCAATTCAGATACTTAATATACATTATCCATAAGTTTTTTCAAATGGAATATCATCTTGGCTATCCCATGTGATCTAGTTTTACCAAGTACCTCAAAGAGATCAAATACTTTATTGAGGAGGTGCCCATATGGCATTTCATGCCTCCATTTTTCTCACATATTTTAAGATCAAGAGTTCTTTTCTGGGAGAGCTTTCTAAGTCATCAACCTTTTAATACCCTTATAACCACCCAAATTTTTCATCTCATCCTTTGTTTTTATTACTTGCCTCTATCCTTTCAATGGAAACTTTTTCTTCCTGGGACCAGGTCTCTCAGAGGCTTTCTTCCTTTTCACAACTTATATGTTTCTGCCTCATCATAGTAGGGTTACCAAACTTTGACTTAGAGGACCTAAGATGAAGTTTTCTATGGATTTAGTTGCTGGATGTGCAAGATATTTGATGAGGTCATATTTAATTAATTTTATGGAGAAATAAGAATAAGAAAGATCTGTTTGATTTAGTGAACAAAAATGAGTGAAGAGTTGAGACTTTGACTGTGAAGTATCCTATTTTAACAATTTTAAAAGGTGATCGTTATCATCAGAGAATGACATGTTTGGTTTTGATAAGAGTGACTCTTTATTTTGCAAAAAAATTAATAGCCTTTATAAGAGAATGAAAAGATACATGGATTTCTTAGACAGTATATTTTATGATTATTCAAGCATACTATAGTGATACTAACCTGATAGATAACATCAAATTCCTCTCTTTTGAGTGAATCTTCAAGTTTGTTTTTGTCCCTTTTGTCCAATTCCTAAGTTGTTCCCATGGGTGTATTCTTGCATGGGTATAGTAATGAGTTATACTAAAATGCACCCACTTTATCAATGATACCTTTCTTCTAAACATAGATAATTTTGGAAGGAAAGCTAATTCAAAAATTAGGCTAAGTCACCATTATGCTTTAATTCTTTACACACTCTTTTTATCTCAGAATTCATTCCTAAATCATATCTAGGGACCAGGTCCCAGACATGATTTTGTTCAAGCTACTGAAGCTTCTCCTTTTGAGATGTATTTCCTAGGGACCCAATCCCTGAGAATCAAATCTTATCTTCAAGATCAGAGTATTTTTATTTATTATATCTAAAGGTAATTCTTGGGATTCATTTAGAACACAAGATTTAAATATTCTCTAGTTGAATATCAGCTTTTACATACCTGGATTAGGTATTTGAAATTATTTTTTCACAAGAAGATACCTTCACTAAAATTGTCTTGAGTGAGAGAGCACAGTCAGACCTTTCATTATTGAGCTTTGAACTCTTTCAATTAATGAGCTATTCTGACTACAATCCCCTTCTCATGCCTAGAATCATGATCACTTACCATATTTGGGGACCCACTTAAGTTTGAGTTCTTAGTAGGAGGATAATAGTGTGATCAATTTTTTCTTAGACCATTTAGGAAGTGATAAGTCCTTCTTCACCCTCCTTAAAGATATGGAACCCCTAGAATGTGCATTCTACTATTGAATGTATTCAGTGTTGTTCAATTTGGCCTTAATCCAGGACTGACATTTCTCTTTCAAATGTCCATCTCCTCCACAGTGAGTACACAAGAGTTTGTGCCCTTTGCTTCCAACATAATGAGCAACTTTTATTTGAGACTCAACAAGTTAGAGCTCTACTTAATATTCCAAATCTCTACCTTTATTGACATCTTGAATGATCAGATTAGAGAGGATCTGTGAGATGGAAATGCTTTTAAGAGATTTATTCAACTCTTCACTTAAGTGGATCTGTTCCCTCTCTAACTCTTCATTCCTGTGTAGTGCTTCTATAAAATGTTCTTGAGATTTCTTCAATCATTCTTCAAGATTAATTTGAAACCAAAAAGCCTCTCTATTTTCTTTGTCATTTAGGTCACTTTCCTTCTTTGGGTGACTCATATAACTAAGATACTCAGATTTTAATTTAGAGAACCTTTCTTCAGTTTAATATATCTAAAGAGTTAATGCAATCAGCTCAAGCTCTTGAGATAATGCAATCAGTTCAACCTCTTGATTATTTACTTTTTCTTCCAAGACATTATTCTCAGTGGATAGTTCACACATAGACTCTAACAAAACACTTGCAAGCCTTTTTATTTTCCTAGCAATGTAATAATTATCTTGATTTTCCATAATATCGGATAGAGTTACCTTTTTTTCTTTTTCATATTCTATGTTTACCCTGAGTACAAACAAGGAATCATAGATAACTTAACCCTCTTCTTCTGGTAGCACAGAAACATCTCCATTCTTTATAATTTCATAAATAAGATTGGAAGAATCTTCCCATGTTCCTTGAGATTGCTTTCTAGCATACGCAGCTGGTTCCTTGTTTCCTTAATTGTCAGGGACCTGGTCCCTGATCTATTCTTTGTCACCTATAGTTTCAGTACTATTTTATTTCCTTAGAACAAACTACTAATCCTCATAGATCTAACAATCTTATTTGCCATATAGGCAATATCAGTTTCTTCATTACCATTTGGATCATATTTAGAAGCTTTCAAAGCCAGTTATTTTTCCATTTTTGCCACCTTCTTCTCCATCTCTTGTTATTTCTTGAGCTCATAGGTCTTTAGATTACCAATTATTTCATCCATAGTAAGGGTTTTGATGTTCCTTGCCTCAGTTATAGCATCCACCTTGCTTTCTCAAGAATTAGGAAGAACTCTAAGAATCTTTCTCACTTGCTTATACACTGGGATCACCTCTCCTAAACAGTGAAGTTCATATATTATTGAGGTGAATCTGGTATGCATTTTTTGGACGGCTTATCCTTTTTATCATGGTGAATGTTTCTTACTATCCAGTCAGTATATCTACCTTAGAATCCCTCACATCAATAATATCTTCATGATCAGTCCTCAAGCAATCCCAGATCTCTTTAGCACTTTCATAGGTGAGATACTATTGTATTCATTGGGACCTATGCCACATACTAATAGTTTTTTGTCTTTTTAATTCTCTTCAATCATCCTTTTATCTACATTATTAAACTTTCTCCTATTTTTGACAACTATTTTTCTTACTTCTCCTTCTTTGACTTCTCTTATAGGAACGTGAAGACCATCAAGGATTATGTATATCACCTTATTTTCTTCAATCATCATGTAATACACCGCAAATTCCTCTTCCATTCAGAACCATAGAGCGTATTCAGTAAAGCAAAAATTTGAGTTTAAAAGTTTCAAAAATACCTTCTCAAGTAGGAAATACTTTGAATAAGCTTTCCATCAATACCAAAGTTTCCTAAATTGAACACTCGCATGAAGAGTTAGAGCCATCTTAGTGAGACAGTGTGCCACCAGTCCCCTTAGAGCATCGCGGAGCCAGCCAAAATGGCAATCATCAAAATCCACTGATCCTCTACGATTATGGCATGTCGCGCCAAGGCTTAATTTCAGAATTGTCAATTTCCAATGGATATCCGCAATTCCTCCGTGTCGTGGTGAAGTTTTAGTTCGCAACCAAGTTGGCAAAGTGATCCCCACTGCATCGCACCGTTGAGCAGTTTCACAATTGTCCATTTTTTGGTGAACTGGCATGAATATGGCACATCGCTCTAGTATGTAAAATTGGAATTTTTTAGCTTAATTTCAAGGGATTTTTGGTCTTTTCCCCTTTCCCCTAGCCTCTATAAATACCCTTCTAAGGGATTTTAGACTCATTTTCTCTTCTTCCAACAAGAATTAGGGTTTTCAAAATCAAAATCCTCTCCTTATTCTTCAACAAAAATCAAGAAAGATCTAGAGAAATCAAGAATTTCTCCAAAGGCCTTCAAGAAAAGAGTTTCCCCAAGGTATGTAGATGTTGATTCTTGGGTCCCTTTCATCCAAGAAGCTCAAGTACCCTTTACTAAAATCCAAAGATTTTATGTTTATGAGTTGTTAATGATTCATATGAGTTGAAATTGATGTTCCATGTGTTGTTTAGTTTTGGTTCATGTTTGTTTACAAGATTCATGATCTTTGACCCCTTTTATGTGGAATCCATGTGATATTTGTGATGAATCACCCTTATGTTGTTTTCTGTGTGATGTGTTCTTGACACATCGGTTGTAAAAATGGTTGAATAAGCGAAGCATGTCCCCCATAGATTTTATAAGGAGCTTAGGTGAAGCATAAGGGCCATTGTAGTATGTTGAAGATGAAACCCCAAATTGTGAGTTAGTTTGTGCATGCCTAGTGTTTGATAAAATGTCCAAGTGGATGAATTATTCCATGATAGTGGAAAATCCCCAAATAAGTATGAACCCATGTGTGTCTAGTGATTGTTGAAGGACATTAGTGAACAAGTAGAGATGTGATGGTAGTAAATTCCCCAATTAAGTGCTTTATGATATATGCTAAGCTTTTAATACATGTCAAGTGGTTAGCAAGTAAGTTGAGACATGATAGTATGAAGTTTTCTCCAAAATCATATGATGTCCAAATACATGTCAAGATTTATTTAGGTGTAAAGTACTTGAGGAAAAACCTTGTTGAATGGAGTATGATCTAGTAGCATATTTCCCCTACTCTATTATATGTTTATGATCCCTAAATGCTCGAAGTGATATCTTATTGGTTGTGAGGATGAACATATGATATGATTTCTAAATGCTTGAAGAGATGATTTAACGATAATAAAGCTGAATGAATGACTGTGAAGACGAATAAATGACTGTGATGATTAATGAATGGTTGTGATAATGGAGAAATGATTATGCTTTATTTTATGTTATCGATTCCTGGGGTATTTATACCCAATAATAGAGTTGTTTTCTAGAGCCCATGTCAGTTTCACGATAATTACAGTTGAGCCCTGATTCTCGAAACTTAGTGAACTACAGAAACTCTATATTCTCAGATAGTTATAGAACTTGAGAAATCTCAGAAATCTCTGTTATGATGGTATTCTATGTATCGCTAGTAATCTAGCCTTAGTGTTGTACTTAACTCAGATCTTGTAGTATTCCAATGTTCATTTTTGGTCTCGATAATGACCGAGTAATTTATTCAAATTTTGTATAAAAAGTCAGATATCGTGATTCAGTAGTATTTCGTCAGATATGGAACTATGTGAATTCAGCTCAACTCAGTCGAATCATTTGAGAAATATGATCAGTGTTAGATTCATCCCAGTTTATGTTCAGTTGAAAGTTCAGTTCAGAGTCCTTCAGTTAGGAGTAGAAACTAGCACCGAGCAAAGGAAGGGATGGCGATTCCTTCCATCAGAAGAAGAGGCCGGAGTTGTTAGTAGCAATCCCTGAACTCCAAAACTACGTAGCCAGCGCAGGATATAGGAGTCCTCGTCAGTAGAGGCTATCACCATCAGAGAGATTGACTATTATATTACCTCAGGTCGACTTCCTACGAGGGTCATCCTTTCAGAGAGGCTTGACCAGAGAGTGAGTCTTTACTCATGGCACGGTATTGACGCCCTTCCAACTGGGGTCATAGGTTAGACCCCACCTGTGGTAGGTCGAGGCATATCAGTTAAGTAACTACTTACCACAATTTTAGTTTCAGTATCCATCTTCAGAAATTAGGACTATCAAATACAGTCATCTATCATTATGAGGAACTCAGATAGTTCCATTGATTCAGGAACCATACCGACAGATAGGCTTGGTCAAATATATAGTTTTTTGATATCATATTCAGAGATAAGTCGCCATATAGGCTTGATTAACACTATCAGATTCTATTGGGTATCCTTGTTGTCAGATTCAGATATAATCATATTTCTTATCATTGATAATAGTTTTTTAATATCATCCGCTAGAAAGGTTTATCTCTAATCCTGTCAGTCGAAAGCAGTAAAGCTCAGAATTTAGTCTTTGATGTAGGTACATCCTGATTCTTAGTATGAGTATCAGATGAGTCAGTGATTCAATATCTCAATGTCAGTAGTGAGTTCAGTCTGCAGTAAAGTGGTATCCGAGTTTCAGTAACTAGAGTTGTGATGATTGTGATTATGGTCTGTGCATTCATGTATGTGTCCTGGTGCGACATTTTTATGATTATTCAGTTTAGATATTGTGCATGCATGAACCTTTGCATTTAGCCTTACCTCATCTACATACTCAATTCTTCCCGTACTGATGCATTTGCACTATGGTGTTTTATTTGGAACCATAGGTTTAGAGGCACAAGACTCAGAGTTTCCTCAGCAGTTCCATCCCAGTCAGCAGCAGTAGTCGTAGTAGTGAGTCCTCTTCTCTCGAGGATGAGCATCAGTTTACTATTATTTACATATAATTTTGTTTATATTTTTTGTTGACAGAGTTAGTTGGGGAGATGCCCCATCAACTCCATAGCTCAGACAGTACAGGGGCTTTTCTGTTGGATGTCGGATGTATTAGTATTTACTTTTCTGTATTTCGAGTATTTATAGATATGTTGAACCTTTTGGCAAGTTTCCGCATTTATTTCAGATATTATGCAGTGTACAGGTACAGATATCAGTAAAGGGTTAGCTTGTGTTCCTTCGGGATCATAAGCACCGTGTGACGTCTCGAGATGGGATCTCAGGCGGTTACACATAATGAAGTCAAACTTCCTGGTGTTCTAGCATCTATTATTGATATCTCTCTCTGATACCCATTATTGATACCCTTTAGGGTTGCTCCGCATAGTAAGGGACCAGGTCCCGTAGAATTAGTCACGAGCAATCAAGTAATATAGTTAAAGAGACTAAAGATAGTGCAGAAAGAGTAAAACACACAAGGACTTTTACTTGGAAACCCAGTATGGTAAAAACCATGGCTTATCCTCACAAGCACCAATGAAATCCACTATAATAAACCTCTTGATTACACTCTAGATTATAACATAACTCTAGGCCCCTTGCACTAGCAGAAACTCTACTACCAGCTCATCTTGGTAACTCTACCAAGGACTCTTCCTACACCGATTAGCTCTAATCAGTCTCAAGCTTAGGCAATTCTACATAAGCAGCACTCTCAACAAGAAATCACTACTCTTATAACATGAGTAGTTCTTTTACAAATCATAACTCAAAAACACTCAATTACTCTTTAAGCAAAGTATGGAGTTAAGAACATGAGCAATGCTTCAGCAATCTTGAAATGGCGTTTTTGCTGCCTCTCTTTACTCTTTTGGATTGCAAAAAAATGACTGTTAAAGAAGCATCTCTTTTATTTTATAGCTGGGTAATGATTAGGGCTTGAAATATCATTGGACCAGCTGTCCAAGTCAGTACAAAATAGCACTTGCAAGTTTTCTACACAAGATGACAAAACTGTGCAGAAAGCGCGTTCCAGTTGTACTATACGTTGCATGTCCAAGGACCTAGTCCTTCGTAGTTTAGCTGATCATTATCAAAAATACATATATCACTCATCGTGATGCCAAGAAATTAACATAACATTCTACATATAAATAAGAGAACAACTATACCCATATTGCACCATTGTGCTTCGGGTCCAAAAACGACACCAAAAATCCGAGTGGGCCCCACTTACAAAAATCACATTCTAGAAGTCCACCAACGTTAATACATGATCAAAGAATTATAGACCTCAAGAATGGGTGAAAACCAAGTTCATTTGGGGCTAAAATCAAGCCCTCAAACTATTTGGGGTTTTGTACAAGAACCATGAAAAATCTCCAAGAAAGTGATGGAGTCTTACCTTTATTCAGATGATAATCACGAAAATAGTTGTTAATCAAGCTCCCAAGTTACCCACAAGTCCCAATTTTTAGTTATCACACTCTCTAGGGTTTTTTCTCTCAAAGTGTGGGTGAGAAATCACAAAATTAGCAACCTAAGTGGTCTTTAATAAGGAAATTAAGTGCTACAATCGCACACCCTAACCTCAGAAGCACATGTGGTGATCACCACACCCTCTAGTGCAATTGCACTATCTACTTTGCACATACTTGTCCGATAACCACTCAAGTGGTGCGATTGCACATACACTAGAAACTAGCTGAAACTTGGAAACTTTTCCAAGTTTTTGCTAATACCTCGAGATTCATTCGGAATCCTATATACACAAATGAACTATGTAAACACACTAAATTCAATGTCTTAGACAGATGGAGAAGTTGGATTTTTCATCCGTGGTCGTTTTGACCAAATGTGGGTCCCACACACAGATTTCTAATTTTCCAATTTTTAAACCAATAGGTTGAGTTAAGCTCAAGTGCATAAAGACTCAAACCAAATGTCTACCTAGCCTAAAATAAATTTTCTAGAGCTACTGCCAGAATTAAAATTTGCATCCGTGATCGTCTTACTAAAGTTTTTACCCATTGGCCAATTGTAACCAGCAAAAAGTTCAAAAAGGGAATTGGCTCTAAAAACTAAATGAACTGCCCGATAATTGAACTATCAATCCCAATAAGTCATAAATGACTTGGGAAAGCTATGGAAAAAGCTACAACAACAAATATAAGTAGAAATCTAGAAAATGACCTAAAGGGTCATTACAATATCTACTACTAAATGAACTTTCGTCCCCAAAAGTTAAAGATTAGGATGTACCTGAAGTCTCAAACAGGTAAGGATACTGGGACCTCATCTCACTCTTGATCTCCCAAGTGGCCTCCTCTATTGGGAAGTGTATCCACTTAAACTTCACTACAAGGATCTCTTTAGAGTGCAATTATCTCACATAGCTAGCCAAAATAAGCACCGGCTCCTCTACAAGGTCAAACGCTTATCCAACTGGATTGAGTTCTATCTAATCACATGATATGGATTGGAATATATAACCGCAACATAGATACATGGACAAATGGATGTACAATAGAAAAATCTGGGGTTAAATCTAACTATAGGATACCTCACCAACTGTGTAGAGAATCTTAAAAGGTCCAGTATACTCGGACTTAGCTTGCCCTTTCTTCTGAACCTTATCATACCTTTCATAGGAAATACACAGAGGAATACATAATCACAAACTCGAAATCTCAAGGAACGAAGCCTACAATCTATATAGGTCTTCTTCCTACTTTGGGTAGCTCACAACCTATCCTAAATCACCCTGACTCTATCCAAGGACTCCAATAGTAAATCAGTACCGCGGGAATGAACCCCTGAAGTCTCAAACCATCTAATCAGAGAACAACATCTCTTATTATAAAAAGCTTCAAAAGATTCCATCTCAAGACTCGAATTATAGTTTTTGTACATAAACTTTGCCAAGGCTAAGTGTTGCTCCCTCTACTAGTATCTTCTACTAAACAAAGTCTAAAGGGTATTTATAGATTACAACAAACCCTAGGAATTAAATCCAAAATAAAATAGGAAAACTTAATTAAACATATATAATAAGGACTAAAAAAATATTAGGAGTGTATGCAGTTTACATGGAAACCCTAGGAAATATTTTGAAATGATCTGGAAAAAGTAAAGTCGGTGACCACTTACTAAGGTCGCATATGGATTGTATATACCACATACGGACTGTATGTGATCCTTAGTAAGTGACAGACTTCCTTTTTCCTGCTCCTGAGCCTTTGGAATTCAACTTCTGTCACCTACTTAGGTCACCAACACTCAGTAAGTAGCACATATACCCAGAATTGCCTCGGTAAGTATCCATAATCTTTAATTTTCATATTATTCATAAATATAGCATCCAAAACCTACTTTTTGTTCCATTTTGCATCCAAAACTCGGTTTCCTGGAAAATCGCTCCAAAAACACATCAAATCTAACAAAATAGCCTTAAATATATGCATATTCTTCAAGGTTAAGCATCATAAGTGCTATAAATTCATAGCACATCAATACCCTCAACTTAAAACATCTTATGTACTAAATCAAAAAAAACACAACATAATCTATGATGATTCTTAACCTAGAGAAACCTAAGATACCTATGGCAGCCAAACATCAAATTTAGCTCAAAACACACTACCCTCTCCAAGTTCAATACTTTAAAACCAATTGTGCGTATCTATGAAGAACAATAATTTAACACAAAGGAATCAAGCTATGGCATTACATTAGCAACAGGCAACCATACATATGTACAAGTTACACTACCCAAATAAGTAAGAGTTATCAATACAACCCATGTGCTCTCAAATCAAAGTAGTCTCTACTCACTCATATGAAATCATGTATGAAAATACAAGGATGATCAAGAGACACTTACACTCACAAGATAAGTTCTAATCAATGTGCATAAAATAACATAAGCTTTCCCTTATTCTCTTTACTTAGCTTTCAAACGGTCAAGTTAGGATCATTATAGGACTTTACTCAGCTTGTAATGTAGTCTTAGAGGCTAGTATGGTACATATGGATATATCAACTGACTAAGTCTCCTTAGAACTACACTAACTTTGGGGACCACACTTTAACCAGTTTTCTTCTTATTCCACCCTTATTTCTCACTTTTATTCTATATTGCACATTCAGGTTTGGTGTGGATTCTTTTATCATTGTTTTTTTTTCTACCACACCCAGCCTTACTATTTTTTCTTGTATTCTACCCTTCTAAATACTTACTTTACATTTCACACCCCTATGATAGCCTCCCTCAGCTTGGGAAATTTGCTTGAGTTGAGGTGTATAATGTCCAAGGAGGGACAAAGCCAAAATAGGTTCATTGTAATACAAATGGGAAGGTAAAAGGTGAAAACAAAGAAATATAGGCTACAAGGATCAAAATCGGGATCAAGGGATTTTATTTTACGCATGGAAGATCAGTTAAGCTAAAAGTGGACTAAGTTTTAGAACGGCTTATGATCTTTTCTTATCTGACTATCCTACAATCTAGGAAAGACTAAACGGTTGCAAGTTCTGGATTTAACACACAAAGGAAACTAAGTAACATCTCATACACATATGGCATATGGCCACATCAGAAGCTACTACCTATTCGGTTCATGCACAAGTTAGCTATGATTATCACGTCACTAATTCTAATTCCATTACAAGATCCAACATTAGTCACATATATATACTAGTTTAACTACACGTGCCTTGCACGTGTAACATTTGATTATTTAAATTAAAAAAAATTTATTTATCGTGGAGATTTTTAATGAAGTGTAAAAGCTTAAATCACTTTTTAAATATTCTTCACACTTTAATTTATAATGTAAACATAAACACATATATAGTGTAAAAACATACATATTTTACCACCAGAAGTTTTAAGCGGCTAATGGATCATCACTTTTACATTTGTCATGCAATACCTCTTTACCTTGCTACCAAAGTCTAAGAGAGATGCATCAATTTTAACCATATTTGTGGTATGATTATTTATCTTTTATCTAAAGTTAAATCTTTTCTTGTTTTTAAAGAAAATCTTTACAAAATCATTGATTACATTCTTATTTCGTACTTAACTTTTAAAAAAATTGATATTTCTTAAATTTTCATTATTCTAATACTTTTATATTGTTTCTAAATTTTTCAAGACTTCTTAAAATCAAATTTACTTGATTTAGAATTCTTAAACTCATGGAAGAAGTATTAGTTGTCATTAATTATGATGACTTCTAATAAGGAAAGATTTTACCATAAAAATATTAAATTAATTTTGAACTCTTAAGTATTAGGAAAAAATATTGAAAAGATGATTTTATTTAAAGCAAATACTTTAATGAAAGGGAAAAAAGTTCAAAAAATATTTCTAAGGCCCTTCACACCTTTAATATATTATAGATATATGTGTGTCACATAATTTAAAAACAAGCTATTGAGGGGGTATTGGTTTCTCAAGAATCAACTAAAACATGTCAACTGCCCTAGATACTCATTTTCCACCTAGTTAAACATAGCATCACGAAACAAAATACAATACGCCTAAACATGTATGATCAACTAGGAATGGGACTCCGGGGAAAAGAGGCATGACAATAAAACCCCAAGAGGACATCAAGACCCACAAGCAGCCGCACCCTCAACTTAAAATCATGTATTGTGCCAATGCATTGGACTACTACAAAATAAGAGAGTTAGGAACATACCTGTGGAACCATAGGTGCGAAGATATGACATTAATCACAATAACACGTACAAACAATAAATACCTTGGGTTTCTTTCCAAGCAACACATGTTTAAAAGTTGCGGCATGACAAGGCTTGATTTGGGTACTCAGACTTCCTAACAAGTCCATGGGTACCTTGATTTCTTATACTTCACCAAGGTAACCTAAGAGTTGACTTCTAATTTTCTCTCTCCACATTAAACTTATGAATATTATGCCTAATTATTTTTCTAATTTCCCATTATACTCAAGGGAAGGAGGTATAAAATAAAGGACCCAAGAAGTAAATGTGGCATATTGTACTTCTTGGACCTTTCCTAAAGAATGTAATTATCTAATTATGGCTAAACAAATTAAGGAATATTGACATATGTTTCCTTTTTCATACACTCTTCTTCAGGTTTGGATGGCTCGATCAAGATCTGACTATCCAAGCATAATGTGGAAAAATGCTTTGAATGAGATCCAATATGCCCCAAGTCACTAATGGCATTCTTCTTTACATTACCACATAACTCTAGTATGCTCTCCTTAATCATGACACAATCTATAAGAGTATAAGCAATTTTAGAATCCTCCAATTTTTGCTCCTCAAGTTGGATTCTTAGAAATTTTTCAATCTCACACTACCCATAAATAAGTTGTTGGGTGTTACATGCAACAACTTTTGCATCCAACTCTACTTGTAAGTGGTAAATATCTAAGCCAAACCTATAAATCTTTTGAATAATCTCATGATTATTGTGGATAAGGTATGTCAATGCTTCTAACAGGCTATCCTTGTGTTCACACACTATATCTACCATACTCCTATAATATCACACCATATAAAAATGACAAAGATCAATAATAAAAGTCTTCATCATTCCTAACATTATCTAGCTAAGTTGTCTTATCAATAAGAGTAGGCATACACTATCGTATGCCTGAAGAATAATAGAAAAGAAAAACCTTACAACTTTAACAACTCCAATTAGTCAATCTATAATTGTATTCCCCGATAACAACACAAAAATTTAATAACACCCATACTACCCTTCCTTAGAAGGATAAAGTTACCACTGTCAAAATATAGTAGGCCAACTAGGTTTGGATTGATCCCATAGGAAATAGGTCAGAAATCTTACTTGAACTTGTAGAAATCACTACGCATGTGTTCCCCCTGACTTCTAACTCCATAAATTTATCATGCACTATCAAACTACTCTAGCATCTTGCATGTAAAATATGACAAGTTACGTATCACCAACTACCTCCCAACATACTTTAGTGAATTTCACTCATCTTTTATAGGTCTCAGAGTATCGCATTATCAACCCTTGCCTTGAACCCCAGTTTAAACTATATCTTCTCAGTCTCAAGTTAATTAGATGAAACTTAATCATCTTAAGAAGATGGTATAGGTAATATTATTTTTGAAATTTAAACCCAAATCACTATTGTGATTTCTTTTCCCAATCTCTACCTCCCTCTCGGGTTCGTAGTCAATACAGGTGTGATCCTAACATAAGACAATCAAATCAAGGAAAACCAAACACATGCAAAAATCTTTATCTAGAATAACTTGGCACTTTCTCTCCTTTATTAACTCAGTAAGGTTCCCACAACCATAGAAAAAGAAATTAGTTGCACATAGTTATGAGATCAATCTTGGAATCCACAGACAAAATTAGCAGTTATGAGATCAATCATGGAATCCACAGACAAAATTACAAAATTAGTCTTACAATAATGAAAAAAGAAATCCCAAAGTCTAAAATTGAATAACAAGCCACAAATAAAGAGCAATAAGATCACAAGTGATCTTGAAACCACAAGATGTTTGTAGACCTAGCACTAAAGGGCCACTCTCTCTACTTCCTTCTTCTAGTATCTTCTACTAAACAAAATCTGAAGGGTATTTATAGATTACAAGAAACCCTAGAAATCAAATCCTAAATAAAATAGAAACTCTTAACTAAACATACATAATAAGGACTAAAAACATTATATGAGTGTATGTAGTTTACATGGAAACCCTAGGAAATAGTTTTGAAATAATTTGGAAAATGTAAAGTCGGTGACCACTTACTAAGGTCACATACAGACGTATGTACCACATACGGAGTGTATGTGTCACGAATTGAACTAGGATCTGGCCGTGATAGGTATCTTAAGTTCATCGTGGACTGGAGACCACCCCATTTCCCTAGTTAAACAGAGCATACACACTAACAGAGACTGAATTCCAAACATATTACAAGATAGAAAGATTTAAGTTAAAATAAATTTATGATATGTCAAACCAATGACCAATACCCAAGTATATAATAATATCTACAAAGCCTCTAACCAAATAAATATCAATAGACGTTGGGACATGCCCCCTAAAATGGCCAAAATAAGTCCAAAGGAAAGAGTCAATACCATGAAAAAACCCAAAATATGAAATAAGGTCTTCTGAAGTATGGAAGCTCACCACTTCAGTTTGACTCACGAACTATCCACAAACACCTGATCACTGTGCAAGAAAAGTAGAGGTATTTCTGCTGCCTGCATTACATGGGGATACAACGTTCAGAGATGGTTAGCAGTTTGAGCACTAGCTTGTAACTCAGGAATAAAAGATACAATGATGCTATGATTGACAATTAAAAACCAGTCTAAATATAATGCACATAATCATATGCAAATATATATACATATCACATGTAAGGGATGGGAGCAGAGCTAAGCATGAATCTTTAAAATCCTTAACCTGGATTATGTAGCTTAACCATCAAATGATAGTACCCACATGCTATATGGGCCCCAGTGTGTGTAGCCGCATGAACTAAAGAATAATCTCACATATATGCATGGGGAACTTGAACCTTTTATAACGCTCAATCTACAGCTCTCGTACGAGTGTAAAGCGATCACTGTAAAATATATAACCCAATTGGGTTGGGTATCGATCCCACATGGAATAGCCGGTTAATAAGTAAGCAAAGAGTATTAGACTTTTGGTGAAAGTCTCGTAAAAGGGGGGATTGTAATGTGCAAGTACTGTAAACAAAATAGTTAAGTAAAAATAGAAATAGTAAAGTAAAAAGAAAGAGTGTTTAGTAAGAGGTTAACCAATGAGAATTGAGAGTTGGGGTTATGTCCACCTTATGAGTTGTACGTCTCTATTGGCTATGAGTTATGCGGAATTCAGACATGCATGTGCTTATAGAGAATTGTATTTGATGGTAAATCCAAGCGTCTTTCAACCTAAACAAGGACTATTTCACTTTAACTCTTTCGAGCTTAAAGAGTATCTAATGGTACGAATTCTCCAAGAGGTTAATCCAGTTACGACACTAACGTTTTAATAGGGGATGGGACCCTATTACCTTGACATTATATCTTTTCCAGAGATATAACTTTTCTTTCGAACAAGTTAATGCTATACTAGCGTTATTCTATGCGTCTGCAGCCATTAGAATTTGCATTAAGATGAAGAGAACAATGATATAAGCAGCATACGTATCATGAATTCACAAACTCATAGCAATAGATAGTATCTCATAAGGCTTCCATAACCCCAACAGAGAGGTTTAGTTACCCATGAGTGCGAAGGAAATCATAATCGACATTGTTATTGTACCATAATAAAGATCTCGTGTAGTAAAGTGTGGTAGGCGTTAGGCGTGAACTCCCTTGCAAAGTAACGTTTCTCTTGTTGTGGAAAAATAAGAATTGATTAGATGAATAGAAGAAGAATAAAAAGTAAAATTAATGGAAGAATTAGAATCTGAGTTGTAAGTTGTGGAATAAGAAGTAGAATGAGAATAGAATGAATTGTAACTAATGGAGGAATCCCTCAAAATCTCTAGCAGAATAGGGTATTTATAATACCCATATCCTATTCCTACTAAGCTAATGCATTACTTAACCCAATCCTACTAGGTTAATGTATCATTATCCTAATCCTACTAAGTTACTGCTAGTCCCCAAAGTCTTTAGAATTGTTGTTTTTGCCTGGGACAGATTTTCCATGCGTCACTTTTGGTCCTTGGCGTCCAAGCTTTCCCTTCCTTCTTTTGTGAAGCTTTCTTTGGCGTCAAGTTATCCATAAAATGCTGAATTCTGCATCATTTATAACTGAAAACTTGCTAATCACGTTTGTTAGCTCAATTAAGGGAAAAAGGACTAAAAGTGCATGAATTATGTAATTTGTCCTCAAAACTTGGCTAAAATATGGGTAAAATATAGTACTATAGGCGTGTAAATTCGCCTATCATCAACACCCCACACTAAAAGCTTTGTTCGTCCTCGAACAAACTATCATGTCCATCTAAATATCGACTTAGGGTTTCACAGTAACAACGCAAAATATTGATCAAGACAAGCATAGCAATTATCAACAAAGAGTAGTTTTCCGATCATTAGTAGAAACAATTTAACCTCTAACATAGACTCGTGATGGTAGTTAATTCGTATCCAAAAGTTAAGGTACAAAGAATCATACACAACTAACCAAACTCGTCAACCATGTGTGTCTCACAATATATTACCCATAATCACTCACAAGTATTGTATATTTATCGAACATGGGTATACGAGTATCGTTGCTCTCGCTCTCACAAAGAATTCATATGTTGCAACTGATGACCATAGGCTTTCCCTTAGTGTAATGCTCCACTAAATATCAGAATGCCAAGCTTAGGATCAAAGAGGTCTTTTACAGGTTGTAATGTAGGCTAAGGGACGGGTAGGACTATTTTGGCCAGAAATAGTGACTATGTTCCTAAGCGTTTTAATACATGACATTATGCCATTAATACTTTTCTTTCAAACAACCTTTCTACTTTCTTTTATTCTACTACCCCTTTTTTCCACCTTTGTTTTTCAATTTTTGAACATAACTAACTTTTTAGTTTTCTTTTCCTTTTTCTTTTCATAACATACCTCTTATGATAGCAATTCTTTTTCATAACGACTTCAAGCACCAATACATTCTAAAGCATCATACTCACCCAATTTCCTCTTATTTTGTCACATGACTTTACACTTTAAAGCACTTAGGAATTTGGATCAAATTATGGTCTTGAAAAAATGGATTAGGCTTACATATGAGGTTGTCAAAGAAAATAGGCTAAAGGCTCAAAGGGGTTAACTAGGATAATGTCCATGGGTAGGTAAAAAGAAGGTAAAAAAGTCTAGGTTGCCAAAGAAATGCCTAAATCATCTCCTAGACTTGCACTCCTTATTTTCGCTTTACATACATACCAGGCAAGCTCTAGCATCAGCCACAAACACAGAATATACTATATCCTCACACACACAAGGCACATGGTCGACTTTATTGGGAGTAGCATAGACTCTTGACCCAACAGATGAAGGACTTGAACCACACAATATCACATAATGAGTCACAATTAGAGCCTAAACGTCTCAATAGTCATGATTTTAGCACAAACTCTTGTCATAATCTCATGCTTCCTATTAGAATAATTTCATGCGAAGTTAAGTTAAAAAAAAAATTAACTAATAAAAAAAATTAACTACTAAAAAAAATTAACTACTAAAAATTTAGAGAAGTTTAGAATGCAAATACCAGCACCCCACACTTAGACGGGACACACTGCCCTCAGTGAAAAATAAATAAGAAGAACCAGGTTAGTCGGACTCCTCCTCTATATCGAGAGTCATACCCCCTTCGTCGGAATCATCATAGGAGTCGTCGTTATTAGAATTCTCCTCCACATCGGAGTCTAGCATTCGTCGATCATCATCAGTTGGCACATCGTCATCAAGAGGTTCCTCAAAATATGTACCTACTCCACACATCTCCCTTGCATGCACATTCATTGGATAGTCATGATCCAGCTGTTGGAGCTCTGCAGCAGTTGGAATATGACCTACGCTCATCATTGTAAACCGATTCATGCCATAAAGATGGCGAAAGAAACTCTCGTCCCGAGCATGTCTCTCTGTCGTAGTAAGGTTGACGTCGTGTGTTGATTCAGCATCTTTGACCTTTGTGAGGTCACCCTTCTTTGGGTTGTGTGGGAGTTTATGATCAGCCGGTTCCTCTTCGATGTCTTCCTTTCTCAATAGTGCGGTCAACAGATTGCCAAAACTGAAGTGGGACCTCTTGTGTAGCCTAGCTTTCTGCATTATGGATCGAATAATTGCCCCAATGTTTATAGGTACATTCATCATCAATTTGTATACCAAGTACACTCTATCTCTTGCTATCTTGGTGTACTAGGTCCCTGGAATTAGGCAGGATTTAACTATGCGCAACCATATCCTTGCTTCCCTATTCAAAGGAGCATATGGGAAGGTGTTGTGTCGTCCGGTGTCCTTGTGTCTACTCCACCGTGCCATGGATCTTGTTCCACAGAGTGTGTGTCGAATGGCTATATATGGAGGTCTACTGTACAGCTCTTTGAATGGTAATGGATCAACAGCAGGCAAGCCAAGAAGGGAGTTGAAGAAATCCGCATTGAGTTGTAAAACTTGGCCCCGAATTTTTTCTTTGCTCCCTGTGGTTTTCGGTGACCATTTGGCATAGAATTCTCTTGTTAGATCGAGATTGCACTCTTCCATGTCTCAAAAGATGAAATCAAGATGTAACGCCATGATCTTGGCCAACATGCGCGGCTCTTTCTTTGCTAGGCTTTCCTTGTTTATCAAGCCACATGAACATATTTCTTCTCTTTGTTGTTCCTATACCATTCCTTGGCTTCCTCCTCTAAAAACCATTTAATTCCAAACATGCAGCGTGGTACTTGCATCGAGGAGGATTCTCCTTGCTCTCTTCGTCCTCTTTTCTTGCCTTTTGGTGAAGTGGTTGCTTTATCTTTGCCGTCTTGCTTTGGGTGCCATTGTACCTGAGATTAAAACAATAGTCATGTTAGTGTCATCTCGATGGATACAATCAATAAATAGGTATTAGTGGCACCACCCCACACTTAGTTTGTTGGCATCAACTAGTGACGTAAAAGTTTGTTGATTACTCAGACTTCATCGATATACGTTTTAGGCGCTATATTCCAACAATATAATCAGTGCAGTCATACTTCTTGTGACCTTGGAAATACTTTCATGTTTGATATATCAAGACTTACTACATAGGGATTGAATCAAGGTATAGCATCTAGAAATAATCACAACCTCATATGTTGTTAGTCAACCATAATTCTTGTCTCGATGAACAAGTCATTCCAACATGTAAGATTTCTATTGACAAGATTATGCAATTTTCTTGACCATGTTACTTCCGCAAAAGTATGACAGTGCATCAAAATCAAATTCAAGTTGGAAACATGTTAAGATCATTCGTACGTATTCTTTCACTCACTTAGTTGTATCACAACACATCAACCACATTCAAATCACCAATACTACTTCAAGATTTATCGATTCATAATATGTATAGTAGTGTAGTACTTACGGGATGTAAAGGAAGAACAAAGAAGTACTTACTTGGTTGATGACCTTGGATGATGTTTTTGAAAAGTAAAAGAGCAAAAGGAAAATTTTTGAGAGGATTTGGAGAGGTAGGTGGCGCTTATGCTAGGTTTGCAATATATTTTTGGTCTAAGACTAAGTCTCTTATTTATAGGAGAGGCTTGGGTCGGGTTTTGACCTATTTAAAATCGGATTTAGAGACAAGAAGTGACCATAGGCAGCGCCTTTTGCTTTGCCTATGCTTGGCATAGGCGGCGTCTTTTGCATAGCATTGTTGAGCATAGGCGGCGCCTATGCCATGGAATTCTTAGGCATAGGCGGCGCGTTTTACTTAGCATATGATATTCAGAGACAAAATGCATAGGCATAGGCGGCGCCTATGCTATGGCATACTTGGGTATGGGCGGCGCCTATTCTATGGCACACTAGATTCCGAGAGCTTAGGCCATAGTATAGGCCTTGCCTTGTTCGTGGCCTAGTTTTACATAGGCCTAGCCTTGTTCGTTGCCTATATTTTCATAAGCAATTCCCAATCCATAGCCTTTTGCTTCTTCATTCCTAACTTACCACCTTTAACATGCAATACATCCAAATCAAAATTTGAAACCGACCTCCTTGTTTTACACCTCTTTGCACCTACATTTACTCAAAAACAACAAAGACGATTAGAACGATGGGTTGCCTCCCATCAAGCGCCTTAGTTTTCGTCATGGCATGACTCTTCTTTTTAGATTTCTATTTATCAAAAGCAAACAATTAGTAGAATGAAAGAAAGAAAAAAAATGAAAAACGATGGCTTGCCTCCCACCAAGTGCTTGATTTCTTGTCACGGCACGACATAGCTATCTCGATTACTTAGACTTCATCAAAATAGATGGTGGATCATTTTTTGAATGGATTCAGACGATAATGAGGTTTACTTGTAGGCATGCAATCTTCTTCAAGATGACCCTTGTGCATGCCTATCCCGGGAGGGATACCAATTATATCATCAATAGTCCAACCCATGGCTCTTTGGTATCTCTACAGAGCAGAGATGAGAGCCTCTACGTGCTGTTCACTTAAATCATCCACCACACTTACAGGAAGTATATTTCCACTTTCCAAAAACACATACCTTAGATAATTGGGGAGCTCTTTCGATTCTAGCATTGGTGGCTCTTCAATGGAAGTCGTCGCTGTTGGTGATGGTTGATTCTTAAGATCAACGTCCGGCTGTTTAGGATTATGAGAATAGGACCCTATTTCTGTTAGAGCACATGGATTTTCTTCATAATCTTCATCATCCTTATGCTCCACATTCAGTAGCGTAGCAGACAATGGCTCAACAGTAAGTTGTTTCACTACAGATAATGCTTTCTTATCCTCATAATGAACATCATCTATAGAGAACACATTCATATCGCTGGGCTGTTTTATTGATTTGCATATATCAAAACGGACCAATTCGTCATTCAACCGAAATAAAAGCTCATTAGCTCTCATGTCAATAAGCACACTTTTTGTTGTAAGGAAAGGGCGTCCCAAGATTATGGGAACTTCGTAATCCACCTCACAATCCTGAATAACGAAGTGTGCAGGAAATATGAATGAAGAAACCTTCACCAACATATCATTCAATATACCCACAGGTCATTTTACCGACCTATCAGCCATCATGAGCCTCATATTGGTTGGTGTCGGAACGCCTAACCCCAATTCTTGTAGATGGATAGTGGAATCAAATTGATCCTAGCACCCAGATCGCACAATGCCTTGGCAAAGTTCAAAGATCCAATAGTGCAAGGAATTGTGAAAGAACTGGGGTCAAACTTCTTCTGAACTAGTGATCGGGTAGCGATTGCGCTGCAGTGATGAACAGTATCCTTCAACTCGTAGCTTGCTTCTCGCTTCTTTGCCAAAAGATTCTTCATAAATTTCACATACCCAGGCATTTTTTCTAGTGCCTCTACCAACGGAACATTAATGGTCAGCTGCTTTAACATATTCATGAATTTGCTGAACTTTGTATCACCCGCAATCTTCTTCAATCTTTGAGGAAAAGGTGGTGGTGGATAAGGAATTGTTTTCTGCACGGCTTTCTTCTCCTCTTGCTTCCGTTTTTCATCCTTTTCAGGCTACAACATACTCGGTGTGACGTCATGGACGTTGTGGGTGGTTTCTACGGTAGCTTCTCCTTTTGCCTTATCATCGATGTCTGCTGCCTCGTCAACCACTTGCTTGCCTTTGGATGAAGTTTCCAGCACCTTACCACTTCGATTAGTAATGGCCATGCATGATCCGTCATTCCTTGGATTTTGCACAATATCGCTAGGTAAAGTGCCAGCCTTTCTTTGATTGAGTGCTACAGAAAGTTGGCTCAATTGCTGCTCTATTTTCTTGATTGAAGTGGAATGTGAGTCAACCAGTTGCTTCATTGAGGATAAAATCATTTATTACCTCCGTTACTCCCGCGCTGGTTGCTTCCACACCTTTCAACAGTTTAGCCATTATATCTTCCATGCTTTCGGAACCAGATGTGGTGGTGTCACATCTTCCTGGGGGAATGTATAAACCACTCTTTTCATTGTTGTTCTTCCAACTACCTTGGTCCTTGTTTCCAGATTTATCATAGTAGTTCCGACCTTGGTTTCCTTAGGTATTACCTCGGAAACCCCCTAATTGTTCAAGTAGTTGGCTTCTTCTTCTGAATCAGATTTGTCTCTTCCTTTTAACGCAACAACTTTGACTTTTTTGATCTTCCCTGATAATAGATGCTTTGTAAGAAGATCCACTTGTGTTTTCATGTGCGTCATATCTTGATCACGTTCTTCTTCTCTTCTCTTTTGTTCAGCAGTCATGCCAATAGATAAAGTGGGGCTTGCTACCTCAGAATCCCTGGTATGCCAAGCTCTACTTTGCTTCGTCATCCGATCTAGCATATTGCTTGCCTAGGTCCATAAATGATCCTCCAGCCACATTATCCACCACTGGTTTAGTTATTGAATTCAAGGCTCTGTATAGTATCTCCATTTGGTGGACATTGGTCATGTGATGGTTTGGGCACCTCATAAGCTTCGTCTTGAATATCTCCCATGTTTCATGAAGAGCTTCGGTTGGAAGCTGCCGAAAGTTGCTGATTTCATCTCTTAATTGTGCTTTTTTGGATGGCGGAAAGAATCTTTCTAGGAAAGCGTCTTTCAATTGCCTCTAATTTGTAATAGAATCAGGAGTCAGCCCATTCAACCATAGAGTTGCCTCCCCAGACAGAGACAATGGAAATAGGCGTAATCGAATTGCATTCTGACCAACGCCAGGATTGTCAAATGACTTTCATATAGAAATAAAGTTGATGAGATGCATATTCGGATCATCGCCTGCTAGTCCACCAAATAATCCCTTGAGTTGCAATAACTGAATCATGGTGCCTGTGGTGTTGAACTTGGCTCCGGGTGCCAATGGTGGAGGAATAATGGCTCCTGTGGCTCCGGCTCCATCAAGATCATCATCATCATCGTCGAAAGCTGGTTGTATAGGTCGTTGTTCATTCCTAAACCTTGCCTGACGATCTCTTATGTTGGCAGGTGTTGCGATCTCAGCAGCATGCCTAGGGTTTAGTAACTCGTCATCACCTAGGTCCTCGTCGTCAGAATTTATTTCTTGCCCAGGGTTATCAATATTCTATTGATGTACTTGAGCGGCGGCTAGATCAGCTAGTCTCGCCTGTTCCTGTTGAGCGGCCATCCTTTCAATTTCGTGTTGTGCCACCATTCTGCCAATACGTTGTGGTTCAGGATTAATTGGTAATAACGGTTGACCAGAGCTTCGAGTATGGGGCATGCACTGAATAAAAATCTGAATAGAACAAAAAGAAAAACTAAAAGTAAAAGTACGAGAATCTTTGACCAAAGGGTCTAGTAATTATCACAAACTTAATTGACTCTCGTATTCCCCGGCAACGGCGCCAATTTTTGATAACGCTCAATCTACAACTCTCGTAGGAGTGTAAAGCATTCGCTGTCAAATATATAATCCAACTGGGTTGGGTATCGATCCCACAGGGAATAGCCGGTCAATAAGTAAGCAAAGAGTATTAGACTTTTGGTGAAAGTCTCGTAAAAGGGGGGATTGTAATGTGCAAGTACTGTAAACAAAATAGTAAAGTAAAAACAGAAATAGCAAAGTAAAAAGAAAGAGTGTTTAGTAAGAGGTTAACCAATGAGAATTGAGAGTTGGGGTTATGTCCACCTTATGAGTTGTACGTCTCTATTGGCTATGAGTTATGCAGAATTCAGACATGCATGTGCTTATAGAGAATTGTATTCGATGGTAAATCCAAACGTCTTTCGACCTAAACAAGGACTATTTTACTTTAACTCTTTCGAGCTTAAAGAGTATCTAATGGTACGAATTCTCCAAGAGGTTAATCCAGTTACAGCACTAACTTTTTAATAGGGGATGGGACCCTATTACCTTGACATTATCTCTTTTCCAGACATATAACTTTTCTTTCGAACAAGTTATGCTATACTGGCGTTATTCTATGCGTCTGCAGCCACAAGAATTTGTATTAAGATGAAGAGAATAATGATATAAGCAGAATACGTGTCACGAATTCACAAACTCATAGCAATAGATAGTATCTCATAAGGATTCCATAACCCTAACAGAGAGGTTTAGTTACCCATGAGTGCGAAGGAAATCACAATCGACATTGTTATTGTACCACAATAAAGATCTCGTGTAGTAAAGTGTGGTAGGCGTTTGGCGTGAACTCTCTTGCAAAGTAACGTTTCTCTTGTTGTGGAAAAATAAGAATTGATTAGATGAATAGAAGAAGAATAAAAAGTAGAATTAATGGAAGAATTAGAATCCGAGTTGTAAGTTGTGGAATAAGAAGTAGAATGAGAATAGAATGAATTGTAACTAATGGAGGAATCCCTCAAAATCTCTAGCAGAATAGGGTATTTATAATACCCATATCCTATTCCTACTAAGCTAATGCATTACTTAACCCAATACTACTAGGTTAATGTATCATTATCCTAATCCTACTAAGTTACTGCTAGTCCCCAAAGTCTTTAGAATTGTTGTTTTTGCCCGGGACAGATTTTCCATGCGTCACTTTTGGTCCTTGGAGTCCAAGTTTTCCCTTCCTTCTTTCGTGAAGCTTTCTTTGGCGTCAAGTTATTCATAAAATCCTGAATTCTGCATCATTTATACCTGAAAACTTGTTAATCACATTTGTTAGCTCAATTACAGGAAAAAAAGTACTAAAAGTGCATGAATTATGTAATTTGTCCTCAAAACTTGGCTAAAATATGGGTAAAATATAGCACTATAGGCGTGTAAATTCGCCTATCATCAACCTTCCAGATCATATACTAAAGTGACTTAAGTATCCGATCATGTAATGTAATAATAGGGGACTAGAACCTCCCAATCATATAATAAGATGGATTTGAACCACTCGATCATAAGCAAGGGGACTGAAACTCTAGGCTATTTAGACCCCGTGCTGGCAAACGCAGTTTCCTATGTTGGTCCCTTGGGACCACCACTTTTATGGCCTAGCCATACAAATATCTTTTTAGACTAATTAAAATATTTAACACACATTCCCAATTAAGTGAACTAATTGTGCATTAAGGCATCCCGTTGGTATCATCATACCAACATCACTTGCAAGTTCATTATCATGTCATGTCAACTACTTAACCATCTGGGACTCTACCCATCAGCCAAGGGAACTTCAAAATAATTAGTTCTTTGGGACTCAAACCTGGTTAGTTAAGTCAAATCTAAAGGTTTAATTCAAAATCAATTCATGGACACCGAGGCCTTTCTAAAGCCATCTATGCTCCGTTAACTTTATGCCAATGCATCATTATAAGTGAGCAAGTCAAATAATGTGACAAAACCATGTTCAACATCAATTTCACAATTTCTCTTAAGGGAACACATTTTCTAAAACCATAAGTCAAGCTAAAATCATCAAGTTGGGGGAAACCATCACCCCTTAGTTTATTCATCTTTCCCATGCACCCCATATATTTAAAATTATTAATAAAGCATGATCAATGCATAATAAATCATGTGAAATCAATTTAAGAACCAATCGTATCAAAATCCCTCAACCATATCAAAACTCATATTTTCCAATCACATAAACAATCATATATTTTCATGCTTTAAAAAAAAGTTTAAGGGTAGAGTCACATGCCAAAAATACCAAGAATTATGGAGATAATTTTCCCTTGGAAGGTCTAATGGACCAACCTCTTGGAAACCCTAAGTGTTGTTACTTGAGAGGATTTGAGAGAGAATAGGATATGTTTTGATTATGTTATGTATGAGAATAAGGCCTCAATAATGATTAAAGGTTGTGGGTTATGTTTAGGGAGAAAGGAATATATTAAGAATGCCCTGAGTAAAAAGATTGAACAATGTCTCCCAGACTTATAGGTGACCTTACTACTCTTAGGGAAACCCTACGACTAGTAACCTATAATCGTAGATTAGGAATTATTTATGGCCACCAACATTGGAATGGTTATAAGTCACACCATAAGATTCAAAACAAGTCATTATGACTCGTAACATGCTAACCATAGTCACATCAAAAGATCTGGATAATGCACTGGTCTCCTTACGACTTGGACATTACGACTCGTAATGAGTCCTAACGACTCATGAACTACAAGTTGTAGTCAAAGTAAACTACTTTGCCAAATACACTAGACACCTTACAACTAGGGTCTTACGACCCATATAGACACTCAATGACTCGTAGGGAGAGTCGTAGTCAGGGAAATGAGGTTAAAACTCAAAAATTTCAAAGGCCAACACTTGGGGTGTTTCAGTATGTGGTCACTAGTAAGTGACAAACTTTCTTTTTCCTACTCTTGAGCCTCTAGACTTTAAGTTTTGGCACCTACTTAGGTCAGCTATGCTTGGTAAGTTGCATATATGCAACTTAATTTTCATTTTTTCCTTCTGTTTGGCATAAAATTCCATCTTTTTCTTCCATTTAGCACCAAAAACCTTGTTTCCTACAAAATCACTCCAAAACACAACAAATCCAATAAAATAGCCTTAGGTATATGCATATTCTCTAAGTTTAATTATCGTAAGTTCTATAAATTCGTACCATATCTACAATTAAACCTCAAAACGCCCTCTAAATAGATGGTGTGCCTCTGGACATACCACTGAACACCTGATTGCAACGGAAGTCAAGCTTTTTATCTTCATACTGACGATCCCAAATCTGCTTAAATAGTAAGGACTTTACCTCTACACACGTCAAAATCCTCCTAGGATCTGAAACATCAAGGTGAACCATTAAGTTAGCTAAAGATTGAATTTCCTGTGCTGACTACCTTTGAGAAACTAAAATACAATCCAAGTTACCCATACTCACTGCCTTCTAACTCGAGGCATCTACTACCACATTTCCTTTGCCTGGATGATACGAGATGGAAATGTCATAGTCCTTAAGCAACTCCATCCATCTATAATGTAGAAAATTAAGATCTCTCTGGGTCATAAGATGTTGAAGGCTATGATGATCAGTGAAAATCTCACAAAGTAATCCATAAAGATATGCCTCCAAATCTTAAGCATGAAAACAACCACTACCAACTACAAATCATGAGTGGGGTAGTTGCGTTCGTACACCTTAAGCTATCTTGAAGTATAAGCAATAACATAACCCTAATGCATTAATACACCACCTAGAAAAACACCAAAAGTATCACAAAACATGGTGAATCCCTCGCCCTCAATAGGAAGATCTTAAATAGGAGTTGAAGTAATAAAGTACTTGAACTTTCCAAAGCTTGACTCACACTTCTCAGACCATGAGAAAGTCCTTTCGAGTCAATCTATTTATAGGGGCTGAATTAGTAGCAAAGCCCTCAATAAAGCACCTATAATAACTAGCCAAACCAATGAGCTACGAACCTCAATCAAAGATGTAGGTGTAGCCCAATCATGAATCACCTCAATCGTAGCCGGATCTACCATGATACCATCCTTATACACCATAAGTCCAAGGAATGTCACTGACACAAGCTAAAACTCACACTTGGTAAACATGGAAAAAAGCATATGATCTCTTAAGTTCTGGAGCATGATTCTCAAATATTGTACATTATCCTCACTATTCCTTAAATACACATTGATTTCATCAATGAACACAATAACAAAGGAGTCAAAACAATGCCTGAATACTTGGTTCATCAAATCCATGAATGTGGTTGGGCATCAGTCAACCCAAAAGACATCACTAAGAACTCATACTGACCAAAACTAGTCCTAAAAGTTGTATTTGGGATATCCTCAACTGATGGTAACCAAAATTTAAATCAATCTTAGAAAACACTATCGCACCCTGAAGCTGGTCAAGTAAATCACCAATGTGAGGCATAAGATAACGGTTCTTCACCATCATATTATTAAGTTTCCTATAATTTATACACATCATATAGAAACCATTTTTATTCTTCACAAAAAACACAACATCTCCTCATTGTAACACGCTCAATCTTATAAAAGCCTTACCAAGAAGATCTTCAAGCTAAAAATTCAGCTCCTATAGCTCGACAAAAGCAATGTGGTAAGGTGTCATAGAAATAGGTCAGGTGCTAGGATCGAGGTCAATAGCAAATTCAATCTCCTAGACAGAGGGAATACCAGGTAGATTGGTAGGGAACACCTCAAGAAACTCAGAATCAATAGGAATAGAGTCAAATAACAGACTCTCCAAGCTAATATGACAAATATAATTGAGATTAGACTCATAACCCCTCTAAGTAAGAGTACTAGCACATATATAAGAGATAATCCCTATCGACCGCGGCTATATCTCCTTGTAACACGAGTAGGGGCATACCAGGTATGGATAAGAGAATGGTCTTGGAAAAACAATCCCTGATTGCATGATAGTGGAGTAACCATTCCATTCCTAAAAGTACATCAAAGTCCACCATATCCAAATTAATAAGATCAACATAAGTATTAACATCACTAACTGTCACAATACATGATCTGAATACTTGATCCACTACTAAACACTCACTAATGGGATTAGATATGTGCAAGGGCACAAATAATAAATTACTAAGCGACTCTAACCATGGTGCATAGTAGGCAAAAATATAAGAATAAGTGGATCTTGGATCAAATAATTCAAGAAACGACTGGAGAAATACTAAAATCATACTTGTACTATAGCATCCAAAGTCTCATACTTAAGTCCAGAAGGTATGGTATACAACTAACCATGTCTTCCACCTGGTTGGGCACCTGATCGACCTCATATTCTGTTTGTCTAAGAACCTCATCAATTACCCTGGGAACTACCCGTGCAAACATAAGAACAACCTCTAACTGAGGGATGATTTGATCTAATAGGGAGAACACTCTATTTTGAAGCAATAATTGCCCCATAATTAGGGAAATCCTATGACTAGTCACTAAGAAGCCCACAAGTAAAACAAGAAACATGAGTTGAACTAGAACAAATAGATTTGGTTGACCCAAGAATAACCACAACGACTAGAATAACTAGAAGACAAACCCCTCAAACACTGACCACTGCCTTTTCCAAGGCGATCACTAGCACGAGACTGGCCTCTATGAATAATCTAAAGTGTTTTCTTAATCGATCAACTAGGCTAACTTTGAGTTTAATAGGATAGAAGCGGAGGATACCTACTCTGCAAAATTCCATCTCTAGGTCGGGAACTATGATGGCTCCCACTAAACCTACCCTTAAAACTAAGCCTCTTATCACATCCCTTGTGACCCTCATAGTGCATCTCTTTCATCACCCGAGAATGATTTAAATCCCCAGCAAAAGACCTACCCACAACAACTAAACTCCAATCTAGATAACTTTTCCCTCAAATGATCTCTAAGGCTATGAGGCATATACTTCTCCAATAACATCTTGGAGAATTGAGTCCATGATAAGGAAGAAGACTCCAACGAGTCTAGAATCTATATAACCTCTCTACCAGTGATGAGAAGAAAAGTCCAACTAAAATATGGTGTAATCCACACCACGAGTCTTAATAACGCCCAAATCATGAAGCCTATCCTCACAAGCAATCAGAAATTCATATGCATCCTCACCAGTGCAGTATAAGACCTAGGTGAAGACAGTCACAAGAATATAACCAGCATCTTCTTCTTGCCAAAAGACATAGCGGGTTAGGAAACCACTGTTGAGCAACTACTGACTGAGAAACCACCAGTGCAGGAGCAACCCTAATTCTAGAAGCCACAAATATACACTATAATCTGCACCATCAAATGGAACATCACCAATTATCCCCAAAATCTAAATCAACATATCTTTAAGTAATTAAGAAAGAATAAACCCTGGTGGAGCCTGGGATGGTCCCTAGTTTACCACTGGCTATAGTGGAATATCATTTGGCTCATGAGTGAGAATAGAACCTGGGGAAGGCAACCTATCTAAACCCTAGTTGAGGACTATCACAAGGTTTTCTATGACCTCTAGGTTATTCACAAATAGAAAAAAGGTACCTAGGATTGGTCTCAGGACCCTTATATTATATAGTGGTAGCACGTGTCTTGGCTAATAGTAAAAGAGTAAAGTCAAAGGAATATATACAAACTAACTTAGACTCTTGGCACAATATGAGTGAAAAAAGTGAAGAACTTATAAGAATGTCCCATAGCCTTCCAAAGATAGGAAACATATGTCATCATTCTAATCTGAAGGACTCTACTAGACACTTTCTCTTGTACCAATAATATTGGTTAAACCTAGGCTCTGATAACAAATTGTCATAACCTAATTTATGAGTCTTTATGGCTCCTATTAAATCCTACCAGTAGGTAAGCCAAATCATAATCTGAAGCTAATACTAAGTTTTACTAAATGTACATTATAGGCCAAATTGTAAGAACACAACATTCAAATAGATAAGTGTTCTAAATATATAACATATATATTATAAAAAACCAATCCCACAACCTAATAGAGCTAGTATAAGAGCATCTAATAGTATTAATACAACCCAAAAGACATAGAATATAGTTAATACATTTGTATCAATACAAAAGACTGGATAAAATTAAGATAGAAAAAAGTAGGTGACTCAAAACTCCAAGAGCTCACCTTTTCTCCAAAAGATTATCTCTGCACGAACAACGATCAATGGCGATAGCTAGTATTTAGATCTAAACCAAAAAGGTATAGAACCATAGTATAGTTACCAAAATAAAGGGTACTCATAAGCATCATCAGCCAACTGAAATATGTCCTGATATATGTATGATCTAATGCAAGATAACAAAAACAAAGTCAAAGTGAAAAAAAACAAACCTGGATTATCTTCAATATCCTTGTACATAATAAGTAAATAAATCGGAATAAAAATATAACATGAAATATCAATATATGCCAATATCGACATGCAAACATATATAAGCAATTTGAAATAATAATGCATCATAAAGCATCATCATAAGCAAGCATAAATACAAAATTGGCTCCCATACCCCAATTAATGTGCAAGATTAAAGAACTCATCACAGCTTCTCATACGACCGAAGAATACACTCAAGTGAGTCTTGTGGGTTATGGGTTGTCTGGCATAGAAAGAGATACCACGACCATGGTGGGTGAGGTGCAAATATAGTGTCATGACTGCGGCCAAGTGAGGTACACCACTGTGCTACCAAAGGCCTAGTAAAATCCTATTTAAAGTCTATCTTTCCCGAAATCTTGTCCATTTTGTGCTTCCCTCTTAATCTCTAAACCTTAATATAGTGTAAAATCTTCAAGTGAGTCTTGTGGGTTGATTAGGAGCTTGAATAACTTGTGTAATCCATTTTTTCTACAAATATAAGGTAAGATTCCTTCAAGTTTGATATTAATTTCTTAATTCTAGACCCAAAATACCTTATGGTTCACGGCTCAAGTGTAACCACAAATGTGATTAATTTACTCAAATTTCTTGAGGGTTATAGCTCCCTAATGATATTTAAATAATGGTTTGGTCTCGGAAACTCATTTTCCGAGAGTGGGACCGACTTGGGGGTTTGGTGTCATTTTGGACCCATGGCATAATGGGGCCATAATGGTTGTTTTTATTCTTGTAATGTTGCTTAGATTATGTTGTTTATAGCTTATCTCGTGGAAAAAGCTTTAACAAAAGGAAAGGCAGAGCTTGTTAGTTCATGAGCTACTTGGACTTAAGGTAGGTTAGGCTTAATTATAGTTAGATTGAGCTAAATTATAGTATATTTATGATGTCTTGTGATATTGGGTAGGTTTTAGATGATAAATGGGTGAGTGATTATACTTGGGATTAGTTGATCCTCGTAAGCTATTACACTTGTAGAATGTGATGCTTTACTATAGCCTAGAACCTTGGACAGTTCTACTTGTAGTTTCATGAATAGTATGAGAATACTTTAGCTGATCTAGTAGAGGAGAATGATGTTGTTGACTAACCTTAAGAGTATGTTGACCTAGATATAACTAGTTATGAATTGGCCTCAGTGTTTGGGGTGACTTAGAAAGGATACTTGTAGACAATTTTCCCTTATAGGACTAGTAATGATTGATAAGACCTTATGGTGTTACTTAGATAACCTAGCATAACTTTGGGTAGAAGCTAGTATTGTAGAAGTGTACTTTGCCATTATTGGGATTTAGTAGTAGGACTTGACCCACCTTAAGCTTGAACTATGTAATTCCTTAGTGACCTAGATAATTGATGAGCGTCTAAGTAATGTTATTGAGGATATAATGGTTAAACCCGGTAGTCAGTTATGCATATGGTCGATGGTTAGATAATACATATACTCGATTGATTATCTTGTTGTCTGACATTTCGAATTTTGACAGAACATTTAGGATCATCTTCTTAGGAAAATTGTATGTTTTCAAGCAACTAAAGTGGTATTTAAAGAGTCTTTTTAGTGTCTCAGGGAAAGGAGTGACCCACAGAAGAAATTTGGAAGAAGTAGCAAAAAAAGGAATTTGACAGTCAAAATGGTGGACGGGCGGACCACCAGTATGACCATCAGTCCTTATCCAGAAACCACTCTTCTAAAGGACTCAGTGAAAAAATAAATGGTGGACCATCAGACTTTAGATGGACCACCACTTTGGACGTTGACTTGGATGTGGTTTTTCTGATTTTAAATTTTAAATTTCTTTTAACCTGGGAATATATAAATACTAAATTTTAGGGTTAGCAGGGGAGCTTTTTTATCTTTTACAAGTTTTACATCTATAGAAATTTTCTGTAACCTAGTACTTTGGGAATTGAAGCATATCTTTAGGGAAGGTAATCATTCAATCCTTTATTGAAGATTCAAGAGCTGATTCTTGAGATTTTTGTAAGTGAATTCTAAATCTATTTATAAATAATACAAGAAATACTTCTTCTTCGTTGATGGAATTTTGGGGATAAGTTCCCATAACTAGGGTTATGGGATATTTAATGTGAAAAGCATCTATAGGTTGTGAATCAAATTAAGTTCCATGAATAACTGATATTGGATAAACCTATATTCAAGTAAATGACTTTTCTTGATTGCAAACTTAAGAAGTAAGCCCAAGAACATCACTTGTCTAAAAGGAAAGTGTTTCTTGGCAAAAAGGAAGTGTTTACATGAATTCTAAGGGCTTTAACCTTTGGATTAATGGTAAATTCCTTAACAGGATTAGCTTACATGAGAAAATGGTTGAAATAACAATGTATCCCTTAAGTTTGAGAGAATCAGTGGATAATCTATCCACTTAGGTTGAGAAACTAAGGGATAAAGAATAGGATTCAACCATTTTTAGAATTGAATTTTTTAATTAGAACTCTTAAGTGATTCACAACCCTAGTTGTGCTAGCATTTGGGTAACCATATCCCTGGTTTGTTTAATCTCATTAAATTACTAATTCCAAAGAAAATCATTCATTGGAATACTCTTGTTATAATTAATTACTTTATAAGTTACAAATCAAAACCCCCCCATAGTGAGGAACCTCTAACCAATAGTCCAGTAACGATTACAATATTTAGTGAGCACAGTATTCCCTGTGGGATTCGACACCTAACCTAGTTGGGTTCTATATTTAATAGTGACCGCTTACAAAGTGAATGGAAAACAAATCAAACTTTATATCTGTCCAAAAGACTCGATAAGAAGTATTGATATCTTTTATCTCGATGAAGTCTGAGTAATCGAGATAACTGAGTCATGCTGCGATGATAAATCAGGCTCTAGTGGGAGGCAACCCACAACATATTGTTGTAACCATTGTTAGAATCCATTTCATTTTTTTGTGCAATTTTGATGTATTTGTGAAGTATGCAGGACCAAAAATGCAATAAAAAGGGAAAAGAGAGATATAAGTAAGCTACTTGAACAAAGTGACGGACGACTTACCGGACCACCAGTCCCCTAATACACCACCACTTTCACCCATCAAGAAATGGAAAGAAAGTTTATTCACTGGAAAAGATACGATGGCCTAAGTGGCGCACCATCACAAACCTGATGGGCCGTCATAAAGGCCGTCAAAAGTAAGATCAGTGATCTATATTCTGATAAGAAGTGACGGTCAGATTGGTGGACCATCACATTCTTGGTGGACCATCCCACTGATCGTCACACAAAACCAGAAACACCCAAACTCTACTGATGAGTGACGTTCAAAGTGGTGGTCCACCATACTTACGATGTACCATCAAAATCACCGTCAGTTTAGCCCTAATTCTAAATCAAGTGGGTTAAATCAGTACTCTTTATAAGTAATCTTTATTTGACCCAAAGTGAGATTTTAAGGATAAAATTGAGTGGGTACATTCACTGTAACCGTTCCATGACCTTTAGTTGTTCCACTTTCTTAAGATTCAAAGAACCTGAAGGGAGTTATCCTATCTGAGACTCCCTATATCCTCTATTTTTACCTTATTTAAACTAGCTCACTCTGTTCCTCTCCTCATCATAAATAAAGATTAATACAAGAGCTAGAATCTGTAAGTTAGCTTTGTCTCTAAAGTTTCAAGCACGTAACGTACCTGTGAAATCTTAGAATGTGAATACCCTTATCTTCTAGTTGTCCATATTAAGTGTAAGAGCATGATTTGTTTTCTTAGTTTGTTCCTATTATGTTGATTTTGAATGACTTGTGTTGGACTTCAATGTGCAAATTTGTGTGAAATCTGAGTAGCATAAGTTGGAAAATTCGAAGAATGTGCTTAAAATATGAATTTAGTGTCGTGTTGATAACTAGAAATTGATCTGGTATGCAATTGCTCGGCAAAAGGGTTGAACCCAAAATTTTAGCTGAAGACGAAGGTGCGACGGTTGAATTGGTGGACCATCAACTTTATGACGGACCACCAACTTGTCTATCACAATACACTCTGAAGTTGCACATTCTAGATAAGCAGCAACGGTTGAATTGGTGGACCGTCAACTTTATGACGGACTGCCAACTTGCCATTACAAAGCACTTTGAGATGGAACATTCTGGATAAGCAGCGATGGTTGAATTGGTGGACCGTCAATTTTCTGACAGACTGCCAACTTGATCGTCAAAAGGAAAAATTACATGATGTGACTATTTTTGAATTTTGAACAAATTTATTACTTGTTTTTCAGGTGTTATGGCCCCTAAACTTCCATAAACCAGGGAAGGAAGATCTCAATGAGGTAGGAATGAGTCTGCACCTTCATACAACACCAGAAAATATAAAAGAGAAGCTCTCATACTCTCCCAGTCTGAGGAGAAGAGTGATAGTACCTCAAGCAGTACAAATTCAAGCCCCGATGAGGAAACTGCTGTTGTAACTAAACCATTGCCTTTAGAGGGTGATACTGAAACTATAAATGTGGAGGATCAAATAAAAGTTCCTAATGCTATAGCTGAACCGGAGGGTGATAATGTTATTAGGTGGAAGGATCCACAATTTGAGAGGCTATAAGGTGGCAGATAGAGGGAGCACAAAAAGAGTTCTATGAAAGGTTGACATCAACAGCTCGAGGGATCGAAAGATAATTCATAGAAAAACATTGGATTATAACAATAGAACTTTATGAATATCTCGAGTTAGAGCACTAGTTCAATAAATATGGACTGGCATGGGTGAGCATACTATCAGGAGAGTACCAACCAAACTAGGTAAGGTAATTCTTCACAAATTATCTGTGTTTGCTGAAAGCGGAATGCCCAAAGGGGACTCCAATCTCAAATAGACCAAACAGGGAGTCTGACCCAGTCTGAGGGGTCACCGTTGATATCTCAGCCCGAACAACTAATAGGATGCTATTAGGGCCAGGATATAAGGATCTACCCACTATCCAAGACTTTCAGTATAGAATAAAAAATGCTTCCAGTCAGAGATGTTGGGCAGCTTCTTTATTGACTGATGATGGAAATTTTTCCTGGTTGACTAATTCCAAATATCGCATTGTAAAGTTCACTATTATATTTAAAGCTATGTTCTGGTGGGCTATTGTTCGGTTGAGGTTAATGCCAACAAAAGGATATGGGAACCTGGATCATCATAGAGCAATAGTAGTAGCCAGTTTGGTTTCAGGACTACCAATTGATTTTGGCTAGCTAATTACAAACAATATTTTCATGCGGGCATATAAAGTGACCACTTCTGTACCCTTCCCTTGTTTGATCACTGAGTTATACCAAAGAGCTAGTGTGCCACTGATCCGTGGGGTTGACAATGAAGTACAGGATATACATAGGCAGGACATTAAGAATTTGAAAGATGAATCAAAGTTTGAAATTTGTATGACCAAGCCTCCAGCATATTAGTCTCATTTTGTACCAGCTCTCGAGGCCACAGAAATGCCCAAAGGTAAGCCTTTACCCATCACCATATATGTACCACCTGATTATGTGCCCCAAGGTACGTCTGCAGGGTCAGGTTCTATACAGTTTACTGGTGTAGCAAAGTTTGCAGAATACAGGTTCAACCCAAAACACTTTTTTAAGGTGGTGAAGAATCAAAAAGGGTTTCGGAAATAGTTAGAAAGTGGACTGGAGATTTCAAACCTTTTGTGGATGAAATTGTAACCAAAGCAGTTAGGCCATTTCATGGTATCCAAGTTAGGATGGATAACATGGAAGCCCGCATAAACAAAAGGCTAGATTCACTGTCTCTCCCTGATCTTGCCAAGCTCATGGTAGAGTTCGAGTAGGCAAAGGCTGATATAGCAGAGTTAAAGGGGAAAAAATCAAAACCACCTGCATTTTACATATTGTTAGTGGTAAGTAATGATGATGAGGGCATTCTGGATCTGGTGGGTAGACCCGTGAAGGACAAAGGAAAGCAAAAAATGGATGAAAAAGCAATAAGAAAAGAAAAAAAAAGGAAGAGAGAAGCAATGTCACCTGACAAGGTAGATCAACATAACCTGAAAATAGCTACAAAGAAGTCAAAGAAAGAAGCTGACAGAAAGCAAGGAGAAGCAAAAAATAAAGAGGTAGGATTCTCTACTAGCGCTCCCCCGGCAAGGGGGCAAAGTGCAGGTTCAGTTCGGGAGATGATCCGTCAAATTGTGGAGGGTGAAGTTGTGAGTGCTCTTACCACCATAGGGGCCAACATTGCGTCGGGGAAGGACGCAGGGACCTGACCCCACCTGACAGATGCTTCAGAGGAATACAAGGCGAAGTAAATATCCCAATCCAACCATGTATGGTATTTTATTGCTTTGAGGATGATACATATCTTTTTGTGTAGGGGTGGGTGTATTTACATCATGGTTGGATGTTGTTGCTAATAATCTGAATCAATCATGTGCTATCTAGTAGAATTAGCATGTCTAGGGTGTTTTCATTATTGCATTTCAAATTCTGCAGCTTGTGATGTAAATATTTACGTTTAATGATTATCTATTAAGTGTTTCTATTTTAGTTATTCGTTGTAAATATGGATAATGAATGATGTTGGCATAAGACTATGACCATTTGTATGTAATTATTTACATTATTCATTCAAACATGTGTACATAACCTTCAATGAATCTGCATTTGGCATTATTTTGTAAGAACTGCGTGAATCAGGTGATGAACATTCTAAAAGTTGCAAAATAAGTTTATCTAACTTGCTTATGGGTGTGAGGTTTTACCTTCAGTTCTTACATAGTCTAATGTATAGAACTTACCTGAGGCATTGATATGGTCTTTTAGTGGACTCAATAGGATAGGATAATAGTCCGCCTTGTACTTTTAGCCCACTTAGCGTAAATAAATAACCCCACCAAAAAGATTTTTATCTCATTCAAACACGTCTTATGCCTTTAGGACTTTTTTTCAATTCCAATAACTTTAATTTACTCTCCATAGGACGTTAGCATCCTACTCTGACCTTGGCCTAATATTTGGGTATTGTGCACTTTAACTTAGTCAAAACACCTAAGTTGAGGGTGACTTTTATCAAGGTGAAAATGTGAAATGGAAAGTGAGTGTAAAATTTAATCTAAAAGCTATTGGCCCTGATCAATTCAAAGATATTGAGCACCTTAACTGAATGCATTAGCATAAGTTGAGGGCGGCTGATGTTTATCTTCTTCCCTCTAAAAAAAATAGTGCGTCTGAAGAAGAGCCTGTTATTGGAAGTAGTAATGAGCTGATCTGGACTACATAAATGCCAAGTCAAGGAGAGTTAAGTCTTAATGAGTCGCTTTATCCAAAAACATATCCTTACCTAACTTGAAGCCTCATAACAAGCCTTGAAAAGACCTTTTTGATCCTAGCGAGTCAACCTTGAAGAGGTTTCGTATGTCTAGGGCAAGCCTATGGGTATTTTGGACTATGCTTGTAACTTCTTTGATGAGTGTGAGAGTTTAGATTGCATCCACATTATGTGATGAGTGGTGGATTTCATTGTTGTAAGAGCAACTGGAGTTTCACTGAGTTTTGCTATTCTCTGTGGGATGTAACATCCATGTTTGTTTGCTGAATTATAATCAATGTCGGGTGTAGACCCTGAAGTGTTAAATTCATGTGAGTGAAAGAGTGAGCGAATATTTACATCAAAATATTTCAGTGGTTGGTTGCAGGTCATTGCATTGTTCATGTTCAAAATTAGGAGTTGAGATTCTTGAGGACAAGCAATTATCTTAAGTTGAGGGTGTTGATTTTTTAGCTTTTGATGGAATATTTAGCATAATCTTCTTAGGAAAATTGTATGTTTTTAAGAAACCAAAGTGGTATTTAATGAGTCTTTTTAGTGTTTCAGGAAAAGGAGTGAACCACATAAAAAAATTGGAAGAAATAGCAAATAAGGGAATTTGATGGTAAAAATGGTGGACCATTAGTCTTGCGATGGACCACCAGGTGGATCATCAGGCTTAACCAGAACATGGCCTCTCGAAGGACTAAGTGACGAACAAAATGGTGGACCGTCAGTATTGTGATGGACCACCAGTTAGACCGTCAGGACTTATCCAGAAACCACTCTTCTTAAGGACTCAGTGACGGACCAAATAGTGGACCGTCAATCTTGCGACGGACCATCAGTTTGACCGTCAGGCCTTATCCAGAAACAACTCTTCTGAAGGACTCAGTGACGGACTAAATGTTGGGCCGTCAGACGTTCGACATACCACCAATTTGTCCATTGACTTGGATGTAGTTTTTTTGATTTTAAATTTTAAATTCATTTTTACATGAGAATATATAAATACTAAATTTTATGGTTAGTAGGGGAGCTTTCTTATCTTTTACAAGTTTTACATCTATGAAATTTTTTATAACCTAGTACTTTGGAGATTGAAGCATAACTTTAGGGAAGTTAATCAGTTAATACTTTATTAAAGATCCAAGAAATGATTCCTAAGATTTTTGTAAGTAAATTCTAAATTTATTTATGAATAATACAAGAATTACTTCTTCTTCGCTGATGGAATTTTGTGGCTAAGTTCCCATAACTAGGGTTATGGGATCCTTAATGTGAAGAGCATCTATGGGCTGTGAATCAAATTGAGTTCCATGAATAACTGATATTGTATAAACCTTTTTTCAAGTTAATGACTTTTCTTAGTTGCAAACTTGAGAAGTGAGCCCAAGAACATCACTTGTCTTAAAGGAAAGTGTTTATTGGGAAAAAGAAAGTGATTACATGAATTCTAAGGGCTTTAACCTTTGGATTAATGGAAAATGCCTTAACAGGATTAGCTTACATGAGAAAATTATTGAAAGAACAATTTATCCTTTAAGTTTGAGATAATTAGAGGATAATCTATCCACTTAGGTTGAGAAACTATGGGATAAAGAATAGGATTCAACCCTTCTTGCAATTGAATTTGTTAATTGAAACTCTTAAGTGATTCACAACCCTAGTTGTGCTAGCATTTTGGTAACCATAGCCCTGGGTTTTTTAATGTCATTAAATTACTAATTGCAAAGAGAATCATTCATTGGAATACTCTTTTTATAATTAATTACTTTATAAGTTAAAAATCAAACTCCCCCCCCCCATATTCAGAAGCCTCTGATCAATAGTCCAGTAATAATTACAATACTTAGTGAGCATAGTATTCCCTGTGGGATTCGACACCTAACCTAGTTGGATTCTATATTTGACAATGACCGCTTACACTTTCTTATGAGAGTTGTAATTTGGGTGTATCATTTTCATGATATGGATAGCCTTGGAAAGTCTTGTAAATTGAACCTATGGTTATTCTATTGCTTGGATCATTGATGAGTTCACAAAGTGAACCTCTAATTATGTTACCACTCTTTCTATGACCAATGCCTAATGATTAAGCTAATGTTTATGTGAAGGATTTTCCTTTGGGTTAGTATTGTGAAAAGTGGGAGTAAAAAAGGCATCTAGAGAGTATGAACTTGGCTTATGATTAACTTTCTAATAAATATGTTAACCTTGGAAAAGTGGTGATTGCGTATATCATTAAGATACTCATGCTCATACATCTACTTATATTATGTAGTGATGATTAATAGTAAATTAAGATGGTATGTGTTACCTTACATTACTTATACTCTATCATTATGGGTTGTACATGGTTATTGATTTGACTACATATGTATGTGTATATCATTATCTTAGAAGATGTGTTAATGCGATGATGATGCCTGGTGAATTCAGAGGATATATTAATATTATGATAATGCCCAGTGAATCTGGAGGACATAATGATGTTATGATGATGCCTGGTAAATTCATAGGATATAATGATGTTATGATTATGACCCATGAATCTGGATGATATAATGATGTTATTATAATGCTCGGTGAATCCGGAGGATATAATAATGTTATGATGATGCACGGTGAATCCAGAGTATATAATAATGGTATAATGATGCCCAGTAAATTCAAAAGAGTTAATGATGATATGATGATGCTCGGTGAATTCGGAAGAAGTAAAGATGTTATAATGATGTTATGTGTGAGTATATATGAATACATGAATGTATGTGAGGTTATGCCATGTGTGCCTAAACCCGTTTGTGTGCTTAGGACATGATGTCTTATTTGGTAAATTGTTATTCATTCTTGTCATTAATCACTTATTAAGAGGTGTGGCCCTTGTTAACTCTAATTAGTAACTAGAAGTAGATTATGCCGAGTATTGGGTAAAGGATAATTGATATGTATAATCTTGTGTAGAACCAAGGGCTCACCTAGTAAATTTACTTGACATGGATATATGGTTATGTTATGGAATTTTTCCTAGTAAAGTGGCTTATGTGATAACTAGTTATCTCTAATAAATGACTATGAATTGTAGGCTAGAAGCCTAGTGAACTAGTTAGTGGACCTTACTTAGCAAAAATATGGAAACTAGTCCTTAAGGTTGTGACATGATCCATCATAATAGACCTAGTATTGTATGATGAGTGGTTAAGTTGACATCTAGTATGTGATGCCATGGTGTCTTAATTGATGACTTATATATTTAGGAGGATAACTAGAAGATGGATTTGTGATGGGTGAATAAATAATAGTATTGGTAACTTGTAGATTTTCCTTATTTGATGACTAATATACTATAATACTTGTAAAATACTGGCTCATAAAAATGAAGGATAGCTAATATAGACTAGGCATGGAGTTATCAATGAGTTAGACATTAATTAAATATAACCATGTTATTGTGATATCAACTTATTTGTGTCAAATTATAGTATTAATGATGATTGTAGACCTCGGTAAGATGACATGGCGTGAATTTACAACCCAGTGCTTTGGTGAGATAATTTTGTAGTTGTGTCTTGATATGTTGATGAATTGATCTCTTGGTAAACTCTCCGATAGTATGGGATGTTGTGACGAGTTCTTTGTTTGTTCCCCTTGAGTGTACTTCCCGACGGTATAGGACGTCGTGGTAATTTCTTTGTCTTTATACTCTAATAATCATAGTTGTATTGATTATGGTAATTACATGATTGTTATTGCATATGTGTGGATTTATGATTCCAAAATGATTACTCTTGATGTATGAAAGTTATGGTATATGTGGATATGGAATATCATACTATTGTTCTTGTTGATTAGTTATTTTGGCAGTGATACCAAAGAAGATTCAGGTTTGATTCTATGCCTTGACTTTAAGTTATTGTCTTACTCTACATCATTCTTATATCATAATTTATCTTAGTCGAGCGATGATGCCTACTGAGTACCCATGTTTTGGTACTCATACTACACTTTTGTACCTTTTTGGTGCAGACCAGAGTCCTAGTTGCCGACATTGAGTCCATATCGTATTGTGTTGATCACAAGAGACGGGGTGATCTCTTAGAGTTTTAGTTGCCCTTTTTTCCTTCTATCACTATTCTATCTTTTGCATTCGATACAAATGTATGAGATTTTTTAAGACTATTTAGACTTTGAGTTGTAATTCCTACTGTCGAATCTAGATGCTCTTCTACTAATACTATCAGGTCATGGGAATTGTATTCGAATGTTAGTTTTTTCTTTGTTGAATATAGTCGTTATATTGTGTTCCCATATAGGGTCCATATTGGAGGTTCCTACCAAGGTAAACCATTGTATAAGCTCCGGGTTACGTTGTTGGCTTACCTACAGGTGGGTTATGGTAGGTGCCATCATGACTCAAAAATTGGGTTGTGACAGTGTGGGTGAGAAATGGCCAAATTTGCGACCTAAGGTGTCATTTTATACCCCTTCGAGGTAATCAGGTACTACAATCGCACATCCTGGTGTGTACTAGCACATCCTCGTCTCAGATGCAGATGTGGCGATTGTTTGATTGCCACTAAAGTGGTGCATCACACATACACCAAAAACCAGCTGAAACTTGGAAAATTTTCCAAGTTTCTGCTAATGCATCGGGATTCATTTGGAATATGATATACACAAATGAACTATGTAACGACACTAAATTTGACATTTTGTATACAAAGTCAAAGTTATATTCTCCACCCGAGGTCGGTTTTACCAAATATGGGTCCCACACCTAATTTCCAATTTTCCTTTTCGAGCTCAGGTGCATCGGTACCCATACCAAAGGTATACCTATCCTAAAATTTATATTACGAAGCTGCTAGCGCATTCAAAATTTGCATCCAAGATCATCTTACTGAGTTTCTAGCTAGTGGCCATTTGGATCCAGCGAAGACTTCAAAATAGAGAATTGGCTCTAAAAAACAAATGAACTATCCGATCACTGAATTGTCAGTCCCACCAAGTCATAAATGACTTGTAGAAGCTATGGAAAAGCTCCAACAGTGAATATAAGTGGAAATATAGAATATGACTTGAAGGGTCATTCTAGCTACTCTGTGGCCCACCATTACTGCGGGAACCCCACATTAACCAACCCCAAATTTCATTAAAACCCTTTTTCACTTTTCATCCTCTTTGACATATTTCCCAAACAGAAATACTCTGAATAAAGCCTGCCTCCATAGGAAGAAGATTCCAAAGGCCTCTCTTCATGAGGGTGGTTCAAACACACACAAAAGAAACCGAATGAAAGAATATACATAGTATGTGTGGAAAAACCTTCCCCTTTAAGTAGAAGTAATATTTATCTATGATGTAGTTTTAGGTTAACTATAACAGATTTTGGGTTTGGTGTATATAATACTAATAATAATTTCAAGATATTTCATAATTTAGGCCTTCATACACAGTGTCTGGATGGATGAAATTTATTAAATCCAGTTGGGCTTTAATTTTTATAGCGGGTTCTTGGTATACCAAACTGATGTGATATTCGTAGCATAAAATTGGAAGATTATGGCAAGAATTAAAATTAGTTGAGAGGTGTAATCACATTAAATGTATATCATAGGTTAAATTCCGTAAAAAGAGAATGAATAAGTAAATTAAAGTTTGAGTAGGTTGTTCCTAGTAATTTGAGGTAACCAGTGACTTATATTATGAAGTGGTAATAAGTCGTAGTTGCAAATTGAAGACTATGCTAGTAAAGTTACTGAAGTTGAGTGCTATACGGTTGATCAAGTAGATGGGACATCTTGTCAAACAACCATGTAGCAAGGTACATGGAAAGTAATGTATCTCAAAATGGGTTGGCAGAACTCTAAATGTAGGACTAAAAGGGTCAATTCTTAGTGGTTAGGTTTATGGATATGATTAAGGGTGTGACAAAAACTCGAAAGTATGAATAGGCGATAGAATTAAGGGGTTAACATGGTTAACCAAATTGAATACTTGTGAATTAGTAGAGGTTATGTGGGTAGAGCATGAAAATAATGTAATACTAATATGATTGTGAGTTATTGGATTTTTTGTGGATCCCTTTGTAACGCCCCGATTTTTTGAATCGGAATGCTACACGGTGCTCATGACCTCGAAGGACCATGAGCTAACCCATGAATGATATATGTACCTAAGCACTGAATAATATACTAAAATTATGCAAAATACATAAAAGTTGTAAGCCCATAAGGTTCAAAACTGAATAAACATCTGATAAAACAATGTCCGAAAATGGTACAACAAATACCAAAACAAATCTGAAGTAACTGTCCGGCATGCTATAGTCCGAAAGCCTCTAAACTGTCTGAATAAGGAATTGATGGGACATATCCCCAACTAACTCTGACTAATTAAATAAATTGAAAACTGAAATAGTAATGTAATCATAATGTCCTCGAAGGATGAGGACTCACAGCTGACTCTGACTGCTGAACTGGGATGCTACTATGCTTTGGAGGTCGCACTTCTAAACCTATGGTATAAGACACCATAGTGTAAATGCATCAGTACTTTGAATGATATGGTATGCAAGTGAGGTAGGCAGAATGCAATAGGTTTATATGCATGAAGAATACTAACTGACTAACTAACATGAACATGAGAAAACATGCATGCATACGTAACTGTAACTGGCATCATGATAGGATTGAGTACTGAGTTCTGGCGACTGAGTCTACTGATATTGACATCTGAGTCACTAATAAGTGAGAAAGACTAACATTGTATTATTGAATACTGAGGGACTGATACTATGTTATTGATACATGAATAACTATTTCTAACTGTTCCAATTATGAAAAACTGGTCTGGTTGACTGTTTATGACAGTCCTAAAGCTAAATACTGATAATATGAGTTCTGATAACTGATATATAACTGATAACATGAGTGATTTCCTCTGGCAGTCCTGAATCTGATGGAACTAGCTGAGTTCTATATTGTATCTCAATTTAACTGTATCTGACAGTCCTAAAATCTAATGAACTATCTGAGTTCTTTAACTAAGATTGGGACTGAGATTTATACTGTAGGAGGTAATCATCTAATCGACATGCCTCAGAACTGAATTGGTGGGGTCCAACCTGTAACCCCAGCTGGAAGGGTGTCAATACCATACCACGGGTAAAGACCTACTGTAAGTATGCCTCTCTGACTGGGAGCTCTTCCGTCAACCCCTCCTAGTAGGTAACCCAAATAAGATGTATATATGTCCCTAAACGCGTAAGATACATCTCAAACTACGCTAGCTACGTAGTTCTGGAACTTAGGGATAGCTTCTAGGGATCTCAGTCCTATCTAGCGGTTGAGTCCCTATCCCTAAGCTCGCTCGGTGCTTAATTCTACTCTCATCTGAAAGACACTGGACTGATTAACTGAGCTGAACTGATACTAGTGGTATTGTTTAGCGAAGCCAAACTAAACTGAATTTACTGAGTTCTATTGACTGGCGGAATGTACTGAGTTCTGAGGACTGACTGATAATACTAAAGTTACTGAGATTGATTGGGAATACTGAGGTTATTTGGATTACTGAGTACTGAGATCACTGAGATTACTGAACTACTGAGAATACTGAGATTTATGAAATTTCCTGAGTCACATGACTGACTGAGTTCTATGGATCGTGACATGTCTGAGAGTATCATGAAAATATTACATGGCTTCACTCCTAGATGGAAAGAAGCTGACATAACATGACTTACTCGAACACATGAACAACAAAACAATTCATAATTCATATATTTAAGCACTTTATCAAACATGAGATATGCATAAACTTGCACATAAATAGGGATTTCATAATATCATGCTAGTTGGGCACTTTTCCTTCATATAGGCTTTCAATCAAACACGTGGTAGTCATAGGATATGTAAACAACATTGTACAACAATTAGACATGATGGTTCAATTCTAAGTTCATTATTATAGGGTTTAATCATAAGTTGACATGAATATACATCTATTCTAATCAATTCCACATAAAATTGATCACCCAACATGGATTAGAATTAAATTAATCATTCCCAACATGAACAAAACAAACCCAACATATAATTCATACAAAAATCCATACACTTGAATTTGAAAAGAGATTCTTGGACTTCATGGACCAAAGGAGTCCATGAATGAACACTACGCATACCTTATCTTGTGATTCTAAGAAGATTGACGGAGATATTCTTGAAATTTGATGGTGAATTCCCTTGGAATTGAACCTTCAATGAAAACCCTAGGGCTTGTCTCTTGAGAGTTTTTTAGAGTAATTGAGTATAAGTTGATGAATTATGGCCAAATCTTGTGTTATAAGGCTTATATAGGACATGTATTTAATTTCAAAGAAAATTTCTCAATATTCGTCCTTGGCGTGACGCGCCACTATTGCGCCAAGTCACTGGAACTGGACAATTGGGAATATATATGGTGGCGCGGCGTGGAGCTAGTGCGTTGCCTCCTTGTTTGAGACCTGGAAGTTTGGTGAGATGCACTACTATCACAGATCAACACTGGAAATTGACAATTTCCATTTAAGCTAGCTCTGCGATGCGCTGATGGCTCAGGTGATACACTGTCTTAGTAAAAAGGGTCTAACTCTTCGCTCGGGTGTTGGATTTGGGCAAATTTGGTATCGATGGAAAGATTATGGAATTTACCATATGACAAAAAGTGAAATTATTGAAAATACCACATCTATAAAAGTGGATTCATCTTTCAAAGAGAGCTTTTAACATTCTTGGAGAAAAGTTTCAAGCTAGGAAAAGTACAGGTATTACAATATCTCCCCCTTGAGAACATTCTTCCTCGAATAAGATTGAGTGAGAGCGGAAAATATGAACTGACGTACATACTAAACATGAATAACTAAAACATGATCTTATGACTGACATGACTGAATAGCTGAATATAACTTACTGAACATGCATGTCTGTTGTATGACTGATAAGCTGAATTCATACATATCTCATGCATGGAAAATTGACTTATGAAAACATGGCTAAATGTTTTGATGAACTGAATTTCTTGTAGTGAGAAGGCATGTCTGATGCATGATTACATAACTGAACTGATATATGAATACATGACTGAATATGAAAGAGTGCTTAGTACCAAGTTTGTAATGGGGATCTGAGTATGAACTGAATACCAAATTTGTAATGGTAGTTGATAACGCTCAATCTACAGCTCTCGTGGGAGTGTAAAGAGGTCGTTAGCAAATATAGAACCCAACCTGGGTTGGGTATCTATCCCACAGGGAATAGCTTGGCCAACAAGTAAGCAAAATTACTAAACTTTTGGTGCAAGTCTCGTAAGAAGGGGGCAGTCTTGTCGTGCAAGTAATGTAAACAAAAGCTGAAAATAATAAAGTAAAGAGAGAGAGATTGTTACGTGAGTTGTAAACAATGAGAATTGAAGCATTGGGGTTATGTCCACCTTCTGAGGTATATGTCTCTATTGGCTATGAGTGTGTAGAATTGTGACATGCATGTGCTTATAGAAAATTGTATTCTATGGTAAATCCAAGCGTCTCTCGACCTAAACAAGGACTATTTCACTTTAACTCTCTCGAGCTTAAAGCATGTCTAACGGTACAAATTCTCCAAGAGGTTAGTCCAGTTACGGCACTAGCTTTTTAATAGGAAAGGGTGTCCTACTACCTTGACATTATCTCTTTTCCAGACAAATAACCTTTCTCTCGAACAAGTTAAATGTTAGACTGGCGTATTCTTGCGTTTGCAACCGTAGAGAATGTAGATTAAGATGAAGAGAATAATGATATAAGCAATATACGTGTCATGAACTCACAAACTCACAGCAATAGATAGTATCTCATTCGGCTTCCATAACCCCAACAGAGAGGTTTAGATACCCATGAATGCGAAGGAGATCACGATTGACATTGTTATTATATCACAATATTGAGTAATGGCGTGTAGATCAAGTGATAGGCGTTAGGCGTGAATTCCTTAGCAAATTAACGTTTCTCTTGTTGTGGAAATTAAGAATTGAATAGATGAATAGAAGAAGAAAAATAGAATTAATGGGAAGATTAGAAGAGTTGTAGAATTGTTGTGGTGGAAGAAGAGAGGGATGGAAGAATGTATTGTGGTGAGGGATGAATCTCTCCACTAAGGGAGGAGTTAATTAAAAATCTCTAGTATGATAGGGTATTTATAATACCCATATCCTACTCCTACTAAGCTAATGAAATAAATAACCAAATCCTACTAGGCTAATGTAATACTTAACCCAAATGTACTAGGTTAATGTAACATTATCATAATCCAAATAAACTAATGAAATACTTAACCCAATTGTACTAGGTTAATGTAACATTATCCAAATCCAGCTTTGTGTCTGTAAGTCCCCAAAGTCTTCAGAACTGCTGTTTTAGCCCGGGACAGATTTTCCATGCAGCAGTTTTGGTCCAGGTCCCCAAAGTCTTCAGAAATGTTGTTTTAGCCCGGGACAAATTTTCCATGTAGCAGTTTTGGTCCTTAGGCGTTCAAACTCCCTTTCCTTCCTTCGTGAGCTTTCTTTTGCATCAAGTAAGCCGTAAAATGCTGAATTATGCATCATTTATACCAGAAACTTTACTAAACATGTTCGTTAGCTCATTTATTGGAAAAAGGACTAAAAGTGCATGAAATATATAGTTTGTTCTCAAAACTAGGCTCAAATATGGGCAAAACTAGCCTATCATCAACACCCCACACTTGAAGCTTTATTCGTCCTCGAACGAAATATCATGTCCTTCTAAGCGTCGACTTAAGGTTTCACAGTAATCACAAAACATTCATCAAGACAAGCACAACGATTATCAACAAAGAGTACTTCCCGATTATAAGTAGAAACAGTTTAACCTCTAGCATAGACTCGTGATGGTGGTCAACTCGCATCCAAACGTTAAGGTACAAGGAATCATATATAACTACCCAAAACTCATCAACCATGTGTGTCTCACAATATATTACCCATAATCACTCACAAGTATAGCATATTTTTCAAACATGGGTATCAACAATATCCTTGCTCTCGCTCTCACAAAGAATTCATATGTAGCAACTGATGACCATAGGCTTTCCCTTAGTGTAGTACTCCACTAAATGTCAGAACGTTAAGATTAGGATCAAGTAGGTCTTTTGATGGTTGTAATGTAGGCTAAGGGACGGGTAGGACTATTTTGGCCAGGAATAGTGACTAAGCTCCTAAGCGCTTTAATACATCACATTGTATCATTGACACGTTTTTCTTTCAACCTTTCTTCTTTCTTTTATTCTACCACCCTTGTTCTCCTCTTTTGTTTTTCAATTTTAAGAACAACTCACTTTTCAGCTTTCTTTTCCTTTTTCTTTTCACAACATACCTCTTATGATAGCACTTTCTTTTCCGTAACACATTCAAGCACCATTTACAATTTAAAGCATCATACTTACCCAATTTCCTCTTATGTTTTCACATGACCTTTTTTATTTAAAGCACTTAGGAATTTGGATAAAATTACGGTCTTGAAAAAAATGGATTAGGCTTACATACGAGGTTGTCAAAGAAATTGGCTAAAGGCTCAAAAGGGTTTGACTAGGATGATGTCCATGGGTAGGTAAAACTGAAGGTAAACAAATATAGGTTGCCAAAGAAATGCCTAAATCATATCCTAACTTACACTCCTTATTTTCGCTTTGCATACATACCAGGCAAGTTCTAGCATCAGCCAAAAACATAGAAGATACTATTAATCTCACACACACAAGGTACATGGTCGACTTTATTGGAGGTAATATAGACTCTTGACCCAACAAGTGAAGGAATTGAACCACACAATATCACATAATGAGTCACAACTGGAGCCGAAACGTCTCAATAGTAACAATTGTAGCACATACTCTTGTTATAATCTCATGCTGCCTATCAAAATAATTTTATGCGAAGCTAAAAAAAAATTTAACTACTAAAAAAACAAAACGAAACAAAAATGAAATAAAAGCAAAAAAACATAGATGCGAATAGAGAAGTATAGCATGCAATACCACCACCCCACACTTAGTCGGGACACTGTCCTCAGTGGAAAATAAATACGAGGAACCTGGTCAGTCGGACTCCTCCTCTATGTCTGGGGTCCTACCCCTTTCATCGGAATCATAATCAGAGTCGTCATCCTCAGAAGTACCTCATAAGTATCTCACTTAATTCCAAGCGTGATTTGAGGTGTTTGCAGCGAGGAGGGTTCTTCTTGCTCCTTGCGGCCTCTTTTCTTACCCTTTTGGGAAGTGGTAGCCTTCTCCTTGCCTTGTCTCTCTTTAGGTGCCATTGTACCTGAGACTTGAAATAGTGTTAATGGTAGCACAATCTCAATGGATACAATCTATACATAAGCAGTAGGGGTACCACCCCACACTTAGTTTTGTTAACACAAATCAGTGAAGCGAAAGTGGTCGATTACTCAGATTTCGTCGACATACGTTTTAGGATTGTATTCCAACAAGAAAATCAGCAAGGCATCACTTACTTGCAGCCATTGGACTACTTTCATGGTAGATATAGCAACACTACTACATAGGGGTTACCACATGGAATAGTTATTCTTACAACAATCACAACCTCTTATGTCGGTAGGCACTATAAGTCTTATCCCGATGGCCGGGATAGTCTAACATGTAAGTATCCAAACAACAATCTTAAGCACTATTCATAGCCATAGTAATTCCACAAATAGTATAACAATGCTATTAAAACCAATTTCAAGTCGGAAACAAGTCAAGATTTTCCTACGTACATGTTCACTCACATGATTTTGTATCAACAATCCAAACACATGAACATCACCAACAATCTTATACGATTTAGCAATTCATAATAGACATAGCAAAGTAGTACTTACGAGAAATAAATGAAGAATAAGAGAGTACTTACTTGCTTGAAGCTTGTGGAGATGGTTTTGTGAATTGGAAGAGCAAAAGAAGAAAATTTTGAGAGGATTTTGATGTATATGCGGCGCCCTTAGGTCAATTTTTAGTGTGGTTGTGTTGTAAAACTAAGTCCCCTTTATATAGGAAGAGAATGGGTCGGGTTTTGACCCATTTACAATCGGTTTTGGAAACAAAAATACCACATATGCGGCGCATAATGCTCGGCTTATCAATGACATATGCGGCGCATTGTCTATAGCATAATGGGACATATGCGCCGCATAGTCTATGGCATTTGTAGACATATGCGCCGCATAGTCTATGGCATATGAGATACTGAGACCAAATGCCATAGCATAGGCGGCGCATAATCAAAAGCATACCTAGGAATAGGCGGCGCATAGTGTATAGCACACTAGATTCCGAGACCTTAGGCTATAGGATAGGTTGTGCATCGTTTTTGGCCTGGTTTTACCAAGGCCTAGCCTTCCTCGAAGCCTATTTTAGTGTGAGAAATGCTCAATCCATAGCCTTGTGCATCACCATTCCTAACTTACCAACTTTACCATACAATGCGTCCAAATCGTCAATTGAAATCAATCTCCTCGTTGAATACTTCTTGCACCTATATTTGCTCAAAACAACTGAAAATGATTAGCACGATCGGTTGCCTCCCACCAAGAGTCTTAGTTTTGGTCATGCCACGACTTTTATTTTTGTATTTTTCATTTATCAAAAACAAAACAAGTATAAAAATGATAAAACGATAAAACGATGAAATGATAAAACAATAAAATGATGGGTTGCCTCCCATCTAGCACCTTATTTATTGTCGTGGCTCAACATAGTTACCTCGAGTACTCAGACTTCGTCGAGGTAAGTGATGGATCATTTTATGAAAGGATTTAGACGACAATGAGGCTTACCTGTGGGCATGCGATCTTCTTCAAGATGGCTCTTACATTTTCTCGGAGAATCTCTAATTATATCATCAATAGTCCAACCCATAGCTCTCATGTATCTCTTCAGAGCAGAGATGAGAGCTTCTACGTGCTGTTCACTTAAATCATTTGTACTCTCCGGAAGTATATTTCTACTTTTCAAGAACACATACCTTAGATAATCGGGAAGCTCTTACGATTCCAGCATTGGTGGCTCGTCAAAGGGAGTCTTCGCTTTTGGTTGATTCTTGAGATCACAATCTGGTTGCTTAGGAGTATAAGGCTCTATTTCAGTTAGAGCACTCATAAGTTCTTCATAACCTTCATTATCTTCATGCTCAACTTTCAGTGGCACAGCAGACAATGGCTCAACAGTAGGTTGTTTCTCTATAGATAATGCTTTCGTATCCTCATGATGAACATCAGCTACAGATAACTCATTCATATCGCTGGGCTGCTTCATTGTTTTGCATATATCAAACCGTACCACTTCGTCATTAATTCAAAGCAAAAGCTCATTATCTTTCATGTCAATAAGCACACTTCCAGTTGCAAGGAAGGGACGTCCCAAGATGATGGGAACTTCAGAATCCTCCTTACAATCTAGAATAACGACGTTTGCAGGAAAGATGAATAAAGAAACTTTCACCAACACATCATTCAAGATACCCACAAGTCATTTTACCGACCTATCAGCCATCACGAGCATCACATTGGTTGGTGTCGGATCGCCTAGCCCCAACTTCTTGTAGATGGATAGTGGCATCAAATTGATGCTAGCACCTAGATCGCACAATGCCTTGGCAAAATCCAACGATCCAATTGTGCAATAAATAGTGAAAGCTCCAGGATCTGCCTTCTTTAGAACTAACGACCTTGTAGCGATTGCACTACAATGATGAACATTATCTGCCAACTCATAACTTGCTGCCCGCTTCTTTGTTAATAGGTCCTTCATAAACTTCGCATATCCAGGCATTTTTTCAAGTGCCTCCACCAATGGAACATTAATGGTCAGCTGCTTGAGCATACTCATAAATTTGCTGAACTTAATGTCATCCGCCACCTTCTTCAATCTTTGGGGAAAAGGTGGTGGTGGGTATGGAAGTGTTCTCTCCGTGGGTTTCTTCTCCTCTTGCTTCCATTTTCCCAATTTTTTAGGCTGCACAGTGCTGGATGTGGCGTTGTTGACGTTAGGAGTAGTAGCTGCGGCATCTTCTCCTTTTGCGTTGTCATCCATGTCCGCAACTTCTTCAATCACTTGCTTGCCTTTTTCTGGAGTTTCCAGCACCTCACCACTTCTGGTAGTGATGGCCATGCATGACCCATCATTCCTTGGGTTTTCCACAGTATCGCTAGGTAAAGTGTCGGCCTTTCTTTGGTTGAGTGCTGCTGAAAGTTGACTGAATTGCTGCTCTAGTTGTCTAATTGAAGTGGAATGTGAATCTACTAATTGTTTCATGGCGGACAAATCATTAATTACCTCCGTAACTCCCGCGCTCGTTGCTTCCACTCCTTTCAATAATTTAGCCATCATGTCTTCCATACTTCCAGAATTAGATATGGTGGTATCACGTCTGCCAGGGGGAATGTACAAACCACTCTTTTCATTCTTGTTCTTCCAACTACCTTGGTCTTTGTTTCCAGATTTATCATAATAGTTTCGACCTTGGTTTCCTTGGGTATTCCCTCGGAAACCCCCCTGATTGTTCAAGTAGTTGGCCTCCTCTTCTGAATCAGATTCGTCTCTTCCTTTTAACGCAATCGCTTTCACTTTTTCAGTCTTCCCTAATAGATGCTTTGTAAGAAGATCCATTTGGGTTTTCATGTGCGCCATATCTTGATCACGTTCTTCTTCTCTTTTTCGTTGGTCTGCAGTCATGTCAATAGATAAAGTGGGGCTTGCTACCTCAGAATCCCTGGTATGCCAAGCTCTACTTTGTTTCGTCATACGATCTAGCATATTGCTTACTTGACCAAAGGTGAGGTCCATGAAAGAACCTCCAGCTGCGTTATCCACCACTGGCTTAGTCACCGAATTCAAAGCTCTGTATAATATCTCCATCAAGTGGACATTGGTCATATGATGGTTTGGGCACCGCATTAGCTTTGTCTTGAACCTCTCCCATGTTTCGTGGAGAGCTTCAGTTAGAAGCTGTCAAAAATTTATGATCTCATCTCTCAACTATCTTCTTTTGGATGGCGGAAAGAATCTTTCTAGGAAAGCGTCTTTCAATTGCCTCCAAGTAGTAATAGAATCAGGAGTCAGCCCATTCAACCATAGTGTTGCCTCACCAGACAGAGACAATGGAAATAGACGTAATCGAATTGCATTCTGACCAACACCAGGATTGTCAAACGACTTGCATGAAGAAATAAAGTTGATCAGATGCATATTCGTATCATCGCCTGCTAGTCCACCAAATAATCCCTTGAGTTGCAAAAGCTGAATCATGGTGCTAGTGATATTGAACTTTGCACCAAGTGCCAAAGGTGGCAGAATAATGGCTCCTGTGGCACCAGCTTCATCCAAATCATCCTCATCGTCATCAAAAGGAATTTTCACAGCTCGGCGATCAGGCCTCAATCACGCTTGACGATCTCTTCTCTGCATGGGTGCCGCCACCTCAGTAGTATGTCGTGGGTTTAGTAGCTCTTCATCGCCCAGATCCTCATCGTCAGGATTTGTTGCTCGCCTACGGTTATCAATATTCTGTTGATGCACTTGAGCAGACATCCTATCAATTTCACGTTGTGCATCCATTCTGTCAATAGAACCTGAATAAAACAAAAACAACAACTAAAAGTAAAAAGTACGAGAATCTTTGACCAAAGGGTCTAGCAACTATCACAAACTTAATTGGCACTCGTATTCCCCGGCAACGGCGCCAATTTTTGATAATGCTCAATCTACAGCTGTCATGGGAGTGTAAAGCGGTCGTTAGCAAATATAGAACCCAACCTGGGTTGGGTATCGATCCCACAGGGAATAGCTTGTCCAACAAGTAAGCAAAATTACTAAACTTTTGGTGCAAGTCTCGTAAGAAGGGGGGCAGTCTTGTCGTGCAAGTAATGTAAATAAAAGCTGAAAATAATAAAGTAAAGAGAGAGATTGTTACGTGAGTTGTAAACAATGAGAATTGAAGCGTTGGGGTTATGTCCACCTTCTGAGGTATACGTCTCTATTGGCTATGAGTGTGTAGAATTGTGACATGCATGTGCTTATAGAGAATTGTATTCTATGGTAAATCCAAGCGTCTCTCGACCTAAACAAGGACTATTTCACTTTAACTCTCTCGAGCTTAAAGCGTGTCTAATGGTACGAATTCTCCAAGAGGTTAGTCCAGTTACGGCACTAGCTTTTTAATAGGAAAGGGTGTCCTACTACCTTGACATTATCTCTTTTCCAGACAAATAACCTTTCTCTCGAACAAGTTAAATGTTAGACTGGCGTATTCTTGCGTTTGCAACTGCAAAGAATGTAGATTAAGATGAAGAGAATAATGATATAAGCAATATACGTGTCATGAACTCACAAACTTACAGCAATAGATAGTATCTCATTTGGCTTCCATAACCCCAACAGAGAGGTTTAGTTACCCTTGAATGCGAAGGAGATCACGATTGACATTGTTATTATATCACAATATTGAGTAATGGCGTGTAGATCAAGTGATAGGCATTAGGCGTGAATTCCTTAGCAAAGTAACGTTTCTCTTGTTGCGGAAATTAAGAATTGAATAGATGAATAGAAGAAGAAAAATAGAATTAATGGGAAGATTAGAAGAGTTGTAGAATTGTTGTGGTCGAAGAAGAGAGGGATGGAAGAATGTATTGTGGTGAGGGATGAATCTCTCCACTAAGGGAGGAGTTAATTAAAAATCTCTAGCATGATAGGGTATTTATAATACCCATATCCTACTCCTACTAAGCTAATGAAATAAATAACCAAATCCTACTAGGCTAATGTAATACTTAACCCAAATGTACTATGTTAATGTAACATTATCATAATCCAAATAAACTAATGAAATACTTAACCCAATTGTACTAGGTTAATGTAACATTGTCCAAATCCCGCTTTGTGTCTGTAAGTCCCCAAAGTCTTCAGAAATGTTGTTTTAGCTCGGGACAGATTTTCCATGCAGCAGTTTTGGTCCAGGTCCCCAAAGTCTTCAGAAATGTTGTTTTAGCCCGGGACAGATTTTCCATGCAGCAGTTTTGGTCCTTAGGCGTCCAAACTCCCTTTCCTTCCTTCGTGAGCTTTCTTTTGCGTCAAGTAAGCCATAAAATGCTGAATTCTGCATCATTTATACCTGAAACTTTACTAATCATGTTCGTTAGCTTATTTATAGGAAAAAGGACTAAAAGTGCATGAAATATATAGTTTGTTCTCAAAACTAGGCTAAAATATGGGCAAAATATATTGATATAGGCGTGTAAATTCGCCTATCATCAGTAGTTTGAACATAGAAATGAGTAAGTTTAAGAAAACCACTATGTGACTGAAAGTCACTAATGACCCCGTGATTATTCTAGAAGTATGCATGAACGGGGACCTGAGAACATGACTGGGGCTAAAATGTGGCATATAAACTAAATTTCATGAACTGGTATAAGCCCTTAAATACATGGCTCACGACTGAGATTCGAACTTGAGGGTCAACTTATAATTTACCCTACTTCAAAATGGATTCATTTAGTGAGATGATAATGGGAAACTTATGTCATACAGGTTTGGGGGATCATAGCCTATCTCCCTCCTTAGGACACTAGATCCCTCTAAGAATACTGTCTTGGCTGAGCTATTGAAGGGAAACTGAGGCAATGCTCAAGGCACCTAGTATCTGAATCATGATTGATTATCTGAGATCTAAAATGTAAGGCCTGATACATCATCTAAGATGAAGCAACAAAGCTTCATGCATTGCAACTGAGACTACTAAAAGATTTATGAGGTGCTGAGCACGAATGCGTAAACATACTGACTTATCTAATTAACTAGATGACGGATAGCTGAATACTGGGTATGAGAGACTGGTCTGTACTTAGTCCAAATAACAGGACAAAAGCTGTAAAAAATTATGCATAGGATTAGGATAACATGAGGTAACTGAGAATGAATGAGCAAAGCTGCATCACCTCAAGAATGCAAGGCTAGACGTATATCATGGTTTGGAAACATTCTGTAAACTGAGGTATTAAGGTACTACTAAATGAGTAATCGATAAATATAACATTGTCATGCTATACTAAAACTGGACTGAATTTCTGATAACTAACATTTAGACTAGTACTGAAGTATTTGATTCAGGGACTAAATGTTCATTACTGAAACTGAACATTGAACCTATAACTGAGATGGTAACTGAATTTTGATATATGCATGATGATAACTAATATAGATCAAGGATCTGAATGTATACTCGCAGTCTATACTTTTCCCCAACTTAGAAATGTAACCTTTTGCTAGCCACTTACTTGCACACTACTAAAACATTCAAGCCTATCATCATAACTGCACCTTTGTGTAAAGCAAGCATGTAAAAATTTCCTCTTAACATGAATCATTTACTCTCTACCTTTTAAGCAACTGCGAATTACTATACTCTTTTCACACATAGAGCCCATTGAAGGGTTAAATCAGGAGGACCTGAAGTGTGAACAGATACTGACTGAACCTGACACTTGAACTGAAGCCTGAGGAATAGAATAACAATAACATGGATTCACCAAAATGGTTTGAACTGAGGATATACATGACATATCTAAGTTTGGATACTCAATAGAATTGTAGCATGAGTCATGTGGACTGAGCATACTGTAAAGCATGACATGAGTATGTGGGTTATGAGATGCATGACCTGAGTCTGATATTTTTGAATTTGTGAGACATGATTCATAAAACTGAGGGAGCTGAAACTGAACTCCTTATGCTAGGAACTAAAAGAGCACACAAAACATGGAAAGTATGTGAAAGTAGTTTGTGTTCATGGAACTAATTTGTACTGCAGGGTAAACTAGGACCCTTTATACTAGGAATATAAATCATACATAATTTACATAAAAATGCATGAGCATGATTCGTGACCATAGAGTTGACATGCAAGGCCTGAGTGGATTTTGAGATAGCTAAAGTGCACAACTCTACACTGAGATAAAGATGGGTCGGGAATTGTCTTCCCTTACTGCTTTCTATACATACTGGCACTACTACTGGAATCTGGGAGCCTGAAATGGGTCACTCGATCTATCATCTCCCCCTTGGCTTTAATCTATCATCATAAATTTGTAAACACTTTACTAAACTCTGAACTGAACCGCAATCATCGTCACATACTTACACTCTGTTCGACACATACTTGCCTTACTAAACACATCATCTGGTTCTATTTCTTTATATAATACTAATATCACATCCACACCTTCAAGCCTAATTTCATATCAATAAACTTAAATTTTTGCTCGCACTGTTCAACCCTACTGATTCACATTGGTACAAAAATCCCTATGAATACATAATCTGTTCAACTTGGACCATGTTTTCCCAACTTAACTACTGCTAAACTCCTGAGTTCATGCTTTTAAGTCTAGGTCATATGCTATTATAGAATTCGAAGAAGGGATCTGATGACATATGAGTTCTCATGATCATGAATAAGAGTTGTACAACTCTAGAACATAACTGAATTGATGGGATACTTTTGAGCTTGTGGGTAATCCCATAACCAACTGTAGGGTCTATCTAAGAAAGCCCTATCTCTAGGACTCAAGATTCACTGCTTCTGTTACCTTGAAAGTAAGGTAAAGTTGACATGCGTAAAGCATGATGAGAATCTACAATATTTTCATAAAGAACCTTTCTATAGCACGATCTGAGATATTAAAGAAGGGAAACTGTTTCTAAAACATCTCATATACTCCTGCACATAAGTGTGGTGCACAACACACGCATGGACAAGACTCTACTAGATGCGGCTTTCAGACTTCCAAGGATGCTATTGAACCTTAGGCTCTGATACTATTTTTTGAACAAAAATGCTACACGGTGCTCTTAACCCCAAAGGACCATAAGCTAACCCATGACTGATACTGAATAATATACTAAAATTATATAAAATACGTAAAAGCTGTAAGACCATAAGGTTCAAAACTAAATAAGCATCTGATAAAACAATGTCTTAAATGGTACAATAAATACAAAAACAAATCTAATGTAACTATCTGGCATGTTATAGTCTGAAAGCCTATAAACTGTCTGAATAAGGAGTTGATGGGACATATCCCCAACTAAATTCCGACTATTGAAATAAACTTAAAACTAAAATAGTAATGTAATCATCATATCCTCAAAGGATGAGGACTCACAGCTAAATTTGACTACTGAACTAGGATGCTACTAATGCTCTGGAGCTCGCAAATCTAAACCTATGGTATAAAACACTATAGCCCAAATGCGTCAGTAGTTTAAATGCATTGGTATGCAAGTAAGGTAGGCTGAATGCAATAGGTTTATATGTATGAACAATACTAACTGACTGACTAACATGAATATGAGAATACATGCATGCATACGTAACTGTAACTGACATCGTGATAGGACTAAGTACTAAGTTTTGATGACTGAGTCTACTGATATTGACTTTTGTGTCACTAATAATTGAGAAAGACTAACACTGTATTATAGAATACTGAGGGACTGATACTATGTTATTGATACATGAATAACTATTTTTGACAGTTCTGATTATGAAGAATAGGTCTTGTTGACTATTTTTGATAGTTATAGAGCTAAATACTGATAACATTAGTTCTGAGAACTGATATAACTGATAACATGAGTGACTGTATCCGAGCCTCCTAAATCTAATGGAATTAGCTGAGTTCTATATTGTATCTTAATTTTACTGTATCTGACAATCCTGAAATCTAAAGAACTATCTGAGTTCTTTTACTAAGACTGGGACTGAGACTATGGGAGGTAATCATCTAACTGACATGCCTCGAAACTAAAATAGTGGGGTCTAACCTATAACCTCAGCTAAAAAGGTATTAATACCGTGCCACGAGTAAAGACCTGCTTTGAGTATACCCACTCTGACAGGGAGCTCTTCCGTCAACCCCTCCTGGTAGGTAACCTAAATGAGATGTATCTATGTCCCTAAATGCATAGGGTGCATATCAACCTATGTTGGCTACGTAGTTCTGGAACTTAGGGATTGCTTCGAGGGATATCAGTCCTATCTAGCAGGTGAGTCCCCATCGCTAGGCTTGCTCGTTGCTGAATCCTACTCCCATCTGAAAGATACTAAACTGATTAACTGAGCTGAAGTGATACTAGTGATATTGTTTAGTGGAGCTAAACTACACTGAATTTATTGAGTTCTATTAACTAACGGAATGTGCTGAGTTCAATGGACTAACTGATAATACTAAAGTTGCTACGATTGATAGGGAATACTGAGGTTATTGAGATTACTGAGTACTGAGATTACTGAGATTACTTAACTACTAAGATTACTGAGATTTCTGTGATTTCCTGAGTCACATGACTGACTGAGCTCTATTGATCATGAATTGTCTGAGAGTATCATAAAAACATTACATGGCTCTAGGCACACAGCTAAGTTGTCGGGTAGAAGTACCCCCAGGACTCGAAGGAAATAAACTGACAAAACATGACTTACTCGAACACATGATCAACAACATAATTCATAATTCATTTATTGAAGCACTTCATCAAACATGTCATATGCATAAACTTTTACATTAATGGGTATTTCATAATATCATACTAGTTGGGCACTTTTCCTTCATATAAGCATTCAATCAAACACATGGTAGGCATAGTATATGTAAACAACATTGTACAATAATTAGACATCATGGTTGAATTCTAATTTCAGCATTATAGGGTTTAATCGTAAGTTCACATGAATATACATCTATTCTAATAAATTCCACAAAAAATTGATCACCCAACATGGATTAGAATTCAATTAATCATTCTTAACATGTACAAAACAAACCCAACATGGAATTCATACAAAATTCCATACACTTGGATTAGAAAAGATATTCTTCGACTTCATAGACAAATGGAGTACATGAATGAACACTATGCATACCTTAGCTTGTGATTCGATGAAAATTGATGGAGAGATTCTTGAAATTTGACGGTGAATTCCCTTGTAATTGAACCTTCTATGAAAACCCTAGGGCTTGTTTCTTGAGAGTTTTAAGAGTAATTGATTATAGGTTATTGAATTATAGCCAAATCTCGTGTTATAAGGCTTATATAGAGTGGGAAATTGACCCTTTAACCCTAGTACACGTATTTAATTTCTGAGAAAATTTTCCTATTTTTCGTCCCTGGCACGACGCACCACTATCGCGCCAAGTCACTGGAACTGGACAATTGGGAATCTGTAGGGTGGCGCGACGTAGAGCTATTGTGTTGCCACCTTGTTTGAGACATGGAAGTTTGGCATGACGTGGTACTATCATGGAGAAGCACTGGAAATTGACAATTGCCATTAAAGCTTGCTCCGTGATGCGCTGATGGCTCAGGTGATACACTGTCTCACTAAAAATGCTCTAACTTTTCGCTCGGGTGTTGGATTTGAGCAAATTTGGTATTGATGGAAAGATTATGGAATTTACCAGATGACAAAAAGTGAAAATATTGAAAATACCATATCTATAAAAGTTGATTCATCTTTCAAAGAAATGTTCTAACATTTTTTGGGAAAATTTTCAAGCTAGGAAAAGTACAGGTATTACAATATCTCCCCCTTGAAAATATTCATCCTCGAATAAGACTGAGTGAGAGGGGAGAAGATTAACTAACATACATACTAAAAATGAATAACTAAAACAAGATCTCATGACTGACATGACAGAAGAGCTGAATATAACTTACTGATCGTGCATGTCTGTTGCATACTGACAAGTTGAATTCATGCATATCTGATGCATGAAAAATTGACTTATGAATACATGACTGCATGTTCTAATGAACTAAATTTCACACAGTGAGAAAGAATGTATGATGCATGATTACATAACTAAACTATTATATGAATGCATTACTGAATATGCATGAGTACTTAGTACCAAGTTTGTAATGGAGATCTGAGCATAAACTAAATACCAAATTTGTAATGGTAGTTTTAACATCGAACTGAGTAAGTTTAAGAAAATTGATATGTGACTGAAAGGCACTAATGACCCCATGATTATGCTAGAAGTATGCATGAATGGGGACCTGAGAACATGACTGAGGCTGATGACCCCTTGATGGGAGTGTGTAGTTGTGTGACTTGTTTGATGGATCTTATAATTAATATGTGAATGTGAATAATAACAAAAGAACTAGGTGCCCCCAATCTATAAAGCTACTCTCCAGTATCTTAAAAGGGGTGAAGTCGATATGATGTATGGTCAAAGTAAAAGACATTCTTGCTAAGAGATAGTTAGGAGGATTAGTTGTGACAAGATAATGGGATGAAATAACTTAACAACCTAAGGCTTAGTTTGCAAGTTCTAAAATTATAACTTGAATAGATTCGAGTAGTTGAATAATCCTCTAAAGTGCATAGCATCTAGACTTAGTTACGACTTGAATGAAAGAATTACTAGATAGTAACTAATCGGTTCAACATGAATAAAAAAGATTTAGATTGGTGAATGAAATAAGGTTATGAGTTAGAGCATAGATATCATTCTTTGTAGAACTTTTATCCCTGAAATGGAAACATGATGGATCGGTCAAACTTCACTTTGATTAATGATTGAGTTTGATAATTCTCAATAGAGAAAGTGGTGCTTAGGCTTATGGGCGTACTTGTGATTATGACTATAATTACATCATTTTCACTAGTTATAAGTTTCTTTTCAATAATTGTTACATGCATATGATTTTAATGGCTCCAATCCTTACTTATTGATTGCATTTGCATATACATACACATTGTTGATGATGTTTAATAATAAAGGGTTGGGTATCGTGCCGATACATATATGATATATTGTGATAATGTTAGGTACCATTCCAGGACAAGTATGATATGTTATGATAAAGGGTTGGGTACCATGCCAGTATGATATGACATAATTGATGAGGTTTAGAAGAGTAAGATATAATGGGTGCATCATGCATACATGCATTCATTCATATAAATTTAAATGTGTATTTAATTTTATATATTGTTTTTGGTTCCTTATATGGACGGAGCTATGATTTAGAAGATATTTATGATCCTTGTATAGATTGACTATTTGACGAGATATTGGGGTCCTTTGAGTGGATGGGTTATGTTGATGGTTGTAATTGGGCATTGTATCAAAGTGTGAATAGAATGTACGTCTTGAATTATGTATAAGTCTTATTTCCATTGTGTACTTATTGTTACATGATGTTACGACCAAAAATCCAAGGGTCATGATGTCACTCATCGCAGAGAACCTTGACGAGTAAGCATATCACTCAAACTGATACCCAAAGGAAAAAAGATAGAAATACCCCCAGGGTAAGGCTTCTAGAATGAAGCTGAACCATATAAGTATAATAAATGTGAAAAGAATATAATCAACAACACAACCACAAATCCCAAAACAAGAAGTCAAGAGTATAAGAATATATGAAGTACAACTAGAATCCAAAAGAAATACACATGAAATCTAATAGATACAACTCTGTCTCTAAAAACTAGTAAAGACATAGTCTAATGATAGAGAAGACAGTAAAAGACATTCAGACGCCTAAAATCATCCACTAACATGCATTTTGTATACAAAAGGGTATAGTAGCAGTGAGTATGAACACATAGATAGTCATTTTTCATGATTAGTTTCCACCCATACCATATTTTGTATACAAATTAACTACCCAGCCCTGTCTGAAAGAGTTAAGCCATAACCTACCTCGAAGGTCAAAATTGGTCTACTATACTTCAACCAACTACCTTACTTCTTACAACAATCCTAAAATCAAGAAATATAGAATCTATTCATCAAACCACAGAAAATGATACTCATATTGCCTACTTTTAGTTTGGGGTCAAAACAGACCCCCGAAATGGGTTTTAGAAAAAGAAGGGCAAAATGATAACTTTATTCAAAAATGTATTTTCCATACTTTTAGGAATCTAAAGCTAAAAACTAAAGTTAAAACATACTGAAAATGAGGTTCAAAGCAAAGAAATAACATTTTTAAACTTTATCACATAAAACTTTTGAAATTCGCTTTAAAACCAAGAATTGAAGTTGTTTTGAAGATGGAATCCAAGACAAGTAGTTATAGGAACAGGAACATTATTCAAGTGAAAGGAGTAAAATTGGTTTTTAAAATCAAGTCGTAAGGTTTTGGGGCTTTTAGAAATTAATCAAAAAATTCACTGAGATAAGGGTGAATTCAAACCATTCGTAAGAGAATCAAGAAATAGATGTTAATCTACCTTTTGAAGCATCCACAAGAGACACTTTTAAGTTCTCACAATATTTTAAGGTTTTTGGCTCTCAATAATGAGTGAGAACTAACCAATTTGCGACCTAAGGGGCCTATTTTTACCCATACCAGGTTCTCAGATGTTGTAATCACATAACCTGGTGTGTGATCGCACTACATAGCTGCAGGCGTAGATATGGCGATCATAATAAGGCATGGGGCAATCGCACTACTCTCTGCCATGACAGATGACAGCTAAAACTTGGTTTATTTCCAAGTTTCTTCTAAGGCCTCATGATTTATTCAAAATTTGATATATGCAAAGGAACTATGTAACCATACTAAATTCAAAGTTCCGGACTCATTGGCGAGATCAAATTTTAAAAAAGAAATCATTTTTATAAAGATGGCCGTCGAAGCCTAAAATCACAATTTTTCAAATCAGGGATCGAAATAAGATTTAAAAGCCACAAAACTAGACCAAACATGTTACTACCCTAAACTCAATGTTTCGGATTTGCTAGCATAGTTCATTTTAGCCAACCACTGCACGAATCAAAAGATAACTGCATAAGCCCATAATAAGGCTCTCAAAGCCTCCAAAAACCACAACATCGCACAACAGTTACCAAAATACTTTAAGAACTGTGCCAATCACCCCTACACCCCAGAAATACTACAATGCAACTATAGAGAGGGGTAAAATAGTCAAATCACACAAAAATATATATTTCATCAAATTTTTAGGTTGTTACATAATCCATCACTAAAAATTAAGTTCATCCTCGAGCTAAGGTAAAGAGATACCTGAATCAACAAAGAGTTGGGGATAAGAACTAACATATCAAACTCAACCTCCCAAGTAGCCTCATATATGGGTTGATATCGCCACTAAACCTTAACCACAGGGATAACTCTAGTGCACAACTGCCTAACATCCCTAGACAAAATAGAGACCATCTCCTTAATGAAAGAGAACAGCTCATCTAACTGAAATAACTCCCAATGAATGACATGAGACTCATCCAAAATATAACAACGAAGCAAAGAAACATAAAAAAACTAGGTGGACAGCTGATAAAACTGGAGAAAATAAAACTCATAAGCCATATCACCAATAGTTCAAACAATCTCAAATGGGCCAATATACCTGGGGATAAGATTACCTCTTCTCCAAAACCTCATCACATCCTTCATGGGTGAAACTCAAAGGAAAATACGATTACCAATATCAAATCACAGGGCATGAAGTCTATGATCACCATAGTATTTGTGCATACTCTGAGCTGCTCGAAGCCTATCTTAAATATTCCCCACTCTATCTATGGACTCATGAAGCAAGTCCATACCTTAAGTTCTAACCTTAGAAACATTAAACCAACCAACTGCTGAGCAACAACACCTACCATAAAATTCCTTAAAAGGAGCCATATCAATACTGGAATGATAGTTGTTATTATATGAAAACTCCACTAAAGCCAAATGTTGCTCCCACTGGCTACCAAATTCCATCATACAAGTAAAGAGCATATCCTCTAAAACCTGGATAGCCTGCTCAGACTGACCATCAGTATGGGGGTTAAATATTATTCTGGGATCAACCCACATACTGTACTCATCCTAAAAACTCTTCCAAAAGTGCAAAGTGAACACAGAACCCTAACCTAAAATAATAGACATTGACACATCATAAAGTCACATAATCTCGCGAATATAGAAAGGCTAACCTCAACATGATGAAAGATACCTGCACTAGATGAAAATATACAGACTTGGTCAATAGATCTATTATGATCCAAACACCATCAGGTGAAATGCCCCGATTCGCTGAACTAGAATGCTACACAGTGCTCACGTCCCCGAGGAACCACAAGCTAACCCATGACTGATATCTATACCTTTAAACTGCATAATATCTCATAAAATATATGGAAACATAAACTGTAAGGCCATAAGGTTCAATATTGATACATATCTAAAAAATGTAGTATAAAAATACCAAAAAGAAATATAAATACTAAAGTCTAAATATCTAATCTGATATCTAGTCTAAAAGCCTCTAACTGAACTGAATAAGGAGATGATGGGTCATGTCCCCGACTAACTCCAACTACTTAAATAAACTAAAAACTGAAATAGAAATGAAATCATCATATCCTCTAAGGATGAGGACTTATGTCTAACTCTGACTATTGATCCTGGAATCTACTGCTGATTTGGAGTTCATTCCTCTGAACCTATAGTGTAACATAAGAGAAAGCACCATAGCATAAATGCGTCAGTACGTCTGAATGTATTGAGTATACGAGTGAGGTAGGCTAAATGCAAAGGGTTATATACATGAAAAAATACTGACTGATATGAACGTGAGAGTACATACATGCATACATAACTGTAACTGAATGCGTGAGATACTGACTATTGAGTATGAATACTGACAACATGAGTGTACTGATAATGAGATTCTGAAAGACTGAGTTTACTGATCTTGATATGTAAATCACTACCAAGTAATGGATCTGATACTGTATTACTGAATATTGTGAGACTGATACCATATTACTGATAAAGGAATGACGGTTTCTAACAATTCGAATTATGAAGAACTGGTCTGGTTGACTGTATCTAACAATCCTGAAGCTGAGTACTGATAGCATGAGTTCTAATAACTTTTGTGATTGATAGCATAAGTGACTGTATCTAACAGTCCATAAATCTGAAGGAAACTATCTGAGTTTAATTCTATTTTTGAGTTGACTGTATCTGACATTCCTGATATACTGAAATCTAAAGAACTATCTGAGTTCTTTGACTGAGATTAGGTAGCTATAGCTGACGGTCCTGAAATCTGTAATTGAAACTATGGGATGTAGTGTTTAACCGACATGCCTCGTGTATGCCGTTATGGCTAAGCTGAGGTCCAATCTTTGCCCCGACTGAAGGGGTGTCAATACTGCGCCACTGGTAAGGACAGCTGTGAGTGAACCTTATCTGGTGGGTGCTCAATGAGAACGGTGGGAACCCTAAACTGATGGGTTAAGTCATCTCATCAACCCTAATCTGACGGGTTAAGATATCTCAACCTATGCTGGTTACGTAGTTCTGGAACACAAGGATTGCTACTAAAATCACACCCTGAACTAGTGGGTGAGTTCCCATCCTTAGGTTCACTTGGTGCTAACTTCTAAAGTTACTGAGCATTGAGATTACTGAGATTACTGGACTACTGAGATTACTGAGATTTCTGAGTTTTCTTGAGTTACTTCACTGACTGAATTCTATAGATCATGGCTTTACTGAGAGTATCATGAAAACATGACATGGTTCTAGGCACACAGCTATATTTTTCAGGTACAAGTACCCCCAGGACGCGATGGAAGGAAACTGACACACATGACTAACTTGATCATAAAAGTAGAGTCCATAATTTATAATATCATAAGTAGGGATCTTATACTAAGCATGGTTATCAACAGTGTATTGCATGGAAAGGATTTCATATCACATGGAAGTACTTGCACAATCTTAATATCATGTTCATTGCATAAACATTTTGGCAACACATACCGATTGCATGGAAGTTCATGTGGATTGCATGGTTATCATACATCTTATTCATAAGTAGGATTTGCAAGTAACATAGAATAATCTCATAAGAATAGTTCATGAGTATTCCAACAACATTTACAAGGCACATTATCAACATAGAAGTCATTTGGATGTAAGGGCATATCATGAATCCTTCACTTAGTCACAATTTAGCTATATTGCATGATTTCTAGTTCCTTAGGCATTTTATCAAACACCTTACATGCATATATTAAGCATAGGTGAATTTATCAAATTATACATCATGAACAACCAAATTTACATGTTTCCAACTCATATGATATCATGAATTCACAAAAACATATAAAGATTCAAACTTGGGAATCACCAATATCAAAAACATGATCATCAACACCCAACAATATAGAAATCATACTTTAAAATGAAAAAGAGTAAAAACAATCAAGCATCAATATAGGTATGATCATATCACCACAATCAACCAAGCTTTTGTATTTTAAGGATGGATTCTTGAACTCTATGAACGAATTGAATCCATAGATGAACACTACGTATACTTTAGTAGGGAGGTTCTTGATGATTGATGGAGGAATTTCCTTGAAATTTGATCTTCAAGCTTGATTGTGGAACCCTAGTTGTTTTTCTCCTATGGTGTTATTGGATGATGAGCTTTCAGATGTTAATAGGGTTGTAATGTGTTTAGAAGCTATATATTTTGTAGGCTTAAGTTTAGGGACGTGTAAGGAGTATTTAAAGACTTAATTACCTTTAAAATAACTCAAGACAGAGTGTTTTTGACACCTGGAATTGGCTTAGGCGGCACCCAAGTAATCGCCTATGCTTGGGTTGGGCGGCGCCTAACCAATCGCCTATGCTTGAGTTAGGTGGCGCCTAACCAATCACCTATGCTTACTGCCTCTCACGAAAATAGGCATAACTTTTTCTCGGGTATTGGATTAAGGCCAAATTTGTATCATTGGAAAGATAATTCAATTATCTACAATTTGGTGGGTAGAAATATGCATAAATACCATATTAAAATCGAGTTATACTCATTCAAAGATGACCCTTGCAAAATTAAACACTAAAACTTGATGGATTCAAAAACTCTTAGCTTGTATTACCATAAGTGACTCATATGAACATGCTTAATGTATCATAAGCTATCTTATCACTAGGATACTAATTGTATGTTATTCAGTAAAATGCTACTCACAGGATAGGAGGTTTCATACATAGGAAAAATGGTTCGTCTCCTAGCTTAGAAACATACGGGGTATTACAATATCTCCCCCTTGGGAACATTCATCCTTGAATGGAAATTAACTGAAGCGGGAGAGATGATAAGATGAAGTGCGTACAAGACATACACTACTGAAACATGGGTTTATGACTGGCATGACTGAAAGCTGAGCACAACATACTGAATATGCATATCTGATGCATGGGAAGCTGATTCATGAATATAAGACTGAGGATTCTAACAAAGTAAGTTTTCTCAAAATGAGAATGCATATCTGATGCACAACTGAAAGGCTGAATCCATGCATATCTGATGTATGATTATATAACTAACATGATACATGAATGCATGAATGAAAGTACTGATGAGCTGATCACGCATATTTGATTCTTGAATTCATTACTAAACTTACTCATGAACATGTAATGGTAAAGGTATCAAGTTTGAACTGAAAACTGAGCATGGAACTGAATACCAAGTTTGGCACTGAAATATGAACATGAGAACGAGTAAGGTTTAGGAAAATTGTTATCTTGAACTGATAATACCGATAAGTTGGAGATTAATTACTCCATATGTATGATTGGAAACAAGAGAACATAACTAATTCTAGGACGTGGTAGATATACTGAATATCATGATCTCAACTGAATCTTGAAAACATGGCATACGACCAAAATTAGAGATTGAGGGTTATCTTATGAGTACCCCTTCTCCAAACTGGATTCATCAAAAGAATAGAGAGCAGCATGTTTATGTCATGAAATTTTAGGGGGTATGATGTATCTCCCCCTTGGGACACTATGTCCCTCAAAGGATGCTGACTTGGATGAGATACTAAGGGAAATTGAGGCGATGCACAAGAAACCTAGGAACTGAGTCATGACTGAATGGCTAGAATCTGAAACTGAGATATGATACATGAACTGAGATGAACACGAGTGCATAAATACACTAACTTGTCTGATTAACTGAATAACTAATAGCTGAATATTGGATATACAAAGCTAAACTGTACTTAGTTTGAATAGCTGGGCTAAGATTTTTGAGTTTTATGCATAGGAGATAAGGACTAACTGAGTATAATGAGCTATCTGAGCATGGATTCATGAATTCTGTGTTATTTTCAAATGTGATACGAAGTGTACGACATAGCTCTGAGGTATTCTATAAACTGGGTACTGAAACATATATAACTGAGTACTGATAACCTGAATGCTATGGTAAAGTATGTCTGGAACTAAACTGAGTTCCAAATCTGGTTACTGAACTAAAAATAACATTATAACTAAGCCTATAGCTAGTACAGAAGTATTGAATTCAAGGACTGAACACTGATCACTGGGTGCTGGATACTGAAACTATAATTAAGTTGGCAACTGAGTTTTTGATGGCGATATGCTGGGGACTGACATAAGTCAAGGATCTAAATGTACACTCACACTTTGTACTTTCCCAACTTCTAAATATGACCCCCTCGCTAGATCTTTACTTGCACATTTATCATGACATTCAAGCCTATCTTCATAACTATACCCTCGTGCAAAGTAACCATGCAACAATCTTCTCTTATCTAAACAACTGCTCATCACTACACTGTTCCATAAGGAGAGCTAACTGGAGGAGTAAATCAGGAGGACCTAAAACATGAATAGATACAAACTAAACTTGACACATGACTGAAACTTAAGGAATAAAATATCAATAGTTTGGATTTACCAATAAGGTCTAAATTGAGGATATACATAACATAGTCTAAATGTAACTGATCTGCAGGGGCATAGCATGAGTCATAGAAGCTAATTATACTGGAAAGCATGATATGCGTACATGAGTCATGAGCTGCATGACCTGAGTCTAGAGTTTCTGTACTCGTGGGACATAATTCATAATACTAAGGGAGCTGGAACTGAACCCCTTATACTGGAAACTAAAGGCGCACATAATCCCATGGAAAGTGTGTGAAAGTAGATTGTTCTCATGGAACATGACTCATACTGTGGAGTAAAAGGTACTCCTTATACTGGAAATTGAATTCATACATGGTTATAGTTCGTGACCATAGAGTTGGTATGCAATGCCTGAGTTGGTTTCGTGATAGCTGAAGTGAAAAACACTGCACTGAGATGAGGATGGGTCTGGAATTGTCTTCCCTTACTTTTTTCTATACATAATGGCACTACTACTGAAATCTAAGGGCCTGGCTTAGGAACTTGATCTACCATCACATACCTACATTATGTTCAACACCTATCTGTCTTACTAAACACATCATCTGATTATGTTTCCTCATATACTGCTAATATCACGTTCACACCTTCATGCTTAATTTTGAGTAAATAAACTTAAGTGTTTAGCTTGTACTGTTCAAGCCTACTAATCTAATTCCCATGAATACATAATTTGATCAAATAGAATAATACTATCCCAACTCTACTACGGCTAAACTTCTGGGTTCAAGAATGAGTTCTCATGATCATGAATAAAATATAAACAACCTTGGAACAGTAATGAACTGATGGGATACTGTTTGAGTCTGTTGTTAATCTCATAACTGACCGTAGGGACTGTCTAAGAAAGCCCTGTCTTTAGTACTTTGAACTTCACTATTTCTATTACCTTGAAAGTAAGGTAAAGTGAACATGAGGGGTGCATGATATGAATCTACATGCTTTCCTTAAAGAAACATTCTATAGCATGATCTTGAGACATGAAAGAAGGGAAACTGTTCCTAAAACATCTCATAGCCTCCTGCACATAAGTGTGGTGCACAATAAGCCTATGTACTAGACTCTACTTGAAATAGCTTTCAGACTTCTAAGGAAACTTTGAACCTTAGGCTCTGATACCAAGTTTGTAACGCCTCGATTTGCTAAACCGGAATGCTACACGATGCTCATGATCCCGAGGGACCACAAGCTAACCCATGACTGATATATGTACGTATAAACTGTATAATATGTCATAAAATATGCGGAAACATAAACTGTAAGACCATAAGGTTCAATACTTATACATATCTAAAAAATATGGTATAACAATACCAAAAAGAAATATAAATACTGAAGTCTAAACATCTAATCTGACATCTAGTCTGAAAGCCTCTAACTGAACTGAATAAGGAGTTGATGGGTCATGTCCCCAACTAACTCCAACTACTTAAATAAACTAAAAATTGAAATAGAAATAAAATCATTATATCCTCGAAGGATGATGACTAACGTCTAACTCTGACTGTTGATCCTGGAATCTACTGTTGATTTGGAGATCATGCCTCTGAACCTATAGTGTAACATAAGAGAAAGCACCATAGCACAAATGATCAGTACGTCTGAATGTACTGAGTATACGAGTGAGGTAGGCTAAATGCAAAGGGTTATATGTATGAAAAATACTGACTGATATGAACGTGAGAATACATACATGCATACGTAATTATAACTGAACTAGTGGAGATACTAACTACTGAGTCTGAATACTGACAACATGAGTTACTGATAATGAGAATCTAAAAGACTAAGTTTACTGATCTTGATATGTAAATCACTACCAAGTGATGGATCTGATATTGTATTACTGAATATTGGGAGACCGATACCATATTACTGATAAAAGAATGATTGTTTCTGACAGTTCGAATTATAGAGAACTGGTCTGATTAACTGTATCTAACAATCCTAAGGCTGAGTACTGATAGCATGAGTTCTGATAACCTTTGTGATTGATAGCATAAGTGACTGTATCTGACGGCCCAAAAATCTGAAGGAAACTATCTGAGTTAAATTTTATTTCTGAGTTGACTGTATCTCATAGTCCTGATATACTGAAATCTAAAGAACTATCTGAGTTCTTTGACTGAGATTGGGTAGCTATAGCTGACGGTCCTGAAATCTGTAACTGAAACTATGGGATACAGTTTTTAACCGACATGCCCCGTGTATGCCATTATGGCTAACCTGGGGTTCAATCTCTACCCCGACTGGAGGGGTGTTAATACTGCGCCACTGCTAAGGACATCTGTGAGTTACCCTTATCTGGCGAGTACTCAATGAGAACGGTGGGAACCCTAAACTGACGGGTTAATCCACCTCATCAACCCTAATCTGAAGGGTTAAGATGTCTCAACCTACGCTGGCTACGTAGTTCTAGAACACAAGGATTACTACTAAGAATCACACCCTGAACTGGTGGGTGAGTTCCCATCCTTGGGTTCACTTGGTGCTAAATTCTTCTCACATCTAAAGGACACTGAACTGAATAACTAAGCTGAGCTGAATAACTGAACTGAACTGATTAGTTGAACTGATACTGATTAACTGCACTAATACTAGTGGTATTGTTTAGTAGAGCTAAACTAAGTTTACTGGATTCCAATAACTGATGGAATGTACAATGTTCTGAGGACTGGTTGAGAGTACTGAAGTTACTAAGATTGACAGTGAATAACTGAGGTTGTTGAAGTTACTGAGAACTGAGATTACTGGACTACTGAGATTCCTGAGATTTCTGAGTTTTCTGGAGTCACATGACTGACTGAATTCTATAGATCATGGCTTGACTGAGAGTATCGAGAAAACATGACATGGTTCTAGGCACATAGCTATATTTTTTAGGTACAAGTACCCCCAGGACTCGATGGAAGGAAACTGACACACATGACTGACTTGATCATAAGAGTAGAGTCCATAATTTATAATATCATAAGTAGGGATCTCATACTAATCATGGTGGTCAAAAATGTATTGCATGGAAAGGATTTCATATCACATGGAAGTACTTGCACAATCTTAATATCATGTTCATTGCATAATCATATTGGTAACACATACCAATAGCATGGAAGTTCATGTGGATTGCATGGTTATCATACATCTTGTTCATAAGTAGGATTTGCAAGTAAACATAGCATAATCTCATAAGAATAGTTCATGAGTATTCCAACAACATTTACAAGGCACATTATCAACATAGAAGTCATTTGGACGTAAGAGCATATCATGAATCCTTCACTTAGTCACAATTTAGATATATTGCATGATTTCTAGTTCCTTAAGCATTTTATCAAACACCTTAATGCACATCTTAAGCATAGGTGAATTGATCAAATTATAAATCATGAACAACCAAATTTACATGTTTCCAACTCATATGATATCATGAATTCACAAAAACATATAAAGATTCCATCTTGGGAATCACCCAATTTCAATAACATGATCATCAACACCCAACAATATAGAAATCATACTTTAAAATGAAAAAGAGGAAAAACAATCAAGAATCAACATGGGTATGATCATATCACCACAATCAACCAAGATTTTGTATTTTAAAGATGGATTCTTGAACTCTATGAACTAATTGAATCCATAGATGAACACTACGCATACCTTAGAAGGGAGGTTCTTGAAAATTGACGGAGGAATTTCCTTGAAGTTTGATTGTGAAACCCTTGTTGTTTTTCTCCTATGGTGCTCTTGGTTGATGAGCTTTGATATGTTAATAGGGTTGTAATGTGTTTAGAGGCTATATATTTCATAGGGTTAATATTAAGGACGTGTAAGGAGAATTTAAAGACTTAATTACCTTTAAAATAACTCAACACGGAGTGTTTTTAACACCTGAAATTGGCTTAGGCGATGCCCAATTAATCGCCTATTCTTGGGTTGGGCGGCGCCTAACCAATTTCCTATGCTTGGGTTAGGCGGCGCCTAACCAATCGCCTATGCTTACTGCCTCTCACGAAAATGGGCATAACTTTTCGCTCGGGTGTTGGATTAAGGGAAAATTGGTATTATTGGAAAGCTAATTCAATTATCTACAATTTGGTGGGTAGAAATATGCAGAAATACCATATTAACATCAATTTATACTCATTCAAAGATGACCCTTGCAAAATCGAACACTAAAACTTGATGGATTCAAAAACTCTTAGCTTGTATTACCTTAAGTGACTCATATGAACATGCTTAATTTATCATAAGCTATCTTGTCACTAGTATACTCATTGTAAGTCATGCACTAAAATGCTACTCACAGGATAGGAGGTTTCATACGTAGGAAAAATGGTTTGTCTCCTAGCTTAGAAACATACAGGGTATTACATCAGGTCTATGGGATGTGGGAGGAAACCCAGTCATAAAATCCATAGTAATTTGTTCCCATTTCCACTCGGTAATGGGTAACCACTGAAGTAATATACCATGTCTCAAATGCTTGACCTTTATCTACTGAAAACAAAGGCAACAAGCTACAAAATCTGCTACATCCTTCCTCATACCACCCCACCAATAATGCTGCCTCAAATTATGATACATCTTAGTCACTCCTGGATGGATAGAATACCTGGAACAATAGGCTTCCTCTCTTATATATTAGATCCAATCACCCACTCTCGGCACACAAATTCATCCTCTAATCCTCAAAATACCATCATAATCAAGTGAGGCTTCCTTAGCCTCGCCACTCAATACCTTATCTCGAAACAATCTTAAACCTATATCATCAAACTAATGAGCTCAAATCTGCTCCATCAAAGAAGACCTAGCCTCTACCAATGCCAAAACACACCCAGGTGTCTAAATATCAAGCCTAACTATCTGGTTAGCGAAATACTAAACCTCTTATGCCAAAGGCCTTTCCTGGGACAAAAGATGTGTCAAACTACCCATGCTAGTTGACTTTTGGCTCAAGGTAGCTGCAACCACATTAGCCTTGCTTGGATGAGAAAGATAGTAAAGTCATAATGCTTGAGCAACTCAATCCAATGATGATGCCTCATATTAAGATCTTGCTATGTAAAAATTTACTAAATTCTATAATGATCTAAGAAAACCTCACAACAGACTCCAAACAAGTAGTGCTTCCACAACTTCAAAGCAAAAACAACCATGCACAACTCTAAATCATGGATGGGGTAGTTCTTCTCATAGGGCTTTAACTGACAAAATGCATAAATAATCACCTTACCCTCCTACATTGACACAACACCTAATCCAACACCTGAAGTATCATAAAATATGATAAATCCCACGTCTTTCTTAGGCAATATCAAGATTGAAGTTGCAATCAACAAATCCTTGAGCTTTTGAAAGCTTTTCTCACAAATATCTGACCACTAAAATAAAATCTTCTTCTAAGTCAACTTAGTCAAAGGAGAAGCGATGGATGAGAAACCCTCAATTAAATATCGATAATAACCTGCCAAGCTAATAAAACACTGAATCTTGATGGGCAAAGTTGGTTTAGCCTGATCACGAACTACTGCAATCTTGGTTGGATCTACCAAATACCCTCCTTAGTCACTATATGACCTAAGAAAGAAGTAGACTCTAACCAAAACTCACACTTGGAGAACTTGGCATACAACTTCTCATCCCTTAATATCTGAAGCACAATCTGCAGATGCTCTTTAAGCTCAGCCTCACTTTTGGATTAAACTAAGATATCATCTATAAATACAATAATAAAAGAGTCGAGATACGATCGGAACACTCGATTCATCAACTCCATGAATGAGGTAGTGGAATTGGTCAACCCAAAGGACATGACCAATAACTCATAATGACTATATCAAGTTTGGAAAGTTGTATTTGGAATATCCAAAGCTCTAATCCTCAAATGGTGATAACCGAATCTCAATACAATCTCTAAGAAAACATTGCAACACCCTGAAGTTGATCAAACAAATCATCAATATAAGAAAGGGGATATTTATTATTTACCTTCACCTTATTCAACCACCGATAATCGATACACATGTGCATAGACCTATTATTTTTTTAACAAACAAAATAGGTGCACCCCAAGACGATATACTAGGTTTGATAAATCCATTATCCAACAACTCCTGCAATTGATCTTTTAATTTCTTCAACTCGATTGGGGCCATCCTATAAGGAGAAATAGAAATAGGCTTGGTGCTCGGCCCAATATCAATAGCAAAATCTATATTGCGATCCGAAAGCATACCAGGCAAATTAGTAGGTAACACATCTATGAACTTACAAACAATACGAATAGAATATAAAGGAGGTAAAGCAACATTCACATCATGAATATCAGCCACAAACATAGAATATACTATCATCTCACACACACAAGGCACATGGTCGACTTTATTGGAAGCAGCATAGACTCTTGACCCAATAGATGAAGGAATTGAACCACACAATTATCACATAATGAGTCACTATTAGAGCCTAAACATCTCAATAGTAATGATTTTATCACAGACTCTTGTCGTAATACCATGCTGCCTATCAGAACAATTTCATGCAAAGTTAGAAATTTAAAAAAAAAAAATTTACTACTAAAAAAACAAAACTAACTACTAAAAACCAAACAAACAAACATAAATGAATGCAAATGCAAATAAAGAAGTATAGCATGCAAATACCAGCACCCCACACTTAGACGGGACACACTGCCCTCAGTGGAAAATAAATAAGAAGAACCTGGTTAGTCGGACTCCTCCTCTATGTCTGGGGTCATACACCCTTCGTCGGAATCATCATTGGAGTTGTCGTCATCAGAATTCTCCTCCACATCGGAGTCTGGCATTCTGCAATCATCATCAGTTGGCACATCGTCCTCAAGAGGTTCCTCAAAGTATACCCCTACTCCGCACATCGCCCTTGCATGCTCATTCATTGGATAGTCATAATCCAGCTGTTGGAGCTCTGCAGCAGTTGGAACACGACCTCCGCTCATCATTGTAAAATGAGTCATGCCATAAAGATGGCGAAAGAAACTCTCATCCCGATCATGCCTTTCTGCAGTGGTAAGGTTGACGCCATGCGTGGTTTCAGTATCTTTAACCTTTGTGAGGTCAACCTTCTTTGGGTTGTGTGGAAGTTTATGATCATCCGGTTCCTCTTCGATGTCCTCCTTCCTCAATATTGCGGTCAACAGATTGCCAAATCTGAAGTGGGACCTCTTGTGTAGCCTGGCCTTTCGCATTGTAGATCGAATAATTGCTCCCATGTTGATAGGGACATTCGTCATCAATGCGTACACCAAGCACACTCTATCTCATGTTATCTTTGTGTACTGGGTCCCTAGAATCAAGAAAGAGTTGACTATTCGCAGCCATATCCTAGCTTCCCTATTCAAAGGAGCATATGGGAAGGTGTTGTGCCGACCAGTGTCTTTGTGTCTACTATATCTTGCCATGGATCGTGGTCCGCATAATGTGTGTCTAATTTTCCTGTACGGAGGTCTGTTATACATCTCTTTGAGTGGTGATGGATCAACAGATGGCAAGCCCAAAAAGGAGTTGAAGAACTCTGCATTTAGTTGCAGAACTTGGCCCAGAATCTTTACTTCACTCCCTGTAGTTTTTGGTGACCAGCTGGCATAGAATTCACGTGTTAAATTAAGATTGCACTCTCCCATATCTCAGAAGATGAAATCAAGATGTAACGCCATTATCTTGGCCAACATACGAGGTTCTTTCTTTGCTAGGCTCTCCTTGTTTATCAACTCCACATGAACATATTTTTTTTATTTATTGTTCCTATACCATTCCATTCCTTCCTCCTCTAGGACCCATTTTATTCCGAATATACGGTGAGGTATTTGCAGCGAGGAGGATTCTCCTTGCTCTTTTCGTCCTCTTTTCTTGCTTTTTTGTGAAGTGGTTGCTTTTTCTTTTCCTTGTCTTGCTTTTGGTGCCATTGTACCTGAGATTAAAACAATAGTCATGTTAGCTTCATCTCGGTGGATACAATCGATAAACAAGCAGTAGTGGCACCACCCCACACTTATTTTGTTGGTACAAACTAGTGAAGTGAAAGTTATCGATTATTCAGACTTCATCGATATACGTTTTAGGCGCTATATTCCAACAATATAATCAGTGCAGTCATACTTCATGAAATCTTGGCAATAGTTTCATGTTTGATATATCTTTTGAGCAAGACTACTCCATATAGATTGAATCAAGTTTTAGGAATAATTACAACTTCGTATGTTTGTATTCAACCATGATTTTCACCTTTATACACAAGTTATTCCAATATGTAGGAGTTTTATTGACAAGATTATGCAATGTTATTGACCATGTCAACTCCGCAAAAGTATGACAGTGCATCAAAATTAAATACAAGTTGGAAACAAGTCAAGATCATTCTTACGTATTCCTTCCCTCACTTAGTTGTATCACAACAAATTAATCACATTCAACTCACCAATACTAAATCAAGATTTAAAAATTCATAATAGGCGTAGTAGTGTAGTACTTATGGAACATAAAAGAAGAACAAAGAAGTACTTACTTTGTTGATGGCCTTGGAAAATGTTCTTGTAAGTTAAAAGAGCAAAAGGAAAATTTTTGAGAGGATTTGGAGAGGTAGGCGACGCTTAGGTTGGATTTGCAATATGTTTCTGGTCTAAGACTAAGTTTCTTATTTATAGGGCAAGCTTGGGTCGGGTTTTGACCCATTTAGAATCGAATTTGGAGACCAAAAGTGACCATAGGCGGCGCCTAGGGCTTTGCCTATTCTTGGCATAGGCGGCGCCTTTTGGAGAGCCTAGTTGAGCCTAGGCGGCGCCTATGCCACGGCATATGAGATTCAGAGACAAAAGGATTTGGCATAGGCGGCGCCTATGCTATGGCACTCTAGAATCCGAGAGCATAGGCCGTGCCTTGTTCGTGGCCTAAATTTGCATAGGCCTTGCCTTGTTCTTAGCCTATATTTGTATAAGCAATGCCTCACCCATAGCCTTTTTCTTTTTCATTCCTAACTTACCACCTTCAACATGCAACACTTCTAAATCAAAATTTGAAACCAATCTCCTCCTTTACACCTCTTGCACCTACATTTACTCAAAAACAACAAAAACGATTAGAACGATGGGTTGCCTCCCATCAAGCGCCTTAGTTTTGGTCGTGGCTCGATGAAATCCTAGGAAAACAAAAACAACAAAAACAATTAAAAACGATGGGTTGCCTCCCATCAAACGCTTGATTTATTGTCGCGGCACGACATAGCTATCTCGATTACTTAGACTTCATCGAGATAGATGGTGGATCATTTTCTGAATGGATTCAAACGACAAGGAAGCTTACTTGTAGGCATTCAATCTTCTTCGAGATGACCCTTGTGCATACATATCCCAGGCGGGATACCTATTATATTATCAATAGTCCAACCCATAGCTCTCTTGTATCTCTTCAGAGTAGAGATGAGAGCCTCTACGTGCTGTTCACTTAAATCATCCGCCACCCTCACAGGAAGTGTATCTCCACTTCCCAATAACACATACCTTAGATAATTGGGGAGCTCTTTCGATTCTATCACTGAGGGCTCTTCAATGGATTTCTTCACTGTTGGTGAGGGTAGATTCTTAAGATCAGGGTCCATCTTCTTAGGGGCATGAGAATAAGACTTTATTCCTATTAGAGCACAAATGGTTTCTTCATATTCTTCAATATCCTCATGCTCACAATTCGAAATCACCTCAGATAGTGACTCAACAGTAAGCTGCTTTTCAACAGATAATTCTTTGTCATCCTTATAATTAACGTCAGCTACAGAGAACACATCCATATCTTCGGGCTGCTTCATTGCTTTTCATATATCAAAACGGACCACTTCGTCATTCAACCGAAATAAAAGCTCATTAGCTCTCAAGTCAATAAGCACACTTCCAGTTGCGAGGAAAGGGCATCCCAAGATTATGGGAACTTCAGAATCCACCTCGCAATCCAGAATAACAAAGTCTGCAGGAAAGATGAAGGTGGAAACCTTCACCAACACATCGTTTAAGATACCAACAGGTCATTTTATCGACCTATCTTCCATCACAAGCCGCATATTAGTTGGTGTAGGGTCGCCCAACCCCAACTTTATGTAGACGGATAGTGGCATCAAATTGATGCTTGCTCCTAAATCACACAATGCCTTAGCAAAATTCATAGATCCAACCGTGCAAGGAATAGTGAAAGCCCCAGGGTCTGCCTTCTTCTATACTAAGGACCTTGTGGCAATTGCACTACAATGATGAATATTATTTGCCGGCTCATAGCTTACTTCCCGCTTCTTTATTAAAAGGTCCTTCATGAATTTAGCGTACCCAGGCATCTGTTCCAGCGCTTCAACCAACGAAACATTAATGGTTAGCTGTTTTAACATCGTCATGAATTTATTGAACCTTGTATCATCCGCTATCTTCTTTAATCTTTGAGGAAAAGGAGGTGGTGGAAGGGGAATTGTTTTCTCCATGACTTTCGTTTCATCATGCTTAGGTTCGGAGATCTTTTCAGGCTGTGGACATCGAGGACTGACGTCATGAACTTCTTCATCAGTTTCGACGGCGTCATCTCCTACGATATCTTTGGCCACTTGCTTTTTTGGGATGAATTTTCCAGCACCTTACCACTTCTGGTAGTAACGGCCATGCATGTTCCATCGTTTCTTGGGTTTTGCACTGTGTCGCTCGGTAGGGTGCCAGCTTTTCTTTGATTTAATGTGGCTGAAATTTGACTCAATTGTTGTTCCAGCTGTCTTATTGAAGTGGAATGTGAGTCAACCAATTGCTTCATTGAGGCCAAGTTATTTATTACCTCAGTTACTCTCGTGTTGGTTGCTTCCACTCCTTTCAACAGCTTAGCCATCATATCTTCCATTGACATATTTCTCGAACTAGATGCAGTGGCCTCTCGTCGTCCAGGAGGAATATACACGCCACTCCTGTCAGTCTTGTTCTTCCAACTACCTTGATCCCGGTCCTTGTTTCCAGAATTATCATAATAGTTCCGACCTTGGTTTCCTTGGGCACTGCCTTGGAAACCCCCCTGATTGTTCACGTAGTTGGATTCTTCCTCAGAATCGGATTCCTCTCTTCCTTTTGACGCAACTGCTTTGACTTTTTCGGTCTTTCCTGATAGTAGATGCTTTATAAGAAGATCCACTTATGTTTTCATGTGCGCCAAATCTTGATCACGTTCTTCTTCTCTTCTCCTTTGTTCTGCAGTCATGCCTATAGACAAAGTGGGGCTTGCTACCTCAGAATCTCCGGTATGCCATGCCCTACTTTGCTTCGTCATCCGGTCTAGCATATCACTTGCCTGAACAAAGGTGAGGTCTATAAATGATCCTCCAGCTGCATTATCCACCACAGGTTTAGTTACTGAATTCAAGGATCTATATATTATCTCCATCAAGTGAACATTGGTTATGTGATGGTTTGGGCACCTCATTAGCTTCTTCTTGAATCTCTCCCATATTTCGTGGAGGGCTTTAGTTGGAAGCTGTCAAAAATTGCTGATTTCATCTCTTGGATGGCGGAAAGAATCTATCTAGAAAAGCGTCTTTCAATTGCCTCCAATTTGTAATAGAATTAGGAGTCAGCCTATTCATCCATAGAGTTGCCTCCCCAGATAGAGATAATGGAAATAGGCGCAACCGAATTGCATTCTATCCAATGCCAAGATTGTCGAATGACTTGCATGTAGAAATAAAGTTGATCAGATGCATAATCGGATCATCGCCTGCTAGTCCACCAAATAATCCCTTGAGTTGCAATAACTGAATCATGATGCTCGTGATGTTGAACTTGGCTCCGGGTGCCAATGGCGGAGGAATAATGGCTCCTATGGCACCAGCTCTATCAAGATCATCATCATCATCATCGAATGGTATGGCTCGGCGTTCAGGCCTAAACCTATCTTGACGATCTCTTCTGTTGGCTGGTGTCGCCATCTCAGCATCACGCCTAGGTTTTAGTAACTCATCATCACCTAGATCCTCATCGTCAGGATTTGTTGCTCGCCCAGGATTATCAATATTCTGTTGATGCACTTGAGCGGCTGCCAGAGCAGCTAGTCTAGCCTGTTCCTGTTGAGCAGCCCTTCTTTCAATTTCCTGTTGAGCCTCCATTCTGCCAATACAATGTGGTTCAGGATTGAAAGGTAATAATGGTTGACCAGAACTTCGAGTATGGGGCATGTACTGAATAAAAACCTGAAGAAAACAAAAACAAAAACTAAAAGTAAAGTACGAGAATCTTTGACCAAAGGGTCTAGTAACTATCACAAACTTAGTAGACAACCGTATTCCCCGGCAACGGCACCAAAATTTGATAACGCTCAAACTACAGCTCTCGTAAGAGTGTAAGCGGTCGTTGTCAAATATAGAACCCAACTGGGTTGGGTGTCGAATCCCACAGGGAATAGCTGGTCATTAAGTAAGCAAAGATTAGTAGACTTTTGGTGAAAGTCTCATAAAAGGGGGGATTTTATAGCGTGCAATAGTGTAATAAAATAACAAAGTAAAAATGGAGAATAGCAAAGTAAAATGGAAGAATTTTTAGTAAGATGTTAATCAATGAGAATTGGGAGTTGGGTTATGTCCACCTTATGAGTTATACGTCTCTATTGGCTATGAGTTATGCAGAATTCAGACATGCATGTGCTTATAGAGAATTGTATTCTATGGTAAATCCAAGCGTCTTTTGACCTAACAAGGACTATTTTGCTTTAAATATTTTGAGCTTAAAGCGTATCTAATGGTACAAATTCTCTAAGAGGTTAATCCAGTTATGGCACTAACTTTTTAACAGGGTTTGGTGCCCTATTACCTTGACATTATCTCTTTTCCAGACATATAACTTTTATTTCGAACAAGTTAATGCTATGCGGGCGTACCCTATGTGTTTGCAACCACAAGAATTTAAATTAAGATGAAGAGAATAATGATATAAGCAGCAGACGTGTCAAGAATTCACAAACTCATAGCAATAGATAGTATCTCACAAGGCTTCCATAACCCCAACAGAGGAGTTTAGCTACTCATGAGTGCAATGGAAATCATAATAGACATTATCATTATACCCAAATAAAGATCTCACGTGTAGTAGGGTTTGGTATGGCTTGTGGCGTGAATTCCCTTTTAGAATAGCGTTTCTCTTGTTGTGAAAATTAAGAGTCAACTTAAGATGAAGAGAATAAGAATTAAAAGTAGAAGTTTTCGAATTAATGGAAGAATTAGAATGATTCGGAATTGAAGAATTATTGTATTGCGGAATGCCTTAAAAATCTCTAGCAAAATAGGGTATTTATAATACCCATATCCTATTCCTACTAGGCTACTGCGTACTTATCCTAATCCTAATAAGTTACTGCATCATTATCCTAATCCTACTATGTTACTGCTGATCCTTAAAGTCTTTGAAAATGTTGTTTTTGCTTGGGACAGGTTTTCCATGCGTCACATTTGGTCCTAGGCGTCCAAGCTCTCCTTCCCCTCTTTCGTGAAGCTTCCTTGGGCGTCAAGTTATCCATAAAATGCTGAAATCTTCATCATTTATACCTGAAAACTTGCTAATCGTGTTTGTTAGCTCACTTATAGGAAAGGACTAAAAGTGCATGAATTATATAATTTGTCCTCAAAACTTAGATAAAATATGGGTCAATTATAGTACTTTAGGCGTGTAAATACGCCTATCATCAGTGATTACAGAGATTCGGTGAGCTCTTAAAGTAAAAGTTATCCCTTTTCCTTCTATTTACATGTATGTCTAGTTTTTCATTAATGAGACAAATTTTATTTGATTATTAGTACTCATAGTTCATTTGTAGTAGCTTTTGTACCAACATTACTGAGTCTTGGGATGGTTGTTGATTTCCTCTCTATCTATTAGGCCTTTATGACTGTATTATTGCTATTTAAATCATTATTTGTTAATTTTTGACTTTTAGGCCATTTTCCACCAAGTTAGCCTATTTCATCTAGCTTTGGGCTATGTTTTTTCTAACCTATTAATGGGATAGAATATGTGCCATCATGACTCGGCAAAATTAGGTTGTGAAAAATTGGTATTTGAGCATAGATTTCACCAATATTGTTGGTACATGAGCAAATATCTAGTAGAGTCCCACGGACTAGAAAGTTAATGTTTGTTTTTTAACTTTAGGAGGCTATAAGACATTCTTAAGAGTTCTTCACTTCTTTCACTCATTTTGTGCTAAGAGTCTGAGTTGGTTTCTAAAGCATTCATTTGGTTTTGCTCTTTCACAAATGGCTAGGACACGTGCTACCCCTACATAAAATCAGTTCTTGAGGTTAGAAAAGGGCTCTATGACTGTTGTAGAGTACGAAGCTCGATTTTATAAGTTGTCTAGGCATGCTACTTTTATTCTGACTACTGAGTATGAGAGGGTTTGCTGATTAATCTACGGATTGATACTCTTTTTTGCATGTATACACCATTTGGTTATTGCGAGTAGATCTTTTGCTGAGGTTTTTTATCATGCTTAGCTTATAGAAGAGATGCATTGCGAGGCCTAAAGAGGCAATGATAAGAGGTCGTGATATCTGGGTAGGTTTAGTAGGATTCATGGTTGCTCCTAATTTAAAGGTAGTAATTCTTAGGGTAAGTAACCTCTACGTCATTTGAATTAGTATCAAGGTTAGTCTAGTAGACATGTTTAAGTTGTGCTTTATATAACTGATGGAGACCAGTTTAGATCTTTTGATCTTCCTGGATAGGGTCATGGTTGGTCTTCAAGGGTTTTATCTTCTGGATATACTAGTCATGGTGGTTATTTCAGGTCTGCCTGGTCTTCTTGTTTTATTCTAGTACCTGGGGCATGTTATGGTTGTAAAGCCTTTTGTTATTTCTTAAGTGAGTTTCTCAGTCTTGGAGTGATTGTTCCTTCAGCTCAGTGTGTCCCACCTATTAGAGCAGTTCATCCCATATCTAGAAGTGGTATGCATAATCGCACAGTGGTCCCCAAGGTGCTTATAGAGTTTCTCAGGTAGGTAGGATAGGAGGTCGGTCAGGAACCCAACCAGGTGGCGGGCGTGGTAAGTTTTATAGAGTACCAACTAAACCCAAGGCTAAGACTTCAGATGTTATTATTAAAGGTATGATTTTTGTGTGCCATTAGTCATATTTTGCTTTGTTCGATCTTGTATCCACATATTATTATGTGTCTTCCTATTATGCTCCACGGTTAGAATTATTTTGGATTCATTATCTATTTCATTATGTGTGTCTACTCCTATGGGTGATTCTTTAGTAGTGGGTGGGGTTTTCAGATCATGTGTTGTGACTATTCAAGAGCTTGATACTCATGTTGATCTTATTATTTTGGACATGGTGGATTTTGATTTGATTCTGGGCATAGATTGGTTATCTTATTATTATGAGATCCTGGATTGTTTTGCTAAGATCGTTACCTTAGACATGCCTAGTATACCCCCAATCATATGGCAGTGAGTTATTAGCTGTGAGCTGATGGTTATTATTTCTTATATCTATGTTAAAAGGCTTATTTTGAGGGTTTGTGAGTCTTTCCTCACTTATATTCATGATGTTAGTGTGGAGATTCCATCACTTAACTCAGATCTTGTAGTTTATGAGTTTGTTAATGTTTTACCTATGATCTATCTGGCCTTCCTGTCAAGCATAGTATTGAGTTTGTTATTGACCTTGATCTGAGTGCCTGACCTATTTTTATGGCACCTTACCATATGGCTTTTGTCAAGCTTGAGGTGCTAAATTCTCAGCTTTTAGATCTTCTTAGTAGGGGTTTAATTAGGGCGATTGTGTCTCCTGAGGGAACTCCTATGTTGTTTGAAAAGAAGAAGAATATCTCTCTGTGTATGTGTATTCATTATAGAAAACTTAATAAGGTAACGGTGAAGAACCATTATCCTATGTCTTACATTAATGATTTGTTTGACCAGCTTCAGGGAGCAATGGTATTCTCTAAGATTAATTTGAGATCCAGTTACCATAAGTTGAGGATTTAGGCTGATGATATCCCAAACACAGCTTTTACAACCCATTATGGTCATTATGAGTTCCTAATAAGCTATTTTAAGTTAACTAACACCCCAGCCATATTTATGGATTTGATGAACCACGTGTTCAAGCCATATTAGACTCCTTTAAGGTTGTGTTCATCCAAGACATCCTTGTGTATTTGATGGTAAGGAGGATCATATGCAGCATTTAAATATTGTGATCTAGACTTTAAGAGATCATATCTCTCTAAGTATGAATTTTGGCTTGAGTCGGTGATATTCTATTGGCTTGTGGTGTCTAAGGATGGTATTATGGTAGACCCAGCAAAGATCGAGGCCATTCATGATTGGACCAAATCGATATCTCCGACAGATGTTCGTAGTTTTATTAGTTTAACCAATTATTATAGATGATTCATTGAGAGTTTTGCTACTATTGCAGCACCGATGACCAGAATAACTCATAAGGAGGTTCCTTTTCGATGGTCTGAAAGCTCAAGTGGTTTCTTACTTCAACTCTAATTTTAGATATTCCTATTAAGGGGTAAGGGATTCACTGTGTATTGTGATGCTTCTAGCATTGGTTTGGGTTGTGTATTGATGCAGCAAGGTCGTGTTATTGATTATACATCAAGGAAGTTGAATTTGAACGCAACTACCGCACTTATGATTTGGAGTTCGCGATGGTAGTTTTCACGCTTAAGATTTGGAGAAATTATCTTTATGGTGTGTATTGTGAGATCTTCATGAATCATCATAGTCTTCAATATCTTATGACTAAGAGAGAGCTTAATGTAAGGAAGCATAGATGGATGAAGTTTCTTAAGGATTATGATATCTCTATCTTGTATTATCTAAGCAAAGTGAATGTGGTAGCGGACTCCTTGAGCCGAAAGGTAGTGAGTATGGGTAGCTTGGCCTATATTTTAGTTTCTCAGAAGCCATTGGAATAGGACATTCAGTCCTTAGCCAACTTGATGGTACGCCTAGATATTTCAAACCCTAAGAGGAATCTTGCCAGTGTTGAGGCAATATTCTCACTATTTGAGCAGATTCGGGATGTCTAGTTTGGGGATAAGAGACTTTGCATTATCTATGATTAGGTGTTAAGTGGTGAGTCCAAATGGATACCCTAGATTCTGAGGGTGTTGAGATTTTATAGCCATATTTGTGTTTCGAGGGTTGGTGACGTGATTCAGGCAATTTTGCATGAGGCTCACACCACCAGGTATTCTATTCAACTGGGTATAGCTAAGATGAATAGATATTTAAGACAGCATTATAGATTGAGTGGTATGAAGAGAGAAGTGGCAAACTTTATAGCTCGTTGCCTGCATTGTCAGCAAGTAAAGGATGAGCAACAGCGACTTGGTGGTTTGATTTAGTATTACCCATTCCCAAATGGAAATAGGAGCAGATTACCATGTACTTTGTTAGTGGATTTCCTCGTACCTCTCATGGTTTCAATGGTATTGAGGTCACTAGGGATCGTTTGACTATGTTGGCATCTTTTATTCTTATTCAAATGTCCTTCGGCATCGAGAGGTTAGCCCGTATCTATGTTAGTATGATAGTTTGTTTTCATTGAGTGCATATATCTATCATTTCAAACCAAGATTCAGTGTTCACTTCTAACTTTTGGAGAGAATTTTAGGAGGAGTTGGATACTCAGGTGGATCTTAGTAAGCCTTCCATCCGCAGACCAACGGATAGCTAAAGCAAACTATTTAAGTTCTCAGACACATTCTCCGAGCATCTTTTAAGGATTTTGGAGGTCAATGGAAGCAACACTGTAAGACCCTTAAAATTTCCATCATTTTATTTTTTAACTTCTCGTGTTTTAAATATAAATTTTTCACTTTAATTGTGTTTAGGAATGTTAAAAGGGGGTTCTGGGAAGGTTTCAAAATTTTCAAAAAAGGTTTGGGGGAATTTTTGAATATCAGGGTAGTGAGCCTCCATTTTTTGTCGTGTCACATAGGTTACCCTCCACGATATTGGCATGACACGTGGAACAACCTCTGCGATATTGGTGTTCCATGCCAAGACATAACTTTTATGCAGTTTTGTTTTTATTCACTTGGGGTGATGGGTTTTTGGTCTTTTCACCTTTTTCATGACTTTTAAACATTAAATAGCCCCATTCCTATCAGTTTTCAAAGATCAAATCCCTTTATTTCACTCTCAAACACAAAAACCAAAAAATCTTAAGGGTTTCACTATGCAATCATCTTTTGGGCTTCAAACATCAAATTGATTTCAAATACTTGTGTGTTTCAGGCGTGTATCTCTTTCCCAAATGTTAATTTTATATTGTGGCATTTATTTTATGGATTTTCATGTGATTTAACTTATGGGTTTTGAAATTGGGTTAAAGGGTTTTGATTATTTTTTATTGAACTACTTGTCCCATTATTTGAATTGATTATTCATGCTTTAAATTGATGTTTTTGGGACTGAATTAGTACTTTAATTAAATGGTTGGAATGGGGAACATGGGTTTCCCAAAATTGGATGAAATTTGACTTGGAATTGCATGAACCTCAATCCACTTTATGAATTTCATCTTAAAGATGGAAAATTGCATGGTTTTACTTGCATTTGAATCCAATGCATTACATTAATGGATAAGTGGTTATATATGGTTATTTAAATGGATATGGATGGCCTTGGTAGCCATGGATTTGATTTTAATGGAACATGGAGATTCAATGTGGTTTTATGAATTAATTTGGCATGTGTTATTAGCTTGCAAATGTATTAGTATGATGATACCAAGTGGTTGTTCCTTTAATTTGGGCTTAAATGGGGTAGTGTAGCTCGTCGTGGAAGGTGGAGGTCCCAGGAGGACAGATATTGGAAACCGCCTTTGTCGGTGTAGGGTCTTAATGACTGTGCACATACATCACACATTATATATATATATTGGAATGATTGGAGCCTCGGTGTCTTTGTCCCTTCCTAGAATTTCTCCGGTTCATATGGCTAACACGCACTGGGCCCTTTCAGCAGGGGAAGTTGAACCCATATAGCCCGTGGGTGCCCGTAGGATGGTTAGAGATACACAGTCCAGGTTAATGATTTTGAAATATCATGCATAAACCTTGTTCCCTGTCCTGACATCATATATATATATGTGTGTGTGTGTGTGAATGTGTGTGCACGCGTGTGTGTGTCTATAAATGTATACATTATGGTTTTGACTTACTTTTGGATATGGAATTATGTTATCATATCCCTTGAGTTACATTCTAGCGCTCACCCTGCTAACCATCCTAGGATGCTACATTGTTTCATAATGTAGGGTCTGAAAACACTCTTCTTACCCCTGTGCAACGTTATGTAGATTAGAACATTCATTGAGTAGCTGTGAAGTGGTGATCCTTCATTCTTCGGAATGCCTTATAATTTCCATTTTTTATTTCTAGTAGTTAAGATTCAGTGGAGGCACCGCCCACTAGAGGAGGCTACTTAGGAGATTAAGAGTGAGGTGTGGACCCAATATCCTTACCAGCTTGAGGTACTAGGTACATCCTAACTTTTTACTTTTGCAAGTGAAAGTTCCTTTAATAGTGGATATTGTAATGACCCTTCAGGCCATTTTTGCTATTTCCGCCCAATTTTTCATTTAGAGCTTTCCTATAGCTGCCCCAAGTCATTTATGACTCGTTGGAACTGAGTGTTCAGTTACTGGGAAGTTCATTTGTTTATTAGAGACAATTCTCTATTTGAAACCTTTGCTAGTTCAAGTTGGCTGCCAGGTGAAAACTTCAGTTAAACGACCTTATATGCCAATTCTGACAGTTCCAACAACTTTGGAATGTTGATTTTAGGTTGGGTGGACCCTTGGTTTCAGACCCGAGGCTCTCGGCTGTATTTTGAGCTGTGTTAGCCAAAAGTTAAGAAAAATGGCAAGTGGGGGAAGGATTCACTTTTCATCGAAACGACTTCAGATGGAAATTTTGATTACACCATTGAGTTCGGAACATCGAATTTGATAAGGTAGCATAGTTCATTTGAGTTTTAATGAATCTTGAGGGGTGGCGGAGACTTAGAAAAATTCCAAGTCTCCAGCTGGTGCCTGATATCAAGTGTGACCACTAAAGCAGGCCATTGGGAACTTTAGAGACCCTAGCTCAACCAACAGGTACCGCTTTAGCTGCACCTGGGCACTTTAGTGGCTAGCGCTAAAGAGGCCCAAGGTCCGTTATAGAGGCCTACCATGTCAGCGGAGGACCGTTTTAGCAGTCATCTGGGTGCTTTAGCGCTGACCTCTAAAGAGCCCTAGTGTCCGTCTTAGTGGCACCCATGTTCCTGGGAAGGGTATAAATACCACATATAGACCGATTTTCACCATTCTTCTCCATTCTCAAAATACTTACACCCTAAATAGTATGAAAACTAGGAGATACATGTGTGGGTGATCTTGGAGCTTGGGAAAATATTTATGGGATTCTTCATTGAATTTATGGTATGCTTTGATTAATTTTATGCTGAAATTCTCCATTCTTATCTAAAATCCCCAAAATCTTGGTGCCTAAATTTAGCACAATTATAGCTTGAAATTCATTAATTTTTTTAGTGTAAATGTTCCTTGAGTATAGAGGGACACTCTGTTAGTTTCAAATGTCTGATTCGTTAAAGAGGCCCCATATAGGATTTTCACATAATTTTGGACTCGAAGCACAATAGTGCAATATGGGCATCATTATTCTCATATTTATGAGTAGATTGTGGTTTTGATAAAGTGGCACCTTATGGAAGCTTCTCGAAATGGGAAATAGGTGATTTAGCGGATTCTTCAGGCTTTTCTTCGGCATCCAGGTAGGCTATCTTTACCTTCTCCCTAGATTGAGTTATCTCATATATGATTATGATATTATGATAGATATAGGGTGCGATTAAGGTGTTAAAAGCATGAATGAGAATATTTGGTTTAGTTGGACCGTTTAAGCTATCTTGAAATTGTAAACTTGGAGGAGTAATTATGTCACGACCAGAACCAGGTCCTGGCCATGATGGGTATCTCAAGTCCAACAAGGACTGGAGACCACCCCCTAATCCTAGCTAAACAAAACACCATACCCCCAATGTCGTATGAATTTCAAACATATAATAAGTTAGCATAAGATAAGCTCAAAGAATTTAAAATGTGTTTATGACTAGTAATCATAAGCAAACAAAAAACAACCATCATCACCGCCCAAGTCCACAGTAATCCACAAAGCCTTTTACCAAACCCGAAATCAATAAAGTGTCAGGACATGCCCCCGACCCTGACAATGACAATGACAATGTTAATGGTAATGTGAACTCTCAATTTTAATCTATGAATAGAAACTTATGAAATGTCCAAGTCTTTTGGAGAATGTGATAACGCTCAAATTACACTCTTGAATGGGTGTAAGCTATCGTTGCCAATATAAAACCCATTTAGGTTAGGGTCGAATCCCACAGGAAATATGGTGTGAACTCAAGTTATTTACGATTTAATCCACTGATAGTTTAATATTTCCTGAAATAGGGGTTTAGGATTAACAAGTTGTTGGTTGTCACTTTACTTTCGGTGTTTGTAAATCAAGAGTTTATGAAATAACCCGAATTATGTTCACTAGGGCTTCCGGTACATGACAAATGCTAAAAGTCGTTCAAGATTCTTATAATAGGTAGGATAACAAGCTATCTTTATCGAAGTTATGCTTAAATGTCTCTTGACCTACTTAAGCGTTTAATTCCCTAATCCTCTCGGACTTACGGAATTTCTATTTACTGCCCAGATTATACCTCAGGTTAACCAACCTTGTTACAGCACTGATTATTAAACAAAGTATTTTTGAGTCCCTGTTAATAATTAACTTCCTACTATATTTGATTTCTTTCTCAAGAAAATCAAAGTAGGTGTGTCTATTGTTTGCAACCAACAGACGTTAATTAAAACTTCAGAATTATCAAGAAATCCTACCACCTTTTCAATCTTGAATACTTAGCACCTCATCAAGACCTAACCCTGGATCCCATAACTCAGGTTAATGGAGTTTATCCACTCATGATATAATGAACAAAAAACATAATTGAGTTCATGATTTGAAAGATAAACTTACAAATATGAATAATAACTAGTGAATCGCATATTAGATCACAAAGGAAAAATCCCAAAATACTGATAATAATCTCTCAAAAATAGTTGTGTTGTTAAAGTCAAGAAGTAAAGAGAGAAAATATCAAAATATGTTGTCCAAAACTCAAGGTGTCGTCCATGTGTGGAATAATAATAATGTCTAGAAAACCCAAAAACAAAGCTTTAAATAGTTTACCCTAAATAAGTAAACAAATTAATGAAAATCAGAAACCCTCCGGATTAGCCGATGACATTTGTGATGGCTTATCAAGAAGCTGACAACTTATCACAAATGTCATCAGCTTCTTCTTCAGTTTTGGCTCTTCCTGCTTAAGGCTAACGACAAACTAGATAACCTCTCAGCTAAGTGACGGCCTATCACAAAATGTCGTCAAGGCTTTGCTTCAATTCTCCTTGGCTGCTGTAGGTTGACGACCTTCTTGATAACTTATCAGACCCTTGACGGCTTATCACAAAATGTTGTCACAACTACCACTTTCGGCCAATTCTCTATCTACTAGTGACAACCAACCTAATAGCTTATCATAGGGCTGACGACTTATCACAAATGTCGTCAGCCACACTTGTCTTCAGATTTCTTCAAATTTCAACTTCTTTGCTTCATTTCATATTGGTTCTCTATCATATCAGCTTAAACTGCAAAATAAAACATAAACTAATCAAAAATAACTAAATTTTCTCAAAACCTTGCAATTATTTAGACTTAAAAGCCTCAAATGTGTTAGCATATGCTCACACATCAGAATGGAAGCTCACCACTTTACCACAACGATCGATGAACTGAGTCGATCCACCTAACTCTGCACAGGAACAGTAGAAGTATCATTGGTGCCTGCATCACTTGGGGATACAACATTTAAAGATATTTAGTGGGTTGAGCACTATCATGTAACTCAGGGATAAAGGATAAAATATTGCCATCAGTAATAATTAAACACCAGTTAATCCAATGCACAACATCAAAGGCAAATACGTATATATATATCACATGCCGGGATAGGGAACAAGGCTCAGCATCAACTTTTAAAATATTAGCCTGGATTTTGTAGCTCAACCATCATAAGAAAGAACCCATAGTATATATGGGTCCAGCTCTTCCTAGCTGGAAAGGTTTCAGTGCATATTGCAGCACGAACCAGAGGATGTGCATAGGCACCATGGGGGACCCGAACCTCCCAGCATACCAAGGTGACTTAAGCACCCAATCATGTAATATAATATGGTGACTTTATCATCTTAATTATATAAAAACAGAGACTCAAACCGCTCAATCATTTAGATCCCCGCATTGGCAACCATGTTTTCCACTATTGGTCCCTTGGGGCCTCCACTTTCACAACCAAACTACACAACCCTCTTTTAATCCCTATTAAAATATTTATCACATATTTTGATTCATTGAACTATAATACACATTTATGCATACCTTTTTGGTATTTTCATACCAACTACACTTGCAAGGTAACATCAACAAGCCATCATAATTATATTAACTTAAGAAAATGACTCCCTTTGTTTATTAAATAAAATCACCATGTTTTAATAACCTCTTTATATCATGTGATTATTTTGCAAATAGTTTGATACAATTTCACTCTTACTAAAATCTACTTTCACAAAATTGTGTTGGGGTTATTAACAATTCATTGTCAATATTCACAAAGTTTAGGGAAATCACAATCCCTTATTTTATTCACCATAGCCATGCATCAAATTGATTTCAAAGCCATTATTTAAAACATAATCAATGCATATGTAAATGTGAAACATCACATAAATAACAATCATTCAAAACCCTCAATCCATGTTCCAAAATCAATATCAAAACCACATGGAGAACTATTTAAAACACATGCTTTCATAAAGTAATAATTGGGAAAGAGTAACATGCCTAAAATGCCAAGTCTTATGGAGAGAGTTCAACTTCTTATCCCTTGGATAACCAATTTCTTAGAAACCCTAAGTATCTTGCTTGAGGGAATTTAGAGAGAAGGGAGTGTTTTGATTAAGTTATGAATGAAAAATAACCCCTTGAGTGCTTTATGGATGTGGAGTTTTAATTAGGTAAGAACAGAATAGTCTAAAGTTCCCTCAAATTAAAAGCTAATTATCACCAGTAACTATGAGTCATACTGCAACTCATAACGACATATTACAACTCATCACCATGAGTCATAGCCAAGACATTATCATTAGACACACATACTGTTTAGTCTACGACTTATAATATATGGCTCATTATGGGACCCTATGAATTTTATGGTCCTAATTATCACTAGGGCAAGAACACTTGGAACACATACTGGTTTGACTGTGATTGGGACTTCATGACTCGTACTGAGTCCATACAACTTATTGGGAGCCACTCATACATAGAATAAAAAACATAGCCACACACACTGGTTAGGCTATGATTAGGGTCCTTATTACTCATAATGACATCCTACGACTCACAAGGTGAGTTCTAATAACGACAATAAGGATAAACTTTTATAAATTTTCTAGGGATAAAAAGTTGGGTATTATAAATTAACATAGTTATTCATGTCTTAGGTGAATTGGGATATATGGTTCATGTCTAGAATAGAAATTCCTTCTTTACTCAAGCTAGCTAAAATTGCATTAGTCATTTATGTTTAGGGTGGAATTGTCCTTAGTTGCTTAAGTTAGGGGAAATGAAATTTCCTTAGTTGCAATTATTTTAGGTAGGATTCCCTTAGTTGTTATTGTTTGGGAAGAACTACTATCTTAGTTCTATTTATGGCCTACTCAACATCTAGAAATAAACTTAGATACCCTATCCGAGTTTGTGGTAGATGTTGCCTAAAATGGATTTTGGGGAATAGAGTGGGCCACTCTGCTCTATTTTAGGCCAAGATTTGTGTTAGCCTTCGAAATACCTCAAACTTTTGTCCTTAAAAAATTCCTGAGCATTGAGCTTACTGCCAAACCAATGACTCACCTTATAAGTCGTAAGTTATCCTTACGAGCCATAATATCCAAATCATCGTCTAACCAGTGGTAGTGCCTATGTTACTATCCTAATTATGACTAGAGGTTATGAGTCATAAAGACTCATTATGAGTCGTGGTATCCAAATCATAGGGTGACTAGTGTGTACCCCAAATGTTTTAGACTTGGTTAGGACCAGGACCCTACAAGATCTCTTGATGAGTTGCATGGCGTGAGTCATAGGGTTATTAGAGAGGGGTCCCTCAGCTACTATCTAGACTTTGACTCATGGTGACAAGTCATAGTGAGTCCTTACGAGTTGTATAGTGACCCGTAGCTACTGGCGATAATTGTTCAGTCTTTTATTAAGGGTACTTTGGACATTTTCCTCTTTAACAACTTAGACCCCATGCATATAAGACACCTTGGGGCCATTATTTTCAACACTTATCAACTGTAACACTCTTTTAAACTCTCTCAAATGCCCCATTCAAAGACAAGGTTAGGGTTATAATAAATTGTTCATCTAGGACTCTAAGGGTGATTCCTTCTTCAAATTTCATAGTAATTAAAGCATGTATCTCTCTCCCTAAACTTGTGTTTTTATTATGTCATTAATTGTTTATTATTTACATGGTTTTGATATTGGGTTTTGAACTATGGGATGAGGGTTTTGGATGTAAATTGTCTAAATGTTATTCTAATGATTATTATGGATTTATATTGCAATGAATTGATGATTTTGAACTAATTGGGGTGCATGGATTGATTAATGAAGTGGGAGTACAAGGATTCCCCAAATTTGTAAACAATTAAACTAGGGGTACAAGGATTCCCCAAATTTGTAAACAATGGAACTAGGGGTATAAGTATTCCCCAAAATAATTGGATTTGGTATTGAAATTGATGAGAACCCTAACCCACCTGCATAATTGGTTTTAGAATGTGATTAGTCATTTAGCTTGGCTTAATTTCTTAAAACTAATGCATTGTGTGAATGGCTAAATGGATGAGAATGATTTTGAAATCCTTGTGGAGTACAAGGAATCCCCTAAGTTGATTTTAATAATGGAGTCTGAGGTACAAGGATTCCCCAAAGTGTTGTCTTAATGACATTCACTTGCAATCTATAATTGGTATGACGATACCACCTGATAATAACATAGTGATTGACCCCTTGAATTAATGAATGGGTTATATGCTAAATATTTTAATTAGGATTAAAAGGAATTGTGTAGCTAGATGTGAAGATATGAGTCTCAAAGGACTAATACTATAAACTCATTTTTGTCGATGTAAGGGTTGGTCTTGATGAACGTGTGCTTATGTCATACCATATATATATTTGTATTATGGATGGCGTAGGGTACGAGGATTCCCTGGCCTTTTATGATATCTGTGGTTCGTGCGGCTAACACGCAATAGGGCCTAACCAGGGGGAGACAACTGGACCCATATAGCTCGTGGGTAGTTTTATGATGGTCAAGATACATAGACTAGGCTAATATTTTATGTTTATGCTAATCCTTGTTCCCTACCCGAGCATATGATATATATATATATATATGTATTTGTATATGATGGTGTACACTGATTTTAAATGGTTTTGAAATATTGATCATGGCATTATTTTAGCCCTTATCCCTAAGTTATATGCTAGTGCTCAAACCATTAACCATCTATGAATATTGTATCCCTATGCAATGTAGAATTAGCAGGCACTTTTACTTTTTTCCTACACAGTGATAAAATTTTTAGGTTTTTGGCAGTCAGCTTAAAGTGGCGAGCCTCCTTCTTCAAGTAGGTTGTTGCTTCATAGCTTACCTATTATCACAGACTTTTCTTTAGACTTATTTCTTACTGTAGTTGGGGGCATGTCCCAACTTAGATTGTTTGGGTTTGATTAAAGGCTTTGTCGATTATTGTGTATTATGATTTGGTATTATGATTCCTTAGTACATCCTCATCATTGATTATTCTATCTTGTTATATGTTCAAAATTTATCCGTTGCTAGGTGTGTTATGTTCTATTTGACTAGATAATAGAGGTAGTTTCCGATCCTGGGTGGACTTGAGATACCCATCATGGCCAAGCCTTGGTTTGGGTCATGAAAATTTTGGTATTAGAGATTAGGTTTGGTTTCATTGGCTGTCCATAAGATGTATCAAGTAGTCTTTTTATGGGTGTACAGTGCGCCACACATATAAGGGAGAGGTTATGAGGTATTTAGGAATTTTTCTCTTTCTTGTGATCTTTTTTTGGGCTATAGAGTGTATGTCTTTAATCTAATCTAATTTCCATTTTTTCACATTTTAGATCATGCCTCCTAGAAGATCTGATGCTCATAGAACCTCTTTTATCCTACCAATAGTTAATGTGATGGAACTCATCCTGCTTATAGAGTACAGACCCAATCTAGGGTCCCAACTCCTAATTATACTATCCCTTGTGGAGTTCTACTGATCCCTACTAGTCCTTCTTGGGTTTCTCATGATGATGATGATCATGCCCCACCACCCCAAGGTTATAATACTAATGTCGAGTTCTGCCATTCTATTCATCTGTTGACCTAATTAGTAAAATCTCAGTTACCTCAGTCGGGTTTGCTTGGTACTGTTGTGAGTTTTCATGAGGTTACTAATGTTGGCCAATGTATAAGGCTCAATCCTCCAACCTTTACTATCTCTAAAGTTGAGGAGGATCCTTAAGGGTTCATAGATGATATGAAGAAGAGCTTCTGAGTTATGCATGCTTCTGACTCTGAAGGTGTGAAATTTGCCACATATCAACTAAAAGATATGGCTTATCATTGGTACAAGGAGTGGGATAAGTCTAGGGGTAATGATGTTTAGTTCTCATTATAGGATGATTTCTTTGGTGCTTTTCTTAATTATTTCTTTCCTCAAGAGTTGAGAGAGGCCAAGGCTGAGGAGTTTGTGAATCTGAAATAGGGTAGGATGAGTGTGAAAGAGTACACCCTAAAATTTCATCAGTAATATCCCTATACTCCAAAGTTGGTATCTTCTATGAGGGCTAGTATGAGGAAGTTTGCTTATGGGTTATCTCGGGACTTGTTCCTAGAGTGCAAGATTGCAATACTTAAGAATGACATAGATATCTCTAGGTTTGTGGTATATATGCAGCAGGTTAAAGAGGAAAAAAGAAGTAAGTAGATATAGGATAGATAAAAAGTAATAATTTCAGGTATTTAGATTAGGGCGGAAGTCAGCAGCAGAGTGGCAGAGGTGGTATGCAGTGGTCTAAGAAGAATTAAGAAAGTTCTAACTCTTACTCGATGGCTAGTACCCCTTATCCAAAGTCTTCTGGGGAATGCCATTTCCAGAGTAGTGATGGTCCTAGGACATAGGGTGCCCAGTCTCAAGCCAGTAGAGCTTAGTTAACCCCGTCCTATCCTTCTTGTCAGTTTTGTTGTTAGTTTTATCATTGTTTTTGTGGTGAGAGAAGGAATAGGTGTTTTAATTATGGTCAACTGGTACATATATAGAGAAATTTCCCTGTGGTCACGGTTGATTTTGGGTATAATAAGTTTTTGTTGCTACTTCATCAGCTCATGCACCAAAGAGTGCAACATTCGACTTTGGCACTAGTCGCAACCATCTCTATACTCTTGCTATGCACCAGGAATCTGAGGCATCTCTTGATATTATTACTGGTACTTTGTGACTCTTTTCCCATGAGGTGTATTTTGTTCTTGATTTGGGGTCTACTCTTTCTTATGTGACCCCTTATGTGGCTATTCATTTCGATTTTAGTCCTGAGTGCATTCCTGGTCTCTTTTTGGTGTCTACCTAGTGGGTGACTTTATTGTGGCTAAAAAAGTCTACAGGGATTGTGTGGTATTTATCTGTGGTAGAGAGACCTTGGTGGATTTTATAGAGTTGGAGATATTGGATTTAGATGTTATTTTAGGGATGGATTGGCTCCATTCATTCTATGCATCCCTTGATTGTTGAACCCGAAGGGTCAGTTTCCAATTCTCAATTAAACCAATGATTGTGTGGGAAGGGAGTTCACTAGGTCCTAAAGGAAGGTTCATTTCTTATTTAAGAGCCTAAAAAATTACTTCCAAGGGGTATCTGTATCACCTAGTTCGGGTTAAGGACTCCAACTCAGAGGATCTTTCTTTGCACTTTGTTCCTGTAGTCATGAATTTCTGAGGTCTTTCCTAATGTCCTTCCGGTTATTCCTACCGATAGGGAAACAGATTTTGGGATTAATCTTTTTCTGGATACCCTTCATATCTTTGTCCCTTCCTAAAGAATGATTTTAGCTGAGTTGAAATAACTTAAGAAGAAGTTGAAATATCTTCTCGATAAGGGTTTTATTCATCCTAGTGTTTCCCCATGGGGCACTCTGGTACTCTTTGTGCGTAATAATGATAGGTCTCTCTGACTGTCTATAGATTACCGCCAGTTGAATAACGTGACGGTAAAGAATAAACATCCACTTCCTAGAATTGAGAACTTGTTTAACCAGCTTTAGGGTGCTAAGTATTTTTCTAAAATTGATCTTCGGTCGTGTAATACCCTGAAGTTTCCTAACTAATTTTGTCTCAAGAATATCAAGTATTATCTTCTAAATTGAATGATGTTTATTCCATGCGGAATTTTTAAGATTTTCACTTTTTGTCATGTGGGAAATTCAAAAAGATTTTCATCAATATAAAATTTGCCTAAATTTGATAACTAGGTAAGAAGTTATGACTATTTCAAGTCCCCGTCATAAAATAGCGCCATATTGGTCAGTGGCGCGCCGCACCGTGCCATAAGAAAAAATGGTAATTATACTTTTTCTAGTGTCCCAGCGCGATTTCTCTGCATTGCGCCAAACATCCAGGTCGCAAACGAAGTGGCAATACGATGTCTCCACATCGCGCCATTTCTCTATTTCCCAATTGTCAAATTCTAGTGACACAGCGCGATAGTGCCACATCGCGCTAGGGGTCCAGGTCGGGAAATTTTCACTAATTTAAAAGATGTATCCAAGGTTAAAAGGGTTAATTTTCCACCGTTATTTAAGCCCTTTAACACGAGATTCAGCACTTTGAAAACCAAAATATTCTAGTTTCTCTTAATTTTCTCTCAAGAACAAGCTAGGGTTTCAATTGGGGATTTACTTTCAAGAAAATCTCTCCGTTAATCTTCGCTAAATCAAGAACTAGGGTATGTCATGTGTTAATTCATGGGTCTCTTTCACCCATGAAGCTCAAGAATCTTTTTTCAAAATCAAAGATTTGTATATTTATGAATGTACATGATTTGATTTAATTGAAAAGTGATGTTCATGTTGTTGTTTGGTTTCATTCCATGTAGACTATTAATTACAAGAATTGATTCTAGTATATGAGGAATTACGCGGTATTCATGATAAAACCCTTCAATTCACAAGTTGATTGATGTATCCTTGATTATTAGATGTGTTAATGAATGTATAACCATAGCATGCTCCCCCCCCCCCAATGTTTGATTAAATGTCTATGTGAAGGAAAAGTGACATACTAGTATGATACTGTGAAATCACCATTCATGTACAAGTTATGTATGTCAAGTGTTTGATGAAATATCTTAGCCAATGGATTATGTATTGTTGATGTTAGTCCTGTACTCAAGAATGTCATGCTTTGTCAGTTTCCTTCTATCGAGTCCTGGGGATACTTGTACCCAAAAAATATATTTGTATGCCTAGAGTCCATGTCATGTTTTCACGATATCGTCAGTCAACCCATGATCCATAGAACTCAGTCCGTCAGGTGACTCAAGAAAGCTCAGTAATAAAGTAATCTTACTACTATTTTGTTAGTCAACGGAACTCAGTTAATTCAGTCCACTTCAGTTCAGTAATCCATGATCAGTGTCTATTTAGATGGGAGTAGGAATTAGCACCGAGTGAACCCAAGGATGGGAACACAAACTGTCATTTGAGGATGTGATTCTTAGATGTCATGTATGCATTCCAGAACTATGTAGCCAGCATAGGTTGAGATATCAACACTGTTGGATGAGGGTTGATGAGGTGGATAAACACTGTCAGATGAGTGCCCCACCATTCTCTTTTGGGGACACTACTCAGAACAGTATGGAACTCAGCTAGTTTCATCAGATTCAGGACTGTCAGATATAGTCACTCATGTCATCAGTTATATCAGTCATCATAATTCAGTTATCAGTCATGTTAGTTACCAGTAAATTTATGTTATCATGATTTCAGATATAGTTACGACGTATTCATGCATGTATTCTCACATTCATATTAGTCAGTTAGCCAGTATTGTTTATGCATATAAACCCCATGCATTCATCCTACCTTTCATCCATACCAATATATTCAAAGTACTGACGTATTTGCGCTATGGTGTATTATACCATAGGTTCAGAAGCATGAGCTCCAGAGCATTAATAGCCTTCCAGTCTCAGCTGTCAGAGTTAGTAGTGAGTCCTTATCTTTCGAGGACATGATCATTTATTTATTATCTCATTAATAAATTTATAAGTTGGAGTTAGTTGAGGACATGTCCCATCAACTCCTTACCCAGAAAGTTATGTTTTAGAGGTTTTTCAGACTACAGTATTTTAGTTTTAGGTATTTTATTACCCTAATCGGATATTATATTTTATCAGCCATGCAGTTTTGAACGTTATGGTCTTTCAGCCTCCATTTTTGCATTATATTTAGTATGTTATACAGTGTATAGGTACAAATATCAGTTATGGGTTAGCTTGTGGTCCTTCATTGTTGTGAGCATCATGTAGCATTCCAAGTACCAGATTTAGGGTGTGACAAACTTGGTATCAGATCCTAAGGTTCAATAGTGTCCTAGGAAGCCTGAAAGCAACATCTAGTAGAGTCTTGTTCATGGGTGTGTTGCGCGCCACATTTATGTACAGGACGCTATAAGATGTTTTAGGAACATTTTTCACTTCTTTCGGCATTCATGTCGTCCCAGTGAGCATAATCTCAAGCTAATCTCTCAGTCTAATCCATTTTTCCCTTTCTTCTACAGAAGATGCCTCCTAAAATAAGAAATGGAAATCAGTCAGCCCCCCAGCCCAAAGAATATTTGAGTGAACATATTTCTCATGCAGAGTTTAGAGTTTCATTCAGTACTCTTGCTCAGTCTGTTGCTGCTCAAAATGAATGACCAGTTATCATTTTGGCCAAACCAGTGGCCAATTTAGTTGCAGGCAGGATTCGGGAATTCACCCAAATGAATCCCTCATCCTTTCTCATGTCTAAGTCAGATGAGGACCCTCAGGAATTCATCGATCAAGTTTACAAGGTTACAGTTATCATGGGGGTTACTCCTGTCGAAAGTGCTAAGCTAGCTGCATACTAGTTGCAGGATATTTCCTACACTTGGTTTAAATAGTGAAAGTTAAAAAGGCCAGATGATGTAGGGCCTATTGAGTGGGTGGAGTTTTTCACTGCATTCTTAGATAGATTCTTTCCCCAAGAGCGAAGAGAGGTTAAGGTGTTAGAATTCACCAACCTCAGGTAGGGAAACATGATGGTGAAAGAGTATTCACTTAAGTTTACTCAATTAGCCAGATATGCCCCTCATGTGGTTGCAGATAGTAGGGCCAAGATGAGTAAGTTTGTTTCTGGGGTAAACGATAGTGTGGTCAACAAGTGTAGGTCTGTGATGATGAATAGTGACATGACTTTATCCAGGCTTATGACTCATGCTCAGCAGATAGAAGATAAAAAGGTTAAGATGAGGGAGAAAAAGAATAAGAGAGTAAAGACAGGTAGTTTCAACTTTGCTTAGCCCAAATCAGAAGGATCAAATCGCTCTCAGTTCTATCCAAAGTCATCAGCTCCAGCTCCTTTTTTAGACAGTGCTCCATCTCTGAAGTTCAGGGATAGAAATAGAGATAGGGCGCCAGGCCTAATTCTCAGGGCAGTGTCAGCAATGCCTGAACTAATCCCCTTTGTCAGACTTGTGGTAAGAAACATAAAGGTTCTTATAGAGTTGGTAGCGATGTCTATTTTAGATATGGAAATCCAGGCCACAAAGTCAGAGATTGATGCCAGTCAGGTTATCAGGGTCAGCAGAACTATTCCTCATCTCAGTCCTGATGCCCAAATTAGTAGGGTGCCACTTTCAGTGCTACTAGTGGGAACCGCCCAAACAGACTCTATACTCTTTAGTCCCAGCAAGATCAGGAAAATTCTCCTAATGAGGTTACTAGTACGTTAAAGATCTTTCATATGCATGTTTACACTTTGCTAGAACCAGGAGCTTCATTGTCTTTTGTCACTCCTTATATAGAAGTTGATTTCGAAATCAGTCCCAAAATTCTAGCAGAGCCCTTTTCAGTCTCTACCCCAGTGGGTAAAACATCATAGCCCGACGAGTATACAGAAACTGCCCGATTATGATATTTTAGAAAGTCACTTCAGTAGACTTAGTCAAATTAGAGATGACTGATTTTGATGTCATTCTTGGCATGGATTGGCTTCATTTCAGCTATGCCACAGTCGACTGCAAAAACAAAATAGTCTAGTTCCAGTTTCTGAATGAACCTATCCTATAGTGGAGAGGTAGTACTTCAGCTTTTAGAGGTCATCTTATTTTCTACCTTTGGGCATGAAAAATAATATCTAAAGGATGTGTCTATCATCTTGTTCGAGTTAAGGACACTAGTTTCGAAACTCCCAGTCTTGAATCAGTCCCAGTAGTGAATGAATATTCAGATGTCTTTCCGAAAATCTTCTAAGAATTCCTCCCAAAATGGAAATAGACTTCGGCATTGATCTTCTTCTAGATACTCAGCCTATATTTATACCGCCATATAGAATGAAACCAGCAGAACTCAGAAATTGAAGGACCAATTGAAGGATCTCCTAGATAAGGGCATCATCAGACCCAGCGTGTCCCCGTGGGGTGCACTAGTCTTATTCGTGCACAAGAAAGATGGTTCTCTTTGAATGTACATTGATTACCGTCAGCTCATTAAAGTCACAGTCAAGAACAAGTATTCTCTTCCCAGAATCGAAGACTTGTTAGACCAACTTAAGGGTGCCAGCTATTTTTCTAAGATAGACCTCAGATCATGCTATCATCAACTTAGAGTCAGAGAATGTGACATTCCAAAATTAGCTTCCCGAACACGGTATGGTCACTTTGAATTCCTAGTCATGTCCTTTGGTCTTACCAATACCCCAATAGCTTTCATGGATTTAATGAACCGTGTGTTCAAGAAGTACTTGGACATGTTCATCATAGTCTTTATATATGATATTGTGGTCTATTCTCACAGTTAGCATGATCATGTAGATCATCTTAGAATTGTACTTTAGACTCTCAAAAATCATCGGTTGTTCACAAAATTCAGTAAGTGCGAATTTTGGCTAAGGTCAGTAGCATTCCTTGGCCATATTATTTTCGGTGATGGCATTAAAGTAAATTTTCAAAAGACCAAAGTGGTAAGAAAATAGCCCAGACCTGTCTCCCCATCAGACATCAGGAGTTTCTTGGGTTTGTTGGCTATTATAGATGGTTTGTTAAAGGATTTTCATCTATTGCATCCCCTATGTCCAGATTAACTCTGAAAAAAGTCAAGTTTTAGTGGTCAGATCCTTGCGAGAAGATCTTTCAAGAGTTGAAGACTCGACTCACCTCAGCTCTAGTTTTGGCTCTTCTAGAGGGTTCAAATGGGTTCTTAGTGTATTGTGACGCATCCAGAGTAGGTTTGGGTTATGTTCTCATGCAGCATGGTAAGTTCATAGCCTAAGCATCCAGGCAACTTAAACCCCATAAGAAGAATTATCCTACTCATGATCTTGAGTTAGAAGCCGTGGTTTTTTCCTTGAAGATTTGGAGGCATTATCTCTATGGAGTTCATGTAGATGTGTTCACAGATCATAAGAGCCTTCAGTATGTCATTTCTCATAAAGATCTCAATCTTCATCAGAGAAGGTGGTTAGAGCTCTTAAAAGATTATAACATGTGTGTCCGTTATCATCAAGGCAAGGCCAACGTTGTGGTCAATGCTCTCAGCAGACTTTTTATGGGTAGTATTGCTCATGTAAAGTACAGTAAGAAGACTAGGCGTTTGCTTAGTCGATTTAGAGGAGGGTGACTTATGGGTTTAGAGTAGTTCAGCATTATCTCTAGGTTTCAAAGTGAAAGAAAAGCAAGATAGACATCCCAGTCTAGTCAAGTTGAAAGAGTCAGTCAAGAACCAGAAAGTAGAGGTTTTCTCCCAAGGGGGAGATGATGTATTATGGTGTTAGGGTCGTCTCTGTGTTCCAGGTGTATATGATTTAAGACAGAGAATTCTTGAAGAAGCACATGGTATGTGCTACTCTATTGATCTAAGGGCCATAAAGATGTACCACGACTTGCGGGAGATCTATTGGTAGAGTAGGATGAAAAAAGATATTGTAGAGTTTGTGGCTAAGTTCTCTACATATCAACAGGTTAAGATAGAGCATCAAAAGCCTAGTGGGTCCATGCAGGGGTTCAATATTCCTACTTGGAAGTAGGTAAAAGTGAACATAGACTTTGTGACTAGTTTCCCTCGTACTCATCACCAGCATAATTTATTTTGGGTCATTATAGATAGGATAACCAAATTAACCCATTTTATTTTAGTTCATACCTCTTATTTAGTTGAGGATTATGCCAAACTCTATATCAGGGAGTTGGTCAGACCACACGATATTCTATTACCCATTATTTCATACAGAGGTACCCAGTTTACCTCTCATTTTTGGAAAGCATTCTAAAAGGGTCTTGGTACCCAAGTTTATCTCAGTATAGCCTTTCATTCTCAGACAGATGGTCAAGAATAAAGGACTATTCAGACCCTAGAAGATATGCTAAGGGTGTGTGTAATTGATTTTAAGGGTAGTTGGGATAACCACTTGTCTTTGATTGAGTTTGCATGCAACAATAGCTATCATTCTAGTATTTAGATGGCTCTATTCAAAGCTCCTATGGTGAGAGATGCAGATCTCCAGTCAGTTGGTAAAAGTTAGTAAGGCCTTAGTGATAAGACATAACTTGGTATTCGATGCCTTAGAGAAAGTCCAGTTGATCAGAGAAAGACTCTGGTCCGCTTAGAGCCGATAGAAGTCTTATGCAGATGTGCATAGAAAGGATATCAAGTTTGAGGTTGGTGACTATGTCTATCTAAAGATCTCTCCCATGAAGGGAGTGAAGAGGTTCGGCAAGAAAGGAAAGCTCAGTCTTCGATATTTTGGTCCTTTCAAAATTCTCAGTCGCTTCGGCAAGGCAGCTTATAAGATTGAATTGCCTTCAGATCTAGCCTTAGTTCATCCAGTCTTTTATGTCTCTTTCCTTAAGAAGTTTATAGGTGATCCAGTAGTTCTAGTCCCTATTCAGAGCATAGATGTTCAGAACAACCTCTCTTATGAAGAGATTCCAGTCAAAATTCTAGACTACCAGACTCATAGAATGAGGAGCAAAGAAGTCCCTCTAGTCAAAGTTCTTTTGTGAAATCAGTCCATTCAGGGAGCTACTCGAGAAGAAGAAGCATACATGTGTACCAAGAACCCTAACCTCTTCTTCGCTGACTCAGCTCAAGCTCAAGGTAATAGTTCTCCTTAAGTTTTTCAGCTTTTATGTCCAAATTTTAGTTACAAGTTGGTATCAGCCTCATGTTCAAGATTTCATTTTTAAACTTGGTACTAAGTACTATTGCATATCCAAGTATATGTTCATGAATCCGATTAGTCATGTGTTCATGCATCAGACATCCATTATCCTTATGAGAAGGCTCAGTTATTAGAAATCTCATTCATGTAATTAGTTCTATCATGTATTCATGTATCAAATATATGTGATCAGCTAATCATTACTCTCAGTCATGCATTCATGTATCATCTCAGTCATGAAATCATACATCAAATATGCATACTCTGTATGAATCTAAGAAATGTCAGTTAAGTAGTCATGTTTTAGTGTTCATGTTTAGTATGTACTTTGTCTTATCATTTCTCCCCTCTCAGTCAGTCTCATTGGAGGTGAATGTTTCAAAAGGGGAGATATTATAATACCCCCAAGTTTTCTAACTAATTTTGTCTCAAGAATTTCAAGTATTAGCTTTTAAATTGAATGATGTTTATTCCATGGAGAATTTCCATCGACATAAAATTTTCTTAAATTCGATAACCGGATAAGAAGTCTACCCCCAGGCCTTCTTTCTGCAATAAGTCCATAGTACACGTATTGTAAACGACCTCTAGTTGAGTCACCCTTATTTTAGGGGCAGCCGTCGGTGTTATGGAGTAGGTGGAAAGCAAAGCAGTCACTATCGACCATACGCTCCCCTGAACAACCTTGTTAGTGAACCACAACGTAGTTCAGCCTTTAGGTCATGCTTATGTGCATCATATTGAGACCTAGTGGGACCCACTTGGTCCTTTGTAGGAGACTCACCTCTAAAGCATCCCTATGTGCTAAATGTTGTATCTCTGAGGATAACGTGGTTATTTAATAGACTGATATGGGGAAAGCATGTGTTAGAAGTTAAGTGTGTAGGTAATGGAAAAAAAAAGGTGTGTCAAAATAAAAAAAAGAGAAGAGTTTCGTAAGTTTATTTTTAGAGTTCTTTATGAATTTTGTTTTTCATAATTCAAAAATTCAAAAAGATTTTTTACCTTTCGCACTCATGTTCTTAAAACATCAAAAATATTTTTCTTTTATTCCTTTACCATGCATTCATAATTCAAAAATTTCAAAAAAGGTTTTCCTTTCGAAATTGTTGGTGTCAGTTTTATATGAAGTCTCAAATTTAAAATACCAAAAATGTTTTTATTCGTTTGTCTTTGGTTGTATCTCTTAAGTTAGGGTCAATCTATAGTTAATTGTTAATTGTCCAATCTGGATAACTACGCACCCCTGATTATCTTCTCTCTGGAGTGAGATACGTAGGCAGCCTATTGTGGGTTCGGGGATCTTATTTCAAATATCCAAAAAAAGATTTTTCTTCACTCTTCATTTAGAGTAGGTGTTTCATTTACATCTTTAAAAGAAAACAAAAAAAAATATTTCCCTTCAATAGGTTCAGGTTTCATTTTCATATGAAATTCATTATCAAAATTCCAAAAATATTTTTTTTGGTAATCATAGATTTCATTTTGTACAGAAATCTAAAAAATTCAAAAGATTTTCTTCACTCTTCACTTAGAGTAGGTGTTTCATATACATCTCTAAAAGAAAACTACAAAAAGATTTTTCTTTAATGGTTTCAAGTTTCATTTTCCTATGAAATTCAAAATCGAAAAACCCAAAAGATTTTTCTTTGGTAATCATAGGTTTCATTTTGTATAGGGATGATAAGCCTAAAAAATACTAAAAAAAAAAAATTCTCCAATTCTTTTGACAATTTGTTATTTTCTTTTCTTCTTAAAGTTTCAAAAAGGAAAAAAAAAGAAAACAGAGAGATCAATTGGCCGTTTTGACACGACTTGACGAACTACGCACACCTGATTCTCCTCTCTCGGGGGTGAGATATGTAGACTCCCTTCTTGGGTTCGATGATCTTTTAAAGAAAAAAAATAGAAGGAAAAAAAAGGTTTTGAAAAAGTGTTTAACCTCAAACACATTTGTTGTTTTTTGTTGTGTCAGTTTAAGGTGGTTGGTTTGTGGCATTCTAGATGGTCCTTCACATCACACCAAATCCAAAGGTGTAACACCCCGTATTCAAGTACGTGTATTGGCGTATTCAAGTACATTTATTGGTCTTATTTATATGGAATTAATTTTTTTATTTTATTTATACCAAAATTTTCCCGTCGATGGTTCCATGCGAAGGTTATTGAATAAGCTTTCCAATGATATAAAGATTTCCAAAAATGGATAGGTTTTGGATATAATCAAGCACGTTCTAAACTATAAAACGGTGGTCGGGATATTTGGGAATAGTAAATGTGCAGGAAAATTTCCTGCACACAAACTACTGAGGCCAGCCGAATATTTGGGTCAATTTCAAACGATCATAACTCCCTGAATATAATGAACTGGGAGATCTTCGACCTATGAAAAGAAATATCTTTGAGTCTTCTTTCCAATGCAATTGGTTTCATCCAAATCCAACGTCTGAGTAAGGAGTTATACTCATTTTACTTCAGCCTATCAACATAGATTTTTAGGGTCAACTTCAAACGACCATAACTCCTTGTACAGGACGAACTGGGTGTCCTACTTTATATGAAATGAAATCCCTATGAATTATACTTCCAAAGATACCAATTTCACCCAAATCTGATATCGAAGCAAAGAGTTATAGTCGATCTACTTTAGCTTATCAAAACAGTCCACCAAAGGACAGATTTGACATTATTTAAATTTTAAATGCATTTTGGTCATTTTTTATTATATTATGGACGGGAATATGTGTATATATACATGTATATGAGTTCAAAAACTCATTTTCATCATCAATCATTGAGAAAGAACAAACCCTAGCCAAATTTGACCTTTAAATTACTTTTGATTCAACCGTAGAAATTCCAAAGTAATCCGATAACTGCGTTTGTCATCTCGAGAGCTTCGAACGGCACCTATTATTTGTGCAAACAGGATTACATAATCAAGAGGTGAATTCTAAGGTATGAATATTATTTGCCTTTGTTCTTTTCCATATGTATATGTGTGATAGAGGATTATATGTATTGGTTGTTATTGAAAGGTGATAAAAATAGGGTTATGGACTATTTTGCATGGTTTAGTTGTATTGAATTGTGGAAGGTGGATATGGTAATTGAGTTATGGAAGGTGGATATGGTGATATACTATTGAATTGATGATTATTTATGTCTATCGCTCAATTTGGTTTAATGGATTGGTTGGAAGGATAAATGAATCCAACCTTGATATTGGAGGATGTTGTATGAATATGCATGGCATGTTAATGTAATTAGAGTATAAGAGGGTTAAAGTGACACCCTTTATGGTGTAATTAAGTCTTACTACTTAACCACTAGTTTGGTGAATTCAAATAATTAAATTGTGATGTTTGGTCGCTAATACTAGATTGCTATATATGTTCATTGTAGATAAGTAATACGAAAAGACGGGAAGTCCATTTGGGACTAGTATTGAAGGTTGACAGTCAGGTATGTAAAGCATACTCTATACCATATCTTTGGCATGAAAGTGAACAATTGTTCTATTAAGAAAGTTTCCAAAGTTATTCAATAACATGTGATCCATAATGGTTTTGTATGATATCTTACGTTACCAATGAACTTGTTTCTACCCTACAAGATGTCAAGACATTCCAATACTTACTTGTCTTCCAAATCTTACATGTTTATTTCACTAATGAATGTCAGAAGGTATCCGGTTACTCAAACAAGATTCATGTGCTATTAATGACTCCAAAACGTTTCATTGATATACCAATAAGTTCCTACTTCATTGTTATGGCATTGATAACTCCAAAACATTTCATTGATGTGCCAATGAGTTCTTACTTCATTGTTATTGCATTGATGGTCTATTTATATGTATCTTATTGATGTATCATTGTTTCGAAGTATCAAAAATGCGGTGGCGACCGAAATAACAATCTCAAAGATTAATTGAACTAAGTGATGGAAGTTCTCTCTTATCGGGTGGTATCCTAGGGGCATAAGCCTACCATGGGTCGATCCCTATTTATGTGTTTATGGGTGGTATCCCAAAGGCATAAGCCTATCATGGGTCGATCCCAGTTGATATGTACTGGAGAAAGCCTAATAGTCATAGTACAGTACAGTAATGATTACAAAGATGATAAGAATGAAGGTAAAGTGATTGAATAAATACAATGTACAGGTTGTCACAAGTTCTAGTAAGTGTGGTCCACTCCTATAACGATTTATTCACTTGTTTCTGATATCTATTGAGCTCCTATATTATATGTGATTATCTACAGCTTTACATACTCAGTACATATTTTGTACTGACGTCCCCCACAGGGGACCTGTATTTTATGCTGCAGGCACAAGTACCTCAGCTCATACACTACACAAGTAGGAGCCAGGATATCCAGCTGCTTTTGGTGAGCTCCAGTTTTCTTTGGGGCTTTCCGTGTCATATCCAGTCACTTTTGGTATTGTATAGAAGTTAGTTATATGGCGGGGTGTGTCCGGACCTTAGTTAAACTCTGTGTATTATCTAGAGGCTTTGTAGATCTAATGTACAGTCAAGGTGGTGTTTTATTAATAGACGTGATGGCTCCAACGGCCAAGTATTGTGTATACATATATATGTGTGCTTGATCTTATACAGCTGATTATTTTCTTTTATATGCGATATGATGCTGTCTGAATTTTGGGTTGTCATAGAGGTATGCATGGGAAGTATAAGGTTATGAGCTGGTTCTCCCGAGCCTCCTCGGTTATGGGTGCCAGTCCGCCCCAATAGGATTTGAGGTGTGACAAAAGGGTTAGTTGTGTCCAACAAAGATATAGAGATTAGCATCATGGATCAAACAAAGAATCAGGAAAATGAGAGTTTGAAGCAAGAGATTAGGAGGTTAAGACAACAAATGATAGAAATGCATTAAGCTTGGGCCAGTGGGTTGCCTCCTCCTCCATTTCCCCCTATTGATCCTACAAATACCTTGAGTTTTTCACCAAAATTTCAAAGTTAGTTTTCTACTATTGTTGATGCACCGCAACATGACTCAAAATTCATTCCAAGCCAAAAGTATCTTAATACTTCCACCATTTTTCCTCTAGCTCATCAGCATAAGCCTGCTACATTCACAACACCACATGTCGTCTGTGATATTGTTGCTCAATCCTCTACTGGGACTTCCACACTGGCTTGCCCAATGGTTGTGCATCCCTATCAGAGTTGCCAGAGCTTTCACACCCCTTTTTTAACTCCCGAAAAGAATTGTTTTAAGAATTTGAAAGGGTTTCTATTATTAAAACTGACAAAATGAAGATATTTTGTTTCAAAAAGGACTATTTACAATTTTTATTCAGAGTCACCACTTGACATAAAATTGGTGTGCCAAGTCACCTTTAAAAATCCTTTTTGAAACTATTTTGACTCTAAAAGACTGATCCGTAGATAGAGATTTTAGCTAAGGAATTCTGTTGAATGAGGGAAAGGTGTTAGGCACCCCTCGATCCCGTGGTTTGATGACGGTCTCTTGATGAAGCGTATCAGCTAATTTTGGAATTACGGATGTATAAACCATACAAAACACAAAAAAATCAATCAAACAAACCAAACATAAGAATCCCAAAATATAGCATACAGTCCAATTATACAGACCCAAAACATAAAAATTCGGGAATGTAAATCTACTCTACTCTAAACTAATCCTAAGCTAATCATAAACCAGACTCCACCCGACGTTTCGGGCCTTGACCGTGCACCGTCTTATTGTACAAAATACTTCGGGGCATTCCCCAAATTAATCGATACAAATACCTCGAGGCATTCCCTGACCAAATGAGTACAATTTTTAATATGAGAAAATCAAAACATTTAACCATATTTCAAACATTCAACAATCAACCAATTCTAAATTTGCCTACCCGGCCTACTATACTGTTATCCGCTCGACAATATATCACATTCAATATTAATAATGAATCAAAATACCATAAGATTTGATTTTACCAATTTCGATTCCCGCCCCCAACTTTATTCTTATCAATCAATGATTACATATGCTTCAATTATCAATTCACTCTTCAACATTCAAATCCAACAACAACCAACACGCAATCAAGATTCAAACATACCCAACGCATAAATCATTCATCATCAAACACATAATGATAATAAGAGAATAGAGTCGAGAATGAAACCTCAAAAGCTTTTAATTCACTTAAAAAGAGCCGCTTTGAGAACCCCAACGAATACTGAAATCTCGACTATGAACCAATTCTAGCATAAAAGTCCCTTGAAGTTCAACTTGAAGAGAGACCTGCGATAACTTGAAAAGAAAACACAAATGATGGCACCTAAATTAGACCCAGCTTTGAATCATGAATGAAATTACACATCCCTTTTCGTAATTAAAGGAATTTTTGGTGAGACACGATCAGAAAATGGAGTGGGAACGCTATTTCCTGATTAGCCTCGACGGAACAGTGGCAAAACTCATCAGAGAAACACCCCTGTCTCCTTGATTCTCCTCTTTCTCCCCAATTCTCTCTTGGTTTCCTCTCTTCTCTTGAGGTTTTATCTCTCTCACTCTTTGGCTTTCTCTCCCTCTTTTATTTTTCTCTATTTTTCCTCCTCCGACCAGTTCTCTCTCCACCATAATAGTGATGTTTTCTCTCTATATCTCTCTCAATCTATCTCCCTCCATCTTCTTCTATCTATGTGTATGTGTACGGTGAAGGAAGTGTGAATCCAGTGAGTGTGTGTGAGTTTCTCTCGGTAGCAGCTGAAAATGGAAGATGATGGTAATGGTTTTGTGGTGAGTATTTTATTGTGAGGTCAGTCCCCCTCTAATAGTGTGCAAATAGTGTATATTTATTATTCTTGATTGAAAATGGAATATATGTGTATGAAGTTTCCTAGAAGTTCCTTATGGCCCCTCCTTCTTTTTTTTCATCATTTTTCTTTGGTCTTGTGTGTATGTATTGTATCTATCCCCTTCCTGTTCCTTTCTTTTTGGACAAGAAAAAAAATAAAGGGGTGTGACGTGGGGTAGGATTAGGTAGGGTTAGGTAGGGGTAGGCAGGTGGTTTATTTTGATCGGGTAGGTTGTTAGGATAAGATAAATTAGTTAGAGGTATTGATTTTTTTGTCATTTTATGTAGGGTATAATTACATGGTTGAGGGTACACGATAGGATGAGGTACAAATGGGTAAAAATAATATCGAGGAGGGACGAAATGAGGTGTCTACAGCGCCAAACTTCCAGGTTACAAATAATGTGGCAACGCGATGGCTCCGCATCGGTCCATTTCCTTATTTCCTAATTGTCAAATTCCAATGACACGGTGCGATAGCGCCGTATCATGTCAGGGGTCCAGGTCGGGAAATTTTCACCAATTTAAAAAATGTGTCCAGGGTTAAAACGATCAATTTTCTACCCCTATTTAAGCTCTTTAACATGAGATTCAGCTATATGGAAACCAAAATATACTAGTTTCTCTCAATTTTCTCTCAAGAACAAGCTAGGGTTTCAATTGGAGATTCAATTTCAAGAAAGTCTCTCCATCAATCTTCGCTAAATCAAGAAATAATACATGTCATGTGTTGATTCATGGGTCTCTTTTACCCATGAAGCTCAAGAATCTCTTTTCAAAATCAAAGATATATATATTTACGAATGTTCATGATTTGATTTAATTAAAAAGTAATGTTCATGTTGTTTTTTGGGTTCATACTATGTTATACACTATTCATTACAAGAACTGATTCTAGTATGTGAGGAATTACGCGGTATTTATGGTAAAACCCTTCAATTCACAAGTTGATTGATGTATCCTTGATTATTAGATATGTTGATGATTGTATAACCATTGTATGCTTCCCCCCCCCCCCCCCATGTTTGATTAAATGCCTAGCTGAAGAAAAAGTGTCATACTAGTATGATAATGTGAAATCTCCATTCATGTACAAGTTATGTATGTCAAGTATTTGATGAAATTTCTTAGCCAATGGATTATGCAATGTTGATATTGGTCATGTACTCAAGAAAGTCATGCTTTGTCAGTTTCCTTCTATTGAGTCCTGGGGGTACTTTTACCCAAAATATATAGTTGTGCGCCTAGAGTCCGTGTCATGTTTCATGATATCCTCAGGCAAGCCATGATACATAGAACTCAGTCAGTCATGTGACTCAGGAAAGCTCAGTAATACAGTAATCTCAGTACGATTCCGTCAGTCAACAAAACTCAGTTAATTCAGTCCAATTCAGTTTAGTAATCCATGATCATTATCTATTCAGATGGGAGTAGGAATTAGAACCGAGTAAACCCAAGGATCGCAACACACACTTTCAGATGAGGGTGTGACTCTTACAATTCATCCTTGCATTCCAGAACTATGTAGCCAACATAGATTGAGACATCAATACTGTCAGATGAGGGTTAAAGGGGTGGATAAGCACTGTCAGATGAGGGCTCCACCATTCTCTTTTGGGGACACTATCAGATGAGAGTCACTCACAGATTATCCTTACCAGTGGCGCAGTATTGACACCCTTCCAATTAAGGTTACAGATTGGACCCCAAATCAGCCATAATGGCATATTAGGGGAATGTCGGTTAGATAAGTACTTCCTACAGTTTCAGTTATAGAATCAGGACTCTCAGATACATTCATTTAGTCTCAGTAATATAACTCAGATAGTTTTATAGAATTCAGGACTATCAGATACAGTCAACTTAGAATAGTACAAAACTCAGCTAGTTCCATCAGAATCAGGACTGTCAGATGCAGTCACTCATGTCATCAGTTATATCAGTTATCAAAACTCAGTTATCAGTCATGTTAGTTATCAGTAAATTCATGTGATCACGATCTCAGATATAGTTATGATGTATTCATGCATGTATTCTTATGTTCATATTAGTCAGTTAGCTAGTATTGTTTATGTATATAAACCCCATGCATTCAGCCTACCTTCCATGCATACTAGTATATTCAAAGTACTAATGTATTTATGTTATGGTGTCTTATACCATAAGTTCAGAAGCACAAGCTCTATCGCATTAGCAGCATTCTAGTCTTAGCAGTCAGAGTTGGCAGTGAGTCCTCATCTTTCAAGGACATGATCATTTATTTATTATCTCATTAATTAATTTATAAATTGGAGTTAGTTGGGGACATGTCCCATCAACTCTTTATCCAGACAATTATCTTTTAAAGGTTTTTTGGACTATATTATATTTAAATAGTATTTTAGTTTTGGGTATTCTATTACCCCACACAAATGTTATATTTTATCAGTCATGCAGTTTTGAACCTTATGGCCTTTCAACCTCCATTTTTGCATTATATTTAGAATGTTATATAGTGTATAGGTATAAATATCAGTCATGGATTAGTTTGTGGTCCTTCAGGGTCGTGAGCACCATGTAGCATTTTGAATACCAGATTTGGAGCGTTACAGGTCAGGTTATCATCAACTAAATATAATGGAAGTGGATATCCCTAAGTCTATTTTCCATACCTGATTTGGTCATCATGAGTTTTTGGTTATGTCTTTCAATTTTACTAATGCCCTGGTGGAATTTATGGATCTTATAAACCAGGTATTTTATCAGTTCTTGGACTAATTTATCATTGTGTTTATTGATGACATCTTGGTGTATTCAAAAGGTAAAGAGGATCATGCCGATCACCTCAATACAGTGTTACAAATCCTAAGGATCATTATTTGTATGTTAAGTTTTTCAAGTGTAATTTTTGTTAAATGTTGTTACTTTTTTAGGTCATGTTGTTTCTAGTAAGGGGATTATGTTGGATCCACAGAAAGTTGTGGGGGTTAAGAACTATCCTAGACCCACGACTCCAATCGATATTCAGAGCTTCTTGGGTTTAGCCTGCTATTATAGGAGATTTGTAGAGAGTTTCTCATCTATTGCATCTCTATTGACTAAATTGACTCAGAAATAGGTAAAGTTTCTGCGGTCAAATGCTTGTGAGGGTATTTTTGAGAAGTTAAAGGATAAGTTGACTTCTACTCCTATTTTGACCCTTCTTGAGGGTACCGATAGTTTCATTGTTTCTTATGATACATCCCTTGTGGGACTGGGTTGTGTTTTGATGCAGCATGGAAAGGATATAGCATATTATTCTAGGTAGCTTAAGGTGCATGATAAGAACTATACAACGCACGACTTGGAATTGTTGGTTGTGGTGTTTGCACTAAAGATCTGGCATCATTATTCGTATAGAGTTCATATGGATATCTTCTCAGATTATAAGATCTTACAGTATGTGTTCACCTAGAAAGAGTTAAACCATAAGAAACAGAGATGGCTTGAGTTGCTCAAAGATTATGATATGAGTCTCTATTATTATCCAGGTAAAAAGATAATATGGTCATTGATGCTCTTAGCAAGTTATCCATGGGAAGGTTATCTTATGCTGATAAGGAGAAGCAAGGGTTGGTGAAGGATATTCACCATTTGGATAATCTAGGAGTTCGTCTCTTAGACTTAGAGGATGGTAGTGTGATGTTCAAGAGGTGGTAAAGTCATCTCTTGGTGTTGAGGTGAAGGAGAAATAGGTTCTGGATTCTATTTTGATGCAAATCAAGGATGATATGAGTCAACAAAAGGTTATGGCTTTTAAGATTGGAGATGATGATGTCTTGAGGTACCAAGGCAAACTGTGTGTTCCCAATGTTGATGGACTGTGAGAAATAATCTTGGTTGAGGTATACTATTCATCCTAGTTCAACGAAGATGTACCATGACTTGAAAGATATCTATTGGTGGAATAACATTAAGTGAGATATGGCCAATTTTGTAGATAAGTGCATGGTGTGTCAACAAGTAAAGGTGAAGCACTTAAGACCTGGTGGGTTGTTAAGAAATTTAGTTGCTTATGTGGAAGTGTGAGGTGATTAATATAGATTTTGTTACCAATATTCTGCAGTCTCAAAATCAGTTTGACTCGATTTGGGTCATCATGGATAGGATGACTAAGACCGCTCATTTATTGCCCATGAGGACTAACTATTCTAGGGAGGACTATGCAAAATTATTTATTCAAGAGATCATGAAGCTGCATGGTGCTCTAGTTTCCATCTTATCTGATTAAGGTACTCAGTTCTCGCCTCATTTTTAGCATTATTTTCAAAGAGGTTTGGGAACTAAGGTAAATTTTAGCACCACTTTCTACCCTCAAGTAGATGGACAATTGGAGGGACCATTCCAATAATTGAGGATATGCTAAGGTCCTATATTATCAACTTTAGTGGTAATTAGGTTGATAATTTTCATCTCATAGAGTTCGCGTATAATAATAGCTCTCACTCTAGCATTGGGTTGGGTTCTTTTGATGCCCTTCATGGTAGGAGGTATAGGTCTATTATTGGGTTGTTTGAGATTGGTAAGAATAGGTTGTATGGTCCCAACATGGTTCTCCAAACCATGGAAAAGGTGAAGGTAATTTAGGATAGGCTTAAAACCACCCAAAGTCGCCAAAAGTCCTATAAGGATATGAGGAAAAGGGAGTTGCAATTTGAACTTTGCAATTGGTATTCTTAAAGGTGTCTTCCATAAAAGGAGTGATGAGGTTTGGAAGGAAAGGAAAGCTCATTCCTTTTTATATTGGCCCATACTTGATTTTGAAAAGAGTGGGCAATGCTGCTTATAAGTTAGAGTTGCTTTCGAATTTGGGTTTTGTTCACTCAATTTTTCATGTTTTGATGTTGTGAAAGTGTGTGGGTGATCCTTCCTTAATTATTCATTTGGAGAGTGCGGGTATTTTGAATTCCTTGTCTTATAAGGAACTCAACGTTGAAATTTTGGATAGGCAAGTCTGCCATTTGAGGTCTAAGGATATGTCTTTGGTGAAGGTTCTTTGGAGGAACCGAAAGTTTGAAGAAGCTGCTTGGGAAGCTGAAGAGGACATGAAGTCCAAATATCTATTCTTGTTCCCTGACTTGGATAATCGTGCGTAAGGTATGAGTTTTGATATTGGATTTTGAACTATAGGTTGAAGGTTTTGGATGTAAATTGTCTAAATGTTATTCCTATGATTATCATGGATTTATTTTGCATTAAATTGATGATTGTGAACTCAAGGGGGTACATGGGAGTGATTAATGAAATAGTGGTATAAGGATTCCTCAAATTTGTAAATAATAGAACTAGGGGTACAAAGATTTCCCAAATTTGTAAAAAATGGAACTAGGGGTACAAGGATTTCCCAAAATAATTGGATTTGGTATTAAAATTGATAAGAACCCCAACTCAATTGCACAATTGATTTTAGAAAGTGATTAATCATTTTGATTGGCCTAATTTTTGTAAAACTAATGCATTGCATGAATGGCTAAACGGATGATAATGATTTTAAAATCCTTGTGGGTTACAAGAAATCCCCCGTGTTGATTTTAATAATGGAATTTATAGTATAAGGATAAAAGTGTTGGCTTAATGACATTCGCTTTCAAGTTATAGTCAGTATGATAATACTACTTGATAATGCCTTAATGATTGACTCCTTGAATATATGAATGAGTTATGCGCAAAATATGTCAGCTAGGCTTAAAGGGAGTTGTGTAGCTAGCTGTAATAATATAAGTCCCAAAGGACTAATACTAGAAACTCATGTTTGATGACATAAGGGTTGGTCGTGATGACTGTGTGCTTATGTCATACTATACATATATTTGTATCATATATGGCATTGGGTATGATGACTCCCTGACCTTCTATGATATATTTGCTTTGTACGGCTAACACGCACTGGGCATGACCAGAGGGAGACAACTAGACCCATATAGCTCATAGGTAGTTTTATGACGGTCAAGCTACATAGCCCAGACTAATGTTTTATGTTCATGCTAAGCCCTGTTCCCTACTCTGGCATGTGATATATATGTATTTGCAAATGATGGTGTACACTGATTCTAAATGGTTTTGAACTATTGATCGTGGCTTTATTTTACCCCTTATCCTTGAGTTACGTGCTAGCACTCAACCCACTAATCATCTATGGACGTTATATCCCCATGTAATGCAGTGTCCAAAAGCACTTCTACTTTTTTTGTGCAGTGATAGGATTTTTGGGTTGGTGGCAGTCAGCTTGAAGTGGTGAGACTACTTCTTCTGGAAGGTCGCTGCTTCTTGGTTTCCTTAATATCACAGACTTTTCTTTGGACTTATTTTTGTCTTTCATCGGGGGCATGTCCCGACTTAGATTGTTTGGTTTGGATTAGAGGCTTTGTGCATTACTGTAGATTGTTATTTGGTATTGTGATTTCTTAGAACATCCCCATCATTTATTATTCTATCTTGTTATATGTTCAAAATTCATCTGCTCCAAGGTGTGTTGTGATCTATTTGACTAGGCAACAGGGGTGGACTCCAATCCTCGGTGTACTTGAGATACCCATTGTAGCCAGGTTTGATTCAGGTTGTTACAACTTTGTAGACTTACTTATGCATGATATACCCTTATTATTGTTTGGGTTGAGATTTGAGGAGGTTGAATGTATTTAATAAGTATGTTAGTTGGATATTAGAAGATTGGTGCTCTTTTTGGGTATAACTCAATGTGATTAAATGCTTATATATATAATTATAGATATGGCTTTTAGATATGATTAATGACTTATACATTTGATTACTGGTATGACTTCCAGATATGATGAATAATATGGCCTATTAACATGTTATATTGTATAGATATCGACGCTATTAATGATATGGCTTATGGATATAATATGATGTATGTATATGATATGGCTTATAGCTATGATATGGCATATTGATATGATTAATGTCTTATAGACATAGTTAATGAATTATAGATGCGATTAATGGCTTATGGATATGATTGGTAACTTATATATACGATTGTTGAAATAACTTAAGTTTATGACTATTGAATGGACTATGGGCATAGTTATTGGCGTGACTTAGTAGATGTGGTATTGATATAGTCTATTTGGTTAGTTTATCGGTATGGCTTGGTGATATGGTTCGTTGATACGATTTATAAATATGAGTTCTAGTTCGCGTCCGTCAATTGATAATGATCTTGATAATATGTGTTCTGGTTCAAGCCCGACAAATTATGATAATGATGATGATACTATTGAATCTCGATTTAAGTCTAGCATTTGGAATTATGTATGAAATGACACAGTTCAAATGGATTGTAGGTTATGACATGATAATTTGGCGATTTATGGCTATTCGATTGTTTAGTTTCCTTAATTGTACCATCTAGGTCTATAGGGGCTGTGCTGAGTTATTTTCTTTTTTGCACTTATTGTCTTATAGGAGCCAATCATGTAGTTATAATGGTATGATCTTTAAGTTATTATCTCATATGCATTTATTTACTTATGTACAATGGTGTCAGAGATTATTTCCTGATTTGACTATTTTTCCTTGACTTAGATTATTATATCTTTTATCTTATCATATTTACAACATGATTTAGCACAGTAGGGCGATGATGCCTATTGCGTACCCATATTTTTAGTACTCATACTACTCTTTTGTACTTTTTTGGTGCAGATTTGAGTACTAGTTGTCGTCGTTGATTCGTCAATCGTGCTGAGTGATTTAGGATATTCGGTGAGCTCTTGGAGTCTTATCTATCTATTAGGCCTTTATGACTGTATTATTGCTATTTAAGTCTATAATTGTTAATTTTCATCTTTTAGGCCATTTCCACCAAGTTAGCCCATTGCATCTAGATCTGGGTTATAATTCAGCTTGCCTACTGGTAGGATAGAGTAGGTGCCATCATGACTCGTAAATTTCATCGTGAAAAAAAATAGATAGGAAATAAGAAACATAGGATATAGATGTGTGGAAACCCACAGATAATGATTGAACTGGTAATGACAAGGGGGATAGAAGTACACAAGAAGAAGTCACAAATTCAAGTAGCTCCAAATTCAATGATGACAATCAAGATGGGAGCACAGGCAAGGAGAGCAGTCAAACAGGAGTACACACTATAACAATCATCTCAAAAGTACCCATTTAGGAGACCCCAAATTATTAGAACTCACAAAGGAACAAAAATAATAAAGAAAGGATACAAATGAGGATAAGAGAATAAAAGAAAACATTCAATTAATTAAAGTTGGGATATCTCTCCAATGTACTTCATAGATTATAATTATGGGAGGATCTGGAGCAAGTTGCATATGTGAATCAGTTACCTTGGGTGGCAGGTGGAGACTTTAATATGATACTCAATGGTGAGGAAAATTTAGGGGGATCACCTTTTACACAATATGAAGCCACCAATTTTGCATAGTGCATCAATAATTATGCTATAATATAATTCAAATTCATAGGTAAAAAATACATGTGTTGGAATGAAATAATAAAAAGTGGAGTGTATTTTTCAAAGACCGAATAGGGTACTTGGGAACCAGGATTTCATGGAGACTTTTCCATCCAGGAAACTCCAACACCTGGTAAGATAAAGTTCTAAGCATGCTCATCTCCATGTAGCATGTGAAAAAATTGAAAGTCTACTGTCAAGCCTTTAAAAGATTCATTAATTAAGGTAATTGTTCAAAAGAACTGGAGATTAGATTTTGCAAGAAATTCATAGAATTCTAGGCCAGACTAAAGAAGGTGAAAGGAGCTTTGTCTATATGGAGTAAGGAGACTTTTAGAAATCTCTTTCAACAATTTGCAAATATTGACAATGTAATGAAGATTAAGGTGATTCAATAGAAAATCCAACTTACAACAGAAAACAAAGATGCTTTAAGAAGGAAGAAGCAAATTTAAAAAGGTACATAAAAATAGAAAAAAAAATACTGACAATAGAAAGCAGTCATGAATTGGTTTACATAAGAGGATAGAAATACTAATTTTTTCCACTCCTATGTGGAGAAAAAAAGGAAAAAATACACCTTGTAGAAATACAGACTAGCCACGGAACAATAGTTTACACAAAACAACAGATAGACAAGGAAGTTGTTTCTTTTTTCTCAAATAAGTTCAGGGAGGGTAATGTACAACAAGATTTTACTAGGTTGATATATTCTTCAGATCATTAAAAGAGAGTAGAATAAGTAAATGATCAAATTGTCATGTTTGAAATTGTAACGCCCCGAGTCAGCACACCGAATGCTACAAGGTACACATAATCTCGAAGAACCATAAGCTAACCTATGACTGGTACCTACTACAATAACTAAATAATAATACTGTAAAAATATAGAAATTAGGTGAAAACTGACCATAAGGTTCAATACTATAAATAAATACTGAATACGGTATATCAATACCAAAATTGAATATTTGTCTGAAGAAAAATACTCTAGTCTAACTAAGCCTCTAACTGTCTGAATAAGGATTTGATGGGACAAGTCCCCAACTAACTCTGAACTACTGAAATGCTGAAGTAATAACCACGTCCTCGAACTATGAGAACTCACCACTAACTCTGACTGTTGAATATCTGAACTGCTAAATATGATCGGGAGCCTGTGCGTCTGAACCTATGATATAAGACATCATAGCGCAAAAGAAAATTATGAGTCAGTACTTTGAATGTACTGGTATGCAAAGTGAGGTAGGTTGAAATTCATGGGTTCATATGCATGAACAATACTAACTAAATGACATGAGTATAACTGAATGAGAGTACATGCCTGAACATAAACTATAACTGAGGTTGTGATAAAAATGAGTACTGAGTTCTGAATAACTAGTTTACTAATATCTGAGTTTACTGATACTATGGAACTATGATGAGTTTCGTACTGAACTGAATGACTATATGTGACAGTCTTGATTTGGTTGAACTGAACTGAGTTCTATTCTGAAGACTGAAATTGAGACAGTAAGAGGTAAAAATCTAACAGACATGCCCCTGTCTAAACTGATTGGGGTCCTACCTGTAACCCTAGCTGGAAGGGTGTCAGTACCATGCCACGGGTGAAGACAAACTAAGTCACGCTCATATGGTAGGCGCTCTAAGCAAGAACAGTGGTACCCTCAACTGGAAGGTTAAAACACCTCATCAACCCTCAACTGGCAGGTTGATGTCTCAACCTACACTGGCTATGTAGTTCTGTAACACAAGGACTGTTTCTAAATATCATACCCTCGACTAGCAAGTGAGTCCCCATCCTTGGGTTCACTCGGTGTTGAATCTACTCCCAACTGAATAGACACCAGACTGAATTCTAAGCCATTCTAGGTTGGACTGAACTATTACTGATTGTGCTATATAACTAAAGTAACCTGAGTTCACTGGGTTCCGTGAATTGATGAAATACTATTGAATTTTGTTAACTGACTAAGTACTACTAAGCTTTGCTGAGTTCTGTAACTAACTAAATTCTACTGATCGTGACATGACTGATACTATTCCATAACTAACCATGGCTCTAGGTAAAAAGCTAAATTTTTAGGCATTGAATACCCCTAGGACTCGATAGAATAAATTATAAGACATAGTACAATCTTGAAACATGATAGCTAATTACTTGATCATCATTCCTTTATTGGGACATTCTAGCAAACACTTGCATGAAATGAACTTGAATACATACTGACATGATATAATTTCACTATTCAACTCACATGATCAATTCAACAAACACTTGGGGGACATAGTATATGTATATAATACTAAACAATATGCGAGCATCATCATTTTAACTACCAAATTCATAATTTGGATGGTGTTAGCATGAATTAACATAGTACAACACATATAACAAATAATTTCATATGCATCTCACAATTGAATCATGAACTAGAAACTCCATTAACATGGTAGTCATGAACACATTCAAATTCAACCATCAAATCCATCAAACTCATTAACTTGAAAAAAAAGTGCTTGAACTCCAAGGGTGGAAGGTAACCAGTGGATGAACGCTTGGCATACCTCGGTTGCTAAATTCTTGAAGAATGATGGTGAAATCTTAAGCCTTGAGTTTAAAATTTTATCTTCTAGGGTTTTTGTTCCTAAGTAATTTCTGATTAGAGAATGACTTTGCCTCTAAAGGGGATTAATTTCGTGTTTTGGGGCTGATAATTATGGGTAAAAGACCTAAATACACCAAAAGAATGCGGCTTTTAATTACTAAAAATTGAATTAGTGATGCACAGACCGACGCATCAAATCAATGGGGTCGACGCTATGGCAAACATGTCACATCGAGTCTACATTAGTTCACTGGAATTTGCACTGGAGAGTTGGAGGAAAATATTCATCGACATGATAGACGACACGGCATATCGAGATCGCGTTGATCCTCTGGTTTGAACTTTTAAACGTGCCTCAAACGAAGTTTGAAAATTTTGAAACTTGTTCGAGGACACCTACTGACACTCCTGATCATGATTCAACCTAAAGATTGACATTTTAAGATTGTAGAGGCTGTGAAATAGAGTAGCCAATTTACGAAGGTTAAAATGACACTAAGTCTGAGTACTTAGCTAAAATTTTCTAAGTCTGGTTAACAAGTTTTAAAGGACTAAGTTACGCTTAGAATTTGGCGGGGTCTTACAAAAGAAGTCAAAGAGGTATCAGTTTCCCTAAATAGTGACAATGTCAGTGGCCTTGATAAAATCGTTGAACATTTCTTTAAGAATTCTTGCGATATAATAAGATAGGAAATTACTAGAATGGTTAAGGCTTTCTTTTGTGATCAAGAATTACTGAAATTTATAACTTATATCAATTTGATCCTACTTCCATAAAAGGAGAATACACACAAAGTTTTAGAATTGAAGACTATCAGCTTGAGTACATTTGCTCACAAGATTATCTCTTGAATGAATTGTGAGAGACTGGTGGGGATACTACTAATAATAATCTATTAAAATTAAATAGGTTTCATGATGGGAATAAGTATCATAGATAATGTACTACTTACTAAGAAAATCATCAGAGATATCAACTTGAGTACTTAAATGTGTGACATATTATGATCCTTGGACTATATGTCCAAGAAGCCTTTCGCTTAATAAGATGCATCATTTCACTTGAAAATTATTTCTATATTGGTATGATTTGATAAACATAAAATCCAGATCCTCATAATCTTGTATAATATTACATTATATTATATCAAATATTTTATCCATGAGATATCAATTTGTATCATCCCACAATACGATATAACTTATTGAGATCTCATTATTTTATTATTTTTAGGCACCTGAAGTGTATGATATGTCGTAGACTCTTTAAGAGCATATTGTCTCCCTATTATTATAATTGAATCAATTAGTCTATCATGCTTCATGCATGTCATAGACTATGTCCTTTTAGGACATTAATAGGAGCATTTGCATATGAAATATGAGATATATTTTTACAGCAAGTGATTTTAACATTTGACTTGAATTTTCTTTTGGATGAAGATCATATTGATGATTTATCACAAGATATTTCTTAACTTTTGGTACCCCCCCCCCCTTTATGTTAGGAAAACTAGCATATATCACAATATACTTTGGATAATCCATCTTTGTGCATCATGGATTTGACCAATGCTCCGACAGCATTTATGGATTTGATGAATAAGGTCTTCCATTAGTTTCTGGATTTGTTTGTCATTGTGTTCATGAATGACATCTTGGTGCATTCTAAGAGTGAGGTAGATTATGCCAACCACCTTCGTGTTGTGTTGCATACTGATAACGCTCAATCTACAGCTCTCGTAGGAATGTAAAGCGGTCGTAGTCAAATATAGAACCCAACTGGGTTGGGTATCGATCCCTCAGGGAATAGCTTGGTCAACAAGTAAGCAACGATTACTAGACTTTTAGTGCAAGTCTCGTAAAAAGGGGTATTGTAATGTGTAACCAAATTATTAAAGTAAAAACTGAAAATAGCAAAGTAAAAAGAAAGAATGTTTAGTAGGTTGTAAAACAATGAGAATTGAAAAGTTGAGGTTATGTCCACCTTCTGAGTTTACGTCTCTATTAGCTATGAGTTATGCGGAATTCAGACATGCATGTGCTTATAGAGAATTGTATTCGATGGTAAATCCAGGTGTCTTTCGACCTATTCGAGGATTATTTCACTTTAACTCTTTCGAGCTTAAAGCGTATCTAACGGTACAAATTCTCCAAGAGGTTAATCCAGTTACGACACTAACTTTTTAATAGGGGATGGGACCCTACTACCTTGACATTATCTCTTTTCTAGACATATAACTTTTCTTTCGAACAAATTAATGCTATACTGGCGTATTCTTGCGTTTGCAACCACAAAGAATTTAGATTAAGATGAAGAGAATAATGATATAAGCAGCATACGTGTCACAAACTCACAAACTCATAGCAATAGATAGTATCTCATACGGCTTCCATAACCCAACAGAGAGGTTTAGTTACCCATGAGTGCGAAGGAAATCACAATAGACATTGTTATTATACCACAATAAAGATTTCGTGTAGTAGTAGTGTGGTAGGCGTTAGGCGTGAATTCCTAGCAAAGTAATGTTTCTCTTGTTGCGGAAATTAAGAATTGAATAGATGAATAGAAGAAGAATAAAAAGTAGAATTAAAAGTAGTAGTGAATGAATTGTAAGGTAAGATGAGAGTTGTTGTTAAGTAGAATAATTTTTAAAAATCTCTAGCAAAATAGGGTATTTAAAATACCCATATCCTATTCCTACTAAGCTAATAAAATACTTAACCAAATCCTACTAAGCTAATGAAATACTTAACCCAATTGTACTAGGTTAATGTATCATTATCCTAATCCTAATAAATTACTGCTAGTCCCTAAAGTCTTCAGAATTGTTGTTTTAGCCCGGGATATATTTTCTATGCGCCACTTTTGGTCCTTGGCGTCCAAGACTCCCTTTTCTCCTTTCGTGAAGTTTTCTTTGGCGTCAAGTTATCCATAAAATGCTGAATTCTGCATCATTTATACCTGAAACTTTGCTAATCATGTTCGTTAGCTCACTTACAGGAAAAAGGACTAAAAGTGCATGGAATATATAATTTGTTCTCAAAACATTGCTAAAATATGGGTAAAATATAGCACTATAGGCGTGTAAATTCGCCTATCATCAACACACCACACTTGAAGCTTTGTTCGTCCTCGAAAAAACTATCATTTCCATCTAAACATCAACTTAGGGTTTCACAGTATCAACACAAAATATTCATCAAGACAAGCACAACAATTATCAACAAAGAGTAGTTTTCTGATCATTAGTAGAAACAATTCAACCTCCAACATAGACTCGTGATGGTAGTTAATTCATATCCAAAAGTTAAGGTACAAAGAGTTATACACAACTACCCAAAACTCATCAACCATGTGTGTCTCACAATATATTACCCATAATCACTCACAAGTATAGCATATTTTTCAAACATGGGTATAGAAATATCCTTGCTCTTTCTCTCACAAAGAATTCATATGCAGCAACTGATGACCATAGGCTTGCCCTTAGTGTAATGCTCCACTAAATATCAGAATGCTAAGCTTAGGATCAACTAGGTCTTTTACGGGTTGTAATGTAGGCTAAGGGATAGGTAGGACTATTTTGGCCAGAAATAGTGACTATGTTCCTAAGCGCTTTAATACATCACATTGTATCATTAACACTTTTCTTTCAAACAACCTTTCTACCTTCTTTTATTCTACCACCCTTTTTCTCCTCTTTTGTTTTTCAATTTTAAGCAACTTTTTAGCTTTCCTTTCCTTTTTCTTTTCATAACATACCTCTTATGATAGCAATTCTTTTTCATAACAAATTCAAGCACCATTACATTCTAAAGCATCATACTTACCCAACTTCCTGTTATTTTGTCACATGACTTTACACTTTAAAGCACTTAGGAATTTGGATCAAATTATGGTCTTAAAAAAATGGATTAGGCTTGCATATGAGGCTGTCAAAGAACATAGTCTAAAGGCTCAAAAGGGTTTAACTAGGATGATGTCCATGGGTAGGTTAGAATGAGGGTAAACAATTACAGGTTGCCAAAGAAATGCCTAAATCATCTCCTAAACTTGCACTCTTTATTTTCGCTCTACATACATACCAGGCAAGTTCTAGCATCAGCCACAAACATAGAATATACAATATCCTCACACACACAAGGCACATGGTCGACTTTATTGAGAGTAGTATAGACTCTTGACCCAACAACTGAAGGAATTATACCACACAATATCACGTAGTGAGTCACAATTAGAGCCTAAAAGTCTCAATAGTCATGATTTTAGCACAAACTCTTGTTATAATCTCTGCTGCCTATTAGAATAATTTCATGCGAAGCTAAGTAAAAAAATTTAACTACAAAAAAATGAAAAACGAAAAAAAACTCAAACAAACAAACATAAATAAATGCAAATGCGGATAAAGGAGTATAGCATGCAAATACCCCCACACTTAGATGGGACACTGCCCTCAATGGAAAATAAATACGAAGAACCTGGTCAGTCGGACTCTTCCTCTATGTCGGGGGTCATACCCCCTTCATCGGAATCATCATAGGAGTTGTCATCATCAGAATTCTCCTCCACGTCGGAGTCTGGCATTCGTCGCTCATCATCGGTCGGCACATCGTCATCAAGAGGTTCCTCAAAGTATGTACCTACTCCACACATCTCCCTTGCATGCATATTCATTGGATAGTCATGATCCAGCTGTTGGAGCTCTGCAGCAGTTGGAACACGTCCACCACTCATCATTATGAACCGAGTCATGCCATAAAGATGGCGAAAGAAACTCTCATCCCGAGCATGTCTCTCTACCGTAGTAAGGTTGACGCCATGTGTGGTTTCAGCATCTTTGACCTTTGTGAGGTCAACCTTCTTTGGATTGTGTGGGAGTCAATGATCAGCCGGTTCCTCTTCAATGTCTTCCTTCCTCAAGATTGCAGTTAACAAGTTGCCGAAACTGAAATGGGACCGCTTGTGTAGCCTGGCTTTCCGCATGGTGGATCGAATAATTGCCCCAAAATTGATAGGGACATTCGTCATCAGCGCGTATACCAAGCACACTCTATCTCTTGTTATCTTGGTGTACTTGGTCCCTGGTATGAGGCAAGAGTTGACAATACGCAACCATATCCTTGCTTCCCTATTCAAAGGAGCATATGGGAAGGTGTTGTGTCGTCCGGTGTCTTTATGTCTGCTCCACCTTGCCATGGATCTACTTCCACAAAGTGTGTGTCGAATTGCTCTATATGGAGGTCTACTGTACAGCTCTTTGAATGGTGATGGATCAACTGAAGGCAAGCCAAGAAAGGAGTTGAAGAAATCCGCATTGAGTTGTAAAACTTGGCCCCGAATCTTGACCTCGCTGCCTGTGGTTTTTGGCGACCAGTTGGCATAAAATTCTCTTGTCAAATCGAGATTACATTCTCCCATGTCTCGGAAGATGAAATCAAGATGTAATGCCATGATCTTGGCCAACATGTGCGGCTCCTTCTTCGCTAGGCTTTCCTTGTTTATCAAGTCCACATGAACATATTTTCTTTCTTTGTTGTTCCTATACCATTCCTTCACTTCCTCCTCAAGAACCCATTTTATTCTAAACATGTGACGTGGTAATTGCATTGAGGATGAATCTCCTTGCTCTTTGCGGCCTCTTTTCTTGCCTTTTTGGGAAGTGGTAGCCTTATCTTTGCCTTGTCTTGCTTTGGGTGCCATTGTACCTGAGACTTAGAACAATGCTCATGTTAGCATCATCTCAATGGATACAATCTATACACACGCAATAGGGGTACCACCCCACACTTAGATTGTTGATACAAATTAGTGAAGTAAAAGTGATCGATTACTTAGACTTCATCGACATACGTTTTAGGTGCTATATTCCAACAATCAAATCAGAGATGTCACCCTTCTTGTAATCTTTGCAATACTTTCATGATGGATATAGCAAGACTTCTACATAGGGATTACATGAAGGTATAGCATCTAACAATAATCACAACCTCCTATGTTGGCAGGCCACTATAAGTCCCATTCCGATGAACAAGTCATTCCAACATGTAAGTATTCAAGTGACAAGATTATGCAATGTTAATGGCTATGGCAATTCCGTAAGTAGTATAACAATGCATCATAATCAAATTCAAGTTGGAAATAAGTTAAGATTATCCCAACGTATATGTTCACTCACTTGGTTGTGTATCAACAATTCAAACACATTCTTATCACCAATATTTCTTCAAGATTTAGCAATTCATAATAGGCATGATAATGTAGTACTTACGAAAAATAAATGAAGAACAAAGAAGTACTTACTTGATTAATGCCTTTGGTTGATGTTCTTGTGAAGAATTAGAGCAAAAAGAAAATTTATGAGATGATTTGGAGAGTATGTGCGGCACCTAGTTAGGTTTTTCAATGTGTTTGTGTTTCAAGACTAAGTCTCCTATTTATAGAAAAAGGTTGGGTCGGGTTTTGACCCATTTAAAATTGGTTCTGAAGACAAAAAGTAACCATAGGCGGCGCCTTTAGCTTTGCCTATGCTTGGCATAGGCGGCGCCTTTTGCTTTGCCTTTGGTGAGCATAGGCGGCGCCTAGTGAAAATCCTTTAGTGACCATAGGCGGCGCCTTTCACTTTGCATTTGAGATTCAGAGACAAAAGGCTTTAGCATAGGCGGCGCCTATGCTATGGCATACTTGAGCATGGGCGGCGCCTATGCTATGGCACACTAGATTCCGAGACCTTAGGCGATAGTATATGTCTTCCCTTGTTCGTGGCCTAGTTTTACCTAGGCCTAGCCTTGTTTGATGCCTATATTTTCATGAGCAATGCTCAATCCATAGCCGTTTGCATATTCATTCCTAACTTACCACCTTTACCATGCAATCCGTCCAAATTGAAATTTGAAACCGATCTCCTCGTTACATACCTCTTGCACCTACATTTGCTCAAAACCAATGAAAACGATTAGTACGATGAGTTGCCTCCCACCAAGCGCCTTAGTTTTGGTCGTGGCACGACTCTTCTTTTTGAATTTTTATTAATCAAAAGCAAAACATATACTAGAACGAAAAAAATGAAAAACGATAAACGATGGGTTGCCTCCCATCTAGCGCCTTATTTATTGTCGCGGCACGACATAGTTACCTCGAGTACTTAGACTTCGTCGAGATAAGTGATGGCCATATAATTTATTGAATCAAGAGGACCGATATAGGGTTTAACGCGTTGGCCATTCACTTTGAAGATAACACCATTGGTGTCTTCCAACTCAACTACTCCAGACGAGTAGACTTGGATAACTTTGTATGGACCAGACCACTTGGACTTTAACTTACCTGAGAATATCTTCAATCCGGAGTTGAAGAGAAGCACCATATCATCCTTTTAAAAGTTTCGTCGAACAATTCGCTGATCATGATACTTCTTCATCCGCTCCTTGTATAGGTCCGATCTCTCATAAGTATGTAGACGAAATTCATCCATCTCGTTCAGTTGCTCCAATCTCAGATTCATTGCATCATCCCAATTCAGATTCAATCGCTTTAATGCCCACATTTCCTTATGCTCAAGCTCAATGGGTAAGTGACAAGCCTTCCTATAAACTAGTTGATAAGGGGACATGCCAATTGGTGTTTTGAATGCAGTCCTATAGGCCCATAGTGCATCTTCCAGCTTTCGAGACCAATCTGTCCTATTAGCATTTATCGTTTTAGCAAGGATTTGCTTGATCTCTTGGTTGGAAACCTCTACCTGGCCGCTAGTTTGTGGGTGATAAGGCGTGGCTACCTTATGTTGCTTGACACCATATTTTGCCAACACGGATTTGAATAGCTTGTTGCAAAAGTGAGATCCTCCATCGCTTATAATAGTACGTGGTACTCCAAAGCGAGAGAAGATATTTCTCTTTAACAATGCTACAACACGCTTTCCCTCATTGTCGGCCAACGCTACCAAGCGCCATTTTGATAACGCTACAGCTTCAACCCATTTTGAGACATAATCTACAGCAACTAGGATGTACTTCATTCCAAACGAATTTACGAATGGACCCATGAAATCAATACCCCATACGTCAAAAAGCTCTACTTCAAGGATTTTTTACATGGGCATCTCATGGTGTTTCGAAATAGCACCTTGCCTTTGGCATTGGTCGCATCTTCTAACAAAGTCGTAGGTATCTCTGAATATCGAAGGCCAATAATATCCACTTTGCAATACCTTTCTTGCTGTCCGATTACCTGCGTGATGTCCACCAACTTGGGAAGTGTGGCATGCTTCTAATATATTAGGCACCTCTACATGGGATATACATCGTCGAATAACACCATCCGCACATCGTCGAAACAAATATGGCTCATCCCAAAAATAGTGTTGTACATCATGCATAAACTTCCTCTTTTGATGGTAAGATAAGTTTGCAGGTATCACATTACTCACCATAAAATTTGTAAAGTCGGCATACCATGGTAATCCTTCCATTGTTGATGCTAAGATCTCCTCATCAGGGAATGCATCATCAATCTCGATTTCAGGCTGCGCCACATGCTCGTTCTCGAGTCTAGACAGATGGTCAGCCACTTGGTTCTCACAACCTCTTCTATCTTTAACCTCGAAATCAAATTCTTGCAGCAGCAAAACCCATCGAATTAGTCTTAGTTTTTCATCCTTCTTTGTCATTAGATACCTTAGAGCTGCATGGTCTATATGAACTATCACTTTGGTACCCAACAAATAAGCTCGGAACTTCTCAAACGCATACACAACCGCTAGGAGCTCTTGTTCTGTGACAGTGTAGTTCTTTTGGGCTTCGTTCAGGACCTTACTCGCATAGTAGATAGGATGAAATAGCTTCTCTTTTCTTTGTCCAAGTACAGCACCAACGGCTACCCCACTAGCATCACACATGACTTCGAACGGGAGAGACCAATCTGGTGCTACCATGATAGTGGCTTCAATTAGTTTTTCTTTGAGGCATTCGAATGCCTTCACACAATCTTCATTGAAGTCAAACTTTGCATCTTTCTCCAAGAGTTTGCACAATGGACTAGCAATTTTGGAGAAATCTTTGATAAGCCGTCGATAGAAACCTACGTGACCGAGGAAACTACGAACACCTTTCATAGAGATTGGGGGTGGAAGCTTCTCAATAACTTCAATTTTTGCTCGATCCACCTCAATTCCTCTTTCGGAGATTTTATGCCCAAGAACGATACCTTATTTTACCATAAAGTAGCACTTCTCCCAATTCAGCACTAGGTTAAATTCTACACATCTTTCCAATGCCATGCTTAGGTTTGCCAAGCACGCTTCAAAAGACTCACCAACAACTGAAAAATTGTCCATAAATACCTCCAAAGTGTCTTCAACCATATCAGAAAAAATGGACATCATACATCGCTGAAAGGTGGCTGGTGCGTTACATAGCCCGAATGGCATACGTTTGAAGGAAAACGTAACATATGGGCATGTGAACATTGTTTTCTCTTGGTCTTCGGGTGCAATACAAATCTGATTATAGCCGGAATAACCATCTAAGAAACAAAACCATCCTTTCCCCGCTAATCGATCTAGCATTTGGTCCATAAATGGCATTGGAAAGTGATCTTTGAGTGTCCATGAATTTAGCTTTCGATAGTCCATGCATACCCTCCATCCGGTGACGGGTCTAAGTGGAATAAGCTCATTCTTTTCATTCGCGACCACCGTCATGCCTCCTTTCTTGGGAACACATTGTACCGGGCTTACCCATGTACTATCAGAGATTAGATACACAACTTCTGCGTCTAACCACTTAATTATTTCTTTCTTCACCACTTCTTGCATAGGTGGGTTTAGACGCCTTTAATGCTCAATAGTGGGTGTGCAATTCTCTTCAAGCTGAATCTTGTGTGTACAAATCCCAGGTGGAATACCAATAATATCCGCAATGGTCCATCCAATAGCTCTTATATACTTTCGTAGAATAGCAATGAGAGCTGAAACTTGTTGCTCACCCAAATCTGCCGCCACAATGACTGGAAGTGTATTTCCGCTTCCTAAGAATGCGTACTTTAAATGACTTGGCAGATCCTTAAATTCTAACGTGGGTAGCTATTCAATAGATGGCTTAACTGGTGGTGTGGGTCGATTTTTGAGATCAAGGTCCAGCTTCTTAGGAGCATGGCGATATGTCCCTAATCCTGATAGAGCACAAATAGCTTCTTCACAATTTTCAGCATCCTTACTCTCACCATTCATAAGCAAAGTCGCCAATGGGTCATCAATCAGCTGCTCCTCTTCAAGTAATTCTTTCTCATCATCAAAGTAAACATCAGCCACCGAGAATACATTCAGCTCTTTGGGTTGCTTCATTGATATGCAAACATCAAAGCGAACTACTTCGTCATTTATTTGGAATGAAAGCTCATTAGCTCTCAAATCAATAAGCACACTTCCCGTAGCAAGGAAAGCGCGCCCCAAGATTATAGGAACTTCTGAATCTACCTCACAATCCAAAATAACAAAGTCTGCCGGAAAGATGAATGAAGAAACCTTTACCAATACATCACATAGAATACCAACAGGTCATTTTACCGACCTATCCGCCATTACGAGCCTCATATTGGTTGGAGTAGGATCACCCAACCCCAACTTTTTATAGATAGATAGTGGCATCAAATTGATGCTGGCTCCTAAATCACATAATGCCTTGGCAAAATTTAAAGATCCAACGGTGCAAGGAATAGTGAAAACACCGAGGTCAGCCTTCTTCTGAACTATTGATCGGGTCGCGATTGCGCTGCAGTGATGAACATCATCTTTCAACTCATAACTTGCTGCCCTCTTATTTTTCAAAAGATCCTTCATAAATTTTGCATACCCAGGCATTTTTTCAAGTGCCTCCACTAATGGAACATTAATGGTCAGCTGCTTTAACATAGTCATGAATTTGCTGAACTTTGTGTCATCCTCCACCTTCTTTAATCTTTGAGGGAAAGGTGGTGGTGGGTATGGAATTGTTCTCTCCACGGCTTTCTTCTCCTCTTGCTTCCATTTTTCAGCTTTTTCAGGTTGCAAATCATTGGGGTTGACGTCATGGACGTCGTGGCCTTGTTCTGCGGATGCTTCTCCTTTCACTTTATCATCAATATCCGCTGCTTCGTCAACCACTTGCTTACTTTTTGCTGAAGTTTCCAGCACCTTACCACTTCGGGTAGTAATGGTCATGCATGACCCATCATTCCTTGGGTTTTGCACAGTATCGCTAGGTAAAGTGCCAGCCTTTCTTTGATTGAGTGCTGCTGAAAGTTGGCTCAATTGCTGCTCTATTTGCTTGATTGAAGTGGAATGAGAATCAACTATTTTTTTCATAGAGGACAAATCATTAACTACCTCCGTTACTCCTGCGCTTGTTGCTTCCACTCCTTTCAATATTTTAGCCAGCATGTCTTCCATACTTCCAGAATTAGATGTGGTGGCGTCACGTCTTCCAGGGGGAACGTACAAACCACTCTTTTCATTTTTGTTCTTCCAACTACCTTGGTCCTTGTTTCTAGATTTATCATATTAGTTCCGACCTTGGTTTCCTTGGGTATTCCCTCGGAAACCCCCCTAATTGTTCAAGTAGTTAGCCTCTTCTTCCGAATCAGATTTGTCTCTTCCTTTTGACGCAACAGCTTTAACTTTTTCGGTTTTCCCTGATAGTAGATGCTTTGTAAGAAGATCCACTTGTGTTTTCATGTGCGCTATATCTTGATCACATTCTTCTTCTCTTCTCCTTTGGTCTGCAGTCATGCCAATAGATAAAGTGGGGCTTGCTACCTCAGAATCCCTGGTATGCCAAGCTCTACTTTGCTTCGTCATACGATCTAGCATATTGCTTGCTTGACCAAAGGTGAGGTCCATAAAAGATCCTCCAGCCAGATTATCCACCACTGGTTTAGTTATTGAATTCAAGGCTCTGTATAATATCTCCATAAGGTGAATATTAGTCATGTGATAGTTTGGGCACCTCGTTAGCTTTGTCTTGAACCTCTCCCATATTTCACAAAGGGCTTTGATTGGAAGCTGACGGAAGTTACTGATTTCATCTCTCAATTGTGCTCTTATGGATAGCGGAAAGAATCTTTCTAGGAAAGCGTCTCTCAATTGCCTCCAGTTTTTAATAGAATCAGGAGTCAGCCCATTCAACCATAGAGTTGCCTCCCCAAACAGAGACAATGGAAATAGACGTAATCGAATTGTATTCTGACCAACACCAGGATTGTCAAACAACTTTCATATAGAAATAAAGTTGATGAGATGCATATTCGGATCATTGCCTGGTAGTCCACCAAATAATCCCTTGAGTTGCAATAACTGAATCATGGTGCTCGTGATGTTGAACTTGGCTCCGGGCGCTAATGGTGGAGGAATAATGGCTCCTGTGGCTCCGGCTCCATCAAGATCATCATCATCATCGTCGAAAGCTGGTTGCATAACTCAGCGTTCAGGCCTAAACCTAGCTTGACGATCTCTTCTGTCGGCAGGTGTTGCGATCTCAGCAGCTTGCCTAGGGTTTAGCAACTCGTCATCACTTAGGTCCTCGTCGTCAGGATTTATTGCTCGACCAGGGTTATCAATGTTTTGTTGATGCACTTGAGCGGCGGCAAGAGCAACTAATCTCGCCTGTTCCTGTTGAACAGCCATCTTTTAGATTTCGTGTTGTGCCTCCATTCTGCCAATACGTTGTGGTTCAGGATTGATAGGTAATAACGTTTGACCAAAACTTCGAGTATGGGGCATGCACTGAATAAAAACCTATAGTAAACAAAAACAAAAACTAATAGTAAAAGTACGAGAATCTTTGACCAAAGGGTCTAATAATTATCACAAACTTAATTGACACTCGTATTCCCCGGCAACGGTGCTAATTTTTGATAACGCTCAATCTACAGCTCTCGTAGGAGTGTAAAGCGGTCGTAGTCAAATATAGAACCCAACTGGGTTGGGTATTGATCCCTCAGGGAATAGCTTGGTCAACAAGTAAGTAACGATTACTAGACTTTTAGTGCAAGTCTCGTAAAAAGGGGGATTGTAATGTGTAACCAAAATATTAAAGTAAAAACTGAAAATAGCAAAGTAAAAAGAAAGAATGTTTAGTAGGTTGTAAAACAATGAGAATTGAAAAGTTGGGGTTATGTCCACCTTCTGAGTTTACGTCTCTATTAGCTATGAGTTATGCGGAATTCAGACATGCATGTGCTTATAGAGAATTGTATTCGATGGTAAATCCAGGCGTCTTTCGACCTATTCGAGGATTATTTCACTTTAACTCTTTCGAGCTTAAAGCGTATCTAACGGTACAAATTCTCCAAGAGGTTAATCCAGTTACGACACTAACTTTTTAATAGGGGATGGGACCCTACTACCTTGACATTATCTCTTTTCCAGACATATAACTTTTCTTTCGAACAAGTTAATGCTATACTGGCGTATTCTTGCGTTTGCAATCACAAAGAATTTAGATTAAGATGAAGAGAATAATGAAATAAGCAGCATACGTGTCACAAACTCACAAACTCATAGCAATAGATAGTATCTCATACGGCTTTCATAACCCTAACAGAGAGGTTTAGTTACCCATGAGTGCGAAGGAAATCACAATAGACATTGTTATTATACCACAATAAAGATTACATGTAGTAGTTGTGTGGTAGGCGTTAGGCGTGAATTCCTAGCAAAGTAACGTTTCTCTTGTTGCGAAAATTAAGAATTGAATAGATGAATAGAAGAAGAATAAAAAGTAGAATTAAAAGTAGTAGTGAATGAATTGTAAGGTAAGATGAGAGTTGTTGTTAAGTAGAATAATTTTTAAAAATCTCTAGCAAAATAGGGTATTTATAATACCCATATCCTATTCCTACTAAGCTAATGAAATACTTAACCAAATCCTACTAAGCTAATGAAATGCTTAACCCAATTGTACTAGGTTAATGTATCATTATCCTAATTCTAATAAATTACTGCTAGTCCCCAAAGTCTTCAGAATTGTTGTTTTAGCCCGGGAAAAATTTTCCATGCGCCACTTTTGGTCCTTGGCGTCCAAGACTCCCTTTTCTCCTTTCGTGAAGCTTTCTTTGGTGTCAAGTTATCCATAAAATGCTGAATTCTACATCATTTATACCTTAAACTTTGCTAATCATGTTCGTTAGCTCACTTACAAGAAAAAGGACTAAAAGTGCATGAAATATATAATTTGTTCTCAAAACATTGCTAAAAATATGGGTAAAATATAGCACTATAGGCGTGTAAATTCGCCTATCATCACATACCTTTTAAAATGTGAATTTTGGTTGAACGTTGTCACTTTTCTAAGTCATAATATTTCTAGTAAGGGAATCATGGTGGATCCGCTAAAGGTTGTGGAGGTTAAGAAGTGGCCTAGACCCACGACTCAATAGATATTTGGAGATTTTTTAGTTTGGCTAGCTACTACAAGAGGTTTGTAGAGATTTTCTCTTCTATAGCGGCCCCATTGACTAAGTTGACTCATAAAAAGGTAAAGTTCTCTTGGTCGGATGCGTGTGAGGGTAGTTTTGAAAAGCTGAAGGATAAGCTAACTTTAGCTCTGGTTTGACCTTGCCTGAAGGCACTGAGGGATTTGTTGTTTACTGTGATGCATCCCGGGTGGGATGTGGTTGTGTTTTGATGCAGCATAGAAAGGTGATAGCCTATGCTTCTAGGCAGTTGAAAGTGCATGAGAGAAATTATCCTACTCATGATTTGGAGTTGTTAGCTATGGCATTTGTATTAAAAATCTAACGGCACTATTTGTATGGGGTGCATATGGATATCTTCTCAAATTATAAGAGCCTATAATATGTATTTACTCAAAAAGAACTTAATCTCAGGCAGAGGAGGTGGCTTGAGCTTCTCAAGGACTATAACTTGAATTTTTACTACCATCCAAGTAAAGTTAATGTAGTTTTTTATGCTCTTAGCAGGTTATCCATGGGGATTCTAGCTCATGTGGATAAAGAGAAGTAGGAGTTAGTGAAGGATATTCACCATTTGGCTAACTTTAAAGTTTGCCTTTTGGACTCTGAGGATGATGGTGTGTTCGTTCAAGAAGTGGTGCGGTCATCTCTTAGAGCAGAGATCAAGGAGAAGAAAATGTTAGATCCTGTCCTATAAAAGATCAATGGTGATGTTGGTGGGCAGAAGGTGGTGGCCTTCGATATTAGTGGTGATGGTACCTTGCAGTACCAAAGGAGGTTGTGTGTTCCTGATGTTGATATTTTGCGAGAAAGGATCTTGGCTGCGGCACATGAATTGCACTATGTTTTTCATCCGAGTTCGATGAAAATATATCATGACCTCAAGGAGATATATTGATGGAAAGGTATGAAGAAGGATGTGGCTAGTTTTTTAGCCAAGTGCATGGTGTGCCAATAAGTGAAATTTAAGCACATAAGACCCGAAAGATTGTATCAGGAAATTGAGTTGCTTGAATGGAAATGGGAAGTAATCAATATGGATTTTGTTACCGGTCTTCCTCTATCTCGAAATCAATTTGATTTGGTTTGGGTCATCATGGATAGGATGACAAAGTTGTCTCACTTTTTACCAGTAAGGACTTACTTTTTGGCTGAGGATTATACGAGGTTGTACCTTCATAAGATTGTGAAGCTGTATGAGGTACCTATTTCTATCATCTTTGATCATGGTATGCAATTTTTATCTCACTTTTGGCGGTCAGTTTAGAAAGGGTTGGGGACTAAGGTTAGTCTGAGTACTTCTTTCCACCTGCAGATGGATGGGTAAGTAGAGAGGACTATTCAGACATTGGAGGATATGCTTCGCACATGTGTGATTGGCTATGGTGGTAGCGGGGTTGAGCATCTACCTTTTGTAGAGTTTGCTTATAATAATAGTTACCATTCTAGTATTGGTATGGCTCTTTTTGATGCATTGTGTGGTAGGAGGTGTAGATCTCCTATTGGGTGGTTTGAACTTGGTGAGGCAGATATGTTTTTACCCCAATTTGGTTTTCCAAGCAATGGAGAAGGTGAAGGTGATTCGAGATAGGCTTAAGGCTGCCTAAAGTCGCCAAAAGTCCAATGCAGATGTAAGACGAAAAGACTTGGAATTTAAGGTTGGGGATAGGGTGTTCCTAAATGTATCTCCCATGAAGGGAGTGATGTGGTTTGGGAAGAAAGGAAAGCTTAGTCCCCGGTATGTTGGTCCTTATATAGTCTTGAGAAGGTTTAGCAATGTTGCTTATGAGTTATAGTTGTCTTCTAGTTTGAACTCCATTTATTCGGTATTTCATGTCTTTGTGTTGAGAAAATGTGTAGGTGGTCTGTAACGCCCCAAAATCTCACCCAAGAGCGTCACACGGTGCTTAAGGCTACAAGTAGCCCCAAGCTAACCCTTTAAGCCTGTTACCATCTCTATCTCTCACTTTGGGATGTCAAACCAAACAATAATACTATGATATATTAACTCAAAACTAGAATAACTGGAAACATATTCTGAAATATCAAATACTGAAAGTCTAAAACACAATTGCTAGTCTATTCTGACAAAGCCTTCACTACTCAAACTGCAGAGCCATCAGGACAGACCCCTAGTTGACTCGAACTAATATGAAAGTAATAACAACTAAAAATCTGAGAAAGTAGGTCCTCGAACCATGAGGACTCACCAACTGTGGGATATAGGCAAAGGCACTCGGGAATCACGATCACTACTAAGACTGAGCACCTGAACCCACATTATAAGACAATGTAGCATATAGACGTATATGTGGATCAGCACTTTAGGAATGTACTGAGTATATGGGGGTGTATGCATTTACATAAAACAATATTAATACTCTTTAATAAAATCATGCATGCAAATAGGAATGACTCACATAGCTTGAATAAGTCTAAAATATAAAACTCATAAATCATGAATAGTGAAATATGTAACACAAATCTCGTGAGTCATTATACTTAACTTTAAAATCTATGCTCTCCTCTTATTCTCAGTACTTGAAGGCTAAAGGAAGCTTTAAACAATACTTTCAAACTCATGCTTTTATCTTGCTGAAAGTAAAACTTCTTTAAAACTTAGAGCTTATAGAACTTTTAGGAACTTTAACACTTGGGAACTCTAGAACTCTTTTAGACTCGGGAGTTTCTTCTAACCAACATAAACCATGTGAGCTACATGGAGTCTAATGTCTTTCCCACATTGGGAAGAGCTATTCTACCCTTGTCATCGAAATATAATCTTAACTTTAGTGATCACTATCTTAACCCATTTGGGGTAAATCAGAAACCTACGGCGGAACGTAGTTCTAGGGCATAAAACCTTGGAATCATACCCAACTTGGTGCTAAATACTACTCTCATACTCAGCTCAGAACTTTTAGGAAATCCACCTTAAAATAACTCAAGGGTCTATAATAAAGACCAAAATATATTCCTCTTTTCTTTAAATCATAATCAAATGTGGATTCCTCTCTTAGCTTAGACCCAAGGGGTTAAATCTTTAACTAAAATCTGAAAATAGCTTAGCTATGGGGTACTTATAACCCAAATAGTCTTGAACAATAAATCTTAAAATGAGGTTCTATTGACCCAAACAGTAAATCTCAAGTCAACATCTCAAAATTCATGCTTAAGAATAAAATTACTCATAAGGTATCTTAAATTTGTAAGTCTCATCAATAAGCATAGAAACATATGCAAAATCATGTTATTTGACTTTTAATTTATGGGAAGTATCACAACCTTGCAACTAATGATAATGGGTGAAAACCCAAAACTCAATTTCATGTAAAATCTCATAAATTGCAGAAAACTTGTAATTTAAAATAAGCCTTTGGGCACAAGGGTGAAAGGATTACCCTTGTTCAAACCCCACATACCTTAGATTGTGAAATTGGATGAACAAGCTTTCTTGAGACTCTTTTTGGAACTCTTGAGAGAGGGTTCTTCAAGCCTTTGACTTGGGAACCTTGAATCTTAACTCAATTTGTAAAATCTATGGTGAGTTCTTGAATTTCTTGGAGGAAGATTTGGATTTTCTCTAGAGGGTTAATCTTGAGAGAAAACCCTAGTTTTTTATGTCTATGAAGAATATGAAGCTATGTGCTTCTTTTTGGCTATATCTAAGTGTAAAAAGGGTGGAAAAAACCAAAAAACCCTTTTAAAAATGACTTAAGATCACTCATCGGAATAGGCGATGGTGGGTGCGATGATCTGTCGGCCCTGACCATCGCACCTAGGCCAGAATTGGACTTTCTGTCTTGCCTGCGACGGCTGGGTCGACGGTCCATCGCTAGGTCGACGGTCCGTCAGCCTTACCATCGCACCTAACTAGAATGAGGTCTCACTGCTTTCTCTGCGATGGTTTAGGTGACGGTCTGTCGGCCCTCTTCGTAGCACCTGGGCAGTTTCGACTACATTCTGTTAAACATCCATATCTTTCTCTTCTGGTGTTGAATTTTGACAAAATAGGAAAATTCCATATGATTTAAACACTAATCACTTTGAATCCATTCCTTGGTCTTCTAAGAGCAAAATTAGGCTTCACTTTACAGGCTTTAATGCCTTAGACTACGAGGAAACTTTGCAGGGTCTCACATGATCTTTCATTGGTTGTTCTTTAAAAAGGGTTGGGTATTTTGGATTCTCTATCTTATGAACAAATCTTGGTTGAGATCTTGGATCATTAGGTTCATCGGTTGTGGACCAAGAATGTGGCCTTGGTAAAGGTTCTATAGAGGAACTATAAGGTGAAAGAGGTTACTTGGGAAGCGAAAGAGGACATGAAGTCCAAATATCCACATCTATTTTTCAATCCGGATATTCGTGCAGAAGGTATGTGTTCTTTGCCATACTTTTGTTTTCAAACTTTGCTAAAGAAAAGGTTAATTCCTTGCATCGTTGTTTTCTAACTTAGTTAAAGGTCGGAATGGAGGTGTTAGGGTGTAAATCATGCTTATACTGCCTTGTCCATTATTCGGGGATGAATGATCCAAGTGGGGGAGAATTAAAAAAACCTTGGATTTTAACCCTTAAAAACTTTCTTAGTTTTTGACTTTTAGACATCATACAACTAGGGGGTACTAGTTGTATGATAGGGTATGGTTTGGTGGGTCTTGGTCATATGGTAACCAGTGTTGGTTGGTTGGTTTCTGTCTAAGGTACGGTTGGGTTATACTAGTTGTATCTTAGGGTACTAATAGTATGTTGCCAATCGCATGTTGCCCTATGTTTAACCTAGAGGATTCTATTTTGCCCAAGATACGAATTTAGGGTACTAGTCGTATGGTTGGGTATGGTTTAAAAATAGTGGTTGTATGTTGGACAGTGTTAGGGTCTAAGTGGAGGCCTAGGGTATGAGATAAGGGTACCACTCATACCCTAGGGTATGATTTGAGGGAGGGTGGTCGTACCTTCTTGCAAGAATTTTATACAATTTAAGTTGGGGGTAATATGGACATTTATCCTCTTAACCTCTTAAGTCCCCACGACTTATAACACTATTGGGACATTATTTACCATATTATTTTAATCTTAAAGACTTAGAACACTCTCTCAAATTCTCTCAAAGATCTTGGGTCAAGGAAGGTTAGAGTTTTATCAATAAGATCAATTGGGGGCTTGCAAAGGGTGATTTCTCTCCGTCTTTTTCGTAATCTAAGGCATTTTACTCCTCCCTCATTGTTAGTTCAACTAAAGACATGATTTAATATATGGTTTTCATGGCATAATTATGGTATGGTCTTGGGTTTACAAATATATGTTGGGGCTTTTGGTTATAATGGTTGGTTATGGTTTTCCTATGTCTTAATTATGATTTTTCATGTTTTAATGATAGTTTGAACATGTGGTTGCATGGGAATGATAAATCGGTACTTGTTTTTGGTTTTGAAAATTATATGCCCCTAATGTGTTTGTTAAAATGTCTATGAGAATGCTTTTACTACATAGTTGGACTTTTAATGAAACTATTGCATGGTATAACTTAGTAATGGAACCTAAACTGGATTGGATAGTTTTAAATGGTCAAATAGTAAGGTTTTGGTGGTCATGGTTTGGTTTAATTGAAAGCCTTATGGGGTACAAGGGAATCCCCCAAGCAAACATATTAATTAACTACTTATAGGTTCATGACAATCCCCCAAGTTAACATAATAATGTAATCTATGGGTATATGGGAATCCCTTTTCTTTAAAAAGGTTGGCTAAGGACATCGCGTGCAAAGTGTAGTCGGTATGACGATACCACTATTTATAGCCATGGTTAATAATAAATGAAATGATGGTTTAGTTATGTGTTAATGATTTTAATTGGGCAATAATGGCGGGGTGTAATAACTAAACATGAAGGTGTGAGTCCAATAGACGGACACTGGAAACTTATGTTTGTCGATATGAGGATTTGTCATGGCGACCATAAATAATACTTATGGGGGTACACGAGAATCCCCTAAGTTACATTTGTATATTTGTGTCATGGAAAGAGAAGGGTACATGATAATCCCCTACTCCCATGGTATCTACGGTTTGTGTGGCTACACACATCGATTTTCATTCAGGGGGTAACACTAGACCCATATAGCCCGTGGGTGGTTCTAGGATGGTTATGCTACACATACCTAGGTTAATGATTTTAAGGCATGCTAAAAATCGGTTCCCTTTCCTGGCATAGATTATATCAATATATATATGTTTGGTTGTGAGTGCATAGGGTGATTTACTTGGTTTCAAAGGTTGGTATTATTTTATACTTATCCTGAGTGCATGCTAGTGCTCACCCGCTAACCCGTCTTCGAGCGTTGTATCCTCACGCAATGTAGGAATCAACCATTCTACTCCTTCTGCTTAGTGGTCGAATTCGGGATCAGCTTATGGTGGATTAAAGTGGTAAGCTTCCATATTCTAGAAGGCTCTATTTTATGTCATAAATGTCTTTACATACTTAAGTCAATTTATAAACTATAGTTTCGGCTATGGTCGGGGGCATGTCCCGATCAGATATTATTTTACTTTTGGATAAAGGCTTTGTGGGACTACTATAGGTTGGTATGAGCGGTGTCGGTATTGGTGTCAACCTTGACATTGATATTGGTTTTATGACTGATACTGGTGGGTTATATTTGATTTATGATTGTTCCATTTTGTTTTGGATTATATATAAACATATTGGGTTATTGTCTTAGTTTAGTTGGTTATTGGACGGATTGACTTGGTTGGGTTGGTCTAGGAAGTAGACTTATACCAAAGTCATTACATCTTCAAATACACTATCTTTTTATATGTTCGGAATTTATTCAATTCAGGGTATGCTCTTGGAGGTTGGGTTGGGTATTGGGGGTGGGCCCCGGTCCTTGTTAAACTTGGGATGCCCATTGAGACAAGGCCCTGGTTCAGATCATGTTACTGAGTTCTTGCTAATTTCTTTATTTATTCATACAACAACAACAACAACAACAAACCCAGTGTATTCCCACCTGGTGGGGTCTGGGAGGGGGGTAAGATGTACGCAGTCCATACCTCTACCTTTAAAGAAGTAGAAAGGCTGTTTCCGATAGACCCCCGGCTCAAGACACAAAACACCAGATACCACACAAATACAAAGTAAAGCACCGAATATTTTATCGAAGACTAAAATTATTACTTTTTGACAAAATTAAAAGTCGAAAAGCGTAAAATGCATAAGGGACTATGTTAAGCCTATCCTTAAACTTAAGCAACCACCTTTTAAAATATAATATATAATAAACGAGAATGAAGTAGCTGAAGTAGACTACTTATGATTGACGTGCTTGCTTTAGCTGGTTCAACTGTGGTTTTACTATATTACTCCTAATTAATTATTAGAAGTTATTTACATATTAAAAATTAATAATATTTAAAAAAATTAAAATAGACATTTATGACATGACTGTTTCAGCTACTTTGACCGTGATTTTATTGTATCGCCCCTAATTAATTATTATATGACATTTACATATTAAAAAATTAATGATATTTAATAAGAAAAAAAAGTAAAATAGATATTTATGACATGTCTGCTTATGCTGCTTCAACCATAATTTTACTATATCACACCTAATTAATTATTTATAAGTTATCTAAATGTTAAATTATTATTTGCTGAAGCGGACTGCTTATGGTCGACATGCGTACTTCTGTTGCTTCAATTGTGTTTTACTATATTACCTCTAATTAATTATTATAAAATTTTTACGTATTAAAAAATTAATAATATTTAATAAAAAATTAGAATAGATATTTATGACATGACTGTTTCAGCTGCTTTAATCGTGATTTTACAATATCACCCTTAATTAATTATTATATGACATTTATATATTAGATAATTAATAATATTTAATTAAAAAATAAAATAGATATTTATGACGTGTCTGCATAATTTTACTATATCACCCTAATTAATTATTATAAGTCATCTAAATATTAAAAAATTACTAATATTTAATAAAAAAAGTAAAATAGACATAAAATGATAAATTAACTCTTGATGTTTTGAATTAATTTAACATCTTATATGAGGTTCACTTAAATTTTTTTCATAATTATTTTTATAGCAATTTTGCAATATCACTTGTAATTAGTTATTATGAATCATTTAAGACATACCTACTTCGCTACTTCAATTATGGTATTTGATTGACTCACAAAATTAAATCAGTGTCGCTTAAATTCAATAGAAGAAAAATTATTATAAATCACAATGATTAGAAACATAAATTATTTTTAAAATATAATTGACTATCAATGATACAAAAATTTGAACAAAGAAAGTATTATAAATTAGCTAACAACTTAAAATAGTAAATTACAATGTTAAAAAATAAATTTTCATAGTTAACAACTTAAAATATCTAAAAAATAATTAATAGGTTATACATTTCAAAAAATGTATTACTTAAAAATTACATAAAAAATATTATAAATTACAAATAGTTAACCATTTAAAATATCTAAAAAAATAATTAATTTGTTATATATTTCAAAAAAAATATGTAAAAAATATATTAATCACCATAATTAACAACTTAAAAAATATAAAATATTTGATTGACTTTCAAAATTTTATAGGTGTCATATTAACAACTCAAAATATTCTTATACAAATCTCATTAATTAAAATATAATAAATATATCTAACTAAAATTATCAACTAAAAAAATAAATTTTTTAATTAAATGATAAAATTACACATTGTAGAATTTTTAAGTATCAACTTGCGGTTGTCAACTAGTTTATGATATACTTAAAAAAGTGCAACCACAAGGGTTGGTGTGATGTTCAGCAAACAAGAGGTTGGGGGTTCTATCCCATTTCTGATGAATGAAAAAAATTGTGTGATCAGTTTTCTACCACTTAGTGTGCCTACTACTCCCGTAAGAACGGAGAATTAATGTTACGCTACCTTGGAAACCAAAAAAAAAAAAACTTAAAAAGAGTGCAAGTGTTAAGCGTGTACTAAATAGGCTATTTTGAACTTACTCTCATACATAAATGACCATTTTTGTCATGTTGTCCAAAAATAAGGGACTGTTATTAGAAAGGGAGCAATTGGAAGGAAATCAGAGAAAGATGGATCCTCCTCCTCACTCGCAAACACAGATATCGAATAACTGGCGTGGTGCCAAATTTATTTGGCGTGCTGTTCTCATCTTCAATCTCGGTCTAGGAGGTAAAACCCAAAACTTCACCGCTGCATTTGTATTGTTTCTTGTTGGTTTTAGTGGGAGTAAGAATTTTTGCCCTGTTTTCCTAAGAGCTTAAATGCTTTTGGTCTGTTGATATGTCCTTAATCTGCTTGCTTACATGAAAATGAAAGAATTTGAGTTGAGTTTGGGCTGCATTTTGTTGTGCATGTCATTGATGTATTGGAGGATAAATAAATGCGGTATGGTATTATTTGATTTTTGTTAAGATCCTTTCCTTTGTGGATATCCAATGTTTTATGGCTTACGAGAGTGAAAGTTAACAAACGCCAAATGTTGCTTATTTCAGTTGATTCATTATCCTTCGATTGCAAATATAGATTCTGGCAGCATAGCCTGGATGTAGTAGTTCCTTCTCGATATCCATTCAGAAACATGTTACTTTAGTGTGTAGTAACTGTAATTTAGATCCTTACACAGAAAGAATATGCGCCATTTATCTGTTTGGGGATTTCAAGTTGAACTTCATCTTCTATCAGTCATTTAGGCTAGAATATAAAAGGAAATTCACTTCACTTAAGTTCCCCTTTGTGCTTGTCTATATAAATGAGTACTTCAAGGAGCGTGTTGCAGATTAAGAGAATTGATGGCGCTCCTGTTCAACTTTGATCTTACTATGTTGGATTTTTTCTCGCTCTAAAACCTAGAGTTGGACCTGTGATTTGATAGGCATATCGTCTTAAATTCTTTGAGTTTCTCTTTCTTGTCTATATATTACAGTTGTTTCATTGGATATGCAGTTCAATTATCAGAATTGGATAACCGTAGAGCTAGCGGTAGGTTTTGCTCCTATTATTATTGATGCAAATTAGGTCTTGGCTAATACTGTACTTAGCAAACATGCAACGTTTAATCGAGGTAGAGGAGGTGATGACACAGATTATTTATGTGGGAAAAGCATTTTGATTGACTCAACCTTTGTAGTACTTTCTTCAAATACTTTTTCTTTCTCACTGGAGTGTAACATTATAGTTTTAAATTTTACTCATAATGCATGGAGCCATCCTCTTGTTATAAAAGGTATGGAGCCATCTATCTAAAATGCTCCATATCAAGTACGTCATGGAGGGTGGCATGAACTTGCATTCCAATTCCTGGCGAGCATTTTACATAAAATTGTCATTCTTGACATGTTCTAATTGAAATTCGGGTTGGGGGGGGATTGAAATTTTTTTTGAGTCGACTGATCGGCTTGGTCAGTTAGCTCTCCTGCAAGTTAGTATACACAATAAGATAGAAAGAAACTGAATGTAGAAACTAAAATATAAGGAAGAACACAGAGTTTTATACTAGTTCTGATCACCAATGTGGTGCCTATTCCAGTCCTTGGGTTGCAAGGATTTCCTTTAGAGTTTGATGTAAAGTATGAGTTACAGCATAATTAGAAAAGTCCTGGATCTCAATCTGTAGTTGTCCCGATCTTATGACACAACCTCGAGTGGTATAACTAAAGGACTAACTCAATCTTTTTCTTTTTTCAACTATTATAAACTAAGAGGATTACAAAGCTTTGTGAAGAGTAAAGATGAGACAGAGTGATAGTTCATGTGAAGTTGCGTGATTATCCTTTTGTCTTCAATGCCCTTATATAGTCTTCATCTTCCGCTGCTTCCTTGCTCTAAAAAGAAAAACCCAAGGGATTTTCTTTCAATCATGGATTTGTATTGATTCCTTGATTGAGAATTCACATCATTGGCTCGTCCATATCAGATATTTCCGTGCGTGTGATATGATCTTCCTTTCCTGAATAGTGGTTCACATCCATACACTTCCATATCAGATATGTCCGTGCAGAGGATATGATCTCTTTCCTTGCCTGGCCTTGCACGAGATCTTCCTTCCGTGATTGGTGCTCCATCATAATCTTTGATTGCCCCTTATGAGGATCTTCCAATGAGTTCTTCCAAATATAGTTCCGAGGTCCCAATTTATTTTCCCATCTTTCAATTCTTTGCTTTGATCTCCTCCGAGGCGGGTCCTGCATATTTAATTTATTGGTTTGTCATTATTAAAATATATTAGGTTATTATAGGAGACTAACAATCTCTCCCTTTTTGATAATGACAAATAATAAACATCAGTTGACTTCCCTGTATATGTGGCTCCCCCGTGCTTGTAGCTAGCTCCTTGTGGCTAATAGCTAGCTCTCACTTTCTTATGGCTCCCCCTTACTTTTAGCTCTTTCTTATTGATGTTGGCTATTTCTCCCTCTTTTGGCATAATGAAAAAAATGCAAGGAAAGACAAGCAAACCAAAACAGCAAGGCAGAATAAATAGACACATCATAGAGAAATAGGCAGATTATGCAGAATTAAAAACAAGACAAAAAAACAGCAGTATAATGTCGGGGAGAGAGGTCGTTAGTATCCCAGTTACAGACCAACGAAAGAGAGGGGACATGCCCCCTTTGAATGAGCAAAGCTAAGAGTCAACATTTTTTATGAAAATAGGTGACAGTGTTGTGCATATTGTGACAAAAGCGTTCATAGAATCGTTCAACATTTTTGGAGAAGCTGGAGTAGGAGTTCTGGACAGATATGACAAGCTCATTGTGAGGGAGTTGGCTTCAGACTTGATGGAGTCGACTTTCTTGAATAACCCTGTTAAAGATTTTGACACCTTGTTGTTTGAGGCCATCGACTAAAATATGCATTTTGCCCACATCAATGCTTGTGTCCTTACCCAGCTGCAACAACTTGCTAGTTGACTCCTGAATATCCATTATCCCTTCCTCGATAGACTTCAGGTGTTCCTTAATCTCCTTTACTTAGTAGCATTCTTACTTGCTTTAGCAAACTCCTTTTTGCACCACTCATTTTCCACTAAAACATATCCCATGCTGGTAAATGTTCTGGAGTCATTTGTGGCCAAAACTTCAACCGCAGGAAAGCCGGAGAGATCAACAGAGTAGTGGAGCAGGATCCGAGTAATCAAAAGACCTTAGGGCAGGCTTGTTGTGGCATGAGTGTCAGTTGCACTCTCTAACATATACTCACGAAACCACATGGCTTTAATTTTGTATTTTTTATCATGCAATACAGAACAAAGACTCTCTGCAGGTGACATTACTTTGAGACCCCTTCTTGGGAATCAGTGTAGTGGTGATGATATGAGCCAAAATTCTGTGTTTGAAACACAAGGATAACGGTCCAAAGTTTGACAGGTTCACTTTAGGATCTGAAACAACTTCTCTTGCTTCCTTAAAGCTAACTTCAAAATTTTCAAGCCAAGTTTCATTCATAAAGGGAATTACCCTAGAGAACTTAGTATCAAACACGTTCTCAAACAGAAAATCATTCAAAATAATATTTGTGTCGAGCACAAGGTTTTTTAACTTAGCACTATCTTGGGAGAGACAGAGGTTAGCATAAAACATTTTGACAGGGTCTTCAAAGACTTCGGATCCACTTAGACGGAAAACAAGAGATAAGTCCTGAGCTTTAAATAGGGGCTTACATTACAATGAGATTCCTTCAATTGTAGGAGATTCACAATGCTTCCGGACACCACTTAGCGATTTTTGTAGGCGATAAACTTCTCCCATTGAGATGCGGTCCAGAACTTGTGCATGTCCTTCGGAGGAAGATTTTCTAGAGAATTGGGGCGAGATTTCTTACTGGGCAAATTGGGGCTAGAGACGAAGTGTTTTGTAGGAATAGTCAATTGCAGGGATTGAGAGGAGGCTATTTGAGAAGAACCAGGGACAATGACTGGTTCTTGATTATTGGAGTGACAATCTGCGGGATTTTTCAAAATATTGGCCATGGATCTAGTTCGGGCCATTTGAAAGAGAATAGGGAAAACACTTTTTCAAGGGGGTATAAAAAGGGTGTGAAGGGAGATGAAACGGTGGGAAGTTGAAAGGTAAAAGTCGATTGAAAAGAAAGGACGTAGTCCTAGAGAAGAGAAAAAGTCAAGAAAATATTTTGGCAGAAATGGAAATGAATAGAAGCTGAAAAAGGCACTACTTAAAGGACGAGGGGATAATGATTAAAAAGGATGTGTAAGTCAGAAAGGAAAAAATATTTGCACATAATTAAAACTATTTTTGCAAGAATGTCAAATATCATATTTGCACATAATTAAAAATATTTTGCAAGAAAATCAAATATCATTAATGCAAATAACACTAAGACTTTTTCTAAGGAAACAAAATCTTTCTTCTAGCAATGATTTTGTAAAAATGTCAGCAAGTTGATTTTTGAAGTCAACAAATTTTAATGCAAAATCACCATTCTCGACATGATCATGAATAAAATGATGCTTAACGTCTATATGCGCCCTAGATTGATGCACGGTGTACTTAGATAGACTGATAGAACTAGCGTTGTCACACATAATTGGCATAAATTCGTAGGTTAAATCAAAATCAAGTAATTGATGCATTATGCATAATCAATGAGTACCATAGTTTCCAATGGTTATGTATTCAACTTCAGTAGTTGATAATGCGACTGAAGTTTGTTTCTTGCTATGTCATGAAATTAAGGCCTTCCCAAGAATTTGGTAGGTGCCGCTAGCAGGGGCGGATCTAGGGTGGTAGGTGGGGGTTCTCGGGAACATAGTAACTTTCGTGCAAATCTTTTAATTATATTGAGAAATCTAGTAAATATATAAGAATTATAAGTTGGGAACCCATAAACGAAGTGTGTCATTGGTCTAGTGGTAAATAAAGAACTTGCTAAAGCTTTGTAGGCCTCTTAGTTGTGGGTTCTTACCCTATAAGCCTCTATATTTGATTTTTTATTTTGCCCAAGGAACCCACAAACTTTAAATCCTAGATCCGCCTCTTGCCGCTAGTACTCTTTCCGTCATTTTTCTCACCTGCAAAGTCAGCATCTGAATAACCAATTAAATCAAAGTTTGAGGAGTGGGGGTACCATAGTCCAATATCCTGAGTTCCAATAAGATCGAATAATTTGCTTTACTGCAATCAAATATGATTCTTTTAAGAGCCGACTGAAATCTTGCGCATTTGCATACACTGAACATGATGTCTGATCAACATGCGGTCAAGTAGAGTAGAGACCCAATCATTCCTCTGTAGGTTTTTTCATCCACATCTTTTCCTGATGTGTTCCGAGTCCAGATTTGTTGAAAGACTCACAGGAGTTCCGAAAGCTTTCCCTTTTTCCATGTCAAACTTTTTGATGAGTTCCTTTATGTATTTATGCCATGACTCTATTTCTCAGGTCATGATGACACCTTCGATAACCCACCAGTAGGTAAGCCAACCCGTAGTCCGTAATTACTAGTAACGGACGACCAAGAGAAATGAAGGAAAAATGCGGAATAAATATAGTAAAAAGGCTAAAATATACAAGATAGTTCCAAAACCCGGTGGAATCAATACAAGAGCTTCTAATGTGACAAGATTACAAAATGAAGTACTAAATGCATATTCTGATACAATCCATCTCTGAATACAACATAGAGATTAGTCTAGCACATAGGAGGGAGAATAGCAATACTCCGAACGTGAGAAGCTCACCTTATGTCTCTGAACCATAGCTGCTCCGCACGATGCACACAACAACGACGAGAACCTGTACTATGATCTGCAGGTTACAGAAGTATAGTATGAGTACTAAACACGTGATACTCAGTAGGCAACTGCCGACTGAGCTCCAAAGATAATGCAAATATGCATTACATGCAAACAGGAATGTAAACTATCTAGGGAACTATCGTAGTAAAGCTAAGGAGGCAATAAGATAAACTATCCTATTCCAGCCATAGTCAGGAACCTAAGCACTATACCGTATATTGTTGGCTTATGTACAAATAAAGAGCAGATGAAGGATATATAATAGTATATAAGGCCTAGGAATATAGATATACAACATGAACACATGAAGGAAGGGAGGGATGTACGGTAATACCATAACTACATATATAAATGTATACATAAACATGGCTAACCCAAAGGTACAACCAAAAGTAGTCATACTAGCATCTTAAGACCTCCTAATCATAGTAGGAACTAGTACTAACATAATCAGGATCTCTAATCCATACATCTAAACATGAGATAATTATCTATAATAAAGCAACCATAAAGAAAAAAATCATTATCATATCTCATATCTCAAATCTCAGTACCAGTCTAGTAATCAACCTGTCACAAACTAACCATAATAATAACACAATACAGTAACTAGCTAGCCCAGACAAACAATACCTAAATCGGGTTCCATAACCCAGAAGGTCCACACAACACACAACACACTGCAAGCAATACTCATCACCTATACTTATGAAACATCCCATAAGGCTAATAGATATATATGTATACTGGTGATAAGAAATGCGCATGCAAGGATGAATGTAAAGTATAATCCATACTACTATAATCGAATCCATTGCCCCGGGGTAAACTTGGGGACTAAATCATTATAAAGTGTTGAAAAGGTCAGTCTCTCTCGATAGAAGTAAATAGTAGTAGTAAAATCGTGGATTGAAATCTATCTTGGTCTAATATTTAAAACATAACATTTAGTCTCAAGGGCTTATAAATCATTCATTAAGATGGTACGATTTCCGTTATGAAAGAATCTATTTTGAAGGTGAAAAGTGGGAATAAATTCCTTTATAGGAGAACAGTAGTAAAATCATGTTTTTAGTTGGAATCGTACCATTTACTATTGAATGAGCATGAATTGTACCGAATCTATGCATGCCTTCACCAATATTCAAATAATACGATTATAAGCATGTAAATGTGTATAAACTACCGCCATGTTCTTTACAGGGGTAAATCACTTCCCGGAATTCAACTAATATCATAATCATGGCCTTGGGCCCAATAATAAATAACTGGCATAACCAAAACACGATTTGGGAAATCATCACCATCCACCACGTAAGGTAGCAAACCTTATAATAAAGGATCATTAGCCTTAACTATGCATAACATGCTAGCAACCTAGAGTAATAGGATCCTAGAAACATAATAAGTATTTCACCTTAAGGGTTGATTCACCCTTCTATCCCCGAGCTCATAAATTAGGCTAAGTCACAGCGTTCTACCCATAATCACATCCTAACATCCCTATCTAACATGCAACATATATATTACACTATCTCATGAAGAAGAGTAGACCGAAGCCTACCTCGATGTCGAACCACAATTGTTGAATCGCCCACAAATTGTCCGCTTTTAAACCATGATCTCGAAATGTTGTCATGCTATCAAAATAGTAATCTACACGTCATTAGGAATAAAATGAGACCCATACTGCTATATTCAAGACGGGTCTAAAAACGGACCTTGAAAGTGAGTTTGAAATTAAAAGGGATAAAGTCATAATTTTATTTTAGATATATATTTCCCATACTCATAGGAGTCTACAACTGAAAACTTATGCGAAAACGAGTGAAAAACGAGGTTCAAATAAAAGAAAAATCATTTTCAAGCTTTACCGGCAAAAACCTCCAAAACCCATTTTGAAATCAATTATTTGAAGTTGTTTTGAAGATGAAATCGAGGGGAAAATGATAATTACTCCCTTCATTTAAAAAAGAATGACCTACTTTCCATTTTAGTTTGTTTAAAAAAGAATGACCCCTTTCTTTTTTTGACAATACTTTAATTTCAACTTTCCACATGACATGTTTATGACCACAAGATTAAAGGGCATTTTGGTGCATTTGACATTACTTTAATTTAAGGCTACAAGATTCAAGTCTTCTTTATTTTCTTAAACTTTGTGTCAAGTCAAAGTAGGTCATTCTTTTTTAAACGGAGGGAGTAGGAGATTAGAAAACTTAACCATGGAAGAAATCTCGAAAACTCCTTTGGAGTCGCTCAAATCCGAGCTCCCAAGCTCTAAAAATGGTAAAAATAACGTTTTCATTCTCAAGTTGGGTGGAAATCACGAAAAATAAAATAGTTCTTGGGAAATGGAGAAAATAGAGTTCTAAATTGGTAGACAATGATTATACGAGGAAAATGCATCGAAAATCATCAAAATCGGAGCTTTCTAGCTTTCAAAGTGTCAAAAATACGAAAAGGATTCAATATCGGTCTTAACCATCAACGAATGCGACATAAAGTTCGCTTTCGCAACCTGGTCAAACAGTCAAATAGTCGCAAACGCAGTCAAAAGTTCGCTTTCGTGACCACACCAGTACCAACAATTTCAAAAACTTGTTTTTGACCCCTGGAACACATTCGGAATCCTATGAACATGATCCAATAGTGCAAATTGATTGTAAAACACGTTCCAGATCCAATGGAATCATCGTTACTTTCATTCGAGATCGTTTCGACTAATTGTATGGCTCAACCCTATAGTTACATTTTTCATATAATCCCCCAATAGCCCAAAATGAGTTTGAAAGCCTCGGGACTTGAACCAAGGGTCCTTTTTTAACCTACAATCAATGTTTCAGAGCTCATGACGTTGTCAGAATTCTCATCCGAGGTCATCTACTAGGAGTTTTTGCCCGAGATCAAATCCTAAACAACGACAACAACAACAACAAACCCAGTGTATTCCCACAAAGTGAGGTCTGGGGAGTGTAAAATGTACGCGGTCCATACCGCTACCTTCGAAGAAGTAGAGAGACTGTTTCCTATAGACCCCCGGCTCAAGATAGAGAATAGTACACAAGGTCATAGTGAAACATGAAACAGGATGGATGACATAACAGAAATAAGGAATAAGAGATGATAAAAATAGATATAAGAGAAATACGAAATAAGAGAAATATGAGCAATTCGAAATAAGAGATAACAAATCTGACACCCACCTAGAATTAACATACACTCGCGGCCCAAAGACGCCAACAATACCCAATCCTTCCTGACTAGAGGCTCCTACTCAAGGCCACAGTCCTAGGGTTACTATTCCAGCTACACAAGCGCTCTCCTAACACCTTGCTACAACCCACGCCTTTACACTAGCCTTCTACCCTTATTTGCGCCTTCCACATCTTCCTGTCTAGGGTCATGTCCTCAATAAACTGTAGCTGCTCCATGTCATGCCTAATCACCTCCCTCCAGTATTTCTTCGGCCTACCCCTACTTCTCCTGAAGCCATCCAAAGCTAGTCTCTCACACCTACAAACTGGGGCATCCATGCCCCTCCTCATTACATGCCCAAACCATCTCAGCCTTCCTTTTCGCATCTTGTCCTCCACTGAAGCCACTCCCACCTTCTCCCGGAGTCTCATTCCTAACTCTATCCCCTCTAGTAAGTCCACACATCCAGCACAACATTCTCATTGCCGCCACCTTCACTCTTTGAATATGGGAACTCTTGACTGGCCAACACTCCGCTCCATACAGCATGGCCGGGCTTCATGTTTATGAGCAAGAAACATTTTCCAAGTAAATCTAGAGAGTCATCAATGATAACAAACACATGTTTTTCCTCCAATGCTAGCTGTTTTGGTGGGGCCAAACAGATTTATGTGGATCGTTTGAAGGGGTTTGGTGGTGCTGACAATGTCTTTGACTTTAAAAAATGTCCGAGTCTGTTTACCAAGATGACAAGCATCACAGATGTGATTCTTCTCGAACTTTAGCTTTGGCAGACCGTTCACAGTTCAAGTCTAGTCAATGGCACGTATGCTGCCATGTCCAAGTTTTCCATGCCACAATCAAGGATCAATGCCACGTATGCTGCCATGTCCAAGTTTTCCATGCCACAATCAAGGATCACTGGTTTGAGTAGTGAGACATGTCAGGGTAGCAAAATCAGTATTATTTAAAACATAAGTGTTATCAATGCGGTCAACCGCAGAGTTGACTGATGCTCAATAAGTTGTGTCTAAGCCCATCAACAAGGTAAACTTCAATTAGCTCGTAGGAAGAGCTAATTTTTACAGAGCCAACTTTTATGACTTTTTCTTTGGAGTTATCTCCAAATCTAACAGATCCACTATCAATTTTCTTTAAGGTGCTGAAGTTTTCTTTCTTTCCGGTCATAATTCTGGAACATTCGCTGTCTATTACCCACATTCCTTTTTGTAGTTTTTGCGGACATATTTCTGCTAAAAAAAAAGAATTAATTTCGTTTAGGTACCCAAGTGGTTTTGGGTCCTTGAGGGTTAGATGTGCTTTCTTTAGGTCTCCAAATCCACATTCCTCTAGATCGTTGCATGCAGTTATGTGATTTGTGCCCCCTTTTCCACAGGTATAACAGATAGGTTCATGATAAGAGAAAAAAGATTTGACAGAGGTAAAAGAGTCGGAGGAAGAAATAGATTTAGCGTTTAAAATATTTGACTTGATAAAACTGTGACTTGGTGATTTTGTAATGTTGTTTAACTGCGTTTTAATATCATCAAGTTCATCTTGAAGCAAGTTGATTTCTATTTGGCTTGCTTCAAGTTGAATCTGCTAGTTTTCTTTCTTCCTCAATTTTCTTTTTTAACCGAGTTTGTCAATTTTTCCTTTTTTGAGCAATTTTGTTGTATTCATCAATGATCTTCGGAAACTCATCAATGATCATATCAAGATTTAATTGAAGAATGTTGCAATTTTGACAGTTAAAGGTCTTACCACAGTGGGTTCACCTATCGCATAAAACACATATTTGTGGTTTCTGCGTCGTCTTCAGTTTCATCTTCATCTCCTTAGGCATCGAAGTTTCTGTTTTCTTAGATGATCTTCTCCTTAATTCCGGATAATTTTGTTTGATGTGGCCCGGTTTGTCGCAATGATAACATCGATCATCATTTCTTGTGAATTTGCTGTTTTTGAAGGTTTGTTGAGGTCTCTGCTATCTTTGCCTTAGAATTTGCCTGACTCCGCTAAGGGCCATTGTTTTGTTGTTCTCTTTGTCTATGTTTTCGTCTTCTCCCAGACTAACAACATTAAAGGCTATAGGTTTCTTTTCTCCTTCTTGCTATACCTCCTTATATAATCTGTTCATAAGTAAGAAGATTATCTTACAACTCATCATATGTCACATTATGGAGATCTTCATCCTCTGGAATAGCTGCCTTGGTTTCCCATGCTTTTGGAAGACTCCTCACTAGTTTCATGACTTGAAGACTGTTTGAGTAGATCATCTCTAGAGACTTAGTTCATAGACAATTTCGTTGACACGTGCGAACATTGACTCCACTCCCTGATTTTCCTCCATTTTGAAAAGCTCGTACTCATTGACTAGAGCAGTGATCCTGACTTCCTTTACTTTGATAGTACCTTCATAAGTTACTTCAAGTTTGTCCCACATTTCTTTGGCCGTTTCGTAGGTCTATATCTTTTTCGTATTCTGCTCGACTAACTGCACAATAAAGCAAACTTATATCTCTAACATTAGTTTCGATTACCTCTTGTTGTTCCTCGGTGATTTCAAAGTTTTCAAAATCGTCCATGCTGTTAGATTCCTCTTCCTTTTGTTTTTCCTTCAGTCCGTGTATGGGTTTCGGTCCTTTCTTAATGACTTCTCAAGCCTGTAAGTCTGTTGACTGCACGAAGATTCTGAATCTGTTCTTCCAGTGCGAGTAGTATTGTTCATTGAAGTAGGACGGTCCTGTTGAGAAATGCCCTATCTTGAAGAAGTGCTCCTGAAATCTGGTAGTTAACCATTTGATCTTTACTCACGTGCAATTGAGCAACTCTTTACGTTGAGACCTGCTCTAATACCAATGAAATTCGGGGGCGGGGGGTGAATTGAATTTTGTTTTGAGTTGACTGTTCAGCTTGGTCAGTTAACTCTCCTGCAAGTTAATATACACAATAAGATAGAAATAAACTGAATACTAAAATTGAAATGTAACGAAGAACACAGTTTTATACTGGTTCGGATCGCCAGTGTGGTGCCTATTCTAGTCCCCTTGGGTTGCAAGGGTTTTCTTTAGAGCTTGATGTAAAGTATGAGTGACAACGTAATTGGATAATTCCTAGAACTCAATTTGTAGTTGTCCCGATCTTGTGACACAACCTCGACTGATATAGCTAAAGGACTAGCTCAATCTTTTTCTTATTTGTAAGTATTGTAAACTGAGAAGATTACAAAGCTTTGTGAAGACTAAAGATGGGATAGTTTCCTGTGAAGTTACGTGATTATCCTTCTGTCTTCAATGCCCTTATATAGCCGTCATCTTTCGGATATGATCTCTTTCCTTGCTTGGCCTTGGGCGAGATCTTCCTTCCGTGATTGGTGCTCCATCATCCGCTGTCAGAATCTTTGATTGCCCCTTATCGGGATCTTCCAGTGAGTTCTTCCAAATATAGTTCCGAGGTCCCAATTTATTTGCTCATCTTTTGATTCTTTACTTTGATCTCTTCTTATTAGTTTATTATTATTAAATCATATCAGGTTATTATAGGAGGCTAACACCAATGGCGGCTCAGATTCTGTGACTTCCTAATAAATTGACAAACATTTCTACTTTTGCAGCTTACCTATTTGCAAGGCCTGCTAAGAAGGATAAAAAGGCTACCACTAGACAACCCATTACTCCAGCTGAGACTACTATTCCCACTCCACTCGCTCCCCACAATTTTGAACCCATCTTTTCTCCTATTCCAGAGCCTGTGAAGGTAGCAGAGTCCCTTTATGTAGAGCGGCAACACAGTTTTTTCGGATCGATGCTAAAAGATAAAGAGGAAGGTCAAACTTCAAAACTGAGAAGAGAAGAAGATAATCAATGAAGAAAAGCTCTACTGAAGCAGTTCGTAAGCAGATTCCATCCCAAAGATCTGATGTAATGTAGATGTTTCGTAATTCAAAAATTTCGTAGGCTGAGCTTAGTTACTGAACCGTCATTTACGACGTGGCATTTTTTTTTGCCACCTTCAATCTAATTGATACTGCTGCTTTTTGAGTAGGCAGTATGGATAATAGATGATTTGGTATAGCAGAATGTTTTATTGCCAGTGGAGGAAACTAATGGAGCTAATCGAGTTCCATGACTTTCATTTATCTAAATGAACTTTTTCCCACTGCACTTCATAAGAGGGTCATTTCTGTTGGCTATTTCACGAGTCAACAAAATGCTCTAATTGTTTATTCTTGATAGTTAATAGGAGTATTTATAGAATCTGAACTTTTTTCTTGACCTATTGGTTATCAAACAACAGTTGCACACCAAATATGCACTTTCCATGTCAAATTTTGTCTTCAACCAGGAAGAAACAAACCCACAAACCCAACTTCCTTCAAACCCTACCATCCAGAAAAAAGTAGAAAGACAACCAACCATAGCATTTAAAAAGATTCATCAATGCAGACGCTCAAATTTGGACAAAGTATGCGCTCATAAATAATCTCTAGTTGCCACTGGCCAATCTAGTATTCCAAGCACCTTTATACAGATTCAGATTTCTCAAATTCTCACTCCCTTTTTCAGAACCTCATAAGCTAATCACTTAAAAGCGTTTCACACTTTCGGAGTATTGCAATTTTGGCAGTTTGAACGCTAACCTTTTTCTTCTCTTATTTTTGTTTAATGATTTGTTAGCTAGGTCTTGCTTTTGTTGCATAATCCTTTAAAAACACCCCTGTGACACTCTTGCCCATTTTTTAGAAAGGGTTGTCTCAACTTTAAAGTCCCCAAGCCCCACTGCCAGTATGAGAGCAAGAAGTATTAGCATATGAAAGTTTTGATTCATAAGTTCTTGCATGCCTGTGTGGATGTTGGAACTAGGTTTTCGATAATAATTTACTGTTTTGCCATTTCCGTGATAAAGGTGGATCCAGGATTTGAACATTATGGGTTTGAGTTCAGAATTCTGCCGTGAACCATATGATTTACTGTATTCAAAGTCTACTATTTCTACTAGTTTGGTTAATTTTTATTAACACACATAGGTTCTGGAGCCAAAGTTATAGGGTTTGGATGAACCGATAACTATTGCACTACATCCCCTTTGTTCTTGGATTTGTGTACAGAATGTTTTGCCGCCTTACATCATTATGTACTGTGCAAAAGCTGTATGTGGATGCATCGTAATGTTTACTGTTGATAGTTTGGTCAGCCACCTTGATATTTGTTGACATTATTTCTTATCTGGTGTAGTAGGAGTAAGAAGTTTAGCACAGTTATATAAGAGCTATAGTGCGCTGTCCTTTGGTACCTGCCCAATCTGTTATTTTTTATGAGAACGAAAGAAATTCAATAGGTTTTTCTCCGTATCATTGCGAAGGTACATTTTATAGTTCATATCATGCATCGGAGGATGCATAAATGTAGTAGTTTATTTGAGTGATTGATTCTTGACAAGGCCCATGTTTTGTTGATTTCAGATGATTCATGATCCTTTTTCTACTCGTTTGGACAGAGTAGTTTGGACACTAGTTGGTTCTTGCTATCCATTCAGAAACATGCAAGTCTAGTATAATTATGTTTAGATTTTCTTGATTACAGATGGAATTTGGGCCTTCAGTTTAGGGGATTTCAAGTTCAACATCACCTTCTTGAAAATATAAGCCTCCACTTTCTGCTTGTCATCATAAAATATTCGTGAATCTTCAAGATGAATATTACAAATTCATAAAACTGGTGGTATTTATGTTGTATTATAATCTAGATAGGAATTACCCGTGATTTGCTAGACATAGAGTATGTGATGGGACCAGTCACACCCTCCGATACAAGTCTATCCCAATTCAAACTCAACAATCAAAGTAATTCAGAAGCGAAGGAGGAAGAATAGAATAATTCCAAAATAATTAAAAATGAAATAGTAATTCAACGAAACATCTCACATCTGTTTGTCACTAGTATAAGTCTCTAATACAGAATGATATCAATACTCTAAAGTATGTTAAATGTGGATAAAATATAAGATAAATTAAGAGAGATTTGGCTAAGTACGGGAAAACGTTAGTCGCTACCTCGATCTCCGCAACATCAATTGTAAGGGGACCCAATCTACTATTTGCTACTCGAACCACTACCTGCATGGGGTGCGGAAGAAAAGAAAAAGGAAAGAAAAATAAGAGTGAGGATGAAACACATGTACTCAACAAGCATCGTCGATAATCGATCATAATTCAAAGTGATGGCGAGGACCACAATCCCAACTATCCAAGGTTCCCTTCAATCTACAATCGATAAATACACTATTTCATCATAAAAAGGTGTCCCAACACAACAATAATAGGAGTATCAATATACAGGGTAGACAAAATAATTCAAATGAGTCAACACTAGCCGTTTTATGATCAGCAAGTACGTTATTTATGAGGAAGATTAATTAATACAGTATATCAGGCTCAATCAAGCATATTCAACCAATAATCTAAGATAAAAGAGTGAGAATGTATAATTATGTGCCTATTATGCCACCAATACTTGCGTCACTACATATCTCACTAATCAAGCCGTAGCCATACCCCACATCTCATAAATATCTCAACTCTCAAATGAATCAAAAAGTAGTATGATATGATGTAATGTAGTAAAATAAATGGAAAATACCCAATATCACAATTGAGGTTCAATCGCACCGTATCTCCTAAAAATTTCTATAATATAATATCTGAATAAGAATAATTACACTAAAAAATATAAGAAAACTAAGTACACGACGTCAAAAGACATAAGAAAAAAATAGTGATGCAATGCAATGTAATGATGGTAGGATGATGATGTAAGTCATCACTTGACTTTTTGTATACACCTTTTGAGCCTCAGTGCTTTAAGATAGGATCCATGGGAGGTTCACACTCATATACTCTCTCAAATCTCAAATTATATCTCAATCTCCTTACTGACACAATTCACGATCAAGAGTTTGATAAAATATTTCATTTTCTATCAAAATCAGTGTTTCTTAGTGGTATCAAATCTTATGAATATGTATGGATGAAATGAGGATGTAATGCTAACAACCAGTCAATATGAAGATAATACTCAATTCAAGCCTCTCTCTCGAAAATCATGATAATGATAGGCAATATAATACTCACATAAGGCCTGTAATATCAAGTCAAATCCCAACTCGGGCATCATGATAATAATGAGGCAATTAATGCATAAATAATATCAAAAATATCAATTCATGACTCACGCGAGCATCACAACAATAATAGTCTCCCAAGTCAATAATAATATTCACATAAACCCCCACTCGGGTAACAGAAAAATAGTAAACAATCTAAAAAACATTATATGACGAAACTTACCCGATCCTAACTTAATCCATATGATAAATGTCATATTTTCCTAAGATGAAGTCACTAGACTAAATAACTAAAAGAAGAACTATGCTGGTTAATAATATGCTCTAATAAAAGAAACTAAACCCCGATAATCACATTAACTATTACAAGTCTATTTATACTCTAAATATTTTCTAAACCTCAATCATTTCATCAAATAACAATAATAACATAATAAACTCCTAAAAGATCCCTAAGCCCTGATCATCACAACAAAGTCTACTAAACATGATTCAAGCTCTAAATATCTATCCACTATCAATTTATTCAAAGTCAGTGAGCCATATATCTATAATTTACTTTAAGCATATTCTCAAATAGCAAGACTAACTAAGATAAGCAACTATGTAACTATAATCCATCAAAAGACTCTGGTACCTGCAGAGATGCTCGTCGTTTCACCCAAGCAGGGCCCCCAAACCCCAAGAGATTCATAATACACAAGCAAACAAGCATACAACACTTCAGAAAAAGTCAAAATACATCCCAACTTGTCTTAAAGAAGATTTGCAAGCCCAAAACACAGTCCGAAGCATCAATCGAAAGCTCTACTCCCTCAAATCATCTCTAAACACATTCTATCTAACCAAATATGACATCTACAAAAGAATTTCATCGATGTCCATATCAATATATTTTGATTTCGGATCTAAAATCACTTTGAAAAATAATTTCAAAAATTTAAGGGTAAAATTGAGATTCTATTTAAGTATCATGTTCACCATACTTTTAGGTTTCTGAATCTAGACATCCAAGAAAAAATGAGTAGACTTTGAGCTTTAAATCAAAGAAAAATTCATTTTATAATTTATAGGGTAAAACCCTCATAATCAAGTTTAAAAAAGATTTGAAGGTAGATTTAAGGAAAATAATGTGAAATAATGACTTCAAAGTTTGGAAACATACCCATGTAAGAATTCTCGAAAACATCTTTGAAATTGTATAATTTTGAGCTCTCAAGGTCTAAAAAAGAAGAAATTATATTTTCCATCAAAACGGAAAAAAATATTTGCTCATGTACACTCTTAATTGCGATCGTGGGTCAGCTATCACGATCGTGGGTTAGGTACAGCGATCACGACTTGACCCAAATCAAGACCTTGTGAACGCAAGCCCTAGGCCACAAATGCAATGAAAAAATTGATTTGGCCCACCAATAATGGCTTCGCGATCGTGGTGCCCACCAATGCGATCACGATAAAGGAAATATTTATTCTTTGAAAATGTGAAAGATGGGTCATGAATGCGAAGAAAGGAGGACTTGCACCAACAATAGTTGGAACCAACAAAACACAAGTCAAAAACTCTTTGAATGGACCTTCGAGAATGTTTGGGAACCAATGAAAACAAATCAATAATAATAATGGATTAAATGCAATGTTCCAGACTCAATTGAATCATCAGATTTTTAAAAAGAGATTGTTTACAATGAATTAGCTTTTGGAGCCCCTATTTCCTGTATGATATGTAAAAATTTTCTTTCTATGTGACATGACAATTTTCCCCTCCTTTGTAGTTGTTGCATGTTGATTTTGGAGTGTGAGGATGGTCGACACAGTTCTCAATACTTTTGAAAATGATTTTGGAGAGTTTGAGTCTCTTGGAGGCTTTAAAAAGTCATTAGTTTGAATTCCATCAACATATTTTATTTTGAATGTCGAATGATAGATAGTTTTATTTGATCCAAAATGTCGAATTTGGGTTGGCAGCGGATTGGCTCGGTTTTGAAATCTTTATTTTTGCATTTAGACCCTCTATTTGAAAATTAGTGAGAATTGCCTTGAAGGGGTCTCAAGGACTAATTTGTTGAAAATTATCCATTTAAAAAAATCTGAAGTTTCCATTGAGTTTGAAATGTCGAAAATAGCTGAGTTACTTAGTTTGTGTTCATGAGCTTTCAAAAGAATTCTGTGGGGTCGATCGACAACTTGCAACTTCACAAAGTTGCTAATGCAGCTGAACTTGGTGCAACTGCTTTAGAGGCCAAATACCTCTTTAGTGATAGCCTTTTTACTGGCATAACACCGCTTTAGCGATCAGTTGACTTTCGCCTCAGTCGCTAAAACAGACACCTAACTGCTTTAGCGTAGGTGACCGCTTTAGCGAAGTATAGCCACGAAGGTTAGGTTGCTTTAGCGGTCATTTAGTCGCTAAAGCAGCCATCCCTAGTATATATACCCATTTTTTCTGTTCATCTATTTTCAAGACTTGAAGCTTTGGATTGGGACAATTTTTAAGTTTTTCTTCACAATTTGAGCTTAAGTAAGCTTCAAAATTTTGTTTACATTAATTCCTATTGGTCATTTCTTCAAAAACACCTTTTAATCTTGATTTCAAAATGAGTTTCTAGGGGGGTGTTTGCCAGTAAAGCTTAAAAAGAGTTTTTTTTTTAGTCAAACCGCATTTTTGATGCGTTTTCTCATGGATTTTCGATTGCAGACTCCTATAACCTTGGGGCACTTTTCTAAAATAAAATTTCAGATTTTATCCCTTTTATTTTTTAACTCATTTTCCACCATTCTTAAATATAACTGATATGGGTATCATTAGCTTTCTTTTAATGTGCGGCTATGATATTTGAATGTTTTAGTTGATTTCGAGACCAGTCGATATGGGAAAGGCTTTATGTTGAAAGCTTTAGGCTTGAATTTTTACATTTTAAGGTAAGTTATTACTTAACTTTATTAGGTTGGGTAGTTAATAAATAAGTAATACATGTTATGAGTTAGGGAAAAAAGTTTCTAAATATCTTAAAAATGCTCTCTTCTCTCACCTACTAGCCATTACCCACTGATAGCCCCATCCACTATCGCGGATGGCCTGTACGAACCACTGGTTAGCCATCCAAGGCTGACCAATCCACCCCCACTCTCTAACACTGATTATCCCCCTTTTTCCCCATCTAAGTCACTGAAACCTAACCCTAATTCAACATTGGATAAGGACCTAGATAATTTGCCTACAAATATGCCTACTATGGAGGACAAGAGTATTGAATCTTTGAAGACTAGTAATTATTTCAACTTATTAGAAGCTCTTGTCAATGATGAAATTACTACGACTGCAATGGAGGTGATCCCTATGAAATAAATAGTATACAAAGTTGGAGTTCCCCATATCTAGTGGATTGAAAAAAAGTAAACAGAGTGAATACCATAGAAAACTTGTAATTTACGGTTATCGAGAAATTTTCTTATAGTTGGCCTGAAATTGATGAACTTCGATCCAAAATCCCAAAGCAATGTAATGTTAAGGGTGAGTGTACCGTTGGACTACTTTGACACAAGCATATTCTCATTGGATTTAGAGAAAACATGATTTTATTAACATGCTATCCAAAAATGTTTACTATTTTTTTTGGATAAAGAAGGTTACTTCTATAACATGAGACCCTTAATCTATTATGGCAAATTTAAAGTGGATGAAGAAACTACTCAGGCCTTAGCTTAGATCTCCCTCTCTAATCTTGAACCCATGTTTTTGTCAAGGAAGCATTGTTCTCAATTGCCAAAGCAGTTGGCAAGCCTCTTATTTGGATTCAACCACTATTAATAAAACTAGACCTAGTTGTGTGCTGGTAAAGGTGCAAGTGGATCTCTTATCTGAGTTTTCGAAGTTTGTTGATATAGGAATTATTAACCCCATCCCAAATGAATCTAGAATTGAGAAGATTAAGATTTAGTATGGCATGGTTCCAAAGTACTGTAAGGAGTGTAAATTGAAGGGACATGATGAAAAAGAATGTAGAATACTCCACCTGGAATTAATGAAAAAGATACTTCAAGAGGAAGATAATGCCCAACAGGAGAAGGTAGAGAAATATGGGTTACTTAATGCTTAATGGGAGAAGAATAGAATGACAAGGTAGTGGAACCCTATAAGTTGAGTATTTAGATTTGACAAAACATCTGAAATTATGTTTAATGATAAGGCTGTATCTGCTATATGTAGTGATGATGAACAACTAAACTACAAGGGACCAGGTCCCTGGATGTGTAAGGAACAATACATTTGGCACGCGTTGTTTGCACAGTTTTATCCTCTTGTGTAACAAACTTGCAAGTGTTATTTTATATTGATTAGGACAACTAGTCCAATGATATTTCAACCCTATTCAATACTCATCTATAAAAAGAAAGAGACACTTCTTCAACAAATGAGATTTTTGCAAATTCAAGAGAGGAAAGAGATAGAAGCAAAAACTCCACTGCTCAAGTTCTTAGCTATTTATGTGAGCTTAAATTGAAATTATTCTTGAGTTAGTACTGATTTGTAACTAAACTACTCATGCTATAATAGTAGTGTTTTTCTCTTTGAGTAGAGAGTGCTTAGGTAGAGTTGCCTAAGTGTGAGGCTGATTAGAGTTAACCAGCGTAGAGTGTCCTTGGTAGAGTTACCAAGATGAGCTTATAGTAGAGTTATTACAAGCGAAAGGAGCCTAGTGGTAGGATAAAATCTAGGCTGTAATAAGGAGGTTGATTATAGTGAATTTCTTGAGGTTCCTGTGAGGGCAAGCAATGGTTTTTTCCTTCCTAGGTTTCCACTTAAAATTCTTATGTTTTTACCTTCCTGCATTGCATTTGTTTTTTAGCACCTCATAGTTGCTTTACTGTTCTATCGCTTGTGATTGACTTTGAGGAACCTGGTCCCTTATTGTGTGGAGCAACCACCAAGGGTTCCAACAGTTAGTATCAGAGAAGGATCACTCTAAAAGGTTTACACCTAGAGTGTTCTGGTTATCATGGCTGCTTTAACTGAACTGGGGGTAAAAAGAAAGCAAAAAGGGAGAGATTCCTGACTTTGCAGACTCTAGAGTCTGACCTAGGTGAAGAAGACACTGATGTTGCACTTCTGGCAATGAGGATTGTTAGAGCTATATAAAGGGGTGGTCAGCTTAGCAAAAAGAATGATCAAAATCTTGAAAAAAAATGCAGCTAGCAGTATAATAAAGAAGATGTTGGCTGCATGGGAAGACTCCACAAATAAATCTAAGAAATACAAGGAGGATGGAGATGGTTTAATGCTAAAACATGATGAGAAAAAAATAATCTCAGGACCCTGTATCTCTTTAATGGCCACTACTGTAGATAGAGAATAAAATGTGGTAGAAAATGTGGATGACACCCAAAACTGGTTTATGAATAGTGGTTGTTTTAGATAAATGACTGGGAGGGTTGATTGTTTTTTCTCTCTCAAGGCACTTCAAGGAAAAGGTGTGTCTTTTGGAAATGACAAAAAGGTTACATCCAAGGTGTTGGAAAAATTAGAAAATCACCTCATCATGCAATAGAAGATGTGTATTACGTGAATAGGCTAAAGTATAGTGTTCTAAGTGTATCTCAAATATGTAACAAAGTAAATGTAAAATTCTCATCTGATGGATGCACCGTATCAAGCATAAAATCTAGAAAGATTATTCTAAAAAACAAAAGGATCAAGAACATGTATGTAGCTGATCTAGAGTCTGTGGTCGATGGGGAATTAACTTGTTTAAGTGCACAAAGGTGAAGATGCTAATTTGTGGCATAGAAGATTAGGGCATGTGAGTTCCTCCTTGTTAAACAAGCTGATTTCAAGGAACCTGGTCCGTGGCTCGCCAAAGCTGAAATTTCCAGATAACAAAGTTTGTGATGCTTGTGTTAAAGGTAAACAAACCAGATCCTCCTTCAAATTGAAGAAGCAAGTAAGTACTTCCAGACTTCTTGAAATACTTCACATGGATTTATGCCGAACTATCAAAGTTAAACGTAAAGGAGGGAAAAATATGTGCTGGTTATTGTAGATGAATGTTCCAGGTTCACCCGGACAATATTTATAAGAACCAAAGATGAAACATATGGGGTTCTTGTGGCTTTTGCCAAGAAAATTCAAGTGAGGCTAAATTGTAAAATTGCTAAAATTAGGTCTGATCATGGGACTGAATTTGAAAATTCTGATCATGGAATAAGTCATCACTATTTTGCTCTCAGAACTCCACAACAAAATGGAGTTGTTGAAAGTAAAACCAGTACTCTTATAAAGATTGCTAGGACTATGCTAATTGATAGTGGTCTTTTGATGAGTTTATGGGTTGAAGTAGTGAATACTGCTTGTTATGTGACTAATAGGTGTTTGATTAGATCACTTCTGAATAAAACTCCATATGAGTTGGTATTCAATAGAAAGCCTAGGATAGAGTAGTTCAAACCTTTTGGATGCAAATGTTTTGTACTAAACAATGGGAAGAGAGAAGTGGAAAAATTTGATTCCAAAAGTGATGAAGCTGTATTTGTCAGCTACTCCTCAACTAGCAAATATTACAAAGTTTTCAGTAAAAGAACTTTGTTTGTTGAAAAAAGTATTCATGTAATCTTTAATGGGTCAGGAAGTCATATAAACACTGGAGATGGTGAAAGTTCAGAAGATGAAGAACTCTTTCCTTTTCAAAGGGACGTTATTACGGAAGATGATGATCAAGCGATTAATGGTACAAATGAAAGTGATGATGATCTAGGATCTCAACCATAAATTTTAGCTCCACTAGAAGAACAACTAGAGGAAACCAGTTAGAATTCATATGGACCTGGTCCCAGTAGTATTAATCTCAGAAGGAAAAATTGGAGGTACAAATCCTTTCATGCTCTTGAGAACCTGAATACACCCTGGAAATTGGAGTTCAAAAAAGAGCTCAAGCCAGGAATGCTATGGCATTTTCAGCCTTTTTATCTTAAATTAAGCCCAAAATGTAAAAGAGGCCCTGAAAGATGCTAATTGGATTAATGCAAGGCAAGAAGAGCTTCTTTGATTTGAAAGAAGCAAAGTCTAGCATTTGGTCCCTAGGCCTGTTAATAGAACAATCATTGGGACCAAATGGGTGTACGTGAATAAGCAAGATAAAAATGGAACTATCAACAAAAACAAGACAAGGTTGGTTGTTCAAGGTTATAACTTGGAAGAAGGGATTGACTATGATAAGACCTTTGCCCCTGTAGCAAGAATAGAGGCAATCAAAATTCTTGTTGCATTTGCTGCATACATGGGATTTCAAACTGTTTCAAATGGATGTCAAGAGTACCTTGCTGAATAAAAATCTGAAACAAAAAGTATATGCCAAACAGCCTCCAGGTTTTGAAGATGCAGATTTTCCTTATCATGTACTTAAATTGGACAAATCTCTTTATGGTTTGAAGTAAGCACCAAGAGCCTGGTATGAGAGACTCTCAAAGTTTCTCATGGAAAATGGCTTCAAAAGAGGGAAAATAGATAACACTCTATTCTTAAAGACCAGAGGTAGTATTCTATTGATTGCTCAATATATGTTGATGACATAATCTTTGGAGCTACTTCTGAATCCCTATGTGAAGAAATTGCTAAACTGATGGGAAGTGAATTTGAAATGAGTATGATGGGTGAATTGAGCTTCTTTCTAGGTCTATTGATTAAGCAAATTTCTCAAGGGACAATGATTTATAAGGAGAATTACATCAAGGAGATACTTCTTGAAGTATAACATGGGAGATGCCAAGCCAATTGATACCCTAATTGGAACCAACTCAAAAATGGACAATGATGAGTTAAGTCTTTCAGTGAATGGGACAATGTATAAAGGGATTATTGGATCCTTGCTATATCTCAATGTAAGTAGGACTGATATTGTTTTTAGTGTAGGAATGTGTGCTAGATTTCAAGCATGCCCAAAGGAGTCCCATCCAAAAGCTGCAAAAAGAACTCTTAGGTATCTGAAGGGGACAGGAGACCTGGTCCTATACTATCCATCAGAAGACAGTTTTGACTTAGTAGGCTATGCTGATGCTGACTATGATGGATATTTAGTAAATAGAAAAGCACTTTAGGAATGGCATATTTTCTTGGCTCATCCTTAATCTCCCACGGTTCGAAGAAGCAAATTCAGTTGCTCTATCTATTGTTGGGGCTGAATATGTTGCTGCAGCTTCATGTTGTGCACAACTACTATGGATCAAGCAACAATTGAAAGACTTTGGTATTGTCTTAGATACCACCCCTCTAATGTATGATAACACAAATGCTCTAAACATGGACAAGAATCCAGTGCAGCATAAAAGGACTATGCACATTGATGTGAGGCATCACTTCCTCAGAGACAATGTTGAGAAAGAGGCAGTCTACATGAACTTTTGCAAGATTGAGGATCAGATAGCATATATATTTACTAAGGCACTTCACAAGGAACAATTTGTGAAGAACAGGCTGAGGTTAGGCTTGATCAAAATGACCTGACCTACCATGTGAATTAATAGTTCTCCACAAAATTGGCTATGATCAGGAGAACAAGTATCCTTGGTAAATTGTGTAGTTGTTAGTTTAACTTAGTATCATACCTTTGCAGGTATACACCTATGTAAACAACTTTGAAAGAAAATAGATGAAGTATGCACAAATGTGAGAAATCACTCAAAGAAAGAGAGGGACTTGGTCCCATATCTAAGGTTAGTATCATGAATGTGCATGTTTTTCTTCTTGTTCGTCTAGAAAAGGCCACATTTTCTCTCTCCATGTTAGAAAACTTTTCTAAGGAAAAACTGAAATCAATTTCTTCTTTGCATTAACCCCATGGACCTTGCTCAACTAAACTATCCAAATTATCCAAAGACAAATCCTTTTCTTTACTTTTCCATTGAAGATTTGCCCCCAAAATATATTACTCCTTTGACAGTGTGAAAGGAAGTTTGGATGGTCCAAGGAACAAAATAACAACTTGAAAATAAAGCCTTTGTAGTAAATTCTAAACATCCTATTAAAAGGCACCAGATTCTGAGGGACCCGGTCCCAAGAAAAAGAAAATCCTGATGATAAATCTAACAGGGCTTGTAAAATAAGAAAAAACAAAAGACAAATGCTAGAAAACTTTGTGCATGTTTTTCTTCTTGTTCGTCTAGGAAAGGCCATATTTTCTGTCTCCATGTTTGAAAACTTTTCTAAGGAAAAACTAAAATCAATTTCATCTTTGCATTAACCCCATGAATCTTGCTCAACTAAACTATCCAAATTATCGAAAGACATCCTTTTCTTCACTTTTTCATTGAAGATTTGCCCCAAAAATATATTACTCCTTTGACAGTGTGAAAGGAAGTTTGGATGGTCCAAGGAACAAAATAACAACCTGAAAATAAAGCGTTTGTAGTAAATTCTGAACATCCTATTAAAAGGCACCAAATTCTAAGGGACCCGGTCCCAATAAAAAGAAAATCCTGATGATAAACCTAACGGGGCTTGTAAAATAAGAAAAACAAAAGACAAATGATAGAAAAAGCAGAAATTTTGTAAGTATCGGTGCAAAATCAAAAAAGTGATGAACTCAAGATGAAGGTTGTAATTCCAGGCAATGAGGCTTCTGAACTTGAATTGTTACACTATCCTAAGATGACCTCATGTCTCCAAACCTTATCCCATAATCCTCCACCTTTTCCCTCCAACTTATGTGGCATTTTCTATGGAACTTGAAATGTAATTCTTGCACTAAAATGATACATAATTTGTTGGACATGAATGTGTTCTTGCTTTATGCTCTTTATCTGGTTTTACCTTAAAAGTGTTCTTCATGATTAGTGTTGCCCCAGTTGCTTGGCCATGAGTTAACTAACTTGTGCTTACTATTACCTTTGGTTTACTGTTCTCACTTTTCAATGATGCCAAAAGGGGGAATACTCACTAATCTCATGAGACGAAAGGGATCTCATGATCGGAAAACAGAAAAGTGTTAATAAACAAAGGTAAGTTTGCAGATAAGTATACATGTTGACAGGGGGAAGAAATGATGTGATGAGCTATAGTAAAGGTATGCAGAATGATGTGATGAGCTACAGTGAAGGTATGCAGGTATAATGACAGGGGGAAATATGCAAATACACTAAATGAGTTATGACGCGTAAAGAAATTAATTGAATCCTGATAAGCAATTGACAACAAGGGACCATGTCCCTATGTTGCATGATGGTGATGGAGGAAGCATGAAGATAGGTGGAACATTCATCTTTATGTGGTAATCGCACTGATTAAATGTGATGAATGTGCATTAATTCTCAAAACTGTATGGCTGGTTTGTTATCATAAAAAAGGGGGGAAATTACTATATGTAGTTTTGATGATAAACAATTAAACTACAAGGGACCAGGTCCCTGGATGTACAAGGAACAGTATAACTGGAATGTGTTGTCTACACAGTTTTGTCCTCTTTTGTAACAAACTTGCAGGTGCTATTTTGTACTGATTAGGACAACTGGTCCAAAGATATTTCAGCTCTAATCATCACTCATCTATGAAAGAAAAGAGATACTTCTTCATCAAATAAGGTTTTTGCAAATTTAAGAGAGGAAGAGTGATAGAAGCAAAAACTCCATTGTTCAAGTTCTTAGCTATTTATGTAAGCTTAAATTGAAATTATTCTTGAGTTAGCACTAATTTGTAATTGAACTACTCATCCTATATGTAATGCCTCATACTTTTTTCTAGCTTAATTTTGCTCCGAGAATGTTATGGGTTAGCTTAAAAAATAAACAACATTTATTCCATGTGGAATTCTCCAGATTTAGACCTTCCATTGTGAAGATAATTGAATAAGCTTTTCAGCGATACCAAATTCGCCTAAATACGATACGTGATTGAGAAGTTATAGAGATTTTAGTGAAGTAGTGTGCCACCTGTGCACTCACCGCGTCGCGTAGATGGTTAAAATTCCAATTGTCAAATTCCAGTGGACCTCCGCGACGAGGTCCAATTTCCCATTTGGCAATTTTCAGTAGGCCAATGCGATTGTACTGCATCGCATTGCTGGCCTAAATGGCATTTCTATATAGCACTGCGATGGTGGTGCATTGTAGAGATCTTCCAGTTTCCACTTGTCATTTCCAGTGAACCACCGTGATAGTTTCGCATCGCGGTGGACTGCTGATTTGAAAAAATATTGTTTTTTCTAGTTTCGTCTAAAATATTAAAAAGGGCACTTTGGTCAATTCCCAAGCCCCAATCCGTCCAAAACAAAGAATTAAGCATATCCCAAGAACTTTATGCATAATTTTATCCTTTCTCTCTCAAAGAAAAACCCTAGAACTCTAACGTTTCTTCTACAAGAAATCAAATTCCTCCATTGTTTCTCCAAGAAAGCTCCAAATTGAGGATTTTCAGGACCAGATAATCAAGAACTCATCTTCAACAACTTAAATATGAATCAGTAATTCAAGATTTTTCATTTCATCATCTACCAAGGTATGGGGTTTATGAACAAGGATCCTCTTACATCCTTGTGCCCAAAACCAAGTTTTAATTACAAATTCATCTGATTTTGAATGAATTTCCATGAGATTTGAATTAGGGTTCATACCCATTATTTCTATTTGCAAGATTATGAGTTTTTGATAGATTTTGAACATGAATTGCATGTTTATTTTCATATTTTCATGCCTATTGCAGTAAATTCCAGATTTTGAGATGAAGTATTATTGTTTTCATTATCAAGCATGATTATTATGATGTTTTGACATGAACTTGATGAATGGGTTATCAAGCCCAAGTTTATATGTTGATATTTCAAGTAAGATGATGCTTTAAGCATCCTATGATCAGATTATTTATAGATTTCAATAATGTTTTGATCCTCCGATAAGTTTAGGAATCCACTTTACAAATTTATTTTAGATTACAGAATTCAAAATAACTTTATTTACTAATCCACATATACTTCTATATGCTACATTGTCTCATAATGTAGGTTCAGGTGCTCAGTATTAGCAGCGTGAGTAGTTCGAGCATCTTCATCTACATCCGACAGTTAGTGAGTCCTCATAGTTCGAGGACTTATTCATTCAGATGTTGCAGTTTATTAGTTTATATGATTCAGTATTTCTTTTTTCGACAATTCGAGTTAGTTGGGGGTTTGTCCCAGTGACTCTCTAGTTATTAGTAGTAGAGGCTTATCAGACTGCTAGACATTATTCAGACTTCCAGTACTGATTCTCAGATATTACATTCAGATTATTCTCAGCTATCTCAGACAGTTTTCCATATTTAGTATGACTTTGTCTATATTTCCATTATTATTAGATTTAGACTTAGTAGAAGGCAGATAGGGTTAGCTTAAGGTTACTCATAGTCTTGAGCACCGTGTGACATCTCGGGATCAAATTTTGGGGCATTACAAACTTGCTATCTGATCCTACGGTTTATAAGAGTCCTAGGGAGTCAAAAAAGCTGTGTTACATTGAGTCTTGGTCATGGGTGTAAAGTGCCCACGTTATGAGCAAGAGGCTATGGGATCTTTTTAGGAAATCATCTTTCTTTCATGATCTATCGTGCTTATAGTATCTCTATATGATTTTAACTCGTGTCTTACATGACAGCTGAATATGCCTCCTCATCGAGCTAACGCTCGTAGAAATGATAACCAGCCACCCTAGCCCGCCGATCCTCTAAATGAGAATATATCCCATTCTGAGTTTCAAGCTGCCTTTCAGGCGTTGGCCTATGCAGTGACTGCCAATGTTTAGGGAAACCATCAGGCTGTAGTCCCACTTTAGTAGAATGGTGATTTAGCCGTAGCCAGAATAAGAGACCATGAGAATAAACCTGCCAGAGTTCTTTAGGTCGAAGGCAGCTGAGGACCCGTAACTTTATTTAGATGAGGTGACAAAGATCACCCAGATTATGCATGTTTTTTATGAGGAGAGTGTAGAGTTAGCATCCTATAGGTTGAAGGATGTGGCGTATGATTGGGTAGTTATGTGAACGAATGGTAGAGGTGAGAATGCAACTCCTATGAGTTAGCGGGTATTTCAGGATGCTTTTCTAGACATGTTTTTCCCATGGGAGATGAGGGAAGCTAATATAAAAGAGTTTGTGAACCTGAGGCAGGGCTCAATGACAGTGAAGGAGTACTGCCTTAAGTTCAATCAGGTTTCTAAGTGTGCCCTTGATATGATGGTTGATCCTAGGGCAAGTATGATTAAGTTTGTTACTGGAGTGTCTAGCTTGGTAGTCAAGAAGTGTAGGACTGCCATGTTTATTGGAGACATGGATCATGCTAGATTGATGATTCACACCTAACAAATTAAAGTTGTGAAGTTGAAGGGAAGAGAGGGGAAATAAGAAGGCTAGAATAGGGCATTTTAAGTATGTCCAAGCTAGGTCTTAATGGGAAAATTGTTCAAAGTTTCAGAACTGTTCATCTATGCCAGGATTGTATTCATCTAGTGCTCCCGCTCCCAGAGCTAGGCAGGAGCAGTGGGGTAAGTCTTCTATATCCAAATCTCAGAATAGTATGAGGGGAAGATCCAGTTATCCTCCATGTGCTAAGTCTGGTAAGAATCATCCTAGTGAGTGTTTAGTTGGTCAGAAAGGTTGTTATGGTTGTGGTAAGTTGGGTCATGGAATTAGAGAGTGTTCGTATACTAAGCAGGGAAACAGAGATGTTCGTCCCCAGACTCAAGCTAATAGTGCACCAGCTCTTTTAGGTCGCCAGTCCCTCCCTAGGGCGCATCATCTAGTACCGATGGTGGTCAGTGCTAGAATTGGTTTTATGCTTTACCATCCCATCAGGAGCAGGAGGATTCACCAGTTGTTGTTACTGGTATGCTTCGTGTCTTTCATCTTGATGTTTATGTATTGTTAGACCTTGGGCCGAGTTTCTCTTATGTGACCCTACTAGTTTTTGTGAATTTTGGAATAAGTCCTAAAAATATTCCTGAGCCCTTCTTGGTTTCTACCCCAGTAGGTGAGTCAGTTGTTGTCAAATAGATCTATAGAAAGTGTCCTATCACTGTCCTTCATAAAATCATATTAACAGATTTAATAGAGTTAGATATGGTTGCCTTTGATCTTATTCTTGGTATAGATTGACTCCATTCCTGTTATGCATCCATAGATTGTCGCACTCGAGTGGTGAAGTTTCAGTTTTTAGATGAGCCAATCTTTGAGTGGAAAGGTAATTTAGTGTCTCCCAAGAGTTATTTCATATCTTACCTTAAAACCAGAAAATTGATGTCCAAAGAGTGTATCTATCATCTTGCACGAGTCAAATACACTAAGTCTGAGACTCCAACAGTTCAGTCAGTCAGTGTATTCAATGAGTTTCCTGATTTTTTTCCCAAAGATTCGCCAGGGGTACACCTCGATAGGGAAATAGAATTTGGGATTGACCTTCTTCCTGATACTCGTCCCATCTCAATATCTCCATATCATATGGCTCCCGTTGAGCTTAAAGAGTTGAAAGAGCAACTCAAAGATCTTCTAGACAAAGGCTTTATAAGGCCTAGTATTTCTCCATAGGGTGCTCCCATCCTATTCGTGCAAAAGAAAGATGGTTCTTTGTGTATGTGCATTGACTATCGTCAGCTGAATAAAGTTATAGTAAGAAACAAATATCCTCTTCCTAGAATTGATGACTTATTTGATCAACTCCAAGGTGCGAGTTGTTTTTCAAAGATAGACCTTAGATTTGTCTATCATCAGCTTAATGTAAGGGAGTGTTATATTCCAAAGACAACTTTTAGAACTCATTATGGTCATTTTAAGTTTCTAGTTATGTCATTTGGTCTTACCAATGCCCCAACAACCTTGATGGACTTGATGAACAGAGTGTTCAAACAGTATCTAGACATATTTGTCATAGTCTTTATCAGTGATATTCTTGTCTACTCTCGTAGTGAGGATGATCATGCAGACCATCTAAGAATTGTGTTACAAACTCTTAGAGATCACCAGTTGTTCGCCAAATTCAGAAAATATGAATTTTGGCTAAGGTCAGTAGCCATCCTTGGTCCTATTATTTCTAGTGAGGGTATTAGAGTTGATCCCTAAAAGATAGAAGCCGTAAGAAATTGGCCTAGATCTATCTCTCCATTAGATATTAGGAGTTTCTTAGTTAAGCTGGATATTACAGACGTTTTGTTGAGGGTTTCTTGTCTATTACGTCTCCTATTTCTAGGTTGACTCAGAAGAAAGTTAAGTTTCAATGGTTAGATTCTTACGGTAAGATTTTTTAGGAGTTGAAGACTCGACTCACTTCAGCCCCAGTTTTAGCATTACCTGATGGTACAAATGGTTTGGTTGTGTACTGTGATGCCTCTAAAGTTGGTTTGGGTTGTGTCTTAATGCAGAGAGGTAAGGTTATAGTCTACGCCTCTAGACAACTTATGCCTCACAAAAAGAACTAACCTACTCATGATCTTGAGTTAGCTGTTGTTGTGTTTTCTTTGAAAATCTAGAGGCACTATCTTTATGGGGTGCATGTTGATGTGTTTACGGATCACAAAAGCTTGCAATATGTGTTTACTCAGAGGGAGTTGAATCTTTGTCAGAGAAGGTGGTTAGAATTGTTGAAGGATTATGATATGAGTGTGTTGTATCATTCGGGCAAGGCCAATGTAGTGGCAGACGCCCTTAGTAGATTAACCATGGGTAGTGTCACTCATATGGAGAATGATAAGAGAGAGTTAGTTCGGGAAGTTCACCGGTTAGCTAGATTAGGTGTGAGGTTGGTTGACTCAGCTAAAGGGAATGTTTGGGTCCAGAGTAATTGCAAATCTTCTCTAGTTTCAGAAGTGAAAGAGAAGCAAGAAAATGATTCTACTTTGGTCAAACTAAAGGAGTCGGTTAAAAACCAAAAGATAGAGGTTTTGTCCCAAGGGGGAGATGGTGTGTTGAGATACCAAAGTAGATTGTATGTCCAATGTGTAGATGATTTGAGGTAGCGGATTATGGTGGAAGCGCATGGTGCGCGTTATTCCATTCATCCAGGTGCTACCAAGATATACCGCGACTTGTGGGAAGTCTATTGGTGGAGTGGTATGAAGAAAGATATAGCAGAATTTTTATCCAAGTGTGCAACTTATCAACAGGTTAAGATAGAGCACCAAAGACCTGGTGGTATGATGCAGGAATTTGGTATCCTCACTTAGAAGTGGGAAGAGGTGAATATGGATTTTGTAACTAGTTTACCCCATTCACGTCGTTAGCATGATTCAATTTGGGTTATTGTAGACAGATTGACTAAGTCAACACATTTGTTACTAGTTCACACATCTTACATAGCTGAAGATTATGCCAAGTTGTATATCATAGAGTTAGTCAGATTGCATAGAGTTCCTTTGTGCATCATCTCAGATTGGGGTACTCAGTTTACCTCTCAGTTTTGGAGAACCTTCCAAAAGGATCTTGGTTCCTAAGTTCATCTTAGTTCAGCTTTTCATCCGCAGATGGATGGTCAGGCAGAGAGGGAGGATACGTTGAGAGCATGTGTTCTTGATTTGAAAGGCAGTTGGAATAATAATTTGTCGTTGATTGAGTTCGCCTATGATAATAGTTACCATGTTATTATTCAGATGGCTCCGTTTGAGGCTCTTTATTGGCGAAGATGTAGATCTCCAATTGGTTGGTTTGAAGTAGGGAGTCCGCTTTGATTGGACTAGACATGGTGTTTGAGGCCATGGATAAAGTTTGGTTTATCCGAGAGAGATTGAAAGTAGTCCAGAGTCGTCAGAATCTTATGCAGACGTAAGAAGAAGAGGTCTTAAGTTTGAGGTTGATGATCTTGTGTATTTAAAAGTTTTACCCATGTAAAGGGTGAAGAGATTTGGCAAAAAGGGGAAGCATAGTCCCCGATATGTAGGCCCCTTCTGGATTTTGAGTCGTGTAGGGAAGGTAGCGTATGAGCTTGAGCTACCCACATATTTATCCTCAGTTCATCCAGTTTTCCATATGTCCGTGTTAAAGAAGTGCATGGACGATTCAACTGTTATAGTTCCTCTAGAAAGTACAGATATTAAGAATGGCCTTTCATATGAAGAAGTTCCCATAGATATTCTTGATCATCAAATCCGTAGACTAAGGAATAAAGAAGTTTCCTTGGTCAAAGTTCTATGGCGAAATCAGTCCATTAAGGGCGCTACTTAGGAAGCAGAAGTAGGCATGCGAACCAAGAATCCTTATCTCTTCCCTAGGAATTCAGATTCGGTCGAAGGTAGTAGCCTTTCTTCATTCAACTCTTTTTTTCCAGTCTTAGATTCAGCTATATAGTTATTTTCATGTCACCTTATGCACTCACATATCAGTTCAAAAGCTCAGTATGCTTTATATTTAGTCATTCAGTTTATGTCAGTTGTGCATATGTCAGTTGTGCATGACAACTTATAGCCTCAGATTCCTAGTATTTTTAGCTTGACTATCCATATTCGAGGACGAATGTTCCCAAGGGGGAGATATTGTAATACCCCATACTTTTTCCTACCTTATTTTAGCTCCTAGAATGTTATGGGTTATCTTAAAAAATGTACAACATTTATTCCATGAGGAATTCTCTAGATTTAGATCCTCCATTGTGTAGATAATTGAATAAGCTTTCCATTGAGACCAAATTCGCCTAAATTCGATACGCAGTTGAGAAGTTATGGCGATTTTAGAGAAGCAGTGTGCCACCTGGGCACTCACTGCGTCGCGTAGATGGTTAAAATCCCCATTGTCAAATTTTAGTGGACCTCTGTGATTGCCCCGCGTTGCAGAGAGGTCTAATTTCCCATTTGGAAATTTTTAGTAGGCCAGCGCAATTGTACCATGTCGCATTGGTGGCCTAAATGGCATTTCTATAGAGCACTGCGATGGTGGCGCATCACGGAGATCTTCCAGTTCCCACTCATCATTTTCCAGTGAGCCACCAAGGTAGTGGCGCGTCGCGGTGGCCTGCCAATTCGGAAAAATATTGCTTTTTCGAGTTTCGTTTAAAATATTAAAATGGGCACTTTGGTCAATTCCTAAGCCCCAATCCGTCTAAAACAAAGAATTAAGCATATCCCAAGCATTTTATGCTTAATTTTATCCTTTTTCTCTCAAAGAAAAACCCTAGAGCTCCAAAATTTCTTCTCCAAGAAATCAAATTCCTCCATTGTTTCTCCAAGAAAGCTCCAAATTGAGGATTCCCAAGACAAGATAAGCAAGAACTCATCTTCAAGAACTCAAATAGGAATCAATAATTCAAGATTCTTCATCTAATCATCTACCAAGGTGTGTAGGGTTTATGAACAAGGATCCTCTTTTATCCTTGTGCCCAAAACCAAATTTTAATTACAAATTCATGTGATTTTGAATGAAGATCCATGAGATTTGAATTAGGGTTTATACCCATTATTGCTATTTGCAAGATTATGAGTTTTTGAGAGATTTTGAAGATGAATTGCATGTTTATTTTCATATTTTCATGCCTATTGCAGTAAATTTCAGATTTTGAGATGAATTATTATTGTTTTCATTATCAAGCATGATTATTATGATGTTTTGACATGAACTTGATGTATGAGTTATCAAGCCCAAGTTTATATGTTGATATTTTAAGAAAGATGATGAGTTAAGCATCCAATGATCATATTATTTACAGATTTTCAATAAAATTTTGATCTTTTGATCCTCAGATAAGTTCTTGAATCCACTTTACAAATTTATTACAAATTACAGAATTCAGAATAAATTTATTTACAGATTTAAATATATAGATGCATAATTGGTTTCAGAATAAACCCTTATATTAGTTTTAAAGTGGATTTCCAATAGAGTGAGCATACAGTTTAAAAAGGGAGTAGTATTTAGCACCAAGCGGGAAGTGTGGGATTAAAGTACCCTATTTTCTATAAAACTACGTAGCCAACGTAGGTATAGATTATCAGATTATCCCCACTTCTACGTGGATGATAGTTACAGATGTGATCACTTACCTCAGGTTATACTCCTTGGCAAGAGTATGAAACCTCTTCCCATCGTGAGGTTTTCCCCATAGGGGAACGAGACATTGGACTCCATGTTAGCTCACATGGTTTATGTCGGCTAGAAGAACCTCCCTTACAGATAAGCTTCAGATAAAGTATTTTCCCTAACTGTAAAGACTTTCAGAATATGTTGTAAAGTATTCTTCCCTACAGGCTACAGATAACAGAAAAGAACAACAGAAAAGCTTTTAGAAAACTAAGTGTAAAGGCTCATAGTTTTATTCAGATTATGCTTTACAGAAAGATAATAGTTACGGATTTTAGCTTTCAGTTTTCAGATATAGAAGTGAGCTTCTTCTTACACTTAGACAATATGATTTACAGACAAAACATTAGCACAACTGTCAGAACTAAATGTTATGACTCATTAGATTTACAAAGTATGATTTGCTATTCATGATTTCAGATTTTAGTTTTCAGATATTCCATCTAATGTGAGTCATTTACATTTAGCATGAATTGTTTTACAAATTATGATGATGAGATAATGTTTTACTTATACATTCACCCCCATATACTCAGTACATCTTCAAAGTACTGATCCACATATACGTCTATGTGCTACATTGTCTCATTATGTAGGTTGAGGTGCTCAGTATCAGCAGCATAAGTAGTTCGAGCATCTCCATCTACATCCGACAGTTATTGAGTCCTCATAGTTCAGGGTCTTATTCATTAAGATTTTACAGTTTATTAGTTTATATGATTTAGTATTTCTTTTCAGACAGTTCGAGTTAGCTGGAGATTTGTCCCAGTGACTCTCTAGTTATTAGTAGTAGAGGCTTGTCAGACTGCTAGACATTATTCAGACTTACAATATTGATTCTCAGACATTACATTCAGATTATTCTTAGCTATCTCAGACAGTTTTCTGTATTTAGTATGACTTTTATGTCTATCTTTCCACTATTATGAGATTTAGACTTAGTAGAAGGAAGACAAGGTTAGCTTATGGATACTCATAGTCATGAGTACCATGTGACATCTCAGGATCAGATTTTGGGGCGTTACACTATAAGACTAGTGTTTTTCTCTTTGAGTAAAGAGTGCTTAGGTAGAGTTGCCTAAGTGTGAGGCTGGTTAGAGTTAATCTGCGTAGAGAGTCCTTGGTAGAGTTGCCAGGATAAGCTTGTAGTAGAGTTACTATAAACAAAATGAGCCTAGAAGTATGCTGAAATCTAGACTGTAATAAGGAGGTTGATTATACAGGATTTCTTGAGGTGGTTGTGAGGGAAAGCCATGGTTTTTTCCTTCCTGGGATTTCACGTAAAATTCTTGTGTTTTTACTATCCTGCACTACCTTTGTTTTTTAGCACCTCATAGTTGTTTTACTGTTCTATCGCTTGTGATTGACTTTGAGGGACCTGGTCAGGTCCCTCATTGTGTGGAGCAACCCCCAAAGGTTCCAACAGTATATCCTAACAAAAAAGTTGCTACAAGAAATACTTTTGTTGCCTTAACAGAGGATGCTCAAGATGATTCTATCAGCTCAGATAAAACAGTGACTACAAGCAACACAGTGGCTACATTAACCAAGGAGCGATAAGGAGAAGTAGTCAACTCTAGCCATACCATACTTACCTAGTCAGCAACAACTGCAATAAATACAAAGAATACAAAATCTAATGAGAATCAACAGTAACAGACTTTAAAAGAAATGTATAGGGATGAATAAGGGACTCAATGTACATCCACAAGAGAATGGGTTTCTCAAAATTTTGAGAAAAACTAGGACAAAGAACATGATGCCAATAATAATCAAGTTACAACAAGAACCCAAAATGATACAAATCAGAAGAAATTTAGCAGCAATGAAGTCTAACAACAAAGAGAATTAGGCAGTCAATCCGAGGATGTAAGCTTGGATCCCAATGTAGAACAAAAACCTACAAAAAAACAACAGTAGAAAGAAATCAGGAAATAGTACAAGCAGTAATGCCACAACAAAGTTCAACATACATTAGTGAAAGCATCAAATCACAACAATAAATACTGAACAAAAAAAATGATACATGCATGAACAACCAAGAGAGATTAGCTATAATGGGAGTTCCTAGAGTGGTGTAGGCGGATGAAACCCAACTGAGGCTAAATTATATTGAGTTTCCTAATTTAACCCTTTAGAGTATTAGTCACTCATAACTGGAGCTTGAATCCAATGATGATGTTGAGATATAAGAGGGAAAAGAATTGAATTAAGATCAATTTTTCAAAGATGTTGACATTTCTCCTAGAGATGTAAATACAGTAAAATTAACAAGAAAAGGCAAGAAGCAAGCTAATGGTAAAGCTATTTTGCCTGCCAATTTTAGCCCAAAGGGAAGGGGGTCTCAAGAAGATGTAAATATCAGAAGCTCTTATATGAAACATAAGGTCTATAAAGTCACAAAAATCTTTCGAAAGAGTGCAAATGTTGCAAAATTTTCACAAGTTTGCATTGTTGCTTTAATGGAAATTTTTCAACATACTATAATAAGAAATAGCTATAAATCAAGGTTGAAAATACATCATGTTACTCATAATTATATTGGGAAAATAAAGGTGTTTGTTTATCAAGTTTTTAAATTTAGTGTGGTAAGCAATTCTAAGCAAGAAATTACTATCAAACTCTAAGATCAGTACTCAAACTCTTTATTTTATGCTTCTTTAGTGTATGCTAAGTGTGATGAATGACTTTGACTGAAACTACGGTTGCATCTTGGTATGATAATTCATGTCTTATTGAAGGAGAATTTAATATGGTATTGAATAAAGAAGAGAATATTGGTGGATATCTAGTTAGAAGTACAGATTTTGATGATTTTAGGGCTCTTATTGAGACTACTGAGCATTTACAATTTGCTCACAGAGGTAATCCCTTCACAAGGTGGAATGTACGAGCTGGGGATGATTGTATATTTGAAAGATTTTACAAAATCTTAATTAATTTAGAGTTTCAGGAACTTCACAACAATTTAAAGGATGAGATTTTATCAAGGGATGGATCTGATCATGCCCCTTTTTTACTAAAGTGCAAGAGTAATAAAGCCTCTTATCATAGAACTTTTAGGTTTCTTAATTTTTGGACACAACATAGGGAGTTTAAGAATATGGTTAGCTGTGATTGTAATCTTGATATCTTAAACAACCCATTCTTAGATTTCAAGTGAAAGATCAAAGAGACGTTGACTGCTTGGAGTAGAAGAACTTTTGGGGATATCTTTCAACAGTTGATAGTTAAAGAAGAGATTGCTAAAATTAATAAGAAGTTATTTGAAGAATTTTCTACAACAAAAAATGGAATAGTAATGCAAAGTTCCAAGGCAGAATACATAAGATATTTGTAGTTAGAGAAAAGTTAATGGCAACAGAAGAAAGGTTATTGATTTTAGGCTAGGTAGACCTCTGGTTCGTATATCAATGCACCCGAGCTCATTTTGACCTATTGGTCCAAAAGTTGAAATATTTGAAATATAGGTATGGGTCCCACAATTGGTAAAAAATACCTCGGATAGAAAATCCAACTTCATTATCACATCCGGAACGCTGATTTTAGGATAGGGGGACCCTTGATTCAGGTCCCAAGGCTCCCAGACTTATTTTAGGCTATTGAGCGGATTTTATGAAAAATGAAACTATAGGTGTCGATGATCTCAGATGAAAGTTTTGATGATTCCAATGGATTTGAAATGTGGTTTCACTTAAATTTCACTACCGGATCATGTTCTTTGGGTTCTGAATGAGTTCCAAGGATCAAAAATAAGTTTTTGACTTTGATATAATCTGATGCCTGGGGGATACCATGATCGTGGAAAATGGTATGGCGATCATGACATCTCCACACCTGGTAGGGGTATAACAGGCACTCTAGATCACGTTTAGGCCATTTTGGCTTGTTTTTGGGACCTAGAAATTCTAAATGAGTGTGATAACTCAAAATTGATCATTATAGGTGACTTAGGAGCTTGATAAACATCTATTATCATGATTTTCACCTGGATTAAGGTAAGATTTCATCAATTTCTTAGTGAATTTCTTAGTTCTTGACCCAATACCCCAAATCCACTTAGGACTTGATTTTAGCCCAAAGATTGCTTGGTTTACACCCATTTCTTGAGGGTTATGATTCCTTGATGATGTATGAGTGTTGGGTCGACCTCACAAACCCATTTGCTATAAGTGGGACCAACTTGGGGTTTTTGGTGTTGTTTTTAGAACCAAAACACAATGGTGCAATATGGGCATCATTATTCTCATATTGATGAGTAGATTATGATTTTGGTAGTGTGACGACATTTTGGTCTTATGAACTGGAGATGGACATTGATGAATGCTGTGAGATTTTGCGGTTCAGCCTTGAGGTAGGCTTTTACTTACTCTTCTTCGAAGATGATGTGTGTTATATATGGCATGTGAATATGAATGTCAGGCTTGATTATGAGTAGAATAACTTAGTCTTGATCATTGATGTTTGGGGATTAGATGATGATTTTTGAACTCATAAGGTGGTGTATTTATGAACCTTTTAAAATCATATTGCCTTCTCGCTAGATTGAACTAATTTGTAGAATAGATATGATTTAATGTTAGGTTTGGGATGTGGTTTAAGTTTTGGAATCATGTGTCAGTATGATTAACCTTGGTTTGGTTAGTCTAGTGGTCTTGAAATCATAATTTAGGTAGAATGACTTGAATGCCCATGTTTTTAGGCAGAGTTCCTATCTTAGAATTGGTTATAGCTTACTTGACATCTAGAAGATGAACTAGACTCCTTAGCCTAGTTTGGGGCATAATTTTCCTAAATATGGAAATTGAGGATTAGAAGTTGGATTGTCCGACCCATTTAGGCCAAGACTTGTGTTAGCCTTGTGGACTTAGTTGCGGATGTTAGGCATAGTTGAGACTAGTAAACCTTAGAATAAGGTTACATCGTGGCTCATGGAGTGATGATGTGATTTTCCCCGGATAATGATTTTTGGGCCTATAGAGATGTTATTTTCTCTTAGTTATGATATTAGGCCTATAGAGATGTTACTTCCTCTTAGATATGATATTGGGCCTATAAATATGTTACTTTCTCTTAGTTATAATAGTGGGCTTTTAGAGATCATGTTCCTCCTAGATATGTTATTTCACCCATGGAGATGCTATTTCCTCTTAGAATAGATATTTGGCCCATAAAGATGCTATTTCCTCTTAGACTTGATAGCTATCTCATAAATATGCTTTTTCCTCTTAGACATGATGTTGGGTTCTTAAAGATGATTTTCCTCTTAGTTATGATTATTGGTCCTATAGAGATAATATTTGTCTTAAATATGATAATTGGCCTAGAGAGGTGATATTCCTCATTGTCATGATGTATAACCTATAGATATGAGATGTCTTATAGATGCGATATGTTTATTAATATTATGCCTCCTAGATGTGAGATACGTCCTATGTGAGATGATTATAGATATACCATGGCTTATAAATATGATTGTTGTATGAGTTTCAGATACGTATGTAAGCCTAAGGCCGTAAGATTGATGTTATGATTATTTCAGGCATATTATTGGGCCAAAGGCCGTATATTGATATCGGTTGGACATCCAGGATGTAATTATTCTTTTTAAGGATGTGGTTGTAGAATATGGATATATATGTTTATGTTTATATACAAATCTCTCCGGTACAGGACATAGGGAGATGCGATTTGACACTTATTATTCCATTGATTAAATACTGAGATGACATGCATAGATTTGGAATATTCATGATTATTATATGGATAATTGATGTGATACTAGCTAAAATATGATCTCATGACTGTTCTTCCTAAATAAGGGTTAAAACCCACTTTCACCTTTAAAAATGGATTTCTCTATAATAATAATGGCCTAACTTATTGGATACCTTACATATAAAATAGGTTAATATTGATGTTTAAAGATTTGATCGAGATAGATTTTGATCCATGACTTGACACTATTATTTCCGATCGTGAAATGTTTCGACCCGTACTACACTTCTATAATGATTTAGTCCCAAAGATCACTTCAGGCATAAACTTGCTAATTTACACTCATTTTAGCCATGACTTGAGTCCGCGCACTTATTATATATCTATATATATGTATTGATAGTTATAATGATATTAATACCCGGCAAGGCTGGAGGATATTGTTTTGATGATATTGATACTTAGCAAGGCCAGAGAATACTATTATAATGATATTGATACCCGACAAAGTTGGAGGATACTGTGATGATGATATTGATACCTGACAAGGTCGGAGGACACTGTGATGATATATTGATATTCGATAAGGCCGGAGATTGATTATGATGATGATGACAGTTATGACAGAGATGGCTATGATGATGAGATTGTGCTATTGATTGTGTACCTTGTATTCATTCTTTTATTGTGTTGTTGTGTACTGATTGAACCTTCCGAGTCTGGGGGTACACATAGGCTCATCTAGGTATTTGGTTATCCGAAATAGCTGGTTACTCTTGCTTTTGTTGATATTGTTATTATCATTTTTATAAGCATTATTATGGCTAGTTATGATAGATTTGTCATTGATTTGGAATCGATATTTGTGGTATGTTTCCGGCCTCTTCTATGTTACGATTGCATTACTATGCTTGATTATTTCATGTCTAGCTACGTGGATTTGAAACTGTGAGTATGATAGTATTAAATCCTAATAGGTTTATAATGAGGTCTTAATAGAACATGATAATTTAGGTTATACTATATGTATCTATGGTTCTACCGTTAATCCCTTTCTTCATTTTTTCATATTGTATATTCAATCCTTGGCCTTGTATATTGTTATTTATCCTTCTTTCTCCCTTTAGATATATATATATATATATATATATTAGCCTGGGATATACGATATAGTATTAAGATTCATGAATATGGATGGAATAGGATAGTTCATCCTTGATACTTATTTAGCCTTATTATGGTAGTCTCTTGGACATGACTAGAATAAGCTATCCTTATTATCTCATTGACTTGTTATATTATTTTTGTACTTTTGGGTATAGTTTCTATTCTATTTATATGTTTATGTATCTGCTTGGAGAAAGAGAGACTTTATGACCGCACCTAGAAGCACTACTGAGCAATTCATGTATCACTTGATATGGCTCTTCTTCATGGCATATTTTCACTCTTATCTTTTCTTTATCTTTAGAGCTCAGTTGGCAGTTGCCTACTGAGTACCATTTATTTGGTACTCATACTACACTTCAACAACCTGCAAATCATAGTATGGGTTATCGCCATTGATGTGTGCGTCGTGCGGAGTAGCTATAGTTCAGAGACTTAGAGTGAGCTCTTGACGTTTGGAGTATTACTTATCTCTCGCTTATGTTTTAGACTAGTATCTATACTATATTCAGAGATAAGCTGAATCAGTGTAATTCATTTGACATTTTACTTTTGTACTTATTATATTAGAAGCTCTTATACTGATATCATCGAGTTTTGGGATTATATTATTTATTCATCTTATTTCATCTATTATACATTTCTTTTCTTTATCTATTTGTATAGTCTGTTACTAGCTATTTTAGACTGCGAGTTTGGCTTGCCTACTGGTGGGTTATAAAAGTTGCCATTATGACCTGAGAAATTGGCCTGTGATAAATTAGTATTAGAGACTAGATTTCATTAGTGTATTAGTACAAGATCTAATTGTTTAGTAAAGTCTCATGGATCGGTGTGGAGATATCTATAACATATCTTCGGGAGGCTACAATGTTATTTTAGGAAATTCACTTCTTGACTCTTTGTCATGTGTTTGCATTTCTAAGAACCTCTAACACATTCCTTGATTCTATTTCATCCTTATTGAAAGATGTAAGATGGGCGATATTGTCGACAAATGCAGACGAGACTTCAACACGCGTTTCTAAAGTCTTGGCACAACATCGGATTAGAGAGTCAGAGATGGATATCAATTTGCAGTGTCAGCCAAAATATTTGGGGCCAATTTAGGCTCTAGTTGAGATCGTGGCTACTTCAACCCTTTTGAGGTTCAATATTGAGGATCCAAGTCATATTGTAGATCTCTCTCAGCCATGAGTAACATTCAATTCATTAAGAAATTATTAGACCAGAGTTGGGTTTATTGGTGTTCATTAGGGTTCTTGACCAGCTTCTAAGTACGAGATTGGATTTCTTAATTAGTTCAGGCATATTCTTCTTTTATATCCTTCAGGGCCAGACATTGGAGCATGGATCTGTTAGAGGACTAGTATTGTCACTCCATTTGGTATCAGATCACTTGATAGAAACTGAGTCATCCTTTCCTAAGGTTGTTGATTATGAGAGGACCATAGATCGCACATGTATTGAGGCTTATGGAAATAGTAGTAGAGGCTATGCCATCCGTATAGTGCTATTGGTAATTTATCTAGGAGTGAGGATTCTCCCAATAGAGTTCAACTTCATATGTAGCATATCCATTCTACGCAGGTGGTAGTTCAGACTACGAGTGGTTCTTAGATTAGCCATGATGATCATAGTGGGCAGAGTCCCCATAAAATTTGTAGAGTTTTGGTATGGTTCTTCAGGCCATGATGACCATTCTGGATGATGAGGGGCAGTATCTTAAGGAATTCTAAGATATTGGTTTAGTTGTGTTGAGTTGAGACACTAGCTCAGAGAATGCCCTATTTATGTGTTAGTCTATTAGACAGAGTTAGCATGCATTCCCCACTAGCCTAGAGTCCTAAAATAGGCTATGATTGCAAAATGATGGACATAATTCTAGAGATTTCTCTCACCGTCAATTGGCCAGCCATTTGGGCTCAGTTTGTGTTCTCGCCGTGTTGATTCTTCAGAAGCTTCTATGACTATAGAGAGATTGACTACGGTCTAAAAAATGTCCCATACATGGGATTTCTATTCATTGAGCTCATTTAGATCAACCCTATGATGCTGTGGAATCTTCCATTAAAGATAGTGCACTTGGAGCCTCAGTTGATGATTTAGCCGATCAATCTGAGTTTGGACCCATTCGGATTTATTTCCCCTATGCCCATTAGGCTTTTAATTGCGTATGTGCTTTTATTTCCTGTATTTATTTGTTATTATATGTATTAGGGTCTTCATACCTATTGATGAATATATGCCTTAATGAGTTCAAATTGATAATTGTGTGCCATGTTATTAAATTCATGATTATATGACTACTTTCATGGTTTATTTCCTTTAGTAGTGGATGGAGTATATCTGTGCTGATATTTCTCATTACGAATGTAGCATTTGGGTTCGAATCTCATTTATCTTAGCATGTTGGCCTTATTATGGCCCTTGTGTGGTACATGATATTGATGTTTATTTTGGTACCACCTATTAATTATATTGATTATGATATTGCTACCACTGTTGGAGGTTATCAATATTGTTTGATATTACTATTTAATGTAATTGATTCTTGCTGGGTAGCTGTATAGACTAGTCTTATCTAGTTAGAATTTTGTTTTCTAGAGATTTTTATGCAGTGGCTTAAGTAGATATAGCCCAATTTGATGATTTTTTTCCTATAGCATGGCGAGGTTGATTTCTCTCTCTTGGTTAGCTGTGTTAGATTGACTCGGGTATGTATTGTGATATCGAAGGCAAGTTGACCTTTTATGGTTCTGTTATGATTCTAGGGTTGAAGATTTAGTTGTATCGCCTGTGTTTTGAGTTTTTGATCCTTAGACTTTCCTTCTAGGCTGCGAAGGTTTTTTCCTTTGCTATTCGTTTCTATATAAGCCCATTTTGAGTTGACCAATTTTGGGTTCGTTCTTCATTTGTGGGTATTTCATCGCCCGTTAGTGGTTTTGAGAGTGAGATATTATGGATTCATCTCTTAGATTTGTTGGGTTTATTCCTTTTTAATGGGTTGCCCTCATTATTAGTGTGGAGTTTGGATGCTCCTTTCTTACTATGTTATGGTTTTGTCTAGTGGAGTTGGAATGTTAGAGGTTGGTGGCCTTTCCTGTGATCACTTCTTGAGTTGGCAAATTGGAAGTTCTTCATCTTGAGTTGTTGAGTTTCTGGTGGTGGTCTTGACTTTGACCTTGGTTCGAGATTGGTATATTTTTTCTTCAATGGTGTGATTCTTGGATGGATTTGGGAAATCTCCATTTCAGACATTGTTTGGCCTAATGAGTTTTGGTAGAGTGATTCTCCTCTATAATATGTGCCTATAGATATTCTTTGCCAAGTTGGAGTGTTGGATTGACTAGCTCTATCTTAAGTTGCATTTTATGAGTTGCTAGAGTTTTTGCCTTTACTGGTGTGGTTTGCAGTCTTGGGGAGTTTTTGAGTATGTTTGGATAGTTTATGCCCTCCAGCGATTATGGAGTGAGTTATTTGCATTTTCAGCTAGTGATTTATCCTTTGCCATATTCCTATTTTATGGCTTTATTTCATACCCTCCAGATGATATAAAGTTGGTCGCTTACATTTCAATGGACGATTATCCCTGTGGTAATTTTTGTTCTTTAGATGTCTCAATTATGGTTTGGTATGATTTATCTTGGGTATGTCACATGTGGATACAAAAGTAGATTTGAATGGTTGGCAATGATATAGGCTTATTGGTTCAATTTTGACTTGACGCCTTGGAATGATGATTTGGAAGTTATGATAGAGTTGGAATATGAATGCCTACCCATCTTGAGTTTTGGTTTGGGTAGTTGAGATCGAGTGATTCAACCCTGGTGTTGAGGTATCAGCTTCGTGTTGTAGAGCTTGCGTACAACTTTTGCTTTAGAATTGTCTTTGTTCAAATTTCATTTATAGGCTGGTTGAGCCTACTCTGTGGTTTCCTATTCGGTCTTCTCGACTTTGGATGGATTATAGTTGATAAGTGTTAAGATGATGGACCATGGACCCGGTATTGGTTCTCTCAGCTTTGACCTTGAGTCTCTTGTTTTCTTTTAGAATTTTAGATGATATACCCAGTGGGCGTAATACACTCGAGTTGGATTCAGTTTGGCTTCATTCTCGGTGGATGGGACAACTTGGAGCAGAATATTCAGTGATGAGTAGTTGTACCTTGGACATCAGGATTTCAGTATGATTTTCATCCAAACTAGTTACAACATTGTCATGGATTACATTCCTTGATTATCTCTATTTGTGTGTATAGATAGCTCCTTATGGGCTTATTTTCATGTTTATCGTGTGGGCTTTCAACGGATCAGCTTTAGTTCATCGAGTTCTCAGTGATGAGATTGTGCGAATGAGACTCAGGAGATTTTTTCTCCTAGTTTAGAGAGGATAACAGGTGTGGAATGGTAAGGAAGTGTATATTTAGATTTAGAGATGGTGACATGACTCATGTCTTGGTTTGTTTTTGGCTTGGATGAGACTTTGTTGATTTGCATAGGTATCGAGATGGTATTAGTGTGTTGTGGTTCAGTTTGTGTGCATCAGAACTATTCGATTTAGTAGAAGGCCGGTTAGTGGGTGAAGTTAAGTTTTGGCTATTTGATATGAAGTAAGAGTGCTGTTGAAAATGGGACACCTATAGCGAAATCCCTTAGAAGCGTTTTCTCTTCACTGAGGTTATCTAGGAAGTCATGCTAGGAGCATGCGAGTTCAGTACCTCATCCTTTAAGTCCCTTGAGATTCTTTCTATCTGTTGACTTTTAGGGACGAAAGTTCTTTTAGTAATGGATATTGTAATGACCCTTCTGGTCATTTTTTATATTTCTGCTTATCTTCGCCATTTGAGCTTCTCCATAGATTCCGCAAGTCATTTATGACTTGCTGGGACCGATGGTTCGGTTACTAGGCAGTTCATTTGGTTTTTAGATTCAATTCTCTATTTTAAAGTCTTCGCGGTTCCAAATAACCACCGGGCAAAAACTTTAGTAATATAAGATGCAAATTTCGACTATACCAGCAACTCCAGAATATCAATTTTATGCCTTTGGTTTGGTCCCAATGCACCCAGACTCATTTCAACCTATTGGTTAGAAATTTGCAAAATTGGGAATATAGGTGTGGGACCCATATTTGGTCGAAACAACCTCGAATGGAAAATCCAACTTCACTACCACATCCAAAACATCGATTTTAGGCTAGGGACCCTTGGTTTAGGTCCCAAGGCTCCCCAGAGTTATTTTAGGTTATTGAGCGGATTTTATGAAAAACAAAACTATAGGTATGGGCCCCACTTTTTGACAAAATGATCTCGGATAAAAGTTTTGATAATTCTAATGGATTGGAAATGTGGTTTACACTCAAATTTCACTTTTGGATCTTCTTCTTTGGATTCCTAATGAGTTTCGAGGTTCAAAAATAAGTTTTTGACTTTGTTGTCATCTGGTCCCCAGGGAGGATACCACAATTGCAAAAAATGGTATGGCAATCTCCTTAGCACGATAACAACCCCTGGACAGCCATTATGGCATCTTCACACCTGGTAGGGGTATAAAAGGGCACCCTAGGCTACATTTTAGCCATTTTGACTTGTTTTTGGAACCTAGAAGACCTAAATGAGCCTGATAACTCAAAATTGATCATTGTGGGTAACTTGGGAGATTTTTAAACATCTATTATCATGTTTTTTATTCAGATTAATGTAAGATTTGATCAATTTCTTGGTCAATTTCTTATTTCTTGACCCAAAACCCCAAACCCACTTTGGGCTTGACTTTAGCCCAAAGTTTGCTTGGTTTGCAGCCATTTCTTGAGGGTTATGATTCCTTGATAATGTATGAGTGTTAGGTTGACCTCAGAAATACGTTTTTCATAAGTGGGAACCACTTGGGGTTTTTGGTGTCGTTTTTGGACCCGAAGCACAATGGTGTAATATGGGTATCGCTATTCTCGTATTGATGAGTAGCTTATGATTTCGGTATTTGGGTTTGTGAAATGGAGATAGAGGTAGGTGAATGATGTGAGGTTTTGCGATTTGGCCTTGAGTTAGGCTTCGACCTACTCTTCTTCAAAGATGATATGTGTTATATATGACACGTGAATATGAATGTTAGGCTTGATTATTAGTAGAATAACTTTGTCTTGATCATTGATGTTTGGGGATTAGATGATGATTTTTGGACTTGTAAGGTGGTGTATTTATGACCCTTTTAGAATCCTATTGTCTTTTCCCTAGATTGAACTAATTTGTAGAATGGATATGATTTAATATTAGGTTTGGGATATGGTTTAAGTTTTGGAATCATGTGTTAGTATGATTAACCTTGGTTTGGCTAGTCTTGTGGTCTTGAAATCGTAATTTGGGTAGAGTGACTTGAATGCCCATGTTTCTAGGCGGAGTTACTATCTTAGAATTGGTTACGGCTTACTGACATCTAGAAGTTGAACTAGATACCTTAGTTTCGGGCATAATTTGCCTAAATATGGAAATTGAGGATTAGAAGTGGGATTGTCCATCCCACTTAGGCCAAGACTTGTGTTTGCCTTGGGGACTTAGTTGCAGATTTTAGACATAACTGAGACTAGTAAACCTTAGTATAAGGTTACTTCGTGGCTTATTGAGTAATGATGCATTTTTCCCCGAATAATGATATTTGGGCCTATAGAGATGTTATTTCCTTTTAGTTATGATATTGGGCCTATGGAAATGTTACTTCCGCTTAGATATGATACTGGTCAATAGCGATGTTATTTTATCTTAGTTATAATATTGGGCCTTTAGAGATGATGTTCCTCCTAGATATGTTATTTCACCCATAGAGATGCTATTTCTTCTTAGATTAAGTATTTGGCCCATAGAGATGCTATTTCCTCTTAGAATTGATATCTAGCCTATAGAGATGTTATTTTCTCTTGATATGACATTGGGTCCTTAGATATGATTTTCCTCTTAGTTATGATTATTGGGCATGTAGATATGTTATTCCTATTAGATATGATAATTGGCCTACTGAGGTAATATTCCTCATTGTTATGATGTATGACCTATAGATAAGAGAGGTCTTATAGATGTGATATGCTTATTGATATTATGCCTCCTTGATGTGAGATCTTCTTACATGTGAGATGATTATAGGTATTCCACGACTTATAAATATGATTGTTGATATGTGTTCCAGATATGGATGTGGGCCTAAGGCCGTGATATTGATGTTATGATTATTTCGAACATATTATTGGGCCAAAGGATTTGTTATGATATTGGTTGGACATTCAAAAAGTCATTGTCCTTGTAAAGGATACGATTGTAGAATATGGATATATATGTTTATGTTTATATACACATCTCTCCGGTATAGGACGAAAGAAGGTGTGGTATGATGATTATGATTCCATTGATTGAATAATGGTGATGGCATGCATAGATTCAGTTCATTCAAGGTTATTATATCGTTAATTGATGTGATCCTAGATGAAATACGATCTCATGACTGTTCTTACTAAATAAAGGTTAAAACCCACTTTTCACCTTTAAAAATGGATTTCTCTATAATAATAATGGCCTAACTTATTGATAACTTTTATATAAAATAGGTTAATAATGATGTTTTAAAGATTTGACAGAGACAGATTCCGGTCTGACATGACACTATTATTTACTCCGGCCGTGAGATATTCTAACCCTTTCTACACTTCTATAATGATTTAGTCTTGAAGATAACTCTGGGTAACATACTTTCAAATTTGCACTCTTTTTAGCCACATCTTGAGTCCGTTCACCTATTATATGTCTATATATGTGTGTATTGATGATTCTGATAATATTGATACCCGACAAGGCAATGGTACCTGGCAAGGCCAGAGGATACTGTTATGACAATATTGATACCCGACAAAGCCAAAGGATACTGTGATGATGATATTGATACTCGACAAGTCTGGAGGACACTGTGATGATATATTGATACCGGGCAAGGATAAGGTGGATTATGATGATGATGGTCATGATGATGACAGTTATGCTGGAGATAGTTATTATGATGAGATTGCGATATGATATTGATTGTGTTCCTTGCATTCATTCTTGCATGCACATCGCCTATCCCCAGTTTGCGGTTATGTCTATTAGTCGGTATAGGACGGTTGCATAGATACGGGTGATGATTATGCTATGTGTTGTTGTGTGCTGATTGAACCTTTCAAGTCTGGGGCGGTGGGGGTACGCATAATCCCGACTAGATATTTGGTTGTCCGAAATAGCTGGTTACTCGCATTATTGTTGATATGGTTATTATCATTGTTATAATAATTGTTATAGCTAGTTATGACATATTGTTCATTGATTCGGTATCGAGATTTGAGGTATGTTTTCGGCTTGAGAAATTGGATCGTGACAAATTTTGTACTAGAAATTATAAATGTTGGGGAGAACAATGGTCTAAGCTCAATACCTGAATGTGACAAAGTGAAAAAGGGCTATTTTTAAGTTGAATGGTGATAGTTCCTAAGGACCAGATGGTCTCATTGGAAATTTTTGTCAATATTCCTGGGCTATAGTATGTTACAGACATTATGAGAATGGTGCATGATTTTTTCTTTGGTAATTCCCTTTTTAATCCATAACTTAAACTAATTTGGTCCTTATTCCTAAGAAGGCTAATGTAAAAACCTTCTCAGATATAAGGGCCATTAGTTTGAGTAACTTTATCAACAAAATTTTATCGAGGATAATTCAAGACGGTATTAAAGGCATTTTACCTTAAAATATCTCTCCTAACTTGTTAGGTTTTGTTAAGGGTAGAAGCATTACTAAAAATAATCTACTTACTTAGGAGCTGAATACAAATATTAATAAAAGAGGCAAGCCTACAAGTGCTATCATTAAGTTGGATATGGACAAGGATATGATAGGATTTCATGCTTTTTTCTTTTAGTGTTAAGGAAGATGGGCTTCTCAAATATATTTATTGGTTTAATTTGGAGATTAATCTCTAATAACTATTTATTCAGTATTGATTAATAGACAATCTCATGTTTTCTTTCACTCAACAAGAGGTGTTAAGCAAGGGATCCTCTATCCCTAGATTTATTTATCCTCTCTTCTGAGGTCCTTTCAAGAGCCTTGAACTCTTTAATTGGGAACAACCTTTTTGTGGGATTTAGTATGCCTAAATGAAGTTCTAAGCTGAATCACATAGATTATGCAGATGGTACAACAGTCTTTGCTTCTACTAATGCTTATTTTTTAGAAAAGATTATGTCGACCTTATGGGATTGTGAGTAGCAATCAGGGCATAAAGTCAACAACGGTAAAAGTTTTTAATTATATGTATCAAAGTACACCAAGGGCAATTGATTCACATGTTGGGAAGATAACTGGAATGACTAGAAGTAACTTCCCAATGAAATACTTGAGGTGTCCAATTACTCACAAAAGAAAAGATAGAAGTATATAGATCTTGTGGGGAAGGTTAAAGGAAAGCTTTAGGTTTGGAAGGTAGGAAGAAGCAAGCACTAGTCTGTCTGGACGAATGTTTGTATTCCTACGAATGAAGGGGTCTTTGATTTAAGTCAATGTTTAATGTGTCAAAGACTATGTTTCTAAATTGTGGTGGGGATTGAGGACACAAAATAGTTTGTCGTGCAACTTTGTATGGAATAAATACTATAAAAGATGGGTTCTAGGACGTGTGGAGTGGAATGGAGGCTCTCAAGTATGGAAAACCATACCGGAAAACAGGAACATAGTGAAACAATTTCTATGGTGGGAACCTAAAGGGGGATCATCAAGAGTTAGGTTGATAATTAGGCCAATCTTGGACCCGTCTTTTGACACCCCTCTAATTACGACACTTTCCATGAGATGAAAGACATTGATGAGTTCTCAACTGATGCAGGCTAGAATTTTTTATCAATACAGGATAGAGTCCCTAATTATGTGGTAGATCACATTAGGAATAATATCAGCACCCCCCAGCTTCAAGATGAAGGAGATACATAGTGGTGGACCTTGACTAGCTATGATAGCTTCACAGTCAATATTGCATAGAAACTTATGAGAAAGATGGAAGAGGTTGATGAAGACCTAGTCACCTTTGGTGTTCAGGTTCGCCTTTCAAAATTTCTTTTCTAGCTTCGAGGGTGTGGCTAGGAAAAGCTGCTATTTCTCATCTTATATACTCTTGGAATCCTAATGAATCACCTGACGTAAGTGCTGCTCAATTCCAGAAAGAGAAACAATTGAACATCTTTTCATGCACGTGATGATTCAATATCAGTGTGGGATTACTATTCAAAAACTGCTGCTATATATCACAGTTCCTTCTTGAAACCTAACAATTGGAGATGGTGGAGTACTCAAGGTAATGCTAGGTAAAAGACCTTGTCAAAGGTGGTTCCAATGATAATTTTATGGTTTATTAGTAAAAGAAGGAACTCCATTTTTCATGGAGGTAAGTACTCTACTGGCAAGCCTTTTAGGGATATTAATGGCACCATAAAGAGATATATTAAATGAAAAACCAAGAGCAGTAGAGAAGTTGATTCATGGCCTAAAATGATGGCTGCTTTGGAAGGTTATAGGACTTCGAGAAATTTCAGAATAGTTAAATGGCACTCCTCTCCTATTAATTGGTTTAAATGTAATACAAATAGTGGTTCTAAGGAAATCCTGGCCTTAGCTCAACAATATTTTTTATTAGAAATTCAGCTGGTCAGCTTGTAGTTGCTAAAGGTATTAGGATTTCGGATACAACAAATGTGGTGGCAAAGGCAAGAGCTATTAGATAGGTTTGGAATACTGCAAGTAAAATCATATTGGTCTCATAATTATTAAATCTAGTTCATTGGTCTTGGTTCAAATACTAGAAGGAAGATGGAAAACCTCTTAGAATGTGGTGATGGAAGTGAACTACACAAGAAATTAATTCATTCAGTAACAACAGGAGTACAACTTTCCCTTTGGGAAGGAAATACTCCTGTTGATTTTTTCACTAACCTAGTTTTCTCTTTTGCAATTGATTTCTTAATTACAAGTTTTCAAGATATACCACCCATGGGAAAAAGGACCATAAACTTTGACAAAGTAGAAGTAGAATAGACAAGAAGGCAGAACAACGAAGATTAGAGAGGAGTAAAATCACTACTACAAGTTCTATAACTGATGTTTACAAATTTTCTATTTTAGTTTTATATTACAGGTAATATCAAATTCAACAATAATTTGAGTAGTTATTTTCACCCACTCAAGGTTCAAGATTAGAAGCAGTTCTATTTGGTTTGTGTATTCTCTCTTGGTGAAAGCTTTTTGAGGTGAAATCAGATACCAAAACTGAATCTTTGTGCCTTGGAGTAAAGTTGAACGGTGATACCATTTATAGGGGGTGCAGATAAATTGAGTAAACAACAACAACAACAACAACAAACCCAGTGTATTCCCACCTAGTGGGGTCTGGGGGGTAAGATGTACGCAGTCCATACTTCTACCTCTGAAGAAGTAGAAAGGCTGTTTCCGATAGACCCCCGGCTCAAGACACGAGACACCACACACCACACAAATATAAAGTTACGCACAGAACAGGATTTCATAACGTAAATACGGCACCCATAAGTAGTAGGAAACATCGGAAAGCACCCAGATTCGTAATAAAACATGGAACACCGAAAGCATAACAAGAAGAAGAATAGAAAATAGGAATAAAAATAAGCATAGGAAGAATAACAGGAATAAAACCCCCACCAAATACTTCCCTACCCTAACGCCCCAAACTGACCCTAGTTTTCTGCCCTAATTCGTGCCCTCCAGACCTTCCTATCTAGGGTCATGTCCTCGGTGAGTTGTATCTGCTCCAGATAAATTGAGTAAACAAATAGATAAATAAATCTATTATTTTTATTTATGCGTGGATATTTCTTAACTTCCTAAATATTTTTATTTTTAGTGTATTTATTTTAATTTTATTAATGTTCATATCTTGGGATGATTAAATGGTATTTGATTAAATGCTTTACTGTAATATTTTTAATTTTTTCTTTTAGTCTTTGTAATTCTTGTATATTGTTTTGGAGGTATTCTAAATATTCTATATCTTTTGTTCTAAAATATTCAATTAAATTCTCTTTCATAAGTATTTCCGTTAATCTTATTTCTTCCATATCTTGTCTCCAATATTTTAAATACTCACAGTCTATCATTTTATCCTAAAGTAGTTGTGGTACTGCAAATTTCTTTGTAATAATTTATTCTAATTGTACTATATCTGATATTAAATTCTAGGTTATCTATTTCGTTAATTATCCTGTCTTTTTCGTCTATGACTAATTCCATGTCTAAATTATATTCTAAATTGTCTTTTAATTCTAGTTGTTTTATGATTTTATTTATCCAAATTAATCTTTCTTTTAATTGTTTTCTTTCTTTTCTAAGCTGGTTTCTATAATTAATTTCTTCTTAGCCAACTTTGTTTTTCTCTAACTCTTTGAATATATTTTAGCATTTCTTAATCTGTATAATATCCATCTAAATAATTATCTAGGTAGTAATAGTGATTGTCATCACTTAAGCATATTTCTCCTAACTCGTCTTCTATCTAATTTATATCCAACTCTTCATCTTCAATGTTAAATATTTTTTTCCCATATTATTTTCTTTACGTCTATAATTTCTATATCTCTAAGTATGTATAAAACTAGTACTTCAAAATTATCTGTCATTTAGGTGGGTTAATTAAATGCCTTTTCATAATATTCTTTAGTTGTTTGTTTTAATCTTATTAATTCCTCTATATTTTCATTAAGGTATTCTATATATTTTATATCTTTGGTTCTCATATATTCTTCTAAATTTTTCATTAGTTTTTCTATTAATTGTATATTTTTCATATCCATTTTTCAATATTCGTAATTTATCATGGTTGATCTGTAGGTTTGGTATGTAAGTATTTATAAGAGTAGTTAGGTAGGTGTGGTATGTAATTTATTCTAGTCTTAAAATATTTATCAAATATTTTTTCCAATATGATTTTTCTTAACAATTTCTATATCCTTAAGTACATACAAAACAAGTCTTTTAAATTTATCTACCATTTCGTCTAATAAATAAGTATTCATTTTTTATATGATGCTTTTTCAAAATATTCCCTTCAATCATACGCATAACACAATATGATCATTTTAGATTACTATATACTAGATTACTCTTAAATAACATGTTCTTCGGTCACTATTAGTATGGTAATCTGGATACTTTTCCCTTAAACAGCGCCTCTACTCTGGCTACTCCCCTATCACGGCTTTCTTGTCTCACCGATTTCACCTTTAGGATGGCAGAGTTCTTAGGGATTTTTCTCTTTTTCCACTTTGCTAATAAACTTCTTAACATGCTATTTTTCGAATAATTCTACTATAAAGTAACTAACATGAACTTATTTTATCATATCATGATTGTCAGTAATTTATGAATTTAGCTATTCATAATCATAAATAAATATACCTGTTCTGGTAGGTTTGATAATTCTGGGCTTCGTTCATCCATAGCTTTTCCTTAGAAATATATCTGTTTTTTATTAAATATTCGAAAGCTTTTTGTTTTACAAAGGAAGAGGCTTGCTTTCAACACATGAAAGTCTTGCCTTTTAGTTGAGCCAAATGCTCTCTATTTATAATCCTAAGAAAGATAAAGAAAACGTGTATTCTATACTGTTCCTACTTTACATGTATCCTATCTAATTTACAAAAAGTCTTTACATTCTGAAAGGAAAAGACTTAAAGTTAACTAAAATACAAAACCTAATAATAGTCTTTTGTTCAAAAAGTCAAAAAGCCTATAAAATGAAAAGAAAAGTCAAAAAAGGCTATTAAAGCTTTACAATAATTTACGTAGAAAGTTTAGTTTTTTCTCTGTATGTCATTTTCCTATCTTCAATGCTTTGTCTTCTTCTATTATTGCTCCGTTGATTTTTATCTTCTAGTTGGTGTACTTATCTTCTTGGTTGATTTTTTTTTATTCTAGCTGGGCTTTGGGATAATATTATCTCCTCCATTACATCTCGAACATTGATGGTCTAGATATTTGTGTTCAATTATCTTGCAATATCTTGTTAATAATCCAGCTGAAATAAATCCTTTCTTAATTGCTCTTGCAGTAGATTGTTTTTCTGGGTTAAGTAACGTCATTATCTATTGTCTAACATCTTCCATATCTGTTTGTCGTAGCTCTCTTGAATTTGAATAAATCATTTGATGGTCTCTTGAATAATAGCTTCATATTGGGTTTCCATTGATGTAATTATTTGCTAATTTTTGAATAATTGTAGCTAATCCAATAAGTCATTTATTTGCATAAAAATCAGGTATCTCGATTTTGGGTATCTCTGGCTGCTGCACAATATCTTTCGGTATAATCATGTCTCTGAATCCTATTTTTACAACTTGTATAACTGATTTGATCTCGTCGTATAATATCTCTACTGGTGCAGCATAAAACTTTATATAAAATAGATTTCCTTTGGTTACTCTTTTATAGGTGGTGAATACTTTATGTAATTCTTCTATAGCTGTTAGTTCTTCTCCATCTTGGGTATATACGGTATTTAATAATCTATAGTCAAAACATATTTTTATTAAGCTTGGATTGATTTTGGGTAGTGCGATTAGCTTGTTGTAACCTTGCAATTTTTGGATTATATAGTTTGTGTTTGGTTCTTAGATATTTGTAGCTCTGGGGTTAAGGTTTAAAAAAATTTGCACTTTGTAGATATTTTCTATATATCCTGGGGCTATATGGTTATAAACTTTTTTATCTTGGTTCAAACTATCTCGATATGTGGTAATTTGTGGGAGTATGTACAAGGGGTCTTTTTGTGCTTTTGGTATAAATGTTTTTTCAAATATCTTATTCATGTTCATGTTCTGATATCATTGTCCACTAACTCCTTTGCTTGTACCTGCAATTGTAGATTGATAAACGTTATTGGTTTTATGGAGTGTCCCAACGTCTTCTTTTAGCTCTAGAATTTTAATGTCTTCCGATCGACATAGCTCTGCACACTGTAGCTGAGTTAGCTGATTCATAGCTTTAGACTTCAGTTTAACTTCATTAGTCTTTAGCTTTTCTATTTCATTACCCATACTGTCCACTTTCATTAAAAGCATAGTTAGGGTTTTGAGTATCTTTTCTAAAGCATCATCTTCTATTACATCAGTCTATGTAACTTTGTCTTGATATGTAATTTGCAATAAGATTTTTGTTAGTACTAATTACTTCAATTGTAAATGTAAAATTTAATATAGTTAATACTAGTCTCCGAATCTCTTTTGTTGTAACTGAATTTTGTATTTTCTTTGTTAACCACCAACGTACCTATGTATTATCTGTCCGTACAATAAATTTGTTATATACAATATATGGCTCAAATGCTAATAAACATTTATTTAATGAACATAATTCTTTTCTATTTATTTCCCATTTTATTTCTGTTTCATTAAACGTACCTGAGTAGTATCTACAATGATGTTCTAATTTATCTTCTTCATATTTATATTTAAGTACTCCTCCATTACTATATTCACTAGCATCTTTTTCTACTATATATACAATTTTTTTATTTTTGTCTGAAAATTGTAATTTTGGTAACTCTTTACAAAGAATTTTATTTTCTGGACTTGTTTTTTTTATCTTCTTCGTTGTAATTATATTCTATATCTTTTTTATAATTTTTCTGTAAAGGATTTAGGTTTTCTGCTAATTTTGGTATGTATTCTCTTACTTGGTTTACTAATCCTAAAAATGATTGTAATTTCTTTTTTTGTATCGAATTCTTCTTTTGAATTTATTATTTTTGGTACTATATGTTGTTGCATTTTTACTCCACTTTTATCTATTTGTATTCCTAAAAACTCTATCTGATTTTTCATAATTTCAACTTTCTTTTCACTTAAACTTATTCTCAATTTTTCTATTATATCTGTAAATTGTTCTAATAATTTTAAATGTTCCTCTTTAGTTTTTGTATATAATAGTATATCATCTATGTATATTATACAATTAAATAATTGTTTAAAATAACTATCCATAAAATATTGATATCTACCTGGTGCATTTTTATATCCAACTGGTAATACATTCCATTCATAAAATTCTTGTGGTAAATACGGTTAATTCCTTTGAATTTTCATCTAACTTTAAGTGGTAAAATCCTGATTTACATTCAATTTCACTAAAATAGTTATATCCTTGTATTTGTCTTATTTTTAATATCTTATTTCGTATTGGATAATTATATGTCATAGTTTTTGCATTTAGGTTTCTATAATCAATAATCATTCTACTTTTTCCTCTTTTTTGTTCACAATGTTTATTTACTATAAATGCTGAACTATTGTGTTTACTATTGTTTTTTAGTATATACTGTTTTTCTAATAATTCATCTATATACATTTTAAATTCTTTTAAATCGTCAAAATTATATGTTAATGGTTTTTGAGTTACTATGCTATTTTTATCTATTAATTCAATTTTTATAATAGTTTTATGTTTTTTCCATCCTTTTAATGGATCTTCACTATATAATTGTCTTAATTTTTTCTTTATTATTTCTACCTTATCTATTGAAAATATAGTTATTTCTTTTTTATTTATCGAAAATACAACTAGTTCTATTGTGTCTTCTGTATTTTTTTTATATTTTCTAACTTTTGTGTAATTTTTTCACTTTCTTCTATCCAATCAATTTTCTTTCTTATTTTATTAATAACTCTTTTTCCTCTTACTTTTTGTTTATATGGTGTTGTAAACCACCAATCTATTTTAGTCATTACATGTGGCTATAATTTATCTAAAAATGGCATTCCTAAAAGCATATTTTTTGATGTTAGGTCATAATTATAAATTTCTTCTATTGTTATTATTTTATCCCATATCTGTATTTTTACATTTTTAGCTTTATATGTAATTAAGTTTCCTTCATTATTAAATCCTTTGACTACTATTGGTGTTTTTTTAATTTATCCCATTTACTTTCTGGTAAACAGTTGTATCTATATAAGTTTGCTTCTGCTCCTGTATCTATCATAGGTGTATAATACCTATTATAATATCCTTCTACTATTATTTTTACAAGTACATATATTTTCATATCATGTTAAAACTCTTTTTATGAATAATTTTTCTTTATTATATGTTATAGATAATTGTGTATGTTCTATATTGTATGGTTTTACTTGTTCTAACCATTTTATTCCTAATATTATGTTTGCTTTTTGCATTTCTTCCTTTATTTCAAATTCTATTTTTATTTTTCTGACTCCTGTTATTATTTTTTTTCTGTCGTATCTTTAATGTTTATTGGACTTCTTGGTAGATCTGGGCATATATTACTATTAGATTTTATTTCTTCACTTTTTACTAGATATTTTGCTATATAATTTTCTTCTTGTCCTGTGTTTAAGAGTATTAAATATTCTTTTTCATTTATTGTTCCTGTTATATAATATTGATTTAAATTAACTGTTGAAGTTGTTTCATAACTTGTTCTTTTTGACGAGCTTGATGATTCTGATTTTTCATGAGTTATTCTTTTCGTTTTACTTATTTTATCATTTATTATTTCTAAATCTTCTTTTATATTTATGTCTTTGTAACTATAATCATTATTATCAATTGTTTTTACAAATTGTTCGAAAGGACTTTCTATTTGTATTTTATTAATTTTATTTTTTCCCGTTATTTTATGTTTTGTTGTTAATACATATAGATTTTTACATCTTGCTGTAAATATTTTACTTCCTAGGGTTAGTTCTATTCCTGATTTTTTCCACTATAATATTAATGATTTATCTATATTTTTATCTGTTATTGCTACTGAATAATTCACACTTGTTATAAATTTAAATTTTTGGTATATTAAATTTCCTTTTATGATTGTTATTATACTTTTTTGTATAGGTTTTATAATTCTATCATCTGCTAAATATAATTCTATTGGTTTATCTATTCCTTCTCTAAAACATGCTTTTATTAGTATCTCTGTTTCTTCAAGGTGTACATATTTTATTGGGTCTTTACTTTTATATTGTTTATTTCTTTATTAATTATTCTTTTTGTTACTAGTGGTATACTAACTCTACCTTTTGCATATCTACAGTCTATTACATGTTCTTTTTGGCTTACTACGTAGTATTTTTCCTTTTTTCTACTAAATATATTTTTTATTATTGGTATTTTAAATATTTTTTCGATACTTAAGTCTAACTCTTTTCCTTTTATTTCGTCAAATATATTACTGTTAAATATTATTTTTTGATCTTTTCCTTGTTCATTTAAATATTCTTCCTTTGTTATTGTTTTTATATCTTCTTCAGTTATTTAGTTCATTTTTATATCTTCTTCAGTCATTTGATTCATCTAGTTCACTATCTATTTCATTATCTATCTCATTCTTCGAAATTTCATATATACTATCTTCACTTTCTAATTCATAATCTCTATTATCTATTTGTATATATTCTGTATTTTCTATTTTTATTTCTGATATTTGTTGCTTTTTTGAGTTTTTTGATAGTTTACAATTTCTAGCTAAATGTCCTAGTTTTCCACAATTATAACAAGTACATTCTTTTATAGATTTCTTTTTACTATATGGTCTTTTATGTTTATAATTTTTTACATAATATTTTTTTCTTGGTTTCTTATACTTATATTTTGATTTTTTGTATTTCTTATATTTCTTATGTCTTTTTCTTTTCTTATAATATCTTTCTTCACATCCAAATTGAGGTGGTATTTTATCTTTGCAACATGCTAAATTTCTTATTAATGTTGTTTCCATTTTTATTTCTTCTCTATATTTTTCACATAGATTTTTATACCATTGTTGTAAAAATTTTATTCTTGCTCCTAGGGTATCTACTATTTTTGCTTCATCCCAACTTTTTATTATTTTTGAACTAAATGGTTCAGGTAATTTACTAAAATATAATCTTCTTATTTTTTTACTTTCTTCTATATTATATGTTCCTTTATAATAATATTCTTTAAATGTGCAGGTATACTCATCTATATAACATATATTACATATTGCTAGTTTTAACATTAAATTTTTATTTATATCTTTTTCTTTATTTTGTTCTTCTTCTTCTATTGATACACTGCTAAATTCATCTTTTATAGCTATTTTATATTTTTTCAATATTTCTGTTGGTAGTAGTTTAGTAGTTGTTGTTGGTGTTCCTTCTATTTTATTATCAGATCTTAGTTCTTTCTTACTTGCTTCGGCTAGGTTTAAAAACCATAATTTTATTGTTCCTATTAATTTTTTTTCTATATATTCTGGTATATTTGTTGTATCTATCCCATTTATTATCTAATAATTGTTTTGACATGTATCCTACCCATAGTTGTATTGTTTTATTTGTGTCTATTACACAGTCTAAATCTAAAAAGTTGTAATTAATTATTTGTTTTGGTGTCCATTTACTATATTCATCCTTTGGATTAAATCTTTTAAACTTATTTTTGTAATTATAGGTTGGTTTTCTTATTTTTGGTGTACTAGGTATTATATTTTTATCTAGAGTATTTACTTCTGTATTTATTAGTTCTAGATTTTCTTTATTAATTATTTCTTGTTTTTTATTAATTTCTAGTTTTCCTATGTTTTCTAGAATTTCTGTATATGTTTCACTATCTTCCGAATCATAATTATCTATGTCTTCAACATCTATTGTATTTATTTCTAATTCACTGGTTTCTAGTTCTTTAGTTTTTATTTCTAATTTTTCTTTAAATTGATTTATCTCGATTAATAATTTTTGTTCTTTATCCTTTTCTTTTTTTTCTTTCTGTCTTTTTTCATACAAATTTTTAGCATTTGTAGTTCTTTTTCTAATTCAACAATCATACTATTTTTAGTTTCTTCTATTTTTCGTATTTTTCTATGATTTGTTGTTTTATTTTATCTATTTCCTTTTTTCTGTCTATCTCTTCATTTTCTCTTTCTATTCTTACCATGACTGCCAACTTATCTTCTAATTTTAATTCTTCTTTTTCTAACATTAAATATAAATGTTCACCTATTTTTTATATCTCCTTCCTAAATTAAATAATACTATTTTTATTTTTAATCCTTCGTGATTTTCATATGTTTTTTCATTTATTATAAATTCTTCTTTGTTCATTTTATTTAAATGTATATAGGTTATGTTGATATATATATATTTTAGACCATCTATTGTTGATTCTAAATTTGATATTTCTTCTTTTTGTGCCTTTATTGAGTTTTTACTAACTCTGGCAATTATGTTATACTGTAGTCTTTCTATCCTTATTTTTAATTCTTTACATTTTTTAGATATTATTTATTTTAATTCTTTATATTGTTGTGGTTTTTGTACGTTATTCATCTAAATAATATTTATAATATTATGGTGGATATCTAAATCTAATTTTATCATAATTAATAAATTAACCTAATAACTTCAAACATATACTACTTCCGTAACTTTAATTAGTATAGGCTCTGATACCATTTGTAGGGGGTGCGGATAACTTGAGTACTAGAAGATAAGTTGGCAGCCATGGTAAGAATAGAAAGAGAAAACGAAGAGATAGACAAAAAAAAGAAATAGATAAAATAAATAAACAAACCACAAAATAAATACGAAAAATAAAAGAAACTAAAAATAGTAGGATTGCTGAATTAGAAAAAGAACTACAAATGCAAAAAGATTTGTATGAAAAAGACACAAAGAAAAAGAAGAAAAAGATAAAGAACAAAAATTATTAATTGAGATAAATCAATTTAAAAAAAAATTAGAAATAAAAAATAAAGAACCAGAAACTAGTGAATTAGAAATAAATGCAATAGATGCTGAGGAAACAGATAATTATGATTCGGAAGATAGTGAAACATATACAGATATTCTAGAAAATATAGGAAAACTATAAATTAATGAAAAACAAGAAGTAATTAATAAAGAAAATCTAGAACTAATAAATACAGAAGTAAATACTCTAGATAAAAATATAATAACTAGTACATCAGAAATAAGAAAACCAACCTATAATTACAAAAATAAGTTTAAAAGATATAATCCAAAGGATGAATATAGTAAATGGACACCAAAATAAATAATTAATTATAACTTTTTCAATTTAGACTGTGTAATAGATACAAATAAAACAATACAACTATGGGTAGGATACATGTCAAAATAATTATTAGATAATAAAATAGAGACAACAAATGCACCAGAATATATAGAAAAGACATTAATAAGAACAGTAAAATTATGGTTTTTAAACCTAGCCGAAGCAAGTAAGAAAGAACTAAGATCTGATAATAAAATAGAAGGAACACCAACAACAACTACTAAACTACTACCAACAGAAATATTGAAAAAATATAAAATAGCTATAAAAGATGAATTTAGCAGTGTATCAATAGAAGAAGAAGAACAAAATAAAGAAAAAGATATAAATAAAAATTTAATGTTAAAACTAGCAATATGTAATATATGTTATATAGATGAGTATACATGCACATTTAAAGAATATTATTATAAAGGAACATATAATATAGAAGAAAGTAAAAAAATAAGAAGATTATATTTTAGTAAATTACCTGAACCATTTAGTTCAAAAATAATAAAAAGTTGGGATGAAGCAAAAATAGTAGATACCCTAGGAGCAAGAATAAAATTTTTACAACAATGGTATAAAAATCTATGTGAAAAATATAGAGAAGAAATAAAAATGGAAACAACATTAATAAGAAATTTAGCATGTTGCAAAGATAAAATACCACCTCAATTTGGATGTGAAGAAAGATATTATAAGAAAAGAAAAAGACATAAGAAATATAAGAAATACAAAAAATCAAAATATAAATATAAGAAACCAGAAAAAAAAATTATGTAAAAAATTATAAACATAAAAGACCATAGAATACTGTCTCACTAAAAAGGCTCTAACTCTTCGCCCGGGTGTCGGATTTGGGCAAATTATATATCGATGAAAAGATTATTCAATTTCCCACGTGATAACAAGTGAAAATTATGGAAGTACCATGTGTATAAGAATTAATTCTTATTTCAAAGCAAGTTCAAACATCCTTGAGATAATTTTCTAGCTAAGAAAAAGCACGGGTATTACACAACCAGTGCGACAACGCGATGGATCCGCGTTGCGGTGACCTTAAAAATCCTATTCGTCAATTTCTAGTGAGTCATCACGATAGTGGTGCATCGCGGTGGCCCATAAAATTGGGCTAACAGTTATATTTTATTTCATCTTATTTAGGGTATATTGGGTAATTCCCCCCCCCCCCCCCCCCCCCTTATCAGCTTAAATATGGGATTTTACTCCTAAGTGACCACATTATTTATATTTTCTTCAAAAATTCACAACAACACTCTCTAGGGTTTCAAACTAAAAACCCAAATAACTTAAGATTCAACCGTGGGTTTTCAAAACTGATTGAAGATTTAGAATCCCTAAACCGTAGTCTTCAACAACCATCCATCAAATTTCTAAATTGAGGTACGTGGAGTTTATCCTAAAACAACATAGGCTTTTTGAAAATACCCAATTATGATTTAAAAATCATCAAGCATGAATTTGGTAAAGGGGTTTGGAGATCCATGATTTTATTATGCTTTATGCATATTTAATGATATTGTTGTTTTGGCCTTTAGGCCTTATCCCTTTAAATTGATTTGCACATATAAGTATATATATGAAACTTGAAATTGAAGATTTGTTTCAGAGCACACATAATGAAAATTACTCTTTTGTGATAATCTTATGTTTATGATCTTATGGTGATTGATTGAAATGCATGATTTACGGCTTGAAAATAGTTTACTCAAATAACATAGTATTTTGAGCACGATTTAGAAATTTAAGAGAGGGAGTTTCTCGATGTAAATATATTTTGTTAAAAGAGAGATTTGCATGAGATTAAGAACTTTGACATGAACACCTTGCATCATTGAAATTTTGACAAAGAGAGTTGCATACATGTTTTTACATGAGTTTTAGAGAAAGAGTTCTTTAAATTAATTTATTGATATAGTGGTCTCGAACTTATGTTTTGAAAACAGAGATTAAAATATGCTAAAAATGGCTTAGAGATGTGACTTGTAAGTCAATGGTATGACGATACCATATAAATGTATGCCATAACAGAGTTAGAGTTTTCAATGTATGATTTCAGAGAATGCATGTCTTAAAGAGTTAAAAATGGGCATAAAGAGAGCTATGTGGTTGCCTGAAGAGTGCTAGAGTTCAAGTAACTCTTAGCCTAAAATTATGATTTGCCGATCCGGGTATATTATTTTTATGCTGGCGACGGCCATGTATCTTTGTAGAGTCAGAGAATCCAACCCTTGCAGCACACTTGGGTTGGAGGCTTCCCCACTGAGTCAATGGCGGATTCCATATAGCCCATAGAATTTAAGAGTTGTAAGGTATACCACCTAGAGCAGAAGTAAAACAAAGAGTGTCACAGAGGTCAGATGATTTATAGAGTCTTTCAAAAATGCCCATGAGATTTCTTACTATATGATATGTTTATGAACTGTCTTAAATTTCTCTCATATATATTAAATATAAATTATTATTTTGGGTCTGCTCTGCGTACTAGTACATCTGTATTGTCCCCCTACCTCCCAAGTTTAGAGGCTCAGTTCAAGAATCCAGCTAATCAGTAGAGTATTCCAAAGAGAAGTGATCCGTGCAGTGGTGAGCCTTATTTGTTTCAGAAGGCCTATTATTTCAGATTATTTTATTACGTTGTTTTGGTCTATTGGGGGCCTTGTACCAGTTTTTAGAACAATTGTAAGATGTAGTAGAGATTTTACATTCTGAGTTAGATCTTATTTAGATGTTTTGAATTACAGATTTCATTCTTATGTCTTGAATCTCAAAGTTAATGACCATGTTTTCGTATCAGATTGTTTTTCCGTATCTTCTCTTATTATATGAATATTATGCATAACTACCAGATAGAGTAGGACGTCTGAGCCTTTAGGTCCCGGGATGTCCATTACGGCTAGACCCTAGTTTGGGTCGTGACATAATTGGTATCAGAGCACGGTTCATGGTCCCAGGGTGTCTGTAAAATCGCGTTGGGTAGAGTTTTATTTATGAGTATGTAGCGTTCCACACTTAAATCAAGAGTCTACAAGACTTTTAGAATTTTTTTTTCATGTTTTAGTTCGTACAATAGAGTCAGAATGTTCCTGTTTCATACTCTAATTTGTGCTCTGATGTCGCCCATACGAAAGTAACAGTTATCCCAATTCTTTCCTTACTCTGATGTTCTCAGACATATATCATTATTGGGGTGATTCAAGTATATAAGTTTAAAGTCTAAATGACATTGTTCTTTCTGATTGAACATACGTGATTTTAAAAAAATTATGCACGTACTTGAGAAGAGTCCGTTAGTGCTTCAGAGTGTATTGATTCTAGTGTGAACCTTGATCTTGATGAAATCGTATTTTTGAGCCTGCGGTATTAAGTGTATTCAGTCCCTTTAATTTTTTTTGTGTTGCAGATGTCATGCTTAAGAGAAAATGAGGTGTAGCAGAATGTTAGAGTTGTATTTTTACTCGAGTAGTAGTATAAGTTAAAGTGTCGGTGTCATGACCTATTGGTAGTGAGATTAGACCAAGAAGTTGGTGATATGAAGTCAGAAGGTTAGAAATTAGAGTGAGGATGACTTTTGTGTAGATAAATATGTTTAGTTGAATAACTGATATTTGAGGATCATTTACCCCTTTATAGTGATAGACTAATATGGTAGCTAGTAGCTTGTATAGATTGTATGGTAGTTTAGTGGAGCCATGTCGGGTCTATTTCGATTCACTAGAAACTTGTTGTCCATCTTATTGATTCTTGAGTTGGTAATAAAGTGATATGTCCTTGTGTGTTAGTTTAGTAGAAGGTAGAGAAAAAGTTATTAGCTAAGGTGAGTTGTTGTTTACTCAAAGTATGAAAATGGCTAGATTATCTAGTAAGTTATAATTATAGACACAAGGTTGTTTGTGGAATTTGAAGGTATATTAAATGTACGCTTGGGTTAGTAAGTGTGATATAAGAAAGCCATATAAGTAGATAAGATTGTATGGGGTTATAATATAAGATTAAGGTCGACCATGTCTATTATGTGACTCTACCTCCCCTTGATCCTTGACCTTCTTTTCTTTGGTAGTTGTAGACTAGTACTACTTGTGAGAAGGTATGTAGTAGATTTTGAGGCATAGCAGTGATGTTATGAAGGTGGATGTGATTATTTCTTGGTTAATGATATTAGTTTTATGGAAGCTATCGAATAGGCTTGAACAGTATATGCAAGAGCTTAAGTTTATTTGATTCGTAATGAAGTATGATGTTGTATGTATGAAGTAGAAGTATGCCAAGGTGCTATGATATTGAGGTATTTTTCTAAGGCTATTACATATTGTGTGCGGCTATTGGTGCCGTTGAGTTGCTAGGCGGAGAAAGACTAGTTAGATGGTATATGGTGTTCTAAATAGCCAAGTTAAGGAGTTTTGATTGATGATGTTGAACCTTTTGACATAATCTTGATTCTCATATTAAAGAGATATAAGTTTGGAGTCGTGATACTGGTAGACTATGGCAGAAGTGATATGGTCTATCAAAGGTTTGGAGATATCCATGTTTAGTGTTAGAAGAATCTGAGTTGGTGAATATTTAAGATGTTATATGATGACTTTTGGGGCTATAGAAACTTAAGGGTTGAATCTTAGAAGGAAGTATTAGAATTGGTTATTATACATAAAGATACTATCTTATAGGGTAAGTTTAGTTTTATGTGTATCATTATATCCCCTACTCTAGAGTAAAGTAATTTCAGTTTATACCAGAGTCTATATAGTGGTTCATAGACTTAGAGTAGTGGCTTAAATCTAAGGGTGAAATGATAGAAAGAGTAACCAAGTCAAGTTTTCAGATGATAATAGATGTGCCAGTAAGTTGTAGAATTGGCCGTGAGAAAGAATGATGCTCAATCTATTCTTATTTCAGCAGTTTACTTCAGTTATTCTGATACATACTCATACATTATATTCTAGCTTCATGATCATAGCTTGTGTTCAGGCATATGATAAGGAATCATGTACTCTCCTAGTTCCTAGTATGATGAGTTTCCAGTTTGTTTGGCAGTCAGAATCACTTTCTGTAAGTTATGAATTCCAAAATTCAGACCATGCAGTTCATGAATCTTGTGTATATGTGATACTCATAACGATCAGTGAAAATTCAGATTTATATCAGGTACATCCTCAGATTAGATCTCTATAATGAGTCCATTCTGTAAGTGCTCTATTCCTCATGTCTCAGTAGGGTATCAAGTTATGCTTAGTACTCCCCTTATTTTTCGAATCCCGATATTCCAATTTGCAGTGACATTTTCCCCTAGGTCGAGATAGTGATGATGAACAGTTTTTTAGATAGGAAAGAGTAAACATTTTTTGTTGATGAAAGATGGTTGTATACTTATTTGAGTTAAGGAAGAAATTATGGAGTAAGAATGAGGTTGAGTCTTTGATACATGTCAAGGTTAGTTGAAGTTTTATGCGTTATATTTGGGAAAAATTGTTGTGCACTTGTTTTATGTAAGTGTATAAGTTGAAAGAATTTTGAGGTGAAGTTTTGTGTATTGCTTGGTTAGTTGAGGATATTGTATGTGTATTATCTGAATGGCATAGGGAAGTTATTATGGATAGAAGTGTTAGAGAATATGAGAAATATGCTTTATGAGTGGCTATTTAAAAGTGCATATGTGGGTAAGAAGATAGGCTTGAATGTCATGTTTGTATGCATATGGATGGATGCCTTGAGTGTTTGTGAATGTCTAATACAAAGTTGAAAGTGATTGCTAGAGTGGCAATAAGAATTATGTAGGAGATGAGTAATTGTGAAATGCAGGGTATGCTAAATTCATGATTCAGACTAGTACTACAGAATTATGTGGTGCATCTTATGATTTTGAGTTAGGCTTGAAGATGATGAGTGATTTAGTTCAGCTTAGAATTAGTAGATGGAAATATCAGCGGCCATGTGAGAAAAATAAGTGGAATCAATGATCTTGGTGTTTAAGGGGAAAGTATAGTTGAGAGAGTATTTTAGAAGTGTGGCTAATCTTGAAAGTACGAAGTTGCAATGCCTAAGGTTTGGTAATTCTATCCTAGTTTATGAGTTATATGTTTATATTCCATACTATAGAGTAGTGTCATTGTTGTGATTCCTTAGTTGGATGTCTTGTGTAACTCATGAAAGAGATTCTTTGCTCCCTAATGCTACTAGAACTTCTTTAGAAAGAGTGTTGAAGAGACACTCCAGTTAAGTATATGTGTCCAGTATAATTCAGTTTAACAATCAGGCAGACGAGTTACTGTGGTTTTCCTCCATTTCACCCAGTCCTACTATCTGAAGTCTAATGCGTATGACCATTCCAAAAGATAATCTATTCCATCCGCGTAAGTAATGAACTCAGTTCAGTCCAAGCATCGTGTTTCAGATTCAGTTATTTAGTCATGACTCAGTTCATAAGAGTTCACACATAATCTCAAATTTTTCTAGTCATTTTAGCTCTGACAGTGTAATACCTTTATACGATCTAAATCTTATTGCCTGATGATTCGTACTTACCTAAGTAATCATTTCCAAATCCAATGTGTGTGATTTGAGCATAAACGCTTCGGGGGGAAATCCTAAACTCTCAGCATGAATCAGCTCCTTAAAACAAATAAGGGCAAGTCAGCTTATAATTCAGTTTCATGATAGAAGTTTAAATGTTTTAGATCAGTTATATCCTTTCATAGAAGACACATAAGGTCCACATTATTCCATACCTTTAAGCTTCAACATTTCTACCCATCATTCGGGGATGAATGATCCCAAAGGGGAGATAATGTAACACCCCGCATTTTGGGCTAGAACGAAAACTATCATTTCTATGCATAAATGATCCAAAAACCATAAATCCTATGCGAATTTTCCATGTTAATCAATTATGTAGTATGGGAAATTGAATGAACTTTCCGTCGATACAAGATTTGCCCAAATCCGATATCCGGGCAAGATGTTATGGTTAATTTAAGTCTTAGTCGTAAAACATTGTCATTTTTATGCTTGGCGCATCGCGGATGTGGTCTATTTTAACAATTTTTAAATTCCAGTAGCCTAGCGTGATTGTGGCACATCGCGTGAAATTCCAGGACCCAACCAGTGGGACAACGCGATGGCTCCGCGTTGCGGTGACGCTAAAAATATCATTAGTAATTTCTAGTAAGCTACCGTGATAGTTGAAATGCATGATTTACGGCTTGAAAATAGTTTACTCAAATACCATAGTATTTTGAGTATGATTTAGAGATTTAAGAGAGTAGTTTCTCGATGTAAATATATTTTGTTAAAAGAGAAAGATTTGAATGAGATTAAGAGCTTTGACATGACCACCTTGCATCATTGAAAGTTTGACAAAAAGAGTTACATACATGTGTTTACATGAGTTTTAGAGAAAGAGTTCTTTGAAATGATTTATTGATATGGTGGTCCCGAATTTATGTTTTGAAAACAGAGATACAAATATGCTAGAAATGTCTTAGAGATGTGACTTGCAAGTCAATGGTATGCCGATACCATATAAATGTATGCCATAACAGAGTTAGAGTTTTCAAAGTACGTTTTCAGAGAATGCATGTCTTAAAAAGTTAAAAATGGGCATAAAGAGAGCTAGGTGTTTTCCTCAAAAGGGATAGAGTTCAAGTAACTCTTAGACTAAAATCGTGATGTGGCATAGCAGAGTCAGAGACTCCAACCCTTACGACATACTTGGGTTAGAGGCTTCCCCGCCGAGTCAATGGCGGATATTCCATATAGCCCATGGAATTTTAGAGTTGTAGGGTATACCACCTAGCGCAGAAGTAAAACAAAGAGTGATACAGAGTTCAGATGATTTTACAGAGTCTTTCAAAAATACCCATGACATTTTGTACTATATGATATGTTTATGAACTATCTTAAATTGCTCTCATATATGTTAAATATAAATTATTATTTTGGATCTGCTCTGCGTACTAATACATCTGTATTGACCCCCTACCTCTCAGGTTCGGAGTTTCCGTCCAAAGGTCCGTCTAATCAGTAGAGTATTCTAGAGAGAAGTGATCCGTACAGTGGTGAGCCTTATTTGTTCCAGAATGCCTGTTATTTCTGATTATGTTATTCCGTTGTTTTGGACTACTGGAGGCTTTGTCCCAGTTTTCAGAATAGTTGTGAGATGTAGTAGAGATTTCGCAGACTGAGTCAGATCTTAGTCAAATGTTTTGAATTGCAGCTTTTATTCTTATGTCTTGAATCTTAGATTAATGACCATGTTTCCGTATCAAATTGTATTTCATATATTCTCTTATTATATGAATGTTGTGCATGACTACCAGATAGAGTAGGATGTTCGGGCCTTCAGGGCTCGGGATGTCCATCACGGCCAGGCCCTAGTTCGGGTCGTGATAATTTTACCTAAAATAGTTTATTATTTTAAAACTTATTTTGGGGCAAAGCAGGGGCAATTTGGGGCAATTTATACTAGAAATTCTTCATTTGGATTAAAAATGACATGGAATCCATCACCATTAACTTGGAATTAATGATTAAGTTTTAGTATTTCTAATTTCTGGAGTTAAGAGAGAGTTTTATGGCAGAATTTTGTTGTTTTATAGTGCAATAGTGGAAACAAAGTAATAAGTTAATGAATTTTGATTATTGTCAATTCACTAATCAACTATGGAATTGGTATTTTAGGTAAACTATAGTAGAAAAGCCCTATAACAAGAAATGAATGATCACGAACTTGACCTTATAGGTTTGGGGTAAGTTATAATTCCTAAAATAGTAGGTATGGTTTTGGTTATGTATTTATATGTCTATTCTAGACCACGAGCAAGAAAAAGTTACATAGGAGGGCAAAGCTCTGTCTTAGAGGTGTTGTGCAAGCTTGGTTTGAGGTAGGTGATGGTATTATAGTTTAATCTAATTTGTGTGATATGTGTATGTTTTCTACCTTCTAGTGTGTCTTGTTGGTGTATATTGTTTGCTGGGGTCAATACAAATGATTTTACAGTTGCTACATGATTTTTGACCTACTTTTTTGTTAAATGTAGAATTTTCGATATTTGGAACGTTTTCACAGGCTTTTGGAGAAATAATGTTGCCAAACACTTATGTCAAGGGTTTTAGTACATGGACCAAAATTGTCCCCTGGAGATCATGTCAAGAGGGTGGTTGTATTAGCCTTAACGTGTAAATACAAGGGTCAGGTGAGTTTGACTGTTCCATGAGTGAATGGGGGAAATATCTTTATAGGCTAAATAAATTGTTCTGACTTGACTTGACTAAATTTGATTGGTGATAATATGTTGAATTTTTGGTTTTATTTCCTATTTTTTTTTGTTTCTTGTTATGCTAAGTGTGTTTGTTGAGAATGGATTAACTTGTTGTACTATAATTTAGTTATGCGTTCATATTCTCATCTTGGGTTGGCCAAATGATGCTATTAGTACATTGTTGTTTTCTTGTGTGCTAAATTTAGACCTACTCTTACTTTGTGAGTGTAGCGGCTTCTATGACCTCATATTTGATCTCAGCGATTGACATCAGATTTTAAGATGAGCAACATATTTGGTTTACGCTGGCATCTCTCTTTATTAGCGTAGTTCCTTATTTCTAAACGTATGTTTCCATTATAGTTTCTGGGGTTTTATCCCCTTATTGATGCTCTTTAGAAGTTTTGGTATGGACACCTTTTGGTTCTTCGGGATGGTTTATTACATTAAGTAAATGTTCCGCCTTTGCTTGTACTTTTTTCGTTTAGCCTTGATTTTATCTATGAATGGATCTTGAATTTCTAAGTGTTGCTTTTGAGATGGTGTTTTAGGATAGATGGTTCTCCCACCAAGTGAGTTGTGTGGTTGCCACTTATGACGGGTTTTGGGTCGTGACATCACCATTTGAAGCTTGGATCACAAAATATTGACCAAAGTCAAACTAATCACTTTAACGCTATACAAAACCACGAACTCATATAAATCTCTCTTGAATGTATCGGGGACCTTCATACTATTCCCATATCTCATAAATGATATAAATTAATAAAGGGAAAAGGAAAAAGATCAAAACACAGAAAATTCTAAATCTCACAATGAAGGTCATTACACATATTGTCTCCAGTTCTCTGTGTATATCATTCTTATATCTGCATATAATATATTATTTCATTGAGTTATTTGATTTAGTGATCAGAGTTTGATAATTATAAAGATAAGAGTTGAGTTTTGGTACTACCATTTGAATTGATAAAAAGTTGAGCAAGAGGAGATAACAGCTTAATAATCAAATAAATATTTTACATAACAAAAACATGAAAAATCTACTTATTAGTTCACCTATTCATATGATCTTATCTAAGTTTGTGATGCACAATGCAATACTTAACTTGCCACCACTTTGGTTGCTATATGTTTTTGTATACTTACTTGGGGATGTTTGGAAAAGAGACATCTAGAGACTTAATTTGATATTAATTTTAAAAATTGGAAAAAGAGACACTTTATAAAAAGTGTTTAAAAAAAGACAACCTTAACAGATAACTTTTAAAATATATGGTTTATCCCCGACCCCACCTCCTACCCCAAATTCTAAGAAATACAAATAAAGTAAGATTTTTTTTTAAAAAAATTCAAAAATATAAACTTCCTCAAGAAGTTCCTAGATTGATCAACACCATTTTTTCAATTTTGGAGCTTCGTTGGTGATTTTTGTAGGATACCATCGCAAAATCACACCACCACTAATTATTTCCTCCATTGTTACCCATAAATCTTTCAAAATGGTCCACTTTCCTGTCATAACCCAAAAACTAAGGGTCATGATGACACTTGTCGTGGAAAGCCTTGAAAGTAAGCCTATTACCCAACTGATAGGAAAAGGGAACAACAACACCAAAACTCAAGATAAGGCTTCTAGAGAGAAGCCGAACCATATATACAATAATAGAGGAAACATGCATAACAAAGATACCATAAATCTCCCAAAATATGATGTCATAGTGTAAGAACCAACTAAGTACATCTTAAATACAAAATATACAACTGATAGTCTTAAAAGAATATAATCTATCTCTAAAAACAAAAAAAGACACAAATTAAACAAGAGAAGGTAGTAGATCAACTGTGAAAGCATAGACCAACCGCTTTATAAAAAATACTCCAAAAACCATACAAATTAGTTACCATATAGTGCAATCATACTTGGATTTGCACCAAAAGGGCTCTGTAGGGATGAGTATGGTCCACTTGCACTTAGTAGGTATCACAGGTCGTCTCAATAAAGTAGAAAATAAAGTATATTAAATACACACTTTGGGCACGTCACCTGCAATAAGAAAATATCCCAAATAGTAGCACACACTGTCTCCATTAACTGTTCTACAATATACACATATACCAAATACAAGTACGACAAAGAATAATAAGTAGATAGATATCAAATTAAGAATGAAATACAACACAAAATGTGCACAATGTATAAAAATGCAATGAAGATGATGATGTGATGCACGAGGTTGTAGCACAACCTCCGTCTACACCTACCATGCGTGCTACTAAGGTAAGACCCATGGGGGATTTTCAACTCATATACAATCCAATAACCAATACCAATCTAATATCCATAACTCCTCATTTTTAAAGATGTCATATTTTCTGTCAGAAAAAGCCAGTATTTACAAAATGGTACCAATGATTCATTAATGTATATGATATGAGGATGTAATGTTCACAACCAACCAAAATAAGAATTTCCAAATTCAACCAATATACCAACCTAGTGATCCAAAAATGTACTCAATAAGCCAACCATCCATGATCTGATATAATCCACATGCCAATAGAGTAAGATATACAATAATATGCCATTGATATCACACGAATCTTAAATTGCCTAAATTCCACTTTTGAAATTGAGATTCAATAAGCTTTAGTAGACAAGAATCAAAGAAATATAATTGAAATAGGTATTAACAACTTACCTAGACTTGAAAATAGAAGAAATTGCCCAAAAACTCTAAAAACCAAAGCTCCAAGTGTCAAAAATAGTGAAAAATTAAGAAAAAGGTATTTAGACTACTCAGACATTGCATAAGTGGAATGTCACAACCCGAGACTACCCCCTAATCATAACATGGTGCTTAATGTCACAAGTGACCCCAAGCTAGCAAACACTATGAATACTAAAAGACATTAATAATATTTTTAGGCGAAAGCGGACTTGAAATAAACAATTGATGAAATAGTTAATAAATACTGAACATCAACTAGAGCAGGAAATAAGAGTGACTGACTAAAATAATACTAAAAACCTAAACATCTGTCTGACAGTCTTAAAACCTCTAAATCATGATGAGCTTTTTGGACAAGTACCCAACTAACTCTGATTAGCTGAAATAAATGAAAATACTAAAAATAAAAAAATATAGACCAGTTCTGGTCTGACGAGGACTCACTAAGGTTGCAACTGAGCGGAATAAGAATATGATAAGTGTAGTCTGGGTACTGAGGGTCCTAAACCTAAATTATGAGACAATATAGCATAAAGAAGTATGCGATCAGTACTTTGATATACTGAGTATGCAAGATAGAAAACTAACTGGCATAAGCTAAACATAGATGCACATAAACATGATAATCTAAATGTAAGACCAAGAATAATAACATGTACTAATTAAGTTGTATATATGAAAGAAAGGTCATACATCATGTGAAGCTAAAACATGAGCTGGATCATAAATTAAGGACAATGAGAGCTAACTACAACTGACATACCTTAATCTAAGCAAAACCGAGGTCCAACCTATAACCCCAATTGGATGGGTGTTAGAATCGTGACAAGGGTACCAACACTGGCTGGTTTGGATCCATTAAACTTATATCCCAAAGGACTAGGGTGTCAAGCCTAAACTAAAGGTTGAACCCTTATAACCTACGGTGGCACCATAAATTTAAAACTGATGGACTAATACTAATGGTATTAAGTCTAACTGATGGGTGAGCCGCGATGCCTGCTTTCACTTGGATCTAGGTACTACTCTCAACTGAACGATACTTAAATATAACTGATACATGAAATGATAACTGATATTCTCAAGTCATGGTATTTCATACATAACAATGCATGTATAAATTTTAAGTATTCAATAATATGTAAAATGATTAATATAATCGAATTCCTAGGTAAATAGGTGATCATAACCCACCAACTCTACACATGATGACATTAACTGATATTTAAGAGGGAATTCAAAATTTAAATCGATAAAATCAACAATATGTCATGATAAGGGAATTCATGGTTTTTAACATGGAAGATGCTATTTCGATTGAGAAAACACGCATTAACAATTTTGTTTCACAATAAACTAAAGAGTTTAAATAAAAAATCATATTTACCCTAGAACCCAACTTGAGGGGAAGTATACTTGAGAATTAGGGTGTTTTTAGGACTCAATGGGTGGAAGGAACCCATTGATTAAATCTCAAATACGTGGAAGTGAATTCCTCGGGGAGTTGCTTGGAACTTCTACATTAACTTGGAGAACCCTAGTCTGCTTTGGAGAAGAAAAAAATTACTTCTTTTTGGATAAGAATAATTAATTTGGAGCTTATAATATGTTAGGGTAATTTAATCATACAATAACTAATATTGGAGTGCCCAAATTATGTTGGTTTGGGGTTAAAAGGGCGGGAAAAGACCAAAAAACCCTTCTTAAAATCGTTCAAGAATTTCTTGATCTAGTCATCATGGCTCACATCACGACTGGTCACAAGTCATGGTTTGAGTCGTGACCTATGGTTCTGAGGTTTGGGCATTTCTTTTATGATCATGACTCCCCTTCCTAATGACTTGTTAGATGTGATCACGGGTCGTTAGGAGTAGTTGTGGTCTGAGATTCAAATTTCTTGATTTCCTTCTGTTATGGTAATGAGTTCACCTAATAACTCGTTGTCATTGATCATGAGTCATAGGGAAGAGCTGTAACCCTGGGTTGAAATCTGGGGATCTCATTGTTGTGACAATGACTTCCACACAATGACTTATTACGTTTGGTAACGGGTCATTACCTGAGTCATTTTCACTGGGAAGTTGACTATCCCTCAGGGAGTTTTCCTAACTTTTTGCCACTATATCAAATTTAGTCTAGACTTGTGGAATTTGAAAGAAATTTTAGTGATCTATCCTTTGGTGGGTCTAGATCTTGTACGCTTGGGGTACTACAATATATCCCCCTTGGGATCATTCATACCCGAATGAAATTGACTAAACTGAGAGGATAGGAAAAAATTGGGATTTTGCACTGAGTACTTAACAGCTAAACCATGAATCGATATATAAACTTATGACTGCTTCATTAACTGAATTGAAACCATAAATGGATGCTATGACATGAAGATGGTTTGATGACTGAGATAGAAATAAAAGATTTAATTAATTAAGGAAACAATTGACTTATATTGGGACTGGGTTTAAAGAGAAATAGTGGGGGTACTTGGTCATCACATCCTCCTCTGCTTCCCAAGTATCTCCCTCAACTGACTTATTTCTCCATAGAACCTTTACTATAGCGACATCTTTATTCCACAACCTACAAATCTAGTGATCAAGGATCTCAACTGGGAATTCTCCATAAGAGAGGCTATTTTCCACGCCAATCTTTTCTACAGGTATTACTGATGCTGGGTCTCCAATGCATTTCCTCAACAAGAAGACATGGAACACAGGGTTGACCAATGCTAACTCTGTAGGCAACTCCAAATCATAGGATACTCATATCATCTCAAAATGTTATAGGGACCAATATAGGAGGGATTGAACTTTAATATTTTTTCAAATATCTTTACCCCTTTCATGGGTGAAATCTTCATGTAGACAAAATGACCAATATTAAACTCAAGCTTTCTTCTCCTTACATCTGTATAGTATTTTTGATGACTTCAGGCTATTTTTAGCCTTTCCCAAATGAGGTAAACCTTTTCCATTTTACCGTGAACTGAATATGGCCCTATAAATGCATCTTTACCAACCTCAAACCAAAAGATAGGAGATCTACACCTCCCACTATAAAGAGATTCAAATGGAACCATCTGAATACTGTAGTGATAATTGTTGTTGTAAGAATACTCAATCAAAGGCAAGTGATCTTCCCAACTACCTTTGAAATTGATTACACAAGCTCTCAACATGTCCTCTAAAGTTTGAATGGTTTTTTCTACCTGAACATTTTTCTGTGGGTAGAAGGTTGTGCTGAGGTGAACTTGTGTACCAGGACCCTTTTGAAATGTCTTCCATAAAGGAGAGGTAAAATGGATACCTCTATTTGAAATAATGGTCAAAGAAACTCCATGCAATTTCACCAACTCCCTAAGAAAGAGACTAGCATAATCTTTAGCTGAGTTTGAAGTATGACCTAGAAAGAAATGAGCTGACATTGTCATTCGATCCATAATAACCCAAATGGAATCATGCTTCCAACAAGTATGAGGAAACTCTGTGATGAAGTCCATATTCATCAGTTTCCACTTCCAAGTGGGGATGCTAAATTCCTAAAACGTACCGGTAGGCCTCTAGTGCTCAACTTTAACCTTCTAACAATTTGGGCACTTCGCCATGAATTTCGTATTATCTTTCTTCATACCATTCCACCAATAGATTTCCCATAAATTGTGGTACATCTTAGTGACTCCTAGATGAATAGAATATCATGAGCCATGAGCCTCTTCTAATATTTTCTTCCTCAATCATCCACATTTGGTACTAACCTGCCCTGACAAAAAAGCACACCCTCTTCCCCTTGAGAGAAAAACCTCAACTTTCTGATCATGAACTACCTCCTTCAACTTAGAGAAAATAGGATCACTATCTTGATTTTCCTTCACTTCGGCAACCAAGAAAGATTCTGAACCATTTTGAACCCAAACACTACCTTTGGCCATATCAACCAATCGAACTCCGAACCTAACAAGATGATGAGCATCATGAACTAAATCCTTCTTTTAGTACTCAACATGGGCAACACTATTCGTAGATGATCTGCTAAGAGTGTCGTCCACCACATTGACCCTATCCAAATGATACAACACACTCATATCATAGTCTTTTAACAACTCTAGCCACCTTCTCTGATGAAGATTTAGATCCTTATGACTGAAAACATACTGATGACTCTTATGATATATGAACTTATCAACATGATCCCCATATAGGTAGTGCTTCTAAATCCTTAAGGTAAAGACAACTACTGTCAATTCAAGATCATGAATTGGGCAGTTCTTCTTATTAGGTTTGAGCTGTTTAGAGGGATATGCCATAAATTTGCCCCGCTGCATATAAACACAACTAAGACCAACTCCACAAATATCACAGTATAACACAAAACCATATTAACCCTCTGGTAGAGTCAAAATTGGGGCAGAGGTGAGTTGAGTCTTCAATTCCTTAAAACTCTTCTTGTAAAAATTAGACCACTGGAATTTGACCTTCTTCTAAGTCAATCTATAAATAGGGAATAAATAGAGGAAAACCCCTCAACAAACCATCTATCATAATTGGCTAAACATAAGAAACTCCTAATGTTTGATGGAGAGATGGGTCTAGGTCAGCTCCTTACTACTTTGGTCTTTTGAGGATCAACTCGAATGCCCTTACATGAAATAATATGACCAAGGAAAGCTACCAATTTTAACAAAAAATCACACTTGTTAAACTTATAGATTAACTGACGATCTTTGAGAGTCTGCAAAATAATCATCAATGGCCTGCATGCTCACCCAAACTAGGGGAATAGATAAGAATTTCATCTATGAAGAATATGACGAACATGTCCAGGTAATGCTGGAACACCCTGTGAATCAAGTCCATAAAAGTTGCAAGAGTATTTGTTAGTCCAAAAGATATGAGTACAAATTCAAAGTCGCCATATTGAGTTCTGAAGGTTGTCTTCAGAATGTCACATTCTCTTACTCTGAGTTGATGATAGTTAGATTAAAGTCTATCTTAGAGAAATAGTGTGCACCCTAAAGTTGGTCGAACAAGTCAACGATCCTAGGGATGGGATACTTATTCTTTATGGTGACTTTATTTAACTGTCAATAGTCGATGCATACTCTGAGAGAATTGCCTTTTTTGCACATGAATAGAATTGAAGAACCCCATGGAGAGACACCAGGCCTAATGAAACCCTTATTAAGGAGATCTTTCAACTTTCTATTCAATTCCTTAAGCTCAGCTGGATCCATCCTGTATGGTGGAGTTGAAATAGGCTGGGTATCTAGAAAGAGATTATTTAGAAGTTAATTTCCCTCTCGGGAGAAACTTCAAGTGGATCTTCAGGAAACAATTCTGGAAATTTGCTTACTACTTAAACTGACTCAAGACTCAAAATTTTTGGACCTTGAGTCCTTGCCTCGAATAAGATGATAAACACACCCCTTGGAAATCATAGTCTTTGCTTTAAGAAAAGAGACAAATCAACTTATAGGAACTGAAGTACTACCCCTCCATTCTAAGACTGGCTCAATTGGGAACTAAAACTGGGCTACTCTATTTCTACAATCAACTGAGGCATAGCAAGAGTGGAGCCAATCAATGCCAAGAATAACATTAAAATCAATCATTTCTAACTCTATAAGGTTAACCAAGGTGACTTTTTGGGACACTATGACTTTGCAATTTCGTTATACCCATCTGTCTATAACTGAACTACTGAATAGGGTAGAAACCGAGAAGGGCTCTGCTTGGATTTTGGGAATAATGCCAAATCTGCTGCTACATAGGGAGTCATAAAAAAGTGTGGCTCCAAGATCTAATAATGCATACAAATAAAGGTGAAAGAATTGTAACAAACTATTAATAGAATCAGGAGAACTCTACTAATTTGATCAAGTCTGAATGGTACATTGCCCATTTTGAAGTTGTCCACCAGTAGCACTAGAGGTGGCACCTACTGAGTTGGGCAACCTGCTAGAGTGACTGAAGAGTTAGTATGACTCTTTTATCAATCATTTGTTCCTTTTAGTGCAATCAACAGACAGTTCCTTACTCTATGCAGGTCTTGCCATACTCAAAACAAACATCACTGCCAACCATGCACTATCCCTTGTTGTTCCTACTATATCTCTTGCATACTGGGTTGGTGCAACCATTATTTATTCTTTTCTATGACTTAAATCCTGGTGGCCTATCACGTGTGTCCTGTCTAAACATACGAACAGGGGCAATAGTAGATGATGGGGCTGGGCATGAAGATCTCTAGTGGAGCTGGGAGCGATTTCCACCATTTGACCTTTGCTGAGAGAAATTGAAGCTACTTGTCCTGGCCCTCTTATTTTTCTTTCCATCTCTTTGAGTTTATCTTTCTTAATCGACTGAGTATGAACCATCAATATAGTGAGGTCGATCTCCTTAATCAACATAACCATTCTACACTCTTTAACCACATCCTCAGAAATACCAGATACAAACTTTATCATTCATGCACTAAAATCAACCACTATATTTGGAGCATACCTCACCAACTGAGTAAACTCGAGTGAATACGCTTTCACACTTATGCTACCCTACTTCAAGTTGATAAAATATTGCACTTTGGCCTACCTCAGCTCAAGTGGTAAGAACCTATCCAAAAATGTAGTAGCAAACTCATCCCACTCTACAGGCCCTACATCATCACCTCTATCTTTCTTCCACTACTTAAACTAGGTGTGAGCCACCCCTTTTAATTGGTAAGCACCTACATTATCAGTTTCACTCAAGGTGACACCCATGATCTTAGTCATTTTTTACATGCTACCCAAAAATTCCTGGGGATCCTCCCCAAGCTTAGATCCAAAGAACACTGGGGGATTTATCTAAGTGAAGTTTAAAATTTTAGTTTCTGCCACATTCACTGCTTGGTTGGCTGGGAAATGACATGCTAATTATTTCGACCAATCATAGATTGGGCTAATGCTGTTAAAGTAGCCATTAATTTAACTTTAGAGACCTGCTCATTTAAAGGGTCTTCGGGAATAGGAGGTGGTGCTTGCTGGCCCGTATTCCTCCTTTTAGTAGCCCTTCTGGGAGGCATTTTTTGTAGAAGGGCAGAGGATGAGTTAGAAGAAGAAGTTTAGTAGTGCTTACAGTCCATCACATGATTTGAATATGAAAGAAGTGAGACTTTTCTAAAATATTTTCTACCCTCTCACCCATAAGTATGGCGTGCTTCACACATACAAATAAGACTCTACTCAATGCGGCTTTTAGGCACCCTAGGGTGCTTTAAAATTTGTACTCTAATACCAAGTTTATAATGAATCGAGACTACACCCTAATAGTAACACAATGCGTAAAGTCATAAGTGACCTAAGTTACCCCATGGTGTAGCAAACACTACGAATACTAAAAGACATTAATAACATTATTTTTGGGTGAAAGCTAAACTGAAATAAATAATTCTGATGAAATAGTCATAATGAAATACTGAACATTAAACAGAGTTAGAAATAACAGTGGCTAACTAAAACGTTACTAAAAATCTAAACATCTATCTGACTGTATGAAAGCCTCTAAATCATGATGAGATTTTGGGATAGGTTACTAACTCGAACTAGCTAAAATAAATGAAAATACTACAAATAAAAAAATAAAAATAAGTCCTTGACAAATGAGGACTTGCTAAGGTGCAATTGAGCAGAATAGGAACGTTCTAAGAGTGGTCTGGGTATTGAGCATTCGAACCTATATTATGAGACAATATAAAGGAAAGAAGGTTAGGATCAGTACTTTGAATGTATTGAGTATGCAGGATGGAAAATTAGATAGCATAAGCTAAATATGGATGCACATAAACATGATAATTTGAATGTAAAATCGAGTATAATAATATGTATTAAATAAGCTGTGTATCTAAAAGCAACGTCATACAAAGTCTAAAGCTAAAATATAAACTGAATCATAAACTAAGGACTTTGGAAGCTAACTACAAATGACATATACCAATCTAAGAAAAATTGGGGTCTAACCTGTTACCCCAATTTGAAGAGTGTTAGTACCTTGCCAAGTCTGCCAACTCTAATTGAGGATCTACTAAACTGATGTCCTGAAGGTCTAGGATGTCAAGCCTCAATTGATGGGTGACCCTTTATAACATACAATGGAGCCATAGTTTTGGAACTTAGGGACTATTACTAATGGTCACAAACCTAACTGATGGGAGAGCTACCATGTCTACATTTATTCAGTGCTATGTAATACTCCCAACTTAATAACACTGAAGTATAACTAATGCATGAACTTGTAATGGCCCTTTCGGTCATTTTTAGTATTCCTACTTATTTTTGTTGTTAAATCTTTTCCACAGCTTCCCCAAGTTATTTATGACTTGCTAGAACTGATATTTTGGTTACCAGGCAGATCATTTGATTTTTAGAACCAATTCCCTGTTTAGAAGTCTTCACTAGTTCCAAATGGCCATTGGGAAAAAAACTTCAGTTAGATGATCTCGAATGAAAATTCAAACTACTTCAGTAGTTCCATAATATTAATTTTAGGTTAGGTAGACCTTTGGTTTGGGTTCCAATGCACTCGATCTCATTTTGACCTATTGGTCGAAAAGTTGGAAATTTCTAAATTTATGTGTGGCGTCAACATTTGTTCGAAGAAACCTCAAATGGAAAATTCGACTTCCCCAACATATCTAGAATGTTGAATTTAGTATGATTGTAGAGGTCTTTTTCCTATATCGAATTCTGAATGGGTCCTGAGGCATTGGTCGAAACTTAGAAATTCTTCCAAGTTTTAGTTGATATCTGGTGCATCAGGGAGATTTTGCGATCACACAAGCATGAGTGGTGATCTCCCTATAGTGATCATGATCTAGGGATGGTAATATCCATACCTGATTATATGTTATGGCTATAAAAAGGCCCTTTAGGCTGTATTTTGGACATCTCCCACTCATATTTGAGACTAATAAACTCTAAAATAGTGTTCCAACCTTAAATTAAGTCTTGGGTGCAACTTAGAAACTTGATTAACATATATTTTTGTGATTAATATCGTATTTAAGGTAAGAATCCTTCAATTTCAAGCTTGAATTTCTTGAATTCTTGACCAAAACACAAAATAGCTTGGGGGATTGATTTTAGCCCAATTAAGCTTAGGTTTCACCTATATCTTGAGGGTTATGGTTCATTGATGGTTTACGAACTTTGGGGTGACCTTGGAAATATGTTTTTGGGTTGACTTTGGGGTTTTTGATGTCATTATTGAACTAGAAGCACAATGGTATAATATGAGTATCAATATTCTCATAATGATGTGTAGATTGTGTTTTTGATACCTTGGTACTTTGAAGAAGCTTCTCAGAGGGGAAAAATGAAGGTTTAGAATTTCATTATATTTCTTTGGATTTGAGGAAAGTTAGGTTTATTCCTTGTAAGATTGAGCTATTTCATAGTAAATTTGTGATATCTTGTTAGATTAGGATGGGTTTTAGATGTTGGTTTGATGAGATGCAAGACTTAGGATTATTTTGGCTATTTGGGCCACTTTGAAATCATAGGCATGAAACACTAAATTTATTTTTCTCATGCCTTTGTTGAATTAGGCTTTATTGCTCATGTATAGCATGAAATGCCTTAGATCACTTCAATTAAATAAAATTCCTTAGACAACCATGCTTAGAGTAAGTTGACCTTAGTTGCTTATACGAGAGAAGGTTTCCCTAGTTCTATTAGACTTGGTGAAAGTGCTTGAGTAAAATACCTACCTTAGGGCTTATGGTGGCTTGCTATACATCTATGAGTTGATTTTGATACCTTATCCTATCCCGGGGTAGAAATTGACTTAGAATGCATTTTGGGGATTTAGAAGTGGGCTCGTTGACCCTTCTTAAGGAAAGACGTATGATTAGTTCTCTTGAACCCTTATGCTTAGTAATTGACTAGAGAGTGCCCTTTTGAGGCAATATTGATGACTTTTGGTAATTATTAGTTATGAGGAATGAGATTGATAGGAATGCTCAAGTGACTATGCCTTTGTATGTTTTATTGGCTAAAGATTATGTCGGACTATTAACTATGTTATTGTGATTGATTATTATTTGGGATAACATACATGATATTGAATGAGCCCTTGACTATAATATGGCATAAGCCATAAATCATAATGTTGACCATGCTATGAATAAACTATAGATTATGTCATAGTTTATCTATTATCCCTACTACTGATAAATTATCTTTAGACCAATGATAGGCTAATGAATATGCTACTAATGGGCTATTGCTTATGATATTTCTTGTGGTTATGCTCATGGTATACATGACTAGATTATTGATTATGTAATGATGAGTCCTTGATTATACTTTTAATTAAGCCGTGTATGTATTATTGATTAAGCCATTGATTAGACTAGTGTTCAAGACGTTAAATATGCTATTGCCTATACTATTATTGTGCTAATAATTACACTTATAATTATATTGAAAATCTTCCTTATTGTTAATATTTGAAATGATGATGTTAATAGGGCTAGAAGGCACACCTATTGACTATATGTAAAGATATTCTATAGATTATCCTTGGACTCATAATAATTCTTTACATGATTACTTATGCTAATGCTTTTGTAACTTATTATACATCTGTATATACCCATCTCTCTAGTATGGGACGGAGGAAGATGTTGGTGTTGAATATATAAGTTCCATGGGAAAACCCAATGATAGGTTTATTCATATTATATATTCATGTTATATATACATATGTCTATTGATAAGGTGACATTGATTATAAATGTTGGATTATGAAGGTATAATCTTCTTTTCTTTTCCTTTATGTTTATTTACTTTAGCCTTCGTAGGGCTTTTTCTTCACTTTAGACGTTGTAGTGCTTCTTATTTACTTTACACCTCATGGGGCTTGTTCTTTATTAATGATATTAATTTATGTACTATGATAATATATTGATACCTGGCAAGATCGGAGGATACTATGATGATATGATGATACGCGACAAGGCCGGAGGATACTATTATGATATGATGATCCCAGTGCATCCAAATGATATTCTAATGATATGATGATACCCGACAAGGCTGGAGAATATTATGATTCTATATTATTACCCAACAAGGCTGGAGGATACTATGATGATATGGTAATACTCGGAAAGGCCAGAGGATACTATGGTGATATGATGATACCTGGTTAAGCTGGAGGATTCTACGATGATATGATGATACCCTGCAAGGTCAAAGGATACTATAAGGTATGACGATACCCACAAGACTAGATAATGATTATTTATGTACTTGTGTGTACATCTACTGGCTCAATCCTGGCTAGCCTTATGTATAGCAATTATATATTTTATATACTTCTGTGTAGTTGGGTACAATGTTAAGATTAGATATGTCGGTTATAGTTTTCTATTAATTAAGGTATAAAGTGGTATAGTTTTTTATTTAAGGTTGAATAATTTTTAGTGGTGGATATTTCTTAAGCATCTAATAGTGACTAAAGGATTAGTAAACCTTAGGGTAAAGAGGACTAGTTGTACTAGTGGCCATATATGATTATTTTACTATGGAGATTAGTGATAATGGGTGTTGGTGATGGTGTGATTAGCTACTATTTATGACTAAGTCTATGATGTTGATTAGTTGTTAATAAAGGATTCGTGGATTAATGGTGCTAGTTAATAAAATATGTTAGTTGATAGAGGAATAGTAAATAAATGGTGATTAACGATCATTTAATAAATGGTGACTAGTAGGATAATGATGGTTAGAAGTAACTATCGGTTAATTGATGAATATGGTCTAGTGATGAATCTTTGCTAGATGATAGATATTGGCTAGTAAGTGAATAATGGTTAGTCGATGACCCATGAATACTGATTATGTGATGAATAGTGGATAGATAATAATTAGAGGTGTTATTATACCTAGCAAGTAAATTGGTTAGTAATAAGGTTTGGCTTGCTAATAATGGGTGAATAGGGTGTGTTGATGATATAGATGCATAAATAATGGTGTTGTTATGGTTATGAGTATAGTACTACATGTTATTCAACTATGATTATTGATGATAATTATGAATGTTGGCAAATGTCGATTGATGGAAATTGTTGAAAACTATGGAATAATAAGGATGTTTAGATATATTATTGACTTGATCCTTTATGTTCCTCTTGGTTAATTCTTCGGTGGTATAGGATGCTGTGATGAGTTCTTTACTTATATGCACTAGTTGGAATATGGGAGCCAACTTTGTACTTGTGAATGATTGTGTAGATGTTTATGATATGTTAAGATTTTGAATCGTTTATTTATTATGTATGCCGATATTAGTATGCATTGATGCCTTATGTTATATTATTCTTCCAATATGATCATTCATTATATACAACAATGATGGAGATGATTCTGGTTCGATTTTTTACCTTCACTTAGTTATTATTATCATTCTTACATCATGATTTAACTCAGTCGACCAATGATGCCTACTGAGTACCCATTGTTTTGGTACTCATACTACACATTTGTACCTTTATGGTGTAGATCGGAATACTAGCTGTCATCATTGACTGTTTCTTATGTGGTGGTTGATTTTCAGAGATAGGGTGAGCTAATAGAGTTCTAGTTGCCCATTTTCCTTCTATTTCTTGTATTTAGTCTTTAGTATTCGTGACAAATGTATTGACTATTTTATACTTTGGGTTGTATAGCTACTATTAGATGATATTGTACTTGACATGACCTAAACCGGGGCCTTGTCAAAATGGGCAATCCCAAGCCCAACTAGAACTAGGAACTGCCCCCGTTACCCAACCCATTTATCTAATGCATACATTTAGTCGGCTGGAGTCCGAACATATTACAAGATAGCATATCTAACCATGTGGTGACTCTGGGACAAGTCTATAACCGAGACCAACCCAATAAAGTCTAACCACCCAATAACCAACCAAACCAACGCGGAATCCATAAACCAATACTATAATGATAAGCCAATGTATGTATAAATAACATAAATAATCCATACCATACCCAAGTCCACAGTTGTACATACAAAGCCTCTAGACCAACAAAGAGTACCGAGTCGTGACATGCCCCCGACCATAGCCAAAACCAAAGTCTATGAAAGACAAGAAATATGTAAATTAAACTATGACATGAAATAGATTCCTTTCGAACCATAGAAGCTCACAAATTTAATCCAATATCGACTATACCCAAATTCAATCACTAAGAAAGAGGAGTAGAATGGCTGATTCCTGCATAGTGTGGATATACAAGAGGCAGTAGACGGGTTAGCGGGTGAACACTAGTATGTACTCAGGATAAGGATAAAATAATGTCAATCAGTGAAAACCAAGTAAAACCAAACAATGTCCATGACCATACATACATACATATATACATATAAATATATATAGAAATATATAACTATGTTGGGAAAGGGGACCGGGTTAAGCATGTCTTTAAAAACTTTACCTAGGCTGTGTAGTTTATATGTCTTAAACCACCCACAGGTGATATGGGTTCAACTCCCCCTGCTGAAAAGGCCCTAGTGCGTGTAGCTGCATCACTAAGGAAGTTTCCCATGGGATGAATATTACAACCCCCAATAGTGTGACATCAATCACACGGTCCACTAAGACTAATCCTAATATTGGCAAATACGAGTTTCCAGTTTTGGTCCCCCTCGGGATCGACACCATCCATAGCTTTACTACACATCCCACCATTAATGGCCAATTAAAACCATTTACGAATAACCAACCAAATTCATTTACCATTTTATTAACCAAGGCCAATGTTAATGGTATCATCATACCACTCTTTACTTGCAATTAATATCCATAGCCAAACCATTTAGGTTAAGGGGACTTTCAAGTGCCCTTTCGTACACCATATTAAATTAATTGGAAGACTTCCATGTTCTCCACAAGAATAACCATTTATCCTTTATCCTTTTCAAACCATTTCAATCATGCAAAATTCCTTTACCAAGTTTAAAACATGCAGGAATTCCATTAAAAGAAGTCAATGTAATGAACATATCTTTATAAGCATTTTATCAAACACCTTGGGAGAATAATATAACCAAAACCAATTCAAAAGACCATTAAAATATTCCATTCAATCCAATTGTATAATACCACTATTAATGCATATAAAAGCATAATTAAAACCGTAGGGAACCATAACCAAGCATTTAAAATCAAACCCCCCAAATAATAGTCGGAAGCCATAATCATTAAATAGTAAAATCATGAAATAAATTATATAAACCATGCCTTTAGTTGATATTAAAATGAGGGAAGAGAATCATGCTTTATACAAGAAGAGTCCGTAGAGAAATATGACTCTTGAGCCCCTTTGAAGAACACATAAGAAACCCTAGCCTCCAATCTTCCAAGAGTGAGTTTGAGAGAGTATTTGATGTTATGATCCTTTAATAAGTGTTATGGAAATACAAATATGGTTATATAACATGAGGAAATAAGGGTTTAAGAGTAGGAAATGTCCATACTACCTTTGACTTAAAATTAGAAAAAATCACGTCCAGGGGTACGAATATCCCTTACCATGGATATCCTAGGGTACGAGTGGTACCCCTACTAACACCCAAGACCTTAACTACTGGTTTATATATGACTCAAAGCTCCCCACTCGTACCTAATGGGTGTGGGTGACATCCCTAATTGTACCCACCATCCATATAGTGGGCAGATTTCATAAAATACCTCATACATTTACCATTTGACTTGCCTTGCACCACTCGTATGTTCCTATATGACTCTTACCCTTGTGAGTCATATATTGGGAAGTATCCAGTCCTCCCATACTGCCTAGGGTATGAATGAACCCTCAAGATAACCCCTAACTCGTATCCAATGGGTATGAGTGGTACCCTTGAGTCGTACCAAGCCTAGTTAGTCCAAAACTTAAGAAATTTTGCAAGGATCCATGACTTGGGATGTTTCATTATCCACCACTAGGATAATTCATCCTCCAATAATGGGTAAGGGTAAGTGAAAACACAAGGTAACACATTAACACACATCAAACTTCCCCCAACCAAAGTAGAGGACAAGAATACAAACCAAGATGAGAATTTCATCACCCATCCTAAGCATGATTTACACCCCAAAACCTACATTCTAACCTCTAACTAAGTTAGAAAAGAAAGATTCAAGAGGAACCATTCCTCACCTTTATCCAAATTAGAAAACAAGGATGTGTTGAAGAACACACACCTTAAGCATGACTTTTTCCAGAACAAGAAACTAACGCAGATCTTTTAGATCCATGTCCACCTCCGCATCCCAAATGAATTTCTTAGACTATTAGTTCCCCCATGGAACCTTTACCAAATACATAATTTTTGTTCTTAACCGGTGAACTTACTACTCCAAGATCCTCATTGGGACCTCTCTAAAAGAACAAAGAATTTGAGCTACTAACACCATGATGAGTGGTGATTTTACCACTCATATCACTGAATTTCGTGTATATTACCTTGTTTTGAATGAATTAATTATACATCCTTGTGAGTGAATGCACTAATATCCACTCTTTGCAGGCATAAAGTTGATTGAGTTGAAAGATATGGATTGAAGCTTATAATGATCAAATGGGAGCAGGAAAAGTGTAGCTAAAGACTCAGAGTAGCCTTAGGTACCGTGGTTACCATTGGAATAACATAATTACGGTCAGTTAAGTTGGCCAAAACAATGTGACCGCTCATTCATAGCCTTGACCGCAGTTGCACAATCACAGTCAAAGCTTCATGACCGCAATATAGAGGGATAACTATGTAAAGGCCATTATGGTAAATTTAACACCGGAATCAATATTTATATGGAGGATTCAAAACGGTTTGAGAGGGGGAGAAACCCTAGAATTGGAGAGGAAAATTTTTGATTTTTCTTAGTTATTTGTATTATTGTTCCAAGGGGAAATCAGTGAAATTGAAGTGTGGATTTGAAGATTATCTTACCCTTTCTTATTATGAACTCCATGGATGCACTACTTGGTAAAATTATTTTCTCCTATATAATGAGTAGCTAACTTCTTTAGTCTTGGGATTAAGTTAAACTAGAGTGTAATTTGTATGTGGGTATTATTGTGTTTGCTTGGATTTTTATTATTGAGTATGTATCCACCATTTCTAGAGATTATGGGTTGGAATTCGATTGGTGAAAACCCCAAATCTACAAATAGGTTTAATGGGTGAAAACCCCAAACTCTAGAAACCCTTTATCATCTTAAAAAAGGGATGAAAGTGAATATTAGGTAACCTATAACATCCTCAAAAGAGGGCTGTAGGTGGACAAGGCAATGGTGGAAAATTAAGTCTATGGTTTTCTACCTTTTGCAATCTTAGAAATAAGTTTACTGGGAGTGTAAATCATGCCAAGAGCATAATCCTAGAAATAGGGATGCTTGTTTAGGTTTTGGGTGATTATGAAAAAATTTGCACACTTGTTAGTTGCTCGAAAGAGAGTATGGCTGAAATCATTGTGATTTTGTTGAAAGATTGACCGCAATTATCTTTGACCTAGCCTATCCTTTATTTAACAACTAAATTTCATGTTGAACCAACACCAACCCACATGCATTACCTCTAGGTAGACATAATCCCAAGATTTCCCCAAATATTATAGCTTAAAATAAAAGTGTCATTTCTTGATCATTTGCTAAAGATTGTACAAAAAGTTCCCAACCAAATCCCCCACTTTATTTTACAAGTCTTCTTTATTATTATTCCAGGTAAACTTGTACTAATTTTAGAATCCATAGGGTTTGAAGTCTATAACTCACTCCTTGATATTGGACCCTAATTCAAATTGGGTTTCTTGATAACGATCACTTCACCCTACAATTATGGGAGTGATTTGAGCGTTATCAAAATAGTGCCATTGCCATGGAGTGAAATATAGAATTCCCTTTTGTGGTGCTATTGTTATGTGGGAATACTCAGAGTGGTGCAATAATATTTCTTTGTTGTTTTTGATCTTTGAGTAGGTAAATATTATTATTCCCAAATCATTATGAGTCATAGGGACTTGGTTTGTTTCAGCATCGGAGATCATGAAAGTGCAATTATCATCCCCCCACCAAGGATCATGGAATATTTTATGTTACAAGGGTGATGATGAAATTGCTCTACTTAAAGGGGCTCTTTGGGGTGAAGCTCATGAATACCTGAATGCTCACTTAAAGGGTTTTGTGGAAGTGTGTGACCCATTCAAAGTCGCACATATATCCCAAGAGTCCATCTGGTTACATCTTTTTCCAATATCTGTCATGGGAAAGTTGGTACTATGGCTAAGGTCTTTACCTGCAGGATCTATCACTTCATGGACAAGACTCACGGAAGCCTTCTTAGGTCAATACATCCCACCATATAGGAAGTTGAAGTTGAGGGATGAGATTGTTTATTTCCACTAATACCATAAAAAATCATGGTACGATGCATGGGGAAGATTTAAAGAAACACTTTTGAAATGCCCTACACCCGAGGTACAGGAGAAGATGCTTCTCCAAATCTTTTATTGAGTGTTAGACAAAGAAAATATGGATGAAGTGGATAATGCATTCGGTGGATCATTCATCAACTCACCATATGGGATTTTTTCAAAAGTCTTGGACCAAGTGGTAATTTGGTGTAGGGGTTGGAACATAAAAGATGCCGAGGTGGCCATAGTGGCTCCCTTCTCGTCCTTTGTCTGTAATGATAGGAAAGATGAAGAGGAAGATAACAATGCAAAGATAACCAAAGTGACGTCATGCCTCGAACTCCTACTTGAGCATATGTTAGTTGACTCAATGGCAAGTGCAAGTGTAATAAATACAATCGAAGTTGAAACTTGTAATGACAAGAAGGAAGAGGTGATTGGTGACAACTTAGGGATGAAACCTAGGAGATTGGAGAGTTTCTATATTGCCCCACAAGGACAATACAACAATAAAGGTCGAAACCAGAAAAGTCTAAGCATAGCACATTGTGAAGAGAGAGAGGAGATTAATAGATATATATAGGTGCGGATCTTAAATAGTGTTGAGAGGACTGGAGAAATAGTAGATGCAAAGTGAATTCTCCATGCTTTACCAAATGGTTACATCTCAATCCTCCTCCATCCAACAACTTGAGGCAAATGTAAGCCAAATATCAAAGTATCTATTGGAGAGGGAAAGTAAATGAATGAAAAATGGAGAGACAACAAAGGAAAAGAGAAAAGGTCTAATATTGAAGAGCCAAAGTTAAGTGAGATATTGATGGTAAAGCTAATGACTAATGATTGTCAAATTTTTTTTATACCTTTGACCCCCATTCATACTTCTTTACCAAAATGGTCATTGAGAAAGGGAAAGCATGATAACTCAATAAACGTTTCGACAAATTTAGCAACCTTTCTATTAATATTCCTCTTATTATGGTATTGCAAGACATGTGAGGGTATGTTAAATTTATGAAATATTTGGTATCTAAAAAAGGCTTTTGGAGGATTAAACCATAGAGGTTACTCACCATTGTAGTAACATGATGAAAAATGCATGTGTCAAAAAGAAAAAGGATCCTCGTGCTTTTAAAATCTCATGCACCATTGGCATCTTTACATTTGATAAGGCATTGTGTGATCTTGGGGCAAGTGTTAATCTCATGCCTTATGATATATTTCACAAACTTGGATTGGGTACACCAAAGCCAACCAAAATGAAGTTGCTCATGGCCGATCAATCTATTAAAAATCCTATAAGGGTCCTCCACGATGTTCTTGTAAAAGTTGACCGATTCATCTACCCGACTAACTTTGTTATTTTAGATTGTGAAAGGGATTTTGAAATCCCTATTATCTTTGGGAGGCCATTTTTAGCTACCGAGAAGGCGTTAGTGGATATAGAGTCTGAGGAGATAAAGTTCAGATTGAATAATGAAGTGGTATCCTTCAACGTATGCAAGACCATGACACAACCAATAGACCTACAATTAATCTTGGTGATCGATGTTGTTGATGGACATGTGTCAAACCATGTCGATGTGGTCTTGTAGAATGACCCTTTAGTTGGGGTACTTCAGAATTGTGAAAGTGAAGAAGTGGAGGACTATGATGAAGTGGTACCTTCTTTAACCAGGCTTGGATTTCACACCAAGAACTCGGTTAAGTTGGATCTTGATCTTAAAAATTGAGAAAGTCCACCCGCAAAAACATCCATCCTTGAACCTCCCACAGTCAAATTAAATACCTTGCCACCTCATCTCAAATCAGTGTTCTTGGGGGACGATGCAACTTTGTCAATCATTATTGTTAGTGACCTAGACTTCTCTCAAGTAGAAACATTGAAATTGGTGGTAAAAAATCCATTCGGGCCATTGGTTGGACGATAGCGGATATCATCAAAATAGCTCTCAGAATTTGCTCGCACAAAATTAAACTCGAGTAAGATCACATACCAATTGTAGAGCACAAAAGGATATTAAATCAACCCATCAAGAGGTGGTAAATAGGAAATAATAAAGTGACTTAATGCGGGGGGTGATCTATCCTATATCTAATAACACGTGGGTGGGCCCGTGGAAGGTGTTCCAAAAAAAGGTGGTATCATGGTAATCAAAAATGAAAAAATTGATCTCATCCCTATCTGATAGGTCAACAAATGGCGAGTGTGTATGGAATACCAAAAATTGAACTCATGGATCGAGAAGGACCATTTTCCAATGCCATTCATGGATCAAATAGCAGATAGGCTTGCCATTAGAGGGTGGTATTGATTTATATATGTATGCTCGGGGTACAATCAAATTTGTATTGCCCGGGAGGACCAATTAAAGATAAGTTTTACTTGCCTTTATGGTACGTTCACATTTAAGAGAATGCCCTTTGGGTTGTGTACTTCCCCGGTAACCTTTCAACATTGTATGTTGTCAATATTCACGGATATGTTTGAGGACTCTATGGAAGTGTTTATGGACAACTTCTCAATAGTGGGGAACTCTTTCGAGTCATGCCTTAAGCATTTGACCAAAGTTCTTGAAAGTTGCATGGAAACGTACCTTATTTTGAATTGGGAGAAGTGCTACTTCGTGGTCAAATAAGGGATCATATTAGGCCATAAGATATTGGGAAAGGGAATTCAAGTGGATCAAGCCAAGGTTGAGGTAATTTCTACGCTCCCACCTCCCATTTTCATATAAGGTGTTCGAAGTTTCCTTAGCTATGATAGGTTCTATCGACGTTTCATCAAGGATTTTTCCAAGATAGCGCACCCCATGTGTAAACTCCTTGAGAAATAATCTAAATTCAAATTTGATGAGGCATGCATTAAAGATTTCGAGCATGTCAAGGATTTTCTCATTTCGACCCCCATTATCATGGCCCCAGATTAGTCATTACTATTTGAGATAATGTGTGACGCAAGTGGTATTGCATTAGGTGTAGTGCTCGGGTAACGCGAGGACAAGCTCTTTTATCCTATCAACTATGAAATCAAAACCTTGAGTGACACCTAACATAACTACCACTTCATCGAGCAAGAAATATTAGCGGTGGTATATGCCTTTGAAAAGTTTTGAGCCTATTTATTAGGCATGAGAGTAGTGGTGAACATGGATCACTCTTCCCTTAAGTATATCATGGACAAGAAAGAATCAAAGCCATGATTAATTTGGCAGATTTTGTTATTATAAGAGTTCAACTTTGAGGTGAAAGACCAAAAGAGGTGTGAAAATAAAGTGTCCAATCATCTCTTTCAACTTGAAGGCAACAATGAGAAGCGTGGGGAAATAGAAATTGATGATGCTTTCCCCAATGAATTGATCATGTACATAAAAGGGAATAACTCACCATGGTATGCTAATTTTTCAAACTATGTAGCGAGTGGAGTACTCCCCGAAGGATTGAGTTACCATCAAAAGAAATGGTTTTTGTTTGACGTGAAATAATATTTTTGGGATGAGCCATTTTTTGGGAGTGTGCTGATGGAGTAATTAGGCACTGTGTCATGGACATGGAAATAAATGATATATTAGAATCTTGTTACTTTCCACCTTACGGCGGTCACCATGGAGGAATCCGCACCACCACAAAGATTCTCTTATGTGGGTTTTATTGGCCTTCAATGCATAGGGACACCATTGAGTGGGTTAAATCTTATCACAAATGCCAAATGTGTGGGGGTATTTCAAGAAGGAATAAGATGCCCCTCAAAACTAACCTTGAGGTAGAGTTCCTTGATGTGTAGGTATTGATTTTATGGGTCCTTTTGTGAGTTCACTTGGGAATAAATACATTTTAGCGGCGGTCAACTATGTATCCAAATGGATGCAAACCATCACATGCCAAACTAATGAGAGAAAGTGTGTTACCTCATTACTTAAAAAGAATATTTTCACAAGGTTCGGCACCCCTCGGGCCATCATTAGTGATGGTGACTCGCATTTTTGTAATAGGATGTTTGGTGATCTTCTTGACAAGTATGGAGTTAAGCACAAATTCGTCACTCCATACCATCCCCAAACGAGTGGTAAAGTGATGGTGTTGAATCGCAAAATCAAACCATACATGAAAAGATGAAAAATATAGGCCACATAAATTGGGCTAGGCAACTTGTTGAAGAGCTTTGGGACAACAGAACGGCCTACAAAACCCCAATTGGCATGTCACTTAATTAATTGGTGTTTGGTAAGGAATGAAATTAAACCGTCGTGCTTGAGCATAGGGATTTGTGGGATTTGAAGAGATTAAATATGAATTGGGGAGAAGCATCCGAGGCACAGGTGACACAACTCCATGAGATGGAAGAGTTTCGACAAAAAGCTCATGAGAGAGAGGCATTGTATAAAGAGAAAATGAATAAATGGCATGATGCTCAAATATTGCACTGAGAATTCCATGTTGGAGAGAATGTACTCCTCTAAAACTCCCATTTGAAACTCTTTGTGGGGAAGCTCTACTCAAAGTGGTCAGGACCTCTTGTGATTTCAAATGTCTACCCAAGTGGTGCAGTCGAGTTGGAAGATAATGAAGGGAAGAAACTTATAGTCAATGGCCAAAGGGTGAAGAACTACAATGAGAAAATCTCCATAGTGGATAAGGTGGAATGTGTTAACTTCAAAGATGCTATAAGTTGAAAGGAGAGAATCATGTCGTGACGTTAAATTAGGTGCTTGATGGGAGGAAACCCATTCTTAACTCATTTTGTGTTTTTTTAAATGCTTTGTAGGTCTTTTAACATAAATGGTTTACTAAGAAAAACAGGGAAAAATAGAGCTGGAAAATGGATAGTTGTGCAGGAAATGAAAAATAGAGAAAAAACAGGGGATTTCAACATCAGTTACCGCAATCGTTGTTATAAAACTACAATTACTTCAACGTGATTGCGGACATGTCTCTGCAATTATGGCATTAAACTCCTACAACACTACTATCGATGGGAGCCTTTCTCATCTATTTTACTTCTTAAATTTACTTAAGTGAGGGCACTTCAGGCTTGTAAGTTGGGGGTGTAAGTGACGAGGCTGCGCGGGGTCCCCTAGCTATGAACGAACTTTTCCCTATGATAGATTAAGTGAAAACACAAGAATGCAAGGAAAGTCTAAGTACATATAGCATTACAAATAATAAATCTGTGGTTGTACGCCATAGGCAAAGTCTGAGTGGACATATGGTTCACCCATTTGGAGCCAAATTGTAAGATGAAGGTTTTAGTGGTAGCCATAGTGTAGCAAGTTGTGCATGGTGCTAATGGAAAATGAACAACTCCCTCTGTCCAAAACTTTTGGAAAAGAAAGGCCGTGGATGTGAGCAACGCTGTAACAAAACTTTTTTCTTTTTGTGGATCCACAAGTGTTTGACTTATGAATAGAAATAGATACTTCCATTTGGTCTCTCATGGAAGGGACATTTGAGCCTCCTTGGTGAATTTCGCATGCCATGTGTGGTGATCTTTTATTATTCATCTCTTGCATACTTGTGTTGTCTAGAACTTATCTTGTTAGTCTTTCAAAACTAATTTTGATTGTATGTGGTTGGAGAAATGATCTTAGGTCATCTTTGTGATTTTGGAACCTACTCTAGCCTAAAAACCTACCTATACATAATTGCGATCCCTAGTTACCCACTTTGAGCCTTTGGACCTTTCATTTGCAAACTTATTACAAGTCATGTTCCATTATTTTTATCCCTATTTTGAACCGTAACCTCCTTGAAATTGAAAATGCAACGTGAGGCTTAAAGCCTAAGTTGGGGGTAGTAAAGGTTGATGGAAGAAAATTTGAGGCCACAAAGTTGTTAGCGAAATGCCTTATGAGCCTAAATCGAGAAAATAAATGGTTAGAAAAGGAATGAGTCCATCAAAGGAATGAATTGCACAAAAGTTGCATGAAAATGGAGTAAACAAAGGAAGCAAAAGATAGGCATACAAAAAGAAAGAAAATAAAATAGAGTGACCCTTAGTCGAAAAAGAAGGATTATAAAGTGTAGTGTAGATGTTCAAGGAAAGGTGTAGCCGTATTGCTCCTAATTGATATCCTACCCTAACCCAAACCTATACTACAAGCTTAGAAAGTCTTTTGAGATACCTGACCATTTACTTTCTTCGTAGTAGCGATTGAAAGTAGGGGCAAATATATGGAATGACTCTTGTTGCATTGAGGTTTCTTTGGTGAGGGAGAGAGTTCTTGCACTTCAAAGTCCTTGTTACATTTGAATGAATAAATGAGACATACTTGTGAGTGAATGCACTAATATCCACTCATTGCAAGCATAAAGTTGTTTGGGTTGAAAGATATGGATTGAAGCTTTTAATGATCAAAAGGGAGCAGGAAAAGTGTAACTGAAGACTCAGAGTAGCCTCGGGTACCGTGGTCACGGTTGGAGTAACACAATTGCGGTCAGTTAAGTTGGCCAAAACAATGTGACCGCTTAGTCATAGCCACGACCACAGTTGCACAATCGCAGTCAAAGCTTCGCTATCACGATATAGCGGGATAGATGTGTAAAGGAGTCATTAGAAATGGACACCAAAAGAAACACAACCAATAAAAAATAATACAATATAGAGTCAAGACTCATATCCAAAGAATAAGGCAAACGCAAGATGTGAACCTTAAGCATATGTCCTATAAGAATTCCTATAACACTAGTAGAGTCCTTCTCTTAAACGAAAGAAGAGAATCACCAGAATATACAACCTGACCTTCCCTTGAAGTCCAGCACTAAAGAAAATTTAAGGCTAATCATCAACCTTCACCCCTTTTACCTATAAGCACAATACTTCATTTCAATGGGTATCACCGAAGATGTACACTAGGGACGTTTAGTTCTCCCATACCTAAAATCTTATCCATCCCAATGCTACTTAGGGCCCAACATAGACATGCAAAACAATTAGATCAACTTGACTCCAAGGTTCCCAATTGAAACAAAACCAATTAAAATCAAACCATAGCCACCAAGGCCTTTCAAAAATCATTTGTATCCAACAAAACCCAATTCATGTTCCCTTAACCATTTATGCAATGCAAAGATTTAAGAGTAGTCAAACCATATGATAAAATTATATTCAATGGTAATTTAAAAATACAATCTGAGGATATCAAATTTTCAAAACCAAAACCAAGTAACTGGGGGATCCATAGTACCCCAAAATTCATTTACTATTCCCGTGCATCCCATAATGTTCATAAACATTAGTAAACATGAATAATACATCATAATCCATCGAAAATCAATTAAATGAGTGATTTTTCAAAATCCTTAATTGTGCAAAAATCCATTTTCAAAACCATGAATTTAGAAATCAATTTTATGCCCACAACAAAGTATAAGTATAGGGAAAAAGATACGTGCAAGCTTCATGATCTAACCTATTGAATAACTAGATCCCCAATCCCTACGTTCATCCTGAACTTCTGACCTATAAGTCACAACTTCCACACTACTGTAATCTCCAAGTCATAGACATCACCCAACCTACCAATTTACCTTTGCAATTTCCTCATTGCTATCCCAATATATTATACCCTTTTTATTAGAATCAAACATATAAGATTCTCACTTAATGTCTATCAACCACCATGCACTGCTATCGAAGTAACCCATATAAAAGGGAATATACATATAAGGTTCACCACACAGAGAGATCACTCCAAATCCCTTATTCACCCACCAATAACCTATCCATTCCAAAGGGAAACCATTCCCCCTTATACATGCAAGAATAAGACATTCAATGGAGAATTATCAATACAGATGAATCCGTTATCTAAGAGATCCTTTAATTTATCCTTAAGATCTTTAAACCCAACTAGTGTCTGAAATAAGACAAGTCCCAAACCAGACTCACCATTAGGAAGACACCACAAGGGTCATCGGAGGGACCCCAAGATATTTATGCACTACCAAAGCCGAATGGAAGGAAAGACCTTTCATGTTTGAATCCTTAACCCGAACCAACCGATAATAGAGACACCCATTTGGAGACCAATCTTCGATCCCTAAGATAGAACATAACCTTTTCCTTTATAGCTAGGAAATGAAACAACACCATTATCCCATTCCATAAACAACTCACCAGGGAGTCTAATGGGTTTGAAAATATAATAATTAAAATCACGAGTGCAACAAAATCCATCCGTCAAATAACATCGGGATCCACTATATCAGAGTTAAACACTTTCTACCAAGACCCCTTTATTACCAACAGATACCGCACACCATCATAGACTATTTTGGCAATTATGGAGTCACCTAGCGGGGTAGAATAAGAAGAAGAAAAGAGTTTGAAACAAACTTGGGACCAAAACCAAAATACATAACCACCAATGGTTTCACACAAACGAGAGGACCCCAAACCAAATAAACCACACACACCATAATGAAAGGATTTTTAACATACTAATGTCAAAGAAAGAAGTAGCACCCCTGGCACAAGAGCTAGAGAAGTAGCAACCAATATTCTATTTGCCCTAGTGGCAATCCTTATGGGACACTACCATTTAACTAGGAAAACATGAATCCTTACCTTGCCTATTTCCAGCCTCACCTCATGTCTCTCTGTACTAATAGAAAAAAATTGGCATGACAAAGTTGTCACTATTTGGATCAACAGATTAATAGAATATCAAAACTCAACATTGGTCACCTCCCCATTAAGGTAATCGAGAATGAATGCCACCTTTTGAGATAGGGTTAGTGGAGACCAGTTTTCTACAGAGAAAACCAGAAGATGTGACCCTTGACCAAATCTTAGCCCCATGAGTTGGAATAGATCCATCCATGTTGTCCTCGAGTGGGATAGGTTAATTTACAAGAACCTTTAGTTTATTGAAGAGGTATGATCCGAATAGTGAACCAAAGGTTATTTAGAGAAAAGTTTAAGACCTTATACTCTGTAGCCCGAAAGAATAATAACAAAGAAAGTGAAACATTCCTAGATGAATCATAGCCTCCTGATTATGAGTATGGTGCAAGACACACCCATAAGCAAGACTCTACTCGACATGGCTTTGTGGAGACCCCATGACACCAAAATCTAAGACACACCAATTTGACATGACCCAAACCAAGACCTTGTCGTAATGGGAAATCCCAAGCCTAACTAGGATTGGGAACCACCCCCATTACCCATACCAACCACCTAATGCATACCTTGAGTCAGATGAAGTTCAAACGTATAAAAGGATAGCGTATCCAATGGTGTGGTGACTCTGTGACAAGTCTATAACTAAGACCAACCTAATCAAGTTCAACTACCCAATAGACAACCAAGCCAATGCAAAATCCATAAACCAATACAATAATGATAAGCCAAAGAATGTATAAATAATATAAACAATCCATACCATACCCAAATATATAGTTGCCCATACAAAGCCTATAGACCAACCAAGAGTACCGAGTTGGGACATGCCCTTGATCATAGCCAAATCCAAAGTCTATGAAAAACAAAAAATATGTAAAGTAAATGATGGTATCAAATCAGTAACATTCAAACTATGAAAGCTCACCACTTTAATCCAACATCGATTGTACACGAATGTGATCACTAAGAAAGAGGAGTAGAATGGATTGGTCCTAGATAGAGTGGGTATACAGTTTCCAGTATATGGGTTAGTAGGTGTATGCTATCATGTACTCAGGATAAGGATAAAATAACGCCAGCGAGTGAAAACCAAGTAAAACCAACCAATGCACATAACCATAAACACACACACACATATATATACCTACACACACACACACACACACACATATATATATATATATAAAACCATGATGGGAAAGGGGACCAGGTTTAGCATTCCCTTAAAACCTTTACCTTGGATACATTGCTTATCTATCCTGAACCACGTACGAGCCACATAGGTTCAACTTCCCCTGCTAAAAGGGCCTAGTGCGTATAGCCACATGACCAGGGAGTTTCCTATATGATTACTAGTATATCCCTCAATGGTGTGATATCATGAACATGGTCCACTAAGACCAATCCTTATATCAACAAATACAAGTTTCTTGTTTTGGTCCCCTGGGACTGCCACCTTCTACAACTTTGCTACACACCCTACCATTAATGCCCAATTAAAATTGTTTGAAAATAACTAACCAAATCCATTTGCCATTTTATTAACCAGGGCCAATATTAGTCGTATCATCATACCACCCCTTACTTGCAAGTAATATCCATAGAAAAACCATTTAGGTTAAGGAGACTTTCAATTGCCCTTCCATATACCATAGTAAAAAATTTTGGAGACTTCTATGTTGTCCACAATCATAACCATTTAGCCTTTAGCCTTTTCAAATCATTTAAACCCTGCAAAATTTCTTTACTAAGTTTAAAACATGCAAGAGTTCTATTAAAAGAAGTCAATGGAATGAACTTATCTTTAAAAGCATTTTATCAAACACCTTGGGGCATAATATTAAAAAAACTAATTCTAAATACCATTAAACCATTCCATAAAAATGAAATTGTCCCAAACCATCATTAATGCATATAAAATGATAATTAAAGCCATAGAGAACCATAACCATGTAGTTAATATGAAAACCCCTAAATAATAGTTGAAAGCCACAATCATGAAATAGTAAAACCATAAAATCAGTTGTATAAATCATGCCTTTAGTTGAAATTACGATGAGAAAATAAAATCATGATCTATACAACAAGATTCCAAAGAGAAACTTGACTCTTGAGCCACTTTGAAGAACACATGAGAAACCCTAGCCTCCAATCTTCCAAGAGCGAGTTTCAGAGAGTATTTGATGTGTTATTATAATGACCCAGACTACATCCTAGGTTCCACACAGTGCTTACGACCTCGTAGCACCACAAGCTTATCCATGATTGATATCAGGTGTGAGAACCAAATAATAATATTGAAATAAATGCGGAATTTGGATGAATTACCAAAAGGTTCAAAATCTAAATACTAATAAATTCTAACAACTAAAATAACAATATTTAAAACTGAATACTGTCTGACAACTAATCTGAAAATCCTCTAACTAAAACTATATGAAAGTGGAGTTGATGGGACAATCCCCCAACTAACTCCCTCTACTGAAATACTGAGTCTACTGAAATACTAAAATAAAGCATATCCTCGATAGATGAGGACTCACTTCTAAATCTACTGCTGGCTAAATCAAAATCTATCTATGTGTGGTCGGGAACTAGAGTGTCTAAACCAATGATAAAAGACATCATAGCACAAAAAAAGTATACGTCAGTACGTGGAATGTACTGGTAAGCTATATAAGGTAAGACTGAATGCAAGGTTTCATATGCATGAACAATACAAACTAAATAATATAGAGTAGTTGAATATGAGGGTAGATAAAAACTGAAACTACTATAACTACAGATATCCAATACTGCGCTTATACGTGAATGCATAATGTAACTGAGTTTTTTTGAAGTCAAGTACTAAATTTTGATAACTGAGTTACTGATACTGATTGACTGTATCTAACAATCTTGATTATGTAGAACTGAACTGAATTCTATATTAAGATTGAAACAAAAACTGTGAGATGTAATTATCTAACCAACATGCCCCAAATAGGATAAGACAACTGAGCTGGGGTCCAATCTGTAACACCAATTAGAAGGGTGATAATATCGTGTCATAGGTACTAAATGTTGTGTAGTCAGTCCTAATCTAGCAAGTGACCCCTGAGATCAGTCTTAAACTAGTGGGTGATCCCTGTGTATGTCAGTCCTATCTAATAGGTGACATCGCATAACATACGCTGGCTACGTAGTTATGGAATTTAAGATTGCTTCAAGGGACCTAGTCCAAACTAACGGGTGTACCCCTATCCATACGCTCGCTCGGTGTAGAATCCTACTCCGAACTGAAAGGCCCTGAATTGAGTATACTTAGCTGGACTGGACTGATACTGAGATTACTGAGTTTTCCTAAGTTCTATAACTGACTGAGTTCTATAATTGAATGAGCGTACTACTGGTCATGACATGATGATACGCCCAAACTACACTTCTCTTACAAGAGAGTAAGTGGTCATTGTAAAATATATAACCCAACTAGGTTGGGGTCGAATTCCATAGGGAATATGGTGCTAATTAAGTTATATGAAGATTAGTTGACTTTTAATCATTCGTTTCCATAAAATAAATAGGGGGATTTGAATCAATTCACAAATTAATGGTTTCAGTTTAACAAGATAAAATAAGTGAAGTAGTATTCAAATTCAGAGAAAGAGCAAGCTAGGGTTATGTCTACCTTGTAGTTTTCAATACTTTATAACTCTGGGCTTTACGAATTAATACATACATCATGCTTACAGAGAAATTTATTGTATTTAATAACAACCTAGTGTTTCTTAACCATCAAGGACTAATTCACTTTAGTTCTCTCGAATCAAAAGCGTTTACCAAAAATAATACGAAATCTCCAAGTAGTTAATCCTTCTAAGGCATTAACATATGAAATAGGGGTTGGTAATCCTATTTTCTTGTCACTGCTCTCCTTTCCGAACAACAACCTTTCTTTCGAACAAGTTGCGTTTTAAGGCATATCCTTTATGTTTGAAACCACGAGAATTAAAGATAAATGAAGAGAGTATGATGTAAACAAATCAATGCATAATGAATTCAAAACCCAAAGTAATAGCTTGTATGCTACAAGGCTTCCATAACCCTAACTAATAAACTTATCTACTCCTGAATAAAATGAAAATCACAATAGAAATATTCATCACACCAAAAACTAGAAGACGATCTTGGTGTGAGAATACTGAGAGCAAGAGCAAGAGCAAGAAAATGTTTTTCTCTCTCTCTCAAGCTAAGCCGCCCTTCTCTGCTCTCTCTCAAAAAAAATTATAGAGTAATGAATCCTCTAAATATTCAGCCATAAGGCTTTTAATAACATCCTTTTCTAACAAATTGCTACTGAGTCCTCAACTATTTAAAAATATTGAGTTTATCGGGGAAAAAATTCCCATATATCACATTCAGTTCAAAAGCTGCTTTCCTTTTATGTGAAGTTTCCTCTGCTACCGAAAGGTCCCCAAAGTGCCGTGATCTTCCTCATTAGTACCTCTCTTACTCTCTCTTGTGTCATATGCCATCCGTATTCTATAGTCCTATAATGTCTTCATCTACCTCATTAATACCTGAAATCATGCTAATCACATTGATTAACTCAAATACATAGAAGTAGAGTAAAAATATAAGAAACTAGGCACTTTGTTCTCTAAATATAGCTAAAATATGGATAAATTATGGTGCTTAGGCGTATAAATACACCCAAGATTACCACCCCACACTTAAAGAATTGTTCTTCCTCAAACAACATATCCATTTAAACATACTACACAAGCCTTAGCACCCACAAAGGAAGACAAGATACTCAAATAGGATCACACAACAATTATGAACAAGAAGTAGATTCAGGAATCATTACTAGAGACAACCTACCCTCAAGAATAGACTCAATAAGTTGGCAATTTCATGCATATCGTTTAAGCATAGAAATCATATAAATTATCCGACCTTCATCAACCATGTGCCCTCATAGGAAGAAAGTTACCCATAATCACTCACAATCATGCAATTTCTAACAAAATGGGTACAAGAATCAAGTTGCTCTCACTCTCAAAAATAATTCTCAAATTACAACTGATGACCATATGCTTTCCCTTAGTGTAATACTCCACTAATATCAGGATGCTAAGATTAGGATCATATAGGTCTTTTACGGGTTGTAATACAGGCTAAAGGATGGGTAGGAACTATTTTGGACAGAAATAGTGACTATCTTCCTTAAGCACTTTAATACACTACATTATGCAATCAAAACCAATCTCTAACTACCAACTTCCACTTCTGCTATCTTCACAGATTTGCTTTTCACCCTAACTCATTAAGCTCAATTAATAACACTATGGTGGGAGTATGCAACCCTTTCAAATATATATATATATATATATATATATATGTATAAATATGTATATATTTGCACCCTTTTCACGTACGCACCCCTATAATAGCCACCCTCAACTTAAGAAATTTGCCTTAGTTGAGGTGCACAATGTCCAAGAAGGACCAGGGCCAAGACAGGTTCATTGTAATATGTCCGGGATAAAATTTTGATCTTTTTCAACAATTTTAGCTACTCCCAACCACATAAATTGCTTACACCAATAACTAGACTTTGGGGCATCAATTTCACCTTTTTCCTCTTATTGTCAAACTCCTAACTCACATTGATTTTACATTAAAGTGCTTAGGAGCTTTTGAATCAAATTACGGTCTATTAAAGAATGGAATAGGCTACATATGAGGCTAATAAAAGAACAAGCTAAAGGCTCAATGGGGCTAGCTAAGATAATGTACAAAGGTAGGTCAAAAGAAGGTATGAATAATGGCTATCAAAGAAATGCCTAAATCATCTCCTAAACTCACAATCTTTATTTCTCTTTGCACACACACCAGGAAAGTTCTAGCATCAGTTACAATAAGAAATATATAACAGTCTTACACACTTATGGCACATGGTCAACTAAATTAGGAGCATTATAGATTCTCGACCCAACAATAACATGAATTCAAATAAAACCAATAATCACAACAAGAGTCACAACTAGAGCCTAGGTGTTTCAAACGTAATGATCCATCACATACTTATGTTATAATGTCATGTGACCCACAAGAACAGTTACATGCTATTAAATGACTAATATTCTCTTATGACGGTCATAATCCATCCATCATTGAGAAAAGCACCTAACTATGACTACATAACTAACAAAAAAAACAAAATAACTAATCCTATCTAGAAGTATACTAAGGAGAAGGTCCTATTTTCTTATAAAACAAGTAGCCAAGTACCCAACCACCCCACACTTAAGCTCAGCACTGTCCCCAGTGCAAATAACAAGATAAAGAACCTGGCTAGTAGTACTTCTCATCCACATTAGGAGTCATGCCACCTTTATGGAGATCATCATTGGAACCATTTTCACTATACTCATCACATCACCCATATCATCCACGTTAGTCACACATAATCAGTTAACTTTAATTAAGATTGAGATGGTGAAGTCACCACCCCATACTTAATTTGTTAGTATAAACCAATTAAGTGTTTTTATTGGGTACTCAAACTTCACTGACATACACTTTGACATTGTGCATCAACATTAGTCACAATATAATTCATTCACTTCAATTCCCCCAATTCTATTTCAAGGAAGCACTTTTTGAACAGAATATACTCTACACTTTCAACCAAATCAAGATATACAAAACTCCATCACTTTCACAACATCACCATGGCAAAAATTTAATTCATAATCCTTAATAAATCGCTTAGCTATAACATAGAGTCACAATAACTAATGATTAAGAAAGTAAAACTTACCTTGAAGATGAAAGTTTGGTGAAAGAAAAAAAAAATTCTTGAGATAGTTAATGTTGAAAGACAAAGAGAATGGTGAGAGCAATCTTATGCAGGTTAAGAGTGAAATAAGGATGACTTTGGGCATTCATGATGTGGATTCTATTAAAGGGTGAGATTTGGGTCGAGTTGATCCAATAAAAACAGATTATTAGGCAAACTTAAACTGATAGGCGGCACCTATGAAATCGCCTAAGCATAAGTAGGCAGTGCCTAACCCATCGCCTAAGTGAGGCAGTTAGCATAGGCAATGGTATAAGCGACGCCTAACCTATCACCTATGTTGAAATAGGCGACGCCTAACGTATTTCCTAAGTGAGGAAGTGAGCACATATCTTAAGATGTACAACGCACTCTTGGTCGGAAAGGTCCATACCGTGGGGGCAGCCCAATCCCGAAGCTACCACCACAGACCTCATTGAAAGTCACAAAATAAAGTCGCACCTCCAAATTTTTTGGGTCAGATTTACATAATTCGAGGCATGACTCTAATACGAATCATACTTGAGCCTTACACATTTGGCCGCTCCAACTTACTTGTAATGTTCCCATCACTCCTAAACTTACCACCATTGACATGGCTCACTTCCAAATAAAAATTGGTACTAATATTCTCCTTAGTACTTCGTTCACCTACACTTAATCAAAAACAACAAAAATAATTATACAGATGGGTTGCCTCCCACCAAGCTCTGTAGTTTTGGTCGTGGCTCAACTCATCTTTTTGAATTTTTGTTTAACATAATAAAGTAGAAATAAAATCATGGGTTGCCTCCCATGAAACGCCTGATTTAATGTCGCGGGACGACTCGATTATCTTGACTACTCAGACTTCGTCAAGATAAATCAATGATACCTTTTGTACATCATTTACTGGATCAAGAAAATGCTTTATTCCTAGTCCAACCACTTTGCAGTCACTCACATCCTTGCTTTCAAGTTCAACCAAACCACCAATGATCTCCACAAAAGACATATCCTTAACTGGTACATCTCGCTCATCTTCATAGAATACATCAACAATCGAGAAGATACTCATCTCCTTTTGTTGTTTCATAGACCGACATACTTCAAAGTTAACTTCTTTCTCATTGAGCCTAAATTTCAGCTCATTTAGCTCCATGTCAACTAACACCCTTCCAGTTGCAAAGAATGGCCTACCAAAATTTATGGGCACTTCAAAGTCCACTTCGCAATCAAGAATTACAAAATCGGCGGGAAATATAAAATCAGCAACTTTTACTAGTACATTATGTAGAATCCCAATCGACCTTTTTACTAATCTATCCGCCATTAGAAGCTGCATATTAGTGGGCGTAGGATCTCCCAAACCAAATTTCTTGAAAACCGTCAATGGCATAAGATTGATACTTGCCCCAAGATCACAAAGCGTATTTTCAAACATTAGCAATCCAATCGTACATGGAACAGTAAATGCTCCCAGATCAGCTTTCTTCTGGACAATAGAAGAGAATCACCAGAATATACAACCTGACCTTCCCTTGAAGTCCAGCACTAAAGAAAATTTAAGTCTAGTCATCAACCTTCACCCCTTTTACCGATAAGCACAATACTTCACTTCAATGGGTATCATCGAAGACGTACACTAGGGACGTTTGGTTCTCCCATACCTAAAATCTTATCCATCCCAATGCTACATAGGGCCCAACATAGACATGCAAAAAAATTAGATCAACTTGACCCCAAGGTTCCCAACTGAAACAAAACCAATTAAAATATAAACCATAGCCACCAAGGCATTTAAAAAATCATTTGTATCCAAGAAAAACCAATTTATGTTCCCTTAACCATTTATGCAATGCAAAGATTTAAGAGTAGTTAAACCATATGATAAAATTATATTCAATGGTAATTTCAAAATACAATCTGAGGATATCCAATTTTCAAAACCAAAACCAAGTAACTGGGGGATCCATAGAACCCCAAAATTAATTTACCATTCCCGTGCATCCCATACTTTTCATAAACATTAGTAAACATGAATAATACATCATAATCCTTGGAAAATCAATTAAATGAGTGATTTGTCAAAATCCCTAATTGTGCCAAAATCCATTTTCAAAACCATGAATTTTGAAATCAATTTATGCCCACAAAAAAGTATAAGTATAGGGAAAAAGATACGTGCAAGCTTTATGATCTAACCTATTGAATAACTAGATCCCCAGTCCCTACGTTCATCCTGAACTTCTGACCTATAAGTCACAACTTCCACACTACTGTAATCTCCAAGTCATAGACATCACCCAACCTACCAATTTACCTTTGCAATTTCCTCATTGCTATCCCAATATATTATACCCTTTTTATTAGAATCAAACATATAAGATTCTCACTTAATGTCTATCAACCACCATGCACTGCTAGCGAAGTAACCCATATAAAAGGGAATATACATATAAGGTTCACCACACAGAGAGATCACTCCAAATCCCTTATTCACCCACAAACAACCTATCCATTCCATAGGGAAACCATTCCCCCTTATACATGCAAGAATAAGACATTCAATAGAGAGTCATCAACACAGACGAATCCCTTAACTAAGAGATCCTTTAATTAATCCTTAAGATCTTTTACCCCAACCAGTGTCTAAAATAAGATAAGTCCCAAACCAGCCTCACCATTAGGAAGACACCACTAGGGTCATTAGAGTGAACCCAAGATATTCATGCACCACCAAAGCCGAATGGAAGGAAAGACCTTTCATGTTTGAATCCTTAACCTAGACCAACCGATAATAGAGACACCCATTTGGTGACCAATCTTCGAGCCCTAAGATAGAACATAACCTTTTTCTTTATAGCTAGGAAATGAAACAAAACCATTATCCCATTCCATAAACAACTCACTAGGGAGTCTAATGGGTTTGAAAATCTAATTATGAAAAGCACGAGTGCAATAAAATCCATCCCTCAAATGACATCGGGATCCACAATATCAGAGTTAAACAATTTTTACCAAGACCCCATTATTACCAACAGATACCGCACACCCCCATAGACTATTTTGGCAATCATAGAGTCACCTACCGGGGTAGAATAAGAGATGAAAAGAGTTTAAAACAACCTTGGGACCTAAATCAAAATACATAACCACCAATGGTTTCACACAAATGAGAGGACCCCAAACCAAATAAACCACACACACCAAAATGAAAGGAGTTTTCAACATACTAATGTCGAAGATAGAAGTAGAACCCCTGGCACAAGAGCTAGAGAAGTAGCAACCAATATTCTATTTGCCCAACCGGCAATACTTATGTGACACTACCATTTAACTAGGAAACCATGAATCCTTACCTTGCCTATTTCCAACCTCACCTCATTCCTCCTCATACTAATAAGAAAAGATTAGTATGATAGAGTTGTCACTATTTGGATCAACAGATTAATAGAATATCAAAAATCAACATTGGTCACCTCCCTATTGAGGCAATTGAAAATGAATGCCACCTTTTGAGATAGGGTTAGTGAAGACCAGTAGGACTCTACAGAGAGAACCAGAAGATGCGACCCTTGACCATGTCTTAGCCCCATGAGTTGGAATAGATCCATCCATATTGTCCTCGAGTGGGATAGGTTAGTTTACAAGAATCTTTAGTTTATTGAGGAGGTATGATACGAAGAGTGAACCAAAGGTTATTCAGAGAAAAGTTTAAGACCTTATACTCTGTAGACCGAAAGAAGAATAACAAAGAAAGTGAAACATTCCTAGATTCCTCATAGCCTCCTGATTATAAGTATGGTGCACGACACACCCATAAGCAAGACTCTACTTGACATGGCTTTGTGGACACCCCATGACACCAAAATCTAAAGCTCTGATACTAATTTAACATAACCCAAACCAAGACCTTGTTGTAATGGGAAATCCCAAGCCTAACTAGGACTGGGAACCACCACCGTTACCCAACCAACCACCTAATGCATACCTTAAGTCAGCTAAAGTTTGGACATATAAAAAGATAGCGTATCCAACGGTGTGGTGACTCTGGGACAAGTCTATAATTGAGACCAATCCAATCAAGTCCAACCACCCAATAGACAACCAAACCAATGCGAAAGCCATAAACCAACACCATAATGATAAGCCAAAGTATGTATAAATAATATAAACAATCCATACCATACCCAAGTGTATAGTTGCCCATACAAAGCCTATAGACGAACCAAGAGTACCGAGTTGGAACATGCCCTCGACCATAGCCAAATCCAAAGTCTATGAATAACAAAAAATATGTAAAGTAAATGATGATATCAAATCAATAACTTTCAAACTATGAAAGCTCACCACTTTAATCCAATATCAATTCTACACGAATGCGATCACTAAGAAAGAGGAGTAGAATGGATCATTCCTATATAACATGGGTATACAGTTGCCAGTATATAGGTTAGTAGATGCATGAAAGCATGTACTCTGGATAAGGATAAAATAATGCCAAGCAGTGAAAACCAAGTAAAACTAACCAATGCACATAACCATAAACACACACACATATATATATACGTATACACATACACACATACACACACACACACATATATATATAACCATGAAGGAAAAGGGGACCAGGTTTAGCATGCCCTTAAAACCATTACTTAAGACATGTAGCTTAGCTATCCTAAACCATCTACGGGTAATATAGGTTCAGCTTCCCCTGCTGAAAGGGCCCGGTGCGTGTAGCCACATGACCAGGGAGTTTCCCATAGGATTACTAGTATATCCCTCAATAGTGTGATATCATGAACAAAGTCCACTAAGACCAATCCTCATATCAACAAATACGAGTTTCTAATTTTGGTCCCCTAGGACCGCCACCTTTCACTACTTTGCGACACACCCCGCCATTAATGTCCAATTAAAATTGTTTGCAATTAACGAACCAAATCTATTTGCTATTTTATTAACCAAGGCCAATATTAGTAGTATCATCATACCACCCCTTACTTGCAAGTAATATCCATAGAAAAACCATTTATGTTAAGGAGAAGTTTAATTGCCCTTCCATATACTGTAGTAAGCAACTTAGGAGACTTCTATACTCTCCACAATCATAACCATTTAGCCATTGGCCTTTTCAAATAATTTAAACACCTTAGGGGCATAATATAACCAAAACTAATTCTAAATACCACTAAACCATTCCATAAAAATGCAATTGTCCAAAACCATCATTAATGCATATAAAATCATAATTAAAGCCATAGGGAACAATAACCAAGTAGTTAATATGAAAACCCCTAAATAATAGTTGAAAGCCACAATCATAAAATAGTAAACAACAACAAACCCAGTGTATTCCCACCTTGTGGGGTCTGAGAGGGGGGTAAGATGTACGCAGTCCATACCTCTACCTCAAAAGAGGTAGAAAGGCCGTTTCCGATAGACCCTCAGCTCAAGACACGAGATACCGCACAAATACATAGTAAAGCACAGAACAAGATTTCATAACATAAATACGACACCGATAAGTAATAAAAACAGAGAAAAACACACAGATTCATAAAATCCCCACCAAGTAATTCCCTACACTAGCGACCCAAACTGACCCTAGCCTTCTACCCTAATTAGCATCCTCCCGATCTTCCTATCTAGGGTCATGTCCTCAGTGAGCTGTAACTGCTCCATGTCCCGCCTAATCACCTCACCCCAGTACTTCTTCGGCCTACCCCTACCTCGCCTAAAACCATCCAACGCTAGCCTCTCACACCTATGAACCGGGGCATCCATGCCCCTCCTCATCACGTGTCCGAACTATCTCAATCGGACTTCCTGCATCTTATACTCCACTGGAGTCACACCAACCTTCTCCCTGATAATCTCATTCTGAACTCTATCCCCTCTAGTCAGCCCACACATCCAATGCAACACCCATATTTTTGCCACCTTCATTTTTTGGATGTGGGAGTTCTTAACTGGCCAATACTCCACTCCATACAACATGACCGGACGGACTACCGCCCTGTAGAATTTGCCCTTAATCTTGGGCGGCACCTTTTTATCACACAACACCCCCGACGCGAGCTTCCACTTCATCCATCCTTCCCCAATACAGTGTGAGACATCCTCGTCAATCTCGTTGTTACCCTGGATCATGGACCTGAGATACTTGAAACTATCCCTCTTACTTACCTCCTATGATTCCAACTTCACTACCACCGCATTCTCCAGCCTCACGTCATTAAACTTGCATTCCAAATACTCTGTCTTGCTTCTGCTCAACCTGAACCCTTTAGACTCAAGCGTTTGTCTCCACACCTCTAATTTGTCATTCACACCCCCTCGCATCTCATCAATCAAAACTACATCATCTGCAAAAAGCATACACCAAGGAACCTCCCCTTGAATATACCGCGTCAACACATCCATCACCAAAGCAAACAAAAAGGGACTAAGAGTAGATCCCTGATGCAATCCTGTCAAGACAGTGAAATGCTCTGAGTCTCCTCCCGCCGTCCTCACCTGAGTTTTTGCACCATCATACATGTCCTTAATTGCTCTGATATATGCCAGCGGGACTCCACTCACCTCCAAGCATCTCCAAAGCACCATCCTGGGGACTTTGTCGTATGCCTTCTCCAGGTCGATAAACACCATGTGCAGGTCCTTCTTCCTTTCCCTATATTGTTCCACTAGCCTCCGTACCAGGTAAATTGCCTCCATCGTCGAGCGGCCATGCATAAATCAAAATTGGTTTTCCGAAATAGACACTATCCATCTTATCCTTACCTCGAACACTCTCTCCCAAATCTTCATAGAGTGACTCAATAACTTAATCCCCATATAGTTATTATAACTCTGGATGTAACCCTTATTTTTATAGAGAGGGATCATGGTACTCCACCTCCAAGCCTCGGGCATTCTTGCCGTCTTGAAGATTTAGTTAAATAATCCAGTCAACCAGCTTACACCAGCCTCTCCAGTGAACTTCCAAAACTCCACCGGTATCTCATCCGGCCCCGTCTCCCTACCCCTTCGTATCCTGCGAACAACCTCTCTAACCTCTTCTAACTTAAAACATCTACAATAACTAAAATCCTGACACTCCTCTGAGTGATCCAGCTCCCCTAACACAATAGCTCTATCCTCTTTGTCATTCAAGATCCTATGAAAGTACGACCGCCATCTATTCTTAATGTGGCCGTCCTCCACCAACATTGTACCATCCTCCCCCTTAATGCACCTCACCTGGTCGAGGTTACGACCCTTCCTCTCCCTAGCCTTAGTGAGTCTAAACTACTTTTTCTCCCCTCCTTTCCCCTGTAACCCTGCATACAAGCTCTCAAAAACGGCCATCTTAGCCACCGTAACTGATAACTTAGGCTCCTTCTTAGCTAGCTTGTACTCTTTCCTGTTCACCCGCTTCTCTTTTTCGTCCTTACTCTCAACTAACTCAACATACGCCGCTTTATTGGTCCTCACTTTCTTCTTAACCTCTTTATTCCACCACCAATCCACCTGATGATGCCCGGCCCGGCCCCTAGAAACACCCAACACCTCACTTGCATTCTCCCTGATGCACCTAGCCACCCTATCCCACATACTATCCATGTCCCCCTACACGCCCACACCCCCATTCCCACCAACTTCTCCCCTATCTCCCACGCATTCACTGGCGTCAAGCCACCCCACTTAATTCTAGGTCGACACTCCTCACCCCTCCTCTTTCTAATCTTCTTTATACCTAAATCCATAACCAAGAGCCTATGCTGGGTCGAAAGGCTCTCACTCGGGATGACCTTACAGTCCTTACACAACACCCTATCCCCTTTCCTAAGCAATAAAAAGTTAATCTGGGTCTTGGGTATCGCACTTCGAAAGGTGATCAGGTGGTCGTCCTTCTTCGGGAAGCCCGAGTTCACCACCACCAGCCTAAAGGACCTCGGGAAATCCAATAGAGTAGCCCCCTCTTCATTTCTTTCCCCAAAACCAAAACCACCATGCACATCACCAAAGCCTCCCGGTAACGCCCCGATGTGCCCGTTGAAATCTCCTGCTACAACAATCTTCTCCGAGCTAGGCATGCCTCTCACCACCTCATCCAAAGCCTCCCAAAACCGCCTCTTCTCCTCCCTCTCTGAGCCCACTTGCAGCGCATAAGCACTACACTCGTTTAGGGTAAACCCTCGAATGACCAACTTAATAGTCATCAACCTGTCGTTGTTCCTCTTCACCTCTACTACCTGATCTCTAAGCTCTTCATCTACTAAGATGCCAACTCCATTCCTATGCCTCTCGTTCCCAGAGTACCACAGCTTATAACCATCCACATCCCTAGCCTTAGACCCTACCCACTTGGTCTTTTGAACACATACAATATTAATCCTCCTCTTTCTAAGAATCTTTACAAGCTCTATGGACTTACCCTGAAGGGTCCCTATATTCCAAGACCCAACCCTTAGCCTACCCTCACTATCCCCACGTCTTCCTCTACACCCCTGAGGCCAAACCTTGGCCTCCCTCCCACTCTCGCCCTTTCCTCATCCCCCGCCCCCATAATAGCCCTATGCCCCAACCCCCTCGGACATGACCCTATCCAACCATCACCTCCCACAGCCACTACTATAAGAAAATATAAGAGAATATAAACAATGGTAGTAGCAAAGCAGCAGCAAGAAATACAAGGCTCACACAAATTCAAAGAAATAATGAAGAAACAAAACTAAAGTCAAATAGAGAGCAAACACCACTGGACTCACCACCCAAAGCCCCAACCAGAGCCCCGAGCTAATAATCCAATAAAAGCAGTACAAGAAACGACAACAGACAATATCAACAAATCAAACGCAAGTCAAGATACAGGAGATAGTACTAGCATAATACGAAGAATGAAATATTGAAATAATAAAGGTTAGAAGTCACCGGGTTACGCTTGTAGACCAAGTTGGAAACCAAAATCCAACGTAGATTAGGCTCTGGGGAGTTCTGGTGACGGAGAGACAGCGCTACTGAAGGTAGAAATTAGAGGAAGCAGCGGCTGTTGGTACTGAGATGAAGAGGGTCACCGGTTGCCAATGTCGGAGCCGGAGCCGGAGATGGGGTTTACGGTGGAGTTGGCCTACTGTTTCTGTGGCGGAGGTGGCGGCACTGTGCGGGTGCCGTTGAGGTATGAACAGAGGGGGGAGAAGCAGGTCGGAGCTGAAGGTCGGCGAAGGGGGGGCGGCGGGGAGCGGCGACGGGGGTCGGCGCCGAGGGCCGGAGGTCGGACCGGTGCCGGAGGTCGGCGACGAGGGACGTGGGACGGGGATGGCTTTGGTTTAGAGAGAAGGTAGAGAGAGGGAGAGAGAGCTGTTATCTAAAGCTTAAGCATATAGATCATGCCTTTAGTTGAAATTAGAATGGGGTAAGAAAATCATGATCTATACAACTAGATTCCAAAGAGAAACTTGACTCTTGAGCCACTTTGAAGAACACATGAGAAAACCTAGCCTCCAATCTTCTAAGAGAGAGATTAAGAGAGTATTTGATGTGTTATTATAATGACCCAGACTACATCCTAGGTGCCACACAGTGCTTACAACCTCGAAGGACCAAAAGCAAATCCATGATTGATAGCTGGTGTGAGAACTAAATAATAATACTGAAATAAATGCGGAATTTGGATGAATTACCAAAAGGTTCAAAATCTAAATACTGATAAATTCTAAGAACTAAAATAACGATATGTAAAACTGAATACTGTCTGACAACTAGTCTGAAAATCCTCTAACTGAAACTATCTGAAAGTGGAGTTGATAGGACAATCCCCCAACTAACTCCCTCTACTGAAATACTGAGTCTACTAAAGTACTAAAATAAAGCGTATCCTCGATAGATGAGGACTCACTTCTAAATCTACTGCTGGCTAAATTAAAATCTGTGTATGCGTGGTTTAGAACCAGAGCGTCTAAACCAATGATAAAAGACATCATAGCACAAAATAAGTACGCATCAGTATATGGAATGTACTGGTAATCTATATGAGGTAATACTGAAAGCAAGGTTTCATATGCATGAACAATTCAAACTAAATGATATAGAGTAACTGAATATGATAGTACATAAAAACTGAAATTACTATAACTACAGAATATGCAATACTGTGCTTATACCTGAATGCATAATGTATTTGAGATTTTCTAAAGCTAAGTATTGAATTTTGATAACTGAGTTATTGATACTGATTGACTGTATCAAACAGTCTTGATTCTGTAGAACTAAACTGAATTCTATATTAAGACTGAAACCAAAACTGTGAGAGGTAATTATCTAACCAACATGCCCCAAATAAGATAAGACAACTGAGCTGGGATCCAATCTGTAACCCCAATTGAAAGGGTGCTAATATCATGCCATAGGTACTAACAACTGTTGTATAGTCAGTACTAATCTAGGAAGTGACCCCTGAGATCAGTCCTAAACTAGGAAGTGATCCCTAAGTATGTTAGCCCTATCTAACAGGTGACATTTCATAACCTACGCTGGCTACGTAGTTATGGAACTTAGGGATTGCTTATAAAGACCCAGTCCAAACTAATAGGTGTACCCCTATCCATAGGCTCGCTCGGTGCTGAATCCTACTCCTAACTGAAAAACCCTGAATTGAGTATACTTAACTGGACTGGACTGGTACTGAGATTACTGAGTTTTTCTAAGTTCTGTAACTGACTGAGGTTTACTGAGTTCTATAATGTACTGAGAGTACTACTGATCATGACATGACTAATACTATTCTATAACTGACATTGGCTTTAGATAAATAGCTAAATTATCGGGTATTAAATACCCCCAGGACTCGATAGCATGAAAAGTACAGAAAAACATAACTTTGAATAACATATAAATGTTCACTTGGTCATAATTCATTCATAAAGATGTTTCATCAAACACTTGTAATGCATTAACTTGTTCATGAATGAGAACACATGTTAGCATGCTATAATGGCATTGTTTCATTCTTATAGACAATTTATCAAACGCATGGAAAACATAAGTGGTACATTAAATCATAAACACTTAGGGTTGACATGATTACAATATAAACTTGCTCATTGAATGGCTTATCATGAATATCATGGAGTTCAACACATATTAGGATCAATTCTTGGAACTTATAATCTAGATCATAGATTAAAATCAAAATAACATCATAGACACCTTAGTCACTTTGTAAATTCAAGGGTTTTTCAAGATAATCAAATATTCTTCTCACTTGCTATTCAATTTCAGGAAAAACATGCACTTAAATCATGGATTGAGACCCAACTAAAATCATGAACATGAATTCAAATATGAAAATCATAAATAGACAATCTTTGTACTTCGAAAAAGGATTCTTGGACTTCATGGGTGAAAGGAACCCATGAATGAACATCTAACATACCTTAATTTGTGAGTTTCTTGGAATTCTTGGAGAAATTCTTAGGATTGTCCTTGATTTCTTGAACTAGGGTTTTTGCCTCTTGAGAGAGAATGATTTTGTTCTTGAGAGAAAGTGAGGAAAAGTGACATAATAGGTTATTTAGGGCATAATTTTGTGTTCAAAGGCTGATCTGAGTCATGGGAAAAGTCTAAGCTGCCCTTGGGATCTAAAATCCCGTAACTCAAATAAAAATTAAAGCCTCACCGCGATGCGGTGACCGGGTCATTGCTATATCCACTACACTAAAGTGGAATCACGGTGACTCACTGGTTTATGACAATTATTGATTTGAGCATCACCACAATACAAGGTAATTGCGGTGAGCTACTAGAATTTTATGAATGCAAAAATAGACTATAGCATGACGCAATGGAGCAGTCATCATTATACTCACCATAACATGGTCTAATCGCGGTGAGCCACTAGTTTTTACATAAACTTGTCCTAATATTTAGCCGAACTTTTCTAAGTTGGTGACCCCTTATCAAGCTTTAACGGACTAAGCTAAGTTTAGGATTTTGCGGTATCTTATAATATATCCCCTTTAGGAACATTCATCCTGGAATGAGACTGTCTAAGATGGGATAAATGATAAATTAAGAGTACATACTTGACATGCACAACTGAAGCATGACTACATGACTGAAACTACTGATATCTTGAGTTTTCCGTACTGAACATGTATATCTTAATGCATGAGTAAATGATTAAAAATAATTCATGAATGCATGACTGAATAAGAAATGGTAACTGAGACCATGTTTATAATAATATCTTGAACATGGAAATGGGTAAAGCTAAGGAAGACTGTTCTGCTAAGATGAGAGTACTGATGAACTTGAGATCATTTATTGAACATTAATGTATAAGAACGTGAGAGAATAAAAAAGTTTGACATATGACATGTGGACTAAATATCATGAACTAAACTGATTCCTTAAATATATGTCGTGACATGGGAATGGTCATACGATTGAGATTGGAATGAGAAAGTCAACTTGTGGGTACTCATTCCTCCTAATTGGATCTTGCTACGTGAAGAAAAAATGAAAGGTATAGGACATGAAAGCTCAAGGGTTATAATTCATCTCCCCCTTAGGACACTATGTCCTTCGAGAAATGCTGACTTGGAAAGATACTAAGAAAAAGTTGAGACAATGCACAGGGCACCTACGAACTAAATCATAACTGAATATCTGGTATTTGAAACTATGGAATGATACATGAACTAGGCTGAACTCGTAAATACTAGGATTCTCTGTCTTGGAATGGTCATATTCATGAAACTTCAGATATTACAACTAGATGGAAAAATGGGAAATGATACAAGCTTGCCCGCCAGACTACTAAACTAAACTAAATTCTTGGGTTTACGAACTAACTTATAATGAAAACTTACATTCGACTAGAGAATTCATTTGACACTCTTTCTATAAGGTTCTAATGAATTTAGGGAGCAAGGGATCTTGGGATGAACTGAATAAAACATATGAGTAAAATCACAACTTGGCTAAAATTTTATAACATAAGGCGAGGCCTACAAAACTTTATCAAAGATAGAGTTACTAAGCCTTTTACACTGCAACTACAAACTTTAAATCTTAGACATATTCATTGAATACTCTCTCAACAATGCACTCCACCTTAGTACGACACTTTACCTGAGACTACTAAAATTATTCATATGGGTACTGAGCATGAAGGCTAAAACATGCTAACTTATCTGATTAATTGAATGGATGATAGCTAAATGCTGGGCATGTTAGACTGATCTATACTTAGTCTGAATAACTAGACGGAATTTTCCTACTAAGTTCAAGCCTACCCAAATCTCCAAATTATATCTATCCACTTAGACATCAACATGATATTCAAGCCTCTCTTAATGACTAAAGCCACGTGTAAAAAAACATGCAACAATCTTTCCTTAACATGAAACATTCACTCTCTCGCATCTAAGAAACTAATCATCACTAAGGAAGGTTCACTAATATGTTAAAAAATAGGGACCTGAAGCATGAATGGACACTATACTGAACTTGGCACTTAACTGAAGCCTGAAGAATAGAATATCAATATCATGATTTTCTCAAGGGGTCTAAATAGAGAATATACATGACATACTCTGAATTTAGCTGATCATTAGGAGCATACTATAAGGCATGGGTTCATGAGTCATGAGTTGCATGATCTGAGTTGGCATTTCGGTATTCATGGAACATGAATCGTAACACTGAGTAAATTGGAACTCCTTTATTCTAGGAACTGTAAGCGTATATAATTTTTGTTAATGTGCATGACTATGAGTTATGAGTATAGAGCTGACATATAAGGCATGAGTACTGAAATTACTAACATCACTAATAAAATTTAAAAGATTGACTTGGTCACTCGTTTTACCATCTCCCCCTTATCTTAAAGCCATTATTCTAAAGCTATGAACCACTTAATCAACAATTCTAAACTATACTGTGACTGCTATACTCTAGATTCAGGGGGAAAAACTGAGGAGGGCACTACTAATATGTTGGGTCTAACACCGAGTTGATGGCTATATAAAGGTTACAAGAAGAGAAGACTCAGGATCTAACTAAGAATAAACATAAAGATGACAGACTCGTACGTACCATAACTAAATCAAGATAACTTTGTTGATCTTGTCTGGACTGAAGTGCATAAAGCTTATTTGGGTGTTGCCCACTAGTGGTGCTGGATGTGGCACTCTATGGATTTAGGCGACCAGACTGAGCTAAAGAAAGACTATGCCTACTTCGTGGACTAGCCTGAGGATATTCTCAGACTCTGTGACCAGACTCGCTATATCTAAAACATACATCACTGCCCACTCTACACACTTTCTTATAGTTCTTACCATATTCTCTACAAAGCGAATTAGTACAAACACATTTTCCACAAACTTGTGACTTAGATCCTGGTGCTCCATCTCGACTAACATTCTTAGACTTAGATAATAGTGCTCGGACTAAAAGAAGACCTGGTGCTAAGAATCTCTGATAGAATTGGGAACGTTTACTACCTTTTAATCTTGGTGTAGAGTTATTTGTTCTAGCCTTCTTATTCTTCCTACGCTCCCCTCCCTCATTTTGCTGAGTGCAAGTCAAAATCCTAGATAGGACAACCGTCTACAAATTTTTCTAAGAAACTATTAAATAAGCTAAGGTTGTGAAAGAAGCTCTGAATTTTGCATGAGAGACATGCTCGTCCAGGGGATCTGCCTGAATGAGCTGAGGTGCTGACTGATTTCCCGTTCTCCCTCTGATAGTCTTCTTGGGAGGCATGTTCTGGAAGAGAAAGAGAGAAATGGATTAGACTAAGAGTTTAACTTTAGCTCATGCTCACTTGCACGACATGAATACTAAAAGAAGGGAAATTTTTCCTAAAACATCTCATAGCCTCCTGTCTATTTGTATGGCGCACAACACATCCATGCACAAGACTTTACTCGATATCGATCTTAGACTCCCTAGCACTTTATTGAACCTTAGGATATGATACTAAGTTTGTAACAACCCACTACACACTGGGTGCCACACGGTGCTTTCAACCCCTAAAGGACCATAAGCTAACCCATGAATGATATCTGCTGTGAGCACTGAACAATAATACTAAAATAAATACAAAATTTGGATGAATTTCCATAAGGTTTAAAATCAAAATACTGATAAAGTGTAAAAACTAAAATAACAATATAGAAAATTAAAAAATCTTTGACAACTAGTCTGAAAAGCCTCTAACTGAAAGTGTCTGAAAGTGGAGTTGATGGGACAATCCCTAAACTAACTCCCTATATTGAAATACTGAGTCTACTAAAATACTAAAATAAAGCATATCCTCGATAGATGAGGACTCACTTATAAATTTATTGCTGGCTGAATCTGAATCTGTCTATGCACTGTCAGGAACCAGAGTGTCTAAACTTATGAAATAAGAGAACATAGCGCAAGAGAAAGTATGCGTCAGTACGTAAAATATACTAGTATGCTAGATGAGGTAAGGCTAAATGCAAGGGTTCATATGCATGAACAAGACTGATTGAATGATATAGAGTAACTAGATACAAGATGTAACATCCCAAATCTGGTACCCAGAATGCTACACAATGTTCATGACCCCAAAGGACCACAAGCTAACCTATGACTAATATCTTTACCCGTATACTGTATGACATCATGTAAAAATGTAGAAATAATAGACTGAAATATGCAATAAGGTTCAAAAGAGATAAAAAATAATATCTGAGAGTACGGTATATCAATACCAAAACATGAACTGAAATAAACTGTCTAAATATATTGTAGTCTTAAAATCCTCTAACTAATTGAATTGTCTAAATAAGGACTTGATGGGATATATCCCTAACAAACTCCAACTACTGAGACAAACTAAGTAATGAAATAATAAAGTAATGATCATGTCCTTAAAGGATGAGGACTCATTGCTAACTCTGACTGCTGAGACTGGAATGCTACTGATGCTCTAGAGCTCGTGCTTCTAAACCTATAGTATAAAACAACATAGTGCAAATATGTTAGTATGATTGAATGTACTGGTATGTATGTGAGGTAGGCTGAATGCAGAGGGTTAAAATACATGACTATATAACAAGAACATAATAATACATGTATGAATAAATGACTGTAACGGAATTCATAATGATACCGACTACTGAGTTTGAATACTTATAAAATGACTTACTAATAATTAATACTGAGCGACTGTACCTGACAGCCTAGATTCTGATAGAACTAGCTGAGTTCTGTACTATTCTGAGTTAATTATATATGACAGTCCTAAATTATGTAGAAATATTTGAGTTATATTACTGAGACTGAGACTGAAACTGTTACTGTGGGAAGTAGTCATCTAATCAAAATAACCCAAGTAAAGAGATATAGCTGAGTTGGGGCCCAATATGTAACCCCAATTAGAAGGGTATCAATACCGTGCTATCGATAAGGATAAGGTGTGAGTGACACTCAACTAGCAGGTACTCAAATGAGAACAATGGGAACCCTTAACTGGAAGGTAAGCCACCTCATCAGCCCTTAACTGCTAGGTTAGATGTCTCAACCTACGCTGGCTACATAGTTTTGGAATAGAATGATTGCTTCTAAGAATCACACCCTCTACTGGCAGGTGAGTTCCCATCCTTGGGTTCACTCGGTGCTAAATCCTACTCCCATCTAAATAGACACTGAACAGGATTAACTGAGATGAACTGAACTGAGTTAACTGAGTTTCGTTGACTTACAGAATACTATTGAGATTACTGAATTACTGAACTTTTCTGAGTCACATGACTGACTGAGTTCTATAGACCATGGATTGAATGAGAGAATCGTGAAAACTTGACACGGGATCTAGGGACATAACTAAGTTGTTGGGTACAAGTACCCCTAGGAATCGATAGAAGGAAATTGACAAGGCATGACGTTCTTGAATACATGACCAACATCAACAATCCACAATATAATAAGTTTGGGATTTCATAAAGCACATGGTTATCATAAACTTGTATATATAAGAATACAAATAATAAATATCATAATTTCATACTCTAACATCATGAGCATTTCAACAAACATCTACATTGCACATCAATAGCATGGGGGTCATTTGAACATAAGGGTAAGACATGCTTTATGATATGGGTTATAATTGAGCTATAATTCAAAATTTCTATCCTCTTAGGCATTTTATCAAACACCTTACATGCAAAACTTAGGGTACAGGTGCAATCATCAAATTACACATAATGAACAAGTCAATTCATGGATTTCAACTTGCATGCTAACATAGTTTCATGAAAAACACTTAAAGTTTCCAACTTGGGAATCGTACAACAAGATAAACATGGTTACAAAAATAACCCACAACATAAACATCATGATTTATAATTTAAAATAGGGTTCTTGAGCTTAATGGATGAAAGAAATCTATAAATTAACACTATGCATACCTTGGATGGAAGATTCTTGAAAACAAATGGTGAAATTCTTGAAATTGGATCCTTAATTGGAAACCCTAAGCTTGTTCTTGATGGATTTGAGAGAGAAACCATTATAATTTGGGTGAAATATGGCTGAATTACATGTTTGTGACTTATATAGGGGTGGGAAAATTGACTCTTTTGCCCTTGAGGACGCAGTCATTTAATGACAAAAACTTGGTGCCGGCTCTATAAGCGATGCGATATATTGATGGCTGCAGTGTGATATTTGACACATCGCTCTATGGAAGCATAGAGCCTCAAAAGTTTTGGCTCTGGTAGATTGCAAAATCGTTGACCAATGCAATTGGCGATGTGGCGCGCTAAGATTGCATAGGTCCACTATTTTACGTCTTCGAACATGATCTAAACATGTTCCAAAGATTCCACAACTTGTCCAGGAACACATATTGACCTTTCTGATCATGAGATAATAAAAACATGAGCCATTAAAAGAAATTAAGATGGGGAGATAAGATTATCAACTTTTTAAGGCTAAAATAGGATAATTCTGGGAACTTGGTTAGAAATTTCTAAGTTTGGGACCCCTTGACAAGCTTAAAGGACTGAATTAAGTCAGAAGTTTTGCGGGGTCTTACAATATCTCTCCTTGAGAACATTTATCCTCGAATGATAATGACTGAGAGAGGAGAAGAAAAAAACTAACGTACATACTAAATATGAGCTACTGAAACATAATTCCATGACTGACATTCCTGATAACTGAATACACCATACTGAGCATGCATATTTGATGCATGTATAACTGATTCATGACTGCATGACTGAGTGTTTTGATGAACTTAGTTTCTTACAATAAGAATGAATATCTGATGCATGATTATATGACTGAACTGATACATGAATGCATGACTGAATATGCAATGCTATTTAATACCAAGTTTATGATAGAATTTTGAACATGAACTGGATGCCAAGTTGTAACTGAAATCTAAACATGAAACATAAAAGCTTAAGGAGAACTGTTACCTTGAGCTGGACCTGAGTTAGCGGTGAAAAAGTGAGGGTTCTTAGTTCGCATGTCTGCTTCTATTTCCCAAGTAGCTCCCTCAACGGATTGATTTCACCAAAGAACTTTGACTAGAGGGACTTCTTTATTACTTAGTCTATGATTCTAATAGTCAATAATTTTGACTAGAATCTCTTCATAAGAGAGGCCATTTTGAACATCTATGCTCTGAATAGGGACTACAACTGCTAGGTCATCTATGCACTTCTTGAGAAAAGAGACATGGAAGATTGGATGAAATGAGGCTAGATCTGAAGGAATTTGAGCTCATAAGCCACCTTGCCAAAGCGACTGAGAATTTTAAAGGGACTGACATATCGGTGACTGACCTTTCCTTTTTTGTCAAACCGCTTCACTCCCTTCATGGGAGAGATCTTTAGATAGACATAATCACCAATCTCAAATATTAGATCCTTTTTGTGCATATCTGCATAAGACTTCAGTCAGCTCTGAGCAGCCCAGAGTCTTTCTCTCATCAACTGGACTTTTCCTAAGTCATCAAAAACTAAGTTAGGCCCTAGGACTGCGACCTCACTAACTTTGAACCAACTGATTGGATATCTACATCTCCTACCATAGAGAGCTTCGAATGGAGCCATTCAAATACTGGAATGATAGCTGTTGTTGTATGCAAACTCAATCAAAGGAAAGTGGTCATCCCAACTACCCTTGAAATAAATTACACATGCCCTTAGCATATCTTTTAAAGTCTAAATGGTCCTTTTTTCTTGACCATCTGTCTGAGGATGGAAGGCTGTATTGAGATGAACTGGTTACCAAGACCCTTTTGAAATGCTTTATAGAAATCAAAAGTGAACTGGGTACCTCTGTCTGATATAATAGATAAAGAAACATTGTATAATTGGACAAACTCTCTGATGTAGAGTTTGGCATAATCTTCGACTGAATAAGAGGTATGGACTATAAGAAAATGAGCTGATTTGGTCATCCTATCTATAATGACCTAAACAAAATCATGCTGATGATTAGTACGAGGCAAACAAATCACGAAGTCTATGTTCACTTTTTCCCACTTCTAAGTAGGAATATTAATCTCCTGTATGGACCTACTAGGTTTTTGATGCTCTATCTTAACCTGATGACATGTAGAGCACTTAGCCACAAACTCTACAATATCTCTCTTCATCCTACTCTACCAATAGATCTCTTGCAAGTTGTGGTACATCTTAGTGGCCCCTGGACGAATAGAGTAGCGCACACCATGCACTTCTGCAAGAATTCATTGCCTGAAGTCATCTACACCTAGCACACAGAGATGACCCTAACAATGCAAAACACCATCTTCCCCTTGGGAGAAAACCTCTACTTTGTTATCCTTAATTGACTCTTTTAACTAGACAAGACCGGGATCTCTATCCTGATTTTCTTTTACCTCAAAAACTAGAGATGATTCTGAACCACACTGAACCCATATATTACCCTCTGCTAAATCAACTTGGTGAAAACCTAGTCGGGCCAGCTGATGAACTTCCTGAGCTAACTTCTTCTTACTGCTCTCAACATGAGAAACTGTACCCATACACAGTCTATTAAGAGCACCAGCCACTACATTGGCCTTGCCTGGATGATAAAAGACACTCATGTCGTAATCTTTCAAGTGCTCTAACCAACTTCTCTGACGAAGATTGAGATCTTCCTGAGAAGAGACATATTGAAGGCTCTTATGATCTGCAAACATATCTACATGCACCCTATTCAAGTAATGCCTCCAAATCTGTAAGGCAAATACTACGACTACTAACTCAAGATCTTGAGTTGGATAATTCTTCTCATGGGCTGTTTGGAGGCGTAGGCTATGACCTTACCATGCTGCATGAGGACACAACCCAAACATACTCTGGAGGTATCATTGTACACCAGAAAAAAATTTGAACCATCTGGAATAGATAAGACTAGAGCTGAGGTGAGTCGAGTCTTCAACTTCTAAAAACTCATCTCGTAAGGATCTGACCAGTAAAACATAACTTTTATCTGAGTCAATCTAGAAATGGGGGATGAAATCAAAGAGAATTCCTTAACAAGTTATCTGTAATAGCAAGCCAAACCCAAGAAACTCTATATATCTGATGGAGAGAAAGGTCTGGGCCAATTTCTTACTGCTTCGATCTTTTAAGTAACAACACTAATGTCATCACCGAAAATGATATGACCAAGAAATCCTATTGACCTTAGCCAAAATTTACACTTACTGACTTTTGCAAACAATTGATGATCTCTGAGAGTTAGAAGCACGATTTTGAGATGGTCTGGATGATCACGCTCACTCCAGGAATAGACAAGGATATCATCTATAAAGACTATGATGAATATGTCTAAGTACTGCTTGAACACATGGTTCATCAAGTCCATGAAAGTTGCTGGGGAATTGGTAAGATCAAAGGACATAACTAGGAATTTAAAGTGACCATACTTAGTACAGAAGGCTGTTTTTGGAATATCATATTCTCTCACTCTAAGCTGATGTTAGCCTGATCTAAGTTCTATCTTAGAGAAATAGTTGGCACCCTGAAGTTGGTCAAATAAGTCATCGATTCTGGGAAGTAGATACTTGTTCTTGAACATGACTTTATTAAGATGAAGGTAATCAATGCACATTTTGAGAGAACCATCTTTCGTTTGCATGAATAAGAGTGGTGCACCCCATGGGGAAACACTGGGTCTAATGAATCCCTTATCTAAGAGGTCCTTCAACTATTTTTTCAATTCTTTGAGTTTTCCTAGTGCCATTATTTATGGCAGAATAAATATAGGCTGAGTATCTGGAAGAAGATCAATGTTGAAGTCTATTTCCCTTTCGAGAGGAATTCCTGGAAGAACTTTGGGAAAGACATTTGAATATTCATTCATGACTGGGACTGATTCAAGGCTGGGACTTTTGAAACTAGAGTCCTTAACATGGACAAGGTGATAGACACATCCCTTAGATATCATTTTTTGTGCCCGAAGGTAGGAAATAACCTGACCTCTAAAAGTTGAAATATTACCCCTCCACTCCAAGATGGGTTTATTTGAAAACTAAAACTGGATAGTTCTATTGCTGCAGTCGACTGTGGCATAGTAGGAATGAAGCCAATCTATGTCGAAAATAACATCAAAATCAGTATCTTTAATTTGACTAAATCTGCTGAGGTGACTTTCTGAAATATCATAATCGGACAGTTCTTGTATACCCATTGGGATATAATAGTTTTACCCACTAGGGTAGCGACTAAGATGGGCTTAACTAGAATCTTGGGACTGACTCTGAAATCAACTGCTATATAAGAAGTAATGAAAGACAAGGAAGCTCCTGGATCTAGCAAAGTGTAAACATGCAAGTGAAAAAATTATAGCATACCAGTAACCACGTCAGGAGAATTTTCCTGATCTTACCATGACTGGAGAGCATAAATTCTATTTGGGGATTGATCACTAGTAGCATTGGAAGTGGCACCCTGCTGATTTGGGCGACTGAACTGAACTCAGAAATGGTTCTGCTGACTCTGGGAACCCATCTGAGGACAATCTCTAACTCTGTCGCTTGGCTTTCCATATATGAAACAAATATCATTGCTAGCTCTACAAATACCCTGATGGTGTTTAGCATAAGTCTGACAAAGAGGATTGGTTCGGACATTGCTAATTCTACCCAGAGACTTATAGCCTGCCACACTATCTCTATTACCATCCCTGAAATTAGGAGCTGGAGAACTGGCTGAAGAAGGAGCTGGAACTGATGACTTAGGAAAAAACTGAGAATGGTTTCTTTCCTCAGACTTAAGCTGTGAAAAGTTGAAAGTACCTGTCCTTGCTCTCTTATTTCGCTTCTCCCCCATCTTAATCTTTTGCTCTTCTATCTGATGAGCATGAGTCATAAGCCTTGCAATATTCATTCACTATTTAATATCTCAGACCTGCACTCATTGACCACACTATCATTCACCCCAGAAACAAACTAACTCATCTTGGCCCTGCTATCTGCAACCACAGGAGGAGCATATCTTGATAATTAAGTAAACTTAAGAGAATGCTCTTTCACCATCATGTTGCCCTGCCTGAGGTTAATAATTCTAATACCTTAGCTTCTCTTAGCTCTAGGTGAAAGAATCTGTATAGAATGTGGTGACAAACTCCTCCCATTCTATGGATCCTGCATCAACTGACCTCTAAGACTTCCACTGCTTGAACCAAGTGTAAGAAACATCCTATAATTGATATATAGATAGCTCATCACTCTCAATAGCTGACACTCCCATGATGTCGGTAACCTTTTGAACTTAGTCAAGGAATTCTTGAGGGTCCTCCTCTGTCCTAGACCCTAAAAAAGATGGAGGATTCATTCAGGTGAAATGTTAAATCCTGGCTATAGCTGAATTGGCCACTAGGTTGGCCAGAACGATAGTTGGTCATTAATTTTGAGCAGCAACTGACTAAGCAAGAGTAGTGAATACAGCTCTAAACTCTGTAGGAGAGATATGCTCACCCAAAGAATATTTGGGCTACGAGGCTGACTAATTTCTAGTCTTCTTCTTGGGAGGCATGTTCTGTAAATAGAAGAGAAAGGGATTAAACTAAGAGATTAACTTGAGATTATTCTCACTGGCTCGACATGAATACTAAAAAATAGGAAATTGTTCCTAAACATTTTATAGCCTCCTGCACATAAGTGTGACGCGCAACACACCCATGTACAAGACTCTACTAGATGCGGCTTTCAGACTTCTTAGGACACTATTGAACCTTAGGCTCTGATACTAAGTTTGTAACACCCAAAATTTGGTACCAAAAATACTATACGGTGCTTATGACCCCGAAGGACGACAAGCTAACCCATGAGTGATATCTTTACCTGTATACTATTTAACATCATGTAAAAATGCATAAATAATAGACTGAAACATGCCATAAGGTTCAAAATAGATAAAACATAATTTCTGAGAGTACGGTATATCAAGACCAAAATATGAACAGAAATAAACTATCTGAACATACTATAGTTTGAAAAGCCTTTAACTGATTGAATTTTCTAAATAAGGAGTTGATGGGACATGTCCCTAACTAACTACAACTACTAAGATAAACTAAGCAATGAAATATTAAAGTAATGATCATGTCCTTAAAGGATAAGGACTCACTGCTAACTCTAACTGCTGAGACTGGAATCCTGCTGATGCTCTGGAGTTCGTGCTTCTGAACCTATGGTATAAAATACCATAACACAAAATTATTAGTTTGATTGAATGTATTTGTATGCATATGATGTAGGCTGAATGCAGAGGGTTAAAATGCATAAACAATACTAACTGACAAAATAACATGTACGTGAGAATACATGCATGAATAAATGACTATAACTGAATTTGTGATAATACAAACTACTAAGTTTGAATACTGAATATATGGATTACTGATAACTAATACTAATTGACTGTACCTGATAATCTAGGTTTTAATAGAACTAGTTAAGTTTCGTACTATTTTAAGTTAACTATATTTGACAGTCCTAAATTCTGTAGAACTATCTGAGTTCTATTGCTGAGACTGAGACTAAAACTGTAACTGAGGGAAGTAGTCATCTAACTAACATTCCTAAAGTAAAGCAATATAGCTGAGTTGGGGTACAATTTGTAACCCCAATTTGAAGGGTGTTAATACCACACCACTGGTAAGGACAAGCTGTGAGTGAACCTCAACTGGCAGGTACTTAATTGAGAATGGTAGAAACCCTCAACTGGCTGGTAAGACACCTCATCAACCCTCATCTGGTAGTTAAGATGTCTCAACCTATGCTGGATACGTAGTTCTGGAATACAAGGATTATTTTTAAGAATCACACCATCTACTGGCAGGTGAGTTCCCATCCTTGGGTTCACTCGGTGCTAAATCATACTCCCATTTGAATAGATAGTGAACATGATTAATTGAGCTAATCTGAACTAAGTTAACTGAGTTCTGTTCACTGATGGAATACTACTAAGATTACTAAATTACTGAGCTTTCCTGAGTCACATGACTGACTGAGTTCAAGTGACCATGGCTTGACTGAGAGTATCATGAAAACATGACACTGGCTCTAGGCACACAACTAAGTTTTTGGGTACAAGTACCCCCAAGACTCGATAGAAGGAAACTGACATGGCATGACATTCTTGAATACATGACCAATATAAAAAATCTATAATAATTTGGGGATTTCGTGAAGTACATAGTAATCATAAACGTATACATGATTGGAATGCTTATAATAAGTATCATAATTTCATACTCTAACATCATGAGCATTCCAACAAACATCCTCATTGCACATCAATAGCATGAGAGTCATTTGAACATAAGGGTAAGACATGCATTTATGATATGTGTTATAATTTAGCTATAATACACAATTTCTATCCTCTTACGCATTTTATCGAAACACCTTACATGCATAACTTAGGGTATAGGTTCTATCATAAAATTACACATAAATAACAACTCCATTCATGGATTTCAACTTGCATGCTGATGTGTGAGCAGATGCTAAAATATTTGAGGCTTTTAACTGAGAATAATTGCAAAGTATTAAGCAACTTTTATTATTTTTGATTGTTTTATCTATGATATTGTAGTAAAAGTCAAGATGCAAGAGAACCAACAAAACAGTTGATTTTTGAGCAAGTAGAGAGGGAAGTATAGATGATAACTTATCTGATAAGTTTTCAACCTTGTGATAATCTATAAGAGTTGCCGTAACCCATAGATAGAGAATGAGATCCTGCAAGGAAGATGTAACGACGACCTGTGATAAACTATCAGGCTCTTCGGTAGGATTAGGCAGGGAATGTGACTTGAGGTGAAGAAGCGATGACAATTCTAATAAGTCATCAACTTTGTGATAAGTTATAAGAATAATCATCAGCTATAAATAGTGTGAGTAGTGGGAGCAAAAATATGATGACATTCCCTGATAAGCCTCCAGGTGTATGATAAGCCGTTAGGAATGTCGTCATCCCAAGGCAGAAATCATAAAACTGGAAGAGGACCTCATAATAATTCTGATAAGTTGTCAGACTTCTCATAAACCATCATAGAGTCATCGTCAGCCTAAGGAAAAAATCATCAAACATAGAGAAAAAGCTGATGATATTTCTGATAAGTTGTCAGACTCCTGAATAGGGTAAAGTATTTAAGGTATAATTTAGGCTTTTTTTGAGGATCTTGAATTACCCATTTTCATCAAGTTTTCTCTGCAACATTACAGTTTAATTTTAGAGAAATTATTATTACTTTTTTAGGATTTTCTACTCTGATTAAGAAGGAGAAACACTTGCTGATATTCATTATTCTGTTAGTTATTATCTGTCGAACTATGAATACAATTGGCGTTGTTGCTTTCTACGTTATGAGTAGCTAATTCCCTTAACCCGAGTTGTGGGATCTATGGGTTTGGGTTTGTAACGTAACTAAGTGTTCAAGATTCTTACGGTGATAGAAACTTCTTGTTAATTCCATTATTTTATATTTTGACTATTCGTTGCTAATAATAGGCCTTGCTTACTAGTGATTTGCTTGAGATATAAAATCAATCCTAGTAAGAAGTGAATTATCAATAGGAACTTGGAAGCATCAACCTTCCATTTAATAATTAATGCTGTAACAAGATTACTTGAGATAACATAATGTTATGTAATATAAATTCCCTAAGTTCGATAGAATTAGGTGGTTAAATGTCTAAATAGGTTGAGAAATATTTAGACATAACTTTGACAAGGATAGTTTGTTGTTCCTACCCACCACAAGAATCTTGAACCCTTACTAGCGTCTGTCAAATCCCAACACCCAGAGTGAACATAACTCTGGTTTCCCTTATCATATTAATTTCAAAAACTTAATTGAGAGGTAATTATTTGCTACCTTTCAAAAACCCACCATAGGAAATTGCTAACTATATGTTGATTAAGCCACATATAACTAAAATTCACACAATATTCCCTGTGGGATTCGTTCCCAAACTAGTTGGGTTATATATTGACAACGATCACTTACATTCTTGTAAGAAAGGTGTATTTTCAGCATTATCAAAAATGGTGCTGTTACCGGGGAATACACATATAAATTAAAGTTTGTATGTGCTAGTTGACTGTTAGTCAAGTTTCCTAATTTTACATTTATTTTTTGTTTTTGTTTGCTGCAGGATTTTTGTTGTGTATACCAAGAACAAGAAGTTCCGGAGAACCATTATTACCATTTAATCTAGAACCGCAACTAGTCAGCTGAATGGCAGACCAGTAGGAGGCTGACAGGTTAGTAGCCATAGCTAGAGCTTAGGTGAATGTGTAGAATGATGGTCAACAAGTACGACATCCAAATCTTGAGGATGAAGACTTGGGAGATGAGGAGTTGCTAAACCCTGGTAACCCAAGGCGTGCAGAGTAAATAGCTGCACCAGTACAACATAATGCTAATAGGAATCGTCCGTTCTGAGGAAGGAAAGACCACCAGCCGGTCCAGTATGAACTCAATGATGACGATGATGAATGTATGCAGCAGGTACAATAGGTGCAATTATTCCTCCACCGTTAGCACCTGGGACAAAATTCAACATTACGAGTACTATGATTCAACTCCATCATCTGTAGGGGTTATTTGGTGGCCTTAATGTGATGATCTAAACTTGCATCTATTGAACTTTGTCACCATTTGTAAATCTTTTGATAATCCAGGAGTGGGTCAGAATGCTATCTGTTTGAGATTGTTTCCATTGTCTCTGTATGGGGAGGCAATATTGTGGCTTAATGAGCTGACACCCTATTTTATAATCAACTGGAGGTAGTTGAAAGGAGCTTTCCTAAAATTGTTCTTCGTACCTTTTAGGAGGGTAAAGTTGAGGGATAAGATCAGTAACTTTAGACAGCTCCCAACTGAAGCCTTGCATAAAACCTAGGAGAGATTAAAAAAAAATTAATGTAGTGTTCAAACCACAACATGACAGACATATACTTGATGGAAAATTTGTACAGGGATCTTAACTCTGTGACAAAAATAATTGTAGCTAATGCTGCTGGCAGTTTTTTTGTTTATCTTACTTTCCCATAGGCTTTAGAAATGATAGATAGAATGACTAAACAGAGTCGGTCATGACATACCAGAGACTCTATGGTAGCAAGCCCCACTGTTTCTGTTGGTTTGACTTTGGAACAATGCAGAAGAGATGAAAAGTATGATCAAGACATGGATCACCTAAAAACGCAGATAGAATTGCTAACCAAACATTTACTATCAGGTAAAATTGAGAAAGTGAAGGCTGTGGGATTGCAGGGAAAAGTTGAGTCTGACTAAGAAGAAGTGGAGAACTATGTAAATAATTAGGGGGTTTATGAGGCAATAGCCAAAGAAATCAAGGTTGGACTTATTATGACAAGGCTGGATATAAGAACCAGGAGCAAAGAAATTAGAGGAGCAATAATGATAAGAGCGGGTTATATGTCCCTTCTAGAAATCATGAGGCTACTACAACAAGATATGAAAAGATGTCCATGAAGGATATGATGGCTAAATTATTAAAAGGAGTGTAGGATACCAACTCAAGGGTGACTACCATGAAGACTGATATGTCCTTTATGAGTCAGTTTGTAAAATCACACTCCACTTTGATCAAACAGTTGGAGCAATAAATGAGCTAACTCTTCGTAGTGTCAAACTAGAGAAAGAGTGGGACTTTACCTAGTGATATGGTTCATAATCCATGAAATGATGGCTTAGGTTTGGCGATTGCCACTAGAAGTGGTAAGATATTACTTGGCACTTCTGTGGGCAAAGATGGAGTTGAAGATGTGATTGAAGTAGATGGTGAGCTTAAAAATATAATACAGTAGAGTCTAAAAAGCTGGATAGCATTGCTATCCCTTCTAATCATTGGCAGGTTGATGAGTTAGAATAAGGGAAAGAGAAGAAAAAGAAAATAGTGCTGAAAACTCTCCCAAGACCACCACCTCTCTTTCCTCGAAGATTGAAGAAGAAGGTTGACGACATGAAATTTAGTAAATTCATGGCAATGTTGAAGCAGTTACCAATAAATATTTCTTTAGTGGAAGCACTCGAGCAAATGCCAGGGTATACTAAATTCATGAAGGACCTTGTGACAAAAAAAAGAGCGGTGAGCTATGAAGCGGAGGATACTATCCATCATTGTAGTGCTATTTCTATAAGGTCCTTGGTGCAGAAAAAGACAGACCCAGGAGCATTCACTATTCTTCGTATGATTGGGTCTCTGGAATTCTCTAAGGCCTTATGTTATCTGGGAGCAAGCATAAATATGATGCCACTGGCTGTATATAAAAAGCTGTGTTTGGGAAATCCTACACCCACTAACATATGACTCGTAATGGCAGATAGTCAGTAAAATGACCAGTAGGTATTTTGTATGATGTGTTGGTGAAGGTAGCTAACTTTATATTTCCTGCGTATGTTGTCATTCTAGATTGCGAGGTGGACTTTGAGGTGCCCATAATCTTGGGTCTACCTTTTCTCACAATTGGAAGTATGTTGATTGATTTGCGAGCTAATGGGCTTTTATTTAGGATGAATGATGAGGTGGTACGATTTGATGTGTGCCAATCAATGAAGTAGCATAAATAAATGATTTTGTTATCAATTGTTGATGTATTTTATGAGGATGGGTAGGAGGTGTCAATAGAAGATAAACTTGTTGTCGAGCCTTTAACCACAGTTCTGATGAATTTTGATCGTGAAGGTATTGAGGAGTACAAAGAGACTATTTGTGCTTTGTTAGGAATGAGTTCATACTCTTATACTCTTAGGAATCTAGATCTTGATCTTTCTAATCGACCAACACCACCGGCTAATCCATCCATCAAAGAGCCACTGGTGTTGGAATTGAAAGAACTGCCAGGGCATTTAAGGTATGTGTTTTTGGGCAATGGAAACACGTTACTGGTTATTATTGTAGCTGATTTGGGTGAGCAACAGGTAGAAATAGGTAGAAGCACCTATTTCAGTACTTCGGAGGTATAAAAGAACAATAGGATGGACTATCACAGATATTATTGGCATTCCCCCTGGTATCTGCACGCATAAAATATAACTTGAGGAATATTGTACTCCAACCATCGAGTACCAGTGCCGTATTAACCCACCAATGCAAGAGGTAGTTATGAAGAAAATTATTAAGTGGTTGGATGGAAGACTGGTTTACCCTATTTATGATAGTAAATGGGTAAGCCCAGTTCAATGCGTGCCCAAAAAAGAGGGGCATGACTATTTTTGCAAATGAACGGAATGAGTTCATTCCACTCAAGCCTATGACTAGGTGGAGAGTTTGCATGGAATACCATAAACTAAACTCATGCACTTTGAAAAACCACTTCCCGATGCCCTTTATGGACTAAATGCTTGATCGATTGGCTGGAAGGGGGCGCTATTACTTCTTGGATGGTTATTTAAGATATAACCAGATCTGTATTGCTCCTAAAAACTAGGAGAAGATGACATTTACAGGCCTATATGGCACCTTTACATTTAAGAGGATTCCATTTGGGTTATGCAATACACCCGTTACTTTCCAATAGTACATGATGTCTATTTTCTTAGATATGGTGGAGTACACCTTAGAGGTGTTCATGGATGATTTCTCTATGGTGGGAGATTCATTTGAGCTATGCTTAGAAAAACTGAGTATGGCCTTGCAATGATGTGTTGAATTTAATTTGGTGCTTAATTAGGAAAAATGTCATTTTATGGTAAATGAGGGCATCATTCTCGGGCACAAAATTTCAGCAAAAGGGATAGAGGTTGATCGAGCCAAGGTTAATGTTATTGAGAAACTACCACCTCCTATTTTAGTGAAGGGAGTGCGTAGTTTTCTTGGACATCCTGGATTTTACCGAAGGTTTATAAGAGACTTCTCGAAGGTTCAAAATCCACTTTGCAAACTTTTGGAGAAAGAAATAAAGTTCTCCTTCGATAATGATTTCTTGAAGGCATTTGAATTCCTTACAAAGAAGATGGTCGAGGCCCCTATCAGTCTTGTACTGGACTGGTCAAAGCTATTTGAGCTCACGTATGATGCATGCGGTGTTGCCCTTGGAGCTATATTGGGAAAAAAGAAGGACAAACTATTTTATCGAATATATTATTCCTACAAAAAACTGAATAGAGCACAAAAGAACTACATCGTAACTGAACAGGAACTCCTAGCTGTAGTGTATACTTTTAAGAAATTCAGGGCTTACCTACTTGGGACCAAAGTGGTGGTCCACACTGACTATGCAGCCTTGAGGTATTTGATGGCTAAGAAGGATGGAAAACCAAGGCTGATTAGATGGGTGTTATTGCTATAAGAATTTGACTTTGAAGTCAAAGATAGAAAGGGTTGGAAAAACTAAGTTGCAAATCATCTATCTAGAATGGAGGGTGAGCAGGCAGTTAGTGATGAAATTGAGATAAATAATGCATTTCCTAATGAGGATATCTTGGCTACTGCTATGGAGAAAATGCCTTGGTACATTGATTTTGCAAATTATATTGTGAGTGAAGTCATTCTAGAAAATCTTTCCTTTCATCAAAGAAAAAAATTCCTTCATGATGTAACATGCTACTTCTTTGATAAGCTGTATCTTTTTTGGCGATGTGTTAATAATATTATAAGGAGATGTGCGCTAGAAGTGGATGTATTATGTATATTGGAAGCATGTCATACTTCCCTAATTGGAGGTCACCATGTAGGTGATCAAACGACTAGAAAGGTGTTACAGAGTTGCTACTATTAACGAACATTGTTCAAGAATGCTCATGAGTTTGTGCTAAAGTGCAACCAATGTTAGAGGCAGGGTTCGATCTCCAAAAGACATGAGATACCTTTGACTAAGATGCTTGAAGTGGAATTGTTTGACGTCTGGGGCATCAATTTTATGGGTCCTTTTGTAAGATCGTATGGGATAAAGTATATTCTAGTTGCTGTTGGTTATGTCTCAAAATGGGTCGAAGCTGTTTCCTTGTCTGATAATAAAGGAAAGACGGTTGTTGCTTTTCTCAAGAAGCATATCTTATCTCGCTTTGGAGTACTGCATACTATTATATGCGATGGAGGATCTCATTTTTGCAACAAAGTGTTTTGAGCTGCCTCAACAAAATATAGGGTGAAACAACGTAGAGTAGCCACTCCATATCACCCATAAACTAGTGGGCAAGTGGAGGTGTCAAATCGAGAGGTTAAAGCCATCCAAGCCAAAACGGTAAACGCTAGTCGGCAAGTCTAGTCTCAAAAGCTCAATGATGCCTTGTAGGCATATCGAAATGATTTCAAGACACCTATTAGTATGTCATCATTCTAGTTAGTCTATGGTAAAGTATTCCACTTACCAATAAAGCTTGAGCACAAGGATTTATGGGAACTCAAAAGGTTAAATTTGAATTGGAAGGAGGCAGCAGAGCTAAGATTGGGGCAACTAAATGAGATGGATGAATTCTATCTTGGGTCATATGAAAGAGCAGACCTATACAAAGAAAATATGAAAAATTATCATGATTAGAAGATCGAGAAATGAGATTTCCAAAAAAGTGACTTTGTGCTTCTGTTCAATTCCAGACTCAAACTGTTCCCAGGTAAGCTTAAATCTAAGTGGTCAGGCCCATTTAGAGTTAGTCAAGTCTACTCATCTGGAGTAGTAGAACTTGAAAATGAAGACGACAATATCTTCACGGTTAATGGGCAATGAGTCAAACTTTATATCGGTCCAAAAGACTTGATGAAAAGTATTTCTACTATCTGTCCTGATAAAGTCTGAAGTAATTGAGATACTTAATTATTCCATGATGTTAAATCAGGTGATACATAGGAGGCAACCCATGATCCCCGTGCTTGATCTAATCTAGGTATACCTTAACCCTTATTTTAGTTTTTCTTCAATTTTAAGTTGAGGGTGTAGAGTGAGTTGTTTTTGAAACATTTTGTAGTTGACTAGGATAAATACAAGTGCCTGAGGCAGTTAACAGGGTTTTGTTATTTCGTGAACACCTCTCAAATGGTCTGATAGTTTAACTGTGTGATTTGCATCTAATTATGACCACTGTGCATCTTGTTATGGTATTAGTTCTAGTGACTTGATAATCATTGCTAAACAATTACATGAAATGGATAAGTAGTAACTTGTGATATAATTATGTGCCATGTGCATGTGAGATCTTACTTAGTTCCCTTTGTATGTTGAAACCAGAACTTTCCTGGTTAGTCTTACCTAGGTTAAAGGATAGGGGTTAGGAAAGGATCATAGGCAATTTTGATATTAGCCTACTTTTTGCCTAAATGACCTTCCATGTATGAATAATATTCCTTGATCCCTATTTTGAGCCTGGATAGCCTATTTCTTTTTTATGATACCTATCACCATCCCATTTATATCATAATGAATCTATTTTGGCCCTAGTCCTCCTTGGACACTGTACACCTTGACTTAGGCAAATGGCCTAAGTTGAGGATGGCTATCATAGGGGTGCGTGATGTAAAATGAGTATGGAGAAAGGTAGAATAAAATAAAATAATAAAAAGCTAGGTGAGGTGGAAAAGAACAAGAAAAGAAAAGTTGTGAAAAAAAAAGAAGTGATTGTAGAAATGACCACACCCATCCTGAATATGTGTGATCAAGAAAAGAGAAGAATAGAAAAAGGTTAATAAGTGAGACCCCAAAAGCTAGTGTAGTGTCAAGGAGGCTTGGTCACTTTAAATATGATCGAGTATCATACCAACCCCTAGTCAACATTACAAGCCAAAGAGAAGACCTATAGTGATCCTAGCTAACCTGATTGAAACTCTTTGTAATGAAAATAAGGGCAAGCCTATGGTATTTGGCATACATTGATTGGAACTTTTTTCTGAGAGTGAGCGTCTTTTGAATGCCCCCATGGTTACATATATAATGTATGATATAAGTGAAGTGGGACATCTTTGTAGTGAGGGCACACTGGTTACTTTGGTAGTTGCTAACTTGATTGGATAGTGTAATATTGGTACATACATGGTTGTTGTTGAATTGATGCCATATCTTGATTCCTATGTGTCACATTGTTGTTCTTCAATAATATTCATAGTTGTTTTTTAAATTAATTAACCCTAGAGATGGTGAAGATGTTTTAAGATAATATGGATGGTTGACTACCGAATGTACTTTGTATCCTCTTGTTTGTGTTTTAGTTGCTTGAGGAAAAACAATTGTTTTACGTTGAGGGTGTTGATGTATGAGTAGATGCTAACATAATTGAGGCTTTTAACTGAGAATAATTGCAAAGTCTTAAGCAACTTTTGTCGTTTTTGATTGTTTTCCCTTTGATATTGCAGTAAAAGTCAAGCTGCAAGAGAACCAACAATAATGGAAGTAAAAGAGTTGGTTTCTGAGCAAGTAGAAAGGAAAGTATAGCTGACGACTTGTCTAATAAGTCTTCAACCTTGTTATAATCTATTAGAGTTTCCATCAGCTTTAGACAGAGAATGGAATTCAGCTGGAAGAAGTAACGATGACATGTGATAAGCCATCAGGCTCATCGTTAGGCTTAGGCAGTGAATGGGACTGGAAGTGAAGAAGCAACGACAATTCTCATAAGTCGTCAACTTTATGATAAGTTATAATAATCATCATCAACTGTAGACAGTGTGAGGCAGTAGGAGCAGAAGTGTGATGACATTCCTTGATAAGCCGTCAGGAATGCCATCATCCCAAGGCAAAAATCATGAAAGTAGAAGAAGACCTGATGACAATTCTGATAAGTTGTTGGACTCCTGATGAGGCACCACACCTTATCATAACCTGTGCGAGAAAAGATCTGTAATCTGTGATTTGTTTCCATAATTAGGCTGAAGTTTTTAAGGCATAATTTAGGGTTTTCTGAGGATCTTGAACTTCACGTTTTCATCAAGTTTTCTCTGCAACATTATAGTTTACTTTTGGAGAAATTATTACTATTTTTTTTTTGAGATTTTCTACTGTGATTTAGAAGGTGAAACACTTGTTGATATTCATCATTTTATAAGTTATCATCTATCAAACAATGAATACAATTGGCATTGTTGCTTTCTACGTAATGAGTAGCTAATTCCTTTAAATCGAGTTGTAGGATTTATGGGTTTGGGTTTGTAACGTAACAAAGTGTTCAAGATTCTAACGGTGGTAGAAACTTCTTGTTAATTCCATTATTTTATATTCTTACTATTGGTTGCAAACAATAGGCCTTGCTTACTAGTGATTTGCTTGAGATAAGATATCAACTCTACTAAGAATCGAATTATCAACAAGGATTTGGAAGCATCAAACTTCTATTTAATATTTAATGTTGTAACAAGATTAATTAACTTGAGATTACATCCTTTTATGGAATATAAAATACCTTTGTTCAAAAGAATTAGGTGGTTAAATGTATAAATAGGTTGAGAAATATTTAGACATAACTTCGATAAGGATAGTCTGCTGTTCCTACCTACCACAAGAATCTTGAACCGTTACTAGCGTCTATCAAATGCCAAAACCTATAGTGAACATAACTCTAGTTTCCCTTATCATATTGATTTCAAACACTAAATTGAGAATTAATTATTTGCTATCTTTCCAAAAACTCCCTTTCACAGGAAATTGCTAACTATCAGTTGATTAACCCACAGATACCTCAAATTCACTCCATATTCCATGTGTGATTCAACCCAAACCTAGTTGGGTTATATATTTACAATGATTGCTTACATTCTCATAAGAAAGGTATAGTTTGAGCATTATCAAAAATGGTGTTGTTGACGGGGAATACGGTTGTAAATTGAAGTTTGTGTGTGCTAGTTGACTGTTGGTCAAGTTTCCTAGTTTTATGTTTATTTGCTATTTTTGTTTGCTGAAGGACTTTTGTGGTGTTTTCCAAGAACCATAAATGGATAACCATTATTACTATTTAATCCGAAACCATAACTAATTGGCAGAATGGCAAACCAGCAGGAGGCTTATAGGTTAGAAGCCTTAGCTAGAGCACAGGTGAATGTGCATAATGATTATCAATAAGTACAATATCCAAATCCTGAGGATAAAGACTTAGGATATGAGGAGTTTGTAAACCCTGGTAACCCAAGGCATGCAAAGAAAATAGCTACACCAGTATAGCATAATGCTAACAGAAACCATTCGTTCCGAGGAAGAAAAGATCACCAGCCGGCCCAGTATGACCTCAATGATAAAGATGATGGAATGGATGGAGCAGGTGCAATGGATGCAATTATTCCTCCACCATTAGAAACTAGGGCAAAATTCAACATCACGAGTACTATGATCCAACTCCTTCATCTGAAGCGGTTGTTTGGTGGCCTTACTGGGGATGATCCAAACTTGCATCTGGTGGACTTTGTCACCATTTGTAAATCTTTTGATAACCCAGGAGTGGGTCAAAATGGTATCTCTTTAAGATTTTTTTCGTTGTCTCTGTCTGGGGAGGTAACATTGTGGCTTAATGAGCTGACACCCAATTCTATAACCAACTGGGGGTAGTTGAAAGAAGCTTTCCTAGGGGATGAAATCAAAGAGAATCCCTCAAAAAACCACCTGTAATAGCCATCCAAATACAAGAAACTCCTGATATCTGATGGAGAGATAGGTCTGGGCCAATTTCATACTGCTTCGGTCTTTTGAGGATCAACCCTAATGCCATAACCAAAAATGATATGACTAAGGAATGCTACTGACGTTAGCCAAAATTTGCACTTACTGAATTTGTCAAACAACGAATGATCTCTGAGTATCTGAAGCATGATTCTGAGATGGTCTACATAATCACACTCACTGTGGGAATAGACAAGGATATCATCTATGAAGTCTATGATGAATATGTCCAAGTACTGCTTGAACATACATTTCATCAATTCCATGAAAGTTTCTGGGTTATTGGTAGGACCAAAGGACATTACTAGGAATTCAAATTGACCATACCGAATATGGAAGGCAATTTTTGAAATGTCACATTCTCTGACTCTAAGCTGATGATACCCTGATATGAGGACTAGCTTAGAGAAATAGCTGGCACCCTAAATTTTGTCAAACAAGTCATCGAGTCTAGGAAGAGGATACTTGTTTTTAACCATGACTTTATTGAGATGACAATAATCAATGCACATTCTAAGAAAACCGTCTTTCTTTCGCACGAATAAGATTAGTGCACCCCACGAGGAAACACTAGGTCTGATGAATCTATTATCTAAGAGGTCCTTCAACTGTTATTTGAATTCTCTGAGTTCTACTGGTGCTATTCTGTATAGTGGAATAGATATAGGTTGAGTATCTGGAAGAAGATCAATGCTGAAGTCTATTTTCCTTTAGGGAGGAATTCCTGGAGGATCTTCGGGAAAGATATTTGAATATTCATTCATGACTAGGACTGATTTAAGGCTGTGAGTTTTGGAACTAGAGTCCTTAACCTGAACAAGATGATAGACATATCCCTTAGATATTATTTTCTATGGTCGAAGGTAGGAAATAAATTGACCTATGGAAGCTGAAGTATTACCCCTCCACTCCAGGACGGGTTCATTCAAAAACTGAAACTAGATAATTTTATTTCTATATTCGACTGTGGAATAGCAGGAATAAAGACAATCCATGCCGAGAATGACATCAAAACCAGTCATATCTAATTTGACTAAATCTGCTGAGGTGACTTTCTGAAATATCATAATAGGATAATTCCTGTATACCCAATGGGCTATGATAGTTTTACTCACTGGGGTAGAGACTGAGATGGTCTTAACTGTAATCTCAGGACTGACTCCGAAATCAACTGCTATATAAGAAGTAATAAAAGACAAGGAAGCTCCTGGATCTAGCAAAGTGTAAACATGCAAGTGAAAAATGTGTAACATACCAATAACCATTTAAGGAGAATTTTTTTGATCTTGTCGTGACTGGAGAGCATAAAGTCTGTTTGGGCGTTGCTCAATAGTAGCACTAGAAGTGGCAACCTTCTGATTTGGGCTACCGAATAGAGTTGAGAAACAATTTTGATGACTCTGGGAATCTATCTGAGGACAACCTTCTACTCTATGTCCTAGATTGCCATATCCGAAATAAATATCATTGCTAGCTCTGCAAATACCTTGAGGGTGTTTGGCATAAGTATTACAAATAGGATTAGTTTGGGCATTGCTAACACTGCCATGTGACTTAGATCCTGGTGCCCTATCTCTATTACTATCCCTGAACTTAGGAGCTGGAGCACTGGCTAAAGAAGGTGCTGGAACTGATGACTTAGGATGAAACTGAGAACGGTTTCTTCCCTCTGACTTAGGCTTTGAAAATTTGAAACTACCTTTCCTTGCTAACTTATTCTGCTTCTCCCTCATCTTAATCTTTTGCTTTTCTATCTGCTGAGCATGAGTCATAAGCCTTTCTATATTGATGTCACTATTCAACTTTGCGGACCTGCACTCATTGACCACACTATAGTTCACCCCAGAAACAAACTTACTCATCTTGGCCCTACTATCTGCAACAACATAAGGAGAATATCTGGATAATTGAGTAAACTTAAGAGAATACTTTTTCACCATCATGTTTCCCTACCTAAAGTTGATAAATTCTAACACCTCAGCTTCTCTCAGCTCTAAGGGAAAGAATCTATCTTAGAATATGGTGACAAACTCCTCCCATTCTATGTATCCTGCATCAACTGACCTCTATGACTTCCACTGGTTGAACCAAGTGTGAGAAATATCCTACAACTGATATGCAGCTAACTCATCACTCTCAACAGCTAACACCCCCATGATGTCTGTAACCTTCTAAACCTGGTCAAGGAATTCCTGAGGGTCCTCATCTATCCTAGACCCTAAAAAGGATGGAGGATTATTGGGGTGAAATCCTAAATCCTGGCTACAGTTGAATTGGCCACTAGATTGGCTGAAATTACAGCTGGTCATTAATTCTGTGAAGCGACTTATTGAACAAGATTAGTGAATGCAGCTCTGAACTTTGTATAAGAGACATGCTCGCCCAAAAGATCTTCGGGCTGAGGGGCTGACTGATTTCCAGTCCTCTTCTTGGGAGTTATCTTCTGTAAATGGAAGAGAAAGGGATTAAACTGAGAGTTTAACTTGAGATTATGCTCACTGGCACGACATGAATACAGAAAAATGAGAAATTGTTCCTAAACATCTTATAGCCTCCTGCACATAAGTGAGGCGTGCAACACACCCATGTACAAGACTTTACTAGATGTGGCTTTCAGCCTTCCAAGGACACCATTGAACCTTAGGCTTTAATACTAAGTTTGTAACACCCCAAATCTGGTACCCAAAATGCTACATAGTGCTCATGACCCTGAAGGACCACATGGTAACCCATGACTTATATCTCTACCTGTATACTGTATAACATCATGTAAAAATGTAGAAATAATAGACTGAAACATGCCGTAAGGGTCAAAATAGATAAAACATAATATCTGAGAGTGTAGTATATCAATACCAAAATATGAACTAAAACAAACTGTCTGAACATACTATAGTATGAAAAACCTCTAACTGATTGAACTGTCTAAACAAGGAGTTGTTGAGACATGTCCCCAACTAACTCTAACTACTGAGATAAACTAAGTAATGAAATAATAAAGTAATGTTCATGTCCTTAAAGGATGAGGACTCACTGCTAACTCTGATTGCTGAAGCTGGAATGTCACTGATGCTCTGAAGCTCATGCTTCTGAACCTATGGTATGAAACACCATAGAGCAAATGAGCCAGTATAATTGAATATACTGGTATGTATGTGAGGTAGGATGAATACAGAGTGTTAAAATGCATGAATAATACTAACTATATAACATGAATGTGAGAATACATACATGAATAAATAACTGTAATTGAATTCATGATGATACTAAATACTGAGTCTGAATACTGATAACATGAGTTACTGATAACTGATACTGAGCGACTGTACCAGATAGTCTAGGTTGTAATGGAACTAGATGAGTTTTGTACTATTCTGAGTTAACTGTATCTGACAGTCCTGAATTCTGTAGAACTATCTGAGTTTTATTGCTGAGACTGAGACTAAAACTATAACTAAGGGAAATAGTCATCTTACCAACATACACAAAGTAAAGCAATATAGCTAAGTTAGGGTCCAATCTGTAACCCTAATTAGAAGGATGTTAATACCGCACCACCTGTAAGGACAAGCTATGAGTGACCCTTAACTGGCAGGTAAGCCACCTTATCAACCATCATTTGGCCGATTAAATATCTCAACCTATTCTAGCTACATAGTTCTGGAATATAAGGATTGCTTCTAAGAATTAAGATTCACTCGGTGCTAAATCCTACTCCCATCTGAATAGATATTAAAGATGATTAATTGAGCAGATCTGGACTGAGTTAACTGAGTTTTGTTAACTGATGAAATATAACTAAGATTACTGAATTACTGAGCTTTCCTAAGTCACATGACTAACTGAGTTCAATTGACCATGGCTTGACTGAGTGTATCATGAAAACATGACACTGGTTATAGGTACGCAGCTAAGTTGTCGGGTACAAGTAGCCCTAGGACTCGGTAGAAGGAAACTGACAAAGCATAATGTTCTTGAATACATGACCAACATGAACAATCCATAATATAATAAGTTGGGGATTTCATGAAGCACATGGTTATCATAAACTTATACATGATAGGAATGCATATAATAAGTATCATAATTTCATATTCTAACATCATGAGCATTCCAACAAATATCTACATTGCACATCAATAGCATGGGAGTCATTTGAACATAAGGGTAAGACATGCATTTATCATATTGGTTACAATTGAGCTATAATACACAATTTCTATCCTCTTAGGCATTTTATCAAACACCTTACATATAAAACTTAGGGTATAGGTGAAATCATCAAATTACACATAATGAACAACTCTATTCATGGATTTCAACTTGCATGCTGATGTGTGAGCATATGCTAACATATTTTAGGCTTTTAACTAAGAATAATTGCAAAGTCTTAGGTAACTTTTGTCATTTTTGATTGTTTTCTCTTTGATATTGCATTAAAAGTCAAGATACAAGAGACCTAGCAATAATGGAAGTAAAAGAGTTGATTTCTAAGCAAGTAGAGAGGGAAGTATAGCTGACAACTAGTCTGATAAATCGTCAGCCTTGTGATAAGCTATCACAGTTGCCATTAGCCTTAGACAAAGAATGTGATTCAGCTGGAAGAAGTAACGACGACATATAATAAGCCATCAGGCTCATCACTAGGTTTAGGCAGGGAATGGGACTTAAAGTAAAGAAGCGACGACAATTCTGATAATTTGTCAACTTTGTGATAAGTTATAAGAATCATTGTCAACTATAGACAGTGCGAGGTTGAGAAAAAGTGTGACGACATTCACTGATAAGCCGTCAGGTATTTGATAAGCTGTTAGGAATGCCATCATCCCAAGGTAGAAATCATGAAAGTGGAAGAGGACCTAACGACAATTCCAACAAATTGTTAGACTCCTCATAAGACGTCAGAGTATCATCATCAGCCTAAGGAAGAAATCATCAAACATAGAGAAGAAGCTGGTGACATTTCTGATAAGTCGTCAGACTCCTGATGAGGCATCACACTTCATCATCACCTGTGTGAGAAAAAAACTATAATCTGTGATTTGTTTCTATAATTAGGTTGAAGTATTTAAGGCATAATTTAGGGTTTTTCTGAGGATCTTGACCTTTTCATTTTCATTAAGTTTTCTCTGCAACATTACAGTTTACTTTTGGAGAAATTATTATTACTTGTTTTTCGATTTTCTACTGTGATTTAGAAGGAGAAACACTTGTTGATATTCATCATTCTATAAATTATCATCTATCGAACTATGAATATAATTGGCATTTTTGCTTTCTATGTTATGAGTTGCTAATTCCTTTAATCCGAGTTGTGGGATCTATGGGTTTGGGTTTGTAAAGTAACTAAGTGTTCAAGATTCTAACGGTGGTAGAAACTTCTTATTAATTCCATTATTTTATATTCTGAATATTGGTTGCAAACAATAGGCCTTGCTTACTAGTGATTTTCTTGAGATAAGAAATCAACCCTAGTAAGAAGCAAATTATCAACAGGGACTTGGAAGTATAAAACTTCCATTTAATTATTAATGTTGTAACAAGATTAATTAACTTGAGATAACATCCTGATATGAAATATAAATTCCTTAAGTTTGAAAGAATTAGTTGGTAAAATGTTTAAATAGGTTGAGAAACATTTAGACATAACTTCGACAATGATAGTCTGCTGTTCCTACCTACCACTAGGATCTTGAACTGTTACTAGCGTCTGTCAAATCCAAACACCCATAGTGAATTTAACTCTGGTTTCCCTTATCATATTGATTTCAAACACTGAATTGAGAAGTAATTATTTGCTACCTTTCCAAAAACCCCCATTCACAGGAAATTTCTTACTATCAGTTTATTAATCCACAAATAACTCAAATTCACACCCTATTCCCTGTGGGATTCGACCCCAACCTAGTTGGATTATATATTGACAATGATTGCTTACATTTTTTTAAGAGAGGTGTAGTTTGAGCATTATCAAATGCTAACGTAGTTTCATGGAAAACATAAAAAGATTCTAACTTGGGAATCGTACAATAAGATAAACATAGTTACAAAATAACCCACAACATAAACATCAAGATTTATAATTTGAAATAGGGTTCTTGAGCTTTATGGATGAAAGAAATCTATAAATCAACACTGTGCATATCTTGGATAGAAGATTTTTGAAAACAAATGGTGAAATTCTTGAAATTGATCCTCAATTGGAAACCCTAAGCTTGTTCTTGATGGATTTGAGAGAGAAAACACTATAATTTGGGTGAAATAGGGATGAATTACATGTTTGTGTCTTATATAAGGTTGGGAAAATTTACTCTTTATCCCTTGAGGGCATGGTCATTTAATGACTAAAAACTGGGAGCCGACGCTACAAGCGGTGCGACGCATTGATGGCTGCGATGAGATACTCAATGCGTCGCGCCATGATTTCATCCAGCCTTAGAAGTTTTGGCTGGCGGCCAGTAAAAATGTTGACCAACGTGATTGGCGATGCGGCGCGCCAAGATCACGTTGGTCCACTATTTTTGGACTCCAAACATGATCTAAACGTGTTTCAAAAAATACAAAACTTGTTCGGGAATACCTTTTGACCTTCCTGATCATGAATTAATAAAAATACAGGCCATTAAAGGACATTAAGATGGAAAGATGATATTACCATCTTTCAAAGGCTAAAATAGGCTAAGTCTTGAAACTTGGTTAGAATTTTCTAAGTCTGGGACCCCTTGACAAGCTTAAAGTACTAAATTAAGCTCAGAAGTTTTATGTGGTTTTACAATAAGAGTTCATAAAAACTGAAACTACTGAGTATGTAATACTGCACATGTACATGAATGTATACTGTAACTGATATTGCCAACTTTCGAATGCTAAAATAGGCTAAGTCTGGGAATTGAGTTAGAATTTTCTAAGTCTAGGAACCCTTGACAAGCTTATAGGACTGAATTAATCTTAGAAGTTTCGTGGGGTTTTACAATGAGAGTTCCTAAAAACTAAAACTAGTGAGTATGCAATACTGCACAAGTACGTGAATTATACTATAACTGAGCTTTTCTAAAGCTAAGTACTAAATTCTGATAACTGAGTTACTGATACTAATTGACTGTATCTAATAGTCCTAATTCTCTAGAACTGAACTAAATCTTCTACGAAGACTAAAACCAAAATTGTGGGAGGTAATCATCTAACCATCATACCCCAAATAGGATCTAAAAATTAAGCTGGGGTCCAATCTATAACCCCAATTAGAAGGGTGCTAACACCGTGTCACGAGTACTAACAACTACTGTGTATTCATTTCTAATCTAGTGGGTGACGCCTGAGATAAGTCCTTAACTAGTGGGTGATCCCTGAGTATGTCAGTCCTATCTAATGGGGATATCTCATAGCCTATGCTGGATATGTAGTTCTAAAACATAGGGATTGCTTCTAGGAACCCAGTCCTAACTAACGGGTGTGCCCCTATCCCTAGGCTCGCTCGGTGCTGAATCCTACTCCCAACTGAAAGAACCTAAATTGAGTATACTAAATGGGACTGGAATGATACTAAGATTATTGAGTTTTTCTAGGTTCTATAACTGACTGAGTTCTACTAAGTTCTGTAACGGACTGAGAGTACTACTGATTATGACATGACTGATACTATTCTATAACTTTCACTGGATCTAGACAAAGGACTAAATTATAGGGTATTAAATACCCTCAAGACTTGATAGCATGAAAATTAAAGTAAAGCATTACTTTGAATAACATATAAATGTTCACTTGGTCATAATTCATCATAGAGACATTTCATCAAACACTTGTTATGAATTAACTTGTACATAAGTGAGAACACATGTTAGCATGCTATAATGGCATTTTTTTATTCTCATAGATAATTTATCAAACACATGGAAATTATAATTGGTACATTAAATCATAAACACTTAGGGTTGATATGATTACAACAATCAACTTGCTCATTGACGGGTTTATTATGAATATCATGGACTTCAACACATATTAGGATCAATTCTTGGAACTTTTAATTTAGATCATCGATTAAAATCAAAATAACATCATAGACACCTTAATCACTTTGTAAATTCAAGGGGTTATCAAGATAATCAAATATTCTTCTCACTTCCTATTCAATTTCAGGAAAAATATGTACTTAAATCATGGATTGAGACCCAACTATGAAAATCATAAACACACAATCGTCGTACTTCAAAAAAGGATTCTTGGACTTCATGGGTGGAAGGGACCCATGAATGAACATCTAACATAACTTAATTTGTGAGTTTCTTGGAGTTCTTAAAGAGATTCTTAGGATTGACCTTGATTTCTTGAACTAGGGTTTTTGCCTGTTGAGAGAGAATGATTTTGTTCTTGAGAGAAAGTGAGGAAAAGTGACATAATAGGGTATTTAGGGAATAATTTTGGGTTTAAAGACTGATCTGAGTCATGGGAAAAGCCAAAGTTGCCCTTGGGATTTAAAATCCCGTAACTAAAATACAGATTAAAGCCTCACAGCAATGTAGTGACTGGGTCATTTCTATATCCACCATGGTGCTGTGGAATCACGGTGACTCACTGGTTTGTGACAATTGTCAATTTGAGCCTCACCATGATGAGGGGAAATGACGGTGAGCTAATGGTATTTAACAAATATAAAATAGCCTTCAGCATGATGTGATGGAGGGCTCATCATGATACTCACCGTGACATGGACTAATCATGGTGAGACACTATTTTTTTATATAAACTTGTCCAAATATTTAGTTGAATTTTCTATGTCGGGGACCCCTTATCAAGTTTTATTGGACTGAGCTAAGCTTAGGATTTTTTGGGGTCTTACAGTTATGATACTTTAATAAGTGTTAAAGAAGGATATATAGTGTTATATAATTTGAGGACATAAGGTTTTAGGAGTAGGAAATCTTCAAACTACCCTTGACTTAAAATTAAAACAAGTCACATCCAGGGGTACGATTCCCCCTTACCATCAGTATCCTAGGGTAAGAACGGTACCCAAACTTGTACCCAAGACCTCCCAAGACCTTACCTACTAGTTTCTATATGACTCACATATCTCCACTTGTACGTAATAGGTATGAGTGACACCCCCAATCATATTTACCATCCGTATAGTGGACAGATTCTATAAGACAACTCAAACACAAACCATATGACTTTCCTTGCACCACTCGTATATTCCTATAATACTCTTACCTTTGTGAGTCATATATTGGGTAGTATCCAAGCCTCCTATACTACCTAGGGTATCTGTGAACCCTCAAGATAGCCCCAACTCATCTCCAATGGGTGCGAGTGGTACCCATGAGTCATACCAAGCCTAGTGAGGCCGAAACTTAGGAAATTTTGCAAAGGTTCAAGACTTGGGATGTTGTAGTACTAACTCTACTAGGTTTTGGGATTGATATCTTGTTTTACTATTTATTATATCTAGAAACCTTATGTTTACAATTGATGTTCTTGAATTTCCCCTATGTTGGGACTTTCTTACCAGATTAACCCATTGCGTTAGCTTTGAGTTATAGTTTTCATTGACCAACTAGCAAGATTTAGTAGGTTACATCAGGACTTGTTAATTGGGTCATGAAAAATTTGTATCAGGGTCTTGGTTTCACTTGTATGTTGGTAGAAGAGCAAGTGTCTAGTAGAGTCCTGCAGATTTAAACGTTAATATACTTTTCCTAAATTTGGGAAGCTAGGGGACATTTGTAAGAGTTCATCACTTCTTCCACTCATTTTGTTCTGAGAGTCTGAGTTATTTGTAGTGTATTACCTTGACTTTACTCTTTTGAAGATGTCCAGGATAGGTACTATCGCTACAAGAGATGATGGTCCCAAAACTGAGCCTAGGGATCCTTATTCTTTATGTCGATGACCTAGAGGTCATGGAAAGCCTCATGATATTTCCCTATCTAGGGGATAGGATAGGTTTCTTTCCAAAGAACCAATTCTTACACCTAAGTAAGAGATTCTTTCACCATAGCTAGTGACGGACAAAGCTTCAATCTAGGTTATACCAGGGTTTATTTCTTCATCATTGGTCAAAGAGGAATTGGTTCAGTTGTTGAGTATTGTTAGTGGTGTGACATCTGATTATACATAATCTGCAGACTAGAGTGGTGTTGAGGCAAGGGCGCAACTTATAGATACAACTCTTAGAGTTGAGGTTTCTCTTACATTGGTTGTTGTCTAGTCGATAATTTCTCTGCTTGTTGTGTCATTTGAGGAGCAAAAGATTTTTGAAGATTCTTGATATTAGGTTTGCTAAAATTTTTAGTGCTCTTAGATAAGGGTAGCATATGAGTTCCTGATTGCTTATAAGGATAGGCTTCATGGTCAGGTCCTTGTTGACACTCCCCATGCGGATTACATAGTATTTTTAGCTAGATTAGTATGCACGATATTGGTAGAGAGGTCCTATGGATTGTAGACCAGCTGGATCTTCTTTTTTGTCTTGGACTCAGTTCTCTGAGATATTCTTAGAGAAATATATGCCTTGCACCCTTAGAGATCATTTGAGGGATAAGTTATCTAGATTAGGGAAGAGCTTTATGATAGTTACTGAGTATGAGAGAGGTTTCTGCTTTGTTAGAAGGCTGAGAGTCCTTATTCATATGGATACTTAGAGTTTGGTCATTATGGGTAGGTCTTTTAAGGATTTTTTAGATCATGATAGGTAATGCAGGAGATGCACCATAAGGGTCATGAGGCCTTGGTTGTAGGGCAGATTCAGTGGATGCCATCATGGTTCCCGACCTAGAGATGATAGTTCATAGAGTAGGTATCCTCTGCGTCTATTCTTTTAGCCTTAGAGTTAGTCGAGTTGACCTGTCCAGGCAGCTCTTTAGATTGCTGATGGTGGTCAGTCTAGTAATAGAGATAAATCTAGTAAGGGGCATGGTTAGTCATCGAAGGGTTCATAATCTGGTCAATCTAGACGTGGTGGTCATTCTGGGTCATCTAGTTCTATTAGTTCTAGTTCAGATCATATTTCTTATTTACTTGTGGACTCCCTGGTCACTATTTATATGATTTCTCTAGTCAGGGGGCGATAGTTGTTTCAGCCAGAAGGTTCTCAGCAGGCAAGAAAGGAGGTTGGTTGCGTGCCCAACTAAGTGTTTAGTATGGTTAGTTATATACAGTACCTACTAGAATTGAGGCTTAAACATTGGAGATAGTAGTTATAGGTATAATTTTGATGTGCCTCCAGTCAACCCTTGCTTTGTTTGATCTGGGATCCACTTATTTTAATATATTCGCTTATTAGGAACCATAGTTGGATCGCGTATTTAGATCATGTTTTTTTGACTTTCAATGATGTCGATAATTATGCTGATCCTATTATTCTGAATATGGTGGATTTTTATGTAATTCTTGTCATGGACTAGTTATCCCACTATCATACAGTTATGGAATATTTTTCCAAGATGGTTACCCTAAACATGCCCAACTTACCCTCTAGTCATGTGGAAAAAAGTGGTTACCCATGAGCCAGTAAAGATTATATCTTATGTTCTTGCTAGGATATATCTCTAGGGGTTGCAAGTCCCTACTGACCTTCCTAGTATTCCCCTTATCTGTGAGATTTGGTTTGCTATTGACCTTGTGCCCTGTACCTAACCTATTTCCATGGGACCTTATCATATGGCTCATTCCAAGCTTTGGAATTTTTTTGGAAAGGATTTTATTAGACCGAGCAGGTCCTCTTGGGGAGCCCCTATATTGTTTGTAAAGAATAAAAAGGGCTGTATGCATATTTTCATCGATTATAGTAAGCTTTATAAGGCTACGGTGTGGAATCATTATCCTATGCCTTCATTGATGATTTTTTGACCAACTTCAGGGTATAGTCATGTTTTCTATGATTTATTTGAGGCTTTGTATGGTAGGAGATATCATTCTTATGTTGGCTGGTTTGAGGCCTCAGAGGTTAGACCCTATGGAATAGTTAGGCTTCAGAAGTCATTGGATAGAGTCAGGGTGATTCAGGATAGGCTTAGACTAAATCAGAGTAGGCAGAAGGCCTATGTAGATTATAGGCATCGTTCCTTGATATTTGGAGTTGGTTATCATGTGTTCCTTCATGTATCTCCCATGAAGGGTGTGATAAGGTTTGGGAGAAAAGATAAGATCAGTCCGAGATATGTTGGACCTTTTGAGATTCTCTGATCAGTTGGTGAGGTCACTTATAAGTTAGCTTTGCCTCTATATTTTGTCACTGTTCTTCCTATTTTCAATGTCACCATGTTCCAAAGATATAATCCTGATCCTTTTCAAGTGTTTAGATTGTACTCAGTCTATTTGGATGTGTGTTTGGACTTAGTAGATGAGCATGCGCTTGTTTTGGCTTGTAATGTGAGATGATTTTGCACCAGAGAGATTTTAGTTGTTAAGGTTTATTAGAGGAATCTCCTAGAGAAGGATGCCTTTTGGGAGATTGAGAGTGAGATTTGGACTCAGTATCCTTAGTTTTTCGAGACTTCGGGTACATCATAATTCCTAACTTTTGGGGTTGAAAGTTCCTTTAGTAGTGGATATTGTAATGACCTTTATGGTCATTTTTTGTATTCCCACTTAATTTTTTCCATTAGAGCTTTTCCATAGCTTCCCTAAGTCATTAATGACTTACTGGAACTGATAGTTCGATTAGTGGGCAGATTATTTGGTATTTAGAATGAATTACTGATTTAGAAATCTTCATTGGTTCCAAAAGACCACCGAGCAAAAACTTTAGTAAAACAATCTCAGATGCAAATTCTAATTGCTCTAGCAACTCCAGAATATCTATTTTAGGCCAGGTAGACCTTTGGTTCAAGTCTTAATGCACCCGATCTTATTTTGATCTATGGCTAAAAAGCTAGAAAATTGAAAATTTAGGTGTAGGGCCCATATTTGATCGAAACAACCTCAGATGGAAAATATGACTCTTCTAACACATCCAAAACGTCAATTTTAGTATGGTTACATAGTTCATTTGCCTATATCAGATTCCAAATGAGTCCCAAGGCATTGGACTAAACTTGGAAATTCTTCCAAGATTCAACCGATATCTTGTGCATCAGAGAGATGCTGCGATTGCAAAAGCATAAATGTCGATCTCCCTATGGCATTATGGTTCATCAATATCGAGGTCTTGATTTTAGCCTCAATAAGCTTAATTTTCATCTATTTCTTAAGGGTTATGGTTCCTTAATGGTGTATGAACTTTGGGTTGACCTCAAAAATATGTTTTCCATAAGTGGGACCCACTTGAGGTTTTTGATGTCATTTTTAGACCCAAAGCTCAATAGTGTAAAATAGGTATCAATATTCTCGTAATGATGTCTTGAGTTTGTTTTTGAAGCTTGGCACCTAGAAGAAGCTTTTTAGTGGGGAAATGCGATAGTTTAGCAGTTCGTGAACTTTCGTTTGATTTGAGGTAAGCTAGGTTTATTCCTTGTTAGATTGATCTATGACATAGTATATTTGTGATATCTTGTTAGACTAGGATGGGTTTTAGGTGTTGGTTTTATGAGATATAAGACTTGAGATTAGTCGGGCCATTTGGGCCACTTTGAAATCATAGTCTTGAAACACTTAACTTATTTTCCTTATTACTTTGTTGAATTAGGCTTCATTGTTTATTTCTAGCATGATAATGCATTCGATCACTTAAATTTAAGGAAATGCCTTAGACACCTATGTTTAGAGTAAGTTGGCCTTAGTTGCTTTAACAAAAGAAGGTTGCCCTAGTTCCATTGGACTTGGTGAAAGTTCTTGAGTAGAATACCTACCTTAGGGCTTATGCTGGTTTTCTATACATCTAAGAGTTGATTCAAATACCTTAGCCTAGTTCGGGGTAGAAATTGACTTATAATGCATTTTGGGGATTTAGAATTGGGCATGTTAACCCATCTTAAGACGAGTCTTATGATTAGTTCTCTTGAACCCTTATGCTTAGTATTTGACTAGAGAGTGCATTTTTGAGGCAATATTGATGACTCTTGGTACTTGTTGGTATTAAGGAATGGTAATGAGAATAATGCTCTAGTGTCTATGCCTATATATGTTTTATTAGCTAAAGCTTTTGTTGGGCTATTAACTATGTTATTGTGATTGACTATTATTTGGTTTAACAAACAGGCTATTGAATGTGCCCTTTACTATAATATGTCCTAAGCCATAAATAGTGTTATTGACCACTCTATGAATAAAATATAGATCATGTCATGGTTTAGCTATTGCTCACACTATTGATACATTAGCTTTAGACAAATGATAGGCCAATGAATATGCTACTAATGGATAGGCCAATGAATATGCTACTATGGGCCATTGCATATGATATTGCTTATGGTTATGCTCTTGGTCTACACAACTAAATTATTGATTATATAATGATGAGTCCTTGATTATACTTCTGATCAGGCCATGTCTACATCATTGATAAGCCATTGATTAGACTAGTGTTCGGTCTATTAATTATGATATTTCCCATTCTATGATTGTGCTAATAATTACGCTAATAAATAATATTGAAAATCTTTCTTATTGTCGATATTGGAGACAATGATGTTAATGGGGGATAAAAGGCACACTTATTGACTATATGTAAAGATATTCTATAGATTATGCTTGGATTCATGATACTTCTTTATATAATTACTTACGCTAATTCTTTTGCCACTTATTATACATATATATATACCTATCTCTCTGGTATGGGTTGTAGGAAGATGTTGGTGTTAAAGATATAAGTTCCAGGAGAAAACCCAAAAGATAGTTTATAATATTCATGTATTAAATACATATGTCTATTGATAAGGTTACATTGATGATGAATTATGGACTATGGAGGTATGCTCTTCTTTGCTTCTCCTTTATGTTTGTTTACTTAATCCCTCATGGGGCTTGCTATTTACTTTAGCCATTGTTGAGCTTTTTATTTACTTTATCACTCATGGGGCTTGTCTTTTATTAATGACGTTAATTTACATACTATGATGATATATTGATACCTAGCAAGGTCGGAGGATACTATGATGATACCTGACAAGGCCGGAGGATACTATGATGTTATGATAATGCCTAGTGCGGATGAATGATATTGTGATGATATAATAATATCTATCAAGGAAAAAAAGGCTGGAGAATACCATGATGATATGATGATACCAGACAAGGTCGGAGGATACTATGATGATTTAATATTTGTGATGTGTTATGATTTCAAATCATTTATTTCTTATGTATGGTGGTATTGATATGTGTTGATGCCTTATGTTATATGTTTATTATGATATGATCATTTATTATATACAGTGATGATGAGATAATCCAAGTTCAATTTTGTACCTCAACTTAGTTATGAATTTTTTTTACTTTATCATTCATATATCTAGCTCAGTCGACCGATGATGCCTACTAAGTACCCATTGTTTTGAAACTTATACTACACTTCTGTACCTTTTTGCTTATGCCGTGATTGATTTTTTGATATAGGGTGGGCTCATGGAGTTTGAGTCTCTCATTTTCCTCCTATCTCTTTTATTTAGTCTTTAGTATTCGAGACAAATGTATTGCCTATTCTAGACTTGGAGTTGTATTGCTACTATTAGATGCTCTTGTATTAACTATACCAGGTTTGGGGAATGGTATCTTATTTCACAATTTATTCTATTTAGAACCCTTATGTTTACAATTGATGTTCTTAAATTTCCCCTATGTTATGCCTTTTTTACCGAATTAATCCATTGCGTTAGCTCCAGGTTATGGTATTGGATGACCTTTTGGAAGGATTTACTATGTACCATCATGACTTATAAATTGGGTCATCATAAAATGGTATCATAGTCTAGGTTTTACCAGTATTTTTTGTACAAGAGCAAGTGTCTAGGAGAGTCTTGCTGATCAGAATGTTGACGTCCATTTTCTATGTTCGAGAGGCTATGTGATATTCTTAGGAGTACATCACTACATTAACTTATTTCTTGATAATTGTCTGAGTTGGTTTTTAGAGTATTCCCTTGACTTTACTCTTTTAAAGATGTCCAAGATACATACTATCACTGTAGATGTGGCTTATAAAGTTGAAGTTCCTCTGCAATGTAGTTGTCCAATCTATAAATGCTCAGTCGACTATGTCTTTTGAGGAGCAAAAGATGTTGGGCCGATTCTTGAGATTAGCTTAAGATTTTCTAGTGCTCCTTGAGAGGATGCATGAGTTTCTGATTTCTTGTGAACACAAGATTCATGGTTAGGGCCTTATTAAGACTCGTGGTGTGGATTACATCACATTTTTAGTTGGATTGGCCTATTCATCATTAGTGGACAGATTATATATATTCTAGACCGGCTGGATCTTCTCCCTTTTCTTAGACTCAATTCTTCGAGATTTTTTTGGAGAGTATATGCCTCGCATCCTTAGAGATAGTTTGAGGGATTAGTTCTAGATTGGGATAGGGATTCATGATAGTTGCTGAGAATAAGAGAGTTAGCTACTTTGTTAGGAGGTTGATACTCCCTATTCGTATAGCTACTCAGAGTTTAGTCATTGTGGATAGGTTTCTGTGGAGGTTTTAGATCATGCTAGGGTGATGTAGGAGATGCCCTGTGAGGGTTGTGAGGGCTATGATAAGAGGCCTAGGTTTCAGGGCAGACTCAGTGGAAGCCATCATGTTTCCCGATCCAGAGATGGCAGTTCTCAGAGTAGGTATCCTCTACGTACATCTTTTCAACCTCAGAGTCAACCGAGTTGACCTGTTCAGGCAGCTCTTTAGATTGCTGATGGAGGTAAGTCTAGTGCTAGAGATCGCCCCTAATAAGGGCAGTGGTTAGTTATTGAGGGTTGATTTTTTGGTCAGTCTAGATGCGGTGGTCATTTTGGGTCAGTTATACCTGTTGGTTCTCATTCAACTTCTATTTCTTATTTTACTTGTGGACTCTCTGGTCACTATTCGCGTGATTGCCCTAGTCGGGGGAGGGGGGCGATAGTTGTTTAAGCCCAAGGTATTTCCCTTATTAGATAAATCCATCCCTTTAGTTGATGAGGTTCTCATGGTCCTAGGGGTGGTTTCTAAGGTACTCAATGAGGTTATCAAGCAGGCAGGACAGAAGGTTGGTCAGGTGTCCAGCCAGGTAGAGGGCATGGTAAGTTGTATACATTACTTTTGCACCTAAGTGAAAAAGCAAGTGTACGTGGTCCTACTAAGTAGTATAGTGGCCTTTTACAAGTCAAGTATCGATACCACAGAGACTTGTGTTGACAACTATCTAAATCTAGTTTACTATAAGATTAACAAGTACTCAAGTAACCAAAAGTGTTTTGAAAGTTAAAACTAAATGTAATCATAAAAATGTGGAAAAATAACGTGCTTGTACAATTAATGGGGAGAAACCGAGGGTTAAGGCTCTACGAAAAATCATACTATGCCGTTGAAGTTAATTGGTTTTGTTACTTATCTTGTTTGTTGATTCATGGGATTGATATTATGATTATGGTCTTTCAAGCCTCTAGTCACCTATCTAACTTAGACCCACAACTACATCGTTGAACATGGATGTGAGAACTAAGTTAAACTCATTCTTATTTCATCCCATAACTGAACCAAATAGTCCACTTAGGTATATTTCTATTCTAAATGCAAATTTTTACTTTATTCGGTAGAATATTACAATCCTATTCAATTTTCCCCATGTTCTATCCCCTTGTTCTTCCTTTCAGGCTCACAAGATGACAATGGATGTATTCTAAGGGCATATAATCCTTAAAATAGTAAAAAGGGATAAATAAACAAGCAAATATGATGAATAATCAAAACCAAATAAATTTATAAGAAGAGTAGTCATGTTATTGGCTTTAACCCTGAAAAAAAGGTGTTTAGCGGTTCATGGACATTACCGTAATTACAATGATAGAATATATGTCAAAATACATAAAATAAAACAACTTAATGGAATAAAAAACCCTAATTTATATGTTCTCAAACATCCCTCAAAGTTTCAAGGTCGTTCAAGCTGTGTAACATGATGTTTAAGGGTCCTATTTATAGGAGGACACAAGCTACTGATTTGAACTTAGATGCATACCACGGACCTTACCATGGTGGATAGGATCCGTCAAACACCATTATCATGGTGACACACTGTAATTGGTAATTTAGGATGCCCCAATTGCATGGAATGGACCCTAACATGGTTGTTAAGGTCTGTGGCACACCAATGATTCCAAAATGTTTGTTTTTGGTCAAATCTTATCCCATGTATTTCTTCATCCATTCCAAGCCTTGTAGTGTTGTTTACACTTTATTTAAAGATTTGGTATCATCCATATATAATAATAATAAAATAAAAATCATCCTAAAGCATCAAACACCGTGAATTAGAGCTCAAAACAACATAAAATCAAAGATGGTGAACTAGTAAGTTTAGCTGAGAACTAGTTTTGTCCTATTGATCTTTAACTTAGTGTTTTATCTCTTGGCTAGCTTCATTTAAACATTAAATACTATAAAAAAGTTATTCCACACATAAGTACACAATCATACCCGTAGAAACTTATTACAAACACTAGAATCCATCGAGATCAACTAGAACTACACATAGCTCTAACTAGTAAGACTAGTTTTATCGTCTACTCTAAATGACCAAATTGATTCCAAACTTATTTGATACAGATGCTCAATTATATCATTAAAAACACATTAATAACACAAAAAGTCCTTAAATCTAGGCTAAATAAGACTGGATGACAATATTGATGTACATAAATCCACCTCAGATCATCACCCCACACTTAGAGCCTTGTTCACCATTGAACAACTATTTACTCTCGGATCATAATTAGATGGGAAAATACACCTATAGTAATAAAGACACTCAAGATATCACTACAATGACTTCACAAAATGCAAGTTTTTACTCTATGCATGTTATTCATAATTGAAAGCTCAAGAATACTACTCCAAAACATCCTAGCCTCAAGAACAAACTCACCAAGTTGGCAAACTCATACATATTTCCCAATAAAAGAGATCATCCAATTCATAAAAATATCATCAAACATGTGTCCTAACGACAAGAGAGTTACCCATGCTCACTCACATAGATGCAGTTTGTCACAAACTGGGTACAAGAATCAAATTACGCTCACTCTCTCAAATAATTCACAAGTTACACTAGATAAACCATAACCTTTCCATTAGTATGGTACTCCACTAATATCATAATGTTAATACTTAGGATCAAATAGGTCTTTAAGGGTTGTAATGTAGGCTAAGGGAGGGTAGGAACTATTCTATTCAGTAATAATGACTATCTTCCCTATGTGCTTTAATACATCACATGAACATTAAGATCTTTATATTACCAACAAATTTCCACTACTTCTATCTACACATATCTTTTGTTTTGTTCTATATCGTAACGCTAATTCGAATAAAATATGGTGGGAGTGTTATCCTTGCACAAATTATTAAATTTTTACAATCTTTATTCTTTTCCTACACAAATCTTAAGCACAACACATATCGATTTTCAACACCAATAGCTATTTCTTGTGGGATTCAGTTTCACCTTTATCCTTCCTATTTTTTTACACTCTTAACTCATTAAATTTTTACGAAAGTGTTTAGGAGCTCTGGATCAAATTAAGGTCCAACAAAGAAAGAGATGAAGCTACATATTAGGCTACCAAAGAAGAAGCTAAAGGCCCAATGGGTTTAACTAGGATTATGCACAAGGGTAGATAAAAGAGGGTGTGAGACAAGGATATCAGAGAAATGCCTATATCATTTCCTAAACCTACACTCTTTATTTTTCTTGCACACACCAGGCAAGTTATACTATCAAATGCAACAAGAAATACACAGCAACCTCACACACATGACATATGCTCACTCAAGTAGGATCATTATAGACTCTAAACAAAACAATCACATGAATTCAAATAAAGCCAACAAGTACAAGAGTCATAATCATGATCCTAGGAGTCTTAAAAGTAATAATTCACACAATCAACATACTCTTTACATACAAAATTGCTTACATCATGTAATCACATATTGCACCAACAAGAATATTTCACTTGTTCTTAATACAAAAACTTAAAATATACTCGTCAAAAGAAAAAGGATATTGTATTCAAGGGGTTCCCCCATGGAAAAGAACCAAAAAGAACAACCATGGGATGGGTAAAGTATGCACCAACTAGACTGACCCAAACAACTAAAAACTAAAATAGGATTTTTTTTGTGTTTTTTTCAAATTTACCCAAAAACCTAGAAAAACAACTAAGACTCAAGACCCTACAACATTACTTCACCCAAAACAATAGGAATTTCCCCACCCCACACGTAAAAATCTACTTTGTCCCCAAAGTAAAATTAAAAATAGGGATAGAAATATTCCCTAAGGCCACTAGGCCTATCGAGTAGAATCTTCATACATCACAAGGGTCTGGGAACCCCTCACCCAGTCTCTTTCATGCCTCTCAACTCAGGTTTTTAGTACTTTGATTTTCCATCAACCTGTGACTCTACAAAAACAAAGATACATAAAGTAAAAAATAAATATAGTAAAAAATAAATACATAACTTATCTTAGGTTTCATCCTATGTAGTGCCTGATTTAGTATCGCATCACGCCCTACATTAATTTTTTCCTACACTTTGATGATATGAATTTCACCCTAACCTTGCATCTATCTTTTTTTCTTCTATCATAGGGTGGTGGTACAAATATAAAGGAACTGAGTAATGGATAATGCACAGTAAAAAACTTGACCTAGAAGTGAGGCATATTTTGGTGTTGCCTATCTGGTGTAAATTTAAGAATATAGGATTCTTAATCCTCATCTTCAACTCTTTCACTATTTTAGATGACTCCAAATACATGTCATCATCTAAAAATAATATGGAAAAGTTCTTTGAATGATAACTTACTAATACCACATCCAATTTTACACCATCCACAACATACTCACTCTAATTCACCTTCTAAATGTCAGTCTCCAGAAAAAAATGATAGTTTAATGACTGAAATTAGTGTGTCTGCTCCACAGATTGGATAGTATCCACCTCATATAGTTAAGGTACCAACCACTCACTTTCCTAAAAATTTGGACAAAAATTCTCTCAATGTGGTCATCCAAAAAGATAAGAATCATTATCACTAGCAAACCATCTATCCCAGTCTGACATATCATGGTGTATGATAGAAAAATAAAAGAAAATAAAATAAAAAATAATAAAATATATACAACTTAATATAGATAAATTAAAAATAAGATAAATGAAAATTTATAAGTCCCCAACAACGCCACTAAAAACTTGTTGCGCCCAAACGCACACGCAAGTGCACGCGGTCCCACCAGGTAGTAATATGGCCTTTTACAAGCCAAGTATTGATCCCACAAAGACTTGTGTTAAAAAATATCTAAATATATTTCACCATAAATATTAACAAGTTCTCAAGTAATCAAAAAAAATTGTAAAGTTAAAAATAACGTAACCATAAAAAATGCAAAAAAAGTAAAGTTATGGGGAGAAACTCAGGATTAAGGCTATGTGAACAATCATACTATTATATTTAATTTTAATTAGAAAGTTAATTATCTTGGTTTTTGATTCACAGGGTTGATATTATTATTATGGTCTTTCGATCCTCTAATCACCTATCTAACTAAGACCCACAACTACATTATTGAGTGGGGATGTGAGAACTAAGTTAAATGCATTCATATTTCATCCTGTAACTGAACCAATAGGTCACTTAGGTATATTTATATCCTAAATGAAAATTATAAGTTCATTCAATAAAATATTACAATCCTATTCCATTTACCCCACGTTCTATCCTCTTATTCCTACTTTTGGGCTCACAAGATAACAATGGATGTATTCTAAGGATAGACAATACTTTAAATAGTAAAAAAAAGTATAAATAAAAAACAAAATATGATAATTAATAAAAAATAAATCAATTCATAACAAGAGTTATCATGTTCTTGGCCTTAAGCCCACAAAATGGTGTTTAGCTGCTCATGGACATAACCATAATCACAATAATAAAATACATATTAAAATCCATAAACAAAACAAAGTAATGGAAAAAAACCCTAAATTAACTATTATCAAACCTCCATCAAAGTTTCAAGGTCGTCCAAGCTGTGTAGCATAATGTTTAAGGGTCCTATTTATAGGAGGACACAAGCTGCCAATTTGAACGTAGGTGCATGCCATGCCTCTTGTCACTATAAATGGGGTTTATAGAATGCTGTTATTGTAGTTATACACTATAATCGGCCATTTTTTATGCCACCAAGGTTGTTTCAAGGACCCCAACATGGTGGCTAAGGTCTGTGGCACGCCAATGACACCAAAATATCTATTTTTGGTCAAATCTTGTCCCATGTGTATGTTCATCTATTTCAAGACTTGTGGTGTTTTTTAAAATTAATTTATGTCTTTTTTATCATCCGTATATCATATTTATCAACTAAAAATCATCCTACCACGAATTAGATCTCAAAACAACATAAAATCCAAGACGATGATCTAGTAACTCAAGGTAAGAACTAGTTTTGTCCTTTTGATCTTTAACTTATTGTTTTGTCTCTTGTCTTTCTTCAATTGAACATTAAAAACTATAAAAAACGTTATTCAACAAATAATTACACAATTATACCCTTAGGAACTTATACAAACACTTGAATCCATCGAGATCAACTAGAATTATACAAAGCTCAAGCTAGTAGCACTAGTTTTCTCATCTAAATTCTAAATGATCAAATTTATTCTAAATTTTATTTAAATGCACCTTAAACATTATAGTTAAGTTATTTCACAATTATATTCTCAATTATATCATTAACATCACATTAATAACACAAAAAGTCCTCAAAACAAGGCTAATTAAGCTCGAATAACAACACTGAGGTGCATAAATCCACCTCAGATCAAGTACCTACTAAACCCAAACCTTAGACTTTAGGGAAAGTAGTTACAAGTGTGATTTTTATTTGCATCTAGTAAACCTTTTCTCTTTTTGATCTAGGATCCACTTATTCTTATATATCTACTTATTATGCAACACAATTGGAGTTGTGTTGTAATTCATTACCTGTGCCATTATGTGTATCTAATCCTGTGGTTAATTCCTTATTACTAGGTGGATTATTCAGACCATGAATTGTGATTTTTAGTAATGTTGATAATTATGCTGCTCTTATTATTCTAAGTATGGTAAATTTTATGTGATTCTATGCATGGACCGGTTATTCAATTATCATATAGTCATGATCTATTATTCTTAGACCATTAACATAACCATGCATGGAGTACCCCCAAGTTATATGATAGGTAGCGGTAGTTTTGATCCAATGAAGATTATATCTTATGTTTGTGCTAGTGTTGAATGTCCATCTCTTGACTCAATTCTTTTTGTTTGTAAGCTTCCCAATGTGTTCCATACTGACCTACCTGCTATTCCCTGTTTTTGTGAGATTGGGTTTTCTATTAGCCTCGAGCTTTCTACCTAAACTATTTTAGGGGAATCTTATCATATAGCTTCTGTCTAGCTCAAGGAGCTAAATTCTCAGCTTCAGAATTTTCATAGAAAAGGTTTTATTAGACCAAGTGTGTCCCCTAGGGGTAATCCTATATTGTTTGTGAAGAAGAAAGATAGTTGTATCTATGTGGGAATCGATTATAGATAAATTTATAAGGTGACAGTGAGAAACCTTTAACCTATGCCTCATATTGATGATTTATTTGACCAGATTCAGGGTGCAATTGTGTTTTCTAAGATTGATTTATTGCTTTGTATCGTAGAAGAAGTCGTTATCTAGTTGGACGGTTTGAGGCTTTATAGGTTAGAACCTGTGGAATAGTTAGGCTTCAAAAGTCATTGGATAGAGTTAGGGTGATTCAGGATAGGCTAAGAGAAGTCAAAGTAGGCAGAAGGCCTATGTAGATCAAAGGCATCATTCCTTCATATTTGGATTTAGTGATCGTGTATTCCTCCATATATCACCTATTAAGGGTGTGATAAGGTTTAGGAGGAAGGATAAGCTCAGTCCAAGATATGTTGGACCTTTAGATATTCTCTGCTTAGTTGGTAAGGTAGCTTATGAGTTGTCTTTACCTCCTAATTTTTCCACTGTTCATCTCGTTTTCCATGTCTCCATGATGCCCCACGTCATTTATGGCTTGATGGAACTGGCAGTTTGGTTATCGGGCAATTCATTTGGTTGTTAGAGCCAATTTCCTATTTTAAAGTCTTCATTGGTGTAAATAGGTTACCATGTAAAAACATTAGTCAAACGACCTCGTACGCTAATTTTAACTGTTCCAACAACTCCAAAATATTAATTTCAGGTTAGCTGGACCTTTGGTTAGGGTCATGAGGCTCCCAGACTCATTTTCGGCTATTGACCAGAAGTTAAGAAAAATTGTGATTGGGTGTGGGATACACTTTTCATTGAAATAACCTCAAATGTAAATTTTAGTTTAGCCATTAAGTTCGAAACATTGAATTTGATAGGGTAGTATAGTTTATTTGTGTATATAGGATTTCAGATGAATCTCAAGGGGTTGGCAGAGAATTAAAAATATTCCAACTCTCAAGCTGATGCAAGAAAATCTAGTGCAACTACTAAAGCAGCCTTTGGCACTTTAGCGGCCATTTGGGCTCTTTAGTAGCCCTGAACAGATAGACCAGTTCCTCTTTAGAGGCTATTTAGCCTCAAAATCTAGTCTCTTTAGCGCCAATTGACCACCTTATTTTCCTACCATGTCAAGAAGGTACCACTTTAGTGGTCAGTAGCGCACTTTAGTGTCTACCGCTAAAGTTGCATTCGCATACTTGGGAAGGGTATAAATACACTACATATCCCAATTTTCACCATTCTTCAACCATTATCTAGAATATTAAGCCCTAAAAGGTGGGAAAACTTGGGGAAATTATTTGTGGGTGATTTTGGGGCTTGGGTAAAGTTAATTACACGTTTCTTCCTCAGACTTGTGGTAAGTTTTCATTATTGGTTTCCCTATCTTTTTCTAAAATCCCTAAAGTATTATTGGAATGATTTTAGCAACATTAAAGCTTGGAATTAACCTATTTTAGGGTAAATATTCCTTGAGCATAGGGGGATGTTTTGTTGGTTTCTAAAGTGCAATTCCATAAATGGGACCCACATGAGATTTTTATGTTATTCAATAGTAAAATATGGGTATCATTGTTCTCATTTTAATGAGTAGATTGTAATTATGGTAGTATGGCATCTTATAAAAGCTTCGCGAAAAGAAAAATTGATGGTTTAGTGGATTCTTCAGGATTTTCATCATCATTTAGGTAAGCTAGGTTTACCCTCTTCCTAGAATAGCTATTTCGTGGTATGATTATGATATTATTCTATAGAAGGGTGGGATTTAGGTGTTTGAGGTATGTTTGAAAATATTTGGGTTAGTTGGATGATTCTGGCTATCTTGAAATCATAATTTAGGCATAATTGACTTAGTGCTCAAGTTTTAGTGAGAATTGCAATTTTATGGCTAATTATGGCTTAATTAACATCGAGAAATGAGTTAGATACCTTAGCCGAGTCTGGGAAAAAGTTTGCCTAAAATGGATTTCAGGGATTTAGCTTTTGTAGACTTATTTACACATTATATACCTTTATTAATTCTTATTTTGGGGCTTTAAATATTAGATGATTAATGATTATACTAGTTCGATTATTGAGTTAGTGCTAATGTTGAGTTAAGTCCAGTGGATAATAATTATGATCTAGTTATATGGCTTATGATTATGATTTATTTATATGGTCAAATAATATATGAGTTCCGGTTTGAGTCTGATTATTGAATATGATAATGATAGATGAGTCGCAATTCAAGTTTTTCAATTGATGATAATGATGTTTATAATATGAGTGTCGGTTCAAGTCCGACAAATGATGGTAATGATGATGATACCATTGAGTTTCGATTTAAGTTCGACATTTTGGGAGTTATTTATGATATGATATAGTTCATATGGATTATTACTTATGGTATGATAATTAGTAATTTATGGTTATTTACTTTCCTTGATTTTACACTCCAGGCTTATGGGGGCCTGCGTTGGGTTATTTGCCTTTTTGCATTTATTAGATTATGGAGAACAATTTAGTAGTCATAATGATATGATCTTTATGTTACTTTCCATATTTAATTATGACACGACCCAAAATGGGGCTTTGTCATAATGGGAATCCCAAGTTCAACCAGGATTAGGGACCACTCCCGTTACCCAACCCAACTTCAAAACACACACCCTGAGTCAGATAAATTCCAAACATATTGGATAGCGTTTGGCATAATTCTAGATTCAGGGATAGGTCTATAACCGTGACCAACCAAAGCAAGTCCAACCACCCAATACCCAACCAATAACCATACTAAAACAAAAAAAACAACCATGTACGAGTCCATAATAGAAGAGTATAGAACAACCACAAATATAATCAAACAGAATCAGCCCCAATGCTGATTCCAAGCCAAAGCTAATACCAATATAGACACCGCCCATACTAACCCATTAAAGATCCACAAAGCCTCTAACCAAAAGTAAACAAATGTCCGGTCGAGATATGCCCCCGACTATAGCCAAAATCATAGTCTATATAATTACTTAAGTATGCAAAAGTATCTATGATATGAAATGGAGCCTTCCAGGGTATGCAAGCTTAGCACTTTTATCCAATCGAGATGATGAATCCAATCACTAAGAAAGAGGAGTAGAATGGATAATTCTTTTATCATATGAGGGTACAGCTGCCCAAAGATGGGTTAGTAGGTGAGCGATAGCATGCACTTAAGATAAGGATAAAATAATGGCAATTTTTCAAACAAAGTAAACCAACCATATGCATTCACAACAATACATACATACATATATATATATATAACAATGCTGGGAAAGGGAACCAGCTTTAGCTTGCCTTTAATACCATTAACTTGGGTATGCGCAGCTTAACCATCCTAGAACCACCTGTCACGGCCTGAATAGGACCTGGATGGGATGGACATCCCGAACCATGAAAGCTCGAAATGCCCTTTTCTAGCTGGTAATCATGCACAACATTTATATATTAAAAGAAAATGCGGAAATATAATCAAATACAGAAACATGGTCATACTCTGAATTTAATTTAACATTGAAGGATAAAACCCCAATATCAACAAAAGAACATCTGAACCAGTCTGCGAAATCTCTACTACATCTGAAAATAACAACTATCTCAAAACTGGGACAAGGCCCCCAGTAGACAAAAACCATAACAAGTAACATAATCTGAAAGACATAGGCCTTCTGAAATAAAGAAGGCTCACCAACTACACATATCACTGATATCTGAAAACTTTGTGTCTTAGAAAGACCTCTGAACTGAACTTTAGGTCCTAGGAGGTAGGGGGTCAATACAAATGTACTGGTACACAAAGTAAATCCAAAATAATATTTTGTATTCAACAGATATGATATCAATTTAAAATAGTTCATAAACATACATATAGTAAGAAATCTCATGGGCATTTTCTAAAGACTATAAAATCATCTGAACTTTGTGACATACATTGTTTTACTTCTGTGCTAGGTGGTATACCCTAATATTCTTTAATTCCACGGGCTATATGAAATATGCCATTAAATCAGCAGCCAAAACCACAACCCAGGTGTGCCGTAAGGGTCGGAGTCTCTGAATTTACTACGCCACACGGTCGTCGCTAGCATACAATAATAATCTGCCCGTATCGGCAAATACAGTTTTAGGCTAAAAGTAACTTGAACTCAAGCTTTCTTCGGGTAACCACCTAACCCTTTTTATGCCTATTTTTAACTCTTTAAAACATGCATTCTCTGAAAATATATTCTGTAAACATTCTCTAAAGACATTCTCTGAAAACATACTCTGTTATGTCGTACATACTTATGGTATTGTTATACCATTGACTTGCAAGTCACATCTCTATGCCATTATTAGCATATTAGAATCTCTATTTTTCAAAACATGAATTCGGAACCACCATATAAATAAATAATCTCAAAGAACTCTTTCTCTAAAATTCATGTAAACACATGTGTGCAACTCTCTTTGACAATATTTCAAATGATACAAGGTGGTCATGTAAAAATTCTTAATCTTATGCAAATCTTTCTCTCTTTAACAAAACACATTTATATCAAGAAATTCCCTCTCAAAATCTCTAAATCATGCTCAAAATACTATGGTATTTGAGTAAACTATTTTTAATCCATAAATCATGCATAACAAATCATTCAGAATAAGATCACAAATTTAAAGTCATCACATGAGAGAGATTTCATAATTTATGCTCTCAAACAATCTTCAAATATCAATTTTTCATACATATACATGTACTGTAAATCAATTTAAGGGGAAAGGCCTAAGGGCCAAATCAACAATGGATTTGAACATTTATATTGCATAATAAAATCATGTATATCAAAACCCCATTCTAAAATCGTGCTTGAAAATCTTTCAATCATGTTCTAGTATTTTCAAGCCCATGTAGTTTTTAGGATAAACCCTAAGTACCTCAAATTAATTTTTTTAATGATAAGAACTCGAATCGCAATTCGTTCTTTGGAAATCTTGAACTTAAGGCTTGATTTTCTTGAATTTCATGTTCTTGAAGAAAATCCTAGTCTGATCTTATTTTGAGAGTGGGGAGGAAGTTTTTGATGTTATAAAGCTGATAATGATTGATTAATAACACTTAAGGGGTGATTAAATTCGTTAGAAAGATTTTTGGAGTGATGAAAAGACCAAAATACCCCTAAGAAATCCAAAAAAAATCGCATAGTTTCATCAGTTTCTGACCAGGGTTGACGGGCCATCACTTAGGTGATAAGTCGTCACCTAGGTATTCACTTTTGGGCTAGTTTTCACCATTCACTGCCTTAGGCTGACGACCAGGTCTGATGGGCCGTCACACAACTGATAAGTCGTCAGCCTCGTCGCCACGTTTTGGCAGACAAACACTTTGAAATAAAATGAGCATAACTTTCTACTCCGATATCAGATTTTGGCAAAATTGGTGGCATTGGAAACAAAAATGAAAGAACTTTCATTTTATATATAGTAGGACCCCCAGTTATTCATATACAAGGAGTAATGTTTGATTAAAATTGATTCAAGTTTTGACGCTCACTAAAACTTGAACAATAGGAAAGCTTTCTACTAGTCCTTGAGTTAAGGGACCACTATGATCTCGACTCATTCCCAAATAAATTCAAACACTAAATAAATTATTAAGACACTATTTTTTCAGTGGATTTATGTCTTTTGGATTATCTTTGCATAGAAATGACGGTTTTTGTTCTAGCCCAAAATGCGGGGTGTTACATTTTCTCCCCCTTGGGATTAGTCGTCTCCGAATGATGGGTAGGAATGTTGAAGTATTAAAGGTATGGAATAATGTGGACATGATATGTATTCTAAGAAGTGATATAGACGAGCTGAAATATTTAAACTTCTACCATGAAACTGAATTCTGAGCTGACTTGACTTTACTTACTTTAAGGAGCTGATTCATGCTGAAAGTTTAGGATTCCCTTGAAGTGTTGATGATTCAATTATATATATTGAATTGAGAAGTGATAACTTGTGCAATTACGAATCATTAGGCAATAAGACTTACACTATCTGAGCTAAATACTTGGAAAAAATTTGAGATTATGTGTTGAACTCTTATGAACTGAGTCATGACTAAATAGCTGAATCTGAAACATGATGCTAGGACTGAACTGGATTCACAATTTACATGGATGGAATAGATTATCTCTCAAATCTCTTTCTAAAGAAGTTCCAATAGCATTAGGGAGCAAAGAATCATAGGCATGATTTACACAAGACATCCAACTAAGGAATCACAACCTTGGCACTACTCTATTACAAGGAATAAGGACATATAACTCATAAACTAGGATATAATTTCCAGGCCTTAGGGGATGCAACTTCTTACTTCCAAACATAGCGCACTTCTCGAATACTCCCTTAACTATACTATTCCCCTTAAATACCATACTCATTTGATTCAACTAATAACTCTCATATGTACATTTATAAATCTTTCTACTAATGTCTATAATAGCTTAAATCCTCTCACCGTGATCAAGCCTAACTCCAATTCACAAACTACAACATGCCATACTACGATACTAGTACAAACCATATGATTCAACCATTTATATCTTTTAAAGTTCACCCTACGCATATCGTGCCTTACCACTTTAATGACTAACTCTGATCCCTTACTATGGATGCACTAGCGTATATTGCATTCGTCCACTTAAATCTCAATAGGTCATTCAAGCCTATCTTTATAACCATATATGAACTTCAAGATAAACAACCATAAAGACATACTTCACATATTTTCTAAACCACTATCAATATAACTCCCACGCGCTACCCCAAGAACATACACATACCAATTTCCACTAACCATCATATGTATTCAAGACTTGGCCCCAGGTCTTACTTCACAGTTATGTACTTATGTAAAACAAGCACACAATTATCTTCCATCAATAAGAAAATATTCACTCATCACCACTATCATTACATAAGGAGGATTCACTAAAAGGTTAGAACATAAGACCTTGGAGTATGGAAGGATATTATATGAGACTTGACACTTAATTGAGGCCTGAGGAACAGCGAATCAACATCAGGGATTTATCAGAGTGATTTGAATTGAGGGCATACCTTGCTATAAGCTGAATCTCGTCAATTATTTGGCGTGTAGCATAAGTTATGGGAACTAAGTACCCTATAAAGTGTAAGTACACGAGTCATGAGCTGCATGACCTCAATTTGGAGTTCATAACATATGGAATGTGATTCCGACTACTGAATGAACTGGAACTCCTTATTTTGGGACTGGAAGAGTACATGATTTTCTATCATGTTCATGAACATTAACCATGATCATGGAACTGAAACGTAAGGAATGAGTAGGTATTAGTATAACTAAAGAATACTTTGATAAGAATGGGTTGAGCCTCACCCTCACTTTCTAATGTTCTATATCATACTGACATCACTACTTAAATCTGAGAGCCTCTCATGGTCTCTTGTTTTATGATCTCCCCCTTACCTTTAAGCCATCATCTTAAGTTTGAGATATCCCTTACTCTAAGTCAAAATGAGCTACACTCACTACACTCGGGGGTCTGGAATACGACAATACACCTAATGAATAGAACTTAACCCAAATGGCTACACCTAGAAGTGGAAAACGTACTGCTAATCCTACCTTCTGAGACATACTATATCTTTCTATAGCCCCAGAAGTCAATCACATAATACTTTAATACTTACTAACTTTGAATCCTCGTGAGTATCCTCATAGTCGGAGTGCACACCCTATAGTGCTTTAACTATTATTTCTGTCGGTTTAACCTTCAAAAATTCAAACTTATATTCAAACACTTAACATGGATATCACCAAGCCTTTAATGAATCATACTACTAGTCTTTCTCAACCTAGCCACTCAACAGTACTACAATGTCTACTAGCCACATTATACATTTATATTCAAGCCTATAATCTAGCATCAATCATCTACCACCAATGAAGAAAGCAATATAATATACTAGTCCATCAAATTAGGATATTCTACCCAAATACCTTATTTTATCTAGATACTACCCATGACCCAAACACCTTTATGACATTACTACTACTATACCTCAAAATCTACCGCATACCTTCTCACAAGTAGTACTAGTTTACAACTACCAATGAAAAGAAGGTCAAGGCTGGTAAAGTCACATAATAGACATGGTCAACCTTAATCTTATATTATAACCCTATACAATCTTATCTACTTATACGTCTTTCTCACATCACACTTACTTACCCAAACGTACATTTAGACTACCTTCAAAGTCCACAACAATCATGAGTCTATAATTATAACTTACTAACTCATCTAGCCATTTTCATACTTCAAGCAGACAACAATTCACCTTAACTAATAAGTCCTCCTCTACTTTCTACTAAACTAACACACAAGGATGTATCACTTCATTACAAACTCAATATCATGCCAAAAAATTCGGCTATATATTTATTCAACCAACACAAGTACAACAAGTTGCAAGTGAACAAAAATGGCCTCACAAGGCTTCACTAGACTTTTTTTTGTGTTTTGAACAAGAAAATGAGATGAATGATGATGATGGAAGTATTTACACGCCTAAAGTGCTATAATTTACCCATATTTTAGCTAAGTTTTGAGGACAAAATACATAATTCATACACTTCTAGTTCTTTTTCCTGTAAGTGAGCTAACAAACGTGATTAGCAAGTTTTCAGGTATAAATGATGAAGATTTCAGCATTTCATGGATAACGTGATGCCAAAGGAAGCTTCACGAAAGAAGGAAACCAGCGTTTGGACACCTATGGACTAAAAGTGACGCATGGAAAACCTGTCCCGGGCAAAAACAACATTTCCAAAGACTTTGGAGATCAGCAGTAACTTAGTAGGATTAGAATAAGTATGCAGTAACCCAGAAGGACAAGGACAAGGATAAAAACCCTATTTCAATAGGACTAGGATATGGATGTTATATAAACCCTATTTTGCTGAAACTTTTTAGCATTCTCTTCTTATTCCCCCTTCTATTCCTTCCCATTCTAATAAATTCTTATTCACTCATTAATTAATTCAAGTCTTATTCATTCAACGTTTGATCCTAATTCACGTAACACTTTCTGACAGAGAAAGCACGACCCTTGTGACCAACGTGAGATCATGATGATGTTTATTGTGATCTCCGTTGCACTCATGAGTAGCTAAACTTCTCTGTTAGGGTTATGGAAGCCTTATGAGATACTATCTATTGCTATGAGTTTGTGAATTCTTGACACGTATGCTGCCTATATCATTAATTTGTTCATCTTAATTTAAATTCTTGTGGTTGCAAACATATAGAATATGCCAGTAGAGCATTAACTTGTTAGTAAGAAAGGTTACATGTCTGGAAAAGAGATAATGTCAAGGTAATAGGGCACTAACCCCTGTTAAAAAGTTAGTGCCATAACTGGATTAACCTCTTGGAGAATTTGTACCATTAGATACGCTTTAAGCTTGAAAGCGTTAAAGTGAAATAGTCCTTGATGGTCGAAAGACGCCTGGATTTACCATAGAATACGGTTCTCTATAAGCGCATGCATGTCTGAATTCCGCATAACTCATAGTCAATAGATACGTACAACTAATAAGGTGGACATAACCCTAACTCTCGATTCTCATTGATTAAAACCTACCAAGTACTCTATTTTAATCTTCTATTTTTCATTTTTACTCTACTATTTTGTTTACATCATTTGCACGCACAAAATCCCCCCTTTATTTGCAGAACTTTCATCAAAAGTCTAATAATCGTTGCTTACTTAGTGACCAAGTATTTCCTGTGGGATTCGACACCCAACCCAGTTGGGTTCTATATTTGAAAACGACCGCTTACACTCTTACAAGAGCTGTAGTTTGAGCGTTATCAAATATTGGCGCCGTTGCCAGGGAATATGGTTGTCTACTAAGTTTGTGATAATTACTAGACCCTTTGATCAAAGATTCTCGTACTTTACTTTTAGTTGTTGTCTTTGTTTTCCGCAGGTTTTGTTTAGTGCATGCACAATACTCGAAGTTCTGGTCAACCATTATTACCCATAAACCTTGAACCACAACGTATTGGCAAGATGGAGGTGCAACGTAACATTGAGAGAAGGGTTGCTCAACAGGAGCAGGCTATATTAGCTGCGTTGGCCGCTGCTCAAGTGCATCAACAAAATATCGAGTAATGAGTTACTAAACCCGAGACGTGATGCTGAAGTTGTGACACCGGCAAACGGAAGAGATCGTCAAGCAAGATTTTGGCCTGAACGCCGAGCCGTGCAAATATCATTTGATGATGATAATGATGATCTTGATGGAGCTGGTGCCACAGGAGCTATTATTCCTCTGCCATTGGCACCCTGAGCCAAGTTCATAATCACTAGCACCATGATTCAGCTTTTGCAACTCAAGGGATTATTTGGTGGACTAGCAGGCGATGATCCGAATATGCATCTGATCAACTTTATCTCAACATGCAAGTCATTCCACAATCCAGGCGTTGGACAAAATGCTATTCGGCTGCATTTATTTCCATTGTCTCTATCTGGGGAGGCAACTCTGTGGTTGAATGGGCTGACTCCTGATTCTATTACAAATTGGAGGCAATTGAAAGACGCTTTCCTAGAAAGATTCTTTCCGCCATCCAAGAAAGCATAGTTGAGAGATAAGATTAGTAATTTTAGACAGCTTCCAACTGAAGCTCTCCACGAAACATGGGAGAGGTTCAAGAAGAAGCTTATGCGGTGCCCAAATCATCATATGACCAATGTCCACTTGATGGAGATATTATACAGAGCTTTAAATTCGGTAACTAAGCCAGTGGTTGATAATGTTGTAGGTGGGTCATTCATGGACCTTACTTTTAATGAAGCAAGTGGTATGCTAGATCGTATGACAAAGCAGAGTAGAGCTTGGCATACCAGGGATTTGGAGGTAGCAAGCTCTACTATATCTATTAGCATGACCGCAGAACAGAGGCGAAGCGAAGAGGAGCGTGACCAGGATATGGCTCACATAAAAACATAGATGGATCTTCTTACAAAGCATCTATTATCAGGGAAGACCAAAAAAGTCAAAGCGATTGCGTCAAAAGGAAGAGACGAATCTGATTCTGAGGAAGAAGCCAACTACTTGAACAATTAGGGGGGTTTCCGAGGCAATGCCCAAGGAAACCAAGGTCGAAACTATTATGATAATTCTGGAAGCAAGGACCGTGATCAAGGTAGTTAGAAGAACAAGACTGACAGGAGTGGCGTGTATATTCCTCCTGGAAGACGTGACGCCATTGCATCTGGTTTCGAAACTATGTCCATGGAAGATATGATGGCTAAGATATTGAAAGGAGTAGTGGAAACCAGCACTGGAGTAACAGAGGTAATCAATGATTTGTCCTCAATGAAGAAATTAGTTGACTCACATTCCACTTCAATAAAATAGCTAGAGCAACAATTGAGTCAATTATCTGTGGCATTCAACCAAAGAAAGGCTGGAACACTACCCAGCAACACAGTTCAAAACCCAAGAAATGATGAAACATGCATGGCCATTACTACCAGGGGTGGTAAGGTGCTGGAAACTTCATCCAAAGGCACGTAAGTGATCAATGCAGAACCTGAAGGCACCGATGAAGCTATAGAGGACGTTAGTGACATCACCCCGCCACGTCCACAGCCCAAAAAGATCACCAATCCGAAGCAAGAGGAAAAGAAAGTCGTGGAGAAAACTATTCCCCTTCCACCACCACCTTTTCCTCAAAGACTAAAGAAGAGAGCTGATGATACCAAGTTCAATAAATTCATGTCAATGTTAAAACAGCTGACCATTAATGTTCCATTGGTAGAGGCGCTAGAACAGATGCTTGGCTATGCAAATTATGAAGGATCTTCTGACAAAGAAGCGGGCAGCAAGCTATGAGCAGGCAAATGATATTCATCATTGCAGTGCAATTGCCACAAGGTCCTTAGTACAGAAAAAGGCAGACCCTGGTGCTTTCACTATTCCTTGCACGGTTGGATCTATGAATTTTGCTAACGCATTGTGCAATTTGGGAGCAAGCATCAATTTGATGCCACTATCCGTCTACAGAAAGTTGGGGTTGGGCGACCCTACACAAACCAATATGCGGCTCGTGATGGCAGATAGGTCGATAAAATGATCTGTTGGTATCTTAAATGATGTGTTGGTGAAGGTTTCCACCTTCATGTTTCCTGCAGACTTTGCGATTTTGGATTGCGAGGTGGATTCTGAAGTTCCCATAATCTTGGGACATCCTTTCCTTGCAACAGGAAGTGTGCTTATTGAAATGAGAGCTAATGAGCTGTTATTTCGGATGAATGATGAAGTAGTCTGTTTTGATGTATGCAAAGCAATGAAGCAGCCCAGTGATATGAATGTGTTCTCTGTAGATAATGCTTGTTATTAGGATGAGAAAAAGTTATTTGTAGAAAAGCAGCCTATTGATGAGCCATTGTCTGCTGCGCTGCTGAATGTTGAGCATGAGGACGATGAAGATTATAAAGAAACTATGTGTGCTCTAACAGAAATAGGGTCTTATTCTCATACTCCTAAACACCCGAACCTTGATCTTAAGAATCAACCATCACCAACAGCGAAGACTTCTATTGAAGATCCACCAGTGCTAGAATCGAAAGAGCTCCCCAATTATCTAAGGTATGCATTCTTGGGAAGTGGAAATACACTTCCTGTGAGTGTGGCAGATGATTTAAGTGAACAACACGTAGAGGCTCTTATCTCTGTTCTGAATAGTTACAAGAGAGCTATGGATTGGACTATTGATGATATAATTAGTATCCCTCCTGGGATATGTATGCAGAAGAGTCATATCAACAAAGATTGCATGCCTACAAGTAAGCATCAGAGTCGTATGAGTCCATTCAGAAAATGATGCACCATCTATCTCGATGAAGTCTAAGTAATCAAGATAGCTATGTCGTGCCGCGACAATAAATCAAGCGCTTGATGGGAGGCAACCCATCATTTTAAATTATTTTTGTTGTTTTTGTTTTATTAGAATTTTATCGAGCCACGACCAAAACTAAGGCGCTTGATGGGAGGCAGCCCATCGTTCTAATCGTTTTTGTTGTTTTTGAGTAAATGTAGGTGCAAGAGGTGTAAAGGAGGAGATTGGTTTCAAATTTTAATTTGGAAGTATTGCATGTCGAAGGTGGTAAGTTAGGAATGAAGAAGAAAAAATCTATGGGTTAGGCATTGCCTATGAAAATATAGGCAAAGAATAAGGCAAGGCCTATGTAAATCTAGGCCACGAACAAGGCAAGGCCTATGCTATGACATAAGCTCTCGGATTCTAGAGTGCCATAGCATAGGAGCCACCTATGCTCAACAATGACATAGCATAGGCGCCGCCTATGCAAAAGCCTTCTGCTCAACTAGGCACAACATTAGGCATGGCCTATGCTATGGCTTTCTGCTCAGCTAGGCAAAGCTAAAGGCGCCGCCTATGCCATTGCCTTTGCCCTCTGAATCTACATTGCCATAGCATAGGCGCCGCCTTTGCCTCCCAAAACTCTCAAAACTTTTATTTTTGCTCTTTTAACTTTGCAAGAACATCTTCCGAGGCCATCAACCAAGTAAGTACTTCTTTGCTCTTCTTTTATATTACATAAGTATTATAATACTACGCCTATAATAAGTTGTTAAACCGTGAAGTAGTGTTGGTGATTTGAATGTGGTTGATACAACTAAGTGAGTGAAAGAATATGTATGGATGCTCTTGACTTGTTTCCAACTTGTATTTGATTTTGATACACTGTCATACTTTTGCGAAATCGACATGGTCAAGATAATTGCATAATCTTGTAACTTGAAAGCTTACATGTTGAAATGACTTGTTCATTGAGATGAAAATCATGGGTAACTACAAACATGCGATGTTGTGATTATTGCTATGCCATAAATTGATACGATATCTATGTGGTAGTTTTGTTCAAAAGATGCATTAGTCCAAACATGAAAGCATTGTCAAGATTGCATAACGTTAAGAGGACATGAAAGTATGACTGTGCTGAACATATTGTTGGAACATATCACCTAAATGTATGTCGATGAAGTCTGAGTAATCGACATCATTCACTTAATTAGTTTGTGCAACAAATTAAGTATGGGGTGGTGCCACTATTGTCTGTTTGTCGATTGAATATTCCGAGATGAAGCTAACATGACTTTATTGAGATCTCAGGTAGAATGGCACAAAAATGACGACAAGGAAAAGAAAAAGCGCCCACCACACAAAAAGGTAAGAAAAGAGGAAGAAAAGAGCAAGCTGAATCCTCCGTGCTGCAAATACCTCGACGCACTCTTGGAATCAAGTGGGGTACATTTTGAGGAACTTCTGAGGATGACGACTCCGATGATGATTCCAATGCAGGGGGTATGACCCCAGACATAGAGGAGGAGTCCGACTAACCAGGTTCTTCTTATTTATTTTCCACTGAGGGCAGTGTGTCCCGTGTAACTGTGGGGTGATGGTATTTGTATACTGTATTTCTTTGCCTACCTACATTTATTTATGTTCATTTGTTTGATTTTTAGTAGTAGTTAAATTTTCGAAAAAAATTTCCTTTCCTTAAGTTTTTTTTAGATTTTAAATGAAGTACATGAAATTGTTCTGATAGGCGGCATGGTATTATGACAAGAGTTGTGCTAAAATCATTACTATTGAGAGGTTTACGCTCTAATTGTGACTCACTGTGTGACAAGTGTGTGGTTTAATTCCTTCATACGTTGGGTCAAGAGTCTATACTGCTTCCAAAAAAGTTGACCATGTGCCTTGTGTGTGTGAGATGATAGTATATTCTATGTTTGTGGCTGATGCTAGAACTTTCCCGGTGTGTGTGTAAAGAGAAATAAAGAGTGTGAGTTTTGGAGATGATTTAGGCATTTCTTTGGCAACCTGTGATTGTTTACCTTCGTTTTATCTACCCGTGGACATTATCCTAGTCAACCCCTTTGAGCCTTTAGCTATTTTCGTTGACAGCCTCATATGTAAGCCTAATCCATTTTTTTTCAAGACCATAATTTGATCCAAATTCCTAAGTTCTTTAAATTGTAAAGTCATGTGACAAAATAAGAGGAAATTGGGTGAGAGTGATGCCTTAGAGTGTATTGGTACTTGAAATTGTTATGAAAAGAGTAGCTATCATAGAGGTGTGTTATAAAAAAAGAGAAGAGAGAAAAATGAAAAGAAAAATAAAAAGTTAATTCTGTTCAAAATTGAATAACAAAAGAGGTAAGAAGGGGTGGTAGATAAAAGGAAAGTAGAGAAGTTGTTTAAAAGAAAGTGTTAATGGCATAATGTGATGTATTAAAGCGCTTAGGAACATAGTCACTATTTCTGGCCAAAATAGTCCTACCCGTCCCTTAGCCTACATTACAACCGGTAAAAGACCTATTTGATCCTAGGCTTAGCATCCTGATATTTAGTGGAGCATTACACTAAGGGTAAGCCTATGGTCATCAGTTGCAACATATGAATTCTTTGTGAGAGTGAGAGCAAGGAGAATATTGTACCCATATTTCTAAAAATGCAAAACTTGTGAGTGATTATGGGTAATATCTTGTGTGAGAAACACATGGTTGATGAGTTTTGGGTAGTCGTGTATGATTATTTGTGCCGTAACTTCTTGAATACAAATGAACCACCATCACGAGTCTATATTAGAGGTTGAATTGTTTCTAGTAGTGATTAGAAAACTACTCTTTGTTAATAATTGCTATGCCTATCTTGATGAATATTTTGTGTGTTACTGTGAAACCCTAAGTAAATGTTTATATGGACATGATAGTTTGTTCGAGGACGAACAAAGCTTTAAGTGTGGGGTGTTGATGATAGGCGTATTTACACGCCTAAAGTGCTATAATTTACCCATATTTTAGCTAAGTTTTGAGGACAAAATACATAATTCATGCACTTCTAGTTCTTTTTCCTGTAAGTGAGCTAACAAACGTGATTAGCAAGTTTTAAGGTATAAATGATGAAGATTTCAGCATTTTATGGATAACTTGACGCCAAAGGAAGCTTCACGATAGAAGGAAAGCAGCGTTTGGACACCTATAGACTAAAAGTGACGCATGGAAAACCTATCCCGGGCAAAAACAGCATTTCCAAAGACTTTGGGGATCAACAGTAACTTAGTAGGATTAGGATAAGTATGCAGTAACCCAGTAGGACTAGGACAAGGATAAAAACCCTATTTCAATAGGACTAGGATATGGATGTTATATAAACCCTATTTTGCTGAAACTTTTCAGCATTCTCTTCTTATTCCCCCTTCTATTCCTTCCCATTCTAATAAATTCTTATTCACTCATTAATTAATTCAAGTCTTTTTCATTCAACGTTTGATCCTAATTCACGTTACACTTTCTGACAGAGAAAGCACGGCCCTTGTGACCAACGTGAGATCATGATGATGTTTATTGTGATCTCCGTTGCACTCATGAGTAGCTAAACTTCTCTGTTAGGGTTATGGAAGCCTTATGAGATACTATCTATTGCTATGAGTTTGTGAATTCTTGACACGTATGCTTCCTATATCATTAATTTGTTCATCTTAATTTAAATTCTTGTGGTTGCAAACATATAGAATACGCCAGTATAGCATTAACTTGTTAGAAAGAAAGGTTACATGTCTGGAAAAGAGATAATGTCAAGGTAATAGGGCAACAACCCCTATTAAAAAGTTAGTGCCATAACTGGATTAACCTCTTCGAGAATTTGTACCATTAGATACGCTTTAAGCTCGAAAGAGTTAAAGTGAAATAGTCCTTGATGGTCGAAAGACGCCTAGATTTACCATAGAATATGATTCTCTATAAGCGCATGCATGTCTGAATTCCGCATAACTCATAGTCAATAGATACGTACAACTCATAAGGTGGACATAACCCTAACTATCGATTCTCATTGATTAAAACCTACCAAGTACTCCGTTTTACTCTTTTGTTTACCATTTTTACTCTACTATTTTGTTTACATTATTTCCACGCATAAAATCCCCCCTTTATTCGTAGAACTTTCATCAAAAGTCTAATAATCGTTGCTTACTTAGTGACCAAGTATTCCCTGTGGGATTCGACACCCAACCCAGTTGGTTTCTATATTTGACAACGACCGCTTACACTCTTACAAGAGCTGTAGTTTGAGCGTTATCAAATGACAGGGCAACTATGCTAGTGAATTGAAAGAGCCCCACACGGCTTCACTAGACTTTGAGTTTCAACATGTAATGATAACAAGATTTCAAGAGATAAAAACTTGACACATAATAATCAATGATCTAAGAATACATATCTTACTCTGTATGAATAAAAAAAATTTGAGTCAAAAACTTTCCCCACAGACTACCATACAATCAACACATGCTACTAGCTACCACATTAGTCTATCACTATAAAGAGGTAGATCATCCTCAAACATTGGTTATTCAACTAAAATATTTAGTTACATAAAAGTCACCCTTACTCTAACTTCTAACTTTGTGAATTCACATCACCAACTTCTTGGTCAAACATCACAACCAATAGGTCATGACACTGATACTTAACTTATACTACTACTCGGGTGGAAATACAGTACCAACATTCTTCTATACATCATCCCCCTGAAGCGTGACATCTGTAATATAAATTATGAAAAGGACTGAATACACTTGATACTTCAGGCTGAAAAATATGATCTCATCAGAATCAATGTTCACAGTAGAATCAATACACTCTGAAGCACAAACGGGCTCTTCTTAAGCCCTTGCACAATTTTAAAATCTTATATGGCTCAATGAGAAAGGACAAGACCATTTAAACTCTAAGTTTTTGCACTTGAATCACCCCAATAATGAGACATATCTAAGAATATTAAAGTAAGGAAGGAATTGGGATAACTTTACTTTCATATGGGCAACACCATAGCACGAATTAGAGTATGAAAAAGGAACATTCTGACTCTATAGCACGAACTAGAATATGAAGAAAGGGAGACATTCCTAAATGCCTTGTAGCCTTCTTATTATAAGTATGGCGCTCTACATACCCATAAATAAGACTCTACCCGATGCGATTTCACAAAAATCCTGGGACCATGAACCGTGCTCTGATACCAAGTTTGTCACGACCTGAACTGAGGCCTGGCCATGACAGACATCTTGAAATATGAAAGCCTGAAATGCCTGTCTCTATCTGGTAATCATGCACAAAATTCATATAATAAAGGAAAATCCAAAAATATAATCAAATACGGAAACATGGTCATACTCTAAATTTAATTTAACATTGAAGGATAAAACCCCAATATCAATGAAACAAGATCTGAACTAGTTTGCGAAATCTCTACTATATCTAAAAATAACAACTATATGAAAACTAGGATAAGGCCCCCAATAGACCAAAAGATAATAAGCAACATAATCTGAAAGACATAGACCTTCTGAAATAAAGAAGGCTCACCAACTGCACACATCACTACTATCTAAAAACTATGTGGCTTAGCTGGACCTCTGAACTGAACTTTAGACCCTGGGAGAAAGGGGGGTCAATACAAATATACTAGTATGCAGAGTAAATCCAAAATAATAATTTTTATTCAACATATATGAGTGAAATGTTAAATATTTCATAAACATATCATATAGTAAGAAATCTCATGGGCAATTTTGAAAGACTCTGTAAAATCATCTAAACTTTGTGACGCTCTTTGTTTTACTTCTATGCTAGGTGGTATACCCTATAATTCTGTAATTTCATGGGACATACGGAATCTGCCATTAACTCGGCAGCCAAGCCCCTAACCCAAGTGTGACGCAAGGGTCGGATTCTCCAAATCTACTATGCCACACGGTTGTCACCAGCGTACAAAACTAATCTGCCCGTATCGACAAATATGATTTTAGGCTAAGAGTTACTTGAACTCAAGCCTTCTTCGGGTAACCACCTAACCCTCTTTCTGCACATTTTTATCTCTTTAAAACATGCATTCTCTGAAAACATATTTTGAAAACATTCTCTGAAGACATACTCTAAAAACATACTCTGAAAACATACTATGTTATGGCATACATACTTATGGTATTGTCGTACCATTGACTTGCAAGTCACATCTCTGAGCCATTATTAGCATACTAGAATCTATGCTTTTCAAAACATAACTTTAGGACCATCATATTAATAAATCATTTCAAAGAACTCTTTCTCTAAACCTCATGTAAACACATGTGTGCAACTCTCTTTGACAACATTTCAAATGATACAAGGTGGTCATGTCAAAATTCTTAATCTTATGCAAATATTTCTCTCTTTAACAAAACACAATTATATCAAGAAACTCCCTCTCAAAATCTTTAAATCATGATCAAAATACTATGGCATTTGAGTAAACTATTTTCAAGCCATAAATCATGCATAACAAATAATTCACGTTAAGATCACAAATTTAAAGTCATCACAAGAGGGGAATTTAATAATTTATGCTCTCAAACAATCTTCAAATCTGAATTTTTCATACATATACATGTACATGTAAATCAATTTAAGGGGAAAGGCCTAAGGGCCAAATCAACAATGAATTTGAACATTTATATCGCATAATAAAATCATGTATTTCAAAACCCCTTTCTAAAATTATGCTTGAAAATCTTTAAATTATGTTTTAGTGTTTCCAAGCCCATGTAGTTTTTCGAATAAATCCCATGTACCTCAAATTAATTAGTTTAAAGAGAAGAAATTGAATCTCAATTCGTTCCTTTGAAATCTTGAACTTAAGGCTTGATTTTTCTTGAATTTCTTATTCTTGGAGAAAACCCTAGTCTGATCTTATTTTGATAATGAAGAGGAAGTTTTTGATGTTGTAAAACTGATAATGATTGATTAATAACACTTAAGGGGTAATTTAATTCGTGTGAAAGGTTTTTAGAGTGACGGAATGACCAAAATACCCCTAAGGAATCAAAAAAATTGCATAATTACATCAGTTGATGACCGGGATTCTCGAGTACCCTTCGCACTCCATGATACATATGTACAAGTGTACTTAGGGTATTCCTGTGTACCCTGAAATTATCATAAATGGTCGCATGACCAATCCTCATGTCGGCAAACATGAGTTTCCAGTGTCCATCCTTTGGACTCACCTTTATAGTTAGATATCACACCCCGCCATTATTGTCCAATGAAAACCATTAACACAAGCAAACCATTACTCCATTTATTATTAACCGAGGTGATAAGTAGTGGTATTGTAATACCGACTATAGATTTCAACCAATTTCCTTAGCCATTATTTTAAGAAAAAGGGGTTCCTATATACCCATAGATTACATTATCAAGTTGACTTGGGGGAATCCCATGTACCCCACAAGATGTTTGTGATTAAGTTTGCTAGGGGGATTCCTTTGTACCCCAAAAGGCTTTCAATTAAACAAACCATAACCACCAATACCTTACCATTTAACAATTTCAAACCATTTAAGTTTCCATTACGAAGCTATGCTATGCAATAGTTCTTTTAAAAGTCCAACAATGTTGTAAAAGCATTCTTATAGGCATTTTATCAAACACATTGGGGCATAGTGTTTCCAAAACCTAAACCAAGTACCAATTAATCATTCCCATACAACTGAATGTCCAAATCACACTTAAAATATGTAAATCCATAAGTAAAACAAGGGAAAACCATAACCAAACATTTATAACAAAACCCCTAAAATATATTTGAAAACATAAATCCATAAAATAATTATTCCATGAAATAATTCATATAACATGAATTTAGTTGGAACTTATAATTAGGGAAGAGTAACATGCATTAGATTACGAAGATGACAGAGAGAAATCACCCTTGTAAGCCCCAAATTGATCTTATTGATGAAAACTACCCTTCCTTAACCCAAGGGCCTTGAGAGAATTTGAGAGTGTTTTATGAGAGTTTGAGTGATTGAATATAGGTTAAATGATGTCCCAAGAGTTTTATAAGTCATGGGGCCTTAAAAGGTTAAGAGGGGAAATGTCCCGATTACCCCCAACTTAAACTACTTACAATTCCCACAGGATGGTGTGACCACCCCATACAAATTGTACTCCACCGTACGAGTGGTACCCATCACTCGTAACCTAGGCCTCCCTTTGGACCCCAACACTGTCCATCATACAACCACCCAACACAAACTTTACCTATTTATATGATTAGTACCATGAAATCATACCCTTAGCAGAATCATGAGGGATTGAACATTGTCCAACATATTAGTTGGAATATACAACTCGTACCCTATACTCACGACTCATAGTAAGCCACTCATACTCAGAACCAAGTTACATTGCTAAGTTTTAGACTAAGTGAAGGAAAACCCAAACCAATGACCCATCACCAACCATACGACTCATACCCTCCTAGACATATCAATTCTAGAAACTCAACCACCCAACACTGGACAACATACGACTGGGTCACATGAACTATACCATATTATAAGACAAGTACCATCAAGTTGTATGATGTCCCAAAACCAAAAACTGAGAAAATTTTTTAAGGATCAAAATCCAGGGTGTTTTAGTCTCCCCCACTAGGATCATTCATCTCCAAACAACGGACAAGGTAGTACAAGCATGAATTACACCCCAACATAACCATTCCAACCTTTAACTATGATAGAAAACATAGATGCAAGGTAATCAACCTTTCATTAACCAAATTAGAAAGAAAAGATGTGATAAAGAACACATACCGTCCACACGAATATCCAGAGCAAAAAATAAATAAAGATACTTGGAATTTATGTCCTCTTCTTTTTCCCAAGTAGCTTCTTCCACCTTGTGGTTTCACCATAGAACCTTAACCAAAGCTAAATCCTTGGTACACAATTGACGAACCTGCCTATCTAAGATTTTAATCAGGATTTTTTGTAAGAAAAAGAATCCGAGATACCCAATCCTTTTAAAGGAACAACCGATAAAGGATCACCAATAAACTTTCTCAACATAGTGACATGGAATAACATATGAATGGAGCTAGAACTAGAAGGAAACTCCACTTCATGCACAACATTACCAACCTTCCTCAAAACCATATAAGGACAAATATAGCGGGGATTGAGCTTCCCTTTATTTCCCAAACCGTATTACTCCCTTCATAGGATACCCCTTTAGGAACACCCTATATCTAGCCTCAAACTCCAAGTTCCTACATCTTACATCCGTAATAGGACTTTCGGAGACCTTAGGCAGGCTTAAGCCTATCTTGAATTACCTTTACCTTCTCCATAGACTAATAAATCAAATCTGGGGCTAACATATATGCATCACCAAGCTCAAACCACCGAATTAGTTATCTACACCTCCTACCATACAATGCCTTAAAAGGGGCCATCCCAATCCTAGAATAATAGCTATTATTGTAAGCAAACTCTACAAAAGGTAGATGCTTAACCCATTTACCACCATAATCAATCACATATTTATGAAGAATATCTTCCAATGTTTGAATAGTCTTTTGTCCTTACCTAACCGTGTGCTGGTGAAAAGAAGTACTTATACTAACCTTAGTACCATACCCCTTTTGAAATGATTGCCAAAAATAAGTTGAAAACTCCATACCACGATCAAATATAATTGAAATAGGTATCCCATGCAGCCAATATCATGAAGATACAACCTCGATAATCCTCAGCCAAAAAGTTGGTCCTCACTGGCAAAAAGTTAGCTGACTTTGTCATCCTATCTATGATGACCCAAAATGAATCAAATTCATTTTGATATTGAGGAAGACCAGTAAAAAAATCCATCTTGATCATTTCCCATTTCCATTCAAGTAATTCAATTTCCTAATACAAGCCTCCAAGCCTCATGTGCTCAACTTTCACTTGTTGACACACCAAACATTTGTCCATAAAATCAGCCACATCTCTTTTCATACCATTCCAATAATAATTCTCCATGAGATCATGATACATTTTCATCAAACTGGGATGAACAACGTCGCACAATTCATACGCCTTGCCCAATACCCTTTCTTGAAAACCATTGATGTTAGGAAAACATAACCTACCTTGGTACCGCAAGGTACCATCACCAATGATCTCAAATACCATTTCCTTTTAGTCACTACATCACCCTTGATTTTCGTCAAGACAAGATCTATCATTTGTTTTTCCTTGATCTATGCACTAAGAGACAACCGACCCACTTCCTATACCAATACACCACCATTCTTGGAGCCCAAAAGGTGAACTCTAAGATTTTCCAAATGGTGAATATCCTTCACTAAATCCTGCCTCTCCTCATCCACATGAGATAAACTTCCTATGGACAACTTGCTAAGAGAATCAACAACAACATTAGCCTTACCTGGATGGTTGTGAAAACTCAATATCATAGTCCTTGTGAAGCTTAAGCTATCTTATCTGCCTAAGGTTAAGATATTTTTTAGTAAATATATACTGTAGACTCTTATGATATGAGAAGACGTCCACATGCACTACATACAAATAGTTCCACTAGATCTTCAATGCAAAACCACTACTAACAATTCTAGATCATGAGTTGGATGATTCTTCTCATAAACCTTCAACTTCCTAGAAACATAGGCAATGACCTTACTATGATGCATCAAAACACAACCAAGTTCTACCCAAGACGCATCACAGTAAACCACAAACCCCTCATTTCCTTCAACTTCCTGAAACTACCTTCACAAGCATTCGACAAAGAGAACTTTACCTTATTCTTAGTCAACTTAGTCAATGGGGAAGTTATTATAAAAAAACTCTCCACAAACTTCCTATAGTACCTTTCCTAACCCAAGAAGCTCCAAATATTGGTTAGAGTCGTGGGTCTAGGACACTTCTTAACTCAACCTTTTGTGGATCCACCATGTTCCCCTTACTAGAAATAATACAACCTAAAAAGGTGACAACGTTCAACTAGAATTTATATTTTGAGAATTTGGCATACAAATACTGCCCTTTCAAGGTCTACAACACTACACGGAGGTGATTGTCATGGCCCACCTCACCCTTAGAGTACACAAAAATTCATCAATGAACACAATGACAAAAATATCCAAAAATTAACGGAATACTCTATTAATCAAATCCATGAATGCCACCAGGGTATTGGTCAGACAAAATGACATAACAAAGAACTTAAAGTGCCCATACCAGGTAGAGAATGTTGTCTTAGGGATATCCACCTCCCTAATCTTAACCTGATGACACCCAAACTGAAGATTTATCTTTAAAAAGAATTTGGCATATTACAACTAATCAACCAAGTCATCTATTCTAGGTAGAAAATACTTGTTCTTAACCATAACCAAATTCAACTACCAATAGTCAATATACATCCGAAAGGAACCATCTCTTTTATGCACGAATAACATCGGTGCACCCCATTGGGACACACTAGGATGGATGGAACCCTTATCCGTAATATTCTTAAGTTGCTTCTTGAGTTTCTTTAATTTAGTTGTAGCCATTCTATAAGGAGAAATATATATTGGACTAGTGTCTAGAACCAAATCAATCACAAACTCAATCTCTCTATCTAGACAAACACCATGAAGATCATCCCGAAAGACCTTATGAAACTCATTCACCATCAAAACCAAATACAAAGATTGACCTTCCGAGTTATATTCTTTAACCTAGACCAAAAGATAAAGACACCCTTGAGAGATTAGCCTCAGACCTCTAAGATATGATATAAATTTCCCTTAGGAGCTAGGGAACCACCCTTCTGTTCAATAACCGATTCACTAGGAAACTTAAAGACAACATTATGGGTCCTACAATCTAAGGATGAATATCAAAAGTATAATTAATACATCCCAAGAATGAGTTTGTTCTTGAGGCTAGGATGTTTTGGAGACAATTCTCTTCTTTGAAGTCTTTGCTAGTTTCAAATGGCCACCGGGTAAAAACTTTAATGAAATAATCTCGAACGTGAATTTTGACTATTCCAGTAGCTCTGGAATATCAATTTTAGGCTAGGTGGACCTTTGGTTTAGGTCCCAAAGAACCAGAGCTCATTTTGACCTCTCGATTGGAAAGTTGAAAATTTGAAAGTTTAGGTATGGGACCCAAATTGGGTTGAAACAACCTTGGATTAAAAATCTAACTGACAACCCATCCAAAACATCAAATTTAGTATGGTTACATATTTTATTTGCGAAAATCTGATTCTAAACTAATCATGAGGCATCGTTGGAAACTCTGAAATTTCTAAGTTTTGTTGATACTCATACGGTGGTGATCGCGGCCTGAAGATTGCAGCAAGGCCTTGGCAATTGCAGTATCACAAACTCCCATCTTGATGATAACCATATCTCATTGTCCGAGGGTCTATAAATAGACCCCATAGTTACGATTTTGGTCATTTCTTCTTCACCTTTGAGAGTCAAAAACCCTAAATGGATATAATAACTCAAAATTGAGTGTTATGGATGACTTTGGAGCTTGCTAAATATCTTTTAATGTGAATTTTCCAATTTAAAGTATTAATCCTTGGAATTCATACTTGGATTTTTTTTGTTTGGACCCAAAACCCCAATTTAGCCGAGGGCTTGATTTTAGCCCAAAGTTTAACTTTGTTTGCACCCATTTCTTGCTTGTAAATGTAAATGTTAGGCATGATTATAAGTAGTATAACTTAGCCCTGACTATTTATATTTAGGATTTGATGAGGGTTTTGTACCCGTAAATGGAATGTTTATAAACTTTTAGAATCCTATTGCCTTTTCCCTAGTTTATATTAGTTTGTAGCATGAATATTATATAATGCTAGTTTTGGGATGTGGTTTTTGTATTAGAAACATGATTAGTATATTTAACCCTATTGGTCTAGTGTGGTGGTCTTAAAATAATAATTGGGTAGAGTTGACTTGAGTACCCTTGTTTCTAGATGAAGTTCCTATCTTAGGCTTGAATATTGCTTATTTGACATCTAGGAGTTAAACTAGATACCTTAGCCTAGTTTGGGGCATAGTTTACCTAAATATGGAAATTAAGGATTAGAAGTGGGATTGTCCGGCCCACTTAGACCCTTGTGTTAGCCTTGTGAACCTAGTTGCATATGTTAGGCATAGTTGAGACTTGTAAACCATAGTGTAAGGTTACTTCATGACTTAGCAAATTGTAATGATGTTCCCCAGATTGCGGCATGAGTTATGGCTATGTTATTCCTTATAGAAATGATAATGGTACTTTAGAGATACTATTCCCTCTTAGATGCTATATTGGACCTTTAGAGACGTCATTTTGTCTAAGACTTTATATTTGGCCTAATGACACACTATTTCATCCTAGACTTGATACTTTGCCTATAGAGGTGACTTTCCTATTAGTTATGATTATTGGCCTATAGAGATGATATTCCTCTTAATTATAATTTTTGGGCCTATAGAGATGACATTCCTCTTAGTTAAGATTATTGTGCCAATAGAGATGATATTTCTCATAGATATGATAATTGGCCTAGAAGTGTGATATTCTTCATTGTCATAATGTATGACCTATATATATGAGATGTTTTACAGATGTGATATGCTAGTTGATATTACGCCTCCTAGATGTGAGAGTCCTCCTATATGTGGGATGATTATAGATATGCTACGACTTAAAAATATTATTGTCGATATGAGTTCCAGATATGTATATGGGCGTAACGCCGTGATTATGATGTTTTGATTATTCTGGAAATATTATTGGGCCAAAGGTTGTGTTATGATATCATTTGGACATCAGTGTAAAGGATGCGATTACATTTAATAAATATATATATATTTTTAGATACATATCTCCCCAGTATGGGAAAGAAAAAGATGTAGTATACCTCTAATTATTCCACTGATTGAATATTCAAGATGGAATTTATAGACTCAGTACTCTCATGATTATTGATCTGAGGTGGTTTTATACACTTTAGTGTGGTTATCCTAGCTTCTTTAGACTTGTTTTGAGGAATTCTCGTGTTCTTTGTATGTTAATGATGATATAATTGAGCATCTAAGTGTTTAAACTTGTGATTATAATTTTTATGGTGTCACTCAAACAAGTTTGTACGTGCATTGGTTACTTAATATTCAAATGTGAAAACTAGTATTACTAGCTTGAGCTAGGTGTTTGTCTAGTTGATCTCGATGGATTCTAATGTTTTTTAATTAGTTCCTAATGGTTTGATTGTGTAAATATTTGTGGAAAAATGTGTTCATAATGTTAAAGGTAAATTGAAATATTCCAAGAGTCAAAACAACAAGTTAAAGATCAACATGGGAGCCTAGTTTTAGCTCGAGTTTCTACTTCATCGTTCTTGAGGTTGCGTTGTTTTAAGCTCTAATATATGGTGTTTGATTATGTAGGATGCTTGGTAAGTTTCTTGTAATTTTATATAGATGTTTAACAAGCTGGAAATCAAGGCAAAACTACACGACAAGGCTTGGAATTGAAGGACAAAGGCTTAAAACGAGTTTAGATGTCCAATGTCAAATGTCAATTTCAAGAGAGACCTCGCGATGGAGGCTAATCACAACCCTTACTTGACTGGACTAATCCGCATGACATGACCCTTACTTGACTGGACTAATCTATAAAATGTGACCCATGCTCAACTTTACTAGCCAACGCGGCACACACGACCAAATCTTGTCCATTATAAATAGGACACTTAGACTTGTTTGCATTCATCTTGGATGACTTGGAGCTTTGGAGAGGCTGATAGCCTCTTTAATTAGGGTTTATTTATATTTAGTTTCTGTTTTTAATGGATTTTATCATGTTTTCATTGAATTGGAGTGCGGTTATAGCTATTAGTGGCTAACACCCTCTTTCCGGAGTTAAGGCCATGAAGATGTTTACTTTCATTTTTAATTGAGTTTGCTTATCATATTTGATTATTTTTTTATCCTTGTTACTCCAATATTTAGGATTCATGACCCTTAGAATAGATATATTGCCGACCTTGTGAACTCGGGATGGGAAATAGGAAGATAAAACTAGGGTATAAACAGATAAGGTTCTTATTTTTTTATGAAATAAGGAATTTGAATTAGCGACTAGGATAGGGATATACCTAGAAACCTTGATTGGTTCACATGTAGGATGACATCTTAAGGAATCTAAATGGATTATTACTTCCCCGCTCAATGATGTATTTGTAATATTCAGCTAGGTAGAAGGTTAGAGGTGGGGAGACTATGATCATACGATAAACCGTATGAATCAATAACCAAGATAAGAAATCTAACGAATGAAGTTCAAGTGCATACTATGATTGGTTGTAGTGATTTCACCTCGGGATTTCATCCAATGCTTATCCAAAGTCTTTACTTTACCGCATTATTTTAGTTTACTTTTATTTATAAGCTTTCAAAACACTATTAGTTACGATTGCACTAGTTAATCTCAATTGTTAAACTAGAATTGGATAGTTCCTTAACTCAAGTCTCAAAGGGATTGATATTCAATTTTATTTAAGGCCACTGTATTACTTGGTGAGACCACGTATACTTGCATATGTTCTTGGGCACAATATGTTTTTGACACCATTGTCGGGGACTTGTTAATTGGCAACTTTTTTTTTAGTTTTACTTTGTAGATTTCTTTGGTTCTTTACACTTGTTCTTGGTATTGAATTTCCAAGAAACATGTTTACGGACTAGTATGTTGGTAAGGGATAGGGAATTGGATGCACTGAGCCCCGAACCTGAGAAATGCTTTCATCAATTGAGGAGAGAAGAAGTCCTTCTTCTTGGTATTCAGTAGATTCAAGAGAAACAAGAAAAACCTATTCCCATGGCTGAAGATCAACCAATCCACAGGAGATTTCACAAAGTGGCAATCCTACTTCTGTCAAATTTGACCTCCCCTTTTCAGAAACCGGCTGCTGGAGGTAACTTTGAGATGAAACAAAACATAGTGCCTCTTTTGATCAGCAGTGGGCAATTTGTGGAGCTTTTACATAAAGATCCACAAATCCAACTGTAAAACTTTTTGGAGATCAGTGACACATTCATCCCTATGGGTGTGTCAACTGATTATGTTAGGCTGACACTATTCCAATTTTCACTATTAGGAAAAGTGAAGAACTGGTTGAATGCTGAGATAGTAAGTTCAGTCATAACCTAGGATGACTTAGCCCAAATATTCCCCAACCGATTCTTTCCATCTAGCAATACTTCGAGACTGAATAGTGAGATTGTGTCTTACAAATAAAAGTTTTAAAGCTCTTCTTTAGGATTGTCCATATCATCACTAGTCCAGTGAGGTACTAGCTCACACTTTTTTTGAGGCACTAGATCACAACACAAAAAATTTTGATAGATTCAGGTGCAGGTGGTCAAGCATTAGAATTGACAAAGGATGAGTTGTATACCTTATTGAACTGGATTGCACAAGGGAATTCTGAATGGTATTCAAACTCAAGAAATGCTACAAAAGGTATTATAGGTGTATTGGAAATGGACCACTTTACTGCTATATCCACTTAGATTAGTGCACTACAAAATCAGTTAAATACCCAGTTCAGCATTATAAAATTGGGGGTTGCATAGCCTGCACCAACAGTTAATGCATTTTAATAGAAAAGTTCTTGGTGTAAGGTTTGTGGTAATAGTGGTCATTTTGCAGATATGTGTGCTGCCTATCCCGAGTCAGTGATGTTTGTGGGCATGTTCAAAGGCTGAATTATGGGAACATGATAACGCTCAATCTACAGCTCTCGTAGGAGTGTAAAGCGGTCGCTAGCAAATATAGAACCCAACTGGGTTGGGTATCGATCCCACAGAGAATAGCTTGGTCAACAAGTAGGCAACGATTACTAGACTTTTAGTGCAAGTTTCGTAAGAAGGGGGGATTGTAATGTGTAACCAGAACAATAAAGTAAAAGCTGAAAATAGCAAAGTAAAAAGAGACGGATTGTTACGTAAGTTGTAAACAATGAGAATTGAAGCGTTGGGGTTATGTCCACCTCCTGAGATATACGTCTCTATTGACTATGAGTGTGTAGAATTCCAACATGCATGTGCTTATAGAGAATTGTATTCGATGGTAAATCCAGGCGTCTTTCGACCTATTCGAGGATTATTTCACTTTAACTCTTTCGAGCTTAAAGCGTGTCTAACGGTATGAATTCTCCAAGAGGTTAATCCAGTTACGGAACTAACTGTTTAGTAGGGAATTTAGGATGTGACCCTACTACCTTGACACTATCTCTTTCCCAGACAAATAACCTTTCTTTCGAACAAGTTAAATGTTATATTGGCGTATTCTTGCATTTGCAACCACAAAGAATGTAGATTAAGATGAAGAGAATAATGATATAAGCATCATACGTGTCACAAACTCACAAACTCATAGCAATAGATAGTATTTCAGTTGTCTTCCATAACCCCAGCAGATAAGTTTAGTTACCCATGAATGCGAAGGAGATCACGATTGACATTGTTGTTATACCACAAGATTGATTAATTTCGTGTAGCACAAGAGTGATAAGTGTTAAGGCGTGAATTCCTGGGCAAAGTAATGTTTCTCTTGTTGCGGAAATTAAGAATAGATGAATAGAAGAAGAAAAATAGAGTTAATGGAAGAATTTGGAATTGAGAAGTAGAATGTATCTCTCCACTAAGGGAGGAATGTCTCTCCACTAAGGGAGGAATGTCTGAAGATGAATGTCTCTCTCCACTAAGGGAGGAATGAATAAAAATCTCTAGCAAGATAGGGTATTTATAATACCCATATCCTATTCCTACTAAGCTAATGAAATACTTAACCAAATCCTACTAAACTAATGAAATACTTAACCCAATTGTACTAGGTTAATGTAACATTATCCAAATCCAAATAAACTAATGAAATACTTAACCCAATTGTACTAGGTTAATGTATTATTATCCTAATCCACATAAGTTACTGCAAGTCCCCAAAGTCTTCAGAAATGCTGTTTTAGCCCGGGACAGATTTTCCATGTATCAATTTTGGTCCTTTAGGCGTCCAAGATCCCTTTCCTTCCTTCGTGAGCTTTCTTTGGTGTCAAGTAAGCCATAAAATGCTGAATTCTGCATCATTTATACCTGAAACTTTGCTAATCATGTTCGTTAGCTCACTTACAGGAAAAAGGACTAAAAGTGCATGAAATATATAATTTGTTCTCTAAACATGGCACAAATATGGGCAAAATATATTGATATAGGCGTGTAAATTCGCCTATCATCAACACCCCACACTTGAAGCTTTGTTCGTCCTCGAACAAAATATCATGTCCCTCTACACATCAACTTACGGTTTCACAGCAACAACACAAAATATTCGTCAAGACAAGCACAATAATTATCAACAAAGAGTAGCTTTCCGATCATTAGTAGAAACAGTTTAACCTCTAGCATAGACTCGTGATGGTGGTCAACTCATATTCAAAAGTTAAGGCACAAGGAATCATATACAACTACCCAAAACTCATCAACCATGTGTGTCTCACAATATATTACCCATAATCACTCACAAGTATAGCATATTTTTCAAACATGGGTATCAACATATCCTTGCTCTCACTCTCACAAAGAATTCATGTGTAGCAACTGATGACCATAGGCTTTCCCTTAGTGTAATACTCTACTAAATGTCAGAATGTTAAGATTAGGATCAAATAGGTCTTTTAATGGTTGTAATGTAGGCTAAGGGATGGGTAGGACTATTTTGGCCAGAAATAGTGAATAAGTTCCTAAGCACTTTAATACATCACATTGTATCATTGACATTTTTTTCTTTCAACCTTTCTTCTTTCTTTTATTCTACCACCCTTGTTCTCCTCTTTTGTTTTTCAATTTTAAGCATAACTCTCTTTTCAGCTTTCTTTTTCCTTTTTCTTTTCATAAAATACCTCTTATGATAGCACTTTCTTTTTCATAACACATTCAAGCACCATTACAATTTAAAGCATCATACTCACCCAATTTCCTATTATATTGTCACATGAATTTATAATTTAAAGCACTTAGGAATTTGGATTAAATCACGGTCTTGAAAAAAATGGATTAGGCTTACATACAAGGTTGTCAAAGAAATAGGCTAAAGGCTCAAAAGGGTTTAACTAGGATGATGTCCAAGGGTAGGTAAAACGAAGGTAAACATATGTAGGTTGCCAAAGAAATGCCTAAATCATCTCCTAAACTTACACTCCTTATTTTCGCTTTGCATACATACCAGGCAAGTTCTAGCATCAGCCACAAACATAGAATATACTATTGATGTCACACACACAAGGCACATGGTCGACTTTATTGGAAGTAATATAGACTCTTGACCCAACAAGTGAAGGAATTGAACCACAAAATATCACATAATGAGTCACAACTCGAGCCTAAACGTCTCAATAGTCATAATTGTAGCACATACTCTTGTTATAATCTCATGCTGCCTATTGGAATTATTTCATGCGAAGCTAAAAAAAAAATTTAAAATCTTAAAAAAACATAGATGCAAATAGGGAAGTATAGCATGAGATACCGCCACCCCACACTTAAACGGGACACTGCCCTCAGTGGAAAATAAATACGAAGAACCTGGTCAGTCGGACTATTCCTCAATGTCGGGGGTCATACCCCCTTCGTCAGAATCATTATAAGAGTCGTCGTAAGAGTTCTCCTCCTCATCGGAGTCTGACAAGCGTCGATCGTCATCGGTTGGCACATCATCGTCTAGAGGTTCCTCAAAGTATACACCCACTCCACATATCTCTCGTGCATGCATGTTCATTGGATAATCATGGTCCAGCTGTTGGAGCTCTTCAGCAGTTGAAACACGACCTCCACTCATCATTGTGAAGCGTGTCATGCCATAAAGATGACGGAAGAAACTCTCATCACGAGCATGTCTATCCGCAGTAGTAAGGTTGACACCATGAGTTGTTTCAGCATCTTTGACCTTGGTGAGGTCAACCTTCTTCGGGTTATGTGGGAGTTTGTGATCAGCTGGTTCCTCTTCGATATCCTCCTTCCGCAAGAGTGCTGTCAACAGATTACCAAAAGTGAAGTGGGACCTTTTGTGGAGTCTGGCCTTCCGCATTGTAGAGCGAATGATTGCCCCAAAATTGATAGGGACATTCGTCATCAAAGCATAGACCAAACACACTCTATCTCTTGATATCTTGGTGTATTGAGTCCCAGGAATAAGGCATGAGTTGACAATACGCAACCAGATTCTTACTTCGCTATTCAATGGAGCATAGGGGAAGGTGTTGTGTCATCCGATGTCTCGGTGTCTGCCCCACCTTGCCATCGATCTACTTCCACAAAGTGTGTGTTGTATTTCTCTATAAGGAGGCCTGCTGTACAACTCTTTGAATGGTGTTGGGTCGACCGAAGGTAAACCAAGAAAGGAGTTGAGCAAATCCGCGTTGAGCTGTAACACTTGGCCCCGAATCTTGACTTCGTTGCCTGTGGTTTTCGGCAACCAGTTGGCGTAGAACTCCCTTGTCAAATCAAGTACATTATCCCATGTCGCGGAAGATGAAATCCAGTTTCAACGCCATTATTTTTGCCAACATAAGCGGCTCCTTCTTCGCCATGGTGTCCTTGTTGATCAAGTCGACGTGAACATATTTCCGTTCCTTGTTGTTCTTGTACCATTCTTTGGCTTCCTCCTAAAGAACCCATTTTATTCCAAACATTCGTCGGGGTAGTTGCATTGAGGATGATTCTCCTTGTTCCTTGCGACCTCTCTTCTTGCCCTTTTGGGAAGTGGTAGCCTTATCTTGTTGCACTTTAGGTGCCATTGTTCCTGAGATTTAAAAAGTATTCATGTTAGCATCAACTCAAAGGAAATAATCTATACACAAGCCATTGGGGTACCTCCCCACACTTAGGTTCGTTAATACAAAACAGTGAAGTGAATTCATACGTTTTAGGAACTATGTTCCGACAAGAAAATCAGCGATGTATCACTACTTGCAGCCATTGCGCTACTTTCATGTTAGGTATAAAAACACTACTACGTAGGGGTTACATTATGGTATAGTTACTTTCAACAATCACAACCTCCTAAGTCGGTAGACAACTATAGGTCTTATCCCGATGAATGGGATAGTCTATCATGCAAGTATCCAAGTATCAAACTTAAGCAATTTTCATAACCCTAGCAATTCCGCAAATAGTATAATAATGCTATTAAAACCGAATTCAATTCGGAAACAAGTCAAGATTATCCTAACGTATATGTTCACGTACATGGTTTTGTGTCAACAATTCAAACACATTAACATCACCAATAATCTTTCAAGATGTAGCAATTCATAATAGTCCTAGAAACGTAGTACTTACGAGAAATAGATGAAGAATACAAGAGTACTTACGTGATTGAAGCCTTTGGAGATGTTCTTGTGAATTGGAAGAGCAAAAAGAAAAAGTTTGAGATGATTTGGAGAGAGTATGCGGCGCCCTTAGGTCAATTTCTAATGTGGTTATGTTTCAAGACTAAGTCCCCTTTATATAGGAAGAGAATGGGTCGGGTTTTGACCCATTTACAAACGATTTTGGAGACAAAAATGCCCTATATGCGGCGCATAATGCTTGGCATAGTCATAGTATAGGCGGCGCATAGTGTATGGAATTTAGGGACATATGCGGCGCATAGGTCATGGCATTTAGGGATATATGCGCCGCATAGTGTATAACATTTGAGATACTGAGACCTAATGCTATAGCATAGGCTGCGCAAAGTGTATAGCACACTTAAGAATGGGCGGCGCATAGTGTATAACACACTAGATTCCGAGACCTTGGGCTATAGGATAGGTTGTGCAATATTCGTGGCCTAGTTTTACCTAGGCCTAGCCTTCCTCGATGCCTATTTTGGCATGAGAAATGCTTAATCCATAGCCTTATGCATCCTTATACCTAACTTACCACCTTTTCAAATACATTCGAATCGTCATTTGAAACCAATCTCCTCGTTGAATACCTTTTGCACCTATATTTGCTCAAAACTAATGAAAATGATTAGTACGATGGGTTGCCTCCCACCAAGCGCCTTAGTTTTGGTCGTGGCACGACTCGTATTTTTGGATTTTCATTTATCAAAAGCAAAACAAGTACTATAATGAAAGAAAGACAAAACGATAAACGATAAACGATAAAACGATGCAACGATGGAACGATGGGTTGCCTCCCATCTAGCGCCTTATTTATTGTCGTGGCTCGACATAGTTACCTCGAGTATTTAGACTTCGTTGAGATAAGTGATAGCCATATAATTCATCGAGTCAAGAGGACCGATATAAGGTTTAACACGTTGGCCATTCACTTTGAAGACAATGCCATTATTGTCTTCCAATTCGACTACTCCAGACGAGTAGACCTGAATAACTTTGTATGGACCAGACCACTTAGATCTTAACTTACCTGGGAAGAGCTTCAATCGTGAGTTGAAGAGAAGTACCATATCACCCCTTTGGAAGTTTCGTCGAACAATCTGCTGATCATGATACTTTTTCATCCGCTCCTTGTATAGGTCTGATATTTCATATGCATGGAGACGGAACTCATCTAATTCGTTCAGCTGCTCCAACCTCAGATTCTTAGCATCATCCTGATTCAAATTCAACTGCTTCAATGCCCACAATGCCTTATGGTCGAGCTCGATGGGTAAGTGACAAGCCTTCCCATAAACTAGTTGATAAGGAGACATGCCAATGGGCATTTTGAACGCAGTCCTATACGCCCATAGTGCATCATCAAGCTTCCTAGACCAATCCTTCCTATTTGCATTAACCGTCTTCGCAAGGATTTGCTTGATCTCCCGATTGGAAACTTCTACTTGTCCACTAGTTTGGGGATGATAAGGCGTAGCTACCTTATGTTGCTTGACACCATACTTGGCCAGAACGGATTTGAATAGCTTGTTGCAAAAGTGAGATCCTACATTACTTATGATAGTACGTGGTACTCCAAAGCGAGAGAAGATATTCTTCTTTAAGAACGCTACAACACGCTTCCCTTCATTGTCGGCCAAAGCTACAGCTTCCACCCATTTTGAAACATAATCTACAGCAACCAAGATGTACTTCATTCCAAACGAATTCACGAATGGACCCATGAAATCAATACCCCACACATCAAAGAGTTCTACCTCAAGAATTTTGGACATGGGCATTTCATGGTGTTTTGAAATAGCACCTTGACATTGGCATTGGTCGCACCTTCTAACATAGTCGTAGGCATCTCTAAATATCGAAGGCCAATAATAACCACTTTGCAAAACTTTTCTTGCCGTCCGATTGCCTGCGTGATGTCCTCTAACTTGGGAAGTGTGGCATGCTTCCAATATAGTAGGCACTTCTTCATGAGCTATACATTGTCGAATGATACCATCCGCGCATCTTCAAATCAAATAAGGTTCATCCCAATAGTAATACTGTACGTCATGCATAAACTTCCTCCTTTGGTGGTAAGATAAATTGGCAGGTATCACATTACTCACGATGAAATTTGCAAAGTCGGCATACCATGGTAGTTCCTCCATTGTTGTCGCTAATATCTCTTCGTCCGGGAATGCATCATCAATCTGATTTTCAGGTTGCGCCACATGTTCATTCTCAAGTCGAGATAGGTGATCGGCCACTTAGTTCTCGCAACCTCTTCTATCTTTGACCTCAAAATCGAACTCTTGTAGCAGCAACACCCATCGAATTAACATTGGTTTTGCATCCTTCTTTGTCATGAGATACCTAAGAGCTGCATGGTCTATATGAATGATCACCTTAGTACCTAATAGATAAGCGCGAAACTTCTCAAACGCGTACACAACTGCTAGGAGCTCTTGTTCAGTAACAGTGTAGTTCCTTTGGGCTTCATTTAGGACCTTACTCGCATAGTAGATAGGATGAAATAATTTCTCCTTTCTTTGTCCAAGTACAGCTCCAATGGCTACACCACTAGCATCACACATGATTTCAAACGGGAGAGACCAGTCTGGTGCTACCATGATAGGGGCTTCAATGAGTTTTCCTTTAAGGAATTCGAATGCCTTTAAGCAATCTTCATTAAAGTCAAACTTCGCATCCTTCTCCAATAGTTTACACAATGGACTAGCAATTTTGGAGAAATCTTTGATGAACCGACGATAGAAACCTGCATGTCCAAGAAAACTACGAACTCCTTTCACCGAAATTGGAGGCGGTAGCTTCTCAATAACCTCTATTTTTGCTCGATCAACCTCTATTCCTCTTGCGGAGATCTTGTGCCCAAGAATGGTTCCTTCTTTTACCATAAAGTGGCACTTTTCCCAATTCAGCACAAGGTTGAATTCTACACATCTTTGCAATGCCATGCTCAAGTTTTCCAAGCACGACTCAAAAGATTCACCAACAACTGAAAAATCATCCATAAATACCTCCAAAGTGTCCTCAACCATATCAGAGAAAATGGACATCATAGAGCGTTGAAAGGTGGCTGGTGCCTTACATAACCCAAATGGCATACGTTTGAAGGCAAACGTACCATATGGGCATGTAAATGTTGTCTTCTGTTGGTCTTCGGGGGCAATACAAATCTGATTGTAGCCTGAATAACCGTCCAAGAAGCAAAACCATCCTTTCCCCACTAATCGATCTAGCATTTGGTCCATGAATAGCATTGGGAAGTGATCTTTGAGTGTCCAAGAATTCAGCTTTCGGTAGTCCATGCATACTCTCCATCCAGTGACGGGTCTGAGTGGAATAAGCTCGTTCTTCGTATTCGCGACCACCGTCATGCCTCCTTTCTTGGGAACACATTGTACCGGGCTTACCCATGTACTATCCGAGATAGGATACACAACCCCCGCGTCTAACCACTTGATAATTTCTTTCTTCACCACTTCTTGCATAGGTGGGTTTAGACGTCTTTGATGCTCAATGGTGGGTGTGCAATTTTCTTGAAGCTGAATTTTATGTGTGCAAATCCCAGGTAGAATACCAATAATATCCGCAATGGTCCATCCAATGGCTCTAATATACTTGCGTAAGATAGAAATAAGAGTTGTAACTTGTTTCGCACCCAAATCGGCTACCACAATGACTGGAAGAGTATTTCTGCTTCCTAAGAAGGCGTACTTCAAATGACTTGGCAGCTCCTTCAATTCTAATGTGGGTGGCTCTTCAATAGATGGCTTAGCTGGTGGTGTGGGTCGATTCTTGAGATCAATATCCAGCTTCTTGGGAGTATAGCGATATGTCCCTAATCCCGATAGAGCACAAGTAGCTTCTTCAGAATTTTCAGCATCCTCATTCTCTCCATTCATGAGCACAACCGCCAAATGATCATCGACACTTTGCTCCTCTTCAAGTAATTCTTTCTCATCATCAAAGAAAACATCAGCCACCGAAAATACACTGAGATCTTTGGGTTGCTTCATTGATTTGAACAAATCAAAGCGAACCACTTCGTCATTTATTCGGAATGAAAGCTCATTGGCTCTCAAATCAATGAGCACACTTCCTGTAGCAAGGAAAGGGTGCCCCAAGATTATGGGAACTTCTGAGTCTGCCTCAAAATCCAAAATTACAAAGTCTGCTGGAAAGATGAATGAAGAAACCTTTACCAATACGTCACATAGAATACCAACAGGTCGTTTTACCGACCTATCCGCCATGACGAGCCTCATATTGGTTGGAGTAGGCTTACCCAACCCAAACTTCTTGTAGATCGATAATGGCATCAAATTGATGCTGGCTCCTAAGTCACATAATGCTTTGGCAAAATTCAAAGATCCTACGGTGCAAGGAATAGTGAAAGCTCCGGGGTCGGCCTTCTTCTGAACTATCGTTCGGGTAGCAATTGCACTACAATGATGCACATCTTCTTTTAACTGATAGCTTTCTGCCCGCTTCTTTGTCAAAAGATCCTTCATAAACTTTGCATACCCAGGCATTTGTTCAAGTGCCTCCACCAATGGAACATTAATGGTAAGTTGTTTCAACATAGTCATGAATTTTCTGAACTTTGTGTGATCCGCCACCTTCTTCAATCTTAGGGGAAAAGGTGGTCGTGGTTATGGAAGTGTTCTTTCCACGGATTTCTTCTCCTCTTTCTTCCATTTTCCCACTTTTTTAGGCTGCACCATGCTGGAGGTGGCGTCCTTGACGTCAGGAGTAGTAGCTGCAGCATCTTCACCTTTTGCGTTGTCATCCATGTCTGCAACTTTGTCAACCACTTGCTTACCTTTTGCTGAAGTTTCCAGCACCTTACCACTTCTGGTAGTGATGGCCATGCATGAACCATCATTCCTTGGGTTTTGCACAGTATCGCTAGGTAAAGTGTCGGCCTTTCTTTGATTGAGTGCTGCTGAAAGTTGGCTCAATTGCTGCTCTATTTGCTTGATAGAAGTGTAATGTGAATCAACTAATTATTTCATGGAGGACAAATCATTGATTGCCTCCTTTACTCCCGCGCTCGTTGCTTCCACTCCTTTCAATAATTTAGCCATCATGTCTTCCATACTTCCAGAATTAGATGTGGTGGTGTCACGTCTACCAGGGGTAACGTACAAACCACTCATTTAATTTTTATTTTTCCAAATACCTTGGTCTTTGTTTCCAGATTTATCATAGTTGTTCCGACCTTGGTTTCCTTGGGTATTCCCACGGAAACCCCCCTGATTGTTCAAGTAGTTGGCCTCCTCTTTCGAATCAGATTCGTCTCTTCCTTTTAACGCAATGGCTTTGACTTTTTCGGTCTTCCCTGTTAATAAATGCTTTGTAAGAAGATCCATTTGTGTTTTCAGATGCGCCATATCTTGATCACGTTCTTCTTCTCTTCTTCTTTTGTCTGCAGTCATGCCAATAGATAAAGTGGGGCTTGCTACCTCATAATCCCTGGTATGCCAAGCTCTACTTTGTTTCATCAAACGATCTAGCATATTGCTTGCTTGACCAAAAGTGAGGTCCGTAAAAGATCCTTCAGTTGCGTTATCCACCACTGGCTTAGTTATTGAATTCAAGGCTCTATACAATATCTCCATTAGGTGAACATTGGTCATGTGATGGTTTGGGCATCTCGCTAGCTTTGTCTTGAAACTCTCCCGTGTTTCATGAAGAGCTTCAGTGGGAAGCTGACGAAAGTTGCTGATTTCATCTCTCAATTGTGCTCTTTTGGCTGGCGGAAAGAATCTTTCTAGGAAAGCGTCTCTCAATTGCCTCCAATTTGTAATTGAATCAGGAGTCAGCCCATTCAACCATAGTTTTTCCTCCCCAGACAGAGACAATGGAAATAGACGTAATCGAATTGCATTCTGACCAACACCAGGATTGTCAAACGACTTGCATGCGCAAATAAAGTTGCTGAGATGCATATTCGGATCATCGCCTGCTAGTCCACCAAATAATCCCTTGAGTTACAATAACTGAATCATGGTGCTTGTGATGTTGAACTTGGCTCCGAGCGCTAATGGTGGTGGAATTATGGCTCCAGTGGCTCCGGCTCCATCAAGATCATCATCATCATCGTCGAAAGCTGGCTGCATAGGTTGGCGATCATACCTAAACAGAGCTTGTCGACCTCTTTGGTTGGCAGGTGTTATTTCATCATCACGCCTAGGGTTTAGTAACTCGTCATCACCTAAATCCTCATCGTTGGGATTTGTTGCTCTTGCAGGGTTATCAATGTTCTGTTGTTGAACTTGGGCAGCGGCAAGGGCGGCCAATCTTGCTTGTTCCTGTTGAGCAGCCATCCTTTCGATTTCTGCTTATGCTTCCATTCTGCCAATATGTTGTGGTTCAGGATTGATAGGTAATAACGGTTTACCAGAACTTCGAGTATAGGGCATGCACTAAATAAAAACCTGCAGTAAACAAAAACGAAAACTAAAAGTGAAAGTACGAGAATCTTTGACCAAAAGGTCTAGTAATTATCACAAACTTGATTGACACTCGTATTCCCCGGCAACGGCGCCAATTTTTGATAACGCTCAATCTACAGCTCTCATAGGAGTGTAAAGCGGTCGCTAGCAATTATAGAACCCAACTGGGTTGGGTATCGATCCCTCAGAGAATAGCTTGGTCAACAAGTAGGCAACGATTACTAGACTTTTAGTGCAAGTCTCGTAAGAAGGGGGGATTGTAATGTGTAACCAGAACAATAAAGTAAAAGCTGAAAATAGCAAAGTAAAAAGAGAAGGATTGTTACGTAAGTTGTAAACAATGAGAATTGAAGCGTTGGGGTTATGTCCACCTCCTGAGTTATACGTCTCTATTGACTATGAGTGTGTAGAATTCCAACATGCATGTGCTTATAGAGAATTGTATTCGATGGTAAATCCAGGCGTCTTTTGACCTATTCCAGCATTATTTCACTTTAACTCTTTCGAGCTTAAAGCGTGTCTAACGGTACGAATTCTCCAAGAGGTTAATCCAGTTACGGCACTAACTGTTTAGTAGGGAATTTAGGATGTGACCCTACTACCTTGACACTATCTCTTTTCCAGACAAATAACTTTTCTTTCGAACAAGTTAAATGTTATACTGGCGTATTCTTGCATTTGCAACCACAAAGAATGTAGATTAAGATGAAGAGAATAATGATATAAGCATCATACGTGTCACGAACTCACAAACTCATAGCAATAGATAGTATTTCAGTTGGCTTCCATAACCCCAACAGAGAAGTTTAGTTACCCATGAATGCGAAGGAGATCACGATTGACATTGTTGTTATACCACAAGATTGATTAATTTCATGTAGCACAAGAGTGGTAGGCGTTTAGGCGTGAATTCCTGGGCAAAGTAACATTTCTCTTGTTGCAGAAATTAAGAATAGATGAATAGAAGAAGAAAAATAGAGTTAATGGAAGAATTCGGAATTGAGAAGTAGAATGTATCTCTCCACTAAGGGAGGAATGTCTCTCCACTAAGGGAGGAATGTCTGAATATGAATGTCTCTCTCCACTAAGGGAGGAATGAATAAAAATCTCTAGCAAGATAGGGTATTTATAATACTCATATCCTATTCCTACTAAGCTAATGAAATACTTAACCAAATCCTACTAAACTAATGAAATACTTAACTCAATTGTACTAGGTTAATGTAACATTATGCAAATCCAAATAAACTAATGAAATAATTAACCCAATTGTACTAGGTTAATGCATTATTATCCTAATCCACATAAGTTACTGCAAGTCCCCAAAGTCTTCAGAAATGCTGTTTTAGCCCGGGACAGATTTTCCATGTATCAATTTTGGTCCTTTAGGCGTCCAAACTCCCTTTCCTTCCTTCGTGAGCTTTCTTTGGCGTCAAGTAAGCCATAAAATGCTGAATTCTACATCATTTATACCTGAAACTTTGCTAATCATGTTCGTTAGCTCACTTACAGGAAAAAGGACTAAAAGTGCATGAAATATATAATCTGTTCTCAAAACATGGTACAAATATGGGTAAAATATATTGATATAGGCGTGTAAATTCGCCTATTATCAGAACACCTACAATCTAAAGTGGCAGACTTAGCCACCAGATCAACCGAGAAATGCCCTACTGCAGTAGTTTTAGAAACCATAGGTACAAGGGAATCAGGACACTAGTAATATGGAATAGATGCTGAAATAAGTTTTAGCTACTCCAGAATAATTGGTAAAAGATATAAAGATTTAGCAAGCAGATATAAAGAGCCAGCAAGTAGCTATAAGGAACTTGGAGATACAGGTTTGGCAGATACAGAAAGCACAAAATGCCAGGCCTCAAGGTGGTTTGCCAAGTGTTACTAAAAACACTAAAAAAGTAATGAAAATCACTTTGAGGAGTGGTAAAGATCTCAATAAAGAACCTCCAAAGAAAACTAAGAAGGTAGATGTTTATTTGGTTCCGAAATAGGTAGATGAGAAAGTTGCTGAAAATTTAAGAAAGTCTGAGTACTCAAAATCAAAAGTTATTGAACAGGTGAAGGAAAGACCACCACTAACTTTCTCACAGAGGCATGTAATGGCAAAAGAGGACGCATTCTTCAAGAAGTCATTTGAAACACTTAGAGAGTTTCATATTAACCTTCCTCTTTTAGATGTTTTGTAGGTAATGCCCAAGTACGCTAAGTATCTAAAAGATGTGGTCACTAAAAAAGTTAAGTTGTAGGATGTTGAAATGGTAGCACTCACTAAGGAGTACATTTCTGTGGTAAATCAGAAGATGCCTAAAATAACTCAAAGAACCTAGGAGATTCACTCTCTTTTTAAATAAGCAATAATGAAGTGGTACAGGAACTTAGTAATTTGGGGAAAAGTATCAACCTGATGCCCCTATCCTTGTTCAACACCTTATGTTTGGGTCAGCCGACACCGAGATCTGTGATACTTCAATTGGAAAACTAGACCATATCCCATCCTGATGAAATCATAGAGGATATTCTCATGAAGGTTGGTAAGTTTATTATTTCTGTTGATTTTATTATTCTAGATTTTGAGGCAGATGATAGAGTGCCACTCATCTTGGGACATCTATTTTTAGCAATGGTAGAGGCATTGATAAATGTGAGAAAGGGAACACTCACAATGAGGTTGGATAATAAAGAGGCAATTTTCAAAGTGTACAAACTGCTAAGCACATTATCCCACTACAAATATTTCTGCATAATTATGGTGATTGAAAAGGATAAGTGTGGGGTAGTGGAGATTAGTCCACAAAAGACCTCTTCGAACTTCTTCATTGAGCAGCCCAAGTGACATCCGCCATAGCCTAAAATATTACAAATTAATGAACCTGAAAAGGCTATTATTGGGATAGTTGTTGACCTTGAGAGTTCACACTCAACAGGTATAAAAAGAATAAGAAGATGGTATTTGAGTATGAGGAAGAGGTTGAAGGAAAATGATTAAGTCAACGATTAGGTCGTGTCGCAACACTAAATCAGGAATTTTTGGGAGGCAACCTAGGTAAAGGTAGGTTTTATTTTTAGTATTTTTATTTTTTACTTCTCTAGTTTTTATTTTTGTTGAGTCACAAATTGATAGGAAGTCTGACTAGCAGAAAGCCTGAGCTAAGGATCATGGAAAAGACTAAGTATGGGGTGTCTGTACCCCCTTGCTATGTAAAGATGCTACTAGATAGACCTAGAGGCCTCAAGGAGTATTTTCTATTGATACTATTAAATATACTTTGGGGACAAGTATATTTTAAGTGTGGGGTAGGAAAGTTCCCACTTTTGGGTAATTTTATATTTTTTGTGTTAGGAATAAGTGAGATGTTCTTGTTGGTGCTATATTTGACTACTAGATGTAAGTTTTTGGGTTGTAAAGAGCATTTTGATTGTGTGAAATACTATTGTGGAGATTCTTAGGCTTATGATTATGGCTCTAGTACTTGTTGGATTAAAGATGAATTTATGTTATTGTTTTGTTAAGAGTCTATGATGATTCGACTTAAGTTGAGCATGTGCTAACTGCATGTGAGGTTGTTGTATATTCCTTGTTGCATGTAATATCTAGAACTTGCCTAGTGGGCTTAAAAGAGGATATAGACTTTTCTTTGATAGCCATGTTTATACCTTTGCCTGACCTGCCTTTGCGCATAATCCCAGTGAACCCCATTAAGCCTTTGGCTTTTTCTTTAGCAGCCTCATATGTAGCCTAATCCCTTATTCAATAGACCTTAATTTTATCCAAAGTTCTTTCACACTTTTGTTTGACATTAGTTAAGTTAAGGAGTGGAAATTCAAAAAGCTATTGGTGTTCAAGAAAAATTGGAAAAAATGTTAGGTATGGTGATTGGGAGTTGAGTAATGAAAATAATGAAAATTTGTTCTAAGTTTATAAGTTATGAATAGAAAGCACTCCCACAATGTGTGTGTGAATGATCATAATGAGATGGGGCAAAAACAAAAGAATGGGTAGGCAAAAGTGGTGTAATTTGGTTTTTGAAGGTGAGTTAATTTTATAATGTAATTTATTAAAGTGCTTTGTTAAGATAGTCACTATTACTGGCTAGAATAGTTCCTACCTATTTCTTAGCTTGCATTATAAACCTTAAAAAACTAATTGATCCTAAGCTTTATCATTTTGATAATAGTGGAGTACTATACTAAGGGCAAGCATATGGTTCATCTTGTGTAACTTGTGAATTCTTTGTGAGAGCGAGCGTAACTTGATTTTTGTACCCATTCTATGATAATTTTTTTTGTGTGAGTAATTATGAGTAACTCTCTTATTGTGAGGGAATATGTTTGATGATAGTTAGGTGATTTGTATGATGTTTTTGATTAAACAACATGCATGAGTTTGCCAACTAGGTGAGTCAATTCTTGAGGGTAGGATGTTTTGGAGTTGTATTCTTAAATTGTCAATTGTGAACATAACTTGCTTAGTGTAGAAACTTGCATTCTGTGTAGTCATTGTAGTACTAGCTTGACTTTCTTTCATATAGTAGAAGTGTAGAGTCATCTCATCTCTTGATACTTAGAGTAAAGAGTTGTACGATGAAGAACAAGGCTTTAAGTTTTAGGTGGTGATCTGAGGTGGTCTTATGAACTTTAGTGTTGTTATCCTATCTTATTTAGCCTTGTTTTGAGGACTTCTCATGTGCTTAGTGTGTTAATGATGATATAATTGACCATCAAAGGGTTTAAGTATGTGATTATAATTTTTATGGTGTCACTCAAACAAGTTTGTACTTGAATTGATTACTTAGAGATCAAATGAGAAAACTAGTGTTACTAGCTTGAGCTAGGTGTTAGTCTAGTTGATCTCGATGGATTCTAATGTGTTTTAATCAGTTCTCAAGGGTTTGATTGTGTAAAAATGTGTGGAACAATGTGTTCATAATGTTCAAGGGTCAATTCAAATAAGCAAACAGTCAAAACAATAAGTTAAAGATCAACGTGGGCAAGCCTAGTCTTAGCTCGAGTTTCTAGTTCAACATTCTTGAGGTTGTGTTGTTTTGAGCTCTAATTTTTGGTGTTTGATGATATAGGATATTTGGTAAGTTGATTCTGGTGATATATGGATATTGAGTATTCTGGAAATCAAGTCAAAACAATACCACAAGGCTTGGTATTGAAGGACAAAGGCTTAAAATGAGTTTAGTTGTCTAATTGCAATTTCAAGAGAGCCCTCGAGATGGAGGCTTGTTGTAAACCATACTAAACTGGACTAATTCACGTGGTGAAACCCTTAATTTACTGTACTAATCCATGATATGTGACCCATGCTCCACTTGACTAGCCAACGTGGCGCGAGGCAAATTCCACACACGGCCAAATCTTTTCCACTATAATAGGACTATTAGACTTGTTTGCATTCACCTTGGATGACTTGGAGCTTTGGATAGGGGCTGATACACTGTTTATTTAGGGTTTATTTCTCTTTAATTTTAATTTTTAATGGATTTTATCATGTGTTCATTGAATTGGATTACAGTTTTGTTTATTAGTGGCTAAATGCCCCTTTCTGGGGTTAAGGTCAAGAACATGTTTACTTTTGCTTTCAATTGTGTTTGTTTGTATTGTATATTGTATTAGATTGCTTGTTTATCCTTTTTACAACTATTTAAAGGATTCACGATCCTTAGAATATATATCTTGTCAACCTTATGAACTCGGGAGGGGAAATAAGAAGATAAAATATGGGGATAAATAGAGTAAGGTTCTTATTTCTTTATGAAATAAGGAATTTGTATTAGCGACTAGGATAAGGATATAGCTAGAAGACTTTCTTGGTTCATATGTAGGATCATATCTTAATGTATCTAAATAGATTATTACTTCTCCGCTTAACGATATAGTTGTAATGTTTAGTTAGGAAGAAGGTTAGAGGTATGGAGACCATGATCATATGATAAACCCTATGAATCAACGACCAGGAAAAATAAACTAAAGAATGAAGTTCAAGTGTGTAGTATGATTGTTCATAGTGTTTTAACCTCGGGCTTTCATCTATTGATTGTCCAAAGTCTTTACTTTACCGCATTATCTTAGTTTACTTTTAATTATAAACTTTCAAAACTCTATTGGTTATGATTGCTCTAGTTAATCTCAATTGTTAAACTAGAATTAGATATTTTCTTAACACAAGTCTCTGAGGGATCGATATTTAGCTTTATTTAAGGCCACTATATTACTTGGTGAGACTATGTACACTTGCTTGTGTGGTTGGACACAACAATTATTATATCGGTAATTGATTTGATTCCAACTGAAATATGATCTTACAATTGTTCCTCCTAATTAAGGGTTAAACTATGTGGTAGATAGATTTCTATTAGGTGACTATAGAACTTAATGGCTAGAAATCTAATGTACTAGTTAATGAACCTTGCTTAGTTGAAATATGGTAGCTAGAAATGGTTTATTATCTAATAATGATATCGAGTTTAACGTAGGTGGATATTAGTTGATATTGATGACTAAGTTTATGATGTCGATTAGTTGATAAACGAGGAGTTGTGTATTAATGAGGATAGATAATAAGGGATGTTGGTGATAAGATATGACTAGTTCATAACGATGAGTAGTTGATAAGCAAGGATTAGTTGGTAAAGGATAGTTAGTTAATGAATGATGTTAGTTAATAAAGGATGGTTAGATGATAAATTGTAATTTGTTGACTAATAATGATTGACGGATATAGGGTGATTAGATATTAATGATAAATACTAAATAAATGGCAATTATGGTCTAGTGTCAAATCTTGACTAGATGATTAGGTGTTGGCTATTTAATAAATAATGGTCAATTGTTATCCTATGAATAAGGATTATGTGAAAAATAATTGTTATACTAATCATCAGAGGCCATCTTGATGATTCAACCCTATTAATTACTGAATCATGAGATATTTTGTCCATTTTAGACTTTTATAATAATTTAGCCCCGAAGATCACTCCGGGTAACAGTCTGGTCGATTTACCTATTTTTTCCACATCTTGATCCTGTGCACCTATTATAAGTATATAAATATATGTGTATTGATATTTTTGATTTTATTGATACCCGGTAAGGCCAGAGGATACTTTGATGATATATTGATACCTAAAAAGGCCAGAGGATACTATGATGATATATTGATACCCGACAAGACTGGAGGATACTTTGACATATTGATAGACGACAAGGTCGGAGGTTGATTATGTTGATGATAGATATAATAATGAGAATTACGATAGATATAGTTATGAAAATGAGATTATGATATTGATTGCGTACCTTGCATTCTTTCTTGAATGTGTATTTGCCTATCACCAGTATGCACCTATGTCTATTAGCCGGTATGGGATAGTTGCATAGATATGGGTGAATAATATGCCTTAGGTTGTTGCGTGTCGATTGAACCTTTCAATCCTGGAGCGGTGGGGGTACATATAGGCTTGGCTAGGTATTTGGTTTTCTAATGTAGCCGATTCTTCATGTTGTTATGGATATTGGTATTATCATTATTATGATCAATATTATGGCTAGATTAAGGTAGATTGGTCATTTATCCGGTATTACGATTTGAGGTATGTCTGTGGCCTCTTCTATCTTATGATGGTATTATTATACATGATTATTTCATCTCTAGCCATATGGATTAGAACCCTGATAGTATTAGAATGAGGTCTTAGAATGAGGATATGATGATTTAGGTTATACTTTGAGATGACCTCAAGTTTATATGTAAATATGTATGTATATTTATATATATATATATATATATATATATATATATATATTGCTGTATAAATATATGGCACTACTGTATATCCCTCCCTTTGTTTGTTCATATTGTATATTCATTTCTTGGCTTTGTATGCTGCTAGGTATATTTTTTTCGCTCTTCATTAATATATATGCCTGGGATATATAACATAGTACTGATGTCTATTAAATGTGGATGAAGTAGGATAGTTCACCCTAATACTTCCTCAGCCTTATTATGTGCATGTAAACACCTAATTTTTTACCAAACCGAATATTTTACGCCATTTTTAGTGTTTAATATATATATATATATATATATATATATATTATTTTTATGTTTGAATAATTAGCTATTTTAATTTTTATCTTATTTTTATAAAATTTGTTTATATATATATAAATATATATAAATATAAAATTAAAACTAAATAAAAAAGAGAGAGCAACCTAAAACTACCCAACACCCCACTTTCACTCAACCACTCCCACTCTCTCTGCACACACACGTCTCTCAACCTCTCCCAAATTCAACTACCTCAGGTCCAGCACACAACACACATGCACACACCATTATATATTAGCACACAAAACACAACATAGGCGGATTAGAGAAAAAGAAACAGAAAAGAAAAACCAAAGCAAAAACAAAAGGGGACAACACAAAGACAGAAAATAGAGACAATAAAAAGAGAGGACATTGACGACAACAAAGATTGAAAAAAAACAAAGAAAAGGAGAACTTGAGAAAAAGAAAAAGGAGAAGCAACTAGGAGGATTTGTGGAGTCGAGTTCGAAGTTCGGTCGCGGTTTAAGTTTTGTTGGAGTTTTACTATTTCTGCATTGTAAACTACATCATACATGTTCTTACATAATTTGATATATCTGTTCTTATTATTTTATTGTAATACAAAACATGAAAAGCTGAAAAAGTAAGCTTCACTCAAAATTCTAAAATTTTCAACTGCTTTATTTCTCTCTTTCGCCACATTTTGTTTCATGCATGTCATGTGACTAAAATTTTATAGTGACTGATTACTTGTTAATCTTGAGTATTTGTTGGTTCTTAAAAGAAAACATATAGTTCTAATAAATCACTTAACGTTTAACCGTTATTTAAGGATTCCGTACAAGTTGTTTTCTTTTTGTCACCTTAATTAAATTAATGGGTCGCATCTTATTATCATTTACTGCGTAAATATCCGAGAACCGCTTTAATTGGCTTTTGAGTACACAAGTTTCCTTTCAATGATATAATTTAACACAATCTTGAAGGGAAGTTATGTTTTCACGTGATTAGAAGGGAACTTTAGGAGTGAAAGTTTTATAAATCAACAAGTGTGTGTTACTTTAATTGTGAGTTACGATTAGAATAATCAACTCTCTCTTTTATTTCTCATGCTATTTTCATCAATTACTAAATGGTCCAATCTCGAAATCGATGATTCTGAAAGTTACTATGAGCCGAAATGATTGGAATGACACATAAAGAAGCCATATATATAGACATATTTTCTCCAATTGGTATATCATTTAATACTATTAAGTATTTGAGAGAATCATTTTTGTATGCATGAGATTTAAGAGTCATTAAGTTAGTATATATAAATTTCTTATTTTTTGGCTGTGTTATTTACAGCAATGGTATGTACAGATAGTTAACATTCCCTTTAAGCAACAGGGATGTAAAGTTTCATATTGTAATATTGTATGCAGAAAATCATTAGCTTTTGTTTCTTTAAAATTAAAAAGAAAAGAAAAAAGGGTATTCTTTAATATCCATAACAATGAATCATTTTAGAATTATTATAAGTAATAAAGTTTGTATTGTTCCAGTTCATGCCATATTGAGTTAAATTTAATCTGTATCTGTTTCCGTATACTTGGTAATCCGAATTGGTTTGGTCATCTGCGCGACGCATTTAAATGGTTTATTTTGTTTTTCAACGTGAGAATGTGTATTTTCAGCATGACTAAAGTTGATTGAGAATGAGGTTTTTCACTAAATTAGTTAACTAGATTTAGAGTAAGTTAATTTGAGCTATGCAACTCATTAGGATGGAATTATTACGTATGCAGACGATTTGTGTTTACTTAAAATCTTTTGTTTTTATTCAAGTAATGAATGGAGGAGTTTAATTTTTCCAATCACAGTTTGGTTGATTTTGATACATCATTATCGTTATGCTGCATGAATTGTTTTGTTTAATAAACAATTAATATTGAAATGAGAACTTATTTAGTATGTGTGATGATTGGTTTCTACATTATTCGCTCATGTCGAATAAGTAATAAAATGTGCATGCGTCACTAATTAATCAAATTAATGTAGTCATTTTAGTAGCATAACAATTTAATTTACTTTGCCTTGTATTTTCAATTTGTTTTTATTTGAATTTGAATAAAACGAGTGTAAGATATTGTTCTATAATGATAAAAATTATAATATTATAAAATGATACCAGCGATACATAAAAATATGACATTAGAATGCTAATAAGTTACATTATTCTCAATGTCTAAGCTAATGTAGCCACTTCCTAAAGAAGTGCGAGAATAATTCATAATAGAATAAATTTAGGTTCTTGATTCGAAGAAATCAAAAGTTTAATATATAAGAGAAAGTTAACGATGAAGTTGGAAAGCGCTGCTAATGATCATTCGCTTTAATAAAATTTAATATACCTTTCGAAGCCGATGTAATTGGGTCGGGTAGATTCTAAACCTATTTGGTGCTTATTTAGATTGGGGAAAATGGAAACGATCCATAAATGCCTTAACAGTGCTAGAAATATATCGAAACACATGGAAAGGAGGAAAAGTACTGCTACCAGTAATCCACACGTTAACATAATAAGACAGTTTTAAATTTAAAATGAATTAAAAGCGAGATGTAAGTAACTTTTAGGCTAACAAATCTTACATATTCAAAAGATTAATTTAAGCCAGACATAAGTCATTAAAGTGACCATTCTAGAACTACGGGACTCGAGGGGTGCTTTACACCTTTCCCTCAGTCAATAGAATTCCTTATCCGAATTTCTAGATGCACAGACCAAAAATTAAGAGTTATTTTCTTTTGAATATAGATTCAATAAGGTGATTTGGAACACCCAAACTCAATTTCAAGTGGAGACTCTGTAAAACAAAAAATCCCTTTTAAAAACATCGCTTTAAATGAAAAAACTCATTTTCTATAAAACCAACTTCCTAGTGGGGTTGGGGCGATAAAAGTAGGGGTGTGACATGGGTCCAGTGAACATGAATAGGATAATTGTCCCTTATTGTTCTTATTTCCTTGTAATATGATTTATGGACTCTTGGGTGTAGTTTCAATTCTATTTATATGTTGTATACGTCTGCTTTATCTTTGGAGATCTGTTGGTAGTTGCCTACTGTGTACCACTTATTTGGTACTCATACTACACGTCTGCAACCTATAAATCATAGTACTAGTTATCTCCACTGATGTGTGTTGTGTAGAGTAGCCATCATTCGGAGACATAGAGTGAGCTCTTGACATTTGAAGTATTATTATTTCTCTCTTATGTATTAGACTAGTCTCTATGTTATATTTAGAGATAAGTCGTATCAGTATATTTCTCTTGATATTTTATTTTTGTAATCTTATTATATTAGAAGCTCTTGAATTGATACTGCCATATTTTGGGATTTTATTATGTATTGATCTCTATTTAATTTATTCTTCATTCCTTTTATTGTATTGTTGAGTAGTCTGTTACTAGTCATTTCAGACTATAGGTTGGCTTACCTATTGGTGAGTTATGGTAGGCGCCATCATGACCTGAAAAATTGTGTTGTGATAGTGATGGTTGGTCTTAGTACCCATGTTCTTATGCCACACTATATTTATTTGTATCAAGGATGGCGAAGGGTAAGGATTTTTCAGCTTTCTATGATACCTCTGGTCATGCGACTAACATACACTGGGGCCCTTTCAGCAAGAGGAGTTGAACCCATATATCCCGTGGGTATAGGTAAAGAATGGTCAAGTTACGTAGTCTAAGTTGAGGTTTTACTCTCATACTAAGCCTTGTTCCCTTTTCCGACATGTCATATTTATATATAAATACATTTCTTATGATGTTGTACACTAGTTTTAGTGACTTTTGTATTACAAATCATGAAATTATTTTGTCATGTTTCCCTGAGTCACTGCTAGCACTCCAACCTGTAACAATCTTAAAATGTCATTTCCCTATGCGATGAAGGAACTAGACATACTTTTATGCCTCCCGTACATTAATTAGGTGATTGTGGGATAAGCCAAGTGTCAGACTGAAGTGGTAAGCTTCCATCCTTTAGAAGATTCCAATTCATGCTTTGGATTTCCTTACGTTTCATATTTTGTTGGAATTATTTTTGGCTATGGTCGAAGGCATATCCGAACCATATATCTTTGGTTTTTTAGAGGCTTTATTAGATAATACTGTGGGTATGGGTATTGTGGTTGGTATTAGGTATTGATGTTTTGTAGATTCTTTAAGCTTTCCTCTCATATTTTTTATGTTAGTATGTATCCGCTACTAAGTGTACTCGATTATATGGGATTAGGCAAAGGGGGTGGCCTCCGGTCCTCAGTGGTCTTGTGATGCCCTTCATGGCCAATCCTTGGTTCGGGTCATAACAAAGTTGGTATCAAAACTTAGGTTCATGGTTGGTTGGTATTCCACAAAGTTGTGTTAAGTAAAGTCTCTTTTATTGGTGTGTAGCACACCCTACTTATAAGATAGAGGCTGTAAGGTATTAAGGTATATTTCCCCTTTCTTATTTAATTTTTGTCAGGATATAGAGTTAAGGTCTTAGATTCCTCTAACTCCCATTTGTCCATCTTTTATATCATTCCCCTAGATGATTTGAAGATCTTAGAAACTCATCTGTCCCATCTGAGGACAATATGGGTAGATCTTGTCCCACCTATAGGCTATAGACCTAGTCTAGGGTTACTGCTTCTGATTATTCATATAGAGTTCAACCGATCTCTACTAACCCTCCTCCAACTGGTGAAACTCATACTCAATTACCTTAAGAAAATATTACCAATGCCGAGTTTCTCTAATACATTCATCTATTGACCTAGTTGGTGATATCTTTGTAACGTCAGAAGTGTTCTGATGGTATTGCTGGGAGTTCATCTTAGGCCACTAGGGTTGGACAATTTATGAGTTTGAGCCCTCAAACTTTTTCTGGTACTAAGGTTGAGGAGGATCCTCAATGTTTTATAAATGAGAAGAAGAAGATCTTTCTAGTTATGCATGCTATAGAGGTAGAGGGTGGGGCATTCACTTCTTATCAATTCAAGGATGTAGTGTACCAATAGCATAAAAAGTGGGAGTAGCTTAGATGTAATGATGCTGAGGTTTCTTTGGGAAGATTTCTCTAGTGCTTTTCTTGATCGCATCTTTCCTCCAGAGTTGAATGAGGCAAAAACTAAGGATTTTGTGAATCTGAAGCAAGGAAGGATGATGGTGAAGGAATATGCCTTTAAGTTCCACCATTTATCGTAATATTCTCTTGAGCTAGTATATAGAATGAGGTTTAGAGTTAGGAAATTTACTTTTGGTTTGCCTTGTGAATTGATTTTAGAGAGCAAAAATTCCTTATTAAACAAAAATATAGATATCTCTTAACTGGTGGTGTATATGCACCAGGTTTAGGAGGAAAAAAAAGTAAACATAGGTGGGTGAGAGGCAGAGTAAGAAGCTTAGGTATTCAAATTACGGTGGAGGTTAGCAACAGAGTAGTAGGGATGGTTGGAAGTAATCTAAGAAAAAGTGGGGAAACTCTGGTTCCTATTCGACGGCTAGTTCACCTTATCCAAAGCTGTTCGAAGATTGTTTTGTTTTAGTGTAGTGGTAGTTATAAGGCATAGGGTGCCTAATCTCAGGCCAATAGGGCCCAGTCAGCCCCATCGTATCCTTTTTATAGATTTTGTGGTCGATTGGATAATGGTTTATTTGATGAGGAAAGGAACCGGTGTTTATACTATGGCCAGTCGGGACACATGCTGAAGGATTGCCCTGGGAGAAAGGTTTCTATGGGGGCTAATAAGATTTCGGTTACCACATCATTAGATCCTTTACAATAAGGTACAACTTCTAGTACAAACATTGGTCGAAATCATATGTACGCTCTTACTACCTATCAGGAGTCTGAGGCATCCCTTAATGTCGTCATTAATATGCTGAAACCCTTATCTTATGATGTTTATTTGCTTACTTAATCTAGGATCTACTTTTTTTATGTTACCCCATTTGCGATTGTGCATTTTGGTTTAGGTCCTAAGTATATTTTGAATCCCTTTTGTCTTTCTACCCCAGTGAGTGACTTACTGGTTGCTAGAAGGGTCTATAGGGGTTGTGTGGTATCTGTTGGTGGTATGTAAACTTTAGTGAATCTATTTGAATTAGACAAGCTAGATTTTGATGTCATTTTGAGGATGGATTGGTTACATTCATGCTATGCATCTTTAGACTATCAAACCGGTAAGGTCATTTTCAAATTCCCTTATGAGCTGGTTATGAGTGGTAAAGGAGTTCCTTAGTACCTAAGGGAAGGTCAATATCATATCTTAGAGCCTAGAAATTAATTTCCATGAGGTGTTCGTATCATTTGGCCCAAGTTAAAGGTTCTAACTCGTACGGTCCTTCTTTATAATCCTTTCCTATGTTTAGTGAATTTCCCGAGGTCTTCCCTGAAGATCTTTTGTGTCTCTCTCCCAATAGGGAAATTGAGTTTGGGATTGATCTATATCCGGACACTTGTTCTATCTCTTTCCCTCCTTATAAAATGGTTCCAACTGAGTTGAAGGAACTTTAGAAACGATTGAAAGATATTTTTGACAAGAGTTTTATCAGTAGTAGTGTGTCTCCGTGGGTTACACCGGTATATTTTATGCGTAAGAGGTATGATTCTCTTCAGATATGTATTGATTATCGTCAGTTGAATAAGGTGATAGTAAAGAATAAATACCCTCTTCCTAGGATTAATGACTTGTTTGACAAACTTTAGGATGCTAAGTATTACTCTAAGATTGACCTTTATTTTGGTTAGCATCAGTTAAAGATAAGGGAGGAGGATATTCCTAAGGCTGCATTCCATACCCGACATGGATATTTTGAGTTCTTGGTTGTGTCTTCGGGGTTCACAAATGCCTCATTGGCAATTATGGTTCTCATGAACCGGGCATTCTGTCAGTTTTTTGTCTTGTTCAAGATTTTGCTTATAGGCAATATTTTGGCATATTCAAAAAGTGAGGTGGATCATACCAATCACCTCTGTGTAGTGTTGTAGACCCTAAAAGATCAATAATTATATTCTAAGTGTTCGAATTTTGAATTTTTTTTGAATGGTGTTACTTTTCTGAGTCATGTTGTTTCTAGTAAAGGGATCATGGTGAATCCACAGAAAGTTATTATGGTTAAGAAGTGGCCTAGACCAATGACTCCAACTGATATTCAGAGCTTTTTGGGCTTAGTTGGTTATTATCAGAATTTTGTTAAAAGTTTCTTATCGATCACTGCCACTTTGACTTAGTTGACTCAAAAGAAGGTGAAGTTTCTATGTTTCGATGCTTGTGAGGGGAGTTTTGAGAAGCTGAAAGATAAATTGACTTCTGCACTAGTTTTGACCCTACTTGTAGGTATTGATAGCTTCGTGTTTTATTGGGATGTATCTCGTATGGGACTTGGTTTTCTATTAATGCAGTATAGCAAGGTGGTTATATATGTTTCTAGGCAGTTGAAAGTTCATAAGTGGAATTATCAGGATCATGATTTAGAGTTGTTTGTTGTTGTGTTCGTGTTAAAAATTTGGCGGGATTATATGGGGTCTATATTGGAATTTATTCCTACAATATGTATTCACCTAGAAGAAGTTGAATCGCAGGCAAAGGAGATGGCTTGAATTGCTCAAGGACTATGAAATGAGTCTCCACTATCACCCAGGTAAGGCTAGCTTCATTGTTAATGCTCTTAGCTGGTTATATATGGGAAGTTTATCCCATGTAGATGAGAAAAAGATGGACTTACTGAGGGATATTCACCATTTGGTTAATCTTGGAGTCCATCTCTTAGAATTTAAGGATGGTGATGTATTTTTGCAAGAGATGGTGAAGTCATCTCTTGGTGTTGAGGTAAAAAATAAGTAGGTGTTTAACCCTATATTAATGCAAATAAAGGAAGATGTAGGTAGGTGGAAGGTAATTGCTTTCGAGATTGGGGGTGATAGTATCATAAGGTACCAAAAGAGGTTGTGCGTTCCCAATATGGATAGGCTACAAGGTAGAATTTTGGCTGAAGCTCATGAGTCACATTATTGGGTTCATCTTGGTTCAATGAAGGTGTATCATGACCTTATGGAGATCTATTAGTGGAATAACTTGAAGAGGGATATGGCTAATTTTATGGCTAAGTGCATAGTGTGTTAACAAGTAAAAGTGGAGAACTTGAGTCCTGATGGGTTGTCTTAAGAAACTAAGTTGCTTGTGTAGAAATGGGAAGTGATAAATATGGATTTTGTTACTGATCTTCCACGGACTCAGAACCAATTTGATTCTATTTGGGTTGTCGTGGATTGGATGATTAAGTCTGCTTACTTCTTACTGGTGAGGACGAATTATTCTACTGAACTATACAAGGTTGTTATTCAAGAGATCGTGAAGTTGTATGGCATGCTTGATTCATTTATATTTGATCGAGGTATGCCGTTATCATCATAGTTTTGGCGCTCATTTTAGAGATATTTGGGGACTAAGGAGAGCCTTAGTACCATTTGCCACCTATAGATGGACAGAAAAGAGAAAAAAACTATTAAGTCTTTGGAGAAAATTCTTCGATCTTGTGTAATTGACTTTGGTGGCAGCTGGGTTGACCATTTTCCCCTGGTGTAATTTTTGTACAATAATCGTTGTCTCTCTAGCATTGGTATGTATCCATTTAAGAAGTTTTATGGTAGAATGTGTAGGTCCCTTATTGGGTGGTTCAAAGTATATGAGGTAAGGTTATTTGATCTTGATTTAGTTTATCAAGCTATGGATACGGTGAAGGTGATTAGGGATAGGCTTAAGACTTCCCAAAGTCTCCAAAAGTCCTATGCGGACTTGAAGCAAAGATAGTTGAAGTTCAATGTGGGTGATTGGATGTTCTTGAAGGTGTCTCCCATAAAGGGAGTGATGCAATTTGGTAAGGAGGGAAAGCTCAGCCCCATTATGTTGGCCCCTACTTGAATTTGAAGAGAGTTGGAAAAATTTTCTATGAGTTAGAATTTCCTGCAAGCATGGGTCCATTCACCCGGTATTTTATGTGTCCATGTTGAACATATGCGTGGGTGATCCTTCCTTGGTGGTGCTTATTGAGAATGTTGGTATCTCGGATACCATATCGTTTGAGGATGTCCCAGTGGAGATCTTTGATATACAAGTTCGTAGGTTTTAGACTAAATATATAGCTTCAGTAAAGGTCCTTTGGAGGAATCATAAGGCAAAAGAATCCACTTGGGAATCAGTGGAATTTATGAGGGCTAAGTACCCATTCTTATTCCATGTGTCAGGCAAAGGAGCTTAACGTATGCATTTTATTTTCCCTTGTTACTATTCATGTTTATTATTTGATTTTGGTGTAATGTTGTTATTCTCATGTAAATAGTGTCTTATCTCATCATTCGGGAGCGAATGATCCTAAGGGGGAGATAATGTAACACCCTTAAATTTTGAGAATTTTTACTTTTTGCTTCCCCGTGTTTGAAACATCAATTTTTGCCTTAAATTGAACTTCCCAGGAGAGTTTTGAAAGTTTCGGATGGGGTTAAGGGTGGTTTTGGATCATGGATTGAGTAAGCCTCTGCTATATCGATGTGCTACAAAGGCTCGCTTCTGCGATACCCTCCGTGACATGGAGAATGGTCTCCACATTCTCCGTAATAGGGTCCGTGTGCTGGACCAATATAAAAATTTTGTTGTTTTGTTCTATTTTTATTGGGATGAGGGGTATAGAGTTCCTTTCACTTATAAGATACCTTTAAACATTATATAAGCCGATTCACATCAGTTTTCACAATACCAAGGGCTATTACTTCACTTCCAAAAATCCTCTCTTAAATTTTCCATTTCAAGTCAAGGATAGAGTTTCAAGGAGCTGGTCATCTAGGGTTCTAAGGGTGTTATCTTCTTCAATATTCTTTATAATTAAGGCATGTACCTCTTTCCGTATACTTATCTTTTCTTTATGGCATGAATTAGTTATTATTATGCATGGTTTTGATGTTGGGTTTTGAACTATGGGTTGAGGATTTTGAATTATTTTGTTTAAATGTTTTCCCATGATTATTATTGAATTTTTATCCATTGAATTGATGATTTATAAGCTCTTTGGGTGCATATGGATGGTGAATAAATTTAGGGGTACAATGGATTTCCCAAATAAATGGTTTTGGGTTGGAAATTGATAATAACCTTGACCCATTTGCATAAATGGCTTTGGAATATGATTTATCATTTGGTTGTCTATTCTTTTGAAATCCTTGCATAAATGGTAAATGGAACATGAGTTTGTTTGGTTTGTCTTTCAAATGGTTTTGGAAAGGCCTTGGTAGTAATGTCTTTGGTTTTTAAATTGGAAACTGTGGAGTCAACTTGGATTAGTGGTTTTGTATGGAAAAATTGAATAGACTTGCCAGCTCTAAATTTTTGTATGACGATACCAACGGTTAATGCCTAATTAAAAGACTCATTGGTTAATGTGTGGGAATGTGCAATTGATTGTATATGTCACACTATTGATATATATATGTATCAAGGATGGTGAAGGGTAAGATTCACCACGTTTCTACGATACCTCCGGTCGTGTGGCTAATAGGTACAAGGGCCCTTTCAGAATAAGGAGCTAAACCCATATAGGCCGTCGGTATGCGTAAAGGACGGTCAAGCTATATAGTCCAAGTTAAGGTTTTACTCTCATGCTAAGCCTTGTTCCCTTTCCCGGTATATATATATACATATATATATATGCATACACTGCTCATGATGTTGTGCACTTGTTTTAACGGCTTTTGTATTATGGATCATGACATTATTTTATCTTGTATCCCTGAGTAACATGCTAGTTCTCCAACTGCTAACCGTCTTTAGATTTTGTGTCCCCACAAAATGCAGGAACTGGCCTTACTTTTATGCCTCCTACACAGTGATTAGGTGATCGTGGGGTAGCTTAGGTGTCAGACTGAAGCGGTGAGCTTCCATCCATTGGAAGATCCCATTTCATTCATTGGATTTCCTTATGTTTTACCTTTTGTTCGACTTATTTTTGGCTATGGTCGGGGGTATGTCCTGACGAAACTATCTTTGGTTTTGTTAGAGGCTTTGTTGGAAATTACTGTGGGCATAGGTATTGTTGTCGGTATTCAGTATTGATATTTTATAGATTCTTTAAGCTCTTCTCTTATATTTTGTTTTATGTTGGAATTCATGTAATTCTAAGTGTACTTTCTTATATTGGATTAGGCAAAAGGGGTGGTCTCCGGTTTTCGGTGGCCTAAGATGCCCGTCACAGCCAGGCCATGTTTTAGGTCGTGACAAAATCCCTCAACAAATCGTCTATAATAACTAGCCATACAAATAAAGTATTAACATAAGCCAGAGATATAGGTCTAGCCAAATAATGAATCACCCCAATCTTAGCTGCGTCTAGCATAATACCATCCTTAGACACCTCATGCCCAGGGAGTGTCATTGAATCAAGGCAAAACTCACAGATAGAGAATTTGGTGAAAAGAGCATGATATCTAAAGGTATCGAGCACGATCCTTAAATATTGTGCATACTCATCTCTACTCTTTGAATACATAAGGATGTCGTTGATGAACACAATCATGAAGGAATCCAAGTAGGTTCTAAACACTCAGTACATTGATAACGCTCAACTTATATGTCAATTTAAGTACAAGGCGGTCATCGTCAATATATTTACCCAACTTTGGAGTCAAGGTTGAATCAACGAGGAACATATTAAGTAGTAATCAAGTAAATTCAAAATAATGGATACTTGTTAAATTCAAACAAATATTCCAAAAATATAAAAATGGTGGAGATAGGTATCTACACTAATGTTTCTTTTTGGGTTTCTTTAGTATAAATTTGGGGCTATGACTAATTAGAGTTTAAACAATTTAGTACTGATCTTAGGATTATGTATTACTAAGAGAAGTGACATGTGGATTCCAATACTCAACATTACTTTAGTAGATCAAGTGTGGGTAGGTTCGGCTATTGGTTTTTGATGCTAGTCTTTCAACAAAACACCAAACTTTCACCCATTGATTCTTTCGAATACCTAATAGGTGTGTTCAATAATTTGTAACCAAACCTCAATTTAGGCATCCCTATTTCTAGGACAACACCCATGATATAGTTAACTTCACAACCACCCTTAAGTTTAAGATAGTGATGGATTAGAAAACTACACACATAATTCTCTACCATTTCTTTGGTCTCCACATCCTTCTTTCAAGGATGATATGGATTCCTAAAGTTCACCTAAAACCCTTCTTTCGAAGATGGCTTTGAACTTTCTACAGCTTAGAGTTTTCAAAAATCAAACCCATATGGGTATTTACAGATTTCACCCACAAATCCCGATCAAGTTGGTTAAGAAATGATAAAACCCATCAACAAGAACTACTAAATAGAGGCTAACAACAACAAACCACAAACAATTTTACCCTTTTTCATACATAAAACCAAGAGGGAGATCTAGCTACAGAAAATATAAGTAAGTAAAGATATACCCATAATCTCCATTGAAATGATTTATTGAAGCTTAAGTGAATGTTACTCCAAATTTTTGACTCGTACAAATCTCCAAAGGAAGTGAGTTGTTTCTCCACTTAGAAGTTACTGCAATTTATTCTTCACCCAAAATTTATACAATATTGTCTTCTTTAAAATAGAGGCTATTAACTCAAGAATAAAACCTAACTATTAGGGAAAATTGACAATGATTATTTTAGGGTTTGAGTCTTTTTGTTAAGATCAACCATGTGCATTTCCAATTCTACCCTTGGGTCGCATTTTTTTGCCTTGCCACGATCGAATAGGGTTGGCTGCAATTGCGGCTACCATGACCGCAATTAACTTTCACGATCATAGTTTATTAACTTTGCTTGACTTTTTCAATCGCGTTCATCAGAACGTGACCATGGTAACTAAGGCCATTTCCTTCTGTAAGTCTTTAATTGCACTTTCTGACTTCTGTTTGATCATCTTCAGCTCCATTCCACATCTTTTGATGTTGTCAACTCTATGCCTGCAAAGAGTAAATATTAGTGCATTTCATCACAATTATTTCCTGTTTATTCATTCAAAACAAGGTAATGTGCACGAATGTTGAGTGCCAATGAGTGGTAAAATAGCCACTCATCAACATCCCTAACTAAAAGCTTTTGCTTGTCGCCAAGCAACACTACCTCTTACCATGAGACATAATTATCTATGCCAAAACTTCAGGCCTTAAAGATCACAGCTAGTTTAACATTAGTCACTACTATATGTAGCTCATTGCATATGGGCTAAGTTATTTTCCACTATACCCCTCATCATAAGATGCAATATCCAAGGTTACATGGGACTTCAAAGAACACTCTAGCAACAACAACTAATGCTCTAGAAGTGACTCAGTACTTTTTGACTAAAACTAAGTTATACTCTACTTGCCTCAATGATCGAAAGGCGACGAAATAACCCGCCTCATTTTTTTTCACATGCCAACCTCATAAGAAAGATAATTACAAACATTAATCTACCAAATATACAACATGGAATTTTAAGTGCAAAAGCTCTCTCCCTCACAAAAGCTACCATAAGCTTACCCCTATTTTCAATCGCCACTAAAAAGAAAGTACATTTTCAAAGATCTCAAAGGACTTTTTAAGCTTGTAATGTAGGTTTGGGTTATGGTAGGATATTATTTGGGAGTAACATCGCTACACCCTTTCTTTGACATCTACATCACACTATTTAATCAGCCTTTTTGACTATGGGTCACTCCTCTTTGTTATCTCTTTTTTCATATGCCTACCTTTAGCTTTCTTTGTTCACCACTTTTCTTTCATTCCTTTTCTTGCAACTTTCATGCACTTATTTCCTTTGTTAAATTCTTTCTTTTTCTATTCATTTGTTTTCAATGCTTATTCACATTAGGCATTTCACTGACAACTTTGTGGCCCCAAACTCTCTTCCATCAATCTTTACCACCCCCAACTTAATATTTTAGCCTCAAGTTGCATTTTTAAGTTCAAGGAGGTTATGGTTCAAAAGAGGGATAAAATAATGGTTCACGGCTTGTAATGAGTTTGTCAAATAAAGATCCAAAGGCTGAATACGGGTAACTAGGGATTATACTTATTGCATGGGTAGGATTTTTTGGCTAGAGTGGTTTCCAAAGTCACGAAGATGGCCTAAGATCATTTTCAAATTAACTATATTCAAAATTAGCTTTAAAATACTAACAGGGAATGTTCCAGATAACACAAGTGTACAGTAGATGAATGAAAATAGATGACCACACATGGCATGAAAAATTTGTCAAGGGAGCTCAAATGTCCCTCTAGCTAGTGACAAAAGTTGGAGTATCTATTTCTATTCACAAGTCAAAAATTTATGGAGCCACAAAAAGAGAAGAAATTTTGTTACAAAGTTGCTCACATCCATGCCCATGATTTTCAAAAAATTTTGGACAGAGGGGGTTGTTTATTTTTCATTATCACCTAGCACAATTTTCTAAACATGGAAACAATCGAAGCCTTAGTAGCATAATTTTTCTCACTATGGGCAAACCAACCATATGGCTACTCAGACTTCGCTAATGGTGTACAATGGGACCCCAAAATTTACAATGCTATAGGTACTTAGACTCCTCTTGCATCTATTTCTCAAGACCCAAACACGACGCTTTACCCTTAAGAATGTTGTCAATCAATCTATTAGAGGGCATAGCTAGTCATGTATCACCAATCATCAAAATAAAATTAAAGTAAAATAGAAACCAAAACTAATAACCACATGCTAATCCATAAAATGTGGGGACCATCAGAGTGCCTAAAAATGTAGCATCCCAAAACCAAAAAAAATAATAATATAAATCTGGCGGCACCCCCAATTAAAGGGAATACAGTTCCCCCACTACATGTGAAATAAGGAAAGAGTAAGAGGGGTCTCCCTAAATCTGCCTCGAGAGCTAGTCTCTCCCACTGACTTTGTACTATCACCATCATCATAATTGGCAAACCAGTTAGTAGGGGACTTGTCCTCACTGTCAAATCTAGGTAAAGGTAGTCGATGATTGGGCTTGAGCACCTTGAAGATGACCTTTACACCCTTTCCTTCTTAAAGAAATTCTCTTTTTTTTCTTTCTCTTCACTATTTTGTCATGTGAATCCCTGAGTTCCATGTCTGATGCAGCTAAGGCTAAATAAGCTCTCTCCCATCTAGCAACTGTGGCTCCCTATTTGTTCTGCTCCTTCCTGCATTTCTTATAGTCTGACTGACCTACATACGAGTGGAGAGAAGTGGAGGACTCTCCCAGTCCCTGAGGCAGTCTAGACAATAACTCCCTCACTAACTTTATCTAACTAGAGATGTCATCTAAGGTGGTGGTAGATGAGGGTCTGCAAGAGTCTGTATCCTCTTAGACTTATTTGCTCGAGTCTATTTTTCTCTTCTTGCTCTGGCCTAGGGCACCCTTACCTCTAAATTTGATCGAAAAGATATGTGGGCCTGGGAGTAACCTAGTATCTATAGCATACTCCTCTATCTGTACCCTCCTACATAGCTATGTGATAAGGGAAGAGCGGAGAAGATGTGTACCTCCATGATTTCTAGAGTACCTCCACTTTGAGTGCACAATCTTGCCTATACTGAAGGTAATTCATGATAGAAGATAGGACACCATTCGAGCTTGCATGTTAGTGACAGTGGTCATATGAGTACTTGGAGACACTCATCTACAGATGATATTTAGATAAAGTCAAGCCTCGACTATGAAATCATTCATTAGAATGTCTCTCTTAGTGGTGGTCCAGGGTCCCTCTTCTCCAGAACATAAAATATCTGCCATCCACATCCCTAGCTCACATCCCTTTGCATGAAACTGGTCCATCTCAGTATCCGGGAGCCCATATACCTTGTTGATCCTCTCTATCCTAAATTTCACTTGACTTTACCTAATAGTCATTATTGGTTTTGTGAAAGAAACTACGCTTAGGTTAGTATAGAATTCACATACTTAGTGCTCATTAGCAACACAGGGGTCCAGGGTAAATCACATCCACCCAGTCTGATTAAGTCTGACATGAAAACTTGGGAACTTTTCCACTACTTTATCTAAGCTGATACTCTTTCAGGGAGCACCTTAGTTCTTTACAGGTCTGTATAGTAGAGGTTCTGGCATTGTGTGGCCATGAATCTGGTGTAGTCAAAGTATTTCATATTTGACGCTTAGAACCTATAAGTAGTACAACTCAAACAATCATTCGCATTATCATACTAAAAACATGCTAGATCAAACATATAAGCTAAGGTGGCAATGTTATAGCGGGTTTTGAGAGAAGAAATGGATGTGTAAAAATTTTGGTTCCTGCAGACACCACCTTCAAGTATGGAGATTACGGAGCATTTTCCGTGACTGTATTACCACGATCGTGGTACCTGAGTTGTTAGTCAACAAATCTGTATAATGCTTAAAACACAATTTTAACCCCAATTCATTGATTTAACTAGGTATATCAACATTATAAATAAATCATTTAAGCCTAGAGTGTGTGATTATAGCCCCAAACTTGAAAGAATTCAAATTGAACTCATTGGGGCATTAAATTGAACACATGGTATACACAATCATTTTAACCGTTTAACACTTAAATCTAGGTACTCAAGACTTCCCCATTAGTGTGTACACCAACTGCAACAGCTAACCACAACAATAATCATCAATAAGCATGCATTCTGTAATTAAAGAATTAATTCAGGACTTTGTCTAAACTACAAGCTCTGAGTATGAAATTAAGTTAAGGATGAGGGAGTTAGGACAACATACCAAGTTTGGTTGATGCAATAGGAATAAAATGACACTTGGATATACAATGAAAAGCCACAAAATTGAGCGAATTTGAGAGAATTGTGAAAGAAATATGTGTGGGCAATTCGCATTCGGATGGTTATTTAAACTTGATAGCAATCGCGGTCCTAGCTCTGGGATCATGGTCACACGGCCTCCGTGATCACGGTGGCGCAGACTGTGGTTGCAGTAACTGAGACCAAAGATTGGGTCTCCTTCACTCTTTTCTTCAATCCAATATGCCAATTTCACGCGTTCCTTTCTAACTTTAACTTAATATTCCTATGAGCGCCGATATTCCATGGATAATACATGAACTAAATAAAAAATGAAATCTACTCTACCATGCATAAATAAAAAGGATAAGTGCAACTTTTTGTGGAATGATGGGTTTCCTTCCACCGAGTGCTTAGTTTAATATCATGGCACAACACCTCCACCATTTCCTTTTGTTCTTCAACTTAGAAGATTTAATTCTCCATCCCAACTTTTGTTCATTATGCAATGAGCGATAGAGGGACAAAAAATTCAGATCTTCCAAGTTGAAACTTGGAAGAAGCAAGGAAATGACTAGGGAGCTCCTATCTCACCATTTTGAAGACTAAAACCTTTTACCCAATTTCACTTTAAATTTTTTGTTTGACTCTTTGGGAAAAGGGGAAGACATCAATAGGCCACTAGTTGCACATCGGAAGTTTAAGTCCTTTGCCATTGATGGTGGTGCTTCCATATGCTTTTTTGGAATATTAAATTAAAAAATATAGGGATTTTAATACTTCTCTTCACAATCCACCATTTTACTAGGCGGATGGCTTCTCATCACATACTTGAGGCATAATGTTGAGAAGTGGTTTGAATGAGGTCTAACTCCTAATTCCGAAATTGCCTCCTCCAAAGCATCTTCACCCCAAAATGAACTAGAGTAATCATAAGAGACTTGCTTGGCTTTTTTTTTTTAATCTAGTAACATTTCCTTTATTCTAGCTTCTTCTTCCTCATATGATTCGGTAGAATAGGAAATCACAGAGGATATTTCGTTACCAAGCTCATCATCATAGCTTGTTTTCTCTTCTTGTTAAACCTCCAATTGGGTAATAGGCAAAGTATTGATAGTTTCAAGCTTTACTTCTTTGCTCATTTCCTCTATCTTTACTCTCTCCCATTCTAATGCCTTTTTATGTATGGCTTGTACATTCTCCCCCGTTGTAGCTACCCGATCCAAAATGGTTTAAAGCATTGCTTCAAGACTAGTGGACCTGGTATGTTGCTCTTCCTTCTTCTCATCGTAGGACCTACCAAACATATAAGAGGAACTAACAACTCGGTTAGCATAAAAAGGGAAGGGGGAATTTGGGAAATTGCTCCAATGTCCATATCGACCACCACATAAAGAAAAACCATACTCCCAATAGGATCAAAATGGTGATTCTATTTCTCTCTGGGGAGCATAGTTACAATCTCTCCCAAATTGGGTTCCATCACAATATGGACATGGGTTATAAAGATATGACTGCCAACTACAAAAATCATATTTATCGAAAGATTCCACGGATACAAGTAAAAAAAAAAAAAATCAACCTAACACAAGAAACTAAAGAAAATCACAGACAAATGTTTAAAAGCTTTAATTCAAGAAAGTAAGCTAAAATTTAAAACTAACCTAATACGCCAAATTGTTTCCCGCCAATGACACCATTTTTGATAACGCTCAACTTACACGTCAATTTAAGAGCACAGAAGTCGTCTTTAATATGTTTAACCAACTTTAGATTCAGGGTTGAACCTATGAAGAACAATGTGAATGGCGATCAAGTTAATTTGAAATAATGGATAGTTTTATGTTTTCAACAAATGTTACAAGAATATAAAATTGGGAGAGATAAGTATCTACACTAATGTTTCTTTTTGGGTTTATTTAGTATATATTCGGGGCTATGAGTAATTAGAGTATAAACAATTAAGCACGGATTTTGGGATTATGTTTTACTAAGAGAACTGACATGTGGATCTAATAGTAAACTTCACTTTAGTAGATCAAGTGTGGCTAGGTTCGTCTATAGGTTTTTTATGCTAGTCTTTCAACAAAACACCAAACTTTCACCCATTGATTCTTTCGAATACCTAATAGGTGTGTTCAATAATTGGTAACCAAACCTCAATTTAGGCATCCCTATTTCTAGGACAACACCCATGGTATAGTTAACTTCACAACCACCCTTATGTTTAAGATAGTGATTGATTAGAAAATGACACACTTAATTCTCTACCATTACTTTGGTCTCCACATCCCTCTTTCAAGAATGATATGGATTCCTAAAGTTCACCTAAAACCCTTCTTTCAAAGATGACTTTGAACATTTAAGAGTTTGGAGTTTTCACAAATCAAACCCATATGGGTATTTAGAGATTTCACCCACAAATCCCGATCAAGTTGGTTAAGAAATAATAGAACCCATCAACAAGAACTACTAAATAGATGCTAACATCAACAAACCACACACACTTTAACCCCTATTCATACATAACCCCAAGAGGGAGATCTAGCTACACATAAGATAAATAAGTAAAGATATACCCATAAGCATCATTGAAATGATTTATTAAAGATAAGTGAATGTTGATTCAATCTTTGGACCCCCACAAATCTCCAATGGAAGTGAGTTATTTCTCCATTTATAAGTTACTCCAATGTACTCTTTACCCAAAATTTATATAATATTGTCTTCTCCATAAATGGAGGCTATGAACTCAAGAATAAAAAATAACTAATGGGGAGGATGAATGTTATTATTTTAGGGTTTGAGTCTTTTTTGTAAGAATTAGGATTAACTATGTGCATTTCCAGTTCTGCCCTTGGGTTGAATTATTCCACCGTATAGCGATCGTACAGGCTTGCCCACAACTGCGGATTTCACAACCATGATTAGCTTTCCCTACTGTGATTGATTAACTTTTCTTGACTACCGCGATCGCAGTCGTCAGAACATAACCACAGTAACTTAGGATAGTTCCTGCTCTAAGTCTTCAACTGCACATTCTTTCTTTCTTTTGATCATTTTCCTCTCCAATCCACATATTTTGATCTTATCAACTCTATGCATACAATGTGTGGATAATAGTTTATTTCATCATAATGATGTCTCATTTATTCATTCAAAAAAAGGTAATGTGCATGAATATTGAGTGCAAATAAGTGGTAAAATTGTCACTCATCATTCATCAAATCCATGAACGCGAATGGGGTATTAGTTAAGATGAATGACTTTACCAAGAACTCATTATGACCATAATGGATCCTTAAAATTGTGTTCAGGATATCCTCAACCCAAATCCTCAGCTAATGGTAGCCAAATCTCAAATCAATCTTAAAAAATACTATCGCTCCCTGAAGCTGGTCAAACAAATCATCAATGGAGGCATAGGATAGCGGTTCTTCATAGTCACCTTATTAAGATGCCCATAATCAATACACATGCATATGGATCCATCGTTCTTCTTCACAAATAGAATAGGACCTCTCCAAGGAGATACACTCAGTCTAATATAAACCTTACCAAGAAGATCTTAAAGATGAGAATTCAGCTCTTTGCGCTCAGTAGGAGCAATATGGTAAGGTGCCATATAAATAGGTTGAGTACAAGGCTCGAGGAAAATAGAAAACTCAATATCAAAGATAGGGGAAAAGAAGGAAGATTGGTAGGGAATATATCAAGAAACTCACAAACTACAACAACAAAGTCAAATGATGGACTCTCCATTCTAGTATCACAAAGATAAGCGAGATAAGACTTGCAAGCCCTGAAAATAAGCCTCCTAGATTGAATAAAAGAAATAGTCCCCATCAGCTCATAGCTAACTGATCCCTGCCACACGACTGAGCATATACCATGCACGACCAAAGTAATGGTCTTGGTAAAAAAATTCAGGTCTTATGATGGTGGGATAACCAGTCCATTCTCAGAATCACATTAAAGTTGACCATATCTAAAATAATATGATTAGAAAGAGTATCAACATTTATAATAGTCACAACACAGTATCTGAACATCCGATCCACTATTAAAAATCACCCAAAGGAGTAGATACACGTAATGGAATGGATAATAAATCCCAAGATAACTCTAATCATGTAGCATAGCAGATAGATACATATGAATAAGTGAATCCCATATCTAATAAAACAAGGTCCAACTGATGGAGCACCAAAATCGTACCTGTAGTTAAAATATCCAAACACTCAGTCTCAAGTTTAGCAAGTATGCATGCAACTGATCATGCTTGCCATCTGGCTGGGCTCCTGGCCATGCTCGTATCCTGCCTTCCTGAGAACCTCCTTGAGTACCCTAGAAAAAAACCTACGACCTTGAAACCATCTCTAGATGGGGGATGATTTGGTCTAATAAGGGGAAAACTCTGATCTAAAGCAAAAATCACCCCACGACTAGGGAAATCGCGTAAATAATGACCACGAGCTCTATAACTATAACATGTATGAGGAGTTGAACCAGAACCTATAGATCTGACATAACCAGAATAACCACCACGTCTAGAATGACCTGATAAGGAACCTCTGAAAGACTGACAAATAACCTGACCAGGAGAATTACTAGTACTAGATTGACCTTCTTCAGTACTTTGAAAAGGTGCCTAAAGAGGTCGAGTGGGCTGACTCTTATACTGATAGGATGGAATCAGAAGATATCTACTAAAAATGGCTATGTCTATATTGAGAACTACTATGGCTCCTACTAAACCTTGCCTAATGTCTAGTCCTTCTATCACTATCCCTATATGCCTCATGATGAACCTCTTCCTTTACCTGAGCATGATTAGAAACCTGAATAAAAAACCTACCCATAGTAACTAAACTCTGAGTAGGCATATGAAGGGGAAGTCTCAATACTCAAATAAAGAAACAAACTATTTAATAATCAGTACCCAGAATAGAAGTAGCATACCTAGCTAACTCATAAAAATAAGCCTCATACTCCACAACTAACATAGAACGATGCTCCAATCTAGAACTGATCCCTCAAATGATCTCTAAGGACGTGAGGTATATACTTCACCAAGAGCATCTCGGAGAACTGAGTCCACATCAAAGGAGAAGTTCTAGCTTTTCTAGAATCCATATAACCTCTTCATTAATGTCGATAGGTCAAGTCCTACTGAAATATGGTGTAATCCATACCATAAGTCTCAACATGCCCAAATTATGGAGCCTATCCTCACAAGCAATCAGGAAATCATACACATTCTCACCCGGAGCACCAAAAATCTTAAGAGAAGCCAATCATAAACATCTCTGCTCTTTAGCAAACATAGCAGGCTGGGCACCTACTGGCTTAGTAGCTATCGACTGAGCAACCACTAGTGCAGGAGGGACCTCAACTTTGGGAACCATAGCTATAGATTGTTCCCCTACCTCTATACCACTCTAATCAGTAGACCTTGCATCATCAGTTTGTGCACTACTGACTAACCCTTAAAGCTGAACTAAAGTATCTTAGAGAATTGAAGAAGAAATGAACCCTAGAGGGACTAGGCTAGTCCCTGGACCACCACAAGCTGGGGAGAAAAAATCTGTCTCATGAGCGAGAATAGGGTCTGGTGAAGGCCCCGTCTACTGGACCATAATAGAGGACACATATATAGGTTGTCTATGATCTCTCGGTTATGAATAGGGGTAGGATCCGTTGGCTTTGTCTTGAGACCCTCATCTTATATTTTGGTAGCACGTGTCCTAGCTATCTATAAAAGAGTGAAATTAAAAGGATGTTGTATAAGCCAACTTAGACTCTTAGCATGAAATGAGTGAAAAAAGTGAAAACTCCTAACAATGTCCCATAGCCTCCTAAAGAAAGGAAATAAATGTCATCATTCTGATTCGCAGGACTCTACTAGAGACCTTCTATTGTACTAATAATATCGATGAGACCTAGGCTCTAATGCCAATTTATCACACCCTAATTTATGAGTCATTATAGCACCTATTGTATCCCTCCAGTAGGTAAGCCAAACTGTAATCTGGAGGTAAACACAATGGGTTAACTTGATGAAATTCCCAATATAGGAAAAAATAAAAAACATAACTTATAAATAAGTATAGTATTTAAAATAGATAAAGATACTCAACATAGATACCATCCCATGACTTGGTAGAGCTAGTAAAAGAGCATATATTAATAATAATATAAATCAAGTATCTAGAATAGTCAATAACATCTTTCTAAAATTAAAAGACTGAACATAGAAAGATAAAAAGAAATAGGTGACTTCAATTCTAAGAGCTCACCCTATTTCTACATATCAACAAAGCGTGAATGTCGATCCACGACGAAAACTAGTACTCGGAGCAACACCAAAAAAGGATAGAAATATAGTATGAGTACCAAAACCACGGGTACTCTGTAGTCATCATCGGTTGAAAAAGCTAAATCATGATATAAGTATGATAAAATGTGAGATAACACAACTAAGTTAAGGTATAGACATACTTGAAGAAACTCCAACATCGTTGTGTATACATAAAAAAATAAACTAAAATGATAACATAGCGTAACATAAAGCATTAACACATGCAATTATAACAACAAAATTGGCTCCTATACGCCAATTAGTGCGGAAAAGTAAATAACCCATTGCAAGCTCCTATAAGCCTGGAAGGTACAAAAAGATAGAATAACCCACCTCGTCATTTATCAACCTCATAATATCATTGGAATTCATCCAAGTTATGCCACACTATAACTATCATTTGTCCATATTCACCGTTTGCCAATTAATAAATACTTATCAACTAACCATCATGTAACAACTAATCCTTATGTATCAATAAATTATATGTTATCATTAAAACATCTCGTACAATGAATTCCCATATAGAAGCTAATCATTAGTTATCAAGTAGTTATTATTTATATGCTGACCAACATTTATCAACTAATCCTTATATCTCTAGAAACCATTTATATCATACCACATTGTAACTATTTCCTCATTTTATACTTAGCTGTCTCTATTGCCAATCTCACACCTAGTATTTTTATATCATAATAAGTATGACATCATAGTATAAGGTATATATATATATACGGACTAGAATCAGTATGCATAATCAATAATATTCTCTTAGATATTATGAACAATAGCATCATCAATATAATAGCCATCCTCTAAATTTCTGTCGAGTATAAATAATTGATATCATCATTATATCATAGCCATCATTTGGCTTTCTATTGGGTATAAATGATCAATATCATCATCATTGCCATAAATATCCTCTGAACTTTTATTAGGTATAAATAATCAATATCATCATTATTATTTGGACTTGAATCAGTAATTGTATATTTCATACTAAAGTAATATCTAGACTTGAACCGATAATCATATCACCATTATCCTGGCCAATACAATAATCATTAGAGTATCTGATAGCATATCCATGAACATAGTATATGATCAGGATCAATAATCATAATAGAAATCGTGAGCTCTAGCATAATCAATAGCATAGTTGCCAATATAGTTAATAAGAATGATCATTAGCCTAATCAATAACATAATCACTAATATAATTAATAAGCATGCTCTTTAGAATAATCCATACCATATCCGAAAATATAGTCAATAAAAATGATTTCTAACATAATCAATATGTACTATCAAGCATAGGCAATAACATATCAATAGCCCAGCTATTGTCTTATCATTAGCATTATAGATAGGTTATCATTTGTATAGTCGATAGCTTACCAATAACTTCATCAATAGCTAATCCATGGCATATTATATAGTTTATTCATAGCATAATAAATAACTTAATTGCCAATGTAGTAATTAAGCATCACCTATTGCATGAACAATAGCTTAAACACTAATATATCGATAAGCTTGATCACTGGCATAGGTAATATCTCATAGGTCGTCTTAATCAATAGCCTAATTTATGGCTTGGTCAATATTATAATTAAGGGCTTATTCAATAGCTTATTCAGTAGCCTAATCAATAGCTAAATCAATAGCTCATTAATAACATGCGCTTAATCAATAACCCATTCATGGTATACTCGTTAAGTATTTCATCATAACCAACAAGTACCAAGGCATCCTAATATCACGAGAATAACCATCTTCCTAGATGTACATGCGTGTATCAAAGGGTCTTCAATAACTATCACAAGTATTGGTATAAGGTGGGTCAAAGAGCCTACTTCTAAATCTCTAAAATCATTTACCAAGCATTGTCTACCCCCAAATAGGCTAAAGTGTCTAAATCTACAATTAGATATCGAAGAATCCACTACTAACCTTTTGATACCAATTCCTCCTAAGTTAGAGCAACAAAGTAGATTCTACCTAAGGTAGGGAAATTTGGGTAGCTTTCAAACTAAACTCAATTGACCAAGGCAATCTACTCATTAGTTTAGTAACTAGAGCATTTTCGGCCTAAGCTAATCCAACAAGGCCATCTTCATCAAAGGTAATGGTTAACTAGGTTAATCATGCCCAAAATGATATCAAAATAGCATAAATAATCCAACTAATCCCACGTATTTTAGTTTACCACACAAACACCTAAAACCCATACCAAATCTAACACGATATTATAAACATACTATGAATTACCTAAATCTGACAAAGGGTAAAACCTAGCCTACCTGGATATCGAAGAAAGCTTAAAAAATCCTCTAAATCAATGCTTATTCCTTTTGAGAGATACTACAAGATGCCAAGCTATCAAAATCACATATTGTTCATCAATACAAGAACAATGATACACATATTGCACTATTATGATTTGGGTTCAAAAATCACCCAAAAATCTCATGTGGGTCCTATTTATGGAAAATCATATTTTTGAAACCAACTTAATGTTCGGTTATGCTCAAGGATTCATTACCCTCAAGAATGAATGAACTTCAAGCTAATTTGAGGCTAAAATAAAGTCCCCAAGGCTTTGAGATTTTTTAACAAGAAATGAGAAAATCCATTATGAAAAAGTTGATATCTTACCACAAATCAAAAGATAATCACGAAAAAAGTATTAGCCATGCTCCTAAATTACCCATAAGCCTCAATCCCAAGATATCTTCTTATTTAGGGTTTTAGTCTTAAGAGAGTGGAAGAAGAATGAGGAAAATCATGCAAAAAGGGTCTATTTAGACCCATACCAGATTCTTGGGTGACTCTATCGCAACTCAACTATCATTACTGTGATATATTATAGGTGTCAAATGAGTTTCTATCGTGACAAAGGTATCGCAATTTCTATAAATTGGGCCAAAACTGTCACTATCGTGATGCACCAAATACAGTTGAGACTAAGAACTTTTCCAAGTCTCCACTAAGCCCTTGGAATTCATTTGGAATCCCATATAGGTAAACATACTATTTAACCCTGTCAAATTTGATGTTCCAAACTCAATGGCATAGTCAAAATTTCCATCTGAGGTCATTAAGACAAAAGATAGGTCCCACACCAAAATTTTATTTTCTTAACAAAGTCCCCTAGCCTAAAATCAATTTCTTGGAGATGCTGGAACATAAAATTTGAGTTTTTTTGACTGAAGTCTCTATCTGGTGGCCATTTGGAATCAAGGAACACTTCAAAACAGGGAATTGGCTCTAAAAAACAAACGAACTGTATGGTAAACAAATTGTTTGTTCCAATAAGTCGTAAATGACTTGAGGGAGAAATAGGGAAGCTCTAATGATGAAAATAAGAGGAAATATGGAAAATTGCCTGAAGGGTGATTATAAAAGACAAGGTATGAAAGATCCGCACGATATAGAATGAAATAAAAAAAGGTTCCTATTATATCTTATAGCCTATAGAAGATGGATACAGACAGCTACGTACTTATTTGCGAGATTCAACTAGATATCCTATTCTTACAATGATAAGACTAATGAAAACCTAGTAACAATTTATCATGACCCAAAAACCAAAGGTCTTGTTGGAACTTATCGCGACAAATCTTGACAAGTAAGATTATCACCCAAATTGATATGAAATGAAGGATAAAATCAAAATCAAAGGAAATACTCCTAGAACGGAGATGAATCACACATATATAGTAAAATTAGAAAGTACATAACAAAAATATACCATAAGAGTATTGATACGACTCAAACCAGGGCCTAGTCGTGTCGGCTATCTCAAGTCAAACCATGACTGGAGACCAACCCCAAAACCTAAAACATTAACCGCCTTACAACCCATGTTAGTTGAATTCCAAACATAAAGAAAGATGAGATAATTTTAAATTAAAGACATGAAAATTAGTCTAAAATCAAAATCGAAGCTACAACCAACTAACCATCCATTACCAACCCAATATCAATACCAATACCAATGCTAACACTAATACCAACACCACCCACACCCATAGTAGTCTGACAAAGCCTCTAACTAGATACAAAGTATATCCAGTCTGGACATGCCCCCAATCATAGACAAAATAAAAACTTAGGAAATAAAAATGATATAAAGAAGTCCATATTATAAAATGGGGTCTTTTGAAATATGGAAGCTGACCACTTCAGTCTGACTCAAAAGTTTTCCCTGAATTACTAAGTCACTGAGTAGGAGGAGTGAAAGTATGGCTGGTTGCTACATCGCAAAAGGAAACAACAGCCAAAGACGGTTAGCGGGGTTAATGCAAGCATGTAACTCAGGGATAAAGATAAAGTAATGCCATTAATTCAAAACTAAATCAAATAAATGTATGCAATGACATGCATATATATACATATATCCAATCGGGATAGGGATCAAGGTTTAGAAGGCATTTACAACCTTAACCTAGATTGTGTAGATTTTCCGTCATAAATCCACCCACATGCTATATGGGTTTGTTGTTACCTCCTGAATAAAACCCAATGCGTATAGCTGCACAAACCAGAGATATCATAGATGGTCAAGGATTCCCTTCGCCCTCCATGGTACATATATATAAGTATAGAATTGGGGTATTCACATGTACCCCGCAAGAATATAGTTACCAAAACCAATCCTCATGTCAGTAAACATGAGTTTCCAGTGTACGTCTTTCAGACTCACACCTTCATGGCTAGCTATCAGAACCCTCATTATTTCCCAATTAAAACATTTAGCCCACAACCAAACCACTAATTCCAAGAGTCAATTATTAAGGAATTATAAGTTGTAATATCATATAGACTATAGCTTTGAAGCAATGTCATTATCCAAAACTTAGGGGTTTCTCATATACCCCACAGAATCCATTAGTAAAATAACTTGTTGGATTCCTATTTACCCCACAAGGTTTTGATAATATAATCACTTAGGGGATTACCGTGTACCCCACAAGGTTTTCAAAGCCATCCTTAACTGTTTGACCAATTATACAATACATTAGTTTAAAGAAATAAGTTAAACCAAACACTTCAGGGATTCCATTGTCTCGCTAATTTAAATTCCCACCTTTCTCATAACTACTAACCACTTTAGAATATAGGGTCGGGGTCATAATCACTTCAAAAGTCACAAGTTTAAAGAAAGTTACCTTTATTAAATTCCACCACTATACTCATTAACCAACTTGTTCAACACCATATTTAAAACATAGAAAACCATACTTAAACCATTGAAAAGCATTATTCAACCATAGGCATTACAATATCCCAACCTTTATTTCAAAACCATAATAATACTAGGAAAGCCATACATTAAAACATGTGCTTTAAGTAAAATAACAGTGAGGGAGGAGTGATGCCTGAAATACCAAGGAATTTGGCAAAAATTGCACCCTTAGAACCCTAGATGACCACTTTTTTTGAAACCCTAGCCTTAGCTTGAAGAAAGCGTTTGAGAGAGAATTTGAGAGTGTTTTATTGGGAATGATTTATTAATGAAGTCTCAAAGGAGGTTTTAATTCGTGGTATCAAAGAAACTTAAAATTGAGTCTTTCTCATAAGATAAGGAATTTTAAATAACAATATCCTTGATAGGCATAATTTGTGAAAAATCACCACAGTTTCTCAACATAGATATGTGGAACACCAAGTAAAACATAACTCAATATAGAGGGAATCTCCAATTCATACCGACATACCGAGGACTGAGCTTCCCCTTCTTCCCAAATTGCATTACCCCCTTTATGGGACATACCTTTAAAAATACCCTATCCCCGATCTCAAACTCTAACTTCCTATAAATCACATCCGTATAAGACTTTTGGCAAATTTGGACGGATTTAAACCTATCACCAATCACCTTTAATTTAACCATAGCTTGGTAACCCAAATTTGGGCTAAACATCTCTACCTCACTAGCCTTGAACCACCAATATAGGAGACCTACACCTCTTACCATAAAAGTCCTCAAATAAAGCCATCCCAATTCTAAAGTGGTATCTTTTATTATATGAAAACTATAGTAGAGGAAAATGTTCAACTCAACTACCACCATAGTTTGTAGCGTAAGTCAAATCACATCACAATGTCTGAATAGTTCTTTCTACTTACCCATCTGACTGTAGGTGGAAAGTTGTACTAAGACTTACTTTAGTCCCCAAACCTCACTAAAATGACCACCAAAAGTGTGATGAGAACTAAGCCCCACGATCCGACATGATAGAAACTGGTACCACATGCAATCTCACAATCTCTTAGAGGTACAATCTTGCATAATCCTCTTCTTAGAAATTAGTCCTCACTAACAAGAGTGAGCAAACTTTGTCATCCTATCAAGGATGACCTAAATAGAAACAAACTTATTCTGAGATCGAGGAAGGCTGGTAAAAATATCCATACTGATCACTTCCCACTTCAACACATATAACTCAATTTCTTTACATAATCCTCTAGGCCTGAAGTGCTCAACTTTCACTTCCTAACATACTAGGCACTTAGCCACATCCTGCTTCATATTGTTCCACCAATACTGTAATACCCCGTATGTTCTTAGCTCAACTTAGCTCTTAGTGATCACTTAAGACACTTAGAACCTAAAAATAAAACTAAGTGTTGAGACTTAGTCATTTTTAAAGATCTAAAAAAACTTTGATAATTTTATTCTAGACTTTTCCAACATAAGAATGTTGATTTTAAATTTGTTTCATGGTCGGGGGTGTCAAAGGTACATCTCGAGTATGTTTTGAAATTTTTGGACAACCGTAAGGACATGTTTGAAATTCTAAAATATTAGCTGTGCACGATTAGCATGCGGCGTACACTCCAGTTCATCCCTGAGGGAGCACGTGATAGAGAATATGGCGCATGATACATACTAGTTCTCCAGAGCATGCAATACATATTCTATAGCGCGCTCCCATATTTTAATTCTTCTAATTTCGCGTATTGGAGGGCAATGGGGTCATTTGCCTCATATCAAAATTTTCCTAAACAAAGGATTTCACCCTCCAAAAGCATTATACATAATATTATACATCTTTTCTCTTAAAATAAAGAACCCATGCCCTAAGAAATCAAGAACAATTCCATTACTCCTTCTTCAAGGAAGTCAATAATCAAAGCTTTCGGGTTCAAGAACTTCAAGAAGTATCTTCAAAAACATTGTTAGTAATTCAAAGTTCAAGACTCTACATTTAATTAGTCAAATAAGGTTTGTGGGGTTATGAACAAGGATACTCCTTTCATCTTTATACCTAAAATTCGTTTTTCATAAAGATGAATTTAATTGAATTACAATTAGGGTTCATACCCAAAGTATCTTATTTTGAGTTACGAATTTTTAAAGTGATTGAAGTATGAATTCCATATTTGTATTAATTTAGAGAACTCTCTTTTATGATTTAAATACCATGAGTATGATTTGAGACATTGATTACAGATTTCCACATATGTTTAAGCATGGTATTGTAATGTTGATTTCATTATATTAATAGTGTTGTAGTATTTCAAGAAGTGTGTTGAGCATGATATTTTGTTATGAATTTACATGAGTTTAAAACATGGGTCTTAAGCACTAAGTTTGAGTGTTGATATTACAAGAATATTATGCTTTTAAGCTCCCTATGACTAGCTTATATTCAGATTTTGAAAAAGACTTTATCTTTTGATCCATAGCTAAGATATGGAATCCATTTTACAATTTTGACATCAGTTACTTGATTTCATCTTTACTTTTCATATGATAAAAGTGAGTCCTTCCTACACTTATCATGCATGACTTCAAAGAAGATTACAAGTACATCTTTTAGAACTAAATGCTATGAATCACAATATTTATACAGTATGCTTTATCAGTCATAATTTATGGTTTTCAACTTTTAGTTACTCAAGCTAATATGAGCCATTAATATTTAACATGCATTATTTATGAGATATATGTACATTCCGTTACTATTTTACTTATGCATTCACCCCGATATACTCAGTGTATTCTGAAAGTACTGATCCACATATACATCTATCTGCTAAATTATTCAATAATATAGGTTTAGGTGCTTAATTCTAGTAGCGTGATTGACCATGGGAATATCTATTTGCATCTCTAATAGTTGGTGAGTCCTCATAGTTCGAGGACCCAACTATTAAGATTTCTTGCTTATTAAAGTAGATTGTTTCATTATTTTTAGTCAGTTCCAGTCAGTTGGGGATCTATCCCGGCAACACTCTAGTTATTAGTAGTAGAAGCTTATCAGACTGTTTGTTATAATTCAGATTTAAAGTATTGGTTGTCTACACTTTTAAGTTGAATATTTTCAGACATTATGTTTAGTTAATTTTAGTTCAGTTCAAATAGTATTTAGCATTTCAGTATTTTTGCATGCCTAGATTTCTTTACTATGAGTTTTAAATTTAGTAGAAGGCTTATAGGGTTATCTTGAGACTACTCATAGTCTTGAGCACCGTGTGATTTCTCGTAACCCATATTTGGGGCATTACAAACTTAGTCACTTCTACTCCAATGTTAGTACTACCTAATGGTACAAATAGATTTGTTGTCTATTGTGATGCTTCTAGAGTTGGTCTGGGTTGTCTTTTTATGCAGAGAGGAAAGTTCATAGCCTATGCCTCTAGACAAGTTAAGCCCAAAATAAATAGATATCCTACCCACGATCTTAAGTTAGCTGTTGTTGTGTTTGCATTGAAAATCTAGAGGCACTATCTTTATGGGGTGCATGTTGATGTGTTCACGAATCACAGCAGCTTGCAATATGTGTTTACGCTGAGAGAGTTAAATCTCCATCAGAGAAAGTGGTTATAATTGTTGAAAAATTATGACATGAGTGTTTATATCATCCGGGATAGGCCAATATTATGGTAGAAGCCCTTAGTAGATTGTCTATGAGCAGTGTTGCTTATGTGGAAGGTGATAAGAAAGAATTACTTTGGAAAGTTCATAGGTTGGATAGGTTAGGTATCAAGTTGGTTGACTTAGCTGAGGGTAATATTTGGGTTCAGAGTAGTTCAGAATATTTTTTAGTTTCTCAGATTTCCTGAGTCACATGATTGACTGAGTTCTATAGATCATAGATTAACTGAGATTATCATGATAACGTGACATGGCTCAAGGAACACAACTATATTTTTTGGGTACTAGTACGCCCAAGACTCGATGGAAGGAAACTGACACATATAACAGACTTGATCATAACATGTAGTCCACAATTCAGCTTATCATAAGTAGGAGATTTCACACTAAGCATAGTTCTCAATATCTTATGTATGGAAGGAAAATTCATACAACACGTGTATACTTACATATCTTCAATAGCATTCTCAATCCATATCACAATAACGACGCATATCAATCATGTGGAATTCATGTGAAATCATAAAGCATAGAGCATGGACTTGTTATTTAAGCATTATTAAATCATGGGAAATGAATTCTATCATCCTAGGCATTTTATCAAACACTTTGCATGCATTTTTTTTAGCTTAGGTGTGTTTTCATGAATTTCCTTGTATTAAACCACATAAAGTTCATGGCTTTCAACTAACGAACACATATACTTCCTGAAAACACCTTTAGATATCATCTTGAAACTTAAACAACAATCATCAACATGTACATGGTCATATAACAACAAGAAAATCACAATATAATATTTAAAGCATAGTTCTTGAGCTCTATGAACGAAATGGATCCATAGATGAACACTACACATACCTTAGATGGATGATTCTTGATGATTGATAGAGAAATTTGCTTGAACTTGAATCCCCAATTGAAAACCCTAATGTGTTCTTGAGAGGATTTTGAGAGAAAGAGTATGTTTTAGTGAAATAAGGGCTTAATTCTGTGTTTATGTAATATATATAGTGGTGGATAGATGACCCAAATACCCCTTTAGATGCGTCATTTAATTTTTGTGAAAATTACCCAATTTGAGCCCCAGCGCGGCGAGGAGATATCGCGTTGCCCCCCATTTATGACCTGGAAACTCACCGCGATGCAGTGGAATTGAGGAGAGACACTATAAATTTACAAATGTCATTTTGTCTTATGGCGCGACGCGCCACTTACTAAAATGACGTTGTTGAAACTTTAAATCTCCATAACTTCTTCACCGGGTGGCCGTTTTAGGCGAATTTGGTATCAATGGAAAGCTTATTCAATTCTATACAATTTGGATGGTATAAATCTGCCAAAATACAACCTATAAAATAATTTATGCTCATTCAAAGATGACCTATGTGAAATCATACATGAAAACTTGGTGGATTCAAAAGTTCATAGGTTGGCTTACTCTAAGTGACTCTTATGAACGTGCTTAACACATTATAAGATCTATTATCATTAGGATACTCATGCTAATTCATTTAATCCAATATGAATCACAAGATAGGAGTTTTTATGTGTAGGAATAATAGTTTATTTTCTAGCTTAGAAATATACGGTGTATTACAATATCTCCCCCTTGGAAGCATTCGTCCTCGAATTAGACTGAGTAAAATGAAGATAGACGATAAACTGGAGTACATGCAAGAAATACACTATTGGAACATGATCTCTTGATGGACATGACTGATAAGCTAAATATATCATTGACATGCATATCTAATGTATGAGTAACTGATTCATGAATGCATAACTGAGATTTCTGATAACTGAGTTCTCCTAATGAGAATGAATATTTGATGCATAATTATACACTAGACTGATACATGACTGCATGACTGAATATTCAATGGTACTTGATACAATATTTGTGATAAAACGTGAACATGAACTGAATACCAAGTTGTATAGAATACTAAACGGGAAACCGAATAAGCTTAAGGAGAATTTTTACCTTGAGCTTGATCACGATTAGTGGAGAAGAGGTGAGGATACTTGGTATGCATGTCTTCTTTTTCTTCCCAAGTATCTCCCTCAAAGGACTGATTTCACCAAATAACTTTGACTTGAGGGACTTCTTTGTTCCTCAGTCTACGAGTCTGGTAGTTTAGAATTTTCACCAGAATTTCCTCATAGAAGAGACTGTTCTGACTGTCAATGCTCTGAATAGGGACTACGATTGATGGATCACCTATACTCTTCTTAAGCAAAGAGACATGAAAGACTTGATGAACTGAGACTAAATCTGAAGGTAATTCGAGCTCATAAGCTACCTTGCCTAAGCGATTAAGAATCTTGAAGGCACTGACATATCGGGGACTGAGCTTTCCCTTCTTGTCAAACTGCTTCACTACCTTCATAGGAGAGATCTTTAGATAGACATAACCATCGACCTCAAACTCAAGATTCTTTCTACGAACGTTAACATATGACTTATGTTGGCTATGAGCAGCCCGGAGTCTTTCTCTACTTAACTGGACTTTCTCTAAGGCATCGAATACTAAGTCAGGCCCTATGACTGAGGCCTCACTAACTTTGAACCATCCGATTGGAGATTTGTACCTCCTACCATAGAGTGCTTTGAACGGATCCATTTTAATACTAGAATGACAGCTATTATTATATGCAAACTCAATCAAAGGCAAGTGGTCATCCTAACTTCCCTTGAAATCAATTTCACACTCCCTTAGAATATCTTCAAGTGTTTAAATGGTCCTTTCTGCTTGACAATCTGTCTGAGGATGAAAAGCTATACTGAGATGAGCTTGGGTACCCAGACTCTTTTGGAATGCTTTCCAAAAGTCAGAGGTAAACTGGTACCTCTGTATGAGATAATAGATAATGGATCAACGTGTAATCTAACCAACTCCCTGATATAGAGTTTGGCGTAATCCTCTACTGAATAAGAGGTATGGACTAGAAGTAAATGGGCTGACTTTGTAAAACACCGATTATCTGAACTAGAATGCTACACGATGCTTATGACCTTGAGGGACCACAAGCTAACCCATGACTGATATCTGTACCTGTACACTGCAATATATAACATAATAGTGCAGAAAACATGGACATGTAGTCCATAAGGTTCAACTGAATAAAAATCTATCAAAACATACTATCCATATGGGTGAAAGATACCCAAAACAACTGAAAACTGAATCAAATTTGAAATAAATATGAATACTGAATCTGAAGGCCTCTAAGTACTTTCTAAATATGGAGTTGAATGAAAATGTCTCCAACTAACTCCGTCTAGACAAACTGAGCTGAAATAATAAATAAAATAAAATAATAACGCCCTCAAATGGATGAGGACTCAGTGTAACTCTGTGGCTGGATTCTACTGCTGATCTAGAGCTAGTGTCTCTGAACCTATGGTATAACATGAAAGAAAGCACCATAGCATAAATGCATCAGTATAACTAGAGTACTGAGTATACGAGTGAGGTAGGCTAATGCAAAAGGGTTTACATGCATGAACAATGCTAACTTACTTACTTATATGAACGTGAGAGTGTAAATATACATACATAGTAACTGAGATCGTGAGTTCATGATAGCTAGATCTGTATGCTAATACATGGTTTACTGATAACTGACATAACTGAAATTGTAGTTTTGATAACATGGGTGACAGTATCTGACTGTCTTAAATATGTTGGAACTATCGAAGTTCCGCACTATAACTGAATTTGACTGTATCTGACATTCCTGGTATACTGATACCTGAAGAACTAGCTATGTTCTTTTACTGGGACTGAGTATTAAATTATGGGAGGTAGTTGTTAAATGGACATGCTCTATATGTGCCATTATCGCTAAGCTGGGGTCCAATCTCTGCCCTGATTGGAAGGGTGTCAATACTGCGCCACTGGTAAGGACAATATATGAGAAACCCTTATATAATAGGTAACTCCAGTAAGAATGGTAGGAACCATTATATAATAGGTTAATCCATCTCATCTACCCTCATATAATAGGCTACTATGTCTCAACCTATAGTGGCTACATAGTTCTGGAATGTAAGGATGACTGCTAAGAATCACACCCTCATATACAGGTGAGTTCCCATCCTTGGGTTCACTTGGTGCTAAATCCTACTCCCATCTAAAGTGAGTGAACATGATTTAACTGACTATACGTGAGTGGAACTTACTGAATTCCATTGACTGATGGAATACTACTGATCTCTTATATCTGACTGAGACCATGAGGTTTCCTGAGTCACATAACTGACTGAATTTTACTGAATCATGGCTTGATTTTGTATATCGTGAAACATGACATGGCTCTAGGCACAAAACTATAGTTTTTGGGGACGAATACCCCCAGGAATCGATGGAAGGAAACTGACACAACATGACTGAATTGATCATAAGATTGGACTCCACAATTCACATTATCATAAATATGGGATATTATACATCATGTAGTTCCTCAACATATTAAGCATGGTAGGGAGTGCATAGCTATATTTCATGTGCATATTATGTATCTCCATTATCATATAAGTTTCATACCACAACAATAGAAACACATGAAACGCATGGAATTTATATTTAAGTATATAGCTAACATGGACTTGTCATTTAGACATCATGGAACTATATAAACATGAATTTCCACCATCCTAAGCATTTTATCAAACAACTTGCATGCATTCTTTAAGGCATAGGTGTGTTTCATAACTTGTACCATTTTACACTACCTAAAGTTCATAGTTTTCAACGAACAAGCATATATATTCCATGAAAACACCTCTAGATATCATCTTGAAAATTAAAAAACAATCATCAACATGTACATGCTCATATCACCACAAAAAGTCCACAAAATAGTTTTTAAAACATGGTTCTTGATCTGTATGAATGGATTGGATCCGTAGATGAACACTATGCATACCTTAGAAGGAAGATTCTTGAGGATTGACAGAAGAATTTCCATAAAATTGGATCTTCAAGATTGATTATGCCACCTTAGTTGTTTTTATCCTATTGTGCTCTTGGTTAATGAACTTTGAGATGTTAATAGGGTTGTAATATGTTTAGAAACTATAAATTTCGTAAGGTTAAGTTTAGGGACATGTAAGTAGTGTTAAAATACTTAATTATCCTCAAAATAACTCAAAAACTATGTGTTTTTGTGGCTGAAATCATAAGTGTGCGTCGCACACCTCATCACACATGCTAAGATGTGCGCTGCACATGCTATCGTAAAACTGAGGTTGTGTTCCATACATGCCATCGCACACTTGGTCCAGTATCCATGTGTGATTGTTAGGCATTACACTTCTCTTTGCAAGGCCATAACTTCATGCTCGGGTATTGAATTTTGGTAAAATTGGTATCGTTGGAAAGGTAATTCGATTCTCTACAATTTGGTTTGTCTAAATCTGCAAAAATATCACATATAGATCAAGTTATACTCGTTCAAAGGTTACTCTTATGAAATCACACACTTAAACTTGATTGATTCAAAAGCTATTAACTTGCATTACTCTAAGTGACTCATATGAGCACGATTAACACATCATAAGCTTTCTTACCGCTAGGATATTTATTGTTAGTCATGCACTAAAATGCGAATCACATGATAGGAGGTTTCATACATAGGAAAACTGGTTCACTTTCTAGCTTAGAAACATACCGGGTATTACAGACTTGGTCATTCTATCTATAATGACCCAAACTGAATCATGCTAATGACGAGTTTGAGGCAAAGCCATCACAAAGTCCATGTTCACTTCTTCCTACTTTCAAGTTGGAACCACTAGGTTTTTGATGCTCTATCTTAACCTGCTAACATGTAGAGCACTTAGCCACAAATTCTATAATATCTCTCTTCATCCTGCTCCACTAATAGATCTCCCGTAGGTCGTGGTACATCTTAGTGGACCCTGGATAAATAGAGTATCATTCACCATGCGCTTGTACAAGAATTCGATACTTTAAATCATCTACACCTGGAACACAGAGATGACCCTGAACATGAATGACACCTTCTCCCCCTTGGGAGAAAACTTCTACATTCAAATTCTGAATTGACTCTTTTAGCTTGATAAGGATAGGATCCCTGTCTTTCTTTTCTTTCACCACGGAAACTAGAGATGAGTCTGAACTATCTTGAACACATTCACTATCCTCTGAAGAATCGACTAAGAGAATACCTAGTCTGGCAAGCTGATGTATTTACTGAGATATTTTCTTCTTAATATCCTCAATGTTAGAAACACTACCCATGGAGAGTCTACTGAGAGAGTCAACCACAACGTTGGCCTTGCCCGGATGATAAAGGAAACTTATGTAAAAATCTTTCAAGAGCTCTAACCACCTTCTCTGATGAAGATTGAGATCTTATAGAGAAAAGACATATTGGAGACTCTTATGATCTGTGAAAAAATCTACATGAACTCTGTATTATGTAAGCCTCTAAATCTTCAAGGAAAATACTACGGCTGCTAACTCAAGATCATGAGCAAGATAATTCTTCTCATGGGGATTTAATTTCCTGGAGGCGTAGGCTATGACCTTACCATGATGCATGAGGACACAAGACAAACCTACTCTGGATGCATCACAGTATACTACGAACCCATCTGAGCCATCTGGAAGAGCTAAGAATGGAGCTGAGGTGAGTCCTTCAATTCATGAAAACTCTTCTCGCAAGGATTTTACCACTAAAACTTGACCTTCTTCTAAGTTAATCTGGATATGGGAGATACAATAGAAGAAAATCCCTTAAAAAACCGCCTGTAATAGCTAGCCAAACCCAAGAAACTCCTGATATCTAATGGACAGAAGGGCAAGGCCAATTTTTTAATACTTCGGTCTTCTAAGGATCTACTCTAATGCCATTACTAGAAATAATATGGCCAAGGAATGATATGGACCTTAGCTAAAACTCACATTTACTAAATTTGGTGAATAGTTGGTGATCTCTGAGAGTCTGAAGAACAATTCTGAGATGGTCTGAATGATCATGCTCTGTGCGGGAATAGACCAGGATATCATCTATGAAGACTATGACGAATATGTCCAAGTATTGCTTGAACACACAATTCATCAAGTCCATCAAAGCGGCTGGGGCATTGGTAAGACCAAAGGACATAACCAAAAATTCTAAGTGACCATACCATGTACGGAAAGCTATCTTTTGGATGTCACATTCTCTAACTCTGAGCTGATGATATCCTAATTTGAGGTCTATCTTGGAGAAATAACTAGAACACTGAAGTTGGTCAACCAAGTCATCTATTCTAGGAAGAGGATACTTGTTCTTGACCATGACTTTGTTGAGCTGATGGTAATAAATACACATCCTGAGAGAACCGTCTTTCTTATGCACAATTAAGACTGGTGCGCCCCACGGGGAAATACTGGGTTTAATGAATCCCTTATCTAAGAGATCCTTTAACTGATCCTTCAATTCTTTGAGTTCTGTTGGTGCCATTCTATATGGCGGAATAGAAATAGGCTGAGTATCTAGAATATGGTCAATGCAAAAGTCTATTTCCCTTTTGGGAGGAATGCCTGGAAGATCTTCGAGAAATACATCTGAATATTCGTTAACCACTAGAATTGATTCAAAGCTAGGAGATTTGGAACCAGGGTCTTTAACATGAATGAGATGATAAACACATCCCTTAGAAATCATTTTCCTTGCCCAAAGGTAGGAAGTAAGCTGACCCCTAAAAGATGAAGTAATACCCTTCCACTCTAGGACGGGCTCATTTAGAATCTGAAATTAAACTATTCTCTTTCTGCAGTCGACTATGGCATAGTAGGAATGAAGCCAATCCAAGCTGAGAATGACATCAAAATCAGTCATCTCTAACTTGACTAAATCTACTGATGTGGCTTTTGGAAATATCATAATTGGGTAGTTCCTGTATACCTACCGAGCTATGATGGTTTTACCCACTGGGGTAGATACTGAAAAGGGCTCTGCTAAAATTTCGAGACTGATTCTAAAATTGCCTGCTAAATTAGGAGTAACAAAAGACAAGGATGCACCTGGATCTAGCAAAGCATAAACATGAACATGGAATATTTGTAATGTACCAGTAATGACATCAGGAGAATTTTCTTGATCCTGTTGGGTCTAAAGAGCATAGAATCTGTTTGGGCGTTGCCCACTAGTAGCACTGGAAGTGGCACCCTACTGATTTGGGCAACCAGACTAGGCTGTGGAACGATTCTACTAACCCTATATACATGACTGCAGACACTCTCTAATCCTATGGTCTGGTTTACTATAACTAAAACAAACATCGCTACCAGATCTACAGGTACCCTTGTGTTTCTTACCATATGTCTGACATAGGGGATTGGTTCGGGCACTGCTGACACTGCCTTAAGACTTAGAGCCTGGTGCTCGATCTCTATTGCCATCTATTAATTTCGACACTAGGGCAATAGCAGAGGAAGGATATGGAACTATTGGCTTAGGACGGAACTGCGAATGGTTTTCTCCTTCTGATTTGGGTTGAGTAAAATTGAAACTGCCTGATCTTGCTCTCTTGTTCTGCCTCTCCCTAGTCCTAATATTTTTCTCTTCTAATTTCTAAGCATGGGTCATGAGCCTAGCTAAAGTCATATCACTATTCAGCATCGCAAACCTACACTCATTTACCATGCTATCATTCACTCCTGACACAAACTTGCACTTCTTAGCCCTGTTGTCTGTAACCACATGAGGGGCATATCTGGCTAGCTGAGTAAATCTTAGAGAATACTCTTTAACTATCATATTTCCCTTCCTGAGGTTAATAAACTAAACAACTTTTGCTTCTTTCAACTCTTGGGGAAAGAATCTGTCTAGAAAGTCGTGACAAATTCCTCCTACTCTATAGGACCTGCACCATCTACCCTCTCGAACATCCACTATTTATACCAAGTGTGAGCATAATCCTGTAACTGGTATGCTTCTAACTCGGCACTCTAACAATAAGTAACTCAAATGATGTCTATGACCTTCTATACTTTGTCAATGAATTCTTGAGGGTCTTCATCAGACTTAAAACCGAAGAAAAATAGAGGGTTCATTCGGGTAAAGTCCAGAATCCTAGATGTGGTTGAGTTGGCTATTGGATTGTCCTGAATAACTGGTGGCTATTCATTTTGGGCTGCCACAGACTTAGCAAGTGTGGTTAATGCGGTCCTAAACTCCACATGAGAAACATGTTCGCCCAAAGTTCTCTTTGGAGGCATATTCTGAAATAAGAGAAGAACGGATTAGACTGAGAGTTTAACTTGAGATTATGCTAACTAGCACGACATGAATACTGAAAGAGAGGAAACTGTTCCTAAAACATCTCATAGCCTCTTGTACATAAATGTGGCGTGCAACACACCCATGTACAAGACTCTACTAGATGTGGCTTTCAAACTTCCCAGGACTCTATTTAACCTTAGGCTCTGATACGAAGGTTTTAATGCCCCAATTTGTTGAAGCAGAATGCTACACGGTGCTTATGACCCCGAGGGACCACAAGCTAACCCATGACTGATATCTGTACCTATACTCTACATAATATACTTTTAGAATGCAGAAAACATGAACAATAGGCCATAAGGTTCAGCTAAATAGAATATCTGATAAATAGTAACATCCATATAGGGTAATAAATAACCAAAACAACTGAAAGCTGAATCTAAAATCTGAAGTAAATCTGAAAGCCTCTAAATACTATCTGAAATAAGGAGTTGAAAGAACATGTCTCCAACTAACTCCATGTATCTAACCTGAACTAAAATAATGAATGAAATAAAATTATATCATCCTCGAATGGATAAAGATTCACTGCGAATGGAATGCTACTGCTGATCTAGAACTCGTGTCTCTGAACCTATGGTGTAACATGAAATAAAGCACCATAGCCCAAGTACGTCAGTACGACTGTGAGTACTGAGTATATTAGTGAGGTGGGCTAAGTACAAAAGCATTTACATGAATGAACAATGCTAACTGACTGATATGAACGTAAGAGTACAAACATGCATACAAAGTAACTAAAAATTATGAATACAGGATATCTGGATCTATACGCTAATACATGTTTTACTGTTATCTGACATGACTGATACTAAAATTTTGATAACATAGATGACTGTGTCTGACAGTCCTGAATCTGATGGAACTACCTGAGTTCTGTACTATAACTGAATTGACTGTAACTGACAGTCCTGACATACTAAAATCTGAAGAACTATCTGAGTTCTTTTACTGGGAATGAAACTATGGGAGGTAGATGCTTAACTGACATGCCCCAATAACACATATAGGAAGGTTGGGGTCCATTCTCTGCCCCAACTGAGAGGGTGTCAATACCGCGCCACTGCTACAGAAGTCTAGTGTGAGTATCATTCCTGAGTAGCAAATGAATGGTTCTCAGTAGGCAGCTGCTACCTAAGCTCCAAAGATAAATCAGATATATACAACATATGAACAAAAAGTAAACTATACCCAAAAGTCCTGAAATCATATAACAAGTCAATATGAACAATAAGGGACAATTATTCGATTCATATCCACTGGACCCACATAATAAGGCTAAGGAAGTATCAGGGTGAACTATCCTCCTTCATCCACATTGAATAGACATCAATACTATATCATATATAACAAGACAATATATGATTAAAGAGTGAAAGAAAGATACATCGCAATATACATGGCAAAGAAATGAATATACAATATGAACAATCGAAGGAAGATATATATTGTAGTGCCATAGTTTCATATAGCTAGACATATATATATATATATATTTACATATAAACATGAGGTCATCTCAAAGCATAACCTAGATCATCATATCATTATTCTAAGAACTCCTAATAATACTATCAGAATTTAATACTATCATGCTCGGGGTTCTAATCCATATGGGTAGACATAAAATAACCAAGCACAATAACAATATCATAAGATAGAAGAGGCCATAGACATACCTCAAATCTCGATACATAATAAATGATCATTCTGCCTTTAGCTAGCCATAATAATGATCATAATAATTATAATAACAATATCAATAACAACATGAGTAATCGACTACTCTAGATAACCAAATACCTAGCTGAGCCAATACGTACCCCCAACGACCTAGGCATAAAAGGTTCAATCAACTACAACAACACATGGCATATTTCACCCGTATCTATGCAACCACCCCAAACTAGCTGATAGATATAGGCTCAGAAGTTTCAACTAACATAGAACAACACATGGTATATTTCACCCATATCTATGCAATCGCCCCATACTGGATGATAGACATAGGCACATACTAGTGATAGGCAATGCACATACAGGAATAAATTGAAGGTACCCAATTAATATCACAATCTCATAATCATAACCAGCTATATCATAACAATCTTGTCATGTCCATCAATAGCATAATCAACCCATAGCCTTATCGGGTATCAATATATCATCATAGTATCCTTTGGCCTTGCTAGGTATAATATACCATCACAGTATCCCCTGGCTTTGTTAGGTATCAATATATTATCACAGTATCTGCCAGCCTAGTCGGGTATCAATTTATCATCACAGTATCCTCCATCCTTATCAAGTATCAATATAATTATAAACAATAATACACATATATTTATAGACATAAAATAGGTGCAAGGGATCAAAACATAGCAAAAATAAGGGTAAATCTACAAGCCTATACTCGGAGTGATCTTTGAGGTTAAATCTTATAAAAGTTTTTAAAAGGTCATAATACCTCACAACTAAAGTAAATGATAGGGTTGAATCATCGAGATAACCTATGATATTTGTCTAACCATAACCCTTCACATATTCCTTATTCATGGTAAAGATACTAATCATTATATATTAAATAGCCAATACTTATTCATCTAGTCAGGATTCATCTCTAGACAATAATCGATATTTATACACTATTTATCATTATCAACTAATTATCTTATATCCATTAATCATTATTAGTCAATAAATTAACACTTATCATCTAACTATTTGTCACAACCTAAACTAGGGACTGGCCATGACAGGAATCTCAAGTCCAACATGGATCGGAGATCACCCACTGTACCTAAACAAACCAAACACACCACACACCAAAGTAAGTTAAATTTCAAACATATAATAAGATAAGTAATTATCAATTTAAAGGCTTTATAATAAGTCTATAACCAAAACCTACCGATACCAGTATCAATGCCTATACTAATACAATACCAGTATCAATATCGATAATGCCCAAGCCCATAGTAGTTTGATAAAGCCTCTAATAAAAAAAACAACTAATATCTATTCATAACATACCCTCGACTATAGCCAAATCAAGACCAAAGAAATAGTATAGTCAAAAGGAAATCCATAGCATAAAATTGAGTCCTCCAAAGTATGGAAGCTCATCACTTTAGTTTGACTCGTAAGCTCTCCTCGAATCACCTAGTCACTAAGCAGGAGGAGTAGAAGTGTGGTCAGTTCCTACATCGCGTGGTAATACAACATTCAATGATGCTTAGCGGGGTAAACACTAGCATAAAATTTGGGGACAAGGATAACATAATGATATTATCAGCATTTTAAAATCATTCAAAACAATGCACATATTAAGATGTATAAACATACATATATATATATATCACGAGTATGGATAGGGAAAATTTTTTTACATGCTTTTCAAAACTTTATCATGGATTGTGTAGCTCAACCGTCATATAATATTTCTCACAAACTCTATGGGCCCCATCTCTCATACTAACATACACAAAGGTGACTTAAATACCAAATTACATAATAATTTATGGGGTACTAAAACCTCTGTAATCATTAAATAATAATAAGAGGGATTTAAACCTCTGTAATCATGAAATAATAACAAGAGGGACTCAAACATCCCTAGTAACTTTGACCCCCGCGTCAGCAAATGCAGTTTATAGTATTGGTCACTTGGACCTCTACTTTCATGACTTAGATTAACAACCTTTATTAGAGTTCAATTTAAAACAATTATCACACATTCCCATTCAATGAAACACAATAAGCTTTTAGGCATACATTATCGGTATCGGCATATGAACTACACTTGCAAAGTAACACATTATGCCCTAAGAATTTCCATTAACTTAGGGAACAACTCTATTTTTTCATTAATGCACATTGGGGAACACCGATTTCATTTTTTCATTTATTTATACCATTGTATTTCAAATACTTTTTTATATCATCCAATAGTTCAAGACAAGTTCAATATTACAAATTCCCACAATTTTATAATAAAAACCAATATCACATTATGGGTTTGGAGTCATAACCTGACATAACCCAAATTAGGGACTAGTCATGTTAGGTTCCTTAAGCCCATTCGAGACCTAAGACCAGCCCTAATACCCCACCATAACTGCCCTACATCCTATATCAGATGAGTTTCAAATATATATATATATATATATAATCCAAAATAAAATAGAACAATCATAATTCAAATACAATCAACCAATAAAATCCATAATACCAATACCAATGCTAAGAATGAAATTAATACCGCCACTACCCATACCAACCCATAGTAGTCCCACAAATCCTCTATTCGAAAGTAAAATAATATCCGGTTGGGACATGACCCCAACTATAGCAAAAACTAAAGTCTATGAAATAAAAAAAAGTATGTAAATAAATACATGACATTAAATGAAGACTTTTGGAGTATGGAATCTCACCACTTTAATACAATACAAGCTAATACCGAATCCAATCACAGAGCAGAAGGTGTATTATGGACGGTTCCTACATTGTGTGGGGATATAGATACTGAAGATGTGTTAGTTAGTGAATGCTAGCTTACCCTCAGGATAAGGATACAATAATTCCAACCATTCAAACCAAGTAAACAACCATATACATACAAAACCATACATACATATACAATCTATGTCGGGAAAAGCAATAAAGTATATCACGCATTTAAAATCGTTAACCTAAGTATCTATAGATTAACCATCCTAGAACCACCCATGGGCTATATGAGTCTAGTGTTACCCTTAAATGGGCCCCACTGTATGTAGTTACATGAACTAGAGATACCATAGAGGTAGGGTATTCCCTTGTACCCTTCGCCCGCTATGATACATATATACAAGTATAACTTAGGGGATTACCGTGTACCTTATAGGCTTGGTCTATGGTCTCTATGACCAATCCTCAAGTCAAAAAATATGAGTTTCTAATGTAGGTCCATTGGACTCAAACTTTTACGGTTAGCTTACACAAACTGCCATTAATGCCTAATTAAAACCATTAACACATAACCATACCACTATTTTATTTTGTATTATCCAAGGATATAAGTAATGCTATCATCATACTGACTATATCTTGCAATCAATGTCCTTAGCCAACCTTTTAAAGGATTCCCATGTACATAAACATTCCATTATTATTAAGTTTACTTGGTGGATTTCCATATATCCCGCAAGTGTTTTATTATTAAATTTTCTTAGGCGATTCCCTTGTAACCCACAAGGCTTTCAATTAAACCAAAATACGACCACTAAGAACTTCACATTAAACCATTTAAGACCATGCAAAATTATCCAATCAATTTTAAGTTCTATTACCAAGTTATACCATGCAATAGTTTTATGAAATGCCCAACTATGTAATAAAAACATTTTCATAGGCATTTTATCAAACATATTGGGGGCGTAGAGTTTCCAAAACCAAAACCAAGTACCATGCAACCAACTATTTAACCCACCATTATAATCATAAAAATAATAAATAAAAGACATAGGAAAACCATAACCAACCATTATAATCAAAACCCCCAACCTATATTTCAAAACCCAAAACCATATCACAATTATGCCATGAAAACCATATATTAAATCATTTCTTTAGTTGAACTAACAATGAGGGAGGAGTAACCTACCATATATTACGAAGAAGACAAATAAAAATCACCCTTTAGAACCTTAATTAATCACCTTGAAGGAAACCCTAGCCTTTGTATAACTATTATATCTTAGGTTTTGGCCTTAGAATTTTTTCCTTAAAAACTATTCACCATACCAAATACAACTTATTGATATGAGACATATGCTGGGGTATGAGTGGTATGGTCCTGTCATCAGCTGACAAGTGTTAGTTAGTGGGATGGTTTTGATCTACAGAATGGTCACGACTTAATTGTATGAGTCATAAGGATTGGATAAAAAAATTATGAGTCATAAGTCTTGGCTACGAGTTGTATCATGGACTCATATAGTGGGGAGTATTTAATTTTCTTGGTAATTCATTTTGCCAAGGATACAAATCATGCATATGGATCGTATGCTGAGGTTACGACTTGGTTGGATGAGTCTTATAATTTATTATGTCTGATCCAATGTTAAGACCTTGGTACGACTAGTGTGAAAAAATCATAAGTAAGGGTATGACTGATAAGAGGGTCAGTCATATCCCTGTGATGAGTTCTAAAGAGATTTAATTGGGGAGATTCTGGATATTTCCCTACTTTTTCTAATTATGACGCACGACTTCTAATACACATAAGAGGTTATTTACCCTATTATTCTTTTTATTAACACATATAAAACTATTCCTAAACATTCAAAAAGTCTCTTAAGATATTTCAGGGCAAGAAAGCTAGGGCTTAAATTTGGGGATTGCTTTAGGGATTACTTTGGTGATTTTCTTCCATCATCATTCTTAATTTAAGGAATGTGTCTCTTCCCTTCTTCTTATTTCCAAAAAAGCATGGATTTTATGGTTGTTTTCATAGTTTCAATAATTCATATGTTATGGTTTTCCACTAATAATTGGGGGTTTTGGTGTATATGTTTAGTTATGGTTTCCGATGGTTTAATTATTCTTTTATATGCATTAATGGTGGTTTTGGGCCATTGGATCTTAAGGTAATGGCTTAATGGTCTTTGGAATTGGTTTTAGTTATATTATACCCCCAAGGTGTTTGATAAAATGCTTATAAAGGTATGTTCATTACATTGACTTCTTAAAATAGAACTCTTGTTTGATTTTATATTATGCATGAAACTATAAATGGTTTAAATGGTTTACAAAGGTTAAAGTATTATTGGTTTTTTTTTGTGGAGTGAATGGAAGTCTCCTAAGAGGTTAATATGGTAAACAGATAGGACATTTGGGAGTCCCTTTAACCCAAATAGTTTGGCTATGGCTAAATTTTGCAAGTATGGTTGGTATGATGATACCACTAAGAAATGGCCTTGGTTAATAAATGGTAATTATATATTTTTTGAGATGGTTTTAATTTGGGCATTAATGGCGTGATGTGTAACTGAGCCGTGGAAAGTGGAGGTTTTGGGGGAACCAGAAGTGGAAACTTATATTTTTCGATATAAGGGGTCCTTAATGGCCACATGTGAGTGTCATATTTTATATTGGAGGGATGTACCAATCCTCCCATGGGATATCTCCTAGTTGTACGGCTACATACACTGGGACCCTTTCAGTAGGGTGAGCTCAACCTATACGACCCATGAGTATGGTTAAATAATAAGGTTACATAGCCCAGGTAAAGGTTTTAAATACATGTTAAACACGCATTTACTTTCCTGGAACGTATATATATATGTATGGTTGTATGCATAATTGATGGTTTTACTTGGTTGCTTAAATGTTATTATTTTATCCTTATCCTGATATATATGCTAGTAGTTATTCGTTAACCCATCTACTAGAAGCTGTATACCCACGCTATGAAGGAACCCGCCATTTGAATCCTCCTACATAGTGATTGACTTGGGGAAAATATTTGGATTGAAGTGGTGAGCTTTTATCTTTCAAAAAGGATTCATTTCATGATATATGTACCCTTAGACTTTTTTTAATTTGTGATATTGGTTTTGGCCATGGATGGGGGCATGCCCTAAACAGATAATTGTATTTTTTTGGATTGAGGCTAGTGGTACTTTTAGGGGTTGGTATAGGTGGGATTGGTATTGGTGTCGGCCTTACCAATGGAATAAGATGGGAGGCTGGCATCATCAGACATAATTTCTTACATTATAATTTTATGTTTTTATATTCTCATTTGTTCGATAGGACATGGATAGTTAGGTCTGGTATGGTAGGACATGGATAGTTAGGTCTGGTATGGTTAGACTCGGTTGGGTCCGTCGTGGTTGTGATCTTATCCTAGACTCATGATGTGAACAATAACACTATTTTTTATATGTTCAGAATTCAGTCCATCGAGGATGTATAAGACGGTCGGATTGGGTTAATGGAGTGGTACTCAGTCCTGGTTCGATTTAGGATGCCTATTATATCTAAACTCTAGTTCGGGTCTTGACAAGTTATTATTAGAGCTTTAGGTTCATGGTCAACTAGAAAGTCCACAAATTGTGTCAAGTAGAGTCTCTTTTAGGGGTATGAATTACTCCACACTCATAAGAGAGAGGTTGTAAGAAATGTAGGAATTTTTCACTTTCTTGGAATTCTCAATCCTAGAATCCTCTCTAATCTTTGGTTATTTTTCTTTCAGGTTATGCCTCCGGGATCTGGAATGCAAAGGAATCTTTCTGCCTTATTTGGGGATAATGTTGAAGGGCTACCTACAATATCTTGAATACATATTTGATCTCATGGTCCTATTCCTAATTGTACTGTAGTTTATCCTATTCCTTCTACTGCTCCTTAGGTCCCTCAAGGTAACATGATGAATGTGGAGTTTCATAAGTGTATCTATGTTACTGCTTATATGGTCACTGCTCAGGCCGAGCGAGGTACGACTAGTGCCTTGTCTGTTGATGCCATAAGGGTTGGTCAATTTAAAAAGATCGATCCTGCTGCCTTTAGGGGAGTAAAGGTGGAAGAAGACCCACAGGGCTTCTTAGATTAATCAAAAAAGATATTTTAGGTTATGTAGGATTCTAATGTAGAGAGAGTTAGCTGTGAAGCTTATCAGCTCAAAGATGTCGCTTATCAGTGGTATGAGGAGTGGGATAGAGATAAGAGTTATATAGAAGAGGTAGGGTTGTGGGAGGTCTTTACTAATTCCTTCATTTATCATTTCTTTCCTCAAGAGTTGAGGGAAGCTAAGATGGATGAACTTGTGAACCTCAAGAAAGAAAGAGTATCTATAATAGAATATACCTTGAAGTTTAATTAGTTGTCAAGGTATGCTACAAATTTGGTGGCTGATATGAGTTTAAGAATGAGGAAGTTCACTTCTGGGCTGAATAGAGATATAATTTTGGAGAGAAATACTTTTTTGCTCAATAGGGATATAGAAATCTCTAGGTTGACTTTCATATATAGTAGGTTAGAAAGTAGGAAAAATTTAGGAATAGGCAGGGAAAGCGGGGTATATTTTTTATCAGGGAGGTGCGCAGTCTCAGGGTGGTAGAGATAGTGGCAAGTGGTAAAAAAAGAAATGGGAGAGTTTTTGTTCCTTTTCTGCAGTAAGTGCTTCTTATCCACAGTAGTCAGGTGACAGGTGACACTAAGGTGTTGATAATTCTCAAGCTCAAGTTACCTAATCTCAGGCAAACGGAGGTCAGTCTATTTATTTATGCCCTTTTTGTCAGTTTTATTATCATCCTAATCAGGGATTTTGTGAGAAAGGTAGAGATAAATCCTTTAAGTGCTGTTAGGTAGGCCATTGGCTAAAGGTTTATTCTTCTACTAAGGGTTCCATAGGGGTAAATAAGATTCTGGCGGCTTCATCTTTTGATCCTACACCTTGTGGTATAGCATCTTCTCTGTTACTGCTACAAGTATTAGTGTTGGTCGGAACTTGTTGTTTACTTTTATGTCCTGATAGGAATCTGACGCATCACCTGATGTTCTTACTGGTATGTTGCGTCTTTGTCTCGTGATGTATATTTTTTTATCTGGGATCCACTCTTTCATATGTGACTCCTTCTACAGCTGAGTCTTTTGGTTTTGATCTGGAAATTGTTTCAAATTCTTTTTTTCTACCTCAGTAGGAAACTCGATCATTGCTAAATGGGTTTATAGGGGCTGTGTGGTATCTTTTGGTGATAGGCAGGGCTTGGTAGATCTATTTAAGTTGGGAATAGTGGATTTTGATGTAATTTAAGGTATGGGTTGGTTGCAAACTTGTTATACATCTTTAGACTGTCAAAATCGTAAGGTCATCTTTAGGTTCCTTGGTGAGCAAAAAATAGAATGGAAGGGCTGTTCTTTAGCTCCTAAGGAAAGATTTATTTCTTATCATTGAGCTTGGAGGATAATCTCTAAAGACTGTCTTTATCAATTGGTCTGGGTTAAGGATTCTGACTGGGAAGGTCCTTCTTTACAGTTAGTTCTGATTGTTAATGAGTTTCCATAGGTCATTATGGATGATCATCCTAGTGTTTCTTTGAATAGAGAAATACGGTTTTGTATTGATTTGTTTTTATTCACTCATACATTCTCTATTCCTTCATATTGAATGGCTTTGATTGAGTTAAGAAAACTCAAGGAGTAAATTAAAGATCTTATGGATAAGGGGTTTATTCATCCTAGTATTTCTCCATGGGGTGCACCGATATTGTTCGTGCACAAGAAGAAAGGTTCCCTTTGGATGTCCATTAACTATAGGTAGGTTAACAAGGTGACGGTCAAGAGCAAGTATCCTCTCCTAAGGATAGATGATTTATTTGATTATTTGCAGGGTGCCTAGTTTTTTTCCATGATAGATCTTTGTTCTGGGTACCATTAACTTAAGATGAGGGAGGTAGATATACCTAAGATGACATTTTGTAATCTATATGGGCATTTTGAGCTCTTGGTGATGTCATTTAGATTGACAAATGCTCTGATGACATTTATAGATTTGATGAATAAGGTGTTTAGGCAGTATTTGGATCTCTTTTTCATTGTGTTTATTGATGATATTTTGGGTATTTAAAGTGTGCGGTGGATCATACTAATCACCTCTATATGGTGTTATGGACCTTAAAGGAATAAAAATTATTTTCCAAGTTCTCTAAGTGCGAATTTGGTTTGATATTTTGACTTTCTTGGGTCATATTATTTCTAGTGAGGGGATAATAGTTGATCCTCAAAAGGTTGTTGCAGTGAAGGGGTGGCTTAGGCCTACGACTCTTTCTGGTGTTTTGAGCTTCTTTGATTTAGATGCATATTATAGGCTATTTGTGGAAAGCTTGTAATCGATAACTGCTCCTTTGACTAAGTTAACTTAGAAGAAGGTTAAGTTTTCTTGGTCGAATACTTATGAGGGGAGTTTTGAGAAATTTAAGGATAGTTTGACGTTGGCTCTGATTTTGAATTTGTCAGAAGGCAATAATAGGTTTGTCATTTATTGTGATGCATCTCGGGTAGGGCTTGGTTGTGTTTTGATACAACATGGGTAGGTGATTGCCTATATTTCCAAGCAATTGATGGAACTTGTGAGGAATTATCCTACTCATGATTTGGAGTTGTTGGTGGTTATATTTGCTCTAAAAATATAGCAGCATTATTTGTTTGGTATTCACATGGATATCTTTTTTGATCATACGAGTATTCAATATGTATTCACAAAGAAAAAACTTAATCTCAAGCAAAAGAGATGGCTTGAGCTTCTCAAGGACAATGATGTGATTCTTCACTACCACCTAGGTAAATCTAAGTGGTTGCCGATGCTCTTAGCAGGTTGTTAATAGGATGTTTGGCTCATATGGAGGAAGAAAAGTGGGAATTGATGAAGGATATTCACCACATGGCCAATATTGGAGTTCATCACTTGGACTCCAAAAATGTTGTTGTGATAGTGCAAGAAGTGGTTCCATTATCTCTTGGTGCAGATATTAAGAAGAAGCAAGTGTTGGATTCGTTCTTGATGAAAATCAAGAGTGATTTTTGTGGGCAAAAGGTAGTGGTGATAGTACTTTACGGTACCAAAGAAGGTTATGTGTTTCGAATATCGATGGGTTGTAACAAAGGATTTTGGTTGTGGAGCATGAGTCACACTATGATATCCATCTTGATTCAACAAAGAAGTACTCAAGGAAATCTATTGGTGGAATAGTTGGCAGAGGGATGTGGTTAACTTCATAGCTAAGTGCATGGTGTGTCGATATATTAAGGTTGAGCACATGAGGCCTGGTGGGTTGTACAAGAAATATAGTTGCCTAAATGGAAGATAGAGTTGATCAATATGGATTTTGTTACTAGTCTTCTTTGGTCTCAGAATCACTTTTTTTCGATTTGGGTTATGCATCTTCACCAAGCCTACTTACTTTTTATCGGTAAAGACTACAGTTTTGGCAGAGGATTATGTGAAGTTGTATCTTCAAGAGATTGTGAAGATGCATGGAGTGCCTATTTTCACTATTTCTAATCGTGGTATATAGTTTACCTTTCATTTCTGGTGGTCTTTCCAGTAGAGATTACAGACTAAGGTTAGTCTGAGTACTGTTTTCCATCCGCAGTTGGATGGTCAAGAAGAGATAATTATTCAAACATTTAAAGATAGGCTTCGAGCATATGTTATTGATTATGGTAGAGGTTGGGTTGAGCATCTATCTTTGATGGAGTATGCTTACAAAAAATAGCTATCATTCTTTTATTGATATAGCTCCTTTCGAGGCATTGTATGGTAGGAGGTGCAGATCTCCTATCAAAAAGTTTGAGCTTAGTGAGGCAGGTATGTTTTGTCCGAATTTTGTCTATCAAGAAATGGAGAAGGTGATTCAGGATAGGCTTAAGGCTACTCAGAGTAGCCAAAAATCCTATATAGATGTTAGACGTAGAGACTTAGAGTTTGAGATTTTTAATTAGGTGTTCCTAAAGGTGTCTTCCTTGAAGGGAGCAGTGCAATTTGACAAAAAAGGGAAGCTCAGTCCTTGGTTTGTTGGTCCTACTGTAATTTCACAAAGAGTGGTCAATGTTTCTTATTAGTAAGAGTTTCCTGCGAGTTTGGGTTTGGTTCATTCGATCTTTTTTGTTTCCAAACTGACGAAGTGTGTTGGCATTCCTTCTTTGGTTGTTGTTTTGGAAGGGTTAGATATCTCTGATTTTTTATCCTATAAAGTGGTCCGAATTGACATTTGGATAGGAAAGTTCATCGGTTGCGGATAGAGGATGTGACTTTACTTAAGGTTTTGTGGCAGGACCATAATGTGGAAGAAGCTACATTGGAAGCAGAAGAGGACATGGAGTCTAAGCATCCGCATTTGTTTTCTTCTCCTGGTATTTGTGCGGAAGATATATGATCTTGAACATATCTTTATTTTCTGAGTTTGTTAAAGGAAAGATTAATATTTTTTCCCCTTTATTTTTAAACTTTGTTAAAAGGATGTTTCATAATGCAAATGACTCTATGTGTGGTAACTCCTACCTTGTCCGTCATTTGGGGATAAATGTTCCTAGTGGGGGAGAATGTTACATCTTGGGTTTTGTCCTTAGAAATTTTTCCATGAAAACCATTCTCCAAACACGATATGACTTATGGATACAAGTCGTATACTGGGGTATGAGTGGTATGGTCCAATCAAAAGCTGACTAGTGTTAGTCGGTGGGATGGCTTTGATCACTAGAATGGTCACAACTTAAGGGTATGAGTTGTAAGGCATGGATATGAGTCTTATCATGGACTCGTATAGTGGGAAGTGTTTGAATCTCTTAGTAATTCATTCTGCCAGGGATACGAATCACGGGTATGGATTGTATGCTGAGGCTACGACTTGGTTGGATGAGTCGTATACTATAAAGTGTTTGATCCAAGGTTAAGGCATGGGTACAACTGGTGGGAACCATTCGTAAGAAATGGTATGACTCATAAGAGGGTCAGTCGTATCCGTGTGATGGGTTTGTAAGGGACTTAAGAGGGGGTATTCTAGATATTTCCCTACTTACCTTAATTATGACCCACTACTTCTAATACACTTAGGAAGTTATTTATCCTATTATTCTATTCATTAACACACAGATAACTATTCCTAAATATTCAACAATTCTCTCAAGAGCTTGTGGGATAGGAGAGCTAGGTTTTCAACTTGGGGATTGCTTTGGTGCTTGCTTAGGTGATTTTATCTCATTATCATTCTCAATTTAAGGCTTGTGTCTCTTCCCTACTTCTTATTTCTAAAAAGGCATGGATTTTATGGTTGTTTTCATGGTTTCAATATTGCATGAGTTATCATTTTCCACTAATAATTGGGGGTTTTGGTGTAAATGGTTTGGTTATATTTTCCTATGATTTAATTGTTCTTTTATATGCATTAATGGTGGTTTTGGGAAATTGGATTCTATGTTAATGGTTTAATGGTCTTTGGAATTGGTTTTGGTTATATTATACTCCCAATGTATTTGATAAAATGCTTATAAAGATATGTTCATTGCATTGACTTCTTTAAATGGAACTCTTGCTTGTTTTTAGCTTATGCATGAAACTATAAATGGTTTAGAAAGGTTAAAGGCTTATTGTTTTTTCTTGTGGAGTACATGGAAGTCTCTTAAGAAGTTAATATAGGCAATAGATAGGACTCTTGAGAGTCCCCTTAACCTAAATGGTTTTGGCTATGGATAAATCTTGCAAGTATGGTTGGTATGATGATACGACTAATAAATGGACTTGATTAATAAATGGAATTGGATTTGTTTGGATATGGTTTTTATTTCGGCATTATTGTTGGGATGTGTAACTGAGTCGTGGAAGGTGGAAACTTATATTTGCCGATATGAGGGTCCTTCATGGCCACATGCGAGTGTCACAATTTATATTGGAGGGATGTATTATGCGTCCCATGGGATATCTCCTGGTCGTGCGGCTACGCACACTGGGACTCTTTCAGCAGGGGGAGATGAACCCATTCGACCCATGGGTATGGTTAAACGACAAGGTTAAACAACCTAGGTAAAGGTTTTAAATGCATGTTAAACATAAATTCCCTTTCCCGGCACTTATATATATGTATGGTTGTATGCATAATGGATGGTTTTACTTGGTTTCTTAAATGGAATTACTTTTTTCTTATCCGAAGAAACGTACAAGCGGTTATTTGCTAACCCATCTACTTGCGGTTTTATACCCATGCTATGCAGGAACAAACAATTCAACTGCTTTAACTTAGTGATTGACTTGGGGACAACATTTGGATTGAAGTGGTGAGCTTCTATCTTTCTGAAAGGCTCTATTTCATGATATGGACACTCTTAGACTTTTTGTTTTTATTTTGGATATTGGTTTTGGGTATGGTTGGGGGAATGTCCCAAACAGATAATTTTATTTTCTTGGATAGAGGCTTGATCTACTTTAGGAGGTTGGTATGGGCGGGATCGGTATTTTTGTCAGCTTTGGCAATGGAATAAGCTCGGAGGCTGGCATCATCGGACATAATTTCTCAGTGTTCTATCATATTACATTTTGGAATTGATTTTCAAGTTATTTTTTTCATTCTCATTGGTTTGGTATGGTATTGATGGTTTGGTTTGGTACGATTAGATTCGGTTGGGTCATTCATGGTTGTGATCCTATAACAGTCTTAATGTGAATAATAATGTTATCAAGTTATATCTTCAAAATTCAGTCTATCTAAGGTTGTATAAGGCGGTTAGGTTAGGTTAACGGGTGGTCCTCGGTCCTAGTTGGACTTGGGATGCCTATTACGTCTAGGCCATGGTTTGGGTCGTGACAGTAACCGAAGAGCTTAAGAGAGTTTAGAGAGAGTTTTTGAGTGTTTAAGTTAGAATAATGCGGTAAATGAAGTCAAAATAGTGTTTTAAGTAGTGGGGTCATAAGAGGTTAAGAGGGGAAATATCCATAATACCCCCAACTTGAACTATATAAAATTCCCACATGTGGGTACGACCATACCCCCTCCAATCATACCCTACCTTATGAGTGGTACCTACCACTCATACTTTAGGCATCCTTTGGAGCCCAACACTATCCAACATACGACCACCAATGCCAAATCGTATCCAACCATACGACAAGTATCCTAGAACTACACCTTAGGAAGAATAGAATCACCTAGGATAGACATACGGCATCATACGATTGACATCATACAACTAGTACCCTAACAAATGACAAGTATGATCTATTCATAACTTGGAAAGAAACCACCCAAACCAAACTAATAAATATACGAGATGAGACCCTAAGCTTTACCCTATCATATTAAAAGTACCCACATGTCATATAGTTTCTAGAAGCTTAAAACTGAGAAATTTCTGAAGGATCAAACCCTAGGGTATTTTGATATTGGTTGTATTTATGCATTCTAGTGTCATTTTGCTAGTCTTTTTAGCCTTGTTTTGAGGATGATTCATATTCTATATGGGCTGGTAATGATGTAAATGTGCATCTAAGGGTCAAATTATGTGTTTACAATGGTTCAAAGTGGTTTCCAACATGCTTGTGCTTAATTGAGTCATTTAGAGTTCAATCGAGAAAACTAGTTTTACTAGCTAGAGCTAATTATGTGTTAGTTGGTTTTGTTTGATTGTAATGTGTTAATGGAGTTCTAAATGGTGTAAATATGTAATTATGAGTAGAATAATTTTTTGGTAATGTGCTAAGTTCAATTTGATTAAGTGCAGAAGTTGGAACGAGGAGTGAAGATTAATGCGTACTAGCCTTGTATTATCTCTAATTTTGATTCATCGTCATGGATATTGTATTGTTATGATCTCTAATTTGTACTTTGTGATTATGTAGGAAGCTTTGTGAGATAAATATGGTGATACATTGATGTTATAATGTCTGGAAATCCATGGGAAATACAACACATTACAAGGGACAAAAGAAGGGATGATCAACACTTAACCAGAATCATGGAAGCAACTTCTAATGTTTGGAGGCAATTATCCCGCGGTGGCCCAGCCATAGCGGTGCTCTACAGCAGGTGCAACCTCCTCTACTCCCATGCTCTCAAAGTTTCCTTCTTGTCCTACACGGTTTTTTCTTACCCTTTTGCTGTAAATACATCATTGCACACATTTTTAATCATTTTTGGACACCTTAAAAGATCAAGGAGCTACTGCTACACGTTTATTTTAGGTTTTACATTATTTTTTTGCCTTTCTTTTAGATTATATCATGTATTAAACATTTTGGATATGATTATGACTATGAGTGGCTAGAAACATCCTCTTTGTGGTTAAAGCCAAGAACATAAGTATTATCATTTTGAATTAAGTTCGTTTAATTTTGCTTATCATTATTGGTTGTGTGTATATCTTTGATATAATTATTTGATGGATTAATCACCCGAAAAGTACATCTATTGTCGACCTTGTGATCTCAAGAGAGGGAATAAGGAAATAGAACGTGGGGATAAACAAAGTATGGTTCTTATTTCTGTATAAAATAAGGAATTTGTAATAGTGTTTAGGACAGAGATGTACTTAGATGCCTTACTTGATTCACACGTAGGATGATCGCTTTAAAACACGTAATTGGATTATTACATCCCCACTCAATGATGTAGTTGTAATGTCTAAATTAGGTAAAAGATTAGAAGTCGGGAGACCATGTTCATGCAATTAACCATACGAATGAACAACTAAGATAAGTAAGTTAACAAATTAAGTTCAATAACATAGCATGATTTTTCAAAGTTCTTTAACCCTGGGCTTTAATCCATTGATTGTTTCAAGACATTACTTTACACACTGTTACTTTATTTTTAGTTACAATTTCCAAACTCTCTTTTTGGTCTCTCTTGGACTAAATTAATTTAAATTGTGAACTAGAATTGAATCGTTATTGAAACAAGTCTCTGAGGGATCAATACTTGGCTTTCTTTAAGGAACTTTACTACTTGATAGACTATGTACACTTGTGTGTGCGGTTGGGCGCTATCAAGTTTTTGGCGCCATTGCTGAGGGCTTGTAATTTTGCAATAGTTTATTTTAGTTCTACGTTTAGATTTCTTTGGTGTTTTTTATGCTTGGTCTTGGTTTTGTTTTTGAATGAAAAATGTTTACAAAATAGTAAGCAAGATAGGGATCAGGACGTGGTAGAACCAACCTCCGAACCAGAGAAACTTTTACATCAATAAAGAAGAGAAGAAATCCTTCCCCTTAAAATTTTGCAAATCTAAGAAAGACCAAGAGAGTGTTGCCATCATGGCTGATGAACAAGCAGCCCGCAGGACAGTCAGACAAGTACAATCCCACTTCTAATCAATTTGACTTCCCCATTTCTGATGGTGATAGCTGGAGGCAATTTCGAGCTTAAACAGAATATGGTACAACTTCTGATTAGTAGTAGGCAGTTTACAGGGCTTTCATATGAAGATCCATAGGTCAACGTGAGAAATCTTCTTGAAATTAGTGACACATTCATTCCTATGGGTATGAATGCAGACTATGTGAGGATGACGTTGTACCCCTTTTTAGTGACTATGGAGGAAAAAAATGGTTAAATATGAAACCAACATTCAATCACATCATTAGATGTAATGGCCTGAAAATTGCTTACTCTATTCTTCCCGTATGGTAAAATTAGCAGACTTCACAGTGAGATAGTGTGCTTCAAATAGAATCTTGAAAAGAATCTTTATCAAGCTTGGGAGCTGTTCATAGCACATCTTCGGGAATTTCCACACCATCAATGGTCTAACAAGGTACTTGCTTATACTTTTGAAGAGGCTGTTTTTTATGAAACAAAAATTTTGTTAGATTCAACTGAGGGTGGACAAGCTCTCGAGATGAAATATGATGAGCTATACACTTTATTGAACTGCATAGCTCAAGGAAATCTCGAGTGGCATTCAGAATTGGGGAGTACTACAAATAGAATTATAGGTGATTTAATGGTTGACCAATTCACTGCAATATCTACTCATATCTATGCTTTAGAAAATCAAATAAGCATTCTAAAGTTAGGAGTAGCACAGCCTACATCCACAGTCAATGCACTCCAACAAGCTGCAGGTTGGTGTGAAGTTTGTGGTAATAGTAGCCTTTTAGCAGCCATCTGTGTTTCAAATCCGGAATCGGTGATGTATGTGGACAGTGCTCAAAGTCTAAATTATGGTAATGCTTAAAACATGAAGTGACAGACTTAACCATAGAATCAACAATAGAATACCTAGCTGCAGCAATTTCAGCAACAACAAGCTCAACAAAATCAATCAAATAGCAACCTAGAAGAATTAATGTAACAGATTCGGGCTGGTCAAACACAAATGGTTGCAAATATGAAAAGTAACCAGGCAGAAATAAAAAATCAGCATGCTGCCACAAGAAATTTAGAGTTGCAGTTGGGGCAGGTACAATAGACACTAAACATTAGGCCTCAAGGTGGGTTTCCCAGAGATACAGAAAATCCAAAACATGTTATGAAAATCACTTTGATAAGTGGTAAAGAGCTTCATGGAGAACCTCCCAAGGAAACTATGGAGGTAGATGCTGATTTGACTCCCCAACAGGTATCCAAAAAAGTTGCTAAAAACTCGAGGAAGTCTGAGTACTCAGAAGAAATAATCGTTGCACTAGAGGAGAAGTTGATACCAAAACTTCCTTTCCCACAAAAGTATAGAAAAACAAAGGAGGATACTTGTTTCAAGAGGTTCTTTGACACGTTCAGAGAGTTTCATATTAACTTACCTTTGTTAAATGTTTTGAAGGGTATGCCCAAATATGATAAGTACTTGAGGGATGTGGTTATCTAATAAGGTAAAATTATAGGATGTGGAAGAAATAACACTCACTGAGGAGTGTAGTTCTGTGGTAACACAGAAAATGCCAAAAAAATTGAATTATGTGGGGAAGTTTACCCTCCGTATCCAAATTGGGTGTAGCGAGGTGGTCCATGTATTGAGTGACTTAGGGGAAAGCATCAATGTAATTCCCCTATCTTTGTTCAGCATATTGGGCTTAGGAAAGCCTAGACCTACCTATGTGTGACTGCAGCTGGCAGACGGGTCAATTGCCTATCTCGAAGAAATTGTTGACGATGTCCTTATAAGGTTAGTAAATTTGTTATTCCTTCTTACTTTATTGTTCTATATTTTGAGGCAGACGAACAAGAACCAATTATCTTAAGGCATCCATTCTTTGAAATGGAAGAAGCTTTGATTGATGTAAGAGAGGGTACGCCCAAAATGAGGTTGGAGGATTAAGAAGCAGTTTTTAAAGTTTATAAATCAGTTAACACACTATCTCACTATAATGACTTATGATTGATTATTGTTATTGAAAGGGATAAGTGTGGTGTGGTTGATCCGTCAAGGGCCTCTTCAGATTACCTTATTGAGCTTCCTAAGCAACTACCACCACAGCCCGATAAAATTCAAATTAATGAGCTTGAAAAGGCTAAAGCTGAAAATAAGGTACCCTTTAGAGTTCACACCCAACATGGGTGAAACAATAAGAATATGAAGACCAAGTGTGAGAAATAGAAGGAAAGAGAACGACTAAGCCATTAGTTGGGTCGGGTCGCGACACTAAATCAAGCGCATCTTAAGAGGCAACCCAAGTAAAGTAGGTATGTTTTCTTTTTAATTTTTAGTTTTAATTTCATGTAGCATTTTGTTTTTGATTGAGTTGCAGGTTGATGGGAAGTTTGAGTACCAAAAACCAGATCTAAGGATCATAATAAAGACTGAGTGTGGGTTCTCACGGACCTCCTTTTTCCAAAAAAAAAAATGGTACAAGCTAGGCCTAGAGTGCTCAGGAAGTATTTCTATTTCTTACTTTTATGTTCACTTTGGGGACAACGTAGATTTTTTAAGTATGGGGTGGGGAAATTCCTAATTTTTGTCTTAATTTAAAAAAATGTGTAAGATATTCTTGTTATGAGAGGCTTAAGTTAAATGCATATGTATTTCATCCCATAATTGTACAAAATAGGAAACTTAGGTATATTACTATCCTAAATTCAAATCATAACATCATTCAATTGAGATTACGATCCTATTCTACCTATCTCAAGTACTATACTATCATTCCACCTTTTGGGCTCATGATAGAATTACACATTTTTCTAACGGTTTTGAATCCTTAGAATTTAACACAAAGATAAATAAACAACCAACAATGATAAATAAAAAAATAAAATTCAATTCATAACAAGGTTAATTATGTTTTTTGCCTTAACCCCAAAAAAAGGTGTTTATCCACTCATGGATATACATGTAATCACAGTAGATGAATTCATGTTATAATCTATAAAAAAAAACTAAAGTAAAGGAATAAAAAACGTCGTTTTAGCCTTATCCAACCTGTTTGTAATTCCTAAGATTGTCCAAACTGTACACTAAAGAATAGGAGTGTCCTATTTATACAAGCCCAACATTGGTCATTTTTTATTTGCCTCACTACCAACCCCTATCTAAAGTGGACATGCAGCCTCCCATGCTGATATCACACCTAGATAGTATAATTGACATTTAAAAATGAAACCAAGGGTGTGCCACGCCCTTATCAAGTTTCCTAGGGTCCGTGGCAAGCCAATATGTCTAAACTTTTTAGTTTTTGTTAAATTGCACTCCATGCATTTGGTTCTTTACCCCTTGCTTTGGGATAAACTTTCCTCTTGACTTCGTGCTTGTATATTATATATTTATCATCCTGATCAACTCTTAAAGCATCCTGTAACATAAAAAACTACAATTTAGAGCTCAAAAACACATAGAATCCAACACAATGAACTAGAATGGAGCATAGCTCAAGCTAAGAGTATTAGCTTTTGCATTTGAGTTTTAACTAAATATTTTGACTAAAAACTCATTCTGAGAAACCTTAAATCTTTTAATTAAATATACTAACTCTAAGATTCTCATATATACCAATATTCACTCATTAAGCAGAAGAGAAGTCCTGAAAAGTAGGCTAAGTAAGCATAGATACAAGCACTTAGGTGCATAAATCCACTAAAGATCATCACCCCACACTTAAAGCATAGTTCCTTGAACAACTCTTCAATTTAAACACCATATCAAAGAAGACTTCAAAACTATTACTAAAAGAAAAACATTAAAGGTAACACTACAATGATTATACAAATAGCAAGATTTACACATAATCATGTTATATACAATTGAGTGATGAAGAATACTACTTCAAAGCATCCAAACCTCAACAATTTACTTACCAAGTTGGCAAACTCATTCATATTACTTAATCACATATATAACACAAGTTATCCAATTATCATCAAATATGTGCCCTCACCATAAGTGAGTTACCCATATTACTCACAAAGATGCAATTCATCACAAGAATGAGTACAAAAATCCAATTATGCTCTCTCTCCCAAAGAATTCACAAGTTACACAATATGACCATACGCTTTTCCTTAGGGTGTAATCCACTAATATTTGAATGTTGAAGCTTAAGATAAAATAGGACTTTATAGGTTGTAATGTAGGCAAAGGAACAGGTAGGAACTATTTTAGCCAAGAATAGTGACTATCTTCTCTAAGTGCTTTAATACATCACACATACATTAAGATCAATCTCTAAGCAATGACATTTTTGACTACCTCTACCTTCCTATTATTTTTCATTTTTTCCTATATCATTAAAATAATTCACAATTATTACGGAGGGAATATTCTTTATCAACTCATATAAAATTCTAGCACTTTTTCCCTACTTATTTTCTTGCCCCTTAATCAAATTAATTTTCAACTAAAGTACTTAGAAGCTTGGTATAAGTTTAAGGTCAATCAAAGAAGAAGAACATGCTACATATGAGGCTACCAATGAATATAGACTAATGGCTCAACGGGGCTAACTAGGATTATGCATAAAGGTAGATAAACGAGAGGAGATATGAAATGTGGCTACCAAAGAAATGTATATATCATCTCATAAACCCAAAAATGCATATATCATTTCCTAAACCCACACTATTTATTTCACTTTACACACAGACAAGGAAAATGGTAGATATTAAAATGCAACAAGGAATACACAAAAACCTCACTCACACATGGCGCATTCTTAACTCAAGTGGGATTATTATAGACTCCAGACTAGGCTATCAAATAAATTTAAAATTAAAGAGAAAATGTTCAAGAGTCATATACTAGATCCTAGGTGTCTCATAAGTAGTCATTCAACACAATCAACATTCTTTCACATACAAAACCACTTGCATTATGCAATCATACATAGCACCTTCAAGAACATCTCACTTAACTAACTAAAATAAAATTTTAAAATTTAATCATAAATAGAAAAAAAGATATTGGGTTCAAAGGGAACCCCTGTGAATATAATAAAAAATAACAACCATAAGGGTGTGAAGTGTGCACCTACCAACAAAACAAAGACAAAGAGATTTTTTTTTTGTAATTTTTTCAAATATACATAAAAGCAAGAAAACAACTAAAATTAAGACCCTATAGAATCACTTTATTTGAAACCATAGGAATTTCCCCCACACCACACTTAAAAATCTACTTTGTCCCCGAAGTATACTAAAAAATAAGGTTAAAAATACTCTTTGAGGCCTCTACACCTATCTACTAGCTTATTTTAACATCAAAAGGTTTCGGGGACCTTACACCAAGTCTTTACCATGCTATTTGATATATGTAGTTTTGAAGATGAGCATCTAAATAGCAAAGGACTAGGTCCTTAGACGTGCAAGGTATAGTACAATTGGCATACGACATCCGCACAGTTTTGTCCTCTTGAGTAAGAAACTTGCAGGTGTTATTTTCTAGTGACTTGGACAGTCGTTCCAATGATATTTCAACCCTAATCATCAGTCATCTATAAAATAAAAGAGAAGCATCTTCACTAAATGATTTTTGCAAATTCTAAAGAGTGAAAAGAGAGCCAACAAACCCCATTTCAACACTTCTCAAGCTCTTACCTATTTATGTGAGCTTAAATAGAAATTTTTTGTGAGTAAGCTTTGATTTGTAATCGAACTAATCAAGCTATAAGAGTAATATTTTTTACTTTAAGTAAAGAGTGTTTAAGTAGAATTACTTAAGTTTGTTACTGATTAGAAGTAATTGGTAGAAAGAATCCTTGGTAGTGTTAAAAAGATGAGCTTGTAGTAGAGTTACTACCAGTGAAAGGAGCTTAGAGGTAGGATGAAGTCTATACTATACTCAGCAGGTTGATTTAGTGAATTTAATTAGGGCTTGTGGGGTCAACCCATGGTTTTCCCTTTCTCTATTTCCTTATAAAAATCCTTATGTTTTTACTCTTCCTATACTATTTCTTACTTCCTAGTTATTTTTGTGTAGTTTCCCTGTGTTTGATTTTAACTGACATGATCCATTACTATGTGGTGCAAACCCCCAAGGGTTCTAGTAATTTGTATTAGAGCCTTTTCACTCTAAAAAGTTCATACCTAGAGTGTCTTGGTTAGAATTGTTGCTCCACCTAATCTAGAATAAGGGAAATCTACCATTAAACAACCAAGGTTCAATGGGAAGTATTATGGGTGGTGGAAAACCAGGATGGTTTACTTCATTATGGCTGAAGATAGTGAATGGATAGACATAATCATTAATGGACCTTATGTTTCTGTTATAGAATTCAAAGAAGGAGAAGTACCAAAATATTTATCAAAAGTATGAGGGAATTCAATGTTGAAGATAGGAAAAGAATTGAGAAAAACTATAATGCAAAGATATTGCTTCTCTGTGGCATAGGAAAAAATGAATACAACAAGATGTTATCTTGTGAAACAACTAAGAAAATATGGGACTGCTTGAAGATAGCTCATTAAGGAACCACTAATGTGAAGGATTCAGAAGTTGATATGATTACCACTCTGTATGAAACCTTTACAATGAATGAAGGAGAAACCAACCATGAGATGCACACCAGGTTTACTTCTATAACTAATGATTTGTACTGTTTAGGAGAAGTAATTTGTTTATACAAATAGGTGAGAAAAATTCTTGGGGTTCTGCTTAAATCCTTCGAAAGAAATGTGGATGCTATCACTAAGGCTAGAAACTTGAAAGATCTCACCATCGATGAAATCATTGGGAATCTGAAGACTCATGAACTTAGAAAAATAAAAAAGGCAAGAGAAGATGGAGGTAAAAACAGAAATTCTCTGGCATTAAAAGCATCTTAATAAAAATATAATGAATAATACTCTAATGTTTCCTACTTGGCAAAAAGGATAGTAAGAGTTATGAGACAAAGTATCTAGTCTCAAAGAAGTAGGAGTAGTAAAAAAAAATAAAGCACTATGTATGTATGCCAGTGATGTGGAAGTCCAAAACACTTTATTGAAAATTACCCAATGCATAAAATAGAACATCAGTATTATCACAATGTTAGAGGTAAAAGGGGATGAAATAAGGACCAAGTCTCTGTAAAATCATGAAGATAGGTTGTAGCTGATCTTGTAGTTAAGCAAGCTTTAGATGGTTATGGTGGTTCATTTGGTGAATCTGATAAAGGTGAGAAGACTGCAAAAGTTTCCATGCCTGCAGTGGAAGATAAGATAGTGACTCTTAATTACTTGTTTTCCTTCATAGTAGACACTGAAAATGAATAAGAAAAATATGGTAACTATCTCTAACTTTAAGAGGAATCTTAAAAATTATACCGATAGAAAGTCAAAAAAGATAGCAATAGTATTGGTTGATACAGTATACAATCTATATACTGAGAAAAATGATCTTAAGGAATGGATAAAGAATCAGGAGCATGAATTAATTGTCTAAACTCTCCAAATTTCTGAAATAGAAGCATAGTGTGCTAAGTTAAAATTTAAGAATTTGAATTCGGTGAGCCAATTGAAAAACAGATACTTATAAAAAAAAGGGAAGAAAGAAGCCTCAAAAATTCAAATTGAGCTTGCAGATAAGATGAAGGATTTCTAAAAGAATCTTATGTCGACACTAAAGAAGACTAAGGAGTTGAAGGGGGGCCTGGTCCGTTTGAGAGAAAAAATAAATCAATCCATATAATGGACTATATCCTAACAGATCTTTTGTATCATAACTAGTAAATGTTATAACAAAGGAAATGGGATAGCTTATCAAGAAGGAACTCAACTTCATGGGTCTCAATGAAAGGTTGATCATATTGCTAAGAACAAGGTCGTTAAGCCACTATTTACTGATTGTGGAAATAATAGACACCTAAAAGAAGACTGTGAAAGCTAGCTTAATAATGAAATGACAAATGTTTAACATGTTTATTAGGGGATCGCATATCATAAAGGTGTAATACATCTGGAATAACATGTATAAGCCCACACTACCTTGATGGATAAAATGGATTTAATCGCATCTTTGACATAATACTGGGAGTTAAAACTCAAATTGGTTCCTAAGTCTAATAGTTGATTTAAAGTATAAAAAGGAGAAATAGTTTGAAATCATAAAATTATCTAGTTATGAAACTGATCAAGACTAAAAATAAGGTCAGATTGTATTCCTTTTTCCTTAGACAATTCAAGGTGAAGGTGTTTTATTTGATTAGTATTCTTATCTTATGTATTAGCTCATAAGGATGTGAAAGAAGCTAGCAATTTCAAAGTAATGCAGAAGGAACTCTGGACACTTGAAGAATGCGAAGTCCAGGACCTGGTCCTCATAGCTATTCTTAGAATAAGTTATGGTATCATGTGGTGTAATAATTCCAATAAGCTAATGTTAGGGTTGAACAAATCAGCCTGATTGACTATCATTTGAATCAGTGTCTATTTGAAAAATTGGTTATGTTTAGTAGGTAGGTATCCTTGATAAATTAGGTACAAGTTGGTCTAACTCAGTATCATACCCTTGCAGGTATATACCTATGGGAACAACTTTGGAGGTGGACAAATATGACAAGCTCAAAGTTGAAGATTCATACAAACAAGAGCAGAAACTTGTCCCATATCTTAGGTTAGTATATATTATGTGGAAATTTTGTTTTTTTTACATATAAAAAGTCGCATCCTCCTTATCATAGCATCAGAACAAAGTTATCCTGTTCAAAAGGGGTAGGTGAGTCACCTAAAATCTGATATTAATCAAATCTTTTCACCTAGAAAACCCTTCTTTGTATTCATTATTCCTTAAACCTATCTACATCCACTCATTCTCATATAAAAAAGGAAAATTTGAATTCTAAATAGCCATTCTAAGAAAAAAAGAACTTCTAGATTGTTGCAGCTCTCCTAGTTTCTCGTTCTTTAAAGGATTCTAAGCTTAGCATTGTTAACAATTCCTTTCTAAACCTTCCTAAAAACATTCTTATTCTCCTATATTTTAAAGCTTAATTCCTTTGTCACTCGATCTATCAATGAAGAATCATCCTTGAATCTTCAAAACCATTCTGATAATGAGGTGATGGATGATACCTAGGATTTTTAATATCTCATATTGTTGTTAATAGCCTAGCAAAAATCTTAGTTGATTGTAAGATAATAGATTTCAATAAAATACCTAAAAACTTTTGTAAATGTTTAAGAAGTTGGCTTTTGAGGAACCTGGTCCCAAGAAAAGAAAATTAGATAAAGAATTTGTGATCATTTATAATAGAAGAAATAAGGTGGAGAAAATGAGGTTGAATCCAACAAAGAATGAAATGGGTTTTTGAAGAATCAAAAGATTTTAACTGGATGGATTTTTTATTCAAATGTGCTAGCAGAACCTAGTATGGTGGAACTTGTTGAGCAGGTTAAACAGTAAGGTTTGATGAATATCATGTAAGGACCAATTCCCACTATTTTAGATAAAATAGTTAGGGAATTCTATTTCACGCTTAAATTCTCAAAAGATGGGATGAATTTGACTGCACATGTCCAAGGAAAGAAGATAAATCTAAATAAGGAAACATTAGAAAGGATTTTGGAAGTTCCTATATATTGGGTGAGCACTGTATCTAAGAAGATGCCTTCAATAGAATTATTTGCAAATACATCAAAGTACAATGGGAAATCTGTGGCTGTAGTGAATAGTAAATCATTTAATAGTGAGTTTCAATTGGTCTTTGACTTCGTGAACAATTTGATTATGCCTAGGTCACAAAAGAAATGCATTGTCTCATCCACAATTATATGTAATGGAATGCTTCAGTATCTTTGAATTCATTAATCTATCTATATTGATAAAAGAACACATTCACAAAGTGGTTCTTGGAAAGAATATAAATCATGGGATGCCATATGGATTTTGGCTGAACAATGTACTTGCACATTATAGCATTGTTTTTAATTCTTGAACCCAAGGAACTATTGTTCAAATGGTTGATATGAAAACACTGGACAAGACTTAATGTGTTAAACCAGTTAGTATTTACCAATTGGAGCTTAGCAAGGAAATAGAGGTACCAAAGGGAAATTTAGCTACCAAGGATAAAGAAATTAACAAGCTTTAGGAAATAATTCAGCATCCCTCCAAAGGAAGCCATGTGACAATGAAATGCTTAGAATTGGGAATGCACAACTAAAGATGATTATGTCAATATTAACTGATGAGGTTCTTATGTCAAATGCACAAATAAGAGATCTCAACAATAACCTAACCCCACCCTTTCAAACTCTTCTTCCTAATCCTTCACTTGTTAATCATTATTTACTCCTATGGATTTTCCCTAAGAACATAAATGTATGCACTACTATGATACATATCCTACATATGAATGAATCTTTTCTTTGTGTGTTACATTTTTTCTCTTTAAATAGAAAATTTATTCTTTATGTTAGTTTTCACCCAATGGCTATGAGTTAACTGATTTGTGTTGAATTTACTCTTGGTTGACTGTTAATCCTTTTTAATAATTCCAAAAATTGGAATACTGAGTTCATATAGTAAGCTTAGTCCATGTATCAGGTGTTCTGGGTGAATGAGAATTGCATGCTAATAAGGGGAAGTATGTGAAGTGTTGAGCAGATGAATGAAAGGAGATATGTTTACAGGCGAAAGTGTGCAAGGTAGTGTGTGTTCTAGGTAAATAAAAATGGTATGCTGATTGGAAAAGTATGTGATATGCTGAACATATGAATAAAAGGACTCATGTTGAGAAAGAAAGTGTGCAAGTGCAGGTAGAGTGTGCAAATGCACAGAATAAAGGGGCATGATGACAAGAGGAAGCAAACAAGAGGTTCTTTTAATGAAATACAAGAAGGTACCAGGTCCCTGTGTTTCATGATGATAGAGGAAGCATGATGATAGGAGAATATTCATCTTTAGGTGGTAATCAATTTAATTAAATGTGTTAAATGTACACTGATTCTTAAATAGAATGGTTTGGTTTGACGTCATAAAAAAAGGGGAAATTTGTTATATGTAGTTTTGATGAAAAGAAGCTAAACTGCAAGGAACTAGGTCCTTGGACGTGCAAGTTACAAAACAGTTGGCATGAACATCTGTACAATTTTGTCCTCTTATGTAAGAAACTTATAGGTGCTATTTTGTACTGACTTGGATTGGATCTACAATGATAGTTTTTCCCTAATCATCACTTACCTATAAAAGAACAGAGAATCCTCTTCATCAAATAGTTTTTGGTAATTCTAAAGAGTGAACAAAGAGGCAGAAAAAACCCTATTTCTACACTGCTCATGTTCTTATTTGTTTATGTTAGCTAAAACAGAAATTGTTCTTGAGAGAGAATTGATTTGTAACCGAACTACTCAAGCTATTCGAGCAGTTTTTTTCTCTTTTTGAGTAGAAAATGCTTAGGTAGAGTTACCTATGCTTGTTGTTGATTAGAGTTAATCAGTAGAGAGAGTCCTTGGTAGAGTTACCAAAATTAGCTTGTAGTAGTGTTATTTCTAGTAAAAGGAACCTAGAGGTAGGCTGAAATCTAGATTGTAATAAGGAGATTGATTATAGTGGATTTCTTTGGTGCTTGTAAGGGAAAGCCATGGTTTTTCCCTTCTTGGGAATGCATGTAAAAATACTTGTGTTTTTACTCTTCCTACATTGTCTCTTACTTCCTGGTTATTTTCATATAGTTTCCTTGTGATTGATTTTGAGGGCTCTGGTCCTCACTATGTGGTGCAAACTGCCAAGAGTTCTAACATTCTTAAGCTTAAGTTTTAAGTACTCAGACTTTCTATGAACTTATGATTTAACAAAAACAAAAATGACACGAAGTAAAAATTAAAAATATGAAAGTTAACATACCATAACTTGGGTTGCCTCCAAAGTAGTGCTTGATTCAGTGTCACTGGATGGCCCACCTTACTACATCTCAAGATTTTTCCTTTATCCTATTCCTTCTAGTAGGAGGCTATCATCTCACTTGTTTCAGACCTCTTAAGTGTACATTCTCAAGGTCATCATTTTTCTCAATAATAGCCTTTTCAGTATCCTCAACTCTATCAAGTTCGAGCTTAGGTGGTGGTTTGGGAAACTCAATGAGATTGTCTGAACAGGTCATTAATAGTTTAGTCTCTACCACCCCACACACATCAACTTCCTTGGTGGTGATAATACAAAAATATTTGTAATAGGAAGGTGGACGGTGGTATATAAACTTTAAACACTATCTCTTTGACATCTAATTTAATTTTGAGAGTGCCCCATCTCAAATTTATCAACACTCCTCTCATAGAAATGAATGGACTTTCCAAAATGATTGGCACCTTATCATCTGTATCATAATTCAAATCAATAAAGTCAGCATGGATAATAAACTCACCATCTTTTATGAGAACATACTCAACAATTCCTATGGGAAGAACTTAGGTTCTGTGAGCAATCTGAAGCACCATAGATCATGGTCACGACTTGCCCAACCCAAGAGGGTTGAACAGTGTTAGGGGCATAAAGTTTATACTTACCCCTAAATCATTCAAAGCATAGACCACGCTATTGTAACCAATTTGTATTGACAGAATCAAATTCATCCGGTCCTTAAGATTTTTGGGTATTTTTATCATCACCATAGAGCTGCACTTTTTAGTAAGTTCTACAGTATTAACATCCTATAGCTTAATCTTGTTAGTCACCACATCCTTGAGGTACTTGTCATACTTTGTCATTCCCTACATAATAACTAAAAGAGGAAGGTTAATGTGAAGCTCTCTAGACGTGTCAAAGAACTTCTTAAATCAAGCATACCCCTTGGATTTTTTAAACGATTATGGAAACACTAGTGGTGGTTGACATGATCTGAAACTAGGCCTGGTTGTTTAAGGTATCTCAAGTCCAACCAGCATCAGAGACCACCCCCAATACTAAAACCTTCACCCATCTTGCACCCCACATCGGATGAATTCCAAACATATAACAAGATAACTGAATATTAATTTTCAAATGTTATAATGAGTATATAACCAAAACCATCTATTCAAAACCAAACATCCAGCCAATACCAATACCAATGCAAATGCCAACACCAATATAGACAGCACCCATGACCATAGTAATCTAAAAACTACTCTAATAAAAACTAAAGATTATCTAGTTAGGACATGCCCCCAACCATAGCCAAAATCAATACTAAAGGAATAGTAAAGAAATAAAGACATCCATAGTATGAAATGGGGTTATCCAATGTATGTAAGCTCACCGATTTAGTCTGAATCAAAATTTATCCCCGAATCACTAAGTCACTGAACAGGAAGGATAGTAGTATGGCAGATTTTTACATCACTTAGGGATATAACATCCAAAGATGGTTCGTAGGGTGAACGCTAGAAAGTCAATCAAGGATAAAGATAAAGTAATGTCATTAATCAAAATCCAAGTAAAAACAATGCACATAACAATATATGAATACATAAATACATATATACGATGTCGGGATAGCGAACAAGGTTTAGCATGCATTTCAAATCCTTAACCTAGGTTTTGTAGCTTTACCTTCATAAGTCCCCCATGGGATAGATGGGTCAAGTGTTACCCCCTGAACGGGCCCCAATGCGTGTTATTTCTATCAACCAAAGATATCATATTTGGAAGGGTATTCCCTTGTACCCTTCAGCCTCCATGATATATATGTACATGTGTAGAGTTGGGGGATTCCCTTTTAACCCACAAGCATATGTTCATCAAGAACAACTATTATGTCAGCAAACATGAGTTTCCAGTGTTCGTCCTTCGGACTCACACCTTCACATCTAGCTATCACAACCCCCATTATTGACCAATTAAAACATTTAACATATAACCAAACAATAATTGTTGGAGTCAATTGTTAAGTCATTATTAAGTTGTATCGTCATACCGACTATAGTTTGCAAGCAATATCATTAGTCCAAGGCTTAGGGGATTCCACTATTCCTTCTAGACAAGATTATAAAAATCACTTGGGCGATTCTCGTGTACCCCACAAGTTTTTTTAAAATCCATCCTTAACCATTTACACCATCCATTAGTTTCAAGCAACAAACCAAGCCAAGTGTAATGCATATATAAAAATCAATTATGCAAGTGGGTTGATTTTATTACCATTTTCCATACCAAAACAATCAATTTGAGGATCACCTTGTACCCCTGTTTCCATCCACCATTCTCATGAACCCCAATGCATTCACCAATTATTAATTTAAACACAATAGTTTCATAAATATCATGAAATAAGCAGTTAAGAAATTTATTTTAAAATCCCTCAACCATAGTTCAAAACCCAATATCAATATTTCATAAATAATACTTTAAATCACATGCTTTTAAGAAATTGACAATGAGGGATGTGTAACACACCTTAAATATGAAGAAGTGCAAAGAGATATCACCCTTGAAAGGCTCAGTTGAATAATTTCTTGAAAACCCTAAGTGTTTCTGACCTTGAGTATTTGACAGTGTTAGGGAGTTTATTTGATGTACTTATTAGGACCAAGGATATAATAGATATGTTATAAGATGTGGGTTTAATGTTGGGCAAAAAGGGAAATATCCAAAATGCAACTTAACTTAAAAGCTTGAAAAATGTCCCCTTTGACTACGAGTAAACTATTGACTCGTAACCACTCATTATGACTCATCACTATAAGTCATAAATAGGATAGCCTTAATAAGCACATGAGCTGCAATACTTATGACTCAACCAACCAACCCGTAATGAGGCCCTAACACTCATAAGGTCCAGTCATAGTCAACATAGAACTCAAATGGGTTAAATACAAGGCATAATATGATTTCATCCCATTACTCATAACATATCCCTATGAATCTTAGTGAGCCACTCATACTTAGAGCAGAATGAAGCCATAAACTTATATTATTTGCTTACAACACCTTCTATCGACTCATCATAATTCTTTATGATCCGTACCCATAAATCGTACCTAGGATAGAAACTTAACACCAAACAATAGTAACCTTATGAATTAGGTCACTTAACTTATGAAGACACCCTACACCTCATGGGGTCAAGTTGTAACCTAGACAGTGAGCTCAAAGCTTAAAAAATTATCAAGGGCCAAAATTTGGGGGGTTGTAATTCTCCCCGACTTGGATCATTAGTCCTTAAATAATAGGTGAAGATATTTACCAAAATGATTAGACACCAAAAATCACTACTATTACCTTAAAGGCAGAAAAAAATATCAAGGAATTTACAATTTCCCTTTTACATAGATAGAAAACTATGATGCTAAGAATAACACATACATTTAGCATGATGTTGTGGAATAGGGAACAAGAATGGATACTTGAACTTCATGCCCTGTTTGTTTTTCCAAGTATCCTCTTCAATCTTGTGGTTCCTTTATACAACCTTTACCAAATTTGCACCCTTTGTCTGCAACCGTTGAACTTGCCAATCCAATATTTCAACTTGCCAATCCTTGATAGGAACAATAATCTAAAGATTACCCACTCACTTCCTCAACATTGACATATGTAATACTGGGTGAATATAACTCAATATAGAGGGCGAATCCAATTCATTCACAACACTACCGATCATTTTCAAGACCAAGTATAGGATGAAATATCAAGGACTGAGCTTATTCTTCTTCCTAAACCTCATCACTCCCTTCATGGGAGATACCTTCAAGAATACCCAATTTCCAAACTCAAACTCTAACCCCTATGCCTCACATCCACCATGTACTTTTGGTGACTTTGTCTAGCTTAAAACCTATATCAAATACCTTCATCTTTTCCATTGTTTGGTGAACCCAATCCAAGCTAAACATCTCTGCCTCACCAAATTCAAACTACCTTATAAGAGACCTGCGCATCCCACCATACAAGGCCTCAAATGGAGACATCCGATTACTAAAGTGGAAGATATTATTATACACAAAAACTGCAAAAAGAAAATGATAAACACAACTACCAGCATAGTTAATCACGCATGCTCAAATAATATCTTCTAATGTCTAAATATTCCTTTTTCTTTTCCCATCAAATTGAGGGTGGAAATAAGTATGAATGCTCACCTTGGTCCCCAAACCACTTTGTAACGAGCGCCAAATTTATGATGAGAATTGAGCACCATGATATGACATGATGGAAATAGGTGCCCCATCCAACTTCACAATTTAATCAATAAAATTTTTTGTGTAATCCTATTTCAAAAAGTTAGTCCTCACTGGCAAGATGTGAGCAAACATAGTCATCCTACTCATGATGAACTAAATCAAGTCAAACTGATTCTAAGACCGAGGATTACCAATAGAAAAATCCATCTTAATAACTTCCCACTTCCACACCGGTAACTTAATTTCTTCATACAACACTCTGGGCTGCAAATATTAAACCTTCACTTATTGGCACCCTATGAATTTAGCAACAATACTTACCACATCTTGTATCACCAAAAGATCTCCTTAAGAATATTAAACATCTTCTCCTAACTTGTATTAATGGAATAGCATAACTCATGAACCTCCATTAAAATCCTCTCTCGCAATCTATCTACATTAGTAACATGCAACCTCCCTTGGTGCCGAAAGGTACCATCACCACAAACCTTCAAGGCTATCACTTTCTGCCTACGTATATATCCCTTGATTTTCATCAATAAAGGATCTATCGCTTGCTTCTCTTTCACCTCAATCAAAGAGATTACTTTGCTGTCTCATAAAAAAATACACCACTATCCTCAAAGTCCAAGAGGCAAACTCCAAGGTTAGTAAAATGGTGAACATTTTTCACCAACTCTCACTTAGGAATATCAACATAAGCTAGACTTCCCATGGATAACCTTCTAAGAGAATCGACAACCACATTAGCTTTACCTGGATGGTAGTATGTTAAATTTAAGAAGGGGTGAATTGAAAAATTTTTATGAGTCGACTACTAATTCTTCACAGTCGACACTCCTATAGACCAATATAGTTTATAAGAAAGATTATATTTAAAACAATTAAGCAAATAAATAATCAAATGTAAAGTAAAGACAGTGGGATTTATCCTAGTTTGGAATACGAATATGGTGCCTTCTTCCAGTACCCTTTTGATTTTAAAGTTTTCTAAGATCGTTAAGTGTTGGGCTCGAATATAATGATTAGAAAAAAGTTTTGAAGACTTATTTTGTTCTTTAGATTTTGTGACACGTCCTTAGCTGATGTTATAAAGTTGATTTGATCCTACTATTTCTATAACAATTATTAACTAAAAGTTACAAAGCCTTATAAGACTAAGATTGAGACACTTTGATATGCTTCATTAAAGTTACGTAACTCATGTCCACCTTCAGTCTTTCTTCTTTATAGTCTTCGGTTGCTACTCTTAATAAGAGAACTAAGAGATTTCTTCTCAATCAAGCATTTGAGTAGATTTCTTGATTGATGAATGTATAGATATGATATGTCCACTTAAGATATGTCAAAATATGTATTTTACTCGCGTCCATATCAGATATATCCATGATCTTTTCTTTCTTTGTTCTTGTAGTGATTGATGCTATTCGAGATTGTCTGTGATCTTTTCTTTGTTTTTCTTCATTGTGATTTGATCTGATTTGCTGCATTTTTAGGAACAAGATTTTCTTTCTGTTGATTTTTCTTTTTGATTGATTCACTCTAATGTCGCAGATCATGATTTGATTTCTTTCTATTCTTAGAGCAGGCTTCCTTACTTTCTTCCTTCATCGTTCCATCATTGGTGGTACTACAATATCCTACAAAGACATACTCATTAGTTTTTATTATTAAAATGTAAATTTATGAGGCTTACAATCTTTACGATTTTGATAATGACATATGAGTGTAAACATCAGTTGACTTCCCTATCTGTGACCTTTCTCCCCTCTGACTTATATATGATTCTTTAATATTGGTCGACTTCAGTTTATCGGCAGTCAAATTACTCCCCTTGACTGTTGGGCACTTCCTGAGTTCCTTATATTTCTGACTTTCTCGACCTTTGGGCATAATAAAACATAAAACTCAAATCAAGCAATAGAGATACATATGAAACAATATATAAACTAGGAAGAGCCAAAATGGTGGAGCAATTAGAGTGCAACAAATCATCTTACAACCCATAAACACAAGGAATAGATCCCCTATTGAATAAGAATAAAGTTATCATTGTTCACAACTTCTTGAGAAAGTAGGTCAGAGTGATATTCATGTTATGATAGAAGGTGTCTTAATATTTTTTGACATTTTTGAAGATGGAGGAATAGGAATGATAGAAAAAAATAGCAAGATCATAATTGGAGGAGTAGACTTAGTTTTTACGGGAATCCATTTGGGTGAACATCCGAGTGAATACTTTTAAGCAATTGTAACACCCCAAATCAGGTACTCGGAATGCTACATGGTTCTCATGACCCTGAAGGACCACAAGCTAACCCATGACTAATACCTATACCTGTATAATGTATGATTTCATGTAAAATACAGAAATAAATAATGAACGGACATAAGGTTCAGAGATCTAATAAAACATAACATCTGAAGATATGTTATATCAATACCAAAACAACTAAAATACTATCTGAACATGCTAGTCCGAAAGCCTCTAAACTATCTGAATAAGGAGTTTATAGGATATGTCCCCAACTAAATCCAACTATAGAAATAAATTAATTAATGTGAAAATAAAGTAATGATCGTGTCCTCGAAGGATGAGGACTCACTGCTAACTCTTACTGTTGAGACTAGAGTACTACTGATGCTCTGGAGCTCGTGCTTCTTATCCTATGGTATAAAATACCATAGCACAAATGCATCACTACGTTTGAATATACTGGTATGCATGTGAGGTAGGCTGAATATAAAGGGTTCACATACATGAACTATACTAATTGACTGAGTAACATGAGTGTCAGAATATATGCATGAATACATAATAACTATAACTGAGTTTATGGTAACATGATTACTGAGTCTGAATATTGATAATATGAGATACTGATAGTGGTATAACTAAAATAACTGATATTGAGCAACTGTATCTAACAGTCTAGGTTATGATAGATCTAGCTGAGTTTCATACTGTTTAGAGTTGACTGTATCTGACAGTCCTTAAATTTGGAGAACTTCTGAGTTCTTTTACTAAGACTAAATAACTACATCTGACAGTCTGATCTATAACTGAAAATGTGGGAAGTAGTCATCTAACAGACATACCCCAAATAATGCATTATAGATAAGTTGGGGTCCCATCTATAACCTAAATTTGGAGGGTGTCAATACAGCGCCACCGGTAAGGACAAGCTGTGGGTGACCTTCATCTGATAGTGTCCCAAAAAAAATAGTGGGACCCTCATCTGACAGTGTTTATCCACCTCATCAACCATCATCTGACAGTGTTGATATCTCAATGTATGTTGGATACATAGTTTTAGAATGCAAGGATGACTTCTAAGAATCACACCCCCATTTGACAGTGTGTGTTCCCATCCTTGGGTTCACTCGGTGCTAATTCCTACTCCCATCTAAATAGACACTGAACATGGATTACTGAACTAAACTAGACTGAATTAAATGTTTTTCTTTAGCTGACAGAATACTACTGAGAGTACTGAGTTTTCCTGAGTCACATGACTAACTGAATTTCTATGAACATGGCTCGACTTAGAGTATCATGAAAATATGACACTGGCTCTAGGCACTCGGATAATTGTTGAGTATAAGTACCCCCAAGACTAAACAGCATGAAAATGACAAAGCATGACTTTCTTGAATACATGACCAACATCAAAATCCCTAATATAATAGGTTGGAGATTTCATGAAGTAGAAGTTCTAAAGCACCACAAGGGTTACACATGTATCCATAATTCACTGACTAAGACATTTCATCAAAGATTTGACATGCATAAACTTGTACATAAATGGGGATTTCATATTATCATACTAGTATGACACTTTTCCTTCACATAGTCATTTAATCAAACACATGGATAGCATGCTTTGGTTATACAATTATCAACACATCTAATAATCAGGGATACATCAATCAACATGTAAATTGAAGGGTTTACCGTGATTATTATGTGAATTTTCATATACTATGGTCAATCATTGCAATATGATATTTATAACATGAATCAAAACACCACAACATCATGAACATATATTTCAATTCAATCTAAATCATGAACATTCATAAATACACAAATCATGGATTTTGAAAAGACGTTCTTAAGCTTCATGGGTGAAAAGGACCTATGAATCAGCACATGACATACCTGGGTTGTGTGTTTCTTGAAGTTCTTGGACTTGAAGAACTTGGAATCTTTTAGTTTCTTAAAGAAGGTTTAGATCTTTTTCTTGGGGATTATCTTTGAGAGAAAACCCTAATTTGATACTGTAGATGGATAATGAACTTATGTTCCTTGGTCTAATATAATTAAGGGTTAAAATGTGTGGAAACGACCTAAATATCCTTTTAAAACAATTTTAAAATGATTGAACAAACTATACGATGGTAGGTGCGATGGTTCGCCGCTGGGTCGATGGTCCGTCGGTCCTGCCCCTTGGCAAAATAGGGGTTCACTATCTCTTCTATGATGGCTTGGGTGACAGCCCATCGCTATCTCGATGGTCCATCGACCTGAGCCATTGCCATTAGGTAGAATATGGTCTCACTGCCTCTGCTATGATGGTTTAGGCGATGGTTCGTGACTCCTCGATGGTCCATCGGTCCTCATCGTCGCACCTGGGCAGTTTGACTGCATTTCTTAAAATGACCATAACTTTCTATCTCGATAGCGGATTTAGATGAAATTGGTATCGTTGGAAAGTTAATTCAATTTCCCACATAACAAAAAGTGAAAATCTTAAAAATTACACATATATAAAAGTTGATTCATCTTTCAAAGTAAGTTTCTAATATTCTTGAGATAATTTTAAGCTAGGTAGAAGTATGGGGTATTACAATATCTCTCCCATGAGAACATTCATCCTTGAATGAGACTAAGTGAGAGAGGAGAAGATAAATCGACATACATACTGAACATAAACAACTGGAACATGATCTCATGACTGACATGACTGATAACTGAATATATCATACCGAACATGTATATTTGATACATGTGTAACTGATTCATGAATTCATGACGGAGTGTTCTGAGGAACTAAGTTTCTCACAATGAGAATACATATCTAACGCATGATTATATGACTGAATTGGTGCATGAATGCATGATTGAATATGCAATGATATTTAATACCAAGTTTATAATGGAATTCTGAACATAAAATGTGTAACTAAAATCTGAATATAAAACTGAAAAGATTAAGGATTACTGTTACCTTGAGCTCGATATTATTTTATGGAGAAGACGTGAGGATACTTGGTCTACATGTCTACTTCTGTTTCCCAATTAGCTCCCTCGATGGACTGATTCCGCCAAAGAACTTTGACTAGAGGGACTTCTTTGTTCCTCATTTTGCGAGTCTGATAGTCATGAATTTCAACTGGATTATCTTCATAAGAGAGGCTGTTCTGAACATCTATGCTCTAAATAGGTACTATAACTGCTGGGTCACTTATGCACTTCTTAAGAAAAGAGTCATGGAAGGCTGGATGAACTGAGGCTAGATCTGAAGAAAATTTCAGTTCATAAACTACCTTGCCAAAACGACTGAGAATTTTGAAGGGACCGGCATATTAGCTACTTGATTGGTACATCTTAGGATTGTTACATCCATGAGACTTCGAATAGTGTGACTAGGTGGACAGAATGAAAAAATATGCAAATTTGTCTATCTGATTATCAGACTAAAGTATTGGATGTTCAAACTAATTCCTACTTACTGACTCATCTAATCTACTGACTGATTGACAATTGAGTACTAGATATGTAAGATTAAACTCTACTTAGTCTGAATAACTTGATTAAGAATATGCAGTTTTTATGAACATAAGAAAGGGACTAACTGAGTAACATAAGATAGCTGAGAATGAATTCATAAAATACTTGTATTGTCTGAAAATATAAAACCAGGAGTATAACCTAATTTGGAAACATTCTATAAGCTGAGGTACTGAAACCCTAATAATATGTGTAACTGATAACTATATGCTATGGTCAAGTAAACCCAAAATTGGACTATGGTACTGATCTAATTTCTGAACTAAGGCTGAGGCTGGCACTATATCTAAGACTGTAGCAGAGATTGCAACTAAATCTGTAATTGAGACTCAGACAGGGACTAAATGCTAGTTTCTAATAATTGAGGTTTAGGCTGGTACAGATGTACTGAATTCTAATGGCTAAGTAATTGATAACTAAAAGTCATAGTCCTATAGGACTATTTGAGTCCTTTACTGAATATTGATTATTGAACTGACTCTATAACAAAAGCTTGAGGGATGGAACAAAGACACAACCGACTCAACAAGAGATCTAAACTGAGGGTATACGTGTCATAACTTGTGTTTGGCTTATCACTAGAAGTGGAGCATGAGTTATGTTGGCTGAGTATTCTGTAAAGTATGATATGAGTACATGAGTCATGAGCTGCATGACCTGATTTTATAGGTTCTGCATTCATAGAACATGATCCATACAATTGAGTAAACTAGAACTCCTTATACTAGGAACTGGAAATGCATATGATTCTATGGAAGGTAAGTAAATGTAAGCTGTGTTTATAGATCATGATTCGTTCCGCAGAGTAAACTGGGACCCCTTATACTGGGAACTAAAATGTAACATGATTTTCACTAATGTTCATAAATATGTTCAATGATCATGGATCTGACAGGTAGGACATGAATAGATATCATGATACTTGATGGTTTTGAGGATATATAATACTATTATGAGATGGTCTGCATGATTATGTTCTCTGCGGGAATAAATGAGGATGACATCTATGAAGACTATGATGAACATGTCCAAGTACTACTTGAACATATGGTTCATCAAGTCCATGAAGGCTGCTGGGGCATTGGTAAGACCAAAGGACATGGCTAATAATTCAAAGTGACCATACCGATTTTGAAAAGATATTCTCAGAATGTCATATTCTCCAACTCTGGGTTGATGATAGCCTGATCTGAGGTATATCTTAGAGAAATAGCTGGCATCTTAATGTTGGCCACACAAGTCATTAATTCTGGGAAGTGGATACTTGTTCATAACCGTGACTTTATTTAGCTTTCGGTAGTTTATACACACTCCAATAGAACTATCTTTCTTGTGCACGAATAAGACTACTGTGCCCCATAAGGACATACTGAGTATAATGAAACCCTTATCTAGGAGATCCTTCAACTGATCTTTCAATTCTCTATGTTTTACTAGTTCCATTTTGTATGGAAAAATAGATATAGACTGAGCATCTGGAAGAAGGACTATGTCGAAGTCTATTTCCCTTTTAGGAGGAATTCCAGGAAGATCTTTGGGAAAGATATTAGAATATTCATTCACTACAGAGATTGATCCGAGACTTGGAGTTTCATAACTAGAGTCATTAACTCGAACAAGATGATAGACACATCCCTTAGATATCATTTTCCATGCCTGAAGGTAAGAAATAAGATGATCTCTGAAAACTGAAGTAACACTTCCACTCTAAGATGGGTTCATTCGGAAACTGAAACTGGACAACTCTGTTTCTGCCATCGACTATGGCATAGCAGGAATGAATCCAACCCATGTTGAGAATGACATCAAAATTAGTCATCTCTAATTTAAGTAAATCAGATGAGGTGACTTTCTAAAATATCATAATCGAACAGTTCCTGTATACCCGTGGGGCTATGATAGTTTTACCCACTAGGGTATATAATGAAAAGAGCTATTATGAATTTTGGGACTGGCTCTAAAATCAACTGCTATATAGGGAGTAATAAAAGAAAAAGAAGCTCCTAGATCTAGCAAAGCATAAACCTGCACATGAAAGATCTGTAATGTACCAGTAACCACATCAAGAGAATTTTCCTGATCTTCCCAGGTCCAGAGGGCATAAAGTTTATTTGGGAGTTACCCACTGTAGCACTAGAGGTTGAACCCTATTGATTTAGGCGACCGGACTAAGCAGGGGAACATTTTTGCTGACCTTGATAACCTGACTGAGGACAGTCTCTAACTCTATGGCCTGGCCTACCACATCCAAAAACAAATACTACTTCCAGCTCTGTAAAGATCCTGATGGTACTTGCCACAAGTCTAGCAAAGAGGATAGGTGCAGGCACTACTATCACTACCTTGAGACTTAGATCCTGGTGCTCTATCTCTATTACCATCTCTAAATCTAGGAGTTGGACCACTAGTTAAAGAAGGAGCTAGAACTGCTGACTTCGGACGAAACTGAGAATGGTTTCCTCTTTCTAATTTGGGCTAAGCAAGGTTGAAATTACCTATCCTTGCTCTCTTATTTTGCATCTCCCTCATCTTAATTATTTGCTCCTCTATCTGCTGAGTATGAGTTATAAGCCTGGCTATGTTTATATTAGTATTCAATATCGGGGACCTGCACTTATTGACCACACTATCATTCACCCCAGAAACAAACTTACTCAGCTTGGACATACTATTTGCAACCACATGAGGAGCATATTTGGCTAATTGAGTAAACTTAAAAGAATACTCTTTCACGGTCATGGTGCCCTTCCTGAGGTTGATAAATTCCAACACCTTAGCTTCTCTCAACTCTATGAAAAAGAACCTATCTACGAATGCAGTGACAAACTCCTCCCACTCAATACGCACTGCATCATTTGGCCTTTCTAACTTCCACTATTTAAACCAAGTTTGAGCAACATCCTGCAACTAACATGCAGGTAGCTCAACACTCTCACTAGAAGTTACCCCCATGATGCTTGTAACCTTTTGAACCTGATCGATTAATTTTTATGTGTCCTCATCTGGCTTAGACCCGAGAAAGGATGTAGGATTCATTCCGGTGAAGTTTGAAATCCTGGAGGCAGCTGAATTGGCCACTAGGTTGGCAAAAATGATACCTAGTCATTCATTTTGAGCAGCAAATGACTGAGCAAGAGTAGTGAATGTAGCTTTAAACTCTGCATGAGAAACATGTTCTCCAAAAGGTTCTTCGGACTGAGGGGCTGATTGATTTCCGTTACTTTATTTAGAAGGCTTGTTCTATAGAAGAAAGAGATAAATAGATTAGACTAAGTGATTGACTTGATATTATGCTCAACGGCACGACATGAATATTGAAAGAAGGAAAACTATTCCTAAAGATCTTATAGCCTCCTGTACATAAATGTGGCATGCAACACACCCATGTACAAGACTCTACTAGATGAGGCTTTCAGATTTCCTAGGAAAATATTGAACCTTAGGATCTGATACCAAGTTTGTAACACCCCAAATCTGGTACTTGAAATGCTACATGATGGTCATGACCCCGAAGGACCACAAGCTAACCCACGACTGATATTTGTACCTGTATACTATATGACTTCAGGAAAAATGTAGAAATAAAGCTTGAAAGGACATAAGATTCGGATATCTGATAAAACTTAACATCTAAAGATACGTATATCAAAACCAAAACAACTGAAATAACTGTCTAAACATGCTAGTCTGAAAGCCTCTAAATTGTTTGAATAAGGAGTTGATGGAACATGTCCCCAACTAACTCCAACTATAGAAATAAATTAATTAATGAGATAATAAAATAAAGGTCATGTCCTCGAAGGATGAGGACTCACTACTAACTTTGACTGCTGAGACTGGAGTGCTACTGATGCTCTGGAGCTCGTGCTTTTTAACCAATGGTATAAAACACCATAGCGTAAATGTGTTAGTATGTTTGAATGTACTGGTATTCATGTAAGGTAGGTTGAATGCAAAGGGTTCACATGCATGAACTGTACTAACAGAATGAGTAACAAGAGCATGAGAATATATGCATGAATACATAATAACTGTAACTAAGTTTGTGATAACATGATTACTGAGTCTGACTATTGATAACATAAGATACCTATAGTTGTATAACATAAATAACTAATTCTAAAAGACTGTATCTGACAGTTTAGGTTTTGATGGAACTAGTTGAGTTTTATACTATTCTAGTTGACTATATCTGACAGTCCTAAAATCTGGAGAACTATCTAAGTTCTTTTACTAAGACTAAATGACTATGTCTGACCGTCCTGATCTATAAATAAAACTTTAGAAAGTAGTCATCTAACCAACATGCCTCAAATAATGCATTATAGCTGAGTTGGGTTCCAATCTGTAACCCCAATTGGGAGGGTGTGAATATCGTGCCACTGGTAAGGACAAGTTGTGTGTATCCCTCATCTGACAGTGTCCCTAAAAGAGAATGGTGGGACTCTCATCTGACAGTGTTTATCCACCTCATCAACCCTCATCTGACAGTTTTGATGTCTCAACCTATGCTAGCTACACAGTTCTGGAATGCAAGGATGACTTCTAAGAATCACACCCTCATCTGACATTGTCTGTTCCCATCCTTGGGTTCACTCGGTGCTAATTCCTACTAACATTTAAATAGACACTAAACATGGATTATTGAACTGAACTAGACTGAATTAACTGAGTTCCATGGACTGATGAAATACTGCTGAGATTACTGAGTTTTCTTGATTCACATGACTGACTGAATATCTATGAACATGGCTCGACTGAGAGTATCTTTAAATCATGACACTGGCTCTAGGCATAGCTAAATGGCGGGTACAAGTACCCCTAGGACTCAATAGCATGATACTAGCAAATCATGCTTTTCTTGAATATAAGACCAACATCGCAATACATAATACAATAAGTTGGAGATTTCATGAAGTAGAAGTTCTAAAGCACCACAAGGGTTACACATGTATTCATAATTCACTTACTAAGACATTTCATCTAACATTTGACATGCATAAAGTTGTACATAAATACGGATTTCATATTATCATGCTAGTATGGAACTTTTCCTTCACATAGGAATTTAATAAAACACATGGGGAGCATGCTTTGGTTATACAATCTCATCTAACACATCTAATAATCAGGGATACATCAATCAACTTGTAAAATGAAGGTTTTATCATGATTATTAAGCAAATCTTCATATACTAGGGTCAATCATTGGAATATGAAATTTAAAACATGAATTGAAACCCCACAACATCATGAACATGAACTTCAATTCAATCTAAATCATGAACATTTATAAATACACAAATCTTGGATTTTGAAAAGAGGTTATTAAGCTTCATAGGTGAAAGGGACCCATTAATCAACACATGACATACCTGGGTTGAAAGTTTCTTGCAGTTGTTGGACTTGAAGAACTTGGAATCTCTTAGTTTCTTGAAAAAGGCTTTGGATCTTGTTCTTAGAGACTATCTTTGAGAGAAAACCTTAATTTTGTATTGTAGATGGATAATGAACTTATGAGCCTTGGTCAAATATAATTAGGGGATAAAACGGGCGAAAAAGACTCAAATACCCTTTTAAAATAACTGAACAAACTATGCGATGATGAGTGCGACACTCCATCGCTGGGTCAACAATCCGTCGGTCTTGACCGTCGCACCTGGACAGAATAGGGGTTCACTATCTCTGCTGCGACGGCTTGGGCGATGGTTCTTCATTAGCTCGATTGGCCATTGGCCTAAGTGTCACCCTTAGAAAGAAGGTGGTCTTACTGCCTCTACTGTGATAGTTTGGTTGATGGTCCATCGCTAGCTCGAATGTTCATCGGACCTCATCATCACACTAGGGCAGTTTTGAATTCTTTCAGTAAAATAGCCATAACTTTCTACCCCAATACCGGATTTGGACGAAATTGGTATCGTTTGAAAGCTAATTAAATTTACCACATGAAAAAAAGTTAAAATATTAAAAATTCCACGTATATAAAAGTATATTCATCTTTCAAAGTAAGTTTCTAACATTCTTGAGATGATTTTAAACTAGGTAGAAGTATGGGGTATTAAAGCCATCTTGTTTGAACCCATCAAAGGCAAATAGAACCACGTCTATGTATGTGCTGGTACTTTTCCCAATGTCTAAAAGTGTTGAAGTCGACTCCTGTAGTAGTGCAACTCTTTCTTTGATTGTCTTGAGTTGATCCTTAATCTCCTCCAATTTCTTCAAAGTAGGCATCATAGGGTTAGAGACAAATTTGCTTACGTTTGTAAGTGTCAACCTTGCCCAAGTAGAATCCCTTTTGTACAATTCCCCTTCAACTAATACATACCCCATAGCTGTAAACATCTTAGAGTCATAAGTGGCAGCAACCTCCACTGGGGTGTAAGAAGATAAATCAATGGAGTAATACTGAAGAATCAAAGTAATAAGCAGGCTATATGGTAACTGGTAGAGGTATAAGAATCAGCTTCACTTTCAAATATGTACTCATGGATCTAGGTTGCCCAATTGATTTTAATTTTCTTAACAAAGTGATACAGTACAAAATGTCTTGACCAATGATATTAATAATAGATTCTTTCTGGGAATCAGAGTAGTATAAATAATGTGAGCCATAGTACGAGAATTGAAATAGAGGGACAAGGGACTAAAGCGGGTTGAAATAGAGTTAGTGTCTGACAAAAAATTCTTAGCCTCTTCATAGGTGGCTTTAAAATCATCGAGCTAGTTACCATTCATAAAAAAGATATGACTGGACAACTTAGTATTAAATTCATTCTCAAATAAAATATTATTCACAATGATTCTCATGCAAGGAAAGAGAGTCTCGAGTTCACCACTATCAGGGAAGAATCAAACATTGCAATAAAACATTTGAACTGGATACTCACAAATCTGAAGTCCACATAGATGAAAGACAAGGGAAAAATCCTGGAGGGTATTGATAGCATAGAGAAAGTTTTGACCAGTTTTGGAGACAGATGGTGTACCCTTTGATGCAGGAGCTAATGAAGAGGCAACCAAAACCTTGTTTTCCTAAGAAATAACCTTACCTACGTGATAGTTTCTAGCCATACACCTTGCCTGACCATTTTTGAAACACATGTTAGTTTCTAGGCATACACCTTGGCTGACCATTTTTGAAACACATGTCCCTTCCCTCTTAATAAAAAAGTTTAATGTGGGACTCTTTAAATAACTCTTTGAACTTAAAACTTAAATAGCCTAACAAACCACTATTACTGACTAGACAGCCACTAGGACAAACCTAGCTAACCCGAACATAAACAAAAAACATATTACAAAAACACTTCCATCAATGAATATAAATCTGATAAACTAGGCCATTGGACTATAAGGACTTACCAAAAGTCAGGATATAGGTAATGATGCATGTGGTCAGTCACGCTATTGGAAACAAGCACAAAAACCTACATTATAAGACAATGTAGCTCATAGACATATATATGGGTCACTACATCTAGAATTTACTAAGTAAGTGGGGTGCATGCATAAGAAAAACAATAACTAAGTATATGCATAAACTTTCAAATGATGCATGCTAAGGTTAAATGACTCACCTTGAGCCTAAATAAAACAAATACTGCAAAATCATAAATATAAGTTGTGAAATATAAGTATAAACTTTGAGAGACATAACACTTAGTTCTAAAAGCTTTATTTTAAATCTTTCTTATGGGAGTTTCTTCTAACCGACATAAACCATATTAGCTATCATGGAATCCAATACTTTATCCAAATTGGGGAGAGCTATTCTACCCTAGCCATCGATATAGAACCAAAATATTAGTGGTGACTTTATTTCATCCATATTAGGAAAAAGCTTAACCTTTGGTGGCTAATAGTTTCTAGGAACTTAGGATACACTCATATATATTCCCTTCTCGGTGCTAAATACTGCTCGCAGAATACTTATATACTCATACTTTAGGAAATCCACCGTAAATTAGCATGAGAGTTTAATAGAGTGAAAACCAGTTATGCTTCTCTTTACTTTAATTCATAATTAAGATGAACAAATGTGGAATCCATATCTTATCTTAAGATCATAAGATTAATCTTTTCTTTGAATCATAGTATAAGCTTATAAATAGAGCTTAAGAGCATAATCTCATTGTAAACTCAATGCTTGTACTTAGGACTTGTAAAATATGCTTAAATTCATAGAAATTTTTGACAAAACTTCATACTCAATAATAATCATGGAATATTTCAACAACTCCAGTCAGAATAATGAAATTTAAATCAGAATATGAATCTTATAAATCAAAACATGGATATATGTAAACCTTGATGGACTTAAAGATTTCAATCTCAAGGTAGTATCATAATTTAAGAATATGGCTATTTGGGTAAGAAACCTAATTCAAAATAAAAAAATTCAATCTTAGAAACAAGAATTTTAGGCACAAGGATGAAATACTGACTATGTTCATAAACCCTACATACCTGAAGTTTCTTAACTTATGAAGAAATTTGGATCTTTGGCCTTGATGGAAGAACTTGTGATAGAAGCCCTAATCTTGATGTTCTTGAAGATAAGAGGATGCAAGTGTTGTCATTTGATTTGAGAGAGTAGGAAAATAACACCTCTTTGAGGGTTATATGTTGTGGATGGAAGTTATAAGAGAGGGAAAGACCAAAAATCCCTTACTTAAACTTTACAGAAAAAGCACGTCCCTTTTTACTGGTCTACCATACAACTTGTATGGCATGGTACGACCTACCTTGTCCACTCGTAATCTTAGCGAACTCAGGGGGATACATGCTGGTCAACATATGAGTCCCACATACTATTAGTATCATATTTATATGACCTTTGACCTTATACTCATACCATTGATATATACTTAGGAAGACTTCACAGATGAACGTACGACTTAACATTGTACCACTCGTACCCTACTTGACAACTTCTAAGGGTTCAAGTCATATCCACAATAGAAAGTTCACCCTACCATATTGTCTTCCATATGAATACAACATACCACTCGTATAGTGTATGTATGACTCAAAAGAGAAGTATAATGTACAAAAACTTTTAGACATGGGGTATTACACTAGATGACTTCGTGAAAGTAGGACTAGCCATTTAATAAGAACCAGAATTGCCCCAATTCTCCTTAGACCATTTTTTATAATCCCTGACACTTTGTTGCTAACCTCCACTCTGACGAAAATCTAAAGTTCATATTATTCCTTTCCCCTATCTCCACTTGCTTCTTTTTATCTTTCTCAACCTGCTGTATACATATAACTAGTCTAGAAATAACCATATCCTTATTCAAATAGGCAGCCTTACTTTCTATAATCAAATCATGAGATAACCCATAAGCAAATTTTCTCCTTTTAGCCCTCATGCTAGACACCAACTCAGGAGAATACCAAGAAAATTGATGAAACTTTAAGGCATCTCCTTAACTGCTATCCTGCCTTTTATTAGATTTATGAATTATTTTGCCTTCACCTCACTCAACGCTTAAGGAAAGAAGTTATTGAGAAAAGATCTATAAAGGTCCTCCTACAAGATGGACTCAACATCCACGCCCCTGAGTTACTCCCACTCTTCATACCACTAATGTTATATATCTTTAAACTGATAGGCTGCAAACTCCATACCTTCTACCTTAATAAGATGTATCACATGAAAGATATTTTCCATCTTATCTTTGAAATATTGAGAGTCATCCTTAACTTTCACAGCAATGAAAATAGGAGGGTACAACTTTATAAATTGTCCAACTCTTATGGCCTCGGATGACGGAGTAATAGATTGCACATGCTCAATCTGAGAGGAAACCGACTGAGTGAGCAAATGGATAGATTGGCAAACCTCAACATTAGACATGTCAGCATGAGGTGTCTACGGAGAGAATGGAAGAATTGGTGGAGCACCATTAGGACAATCAGAGATAGTGACCCTAGACCTAGTTTTAACCCCTAGAGTAGGATAAGTTCTATTTTCATTATCCTCAAATAGGATAAAAGGGTTCCCATGTACATCAAATCTTCTAAGAGGAATGATTTGAATGGCCAATAAACAAAAATTAGAGAGATCGGTGACCTTACACTCTATAGCTCAAATACAGAATACAAGAAAGAGAAATATTCATAAATGCCTCGTAGCAATTTCCTTATAAGCATGGAATACTACACACACAATTAACCATGACCCTAGTCTCTAATATCAATATGATATGAACCAAACCCAGGTCTTACTATGTCGAGTAACTCAAATCCAATTAGGATCGGAACCTACCCCCAATACCTAAACCATTGCCCATCTTACACTCCATTTTAGATGAATTCCAATCATATAACAACATAAGAAAATATCACTTTTAAAACATTATAATAAGTCTATAACCAAAACCAACCATTCACAACCAAACATCCAACCAATACCAATACCAATGAAAATGCCAACACTGATATCAACACCTCCCATTCCCACTATAATCTGACAAAGCCTCTAATCTAAATTAAGGAATATGTAGTTTGGACATGCCCCTAAACATAGCCAAAACCAAGACCAAGGGAATAGTAAGGACATAAAGAAATCAACATCTTGAAATGGGGTCTTCCAAAGTATGGAAGCTCACCACTTTAGTCTAACTCAAAAGTTGTCCCCAAATCACCTAGTCATTAAGTAGAAGGAGTGAAAGAAAGGTTGGTTCCTGCATCGCATGGGGATACAACATCAAAATATGGTTAGCAGGGTGTTTGTTACCAAGAAACTTAGGGATAAAGATAAAGTAATGCCATAAATCCAAAACTAAGTAAACCTAATGCATATAACCATATGCTAATATATATATATACATATATGTCATGCTGGGATAGGGAATAAATTTTCGCATGCATTTCAAATCCTTAATCTAGTTTGTGTAGCTTGGCCATCAGAAGTCCACCTACGGGCTATATGGGTCCAGTTTTACCCATGAATGAGCCCCAATATGTGATAGCTGCTTGAATCGGAGATATCATGAATGGCTAGGGATTACGTTGTACCCTTTGCCCTCCATGATACATATATACAAGTATAGACTTAGGGTATTTCCTTGTAGCCCACAGTCACACAATCATCAATACCAATACACATATCGAGAAATATGTGTTTCTAGTGTCCGTTCTTTGCACTCATACCTTCACAACTATCTACCATAACCCCCATTAGGCCTAATTAAAACATTTAACACATAACCAAACACCAATGATATGAGTCAATTATTAAGAAACTATTAAGTGGTATTGTCATACCAACTATAGCTTGCACGCAATATCGTTAAGCCAAGATTTAGGGGATTCCCGTGTACCTCATAGACTCAATTATAAAAATCACTTGGTTGATTCCCCTATACCTCACAAGGTTTTTTTTTAAACTATCCATAAGCATTTAACCATTTATACCATGCATTACTTTCAAGGAACAAGCCAAGCAAAGTGGTAATTCAAAAATCAAAATTAATTAGGCAAGTGGGTTGAGTTTATTACAAATTTCCGTAAAAAACAATCAATATAGAGATTCCCTTATACCCCTATTTCCATACACCATTTCTATGCACATCAATGCATTCACCAACCATCAATTTAAACACAATAGTTTCGTAAATATCATAACAAGCATTAAAATAATTTATAAAACCCTTAACCCATAATTTTAAAACCATCATCAATATTTTATGATAATACTTTAAATCACGTGCTCTTAAAAATTTGACAATGAGGGAAGAGTAACATGTCTTAAACCCCAGGAAGTATGGAGAGAAATTACCCTTGGAAGTCTCAATTGGTTAATCACTTGAAAACCATAAGGGGTCATTTCGTAGAGTGTATTGGAAAGCTAATGCATGCATCAGATTAATATGTATTACTAGCAACTCATTTGGTATATTTTTTCACCCTATGTATAACTAATGATTGTATTAGTTATACACTCTATTTTATATTGAGTTTTGCATTATTAATACTTCAAAATAGATGGTGTTACTAATGCAATGGATCTAATGCATTCATTAACATGACTAAAGATATTACTATCCCTCAAAAAGTTTTCCACATCCTTTCCAACATATATATGGAGGGTATTTCTAAAAAAAACTTTATTTAGAGATTATGTATTTTATATTAGTTTTAATACATCAAATCAAACGCTGAATAACAAAAATATAAGCATAACTAATGAAAGCATAACTAACACAATCATTACTAATACTGGCATTAAAAATACACCATATTGTGCATTATTCTTATTCAATCTACCAAACAACCCCTAAATGTTCTTGAACTTGAGGATTTGAGAGTTTTTGAGAGTCTATTTGATGTGTTTATGAGGGTGAAGGATAACCTAGAGAGGCTATAAGATGCGGGTTTCAATTTGGTCAAAAAGGGAATTTTCTAGAATTCCCATCACTTAAGAGTTGGAATAATGTCACCTTTGAGTATGAGTCAACCATTGACTTTTAAGTACTCCTTATGACTCGTCACTACAATTCATAACCATGATAGCCCTACCAAGCACACAAGTTTCTATACTTACGACTCTACCAACCATCCTATAATTAGACCCTACGACTAGTAATGTCTAGTCGTAGTCAAAACATAACTCAAATACATTAAATATTGGACTTTCTATGATTTCATCCCACGACTCATAATATATCCCTATTACACTTAGTGAGCCACTTGTTCTTCGAGTAGAATAAAGCCACAAACTTAAATGATTTGGTTACATCTCATCCTAAGGACTCATCACATGTATTTACAACTCGTGCCCTCAAATTGTACTTAGGAAAAACATCATATATTGGTGACCTTGTGACTAGGGTCACCTTAGCCCTCAAGATACCCTATGACTCGTAGAGTCAAGTCGTAACCTAGAAAGTAAGCTCAAAGCTTAATAGATCTTCAAGGGAAAAAATTTGAGGTGTTTTAGTGGTCCTATAGAAACCTACTCAACAACCCTTGATTTTGGGTACTCCGGCTTTCCTAAATTTTAAACATCTTTAATTTCAACCTATTGAAAAACCAACTTTGCATATATCTCCTTATTTTTCTTTAGAGGTCTATCAATAAGATAGTTACCACTTCTCAAGGTTATTATAACTCACTTTGTATGCTCCGTATCACACAGCAATCCACCTTGTGGCCTGGTGTTTTGGGCCTGAGCTTGTTTCTCCCACTATTGCTCCAACTACTGCTAAGCCACTGGCTGATTTTTTATTTTAGCAGCCATTTCTTCTTGCTTTGTTAGGATCTTTTTCGATGCTTCCTCAATATTAATGGTCTGTGTGTTGTGTTTCTGCTGAAATTGTTGAGGGTAATTTCTACACCATGCATAATTCTGCTGAGTCGGCCACTTGTGGTTGTAGGCATATTGTAGCTTTTGAGAATTTCCTAGAAATTTCACTGATTTTGGATTTGTACCAGATATGACTACCGAGTTGCTACTATTTCCATAAATCTCACACCAACCTGGAGGCTGTTGCTCTATATTCACTTGAGCTGGAGATTGCTTTAGACAAAATTTGTTGAATTGGTTTATTTTTTGATTTTGCATAGTTAACAATGGGGAAACTAAGGCTATGATACTATAAACATTAATAATGCCTTTAATTTTTTTTACTGAGTTTCTTGGCATGTCACCATACCAGTTAGGATTCCCTTGAGCAATACACTTTATCAAGGTATAGAGCTCATCATATGTTTTCTCTAGTGCTTGACCACCTATAGTTGAGTGTGAAATTTTTTTTGTATTAAGGTAAAGTGCTTCAGAAAAGGTCTGAGCTAATACCTTGTTGGCTGTTGGTGGTGTGGATAGTCCTAAAAAAAGACTTGAATCTCTCAAAAGCATGATATAGGTCTCATCTGACTTTTCTTAACGCTCAAATCTCACTACGTTATCTCGTGTTATGAAAGAAACTGTCAACCCAGCTTTCAACCATTTCTTTGCTTCCCCCATAAGTGACAGGGGAAGAGAGTCAAACTTACAAAATTAGTAGTTTGTCCATAGGGTCTATATTATGACGATGGGCATCCGAACCTCTAATTAACTATCTAACTTAGCCCCACAACTACATCATTGTTAGAAGATGCGAGAACTAGGTTAAATTCATTCATATTTCATCTTGTAATTGAATCAAATAGGTCAATTAGGTATATTCCTATCCTAAATACAAATCATGACATCACTTAATTGAGATTACAATTCTGTTCTATCTATCTCATGTACTGTCCTATCAGTCCTCGTTTAAGACTCATGTCAGAATTAAGAATGTGTTTTGAGGGTCGAAAATCCTTAAAATAGTTAACACACAGATAAATAAACAACAAAAAATAATAACCAAATTTATTCAATTTATAACAAGAGTAATTATGTTTGTGGCCTTAACCCTGAAAAAAGCGTGTTAAACCACTCATGGACATACACCTAATGGCAAAAGATGAATCGATGTTATATTTCATGAAAAAACTAAAGTAAAGGAATAAGAACACTTTTGTCATCCTTCTTAAATGTGTTTGTAATAACTAAGGTCATTGAAACTATACACAAAAGAATAGGAGTGTCCTATTTATGCTAGCCCAACATTGTCCATTTTTTATTTCCTCTCTACCACCCCCTATTGTAGTGGCCAGGCAGCATGGCACGCTGCTATCGTACCTAGATAATGGAATTTTCATTCCACAATGCAACCAATGGAGTACCACACCCTTATAACAGTGCCTATTTTCCTTGGTAATCCTATGAGTCTAAATTTTTCCAAATTTTGTTACATGCACTCTATGCATTTGGTTTTTTATCCCTTTCTTTGTGATGACTGTTATTCTTGATTTCCATCTTATATATAATATATTTATCATCTTTATAAATTCACCAAGAATTCTATTACATCAAACACCACAATTTAGAGATCCAAACATCATAGAATCCAACGTGATGAACTGGAATAGAACATAGCTCAAGCTAAAAGTATTAGTTTTCGCATTTGAACTTTAACACAAGATGCTTATTTATACAAATATTCAATCATTAATCCCAAGGAAATGTTCTCAAAACTAGGCTAAGTAAGCGTAGATAACAACCGTAGGTGCATAAATCCAGATAAGATCAGAAACGACCAACCCTATCTCATTACAAAAGAGAAAACCACCCAACCAAGCTAGCCGCCTAGGACAATGTATGAGAAAAAAGATTATAATTAGATAATACTAGTCTAGTTGTCTTTCACACAAGGATCAATCAATGCCAAATAATGAAACTAATAACAATAGAAGAAACATCTGTATAATCAGTAGATGGTACAAAAATGACAATCAATAACAACTACCACTATAAGACTATAAGAAGATCAATATGCCAAAGCAGATGGGGTTCAAACCCAAATAATACACCCCTAGGCAAATATCAATATTGATCATCTATATCCACTACTAAAATAAAAAATCTATGGGGGTTAGTCACATATTTATGAACTCTACACCAAGACACACAACAATAAACATAAACCTACCAAGGCACATAGTTATTTATGGGTATGAAAACTATAATTTATTCAAATGATATGGTAAAGTCAGAAAATAAAAGACAATGCCTATCACAGTGGAATTTAAAGTCACATTCCTAGCATTCTTAAATTAGTACAAATCTGAGCGGGTTAAACCTTGGACTAACTATCTAAATTACCAATTGAGGTACTTAGTGAAATATCTCAAATTGGAGGCACCACAAAACTATGAGGTTGATTTGGATGAGGTAAATGACTTATAATCCCATGCTATGGACTAGTGACTGATCTCTCTGTAGCTATAGAAAAACACTGAAGCTCTAACCTATCGAGAAACATTAGCTAACCCTAATTGGCAGACTAACTAACGCCAGGGACACTCCCTACTTAAATGACCATCCTTCTCACAATAATAACATTCCTTAGGCACACTCCAGTCTATCGGGGAACATATGTTGTCTCTATATTAATAACTAAATTTGTCTAAGGCACTATTTAGATACCAATCTCTCCATAACCCTGGAAAGCTCCAGGAATACTCTGTGGTACTACACCCACGAATCCAGAATGGCCATCATTACCCAAAATATCCATGTTGAATACACCACACATTAAAACTAGAACTCCATACACTATGACTACCATGAATAATATGAGAGAAACCAATATCTAGAGATGCTAGCTGTGTGGAAGAGACAAGCTACAAGTAAAGTTGAACGTCACTAGGAGGACCCTCACTCGGATGGAATACCAATAACACTTTATTGATGACATAGCCTCTTCGTCCACCTCCATAAGTCTCAATGCATTCTCTCTTTGTGGACCTCATAAGATAAAAAATCCAAAGGAAAGAAGACCCAGTTGCTATTATATGATTCGATGCCAAATAAAGTGGCAAGACTAATTATATTATAAATCCATTCACCATCTCATTCTACGAAGGATATAAAATAAAAGTATGTTTGGCCTACTTAATATGCTTAATCGTATGCTCTAAAACTAACAAGGAACCTACTGAACAACCACAAACCCAACTCTAGCCTGAGAACTGCTTGATGAATCAAACTACATCTTTAGTTGTGAGGTGTCTGAAAAAGGGCTCAGAATCACCAACGTTGAATTTTTATGGGCTGAAGCAATTACAAGCCCTAGTTATACTGGGCTATCCCCAAATCCTTTGAATGATGTTGAAGATCTTCGATATCAATCTCTGACTCCCTGGTTTGACCCTGTACTAAAGCCTTGGAGACAAGTGCCAAATTATTATCTTTATCTATCCATAAGCCTATACCGTAAATATGGGACAAAATATAGTCAAAGAATATACAAAAGAAATCTCTATGCAACAAGTTTCATACCATAGGCTTGCCCCTATTTTCAATCACTACTACGAAGAAAGTACATTGTTGGAGATCTCAAAGGACTTTCTAAGCTTGTAATGTAGGTTTGGGTAAGGAAAGTATATCATTTGGGAACACCATGGCTACACCCTTCCTTGAATGTCTACATCACACTTTTAAATTTTCCTTTTTTTTTACTATGAGCCACATTTCTTTGTTTTCTCTCTTTTATCATGCCTACTTTTTGCTTTCTTTGTTTAACCATTTCTTTATTCTCTCTTACTTGCAATTATCATGCAATTCATTCCTTTATTCGGTCATTTCTTTTTCTATTCCTTTATTTTCACACTTAGGCACATTCGACATTTTACTTATACTTCTTGGCCTCAAAACTCCTTCCATCAATCTTTACCACCCACAACTTAGAATTTTAGCCTCATGTTACATTTCCAAGTTCAATGAGGGTTTGGTTCAAAAGAGGGATAAAAAGAATGGATCGCAGGTTGTAATGAGTTTTTCAAAGAAAGGTTCAAAGGCTCAAAGTGGGTACTAGGGATTATAATTATGCATGGATAGGCTTTTTAGGATAGACTGGGTTCCAAAATCACAAAGGTGGCCTAAGATCATTTCTCACCGTATATAATAAAAATTAGTTTTGAAAGACAAATGACGCAAGTTCTAGATAACACAAGTGTACAAGAGATGAATAACAAAATCTCACCACAAATGTCATGAAAAATTCTCCATGGGGGATAAAATGTCCATCCCATAAGAGACAAAATTGGACTATCTATTTTTATTCATAAGTCAAAATTTATGAAGCCAAAAAAAGAGAAATAGTTTTGTTGCTACACTGCTCACGTCCATGCCCTTGATTTTTAAAAACATTTGGATGGAGGGGGTTGTTCATTTTGCATTAGCCTCTTGCACTATTTTCTAAACTATGGCTACAACTAAAGCGTTAGACTAACATTTAGTCCCAAAATAGGCAAACAACCCATATGGCTACTCAGACATGGCCAATGGTGCACGAAGTGACCCTAACTTTACAATATACAAGGCCACGGGTTCTCTGACTTCCATTATATTTTTGACATTAATACTATGGGTACTCAGAATTTCTATGCGCCTATGTCTTAAAATCATAACATGACACTTTACCCTTAAGAATGTCGTCACTCAACCTATTATACGGAAAAGTTAGTCATGTATAATCAAAATAAAAATAAAAGCTAGAGTAAAAAGGGAAAAACTAAAACTAGATGAAAATCATGATTATCCATAAAATGTAGGCACCATTAGGATACCCAAAATATTGCATTTCAAAAAAAAATATTAAAACAATATCAAAGGAATCATCCCAAAACAATCAACGACAATAAGAGAAATATCCAGTAATGCATCACAAACATAATACAAATATGGAGCCACCCCAAACTAAAAATAATTGTTGTGTCCTCACTGGATGAGCAATAAAGAAAAAGTAAGAAGGGTCTCCCTGAATCTGCATCAAGAGTTGATCTCTCCCGATTACTCAGCATCACCACCACTAGTATTATTAGCAGAGAAATTAGCAGGGGCCTCATTCTCAGTATCCATCCTAGGTGAAGGGAGTCGATGGTTAGGAATGATTACCTTAGAGATGCCTTTCACCTCCTCTACAGTTTCTTGAAGAATTTATCTGACTTATTCTCTCTCTTCACTAATTTCTCATGTGATTCACTGAGGTCCTTGTGTGATGTATCTAAGGCTGAATAAGCTCTCTACAAATGGGCAATAGTGGCTCCCTACTTATCCTACTTCTCCTTGTATTTCTCATAGTCTGGCTGAGCTAAATACAAGTAACGAGCGGTGGAAAACTATCTAGGTCCCTAAGGTAGTCTGGACAGTAGTCCTCTAATAACCTATATCTAACCTAAAATTTCATTGAGAGGGCTGACTAATAAAGGTCTACAAGAGTCTGTGTCCTCTTAGGTCGATTTACCGGACTCTGCTTTCCACTTCTTGCTCTGGCCTGGGGCACCCTCACCTCTAAATTTGAGTGAGAAGATATGGGGGCCTCAAATCACCTAAGTAATTATAGGATGTTTCTCTACATGTGCCCACGTGCATAGTTCTGTGATAAGGTAAGGGGGAGAAGATGTGTACCTCTATGATTTTTGATGTATCCCCATTTTGAATGCATACTCTTCCCCATAGTTAGAGCGATACCAGATATAAGATAGGTAACCATCTAAGTGTAATACCCCAAAAACAAATTTCATTGAAATTTTGTGCATAAATGTGTCAGGATCCTATCTTCGAGAATGATTTATAATTTTTTCTATGTCATCTCTTGGATTTCAAGCCACCATTTCTTAGAGCATCAAATAATAGTTCCAACAATATGTGGATCACCTAAAATGGATACTCGAGCGATGAGTTATGACCATTCCGATCAAACTACGACCATTCTGATCGAACTTTGAATACTAAAATATGTAGCAAAAAAAAAAACTACAGGCAGGAGATTTTTTTGGTTAACTTCAAACGATCATAACTCCTTGTACATAATGAACTGTGTGAGATGCTATATATCAATGAAAATCCCTAAGAGTCTTCTTTCCAATGAAATTAGTTTCATCCAATTTGGACATCGGAGTAAAACGTTATGGCCAATTTATATTAGCCTAACGGATAGATCACTAAAGGGAAGATTTGACATTAATTGATTTTTAAAGGTATTTTGGTCATTTCCCATTATGGTAACCCTCTATATATACCCCCTTTGAGCTGAGAATTGTCATTCATTTTCTCTCATTTCTCTTATATCTCTCTCTCAAAATATATGCATATATATATATATATATAAATATAGAGAGAGAGGAAGAGGAGTTCGAGTTAGGGTTCCAATTGGGGGAAAATCGATTGAAGGCTTCGCTTCATGAATTGCTTTCGTCAATCTCTTCGGTTATGAAATCTAAGGTATGCAAGTGTTTATCTATGGGCTCCTTTCGTCCATAAAGCCCACAAATCCTTTTTCAAAGGCTCAAGATACATGTGTACATATATATATATATATGATTATACTTTCTAAATTTTCATTGTGTATGTGTGTAGTATTCACATGATGGTTGAGATATCTGTGTGGGATGATTATGTGTGTTGGTTGAAGGATATGTGTGTAGTATTTGTGTGATGGTTGGTGATTATGTTGTTGAAGTTGATGATATCCAAGAAGGGATTTTTGTATGTTTGTGGAAACTATGGTGGTGTGTGATGTATAAATATATGAGATGGATGATTGAATACTTGTAATCTTGATTAATCCATCTATGCCTAAGAAGTGCATGTAAGGTGTTTGTGAAAATACCTAAGAGACTAGAGATTTTGTTTTTATAACATAATAGGTCCAAAATTAATTGATTATGAATATATGATGATTTAAATTGTTAAGCCTTGATTTATACTATTATTCCATTATTTCCTTGTTATGACTTGATAATTGTTATTGAGAATTATATATCCCTACTATTGTTTGATATGTCAAATATTTTCTAAATATGAGTTGGATTGTGAATTGAAAAATGTGGATGTTGAAGTTGAAGGACGAAGGTGTTGTGGTGCATGAAATTGAGCATTAAACCTATGCCCTAAATGGTGCATGTAAGATGATTTCTAAAATGCCTATGTGAAGAAGAATTTAATTATTTGACATGTTTGTTATCCTAATTATGATTCCATGCCATATCCATATGCTTAACTTATGTCTACCATATGTTTGACAAAATATTTAAGAGAATAGGAAACTATGCATTGTGGTTCATTAGGTCTTAAAAGATAAATTCATGCTTTCTTCTTATGGATAGTTGATTTCCTTGAATTTGTTGTGCGTTGCGGGTGTATGATGGAATGCCATGATGAATTATTGAGGTAACTATGATGTTTGTGCGTAGTACTTGCTCTGTACCTAAAGCATGCTCCCCACATGTTCAATTGGATGCTTATATAGAGAAATGAGGCCATTTTATTTGCTAAGTGTGAAGTCCTCAATTATGTGTTGCGTATGAGGGCCTATGGGCATGTTGTGTATGAGTTAGCTATCTTGTGTTACTTTATGATATTGTGTGCTAGGGGTACGTATGCCTGAAATAGTCGGCTAGTCTAGAGCTAAGTCAGTTTCACGATAATCTCAATCGAGCGATGAACAATGAACTCACGGGTAGTTTAAGAACTTGGGGAAAACTCTAAAATCTAGGAAATCATTCTTTATCGAAAAATTGGGCCATGAAGCTCTGAAATCTTACATATCAATTCACTTCGTAACAGACCTCTGTACATTTTGTGAGATAGTAAGCTTATCTTAAAAGTAAGTGGCAATTAGAATTACTCCGTCAGAGAATGGAATCAAGCAAACTCTATCATATTGATAATGTCTCATAATGTGAGAACAGATTTAGTTCAGTTGAGTATAGTTACGAACCGATTAAATGTCTTTTAGTTGGGAGTAGGATTCAGTACCTAGTGAGCTAAGGATGGGAACATTCCTGCGAGTAGAGGGTTCGATTCTTGGTAGCAATCCTTATGCTCCAGAACTACGTGGGCAGCATAGGTTCAGACATCTATCCTGCGAGTAGAGGGTTTGATGAGGTGGTTGTCCTACGAGTAGAGGGTCCTACCGTTCTCATTTGAGGTCCTGATAGTAGAGGGTCCTATGCAGTTGTCTTTACTGGTGGTGCGGTATTGACACCCTTTCAGCTGGGGTACAGGTTTGATCCCACTTGTGGTAAGTAAGGCATGTCGGTTAAATGATCACTCCCATAGTTTTAGTAACAGTCTTAAAAAAGAACTCATTTAATGTGCAGAAGTTGAGGCTGTCAGATACAGACCTCCCAGTATTGCTATCATTATCATTGAGTAGAGAGACTTCCTGTGAGATGTGGGTTGCTCTCAAATGTATTTACCCATTATCATTATCATTAAGTATAGAGACTTCCTACTAGATGAGGGTTGATCTCAGATTAAGTTGTTTAGTGTTCTAGAGACTTCCTGCTAGATAAGGGTTGCTCTCAGATTCAGTTGTTCTGTGATGCAGAGTTGGTGAATTTGAATATCAAATATCAGTAAAATCAGTTATCCAATTTCTCAGTATCGATAAGTACAGATGTTAGCTCTAGTAGCTTCTGAAACTCAGTATCTTATTGTCAGTATTATTATTTTTGGGTATCAGCTTTCAAAATGTAACATTCGGTGTCATGATGATTTTAGTTGTACTTTATGCATCCATGTGTGTATTATTGATCTAACATGTTTCAAAATTGGTAACTGCAGAGTTTCTATATCTATTTATTCCAGTGAATACATATTATTCAGATTGTTATGTTTGTGCATAAGCCTTATATTTTACCTAACCTTATCCTTTCATACTCGGTACATTCTTTGTACTGATGCATTTGCGCTATGGTTCTTTCCCCACTATAGGTTCAGAAGAGCGAGATTCAAAGTATATTTAGCTGTCAGATCTTGCAGCAGTGGGTGCAGCGGTGAGTCCTCATCATCCTTGGATATTCTATTTCAATGTTTTGGTGATTTTAGTAGATGGAGTTAGTTGGGGAATTGTCTCTTCAACTCCAAAGTTCAAACAGTGTAGAGGCTTTTCAGACAAATGTATTGATATTTAGTTTTTAGTACTGTATATTTAGATGTTTGAACCTTACGGCCAGATTTAGCTATTTTCTATATTTATCGTATTATATTACGCAGTGAACTGATACAGATAATAGTGAAGGGTTAGCTTGTGGTTCCTCGTGGTCACGAGAATCGTATGGCATTCCGGTTCATGGGAATTGAGGCATTACAAACATGGTATCAGAGCCTAAGGTTCAACAGTGTCCTAGGGAGTCTGCAAAGCCGCATCTAGTAGAGTCTTGTACAAGAGTGTGTTGCACGCCACATTCATGTACGGGAGGCTATGGGATGTTTAGAAGAGTTTCCATTCTTTCATGATCCAGATCATGATATAGCAAGATTTTCCAAGAGAGTTATGTAGACTCTTGTAAGGATCTACTTATTTTAGATTTACCTTACTCTTAAGGTAATAGAAGTAGTGAAGCCAAAGTCTTTTTGATAGAACTTTCTCTGATGGACCCCGCAGATAGTTTTGGGATAGTGTTTTCTAAAGTGAGTAGAGTATGCCTTATGGGGTTAGCTATTTATTTGGTGAATGAAAAGGCTTGAAATTAAATCTGTAAGAATCTAAGTGTGGAATTTGGGAATTATATGTGTTGATTGATAGAGATATAGCTGCAATTCTCATGGTGTGGAGAAGTATAAGTTTAAGAGATGTGTGTTTAAAGGCTAGAATGAGAATAGTATGTTTATTAAAGATTTGTGGATATTCATGTTATGCTTTAGAAGCTAAGCTTGAATATTTGAAGAATGTAATTTTGTGGACTCCAAACTAAGTATTAAGATGTCAATGTGGTATTAGTAGCCTATGAAGAAATCGAAGCAGATAAGGTGTTTAGTGAGACAAGAAGTTGTTAAAAAGAGTGTATGTATATGATGATGATTGTAGAGGCTAAGGGAAGATAAGAGTTGTATTCTAAGAAGTAGCATTGGTACTAAATTTATGTTTTCAGGTGTAGTCTTTCTGGATGAATTAAGTTATTATTTTGTGCACCGTTGTGCCTCAAACTCTAAAGTACATTGGTTGTAGTTCATTTTGGGGTTTAGCCAAGTGTTCAAAAGTGTCTGACGATGACTTAAAGCTGAGAGGAGGAGGATAGAGAAAGTGACAAGTCAGGCCCTCAGAATCTGGTAGTGGTGCCAGTAGGTACGTAAAAGCAGTAAAGGGAGATAGTTCCTGACCCATTCTTATTTTAGTGAAATATGCCTAGAGGGACCTTGAGTCCCAAGGGGTAGATACCCCATAATGTTATAATAATTGCATGTCCATGCTCTTTCTATTATGTTAACCTCATGGTTTGTTGCATTTCTAGCTATGCTTTCGAGAATTTGGTATATTAGGTATTTTCATATTTAATAAGCACATTCAATCGAAAGGAACTCAAATTATGGGCATGTTTGAATATGTATTAAAGAGATTGGTTGGGTTATGATTCTGTGCATCTGAGATGCATGTATGTTGTGAAAATTTACCCATGAGTGGGTTGTTGAATGTTTTATGCGATAGATGTGCATGACTAATGAAAGTACGCAGAGTATTGGTTACTTCAGTCGTGTTGTTATGTTTTAAGATGTGTTGCTGTCTTGAATAAACCCAGTCGATTAGTGTTCTTGATCTGTCCTTCACATTCCTGGACGACTGTTTCCAAGGGGGAGATGATGTAATACCCCAGAAAATTTTTTCGTTGAAATTTTGAGCATAAATGTGTCGAGATCCTATCTTCGAGAATAATTTATAATTTTTCTGTGTGTCATTTCTTGGATTTCAACCCACCATTTTGTAGAGCATCGAATAAGATTTTCAACGATATGTGGATCACCCAAAAGGGACACTCGAGCAATGTGTTACGACCATTCCGATCAAACTACAACAATTCTGATTTTACTGTGTACAGTAAAATATGCTGGAAAAAAAACACTGCAACCAGGCGATTTTTTTGGTCAACTTCAAATGATCATAACTCCATGACTTAATGAACTGTGTGAGCTGATATATATCAAAGAAAATCCCTGAGAGTCTTCTTTCCAATGAAATTGGTTTCATCCAATTTGGATATCGGAGTAAAAAGTTATGGCCAATTTACCTCAGCCTATCGGATAGATCACTGAAGGGCAGATTTGACATTAATTGATTTTTAAAGGTATTTTGGTCATTTCCCATTATGGTAACCCTCTATATATACCCCCTTTGAGCTGAGAATTTTCATTCATTTTCTCTCATTTCTCTTATATCTCTCTCTCAAAATATATGCATATATATATATATATATATATAGAAGAAGAGGAGTTAGGATTAAGGTTCCAATTGGAGAAAAATCTATTCAAGGCTTCTTTTCGCGAATTGCTTCCGTCAATCTCTTCGGCTACAAAATCTAAGGCATGCAAGTGTTTATCTATGCGCTCCTTTCGTCCATAGAGCCCACAAATCCTTTTTCAAATGCTCAAGATACATGTTTACATATATGTATATGATTATACTTTCTAAATTTTCATGGTGTATATGTGTAGTATTCACATGATGGTTGAGATATATGTGTGGGATGATTCTGTGTGTTGGTTGAAGTATATGTGTGTAGTATTTGTGTGATGGCTGGTGATTATGTTGTTGAAGTTGATGATATCACAGAAGGGATCTTTGTATGTTTGTCGAAATTATGGTGGTGTGTGATGTATAAATATTTGAAATGGGTGATTTAATACTTGTAATCTTAATGAATCCACCTATGCCTAAGAAGTGCATGTAAGGTGTTTGTGAAAATACCTAAGAGACTAGAGATTTTGATTTTATAACGTAATAGGTCCAAAATTAATTGATTATGAATATATGATGATTTAAATTGTTAAGCCTTGATTTATACTGTTATTCCATTATTTCCTTGTTATGACTTGATAATTGTTATTGGGAATTATAAATCCCTACTATTGATTGATATGTCAAATATTTTCTAAATGTGAGTTGGATTTTGAATTGAGAAATGTGGATGTTGAAGTTAAAGGATGATGGTGTTGTGGTGCATTAAATTGAGCATTAAACCTATGCCCTAAATGGTGCATGTAAGATGATTGCTTATGTGAAGAAGAATTTAAGAATTTGACATGTTTGTTATCCAAATTATGATTTCAAGCCATATCCATATGCGTAACTTATGTCTACCTTATGTTTGAAAAAATATTTAAGAGAATAGTAAACTATGCATTGTGATTCATTAGGTCTTACAAGATAAATTCATGCTTTGTTCCTATGGATAGTTGAGTTCATTGAATTTATGGTGTGGGTGTATGATGGAACGCCATGATGAATTGTTGAGGTAACTATGATGTTTGTGCATAGTATTTGTTGTGGACCCAAAGCATACTCCCCACGTGTTCGATTGGATGCTTATATGGAGAAATGAGGCCATTTGATTTGCTAAGTATGAAATCCTCAATTATGTGTTGCGTATGATGGCCTATGGGCATTTTGTGTATGAGTTTTCTATCTTGTGTTACTTTATGCTATTGTGTGCTGGGGGTACGTATGCTCGAAATAGTCTGCTGGTCTAGAGCCGAGTCAGTTTCACGGTAATCTCAATCGAGCGACGAACAATGAACTCCCGGTTAGTTTCAAAACTTAGGAAAACTAAGGAATCTCAGAAATCATTCTTTATCAAATAATCGGGCCATGAAACTCTGAAATCTTACATATCAATTCACTCTGTTACAGACCTCTGTACATTTTGTGAGATATAAGCTTATCTTAAAAGTAAGTGGCAATTAGAACTACTCCTTCAGAGAATGGAATCAAGCGAACTCTGTCATATTGATAAAGTATCAAAATGTCAGAACGGATTCAGTTCAGTTGAGTACAGTTAAGAACCGATTAAATGTCTTTCAATTGGGAGTAGGATTCAGCACCGAGCGATCTAAGGATGGGAACATTCCTGAGAGTAGAGGGTTCGATTCCTGCTAGCAATCCTTATGCTCCAGAACTACGTGGCCAGCATAGGTTCAGACATCTATCCTGCGAGTAGAGGGTTAGATGAGGTGGTTGTCCTGCGAGTAGAGGGTCCCACCATTCTTGTTTGAGGTCCTGACAGTAGGGTCCTATACAGTTGTCTTTACTGGAGGCGCGGTATTCATACCCTTCCAGCTGGGGTACAGCTTAGATCCCACTTGTGGTAAGTGTGGTATGTTGGTTAAATGATCAGTCCCACAGTTTCAGTAACAGTCTCAGAAAAAAACTCAGTTAATGTGCAGAAGTTGAGGCTGTCAGATACAGGCCTCCCAGTATTGCTATCATTATCATTGAGTAGACAGATTTCCTGCGAGATGAGGGTCGCTCTCGAACTTATTTACCCATTATCATTATCGTTGAGTATAGAGACTTCCTGCTAGATGAGGGTTGATCTCAGATTCAGTTGTTCAGTGTTCTAGAGACTTCCTTTTAGATGAGGGTTGATCTCAGATTCAGTTGTTCAGTGTTCTAGAGACTTCCTACTAGATGAGGGTTGATCTCAGATTCAGTTGTTCAGGGTTCCAGAGTTGGTGAATTTGAATATCAAATATCAGTAATATCAGTTATCCAATTTCTGAGTATGGATAAGTACAGATGTCAGCTCTAGTAAGTTCAGATACTCAGTATCTTATTGTAAGTATTATTATTTTTCGGTGTCAGCGTTTAAAATGTAACATTCGGTGTCATGATGAATTCAGTTGTACTTTATGCATCCGTGTGTGTATTGTCGATCAGATATGTTTCAAAATAGGTAACTGCAGAGTTTCTATATATGTTTATTCCAGCGAATACATATTATTCAGATTGTTATGTTTGTGCATAAGCCTTATATTTTACCTTACCCTATCCTTGCATTCTCGGTACGTTCTTTGTACTGACGCATTCGCGCTATGGTGCTTTCCCCAACATAGGTTCAGAAGAGTGAGATTCAGAGTATATTTAGCTGTCACATCTTTTGGCAGTGGGTGCAGCAGTGAGTCCTCATTATCCGACGATATTCTATTTTAGTGTTTTGGTGATTTTAGTAGAAGAAGTTAGTTGGGGAATTGTCCCTTCAACTCCACAGTTCAGACAGTATAGCTGCTTTTTAGACAGATGTATTGATATTTAGTTTTCAGTACTGTATATTTAGATGTTTGAACCTTATGGCCAGATTTATCCAGTTTCTATATTTATCATATTATATTATGCAATGAACAAATACGAATAATAGTGAAGGGTTAGCTTGTGGTCCCTTGGGGTCACGAGCACCGTGTGGCATTGCAGTTTATGGGAAACGGGGAGTTACACTAAGCTTGCAAGTTAGTAACAATGGTCATGTGAGTGCATGGCGATTCTCGACTACAAATAATATTCAGCCAAAGTCTAGCCTTAAGTATGAAGTCATTCATCTGAATGTCTCTCTTGGTAGTGGCCTAGGGAACATCTTTGCCAGGACATGAATATTTTCAATCCAGGTCCCTTGCTCACATGATTTTTCATGGAACTGCTCCATGTCAACATCTGGGAGTCCATACACCTTATTGATATTCTTTGTCCAAAAGTTTACTTGTTTCTCTTAAATCATCATCACTGGGTTTGTGACAAAAACTATGCTTAAGTTAGGGTAGAATTGAAACACCCAATGCACAATAGAAAAATAGGGTCAGCGCAAAGCATAGCCACCCAGTCTGTGTGAGTCTCGCATGAAAACATAGGAACTTTTCCTCTACTTTGTCCAAGTTGACACCCCTTTTAAGGATTAAATTGGTCCTATACAAATCGGCATCATAGAGGTTCTGACATTCTGGGGCCGTTAATCTGGTGTTGTCAAATCCCTCTTCTCTGAGGCTTAGATCTTGTGAATAATGGACTTAGACCATCATTAGTATTGTCACACCAAATATATGCTAGATCAAAAGAAATACATACGGCAGTATTATAGAAGGTTTTGGGGGCAGAAATGGATTTGCAGAATTTTTCAGTTCCTACAAACACTACCCTTAGGTATGGTGATTGTGTAGTAATAACTGTGACCGTGATCACAGTCATTGGGACAACAATCGTAGTACTGGCGACCATACTCTAAAATTCTACACTTCAGTTAGAACATAAAATTTTATCCCCACATTCATATTTTACTAGGAACGTAAGCATTAATACCAAGTGACTCAGGCTTAGTTATCTTTATTATACCCCGAAGCTCAACGAATTTTGCATGTAATTCATACGGGTAATAAGTTGAACACAAGGTGTACAAAGTCATTTAAACTATTTAAACTTTAAATTTGTGTACTCAAGACTTCCATATTAGTGTGTACACCAAATACAATAGCTAACCACAACAATATCCAAAGTAAGCATGCATTTAGTGATGAAATCATCATTTTAGGTTTCTCTTGAAGAACTAAGAATTTAATTATTCAAATCAATGGATTTGAGATAACTTACAAAATTAGATGATGCACACGATGAATTAACGCTTGGATATGCAATGTAATGCAAAAAATTAAAGAGAATTTTGAGAGAAATTGAAATAGGAGTGTGAGGGAAAGTGATATTTGGATGGCCATTTAAACGGATTTGTCCGCGATCACATTCTTAGTACAGTGATCATGGTCATATGTCCTCCACAATCATGGTGGCATGGATCGTGATTGTGCTAACTAAGACCAAAAGTTAGGTCTCCTGCACTTCTTGTTCAGTCCAAACTTGCCAGTTTCATACTTTTTCTTTTTTTGAAGTTCATTCAACATTCCACCTAGTTCAAGAATTTCATGGATTATGGATGAAGAAATATAAAAACAAAATCTATTCTATCATGCATAAATATAAAGGATATTTGCCACTTGTCGTGGAGTGATGGGTTGCTTCGCATCAAGTGCTTAGTTTAATGTCCTAGCATGATGCCTCCACCATTTCCATTTATGTCTCCACTTAAAAGAGTAGAATCTCCATCCCAACTTTTGTTCAATATGAAATGAGTGGCAGAGGGATAGAAAATTTATATCTTCTAAGAAGAAACTTGGAAGAGGTGAGGGCAAGGCGAGCAAACTTCAATCTAGCCATTTTGAGGACTTGAACCTTTTACCCAACTATATATTGAACTTTTGATTTGGCTCCTTGGGTAAAAGTAAACACATTAATAGGCTATTCCTTGTTCATCGAAAATTGAGTTATTTGGCTAATGATGTGTGGGGTTCTATAAGATTCATTGGAATGTCAAATTCAAAAATAAAATAGTCGGATTCTTTCTCCACAAAATCCACCATTTGTTCAGAGACATGGATCCTCATCACATACTCTAAGCATAATGTCAAAAACTGGTTTTACTGAGGTCCAAACCTTGATTCCAGGATATCCTCCTCCAAAGAATGTACCCCCCAAAATGAACTAGAGTCATCATTAGTGGTTTACCTTAATTCTTCATTTGGCTCTAGTACCATTTCTTTTATTATGGCTTCTTCTTCCTCATATGACTCGGTAGATTGGGAAGTTACCGAGGACTCTTTGCTACTAATCTCATCATCATAGCTTGGTTTCTCTTATTGATGGACCTCCTTTTGGGAAATGGGCATAGTAGAAATGATTGCAAGAATTATGTTCTTGTCCAATTCCTTTGCCTTGATATTTGCGCATTTGAAAACCCCATAGGAATGATGCAAGTTTTGCTCATTCTCCCCGATTATAGTTACCAAATCCAAAAATTGCTTGAAGTGTTTCTCCTAGAGAAAGGGGTCTGGTTTGTTGATCCACTTCTTCTCATCATAAGACCTATCAATCTTATAAAAAGAAGTAGCAATTAGGTTAATATAATTGGGGGAGGGGGCATTTGTACAATCACTCCACTATCCATCTCGACCACTACATAAAGAACACCTATTCTTTCTATAGGATCAAATGGTGAATCCATCTCTCTCTAGGGGGGCATAGTCACAATCTCTCATGAAGTATGGTATATCAAAATTTCCACATAGGTCATCATGATAGGATTCCCAACTACAAATATCATATTTTTAAGGAGATGCCATAGAGAAAAAAATAATAAAACAAAATATTCCTACAAAGAAAACTCACAAATAAATATGTACAAGTTTGAATTCAAGCAAGTAAATAAAATTTCAAAGTTACTTAATACGCCAAATTGTTCCTGAGCAACAGCGCCATTTTTTGATAAATCTCAAATTACACGTCCAATTTTGTGCAAGGCGATCGTCATCTATATTTACCCAACTTTCCAGTCGGGGTCGAATCAATAAGGAACGATGTGAGTGGAAATCAAGTTACTTCAAAATAATAGATAAAAGTTATATCCAAACCAATTCCACAAGAAGATAAAAGTGGTGGGGGGGGATATGTATCTACACTAATGATTATTTTTTAGGTTTTTCTAGTATAAATTTGGGGCTATGTTTAAGAGGTAATCACGAATCTTGGGATTATGCACTACTAACGGAGTGATATATGGGTATTAGCAATCAACATATATTTAGAAAGTCAACTATGGGTAGGTTTGGTTATAGATTTTGCTGCTAGTCTTTCAACAAAACACCAAACTTTCATGCATTGATTCTTTCGAATACCTAATTGGCGAGTTCAACATTTGGCAACCACAACCTCAATCAAGTAATCCCTATATCTAGGATGATACACATGGTAAAGTCAACCTTAATTCACCCTTATGTATAAGATAGTGAAAATTTCGCAAATTACACAAACAATTGTCTATTATTGCTTTGGTCTCCACATCCCTCTTTAAAGGATGATATGGATTCCTAAATTTTACCCAAAACTCTTCTTTCTATTATGGATTTGGGTTTTATAGAGCATGGAGTTTTCGCCCATTATGACCATCTGGGTATTTGGGGCTTCCACCCATCCAAACCCAACCAAGTTAGCAAAGCTATGATAAAACCCATAAACGTGAAATACTACATAGAAACTAATCAATAACAACCCACACACACTTTTATTCCTATTAAAACATAACCCCAAATGGAAGATCTACCTATACATAAGATAAATAAGCATAGATATACTCATAATATCTATTGAAGTTATTTATTGTAGCTTAAGTGATTGTTACTTCAAAATTGGCACTCCTACAAATCAACAATAAAAGTGAGCTAATCTTCCATTTAGAAAGTCTCCAATGTATTCTTCACCAAAAAATAATACGTTATTTTCATCTCCAAAAATTGAGGCAATGAATTCAAGAACTAAACCTAAAAATTAGGTAAGATGGAGTATAATGCATTATGCTTGGGTTTGAGTCTTTTTTAGTCAAAATAGACGTCAGGAACGTGCATTTCTAGTTTTTACCTTGGCCTAATTTCTTCCGCTAAGCCGCAATCATACTGATCTGGCTACGACTATAGTAATGCGATCGTGGGTTTTTTTCGAGATCGTGGTTGTGAATTTACTTAACTGTCACAATCGTCGTTAGAATACCTAGACCGTAGTTACTGAAGCCTTTACGCTCTAAGTCTTCAACTATACTTTTTTTGCTCCTGTTTGATCATTTTCAGATCCAATCTACATCTTTTGATCTACAAGACTCTATGCCTGCAAAGAGTGGATATTAGTGCATTTGATCACCAATACGTCTCATTTATTCATTCAAAACAAGGTAATGTGCACAAATGTTTAGTGAGAATAAGTGGTAGAATAATCACTCACCAGTATGTCCTAAATGTAAGTAGCTCACCCCAAATCTCTGATCCATAGCTTCTTCACAAAACGCATTTATTAACTGGATTAACTCACAATATGATTTGCAGGCTACAGAAACATAGTATAACTATCAAACACGTGGTACTTAGTATGAAACTATCGACTGTGCTCCAAAGATAACTCATTTATAAATAACATACAAAGCAGGAATAAAAAATACATGCAACTATCTTGGAAGCGAACATAACAAGTGTAAAGATACAGTAAGAATAAAGTACACTATTCTAGTAGTATTCATAAACTAAAGTTATATACCATATATCACTAGCCAATATACAAATAAAGAGTGGAAGAAGGATATATAGTAGCATACAAGGCCGAAGAAAACATATAAAATAGAAATAAACAAGGGAAGTGATAGATATACAACTATACTATAGCTAGATAGATGCATATACATATAAGTATACAATACTAACAGAAAGCTAACAACCTAAGGTAGCCAACCCAACCTCTTCCTGGGAATCCTAACAAAGTAGGAAAGTTAATACTAGCATGATCAGGATCCCTAATCATAAGATAATTATCATATTATAATTGACAGTAAAAAGGGAAAGTTATCATAATCATACCTCCAACCTTAGTATTTGTCCATAATCAGCCTACCACGGACTAGCCATGATTACAACAATAAGGTAACCAGCTAGTCTGAACAAATAATACCTAACTAGTGCTCCATAAACACAAAAAGTTCAATCAACACTCACCAAACACTCTCATAACCAATACCTATGTAACCCTCATATGGTTTGTAGATATAGGAACCAAACAACATATAGGTGATAGGAAATGCACATACATAAATAAATGCAAAGTAAATCCACAATACCACAACTGATCTAAATGCCATAACATACTCACTGTATACACCTCCTCAAACTTGATGTATTACAGTGGAAAGACCAATGGTAACCTCTCTCCTTTGGCATGATGACTCATAGATGATGGGGCCCATAGGGGATTTGAGAATATCCGTATGCACTAACCTAGTCTCAATAAAAGATTTCTAATAATCATCTCCATCATCATCAATCTACTCTATCAAGTATTGAAGATATGTATAGATAAAAATTTCACAGAATAGAACCATGGATAAAAGAGTGTAAGTTTGTAAATCCATTGCTCGAGATCAACTTTAGGGCTAAATTTGTATCATAAAGTAGAAAGGGTTGAGATTCCCCTCGCCTAGAGTAAATAGTAGTGGTAAAAAAATTGATAAACCATGGACCAAAATCATTCTTGGTCTAATTTCTAAAACATCAAATTTATTTATGAAAGCTCGTAAAACATTAAGTAAGGTGGTACAATTTTCTTTTTATATAGTAACAATTTTAAAAGTGAAAACTAGGAATAAATACCGTTACAAAAAATGGTAGATAAATCATGATTTAGTTTGAATTGTACCACTAAGTTAGCATAAATGTACCAGAGCCTATGCATACCATCATAAGTATCCAGACAATATGATCATAAGTGGCGTAGTAGTATATAACTTAGTATAGCAGCAATGCTATAACTTATGAAACTATGATAACCCACTAAATAGGGAAATAAACCATATACTATGGGATATTAAGCATAAACTATGACTTATGAGCTTATAATATAGGGTGATAGGCTTCTATTGCTAGGACACATATTTTATCTTAAGGATTGATTCACCATTTTATCCCCAAACTCATAATTTTTGCTAAGTCACAGTATCTTACCAATAATAATATCCTATCCTCCTTTCCTATCATGTAATATATAATATATGAAATATTATGAAAAAGAGTAGACTTAAGCCTCCTTCAACACTGAACTGTAGGTCCTTAAATCATTCATAAATCGTCTACCTTTGCCCCACTATGCTAAAATTTGTATACGCTATCAAAATAGTAATTTTTATATCATAGAAGTAAATAAGGCCTGTATTGCTATATAAAGGGTCAGGTAAGAATTTGGGTCAAGAACGAGTCTACAGGGCCTATAAATGATGCACAGGATGAATTGACACATGGATATACAAAGTAATGCCAAAAATTAAAGATAATTTTAAAAGAAATTGAAATTGGGGCATGAGGGAAAGTGGCATTTGGATGGTCATTTAAACTGATTTGATAGCGATCATGGTCCTAGTATAATGATCGTGGTCATGTGTCCTCCATGTTCACGGTGGCATGGACCGCAATTATGGTACTTAGGAAAAAAAGTTAGGTCTCCTGCACTTTCTGTTCAGTCCAAACTTGCCAATTTCACACTTTTCTATTTTTTAAGTTCATTCAACATTCCTCCTATTTCTAGCATTTCATGCATCATGCATGAAGAATGTAAAAGAGAAATCTATTCTATCATGCATAAATATAAAGGATATGTGCCACTTTTCATGGTATGATGGATTTCTTCCCATCGTGTGCTTAGTTTAACTTCCTAGCAGAATGCCTCCACCATTTCCATTTATGTCTCTACTTAAACGAGTTGATTCTCCATCGCAACTTTTATTTAATATGCTATGAGTGGAAGAGGGATAGAAAATTCATATCTTCCAAGATGAAACTTGGAAGAGGTGAGGACATGGTGAGCAAACTTTTATCTCGCAATTTTAAACCTTTTATCCAACTATATTTGAACTTTAAGTTTGGCTCTTTGGGTAAAAGTTAACACATTAATAGGACATTCCTTGTATATCATAAATTGGGTTATTTGGCCATTGATATTTGGGGTTCTATAAGATCCTTTGGAATGTCAAATTCAAAAATATAATAGTCAGATTATTACTCCCCACAATCTACCATTTTCGCGAAGGGATGGATCCTCATCACATCCTCTTAGCATAATGTTGAAAAGTTGTTTGACTGAAGGCCAACACTTAATTCCTTGTTAGCCTCCTCCAAAGAATCTTCACCCCCAAAATGATCTAGGGTCATCATAAGCAATTTTCCTTAATTGTTCGTTTGACTCTAGTACCATTTCTTTATTATGAATTCTTCTACCCTACTCATCATCATAGATTGGTTTATATTATTGATGAACCTCCTCTTGGGATAGTGGTAAGGTAGTAATCTTACCAAGAAATATGTTCTTTCCTAATTTCTTTTCCTTGATGTTTGCACATTCGAACACCCCATAGGATTAATGCAAGTCTTTCACATTCTCCTCAATTATAGTTCCCAATCCAAAATTATTTCAGGCATTGCTCAAAGACAAATGGGTTTGATTTTTTTCTCCTTCTTCTTCTCATGATAATACCTATAAATCTCATAAGAAGAACTAACAATTAGGTTAGTTAATATGGGGAGGGAGAATTTAGAAAATTACTTAAATATCCATCTCAAATACTACATAAAGAACACCTATTCTCCTTACAGGATCCACTGGTGAATTGTAATGCCCCATAAGATCCTCTTCCAATCTGAGCCTTAGAGCGCATTTGGTAAATGAAAATTTGAGTCAAAATGTTTCAGAAATATCCTACCAAGTATGAAATACTTTGAATCATGTGTGAATCTATTTGGGTATGAATTAATATCATAGAGGTCCCCTAACTCATGGCTAAGTTGAAAGCTTTCCTATTGTTGAAGTTTTAGTGATCGTAAAAATTTTGATCAATTTCAATCAGTCATAACATGTTGTATATAAAGAACTGAGTGTCTTTATATATATCAAATTAAATATATTTGAATTAGCTTTGCAACGGAACCAATTTTGCCTAAATCCAATATCGAAGCAAAGAGTTATCCCCATTTTATTCAAGCATGTCAAGCTGGAAAATGGTGACGATGTTTTTTATGGGATATCACATTTCTGACGAACTTTTTGACGATGTCGTCACATTCTGATGACATTTATGAAGACGTCGTCATCCCTGGGCAGAAAATCAAGAATTTGGACCCCTTTTGTGATGACCATTCTTGACGGCCTATCACGGACCTGACGGCCAGTCACAGATGGCGTCAACTATATTTTTCCAGAAATTTAAGGTCATTTTTGTAAGGGTATTTTGGTCATTTCCCACCTTTTTTGAGCTTCTATAAATATGAGGAACCCTCATTAAAACCCTAATTCAATCATTTTCTTTTTTAATTCTCTCAAGAATATCTAGGGTTTCATTCAGGAACCCTAATCTTCCAAAATTCAACCTTAAATTCTTCAAGGTTTATTCAAGAATCAAGTTCCTCATAATGTGGTCTTCAAGAATTTCTTTTTTTCCAGTGTGGATAAAGTTTCAAGAACTAAAGTTCATCCAATTTCAAAGGTTAAGGTATGTAGATGTTGATTCTTGGGTCCCTTTCATCCAAGAAGCTCAAGAACCCTTTTTAAAACTAAAAGAGTTTTTTGTTTATGAGTTGTTAATGATTTGTATCAATTGAAATTGATGTTTAATGTGTTTTTGAGTTTTGATTTATGTTTGCCTATAAAATTTATGAGCTTTTACCCTAGTATGTGGAATTCATGTGATTTTGTGATAGACCCTCTTGAAGTATTTTTTTATGTGATGTGTTCATGACTTTTGGGTGTAGAGATAGTTGAATAAGTGAAGAACGTTCCCCATAGGTTTGATAATGAGCTTAGGTGAAGCATAAGGGCCACTATAGTATGTTGAATAGGAAATCCCAAATTGTGAGCTAGTCCATGAATGTCTAGTGTTTGATAAAATACCTTAGGGAGTGAAATGTGCCAAGATAGCATAAAATTCACAAGTAGGTGTAATATCGGTCATGTCTAGTGGTTGTTGAAAGACCCTAGTGAACAAGTCGAGATATGATGGTTGTAAATTCCCCTAATTATATGCTTTTGATATATATTAAGCTTTTAATACATGCTAAGTGGTTAGCAAGTAAGTTATGACGTGATAGTATGAAGTATCCCTAAGCCACGTGATATCCAAACATATGTCAAGATCGATATAGGTATGAAATAGCTGAAGTAAAACCTTGTTCAAGGGAGTACAATCTAGTAGCAAGTTTCCCCTATGTTATTATATGATTATGATTCCAAGATGCTTAAGGTGACTCCTTGGTGACTGTGATGATAATAAATGTTTCAGATTCTTAAATGCTTGAGGTGATGTTTTATGATTATGGAAATGAACATATGGAATGATTCCTGAATTACTTGGGATGATGCTTGAATGATTGTGATGATGTATGAATGCTTGTGATGATGAATGAATGATGACGCTTACTTTTATGCTATCGAGTCCTGGGGTATTTATACTCAAAAATAGAGTTGTTGTCTAGATCCCGTGTTAGTTTCTCGATAATTCTTGTTGAGCCATGATTTTCAGAACTCAGTGAACTATAGAACTCTGTATCCTCAAACAAGTGTGGAACTTAAGAAAGATCAGTAATCTCTGTATCGCTAGTAATCTATCCTTAGTCATGTAATCAGCTCAGATCTAATAGTATTCAAGTGATTCAATTATAATCTCAGAAGTGATTTGAGTAATCTATTCAAGCTCTGTATCATCAGTCTGATACTATGATTCGATGTTTTTTCTGTCAGATACGGAACTAACTAATCTCAGTGGAACTTAGTTAGATCTTTTGAGAAACATGATCAGTATCAGATTCAGTTCAGTTGTGCTCAGTTAAGAATTTAGCCAGAGTCTTTTATTTGGGAGTAGACACTAGCATTGAGCGAGCTCAAGGATGGGAACTCACCTACTAGTAGAGGGTGTGATTCTTAGATAAAATATTTGTGATCCAGAACTACGTAGCCTACATAGGTTGAGACATCATACCTACTAGTTGAGTTTAGATGAGAGACATCATACCTGTTATATGAGGGTAGATGAGGTAGCTTGACCTGTTAGATGAGGGATCCACCATTCTCATTTGAGCTCCTGATAGATGAGGGTCACATAAAGATAATACACATAAAGATAATGTCTTTACCCATGTCATGATATTGGCACCCTCCCAACTGGGGTAGAGGTTGGACCCCACTTGTGGTAGGTTGGGGCATATTGGTTAAGTGCCTACTTCCCACAGTTTTAATTTTAGATTCAGTCCCAATTTCAGAATCAATCTTTATAAATCAAGACTGTCAGATACAGTCATCTATCTTTATGAGGAACTCAGATTGTTCCATTGATTCATTGACCATCCCAAAAGATAGGCTTGGTCACATATACAGTTGATTGATATCATATTCAGAGATGTGCCACCAGACAGGCTTGATCACAGTATTAGATTTCTATTGAATATTCTTGTCCTCAAATTAAGATATAATCATATCCAGAATAATCTGTTAGCAAAGTTGAGCTCTAATTCTTTCAGTCGAAAGCAGTAAGCTCAGAGTACAGTCCTTGATGTAAGAATATCCAGATTCTCAGTTATTAGTATCAAAGGAGTCAGTGATTCAGTATCACAATGTTAGTAGTGAGTTCAGTCTACATTAAAATGGTATGCGAGTTTCAATATCTAAAGTTGCTATGATTATGTTTATGTTATGTGCATTCATGTATGTGTTCTTATGTGGCATCTTTCATGATTATTCATTTTAGATATTGTGTATGCATGACCCCTTGCATTAGCCTACCTTGTCTACATACTCAGTATATTATTGTACTGACGCATTTATGCTATGGTGTTTTATTTAACACCATAGGTTCAGAGGCACAGGATCCAGATTATCCTCAGCATTTTAGTCCCCGTCAGTAGTTGTAGCAGTGTGTCCTCTTCTTTCGAGGACAAATCTTGGTTTACTATTATTATTTTAGATTTTGTTTATTTTCAGTTGACGAAGTTAGTTGGGGACCTCTCCCATCAAATCCACAGTTCAGATAGTTTAGAGGTTTTTCAGATGGATTTATTAGTATTTAGTTTTTAATTTTAAGTATGTATAGATGTGTTGAACCTTATGGCAAGTTTTCACATTAATTTCAGATATTATGCAGTGTGCAAGTACAAATATCAGAAAAGGGTTACCTTGTGGTCCTTCAGGTCCATAAGCACCATGTGACATCTTGAGATGGGATCTCAGGGTGTTACAAACTTGGTATAAGAGCCTAAGGTTCAAGAGTATCCTAGGGAGTCTAAAAAGCCGCATCTAGTAGAGTCTTTTACATGGGTATGTACAAGAGGCTACAGGATGTTCATAGGAGTAGTTTCTCTTCTTTCAGTGAACATTTCATACGAGTGAGCATGAGCTCAAGTTGATCCTCAGTCTAATCCACTCCATTCTTTCATTTACAGTGTATACCTCCTCGTAGAGACTTTGTCCATAAGGTTGATGATCAGCCCCTTCAGCCAGTAGATCCTGAAAATAAGAGTGTGTCACATGTAGAGTTTTTGGAAGATTTGTAGGTGCTAGCCCATGCGGTGACTAATGTTCATGGCAACCGTCAGGATGCAGTCCCACCTCAGCAAGATGGGAATTCTGCCGCAGCCAGGATTAGAAGCTTCATAAAAATAAACCCGCCCAAATTCTTTGGGTCAGTAGTATGTGAGGATCCACAGTTATTTCTATAGAAGGTTATGAAGATCACCCAGATTATGCATGTGTCTGAGGAGGAAAGTATTGAGTTAGAATCTTATATGTTGAAAGATATTGCTCATGATTGGGTAGTGATGTGGGAGAAAAGTAAAGGGGAGAATGCATCTTTCATGACTTGGCTAGAGTTTTAGAGTGCCTTTCTAGATAGATTTTACCTTCTAGAAATGATAGAATCTAAGGTAGACGAGTTTATGAACCTAAGGCAAGGCTCCATGACAGTGAAAGAGTATTTTCTTAAGTTTAACCAATTAGCTAAGCATGCTCCCGACTTATAGCTAACCCTAGAATGAGTATGAGTAAGTTTTTGACTAGGGTATCAAGTGATGTGTTGAAAGAGTGTAGAGCTTCCATGCTCAATAGAGATATGGATCTTTCTAGGCTAATGATTCATGTGTAATAGATTGAGGTAGATAAGATGAAGGAGAGAGAAACAGTGAGCAAGAGAGCCAAGACAGGTAGTCGTGGTTTCTTGCAGTCAGGAAATCAAGGTGGTAGTAGTTATCAGTATGGTCAGAGATTTTTAGTTCCAGCTCCATCTTCAGCTAGTGTACTAGAACCTACGTTTGGGGGTGTTAGATTTGAAGAATAGCCAAGCTCCAAAGCCCAAAGTAGTAAAAGTGATGTTAGTACCTACCTGTTGTGTGAAGAATGTGGGAAGAATCATAAGGGTGTATGTAGAGCCGGTAGTGATGTGTGATTTGGATGTAGTGAGACCGGTCACAAAGTTTGAGACTTTCCTAAGCCAAGTCCCCAAAGTCAGCGTAGTCATCCTTCATCTCATAATAGATTGTATGCCCTTCAGGCTCGCCTTTATCGAGAAAGATCTCCTGAAATTGACCCGGGTGTGATATGAGCCCTTCATCTTTATGTTATTCATTGATAGATACTTTAATCTCATTTTTAGCGTATATGTTATCATGAGTCATGCATAAGTTTCAGATCTTGATCGCTCAATTATGACCCAGTCTGTAGGTGCCCCGCGCACCGCTCCAGTATTTTAGCGAAGTTTGTTTAGAGAGACATAGAGTATTAAGGGGGAGATATGCCATGGTATTATGATGTTTCATGACATTATATTAATCTCGATGCATGTTCACATTTTCCTAATAAAGTTAGCATCAATCATTGTTGCATTGTCAAGTCGTGCTTTTAAAAGTCAGCTTAGCCGGACATTCATGGATTAGATATGCGCATTTAGTAGAAAGAGTTCAGCTTGTCAGTGTGTGTTCAGTCCTGTATTCATTAGATCATCCCAGTTATGAGTCCATGCATCAGATATGCATGTGTATTATGAGAATTCATCTATGAGTATCATCAATCGAGTATTCCATGCATCATATATGCATGCCTAGTGTGAGAAATCTATATGTCAGTCGTTCCAGTTGCGTAGACCTGATCTGAGATGTTTCCATTTCTTGAGTAAGTTTTGTTGATCCGTAATGTCAGTATATTAAGTGACATTTGAGGATGAATGTTCTGAAGGGGAAGATAATGTAATGCCCCGCAAAATCCTCTTCAAGTCTAAGCCTTAGAGCGTATTTGGTAAAGCGAAAATTCGAGTCAAAATATTTCAGAAATATCCTCCCAAGTATGAAATACTTTTAATAGTGTGGGAATATATTTGAGAATGAATTAAGATCATAGAGGTCCCCTAACTCATGGTCAAGTTGAAAGCATTCCTATCGTTCAAGTTTTAGTGACAGTAAAAATTTGGGTCAACTATAATCAATCATAACTCATTGTATATAAAGAACTGGGTGGATTTCTATAGATCAAATGAAAGATCTTTGAATTATCTTTCCAACGATACCAATTTATCCTAAATCCGATATCAGAGCAAAGAATTATCCCCATTTTATTCCAGCATGTCAAGATGGAAAATGGTAACGACGCTTCTGACGGGCTATCACGTTTCTGATGACCTTTTTGATGATGTCGTAACATTCTAAGGACATTTCTGATGATGTCATCAGCCCTTGGTATAAAATCAATAATTTGGACTCCGTTTGTGATGACCATTCGTGACGGCATATCACAGACCTGACAGCCTATCACGGATGGCGTCAAGTATATTATTCCAGCAATTCAAGAGAATTTTTGCAAGGGTATTTTGGTCATTTCCCACCTTTTTTGATCCTCTATAATTATGAGGAACCCTCATTCAAACCCTAATTCAAACATTTTATTTTCCAATTCCATCAACAATATCTACGGTTTCTTTTAAGAACCCTAATCTTCCAAAATTCATCCATAAATTCTTCAAGGTTTATTCAAGAATCAAGTTCCTCATAGAGTGGGCTTCAAGAATTTATTTATTTCAAGGGTGGATAAAGTTTCAAGAACTAAATTTCATCCAATTTCAAAGGTTAAGGTATGTAGATGTTGATTCTTGGGTCACTTTCATCCAAGAAGCTCAAGAACCCTTTTTAAGACTAAAAGATTTTTATGTTTATGAGTTGTTAATCATTTGTATGAGTTGAAATGGATGTTTAATGTGTTGTTGAGTTTTGATTTATATTTTCCTACAAAATTTATGAGATTTGACCCTAGTATGTGGAATTCATGTGATGTTTGTGATAGACCCTCTTGAAGTTGTTATTCCATGTTATGTGTGCATGACTTTTGGGTGTTGAAATAGTTAAATAAGTGAAAAATGTTCCCCATAGGTTTGATAAAGAGATTAGGTGAAGCATAAGGGCTACTATAGTATGTTGAATAGGAAACACCAAATTGTGACCTAGTCCATGCATGCCTAGTGTTTGATAAAATGCCTTAGGGAGTGAAATGTGCCAAGATAGCATGAAATTCCCAAGTATATGTAAAATTAGTCATTTCTCGTGGTTGTTGAAAGACCCTAGTGAACAAGTCGAGATATGATGGTTGTAAATTCCCCCAATTATGTGCTCTAGATATATGTTAAGCTTTTAATACATTCCAAGTGGTTAGCAAGTAAGTTATGACGTGATAGTATGAATTCTCCCCAAGCCATGTGATATCTAAACACATGTCAAGATAGATATAGGTATGAAATAGGTAAGGTAAAATCTTGTTGAAGGGAGTACAATCTAGTTGCATGTTTCCCCTACGTTATTATATGATTATTATTCTGAGATGCTTAAAGTGACTCCTTGGAAACTGTGATGATGAAGAGATGTTTGAGATCCTTAAATGCTTGAGGTGATGTTTAATGACTGTGGAAATGAACATATCGCATGATTCCTTAATTACTTGTGAAGATTCATGAATGATAGTGATGATGCATGAATGCTTGTGATGATGAATGAATAATGATACTTACTTTTATGCTATCGAGTCCTGGGGGTATTTATTCCCAAAAATAGAGTTGTTGTCTAGAGTTTGTGTCAGTTTCTCGATAATTCCAGTTGAGCCATGATTCTCATAACTCAGTGAGCTATAGAACTTCGTATCATCAGACAAGTGCGGAACTTAAAAATGCTCAGTAATCTTAAAAATCGTTGTAATCTCTGTATCGCTAGTAGTATAGGCTTAGTCCTATAATCACCTCAAATCTAATAGTATTCAAGTGATTCAATTCTAATCTCAGAAGTGATTTGAGTAATCTATTCAAGCTCTATATTATCAGTCAGATACTATGATTCGATGTCATTACTGTCAGCTATGGAACTATGTAATCTCAGCATAACTCAGTTATATAATTTGAGAAACATGATCAGAATCAGATTCAGTTCAGTTGTCCTCAGTTAAGAATTCAGTCAGAGTCTTTCAGTTGGGAGTAGAAACTAGCACCGAGCAAGCTCAAGGATGGGAACTCACCTACTAGTAGAGGGTGTGATTCTTAGATGCAATATTTGTGCTACAGAACTACGTAGCCAGCGTAAGTTGAGACATCATACCTACTAGTTGAGGGTAGATGAGAGACATCATACCTGTTAGATGAGGGTATATGAGGTAGCTTGACCTGTTAGATGAGGGCTCTACCATTATTGTTTGAGCACCTAATAAATAAGGGTTACATAAAGATAATGCACATAAAGATAATGTCTTTACCCATGCCACAGTATTGGCACCCTCCTAACCGGGGGTAAATGTTGGACCCCACTTATGGTAGGTTGGGGCATATTAGTTAAGTGAGGATAATACTTCAAAGTAGGTGGTATGACGATACCAATGGTTTATCAAATAGCCTTAGTTAATAAATGGATGATTAGATTGCTTGGAATTGATTTAAATTTAGCATTAATTACAGGAGGTGTAAGCTAGAAACTCATAGTTGCCGATATTAGGGGTCTTCAATGGCCACATACGAGTTTCACATTTATATTGGATGTATAGACTAGTAATCCTAGGGTTATTTCTTTTTCATGCGGCTACACATACCGGGACCCTTTCACCAGGGGGAGCTGAACCCATATATCCCATGGGTGGTCGGATGGCTAAGCTATAGGACCAAGGTTAAAGTTTTAAATAGCATGCTAAATTGGTACCTTGCCCCAGAACTTATATATATGTATGGTTGTTTGCATTGGATGATTTTCACTTGGTTTTGGTAAATGGAAATACTTTATCCTTATCATGCAATTCGTGGTAGTGTTCACCTACTAACCCGTCTACTGGCGGTTGTATACCACCTATGAAGGAAATAGATGGTCGACTCCTCCTTTATAGTACTTGATTTGGGATAGCTTATTGCACTTATGTGGTTAGATTTCATCCTTTCGGAAGACATCATTTCATGTTTGACATTCATATAATTTTTATTTTCTTTTTGGATATTACTTTTGGCCGTGGTTGGGGGCATGTCCTAATCAAATATTTGTATTCTTTTGGATAGAGGCTTTATGGTACTTCTAGGGGTTGGAATGGGCAGGATCGGTACTGGTGTCAACCTTGCCATTAGAATAAGATTGGAGGCTGGCATTATCGGACATAATTTCTCACTGTTCTATCGTATTACATTTTGTATTTGACTTTCATATTATGTTTTGATATTCTCCTTGGATTGGTATGGACAAACTTAGTTTGGTCGGTTAGGGTAGTGACCCTATCCCAAAGCCTTCATGAGAGCATTGAACAATCTTATTATATGCTCTTAATTTAGCTCATCTAAGGGTGTATAAGGTGTTTGGGATTAAATTATGGGGGTGGTTCGTAGCTTTAGGTTGACTTAGGATGCCAATTATGACAAGGAGCTCGGTTAGGGATGCATCACAATTCTCAACCAAAATTGAATTTAAATTCCACCCCCCTTCCAAGTACTAAATTGATGTGATCGCACGCACATGGGCTACGATCATGGCATGCATGATAGTGCAACCTTCTGCTACGCCAGATAATAGTAGAAACTTGGAATATTTTTCAAGCTTTATACAATGCCTCAGGATTCATAAGGAATGAAATATGAGTAAATTAAAAATATGCACATATAAATTTGGACATTCCGAATGCATTAGAAAAGTTAGGTTTTCCATTAGAGGTTATTTTTCAAAAATAAAGATTGCACACTTGAATTTCCAATTTACCCACTTTTTGATTGATAGGTTAAAGTGAGCTTTGGTGCAATGGGACCCAAACGAAAGGTCTAACTATACTAAACTCGACATTCTAGAGCTATTTTTACAATATTGTTTTACTAAGGTCTTTTGCTTGGTGCCCATTTCGAACGAGCGAAGACTTCTAAATAAGGAAATGGCTCTAAAAGTTGGGGGACTCCTATTCATGAACTGGCCAACCTATATGGACTCTGATGATGCAATACCAGATGCACTATGCTTAGCCTGAGAAGCTACCAACTGAGCAATCATATGAATCGACTGACGAAAATCAACATTCATTATATTTGCCTGAAGATGACTAAAAGAAACTTGTGAAACTCTAGAAATATCAGGGATTGAACCCCTAGACCGAGTATAGATCCTGTGAGTAGCTCGTATCCCATTAATATAGTCCATCAATTGGGACAGAAGAGTTTCTGAAAACTTTAGATCATCGAGGCATGATCTGAAAAGTAAACAAATAGAATTAGAGAAGATTCCAAGGCTTAAAGCCCTTGCTTGAAAAAAGAACACAAAGTAGAGAAACATTTCCTAAATGTCTTGCTGCCTCTCCCTTGTAAGTGTGGTATGCTACAGACCTATAAAAGAGACTCGACTCGACACGGCTTTGTGGACTTTCTAATTGACCATTAACCTGAATCTCTAATACCAACATGACATGATCCTAACTAGGGCCTTATCGTAATGGGCATACCAAGTCCAACTAGGATGAGGGACTACCCTCCATACCCAACACAACCTCCAAATATGCAAACTTGAGTCGGATGGATTTCAAACACCCTTTCTCCCAAATCTCCCATAGCATGATCATTGAATAAATGACAACAACTAGTACTCAAATTTGCATGAAAAAGGAACAAAAGTATAGTATGATTACCAAAACCATAGGTACTAGTAGGCATCATCAAATGACAGAGCTATATCATGAAATAAATACGATAAATGCAAGATAATAGACTAAGTAAAGAAAAGGAACAAACCTGAGAATAACTCCCACATCATTATCAATAATATAATAAATAAACTGGAACAATAACATGAAGAAAAAGCAATTATAACTACAAAATTAGCCCTCATAAGCCAATACATGTGGAAAAGTAAGTAAACAAGAGGAGGCCTCTATAAGCTTGGAGGGTACAGTCAAGTAAAGTATAGTAGGAACCATGATCATTTACCAACCACCATGATCCAACTATAATTCATCCATGTCCTGAAACACTATGATAATTTTACCATTTTTGGACTTGAACCGGTATCCATATTATCAATATCATACCCCATGCCAGACTCAAACTAGTACATGTATCATTATAGTCATAATCAATATCCAGACTCGAATAGGTAAATATATCATTAATATTGTAATAAATAGTTAGACTCAAACTAGAGATCATATAATCATTATCATGGCCAATATCATGACTCAAACTAGTATATATATACATAATTAATATCATAGATAATAACCGAATTTAAACTGGTAAATATATAATCAACACCCAAACTTAAACTGATGTATATATATATCATCATCATAATATCAACAAGCATCAACTCACAGTACCAACCCATAATAACCATCAAGTGCAAAATCTCCCCAATATTACCTTAGTAAGAATTTTTCAAGGTGTATAACATGTGTATAAAATATTGCAAGGGTCAACATGAATCATAGTCTATGGTGGGTCGAAGAGCCCACTACTAAATCCCCGAAATTAGTTGTAAGGAAAATTCTACCACGTACAAGTCTAAGGTATCTACATCATCCTTTACATCCTAACTATGTGTTAATCAACCCTATGATAGATATTTTACCTGAGGCATAAGCAAATAAGTCAATTATGCCTCAATTACGGTTTTTGAATAGACTAAATGGTGTAATTAACCCGAGAATTTCCAATCACATCAGCAACACCTAAAATATATCCCAAATTCAACACATGTCATAAATGTACTAAGAATTATCTCAATCTACGAGGAGGGGAAAATTTATCCAACCAGCACGTCATAGAAAGATAAAAAAATCTGCTAAATCACCTATTTTCCCTTTCAAGAAGCATCCACAATGTGCCATACTACCAAAATCACAATCTAGTAATTAAAATGAGAACAACAATAACCATATTTTAATTTTATGCTTCGAGTCCTAAATCACGCAAATTACCATATGGGGCCCGTTTACGAAAATCTCATTTCTGAAACTAACTCAATATCCCTTTGTGCTCAAGGAACATTTAACCTAAAAATGGGTAAATTTCGAGCTATATTGGGGCTAAAATAAAGTCATCAATGTTTAGGGATTTTAGAGAAAAAAAGGGAAATCAACCATGGAAATGGAGGAATCTTACATCAAATTTGAAGGAAAAACGTGTAATCGATCTTTACCAAAGTTCCCAAATGCACCCAAAATGCTATCACTAAACTATTCCACCCTTTACAATTTAAGTATCTTGAGAATGGATTAGGAATATGGAAAAAGTCTAAAATAGGATATACTTACGCTTCATAGGTATTTGAGAGTCACTATCGCGACAATGGTATCGCGATCATAGTAGCCATACCCTAGTCGCAGATCGCTTTCCCGATGACCACTCATCACATATGGAAGTCGAGTACCGGTGTTGAGCATGTCACTTTCACAACTGCGAATGTCACTAACACGACTTCCACTGGTGACTGCTAGGTCGCGATCGCAATCCTTGACTTACGATTAGTGGGTGCACTAGCACCAGCTAAAACTTGGAAATTTCAATGTCTCCGCTAAATCATGAGGATTCATCAAAAATCCTATGTAAATAAACATACTATGATACCCTATGAAGTTGGATGTTTCGGGCTCAATGGAGTAGATGAAATTTGCATCTCAGGTTATTTTACCAAAAAAATAGGTCAAACACCCAACTTGCTATTTTCTTAAATTACGACCAATAGCTCAAAGTGAGCCTAGGTGCCTTGGCACGCAAATCAAATATCCACCTAGCCTAAAATTGACATTTCAGAGATATTGGAATATTCAGATTCACCATATGAGATCCTTTGAGTAATGTGTTAGCTCAATGGATTATTTTGAACTAGTATAGACTTCAAAATGGGGAATTGATTCTAAAACCTAAATAAATTGCCTGGTAATTGAACTTTCAGTCCTAGAAAGTCATAAATGATTTGGGAAACTATAGGAAATCTCTAATACCAAAAATAAACAAAAATATGGAAAATGACCAGAAGGGTCACTACAATATCTACTAGTAAATGAACTTTCATTACCAAAAGTAAAGGATTAGAATGTACCTAAAGTCTCGAGCAGTTGAGGATACTGGGTCCGTATCTCACTCTCTATCTCCCAAGTAGCCTCCTTAAGTAGGATGTGACTCCACTAAACACTAACTATAAAAATCTTCATAGTGTGAAACCACCTAACATCACTAGTAAAAATAAGCACAAGCTACTCCAGGAAGGTCAACCACTCATCTATCTATATTCAATCCCATCTAAGCACATGAGATAGACAAAGAATGTATCACCGCAACATAAAAATATGAAAATTTAATAAACTGTAGCAATATCTATGGTTAAGGATAACGCATAAGCCACCTTAACCACTTTGCGATGAATCTCAAAAGGTCCAATGTATTAGGGGATAAAATTTTCGTTACTCCCAAACCTCATCACACCTTTCATGGGAAACATATGGAGGATTACCCGATCACTAACTCCAAATCTTAAGGCATAAAGCCTATGATTTAGATAGGCCTTATGCCTACTCTAAGCTGCCTCCAACCTATACTGAATCAATCTAACTCTATCCAATGACTCTTGAAGAAAGTCAATAGCATAGGGTATAACCTCGGAAGTATCAAACCATCCAATCGAGGAATGACCTCGCCAACCATAAAAAGCCTCAAAAGGCTCTATCTTAATAATCAAATGATATTTCTTATTAAATGCAAACTCTGGCAAGGCTAAGTGTTTCTCCCACTAACCTCCAAAATCCATTAGACATGTTCAGAGGATATCCTCAAGAACTTGAATAGTCTGCTCCGACTGGCCATTTGTTTGTATATAGAAGGTTGTACAAAATTCCACCTGATTACCTAACTCCTCCTAGAAAGCTCTCCAAAATCTAGAAGTGAACAGGAATCTCATTAAAAAATAATGGTATAGGAACCCATTCAAATGGAATATCTCATGCACATAGATACAGGCTAACCTTTGGGCACTAAAAAAAATCTGAATACGGATAATATATACCAACTTGGTCAACCAATCCACAAGACCAAAATACCTTTAGAACCATGAGAACTAAAAGGAAACCAACTAATAAATTCCAAGGTGATCCTCTCTCATTTTCACTTGACAATGGGAAACCTCTGAATTAATCCACCAAGTCACAGATGCTCGACCTTCATCTACTGACAATATAGGCAATGAGCTACAAAGTCCACCATATATAATTACATAACACTCTACTAATAATGTTATCTCAAATCTCTATACATCATAGTTGTACCAGGATGAATAAAATATCAAGAGTCATGAGCCTTATACAAAATCAACTTATTCAAGTCACAATCCTTGGAACACAACTGCGGCTATCAAATCTCAAAACACCCTTATAGTATATGGTAGACCTCTAGAACTCACCACTCAACACCTAATCATAGAGGTTGCAAAGTCTATTCTACTTAAACCAATAATACAGAATCTGCCCAAATAATGAGAAACTATCCTCAAAACTAGAAAGAATCTTCCTAGGGTGTCAAGTATCAAGTAGAAGCATCAAGTTGGCTAAGGACTAAACTTCCTATGCCAATAACCTCTAAGTAACTGAAATACAAGCCAATATAGAGATAATCATTGTTGTTTGAATTAAGTAATCCACTACCACATTTTCTTTACCCAGATTAAATAAGTCAAAAATATTATAATCCTTAAGAAACTACATCCATCTACCTTGCCTAGAATTAAGCTCCCTCCAGGTCATAAGATGCTAAAGACTTCAATGATCAATGAAATTCTCATAATGCATACCATAAAGATAATTCCTTCAAATAATAAGCACAAAAACTACCACTACCAACTCTAATTCATGTGTGGGGTAGTTTCTCTTTATCCCGACCCAAGAGTGCTCACTAGTCAAAATAGGTGCTTAAAGTCACAAGTGACACTAAGCTAAACCAAAGAATGGCATAACACTAAGAATACTAAAAACTAATAAAATACTAGGTGGAAGCTAAACTAAAATAACTAATGGAATAATAATAAAGAAATGCTAAATATCAACTAAAACTAGAAAATAGAATGATATGACAAAACAACATGCAAAAAATCTAGAAATCTGTTTGAAAGTCTTTAAATCCTAATCAATTGTTGGGAAAAGCCCCTAATTAACTCCAACTGACTAAAATAATAATTGACTAAAAGGTAAATAATTGATAAAGAGACCTCAAATAATGAGAACTCACTAAAAGTGTTGCTGAATGGCAAGAAAACATGTTGAGTGCAATGATATATATACCCGTCAAGGTTGGAGGATATTATGATAATGATATATATTCCCAACAAGGCCGAAGAATATTGTGATGATATATTGTTTCCTAGTAAGGCTGAAGGATATTATAGAGATTATATATTTATACCCGAAAAGGCTGGAGGAAATTGTTATTATATATTAATACCTAGCAAGGCCAAAGGATATTGTGATTAATATATTGCCACTCAGCAAGTTCAAAAGATATTATGATAATAATTATGGACTTTGTATTTATTCTTGGATGTGCTTTCATATTACCAATAGGTGCCTATATCTATTAGCCCATATAAGAGAGGGGTTGGATGGGTATGGGTGATAACTATACCTTATAGTGTGTTGTATGTTTATTGAACCTTCTAAGACTGATACGGTGGGGGAACGTAATAGGATTGGCTAATTATATAGTTGTCCAAGATTGCCAATTGCTTGTGTTGTTATTGATATTAATCTTATCATTATTATGATCTTTGTTATGACTAGTTTATGATAGATTGACTATTTATTTGGTATTAGAATTTGATGTATCATTCTCATCTCTTCTATCTTATGATTTTATTATTATCCATGACTAGCTCATTATTTGACATATAGATTAGAAACCCTGAGTATTTTAGGACTAATTTCTACTATGATTATAAGGTCTTAAAATACTTGTTTGATGATGTATGAGTTAAACTTGCATATAAGTATTAGTATATCCGCTTCATATAGCTTTGGTAAAAATACCCCTTCCTTTCTTTATTTATTCAGATTGTATATTCATTTATTGCCTTGATATTGTTATATATATCCTTTTCTTACCTTTTCATTCATATATTGTAAAAAGGATATATGGTGTAGCATTGAGATTCCTAAGCATGGATGGAATAGAATAATTCATCTTCGATATTTCCTTAGCATTATCATGCTAGTTTAGTGGCTATGAGTAGAATAGTTGCCCTTACTATCTCACTATCTTTATTATATGATTGCTCAACACTAAGGTGTAGTTTTCTATTTGTTTATATATTATATGGACCTACAATATCTTTTAAGCTCAATCCATTGCTTCCTACTGAGTACCATATGTTTGGTATTCATGCTATATTTTTGTAGCCTATAGATCATACTACGGGCTATTACCATTGATGTGTGTATAATGTAGAGTATCCATGGTTTAGAGACTTAGAGTGAGCTCCTATTGTTTGAAGTATTACATTTCTCCCTCTTATGTACTAGACTAGTCTCTGTGTTGTATTAGAGATAAGTTATAATAGTGTAATTCCCTAGGAAAATCATTTTTGCACTCCAAATATATTAGAAGCTCTTGTACTAATACCACAAGGTTTTAGGACTATATTATTTATTTGATCTCTTACTTCATCATTTTCATATATTTGTTTTATCTTTGTGTAATCCTTTTCTAGCTATTTTAGACTACAAGTTTGGCTTGCCTATTGGTAGGTTATAGTAGGTGCCATCATGATCCAAGAAATTGTGTTTTGATAAATGTGTATAAAAGCTTAGGTTTCACTATTGTATTAATAAAAGAGCTAAGTGTTTATTAGTCTTATGGATCGGTGTCGAGAGAAAATTTATTTCTTGATTCCTTATCATGTGTGCGCATTTGGTATGATATTTAGGCATATTCCTTAACTCTATTCTATCCCAAATGGATGATGTGACATGGTGGATAGATACTGATGAGACTTTAGAACATGTTTTGATACAAAATTAAACTAGAGAGTTAGTGATGGATATCAAGGATCTTAACTATTACTCAAAGGATTTAGGGCTAGCTCAGACTCTAGTGAAACTCATGACTACTTTAGCCCTTTGAGGATCAGCATTGGGATCTAAGTCATATGGTAGATCTCTCACAATAGTGGATGACATTGGAGTCATCGATTAGTTCTCAGGCAAAAATTGATTAGTTTATGGTCATCAGGGTTCTTGACTATTTTTTGAGTATGAGATTGGGTTTTTATATTAGGCTAGGCATATTTCTATACTATATCCTTCAGATTAAGACTTAGTGCATGGAATTATTTAAGGACTAGCATTGATAATCTGTTTGGTTTAGAAGTACATAATAGAAGTTGGGTCACCCTTTCCACAAGGTTTGAATCACATAAGAGCCTTGGAGAGAGCATGTATTAAGACATATGGAGGTGGTAGAAAAAGGCCATGCCATTAGTATAGTACTATTAGTATTTTATCTAGGAGTGAGGATCTTTCTAGTAGAGGTCAACTTTACTTGCAGTATGTCAGCTCCACACAAGTAGTATTTTAGACTCTAAGTGGTTCTTAGATAAGACATGTTGATTATATAGGGCAAAGTCCCCATCAGACCTTGTAGAGTTTTTTACATAGGGTCTTCAAGCCATGACAAACATTCTTTATTATTAGGGAAAGTACCTCAAAGTATTCCAAGATGTTTTTTTAGTTATTTCAAAATGGGACATTAGTTCAGAGAGTGCCCCAAATGTAAGTTAGTTCATCAGAAAGAGCTAGCATGTATTCCTCACCAACCTAGAGTTCTTAGAAAGGCTATAATTGGGAGAAAGATATGCTTTGATAGTATAAAATGCTCTCAGCATTAGTTAACCAGGCAATTAGGCTCAGTTTATTTTATCACTATGTTGGGCTTCAAGAGTTTGCTATGATTAGAGAGAGATTGGCTACTAAAGTAGAGAGTGTCCTCAGTGAGGTATTTGTAGTCATTCAACTCATTTAGATTAGCCTGGTGATATTGTGGCATCTTCAGTTAGAGATACTACACTTGGTGCCTTAGTTGATGAGTTAGTTGGTTAGTCTGAGTTTAGACCCATTTAAATTTATTCCCTATTAGATACATCAAGCATGTGTTAATGGATTTCATCATAATTAGTGTGTTTTTACTTCCCCGTACGTACCATTTCATTGTGTGTTTTAGTGTCTTCATAACCATTGAAGATTATATGTCATAATGAGTTCAAATTGATTATTGTGTGACTTTTTATTAAATTCATGATTATATGACTACCCCCACAGTTTATTTATTTTAGTAGTGGATTGGGTAGATCTGTATTGATATTTGCTATCTATAAATGTAGCATTTGGGTTCGATTCCTATTTATCTTGGCATATTATCCTTATTTTGGCTCTTTAAGTTGTACTTACTATTGATGTTTGTTTTACTACCACCTATTTATTATGTTGATATTAATATTGCTATTGATATTATTGTCATTGTTGCTATATTGATGTTATTACTAGATGTTATTGATCCTCTCTATATGGCTATAGAAACTAGTGTTATGTATTTAGAATTCCATTTTTTCGCAATTCTTATTCAACGACTTAAGTAGCTATATCCCGATTTGAAGGTTTCTTTCTAATAACAAAGCGAGGTTGATTATTTCAAATCTTGGTTAGCTATGTTAGATTGATTAGGGGATGTATTGTGATATCAAAGGTAAGTTGACCTTCTATAGTTTTTTATGGTTCTAGAGTTGGCAATTTAGCCATATTATTGGCTCTTAAGTTGAGATTCTTAGACTTGCCTTCAGTGTTATCAAGGATTTTACTCTGGCTATCTCTTTTCTATATGGCCCATTGGTTAGCTTGACCATTTTTGGATCCATTCTATTATTATGGCTATTTTATTACTAGATAGTAATTTGATATTAATATCAAGATGTCTTTGGTTCATTTCATATACTTGTTGGGTTTGTCTCCTACTGATGGTTTTCCCTTGTTATAAGTGTAGAGTTGGATTTTTCATTCTTCTCGTAATGTGATTCTCATCTTTCGTGGAGTTAGTCATATTGTGGATGGTGGTCTTTCCTGTGATTGCTTCTTGAGTTGGCAAATTTTGAATTCCTTATCTTGAGTTGATAGATTTTCAGGTGGTGGTCATGATATTTACCTTGGTTTCAAAATTGGTATTTTTCTTCTTTGATGATGTCATTCATGGATGGATTAAGTTATGATTGACCTATTTGGGTGGATTCAAGAAATCCCTATTTTAGAGTTGATCATCCTAATGTGGCTTGGTGGAGTGTTTCTCCTTGATGATACGTGACTATGGCTATTCTTTATCGAGATGAAGTGTTGGATTTGTTAGTTTTTTTCTTGAGTTTAATTTCTCTAAGCAGCTAGAGCTTTTTCCATCACTAGTGTAGTTGGTGTCCTTTTTGACTTCTTGAGTATGCTTTAATTATTCATTCCCTCCAGTGGATATGGTGTGGATTCCTTGTGTTTGCAATCGGTGATTCATCATCTATTGCAATTTTGTTTTTTAGTAATGTTTCGATTATAGTTTGGCATGACCTGGTACAGATATATTTGATTCAAAAGTATGGTCAATGTGAGTACTTGACCTTTGATTGGATTTGTTAACTTAATTTCAAATTTGATGCCTTTGGATATTGATTTGGAAGTTATGATAGATTTGGAGTATTAGTGCCTACCCATCTTCAGGTTTAATTTAAGAAGTTTAGGCCGACTAGTTTAGCCTTAACATTGATACTTCGACATGTAATTGTAAAGCTTTAATGCAACCTTTATTGTAGAATTGTCTTAGTTTGGATTGTATTTATAGGCTGGCTTATCCTGCTCCATGGTGACCTATTTGGTTTTCTCAACTTCAGTTGGATTGTTGTTGATAAGTGTTCAGATGATAGCCCATGAACCTGGTATTGGTTCTTTCAACTTGTAACTTAAGTCAGAAGTCTCCTTTGAGAGTTTTGGATTATATACTCAGTGGGAGTAGTATGCTTAGGTACTCTTAGTTGATGGGACATCCTGGAGTGGATCATTTAGTAATGAGAAGTTAAGTCTTAATCTTGTAGAGTTCAGTCTTGATTGCTATATGAACTAGTTATAGCATGGGTATAGATTGTATTCCATGATTATCTCAATTTGTGTGCCTATATAGTGCCTTTTGTGCTTATTATCATTTTTCCCTATAGACTTTCAGCGGACCAGCTTCAGTTCTTTGAGTTCTTCATGATAAGATTGCGTGAATAAGGCTTGGGTGATTTTACACCTAGTTTGGACTGGATAGAAATTATGGATTGGTAAAATAAGGTTATATTTGGATTTAGAGTAGGTTGTATGACTTATGCTTTGGCTTGCTTTTATCTTGGGTATGCCTTTGATTGATTTTTATGGGTTTTGAGATGGTATCATTGTGCTGTGGATTAGATTTGTGTGCATTAGCCTTCCTCTATTCAGTTTTAGGCTAGTTGGTGGTTAAAGTTGAGTTTTTATTGTTTGGAAGTAAAGTGAGAGAGCTGGTTGAAAAAGGGATACCTATGGAAAAATCCCTTTAAAGTGTTCTCTTTTTGTGGAGGTTATCCAGGAATTCATGCTCAGAGCATGTTGGCCCAGTACCTCATCCTTTCAAACTTCTAAGCTCTTTCTATCCATTGATTTTTGAGGATGAAATTCCCTTTAGTAGTGGATATGTAATGACCCTCTAAGTCATTTTTCACATTTCTATTTATTTTCTCCGTTGGAGCTTTCCTACAGCTGCCACAAGTCATTTATGACTTGCTGGGACTGACATTTTGGTTACTAAGTAGCCTATTTTGGTTTAAGAGCAAATTCCCTGTTTAGAATTCTTCATTGGTTCCAAATAACTGTCAAGCAAAAACATTAATAAAATGATCTCGAATGTGAATTATGACTGCACCAAAAACTCTATAATATTGATTTTAGGCAAGGTATACCTCCAGTTTGGGTCCCCAAGGCACCTTAGCTCACTTTGACCTATTGTTCGAAAAGTTAGAAAATGGAATATTTAGGTGTCGGACCCATATTTTGTCAAAACGACAATTGATGGAAGACCTTCCTTCTTCATCGTGTTAGAAACATCGAATTTATTAAGGTTACATAGTTCATTTGCATATATCATATTCTAAATAAATCTCGAGCCATTGGCGGAAAGTTGGAATTTTTCTAAGTTTCAACTGTTAGCTGTGCTAACAGCAAGTAGTGCAATAAGACTACGGAGCATGTTAATCCCTATAGCTGCTCCCACAGCCACGTAGTGCAATTACATACTTGGTTGTGCGATTGCCACACCTATATACTTTGTATGGGTATATAGAGAAACCTTAGGTTATGTTTTATCCATATCTCAATCATTCTTGATATAAAAAAAACCTTAAAATTGTTTGTAACTTAAAATTGAGTCCTGGGAGTGACTTGGGAGCTTGATTATCATATATTTTCACAAATATTTTTAGATTTACTATAAGATTCCTTCAAATCCATGCTTGAATTTCTTGGTTCTTGACCCAAAACCCTTAAATAGCTTGACGGCTTGATTTTAGCCCCATAGTAGCTTGGGTTTCACCCATTCTTGAGGGTTATAATTCCTTGATCATGTATGAATGTTGGGTTGACCTCAAAAATCTGATTTCCATAAAAGGGACCCACTTGAGGTTTTGATGTATTTTTTGTACCCTAAGCATAATGGTGTAATATAGGTGTCGTTATTCTTGTATTGATGAGTATATTATGATTTTTATAGTGTGATGGCATTTTGGGATTGCAAAATCAAGATGAGCATTTGGTGAACGATTTAAAGATTAGAAGTTTGGCTTTGAGGTAGGTTTCTATCTACTTGTCTTCGTATGATGATGCATGTTATATATTGCCTGTGAATGTGAATTTTAAGATTGAATATGGGTAGAATGTCTTAGTCTTGATTGTTGAAGTTTGGGGATTAGATGAGGGTTTTTTTACCCTGAAGGTGAAATGCTTATTAGCATTTTTGAACTCTATTGCCTTCACCCTAGATTGAACCAACTCGTGGAATGGATATGATATGATGCAAGGTTTGGGATATTGTTCAAGTATTGGAAATATGATTAGTATGGTTCACCTTACTTTCTTTCTTTTATTGATCTTGAAACCGTAATTTAGGTAGAGTTGACTTGAATGCCTAGGTTTCCAAGTGAAAATTCCTATCTTAGGATTTGTTATGGCTTACTTGACTTCTACAACTTTAACTAGATACCTTAGCCTAGTTAGGGGTATAAATTTCCTAAATATGGAAATTGAGTGTTATAGTGGGTTCTTTCGGCCTACCGTAGGCTAAGACTTGTGTTAGCCCTTGTCAACCTAGTTATGGATGTTAGGCATAGTTGAGACTATTAAGCCTTTAGAATAAGGTTACTTTGTGACTTAGTAAATTATGATAACTTTCCCCGATTATGACTTTTGGCTCGTAGCTAAGGTAGGGCATTCTAGACTTGACTTATGATGTGTTGCATTGACAGGCAGGATTATAAAGGCATAGACATAGTTATGAAATATGGCCTATAGATGTGATATACCTTATTGATGGTATGCCTCCTAGAAATGAGACATTTATTGATATTATGCCTCTTAGACATGAGATATTTGTTTATATATTGTGCCTCATAGATGTGAGATGAATCAGAGATATGAGATACATTATTGATCTTACCACCTAAATGTGAGACGATTGTTAATATATTACGCCTCCTAAATGTGAGATTCCTATTATATGTGAGATGATTATTGATATGCTTTGTCGCTTATTGAGATGTTATGCCTCGTGAATACTCTATGGCTTATAGATATGAGATGATTTATAGACATGATTATTGATAATGTTTCCGAATATGTATGTGGACTGAAGCCATGATTATGATATTGTAATTATTCTAGACACATTAATGGGATTAAGGCCTTGTTATAATATGAGTCGACCATCAGAAGTATTTATCCTTGTAAAGGATATGATTATATTTTATTGATATATTACTGCCTATGGTTCCATTGATTGAATACATGTGATGGCATGCATAGATTCGGTACATTCATGATTGTTTTATCGGTGACTGATACGATTCCAATTAGATTATTATCTTATTATTAATGTCACTAAATAAGTGTTAAAGCCCACTTTCTACATTAAAAATGGATTTCTTCACAATAATAAATACATGTCTCATTGAATAACTTATATGTAAATGAGATTAATGATGATGTTTTAAAGACTTGATCAAGAAAGATTTTGATATATGATTTTTTTACTACTAATTACTCTAGTTATGAGAGATTTCTACCTTTTCTACACTTTTGTAATCCTGAAGTTAACTCTAGGCAATAGACATATAAATTTACACTCTTTTAGCCATGACTTGAGTCCGTGCACCTATCATATCCTAATATACATCTCTCCGGTATCAGATGAAGGAAGATGCTAGATCGATGATATAAAATTTCAGGTAAAAACCTGATGACGGATTTTACTATTGATGTTGTATATATGAGTTAATGATTATGATCGTACTAATTACACACCCAACAAAATGTGACAATGATATTGATACTCATAAGGACGAAGGACATTATGATGATATATTGATACCCGACAAGGACAAATGATATTGTTATTATGGTATATATACCGGGAAAGGCCAGAGGACATTGTGATGATATTTTGATTCTGAGCAAGGCCAAGGAATATTGTGATGATGATATATTGATACCCTGTAAGGCCAAAGGATATTCTAAAACCCGACAAGGCTAGGATATTTTGATGATGATATATTAATACCCATCATGGTCAAAGTATATTGTGACAATGATTACATACTTTGCATTTGTTCTTGCATGTGCATTTCCTATCACAAGTATGCACCTATATCTATCAGCCCATATAGGGTTTGTATAGGTACGGGTGATGACTTTACCGTGTGTTATGTTGTTAGTTGATTGAAATTTCTAATCTTGTGATGGTGGGGGCACGTAATAGGCATTGCTCGGTATTTCATTTTCTGGATTAGATAGTTACTCATGCTGTTATTGATATTAGTGTTATCATTGTTGTGATCTTTTTTATGGCTAGTTTATGATGGATTAACAATTTATTTGGTATCGAGATTTGAGGTTTGATTCTCGTCTCTTCTATCTTATGATTTCATTATTATCCATGACTAGCTCATGATTAGACATATCGATTAGAAAACCTGATTATCATAGGATTAGTTCCCGCTATGATTTTAAGGTTTTAGAATACTTGTCTGATGATGTAGGCTACACTTCGAGTTGAACTTGTATAGATGTATATATATATATAGCTACATATAGATATTGTACTAACATACATCCCATCCTTCCTATATTTATTTAGATTGTGTATTCAATTCATGGCCTTGTATATTGTTATATATATCCTTCTTTTACCCTTTAATTCATATATTGATCAAGTGATATACGGTGTAGCATTAAGATTCTTGAGTATGGATATATGGAACTATAGGTTTTGGTTTAGCTCAGGGAGAATGTTATATTTGTTAATCTCTTTGTCATTATTATTGTGTGTGACCTATCCATGTGGAGATTATTGCTTCAGCTTTGAGTGTTCCCCCCTATTAGAGCAGGTCATCCCTCAACTACAGGTGGTTTTTAGGGTCATAGTGGTGGTTTCTAGGGTACTCGAGAAGGTTTTCAAGAAGGAAGGATAGAAGGTTGATCAGGAGCCCAGCTAGTTGGCTGACGTGGTCAGTTATATGCAATACTTTCTAGACACAAACATGAGTCTTTTGATGCTATTATTACTGGTATGATTTTAGTGTGATGTTAGTCGGCTATTTCTTTAATTGATTCAATATCCACATATTCTTATGTATCTACTTATTATGCTTCAAGGTTATCACTATCTTATGATTTATTATGTGTGCCCTTATGTGTATCTACTCTTGTGGGTGATTCTTTCAAAGTGGATCAGGTGTTCAGATCCTTTGTGATGACTGTTAGAGATATATGCATGCTAATCTTATAATTCTGCATAATGGATTTTAAAGTGATTTTATGCATGGACTGGTTATCCCACTATCATGCGATCATGGGTTTTTTAGTCAAGATCGTTACCTTAGCCATGCCCAATATACTCTTAATCGTGTTGAAGGAAGCGGTTTTCCATAAGCCGGTGGGGATTATATCTTATGTTTGTGCTATAAGGTTTATTTCAAGGGGTTACTAGTCTAATTTCACTTATGATTATGAAGTTAATGTGGAGAGTCTATCGCATGATTCTATTCCTGTAGTTTTTGAGTTTCTTAATGTGTTCCCAACTGACCTGCATGGCATTACCCCTGTCTGTGATATTGACTTTGCTATTGATCTTGATCTTGGTACCCAATCTATTTCTATGAGACCTTATGGTATGGTTTCTATCGAGGTTATGGAGCTAAATTCTCAGCCTCAGCATCTTCTTGGAAAGGGTTTATTAGACCGAGTGTGTCTCCTTATGGAGCTCCTATGTTCTTTGTGAAAAATAAAGATGGCTCCATGGATATATATATTGATTATAGGCAGCTTATCCTATGCCTCGCATCGATGTTTAATCTTACCAGCTTTAAGGAGCGAAAATGTTCTTGAATATTGATTTGGGATCTGGTTACATTAGTTGAGGATTCGTGTGGATGATATCCCGAATATAGCTTTTATGATATGATCCGAATCAGCCTTAATGCTTTAGACTATATCATCCGAGGCTGATGCAAAGAGGTCGTATCTATGATCAAGCCTATAGCTCAACGATGCATCTGGTGGACCCCTTATAGGCTCCTAAGCATACAGTACCACGTGTGGATAATTGCTTTGACCTTGGAGTATGCTTTAAAGAGCCCATGTGGGTTATTTTTATAATAGCCACTATTGGTCTATTTTTGTAATAGGCTAGTTTATGCAAAGGCAAACACTATAAGTAGATGCCTTAGTCATTTCATTAGAAAGTTTTTGGTGATATATCAATGAATTCTCCTTTGATAGTGAGTTGCAATCTTGCATTAGCTTGTGTTGACATCTTATCTGTTCAACTCCGGTTATTGATTATATACACCAATTCAAGTTCAGCTATTAATTGTATATACAAATTCAGGTTTGGATATACATATTATGCAATGATGATATACTTATTATTATATGATGATATCAGAGAGTGAGATTGAAAATAGCAATTTGGCTAAGTCTAAATATGAGAAAATGCCAATGTAGCATAATATGAGTGGACTCTAGTGGTATGTTGAAAATTTGTGCATGACAATTGTGGGTTATTCTATGTTGTGTGTACCTTCAAGGCATATAGGGTCTTGCGATGGGTTATTTACTTTTCCACACTAATTGGCGTATGGGAGAAAATTTTGTAGTTATGGTTGGTTGTATGGATGCATTATGTTATGTTATGCTATTATTTCAGTTTATTTACCTATTTATGCACATTGATGGTGGAGTTGATTCAGGTTCGTCCCTAACTTAACTTAGTAATGTTATCTTGCACCTTTTCATATTTATATCATGATCTAGCTCAGTTGGCCAATGATGCGAACTGAGTACCCATGGTTTGGTGTTCATACTTCACTTCTTAACTTATTAGCGCAAATCTAAGTACTAGTTATCATCGTTGATCGATGTTCCTATTGTGTTGATTCTTCGGAGATAGTGAGATCTCTTGGAGTCAGAGTCACCCATTTCCTTCAATATGTCTTATCTTCTTTTTAGTTTAAAGATAGGATTATGTTGACTATTTAAGACTTGGGTTGTATTATTATGAGATGCTCTTGTACTAGCTCACCAGGTCATGGGAATTATTTTTGTGTTGTTGATTTACCCTTATCTATTTATATTACCTTGTTAAAATACAACATATGTTGTTGATTTCTGCCTTGTTAGGCACTTTTCACCAAGTTAACCCATTGAGTTTAGCTCTGGGTAACGGTTCCGCTTTTATACTGGCGAGATTTAGTAGGTTCCATCATAACTTGTAAATCAGGTCATGACAGAACTGAAGGAAACTGAACTAGTAGGTAATGAGTAGGATTAATTATCCTATCACCAAAAACTCAACAGAAACGAATCTGGAAATTGGGGTTGCACCAAGTTATGCACTTTGTAGAAAATATTTCAAAACTAAAGATGAACAACTCAATCTGAACTGTCAAAATATATCTCGTGGATAAGCTAGCATCCATGGTCTAAAATCCATCACAATCTTCCAGTCATCATTCAGTAGAGTCAAAAACTACAACTGGACGCAACAAGTCTTTACTAAGGTCCAATACCCATTAAAAATCACTATACAACACTAAGTACATATTCAATGGTTCCCGCAAGGGAAAAAAATAGGATATTGTCGAAGAATATATTCACAACATAGGATACCATTGTCTAAAGATACGAGGGATTAAACCCAAATTTCCTTAAGGCAAAACACATCAAGAATAACCTAGAACTCACTATGGATACAAAGTGTACTAATGGTAGCCAAATCAGAAATTGGATATAGAAAAAGGATTGCCAATGGTAGAATCACAACAAACCATAGAATACCAAACCTTACTTCCCACAACCTTCTCAATAACTGATCAAACGTTACCTACAAAAAGGAAAGCCGACAAACCAAGGTTCTAATAAAAATGATAATGAATCATAATAAGGAATACAAACTAGATAATGCAATTACAACCATTGACACAGTAAGGAATACCCACTGCTAAAGTCATTTTTTATGACTACATAATCCAAAACTAAACTAGGAATAAACCCATCCGATTTTGGTAGGGACAAGACCTGCTGCGAAAATGAACGACAACATAATATCAAATCTAACATACTTGAGAAGAGGTCCACTAGCTGGAATTGTTAATTCAAATGAAGAGACATCACTCATAGATTGGTTCACTGACTCTGACTGTGTCCCACTCTCTCTTTTAAGAAACATGAGAACCTAAAAACCTGGCACTCGATTCTCAAGATCATAAAAAAACCTCGTAGTTGTATAATGGGTAAAAAAGAGTCAAAGTTCTCTATTAATCTACTAATAAGTCATTTCATAGTAGTTCCATCTATTGCTTTGTTGTGAAAGACTAGATTTGCCCGTTCCGCCATAAGTATGTCCATATTCTGATGATAGGATTAGATAATGGGTTTGAGTATGTGATTGTAAAATTTCCTTTAATCGATCTTGATTAACATATCAATCAAATATAAAAAACCACTATAATAACAATATAAAGTGCGGGTGGCACAAAATGAAAAACAACCAAAGACACTCTAGGATAACATCAATGCCAATACGACAAATAAAATAGGATTTACACAAGCGCTATACCCAAAATCTACCACAATACAGAACCACTCAATCCACTACTAAAAAAAGTGTCTATAGGGGCAGTCATATATGTATAAGTTTACACAAATCCTTACAACAATAGATGTAGTAATATACAGCAATAACAACACTGATGGATATGTAAACTTCAACTCAATTTAAATAGAAACTAAGAGATAGTAAATCAAAAGAACATCTAAAACCACAAATTGTCAAGCCATAGTACCTGACCTACATAAAGAAGCACTAATCCGAATGCGTCTAAATCTGGACTAAGTGACTGAACAACAAACTAAATTACTAAGTGCAGTACCTCTCCCCGAAGGTGCCACATCCCTAAGATATTGATCTAGTTGCTCTAAGTGCTTAGCAACCTATGCCAGGGACACTCTCTTAATGTAACACCCCGTAAAATTCTCTCCTAGTCTGAGCCTTAGAGTGTGTTATATGAAGCAAAAATCAACCCCCAAAAGTTTGAGAGGTGTCTTCCCAAGTATGAAATACTTTGAATAAAATTTCCAGCGATACCAAATTTTCCCAAATCCGATACTCGGGCAAAGAGTTAGAGCTATTTTAGAGAGACAGTGTGCCACCTTGCAATTTAGCGCATTGCGGAGCCAGCCAAAATGGAAATCGACAAAATTCAGTGAGCCTTCACGATTATGGCACGTCATGCCAAAGATTAATTTCAGAATTATCAATTTCCAGTGCACCAATGCAATTTCACCGTGTCGCGGTGCCTTTTCAGTTCGTAACCAAGGTGGCAACACAATTGCCACCGTGTCGCGTCGTCATGCAACTTCCCAATTGTCCAATTTCCAGCGAGGTGGCGCTATTATGGTGCGTCGCGCCAACATGTAAAATCGGGATTTTACAATTTAATTCCAAGGGCTTTTTGGTCTTTTCCTACTCTTCTTCAGCCCCTATATATACCCGATAAAAGGCTTTCAGCCTTATTTCCCATCTTCAACATCAAAACTAGGGTTTTACAAAATCAAAACCCTTATTTCTTCTTCAAGAAAAATCAATAGAGATCAAGAGAAATCAAGAATATTTCCAAGATCTTTCAAGAAAAAAGTTTCCCCAAGGTATGTAGATGTTTTATTCTTGGGTCCCTTTCATCCGAGAAGCTCAAGAACCCTTTTCTAAAATTCAAAGATATTGTGTTTATGGGTTTTCATGATTCATGTTAGTTGAAATTGATGTTCCTTCTATCATTGAGTTTTGGTTCATGTTTGTTTACAAGGCTTTCAATCTTTGACCCTAGTATGTAGAATTCATGTGATGGTTATGATAAACCCTCTTCAAGTTGCCTTCTATGCGATGTGTTCATGTCAATTAAGTGTGGAAATGGTTGAATAAGAAAATAATGCTCCCCATATGTTTGATAAAATGCTTATGTGAAGAATTAGGGTCATTATGGAATGTTGATTAGGAAACCCCAAATTGTGAGCAAGCCCATGCATGCCTAGTGTTTGATGAAATGCCTTAGTGAATGAATTATGATATGATAGCATGAAATCCCCAATTAGGTGTAAACTCATCCATTCCTAGTGTTTTTTGAAAGTCCTTTGTGAACAATTTGAGACACGATAGTATGAAATTCCCCAATTACGTGCTCTTTGATGCATGCTAAGCCTTTTATACATGCCAAGTTCTTGATGAGTTGGTTGAGACATGATAGTATGAAGTTTTTCCAAATCATATCTATCCAATACATGCCAAGACTGATATACATGCAAAATACTTGATTCAAGACCTTGTTGAATGGAGCATGATCTAATAGCATATTTTCCCTACGCTATTATATGTCTATGATTCCTAAATGCTTGAAGTGAGGCCTTAGTGATTGTGATAGTGAATATATGGTTATGATTCCTAAATTCTTGAAGTGATGCCTTGGTGATTGTGATGTGAACATATGGTTATGATTCCTAAATGCTTAAAGAGATGCTTTAGTGATTGTGATGATGAATGAATGACCGTGGTTATGACTAGTCAAGAATGGTTATGTCTTAATTTTGTGTTATCGAGTCTTGGGGTATTTATACCTGACAATTTAGCTGATGTCTAGAGCCTGTGTCAGTTTTCACGATAATCCCATTCCGGACATAATTCTCAAAACTTAGTGAATTAGAGAACTTTGTATCCTCAAATAGATACAGAAATTAAGAAATCTCAGTAATCTTTGTAATCCCCATGTCACTAGTAATCTAGCCTCAGCACTGTACTCAGCTCAGATTTAGATGTATTCAAGTGTTCAGTTCCGACCCCGGTAATGACCAAGTAATCGATTTAAACTCTGTATCATCAGTTAGATACCATGATTTAGTAGTATTTCATCAGATATGGAACCATGTTAATTCAGCTTAACTCAGTTAGATCATTTGAGAAAAATAAACAGTATCGGATTTAGTTCAGTTTGTATTCAATTGAGAATTCAGTTCAGAGTCTTTCAGTTGGAAGTAGGAGCTAGCACCGTGTTAGGGAAGGGATGGAGGAACCCCTTCAGAGAGAGGCCAAGTTATTAGGAGCAATCTCTGAACTCCAAAAATGTATAGAAAGTGCAGGATGCAGGAGTCCCTGTCAGTAGAGGTTGGCATCGTTAGAGAGGTTTGACTATTATATTACCTTAGGCTGACTTCCTGCGTGGGTCATCCATTAGATAGGCTTGACCAGAGAGGTCTTTACCCATGAAAAGGTATTGACACCCTTTCAGCTGGGGTTACAGGTTTGAACCCACCTATGGTAGGTTAGGGTATGTCTGTTAAGTAACTACTTCCACAGTTGCAGTTTCAGTATCAATCTTCAGTAATCAGGACTATAAGGTACAATCGTCTATTTCAGTAAGGAACTCAGATAGTTCCATTGATTCATGACCATCCTTCAGATAGGCTTGGTCTCATATACAATTGATTGTTATCATATTCAGAGATCTCCAATCAGATAGGCTTGATCTCAGTCCCAGATTCAGTTGAGTATTCTTGTTATCAGATCTAGGGATCTCCCAATAGATAGGCTTGATCTCAGTCCCAGATTAAGTTGAGTATTCTTTTTATCAGATCCAGAGATCTACCGATAGATAGGCTTGATTTCAGTCTTAGATTATATTGAGTATTCTTGTGGTCAAATTCGGATATGATTATTTTCTTATCATTAATAATAGATTCTGGAATCATCCATTTGAGAGGTTAATCTCTGATTCCATCAGTCGAGAGCAATGAGCTCAAAATTCAGTCATTAATATGAGTATATCCATTCAATCAATTATCAGTATAAGATGATTCAGTAATTTAGTATCTCAGTGTGAGTAGTGAGTTCAGATGATTGTAAAGCGGTATTCGAGTTTCAGTGTCTAGAGTTGTAATGATTGTGATTATGGTTTGTGCATTCCTGTAGGTATTCTCGTTCGGTACTCTCATGATTATTCAGTTATGTAAATGTTCATGCATGAGCCCTTGCAATTATCCTTACCTCATCTGTATGCTCGATACATTCCTGTACTAACGCATTTGTGCTATGGTGTTTTATTTGACACCATAGGTTCAGAGGCACGTGATGCAGAGTTCCCTCAGCAGTTCAGTCGTAGTAAGCAGAAGTAGACGTAGAAGTGAGTCATCTTCATTTGAGGATGATCCTTGTATTATCATTCCATCAGACTTTGTTTATTTTCAGTTGACGGAGTTAGTTGGGGACATGTCCTATCAAATCCACAGTTCAGATAGTTAGAGGCTTTTTGGACGGATGTATTAGTATTTGGTTTTTTCAGTTTTGAGTATTTATAGATGTGTTGAACCTTATGGATTGTTTCTGCCTATTTTTCCGCATTTATTTTCAGATATTATGTAGTGTTCATGGTACAGATATCAGTAAAGGGTTAGCTTATAGTTCTTCGGGGTCATGAGCACTGTGTAATGACTAGGGGGTAGTCTTGTGTCATTACACTTAATCAATGAAGGACACTCTCTTAATCAATGAACTATCTCTCTACAATAATAATAAATTCTTTAAGCTCTAACCTAGCAAGAAATATGAAATGTCCTAAATTGTGTGATCAACTCACACCTATGGCACTCCCTAGACCATTGTTAAACCTGACCATAATCAAACACCCCCTGGAACTCCTTGATACACTTAATCTGCTCGCCCCAGAATAGATGCAATAGCCAGAAGACCTAGACCGAGAACCCAATAATGAATGACAAGAATTTAGTCCATTGCGACTACGGTGACTTGTCTGAGAGCCACTTATAATCTAAGGTACTACTTGTATAGACCTGATAGAATGCAAGTGATGTTGATATATAGTGGGAATATCCCTACCTTAGAATGGAAAACCACTACCAATAATTTATAGCCTTGGTCCATTACCACCACCTCCATATGTCTCCATACATGCCCTTTCTCTAGTCCTCACTTAATCAACAACCTGAAGAAATGTAGATCCAACTTATATCAAATTCGCCGATACCAAACCAAGTGGTAATGTTATCCCCCAAATAAACCCTTATGTTTTAAAGATATAACATAAAAGTTTGTGCATTTCACGACCCAAACCAAGGACTGGTTGTGATATGTATCCCAATTTCATTCAAAACTGAATACCACCCCCTTTGCCTAGAAAAATCATAACATAATACAAGTAGCAACGGATGTATTCAAAACATAAAACAAGATAGGATGAGTTCTGAACATATAATAAGATAGGCAACTCAACTAACCCAGAAAAAATCTAAGAATCTCAACAACCATCCTAATCCACAGCAATCCACAGAGCCTCTAAATTAACAGAACTAATATAAGTCAGGACATCCCCTCGACAATTACCAAAAGAGTCCAATAGAAGTAAACTAAGAAATAAATGAAAATGACTTTAAAATGATAGCCCTTCCAGAGAATGGAATATCACTACTTCAAATTTGACTGCTGCCAACACAAAAATCCTATCACTGCGCAGGTACAACAAAAGTATCTTCAGCTCCTACATCATATGCACAACCATATACATATACATACATATTTATAACATACTCAGATAGGTAACAAGGCTTACCATAAACTTCTAAAACATTAGCTTGGACTGTGTAGCATAACCATCATCAAAAGTCACCCACGGTCTATATGGACTTAGCTCTCCCTGCTGAAAGGGCCCCATTTCGTGTTAGTCGCACGAATCTGAGAATAATTAAATATGCATATGGACCAAAGTAACATGAACACCAAATCAATTAATAATGATAACACGATGTAATGTCTAGGAACTAGAGCCTAGCCGTGATAGGCATCTCAAGTCCTTCGAGGACTTGAGACTACCCCCATTTCCTAGTCAATAAAACACAACAAACACTAACAAGGATTGAAGTCCGAACGTAAAACAAGATAGAGTAACATAAGTTTAATTATTCTAAGTTATATCAATAACCCCCAACTGATATTGATTACCAATAAGATATGCCAAAATAATACCCAAGTCCACAGTACCCACAAAGCCTCTAACAAAACTGAATACCAATAAAGTGTTAGAATAAGCCCCCAACCTTAGCAAAAAACAAGGCTAAAACAAAGTATAGCATTTAAGAAACCAAAACATGAAATAAAGTCTTCTGAAGGATAAAAGCTCACAACTTCAAGTCAACTCACGACCTATCTACGAACACCTGATCACTGCGTAGAAACGGTAAAAAACATTTTCAATGCCTATATTGCATGGGGATACAACATTCAAAGATGGTTAGCGGTTGGAGCACTAGCATGTAACTCAAGTGTAAGGGATAAAGTAATTCCATGAGTAATATCATAATATCAGTAAAATCAAATAAACATAATCAAATGCAAATACATATGTAAATATATCATATACCGGATAACCAACAATGCTTAATATGAAATTTTAAAATTTTAACCTGGATTGTGAAGCATATCCGTCATAATCAAGGAACCCATGGGCTATATAGGCCCAGCTCTCCCCCAACTAAAAGGGCTCTAGTTCATGTAGCCTCACTAACTAAAGCATAATCATATGTCATATGCCTGATGGGTCAAAGGTAACTTAAGCACAAATTTATATAACATGGGCGACTCAAACCTCCCAATCATATAATAATAATAAGGGGAACTTGAACCACACGATAATTTAGACCCCTGCACCATCTGGCATGGTTTTTGCTATTGGTTCCTTAAGACGTCTACTTTCATGGAACGACTACACAACCTACTTGTAAGCCCAATAAAAATATTTAATACATATTCCAAATTTATTAAACTGATTATGCATTTAGGCATCCCATTGGTATCATCATACAACCCATTATGCAATTTCACTATTATTCCAGGTCAACTGGGACTCGAATCCCTCAGGCAGAAAAGACTTCAAAAAAATTATTCATTTGAGACTGAAACCCATTTAATCAATTGTGACTCAAACTTATTTATATTTCAATAGGCCTCTTATACCCTACAAATAGTTTCCACAATATTTTAATATTCATACTTGTCACATTCAATACAAATTACACAATATTGGGTTGAGGTTATTACTAATTCAATTGTGAATATTCACAAAATTTGGGGAAATTACAAATAACTAGTTTAATAGCCATACTTTTGCACCCCACTAGTTCAAAACCATTAATAAAGCATAAATAATGTGTAATAATTCATGGGAAAACAATTTAAGAGCCAGCCATGTCAAAACCCTTAACCCATGTCAAAACCCTCACCCAATTTCACATCAATAATATTTTAAATATCATGATTTAAGGAAAAAAAAGTTTGAGGGTAGAATCACATGCTTGAAATAACCAAGATTATGGAGACTATTCAACCCTAAAAGCTCTACTTCACCCACTTCTTTGAAACCCTAATTATTGATGCTTGAGAGGATTTGAAATAGAAGAGAGAGTATTTGATATGTATTATTGATGAAAATAGGGTCCCAAGTACGTTTATAGGTCATGAGTTATTATTGTAATAATAGGAAAATCTCAAAAATACCCTCATTATAAAGCTGAAAAATAAGTCACCAGTCATTATGGGTGACATTACGACTTGTAGGGTCATCTTATGAATCGTTCCCCTCAGTTGTAATCTGGAGTGTGTCCTGAACCACCAACACTAGTCTAGTTACACAAAGGACCCTATGACTTATAATGAGTAAATATGACTTTTTACATCTCAGTCGTACTTAGGAAAGAATACTTTGGGCATCATAGTAGTTTTCTTACGGAAAGGACTATACGAGCCATTTAGAGTTTTTTGTATCGTCTTGCCAACTACACTTGCAATCTTATAATTATGTCATTTTAATTCCATTAACTTGGGGGATGGCTCGACCCCCATGTGTTCATTAAATCAGTGTGGGGGAATGTCACAACCCTTTTGTTCATTAAATCAAATTAGGTTCCTTTTCCTTTGATACTATGAAATATTTCCAAAGTTAGTTCAATATACATATACTCATATTCAAAGCCAATTTCATGAGTTTAGGTTGAATTTATCACTAATTCAATTATAAAAATCTACATTATTGGGGGAATTCACGAACCTCTAGTATATTCACCATACCCATGCACTATACACATTTAAAATCATCATTAAAGCATGAAAATTTACATATAAACCATAGGAACATCATATTAGAAAACAACCACACTACAACCCTTTACTCCTACCGCCACTTTGTAAAGTGTGGCCTAAAATAGCAAAAAGTGTGGTCTTTGATCGGAGGCTATGCTTTCGGACATTAGGCAATACTTTTTTTAGGATGGCCTAAGAAGTCGTAACCTTAGACTTTAGGCCACGCTAGCCAACACTTTTTTGAGGGTCGCCTAAAAAGTCGTAACCTTTGACTTTAGGCCACACTTTCTAAGTGTAGCCATATCAGCTATGTTTAAAAATCATGGCCAATAAAGTGCAAAGGCCACGCTTTGTAGCTTCTCATTAGCTGTACTTTTATCTTATAAAGATACACTTTTAAATGTTGCCTTTAATTTATTATTGGTTACACTTTACAAGCGTTGCCTTATGTAGCACTTTTCTAACAACACTTAAAAATTTGGCTTTTTCTTTATTATTGGACAAATTTCAAAATTGTAGCCTTTTATAAATTCTCTATGACAACACTTGTAAAGTTTAAACATAGTTTTGATACATTTCATAATATAATTAATAAGCCACACTTTTGAAGTGTGGTAGTATTGTGTAAATTTTGTAGTTCGAGCAACACTTTATAGAAATAGCTTTAGGCCTAAAAAATAATTATTTTTTCCGAATGTATACATCACTAATCACATTACATATATGTATGCATAAATATAATCACGCACCAATTAGATAATAAATAATTCAAATGCATATATTTGCAATGAACTTCAATAAAATGTGTATAGTACTACACATACTAATTAGAAAATAATATTTTAAAGGTTTTTACTAAGTTCTACACAAAACCAAATGTATTTAAACATATATCAGAATAGCTCAAATTTTTTTCATTATTCGCTTCTGTCTAGATCAACTTGATCACTTGTGGTGGTGACCATTAAAATTTGATCACATGCAGTTTTCTTACACATCCAAAATAAATAAACAGTTAGAAAAAATTATGCTCAACAAATATTCAAATATCTTTTAATTTGGAATGAGTAAGTATGTGAATCCAATGTTTCTTTATTTCATTCAATCAATTTAGAGGATCATTATACCTTGGAATGTTCTTGGAGTTTATCCTCATTCAATAAAGGAGGTCTTACAGATTAAAACTCTTGCTAACATCTTGAAGTGCAGGATAGAAAATTTGCCAACCGTATACCTTTGAATTCCATTGGGATCAAAGCACAAAGAACAAGATATTTGGGATGGGATTATAGAAATATTTGAGAAAACATTAGCAAAATGAAAATCCCAGTATTTGTCCCTAGGATGGAGAGTAACTTTGATCAATTCAGTGCTAGACTCTATGACAACATATGTGATGTCTTTACTATCAATTATAGGTGAGGTGGTCAGGGCATTCGATACTTTGAGAATGAACTTCTTTTGGCAAGGAAAAAAATTGTGACGGGTTCTAATCTGACAAAATGGGTGGTAGCTCAACAAAGGAAGAAAAGTGGAGGTTTGGGAGTTAGAAACTTAAAATTACAAAACAAGAGTTTGTTAAATAAATGGCTATGGAGGTATATTCCTAAGGACAAAGCTTTCTAGAAAGAGATAACACGACACTAATATAGGCAAGAAGATAATTGGTGCACTATAGAGGTAAGGGAAATCTATTTTATTCATCAGCAGTAGCATTTACCAAACACTGTCCAGAATAATCATTAGCATTTCTCTCCAAGAGATGTTATAACAGACAAGGAAGACAATGTTAGTGAAATTATAACCTTATATCCTAATTTCTCCCTTCGAACAGATCAATAAACTTGTTTACTAATAATACAAACAACACTAGTTCTACATCAAATCAAGTTTTATCTCTGCTTAATGCACTCCGTCGGTATTTCTTGTCATAAACTGGAAAAGGTTAATTGTATGGCCCTTGACCACAAATAAGTTTAACAACTTCAAGGTGACACGTGAAAATCCAAAAGTATTTTAGACACGTATATACTGATCAGTAACCTACTTAATGTCGAAAAGCATGGTTTTGAACCTTGAGCCTAATAATCCCAACCCCCAGCTAAGAACTTTTCACGAGTATAGTTTCTAGAGTGTTCATAGAGTTTATCTTCATAGTTGCTCTTTTCCATAACCTAATTCCTTGTTTTTAAATTCAGTTATCTTTTTCAACAATGAAAAGCCTTCAATGAAGCTTGGATTTGAGGTTTTCATTTATACAAAGCTAAAATGCCTATTTAAGTCTAACTCTAACTATAGGGGATCAAAACTAATCTATCCTTATATGGCTTATACTTAAAGAACTAATCAGGATTTTTCCTCTCATACTATGTATAAAACATTATTTTTAAGTTAATATTTACTTGAAATGATTAAGAAAAACAAAAAAAAAGGAGGAGGAGGATGGTAAAATCTGTCTCCACTCTTTCACTACGATTACACGTCGAGATATAAATGTTGAATGTTTCTTCCCATCAGATATCGGTCTCGCAGGCTAACTAGTGACATCCCTTAAAATATTACTAGCCTCCAAAGGAACAATTTTTAATGAATCAAGTGGCTTCTTCTCCGTTACAGCTGCAACTATTGCTGCTTTTTTGCTTTTCGCTCAACTTCCAGTGCTGCGGCTTTTTCCTTTTTAACCTTTTTCTTTTAGCATGAGGGAAGGAAAATAAGCATCCATATTTCATAAAAAAGACAGGGATACTAGTAGGAATATGCATATTACCACTTACAACTGTATGTTATAAGAGACAAAAGGAGTATCAGTAAGTATTAATTAGTTAAATGAACACAAGCACTATTACTTTCTTATTTACTGATGATGCTAAAAAATAGTTAACTTTGAAAAATATCAATCACAAAACGGCAGGTGCCAAAAATGCAATTGGATAAATAAACCTTTCTTCCTAAACTCTTTTCTTCTCAAAGAAACTTTTATACTATGCATATGTAATAATTTCCAATAAGAGTATAACATAGTGCATCTTTCTGGATTATGAAAAACATAAACCTTGGCTTCTACTTTGATCCTTTCTAGCCTGGCCTTTTCTTCTTGAATAGTTTTTTCTTTCCTCTTGGCCTCTTCACGAGCTGCATCATCTCTTATAGTCCTTTCTTTAATTTGGGATTTGTGTTCGTGATCCCTTTGTATGATAGTTAGGTGATCATCAAGTACTTCTACAGTATAGTAATAAAATTAAGTCAAAAGTAAATTTTCGCTGAACTTTTATATTGTACAAACATGTAAATGGTGATTAAACTTCAAAAGTATATTGTATTAAGAGTGCATTACTCAACTACTACTATGGAATGTATGTAGTTTGTAGCAAAAAGTAGCCACTTGCAACAAAGTAACATGACTTTCTCTAAGTTCCCCTTCATACAGAAACTAGGCTCTTTGGCCATACCCCTGAATTTGTTTTACACCTTTATGTATAATTTTTATGTCAACAAGAAAAGATGAAAACTCACTTTCATTTCCCACCTAAACCATATTATTCTTGTGGTCCAAGATTAATTGTCATTATAGTATCCTTAAGTGAATTATTTGTAAGTGAGCTCTTTACCAACCGACTTCTATTTAGAATAACTGAGATTTCCTTGGCATTTCTTCAACAGCCTTCCTTTTAGAATGAAAAAGAAAACACATTACTTCAGTTGATGGTACTTGCTAGATCAACCACTGAAGTGAAATCAATCATGGATAAAACAAATATTCTTATCTTTAGTTGCCAAATAGTGACACAGACAAATTCTCCATTAGTTCTAGCAGACCATCCATGTTGTCTAAAAAGTTTCCTCTCTATTCGCATTGAGCTAAAACCACCAAAAACTATCCATGCTATATATCATTGAATAAAGAGAAAAATGTTTTACCATGATGAATAAAACTTAAAGAAGAAACAAGATCTTGCTCGCAACGTCCGGAGAATACACCTTACATTTTACGTTAGCACTTTATATTACATTTTCTATTCATAGTGAAGTAATATAAAGTGCTCCCTTACCCCCACCCCAATCACCAAACACACCTCACCACCATTATCTCACACAGGACGCCTCCTTATCGGATGAGGATGTCCTAAATACTAGCTCAATTAGTAAATGATTATAAGCATGTAGGCCTCAAACAACTATATTTCCAAGAAACTATGAGACGTCTAGCATAGGTAAAGAGATCCAGAGAAACATATTTTACACCTTGTTATTGAGTTCTAGCTGACATACTCTCATTCTTTCACACTTTAATATTTGCAATTATTGAGTAATTAGCTCAGATAAATTTCATCATAGGCAAAACATTTTCCTCTCATAAGAAAATGATCACAAACTTCATAGTAATCTATCTATATCCTCCATGTCATCATCAGACACTTGCATAATAAAGACTGTCGAAGAATTATCCGTTGAGGCCGAGAGTTGTCTAAGAAAAGACAAATTAGAAAAAATGCAGAACATTTTTTGTCCAAATTAAATAAAAGCATTTGAGATGATTTTTACCAAGAAACCTTATCGCAAGTACATACCGAGATTCTGTTTTGGTAAATTTTGATGATGCATTTAGCTTCTTCTCTGTTCAATTAAGTTCAACTAATAAAGCGGCAAAGTTCCAATTAGGATTTGGATCTAGAGTGACTCCATCTACATTTTTGGCAACGTCAGTTGCAGTTGAACAACACTACTATGAAAAAAATCATAAATAAGCACAAATCAAACAATTACTTAATATTCTAGTTCCAAAAATTTCCATAAACTTGTTATAGTGAAAGATAAACTGAAATATGAAGTTTTTATCACTATAATTATGAGAAAAGTATCATTTGTAATAAATGAAGTCAAATGAACCAACCCCTCCCTCAAATAAATAAATAGCCTCAACTTTTGGTGGAGTACTGCAGATTGAAAAAAGGAAGAAAAAATGTGTATAGCAATTAGCAAGAACTATTTTACTAGAATAGTTTCTCGACCTATTATTCATTGTCACATTCATATTTTTAATTCAATAAAAAAACAGATCACAACTACAACCTACCCATTATTAGTATCAAATAGCCACATTATCTTACAAAATGGAAGTTACAATTACATAAATAGTAGAAATACCTACCCAATAGTACTAATACCTACTTAGTACCTAATTCATTAGTAATTACCCATTATCAAATATCACTTACTTGAGCACCAATTAAACAGTGAAATAATCAAAATAGTTAAAAGTTTTCTCCCTGAATGGAAAAATCATACATAGATCAGTATAACCAATTGAATATCTGAAAAATTGTTAAAACATAAAACTTCACCAATAATAATAAGAAAGCAATCAACTTCCAGTACAAATGCATCCTTTGAACTCAATGACAAAGGACTTACCCAAAGAACTCACATCTTTTACTTGCAAAACCAAATTGAAGATCTCAAAATTGCTAATACAAACAACTTCAGCAAGAATAATAAGAAAGTAATCAATATCTAGACAAATACAATCTTTGATCTCATTGAAAGTAGAGTTACAGAAAGACTCACATTTTATGTCTGGAAAATCAAATGGGTATCTCTAAAATAATAAATTCACCAAGAAAGAAAGCAATCAACTTCCAAAACAAATGCAATCTTGAATTTTCACAACATCTAGAATTATATAAAGAACTCTCATTTTACATATGGTAAACCAAATGGGTATGTCTAAAACAATAAATTAACAAATAAAGAAAGCAGTCAACTTAAAAAACAATGCAATCTTGAACTCAAAAAAAGTAGAATTATATAGAGAACTAGCATTTTCAATTTGGAAAACCAAATGGGTATCTCTGAAATAACAATTTCAGCAAAAATAACAAGAAAGAAAGCATTCAACTTTAAACACAAATGATACTCCAAAAATCAACTCCATGAATCAAGAAACCAAAATGGGTATCACTAAAAATAGGTGAAAAAAGAAAGGAATAAAAAGTATCATCTCCTTTGGAACGAATAGGTTATTTCTCTTCAAACTATTAGGAAATGTATTGAGAATAAACCCTGTACAATTTCAAATCTTCAACTCACAGAATATGGAATTACACAAAGAACTCACAAGAATCTCTGAAAACCGTGAACTCATAAGACTCATAAGAATTACACAAACCAAATTACAGAAATTGGTATCTCTGAAACCATCGCTAGCTCGATGGTCCATCAGCCTGACTGTCGCTTCTGGGTAGTGTTGACAGTTCTCTGTAAAACATCCATAACTTTTTACTCTGATATTGAATTTGGACATAATTGGTATCGTAGAAAGCTAATTCAATTCCCCACATGATAAAAAGTCGAAATTGGAGAAATTCTATCTGATTTAATCATTAATCATTTAGGAAGTCATCACTAACTCTTCTAGAGACTAGATTTAACTTAAAAAAGATTTGGGGTATTATAATATCTCCCCCTTGGAAATATTTATCCTCAAATGGGACTGACCAGATTGGAAAGATGATAGACTAATCTTACTTAAGGAACGTGAACATTTGAACATGTCTATTTGGCTGGAACTTTTGATTTACTGAAAGCTCATATTGAATATGCATGTCTGATGCAGAGATATGTGACGGATAGTCTTCATGAATGCATGACTAAAATTACAGAGAAGTTGATTTTCTCATGATGAGAATGCATATCTGATGCATGAATACATGACTGACATGATACATGAACATATGACTAGATATGCAAGGGTATTTGATACCAAGTTTATAACTAAATTTTGAACATGAAGATGAATAAGCTTAAGGAAAACTATTATCTTGGGCTAAGTTTGAGTTTGCAGAGAAGAGGTGAGGATATTTGTTCTGTATGTCTGCTTCTGCTTCCCAAGTAGCTCCTTCAACGGACTGATTCCGCCCAAGAACTTTGTCTAGAGGGACTTTTTAGTTCCTCAGACTGCTAGTATGGTAATAAAGAATTTCGACTGGGATCTCTTCATAAGAGAGGTTATTCTAAATGTCCAATCCCTCTACTGGGACTACACCTACTGGGTTACCTATTGACTTCTTTAGCAAGGAGACATGGAACACTGGATAAACTGAGGCTAGATCTGAAGGCAATTTGAGCTCATAAGCTACCTTGCCAAAACAACTAAGAATTTTGAAGGGACCGATATATCGGTGACTGAGCTTTTCCTTCTTTCCAAATTGCTTCACTCCCTCCATGGAAGATATTTTCAACTAAACATAATCACTAATCTTGAACTCGAGATCCTTTCTGGCACATCTACGTATGATTTCTATTGGCTCTAAGATGTCTTAAGTCATTCTCTGATCAACTGAACTTTCTCTAAGGAATCGAATACTAAGTCAGGCCTCACTAACTTCAAACTAACCAATTGTATATTTGCATCTCCTATTGTAGAGAGCTTCAAATGGAGTTTTCTGAATAATGGAATGATAGTTGTTGTTGTATGAAAACTCAATCAAAATCAAGTGGTCATCCCAACTACCCTTAAAATCAATTACACACACCCTTAGATTATCTTCTAAGGTCTGAATGGTCCTTTCTGCTTGACCATCTATCTAAGGATGAAAGGTTGTACTGAGATAAACTTGGGTACCAAGACCTTTTTGGAATGCTTTCCAGAAATAAAAGGTGAACTGGGTACTTCTATCTGAGACAATAGACAATGGAACACCGTGCAATCTGACCAACTCCCTGATATCGAGTTTGGCATAATCCTCGGTTGAATAAGAGGTATGGACTAAAAGTAAATGAGCTGATTTGGTCATCCTATTTACAATGACCCAGACTAAATCATGTTGACGATGAGTACAAGGCAAACCTGTCACAAAGTCCATGTTAACTTCTTCCCACTTCCAAGTAGGAATACTGAACTCCCGCATGGACCTACTAGCTTCTGATATTGTATCTTAACCTACTGACATATAGATAATTTAGCCACAAACTCTACCACATTTCTCTTCATCCCACTCCACCAATAGATCCACAAGTCGCGGTACATCTTAGTAGCCCCTGGATGAATAGAGTAGCGCGCACCATGCACTTCTGCGAGAATTCATTGCCTCAATCATCTACACCTGGAACACACAGACGACCTTGATAATGTTGAACACCATCTCCCCCTTAGGAGAAAACCTCTAACTTCTAATCTCTGACTAACTCTTTCAACTTAACAAGATTGAGATCTCTATCTTGCTTTTCGTTCACCTTAGATACTAGAGATGATTTTGAACTGTTCTAAACCCATATACTACCTTCTGCTGAATCGACTAAGCGGACACCTTGTCGGGCAAGCTGATGGACTTCCTGAGCTAACTTCTTCTTACTGTCCTCAACATAAGAAACACTGCCCATAGGCAGTCTACTAAAAGCATCGGCCACTATATTGTCCTTGATTAGATGATAAAGAACACTCATGTCATAATCTTTCAAGAGCTCTAACCACCTTCTCTGATGAAGGTAGGAAACAAGCTAACCTCTAAAAACTAAAGTACTACCTTTCTTTTCTAGGACGGGTTCATTTAGGAACTGAAACTAGACAAATTTATTGCTGCAGTAGACTGTGGCATAGCAGGAATGAAGCCAATCTATTATGAGAATGACAACAAAATCAGTCATCGCTAATTTGACTAAGTCTGCTGAAGTGACTTTCTAAGATACCATAACTGGATAGTTTATCTATACCTGTCGGGTTATGATAGTTTTACCAACTGGGGTAGAGACTGAGAAGGGTTCTGTTAGAATTTTAGGACTGAATTCGAAATTAATTGCTATATAAGGAGTAACAAAAGACAAAGAAGCTCCTAGATCTTACAAGGCATAAACATGCAAATGAAATATCTATAACATACCAGTAACTATATTAATAGAATTTTCCTGATCCTGTCGGGACTGAAGAGCATAGAGTCTATTTGGGCGTTACCCTACTGATTCGGGCGATCGAACTGAGTTGGAGGGCAATTATGCTAACCCTGAGGACCTGGCTGGGGATAATCTCTGACTCTGTTTCCTGGCTTACCACATTCAAAGCAAACATCATTACCAGCTCTGCAAGTACCCTGATTGTGCTTGCCATATGTATAATAAAGAGGATAGGTTCGGGCACTACTAACACTGTCCTAAGACTTAGAGCCTGGCACCCTATCTCTGTTGCCGTCTCTAAATTTTGGCACTAGAGCACTGGCTGAGGAAGAAGCTGGAATGGATGAATTTGGGCAAAATTGAGAACAACTTCCACCCTCTACTTAGGCTGAGCAAAGTTGAAACTACCTGTCTTTGCTTTCTTATTCCTCTTCTCTCTCATCTTAACTATGTGTGAGCCACATCTTGTAACTAATATGCTTTTAGCTCAGCACTCTGAACGGCTGACACCCCCATGATATCAGCAACCTTATGAACCTAGTCAAGGAATTCCTAAGGTTTCTCATTTGACTTAGACCCGAAAAAGAATGGATTATTCATTCTAGTGAAGTCCTGAATCCTGGCTGCAGCTGAATTAGCCATTGGGTTAGCCAGAAAAACAGCTGGTCATTCATTCTAGGCAATAACTAAATTAGCAAGAGTAGTGAATGCAGCTCTGAACTCTGCATGAGAAACATGTTCATCCAAGGGATCTATTTAGACAGACTGGGGGGCTGACTGATTTCTATTTCTTCTCTTGGGAGGAATATTCTGTAGAAGAAAGGGAGAAATGAATTTACACTGAGAGTTAAATTTGTGCTCATGCTCACTGGCATGACATAAATACTTAAAAAAGGGAAACTATTCTTAAAAATCTTATAGCCTCATATACATAAATGTGGCGCGCAACACACCCATGCAGAAGACTCTACTAGATGTGGTTTTTAGAATTTCTAGGACACTATTGAATCTTATGCTCTAATACCAAGTTTGTAACGCACCGAATCTGGCACCCAAAAAACTACACAATGCTCATGACCACGAAGAACCATAAGGTAACCCATTACTAATATCTGTAACTGGAAACTACATAATATACTGTATAAATATGGAAAAAAGCTAAAAGTCCATAAGGTTATAATATCTGATAAAACATAACATTTGGAAATATGGTATATTAATACCAAAATGACTGAAATAACTATCTGAATATGCTATATTCTTGAAGCCTCTAAATTATCTAAAAACTGTGGAGTTGATGGGACATATCCCAAACTAACTCTTGACTACTAAAATAATAAAGTAATAAAATAATTATACTATCCTCGAATGATAAAGACTCACTGCTAGTCTGGCTGCTGAACGTTTGATCTACTAAGTATGCTCCGGAGATCATACTTTTGAACCTATGGTATAAAACACTATAGCACAAATGTGTTAATATATTTGAATGTACTGGTATGCAAGTAAGGTTGTCTAAATGTAAGGGGTTTATATGCATGAACAATAATAACTAACTGAATAACATGAGTATGAGAATAAATGCATGAATACGTGAACTGTAACTGAGATTATGACATCACTGAATCTTAATACTGATAACATAAGTTTTCATTTAACTGATATACTATTATCTGAATGACTATGCCTGACAGTCCTGTTTTGAATGAAACTAGCTGAGTTTCATACTGAGTTGGTGACTATATCTGATAGTCCTGAATTCTGTAGAACTATCTGAGTTCTATTACTAAGACTGACACTAAGACTGTAATTGTGGGAAGTAGTCATCTAACCAACATGACCAAAATAAGATAATATAATTGAGTTGGGGTCCAATCTGTAACTCTAATTGGAAGGGTGTCAATACCGCACCACTGGTAAGGACAAGCTGTGAGTAATCCCTCATCTAACAGGTACTCTAAGAAGAACGGTGGGACCCTCATACAACATTTTAAGAAACCTCACCTACTCTCAACTAGCAAGTTTAATGTCTTAACCTACTCTAGCTATATAGTTCTGGAGTGCAAGGATTGCTTCTAAGAATCACACCCCACTAATAATAAGTGAGTTCCCATCCTTGGTCACACTCGGTGTTGAATCCTACTCCCATCTAAATAGATACTAAACATAATTAAATGAACTAAACTGGACTTTATTCATTGAGTTCCCTTGACTAATAAAACACTACTTAGATTACTGAATTTTTGAGATTTTTGAGATTACTGAGTTTACTGAGTTTTCCTGAGTCACATGACTGACTTAGTTCTATAAATCATGGTTTGAATGAGAGTATCTAAAAAACATGACACTAGCTCTAGGAACACAACTAAATTGTTGGGTACAAGTACCCCTAGGACTCAATAGCATGAAACTAACAAGACATGACACTTCTTGACACGTGACCATAGTCAACAATTCATAGTACAATCATTGGGAATTTTCATGAAGTATGCACATGCTATAAGCTTACACATGAATAGGAATGCATGTAAACATATCATAATTTCATAATCCTAATCTCATTAGCATTACACCAATCCATTACAAAGCATAACAATAATGTGGGAGTCAGATCAAACATAAGGGAGAAATATGGATTAATCAATTTTGGTCACAAATGAGTCATAGGGCCTAATTCCTAATCTCTTAGGCATTTTATCAAACACCTTGCATGCATATCTTTAGGCTTAGGCATGAATATTGAAATAATACATCATAAAAATATTTTATACTTCCAATGAAAGAATTTCAGCCATATACTAACATATTTTCATGATAATCATTAAAGACTTCAACTTGGAAATCAAACAACAACATAAATATGGATATAATTCAATTCATACCATGAAATCATAAATCCAATGTTTATATTTCAAATACGATTTCTTAATCTTCATGGGTTAAAGAAACCCATGAATAAACACTTGACCTACCTGGGTGGATGATTTCTTGAAGATTGGTAGAGGAAAGCTTGAATTCTTACCTTGGGATTAGACACCTAGGGTTTCTTGTTCTTGGAGATTGATTTTTGAGAGAAACCCTAATTTGGTGTTATAGATGAATAATGAAGTTATGAGCTCTGATCTTGTATAATTAGGGGTCAAAACGGGTGGAAAAAGACCCAAATACCATTTTAAAAATGGCTTAAAATTATTGATCTGATGTGGCGACGGTTTGGGCGATGGTCCGTTGCTTGCTCGATGGTCCGTTGATCCTGACCGTCGCACTAGGCCAGAACCTAAAATTTTTACCTCGTCTATGAAGGTTTGGGCATTGGTCTGTCGCTAGCTCGACGGTTCGTCGGTCTTAGCCGTCACACTTGACCAGAACTCAGGTTCACTACCTTAGTCACGATGTCTTGGGCGACAGTCTATCGCTAGCTCGACGATCCGTCCGCCTGACCATCACTTCTGGGTAGTTCCGACAGTTCTCTATAAAACGTCCATAATGTTTTACTCTGATATGGGATTTGGATAAAATTGGTATCGTTGGAAAGCTAGTTCAATTTCCCACATGATAAAAAATTGAAATTAGAGAAATTATATCTGATTTAAACATTAATCATTTAGAAAGTCATCACCAACTCTTCTGGAGACTTGATTTGACTTAAAGAATGTTTGGGATATTACACGTTCAAGCCTAGGGATAAACTTTTTTTCTATTAGGGAGAAAATATTGTCTAATATAGAGAATCAGGCATTATATAACTGATGACCTTAGAAATAGTTACCTAACCATAACAATGGTCCAAGTGGCTATAATGATAGTCCCTAACCACTTATCAGTGACCATCATGCCAATTGTTTGACCGTCATAACAGTACCCTAACTGTTGCAACAACCTTAGGTAGTAGCTCAGGAAAGTCTTCTGATTTCCCCTATTTCACAACATACACCTGAATTTATGATAACATACATTTATCCTATCATAATAACCACTATATCTTGAGTACTGTGAATGGTTTCTCATTCAACAAGTTTCTATTCCTCTCATTTCTCTTGTCTATCATGATCTAAACATAAAATCAAACCATTACATAACGAGACACAAAACATCTCTACACCACTCAATACAATTTTTTTCTCAAAAATCACCCCTAGCTTGAGATTTCAACAATTTTTACCTTAAAGGAAATTCTACCCAAGAAATTAATCACTAACAAATTCTATAATAATGGGATGACACATTACATCATACCTATTAATTGTAACATGTTGTATTATTTTCTTAATACTATTACCTTTGTTCCCTAAAGGATTCACCCAGTTTGTTCCCTAAAAAGGTGGAGAATAATGAAACCCTGACATAGGATTAAAAAAATCATATTCTTAATAAAATACAAGAGAGATGTTGGATATATAAGTAAGCTTGTCTTACTCAATAGTGATGCATTTTAAAGTCGCAGGAGTCTAGAATTAGACTGTAAAATATCACTAGTGGGTTGGGCTATTACCAATAGTATCAGTGCCACTCTTATGTCAGCCTTGTCGATGTGGGCCAGTGCTCAAACTAAGCTTAGCCAAATCATGGTATGGTCGGGAAAACCTTAGTTGTGAGTATACAAAAATCCTATTTGATAAGGAAAACCTTAGAAAAATGCTAAGTCTATAAAAGGAGTGTATGTTACACCCAAACTTTGGATAAGAAGTCTTATGCAAGGCAAAAAAAATATATTTAATCATTATTTATCTCACGTTCAGTATTTTTATTGTCACTATTATCATTGAACTTATTGACTATGCTTAATAATATATTCTTATGTTTGGGATTAATTAGATGTAAAAGATAAAAACATTTTGAGTAAATATGAATTATAAATAAGAAATCATTTACGAAATTCAAACAAGGAAACTTAATAGACTGAAATAAATATAATATTATAGTTTATAAATTGAAGTGTTGCAAAATTAATCATAAAAGAAAGAGAATTGAGAGTACTTATCAAGGTATATATGTGGCAACTGAGTGAAGATCAATATAAAATAGTAAGGCACTCTGGATGTTGTCTCTGTATTGTCAAAATCAATATGGGTTTTGTTTTTTCTAGACATTTTTTACTGAACTTTTATATTTCGGACTTTTTTGATACCTATAAATATTTTATACATATAATTTTTACATATCTCTTGATTAAGGGAGAGCTACAAGCCGCAATGGAGGTCGGAGAAAATTTATTTATTCTTTTCTTCATCATATTTATTTAGTTAAATCACTCTTTGAGTTGAGGAACATATTTTATTATTCAAATATATTTGCTCTTTGGTTTGGAGAAATAACACACTTTTAGTCGTGATTATTGATTATTCTTTGATAATTCAAGATTCTAGATTTCTTCTATTCATCTCGTCAATTAATGATCATGAATTAGTCATCTTTTTCTTGTTGTGATCCTACAAACAAGTTTAACATAATCCCATAAATAGGATTATGGATGATGAATTAACATAGTAGGTTAAAATATATAGTAATTCTTGAATGGTGTTCATGTATGTATTATCCTTCTCTGCGTATTGATTCCTTTTTAAGTATTGCTAATATTAAAATTCATCTTAACTGTTACTTGCTTTACAATAGAAAAAATAAATAGTAAAAGAGATTAACAATAGAGATTTGAGGCTCTCAATCTTTATCTAATAGCTTAATCCTTATTCAGGGATAGCCAAATCAAGAATAATAATTAACATGCAAACACTTATAGACCTATCAGGTGATAGAGTGATATTCATTTAATAAGGAAAAAAGTTATTTAGGTGAACCTTACTTACCTATTTTGCATGCCAAGCACTGGGATAGATTACTACTATGCTTACTGAGTTATGAAATTATGGAAAATGCAATCCTAGTCCATTATCATTGACTGTTAAAACCCATAATTTAGTACTCAGTTACTTGATCCTTCAATCTTTCAAACTATTTTTTGCTACCACAAACTCCCATTTCAAAAATAACTGATTAATATTTAAAATGACTGCATTGATCTTGCTTCTAGATATTTTTCCAATAAAATCGAATCCAACCTAGCTGGGTTCTATATTTGATTAACCACCTTTTATACTTCATTTCAAGGTGTAATTTAGGGGATATTAAATTTTGGTATTATTACGACGATATGATTTAGTATTAGTTCAATTGAGTTTACTTGAAAAGTAGTTCTTATTTTTTGTATATATTTTATTTTTTTTATAAATCTATTTGTTGAATATTTTGCTATTTTATTGATATGGAATCTTTACAATAAAATGTATGGAGTGATATGTACTCTTATTTTATTGATTCTTGTACTTTTTGTAGTATAGATTTCTCACAGAAAACTGTTAGATTGATTTGAGGATCTCTACGAGAACATTACAGATTTGATAATACACTTAATTAAAGAATGCATAAGCTTATTCAAGAGGTTTCAAAATTTGGCTTGGATATTGAAAATTTGAGGTTGATGCATGCAATCTTAATAAATTAGTTGAGTTATGTGAGGCTGAAAAAATTACTTATAAGCTAATTTGATGAGCTAAAATCGGAGAACAAATTATTCGACCATACTTTTATTGATGTTTTTAGTTTTGAGAAGAATTCATTAGTGTTATGTAAGGAAGTAAATTGAATTATTTTCAAGTACAATAGTGTGTGAGAATATAAGGATGTAATTCATATTGTGATATAATAGATTTATTTTACTTTTTATCTTTACAAGTTAGTTATCCGCACCCCCCTACTAATGGTATTAGAGCCCAGTTATTTAAAAAATACAGCAGTAACATATATGTTTGAATTTAGATTGAATTGGATTAATTATGAGAAGACCATTTAAAAACAGAGAAGCTTTTAGAAAAGTTACAAAATCTTTAATTAGTAATTATTCAGAATATATAAGTCTAAATAAAACAAAAGAAAACCCACAAAGATTAGCCTACCTAATTACCTTAATGTCTAGTATTGAAGCAAAATTAATAATCCATTTAAAATCTAGAAGAATGAGACACATACCACCTAATTATGATAAAATCAGATTTAGATATCCACCAAAATATTATAAATATGGTTTAAATGAATAAAGTACAAAAATACAAAGAACTAAAAAAAATTATTTCAGAAAAACGTAAAGAATTAAAAATAAGAATATAAAGACTACATTATAATATATTTGCCGGAGTGAGTGAAAACTCAATAAATACACAAAAAGATGAAATATCAAAATTAGAATCACAAATAGATAGTTTAGAATATATATATCAACATGAACTATTCATAGTAAAATTAACAAAGAAGAATTTATAATATATAAAAAAATTTATGAAAATCACAAAGGATTAAAAATAAAAATAGTATTTTCTAATCTAGGAAGAAGATATAAGAAAATATGTGAACATTTATATTTACTGTTAGAAAAAGAAGAATTAAAATTAGAAGATAAATTGACAGTTATGGTAAGAATAGAAAGAGAAAATGAAGAAATAGATAGGAAAAAGGAAATAGAAAAAATAAAACAACAAACTATAGAAGAAATACGAAAAATAGAAGAAACTAAAAATAGTAGGATTGCTGAATTAGAAAAAGAACTACAAATGTTAAAAAATTTGTATGAAGAAAGACAAAAGGAAAAGGAAGAAAAAGATAAAGAACAAAAATTACTAAACGAGATAAATCAATTTAAAGAAAAATTAGAAATAAACAATAAAAAAAATAAAAAAACAAGGAATTAGAAATAAATAATATAGATGTTGAAGAGACAGATAATTATGATTCAGAAGATAGTGAAACATATACAGAAATATTAACAAATACAAAAAATTTAGAAATCTATGAAAAATAAGAAGTAATTAATGAAGAAAACTTAGAAAATATCAACACAGAAATAAATACTCTTGATAAAAAAGAAGATGAAAATATAATACCTAGAACATCAGAAATAAGAAAACCTAAATATTATAAGAATAAGTTTAAAAGATATAATCTAAAGAATGAATATGACAAATGGACACCAAAACAAATAGTTAATAAAAATTATAACTTTTTAGACTTAGACAGAGTAATAGATACAGAAAAAACAATACAATTATGGATAAGATATATGACAAAACAATTATTAGATAATAATATAAACATAACAGATGCACCAGAATATATAGAAAGAACACTAATAGGAACAGTGAAATTATGGTTTTCAAATTTAACTGAAAATAGCAAGAAGATATTAAGAACTAACAAACCTACAGAAGGAACATCATCAACAACAACTAAACTAACACCTATAGAATTATTAAAAAAATATGAAACAACTATAAAAGATGAATTTGGTAGTATGACAACAATAGAAGAAGAACAAAATGAAGAAAAAGATACAAATAGGAATTTAATGTTAAAATTAGCAATATGTAATATGTGTTATATAGATAAATATACTTGCGCATTTAAAGAATATTATTATAAAGGAGCATATAATATAGAAGAAAGTAAAGAAATAAGAAAATTATATTTTAATAAATTACCCGAACCATTTAGTTCAAATATAATAAAGAGTTGGGAAGAAGCAAAAATAGTAGATACTCTAGGAGCAAGAATAAAATTTTTACAACAATGGTATAGAAACTTATGTGAAAAATATAGAGAAGAATTAAAAATGGAAAAAACATTGATAAGCAATTTAGTATGTTGTAAAAATAAAATAACACCCCAATTCAGATGTGAAGAAAGATATTGTAAGAAAAGAAAAAGACATAAGAAATATAAAAAATCAAAATATAAATAAAAGAAACCAAGAAAAAGATATTATGTAAAATATTATAAATACAAAAGACCATATAGAAAAAAGAAATCTATAAAAGAATGTACTTGTTATAATTGTGGAAAATTAGGAAATTTAACTAGAGATTGTAAATTACCTAAAAATCCAAAAAGTAAATAAATATCAGAAATAAAAATAAATAATACAGAATATATACAGATAGATTATATAGATTATGAATTAGAAAGTGAGGATAGTATATATAAAATTTCAGAAAATGAAACAGATAATGAAATAGATAGTGAAATAGATAAATCAAATGACTGAAGAAGATATAAAAATAATAACAAAGGAAGATTATTTAAATGATGAAGGAACAGACCAAAAAATAATATTTGACAGTAACATATTTGATGAAATAAAAGGAAAATAATTAGACTTAAGTGTAGAAAAAATATTTAAAATACCAACAATAAGAAATCTATTTACTAAGAAAAAAGAAGAATATTATGTAGTATGTCAAAAGGAACATGTAATAGACTGTAGATATGCAAAAGGTAAAGCTACTATATCACTAGTAACAAAAAGAATAATTAATAAAGAGATAAACGATATAAAAAGTAGAGACCCAATAAAATATGTACACCTTGGAGGTACAGAGATATTAATAAAAGCATGTTTTAGAGAAGGAATAGATACACCAATAGAATTATATTTAGTGGATGATAGAATTATAAAACCTGTAGAAAAAAGCATAATAACTACCATAAAAGGAAATTAATATACCAAACATTTAAATTTATAAAAAGTGCAAATTATTCAGTAGCGGTAACAGATAAAAATATAGATAAATCATTAGTATTATATTGGAAAATATCAGGAATAGAATTAACCCCAGGAAGTAAAATATTTACAGCAAGATGCAAAAATTTATATGTATTAACAACAAATCATAAAATAACAGGAAAAAATAAGATTAACAAAATACGAATAGAAAGTCCATTCGAACAAATTGTCAAAACAATAGATTATAATGATTATAGCTATAGAGACACAGATATAGAAGAAAATTTAGAAATAACAAATGATAGAATAAGTACAACGAAAAGAATAGCTGATGAAAAACCAGAATCATCAAGCTCATAAAAAAGAACAAGTTATGAAATAAATTCAACAAATAATTTAAACCAATATTACATAACAGGAAAGGTAAATGAAAAAGAATATTTAATACTCTTAAATACAGGACAAGAAGAAAATTATACAGCAAAATATCTAGTAAAAAATGAAGAAATAAAAACTGATAATGATATATGCCCAGATCTACCAAGATGTTTAATAAATAGTAAAAATATAGCAGACAAAGAAATAATAATAGGAATTAAAAAAATAAAAATAGAATTTGAAGTAAAGGAAGAAATGCAAAAAGCAGACATAATATTAGGAATAAAATGGCTAGAACAAGTAAAACCATATAATATAGAACATACACAACTAACCTTAACATATAACAGAGAGAAATTATTCTTAAGAGGAGCCTTAACATAAAATGAAAATATATGTATTAATGAAGATAATAGTAGAAGGATATTACAGTAGATATTATACGCCTATGATACATACAGGAGCAGAAGCTAATTTATGTAGATATAATTGCTTATCAGAAAGCAAATGGGATAAACTAAAAACACCAATAATAGTTAAAGGATTTAATAATGAAGGAAGTTTAATTACTTATAAATCTGGGAATGTAAAAATACAAGTATGGGATAAGATATTAACAATAGAAAAAAATTATAATTATGAACTAACATCAAAAGATATACTTTTAGGAATGTCGTTTTTACATAAATTATACCCATATATAATAACTAGAACAGATTGGTGGTTTACAACACCATGTAAGCAGAAAGTAAGAGCAAAAAGAGTTAATAATAAAATAATAAAGAAAACTGATTGGATAAAAGGAAGCGAAAAAATTACACAGAAGTTAGAAAATATAAAAAATACTGAAGATACAATAGAACTAATTGTATTTTCGATAAATAAAATAGAAATAACTATATTTTCAATAAATAAGATAGAAATAATTAAGAAAAAATTAGAACAATTATATAGTGAACATCCATTAAAAGGATGGAAAAAATATAAAACTACTATAAAAATTGAATTAATAGATAAAAATAGTATAATAACTCAGAAACCATTAACATATAATTTTGACGATTTAAAAGAATTTAAAATGCATATAGATGAATTATTAGAAAAACAATATATACAAAAAAGTAATAGTAAACATAATAGTCTAGCATTTATAGTAAATAAACATAGTGAACAAAAAAGAGGAAAAAGTAGAATGGCTATTGACTATAGAAATTTAAATGAAAAGACTATGACATATAATTATCCAATACCAAATAAGATATTAAAAATAAGACAAATACAGGGATATAATTATTTTAGTGAATTCGATTGTAAATCAGGATTTTACCATTTAAAGTTAGAAGAAAAATCTAAAGAATTAACCGCATTTACGGTACCACAAAGATTTTATGAATGGAACGTATTACCATTTTTGATATAAAAATGCACCAGGTACATATCAACATTTTATGGATAGTTATTTTAAACCTTTATCTAATTGTATAGTATACATAGATGATATATTATTATATACAAAAACTAAAGAAGAACATTTAAAATTATTAGGACAATTTACAGATATAATAGAAAAATCGGGAATAAGTTTAAGTGAAAAGAAAGTTGAAATTATGAAAAATCAGATAGAATTTTTAGGAATACAAATAGATAAGAGTGGAGTAAAAATGCAATAACATATAGTACAAAAAATAATAAATTCGAAAGAAGAATTAGACACAAAAACGAAATTACAATCATTTTTAGGATTAGTAAACCAAGTAAGGGGATATATTCCAAAATTAGCAGAAACTTTAAAACCACTACAGAAAAAATTAAAAAAGGATGTAGAATAAACTATAATGAAGAAGATAAAAAACAAGTTCAGAAAATAAAATTACTTTGTAAAGAATTACCAAACTACAATTTCTAGATGAAAATAGAAAATTTAGATATATAGTTGAAGCAAATTCTAGTGAATGTAGCTATGGAGGAGTACTTAAATACGGATATGAAGCAGAAAAATTGGAACACCATTGTAGATACTACTCAAGTACGTTCAATGAAATAGAAATAAAATGGGAAATAAATAGGAAAGAATTATGTTCATTATATAAATGTTTGTTAGCATTTGAGCCATATATTGTATATAACAAGTTTATTGTACGAACGGATAATACACAGGTACGCTGGTGGTTAACAAAGAAAATACAAAATTCAGTTATAACAAAAGAGATTCGAAGACTAGTCTTGAATATATTAAATTTCACATTTATAATTGAAGTAATTTGTACTAACAAAAATGTTATTGCAGATTACATATCAAGACAAAGCTACAGAGACTGATATAATAGAAGAGGATACTCTAGAAAAATACTCAACACCCTAACTACGCTTTTAATGAAAGTGGACAGTATGGGTAATGAAATAGAAAAGCTAAAGACTAATGAAGTTAAACTGAAGTCTATAGCTACAAATCAGCTAACTCAGCAGTGTGCAGAGCTATGTCAATCGGAAGACATTAAAGTTCCAGAGCTAGAAGGAGACGATGGGACACTCCATAAAACCCATAACGTTTATCAATCTACTTCTGCAGGTACAAGCAAAGGAATTAGAAAAAACACAAATATGAACCTAAACAAGCTATTTGATAAACCATATATACCAAATATATCAAAAGATCCCATGTTTATACCCCCACAAATTACCACATACCGAGATAGTTTAAACCAAGATAAAAAGACTTACAACTACACATCCCGGACATATATAGAAAATATCTACAATGTACAAACCTTTTTAAATACTAACCCGAACATCCAAGAACCAAATACAAACTATATAACCCAAAGATTGACCGGATATAATAAGATAATTGTTTTACCTAAAACCAAACCAAGTCTAGTTAAAACTTGCTATGAATATGGACTACTTAGTACTGTATATACCTCTGACGAAAATGAGATATCCACTATACCGGAAATATATGAAGCATTTATCATATTTAAAAGAATAACCAAAGGTACCTTATTTTTTATAAAAATTTACACGACACCAGTAGAGATATTATATGATGAAGTTAAAAAATCTATACAAGTTGTAAAGATAGGAATGACACGAGATATGATTATACCACAAGATATTATTCCACAACCAGAAATGCCTAGAATTTAGATACCAAAATTTTATGCGAATAAGAGGATTATCGGACTATCTACAATTTTGCAAGAGCTAGCGAACACATACCGCAACCAAAATCCCATATGGAGTTATTATTCAATAAATCATGTACTAATATATTCAAATTCAAAGGAATTAAAAAAAACAGATATGGAAACTATTAGGAAATGGATTCTGACGTTACTCAAACCAGAGACAGAACCTATCGCCAGAGCTATCAGAGAAAAATTTATTTCAGAAGAATTATTAACCAGATATTGCAAGAAAATTGAACATAAATATCCAGATCATAAATGTTCAAAATGTAATGGATGAGATAATGATATCTCAGAAGTTCAGCTAGAATAAAAGAAAAATCAACCAAGTAGATAAGAACGTCAGCTGGAAGATACAAGATAAGAAACAATAATGGAGATATGAAAAAGCAGCAGATACGACAACGAGAAGATATCAACGGAGTAATAATAGAATACAAGATATTAAATTATGAAAGCGACATGTAAACTTTCACAATTTACTTTACGTAAAATATTAAAAACTTTTGTATAGGCTAAACTTTTAGGTTTTAGGCTTTTTGACTATTATTAGTCTAGGCATTAATAATTTTTGTCTTATTAGGAGACTTTTTGTAAAGTAGACTAATTTTAAAAAAATGCGAATACTCTTATAAAGATTTATTCAATCTATAAATAAGATGAACCGAAGGCATTGCAAAGCAAGCCTTCATGTGTTGAAGCAAAAACTCTCTCCTGTCCACAACAAATATTTTGCTTAGTTATTAAAAAACAGATTTATTTCAATGGAAAAAGCTATGGAGGAACAAACCTTAGAAATATCTAACCTACCCGAACAAGTATATTTATTTATGATTATGAATAGCTAAATTCATAATTCCCAACAATCATGGTATGATAAAATAAATTCATGTTAGTTACTTTATAGTAGAATTATTCGAAGAATAATATGTTAAGAAGTTTATTAGCAAAGTGGAAACAGAGAAACATTCCTAAGAACTATGCCATCCTAAAGGTGAAACCAATGAGGCAAGAAGCCGTGGTGGGGAGTAATCAGAGTAGAGACACTGTTTAAGGGAAAAATATCCAGATTACCACGCTAATAGTGACCGAAGAACATGTTATTTAAGAATAATCTAGTATATAGTAATCTAAGATAACCATATTTTGTTATGTACATGATTGAAGGGAATATTTTGAAAATAGCAATTTTATGAAAATGAATAATTATTTATCTGATGTAATGGTAGATAAATTTAAAATACTTATTTTGTATACACTTAAGGATATAAAAGTAGTAGATATAAGAAAAATCATATTAGAAAAAGCATTTGGTAAATATTATATGACTAAAATAAATTACATACCATACCTATCTAATTACTCTTACAAATACTTACCATGATTTATTACATATATCTAGAATTTTTGGAAAAAGATATGAGAAACATACAGTTAATAGAAAAACAAATGAAAGTAAATTTAGACAAATACATGGAAACTAAAGATATAAAATATATAGAATTTCTAATGAAAATATGCAAGAACTACTAAGACTAAAACAAACAACTACAAAATATTATAATAAAATATTTAGTCAATTTTAAATGATAGATAATCTTAAAGTCTTAATCTTATATATACTTAGAGATATAGAAATTATAGATATTAAGAAAATAATATTATAAAAATTATTAGACTATGAAATTGAAACTATAAATTGGATAGCATAGTTATACCTAGATAATTACCCAGACGGATACTATTCAGATTAAGAGATGTTAGAATATATTAGAAAAACTAGAGAAAATCAAGATAATCTAAATAAAGAAATTAATTATTGAAACCAAATTAGAAAAATAATGGAGAATCTAAAAGAAAAATTAATATAGATAGAAGAAACCTTAGAAAATCTAGGAAAAAGTACATGTGATAGTTTATATAATTTTAAAAAACTCGCTACGAGAAGAACAACACAAAATAATAAATAACATTGAAAATCTAGAATTAGATATACATTACAGTACAATTAGAATAAATTATTGTGCAATTACTACAGGATAAAATGATAGACTACAAATATTTAAAATATTGGAGAGAAAATATGGATGAAACAATATCACAAAGTAAAATATATCCATTATATATAATAGATCTATTTTACTTTTTATCTTTACAAGTTAATTATACAAAGTTAATTTAACTAGTCATTTGGAGAAAATCTAATTTATAGTAATATAGCTTCTTATTTTTATTTTTTATAGTCATTTTTGTTGGTTTTGTTTTTGCAAATAGGATAAATTCGAGTACCCAAATTTGAAGTTAAGGAACATGTATGACATTAACTGTGGTTAATGTACGATCCTTGACTGAAATAAAAGATACATGCTACTTGCTAGGTTATAGAAAGCCCCGCAGGGTTTCTTTAACCCTTGTTTTACTTTATTTATTGCTTTGGGGACAAAACATCATTTAATTTATGGAGTAGAATACCTTCTGAAATTTGTAAACGATGAAGTATGCTACAAAAAAAAAAATTTAATTACTTAGTTTTAGTTAAAAAAAAAAGGGGGGAGAAAAGGTCTATAAACACACAAAAAAGTTTGTTTATTCTTTAGATAAGAATAGTTTTTGTGGTTTTTTTAACTTTTTGGTCTTTAGTAGAGCATTCTTACCGCACCCATTAGTGTTTCTTTTTGGTTCTTTTTTGTGGGGTTCCTTTTGAAACAAGTAATGTTTTTAGGAGTAACTTTTAACTTTTTAAATTTTTATATTTTTAGGAGTATTTTGTATTAATTTTAATATATATTATGAGATAAAAGAAAAGACTTTTTTGATGTATTTGATACTAGCAATTTAGTCCTGATTTCTTGTTGTATTTTTTGTGAATCCTTGAGTATGAAATGATATAGAAGACATTTTGACATATAGGCTCTTGGTTGTGACTTTACACATAGCTTATTCTTGTTTTGTATTTCACTTTGATTCTCTATGTCTCGGAAGTTGAATTGATCCATATTATTTGATACATATACTATGTCTAGTGAGGTTTTCTTTCATCTTATTGTAGAACTTGTCCCATATGTTGCTGAATTGAAAGAAAAAATGTTGCTCTATTTAAAAGATAATAATAGGCTTTTTAGTAAAATTATAGCCTACTCAGATATTGTTACCACCAGTTAGCCCCTTTAAGTTTATATCCTTTCGTTTGATAGCCATGTTTTTTCTTTGATACTCTTTTTTTAATTTTTAATTTTTGCATCCTGCTTCCTGGAGCATTGTACCATAGACTGTGTTGAAATTGCTAAATCTGAAGAAAAAGGGTGATTGACTGTAAAATATGACTAGTAAGAGCTATAGATTGATGAAAACACCCTATTAAAACAATGTGTAATTGATAAAATTGCTGGAAAAAATGACTAAAACATTCTTGATGATATGAGAATACTAATGAAAATAATATTAGAGAGTTCTAGAAAAAATGTGAAGAAAATAATGGGTAATAAACTCTAAAAGTGAATATGCTTAAGGATGTGTAAGTCTCTATTACATAATTTTCCTACCCGTCCCCTAGACAAAATTACAATACATTAGAGTCCTATTTGGATCTATTCAGGAGTGCTTAATTAGTGAAGATATAGATATGAGAACGTTTGTGGTACTTTGTGCGTACATGTATATTTTTTTTGTGAGAGTGAGATTTATTCTTTGATGTTATTGTTATTTCCTTAATTTATATTCAATCATTAATTTGATTGTGTGGACTATTTATTCTTGTGGGGTACTTGTTTTGTGATAAATAGGTGTTGTGATTAATTTTCTTTAATAGAGTAGGTGAGCAAGCCTAAATTTTATCAGCTAAAAATTGTCTCTGAGGTGAAGAGGTTAGATGCTTGTTGTTAGTTTGTATGGATTGCATGATTGTTGAAATGTGTACTTTTTAATGTGTTCCTAGATTGTTTTATTGTATGAGTTTTAGTGCTTTCTCGAGGATGAGCAAAAGTCTGAGTGAGGTGGTGATGTGACGTAAAAATTCTTTATTTGCCTTACATTTTGTATTTTTTTTCCTTTTTAAGAATTTATTTATGAATTATGCTTATATTATATTTTTATGTATAGAATTAAGTCAATGTAAACATGGAGAAAATTGGAGCACCAATGAATTAAAAATGGTAAATGGTATAAGGAAATCAAGCTGAATGTTTAATGGATTAAAATGAATATAATATTATTAATTACAGATTGATGTGTTGGGTGACTATGAAATTTTCATTAAACCTTTCTAGTTGGAAAAACTTTAGATGTTGTGGTGCTAAGGATAGCTCGGCCAATGGTTAGTCCGATGGTGCTAACCAACTCATTCATATCGATTGAAACTCAATTTTGTTAGAACTACAAGACCCAAATTCTTTGAAGAAATCTATTTTGATTACCGAACCTATGGATATTCCTAATTGAGTCGAGGAAGATACCAATGAAAAAGTAGAAGACATTAATAATAGTATGAAATTAATGGATATTATGAAACCTAAAGAGTTACAACAAAACAATGAGAGTCCCTTGGGAACTGTTATTTCGATAAGACAAGTTTCATATATCAATGGAGTACCTCGAGAAACTATGATTAGAGAGAAGGTTAACATGATGAACGTATTAAAAGATTTTAAAATGGTGGTGATTGGCAAAATCATCCTATGGTTGGTCGTATTTGGATGATTTTAGGATGCGAATCCTAAATAATGCAATGTAAAAGGTGATTGTAAGGTCGGTCTTTTTTTAAAATAAACATATTTATGATGTTCAACTTGATAGAGGACTTTGTAAATATGATTCTAATAATGTTTATTACATTATAGTGAGAGATAGTGTGGCTTATTTGATGAGGCCGTCATCTATGAGGCAAAACTTAAGCAATGAAAAGAAATGAAACAGGCAAAGCTTTGATTTCCTTCTTGAACTTACAACCTACATTATTTAAGAAGGAATCTATTTTCTCTTTGGTAGGTACAATTGTAAGACCTATTTATCTTGATATGGATAGTATCAAAAAAGCTAGACCAAGTTGTGTAAGGGTCAAAGTGCAAGTAGATTAGGCAGTAACACTGCCTAAATATATAGAACTAGAGGTCTTGAACAATGAAACAAAGGATACAATAGTTTAAAGAATAAAAATGGGAGCTAGAGGTGGTGAATAATGAAACAAAGGACGTAAGAGATAAAGTAACCAAAATGCAGTATGACATGCTCCCTAAGTATTTTGATACTTGTAAACTTCAAGGTTAAGATGAGAGTGAATGTAGAAATTTACATTTGAGATTGAAAAATAGTCTCAAGAAGAAAATGAGTAGATAACTGATATAAAAAAGGATGCTACCCCATTACAAAAGAGGTTCATTAAAAGTAAGTGTAATCCCCCAGGCCTTTGACTACGATAATTTTTAAGTGGTGATGACACTTATCAGGAAACAACTCAAGTGATGAGTCATTATCATACGTCATGAGTGATAGGGTGAGAATCACAATCTAACTAGTGAAGTATCCCAGGTTACTGTCTTAGTTAAGACTTATTCCTTATGAGTCACAGGGTAAGGTAACGAATCAGGGTAAGGGAATCAATACCATAATAGTGAATGTTCCCAAGGTTATTTTCCCAAGTCACGAGTCCATGCAATAACTCATGACCAGCATCACGAGTCGTAACTTAACCCATAACGACCAAAAATGTTTTTTTGCATATTTTCATTAAGGGTATTTTGGTCTTTTCTCTTATTTACACTTTACCCACTACCTTAAAATGTCTACGAGCCCCCTTTAAAATCAATTATCAAATTATAAACTTCAATCTCTCCTCTCAAACTTTCAAGAAAGATAAATTAGGTTTTTCAAGGGATTAATCATCCAAGCTCTCAACTCTCGATTTTTCTTTAAAATGCATTGGTGTTCAGGCATGTATCTCCTTCCTAACTTGATATTTATATAAGGGAATATGTTTAATCATTATGCATATGAATTTGATGGTGGATTTGTAATTAGGTTAAGGATTTATTATTGTAAACTATTAGAATCACTTTCCTCATGTTTGAATGTAATATTCATGCTTCAAATTATGGATTTTGAACAGAATGGGTGCATGGTATGGGAATTTAAATGGGTAACATGGGTTTCCCTAACTTATTAGATTTTGTCTTGACAATGGAAATATTCTTAACCCATCTTCATGAATTTTGGTTTAAAATGTGGAATTTGAATGAGTTAACTCACTTTTTAAACTATTGCATTATATTAATAGACAAATGGATGAAGATATATTTGAAAGGCCTTGGTGGGAATGGTTTTGTTTTAATGTAGAACTTTGGAGTTATTTGGTTTAATTAGATTAGAATTGCATAATAGGACTTAGCTTTCAAGAATAATTTGTATAATAATACCAATGGTAAATACCTTAATAAATAACTCTTGTTTTAATGGATGGGATTATGTGTAAATGTTTTAATTTGGTCTTAAATGGGGTTTTATAGCTCGCCATGAAGGTGAAGGTCTTGGAGGGACCAATATTGGAAACTACGTTTGCTGACATCAAGGTTTTATGACCATGTGCTTAGTTCACACATTATATATATATATATATATATATTTTTGGGGAAAGGTTGGATGATTAATCCCTTGAAAACCCATATAACCCATGGGTACCCTTAGGACGGATAGAGGTACATTCTAGGTTAATGGTTTTAAAATCTCATTTACATGACCCCATAACTTACCCCGACATCGCATATAAGTATATCTGACAGAGTTAATGTGGTTGTAATATATTTTAGACCTAGAATTTCCCTATCTCTCTCCTTGATTTACATGCTCGTGCTTATCCCACTGATCATCCATGAACACTATAGTATTTCATGATGTAGGGCCCTAGGGTTCTTTGTTTACTCGTGTACAATCTTAGGTGGTGCAGATATCGATTTAGTTGTTGTGAAGTGGTTAGCCTCCATCATCGAAAAACATTACCATTTTATTAGCTTTTTCATATTTTAGGAATTGAAGAGTTTTGTTGTCACGGTCAGGGCATGTCCCGACCTAGTTTGGTATTCTTGTATAGAGGCTTTTATGGGCAAGGTGTGGGTTGGTTATTTTATTAAGATTCTTAGAACCTTCCAATTTGTTTATATAACATTCTAATTGTTTGGTTTAGCTTCTGCTATTAGTTTATCATGTTTAGGTGATTAGGCTAAGGGGTGGTCTCTGGCCCATGGTGGGCTTAAGATACCCGTCATGGCTAGGCCCTGGTTCGAATTATGACAAACTTGGTATCTAAGCAAAGTTTAGGTTCATTAGGTGTCCACAAAGCCGTGTTGAGTGGATTCTTTTTTATGGGTGTGTAGTATGCCACACTTATAAGGAGGAGGCTAGAAGGCTTTTAGGAATATTTCCCTTTCTTGTGTTTTATTTCAAGCTTTAGAGTTTGATGTCACGAATTTGTAGAAACTCTTTTGGACCCTTTGTCCTATAGAAGGACAATGTGGAGGGAACTTGCACTATTTATGCAGTACAGACTCGATCTAGGGTCCCTTCACTCAATTGTACTAATCTATGTGGAGTTCCAATAGTCCCTACTAGTCCTCCTTGGGCTTGTCAGGCTGATGTTACTCATGCCCTGATGCCTTAGGCAGATGTCTCTAATCTGGAGTTCTGTCAGTATATTTATCTGCTTACCTAATTGGTGGTATATTAGTGATACTAGTCTGATCATGTTGATTCTGTTGCTCCTTTTTTTAAAGTAACTTGGGTTAGATAGTTTAAGAAGTTGAATCCTCCAATCATAATATACTCTAAGGTTGAGAAGGATCCTCTGGGTTTATTAATTATATGGAGAAGATTTTCAAGGTTATGCATGCTATTAATTTTAAGGGTGTAGAGTTTCTTGCATATCAACTTAAAGATATAGCTTATCAGTAGTATCAGAAGTGGGTAGCTGTGAGGGGTAATAATGCTGAGCGGGCAGTATGGAATGATTTTTTGGGTGCCTTCCTTGATTATTTCTTCCCTCAGGAATTGAGGGAAGCTAAGAAAGATGAATTTATGAATTTGAAGCAAGGTAAGATGAGTGTGAAAGAATATGCATTGAAATTTCAGCAGTGTCCACGTTATGCTCTAGAGTTGGTATCTACCATGAGATTGAAGATGAGAAAGTTTGCTTCTAGTTTGTCTTGGGACTTTGTATTAGAGTATAAGGTTTCAATATTAAACAATGACATGGATATATCCAGGCTTATAGTTTATATGCAGCAGGTAGAGGATAAAAAGAAGAGATAGGCAGAGATCAGAGAGAGGCAGAACAAGAAGTTCAGATATTCAGAGGAAGGTGCAAGGCGGTAGAACAATGGGAAACATGCCAGAAAATAGACCAAGAATAAGTCTTAGGGAAATTCTAATTCATTTTTGTTTACTAGTGCTCCTTATCCTAAGACATGTGGTGATCATTATTTCTAAGCTAAAAGCGGTCGTAAGGTACAGGATGAAAAGTCTTAGGCTAGTGGGGCTCAATCGTTCCCATACTATCCTTCTTATAGATTTTATTGTCATTTTTATTATGGTTACTGTGACGAGGGAAGGAACTTATGTTCCAATTTTAGTTAGCTCGGCATATGCATAAGAACTATCCTGTAGCTAAGGTAGCCACTTGGGCAAATAAGGTTCTAGTGGACACTTTTTTCTCATGTACTAAAGGGTGCCACTTTGGGTATCGTTACTTGCCAGAATTGCCTCTATGCTCTTGCCACCCATTAGGAATCTGAGGCATCTCCTGATGTTATTAATGGTATGTTACAACTTTTTTTCCATGATGTTTACTGTATACTTAATCTGGGTTTTACCCTATCCTATATAACCCCTTATATGGCTATGCATTTTGGTTTTAGTCCTGAAATGTTTTTGACCCATTTTCTTTTTCTACTCCAGTCGGTGATTCTATAAATTCTAGAAAGATCTATAGGGGTTTTTTGGTATCTATCTTTCATAGGAAGACATTGGTTGATCAGATAAAGCTTGACATGGTAAATTTTGATGTGACATAGAGGATCGATTGGCTTCATCCGTGCTATGTGTCTTTTAATTGTAGGATCAAAAATGTCAATTTCCAATTTCCTAACAAACTAGTAATTGAATGGGAGGGATGTTCCTTAGTGCCTCAAAGAAGGTTTATTTCTTATCTTAGAGCTTAGAAGTTGATTTCCAAAGGGTGTTTGTATCATCTAATTTAGGTTAAGGATTTTAGTTAGGAGGTTCCCTTCTTCCAACCTATTTCCATGGTTAGTGGGTTTCCTAAAATGTTTCCCCATGATCTTCCTAGAATTCCTCCCGATAGCAAAATAGATTTTGGGATTGATCTTTTATCAGATACCGGTCCTATTTCCATTCATCCCTTAGAATTGCTCTGGCTAAAATAAAGGAGCTTAAGGATTAACTAAAATATCTTCATGATAAGGTTTTCATTTGTCATGGTATTTATCCATGGGTCACTCCTATACTTTTTGTTCCCCAAAAAAATGGGTCCCTTTGGATATGTATAGACTATCGACAGTTGAATAAAGCCACAAAGAAGAATACCTATCCCCTTCCTAGGATTTATGATCTTTTCGACCAACTAGATGATGCTAGATATAGCTATAATATTAATCTTTGTACGGGGAATCATCAGTTGAAAATTAGGGAGGATGATATCCCTAAACCTACTTTCAAACTCGATATGGACATTATGAGTTCCTAGTTATGTCATTTGGGTTAATTAATGCTTTGGATTATTTTATGGATCTTATGAAATGGGTATTTAGGCAGTTGCTGGATCTATTTTTTATAGTCTTCATTAATGATATATTGGTGTATTCTTAGAGTAAGGAGGATAATGCTAATCACCCCCAAATTATATTACAGTCTTAAAGAAGTAGAGGGTGTATGCTAAATTTTCTAAGTGTGAGTTTTGGCTGAATGTTGTGACTTTTATTGGGAATATGGTATCTAGTGATGGATAAAGGTGGATATACAGAATGTTGAGGGGGTTAAGAGGTGGCCTAGACCCACGACTCTAACCAACTTTAGGAGCTTTTTGGTATTTATTGTGTACTATAGGAGGTTTATGGAGAGTTTGTCTTATATTAGTGCTCCGTTGACAAAGTTGACTCAAAAGAAGGTCAAGTTCCTGTGGTATGATGCTTTTGAAGGTAGTTTGAGAAGTTAAAGGATAAATTAACTTTCGCTCCAATTTTTTCCCTGCTTGAGGGAACTAATGGGTTTGTGATATATTTTGATGCATCCCGTGTGGGACTGGATTATTTCTTGATGCAAATTAGTAAGGTTGCAGCCAATGCTTCCAAGCAGCTTAAGGTTCATGAGAGGAATTATATAACTCATAATTTAGAGTTGGCGGTTGTGGTCTTAGCATTAAAAATCAGGGGCCATTATCTATATGGAGTGGATGAGGACATTTATTTTGATCATAAGATTTTGCATTGTGTGTTCACTTTGAAGGAACTAAACCTTAGGCAAGGCAGCGTCTTGAATTGGTTAAGTATTATGAGTTGATCTCCACAACCATCAAGGTAAAGTTAATGTTGTTGCTTATTCTATTAGCAGGTTGTCTATGGGGAGCTTATCCTATGTTAATGAGGAGAAAATAGGATTATTGAAAGATATTCATAAGTTTGCTATCTTGGGAGTATATTTTTTGTACATCGAGAATGGGGGAGTCGTTGTTCAAGAAGTATTTAAATCATTTATTGATGTTGAGGTGAAGGATAAGCAGGTTTTAGATCCTATATTTATCAAGATTAAGGATAATATGGGTCAGCAAATAGTTATGGCATTCATGATTATGGGAGATGACATCTTAAGCTATCAAGGTAGGTTGTGTGTTTCTGATGTTGATGGGCTACGAGAAAGGATTTTGAATGAGGCTCACGAGTCTAGATATATAGTTCATCCAAGTTTGACTAACATGTACCATGAATTGAAGGGGATCTATTAGTGGAGGAACATGAAGCGGGTTGTGGAAAATTTTGTGGCTAAGTGAATGGTTTGTCAGCAGGTTAAGGTAGAACACATGAGGCCTTGTGGCATGTCTCAAGAGATAGATTTGCCCATATAGAAATGAGAGATGATAAATTTGTATTTGATTATGGGTCCTCTGTGGTCTCACAATTAGAGTATGATTCTATTTGGGTCATTATGTATAGAATGACTAAGTCTGCTTACTTCTTGCTTGTAAGGACTAAATACTCGGGATAGGATTATGGCAAGTTATTTATATCGAAGATTATTAAGTTGCATGGTATGCCACTGTCCATCATTTTAGACCGAGGTACGCAATTTACTTCTCACTTTTAGCATCTCTTTCAGAAAGGTTTGGGGACTACGCTGAACCTTAGAACTGCTTTCCACCTCCAAACAGATAGATAAGTAGAACGAACTATTTAGAGATTGAAGGATATGCTAAGGGCCTATCTGATTGATTTTAAGGGATGTTGGGTTGATCATTTGCCTCTCATTAAATTTGCATACAATAATAGTTATCATTTCAGTATTCAGATGGCTTTTTTAGAGAGTCTTTATGGTAAGAGGTACAGGTCTACTATTGGATAGTTTGAGGTTTGTTAGACTAGTTTATTTGGTCCTAACTTGGTTCACCATGCCACAAAGAAGGTAAAGGAGATTAGAGAAAGACATAAGACTGCTCAAAGCCGCCAAAAGTCTTAAGTGGATGTGACGCGAAGGGATTTAGAGTTTTAGATTAAAGGTTGGGTATTCTTAAAGATCGATCGTATGAAAAGAGTGATAAGGTTTAGAAATAAAGGGAATCTCAGTGCTAGTTATGTTTGTCGGTATTAGATTTTGAGGAGAGTTGGATTATTGCTTATTAATTAGAGTTTCCCGTGAGTATGTTCCATGTTTCAATTTTGAAGAAGTGAGTGGGTGATCATTCTCTTATTATTCATATGGAAGGTGTTAGTATTTTAGATTGCTTGTCTTATGAGAAAGTCCCAGTGGAGATATTGGATAGGCATGTCCATTGTAAGAGCTAAGGATTTGACTTTTGTGAAGGTTCTTAGAAGGAACCAAAAGGTGGAAGAAGCTACATAGTAAGATAAGGAATATATAAAGGTCAAGTATTCGTTCTTTTTCCCCACTTGGATGGAAATGGTTGAGGTATGATTTTCTTTCTCCTTCTTGTGGAATTTTGAATTTGTCGTTTGGCTGTATGTGTATACTTTCTTATTTTTTATTCAAGGGTGTTCTAACTCCTAATTTGGGGATGAATGATCCTAGAGGTGTAATTTAATACCCTAGGTATTGGACTATGAAAATTTTTGAGTGTTAATGAAACTACCCAGTCAATGACACAAGTGACAAGTCGTTATAACTCGGCATTAGTCGTAGGGTAAGACTAATAGTCTCACTAGTGAAGTTTACCCAGGATACTATCTTTATCACAAATTAGTACACATGAGACGTAATGCATGGTCATGAGATGTGGTGAGGGATTCAAAACCATAACAGCGAAGGTGTGCAAGGTTTCTGCCCAACAATAAGTCCTATCAACAACTTATGACAAGTCACCATGAGTCATCACTTGACCTGTAATGACGGGAGAAATTTTCCTACATATTTTCATTAAGAAAATTTAGGTCTTTTCTTTCATTTACACTTTATCCTCGCCCTTAAAAAGTTTAAGGGTCCTTCTTAATATCAATTTTCAAATCATAAACATTATTCTCTCCTCTTAAACTTCCAAGCAAGAGAAATTATGGTTTTCAAGGGTTTAATCATCCATGCTCCCAACTGTAGATGTTTGGTCAAATTTCTTTAGTATTCAGGCATGTCTCTCCTTCCTTACTTGATTTTTATATAAGGGCATCTATTTAATCATTCTTTAAGTGGGTTTGATGGTGGGTTTGTAATTGGGTTGAGGATTTTGGATTGTTTACTATTAGAATTGATTTTCCCCTTCTGTTTGAATATGATATTCATTCTTTAAATTGTGGTTTATAAATTGGATGGGAGCATGTTTATGGGAATTAAAAACTAGGACATAGGTATCCCCGACTTGTTGTTTTTTGGCTTGACAATGGAAATTTCCTCAACCCACCTTCTTGAATTTTTTATTTTAATTTTGGAATTTGCATGATTTAACTCACTTTTGGAACTATTGCATTATATTAATGGACAAATGGATTAAAATGAATTTGAATGGCCTTGGTGGACCTGGTTTGTTTTTAAAATAGAAATTGGAAGTCAGTTGGTTTAATTGGATTGGAATGGTATAATTGGACTTAGCTTGCAAGCATAATTGGAATGACGATACAAAAAGGAGATGATTTAATAAATGACTCCTGGGTTAATGGATTTAATTTTGTGTAAATATTTTAATTTGGGATTAAAGGGTATTTTGAGGGGGTTGTGTAGCTCGCCGTGAAGGTAAAGGTCCAGGGGGAACCTATATAGACAACCATGTTTGCTGGCGTGGGGGTCTTTATAAATGTATGCATAGTTCAAATATTTTATATATTTTTTTATGGTTGGAGCCTAGGTTTCTCTAGACTTCCCTTATACTACCTCGATCCGTGCAGACAACAAGAGCTAGGGCTCTTTCAATAGGAGAGCTGAACCAGTATAGCCCATGGGTTCCCTTAGGATGGATAGAGCTACATAGTCTAGGTTAATGGTTTTTAAATTTCTTTTTCATGACCCCATACCCTACCCAACATCTTATATATGTATATATGACTGTATGTTTGTGGTTTAATTAATTTCTTACATAGCATTGCTTTATCCCTCTCCCTGAGTTACATGGCAGTGTTTATCCCATAGACCATCCTTGGATGAAACATTGTTTCTTAATGTAGGGTCCTAGGGTTCTTTGTTTTATCATGTGCAGTCTTATGTGGAACAGACATTGGTGGAGTTATTGTAATGTTGTAAGACTCCATATGAAACATCCTAGGTTTTGAACTTTAGAAAATTTCCTAGAATTCCATTCTCTGGACCTAATACGACTCAAGGGTATGATCCGTATGGTGAGGTACGAGTGGTATGGTCCTGTCGTATGTTGGATAGTGTTACTTGGTAGGATGGTTTTGGTTACTGGAATGGTTGTGATTTAGATGTGTGAGTCATAGGGCTTGATACGAGTCTTATCATGGACTCTTATGGTGGGTAATGTTTGATCCTTCTAGTATTGCATTCTGCCAGCGGTATAGGTCATGGGTATGAATCATATGCAGGTGTTATAACTTGGTTGGATGAGTCCTATACTGGAAAATGTATGATCCAAGGATGAGGATTGGATACGAGTGGAGAGCACCAATCGTATTAGAAGGGTACAACTCGTATGGGTCAGTTAAATTTAAGTGGAGATATTCTGGACATTTTCCTACTTATCCTAATTAGGGGCCACAACTTCTAATACACTTTGGAGTCTATTTACCCTATTATTCTATTCATTAATACTTAGAAATATTCCAAAAGACTTCACAATTCTCTAAAGAGCTTATGAGGCAAGGAAGCTAGAGTTTCAACTAAAGGATTGCTTTGGGGCTTGTTTGTTGGTTTATTTCTATCATATTCTTTGTTTACGGTATGTTTCTCTTCCCTCATTGTTAATTTAACTAAAGTCATGGTTTATATGATTGACTTCATGGATTTTATTCTCACATGATTATGGTTTTCAACTATTATTTAGGGGTTTTTGATATTAAATATTTGGTTATAGATTCTATCATTTTAATTATAATTATGTATGCATTAATGGTGGTTTTGAATAATTCTATCACATGGGAATGGTTTATTGGTCATTGGAATTGGTTCTGGTTTTAATATGCCCCTAATGTGTTTGATAATGTGTATAAGGATATGTTCATTGCATTGACTCCTTTTAATGGAACTTTTGCTTGTTTTAAACTTGGTAAAGGAATTATGCACGGTTTAAATGGTTTGGAAAGGCTAAAGGCTAAATGGTTCTGCTTCGGGAGAACATGGAAGTCTCCCAAGTGGTTTAATATGGTATATAGAAGGGCACTTAAAAGTCCTCTTAAACCTAAAAAATTGTTGGCTATGGATGATAATTGCAAGTAAGGGTTGGTATTGCAATACCAATATCAATGGATGTGGTTAAAAAATGGATAATGGTTTAGTTATTTGGAAACTGGTTTAAATTAGTCATAAATTATGAGGTGTATATCAAACCCTTAGAAGGAGGCGATCCTAGGGGGACCAAAACTTGAAACTCATATTTGTCGATATGAGGATTTATCTTAGTGGACTGTCTTCTTGATGTCACAATATTGGGGGATGTACTAGTCATCCCATGGGATACTTCCCTGGTCATGCGATTATATGTACTGGGGCCCTTTTGGCAGGGGGAGTTGAACCCGTATAGCATGTGGGTGGTTCAGGACGGCCAAGCTACACAACCCAGGTAATAGTTTTAAAGGCATGCTAAACCCGGTCGCTTTTCATGGCATGGTTATATATACATGTATGGTTGTGTACATTTGATGGTTTTACTTGGTTCTATAACTTCAATTAATTTATCCTTATCCTAATTTTATGCTAGTGGTATCTTGCTAACAACATCTACTGGCGGTTATATACCCACACTATGCAGGAACCAGCCATTCTACTCCTACTTAGTGATTGAATCGAGGACAATATTTGGACTGAAGTGATGACCTTCCATCCTTTTGGAAGGCATCATTTTATGTTATGGATACTTTTAGACACTAATATTTTATTTTGTATATTAGTTTTTGACATAGTTGGGGACATGTCCAAACTAGATTTAGTTACTCTTTTGGATATAGCTTTGTGCTACTTCTGGGGATTGGAATGGGTGGGATCGCTGTTGGTGTCAGCCGTGGCATTAGAATAAGATGAAATACTGACATCATTGGACGGTATTGTTGTTTATTCCATCCTATTATATTTTTGGATTAATTGTATTAAATTTTCACTAACTTATCGAGTAATGTTAGGGTTTATGGTCTTTAGTTTGGTTTGGTATGATTGGGCAGTTGGCGGGGACGGTTAGACTCAGTTCGGTCTATCGTGGTTATGAACCTATCCCAGAGTCTTAATGAGAACATTTATGCTATCTTGTTATATGTTCAAAATTCATCCTATCATGAGGTGAATATGGCAGTTGGGTTGGGTAGTAGGGGGCGGTCCCCAGTCCTGGTTGGACTTAGGATGCCCATTACGCCTATGCCCCAATTCGGGCTGTGAAAAGTTGGTATAAGAGCCTAGGTTAATGGTCGATTGGGAGTCTACAAAGATATGTCAAGTAGAGTCTCTTTTAGGGGTTTGTAGTGCACCACACTCTAAAGGGACAGGTTACAAGGCATTTAAGAATGTTTCAATTACTTGGTATTCTATCTTCAAGCTTGAATTCTCAGTTTTGGAATCTTCTCTAATGCTTGTTTTTTCGTCTTTTAGATCATGCCTCATAGATCTAGAACACATGAAAATTCTTCTATCCCATCTTAAGGTAATGTTGAAAGGGTGCATCCTACTTCTAGGGTTCATCTTTGATCTCACGGTTCTATCCCTAATAGTTTTTTATTTCCACTTATTGCTAGAAGTTTTCCTCAAGGTGAGGTGACTAATGTGGAATTCAGTCAATCTATTCACACTATTGTGAAATTGGTTGGTTGTAACGCCCCGAATCTAGTACCCGAAATGCTACACGGTGCTCATAACCTCAAAGGACCACAATCTAACCCATGACTGATATTTGTACTTGTACACTGTATAATATACTATATATATATACACACTGAAAAAAATATGGAATAGAAGTTGTAAGGCCATAAGGTTCAAACTGAATAGCTGATAAAACATAACATAAGTGTGGAGTATGGAATACCCAAAATAACTGAAATACTATCTGAACATACTATAGTCTGAAACCCTCTAAATTGTCTGAAAACTGTGGAGTTGATGGTACATGTCCCCAACTAACTCCGACTACTGAAATAACTAAGTACTAAAATAATGAAATAAAAAATCATATCTTCCTCGAAGGATGAAGACTCACTTCTGACTGACTGCTAATATTTGGAATCTACTGATGCTCTGGAGATTGTGTCTCTAAACCTATGGTATAAGACACCATAGCGCAAATGAGTCAGTACTTTAAATGTACTGGTATGCAGCTGATATAGGCTAAATGCAAAAGGGTTCATATACATGGACAACACTAACTGACTGAATGATATGAACATGAGAATACATGCATGAATATGTAACTGTAACTGAGATTGTGATAGGACTGAATACTAAGTTCTGACTACTAAGTCTACTGATAATATGGATTTACAGATATCTGAGTTTACTGATGTTGGGATACTGAATATTGAGGGACTGATACTACATTAAGAATACATGAATAACTATTTTTTTACAGTTCTAATTTTGCAGAACTGGCCTGGTTGACTGTATCTTACAGTCCTGAAGCTGAATACTGATAATATGAGTTTCGTATAACTAGTATACTGATACTGAGCGACTGTATCTGACAATCTAAGTTTTGATTTAACTAGATGAGTTTCGTACTGTACTGAGTGACTTTGTCTGGCAGTCCTAAAATCTGTAGAACTATCTGAGTTCTATTATTGAGACTGAGACTGGGACTAAAACTAAGACTGTGGGAGGTAATCATCTAACCGAAATGACCCAAAACTGAACTGGTGGGGTCCAACCTGTAACTCCAGCTGGAAAGGTGTCAATACTATGCTAGGGGTAAAGATAAGTTGTGAGGTAACCCTCTCTGATAGGAAGCTCTTCCGTCAACCCTCCTATATAAATAACCCCAAATTAGATGTATTAGTAGCCCTATGCATAGGGGTATATCTCAACCTATGCTGGATACGTAATTCTAGAATGCAAGGATTTTTTCTAAGGATCACACCCTCTACTGAATAACAGGTGAGTCCCCATCCCTGGGTTCACTCGGTGTTGAATCCTTCTCCCAACTGAATAGAAACTGAACTGATTAACTGAACTTAACTGATACTAATGGTATTGTTTAGCGTAGATAAGTTCACTGAGTTCTATTGACTGATGAAATGCTACTGAGACATGATGATTGGCTGAGATCACTGAGATATTTTAGATTACTTAGATTACTAAAAGGGACTGTACTGATACTGATTTTACTAAGTTTTCCTGAGTTATATGACTGACTGAATTCTACTGATCATGGTTTGACTGAGAGTACCATGAAAACATGACATAGCTCTTAGAACACAACTAAATTGTCAGGTTCAAGTACCCCCAGGACATGATAGAATAAAACTGATAAGGCTTGACACTTTTCATCACAAGACCAATATCAATAATTCATAATTTCATAGTTGGGAATTTCATGAAGCACATGATCATATAATGTTGTACATGGATAGTAATGCGTATAAACATGGCATAATTTCATGCTTCTAATCTTATGAACATCCCGTCAAGCTATCACACTGCATAGGTTTAGCATGGGAATCATCTTAATCAAATAGGTATAGCATAAATTAAGAGGCATGACATGATCTTGACACATGTAAACTAAGTACTTGATCATCATTCATTCATTGGGTCATATTATCAAACAGCTTGAATTCACACTTAGGGTATAGGTATGATTATCAATTTAATACAACATGGTTTCATAATTTAACTCAATTGCCTGAATTTCAACCCTAAAGTAACATGGTTTCATAAAAATATGATTAAGATGCAATCTTGACAATCATACAACAATAACAACATGAACATAATCAATTCAAAAGAAGAAAATCATGACATATAGTTTAAAAATAGGGTTCTTAAGCTTCATGGACAAAAGGAGTCCATGAATCAACACTGTGCATACCTTAGTTCCTGATTCTCTGAAGATTAACAGAGAGATTCTTGAATTTGAGTCTTGGATTTGAATTCCCAATTAAAAACCATAGCTTGTTCTTGAGAGTAACTTGAGAGAAATAATATATTTTGGGTGAAATATAGTTGAATCACGTGTTATTAGGTTTATATAGGGGTGAAAATTGACTCTTTTAAATTCTGTGAAAATTTCCCGATTTGGACCCATGGCGCGATGCGGCGCTATGTGCCATGTCTCTGAAAAGTGACAAATGGGAAATTACATGGTGGCACGATGCAGAGCTATTGCATTGCCAATTTTTTTTTGCGACCTGGAAGTTTAGAGCGATGTGCCACTATCACGGAGCAACATTAAAAATTGAAAATTACCATTTAAGCTGGCTATGCGACGCGCTGATGGCTCAAGTGATACACTGTCTCACTAAAAAGGCTCTTACTCTTCGTCTAGGTGTCAGATTTGGGCAAATTTGGTATTGATGGAAAGCTTATTGAATTTTGCACATGATAAAAAGTAAAAATCTTATAAATACCATATGTAGAAAAGTGGATTTATCATTTAAAGAAAGTCTTTAACATCTTTTTGATGATTTTAAGCTAGGTAGAATTACCGGGTATTATATTGTTGCTCAAGCTGAGCGGGATGTGGTGCTTTGCCTGCGGAGGCTACTAGGGTTGGCCAATTTATGAATATGAGTCCTCCAACTTTTATTGGAGTAAAGGTGGAAGAGGATCCATAGGGCTTCTTAGATGAGATAGAGAAGATATTTTGGGTGATACAGACTACTAATTTAAAAGGTTACAAGTTATCAGTGGTATGACGAGTGGGATAGCGATTGAGTGAAGCTAAGATAGAGGATTTTTTGAACCTCAACTAGGGGAGGATGTAGATAAATTAATATGCTTTAAAGTTTCATCAGCTATCAAGGTATGCTCCTAACTTGGTTGCTGATATGAGGTCGAGAATAAGGAAGTTCGCTTTTGGATTGAACCAATAATTGATCTTGGAGAGAAAGAATACTTTCTCATTAAAGATATGTACATTTTGAGGTTAACTATTCATATGCAATGAGCAGAGAATGAAAAAAGGAGGAAGATAGAGTTTAGAGAGAGGCAGGAAAAGAGTAGTAGGTTTTTTATTAAGGAGTTGCTTAGTCTAAGGATGGAAGAGATGGTGGCAAGTGGTAGAAAAAGAAATGTGGGAGTTCTGGTTCCTACTCTTCTACTAGTTCTCTTTACCATTTGTGAAAAAAATGTCATCATAGTGATGACAATTCTTAGGCACAGGGTGCCCAATATCAGGCAATTGGAGGTCAGTCAGTTTCTTCAAGTCCTCCTTATTGATTTTGTGACCATACTCATAGTGGTTATTACAATAAAAAGGGGACAAATGTTTCAAGTGCGTCCAAGTATGCCATCATCTCAGGGACTATTTAGTTAATTAGGTTGCTACTAGTGTGAATAAGATTTTTGTGGCTTTATCTTCTACTCCTGTACCTGGTGGTGTGGCATCTTCTTCTATTACTTTTCCTAAATCTACTATTGGTCAGAACAAGTTTTATATTTTGGCATCCCAATAGGAATCTAAGGCATAACTTTATGTCGTTACTGGTATATTACAGCTTTTCTCTCATGACCTATATTGTTTGCTTGATCTGGGGTCCACTGTTTTTATGTGACTTCTTAAGTTACTATGTCTTTTGTTTTAGAAACAGAAGTTATTTCAGATATTTTTTTTAACTTCTACCCTAGTAGGTACTCAATTATTGCTAAGAGAGTCTATAGGGGTTGTATGGTATTTGTTGGTGGCAAGCAGACCTTGGAAGATCTATTTGAGTTGGGTATGGACAATTTTGATGTAATTCTAGGAATGGATTGGTTTTATTATTGTTATGCATCTTTGGATTATAGAACCCGTAAGGTTATCTTTAAGATTCTTGGTAAACCGATTATAGAATAGGAAGGTAGTTTCTTAACTCCTTGTGGAGGTTTATTTCTTATTGTATAGCTCAGAGGTTAATCTCTAAGGGTTGTTTTTATCACTTGGTTAGGGTTAAAGATTCTAACTCAGAAGTTCTTTCTTTGTCTTCGATATTTGTGGTTAATAAGTTTCTAGAGGTCTTCCTAGACGATCTTCTTGGATTTTCTCCAGATAAGGAAATAGAGTTTGGTATAGATTTTCTTTTGGACACTAATCCAATTTCTATTTTTCTATATAGAATGGCCTCAACTGAGTTAATTGAACTCTAGGAGGAACTTAAGGATTTTCTGGATTAGGGGTTTATTCAACCTAGTGTTTCTCCTTAGGGTGCATCAGTATTGTTTTTGCACAAAAAGGATAGTTCCCTTCTGATATGAATTTACTATAGAAGCTTGAACAAGGTGATAATCAAGAAAAAGTATTCGCTTTCCTAGATAGACAACTTATTTGACTAGTTACATGATGCCAAGTTCTTCTCTAAGATACATCTTTGGTATAGATACCATCAGCTTAATATTAGGGAGGTAGATATTCCTAAGACGACTTTTCATACTCGATATGGGCAATTTGAGTTGTTGGTTATGTCATTTGGGTTGAATAATGCTCTAGAAGCATTTATGGATCTGATGAACATGGAATTCAGTTAGTATTTAGATCTCTTTATTATTGTGTTTATTGATGACATTTTGGTTTGTTCATAGATGAGGTGGATTATGCTAATCACCTTTATGTGGTGTTGCGAACCTTAAAGGAACAATAGTTGTATGCCAAGTTCTCTAAGTTTGTGTTTTGGTTAAACGCTGTGAATTTCTTAGGTTATACTATTTCTATAGAGGGGATTATGGTGGATCCGCAGAAGGTTTCTATGGTGAAGAGATTTCCTAGGCCCACAACTCAATCTGATATTTGGAGCTTCTTGGGTTTAGTCGGGTATTATAGGCAGTTTGTAGAATGCTTTCCCTCGATAGTTTCTCCTTTGACTAAGTTGACTCAGAAGAAGGTTAATTTTTCTTCGTCGGATGCTTGTGCTGGGAGTTTTAAGAAGTTGACTTTGGCTCTAATTCTAACTTTACCAGAGGGAAATGATGGGTTCATGGTTTTTTGTGATTTATCTCGGTTAGGTCTTGGTTGTGTGTTGATGCAGCATGGGAAGGTTATTGCCTATCTTCCAGAAAATTGAAGGTACATAAAAGGATTTATCCTACTCATGATTTGGAGTTATTGGAAATTATGTTTGCTCTGATAATATGGCAGCATTATTTGTATGGTGTCCACATAGATATTTTTTCTAATCAAAAGAGTCTTTTGTATATCTACACTCAAAAAAGTTTTAATCTCAGGTAGAAGAGATGGATCTAACTTCAATGACTATGATATGAGTCTTCACTATCACCCCGGTAAGGCTAATATGGTTGTTGATCCTCTTATCAAGTTATCCAAGGGTACTTTGGCTCATTTAGAGGAAGAAAAATAGGAATTGATGAAGCATATTCACCCTTTGGATAATTATGGAGTTCTTCTCTTGGATTCCAAAGAGAGTGTTATGATGCTACAAGGGGTAGTTCAGTCATCTCTTGGTTCAAACATTAAGAAAAAACAAGTGTTGGATCCTATCTTGATGAAAATCAACAGTTATATTAGTGGGAAAAAGGTAGTGACATTTGAGATCAGTGGTGATGGTACTTTGCGGTACCATAGAAGGATATGTGTTCCTAATATCAATAGTTTGAGACAAAGGGTTTTGGTTGAAGCACTCAAGTAATGCTATGTTGTACATCCCAGCTCAACTAAGATGTATCATGATCTCAAGGAGATAGATATGGTTGACTTTATGGCTAAGTGAATGGTGTGTCTATAGGTTAAGGTTAATCACATAAGGCTAGGTGGGTTCCAACAAGAATTTGATTTGTCCTCATGAAAGTGGGAAGTGATAAATATAGACTTTGTTACCGGCTTTCCTGGTGTCAGAATCATTTTTATTCTATTTGGGTCATCGTGGATAGGATACCTATGTCTGCATATTTGTTTTCCAGTAAATACTAAGTTTTCAATGGTAGATTATGTCAATGTGTATATTCACGAGATCGTGAAGCTGCATGGGGTACATGTTTTGATTATTTTTTATTGTGGTACACAGTATACATCTCATATCTGACGGTCTTTCCAGAAAGGATTGGGGACTATGGTTAGTATGATTAATGCTTTCCATCTACTGATGGATGGTCAAGCGGAGAGAACTAATCAGACATTAGAGGATATGCTTCAGGCTTGTGTGATTTATTATGGTGGAAGTTGGGTTGAGCATCTACCTTTGGTCAGTTTGCTTACAACAATAGCTACCAAATAAGTATTTGTATGGCTCCTTTAAGACATTGTATGGTCGGAGGTGTACATCTCCTATTAGCTGGTTTGAGCTTGGTGAAGCAGACATATTCGGCTCGAATTTGGCTTATCAAATGATAAAGAAGGTGAACGTGATTCGGGATAGGTTTAAAGTTGCCTAAAGTAGCCAAAAATCCTATGCGGATGTTAGGAATAGGTATTTGGAGTTTGAGGTCGACGATAAGGTTTTCCTCAAGGTGTCTCCCATGAAAGGAGTGGTGCATTTTTGCAAAATAGGAAAACTTAGTCCCTGGTTTATTGTCTTTTATGAGATTTTGTAGAGGGTTGGTAATGTTGCTTATGAATTGGAGTTTCCATCTTTCTTGATCTTGGTTCATCTGGTATTTCATGTATCCATGTTAAGAAAGTACATTGGTGATCCTTATTCGGTTGTTCCTTTAGAAGGCTTGGGTCTTACTAATTCTTTGTATTATGAAGAAGTCCCGATTAAGGTTTTGGATAGGTAGGTTCATTGGTTGCGGACCAAGGAGATGGCTTCGGCTAAGGTAGAAGAGGTGACTTAGGAAGTGGAAGAGGACATAAAGTCCAAACATCCACTCTTGTTTTATGCTCTAAGGATTAGTGCAAAAGGAATGAGTCTTAAACACATCTTTATTTTTTTAGTTTGATAAAGGAAAGATTAACATCTTTGCCACATTATTTTCAAACTTTGTAAAACGGATGTTTGATAATACAGATAACTCTGTGTGGTTACCCATACCTTGTCCATCATTTGGGGACAAATATTCCTAGTGGGGGAGATTGAAACACCCTAGGTTTTAACCCTTAGAAAATTTCTTGGAATTCCTTTCTCTAGACATAATACGACTCAAGGGTATGAGTTGTATGGTGCGGTATGAGTGGTATGGTCCTGTCGTAGACTGACCAGTGTTAGTTTGTGGGATGGTTTTAGTCACTGGAATGGATATGATTTAAAGGTGTGTGTTGTAGGGCTTGATACGAGTCGTATCATAGGTTCATTTGGTGGGCAGTGTTTGATCCTCCTGGTATTGCATTCTACCAGGAATACGGTTCATGGGTACGGATCATATGTTGGGGTTATGACTTAGTTTGATGATTCGTATACTTGAACGTGTCTAATCCAAGGTTGATCCTTGGATACAAGTGGTGGATACCAATCGTATTGGGAGGGTACGATTCGTATGGGTCAGTCGTATCCCTATGATGGGTTTTTACGGGATTTAAGTAGAGGTATTTTGGACATTTCCCTACTTACCCTAATTAGGACCCAAGACTTCTAATACACTTTGGAGGCTATTTACCCTATTATTCTATTCATTAAAACTTATAACTATTCCAAAACACTCCATAATTCTCTCAAGAGCTTTTGTGGCAAAGGAGCTAGAGTTTCAAATAAAGGAATAATTTGGTGTGTGTCTTGGTGATTTCTTTCCACCATCTTCTTGGTTTAAGGCATATTTCTCTTCCTCGTTGTTAATTTAACTAAAGGAATGGTTTATATGATTAATTTAATGGATTTTGTTATTGCATGATTATGGTTTTCAACTATTATTTGGGGGGTTTTTGATGTTAAATATTTTGTTATGTTTACTATGGTTTTAATTATGCTTTTATATGCATTAATGGTGGTTTTGGATGCTTGGATGTTATGGGAATGGTTTATTTGTAATTGGAATTGGTTTTGGTTATATTCTTCCCCCAATGTGTTTGATAAAATGTTTATAAAGATACGTTCATATCATTGACCCCTTTTAATGGAACTCTTGCATGTTTTAAACTTGGTAAGGAATTTTACATGGTTTAAATGGTTTGGAAAGGATAAAGGCTAAATGTTTATGCTTGTGGGGAACATGGAAGACTCCAAAGTGGTTTAATAATGTACATGTAAAGGAACTTGAAAGTCCTCTTAAACCTAAAAAAAATGGTTGGCTATGGATGATACTTTCAAGTAAGGGTTGGTATGATGATACATATATTAATTCGTGGGTCCATTATAAAGACCAAAACATAAATATATATCTCATCAATAAATCATATACAACTGTGGATTCCTAACTCGACTCAAAATCAAACAATCTTTCTCAACATCAAGATGTATCAATTCATTTAGTCATGGAAACATCAATAACTTTGAGGAAATATCAAGACTCATTATAAAAACTCAATCTTATGAATCAATATACTCAATAATCCAATTTGTCATAAGGAATCTTAAAGCTTGACACATGTCTTGAAAGCACTTGAAATACCAACTCATGATAGAACATGAAATTCACAATATTAAATATCAAGTCATAATTTGGAAGTTGTAAAATAATAATGTATCAAAAACTTCAAAAAACATCATAGAACTCATTCTTGACTCTCAAGCTCAAATATCAATATATATATATATATATATATATATATATATATATATATTCAATAATACAAATTCTCATAGAAAAGCTTAAATCATGACTCTTATCTCAAATCATTCGGAAATCATCAACTCATAATAATAATATTCAACTCATGGCATAAGTTCTCAATTTAAGAAATAAAATGATGAAATAGTCATGTGTATCGATCTTGAATAGCTCAAATATCATAAATCATTAATAAAGTAATTTGGGTGTAAACCCACTTTGCAAAATCATTGATTTCAATAGTAGAAATTAAATCTTTGGGCACAAGAACGAAAGAAGTGTTATTGTTGAAAACCCACATACCTTAATTATGGATTTGAATGAAGAAACTTGTTATAGACTCCTTTTCCACTTCTTGAGTTAGGGTTCTTGATGCTTTTGACTTGGGTACCTTGAATCTTGAATCAATTTATAAAATCTATGGTTGGATTCTTGATGTTCTTGAGAAATTTGGATTGGATTTTTTAGAGAGAAACCCTAGTATTCTTGATGAAATGGAAGAAGAATGAAGTTTTTTTCTTTACTTGGATATATATAGAGGGTCAAAATGGGTGGAAAGGACCAAAATACCCTTTTAAATACGCCCCTTAATTGCTGAAAAAATGGCTGATGACATCCGTGATAGGCCGTCGTCACAAAAGGGTCGAATTTTTTATTTTCTGCCTAAGTCTGACAACATCATCAGAAATGTCATCAGAAAGTGACGACGTCTTTAGAAATGGCGTCAGAACCGTGACAGCGCGTCAGAACCGTCGTCACCGTTTTCCAGCTTGACCATGTTGGAGTAAAATGGGCATAACTCTTTGCTCCGATATCGGATTTTTGCAAAATTTGTATAGTTGGAATGATAATTCAATTATCTATCTGTTGATAGGTCACGAGCTCAAAAATTCCAAGTATAATAATAGATATGATCGTTTGAAGTTTACTATACAATATCCTTTCCAAGAACTCAATCGGTAAGGAATGTTTTCATTCGTCCAATCGCTATGACATCTTTAAGGCCTTAATACACACCATCCTTGATTAGTAAACAACCATAGCACTATAATTTATTTCTAAAGAGCTTGATTCATGGTTGCACTATTGGTTAGAGTCTCGGGGAATTACAAAATGGCTCTAACTTCCTCACCGGGTGTCCGATTCGGGTGAATCTTATGTCGATGGAAAGCTTATCCAATTCTCCACATGATCGAGAGTAGAATTTAAAGAAATACAACATGAGATAAATAACAATCAATTTGGAAGTCATCCATATTCAATCAAAAGATGGATTTAGGCTTAAGAAACGATCGGGGTATTACAATATCTCCCCCTTGGAAACAGTCGTCCTCGAATGTTGCTTTTTGGCCAAGAATATAGAGAAAACTGAAGACACACATCGGAAACAACTTGCAAATCTAAATCTATATCTTTCTAAACTTTGAAGTACTTCGTTGAATGTATAAACTCATGATGAGAATAGCTATACAGCTGGATCTGAGATTGGAAAAAAAATAGATAGAGGACAACTGTAATTCTCGACTGAATCTGAGCTGATTTGCCTTCTTCCTATATTAAAGAGCAGGCTCATACTGAGAGTTTAGAACATTTGATGTGATAAGGGTGCAATCTTACTCATAGACGGCAATGAGATAATTTCTGCAGGCATAGGTCATGAGAAACAGGGATAAGACTACACAATAGGTATTACATTGTCTGGACTAGAATACTTGGAAAAAAAAATTGTTCAATGAATGCTCACAGACAGAATCATAGTTATATATCCGTATCTGAAACTGATGCCTAATACACATACTAAATTAAATTCATACATTTTGGGCGCGAGCAACTACTTATCAAATTGCTCATACCTATGAAATTTCGAGTGGTAAGACCAGACTAGTTCGAAAAAAAATGGAAGACCATAGAAATCTATCTGCTAAATTTTAAAAACTGGGTTGTTAGCTATGCAAACTGAATCGTACTAGATACTCATACTTAAGTAGAGGATTTCTTCAACACCCTCCCAAGGAATTCTAATAGTCTGAAGGAGCAAAGAACTTTACGCAAGATCTAAACAAGACATCTGAATCGGAGATCATAAAATTACCATAATCCCATAACTTGAAACCTAAACCTATGAATCATAAGTCGGGATTAAAGTAATAAGCTTCAAGCAAGGCAACTCCTTACTCTCAACTCAACCACACTTCTCAAACACTCTTTTGACTAAACTATACACTTCTGATACTATATTTGATCAATTCGACTTACAATCCTCACATGACACCGATACTTCCATCTTCTCATATCCTCTTGAACCAAACCCCCTCATTGTTTTCATGCGTAACCTAGAACCACAAGATTCGCCACATAACCCAATTCTAAATCATGATCTCCCACACATATACATTCTTACAACCTCTCACTTTAAGAGTAATTCTCATTACCACTTCGACAACTCCAATCCACCTAGCACTAGCCATTTACAAATGTGCAAGGCACCCATCCGAATGCACACAAACACGACATTCAAGCCTATCTTCATAACCACATGCGCATTCCTAATCAAACACTTATAAAGCCTCTTCTGCATACCCTACACACCTCTTATCAAGAAAATTTCCATGCACTCACCTCAAGCTCACCTAACATACTCCTTACTAATTGAGTCCTACACAAATGCTTCACTCCAATATTTCTTCCAACTCATGAAATTACTACTTATGGAATTACACAAAATGAACACACCACAATCTTCCCAATCATAACACATTAAACTTCAAATAACCATAACATGTATCAAAGACTTAGCCTCAATCTTACTTCACATTACCGCCAAGCCAAAGTAGGCATGGCACCCTCTATCGTTGATAAGGAAATATCACTTCTCTCCCGACTAAATAACTATTCACCACCACTATCTTAGGTGAGGAAAGATAACTAAAAGATTAGAGTATGAGGATCTAACACGTGAATAGATACTATGAATGACTTGACACTTAACTGAGGCTTGAGGAATAGAGGATTTAACATCATAAACCCATCAAAGAAATATGGCCAGGGGACATGTACGATATGAATCTGAATTTCTTTCTTGCTAATCATTAAAAGTAGCGCTTGAACAGTGGAACTAAACATATCATAAAGCTTAAGTACATAAGTCATGCGTTGCATGACCTAAATTGGGAATTCGTAACTATGAATTGTGATTCCAACCAGTGAAAGGTCTGAGACTCCGCATTTTGGTAACTAAGTGAGGACAGAATTTTTTATGGCATGCCTGTACATGAATTATGATCATAGAATCAAAACGCAAAGCATGAATAAATACAGGAATGACTGAAAATACTAAAATAAATATGGGCCGAGCAGTATCCCTTCTCACAGCTATTCCACAACTTATTGGCATACCCACTAGAACCTGACAAACTAACCTAGTCACTTGTTCTACTATCTCTCCTTAGACTAAAGCCATCATACTTCTTGACTCAATTATTAGGAACATCGTTCATTGCCTAACTAGTCTTCCTCCACCTAGCAACTCCACGACACTTACTAATTACGCCATATACAATGAACCTAGAAAAAAATAAAGAATCCCCACAGAACCTTGGGCAAGATTTCTCACCAAGAACACAAAATCAAACTTAATTACAAGTTGATCAAACTCAAGCTCTCGCATACACTGTCCAAGCCAATTAGATCAGTTCCCTGTAACTAGCACCATTAACCAAGAAATCATCAGATCCATCTTCATAGCCACCATTCATCCAAGCTTAATGCCTAGTGCTCAGCATAACTTACAAGTCTACCTCACACCCACCATTCTCACTTGGAAACTATAAAACAAAATGTCAATAAACATTAGTCCACTTAAACCCCCTAATAACAATAATTAGTCATAATTATATGGCCTCTCTCATTTATAATCCATCAACATGCCCTTCTTCTACCCATCATTACGATCTACCCTTCATTCATAACTTAACTTACTTCATAACTCTCTAAGCCTCAACTTAACTTCCCCTTGCAATCTCAGGAGCATCTAAGTTAACAACACTCATCCACTAAGTATCATCATCCATAACTTTTACTTATCTTGTGAAATACACCATCAACAACTCTTTTCATACCTTAAGCAAACCATTATTTACCTCCACCAATAACTCTTTCTCTTTGTTCCATGAGCTGACACACAAGAACAATATCACTTCATCACTAACTCGATCACATACAAAAGGCTCGGCTATACATACTTTCAATAAATCACACTTTCCACCCTTTCTTGCCACAACACCTCTAAACCAGTTCTAACTAGCACGAGAAAACAAAATACACAAGGAATTGCTGGTGAATCAAAATAGGCCTCACCCGACTTCACTAGTATTTTATTTGCATTTTGAAAAAGAATTTGAGATGGATAACAAAGCAATTATGCTAGTGAATTGAAATATCCCCGCACGGCTTTACTAGACTTTCAGTTCGAACATCATGAAGATAACAAGGTTACAAGAGATAGAAACTCGCCATACAATATTTGATAATCTAAGAATGCACATCTTACTCTGTCTTAACTAAAAGAATCATAAGGGAGAGGGCATAACATTGAACTTAGGAAACTTATAACACGTTGTTAAGCTCTTCTCAGGCCACTTGGTGAGACTTCTGAAATTTCTCTCTTGTAAGCCTGAAAGCATTATTAGAGGGAGAAAATTGGAACTCCCCTCAGGAACAGTACATAGATAAGGAAGTATAGATTATCAATACAGATTCTGAGAAGGAAATCTGGAAGCGCAACTGACTTGGTCTTATTGCACAATTTATAAGCAAAGCATGATAAGGCACTAATAGGCTACTTTTTAGCTCATTTACAATTTCATAACTATTTGTGGGGACTGTTTAAAAAAGTACAATCCACAAGGAATTGAGTTTGACTGTCTCTAATACATTGAAAATAAGGCGGGTATGCCCCGAATAGGGTAAGATGAGAATCTATATAAGTTTCTTAACGAACCTTTATATAGCATGATCTAAGACTTAAAAGAATGAAGAACTTTCCTAAATGTATTATAGCCTCTTGAAGAAAAGTACAGACGTCTCCATACCGTTCTGCAAGACTCTACTAAACACAGCTTCATAGACACCCTAGGACACTTGAACTCTGTGCTCTAATACCAAGTTTGTAACTCCCCGAAATTTAGGTCTCGGGACGTCACACGGTGCTTAGAGGCGCAAGTGACCCCAAGCTAACCCTCCTACTGGCATAACTCATAAACAACTGAATAAAATGCTTAAATCTATATAAAGTTAGCAAAAATACAGACCTTATCTGAACTTGATCAATATAAACATGAACTTTACAAGATTAAAACTCTACTTTTACAAATGAAACTGAAACTGAATACATCAACTTCTACTGACTGTCTATAAAGCCTCTACTGGTACTGACTTTAGATAGATGGGTCATGACTCCCAACTACCCAATCTTATTATGACTAAAGTAAGAAAAATACAACACTTCTCAAACTGTATAACTAACTCATGCCCTCAAATCAAAAGGACTCATCACCTACAGACTGGAAGCTGCGAACTGACTGAATACGGTATCTGCGCTATAACTTATACCTACATTATAAGGCACTATAGCATATAGAAATATATGAGGGTCAGTACTTTAAGGAATGTACTGAGTATTTGGGGGTGCAATGCAACATTATAAATAATATCATAAATGATTATGAAAATCATGCATGCTGACGATAACAACTTTCTTCGCTTGAATTAACTGAAATATATTCCTTATAAATCATCAATAGTAATACAAGCATTATAAATCTCATAAATCATTATACTTAACTCAAACTCTTTAAATCATGACTTAGAGTAACTCGGTAACTCATGAAACTTGAACTCTTATGGACTTGGGAGTTTCTTATAACCGACATAACTATACCATGTGCGCATCATAGAGTCCAACGTTTTTCTTTCCTAAGGATAGAACTCCACATTGGCGGGGGTGTCATACCCTTGCCAAGGAGTACAACCCCAATTTCTCAATCACAATCCCATACTTGGCCTTTGGACCACAATCATCAATATCAATCCTACGGTGGCACGTAGTTTTGGGAAAATACCACATTTCCCGCTTGGTGCTAAATACTCCTCCCAGAATCAGCTTAGAGCGCATTAGGAAATTCACCTTAATCAATATCAATTCGTGGGTCCATTATAAAGACCAAAACATAAATATATATCTCATCGGTAAATCATATTCAACTGTGGATTCCTAACTCGACTCAACAATAAAAAAATCTTTCTCAACATCAAGATGCATCAATTCATTTAGTCATGGCAACATCAATAACTTTGAGGAAATATCAAGACTCATTATAACAACTCAATCTTATGAATTAATATACTCAATACTCTATCTCAATTTAAGAAATAAAATGATGAAATAGTCATGTGTATCGATCTTGAATAGCTCAAATATCATAAATCATTAATAAAGTAATTTGGGGTAAACCCACTTTGCGAAATCATGGATTTCAATAGTAGAAATTAAATATTTGGGCACAAGAACGAAAGAAATGTTCTTGTTCAAACCCCACAAACCTTGATTATGGATTTGAATGAAGAAACTTATTATATACTCATTTTACACTTCTTGAGTTAGGGTTCTTGATGCTTTTGACTTGGGTACCTTGAATCTTTAACCAATTTATAAAATCTATTGTTGGATTCTTGATGTTCTTGAGAAATTTGGATTGGATTTTTGAGAGAGAAACCCTAGTATTCTTGATAAATTGGAAGAAGAATGAAGTTTTATTCATTACTTGGATATATGTAGAGGGTCAAAATGGGTGGAAAATACCAAAATAGCCTTTTAAAAATGCCCCTTAATTGCTGAAAAAATAGTTGACGACATCCGTGATAGGTCGTCAGACCCGTGATAGGCCGTCACAAAATGTCGTCACAAAAGGGTCGAATTTTTGATTCTCTGCCTAAGGCTGACGAAGTAATCAGAAATATTGTCAGAAAGTGACGACATCGTCAGAAATAGTGTCAGAAACGTGACAGCCCGTCAGAACCATCGTCACCGTTTTCCAGCTTGACCATGTTGGAGTAAAATGGGAGTAACTCTTTGCTCTGATGTCAGATTTTGGCAAAATCAGTATCGTTGGAAAGCTAATTCAATTATCTATCTGTTGATAGATCATGAGCTCAAAAATTCCAAGTATAATGAGAGATATGCTTGTTTGAAGGTTACTATACCAATATCCTTCCCAAGAACTCAATCGGTAAGGAATGTTTTCATTCGCCCAATCGTTAGGACATCTTTAAGGCCTTAATACACACCATCCTTGATTAGAAAACAACAAAAGTACTATAATTTATTTCTGAAGAGCTTGATTCATGGTTGCACTATTTGTTAGAGTTTCAGGGAATTACAAAATGGCTCTAACTTCCTCACTGGGTGTCCGATTCGGGTGAATCTTATGTCGATGGAAAGCTTATCCAATTCTCTACATGATTGAAGTAGAATTTAGGGAAATAAAACAAGATATAAATAACAATCAATTTGGAAGTCATCCATATTCAATCAAAAGATGGATTTAGGCTTAAGAAACGATCGGGGTATTACAATAGCCAACTTGTTTATGAATATATATATATATATATATATATATATATATATATATATAATAATAACAAGATAATAAATAGTCAGACTCGAACTAGTATATGTGCATATAGGTACATTAACAGAATCATCCTCCAGCCCTACCGGATATTAATGTATCATCATAATCATCCTCCAAAATTAAATCGGTTATAATCAACATCATAATCATCCTCTTAAATTGAACCATGTATAATCAACTTAATTATTTTTGGGAATTGAACCTGGTATATAATCATCATAGTCATCTCTCGGAGTATATAATCATCATAATCGTCTTATGGGATTGAACCTGGTATAATCAATGTCATAAGTGCTAATATAATTAAACATCATGAGATGTAGAATAATTAATAACATAACTTCCCATATAATTAACAAACGTGACTTCTAGCACAAATAATAACACAATTGCCATCATAATAAGTATGTTTTCTAGCATGACTGCTAGCATAATTGTTTAGCATGATCATAATCATGGGTAATAACATAGGCAATAACTTATCAATATCATGGTCAAATGACTATCATTAGCATTATTGATAGCTTTTAAATGGCATAGCCAATAACATATCGCAACATTGTCCATATATCATCATAGCATAAGTGACAATCTAATCCATTAGTCTATGAATATTACTTCTTATGTCATCATCACCATAACCATCAAGTACCATGATTTCTCAGTATTGCCTTAAAGGGGCATTCTCTAGGTATTCAGCAAGCGTATATGGATTTCAAGAGAACTAATCATCGATCTTGGCTTAAGGTGAGTCAAAGATTAGACTTATAAATCTTTTAAATACATTCTAAGTCAAATTCTATCTCGGATTAGGCTAACATATCTAAATCGACTCTTAGATGAATACCAAGCCACAATTAGCCTTACAATTGAGATTCTTCTCAAGCACCTTAACTACGTCCAATGAAAACTAGGGCAACCTTCATTAGTGTAAGCAACTAAGGCCAAACATACTGTAAGCATGAGTGTCTAAAGAACTTTTAACTAACTTAAGTAATCTAATGCATTCTCATGCTTAACATGAGTAATGAAGTCTTATTAACCTATGACATAAGGAAACAAGTCAAATGTTTAAACTCTATTAACCTAAACGGTCCAACTAAGCCAAGTCTTGAATTTCATCCATCCAACACCTAAAACCCATCAAAAATCCAACACAATATCATAAACATATTGTTATTACCCAAACTACGGCCAGGACGTGATATGTATCTCAAAACCACCGCAGACCGTAGACCACCCCCTTGAATTTTAACCAATCACCATACACATCCCAATAATGGCTAAATTCCAAATGTATAACAAAATAGTATAAGATGAGCTCAAAGAATAAAAGATATATCTATGATCGATAACCGACAACCGACCTCAAAAAAACTAATCAATGCCATAGAACTCTACTATAATCCAACAAATCCTCTATGCGAATAAAAACAAAACCAGACTTAGTCGAGACATGCCTCCAACTCTTGACTAATGACAATGACCAAAATAATGAAATGTAAACTCTCAATTCTAATTTATGAAAGACACTGATTAAATATATAAGTCTTCTAGAGAATGGAAGCTCAACACTTTACCACAATGAACTGATGAACCGAACTGATCCACCTAACTCTGCACAGGAAAAGTAGCAGTATCTCAGGTGCCTACATCGTATAGGGATACAACGTCAAGAGACGATTAGCGGGGGGAACACTAATATGCAACTCAGGAATAGAGGACCAAATAATGACAATCCATATACAATACATATATATACATAATATGATGGGATAGGAAACAAGGTTTAGCATGAAGTAAAATATTATCCTGGACTATGTAGCTCGACCATCATAATAGGTACCCATGGGTTATATAGGTTCATCTCCCCCTACTAAAAGGGCCATTGTGGGTGTTAGCCACTCAAACTATAGAAACTACGAGGAAAAGACATATCTATCAAGTAAACTAGCCATCCCATAAATATATATATCAAATGGGACATATGCACACAGGTCATCAAGTCCAAAACTCATGTCGGCAAAAAAGAGTTTCTAGTTAAGTCATGCAAGATCCACACCTTTAGGGCTTTGCTTTATAACACCCATTAAGCCTAATTTAAAGCAAGTTTCATATAATCCATTTATCAATCAATGAACTAACTATTAAGGCACACTATGGGTATCATCATATCCGAACACTTCCAAGCTTATCTCTATGCCATAACAATCACATTAAAACTTTGGGGAATTCCTCACCTTTTTTGTTCATTAATATAAAATCTTGAGGGAACACCTCTCTCTCTTTGTTCATTAATATGTTAGCGAAGAGGTCTTTTAAAATCCAGGTCCATCATTTTACCAGTTAGGCAGTGCAATTACAAAAGTGAGTAAATAAACCCAAGTTACAATTTCATAATTTAAAGCCATTTACAAAAACAGGTTGAGGGAACACCATTATTCAAAATCAATTCAAATTTCAAAGAATCAATTTAGGGAAAACTTTGAACCCTTAGTAAATCCACCATACCCATGCACCCTACAAGTTCAAAACAATTAATAAAGCATGAACAATGCATAATAACTTATGGGAATGCAATTTAAAGAGCAACCATGTCCAAAACCCTCTATCATGGTTGGAAACCACATTCAAAACCATTGAATTGGACCATGTAAATTCATTCCTTTAACAAAATAGTAATTAGGGAAGAGTAATATCCCTCAATTATCTAAGTCTAGGGAGGGAAATCAACCCTTGTTCCTTTGATAACCTACTTCTTCGAAACCCTTAGTATATTGCTTGAGAGAGTTTTGAGAGTGTTTAATTAAGTCATTAATGAAAATAAACCCCTTTGAGTTTTTTAAGAATGTAAAGTTTTGATTGGGTAATAAGGGAATTGTCCAAAGTCCCTCAAATTGAAAGCTGAAATTAGTTGTCTGTGACTACGGGTCACTATACGACTCACAGGGATTCATTATGACTCATAACCATGAGTCATAGACATGATAGTTTCTACTTGACACACACACTACTGACCCTACGACTCTCTTAATACAACTCATACTGGGACACTACGACTCATAGGGTCTAGTTGTAGTCAACACAGAAACTAATTGGGTATATACTTAACATCCTACAATTTGTACCCAATGACTCGTAATGAGTCCTCATGAATCTTAGTGAGCAACTTGTACTTATAGCAGATGACTTATCTGCACACATTGTTAGGCTAAAATTTAGGTCCAATGACTCATCAAGACACCCTACGAATCATAGGGTACGTGATATTCATGACAGTGAGGATAAAATTTCAGAAATTTCAATGACCAAGAATCTGGGGTGTTACATTCTCCCCCTTTAGGATCATTCATCCTCAAATGAAAGGACAAAGTATGAATTAGGACGATTTGATCTCCAATACAACCACACTTACCATTGACAAAAACAAAAAATAAAGATATTAAGGAATAGACATACCTCAAATATGATTCTCCTATGCATAAAATAGAATGTGTATTTGGACTTTATGTCCTTTTTGGCTTCCCAATGAACGTCTTCATTCTTCTGTTTCATCCAATAACCTTTACCAAAGCCACATCCTTAGTCTGCATTCGACGGACTTGCCGATCCAAAATCCCCATTAGGAATTTCTTGGATGACAAGGAATCCAAAACACTAACACTCTCCAAGGGAACAACCAAGGAAGGATCACCCATACATTTCTTCAACATTGACACATGAACGACCAGATGAATAAAATTAAAACTACAAGGCAACTTCAACTCATAATCAAGTTTCCCAACTTTCTTCAAAACATGATATGGGCCAACATAACTGGGACTGAGCTTCCTCTTCCTTTAAAACCACATCACTCCCATCATGGAAGATACCTTTAAAAATACCAAATCATTCACATCCAACTCCAAATATCTTCGCCTTATATCTGCATAGGACTTTTGGGGACTTTGGGGTATCTTAAGCCTATCTCAAATAAGTTTCACCTCTCCAAGGCTAGATGAACCAAGTTTCGGCTAAAAAAATCTTTCTCGCCAACCTCAAATCACCTAATAGGAGACCTACACCTCCTACCATACAACGATTTGAAAAAAGATATCCCATTACTCATAAGATACATATTATTATATGCAAACTCTATAAGAGGCAAATAGTCTACCCAATTGCAACAAAAATCAAACACAAAAGACCTTAGCATATCCTCCAAAGTCTTAATGGTCCTCTCTGAATGTCCATCTATTTGAGGATGGAAAGCAATGCTAAAGCTAACTTTAGTCCCCAAACCTCTTTGAAACAAATGCCAAAAATGTGATGAGAACTTAGTACCTCTATCAGAAATGATGGAAACTGGAGCACCATGTAGCTTAACTATCTACTCAATGAACAACTTGGAATAATCCTCTAAAGACCAATTTGTCCTCATCAGTAATAAGTAAAACAACTTAGTCATCCTATCCATGATAACCGAAATGGAATCTAACTATCCATGAGACTGCAGAAGACCGATAAAAAATTCAATATTAACCACTTCCCATTACCATATGGGAAACTCAATCTCTTTATAGAAACCACCAAGTCTCAAGTGCTCAACTATTACTTTTTTTCACACCATACACTTGTCCACAAAATTGGCCACATCCCTCTTCATCTTATTCCACTAATAAATATCCATCAAGTCATGTACAACTTTGTAAAACCAGGATAAACACTATACCTCGACTCTTGAGGTTCAGCTAAGATCCTCTCTCACAACTTATTAATGTCAGGAACACAAAACCTACCTTGGTATCGCAAGATGCCATCACCACCAATCTCAAAATCCATCACTTTCTAGTGACACATATCATTCTTAATCTACATCAATATAGGATCAAAAATTTACTTCTACTTCACCTCAGCACCTAGAGATAACTTCACCACTTCTTAAAGAATCACACCACCATATTTGTCATCAAAGATATGAACCATAATATTAGCCAAAAAATGAATTTCTTTTACCAGGTCTCACTTCTCTCTAGTAACATGAGACAAGCTTCCCATGGAAAACCTACTAAGATAATCCGCAGCCACGTTAGCTTTACCTAGTTGATAATGGAGACTCATGTTGTAATCTTTGAGAAACTCAATCAATCTCCGTTGCCTGAGATTTAACACTTTTTGGTTAAACACATATTGCAAACTCTTATAGTCTTAGAACATATTATCATGAACTCTATACAAGTAATGGCACCAGATCTTTAGAGCAAAAACCATAGCTAATAACTCCAAATAATTCATCTAATAGTTCTTCTCATGAACTTTCAGCTGCCTAGAAGCATATGCAACCACCATGCCATGTTGCATCAACACACAACCTAATACCACATGGGATGCCTCACAATACACTACAAAACCATTCGTACCCTCAGGTAGGGTCAAAATTATAGCCAAATTAAATTTATCCTTTAACTTCTCAAAACTACCCTCACAAGCTACCGACTACAAGAACTTTGCCTTTTTCTCAGTCAACTTAGCCAATGGGGCAGCAATAGAAAAAAAACACTCCACAAACCTTCTATAATGACTGGCTAAACCTTATAAGCTCTAAATATCAGTTGGAATCATAGGTATAGGTAACTTCATAACCACTGTAACCTTCTATGGATCTACAGCGATCCCTTTGCTAGAACTCAGACTTATAACTACTACTCTTTAAAGGTCTACAACACTAAATGAAGGTGATCGGCATGATCAGCCTCGCTCTTTAAATATACCAAAATATCATCAATGAAAAACAAGTCTAGAAATTGACCTAACCATGAATACTGGTGAGGCATTAGTCAATCCAATGGACATCACCAAAATCTCAAAGTGATCATACCGAGTTTGAAATGCAGTTTTTGGGATATATACCTCCCTAATATTCAATTGATAATAACCCAATCGAAGATCGATCTTACAAAAGAACTTACTACCCTAGCACTAATAAAATAGATCGTCAATCCATGAAAGGGAATACTTATTCTTCACAGTAACCTTGTTCAATTGGTCGTAGACAATATACATTCAAAGAGACCTATATTTCTTACGCAGAAGATCATGGGAGCACCCCAAGGAGAAATACTAGAACAGATAAAACCCTAATCAAGAAAATCTTTCAATGGCTCCTTGAGTTCTCTTAACTCAGTCGATGCAATTATATAATTAGGGATAGATATAGCATCAGTGTCCAGAAGAAGCTCAATCCCAAAATCAATTTTTTAGTCTAGAGAACACCAGGAAAATCATTAGGAAAAAACTCAGGGAACTCACAGACTACAGGAACAGATTAAAATGAAGCACCTTCTGATCTAGAATCCTTAACATGCACTAGATGGTAGAGGCACCCCTTGGAAACCAATTTCTAGGCTCTAAGGTAAGATATAAAAATTCCCTTTGACACTAGGGAGCTACCTTCCCATTCAATCACTGGCTCATTGGGGAATTGGAAACTAAAAATCGAGCAGTGGGGCCTGAAGTAGTACCCTTTGGTATAGGAGTAAAAACAATAACCGAGACCTTATTATCCACTATAGAAACATCGCCTGAAGGATAGTTCCTCTGAAAGTGGCAAGGCTGACCGCATTGAAAACACTTATTTCTCCCCTCATCATAGAATCCATGGTGCAATTGTCCATAACATCAACAAGGAAAATTGTATTGAGCTTACTAGGTCCCGCTGGCCTAACATTAGGCACCTTGTGCCTTGGAACTAACACTTTTCTGAAGACGATGATCATTCGACGACTTTAGATAAGGTCACTAGTCGTAGAGTAAGAGCAAAAATTTCTCCACTTCTTCATAGACCATTTTCCACTATCTCTACCACTCTTATGCTGACCTCTACCCTAATAGGTATATCAAAACTTATTATTCTACCTTTCACTCATCTCAACCTGCTTCTTCTTTTCCTTCTCAACCTGCTGCATGTACACTACCAACCTGGAGATGTACATGTCTTTGTTTAAAGAACAGTTTTTTATTCCAATACCGAATCACTAGACAAAATCAAAGAAAATTTCCTCATTCAAGATCTCATAGAGGACACCAACTCTGGAGCATAGCGAGATAGCTAGGGATACTTCAAGGAATCCTTATTTACTGTCATCCTACCTTGCCTCAGGTTCACGAACTCCTCAGCCTTCGCTTCCCTTAACTCTTGAGTAAAAAGTGATCAAGCAAATCACTGTAAAAATTATCCCAAGATGCCAACTCCACCTCATCTCCCCTTAACTAATCCCACTCCTTATTGAATTTATATGCCATATCTTTTAACTTGTATGCAGCAAATTCCACACCCCTAGAGCTAGAGGCATGAATCACATAAAAAATCTTTTCCATCTCAGTAATGAAACCTTGGGGATCTTCCTTAGCCTTAGAACAAGTGAAAATCGAAGGTTTGAGCCTTATAAACTACCCAATCTAGTGACCTAAGAAGAAGGAGAAATATCACTCTAATGCTCATACTGGCGTGACTAAGAGGCGACCAACTAGGTAAGCAAATGGATCGAATGACAGAACTCAGCATTAGTCACATCACCCTGCGGAGCCTAAGGAGTACTAGTGGAATTCAGAGGAACCCCATGAGATCCCTCAGAAGAAGAAGCCCTAGATCGAGTATAAGCCCTATAAGTAGGACATGTTCTATTGATGTTGTCCTCAAATAGGATAGAGAAGTTTCCATGAGCATCAAATATTCAGGGAAGCATGATCTGGAATGTGAACAAATGAATATTAGAGGAGATTCAAGACCTTAGACTCTATAGCCTGAAAATAAATCACAATAAAGAGAAACATTCCTAAATGCCTTGTAGTCACTTCCTTATAAGTGTGGCACGCTACACACCTATAAAAGATACTCTACTTGACACGGATTTATGGACACCTAATTACACCAAACCTAGGCTTTGATACTAACTTTGTCATGACCAAACCAGGGCGAGGATGTTACGAGTATGTCAAGTCCATCGCAGAATCGAGACCACCCCCTGAATCTGAACCAAACACCATACACAACTCAAAAATAGCTGAATTCTAAACATATAATTATTGAATTCCTTAGTATAAAAAAATAGTATAAGATGAGTTCAAAGAATAAAAGATATGTTTATAACTGATAATTGGCAACCAATCCCAAAACAACTTTCAAGTCCACAGTAATCCACCAAATCCTCTATGCAAAGAAAACCAAACCTAATCTTGGTTGGTACCTGCCCCCAAACTCTTGAAAGATGACAATGACAATGATAATGGAAATGTAATCTCTCAATTCTAATTTATGAAAGGAACATATGAAATTACTAAGTCTTTCAGATAAAGAAAGATCACCACTTCACCATAATGAACTGACAAACAGAGTCGATCTACCTTACTCTGTGCAGAAAAAATAGCAATATATTCAGTGCCTGCATCGTGTAGGGATACAATATCTAGATATGGTTAGTGGGGAGAATACTATCATGTAACTTAGGGATAGGGGAAAAAATAATGTTATGTCAAACCATTTCAAATATCATATGAACCACATCATAATACATATAAATTTAAATATATAGTCTGTCAGAATAGGGAACACAGTTCAGAATGAAGTAAAATGTTATCCTGGACTATGAAGCTCGACCATCATAATAAGTCCCCATGGGCTATATGGGGTCAGCTCCCCTGGCTAAAAGAGCCCCAGTGCATGTTATCTTCACGAACTAGAGAAAATTTGAGAGAAAGCCAAATCCATCAAGGAAACTAGCCAATCCAAAAATATATATATCATGTGTGACATATGCACACCGGTCATCTAGACCAAACCTCATATTGGCAAACACAAGTTTCCGATAAAAGTTATCCAAGACCTACACCTTCACGTATTCGTTACATAACCCCCATTAATACCAATTTGAAGCAAGTTTCACATAACACATTTATCAATCAATGAACCAACCGTTAAGGCACACCATGTGTATCCTCACACCTAACACTTGCAAGATTATCTCTATGCCATAACAATCACATTAAAACTTGGGGGAACACCTAACTTTCTTTGTTTATTAATATCAAAATCTTGGAGGAATGCCTCACCCCCTTGTTCATTAATATGATAGCCAATAAGGCTTTTAAAATCCAAGTTCATCAGTTTACCAATTATGCAATACAATTACATAAGTTAGAAAGTCAAACCAAGTGATAATTTTAAAATTTAAAGCCATTTACATAAGCAAGTTGAGGTAACACCATTATTCAAAAAAAATTCTTATTTCAAAGAACCAATTTGGCTAAAACTATGACCCCTTAATAAATTCACCATACGCATGCACCCAACAAGTTCAAAATCATTAATAAAGCATCAACAATGCATAATAAATCATGGGAAAGCAATTCAAAGAGCGACCATGTCAAAAACCCTCAACAAAGTTGGAAATCCATATTCAAAAAAAATCAAATGAACCATGTAAATTCATCCCTTTCACAAAATATTAATTAGGGAAGAGTAACATGTCTGAATTATCCAAGTTTATGGAGAGAAAACAACCCTTGAGCCCTTGGATGACCTACTTCTTGGATACCATAAGTATCTTGCTTGTGAGAATTTCAGGGAGTTTTGAGAGTGTTTAATTATGTTATGAATGATAAATAACCCCCTTAAGTGCTTTATGAATGTGGGGTTTTAATTGGGTAAGAAGGGAATTATCGAAAGTACCCTTATATTAAAAGCTAAAATTTAGTTGTCAATGATACGGGTCACTATACGACTCATAGGGACTCATTACGACTCATCACCATGAGTTGTAGCCAAGATAGTATCTAGTGTATACATATTTTTGACCCGACGACTCTTTTATTACAACTCATACTGGGACATTACGACTTGTAGGGTCCAGTCATAATCAATACAAAAACAAATTGGGTATATACTTGACATCCTACGATTTGTACCCAATGAATTGTAATGAGTCCTCATGACTCTTAGTGATCCACTCATACTAAGAGGAGAAGACTTAGCCACGCACACTAGTCAGGCTATTATTTGGGTCGAATGACTCGTCAAGACTCTCTACAACTTGTTGGGTAAGTCAAAGTCATAACACTGAGGATAAAATTTCAAAAATTTTAAGGACCAAGAATCTGGGGTGTTAAACATACTATGAAGTAACTCAATTTGACAAGGGATAAACCTAGCCTATCTCGATGCCAAAGAAATCTCAACGATGAGCTAAAACCAATGGTTTTCTATTCTCAGAAGCCTCTTCAAGATTCAAAGCTATCATATATGCATTCTATTCATCAATACGAGAATAACTATACCTATATTGCACCATTGTGCTTCTAGTCAAAAAATCTCACAAAAATCCCATAGAGGTCCCACGCACGGAAATCGCATTTCCTAAATCAACCAAACATTCTTACATGCTCAAGGAATCATTTCCATAAAAATGGGTGGAAACTAAGGTAAATTAGGGATAAAATCAAGCCCTCAAGTTGTTTCTGTTTTTGATAGAAATCATTAAAATCCACTAAGAAAAGGGTAAATTCTTACCTTAAATTGGAAGATGATCTCGAAAATAAGAGTTAATCGAGATTGTCAAACACCCACAAGCTTCATCCCCATATTACCTCACTATATAGGATTTAAGGTCTCAAGAAATGGGTGAAAATAGATTAATTTTCAACATATGGGTCCATCTTTACCTAGTCTAGGCCCTCGGGAGTTGTTATCGCAATCGGAGGTTCTGCGATCGTGGTATCTTATGACTAGGCAGATATGTCATGATTGTGACCTGCACATTAAGATCACACTAGTACCCTGCCAAGGGTATCTCAATTGTGATCCTTGGCACCCGATTGCAGCAGCGCCACAAGATAGCTGAGACTTTGAAATTTGCAAAGGAGTCTAGATTCATCTAGAATCCCATATACGTAAAAGAACTATGTAACCACACCAAAATCGATATTCTGAACTCAATAACTTAATAAAATTGTCCATTTGAGGTTGTTTCAACCAAATATAGGTCTCAGACCTATATTTTATTTTCTTAGCTTTTCAACCAATAGGTCAAAATGAGATTGGATGTCTCGGGACCTGATCCAAAGGTCCACCTGGCATTAAATCAACATTCCAAAGTTGTTGGTGCAGTAAGAATTTGCCTAAGAAGTTATTTAACTTATGTTCTTGCCTAGTGGCCATTTTGAACCAGTGAAGGCTTCAAAATAGGGAATTGGCTCGAAAAATAAATAAACTGCCCGATAATTGAACTGTCGATTGTAGCAAGTCAAAAATTACTTGGGCCGGCTATAGAAAAGCTCCAACAATGAAAATAACTGAAAATATAGAAAATTACCTGAAGGGTCATTACAATATCCAATACTAAAGTAACTTTTATCCATGAATGTTAAGGATTAAGATATACTTAAAGTGTAGAAAATGTGAGTATACTAGGTCCATATCTCACCCTCGATATCCCAAGTAGCCTCTACCACTAGGTTGTGCCTCCACTCAACCTTAACTATAGGAATCTCTCTAGTGCACAACCATCTAATATCATTAGACAATATATGCACCTGCTCATCCACAAAGGTCAAATGCCCATCCAACTGGCCTGAGTCCTATCTAAGCATATGAGAGAGATATGGAATGTATTGCGCAACATAGAAACATGGAAAATTAGATGAACAACAGAAAAAATTTAGAGGTAGAGCTAACTCATAAGTCACCTCACCAACTGTGCAAAAAATCTCAGAAGGTCAAATATATCTAGGACTGAGATTGCCCTTCTTTCCGAACCTCATCTCACTCTTCATAGGAGATACACAGAGGAATACATGATCACCAACTCAAAATCTCAAAGAAAGAAACCTATGGTCTGCATAGGACTTCTCCCTACTTTGAGCCACTCTTAACCTATGCTAAATTATTCTGACTCTATCCAATGACTCCTGATGCAAATTAGTACCACGAGGCCTAACCTCAAAAGTTTCAAACCATCCAACTAAAGAACGACATCTTCTACTATATAAAGCTTCAAAAGGTGACATCTTAATACACGAATGATAGTTCTTATTATATGAAAACTCTTCCAAGGATAATTGTTGCTCCCACTATCCTCCAAAATCCATAACATAGGCTTGAAGCATATCTTTAAGAGACTGAATGATCAACTCCAACTGGCAATCTATCTGCTGATGAAAGGTTGTGCTAAGATACACCTGAGTGCCAAACTCCTCATGAAATCATCTCAAAACTATTAATATTAATATGAACACTAAACCATGGTCCGAAATAATAGAAATGGGCATACCATGCAAATGGACTATCTCCTAAACATATATATGGTCCAATCTCTCATTACTAAAAGACATCAAAATAGGAATGAAATATGCTGACTTGGTCAAACAATCTATAATGAATCAAATACCATTAGAACCATGGGAAGTAAAAGAAAACCCACAAACAAAATCCATAGTCATCCATTCCCATTTCCACTAAGCAATGGGCAATCTCTGAGTCAATCCACTAGGGCGTTAATGCTCGGCCTTTACCTGCCAACAACATAGGTAACGAGCTTCAAAGTCAATCACATATATCTTCATACCACTCCACCAATAATCTTGTACCAAATCACTATACATATTGTTGTACTGGGATAAATAGAATATCTAGAGTTGTGAGCCTACTGCAAAATCAAATGAATCAAGTCATCAATCCTCAAAACATAAATGCGGCCATCAAATCTCAAAACACCCTCAGAATCTATGGCGTTCCTCTCAGAGTCACCACTAAAAACATAGTCTTAAACGAAGTAAACATTACTATCTTCAAACTGACGATCTCGAATCTGCTCAAATAGCGAGGACCTCACATCTACACTAGCCAAAATCCTCCTAGGGTCTAAAATATAAAGGTGAACCATCTTGTTGGCTCAGGACTGAATGCCCTATACCAACAACCTCTGAGAAACTAAAATACAAGTCAAGATACCCATACTCATTGTCTTTAGACTCAAGGCATCTGCTACCACATTTACCTTAATCGGATGATACAAAATAGAAATATCATAATCTTTAAGAAAATTTATTAATCTACGCTCCATAGCATTAAGCTCTCTCTAGGTCAAAAGATGTTGAAGACTACAATGATTGGTGAAAATCTCACAATGTAAACCATAAAGATAATGCCTCTAAATTTTAAGAACAAAAAATTAATTTCTCCACCAACTCTAAATCATGAGTGGGGTAGTTGCGCTTGTGCACCTTAAGCTCTCTAGAAACATAAACAATAATATGACCCTATAACATCAATTCACAACCCAAGCCAACACCAAAAGCATCACAAATAAAGGTAAATCCCTCACCCAAACCAAGAAGAGCAAAACGAGGAGATGACGTGAGAAAGTCCTTGAGTTTTCCAAAGCTTAACTCACACTCATCGAACCATCGGAAAAGAACATCCTTCTGAGTCTATCTGGTCATAGGCATTGAAACCACATGTCCAAGGAATTTCAATGACTCAAGACAAACTTACAGTTAGAAAAATTGGCAAAAAGCACATAATCTCTCAAAGTCTGGAGCATAATCCTCACATATTGGTCATGATCCTCTCTACTCCTTAAATACATAAGGATGATGTCGATGAACACGATGATGAAGGAATCAAAATAAGGCCGGAATACTTAGTTTATCAAATCCATAAACATGGTTGGGGCATTAGTCAACCCAAATGACATCACCAAGAACTCATAATGACCATAACGGTTCCTAAAGATTGTCTTTAGGATATCCTCCGTCCGAATCATCAACTAATGGTAACCAGATCTTAAATCAATCTTAGAAATCACTCCCGCTCCCTGAAGTTGGTCAAACAAATCATCAAAGTAAGGTATAGGATAACGGTTCATCACCGCCACCTTATTAAGTTTCCTATAATCAATATACATATACATAAAGCCATCTTTCTTGTTCACAAACAATATAGGATCTCCCCAAGAATACATACTCTTTACAATAAAACCATTGCCAAGAAGATCCTAAAAATGGGAATATAGCTTCTAAAGCTCGGTACGAGCCATACGGCAAGGTGACATAGAAATAAATAGGGTGTCATGCTCAAGGTCAATAGCAAACTCAATCACAAACACTAGGGAAATACCAGGCAAGTCGATAGGAAACACATCAGGAAACTCACACACTACAATAACAGAGTCAAGCGACGGACTAACACACTAGTAACACAAATATAAGTGAGATAATACTTGCAACCCCTCGAAATATGTCTCTTAGCTTGAACATAAAAAATAATCCTCATCGGATCACGGCTAACCGCTTCTTGCTACACATTTGGGGGTATGTCAGGCATGGCCAAGGTAATGGTCATTCAAAATAAAACATGACCACATGATAGTGGGATAACCAGTCTATGCCTAAAATCACATCAAAATCCACCATATGAAAAATAATTAGATCAGCATAACTATGAACACCACTAATAGTCATAACACATGATCTGAAAACCTGATCCACTACTAAAAAATCATCGACTGAGGTAGAAACACAAATGGCACAATTAAAAAATCTCATGATAACTCCAACTATGCTGCATAATAAGAAGAAATATACGAATAAGTGGATCCCAAATCATATAAAGCAAGGGTTGAATGGTGGCTCAACAAAATCATACCTGTAACAACAACATTCAAAGACTTTATCTCAAGTCTAGTAGGTACTTTATGTAACTGATCATACTTTCCACCTGGCAAGGCACCTAACCGACCTCCCATCGTTCCTACCTAAGAACCTCCTTGAGTACCCTAAGAACTACCTCTGGGACCATAATAACCACCTTTAGCTAAGGGATGAATTGCTCTACTAGGGGAAGCACCCTGTGTTTAAACAACAATCGCCCCACAACTGAGCACTCACACAAAAAATTATAAAATAGACCCAAAGACATAACATACCCTCTGAACTAAACAAGAACCAATAAATCTGGCTAACCTGGAGTAACCACGATGACTAAATTAACAAAAAAATGAACCCCTCAAAGACTAACTGCCACTTTTACTAGGGTGGTCTCTGGCACTAGACTAACCTCTATCAGTATTTTTTAGTGCTCCCTAAATAGGTCGACAAAGCTAACACTGAGACTTATGGGATGGATTTGAAGGATACCTACTCAAAGAACTTCTATATCTGGGTTAGGAACTACGATGGCTCACACTAAACCTATCCTGAAACAAATGCCTCTTATTACGGCCCTCACGACCCTCAGGTACATCTTCTCTATAAATTAAGCATGATCTGACACCTCAGTAAAAGACCTACCTACAATAACTTAATGCTAAGTGAACAGATAAATGGGGAGTCTCTACCCTATTACAAAGCAGCAAACTCTCTCATATGTAGTATCCAAAATAAAAGTCACATGTCTAGAAAACTCATGTAAATGAGCCTCATATTCTGAAACTATCATGGAGCCCTACTACAATCTAGAGAACTAAACCCTCAAATGATCCCTAAGGCTGCGAGGCATGTACTTCTCCATGAATATCTTGGAGAACTGAGCCTATGTCAAGGGAGATGATGCAACTTTTCTAGAATTTGTATAACCTCTAAACTAATGTCAAGTAGCTAAGTCCAACAGAATTGTGGTGTAATCCACACCACAAGTATCAACAAGGCCCAAATTATAGAGCATATCCTAATAAATAATTAGGAACTCATATACATCCTAGCTCGGTGCACCAGAAAACCTAGGTAAAGCTAATCTCAAGAATGTACCCTATATCCATTGCTCCTCGATAAACATCATAGGCTAGGCAATCATTGTCTAAGAAACTAATGATTGAGCAATCATTGGAATAAGAGCAACCTTAACTCTGGGAGCCATAGCTATAGGTTGCATTTCTACCTCAGCACAACTCTGATTTATAGACTTTGCACTATCAAATCACATGCCACCAACTGTCCCTAAAAGCTAAATTAAAGTATCCCTGAGCACTGAAGAGAAAATAAACATTGGTAGAACCTGGGTTGGTCCTTGGCCCACCATTTGCTGGAATGGAAGAATCTCAGCTCAGGAGCGAGAATAGGACCTAGCAAAGGTTTTCTATCCTTTACCTTTATTGGGGAAAATCACATGGTTTTCCATGAATTTTGGGTTATCCACAAATAGGACTAAGATCCCTAGAATTGGTCTTGAGTGCCTCATCTTGTATAGTGGATACAAGTGTCCTGGCTATCTGTGAAAGAGTGAAATCAAAGAAATATTTTACAAATCATCTCAAACTCCTACCATGATATTAGTGAATGAAGTAGAAAACTCCTAAGAATGTCCCATAGCCTCCCGATAATGGAAACGGATGTCATCGTTCTATTTTCCAGGACTCAACTAGTCACTTACTCTTGTACCAAAAATACTGTTGTAAGCTAGGCTTTGATACCAATTTTCACGACCCTATTTCTGAGTCATGATGGTACCTACTCTATCCCGCCAGTAGATAAGCCAAACCATAACTCAAAACTAAACTTAATGGGTTAACTTGGTGGAAAATACCTAACTTAGGTGGAAAATAAACAACACAATGGATAAATAAGTAAGACATTCGACATTGATAAAAGTAGTCATTATAAGATACCATCCCACTAGGTATAGCCAGTATAAGAGCATCTGATAGTATTACAACTTAAAGACTTTGAAAAGTCAATAACATTTGTCTCAGTCACAAAAGACCTAATATCAAAAGAAAGAAGTAAATAGGTGACTCCTACTCTAAGATCTTACCCTATCTCTAGAATATAAACATAGCATGAGCAATGATCAACATCGATAGCTTGTACTAGTACTCAGATTTGCACCAAAAAGTTGTAGAAGTCTAGTATGAGTTGGAAATAGTGGGTACTTAGTAAGCATCATCGGTCGACTAAGCTAAATCATGGTATAAGTATGGTAAAAGGCAAGGTAACATAACTAAGTCAAGGTACAAAAATGAACTAAAATCACCTCCAACACTTCTATATATAACAGGTAAATTACCCAGAATAAAAATATAACACAAGGAATCAACACATGATAATATCATCATAAAATATAATTAAATAAGTGAGAATAATAACGCATTACAAGGCATCACACAAGCAGTCACAAATTACAAAATTAGCTCCCATACACCAATTGGGGCTAAAAGTAAATAACTCATTAAAGACTCCCATATGCCTGGAGAGTACACTCAAATATCAAATAATGAAATCATCTATCATTACAACTAAGTAACTCTTTATTTAACCATGATTACACACTATACAAACATTTTACAATGTATCCATATTCCATAATCTTACCTTTATTTAATAGCAATATCATTATTACTCACTAGTCCCCATTTATTAGCTAATCATCTCTTATTAACTAATTCATTTGAGTACTAGTCATCACATAACCTCTAGTCAATATTTAGAAACTATTCACCACATATACATCGATCTCTATTTACCATCTAATCCTTTCTTATCAACTAGTCATTATATATCACTGAAGAACAATTCACCACTAATTCTTATTTATCACGAAGCATCAATTATACCTCCTTATAATCAAGTATAACTTTTGAGTTACAACATGCATCCCCAAGTTTAACGACATACCCAACTTGTATATATATATAATCTTATCATATAAATAGTTGGACTCAAATCGGTAGATGCATACATAGGTACATCGAGATAATCATCCTGCAGCCCTGCCAAGTATCAATGTATCATCATAATCATCCTCCAAAATCAAATTGAGTTTTACCAACATTATCATCATTCTCTAGAATTGAATCAGGTATAATCGACATAATGATCTTTTGAAATTGAACCGGGTATCTAATCATCACAGTCATCTTTTAAAACTAAATCGAGTATATAATCATCATAGTTATATTCATTAAATTGGGTATAATCAATGTCATAAGTGCTAATTTAATCACACATCATGATTTCTATCATAATTAATTGTACAACTTCACATATAATTAATAAGCATAACTTCTAGCACAAATGATGCTGCCCAAACTGGGGCCTTATCTTAATGCGCATCCCAAGTCCACCCAAGACCAGGGAGCACCCCCTTAACCCAACCTAACAACCTTATACAATCTTAGATGAGCTAAATTTTGAGCATGAAACAAGAATGTGCAATGCTCTCATGAAGAGTTTGGGATAGGGTCATAATAATGACCAACCCAACTAAGTCTGTCCATACCAACCAACCATCAATACCATACCAAATAAAAAAAATATCAAACATAGTATGAAAGTCAAATCGAAAATGTAATATAATGGAACAATGAGAAACTATATCCGATGATGCCAGCCTTCCATCTTATTCCAATGCCAAGGCTGACATAAATATCGATCCCGCCCATTCCAACCCCATAAGTACCACAAAGCCTCTATCCAAAAGAATGCAAATATCATAAAGGGACATGCCCCCAAACATGGCCAAAACCAATATCTGGAAAGAAAACAAAATGTCTAAGCATATCAAACATGAAATGATGTATTTCGAAAGGATGAAAGCCCACCACTTACGTCCAATAAGCTGTCCCTGAATAAAGTACTCTGAAGAAGGATTTGAATGTCTGGTTCCTACATAGCATGGGTATATAGCCGCCAGTAGACGGTTTATTGGCTAAACACAAGCATGAATCTCGAGATAAGGATAAAGTAATTTCATTTATCAAAACCAAGTGAAACTATCCAATGCAAACAACCATACATATAGATAAGTGATGGGATAAGTGATCAAGTTTAGCATGCAATTTAAAACCTTAACCTGGGCCATGTAGCTTAGCAGTCCTACCTTTCATGAGCTATATGGGTTCAGCTCTTCCTGCTGAAAGTGTCCCGGTACGTAAAGTCGTACGACCAGGCAATAACCCTGGGCTGAATAGTACATCACTCTAATATAAATATGACACTCGCATGTGGCCATCGAAGACCTCTCATATCAGCAAATATTAGTTTTCGGTTTTGATCCCCCTGGGATTGCCACCTTCCATGGCTTAGCTTACACTTTCCGTTATTAATGCCCAACTAAAACCAAATCCAAAGAATCAAATTATTTATTTATTAAACAAGGATAATTGATAAACCAGTGGTATCATCACACCAACATATTTGTAAGCATTATCCATAGCCAAATAATTTAGATTCAGAGGACTCCCGCTGCCCTTTCCATTTACCATATTAACCTTTTGGGAGACTACCATGTTCTCCACATGCATTACCAATTATCTATTAATCTTTGTAAACCATTAGAAAACATTTAAGGTTTCATATATAAGTTGAAAACAAGCAAGAGTTCCATTAATATAAGCCAGTGCAACGAACATATCTTTAAAAGAATTTTATAAAACACCTTTGGGGCATAATATAATCAAAACCAAATTCCATTCCTATTTAAACCATTACCATACAATTCCATTATTCAAAACCACTATTAATGCATTCAAAACATAATTAAAACCATAAGAAATCATAACCAAGCCTTTAGCACCAAAACCCCCAAATCAATGATTGAAAACAAAAACTATGCAAAAGTAAAAACCATGAAATTAACCATATAACCTTTCCGTTAATAGAAATTATAATTGGGGAAGAGACTCATGCCTTAAACTAAGAAAATTAATGGAAAGAATTCACCAAGACAAGCCCCAAAGTAATTTCTTAGTTGAAACCCTCGCTCTTTTCCCCAAAAGCTATTGAGAGAATTATGATATATTTTGGAAGAGATTCAAAGTGTGTAAGAATAAAGTAATAGGGTAAATAACCTCCTTAGTTTATTACAAGTCTTGGGTCCTTATATGGGTAAGTAGGGAAATATCTGGAGTACCCCTACTTAAATCCCATAAAAACCTTACAAGGGTTACGACCGACCTCCTTATAAGTCGTAACCTAGCTTACGATCGATACCCACCCAATAGTAACCAATCCTCAATCATGGATTAAATATTTTCCAGTATATGACTCATACAAATAAGTTGGAACCTCAGCATATGTACCCATGATCTGTATCCCTGGCAGAATGTAACACTAGAGGATCAAACACTGAGCACCTTATAATTCACCTATACGACTTGTATCCATGCCTTACAACGCATACCCTAAAGTAGTATCCATTCCAGTGTCCAATACCATCCCACCAACTAACACTGGTCAGCCTATGATAGGTCTTCACCAATCGTACCCTAGCTTATGGCTCATACCATAAGTTGTAATAGGTCTAAAGAATTAGATTCCTGGAAATTTTCTATGGGTCATAACCTGGGATTCTTAAGTCTCCCCCACTAGAAACATTTGTCCCCGAATGACAGATAAGGTAGGGTAACCACACACAAAGTCATTTGCATTATCAATATCCCTTTAACAAAGTTTAAAATTAAACAGGCAAAAATATAAATCTTTTCTTTAACAAACTCAAAAAACAAAGATGTGTTCAGGCACACATACCTTTCATACGAATATCGGGAGAAAAAAATAAGAGTGAATACTTGGACTTCTTATCCTCTTCCGCTTCCCATATGGTCTTTTCTACCTTATGATTCTACCATAGAACCTTAAAAAAACCATATCCTTGGTCCGTAATCGACTATCCTGTCTATCCAATGTCTCAATTAAAACCTCTTTATAAGATAGAGAATTTGAGATATCTAACCCTTTCAAAGGCACAATCGAAGACAAATCAACAACGAACTTCCTCAACATTTTAACATGAAATGTCGGATGAACCAAACTCAAACTAGATGGAAACTCCGACTCATGCGCAACATTGCCCGCTCTTCGCAAAACCTCATAAGGACAAATGAACGAAGGACTGAGCTTTCCCTTTTTGCCAAACTACACTATTCTCTTCATAGGAGACACCTTTAGAAAAACATCATCCCCAACTGCAAACTCCAAATATCTACGCCTAATATCCGTATATGACTTTTGACAACTTTGGGGGAGCCTTGAGCCCATCTCTAATCACCTTTACCTTTTTCATATCTTGACAAACAAAATTTGGACCAAATAAATCAACCTTGCCGAGTTCAAACCAACCAATAGGAAATCTACATCTTCTACCATACAATACCTCAATAGGAGCCATACCAGTACTCTTATTATAGCTATTCCTGTAAGAAAACTCTACCAAAGATAGATGCTCTACCTAACTACCACCATAATCAATCACATAGGCTCGAAGCATATCTTCCAATGTCTAAATAGTTCTTTCTTCCTGCCCATTCGATTGTAGGTGGAAAGTTGTACTCAGTCTTACCATAGTCCCCAACCATATCTGGAAAGTCTACTAAATGTGGGACATAAACTGCATACCACGATTGAAAATAATCAAAATAGGAAACCCATCCAGTTTCACAATCTATCGAAGATAATGCTTCGCATAATCCTTCACTAAAAAGCTAGACCGCATAGGAAAGAAATGCACAGACTTAGTCATCCTATCAATAATGACCCAAATAAAATCAAATTGGTTTTAAGAACGATGAAGACCAGTAACTAAATCCATATTGATCTTTTTCCACTTTTATTCAGGCAACTTAATCTCTTGATACAACCCACCAGGCCTCATGTGCTCAACCTTAACTTGTTGGCACAGCAAGCACTTAGACACTAAGTCAACCACATCTCACTCCATGCCTCTCCACCAATAAATCTCCTTAAGATCATGGAATATCTTAGTAGAACCAGGGTGGACAACAAAGTGCGACTCGTGTATCATAGCAAGGATCTTTTACCACAAACCATCTACATCAGGAAAACACAACCTCTATTAGTACCACAAAGTACCATCACCGTTAATCTCAAAATCTACCACCTTTTTCTCACCAACGCTATCCCTAATTTTCATCAAGAAAGAATCCAACACTTGTTTCTCCTTAATCTCCGCACCAAGCGATTATCTAACCAATTCTAGAACCATCATACCACCGTCCTTGGAGTCCAAGAGATAAACCCTAAGATTTTCCAAATAGTGAATATCCTTCACCAATTGTCGATTTCCTTGTTCCACATGAGCCAAACTACCTATGGACAACCTGCTAAGAGCATTAGCAACCACATTAGCTTTACTTGGATGGTAGTGAAAACTTATATCATTTTCCTTGAGAAGCTCAAGCCATCTCTTCTACTTGAGTTTAAGCTCTTTCTATGAGAACACGTATTGCAAACTCTTGTGATCAAAAAAGATATCCATGTGGATCCCATAAATGCCGCCATATCTTCAACGAAAATACAATGACCAACAACTCTAAAACATGAGTAGGATAGTTCATCGTATGCACCTTCAACTACTTGGATGCATAGGCTATCACCTTGCATTAACACGCAACCAAGACCAACCAGAGATGCATAACAATAAACCACAAACCTATTATTTCCTTCTGGCAAAGTCAGGACTAGAGTCAAAGTTAACTTATCCTTCAACTTCTTAAAACTACTCTCATACACATCCAACCAAGAAAATTTCTTCTAAGTCAAATTAGTCAAAGGAGAATCTATCGATTAAACACTCTCAATAAACCACTTATAATAACAAACTAAACCCAAGAAGCTCAAAATATCAAATAGAGTTGTAGGTCTAGGCCACTTCTTTACCACAACCACCTTCTACGGGTCCATTATGATCCCTTCACTAGAAATGATGACCCAAAAAAGTCACAACATTCAACCAAAACTCACACTTAGAGAACTTAGCAAATAGCCAATGTTTTCTTAAGGTCTGTAACACCACACAGAGGTGATTAGCATGATTCACCTCACTCTTTGAATACACCAGAATATCATCAATAAATACAATGATAAAGATATATAAATACTGCTGAAACACCCTGTTCATCAGATCCATAAATACTTTCAAGACATTTGTCAATCCAAATGACATCACAAAAAACTCATAATGCCCATACCTAGTACAAAAATCCATCTTAGAGATATCTACCTCCCTAATCTTCAACTGATGGTACCCAAAATGAAGATCTATCTTAGAGAAGAACTTTGCACCTTGAAACTGGTCAAACAGATCATCTATCTAAGGGAGAGGATATTTGTACTTGACTGTTACCTTATTCAACTACCTATAGTCGATGCATATACTAAGAGAACCATCTTTCTTATTGATAACGCTCAACTTACACGTCAATTTAGTGCAACACAATCGTCATCAATATATTTACCCAACTTTGGAGTCGGGGTCGAACCCATAGGGAATAATGTGAGTGGTGATTAAACTAGTTTGAAACTAAAGCTACAAGTTACATTCAAACAAATGATACAAAAAGATAAAATGGGGGTTTTGGAGATTAGCAAATAATTGTTGGTCACTTTAGTTTTAGTGTTTGTAATCAAGAGTTTATGAAAAAACAGAATTATGTTCACTATGGGTTTTGGAACTTGACAGATACTAATAGTGATTCAAGATTCTCACGATAGGCAAGAACAACAGATTGTCTTTATCGAAGTTATGCCTAAATGTCTCTCGACCTACTTAAGCATTTAATTACCTAATTATCTCAGACTTAGGGAATTTATATTCACTGACCAGACTTCACGTCATCTTAATTAACCTTATTACAGTGTCAATTATTAAATTGAAAGTTTGTAGCTTCCAAGTCCCTGTCAATAATTCACTACCTATTATAGTTGATTTATTATCTCAAGCAAATCAAAGCAGGTGCTATCTATCATTTGCAACCAATAGAAAATAATTAAAACCTCAAAATTATCAAGGAGTCCTATTACCTTAAGAATCTTGAACACTTAGGAACTTACCAAGACCTAACCCATAGATTCCATAATTCTGGTTAAAGAGATTTAGCCACTCATAATGTAATAATCGATACAACAAGTTGAATTCATAATTTGAAAGATGAACTTACAGAAAGATGAATAGTAATGAGTGTTTCTCAGATTAGATCAAAGTAGAAATCCCAAAATATTGATGATAATCACTTCAAAGTTAATTGTTTTTGTTCAAGGCAAGAAAATAGAGAGAAAATAACAAAATATGTGTGTTCCAAAATAGGTTCAGCCTCCTCCTTAGAAAGCCCTAAACTATGCTTTAAATACTTCAGCCTAATTATGGAAACAAAATCACAGAGTTCAGTGTTCTTCTCAGATTAGGTGACGACATGCATGATGTCTTATCAGAGAGGCTGACAACTTATCACGAATGTCGTCAAATCCTCTTCAATTTTGACAATTTCTGCTTAAGGCTGATGGTGAATCCTGATGGCTTGTCAAAACTGTGATGACATATCAGACAATATTATCACTTCTTCACCTCAGCTCCCATGTTCTGTCTAAGGTTGATGGCGACTTTGATGGCTTATCACATGCCGTCATCACTTCTTCCAACTGAATCATATTTTCTGTTTAAGGCTGACAATGAAGCTGATAACCTATCAGAGTACTGATAACTTATCAAGAATGTCATCAGCCACATTCTCTTCTATTTTCTTCAGATTTCAATTGTTTTACTTTCGTCATTGTAGGTTCTTTTGCCTCTTGACTTGCACTGCAAAATCAAAGATAAAACAATCAAAAATGACAAAAATTGCTTAAGAATTTGCAATTATTCTCAGTTGAAAGTCTCAAATGTACACAGTTGATTGGAATTAATTGACCTTAAAGAAGGTAAAGATGGTTTTTAGATAATATAGATGATTGACTGCCAAATGTACTTTGTATCATCTTGGTTGTATTTTAGTTGCTTGAGGAAAAGCAATTATTTTAATTTGAGGGTGTTGATGTGTGAGAAGTATGGCATAAATTCAGCAACAACAACCATGAATGTACCAAGCTTACACTATCTAAACAAGTTAGCAACTAGCAACGTAACTAGTGTGCCCTCACTACAAAGTAGTCCCACTTCACTTTTATCAAACATCACATATGTAACCATGGGGACAATTAAAAGACGCTCATCTCAGAATAAAGTTCCAATCAATGTACGCCAAATACCATAGGCTTGCCCTTATTTTCATTACCAAGATTTTCAGACAGGTCAGCTAGGATCACTATAGGTCTTCTCTTTGGCTTGTAATGTAGGCTAGGGGCTGGTATGATACTCAATGATATTTAAAGTGACTAAGCCTCCTTGACACTACACTGGCTTCTAGGGTCTCACTTATTAACCTTTTTCTATTATTCATTTTTCTTGATCGCACATATTCAAGATGGGTGCGGTCTTTTTGACAATTATTTCTTCTTTTTCACAACTTTTCTTTTCTTATTCTTTTTCCACTGCACCCAGCTTTTTATTCCTTTCTTTTATTCTATTTTTATTCATACTCATTTTATATCATGCACCCTTATGGTAGCCACCCTCAACTTAGGCTATTTGGCTAAGTCAAAGTGCATAATGTCCAAGGAGGACCAGGGCCAAAACAAGTTCATTGTGATATAAATGGGAAGGTGATAGGTGTAATAAAAAGAATAGGCATTCAGGCTCAAAATCAGGATCAAGGGATATTATTTACACATGGAAGGTCATTTAGGCTAAAAGTGGACTAATATCAACAACGACCTATGATCCTTTCCTAACCGCTATCCTATAATCAAGGCAAGACCAATTGGGCAAGTTCTAGATTTAACACACAACTAGAACTGGGTAGTATCTCACACACACATAGCACAAAGGTACATCACAAGCTACTACCCATTCGGTTCATGCAATTGTTTAGCAATGGTTTTCATGCCACTAGTACTAATGCCATAACAAGATACACAATGGTCATATATAAATCCATATCACACAGTTATAAAATAGACCATTGGAGAGGTGTTCAAAAATCAACAAACAAATGTTAACTGCCTAAGGTACTTGTATTTCTCCTAGTCAACTACAACATTTTACAACAAATCACAATACGCCTAAACATGCCAGCTGTACTAGAAACAAGACTTCAGGGAAAAGAGGCACGACAATAAAATCCCCAAGAGGCTATCAACACCCATAAGTAGCCCCACCCTCAACTTAAAATCATGCAATGTCCCCAATATGTCAAACCAAAACAAGAGAGTTAGAAACATACATGTGGCACCATGGGTGCGAAGATCTTATACCAATCACATAATATGAATATAAACAATAAAATACCTTGGGTTGCCTCACAAGCAGCGCCCGATTTAATATCGCGGCATGACACAACTCAGCTTTTTCTTTTACCTTGAGGATATGAATTTCACCCCCAACTTAGAGTCCATCTTCTTTCCTTGATCATAGGGGGTGGTACAAAAATTAAGAAGTCGAGTAATGGATTGAGCGAGGTAAACCACTCAGACTTAAAGTGAGGTGTGTTTTTATGTTTCTTATCGTGTAAAATAAATAATATAAGATTCAAGACAAAGATTTCAATCTTATAAGGATTTCAAGAGAACTAATCATAGATCTTGGCTTAAGGTGGGTCAACGATCCAACTTCTAAATCCCCAAAATACATTCTAAGTCAAATTATACCCCGAACTAGGCTAAGGTATAAAAATCCACTCTTATATATATAGAAAGCCACAATTATCCCTAAGGCAGAAATTCTTCTTAAGTACTTTAACAAACTCCAATAGAAACTAGGGAAACCTTCATTAGTGTAAGCAACTAAGGACAAACTTACCCTAAGCATGAGTGTCTAAACTTTTTTTACCTAACTTAAGTAATATAAGGCATTCTTATGATAAACATGAGTAACCAAGTCCAATTCACCTAAGGCATAAGGAAATAAGTTCAGTGTTTAATTCTATGATTATAAATTAGCCTAAATGGTGCAACTAACCCAACTCTTGCATTTCATCAATCTAACAACTAAAACCCATCCAAAATCTAATACAATATCATAAAAATACTATGAAGTGTATTAATCTAACAAGGGCTAAACCTATCCTACCTCGACCTCGAAGAAAACTCAATGATGTGCTAAAACCATCATTTTTCCATTTTAAGAAGCCAATCTATAGTAAAAATATTATACTTAACAAACGAGAATAACGTTACCTACATTGCACTATTGTGCTTTGATTCCAAAAATAACACAAAACCCCAAGTGGGTCCCATACATAAAAATTGCATTTTCAAAACCAACCCAATATTCTAACACGATAAAGGAATAATTACCCTAAGAAATAGGTAAAAACTAAGATAAATTTGGTATAAAATCAATCCCTCAATATTTTGGGGTTTAAGGAAAGAAATCAATAAAATCCACCAAGAAAAGAGTGAATTCTTACCTCAAATCAAAAGATAATTATGAAAACAAGAGTTAATCTATCTTTCCAAACACCCACAAGCTTCAATCCTACTTTACCTCACTATTTATGGTTTAAGATCTTATGAAATGCATGAAAAAGGCTTGAATTTATGATATAAGGGTCTATTTATACCTAGTCCAGGCCCATCGGAGTCGCAATCCTGACCTGAGGCTCCACGATTGCGGTATCTTGGGCATGTACAAGCTTTCATGATTGGGACCTATAAACTACGATCAGACTAGTTCCCTGATAAGATTATCATAATCTCAACCCTTGGATCTCATTTCGGGCATCACAAGAAGACAACTAAGACATGGAAAAATTTTCAAGTCTTCGATAAGCCCTCGAGATTCATTCAAAATCCTGTATATGCAAATGAACTATATAAACACACTAGATTTGATATTTCATACTCGGTGGCATAATAGGATTTTTTATCTGAGATTATTTTGACCAAATGTGGGTCACACACCTATTTTTTATTTTCTTAACTTTTTGACCAATAGGTCAAAATAAGATTGGATGTCTTGTGACTCATAACAAAGGTCCACCCAACCTAAAATCAACATTCTAAAGTTGGTGGAATAGTAAATATTTTTAAACTTTTAGTTCTAACAAGTCATAAATGACTTAAGGTGGCTATAGAAATGCTCTAATAGTGAAAATAACTGGTAATATGGAAAATGACCTGAAGTGTCATAATATTTGAGAAGGGTGAACTATTTAAATCACTATCTGGTGAGAAGGTACACACCAATAATATCATCTTAACCACCATTTTCATTGGGATTTTACTAGATAAGGAAGAAAGTACAAGGGATCTACCAGAAGGGGGTAATAATGGAGAAAGCAAAGAGAAAGCCATTATCAATAAGAATGAATTTGTAACATCAACACAAAGCAACACTAAAATTTAGCTATAACCAATAAGACTCCGCAAAAAATTGACAAATTTATTTTTAACCTGCCTGTATTTGTAACATTAATTTTTAACTTGAATTATGATATGGGTTATTATTGGGGTGTTTTGGGAATGTTTCAAAAAAATTTAAAGGGGTTTAGGGACATTTTTTGACCCTGAGGTAGTGAGGTTCTATGAAAGTGGCATGCTACTCCACTTATGCTCTACGATAGAAGCATGGCAATAAGGTTTCCCTCCATGATAGTGGTGTACCGCGTTGCTGTGCATTTTTTATCCAGTTTTTGTTTTTTCACTTAGAGTAAGGGTATTTTTAATCCTTTACCATTAAATGACTTTAAAACACCAATCTGACCCTTTCCCTTCAATTTTCAAGTTCAAACACTACACTACACTTCTCTTTTTTAACCCCAAAATCAATAAAGGTCAATGGTTTTTCATGAAATTACAACACCGGGTTCCAAACTTTGGTTTCTCTTTGATTTCATCTATATTATAGGAATGTTTCTCTTTCCTTAACCTAAATTTTATGTTGTGGCATTAAATTATTAATTATTAAAATAATTTAAATTGAAGAGCATGAAAGTGGGTTGAGGGTTTTTTTTATTACTTGAATTACTTTTACCATGTTTTAACAGGACTATTGATGCTTTAATTGATGGTTTTGGGACTATATTGATGCATTGTTATAATCTTTAAAATGGGTGACATGGTGTTCACCAAAATTGATGAATTTTTGTGTTGGTAATGGCATTATCCTCAACCGATTTTGTAATCTTAATTTGGAATATGGATTTTTACATAATTTAGCTTATCTTTTGAAAGAAGTATATTGAATTAACTGATAAATAGATAAAAAGGATTTGGATAACCATGGTGGATATGGTTTGGATTTTAAACTGGTAATTAGGGTTAATTTGTTTAGTTGGATTGGTTTGGCATAATAGGAATAACTTACAAGCATATTGGTATGACGATAACAAATCGGTAAATGCCTTAATAAATGAATCCCTAGTTAATGGTTGGTTAATGTGCAAATTGATTTAATTTAGGCTTAAAGATAATTGGGTAACTCACCAATAAGGTGTAGTCTCGGGGGGGCCAACACTAGAAACCATGTTTGCTAATGTTGGGGATCGATATGACCATATGTTTGGATAAACATTATATTTTGGATGACTATCTCCTTTGTGTCTTTAGCCATTCTATAGTACATGCGGTTAACATGGATTGGGGCTCTTTCGGTAGGAAAAGTCAGACCTATATAGATCGTGCTTGCCTTTAGGCCTTATGAGCTATGTTTTTCAGGATAATTCTTTAAACCATTATATTTCATAGCCCTTGAACCCATCCCAGCATCCTATATATATATGTATAATTGTTTACATATGGTTTACGACTGAATTTTGGCAATTGCATTATTTTATCCCTTTCTCTTGAGTTACATGTCGGTGCTCGCCCTACTGATCATCACTAAATGCTATATCATTTCATGATTTAGGTATCAAGAAATTTTTCATGCTCTAATGTACCGTTAGGCGGTTTGATACTCTTATTGATCAGTTGTGAAGTGGTGATCCTCCATTCTTTAGAAAGCCAGGTCATTTCATTAGGTTCCTTATATTTATAGTACTTTTGAATTCTTTTGACATATTCAGGGGCATATCTTAACTTAGTTGCTATTCTTTGTTTAGAGGAGCTTATGGACAGTATTAGGATATCTTAGATGTGTTGTTTTGTCTCCTATATTTCCTTCGGTTTATATATCTTTGATAGATTTTTTTGGCTTCCACTGCTTATATTTATAAGCTCTTGAGTTGAGGCTAATGGGGTTGTCTTCGGCTTATTGTAGTCTTGAGATTGATAATCACCATCAGGCTCAGGTTTGGATCATGACAAGCTTGGCATCAAAACATGGTTAAGGGTCGATTGGTGACCATAAAGCCATGTCTAGTAGAATCCTTTTTATAGGTGTGTAACATGCCACAGTTATAAGAGGGAGGCTACGAGGTATTTAGAAATGTTTCCCCTTTCTTTTGTTCTATTTCAGACAATAGAGTCTAGTCATTTTGAAATTGCTCAAACTTCTGGCTTACGCACATTTCAAATCATGCCTCCCTGAAGATCTAACGGTCACAAAAACTCTACTAGAACCTCTCTCCAACCTAAGGAAAATATGGAGGGAACTCACCCTATTTATGAAAAATAGACCTAGTCTAGGGTCCCTGCTCTTAATTATACGGCTCCACATGGGATTCCACCGATCCCTACTAGACCTCTTCAATCTTCTTGGGGTGGTGATACATATTATTAGTCACTTCAGGGAGATATTTCGAATGTAGAGTTCCATAAGTCTGTCCATATGATTTCCTATATTATATCATTATAGTCTTATCAGTCTGATCCTATTGGTCTTACTGCTAATTCATCTAAGGTCATCCAGGTTGGCCAGTTTATAAGGTTTAATCATCCAATATTTATAGGATCTAAGGTTGAGAAGGTGGATTCTTAGAGTTTTATTTGATAAGATTGAGAATATTTTTATGGTGATGTATGCTATCAAGTAAGAAGGTGTAGATTTTGCTACTTATTAGTTGAAGGATATGGCTTACTAGTAGTATAAGGAGTTGGAAGACATGAGGGATAATGGTTTAAAGCAAACAATGTGGGATAAGTTTTTAGGTACTATTCTTGATCACTTCTTTCCTCAAGAGTTGAGAGAGGCTAAGGTCAAAGAGTTAGTGTACTTGAAGTAGAGTAAGATGAGTATTAAAGAGTATGCACTGAAGTTCCAACAGTTGTGTCGTTATGCTTCAGAGTTGGTGTCTAGTATTAGGTACAGAATGTGGAAGTTTGCTTTTTGTTTGTCCTGTGGTTTGATGTTAGAATATAAGGATGCAATGTTGATTAATCATATAGACATATCTAGGATGGTGGTTTGATGCAACGGATGTAGGATAAAAAAAAATAAGCTAGTAAGGATGGGAGAAAGGCAAAGTAAGAAATTCAGGTATGCAGACCAGAATGCATATCAATAGAACAGTGGGAGAGATGGTAGACATTGGACTACAAAGAATAATTAGGAAAATTCTTATTCAAAAAATTATGCTCCTTATCCTAAGCCTTCAGGTGATCATTATTTTTAGGCCAGCAGTGGTCATATGGCACAGGGTGCCCAATCTTAGGTTAGTGGAGCTCTGTTAGCCCCACTTTATCCTCCTATCTATTTTTGTGGACAACTTCACTGTGGATATTGTGAGAAGGGGATGAACAGTTGTTTTAATCATGGTTAGCCTGGTTATCTACGGTGGAATTTTCCTATACATAAAGTTTTCACTGAAGCTAATAAGATCTCGGTCTCCAATTTTTTGGCTACTGCACCTAAGGGCAACACTTCTTGCATTGATAAAAAATGGAATCATCTCTATACAGTTCATACTTGTTAGGAGTCTAAGCATCCCTGGATATTGTTATTGATATGTTACAGCTCTTTTCCCTTAATATTTATTATTTGATTAATCTGAGTTCTACCCTAACTTACGTGAACTCTTCTATGGCTGTACATTTTGGTACTGAAATTTTTTTTGATCCCTTTTCTATTTCAACTCATATGGGTGAGTCTATTGTGACTAGAAAAACCTGTAGGGGTTGTGCAGTGTCCATTCATCGTAGAAAGACATTGGTGGATTTGATAAAACTTTATATGGTGTATTTTGATGTAATCCTGGGATATATTATCTTCATCCGTGCTATGCTTCTCTGGATTATAGGACCCTAAGGGTCAAACCCTAAGGATTTAAATAATTTCCTTCAGTTTTTCTCGATGATCTTCTTGAATTTTTCACGATAGGGAAATAGATTTTGGTATTGATCTTCTATCGAATATCCATCCTATTTCCATTCCTCCTTATAGGATGGCTTCATCTAAACTAAAATAACTAAATGAGTAGTTAAAGGATTTTTTTTATAAGGGTTTCATTCATCCTAGTATTTCTCTGTGGGGTGCACCTTTGCTTTTTTTGTAGAAGAAAGATGGGTTTCTTTAGATATGTATAGACTATTATCAACAGAATAAGGTTACAGTGATAAAAGTACCTTATTCCTAAGATTGATGACCTCTTTGATTAGCTTTAGGGTGCTAGGTGTTTCTTTAAGATTGATCTTCATTAGGGTTATCATAGGTTGAAAATTAGGGAGGTGGATATTTCCCAAGATTGTTTTCCACACCCAATATAGCCATTATGAGTTTTTGATTTTTGTCATTTGGGTTGACAACTGCTCCGGATGCTTTCATTGATCTTATGACTCGGGTGTTCAGGTAGTTTTTGGATTATTTATTGTAGTCATTATTTATGTCATCCTAGTGTACTCCAAAAGTGAGGAAGATCATGTCAATCACCTCTAAATTATGTTGCAAACTTATAAAGACAAGAAATTGTATGTCAAATTTTCTAAGTGTGAATTTTTGCTAAGTGTTGTGAACTTTATCGGGAAAGTTGTTTTTAGTAAAGGGATCAAGGTGCATCCATAGAAAATTGAGGCAAATAAGAAGTGGCCTAGACCCATAACTCCAACAAAAATTAGGAGTTTCTTAGGCTTTACTAGGTATTATAGGAGGCTTGTAGAGAGTTTCTTATCTATTTCTACTCTGATGACAAAGTTAACTCAGAAAAAGAATAAGTTTCTATGAACCGTTGCTTGTAAAGGTATTTTTTAGAAGTTAAAGGATAGGTTGACTTCTGCTCCAGCTTTGACACTATCCTAGGGTAATAATGGGTTTGTTGTGTATTCTGATGGGTCTCGTGTGGGACTGGATGTGTTTTGATAAGGCAAGGTAAGGTTGTAGCCTATGCTCTTTGGCTGCTTAAGGTTCAGGAGATAAATTACCCGACTCACGATCTAGAGTTTGCGGTTGTGGTCATTTCTTTAAAGATTTGGCACCATTATTTGTATTGGGTGTATTTGGACAGTTATTCAGACCATAAAAGCTTGCAGTATGTGTTTATAAAGAAGGAATTAAATCTCAGGTGGAGGTGGTTGCTCGACCAACTTAAGGATTATGACATGAGTTTGCACTACCATCTAGGTAAAGTTAATTTCGTTGTTAATGATCTTAGTAAGTTTTCTATAGTGAGCTTATCTCACATATAGGAAGAGAAAGAGGATTGGTGAAGGATATTCACATGTAGGCTAGCTTGGGATTTTATCTTTTAGACTCTGAGAATGAAGGAGTGATTGTTCAGGAAGTGATTAAGTCATCTCTTGGTGCTGAGGTTAAGAAAAAATAGGTTATGGATCCCATACTCATGCAAATCAAAGATGATATGGGTCAATAAAAAGTTATGGCTTTTGAAATTAGGGGAGATGGCCTCTTGAGGCATCAAGAAAGGTTGGTAGGTACTAATATAGATGGGTTGTGAGAAAGTATTTCGGTTGAGGTTTTTGAGTCCATTTGTATAGTTCATCTAGGTTCACCCTAAATGTATCCCAACTTGAAGGAAATCTATTTGCAGAATAATATGAAGAGGGATGTGGCAAATTTTGTTGCTAAGTGTATGGTTTGTCAGCAAGTTAAGGTTGAACATTATAGGCCTGGTGGCATGTCTAAAGAGATAGAGTTTCCCATATAAAAGTGGGAGATAATTAATATGAATTTTGGTACAGGCCTTCTATGGTCTTAAAATCAGTATTATTCTATATGGGTCATTATGGATAGGATGACTAAGTCTGATCACTTCTGTCTTGTGAGGACTAACTACTCAGAAGAGGACTATGCTAAGTTTTTCATTCAAGAGATAGTAAAGTTACATGGGGCATCTGTGACCATCATTTTAGACTGAGGTACGCAGTTCTCTTCATACCTTTGGCATTCATTCTAGGAAGGTTTGGTTTTTAAGGTAAAGCTTAGCACCGCTTTCAACCCTCAAACGAATAGACAAGCAGAGTGCACTATTCAAACTTTTGAGGATATGCAAAGGACATGTGTAATTGAATCTAAAGGTAGTTAGGTCGACCATTTTCCTCATATTGAATTCACTTACAACATCAGTTATTATTCTAGTAGCCAAACGTCCCCTTTTGAGGCACTTTATAGTAGAAAGTCCTGGTATCATATTTTTTTGTTTGAGGTCCACCAAGCTATAGAGAAGGTGAAGGTGCGCAAATTCACCAAAAGTCTTTTACAAATGTGAGGTAAAGGGAGTTAGAGTTTAAAGTAAGTGATTGGGTATTCTTTAAGGTTCCTCCTTTGAAAGGAGTAATGATACTTTGGAAGAAGGGGAAGGTTAGTCCATGTTATGTTGGTCCATATAATATTTTAAGAGGAATTGGAAATGTAGCTTATGAATTAGATTTAACAGCGAGTTTGGCTTTGATTCACCCCATTTTCCATGTGTCCATACTTAAAAAGTGTATGGGTGACCCTTCTTTAATAGTGTCATTTGAGGATGTTGGTGTTATGGTTTCATTATCTTATGAGGAAGTCCTGGTTGAAATATTGAATAGGGAAGTTTGTAGATTAAGGACTAAGGATATAACTTCGGTGAAGGTTCTTTGGAGAAATCAAAAAGGTAGAAGAGGCTACGTGGGAATCTAAAGAAGATATGAAAGACAAATACCTGCTTTTGTTTCTAATGTTGGATGAAAGTGCTTAAGGTATAAATATCATCTCCTTATTATAAAATTTAAAGTTTGTCCTTGGATTCTGTTGGGTTCTCTATTATTATGCAAATAATACCCTAACTCCTCATTCAGGGATGAGTGATCTGGGGGGAACGGGGATAATCAAAGACTCCACAAAATCTTAATAAATTTATTTTTAACCCTCTCATGTGTGTAACATTTATTTTTTGCTAGAATTATGAAAAGAGATATTAAAAGGGTGTTTTGGGAAATTTTGGGAATTTTTTAAAGGGGTTCGGGGCCATTATGGGACCTCAAGGCAGTGAGGGTTCGCGATAGTAGCATACCACACCACTTATGCTCTATGATAGGGTGTGACACGGTTCCCTCTATAATAGAAGTGTGCCATACTGCTATGTTTTTTTCTTCTAGTTTATATTTTTCACTTAGGGTAATGGGCTTTTGGGTCTTTTACCCCATAAACGACTTTAAAACAACAAATTGACCTTTACCTTAGGTTATTAAGATCAAACACTACATATCTCCTCTATATTCCAGGCATGTTTCTCTTTTCTTAAACTGAATTGTTCATTGTGGCATCAATTTATTGAGTATTTATGTGATTTGGATTGATGGATTTGAAATTGTGATGAGGATTTTTTTGTTGTTATTACTTGAATTACTCTTCTCATGTTTTAAAAGGATTATTCATGCTTTAGTTGATTCTTTTGGGACTGAATTAGTGCATTGTTATAATGGTTGAAATGGGTGACATAGGTTTCATAATAATTGATGAACTTTGGCATGGTAATGGTGTTAACCTAAACCCACTTTTCAATTATCATATTGGAATATGGATTTTTACATAATTTATCTTATCTTTTGAAAGAATTGCATTACATTAATTGATAAATAGATAAAAGGTATTTGGATGCCCTTGGGGGCTATTGTTTAGATTTTAAATCGGTAATTGGAATCAATTTGTGTAATTGGATTGGTTTGACACAAATAGAATAGCTTTCAAGCATATTGGTATGACGATACCAAGTTGGTAAATGCCTTAATAAATTACTCCCTAGTTAATGGTTGGTTTATGTGCAAATTGTTTAATTTGGGCTTAAAGGAAATCATGTAGATCATCGATAAGGTTTAGTCCTGGGGGGACCAACACTGGAGAACATATTTTTCAGTGTTGGGTGTCTATATGACCATGTGTCTGGATACACAATATATTATTTATGGTTATCACCTTGGTATCTCTAATCATTCCTCAGTAGGTGTGGTTAACATAGATTGGGGCCCTTCCGATCGGGGAAGTTGTACCCATATAGCCCGTGGGTGCCTTTAGGTTGGTACGAGCTACATAGTTCAGGCTGATGTTTTAAACCATCATGTTTCATGCTATTATCCCTATCCTAGAATCCTATATATATGTATAATTGTTTGCATGTGGTTTGTGACTGGATTTTGGAAATTGCATTATTTTATCCCTTTCCTTTGAGTTACATGCCAGTGATCACCCTACTGACTGTCTCCATGCTATACTATTTCATGATGTAGGTTACAAGGACTTTTCTATTTCTCCTTAGTAGCATTAGGTAGTTTGGTACTCTTGTTGATCAGTTGTAAAGTGGTGAGCCTCCATCTTTCAAAAGGCTCGGTCATTTCATTAGGTTCCTTATATTTATAGTACTTTTGGATTCTTTTGACATAGTCGGGAGCATATCCCAACTTAATTGGTATTCTTGGTTTGGATAGTCTTATGGATAGTATTGGAATTTCTTGGATGTCTTATTTTGACTCCAATAATTCCGCAGGTTTATATATCTTTCATAGACTTGTTTGGCTTTCACTGCTTATACTTATGTGCTCTTGAGGTAAGTCTGAAGGGATTGTCTCCAGCCCATGATGGGCATGAGATTGCCCATCACGGCCAGGCCCGTGGTCGGGTCATGACACAAACACAACCCATACTAACAATCATATTGAAAAAGTAATTAGTAATTGGGGAGATAGGGAATGAATCTCCACTAAAAAGTGGATAAAACTAGATTTCAAAGACGTGAAAAAACAACACAAGAAGGGTAATGAGAATTATGGAATGACAACTACCTATAGCTAAATATACAAAGGATGTGGAGAATTCATCTGAACATCAAAGCAACAAAGAGTGCAATAGGAAAGGTCAATAATTAAGAAACGATAAAGAGATGCATTTAGGTCAACAACAATTGTAGGAGTTGATTTTATCACCAATAAATAAAAAAGTACCACCATCATTAAGTATCACAACAATAGAGGATGATAATCAGGTAAACAAGGTACAACATGCAGCTAATACTAAAATAGATAATAGAAAAAAGCATGAAAGAATGATGGAAATTAAGGGACAGACATTGAAATAGTGAGCATCCCAAAAAATCAAATTGAGTATAATGAGAAAATGTTGCAGACAAATGTAATTGCAGGGGAGGGGAAAGAAGATGTAATTGTTTCAATGCATAATGACCAAGAAGTTGTAGAGATCCCCAGTATTGTGTAAAATGATGAATCAATGATTGCATTGGGTGAAATTGAATCACGTAATAATGTGTTTCATGACATACTTAGTCACAATGTTTGTGAAATAGAAGGCCATCAACCAAAGGAGAAGAGAATGACTGGGTTGATATGCATAATGATGATCAAATTTGTAGAGATGCAGATATGTCACAAAGAGCTCTAAAGATCATAAAATCATAAACAAGAGTGAAAAAGGTAGGGAAGATGTGCCTCATCCTACAAGGGTGCAACCAAAAAGTAATATGGGCTCCAATAGCTTTAATAAATGATTAAAGCACTTGTTTGTTACATTAGACTAGTTTAGTCACAAAAAGCTTTCCAAATAGTGAAAATGTTGTACAAGTTCCATAGGTTTAAATTTGTTTATTTAGTAAACCTATACAGCATGTCATACATATTAATAAATACAAGAATAAGCTGCAGATGAAGGTAGTGAGCTATAATAGAAATGATTAAATCTGTTTGTTTACCAACCATGGTTATGTGGTGATAATTTTGAGTGAATATGATCAAATTAACTTTAAATTGCTGGAGATGGCATATGGTGTAGTGCTTTTTATATACTTTTTATATGTTAAATGTTCCAGGAATTTTAAACTCAAGTTATAGGATAAATTGTATAGCATAGCTAATGGTATGATTGATCCATGGCTAATAGGCAAGGACTTTATTGTGGTGTTGAACAAGAAAGAGAAAATAGGTGGAGTCCCCATTGAAGATGTTGAAATTGATCATTTTGAATCATTTATTGAATCTAGTGATCTTGTTCAAATTCCATTAAAAGGCAACCCTTTTATTTGGTGGAATGGTAGAGCAGGTGATGACTACATTATTGTGAAGCGTGATAGAGTATTAAGGAATGATGAATTTCATGTAGTTTTTGCCCAATCAGAGGTGGAATAGTTGCATAGACATGGAGCTGATCATGCACCTCGTCTTATTACTTGTCATACAAAAGCTTCTAATTTTAGCAAGCATTTTAGATTCCATAATTTCTTGACCTCTCCTGAATATTTTGAAGAAGTGGTTAGATCGAATTAGTATTCTTTTGCATCAACTGATTAATTTTTTTGTAATTCAAGAACAAGGTTAAAAAGCTTAAAAGAGCTCTTACTTTGTGGAGTAGTGCTACCTATGGTGATATATTTCAGCAGTTATTGATAAGAGAAAACATTTCAAGAATCATAGAAAAGTTACTTCATAAACATCCTCCTATTGAAAACAGAGAGGTAGTGCATATAGCTAAAGTAGATTACAGCAAATACCATGCTTGGGGAAGCTTATTAGGAACAAAAGGCTGTTAATAAGTGGTTTGAAAAGGATGCAAGTAATTAATAAAGAAAATCTAGAAATAATAAATACAGAAGTAAATACTCTAGATAAAAATATAATACCTAGTACATCAGAAATAAGAAAACCAACATATAATTACAAAAGTAAGTTTAAAAGATATAATCCAAATGATGAATATAATAAATGGACACCAAAATAAATAATTAGTTACAACTTTTTAGATTTAGACTGTGTAATAGACACAAATAAAATAATACAACTATGGGTAAGGTATATGTCAAAACAATTATTAGATAATAAAATAGAGACAACAAACACACCAGAATATATAGAAAAGACATTAATAGGAACAGTCAAATTATGATTTTTAAATCTAGCCAAAGTAAGTAAAAAAGTATTAAGATCTGATAATAAAATAGAAGGAACATCAACAACTACTAAAATACTACCAACAGAAATATTGGAAAAATATGAAATATCTATCACAGATGAATTTAGCAGTGTAACAACAGAAGAAGATAAAAATAAAGAAAAAGATATAAATAGAAATTTAATGTTAAATCTAGCAATATGTAATATGTGCTATACAGATGAGTATACGTGTGTATTTAAAAAATATTATTATAAAGGAACATATAATATAGAAGAAAGTAAAAAAATAAGAAGATTATATTTTAGTAAATTACCTGAACCATTTAGTTCAAAAATAATAAAGAGTTGGGATGAAGCAAAAACAGTAGATACACTAGGAGCAGGAATAAAAAATTTACAACAATGGCATAGAAATCTATGAGAAAAATATAGAGAAGAAATAAAAATGGAAAAAACATTAATAAGAAATTTAGCATGTTGCAAAGAGTAAAATAACACCTCAATTTGAATGTGAAGAAAGATATTATAAGAAAAGAAAAAAGACATAAGAAATATAAGAAATACAAAAAGCAGATATAATATTAGGAATAAAATGGTTAGAACAAGTAAAACCATACAATATAGAACATACACTATTATCTATAACATATAATAAAGAGAAATTATTCATAAAAAGAACTTTAACATGATATGAAAATATATGTACTTGTAAAAATAATAGTAGAAGAATATTATAATAGGTATTATACACCTATGATAGATACAGGAGCAGAAGTAAACTTATTTAGATACAACTGTTTACCAGAAAGTAAATGGAATAAATTAAAAATACCAATAGTAGTCAAAGAATTTAACAATGAAGGAAGTTTAATTACATATAAAGCTAAAAATGTAAAAATACAGATATGGGATAAAATAATAACAATAGAAGAAATCTATAATTATGAACTAACATCAAAAAATATGCTTTTAGGAATGTCATTTTTAGATAAATTATACCCACATATAATAACTAAAACAGATTGGTGGTTTACAACACCATGTAAACAAAAAGTAAGAACAAAAAGAGTTATTAATAAAATAAGAAAGAAAATTGATTGGATAAAAGGAAGTGAAAAAACTAGACAAAAGTTAGAAAATATAAAAAATGCAGAAGACACAGTAGAACTAGTTGTATTTTCGACAAATAAAAAAAATAACCATTTTTTCAATAGATAAGGTAGAGATAATAAAGAAAAATTAAGACAATTATATGGTGAAGATCCATAAAAAAGGATGGGAAAAACATAAAACTACTATAAAAAATGAATTAATAGATAAAAATAGCATAATAACTCAAAAATCATTAACATATAATTTTGACGATTTAAAAGAATGCATATAGATGAATTATTAGAAAAACAGTATATACAAAAAAGTAATAGTAAACACAATAAGATCTATTACGAAAGGAGTTATTTCAAAAGAAGTTATGGATCAATTCTGTAAACAAGTTGGCCAAAAATACGATGACCACATATGCAGCAGATGTAGTGGTAGACATAACTTTATTCCATATGTGATACTACAATAGCAGGAAGATAAAAAAGCATCAGATACGACAAGAAGAAGATAAAAAGAAAACAGTAACAGAGCAATAATGGAAGCAGACAAGATATTAAACTATGAAAGCGACATATAGACAAATTATATAACTTTGTTGACCTCCTTTTCGTAAATAATTAGCTTTTAGCTTTTTGATTTTTTTGGCAAAGCTTTTAAAGTCTTTGTCTTTTTTCCTTACTTTTGAAATTTTGTAGGAAAAATGTAAATTCTAAGAATAGTATATAGGTAACGTGTAAAGTTATATTAGGACAGGTGTAAAGATGTAAAAAGTTTACGCAATTTCTTAGGATTATAAATAGAGAGCATTTTGCTCAGTTAGAGGTAAGTCTTCATGAGTTGAAGCAAAACCCTCTCTTGTACACAAAAAACTTTTGAATTATTTAATAAAAACAGGTATATTTCCAAGGAAAAGCTATGAATCAGACAGCTATGGAAAATCTAGAATTATCAGATTTACCAGAACAGGTATTTATATTTATGATTATGAATAGCTAAATTCATAAATTCCTGACAATCATAATATGATAAAATAAGTTCATGTTAGCTATTTTATAGTAGAATTATTCGAAAAATAGCATGTTAAGAAGTTTATTAACAAAGAGGAAAAAGGAGAAAAATCCCTAAGAACTATGACATCTTAAAGGTGAAACCGGTGAGGCAAGAAAGACGTGATAAGGGGAGTAGCCAAAGTAGAGGCGCTGTTTAAGGAAAAAGTATCCAGATTACCATGCTAATAGTGACCGAAGAACATATTATTTCAGAATAATCTAGTATATAGTAATCTAAAATGATCATATTTTGTTATGTGTATGATTGAGGGAATATTTTGAAAAAGCATCATATGAAAAATAATGCTTATTTATCTGAAGAAATGGTAGATAAATTTAAAATACTTGTTTTGTATATACTTAAGGATATAGAAATTGTAGATATAAGAAAAATCATATTGGAAAAAATATTTGATAAATATTTTATTACTAGAATTAATTATATACCACACCTACCTACCTACTCTTACAAATACTTACATACCAAACCTACACATCAACCATGATAAATAATGAAAATTGGAAAATGGATATGAAAAATATACAATTAATACAAAAACTAATGAAAATAAATTAAGAAGAATATATGAGAACTAAAGATATAAAATATATAGAATTCTTTAATGAAAATATAGAGAATTATTAAGATTAAAACGAACAACAAATAAATACTATGATAAAGCAATTAATTACTAGAATCCAATTCCAAGTTATCCAAGTTATTCGTAGAAACCTAAGCATTATATGGATAATATGACAAGATATATTCTAATTTTAAGGATAATTAATTGAAATCATATTCATGGGATACTAAATCAGTTCAATTTATGAATAATTCCATGTGTAAATCATATTCTAAACTGTTTTTTAATACTAGTTGTTTTATGGTTTTATTTATCCAAATTAATATTTCTTTCAATTGTTCTCTTCCTTTTCTAAACTGGTTTCTATAATTAATTTCTTCGTATAGCCAACTTTGTTTTTCTCTAACTCTTTGAATATATTCTAGCATTTTTAATCTATATAATATCCATCTGAATAATAACTGTCTGAATTATTTCTACCATAGAAACCTATATTTTCTAATTCATCTTCTATCCAATTAGTACTTAGTAACTCATCTTCATAATCAAATATTTTTTCCATATTATTTTCTTTATGTCTTCTAATTCTAAGTCTTTTATGATATATAAAACTAGTATCTTAGTTTCATCAGCTATATATATCTTGTCATATTACCCATATTATGCTTAGGTTTCTATGAATAACTTGGAATTGGATTCTAGTAATTAATTGCTTTATCATAGTATTTATTAGTTGTTTGTTTTAATCTTAATAATTCCTCTATATATTTTATATCCTTAGTTCTCATATATTATTCTAAATTTGTTTTCATTAGTTTTTCTATTAATTGTATATTTTTCATATCCATTTTTCAATTTTCGTAATTTATCTTGGTTGATGTGTAGGTTTGGTATGTAAGTATTTGTAAGAGTAGGTAGGTAGGTGTGGTATATAATTAATTCCAATCATAAAATATTTATCAAATATTTTTTCCAATATGATTTTTCTTATATCTACAATTTCTATATCCTTAAGTATATATAAAACAAGTATTTTGAATTTATCTACCATTTCGTCAGATAAATAAGTATTCATTTTTCAAAAGATTCCCTTCAATCATACACATAACAAAATATGATCATTTTAGATTACTATATACTAGATTATTCTTAAATAACGTGTTCTTCGGTCACTATTAGCATGGTAATCTGGATACTTTTCCCTTAAACAGCATCTCTACTCTGGCTACTCCCCTATCACGGCTTTCTTGCCTCACCGGTTTCACCTTTAGGATGTCATAGTTCTTAGGGATTTTTTTCCTTTTTCCTCTTTGCTAATAAACTTCTTAACATGCTATTTTTCGAATAATTCTACTATAAAGTAACTAACATGAACTTATTTTATCATATTATGATTGTCGGGAATTTATGAATTTAGCTATTCATAATCATAAATATAAATACATGTTCTGGTAAATCTGATAATTCTAGATTTTCCATGACTGTCTGATTCATAGCTTTTCCTTTAAAATATACCTGTTTTTTAATTAAATAATTCAATTGTTTTTTGTGTACTAGAGACGGTTTTGCATCAACTTATGAAGGTTTGCCTCTAACTGAGCAAAATACTCTCTATTTATAATGCTAAGAAAGCACATAAACTATTAACATACTTTACACATTTCCAAATTTACATCTCCTATTTTTGTTAGAAAGATAAGAATTAATAATGCTATACATGAAATGTCAAAAAGTCTATGCCTAAAAAGTTAAAGCTATTAATGGCTATTACTAAAAATTCTTCCTAACTATACAAATTACATAACAAGATTTAAAAGGGTATACAATAATTCACATGTCGCTTTCTAGATTTTATTATCTTTGTCTTTTTTCTCTTCCATTATTGCTCCGTTGTTATCTTTTTTTCATCTTTTCCTTATCGTATCTGTTGTTTTTTTTATCTTTTTGCTATTGTAGCATCACATCTGGAATAAAGTTGTGTCTGCCACTACATCTATTGCATATGTGGTCATAGTATCTTTGTCCAACCTGTTTACAGAATTGATCCATAGCTTCCTCTAAAATAATTCCTTTTGTAATAGATCTTGTGACTGGTAAATCTTTTGGTTTTAGGATCGTTTTGACCCATTTTCTTATCTCTTCTCTGTCATTTTCTCTAATATTTTTACAAGTAGAGTAAACCAATAATTGATTTCTGTTATAGTAAATCTAAATAGGGTTTTGATTTATATAATTACGTGCTAACTTAGTCAATATACTGCTAAGTCCAATAACTCTTTTGTTTCGGTAGAAGTCCGGTATCTGATTTTTGGTTATCTCATAATCATACTTTAGTAATTGATATATTACAATTTAAATTCAATGTAGAAAATTATATAGCAAAATATCTAGTAAAAAGTAAAGAAATAAAATCTAATAGTAATATATACCCAGATCCACCAAGGAGTCTAATAAACATTAAGGATACGACAGGAAAAAAAATAATAGGAGTTAGGAAAATAAAATTAGAATTTGAAATAGAGGAAGAAATGCAAAAAGCAAATATAATATTAGGAATAAAATGGTTAGAACAAGTAAAACCATACAATATAGAACATACACAGTTATCTATAACATATAATAAAGAAAAATTATTCATAAAAAGAACTTTAACATGATATGAAAATATATGTACTTGTAAAAGTAATAGTAGAAGAATATTATAATAGGTATCATACACCTATGATAGATACAGGAGCAACAGCAAATTTATGTAGATACAACTGTTTACCAGAAAGTAAATGGGATAAATTAAAAACACCAAAAGTAGTCAAATGATTTAATAATGAAGAAAGTTTAATTACATATAAAGCTAGAAGTATAAAAATACAAATATGTGATAAAATAATAACAATAGAAGAAATCTATAATTATTAACTAACATCAAAAGATATGCTTTTAGGAATGTCATTTTTAGATAAATTATACCCACATATAATAACTAAAACAGATTGGTGTTTTACAACACAATGTAAACAAAAAGTAAGAGCAAAAAGAGTTATTAATAAAATAAGAAAGAAAACTGATTGGATAAAAGGAAGTGAAAAAAATTACACAAAAGTTCGAAAATATAAAAAAATACAGAAGACACAGTACAACTAGTTGTATTTTCGATAAATAAAAAAGAAATAATCATATTTTCAATAGATAAGGTAGAAATAATAAAGAAAAAATTAAGACAATTATATAGTGAAGATCCATTAAAAGGATGGGAAAAATATAAAACTACTATCAAAATTGAATTAATAGATAAAAATAGCACAATAACTCAAAAACCATTAACATATAATTTTGACGATTTAAAATAATTTAAAATGCATATAGATGAATTACTAGAAAAACAATATATACAAAAAAGTAATAGTGAACAATAGTCCAACATTTATAATAAATAAATAGAGTGAACAAAAGAGAGGAAAAAGTAGAATGGTTATTGACTATATAAATTTAAATGCAAAAACTATGAAATATAATTATTTAATACCAAATAAGATATTAAAAATAAGACAAATACAAGGATATAACTACTTTAGTAAATTTGACTGTAAATCAGGATTTTACCACTTAAAGTTAGATGAAGATTCTAAGGTATTTGACTGTACCATTTCACAGTCAATGGTATACAATTTACAGTCATCTTGCTATGAACCAATACTAGAACTAGAGTATATATATCAACATAACCTATATACGTTTAAATAAAATGAACAAAGAAGAATTTATAATAGATGAAAAAATATATGAAAATCACGAAGGATTAAAATTAAAAATAGTATTATCTAATTTAGGAAGAAGATATAGGAAAATAGGTGAACATTTATGTCACGCCTCAAAATCCCATCGGGCCGGACTGGCACCCGAAGCCGAGAAGGCCCGGGAGAACCCGTTCAAATACCTGTACTTTCACTTACATGTCACCAAAAATTTGAACAGCACTTCGTTGCATATAGAAGGGTCTAATTACCTGTATCAGTACAACACGCACAAATATATATATTTAATACTTGGCCGTCGGGGCCACCACATATACAAATATAACATCACTATATAAACTTCCATGACTTTACCCTTCCTTATGTCTACAAAGCCTCTAGGATATACATGACATAACTAGGGTCAGGATAATAACAAAACATAAGGAACCGACTCGGAAAGCTTCGAAGCAAACTGGAGCTCACCAACAATAGCTATATGACCTGGCTCCTATCTATGCTGTGAATGAGCTGAAGCACCTGTGCCTGCAGCATGAAATGCAGGTCCCCCATGAGGGACGTCAGTACGAAATATGTACTGAGTATGTAAAGTTGTAAATAATCATATGTGATATAGGGGATCAAGAAAATCAAACGCAAGTGAATAAATCATAATAGAAGTGAACCATACTTCATAAACACTTTTAGGATCATGTACATTATTATTAATCTGAATTGGGTTCTTGAATTCAAACATATTTGTGGAACGGTATACATTCGTTCATTTCATTCTTTACAATTATCATTCGCCATTACCTCCTCCTCCCGAACCTCCAACCACCTAACAATAATCAATAATGTATCGTACTGTGACCATTAGGCTGCCCCCAGTACATATCAACTGGGATCGGCCCATGCTAGGTTTTTGCCCCTGGGATACCACCCATAAACACATAAATAGGGATCGACCCATGCTAGGCTTATGCCCCTGGGATACCACCCACACGTATATCAAGTAACACACATTAGAGATCTTTCCAATAACTTAGTTCAAAAGCTTTTGAGATTATTACATTAGTGTTCATGCCAATATAGTACCTTTGGAACAATGATACATCAATAGGAATCAAGTAATAGACCTTCTATACAATAACAATGTCATAAAGACTCATTGGTACATCAACAATGTGTTTCAGAATCATCAATATCACAATAATGAAATAGGAGCCTTTTGGTATATCAATGAAACATTTTGACACTTTACAGAATGGAAACAACTTCGTTGGTAATGTAGAACAATACATGTTTTTGGACAACCTCGGAATCTTACTTGACAGAACATTGGTGTTTTCATGCCAAAGAACATCGTTAGAGTATGCTTTACATACCTCGTTGTAGATTCGGATACCAATTCAACACAACTTCCCGCCTTTACAAATCACTTCTCTACAATGAAATGTTTGGCATCTAGTATTAGCAACCCAACACCACAATTCTCATCCATAATTCCATACAACCAATATTTGCAAAACATTCCAAAAACCAACTTGAACAATAGGTTTATGTGTATATATATATATATAATCATCATTTCAATACCACGTCATCAATACCACATCATCACACCAAATCCCTTCACAATTCAACATAATCCAACAGCATTTCCCAATCATCTTTCAACAACAATCACATAACATACTTCTTATGCTCACACGCATATATATATATATATATATATATATATATATATATATACATATCCATATAAATAACACCAACATAATTTACATCCTTACCATAAAATGGCCCTTTTGATTTCGAAGTCCTGTTGGCACAAATAAGGGGTGCTTCTCAGATGCTGAAGTAAAACGAGTATAACTCCTTACTCAGATGTTGGATTTGGATGAAACCAATTGCATTGGAAAGAGGACTCAAAGATATTTTCTTTTGATAGGTCTCAGCTCTCCCAGTTCATTATATTGAGGGAGTTATGAGCATTCAAAGTTGACCCAAAAAACTGGCAGGCCTCAGTAGTTTGTGTGCAGGAAATTTTCCTGCACATTTACTGTTCACAACATTCCGGCCACCGTTTTATAGTTTTGAACGTGCTCGATTATATCCAAAACTTATCCGTTTTTGGAAATCTTTATATCGTTGGAACGATTATTCAATAACCTTCGTATGGAACCATCGACGAGCAAATTCCGGTATAAATAAAATAAAAAATTAATTCCATATAAATAAGACCAATACACGTACTTGAATACGCCAATACATGTACTTGAATACGGGGTGTTACATCCTTCCCCCCTTTAGGACATTCGTCCTCGAATGTTAGCGTAGTTATTCAACCAAAACAAGTTCAAGTCCACCATTAACATTCACATCATCACATAAATACTATGCATATATAAACAAAAACTTACTTGTTAATGTTCGAACTCCGTTTCTTGAACTTCCTCTTCATCTTTGAACAAATGAGGGTACTTAGATTTCATTGCTTCCTCAGCTTCCCATGTAATCTCTTCCCTTTGTTGATTTCTCCAAAGTACTTTCACCGATGCTACTTCTTTATTTCTCATCTTCTTAACTTGACGATCTAATATAGCAATAGGCATCTCCTCAAAGGTAAGATCTTTTGTTACTTGCACATCTTTTGTAGAAGTAATAAGGGATGGATCTCCGATACACTTTCGAAGCATCGATACATGAAATACTGGATGCACTGATGAGAGTTCCTGAGGCAGCTCTAATTCATAAGCAACTTGCCCACATCTTCGAATAATCTTATACGGGCCTATATATCGTGGACTCAACTTTCCTTTCTTGCCAAATATCATCACCACTTTCATTGGCGATACCTTCAAAAATACCCAATCGCCTAACGAAAACTCTAGCCCTCTTCTTCTACTATCCGCATATGACTTGTGTCGACTTTGGGTTGTTTTCAACCGTTGCTGAATCACCTTGACTTTTTCTATTGCTTGATACACAAGATCCGATCCGAACATAAGAGTTTCACCTGCTTCAAACCATCCTATTGGTGATCTACACTTCCTCCAATATAAAGCTTCATATGGTGCCATTTTGATACTTGAATGATAGCTATTATTGTCGGCAAACTCAATAAGAGGTAAATGATCATCCCAGCTGCCTTTAAACTCTATAACACATGCTCGTAGCATATCTTCAAGTGTTTGAATGGTGCACTCTGCTTGTCCATCTGTCTGAGGGTGAAAAGTTGTACTCAGATTCACTTGTGTTCCCAAACTTCGTTGGAAAGACTTCCAAAAGTTTGCAGTAAATTGAGTTCCCCGATCCGATATAATAGAAGTTGGCACTCCATGTAATTGAACTATTTCTTTAACATACAGCTTCGAATATTCTTCAACTGTGTAAGTGGTCTTAACGGGTAAGAAATGTGCGGATTTAGTAAGCCTATCCACAATCACCCATATAGAATCAAATTTCTGAGCTGTACGAGGCAAACCTGTAACAAAATCCATGTTGTTCATGTCCCACTTCCAAATTGGAAAATCTATGCATTGCATATAGCCTCCGGGTTTTTTGTGCTCAACTTTAACTCTTTGACAATTTGGACATTCAGCTACAAATTCTGCAATGCTCTTCTTCATGTCATTCCACCAATACATATCTTTCAAATCTTGATACATTTTGGTTGATCCTGGATGAATGGAATACCTTGAAAAATATGCCTCTGTCATAAATCTTCTTTCTTAGCCCGTCTATATCCAGCACACACAATCGGTTTTGGAACTGAAGTACTCCTTCTCACGTAAGCTCAAATACCTTGGTCACACCACGCTGAACGTTCTCCTTAAGCTGTAATAAAATAGGATCTGCATATTGCTTCTCTTTCACTTCATCTACTAATGAAGATTCCGCAGCATTATGTACGATAAGCTCTTTGTCCGGAGTTTCAAGAAGACGAACTCCTAGACTAGCTAATTGATGAAGATCTTTAATCATCCCTTGCCTTTATATAGGCGCCATCATAGCCTTACGACTTAACGCATCAGCTACCACATTTGCTTTCCCTGGATGGTACAAGATATCAACATCATAGTCCTTTAATAGTTCAAGCCATCTCCGCTGCCTTAAATTTAGATCCTTCTGATTAAAAATATGTTGCAAGCTCTTATGGTCAGTATATATATCAACATGAACCCCATATAAGTAGTGGCGCCATATCTTTAAAGCAAAAATAACTGCTGCCAGCTCAAGATCGTGTCTAGGATAACTTTTCTCATGTGGCCGCAATTGTCTAGAAGCATATGCTATTACCTTACCATGCTGCATCAATACACATCCTAAACCAATTCTAGAAGTATCACAATACACTGTATACCCTTCGGTGCCTTCTGGAAGTACCAACACGGGTGTAGAAATCAACTTGTTCATTAAATCGTGAAAACTCTTCTCACATGCATCATTCCATTGGAATTTGGATTCTTTATGGGTTAGCTTGGTTAAGGGTGCTGAAATAGCAGAAAAGTCTTTAACAAACCTTCTATAATAACCGGCCAACCCGAGAAAACTACGAATCTCCATAGGCGTTGTGGGCCTTGGCCAGTTCTTCACAGCTTCTATCTTTTGAGCATCAACCTTTATCCCTTCACTAGATACATATGACCCAAAAATGCCACCGACTTTAACCAGAACTCACATTTAGAGAACTTTGCATAAAGCTTACAATCACAAAGAGTCTGTAACGCCTGTCGTAAGTGATTGGAATGGTACTCTTCTGATCTAGAATAAACAAGAATATCATCTATAAAAACTATCACAAATACATCCAGGAATGGCTTAAACACCCTATTCATCAAATTCATAAAAGCTGCGGGTGCATTTGTTAGCCTAAATGACATAACTAGAAATTCGTAATGACCATACCATGTTCAGAAAGCTGTCTTGGGTATATCCTTCTCTTTGACCCTCATTTGGTGGTAACCTGACCTCAAATCAATCTTAGAAAAACACTTGGCTCCCTGTAACTGATCAAATAAATCATCAATTCTTGGGAGAGGATATTTATTCTTAATAGTCACCTTATTTAATTGTCGATAATCAATACACATCCTCAGCGAGCCATCCTTTTTGCGCACAAATAACACTGGTGCTCCCCAGGGAGACATACTAGGCCTTATGAATCCCTTCTCTAGCAAATCTTTCAATTGCTCTTTCAATTCTCGTAATTCTGCTGGGGCCATTCTATACGGAGGAATGGAGATTGGTTGGGTGCCTGGTATTACATCAATACCAAACTCTACTTCTCGTTTAGGAGGCAAACCTGGAAGATCTTCAGGAAATACATCAGGAAATTCATTTACCACCGGAACAACGTGAAGAGTTGGTGGATCTGCTTCTGTATCCCTTACTCTAACTAAATGATATATGTATCCCTTGGAAATCATTTTTCTCGCTTTGAAATAAGAAATAAATCTACCTCTTGGTGCACCAATCTTACCTTGCCATACAATAACTGCTTCATTAGGAAAATGTAAATACATCTTTTTTGTACAACAGTCAATTTTGGCATAACAAGACGCCAACCAATCCATACCCATTACAACATCAAAATATACCATTTCTAGTTCAACAAGATTGGCCATCGTGTCTCGACCACACACAGTTACTACACAATCTTTATAAACTCTTCTAGCAATAATAGATTCCCCAACCAGGGTAGACACTTCCAACGGCTTTTCTAACAATTCGGGGGTTCTTTTGAACTTTCCAGAAACCAAAGGAGTAACATATGATAATGTAGAACCGGGATCAATTAGAGCATATACATCAAATAAAAATATGGACAACGTACCTGTAACCACATCTGGGGAAGCCTCCAGATTTTGTTGATCCGCTAAAGCATAAGTGCGATTCTGAGTCCCGCTGGAACTGGCGACTTTTTTTTCATTTCTAGCATGACCCGCAGGTCATACACCCCTACCAGAATAAGATACTGGTGAAGATGATGCAACAGCTGATCCCGAAGGTCGTGCTACACCACCTGCGCCCCTTCGTGGGCATTCTCTCATCATATGCCCCGTCATACCGCACCAAAAACAAATATTTGTTCCCATTCGACATACGCCCATATGATGCTTTACGCATCAATTACATAGCTCTTGAGAAGGTCTCGATTGGCTCATGTTCCCTTGCCCATGATAACCCACTGATCGCGAACTATGACCCTCACTTCTTTGCCCAAACTGACTGCCTCTGAACCCCTGATGCTGTGGTGGAGCACTAGCTGCAGAATAAGAAAATAATGGCTTAGGTGGTCTAGCAGAAAATTGAGGTGTAAAACCTCCCTGTGGCGCCATAAAATGCCCTGTAGATCTGGCCCTCTTAGAAGATCCGCTTTCAAATTCCTGTGTTCTTTTTCTTTGCCTCTGATCTTCCATTTTCTGTGCAAATGCTTGGATCCTAGCTATATCCATGTCTTTATTCAGTGCAGCAATAGTACAATCCCTAACCAAATACGGATCCAATCCATTCACATACCGATGAACTCTGTCATTCGTAGTAGCTATAACATTAGGAGCATATCTGGACAAGGAATTAAATCGAAGACTATACTCCCTCACACTTGTATTACCCTGCCGAAGATTTAAGAACTGATCCGCACGGGCCTGACGAGTCTCATATGGAAGATAATGATCAATAAATGCCTCTTTAAACTCTTTCCAAGTAGCTGGGGGTGCATCAATGCCCCTTGACCGTTTCCAGTCGTCATACCAATATATAGCCACACCTTTGAATCTATACGCGGCTAACTCCACTGTCTCTCTACACGATACATGCATCACCTCTAGGGCCCTTTGGATCTGATCAATAAAGTCCTGCGGATCTTCATTAAGATCGGATCCCGTAAAAGTAGGCGGATCCATCTTAAGAAAATCTTGCGTCCAAAGACTAGTCGCCCTATCAGTACCGCTAGAACCCGCGGCAGGAATAGCTTGCCCTTGGACTTGCCCAGCAACTATACAAGTCAAAAGTTGCACTACATTTCTAAGATCTTGATCAACAACATTAATAGGTGGCTCTGGGGATATAGTTCTCCTCCCCCTTATTCCTTCCGGACTGGGGGAAGTTTCTGATGCATGCTCAGCTGGAGCCTCACTTTGATTAGCTGGTATAGTGGGTGACTTACTAGTCCCCTCTCCGGCAGCCACATCTTGCTTACCGGTATTTTTGCTTCTGGTAACCGGCATCATTACTATAATAAGAGAAACAAACTGATTCAGTGGTCAACTATAACTTCATATACAATATAAGCTCTATCGCACAATCTAAGACATGAAGAGAAAAAACAATTCCTAAATGTCCATAGCCTCCTGTTTATAGATGTGGTGCACAACACACCGATAAACAAGACTCTACATATACATGGCTTTGTAGACTCACTAGGACAAACCTCTTTGATACCACTTTTGTCACGCCCCAAAATCCCATCGGGCCGGACTGGCACCCGAAGCCGAGAAGGCCCGGGAGAACCCATTCAAATACCTGTACTTTCACTTACATGTCACCAAAAATTTGGACAGCACTTCGTTGCATATAGAAGGGTCTAATTACCTGTATCAATACAACACGCACAAATATATATATAATACTTGGCCGTCGGGGCCACCACATATACAAATATAACATCACTATATAAACTCCCATGACTTTACCCTTCCTTATGTCTACAAAGCCTCTAGGATATACATGACATAACTAGGGTCGATACAATAACAAAACATAAGGAACCGACTCGGAAAGCTTCGAAGCAAACTGGAGCTCACCAACAATAGTTGTATGACCTGGCTCATATCTATGCTGTGAATGAGCTGAAGCACCTGTTCCTGCAGCATGAAATGCAGGTCCCCCGTGAGGGACGTCAGTACGAAATATGTACTGAGTATGTAAAGCTGTAAATAATCATATGTGATATAGGGGATCAAGAAAATCAAACGCAAGCGAATAAATCATAATAAAAGTGAACCACACTTCATAAACACTTTTAGGATCATGTACATTATTATTAATCTGAATTGGGTTCTTGAATTCAAACACATTTGTGGAACGGTATACATTCGTTCATTTCATTCTTTACAATTATCATTCGCCATTACCTCCTCCTCCCGAACCTCCAACCACGTAACAATAATCAATATTGTATTGTACTATGACCATTAGGCTTCCCCCAGTACATATCAACTAGGATCGACCCATGCTAGGATTATGCCCCTGGGATACCACCCATAAACACATAAATAGGGATCGACCCATGCTAGGCTTATGCCCCTGGGATACCACCCACACGTATATCAAGTAACATACATAAGAGATCTTTCCAATAACTTAGTTCAAAAGATTTTGAGATTATTACATTAGTGTTCATGCCAATATAGTACCTTTGGAACAATGATACATCAAAAGTAATCAAGTAATAGACCTTCTATACAATAACAATGTCATAAAAACTCATTGGTACATCAACAATGTGTTTCAGAATCATCAATATCACAATAATGAAATAGGATCCTTTTGGTATATCAATGAAACATTTTGACACTTTACAGAATGGAAACAACTTCGTTGGTAATGTAGAACAATACATGATTTTGGACAACCTCGGAATCTTACTTGACAGAACATTGGTGTTTTCATGCCAAAGAACATCGTTAGAGTATGCTTTACATACCTCGTTGTAGATTCGGATATCAATTCAACACAACTTCCCGCCTTTACAAATCACTTATCTACAATGAAATGTTTGGCATCTAGTATTAGCAACCCAACACCACAATTCTCTTTCATAATTCCATACAACCAATATTTGCAAAACATTCCAAAAACCAACTTGAACAATAGGTTTATGTGTGAATATATATATATATAATCATCATTTCAATACCACATCATCAATACCACATCATCACACCAAATCCCTTCACAATTCAACATAATCCAACATCATTTCCGAATCATCTTTCAACAACAATCACATAACATACTTCTTATGCTCACATGCATATATATATATATATATACATATCCATTTAAATAACACCAACATAATTTACATCCTTACCATAAAATGGCCCTTTTGATTTTGAAGTCCTATTGGCACAAATAAGGGGTGCTTCTCGAAGCCCTCGAGACGGTGAACACAACTACGGAATCAATTTGCATTTTCTACGGTTGAATCACAAGATAATTGGAGTTGAAATTAGGCTAGGGTTTCTTATTTTCAATAATTGATGGATATGAGACTAATTATATGTATATAATGACCAATTTTCGTCCATGGGGTGATAGAAAATGACCATATTGCCCTTAAAAATTTAAGTAAATCCGAATCTGTCCATGGTGGACTGTTTTGACAGGCTAAAGTAATCGGCCATAACTCTTTGCTCCGATATCGGATTTGGGTGAAATTAGTATCTTTGGATAGATAATTCAAAGGTATTTCATTTCATATAAAGTAGGCCACCCAGTTCGTCCTGTACAAGGAGTTATGATCGTTTGAAGTTGACCCTAAAAATCTATTTTGAGAGGCTGAAGTAAAACGAGTATAACTCCTTACTCAGATGTTGGATTTGGATGAAACCAATTGCATTGGAAAGAGGAATCAAAGATATTTCTTTTGATAGGTCGCAGCTCTCCCAGTTCATTATATTGAGGAAGTTATGATCATTCAAAGTTGACCCAAAAACTGGCAGGCCTCAGTAGTTTGTGTGCAGGAAATTGTCCTGCACATTTACTGTTCACAACATCCCGGCCACCGTTTATAGTTTCGAACGTGCTCGATTATATCCGAAACTTATCCGTTTTTGGAAATCTTTATATCGTTGGAAAGCTTATTCAATAACCTTCGTATGGAACCATCGACGGGCAAATTCCGGTATAAATAAAATAAAAAATTAATTCCATATAAATAAGACCAATACACATACTTGAATACGCCAATACATGTACTTGAATTCGGGGTGTTACAATTTATATTTAATGTTAGAAAAAGAAGAATTAAAATTAGAAGATAATTCGGCAACCATGGTTAGAATAGAAAGAGAAAACGAAGAGATAGATAGAAAAAAGGAAATAGATAAAAGAAAACAACAAACCACAGAAGAAATACGAAAAATAGAAGAAATTAAAAATAGTAGGATTGTTGAATTAGAAAAATAACTACAAATGCTTAAAGATTTATATGAAAAAGGACAGAAAGAAAAAGAAGAAAAAGATAAAGAACAAAAATTATTAAATGAGATAAATCAATTTAAAAAAAAAATTAGAAATAAAAAATAAAGAACCAGAAACCAGTGAATTAGAAATAAATACAATAGATGCCGAAGAAACAAATAATTATGACTCAAAAGATAGTGAAACATATACAGAAATTCTAGAAAACATCGGAAAACTAGAAATTAATGAAAAATAAGAAGTAATTAATACAGAAAATCTAGAACTAATAAATACAGAAGTAAATACTCTAGATAAAAATGTAATACCTAGTACATCAGAAATAAGAAAAACAATATATAATTACAAAAGTAAGTTTAAAAGATATAATCTAACGGATGAATATAATAAATGGACACCAAATCAAATAATTAATTATAACTTTTTAGATTTAGACTGTGTAATAGATACAAATAAAATAATATAACTATGGGTAGGATATATGTCAAAACAATTATTAGATAATAACATAGATACAACAAACACACCAGAATATATAAAAAAGACATTAATAGGAACAATAAAATTATGGTTTTTAAACCTAGTCGAAACAAGTAAAAATTATTAAGATCTGATAATAAAACAGAAGGAACATCAACAACTACTAAAATACTACCAACAGAAATATTGAAAACATATGAAATAGCTATAAGAGATGAATTAGCAGTGTAACAATAGAAGAAGAAGAGCAAAATAAAGAAAAAATATAAATAAAAATTTAATGTTAAAACTAGCAATATCTAATATGTCCTATATAGATGATTATACGTGTGCATTTAAAGAATATTATTATAAAGGAACATATAATATAGAAGAAAGTAAAATAATAATAATAGAAGAAATCTATAATTATGAACTAACATCAAAAGATATGCTTTTAAGAATGTCATTTTAGATAAATTATACCCACATAAAATAACTAAAATATATTGGTGGTTTACAACAAAATGTAAATAAAAAGTAAGAGCAAAAAGAGTTATTAATAAAATAAGAAAGAAAACAAATTGGATAAAAGGAAGTGAAAAAATTACACAATAGTTAGAAAATATAAAAAATACAGAAGACACAGTAGAATTAGTTTTATTTTCGTTAAATAAAAAGGAAATAACTATATTTTCAATAGATAAGACAAAAATAATAAAGAAAAAATTAAGGCAATTATATAGTGAATATCCATAAAAAGGATGGGAAAAACATAAAACTATTATAAAAGTTAAATTAATAGAAAAAAATAGCATAATAACTCAAAACCCATTAACATATAATTTTGACGATTTAAAAGAATTTAAAATGCATATAGATGAATTATTATAAAAACAATATATACAAAAAAGTAATAGTAAACACAATAGTCCAGCATTTATAGTAAATAAATATAGCTAACAAAAAAGAGGAAAAAGTAGAATGGTTATTGACTATAGAAATTTAAATGCAAAAACTATGACATATAATTATCCAATACCAAATAAGATATTAAAATGAAGACAAATACAAGGATATAACTACTTTAGTAAATTTGACTGTAAATCAAGATTTTACCACTTAAAGTTAGATGAAGATTCTAAGGAATTAGCTACATTTAAAGCACCACAAGGATTTTATGAATGGAAAGTATTACCATTTGGATATAAAAATGCACCAGGTAGATACCAACATTTTATGGATAGTTAATTTAAACAATTATCTAATTGTATAGTGTACATAGATGATATACTACTCTACACAAAAACTAAAGAGGAACATTTAAAATTATTAGAACAATTTACAGATATAATAGAAAAATCGAGAATAAGTTTAAGTGAAAAGAAAGCTGAAATTATGAAAAACCAGATAGAATTTTTAGGAATACAAATAGATAAAAGTAGAGTAAAAATGCAACAACATATAGAGAAAAAAATAATAAATTCAAAAGAAGAATTAGATATAAAAGAGAAATTATAAGCACTTTTAGGATTAGTAAACCATGTAAGAGAATATATACCAAAATTAGCAGAGAACCTAAAGCCTTTACAGAAAAAATTTAAAAAGGATGTAGAATATAATTTCAACGAAGAAGATAAAAAATAAGTTCAAAAAATAAAAATACTTTGTAAAGAATTACCAAAATTACAATCCCAGACGAAGATAAAAAATTTACATATATAGTAGAAGAAGATGCAAGTGAATATAGTTATGGAGGAGTACTTAAATATAGGTACGAAAATGAAAAAATAGAACCTCATTGTAGATATTATTCAGGAACATTTAATGAAACAGAAATAAAATGGGAAATAAATAGAAAATAATTATGTTCATTATATAAATGTTTATTAATATTTGAACAATATATTGAATATAACAAATTTATTATGAGAACAGATAATACCTAGGTTCGATGGTGGTTACCAAGAAAAATACAAAACTCAGTTACGACGAACGAAATTTGGAGATTAGTATTGAATATATTAAATTTTACATTTACGATTGAAGTAATCAAGACTGACAAGAATGTTATTGCAGATTACATATCAAGACAAAGCTACTCAAACTGATTTACTAATGGAAGAAGCTGATATCAAAGATACCCAAACAGACTTAATATTACAAATGTTTGAACAAATGAAGTTATTACAAGAACGAGTTATCACATTAACTACTGAAGTTATAGATGTAAAAGTGCAGGTTGATGGTAGTATTCTAAATATTTCTCATCATCAGTTTCTAGGTCTAATTTTTTAATGTGCTCTTCCTGCACAGTATCTTTGCTAATAGCTTTTTCTTATTTTTTTATAGTGCTCAACCTGCACTTTTACATCCGTAACTTCAGTAGATAATGGGATAACTCGTTCTTGTAATAACTTTATTTGTTCAAACATTTGTAATATTAAGTCTGTTTGGGTATCTTTGACATCAGCTTCTTCCATTGGTAAATCAGTTTGAGTTTCTTTGTCTTGATATGTAATCTGCAATAACATTCTTGTCAGTCTTGATTACTTCAATCATAAATGTAAAATTTAATATATTCAATACTAATCTCTGAATTTCCTTCGTCGTAACTGAGTTTTGTATTTTTCTTGTTAACCACCATCGAACCTGGGTATTATCTGTTCTCACAATAAATTTCTTATATACAATATATGGTTCAAATGCTAATAAACATTTATATAATGAACATAATTCTTTTCTATTTATTTCCCATTTTATTTCTGTTTCATTAAATATTCCTGAATAATATCTACAATGATGTTCTATTTTTTCATTTTCATACCTATATTTAAGTACTCCTCCATAACTATATTCACTTGCGTCTGCTTTTACTATATATGTAAATTTTTTATTTTCATCTGTCAATTGTAATTTTGGTAAATCTTTACAAAGTATTTTTATTTTCTGAACATGTTTTTTATCTTCCTCGCTGTAATTATATTCTACATCCTTTTTTAATTTTCTGTAAAGGCTTTATGTTTTCTGCTAATTTTGGTATATATTCTCTTACTTGGTTTACTAATCCTAAAAATGATTGTAATTTCTTTTTTTGTATCTAATTCTTCTTTTGAATTTATTATTATTTGTACTATATGTTGTTGTATTTTTACTCCACTTTTATCTATTTGTATTCCTAAAAATTCTATCTGGTTTTTTTCACAATTTCACCTTTCTTTTCACTTAATCGTATTCTCGATTTTTCTATTATATATGTAAATTGTTCTAATAATTTTAAATGTTCTTCTTTAGTTTTTGTGTATAGTAGTATATCATCTATATATACTATACAATTAGGTAATTGTTTAAAGTAACTATCCATAAAGTGTTGGTATCTACCTGGTGCATTTTTATATCCAAATGGTAATACGTTCCATTCATAAAATCCTTGTGGTGCCGTAAATGCAGTTAATTCCTTAGAATCTTCATCTAACTTTAAGTGGTAAAATCCCGATTTATAGTTAGATTTACTAAAGTATTTATATCCTTGTATTTGTCTTAATTTTAATATCTTATTTGGTATTGGATAATTATATGTCATCGTTTTTGCATTTAAATTTCTATAGTCAATAACTATTCTAATTTTTCCTCTTTTTTGTTCACTATGTTTATTTACTATAAATGCTGAACTATTGTATTTACTATTAATTTTTTATATATATTGTTTTTCTAATAATTCATCTATATGCATTTTAAATTCTTTTAAATTGTCAAAATTATATGTTAATGGTTTTTGAGTTATTATGCTATTTTTATATATTAATTCAATTTTTATAGTAGTTTTATGTTTTTTCCATCCTTTTAATTGATCTTCACTATATAATTGTCTTAATTTTTTCTTTATTATTTTTATCTTATCTATTGAAAATATGGTTATTTCTTTTTTATTTATCGAAAATACAACTAGTTCTATTGTGTATGCTATATTTTTTATATTTTCTAACCTTTGTGTAATTTTTTCACTTCTTTTTATCCAATCAGGTTTTTCCTTATTTTATTAATAACTCTTTTTGCTGTTACTTTTTGTTTACATGATGTTGTAAACCACCAATCTGTTTTAGTTATTATATGTGGGTATAATTTATCTAAAAATGGCATTCTTAAAAGCCTATCTTTCGATGTTAGTTCATAATTATAGATTTCTTCTATTGTTACTATTTTATCCCATATCTGTATTTTTACATTTTTATCTTTATATGTAATTAAACTTCCTTCATTATTAAATCCTTTGACTACTATTGGTGTTTTTAATTTATCCCATTTACTTTTTGGTAAACAGTTGTATCTACATAAGTTTGTTTCTGCTCCTGTATCTATCATAGGCGTATAATACCTATTATAATATCCTTCTACTACTATTTTTACACGTGCATATATTTTCATATCATGTTAAATTTCTTTTTATGAATGATTTTTCTTTATTATATGTTATAGATAATTGTGTATGTTCTATATTGTATGATTTTACTTGTTCTAACAATTTTATTCCTAATATTATATCTGCTTTTTGCATTTTTTCCTCTATTTCAAATTCTAATTTTATTTTCCTAACTCCTATTATTATTTTTTCTGCCATATCCTTAATGTTTATTAGACTCCTTGGTAGATCTGGGCATATATTACTATTAGATTTTATTTCTTCACTTTTTACTAGATATTTTGTTATATAATTTTCTTCTTGTCCTGTGTTTAAGAGTATTAAATATTCTTTTTCATTTATTGTTCCCATTATGTAATATTGATTTAAATTAACTGTTGAAGTTGTTTCATAACTTGTTCGTTTTTATGAGCTTGATGATTCTGGTTTTTCATGAGCTATTCTTTTTTATGTACTTATTCTATCATTTATTATTTCTAAATCTTCTTCTATGTCTATATTTTTGTAACTATAATCATTATTATCAATTGTTTTTACAAATTGTTCAAAAGGACTTTCTATTTATATTTTGTTAATTTTATTTTTTCCTGTTATTTTATGATTTGTTGTTAATACATATAGATTTTTACATCTTACTATAAATATTTTACTTCCTGGGGTTAGTTCTATTTCTGATATTTTCCAATATAATACTAATGATTTATCTATATTTTTATCTGTTATTGCTATTGAATAATTCACACTTATTATAAATTTAAATTTTTGGTATATTAAATTTTCTTTTATGGTTATTATTATACTTTTTTCTATAGATTTTATAATTCTATCACATGCTAAATATAATTCTGTTGGTGTATCTATTCCTTCTCTAAAACATGCTTTTATTAATATCTCTGTACCTCCAAGGTGTACATATTTTATTGGTTCTTTACTTTTTATATCGTTTATTTCTTTATTAATTATTCTTTTTGTTACTAGTGGTATACTAACTCTTCCTTTTGCATATCTACAGTCTATTACATGTTATTTTTGGCTTAATACGTAGTATTCTTCCCTTTTTCTACTAAATATATTTTTTATTAAAGGGTATTATAAATATCTTTTCTGCACTTAGGTCTAACTCTTTTTCTTTTATTTCATCAAATATATGACTGTCAAATATTATTTTTTGATTTGTTCCTTCTTCATTTAGATATTCTTCCTTTGTTATTATTTTTATATCTTCTTCAGTTATTTGGTTCATTTTTATGTCTTCTTCAGTAATTTGATTCATCTAATTCACTATCTATTTCATTATCCGTTTCATTCTCCGAAATTTCATATATATTATCTTCACTTTCTAATTCGTAATCTATATAATCTATCTACATATATTCTGTATTTTCGATTTTTATTTTTGATATTTGTTTCTTTTTTGGGTTTTTTTGGTAATTTACAATCTCTAGCTAAATGTCCTGATTTTCCACAATTATAACAAGTACATTCTTTTATACATTTCTTTTTCCTATATGGTATTTTATGTTTATAATTTTTTACATAACATCTTTTTTTTGGTTTCTTATATTTATATTTTGATTTTTTGTATTTCTTATATTTCTTATGTCTTTTTCTTTTCTTATAATAGCTTTCTTCACATCCAAATTGAGGTGCTATTTTATCTTTGCAACATGTTAAATTTCTTATTAATGTTTTTTCCATTTTTATTTCTTCTCTATGTTTTTCACGTAGATTTTTATACCATTGTTGTAAAAAATTTATTCTTGCTCCTAGGATATCTACTATTTTTGCTTCATCCCAACTCTTTATTATTTTTGAACTAATTGGTTCAGGTAATTTAATAAATATAATCTTCTTATTTCTTTATTCTTCTATATTATATGTTCCTTTATAATAATATTCTTTAAATGCGCATGTATACTCATCCATATAGAACATATTACATATTTCTAGTTTTAACATTAAATTTTTATTTATATCTTTTTCTTTATTTTGCTCTTCTTCTTCTGTTGTTACACTGCTAAATTCATCTCTTATAGCTATTTCATATGTTTTCAATATTTCTGTTGGTAGTACTTTAGTAGTTGTTGATGTTCTTTCTGTTTTATTATCAGATCTTAATACTTTTTTACTTGCTTCGTCTAGGTTTAAAAATCATAATTTTACTGTTCCTATTCATGTCTTTTCTATATATTCTGGTGTGTTTATTGCATTTATTTTATTATCTAATAATTGTTTTGAAAAATATCCTACCCATAGTTGTATTGTTTTATTTGTGTCTATTACACAGTCTAAATCTAAAAAGTAGTAATTAATTATTTGTTTTGGTGTCTATTTATTATATTCATCCTTTGGATTATATCTTTTAAACTTACTTTTGTAATTATATGTTGGTTTTCTTATTTCTGATGTACTAGGTATTATATTTTTATCTAGAGTTTTTACTTCTGTATTTATTAGTTCTAGATTTTCTTTATTAATTACTTCTTGTTCTCCATTAATTTCTAGTTTTCCTATGTTTTCTAGAATTTCTTTATATGTTTCACTATCTTCCGAATCATAAGTATCTGTTTCGTCAGCATCTATTGTATTTATTTCTAATTCATTGGTTTCTGGTTCTTTATTTTTTATTTCTAATTTTTCTTTAAATTTATTTATCTTGTTTAATAATTTTTGTTCTTTATTTTTTTCTTCTTTTTCTTTCTGTCTCTTTTCATATAAATCTTTTAACATTTGTAGTTCTTTTTCTAATTCAACAATCCTACTTTTTTTAGTTTCTTCTATTTTTCTTATTTCTTCTGTGGTTTGTTGTTTTATTTTATCTATTTTCTTTTTTCTGTCTATCTTTTCGTTTTCTCATTCTATTCTTAACATGACCGCCAACTTATCTTCTAATTTTAATTTTTTTTTTCTAACATTAAATATAAATGTTTACCTATTTTCTTATATCTTCTTCCTAAATTAGAGAATACTATTTTTATTTTTAATCCTTCATGATTTTCATATGTTTTTTCATCTATTATAAATTTTTCTTTGTTCATTTTATTTAAATGTATATAGATTATGTTGATATATATATTCTAGACTATCTATTGTTGATTCTAAATTTTATATTTCTTCTTTTTGTGCATTTATTGAGTTTTTAATAACTCCGGCAATTATATTATACTGTAGTCTTTCTATCCTTATTTTTAATTCTTTACATTTTTCAGATATTATTTGTTTTAGTTCTTTATATTTTTGTAATTTTTGTACGTTATTCATCTAATCAATATTTATAATATTTTGGTGGATATCTAAATCTAATTTTATCATAATTAATAAATTAATCAAATAAATCCAAATATATACTACTTCTGATAACTTTAACAACATAGACTCTGATACCAATTGTAGGGGGTGTGGATAAATCGGGTAACTTAAATAGATCTATTATATCTCTAATGAATCTATTTTTATTTGTGCGTAGATATTTCTTAACTTCTCTAAACTTTTTTATTTTTAGTGTATTTATTTTAATTTTATTAATGTTCATATTTTGGGGGTGATTAGATGGTCTTTTATTAAATGCTTTACTATAATATTCTTTAGTTTTTTCGCTTAGTCTTTGTAATTCTTGTATATTATTTTGAAGGTATTCTAAATATTCTATATCTTTTATTCTAAAATATTCAATTAAATTTTCTTTCATAAGTATTTCTATTAATCTTATTTCTTCCATATCTTGTCTCCAATATTTTAAATACTCATAGTCTATCATTTTATCCCAAAGTAGTTGTGATACTGCGAATTTGTTTGTAATAATTTATTCTAATTGTACTATATCTGATATTAAATTCTAGGTTATCTATCTTGTCTTTTTTGTCTATGAATAATTCTATGTCTAAATCATATTCTAAACTGTTTTTTAATTCTAGTTGTTTTATGGTTTTATTTATCCAAATTAATATTTCTTTTAATTGTTTTCTTCCTTTTCTAAGCTGGTTTCTATAATTAATTTCTTCGTGTAGCCAACTTTGTCTTTCTCTAACTCTTTGAATATATTCTAGCATTTTTAATATGTATAATATCCATCTGAATAATAATTGTCTGAATTATTTCTACTATAGAAATCTATATTTTCTAATTCATCTTCTATCCAATTAGTACTTAGTAACTCATCTTCATAATCAAATATATTTTCCCATATTATTTTCTTTATGTCTTTTAATTCTAAGTCTTTTATGATATATAAAACTAGTATCTTAGTTTCATCAGATATATATCTTGTCATATTATCCATATTATGCTTAGGTTTGTACGAATAACTTGGTATTGGATTCTAGTAATTAATTGCTTTATCATAGTATTTATTAGTTGTTTGTTTTAATCTTAATAATTCCTCTATATTTTCATTAAGGAATGCTATATATTTTATATCTTTAGTTCTCATATATTCTTCTAAATTTGTTTTCATTAGTTTTTCTATTAATTGTATATTTTTCATATCCATTTTCCAATTTTCGTAATTTATCATGGTTGATGTGTAGGTTTGGTATGTAAGTATTTGTAAGAGTAGGTAGGTAGGTGTGGTATATAATTAATTCTAGTCATAGAATATTTATGAAATATTTTTTCCAATATGATTTTTCTTATATCTACAATTTCTATATCCTTAAGTATATACAAAACAAGTATTTTGAATTTATCTACCATTTCGTCAGATAAATAAGTATTCATTTTTCATATGATGCTTTTTCGAAATATTCCCTTCAATCATACACATAACAAAATATGATCATTTTAGATTACTATATACTAGATTATTCTTAAGTAACATGTTCTTCAGTCACTATTAGTATGATAATCTAGATACTTTTCCCTTAAACATCGCCTCTACTCTGGCTACTCCCCTATCACGGCTTTCTTGCCTCACCGGTTTTACCTTTAGGATGGCATAGTTTTAGGGATTTTCTCCTTTTCCCTCTTTGCTAATAAACTTCTTAACATGCTATTTTTCGAATAATTCTACTATAAAGTAACTAACATGAACTTATTTTATTATATTATGGTTGTCAGGAATTTATGAATTTAACTATTCATAATCATAAATATAAATACCTGTTCTAGTAAATCTGATAATTCTAGATTTTCCATAGCTGTCTAATTCATAGCTTTTCCTTAGAAATATACATGTTTCTTATTAAATAATTCAAAAGTTTTTTGTGTACAATTATTGGAGAAGAGTTAACAAGAATTCCAGATATTCACAAAAAATTTATGGATTATAAAAGTATTACGAAGGGACAGTTATTCGATGTTCATTTCTACTCAGCACTAGTAGAAATTTTGTTTGATAAAATAAAATAGACAATTATTGTTGTCAAGATAGGAATGACACGAGATTATATTATCCCTAAAAAAATATGCGAACAAGAAGAGATAACCAAAAATCAGATACCGAACTTCTACCGAAACAAGAGAGTTACTGGACTTAGCATTATATTTACTAAGTTAACAAATAATTATATAAATCAAAACCCAGTTTGGATTTACTATAATAGAAATCAATTATTGGTTTACTCTACTTGTAAAAATATTAGAGAAAATGACAAAGAAGAGATAAGAAAATGGATCATAACGATCCTAAAACTAGAAGAGTTACCAGTCACAAGATCTATTACGAAAGGAGTTATTTCAGAAGAAGCTATGGATCAGTTCTGTAAAAAAGTTGGCCAAAAATACGATGACCACATATGCAACAGATATAGTGGCAGACACAACCTTATTCCATATGTGATACTACAATAGCAGGAAGATAAAAAAGCAGCAGATACGATAAGAAAAAGATAAAAAAAAGAGTGTAACAGAGTAATAATGGAAGAAAACAAGATATTAAATTATGAATGCGACATATAGACAAATTATATAACTTTTTTGACTTCCTTTACGTAAATAATTAGCTTTTAGCTTTTTGACTTTTTTAGCAAGGCTTTTAAAGTCTTTGTCTTTTTTCCTTACTTTTGAAAATTTGTAGGACAAATGTAAAGACCAAGAATAGTACATAGGTAACGTGTAAAGTTATACTAGGACAGGTGTAAATATGTGAAAAGTTTACGCGCTTTTTTAGGATTATAAATAGAGAGCATTTTGCTCAGTTAGAGGTAAGTCTTCATGAGTTGAAGCAAAACCCTCTCTTGTACACAAAAAACTTTTGAATTATTTAATAAAAAATAGGTATATTTCCAAGGAAAAGTTATGAATAAGACAACTATGGAAAATCTAGAATTATCAGATTACCAGAACATGTATTTATATTTATGATTATGAATAACTAAATTCATAAATTACTGACAATCATAATATGATAAAATAAGTTCATGTTAGTTATTTTATAATAGAATTATTCAAAAAATAGCATGTTAAGAAGTTTATTAGGAAAGAGGAAAAAGGAGAAAATTCTCTAAGAACTATGCCATCCTAAAGGTGAAACCGGTGAGGCAAGAAAGCCATGATAAGGGGAGTAGCCAGAGTAGAGACGCTGTTTAAGGGAAAAGTATCCAGATTACCATGCTAATAGTGACCGAAGAACATGTTATTTCAGAATAATCTAGTATATAGTAATCTAAAATGATCATATTTTGTTATGTGTATGATTGAAGGGAATATTTTGAAAAAGCATCATTTGAAAAATGAATACTTATTTAGCTGACGAAATGGTAGATAAGTTCAAAATACTTGTTTTGTATATAATTAAGGATATAGAAATTGTAGATATAAGAAAAATCATATTGGAAAAAATATTTCATAAATATTTTATGACTAGAATTAATTATATACCACACCTACCTACCTACTCTTACAAATACTTACATACCAAACCTACACATCAACCATGATAAATAATGAAAATTGAAAAATGGATATGAAAAATATACAATTAATAGAAAAATTAATGAAAACAAATTTAGAAGAATATATGAGAACTAAAGATATTAAATATATAGAATTCCTTGATGAAAATATAAAGGAATTATTAAGATTAAAACGAACAACTAATAAATACTATGATAAAACAATTAATTACTAGAATCCAGTTCCAAGTTATCCAAGTTATTCGTAGAAACCTAAGCATAATATGGATAATATGACAAGATATATATCTGATGAAACTAAGATACTAGTTTTATATATCATAAAAGACTTAGAATTAGAAGACATAAAGAAAATAATATGAAAAATTTGATTATAAAGATGAATTACTAAGTACTAATTGGATAGAAGATGAATTAGAAAATATAGATTTCTATGGTAGAAATAATTCAGACAGTTATTATTCAGATGGATATTATACAGATTAAAAATTCTAGAATATATTCAAAGAATTAGAGAAAAACAAAGTTGGCTGTACGAAGAAATTAATTATAGAAACCAGCTTAGAAAAGGAAGAGACAATTAAAAGAAATATTAATTTGGATAAATAAAACCATAAAACAACTAGAATTAAAAGACAGTTTAGAATATAATTTAGACATAGAATTATTTATAGACAAAAAAGACTGGATAATTAACGAAATAGATAATCTAGAATTTAATATCAGATATAGTACAATTAGAATAAATTATTACAAAGAAATTTGCTGTATCACAACTACTTTAGGATAAAATGATAGACTATGAGTATTTAAAATATTGGAGACAAGATATGGAAGAAATAGGATTAACAGAAATACTTATGTAAGAAGATTTAATTGAATATTTTAGAATAAAAGATATAGAATATTTAGAATACCTCCAAAATAATATACAAGAATTACAAAGACTAAGAGAAAAAATTAAAGAATATTACATAAAGCATTTAATCAAAAGAAATAGATAAAATAAAACAACAAACCACATTTATTTCTTCACTATTTACTAGATATTTTGCTATATAATTTTTTCTTGTCCTGTGTATAAGAGTATTAAATATTTTTTTTAATTTATTGTTCCCTTTATGTAATATTAATTTAAATTAACTATTGAAGTTGTTTCATAACTTGTTCTTTTTGATGAGCTTGATGATTCTGTTTTTCATGAGCTATTCTTTTTGATATACTTATTCTATCATTTATTATTTCTAAATCTTCTTCTATGTCTATATTTTTGTAACTATAATCATTATTATCAATTGTTTAGATAAATTATACCCACATATAATAACTGAAACAGATTGGAGGCTTACAACACCATGTAAACAAAAAGTAAGAGCAAAAAGAGTTATTAATAAAATAAGAAAGAAAACAAATTGGATAAAAGAAAGTGAAAAAATTACACAATAGTTAGAAAATATAAAAAATACAGAAGACACAGTAGAACTAGTTGTATTTTCGATAAATAAAAAAGAAATAATCATATTTTCAATAGATAAGGTAGAAATAATAAAGAAAAAATTAAGACAATTATACAGTGAAGATCCATTAAAAGGATGGAAAAAAACATAAAACTACTATAAAAATTAAATTAATAGATAAAAATAGCATAATAACTCAAAAACCATTAACAACTAATTTTGACGATTTAAAAGAATTTAAAATGCATATAGATGAATTATTAGAAAAACAATATATATAAAAAAGTAATAGTAAACACAATAGTCCAGCATTTATAGTAAATAAACATAGTGAACAAAAAAGAGGAAAAAGTACAATGGTTATTGACTATAGAAATTTAAATACAAAAATTATGACATATAATTATCCAATACCAAATAAGATATTAAAATTAAGACAAATACAAGGATATAACTACTTTAGTAAATTTGACTGTAAATCAGGATTTTACCACTTAAAGTTAGATGAAGATTCTAAGGAATTAACCGCATTTACGATACCGCAAGGATTTTATGAATGAAACATATTACCATTTGGATATAAAAATGCACCAGATAGATACCATGGATAGTTACTTTAAATAATTACCTAATTGTATAGTATACATAGATGATATACTACTCTACACAAAAACTAAAGAGGAACATTTACAATTATTAAAATAATTTACAGATATAATAGAAAAATCAGGAATAAGTTTAAGTGAAAGAAAGCTGAAATTATGAAAAACCAGATAGAATTTTTAGGAATACAAATAGATAAAAGTGGAGTAAAAATGCAACAACATATAGTACAAAAAATAATAAATTCAAAAGAAGAATTAGATACAAAAAAGAAATTACAATCATTTTTAGGATTAGCAAACCAAGTAAGAGAATATATACCAAAATTAGCAGAGAACCTAAAGCCTTTATGGAAAAAATTAAAAAAGGATGTAGAATATAATTACAAAGAAGAAGATAAAAAATAAGTTCAGAAAATAAAAATACTTTGTAAAGAATTACCAAAATTACAATTCCCAGATGAAGATAAAAAATTTACATATATAGTAGAAGCAGATGCAAGTGAATATTGTTATGGAGGAGTACTTAAATATAGGTACGAAAATGAAAAAATAGAACATCATTGTAGATATTATTCAAGAATATTTAATGAAACAGAAATAAAACGGGAAATAAATAGAAAAGAATTATGTTCATTATATAAATGTTTATTAGCATTTGAACCATATATTTTATATAACAAATTTATTTTGAGAACAGATAATACCCAGGTTCGATGGTGGTTAACAAGAAAAATACAAAACTCTGTTACGACGAAGGAAATTCAGAGATTAGCATTGAATATATTAAATTTTACATTTACGGTTGAAGTAATCAAGACTGACTAGAATGTTATTGCAGATTACATATCAAGACAAAGCTACTCAAACTGATTTACCAATGGAAGAAGCTGATGTCAAAGATACCCAAACAGACTTAATATTACAAGTGTTTGAACAAATGAAGTTATTACAAGAATGAGTTATCACATTAACTACTGAAGTTACAAATGTAAAAGTGCAGGTTGAGCAATATAAAAAACAAGATGCTGTTAGCAAAGATACTGTGTAGGAAGAGCACATTAAAAAACTAGACCTAGAAGGTGACGGTGAGAAACATCTAAAAACTCAAATTACTAATGAAATTACAGTTACAGCTGCAGGCGCAGGTGATGTATCCAAGGGAAAGAATATAGTCACTCAAAATAAACCTGAACTACCAAAGAAAAAGAATTATAACCTCAATCAGATATTCTCAAAACCATATACACCAAATATACAAAAACCAGAGTCATCTATACCTCCCCAGATATACACATATTCTGAATCACTCAATCAACAAAAGAAGACTTATCACCATATCACTCGTACATATATTGATAATATTTATACCTTACAAAAATTGTTAAATACAAAACCTATCCAGAATAAAGATTTAGCAAAACAAAACCAAGGATATATTACACAAAAATGTCAGAACTATAACAAACTTATTGCTTTGCCTGACACCAGTGCAAACTTAATTTCTTTATGTTACTATTATGGACTATTATCCACAGTTTACACAATTACTGGAGAAGAGTTAACAATAATTCCAGATATTCACAAAAAAATTATGGATTATAAAAGGATTACGAAGGGACAGTTATTCTATGTTCGTTTCTACTCAGCACTAGCAGAACTATTGTTTGATGAAATGAAATAGACAATTACTGTTTTCAAGATACGAATGACACAAGATTATATTATCCCTGAAGAAGTATGCGAACGAAGAGATAACCCTCATCAACACCCCAACTTAAAGCTTTTCTTGTCCTTAAGAAACGCTACCTCTTATCATGAGACAATGCATATTTACGCCCAATAATATGACCCAATGATCACAATAGCTTCAAACTTAGTTACTACCACACGTATCTCTTCAAACATGGGCAAAACTATTCTCATAATATCCCTCAACATCAGATGCAATTTTCAAGGGTGAAAATGACTTAAAAAAGAAACCATGCAACAATCACTAATACTCTAGAAGTGACACACCTTTGACCTCAACTCCGCTATACTTCTTTGGCCTCATTTTTCGTGAGATAACAAAATCACCCACCTCAACTTCTTTACAAGCCTCCCCCACAAGAAAGAAAATCCCATACACCATGTTATCAAATATGTATTAAGGGATTTAAGTGTAAAACTCTCTCTCTCATGGACTTTCGATGCTAACAAGTACTATTCCATAGACTTGACCCTATTTTCAATTGCCACTATAATGAATACACTTTGTTAGAGATCTCGAAGGGCTTTTTATACTTGTATCTGAGGTTTGGGATAGGGTAGGATATCATTTAGGCACACGATGTATATACCCTCCTTGAACATCTACATCACATTATTCCATTAAAGTTTTGACCATGGGCCACTTCTTTTGGTTTTACTCAATACTCGTGTGCCTACTTTTATTTCCTAGGCTCACCTATTTTGTTTTCATTTATTTTTCTTACACACTTCATGCATTTTGACATGACTCAACCCAGGTCCTTGTTGTAATGGGCATCCCAAGTCCGACCAGGACCAGAAAATGCCCCCATTACCCAACCCAACCTCCAGTTGCCTGCCCTGAGTTGGCTGAATTTAGAATATAACAAGATAGCGTAACTGGATAGGGACTGACTTTGGGATAGGTTTATTCCAAAACCAACCCTACCAAGTCCTCCTATCCACCAAATCGTACCAACCAAACCACTAAGCCAAACCAATACCGATCCAAGGGCTATAAACTTGGCCATAACTAAATAAGATCCAAAACATAATATGATTAATCCTAAAATAAAATACGATAGAACAGTTAGAAATTATGTCCAATGATGTCTGCCCCAATACGAATGCCAATATTAAGGACGACACCAATACTGATCTTACCCATACCAACCCATAGCAGTCCCACAATGCCTCTAACCAAAAGAGTATGAATATTTGGTTGAGACATTCCCCCAACCATAGCTAAAACCAATATCAAGAAATAGATCAAAATGTCTAAAAATATTCATATCATGAAATGGCGCCTTCCAAAAAGATGAAAGCTCACCACTTTAATCCAACAGCTGTCCCCGAGTTAATTACTATGTTGGGGGAGTAGAACGACTGGTTCTTACATAGAGTGGGTATACAACTGCCCAAAGACGGGTTAGTATATGAATGCTAGCATGAACTCAGGATAAAGATAAAATAATACTATTTATAAAACAAAGTAAAAACCATCGAGATGCACATACCATATATATATATATAACCATACTGGGAAAGGGAATTGAGCTTAGCATGCCTTTAAAACCTTTACTTGGGCTGTGTAGCTATGTCGTCCTAAACCACCCAGGGCTATATGTGTTCTGCTCTCCCTGCTGAAAGGGCCTAGTGCATGAAGCCGCATGACAAGGGAAGAAAAACTTGGGATAACTAGTACATCTCCACAATAAAAAGTGCTACATCATGCACATAGTCACTTGGACCAAACCTCACATCGACAAATATGTGCTTCCAAATTTGGTTCCCAAGAGACCTTCACCTTCCATGGCTTTGCTACACACCTTGCCATTATTGCCCAATTAAAACCATTACAAAGAAACCATCCAACCTATTAACCATTTATTAACCAGGGCCATTAGTAGTGGTACCGTCGTACCGACTATATTTGCAAGTTTCGTCCACAACCAACCATATACAAGTTTAAGAGATTCAATGTACCCTTCCATTAACCATATTAAACCACTTGGGGGATTTCTATATACCCCAAAAGCATAACCATTTAGCCTTTTTACCTTTCCAAATGATTTAAACCATGCATAATTCCTTTACCAAGTTTAAAACCAGCAAGAGTTCTTTTAAAAATATTAAATGCAATGAAAACATCCTTATAGACATTTTGTCAAACACATTGGGGCATAATGTAACAAAACCAATTCGAATTACCATTTAGCCATTCCCATGATATCTAGTTATCCAAAACCACAAATTAAGCAAGTAAATATATAATTAAAATCATATGAAACCATAACCAATCATTTATAATTAAAAACCCCCAAATAAAAGTTGAAAACCCAAAATCATACAATAATGAAATCATGAAAAACATTAATAAGAAACCATTCCTTTAGTTAGAAATAATAGTGAGGGAAGAGAACATTCCTTAATTGACAAAGTAGAGAGAGAGAAACCACCAACAAGATCCCCAATTTAGTCCTCTAATTAAAACCCTAGCTTCTTTGCCCAAAAGCTCTCGAGAGAATTATATAGTGTTTAGGAAGAGTTTCTATATGTTAATGAATAGAATAATGTGGTAAATAACCTCCTAAGTGAGTTAGAAGTAATGGGACCCTCTTAGGGTAAGTGGGAAAATATCCAGATTACCCCCACATAAGTTGCATAAAATCCTATCTTAGGGGTACTACTTGCCCTCCCGAGTTGTACCTTTGGATACGAGTGGTACCCACCACTCGAGTCCAAATACTCAACCCTTGGACCCAACACTTTCCATTGTATGAGTCATTCTACCTAAGCTGTATTAACACCATACGATCCATACCCTTCACCCATATCCTTGGCAAGAATAGAATCCACAGTAGGTTCGAACACCAACCACTATACGAGGCCTGGGTATGACTTGTACCCTAGCTTACGGCTCATGGTGAGCCACTCATACATATATTCCAACATAAGTCACCAATTCTAAGATTAAGCTAAGAAAACCCAAAACAAATGATCCATATCCAAATTTATGACTTATATCATTCAAGTCAAACCCATTTCAATGACCAAAATCCATTCACCAACCAATACTGGTTTGTATACGACTAGATCATACCATTTGTACCCCAACATACGGCTCATACCCATGATTCGTATTGGGTCTAGAGATTAGAATTCCACTAAATTTTCTAAGGTGCAGAAACTAGGTTGTTTCAGTCCCCCATACTAGGAACATTCGTCCCCGAATGAAGGATATGGTAAGGGTAACCACACGTATGAGTCATTTGTAATATCAAATATATTTCAAATATTTAACAAAGTTTGAAAATAAAGAGGCAAGGATATTAATCTTTTCTTTAACAAAATCAGAAAATAAAGATGTGTTGAAGACATAGACCTTCCGCACGAATCCCAGGTGCAAAAACCAAATGCGGATACTTGGACTTCATATCTTCTTCCGCTTCTTATGTAGCTTTTTCTACCTTATGGTTCTGCCATAGAACCTTAATCGAAGATTTATACTTGGTTCGTAAGTGACGAACCTGCCTATCCAAGATCTCAACTGGGCCCTCTTCATAAGAAAGAGACTCTGAGATACCCACCCCTCCACAAAAACAATAGAAGTGGGATCACTAAGACACTTCCTTAACATGGAGACATAAAATACGGATGAATCGATCTAAATCTAGAATGTAACTCCAAATTGTAAGCAACATTACTAGCCCTCCAAAAATTTTTATAAGGACCAATATATTATCGACTGAGTTTCCCTTTCTTACCAAATTACACTACTCCCTTTATGGAAGATATCATGAGGAACACCTTATCCCCAACCTCAAACTCCAAGTCTCTACGACTAACATCTGCATAGGACTTTTTGTGACTTTGGGAAGCCATAAGCCTACCCCGAGTCACCTTTACTATTTTTATAGCCTGATACACCAGATCCAAACTGAATATGTCTGCCTCACCAATCTCAAACCAACCAATAAGAGATATATACCTCCTACCATATAATACCTCAAAATGAGTCATACCAATATAAAAATGCTAGCTATTATTGTAAGCAAACATACCAAAGGTAGATGCACAACCCAACTGCAACTATAATCAACCACACATTCACGAAGCATATCCTTAAATGTATGAATAGTTCTTTCTGCTTGCCTATTAATCTGAGCATGAAAAGGAGTACTCAGACTCACCTTAGCGCCTAATCCCTTATAAAAAGACTACAAGAAATGAGATAAAAACTACATACCATGATCACAAATAATTGAAATGGGCACCCTATGCAGTTTCATAATCTTCTAAAGATATAGCATCATGTAATCCTCCATTGAAAAGGTAGTCCTCACTAGCAAAAAGTGAGAAGACTTTATCATCCTATTCGTGATGACCCAAATCAAATCATATTAATTCAGAGATCGAGGAAGACCGGTAATGAAATCCATATTGATTACCTACCATTTCCATTTAGGCAAAATAATCTCCTAATATAGACCTCCAGGTCTCAAGTGTTCAACTTTAACTTGTTGACACACCAAACACTTGGACATAAAATCATCCACATCCTTTTTAACACCATTTCACAAATATATCTCCTTGAGATCATGATTAATCTTTGTTGAGCCGAGATGTGTAATATAGCATGATTTATGTGCTTAAACTAAGGTCCTTTGTAATAAACCGTTGATATAAAAAATGCACAACTTTCTATGGTACCGTAAAGTACCATCACCACTGATATCAAACACCATCACCTTTTGCCCACCAATATCACCCTTGATTTTCATCAAGACAGGATCCAACACTTGCTTCTCCTTGATCTCTACACCAAGAGATGATTAAACACTTTTCTTGTACCATTACACCTCCATCCTTGGAGTCCAAGAGGCTAAATCTAAGATTAGCTAAAGGTTAAATATCCTTCACAAATTACCACTTTCCTTCCTTTACATAAGACAAACTCCCCATGGACAACCTGCTAAGAGCATCAACAACTACGTTAGCCTTACCTGGATGATAGTGAAGACTTATGTCATAGTCTTTGAGAAGCTCCAGCCATCTCCTTTGCCTGAGATTGAGCTTCTTCTAAGTGAACACTTACTGTAGACTCTTATCATAAAAAAAGATGTCCACATGTACACCATACAAATAATGCCACCATTTTTTCAAAGAAAACACAATCGAAAATAGCTTCAAATCATGAGTAGGATAGTTTCTCTCATGTACCATCAACTGCCTGAAAGCTTAGTCAATCATATTTCTATGATGCATTAAGACACAACTAATTTCCACCCTAGAAGCATCACAATATAACACAAACCCCTCAATGCCATACGACAATGTCAAAACCAGAGCCAAAAATAGTTTCTCTTTCAACTTCTCAAAAATTCCCTCACAAGCATCCGACTAAGAAAACTTAATTTTCTTCTTAGTCAACTTAGTCAAAGGGCCAACTATCGCTGAAAAGCTCTTCATAAACCGCTGATAATACCCAACCAAACCCAAGAAGCTCTAATTATCAGTTGGAGTCGTGTGTTTTGGCCACCTTTTAACCACAACCACCTTTTGCAAATCCATCATAATCCCCTTGCTAGAAATAATATGACCAAGAAAAGTCACAGCGTTTAACCAAAACTCACACTTGGTGAACTTGGCATACAACTGTCATTCCTTCAAGGTCTGCAATACCACATATAGATAATTAGCATAGGCCACCTCACTTTTGGAATAAAATAGAATGTCGTTAATAAACACAATGACGTAGAGATATATGAATTGCCTGAAAACCATATTCATCAGATCCATAAATACCGCTGGGGCATTAGTCAAATCAAATAACATCACCAAGCATTCAAATTGCCCATACCGAGTATGAAAAACCATCTTAGGGATATCTTCATCCTTAATCTTGAGCTGTTGATACCCATACCAAAGAACTATCTTAGAAAAGAACTTGGCACCTTGAAACTGATAAAACAAGTCATATATCCTTGTTAGAGGATACTTGTTCTTAACTGTTAACTTATTAAACTGTCAATAGTCAATCCACATCCAAAGGTAACCATTATTCTTGCACACAAAAAACATTGGTGCACCCCGCAGATATACACTAGGATAATAAACCCCTTATCCAGAAGATTCTTAAGTTGTTCCTTGAGTTTCCTCAACACAGTCAGATCCATTTTATAAGGAGGAATAAATATTGGAGGAGTGTATGGAACCAAATCAATACCAAACTCTATTTCCCTATCTGGAGTAACACCAAAAGATCATCCGAAAAGACCTCAAGAAACTCATTTACCACCAGGACTAAATGTAAAGAATGACTTTTTGAGTTAAAATCTATAACCCAGACCAAGTGATAAATAAAACCTTTTGAGATTAAACTTCGATCCCTAAGATAAGAAATAAACCTCCCCCTAGGAGCCAGGAAACCACCCTCTCACTTTATAACTAGTTTACTAGTAAACCTAAAGACAACCTTATGGGCCCGATAATCCAAGGACGTATAATAGGAGTGCAACCAATCCATTCCAAAATAACATCAAAATCCAACATATCAAGTTCAAACAAATCCACTAAAGTCTTCCTACCACCAATAGATACCACAAACCACCTATAGACTCTCTTAGCAATATCGAGTCACCTATCGAGATAGAAATAGAAAAAGGATCCAAAAAAACCTCATGATAAAAACCAATACATACAGCCACATATGAGGTAACATAGGAAAAAGTTGACCCCATATAAGAAAATAGTATTCATCACGAGAAAAGAGTTGTAATGTACAAGTAATGATATCAAGCAATGCCTTAAATTCTTGTTGGGATGCCAAAGCATACAACCTATTCTGACCAACACTGGAACCAAGAGCAGTAACAAAAGTAGAAGAGGCACCACTAGTTGCAAATGCAGAAGATGAAGCTACCAATACCATATTTTCTCCCATAGCAACCTTATTAAAAGGAAAATCTCAGAGCCGGTGGCCTGCCTTACGACATTTAAACATTTGTCCCTTTCTTAATCGCAATAACCTTAATGAGGATTAACATATAACCAATAATAAGGGCATAAAGAGACCAAATGACTCCTATTAGCCTGAGATTGGGTGCCTTGTGCCTGAAAATTATCACCATCTTGCTGACGCCTATCATCCGACTACCTCGGGTAAGAAGCATTAGTAGTAGAGAAGGAACTAGAACTCCCCCACATCCTTTTCTACCATTTGCCACCATCTCGACCACCCTAAGATTGAGCACCTCCTTGATAAGAAAATCTACTCTTTTTACCCTGCTGATCTTTGAACTATGCCTGTTTCCTCTTCTCATCCTCCTCCTACTGCATATGAACAGTCAACTTGAAAATATCCATATCTTTAATCAACAAAGTTGTCTTGCTTTCCTGGATCAAATCTCGATTCAATCTAGAAGTAAAATTTCTCATTCTCGCTCTTATGTCAACACCAAATCAGGAGCATACCTTGACAACTGATGAAATTTTAAGGCATATTCGTTGATAGATATCTTACCATGCTTAAGTTTCATAAAATCCTACATTTTTTCTTCCCTCGGCTCTTGAGGAAATAAATAATCCAAAAAAGTACCAGAAAAAGCATCCATAAGGATGACTCCTCCACATAACCTGTATCTTTATCCCACTATACATACCTTTAGTACGCAACATCTTTGAGCTGATAAGTTACAAAATTTACACCTTCCATATTTATGGCCTATATCACCCTGAAAATCTTCTCTATTTCATCCAAGAAATACTAATTATACTCCTCCACCTTCACACCAGTAAAAGTAGGAGGATTTACTTTCATAAACTGACCAACCCTTGACGCCTCAGCATATAACCTACTAGACTTATCTCGCTAAGCTTGAGTAGCAACCAATTAAGCAATAGTATGAATAAACTTGAAAAATTCAGTATTAGTCATCTCACCCTGAGGAGGACTTATAGCAACCTGAGGAACTCCAGAACAATTAGGGTTAGGACCTTGAGATCGAAGATGAACTCCATACATAGGAAGTACCCCATCAATATAATCCCCAAATTAGACTAAAGAGTTTCCTTGTGTTCCAAATTGTCAAGGCATGATCTAAAAAGTGAACAACCAAGGACCAGAGAAGCATTTTAGGAATTAGACTCCAAGCTTGAAAATAAAATACCAAGAAAGTAAAACATTCCTAAATGCCTTGGAGCCTCTCACTTATGAGTGTGGCGCACTACACACCACTAAAAGAGACTCTAGTAGACATGACATTGTGGACTCCCAATTGACCATGAAGCAAAAACTCTAATACCAACCTGACATGACCGAACACGAGGCCTTGTATTAATGGGTGTCCCAACTACAATCGGGACTGGAGATCACCCATGTTACCTAACCTAACCTCTAGCCGCCTGCCTTGAGTTGGCTAACTTTTGAACATTTAACAAGATAGAGTAATAGGACAAGGAATGACTTTGGGATAGGTCTATTCCAAAACCAACCCTACCAAGTTCTCCTATCCACCAAACAGTACCAACTAAACCACCAACCCAAACTAATACCGAACCAAGTGCTATAAACCAGGCCATAACCAGAGGAGATCCAAAACATAATATGATTAATCCTAAAATATAATATGATAGACCAATGAGAAATTATGTCTAATGATGACAATCCCAATACCAATGCCAATATTAAGTGTCTTAAGGCTGACACCAATACTGATCTCACCCATACAGACCCATAGCGGTACCACAAAGCCTCTAACCAAAAGAGTAAGAATATTAAGTTAGGACATGCTCCCAACCATAACTAAAACCAATATCTAAAGATTGATCAAAATTTTTGCAATCCATAGCATGAAATGGAGCCTTCCAGAATGATGGAAGCTCACCACTTCACTCTAACAACTATCCTTGAGTCAATTACTATGTAGAAGTTGTAGAATGGCTAGTTTCTACATAACATGGGTATAAAGCTGCTTAAAGATGGGTTAGCGAGTGAATGCCTATATGAACGCATGATAAGGATAAAATAATGCCATTTATAAAACTAATTTAAAACCATCCATATGCATAGACCATACATATATATAACTATGTTAGGAAAGGGAACGAGGTTTATCATGCTTTTAAAACCTTTACTTGGGTTGTGTTGCTCTGCTATCCTAAATAATGCACGAACTATATGAGTTTAGCTCCCTCTGATGAAAGGGCCTCAGGGCATGAAGCTGCATGACTAGGGAAGAATAACCTAGGATGACTAGTGCATCCCTCAATATAAAGTGTGACATCATGCACACGGTCAGTTAGACCAAACCTCACATCGGCAAATATAAATATTCTAATAAACGATATCAATAACTTTATCAATAAATCATACCAATAAACCATATCAATAACTATATAAGTATATCATACCAATAAACCCTATCAAAATATCATATCGATAAACCACTAGGTTTTACTCAGGATTAAGACAAACTCGCAAATACTTAACTAGCATAATTATTAAGAATTCAAGCTCCTCCAAGTCTCAAAATAATCATTTATAAGGGTATAACATGGGTAAAAAAATATATAGAAGTTAGCCCAAGTCTTGGCCTAAGGTTTGTCGAAAGGTCCCACACCTAATACTTTTTAGGAAAATTCTACCTCGCACTAGGATAAGGCATCTAAATTTATTTATAAATGTTAAATGAGGCATAATTAGACCTAAGATAGAAATTATTCCTAAAACATGAGAAACTAAGTAAATTCCACCAAGAATTTCAAAATAGCCTAAATAGTCCAAATAACACTAGTCATACCAATCATGCTTCCAATGCTTAAATACCATGCATATATAGAATAATATCGTAAATATACTATGAATTAGCTCAATTTATGAAGGTAAACCCATCCTACTTGGTTGCTAAAGTAAAGCCAAAAGAATCTGCTAAACCACTGATTTCCTTTTCTGAGAAGTTTTTTGCAAAGAAGCCACACTATAAAAATCACTACTACTCATCAAAATGAGAACAATGATACCCATATCACACTATTATGCATTGGTCTAAAATTACGTAAAAATCCCGTGGGGGATATTTGCAAAATTACACTTTCAAAACCAACACAATATCCCTCTATGCCTAAGGAATATTTACCCAAAAAAATAGATTAATCCAGAGCTATAATAGTGTTACAATCAAATGAGTAATAATTATAAGATTTTGGGGAAATCATCATAATCAACCATTGAATTTGATGAAACTTTCAAGGATTTGAAAAAGAGATATGTTAATTAAGCCTACGAATACTCTGAAGTTACCCACTAATGATTCTCTAAAATCTCTACACTTGCTAGGGTTCTTCATATATCAGAAGGGGAGAAAAATAGAGAAAATATAGCTAAGTAGGGCTTTTATACCACTATAAGTTACATGGGTAACACTTAAGCAGATGCTTGGCTACTTAAGTGGTCATCGCTTAAGTAACATAGTGTTGCTTTAGTGATATCTAGTGTCAACTCAGATACTTCTTAAGCAACCATTTACCACTTCAGCGGACACAACTTAAGTGCCAAAGGTATTTCTTAAGGCATACCTATTGGGTGATGCCAGGATGCTTAAGCAATCGACATGCCACAATAGCGGTATTCGCTTAAGCGAACCATAGGCGCTTAAGCGATGAACCAGCCCTAGCTGAGATTTGATAATTTTAAAAGTATCTACCAAACCTTAGGGATTCATTTGAAATCCTATTTATGAAAACAAATTATGATACCCTATAAAATTCTGCATTCTAGACTAATGTCATTTCATTGAAAAGTGGGTTCCACACCTATGTGCAATTTTCTTAACTTTCAATCAATAGCCCAAAATGTGTCTAGAAGCCTTAGGACCTGAACCAAGGATCCACCTAGCCTAAAATGGATATTGTAGAGATGTTGGAACTGTCAAAATTGGCATACGGGGAAGTTTGATTGACTAAACTACAAGAACTGCCATAATGAATTGGCTCTTAAAACCAAAGTAACTATTCGATAGCCAAACATTTGGTTCCAACATGTCATAAATGGATTGGGGAAGCTATAGGAAATCTCTAAATGGCAAAAATAAGTTGAAATAAAGAAAATGACATGGAGGGTCATTATTGTATCCACTACTAAAAGAACTTTTGTCTGTAAAACTAAGGTATTAGTATGTACCTAAATCTCAAACATATGAGGAAATTGGGCCCGTATCTCACTCTCAATCTCTCAAATATCCTTCTCTACTATGTGGTGTCTTCACTGAACCTTAACTACTTGAATCTCTCTAGTGTGCAACCGCCTGACATCATTGGCCAATAAAAGCATAGGCTTGATGTGATATGATTCATATCACTTTTGACACTTAAAAATACAAAAATATATAGTTACTTAGGTTAATATTTTAGATATGATGTGTTTTGTATTTTGTTTTGCCAAAACATGTTCTGGCAGAAAAACTAAAGAAAAAGAGTTCGAATTAAAATTTTGGACCACCTACTTTGGCACCTATGGGCCCATAGGTACTAGAGTATAGGTTCCAAAATAAGTGTTAAAGGAGTGATTTACAGAGATTCAAAAGCTAAAAATCAGCTCTCTACTTCCTACGATGGGCTCTTACGGCATGTAGGTTCCAACTCTGGTCTTTAGGTGCTAGTATAAGTTTCAAATAGTTGATGTTTTCATAGACCATGTAGATGTTTGGGAGTATGGAACCTACATGGGGCCACCTACAACCCGTAGGTGCCACCTATGGATCATAAGTGGTTTCGTAGGTAGCCACAGACTCCAGTTTTCCTCTTTTTTTGGATTTGTTTCCCAGGGTTTCCATGTATTCTATAAATACCCTTTTGACATTTTTTAGTTAGTTTAGTGATCTCATTATATAAAAAACATATATTTGATTCTAAGATTTAATTTTGATCTTGAGATTGCCTTATTTTTGGTTTTAGTTGAATTATCAATTTGAGACTCTAGGTTTTATTCATCTATTATTGCAAAATTGATACTATGTTTTCTTCATTGACTATTGAGTATTGGATTACAACTATGAGCGTCTAAATACATTAGCTAAGGTAGTGGGAACCCTGGTGGATTAATAAAGTAGGGAAAGTGCTACATTGTCTCGAACTAATATTTTTGCATGTATTGTTATAATATTAAGTTTAATAGACTTCTTAGCTGTTGCAAACATTAGGATCCCACCTATATTCACCACTTTCTTCTAAAGAGAGGTAGAGAGTAGGAAAAAATGATCAAAATAATAATTTGGAGTTAATTATCGATATAAGCAAATCATCTTCATCTACTTAAGATAATTATCTTTATCTAATTAACTAGAGACTCAAAATATAATAGTTAATGTGGGATCTAGGATAAGTGTTAGTAAGGCGACACTCTAAGACATAAAATGTAAAAATTGAAATTCACAAGGCTTTCAAAAAATGGTTAGTGATATTTAACTTATTAGATTCTGCTTGAGAGATATCGGGTGGGTTCAACAGAGCACAATAAACAAATGGAGTTGAGAAGCCAAGGGTACACAATCCTAGTGTTTGTATCAGATTGATTTCAACCAAACCATTCTACATCTTATTACTTTTCACAAATTAGAACATTAATCCCCACATTTACTCTCTATATTGCCTGACAATCTTAGCAAACTTTAGAGATAATTCTATGTATTACCTATGGTTTCGTCCCCAACCTGAGTTGGGTTACTCTATTTTTTTAAAATTCACTCATACTTAACCTTAAAACCCTACTAAACCCTAGCCATCGACATCCAAAAAAGCCATAGTTTTCTGATAATCATGGCCACCATATCCGGTGGGAATATCCCGCCGGACGACAGTAGCAAGCGTAGTATAGAGAAGACAAGTAACGAGCAATAAAAGATAAATAATAGTTCAAAGTGTGCAGATCTGTTGAAGCAAAAAGTAGTGGATAATACTTATATTAAGGTTCCTCTAAAACCCATAGTAATGTTGAATGGGGAATCTAATATTATGTGGAAATCGTCCGAAGTTCAAAACATAATCATGCAGGAAAAACTTCTATATGCGATCATTGGTAAGTTATCTTGTGGAAAGCAAAATATTGACATACTGAGAAAAATAATTCCTAATCAGTGTGGAATCAAAGAACAACTGGTATTTAATTCTTTTGAATGGACAACCAAAAGGTTTCTTATATCATCAAGTGGATTGAAGTAGGTTGATCCTTTATCACCTACTTTGTTCATTATTGCAGCTGAAGTTTTGTCTAGAAATATAAAAAAACTAATGTAGGAAAAGGAATTTAAGTTGTTTGGTATGCAAAGAGGAAGCCCTAAATTAAATCAATTAGCTTTTGCAGATGATATGATCATATTATGCAAAGCTGAAATGATAACATTATAGTTGGTGCCTAATATTTTGAACAAATACGATGCAGTATCTGGAAAGAAAACTAAAAAAGAAAAAGTGTAATTTATCTGCACAAAGGGGTTTCTAATGGAGTGAGAATATTAGTAGAAGTTACTACAGGAATCTTGAGGAAAGATTTTCCTTTCACATACCTTGGTTGTTCTATTTTATATATGAGGAAGAAAAAAGAATACTACCAACAGTTGTTGAATAAGATAGCAAATAAGGTATAGAATTGGAAAGGTAAACTTCTCTCATATGTAGGTAAAGCAGTATTGATTAAGCATGTGTTGTAGAGTATTCATATTCACTATTTATCAGTGATGAATCCACCTTTGAATGTCCTAAATTCCATGTAGAAGGTACCAAATCAATTTTTTTGGAGAAGTAAAATTGGGGAAAAGGGTAGGCATTGGGTGAAGTGGCAGGATGTATGTCTACTACAACAGAAAGAAGGGCTGAGATTTAAAAGATTTTCTGATGTTTCTATGGAATTATTTCGTAAACTATGGTGGACCTTTAGGAAAACACAATCCATTTGGAAAGATTACATGTTCAATAAATATTGTAAAAAGGAACATCCAACAATGATTGTATGGAAAACTGGCTTAGGGGGATCACAAGTGTGGAAAAAGATGGTAATTGCTAGAGAATTGGTGGAGCATTTGATAATGTGGCAACTGAGGGAAGAAAATACTGATTTATGGTTAGATAGTTAGACTGGACATGGTGATTTATTCTCCTTAATGAAAGGCAATTGGGAGGAGAATATGCAGTATCAATAAGTCAAAGATATTGCAAGAGAGGGTAGATAGGACGAACATTTGATCACAAATATGTTCACACCAAAAATAGATAAGAATATTCTTACTAAAGTTCAACCACCTATAGGAGAAGGCTAGGACATTCCAGTATGGAGCATGCATTCAAAGGGAGAGTTCACAGTTAAGAATGCCTGGCAGTATATCAGGAATAAGGGCCACCTAAGTAACATTTATAAGTATATTTGGATTAAAGGGTTACCTTTTAAAATATGCTTCCTTATGTGGAGTTACGGGAAAGTAGAATACCAGTTGATGATAATGCTAGAAGATGGGGAATGTAGGGTCTATCTAAATATTGGTGCTGTGAGGAACCTATAGTAGAGACACTTGCACATGTATTTAGAAGGTCATATTATGCTAACACGACTTGGTCTTACTTTTCTTCTTTTGCAGGTACTATTCACAAGTGGTGGGAGGATGAGGTAAAGATGAGAGACCAAACATATTTCCATGCTCTACCCAACATCATTCTATGGGAACTTTAAAGGAAAAAAAATAAGAAGAAGCATGATAACAAGAACACTACAGGATTAAGACTTATTTATTACATAACAAGAAATTTAAGGCTATTATTGATGGTCAGAAAACCTACAAGAGTTTTCCCTATTGAATGGCCTCAAATTTTTACAGGAGGTTGCTAAGACTAAAAGCAAGATAAAGGTGACTAAAGTGATATGGGAGATGCTAGAAGATGGATGGGTGAAATATAATATTAATGGTGCAGTTAGAGATAAAGAGGGTGGCAGTTTATATGCTTTCTGTATGAGGAATGGGAATAGAGATATTCTATATGCTAAAGCAGAACCACTTTGATAAGGTAATCATTCAGATGGACTCTCTTGTTATGTAGAAGATATTAACAGGAAGTTGGAAGTGTCCATGGAACATTGCAAGTATAGTCAAGGAGATAGAACAACACATGCAAGATAAGCAAGTCAAATATCAACATATTTATAGGGAAGAAAATTAGTTAGATGATCATCTTGCTAATCTAGCCATAGATTCAAGAGCAGTCACTATTACCAATTTTTAGGAACTTCACAAGAGAGGAAAACCTATCCTTAATAGTGATAAATGGCAATGCCCTGATATGCCCAAATTACACCTCTCTTACGAGAGAGTAAGCGGTCATTGTCAAATATATAACCTAACTAGGTTAGGGTTGAATCCCACAGGGACTACTGTGTTCACTAAGTGTTGTGGTTATTACTGGACTGTTGATCAAAGGTTCTGAATTAAAGGGGGATTTTGATTTGAAAATTTTATCTCACTATTTATAATAGAAAGTGTTCCAGCCAGTAATTCTTATTACAAATAATAATTCAATGAGAGTAGACAAACTAGAGTCATGGTTACCGAGATGTTCAAGCATCTAGGGTTATGAATTATCCTAAATTTCCAATTAATAATTTCAATTGTAAGATTTGTTGAATTCAATAATCTATCAATTTGTCTCTCAACCTAAATGGGCAGACTATCCTTATATTCTCTAAAACTTAAAGGATGCGTTAGTTTCACCAACTATTCTGTCTCATGGGTTGATCCTGTTAAGGCATCAACCCTTAATCCAAAGGTTAAAGCCCTTAGATTCTATGTAAACCTCTTCTTTTCCTAGAAAGCACTTTTCTATTCAAACAAGTGATGTTCTTGGGCTCACCCTTCAAGTTTGCAACCAAAATAGGTCATTAATGTGAAGAAGGGTTTATACAACTTCAACTAATCATGGAAATCAAGTGTTTTCACAACCCTAATTAGCTATTCACATCAAGGCTCCCATAACCCCAGTTATGGGAGCTTATCCACACATCTCAATAAAAGAAGAAGAAGAAGTTATTATGTTTTTCATAAATAAGTTCAGAAATTACTTACAAAAATCACAAGAATTATTCTTAAATCTTCAGTAGAAATGAAAAATAAAAATTGTTAGATCCCCAATTCTAGCTTGAATCTCCAAGAATACTACGTTACAATTAGTTTCAAAGATGAAAATATGATAAATGATAACTAAATAAAACCTAAACTGGGTATTTATATGTTCCCAGGTACAGAGGATTTAAAATTCAAACTCAGAAAAGTTGCGTCCAAGTTGACAGTCAGGCTGGCAGCCCGTCGGAAGCCTGAAGGTCCATCGCGTGGACCTTCACTGATAGTCCCAAAATATCATGTTCATTTAAGGGTTGACGATAATATTAGTGGGCCATCGCTAGCCTAGAATTCCATCACATGAGCCGTCGCTTGATCCTCCAAAATGTCATATTCTATTTCATCCCGTTGGCCAAGTTGGCGGTCCATCGGATGGTTGATGGCCTACCACTTGGACCATCACAGATATCAATCATTTGCTCCATTCTGTTTTACTCTGAAGACCACCCTAGTGGTTCATCGCATGGATGACGGTCCACCAGTTTGACCATTAATGGCATTTTCTACTATTTTTCCAAGTTTCTCCTTCAGTTAACTCCTTAATCTGAAAATACTAAAATCTAGTATTAAATACAACATCAGCTGCTTAAAAATATACAATTATCCTTTGAAAAAGATGTAAAATGTTCTGTCAAAAGTCGAAACATCAACGCCCTTAACTTAAGACAATTTCTTATCCTCAAGCAACTCAGCACCAAATTGCATCCATGAACAATACAATGATAGGCAATCGACTACTGAACTAGATTTCACATAACTATTCACTTGCATTTCACTCATAAGAGCTCAACATATCAGGATTTATAACAGGCATTGTTTATAATTTAGCATATACACACAAACATGGATATAATATCACACAGAGATCAGTAAAACTAAGTGTAACTCAAATTGCCCTCATAGTCAATGAAGTCCATCACACATTATATCTTGTTGGACGAAAATAAAGACTCTCACACTCATCAAAGAAATTACAAACATAGCATACACACCCATAGGCTTGCCCTTATTATCTAACGCTCCCTTATGGTTGATTCGCAAACTTCAAGCAGGTCTTTTTCAGGCTTGTAATAAGGCTCCGAGGCTAGGTAAGGAAAGATTTTGGGAAAAACGACACAATATTCAGACATAACTCTCTTTGCCATTGAATTCTAATCACCAAGGTTACTTCTTTACCAGCTCACTTACAATCTCACTTATTCATTCACACTTTGCTAGAATACCCTTTATATATATATATATATATATATATATATATATATATATATATATATTAATAAGCATCAGCCACCACCAACTTATGCTGATGCAGTTATTTAAGGTGTACAATATCTTAAATAGATCAGGGTCAAATTCTTTATTTTATCTCTAAACACCTACTTATTAGACGGCTAACATCTTGACAGTAGCCACTCTTCACTTAGGTTTTTTGCCTAAGTTAAGGTGCACAATGGCCAATATTGGACCAGGACCAAAGTTAGGTGTTAAAAACCTAAAAAGTGTTAATTAGAGTTTTTGGGATTGAAGAAAACTAACAGAAGCTCAAAATGGGTGAAAAATGGAAAAATATTTTTGGTAGGTAAGTTATTTCGGCTAAGTGGACTGACAACAAAAGAAGGCTTGCTATCCTATTCTATTGAATCAACCGCAAAATAGCCTTAATGAATCGACCATTTTCTAGGTATTACACTATGTAAAAACTAATACAAATACTCGCACACACAGGCAACTGAGTCAAACTCATTCTACTACTCTTAGGATTTTCATCACATGATCATGCATATTTTACATGTTAATGCCAATTACAGAATCACCAAGGGTTGTTCAACATATGCTAACTGACAAGAGGAAATATCCATGCAAGCATGTTCATAATCTTATGCCATAGTCATACATCATCCATAAATACAAAAAGATGCTAAAGGAAAAGACACTTTCATAAATAGATAACATTAATAATGGATATTTACATCACAATTACTTAGGAAAAGAAAATGCAATCTTAGACATGTCAGTTCTACTAGATAGCACATCGAAGGAAAAGAACACAGGCAATAAAAACCCCCATGGTACAAGTACACCCACCCCTAAATAAAATAAATGCTCTGTCATTAATGCATATAAAGAAAGTACATAGGAGGGGAATACTTGTAAAGCCTCTTATTTAGATGAGGCATCAATGAAATATGGTGAGGCTCCAGTGGCCTCACTTCCAGTAACATTGACCCCTATGGTGGTAGGGGTACTCGTAATCTCTTCCTCCAGAATTAGAGGTATCACATCTCGGGCTGGGTCTTAACTGGGCCCCCTTGCTGGGGATGAACTAGTAGTAACTCTTGCAGCTTCAGCTACTGCCTTTTTCCTTATCTTCTCTTTATCTCTCCCTAATCTTTTTGAAGTTTTCCTTATATCATAATCTTTTTTCTCTTCCAGTGTCATTGCCTCTCCTTTTCTTCTTCTAGTATCTTTTCTATCTGCACTTTTATCAGTACTTTTATCTACCTTCTTTCCTTTGTCTTTCAATGGCTTCCCCATCAAGTCAACAATACCTTTATCTTCATTGCATATCACCAAAACGGGGTCACAAATGGGCTTCTATGGCTTCTTGCTCTTTAACTCTACTATGTCCGCCCGTTCTAGTTTGAATTCTTTCATGAACTTAACATGATCTAGAATGGACATCGCATCCAGTATTTTATTGATAAGATCTTTAGTATGATCTATCCTAAGCTTAATATTTTGAAATGGACGGATTGCCTCAGCCATAATTTGATCAATAAACAACTTGAATTGTGAAGCCCATGTGTCTGGCTGCTTTTTAATCTTCTTCTACAACTTCAGATACTTGGCAAAATTTTCTTGTGTCAACCTATACTCTGAATAATCTATCCCACCCATCGGTGGCATAGACTTTGATCCTATAAATATACTAGGTGGCACATATATAGTGATGGGAAATGACATACCTGAGGGAACATTAGAAGTATCGGGGGCTGGCACTGACTGTGTCTGGTAGGCTGGAGGTTTGGTGACTCGCAAATCAAACTTTGAGTCATCTTTTGATTTCTCAATGTCTTGCCTATGTGTATCCCAAAATATGTTATCAACTCCTTAAATTACAGGCAAATTAGCCTACCTGCATAGCTCTGTGATTAAAAATGGGAACAATAGTGCGCTTGACACTTTGTATGCCCTCATGAATATTTTATCAGCAATGATTTTGCCAAAATTGATCTTCAGCCCTGCAATTAAACTATCTACCAGCACAGCTTTGTGACTATCCAAATTGGCATCACCTCCTATTGGCATCAACCTTAACCGAATAATGGACCACCAGAACTTAGCTTGGAAGTTAAGAGAGGACTTAGCAATGTGCTCTAGTGGGTTGGCTGCCTAGGCGGGGTTGTCATCATAAGTAAGTAGCCCAAAACACCAAGGCCTTTGAGTCGATGCTGAAGTCAAACAAAAATCAATATCAGGGACTGCAGTCGGTGCCTCATAGTCAGGCCCAAACAACACCCTGTTGATTGTTTGAGCTGATATATCAATGTTAAATCCTCTCACTAGAACAGACTGTCTTTTAATATAATCTGAGATCTTTATGCCCTTAGTATAATCTTTCTCTATCAGTGCCAAATAATTGGCAAAAAACTCCCTTACCAGATTTGGTTGATAAGAACCAAGAGGCTTGCTCATCCAGGCCAACTCATACTTATTAAACCTCTACTCCCATTCTAGATATTCGTGCAGCTCACTCATCACTATTTGGTACTCTTCGAAGATTGGCCTCTTGATTAGCCTACTTACCATCGGTTCCAGTCCATTAAGGAACTTGTCCTTTGATCCCTCAATTTGACACCTGAGTGCCTCCCTCATTTGAGGGTTTTTTCTCTTAACCACAGTTTCCTCATCAATTTCTGTCTCAATATGGTCATTTTTTCCTCAATGGGGTTGGGATTAGATTTTTTAACCCCTTCCTTATATGGACTTGAACTAGTACTTCTAGTGCTGCTCTCACTCTCTTCTTTAGACTGGGAGAGTATGGGGATTTCCTTATCTCATTATCTATAATTAAAGGTAGGTTCCTCCTTACTCCTGGCTAGCTCGCCTTTTCCTCATGCTCTACCACCACCTCTAGTTAAAGAAAGCTTTCTTGCCATATTGCCTAGGAAAGGAACAAAGAATTAATTTATAATTCAAAACAGATTGAGAACAGTGAAAATATTGCTTGACAGAACGTCTGATGGTCCATTGTGATAGTGAAGGTCCGCCAGACTAACCGTCAGGCCTTAACCAAAGAGTACTATATCTTAGAGACTTGCGATGGTCGACCTGACGGTCCGTCAGGTTACTGACGGTTCACCAATTTGTCTATTGCAGCATATCCAGTGGACATTATTCTTCGCATATTTGTGATGGTCGACCTGACGATCCATAGCAGTTCCGACGGTCCGGCAATGTGACCGTCAATATCATTTTTTAGTTTCAGATTTGACCTTGACCTTTTGTCGAACACATGTTGCGCATCGTCACTTCTCAACACAATAATGGTGAAAATTTTGTATTTAATCACTACTTTTCTCACTTTCAGTACATGGGTTACTCAGACTTCACCTAGAATAATGCACACTAGAGTTCGACTTTGAAGTTATAATTAAAATAAAGAAAAAACAAGAGAGAATTATCTGTAACAACCACAAACTTACTTTCTCTATCTTTAGAAATTCAAAAAAGAAAAATAAGGTTATGATCATACCTTGATGGTTCAGTAACTTCACCCTTTTACTAGCAAATTTAGAACAAAATAAAACTCAGTGCCTTTTTTAGAACTTTTTAACTTATGTTCTAATGAGAGGGAAAGAAGGATGTTGTTGTTTAAATAGGAGATAAAAGGAAGAAGGAGAGTCCTAAAAGGGAATAACTGACCTCATACACTTTGAATATAGAGGAAGTTGAACAATTTTACGATTTAAAGAGGTAGCAACGTTTGTAACTGCCACTTATTATCTGTTTAAATGCATTTAGGTAAGATACAGACAATTTAAATAAGCCTTAAAATTAACCCGACCTGACCCGTGCCTAGGGTAAAGTTGACGGTTGACCTGAAAGTTCATCGAGTGTCCGACGGTCTACCAGGTGGACCGTTGTGGCTTACCAAAAATATGGAAATCATACCATGCTGTGATGGCTGATGTGATGGTCCGTCAGTGATGCGATGGTCCATCGACCTGTTCGTTAGTATATTTATATACCCTCCAATTTAAGCTTCTAATTGATGATGGGAGAGATGGTCCGTCAGACCAGCGACGGTCTGCCAACTTAACCATCAAGCATTATCTAGAATGTTCATTTTTTGATCGTAGCTTTGATGGTTCTAGTGATGGTCCATCGAGTCTTTGATAGTTTGTCCGTCTTCCCGTCTCTCCCTTATCAACTGTAGAACTCCTTTCCTTTTGTATTCTCAGTCCTGCACACTTCAGAAACACATCAAATTGCATACACAAAAAAATTCTAACTATAGTTACAAGAACACTTTGTGGGTTGTCTCCCACTAACACCTGATTTATTATCGCTGCATGACTTGGTTACCTTGAATACTCAGAGTTCCTCAAGATACACAGTGGACATAAGCTTTACATCATCGGTTGGACCAGCATAGGTCTTTACTCTTTGCCTATCCTTTGTAATCCCTTAGACCCAATCCATTAGACACAAAAAACCTCACGTCCATCAAAGATACACATTTATATATATATATATTTAAATATATATACATACACTGTTGTATCTTGTTTTGATGATGAGCAAATGACTACAAGGGACCAGATCCCTAGATGTTCAAGGCTATAGTACAACAGGCATGCGTCTGCACAGTTTTATCCTCTAGTGTAACAAATTATGCAGACGTTGCTTGTACTATTGCGGACACCTAGTCAAATTTTATTTCAACCCTAATCATAATTCATCTATAAAAGAAAAAGGATGCTTCTTCATCAAGCAGGTTTTGAAAATATGAAAATTAAAGAGTGAAAGAAAGGCGAAAACATAAATTCAATATTGCTCAAGTATTTATCATGTTCTTATTTCTTCTGTAAGCTAAACGAGTGAGGGTTCTTGAATTAATCTTTATTTGTAACTGAATTACTCAGACTATAAGAATAATGCTCTTTTGTTTTCATTACTTTGAGAGTGATTAGGTAGAGTTTCCTAAGTTTGATACGGATTAGAGTTAATCAGTTTTGATGGAGTCTTGGAAGAGTGGTCAAAGTGATCTTGTAGTAGAGTTATTACAAGCCTAGGGAGCCTAGAGTTAGGTTTGTTGGAGTCTGTAATAAAGAGTTTGATAATAGTATAGTTTTGGGTGCTTGTGAGGGAAAATCGTGGTTTTTCCTCCCTTGCATAAGGGGGTTTCCATGTTAAATCTTGTGTTTTCTAAGCTTCCTATATTGTGTTGGGTTCTTGGTAAAATTAATATTTTATTGCCTGTGACTGATTTTGAAGGACCTGGTCCCTTACTGTGTCGTGCAACCCTCAAGGTTTCAATAATTTTTATCGAAGCCAAAACACTCTTAAAGGTTCTCACCTAGAGTGATTTGGTTATCCCAACTTCTCATTCTAACTTAGAAGAATGGAAATCTGCAACTAGACCCTATAAATTTAATGGGCAGTACTATGGGTGGTGGAAAATTCGAATGTTTGACTTCATTATTGCTGAGGATATTGAGCGGATGGACATAATTCTTTATGGTACTTATGTTCCTTCTAGAGAATTCAGTGAAGGAGGATTTAGAAGAATGGTTGTAAAAAGCAGGACGGAGTTCAATGATGATGATAGAAAGAAAATTGAGAAAACTACAAGTCCAAGAAACTTCTAGTATATGGTATTTGACCTGATGAATATAATAGGATCTCAGCCTGTGAAAATGCCAAGGAGATCTTCGATTGCTTAAGGACTGCTCATGAAGGTATCATGGATGTGAAAGATTCAAAAGTAGATATGTTTACTACTCAATATGAAACTATCGCCATGAAAGAAGGAGAAATAACCCAAGAAATGCATACAAGATTTGACTTCTATCACATATGAGCTTCACTGCTTGGGAAAAGTGATTCCATTGTATAAACAAGTGAGAAAGATTCTTTGTCACAACCCAAACTAAGGCCTGGTCATAATGGGTATCTCAAGTCCACCGAGGAATGGAGATCACCCCCTTGAGCTTAACCAATCAACACAACATCCCAAATGTCGTATGAATTCCAAACCTATAAATATATATATCAATCTTATGGCATTATGATATGTTGATAACCAAAATCAAAAACCAACAACAAAACAACCAATCAATACCACCCATGTTCATAGTAGTCCAATAAAACACTAATCAAAACCAAAAAATATCTAGTCGGGACATGCCACGACCATAGCCAAAACCAAGACCAAAAGGAATACTCAATACATAAAGAAATCCATAGCATGAAATAAAGTCTTCCAAAGTATGAAAGCACACTACGTTAGTCTAATTCAATAGTTTTCTATGAATTACTTAGTCACTGAGCAAGAAGAGTGGAAGTATGCCTGATTCATGCATCGCGTGGGGATACAACATCCGTAGATGGTTATCAGGGTCAACACTAGCTTGTAACTTAGGGATAAAGATAAAGTAATGCCATCAATTTAAAACCAAGTCAAACCAATGCACATAACTATATGCATATATATATGTATATAAGTATATATATATATATATGTATGTATGTATTTATATATATATATATATGTGTGTGTGTATATATATATATATCATGCCAGGATAGGGAACAAGAGAATGAACTTTAAAACATTAACTCCGATTGTGAAGCATTACCATCATAAATCCACCCACAAGCTATATGGTTCCAGTGTTAACCCCTAGACAAACCCTAGTGCGTATTAGCCGGATGAATCAGAGATATCATAGATGACCAGGGATTCCCTTGTACCCATTACCCTCCATGATACATATGTAAATTTTTGTTCTTGGGGAATTCCCTTGTATCCCACAACAACTTGGTCATCAAAACCAACCCTCATGTTGACGAACATGTGTTTCCAGTATTAGTCTTTTAGACTCACACCTTCAAGGCTAGCTAACACAACCCCCATTATTTCCCAAGTAAAACATTTATCACATAATCTAACCACTAATTCTAGGAGTCAATTATTAAGGCATTATTAAGTGGTATAATAATACCGACTATGGCTTGCAAACAATGTCATTAGCCAACACTTAGGGATTCTCGTGAACCCCAAGGAGTCCATTATAATATCACTTGGGGGATTCTCGTGTACTTCCACAAGGTTTTGAAGACCCTTATCATCCAATTAACCAGTTAAGCCTTGCATTAATGTAAAGAAATAAATCAAACAAAATTATAATGCATATTCTAAAACCAATTATACAAGTAGGTTGAGGTTGTTTCTTATTTCAATACCAAACAATTTTATTTGGGGATTCTATTGTACCTCTATTATCCATGGTTGACAAATTTAGGGATTTTGTTGTAACAATGTATATCAAACATCTCCATGCACCCAAAGCATTTACCAACCATCAATGTAAGGAAAACAATTTCATAATTATCCTAAAAGAAACATTTAAACAATTTACATTAAAACCACTAACCCATAGTTCAAATCCCAAAATTAAACCATGTAAAATTAAATTATCCTAACCATATTCAAATAAATCCCAAATTACCATGTAATGACAATATCCAGAAATTGGAAAAATGAACCAAACCCAAGAATACTTCTTTGAAACCTTTGAAACTTGGAAAGAGAATTTTTATAGATATTTTACCAATTCTTTAAAAAATACATCTTAACTTTAAAGAGAGTTCCAAGAGGATATTTTAGGAAAAATGTGAAAATTTACCAAAATACCTAAGAAACTCAAAACTCCAACTTTGATTCATTTAAACTTCCCTCCCTATCCACTTCAATCACCCATACCCCTTACCACCATTACCAATACCATCTCAAACATCACCATTTACCAACTCCATCCCCCATTGACACCATTCCTCATGAATCCACACTTCAACCACCAACCTAAACTATCTTAACACTACCTATACATCCACACCAAAAAACTCACTACCCATCTACCAACCTCCAACTAATTTTTGACCTACATCCCTCTAATATACCTTCACGCTCCTAAACTTACTTGGATTTTCTATGACTCAGTCCAATGAGTCATTAAGACACCTTACGACTCTGGGGGTCCAGTCATAGCCAAAGCAGTGAGCTCAAGGCTCAAGAAATTTTCAAGGGCCAAAAATGCAGGGTGTTTCAATTATCCCCCACATGGATCATTCATCCTCAAATAATAGGACAAGGCAATTTATAGCATAATTAGACTCCATATCCCTCTGCTCTCACCTTTAACGAACTCAAAAAATAAAGATTCCAAGGAAATCACTCATTTCTTTAACAAAGTCAGAGTAAAAAATTATGTAAGGAACAACACATACCATAAGCATGATTTTCCATAATAGGGAATAGGATAGATACTTGCACTTTATGTCCTCTCCGATTTCGGATGTTCTGCCTTTTGACAGAATATTTTGCATCGTTTTGTTGGGAAAATTGTATGTTTTCAGGAAACTAAGGTTGTATTTAATGTGGTATTGTAGTGTTTCTAGGTAAGGAGCTAGCTGAAGGAGAAAACTCAGAAAATTAGCAGAGAAACAAAATTGATGGTCAAAATAGTGGACCTCCAATTTTGTGGTGGACCACCAAACTGACCACCAGACCTAAAATAGAATTCAGAATTTTAGAACACTTAGCGAAGGTAAAAAAAGTAGACCACCAATTTTGTGATGGACCACCAGTTTGACCACCAATTTCAGAAGACACAGTGGTGGTCAAAATAGTGGACCATGAGATTTGTGATGGACCACTAGTTCAGCCACCAAGTACAAACAAAATCAAAAAATTCAGAACACTCAACGAAGGTCAAAATAGTGGACTACCAGTTTTGCGGTGGACTACCAATTTGACCACCAGATTCAGGATTTCACAAGACCCACTGTTGGTCAAAATGGTAAACCACCAATTTTTTCGTGGACCACAAAACTGACCACCAGACCTAAACAAAATTCAGGATTTCATAATACCCAGGGAATGTCAAAATAGTGGACCACCAATTTGGATGAAATTTTTCTGAATGCAAATTTTAAATCTTTTTTACCTAGGAACTTATAAATACCAGTTTTAGATTTTATTAAGCATTATCTGGGAAGTTGAGATCTAGATCTCACATCTTCAAATCTATCTTTCTTTTTATTTTTTTTAATTTTCTTTTATCCTTTATTAATTTTTCCATCTCTAAAAACTCTTTGTAACCTAGTATTTTGGGGAATTAAGCAAATCTTGTAGATCTAATCATTCCATCTCTATTTAAGATTCAAGAACAAATTCTTGTAACCTTTGTAAGTAAATATTGAATTTATTTATAAATAATACAAAGATGCTTTCTATTTCTTCTATGGAAATAAATGGCTAAGCTCCGATAACTAGGGTTATGGGAGCCTTGATATGAAAAACTGATTTGGGTTGTGAATCTAATTGAGTTCCATAAGTAATTGATATTGTATAAATCTTTCTCCACTTTAATGACTTTTCTTGATTGCAAACTTGAAAAGTGAGCCCAAGAACATCACTTGTCCGAGAGAAAAGTGCTTATCGGGAAACGAATGGGTTTACATAGACTCTAAGGACTTTAATGTTTAGATTAATGGAAAATGCCTTAACCGAATCAGCCTACATAAGAGAACAGTTGAATAACTAATGCATTCTTTAAGTTCGAGAGAATTAAAGGATAGGCTGCCCACTGTGGTTGAGAAACGAATGGGTAAATAATAGGATCTAACTACTCTTGCAATTAAAGTTTTCTGTTGGAATTCTAAATTTATTCACAACCCTAGTTTTTCAAGCATCTTGGTAACCATAACTCTGGTTTGTTTAATATCATTGAATTACTACTTACAAAAAGAATCATTAGATAGAATAACTCTATTACAATTAGTTAGAACATAATTCACAAATTAAAAAACCCTTATTTTATCTTTTCGTATCATTTATTTGGATTTAACTTGTTGCTATAGTTTCAAATTAGTTTAATCTCCACTCACATTATTTCTCGTGGATTCGACCCGGACTCCAAAGTTGGGTAAATATATTGAAGACGACCGTCTTGCACCAAATTGATGTGTAAGTTGATTTTTTAAAAAAATGCGCCATTGCTATGGAGAAATTTGGCATATTGAGTTGGTTTGGAATTTAGCATACTAGTTTAAATTCAAACTTGTAAATTTTTGTTTGTAATGTTTTGTTATTACTTGTGTTAGGTAGATTTTTATTTTAGTTTATTTATTACTATGACATCTTGGAATGAATATGAGTTTGATGGTTGGAAATCTTATCCTAATGATCCATTTCTATATTGTGATGGACCTCACTTTTCTCAATATTGTAGATATGCTCCCCGGAGAGAGATGTGTGCACCATCTCCATCCTACTCGGAGTATAATTGTTCTTTATGTGGTGGTCAAGTTGGACATTGGAGTGATTACCCAAATGCCCTCTCCCCTCATCGTGCTAACCTACATTCTAGTTTGTCTTATGATTTTTATAGGTCTTATGGTCAAGGAAACAAAGAATGAAGCACCAAAAAGAGTGGCATTGAAGAAGAAATGCATGATATCCTATATGATATGCATCAAGACATGAGGTCAATCTTTCATAAAGAGATAGATATAGAGGTCAATCTTTCAAAGCATTTTTCTATATTAAGTTTAGATGATATATTGTCTGTGGAATCATTTAAAATAATGAAAGAGTGTGAAGATAAGGAGCAAGAATCCTATGTTGATGTTGAGCTCGATGTTGAGCAACCTTCGGTGATTTCCCAACCAACCAAACCAATCATGAGGGATGATGCCAAGATTGAGAAACTAGTGTTAGAGGAAAAAGAAAAAACCAAGCCAATCTCTTATGAAGACCCTAGACCAATCCGAGGTGAAGATGACGAGAAGCATGCAACTCCAAAAGTAAGGAGAAAACCTCAATCGAATCATTTTTCAACATTGTGCTTAGTTGATGTGATGAAAGTCCACCTACCCAAGAAAATGATGTGTTTTGAGGATGAGGAACAAAATCCTTATATTTTGGAGTGTGTCATTCAAAAAAAGAAAAATGAAACCCCCCACTTGAAGGTAAATAAAGGAAAAATTCAATGTGCAACAAGTGGATTGTTGATGTTCTCATCAATACTCAATGAGCCAATTCAAAAATTTGATATGAAGTTGGGTAAGAGATTCAAGTCGTGAAAGTGGCGAGATAAAGGAAGTATCATTGTATCCTTACCTTTGACCAATGTGCCTCGAAGATGTATTGGTTAAAATTTGGACCGATGTTTCAAATCCTCTAATAGGAGACATAAATAATCACCAAAAATTTATGTCGCGACATTAAATCAGGCGTTACTTGGGAGGAAAACCCAAGCTCTTTTGTTGTTTGTATTCGTATTATGTGTTTGACATCAGATCTTTGCACCTATGGTGCCACAGGTATGTTTCTAATTCTCTTATTTTAGTTTGACACATTGGTTATAATGCATGATTTTAAGTTGAGGGTGGATCTACTTGTGGATCTTGATGTCCTCCTGGGGTTTTTGTTGTCGTGTCTCTTTTCCCTGGAGTTTTGATCTTAGTAGATTCAATATGTTTAGGAGTACTGCATTTTGTTTTGTTATGTCATATGGTAAATTGGTAGAAAAATAAGGTTCTATGGCAGTCTACATAAAAAAATTGAAATGATAAATACCACTCTGAGGGCATATATTGCAACTGTGTGATATGTATCTACATGTGACTTTTGTGAATCTTGTTGTGGCATTGGTATTAGAGACATGATAGTCATTGCTAACAATTGCATGAACCAGATAGGTAGTAGCTTGAGATGTACCTTTGTGCCAATTGTGTGTGAGATATTACCAAGTTCCCTCTGTGTGTTAAATCCATAACTTAACCAGTTAGTCTTACCGAGGTTGTAGGATAGTGGTTATGAAATGATTATAGGACATTTTTTAATTTAGTTCACTTTTAGCCTAAATGGCCATCTATATGTGATTGGTATCCCTTGGTCCCAATTTTGAGCCTGTATGCCTGTTTTTCTAGTTAGCCCTATCACTGTCTCATTTGTATCACAATGAACTTGTTTTGGCCCTGGTTCTCCTTGGATATTATGTACTTTGACTTAGGCAAATAGCCTAAGTTGAGGATGGATATCATAGGGGTGCATGATCTAAAGTGAGTACGAAGAAAGGTAAAATGAGAGAAAAGAAATACAAGGTTGGGTGTGGTAGAAAAAGAATAAGAAAATAAAAGTTGTGAAAAAGAGAAAATAAAAGACTAAAAGACTGCACCTAGCCTGAATTTTCTTTAATAAAGAAAGGGAGAAATAAGTTAAGGGTTAATAAGTGAGACTCCATAAGTTAGTGTAGTGCCAAGGAGGACTAGTCACTTTAAATATCTTTACGTATCATACCATCCCCAAACCTACGTTACAAGCTGAAGAAAAGTTCTATAGTAATCCTAACTTAACTGTCTGAAAGCTTAGGTGATGAAAATAAGGGCAAACTTATTGTATTTGACATACATTGATCGAAACTTCTTTCTAAGAGTGAGTGTCTCTTAACAGTCCCTGCATTGACATGCTTGATTTCATATATAAGTGAGGACGGACTTTTTTGTTGTAAGGGCACATGGGTTGTATTGATAGCTGCTTACTTGTTTAGGTAGTGTAACTTGTACATATGTGTGATTGTTTATTGCTAATGTGATGCCATATCTTGATTCCTTTGTGTTACATTTTTGAAATTCGTTAATATAAACAGTTAGGTTGAATGTGATTGAACTTGGAGAGAGTATAGTGATTTGAGCTAAAATTGATAATTGAATGTCATAGATATCTTATGTTTCTCTTGGTTAAGCAGTGTAGTATGTTATAATGAAGTTGCTTGAGGACAAGCAATTTTTTTAAGTTGAGGGTGTTGATGTTCCATCTTTTGACGAAACATTTTGCATCTTTTATTGGGAAAATTGTTTTTTTTCAAGCAACTAAGGTTGAATTTAATGCGGTATTTTAGTGTTTCAGGGTAAGGAGCTAGCTGAAGGAGAAAACTGTGAACATTAGTAGAAAAACACAACTGGTGGTCAAAATGGTGGACCACTAGTTTTGTGGTGGACCACCAAACTGACCACCAGACCTAAAACAGAATTCAAAATTTCAGAAAACTCAGCGAAGGTCAAAATGGTGGACCACCAGTTTTATGATGGACTACCAGTTTGACCACCAATTTCAGAAGACATAGTGGAGGTCAAAATAGTGGACCACTAGTTTTGTGATGGACCACCAGTTCGAGCACAAAGTCTAAACAGAATTCAATACTTCAGAACACTCAGCGATGGTAAAAATGGTGGACGCGGTGGACCACCAATTTGACCACCAGATTCAGGATTTCAGAAGGCCTACTGGTGGTCAAAATGGTGAAACACCAGTTTTGTGGTGGACTACAAAAATGACAACCATATCCAAACAGAATCTAGGATTTCAGAATACTCAGGGAAGTTCAAAATGGTGGACCACCAGTTTTGCGGTGGATCACAAATTTGGCCACCATTTTGGACAAAATTTTTCTGAATGCAAATTTTAACTTCTTTTTACCTAGGAACTTATAAACACTAGTTTTAGATTTTATTAAGCATTATCTGGGGAGTTCAGATCTAGATCTCATATCTTCATATCTATCATTGTTTTTATTTTCTTTTATCCTTTTTCAATTTTCCATCTCTAGAAACTCTTTGTAACCTAGTATTTTGAGGAATTAAGCACATCTTGTGGATCTAATCATTCCATCTCTATTAAAGATTCAAGAACAAATTCTTGTAACCTTTGTAATTAAATCTTGAAATTATTTATGAATAATACAAAGTTGCTTTCTACTTCTTCTACGGAAATCTGTGGCTAAGCTCCCATAACTAGGGTTACGGGAGCATTGATGCAAAAAACTGATTTGGGTTGTGAATCTAATTGAGCTCCATGAGTAATTGATGTTGTATAAACCTGTATTACACTTTAATGACTTGTCTTGGTTGTAAACTTAAAAAGTGAGCCCAAGAACATCACTTGTCCGAGAGGAAAGTGCTTGTTGGGAAAAGAATTGGTTTACATGGACTCTAAGGTCTTTAATCTTTAGATTAATGGAAAATGCCTTAACTGGATTGGCCTACATGAGAGAACAGTTGAATAACCAATGCATTTTTTAAGTTCGAGAGAATTAAAGGATAGGCTTCCCACTGAGGTTGAGAAACGAATGGGAAAATAATAGGATTTAACAACTCTTGCAATTGAAGTTGTCAGTTGGAAATCTAAATTTATTCACAACCTTAGCTGTACAAGCATTTTGGTAACCATAACTCTGGTTTGTTTAATATCATTGACTTACTACTTACAAAAAGAATCATTATATAGAATAAATCTATTACAATTAGTTAGAACATAATTCACAATTTTAAAAACCCCCATTTTGTCTTTTCGTATCATTTGTTTGAATTTAACTAGTTGCTATAGTTTTAAATTAGTTTAATCGCCACTCACACTATTCCTCGTGGATTCGACCCAGCTCCAAAGTTGGGTAAATATATTGACGATGACCGCCTTGCACTACACTAACTTTTGAAATCTCACTTATTAACCTTTAACTTATTTCTCCCTTTCTTTATTAAAGCAAATTCAGGCTGGTTGCAGTCTTTTAGTATATTCTACCACACCCACCCTTGCATTTTCTTTCTCTCATTTTACCTTTTTTCATACTCACTTTATGTCACACACCCCTATGATTGCCATCCTCAACTTAGTCTATTTGCCTAAGTCAAAATACACAATATCCAAGGAGGACCTGGGCCAAAACAAATTTAATGTTATACAAATGAGACGGTGATAGTAAGAAAAATAGGCATACAGGCTCAAAATTGGGATCAAGGGATACCATTCACATATAGAAGTCCATTTAGGCTAAAAGTGAACTAATATAAAAAATGGCCCATGATCCTTTCCTAACCACTATCCTACAACTTCGGTAAGACTAATTGGGCAAGTTCTGGATTTAACACACACAGAGGGTACTTGGTAATAACTCACACACAATTGGCACAAAGGTACATCTCAAGCTACTACCTATCTGGTTCATGCAATTGTTAGCAATGATTATCATGTCTCTAATACCAATGCCACAACAAGATTCACAAAAGTCACCTGTAAATACATATCACACAGTTGCAATATATGCCCTCAAAAAGGTATTTATCATTTTAATTTTTTTTACGTTGACTGCCATAGAACCTTATTTTTCTCCAAATTAACGACAAGATATCACATAACACAATACAGTACTCCCAAACATGCCCGCTCTACTAGGAACAATACTCAGGGAAAAAATACACGACAACAAAACCCCAAGAGGACATCAATACCCACAAGTAGATCCACCCTCAACTTAAAGCGATTGCTTGTCCTCAAGCAACTACAAAATACCATACTGCAGTGATTAACCAAGAGAAACATAAGATACCTATGACAGTCAATCATCAATTTAAACTCAAATCACAATAGCCTCTCCAGGTTTAATCACTTTCAACCCAACTATTTATATTAATGAAATTCAATAATGTGACACAAATGAATCAAGCTACAACATCAAATTAGCAACTAATAACCACACATATGTACAAGTTACACTACCTAAAAAAGTAAGCAGCTAGCAATACAACCCACGTGCCCTTAAAACAAAGAAGTCCCTCCTTACTTATATATGAAATCAAATATGTCAATGCAGGGACGGTTAAGAAACACTCACTCTCAGAAAGAAGTTCCGATCAATGTATGTCAAATACCATAATCTTGCCCTTATTTTCATCACCTAAGCTTTTAGATAGTCAAGTTATGATCACTATAGGACTTTTCTTCATCTTGCAACGTAGGTTTAAGGCTGGTATGATACGTAAAGATACTTAAAGCGACTAGTCCTCCTTGGACTACACTAACTTTTGGAGTCTCACTTATTAACCCTTAACTTATTTCTCCCTTTCATTATTGAAGCAAATTCAGGCTGGATGCAATCTTTTAGTCTTTTATTTTCTCTTTTTTACAACTTTTCTTTTCTTATTCTTTTTCTACCACACCTAGCCTTGCATTCTATTCTCTCATTTTACCTTTCTCCGTACTCACTTTAGATCACACACCCCTATGATAGCCACCCTCAAAGTATGCTATTTGCCTAAGTCAAAGTACATAATATCCAAGATGGACTAGGGCCAAAACAAGTTCATTGTGATACAAATGAGAGGGTGATAGGGCTAACAAGAAAAACAAGCATACAGGCTCAAAATCGGGATCAAGGGATACCATTCACATATAGAAGGCCATTTAGACTAAAAGTGAACTTATATAAAAAATGGCCTATGATCTTTTCCTAACCACTATCCTACAACCTTGGTAAAACTAGCTGGACATGTTATGGATTTAACACACAGAGGGAACTTGGTAATATCTCACACACAATTGGCACAAAGGTACATCTCAAACTAATACCCATCTGTTTCATGCAATTGTTAGCAATGATTATCATGTCTCTAATACCAATTCCACAAAAAGATTCAGAAAAGTCACCTGTAGATACATACCACACAGTTGCAATATATACCCTCAGAGAGGTATTTACCATTTTAATTTTTGTATGTCGACTGCCATAGAACCTTATTTTTCTCCCAATTAACCACAAGATAACACAAAAAAAAATACAGTACTCCTAAACATGCCGACTCTACTAGGAACAGAACTCCGGGGAAAAGAGACACGACAACAAACACCCCAAGAGGACATCAACACCCACAAGTAGATCCGATTCAGGATACTAGAAGACCAACTGGTGGTAAAAATGGTGAACCACCAATTTTGTGGTGGACAACCAAACTAACCACCAAACCCGAACAGAATCCAGGATTTCAGAATCCCCAGGGAAAGTCAAAATGGTGGACCACTAGTTTTGCGGTGGACCACCAATTTGGATGAAATTTTTCTGAATACAAATTTTAAATCCTTTTTTACCTGGGAACTTATAAATACCAATTTTAGGTTTTATTAAGCATTATCTGGGGAGTTGAGATCCAGATCTCATATCTTCAAGTCTATTTTTTTATCCTTTATCAATTTTTCCATCTCTAGAAACACTTTGAAACCTAGTATTTTGGGGAATTAAGCAAATCTTATGGATCTAATCATTCCATCTCTATTGAAGATTCAAGAACAAATTCTTGTAACCTTTGTAAGTAAATATTGAATTTATTTATGAATAATACAAAGATGCTTTCTATTTCTTCTATGTAACTGTGTGGCTAAGCTCCCATAACTACGGTTATGGGAGCCTTGATGTGAAAAATTGATTTGGGCTGTGAATCTAATTGAGTTCCATAAGTAATTGATGTTGTATAAACCTTTCTTAACTTTAATGACTTTTCTTGGTTACAAACTTGAAAAGTGAGCCCAAGAACATCACTTGTCCGAGAGGAAAGTGCTTGTTAGGAAAAGAATGGGTTTACATGGACTCTAAGGACTTTAATCTTTAGATTAATGGAAAATGCCTTAACCGTATTGGCCAATATGAGAGAACAGTTGAATAACCAATGTATTATTTAAGTTCGAGAGAATTAAAGGATATGCTGCCCACTGAGGTTGAGAAAAGAATGAGCAACTCTAAATTTATTCACAACCCTAGCAGTTCAAGCATCTTGGTAACCATAACTCTAGTTTGTTTAATATAATTGAATTACTACTTACACAAAGAATCATTAGATAGAATAAATCAATTACAATTAATTAGAACATAATTCACAAATTAAAAAACCCCAATTTTATCTTTTCATATCATTTGTTTGAATTGAACTTATTGGTATAGTTTCAAATTAGTTTAGCCGCCACTCACATTATTCCTCGTGGATTCGACCCCTACTCCAATGTTGGGTAATTATATTGAAGACGACCGACTTGCACTAAATTGATGTGTAAGTTGAGAGTTATCAGTTTCCTAAGTAGCTTCCTTGAACTTTTGGTCCTGCTATAGAACCTTTACCGAATCCACGTCCTTTGTCTGCAACCGGTAGACTTGCCAACCTAAGATCCTCACTGGGAAATCCTTGTAGGATAGGGAATCTAATACGCCAAAGCTCTCCAATGGAACAACCAGCAAAGGATCACCCACTCTTTTACGTAACATGGACATATGAAACACCGGGTGAATGGAACCTATACTGTGGGGAAAATCTAACTCAAATGCAACATTACCAATCCTCCTTAGTATCAATATAGGCCAATGTATTGGGGCCTGAGTTTCCCCTTCTTCCCAGAACACATCACTTCTTTCATGGGAGACACCTTCAAGAATACCCAATCTCCTACATTAAATTCCTGGTCCCTTTGCCTCATGTCCACATAAGGCTTTTGGATAATTAGAGCTTTCTTAAGCCTATCCCAAATCACCTTCACCTTTTTCACAGCTTGGTGAACCAAATTCTGGCCAAACATCTCAGCCTCACCAACTTTGAACTACCTAACAGGATATCTGCATCTCCTACCATACAATACCACAAATGGAGCTATCCCAATACTAGAGTGGTCTCTATTATTATATGCGAACTTTTTAAGAAGATAATGATCAACCCAACTACCACCATAGTCAATCACATATGCCTAAAGCATATCTTCTAATGTCTTAATAGTTCTTTATGCTTTCCCATAAGACTATAGGTGGAAAGCGGTACTAAGGCTCACTTTAGTTCCTAATTCTCTCTAAAACAAATGCAAAAAATGCAATGAGAACTGCGTAACACAATTAGATTTGATAGAAATAGGCGCCATGCAACTTCACAATCTTTTGTTGTAACAACCTCACACAATCCTCGACAGAATAATTAGTCTTCACCAGCAAGAAATGAGTTGACTTGGTCATTGACCCAGATAGAATCAAATTGGTTCTATGATCGTGGCAGATTGGTAACAAAATCCATATTTATTACTTCCTATTTCTACACCAGCACCTCAATTTCTTGAATCAACTCTCCGAGCCTCATGTGCTTCACCTTCACTTGCTGACACACCATATATTTAGCCACAAAGTTGGCTACATCCCGCTTCATGTAATTCCTCCAATATATCTTGTTAAGATCATGATACATCTTTATTGAACTAGGATGAATGACTTAATATGATTCATGATCCTAAGCCAAGATCCTCTCTCTCAACCCACCTACATCAGGAACACACAATCTTCCTTGGAACCTCAAGATACCATCACCTCTAATTACAAAAGCTATAACTTTTTGTTTTCCTATATCTCCCTTATTCTTCATTAAGATAAGATCCAGTATCTACTTCTACTTTATCTCATTACCAATAGATGATTGTACCACTTTTTTCACAAACACACCCTCATCTTCAATGTCTAAGATACGAACTCCAAGGTTAGCTAATTGGTAAATATCTTTCACCAATTCCTGCTTATCCTTATCCACATGAGCTAGACTCCCAATGGATAACCTGCTAAGAGCATCAGCAACCACATTAGCTTTACCTGGGTTGCAGTGGAGACTCATGTCGTAGTCTTTTAGTAACTTAAGCCATCTCCTTTGCCTGAGATTTAACTCCTTCTAGGTGAACACATATTGCAGGCTCATATGATTAGAAAAGATATCTATATGGACTCTATACAAATATTGATGCCAAGCCTTCACTTTAAACACCACAACCAACAACTCCAAGACATAAGCAAGATAATTTTTCTCATGAACATTCAATTGTCTAGAAACATATGTAACCACCTTACCATATTGTATAAAAATGCAACTCAGTCCCACTCGAGACGCATCACTATAGACCATGAAACCATCAATGTCTTCAGGTCGAGTCAAGATCAGAGTCGAGGTTAACATATCCTTAAGATTCTCGAAACTACCTTCACAAACATCAGACTATAAGAACTTCACCTTCTTTTTAGTCAACATAGTCACTGGAGCATCGATAGAAGAGAAACTCTCTACAGACCTTCTATAATAATTGGCTAAACCCAAGAATCTTCGAACATAGGTTGGAGTCGTGTGTGTAGGCCACTTCTTAACCACTGCAACCTTTTATGGATCTACCATGATCCCCCCACTAGACACAACGTGACCCAGATAAGTCAACACATTCAATCAAAACTCACACTTAGAGAACTTAGCATACAACTACTGATCCTTCAAGGTTTGTAATACAAGGCGGAGGTGATCAGCATGATTTCCTCACTGTTAGAGTACACCAAAATATCATCAACAAAAATAATGATGAACAAATATAGAAACCGATAGAAGACTCCATTCATAAGATCAATAAATGCTGCTAGGGAATTAGTCAAACCAAAAGACATTACGAAAAACTCAAAGTGACTATACCAAGTTCGGAAGGAAGTCTTAGGGATATCCGCCTCCCTAATCTTAAACTAATGGTACCTGGACCAAAGATCTATCTTAGAAAAGAACTTAGACCTCTGTATCTGATTAGAGAGATCATCTATCCTAAGAAGAAGACACTTATTCTTTATGGTCACCTTAGTCAATTATCAAAGGGAACCATTCTTTTTACACACGAATAAAATAGGTTCACCCTACAGGGATACACCAGGATGGATAAAACCTTGATCTAGAAGATCCTTTAATTGCTCCATAAACTCTTTCAACTCCACTCGAGCCATCCTATATAGGATAATAGATATGTGATGACTGTATGAAACAAGATCAATTCCAAAATAAATTATGTTATTTGGAAGAATACCTGGAAGATCATTGGGTAAAACCTCAAGGAATTCATTTACCATGGGAACAGATTGTAAGGAAGGACCCTCCGAATTAGAATCTTTAACCCAAACTATATGGTAAAGACATGCCTTGGAAATCAATCTGTAGGCTCTAAGATGCGATATAAACCTTTCCTTAGGTACCAGGTAACTCCCCTCCCATTTGATAACCGGATCATTAGGGAATCTAAAAATAACCTTATGAGTCTGACAGTATAACAAAGCATAGCACGAATGCAACTAATCCATCCCTAATATGATATCAAAATAAATAACGTCTAACTCTATCAGATATATCATAGTTTCTCAACAATCAACAGACACCACACAAGCCTAATAAACTCTTTTAGCAACCACAGAGTCACCCACCAGGTTGGAAATAGAGAAGGAGTTCGGAATATACTCAAGACCAAAACCAAAATACACAGCCACAAATGGTGGCACATAAGAGAGAGTTGATCCCCAATTAATTAAATAGTATATATCACAAGAAAATAGTTTAAACATACCAGCAACCACATCTGGAGATGCCTCAGAATCCTGACGAGTAGTGAGAGCATAAAGATGGTTTCGACCAATACTGGAGCAAGAAAGGGTACCCTGCTATGCAGGATCTCATGAGGAGGCAACAAGAACATTGTTAGCTCCAGAAGCAATATTACCCACGGGACAGTTCCTCAGCATATGCCCTAACTGACCATATTTGAAACAACTATCCCTCCCATCATCATAAAACCCACGATGCAACCGAGTATAAAACCTACATAGAGGATATGATGGAGCTGACTGATCCCCACTAGCCCGATATTGGGAAATATGTGCCCTAGAGCTATATCTACCCTACAAACTTTAATCACCATAAAGGCTTTGGATAAGGAGAGCTAGCCGTAGAATATGACCCAGAGTTGCCTCATTGCTTCTTACACCACTTTTCACCTTCTTTAACACTTTGTTGCTGACCACCACCTATGTCCAAAAAATAAAATTTCATACTCTGCCTCTCCCCAAATTTAGCTTGCTTCTTCTTTTCTTCTTCAACTTGCTACATATAATCCACCAACCGAGAAATATCCATATCCTTGTTTAACAAAAAAGCCTTACGATAAAGAATAAGCCTCAGGATAACCTAGAAGTGAACTTCCTCATTCTATTCGTCATGCTAGACACTAACTCTGAAGCATACCATGATAATTGAAAAGAATTCAACGCATATTCCTTAATAGACGTCTATTCGTGCTTTAAATTGATTAACTTTACCACTTTTGCCTCCCTTAATTCTTGAGGTAAGAAGTTGTCCAGAAATGCACTAGAGAAATCATCCCATAAAGAGGAGTTAGAATCATTGCCCCTAGACTGGTCCCATTCCATATACCATTGGTATGCCATATCTTTCAATCAATATGTGGAAAAATCCACGCCTTCCACATCAGTGACATGCATCACACAAAATATATTATCTATTTCATCAATAACATATTGAGGATCATTCTCAACCTTAGAGCCAGTGAAAGTAGGAGGACTTAATCTCATAAATTTTCCAACTCTAGTTGCCTCATAAGATAGAGTAACCAAAACAATTAGCTCTATTTGAGAGGATACCAACTGGGGAAAAAATTGGATCGAAGGGAAAAACTCAGCATTAGATACATCCCCTCAAGGTTCCTAAAATAGAATAGGAGGTATCTATGCAACTCCCTTGGGGCAATCATAAACAATGACCCTAGACCGGTTATGAACACCTTGAGTAAGATGAGATCCATCCATATTGTCCTCGGACTAGATAGAAGAGTTTTTGTGGACATTCAATCTTCATGGAGGCATGATCTGAGAGGAAAAAGACAGAAATTAGAGTGATTCAAAATCTTAGACTCTATAGCTCAAAATTAATCAATAAGAATGAACATTCCTAATGCCTCGTAGTCTCCCCTTATAAGTATAGTGCGCTACACACCCATAAAAGAGACTCTACTTGACACAACTTTGTGGACATCCAATTGACGATAAACCTAATGCTCTGATACCACTTTGTCACGACCCAAACTAAGGCCTAGTCATGATGGGTATCTCAAGTCAGCCTGGGACTGAAGATCACCCCTTTGTACCTAAACAACCAACACAATATCCCCAATGTCAGATAAATTTTGAACATATAAATAGATAACAGACTATTAATTTAAAGACATTATGATAAGTGTATAACGAAAACCAACAACCAATAACAAAAAAATAAATCAATACAACCCATGTCCATAGTAGTTCAATAAGCCTCTAATAAAAAACAAAGAATATCCAATTAGGACATGCCCCCGACCATAGCCAAAACCAAGACCAAAAGGAATAGTAAAGACATAAAGATAGCGACACCATGAAATATAGTCTTCCAAAAGTATAAAAGCTCACCACTTCAGTCTGACTCAATAATTATCCCATAATCACCTTGTCACTAAGTAGGAGGAGTGAAAGTATAGCCATTTCATGAATCGTGTGGGGATATGACGTTCAAAGATGGTTAGTAGGGTGAACACTATCATGTGCCTTAGGAATAAAGATAACATAATGCCATCAATCCAAAACCAAATCCAACAAATGCACATGACCATATGCAACTATATATATATACATGTATATACCTATACCATACCGTGATAGGAAATAAGTTTAGCCTACAGTACCTGGTTTATAAAGCATTACTATCATAAATCCACCCACGAGCTATATGGGTCTAGCGTTACCCCTTGGACGGGACCCAGTGCATGTTAGCCACACAAACCAGAGATATCATAGATGATCGAGGATTTCATTGTACCCTTCACCCTCCATGATACATCTATACGTATGTGCACTTGTGGGATTAGCTTGTACACCAAAAGCACTTGGTCATCAAGACCGGCCCTCATGTCGGCAAATATGAGTTTCCAGTATTAGTCATTCGGACTCACAACTTCATGGCTAGATAACACAACCCCTATTATTGCCTAATTAAAACATTTATCACATAACATAACCACCAGTTACAAGAATCAATTATTAAGGGATTATTAAGTGGTGTCATTATACCGATTGTAGCTTGCAAGAAATGTCATTATCCAATACTTAGGGATTCCCGTGTACCGTGTAGTCTTTGTTATAATATCACTTGGAAGATTGCTATGTACCCCGTAGGGTTCTCAAGACCCTTATCATCCTATTAACCTATTAAGCCAAGCATTAATGTCAAAAAATAAATCAAACCAAATGATAATGCATACTTTAAATCCAATTATGCAAGTAGGTAGAGGTTTTTGCCAATTTACATACCAATCCAATTTATTTGGGGATCCTCTGTACCTCCAATATCCTCGGTTGACAAATTTAGGGATTCCATTGTACCTATGTCTATCCAATATCCCTATACACCCTAAAGAATTTACCAACCATTAATTTAAGAAAAATATTTTCACAGATATCATAAACAAAATACTTAAATAATTTTCCTTCAAAACCCCAACCCGTAGTTTAATCCCAACATTAAACCATGTAAACATTATCCAACTATGTCATTAAGAAAAATACAAGTATAGGGGAAGAGTAACATTCTTGAAATACCAAGAAATTTGTAGGAGATTGCACCCTTATAGCCCTAGATGACCACTTTCTTTGAAATCCTAGCCTTAACTTGAAAAAAGAGTTTGTGAGAGAATTTTGGGAATAAAATGTGATAAAGAAGTCCCAAAGAATGCTTTAAGTCATGGGATACAAGGTTTTAAAGTGGGAAATTCCCAGAGTGCCCTCAACTAAAAAACTAAGAATGTCATGACTCGAATTGGGGTCTAGCCGTGACGAGTATCATAAGTCCCACGTGGATCGGATATCACCCCATTCACCTAACCTAGCCAACTCCACAACTTCAAGTGTAGGATAAATTCCAAAAATATAACAAGATAGTAATAAGTAGGACTAATATTTATTCATGAAATGTATAAGCTAATCATTGGTAACAAAACAACCATCTATCACCGAGTAAATCTACCAAAACAACACTACCCAATTAAACTTTAATAAAATGTTAGGACATGCTCCCAACAATAGCCAAATCCAATATCCAAGAAGAGAGTTTACTAAAGTCTAAAAAAGATCTAATGGGAAATAAAGACCATGAAAGAAAGCCTTATGAAGTATGGAAGATCTCCACTTCAGTGTCAACTCACGAACAACTCAAACACCTGATCGCTATGCAGGAAAAGTAGAAGATGTTAGGGTTCCTTTATCACGTAAGGATAGAACGTACACAGATAGTTAGCGGTTGGAGCGTTAGCATATAACTCATTGATATAGGAATAAAATAATTCTATTTATCAAAATGAAATAATATCATTGCATGCAATCACATACTTATACACATACTTACATATATATATATATATATATCATGCCAGTATAGGGAACCGAGTTTAGCCATGTATTTGAAAACTTCAACCTGGGCTGTGTAGAATAACTATCATATACCAAGGTACCCACGAGATATATAGGCCTAACTCTTCCCTAGTTGGTAGATCTCCAAAGCGTGTTGCTGTACGAACTAGAGAATATCCATAACCGTATATGCCTTTATGGGGGACTCAAACCTCCCGGCATAATCAAGGTGACTTAACCACCAATGTAAACATTTTAGGCGACTCGAACCTCTCATTCATTTATTCATTAAGGCAACTTGAATCTCCCGATCATATAGACACCCGCACCGGCTAGCACAGTTTCTAGTATTAGTCCTCCAGACTCTTCTTTCACAGCCTAGCAACACATCCTGCTTTAAAGCTTAATAAATCATTCATTGCACACACACACAACCATTAATCCAATTACATATCAAAGCTGTCCCATTGGTATTGTCATACACACCCTTTTTGCGAGCGTACAACATGTAATAACCATTATTAATCAACTTTGGGACTTGAACCCATTTTCTAAACAAAGACATCAATTTAATTCAACATGTAAGGACTCGAACCTAATTATCCAAATAAACCACCAAGGTTACAATTCAAACTAATTTATGGCCAACAAGGCCTTCATAAAACCATTTAACAACCACCAAAATTCATAGGCCAATACCTTAGTTCAAACACAATTCATATGTGACAAGATTCTTCTCGTTGACATTTTAACAAACAGGTTGAGGGCATACCATTATAAAACTATTATTCAAAATCAAAACACATCTAGTTAGGGTTAGTCATGACCCCTTAGTTTAAATCACAATTCCCAAGCCTCCATATGTACAAAACCATTATCAATATATATATATATATATAATCATAATTTAAACCATGAAAAAACAATACTCAACATTATGAATTCAAACCCTCATCCATGGGTTTCAAAACTACAATTAATAAATCATGAACAATGTTTAAAAAACATGATTTTTATGAACTAACATTGAAGAAATAGTCACATGCTTGAGTTACGAAGTTTCATAGAGTGATTATGATCTTTAAGCCTCTTGATGGTCACCTTTAAGAAACCCTACCCCAATATTTTTAAAAAGTTTTTAGAGAGAGTTAAGAGAGTATCTTAATCTTTCTAAGTGTAGCATGAATGACCAATTAGTGTTATAAGACGTGGGGTCTTAAGAGTTTAGGGTGAGAAATGTCCAAACTACCCTCAGCTTTAAATATGTAGAAAACTTACAGGTGGATACAAGTGGACCCTACAACTCGTCACTACATCATATAGTGGTACCCTCAAATTATCTCCAAATAAAAAAGTTAGACACCATATTCTGTCCAATATATGACTCCCTGCCTAACTCATAACATCAACATAGGACTAGTATCATCAAGTCTTATCCAAGGTAGAACATTAAGTGCCAGACACTGGCCAACATGCGATTATAATCAACCCTATCATCACAAAACCATACAACTCATATGGTGCCTCTCGTACCTAAGATAGAAGTCGGCCAGAAACACACTGACCATCAGACAATTAGGTTCCCTAGAACCCTCACCACACCATATAACTTGTGGTATGAGTCGTATGATGTACAAAAAGTTTAAGACAAATGAAATTTACAAGGGCCAAAGTCTGGAGAATTTCAGTCTCCCCCACTAGGATCATTCATCCTCGACTGATGGGACAAGTAAACACAAGCATGGTTTGGACTCTACATGCCTCTATTCTTACCTTTAACTACGTTAGGAAACAAAGATATCAAGCAAACCACCCTTTTCTTTTAACAAAGATAGAAAACAAGGATGTTAAGATCAACACATACCTCAAACACGAATTTTTGGAATCGGGAATAGGAATGAATACTTGGACATCATGTCCTCCCCGGCTTCCCAAGTAGCTTCCTTAGACTTTTAGTTTTGCCATAGAACCTTCACCGAAGCCACATCTTTCTTTTGCAAACCGAAAAACTTGCAAATCCAAGATCGTTTTTGGGTCATCCTCATAGGATAAAAATTTAGAGATACCAATGTTGTCTAAGTTAATAACCAACGAAGATCACCCACGTATTTTCACAACATGGACACATGGAATACCAGATAGATAGAATTTATGCTAGAGAGAAGGTCCAACTCATATGCAACATTACTAACCCTTCTCAAAACTGAGTACAGGCCAACATACCGGGGCTTAGCTTCCCCTTCTTCCTGAACTCCATTACTTCCTTCATGGGAGACACCTTTAAGAACACCTAATATCTAACCTCAAACTCTAAGTTCATTCACCTTAATTCTGCATATGAGTTTTGGTGACTTTGGGCGATCTTAAGCCTATCCCAAATTACTTTCACCTTCTCCATACCTTGGCAAACTAAATACTGGCCAAACATCTCCGCTTTACTAACCTCAAACCACCTACTAGGAGATCTACACCTCCTACCATACAATGTCTTAAATTGAGCCATACCAATTCTAGAATGGTAACTATCATTATAGGAAAATTCAATTTGAGGCAAATATTCATACCAACTACCAAAATAATCAATTACCCAATCTCACAACATATCTTCAAACATCTGAATAGTCCTCTCATCTTGCCCATCAAACTGCGGGTGAAAAGACTTACTTAGACTCACTTTAGTCCCCAAACCATGTTGAAAAGACTGCCAAAACTGTAACAAGAATTGTCTACCATGATCCAAAATAATTGGAATAGGTGCACCATGAAACTTTACAACTTGTCGAAGGAACAACTATGCATAGTTCTCAGCAGTATAATTAGTTCTCACTGGCAAGAACTAAGCCGACTTAGTCATCCTATCCACGATGACCCAAATGGAATCACACAAATTTTACAACCGCTAAAAACCGGTAATGAAACCCATATTAATTACCTCTTATTTCTACATCGGTTGTTTATTTTCTCAAAGTAATCCACCAGGCCTCATGTGCTCCACCTTCGCGTGCTAACATATCATACACTTACCACAAAGTTGGCTACATCCCATTTCAGATTATTCCCTAAATAAAACTCCTTAAGGTCACGATACATCTTTGTTTAATCGAGATAAACCGTATATCACGATTCATGGTCCTTGAAAAAATCCCTGCCTCATAACCTATAAACATCAGGCATACATAACCTCCCTTGGTTCCTCAAGATACCATCTCCACCGATCTCAAAAACCATCACCTTCTTTTTACTAGACATCTTCCTTGATTTTTATCAAAAGAGGATCTAATACCTATTTCTCCTTTATTTCTAAACCAAGAGATAAGTGCGCCACCTGTTGCACAAACACACCACAATTCTCAAAATCCAAGAGACAAACTCCAAGGTTAGACAAATGATAAATATCCTTAACCAATACCTACTTGTCCTTATCCATATGCAAAAAGCTTTCCATGGACAACTAGTTAAGAGCATCAACAACCACATTAGATTTACCTAGGTGGTAGTGAAGACTCATATTATAATCTTCAGAAACTTAATCCACCTCCTCTACATGAGATTAAGCTTTTGAGTGAACAAATACTGCAGGCTCTTATGATCAGAAAAGATCTCAACATGCACCCCATAAAGATAGTGACTCCAAATTTTAAATAGGAACCCACAATTAACAATTCAAGGTCATGAGTTAGATAGTTCATCTCATGAAACTTTAATTCTCTTGAGGTATAAGAAACTTCCTTGTCATGCTACATTAACATACTACCCAAAATTAACCGAGATGCATCACAATAGACAATGAATCCCTTACTACCTTCAGGTAGAGTAAAAACCAGAGCTAAAGTCAACCTATCTTCTAGCTTCTTAAAGTTTCCCTCGCAAATATCATACCATAAGAACTTCACCTTTTTCTAAGCTAACTTTGTCAATGGGGAAGCAATAGAATTTTTTTTCCATTAACCTCCTATAATAAACGGCTAAACCTAAGAAGCTTAGAATATTGATTGGATTCGTGGGCGTAGGACACTTCTTAACCATAAAAACTTTCTAAGGATCCACCATGATCCTCTCACTATACACAATATGAACCAAAAATGTAACAATGTTCAACTAGAATTCATATTTAGAGAACTAGGCATACCACTACTGATCTTTCAAGGACTCCAACAAAATATGGTGTTGATCGACATGATCCTTTTCACACTTAGAGTATACCAAAATATCATCAATGAAGATAATTATGAACAAATCTTAAAACTGATGGAACACACTAATTATCAATTTCATGAATGCCGCAGGGGCATTAATCAAGCCAAATGACATATCCAAAAACTCAAAATACCCCTGGGAATGAAAAGATATCTTAGGGATGTCCACCTCCATAATGTTTAACTAATGATACAGAAAGAAAAGATAGATCTTAGAGAAGAATTTGGAACCCTGAAACTAATCAAAGAGACAATTAATTCTCAAAAGAGAGTACTTATTCCTTACAGTCACTTTATTCAGCTATCGGTAATAACTACTGATCCAAACCGACCTAGGGCCTTATTGTAATGGGCATCTCAGGTCTTACCAATATTGGAGGACATCCGCTATCCCTAATCCATCCAACTAAGATATAATTTGATTCTAATGAATCTTGATGATATAACAAGATATCAAATTAAAAGATATAAGGACTTTGGGATAGGTCTAATTACCAGACCAACCCAACTAAGTAAATCCATCTAATAACTAACCAATCAAACCAAAAACAATATCAATTTATATAATATATAACCATTCTATACCCAATTCCACAATTGTCTATACAAAGCCTCTAAACCAACCCAAAAAGTATCTAGTCGGGATATGCCCCCCGACCATAGCCAAAAACCAAGTCTATGAAAAGAAAAAAGTATGTAAAGAGATCCATAACATGAAATTGATACATTTCAAACTATGGAAGCTCATTACTTTAATCAAACACCAACTGTCCCCGAATTCGATCAATGAACACGAGGGCTAGTATGATCAGTTCCTGTATGTCATGGGGATACAACCGCCCAAAGATGGATTAGTGGGAAAATGCTAGCAAGTAATTAGGATAATGATAAATAATGAAAACTTTGAAAACCAAGTAAACTAACCATATGCATTTATATCCAAACATACATATATATAATCTATGTCGAGAAAGAGAACCAGGTTTAGCATGCTCCATCTTTGGCTAGTGTACCCGCACCTACATTTGGGGGTGTCAGATCCGAGGAAGCGCCAAGCTCTAAGGCCCAGAGTAGTGCTAGTGGTGTTCGTACCCATCTGCTTTGTAGAGAGTATGGCAGGCACCATCGAGGCATGTATAAAGCCGGTAGTGATGTGTGCTTTAGGTATGGTGATCTAGGCCATAGAATGCGAGACTGTAGAGTGTTAACACAAAGAGGTAGACTCTGTACACTTTAGGCTCTTCTTGATCATAAAGGTCTCTCCAACATAGACCCAGGTATGTTATGAGCCCTTCATCTATATGACATGCATTGTTAGATCCATCGATTTTATCTTGAGAATTATAGGTTAGCATGAGTCATGAATGAGTTTTAGATCTCAATCGATCAATCATGACCCAGGCGGTAGGTGCCCCATGCACCACTCCTGTATTTTAGCGAAGAGTGTTTAGAGGGACATAGGGTCCCAATGGGGAGATACCCCATAGTGTTATGATGTTTGCATATCCTTAAGTTTAATTAGATGCATGTTAATATTCTTCTAATGAAGGTAGCATCAGTGATCATTATATTGTCAGTTGTTCTTTCGAAGGTTAGTTCAGTTAGACATTCATGCATTAGATATGCATGTTCAGTAGAAAGAGTTCAGCTTGTCAGTGCGTATTCAGCCATGCATTCGTAAGATTAGACCAGATATGAGTCCATGCATCATATGTTCATGTATGCAATGAGGATTCAGTTCAAAGTAGCTTCAGTCGAGTGTTCCATATGTTAGAGATGCGTGCCCAGTATGAGTACTCAGTAAGTTAGTAGTTTTAGTTGCGCAGTCATGCCTTGAGATATTTCTGTTTCTTGAGTAAGTTCAGTTGATCAGTATTCCAATCCTACCAAGTGAAATTTGAGGACGAATGTTCCAAAGCGAAAGATAATGTAATACTCCGTAAAGTTCTCTCCTAGTCTAAGCCTTAGAGCGTATCCAGCAAAGCGGAAAATCTGAGTCTAAAAGTTTCACAAGTATCTTTCCAACTATGAAACACTCTGAATCATGAGTAATTTTCCTAATTTCTACTTTTAGTCATGTAGATAATTGAACAATATTTCCATCGATACCAATTTTATCAAAATCCGACATCGAACGAAGAAGTTATGGTCATTTTACTAAGCATTGTTGGAATTGCAGGTTTGACGGTCGATCTGACGGACCACCAAGTTCTTGATGGACCATCAAGTGTCTTACCAGACCAAGGAAGTGGCTTTCTTTTTTGTTCATCATGTGACGGCCAAAGTGGTGGACCGTCAGAAAGTTGATGGATCGTCAAAGGGCCCGTCATACCGAGGCAGAATGTCCCATTCCTGGACCCAGAGTGATGGACGATCTGGTGGACCGTCAGATTTCTGATAGACCGTCATTTCAATCGTCACTCTGAGGCAGAACATCCCATTTTTGGCACTTGAGTGGCGGACGACTTGGTGGACCGTCAGGTCGACAGTCATAGACCCCGATCCGAATTTTCTATCAAAATTTTAAAGGGGAATTTTTGTATTTTCCACATTCTCCCCCATCTCTATAAATACCAGGCCAAGGGCCTTCAACTTTATTTTTCTCTCTTTCACCCAAAAATTAGAATTTCCAAAATCAAAATACTCTCTTCTCTCTTCATAAAATTCAAGAGAGATCAAGAAGGATCTAGAGAAATCAATAACTCCTTTTAAGAGCCTTCAAGAAAAGAAATTCCTAGGTATGTAGATGTTGATTTTTGGGTCCGTTTCATCCAAGAAGATCAAGTACCCTTTTTTTAAACTTAAGGATTTTAAGTTTTGTGATATTCCATGATTTTTATGAGTTGAAGTTAATGTTACTTGTGTTGTTGAGTTTGGATTCATGATTGTTTGCAAGATTTATGGTCTTTGACCCTAGTATGTGGAATTTATGTGATGCTGTGATGAACTCTTTTGAAGTTGGTGTCTATGTGAGGTGTTCAAGACATTAGGATGTAGATATGGTTGAATAAGCGGAGTATGCACCCCATCGGTTGGATGAAAGGATGAGGTGTAGCATAGATGGGAATTGTAGTATGTTAAAGGGGAAACCTAAAGTTGTGGGCTAGTCCATGCACACCTAGTGTTTGATAAAATGCCTTAGTGAGCTGAATGAGCCACAATAATAATATGGAATCCCTGAGTAGGTGTAGAACTAGACATGTCTAGTGGTTGTCGAAAGACCATAGTGAGTAAGTTGAGACGAAATAACGGTAAATCTCCCAAGTGAGTGCTATTTGATTTATTTTAAGTTTTGATACATGCTAAGTGGTTAGCAAGAGAGTAATGACATGATAGTGTGAAGTTTTCCCGAAATCTCGTGATATCTAGATATATGTCGAGACCGATATAAGTGTGAAGTACTTGATGCAAGACTTCATTGAATGAGGTATAATTTTATAACATGTATTCCTTAAGGTAGTTTGTAATGATGAATTGATATTTATGACCCCCTAAATGTTAGGAGCGATCCTTTGTAATCATGATGGTGAATAGAGGTTTATATTTCCTAAATGATAGATGTGATGCCATAAGGTTTGTGAGGAGGAAAGTACATTATAATTCTGAAATGCTTAGAGTAACCCCTTGGTAGTTGTGATGATGAGTAGACGTTTGTGAATCCTTGAAAGCTTGAGGTGATGTTCTAATGATTGTGAAATTGAATATATGACATGATTTTTGAGTTTCTTGTGAATATACCTGAATGATAGTAATGATGCATGAATGTTCGTGATGCTTGAATGAATGATGATGCTTTACTTCTATGTTATCGAGTCCTGTGGGAATTTATACCCAAAAATAGAGCTGTTGTCTAGAGCCCGTGTCAGTTTCTCGATAATTCCAACCGAGCCATGATTTTCAGAACTCAGTGAACTATAGAACTTTGTATCCTCAGACAAGTGCAAAGCTTAATAAATCTTAGTAATCTCAATTATCTCTGTAATCTCTGTATCGCTAGTAATCTAGCCTCAGATCTATACTCAGTCCAGTCCTAATGGAACTCAAGTGATTCAATTCCAATCTCAGAAATGATTTGAATAATCTAATCAAGCTATGTATCGTCAGTCAGATACCATGATTTGATATTATTTTTGTCAGATAAGGAACCAAGTGATCTCAGCGTATTTCAGCCAGATCATTTGAGAAACATAATCATATGAACAGATTCAGCTTTATTGTGTTCATTGTAAGGATTCAGTGAGAGTCTTTCAGTTGGGAGTAGAAACTAGCACCGAGCGAGGGAAGGGATGGCGATTTCTCCCATCAGAGAGAGAGGCTGGAGTCGTTAATAGCAATCCCTGAACTCCAAAACTGCATATCCAGTGCATAATATAGGAGTCCTCATCAGTAGGGACTGTCACCATCAGAGAGGTTGACTATTATATTGCCTGAGGTCGACTTCCTACGAGGGTTATCCCATCAGAAAGGCTTGACCTGAGAGTGAGTCTTTACCCATGGAATGGTATTGACGCCCTTCCATTTGGGGTTACAGGTTGGACCCCACCTGTGGTAGGTCGGGGCATATCAGTTAAATCACTACTTCCCATAGTTGCAGTTTCAGTATCAATCTTCAAAAGTTAAGACCATGTGTACAGTCATCTATCTCAGTAAGGAACTCAGATAGTTCCATTGATTCATGGACCATCCCATCAGATAGGCTTGGCCTCATATACAGATGCTTACTATCATATTTAAAAATCTCCCGTCAGATAGGCTTGGTCTCCTTCTCAAAATTTTTTGAGTATTCTTGTTGTCGGATTCGGATATAATCCTATTTTCTTATCATTGATAAAGCTTCCGAAGTTATCTATTAAAAAGTTGAATCTATAATTCTGTCGGTTGAAAGCGGTAAGCTCAGAACTCAGTCTTTGATATAAGTATACACAGATCCTAAGTTATCAGTAGCAGATGAGTCAGAGGTTCAGTATCTCAGTGATGGTAGTGAGTTTAGCTTGCAGTAAAGCGATATCCAAGGTCAAGTCTCTAGAGTTATGATGATTATGAGTATGATTTATGCATTCTTGTATACATGCTTATTTTCATGCGGTATTCTCATGATCATTTAGATTATACATATTTTGCGTGCATGAGCCCTTGCATTTAGCCTTACCTTGTCTAGATAATCGGTACATTTTGTGCTGACGCATTTGCGCTATGCTGTCTCAGTTGACACCATAGGTTTAGAGGCACATGACCTAGAGTATAATCAATAGATTAGTCCCAGTCAGTAGCAGTAGCAGTGAGACCTCTTCTTTCGAGGATGAGTTTTAGTTTTCTATTATTGTAATCAAAATTTTATTTACTTTCAGTTGATGGAGTTAGTTGGGACCTGTCCCATCAACTCCACAGTTTAGTCAGATTAGAGGCTTTTTCAGATGGATGTATTGTATAGTATTTAGTGTTATATTTTGAGTATTTATAGATGTGTTGAACCTTATGGCCAGTTTTTGCATTTATTCCAGATATTATGCAATGTATAGGTACAGATATTAGTAAAGCGTTAGCTTGTGGTCCTTCGGGGTCACAAGTACCGTGTGACATCTCGAGATGGGATCTCGGGGCGTTACACTTGGGTATGTGTAGCTTAACCATCCTAGAACCACCCACAGGCTTTATGGGTCCAGTGTCACCACCTAAACGAGCCTAGATAAGTGTAGCCTCATGAACTGGAGATACCATAAGAGTAGGGGATTCTCGTGAACCCTTCACTCTCCATGATACATAAATACAAGTGTTAGGGGATTCCCATGTACCCTTTAAGTATAGGGTAGGATTGCGAAATCCTCATGTCGGCAAACATGAGTTTCCAGTGTTTGTCTATTGGACCCACACCTTCACGGTTAGTTATCCCACCCTATAATTGTTGACCAATTAAAACCATTACAACATAACCAAACCATCATTCTATTTATTATTAACCAATACTATTATTAGTGGTATTGTCATACTTACTATATCTTGCAAGCTATGTCCTTAGCCAACCTTAGGGGATTCCCATGTACCCCATAGGTTACATTATTAAGTTTACACGGGGGATTCCCATGTACACCACAAATAAATCATGATTTGGCTTACCTGGGGGTTTCCCGTGTACCCTACAAGTTTCATTATTAAGCTTTGCTTGGGGGAATCTCTTGTACCCTGCAAGAAATTCAACACTTAAACAAATTTCATTGTTTCATTCACTAGGGGGATTCCTTTGTACCCCACAAGGTTTTCATTCAAATCAATTTCATAGCCACAAGTCCTTACCATTTCACCATTTCTTTAATTGACACCATTCATGCCCTTTTAAACCATTCCAAACAATTTATACCATTCAAAATAATTTTAACTAATGCAAAACCATTCAAACCAATTTAGGGTTCCATTACATAACTATACCATACCATAGATTCTATGAAAGTTCAACAATAGAGTAAAAAAATTCTCTTACGCATTTTAGCAAAAATTTTGAGGGCATATCTTTACCAAGACCAAAACCACAACATGAACCTTCAAGTTTAGGGTTACTCATGACCCACAAACACCCACATGTGCAAACCATAACCAAAATCAAGTGAAAAAACATTTTAAATCAAGAGTAAACAATACTCACAACATCCATTAGAAACCCTCAACACTTGGTTTTAAATGAAAATAATTCATAAAATATGCCTTTAGTTGGAACTAGGAATGAGGGAGGAGTACTGCCTTATACAAGAAGATTCACAAAAGGAAAATTGACTCTTGATCCCTTGAAGAACACTTGTAGAAATCCTAGCCTCCAATCTTCAAGAGTGTGTTTGAGAGAGTATTCAAAATCTTTTGATCTTTCCATTAGTCTTTTGAGAGGCCACAATATGATATATAATGTGTGGGCTTAATGGTTTTGGAGTGGAAAAAATCTGAAATGCCCTCAGCTTAAAAGCTGAAAACCAACTCCCAGGAGGGTACAACCAACCCCCTTAGTCGTACCCTAGGGTATGAGTGGTACCCTATGTCATACCCTAGACCTCACTATGGTCTCCTATACTGAACATCATACGGCCACCTAGATCTAAGTCATAGCTTAGGGTATGAAAAGTACCCCTAAAACGTATCTTGTAAAGATTCATCAAGACCAATCCAAAGACATCATACGACTTGGCATCATACACCTCGTATCTTACCATATGACTAGTATGATTCTTGGTCGTAGCATGGATAGAAACCAAACCAAACACACTACCTAACATATGAGAAGAGGTACCCCAAACTATATCCTAAGGTACCACTAGTACCCATGAGTCGTACCTTGCCCAGAATGCCCAAAACTCAAGGAATTTTTCAAGGGCCAAAATTTATACTGTTTTCTTCTCCCCACTTAGGATCATTCATCCTCAAATGACAGGTAAGGGCAAGCACAAACACGATATAACACATTAACATAGAACAAACCTTCCTCCAAGCAAAATATAAAATCAAGACATAAATAAAGATGAGTAGATCATCACATACTCCAAGGACGATTTACACCCCATTGCCTTCATTCCAACCTCTAACTAATTTAGAAAACAAAGATGCAAGGAAATCCAACCCTTCCTTTAACCAAGTTAGAAAAAAAAAGATATGATGAAGAACACATACCTTTTGAACAAGTTCCCAGAATGAGGAACCAAAGTGGATATTTGGAATCCATGTCCGGTTCCTCATCCCAATTAGCTTCCTCAGACTTACGGTTTCACGATAAAACCTCCACCAAAACAACCACTTTTTGTTCGTGACCAGAGAACTTACCAACCCAACATCCTCACTGGGACCTTCTTAGGAAAAATAGTCTTTAGATGCCAATACCACCCAAAGAAAACAGCCAACGAAGGACCATACACACCATACCTCAACACAACCACATAGAATACCAAATTAATTGAACTAAACCTACAAGGCAACACCAATACAACTTTCAATCCCCCAGAGACACATTACTAAGAGAGCCAGAGTGTATCTATACACTACTTCCATGTTCAAGCCTATCCAAAGAAAAATGAGTTAACTTAGGCCACCGATCTCTACTCTTTACATCCACCCAAAACACTATTCTGCTCCTACCATGATTTTAGGTACCAAAAACAGCAATTTGTATATCTATCAACCACAACATTCAAGCTTACCTATTCTATTCTAGCGGTACTGCATTTCCTTTTAAGGATTTAGTAACTTTTATCATTTTACCACAAGGATCCTCACTACCTATCCCTCTCCTAAAAATTCCTCATGAAAACAACCTCACCTCACCCTCTAAGACCTTAGCTCTAATAGTTACCCCAAACTCTCTCTCCCACCTAAGGACTTCTAACCTTCTACCATTTCAAAACATCATTACACCTCCACAACCACTACCACACTAACATATGATGGGTTATTAAGGAACCAAAGTACGAGAATTACACATGTTTCTCGAGGTGGAACCCCCAAAATAACACACGACACCATAGGCACAAAGTACTATATAGCAACCAGATACACAAAAATTAAGAACCATCTTGTCATAACCATACCATAAAAAGAGTCCTTAGGACTGGACACCTAAAGAAACCAAATTGAATATACTACAAGTAATGCAACATAATGTAAAGGTTCATATCCATAGAACAAGGTGAATGCAAGGTGTGAACCTTAAGCATAAGCGCTATTAGAATGCATGCAATACTAGGAGAGTTCTCTCTTAACCCAGATAGGAGAGCATCATGAGAGTATGCACCCCGACCTTTCCTAGAAATCCACCGCTAGTAGAAGATTTTAGATTAACCCTAGACCTTCACCTTACGATACCCATAAACACAACACTTTGCTCTAAAGGGTATCACTAAGAATGATCACTAGGGATGCTTAGTTCTCCTGTACCTAAAACATCATCCATCCAAATTCTACCTAGAGCTAAGCATAGTTATCCAAACTCCATGTTTTAACACAACTAATGACCTAACCACCAATCCACCAATTCAACCTGAGCCCCTGGGCTAAAAGTCACAACCTTCCTAATACTGTATTCCCCAAGTCCTTAATCTTTGCATTGCTATCCCCAAGCTAGCATACTCTCTCTACTACAAACAACACTAAAAGTTTAAACCCAATGTCTACCAACCATTATACACTACCAACAAGGTACCCTATAGAGAAATAATCATATATGGCCCAGCCCATAAGGAGAAAACTCTTAATTCCTTATTCATCCACCGACAACCTATGTATTTCAAACAAAAACAATCTCCCTTATGCATAAAAAAGGGAAACACTCCTCAGCAAAATACTAGAATGGATGAAACCTTTTTCTAAAGGGGCTCTTTAATGGCCCCTTAAGCCCCCTTAACTCAACCAAAACTATTCTTTAAAGGAAAAATATAAATTTGGAAAGGTGTTCAAAATAAGTCCAATCTAAAACTCAATCTACCTACTAGAAAAGACACCATGAGGGTCATCAGGAAGAATCTCAAGAAAACTCATTCATCACCAAAATCAAAATCAAAGAAGGACCATCTAGTTAGAATCTTTAACTCAAACCAAATAATAATAGAGATACCTTTTTTTGGAGATTAATCTCTAAGCTCTAAGATATGACATAGCCTATCCCTTAAGAGATAGGGAACCATCCTGCCATCCCATAACCGACTCACAAAGGAGCCTAAAGATAACTTATGGGTCGAATAGTCTAATAACATATAGCACGAGTGTAACTAATCCATCCAAGAAGAATATTAAAATCCACCATATTCGATTCAACCATTCCATTAGAGTTTCCTTACCATCAATAGATACAACACACCCTCTATTAACTCTTTGTTAATCACAGAGTCACCTACCAGGGTAGAAAAAAAAAGTCTGAAATACACTCAAGACCATCATCAAAATATACAATGACAAATAAGGTCACATAAAAGAGAGGGGACCCTAGATCATATAATCATACATATCATAAGAAAAGAGTTTGCAATATACTAGTGTTAGCCTCAGAAGATGCCCCAGATTCCTAAAGGATAGTGAGGGCATTAAGATGATCATGACTAGTGGCAGAGCCAAAAGCAACATCCCTTAGTGCAAGAGCTTTAGAAGTGGTAATTGGTGTCTTATTTGCCGTAACGATAATCACTATAGGACACTCCCATTGCATATGACCCAATTGACCACAATTAGTACAAAGATTCCTCTCGTCCCCACAACAACAACGGTGAGACCAACCAAAAAATCTATATGAAGGATAGAATACTGTGGATTGGGCCTCACCAACCTAAGATTGGGCACCTTGTTCCTTAGAAGCATTACCAATCTAAATATGTTAGCCTCTCAATAGATTTAGATAGGGAGCACTAGCCATAGAATATGAGTTAGGAACCACCTAATCCTTTCGATTGGACCACTTACCATAATAATGTTGGCCTCCTCTTTGTCTAGAAAACTAAAACCCTTTACCTTGACTTGTTCTCCCCCATACCAATAGGATTTGACTGGTGTGATAGAGTAGTCACTACATTGGTCAATAGATGAATAAAATGTCAAAACTCGGCATTGGTAACCTCTCCTTGAGGCAATTGAGTATGAGTGCCAACTTCCAAAATAGAGTTAGTGTAGACCGTTGGAACTCTACTGGGAAATCAGAAACTATAACCCTTAACCAAGTCTGTTCCACATGAGTTAGACTAGATCTATCCATGTTGTCCTCGAGTGGGACAAGTGAGTTTCTAAGAACTTTAGATCATTGAGAGGACATGATCTGGAAAGTGAATCAAAAAAAATTTAGGGAAGAGTTAAGACCTTAGACTCCATAGCTCAAAAATAGAACAACAAGAAAGTGAAACATTCCTAAATGCCTTGTAGGATCTTAATTATCGTTGCGGTACACAACACACCCATAAGAAAGACTCTACTTGATATAACTTTATGGATACCCGATGACACTGAAACCTAGTATCTAATACCAATGTGACACGGCTCAACTCGGTGCCTTGTTGTAATGGTTATGTCAAGTTCAATAGAGATCGGAGACTACCTACGATACCCTATCCAACCAACCAATGTATACTCTAAGTCGAATGAATTCCAACTATCTAGCAATATAACAAATTAAAAAATATAAGGACTTTGAGATAGGTTTACTTACTAGACTAACTCGACCAAGTTAATCTATCCAATAACCAACCAACTAAACAAAAAATAATCAAACATATATAATCTATAAATCATTACAATTCCATCCCTAATTCCATAGTTGTCCATACAAAGCCTCTAAACCAACGTGAAGAGTATCTTTTTGGGACATGCCCCAGACATTATCCAAAAACCAAGTCTATGAAAATAAAAAATTAGGTAAAGAGATACATAACATGAAATAGATGCCTTCAGAACTATGGAAGTTCTCCACTTTAATCCAACACCAACTATCCCCAAATTTGGTGAATAAGTAGGAGTAGTAGTATGGTTGGTTCCTATATCATGTGGGCATACAATCGCTCGAAGATGAGTTAGCGGGTGAACTCTAGCAAATAATTAGGATAAGAATAAAATAATCCCAACCTCAAAAACCAATTAAACCAACCATATGCATTTACATCCAAACATACATATGTATATAATCCATCTCGGGTTTAGCATACCTTTAAAACCATTAACCTAAGTATATGTAGTTTAACCATACGAGAACCACCCATGGGTTATATGGGTCCAGTGTCATCATTGGATGGGCCCTAATACATGTAGCCGCATGAATCGTAGATACCATAGGGGCAGGGGATTTCCGTGTACCCATCGCTCTCCATGATACATCTATACAAGTGTTAGGGGATTCCCATGTACCCCTCAAGTGTAAGGTCACCATACCAAATCCTAATGTTGGAAAACATGACTTTTCAAAGTCTGTCATTTGGACTCACACCTTCACGTTTAGCTATCACACCCAACTATTATTACCTAATTAAAACCATTACCACATAACCAAACCATCATTCTATTTATTATTAACCAATGTTACCATTATTAGTATCATCATACTGATTAAAGCTTGCAAAAAATGTCCTTAGCCAACCTTAGGGGATTCCCATGTACCCCATAGGTTACATTATTAAGTTTACTTGGGGAATTCCCATGTAACCCACAAGTACATCTTTATTAGTCTTACCTGGGGATTCTGGTGTACCCCACATGTATTTCATTAGTAAGCTTTTCTTGGGGCATTACTTTGTACCCCACAAGACAATAGACATTCTAACCAATTTCATTGTTTTATTCACTCGGTGGATTCCCTTGTACCTTGCATGGTTTTTATTCAAATCAATTTCATAGGAGCAAAGCTTTACCATTTCATAATTTTAACTATTCACACCATTCATACCCTTTTAAACCATTCCAAACCATTTAAGAAATTTGTACCATTCAAAATATTTTAAACCAACAAAAAACTATTCATACCAATTTAAGGTTCCATTACCAAACTATACCCATACCATAGTTTCAATGAAAGTTCAATAATAGAGTAAAAACATTCTCTTAGGAATTTTATCAACCACGTTGAGGGAATACCTTTATCAAGACCGAAGAAAAGTATAAGCCATCAAGTTTAGAATTACCTATGACCCATTTGTCAAATGATAACAAACAAGCACCCCAATGAGTAAACTATTACCAAAATCTTTGAAAACATATTTTAAATCAAGAGTGAACAATACTTACAACTTGAATAACCTCAACACTTGGTTTCAAATGAAAACAATTCATAAAACATGACTTTAATTAGAACTAACGATAAGGAAGGAGTACATGCCTAATACAAGAAGATTAACGGAAAGAAAATTATCTCTTGATCCTTTTGAAGAACACTTGTAGAAACCCTAGTCTCTAGTCATCTAGTGTGAGTTTGGTAGATTATTTTGAATGTTTTGATCTTCCTATGAGTGTTATGATATGACAAAACATGATATATAACCTTGGGACTCAAGGTTTTTGGGATGGGAAATGTTAGGAATTCCCTCTACTTAAAAGCTGAAAACTAACTCCCAGGAGTGTACGACCACCCCCCTTAGCCGTTCCCTAGGGTACGAGTGGTACCCTAATTCATACCCTAGACCTCAACATGGTTTCCCATAATAAACTTCATACAACCACCTAGGTATAAGTCATACCTTAGGGTAAAAAAAATACCCTTAAACCATATCTTGGATAGATTCTTTATGTCCAATCCTAAGACATCATATGATTTGGCATCATACACCTCATATCCTATCATTCAGCTAGTCTAATGTTTGGTCGTAGCTTTGACATAAACCAAACCAAACAAACTGCCTAACATACAAGAAGATGCACCCCAAATCATATCCTAGGGTACCACTAGTACCCATGAGTGGTACCTTGCCCCGAATTCCCAAAACTCAAGGAATTTTTCAAGGGCCAAGTTTAGGGTATTTCAAATCACATCTGAACGAAAAAATGAATCTTACGCACAAATAACACCGGTGCACCCTATGGAGACTCGGTAGGACAAATGAAACCCTTGTCTGAAAGATCCCTTAATTACACCTTAAGCTCCTTTAACTTAGCTGGGGCTATACTATATGGGGTAATAGAAATAGGACGAGTATCCAAAACAAGATCTATCCCAAAATAAATCTTCCTATGGGGAATAATACCAGGAAGGTCATCAGTGAAGATGTTTGGTAAATTTATTCACCACTGGGATAGAATGAAAAGAAGGACCCACCGGGTTAGAATCTTTAACCCAAACCAGATGATAGAGACATCCCTTAGAGATCAATCTCAATGCTCTAAGAGATGTTATAAACATACCCTAAGGAGCTAGGAAGCCACCCTTCCACTTAATAGCTAGCTCATTATGGAATTTAAATACAACCTTATGGGTTCAATAGTCTAAAGAAGCATAGCATGAGTGCAGCCAATATATCCCCAATATGATATTGAAATCAACCATGTCTAATTCAAACAGATTCATAAAAGTCTCCCAACCACCATATGATACCACACAACCCCTATAGACTCTTCTAGTGACCACAGAGTCACCTACTAGGATAGACATAGAAAAAGGGTCAAAAACACACGCCAAACAAAAACCAAAATGCACAACCACAAATAGGGTCACATAAGAAAGAATAGATCTTGGATAAAGTAAATAGTACAGATTAATGAAAATGAATTTTAACATACCAATAATGATATTAGGAGATGCCTCTTTGTCCTGACAAGAAGTAAGAGTAGATAAATGATTATGGCCAGTGGAGGTACCATAACTAGAAGCAACACCCTTTGGTGCAGGAGTTGATGAAGAGGAAAATAGAAAATTATTGGCCCCAGAATAAATCCTAGAAGGACAATCATGCTGTATGTGGCCAATATAACCATAATTAAGACATCAAGTTATCCCCTTCACACATTGGCCACGGTGCAGTTGATCACAAAATTTATAAGGAGGATATGATGGAGCAAATTTAGCCCCACCAGTCTGAGATTTGACACCCTTTATCCAATACCCTCTACCATGCTGAGAGAGATGATCATCCAATGGCTTTGGGTAAGGAGTACTAGTCATAGAGAAAGAACTAAAACTCCCTTACTTCTTCTTAGTCCACTTTTCCCAATCTCAATCACTCTATTGCTGGCCTTCTCCCTGATTAAAAAATCATACTTCTTACCTTCCTATCACTAATCTCTACCTACTTCTTCTTTTCCTCTTCAACCTACTGCATATATAGTATAGGTTGAGAAATATCTATATCTTTATTCAACAGGGTAACCTTACTCTCCAGAATCAACTCAAGGAACAACCTAAAAGAAAAATTATGTATCCTAGCTCTCATGATGGACACCAACACAGGAGCATACCTAGAAAACTAATGAAATCTCAAGGAATACTCTTTTACCATCATCCGTATTTGTCTCAGATTCACAAATTCCTCTACTTTTTCCTCCCTCAACTCCTCAGGAAAGAAATGGTCTAAAACGACACTAGAAAAGTCATCCAATAATGTGAAGTCAACATCAAATCCCCTAGACTGTTCCCACTCTTCATACCACTGGTATGCCACATTCTTTAATTGGTAGGCAACAAACTCCACACCTTCAACATCTGACATATGCATAATCAAAAAGATTTTCTCTATCTTATTAATAAAATTGTAAAGATCCTCCTTAGACTTAAGACTAATGAACATACGAGGGTTCAACCTCATGAATTGGCCAACCTTTGTGGCACTAGAAGATGGAGTAATATATCACCATGCTCATCTTGAGAATCTACCAACTATTCTAATATATGAATAGACTGATAAAACTTTGATTTCATCACATCTACCTGTGGGGATCGAGAAGAACTGGAGGGAACCGATGGAATTCTACAAAGACAATCAGGAATTGGACCCCTAAATTGGGTCAAAAACCTATAAGAAGGGCATGTCTCATCAATAATGTCCCTAAGAGGAATAGAGGAGTCTTCATGAGCTTTAGATTATCGAGAAAGCATAATCTAAAACAGCAAGTAAAGGGGAATTAGAGGAATCCTCGACCCCAAAGTCTATAGCTCGAAGTAAGACAACAATAGCGACAAATATTCCTAAAAGTCTAACAACTTCTCTATTATATGTGTGGCACTCTACATACCCATAAAAGAGGTTGTACTCAACATGGATTTTTGGAGCCCAATTGGCCATGAACCTAGGCTCTGATACTAACTTTGTCACGACCCTAACTAGGGAATCGCCGTGATGGGTATCTCAAGTACTTCATGATCCGGAGATCATCCCCTTAACCTAACCTAACCATCTTAATAACCTCAAGTGTCAGATGAATTCCAAACATATAACAAGATAGTATAAACTAGGACTAATATTTATTAATGAAATGTCTAAGCCAGTCACTGATGACCGGACAACGTTCCATCTCTGAGCCAATCCACCAAAACAACACATCCAAGTTCATAGTAATCTAACAAAGCCTCTACACAACTAATATTAATAAAATATTGAGACATACCCCCGACAATAGTCAAAAATAATATCCTAGAAGATAGTTAAATAAAGTCTAAATAAGATCTAGACATGGGAAATAAAGGCCTTGAAATGAAAATTTTTGATGTATGAAAGCTCACCAAACTAATGTCAACTCATGAATACCTCAAACACCTGATCACTGTGTAGGAAAAATAGAAGAAGTTTGGATTCATGCATCACATGGGGTTACAACGTCTGGAGATGGTTAGCGGTTAGAGTCTTACCAAGTAACTCACAGATCGATAAATAAAATAATGCCATCTCTAGATAAGATAAATAGAACAACACAACTTATATGCCTCAGCCAAGATCCTCTCTTGTAAATCATCACTATTTGGAACGCACAACTTCACTTTGTACCACAATGTACCATCACCACTAACCTTAATAACCAGTACTTTCTGACCACCTACATTACCCTTGATCCTTATAAAGATTGGATCTAACATTTTTTTCTCTTTTACCTTAGCAGCTAGGGATGACTTTGCCACCTCCTGAACAAACACACCACCATCATTAGAGTCTAAGAGGCAAACTCAAAGGTTAGCAAAACTCTTTCACCAATTTTCATTTTCCTTCATCAACTTGAGCTTGACTCTCTATGGAAAAACTGCTAAGAGCATCAACAACAATTTTAGCTTTACTTGGATGGCAGCGAAGAGTTATATCATAATCCTTGGGGAGCTTAACCCATCTCTTTTGCCCGAGTTTAAGCTCTTATGATCTAAAAAGATATTCGCATGCACTCCATACAAATAGTGATGCCATATTTTCAACAGAAACACCACAACCAATAGCTCCAATTCATGAGTCGAATATATTTTCTTATGCACTTTCAATTGTCTAGAGGAATAAGTTATCAACTTTCCATGCTGCATCAAGACACACCTAAGCCCCATACATGACACATCACAATAGACCACAAGCCAATCAGTGCCTTCAGGTAAAGTCAAGACTGGTGCTGAAGTCAACTTATTCTTATTTTCCCAAAACTACCCTCACAAATATCTGACTGTAAGAAGTTACCTTCTTCTGAGTTAACTTAGTCAACTAGCTAGCTATAGTTGGAAAACTTTGCACAAATCTCCATTACTAACCAACTGAACCGGACAAGATCCAGATATCGATTGGAGTCATGATTCCATCATGGAAAAGTGACAACTTTCAACTAGAATTCACATTTCAAAAATTTGGCATATGATTATTAATCTTTCAGGGTCTACAACATAATACGAAAGTGATCATCTTGGAAAACCTCACTCTTTGAGTACATGTGAATATCATCTATGAAGAGAATGACAAACAAATCCATAAAATGACAAAAGACTCTATTTATCAAATCGATGAATATCGTCGGGGCATTGGTCAATCTAAAAGACATAACCAAAAGCTCAAAATGCCCATTTCGGGTATAAAAGGTGGTCTTAGGAATATCCACCTCCCTAATCTTTATTTTATGATTCCCAGATCGAATACTAATCTTGGAGAAAAACTTAGCACCCTAAAGCTGATAAAACAAATCATCTATTCTTAGAAGGGGGTACTTATTCTTTACCATCACCTTATTCAAGTGTCGGTAATCTATACATATTCAAAGAAAACCATCCTTCTTACGCACGAACAACATCGGTGCACCCTATAGAGAAATACTAAGATGGATAAAACTCTTGTCTAAAAGATCCCTTAGTTGTTCCTTAAGCTTTTTAACTCAGCTGGAGCCATTCTATATGAGGGAATAGAAATAGAATGAGAGTTCAGAAACAAAATCATTCCTAAAAAATATCCTTACCGTGAGGGACACCAGGAAGGTCATCAGGTAAGACCTCAGGAAATTCATTCAGTGATGGGATGGAATGTCAAGAAGGACCCTACAATTTAGAATCATTAACCCAGACCGAATGACAGATACACCTCTTAGAAATTAATCTCCGGTCTCTAATATATGATATCAATCTTCTCTTAGGATATAGGGAACCACCCTCTCTCTTAATAACAAACTTATTCAAGAATTTAAAAATGACCTTATGGGTTCGTTAGTCTGGATAAGCATAACATGAGTGAAACCAAACCATACTCAATATAACATTGAAATCAAACATGTCTAACTCAAATAGATCCGATAAAGTCTCCCGACTACCCATAAAAACCACACAACCCCTATAGACATTCCTGGCAACCACAAAGTCACCCACTGGGTTAGAAATAGAAAAAGGGTTCAAAATACACTCTGGACCAAAACCAAAATGCACAGCCACAAATAGGGTTGTATAAGAAAAAGTGGACCCTGGATCAAGTGTACACTACACATCATAGGAAAAGAGTTTTATAATACCATTAACAATGTCAGACGAATCCTTAAATTCCTAATGGTTAGTGAGAGCATAAAGTCGATTCCGACCAGTTCTGGAGACAGATGGTTCACCATTTGGTGCCATAGCTGGAAGAGGAAAATGGAACCTTGTTTCCACAGAAGAAACCTTAGCCACTGGATAGTCTCTATGCATGTTCCCTAGCTGACCACAGTTAAAGAACTTCTCCTTTTTTTCACATAGTAACATTGATACAACCAATCAGAAAATCTGTAGGGAGGATAGGATGAAGGTGATTAGGCTCGACTAGCCTAAGATTGGGCACCCTATTCCTTATAATTATTGCAACTATAAAAATGTCTATTACCTGAACTCTTTGTCTAGGGAGCACTATCCATTGGGTAACACCCAGAATTTCCCCACTTAATTTTGGCCACTTTTCACCATCCCTGCCACTTTGCTGCTAGCCATCACCCAGCTTAAAAAATTAAACTTCTTGCTCTACCTTCCCCTATCTCTACTTACTTTTTCTTCTCTTTCTCAACCTGCTGTATATACATAACCAACCTAGAGATGTCCATGTCATTGTTCAACAAGGAAGCCTTACTCTCAAAAAGAAAATCCTGAGACCAGCGAAAAGCAAACTTTTTCATTTTAGCCCTGATGCTGGCAAAACAACTTCGAAACATAACGAGATAATTGCTGAAACTTTAAGGCATACTCCTTGATTGACATCTTGCCTTTCTTTAGGTTAACGAACTCTTTTGTATTCGCCTCTCTTAACTCCTGGGGAAAGAATCAATCCAGAAAATCACTAGAGAAATCATCCCATAGGGCTGACTTGGCATCGTCACCCCTAGACTATTCTCATTCCTCATACCATTGGTATTCCATATCTTTAAGTTGGTACACAGCAAATTCCACACCCTCCACATTAGTATCATACATAACGCATAAGTTCTTCTCTATCTCATCAATAAATCCTTAATAATCCCCCTCGACCTTAACTCCAGTAAAGGTTAGAGGGCTCAATCTCATAAATAAGCAAAACCTTGTGGCCTCAGAAGATGGAGTAACAGAAGCACCACGCTCGACCTGAGAAGCTACCAACTGTGTTAACTTAAGACTAGACTCATGAAGTTCAACATTCATCACATTAACTTGAAGAGCATGAGAAAAAATGGAGGGGAATGGTGGAACTCCAGAACGATAATTAGGAGTTGGACCCCTAGACCAAGTCTGGACCCTATAAGTAGGATGTGTTCCATTAACATTGTCCTTGGGTGTGCAGAGGAGTTTCCATTAACTTTAGACCATTTGGGAGGTGTTATCTAAAAAATAAACAAATGGATATTAGAGAATATTTCAGGACCCTAGATTCTATAGCTCAAAAATAGACCAAAAGAAGGAGAAACAATCCTGCATCGCGTGGGGATACAATGACCAAAGTTGGTTAGCAGAGTGAACAGTATCATCTAACTCAGGATAAAGATAAAATAATATCATACTTCTAAACCCAATCAAATAACCATATGCAATCACATACACACACACACACACATATATATATATATATATATATTTATATTATTTCTAGGATAATGAATAAGGTTTAGAATGCATTTAAAATCATAACCTGGATTATATAGCTTAACCGTCATAAAAATCCACCTACAATCTACATGGGTTCAGCTCCCCCTGCTGAAAGGCCTCGGCGCATGTTAGTTGCATGAACCAAGGATATCAAGAAAGACTTGGGAATTCCCTAACCCCACTTCAAACAAAGATACAATCATATCGATAGTGTGAACCATGCACATAGGTCATCAATATGAAACCTTATAAAGGCAAGCATGAGTTTCCAGTGTTTGTCCTTCATACCCACACCTTCATGTCTAGCTATCACATCCCCAATTATTGCCCAATTAAAACCTTTAGAACATAACAAAGCCACTAATTCCAGGATTTAATTATTAAGGCATTATAAATTGGTATTGTCATAGCAACTATAGCATGCAAGCAATGTCACCCACCAACCCTTAGGGGAGTCCTTCGTACCCTGTAGAGTCCATTATTAAAATCACTTGAGCGATACCCATGTACTTCAATTAAATGTATAGCCATAAAATCATTATAAATTCCATCATCAATGACTATCATGGTTATGCCAAATACGTAGTTCAAAAACACAATTAAACATGTGACAATATCATTCTCACTGATAATTTCACAAACAGGTTGAGGGAATCTCATTACCAAAGATAAACTAATCAAATTTTGGGGTTAATCCATGACCACTCAATTAAATCACCATTACTTTGCACCAACATAATCAAAACCAAAATTAAAACATGCATAATCACAATTTAAACCATAGAAAACAATATTCAATGACATGCATTCAAACCCCTCAACCTTGGTTTTAAAACCACCACTAATGATTTATGAAAAATACTTTAATCATATGATTTTATTAAACTAACAATGAGAGAAGATTCATATGCCTAAATTACAAAGATTTAGAGAGAAATAAATCCTTAAGCCCTTAGATAACCACTTTGGAGAAATCTTACCCAATTTTGCTTAAGAGGATTTTAAGAGAGTAAAGAGGATGTTTAATCTTCTAAAGTATGGAATGAATGAAAAAAAGTGTTATAGGGACGTGGGGTATTAAGGGATTTAAGTGATAAATATCTGAAGTCCCCCGAACTAAAAATTATAAAAAGACTGCTAGTGGTTATGAGTCGAACCTTTTATTTGTGACCACAACAAATGACTCGTACCCCTGAGTTGTCACCAAAAGAGTGAGTTCGATACCCCTACAATGTCCACCATTTGGATCCATGATCCCATACATGATTGGACAATATGAATCGTATGGTCAAGTCGTATCCAATACAGAACCCAAGGGATTGGACACTGGACAAAATATGACTCAACCCTACCACTCATAACCTATCCTCATGGATCTTAGTGAGACTTTTTTACTCAAAGCTAATTCAAGTCACAAAGTTACTAGTTTAGTTAAGGATCCTCCTAAGGAATTTTCACCAACCCTAACGACTCATACCACCAAGTCGTTACAAAGACACAAAACCCAACCACCACCCACTGGAAACCTAACTACTAGGGTCTCCTGACTCGTACCTATACCATACGACTCTTTAATTTACTAGGACAGTGATCTCAAGGCACAAAAATTTTCTGAGGACCAAAATCCAATGTTTTTTAATTTATCAACCCAAAAGACACGACTAAGAAATTTGATGAGTGGTTAATCTAGCACTCATTTACTCACAATATTTATGTACACTATTATAATTTGAATGCATAAATGAGACATATTTTTGATTAAATGCACTAATTTAATCATTCTTTCATGTACACATGTGATAAAATAGAAAGATGTTGATTTGAGCTAAATAAAGATCGAAAGGAGAGGAAAAGTTCACAACTGATAAACCTGCATGGATCATGCTCAATTACAATAATTAAAATCTAAGGGACACAATCACATCCATTCAATATTGGTCATTCACTACAATTGAGTTGATACTATCGCAGTCACGATAGCCATAATTGCAGCAGAGCTGATGCGATCACGACATATAAGGATTTTGGCCTAAGGTAGTTTTGTAATATGACATAGCTGATTCCACTTCCTATATAATGAACAATTTTTTATTTATTTTGGGTATTTATATTTGGATTTACAAAAGGAATAGGAAAAAATTGGAGAATTGGTGAACCCAAGAATTTGGGGAAACATTTTGTATTTAAAATTTAAAGTTAAAGTTGGTGAAATTGGAATGTAAAGTTAAGATTTTCCTTGTCCTCCATTTGTTATGTATGCCATGAATGGATGGTTTTGTATATTTATTTTTTATTTCACATGTAGCTCAATTCTCTAGTCTTGGGATTATGTTAAACTAAGGTACAATTGTGTTTGGGTGAAGATGTGTTTGTGTAATTCTTAGTTGTTGATTATAGATTCCACTATTTTTTGGTTTAAATAGTTGGGATTTGTGAGTGAAAACCTCAAATACCAAAAATTGGTTTGTTAGGTGTAAAACCCAAACTCTTGAAAGCTATCATCCTTGAAAGAGGGATGTGGATGAATCTTTGGTAACCCATAGCTTCCTTAAAAGAGGGCTAGAGGGTGATAAAGTTATAGTTGACAATTGTGAATATAGTTTACTTTATTTTGCCATCTTATACATAAGGGTTGATGGAAAGTAGGTTATTTTATGGGAATCTACCTAGAAATAGGATGCCTAATTAAGGTTTTGGGTGGCTTTTATTGATACACTCGTTAGGTACTCAAAAGAGTCAAGAAGTGACATCATTGAGGCCTTGTTGACAAACTATACTCATGGTATCTTAACCTATCCTACCATGTCATAAAAAATTAGGAATTTTACAAAAATATCATGACCCCATGCCTACCTTCCCCTTAGGTAGATATAATCCCAAGATCTTTCCAAATTTTAAACAAAAAGTGTTATCTTTGTGTGTTGCTCGACTTAATATCGATAAGATTCTATTCCAAACCACCCCCACTTTTCATTATGTGTTTTACATTGTGTACACTTTGAATATCTATGTAGTAATTTCGACACCCATATTAATCAAAATTCAAATCTCGCTCCTCGTGGATTCAACCTCAATAAAAGTTGAGCTATTAAAACAACCGTCCTTTACTACTTTAGATGGTATAGGTAAGTGTTATCCAAATAATGCCATTACCAAAGAGTGAAATCTAGACTTCACTAGTGTGGTGTTGAATGTTACTTCGGGTATACCTATGGTGATTTTGATTTAATTTTCTTATTGTTTTTGATTTTGTATTAGGTAATCACTATTTTTCCTAAATCACCATATGTCAAGATGGATTGGATTATCTTATCCCTAATGACCATACAAGTGAAATTCGCATTCCCCCATCGAGGGAAACAACGTAGTTTATGTCATAAGCATGATGCATCAAATACTTCATTTAAAGGGAAATTTTAGGGATCAAGCACACGAGGACACAAATTTGCGCTTTAAGAACTTTTCTGAAGTTTGCGCACCCTTTAGTATTGCACATATGTCCTTAGAGTCCATCCGATTGCACCTTTTTATATTTTCTCTAATGGGAAAGGGAGTGCTATATATAAGATCATTGTCCACCGGTTCCATCACCTTATGGATAATCCTTAGGAGGATTTATTAAGTAAATACTTCCCACCTTAGAAGATGTTACAATTGTGGGATGAAATCATTAATTTCTGTGAATTCTATGATGAACTGTGGTATGAAGCTTGGGGAAGATTCAAGGAGAATCTCATGAAATGTCCTTAATATGAGAAGTCGAAGAAGATGATTATCCAAAACTTCTATACTTCTTTGGACCAACTCAACAAATTGATAGTAGAAAATGCATCTAGTGGATCCCTCATTACATCATCAAATGGGGTTGTATCAAAGGTGTTGGATCAAGTAGAAAGTTTGTCTAGTAGATAGGACATGTAGGATGCCGAGGTAGCCTTGGGCGATCCTTCCTCATCCTTTGTGTCCCAAGATGGAAATGGTCAAGAGGAGGGAAAATATGAAAACATGATTAAGGTAATGTTACACCTTAAGCTACTTTTGAATCATATGTTTGGAGCCCAATTGAAACTGTAAGTGTGATAAATGGAATAGAGGCTAAGCCATGTGAATGTACGGAGGAAGACATTGTTGATGAAAAATTAAGTGTGTTGCAAAAATATACAGTGGATTTCCACCATGCCTCTAAATGTCAAGGCAGTAATCAAGGTCTGAACCCTGAAAGTAAAAGTATAACACAGTGCGAAAAAGAAGGGTGCATCAATGAATAAATTTTGGCTTGGATCTTGATTTGTGTTGAGGGGACTGGCAAACTGGTACAAGAAATGTGAAGTGATTTCTTCGTGCTCCACTAAAAGGTTGAGTACCACTCAACCACTATCTAATTACTAAAGGCAAGGTAGGATAAAATATAGGTGTATCTCATGGACAAGAAAAATAAAGAAATGACAAGTGGGAAGATAACAAATGCTTTGAGCACTGAAGATGGAAAAGACCTCAGAAATAGTATGGAGCTTTAGAACATTGATGGAAAAGAAGAGGATGAGTAAAAAAGGTAAATAGAAAAAGTTCAAATAATGATGAGCTAAAACAAAGTGGGATTGTGCTTGAAAAGTCAAAGATAAATGAGTTCCAACTTGTATCCATGCCATCAAGAAATATTCCACCCCCTATCCTTAAAGGGTTATCATTGAAGGGAGAAAATGAAAGGTTCAACAGGATCTTTGATAAATTTAGTACCCTTTAAATAAATATTCCTCTAGTTGAGGCATTGCAAGAAATGCCGAGGTATGCTAAATTTGTGAAGGATTTGATACCTAAGAAACGTCTTGTGGAAGATGAAACAATAGAAATAACATATCATTATAGTGCCATCATGTCAAGCGCATTGGAAAAAAAAGAAGAACGACCACAGGGCTGTTACAATTCCATGCACCATTCAGACTCCTGACGAATAGTGAGAGCATAAAGATGGTTCTGACAAATACTGGAGCTATAAAGGGCACCCTGCTGTGCAGGATCTGATGAGTAGGAAACAAGAACCTTGTTAGCTCTAAAAGCAACCTTACCTATGGGACAGTTCCTTAGTATATGCCTTGCCTGACCATATTTGAAACAACTATCCCTCCAATCATCATAAAACCCACGATCCAATCGAGCATAAAAATTACATGGAGGATATGATGGAGCTGACTGAGCCCCACTAGCCTGAGATTGGGCAATATATGCCCTAGAGCAATCGCCACCCTGTAAACTTTGATCACTATAAAGGCTTTGGATAAGGAGCACTAGCCGTAGAATATGTCCTAGAGTTGCCCTACTTCTTTTTACACCACTTTCCACCTTCTCTAACACTTTGTTGCTGACCTCCACCTAGGTCCAAATTGTGAAATTTCATACTCTGCCTCTTCCCAAATTTAACTTGCTTCTTCTTCTCTTCTTCAACTTGCTATATATAATCTACCAACCGAGAAATATCCATATCCTTGTTTAACAAAGAAGCCTTAATCTAAAGAATCAACCCTCGGGACAACCCAGAAGTAAACTTCCTCATTTTATCCCTCATGCTAGACACCAACTCTGAAGCATACCAAGATAATTAATAAGACTTCAACGCATATTCCTTGATAGACATCTATTCTTTCTTCAAATTTATGAACTCTTCCATTTTTGCCTCCCTTAACTCTTGAGGTAAGAAGTTGTCCAGAAATGCACTAGAGAAATCATCCCATAAAAAGGAGTCAACATCATCGCCCCTAGACTGGTCCTATTCCTCATACCATTGGTATGCCACATCTTTTAATTAGTATGTGGCTAACTCTATGCCCTCCATACCAGTTACATGGATCACACGAAAGATATTATCCATCTCATTAATAAAATATTGAGGATCTTCCTCAATCTTAGAACCAGTGAAAGTAGTAGCACTCAATCTCATTAATTGGCCAACTCTAGTTGCCTCATAGGATTGAGTAACCGAAACAAATAGCTCCATTTGACAGGCTACCAACTGGGGAAACAAATGGATCGAAGGGAAAAACTCAGCACTAGATACATCCCCTCAAGGTGCTTGAAGAAGAATAGGAGGTATTGATGCAACTCCCTTGGGGCAATCAGAAACAACGACCCTAGACCGGGTATGGACACCTTGAGTAGGATGAGATCCATCCACATTGTCCTCTGACTAGATAGAACAGTTTTTGTGGACATCAGATCTTCATGGGGGCATGATCTAAAAGGCAAAAGACAAGAATTAGAGTGAATCAAAATCTTATAATCTATAGCTCAAAATTAAACAACAAGAATGAACATTCCTAAATGCATCGTAGTCTCCCCTTTTAAGTGTAGTGCGCTACACACCCATAAAAGAGAATCTACTTAACACGGCTTTGTCGATGTCCAATTGACCACGAACCTAGAGCTTTGATACCACTTTGGCACGACCAAAACCAGGGCCTAGTCGTGACGGGTATCTCAAGTCTGCGGAGGATCGAAGAACACCCCCTTGTACCTAACCAACCAACACAACATCCCTAATGTCAGATGAATTTTGAATATATAAATAGATAAGAGGCTATAAATTTAAAGACATTATGATAAGTGTATAACCAAAACCAACAATAGAAAAACTAATCGATACCACCCATATCCATAGTAGTTCAACAAGCCTCTAAGAAAAATAAAAGAATATCCAATTGGGACATGCCCCGAACCATAGCCAAAACCAAGACCAAAAGGAATAGTAAAGACATAAAGATATCGACACCATGAAATGGAGTCTTCCAAAAGTATGGAAGCTCACCACTTTAGTTTGACTCAACAACTATCCCATAATCACCTAGTCACTGAGCAGAAAGAGTGAAAGGATAGTCAGTTCATAAATCGTGTGGGGATACAACGTCCAAAGATGGTTAGCAGGGTGAACACATTCATGTAACTCAGGGATAAAGATAAAATAATACCAACCATCCAAAACCAAGTCAAACAAATTTACATAACCATATGTAACTATATATATATATATACATGTATATACCTATACCATACCATGATAGGGAAAAATTTTAGCATGTAATAACTAGTTTTTGAAGTGTTACCGTCATAACTCCACCCACGAGCTATATGGGTCCAGTGTTACCCCCTGGATGGGCCTTAGTGTGTGTTAGCCGCACAAACCAAAGATTTCATAGATGACCAAGGATTTCTTGTACCCTTTTCCCCCTATGATATATCTATATGTATGTGCGCTTGTGGGATTACCTTGTACACCACAAGAACTTGGTCATCAAGAATGGCCCTCATGTCGGCAAACACGAGTTTCCAATATTAGTCCTTCGGACTTACACCTTCATGGCTAGATAATACAACCCCCATTATTTCCCAATTAAAGCATTTATTACATAACATAACCATCAATTCGAGGAGTTAATTATTAAGGGATTATTAAGTGGTGCCATTATATCAACTATAGCTTGCAAGAAATGTCATTTGCCAATACTTAGAGATTCCCGTGTACCCGGTAGTCTTCGTTATAATATAACTTGGGAGATTAGTATGCACCCTGTAGGGTTTTCAAGACCCTTACAATCCTATTAACCAATTACGACATCATTAATGTCCAAAAATAAATCAAACTAATAATAATGCATACTCTAAAGCCAATTATGCAAGAAGGTAGATGTCGTTGCAATTTCCATACCAATCCAATTTATTTGGGGATTCCTCTGTACCTCCATTATCCACGGTGGACAAATTTAGGGATTCCATTGTACCTATGTCTTTCCAATATCCCTATACACCATAGAGAATTTACCAACCATCAATTTAAGAAAACCATTTTCACAAATATCACAGACGAAGTACTTAAATAATTTTCCTTCAAAACCCTTAACCCGTAGTTTAATCCTAACATTAAACCATGTAAACATTACCAACCATGTCATTAAGAAAAATAAAAGTATAGGGGAAGAGTAGCATGCCTGAAATAACAAGAAATTTGTACGAGATTGCACCCTTAGAGCCCTAGATGACCACTTTCTTTGAAATCCTAGCCTTAACTTGAATAGAGAGTTTGTGAGAGAATTTTGGGAATAATATGATAAAGAAGTCCCAAAGAAAGCCCTAAGTCATGGGATACAAGGGTTTAAAGTGGAAAATTCCCAGAGTGCCCTCAACTTAAAAAATGAAAATGTCATGACTCGAATCGAAGCCTGGCCTTGATGGGTATCACAAGTCCAACGTTGATCAGATATCACCCAATTCACCTAACCTAGCCAGCTCAACAACCTCAAGTGTAAGATAAATTCCAAACATATAACAAGATAGTAATAACTAGGACTAATATTTATTCATGAAATGTCTAGGATAATCATTGGTAACAAAAAAAACTGTCAATCACTGAGAAAATCCACCAAAACAATAAACCCAAGTCAACAGTAATCCAAAAAAGCCTCTACACAATTGAACATTAATAAAATGTCGGAACATGCCCCGAACAATAGCCAAAAACAATATCCAAGGAGAGAGTTAACTGGGGTCTAAAAAAGATCTAAGACATAAAGACCATGAAAGGAAGCCTTATGAAGTATGGAAGCTCACAACTTCAATGTCAACTAACGAACAACTCAAACACCTAATCACTATGCAGGAAAAGTAGAATAGTTAGGGTTCCTTCATCACGTAGGGATACAACGTCCACAGATAGTTAGTGGTTGGAGTGTTAGCACGTAACTTATGGATATAGGAATAAAATAATTCTATCATTCAAAATGAACTAACATCATTACATGCAATCACATACTTATATATATATATCATGCCAATATAGGGAATCGGATTTAGAATGCATTTGAAAACTTTAACCTGGGCTGTGTAGCATAACTGTCATATACCAAGCCACCCACAAGATATATGGGCCCAACTCTTCCTTGGTTAGAAGGGCCCCAATGCATGTAGCTGCACGAACTAGAGAATATCCAAAACCATATATGCCTTTATGGGGGACTCAAACCTCCCGACATAATCAAGGTGACTTAACCACCAATGTAAACATTATAGGGGACTCGCACCTCCCATTCATTTATTCATTTGGGCTACTTGAACCTCCCAGTTATATAGATACCCGCACCGGCTAGCGTGGTTTCTAGTGTTAGTTCTTCAAACTCCGCTTTCATGTCCCAACAACATATCCCGCTTTAAAGTTTAATAAATCATTCATTGCACACATACACAACCATTAATCCAATTACATACCAAAGCCATCCCGTTGGAATTGTCATACCAACCCCTCTTACAAGCGTACAACATGCAATAACCATTATTAATCAAATTTGGGACTCGAACCCATTGTCAAAACAAAGAAATCAATTCAATTCAACATGTAAGGACTCAAACCCAATTATCCAAATAAACCACCAACGTTACAATTTAAATTAATTTATGGCCAACAAGACCTTTATAAAATCATTTAACAACCACCAAAATTCATAGGACAATCCCTTAGTTCAAACACAATTCATGTGTGACAAGATTCATCTCATTGGCATTTTAACAAATAGGTTGATGACATACCATTATAAAATTACTATTCAAAGTCAAAACAAATCTAGTTAGGTTTAGCCATGACCCCTTAGTTTAAATCACAATTCTCAAGTCCCCACATGTACAAAACCATTATCAATATATATATAATCATATTTTAAACCATGACAAAACAATACTTAACATTATGAATTCAAAATCTCATCCATGGGTTTCAAAACCACAATTAATGAATCATGAACAATATTTAAAACATATGATTTTTGTGAACTAACAATGAAGGAAGAGTTACATGCTTGAGTTAAGAAGATTCACAGAGAGATTTTGATCTTTAAGCCTCTTGATGATCACCTTTAAGAAACCCTAGCCCAATATTATTAAAAAGTTTTTAGAGAGAGTTTAGAGAGTATTTTAATCTTTCGAAGTATAGAATGAATGACCAATTAGTGTTATAGGACGTGGGGTCTTACGAGTTTAGCGTGGGAAATGTCCAAACTACCCTCAACTTAAAAGATGTAGAAAACTCGCAGGTGGATACGAGTGGACCCTCCAGTCACTACATCAATTAGTGGTACCCTCAAATCATCTCTAGATACGAAAGTTGGACACCATATTCTATCCAACATATGACTACCCTACCTAACTCGTAACATCAACATAGGACTAGTATCATTAAGTCTTATCCAAGGCAGAACATTAAGGGCCATACACTGGCCAACATGCGATTAGAATCAACCCTATCATCACACGACAATAGAACTCATATGGTGCCTCTCGTACCTAAGTCAATAGTCGGCCAATAACATATTGACCATCATATAATTAGGGTAACTAGACCCCTCACCACACTATATGACTTGTGGTGTGAGTCATATGATGTATAGAAAGTTGAAGACTAATGAAATTTGCAAGGGCCAAAGTTTGGGGAATTTCAGTCTCCCCCACTAGGATCATTCATATGGAACATTACCAACCCTTCTCAAAACTGAGTACAGGCCAATATACCGGGGACTTAGCTTCCCTTTCTTTCTGAACTGCATTACTCCCTTCATGGGAGACACCTTTAAGAACACCCAATATCTAACCTCAAACTCCAAGTCCATTCTCCATACATCCGCATATGAGTTTTGGTGACTTTGGGTGGTCTTAAGCCTATGCCAAATTACTTTTACCTTCTCCAATCCTTAGTGAGCTAAATATGGGCCAAACATCTCTGCTTCACCAACCACAAAGAACCCAATATGAGATCTACACCTCCTACCATACAATGTCTCAAACGGAACCATACCAATGCTAGAATGGTAACTATCACTATAGGAAAATTCAATTTGAGGCAAATGTTCATACCAACAACAAATATAATCAATTACATAATCTCACAACATATCTTCAAACAGCTAAATACTCCTCGCAGCTTTCCCATCCGACTGTGGGTGAAAAGCCATTCTAAGATTCACTTTAATCCCCAAACCATGCTAAAAAGAGTGCAAAAAATGTAACAAAAATTTTGTACCATGATCCAAAATAATCGGGACAGGTGCACCATGCCACTTTACAACTTGTCAAAGGAACAACTATGCAAGTTCTCAACAGTATAATTAGTTCTCACTGGCAAGAAGTAAGTCGACTTAGTCATCCTATCCACGATGACCCAAATGGAATCACACAGATTTTAAAATCGCGGATGATCGGTAACAAAACCCATATTAATTAACTCTCATTTCAACACCGGTGGTTTAATTTCTCAAAGTAAACCACTGGGTCTCATTTGCTTCACCTTCACGTGCTGACATATCATACACTTACCATGAAGTGGGCTACATCCCATTTCATATTATTCCACCAATATAAATCCTTAAGGTCACGATACTATTTGTTTAACCAGGACAAACTGTATATCACAATTCATGGTCCTCGACAAAAATCTTGCCTCATAACCTATAAACATTATGAACACACAACCTACCTTGGTACCCCAAGATACCATCTCTACCGATCTCAAAAACCATCACCTTCTTATTACCTACATGATCTTTGATCTTCATCAAAAGAGAATCTAATACATATTTCTCCTTTATTTTCGAACCAAGAGATGATTCTGCCATTTGTTGCACAAACACACCACCATCGAAAAAAATCCTAAAGACAAACTCCAAGGTTAGCCAAATGATGAATATCCTTAACCAATTCCCTTTTGTCCTTATCCATATGTGACAACCTTCCCATGGAAAACTAGTTAAGAGCATCAACGACTACATTAGATTTACCTAGGTGGTAGTGAAGACTCATATTATAATCCTTTATCAACTCAAGCCACCTCATCTGCATGTGATTAAGCTTCTGAGTGAACACATACTCTAGGCTCTTATGATCAGAAAAGATCTCAACATGTACCCCATATAGATAGTGACACTAGATATTAAATTCAAAACCATAACTAACAATTCAAGTCATGAGTTAGATAGTTCATCTCATGAAACTTTAATTGTCTTGAGGCATAAGCAACTACTTGGTCATGCTGCATCAACATACAACCCAAAATTACCTGAGATGCATCACAATAGATAATGAATCCCTTAATACCTTCAGGTACAGGAAGGACCAGAACTGAAGTCAACTTATCTTCTAGCTTCTCAATGCTGCCCTCACAAACATCAGACCACAAGAACTTCACCTTTTTCTAAGATAACTTTGTCAGTGGGAAGCAATAGAAGATAAACTTTCCATGATCCTCCTATAATAAGCAGCTAAACCTCAAAATCTTAGAATATCAATTGGAGTCTTAGGCCTAGGACACATCTTAATCACAAAAACTTTCTAAGGATCCACCATGATCCTCTCACTATACACAACATAAACCAAAAATGTAACAATGTTCAATAAGAATTCACATTTAGAGAACTTGACATACCGTTGCTGATCATTCAATGTCTCAAACACAATGCGGTGTTGATCGACATGATCCTTTTCACTCTTGGAGTATACAAATACATCATCAATGAACAAAATTATGAACAAATCTTAAAACTAATGAAACACACTAATTTTCAAGTTCATGAACGCCGCAGGAGCATTCATCAAGCCTAACGACATAACCAAAAACTCAAAATGCCCATACTGGGTATGAAAAGATGTCATAGGGATGTCCACCCCCCTAATGTTTAACTAATGATACCCGAATCGAAGGTAGATCTTAGAGAACAATTTGGAACCCTGAAGCTAATCAAAGATACAATCTATTCTTGGAAGAGGGTACCTATTATTTACAATCACTTTATTCAACTGTCGGTAATCATTACTGAGCCAAACCAACCTAAGGCCTTATCATAATGGGCATCTCAGGTCCAACTAGGATTGGAGACCACCCCTTATACCCAATCCAACTAACTAATATATAATCTGATTAAAATGAATCCCGACTATATAACAAGATATCAAATTAAAAGATATAAACACTTTGGGATAGGTTAACTTGCAAGACCAACCCAACTAAGTCAATCTATCTAATGACTAACCAGCCAAACCCAAAACGATGTCAATGTATATAATATATAAATCACAACTATTCCATACCCAATTCCACAATTGTCTATACAAAGCCTCTAAACTAACCCACAGAGTATCTAGTTGGGACATGCCCCCCGACCATAGCCAAAAACCTAGTTAATGAAAAAATAAAAGTATGTAAAGAGATCTATAACATGAAATAGATATATTTTGAACTATGGAAGCTCAACACTTTAATCAAACACCAACTGTCCCCAAATTCGATAAATGAGCATGAGGCCTAGTATGATGGGTTCCTGCATAGCGTGGGGGATACAGCCTCCCAAAGATGGATTAGTGGAAAATGCTAGCAAGTACTAAGGATAATGATAAAATAATGCCAAACTTGAAAACCAAGTAAACCAACCATATGTATTTACATACAAATATACATATATATAATCAATACGAGAAAGGGAACCGGGTTTAGCAGGCCTATAAAACCATTAACTTGGGTATGTGTAGCATAACCATCCTAAAACTACCCACGGGCTTTATGGGTCCAATGTCACCCCCTGATGAGGCCCAGATGCGTGTAGCCACATGGATTTGAGATACCATAAGAGTAGGGGATTCTCGTGTACCCTTCACTCCCCATGATACATATATACAAGTGTTAGAGGATTCTTATGTACCCCTTAAGTATAGGGTAGCCTTGCGCAATCCTCATGTCGGCTAACATGAGTTTCCAGTGTCCGTTCATTGGACACACACTTTCATGGTTACATATCACACCCCACAATTATTGACCAATTAAAACCATTACAACACAACCAAACCATCATTCCATTTATTATAAACCAATACTATTATTAGTGGTATCGTTATATTGATTATAGCTTGCAAGCAATTTCCTTAGCCAACTTTAGGGGATTCCCATGTACCCCATAGGTTATATTATTAAGTTTACTTGGGGGATTCCCATGTACCCCACAAATACATCATGATTTAGCTAACCTGGGGGTTTCCTGTGTACCCTACAAGTATTTCATTAATAAGCTTTGCTTGGCAGAATCCCTTGTACCCCATAAGACATTCTACATTCAAACAAATTTCGTTATTTCATTCACTTAGGGGATTCCTTTGTACCCGACAAGGTTTTCATTCAAATCAATTTCATAGACATAAGGCCTTACAATTTCACTATTTCAACCATTGACAACATTCATGCCCTTTTATACCATTCCAAATAATTTACACCATTCAAAATAATTTTAACTAATGTAAAACCATTCAAACCAATTTAGGGTTGTATTATATAACCATACCATATCATAGATTCAATGAAAGTTCAATTATAGAGTAAAAACATTCTCTTAGGCATTTTAGCAAATATGTTCAAGGCATACCTTGACCAAGACAAAAACCACAACATGAACCATCAAGTTTAGGGTTACTCATGACCCATTTGTCAAACCATAACCAACAAACACCCATATGTGCAAACCATTACCAAAATCATGTGAAAATATATTTTAAATCAAGAGTAAACAATACTTACAACATTCATCAGAAACCCTCAACACTTGGTTTTGAATGAAAATAATTCATAAAATATGCCTTTAGTTGGAACTAACAATGAGGGAGGAGTACATGACTTATACCAGAAGATTCACAAAAGGAAAATTGACTCTTGATCCCTTGAAGAAAACTTGTATAAATCCTAGCCTCAAATCTTCAAAAGTGTGTTTGATAGAATAGTCAAAATGTTTTGATCTTTCCATGAGTGTTTTGAGAGGCCGCAATATGATATATAATATGTGGACTTAATGATTTTGGATTGGGAAATATCCAAAATGCCCTTAGCTTAAAAGATGAAAACCAACTCCCAGGAGGGTAAAACCGACCCTCTTAGTCATACCCTAGGGTACGAGTGGTACCCTAAGTTGTAGCCTAGACCTCACTATGTTCTCCTTTACTGAACATCATACGACCACCTAGATCTAAGTCGTACCTTAGGGTATGAAAAGTACCCATAAAATGTATCTTGTAAAGATTCATCAAGACCAATCTAAAGATATACGACTTGGCATCATACACTTCGTATGTTACCATATCACTAGTATGATTCTTGGTCGTATCATGGACAGAAACTAAACCAAACACACTGACTAACACTAGTACCCATGAGTCGTACCTTGCCTAGATTGCCCAAAACTTAAGGAATTTTTCAAGGGACAAACTTTATAGTGTTTTTTCTCCCCACTTAGGATCATTCATCCTCAAATGATAGGTAAGGGCAAGCACAAACACGAGATAACACATTAACACACAACAAACCTTCCTCTAAGCAAAATATAAGATTAAGACATAAATGAAGATGAGAAGATCATTGCATACTTCAAGGATGATTTACACCCCAATGACTTCATCCTGACCTCTAACTAATTTAGAAAACAAAGATGCAAGGAAATCCAACCCTTCTTTTAACCAAGTTAGAAAAAAAGATGTGATGAAGAACATATACCTTTCGCACAAGTTTTTAGAATAATGGACCAACATGGATACTTGGAATCCATGTTGACTTTCTCATCCTAATTGAATTTCTCAAGCTTATGGTTCCACCTTAGAACCCACCGAAGCCACACCTTTTTGTTTGTAACCAGAGAACGTACCAACCTAACATCCTCACCGGGACCTTCTTAGGACAAATAGTCTTTAGATACCAATACCACCCAAAGAAAATAGTCAATGAAGGACCATACACACCATAACTCAATAAAACTACATAGAATACCGAATGAATTGAACTCAACCTAGAAGGCAACTCCAATTCAACTTTCAATCCCCTAGAGACACATTACTAAGAGAGCCAAAGTCTATCTATACACCACTTCTATCTTCAACCCTATCCAAAGCAAAAGGAGTTAACTTAAGCCACCACTCTCTATTCCTTACATCCACCTAAAACACTATTCCTCTCCCACCATGATTTTTAGTACCCAAAACAGTAATTTGTATATCTATCAACCACAACATTCAAGCTTACCTATTCTATTCTAGCAGTACTACCTATCCTTCCATGGATTTAGTAACCTCTATCATTTTACCATAAGGATCATCACCACCTATTCCTCTCTTAAGAATCCCTCATGAAAACAATAGTGAAACAAACCAAAATATCTACAAGAAGGATAGAATGGTACCAATTGGGCCCCACCATCCTGAGATTGGGAACCTTGTGCCTTAGAAGCATTACCAATCTAAATATGTCTGCCGCCCAATATATTTAGATATAGAGCACTAGCCATAAAACAGGAGTTAGGAACCACCAAACCTTTTCAGTTGGACCACTTACCACCATAATGTTGGTCTTCTCTTTGTCTAGAAAATTGAGACTCCTTACCTTGCCTTGTTCTCCCTCGTACCAATAGGATAAGACTGGTGTGATAGAGTAGTCACTATCTGGGTCAATAGATGAATAAACTATTAAAAATCGGCATTGGTAACCTCCCCTCGAGGTAATTGATTATGAGTGCCAACTTTCAAAATAGAGTTAATGTAGACCGATGGAACTCTATGAGAAAATCAAAAACTACGACCCTTGACCGAATCTGTGCCACATGAGTTAGACTAGATCTACCCATCTTATCCTCGAGTGGGACATGTGAGTTTTCATGAACTTTAGATCATTGAGAGGAAATGATCTGGAAAGTGAACCGAAAAAAATTTAGGGAAGAGTTAAGACCTTAGAATTCATAGCTCAAAAATAGAACAACAAGAAAGTGAAACATTACTAAATGCCTTGTAGGGTCTAGATTATAGGTGTGGTGCACAACACACCCATAAGAAAGAATCTACTTAACACAACTTTGTGGATGCCCCATGACACCTAAACCTAGTATCTAATACCAATGTGACACGACTTAATCCAGTGACTTGTCGTAATGGGCATCTCAAGTCCAACCGAGATCGGAGACAACCCCCGATACCCTATCCAACCAACCAATATATACCCTAAGTCAAATGAATTTTGACTATATAGAAAGATAGAAAATTAAAAATATAAGGAATTTGAGATAGGTTTACTTACTAGACGAACCCAACCAAGTTAATCTATCTAATAACCAACCAACTAAAAAAATAATAATCAAATATACATAATATATAAATCATAGCCATTCCATACCTAATTCCACAGTTGTCCATACAAAGCCTATAAACCAACCCAAAGAGTATCTTGTCGGGACATGCCCCAGACATTATCCAAAAACCAAGTCAATAAAAATACAAAATTATGTAAAGAGATACATAACATGAAATTGATGCCTTCAGAACTATGGAAGTTCACCACTTCAATCCAACACCAACTGTCCCTAAATCTGATGAATGGGTAGGAGTAGTAGTATGGTTGGTTCCTATATCACATGGGGATACAGTCGCTAGAAGATGAGTTAGCAGGTGAACTGTAGCAAATAATTAGGATAAGAATAAAATAATTCCAACCTCAAAAACCAACTAAACCAACCATATGTATTTACATCCAAACATACATATGTATATAATCTATGCTGGTCTTAGTATACCTTTAAAACCATTAACCTAGGTATGTGTATCTTAACCATCCAAAAACCACCCACATGTTATATAGGTCCAATGTCATCGCTGGATAGGCCCTAATACGTGTAGCCGCATAAAACGTAGATACCATAGGAGCAGGAGATTCCCGTATACCCTTCGCTCTCAATGATACATACATACAAGTGTAAGGGGATTCCCATGTACCCCTCAAGTATAAGGTCACCATAACAAATCCTTATGTCAAAAAATATTAGTTTCCAAAGTCCGTCGTTTAGACTCACACCTTCATGTTTAGCAATCACACCCAACCATTATTCCCTAATTAAAACCATTACCACACAACCAAACCATAAGTCTACTTATTATTAACCAACGTTAGCATTATTGGTATCGTCATACTGACTATAGCTTGCAAGAATAATCCTTAGCCAACCTTAGGGGATTCCGATGTACCCCATAGGTTACATTATTAAGTTTACTTGGGGAATTCCCATGTACCCCGCAAGTAGATCTTTATTAGGCTTACCTGGGGATTTCGGTGTACCCCACAAGTATTTCATTAGTAAGTTTTTCTTAGGGGATTCCCTTGTATCCCGCAAGACAATAGAAATTCAATCCAATATTGTTGTTTTATTCGCTTGGTGGATTCCCTTGTACCTTGTATATTTTTTATTCAAATCAGTTTCATAGGCACAAGTCTTTACCATTTCACAATTTTAACTATTCACACTATTCATACCCTTTTAAACCATTCCAAACTATTTAAAACATTTATACCATTCAAACTTTTTTAAACCAACACAAAACCATTCAAACTAATTTAGGGTTCCATTACCAAACCATACCCATACCATAGTTTCAATGAAAGTTCAATAATAGAGTAAAAATATTCTCTTAGGCATTTTATAAAACATGTTTAGGGAATACCTTTTCTATGACCGAAGCCAAAGTATAAACCATCAAGTTTAGGGTTACTCATGACCCAATTGTCAAACGATAACGAACAAGCACCCAAATGAGTAAACTATTACAAAAATCTTGTGAAAACACATTTTAAATCAAGAGTAAACAATACTCACAACTTGAATAAAAAACCCTCAACACTTGGTTTCAAATGAAAATAATTCATAAAATATGCCTTTAGTTAGAACTAACAATAATGAAGGAGTACATGCCTTGTACAAGAAGATTAACAAAAAGAAAATTGACTCTTGAGCCCTTTGAAGAACACTTGTAGAAACCCTAATCTCCAATCTTCTAGAGTGAGTTTGGCAGATTCTTTGGAATGTTTTGATCTTCCTACAAGTGTTATGAGAGGCCAAAACATGATATATAACCTTGGGACTTAAGGGTTTTCGAGATAGGAAATGTTAGGAATTCCCTCAGCTTAAAAGCTAAAAACTAACTCCCAGGAGTGTACGACTAGCCTCCTTAGTCATACCCTAGGATACGAGTGATACCTTAACTCATACCCTAGACCTCACCATGGTCTCCCATAATAACCATTAGATGACCACCTAGGTATAAGGCATACCTTAGGGTATGAAAAGTACCCCTAAACCATATCTTGGATAGATTCTTTAAGTTCAATCCTAAGACATCATACGACTTGAAATCAAACAACTCGTGTCCTACAATTCGGCAAGTCTGATGTTTGGTCATAGCTTAGACATAAACAAAACCAAACAAACTACCTAACATACAAAAAGATGCACCCCAAATCGTATCCTAGGGTAACACTAGTACGCATGAGTCATACCTTGCCCAGAATGCCCAAAACTCAAGGAATTTTGTAAGGGCCAAGTTTAGGGTGTTTCAAATACACATACGAAGGGAAAAATAATTCTTACGCAATAATAACACCGGTGCACCCCATGGATACATGGCAGGACAAATGAAACCTTTGTCAAAAAGATCCCCTAATTACACCGTAAGCTCCTTTAACTTAGCCCGGGCTATACTATAGGGGTAATATATATAGGACGAGTATCTAAAATAAGATCTATCCCAAAATAAATATACCTATGGGGAGTAATATAGGAATGTAGTCAGTGAAGACCTATGTAAATTTATTTACCACTGGGATAGAATAAAAAGAAGGACCTACCAAGTTAGAATCTTTAACCCAAACTAGATGATAGAGACACCATTTGGAGATCAATCTCTAAGATCTAAGATATGATTTAAACATACCCTAAGGAGCTAGGGAACCACCCTCCCACTCAATATCTGGCTCATTATGAAATTTAAATACAACCTTATGGGTCCAAAATTCTAAAGAAACATAGCACGAGTGCAATCAATCCATCCCTAATATGACATCAAAATCAACTATGTCTAATTCAAACAAATCCACAAAAGTCTCCCAACCACCATTTGAAACCACACAACCCCTATAGACATTTGTAGTGACCACAAAGTTACCTACTAGGGTAGACATAGAAAAAAGGTCTAAAATACACGCCTGACAAAAACTAAAATACACAGCCACAAATTGGGTCCCATAAGAAAGAGTAGGTCTCGAATAAAGGAAATAGTACACATCAACAGAAAAGAATTTCAACATACTAATAATGATATCAGGAGATGCCTCAGTGTCCTGACAAGAAGAAAATGCATATAAACGATTATGGCCAGTGGTGGTACCAAAACTAGAAGTAATACCCTTTGGTGTAGGCGTTGATGAAGAGGAAAATAGAACCTTATTAACCCTAGAATCAATCCTAGAAGGACAATCACACTGCATATGACCAATCTGACCATAATTAAAACATTAATTTATCCCCTTCTCATATTAGGCATGGTGTGGTTGATAACAAAATTTACAAGGAGGGTGTGATGAAGCATATTGATCCCCACCAGTCTGAAATTAGGCACCGTATGTCCTATACCATCCACCATGCTGAGAGAGATAATCATCTAATGGCTTTGGGTAGGGAGTACTAGTTATAAAGAATGAACTAAAAGTCCCTCACTTCTTCTTAGGCCACTTTTCCCCATCTCTACCACTCTATTGCTGGCCTTCTCTCTGATTAAAAAATCATGCTTCTTACCTTCCTCTCACTAATCTCTACCTACTTCTTCTTTTCTACTTCAACCTACTGCATATATAGCACAGGTTGAGAAATATCTGATCTTTATTCAATAAGGCAGCCTGACTCTCCAGAATCAATTCAAGGGATAACATAAAAGTAAACTTATGTATCCTATCTCTCATGATGGACACCAACACAGGAGCATACCTAGATAACTAATGAAATCTCAAGGTATACTCCTTTACCATCATCCGACTTTGTCTCAGATTCATAAATTCGTCCATTTTTTCCTTCCTCAACTCCTAAGGAAATAAGTGGTCTAAAAGGCACTAGAAAAGTCATCCAATAATGTGAAATAAGCATTAAATCCCCTGGACTATCCCCACTCTTCATACCACTGGTATGCTACATCCTTTAATTGGTAGGTAGTAAACTCCACACCTTCAACATCTAACACATGCATAGTAAAAAAGATTTACTCTATCTTATTAATAAAAGCTTAAAAATCCTCCTTAACCGTAACACTAATTAATATAGGAGGGTTCAACTTTATGAATTGGCCAAGACTTGTGGCCCTAGCAGATGGAGTAATATAATCACCATACTCATCTTGAGAATCTACCAACTATTCCAATATATGAATAGACTGATAAAACTTAGCGTTCATTACGTCTGCCTGAGGGGCTCAAGAAGGATTGGAGGGAAACGGTGGAACTCTACAAGGACAATCAGGAATAGGACCCCAAAATTGGGTCTAAAACCCATAAAAAAGGAATGTCTCATAAATAATTTCCCCAAGAGAAACAAAGGAGTCTCCATAAGCTTTAGATTGTCAAAGAGGCATGATCTAGAAAAGAAAGTAAATGGGAATTAGAGGAATCCTCGACCCTAGAATCTACAGCTCGAAGTAACACAACAATAATGACAAATATTACTAAAAGTCTGACAACTTCTCTCTTATATGTGTGGCACTTTCACACCCATAAAAGAGACTGTACTCAACATGGCTTTTTGGACACCAAATTGACCATAAACCTAGGATCTGATACTAACTTTGTCATGTCCTTAACCAGGGAATCTCCGTGATAGGTATTTCAAGTTGTACGTGAAATAGTGATCTGCCTCTTAACCTAACCTAACCATCTTAAAAATTAAGTGTCAGATGAATTCCAAATATATAACAAGATAATATAAACTAGGACTAATATTTATTAATAAAACGTCTAAGCCAGTCATCGATGACCGAACAACCTTCCATCTCTGAACTAATCCACCAAAACAACACAGTCAAGTTCATAGTAATCCAACAAAGCCTCTATACAATATATATTAATAAAATGTCGAGACATGCCCCAGATAATAATCAAAACCAATATCCAATAAGATAGTCAAATAATGTCTAAATAAGATCTAAGTAACTCACGGATCGAGAAATAAAATAATGCCATCATTCAAAACCAAATCAAAACATCATATGCAATCATATACATACATACATACACACATATATATATATATATATATATTAGGACAGGATAGGGAACCAGGTTTAGCTTCTATTTGAAAACTTTAACCTGGGCTCTGTAGCATAACCGTTATATACCAAGGCACCCATGGGGTATATGGGCCAAGATCTTTCCTAGATGGAAGGGTCCCAGTGCATGTAGACACATAAACCAAAGAATATCCATAACCGTATATGCCTTTATGGGGGACTCGAACCTCCCAACATAATCATGGTGACTTAAGAACCAATGCTTACAATATAGGGGACTTAAACCTTCCATTAATATATTTATTCGGGGGACTTGAACCTCCTAATCATATAGACACCTACAACGGCAATCAAGATTTTCAGTGTTAGTCCTTCGGACTCTACTTTCATGAACCAGCAACACATCTCTCTTTAAAGCCTAATTAAATCATTTATTACACATATACACCGCCATTAATCCAATTAGTTACCAAAGGCATCCTATTGGTATCTTTATAATAACCCTACTTGCAAACGCACAATATGCCATAACCATTATTAATCAACCTTGGGACTTAAACCCATTGTCTAAACAAAGACATCAATTTAATCCAACATATAGGGACTCAAACCTATTTTCCCAATCAAACTATCAAGGTTATAATTCAAATCAATTTATGGAAATTAAGGCCTTCATAAAGCCATTTACCAACCACCAACATTCATTGGAAAATGCCTTAGTTCAAAGATAATTATATGTGACAAGATTCTTCTCATTGACATTTTCACAAAAAGGTTGAGGGTATACCATTATCAAACTATTATTCCAAGCCAAACCATAAATTTTGAGTTAACCATGACCCCTTAGTTTTAATCACAATTCCCAAGCACCCAAATGTTCAAAACCATGACCAAAACTAATATAATCATAATTTAAACCATGAGAAAACAAAACTCCATATTAAACATTAAAACCCTCAACCACAATTTTCAAAACCACCATTAATGAATCATGAATAGTGTTTAAAAGACATGATTTTATGAACTAACAACAAAGAAAGAGTCACATGCCTGAGTTATGAAGATTCACAGAGATATTTTGATATTTAAGCCTTAAGATGATCACCCTGAAGAAATCCTAGCCCAATCTTCTTGAGAAATTTTTAGAGAGAGTTTAGAGAGTATTTTAATCTTACTAAGTGGATAATGAATGGCCAATATATTTAATAAGATATGGGGACTTTAGGGCTTGGGATGAGAAATATCCAAACTACCCTCAGTTTTAAATTTATAGAAAAATCATAGGTGGGTACGAGTGGACCCTCTAATTCGTCACTACATAATGTGAGTGGTACTCTTAAATTGTCACTAGATCACAAAGTTGGACACCAAACTTTGTCCAACATATGATTCACCAGCCCAACTCATAACATCAATATACGACAAATATCATCAAGTCGTATCTAAAGCAGAACATCAAGGGCTAGACACTGGACAACAAATGATTAGACTCAACCCTTTTATCATAAGACCATAGGACTCATATGGTACCTCTCGTACCTAAAACAAAACTTGCCAGGAACACACTCACCAACATACGAATAGGATCACTAAACCCAAAACCACACCACACAACTTGTAGTGTGAGTCATATGATGTATAGAAGGTTCAAGATCAGGAAATTAGCAATGGCAAAAGTTTAAGGCTTTTCAAAAAAAGTATATCCTTTTACTATGATCCAACCATGAACTCATTACCACACTTTATGACTTATCACCATATGTTATAACTAAGAAAGTGACTAGGACCTCAAACACTTTCAGCTTATGAATTGAACAACCTATTTGTAATAATACCCTACGACTCATAGGGTTCAATCATAGATAACATAAAACCCAAACTGGAGTATACACAGGACACCCTACGATTGCACCTAAAGGCTAGTAACATAACCTTACGGTTCTTATGAGCCACTTGTAATTAGAGAGGAGTTACACTATAGAATTATTGATTTGGTTATGACTTATCCCAATGAGTCGTCAAGACACCTTAAAACTTTGGGGGTCCACTTATAAGTAAGGTAGTGAAAGACAACTAAGAAAGGTAAATGATTTAGATAATAAAGAAAGAACGAAAGAAAATTCATGTTACTGAGAGGAAGAGGTCCTCTAGGTCAAAGTCTAGTAGGCATGCTTGAATGAGGCAGAAACATATAGTTGTCAAGAAAAGGGAAGACTTTGAGTGACCTGGTCCTTAGAAAAGAATAACTATGGTTGAAGAGAAAAGTAGTAATCCTAAATAAAGGAAAGAGGAGGAGAAAAATAAAGATATTTCTAGACAAAGAAGGATTGTGAACCTGAGAAAACAAAAGGTTTTGTTAGGAAGAGGTTTCAATCTTTGCATTTATGAGAATCCTTGGATGAAAGAGTTGGTACAGTATGTGATGCACCAAGGATGGCTATATCTATTTGAGAAAGCAACACTTGTGGTTTTTGAAAATAAAGTTAGAGAATTCTATTATTCTATAGATTTCTTAGAAGTTAAACTTAAGTCTAAGAGCCCATATATAAGGGAATCCTATTAATCTAGATAAAGAGTTATTGGGAAAGATCTTGGATGTTCCTGTTATAGGTGTCAGGACAATTGTAAAGAAAAAACTCTCAATTGTGTTTATGATTAATGTATCAAAGGTAGGAGGGACTTCTTTAGCAACATTGAAAAAGAAATTCCTGATAAGTTAGTATCAACTAGTATTTGAATTCATGAATAAGGTCCTATTTCTAAGATCTTAAAAAAGAACGATTTCCTCTGATGTTGACCTATTTTTGATTGAATGCTTGAGAAGTTTGAACTATTGTCTTCCTGCTCTAAAGATAGAGCTTATGCATAAACTTCTTCATGAAAAGGGAAGGCAAACAAGGAATGCCATATGAATATTTATTAAACAATGTGTTTGAACATTATGTTGTGGATGGACCTAAGAGAACACCTAGAACAACAAAGTAGATGTTCAGTCTGATATTTGTTGTGGAGAATGAATGCATAAAGGGAAAAGCTAGATCAATGTCTCAAGTATCTGAGTTACTATCTATTTAAGAATGGTTGGGTAAGGAAATAGAGTTAAGGATCAAATTGGATGCCAAAGATGCTGAGATAGTGCACTTGAAGTTTCAGAATAAGTAGTTATCTTTCGAGGAACCAGGTGCCACTGATAAACTTGTAGCTGAAAATGGAAAACTCTAGGAAAAAGTGGTAGAAGTGACCGGGGAAGCTCAAGGATTGAATGTTGATGTGAAAGACCTTACCAAAAGGTTTTTAGATGCCCATAGTACTAAAATCCAAGAATGGATATGCTTCTTAAGTCCCTTTCTCCCAAACCTCTCTCAACTTATGCGCTGTTATCCCTTTTCTCTCATCAATCCTATGTCAATCTCATTTGTTATTTATTATGTTGGATCTTGAATATAGTTTATTTTATGTGTTAGTTTGGTATTATTGTAATGGTACTGACTTCTATTGGGTAAATGAATAAATCCTTCTGGTGTGCTTGATTTATTTTCTTTATTTTAAAGTTGTTGTTCATGGTACTGTTGCCCTAGTGGACATGAGTTAATTAACTGGTTCTTATCTTTACTCTTGGTTTACTGTTATTCCTTTTCTATGATGCCAAAAGGTGTAATACTAACTTCATGTATTGAGGACCAGTTGTGCATGCTTTTAAGATAATGATATTAGGTACCAGGTACCAAGTGCAGCACATGTGTGCTGATGTGTTTGAGTTTGGAGGCATAGTGACAGTGGAAAGCATGAAAATACCCTAAATGACCAATAGTGCATGATGACAGGGGGAAGAAATTGAAGTTTAATAGCAGTTGAAAACAAGGGACCAGGTTCCTAAGATGTGGAAGCATGGTGTTACATGATAGGGTGGACTTTCATCTTCAGTAGTGGTAGTCACACTGATAAAATATGATGAATGAATCATGAGAATTGGTGCTCAAAACTCTTTGGTTGGTTTTTCATCATCAAGAAAGAGGAAAATTATTTTATCTTTTTTTGATGATGAGCATTGATAACGCTCAAACTACAGCTCTCGTAAGAGTGTAAGTGGTCGTTGTCAAATATAGAACCCAACCGGGTTGGGTGTCGAATCCCACAGGAAATACTTGGTCACTAAGTAAGCAAAGATTATTAGACTTTTGGTGAAAGTTTCGTAAAAAAAGGGGGGATTGTAACATGAATTTAAGAGTATCAAAATAGTAACGTAAGAATGGAAAATAGAAGAGTAAAACGGATTGCTTGGTTGGTTTTGATCAATGAGAATTGAGAGTTAGGGTTATGTCCACCTTATGAGGTATACGTATCTATTGACTATGAGTTATGCGGAATTCAGACATGCATGCGCTTATAGAGAATCGTATTCTATGGTAAATCCAGGCGTCTTTCGACCATCAAGGATTATTTCACTTTAACTCTTTCGAGCTTAAAGCGTATCTAATGGTACATATTCTCCAAGAGGTTAATCCAGTTATGGCACTAACTTTTTAACAGGGGTTGGTGCCCTATTACCTTGACATTATCTCTTTTCCAGACTTGTAACTTTTCTTTCAAACAAGTTAATGCTATACTGGCGTATTCTATATGTTTGCAACCACAAGAATTTAGATTAAGATAATGAGAATAATGATATAAGTAGCATACGTGTAAAGAATTCACAAACTCATAGCAATAGATAGTGTCTCATAAGGCTTCCCTAACCCCAACAGAGAAGTTTAGCTACTCATGAGTGCAACGGAAATCACAATAGACATTATTATCATACCAAAATAAGAGTCTAACGTGAAGTATGCTTTGGTAGTGCTTGTGGCGTGAATTCCTTGCAAGTATCGTTTCTCTTGTTGTGAAAATTTAGAAGTCGATGAAGAGAAAGTAATAAGAATTAATTGAAAGAGAATGAATTGAAAGTGTTGAATGAATAATAAAAAGTAATTGATTGAAGAAGTATGAAGTCTTAAAAACTTCAGCAAAATAGGGTATTTATAATACCCATATCCTATTCCTACTAGGCTACTGCGTACTTATCCTAATCCCAATACTTCATTCATTATCCTAATCCTACTAAGTTACTGTTGATCCCTAAAGTCTTTGAAAATGTTGTTTTTGCCCGGGACAGGTTTTCCATGCGTCACTTTTAGTCCCTAGGTGTCCAAGCTCTGCTTTCCTTCTTTCGTGAAGCTTCCTTTGGCGTCAAGTTATCCAAAAAATGCTGAAATCTTCATCATTTATACCTGAAAACTTTCTAATCACATTTGATAGCTCACTTACAGGAAAGAGGACTAAAAGTGCATAAATTATGTATTTTGTCCTCAAAACTTAGCTAAAATATGGGTAAATTAAAGTACTTTAGGTGTGTAAATATGCCTATCATCAACACCCCACACTTAAAGCTTTGTTCGTCCTCGAACAAAATATCATGTCCTTATAAACATCTACTTAGGGTTTCATAGTAACAACACAAAATATTCATCAAGACAGGCACGGCAATTATTAACAAAGAGTACTAGAAACAATTCAACCTCCAACCTAGACTCATGATGATGGTTAATTCATATCCAAAAGTTAAGGCACAAAGAATCATACACAACTACCCAGAACTCATCAACCATGTGTGTCTCACAATATATCACCCATAATCACTCACAAGTATTTCATTTTTCAAAACATGGGTATAGGATTTTCCTTGCTCTCATGCTCACAAAGAATTCATATGTTGCAACTGATGACCATAGGCTTGACCTTAGTGTAATGCTCTACTAATATCAGAATGCTAAGCTTAGGATCAAATAGGTCTTTTACAGGTTGTAATGTAGGCTAAGGGACGAGTACGACTATTTTGGCCAGAAATAGTGACTATGTTCCTAAGCGCTTTGATACATCACATTATGCTATTAACACTCTCTTTTAAACAACCTTTCTACCTTTCTTTCATCTACCACCCCTTTTCACCTATTTTGTTATTCAATGATAAACAAAAAAATCTTTTTATCTTTTTCTTTTTTTTCTTTTTATAACATACCTCTATGATAGGCACTCTTTTTTTTACAGCTTCAAGTACCAACACACTCTAAGGCATCATTCTTACCCAATTTTCCTCTTATTTTGTCACATGACTTTACAATTTAAAGCACTTAGGAATTTGGATCAAATTATGGTCTTGAAAAAAATGGATTAGGCTTACATATGAGGTTGTCAAATAAAATAGCTAAAGGCTCAAAGGGGTTGACTAGGATAATGTCCACAGGTAGGTAAAACGAAGGTAAACAATCACAGGTTGCCAAAGAAATGCCTAAATCATCTCCTAAACTTACACTCTTTATTTCGCTTTACACACACATTGGGCAAGTTCTAGCATCAGTCACCAACACAGAATATACTATTGCCTCACACACACAAGGCACATGGTCAATTTTATTGGGAGTAGTATAGACTCTTGAACCAATAGATGAAGGAATTAAACCACACAACTATCACACAATGAGTCATATTTAGAGCCTAAACATCTTAATAGTAATGATTGTATCACAGACTTTTGTCACAATACCATGCTGCCTATCAGAACAATTTTATGCAAAGTTTTTAACAACAACAAAATAAAAAAAATTTGACTACTAAACAAATAAAACAAATAAACAAATAAACATAAATAAGCAAATGCAGAGAAAGAAGTATAGCATACAAATACCAGTACCCCACACTTAGACGGGACACACTGCCCTCACTGGAAAATAAATAAGAAGAACCTAGTTAGTCGGACTCCTCCTCTATGTATGGGGTCACACCCCCTTCATTAGAATCATCATTAGAGTCGTCGTCATCAGAGTTCTCCTCTACATCGGAGTCTGGCATTCGACGATCATCATCGGTTGGCACATTGTCCTCAAGAGGTTCCTCAAAATATACACCTACTCCACACATCTCCCTCGCATGCTCATTCATTGGGTAGTCATAATCCAGCTGTTGGAGCTCTGCAACAGTTGGAACACGACCCCCGCTCATCATGGTAAAGCTCGTCATGCCATATAAATAGCGGAAGAAGCTTTCATCGCGAGCATGTCTTTCTGCAGTGGTAAGGTTGACGCCATGCGTGGATTCAGCATCTTTAACCTTTGAGAGGTCAACCTTCTTCGGGTTGTGTGGAAGCTTATGATCAGCCGGTTCCTCTTTGATGTCCTCCTTCCTCAATATTGCAGTCAACAGATTGCCAAAGCTGAAGTGGGACCTCTTGTGCAGCCTAGCCTTACGCATTGTAGATCGAATAATTGCCCTAATGTTGATAGGGACATTCTTCATCAATGCGTAAACCAAGAACACTCTATCTCGTGTTATCTTTGTGTACTGTGTCCCTAGAATCAGGCAAGATTTGACTATTCGCAACCATATCCTAGCTTCCCTATTTAAGGAAGCATATGGTCAGGTGTTGTGCCGACCGGTGTCCTTGTGTCTGCTCCATCGTGCCATAGATCTTGTACCACACAATGTGTGTCTAATTACCTTGTACGGAGGTCTGTTATACAACTCTTTGAGTGGTGATGGATCAACAGATGGAAAACCTAGAAAAGAGTTGAAGAACTCTGCATTTAGTTGAAGGACTTAGCCCCGAATCTTTACTTCACTCCCTGTAGTTTTCGGTGACCAGCTGGCATAGAATTCTCGTGTTAGATCGAGATTGTATTTTCCCATATCTCGGAAGATGAAATCAAGATGTAACGCCATTATCTTGGCCAACATGCGAGGTTCTTTCTTTGCTAGGCTTTCCTTGTGTATCAACTCCACATGAACATATTTTTTTTCTTTATTGTTCCTATACCACTCCTTTCCTTGCTCCTCTAGGACCTATTTGATTCCAAACATGCGGCGAGGTATTTGCAGCGAGGAGGATTCACCTTGCTCTTTATGTCCCCTTTTCTGGCCTTTTTGTGAGGTGGTCGCTTTATCCTTTCCTTGTCTTTCTTTTGGTGCCATTGTACCTGAGATTAAAATAATAGTAATGTTAGCTTGATCTCGGTGGATCCAATCAATAAACAAGAAGTAGTAGCACCACCCCACACTTAATTTGTTGGCACAAACTACTGAAGTAAACGATGTCGATTACTCAGACTTCATCGATATACGTTTAGGTGTTATGTTCCAACAATATAATCAGTTCATTCATACTTTTCTTGTCAGCTTAACTATCCTTTTTGATTCTATTTCATGAAATCTTGGAAATACTTTAATGTTTGGACTAATGTATCTTTTGAGCAAGACTACTACATAGAGATTGAATCAAGTTATAGCATTTAGAAATAATCACAACATCGTATGTTTGTAGTCAACCATGATTCTCATCTTGATGAACAAGTCATTCCAATATGTAATCTTTCTAGTTACAAGATTATGCAATTTCCTTGGCCATGTCAAATCCGCAAAAGTATGACAGTGTATAAGAATTAAATACAAGTTGGAAACAATTCAAGAGTATATTTACGTATCCTTTCACTTACTTAGTTGTATCACAACAAATCAACCACATTTAAATTACCAATACTACTTCAAGATTTAACAATTTATTATATGCATAGTAGTGTAGTACTTACGGAATATAAAAGAAGAGCAACGAAGTACTTACTTGGTTGATGGCCTCGGAAGATGTTCTTGCAAAGTAAAAGAGCAAAAGGGAAAATTTTTGAAAGAATTTGGAGAGGTAGGCGGCGCCTAGGTTGAAGTTGCAATGCAATTTTGTGTTAAGACTAAGGTTCTATTTATAGGACAAGCTTGGGTTGGGTTTTGACCAATTTGGAATCGGATTTGGAGACCAAAAGCGACCATAGGCGGCGCCTTTTGCAAAGCATTGTTGAGCATAGGCGGCGCCTATGCTATGGCATTGTTAGGCATAGGCGGAGCCTATGCCATGGCATACTAGATTCAGAGACAAAAGGCCTTTGCATAGGTGACGCCTATGCTATGGCATTGTTGAGAATAGGCAGCGCCTATGCCATGGCATTGTAGAATCCGAGAGCTTAGGCCATAGCATAGGCCTTGCCTTGTTCGTGGCCTAGATTTACATAGGCCTTGCCTTGTTCTTTGCCTATATTTTCATTGGCAATGCCTAACCCATAGCCTTTTGCTTCTTCATTCCTAACTTACCACCTTCAACATCCAATACTTCCAAATCAAAATTTGAAACCAATCTCCTCCTTTACACCTCTTGAACCTACATTTACTCAAAAACAACAAAAACGATTAGAACGATGGGTTGCCTCCCATCAAGCTCCTTAGTTTTGGTCGTGGTTCGACAAAATCCTAGGAAAACAAAAACAACAAAAATAATTAAAAACGATGGGTTGCCTCCCATCAAGCGCTTGATTTATTGTCGCGGCATGACATAGCTATGTCGATTACTTAGACTTCATCGAGATAGATGGTGGATCATTTTTTGAATGGATTCAGATGACAATGAGGCTTACTTGGAGGCATGCAATCTTCTTCGAGATAACCCTTGTGCATACATATCCTAGGTGGGATACCAATTATATCATCAATAGTCCAACCCATAGCTCTCTTGTATCTCTTCAGAGCAGAGATGAGAGCCTCTACGTGCTGTTCACTTAAATCATCCGCCACACTCACAGGAAGTGTATCTCCACTTCCCAAGAATGCATACCTTAGATAATTGGGGAGCTCTTTCGATTCTAGCACTGGGGGCTCTTCAATGGAAGTCTTTGCTGTTGGTGATGGTTGATTCTTAAGATCAAGGTCTGGCTACTTAGGAGTATGAGAATAGGACCCTATTTCTGTTAGAGCACACATAGTTTCTTCATGTTTTTGAGCCTCCTCACGCTCAAAATTCAGCAGCTCATCAAATAGTGACTTATCAGTAAGCTGCTTTTCTACAGATAATTCTTTGTCATCCTTATAATTAACTTCAGCTACAGAGAACACATCTATATCTTCGGGATGCTTCATTGTTGTGCATACATCAAAACGGACCACTTCGTAATTCAACCGAAATAAAAGCTCATTAGCTCTCAAGTCAATAAGCACACTTCCAGTTGCGAGGAAATGGCGTTCCAAGATTAAGGGAACTTCAGAATCCACCTCGCAATCCAAAATAACAAAGTCTGCAGGAAAGATGAAGGTGGAAACCTTCACCAACATATCATTTAAGATACCAACAGGTCGTTTTATCGACCTATCTGCCATCACAAGCCGCATATTGGTTGGTGTAGGGTCGTCCAACCCCAACTTTCTGTAGACGGATAGTGGCATCAAATTGATGCTTGCTCCCAAATCGCACAATGCCTTAGAAAAATTCATAGATCCAACCGTGCAAGGAATAGTGAAAGCACCAGGGTCTGCCTTTTTCTGTACTAAGGACCTTGTGGCAATTGCACTGCAATAATGAATATTATCTGCCGGCTCATAGCTTACTGCCCGCTTCTTTGTTAAAAGGTCCTTCATGAATTTAGCGTACCCAGGCATCTGTTCCAGCGCCTCAACATTGATGTGACTTTATTGAACTTGGTATCATCAGATCTCTTCTTTACTCTTTGCGGAAAAGGTGGTGGTGGAAGGGGAATCGTTTACTCCACCACTTCCTTTTTATCTTGCTTCCGATTATCAGCCTTTTCAGGTGTGTCATCAGACTTTTTCTTCAATCTTTGAGGAAAAGGTGGGGGTGAAAGAGGAATAGTTTTCACATGAACGCGCTCCTTCTGATTGTCAGCTTCTACAGAATCATCACAATCTGCGTCAATAATAATCTCCTCTATATCATCAACCAGCTGCTTTTCTTTAGACGGATTGTCTAACACCTTACCGCTCCTGGTAGTAATAGCCCTGCATGATCCATCATTCCTTGGATTTTGCATAGTGTCACTAGGTAAAGTGCCAACTTTTCTTTGGTTGATTGTCACTAATAGTTTACTCAATTGTTGCTCCAGCTGTTTTATTGCAGTAGAATGCTAGTCAACCAATTGCTTCATTGAGGAAAAATCATTTATTACCTCACTTACTCCCATGCTGGTTGCCTCCACTCCTTTCAACAGCTTAGCCATCATATCTTCCATGGACATATTTCCAGACCCAGATGCAGCGGCATCACATCTTCCAGCAGGAATATACAAACCACTCCTGCCAGTCTTGTTCTTCCAACTACCTTGATCATGGTCCTTGTTTCCCGATTTATCATAATAGTTCTGACCTTGGTTTCCTTGGTCATTGCCTCGGAAACCCCCCTGATTATTCAAGTAGTTAGCTTCTTCTTCAGAATTGGATTCACCTCTTGCCTATGACACAACAGCTTTGACTTTTTCGGTCTTCCCTGATAATAAGTGCTTGGTAAGAAGATCCATCTGTGTTTTTATGTGCGCCATATCTTGATCGCGTTCCTCCTCTCTTTGCCTTTGTTCTGCAGTCATGCCAATAGGTATAGTAGAGCTTGTTACCTCAGAATCCCTGGTATGCCAAGCTCTACTCTGCTTTGTCATACGATCTAGCATATCACTTGCCTGAATAAAAGTAAGGTCCATGAATGACCCTCCTGCAGCATTATCAACCACTGGCTTAGTCACCGAATTCAAAGACCTGTATAATATCTCCATAAAGTGGACATTGGTCATATGATGATTTGGGCACCGCATAAGCTTCTTCTTGAACCTCTCCCATGTTTCGTGGAGAGCTTCATTTGGAAGCTAACGAAAGTTGCTGATTTCATCTCTCAATTGTGCTCTCTTGGATGGCGGAAAAAATCTTTCTAGGAAAGCGTCTTTCAATTACCTCCAATTAGTGATAGAGTTTGGAGTTAGCCCATTCAACCATAGAGTTGCCTCCCCAGATAGAGACAGTGGAAATAAGCGCAGCCGAATTGCATTCTGCCCAACTCCTGGATTGTCGAATGACTTGAATGTAGAGATAAAGTTGATCAAATGCATATTCGGATCATCACATTCAAGTCCACCAAATAATACCTTGAACTTGGCTTCAGGTGCCAAGGGCGGAGGAATAATAGCTCCTGTGGCACCAGCTCCGTCCAGGTCGTCATCATCATCATCGAAAGGCATCTGCATAGCGCAGCGTTCAGGACTAAATCTGGCTTGACGATCTCTTCTGTTTGCAGGTGTCGCTACCTCAGTATCACACCTAGGGTTTAGTAGCTCGTCATCACCTACGTCCTCATCGTCAGGATTTGTTGCTCGCCCAGGGTTATCCTGTTGATGTACTTAGGCAGCGGCCAACGTAGCTAGTCTAGCCTGCTTTTGTTGAGCAACCCTTCTTTCAATGTCACGTTATGCCTCCATTCTGCCAATACGATGTGGTTCAGGATTTATGGGTAATAATGGTTGTCCCGAACTTCGAGTATGGGGAATGCACTGAAGAAAACCTGAATAAAAAAAAACAACAACTAAAAGTAAAATCTGAGAATCTTTGACCAAAGGGTTTAGTAATTATCACAAACTTAGTTGACAACCGTATTCCCCGGCAACGGCGCCAAAATTTGATAACGCTCAAACTACAGCTCTCGTAAGAGTGTATGCGGTCGTTGTCAAATATAGAACCCAACTGGGTTGGGTGTCGAATCCCACAGGGAATACTTGGTCACTAAGTAAGCAAAGATTATTAGACTTTTGGTGAAAGTTTCGTAAAAAAGAGGGGGATTGTAGCGTGAATTTAAGAGTATCTAAATAGTAACGTAAGAATGGAAAATAGAAGAGTAAAATGGATTGCTTGGTTGGTTTTGATCAATGAGAATTGAGAGTTAGGGTTATGTCCACATTATGAGTTATACGTATCTATTGACTATGAGTTATTCGGAATTCAGACATGCATGCGCTTATAGAGAATCGTATTCTATGGTAAATCCAGGCGTCTTTCGACCATCAAGGATTATTTCACTTTAACTGTTTCGAGCTTAAAGCGTATCTAATGGTACAGATTCTCCAAGAGGTTAATCCAGTTACGAAACTAACTTTTTAACAGGGGTTGGTACCCTACTACCTTGACATTATCTCTTTTCCAAACATGTAACTTTTCTTTCGAACAAGTTAATGCTATACTGGCGTATTCTATATGTTTGCAACCACAAGAATTTAGATTAGGATGAAGAGAATAATGATATAAGCAGCATACGTGTCAAGAATTCACAAACTCATAGCAATAGATAGTGTCTCATAAGGCTTCCATAACCCCAACAGAGAAGTTTAGCTACTCATGAGTGCAACGGAAATCACAATAGACATTATTATCATACCAAAATAAGAGTCTAACGTAAAGTATGCTTTGGTAGTGCTTATGGCATGAATTCCTTGCAAGTAGCGTTTCTCTTGTTGTGAAAATTTTGAAGTCGATGAAGAGAAAGTAATAAGAATTAATTGAAGGAGAATGAATTGAAAGTGTTGAATGAATAATAAAAAGTAATTGATTGAAGAAGTATGAAGTCTGAAAAACTTCAGCAAAATAGGGTATTTATAATACCCATATCCTATTCCTACTAGGCTACTGCGTACTTATCCTAATCCTAATAAGTTACTGCACTCATTATCCTAATCCTACTAAGTTACTGTTGATCCCCAATGTCTTTGGAAATGCTGTTTTTGCCCGGGATAGGTTTTTCATGCGTCACTTTTAGTCCCTAGGCGTCCAAGCTCTGCTTTCCTTCTTTCGTGAAGCTTCCTTTGGCGTCAAGTTATCCAAAAAATGCTGAAATCTTCATCATTTATACCTGAAAACTTGCTAATCACATTTGTTAGCTAACTTACAGGAAAGAGGACTAAAAGTGCATGAATTATGTATTTTGTCCTCAAAACATAGCTAAAATATGGGTAGATTAAGGTACTTTAGGTGTGTAAATACGCCTATCATCAAGCATATGACTACAAGGGACTAGGTCCTTGATGTTCAAGGCTATAGCATAGCTAGCACGCGTCTGAACAATTTTGTTCTCTAGTGTAACAAACTGTGTAGGTGTTGCTTGAACTATTGATGACACTTGTCCAATTATATTTCATCCCTCATCAGAACTCATCTGTAAAAGGTAAAGGATGCTTCTTCATCAAGCAGTTATTGCAAATCTAAAAATTGAAGAGCAAAAGAAAGGCAAAAACTCAACTTAAACATTGCTCAAGTATTGCTCATGTTCTTATTTCTTTTGTAAACTAAAAGAGTGAAACTTGATTTTTTATCTATATTAATTAGTCTATAAGAGTAATGGACTTTTTTTTTTTGCTTTGAGAGTGCTTAGGTAGAGTTGCCTAAGGTTGATACTTAGCAGAGTTAATCATTTTTTAGCAAGTCTTGGCAGAGTTGTCAAGGTAATTTTGTAGTAGAGTTATTACAAGGTGGAGCAGCCTAGTATTAGGTTCATTGGAGTCTGTAATCAAGAGTTTGATTATAGTAGAGTATAGGGTGCTTGTGAGGAAAAGTTGTGGTTTTTCCTCCCTTGAGCAAGGGGGTTTCCACGTTAAATCTTGTGTTCTATAAGTTTCTTGCATTGTGTTTGGTTCCTGGTAAAATTACTGTTTTATTGCCCGTGATAGATTTTGAGAGAGCTGGTCCCTTACTGTGTGGTGCAACCCTTAAGGTTTCAACATACATATAAATTGTTATATGTGCACACAGACATCTAGACCAATCTCCACAGAGACAAATGCGGGTTTCCTATATCGGTTCCCCCAGGACCTCCACCTTCATGATCAATTACATAACCCTATTCAAACCCTATTATAACATTTGCACATTCCCATTTATTAAACTAAGGACCATCCGATAAGGCACGTATAATTGGTATCGTCATACCGATTCCCTCTTGCAAGCAGATGACTATGCCAATCTAATTTCGTCATCTTAGGGGAATGTATCGATTCCCTTTATTCATTAAATCATCTGGGGGAATGCCATAACCTTATTTATTCATTAAATTAAATTTGGTTCTTTATCCTTTTATGCCATGCCATAGTTTAAAAGGTATTTTCAGTGTATATAATCTCATGTTCAAACAACTTTCCCCAGATTGGGTTGAGGTATGTACCAATTAAATATTCAAAACTATTAATTTGGGGGAAATCGACGACCCCCATCCCCCTTAAGCATATTCATACAACCTAAATAGTTCAAAACCAACCATGAATCATTTGTAAAAGTCATGGGAAAAATAATTCATTCATTAAGGCTCAAAAACCCTCAACCCACATTCATAAACCACAATTTAATCACATGAACAACAATTATAAATTCATGATTTTAACAAAAAAACTTTGGGGAAGAGTAACCTACTTGAGATATCAAGAACTACTTAGAGAAATCAACCCTTTGATGCTCTAGTTGCCAATTCCTTGGAAACCCTAAGTGTTTTTGACTTAGGGATTTAAGAGATATTGAGAGAGTGTGTTTGGTGGTTAAGTGTTTAAAATAGGATCCTTAATTCTTTTATGGTCATGGGTCTTAATTTGGTAAAGAGGGAAATGTCCAAAGTACACTTAAATAAAAGCTGAAAAATATCACCAATCGTCACGGGTCACCTTACGATTTATGATGACTCTTTACGAGTCATCACTACAACTCGTAGTGTAACCAGGATCTCAGGGAACCCACACTGGTCTAACTACAATAATACCACATGAATCATGCTCTGATATAGTGACTCATTTGGTCCAATCATAGGCACATCAGAAACAACATACCATTACACTAGTTTGGATATGGAACGGACCATATGACTCGCAAAGAGTCCATATAACTCGTTACATCCTACTCATACTTAGGTTAGAAACATTGGGTAACATACTTGTCACCCTATGATTTGGGATCACATGATCCCCCTCCCCCCCCCCCCCCGTATTGAGACCTTACAATTTGTAAGGTGTGTCGTAGGTTGGGCAGCATGCTAAGAGGTGTAGAATTTTTTTCAAGGACAAAAATTTGGGATGTTACATTCTCCCTCCAAGGATCATCCACTAATGATGACTAAAGTCATTCATTAGCATGATTTAACACAGAAATGCAACCACAATTTCCTTTAACAAAGATAGATAACAAAGATATTGAGAAATAAACATGCCTTAAGCATGAATGTTTAAAGCGAGAAACAAGAATAGATATTTCGAATTCATGTCCTCTTCTTCTTCCCATGTAGCTTCTTCAACCTTATGATTCATCCATAGAACCTTCACTGAAACCACATCTTTAGTCCATAAATGATGAACTTGCCATGCAAAATCTCAATCGGGACTTCCTTATAAGACAAGAAATCTGCAACACCAACACTCTCCAAATTAACAACCAAGGAAGGATCACTCATGCATTTATTTAACATCAAAACATGGAATACCAGATGGATAGAACCAATATTTGAAGGAACCTCCAACTCATAAGACACATATTCCACTCTTTTTAAAATCAAGTTTGGGCCAACATATTAGGGACTAAGTTTTCCTTTCTTTCATACCTTCATCACAACATTCACGAGGGACAACATCAAGAATACCCGATCACCAACATCATACTTCTATTCCTTATGCCTCACATCCGCATAGGACTTTTGGCGACTCTGATCAGTCTTAAGGTGGCTATATCAAATCACCTTCACCTTTTCCATGGCTTGATAAACTAAGTCAGAACAAAAAAATCTAATCTGGACGACTTTGAACCACCCAGTAGGAGACTTATACTTTCTACCATACAAATCAGAAAATGGAGCATATGAATACTAGATCAACCCAACCACCACCAAAGTCAATCATGCAGGCCCTTAGCATATCTTCCAAAGTCTAAATGGTCCTCTTTACTTATCCATTCGTCTGATGGTGGAAAAAGGTGTTGAGGTTCACCTTAGTTACCAAACACCTCTGTAATGACCACTAAAAGTACAATAAGAACAGTATGCCTCGATCAGATATAATAAAAACAGGCGAACCATGCAACTTTGCGATCTCTTGAATAAAAACCTTAGCATAATCTTCTGTAGAATAATTAGTCCTCACTAGCAAGAAGTGAGTAAACTTTGTCATCCTATCCACGATGACCGAATCGAATAAAACTAACTTCAAGATAAAGGAAGACTAGTAACAAAGTCAATGTTAATTACTTCCTACTTCTACATGGGCAACTCAATCTATTGAGACAAACCACCAGGCCTTTAGTGATCCACTTTCCCTTTCCGACAAACCATACACTTGCCTATAAAATTATCCATATCCCACTATATATTATTCCACTAATAGATATCTTTCAAATCATAGTACATTTTCATCGAACCTAGATGGACAGTGTACCTCAACTCATGAGACTCAGCCAAGATCCCCTCTCATTGCCCATTAACATCAAGAACATGCAATCTACCTTGGTACCTCATGATACCAGCTCCACAAATCTCAAAAGCCATGACCTTCTACTGATCCACATCATCCTTAATTTACATTAAGATAGTATCCAAAACCTATATCTCGTTCATCCATCACCAATAGATGACTTCACCACTTCTCGCACAATTACACCTCTATCCTAAAATTCCAAAAGATGAACTCCAAGATTAGCCAAATGGTGAATATACTTTATCAATACTCACTTCTTCCTATAAAAATAAGATAATCCCCCCATTGACAACCTACTATGAGCATCATAAAACCTCATTAACTTTACTTGGGTGATAATGGAGACTCATATCGTAATACTTGAGCAACTCAAGCCATCTCCTTTACTTAAGATTCAACTCTTTCTGGGTGAACACATACTGTAGGATCCTATGATAAGAATGTATATAAGCATGAACTACATACAAGTAATGGCGCCAAATCTTCAAAGCAAAAACCACAGCCAAAAACTCCAAATCATGAGTTGGGTAATTCTTCTCATGCACCTTAAGTTGTCTAAAAGCATACGCTACAACCTTATCATGCCACATCAAGATACAATACAGTCTCATACAGGACACATAACAGTAAATAATAAAGCCATCAGTACCCTCAAGTATGGTCAACACTAGAGCTAAAGTCAACTTTTTCTTCAACTTCTCAAGACTACCCTCACAAGCATCAGACCATAGAAACTTGACCTTTTTCTATGTCAAATTAGTCAATGGAGCAGCGATCGACAAGAACATCTCCACAAAACTCATATAATACCTAGCTAAACCCAAGAAGCTCCGAATATCAGTTGGAGTCGTGGGTCAAGGCCACTTCTTAATCACCTCAACCTTCTATAGATCTACCATGATTCCCTCACTAGAAACAACATGGCCAAGGAAAGTCCTATCATTTAATTAAAACTCCTACTTTGAGAATAATAACATACAAATGTTGATCCTTAAGAGTTTGTAACATAATATGAAGGTAATTGGCATGATCCTCCTCACTTTTAGAGTATACTAAGATGTGACTAATAAACACAATGATGAATAAGTCTAGAAACTGATGGAATACCAAGTGCATAAGGTCCATGAACGCCACTAGAGCATTAGCAGCACGACCTAAACCAGGGCCTACTTATGTCGGGTATCTCATGTCTAACCAGGATCAGAGACCACCCAAAATGCCCCAACTTTAATGACCCTACACCGATGATTTTTGAACATATAACAAGATAAAACAATAACCAAATAGCCACAGCCAAATATCCAACAACCACCAATACCAATGACAATACCAATGTTAAAACTAATACCTACATTGCCAATGCCGATAATAGTCTAATAAAGCCTCTAACTAGAATTAAAGAATAATCAGTTGGGACATTTCCCTGACCATAGCTAAAACCAAACAAAAGAAATAACAATAATAAAAAAAAGTCCACAGCATGAAATAGTCTTTCAGAGTATGAAAGCTCACCACTTTAATCTGACTCAAAGTTGTCCCCAAATCCAAGTCACTAAGTGGGAGGAATAGTAGTATATCCAGTTCCTGTATCACGCAGAGATATAGGACCCGATTAAGGTTAGTAGAGTGAATGCTAGCATGTAACTTAAGGATAAAGATAAAATAATGTCATAATTTAAATCCCAATCGAATAAGCATATGCAATAACATATAAACACAAACATATATATATATATATATCATGCTGTGGTAGGGAACAAGATTTAGCATGCATTTAAAATCTTAACCTAGATTTTGTAGCTTAACTATCATAAAAATCAACCCACGAGTTATATGGGTTCAGCTCTCCTATTGAAAGTGCCTTGGTGCATGTTAGCCGCATGAACCAAGGTATCAAGAAAGATAAGGGAATGCCTCACCCCATGTCATACAAAGATATAATCATATCAATAATGTGAACCATGCTCACAGGTCATTAAGACCAAACATCATGACAATAATTATGAGTTTCTAGTGTCTGCCCTTTGGACCTACACTTCACGGCTAGCTATCACAACCCTTATTATTGCCAGATTAAAAACTTTAGGACATAACTAAACCACCAATTCTAGGAGTCAATTATTAAGTCATTATAAATTTGTATAGTCATACTGACTATAGCTTGCAAGCCATGTTACCCACCAACCCTTAGGGGAGTCCTTCGTACCCCGCAGACTCCATTATTAAAATCACTTGGGGGATTTTTGTGTACCCCACAAGGTTTTCAAGTGAATTAAATGTATAACCCTAAAACCTTTATAAATTCCATTATCAATTACTACTATTTTTATGCCAAATCCTTAATTCAAAAAAACAATTCAAATTGTGACAACATCATCTCATTTACAATTTTGCAAATAGGTTTAGGGCATGCCATTAGCAAAGCCTAACTCATCAAATTTTGGGTTCAACCATGACCCCTCAATTAAATCACCATTCTCATGCACAGACATGTGGAAAAAAATTAAAACATGCTTAATCACAATTTAAACCATATAAAACAATATGCAATGATATGCATTCAAACCCCTCAACCTTGGTTTCAAAACCACCATTAATGATTCATGAAAAATACTTTAAACATATTCTTTTAGTAATCTCACAATTAGGGAAGAGTCACATGCCTGAATTACAAAGATTCATGAAGAGAAACTGATCCTTAAGACCTTAGATGACCACTTTGGTGAAACCCTATCAAATTTTGCATGAGAGGATATTGAGAGAGTAAAGAGGATGTTTAATCTTCTAAAGTATGGAATGAATAACAAAAAAGGGTTATAGGGATGTGGGTTCTTAGGGGTTTTCAATGAGAAATGTCTAAAGTGCCCCCAGCAAAAAATTATAAAAAGACTGCAGGCATTTATGAGTCGACCCCTTGACTCGTGACCACAATATACAACTTGCACCCTTGAGTCTCCACAAAGAAATTGAGTTGGGCACCCACATATTGTCCACCATATGACTCCACGATCCCACACATGATCGGTCAATATGATCCATATGGTCTAGTCATATCCAAGACAAAACCCAAGGGATTAGACATTGGACAACATATGACTCAACCTTAACACTCGTAACCTATCCTCACGGCTCTGAGTGAGCTATTCATACTTAGAGAAAAGTCAAGTCACTAAGTTACTATTTTTGTTAAGGATCATCCTAACGACTCTTCAACACACCTAATGACTTATACCACCAAGTCATTACCAAGACCAAAAACCCAACCATCACCCACTGAACACTTATTGACTAGGGTCGCCTGATACGTACCCACATCATACGACATATATAATGAGTCGTTACTAGGAATGTGAGCTTAAGGTTTAAGAATTTTCCAAGAAATGAGATACAGGGTATTTCAATTCTCCTCCACTTGGATCACTCATCACCTTTACCTTCTTAATGGTTTGGTGAACCAAATTCGGACCAAATATCTCTACCTCACCAACCTCGAAACACCTAATAGGGGACCTAAACCTCCTACCATACAAGGACTCAAACAGAGCTATCCTAATTTTAGAGTGGTATCTATTATTATATGAGAACACTATAAGAGAGAGATGCTCAACCCAACTACCACCATAGTCAATCACAGAAGCTCTTTGCATATCATCCAATGTCTGAATAGTTCTTTCTGCTTGCCTATCCGACTGCGGGTGGAAAGCAATACTAAGACTCACCATGGTCCCCAAACCTTTCTAAATGACTACCAAAAGTGCAACAAAAATTACATTCCATGATTAGATATAACAGAATTAGGTACCCCATTCAACTTCTCAATCTCTTGTAGGTATAACTTTGTATAATCCTCTGCCAAAAAATTAGTCCTTACTGGTAAAAAGTGAGCAGACTTAGTTATACTGTCCATGATGACCCAAATCAAATTTAACTAATTTCGAGATCAGCGAAGACCGGTAAAAAAATCCATGTTTATAATTTCCCATATCCACATAGGAAAATTAATTTCTTGATACAAACCTCCGAGCCTCATGTGCTCAACTTTCACTTGTTGGCACACCATGTACTTATCTATAAGACAAGCCACATCTCGCTTCATATTAATGTTCCACCAATACATCTCCTTAAGGTCATGATACATTTTCATCGAGCCAAAGTAAATAGAATAACACAACTTATGCGCCTCATCCAAGATCCTCTCTCGCATTTAATCAATATTTGGAATGTATAACCTCTCTTAGTACTGCAATATACCATCACTACTAACGTTAACAACCATTACTTTCTTTCTGCCTACATCACCCTTGATCTTAATAAAGATAGGATCTAACAGTTTCTTTACTTTCACCTCAGCAGCTAGGGATGACTTTGCCACCTCCTGAATAAACATACCACCATCCTTAGAGTCTAAAAGGCAAACACAAAGGTTGGCCAAACTCTTTCACCAATTATCATTTTCCTTTATCAATTTGATCTAGAATCCCTATGGATAAACTGCTAAGAGCATCAACAATCATGTTAGATGTACTTGGATGGTAGTGAAGACTCATATCATAATCCTTGGAGAGCTTAACCCATCTCCTTTTCTTGAGGTTAATATCTTTTTAGGTAAATATATATTGTAGGCTCTTATGATATGAAAAGATATTCGCATGCACTCCATACAAATAGTGATGCCAAATTTTCAACGGAAACACCACAACCAATAGCTCCAAGTCATGAGTCAGATAATTTTTCTCCTGCACTTTCAATTGAATAGAGGCCTAAGTTATCAACTTGCCATGCTGCATCAAGACACACCCAAGTCCCACACATGATACATCACAATAGACCACAAACCAATCAGTTCCTTTGGGTAAAGTCAAGACTAGTGCTGAAGTCAACTTATTCTCATCTTCCCAAAACTACCCTAACAAGTATCTGACTATAAGAACTTACCTTCTTCTAAGTTAACTTAGTCAACTGTCTAGCTATAGTTGAAAAACTTTCCATAAATCTCTTGTACTAACCTGCTAAACTGAAGAAGATCCAGATATTGGTTGGAGTCGTAGGTCTAGGCCACTTCTTAACCACTTCAAATTTCTACAGATCCACCATGATCCGTTCACTAGAAATGACATAGCTTGGAAAAGTGACAACGTTCAACCAGAATTCACATTTTAAAAATTTGGCATATGATTATTAATCTTTCAGGGTTTGTAACATAATACGGAGGTGATCAGCTTGATAAACCTCACTCTTCAAGTACACTAGAATATCATCTGTGAAGACAATGATGAACAAATCCATAAACTAACAAAAGACTCTATTCATCAAATCTATGAATATCATTTGGATATTGGTCAATCCAAAAGACATAACAAGAAACTCAAAATGCCCATATCAGGTACGGAAGGTAGTCATAGGAATATCCACCTCCCCAATCTTTATCTTATGATTCCCAGATTGAATATTAATCTTGGAGAAAAACTTAGCACCCTAAAGTTGATAAAACAAATCATCTATTCTTGGAAGAAGGTACTTATTCTTTACCATCACCTTATTCAAGTGTCGGTAATCAATACATATTCAAAGGAAACCATCCTTCTTATGCACAAAAAACACTAGTGCACCCTACGGAGAAATACTAAGATGGATAAAAATCTTATCTAAAGGATCTCTTAGTTGTTCCTTAAGCTTTTTTAACTCATCTGGAGCATTTCTATATGAAGGAATAGAAATAGGTTGAGTGTTCAGAAACAAAATCAATCCCAAAATAAATCTCCTTACCGGGAGGGACACCAGGAAGGTCATCAAGTAAGACTTCAGGAAATTCATTCATCGATGGAATGAAATGTAAAGAAGGAACCTAAGATTTAGAATCTTTAACCCTGACCGGATGATAAAGACACCCCTTAGAAACTAATCTCTGGGCTCTAAGATATGATATCAACCTCCTCTTAAGATATAGGGAACCACCCTCCCCCTTAATAACCTACTTATTCAAGAATTTAAAAATGACCTTATGGGTTCGTCAGTCTAGAGAATCATATCATGAGTACAACTAATCCATCCTCAATATAACATTGAAATCAACCATGTCTAACTTAAATAGATCGACCAAAGTATCCCGACCACCCAAAGATACCATACAACTCCTATATACACTCCTGATAACCACAAAGTCACCCACTAGGGTAGAAATAGAAAAAAGTGTTCAAAATACACTCAGGACCGAAACCAAAATGCACAGCCACAAATGGGGTCATATAAGAAAAAATGGACCCTGGATCAAGTTAACACTACACATCATAGGAAAAGAGTTTCAAAATACCATTAATAATATCAGATGATGCCTCAAATTCCAAATGGTTAGTGAGAGTATAAAGTTGATTTCGACTAATTCTGGATCCAGATGGTGCACCCTTTGGTGCCAGAGCTGATGAAGAGGCTAATGGAACCTTGTTTTCCCTAGAAGCAACCTTAGCCACTGGATAGTTTCTAAGCATGTTCCCAATCTAACCATAGTTAAAGAACTTATCCTTTCCTTCAGATAGTAACCTTAATAGAACTTATCACAAAATATATAGAAAGGATAGGATGAAGCTGATTGGGCCCCACTAGCCTGAGATTGGGCACCCTATGCCTTATAATTGTTGCAAATATGAAAATGCCTATTACCTGAACTCTATCTAGGGAGAACTATCCATCGGGTAAGACCCAGAATTATCCCACTTAACTTTGGACCACTTTTCACCATCCCTACCACTTTGCTTCTAGCCACCACCCTACTCAAAAAATCTAAACTTCTTGATCTATCTTCCTCTATCTCTACTTTCTTCTTCTTCTCTTCCTCAATCTATTGCATGTGTACAACCAACCTAGATATGTACATGTCATTTTCAACAAGGCAACCTTACTCTCAAAAAGAAAATCTTGAGACAACCCAAAAGTAAACTTCCTCATTTTAGCCCTCATGCTTGAAACCAACTCTGAAACATAACGAGACAACTGGTGAAACTTTAAGGCATACTCCTTGACTGACATCTTTCCTTTCTTTAGGTTAACAACTCTTTTGTCTTTGCCTGCCTTAACTCCTAAGGAAATAAGCAATCCAAAAAAGCACTAGAGAAATTATCCCATAGGGCTGACTTAGAATCATCACCCCTAGACTATTCCCAATCCACATACCATTGGTATTACATATATTTTAATTAGTAGGCAGCAAATTCCACACCCTCCACATTAGTAGCATGCATAACACATAAGTTCTTCTCCATCTCATTAATAAAACCTTAATAATCCTCCTTGACCTTAACTCCAGTAAAGGTTGGAGGTTCAATCTCATAAACAGCAAAAATCTTGTGGCCTCGAAAGATGGAGTAACAAAAGCACCACGCTCGACCTAAAAAGTTACCAACTGTGTTAACTTAAGACTAAACTAATGAAGTTCAACATTCAACACATCAACTTGAGGAGCTTGAGAAGGACTAGATGGGATTGGTGGAACTCCAGAAGGATAATTAGGAATTGGATCCCTAGACCAAGTCTGGACACCATAAGTAGGGTGTTTTCCATTAACATTGTCCTTAGGTGCGTAGAGGAGTTTCCATGAACTTTAGCTCATTTGGGAGGCATTATTTGAAAAATGAACAACTGGGTATTAGATAATATTTTAGTACCTTAGACTCTACAGCTTAAAAATTGACCAAAAAAAGGAGAAACATTCTTAAATGCCTTGTAGCCTCTCCCTTATAAGTGTGGTGCTTTACACACCCTTAACAGAGACTCTACTCAACATGAATTTGTGGACTCCCAATTGAAACAAACAATCTAAACAGGGCCTAATACCAATATGAGGTGACTTAAATAAGGGCCTAGTCATGTCGGGTATCTTAAGTCCAACCCTGACCATCGACCACTTCCAATGCCTCACTATTAACAACCTACACCCTATGTTAGATGAATTTCAAAAATATAATAAGATAAAACAATAATAATCTAAGGATAATAAAGTAAGTCTTTAACTATAACCAGATAACCACAGCAAAATAACCAACCAGTACAAATCACAAATCCAATACCAATACAAATACTAGCACTAATACCAATATCGTCCATGCCTATAGTAGTCCGACAAAGCCTCCAACCAGAATTAAAGAACATCGGTCGAGATATACCACTGACCATAGACAAAACCAAACCAAAGAAATAACAATAATGAAAAAAATTCCATAACATGAAATAGAGTGTTCCAGAGTATGGAAGATCACCACATCAATCTGACTCAAATCTATCCCCAAATCCAAGTCATTGAGTAGGAGTAATAGTAGTTTGTCTGGTTCCTGCATCGCGTGGGGATAAAATGCCTAAAGATGGTTAGAATAGTGAACACTATCATGTAACTCAGGATAAAGATAAAATAATATCATAATTGTAAACCCAATCAAATAACCATATGATATCATATATAGACATATACATATATATAAATCGTGCTACGATAGGGAATAAGGTTTAGCATGAACTTAAAATCTTAACCCAGATTGTGTAGCTTAATCATTATAAAAATCCACCTACAGTCTATATGGGTTCAGTTCCCCCTGTTAAAAGGGCCTCGGCGCATGTTATCCATACAAGCCAAGGGTATGAAGAAAGACTAGGGAATGCCCTGACCCCAGTTCAAACAAAGATACAATCATATCAATAGTGTGAACCATGCATATAGTCCATCAAGATGAAACCTCATAAAGGTAAGCACAAGTTTCCAGTATTCGTCCTTTAGATGCACACTTTCACGTCTCGCTATCACAACCTCAATTATTGCCTAATTAAAACCTTTAGGACATAACAAAACCACCAATTCTAGGATTTAATTATTAAGGCATTATAAATTGGTATTATCATACCGACTATAGCATACAAGAATGTCACCCGCCAACCCTTAACGGAGTCCTTCGTACCCTGTAGAGTCCATTATTAAAATCACTTGACAGATTCTCGTGTATCCCACATGGTTTTAAATTTAATTAAATCTATAGCCATAAAACCCTTATAAATTCCATCATCAACGACTATCGTGGTTATGCCAAATACTTAGTTCAAAAACATAATTTAACTTATGACAATATCATTCTCATTGACAATTACACAAAAAGGTTGAGAAATGCCATTACCAAATATAAACTAATCAAATTTTGAGGTTCAACCATGACCACTCAGTTAAATCACCATTCCTATGCACCCACATATTCAAAACCAAAATTAAAACATTCATAATTACAATTTAAACCATAGAAAACAATATTCAATGACATGCATTCAAACCCCTCAACCTTGGTTTCAAAACCACCATTAATGATTCATGAAAAATACTTTACTCATATGTTTTTATTAAACTAACACCGAGGAAAGATTCATATGCCTTAATTACAAAGATTTAGAGAGAGAAATAAATCCTTAAGCCCTTAGATGACCACTTTAGAGAAACCTTAACCAATATTGCTTAAAAGGATTTTGAGAGAGTAAAGAGGATGTTTAATCTTCTAAAGTATGGAATGAATGAAAAAAAGTGTTATAGGGACGTGGGATATTAGGGGTTTTAAGTGATAAATATCTAAAGTTCCCCCAATTAAAAATTATAAAAAGACCGCCAGTGGTTATGAGTCAACCCTTTGATTTATGACCACAACAAATGACTTGCACCCCTGAGTTGTCACAAAGAAAGTGAGTTGGATACCCCTACATTGTCCATCTTGAATCCATGATCCCACACATGATTGGACAATACGATTCGTATGTTTTAGTTGTCTCCAATACAAAACCCAAGGGATTGGACACTGGACAACATACAACTCAGCCCTAACACTCATAACCTATCCTTATGGATCTTAGTTAGCCTTTTGTTCTTAAAGCCAATTCAAGTCACAAAGTTACTGGTTTAGTTAAGATCCTTCTAACGACTCTTCACCAACCCCAACAAGTCATATCAGTAAGTCATTACCAAGTTGAAAAACCCAACCACCACCCACTGGACAACTAACGACTAGGGTTGCCTGACACGTACCCATACCATATGACTCTTTAATTTGCAAGGACAGTGATCTCAAGGCTCAAGAATTTTCCAAGGGCTAAAATCAAATATTTTTTAATTTTTCAACCAAAAAGACATGACTAAGAACTTTGATAAGTGGTTAATATAGCACTTATTTGATCATAATATTTGTGCATACTATTATAATTTGAATGCATAAATGAGACATGTTTGTGATTAAATTCACTAATTTTATCATTCATTCATGTACACAGGTGATAAAATAGAAAGATGTGGATTTGAGTTAAATAGAGTTTGAAAGGAGAGGAAAACTGCACAACTGAAGACCTTGCATAGATCAGGCTCAATTACCACAATCGCAGTCTAAGGGCCACAATCACAGCCATTCAAGATTGGTCATTCACTATAATTAAGTTGATACTATTGCAGTCACGATAGCCGCGATTGCACCAAAGTTGATGCGATCACGACATAGTGGGATTTTGGCCTAAGGTAGTTTTATAATTTGACATAGCTAGTTCTACTACCTAAATAAGTCACAATCATTTATTTATTTTTGGTATTTATCTTTTCATGAACAAAACAAAGAAGGATAAATTAGAGAATTGGTGAACCCATGAATTTGGGGAAACATTTTGTATTTAAAATTTAAAGTTAAAGTTGGTGAAATTAGAGTGTAAAGTGAATATTTTCCTTGTCCTATATTTGTTATTTATGCCATGAATGAATGGTTTTGTATATTTTTTTTATTTCACAATGAGATCAATTCTCTAGTCTTGGGATTATGTTGAACTAAGGTGCAACTGTGTTTGGGTGAAGATGTCTTTGTGTAATTCTTAGTTGTTGATTATGGATTCTAGTATTGTTCGATTTAAATAGTTGGGATTTGTGAGTGAAAACTTCATATACCAAAAATGGGTTTTTTGGGTGAAAACCCCAAACTCTTGAAAGCTATCATCCTTAAAAGAGGGATGTGGGTGAATCTTTGGTAACCCATAGCTTCCTTGAAAGAGGGAAAGATGGTGCAAAACTAATAGTTGACAATTGTGAATATAACTTAATTTCTTTAGCTATCTTATAAATAAGGATAGATGGAGAGTACGTTATGCCATGGGCATCTACCTAGAAATAGGATGCCCAACAAAGGTTTTGGGTGGATTTTATTGATATAATCGTTAGGTTCTCAAAAGATCAATAAGTCAAATCATTGAGGCCTTTTTGAAAAACTAGCCTCAAGGAATCTTAACCTATCCTACTATGCCATAAAAAATTAGGACTTTTATAAAAACATCATGACCCCATGCCTTCCTTCCCCTTAGGTAGATATAATCCCAAGATCTCTCTAAATTTTAATTCTAGAATAAAAAGTGTTATCTTTGTGTGTTTCTTGACTTGATATCGATAAGATTCTATTCCAAACCACCCCAACTTTTCATTATGTGTTTTAAATTGTGTACACTTTAAATATCAATTTAGTAATTTCGACACCTATAGTAATAAAAATCTAAATCTTGCTCCACGTGGATTCGACCTCAATAAAATTTGAGATATTGAAAACAACTGTCCTCTACCACTTTAGATGGTATAGGTGAGCATAATCAAAATAATGCCATTGTCGGGGATTGAAATCTAGATTTCGCTAGTGTGGTGTTGAATGTTACTTTGGGTATACCCATGGTGATTTTGATTTAATTTCCTTATTATTTTTGATTTTGTATTAGGTAATCACTATTTTTCCTAAATCACCATATGTCAAGATGGATTGGATTATCTTGTCCCCTGTGAGCATGCAAGTGCAATTCACATTCCCCCCATCGAAGGAAACAAAGTAGTTTATGTCACAAGCATGATACTTCAAATGCTTCATTTAAAGGGAATCTTTAGGGGTCAAGCACATGAGGACACAAATTTACACTTTAAAAACTTTTTTGAAGTTTGCACACCATTTAATATTGCATACATATCCTAAGATTCCATCTGATTGCGCCATTTTCTATTTTCTCTAATGGGAAAGACAATGCTATGTCTAAAATCTTTGCTCGCTGGTTCCATCACCTTATGGATAATCGTTAGGGAGGATTTATTAAGAAAATACTTCTCACCTTAGAAGATGTTACAATTGAGGGATGAAATTATTAAAGTCTGTCAATTCCATGAAGAACTGTGGTATGAAGCTTGGAGAAGATTCAAGGAGAAGCTCATGAAATGTCCTTACCATGAGATATAAGAGAAGATACTTTTTTAAATATTCTATAGTGCATTGGAACAACTTAACAAATCGATAGTAGACAATTCATGTAGTGTATCCCTCATTAGATCATCATATAGGGTTGTATTAAAGGTGTTAGATCAAGTAGCAAGTTTGTCTAGGGGATGGGACATGAAGAAAGTCGAGGTGGCCTTTGGGGATCCCTCCGCATCCTTTTTATTCCAAGATAGAAAAGGTCAAAAGGAGGAAAAATATGCAAACATGATCAAGGTAATGTCGCACCTTGAGCTACTTTTGAATCAAATATTTGGAGCCCTAATTGAAACTGTAAGTGTGATAAACGGAATAGAGGCTAAGCTATGTGAAAGTGCGGAGGAAGACATTGTTGACGACAAATTGAGTATGTTGACAAAATATATAGAGGTTTTCCACCTTTTCTCTCAATGTCAAGGTAGGAATCAAGGTCCGAACCATAAAAGTGAAAGCATGACAAAATGCAAAAAAGAAGGGTGCAGCAATGAATAAATTTTTGCTTGGATCTTGATTTGTGTTGAGGGGACTAGAAAAATGGTACAAGAAATGTGAAGTGATTTTTCCATGCTCCACTAAAATGTTGAGTCCCACTCAACCACTATCTCACAACTAGAGGCAAGGTAGAATAAAATATCGGAGTATCTTATGAAGAAACAAAATAAAGAAATGCCAAGTGGGAAGATAACAAATGCTATGAGCACTCAAGTTGGAAAAGGTCTCAAAAATAGTATGGAGCTTTATAACTTTGATGGAAAATAAGAGGATGAGAAAAAAAGGTAATGAAAAAAAGGTCAAATAATGATGAGCCAAAACAAGGTGGGATTGTACTTGAAAAGTCAAAAGTAAATGAGTGCCAACTTGTATCCATGCCATCAAGAAATATTCTACCCCCTTTCCTTAAAGGGTTCTCATTGAAGGGAGAAAATTCAAGGTTCAACAGGCTCTTTGATAAATTTAGTACCCTTTCAATAAATATTCCTCTAGTTGAGGTGTTGTAAGAAATGCCGAGGTATGCTAAATTTGTGAAGGATTTGATATCTAATAAATGTCTTGTGGAAGATGAAATAGTAGAAATAACAAATAATTATAGTTCCATCATGTCAAGAGCATTGGAAAAAATCAAGAACAACACCAGTGCTTATACAATTCCATACACCATTGGACTATTCAAGTTTGTGAAAGTATTGTTTGAACTTGGATCGAGTATAAACCTAATTCCATATGCCATAGTCCACAAGCTCAGATTGGTGAAGCTACACCCTACCACAATAGAATTGCTCATGGATGACCGTTCCATCATGAAGCCAATCGTAGTTCTTCATGATGTTCTAGTAAAAGTTGGTCGGTTCATCTTTTCGGTCAATATTATGATCTTGGATTATGCAATGGATATTGAAGTCCTTATAATTCTTGGGAGACCATTCTTAGCCACCGATAAATCCTTGGCGGATGTGGAATTCGGCGAGATAAAGCAATGGTTTAATAATGAGGAGGTGTCTTTCAACATATATAAGTCCATGACACAATTGATTGACTTACAAGTCATCTCGAAAATTGGTTTCCTTGATGGGGAGGCGACAAATCATGTTGATGTGAGATTTTTGGATGATCCTTTGGTAGGAGTGTTATGGAATTGCAAAAGGAAAAAGGTGGAAGAATTTGATGAGGTGGTTGCATCTTTAATAGGACTTAGATCCTATGCCAAGAACCCAATAAAGTTGGACCTTGATCTAAAAAACTGTGAGAACCCATCCGCAAACCATCCATTATCGAGCCACCAAAAATTGAATTAAATAATTCTCCAACCCATCTTAAATATGTTCATGGGGGACGGACACATGTTACCCATCATCCTTGCAAGAGACCTTAATCCCTCTCAAGGGGAAGCTTTGAAATTAGTAATGAAATAGTTCATTCAAGTCATTGGATGGACAATTAAGGACATCATAGGGATATCCCCCAACATTTGTTCCCACAAAATAAAATTAGAGCAAGATCATAAACCAAGTATGGAACATCAAAGGAGGATAAATCAACCCATGCCAGAAGTAGTGAAGAAAGAGATCATAAAATGGCTTGATGCTGGAGTAATTTATCCTATATCAAATAACACTTAGGTGAGTCCAATACAATATGTCCCAAATAAAGGTTGGATTACAGTAGTTTATAATGACAAGAACAATCCTATCCTCATCCAACCGGTCACCAGGTGGTGGGTATGAATGGATTACCGGAAGTTGAACTCATGGACCAAAATAACTATTTTTTTATGCCTCTTATGGACCAAAGTTGGATCGGATTATAGGACGAGGATGGTATTGTTTCTTAGACGGTTATTCTGGGTACAATCAAAGTTGTATCACTATGGAGGACCAAGAGAATATGACTTTTACTTGCCCATATGGGACATTCTCATTCAAGTGAATTCCCTTTGGTTTATACAATGCAACGGTAACCTTTCAATGCTGCATATTGTCAATATTTACAGATATGGTCAAATACTAAATGGAGGTCTTTATGGATGATTTATCGGTGGTGGGTATCTCATTTAACTAATGCCTTGATCATCTAAGCAAGGTGCTTGAGAGATATATGGAAACCAACCTTACCCTAAATTTGAAAAAATTCCATACCAAGGTAAAATAGGGTATTGGGAAACAAAATATTGGGGAAAGGAATACAATTTGACCAGGAGAAGGTAGAGGTGATTGCCCAGTTACTAGCCCCCATTTCCTTAAAGGGTGTTCGGAGTTTTCTTGGACATGGCGGGTTTTATCATCATTTTATCAATGATTTCTTTAAAATATCTAATCCAATGTGCTAATTCATTGATAAGGAGACAAAATTCAACTTTGATGGGTCATACTTAAAATCCATTGAGCATCTTAAGGCATTGCTTATTTTTTCCTCCATCATTGTGGCCCCAGATTTGTCATCCCCTTTTTAAGTAATATGAGATACAAGTGGGATTGCATTAGGTATGGTGTTAGGTCAAAGGAATCAAAAAATCTTTTATCCTATATATTATGCAAGTAATACCTTGAATGATGCTTAATGAAAGTACACAGTTACCGAACAAGAGTTGTTGGCGGTTGTGTATGCTTTTGAAAAATTTTGCACCTATTTGTTAGGAACAAAGTAGTCTTGAAAATAGATCATGTCATCCTTAAGTACCTCATGGCAAAGAAACAAGTAAAGCCGCACCTAATCAGATAAGAGTTACTTTAGCAATAATTCAACTTTGAGGTTAAGAATCATAAAGGGTGTGAAAACAAAGTGGCCGACCATCTCTCGTATCTTGAAAGTAACCATAAAAGGCATGGAGAAATTTAAATTTATGTATATTTTCCTAAAAAGGTATTCATGTATCTTATGGGAAAAAGTGTACCGTGGTATGCTGACTATGCCAACTATGTATCAAGTGGTGTACTTCCTAAGGGGATTAGCTACCATCAAAAGAGTTGTTCTTGTTTGATGCAAATAGATACTTTTGTGATAAAAATTCCTATTTCGGGAGTGCACGAATGGGGTCATTAGTAGGTGTGTTATGGAGGTTGAGAGGAATGATATCATTGAATCTTGCCATTCCTCAAGTTATAATGGTCACTATGAGGGAATTTGAATCACCGTTAAAATCCTTCAAAGTGGGTATTATTGGCCCTCTAGAAATAGGTATGCCATTGAATGGGCAAAATCATTTCACCAATGTCAAATACAAGGTGGTGTTTTAAGAAGACATGAAATGCCTCCTAAACCAAACCTCGAAGTTGAACTCTTTGATGTTTGGGGAATTGACTTTTATGGGCTCGTTGTGAGCTCATTTGGAAACAAATACATATTGGTGGCAGTTGATTATGTTTCTAAATGGGTGGAAGCCATGTCACTTTTTAATAATGAGTGCAAAATTGTAACCTTCTTTTTGAAGAAATACATCTTTACAAGGTCCGAAATGCCATGTTCCATCATTAGAGACTGAGGGTCAGATTTTTGTAATCAGGTTTTCAAGGCTCTTATTGACAAGTAGACAATTATAAACAAGGTGGATACTACACATCACCCTAAAGAGAGTGGCCAGGTTAAAGTTTCAAATAGAGAAATAAAAGCAATACTTGAGAAGATGGGGAATATAAGCCAAAACAATTTAGCAAGGTAGCTTTATAAGGCTCTTTGGCCTTATAGAATGGCCTACAAAACCCCAATTGGCATGTACCCCTACCAATTGGTGTTTGGAAAGTCATGCCAGTTTTCCATCGAACTTGAACATAAAGTGTTGTGGGCTTTAAAGAGATTGAACATGAATTGGGGAGAAGCCTCTGAAGCGAGGATCACAATACTCCACAAGTTGGATGATTTTTGACTTAAGGCTTATGAGAGTTATGCATTGTATAAGGAGAAAATGAATAAATGACATGATGCTCGAATATTAAGATGGGAATTCTATGTTAGCGAGAATGTGCTCCTTACAATTCTAGTTTGAAACTCTTTGTGGGGGAAGCTTCATTCTTAATGGCCAAGGCTATTTGTGATTTCTAAATTTTACCCTTGTGGTGCCATTGAATTAGAAGATCATAAGAAAAATAATTTTGAGGTAAATGGCCAAAAGGTGAAGCACTACAATGTAAACATCCCATGGTGGCAAAGTTGGAGTTTGTTCTCTTTAAAGATGATACGTGGTAAAAAATGAAAGTCGTGCTGTGATTTTAAGTTATGCTCTTGATGGGAGGCAACCCATACTTGACTCATTTATTGTTGTTTTGATGTTTTGTAGGTGTTTTAACGCAAGCTCAATGCCCAAAAAAATAGGGAAAATAGAGCTAGAAATTGGCAATTGTGCACCAAAATCAAAATAGAGAAAAAACAGGGGATTTTTTCCTCATTTACCGCGATTACAACATCTGAAGGGCATTCTGGTTGCTGATTCAAGGAGTCCCTTCTAACCTCTGTACTTGTTATATATTCTGCAGTGATGGCACTTCAGGTCTCAAGTTAGGGGTGTGGGTTTATGTGAAACTACCTTTGTTTTATTTTTTTGGATGTGCCATTCCCTATGATAGACTGAGTGATGATATTCTTAAGGGAAAAGCATCGTAAATAGGATTTAAGCCATAGATGCTGGGGAAGTCTAGGTACCCATAGCATCGAGATTATAAATGGAATGGAAATTTTAGTACCTATGGTATTTTGAATTTAGGATCACACTTATAGATATGGCAAAGTCTAAGTAGCCATATGGTTTTCCCATATGAAAGCTGACAGCGCCTAAGCTCACACGTAAGTTTACGTGGTCTTATTAATTAGTAAAGTGTCTCTCAGGAAGCCAAGTATCGATCCCACTGAGACTTGATTCAGTAACGATTTGATGTTAGTTTACTATTTAGATTCAATTGATGTAAGACTAACAAAAACAAACAAAGTGTAAAGTAAAGGTATTCAGACAATCAATAAGAGAAAACCTAGGGTTGAATCACTTCAAACAATCATATTATGTTATCGAATTTCAGAGTTTAACTTTCTTATCTTGATTGTTAATTCGTATGATTAATTGCATGATTATGGTTTCCCAACCTCTAATATTTTACCTAAGTTGAACCTTACAACTACATCCTTGAGCGGAGATGTAATAATTCACTTAAGTTATTTACAATATCATTATACATATGAATCAATTAAGGTATCTAAGTACATCCCTATCCTAGATACTAATTTGAATTTCCTATTTAATAAAGAAACACAAACCATACTCTGCTTATTCCCATGTACTATCTCCATATTCACTCTCCTGAGTTCATAAGGTTGACAATGGATGTATTCTAAGGTTCACAAATCCTCAAAAGAGTTTTAACAAGAATAAATAAACAATCAATATTTATATGAAAAGAAAACAAACTTAATTCAAAACATTAATACTCATGTTCTTGGCTTCAACCCTAGAAAGAGGGTGTTTAGCCATGCATAGTCATAATCGTAATCACAAGATTGTAATTAACGACTATAAACATGAATAAACTAAATAAAAATAATAAAAACCTAATTATAAAGTTGTATCACCCCCTTTATCTCCAAAATATGTCAAAATATCTATAAAAATGTGATACAATATGTATTTATAGCATAATGGTAAGTCAAGCCTGCATAGAAGTTGATTTATCTTGAAATGCCTAGGGGTGGAGTAGACCATCCATCGCACCCTCTATTACTATATAATGTATCATTCAACGCACCCTATATTCCTATGGAATGGAGCATGTAATGCATGCTAATCGCATTGTGCTACTAGAAGTTGTCCTTCAAATTTTGGTTAAGTGTTGGTCCTTCCTCCTTTCATACCTTTTCTTGTGGTGTCTTTCCAATGATTTTATATCCTTATATCATCTATAAATCATAATATTAAGCTCAAAAATGATACTAAAAAAACACACCACACAAATGAGAAGTATAAACACAAAATATTCATCACGGTGAATAAAAAACAAGAGCTTAGACTAGGTTGATTTCCATGATCTTTCACTTCAATTTTCCATCATTTCCTTGAATCACTTAAACTTTGTACAATCCTAACAACTTTTTACACATACAATAACATATGTAAAACCATAAGGAACACATAGAACACAATAGAATCCAATAAGATAGACTAGACAAGCAACTAGCTCAAACTAGTAACCTTAGTTTCCCCAATTGAACTCTAATTTACTCTTTGAAGTACAAACTTGTTAGAAAACACATGTAACCATTGTAAACACATGATTTAACACTTTGATGAATATTTTTCTCATTATCAACCCATATATCATAGAATCATCCTTGAAATAAGGCTAGAATGACTAGAATAGTGACACTAGAATGCATAAAAACATCTAAAATCACCACCCCACACTTAAATCCTTGTTAGTCCTTGAGGATTAAATTTCACCATTTCCCTCTTATTTATAAACTCCTTACTCAATTGACTTTTCATTAAAGCGCCTAGGATCTTTTTGGATCAAATTATAGTCAATCAAAGAATGGATTAAGCTACATATTTGGCTACTAAGAAAAAGCTAAAGGCTCAATGGGGTTTTCTAGGATTAAGGACAAGGGTAGGTAAAAAATAAGGTATAAAAATAGGCTATAAAATAAATGCCTATATTATCTCCTAAACTTCCATTCTTTATTTTGCTTTACACACAAACACCGAGATATTTATAGACATCACATGCAATAAGGAATATATAAAATACCTCACATCAAACATGGAACATGCTCAACTTAATAGGATCATCAGACTCTCAACCAAACTATAACATGAATTCAACATTAAGACAACAAGAACAAGAGTCACAACCACGATTCTATGAGACTCAAATGTAGAAATTCATTCAACATGATTTTACAAACAATCCACTTGCACCATGCAATCAAAAATAGCCCCAACAAGAATATCTTACTTATTCCTAACCTAAAAATTTTTAAATTGAGCCAAAATTTGAGAATTTCCCTACTCCACACTTAAAAATCTACTTTTTCCCCAAAGTAAACTTAAAGGTAGGAGATAGAAACACTCCCTAATGCCTCTAGGCCTATCTAGTAGCATCTTTACACATAAAGGAGATCCATGGGACCACACACTCAGTTTTTGCCATGCTTCTTAGCTCAAGTTTATGGTACTCAGACTTCCCATTAACCTAAGACTTAACAAAAAAAAACTACGTGAAATAAAAACTAATAATTGAAAATAAAACATACCTAATTAAATTGGGTTGCCTCCTAAGCAGACCTGATTTAGTGTCGCAGCACGACCTGACTCAACTCAACCATATTCCTTCACCCTTTTAATCACCTTTGGAAGCCATTTTTTCATTCATTTTTGACAACCTGAGTTTACACTCCTAAGGTCAACATCTCTATTCACTTTAACCTTCATCATGTTAGGAAATGGTGTATTCAACTTGGGTTGCTCAATTAGGTAATTCGAAGAGGTCTTTGGTGGATTAACCACCCCATACTTTTCCCCTTAATAACATTGATCACACATAAATTTTTAATCTGGGAATTTATGATGGGTTTTTTATAAATATAAAATATCACCTCTTCATTATCTATCCTCATTTTGAGCATGTCTTCTCTAACATCAATCAAGGCCCCTTCAATTGTTAAGAATGGATGACCTAAGATGATTGGTACCTGTTCATCTACCTCAAAATTAAGAACAATAAACTTAGCAGGTATAATGAATTTACCAACCTTAATGAGGACATCCTCAATTATTCTATCCGGATAGGTAAAAGACCCATCTACCATCTACAACACCATGGTAATCGATTTTAGCTTTCCTAAGCCCAATGTTTTAAATAGTGATAAGCGCATTAAATTTATGCTTGCCCCCAAGTCACTCAGTGCACGAACCACTTTTCTCCCAATTTTAATTGGGATATCAAACCTCCCTTGATATCTTAATTTCTTGGGGAGTTTTTGTGTCATCATAGCACTACACTATTTAGTGAGTGTTATAGCTCCCATATCCTGCAGTTTCACATTATTAGCCACCACATCCCTCAAGTAATTTGCATACTTGGGCATACTCTGCAATATATATAAAAGAGGTAAATTAATATGAAGCTCTCTGAATGTATCAAAGAACTTTTTGAACATTGCATCCTCCTTCGCTTTTATCTTCCTCAGGGGGAAGGGTAGTGGTGGCATCTTCTTCACTTCTTCTGCAATAACTTTTTCTTTAAAGTACTCAAACTTTCTTGAATTTTCAGCAACTCAATCATTTATCTATTGGGTAACCATATCAACATCTACCTTCTTTGTTGCCTTGGGAGGTTCTAATTGAAGCTCTTTACCACTTCTCAAGGTGATTACCATAACCTGCTTTGTATTTTCTATATCTTCTCGCAAACCACCTTGTGGTCTAGTATTCATTGTCTGTGATTATTGGCCCACTTGCAAATCTAAACTTCTTATGGCCGCTTTTTCATTTTTTATGTCTACAGTCAACTGTGTCTAATTTGCTAGAATCTACTTTAATATGTGATGATAGGCAAATTTACGTGCCTATATCAATATATTTTGCCCATATTTTAGCCTAGTTTTGAGAACAAATTATATATTTCATGCACTTTTAGTCCTTTTTCCTATAAATGAGCTAACGAACATGATTAGTAAAGTTTCAGGTATAAATGATGCAAAATACAGCATTTTATGGCTTACTTGACGCAAAAGAAAGCTCACGAACGAAGGAGAAGGAAGCTGGACGCCTAAAGGACCAAAACTGCTGCATGGAAAATCTGTCCCGAGCTAAAACAACATTTCTGAAGACTTTGGGGACTTACAGACACAAAGCTGGATTTTGACAATGATACATTAACCTAGTACAATTTGGTTATGTATTTCATTAGTTTAGTAGGATTTGGTTATTTATTTCATTAGCATAGTAGGAGTAGGATAGGAGTATTATAAATACCCTATCATGCTAGAGATTTTTAATAAAGTCCTCCCTTAGTGGAGAGGCAAGTCCTCCCTTAGTGGAGGCAACTCCTCCCTTAATTCAAGAAATTCATCTTCTTACAATAAAATTCTTCCATCCCTCTCTTCTTCCACTACAACACTTCTATTCACTCTTCTAATCTTTCCATTAATTCTATTATTCTTCTATTCATCTAATCCACAACAAGAGAAACGTTACTTGCTAGGGAATCACCAAAACCACACGCATAAACACCCACTTCTCACGCCATCCACCATGCAAAACGTGATATCCTTCGCATTCATGGGTAACTAAACCTCTTAGTTGGGGTTATGGAAGCCGAATGAGTTACTATCTATAGCTATGAGTTTGTGAGTTCAAGACAAGTATATTGCTTATATCATTACGCTCATCATCTTAATCTACATTCTTTGCGGTTGCAAACGCAAGAATACGCCACTCTAACATTTAACTTGTTCGCGAGAAAGGTTATTTATCTGGAAAAGAGATAATGTCAAGGTAGTAGGACACCCTTTCCTATTAAAAAGCTAGTGCCGTAACTGGACTAACCTCTTGGAGAATTCGTACCGTTAGACATGCTTTAAGCTCGCGAGAGTTAAAGTGAAATAGTCCTTGTTTAGGTCGCGAGACGCTTGGATTTACCATCGACTACAATTCTCTATAAGAAATTGCATGTCAAGACTCTACACACTCATAGCCAATAGAGACGTATACCTCAGAAGGTGGACATAACCCCAACGCCTCAATTCTTATTGTTTCACAACCTACGAACTACTCTCTTTTTACTTTGCTATTTTCAGTTTTTATTTCATTACTTTGGTTACTTATTACAATCCCCCCTTCTTACGAGACCTGCACCAAAAGTTTAGTAATTTTGCTTACTTGTTGGCCAAGCTATTCCCTGTGGGATCGACACCCAACCCAGGTTGGGTTCTATATTTGCTAACGACCGCTTTACACTCCCACGAGAGCTGTAGATTGAGCGTTATCAAAAATTGGCGCCGTTGCCGGGGAATACTAGTGTCAATCAAGTTCATGATAATTACTAGACCCTTTGGTCAAAGATTCTCGTACTTTTACTTTTAGTTTTTGTTTTTGTTTCTTGCAGGTTTTTACATTAGTGCATGTCCCATACTAGAAATTCTGGTCAACCGTTATTACCAATCAATCCTGAACCACAACGAATTAGAAGAATGGAAGCACAAGCTGAAATCGACAGGATGGATGCTCAACACGAGCAAGCAAGATTAGCTGCTCTTGCCGCTGCCCAAGTACACCAGCAAAACATTGATAATCCTGGGCGAGCAACAAACCCTGACGATGAGGATTTAGTTGATGTCGAGTTGATAAACCCAAGGCATGGCGCTGAAATTGCAACACCTGCCAACAGAAGAGGTCGACAAGCTCAGTATAGATATGATCGCCAACCTGTGCAGCCAGCTTTCGACGATGATGATGATGATCTTGATGGTGCCGGAGCCACTGGAGCTATAATTCCACCACCATTAGCGCCCGGAGCCAAGTTCAACATCACTAGCACCATGATTAAGTTATTGCAACTCAAGGGGTTATTTGGTGGACTAGCAGGCGATGATCCGAATCTGCATCTCATCAACTTTATTTCTACATGCAAGTCTTTTGACAATCCTGTTGTTGGTCAGAATGCTATTCGATTACGTCTATTTCCATTGTCTCTGTCTGGGGAGGCAACACTATGGTTGAATGGGCTGACTCCTGATTCAATTACAAATTGGAGGCAATTGAGAGACGCTTTCCTAGAAAGATTCTTTCCGCCATCCAAAAGGGCTCAATTGAGAGATGAAATCAGCAACTTTCGTCAGCTTCCCTCTGAAGCTCTTCATGAAACATGGGAGAGGTTCAAGACAAAGCTAGCGAGATGCCCAAACCATCACATGACTAATGTTCACCTTATGGAGATCTTGTATAGAGCCTTGAATTCAATAACTAAACCAGTGGTGGACAACGCAGCTGGAGGTTCTTTCATGGACCTCACCTTCGGTCAAGCAAGCAATATGCTATATCGCATGACAAAGCAAAGTAGAGCTTGGCATACCAGGGATTCAAAGGTAGCAAGCCCCACTTTATCTATTGGCATGTCTGCAGACCAAAGAAGAAGAGAAGAAGAACGTGAGCAAGACATGGCGCACATGAAAACACAATTGGATTTTCTGACAAAGCACTTATTATCAGGGAAGACCGAAAAAGTGAAAGCTGTGGCGCTGAAAGGAAGAGACGAATCTGATTCGGAAGAGGAGGCCAACTACTTGAACAATCAGAGGGGTTTCCGTGGGAATGCCCAAGAAAACCAAGGTCGGAACTATTATGATAAATCTGGAAGCAAAGACCAAGGTAGTTGGAAGAAAAATAATGAAAAGAGTGGTTTGTACATTCCCCCTAGTAAACGTGACACCACCACATCTAACTCTATGGAAGACATGATGGCTAAGTTATTGAAAGGAGTGGAAGCAACGAGCACGGGAGTTAAGGAGGTAATTGACGATTTTGCCTCCATGAAGCAATTAGTTGATTCTCATTCCACTTCTATCAAGTAAATAGAGCAGCAATTGAGCCAACTTTCAGCAGCATTGAATCAAAGAAAGGTTGGCACCTTACCGAGCGATACTGTGCAAAACCCAAGGAATGATGGGTCATGCATGGCCATCACTACCAAAAGTGGTAAGGTGCTGGAAACTTCAGCAAAAGGTAAGCAAGTGGTTGACGTAGAAGCAGACATTGACGCCACACCTAGTGACGTTACAAGAGAAGAAGCCGCAACAACTACTTTAAACGTCAAGGATGTTTTACCTAATGACGTGCAGCCTGAAAAAAATGATAAACGGAAGCAAGAGGATAAGAAAGCCATGGAGAGAACACTTCCATACCCACCACCGCCTTTTACACAAAGAGTGAAGAAGGTGGACGATGACACAAAGTTCAGCAAGTTTATGATTATGTTGAAGCAGCTGACCATTAATGTCCCATTGGTAGAGGCACTTGAACAAATGCCTGGGTATGCGAAGTTTATGAAAGATCTTTTGACTAAGAAGAGGGCAGCAAGTTATGAGCTGAAAGATGATGTGCATCATTGTAGTGCAATTGCTACCCGATCGATAGTTCAGAAGAAGGCCGACCCCGGAGCTTTCACGATTCCTTGCACCGTCGGATCTTTGGACTTTGCTAAAGCATTGTGTGACTTAGGAGCCAGCATCAACTTGATGCCATTATCGATCTACAAGAAGTTGGGGTTAGGAGATCCTACACCAACTAATATGAGGCTTGTTATGGCGGATAGGTCGGTAAAACGACCGGTTGGTATTCTATGCGATGTCTTGGTGAAAGTATCTTCATTCATATTCCCAGCAGACTTTGTCATCTTGGATTGTGAAGCAGATTCAGAGGTTCCCATAATCTTGGGATGCCCTTTCCTTGCTACGGGAAGTGTGCTCATAGATTTGAGAGCTAATGAACTTTCATTCCGAATCAATGACGAAGTGGTTCGTTTTGATGTTTGCAAATCAATGAAGCAACCCAAAGATCTGAGTGTATTTTCGGTGGCTGATGTTGTCTTTGATGACGAGAAAGAGTTACTTGCTGAAGAGCGAATTCTTGATGATCCTTTGGAGGTTTTGCTCATGAAAGGAGAGAATGATGATGCTGAAATTTCTGATGAAGATATTTGTGCTCTATCGGGATTAGGAACATATCGTTATACTCCCAAGAAGCTGGATCTTGATCTCAAAAATCGACCCACACCACCAGCTAAGCCATCTATTGAAGAGCCACCCACGTTAGAATTAAAGGAGCTGCCAAGCCATTTGAAGTACGCATTCTTAGGAAGCGGAAACACTCTTCCAGTCATTGTAGCAGCCGATTTGGGTGAGCAACAAGTTGCAGATCTTATTGCAATCTTACGCAAGTATATTAGAGCTATTGGATGGACCATTGCGGATATCATTGGTATTCCACCTGGGATTTGCACTCATAAAATTCAGCTTCAAGAAAAGTGCACACCCACTATTGAACATCAAAGACGTCTAAACCCACCAATGCAAGAAGTGGTGAAGAAGGAGATTATCAAGTGGTTAGACGCAGGAGTCGTGTATCCTATTTCTGATAGTACATGGGTAAGCCCAGTACAATGTGTTCCCAATAAAGGAGGAATGACGGTGGTTGCGAATGCAAAGAATGAGCTTATTCCACTCAGGCCCGTTACTGGATGGAGAGTATGCATGGACTACCGCAAGCTGAATTCTTGGACGCTCAAGGATCACTTCCCCATGCCATTTATGGACCAAATGTTAGATCGATTAGCGTGGAAAGGATGGTTTTGCTTCTTGGATGGTTATTCAGGTTACAATCAGATTTGTATTGCCCCCGAAGACCAAGAGAAGACAATGTTCACATGCCCATATGGTACGTTTGCCTTCAAACGTATGCCATTCGGGTTATGTAACGCACCAGCCACCTTTCAACGTTGTATGATGTCTATTTTCTCTGATATGGTAGAAGACACTTTGGAGGTATTTATGGATGATTTTTCAGTTGTTGGTGAGTCTTTTGAAGCGTGTTTGGCAAACTTGAGCATGGCATTGCAAAGATGTGTAGAGTTCAACCTTGTGCTGAATTGGGAGAAGTGCCACTTCATGGTAAAAGAAGGAATCGTTCTTGGGCACAAGATCTTTGAAAGAGGAATAGAGGTTGATCGCGCCAAAATCGAGGTAATAGAGAAGCTACCGCCTCCAATTTCGGTGAACGGAGTTCGTAGTTTTCTTGGCCATGCTGGGTTTTATCGTAGATTCATCAAAGACTTCTCCAAAATTTCTAGTCCATTATGCAAACGATTGGAGAAGGATGCAAAGTTTGACTTTAATGATGACTACTTAAAGGCATTCGAATGCCTTAAAGGAAAACTCATTGAAGCCCCTATCATGGTAGCACCAGATTGGACGCTCCCGTTTGAAGTCATGTGTGATGCTAGTGGTGTAGCCATTGGTGCTGTTTTTAGACAAAGAAAGGAGAAAATATTTCATCCTATCTACTATGCGAGTAAGGTCCTAAATGAAGCCCAAAGGAACTACACTGTTACTGAACAAGAGCTCCTAGCGGTTGTATATGCGTTTGAGAAGTTTCGCGCCTATCTTTTGGGTACTAAGGTGATCGTTCATACAGACCATGCAGCTCTTAGGTATCTAATGACGAAGAAGGATGCAAAACCAAGGCTGATTCGATGGGTATTGCTGCTGCAAGAGTTTGATTTTGAAGTCAAAGATAGAAGGGGTTGCGAGAACCAAGTGGTTGATCACCTATCTAGACTTGAGAATGAGTATGTGGCGCAACCAGAAAATCAGATTGATGATACATTCCCTGACGAGGAGATACTAGCGACATCAATGGAGAAATTACCATGGTATGCCGACTTTGCAAATTTCGTGGTGAGTAATGTGTTACCTTCTAATTTATCTTACCACCAGAGGAGGAAGTTTATGCATGACGTTCAGCACTACTATTGGGATGAGCCTTATTTGTTTCGAAGATGCGCGGATGGTATCATTCGACGATGTATATCCCATGAAGAAGTGCCTACTATATTGGAAGCATGCCACACTTCGCAAGTTGGAGGACATCATGCAGGGAATCGAACGGCAAGGAAAGTCTTGCAAAGCGGTTATTATTGGCCTACAATATTCAGAGATGCACACGACTATGTGCGAAGGTGTGACCAATGCCAACGTCAAGGTGCTATTTCAAAACACCATGAAATGCCCATGTCCAAAATTCTGGAGGTAGAACTCTTTGATGTGTGGGGTATTGATTTCATGGGTCCATTCGTGAATTCGTTTGGAATGAAGTACATCTTGGTTGCTGTGGATCATGTATCGAAATGGGTGGAAGTTGTAGCATTGGCCGACAATGAAGGAAAGCGTGTTGTAGCGTTTTTAAAGAAGAATATCTTCTCTCTCTTTGGAGTACCTCGTACTATCATAAGTGATGGAGGATCTCACTTTTGCAACAAGCTATTCAAATCTGTATTGGCCAAGTATGGAGTCAAGCAACACAAGGTAGCTACGCCTTATCATCCCCAAACCAGTGGACAAGTTGAGGTTTCCAACCGCGAGATCAAGCAAATCCTTGCCAAGACGGTTAATGCGAATAGGAAGGACTGGTCTCGGAAGCTAGATGATGCACTATGGGCGTATAGGACTGCATTCAAGACACCCATTGGCATGTCACCTTATCAGCTAGTTTATGGGAAGTCTTTTCATGTACCCATCGAGCTTCAATACAAGGCATTGTGGGCATTGAAGCACTTGAATCTGAATTGGGATGATGTGAAGAACCTGAGGTTGGAGAAGCTGAACGAACTAGATGAATTTCGTCTCCATGCATATGAAAGATCAGATTTATACAAGGAGCGGATGAAGAAGTATCATGATCAGTGGATTGTTCGACAAAACTTCCAAAAAGGTGACATGGTACTGCTCTTTAACTCCAGACTCAAGCTCTTCCCAGGTAAGCTAAAATCAAAGTGGTCTGGTCCATTTAAAGTCATCCAAGTCTACTCATCTGGAGTAGTCGAATTGGAAGACAATGACGATGTTGTCTTCAAAGTGAATGGCCAACGTGTTAAGCCATATATCGGTCCTCTTGACTCGATGAATGACATGGCCATCACCTATCTCGACGAAGTCTAAGTACTCGAGATTACTACGTCGAGCCACGACAATAAATAAGGCACTAGATGGGAGGCAACCCATCGTTTTGTCGTTTTATTGTTTTATCGTTTTATCGTTTCGTCGTTTTAGTATTTTTTCTTTTTGATAAATGAAAATCCAAAAATAAGAGTCGTGCCACGACCAAAACTAAGGCGCTTGGTGGGAGGCAACCCATCGTACTAATCGTGTTCATTTGTTTTGAGCTAATATAGGTCCAAGAAGTATGCAACGAGGAGATTGATTTCAATTGACGATTTGGTCGCATTGTATGGTAAAGTCGGTAAGTTAGGAATGGTGATGCATAAGGCTATGAATTTAGCCTTTCTCACGTCATAATAGGCTTTGAGGAAGGCTAGGCCTTGGTAAAAATAGGCCACGAACAATGCACAACCTATTCTATAGCCTAAGGACTCGGAATCTAGTGTGCTATACACTATGCGCCGCCTATTCCTAGGTATGCTTTTGACTATGCGCCGCCTATGCTATGGCATTTGAGATACTGAGACCAAATGCCATAGACTATGCGGCGCATATGTCTAGAAATGCCATAGACTATGCGGCGCATATGTCCCATTATGCCATGGACAATGCGCCGCATATGTCATTGATATGCCGAGAGATATGCGCCGCATATGTGGTGATTTTGTCCCCAAATCCGATTGTAAATGGGTCATAACCCGACCCATACTCTTCCTATATAAAGGGGACTTGGTTTTATAACACAACCACATTAGAAACAACCCTAAAGGCGCCGCATATCACTCCAAATCCTCTCAAAATTTTCTTCCTTTGTTCTTCCAATTCACAACAACTTCTCCACAATCTTCAAGCAAGTACGTACTCTCTTATTCTTCATCTATTTATCGTAAGTACTACGTTGTTGTGCTTATTATATTTTGCTAAATCATGTGAGATTGGTGGTAATGTTCATGTATTTGGATAGTTTGTGCAATATCGTGTGATTGAATATATACGTAGGGAATTCTTGTCTTGTTTCCGACTTGAATTTTGCTTCGATAGCATTGTTATGATAATTGCTGAATTGATATGGCTATGAATATTGCTTAAGATGGTTGTTTGGATACTTACATGATAGACTATCCCGGCCATCGGGATAAGATTATAGTGCCTATCGTCTTAGGAGGTTGTGCTTGTTGTAAGAATAACGATTCTATGTGGTAACCCCTATGTTGTAGTGTTGCTATATCTACCATGAAAGTAGGCCAATGGCTGCAAATAAGTGATCTAATGCTGATTTTCTTGTAGGAATACAATCCTAAAACGTATGTCGACGAAATCTGAGTACTCGACCACTTTCACTTCACTGATTTGTGCTAACAAGATTAAGTGTGGGGTGGTACCCCTAGTGCTTGCATATAGATTGTATAAAGTGAGATTGTGCTGTAACTTACGTTATTTCTAGTCTCAGGTACAATGGCACCTAAGGCAAGGCAAGGCAAGGAAATGGCTACCACGTCCCAAAAGGGCAAAAAGAGAAGTCGAAAAGACCAAGGAGAATCATCCTCAGCGCACCTACCACGCAGAATGTTCGAAATAAAATGGGTTCTTGAGGAAGAAGCCAAAGCATGGTACAGCAGCAACAAAGAAAAGAAATATGTGCATGTCGACTTGATCAACAAGGAGACCTTACCAAAGAAGGAGCCGCAAATGTTGGCTAAAATAATGGCTTTAAAGCTAGATTTCATCTTCCGCGACATGGGAGAGTGCAATCTTGACTTGACAAGAGAATTTATGCCAACTGGTCGACAAACACAACAGGCAACGAAGTCAAAATTCGGGGCCAAGTGTTACAGCTTACAGCGGATTGGATCAACTCTTTTCTTGGCCTACCTTCGGTCGACCCTGCACCATACAAAGAGCTGTACAGCAGGCCTCCTTACAGAGCAATAAGACACACGCTTTGTGGAAGCAAATCGATGGCAAGATGGGGCAGACATAAGGAAACAGGCTGTCACAACACCTTCCCCTATGCTCCACTAAATAGGGAAGCAAGAATCTGGATGCGCATTGTCAACTCATGCCTTATTCCTGGGACGCAATACACCAAGATATCGACAGATAGAGTGTGTTTGGTTTATGCGTTGATGACCAATGTCCCTATCAACTTTGGGACAATCATTCGATCTACCATGAGGAAGGCCAGACTCCACCGAAGGTCCCATTTCACATTCGGCAATTTGTTTACAGCAATATTGCGGAAGAAGGATATAGAAGAGGAACCAGCTGACCACAAACTCCCACATAACCCAAAGAAGGTTGACCTCACAAAGGTCAAAGATGCTGAAACAACTCATGGAGTCAACCTTACTACTGCGTAGAGTCATGCTCATGATGAGAGTTTCTTCCGTCATCTCTATGGCATGACACGATTCACTATGATGAGTGGTGGACGTATTCCAACTGCTGAATAGCTCCAACAGCTGGACCACGACTACCCAATGAACAGGCATGTCCGGGAGATGTGTGGAGTGGGCGTATATTTTGAGGAACCTCTGGACGATGACGTGCCAACTGATGATGATAGACGCTTGCCTGATTCTGATAATGAGGAGAACTCTGACGACGACTCTTATGATGATTCAGACGAAGGGGGTATGACCCCTGACATTGATGAAGAGTCCGACTAACCAGGTTCTTCGCATTTATTTTCCACTGAGGGTAGTGTCCCGTCTAAGTGTGGGGTGGCAGAGTCCGCATGCTATACTTCCTTGTTTGTACCTATGTTTGCTTGTTTACTTTGTTTTTTTTTCGTTCAAACGTTTTTTAATTTTTTTTAGGAGTCAAATTTTTATAGCTACGCATGAAATTATTTTGATAGGCAGCATGAGATTATAACAAGAGTATGTGCTACAATTGTGACTATTGAGACGTTTAGGCTCCAGTTGTGACTCATTATGTGATATTGTGTGGTTCAATTCCTTCACTTGTTGGGTCGAGAGTCTATATTACTTCCAATCAAGTCGACCATGTGCCTTGTGTGTGTGAGATTAATAATATCTTCTATGTTTGTGGCTGATGCTAGAACTTGCCTGGTATGTATGCAAAGCGAAAATAAGGAGTGTAAGTTTAGGATATGATTTAGGCATTTCTTTGGCAACCTATATTTGTTTACCTTCAGTTTTACCTACCCATGGACATCATCCCTAGTTAAACCCTTTTGAGCCTTTAGCCTATTTCTTTGACAACCTTGTATGTAAGCCTAATCCATTTTTTTTTCAAGACCGTAATTTGATCCAAATTCCTAAGTGCTTTAAAGTGAAAAAGTCATGTGACAACATAAGAGGAAATTGGGCAAGTATGATGCTTTAAATTGTAAATGGTGCTTGAATGTGTTATGGAAAAAAAGAGTGCTATCATAAGAGGTATGTTGTGAAAAGAAAAAGGAAAAGAAAGCTGAAAAGTGAGTTGTTCTTAAAATTGAAAAACAAAAGAGGAGAACAAGGGTGGTAGAATAAAAGAAAGAAGAAAGGTTGAAAGAAAAAAATTGTCAATGATACAATGTGATGTATTAAAGCGCTTAGGAACCTAGTCACTATTCTTGGCCAAAATAGTCCTACCCGTCCCTTAGCCTACATTACAACCATAAAAAGACCTACTTGATCCTAATCTTAACATTCTGACATTTAGTGGAGTACTACATTAAGGGCAAGCCTATGGTCATCAGTTGCTACATATGAATTCTTTGTGAGAGTGAGAGCAAGGATATTTTGATACCCATGTTTACTTGTGACTGATTATGGGTAATATATTGTGAGACACACATGGTTGATGAGTTTTGGGCAGTTATATATGATTCCTTGTACCTTAACGTTTTCATGTGAGTTGATCACCATCACGAGTCTATGCTTGAGGTTAAATTGTTTCTACATATAATCATAAAGCTACTCTTTGTTGATAATTGTTGTGCTTGTCTTGAAGAATGTTTTGTGTTGTTGCTGTAAAAACCTTAAGTTGATGTTTAGAAGGACATGATATGTTGTTCGAGGACGAACAAAGCTTCAAGTGTGGGGTGTTGATGATAGGCGAATTTACGTGCCTATATCAATATATTTTGCCCATATTTTAGCCTAGTTTTGAGAACAAATTATATATTTCATGCACTTTTAGTCCTTTTTCCTATAAATGAGCTAACGAACATGATTAGTAAAGTTTCAGGTATAAATGATGCAAAATACAGCATTTTATGGCTTACTTGACGCAAAAGAAAGCTCACGAACGAAGGAGAAGGAAGCTGGACGCCTAAAGGGCCAAAATTGCTGCATGGAAAATCTGTCCCGGGCTAAAACAGCATTTCTGAAGACTTTGGGGACTTACAGACACAAAGCTGGATTTTGACAATGATACATTAACCTAGTACAATTGGGTTATGTATTTCATTAGTTTAGTAGGATTTGGTTATTTATTTCATTAGCATAGTAGGAGTAGGATAGGAGTATTATAAATACCCTATCATGCTAGAGATTTTTAATTAAGTCCTCCCTTAGTGGAGAGGCAAGTCCTCCCTTAGTGGTGACAACTCCTCCCTTAATTCAAGAAATTTATCTTCTAACAATACAATTCTTCCATCCCTCTCTTCTTCCACTACAACACTTCTATTCACTCTTCTAATCTTTCCATTAATTCTATTATTCTTCTATTCATCTATTCCACAACAAGAGAATTGTTACTTGCTAGGGAATCACCAAAACCACACGCCTAAACACCCACTTCTCACGCCATCCACCATGCAAAACGTGATATCCTTCGCATTCATGGGTAACTAAACCTCTTAGTTGGGGTTATGGAAGCCGAATGAGTTACTATCTATAGTTATGAGTTTGTGAGTTCAAGACAAGTATATTGCTTATATCATTACGCTCTTCATCTTAATCTACATTCTTTGCGGTTGCAAACGCAAGAATACGCCAGTCTAACATTTAACTTGTTCGCGAGAAAGGTTATTTGTCTGGAAAAGAGATAATGTCAAGGTAGTAGGACACCCTTTCCTATTAAAAAGCTAGTGCCGTAACTGGACTAACCTCTTGGAGAATTCGTACCGTTAGACACGCTTTAAGCTCGCGAGAGTTAAAGTGAAATAGTCCTTGTTTAGGTCGCGAGACGCTTGGATTTACCATCGACTACAATTCTCTATAAGAAATTGCATGTCAAGACTCTACACACTCATAGCCAATAGAGACGTATACCTCAGAAGGTGGACATAACCCCAACGCCTCAATTCTTATTGTTTCACAACCTACGAACTACTCTCTTTTTACTTTGCTATTTTCAGTTTTTATTTTATTACTTTGGTTACTTATTACAATCCCCCCTTCTTACGAGACTTGCACCAAAAGTTTAGTAATTTTGCTTACTTGTTGGCCAAGCTATTCCCTGTGGGATGACACCCAACCCAGGTTGGGTTCTATATTTGCTAACGACCGCTTTACACTCCCACGAGAGCTGTAGATTGAGCGTTATCAATATCTCTTCCATGTTGCTGGTTGACTGATTTTATTGGGCTTGTGACTGTAGGGTATTCCATGGATAATTTTGTGGCTTTTTTTTCCACTTCATATAGTAGGTATTATCATAATTTGGCCTTTGATCATTACCTACATACATCAAATATTTTGGATTTGAAGCACACATGGCCATTGCATGACGACTATTTCTGCATGCCTCACACTATTCACTAGTTTACTTAACTGCATTAACTGTTGTAGTAGGATATGGAGCACCAACTTTCATATTACTGAACTGAGCATTTATCAAAATTTTTAGTGCAAAAACTAGAGCTGATAATGTAGTATATTAGTCCACCTCTAACAAGCCCACAACTTTATTGGTGGTACTCCTAGAATTTAAATGTCATTTAGTATATCCTTATGCTATTCGGTTTAGCAATGTGTACAACTCATCATAAGTTAACTCCAGCGCTTGAACACCTACGGCTGAATCTAGCAAAATCTTCGTATTGTGATAAAGTATTTCTATAAAAGTGTGAGCAAGTACCTCATTCGACTGTTGGTGATGTGGACAGTTCCAAAGAAGAGACTTGAATCATTCCCAACCATGATAAATATTTTCATCCAGCCTCTTCTTAGAGATTACTATCTCACTGCGAAGTCTTGCAGTCTTATCAAATGGAAAGAATCTGATGAGGAACTTTCTGTCTAAGACATCCTAAGAAGTGATTGAATTGTACGACTCTACATTCAACCATCTTTTTTCTTCCCCCAACAGTGAATGGGGAAACAGTGTCAGCCTCACATAATATGTATTCACCCCAGTCTAAATGAATGTGTTTGTATGCTCAATGAAGTTCTGGAAGTGAACTTGTGGATCCTCATGTGAAATCCCTGAAAATTGTCCACTACTAAAGAAAATACACCATATTGTGTTTGAACTCTAAATTCTCCCTCACTGGCGGTGTTTGAATTGGGGATGTAAAGTTCGTCGGAAGTGGGACTGCCACTTCCCTAATTATCCTTTGGTCTGTTTGTTCTTCTGCTATTGGAGCAGTATTCTCATGGTCTTCATGGATTTGAGGAATTCTGGGGAGAAGTATTGCTTCTCTCCTACGTTGGTAAAAGTCTTGCTTGGGTTCAGGGCTAGGTTCTACCAACTCTCGATCCCGTACAAGCTTATCAACCTAAAAAACCTACAATAACAAAACCAAGATGAAGCATAAAAACACCAAATAAATCTCAAAGTAAAACTAAAATAAAAAGTTGCCAAATTTTAATTTCCCAACAACTACGCTGAAAACTCTACAACGTCCAAGTGCACACGTAAGTGTGTGTGGTCTTATCAAGTAGTAAAGTGGCCTTCAAGAAGCTAAGTATCAATCCCACAGAGACTTCATCCAGCAACGATTTGATTTTAGCTCACAATTTAGATTCAGTTGATGTGAGATTAACTAAAGTAAAGTTTGGAGTTTGTACATTGCAAGTAAAATAAACAAAGCAAAAGTAAAGGTCTTTAGATAATCAATAAGAGAAAACCCAGGGTTGAAGCACTTTAAACAATCATATTATGTAATAGAATTTCATTCGTTAACTTGATTATCTTAGTTGTTCATTCGTAGGGTTAATTGCATGATTATGGTTTCCCAACATCTAATCTTTTACCTAAGTTGAACATTACAACTACATCATTGAGCGGGAATGTAATAATTGGCTATAGTTATTTACAAATATCATCCTATATATGAATAAGGTAAGGTATGTAAGTATATCCCTATCCTAGATACAAATTTGAATTCCTTATTTCATAAAGAAACACAAACTATACTCTGCTTATTCCCGTGTCCTATCTCCCTATTCCCTTTCCCGAGTTTACAAGGTTGACGATGCATGTATTATTTGGGCTGAGAATCCTAAAAATAGTTGTTAAAATAATAAAAAACACTAAATATTTATAAAAAAGCAAATAAACTTAATTCAAAACATTAATACTCATGTTCGTGGCTTCAACCCCACAAAGAGGGCGTTTAGCAACACATAGTCATAATCGTAATCACAAGGTTGTAATTAATGAATAAAAACATGATTGAACTAAATAAAAATAATAAAAACCTAATTATGAAGTTGTATCATCCCCTTGATCTCCAAAATATGTCAAAAGATCTGTAAAAATGTGATAGAATATGTATTTATAACATAAGGGTAAGCCAGGTCCGTGTAGAAGTTGATTTATCTTTAATAGCCCAGGGTGGAGTAGACCATGCATCGCACCATATATTTATATGTAATATAGAATGTGATGCACCCTATATTCCTATGTAATGGAGAATTCAATGCATGCTAATCACATGGTGCTACTGGAAGTTGTCCTCCAAAATTTGGTTAAGTGTTGGTCCTTCCTCCTTTCACCCCTTGTCTTGTGGTGTCTTTCCAATGTTTTTACAGCCATTATATCATCTATATATATAATCATATTAATATAACAAAGGATACTAAAATAACAAACCATACGAATGAGAAGTATAATCAGAAAATATCCATCACGATAAATAAAAACTAAGAGCTTAGACTAGGTTGATTTCCATGATCTTTCACTTCAAGTTTCCACCCTATACTTGACTCACTTAAACTTGTTAAACTAATAAAAAATTGTTACACATACAATAACATATTTAAAACCATAAGTAACACATAGAACACAGTAGAATCCAACAAGATAGACTAGACAAGCTACTAGCTCAAGCTAGTAACACTAGTTTCTCCGATTGAACTCTAATTGACTCTTTGAAGTAAAAACTTGTTAGAAAACACTTGTAACCGTTTTACACACATGATTTACAACTTTTATAGATATTTATATCATTATCAACCCATATAGCATATAATAATCCTCAAAATAAGGCTAAAATAACTAGAATAGTGACACTAGAATGCATAAATACACCCAACATCAAAAGCCAAAATACGAGACAAAGGCTTGGGCTAGAGAAATAGTTATAAAATTGTTCATGCTCAAAATTAAATTCAAACACCCCCTCCAACAAAATATTTTCTAAAATCAATGGCATGGACGTGAGCGCCCTTGTAACAAGACTTTTTCTCTTTTTTGTGACACTAAAAATTTTGGCTTCTAAAAATTGGTTGATACTCTAGATTTGTCTCTAGAGGGAGGGGAAATTGAGCCTTCTTAGAGAATTTTCATGCCATGTGTAGAAACATAATTTATCCAAATCTCATATGTACTTGTACCATCTAGGACTTTTCCTATTAGTATCTCAAGGCTAATTTTTTATTATACTTGGTTAGTGAGATGATCTTAGGCCATCTTTTGACATTAGAAATACACTTTAGCCTAAAAATCCTACCCTTGCCTATATGTTGTACCTAGTCACCCACTTTGACCTTCTCGACCTTCCTTTGGCAAACACATTGCGATTCATAATCCTTTCAATTCTTATTTTGCTTTTGAGCCCTACCCTCTTTGAACTTAAAATTGCAAATTGATACTAAAAGCTAAGTTAGGGTGGTGAAGATTGGAAAAGGTAATTTTGAACCATGAAATTGTAAGTGCCTATGGGCTTAAGCATTGAGAAAAAATGAATAAGAAAGAGAAAGGTTCAAACAAAGAAAAGAGAAGCACAAAAGGTGCAAAGAACAGAAATAAAAATAAAATGGGTGAACCAAGGAAATTAAAGTAGGCCCATGTTGATGATAGGCGAATTTACACGCCTATATCAATATATTTTGCCCATATTTTAGCCTAGTTTTGAGAACAAATTATATATTTCATGCACTTTTAGTCCTTTTTCCTATAAATGAGCTAACGAACATGATTAGTAAAGTTTCAGGTATAAATGATGCAAAATACAGCATTTTATGGCTTACTGGACGCAAAAGAAAGCTCACGAAGGAAGGAAAGGGAGTTTACACGCCTAAGGACCAAAACTGCTGCATGGAAAATCTGTCCCGGGCTAAAACAGCATTTCTGAAGACTTTGGGGACCTGGACCAAAACTGCTGCATGGAAAATCTGTCCCGGGCTAAAACAACAATTCTGAAGACTTTGGGGACTTACAGACACAAAGCTGGATTTTGACAATGATACATTAACCTAGTACAATTGGGTTATGTATTTTATTAGTTTATTTGGATTAGGAGAATGTTACATTAACCTAGTACAAATGGGTTAAGTATTTCCTTAGTTTAGTAGGATTTGGTTATTTATTTCATTAGCATAGTAGGAGTAGGATAGGAGTATTATAAATACCCTATCATGCTAGAGATTTTTAATGAAGTCCTCCCTTAGTGGAGAGACACATTCTACTTCTCAATTACAACTCTTCTAATCTTTTCATTAATTCTATTCTTAAATTCCACAACAAGAGAATCGTTACTTGCTAAGGAATCATGCCACACGCCTATCACCTAATCCACACGCCATTACTCAACAATAACAATGCAAATCGTGATCTCCTTCGCATTCATGGGTAACTAAACTTCTCTGTTGGGGTTATGGAATCCGAATGAGATACTATCTATTTCTGTGAGTTTGTGAGTTCGAGACACGTATATTGCTTATATCATTATTCTCTTCATCTTAATGCAAATTCTTGTGGCTGCAGATGCATAGAATAACGCCAGTCTAACATTTAACTTGTTCGAGAGAAAGGTTATTTGTCTGGAAAAGAGATAATGTCAAGGTAGTAGGACACCCTTTCCTATTAAAAAGCTAGTGCCGTAACTGGACTAACCTCTTGGAGAATTCGTACCGTTAGACACGCTTTAAGCTCGAGAGAGTTAAAGTGAAATAGTCCTTGTTTAGGTCGAGAGACGCTTGGATTTACCATCGACTACAATTCTCTATAAGCAATTACATGTCAAGACTCTACACACTCATAGCCAATAGAGACGTATACCTCAGAAGGTGGACATAACCCCAACGCTTCAATTCTCATTGTTTACAACTTACGTAACAATCTTTCTCTCTTTACTTTGCTATTTTCAGCTTTTACTTTATTGTTTTGGTTACACATTGCAATCCCTCTTCTTACGAGACTTGCACCAAAAGTTTAGTAATTTTACTTACTTGTTGGCCAAGCTATTCCCTATGGGATCGACACCCAACCCAGGTTGGGTTCTATATTTGCTAACGACCGCTTTACACTCCTACGAGAGCTGTAGATTGAGCGTTATCAAAAATTGGCGCCATTGCCGGGGAATACGAGTGTCAATCAAGTTTGTGATAATTACTAGACCCTTTGGTCAAAGTTTCTCGTACTTTTACTTTTAGTTGTTGTTTTTGTTTTATTTAGGTTTATTCAGTGCATCAATGGAGGCACAACGTGAAATTAAAAGGATGTCTGCTCAAGTGCATCAACAGAATATTGATAATCGTAGGCGAGCAACAAATCCTGACGATGAGGATCTGGGCGATGAAGAGCTACTAAACCCACGGCATACTGCTGAGATGGCGGCACCCATGCAGAGGAGAGATCGTCAAGCGCGATTGAGGCCTGATCGCCGAGTTATGAAAATTTCTTTTGATGACGAAGAGGACGATCTAGACGGACCTGGTGCCACCGGAGCTATTATTCTTCCGCCATTAGCACCTAGAGCAAAGTTCAATATCACTAGCACCATGATTCAGCTTTTGCAACTCAAGGGATTATTTGGTGGACTAGCAGGCGATGATCCGAATATGCATCTGATCAACTTTATTTCTACATGCAAGTCATTCGACAATCCTGGCGTTGGACAGAATGCAATTCGACTACGTTTATTTCCATTGTCTCTGTCTGGGGAGGCAACTCTATGGTTGAATGGGCTGACTCCTGATTCGATTACTAATTGGAGGCAATTGAAAGACGCTTTCCTAGAAAGATTCTTTCCGCCATCCAAAAGAGCACAGTTGAGAAATGAGATCACCAATTTTCGACAGCTTCCAATTGAAGCTCTCCACGTTACATGGGAGAGGTTCAAGACGAAGCTAATGCAGTGCCCAAACCATCATATGACCAATGTCCACTTGATGGAGATATTATACAGAGCTTTGAATTCGGGGACTAAGCCAGTGGTTGATAATGCGGCTGGAGGATCATTTATGGACCTCACCTTTGTTCAGGCAAGCAATATGCTAGACCGGATGACAAAACAAAGTAGAGCTTGGCATACCAGGGATTCTGAGGTAGCAAGCCCCACTTTATCTATTGGCATGTCTGTAGACCAAAGAAGAAGAGAAGAAGAATGTGAGCAAGACATGGCGCACATGAAAACACAATTGGATCTTCTGACAAAGCACTTATTATCAGGGAAGACCAAAAAAGTGAAAGTTGTAGCGCTAAAAGGAAGAGACAAATCTGATTCTGAAGAGGAGGCCGACTACTTGAACAATCAGGGGGGTTTCCGTGGGAATGCCAAAGGAAACCAAGGTCGGAACTATTATGATAAATCTGGAAGCAAAGACCAAGGTAGTTGGAAGAAAAAAAATGAAAAGAGTGGTTTGTACGTTCCCCCTGGTAGACGTGATACCACCACATCTAATTCTGGGAGTATGGAAGACATGATGGCTAAGTTATTGAAAGGAGTGGAAGCAACGAGCACAGGAGTTAAGGAGGTGATTGATGATTTGTCCTCCATGAAGCAACTAGTTGATTCTCATTCCACTTCTATCAGGCAAATAGAGCAGCAATTGCGCCAACTTTCAGCAGCATTCAATCAAAGAAAGGCTGGCACCTTACCAAGCGATACTGTGCAAAACCCAAAGAATGATGGTTCATGCATGGCCATCACTACCAGAAGTGGTAAAGTGCTGGAAACTGCAGCAAAAGGCAAGCAAGTGGTTGACGAAGTTGCGGACATGGACATTACACCTAGTGACGTTACAAAAGGAGAAGAAGCCGCAACAACTACTCCCAACGTAAGGGACGTTTCACCTAGTGACGTGCAACCTGAAAAAGTGGAAAAACAGAAGCAATAGGAGAAACAAACCGTGGAGAGAACACTTCCATACCCACCACCACCTTTTCCCCAAAGATTGAAGAAGGTGGCGGATGACACAAAGTTCAGCAAATTCATGAATATGTTAAAGCAGCTCACCATTAATGTTCCATTGGTGGAGGCACTTGAACAAATGCCTGGGTATGCGAAATTTATGAAGGATCTCTTGACAAAGAAGCGGGCAGCAAGTTATGACTTGGCAGATAATGTTCATCATTGTAGTGCAATCGCTATAAGATCGCTAGTACAAAAGAAGGCAGATCCTAGAGCTTTCACTATTCCTTGCACAATTGGATCGTTGGATTTTGCTAAGGCATTGTGCGATTTGGGAGCTAGCATCAATTTGATGCCACTATCCATCTACAAGAAGTTGGGGCTAGGAGACCCTACACCAACCAATATGAGGCTCGTGATGGCTGATAGGTCGATAAAATGACCTATGGGTATCTTGAATGATGTGTTGGTGAAAGTTTCTTCATTCATCTTTCCTGCAGACTTCGTTATTTTGGATTATAAGGAGGATTCTGAAGTTCCCATCATCTTAGGACGTCCCTTCCTTGCAACTGGAAGTGTGCTTATTGATATGAAAGATAATGAGCTTTTGTTTCGAATTAATGACGAAGTGGTATGGTTTGATATATGCAAAACAATGAAGCAGCCCAGCGATATGAATGAGTTATATGTAGCTGATGTTCATCATGAGGATACGAAAGCATGAAGATAATGAAGGTTATGAAGAACTTATGGGTGATCTAACAGAAATAGAGCCTTATACTCCTAAGCAACCGGAATGTGATCTCAAGAATCAACCAACAACGAAGACTCCCATTGACGAGCCACCAATGCTAGAATCACAAGAGCTCCCCGATTATCTAAGGTATGTGTTCTTGGAAAGTAAAAATATACTTCCAAAAAGTGTAGATGATTTAAGTGAACAGCACGTAGAGGCTTTCATCTCTTCTCTGAAGAGATACAAGAGAGCTATGGGTTGGGCTATTGATGATATAATTGGTGACTCTCCGGAGAAACGTACGAGCCATCTTGAAGAAGATCGCATGCCCACAGGTAAGCCTCATTGTCGTCTAAATCCTTTCAGAAAATGATCCATCACTTACCTCGACGAAGTCTGAGTACTCGAGGTAACTATGTCGAGCCACGACAATAAATAAGGCGCTAGATGGGAGGCAACCCATCGTTTTATCGTTTTATCATTTATCGTTTTTCCTTTCATTCTAGTACTTGTTTTGTTTTGCTAAATGAAAAATCCAAAAATAAGAGTCGTGCCACGACCAAAACTAAGGCTCTTGGTGGGAGGCAACCCATCGTACTAATCGTTTTCGTTTGGTTTTGAGCAAAAATAGGTGCAAGAAGTATTCAACGAGGAGATTGGTTTCAATTGCCGATTTGGACGCATTGTATGGTAAAGTTGGTAAGTTAGGAATGGTGATGCATAAGGATATGGATTGAGCATTTCTGACGCCAAAATAGGCATCGAGAAAGGCTAGGCCTTGGTAAAACTAGGCCACGAACGATGCACAACCTATCCTATAGCCTAAGGTTTCGGAATCTAGTGTGCTATACACTATGCGCCGCCTATTCCTAGGTATGCTTTTGACTATGCGCCGCCTATGCTATGGCATTTGGTCTCAGTATCTCATATGCCATAGACTATGCGGTGCATATGTCTACAAATGCCATAGACTATGCGGCGCATATGTCCCATTATGCTATAGACAATGCGCCGCATATGTCATGACTATGCCAAGCATTATGCGCCACATATGTAGCATTTTTGTCTCCAAAACCGATTGTAAATGGATCATAACCCGACCCATTCTCTTCCTATATAAAGGGGACTTAGTCTTGAAACATAACCACACTAAAAATTGACCCAAAGGCGCCGCACATCCATCCAAATCATCTTAAAACTTCTCTTTGTGCTCTTCCAAATCACAAGAACATCTCCAAAGGCTTCAATCACGTACAATGGCACCCAAAGCAAGACAAGGCAAAGAAAAGGCTACCACTTCCCAAAAGAGCAAGAAAAGAAGCCGCAAGGAGCAAGGAGAACCCTTCCCGCTGCAAACACCTTGACTCACGCTTGGAATTAAGTGGGATACTTATGAGGAACTTCTAAGGATGACGACTTTGATGATGATTCCAATTCAAGGGGTATGACGCCAGACATAGAGGATAAGTCCGACTAACCAGGTTCCTCGTATTTATTTTCCACTGAGGACAGTGTCCCGACTAAGTGTGGGGTGGTGGTATCGCATGCTATACTTCTCTGTTTCCACCTATGTTTGTTTGTTTACTTTGTTTATTTGAGTTCATTTTTTAAGTTTTTTTAGGAGTAAAATCTTTCTAGCTTCGCATGAAACTATTTTTGATAGGCAGCATGAGATTATAACAAGAGTATGTGTTACAATTGTGACTATTGAGACGTTTAGGCTCTAGTTGTGACTCATTATGTGATATTATGTGATTAAATTCCTTCACTTGTTGGGTCGAGAGTCTATATTACTTCCAATAAAGTCGACCATGTGCCTTGTGTGTGTGAGATAATAGTATATTCTATGTTTGTGGCTGATGCTAGAACTTGCCCGGTATGTATGCAAAGCGGAAATAAGGAGTGTGAGTTTAGGAGATGATTTAGGCATTTCTTTGGCAACCTATACATGTTTACCTTTGTCTTACCTACCCATGGACATCATCCCTAGTTAAACCCTTTTGAGCCTTTAGCCTATTTCTTTGACAACCTTGTATGTAAGCCTAATCCATTTTTTTCAAGACCGTAATTTGATCCAAATTCCTAAGTGATTTAAAGTGAAAAAGTCATGTAACAACATAAGAGGAAATTGGGTGAGTATGATGCTTTAAATTGTAATGGTGCTTGAATGTGTTATGAAAAAGAAAGTGCTATCATAAGAGGTATGTTGTGAAAAGAAAAAGGAAAAGAAAGCTGAAAAGTAAGTTGTGCTTAAAATTGAAAAACAAAAGATGAGAACAAGGGTGGAAGAATAAAATAAAGAAAGGTTGAAAGAAAAAAGTGTCAATGATACAATGTGATGTATTAAAGTGCTTAGGAACTTAGTCACTATTCTTGGCCAAAATAGTCCTACCCGTCCCTTAGCCTACATTACAACCATCAAAAGACCTACTTGATCCTAATCCTAACATTCCGACATTTAGTGGAGTCCTACATTAAGGGAAAGCCTATGGTCATCAGTTGCTACATATGAATTCTTTGTGAGAGTGAGAGCAAGGACATTTTGATACCCATGTTTGAAAAATATGCTATATTTGTGAGTGATTATGGGTACTATATTGTGAGACACACATGGTTGATGAGCTTTGGATAGTTGTATATGATTCTATGCACCTTAATGTTTGCATGTGAGTTGATCACCATCACGAGTCTATGCTAGAGGTTAAATTGTTTCTACTTATAATCGGAAAGCTACTCTTTGTTGATAATTGTTGTGCTTGTCTGGAAGAATGTTTTGTGTTGTTGTTGTAAAAACCCTAAGTCGATGTTTAGAAGGAAATGATATGTTGTTCGAGGACGAACAAAGCTCTAAGTGTGGGGTGTTGATGATAGGCGAATTTACACGCCTATATCAATATATTTTGCCCATATTTTAGCCTAGTTTTGAGAACAAATTATATATTTCATGCACTTTTAGTCCTTTTTCCTATAAATGAGCTAACGAACATGATTAGTAAAGTTTCATGTATAAATGATGCAAAATACAACATTTTATGGCTTACTTGACGCAAAAGAAAGCTCACGAAGGAAGGAAAGGGAGTTTACACGCCTAAGGACCAAAACTGCTGCATGGAAAATCTGTCCCGAGCTAAAACAGTATTTTTGAAGACTTTGGGGACCTGGACCAAAACTGTTGCATGGAAAATCTGTCCCGGGCTAAAACAGCAATTCTGAAGACTTTGGGGACTTACAGACACAAAGCTGGATTTTGACAATGATACATTAACCTAGTACAATTGGGTTATGTATTTCATTAGTTTATTTGGATTAGGAGAATGTTACATTAACCTAGTACAAATGGGTTATGTATTTCCTTAGTTTAGTAGGATTTGGTTATTTATTTCATTAGCATAGTAGGAGTAGGATAGGAGTATTATAAATACCCTATCATGCTAGAGATTTTTAATGAAGTCCTCCCTTAGTGGAGAGGCAAGTCCTCCCTTAGTGGAGAGACACATTCTACTTCTCAATTACAACTCTTCTAATCTTTCCATTAATTCTATTCTTAAATTCCACAACAAGAGAATCGTTACTTGCTAAGGAATCATGCCACACGCCTATCACCTAATCCACACGCCATTACTCAACAATAACAATGCAAATCGTGATCTCCTTCGCATTCATGGGTAACTAAACTTCTCTGTTGGGGTTATGGAAGCCGAATGTGATACTATCTATTGCTGTGAGTTTGTGAGTTCGAGACACGTATATTGCTTATATCATTATTCTCTTCATCTTAATGCAAATTCTTGTGGCTGCAGACGCATAGAATAACGCCAGTCTAACATTTAACTTGTTCGAGAGAAAGGTTATTTGTCTGAAAAAGAGATAATGTCAAGGTAGTAGGACACCCTTTCCTATTAAAAATCTAGTGCCGTAATTGGACTAACCTCTTGGAGAATTTGTACCGTTAGACACGCTTTAAGCTCGAGAGAGTTAAAGTGAAATAGTCCTTGTTTAGGTCGAGATACGCTTGGATTTACCATCGACTACAATTCTCTATAAGCAATTACATGTCAAGACTCTACACACTCATAGCCAATAGAGATGTATACCTCAGAAGGTGGACATAACCCCAACGCTTCAATTCTCATTGTTTACAACTTACGTAACAATCTTTCTCTCTTTACTTTGCTATTTTCAGCTTTTACTTTATTGTTTTGGTTACACATTGCAATCCCCCTTCTTACGAGACTTGCACCAAAAGTTTAGTAATTTTACTTACTTGTTGGCCAAGCTATTCCCTGTGGGATCGACACCCAACCCAGGTTGGGTTCTATATTTGCTAACGACGGCTTTACACTCCTACGAGAGCTGTAGATTGAGCGTTATCACATGTGTAAAAATCGAATAAAAAAATAAGTAGTCCATGGTATAAATTTTGATGGAATAGTGTGATGTAGATTTTCAAGGAGGGTATAGCCATGTTGTTCCTAAATGATAACCTAGCCTACACCTAACCGACATTACAAACAATCCCTTTGAGATCCCAACCAAGTGTATTTATTGTAGTGGTAATTTAAAATAGGGGAAAGACTATGGCATGGTAATTTTTAGCATCAAGATTTCTTGAGAGACAGAGTGTTTCACACTTTAATCCCTTGTTGTATATTTGATCACTTGGGGTGTTGAATTTTCTTTCTTGTGAGGAGGCATGTAAATGAGTTGAGGTGCGTGATTTTGTCACCTCCCAAAAATTAAGGCAAAAGGAGTATAATGTAGTAGTGGTCAAAAAGGCGATTCACTTCTATAGTATTAGTGATTGATACATAGCTGCTCTATGAAGTCTTTTTCATCCTTGAAAATTGCATTTTATGTTGAGGGGTGTCGTGACAATGGTATTTGCCCATTTTGAAGAGCTATTTGTGGTAGTACTTAAGTTGAAGTCATTATGATCATTGGTTCATATAATTTAGACATGTGCACTATCATTGGGTAAAAGGTAGTGTTGGTTAATTACACGCAAAGCTCTAAGTTAGAGGTGTTGATGAGTGGTGAATTTAACACTAATTTTCTCCTAATATTTTTGCACATTATTATGATTTTGATTCATAAATGAGATGTATTTGTGATTAAATGCACTATTTTCCACATTCTTACATGCACACAGGTGAAAAAATAGAAAGATGTGGATTTGAGCTAAATAGAGATAGAAAAGAGAGGAAAAGTGCACTGTTGAAGACCCTGCATGGATTAGGCTTAGTTACCGTGATCTATGTCTGAGGGACACAATTGAGGCCATTCAATATTGGTCATCCACCTCAATTGCATTAAAACTATCCCAGTCGTGGTACGCACGATTGCAGCAAAGCTGATGTGATCACGACGTATCAGGGGAGTTTCATAATTTGAAATAGCTGATTCCACTTCCTATATAAGGCACAAATCTTTATTTTTTTGGGTATTGATCTTTTGATGAAAAATATTAAGGAGGGAATAATTGGAGAATGGGTGAACCCTAGAATTTGGGGAAACATTTTTGTATTTAAAATTTCAAGTTGAAGTTTGTGAAATTTAAGTGTAAAGTGAAGATTCTCCTTATCCTACAAATGTTATGTATTCCATGAATGAATTGTTTGGTATATTCTTCTCTTTCAATTCATGTGTATCTAAATTCCCTAGTATTGGGATTACGATGAACTAAGGTGCAATTGTATTAGGGAAAAGTTGTGTTTGTGTAATTCTTAGTTGTTTATTATAGATTCCACTATTGTTTGTTTTAAATTGTTGGGATTTGTGGGTTAAAACCCCAAATATCTAAAATAGGTTTGTTGGGTGAAAACCCCAAACTATTGAAAGCTCTCATTATCCTTGAAAGGGGGGATGTGGGAGAAACTCTGAGAAAACATATCTTCCTTGAAAGAGAGATGTAAGGGGCTAATACAATAGTGGACAATTATAAGTATAAGTTACTTTCTTTTGCCATCTTTGAACTAAGGGTAGATGGATAGTAGGTTATGTCATGGGCATCTTCATAGAAATAGGGATGCCCAATTGAGTTTTAGGTGGCTTTTATTGATACACCCATTAGGTACTTGAAAGAGTCAAGGAGTGACATACTTAGATCCTTGTTGACAAACAAGCCTTAAGGACTCTTAAACTAGCGTACCATGTCATCAACGATAAGCAATTTTACCAAAAAATCACGACCCCATGCACACCTTGCCCTTAGGACTCGAAATTTAAATCTTGCTATTCATGGATTCAACCTCAATGAAAGTTGAGATATTACAACAACCATTCCCTACCATTTTAGATGGTATAGTTGAGTATTTTGAAACTTGCAATGACCATACCAGGTACGGAAAGTAGTATTAAGGATATCTATATCCGGTGATAACCCCTTCAAAGGTCAATCTTAGAAAAGTACTTAGCACTCTGAAGCTTGTCGAACAGGTCATCAATCCTAGGAAGAGGATACTTATTCCTTATAGTCACCTTATTTAACTACTGATAGTCCATACAAATTCGAAGGGAACCATATTTCTTATGCACATAAAGAACATGAGCACCCCACAAATAAACACTAGGGTAGATAAAACCCTGATCAAGAAGATCTTTCAACTTCTCCTTAATTTGTTTCAACTTAGTCGGTGTCAGATAAGGAAGGATAGAGATATGATGGGTATTTGAAAGAAGATCAATCCCAAAATCAATTTCCCTATCAGGAGGAATTTAGGCAAATCATTAGGAAACACTTCAGGGAACTCATTAAGAACAAGGAAAAATTGCAATGAAGGCCCTTCAGAATTAGAATCCTTAACCCTAACTAGATGATATAAACACCCCTTGAAAATCAATTATTGTTCTCTAAGATAAGAAATAAACCTTCCCTTTGGAACTAGGGAACTCTCTTCCCACTCAATCAACGCTTCATTTGGAAATTAAAAACTGACCCTCCAGTTTCTACAATCAATAAAAACTATGATTGCAATAGGGTTTGTCCCATCAACTCCACAATCAGTCAGTAGAGGCTTTTTAGACTAGTACAAATAGTTAGTCAGTCATCAGATTTTAAGTCATCATTGTTAGGCGTTTTTGTTAGTATTATCATTATTATTTTACAGACATTGTCAGAACTATAATTGAAAACCTTATGGCATTCCTTAGTTAAATTCTGCATATGATCTATTGTTATAAGTTTTACTCAGTTCTCACAATAGGTACCAGCTCATGGGTTAGCTTGTAGTCCCTCGGGACTATAAACACCGTGTGGCACCCAGGGTGTACTCTTAGGGTGTTACATTCACTTTTTAGTCTTCATCATTTTATTTTATGCATGATTTATATGTGTTAATATCATGTTTTTACAAGAAAAATTGGGTAAATCAATATTTTTAAAAAATATTTATGCACTTGTTGGAATGAAACTTTAACAGAGCCAATCTATCCCCAATATGACATCGAAATATAAAATATCCAACACTATTAGATCCACCAATGTCTCACTACCATGAATAGATACCACACAATCCCTATAGACCTTTATAGCCTCAATAGAGTAACCATCAGGATAGACACAAAAAGGAGATTCGATTTACACAAAAGGGGCAATATGAGAAAGAGTAGACCCTAAATCAAGTAAGCAATACATGTGATGAGAGAAGAGTTGTAACATATTAGTGATGACATCAAGAAAAAACTTAGATTCCTGATGGGTGGCAAGAACATACAGACTATTCTGACTAGTATTGTACCCGAAGTAGCACCCTTTGGTGCTGAGGAAAAGATGTAGCAACGAAAAAATTATTATCTCCAGTAGTGACATTGCCTGATTGATAGTCCCTTTGAATACGGCTAGGCTGGCCATTCTCAAAGCACTTATTTATCCTCTTATAACAAAAACTATGGTGCAATTGTCCAAAAAATCTACAAAGAGGAGATGATGGAGCTCACTAGGCCTACTAAACTGAGATTGGCCATACTGTGCCTTAAACCCACTGTTTCTATGAAAATAATGATCGCCAGATGGATTAGGATATGAACAAATAGCCGTAGAATGACAACCAAATTTTCCCACTTTTTCTTAGACCACTGCTTCCTATCTCTACGAATATTCTTTTTTCTTCTACCTTGCTTAGAGTACATGAATTTCTTACTTTTCCTTTCCTCTATTTTAACTTTTTTCTTTATTTTGTCCTCAACCTATTATATATACACCACAAGTATTGAGATATCCATGTCATTGTTCAGCAAGGCAACCTTGCACTCCAACACTAAGTCCCAAGCTAAGATAGAAGAAAAATTCCACATCTTAGGATCATAAAGACACCAACTCCAGGGCATACCGAGACAACTGATTAAATTTCAAAGCATACTCCTTCATATTTATTGTACCTTGCTTTAGATTTATAAACTCCTTAACTTTCACCTCTCTCAACTTCTAAGAAAATAAGAAATAAAGAAATGAACCAAGAACTAATCCTACATCCTTGTCTTAGAATTATCTCATCTCAACTAATCCTACTCCCCATACCACTTATATGCCATTACCTTTAACTTCTATACGACAAACTTCACACCCTCAAAGAAGTATGCATTACTTGAAAAATCTTTTCTATATCATCTATGAACCCTTGAGGACCCTCCTAAACCTTGGAACCAGCAAAAGTTAAAGGACTTAACTTCATGAACTGACCAACCTTCGTGGACTCAAAAGAAGAAGTGATAGGAGCAATAAGCTTAGACTAGTGCAACAAGAGGCTACTAACAGAGTAAGAAAAGGAATATATCGATGAAACTTGGCATTAGACACATCCCCCTGAGGCATTAAGAAAGAAGTAGCATTAACCCAAGAAGCCAGGGGAGGACTAGTAGGGACTGGTGGAACTCCACAGGGTAAATCCAAAGTAGTGACCCTAGACTAGGTATGCACCCCATTAGCAGGATGAGTTCCATCTATGTTTTCCTTAAGTGGGACATAGGAGTTTCCATGTGCATAAGATCCTTGTGGAGGCATGATATGAAATTTGAAAAAAATAAATTAGATGAAATTTCAACATTCTAGACTCTATAAACAAAAAGTAGAACACAAGAAAGGAAATAAAACACACCAGATTTTTGGCAGTTGAAAATTTCCTAAACATTAATCTCACTTTCTTTGTTATGACTTGACCATACAAGTTGCATGATGTATTGATGGTCAGGTGACCCTAGGTGTAAGTTATTTAGAGATGGCATTTGGGTTTCTGCCTAGTTATGACTTAGGAATATGAGTTGTTAAGAATGGCGATGAGCCGCTAGGATGAACCTTAACAAAATTAGTAACTTAGTGGGTCGACTCTTCTTTGAGTATAAGTGGCTCACTGATAGCCATAGGTATAAGTCACAAGTCATTGGATAGAGAAATAGGGAGTACAGTGTCTGGCTTATTTGAGTTTTATGTTGCATATGACTAGACCTCACTAGTTGTATGGTCTTGTCATGAGTCGGGGGTGAGTCATAATATTGACAGTGTATGGGTGTCTTGGTTATGGCTCAAGGTCATGAGTCATATGTTATGGTTATGAGTCGATTGTTGACTCGTCGCCAAAGGCGATAATTTTTTAGTTTATAAGTTGGAGGTACTCTGTATATTTCTCACTTTAACCCTTTGGATCCTACAACATAAACCTTCCTTGGGACTCCATTATCACATAATTCACAAAACAAAATACTCCCAAAATTTTTTCTCTAACTCTTTGTTCAAGCTAAGGCTAGGGTTTCTAGGAAAGTGATCATATAGGGTTCTAAGGGTGATATCTCTTCCAAATTTCTTTGTATTTCAGGCATGTTACTCTTCCCTCATTGTTATTTTATTAAAATTGCATATCTTAATGTATTTCTTTCATTATGTTATTATGGTTTTGAAATAAAGGTTGGGGGTTTTGAATGCTTACTATTGAATAATGTTTTCCCATGTTTAATTATGATTTCTTATGTTTTAAATATGGTTTTTAAAATATGGGAGCATGGGTATGGTGGTTGAACTTCAGAATGGTAATTTTGACTAAACTTGTGAATTTTGAAGCTTCTACGACCCCAACCCTATATGGATAAATTGGTTTTTAGTTATGAAAAAAGGTGTGTATTTGAATTAGGGGTATAATAGAATTCCCAAAGTTTTTTGTTTGACTTATTTCTTACAACTAATGCATGGAAGAAATGGTTAAACTATTAAGGATGGTTTTAAAAACCTTGTGGGGTACACTGGAATCCCCCAAGTGAATTTATAATGAAAACCTTTGGGTACATAGAATCCCCCAAGCAATTTTACTAATGGAGTATGCGGGGTACATAGAAATCCCCTAAGTCTTGGATTAATGAAAATGCTTGCAAGATATAGTTGGTATGACTATACTATTTAATAATGCGTTAATAATTGACTCTTATTATTGGTGGCTGGTTATGTATTAAATATTTTAATTGCGCAATAATGGGGTTTGTGATAGCTAGTTGTGAAGGTGTAAGTCTGAAGGACGGACACTAGATAGTCAAGTTTACCATTATGAGGTATGGTCTCGATGACCTTCATCTTGTGGGGTAAAAGGGAATCCCCAAAGTTTATACATGTATATTGTAATACCCAAGGAAATTTTTCATTGAAATTTTGTGTCTAAATGTGTTGGGTTCTATCTTCTATAATGAATTATAAATTTTTTCGTGTGGAATTTCTTAGATTATGACCCACCATTGTGTATAGTATCAAATAATATTTCCAACAATATGTGGATCATCCAAAACGAACACCCGAGCGACGAGTTATGAACATTCTGATCGAACCGTGAATAGTAGTGAACAGTAAAACGTGCAGGAAAAAGTACTGAGGCCTGGGGTATTTTTGTTCCAACTTTAAATGATCATAAATACTTGTCCATAATGATCTTGGTGATATACTATATATCAACGGAAAGCTCTGTGAGTCCTTTTTCCAATGAAATTTGTTTCATCCAATTTTTCTATCGGAGAAAAAAGTTATGGTCAATCTACTTCAGCCTACCAAAAGTGAATTTTTGGATCAACTTCAAATGCTCATAACTCCTCATATACAATGATCTGGGTGCGATACTATATATCAACGAAACGATATGAGAGTCCTCTTTCTAATGAAATTAGTTTCATCTAATTTGGATATCGGAGTAAAACATTATGGTTGATATACTTCAGACTATCAAAACAGTACACCAAAGGACAGATTCGAGAATTATTTGATTTTTAGGGGCATTTTAGTCATTTACCCTCACCCAAAATCCATCCAAACCCTATATTAAAGCCTATTAGAAGCATTATATATTATATTTTATCAAATTCCCTCAAAAAGAAAACCCTAAGCTCCTACATCCAACTTCAAGAACCTCCAAAGTTCACCATTAATTCTGCAAATTTATTCAAGATTCCAAGTTTCTAGTTCAAGAGCTTCAAGAACCTCCAAAGTTCACCATTAATTTTGCAAATTTATTCAAGATTCCAAGTTCATAGTTTAAGAACTCCAAGAACCATCATTCAAAGGCACGATTAACATCTCAAAAATAAGTATCGATCTAAAGTTCATCATTCAAGGTATGTGGGGTTTTTCAACAAGAACTCTCTTTCATTCTTGTGCCCAAAAGTAATTTTCTCTAAAAAGGAATGATTTTTATTTGACTTGTATGAATTTGAAGCATGAACCCATATCTTATGATGATTATTATGAAATATTGATGTTTATGATTTTGAAAGATGAATTTACATGTGTGGATATATAAAGCATGAATCTTGAACAATATTTATCATAATTTTGATATTTGGGTCGTGAATCCCCAATGGAAATTATTTTTTTAAAAAAAAGTGTGTGTTATAAGCACATTGATGTTGAATATTTGAGATATTTTGAATGATTTGAACTTTTAGTCTTAATGGAGTTGTTTTGAACTCGAGTGTGAAAGAAATCCACAACGTGGTTGATTTTGATAGATGGGAAGCATGATGGCTCCTAATGTATATTTATATATTACTGAAATTGTTTTGTTGTGGATTGACTTTGAAATGATCTGAGCTAAGTCTGGGAGAAATCTTTAGCACCAAGTGGGAGGTATAAAGCGACCTTACTTCCCTAGAACTACGTGCCCTCGTAGGAGTGAGCCTGAGGCTAACTTATATAGTGATCACTAGTTTGTGTGGATCTGATATCGATAGTCCTACTCCAATGGCAAGGATAGGATGGATCTCCCCAATGTGGGTTGTACGTTGGAATCTATGTAGCTCACATGGTTTATGTAGGTTATAGGATCTCCCAGTGTGTGTGTGTTTCCTTGTGTCTATGGTGAACGATGAAGTGATTTGAAAGTGGAATTGTGAAAGTTACTCTTTCGAAAGATTTAAATGATATTTACATTATGAGAATTGATATTCTTGATGAACTGAAAGTGATTGACAAAATATATGATGAATCACATGTGTTATTATACTTATTTCATCCTCTCATGATTATGATGGTTTTCTTTAGGCTATGCGAGTCTTTCATACATCCTATATATTTCTTATAAATATTTATGATGATGATGTTTATAAAACTGCATACACCCCTATATACTCGGTTCCTTTCCATGGTACAGACCAACATCTTCGGATGTGGGCTACATTTTCTTGGAATGTAGGTTCAGGTGCTCAGTTCTTGGTTCGACAGTGATTCTTCGGGCATGTTGTTCTACATCCTCTATTGTAGTGAGTCCTCATGTTCTGAGGATGTGATGTTTGATGTTGGTTTCACAGAATTATTTACATCTGATAACTGAGTATGAGTCAGTTGGGGCATGTCTCAATGGCTCACTGGTTTTATTGATTTTCTTAGAGTCTTTTCAGACTAGTATAGATGTTGGGAGTTGACTAATAAGTCGTATTTTGTTATCTTTCTGAAATTCTTTTATTCTTGGATGATGATTACTCTGTTGATATTTGAGGGTTATTTATGGAAACCCCATTGATTCATGTTAAACTGAATAAAAATGGCTCAAAGGGTTAGCTTAGGGATACTCGTAGCCTCAAGCACCGTGTGACTCTCTGGGACCCGTTTTTGGGGTGTTACATATATATATCATGGAGGGTGAAGGACATAATGGAATCCCCGACCATCTATGGTATCTCCGGTTCGTGTGGCTATATGCACTGAGGCCCGTTCAGGGGTAACACTAGATCCATATAGCTTATGGGTGGAATTATGACAGCAAAGCTACACAACATAGGTTAAGGTTGTAAAATTCATATTAAATCATATTCCCCATCCCAGTATGGTTTATATATGAATATATGTATATATTTATTTGTATACGGTTATTCATATTGGTTAAATTTAGTTTTTGATTGCTGGCATTACTTTATCTTTATCCCTAAGTTACATGCTAGCGTTCACCCCATAATCATGTTCGGGCATTATATCTCTGTAAGATGCAGGAATCGACAATACTACCACTCTTTTTGCTTAGTGACTTGGTGATTTAGGGATAACTTTTGAGTCAAACTAAAGTAATGAGATTTCATACCCCAGAAGTCCCTATTTCTTTCTATGGATTTCTTTATATACTTATTATTTCTTTTGACATTGTTTTGGCTATGTCCAGAGGCATGTCCTAACTAGGTATTCTTTGTTTTTTATTAAAGGCTTTGTTGGACAACTATGGGTATAAGAGGTGTCAGTATTGGTATAAACAGTGCTATTGGTATTGACATTGGGATTGGTATTGGTTGGTTAATTGGTTGTGATTTTCTATTTTAATTATAGACTTGTTATCATGTCTTCAAATTAATACTATTTTATCTTTTTATATGATCGAAATTCATCCAAGTTTGTGTAAATGATGGTGAATGGTTTAGGTGTTGGGGTGGTCTCCGATCCTGGTTGAACTTGAGATAACTAACATGGCCAAATCCTAGTTTGGGTCGTGTAAGATTTGTATCAGAGCATAGGTTCATGGTCAATTAGGTGTCCATAAAGCCATGTCTAGTAGAGTCTCTTTTAAGGGTGAGTACACGCCAAACTCATAAGAGGTAGGGTATGAGGAATTTAGGAATGTTTCACTTTCTTGTGTTTTATTTCTTGGGTTGTAGAGTCTAAGGTCCTAGATCTCTTAAATTCGTATTTGTTTGCCTTTCAGAATAGGCCTAAAAAAAATCTGATATCCGTAGGAACCCTTCTATCTTAACTGAGGAAAATGGGAATAGAGCCTGTCCTACCCCAAAGGTTTAGACTATGTCTAGGGCCACTATCTTTGACGATCCTAATAGATCTCTATCGATTCCTCCTATCCCTCCTTAGACACCTCAAGTTAACGTGTCTAATATTGAGTTTTGCCAGTTGATCCATTCACTCACTCAATTGGTTTCCTCTTAGACTGAGCATGTGGATTCTATTGCTCCATCATCTCATGCCACCAGGGCTTCGTAAATGAAACAGAAAAGATTTCTTGGGTGATGCATGTTATTGAGATAAAAGGTCTAGAGTTTGTAGTCTACCAGTTGAAGGATGTTTCTCATTAGTGGTATGAAGAGTGAGAGCAACTCAGAGGTATGGATGTTAAGTCTGCCTAGCTGGAGGACGTTTTTAGAGCTTTTCTTGATTTCTTTTTTCCTTAAGAGCTGAGAGAGGTAAAGACAGAAGAGTTTGTTAACTTGAAATAAGGTAAGATGTTAGTCAAGTAGTATGCCTTGTACTTTTACCAGTTAATGTGGTATAAACTGGAGTTAGTATCTAGTGTGAGGTCAAGAATAAGGAAGTTTACTTTAGGGTTTTCTATGACTTGATTTTTGAGAGTAAGGATGCCTTGTTTAACAAGTACATGGATATTTCCAAACTGGTTGTGTATATGCAATATATGGAGGATAGAAGAGGAAGCAGTTTGAATTAGGGGAAATACAGAGAAAAAAATTCCAATATCCAGATCAAGGTGAGGTCAACAATAGAGCGGCAGGAATGGTAGAAATTAGTCTAAAATGAAGTGGGGAAATTTTGGGTCCTACTAAAAGGCTAAAGGTCCTAACCCAAAGCCTTCTATTAACATACATTTTTAGTCTGGTGATGGTTCTAGGGAACACTATTTCTAATCTCAGGTGATTGGGGCCCAATCAGCTCTATCATATCCTCTCTATATATTTTATGGTTGATTACATTAGTGTTTCTATGATGGGGGAAGGGACAAGTGATTTAACTGTGGTTTACATGGGTATATGGTTAGAAACTGTCCTGTTAGTACGGTTGATTCTCGAGCAAATAGGGTTTTGGTTGTCTTTTCATCATCTCCTGCACAAAAGGGTGCACCATCATGCTCCGACACTAGTCGTAGTTGATTCTATGCTCATACTACTTGTTAGGAGTCCGAGTCATCGCCTGATGTCATTAGTGGTATGTTAAAATTATTTCCTGTGATGTGTCCTATTTACTTGATCCAGGGTCCACTCTTTCTTATGTGACCCTATTTGTGGCTGTGCATTTTGATATCGGTCCCGAGTGTGTTTCATACCATTTTTTTATTTCTACCCCGGTAGGTGACTCTGTGCTTGCTAGAAGAGTATATAAGGATTGTGTGGACGAGAGAATTTGGTGAGTCTGTATGAATTAGATATGGTTGATTTCAATGTCATATTAGGGATGAATTGGTTGCACTCGTACTATGCCTCTTTAGATTGTCGAATATATAAGGTCATTTTTAAATTCCCCAATGAGCAAGTCATTGAGTGAAAAGTTGGTTCTCTGTTGCCTAAAAGTATGTTCATATCATATCTTAACTTCCAAAAGTTAAGTTCTAAAGGATTTCTATCATTTGGTCTGGGTTAATATTCTAAATCGGAGGGTCCCTCCTTATATTCCATCTCAGTTGTGAATGAATTTAATGAGGTCTTTCCTGATGACCTTACTATTGTCCCTCCCGATAGGGAGATTGATTTTAGGATTGATAATATTTCGGACACTCATTATCTCACTATTCATAGATGGCCTTTGAGGTTAGTATGATGGTACCTTGCAGTACCAGGGGAGATTATGCATTCTTGATGTGAATGGGTTATGAGAAAGGCATTAGCCGAATCTCATGAGTCGCGTTAAGCAATTTATCATGGTCCAACGAAGATGTATCATCTCTTAAGTCAGTCTATTAGAGGAACAATATAAACCAAGATGTGGCCAGTTTTATGGCTAAATGCATGGTGTGTCAACAAGTGAATATTGAGCATTTGTGGTCCAAAAGGTTATATCAAGAAATTTAGTTGCCTGTGCGGAAGTGGGAAGTAATTAACATGGATTTCATTATCGATCTTCCCCGGTCTTAGAATTAGTTTGATTTAATTTGGGTCATCATGGATAGGATAGCAAAGTCTGCTTACTTTTTACCAGTGAGGACAAATTTCTCAGCGGAGGATTATGCCAAATAGTTTATTGAGGAAATTGGAAGTTGCATAGGGTGCTTGTTTCTATAATGTCTTATTATGGCGCTCAGTTCTCATAACACTTTTGGCGGTTGTTTCAAAAAGGTTTAGGCACTAAAGTGATTCTTATTATCACTTTTCTTCAGCAGCCAGATGGGCAAGTGGAAAGGACTATTCAGACATTGGAAGATATGCTTCGGGCTTGCATGATTGACTATGGTGGTAGTTGGATTTAACATTTACCACTTATATAGTTTGTGTATAATAATAGATACAACTCTTGCATTGGGATGGCTCTGATGGAGGCCTTTTATGGTAGGAGGTATAGGTCTCCTATTGGGTGGTTTGACGTCAAAAGGCAGAGATATTTGGCCCAGGTTTGAAGTCCAAGTATCTATTCCTATTCCACATTCTGGAATATCATGCTTGAGGTATGCGATTTTCTTAATATCTTTGTTTTCTTCCTTTGTTAATGGAAGATTGTTCATTCTTTGGTATTCGATTTTCTATCTGAAAGGTAAGACTAGAGATGTTTATGGTTTAATCCTACTAGTCAATGCCTTGTTCCATCATTAGAGGACGAATGATCCAAGTGGTGGAGAATTAAACCAACCTGGATTTTTGTCCCTTAAAAATTTTCTGAGCTTTGAGATGACTACCTTGGTTAGGACTTGACCATAGGAGTCATATGGTGTCTTGATGGGTTAAGTTACCCTATTCATAAGGTTTTTAGTGGATGGTGTTTGGGTTTCTTCCCTGATTACAACCTGGGAATATATGTTTTTTAGAGTGGTGATGAGTCCTTTGGACGAACCTTATCCAAATAAGTAACTTAGTGGCTTGACTCTACTTTGAGTACGATTAGCTCATTGTGAGCCGTAGGGATATTTTATGAATCATTGGATGGATTTGTAGGGAGTTCAGTGTCTAATCCATTTGAGTTCTGTGTTGTATATGACTAAACCTCATAAGTCGTATGGTTTAGTTATGAGTTAGGGGGTGATTCATAAGGTTGACAGTGTTTGGGGGTCTTGGTTATGACTTGAGGTTACGATTCGTATGTTGTGGTTACGAGTCAACCCCAAAGGCAAAACTTTTTCTGCTTTTAAGTTGGGGGCGCTTTGGACATTTTCCACTTTAACCCCTTGGACCGCACGACTTAAAACCTTCCTTGAGATTTTTTTATAATATCATTCCCAATAAAACACTCCCAAAATTCTCTCTCAATATCTTTGTTCAACCTAAGGCTAGGGTTTCAAGGAAAGCGATCATCTAGGATCCTATGGGTAATATCTCTTCAAAAATTTTTGGTATTTTAGGCATGTTACTCTTCCCTTATTGTTATTTTATTAAAAGAACATGTTTTAATGTATGGCTTTCATAGTGCTATTATGTTTTTGAAATAAATGTTGGAGGTTTTGAATGCTTACTATTGAATAATATCTTCATATCGTTTTATTATTGTTTCCAATGTTTTAAATATAGTTTTGAACATGTGGGTGCATGGGTATGGTTATTGAACTTGAGAATGGTAATTTTATCTAAACTTGTGACGTTTGAAGTTGTTATAACCCCAAACCTATATTGTAAAATTGGCTTCTAGTTATGAGAAAGGTGGGATTTGAATTAGGGGTACAGTAAAATGCCCAAGGTGTTTGATTTGACTTATTTCTTGAAACTAATTCATGGAATAAATAGTCAAATGGTTGAGGATGGTTTTGAAATCCTTGTGGGGTACACTAGAATCCCCCAAATGAATATACAATGAAAAACTTGAAGGGTACATGGGAATCCCCCAAGTGATTTTAATAATGGAGTTTGCGAGGTATATGGGAATCCCATAAGTCTTTGCTTAATGAAAATTCTTTTAAGTAATAGTCGGTATGACGATACCACTTAATAATGCCTCAATAATTGACTCCTGGTATTAGTGGATGGTTCTTTGTTAAATCTTTTAATTATGCTATAATGGGGGTTGTGATAGTTAGCCGTGAAGGTTTGAGTCTAAAGGACGGACACTGAAACTTATGTTTGACGACATGAGGGGCGGTCGCGATGACCTCGATCTTGTGGGGTTCACGGGAATCCCCTAAGTCTATACACATATATGTATAATAGATGGTGAAGGGTATATGGGAATCCCCGGCTATCTATGGTATCTCCGGTTCATGTAGCTATACACACTGGGGTCTATTTAGGGGGTAAAATTGGACCCATACAGCCCGTGGGTGGAATAATAACGGTAAAGCTATACAACCTAGGTTAAGGTTTTAAAATGCATGTTAAACCTTGTTCCCCATCCAAGCATGGTATATATATGTATATGTATATTTTTATATGATTATTTGTATTGGTCAAATTTGGTTTTGGATTAATGGAATTAGTCATTACTTTATCATTATCCCTTAGTTACATTCTAGGTTTAACCCTGCTAACCGTCTTAGGGAACTGTATCCCCATGCAATGTAGGAACCGGCCATACTACCACTCTTCTTGCTTAGTGACATGATGATTCATGGATAGCTTTTGAGTCAGACTTAATTGATGAGCTGCCATACCCCAAAAGACCCTATTTCATGCTATGGATTTCTTTATGTCCTTATTCTTTATTGTGGCTTTGTTTTGTTTATGGTCGGGGGCATGTCCCGACTGAATATTCATTGTTTTAAATTAGAGGAATTGTTATACTACTGTGAGCATAGGCGGTGTCGGTATTGGTATTAGCATTGGCATTGTTATTGGCATTGGAATTGGTTATAGATTTTGGTTTTGATTATAGACTTGTTATCATGTCTTCAATTTATTACTATTTTGTCTTGTTACATGTTCGGAATTCATCCAAGTTGGGGTGAACGGTGGTCAATGTTTTGGGTATTGGGGGTGGTCTTCGGTCCTGGTTATACTTGATATACCCGACTCGACCAAGCCCTAGTTTGGGTCATGTAAGGGAAACATTCCTAAATAACTCGTATCCTCTCCCTTATAAGTGTGGCGCACTACACACCCATAAAAGAGACTCTACTCGACACGACTTTGTAAACATCCAATTAACCATGAACCTTGGGATCTGATACTAATTTGTCATGACCTAAGCAAAGTCTTGTCTATGATGAGTATCTCAAGTTCGTCGAGGTACGAAGACCACCCACTTTACTTAGCAAAACAAAACACAATACAACTAGTATTGGATGAATTCCGAACATATAGCAAGATAAGCTCAGTTCCAATCATATAACAAGATAGGTAACTCATAAAAGAAATTTCTGAATGTCAACAACATCCCAATCCATAGTAATCCACAAATCCTCTAAACATACCAAAACCATTCTAAGTCAGGTCATGACCTCGATTATAGACAAAAGAGTCCAATAGAAAAAGTCTAAGACATAAATGAAGTAGAACTTCAAAATGATTGCCCTTTCGGAGAATGAAAGCTCAACACTTCAAAGCTGACTACTGACAGGCCAGAAGTCCTATCACTATGTAGAAAAAGTAGAAGTGTCTCTGGCTCTTGCATCACATGGGGACATAGTCTTTGGAGACGGTTAGCGGAGGGAGCTCTAAAATGTTACTCAGGATAAAAATAAAATAATGCCAGTTCAAAATCTAGTCCAAACTTAATGTACATGTTCATATACATGCATGCATACATATATACATAAGATGTTGGGATAGGTAACGAGCTTTAACATGAGAATTAAAATATTAACCTGGACTGTGTAGTATCATCCATCATAAAAGGACACCCACGGGCTATATAGGTATGGCTCCCCCTACAGAAAAGGCCCTAGTGCATGTTAGGTGTACGAATCCGAGGTATCAAGGAATACTAGGGAATTTGATGACCCCACGTCCAAGATAAATACCTCTCTCTCTCTATATATATATATAAAGAGAGAGAGAGTGTGTGTGAGATCTATGCATGCAGTCATCTAGACCAACCCCCACGCCGGCAAATGAAGGTTTCTAGTATCGGTCCCCCCAGGACCTCCACCTTCACAGCCATCTACACAATGCCTTTTAAGCCCAATTAAAATATTTACACATTCTTGTTCATTAAACCAAGGACTATTTGTTAACACACATATCAAATTTAGGTCTTTACCCTTTATGCTATGTAATAGTTCCAAAGGAATTTTCAATGTATATATTCTAATGTTAAAAAAGGTTTCACAGGATTGGGTATAAGTATTCACTAATTCAGTATTCAAAACCATAAATTTGGGGGAAATCCACGACCCCCATGTACCCCAAAATAGTTCAAAGCCATCAATTGAAACAATGAATCATTCATAAAATCCATGGGAAAATAATTCATTCATTAAGGCTAAAAAATCCTCAACCAACATTCATAAACCACAATTTAATCACACGAATAACAATTGTAAATTCATTCTTTTAACAAAACAAAATTTGGGGAAGAGTAACATGCCTGATATACCAAGAATTACGGAGAGAAATTAACCCTTTGATGCTCTAATTGCAAATTCCTTTGAAACCTTTTGTGTTCTTGACTTGGGGATTTAAGAGAGCTTGAGAGAGTGTATTTGATAGTTAATTTTTTGAAATAGGGCCGCAACATGTTTTATGGTCTTGGGTCTTATGTGGTGAAAGAGGGAAATGCATAAAGTAACTTTAGATAAAAGCTGAAAAATGTCACCAGTCGATACACATCACCATACGATTTATGATGACTCCTTTTGAGTCTTCACTGCGACTCGTAATGTAACAAGGATCTCAGAGCACCCACACTTATCTGATTATGAGTCATTCCCCATGACACAACCTCTAGCATATTAATTTGTTTGGACCAATTGTAGGCACATAAAAGACAAGTGACCATCACTTTAGTATTGCTATGAAAAGGACCATACAACTCCTAAAGAGGCCATACGACTCTTTACGTCCTAGTCATACTCAGGTTAGAGACTTTGGATTACATACTAGGCACCCTATGATTTTAGGACCTATGACCAGGATTGATACCTTACGACTTATAAGGTGAGTCATAGGTTAGGCATTAAGCCCAGAGGTCAAGAATTCTTTTTAAGGACCAAAATATGGGGTCTTACACCTGGGTTGTAGGATAGTCTGTTAGGAAAGGATCATAGGTAGTTCTTGAAATAAGTCCACTTTTAGTCTAAGTGACTTAATGACACGACCCAAACCAGGGCCTAGTTGTGTTGGGTGACTCAAGCCCAATCGGGATCGGAGACTACTTCCACAACCCAACCATAACCACCCTCACCCGATGTTGTATGAATTTAAATTATAAAGCATAACAACATTGAACAATCATAAATCAAATAGAGTCAAACAGTGACAACACCAATACCAATACAAATGCCAAGGATGACACCAATATCGACACCACCCATACCAACACAAAATAGTCTTACAAAGCCTCTAACCGAAAACAAAGAATATTTGATTGGGACATGCCCCCGCCCATAGCCAAAAACCAAAGTCCATGAAATAACTAAAAGTTGTAGAGAAATCCATAATACGAAATGCAGCCTTCTGAAGTATGGAAGCTTACCACTTTAATTTGATATTAATGCTAACCCAGAATCCAATTACTGAGTAGAAGGAATAGTATGGTTGGTTCCTGCATTACATAGGGATACATCGCCCGAAGATGGATTAGTGGGTGAATGCTAGAATGTAATTAGGAGTAAGTATTAAATAATGTCAACATTCAAAACAAAGTAAATAACCATATGCAATCGCATCCATACATATATATATATATGTACATAATCCATGTCAAGAAAGGGAGCCAGGTTTAGCAAGGATTTAAAACCTTCAACATGGGTTGTGTAGCTTGATCGTCCTAAAGCCACCCACGGGCTATATGCGTGCAGTGTTAACCTTTGAAGGGGCACCCGTGTATGTAACAACATAAACCATAGATATCATAAGGGTAGGGTATTCTCGTGTACCCTTCGGCCTCTATGATACATATATACAATTATAAACTTAGGGAATTCTCGTGTACCCTATAAGTATATGGTCACTATAACCAACCCTCATATCAGCAAACATGAGTTTTCAGTGTCCGCCTATTGGACTCACACCTTCACGGTTAGTTATCACAACCCATCATTATTTTCCAATTAAAACATTTAGGGGCTATTTGGTGTGAGGCTCTAAAGCAAATAATCCCGGGATAAAAAATTTTCATGCAAGTTTGGTTTGTAATATTCGGGATAACTTATTTCGGGAGTAATCAGTAGTGCCGGGATAAGTTATCCACACCATTGGTGGGATAATAATCCCACCATAATTTATCCTTTGGATAAATTTATAAAAGGACAAAATTACCTCTACCTATATTCATGCACGAGCCACTTTATGTACGTATGTATGTGCATAATTAATTAATCAATATAACTCAACCACTATAGGCTATCCATAAATTATACTGGCATAACCATATACGTAAACCAAATAGTAAGGGAGTAATTTTATATTTATTTAAATGATAAACATTATAATTTGGCCATCTGGATGGCAAACAAACTATATAACATAGGTTGACATGTTAAATAAATATAAGAATATTTTATGCATATTAATATTTTTCACATTTTATGTTAAACATTTGATGAATAATAAACTAAATTTTTTTCATAAATGCATAAAATGTAGATGAATATTAAATTTTATTTGTTTTAAAATAAAATTAGTAATGAATTAATCCTCAATATTTTTATAAATATCAAAATTATTAGAGTTTTAATTAACCTATCTTCAATTGTGTAATATTTATCGACAACCTAAATTATCCCTCAACCCCCAAATCCATATTAGCCTCTTATAACTAATTTTTCAGCCAAAGATAAATTTAATTAACTAGTACAGACCTTGTCGTAGTTATAAGCCATTGTTAAGCATGTGAATTGAAATGTTGATCACTATATTATATGAGTGATCTGTGTTCACAATCGACTCCATTGTTCAATTAAATATTTTAAATTAAATGGTTTTTTAATCACTTGAAAATTGATATTGCATATATCAATTAAAATGAATTTTAATATTCTATATTATATGAGTGAGATTTTTTTAAATGAAATGACATAAACAATAAATCTTTTATTACTTTAACAAAATTAAGTTGGAAGTAATTATTTCAAACTAAATAAGATGTAGTAAGATTTTTTTTTAAACACACACGGCATAATCATGGGAAGGAACATGCAAAAAAAGTAAAGCTAATTAAGATGAAAGTTTTATTTTAAAAATACACATGATATAATCATGAAAATGCACACACACAAAAAAATTAAGCTAAATAAGATGAGAGTTTTATTTTTAATAATAAATATTTAAAGCTTGAAAAGAAATATATATATATAAAAAAGTTAAATAAGATGGAGGGTATTTTGGTAATCAATTAATTTATTCTTAGAAATTATACCATGCATATTACTTTAAATACAACAAACCATACACTCAATAAAACATAATTCTAGCATAACTAATCCCAGTATAACTTATCCCAGCATAACGAACAAGACAATCCAAGATATAAATTAGGATCTCCTCATAAGATATGGAATCCAAAATACCAATATCCTTGATAGGCACAACCTACGACAGATGGCAAATATATTTATTCAACAAAGAGACATAGAATAATGGGTGAATGGAGCTCAAGCTAGAAGGAAACTTCAAATCATATGCAACATTACCAACCCTCTTCAAAATCGCATAAGGAACCACATATTAGGGATTAAGCTTCCCCTTCTTACTAAACTGTATCACTTCCTTCATGGGAGATACCTTTTGGAATATTCTATCTCCAACCTAAAACTCCAAGTTCCTTCACCTCACATCCTCATAGGAATTTTGCCAACTTTGGATAGCCTTAAATCTATCGCGAATCACCTTCACCTTCTTCATGTCGTGGTGAACCAAATCTGGGCCAAACATCTCTGCCTCATTAATCTCGCATCACCCAATTGAAGATCTACACCTCCTACTATATTTAAATGGAGCCAGCCTAATACTAGACTGGTAGCTATTATTGTAATCAAAATCTTTAAGAGGTAATGCTCAACCCAACTACCACCATAGTCCATCAGGCAAGCACAAATCATGTCTTCCAATATTTGAATAGTCCTTTTTACTTGTTTATCTGACTGCGGTGAAAAACAGTACTCAGAATAAACTTAGTCCCCAACCCTTTTCGAAATGACCGCCAAAAATGAGATAAAAAATACATCCCACAATTAAATATGAGAAAAATTAGCACCCCATAAAACTTCACAATCTCATGGAGATACAAACTCGCATAATCCTCAGTTGAGAAGTTAGTCCTTACTGGCAAGAATTAAGCATACTTTGACATCCTATCCTCGATGACCAAAATCGAATCAAATTGATTCCTAGATCGAGGAAGATAGGTAACAAAATCCATTATGATTAATTCCCACTTCCCTTCTGGCAACTCAATTTCTTGATACAAGTCTTTAGGCCTCATGTGCTCAACTTTTACTTGTTGACACACCATGCACTTGGCAATAAAATTAGCCACATCCCTCTTCATATTATTCTACTAATACATCTCCTTAAGGTCATGATATATTTTCATTGAAGTAGGATGGACAACATAGTATGGCTCATGCACCTCAGCCAAGATTATCTCACGCAAACCATCGATGTCAGGAATACATAACCTCCTTTGGAACATAAAGTACCATTACCAATAATCACTAAGCCCATCACCTTCTACCCACCATTTTTACCCTTGATCCTTATTAAGATAGGATAGAATATTTGCTTCTCCTTGAATTCGGTAAAAAGAAATAATCGCACCTTTTCCTAGACCATCTTACCACTATCCTATGAATCTAAGGAGAAAACTCCTAGATTAGCCAAATAGTGGATATCCTTTACCAACTGTTGTTTCTCCTTATCCACATGAGCTATACTCCTAATGGATAACCTGCTAAGAGTATCAGGAACTACATTAGCTTTAACTGGATAGTAGTAAAGACTTATATCATAGTCCTTGAGAAGCTTAAGCCATATTCTTTACCTAAGGTTAAGCTCTTTCTGAGTAAATACATATTGCCGGCTCGTATGACTAGAAAAGATATCTAAATGTACTCCATACAAATAGTGATACTAGATTTTCAATGCAAATACCACAACTAGTAATTTCAAATCATGAGTTGGATGATTCCTCTCATTCACCTTCAACTGTATAGAGGCATAAGCTATAATCTTCCCATGTTGCGTCAGAACACAACCAAGTCCCATATGAGACACATCATAATAGAACACAAACCCATCAGTACCTTTAGGTAGAGTCAATACAGGAGCCAAAGTTAGCTTATCCTTTAGCTACTCAAAAAAACCCTCACAAGCATTAAACCACTGGAACTTTACCTTCATCTAAGACAACATAGTAAATGGGGCAGCTATAGTCGACAAAATTTCTATAAACCTCCTGTAATAATAAGATAAACCCAAGAAACTTTGAATATCGGTTAGAGTCATAGGTCAGGCCACTTCTTAAACACTGCGAACTTTTGTGGATCTGCCATGATCCCTTAACTAGAAATGATATCACCCCAAAAATTTATAGCATTCAAATAGAATTCACTTTTTGATAATTTGGCATACAATTGTTGCTCCTTCAAGGTGTAGAACACCACTCAGAGGTGATCGACATTATCCACCACACTCTTAGATTATACCAAAATATCATCTATGAAAATAATGATAAACAAGTCTAGAAACAGATGGAAGACCCTATTCATCAAATCCATAAATGTCGCTAGTGCATTGGTTAACCCAAAAGACATAACCGGAAAATAAAAATTCCTATACCGAGTTTTGAAGGAAGTCTTAGGGATATCCTTCTCTTTGATGTTCAACTTATGATACCCGAATCGAAGATCAATCTTGGAGAAAACCTTCGAGCCCTACAAATCATCAAATAAACCATCTGTCCATGGAAGAGGATACTTATTCCTTACTATCACCTTATTCAATTGCCGATAATCAATACACATCTGAAGGGAGCCACCCTTCTTATGTATGCATAACACTAGTGCATCCCCCGAAGACACACTAGGTTTGATGAAACCCTTTAACTAATAGATCATTGAGTTACTCCTTAAGTTCCTTCAACTCAATTGGAGCCATTCTATATGGAGGAATAGAAATTGGATGAGTTTCGGGAACAAGATCCATCCTAAAATAAATCTCACTATTTGGAGGAACACCGGGAATGTTGTTAAGGAAGAACTCAGGAAATTCATTTACCACTAGGACATAAGGCAAAGAAGGACCATCCGAGTTAGAATCTTTAACCGAATCCAGACGATAGAGACACTCCTTAGAGATTAATATTCGAGCAATAAAATATAAGATGAAATTCCCCTTAGGAGCTAAAGGACCACTCAATAATAGGCTCATTTTGGAATTCAAAGACAACCTTATGAGTCCGATAGTCTAGAAAAGTATAGCACAAGTAAAACTCATCTATCCCCAACATGACATCAAAATCTATCATAACTATTTCAAACAGATACAAAAAAGTTATTTTACTACCAGCAGATACCACACACCCTCTATAGACTCTTATAGCAATCAAAGATTCACCTACCAAGGTAGAAATAGAAAAAGATTCTAAAACATACTCCGGACCATAACCAAAATGCATTCCTACAAATAGGTTCACACAAGAGAGAGTGGACCTTGGATCAAGTAAACAATACACATCTCAGGAAAAAAGTTTCAACATACCATTCATGACATCAGGTGATGCGTCAAACTCCTATCGGGTAGTGTGAGCATAGAGATAATTCTGACCAGTGCCGAAAATTGATGGTGCACCCTTTGGCATTGGAGCTGATGATAAAGAAATTGGAACCTTGTTCGCCTATGAAGAAAACTTACCAATAGTAAAGTTTCTAAGCATATTCCCTCGTTGACCACAATTGAAACACCTACCCCTTCCCTCATCACAGAAACCCTGATGCAATCTACTATAAATCCTGCAGGGAATATATGATTAAGATAACTAGGACCCACTAACCAGTGATTGGGTGCCCTATGCCCTAAATTTACCCCCATAATAGGAATTCCTATTACCCGATGGCTTTGGGTAGGGAGCACTATCCATCGAGTAATACCCAAAATTACCTCACTTATTTTGGGGAAACTTTCTACCATCCCTGCCATTCTGTTATTGGCCACCACCCTGCTTAGAGAATCTAAACTTATTTCCTTGCCTCTCTCCCAAATCAGCCTACTTCTTCTTCTTCTTCTTTTTCTACCTGTTGTATTTATACAACCAACCTAAAAATATAGATGTCATTTATTAACAAGGCATCCTTACACTAAAGGATAAACTCACCAAACAATCCCAAAGTGAACTTTCTTATCTAGGTCCTCATACTAGAAACCAACTCTAGAGCATGCAAGGATAACTAGTGAAACATCAAGGCATACTTCTTAACTAATATCTTTCCCTACTTCAGATTACAAAACTCTTTTGACTTCGCTTCCCTTAAATTCAGAGGAAAGAAGTGGTCTAGGAAAGCATTAGAAAAATTCTTTCACAGGGATGACTCAGCACCATCACCCTTTGACTATTCCCATTCCTTGTACCATTGTATGCCACATCCTTCAGCTGGTAGGCAGCAAACTCCACACCCTCCACGGTCTTCACTTGCATAACACAAAATATCCTTTCTATCTTATCCAGAAAACCTTTTGGATCCTTTTGAACCTTAACACCCATAAAGGTTATAGGGGTCAACCACATGAACTGTCCAACCCTTGTGGCCTTGGAAGATGGAGCAATAGGAATACCACACTTAGACTGAGTTACTTTAAATGATGCCAATATATGAATAGATAGACAAACTCAATGTTCATCACTTCAGCTTGAGGATTCTGAGAAGGACTAGAGAAAATTAGTGGAGTTGTAGGACAATCAGGAACTAGCCCCTTGATCGAGTATAGATCTGATGATTAGCACGTGTCACATTAATATTTTCCCCAATTAGGACATAAGAGTTTTTGTGACCTTCGGATAGTTGAGGCATGACCTGAAAAGTGAATAAATAGGTATTAGAGAAGATTTTAGGACCTAGATTCTATAGCTTAAAAATATAACACAAGAAGGAGAAACATTCCTAAATTCCTTGTAGCCTATTCCTTATGAGTGTGGCGCGCTACACCTCCTTAAAAGAGACTCGAATCAAAATAGCTTTGTGGACCCCTAAGTGACCATGAACCTAGGGTTTTGATACTAATTTGAAATGCCCCAAACCAAGTCCTAGTCTTGTCAGGTTCCTCAATCACAACCGAGGCCGGAGACCACCCCAAAAATACAAGCATAACCACCTTACACTCAATGTCAGATAAAATCAAATGATATAACAAACAAGACAAAATAATTATTTATCAAGGATAGTCAAATAGTGACAACCCTAATTCCAATACTAATGACAAGGTTGATGTTAATACTGACACCTCCCTTACCAATACAAAGGATTCTCGTAAAGTCTCTAGCCAAAAATAAAGAACATCCGGTTCGGACATTCCCTGACCATATCCAAAAACCAAAGTCCAAGAAATAACCAAAATTATGTAGAGAATTTTATAACATGATATGGATCCTTCTGAAGTATGGAATTTCACCACTTTAATTAGACACAAATTCTATCCACAAATCCAATCACTGAGTAGGAGGAGTAGTATGGTCGGTTCCTATATTGTATGGGGATATCACACTAGAAAATGGGTTAGCCAATTAATGCTAGTATGTACTCAGGAGTAAGGTTAAAATAATGCCAATATTTAAAACACAATCAATAACCATATGCAATCATATCCATACGTAAATATATATAATCCATGCAGGGAAAGAGAGTTGGGTTTAGAATGCATTTAAAACCTTTAACCTGGGTAGTATAGCTTGACCATCCTAAAACCACCCACGGGCTACATGGGTCCAATGTTATCCCCTGAATGGGCCCCAATGCTAGTAGCTGCATGAACCAAAGATATCAAAGGCGTAGGGGATTCCCAGGTACCCTTAGCCCGCGATTATTGCTCAACTAAAACCTTTAGCATATAATCAAATCACAAATTCCATAGACAATTACCAAGGCATTATGTAGAGATATGGTCATACTGACTATAGCTTGCAAGCAATGTCATTAGCCAAATCTTAGGGGATTCCTATGTACCCCATATGATTTCAAATTACCAAAGTCTTACCAAATAATTTAAAGCTATTTAAACAAATTTAGGTTCCATAACCATATTATGCAATTCAAAAGTTTCAATACAAGTCAAACTATATGAAAAAACCATTCTTATAGGCATTTTAGCAAATATGTTGCGGGCATATAGTTCCCAAAACAAAAACCAAGAACTAATTGATCATTCCAATGAAAATACACATTCAATTCCACAGTTTTAAACTAAAAACCATAATAAAAATAGGAGAAAACAATATTCATCCATTAATAACCAAAACCCCCAACCTATAATTCAAAACCAAACAATGCCCATAATTAAATAATGAAAATCATTCATTAAAATATAAATTTAGTTGAACTAACAATGCGGGAGGAGTAATATGCCTTGGATATCAAAGAAGACGGAGAGATTTTCTCTTGAAATCCTCTAATTGAATCACCTTGAGAAAACCTTAGCCTCTTTTTTGAACCAAGAAATTGAGAGATATTTGAGACTGTTTAAAGTGTTTTTGATTGAGAATAATAAGGTAAATAAAGTCCCAATAGTTCTTTAAGTCATGGGGTCAAAAGAAGTTAAGTGGGAAAATGTCCAGAATATGCCCAACTTAAATTGTAAAAATTCCCTTAGGTGGGTATGGTTTAGGTATCTCACTCATACCCCATTATACGAGTAGTATCCCTAACTTGCACCTAGAACATAAAGTTGGACATCACATATTTGTCACCATACGAATACCATCGCCTAATTCATACCATCATCATATGACAAGTACCCACCTAGTCATACCCTAAGCAGAATGTTAAGGGTAGATGACGAACAATATATGATTTGGACCATACTACTCATATCATGTACCTACGACTCTTATGATGTCCACTCATATCTTAGAAAGTGAATGACCTACCACACACATGATTATTATTTGACTTGGGCTACTAAGTCTTACCCATATCATACAACTAGTATGCTTGAGTCATATGATGGCCAGAGAGTTCAAAACCCAGGAAATTTCTAAGGTCTAGAACCTAGGGTGTTTCACCTTCCAAATGTGAATAAGTATTTCTTGATCCCTATTTTAAGCCTGTGTAGACAATTTTCTTATTACACCATTCACCTTTTAATTTTTATCACAATGAACGTATTTTGGCCCCGATTCTACAAGGACATTGTGCATCTTAACTCAGGCAAATCTCCTAAGAGGGGCACCTAATGAAAAGCTGGTATAAAGAAGGGTATATAAGAGAAAAGAAGTAGGGCAGGGTGTAGTAGAAAAAGAAAAAAAAAGAATAAACAAAAGAAAAAAGTAAAAGAAAAATAAAAAGAAAGAATAAAAACCACACCCAACCTAAATTCATAATAAAAGAATAAAAAGGGAGAAATAAGGGTGGAAAAAATTAGTTGATAAGTGGACCCCCAATGAGAGTGTAGTGCCAAAGAGTCTTAGTCACTAAAAATGTACATATGTACTATACTAGCCTCCAAGCCTGTATTACATTCTGAGTAAAATCCTATTGTTATACTAACCTAACTGTCTGAAAACTAAGGTAAAGAAAATAAGGGCAAGCCTATTGTATTTGATGCACATTATTGGAAATTCTCTTTTTAGTGTTAGTGTATATTGAGAAGTCTGTGCATTGACATGCATGATTTTATATGAGTGATTGGGACTTTTTTTATTTGAGGGCACATGGGTTGTGTTGCTAGCTGCTTACTTTTTTGGGTAGTGTAACCAGTATATATGCATAGCTGTCTGCTACTAATGTAATGACTTATCTTGATTTTCTTGTGGCAAACTATTGTGTTGCATTAATACATAATTGGTTTTGAAGTTTTAAAATAGAATGGTATGGGGAGTAATGTTCTTAAGCTTAAGGTTAGTGATTCACTGCCGTAGATAGCCTAGGTTTCTCCTAGTTAAGCACCATTGTTTTGTTATTTAAGTTCGGTTGCGCGATGGTATGCAAACATTATAAGTTGAGGGTGTCTGTGCTATGGTTTCATATCACTTTTGATGCTTAAAACGATGAAAATATGCAAGTTACTTAGGTCTTTTTGTTAGATATGATGTGTTTTTTGTTGTGTTTTGTAGGAAACTAGATTTTAGAGATGAACATGAGAAAAGATGTGAAAATTAAAGTGTTTAGACTACCTATGTTGGTTCCTACATCCCGTAGGTACTACGTGCATGGAGTAGGTGTCAGAACATATGTCAGAAAGTTGAAGTCTAGAGATCCAGAAGTTAAAGATTTGAGACTGTCACCTATGGGAAATTACCTACCAGCCGCAGGTAGTACCTACATCCCGTAGGTGCTAGACTTCATGGAGTTCCTATGAGGTTTTTGCAATTTTTCATAATGGTACCTATGTGGGACCATCTATGATCCATAGGTGCCATCTATTGCCCGTAAGTAGCCCCGAATGTGGCCACTGACTCTAATTTTCCTCTTTTGTTTAGGATTGGTTTCCTAGGGTTTCCATGTATTATATAACTACCCTTTTGACATTTTTAGTTTGTTTACACATCGTTAATACTTAAAAACATATATTTGATTTTGAGATTCAGTTTTGATCTTGGGATTCTTCCGTTCTTGGTTTCTGGTTGATTAGTTAATTTAACACTCTTGTTTTATTCATTTATTATTGCAATATTGATTTGTTGTTTTCTTCGTCGAATTCCATGGTTATCTTGCAACAATATGCGGCTAAATTCCTTAGCTAGGGTTGTGGAAATACTGGTCGATGAACAAACTAGGGGAAGTGCAATATTATCTCGAACCGATACTCTTGCATGTATTATGATCATCTCCAGTTTGATAGATTTCTTAACAGTTCCAAACATTAGGATCCAGCCTTATATTTACTACTTACTTAAAAAGATAAGTAGAGATTCATGAAAGAAGATCACAATAATAATTTATAGCTAATCATTGATATAAGCTAATCATCTTTATCTACTTAAGCTAATTACCTTCATCTAATTAACTAGAGATTCAAAAGGGACTTGTTAATCTGGGATCTAGGATAAAAGTTAGTTAGGTGACACTCTGATACTAAAAAGGTAAAGAGTGAAATTTACAAAGGAGTTCACAAGATGGTTATTGATACATAACTTATCAGATTCTGCATGCAAAATATTGGGTTGGTTCAATAGAGCATGATAAACCTACAGAGTTGAGAAGTCAAGGGGAACAAATTCCTAGTGTTCATTTCATATTAATTACACCTAGCATTCCACATCTTGTTACTTTTCACATATTACAACTATAATCCCCAATTTAGTTTTGTATACTGCCTATTGATTTTAGCAAACTTGAGAGATAGTTCCACGTATTCCCTATGGGTTTGACCCCATCCTCGTTTCGTTACTATGATTTGCATCGACCTCTTTATCCTTATTTGGAGGTATATCTTTGGGATATATTAGCAAATAATCCTCCTTGGTACTCCACTTAATTTTGGGGTCCACTAATCAACCAACTTTTTGTTATTGCACCCTTCTTTCTCCCTTTTTGTTCTTTTATTGCACATTTTGGTTTGGTATGATTTCTTTTCTGATTTATTTTCAATTTTATTCTTTTCTTTTTGCTTTTTTTTTCTTTATTTTTTCTACCACAACCTTACTTTGTTTTCTATTATTTAGCCTTCTTAATACCTACTTCACATTATGATCCCCTATGATATCCACCCTCAACTTAGGTGACTTTCCTGAGTTGGGGTGCACAATGTCAAAGCAAAACCATGGCTAAAATGGGTTCATTGAAGCAAAAATAGGAAGGTGAAAGTTGTAATAAGAAAAATATTCTATAGTGGCTCAACATAGGGATCAAGGGATACTTATTCACATTTCGAAGGTCATTTAGGATAAAAGTGGACTATGTTATAGAATGGCATATGATCCTTTTTCTAATTGACTATCCTACAACCTAGGCAAGACTAACCAGACTAGTTCTTGATTCAACACACAAAGGGAACAAAGTAAGAATCTCACATACACATGGCATAGCATTTTATCATAAGATAATTCTTATCTAGTTCATGAAAATATTAGCTATGATTATTATGTCCCTAATCCTAATGTCATAACGAGATTCACAATAGTCACACACATATACATACCATACAGTTCAAAAATAATATTTTAGAGGGGTATTATTTTTTCCAATAAATCAAAACAAAATATATTAACTGTTTTAGATACTCATTTCCCTCTATCTAAACAAACATAACACAAGACAAAAAAAAACATAATGCATCCTAAACATGTTGTCTCTACTAAGAACAACATTCAGGGAAAAGAGACATGAAAACAAAAACACCAAGAGGAAATATACACCCGCAAGTAGCTCCACCCTCAACTTATAATCATGAATTACCCCTAATGCATTAGACCTTTATAAAACAAGAGAGTTAGGAACATACCTACGATACCATAGGCATGGAGGTCCGATGTAAATCATGAACACAAATGCACAATTAATATACCTTCGGTTGCCTCCCATGTAGCCTTTGATTTAACATTGCGACATGACGTGGTTATGTTGGCTAATCACACTTCACCAATAAGCCCATGTGTTGCTTCCCATTTAGTGGCTAATTTGACATCGCGGCATGACTTGTATATCTTTATTACTCAAAATTCACCAAAGTAGCCAAAAGAGTTGGCCACAAGCATTTCTCTCTACATTGAACATATGAATTGCACCCCTAAGTTTTTCTCAAATTTTCTACTATGCTCAAGTGGTGGTGGAATGAAAATAAAGGAACCAAGTAATAGATGAGGCATGCAGCAACTCGTGTCCCTTATGTGAGGAATATGGTTTCTTGATTCGACACAAACAATTCAAGAATATAGACATATTTTCCTACTTTTCACACTCTTCCATAGGATCAGATTGTTCGATTGATATCTTACTCTCCAAACATAATCTGAAAAATTCTTAGAATGAGGTCCAATACTTCCCAGCTCATGAATTGCATTTTTATTTACATCCCATAATGCTAGTATGCTCTTCTAAATAGTGACAACATCCACAAAAGTTTGATGAAGCATTGACTCTTCCAATTTTGGCTGCTCGATTTTTCTTATAAGAAGTCTTTTAGCCACACACAACTTGTAACTAAATTATTAGGCATTACACACATCAACTCTTGCATCCAAGTATCCTTTTAAGTTGTAAATCTCTAACAAACCTATCAACCTTCAACTGAATTCTACTTTTTCTTTTGTGAGAAGTGTCAATATTTCTAGCATGCTCTCATTATGATTCCATAATTTATCTATCACACTCCTAATACAATTCACTATATAAAAAGGGTAAGGTTCAATAAATAAGGAGTCATCATCACTCTACCCTTCCTCTTATAAATATATCATATCTATAATAGTATAAAAATTTAAGAAAATAAAGCTTGAAAATTTCAAATAAGCTTATTAATAACTCTACAACCATATTCCTCAAAAATAATGCCAAAATTCTTATATCGCCCAGAAGTACACCTCCTTATGATGATAAAGTGGTCACTGCCAAAATATAGTAACCCAACGAGGTTGGGTCATACCCACTGGGAATATGTGGAACTATATCTCAAACTTTCTCAAATCACTGGGTCGTATAAAAAAGTAAATAGGGGGATATTTTAGGAATATCAACAAGTGAAAGGTATGAATGTTTTAGGTCACAATATATTTGAAACGAACACTAGGCTATGTAACCTATGGCTTCTAACTCTGAATATTGAACATGCACTCTAGAACTATTCTAATAACTTGCAAGAAAAATCTAACAAGCTATGTATCACTAATCGTTATGTGAACACCTTAGTGAATTTAAATCTTTACCTTTTGAGTCTCATAGCATCACCTTACTAGCCCTTATCCTGGATGCCAAATTAACTATTATGTTTTGAGTTTCTAGTTAATTAGATAAAGATAATTATCTTAAGTAGATGAACATGATTAGCTTATATCAACAATTAACTCCAAATTACTATTGTGATCTTATTTTGCTACTCTCTAGCTCTCTTTTAAAGTAAGTACTTAATAAAGGCCAGTTGTCAATGTTGGCCACCACTAAGAAATTAATTAAATCGAAGAAAATCCCAAAACACATAAGAATGTTTATCTGGAATGACTTGGTACTTCCTCTCCTTCATTAATTTTTTATGGTTCCCACGACCATAGCTAAGGGAATTAGCTACTCATAGTTGTTAGACAATTCATGGAATTCATATGCAAAAACAAAGAAGTAATCTTACAATAATGAAAAAAGAAAACTGAAAGTCTCAAATCAATTATTCAATAAAAAACAAAGAGCACCAGAATCCCAAGATCAAAAAGCAATCTTGGAATTAAAAGATGTTTATAAGACAATATATTGTATGTAAACTTAGCCCCAAATGGCATATATGAGCCTCCCTTTACCAAAAAATCATAAAAAGGTATTTATAAATTACATGTAAACCCTAAGAAATCAATCCAAAATGAACCAAGAAAAGTGAGTTGGCAACCACCTATATGGGTCGTAGGTGGTACCTACAACAGTAGGTGGGTGCTCATAAGTGGTGCCCAATTTTTAGATCTCTAGAATTCAGTTTCTAACACCTAGGCCAGGCCACCTACACCCAGTAGGTGGCACCTATGCCATGTAGGTGCCTGGCCATAGGTGACAGAGTCAAAACTTCTTCTTCTGATTCTCTATACTTGCTTCTTTTGATACTTATGGTCTGTCACTTACTCAAGGTTGGTGGCACCTAGCCTAGGTATGTGCCCAAGTAGGTAGTAAATTTTCAACTCCATTTTTCCCAGCTAGCTTCCAACACTTGTTTCCTAAAAAATTACTCTAAAATACATCAAATTCAAAAAATTATCCTTAAGTACATACATGTGTTCATAGTTTTAAGCATTGAGAGTGCTATGAAATCATAACACATCAGATGGTCAGGTGTGAATACCTTATATTTCAGAGCATATTCTACAAGAAAGGAAACAAATGGTTGATTAGAAATATTGGAGCCTTCATCACTTATAATATATGTAGGAGTACGAAACATTATAAAGATAAATTTCTTTTTGAACTGAATAACTCCTTGACTTCTGTTGTTAAGAAAGGCAATTACTTCCACCCATTTGGACATGTAGACCATTGAAACAGGAATATATAAGAACTTTAGAATGGGCCCATGAAATCTATGCCCGTAGATCAAATAATTCAAATTCCAATATAAAGGTCAAAGGAAACTAATGCTTTCAAGAAATACCAACATCTCCTTGGCATTGACCATATTTCTTGACCAAGTTAAGGGTGTCACAATCGAGTGTATAGTCTAGCCACGATCTATATTTAGTTTCTTACAAAGGGTCCAATTGGACCCTTTATATAACATATCTAAAATGAATATGATAAGAAAAAACAAATTCAGAAATTTAATCAATCATTATGGGCTAAAATAATAAGAATAATCCTTTTATTGAGACATTATCAAAATGAATGAAAAAATAATACTACTAAATATTGTATATCTATTGAAGCCTCTACTACTAACATAAAAACGAACTACGAAAAACCCCATAACCTTTAACAAATAAATTCTAAAGTGGTCAGGGGCTCTTCCCAAAAAGCCATATTCTGATCCACATAAATAGATTTTTGTGACCAAAACATCATAGGAAAGGGTAAAAAAACAAGGAAAAGATAATGTTACCCTTGGATGTGCCAATCCAAAGTGGTCAGGGGTTCTTCCCAAAAAGCCATATTCTGATCCAGCTACATCGAATCCTATTAGTTCACATGGGAATCATTGGAATGATATTTTGTCTTGACCCAATTTCTTAGGTAATGATGACACCCTCTTTAACTCACAGTAGGCAAGCCGAATCATACTCGAAATGACGAGTAATAGGATAACAAGCAGAAGATAGAGAGTATATGAATAAAGATAACAATAATAATAAATAAGCAGAAAAATAGATATATATATATATATATATATATATACATAAATAATCATAGGATACAAGAGAGGGAAAATGAAAAAATACAAAAATAAATACCTTGAAGACCTGGTAAGGCCAGTACAAGAGCCTCTAATATAAAGGGAGTACTATACATTGTCATAATATATATTAAAGTCTTATAATATATAAGATATGACTATCATGAAAGCTTAAAAAGAGAAGGATCAACTCCGGACTCTGAAAGCTTACATAATCTTCGATCATTAGCACAAGCTGAGGTTAGTATCAATGACAGTGACTCATACTAGGATTTACATTGTGGAAACATGTGCAGAAGGTAGTATGAGTACCAACACATGGGTACTCAGTAGGAACCATAGGCTGACTAAACTTAGTTTCATTAAAAGAATAAATAAAGTATGAGTATATGAACTAAACAAAGTAAATTAGTGTTAGAATTGAAACCATAGTTTATGCCAACTGAAAAATAGTAAACAAAATATAAATAACTACAAAAGTATAACAAATGCCTAGCTATAAACCATTGGACACACATAAACAAAGAACGTGCAATAAGGAGAGCGAAATGCAACTAAGACCCATGAGTATGGTAGGTACAAAGAAGAGTAAAACAAGAGAAAGAACCAGATATAACAAGAATGAACATAAAAAGAGTCAAGATAAGTGATATATGTTCCATATACTCCTTCCCAACCATATTTATAAATCTTACCAATATCTAAAAAAATTCCAGCACCAGATCAGTAATAGTATGCATAATAAATGTCAGACTCGAACCAAAACTCAATGAATATAAACAATACATCATATCCCAGACTCAAACCAAAACAAATAGATAGTAATAATTTTCTAGGTGTCGATCTCGAATCCAAACTCATAAGTAAGCCATTTATGGAAATATCTAAGACTATTCTTCGTCCCGAGTTCATCTAGTCATTAATCCTATTTTAGAAGCAAAGTCATTTAAGGAAAAACTGATTCTATTTAATAAGATTAAAGTCACAATTTGAGGTCAAATTGCTAATAGAAAAAGGTACCAAAGCTAACAAGCTTGAAGTGTAATGATTGAGAAACAACTAAGGAAACCTAATCCCAAATGAAAATTTCCCAAACAACCCTATAACTAAATTAGGTCTAAAAGGACATTTTTCCACATCAAACTATATTAAAAAAAAATGATAAGGTGGTACATTACCAGTCCCAAAAATCCAACATAAGGCAAGCACCAACCTAAACGTTGGATAAGGCTTCAAAATATATTTCGAAGGATATACCTAGGTTAACTCTAATTCTAAGGGGCAAACAATACTAAATTGAGGGGTACGGTGTCGAACTCTAACCTAAAAACCCTTTAATTGACTAAAATAGCCAGAAATTACTAAATAGTTACTGAATCATAACCCACCCATTGATATCATAATACTATTATAATACTGTAAAAGAGCAAAGACTAAACGAAAAGTAAGCCTAGCATATTTGGACGTTGTCTAATGCATGAAAAAACCTTTATAAAGGATATTTTATGTTTTAAGAAGCCTACGACTACTGCCAAGCTATCAATATAATATTCTACATGTCAAGACAAGAACATTGATACGTATTTTATGAATTTACGACCTAGGTCGAAAGTCCTGCAAAAAATCACCAATGGAGACTTTTTAATGGGGCGGCTATCATCAAGAAACTTTCCATAAACCACCTATAATACCCAGCCAAACCCAAGAAGCTCCAAATTTTAGTTGGAGTCATGGGTCTAGGCCACTTCTTAACCACAACAACCTTTTGTGGATCCACTATGATCCCATACTAGAATTAATATGACCCAAGAAAGCTACAACGTTCAACAAAAACTCATACTTGGAGAACTTAGCATACAACTATTGTTCGTTCAAGGTCTACAACATCATACAGAAGTGACTAGCATGATCCACCTCACTTTTAGAATACACCAAGATGTCATCTGTAAACATAATGACAAAAAAAATCCAATAACTGCCTAAAAACCATATTCATCGTATACATAAATGCCACCAGGACATTAGTACAGAGGAATGGCATCACAAAGAATTCAAGGTGCCCATACCAAGTAAAAAATTCGTCTTAGGGATATCCACCTCCCTAATGTTATGTTAATGATTCATGGACTGAAAATCTATCTTAGAAAATAGCTTGGCACCTTCCAACTGATCAAACATTCCATCTAACCTTTGAAGACAATACTTGTTCTTAATAATTACCTTATTCAACTGTCGATAGTCAATGCATATTCGAAGAGAACCATCCTTCTTGCACACGAGGAACAACGGTGCACCCCATAGGGACACTCTAGGACAAATAAACTCCTATCTAAGGATGCGAAATAAGAGTGTAACCAATCTATACCCAGAATAACATCAAATTCCACCATATCAAGTTTAAGTACATCCTTGAAAGTCTTCTTATTACCAAAAGATACTACATACACCCCTTATAGACACTTTTAGAAATGATTGAGTCACCTACTTGGATAGAAATAAAAAATAGATACAAAATACCCTAAGGATCAAAACCAAATTAAACACCCACAAATAGGGTCACATAAGAAAGAGTGGACCCTGGATCAAATAAGCAATATATGTCACAAGAAAAGAGTTGTAACATACCATACATGACATTAGGTGATGCCTCAGACTTCATTTGAGATACAAGAGCAAATTACCTATTCAGACCGGTGCCAACACCAGAAGAAGGTACAGATAATAAAGCAACACCACTAGGTGCTGGATCAAGAGATGAAGCAACCAGAGCTTTGCCTGCTCCTGAAGCATCCTTGCCAATAAGACATATCCTAAGTATATGTCCTAGATGACCAGATTTAAAACACATAATTGGAAAAAAAAGGGCTTAAATAAGCTGACTGAGCCCTACTCTCCTGAGATTGGGTACCCTATACTAAAACATTATCTCCACCCTATTGATGCCTATTACCTGACTACTTTCGGTAAGGAGCACTAGCAAAAGAGAAGTATCCAGAACTCCCCAGTTCTTCTTTGGCCACTTACCACCATCCCGACCACCTTTTTGTTGCCCACCACCTTGTTCAAAAGACCTAAAATTCTTACCCTACCTTACCCTAAATCTGCATATTTTCTCTTTTCATCCTCCATCTACTGCATATGAACCACTAACCTCAAAATGTCCATATCCTTAATCAGTAAAGTAGTCTTTCTTTCAAGGATAAAATCCCAAGATATCCCCAAAGTGAACTCTCTCATCCTCACCTTCATATCAGCACCAAGTATAGAGTATACGTTGATAGCTGATGAAATTTCAAGGCATATTCATTGACAGATATTTTCCCTTGATTAAGATTTACAAACTCCTCCATCTTTGCTTCCCTTAGCTCTTGAGGAAAGAAGCAATCCAGAAAATCATTTGAGAAAGTCTCTCCTAAGGACAACTCCTCAACATAACCTTTATCCCTATCCCACTCACCATACCATTGGTATGCAACATCCTTGAGCTGATAAGATGCAAAAATTTACCCCTTCTATATTTGAGGTCAAAATCACCCTGAATATTTTCTCTATTTCATCCAAGAAACCTTGAGGATCCTCCTTTACCTTTGCACCAGTAATAGTAGAAGGATTTATTTCTGTAAACTTTTAAAACCTTATGGACTCAGTATATAAAATACAGATGTATCCCGCTTAGTTTAAGAAGCAACCAACTGAGAAATAGTATGAATTAGTTAATGAAATTTTGCATTTGTCACCTCACCCTGAGGAGGACAAGTAGCAACTGGTGGAACTCCTGAAATATAAAGGATTGGAAATCTAGGCTGAGTGAGAGAGCCTAAGTGCAGACACGAGTGTACATGGTCTTATCAAGTAGTAAAGTGGCACCTAATTAAAGCCAAGTATCGATCCCACAGAGATTTGATTTAACAACGATTTAATTCTAGTTTAACTTTGAAGATTAATTTAGTGCAAAAGTAATAAAAAAGAGAGTTTTGAATATTGTAAATAAAACTAAAGTAATAATTCATAAATAAAAGTACTTGGAACAATTAATGAAGTAAAGCCCAGGGTTAAAGAACTTCGAACAATCATACTATGTTATTGAATTTCATTTGTTAACTTGCTTATCTTGGTTATTGATTCGTAAGGTTAATTTCATGATCAAGGTCTCCCGACCTCTAATCTTTTACCCAATATGGACATTACAAATACATCGTTGAGCGGGGATGTAATAATCCATTTAAATGATTGTAGCTATCATGCTACATTTGAATCAAGTAATGCTCCTAAGTATATCCCTGTCCTAGGTGCAAAGTTTAATTCTTTATTTCATAAAAGAATAAAAACCTAAACTTTGTTTATTACCGTGTTCTATCTCCTTATTCTCTCTCTCAAGATCAAATAGTCAACAATATATGTATTGTACAGGTGATCAATCCATAAAATAATTAAAACAAACATAAACAAACAACCAATATGATAAGAAAAATTAATCGAATTTAATACAAAACAATAGTAATCATGTTCTTGGCTTTAACCTTGGAAAGAGGGGTTTTAGCCGATAATATTCATAATCACAATCCAAATTATTGAATGCATGATATAATAATTAAAAGCTAATAAAAAGAATACTAAACACCTAATATAACATGTAGCAGCTCTCAAATTAAAATCCACCACTTTTAGGTGTCCACCAAAATAATCCTAAGTTTTTTAAAGTTGTCCAAGAATTAATAATTTCCAAGATGTGTCCAGGTGTCGTAACATTTGTCATCCCCAAAAATTTCTCAATTGTAATGTAATATATATATAATGAGAGAGAGTGTCCTTCATTATGTAGGATTAGGGAAAGATTTCCTTCATATCCTCAAAAAGCATGCCATTCAATTATAATAAGAATGGGACAAGCCACCCATGTCGGAAGATGTATTTTGGCAGATCTTGAACACTCCATCGTGAAGAAACACTCAACGCATTAGGAACATCGACGTGACACGATGATAACGTGTTGAATCACTAAAATTTGCATCCAAAATTTTGGTTAAGTGTTGAACATTCCAACCTTTGTCCAAACCTTTTGTAGTGTATTTTCAATGAATTTTTGGCACTTTTATCAATAGTATATCACCGTATTCAGCTCACAAAGCCCCCTAAAATATCATACACCACAAATTAAAGATTAAAATAACTCAATATTCTTAATGATAAATCAAAACAAGAGCTAAGATAAGGCAAATTCGCAATGATCTTCCATTTATTATTCCGACTCTTGACTTAATCAAATTAAACACATTACGAACAAGTTTTTCCCCTCATAATTACACATTTAAACCATTTTAAACAAATTAAAAAAAATTAGAATCAATTGAAACCAACTAGACACACACCTAGCTCAAGATAGTTTAACTAGTTTTTCGGGTGGAACTCTAAATGACTCAATTAAGCACTATCTTGTTTGAAAAATACTTTTAACCATTGTAATAACGTACTTGGACACTTAGATGCTTATTCATATCAACATGAATACGTTAAGCACACGAATTGTTCTCCAAACAAGGCAAAATAAGCTGGAATAATGATACAAAAATATATAAAACCACCTTAGATCATCACCCCATACTTAAATCCTTGTTCGTCCTCGAATATCTCTTTATTCTAAGAAGAAAAATCTGAGGTGATGCTACATTTATACTAAAACAAAGACACTCAAGCTAGTACTACAATGGCTACACGGGATGCAAGTTTCTACACAAAGAATGTTATTTAAACAGCTTATGAACACTACTCTAAAACATCCTAGCCTCAAGAATTGACTCACATCATTGAAAAACTCATGCTTATCATTCAATCAAGGATATCATACAAATCACCCACATTCATCAAACATGTTCCCTCATAATAAGAGATTTACCCAAAATTACTCACATAAATGCAATTTATAACATGATGGGTACACGAATCAAATTACGCTTACTCACACAAAGAATTCACAAGTTACACATAATGTACCATAAGATTTCCTTTAGTGTAATGCTCCATTAATATTAGAAAGATGAACTTAGGATCAATTTGGTCTTTTTCAGGTTGTAATTTGGCTAAGGGACGGGTAGGAACAATTTAGAAATAGTGACTAACATCTCTAAGAGCTTTAATACACTACATTATATATTTAAAACCAATCTCCAAACACCAAATTTCACCACTTTGTCTACCTCATTTCTTTATTTTATTCCCCTTCTCATTTGAGTATTTTCACAAACACATGGTGGGCGCATTATTAATTCATTCAAGACTCAATTTTTCTCATGTTTTACAACCATGGCAATATTTCTAACATTATTTATATAACTCCCAACCACTAAACATCAAATATAAACACCAAATGATCATTACCTTGGGGCATCAATTTCATTTTTTTCTTCTTTAATTTCTCAAACTCCTTACTAAATATTTTTTTTTTCATTAAAGCACTTAGGAGCTTTTTGGATCAAATTATGGTCTATCAAAGAAGGTGATTAGTTTACATATGAGGCTACCAAACAAAATAAGCTAAATTCTCAATAGGATTTAACTTGGATTGTACACAAGGGTAGGTCAAAAAAAAGCTATAAAACAAGGCTATCAAAGAAGCATCTAAATCATCTCCTAAACTAAGATTCTTTATTTTGCTTTGCATACACACCGAACAAGTTCTAGACATCATATGCAATAAGGAATATACAAAATACCTCACATCACACATGGAATGTGTTCAACTCAATAGGATTATCATAGTCTCCAAACTAAATAATAGCAAGAATTCAAATTTAAGCAAAAAAGTATAAGAGAAAAAAACGTGAGCCTAGGACTCTCAAATATAGTAATTCAATCAATCAACATGCTTTTACAAACAAACCCACTTGCACCATGTAATAAAAAATAGCACCATGAAACACCCAAATTACACCTCTCTTACGAGAGAGTAAGCGGTCACTTTCAAATATAGAACCCAACAAGATTGGGGTCGAATCCCACTGGGAATATGGTGCTAATTAAGTTGTATGCAGATTAGTTGACTTTTAATCATTCATTTCTGTAAAACAAAAGGGGAGATTTGATTCAGTTCCCAAATTAATGGTTTCAGTTTAACAAGATGAAGTATGTGTGGTAGTGTTCAAATTCAGAGAAATAGCAAGATAGGGTTACTTCCACCTTGTAGTTTTCAATACTTTCTAACTATGGGCTTTACGAATTCATACATGAATCATGCTTACAGAGAAGGGTGTTGTATTTAATAACATAATCCTAGTGTTTCTCAACCATCAAGGACTAATTCACTTTAGTTCTCTCGAATCAAAAGTGTTTACAAAAATAATACAAAATCTCCAAGTAGTTAATCCTGTTAAGGCATTAACATATGAAATAGGGGTTGGAAATCCTATTTTTTTGTCACTACTCTCTTTTTCGAACAACAACCTTTCTCTCAAACAAGTTGTGTTTTAAGGAACATCTTCTATGTTTGCAACCACGAGAATTCAAGATAAACAAAGAGAGTATGATGTAAACAAATCAATGCATAATGAATTCAAAACCCAAAGTAATAGATTGTATGCTACAAGGCTTCAATAACCCTAACTAATAAACGTAGCTACTCATGAATAAAACGAGAATCATAAGAAAAATATTCATGATACCAAAAAGTAAATAAAATCTTGGTAGAGAAGATAAAGTAGCGTTTCTCCCTTCGTGCTAAGCTGCCACTCTCCTCTCTCAAAATAATACAGAATAATGAATAATGATAAAAAGAATTCAGCATCAAGTCTTTTTAATAATCTTTTCTCTCATCCTTCTAAGTCCCTGAACTAATTATAAATGACAATAGTCTTAGACATAGTTTCTAGGCGCCACATTTGGTCCAAACTACTACTCTCTCTTGTGTCTTATGCCATCCGCATTCCATAGTCCCATTATGTCTCCATCTACCTCATTAATACCTGAAATCATGCTAATCCCATCGGTTAGCTCAATCACATAGAAGTAGAGTAAAAACATAAGAAACTAGGCATTTTGTTCTCTAAATCTAACTAAAATATGGGTAAGTTAGGGTGCTTAGGCGTATAAATACACGCCAGATCACCACCCTACACTTAAATATTTTTTCGTCCTCGAACAACTTATCTATTTATGCATACAACACAAGTCTTAGAACCCACAAAGGAAAACAAGATGCTCAAATAGGATCACACAATAATTATGACCAAGAAGTAGATTCATGAATCATTACTCGAGACAACCTACCCTCAAGAATAGACTCATTAAGTTGGAAAATTCATGCATACCATTTAAGCAAAAATATCATACAAATTACCCAACCTTCATCAACCATGTTCCCTCACAATAAGAAAGTTACCAATAATCACTCACAATCATTCAATTTCTAACAGAATGGGTACAAGAATCAAGTTACGATCACTCTCACAAAGAATTCTCAAATTACAACTGATGACCATATGCTTGCCCTTAGTGTAATGCTCCACTAATATCAAAATGCTAAGATTAGGATCAAATAGGTCTTTTACAAGTTGTAATGAAGGCTAAAGGATGGGTAGGAGCTATTTTTGCCAGAAATAGTGACTATCTTCCCTAAGCTCTTTAATACACTAAGACCAATTTCTAACAACTAATTTACACCACTTTCATATACCCATATTTTTTGTTTTTACCCTATCTCATTAAACTCAATTAATAATACTATGGTGGGAGGATGAAACTCTTTTAAATATTTTTTTGCACCCATTTCACATCACGCACCCCTCTGATAGCCACTCTCAACTTAAGCGATTTGCCTTAGTTGAGGTGCACAATGTCCACGAAGGACCAGGGCAAAAATAGGTTTATTGTAACATCTTGGGGATAAAATTTGGAACTTTTTCAACAATTTTTGCTACTCCTAACCACATCAATATCACATGCCAATAACTAGGATTTGGGACATCAATTTCACCTTTTTCCTCTTATGGTAAAACTGCTAACTCAAATTGATTTCACATTAAAGCTCTTAGGAATTTTTGGATCAAATTATGGTCTATTAAAGAATGGTTAGGCTACATATGAGGATAGCAAAAGAACAGGCCAAAGGCTTAATCGGGCTTGCTAAGATAATGTGCAAAGGTAGGTCAAAAAAAGGCATGAATAGTGGTTGTCGAAGAAATGCCTAAATCATCTCCTAAACTCATAATCTGTATTTCGCTTTGCACACACACCAGGCAAGTTCTAGCATCAGTTTCAATCAGGAATATAAAACAGTCTTACACACTCATGGCATATGGTCAACTTAATTAGGAGAATTATATATTCTCAACCCAACAATTAAATGAATTCAAATAAAACTAACAATCACAACAAGAGTTACAACTAGAGTCTAGGTATTGCAAATGTAATGATCCATCACAAACTTATGTTATAATGTCATGTGATCCACAAGAATAGTTATATGTAATTAAATGACTAATTTTCTCTTAAGACGGTCATCATCCATCCATCATCGAGAAAATTACCTAATTATGACTAAATCAAACAAACATCTAAGAAGAAATAAAATAAATAATCCTATAACAGAAGTATACTAAGGAGAAGGTACTATTTTCTTACAAAACAAGTAGTAAAGTAACCAACCACCCCACACTTAAGCTAAGCATTGTCCCTAGTGCAAATAACAAGGTAAAAAAGCCTGGCTACTAGTACTCTTCATCCATATTAGGAGTCATGCCACCTGTATGGAGATCAACATCGGAGCCATTTTTTCCTGTATTCATTACATCACCCATGTCAGCCACACATAATGAAACTAACTACAATTAAGATGAAGGTGGTGAAGTCACCAACCCACACTTAATTTGTTAGTATAAACCAATTAAGTGTTATTGTTGGGTACTCAAACTTCGCCGACATATACTTTGATATAGTGCACCAACATTAGTCACAATATAATTCACTCACTTCAATTTCCCCAGTTCTATTTCAATGAAAACATATAAAGATATACAGAACACCATAACTTTTACATGATTTTCTCAACATTATGTTCAACACAACGAGATGGAAACTAATAGTTGCACAAATACCATGTTGGTTGTAAAGAATTCACTCATATGTACAAGCTGAAGTACTAAAACAATGGTACTTATCTTCCCAAGATGTTCAAAATCCTTCTTTGACAGAGGCATGGCAAGAATTTAATCTATAATTCTCAAGAAATCAATTAACTATAACAAAAGGGCACAATAACTAAGGGTTAAGAAAGTAAAACTTACCTTTAGGATGGAACATTGAGGAAGAAAGGGGGAAATTCTTAAGCTTGTTAAGCAAAGAGTAATCTTGAAGAATAGAGAAAATGGTGAGGGAGAAATCTTGTATGGCTTAGGGGTGAAATAAGGATGAATTTGGGCATTTAGAGTGTAGAGTCTATTGAAAGAAAAAATATGGGTCGGGTTGACCCAAGTTAAAGTTGGATTCATGTTGAAATTTGAAGGGTATGCGGTGCATATGTTATCGTACATCATTAAGTGTGTGTCGCACAGCCTATCTCTCTACTAGAACAGTGAGCATGTGTGTTGGTCTAGGCGGCGCATAAGTAATCGCACAACTTAAAGTATGCATCGTACAACCTGCCACACAAGGTGAGTTAGGCGCCATATTTATTATCGCATAAGTTAGGCTAGGCGCCACATAGGTAGTCACACAAGTGAAACAGTGAAGGTGTGCAGTCGGGTGTGCGACGCACAAGCCATCGCCAAAGTTAAGGTGTGTGCCACATAAGGTATAGCATACATGAGGGTGATCTTATACTATGTCTTAGGCGATGCCTTTTCCATGGCCTATGTAAAATTTGGCACCAAACACCCTGTATTACACCAAACTTGGACACCATGCACTCCATTCTTCATATAAAGCATTGAGAAAGGCCCGTACATTGGCCCGATCCCTACACTACAACCACAGACCTCCTTTAAAATCACAAAATAGAGTCGCACTGTGAAATTTTAGGGGGCAGATTAACATAGTTTGGGTCAAAACTCTAACACAAGTAATGACTCGAGCCTTAACATTTGACCACTACAACTTACTTGTAATGTCACTATTACTCCTAACTTACCACCATTGTATGGCTCAATTTAAAACCAAATTTAGTACCAATCACCTCCTTAGTACTTCATGCACCTACACTTCATCAAAAATAACTAAAAATGATTAGAAGGATGGGTTGTCTTCCACCAAGCCCCATATTTTTTGTCATATCTTGACTTTTATTTTTGTATTTCTATTTAACATAATAAAATGAAAATAAAATCTTGGGTTTCCTCCCATGTAGCACCTGATTTAACATCACGGCACGACTCGATTATCTTGACTACTCAGATTATGTCAAGATACATCGATGATACTATTTGTACCTTATTTGTTGGATCAAGAAAATGTTTTATTCCAAGTCCAGCCACTTTGATGTCACTCACATCCTTGCTTGCAAGTTCAACCAAACCAGCTTGGTCTCTAAAGCAGGTCTATCCTTAACTGGTACATCTCGCTCATCTTCATAGAATACATCAACAATTGAAAAGACACTCATCTCCTTTTGTTGTTTCATGGATTTACATACTTCAAAACTAACCTCTTTCTTGTTGAGCCTAAATTTTAGCTTATTCAACTCTAGGTCAACTAATCTCTCCCAGTTGCTAAGAATAGACTGCCTAAAATTATGGGTACTTCAAAGTCCACTTCGCAATCAAGAATTACAAAGTCGGTAGGAAATATAAAAGCGGCCACCTTAACAAGTACATCATGGAGAATCCCAACTGGCCTTTTCACCAATCTATCCGACATTACAAGTTGCATGTTTGTGGGTATAGGGTCTTCCAAACCCAACTTCTTATAAATAGCTAGCATCATCAGATAGATGCTATCTCCCAGATAACTTAAGGCCTTAGTAAAATCTAGAGACCCAATCGAATAAGGGATGGTGAATGCTCCTGGGTCTGCCTTCTTCTGCACCAATGACCTTATAGAAATAGCGCTACAATGATGGAGATTATCCACCAGATCATAGCTTACTACTCTTTCCTTCGTCATAAGATCTTTCATAAACTTAGCATATTCGAGCATTTGTTCTAGTGCTTCAACTAAAGGCATATTTACAGTCAATTGCATTAACATAGCCATGAATTTGTTAAACTTACCTTCATCTTCTTTCTTATTTAATCATTGTGGAAATGGGGGTGGTGGCCTTAGGATTTCAACTGGAGTAACTTTTACCTTATTTCTTATACCTTGCTCCACAGCACTAACATGCTTTGTCTTAGGTGGTTGTTCCACTTCCGCACTCTTCTTTTCAAAATCTCCCAATTCTACAGGTACCACTGAAGATTTATCAACCATCTCCCAATCTATTTCAACCATATCAGTATGAGAGAATGCTCCCAATCCTAGACTAGATAATATCTTACCACTCCTAGTGGTAATAGCCATACATGATCTATCAGTCCTTAAATTTTAAACTGTATCACTTGGTAGATTCCTATTTTGTCTTTGGTTGAATGCTGTGGATAATTGGCCCATCTGCTACTCCAGTTGTTTAATAGAGATTGTGTGTGAATTTACTAGTTGCCTCATGGATGATATGTCACTCTTTATAGTATTTACCCCAGAATTGGTTGCCTCAACTCCCTTTAATAGTTTCTCCATCATGTCCTCCATGGACATTTTGCCTGAATTGGTGGCGGCATTATCATGGCTTCCCTAATAGCAAATGTTTCATGACTAGAGCCATCTAGATTTTCATGTGAGCCATAGCCTGATTATGCTCGTATTCTCTCCTACGTTGCTCTGTTGATACTACACTAGACCCAGTATTGCTTGCTACCAAAGAATCTCTGTTATGCAAAGCTCTACTTGTCTTAGTCATTCTTTCTAACATATTCTTAGCCTTAGTAAAAGTGAGCTCCATAAAAGCTCCTCCTGCAGCATTATCCACTATTGGCTTCGTAAGTGTGATCAAAGCTCTGTAGAATATTTCCATCAAGTGTTCATCAGTCATCTTATGATTTGGGCATTGAGTCAACTTCTTTTTAATCATCGCCTACGTCTCATGCAAAGATTCATTAGCCAATTGCCTAAAGTTACTAATCTCATCCCTCAACTGTAACATTCTGGAGGATGGAAAGAACCTTTCTAGGAAAGCCCCTTTCAATTACCTCTACTTTGTTATAGAATCAGGAGTTAGCTCATTCAACCACATAGTTGTCTCTCCAGACAGAGACAGTAGGAACAATCTCAAAAGAATAACAATTTTTCCTACTCTAGGATTATCAAACGATTTACAAATATTAATGAAATTCACCAAATGTTGATTTGGATCATCACCAGATAATCCACCAAAGAGTCCTTTCAAATTCAGTTGCTAGATCATAGTACTGGTTATGTTGAATTTCACCCCAGTGGTGGTAGAATGGTTTCCCCTGCAGCTCTAGCTCCATCTAAATCATCCTCATCATTATTATATCATACTGAACAACTTGGCAGTCTAGTCTTCTTCTAAATGGACGATTTCGATTTAAAGGTGCAACTACTCCTGCTTTATGCCTCTTATTATCCGAGTTAATTAAATCATCTTCTCCCAGATCCTCTTAATCTATATTAGGTACTCGACCTAGGTTATCTATATTATGTTGATTTAATTGATCTTTAGCCAAAGCGGCTAATCTTTCAGCTTCCTATTGGTTTGCTATTCTTTCAATGAGATGAGGTTTAGGGTTAAAAGGTAATAATGGTTCTCCTAAACTTTTGGTTTGTGGCATAAATAACAATGAGACTATAACGAACAAAAACAACAAATAAAAAGGGTATTTGATTCAGTTTACTAATTAATGGTTTCAGTTTAATAAGATGAAGTATGTATGGTAGTGTTCAAATTCAGAGAAATAGCAAGCTAGGGTTATGTCCACCTTGAAGTTTTCAATACTTTCTAACTATACGATATACGAATTCATACATGCATCATTCTTACAAAGAAGCATAATGTATTTAATGCATAATCCTAGTGTTTTTCAACCATCAAGAACTAAATCACTTTAGTTCTCTTGAATCAAAACTGTTTACAAAAACAATATGAAATCTTCAAGTAGTTAATCCTGTTAAGGCATTAACATATGAAATAAAGGTTGGAAATCCTACTTTCTTGTCACTACTCTCTTTTCCGAACAACAACCTTTCTCTCGAACAAGTTGTGTTTTAAGGCACACCCGCTATGTTTGCAACCACGAGAATTTAAGATAAATGAAGAGAGTATGATGTAGACAAATCAATGCATAATGAATTCAAAACTCAAAGTAACAGATTGTATGCTACAAGGCTTTCATAAACCTAACTAATAAACTTAGCTACTCATGTATAAAACGAAAATCACAAGAGAAATATTCATCATACCGAAAAGTAAACAAAACCTTGGTGGAGAAGATGAAGTAGCATTTCTCCCTTAGTTCTAAGCCACCACTGTCCTCTCAAAAAATATTACAGAATAATGAATAATGATAAAAAAAATCCAGCATCAAGTCTTTTTAATAATCTTTTCTCTCATAATTTCCTTCTAAGTCCCTAAACTAATTATAAATGACAAATTAGTCTTGGACATAGTTTCTAGGTACCACATTTGGTCCAGACTGCTACTCTCTCTTGTGTCATATTCCATCCTCATTCCATAGTCCCATTATGTCTCCATCTACCTCATTAATACCTAAAATCATGCTAATCACATCGGTTAGCTCAATCACATAGAAGTAGAATAAGAACATAAGAAACTAGGCACTTTGTTCACCAAACTTAGCTAAAATATGGGTATGTTTTGGTGCTTAGGCATATAAATACACCCAAGATCACACCAACAAGAATATCTTACACAAAATAAATATAAAAATGAGCTAAAATTTGGGAATTTCCTCTCCCCAAACTTAAAACTCTTCTTTTTCCCTAAAATGAATTTTACAGGTAAAAGATAGAAATACTCCCTGAGGCCTCTAGGACTAGCTAGTAGTATCTTTACACGTAACTGAGGACCGCAAAATCCTAACACTCGTTGTTTTCCATGCTTCAATCTCAAGTTTATGGTACTCAGACTTCCCATTAACCTGTGACTCAACCAAAAACAAAAACTACATGAAATAAAAACTAAAAAAGTGAAAAGAAAATGTACCAAATTAACTTGGGTTGCCTCACAAGCATCGCCTGATTTAGTGTCATGGCACGACCCAATCTATACTCAACCATATTCCTTCACTCTTTTACTCCCCTTTGGGAGACATTTTTACATTTGTTTTTGACCTCTTGAGTTTTGCACTCTCAAGGTCAACATCTCTATTAACTTCAACCTTTATCATGTTGGGAAAAATTGGGTTCATCTTATGCCGCTCAATCAGGTATTCTGAAGTGGTATTTTGTGGATTAGTCACCCCATACTTTCCCCTTCAATGACATTAATTACGTATAAATCTTTATATTAGGAATTTACAATGGGTGCTTTGTAGACATCAAATACAACCTCTTCATCATCTACCCTTATTTTGAGTGTGCCTTTTCTAACATCAATCAAGGCCCCTTCGAGTTGCTAAGAATGGATGTCCTAAAATGATTGGTGCTTGTTCATCAGCCTTAAAATAAAGAACAATAAAGTCAACAGGTATAATGAATTTACCAACCTTTATGAGGACATCCTCAAGTATTCTTTTCAAATATGTGAATGACCCATTGCCAGTTGCAACACCACGGTAGTTGATTTAGGAATTCCCAAGTCTAATTTTTAAACAGTGATAGGGGCATCAAATTTATGCTTGCCCCTAAGTCACTCAGTGTATGGACCACTTCACTCTGAATTTTAATAGGGATATCAAACCTTCCCTAATATCTCAATTTCTTAGGGATTTTCTTTGTCATAATAATGCTACACTCTTCAGTGAGTGTGATAGCTCCACCATCCTGTAATTTTACCTTATTAGCCACCACATCCTCAATTAATTTGCATACTTGGGCATACTATCCAAAATATCTAGCAAAGCTAAGTTAATGTGAAACTATCTGAATGTATCAAAGAACTTTTTGAACATAACATCGTCCTTCACTTTCATTTACTTTTGTTGGAAGGGTAGTGGAGACATCTTTTTCACTTCTTGTGCAACTACTTTTTCTTTCAAGTACTTAGACTTCCTTGATTTGTCAACAACTTTTTTAGAAACCTGTTAGGGAGTCAAATTTACATCTACCTCCTTTGTTGCCTTGGGAGGTTCTCCTTGAAGCTATTTACCACTCTTCAAGTTGATTGCTATGACTTGTTTTTGATTTTTTATGTCTACTAGAAAACCACCTTGTGGCCTAGTGTTCAATGCTTGTTGTAACTTCCCCAACTGCAACTCTAAGCTTCTCTGAGTCACTTTCTGATTTGTTAATTTTGCTTGTTGATTTTTCATATCTGCAGCCATTTGTGATTGACGACTGAGAATCTGCTTCAAAATCTCTTCCATGTTGCTAGTTGACTGATTAGTTTGGCCATGTGGTTGTGGAATTTTCTATTGTTTTGCGTTCCAAGGCTGAGTCTTCCACTTCATTTTGTAGGTGTTACCATCATTTGGTCTTTTTTACATTGCCCACATACATTACTAATTCCGAATTTGAAGAAGACTTGGCTGCTGAATAGCCACTATTTCCGCATACCTCATACCAATCACTAGTTTGCTGAACTGCATTGACTGCTATTGAAGGCTGTGGAGCTCCAACTTTTAGGTTGCTATAATGAGTATTTATCATGTTTTGCAATGCTGCAACCTGACCTGATAAGGTTGTGAACTTCTCCACCTCTAGTACACCTGCAATTCTTTTGTGGAACTTCTAGAATCTGAATTCCATCCCAAATTTCCATGTGTGATTCAGTGCAACAATGTGTACAACTCATCATAAGTTAGCTATAATTCTTGAACACCTGCGGCTGAATCTACAAAATTTTTTGTATTGTGATCAAGTGCTTCTACAAAAGTATGAGCAAGTACTTATTGGACTATTGGTGATATAGACAGTCCCAAAGAAAAGCCGTAAACCGTTCCCAAGCATGATAAAGGTTCTCGTCTGGCCTTTGTTTAACGCTTACAATCTTATTATGAAGTTTCGTAGTCTAACCAGACGGGAAGAATCTGATCAGGAAATTTTTAGCCAGGTTGTCCCATAATGTTATTGGATTTACTAGCTCAGAATTCAACCACTTCTTAGCTTCCCCAATAACTGAATAAGGGAAAAATGTCATCCCCACATAATCATTATTCATATCTGCCGTAATGAATGTGTCAGTGAGCTTACTGAAATTCTTCAAGTAGATATGTGGATCTTCATGTTCCATCCCGGTGAACTGTCCACTGCTTATCAATAGTTGTACCATATTATTTTTAAGCTCGACCCTCCTTCCAGTATTGGTTTTTGAAAAGGTGAGGTCAGATTTGTTAGAAGTGGTATTTCCACTTGCCAAACTATCCTACATGCTTTTTTGTTCTGCAACCATTACAGTAGGATTCTCTTGGTCTCCTTGGATTTGTGGAATTCTCGGGAGAAGTATTTCTTCACTCCTTCGTTGATGGTAAAGTTACTCGGGTTCTTGGTTGGGCTCAACCAAGACCCAATCCCTTGCCAGCTTACTACTTTTTAAACCTACTTCCTGCAAAAATCAAATCAAGACCAAGCGTAAAAACACCAAATAAATCTAAAAGCAAAACTAAAATAAACAATTTCTAAATTACAAGTCCCTGGCAACGACGCCAAAAACTTGACAGCACCCAAACGCACATACAAGTGTATGTGGTTTTATTAAGTAGTAAAGTTGCCTAATTAAATCCAAGTATCGATCCCACAGAGACTTAATTTAACAATAATTTAATTCTAGTTTAACTTCGAAGATTAATTTAGTGCAAAAGTAACCCAAAAGAGAGTTTTGAATATTGTAAATTAAAAATAAAGTAATAATGCATAAATAATAGTACTTGGAATTATCAATGGAGTAAATCCCATGGTTAAAGCACTTCAATCAATCATACTATGTTATTGAATTTCATTCGTTAACTTGCTTATCTGGTTGTTGATTCGTAAGGTTAATTGCATGATCATGGTCTCCCGACCTCTAATATTTTACCTAATATGGAAATTACAACTACATTGTTAAGTGAGGATATAATAATCCAATTAAGTGAATTAAATCTATCATCCTACGTTTGAATCAAGTAAGACTCCTAAGTACATCCCTGTCCTAGGTGCTAAGTTTAATTCTTTATTTCATAAAAGAATAAAAACTCAAACTTTGTTTATTCCCATGTTCTATCTCCCTACTCCCTTTTTCGAGATCAAAAGGTCGATAATATATGTATTTTATGAGTGATCAATCCATAAAATAATTAAAACAAGAATAAACAGACAACCAAATGTTATAAGCAAAATTAACTGAATTTGATCCAAAATAATAGAACTCATGTAATAGGCTTTAAACCCGAAAAGAGAGTTTTTAACCTATAATATTCGTAATCACGATCCAAATTATTGAATACATGATATGATAATTAAAATAAAAATAAGTAAATATTAAAAATCTAATATAACGTGTAGCAGCTCTCGAATTAATGCCCACCGCTTCTAGGTGTCCACCAAAATAATCCCAAGTTGTTCAAAGTTGTCCAAGAATTAATAATTTCTAAGATGTGTCTAGGTATCGTTACAATTGCCACCCCCCAAAATTTCTCAACTTTCTAACAATATATATATATATATATATATATATATATATATATATGTAGAGAGAGAGAGAGAAAGAGAGAGAGAGAAAGTGGCCATAATTATGTAGGATTAGGGAACTTTTCCCTCCATATCCTTAAAAGGAGTGTCATTCAATTATAATAATAATGGGACAACCAACCTTTGTGGGAAGAATGTATTTTGGCAGTGCTTGAACACCCTATTGTGATGTGATGCTCAACGCATTGGGAACATCAATGAAACACAACGATATCGCATCAACACATTGAAATTTGCAACCAAAATCTTGGTTAAGTGTTGAACGTTCCTCCCTTTGTCCATACCATTTGTAGTGTATTTCCAATGAATTTTGGCCTTTTCATGAACAATATATCACCATATTCAGCTCACAAATCTCCCTAAAGTATCACAAACCACAAATTAAAGATTAAAAAAACACAATATTCTCAACAATAAATCAAAACAAGAGGATAAGGAAAAATCTCAATGATCTTCCACTTATTATTCCGACTCTTGACTTAATCAAATTAAGATTTTCACATTACAAACAAGTTTTTCCCCTCATAATTACACATTTAAAACATTTGAAACAAATTAAACACATTAGAATCCACCGAAACCAACTAGACAAATACCTAGCTCAAGCTAGTAAAACTAGTTTTCCAGGTTGAACTCTAAATGACTTAATTAAGCACAAACTTGTTTGAAAAATACTTTGAACCATTGTAATCACTTACTTGGACACTTAGATACTTATTTATATCAATATGAACATATTAAGCACACGAATTTCTCTCAAAAGAAGGAGAAAATCTAGAATAATGACATAAAAGTGCATAAAACCACCTAAGATCACTGAGTATGGATCCCTTGTGATCCTTCCACATTGTCACCAGATGGGACAGAAGAGTTTCCATGTGTTCCAGATCATTGAGGCATGATCAAAAAAGTGAAAAGACAAGGATTAGAGAAGATTTCTAGGACTTAGACTCCAATCTTGAGAGTAGAATATCAAGAAAGTGAAATATTCCAAAATTCCATGTAGCCTCTCCCTTATGAGTATGGTGCTCTACACACCCCTAAAAGAGACTTTAATAGACACGGCTTTGTGGATTCCCAATTTACCATAAATCGAAAGCTATGATACACCCTTGACACAACCTGAACTAGGGACTTGTCATAATATGCATCTCAAGTCTAACCAGGACCAGAGACAACCCCTAGTACCCAACCTAACCATAAAAAAAATGCCCTGAGTCTGATGAATTCCAATCATATTACAAGATAGAATTATTGTATAATCTAAGAATCTAGGATGGATTTATGACTAAGACCAACCCCAACGAGCCCAACCATCCGATTGATACCAATAAATAACCAATACCAAATAAAACCATAATCTAAAACCAAAATAATGGCCAAACAAAATTCCATAACATTATATGAAAGAATGGAATGATGAGAAATTTAGTCCAAAGGTATTAGCCCAAATACTGATGCTAATACTAAGGCTGACACCAATACCGATCTTTCCCGTACCAACCCATAGTAGTTCTACATAAGCTTCTAACAAAAAAAACAAATATCCTGTTAGGAAATTTCCCCAACCAATATCCATAAAATAACAAAAGTATTGGAAAATGTCCGTAGCATGAAATAGAACCTTCTGGAAAGATAGAATCTTACCAGTTCAATCCAAAAGCTAATCCTAAAATTTGATAACTATGCAAGAGGTGTAGAATAGCCGGTTCCTGCATCGCGTAGGTATACAGCTACCTAAAGACGGGTTAGCAGGTGAATTCTAGCATGAACTCACGATAAAGGATAAAATAATGCCATCAAGTAAAACCAAGTAAACCAACCATATGGATTAAAACAATACATATATGTATATATAACCATCCCGAGAAAGGAAATCGAGTTTATCATGCTTTTGAAACCATTAACCTAGCTATATGTAGCTTAACCATAATTAACCTCCCATGAGCTATATGGGTCCAGTGTAACCCCCTGAACAGGCTCTGATGCGTGTAGCTGCATGAACCAGAGATACTATAAAAGTAGGGGATTCCCAACTACCCTTAGTTCTCCATGATACCTATGTATAGTGTACTTAGAGGATTCCTGCGTACCTCATAGTATCATATATGGTTGCCATGACCAACCTCTCATATCGGCTAACATTTGTTTTCAGTGTTCGTTCATTGAACTCCTACCTTCACGATTAACTATCACACCCTTTCATTATTGCCCAATTAAAAACATTTCCAACCAACTAATCCATTATTCCATTTATTATTAACCTATGCTATTAATAGTGGTATCTTCGTACCGACTATAACTTGCAGTTATTTCCCTTAGCCAAACCTTTTAAGGTAAAGGGATTCTCGTGTACCCATTTGTCATGTTAACTTAGGGGAGTCCTATGTACCCCATAAGTGATCCATTATATTTGATTGGGGGATTTCATTATACCCTACAATAAGATCAATTAACAATTACCTTAACCACCAAACCATTCCATTTAACCATTCCACCTATTTAAACCATTTAAATTTAAGATACCAAGTTCAAACTAAGCAATAGTTCCATTAAAAGTCTAATCCTATAGTAAAAGCATTATCATATCCATTTTATCAAACATGTTAGGGGGAATAGTATTTCCAAAACCCAAACCAATTACCATGTGACCATTCTCATGCAACCAATTATCCAAAACCACCATTAAAGCATGTAATAACATAATTAAAACATAGGAAAACCCTAACTAAGCAATTATAACCAAAACCCTAGCTTTATTTTCCCAAGAACTTTAGAGAGGTACAGTGTTTTCTAAGTGTAAATAAATAGAATAATAAGAAAAATAACCTCCCAAGTGAGTTACAAGTCATGGGGGATTATTAGGTTAAGTAGGGAAATATCTAGATTACCTTTACTTTAACTACATAAAATTCCTGTTAAGGGGTAAAACTAACCATATCAGTAGTACCCTACAATATGACTGGTACCCACCACACGTACCCTAGGCCTCCCCCTTTGACTCAACACTATCCAAGGTACAACTTACACAAACAAAATCGTACCCAAAGCATATGACTAGTATCCTTGACCAGTACCACTTGAAGTATAGAATTAGAAAGGGGACCGAACACTATCCACCATACGAGTTCATGATACGACTCGTACCCTGTCTTATTAAGATTAAACTTAAGTTACCAAGTCTAAGATTAAGTGAAGGAAAAAACCAAACCTAACAATCTGTATCCATCAATATGACGTATACCACTCATGTTGTATCCATTCTAGGAACCAAAGCCAACAAACAATCTATTGGTGGTAAGCGTACAACCAACCTATACCACTCGTACCCCTGTGTATGACTCGTCCCCCTAGTTGTAACTTGTACAGAAACCAGAAATCCAGGATTTTTTTAGGGTCAAAAACCCAGGGTGTTATACTTTCTTCATCATGGCTTCGAGCCCCATTATTGCAATTATGATGACCAAGATCCATAGACCTTTGTAATTATAATGCTACGTATTGTGATATCGATGATGGATTTGGGCCTTCACTAGGTGTCGATATACCACCAATTAGGCTAACATGTAAAATCTCTAGACGGAACTTTGGATTCATTAAAAATTCCATGAATACAGAAAAACTATGCTACCGTACCAAATTTGGTATTCCAAACTCAACAAAAGTATCAAATTTCCCTTAGTGTTTATTTTGACATAAAAGTAGGTCCCATATCTAAGGTTCTTATTTTATTAAAATCCTCCTAATAGCCTAAAATGAGCCAAAAAGCCTCAGGATCAACCAAGGGTCTTGTAGACTAAAATCAAAATTTTAGATCTAAGAACTATCATAATTACTAGCTAATATTACTTACCTAATGTTTTGGACCAAGACCATTTTGTTGACTTCAAGAGCTCCAAAATGTATAATGGCTATAAAAATAAAATTAACTGCCTGATAGCCGACTGCCAGTACTAGTAAGTCAAAACTTACTTTGGGTAGCAATAGGAACACTTTAAATATAGAATAAGAACAAAAATGCATAAAGTAACCTGAAGGTTCATTACAATATCCAATACAAAAAGGATTTTCATTTGTAGAAGTGAATAATTATAAAGTACCTAAGGTCTTGAATTGGTGAGGATACTGAGCCTATAGTCATGCTTGGTCTCATAGGTAGCCTCCTCATCTAGAAGATATCTCCACTGAACCATAACGATAGAAGATGCGTTGTAATGCATATGCCTGAAATCTCTGGACAAAATAGAGACTACCTCCCCCACGAAGGTCAACTTAGCATTGAAGTGAATTGGGTCCCATTGTAGCACATGAGAAACATACATATTATATTGCTGAAGCATTGGCACATGAAAAAGTACGTGAATAACTAAAAAGATTGGAGGAAAGGCTACCTCATAAGCTACCTTCCTATCTATTTAAAGGAATTTGACTAGCCTGGCATACTTGGGGTTGATCTTTCACCTCTTCTAAAACCTCATTATGCCTTTTATAAGCAACATATGATAGAAAAATTGATCACCAACTCCAAAGTCATGAACCTTATGATTACCATAATTCTTTGCCTATCATGAATAGCCTGAACTTTGTATAATAAATATCAAAGAAAATTGATACCCTATGGCCTAACTTTTAAAGTCTCCAACCAACCAACCATATATCGACAACACCTATAATATAGTGGTAAAGTGCCTAAAATTGTGACTTTTAAATGCTCAAATGGTATCTATTATTGTAGGCAAACTCCGCTAATGCTAAACATGGATCCAGTCGACCGCTAAAGTTTAAGATAAATGCTTGGAATGTATCCTCCAAAACTAGAATAGTTTACTCTAACTGTCCATCAATCTAGGGATGAAAAGCAATACTAATGTTGCCTTAGGTACCCAACTTCTCTTGAAATTCTCTTCTAAAGCTAGAGGTCAACTGGGATCCTCTATTAGAAATAATATATATGTGTACTCTGTAAAGGAGAACTACCTATCAAACATACCAAACCAACCTCTCAGCATGTTAGGAAGTCTAAAACTTTATGAAATGGGCAAACTTGGTCAATTGATCTATGATGTCTCAAATGCTATCAAAACCATAAGAATATCAAGGAACATAAACTATGAATATTGTAGTAATATGCTCAGAATTGCACTCAACAATAGGTAGACTCTAAAGCAAATCACCTGGTTTCAGATGCTCGGCTTTTACCTACTGACAACACAAACACTGAGCCAGAAAATCAGTGATGTCTCTCTTCATACCACTCCACCATTATGCTACCTTAAATTTCTATACATCTTAGCTAGCCTAGAGTGAATAGAATATCTGGAGCTTTGAGCCTCCTAAAGTATCATCTAAAATAAATCTCCTACCTTGGAAACACAACTGAGACCATAGAATCTCAATTTGCCCTTAACATCTAAGGTAGACCTCTTGGAATAAACTTTTAGCACTTTATCTCAAAGACCACATAACTTTTTATCCTTAAAGTAATAACCTTGAATCATATCCAATAGAGTAGACTTGGACACAAAAATAGAAAAGAATTCTCTTGGAGTCTGAACTATCATGTCAAATCAATAGACAGGATGTTCGAGGTCAATGGTCTCTTCAAAACTGAAAGAAAGGCCAAGCTCCCCATACTCACCATCTTTTGGATCTAAGTATTTGCTACTGCACTAGTCTTGCCTGAATGGTATACAATATTGAGATAATAGTCCTTCAATAATTCAATCCACTGGTGTAATCTCAATTTAAGTTCTTTCTAAGTCATAATGTACTAAAGGTTGATGGTTGGTGAATATCCCTCAGAAATCGCCATAAATGTAATGCGTCCAAATCTTAAATGCAAAAATCTACCGCTATCATATCCACTCTATGAGTGGGGTAGTTGTAATAGTGCACCTTTAGTTGTATCAATTAATATGCTATAACTTGGCATTATTATATTAGTACACAACCTAAAACAACACATGAAGCACACATTATATCGTAAACCCCCTGTCCTCAACTAGAAGATCGTTGTAGAAGTTGAAGTACGAAAGTATTGAGAATTACAAAGCTTTCCTACACATATAAGACCACCATAAAGGAACCTATCTTATAAATTTGATTGTTGGTGCGGCAATAAAAACATTTCCCTTAACAAATCGCTTGTAGTAGACTGCCAACCTAATAAAGTTATGAACCTTTGTTGGATGTAGGCCTACCCTAATCATTAATGGCCTCAATATTTACTATATTTACCATAATACATCCTTGGACACCATATTACCTAATAAGTTTTTAGACTTAAGATTAAACTAACACTTTGAGTATTTGGAATAAATTTGATAATCTTTCAAAGTGTGGAGCACCGTCATCAATGGCCACTCGTGCTCGTCCCTACTCCTTAAGTACATAAGGATGTCATTCATATATACGATCATAAAAGAGTCCAAATAAGGCTTGAATACATAGTTCATCAAGTTTATGAATTCTAATAGGTCACTGGTCAACCAAAAAGAATCACAAAGAACTCATAATGGCCGTAACGAGTCCTGAAGTCTATTGTAGGGATATCCTCCACTCGAATCATCAATAGATGGTAAACAAATATCAAATAAATCTTGGAAAACATTAGTGAACCCTAAAACTAGTCAATAAATCATTGATACGAGGGATATGATACTTATTCTTTACGGTCACCTTCTTTAGTCGACTATAGTTGTTACACATTTGCATACAACAATCCTTCTTCACAAATAGAGAAGAAGCACCCCAAGAAGATATACTTAGTCCTATAAACCCTTTACCTAAAAGATCATTAGGCTAAATATTTATCTTATTTATATTTATAGGAGCCATATGGTAAGGTACAATAGCACCCAACTCAAGATAATAGAAAACTTTGTATCAGCGATAAACAAAAGTATCAGGAAACTTATAGACTCTAGAAATAATATTAAGGAAAGGACTCTTAGTACTGATATCAGAAAAATAAGAAAGACAACCATTCATCTCAAAAATGAGAGATAATCCATATCAATGCGCGACTATAAGAAATATGACACATAACCAAGGGTATGTCTGGCATAGGCAAGGTAATGCTTTTGGCAGAGAAATCTAAGCACCCTTGATAAAGGGATAACTATTCCATGTAAAGAATCATCTTGAAATTAACCATGTCTAACATAATATGTCTAGCTGAGCGTCATCCTCCTAAATTATCATAATACATAATCTATACACCTGATCCACTAATAAAGAATCACCACCAGAGTTACTACATTTATAGGCATTGATAATGGCTCCTAAGACAACCCAAACGAGATATGTAATAAGACGACATATAATAATAAGTAGATCTTAGGTCAAGTAAAGTAAAAACAAAATGATTGAAGATTGAGATCATACATGTAATAATAATATATGATTCCTCAACCTCCATCCTACCAAGAATAAAATAAAGATAAGCCCACTCATAGTTAAATTAGAAAGTTATCCGATCACTAGGTTTACTTACATAAGGACCCCATGAGAACCTTGGGGAACATATCTATGAACTTTGTACCACCATAGCTTGGGGAGGCACTGATCTGATCAATTGAACACTCTATCCAAAAGGCACAATAATCATATATCGAGGACAGACTCTAGTGAAATTGCACCACAATCAAGCATGCCCCTAGAACTTTTCCTTGGTGAGAAGGTCTGGATAACCTACAATGGCCACCTCTACTTGAAGATATTTACTGGATTCCCCATAAAGATTGACCAATAAAATTGCTATAACTATGATAGCATGTATTTGAAATATATAGTGCAGCCTGGACAAGCTTATAAAACTAACCCCGTTGCTGATACAACTATTATTGATGATACCAACCTTGAAAACCTCTGCCCCTAAAGTCAACACCACAATCACTCCCTTTGTATATACCCTGAATAAAAGGTCTTTTGTCACTATCCCAATGGGCCTCTTTATGTAATCTCTTTATAATAATCAATATCAACAAAAAAACTACCTCCAACTACTTGATTTTGAGTAGCCATAGTAAGAGAAAGTTTCCATCCTCTAATAGAACACCATATCCTATCTTATTAGATAGGTAAAATGATAGTAGTGGTATGTTTGTCTAACTTTTAAAATACTACCTCTTACTTTGCCATTGCAATTGAACCCTACGACAACCTGATATAATAATCCATAGAGAGGTCACACATATTACGATGCATATAATTCTTTAAGAAATCCTAGGAGAACTATCTCTAAATCTATAATTCCCTGAGTCTATACCCCAAATGCTACACGGTGCTCATAATCCTGAAGTACCATAAGCTAACCCATGACTGGTACCTTCTATATTAACTAAATAGTAATACTATAATTAAGCAAAAATTAGGCAAAAATGGATATAAGATTCAAAAATATAAGTAAATACTGAGTATGGTACATCAATATCAAAACTAAACATTAGTCTATAAGTAATCTAGTCTAAAAAACCTTCACTGTCTGAACAAAGAGTTGATGGGACAAGTCCCCAACTAGCTCCGACTATTGAAATAAACTGAGTACTAAAATACTAGACTAATAAATGTTTCCTTAAATAATGAGGACTCACCACTAATCTACTGCTGATGGATTAGGCTACTAAGTATGATTGGGAGCCCGAGTATCTGAACATATGATATAAGACATTATAGCACAAAAGAAAAGTATGTGATAGTTCTTTGAATGTACTGATATGCTAAGTGAGGTAGGCTGAAATACATGAGTTCATATGCATGAATAATACTAACTGAATAACTTGAGTATAACTAAATAAGAGTACATGCATGAAATACGTAAACTGTAACTAAGGTCATGATGACAATAGATACTGAGTTCTGAATTACTGATTTACTAATATCTGAGTTTACTGATATTGAATTACTATTAACTGAGCGACTATATTTAACAATATTAATTATGTAGAACTGAACTAAGTTCTATACTGAGCTGGGTGACTGTGTCTAATAATCCTTAATTTGTAGAACTGAAATGAGTTCTATACTGTGGCTGAATCTGAAACTGAAACTATAGGAAGTAATTGTCTAACTAACATTCCCCTTCTCTGAACTGATTTAGGGTCAAACCTATAACCCCAGTTACAAGGCATTAGGATCGTGCCATGGGTAAAGATAGGATATGAGTTAATCCTTTCTGATAGAAAGCTCTTTCATCAACCCTCACTGGCAGGAAAACTCAAATGAGATACATCAACCCTAGTTTGGTAGGAAGATATCTCAACCTATGCTAGCTACGTAGTTTTGTAACATAGGGACTGCTACTAAGGGTCAAACCCTTTGCTGGCAGGAATCCCCCTATCTCTGGGTTCGCTCGGTGCTGAATCCTACTCCCAACTGAATAGATACTAGACTGATTTCTAAATTGGACTAGGATGGACTGAACTATTACTGATCATACTATATAACTGAACTGAACTGAGTTCACTAAGTTCTATTAACTGATAGAGTACTAATGAGTTTTGTTAAGTAATGGATTACTATATAGTTCTATTGACTAGCTGGATTTATTGAGGTCTGAACTGACTACTGAATTATATCTGTGACTAATTACTGAGGCTACTGCTCATGACACTACTGAGACTGTTTTGTAACTACCATAGCTCTAGGTAAATAGCTAAGGTTTCTAGTATTAGATACCCCCAGGACTCGATAGCATGAAAAATAAATCACAGCATAAACTTGAAAGGCATAACTATATGCACTTAATCATAACTCATTCTTAGATACATTTCATCAAACACTTGTATGATATAACTTGCACATAAGCTAACATGACATGATTGTTTTCTCTTTATCTTTTTTTACAGGAACAATTTATCAAACACTTGGAGGATATAATACATGCACACGACACTAACCACATATGGTCACCATAATTCAAATCCCCATTTACAATTTCAAAAGTTTTGCATGGATTTACATGATTCTATACATATATCAAATAAATCTACTTGAAACTTGTAACAAAACATGGGTTAGAAACCCAATTAATCATTATAATCATGAATAAAATCAAACCCAACATGAAATTCATGTAATCAATATACTTGGCGTTTTAAAAATAGATTATTGAACTCCAAGGGAAGAAGGAACCTTTGAATAAATACTTGACATACCTTAACAATTAAATTCTGAAAGATTAATGGTAAGTTCTTAAGCCTTGAATTGAATTATAAATCTCCTAGGGTTTGTTCTTAAGAGAAACTTGTGAAGAATGAATGGTTTTTGCTCTTAGAATGTTTTAATTTTGTGTTTTTAAGGCAGATAGATGTGGGAAAAAAACTCAATTACCCCTGAGGATGCTACTTTGTAATGATTGAAAACTGACCTAGTGATGCGCAGATCGATGCAATGCATCATTGGCATCGACGCAATAGCCAATGCACCACGTCAAGTCTGTGTCAGTTCACTAGAATTTGCATTGGAAATTGGAGAAAAATATTCATCAATGCGATGGGCAACGCGGTGCGTCAACATCACGTCGATCCACAAGTTTGAACTTTCAAATGTGATCCAAATAATGTCTGAAAAACCTAAAACTTGTTTAGGAACACCCACTGACATTCCGAACATAATTCAATCTACAAATCATTACTTTAACGTCATGAGGGTCATGAAATAGAGTCTCTAACCTACAAAGTCTAAAATAACACTAAGTCTAAATTCTTAGCTAAAATTTTCCAAGTCTGGGACCCCTTAACAAGCTTTAAAGGTATGATTTAAGTTTAGGATTTTATAGGGTCTTAAAATATCTCCCCCTTGGGAAACTTCATCCTTGAATAAGGCTGACTGAGCTGAGAATACTGATAGACTAGATATACATATAGGATGTGCACAACTGTAACATAATTTCATGACTGACACTACTGATATGCTAAAATTTCATATGGAACATACATATCTAATGCATGAGTACATGGCTGAATAAAATTCTTGAATGCATGACTAGAATTACTTATAAGCTGAGTTTCTCATGCTGAACATAAATATCTGATGTATGAATATATAATAGAAAAATGCAATGGTAACTGATACCAAGTTTATAAGGGAAATCTGAGCATGAAATTTTGTTAGTTCAAGGGAAAAATATTACCTTGGCCTGAGTCTGAGTTTGCCGAGAAGAGGTGAGGATACATGGTCCGTATATCTACTTCTACTTCCCAAGTAGCTCCCTCAATGGACTAATTCCGTCAAATAACTTTGACAAGAGGGACCTCTTTGTTGCTCAGTCTGCGAATCTGATAATTAAGGGTTTCGACTGAAATCTCCTCATAAAAGAGGCTATTCTGAACGTCTATACTCATTACCAAAACTACAACTGCTAGGTCACCTATGTATTTCTTTAGCAAGGAGACATGAAACATTGGATGGACTGAAGATAAATCTGAAGGCAACTTAAGTGCATAAGCTACCTTTCAAAAACGGCTAAGAATTCAATAAGGACCGACATATCGGGGACTGGTTTCACCTTCTTGCCAAACCTCTTCACTCCTTTCATAGGAGAGATTTTTAAATACATATAATCACTAATATTGAACTCGACATCCTTTCTTCACATATTTGCATATGATTTATGTCGTCTCTGAGTTGTCTTAAGCCTTTCCCTAACTAGCTAAACCTTCTCTAAGGTGTCAAACACCAAGTTAGGCCCTACCACTGCAGCCTTTCCTACTTCAAATGAACTAATAGGAGACCTACATTTCTTCCCATAGAGCCCCTCAAACGGAGCAATCTAAATTCTGGAATGATAGTTATTGTTATATGCAAACTCAATCAAAGGTAAGTAGTCATCCCAACTACCTTTAATGTCTATCGCATATGCTCGCGGCATATCCGCTAAAGTTTGAATGGTCCTTTCTGCTTGACCATCTGTCTAAGGTTGAAAGGCTATACTGAGGAGGACTTAGATACCAAGACCCTTTTTGAAGGCTTTCCAGAAATAAGAGGTGAACTGCATACCTCTATCTGAGATAATGGATAATGAAACTCTATGCAATTTGACCTACTCTCTGAAATAGATCTTGGCATAGTCCTAGGCTGAATAAGAGATATGGACTGGTAGGAAATAAGTTGATTTGGTTATCCTATCTATAATGACCCAGACTTAATTATGCTGATGATGAGTATGAGGCAAACATATCACAAAATCTATATTCACTTCGTTCCACTTCAAAGTGGGGATACTAAACTCCTGCATAGCCTCACTAAGCCTCTGATGCTCGATCTTAACCTTGTGACATATTAAGCACTTGGCTACAAACTCTACAACATCTCTCTTTATCCCACTTTACCAATAGATCTCCTATAAATCACGGTACATCTTAGTGCCTCCTAGATGAATAAGGTAGCGTGCACTATGTATTTTTGCTAGAATTCACTGTCTTAGATCAGCTATACCTGGAACACATAGCCAATCCTGGAGCACAACATACTATCTCCCTCTTCAGAGAAAACCTCTATCTTCTGATCTCTAACTGATTCTTTTAACTTAACTAGGCTGGGATTCCTATCCTGTGTTTCCTTCAACTCAAAAACTAGAGAAGATTCTGAGCTACTCCGCCCATACATTACCTTCTGCTGAATTGACTAAGCTGACACCCTGTCAGACAAGCTGATGAACTTCCTAAGCTAACTTCTTCTTACCATCCTCCACATGATCAATACAACCTATAGACATCCTACTTAGAGCATTAGCCACTACATTGGCTTTACCCAAATGATACAAGACGCTCATGTCGTAGTCTTTAAACAACTCCAACTTCCTTCTCTGATGGAGGTTTAGGTCTTTCTGAGAGAACACATATTATAGGCTTTTATGGTTAGTGAACACATCAATGTGCACCCCATTCAAATAGGGCCTGTAAATATTTAGGGAAATAACTACTGCTGCTAACTCAAGATCATTAGTAGGATAGTTTTTTTCATGGGGATTAATCTGTCTAAAGGCGTAGAATATGACCTTACCTATCTGTATTAGAACACACCCCAAACCAACTCTGAAAGCATCATAATACACAATGAAACCATCTGAACCATCTGGCAAGGTCAAAATTGGAGCTATAGTAAGTTGAGCCTTCAACTCCTGAAAAACACTTCTCACAAGAATCTAACCACTGGAAATTGAACTTCTTTTGAGTCAATCTGGATATAGGGGATGCAATAGATGAAAATCCCTCAACAAACCATTGGCAATAGTCATCCAAACCCAAGAAACTGTAAATATCTGATAGAGAGATAGGTCTGGGCTAGTTTGTCAGTACTTTGGTCTTTTGGGGATCAACTTTAAAGCCATCACCAGAAATGATATGGCGAGGAAAGCTATTGAACTTAGCGAAAATTCACACTTACTAAATTTGGAAAATAGCTAATGGTTTTTAAGAGTCTGTAATACTATTCTGAGATAGTCTACATGATCATGCTCACTGCGAGATTAGACAAAAATGTCATCTATAAAGACTACGATGAACATTTACAAGTACTACTTGAACACACGGTTTATCAAGTCCAGGAAAGCTGCAAGGGCATTGGTAAGACAAAAGGACATGACTAATAATTTGAAGTGACCATACTGTGTTTTGAAACCTATTTTTGGGATGTCTCATTCCCTGACTCTTAGCTGATGATAGCCTGATCTGAGGTCTATCTTAGAAAAGTAACTATCCCCCTAAAGTTGGTCAAACAATTCATCGATTCTGGGAAAGGGATACTTGTTCTTGACCATGACTTCATTTAACTTACGATAGTCAATACATATTCTAAGAGAACCATCTTTCTTAAATATGAATAAAACTGGTGCTCCCCATGGGGACAAACTAGGTTGGATGAATCCCTTATACAGGAGACCCTTTAATTATTCTTTTAATTCTCTAAGTTTTACAGGTGCCATTTTGTATAGTGGACTAGATATGGGCTGAGTATTTGGAAGAAGGTCCATTCCGAAGTAGATTTCCCTTTCGGCAGGAACTCTGGGAAGATCTTTTGGAAACACGTCTGGGAGTTCACATGCTACTAATACTAACTCAAGAGTAAGGGTTTCTGATCTAGAGTCCTAGACTTGAACGATATAGTAGACACATCCCTTAGATATCATTTTCCTTGCCCTAAGGTAGAAAATAAGTTGACCCCTAAGTGCTGAAGTACTACCCCTTCACTCTAGGACAGGCTCATTCGGGAATTAAAATTAGACAATTCTATTTTTGCAGTCAACTGAGGAATAGCAGGAATGAAGCCAATCCATGCCGAGAATCACATTAAAATTAGTCATCTTTAATTCGACTAAGTTTGCTGAAGTGACTTTCTGAGATACCATAATCAGATAATTCCTGTATACCTGTCGGGCTATGATAGATTTACCCACTGGGGTAGAGACTGAGAAAGGCTCTGCTAGAATTTTGGGACTGACTCTGAAGTCAAAAGGTATATAAGGAGTTACAAAAGACAAAGAAGCTCCGTGATCTAGCAAAACATAAACATGTAAATGATAAACTTGTAATGCATCAGTGACCATATCAGGAGAACTTTCCTAATCCTGTCGGGACTGAAGTGCATAGAGTCTATTTGGGCATTACCCACTAGTGGCACTGGAAGCGACACCCTGCTGATTCGAGCGACTGGGATGAGCTGAGGGACAGTTATGCTGACTCTACAAACCCACCTGAGGACACTGTCTAACTCTATGCACTAACTTGCCACATCCAAAACATACATCACTGTCGTATCTACAGATACCCTAATGGGTTTAGCCATACTTCTGATAGAGAGGATTTGTTCGAGAACTACAAACACTACCTTAGGGTTTAGGGCTTGACGCCCTATCTCTATTACCATCTCTGAATTTCATCACAAGAGTACAGGCTGAGGACAGAGCTGGAATTGAGGATTTTGGGAAGAACTGAGAATGATTTCCACCCTCTAACTTAAGCTAGGTGAAGTTAAAGCTACCTGTTTTAGCTCTCTTATTCTCCCTCTCATTCTCATTATTTTTAGCCTCCTCTATCTTCTGAGCATAGACCATGATCCTGGATATGTCTATCTCCTTAATCAACGTTGTGGTCCTACACTCCTTCACAATACTATTAGACATGCTAGACACAAACTTTCTCATCTTAGATCTGCTATCTGCTACCACATGAGGAGCGCATCTGGCTAATTCAATAAACTTAAGAGAATACTCTTGTACCATCATATTGTCCTACTTTAAATTTATAAATTTCAAAACCTTTGCTTCCCTCAAATTTAGCAGAAAGAGCCTATCCAGAAAAGCAATAGCAAATTTCTCCTATTTTATGGGCCCTGTATCTGCGGCCCTCTCTGCTTTCCACTTTTTGAACCATGAGCGAGCCATATCCTACAAATGATATGAAGCTAACTCAGCACTCTCACTAGTTGTCACCCCATAATATCCGTAACCTTCTGCACCTGGTTAAGAAATTCCTGTGGGTCCTCATCTGTAAAAGATGGAGGGTTCATTCGGGTGAAGTCCCAAATTCTAGATGTAGTAATATTGGTCACTGGTTTGGCTAGAAAGGAAGATATCCATTCATTCTAGGCATCCATAAAATGAGCAAGAGTGGTGAAAGCTGCTCTGAATTTAGAGTGGGAGACATGTTCGTCCAGAGGATCTTGTTGGATGGGCTGAGGTTCTAGCTGGTCTCCTATTTCTCTTCCTTTAGTCCTTTTTTGGAGGCATATTCTATAAACAAAAGAGAAACTTGGATTACACAGAGAGTTTAACTTGAGATTTTGCTCACTCGTACGACATGATTATTGATAGAAGGGAAACTTTTCCTAAAACATCTCGTAGCCTCCTGTCCATAAGTGTGGCGCGCTACACACCCATTCACAAGACTTCACTAGATGTGACTTTCAAACTTACTAGGACTCTATTGAACCTTAGGCTCTAATACCAAGTTTGTAACACCCTGAGTCTGTACCCTAGACGCTACACAGTGCTCAAAATCCCAAAGGACCACAAGCTAACCTATGACTGGTACCTTCTGTAATAATTGAATAGTAATACTATAATTATGTAGAAATTAGGTATAAACTTGCCATAAGGTTCAAAATTGTAAGTAAATACTGATTATGGTACATCCATACCAAAACTAAACATCTATCTATATATACTTTAGTCTGAAAAGCCTCTACTATCTGAACAACGAGTTGATGGGATAAGTCCCCAACTAACACTGACTACAAAAATAAACTGAGCACTGAAATATTGGAATAATAAATTAGTCCTTGAACAATAATGACTCACCACTAATCTGCTGCTGATGGATCGGGATGCTAAGTATAATCGGGAGCCCATGTATCTGAACCTATGATATAAGACATCATAGTGCAAAAAAATGGATGGGTCAGTACTTTGAATGTACTGGTATGCTAAGTGAGGTAGGCTGAGATACATGGATTCATATGCATGAACAATACTGACTGAATAACATGAGTAAAACTGAATGAGATATATGCATGAAATACGTAAACTGTAACTGAGATCATGATGACACTGGATACTGAGTTCTGAATCACTAATTTACTAATGTCTCAGTATACTAATATTGTATTATATTTAACTGAGAGAATGTATCTGACATTCCTAAATGTATCTGACATTCCTAATTCAGTAGAACTAAAATGAGGTCTATATTGAGTTGGGTAATGTTGTTTGACAGTCCTGAATCTGTAGAACTGAACTGAGTTCTATATTGAGGCTGAATCTGAAACTAAAACTGTGGAAGGTAATCATCTAACTGACATGCCCCTTCTCTAAACTTATTTGGGGTCTAACCTGTAACCCCAATTGGAAGGGTGTCAGTACAGTACCACAAGTAAAGACAAGCTATGAGTTAACCCTCTCTGACAGGAAGCTTTTTCATCAACGCTCACTGGCAGGAAAAACTCATATGAGATATATCAACCCTAGTTTGGTAGGAAAATATATTAACCTATGTTGGCTATGTAGTTTTGTAACATAGGGACTGTTATTAAGGGTTAAACCCTCTACTGGCAGGAATACCCCCATCCCTGGGTTCTTTCGGTGCTGAATCCTACTCTCAATTGAATAGACACTGGATTGATTTCTAAATTGTACTAGACTACACTAAATTGTTACTGATAGTACTATCTAAATAAACTAAATTGATTTCACTGATTTTCATTAACTGATGGGGTACTACTGAATTTTGTTAACTGGTAGAATCCTACAAAGTTCTATTGGCTAGCAAGATTTACTAAGGTTTGAACTGAATACTAAACCATAACTGTGACTTATTACTGATGCTACTATTCGTGACACTACTGAGACTATTGTATAACTACCATAGCTCTAGGTAAACAACTAAGGTTTCAAGTATTAGATACCCCCAAGACTCGATGGCATCAAAAATAAATCATAGCATTAACTTGAAAGGCATAATCATATGCACTTGATCATAACTCATTAATAGAGATGTTCCATCAAACACTTGCATGATATAACTTGCACATAAGGAAACATGACATGATTGTTTTTGCATTTTCTTTGTTTACATAAGCAATTTATCAAACACTTGGAGGACATAATCCATGCACATGACACTAACCACATATGGTCACCATAATTCAAATCCCCATTTATAATTTTAAGAGTTTAGCATAGATTTACAAGATTCTATACATATATCAAATAATTCCACATGAAACATGTAACAAAACATGGGTTAGAAACCCAATTAATCATTATAATCATGAATATAATCAAACCCAACATGAAATTCATGTAATCAATACACTTGAGATTTTAAAAATAAATTCTTGAACTCCCATGGAGGAAGGGACCTATGAATGAACACTTGACATACCTTAAAAATTAAATTCTAAAAGATTAATGGTAAGTTCTTGTGCCTTGAATTGAATTTGAAATCTCCTAGGGTTTGTTCTTGAGAGAAACTTATAAAGAATGAATGGTGTTTGCTGTTAGAAAGGATTTAATTTTGTGTTTTATGGATGATAGTTATGGGAAAAAGACCCAATTACCCCTGAGGATGCGTCTTTTTAATGACTAAAAATTGACCTAGCAACGTATAGAACGACATGCCATATTGTTGACATTGACGCGATGGCTAATGCACCGCATCGAGCCCATGACGGTTCACTGGACATTGATTGGAAGCTGAAGAAAAATATTCATCGATGCAATGGCGATGCGGCGTATCGATATTGGGTCGATCCACTGGTTTGAACTTTTAAATGTTATCCAAACAAAGTTTAAAAAACCTGAAACTTGTTCGAGAATACCCAGTGATATTCCTGATCATGATTCAACCTAAAAATCATTACTGTAAGGTTATGAGGGTCATGAAATAGAGTCACCAACCTACAAAGGCTAAAATCACACTATGTCTTAATTCTTAGAAAAAAATTTCTAAGTCTTGGACCCCTTAACAAGCTTTAAAGGTCTGAGTTAAGCTTAGTATTTTGTGGGGTCTTACAAAATCATAGGAGGAGATATAACGGGCTTGGAGCCAAGATATCCCCTCGACAATTCCTTTTCTTCTTTGTTGAAATAAAATGGTGTAATATACACCATGCAACTCAACTAGGCCCAATATATAGAACCTCTTCTCAAAGCTGGTTAGGAACTAAAATGCATCCTCTTCTAAGGCCCTTGTGATCCTTAGTGTATTTAATCTATGAAATTATACAGCATCTTCTGCTCCTCAGATATCATGAATGGTTGGGATACTAGCTGTGGAACTACCAATACTGGTGAACCCTCTACATTGGGAGCCACAATTAGGTTGCGCTCCTATACAAACTCTACTCTTGCATACCCCTAACAAAATATCTAGGGCTCATCCATTGGCTGATTTTGGGTGTATATATTCACCTAAGTAATACATTTTCCGATGCTTTAACTCAGTTTCAAGAACAAATTCATATATTTTATTGTACTACATGATATATTGATATGTGTGAACAAAAAATATGATTAGCATGTTTCAGGCAAAAATGAGACTAGAAGTGAATCAAATAAATAGGGAAATAAGAAGGAGCTAGATATGTAATAAGAGGGAAGTGTTGTACCTAAAGAACCCTTTGAGCCATACAATTGGGCCAAAATAAATAATGTCCACATCGTGAACTTGGTTGTGGTAGCCTAAAGTTCAGTAGCATTTATAGAGGGTGTGCTACATAGTTGTAATCAATTTACTGTCCTCCACACTGCAAGACCCATAGTTCAATGAAACTCCCTCACTTAATCATCAAAATCCTAATGGTGTTGAGATTAAGTAATCCATCCCTACAAATACCCCAAAGACAACCTACAATAATATCATTAAAAAATTTAGAGGAAAATAGAAAGCACAAAGGTTTTCATTAGGATTCTTTATTTTGAACTCTAATACTCATTACTTTGGTATGATTGACAATAATTGTTTTATTCACTTTTCGATTATGAGTAGTTAAACACCCTTGACCTAGGGTTATGGATAGAACATGAATATGTACTATTTTTTTTAATCAATAATCTTATTTCTCATTTAATTTATCTTGTGTTCTTATGCTTACATTTTTAGTATCTAGAAAGCATTAGAATAAATGTGTAATTCTAATGTAAACTGAACATGGGAACAAGATAATAAGACGAAGAACATGGAGGTCTAGATCATTTATGGCTTGATGATAGTGTTGAGTTACGGCTTCAATAGTGATATACCTAGTTTATCTTATCTGACTATAAGTGGGAAGGTAAAGTTAATGCATATGAATTGTAATATCACATACCCACTCAATGATGTAGTTGTGAAGCTTGTTTGAACATGTGATTTAGAGAATGACCATTCTCGAATCATAAACATAACATGGAAATCAACAATTAGAGACATAAAGTTAATTAAGATAACTATAATTCTATACATGTTTGTGAGTAATGTCATATCCCTAGAATATACCTTAAATACTAATTACAACCCTCATCAAAATTGTCATTGTTTTACTTAATTACTTATGCAAAATTAAAAGTGGTACAACTTTGCCATTTTACTTTATAATCCATTCTACTTGTTCAAAATATTAATAGAAATTAGATAAAGTGAATTGTTAAGAACATAGTTATGTTGGTTTGATATCTAGCTCAAAAGATCTTTTTCATTACTTGATACAATCATATGCACTCACTTGTGCGGTAGACAACAACAAGTATTTGGTGCCATTACTGGGACCTAAGAAATTTAATAACTTTATAAATTGTGTTTTTACTAATATTGTACAAGTGTTGACAACTTGATCTTAGTGTATACATTTGCTAGTACAATCTATTCTTCAAGCTAGCAAGAGAAAAGAATTGGTTGAACTATATTTGGAGCCTAAACAAGTATTTCATCAGCATAGAAGAGCGACAGCTCTCCAATACCCAATTCAATAGATTCAATTGCTCATCAACAAGAGACATTTTCTTGGTGGAAATCTCACTCACTAATAATGTCACCTTTAACATTGATAGATCAGAAGTTGAAGGACGATTCAAGGTGAAACAAAATATGGTGCAATTATTGCACACAGGGGAGAAGTTCACTAGTCTATCTCATAAGGATCCATAATATCACTTGCAAAACTATTTTGAGATTAGTGGCACGTACAATCTCATGACCGTCTCGTCTGACTATGTGAGACTCACACTCTTCCCTTTTTCTCTACTGGTGAAAGAAAAGGGGTTATTGAAGGTAGAACTTCCTTATTCCATCACCACCTAGGATTATTTGAGCAGGAAGCTTTTGATCAATTTCTTTCTATCTAGGAAGACTAAAAAATTAAGAGTGAGATCTTAACCTTCAAACAAAAATATGGTGAGAATCTTTATCAACCATTAGAGAGCTTCAAGTCAATGCTACAGATTTCCCACACCATAATCAAAATTGAGGTAATGTGAGCCTAATATAAAATTCTTATGGATTCAGATTAGGTGGAAAATTATTGGAAAAGACATATGATGAATTGTATACACTCTTGAATCACTTATAAAGGGAAATCCCAGAATGGAATGCTAATGTTTTGGGAAGTACCACAAGGATGGTTGCAGGGTTATTAGAAGTGGAACAGTTGTCATCAATAAAAGTGAAAATTGCTTCTTTGTTGGATAAAATTAATACCTAATTTAGAAACTTGAATTTGGAACAACAAAAAGCTCCATGTACATGGTGCATTAAACCAGACTTGATGTGATGTATAATAATGATCCATTTGAAACATTTAGGGGGAATATAGAATTAGTGAACTTTGTGGGAAATATAGAACTTTACTTCTCTATTGAGGCACAAGCAATAATAAATAATCTATAACATTCTAGTTTAAGTCATCCTCTATCTTATATCTTTTGTAGGGCTATCTAGAGGTTATGGCTACCTAAAACACAAAGGAAATCAATGTTATGGTTACACTTATAATCCAAGTTGGAGGAGCCACTCCAACTTCTCATGGAGTCTATATCAAGGGAAGAATGTCAACAAAAATTAGTATAGGAACTAAGTCGGGAATTATTAACTTCAACCCCGGGTTCAGGATAGTAATACTAATGCTCAATCTTGGAATATCAAGGAGATGTTAAAGTCGATCACAGATAAAAAAGCAAAAATGGCCACTGACATACAAAATCAGTAGTTAGGGACAAAGTCTTTAGAGGTTCATATTGGAAAAAACTTAGGGGTGAAAATACTTGTCATGGCCCGATTTACAGGTGATGATGGCACCTACTATAACCAGCCAGTAGGAAATTCAATACCATAACTTGGAGCTAATACAATGGGTTAATTAGGTAATAAATGCCAGCATAGGACAAAATCAATGAACATAACCTAATAATAAATAGTGATCTAACATAGATAATAAGACAAATATGAATGCCAATCCCACGACCTGGTATAGTTAGTACAAGAGCATATAATATCAATAATACAACCAAATAGTCCAAAACTATCCAATACATCTGTCTCAAAAGAAAAGACTGAATGACAATTAGATAGAGGAAAATGGGTGACTCGAACTCCAAGAGCTCACCTTGTCTGTGGAATGTTAACACAGCACGAACTTGAATTAACGGCGGCAGCTAGTACTAGAATCTACACCAAAAAGGTACAAAAGTATAGTATGAATACGAAACAACGGGTACTCAATAGGCATTATTGACCAACTGAGCTAAGTCATCATATAAAGATTATATAATGCAAGATAATCATAGGTTAGGAAAGTTACAGAATTGAACCTAAATCATCTCTATCATCACTGTATATATTAAATAATCAAACATGAATAAAAGTATAACATATGATATGATCACATGTCAATACCGTCATATATAAGAAATAACAATTCAGAATCATAACGCATCATAAGGTACAACCATAAAAAACACATGTACAAAGTTGGATCCTATATGCTAACTGGTACATAAAGTAAAGAGCTCATCACGACATCCCATTGTACCAGAGAGTATACCAAAGAGAAATATAGAATTTAATCAATAACCATCATTACTTAACCATGATTCCATGGCTTACCCATATTCTGCCACCACTTAGCAATTACCAAATGATATGCCATGATCCACCAATTATCCAATAGTCATTTCAATAACTATAATTATCCATCAACTAGCTACCATTTATTCATAATTCACCATTTTTATCAACTAGGCATCCTAAATCATTAACCACCATCGTATTAATTAAACACCACATTTGTATCATTTTTACTCAATGTAAATTTGGTATACTTTTAAACATATGAATAAATACGTAGAATTTGACTAACCATTATTTAAAGCTTCAATTTTCTGAATCGAAATGTTACACGGTGCTCATGACCCAGGGGTACCACAAGCTAACCCATGAGTGATATCTGTACCTATACACTGCATAATATACATATAATACACGAAAAACCTTAACATGTAGGCCATAAGGTTCAACTGAAAAGATATAGTAACATCCCTGGGGTAATTAATACACAAAACAACTTAATATAAAACTGAATACTGAATTTGATAGCTAAATCTAACTAAATTTGAAAGCCTCTAAGTATTATCTGAATAAGGAGTCGAAGAAACATGTGTGCAACTAACTCTATAAAACTAAACTGAACTAATAAATGAATAACTCAAATCATATTATCCTCGGATAGATAAGGACTCACTACAACACTGCTAGTCTGGAACTCATGGATCTGGACCTACGGTGTAACATGAAAAGAAAGTACCATAGCGCAAATGCGCCAGTACAATTGGAGTACTGAGTATATGAGTGACTGAAAAGAAAGTACCTATGCTGGCTATGTAGTTCTGGAACACAAGGATGACTGCTAAGAATCACACTCTAAACTAGCAGGTGAGTTCCCATCCTTGGGTTCACTCGGTGCTAACTTCTACTCCCATCTGAAGGGACTGAACATGATTCAACTAGCTGTACATGGACTGAATAACTGACATCTGTTGACTGACAGAGTAGTACTATTATCTGAGAGTTAACTGAGATCATGATATTTTTGATGTTTCCTGAGTCACATGACTAACTGAGTTCTATAGAGTATAGCTTGACTGATATTTATCATGGAACATGACATGGACCTAGGCACACAACTATGTTTTTCAGGTACGAATACCCCCAGGACTCGATAGAAGAAAACTGTCACACATGACATAACTTGATCACAAGATTAGAGTCCACAATTCACAATATTATAAGTAGGGGATAGTATACTTCATGTATTTATTCACATCTCAACATGGTAGGGAGAGCATAGATACATTTCGTGTATATAATTCATTTTTCCATTATCACACATGCATCATGCCACAACAACAACAACAAGACATAAATAGCATGGAAATTCATATGGAAGTGTATAACTAATATGGACTTGTCATTTAGATATCATGGATTCACGTAATTATGGGTTTCTAGCATCCTAGGCATTTTATCAAACACCTTGCATGCATTCTTTAAAGCATAAGTTGATTTTATACTTGCATCACATTAAACCGCCTAAAGTTCATGTTTTTCAACTAACAACCACATATATTTCATGAAAACATCTTTAGATATCATTTTGAAACTTAAACAACAATTACCAACATGTACATACTTATATCACAACAAAAAGTTTACAAAATAACATTTAAAAAACATGTTTCTTGAGCTCTATGAATGGATTGGATCCATAGATGAACACTACGCATACCTTAGATTAAGAATTCGTGGAATCTATGGTTGAATTTGCTTGAAGCTTCAAACCCCAATGGAAACCCTAGACTTGTTCTTGAGTGAATTTTGATAAAATTAACGTAAAGGGCTGATTTGGGGCATTTTAGGTGTCCGTTTTAGGTGAATTTGGTATCGACGGAAAGCTTATTAAATTATCTATACATTGGTAGGTCATGGGATAAAATATTCATAGTATAATGAGAGATATGCTCTTTTGAAGTTGAAAATACCAATATTCTTCTCAAGAATTCAATTGGTAAGGAATGTTTTGGTTCGCACAATAGATAGGACATATTTGAGACCTTAATTAACATAAACCTTGATCATGAAACTACCAAGGAACCATGATGTACTATGCATGATCTTGTAACATGGAGCTAATATTGAGTTGGATTTTTTGGGGTATTACATATTAAAATCATCATCCAGAATCTAACTGGGAATATAAGTCATCAAAAATTGAACCGAGAATAATCATCATCAAGACTTGAAATTGAATTATTCATCAATATCGTCAAGACTCAGAATTAAAAAGGTCATAAATATAATCAAGTCTCAATATTAAACAAGTCATAAATATCATCAAGACTCCGAATTAAACCGGTCATAAATATCATCACAGTATCCCCCGATCTTACTGGGCATTAATATATAATCATAATATCCAAATTTCTTGAATAAATAATAAGCCCCACTAGGGATAAAGTAAATAACAAGCCCTATGAGGGCTAGATTTAATAGCAAGCCCCACGAGGGATAAAGTAAATACTAATCCCCATGAGGGATAAAGTAAATTAACATAAAGGACAAGCAAAGAAGAGTATACCTTAATTATTCACCGTTCATCATCAATGTCACCTTATCAACATAATCATCATACAATAAGACTTCTCATTTTTACTACAACACATCTTTCCAAGATATAACAAGTAAAAAGTATTATCAAAGCTAAGATGTCAGAGCCTAAGGTGGGTTAAAGACCCCTTCAAATACTCAAGTTCCATGTTAATCAGTTTCTACCCAAATTGAGATTAAGGTATCTAAATCAACTCTTAGATGAAAGTAAGCCAAAACTATATTCAAGATAATGGTTCCACCTAAATGCTATCACTAAACTCCCTTGAGACTAGAGCAATTTTATTAGAATAGGCACTATGGTCATTCTTGCCCTAATAATGAGTGACGAGGTCACTTTTTATCTAACTAAAATAATTATAGAGCCTCCTCATACTAAACATAAGGCATTAGGTCTAATTCATTAAGGTTTAAAGCCTCAAGCTAAGTATTCTACTATAGGTGTCTAAATGACCAAAAAGGGTCAACTAATCCTAATCCTTGTATCTCAAAAATCCAATGCGTAAAAACCCACCTCAATCTAATAAGATATCATAATTATACTTTAACATGGATCAATCTAACTAGGAATAAGCCTATCCTACCTTAATTATAAAGAAAGCTGATGAACCGCTAAACCTTAACTTTTACCTACCAAGAAGCTTCTTCAAGGCACCAAGCTATCAGAAACACAATCTACATATTACAACAAGAACATTTATACCCATATTGCATTATTGTGCTTTGGATACAAAAACGACACCAAAAATCCAAGTGGGTCTTACATACAAAAAACACGTTTGCGAGATAAACCCAAAGTTCATACACTACCAAGAAATCATAACCCTCATGAAAAAGGTGAAAACTATGATTATTTAGGGCTAAATCAAGCCCCCAATCTATTTTGGATTTTGGCAAATAATTCAAGAAATTCAACCATGAAATGGAAGGATTCATACCTTAAATCTGATGTTAATCGCAAAAATATATTTTAACTACCCCCAATCAGTTTTGTAATTTCATTCAGCTATATCCAATTCCTTTGAAAAGCAACAATTGTATTTTGATTTGGGGAGACTTTGAATTTAGTGTAATTGAAGAATGGACGCTTTGAATAATAATTATGGTATATTTCTCTCTCTTTTCTTCATGAGTAGCTAAACTTTCAATGTCTTGGATTATGTTGAACTAAGTTACAATTATGTTTGGGTTGTGATGTATTTGTGGGTGAAAATTCCAAATTACTGAAAGCTCACACCATCCTTGGAAAAGGGGCTTGAGTGAATTCTTGGAACCTGTATAATCCTTGAAAGAGGGATAGGGATGACAAAGCAATAGGGGACAATTGATGGATATAGTTTGCGAATTTTCACTATCTTAGACATAACGGTGATTAGGAAGTTGACTATATCTTGGCCATCTTCCTAGAAATAGTGATGCCCAATTAAGGTAATAGGTGATTGTAATTGGCACACTTGATAGGTACCCGAAAGGACCAACGTGTGATATTCTAGAGGGTTTGTTGACAAACAAGACTCAAGGACCTTCGACTTAGCCTACCACATAATTGATAACTAGAATGTACATTAAATTATCATGCACCCATGCATAACTTGCACTTAGGTAGACTGATATGACCTGCCCTGAGGCCTTGGTGTAACGGAGGTCCAAAGTTTGTCCAGGACCGGAGACCACCCCCATTACCCAACCCAACCTCTAGACACCTACCCTGAGCTGGCTGAATTCTGAGCATGTACTAAAATAGTGTAACAGATAACATAAGGAATCTGGGAATATATCACAACCATGACCGACCCAACCGAGTCCAACCATCCCATACCAATAGCCCAACCATACCAAAACAAGGTCCCATAAACCAGGTCATAATAAAGGATGTTCCAAAACATAATATAATTAATCCCAAAACAAAATAGAATCGAACAACCAACAATACTATCCAATGATGTCAACCCTTCAGCTTATTCCAATGCCAAGGTTGACACCTATATCGATCCCTCCCATTCCAACCCATAGAATTACCACAAAGCCTCTAACCAAAAGAGTAATAAAATCTTATGGGACATGCCCCCAACCATAGCCAAGACTAATATCCAAAATAAAACCAAAATGCCTACAAATATCATAACATGAAATGGAGCCTTCTGAAAGGACGGAAGCTCACCACACCATTTAAAATAGTGTCCCTGAGTCAATCACTGTGTAGGAGGAGTATAACGGCCAATTCCTGCATAGTATAGGTATACAACCGCCAGTAGACGTGGTTAGCGAGAGACTGCTAATATGATCTCAGGGTAAGGATAAGATAATGCCATTTTTAAAACCAAGAAAAACCATACATATGCACACAACCGTACATATATATAACCATATGGAGAAAAGGGATCGGGTTTAGCATGGCTTTAAAACCTTTACCTGGGTTGTGTATCCTTCCCGTCCTAAACCAACCATGGGCTATATGAGCTTATCTCCCCTGCTGAAAGGTCCCTAGTACGTGTAGCCACATGACTACAAGAGCATTCCTTAGGATGACTAGTACATCCCCTAAATATAGTGTGACATCATGCACACGGTCACCAAGACCAACCTCATATGACAAATATGAGTTTCCAACATTTTCTAGCAAGCATCATCTATAGCCAACCATTTATAGGTTTAAGGGACTTTCAAGTGCCCTTCCATACACCATATTAAAACACTTAGGAAATTCCATGTTCCCCTTAAGCATAACCATTAGCCACTTACCATTCTAAGCCATTTAAACAATGCATAATTCTTTTTCAGTGTTTTAAAACATGCAAGAGTTACATTAAGAGTAGTCAATGCAACGAACATATCTTTATAAGCACTATATTACACACATTGAGGGCATAATATGAACAAAACAAACTTCAAATACCATTAAACCATTCCCATTCAATCCAATTATCCAAAACCACCATTAATGTATATTAACGCATAATTAAAACCATGGGAAACCATAACCAACCATTTAATATCAAAACCATAAAATCATAGTAAAAACTAAAATCATACAATCAATGAAATAATGAAAACATTTATAAAACCAGGCCTTTAGTTAGAATTAATAATTAGGGAAGAGAACATGCCTTAAACAAAGATGATGATAGAAAGAAATCACCATGACAATGTACAAATTGATCCTTTAGTTGAAACCCTAGCTTCCTTTGCCCAAAAGCTCGTGAGAGAAATATGGAATGTTTTAGAGAAGCTTTTAAGAGTTAATGAATGGAATAATAGGGAAAATAACCTTAAAAGTAGCTTATAAGTTGAGGGACCCTATTAGGATAAGTGGGGAAATATCCAGAATACCCCCAATTATGTTGCACCAAATCCCCTCACAGGCATACAACAGACACACACGAGTCGTACCCTCCAATATGATTGGTATCCTTAACTCATTTCCTGGCCTCAACCCTTGGATCAAACATAGTGTTGTATTGATAGCATACGATCTATACCCTTAATATGTACCCCTAGAAAATTTACACCTAAGGAAGAATTAGATGTTCTCCACCATATGAGTCATGGGTACCCCTAGAAAATTTACACCTAAGGAAGAATTAGATGTTGTCCACCATATGAGTCTTGGGTACGACTCGTACCCTGGCTTACGGTTCATGGTGATCCATTCGTACTCAGATCCAACCTAAGTAACAAAGTCTAAGATTAAGTTAAGGAACCAAACAATCAATAACCACCAATCCGACTCATACCCCTAATTCGTATCCATTCTAGTAACAAAAATACATCCCACCAGCCAACACCTGTCAGCATACAATTGGACCATAGCGTCCATAACACAACATATGGCTCATACCCATGAGTAGTATTGCGTCCAGATATCAAAACTCTAGGATATTTTCTAAGGTCTAAAAACTAGGGTGTTTCAGTCCACCCCCCACCCCCCCGCTATGAATAATAATCCCCGAATGACAGAAAAAATAGGGTAACAACATGCAAGAGTTATTTGCATTGTCATATATATTCCCAATCTTTAAAAAAGTTCAAAAATAAAGAGGCAAAGATATTAATATTTCCTTTCCCAAACTCTAAAAGTAAAGATGTGTTGAGGACATATACCATGCGCACGAATCCCAGGAGCAGAAAACAAATGCAAATATTTAGAATTCGTTTCCTATTACGCTTCCCATGGAGCTTTTTCAACCCTATGGTTGTGCCAATGAAACTTAACCAAAGACACATCCTTGATCTGCAACCAATAAACCTGCCTATCGAAGATCTCAATCGAGACTTCTTCATAAGACAAAGAATCCATTAGACCCAATCCTTCCAAAGGAACAACCAAAGAAAGATCACCAATACATTTTCTCAACATGGAAACATAACAGAACAGATGGACCAAGCTCAAGATAGAAGGAAACTCCAGCTCTTAAGCAATATCACAAACTTTCTGCAAAATTTCATAAGGACCCACATACCAAGGACTAAGCTTTCTCTTCTTGCCAAACCGCACTACTCTCTAAAAAGACCGCAAAAAGTAAGATATGAATTGTGTGCCATAGTAAAAAATAATCAAATCAGATACCCCATGCAGCTCTATAATCTCCTGAAGATATAGCTTAGCATAATCATCTGCCGAGAAGGTAGTCCACACTACAAAAAAGTGCACAGACTTAGTCATCGTATCCATAATGAACCAAATAAAATCATATTAATTCCTAGATGGAGGAAGACCACTAATGAAGTCCATATTGATCACTTCCCACTTCCATTTAGGAAAATCAATTTCTTCATACAACCCTCTTGGCCTCATGTACTTAACTTTAACCCGTTGACACATCATGTACTTATCCACAAAATCAGCTACATCCTTCTTTATACCATACCACCAATAGATCTCCTTGAGATCATAATACGTCTTAGTCAGGTTGGGAAGAAAAACATAGCACAACTCATGCACCTCAGCCAAAATCATTTGTCGCAACCCATCGACATCAGGAACACACAACCTCCCTTGGTACTGTAAAGTACCATCACCACCTATATCAAACATCACTACCTTTTGCCTTCCAACGTCACTCTTAATTTTCATCAAGATGGGATCTAGCACTTGCTTCTCCTTAATCTCTGAACCAAGATATGATCGAACCATATCTTGCACCACCACATAACTAACCATTGAATCCAAGAGGCAAACTTCAAGATTAGTCGAGCGGTGAATATCCTTCACCAATTCCCACTTTCTTGCCTCCACATAAGCCAAAGTCCTCATGGATAACTTACTAAGAGCATCATCAACCATATTAGCCTTACTTGGGTGATAGAGAAGACTCATATCATAATCTTTGAGAAGCTCAAGCCATTTCCTCTACTTGAGATTAAGCTCTTTCTGGGTAAACACATATTGTAGACTCTTATGATAAGAAAAGATGTCCATGTGCACACCATACAAATAATGCCACCATATTTTCAAAGAAAACACAATCTTCAATAGCTTCAAATCATGAGTAGGATAATTCCTCTCATGTACCTTCAACTGCCTAGAAGCATAGGCAATCACCTTCCCATGTTGCATCAACACACAACTAAGCCCTATCCAAGATGCATCACAATAAACCATGAACCCATCATTGCCTTCCGACAAAGTCAAATTAGAGCCAAAGTTAACTTATCCTTTAACTTCCAAAACTCCCCTCACAAGTATTTGACCAAACAAAACTTAAGCTTCTTCTAAGTTAACTTAGCCAAAGGAGCATCAATCAATAAATAGCTTTGCACAAACTGCCTATAATACCCAGCTAAACCCAAGAATCTTCAAATATTGGATGGAGTCGTAGGTCTAGGCTACCTCTTCAGCACAACAACCTTTTGTGGATCCACCATGATCCCTTCACTGGAAATATGATCGAAGAAAGTTACAGCGTTAAACCAAAACTCACACTTGGAGAACTTAGCATACAACTATTATTCCTTTATGGTCTGGAATACTATACAGAGGTGATTAGCCTAATCCACCTTACTCTTTGAATAAACCAGAATGTCATTAATGAACACAATAATGAAGACATCCAAATAATGGCAAAAAAACTCTATTCATCAGATCCATAAACACCTCCATAGCATTAGTCAACCTAAATGACATCACCAAAAAATCAAAGTTCCCATACCGAGTATGAAAAGCCATCTTAGGGATATCCTCCTCCTTAATCTTTAACTGATGGTACCCAGTCCGAATATCTATCTTAAAAAAGAACTTGGCACCTTGCAACTGGTCAAATAAATCTTCTATCCTTGTAAAAGGATACTTGTTCTTGACTATAACCTTTTTCAACTGCCTACAGTCAACTCACATCCAAAGGGAACTATTTTTCTTGCTCACAAACAACACCAGTACACCCAAAGGAGATACACTAGGGGGAATAAACCCCTTATCTAGAAAATCCTTAAATTTCTCATTGAGTTCCCTCAACTTAGTCGGAGCCATTTTATTTGGAGGAATAGAAATTGGACGAGTATCCAAAATTAGATCAACACCAAACTTTATTTCCCTATCTAAAGGAACACCAGGAAAATCATTCGAAAAAACCTTGGGTAAATTATTAACCTCTAGAACTAACAGGAAAGAAGAACCTTCTAAGTTAGAATCTTTAACCCAGGCCAAGCGATAAAGACAACCTTTAGAGATTAACCCCCGAACTCTAATATAAAAAATAAACCTCCCTATAGGAGATAAAAAAAGACCCTCCCACTTTATAAATGGTTCACTAGAGAACCTAAAGATAACCCTACGGGTCGAAAAATCCAAGGTCATGTAACAAGAATGCAACCAACCCATAAAATGAATGACTTAATAACCAAAAGGGGTTGGTGTCCCCCACCTTATATTAATGAACAAAGGGAGTTGTTTTTCCCTAGTTAATAGAAAACTGCTTTGGCATGTTATTGTTACCTTGAAAGTGTATATGGTATAATGATACAACTAGGGTATACCTTAATGTTAAATGCGGTTCATGAATGGGATTGTGTGATAAATATTTTTTGTTGGGATCTAATAAGGGTTATATAGCTGAGTCGTGAAAGTGGATATTTGGGTGACCAAAACTGGAAACTGAGTTTGTCGATGCGAGGGTCAAGGTGACCAGGGAGGTTTGAGTCCCCCTCATTATTATTTCATGATTAGAGAGGTTTGATTCCCTTATAAATTATTACATGATTGGGTGCTTAAGTTACCTTAGTATATTTTTGGAGGTTCAAGTCCCCCAGGTGCACATATATGGGATTATTCTTTGGTTTGTATGGCTACACACATTAGGGACCGACCAGGGGATGAGAGCTTGGCCCGTATAGCCCGTGGTAACTTTTATATGACGATTGAGCTACACATTCAAGGCTAAAATTTTAAGTGTATGTTAATCATTGTTCCCTATCTCGGCATGACAAGCATATATTTATATGCATATGATTATATACATTGGTTTTGAATAATATTAAACTGACGATCATGACATTTATGTTATCCTTATCTCTGAGTGACGTGCTAGCATTCACCCCGCTAATCATCTTCGGATGTTGTCTCCATGTGATGCAGGAACTAGTCATACTTTTACTCCTCCTGCTTTGTTATTATGATCCAGGATCAGCTCATGCATTAATATTGAAGTATTTAGCTTCTATGTATAGCAAGTCTACATTTTATGTTTCGTTCTTTTACTTCTCAGACTATTCAGACTTATTTTAGCTATAGTCGAGGGCATTACCCGACACTTTATTGATATTCAGTTTTGGTTCTTATTAGAAGGATTGGTTTGGACTACTGTGGTTATTGGGCAGTGTCGGTCCGTAGTTTGGCCAATTATCGGTGGTTGGTTATGGATATGTGTTAAAATTTTTCTTAAGTTTATTGTACTTTATCTTGTTATATGTTTAAAATTCATCCTACTTTGGGATGTGTTGTGCTTGGGTTGGTTATGTGCAAGGGGTGATATCTATTCCATGTGGGACATGAGATACCCTTCACAGCCAGGCCCTGGTTTAAGTCATTACAATGATCTGTATGCACTATGACTTTGGTCCCTATTAAATAGGACCAAAATTTCTTGAATGAAAAACACACCGCAAATAATTCTTGCTCAGTAACTGTATCATTCCTCTTGGTGGGGTTTAATTCCTTATTGGCATAATATATTGGATGAAGGATCTTCTCTCATATTCAGCCTAGGAACACACCCAAGTCCACTCCTCTAGCATCGCACATAACCTAAAACGATAAAGACTATTTAGGGAACATAATGATAGGAGCTGAGATCAACTGCGCTAAAGTCATACAAAAGCCTTGAGATAGGTATCATCAAATACAAATTTTACCTCCTTCTCTAAGATATTGCATAGAGGATTTGCAATTTTTTAGAAGCCCTTGATGAACCTCCTATAAAATCCGGCATGACCCAAAAAGCTTCGTGTACCTTTAACTGAGACTGGTGTTAGTAACTAATCACGCTCATCTATACCATAGTTTTGGTGTAGGAAGATCATTGTCAAATATAATAACCCAACTTTGAGTTGGGTACGAATCCACGAGGAACAATTTGAGTAGTGATCAAGTAATTATGAATTAAAAGTCATGTACTAAATTCACACATGGGATACAAATATTTGGCGGTTAAACGATAGAATGTTGTTTGAACTAAATTTACTTGAAATATTACTTGAGAGTGACATTTGTAGATTAACTTTCAATAGGAGAATAGTCTTGGGATTATACCTTCCTAGGGGAAAATAGTGCATGGGTACTTGAGAATTAAATGAAAACTCTAGTTAATGACTATATGGGTAGAGTAGGTTAGGGGTTTTGATGTTAGTATTTTAACCAAACACCAAACTACCACCCATGGATCATTTCGGACACCTCATGGGTATGGCAAACAAATCAACCCAAAACCTCAATTGGGCATCTCTATTTCTAGGAAGATGTCCAAGACATAGAAAATCCACAATCCATCCTTATTTTCTAAGATAACATAAAGGACCAAACTAACATCTAATCATTATTAACCAATACTTGTTAACCATATCCCACTTTTAAAGATGTTATGGGATCTAAAATCATACCCGCATCCCCCTTTCGGGGTTGATGTGGAAGTTTTTGAATTTAGGACTTTCACCCATAAATTCCAATTCAGAAAACAAGTATTATTGAAACCCAACATCATTAACCAAGAATCTACTCTAAAAATCAAGACCTACACACATTTGCATCCTATTTCAACACAACCTCAAGATAGATATTTAGCTACTTATGAATTTTGGGAGAAATATACAAAAATTGTCATTCAATGCTTCTATTGAAGAGGCACAACAAGAATATTCTAAAATCTAACTCCAATTACACTTAAAATCCTTAGAAAATTAGCTACAATAATATTTCCCAATTTAGTAGGGTTTGTACAATCCAAAACATAAATCTTAGTTCCCCCTCTTCCTAAAAGTGAAAGGATTTTCGTCCTGTAGAGAATTAGAACAAGTTGTAAGGAATTACATAGCTGCCCCTAGGCTATTTTCCTCACCATTGCAATCACTAATGCTTAATCGTGATCGCGGTAAGCCCATCATGGCTGCGACTTTGACTATTTTTGCCTTGTCGTGATCGTGATCCTCAGACAATGATTGTGTTAACTGAGGGTCCATTCTTACTCCTAATTTTCCATCTTTTGCACTAAATTTTCCCTTTTTGGTCTCTTTTCATCTTACTTCACTTATTTTTCTTTATTTACCTGTAAACCTACAAACCATGGGAATTAGTGCATTCAAATGGCAATGTCGCCTTATTTACACGATTTAATCACAGTAGTGTGCATAAATTTGGATGTATATGAGTGGTAAATTTACCACTCGTCAACACACCCAACTTAAACCATTGTTTGTTTTCAAGAAGCACTACTTTATACTGAATGAGACTACGTAATTTTAAGACCATTTATATGACTAAATAATCACAATAACTTCAAACTTGATTAGCACTAATGAGTAGCTTTCAAGAATGGGTAAGCTATTCTCACAACTCCCCTCAACATTAAGTGCAATTTCAATGATGCAAAAGACTTTAAAGAACGACAATGCGACAATCACCAACTCTCCAAAAGTGACTCTCCTTCGATAGCAACTGAATTATATGCCTTTTTCTTATTTTCGGAAGATGACAATTTTACCCACCTCGATTAGGTTACATGCCTCCTCACAAAAGGAAATTCCCACACACTAAATACTCTAACAAGGGATTTAAGTTCAAACACTCACTCTCATGAATAATATCTTAATGCGAACAAGTATCATACCATATGCTTACCTTTATTTTCAGTCGCCACTACTATGAATACACTTGATTGGTGATCTCGAAGGACTTTTCCAATCTTGTAATGTAGGCACGGGGAATGTTTATGGTATCATTTGACAATAAAGTGACTACACCATCCTTGAACATCTACATTACACTATTCAATCAAACTTTGGGTCACGGGCCACTTAATTTGTTTGCAACTTCACACATGCCTACTTTCACTACCTTGATTTACCCATCATATTGAAAGCATTTTATTCTCAATTATTTCTTTTGTGCAACCTACGCTTTCCTTATTTTGATGATTCCTTTATTTTTCACTTTTTCACTTTCTCTCTTTGTTTAGCTTTTCGGAATCTACATACACTACCATGGCCCAAGGTCACCACTTCCAAAACTTACCACCCCTAACTTAGTATTTTGGCCTTAAGTTGCATTTTTAAGTTCAAATGGTTCAAGCCATATAATTTGGTTTCCAAAGAAAGGCTTGAAGGCTTAAAATGGGTAACTAAGGGTACTGTTCCATGAACGACTATGCTATTTAGGTTAAAGTGGGTTCCTGTGTTCCCAAAAGAAGGTCAAAGATAATTTCCCCGACCAAGCATAATCACTATTATCCTTGAGATACTTATGGGGCAAGTTCTAGATAATACAAGCAAGCATATGAGTTAAATAACTAGGCTCACTGCAAATGACATGAAAACTATTCTAGGAGGCCCCATTACATTTCCTACTAGAGATAAAAGGAAGTATTTACCAAATGCTACCAACTAAGGAATTTAGAGGAACAAAAAAAAGTATAGTATTGATGCAATATGGTTCACGTCCATACCCTTGATTTTCAAAAAAAAACTTGGATGAAGAGGGTTGTTTGCTTCGCATTTGTACCACGCAAAATTTGATATTGATGGCACTAACCCAAGCCATCATCTCATATTTAGGCTCTCATAAGGGAAAACCATATGGGTACTCAGACATGACCATAGATTTATGAGTTGTCCCAAAACTCCAATGCTATGGGTACTTAGACTTCCCCTACATCTATGGATCAAAACCTAATCTCCGCGATTTTTCCTTAAGAATGTCGTCACTCAATCTATCATAAGGAAAGTCTCATCCAACATCATCATAAATAAGATTAAAAAATAAAAATCTAAGAATGCAAACTAGAAAGTAAAAACACGAAAACCAATCCATCAAATATAGGCACCATCGAAATGCCCGATTATTACAACCAAAAATAAAAATTTAATCATCAAATCATTTAAAAACAAAATAAAAATATCCAAGGAAATATCTCAATCATACAGACTAGGGAAAAATAAAGAAACACCGATATGACCACCTCAACAAAAAGCTTGAAGTGACCCTACTGTCTAATTAAGAAAACATAAAAGAGTAAAGGGTGCTCCCTATAACCGAATCAAGGAGTGTCATCTCCCTCGATCTCTGCATCACTTCTAACATCATTTGCGTCTGACCATCTAACTGGGAACTTACCATCACTATTCTCTCTAGGAGATGGAAGTTTGTGTTTGGGTTTTAGGACCTTCTAAAGTCCCTTAATCTCTTTCCGCACCTTCATGAAGAATTTATCTCTCTTCTTCTTCATATTCCTCACATTCTTGTAGAATACTTGAGATCCCTATTTGAATGTGCTAAAGATGAGTAGGCCCTTTCAAACCAAGAAATAGTAGCCCCCTGCTTCTTCTGGTCCTCCAAGTACTCTTCATAGTTTGACCGAAAAACATTGGAATGATGGGTGGTTGACGAATCTCCCAACCCATGTGGGAGCTTAACACTAGCTTTTTGATTACTCTTATCTCGACGAAGATCTCATCAATCAACCCTAATATGAATGGCATATATGAATCTACATCATCCACTCCTGACCTCTCCAAGTTAACCTTTCTCTTTTTACTCTTCCCAAGATCTCTCTCTCCTTGGATCATCAGTGGGTAAATGGTGATCATAGAAGAGACCCCATAATATTCTGGGAACTCATCAACCCCAACTTGCCTACACAACTCCATGATCAATGAAGAAAATAAAATCATGGGCCCCTCTTTATTTCAATAGTGCCAAATCTCCATGAGCACAAATTGGCAATCATTCAAAGAAATATTATCCAAAAGGCAGGCCACCATCTTAGCATGCATAGTTGGGACATTTTTCAAGTTAGTTGTGGGGGAGACCCTGAAGAAAATAATGGTCAACCAGATCCTTGCTTTAGCAATTAAGTCACTCATCAGTATCCCAGTCTTAGTGGTAGCCCATGGGACCTCCCTCCCCGAGTATATATGCTCAACCAGCCATGTCCTAGGAGCACAATCCTTGGTCTTGTAGTCCCTCATATCAATATTTTCTAGCTATAAACTCCATTAACCTGATTCCCCTGACCTATTGCTCATTTACCTGGCATAGTTCTAGGGAAAAGCATATCCATCTTGTGGCCTTTAGCCTCTCATAGAAAGTCAAGAGTTTTTTATGCACCTTATCTAGTGAGATCCTCCTCTTTAGCGGTAGCTTCTTTCTCATGAGTTCCTTAAAATATTTTGTTTTATATTTCGAGTCAATGAAGTGGTTAGCATCATATCCTATAATTTGGTACCTAGGATCAAAATACAAAGCATAAATGTATAAGGTCAAGGTGAAAATATGTGCTATTTAACTGGATTGAACTAAAGGAAACGTGTATAGGATATGTGCAGGCTTAAAAATTTAAAGTTTGAGATTTGGACCAGTCTATAAGACTGGTCTCAATTATTGCGATCGCGATCTCCTTGGATCACGATTCATGAGATCTATCAGAGTAATGCTCCCAGTTATTGCAATTGTGAGAACATGCTTCTGATCGTGGTAACATGATTACATCCACATGACTGCGATCATTGTAACTGAGGCATGTCTAATCAAAATGCTTAAAACCTAAAACTACAAATTTCAATACCCAGTTATGTTCCAAATTAACAATTTACATTAAGAGCATGAAACATATTCCCTAAATACTCAATCATGCCCTTAGAACGTGTAAAAACAAGTAAGTAATATGTTTAGGAATTTAATCAAACACTTGGTGTGTGCATGTTATTCTTATCTATTTGAACAATTAGGGTACTCATGACATCCCCATAAGTGCACGCATAAAAATTAGCAGTCAATCACCTAACACAAACATAATTGAACAAAGATTTAGCATGCAAATTATAATTTTAGGCCAATCATAATGCATGAGTTCTACGGCCTACACATTAGCACAAAAAAGGTAATTTGAAGCACATACCGAGATGAGAATTTAGGGGAAGATGATTATGCACTTGGGATACCTATAAACAACCAAAATCATTTTAGAATTTTTAGTATTTTTAGAAGAGATGCGAATGAAATTGTGTTTGGTTAAATAAACGGTTCTTTTTTCAAATTGATCAAACCATGATCGCGAGCAACAGGCTACGATTGCCAATCCCACATGATCACGATCACGGACCTCATGCTATCACTATTATAACAATTTGGACAGTTAATGCTCTTGCTCTCATTGAACTACATCACCCCCAACTCAATTTTATCACAATTACCATTACTCAACATCATTAAAATGGAACTTCTTTGGGCACCTAATTTTTATTGATAAATCACAATAAATATAATCCACTCTAAAAATTAAAACAAAGGATATGAGTCACTTTCATAACGTGATGAGTTGCCTCCATCTAGCGCCTTATTTAACATTGTGGAACAACATCTTTTGATAGTCATTTAGGTTTTCCTTTAGCGGATTTGAATTATCGGCCTTAGTTTTGATCAATACTATGGGGACTAAGCAAAAGCGGGAGCACAACGATACTACTTCTATCTTGCCACTTTGAAGACTTGAACCTCTTACCCAATTTCATATCAAACATCTGAGTAGAATCGTTGGGTATTGGGATGAACATCAATAGACCCCTAGTTAACCTATGGATTATGAATCTCTTAGCCTTCAAGTAAGGAGCATCATTTTACCTTTTGGAATGGCATACTCCAAAATGTGAGGATTTTGTTTCTCCTCTCCAAAGAACATAATTTACTCGGATGGTCCAACTTTCATCACATTCACAGAGCATAATGTCAAAAAATGGTTGGAATAAGGTCCTCTTTCCAATTTTGAAGTTGCATTCTTCTTGAAATCCTCACTTTTAAATGAACTAGAGCCTTCACCAAGGATTTTCTTGGATTCTTTTTTCATCTCTTGTGCCATTTCCTCAATGTTGGAATCCTTCTTTATTTTGTCTTCTATTGTTTGGAAAATCACAAAGAATTTTTCAATATCAAGTTCACCATCAACCACATGGATTGATATCTTTTATTTATCATCTTCATTTTTAATAGTGGGCATATTCATAGTACTTGAAAGTTCGGCCTCCTCGCCCAATTCTTCTTTCTTTTTACTTTACCTTCTAAATATTGCTATGAATTGATGCAAGAGATATATGTCCTCCTCAGTTGTAGTCACCAGATCTAAGATAGTTAGAAGCATTGATTTAACATATCGTACTTGGCACGTTGTTCTTCCTTCATCAAATCATGAGACCTATCAACTCATAAGAAGAACTAGCATATTGTTAGCATAACTGGGGAAGGGGGCTTTTAGATAATCACTCCAATATCCGTCTTGACCACCACATAAAGAACAATCATACTCAAAATAGTACCGAGCTGGTGTACATATCTCTTTTGGGGACCATATTTAAAATTTTTCCAAGAGGGGGGTCTACCATAATATGGACATGGATTCTCAAGATAAGATTTGCAACCACCAAACTTATATTCATTCCACAATGCTATAGTGCCAAATACACAAAAATAAAAATCAATCTATCATAAGAAACACAGAAAATCACAAACAAATATTCACAAGTTTGAATTCAAACAAGTAAACTAAAATTTCAAACCAACTCAATACATTAAATTATTCCCCGGAAACGGCGCCATTTTGATCACGATCACCTAAATATAATTTTGTATAGGAATGTGACTCTACCTTCTGAATCATTCCTAATATGTTTGCCATAACCTCTATATGGAAATTTTCCTAACTTTCCTGACCCTTTAATAGCTTGGACAACATTTCTCCATCCTCGACTCAGTGTCATAATTTTCTAGTGGAACATATGCACCACCCTTCTCTTTATAGTCATCTTTTTTCTCCAATCACCATCACGCTCTCCACTCTAATCTTTGTACCTATACCCTTACTAGTTCCAACCTTAGTTCCTTTACCTAGAGTTCTAAGTGACTTGGTTAGACCTTAGCCCTTTGCTTGAAAACCTACCAACTCTCAATCTAAATACTTTGCCTCATCTTCTAAGTCAGAATCATAGCATATAGAGGCCTTAACATATGAGCTATAACTATATTTACCTTTTCAAAATTCATCAATGCGTAATACTTCATCAGTAGCCCAATCTTAATACTAAGTTTCACAATCTCTAGCACCACAAAATCATTAACCACTCTGTGCTCACTAGAAGCCCCAATGGCACAAGTGTCAAATCCCCTCTTCACCTCTGTTGTATGCCATCCTTGATCGGTGAGAGAGATCTACTCTAAAATCTCTGATGCTACTTCTCAGCATAGACTCATGAATGCTCCACCAGTAATCATATCTGCGATAGCTCTAGAAATTAAATTCAAGGCTCGATAAAATATTTCAAGCAAATTTTTCCCTAAAATTTTGTGATTAGGCACCATTATTAACTTCTTCTTAAACTAGAACAATGCCTCATACATCGATTCAGAATGTAACTGCCTAAGGATATATATCTCATCTTTCAACTACAACATTATGGATGGAGTGATTAAATGGCTTAAAAAGTACCTATGCAACTCATTCCAAGTGGTGATCAATCCTTGAGAAAGTTCCCCCAACAACAATGTAACTTCACTAATCAAAGAAAATAGGAACAACCTGAGTTTCAGTGCTTCCTGATCTACATAATGTGTAGTGTATGAAGTGTAGATCCTATTAAAGTTTGTGAGGTGCATATTTGCATAATCTATCGGCAAGACTGCAAACACACATTTCAAATTTATGAGCTAGCTCATAGCACTAGTAATGTCGAACTTCACACCAGGTGGCAAAGCAGGAAGAATAATAGCTTCTATACCAATAGGCTCAACGTAAACCAAATCCTCATCTTGATTATTATATGATGGTAAGTACTGATAGACTGGGATTACTTATACTCTACCCTAGCTATCTCTATCTTAATTTCCACCAAGGTATGCTCAATGATCTAATCTTAGTCTCTTTCTTGCTAGCTCTGCTATTGAGCTATCCTGCAAGTTTCTAATTTTCTCCTCTGGTCAACTGCTACTTCTAGTAATAATTTCTTAGTGGTTCTATTAAATATCTCTTGAACTACACCAGGATGAGAGGGAGGAAGTTCATGTGGATCATTTAGAACCTTTTAAGATCAATTTCATTTCTATGTTCTATTATGCTCTTTCTTTCCTTCTATTTTTAAAAAAGTTGGATACAATCCTTATTCTTCTTTGGAATCTATCCACTCAATATATCCAGACATCTATGAAAACCAACATGATTCATATGCCAATAGAGTATGAACACATCAATATACACAATTGATACCACAATAGGCTTTTTATCCAATAAGATATGAGTCAGTTGTAGGATTCTCTCTTGATTAGGATCAAGTGGAAGTAAGGGATTGCCTCTACTCTTTTTGTTAGGCATACATTGGCATACACCTAAATTAAAATTGAAAACAAAAACCCTTAAACTTTAACAACTTTAATAAATAACTCAATACCGTATTCCCTGGCAACGATGCCAAAATTTGTATGTCACCCAAGCACCTCATTATGAGGATAAAACAATCACTGTCAAGCATAGTAACCCATCTTGGTTGGGTCGAACCCACAGGGAATATGTGGAACTATCTCTAAAGTTTTCTAAAATCAACAGGCAGTATAGAAAACTAAATGGGGGGTTGTAATAGTAATCTGTGAAACGTAATAAGATATTGAGTCCTTTGGTTGTAATGAATCTGATACGAACACTCGGACAGTGTTCCCCCTGGATTTTTGACTTCGTAGGTTTATCATGCTTTTGTTGAACCAACTCAAGATGTTGCATGCAAAATATGATAAGTTATGTTCATTAACAATCATGTGAATGCCATAGGGAATTTTTACCTCTCTTATGAAGTAAGTAGTGAATATAAAGCTGGATCCTAAAGTTTGCAACCATTAAGAAATTTATTAAACTAAAGATGTTCTCAATACATGCAAGAATATCGATTTGAGAAAACATTGCATTTCATTTACTTTTTTAATCTGCCAGGGTTTCCATAACCTTAGCTAAGGGATTTAGTGGATCATTGTTGCAAGAAAATCATTGGAATTCAATGAAGAAAACATAGAATCAATATTACAATAACAGATGAATAAAACCCAGAGTCTCAAATTGAATAATCAATAAAAAAAATAAGAACTCAAGAATCCAAAAACTAAAAATCTAACCTCGAAATCAAATATATGTTTTTAAGCAATAAGCGTACGTAAACTAACTAAAATGTTTCAAAAGGGTACCTATATAATACATGGAAACCCCATGAAACCAATCCTAAATAAAAAACTAAAATCAGAGTCGGTGGCCACTTACAGGCCGAAGATAGCATCGATGGATCGTAGATGGACCCACATAGGTTCTAGTGTTAAAATTGTCAAAAATATCTTAGGAACACTATGAATTCTGACACCTAAGGGATGTAGGTACTACCTACGACCCATAGGTAGTCACTCTTAGGTGACAGTCTTAAATCTTCAACTTCTGGATCTCTAGACTTTCCACTTTCTGATATATAGGTAGTACTTACGCAAATAGGTACCCATGTACATATTCCAAACACTTCAATTTTTATTTTCTCTTGTTCATCTCTAAAACCTAGTTTCCTGCAAAACACAACATAAAATACATTATATCTAACAAAAAGACCTAAGTAACTTGCATATTTTCATTATTTTAACCGTCGAAAGCTCTATTAAACAATAGAACATCAACTACAAACTTCCCATATGTACCATACCATCCCCTAATCCTAGATTAAAATCCAAGTAAAGTCCTATATTAATCCTAAACAGAATGTCCAAAAGCTAAGGTATAGAAAATAAGGGCCAGCCTATGGTATTCAGCACACATTGTTGGAATTTCTTTATGAGTGTAAGTATAAGTGTCTTGTGATTTTCCTTGCATTACCATGCATAATTCCATTGAGTTATTTTATTCCATTGAGTAAGTGGGACTTCTTTATTATAAGGGTACATGGGTTGTATTGCTAGCTGCTTATTTCTTCGGGTAGTGTAACTTGTACATGTGCATAATTGTTTGTTGCTAATGTAATTCCATACCTTGATTCCCTTATGTCATATTGTTTTGCTACATTTATTCACACAGTTGGTTTTGAAATATTAAAATTAGAGGGGGTTAGTAATGTTCTTGATCTTAGAGTTAATGATTAACTGCCACAGATGTCTTAGGTTTCTCCTTATTAAGCATTATTGTATTGTATTATTTTATTGTGTTTCCTAAGGACATGCAAATGTTCTAAGTTAAGGGTGTTGATGTGCTATTATTTCATATCACTTTTGATGCTGAAAACTATGAGAAGATGCATGTTTTTAAGGCTATTTTGTTAGATTTTATGTGTTTTAGAGTGATTTTATAGGAAACTAGGTGTTGGAAGCTAACAAAGAAAAAAGAAGATGAAAGTTTAAGATTGACTACCTACTTGGGAACCTACCTAAAGTAGGTTCTACCTACCTAGATTAAGTGATATACCATAAGTATTAGATAAAGCAAGTATAGAGAATTAGAAGTAAAATTTTTGACCCTATCACCTATGGTTAGGAACCTACTGGGCATAGGTGCTAACTACTAGGCATAGGTAGCTTGGCATAAGTGGCAAAAAGTGAATTCTAGAGAGCCAAAAATTGGGCACCACCTACAACCACCCACCTACTGGATGTAGGTACCACCTACTGCCTGTAAGTCGGTCCATAGATGGTTGCCGACTCACTTTTCCAAGATCATTTTGGATTGATTTCCTAGTGCTTCCATGTAAACTATAAATATAATTTTGATTTTGTTTGTGAAGATAGGATCATATATGCCCTTTGGGGCTAAGTTTACATACTATATATTTTCTCATAAACACCTTTTGATTCAAAGATTGATTTTTGATCTAGGGATTCTTGTGTTCTTGGTTTTTGGTTGAATAATTGATTTGAGACTTTGGGTTTTATTCTTTCATTACTGTGAGATTACTTCTATATTTTTTTCTATGAATTCCATGAATTGTCTCATAGCTATGAGTGGTAATTCCGTTAGCTTTGGTTGTGAGAACCCTGGAAGATTAACAAAGTAAAGGAAGTTCCAAGTCAATATAGATAAATATTCTTGTATGCATTGTGGTTCCCTTCAATTTAATTGATTTCTTAGTGGTGGTCAACATTTACAACCTGCCTATATTCACTACTTGATCAAAAGAGAGGTAGAGAGTAGGAAAAAAAATCACAACTGTAATTTGGAGTTAATTGTTGATATAAGATAATAATCTTCATATATGATAATTATCTTCATCTAATTAACTAGAAACACAAAGGTTAATAGTTAATCTGTGATATTTGTTAAGGGTTAATAAGGCAACACTCTGAGACTCAAAAAGTAAAGAGTGAAATTCACTAAGGCATTCAAAAGACAGTTAGTCATACATAACTTGTGAGATTCTACATGCAAAGTATTGGAATAGGTTGATAGTGCATGATAAATCTACGGAGTTAGAATCCAGAGGGACACAAGGATAGTGTTCATTTCAGATTGACTACAACCAAAAGTGTTCATACTTGTCACTTTTTACTATTCCAATAAATCCCCTCCCCATCCCATTTACTTTTCTATACTGCCTAATGATTTCAACAAGTTTGAAAGATAGTTCTATGTATTTTGTTAAGACTAGTGCCTCAAAATCTGGAGATTAGTTGAATTTGCTGCTATAATTCAAAATATAGCTTTAAAGTAGGATTTAAATTTAGCTAAATAATGTTGCAATCTTGCAGAATTAAATTTATTAGATTTGCTGATCTTTAGTCCATAATTGTTAGAGATAATGATGGCTTATTTTACTCTTTTTATTGAGCTTTTCAGTTATGATTTTAGGTATAAATGTGGCAGAGATCAATGAAATGTTACAATGCTTTTTTCTCTTTCTTTTCTTTGTTAAAGATCTATTTTTCTCTCCAATAGATTGGTATCAAGAGCATTTCCATCTTGCGGGACATGTGAGAAGAGAGTGAATCAAAAAAACACAAGTTTTTTCTATATAACCACTCTTTAAACTGTTATCTTAAATATTATATAGAAAATGAATTCTAGAACAGGATTTCTTACTCCATCTGTCTTGAATGGTGAGAATTATCAAGCTTGGGAAATTAGAATGATGGTTCATCTTGAATCACTAGCTCTCTTGAAAGCAGTAGAAAAGGACTATGAAGTAACTTCTCTTGGAGATTATCCAATAGTGAATCAAATGAAACACCACAAGAAGAGAAAGACAATAAAAGCCAAAGACAAAACATGTCTTTCTCTGCAGTATCCCCTTCAGTTCTTACAAAAATTATGCAAATGATGTCCACTGTAGAAATTTAGGAGTATCTCGAAATGGAATACTAAGGAAATTAAAAAGTGCAAAATATGCAAGCGATGAATTTGATTTGGGAAATTTAAATGAAGAGAATGAAAGAATTAGAAACTATAAAAGATTATGCAGATTAGCTACTTGACTTGGCCATCAAGGTGATATTATTTGGTATGGATTTTACTGATGAAAGAATTGTTCAAAAAGTTCTTGTCACACTTTTAGAGAAATATGAAGACATAATCTCTTCTTTAGAGAAATCTAAGGATCTGTCAAACATTACCTTGATGGAATTTTTTAAAGCTTTGCAAGCATTAGAGAATAATAAGGAAATAAGGTTTTGTTAAAGGTGCTTTTCAATATAAATCATAGAATGATTCATATGATGGAAAGAAATAGAACTAGAAGCAAAGGCAAGGAAATAATAACAACCATCATAGGCGAAGTAATCTACCCTGCCCTCATTGCAAAAAGACTAATCACTCTCAACAAAAATGTTGGTGGAGACTAGATATCAGATGCAACAAATATGGTCAACTGGGCCATGTGGAGAGGGTATGCAAGTCACAAAAGCAACATGAAGAAGCCAAGGCTATTGTAAATAAATATGAAGAAGAGCAATTATTTGTAGCAACTTTTTTTGCAAGCAAAAGCACTTCTAAAAGTTGGTTAATTGATAGCGGATGCATAAATCATATGACCAATGATCAAGATCTCTTTAGAGAGAAAGATAGATCTGTTATTTTGAAAGTCAAAATTTGAAATGGAGAATATCTTGAGGCAAAAGGCAAAGGAATGATTGAAATTCAAAGACCTGTAGGTTTGAAACTTCTAACAAATGTTTTGTTTATTCCTTATCTTGATCAAAACCTCTTAAGTGTTGGAAATCTACTTGAAAAAGGTTTCAAATTATTGTACAAAGAAAAAGCATGTGTCAGTTAAGACTCTAATAATAAGGAGATATTCAAGGTCAGGATGAATGGAAGGAGTTTTCCTATAATTTATTAGATGAGGAGCAAGCAACAGTTGTCAGGTTGGAAAATCATTCTGAGTTATGGAACTAAAGACTTGGACATTATCATCACGATGTCATAATCTTCATGAAATAAAATAAACTAATAGAACATCTCCCGAGCCATGAGAAAAATTTGCCTGCTTGTGAAGCTTGTTAATATGGGAAGCAAAAAAGGCTTCCTTTTCAGAATTCATCATTGAAGTCAAAGAATAAGTTGCAACTTATTTACACTGATGTAGGAGGACCTTAGAAAACACCATATTTAAAGGGTAGTAAGTACTATATTGCCTTTATTGATTATTGTTCCAAATATTACTGGATTTATTTTTTGAATTTTATATCTGAGGTCATTGATGTGTTCTGGAAATTTAAGGCTTTCATGGAAAATTAGAGTGGTTGCAGAATTCAGGTGATAAAAATAGATAATGGAATCGAGTATACTTCAGAAAAGTTCAATAACTTTATAATGAAGAAGGAATTGAGCATCAGCTAGCGGTACCCTATATTCTTCAACAAAATAAAATCGTGGAAATAAAAAATAGGACACTAATAGAGAGGACAAGTTGTTTGCTCTATGAGAAAGGGTTGCTAAAGAAATTTTGGGCTGAAGCTGCCAATATCGCATTATTTCTGCTAATTAGATTGTCAAATAAGGATTTGCAAAAGAAGACACCATTTAAGGCTTGGTTTGGTTACAAACCTTTGCTAACAAATCTAAAAATATTTGGTTGTCTTTGTTTTTCTTATGCATCTCAGGTTACTAAATTAGTTTTGGTTCTAGAATATACTCCTGGTGTTGAAAAAAAGCAAGATTTTCTGGCTCAATCTACAGTTGAAGCAGAATACATTGCAGCTACTTTAGCTGTGAATCAAGCCCTTTGGATTCAAAAGTTACTGGTAAATTTATACATGGTACAAAAGAAGAGTAGTGAAATCCTTGTGGATAATAAAGATGAAATTTCAATTGCAAATAATCATGTTTCTCATGGAAAGATAAAACATTTCAAGATAAAGCTTTCTTTCTTAAAGGAGATGCAAATGAGTGGAGATGTAAACATGGTACACTGCAGAAGTGATTTCTAGAATGCCAATATTTTAACTAAGTCTCTACCTAGAGCAAGATTCGAGTTTCTGAGAGAAAGACTTGGTGTTGCTGCTGTTGATTCAAGGAGAAGTATTAAGAATGGTGCCTCAAAAGATGGAGATTAGCTATATTTGTTTCTATAATTCAAAATACATCTTTAAAGTAGGATTTAAATATAGCTAAGTAAGGCCGCAATCCTGAAAAATTAAATTTATTACATTTGTTGATCATTAGGACATAATTGTTAGAGATAATGATAGCTTATTCTACTCCTTTTATTGAAATCTTTTAGTTATGATTTTATGTATAAATGTGGCAGTGATCAATGAAACTTTACAATACTTTCTGCTATTTCTTTGTTTTTGTTAAAGATCTATTTTTTTCTCCATCATATTCCCCATGGGTTTGACTACAACCTACCTAGGTTACTATATTTTGATAGCAACCACTTTATCCTTCTATGGAGGTCTATATTTGGGAAACATAACCATCCTCAATTAAGTGGGAAAGTGGAGGTTTCAAACTACTGCATCAAGAGTATATTGGAGAAGATGGTCATGGTAAAGCATACTAATTGGTCTTGTATCAGAAAAACTTTAAAACCCTAATCAAAATGACCATAAACCATATAGAATCTGTAAAGGCATGAAATTGACTAGTTGAACATGAACATAAGGCCTTGTGGGCTTGAAAACAATTTAATTTATGTTGAGATGTGGTTGCACAATCAAGGGTGGAGAAATTGAATGAACCCAGTGAGTTTTAGTTTAGAGAATACGAAAGCTTCACTCTTTACAAGGCTCTTATGAAGTAGTTGCATGATGATAAGATTATGAAAAGGGAATTCAATTCTTGGTATATGGTCTTGCTATTTAATTTGAGGCTACATTATTTCCAAGAAAATTAAAGTCAAAGTAGTAAGATCATTTTTAGGTGATACAAGCTTTTCCTTATGGTGCAATTAATTTAGAAAGGGAAGTTGGTTCTAAATTCAAGGTGAATTCCAAAGATTAAGGAGTTATTTTGGTTTTACTGAGGAGGTGTCAATAGTCGGATGATCTATGTTGATGGCGCTTGATGAATCTTGTATCCATATTGTGTCGTGATGTAAAACTAGGCTCTTCTCGAGTGACAACCCAAGTTATACTTTATCACATTTTTTGTTTGTTTTTACATTTTTTGTTTGTCTTTTATTCATGGTTGTTGAAGTATTCCACTATTTTGAGAAATTTGGGCTTGTTAAAACATGAGCATGAGGAACTTTGTTAAATAAAGTGATGTTTACTTTGTGCATATCGCATTACCATTGTGTCATCGTACAAGTGAAAAGTGTGTCCAGTGATCAAAGCTCCAAGTTTGTCCCACTTGTGTGGATCGCATCACCTTTATGAGATCACATATCTCACACAAAGGAATGTAGAACCTATTTCTCCAATTCCTAAAATTCTAGGGTAAGAACATTATATGTCAAGTTGTGTGCACTGTCATAAATTTTTGTGAGCTTAATTAGGCTCGCATAACTGAAGGGTTAGTAAGTTGGACTTTTATTTTAAAGAAAAGAAAGAAAGTGACTTATTGTGCGAGCTAATCTTATATCCTCTACTTCAAAAATTGAACCAGTTCCTCTATTAATTCTCTGCCTTAACCATATGTTTACCATCCCTACCAATTGAAATTGTTTATACACTCACTTAGGTTTTCTTACCCATCTTCTTTGATCTTCAACAAGTCTTCTCGTAAGTCTTTAGTAATTTTTCTTGTTTTCTAGTTCAGAGATTAAATAAACTAAATTCCAAGTTTCAAGTGATATTTTTCATTGGTTGTATTAAAGCTTGTGTTTCAACATGTGATATCCCCTTTTTCCGTGAATCCCCATTTATCGTATTATCTTTTATTTGTCCTATGTTTAAATAATGGCCATTGTACATATATAGGGATCAGTATGAGTTACAGTGCTCATGGTTGAATCTTTGTAGAATAAAATAACCTTATAGAATGTTATATCATGGTTAAATTGTATTTACCTAAGAATACCTAATCTTTGGCATATTTCTACACCTAAGCATTGTATTTAACTCGTATTTACAACAAATCATTGATGAATTTTGTATAGAAACTAGCATATCCCAAAATAGATCCAAACACCTTTAGTAAATGTTGATGGGGAAAGCTTACCAAAGATATAAATATTTTCGTGGTGAACTTTGATACCTCTCGAAGCTAGAAGTGATATTAATATTTTTGTGGTAAACTTTGATACCTTTCAGAGAGATTTATGGTTAAAGATAATGACTTCCTTTACATTGAAATGAAAATCTCCCAATTACAAGTCATATTGGTTACTTTATATTTATCAGGCACTTGGCCAATATGGTCTAGACACTCATCAAACAAGTTGCATAAAATTGAGAGGCCATGTAGATTGAAGAAATATCATTATGATGATTTGCATCTGAGCGAATAGGACTCGATATAGTTGGATCAAAACTTGACTTTGAGGAGGAGAATGTGACCATTTTTTATTGGCATATACAAAAGTTGAGGTCTAAAGAGATAACTTCTATGAAAGTTTAATGGATACATATCCTTGTAGAGGATGGAACATGATAGATTGAGCTGGACAGGTTTAGAAAATATCCCCATATTTTTTATCAAGAATCATATTTCTCATTATATTCGACAATGACCATGCATTTTAGTAATGGATTATATAATGCCCTTAAGGTAATTTTTTAATTTTTTGTATATTTTTATCATACACCTTCCATAGATTTAATATAGTATTTTGATCTGGAGATATAAGTGACATGGTTCATGAACTGATCAAATGAGTATCAGATGAGGCTTTTAGTTTTCAAAACATGCAAACTAAAAAAATTTGACCGAAACCAACATTTGATTAAAACAGGCTTAAAATGGAATTCGTATAGTTCTGTTAGGTTCCAAATGTGATTTTTAAGTTGGTGGACAATTAGTTTAGTCCCGAGGCCTTTAGGAGTAGTTTGGGTCATTGATTAGAATTTCGGAAATCAAGAAACTTAAAGTTTACTTCAATCAATATTCGGTCAATATTACCCTGGGTTCACTGATCTGATAATTCCAACATGTCCTACATGTGATTTTTAGACAATAATTCATATTTGGGTTATTTTTACAAGGTTCTACATGAATCTAAATGGTCCATTTAAAGATATTGTGAAATAAGAGTTTGTTGTCTTAGTTGATATCTGGAGCAGCCGAATTTCTTCTTTTAGTTCACTAGGCTCTGGCTATGATCATGAACAAGGAAAAGGGGAGACCTTCAAAATCATAAAAAGGCCATCATGTTTTTTAAGGAATATAGAATTAGGGTCATATTTTGGTCAATCATTCTTCACATATCTGATAAGTCTGGGATCAGGTTGATTACAATGGCAAAGCGTGTGCCACATTGATAATGAAGAACACTTGGGAAAATTTTCAAACAAACTCCATCTTTTATTTTAAAGCTCATAACTCAATTTTGGGAGCTTGGATTTACATTTTGGGATAACTCACAAGGTGATTTTTGAGATATATTTAGTAGATATGATGTTGCATAATAAATTATTCATTCCCTGCTAATGTATTATCAATTTCATTATTTGATTAGTGTTTCAAATAAGGGGGAAATGGAGATTCCAGGCCTACAGTTAAGAAATTGAATTTAATTTGAGGGTTAAATTAAACTTCATTTTGTATGATTTTAGATTTGAGTTTCATACCTCATGGATGAGTTTCATACCTCATAGATTATAACGCTAAAACTACACCTCTCTAATGAGAATGTAAGCGATCGTAGTCAATATATAACCCAACTAGGTTGGGTTCGAATCCCACAGGAAATATGGCGTGAACTTAAGCTATTTGCAATTTAATCAACTAATAGCTGGATGTTTCCTGAAATGGGGGTTTTTTTAGTTGAACAAGTAATTGTTAATCACTTTGATCAGTGTTCGTAATCAAGAGTTTATGAAAAACCAAAATTATGTTCACTAGGGATTTTGGTACTAGTGGTTCAAGATTCTCACGGTAGGTAGGACAACAAGTTATATTTATCGAAGTTATACTTAAATTTATCTCAACCTACTTAAGCATTTAATTACCTAATCCTCTCGGACTTAGGGAATTTATATTCACTGCCTAGATTTTACCTCAGGTTAACCAACCTTGTTACAGCGTTGATTATTAAATGAAAGTTTAGTGTTTCCAAGTCCCTATTGATAATTCACTTCCCACTATATTTGATTTATTTCTCAAGCAAATCAAATCAGGTGTTATCTATTATTTGCAACCAATAAACAATAATTAAAACATCAAAATTATCAAGAAATCCTACCACCTTTTGAATCCTGAACACTCAGCACCTTATCAAGACCTAACCCTAGATCTCATAATTCAGGTTAAAGGAATTTAGCCGCTCATAACGTAATAATCGAAGCAACTAGATGAATTAATGCTTTGAAAAATAAACTTACTACAAGATGAATAGAAACTAGAGATTCTTAAATTAAATCACAAAGGAAATCCCAAAATAATGATTAAATTCTCTTCAAAGTAATTGCTTTTTCAAGCCAAGAAGTTAGAGAGAGAAAATATCAAAGTATCATGTCTCAAAACTCAAGGTTCGGAACCCTTAAGAAAACCCTAAACAAGGATTTAAATAGTTCACCCTAATTATGAAAACAAAATAATAAAATTCAGAAATTCTTCAGATTAGGTGACGTTATTTGTGATAGCCTATCAGGAGGCTGACGACTTATCAAAGATGTCGTTATCTTTCTCTTTGCTTTGGACACTTTCTACCTAACACTGATGACAAATGGTGATGCCCTATCATCTCCTTGATGACTTTTCACAAATGTCGTCAAGTCTCTACTTCAGTTCTCATGTGTTGTCTTAGGCTGACGGTATTCTTGACGGCTTCTCAGCTCCTTGACGACCTATCACAAAATGCCATCACAGCTTTCAACTTAGGCCAATTATCTGTCTATGGCTGACGATGAAGTTGATAGCTTATCACAAGGCTGACCACTTATCACAAATATCGTCAGCCATACTTTACCTCTATTTACTTCAGATTTCAGCTCATTTGCTTCCATTCTTGTTGGTTCTCTTGCATCATCGCTTTTACTGAAAAATCAAACATAAAACAATCAAAAACGACAAAATTTTTTGAAGACTTTGCAATTATTCTTAGTTAAAATCCTCAAATGTGTTAGCATTAGCTCACACATCAACACTCTCAACTTAAAACAATTCCTTGTCCTCAAGCAACTCAACACAACTAAGAGAATACAAAGAACACTTGGCAGTCAATCATATATATCATCTCAAAAAACTTTCACTATATCCAAGGTCAGTTAATTCAAGAACAACTATGTATATTATTGAAGAACACCAAGGCAACACATAGGAATCAAGATACAACATTAATTCAACTATAACAACTATGCATAGACCAGTATTACACTCTCCAAACAAGTTAGCAACTAGCAACATATCTGGTGTACCCTCATAGTAAAGAAATCCCCCTCATCTCATATCAGTAATCATATATGTAACCATGGGGAAAATCAAAACACTCACTCTCAGAATGAAGCTCCAACCAATGTATGCCAAGTACCATAGGCTTGCCCTTATTTTCATTACACAGATCTTCAGGTAGGTCAGCTAGGATCACTATAAGTCTTATCTTAGGTTTGTAATGTAGGTTAGGGGTTGGTATGATACTCGATGGTATTTAAAGTGACTAAGCCTCCTTGACACTACACTAGCTTTTTTGGGTTTCACTGCTTAGTCTTTTCTACTCTTCTCTTTTCTTGATCACACTTATTTATGATGGGTACGGTATTTTCCACAATCACTTATTCTTTTTCACAATTTTCTTTTTCTTTCTCTCTTCCTCTGCACCCAACTTTTTATTCTTTTCTTTTATGCTACCTTTCTTCATACTCATTTTGTATCACACACTTCTATGATAGACACCCTCAACTTAGGTCATTTTCCTAAGTCAAGGTGCACAGTGTCCAAGGAGGACCAGGGCCAAAATAGGTTCATTGTGATCTAAATGGGAAGGTGACAGGTGTCATAAAATGAAATAGGCTAATCAGGCTCAAAACAAGGATCAAGGGATATTATGCACATAGGGAAGGTCATTTAGGCTAAAGTAAGATAATATCAAAATGGACTATGATTCTTTCCTAACCCCTATCCTTCAACCTAGGTAAGACTAACCGGGTAAGCTCTGGCTTCAGCATATAGAGAGAACTAAGAAACATCTCACACACACTTGTCACACAGGTATATCGCAATCTACTACTCATTCAGTTCATGTAGTTTTTTAGCAATGATCTTTGTGTTACTATAACTAATGCCAGACAAAGATGCACAGTGGTTATACTTAAATGCAAATCACACAGTTAAAGAAGTAGACCACTTGAAGAGGTGTACAAAAGTCACAAAACAATTCAACTTCCTCAAGTATAAGTATTTCTCCTAGTCGGCTAGAAAATTTTACAAAAATAATTTACCCTACACCCTCAACTTAAAATCAAACAAAATCTAAACTAAAGGTTAGAATATACCTGGAATAGATCAATCCTGGGGGTCATGGGTTGCCTCCCATGCAGTGCCTGATTTAACATCACGGCACGACTTGGTTATCTTGGCCACTCAAACTTTGTCAAGACAACCTGTTGATACCTCTTTACCATCCTCATAGAATACGTCCACAATTGAGAAAACACCCATCTATTTTGTCGGTGTCATGGATGAGTGAATTTTGAATCATGCTTCTTTGTCATTGAGCCTGAACTTTAGCTTGTTCATCTCAAAGTATACTATCACTCTCCCAGTTACAAGTAATGATCTACCAAAAATTAGGGGAACTTAAAAGTCCACCTCGTAATCTATAACTACAAAATTAGTAGGCAAAATGAAATCGTCCACCTTAACCAAGACATCATGTAATATGCCTACAGGACACCTCACAGACCTATCTGTCATCACTAACCGTATATTTGTTGGGGTAGGATTCCCCAAACCCAGTTTCTTGTACACAGCAAGTGGCATTAGGTTTATACTAGCTCCCAAATCACATAGTGCTTGTGAAATTTAGGGAACCAATAGTACACGGGATGGTAAATGCTCCCGGATCTGCCTTTTTCTGCACTAAAGACCTTATAGAGATAGCACCACAATAAAGGAGATTTTTCTCCGGATCATGGCTAACCTTCCATTTCTTAGTCACAAGGTTTTCATGAACTTTGCATATCTTGGAATTTGATCAAGTGCCTCAAATAAAGGAACATTTATTGTCAATTGCTTGAGCATTGCCATGAATTTGCTGAATTTTGCATCATCAACCTTTTTCTTCAACCGATGAGGAAATGAAGGTGGTGGTCTTAGGATAGTTTTTAGCACTACCCCTTTCTCCTTCTCTTTACCTTTATCCGGAGCATCATAGAATTATCCAGCTTCTTAGACTCCAGTGGACCTATTTTTTCCCGTTCATCATCAACTCTCTCATCAACTATATGTTTTCCCACAGAAGGGCCAGGTAATACCTTACCACTCCTAGTAGTAATATCAATGCATGAGCCATCATTCCGCAAATTATGGATCATATCACTTGGTAACGTTCCGCTCTTTCTCTGGTTGAATACTGTGGAGAGTTTGCTTATATGCTACTCCAACTGTTTAATTGTAGTGGAGTGTGCGTGAACCTACTGACTGATCGATGCCAGATCATTCTTCATGGTGGTCACACCAGAGTTGGTAGCCTTCACTTCATTCAATAACTTATCCATCATGTCCTCAATGGACATCTTTTCAAAACTTGTTGAAGCAGTCTCACGATTTCCAAGAGAAATATATAACCCGCTCCTATTATTATTATTCCTCTAATTTTCTTGCTCCCTGTCTTTAGAACCAGGCTTATCATAAAACTTCCGACCTTAATTCCCTTGGCTATTGCCTCTGAAACCCCCCTGATTATTAACATAGTTTGCCTCTTCTTCTGTATCAGCATCAACTCTATCCTGAGATCCCACAGATTTCTCATTTTCAATCTTGCCTGATAGCAACTTTATGGTTAGAAAGTCCATCTGTGTTTTAAGGTAAGCCATGTCTTGGTCACGCTCCTCTTCTCTTCTGTGTTGTTCTACAGTAAGTCTCTGGTATGCCATGCCCAACTTTATTTTGTCATTCTATCCAGCATCTCTGAAGCCTCTAGGAATGTAAGATCAACAAATGAACCACCAGCATCATTGTCTACAATTGGATTTTTAATAGAGTTAAGATCCATGTACAAAGTCTCTATCAAATGTATGTCTGTCAAGTTGTAGTTCGGACACTGTGTCAGCTTCTTCTTGAATTTTTCCGAGGTTTTATACAAGGCTTCAGTCGGGAGCTACTTAAAGTTGCTGATCTCATCGCTTAACTATACCCTCCTTGAAGTCAGAAAGAACCTTTCTAAGAAAGATTCAACTACCTCTATTTGGTTATAGAATTGGGTGTTAGCTCATTTAGCCACAATGTTTCCTCCCTAGACAGAGACAATGGAAACAATCTCAACTGGATTGTATTTTGGCCTACTCCTTGGTTATCAAAAGATTTAGATATGGTGACAAAATTCACTATATTCAAGTTTGGCTCATCCCCAGGACGGCCACCAAACAACCCCTTCAGATTGAGGAGTTGAATCATGTACTCGTAATGTTTAATTTAACTCAAGGTGCCAATGGTGGAGGAATAATTGCACCTGTTACACCTGTTACACCTGATCTGTCCATTCCATCATCATCATCATTGAGGTCATACTGGACCGGGTGGTTATCTTGCCTTTCTCGTAATGGATGATTCCTATTAACATTACGTCGTACTGGTGCAGCTACTTATTCTTCACGCCTTGGGTCACCAGTATTTAGCAACTCCTCATCTCCTAAATCTTCATCCTCAGGATTTTGATGTCGTGTTTGTTGACCAACATATTACACATTCACCTGAGCTCTAGCTAAGGCTACTAATCTGTAAGCCTCTTGTTGTTCTGCCATTCTTCTAATTCATTGCGGTTCCAGATTAAGTGGTAATAATGGTTCTCCAAAACTTCTAGTGCTTGGCATACACTACAAAGATCCTACAATAAACAAAAACAGCAAATAACCATAAAACTAGGAAAATTGACTAACAGTCAATTAGCTCACCCAACTTCAATTTTCAACCGTATTCCCCGGCAACGGTGCCATTTTTGATAACACTCAAACTATACCTCTCTAATGAGAATGTAAGCGCTTGTTGTCAATATATAACCCAACTAGGTTGGGGTCAAATCCCACAAGGAATATGGTGTGAACTTAAGTCATTTACAATTTAATCAACTGATAGCAGGATGTTTCCTGAAATGGGGGTTTTTAAGTTGAACAAGTAATTGTTAACCACTTTAATCTGTGTTCGTAATCAAGAGTTTATAAAAAACCAGAATTATGTTCACTAGGGATTTTAGTACTTGATAGATGCTACTAGTGGTTTAAGATTCTCATGGTAGGTAGGACAACAAGTTGTATTTATCAAAGTTGTGCTTAAATGTCTCTCGGCCTACTTAAGCATTTAATTACCTAATCCTCTCAAACTTTAAGAATTTATATTCACTACCCAGATTTTACCTCAGGATAACCAACCTTGTTATGGTGCTGATTATTAAATGAAAGTTTAATGTTTCTAAGTCACTGTTGATAATTCACTTCCCACTATATTTGATTTATTTCTCAAAAAATCAAAGTAGGTGTTATCTATCATTTGCAACCAATAGACAATAATTAAAACATCAGAATTATCAAAAAGTCCTACCACCTTTTGAATCCTGAACACTCGGCACCATGTCAAGACCTAACCTAGATCCCATAATTCCATTTAAAGGATTTAGCCGCTCATAACATAATAATCAAAGAAACTAGATGAATTCATTCTTTGAAAGATAATCTTACCATAAGATGAATAGAAACTAGAGATTCTCATATTAAATCACAAAGGAAATCCCAAAATAATGATTAAATTCTCTTCAAAGTAATTGCTTTTTCTAGCTAAGAAGTTAGAGAGAGAAAATATCAAAGTATCGTGTCTCAAAACTCAAGGTTCAGAAACCTTAATAAAATCCTAAACATGGCTTTAAATAGCTCACCCTAATTATGGAAATAAAATAATAAAATTTAAAAATTCGTTGGATTAGGTGATGCCATTTATGATAGCCTATTAGGAGGCTGACGACTTATCACAAATGTCGTTAGATTCCTATTTGCTTTGTACACTTTCTGCCTAATGCTGATGATAAATGGTGATACCCTATCAGCTTCTTGACAACTTATCACAAATGTTGTCAAGTCTCTTCTTCAGTTCTTATGTGCTGCCTTAGGCTGACGGCACTCTTGATGGCTTATCAGCTACTTGACGACCTAACAAAAAGTCTCGTCACAGCTTTTAACTTTGGCCAATTCTCTTTCTATGGCTGATGATGAAGATGATAGCTTATCACAGGGCTAATTACTTATCACAAATGTCTTAGCCACACTTTGCCTCTATTTACTTTGGATTTCAGCTCATTTGCTTCCATTCTTGTTTGTTCTCTTGCATCATAGCTTCTTCTGCAAAATCAAACATAAAACAATCAAAACCAAAAAAAGTTGCTCAAGATGTTGCAATTATTCTTAGTTAAAATCCTCAAATATGTTAGTATTAGCTCACACATCATTGGACGATGTGATTTACTTTTGGAACTACTTATGATTATGGACTATATTATATGTTGAGCATTGGATTTTGTGATAATATTGAGATGTTGTTGGATTGAGTGTCACCCAAAAACTGTTATTTGGATCAAGTGTAATTTAAAATTATTAGATCAAGTCCTACACTAGTACTGGTACATAGACTAAGCTCATCCCCCACAAGTCATAGCTAAGAGTCTATACACACTCTAATTTGTGTGTTTATCTTACATGCATGTGATCATCATTTTAATTGTATATATATTGTGATGACCATTATTGAATGAATTTTCCTTAGTGTAATTGTAATGCCCCATATTTCCCTAGCAAAATTTAAGTCCTAGTGAATGAGTATTCATATATAAGATTTTCAAAAAACTCATTATTTTCCATTTTAGAGCCTATCATTGTGTAGGAAATTCAGTTAGCTTTCCAACAATATAAAATTTTCCTAAATCCAATAACGTAGTAAGAAGTTATGGTGATTTTAAGTTTCAGCCATTAAACACCATCATTTTGACCCTTAGAGCGTCACGGAGTCAGTCTAAATAACAATTGTCAATTTTCAGAGTTGCTCCGTGATAGTAGTGCATCGCACCATAGGCCAGTTCATAATTGTCCAATTACAGTGAGGCGGCGCGATCATGGGACGTTGATCCAATGATGAAAATTAGAATCAAAGGGTCACCACGATTTCTTTGCATCGCGTTGTCAGCTTAGTTCCTAATTATCAATTTTCAGTGACACGGCACGATAGAGTCACGTCACGCCAGGTGTCTATTTTGGAAAGATTCAATAAAAATTAAAAGTTTTGCACAAGGGTTAAACAGTACTTTCCCCTAATTTTAATCTGCCTAGGTATGCTTTTAAGTCCTAAAAACATTTTTAAACTCATTATTTTAATTATTTTTTCCAAAATCAAGAAGTTTTTTCTCCCAAATCAAGAACCTTATCTCTCCAATTTCAAGGCCAATCCTCAAGAACGCACCAAGAACTTTAGGAAATTCATCAATTAAGGTATGTTAGATTTTCATCCATGGATCTCTTTCATCCATGGAGTCAAAGCAACCCTTTTAAATTATAAAATTGAGATCTTTTAAAGTTATTGTATTTTAAATTGTGATTTCATCCATGAATCTCCATGAACTATGATTCTATACCATGTTACCATGAAATTATTGTTATTATTTAATCCTCCATGTTTTAATGTTGTTATTTATCGAACAAGACCTCGATTTAACTCTATTATGTCGTATTCATGCTATTTCTATATGTTTTAGGACATTCCTATGATTGTTTTAAACCATGAACTACAAGTGTTTGATAAAATGCCTACAAGAGTGATTGATTTATATGAAAGCCTTCATGTTTTTTCCTTCAAGCTTTACTGTCCTTTTACTATTATTGTTTTGAGTCTTGGGGGTATTGAATACCCGAAATCCAAGTTGCTTACTTAGTCTAGTATCAGTACATTAGAAAATAGTCTTTAGATTATATTATGAGCATTATTAGAATAGTTAGATATCAGTCATTCAACTCAGAACAGTCTAGTATCTCAGTGTCTTTCAGTTGGGAGTAGGATTTAGCACCGAGCGAGTGTAGGGATGGATATTTCCCCGTCAGATAGGCAAAGTCATTAGTAGCAGTTCCTACACTCCAGAACCACGTAGCCAGCGTAGGATATGAGTAGTCACCCTTCAAATTAGGCTTGACTATCTCGCAGGGGTCACCCGCCAGTTCAGGCTTGACTTCCTTAGTCCTTTGAACATTATATCAATTTAGTGTCTCCACACAGCCATTGTTAGTACCCATGGCACGGTATTAATACCCTTCTAACTAGGGTTACAGGTTGGACCCCGATAAGCTCAAATTGGGGAATATCGGTTAGATGATACTTTCTACAATCCCAGATGTACTCTCAGTTATAGTCCCAGCTCAGTTATTCAGTCTTAGTGTTGTTGACCAATGTATACAGATTTTACTCATTTTATGTTATATGCTTGGTCTTGCATCCTCAGTATTTATTGATTTACACGTATTTTCCGTATCTACAGATTCCATACTCTTTATTAAATACTCCATGCTTTACATGTATATCTAGTTAATTATTATTATTCCTATTTCTGAAACAATGCATATCAGCCTACCTTATTTACCATAACAGTACATTCAAAGTACTGATCGCATACCTTTCTTTTGCGCTATGATGTATCATATCATAAGTTCTGATGCTCAATTCCTGGATCGCACTTAGTCCCTCGTATCATCTGCAATACAGTAGCACTGGTGAGTCCTCATCATTTGAGGATAAATTATATTACTTAATGTCTTTAATTCAGTAGTTAGTAGAGTTAGTTGGGGCCTATCCCATCAACTCACAGAATTCAGTTTAGAGGCTTTTCAGACACTATAGTTAGATATTTAGATTTCAGTATTTTCCAGATTCATAATTCAGTAGTTGTTTCATTACTAAAACCTTATGACATTTCAGTTATTCCTCTGCATTCATTATTATATTATTCAGTGATCACAGCAGGTACCAGGTCATGGGTTATCTTGTGGTCCCTCGGGACCGTAAGAACTATGTAACGACTAGGGGGTAGTCTTATGTAATTATAAACTTAGTATCAGAGCCCAAGGTTTTAAAGTGTCCTAGAAAGTTTGAAATTTGTGTCGAGTAGAGTTTTATGAATGGGTATGTATCATACCACACTTATGGACGAAAGGCTACAAGAAGTTTAGGAAAAAGTTTCCCTTCTTTCGGTATTCATGTCGTGTGAGTGAGCATGAGCTCAAGTTAAATTCCCTGTATAATCTATTTCTTCCTTCCATTTATAGAGTATTCCTCCCAAGAAGAACGAAAGAAGAACAGGAACCCCGCCAGCCCCTCAGCCAGTTAAGGCAGATCATCTAGATGAACATGTGTCTCACGCAAAATTCAGAGTTGCGTTCACTACTCTAGCCAATTTAGTAGCAACACAAAATGAATGGCTAGCTACTATTCTGGCCAACCTAGTGGCCAATACTGCTGCTAACAAAATATGGGATTTAGGAAAAGGTTTCCCTTCTTTCAATATTCATGTCATGCAAGTAAGCATAAGCTCAAGTTAAACTCCCTGTCTAATGCATTTCTTCATTTCGTTTACATAACATGTCTCCTAAGAAGAACAAAAGAACAATAGGAACTCAGCCAGACCCTCAGCCTATCCAGGCAGATCCACTGGACAAGCATGTCTCTCACATAAAATTCAGAGTTGCATTCACTACTCTAGCATATTCAGTAGTAGTACAAAATAAACGTCTAGCAGCTATTCTATCCAACCTAGTGGCCAATACTACTGCTAACCGAATTCGGTCTTTCACCTGAATGAATTCTCCTTCTTTCATGGTATCCAAGTCTAAAGATGATCCATAGGAATTATTAGATATGGTTTAGAAGGTAACGGATGCTTTGGGGGTGACGTCTAGTCAGAGTGCCAAGTTGGTTGCATATCAATTACAAGATATAGCCTATACTTGGTTTAAGCAGTGAAAAGTTTATAAGGGTGCAGATGCAGGGCCTGTAGAATTGGAAGAGTTTTCTACAGCTTTCTTAGACAGATTCTTCCCATTAGAGTTGAGGGAGTCCAAAGTGTTAGATTTCATTAATTTGAGGCAAGGCAGCATGAGTATGAGGGATTATTCCCTCAATTTTACTTAGTTAGCGAGGTATTCTCCTCATGTGGTAGCTTATAACAGGTACAAGATGACTAAGTTTTTGTCTGGTGTATCTGATAGTGTGGTCAAGGAGTGCAGGACCGCAATACTAATTAGTGAGATGGACTTGTCTAGGCTGATGGTCCATTCTTAATAGATTGAGGAGCAAAAGATTAAGGAGTGGGAGAGAGGAAATAAAAGAGCTAGGATGGGTAGTTTTAATTTCAATCAGCCAAAGTCAGAAGGTGGTAATTGTAATACCCGTACCTTTTCCTAGCGTGAAATCATCTCAAAAATGTTAGGAGCTTTCTTTGAAAGTTGAATCCACTTTCCATCAATATAAAATTCACCTAAATTTAATAACCAGATAAGAATTTATGACTATTTCAAGTTCCCATCGTAAAATAGTACCATATTGGTCAGTGGCGCGCCGCGCCACAAGCTAAAATGTCAATTGTCCTTTTCCAATGTCTCTGCACTATTTCCTCTACGTCGCGCCAAAGTTTTAGGTTGCAAAATAAGGGGCAACGTGATGGCTCCATATCGGTCCATCACTCAATTTCTTAATTGTCAAATTCCAGTGACATGGCGTTATAGCTCCGTATCGCGCCAGGGGTATAATTCGAGAAATTTTTACTGAAATTAAAAGACACGGGCAGAGTTAAAAGGGTCAATTTACCACCCCTATTTAAGCCCTTTAACACGTATATATATTATGGATTATGATTTTAGTTATATGTTCAATTAAGATATGCTTGGTCAGTTTCCTTCCATTGAGTCCTAGGTACTCATACCCAAAACATTAGTTGTGTGCCTAGAGCCATGTCATATTTTCATGATACTCTCAATCAATCTATGATCCTTAGACTTCAGACAGTCTTATGACTCTGTAAATCTCCACGATCTCATGAACTCAGTCAGTTGTCAGATATCAGTAGTATTTCGTCAGTCAACAAAATTCAGTAACTCAGTCCATGTTCAATTCAGTAAATCATGTGCAGTGTCTATTTAGATGGGAGTAGAAATTAGCACCGAGTGAACCCAAGGATAGGAACTAACCTATTATATATGAGGGTGTGATTCATAGAAGCAATCATTGCATTCCAGAACTATGTAGCCAGCATAGGTTGAGACATCATAGCCTGCTATATGAGGGTAGATGAGGTGGATTAACCTGCTATATGAGGGTTCCCACCATTCTCATTAGAGTTACCTATTATATTAGGGTCACTCATAATTTGTCCTTACCAGTGGCGCGGTATTGACACGCTTCTAATCAAGGCACAGATTGGACCCCAGCTCAGCTATTATGGCATATTTGGGGCATGTCGATTAGATGACTACTTCCCATAGTTTTAGTATTTGTCTCAGTAAAAGAACTCAGACAGTTCTTCAGATTTTAGGACTATCAGATACAGTCAACTTAGTTTAGTACGGAACTCAGCTAGTTCCATCAGATTCAGGACTATTTGATATAGTCAACCTAGGACTGTCAGATACAGTCACTCAAGTTATCAGTCATATTAGTTATCAGTATGCCATGTTATTAGTATTCCAATTCAGTAGTTACGTATTCACGGTATCAGTGTCAGTTATTATGTCTCATGCATGTATTCTCATGCTAATGATAGTTAGTTAGTTATTAGTATTTCTCATGCATATGAACCCCATGCATTTAGCCTACCTCACATACATATGAGTAAATTCAGTCGTACTGACACATTCGCGCTATGGTGTCTTATACCATAGGTTTAGAGACACGAGCTCCAAATCAGCAGTAGATTCCAGTTTCAGCCGTCAGAGTTAGAAGTGAGTCCTCATCCTTAAAGGACACGATAATTTCTCTATCATCTCATTAATTAGTTTATTAGTTGGGGTTAGTTGGGGAAATGACCCATCAACTCCTTACTTATTTAGATAGTCATGTTTAGAGGCTTTCAAGACTATCATGTTTCAGACTTTAGTATTTTTAGTTTTGTTTTTGGTATTCTATTACTCCACACAGATGTTATATTATTCAGATTATGTTTAGTTTTGAACCTTACAGCCTTTCAGTTCATGTTTCCACATTATTCAGTATTTTATGTAATATACAGGTACAGATATCAGTTATAGGTTAACTTTGGGTCCTTCGAGGTCATGAGCACCGTGTAGCATTCCAGGTACCAGATTTAGGGCGTTACACACTTGGTATCAGAGCCTAAGGTTCAATAGTGTCCTAGGAAGTCTAAAAGACGCATCTAGTAGAGTCTTGCACATGGGTGTGTTGCACACCACATTTATGTATAGGAGGCTATAAGATGTTTTAGGAATAGTTTCCCCTCTTTCAGTATTCATGTCGTGCCATTGAGCATAATCTCAAGTCAATCTCTTAGTATAATCCATTTCTCTCTTTCTTCTATAGAACATCCTCCTAAAAGAAGAAACAGGAATCACTCAGCCTCTCATCCTGAAGAACCCTTGGGAGAACATATTTCTCATGCAGAGTTTCGAACTGCATTCACTGCTCTTGCTAACTCAATTACTTCTCAAAATGAATAACCAGTTGTTATTCCGTCTAACCCAGTGGCCAATTTTGTTGTAGCCAGGATTTGGGACTTCACCCAAATGAATCCTCTAACCTTTCTCCGGTTTAAGACAGATGAGGACCCTCAGGAATTCCTAGATCAGGTGCATAAGGTGAGAGACATCATAAGGGTGACTACTATTAAGAGTCCTGAGATAGCTGCATATTAGTTGTAGGATGTTACTCACACTTGGTTCAAGAAGTAGAAGTCAGAAAGGGTAGATGATGCAGGGTCAGTTGAGTAGGAGGAGTTTGCGTCTGTTTTCATCGATAGATTATTTCCACTAGAGCTTAGGAAAGTTAAGGTGTTAGAATTCATTAATTCCAGGCAGGGCAATATGAGAGTGAAAGAGTATTCTCTTAAGCTTACTCAATTAGCCAGATATGCCCCTCATGTGGTTGGAGATAGTAGGGCAAGGATGAGTAAGTTCATTTCAAGGGTGAATGATATCATGGATAATGAGTACAGATCCACCATGCTGAATAGTGACATGAATTTAACTAGGCTTATGACTCATGCTCAGCAGATTTAAGAGCAAAATATTAAGATGAGGGAGAAACAGAATAAAAGGGTGAAGACAGGTAGTTTCAGCTTCGCTCAGCCTAAGTCAGAAGGAGGAAACCGTTCTCAGTTTTGTCTTAAGTCATCAGTTCTAGCTCCTTCTATAGCCAGTGCTCTAGTTCCTAAGTTTAGAGAGGGTAACAAAGATAGAGCACCAGGCTCTAAGTCCCAGGGAAGTGTTAGTTGTGCCCGTACCTATCCTCTTTGCTAGATTTGTGGTAAACACCATCAGGGTATTTACAGAGCTGGTAGTGGTATTTGTTTCGAATGTAGCAAGCCAGGCCACAGAGTTAGAGAATGTCCTTAGCCAGGTCTTTAGGGTCAATATAATCACTCCTTAGCTCAGTCCGATCGCCCAAACCAGCAGGGTGCCACCTCCAGTGCTACTAGTGGGCAATGCCTAAATTATCTTTATTCTCTTCAGTCCTGAAAGAATTAGGAAAATTCTCCTGATATGGTTATTGGTATGTTACAGATCTCTCATGTGCATGTTTATTCTTTGATAGATCTAAGAGCTTCTTTGTCTTTTGTTACTCCCTAAATAGCAGTTGATTTTGGAGTCAGTCCCAAAATTCTACGATCTCTCATATGCATGTTTATGCTTTGCTAGATCTAGGAGCTTCTTTGTCTTTTGTTACTCCCTATATAGCAGTTGATTTTGGAGTCAGTCCCAAAATTCTTGCAGAGCCCTTTTTAGTCTCTACCCCAGTGGGTAAAACCATCATAGCCCGGCAGGTAAACAAGAATTGCTCGGTTATGATATTTTTGAAAGTCACTTCAGCAAACTTAGTCGAATTAGAGATGACTAATTTTGATTTCATTCTCGTCATGGATTGGCTTCATTCCTACTATGCCACATTCAAGTACAGAAACGAAAAATTTCAGTTTCAGTTCCCAAATGAACCCATCCAAGAGTTGAAGGGTAGTGTATCTTCTTTCACATATCATCTTATTTCCTACCTTCGGGCAAGGAAATTAATATCTAAGGGATGTGTCTATCATCTTGTTCATGTTAAGGATTCTCATTCCGAGACTCTCAATCTTGAATTAGTCCCAGTAGTGAATGAATATTCAGATGTCTTTACCGAAGATCTTCCAGGAATTCCTCCCGAAAGGGAAATAGACTTCAGTATTGATCTTCTTCCAGATACTCAGCCTATCTCTATTCTGAAATACAGAATGGCACCAGAAGAACCAAAGAACTGAAATAAAAGTTAAAGGATCTCTTAGATAAGGGATTCATTAGACCCAACATTTCCCCGTGGGGTGCACCAATCTTATTCGTATGAATGAAAGATGGTTCTCTCAGAATGTGCATTGATTACTGTTAACTTAATAAGGTCACGGTCAAGAATAAGTATCCTCTTCCCAGAATCGATGACTTGTTTGACCAACTTCAGGACGCCAGTTATTTCTCCAACATAGATCTCAGATCCGGCTATCATCAGCTCAGAGTTAGGGAATGTGACATTCCAAAAATAGCTTTCCAAACTCGTTATGGTCACTTCAAATTTATAGTCATGCTATTTGGTCTTACCAAAGCCCCAGCAATTTTCATTGACTTGATGAACCGTCTGTTCAAGCAGTAATTGGACATGTTAGTCATAGTCTTCATAGATAATATTCTGGTTTATTCCCGCAGTGAGCGTGATCATGCAGACCATCTTAGGACAGTACTTCAGACTCTCAGAGATTATCAGCTATTCTCCAAATTCATTAAGTATGAGTTTTGGCTAAGGTCAATTGCATTCCTTGGTCACATCATTTTCGGTGATAGCATTAGAGTAGATCCTCAAAAGACCGAAGTAGTAAAAAACTGGCCTCGCCCTATCTCTCCATTAGATATTAGGAATTTCTTGGGTTTGGCTGGCTATTAAAGATGGTTTATTGAGGGATTTTCTTCTATTGCATCCCCTATGTCTAGATTGACTCAGAAGAAAGTCAAGTTTTAGTGGTCATATCCTTGCTCACGTTAACACGTCTAAAACCTCAAAATCAATGTGGTTACCTATCTCATTTTCTTGAAAAAAACTATAGATGCATCTCAAAGTATTGGCCAAAGCCCAGAACCAAGTTCCAATCTTCCATCATAGCCTGGCATAAAGAGAGATACCACGATTGCGGTGGGAGAGGTGTGAACATGGTGCCACAACTAGGCCAGGCAGGGTCCGTGATTGTGCTACCCGAGTTCTGGGCTATGCCGATTTAAAGGCTGTTTTTCCTAAAATTTTGTCCATTTTGTGCCTCCCTCTTGATCTCTAAAACCTAATAGATGTAAAATTTTCAAGTGAGTCTTGTGGGTTGATTAGGAGCTTGAATAACTTGTGTAATCCATTTTTGCTACAAATCTAAAGTAACATTCCTTTAAGTTTGGTATTAATTTATTGATTTCTTGACTCAAAACCCCTAAGTATTTGAGTCTCAATTGTAGCATTAGGTTTGATAATTGGACCAATCTTGGTCCACTTTTCAAACATCACATAGATACCCAGACTTGTCACAAGGTGAAAGAAATTGGAGAATTTCTAACTTCCAATGGCTGGAATTAATCTAAAATGGAGGAAAGAGTTTGAGTATGTAGTAGACCATATCAGGAATAATATGAGTATAGCAAAGCTCCTAAATGAAAGGATTATCCATGGTAGACCTTAAATAGTTTTGATATCTTCACAGTGAAAAGTTCTTGGGATCTGTTTAAATCTAAGGAGTATATTGATGAGTACATGAGTAAAGTTTCTGTACACCACAATCTTTTAAAATCTCTTTTTTGGCTTGGAAAGTGTGGCTAGAAATGATAAGTGTCTCTCATTTGATTAATACATAGAATGGTAGTGAATGCCTATATTGTAGTTATTGTACTTATCTGGAAAGAGAGACTATTGAACATTTGTTTTAAATTTGGGAGGTTGCAAGAGCAATTTGAGAGTACTGCTCAAGAGTTATTGGGATTAGTCAGAGTGGTTTTCTGAAACCCAATATAAGAAGGTGGTGGAACAATCAAGGTAATCATAGAAGGAAAATAATCACTCCAGTAGTACCTATGATTCTACTTTGGTTTATTTTGAAGAGAAGAATCACTATTTTTCATTTTGGAAAATATGTAATTGGTTAGGTGATTAAGGAAATTAAGAATACTGTAAGGAGATTTATTAGGTGCAGAATTAAAGAAAATAGAGATTATAACATTTGGTATGATATGGTGATTGTTATGGATGGATGTAGGACCTACTTATAGGTTCAAAGATTGTCAAGTTGAAACCCTTTTCAATCCACTAGTTCAAGGGCAATACCGATGGTGCTTCGCATAAGAGATTTTTCTAGGCCATTTATGGTTGCTAAGGGTATTAGGATCCTGGAATCTACTAATTTGGTGGCAAGGTTAGAGCTATAAGCAAATGTTTTGAATTTTGCCAGCAATTTAAGACTAAACCTATTATATAGAATCTGATTCTCAAATAATAGTTCAAATTTTAGAAGGCATGTGGAAAACTCCCTGGGGTATAACTATGGAAGTGCATTACATTAATAGAATCAGGAGTTACTTGACAACAAGAGTACAACATTTCTTTCGGGAAGAAAATGCTCTTGTTGATTTTTCACTAACCTAGTTTTTACTTTTCTTGAGAATTTCTTCATAAAATTGGTTTAAGAAATCCCAATCAAAGTCAGATGGATGCTCTATCTTGAATAAAATAGACTACCACAGATTCAAAGACAACTCACAGATAATTAGGCATACTCAATGATTTAAAAATGTTGAAGGTAACTAGCTAGGCAACAATAGTACTACTTACATTCACTTAAAATAAATGGGATTAGAAATATTTCTAGCTTTTTCTTAGTATTAGCATCTAGTGAGAGCTTTAAGGTATAATCTTATACCAAATAAAGATGTTTATGCTCTATATTAGTATGCACTCAACCGACTCTTAAGTTATCCGTTACATGGCAAAAGATTAGTTCTATACCTATTTACTATTCATCCTAATAATTCTAGAGAATAGGTGGTGGTGTTAATTTCAAAAGAAATTAAACCCATTAACTAAAGGAATATGAAGGAAAATTTTGAAAGGGTTAACCTATTGATAGATCTAGCCACAAAATTAGTGGAGAAAAGGTGAAGATGCATAGTGGTATTGACAACACTACAGTGAGAATCAGCTCAAACATAGGAAAAGAAGTAATCAAGCTCAATCTCTAGATCTAATAGCTACCCTATCAATTTAAAAAGAAGAGTATAGATCATTACTTAGCATTCTTATTTAAGTTTGTTATTGGGCTGAAAGAGAGAAATGGCAGCGTTCAACTCCATGTACTCAACTCTAAAAATCTTAGCAGACGTGTCCTAGCTTAAAGACAAGTAGATTCATCTAATAACCTAAGTTATCAACCACTATACCCATCAAAGGATAGGCCATTAAATTAGATTTCCAGTTCCACTGGTCTCGCTTTAATCCGTGTCGTGGAAAAAATTTATGGAAAATTTCCAAAAGGACTGTCAAACTACCAGTGACCATGACTCAGGCAACGAGTTGTTACCAGGCATAACACATCATTATATATGAGTCATTTCCACTCCAGTGAGGGTCTCAAATTTTATCCCAGTGACCATGAGTCCAACTAATGACTTGTTATAAAGCATAATGAATCATTCCATGGACCCATTGCCACCCTAGTAAGAAATTCAAAAATTGAGTCTAAGATCATGACTACTCTTAACAACTCATGATCAGACCTAAAAAGTTGTGAGGACGGGGAGTCATTGCCTTAACATTGAAAGCTCAAAACTCAAGACCTCAAGTCATGACTCTAGCCACGACCAGTGAAAAGTTTTGATGGGTCATTGGGTGAGTCGTGACTACTGGAACCAGAAATCCGTATGATATTTAAAAGGGCTTTTTAAAATTCCCTTCTTTTAATCCCAAACCCATGTGGTTTAGGCACCCCAACATCATTTATTGAGAGATTAAAGTTACCCAACACTCCGAAAACTTCTAAATCGTTACACTTAGCCAAAAAAGTGATTCTTTTCTTCTCCAAAGCAAACTAGGGTTCTCTATGTTCATACACATGTTAAAATTGATTCCTTAAGGAATTCACTGCAAGTATGTGGGATTTCATCAATGGGTCCCTTCCATCCATTGAGTCCCAAGAATTATTAAATTCCCAAGAAAAATTCTCTTCCCCTTGAATTTAATTTTGAGTTAGATAAGAGTTTCGCTCTCATCAACTTATGTGTGTAATTAAACCATAAATATGTGCTTTCCTCGAGAGTAGTCATTCCCCATGTTCAAAATCATGAATTTCTTTATCATGAAGTTGTTGAGTTTTTTAGTTTTAAATTGTGAAATTCTCCTTATCATGATCTAAAAATATTATTATATTCAGTTGCATTAGTCAAAGCTGGAGGGTTATGAACACCCGATACCTATATAGTCATTTAGGTATCAGTTTTCATGTTATAAGACATTTAGATTATTCAGAATATTGTCATGTTGAGCATATAACAGTTATCAGATCATGTTAAGCAGTTATTGGTTATTAGTTATTATTGTTAGTTCAATTAGGAGTAGTACTTAGCGCCGAGTGAATACAGGGATGAAGCCTCACCCACCAGTTGAGCACTGAGACCTTTAGTAGAAGTCCCTAAGTTCTAGAACTATGGTGTATCGAAAGGTTATGAGGGGTCACTAGCCTGTAAAGGAATGACACCTTAGTCCTTTAGGGCATTACTTTAGTGGATCCACAGCATCTAGTGTTGGTACCCTTGGCAAAGTACTAACGCCCTTCCAACTGGGATTACAAGTTGGAACCCTATTAGCTCAAATTAGGGCATGTCAGTTATTGTTATCTCCCACAGTACTCAATTCATTTTCAGTTTATATTTAGTTCGGGTTTGCTTGACCAAGTGTCACGACCTGAGGCTATCCCTTAGTCGCGATAACAGTGTTAACGATCAAGTGACTACAAGCTAACCCATAAGCTGGTACCTGCTGCGAGCACTGAATAAAATAAAAATAAAACATATACACGAAATATAATCTGATAATGAACTGCACATCTTAATACTGGTAGTACAACTAAATCATAAGTATAAAACTTCTGATAAGATACTAAAAAACTAAGTTGTTTATCTGAAAATAACTGGTAAGTTTGATAAAGCTGACTAACTAACTAACTGATTGTCTGGATGTCTAAAAGCCTCTAACTAACTGAGGAGTTAATGGGACAGGTCTCCAACTAACTCTGACTAACTGAACATAATAAAATACTGAAATAACTAATAAGGGAAATATGTCCTCGAAGGATGAGGACTCGCCACTGCTGCTGCTAAGTAGCGCTGGGCTGTCTAAGTATGATCGGAAAACTGTGCATCCAAACCTATCGTAGAAGACAACATAGTGCAAAGAAGAGTATACAATTAGTTCTTTGAATGTACTGGTATATGAGATAAGATCTAGCTAAAATACATGGGGTATTGTGCATATGAAGTAGTGTCAAACTAAACAACATAAAATAATTGAGAATGAATACAGGAAAACTATAATATCTGAGAATGCAAGACTAAGTGTATATTTGTTATGTAATTGAGATAATTTAAAATCTAAAAGACTGAAAGTTGTAAAACTGAATATCCAAAAATCTGTAAACTTAGTCAAGCAAACCTGAACTGAAGATACACTGAATATTGTACTGTGACTGTGAGAGGTATTATCTAATCGACTTGATCCAATCTGAGCTAGTTGGCGTATAACCTATAACCCCAGTTGGAAGGGTGTCAGTATCATGCCACAGGCACTAACACTGGTTGTGTGGATTCACTAAAATGGTGTCCCAAAGGACTAGAGAGACACCCTAATCTGGCAGGTCCTTTAATGAGATATGTGTAACCCTCAACTTATAGGTGCATACCTTGTCAAACCTTAATTGGCAAGTTGATATTTCTAACCTGTGTTGTCTACATAGTTCTATAAATTGAGGATTGCTACTAAGGGTCACACCCTCTACTGTCAAGTGAGATCTCATCCTTGAGCTAGCTCGATACTAAATCCAACTCCTAACTAAACTACTATTGATAGTGGAATGGACTGAACTCGAATGGACATTATTACATTACTGATAGTGCTCAACATGATCTTAAACATATAACTATACAGATAAGATCCATGGATTAACCATCTAAGTACTTGAAAAGCAGAATTTATGTAAATAAAATCGGTATCAGGTGTTCATAACCCACAAATATGAATTAGTATAAAATATGATATAAAACTTGAAATGATATAATAAGTGATTGTGGTTCAAAGACCCAAACATGGGCATTTCATCAAACATGTGAAAATTATAAACTTATACATGAGGATATCTTAAATATGAGGAAACAATAGGATTTTATAAAAAAATCATAACTTGGGGATTTATCCTGAATTAGATGAACATGAGGTGGGAATTACAACATTCAAAACATGAGATGACTCATTCCACTTGAAAGAACTTATAATCATAACTCGAAATTGAATTTAACAAGAGATTCATGGAGATAGTTAAACATGTAAAATTCATAATTTAACACAAAAAGGGGTTCTTTTACTCAATGGGTGAAAGGGACCCATGGATGAACTACCAGATACCTGAAATTAAAGCCTTTTGGAAAGTTTCTTAAAGTTGTTCCTGACCATGAGAAACCCTAGCTTCTTGGGAAAGATGAAGAAACTGCTATTTGATTGTTTATTTTTAATGAATTGATACTTTATGTTATGAATTGGGGATTTAGGTATTTTTATACTACCCCCTATGAAGACTAAACGACATGGGTTTGGTTTTTAAGAAAGTGGGGAAAGACATAAAAGCCCTTAGAAAAATGTTCTCCAGGTTAGTACGACTCGATCTTATGACTCATATACTAGGGTACGATTAGGCTGCTGGACTAGTAAGATGGAAATAATCCAAAGAGCATGTACTATTCTAGATATGAGTCGTGCTTACGACTCGTAACATGCCTACATGATTAGATGAAGTCACTCGTAAGATGAACTGACAACCTGGAGGAACAACACTATTATTGGAATGACTTCTCTCCATACGAATCATACCTTAGCATACGACTAGGTACCCCAATCGTATTCTGGAAAAAAAGTCCACCATAATATATTGACTTAGGTAGGAGTCCAACATACTACTCATATGCAGAGTCGTATACTATCTAAAGACTAGAAAAGATAGAGGGTATCCCAATATCTCCCCTTTGGGAACATTCATCCTCGAATGAGGATGGTTAGACTAAGAATACTAAGGCAACTGAGATCATCAACTGAACATGAATTAATTCAAACATGATTACATAGTCGAGTCTAAAACATGATACAAGAACTTAACTGACTAAGTGAATACATGCACTGACATGAGAATGGTTACATAGTTAAAATATATAATGAAAAAGAATAGATTCAAGGAGAATCATTACCTCAAGATGAGTCTGAATTTGCAGTGAAAAATGAGGGTACTTGGCTCACATGTTTGCTTCTACTTCCCAAGTAGCTCCCTCAACGGACAAATTTTTCCATAGAACTTTAATTAAAGGGACTTCCTTAATCCTCAAACTACAAACCTGATGGTCAAGGATCTAAACTGGAATCTCTTCATAGGAGAGACTATCTCACATCCGTACCCTCTAAATGCACGACTAAAAGCTTGATCAACAATGCACTTCTTTAATAAGGAGATATTAAACACTGGATAAACTGATGCCATGTTCGTAGAAAACTCTAGTTCGTAAGCTACTTTCCCAAAATAGCTCAAATTCTATACGAGCCCATATATCGAGGAGTGAGTTTCCCATTCTTGTTAAATATCTTCATTCTCTTCCTGGGAAAAATTTTCAAATAAACTAAATCACCAACCTCAAACTCAAGATCTCTTCTCCTCACGTCTGCATAAGATTTTTGATGACTTTGGGTTGTCTTTAGCCTCTCCTTGATTAGCCAAACTTTTTCCATGGCCTTAAACACTTAATATACTCCTACCAAAGTAGCTTCCTCTTCTTTAAACCAACAAATAGAAGATCTACATATACTCCCATAAAGTGCCTCAAATGAAGCAATATGAATACTGGTGTTATAACTATTATTGTAGGAAATCTCAATCAAAGGTTAGTGTTCATCCTAACTACCTTTAAAGTCAATAACACATGCTATCAACATATCCTCTAAAGTCTGAATAGTCCTTTTATCCTGACAATCTGTCTGAGGATTAAAAGTTGTACTGAGATGAACTTGGGTACCAAGACCCTTCTAAAAAGCCTTCCAAAATTGAGAGGTAAATTGAGTACCTATATCTGAAATGATAGACAATAGGACTCCATGCAACTTAACCGACTCCTTAAAGTAAAGCCTGGCATAATCCTCAGTTGAGTATGAAGTATGAACTGGCAAGAAATGAGCAGACTTGGTCATTTAATCTACAATGATTGAGATCGAATCTTCCGGATAATACGTATGTGGCAAACCCATCACAAAATCCATGTGCACCACTTCCCACTTCCATGTTGGGATACTAAACTCCTGCAATTTACCACTAGGACTTTTGTGTTCAACCTTAAATTGCTGACAATTAGAATACTTAGCTACAAACGTTGCAATATCTCTCTGCATACCACTCCACCAATAGATTTATTGCAAATCACGATACATCTTAGCGTCTTCTCGATGAATAGATTACCGCTCTCTATGTGTTTCTTCTAAGATTCGCTGCTATAAACCATCAACACATGGAACACACAACCTATCCGGACAACGTAACACACCACTCCCTCTAGGGAAAAAACCTCTACTTTTTGGCCTCTAACAACCTCCGTCAACTTAACCAAACTAGGTTCTCTGTGTTGCTTTTCTTTCACTTCAGCAACCAATGAAGATTCTAAGCCATTCTAAACCCATATACTACCTTCAGTTGATCAACCAAATGGACACCTAATCTATCAAACTGATGAAACTCATAAGCTAATTTCTTCCTATCTTTTTTGATATGAGCAACACTACCATAGATAATCAACTAAGGGCATTCGTCACTAAATTGTACTTCCCAGATGATACAACACACTTATATCATAATCTTTTAACAACTCAAGTAATCTTCTTTAACAAAGATTCATATCTTTCTGCGATAACACATACTTCAAACTTTTGTGATCCATGAACGCATCAACATTAACTCCATAAAGATATTGCCTCCAAATTTTTAAGGCAAAAACAACAGCTTCCAATTAAAGATCATAGGTAGGATAATTCTTTTCATAGGGTTTATGCTATCTAGAGGCGTAGGCTATGACCTTACCTCTCTAGATCAAAACACAATAAAGACTAACTCTGGAAGCATCACATTAAACTATGAATCCCGTTGAATCATTTGGCAAAGTCAGGACTAGGCTGAAGTGAGTCGAGTCTTCAACCGCTAAAAACTCTTATCAAATGAATTTGACCACTGAAATTTAAAATTATTCTAAGTATATCAATATATGGGGGATGCAATAGAAGAGAAACCTTCAATAAATCATCTATAAGAGACAGCCAAAACCAAGAAACTCCTGATATTAGATAGAGAGATGGGTTTTGGACAATTTCTTACTACTTTGTCCTTTTGATGGTCAACTCTAATGCCATCACCGGAAATGATATGGCCAAGGAAAGCTACTAATCCTATCCAAAACACAAACTTACAAAATTTGGCGAACAACTAAAGAACTCTAAGGATTTGCAACATGATTCTTAGATGGCCCGCATGATCATTTTCACTATGGAAATAGACAAGGATATCATCAATGAATACTATAAGAAACATGTCCATGTACTTCTTAAACACTCTATTCATCAAGTCCATGAGAGATGCAAGGGAATTCGTTAGTCCACGAAGTGATCATACTGAGTTCTGAAGGCTGTCTTTGGAATGTCACATTCTCTGACTCTAAGATGATGATAGCTATACTTGAGGTCTATCTTACATAATTAACTGGCATCTTGAAGTTGGTCGAACAAGTTATCAATTATGGGGAGTGGGAACTTATTCTTGATTGTGACTTTGTTCAACTGACAGTAATCAATGCATATTTTGAGAGAGTCATCTTTCTTAAGCATAAATAGGATTGGAGCGCCCCATGGGGAAACACTCGGCCTGATGAAACCCTTGTCTAAGAGATGTTTCAACTGTTCTTTCAACTCTTTAAGCTCAAATAGAGCTATTCTGTAAGGTGGAATAGTGATAGGGTGGGTATCTAGAAGGAGATCTATTTCGAAGTTAATTTCCCTCTTGGGAGGAACTCTAGAAAGATCTTCAGGGAACACATTTGGAAATTCCCTTACTACAAAAACTTACTTGATACTTAGAGTCTCAAAACTATAGTCTTTGACTCGAACAAAATAATAAACACACTCTTTAGATATCATCTTTTTGGCCTTCAGATAGGAAACTATTTGACCTCTAAGCACAGAGGTACTACCCCTCCATTAAATGACTAATTCATTAGGAAGCTAAAATTGAACAACTCTATTTCTACAATCGACTGAGGCACAACATGAGTGGAGCTAATCAATGTCGAGATTGACATCAAAATCAGTCATTTCTAACCCCACACAATCTAGTAAAGTGATTTTCTGAGATATTATGATCGAGAAATTTCTATACACCTACCTGATTGTAATAGATTTACCCATTGGGGTAGACACTGAGAAAGGTTCTGATAAAGATTCTGGACTGACACTAAAATTGACTGCTTTGTAGAGATTTACTAGCCACCATTGAAGGAGCATACCTCTCCATCTGAGTGAACATAAGTGAGTATTCTCTAAAACTCAAATTACCTTTCTTTAAATTGATAAACTTCTGCACCATATCTTTTCTTAACTCTAAATAAAAGAACCTATCTAAGAAAGTCAGGGCAAACTCCTTCTACTCTATAGGCCCTACCTCAGCCCCACTATCCTCCTTTTATTGCTTATAACAGGTGTGAGTTATATCCTACAACTGATATAGATCCAACTTTTTATTCTCACTCGAAGTGACACCTATGATATATGTCACTTTTTGAACAATATCAAGAAACTCCTATAGTTCCTCCTCACGCTTGGATCTCGAGAATAGAGGGAGATTTATTCGGGTGAATTCTCAAATCCTAGCTACAACTGTATTTTCCACGGGATTGGCTGGGGAAACAACCTACTAATTTTTCTGATCAGCTACTAAATGGGCTAGGGTCGTAAAAGTATCCTTGAACTCGGTGTGAGAGACATACTAGATCAGTGCATCTTTATGAACAGGCGATGGTGCAGGCTAATTCTCATTCCTTCTTTTATTGTTTCTTTTCGAAGGCATTATCTGTAAACAAAAGAAAGGATGAGTTAGGAAGAGATTTTAAATATAGCTCATACTCATTTGCATAACATGAATACTGAAAGAAGGGAAACTTTTCCTAAAATGTCTTGTAGCCTTTTGTTCATAAATGTGGCGTGCTTTACCCCCATAGACAAGACTCTACCCTATACGGCATTCAGATTCCTTAGGATACTGTAAAACCTTAGGCTCTTATACCAAGTTTTGTCACGACCTGAGGCGGCCTAGTCGCAACAACGGTGCTTAAGGTCATAAGTGACCACAAGCAAACACATGAGCTGGTACCTATTGCGAGCACTGAATAAAATAGAAATAAAACATATACACAATAGATAAAATGATAACGAACAACATATTTAATGCTAATAGTATAGTTAAATCACAATTCTAAATCTTCTAATAAGATATAAAAAAACCAATATGGTTATCTGAAAACAACTGGTAAGATTGATAAAGCTGACAAACTGTGTGAATGTCTAAAAGCCTCTAACTAACTGAGGAGTTTATGGGATAGGTCCCCAACTAACTCTGACTGACTAAACATAATAAAGTACTAAAATAATTAAATAACGAATAATATGACCTCAAAGGATGAGAACTCACCACTACTGTTGCTGAGTAGGGATGGGATGTTTAAGTACGGTCGGGATACTGTGCATTCGAACCTATGATATAACACATCATAGAAGAAAGAAGAGTATAAATTTAGTACTTTTAATATACTAGTATATGAGATGAGGTCTGGGTAAAATGCATGGGATACTATGAATATGAGATAATGTCAAAATAAATAGCATGAAACAATTGAGCATGAATGTAGGAAAACTGTAACATCTGAGAATGTAAGACTAAGTGTATATCTGTTATATTACAAAGATAATCTGAAATTTGAAAGACTAAAAACTATAAAACTGAATATCCAAAAGTCTGTACACTTAGTCGAGCAAACCCGAACTAAAGATACACTGAATAATATATTGAGAACGTGGGAGGTATCATCTAACCGACATGCCCTAATCTGAGCTAATTAGAGGCCAACCTATTACCGCAGTTGGAAGGGTGCCAGTACCATGCCTTGGATACTAACACTAGCTATTTGGATCCACTAAACTGGTGTCCCGAAGGAATAGGGAGTCACCCTTAACTAGAAGGTGATCTGATGAGATATATGTCACACTCAATTGGCAAGTGCACACCTTGTCAACCCTTTACTGGCAGGCATAAAAATCTAACCTACAGTGGCTATGTAGTTATTTAACTCGGGGATTGCTACTAAGGGTCACTCCCTCTACTATCAGGTAAGACGTCATCCCTAAGCTCACTCTATGCTAAATCCTACTCCCAATGGAACAACGACTGATACTAGAATATTAAGAACTCGACAGAACATTATTACATAACTGATAGTGCTCATCATGATCATAAACATGTAAGTATACTAATAAGAGTCATGGAGTAACTGTCTGAGTACATGAAAAGCTGAATTCATGTAAATCACATGTGTATCGGTAATTCATTACCCACCAACACTGAATGAGTATAAAATACTATACCAAACTGGAAATACTGCAATAAGTTATTATGGTTCAAAGATCAAAACATAGGCATTTCATCAAACATATGAAAATCAAAAATGTATACATGAGGATATCTTAAACATAAAAAAATAATAGGATTTTATGGATAAATCATAATTTGGGTATTTATCCTGAATCAGCTAAACATGACATGGGAATTACAACATTCAAAACATGACATGACTCATTCCACTTGAAAGCACTTATAATCTTAACTTGAAATTTAATTTAACAAGAGATTCTTGGATATAGTTCAACTTAAACTTGTAAAACTCATAATTTAAAATCAAAAAGGGGTTCTTGGACTCCATGGGTGTAAGGGGACCCATGGATGAAATTCCACATACCTTAAATTAAAGCCTTTGGGAGAGTTTCTTTAAGTTGTTCCTGACCTTGAGAAACTTTAACTTCTTGGGAAGATGATGAAACCGGTTATTTAATTTTTTTATTTTTGATGAATTGATGTTTTATGCGATAAATTGGGGATTTGGGGCCTTTTATGCCACCCCGTGTGAAGCCAAAACAACATAGGTTTGGCTTTTAAGGGAGTAAGGAAAGACATAAATGCCCCTAGAAAAAATTTTAGAAAAATGTGTTCCAGGTCGGTGCAACTCGACTTTACGACTCGTATACTAGGGTAGGATTATGTTGTTGGACTCATAAGATGGAAAGAATCCAAAGAGCATGTACTGGTCTAGATACGAGCCATTCTTCCGACTTGTAATGTGCATATGCAATTAGATAAAGTAACTCAAAAGATGAACTCACTATGTGGAGGACCAACACTATTATTGGTATGACTTCCCTCCATATGAGTCATACCTTAGCATACGACTAGGTACCCCCTATTGTAGTTTGGACAGAAAGTCAACCACACTACACTGACATAGGTACGAGTCCAACATGGGAATATTCATCCCTAAATGAGGCAAATTATACTGAGAATACTAAGGTAACTGAGATCATCAACTAAACATACATGAATTGGAACATGATTACATAGCTGTCTTAAACATGATGCATGAACTTAATTGATTTTGGAATACATGTAAAGACATGAGAATTGTTACATAGCTCAAATATAGAACGAAAAAGAATCGATTCAAGGAAAATTGTTACCGCAAGATGTGTCAGAATTTGTAGACAAAAGATGAGGGTACTTGGCTTGCATGTCTGATTCTGCTTCCTAAGTAACTCCCTCAACGGACTAATTCTACCATAGAACTTTAATCAAAGGGAATTCTTTATTCCCAAACCTACGAACGTGATGGTCAAGGATCTCAACTAGAATCTCCTTATAGGAGAGACTATCTCTCATATTTGCACTCTCTAAAGGCACGACTAAAGCTTTATCACCAATACACTTCTTGAACAAGGAGACATGAAACACTGGATGAACTGATGCTATGTTCATAGGCAACTCTAGTTCATAATCTACTTTCCCAAAATAGCACAAAATTCTATACGGGACAATATATTGGGGACTGAGTTTACCCTTATTGCTAAATCTCTTCACTCTCTTCATGGGTGAGATTTTCAAATAAACCAAATCATCAACCTCAAACTTAATATCTCTTCTCCTCTCATTTGCATAAGATTTCTGATGGCTTTTGGCTATCTTCATCCTCTCCTTGATCAACTAAACTTTTTTCATGGCCTCAAACACTAAATTTAGTCAAACCAAAGCAACTTTACCTTTTTCAAACCAACCAATAGAATACCTATATCTTCTCTAATAAAGTTTCTCAAACGGAGCCATCTGAATACTGGATTTATAACTGTTATTGTAAGTAAACTCAATCAAAGGTAAGTGGTCATCACAACTACCTTTAAAGTTAATAACACATGCTCTCAACATGTCCTCTAAGATCTGAATGGTCCTTTTGGCTTGGCCATATATATGAGGATGAAAAGTTATACTGAGCGGAATTTGGGTACAAAGACCCTTCTGGAAAGCCTTCCAAAAAATGAGAGGTAAACTGAGTACCTTTATCTGAAATGATAGACAATGGGACTCCATGCAACTTAACCAACTATCTAAGGTAAATCCTGGCATAATCCTCAGCTGAATATGAAGTATGAACTTGCAAGAAATGAGCTAACTTAGTCAATCTATCTATAATGACCTAGATTGAATCATGTTAATGACACGTACCAGCCAAACCCATCATAAAATCTATGTTCACCACTTACCATTTCCAAGTGAGGATACTAAACTCATGCAATTTACTACTAGTCCTTTGGTATTCAACCTTAACTTCCTGACCATTAGAACACTTAGATACAAACTCTGCAATACCACTCCACCAATAGATTTCTCTTAAATCACGGTACATCTTAGTGGATCCTAGATGAATGAAATACCACGTACCAAGAGCTTCTGCTAAGATTCGATGCCGCAAACTATCAACACATAAAACACACAAGCTACTCTGACAATGCAACACACCATCACTCTCTCTGGAGAAAACCGCTACTTTTTATTCTCAAACAACCTCCTTCAACTTAACCAAACTAGGATCTTTGTCTTGGTTTTGTTTCACTTTGGCAACCAATGAAGATTCTAAACCATTCTGAACCCATGTACTAGCTTTAGCTGAGTCAACTAATTGGACATCTAATCTAGCATGTTGATGACCCTGACAAGCTAATTTCTTCCTTTCTTCTACGACATGAGTAACACTACCCTTATAAAATCTAATAACGGCATCCGCCTTGAAATTAACCTTGCTGGGATGATACAATACAATCATATCATAATTTTCTAACAACTCAATCCATCTTCTCTAACAAAAATTCAAATCTTTCTGCAAGAACACATACTGTAAACTTTTATGATCCGTGAACACATAAATATAAACTCCATAAAGATAATGCCTCCAAATTTTCAAGGCAAAAACAATAACTACCAATTCAAGATCATGGGTAGGATAATTCTTTTCATGGGTTTTAAACTGTCTAGAGGCATAGGCTATGACCTTACCTCTCTGCATCAAAATACAACTAAGAACAACTCTTAAAGCATCAAATTGAACTACTAATCCCTCTAAGCTATCTGGCATAGTCAGGACTAGGGCTAAAGTGAGTCAAGTCTTCAACTCCTAAAAACTCTTCTCCCATGAATCTGACTATTGAAATTTGACTTTTTTTAGGCAATCAAGACACGGGGGATGCAATAGAAGAGAACCCTTTAATAAACCATCTATAATATCCAACCAAATCCAAGAAACTCATAATATCTAATGGAGAGATGGGTCTGGGTCAGTTTCTTACTACTTTGGTCTTTTGAGGGTTAACTCTAATGTTATCACCAGAAATGATATGTCCAAGGAAAGCTACTAACCTTAGACAAAACTCGCACTTGCTGAATTTGGCGAACAACTAATGAGCTCTATGGGTATACAACATAATTCTTAAATGGTCTGCATTATCATTTTCACTATGGGAATAGACAAAGATTTCATCAATAAAGACTATGAAAAACATGTCTAAGTACTACTTGAACACTTTATTCATCAAGTCCATGAAAGATGCAGGGGCATTCGTTAGTCTAAAGGACATAACTAGTAATTCAAAGTGACCATACCGAGTTCTGAAGGTTATCTCTAAAATGTCACATTCTCTGACTCTAAGTTGATGATAGTCGAACTTGAGGTCTATCTTAGAGAAATAACTGACACCCTGAAGTTGGTCAAACAAGTCATCAATTCTGGGGAATTGGTACTTATTCTTGATTGTGACTTTGTTCAACTAATGGTAATTAATGCATATTCTGAGAGAACTATCTTTTTTATGACGAAAAGGACTGAAGTGCCCGATGGAGGAACACTCGACTTGGTGAAACCCTTGTCTAAGAGATCTTTAAACTATTCTTTCAACTCCTTAAGCACAACTGGAGTCGTTTTATAAGGTGTAATCGAGATAGGCTAGGTATCTCAAAGTAAATTTATTCCAAAGTTAATTTTTCTTTTGAGAGGAACTCCGAGAAGATCTTCAGGGAACATATCAAGAAATTCCCTTACAACCAAAACTGACTTGAAACTTAGAGTATCAGAAATGGAGTTTTTGACTTGAACAAGAGAATAAACATACCCTTTAGATATTGTCTTTCTTGCCTTAAGATAGAAAATGATTTGACCCCTAAGCACAGAGGTACTACTCCTCCATTCAATGAATGGTTCATAAGGAAACTGAAAATGAACGACTCTATTTCTTCAGTCAACTGAGGCATAACATGAGTGGAGCAAATCCATACTGAGAATGACATCAAAATCAGTCATCTTTAACCCCATAAGATCTACTAAAGTAATTTTCTGAGATATTGTGATAGGGCAATTTTTGTACACCCACCTGGTTGTAATAGATTTACCCACTAGGGTAGACACTAAGAAAGTTTTTTATGAAAATTTGGAACTGACGCCAAAATCGACTGCTATGTAGGGAGTTACAAAGGAGAGTAAAGCTCCAGGGTCTAATAAACATAAAGATGAAAGACCTGTAACATACCCGTAACTACATCAAAAGTACTTTCCCTTATCTTACATAGACTATAGTGCATATAACCTATTATAATATTGCCTACTGGTTGCATTGGGCAACCGGTTGGAACTAAAGGACGATTAGGCTGACCCTGTTGGTCGGACATTGGGCAATATCTTACTTTATGGCCTGGCTTTCCATACCCAAAATACACATAACTGTCAGCTCTACACACACCCTAATGATTCCTGCTATATTTTTTGCAAAGCAGATTGGTACGACTACTATTCACACTACCATGTGACTTAAGCCTAGTGCTCTATTCCGATTGTCACTCTTAAACATATCTACTGGCGCACTAGCTGAATATGGGGATAAGGATGAGGACTTCTGATTAAACTGAGAACAGTTACCACCTTTTTACCTTGGTAGAGAAAAGTTAAAACTACCTGTTTTGTCCCTCTTATTCTCTCTTTCATTCTCTTTACACTTCTTTCCCTTAATCTGTTGAGCATGAACCATAAGCCTAGATAGGTATTTCTACTTAATTAACATAGCAGTCCAACACTCCTTGACCACACTGTCAACTACTCTATAAAAAAAAGCTTACTCATTCTAGACCTATTATCAGCCACCATCAAAGGAGCATACCTCACCAACTGAGTGAACTTAAGAGAGTATTCCTTCATACTAATATTACCTTGCTTCAAATTGATAAACTCCTGCTCCTTATCTTTCTCAACTCTAAAATAAAGAACTTGTTTAAGAAAGCTATGTCAAACTCTTCCCACTCTAAAGGCCCTTTCTCATCACCTCTATCTTCCTTCCATTTCTTATACAAGGCGTGAGCTATATCATGCAACTAATACGCAACCAACTCTACACTCTCACTTGAAGTGAAACCATGATATCTATCACTTTTGGAACCATATCAAGAAACTCTTGCGGACCCTCCTCAAACTTGGATCTCGAGAACAAAATGGGATTTATTTGGGTGAATTATGGAATCCTAGTTGCAGATGTATTTTCCAATGGATTGGCTGGTGAAATAGCTTGATGGTTGTTATAAGAAGCTACTGAATGGGCTAGGTTCATACAAGTATCCCTGAACTCAGCGTGACAAACATGCTCGGTAAGGGGATCTTTCTGATTAGGTAGTGGTGCGGGCTTATTCCCATTTCTTATTTTGTTGTTTTTTTTGGAGGCATTGTCTATAAACAGAATGAAGGATAAAATAGAAAGAGAGTTTAAATAGAGCTCATGCTCATTCGTACGACATGAATACTGAAGGAAGGGAAACTTTTCCAAAAACGTCTTGTAGAGTCTTATCCATAAGTGTGGCGTGCTTCACGCATATGTACAAGACTCTATTCAATGCGGATTTCAGACTCCTTAGGACACTTTAAACCTTAGGCTATGATACCAAGTTTTGTCACAACCCAAGACTACCTCCTAGTCACGATAATGGTGCTTACAGTCACAAGTAACCATAAGCTAACCCATGAGCTGGTACCTACTGCGAGCACTGAATAAAATAGAAATAAAACATATGCATGGAATATAAACTGGTAACAAACTGCATATCTAAATATTGATAGTACAGCTAAATCACAAGTCTGAAACTTCTAATAAGATACTGAAAAACCAAGTTGTCTATCTGAAAAACAACTAGTAAGACTGATAAAGTTGACTAACTATCTAACTAACTATTTGAATGTCTAAAGGCCTCTAACTGACTAAGGAGTTGATGGGATAGGTCCCCAACTAACTTTGACTGACTTAACATAATGAAGTACTAAACTAACTAAATAAGGGATAATATGTCCTCAAAGGATAAGGACTCGCCATTGCTGCTGCTGAGTAGTGCTGGGTTGTCTAAGTAAAGTCAGGAAACTATGCATCCTGACCTATGAGTACTTTGAATGTACTGGTAATTGAGATAAGGTCTGGGTAAAATACATGAGGTACTGTGCATATGAGATAATATCAAACTGAACAGCATGAAACAATTGAGCATGAATGTAGGAAAACTTTAATATCTAAGAATAAAAGACTAAGTGTATATCTGTTATGTTACTAAGATAATCTAAAATCTGAAAGGATAAAAACTGTAAAACTGAATATCTGAAAGATTCTACACTTAGTCAGGCAAACTAGAACTGAAGATGCACTGAATACTATACTAAGACTGTAGGAGGTATCATCTAATCGACATGCCCTAATCTAAACTAATTGGGGTCCAACCTATAACCCTAGTTGGAAATATGTCAGTACAATGCTATGGGTACTAATACTGGTTGTGTGGCTTTACTAAATTGGTGTCCTGAAGGAATAAGGAGTCACCCTTAGCTAGCAGATGCTCTAATGAGATATGTGTCACCCTAAACTAACAGGTACATACCTTGTAAACCCTCAATTAGCAGGTAGACATCTCTAACCTACACTAGCTATGGAGTTTTGTAACTCGAGCATTGCTACTAAGGGTCAAACCCTCTACTGTCAGGTGAGCCCTCACCCCAGAGCTAGCTCAGTGCTAAATCCTACTCCCAACTAAACTGACACTGATACAGAAATAGACTGAACTCAACTGAACATTATTACATAACTGATAGTCCTCATCATGAACATAAACATGTAAGTATACTGATAAGAGACATGGATTAACTGTCTGAGTGCTTGAAAAACTAAATTTATTTAAATCACATAGGTATCAAATTTTCATAACCCACCAGTACTGACTAGGTATAAAATGGGATACCAAACTTGAAATACTGTAATAAATGATTATGGTTCAAAGACCCAAACATGGGAATTTCATCAAATATGTGAAAAACATAAAATTATACATGAAGATATCTTAAACATGATGAAAAATAGGTTTCATCGCTAAATCATAACTTGAGTGTTTATCCCGAATTAGCTGAATATGATATGGAATTACAACATTCAAAACATCATATGACTCATTCCACTTGAAAACATGTATAATCATAACTTGAAATTGAATTTAATACGATATTCCTGGAGATAGTTCAACATAAACATGTCAAACTTATAATTTAAAAGCAAAAAGAGTTCTTGGACTCCATGGGTGAATGAGAACCTGACAGCGCCCAAGCGCACACACAAGTGTACGTGGTCTTATCAAGTAGTAAAATGCCTTCAATAAAGCCAAAGTATCGATCTCTCAGGGACTTGCGTCCGCCTCCTATCTAATTCTAGTCTACCAAATTGAGAAAAGTTAACAAATAGAGTTTTAGAAAACTACAAAGAAACAAAACTAATACGAAAAAATAATGACATAGGACAATCAATGGTTAGAAACGTAGGGTTAAGGCTTACGAACAATCATACTATGTTGTTGAACTTTATTTGTTAACTTACTTATCTTGATTTTTGATTCGTAGGGTTAGTTTCATGATTACAGTTTCCCAATATGTAATCCTTTACCTAAGTTGAACCTTACAACTACATTATTGAGCAGGGATCTAATGATCAAATTAGGTTATTTAAGCTATCTTCCTATGGGTGAATCAAGTAAGGCATCTGATTAAATCCCTATCCTAGATGCTAATTTAAATCTTTTATTTTATAAAGAAACAAGAACCCTACTTTGCCTATTCCCTTGTTCTATCTCCCTATTCCTTCTTCCGAGATCACAAGGTTGACAATTGATGTATTCTAAGGGTAACTAATCCATAAAATAGTTAAAACAAGAATAAACAAGCAACCAATAATGATAAAAAAATCAACAAACTTAATTCAAAACAAAATAATCATGATCTTGGCCTTACCCTAAAAAGGGAGTTTTAGCCTTTAATGGAAATATTCATCATCCAATCCCTTGGATTGATGATACAAACCATGATAGAAACTAAATTAAAGAATGATAAAACCTAAATAATGTGTAGAGCAGCCTCCTCTTGACCAAAGATGTCCAAAAGTAAATAAAAACGTGCATAAGTTCCTATTTATATTAGAAGAAATATCCCATGCCTTGTTGAACAAGGAAACAGCTTATGGTCATCTGCGAACCCAATGATTAACGCGTTGGAGGGCATAGCGTCACGTCTATATCACGTTGGTTCACTGTTTTGGATGCCTTTTGAATCCATTGTTTGGTTTCATGCACCAAGGCTCCTTCCCACACGCCCACACTCTCCCAATACTTTCAGGTGTCCAAATTGGTGTCAATCTGTGTTTTGTGCTTCCGTGGTCCATTCCAAGCCTTTTTGAGTTGTTTCCACCAGATTTGAAGCTTGTAAATCCTTAATATATCATCATATTCCATTAATCAAGCATCCTATAACATTAAAAAACAACAATTTAAATCTCAAAACAACACAACAGCCTCAACGATGAACTAAAAACACGAGCTAAGCATAGTCTAAATTCTCATTGAACTTTAACATATTATGTTTACTCTTTTCTTGATCCAATTGACCCTTGAAGATTATCAAGAAGTTTTTTCACATATAAATACACAATAACAACCTTAGTTACTCATTAAAACACATTAGAATACAACATAATAGACTAGACAAGGACCTAGCTCAAGCTAGTAACACTAGTTTTCTCGGTTGAACTATAAATGATTAATTTGAATCAAAACTTGTGTGGGAACACCATTAAATATTGTAAACACATACATGGACACTTACCTGCACATTTATCTCATTATCAACACATTAATCACATGAATCATCCTCAAAACAAGGCTAAATAGGCTAGAAAAGTAGTGCTAGAATGCATAAATACACCCAAAATCACCACCCCACACTTAAAGACTTATTCGTCCTCAAACAACTCTTAGCTATAAACACCATGAGCTGAAGAGACTACACACTCCTACTAAATGCAATATATTCAAGCTAGCACTACAATGATTACACGAAATTACATTTTCATCCACCCATATCTTTAATAACCAAATTACATTTTTTCATCCACCCATATCTTTTATTTTTGCCCCATCTCTTTTAAGCATTTTCACAAACACTTGGTGGATGCATAGTTTACTACCACATAAATCAATTTTTCTCTTTTTCACAATCATGGTAATATTTCTAGCATATACTAATCTATGACACATCAATTATAAACACCAATAACTATTACCTTGGAGGATCAATTTCACCTTTTTCTTCTTTAATTTCTCAAACTCCTTACTAAATCAAATTTTTTTTATTAAAGCACTTAAGAGCTTTTTGGATCAAATTATGGTTTATCAAAGAAGGGGATTAGGCTACATATGAGGCTACCAAAAAAAGGCTAAAGGCTTAATGAGGGTTAACTAGGATAATGCCCAAAGGGTGGGCAAAAGAAAAGATAAAAACAAGGTTATCAAAGAAATGCCTAAATCATCTCCTAAATCCACACTCTTTATTTCACTTTGCACACACACCGGAAAAGTTCTAGACATCACATACAACAAGGAATATACAAAAAAACTTACACGCACATGGAAAATGCTCAACTCAATAAATCATCATAGACTCCCAACCAAACAATAGCATGAATTCAAACTTAAGCCAAAAAGTACAAGAGTCACAAATATTAGCCTAAGAGTCTCAAAAATAGTATTCAATCAACATGCTTTTACAAAAAAAACCACTTGCATCATGTAATAAAAAATAGCACCAATAAGAATATCTTACACCAAAATTTTTTAAATTGATCCAAAATTTGGGAATTTCCCCACCCCACACTGAAAACTCTACTTTGCCCGCAAAGTGAATTTAAAGGTAATAGATAGAAATACTCCCTGAGGCCTCTAGGCCTAGCTAGCAGCATATTTTTACATAAAGAAGATCCATGGGACTCTACACTTAGTCTTTGCCATGATCCTTAGCTCAAGTTTATGATACTCAGACTTCTCATTAACTTGTTACTCAACCAAAAACTAAAACTATGTGAAATAAAAACTGAAACAAAAGCATACCTAAGCTTGGGTTGCCTCCTAAGAAGTGCTTAATTTAGTGTCGTGGCATGACCCAATCAACTTTTTTCTCCACCTTGACGATATAAATTTCACCGCCAACATCACATCCATCTTATTGCCTCGATCATAAGGAGGTGGTACAAAGATTACAACACCAAGTAATAGGATGTTCTTGGTAAACCACTCTGCCTTAAAGTGAGGTGTGATTTTATGTTGCTTGTTCGGTGTAAAATCAAGAATATAGGATTCTTATTCCTCATCTTCACATTCTTCTACTATTTTAAATTATTCCATAGACAAGATATCATCTAAACATAATGTAGATTAGTTCTTTGAATGAGGCCCAGCCAATCCTACTTTAAAATTTACACTCTCTACTACACACTCACTTTTATTCACCTTCTTTATTCCAGTCTCAAGATAAAGATGCCAATCGAGTGGCTACAATTCTTGTGTTTGATCCACAAATTGCCTAATATCCTCCTCATATTTTTCTTTACTTAGCCACTATAGACATGGAGGCAGTGCTATCTCCTTAACCTGTTCAACAATTTTAGTTTTTGAGTACTAATAATTCCTCGAATTATCCGCAACTATTTCTACAAATAGTTGGAAATCCACTTGCTCTACAGCCTTCCTCTGGTTCTTCATGTATGCCAACAACTCAATTTGAGATGCTAAAACTTTTTTTAGTATCTCTTTCATGTTGCTAGTTGACTAATTTGGTCGGGCTTGTTAAAACTGTTGGTGGTGGTTATTCTATGATTGTGGATGATTCTGCATCATTTGATTGTAGTTGTTTATATAATTTTGCCTTTTAACATAGCCCACAAAAATTACTAAATCAGGATTGACAACACACATATCTTTAGAATGACCACTATGGCCACAAACCATACACCATATAGAATCATCATCACTCAAAAACCATCTATCCCAGGATAACATATCAAGAAGTGTGATAAAAAGAGAAATAAAAAAAAATAAAAAGAGACTAAAAAAAACAAAAACTATTTACAGCTCAATATACAAAAACTAAAAATAAAATAGTTGCCTAATTACAAGTCTTTGACAACAACGCCAAAAACTTTATAGCGTACACGCAAGTGTACGTGGTCTTATCAAGTAGTAAAGTGGGTTCAAGAAATCCCAAGTATCGATCTCTCAGGGACTTGCGTTCGCCGCCTATCCAATTCTAGTCTAACAAATTAAGAAAAGTTAACAACTAGAGTTTTAGAAAACTAAAAAGAAACTAAACTAATGCAAAAAAATAATGACTTTGGACAATCAATGGATAGAAACCCATGGTTAAGGCTTACGAACAATCATACTATGTTGTTGAACTTCATTTGTTAACTTGATTATCTTGGTTGTTGATTTGTAGGGTTAATTGCATGATTACAGTTTCCCAACCTCTAATCCTTTACCTAAGTTGAACCTTACAACTACATTATTGAGCAGGGATCTAATGATCAAATTAGGTTTTTTAAGCTATCTTCCTACGTGTGAATCAAGTAAGGCATCTGATTAAATCCCTATCATAGATGCTAATTTAAATATTTTATTTTATAAAGAAACAAGAACCCTACTTTGCCTATTCCCTTGTTCTATCTCCCTATTCCTTCTTCCGAGATCACAAGGTTGACAATTGATGTATTCTAAGGGTAGCTAATCCATAAAATAGTTAAAACAAGAATAAACAAGCAACCAATAATGATAAAAAAATCAACAAACTTAATTCAAAACAAAATAATCATGATCTTGGCCTTACCCTAAAAAGGGAGTTTTAGCCTTTAATGGAAATATTCATCATCCAATCCCTTGGATTGATGATACAAACCATCATAGAAACTAAATTAAAGAATGATAAAACCTAAATAATGTGTAGAGCTGCCTCCTCTTGGCTAAAGATGTCCAAAAGTAAATAAAAACGTGCATAAGTTCCTATTTATAGTAGAAGAAATATCCCATGCCTTGTTGAACAAGGAAACAGTTTCTGGTCGTCTGCTAACCCCGTGATTAACGCGTTGGAGGGCATTGCATCGCATCTATATCACGTTGGTCAACTGTTTTGGGTGCCTTCTGAATCCATTAGTGGGTCTCATGCTCCTAGGTTCCTTCTGGTATGCCGACACTCTCTCAATACTTTTCAGGTGTCCAAATTGGCATCAAGCTTTGTTTTGTGCTTCCGTGATCCATTCCAAGCCTTTTTGAGTTGTTTCCACTTGATTTGAAGCTTGTAAATCCTTAATGTATCATCATATTCCATTAACCAAGCATCCTATAACATTAAAAACAACAATTTAAATCTCAAAACAAACACAACATCCTCAACGATGAACTAGAAACACGAGCTAAGCATAGGCTAAATTCTCATTGAGCTTTAACTTATTGTTTTTACTCTTTTCTTGATCCAATTGGCCCTTGAAAATTATCAAAAAGTTGTTTCACATATAAATACGTAATAACAACCTTAGTAACTCACTAAAACATATTATAACCCAACACAATAGACTAGACAAGCACCTAGCTCAAACTAGTAACACTAGTTTTCTTGGTTGAACTCTAAATGATCAATTTGAATCAAAACTTATGTGAGAACACCATTAAACATCAAGATTAAATTATGATCACAAAAATAAATTAAAGTCTACACATGCAACTAAAGAGCATAATTGAGAAAAACTTCATTAGCATGAATTCCCTCACCTTGTGCAAAGTTTTCCCATAAGTTTGGGTACAAATCGATTATTCGTAAATGATAGAAGTCACAGAACTAAACTAATCAAATAAATAGATATATTAGGATTGAATGTCGAACTTTACTTTTTATCATATATTTTAGGACTCTTTTGTTTTATGTATACAAGGAGAAAGAAAATCTAAGACGTGCGCACAAGTATAAATAAGTGGATTCAAAGACAACTTTTTTCAAGTCAAATGTTATCTCAATTAAATTCAAGATTAAAGTCCGATCACGATCATAAATTAAAGTTTGGCATATACAAATAAAAAGATAATTAGGAAGAAGCTTAAATATTCAAGACAATTTTCTCTAGAAAAATCAATAATAGCATAAAAATAGACAAACAATGTTTGAAAATATTACAAGGTGAATATCAATTTGAAATATAGCGTTAAACCTTAAAATCAATATTTCCCTAAAACCCAAACTTGATTACAAATAAGATTGTGAAAATAAACCATCACTCTTTTTGTAAAGTTATATACTCCACCTCCAACAAAATAAAAGGTGTAAAATTCTATTTACACTATCAATAGAATCTTACATGAATAAATAAACCTCTATAATAAAAAATAATATACAATTAATTACTAAGAACAATCGCTTTATGACATATGCTGGAACATCCCTTGGTGATTCAAAACCAGATTGCCTACAAAATTTAATCCTAGTTAGTCAATCTATGTAACAAAAATGACAACCAATCAGTAGTAACTTGGAATACAATGCTTCTTCATCAGACAAATATGACATAGTTAATAGTCCAAGCAAATAAAAAATTCAATTTTTTAGTCCATTATGAAAGGCAGGGAAATTATGATTTTTGAAAGAGAAAAATGTTTTGTTATAATGTTATTTTAAAATTTATTCTGTCATTTTCATAGCAGTCATTATCTTCTCTAATATAGCATCTCATAGTTAGATCTTTTTCCATAGATTTTAATGTAAGAGAAACCTAAAATAACAAAATTTCTTCTATAAGTTTAGTAGCTAAAACGGTCCTTAATCTTGGCTGTTGGCAAATATACCCGTCGTAAGTTAGAATTTCTTTAACTTGCTTTTATATGCAATTTAAATTTGCAGATATAATTCTAAAAGAATAAAGACTTCAATACTCTAAAAACTGTTTAGAATGAATTCATTAAATTTAAATCTTGAATCCACCTATGTATATAGTTAGAAAGATGTTGAACTACTATAAACAATAAATTAATGTTGTAGTTTTCTACTCTCTCTACGTCTATAACTATTAATTATTCGCATAATGTGTAACACGTCTCAAATCCTAAGCTAGGAATATGGGAGCTTTATTTCAGTTAATATTGTACATAGTCCCAATAATGAAAATGGATAGAGAAATCAATCCTACAATGAATCAACCGTAACCAAAACATACCTCAGAAGAAATTGAAAGATGGTATCCAAATCATTGGCACTTTTCACAAGCAATATTTTTGATAACCACTCTTGAGGTCAAAGTATATATGAGAGAGCAACTGAAATTAAAAGTAATTAATGGTTACAAACAACTAAAATCAAAAACTTAATCCAAGCAATTGCGACTTGTCGGATTGAAATCAATAATAACCCCAAGGAGAATCATCTAAAAAGTCAAAGTATGATGCCAAGGAAAAGTGGTCCAACAAACAAAAGCATTCAACAAATACAAAGTAGCTATGAGTAGGGCAAACAAAGAGAAGTTAGAATTTTTAGGATTCAAATTTCGGTGTCTAGAAAGTATGAAAGCATAATAATATCTTTAGCAGACAAAGCATGAAATTAATCATCTTGAAATAACTATCTTCGGCCATCGGAGTTGTCATCATCAACGAAGATTGTATTTGTATGAGAATTTGAGTGGAAATTGAAATGAGAAATTTGATCTGTATAAGCTTACAATCAAAAAATGTTATATTATCTTCTTTTCATTCCTGATATTTGTTGTCTTCTTCTTTAAGAAAATAGTGCTTCATGGACCATGCACTGTCACAACATTACCATCTCAAATCGTAGAAATATCAATATCTTTAAACAAGGTAAAATAACTCAATTCACCATATTCACAATAAGATAGCACAAAAACTCAAAATCTAACCTCGACCATTAGATTATTATTTTTTCAAGAAAATAGTACTGCATGAACATTGCATCACCACAACATGACCATCTCAAATTAAAGAAACACTAATATCATATGTCTCAAATCTTCAAACAAAGAAAAATAACTCAATCCATCAAATTCATCAACAAAAAAGCAAAAGAAAATACCAAAAGCTAACATAAGCAACCAAAAGAATCAATTACAAGCAAAGTAATATTCACTATAAACCTTAGGTCAGCCAATATTATCCACATCGAATTCCTAAAAATTCGAGATTTAGTGAAAAAATCTATAAGTACTGTACTTAAAGAAGCCTTGATAAATATCTCCATAAAAGATCTTACACTTCTCCATAGTGTCAGAATAGTGCAACAACAAAGTCATCATTATTGGTCACCTCATCAACTACAAATCTATTAGGAGACATCTTCCTGGATCTCTAAAATCAACTATGATACAGGAAAATTAGATGAACTTATAATCCATATAGATCTCAAAAGACAACTCTATGTCATTTTTTTTTGCGTTTTGCTAATTTGTCCACATGAAATCCTTCTTAATATGAAAAAAGTTATTTTACTACAAGGCACACTATTTTAGATGATTCATGAATTTTTTTTCTCTCTCAACAAACTAATCGATTATGTAACTCAAATAAGGAAAAGTTACATACCCAACTAAAAGACCCTCTGACCTTTTTTGGAGATTTAAAAAAATGATGTATTTTGATAAAAAGAGAATATTCATAAATTAAAGAGAAAGGGGTGCGAAAAATACCTATACTTAAGTGAAATTTGCAGTTATGCACCCTGAACTCTACAAAAGTCCTATAACCCCCAGACTATTTTTTACCATATTGAACTAGCATATATTTGCCCACTTGGATCACATAGTCAGTCCATCGAAGGTCGGTGATTACACGTGTAAATTAATTTAAATAAACGAGTTTATATTTCTTAATTATGTTTTAACTCCTGATTCCACAAATTTAAAAAGAGATAAATAATTATTCAAGAAATGAGTGATATTTTCTCTTCTCTATATTCATATTCAGACATATTCATCGATCAAAATCAGACTTCTTTCATTCCTCTTCCTTATTACTCATTTTCACTACTCTTTAGAAAAAACTTGTTTGCATTAATCTTGTAGTATTCTTGGAGGAGTGATTTCGTAGGGACTGTGAGAGTGCTAGTGTTCAACAAGTCTTGAAGGTTAGTCTTATTTTTTGTGACGTTTAAAGTTAAAATTGAAACTTGATGACTATTATCACTCTCTATTTTTCTTACGAAAAGCGATATTCAACGTGACAACTTTTTTTGATATTATTAAGAGTGAAGAGTCGTCAACTAATAAATTAAGGTGTGTTAGAGCATTATTCTAGGCTAACTACAAACCTATTTTATTGTTTGATCTAGTTCACCAGAAATTCGAGTACAACAACAACAACAAACCCAGTGTATTCCCACAAAGTGAGGTCTGAGGAGGATAAAATGTATGCAGTCCATACCACTACCTCCGAAGAAGAGAGAGACTATTTCTGATAGACCCCCGGCTTAAGATAAAGAATAGTAAATAAGGTCATAATGAAACATGAAGCAGGATGGATGACATAACATAAATAATGAACAAGAAATAATACAAATAGAAATCGAGTAAGGGTCCAAATTACCTCGAAAGGAAGGTGTTAGGCACCTTTCGAGGCCCACAAATGTAGTTTTTGATCGAATTCATATTTTACATGGAAATCTATGTAATAAACAAATGTCACTTATTTTATAAACTTATTGTTAACTAAGTGATAAAAATAATAAAGAAAACTTTCAACTAGTGTTCATATCATACAAAAAATTAAAAAAAAATACAAGAGATGCGAGTCTGACCTATTACGACATGCAAATAATACACGAAAATACCATAACTCTTGTATTCTTCATCTTTCTCGAATTAGGAACTCTAGCTAGCTCCTTTTCTTTTTAGCACGAGAACAAAATTGGAGAATGATAAACTATAAATTAACTTACATCAAAGTAAGGAGAAACTACAAATGATGCAAAACTTGTTAGTGATATATGTGTCACCTCAATTGTGGTGACGAATTAATGTAATGTATTAATAAAAGTAAAATAAGTAATTCAATAACACATACATAAAGTAAAAAGGATAATAGAGAATGTGAGTGGGATCAGGACATGACAAGGCTAAACCTGACCCAATGAGATGTTACTCCCTCTATTTCAATTTCTATATTGACTCTCTTAAATTCCTAAAGACTGGACGAAAGAAATTCTTAAATAAACTTATTTAAGAGTACTAAATAAAATATTTTTGTATTTAGAAGTCATGTAAAACAAAAATATGTAGGCATAATATATAAATTGTATTAAAGCATGTTATTATAGTATAGTATTAAAAGTGGTCAAGTTTTTGAGACTTTTAAAATAATGACATATGAAATAATAAAAGAAGGGAGTAACGAGGTGTTTTATATTTTAATAATCCTAGATGTGCTTCATATAAATAGTTAGTTATTGCTTGTCTTTTTTGTCATCATCTCCCAAAATGTACCTAACCCTCGTTGGGGCAACAACTCCATTTGAGCTCCGCTTTGCACGTTAACTCCTTTGTCGTGGTTGAACTCTAAATAACGTCATTTAGTTGTAGTATACATGTAAAAATATTGACAGAGAGTGAGAATATGTCTATTTTTAATTTTTAACTAATCAAGAGAAAAAATTAAAATAGTAAAATACTTATAATTCTTGATCGAATTAAGCACATAGGATGTAAAAGGGCTTAAAAAGGATTTTTTTTCACTCTTTCATTTTTTACTAGACAAAAAAATTTTAAAAAAAAAGTATTTTTCTCTTTCACATATGAAAATTGAAATAACGAACCTAACATATTCCAGTTAATTAACAACAAGCAAGTAAAATTCATTTCATGTCCAAGCAATCTACAAGATGGTAGATTTACTAAAACATTAATTAAAACACAATCACAAGTATTGAGAGAAAATTCATAGAGAACAAATATATATTGAGAGTAAAATGATATAGATACACATACACGGCTATGAAATTACTTAATTCTTTATTTTTTATCAATGATCCAAGTCATTGTATTATTAAGTTGTATTACATATATAAGAGATCCAAATATTCAAATATTTGTTCATTATCTAGTAGCAAGCTAAACCTTACTAACAAAAACTAATATTCCATAACTAAATTCAAATACTCAATTAACATTGTTTCATGTCTTACTATCACAAATCAAACTGGAAACCTTCAGTGTTGTATAATGATGGTATGGCATGCATTAAATATTCAAAATAGGGATGACAAAATTATTCTAATAATCGAACTATAAATGAGAGTTTATTTCTAAAGTAGCTTAACAAACAAATCAACTAGTAACCAAGGATAATCACTAACAAATCACACAGATTCAAACTCATTCAAGAGCAAAGAGAAAATAGAAAACCAAATCAACATACCTGTATTAATAAGAAAATAAAATTTGAAAAATAGAACCTTTGATCAATAAGCAACAACTTTATAACATTAAAATGAGTGAAAGAAACTCGAGCTTGAGATTATTACAACAAACTATGAGTTGTGTCTCGTCGGAAAGAAAAATCCAAAAGTGGTAGAGAACCTCACCTCTATGTTTAATAGAATGAAAAACATGGTTGGTTGGGTATTTTGCCGATGATGGTTTGGTGCTCCCGGCATGAACTCTACTCCCAATATTTCCAATGTACACACAATGTGTAGGTATGTAATGTGCGCCTTGTGATTGTCTAAATATGTCCTAATATTCTTTCTTTTGTCTTCATCCGTCCCTTTGCTAGCAAACCTTGGTCGAAAATCTTATCTTCTTGACTCCTTTCAACAACTATTTCTCTAGGGTTAGTGTTCAACAAGTCTTAATTGTGTCATCTGAAATTTCAGAGTTTGTCAAAATTAGGACTTTTTCTAGTCTAAATCATTCTTATTTTATCAATAAATTAGAATCTTTTTCATAATATAAATTGATTCTTCTAGTGTGACCTATTGTAGTATGATTGAATAATCAATCTTTTTCTAATTTCCATTTACTGTGAATGTGACTAAATTTCAAAAATATATGATTTTACATATATAACCCTGAGATATTATTATGGTGGAGTTTTGAATAGTAAGAGTTGAAAAATCAGATTATGAGGGTGGTTGAGTCACAAATATTTTTGATGTGTATGTGGATAAGTTATCTTATTTTGAAGTATTTTCTTTTAAAAAGAGTTAGGGTATGCTACAATAAGTTGCACATTTTATGCTAGGCCAGTCGAAAAGAACTTTCTGTTAGATATTCAAACTGGTGGGGACATTTATGAACTTTTACAATTCTTTGAAAATGGGGATATCATTGAGGTGTGCATTTGTCACATGATTGATCAAGCTGATGGTCTCATTGGTTTGTTGGAATACACTAATACCAATGAGAAATCTTTTGTTGCTTTTAATAAAAAAGAGGACAAGAGGGTCTATAAAGGGGATTGGGTTGTTGAAAAAGAGAGTGAGGGTGGTCATTTTATTAAAGCACCAACTACTGCTGGATCTGTTGAGCTTGGAAATGAGGCTATACCTACTCAACCAACAACTAATCAAGTTGTTGCATCTGTTGGTAAGGCTGCATCTGCTAGTGAGACTTCATCTGCTGGTGAGGCTGCAACTACTATTGAGGCTCAACTATTGATGCTGATGATAGGTTACCATTTGTTGCTTCTGACCACTTAATTAAAAATAGATCAGATTCAAACTGTCAATATCTATTTGTTGAAGATGATGGTGAATTTAAAAGTGATGTACATGAGGTGGACACAAGCTTGAAGATTGAAAAGAGAAATACCAGAGGAGGAAGAGAAAGAATACTAAATGACCCTAAAGAAGTTCCTCTAGGTAAAATTGTTTCAGATTTGAAATTTGATGAGACAGAAGTTGTTGATAAAAGTTTAAAAAGTAAAGTTGCTGGAGATAAGCCTGTGTACTATAGTTCTATTGAATACAGTGCGAAATCTAATTTAAAATGTAGGCTAAGGAGGACAGATAATGAAAAGGTAGTGTATGATAAATCTACTAAACAAGTTGTATGACAATTGCGCATGAGTTTGAAGATGTGAATGAATTTAGAGATGTTGTTACAAAATATGCACTTCAAAATAGTTTTCCATTAGAGAAGTATATTAATGAGTCCAAAAAGGTTAGGGTCAGATGTGGAAAAGAATGTTCGTGGCTATTATATGCAAGTCTTAACAAGTCTATCAATGATTTTCAAATTAAAACCTATACTCTTAAGCATAGGTGTATCAAAACCACTAAAAATTTCATGTGTAATGCTAAGTTCCTACACAAGCATTTCAAAGATAGAATTACTAAGCGACCAAAGATGAGGATATTTTAATTCCAGCAATTGATTAGAAAAAATTGGGAATACATGTTGGAAAGACTATTATTAGGAGAGCTAGAGGTAAAGTACTTCAAGATTTAATGGCTAATCATATGAAAGTGTTTGGAAGAATATTTGATTATAAGGATGCAATTTTGAGGTCCAATCGTGATTTCACTTATGTTATAAAAGTTGATAATTCTGATGATAGTGGTAAGCTTATTTTTCAAAGTTTCTACATTTATTTTGATGCATGCAAAAAAAGCTTTTTTGGGTGATTGTAGAAAATGTATTGATTTAGATGGATGTTTCCTGAAGGGAGTAACCAAAAAACGGTTATTGGTTGTTATGGCTAAAGATGACAATAATCAAATATTGTATATTGCTTGATCTCTAGTAAAGTATGAGAATAAGAATACATGGACATGATTTATGAAATTATTAATAAAGGATTTGGGATTAACAGATGATAGAGATTACACAATCATTTTAGATATGCAAAAGGTATGATTTTTTCTTAATTTCATTATGTTTAATCAATATTATGTGTAGTTATGAATATGTAATTTATTTGTGTTCAATTTTATGATTTGATTTTTAGGATCTTAGTGCAACACTGATGGAGCTTTTATCAAAGGTAGAGTATAGGATGTGTACAAAACACATCTTTGTCAATTGGAAAAAATGAAAAGATTTTTAAAGAAGGACCTAGTTCTGAAAATGTGTAAGGAGCACTAGGGGTGGGCATCGGTCGGTTCAGTTTGATTTTGTGTGTTATCGGTTCGGTTTAACGGTTTTCAATTTTTAATATGCAAAACCAATAACCAACCAATAAGATATTTTTTATCAGTTTTTGGTTTATCGGTTATTGATTCTTAACGGTTTGGTTTTCGATTTAACCAATAAGAAAAATACTTATAAAATAGAACCCATCTGGATTAAGTAACGAAGGCGGTCAGACGAGGGAAATGGAAACAGAAATGGGTCAGATGAAGAAAGACAGCAGAGGATTCAGTAGAAGTAAAGGCTTCAGTGGGAATTCATAGTTCAAGAACTTCATCTCTGTATAATCTTTCAACCTAACTCTTTTAAGATATGAATGCTTCAGAAATTACATAAAACAAATGATTTACTTGGTTAATATAGCTAGGGACTCCCTTGCTTCAAGAATGTTTTCTCGTTTAAGAAATATTGCACTTACGTAGGTGTTAGACTATTCACTGTATTCAGTGACTAATTTTAAGAAAATATATGACTTATAACAAATTATAGCTAGGATATGTGGCTTACCAGATGCCCAGATTCAAGTGCAAAAAAAGAAGAACTTCAACTCCACGTCAATCATCAAGAATGCTAGTATTAGCCAACTCTACAGAGAAATTATAATAATCAGTCATGAAACTGTTAACGATTGTTTACAATAATAATACAAAACTAATACAAGTAGAATATTTTTACCTTGTTCAAGCTTTTTGATGATATCTATATCTTCCTCAATCTTAGTGAGTACAACCATCAATCTTAGTCTCTCAGTAGATCAGGGGGTTCAGAGGTCTGATTCTCAAGATTTGCAGCTGAGGAAATTAACATCTACCAGTTGTTAGGGGGTCCGAGCACTGTATAATCTCCCTCTTTTCATCAACTATCAATAGAGGAGCAAGTTATATGTAAGATTAGGAGCTGGATTCAACAAATTCAAAAAAGGGTTTCTTAACAGGTGGATATATCTTTAATCAATAGACTAAATCCGTCTTTTGTAGCATCAAAATGATAAATTTCACCTACATACTAGAGATTTCAGCTGGAACAAAGAAATGGTTAACAGGTACACAGAGACAGGAAGGAGAAAGGAAAAACAATAAGGAAGCTTACTAGATGAGGTTATCAACAACACCAGTGGGATAGTATTTATGATCCGAAGAAGCAGCAGCTCAAGTTGTTCATTGACAAAGAAAGTCATGGATATGCGGCGGAAAGGGAAGAAGATGAAAGGGATTTTCTTAGTTTCTCATTTCAGAAACCCTACTAGATATTTAGTTTATATATTTGGATATGATGAGTCAAGTTGGGTTGGGTCAGTTGACCCTTGGTTAATAAAATTACGTATTAAACCAATATATATATATATATAATATTAATATATATAAATAATATAAATATTTATATAAAAAAATATAAATAGGGGTAAAATAGTAATTTTAGTGTATTCTTATTGGGTTATCGGTTAAACCTATAACCCAATAGGCCTAAACCGATACCGAATCGATAACCCAATAAATTTTTTTATAAAACCAATAACCCAATACCAATAACCCAATAACATTTTTATCGGTTCCGTTTATTGGTCGATTCGATTTTTGCACAGCACATCTTTGAGGCAGAAATGAAGAAAATCTGAACCAAATAACCATGGTAGGTGATGAAGATATTAATTTAGATTTACTTCATTACAAGGTACAAACTTGATGTAAAATGCACTTTAGAACTGACATCAAGTGTGATAACATAGATAATAACATGGCTGAGAGCTTTAATGCTTGGATCTTCGAACCATGTCATAAAATATTTATTATTATGTTAGAAAAGAGAAGTGTGAAGGTAATGACTAGACTAGGTGAATTTATTAAGTTTTCAAAAACATGATTGACCAGTATATCTCCAATGACTTTAAGAGTATTAAAAAACACAGAAAAGTCAATGCGATGTAATATTGACTTTAATGGAGAGAGAGGCTTTGAAATACCAGATGGACCATATGTATATAGTATGAATATGAGGGATAATACATGTAGCTGTAAATCATGGATGCTCAAGGAAATACCCTATCCACATGGAACTACAACCATACTTTACAAGAAATAGGAACCAATTGATTTTGTTGATAGCTGCTATAGTAAGGAAACTTATCTCAAGACTTGTTGTCACTAAATTCAATCCGTGACCAGCATGAACATGTGGCCTGAGTCAACAAATCCTCATGTGGATTCACTAGTTGTTAAACCTATGCCTGGTAGGCCAAAGAAGATTAGGAATGAAAAGTTTGGTGAGACCAAAAAATGTGTAAAGATGTCAAGAAAAGAGGTTAAATGAGTTGTAGCATATGTTAAGGACAAAATCTTAACAAAAGAGATTATCCTTTAAAGATGTATAACTTTACATGACTTGTATCATTTATTTGTACATTAAGGGTGCATTTATTTTTTTAAAGACTAAGATGTCTGAATCTAAATGGATATCTGAATGATTAAGACTGTTTATTTTTTAACATCTGAATGTACGTAATTTATTTATTTGTAATAAATATGCAATTCAAATTTAAAAAGTAATAAAATATTACATTATATGAAAAAAATATTACATAAAGTATTAACTTAAACAACAAAATTATTATTTGAGTGATAATTAAAATATTTAAAGATAAATATATTATGTTAAATATAATTATTGAATTATTTAAATTATTAAAAAAAGATATATCGATTAAAAATTATTGTGATATGATGTAATTATAAGAAATTTAATTCAACATAAAGTAATCTGTCAATTAAACTGATCCAACAAACTAAAATAATTAATCAGATATAATTTTGACTTAGATGCATAAATATTAAAGTATTTGAATAACTAATTAATACAAGAACGGACACATGTTTATTTGTTAACCATGAAATCTGAGTGAAAATATCATTAGTAAGTTCAATGTTACGTTATGAACAAGCACACATAAGATTCTATTATCCAAAGAACTACAAATTTTATAATCAAAACAAAAAATTGCAAGCAGAAATTTAAAGTTTAGCAAATAATCAATAAACAAATTGATAACTAAAATATTTATAAAATTTTTGGTAATCATACCTAAAATAGAAGGAAAAAAAGTGAAGAGGAAGAGAGAGAGAAATGTGAAGAGAGGAAGAGATAACGTGAAAAGGGAGGAAATAATGAAGTGAGAGAGTTAGGGATTATGTTTTAAAAAGAGTTTGAATGTTTTTCAGACTTCTTTTCATATTTGATGTATTCAGATGTTTTTAGATACATTAAGAGGCTCTTTTAAAAATAAAAATAAATGCACTTAATGGGCTGAAGTCTGAACCATTCAGATTCAGACCTCCATTAAGTGCAAACAAATAAAAACTAATTATTTTTGAATATGTGACTGCTTCACCTCTTTTTATAGGATTCTGTTGGACAAAGTGAAACTGTTGTTGGACCAAATAATGTAGCCAGTACTTCAAGACCTAAGGGTAGGTCAAGAAACACTCCTACTACGACTGATGCACCTCTTAGACCTAGCGGAAGACCAAGAAAAACAAGTGATTATCCTAAAGCACTTCCTAGACCTAGGGGAAAGCCAAGAAATACAATACATGCTGAACAAGTTGCAATACCCCTTACACATAAGAAAAGGCCCGATGAATTAGTTGCAGGAGTTGTAAGAGGCATAAAAAGAGTTGAACTTGCTGTAAGATGCATGGGAAGAGTTGCATCAGCTGCACCATATGCACCAAATGCAAGAGGAAGGGGAAGGGGTATTAAACATATTGTAGGAGCTGAAAGAGGTAGGGAAGGGGTGTTGAACATGTTGTAGGAGCTGCAAGAGGTAGGGGGAGGGGTGTAGCAACAGTTGCAACAAGTGCAAGAAGAAAGGGTAGACCAAATAAAACACCTCTTAGTGACATAGGAGTGGCAAGGAGGATACCTTTGCATAAGTGGTTTGAAAATCCAACAAGGTATAGTACTCATGCTCCATCAATCTACTTGCTTCACTTGTTCATGCTTCACCAAATCCATTTGCTTCATCTGTTCATGCTTCACCAAATCCACCTACTTCACCTGTTCATGCTCAATTTAGTACATGTAATAGAGGAGCAACTGGTAAAATGCAAAAGACAGTTGGAATAGATGTTTTGATTGCTGAAAATTGTGGCACAACATATAATGTAAGTATTGATAACAAAACTTAAATTAACTTTGTCTTAGAAGTTTACATGTGTATAACTTTCTTTCTTTGTCTTCAGCTTGAGTTGCCAAGTAGTATGATACTACATACTGATTTTGCACAGCCTATAAGGTTTATTGATGTTACTGGGGACCTTTGTTATAAATTAAAAACATGAGTAAGGTGAAGGGATTAAAAAATAGTGACTGAAAACTATCTTGAAAGTGGTTTTAAAATCTTGATACACATGGATCAACATTAGATTGCACCTCTGCAATACACATTGCGGAGGTGCAATCCAATGAACAAAAGACAGAAAATGACTTCTTCACAATCCAAGCCATAATGAAAGTGGTTTTAAAATGTTGATAGTTTTTAGATTAAAACTGATGTTTTATTGTTAATTGGATAGGTTATTTTGACGAAAATGTGATTTACTTTTGCAAGGTCAGTTTTTGTGAAGTTTGTATGATGCATTTGAATGTTGCATCTTAGACATTTGTATAGTAATTTTGTATTGACTTATTTGCACTTGAAAGTTGCATCTCAAATAGTTATGCACTATTTTGTATAGAATTCTTGCACTTGCCATTATCATTGAACGTTTCTTTAAATTTGTATCTATCTTTTGTGGAGCTATCAGATGTTTCAATCAACTTTGGAATAATGAACTTAGCTCAACAAAATCAGCAAAATTAATAAGTACTCAAAGAAGCTTGCAGTTTCAACTAGGATATTTCATTAAGCAAAATCAAGTTCAAACCACCATACAATAAGGAAACTACCCACGACAAATTCATATTACAACATTGCACAAAACACTTCAACTTGTTATTTTGATTCATATAGCAGTACACATCATGAAGATACATACCATCAAAATACTATTAAAGATCTTTTTCTTCTTCACTCTAATGATCTTCTCTGGTGTATTTTTTACCTCGTCTTTCTTCTTCACAAATGAGTTAGATTTTTTTTCCATCTGAGTGAATGCAGATTCAGCTTCCATCTCCATAATTTTTCTATCATTGTAAGCACCAATCAATTTTTCCTTCGTCTTCATTATCTTCAATAGTTCATTCATATCCTTCACTTTCTTCATCAATTTTGGAATAATGAACTTAGATCGTTTATCAGCCACATCATCCTTCCAAAGAAAAAAGTTACACTTGTTTGATTCATAATATGGGCAAGACCAAAATCTTCTTTCCGAATTATTATCGGATTAAGAAGTCTTCAAATAAAGTAAGAGATCATAATTGCATTGCACCTCCGCATTCAACATTGGATCTTTCTTGTCTAAACAACTACTATTCAAATTCAATTTTATATCTTCCATGGCTAACCCTAATTTCAAAAATCAGAACTTAAAAATTAGTGAGAAGAAATTAGAAAATAGTGAGAATTTTTTTTAAACAAACAAAGAAACCAAGAAAGATATCACAATTTTTGAGGATGAAAAAATCTTACCTTCAATAATGGAGATGAAATCGGGAGAAGAGTAGAAGAAAGAAGGTTTATACCTCTCTTTAATAAATTTTATTGAATATTAAAGAAATTTAATGAAAAATATATAAAATAAAGGAAATTGAGGGGCTTTGTGACAAAAAAAGATAGGTCTATAACGATTTTTTAGCACCCTTATGCGCTCAATATGTGTGAATACACGCAGTAATTTAAGTGGACAAATATATGCAATTAAATACGATAAAAAATAGTTTAGGGAGGCCATAGGACCCCCACAAAATTCAGAGTGTGTAACTGCAAATTTCGCTAAAGTATAGGTATTTTTTCATATCTTTTTTCCTAAATTAAATAGGACATAAATTTGGAAAAATAATATAAGAAACTTTTCCGTGTAAATAATTTATTTTTGAGAAATTTAATTAGAGGAAAAGAGTGAAAAGACAATTGTGTTTAAAGCAAAAACTTTTAATGAAAGATAAAAAGTTCAAATCATTTTTTAAGGGTTTTTACACTTTTAATATATTAAAAATAAAAAAATAAAAATTAGAGATTAGAGATAGATATTAGAGATTTTTTTATGAACTTTCATATGATTTATTGTAAAAGTAATCATATATAATTAAATCAATGAATACAAGACAAATCTCCCGATAGAATAGAACAAAAGCAGAAAATCAGGTCATCCTGCAAAATAGATTAATGTCAACATACTACTGCATCCATTTAAAAAAAATGACCTAGTTTGATTTGACAAAAAATTTAAAAAAATAAAGAAATCTTTTAAATTTTGTGATTTTAAATTAAAGATATGACAAATGTATCAAAATGCCCTTCAATCTTGTAGTCTTAAGCATGCTACGTGTAAAGTTAAAAGTAAAAAGTTGCTAAAAATGAAAAGAGGTTATTCTTTTTAAAACGAATTAAAAAGGAATGTACGGGATTTTTTTTTCTAAAAATTACACAAATACACAATTTATGTTTTCAATATTACAAAAAGTCCCAACTCCCTAAACATATTATAAAAATCCCAACATATACACAGAATGTTATATATATATGTCGGCTATATTATGCATATTAATAGGGAGAGAGGGTTGGTATTTATGTTATTTATATTTATTTTTTTAAAGGAGGGAGTACAATTTAAATTAGAACACATCAGTATGAATTGACAATTGAGTCTTTCTCTGCCTACTTTATTTTTAAAAATAATTACATTAAATATTCTTATAATATAACTTAATTGTTTTTATATTTCAAATTACGCATTTAAATTATTTACGCTGCGAAATCCTACACAAAGTATAATAATATTAGTGCTTATTTCTTGAGAAGTATTTAAACCTCTTATATAATAAATTTATTAAAATATCCTTTTACAGAAATACAGAATAAGAGCGGCTGCTTTGAGGATCCACATATTAGTAAATTCTTTTTTAAAATAGATAAATAAAATAATTACATGTTTCAAGTGCAATAAGTTATTACTAATAATATAAGCTATTTGCGGTTCATTTCCTATTTATAATTTTGAAAAATAGATATCTCAATTTTCTTTCTTAAATCTTTTAGAATCATATTCATAATAAAGATACCCAATAAAAATATCCACCTTGTTTCTTAAATTTAATAAAATCAAATATAATTATATTTTTATATATTTAGTTACTAATAGTCGTCATGTTTTTTGTTTAAATTAAGCACTTACATCCACATAAAAATAGAAATTAATTCAAGTCAACATTTGTGTTATATTTTTTTTAAATATAGAGGATTAAAATGTTTGATTAGAAAACAAAAAAATTATATTACCTTCGTTTTAAAAAGAATGATCTGATTTGACTTGATACAGAGTTTAAGGAAAGGAAGAAGACTATTGATTCTTATAGTATTAAATTAAAATTATGTCAGATGTATCAAAATATCTTTTAATCTTGTGATCTTAAATATGTCATATGAAAAATTGGTACTAAAATATCGTCAATAAAAAAGTTCACTCACTTTGAAATAAACTAAAAAACAAAGTAGGTCATTCTTTAAAAACGGGGGAGTATCTTATAAACAAAATCCTATCACAAACATATTCAATAGTAAAATGTGTCATTTTGTTTTTCAATTTTTCATTACGTATTCGATATTAGGGTTGAAGTTCGACTAATAGGGCCATTCAAAAAGAACATTTTCTAACAATTTTTTTATTCTCTCCGTTTGGATTTACATGTCACATTTTGGCTTGATACACCTGTTAAGTAAATAATGATTGGTATAATGACCTTATCATATTACTCTTATTAGTTGATGTTAGTAATCGATGTTAGAAGTGATCTGAAGAATAAATAATTAATGTTAATAGTAAAATATGATTTTTTTTATTTTTCTTAATTTGTTAAAAATGGTAAGTAAAAATGAAATTCAAATTTTTAATATACTATTTCTTTTGTTTCAAAAATAATAACCTATTTCGAATTGATATGAAATTTAAGAAAATAAATAATTTTTTAAATTTTATAATCTTAAACTAAAATTATGTTAAATATATGTACTTTAACCTTTTAATATGAAATATGTCTCATGAAAGGAAAAAGAGAATTTGTTTTGAAAAACCTTTTTTTTGGTAAAAAAAAAAATAGAGTAAATAGGGGAGCCTTGAAGTAACTGTAAAGTTGTTGTTATGTGACCAGGATGTCACGGGTTCAAGCCTTGAAAATAGCTTCTGGCAGAAATACAAAATAAGGCTGCATGCGATACATCCTTGTGGTGGAGCCTTCCTCAAACATCGCGAATAGCGGTATCTTTAGTGCACCAGATTAACCTTTTTTAGTAAATAACAAGTAAATCCAAAAAAGAAAACTACGCGCAGAAAACCAAGACACCTGTTTAACATCATTGTCATTAATGAACTAGTCTTATTGATTCCGGGGAAAATATGTAAAGAATGACAAAGCCAACGCCCAACGGTAACCTGTGGGCCAAAGGAAGTCCAGCCTGGACCTACAGCCTTGTAACGGGCCGGCATTTATCCCCTAAGAAGAAGACGAATGGACTCCAATAAGCAACCAAAATGACCCCTCTTTTGATTGTATCGTTGCATATAAACAGGGTATATATAAAAGTAAACCACCACACTTGTACTTGAAACAATACATTTATTAACGTGCTTCGCTATCTTCAATACACTTTACAGTATTTATTTATATTTGTAGTAAAATAAAAATAAAAAAGACATCCCTACCGTCATCGACGATCAGTCATCGGAATTTATCGTTGCAATCTACTTTAACCCTACTCCGCAACTCTCAAATTCCATAATTCCCAATGGCGGAGGAATTTGTGAAATCAGTTGAAGATGGTGTACATCTAGCAAAAAGGATTTATTTCGGCAAAGACAGAGCAGTAGCGCCGCCAAAGCCGATGTCAGCGATGGATAAAGCGTCACGGTCTTACCTGCCGGAATCACCTATGTTGTACGCCGTGATTGGTGATCCTGCTATCGTTGATAACCCTGATATACCAAGTTACCAGCCTCATGTGCATGGCCGGTGTGATCCTCCTGCTTTGATTCCTCTTCAAATGAACGGGATTTCACTAGAAGCTGATTGTTATTTGGATACCGCGTTCATCACTGTTAAAGGATCATGGCGTGTGCATTGTGTTATGGGTAGCCGTAGCTGTGACTGTCGTATCGCCGTTCCCATGGGTGAAAAGGTAATTTAACATTTTTTTACTTTCGAGTTACCCATAAAGTTTCTCTTTATGAGTTACTTTTTCGAAATTAATAAAGTAGAGATCGTATTAACCAATCAAAAAGGAAAAAGAAAGAAAGTAGAGATTTAGTCTTACAGAAAGCAACAGCTTCTCCCTATATATAGTAGGTAATTATATATAAGAACAGTGTAAAGAGTTTTTACACTATTGGTTTAATATTACCTCATTTCATTTCAATGTAATATTTCCTCATTTTAATATGTTTATCTTATTTTGACACATAAAATGTAATTTTTGAATCTTGTACTGCTAAATTGAAAATATATCCAATGTACTTTTCATGTGAAATATTGGAATTAAGGAGTTGCTAAAAAAAGGAAAAGAGACATTCTTTTTGAAATGGACTAAAAAGGCAAGTGTAGGACAAACACATTGAAACAGACTAAAATGGAAAGTAGGACAACCAAATTGAAATGGAGCGAGTAGTTAAAAGGTTTCTTGCTCTGTTTTGAGGTAATCAGATCAGGTTTTCTATAAGAAGTTATTTGTAGGTTAAGATTATTTCAGCTTGAGGGTGTAAAATGAAATTATATACTGTTAATGCACAAGGTTAATCTCTTAGGAAATGTTTAATCCAAGGATAATTTGGTTGATGAATAATCCAATGGTAACATGGTAATAGGAATCTTTTGACTGGTTACAAAATTTTTCCAGGTGTTTTCTCTTAGTGTAGGACAAAGATTACTCATTACAGATTGCTGAAGTTGGTAAATGCTCCAGACTTGGTGAATAGCTTATTTCCTTAGAAAACATTGGGATTTCTATTGTTACCTCTAAGATGCTGATGATCCTGATGACACTGTTCTTTAACCCTTGGGGAATTCCATTACAGAGGTCCTTAAGTTCGAAACCCCTTGCCTGCAACAACAGGGGGTTGACGTTCTGGGTCCGGCTCATTGCACGGGGCTAGCCTAGTGCGAGTTGCCTCTCCTGTGTGGTTTGTGATCTCTTGCACAGGAGCTGTGTGGTTTACCTTGTGCGCTCACCCAAAGGGTATGGACTGCAGGTTCCCTTGTCATAAAAAAAGTACTTTCTTTTATTTTTTTAAAAAGAGAACTAAGAATACCTTTGAATTTTTGTTAAGTTTGTATTATAATTTTCTCTATAGGTTCTGAATTTTAGAGGCAATGTAGCATGTCTAGTCGTGAGGAGGCATAGCATACAACAACAACAACATTACCCAGTGTTTTCTCACATAGTGGGGTCTGGGGAGGGTAGAGTGTACGTAGACCATACCACTACCTTAGGTAAAGTAGAGAGGCTGTTTCCAATAAACCCTCGGCTTAGGACCGATAACAGTATAGCAATCACAAAACATAAATGTGTAGACTAGTACATACATTATGCAAAATAAACTAACACCGCAATCCACAAGAATAATGCTACAGCCACAAGATAATACTAAAAAACTATCTATCCGAAATCATAGAAATCACTCAACACCACGAACAAGAAACTTCAAACACAAATAAAGAACGCTCCCCTACTGTAACCGACACACTCCCACTCCCTAGTCCTCTACCCTAATCCGCATCCTCCACACCTTCCTATTAAGGGTCATGTCCCCCGTAAGCTGTAACTGCTCCATATAATGTCTAATCACCGCCCTCCAATATTTCGTCGGCCTACTTCTACCCCGCCTAAAACTATTCATAACCAGTGTTTCACACCGCCGCACTGGAGCATCAGAGAGCCCCTTTGCATTACGTGCCCGAACCAACGTAACCACACTTCTCGCATCGTCCTTCACTAAAGCCGCCCACCTTCTCCTGAATAATCTCATTCCTTACCCTATCTTTCCTGTTATGGCCACACATCCATCGCAACATCCTCATCTTCGCCACCTTAACTTTTGAAAGTGGTAGTTCTTAACTGGCCAATACTCCGCTCCATACAACATAGCCGGTCGGACTGCCACTCTTTTAGAACTTACCTTTAAGCTTCGAGGACACTTTCTTATCACATAAAACTCTCGAAGCGAGCCTCCATTTCAACCACCATGCCCCAATACGATGCGTGACATCCTCGTCAATCTCACTATTGCCCTGAATCATAGACCCCAGATACTTGAAACTCTCCCTCCTCTGAATGGCCTGAGAGTCCAGCTTCACAACTATATCAGCCTCCTGCGACACATAACTAAACTTACACTCCAAGTACTCCGTCTTGGTCCTGCTCAACCGAAATTCTTTAGACTCAAGGGTCTGTCATCAAATCTCCAACTTATCATTAACTCCTCCTCGAGTCTCATCAATTAGTACCACATCATCAGCAAATAACATACACCAAGGCACCCTCCTTAAATATGTTGCGTCAAAACATCCATTACTAAAGTAAATATAAAAGGGCTAAGAGTCGATCCCTGGTGCAAACCTATCAAAACCGGAAAGTGCTCTGAATCACTATCTATCGTCCTTACACGAGTCTTTGCGCCATCATACATATCCTGAATTGACCTAGTGTACGCCACGGCACCCTTTAGCCTCCAAGCACCTCCACAGAATCTCCCTGAGAACTCTTTCATATGCCTTCTCAAGATCAATAAACACCATGTGCAAGTCCTTCTTCCTCTCCCGAAACTGCTCCACTAATCTCCTCACAAGGTGAATGACCTCCATAGTCGAGCGACCTGGCATGAAACGGAACTAATTCTCAGAGATAGTCACGATCCTTCTCAGCTACCTTCATACTGACTCAACAACTTGATACCTCTATAATTGTTGCAACTCTGGATGTCTCCCCTGTTCTTATACAATAGAATCATCGTACTCCACCTTCATGCTTCAGGTATCTTTACCACCCTAAAAATGATGTTAAACAAGCTTGTCAACCACTCCAAACCTGCTCCGCCAGTGTTCTTTCAAAAATCCACTAGAAGCTCGTCTGACCCCGTTGCCCCACCCTGACGCATCCTGCGAATAGCCCCCTTGACCTCCTCAACCTTGATACGCCTACAATAACCATAATCGCGACACTTCTCAGATTTCTCCAAGTACCCCAACACAAAACCTTTGTCCCCCTCGTCGTTCAAAAGTTTATGGAAATATGACTGCCACCTCTTCCTAATGAGGGCATCCTCAACCAACAATGTACCATCCTCTCCCTTGATGCATTTCACTTGGGCAAGGTCACGAGCCCTTCGCGCCTTGGCAAGCCTCTATACAACTTCTTATCCTTACCTTTCTCCTCTAAAGCCACATACAAGCTCTCAAAAGCTGCTGTCTTAGCCGCCGTAACCGCTAACTTAGCCTCTCTCCTAGCTATCTTATACTCCTCCTTATTCGTCTGCCTCTCCTCATCATCCTTGCTCTCAACAAACTTAGCATAAGCCACCTTCTTAGACTCCACCTTCCTCTTAACCTCTTCGTTCCACCTCCAGTCCCCTCGATGCTTGCCAGATCGACCTCTCGAGACACCCAACACCTCTCTAGCGGTATCCCTAATGCAATTGACAATCGTCTCCCACATACTATCCACACCTTCTCTACTCTCCCAAGCCCCCCCTACTCGTCAACTTATCATTCTGTAATATTCCAATGGTTGCCGCAAGGAATTACGTCATAGCTCCTGCAAAAGTAATAATAATCAAAGTCGTAGGTGGGTATTCAAATAAAGGGGAGCACCTTGCTATCATGAAAACGCCGGCTGTTACCAGAGTAGCTACATGAATCAAAGCGGATACTGGAACCCTCTATAGCATCAGGTGACCAAGTATGAGATCCTGTTTGTGCAGATTTCCCAACCCCCATTTCCAAGGCACTAGCCAAATTCAAGCTACCCCACAATCTATGTTGAGTCGAAAGATTCTCGCTAGGTGTGACCTTACAGTCTCTACAAATTGCTCTATCACCTTTCTAAGGAGCAAAAAGTCTATCTGGAACTTGGCCACCGAACTATGAAAGGTAATAAGATGTTCCTCACTCTTCGGAAAGCTGGAATTCACCCCCTACAACCCAAAAGCTCTAGCAAAATCCAAAAGAGAAACTCCTCCTCCATTTCGATCCCTGAAATCAAAACCGCCATGCACATTATCATACTCTCATGGTAAAGACCCAATATGCCCATTGAAATCCCTTCCCATGAAAAACATCTCCGTGCTTGGAAATACCTCTAACCACCTCATCCAAAGCCTCCCAAAATCTTTTCTTCTCCTCCTCGTCCAAACCCGCTTGCGGAGCATAGGCACTAATAACACTCAAAGAAAACCCCCAAAATCACCCGCTTCACTTCCACCACCTGCCCCCGAAGCTCTTTATCTGCTAAGATACATACCCTATGGCCTTACGCTACCCGAGTACCACAACTTATGTCCTTCCACATCTCTCGCCTTAGAGCCTACCCATTTGGTTTCCTGGACACAAACTATACTAATCTTCCTCTTCCTAAGAATCTTCACGAGCTCTATGGACTTTTTTACCTTGAATAGTCCTTATGTTCCAAGCCCCAATTCTAAACTTGGACTCTCCCTTACCCACCTAACCCTATTACCCTTGGCCCCCAACCCCAAACTTGATCGTAGACCCGCTCCTAACCCAACGCTAGCCCCCGCCTTCACCCTAGACCCCTAGTCCGAACCCCAAACCCAACCTATGACCACCCTAGCTTATCATCGACCACTACAGCCGCTACTTAACGAAAGAAAGGACAAAGGCGAGCAAATAGGTAAGGCTAAGAAACAAAAAGGAAAGGCTAAAAACAATAATACAGGGAGAAAATCAAGAAACAATCACATATACCCACGGCCACAATCACTATCCAGTTTGACAACCAACAATCAATAACAGTAACTCTACTAATCACAATAACTCTAGTCAACTTTAGAAAGTAACACCAACACAAACAAAAATACCAACACGGTAAAAGAGATACTGGAATCAATAATCCCACAAGAACAATCAAAACAATCAAGAAACCAAGAAAGAAATGACTGAAGATATATATTAAAGACACCGGGCGTATAAACTAGAAGAGATGAAACGAGTGCACCTGATCCTGTAAAAGAAGGAAGTGATGGTGTTTTCTTGATCTTTTGTCGGATTCCAGCAATTTGGTGGAGAAATTGGTCGTCGAAATGTTGCTTCCGCCGCTTTTTACCCACTGTTGATATCACCCCTGACTTGAACGCTGGAAAATGCGTTGGCCGCCGGCAGAACTTGTTGCCGGAGTAATCTGCTGGAGCTTCACTAGATCTGGTCTACCAATGCTTCTTGGTCGTCGCCGGACCGGCGATTCCAGCAGTGAAAAGAGTTTTGTGTCTCGCTAGAAAATATGGGGTGCTGGTGGAGAAGAGGGCGGGGAGAGAAGGATCGAGAGAGAGAAATGGGTTGAATGGATTTGAGAGAATAATATCTTTCCTGTTGCTAGCAAGAGCGTCGGCGCCAGATTCACCTGCCGGTCGTCGGCGTTGTTGAAGAAACGTTAAAGAGATATTTAAAGAGAGAGACTTCGGAGCCGAGTTTGTTAATAACCGGTGATCTGAAGAGTGAATTGCCGACAGAAAACGAGAGGTTTTTCCGGCGAAATGTCGGAGAGAATTCACGAGTCACCGGCGAGCAAGTTTTTTCAAAACTAGGAAGAAAAAATTATTACACGATGAGGGAAAATTCCTCGAAGAATTTTGTAGACAAACATAAAATTTCACACGATGAGGAGATATAGCATGTCTAGCTTTATGGGTATTTTGCCCATTCCGTCTCTCTATTAATGGTTACAAAGAATGGTGGTGTTTCTTCTTTCTTCTCATGTGTTCTTTTTTCGGTTGAAGGAGATACCTTTTCATCTTTTTGTTGTGAGTAGAAATGGACATACTTTTATCCATTTGGCGCTTTTATGATGTGAAGCAAACGACACAAACTAGTTGGGATTAAGGCTTTGCTATTTTTATAATATTTAGATTAGGCCCTATGTTTGTCAGGTGGAGGTATGTTTGTTATAAGGGTAAGTGTGAGATTCAGAGAAATGAAATGGACATGAGCAGCGCAGAATGGACAATAGAGGATTCGTATAGCTGACCCAGCTAATTTGGGAAATGGGAGTTGTTGTACTTTCATGACATGGGAGTTGACAGCTTGACAAAGATCTGATCAACTGTGTCCCATTAAATATGTTGTCAGCATGACGTTGATCTCAACTGTTGTCTCATTAAAACTTTGCTTCTTATTCGTGAGGCTGGAGAATAAGGTGGTAGTGAAGTTGGAATCACAGGAGGTATGTAAGAGGGATAGTTTCAAGTATCTCGGGTCCGTGATCCAGGGTAACGGCGAGATTGATGAGGATGTCTCGCACCGTATTGGGGCGGGATGGATGAAGTGGAAGCTCGCGTCGGGGGTGTTGTGTGATAAGAAGGTGCCGCCCAAGCTTAAAGGCAAATTCTACAGTGCGGTAGTCCGTCCGGCCATGTTGTATGGAGCGGAGTGTTGGCCAGTTAAGAACTCCCACATCCAAAAAATGAAGGTGGCAGAAATGCGGATGTTGCGTTGGATGTGTGGGCTGACTAGAGGGGATAGAGTTCGGAATGAGATTATCAGGGAGAAGGTTGGTGTGACCCCAGTGGAGTATAAGATGCGGGAGGTCCGATTGACATAGTTCGGACACGTGATGAGGAGGGGTATGGATGCTCCGGTTCGTAGGTGTGAGAGGCTAGCATTGGATGGTTTTAGGCGGGGTAGGGGTAGGCTGAAGAAGTACTGGGGTGAGGTGATTAGGCGGGACATGGAGCAGTTACAGCTCACCGAGGACATGACCCTAGATAGGAAGATCTGGAGGACGCGAATTAGGGCAGAAGGCTAGGGTCAGTTTGGGTCGCTAGTGTAGGGAATTACTTGGTGGGGGTATTATTCTTGTTATGGTACCTTGTTCCATGTTTTATTATGAATCTGTGTGCTTTTCTCTGTTTTTATTACTTATGGGTGCCGTATTTATGTTATGAAATCTTGTTCTGTGCTTTACTATGTATTTGTGCGGTATCTCGTGTCTTGAGCCGGGGGTCTATCGGAAACAGCCATTCTACCTCTTTAGAGGTAGAGGTATGGACTGCGTACATCTTACCCCCCCAGACCCCACTAGGTGGGAATACACTGGGTTTGTTGTTGTTGTATTCGTTATAAAAGATATACATTTTCTGCTTATGTTAGATGCTGAATCCTCCTCGTCTCATGTTTTTGTTTCACAAAAGTGAAACATTGCTGATAGTTTGTTCTCAAGTGATGAATTATTTGGCTAACAGGGTTCAATTCTAGGTGTCGAGGTTGAGTTACCTAGGAAATCTTACAGCACTAAAATAGTTACCTTGGATGATGAAACAGAAACAGAAAAGGTAGCCAAAATTGAAGATGGATGCTTTCTGAATCCCCACATTTTTACTCTTACTATACCACAGGCAAGTTTATCGCAGTATCCTATATAAGCCACTGTCTTCCTCATTGTTGTTCATTTTTAATGATGTACTTACCTCTTTAGGTGGATGGTGGAACCAACATCTCTGTCACGATTAGATGGTCTCAGAAGTTATTATATTGCAATGGCCAGTTAACCCTGGATGTACCCTTTAGTTTCCCGGACTTCGTCACTCCAGCTGGAAAAAAGATCTCTAAAAAAGAAAAGATACAGCTTAATGTTAACTCTGGTCCTGGAACAGAAGTTTTATGCAAGACCACTAGTCACCCTCTGAAGGTTTGGCCTGTAATATATTCCACTGATTTTTAGTTTTGTGGTTGATGAACAACTGTGACATCAGGTTATATTTGTTTTGTTGTTAGGAGCGACAACGTCAGCCAGGAAAGTTGGGCTTCTTTTATGAATCTGAAGTCCTAAATTGGTCAAGTGGTAACTTTATTTTTTTGTACACGGTAGGTCTTACGTGAATTTCTGTTGATCATATAATATAAAGCCTAGTTCCAACTTCCTGGAAAGGAAGGTCAAACTATTAGCCACTAGGGCTACCTTGCTATTTTTTAGCTCCAGCATATTAAAGTGACATTTTCTCTAAATCTGTTCACAATTTGGGCTGTGAAAAAATGTTTCATACTAGATGCCTTGGCCCAAATGAAAGTAAAAGACTTCAGCTCATAGTTCAATTGGACACGAGTAGGTTATATTCGTACAGGTTTCTCATGTGGAACCACCACCACTCTGTTTTCAGGTTTCCTCAAGTCATATCTATGGCAGTGTACTTTTTCAATCATCCCCACCACTCGACCAGAGAGAGATGTTTTGCTGCTCTCTTTTTCCGGGAGACCAGCAGTGTAGGAAGGTTGGTACTCTTTTATCTTTTTCTTACATTAAGCTTTGCTTTTAAAATTTGTTCTCCAAAAGTTCATTTTTGTGAGAAATTTAAAGGAGGACCAATGGAAATGTTAGTTATCCTTCTACATTCAATGCAAGACCAATGGAAATCTGTTAGTTATCCTTCTACATTCAATGCAAGGTAGAGTTGCTGCCATGTGACCTGGAGGTCATGGGTTCAAGCTGTGGAAACAGCCTCTTGCAGTAAAGTAATGCAAGGTAAGACTGGTACAATAAACCCTTATGGTTTGGCCTTCCCCGGGCCCCGCGCATAGCAGGAGCACTAGTGCACCTGGCTGGCCTTTATTCTTCTACATTCAGCATCTATCGAGTTCTTTGATGTTCCATCCTCATGCCAGGATTGCTGGTTATCTTCTAGGTCAAAAGACGTAGTTGACTTGCTAAACGATTGGTTGTCACGTTCGGCTAAAAAGTCTTTGCAGTTATTGGTGCATGATCATGCATATTCATGCCCAACTCACCTTATTCTCTTAGAAGATTACTTGATTAGCATTTTGTTTTCAAAGGTGGAAAAATAAGATACAAGAACAATACCATTTATTAAGTTCGTATTTATAATGATCAACCAATAACAGGTAACAGGAAGTAGGTAATCTTGTAGTGCACCTGGCTGCCCTTTATTCTTCTACATTCAGCATCTATCGAGTTCTTTGATGTTCTATCCTCATGCCAGGATTGCTGGTTCTCTTCTAGGTCAAAAGACGTGGTTGACTTGCTAAACGATAGGTTGATTGTGAGGTTCAGCTAAAAAAATCTTTGCAGTTATCGGTACATGATCATGCATATTCATGCCCAACTCACCTTATTCTCTTAGAAGATTACTTGATTAGCATTTGCTTTTCGAAGGTGGAAAAATAAGATACAAGAGCAATACCATTTATTAAGTCCGTATTTATAATGATCCAACCAATAACATGTAACAGGAAGTAGGTAAATCTTGTATTTGCAGAATATTTTGATTTTTTTTCCATTGTCTGTTTTCTAAGTCCCTCTTATTGCTTAATCAGGGTTATTATATATATCAAGTGGCAATGCTCTTATTGTATTTGTTAAGGGATAATATTTGTCATTGTCACTTCACAATTGAAATTTCTGACAGGTCTTCAGAAAAGAAGTGATATTTGTTGTTGATTTAAGTGGGAGCATGAAGGGAAAACCAATTGAGGCTACCAAACAAGCGCTTTGTATGGCGTTGTCAAAATTTGATTCTCAAGATCTGTTTAATATAATAGCTTTCAACAGCGAAAAGAATCTTTTTTCATCATCGCTCGAGTTGGCAACTAAGAACACTATTGAAAACGCAACTCAGTGGATTGGAACGAATTTTATTGCTGGTGGCGGTACAAATATTTTGGATCCATTGATTCAGGTCATACCCCCCCCCTTTTTTTTTTAAGCTAACTGTCAGGTTGTATTGTTTTTTTTCATCTATTTTAGTTAGTTGCAGGCTATATTTTTTGTATGTTAATCGTCTCTATTGAGTCGGAGTAGGTAATCTATCTGAGATAGTATCAAGCTTCTATTTTTGGTGAAAAACATGGAAAATGAAAAGAAAATATAACAGTGGTCTGATCGGTATGTGTATAAATTGCTTCCATATGAGCAGAATATCAAGGTTATATAATGAACAGAACCACCGAGGTTATTCTTCTTGTGCATCAATAACAGTTACTATAAACAGTGATATGCCACTGAAATACTTAGTGTTCTCCAAACTCTTACATGGACTAGGACATTGAGTCTGTAAGAGTTTACATGGTTGCTTTAGTTGCTTCATGTTGCGTCTTCTGTGACTGCATCTAGCTAGACACTAGGCTCTATGAGTGTGCAAGGTGATGTTCTATTCAAAACTATGATCGACAAAAACGTTCTGGTGCCGGCTAATATTTCTTGTCTGATTGAGTTGTAACCTATGATCGACAAGAAGCATATGGGCTACTATTTTTAGATATTCACAATCAATCATCCCCTCTCGTGTAAGATACTATTTGATGACACTGGTTTCATCCCAATATCTCTTTAGGACATTAAGGATCTAGTAGTTAATTTGCTTGAGCATTTGGAAAGGAGAAACTAATGTCCCTTTTTATATAAATGAAAAACATGTGGGGTCAATCTCTAACAAGAAGTATTAACAATATACATTTTCATCTCCTTCGCTTACTTATTCCGATAATGCTGAGTTCATGATATTGAAGTTTTACTGAATTCATAGAACTTTCTCATACCTGTATTTTCTGACAAATCTAAGACAACACTTTTGCCTTTTGTCAGGCCATGGAGATGTTTTCCTGTACCCAGCAACACATTCCTATTGTTTTCCTGATCACTGATGGAGCTGTTGAAGATGAAAGACACATCTATGATGTTCTGAAGAGTCATCTGATGCAAAACCAAATGATAAGCCCGCGGCTTTACACATTTGGCATAGGTATGCATCGGAAGAAGCATTGCCTCCTCCAAAGCTCTCACCCACCCTCCCTAAGGAAAGTATTTTGGTAGAGGAGATGCATTAATCTCCGATTTTTAAACGTTTAATATTTGCTCAAAAATCATGCTAATCTATATAAAGATTTTTCATTTCATCACATTTTCTGTATGCGTCCAAGCTAAGAACTTGGTTTTGTTGGTTGTGTGAATATTTTGAGGATATAACCACAAATTTTGCCAATGCATCCCATTAGACACCTAAATCATGATGATGGTCTTAGACTTTGGGGGTGGGGTGGGGTGGGGACGGATCCATCTTTTTCTATTGACCTAGATTCTAGGGATCTGAATTTGAATCATGATGGTCTTAGATTTGGGGAGTTCACATCTTTTTATTTTTTACCGAGATTCTAGGGATCTGAATTGAATCAATTGTCCTTTGCAGTATAACCAATTCTAACATGACTAATTGCAGGATTGTTCTGCAACCATTACTTTCTCCGCATGCTTGCAGTGGCGAGTCGTGGCCACTATAATGCTGCTTATGATGTTGGTATGTTTAGTGACTACAGCATTTTGCTTTTTAAATTCTTTCCTAATTACAAGCTCTTACAACAAGATTGAAAGATGGCAATTATAATTATTATTTTTCGTTTCAAATATTAAAATAATTTGATTTGCGTCTTGATGAATACTTTTGGATCTGGACATTCTAAATAGGAGTCACTTTTACAAGGTTTATTTTTATAGGGTCACATAGGCATACTCAACTTGATATAATGTTACATAGGTTTCCTGCATTTCTTGTGACTTTGTTGATTTTAGTTGCCTTCTCATTATGTTTGGTGGACATGTACAGATTCCATTGAAATTCGTATGGAACAGCTGTTCTCCAGGGCATCATCCATCATTCTTGCGAATATTGCATTTGAGAACCTTGACGGTCTTGAAGAATTTGAGGTGCGCATGTGAGGATATTTGTCCTTTTATTTATAGTTCTTGGATGGATCACAATTATGACGGTGGTGCTGCTAACATTTAACTAATAACAAATCTAGTTAGTTACAAGATTCCTACATTCCCTACATATAATACGGATATAACTTTAGTATGATCTGCACATGCTTTATTATTATATGTTGTTGAAGTTTCCTGCTGTTTCCCACATGAATTCATGCTTCCTAAGGAAGCTACCCTTAAATTTTTCAATAGGTGTTTCCCACTCCAGTTCCAGATCTTTCCTCCGAAGGTCCATTAGTGATGTCAGGTAGATACCGAGGAGTATTCCCTGAGTCGCTTAAAGCTAAAGGAGTCCTTGCAGACTTGAGTAACTTCTCCCTGGATCTGAAAGCTATACAGGCAAAGGACATGCCTCTTGATAAGGTAACATAAATGTCTCAGATATAAAGTGAATCACAAACAGGATAACTTTTACCTCTTGGATCTGCATTTTCCTCCCAAGAAGAGCAATTGTGATGAAAGAATCATCTAGATGTTACCTTAGCAGCTGGGAATTTTTCTTGCTGTTCTGCTGCAGACTTGAATTACTCTATCCGTTAGTAAAAGTGAAAATACTAGATTTAAGAGGATGCATTGGTTCAATTGCTTTGTATGTTAATTGTGCAGGTGTTGGCAAGGCAACAGGTTGAACTACTTACAGCTCAGGCCTGGTTGACTGAAACTAAAGACCTTGAACAGAAGGTTGCTACCACCTCTTTATTACATTACAATGCCTAGATGGATTGTTATGATCTGCTAATTTTTGTCCGTGTGTCGTTGACTTGATTGTGTTTTTTTTTAAAAGAGTTTTTACCATCCTTCTACTTGCAGATAGCACAAATAAGTATACAGAATGGCGTTATTTCAGAGTATACTCGCATGATATTGATAGAGACCGATAGAGGCAAAGTTGTCACTGAATCAACCTCCAAGCGGAAGGTACTGATCAAAAAAAATTTAGTGTTTATACCATATCTAGCAGTTCTAAGTAGTAGTCAATTGTAGGCAGAGTATACTTGAAAAACACGTCCAAATAGTTATTTTCTAATTTAATTTGGTACATTCAAATGTCTTTTGCCTCGACTTGTGTTGTGTCATATGCAGTAAAACAATGAAGTTGCCGCAATAGGCATAAATAGTCTAATGTGATTTGAAAGATTAGCTCCCCATTGTAGTTTTTCTTTAACCACAAAACTTAATGAAGCAGGTTCCCCATTGTAGTTTTTCTTTAACCACAAAGCTTAATGAAGCAGGTTTCCACTGCTCCTAAGAAGATTGAAGAGACTAAATTGCAGAAAAGGATATTGCTACAGAACCATGGGCCTGGTTTTGGTAACTGCAGTGCTACAGTTGAAAATATTCCTCCTGGAGCCACCGAGACAAAACCTGAAACAGCAGAGATTTTGGCGAAGGCAGCATCTAATTGCTGCGGAAAGATGTGTGACATATGCTGTTGTATGTGCTGTGCACGGATATGTTCAAGGATGAATGATCAGTGTGCAATCGTGCTGACACAGTTCCTGGGTTCCTTGGCATGCTTAGGTTGCTTTGCTTGCTGTGAATTATGCTGTTCCGGAAATGATGGATGAGAAAGTGACCGCATAGCTTCCTTGCAGTCCTGTTGTATATTGCGTCAATTGTGACAGTTTCGTACGATTGTCCTAGTACATTTATGGTTCTTGTGAATATTGTATTTATCAACACAGTTCTACGAATTGCTTCACTGTAATTGTGTAGAAATATAAGATTTGAATGCTTGATAATCAGAGAAGAATAACGTTGAATAGACATGATTCTTTGCCGGAAAAATTGTGGGGGTGCAAACTAAGTTTAACTTTACAAATTGGGGTTAAAAGGCAAGTGAATCAGGTCTGATTTCCTTTCTTTTTCAGCTAGGAACTATTGAGAAAAACACATAAAAGTAATATTGAACCGCGAAAGTACACTTGCTCGTTGATATCAAGATTGAAGATCAAAGACGAGAGTATTTATCTAGGGCTCCAAATAGCTTGTTCAGTAAATGAGAAAGATGAGATGCCTTTTACTTTTCATGTAATGGTTTCTTTTTCGGGCATGAAGAATTAAATCAAATGCACAGCTTGCATTCGTTAGTCAATTAGTGCAATCACATATATAAAACAACAAACTATAACGTAAAAAAGTCATAGTCTAAAATTGCACCTTGTCACAAAAGTATTTCTTTACGCAAAAACTTGAGAGATTTAGAGAAGAGGAGAATCTGTAGGTTACTCATATATTTTTGAAGGGATACAACTCTTCAGAAAGAATCTTAATAGTTGTGTCCTTTTTCATTTTTATTTATTAATATTATAAATATATAATACATGATTATATATATATAATTTCTCTACATATGGACCCGAATTGATTCACATTGGTGATCCGGTTCAATTTCCTTCATGTCCCACACACATAGTGGGTCAACTCTCATTTCTGTTCTATAACTTTCATATATTACAACTAGACCATGCGACTAGTAGATACTTCGAGAACTTCACTAATATACATATGTTAGGAATATATGACATGATATCAGTGAAACTTATAGTAGATTATAGTATGCCTTCTCGTGTTAATTTACTTTGAATATGAAGGTCACGGTTGAACTAAAATCTATGATGATATTTTAAATATTTTAACTGTCATAGTCAAACTGCCACGGCTGACACATAGTACAAAAGTTGGTGAAAAACTCCTGCTACTTTTTTGTCTCAACCAATGAGATCTCTCCTAGATTTTCTTGTGTCATAATATATATTGCTCATCTTCCTCAACAAGAAAACTAATACTTCCATATACTCACAATTAAATATCTCTCTGAAGTGCTGCATCAAAGTCTGAAACTGTAACAGGGAACCTGTTGTTTATTGAGTTGTATTTTTATTTCTTTGTTATAGTTGAGGTTTTGTATTGTGTACTTAAATGCTTGCCTACATTTTCTTATGATTGTCAGTAGGTTTTGAGGTGCAAACCTTCATTTTGTAATCATCTAGAGTTAGGTGATTGTGTCAAACTAAAGTTAGCTTGTGAAGTCTAGTTAGAGTTAGCTGGAGGTGAGAAGCAGTAGAGTTACTGCTTGGATTTTCTTATAATAGATTTATTGCTAGGAAACAAAGGATTAGGAGGTTAATCCTTGGAGTTTGTATTCAAGAAGTTGCTTGGATATAGTGGAACTAAGAAATCCTAGATATAGTGGAACTTAGAAATCCTGGAGGCAAGTTATGATTTTCTTCCCTGAGCAAGGAGTTTTCATATAAAAACCTTGTGTCCTTTATTTTACTTTAATTCCTGCACTTTTTACTTTACATATCTCCTAGTTCTTATTGTGCGAGTGCGTCTGGGAACAGGTACCTGAGATGAGGAACAACCCACCCCAACCCTTTATCTCCTAGTCTTCAAGCTATATAAACGTCTACTAACGTATTCCATGCTAATTACAAACAAGAAGAGTGATACAAGATCACCTTGTATAAGCCTCTCAGCAACATTAAATAGGTAAGTGGATTTCCCATTAAGTAGGATAATATGGTTGACAATTGGACACATTACATTATCCAATGAATGAATTTACAAAGGACATTGAATTTCAGCATAACTTGTTCCAAGAAATATTGGGTTGTGGGTCATTTTCCCTTTCTGTGTGGATAAATAAAGTCCAATTTGGACCAACCCACTTTTTCCCATAGGCCCATTACTATGGGGTATATATATAGATCATTTTAGGTCTTATTTCATCATCCACAAAGAGAGTTTTTAGCAGCTAAAAAATACAAAATAGAGCAGATTTTCGTTTAAAAATTCCTTCCACAACAGTCAACTTCAAATTGCGATTCCCGTTTCATTCTTGTTCGATTGAGATGATGAATTTTAGAAAACTTGTTTCTCTTATCTCAATCGTTGATTTGGAATTGACGGAGGTGGATTTGGTGACCTGTAGCTCCTGTTTTCCATCCCTGAGCAACAACAACATTTTTGTGCTTTTAATCATTTTCTTTCTCTAGTTTTTAGTGCAATCTTATTGTGTTGTTGCTCGTTGTTTGGCACTTGTTTTGTGGCCAATTTTGAAGAACAATATTGTAACTCTTGGTGATTATAGTGAAGGTTTTGTTCTCGTATTTTTTTTACTCTTCACATCGAAGGTTTTTTCACGTAAATTTGATGTCTATTATGATTGGTTTTGTTCTTGTCTTATCGTATTTGTGTGATTGATATATTTTCTGCCATATTATTATTGTTCTTGGATTTTCTTGTCTCCTCTTGGTTCAAATTAAAAGGGAAATTTTAGACATGGGTATTCTTCCGCTGCTACCCTGTCGTGCACTTTGATAGTACCTTGCCCCTTTCCCAACAAAATGGTATCAGAGAGTAGGTTGTTGTTGATTTGAATAATGAATAAAAATATGAGCAAAATGGTGTGTTTGAATGGTAGTAATTATCATATTTGAAAAGTCAAGATGAAAGATTTTTTGTTTGTCAGGAAAATGCATTTACCTGTGTTAGCGTCTACTAAACCTCAATCCATGATAGGTGAGGATTGTGAATTTGAGCACCTATAGGTTTGTGGCTACATTAGACAATTGGTTGAATATAATGTTAGAAACCATATTGTGAATGGGACACGTATAAGAAGTTTGCTGGATAAGCTCGGGACACTTTATGCTTTGAAGGCTGACAATAATAAGTTGTTCCTATTTAAGCAATTGATCAATATTAGGTATAAAGAGGGAAGTCTTATTTCTGATCATATAAATGATTTTCAGGGTGTCCTTGACTAATTGTCCAGAATGGATGTAAAGTTTGATGAAGAAATTCAGGAAATTTGGCTTCTTAATATGTAGCCAGACTCTTGAGAAACTATTTGAGTTTCTTTGACTAATTCTGCTCCCAGTGGTGTTTTAACTATGAAATATTCTAAGAGGGGTGTCTTAAATGAAGAGATGAGAAGAAGATCTCAGGCCTCATCTTCTTTATCTTCACACTCTGATATTTTGGTTATTGAAGATAGAGAGAGAGAGAAATAAGTCCAGAGATCCAAATGTTAGAGGTAAAAGTAGAAGCAATTCAAAGTCCAAATTCAAAAATGTTACATGTGACTATTACAACAAAAAGGGGCATATCATGAAATATTGTTACAAGCATAAGAGAGATATAAGACAACAAAAGAAAGAATGCGATAATGAAAATCGTGTTGCTGTTGTTTCTAATGATGATCTTCTTGTTGCTTGTGGTGGAAATGCCATTAATCTTGTTTGTGATGAGCCTAGCTAATTTGTGAATTTTGATGCTACTTCTCATGTTACGCCAAATAAGGAATTATTTTCTTCTTATACTTCAGGTAATTCTGGAATGTTGAAAATTGGCAATAATGATAAAGTTAAAGTACTTGGCATTGACATTATTTGCTTGGAAAGTAACAATGGTTCCAAACTAGTTCTCAATAATGTCAAGCATACTCCAGATATTCGCTTGAATCTGATTTCTATAGGAAACCTTGATGATGAGGGTTATGTTAACACCCTTGGTGCTGGACAGTGGAAGCTTAATAGAGGTTCGATAATTGTGGCTTGAGATGACAAGTTGTCTAACTTGTACATATTTTAGGGCTCCACTTCTAGAGGCTCAGTAAACTTGGTAGAGAATAATACTCCATCAGAGTTATGGCATAGAGGATTGAGTCATATGAGTGAGAAAGGGATTGATAGATTGGTTAAGGAAAATTTTCTTTGTGGAGTGAAACAAGCAAAGTTGAAGAGGTGTGTTCATTGGTTAGCCGGTAAACAAAAAAACGTTTCTTTTTCAGAGTCATACGCCTTCAAGAAAGCTTGATTTGCTGGAGTTGGTATATTCTGATTTGTGTAGTCCTTTTAAAGTAAGGTATCATGGTGTTGCACTTTACTTTGTAGCTTTTATTGATGATTATTCTTGCAATCTCTGGGTATTTTCTTTGAATTCCAAAGATCAAGTACTTGATGTGTTCAAGAATTTTCAGGCCTTTTTTGAGAGCTAGACATGGAAGAAGTTGAAATGAATTCGCTCAGATAATGGTGGTGAGTATATTGATCCTTTTGATAGATATTGCAGAAAGTAGGGTATTCAGCATTAGAAAAATCCTACAAAAACTCCTCAGCTAAATGCTTTAATGGAGAGGATGAATAAGACTTTAGTTAAGAGGGTTAGATGTATGCTTTTAGATGCTAAACTGTCAGATTCCTTTTGGGCAGAAGCACTTAATACTGCTACTTATGTTATCAATTTATCTCTTACTGTTGCTTTGGATGGTGATGTCCCTGACAGAGTTTGGCCTTGTAAGAATATTTCCTATGATCATCTTAGAGTCTTTGGGTGTAAAGCCTTTATGCATGTTCCTAAGAATGAAAGGTCAAAGTTGGATGTTAAAACTAACAGTATATCTTCATTGATTATGGTCAAGATAAATTTGTCTATCATTTCATGATCCAACTGAGAAGAAACTTGTTAGAAGCTATGATGTTATGTTCTTTGAAGACCTAACAATTGAAGATTTTGACAAAGCTGAGAAGGTTGATTCTCAGAGTAGCGAGAGCCTAGTTGATGTTGATCTACTTCCTTTGACTACTAATCCTGAAGAAAATCTTCATGATAAAAATAAAGTTGATAATGAAGATGATGATCATGTTTAGAATGACCACCATGATGTTGTTGACGCTCTAGTGCAAGTTGATATGGTTGATCAGCAGTCAGTTATTGATGCTCCAGAGAGTTCTCTCAGATAATCTACTAGAGCAAGAATAACTTCATATCATTATTCTCCAGTGAGTATGTACTCTTGACTCACGAAGGAGAACCTGAGATAAAGTAAAGTAAAGTGTAAAATGAGATTAAATCTTTGCATGATAATCACACCTTTGATTTGGTTAAGCTGCCTAAAGATAGAAAAGCTTTGGAAAATAGGTGGATTTTTTTAGTGAAACATGAAGATGCTAACCCAGTTCCATGGTACAAGCTAGATTGGCTTTGAAGGGTTTTAACCAGTAAATAAGTTTATTTTGATTAGATAGTCTCTCTAGTTGTGAAGATGTCATCCATTCACGTGGTTCTAGGTTTAGCTGCAAGTCTAGATTTTGAGGTTGAGCAAATGGATGTTAAAACTACTTTTCTCCATGGCAACTTAGATGAAGAAATTTATATGGAGCAGCCTAAAGGTTTCTAAGCCAATGGAAAAGAGAATTATTCTTGCAAATTAAAAAAGAGCTTGTATGGTTTGAATCAAGCTCCTAGGCAGTGGTATAGGAAGTTTGTTCCTTTATTAGTAAGCTAGGCTTCAACAAGGCTATTTCAGACCATTGTTTTTTTGTGCAAAAATTCTCTGATGATGACTTTATTATTGTGTTACTTTATGTTGATGACATACTTGCTATTGGTCATAATGCTTGCGGGATTTAAAAGTTGAAGCAAGAGTTAAGTAAGTTTTTTTCTATAAAATACTTAGGACCAGCAAGACAGATTCTTGGCATGCAAATTGTCCATGATAGAAAGGCTAAGAAGTTGTGGTTATCACAAGATAAGTACATTTAGAAAGTACTTCGAAGGTTCAACATGGATAAAGCTAAGGTTGTCAGTACACCTTTAGCTATGCACTTCAAATTGAGCACGAAGTAGTGTCCTTCCAGTGATGATAAGAAGGAAGACATGAAGAAGGTTCTTTATGCTTTAACCATTGGTAGTTTGATGTATGCAATAGTTTTTATAAGATCAGATATTGCTCATGCTGTTGGTATTGTTATCTGTTTTCTTTCTAATTCTGGAAGAGAACATTGGAATGTTGTAAAATAGATTATGAGATATCTTTGTGGCAGTTCTAGTCTAAGTTTGTGTTTTGGTACAAAGAAGCCTATTCTTTGTGGTTATACTAATTTATACATGACTGGTGATGTTTATACTCACAAAATCTAGTTCAAGGTATTTGGTTACTTTTGTAGGGAGAGCTGTGTCTTGGCACTCTAGGTTGCAAAAATGTGTTGCTCTATCTATTATAGAAGCTGAGCTTATTGCTACTGTTGAAACTTGTACAAAATTGATATGGATGAAAGGATTCTTGGGGGAACTTGGTTGTGCTCAAGATAGGTATGTGCTAAATTGCCACAGTCAAAGTGCCATACATCTTGAAGAGAATTCTACATTTTATGGTTTGTCTAAACACATTGACGTGAGATACCATTGAATTTGGGATGTGTTTGATTCTAAGTTTCTTGAACTTAAGAAGGTTCATACGGAGGATAATGGTTCCGACATGATCACTAAAGCTTTGCCAAGAGGAAAGTTTGAAGATTGTTATATGATCGCTGGAATGGAGATTTCCTCCACATAGTCGGGAGGGGGAGAATTGTTGGGTTATGAATCTTTTCCCTTCCTATATGAATAAGTAAAGCCAATTTGAAACAACCTACTTTTTTCCAGAGGCCTGTTACTATGGGGAATATATATATAGATCTTTTTAGGTCTTATTTTATTATCCACAAAGAGAGTTTTCAGCAGGCAAAAGAGAGAAAATAGAGCAGATTTTGGTTCAAACATTTCAGCCACAACAATCCACTTTAAATTGTGATTCCCACTTTCTTTTTTGTCCGATTGAGCTGATTTTTGGATATCTTATTCTTCTCATCTCATTATTCAATTAGGAACTGATGGAGATAGATTTAGTGACATGTATTTCCTATTTTTCTTCCATGAACAACAACTATATTTTGGTGCTTTTGCTCCTTTTTTTTCTCTAGTTTTTGGTGCAATCTTGTTGTGTTGTTTCTCGTTGTTTGGAACTTGTTTAGTGGATAATTTAGGAGAATAATATTATAACTCTTGGTGATTATAGTGGAGGTTTTTGTTCCGTGATTTTTTACTCTTCACATCAAAGGGGTTTTCACATAAATTTGGTGTCTCTTGTGATTGATTTTGTTCTTTTCTTATCGTATTTGTGTGATTGATATATTTGCTGCCATATTACTATTGTGCTTGGGTTTGCTTGTCTCCTCTTGGTTTAAATTAAAAGAGAAAGTTTAGACTTGGGTATTCTTTCGCCCCTACCATGTCGTACACTTTGATAGTGCCTTGCCCCTTTCCCAACAAGAAGGGCCACTCTACAATGTCATATCCCTTTGTGAGATCAACCTTTATCAAGAATTTGGCAGAAGTCTTCTTCATAAAATAAGGTTTGATCAATTTTTATGCTCGAATAATATTGTCACCTTGTACAAGGAATAAATCTAGCTTGACTTTCACTAATAATGGTGATCATGACCTTCTATAACTTAGCAACCAGTACTTTAACAATAAATTTATAAAGAACACTCAAACATGCAATTGATCTAAAGTCTTCCACTTTGATAGGAGAAGAGACTTTTGAAATTAATGTGATTATTATGCATTTAATGTAGTTGTTAGTTACCAGTAGCAAAAAAGTCTTTCACGACCTTAATAACCTCTATTTTGATGATGCTCCATGTCTCCTAAAGAACTTGGCATTATATCCATCAATGCACGGAGATTTATAATGTCCAATAGCTTTTAGACCATTATAAATATCTTGGTTCAATTATTGATCATGCATAAATATCAACTCTGTGTTGATGAAATAATGTAGGTCCTTTGCTCATAATCAATCATTGACAACAAGTAAGGAAGAAACAACTGACCCTAGAAAATATTTTTTGAACTTAAAATTATTACAATCAAATGTTCATCATAGGAAATTGGGTAACTTTAGGAGAATTTACAGCTATTTATATATTTTTGTCATGACAAGTCATGATAGACACCTAATATAACCCTCCAGTTAGTAAACTAACCCATAGTCTGAAATATCAAGTAACAGACTAATAAGATAAATGGAAACCAACACTCAATAGAAAGAGAAAGAAAATCAGAAGAAAGTAATTATTCCCCAAGACCCGGTGAAGTTAGTACAAGAGCCACTAGAAAATCAAGAGCACAAGGTAAAACATAACATATATATATATATATACATACATACATACATATAAAAGATAGAATACAAATCAGTCTAACAAAAGAGGAAGAGCAGGAACAACTCTGGATGCTAGGAGTTCACTCCAAATCTTCAATCCATGGCTGCTCTCAATGGCGGATCTGAGATTTTTGTGTAGCGAGTTCAAAAAAAAAGAAAGAATGCTAAGAGCGTTGGCAAATTAGTGGGTCAGATTAGATATAAATGGGTCAGATATAATATAAGCGAGCTTAAATTAAATAATTTTTATCTAAATTAAAGATTTTTATTAAAAAATTTATTAAATATATAATAATATTTACTTTGAAATCAATTTATAGATTGAATTGTTACTATATATTAATTTAGTATTTTAAAGAAACCCATAAATTTTAAAATTTGAATAAAATTATTCTATAAAGCTATTTGAAAAAGTTGACAAAGAGAGTAATTTAAAAGGACTAAAGGTAAAGAAGGGTCTGAAGTTAAAAAAGACAAGAAAAATCCCATCTAGTGAGGCTTGATCTTGGACATGATAAAGAACTTTGAACATCCTTAACCACTACACTACATACTAGTTCTAACTCCATATATATAATGTCATTTTTCTAGTGAGGGGGTTCAGATGAACCCTCTAGGACCCATATGGGTCCGCCTCTGGCAGCTCTGTATGATGTTGTAATGCCCCAAGAACCTATCCCAAGATGTCACACAGTACTTAAGGCCACACGTGGCCTCAAGCTAACCCTCTAAGCCTGTCATCCCTTTTTGAACTCACTTTGACGGTAGTCACGGCAAAATAAGAAAGGATATCATATCATGGACATACTTGAGAGCAAAGATATACTATCCTGCACAATCAAAATACTAACATTCTGTACATACTGATACTCTAGTCTGACAAAGACACTACCATATAAGACTGAGGAGCCATTGGGACTGATCCCCAACTGACTTGTACTAAACCAAAAAGAAACAACCATCTATTAACAAGACAAAATTAGGGACATTGGTCCTCGAACCATGAGGGCTCACCAATTGCAGAAGTGTAGATAAAGGTACTCAAAGATCATTGTCGCTGCTGAGACTGAGTACCTGAACCTACATCACGAGAAAATATAGAACATAGAAGAGTATGGGAATCAGTACTTGGGAATGTACTGAGTATGTGGGGGTGTATGTAACATTTTAAATAATATCATAAATGTGTAAGAAAATCATGCAAGTTGACAATAATGACTCTCTTCGCTTGAATTACCTGAAACATAATTTCCATTAATCATCAATAATAACATGTGCTTCATAAATCTCATAAATCATTGGACTCAACTCAAACTCTTTGACCTGTGACTTAGAGTGACTTGGTGACTCATGAAACCTGGACTATTATGGACTTGAGAGTTTCTTATAACTGACATAAACCATGTGAGCTACATGGAGTTCAATGTTTTGTCCTCCTAAGGAAGGAACCCCACATTAGAGAGAGCGTTATACTCTTGCCAGAGAGTATAACCTCAAACTCATCTCTGTGATCACAAACTCGACTCTTTGGCCCTCAAATCTCAATCCTATGGTGGCACGTAGTTCTGGGAAAGTAGGATTCCCTGAACCCACACTTCCCACTCGATGCTAAATACTCCTTCCAAACTTAGCTCAGAACGCATTAGGAAATCCACCTCAATCAACTCAAGGGTCTATCATGAAGACCAAAATATAAATATTTCTCATCTGTAAATCATAACAACTTGTGGATTCCTAACTCGACTCAAACTCAAAACAATCTTTCTCAACATCAAGTACACTTGCTTATTAAATCATACCAAGTATCAAGGCTTCAAGAAAATATCATAGAACTCATTCTTGACTCTCAAACTCAATATCAATATATATTAAATAATCAAACTTCCCATGGAAAAGTATAAATCATGACACTTATCTTAAATCACTTAGAAATCATCATCTCATGATAACAATATACAACCCATGGCATAAATTCTCAATTTAAGAAATAAAACAATGAAATAGTCATATATATCAATCTTGAATAACTCAATTCTCATAAATCATTGATAAAGTAATTTGGGTGTAAACCCACTTTGCAAAATCATGAAATTCAATAGTAGAAATTAAATCTTTGGGCACAAGAATGAAAGAAGTGTCCTAGTTCAAATCCCACATACCTTATATTATGATTTTGAGATGAACAAGCTTGATTGAAACACTTACTTAAACTTTTAAGCTAAGTTTCTTGATGCCTTTAACTTAGATATCTTGAATCTTGAACAACTTGGTGGAATCTATGGAAAAATTCTTGAATTTCTTGGAGAAGATTTGTTTTTTATTTGGAAGTGAGAAACCCTAGTTCTAGATATTTCTTGGAAGAGAAATGGAGAAGAATGGATTTCTCTTCTCTACTTGAATCTACATATAGAGGGCCAAACTGGGCGGAAAGACCAAAATGACCTTGAGCAAAATTCTAAAACTGGAGCGCGATTTTTGGCCCTGGAGCGATGCGCCATGATTGAGGTCTTTCAATGGATTTGGAAATTGGGAAACTGCTCAATGGTGCGATGCGATGAAATCACGTTGCCACCTTGGTTGTGACCTGGAAGGGCACCGCGACGCGGTGGAATCGGGTTGGCGCACTGGAATTTGACAATCCTGATATTGAGCCTTGGCGCGACACGTCAGTATGGCGAAGGATTACTGGAAAATAACAATTGGGATATTAATCATCTCCACGACGCGCTGAGGGTCTATATAATGATGTGTCACGACTGGAACTTCAGATAGTCATAACTTCTTGCTCCAACCTCCGATTTTGATGAAACTAGTATCGACAGAAAGCTTATTCAATTTTCCATGAGACAGAAATTCAAAATTAGGGAAATAAATGATAGACAATGCATAGAAATAAATGAATACAAAAAAATCCACTACTACCAAACCAACTAAGTGACACATCATAATAATTATATATACTTCATTCGGTACATCAGCATAGAAGGCAGGACCTATGGGGTATCCCCTCTTCTGACATGTGTTTTCTAGCCAGGAACCCATAGGGGACTCGGAATATCTATATATATTGCCTGGTTCCAAACCAGTACTTTCAATAATCAACCACCATAAATCTCTTCTATCCGATGTCAGAGAGATATAAGAATATAACAAGTTCTTAGAAATGAATTGAGACTAAATAAGTATTAATCTATAAAATTTAGTGTTTGAGATTGAACCCGAGACTAAAATGGTAAAATAGTGTATAAGGGGTCGAACTCCCCTCCCTCTTTTCGCAACTGAGATAAGTAAATAGTGATAAATAAGTGGATCAATGATAGACTGGAATATATCTCAGTCTGGATTTTCAAATAGTATGCTTAGTTTTAAGGGATCTTAAATCAATAATAACGGAGGTGTGACTCCCGTTTACAAATCAATTTTAAAAGTGAAAAGTGAAAAAAAAATCTCTTTTTAAAAAACAATAGTAAAACTAAGATTTTAGCTAGAATGTCACTAAATAAGCATGAACGTGTAGTATGTGTCCAAACTCAATTTATGAGTCATGATGGAATCGACTATATTCTGCTAGTAACTAAGCCAAACCGTAACTTAGAGATAAACACAATAGGTTAACTTGGTTGAAAGATGCCAACATAGGTGGAAATCAATAACATAACCTCAAATAACCAAAATATTTGAAATAGATAAAGATAGTCAATACATAGATACCATCCTATGACCTAGTAGAGCCAGTACAAGAGCATCTAGTAATAATAATAAAAATCAAGTATCTACAATAGTCAATAACATCTTTCTCAAAACAAAAGACTGAACATAGAAAGATAGAAGGAAATAGGTTACCCTAAATCCAAGAGCTCACCCTATCTCTGGATATTAATACAACACTAAAGTCGACCAACAACGACAACTAGTACTCGAATCTGTACAAAAAAGTTATAGAATTATAGTATGAGTACCAAAATTATGGGTACTCAGTAGGCATCAACGACCAACTAAGCTAAATCATGATATAAGTATGACAAAATATGAGATAACATAGACAAGTCAAGGTATAGACAAACCTGAATTAACTCCAACATCGTTGTACATAAGTAAGTAAATTAAAACACCTTGAACTTTGGACCTTGCAAAGTTTATTGAGTCTTGAACCTTCTAATTGTCATATGACTTTATGACTTACACCATGACTCATATGGTGTGGGTACGAGTCTAGGACCCTAATCGTATGTTGTCTAGTATGATATTGGACAAGTTCTGACCTAGTTATGAGAAGACTACATAGGAGTCATATGTTCATTATACGAGAAGTATAGTTTCTAATTATATGTTGTCCAGTATCTAGCCTTTGATGTTCTACTTAGGGTACAACTTGAAGGATCCTAATCATATGTTGATGGTACGACTTGGGCAAAGGAGTCGTATGTTGGATAAAATATGGTGTCCAACTTTATTTTCTAATTATGACTGGATGGTACCACTCGTATGATATGGTAATGAGTTGGAGGGTCCAGTCGTACCCACCTGCATGACTTTTACACCTCTTAAGCTGAGGGTAGTTTGGACATTTTCCACCCTAAGACCTTAAGACCCCTCATCTTATAACCCTAGTTGGTTATTTCTTATACACTTTATAAGGTTAAAAACATTCTCCAAACTCTCTCTAACAACCTCTCAAGAAGATTGGGCTAAGGTTTTATTAAGGTGGTCATCTAGAGGTTTAAGGATCAAGATCTCTCCATGAATTTTAATAAATCAGGCATGTTACTCCTCCCTCATTGTTAGTTCAACTAAAAGCACATTTTAATGAATGGTTTTCATAGTATTATTGTGGTATAGTTTTGGTTTGAAATGGATGTTGGGGGGTTTTTGGTTTATGGTTGGATAATGTTTTTCCATATTTTACTTATGATTTTTCATGTTATAATTATGATTTGAACACGTAGTAACATGAGAATGGCCAATTGATACTTGGTTTTGCTTTTGGAAACTATATGCCCTCAACATGTTTGTTAAAATTCTAATGAGAATGATTTTGTCACATAGTTTGACTAATCTTGACACCTTTACATTGCATAAATGGCAATGGAACCTAAATTGGTATGGTTGATTTTAAATGAATTGAAAAGGCCTTGGTAGACATGGTTTTGGTTTAATTGAAAATCTTGTAGGGTACATGAGAATCTGATAACGCTCAATCTACAGCTCTCGTAGGAGTGTAAAGCGGTCGTTAGCAAATATAGAACCCAACCTGGGTTGGGTGTCGATCCCACAGGGAATAGCTCGGCCAACAAGTAAGCAAAATTAATAGACTTTTGGTGCAAGTCTCGTAAAAAAGGGGGGATTGTAATAAGTAACAAAAGTAATAAAAGCTGAAAATAGTAAAGTAAAAAGAGAGTATTTCGTAGGTTGTGAAACAATGAGAATTGAAGCGTTGGGGTATGTCCACCTTCTGAGGTATACGTCTCTATTGGCTATGAGTGTGTAGAGTCTTGACATGCAATTGCTTATAGAGAATTGTAGTCGATGGTAAATCCAAGCGTCTCTCGACCTAAACAAGGACTATTTCACTTTAACTCTCTCGAGCTTAAAGCGTGTCTAACGGTACGAATTCTCCAAGAGGTTAGTCCAGGTACGGCACTAGCTTTTTAATAGGAAAGGGTGTCCTACTACCTTGACATTATCTCTTTTCCAGACAAATAACCTTTCTCTCGAACAAGTTAAATGTTAGCCTGGCGTTGGTCTATGCGTCTTCTTTTCTAGACAAATAACCTTTCTCTCGAACAGGTTAGATGTTAGAATGGCGTGTTCTTGTGTTTGAACCGCAAAGGATGTAGATTTAAGATGAAGAGAATAATGATATAAGCAATATACGTGTCTTGAACTCACAAGCTCATAGCAATAGATAGTAACTCATTCGGCTTCCATAACCCCAACTAAGAGGTTTAGTTACCCATGAATGCGAAGGATATCACGTTTTGTATGGTGGATGGCGTGAATAGTAGGTGTTTGGCGTGTGGTTTTGGTGATTCCGTAGCAAGTAACGATTCTCTTGTTGTGGAATTTAAGAGTTGAATGTTTGTGGTGGAAGATGAGAGAGATGGAAGAAAATTAATAGTTTAAGAATGAATTTCTTGAATTTAGAGAGGAGTTGCCTCCACTAAGGGAGGACTTGATTAAAATCTCTAGCATGATAGGGTATTTATAATACTCCTATCCTACTCCTACTATGCTAATGAAATAAATAACCAAATCCTACTAAACTAAGGAAATACTTAACCCATTTGTACTAGGTTAATGTAACATTCTCCTAATCCAAATAAACTAATGAAATACATAACCCAATTGTACTAGGTTAATGTATCATTGTCAAAATCCAGCTTTGTGTCTGTAAGTCCCCAAAGTCTTCAGAAATGCTGTTTTAGTCCTGGACAGATTTTCCATGCAGCAGATTTGGTCCTTTAGGCGTCCAGCTCCTTTCTACTTCGTTTGTGAGCTTTCTTTTGCGTCAAGTAAGCCATAAAATGCTGTATTTTGCATCATTTATACCTGAAACTTTACTAATCATGTTCGTTAGCTCATTTATAGGAAAAAGGACTAAAAGTGCATGAAATATATAATTTGTTCTCAAAACTAGGATAAAATATGGGTAAAATATATTGATATAGGCGTGTAAATTCGCCTATCATCAACACCCCACACTTAGAGCTTTGTTCGTCCTCGAACAACATATCATGTCCTTCTAACATCAACTTAGGGTTTTTACAGCCACAACACAAAACATTCTTCAAGACAAGCACAACAACTATCAACAAAGAGTAGCTTTCCGATTATAAGTAGAAACAATTTAACCTCAAGCATAGACTCGTGATGGTGATCAACTCGCATGCAAACGTTAAGGTGCATAGAATCATGTACAACTATCCAAGACTCATCAACCATGTGTGTCTCACAATATAGTACCCATAATCACTCACAAGTATAGCATATTTTTCAAACATGGGTATCAAAATGTCCTTGCTCTCGCTCTCACAAAAAATTCATATGTAGCAACTAATGACCATAGGCTTGCCCTTAATGTAGTACTCTACTAAATGTCAGAATGCTAAGCTCAGGATCAAGTAGGTCTTTTGATGGTTGTAATGTAGGCTAAGGGACGGGTAGGATCAGCTATTTTGGCCAGAAATAGTGACTAAGTTCCTAAGCACTTTAATACATCACACTGTATCATTGACACTTTTTTCTTTCAACCTTTCTTTATTTTATTTTTCCACCCTTGTTATCATCTTTTGTTTTTCAATTTTAAGCACAACTCACTTTCCAGCTTTCTTGTCCTTTTTCTTTTCACACATACCTCTTATGATAGCCCTTTTTTTTTCATAACATATTCAAGCACCCTTGCAATTTAAAGCATCATACTCACCCAATTTCCTCTTATGTTGTCACATGACTTTTTCACTTTAAAGCACTTAGGAATTTGGATCAAATTACGGTCTTGAAAGAAATGGATTAGGCTTACATACAAGGTTGTCAAAGAAATAGGCTAAAGGCTCAAAAGGGTTTAACTAGGATAATGTACATGGGTAGGAAAAACTGAAGGTAAACATGTATAGGTTGCCAAAGAAATGCCTAAATCATCTCCTAAACTCACACTCCTTATTTTCGCTTTGCATACATACCAGGCAAGTTCTAGCATCAGCCACACACATAGAATATACTATTATCTCACACACACAAGGCACATGGTCGACTTGATTGGAAGTAATATAGACTCTTGACCCAACAAGTGAAGGAATTGAATCATACAATATCACATAATGAGTCACAACTAGAGCCTAAACGTCTCAATAGTCACAATTGTAATACATACTCTTGTTATAATCTCATGCTGCCTATCAAAATAATTTCATGCGAAGCTAGAAAAATTTTAACTACTAAAAAAAACTAAAAAAAAACGTCAAACGAAAAAAAACAAAAAGAAACGAACTCAAATAAACAAAGTAAACAAACCAATATAGGTGCAAACAGAGAAGTATAGCATGCAATACCACCACCCCACACTTAGTCGGGACACTGTCCTCAGTGGAAAATAAATACGAGGAACCTGGTTGGTCGGACTTATTCTCTATGTCTGGGGTTATACCCCTTGCATTGGAATCATCATCAGAGTCGTCATCCTTAGAAGTTCCTCATAAGTATCCCACTTAATTCCAAGCGTGAGTCGGGGTATTTGCAGCGAGGAGGGTTCTCCTTGGTCCTTGCAACTTCTCTTTTTGCCCTTTTGGGAGGTGGTAGCCTTCTCCTTGCCTTGTCTCGCTTTAGGTGCCATTGTACCTGAGACTAGAAATAGTGTTAGTTGCAGCACAATCTCACATGATACAATCTATAAGCAAGTACTAGGGGTACCACCCCACACTTAGTTTTGTTGCACAAATCAGCGAGGTGAACGTAGTCGATTTACTCAGATTTCGTCGACATACGTTTTAGGATTGTATTCCAACAAGAAAATCAGCATTGTATCACTTATTTGTAGCCATTGGACTACTTTCATGGTAGATATAGCAACACTACGACATAGGGGTTACCACATGGAATCGTTATTTTTACAACAAGCACAACCTCTTAAGTCGATAGGCACTATAATCTTATCCCGATGGCCGGGATAGTCTAACATGTAAGCATCCAAACAACACTCTTAAGCAATATTCATAGCCATATCAATTCAGCAAATATCATAACAATGCTATTGAAACCAAATTCAAGTCGAAAATAAGTCAAGAATTCCCTACGTATATGTTCACTCACATGATTATGCAACAACAATTCGAACACATGAACATCACCAACAATCTTATATGATTTAGCAATTTATAATAAGCATAGCAACGTAGTACTTACGATAAATAGGTGGAGAATAAGAGAGCACTTACTTGCTTGAAGATTGTGGAGAAGTTGTTGTGGATTGGAAGAACAAAGGAAGAAAAATTTGAGAGGATTTGGGATGATATGCGGCGCCTTTAGGGTTACTTCTAATGTGTTTGTGATAAAAAACCAAGTCCCCTTTATATAGGAGGAGTATGGGTCGGGTTATGACCCATTTACAATCGGATTTGGGGACAAAATCACCCTATATGCGGCGCATATCCCTCGGCATAACACATGTATATGCGGCGCATTGTCCATGGCATAATGGGACATATGCGCCGCACATGGTATGGCATATCTAGGCATATGCGGCGCATATGGTATGGCATTTGGTCTCAGTATCTCAAATGCCATAGCATAGGCGGCGCATAGTCAAAAGCACACCTAGGAATAGGCGGCGCATAGTGTATTGCACACTAGATTCCGAGTCCTTAGGCGATAGAATAGGTTGTGCATCGTTCGTGGCCTATTTTTACCAAGGCCTAGCCTTTCTCGAAGCCTATTATGACGTGAGAAAGGCTCAATCCATAGCCTTATGCATCACCATTCCTAACTTACCGACTTTACCATACAATGCGACCAAATCGCCAATTGAAATCAATCTCCTCGTTGCATCTTTCTTGCACCTATATTTGCTCAAACAAATGAAAACGATTAGTACGATGGGTTGCCTCCCACCAAGCGCCTTAGTTTTGGTCGTGGCACGACTCTTATTTTTGGTTTTTTACATAAAAAAAAAACAAGTACTAGGATGAAAGGAAAAACGATAAACGATAAAATGATAAAACGATAAAACGATGGGTTGCCTCCCATCTAGCGCCTTATTTATTGTCGTGGCTCGACATAGTTATCTCGATTACTTAGACTTCATCGAGATAGATGGGGCATCGTTTTCTGAATGGATTCAGACGACGCTGATACTTACTTGTAGGCATACAATCTTCTTCGATATGACTCTTGTGCATACATACCTCAGGAGGGATACCAATTATATCATCAATAGTCCAACCCATAGCTCTCTTGTATCTCCTCAGAGCAGAGATGAGAGCTTCTACGTGCTGTTCACTTAAATCATCTGCTCTCTCCGGATGTATATTTCTACTTTCCACGAACACATTCCTTAGATAATCGGGGAGCTCTTGCGATTCTAGCATTGGTGGCTCGTCAAAGGGAGTATTCGCTGTTGGTTGATTCTTGAGATCACAATCCGGTTTCTTAGGAGTATAAGACTCTATTTCTGTTAGATCACCCATAAGTTCTTCATAATCTTCATTATCCTCATGCTCAACATTCAGTAGCGCAGCAGACAATGGCTCAATAGTAGGTTGTTTCTCTATAGATAATGCTTTCATATCCTCATAATGAACATCATCTACAGATGACTCATTCATATTACTGGGCTGCTTCATTGTTTCGCATATATCAAACCGTACCACTACGTCAACCACTTGCTTGCCTTTTGCTGAAGTTTCCAGCACCTTACCACTTCTGGTAGTGATGGCCATGCATGACCCATCATTCCTTGGGTTTTGTACAGTATCGCTAGGTAAGGTGCCGGCTTTTCTTTGGTTGAGTGCTGCTGAAAGTTGACTGAATTGCTGCTCTAGTTGCTTGATAGAAGTGGAATGAGAATCAACTAATTGCTTCATGGAGGACAAATCATCAATCACCTCCTTAACTCCTGCGCTCGTTGCTTCCACTCCTTTCAATAACTTAGCCATCATGTCTTCCATACTCCCAGAATTAGATGTGGTGGTATCACGTCTACCAGGGGGAACGTACAAACCACTCTTTTCATTATTTTTCTTCCAACTACCTTGGTCTTTGCTTCCAGATTTATCATAATAGTTCCGACCTTGGTTTCCTTGGGCATTCCCACGAAAACCCCTCTGATTGTTCAAGTAGTCGGCCTCCGCTTCAGAATCAGATTCGTCTCTTCCTTTTAGCGCTACAGCTTTCACTTTTTCGGTCTTCCCTGATAATAAGTGCTTGGTAAGAAGATCCATCTGCATTTTCATGTGAGCCATGTCTTGGTCACGATCCTCTTGTCTTCGCCTCTGCTCTGCAGTCATGCCAAAAGATAAAGTGGGGCTTGTTACCTCAGAATCCCTAGTATGCCAAGCTCTACTTTGCTTCGTCATCCGATCTAGCATATTGCTTGCTTGCACAAAGGTGAGGTCCATAAATGATCCTCCAGCCGCATTATCAACCACTGGCTTAGTCACCGAATTCAAAGCTCTGTATAATATCTCCATCAAGTGGTCATTGGTCATATGGTGATTTGGGCACCGTATGAGCTTCGTCTTGAACCTCTCCCATGTTTCGTGGAGAGCTTCAGTTGGAAGCTGTCGAAAATTTATGATCTCATCTCTCAACTGTGCTCTTTTGGATGGCGGAAAGAATCTTTCTAGGAAAGCGTCTTTCAATTGCCTCCAATTAGTAATAGAATCAGGGGTCAGCCCATTCAACCATAGAGTTGCCTCTCCAGACAGAGACAATGGAAATAGACGTAATCGAATTGCATTCTGTCCAACTCCAGGATTGTCGAATGACTTGCATGTAGAAATAAAGTTGATCAGATGCATATTCGGATCATCGCCTGCTAGTCCACCAAATAATCCCTTGAGTTGCAAAAGCTGAATCATGGCGCTAGTGATATTGAACTTTGCTCCCGGTGCTAAGGGAGGAAGAATATTAGCTCCGGTGGCACCAGGTCCGTCCAGATCGTCCTCATCGTCAGGATTTGTTGCTCGCCTACGGTTATCAATATTTTGTTGATGCACTTGAGCAGCCATCCTTTCAATTTCACGTTGTGCCTCCATTGATGCACTGAATAAACCTAAATAAAACAAAAACAACAACTAAAAGTAAAAGTACGAGAATCTTTGACCAAAGGGTCTAGTAATTATCACGAACTTGATTGACACTCGTATTCCCCGGCAACGGCGCCAATTTTTGATAACGCTCAATCTACAGCTCTCGTAGGAGTGTAAAGCGGTCGTTAGCAAATATAGAACCCAACCTGGGTTGGGTGTCGATCCCACAGGGAATAGCTCGGCCAACAAGTAAGCAAAATTAATAGACTTTTGGTGCAAGTCTCGTAAAAAAGGGGGGATTGTAATAAGTAACAAAAGTAATAAAAGCTGAAAATAGTAAAGTAAAAAGAGAGTATTTCGTAGGTTGTGAAACAATGAGAATTGAAGCGTTGGGGTATGTCCACCTTCTGAGGTATACGTCTCTATTGGCTATGAGTGTGTAGAGTCTTGACATGCAATTGCTTATAGAGAATTGTAGTCGATGGTAAATCCAAGCGTCTCTCGACCTAAACAAGGACTATTTCACTTTAACTCTCTCGAGCTTAAAGCGTGTCTAACGGTACGAATTCTCCAAGAGGTTAGTCCAGGTACGGCACTAGCTTTTTAATAGGAAAGGGTGTCCTACTACCTTGACATTATCTCTTTTCCAGAAAAATAACCTTTCTCTCGAACAAGTTAAATGTTAGCCTGGCGTTGGTCTATGCGTCTTCTTTTCTAGACAAATAACCTTTCTCTCGAACAGGTTAGATGTTAGAATGGCGTGTTCTTGTGTTTGAACCGCAAAGGATGTAGATTTAAGATGAAGAGAATAATGATATAAGCAATATACGTGTCTTGAACTCACAAGCTCATAGCAATAGATAGTAACTCATTCGGCTTCCATAACCCCAACTAAGAGGTTTAGTTACCCATGAATGCGAAGGATATCACATTTTGTATGGTGGATGGCGTGAATAGTAGGTGTTTGGCGTGTGGTTTTGGTGATTCCGTAGCAAGTAACGATTCTCTTGTTGTGGAATTTAAGAGTTGAATGTTTGTGGTGGAAGATGAGAGAGATGGAAGAAAATTAATAGTTTAAGAATGAATTTCTTGAATTTAGAGAGGAGTTGCCTCCACTAAGGGAGGACTTGATTAAAATCTCTAGCATGATAGGGTATTTATAATACTCCTATCCTACTCCTACTATGCTAATGAAATAAATAACCAAATCCTACTAAACTAAGGAAATACTTAACCCATTTGTACTAGGTTAATGTAACATTCTCCTAATCCAAATAAACTAATGAAATACATAACCCAATTGTACTAGGTTAATGTATCATTGTCAAAATCCAGCTTTGTGTCTGTAAGTCCCCAAAGTCTTCAGAAATGCTGTTTTAGTCCTGGACAGATTTTCCATGCAGCAGATTTGGTCCTTTAGGCGTCCAGCTCCTTTCTACTTCGTTTGTGAGCTTTCTTTTGCGTCAAGTAAGCCATAAAATGCTGTATTTTGCATCATTTATACCTGAAACTTTACTAATCATGTTCGTTAGCTCATTTATAGGAAAAAGGACTAAAAGTGCATGAAATATATAATTTGTTCTCAAAACTAGGATAAAATATGGGTAAAATATATTGATATAGGCGTGTAAATTCGCCTATCATCAGAATCTCCTAAGTGTTGGCTAATGACATTGCTTACAAGTTATAGTCGGTATGACGATACCACTTCATAATACCTTGATAATAGACTCCTTGAATTGGTGGTTTGGTTATGTGCTAAATGTTTTAATTGGGCAATAATGGAAGGTTGTGGTAGCTAACTGTAAAGGTGTGAGTTCGATGGACGGACACTGGGAACTCATGTTTGCCGATATAAGGGTGGGTCTTGGTGACCATATGCTTGTGAGTTACATGAGAATCCTCCAAGTTTATACTTTTCTATAGTTATCATAGAAGGCTAAGGGTATATAGGAATCCCCAGCCCCTATAATATCTCTAGTTCATGAGGCTACATGCACCGGCGCCCGTTCAGGGTGTAACACTGGACCCATATAGTCCATGGGTAGATTATGATGATAAATCTAAATAACCCAAATAAAAGGTTTTAAATGCATACTAAACCTATTTCCTTTTCCTGCTATGGTATATATATGTGTATGAATGTGATTGCACATAGTTATTTACTTTGGTTCTAAATAATGACATTATTTTATCCTTGTTCCTCAGTATATGTTAGCATTCACCCGCTAACCATCTTTAGGTGCTGTATCCCCAGGAGATTTAGGAACCTACCATACTATCACTAAAAAACCTAGACCTTGAATCATTAAAAAATTACTTCAATTGATGTCTCTGGGGTGGGTACGACTAGGGTTATGAGTCAAACCCCTTGGATATAAGTCGTATCCTCCTTCCCCTCCCCTATAGTATCCTAAGTAGTGTGGTAAGGTTTACTCACTATCCTAGGTATGAGTGACCCTTTCCTGAATCATTCCAAAGGGTGCGAGTCATACCAAGCGAGTCGTATAGAGTTTGGACTTGAACTTTGAGGGGACTATTTTTGATATGGGTAAAGCATACGAGTTAGGGGTTGAGTCATACCCTTTGAATATGACTCAAGGGTGTGTGGTTGTACCCTTAAAATATTGATGACCTAGAAGAAGCCTAGGGTACAAGTCAGGGTATCACTCATACCCTAGGTTATGGTTCCCCTAGTGAGTCATACCCCTGGACGAGTCTATTTTCTATCTTTTAACTAAGGGCCTTGTGGTCATTTCCTACACCCTAAACCCTAAGTACCTTTACTATATAAGTGTATATGGCCTTCTTAAATACATTTTTGAGTGGATCAAATATCCAAAACACTCTCTCAAACTTATCTTTGAAGAATTGGAGGCTAGGGTTTCAAGGGTGATCTTCAAAAGGCAAAGTAAAGTCAAGACTCTTGGTGAATCAAGTTTTATAAGGCATGTAACTTTTCCCCTTGTTAAATAACTCTAAATCCATGTATTTTACACTTGGATTAGTAAGTGTACATGGTGTTTTTGATATTAAATAAAAAGGGTTTTGTTGCCTAATAATGAATAATGTTGAATCTTGCCTAGACTTGTATTTATATATGTTTTGATGATGATTTACATATGTGGCTACCTGTTGTATGTGGTTAACATGAGGGTCTGGAGTAACCCTAATCTTGATGATTTCTACCATGGAAATAGCCTTGTTAAAGGTATACACATAAGGTACTTGTAAAAATATCTAATTAAATTTTCTAGTCATATGTGGTGATGTGTTGAACTAGGGCAAAGGACCAATAAGTATGAATGATTGATAAATAATATTGTAAAGGTATTATGAGCCATGTATTGTGTAATGACACCTTTTTGAGTTAATGACTAATAAGGGGTTGAAATCCCTCAATATGAAGATGAACTTGAATTATGTGTTGAGCTAAAGCATGATGGGGATGCGTTATATGATTGTTAATAAAAGGTGAAACGTTTGTGAGGGTTTTTATGACCATAAATTGAATTTTATGATGAGTTGAATGAATGCAATGGTCTATTGAAATGGTTGAGCAATGAAGGCTCCCATAAAGACCATGGGGTCCGTCACCCGAGATCCAAGTCAGCACCGGCAAAGCTGCGCCTACTGATGTGATGATAATTCAGAAGCTTTTTTGCAAAGAAGAAGGGCCCTATTCCCTCATGTATAGTGTTGAATTTATTAAATGGTTAAAGTACTTAAGTGGTGTATGGAATAAATGTTGATGCATGTACAAAAGGTTAAAGTCCCAATTTAAACTAATGATAGTTGTGATGGCTTGAGGTTGAAGTCGCTTGCCTTATGAAATGGCTCAAGGTTGAAGTCCCTTGCCTTATGAAATGGCTTAAGTTTAGAGTCCATTGCCCAATGAAATTTCTCGAGGTTAAAGTCCCTTTCTTAAAGAGATCTCTTGAGGTTAATGTACCTTTCTTTATGAAATGGCTTACGGTTGGAGTCCCTTGGCATGAGGTTTGAGTCCCTTGTCTAATGAATGGGCCTGAGGTTGGAGTCCATTGCCTAGATAAATGTGTGTGTGGTTAGAGTCTATTGTTTGAATGATTGTGTATGTATTTGAAGTCTTTGGCTAATGAAGATGTGAGCATGTTTAAACTCCTATGCCTAATGAGAAATGCTTGAATCTATAAGTATTGAGGGTCGGAGTCCCCCATTTTATGTTTAATGAGTGAATATTCAAGAATGTTGTTAAGCCTTGATTTCTTGATTTGCATATGATATACCTATATGTAAGGGTAAGTGTATGAATATGATCGAGTATGATATACTGACTTGTTGTTGAATGATGATGCTATTATATCCTTATCCTTGAATTACATGCTAGCGTTCCCACAGCTAACTATCTCTGGACGCTATGTACCCACGCGACATAGGGGTCAGAGCATCATCTTCTCTTCCTAAGTAGTTTTTAAGTGATCGAAGTGGTTTGTGCATTGAATTTGGTGTGGTGAGCTTTCTTATTTTGGAATACATTTGTTCTTGGTATCCTATCTTTAGACTTAGTCTTATTTAGACTTGGTTTGGCTATTGTCGGGGGCTTGTCCCGACATATACATTTCTAAACATCGGTTGAATAGAGGTGTTGTGGATGACTGTGGACTTGGGTGTAATTGTTAGATTAAGAATCTAATAAAGTATTTAGACATATTTAAGTTATGACTTGTAGTATGTTTCCACTATCTAATTATATAGTTGGGTTTTATTCGACCCTTGTGATTAATATTAATGATTAGGTAGGGTTATCAGGGTGACCTCCAATTCATATAGGCTTGAGGTGCCCATATGACATAGCCCAATTTTTTGGCATGTCAAGTTGGTATCAGATCCAGGTTCATGGTCAATTGGGTATCCACAGTACCGTGTCGAGTAGAGTCTCTTTTATGGGTGTGAGACATGCCACACTTATAAAAGAGGGTTTATGAGACATTTTAGAAATATTTCCCTTTCTTGTGTTTTAATATCAAGCTATAGAGTCTAAGGTCTTGGATTTCTCTGATTTCCATTTGCTATCTTTTAGATCATGCCTCCAAGGAGATCTGAGACTCAAGAAAACCCTTCTGAGGGACCTATAGATGAAGCTCATCCAATTTCTAGAGTTTGGAATTGGGCTAGGGTTGCGGTATCCGACCATTTTCATGGGGCTCCACCTGTCCCCACCAACCCCAACTATAAGCATGACCCTCTTATTCTGTCACCTTAAAGGGATGCTACTAATGCTGAGTTTTGTCTATCTATCAACCTCTTGAATCAATTAGTAGCCTCTCAATCAGAAAGTGGTGCTCTGACTACCATTTCTTTTGAGGCTACAAGAATTGGCCAATTTATGAGGTTGTACCCTCCTACCTTCTCTGGTACGAAGGTTGAGGAAGATCTTCAAGGCTTCATTGATGAAATAGAGAAGATCTTCTGAATCCAGCATGCTTTGGAGATTGAGGCCATTGAGTTTACTTTCTACTAATTAAAAGATATAGTATACTAATGGTATGAAGGGTGGGAGTTGTCTAGAGGTGTTTATGCTGGTCCCTCTATGTTAGAGAATTTCTCTGAGGCTTTGTTAGACTGCTTTTCTCTGCAGGAGTTGAGGAAGGCAAAGGCGGAAGAGTTTGTGAACTTAAAGCAAGAAAGGATGTCCATTCAAGAGTATGCCTTGAAATTTTATCAATTATTAGGTATTCTTCTAAGATGGATTTTAGAATGAGGGCTAGAATGCGTAAGTTTGTCTCGGGATTGTCTGTGAGTTAGTCCTTAAGAGAAGGGCGGTTTTGTTGATTGAGAACGTGGTTATTTCTATATTGATTATGTATATGCAACAAGTGGAAGAAAAGAAAGAGAAGCAAGTTAAACTTAGTGAGAGACAAGGGAAAAAATTTAGACCTTTCGAGCAAAGTGATGGAGATGGTGGCAAGTGGCCACAAAATAAGTGGGGGAGTTTAAGTTTTTTCTCCTCATCTAGTATTTGCTCTCCATACCTGAAGTTTTTTGGATGGTTGTCAGTTTCAGTTTAGTCGTGGGTCCCAAGAACAGGGTGCCTAATTTTAGGCCAGTGGTGCCCCATCGACTCCATCCCGCCCTCCTTGTAGGATTCTATGGTCTGAGTCATTGTGGTCAGTATCAGAAGGGGAGGAACATATGTTTTTATTATTGTCAAATTAGGCACATCCAGTGCGAGTTCCCTTCTCTAGAAGCTTCTTGGGACAACAGGTCTCCTATTGCTACTCCATATACTCCCACACTGAAGGGTTCTATTTCTGCTCTACTTATATTTCTAGCACTGATACTGGCTAGAACCGCTTGTATGCACTTGCTACTCGCCAGGATTTAAGGCGTCTCCCGATGTTGTCACGAGTATTTTGAGACTTTTCTCCTATGATGTACATTGTTTGCTTAATTTAGGGTCTATACTTTCTTATGTTACCCTGTATGTGGCTGTGCATCTTGATTATGGTCACGAGTGTCCATCGATTTCTTTTTCTATTTCTACCCCGATAGGAGATTTTGTGATTTCTAGAAGGGTCTATAGGGGGTGTGTGGTATCTGTTGATGGTAGAGATATTCTTATAGACTTGATAGAGTTGGACATGGTCAATTTTGATGTCATTCTAGGGATGGATTTGTTGCACTCTTTCTATGCCTCCTTAGATTATTAGACCCATAGGGTCATGTTTAAATTTCCTAATAAGACCGTCATTATATGAGACAGTAGTTCTCTAGTGCCTAAGGGGAGGTTCATTTCTCATCTTAAAGATGAAAAGTTGATTTCAAAGAGGTGTTTGTATCATGTGATCCGAGGTAAAGATTCTAACTCAGAAGAGCCTTTTTTAGAATCCGTTCCTGTGGTTAATGAGTTTGCTGAGGTGTTTCCTAATGATCTTCCCGGTGTTCCTCCCGATAGAGAAATTGATTTTAGGATTGATCTTATTTTAAACACTCATCCAATTTCTATCCCTCCTTATAGAATGACTCCGGCGAAGCTAAAAGAGCTTAAAGGGCAATTGAAGGACCTCTTCGATAAAGGTTTTATCCTTCCTAGTATGTATTCATGGGGTGCTCCCTCATTGTTTGTGCATAAGAAGGATGATTCCCTTCATATGTGCATTGCTTATAGTCAGGTGAACAAAGTAACCGTAAAGAATAAATATCCTTTTCCTAGAATAGATGACTTCTTTGATCAACTTCAGGGTGTGAAGTATTTCTCTAAGACTGATCTTAGATCGGGTTATTATTAGCTTAAGATTAGGGATGCGGATATCCCTAAGCCTTTAGAACCCAGTATGGTCACTATGAGTTTCTTGTAATGTCTTTTGGATTGACTAATGCCCCAAAAGAATTTATGGACTTGATAAATAGGGTCTTCCATTCGTTCTTGGACATGTTTGTCTTTGTCTTCATTGATGACATCTTAGTTTATTATAAGAGTGAGGTGGATCATGGAGATCATCTTTGTGCCATGTTACAAACTTTGAAGGATCATCATTTGTATGCCAAGTTCTCCAAGTGTCAATTTTGCTTGAAAGTCATAGCTTTTCTTAGTCATGTCATCTCTAGTGAAAAGGATCATGGTGGATCCCCTAAAGGTTGTGATAGTTAAGAAATAGCCTAAACCTATGACTTTAATTGATATTTGAAGCTTCTTGGGTCTAGCTGGTTTATATAGAAGATTTGTAGTTGACCCATAAGAAGGTCAAGTTCTCGTGGTCGGATATGTGTGAGGGTAGTTTTGAGAAGTTGAAAGATAAATTGACTTTGGCTCTGGTTTTGACCTTGCTCGAAGGTAATGATGGTTTTGTAGTATATTGTGATTCTTCTCGTATTGGTCTCGATTACATGTTAATGCAACATGGTAGGGTGGTGGCCTATGCTTCTAGGAAATTGAAAGTTCATGAGAAGAACTACCCTACTTATGACTTAAAGTTTTTAGCCGTGGACTTCGTATTAAAGATTTGGGGAAATTATCTTTATGGGGTTCATGTTGATATCTTTTCTGATCATAAGAGTCTTCAATATTTGTTTACTCGAAAGAAGTTGAACCTCCGACAAAGAAGGTGGCTCGAGTTGTCGAAAGACTATGAAATGAGTCTTTATTATCATCTTGGTAAGGCAAATGTAGTCTTTGGTGATCTTAGTAGAATGTCTATAGGGAGTTTGGCTCATGTAGATGAGGATAAGCCAGAATTGGTGAAGAACATTCACCATTTGGCTAATCTTGGAGTTCAAATTACAAACTCTGAGGATGGTGGTGTATTTGTGCATTTGGTATCTCAGTTGTCCTTTTTTGTTGAGATAAAGAAGAAGTAAGCATTGGACCCTGACATGATTAAGATTAAGAGTAATGTGGGTCAACATAAAGCTACAGACTTTGTGATTGGTGGTGATGGTATCTTGAGATACCAAGGTAGGTTGTGTGTTTCCAACATCGATGGATTGAGCGAAAGGGTCATGGACGAGGATTATGAATCCTGTTATGATATTTAGCTGGTTCCACCAAGATGTATCATGATATTAAATAGTTTTATTAGTGGGGTAATATGAAGCGATATGTGGCTAGTTATGTAGCCAAGTGTATAATGTGCCACCAAGTGAAAGTTGAGCACATGAGACCTGGGGGCTTGTATCAAGAGATTCCATTGCCCGAATAGAATTGGGAGGTTATTAATATAGATTTTGTTACCGGTCTTCCTTAATCTCAGATTCAATGTGATTCTATTTGGGTAATTATTGATAGAATGACCAAGTTTGCTCACTTTTTGCCCATGAGGACTGATTGCTCGGTGAAAGATTATGCTAAATTGTATCTTACGTAGATCATAAATTTCCATGGTGCTTCGATTTTGATCATCTCGGATCGTGGTCCTTTTTTTCATCCCACTTTTAGAGGTCATTCAAAAAAGGTTTGGGTACTAAAGTGTGCCTTAGTACCTTTCTCCACCTGCAAATGGAGAGGACCATCCAAATATTGGAGGATATATTGTGGGTTTGTCCGATTGATTATGGTGGTAGTTGGTATGACCACTTTTCTTTGATTGAGTTCGCCTACAATAATAGTTACCACTCTAGTATTGACATGCCCCTTTTGAGGCATTGTATAGTAGGAGATGTTGATCTCCTATTTGGTGGTATGAAGTTGGTGAGGGTAAGTTGTTTTGCCACAATTTAGTTCACCAAGCCTTAAAGAAGGTGAAGGTAATTCGTGGTAGATTGAAAACCGCACAAAGTCGTCAAAAGTCCTATGCAAATGTGAGGCATAGGGACTTAGAGTTTAGAGTTGGCTATTAAAAATATTCTTAAAAGTGTCTCCCATGAACGTATTGATGTGGTTTGGTAAAAATGGGAAGCTTTGTCCTCAGATATTTGTCCCTACTTTATTATGAAGAGGGTTGGAAATGTTGCCTATGAATTGGAGTTGCCATCTAGCATGAACTCCATTCATCCAGTTTTCCTTGTCTCTATGTTGTAGAAATGTGTGGGTGATCCGTTGTTGGTTGTTCCCTTGAGGGATGTTGATATCTCATATTCTTTGTCCTATGAGGAGATCCCGGTGAGGATCTTGGATCGACAAGTTTACTGGTTGCAATTGAAAGAGGTGGCTTTGGTAAAGGTTTTATGGAGGAACGAAAAGTCCAAGGAAGCTACGTGGGAAGTGAAATAGGAGATGAAGTCCAAGTATCCTCATTTGTTTCCCATTTTGAAAACTTATGATGGAGGTATATGTTAATCTCTTTGCTTTGATTTATGTCTTTGATAGACAATAGGTTCAAGTCCCAAATGTTTGAAATTGAGCTATGCCTTGTTAGACCATGGTTTCACGTCCCTAATGCTTTGAAACTATATGTGTTCCTGTTGTGATTGGTTTAAGTCCCTAGTCTCTTGAGTTGATTCATGTCTTTGAAAAAATGATGGGTTTGACTCCCTAATCCTTGAATTGAGTAAGTATTCTTGATAAGTTGATGGGTTGAAGTCCCTAAGTTGTGAAATAGGTAAGTGTTGATAATTAAGGGGTTTAAGTCCCTAAGCTTTGAATGAATAAGTTTCTTAGATAAAGAATGGGTTTAAGTTCCAAAGTCGATGAAGTGAATGATTGATTGATAATGAGCATGATGTGTGTTGTACCTTTGTTGTATGCTTGTTATAACTTGTTCAAGGGTTGGTTTGATATGTCATAATGTGTTAACTTGTGTTTATTGATTGCCTTACCCGTCATTTGCAGATGAATGATCTAAGTGGGGGAGAAATAAAACACATAGACTTTGAACCATTGAAAAATTTCTTTAATTGATATCTCTAGGGTGGGTACGACTAGGGTTATGAGTCGCACCCCATGGATACAAGTCATATCCTTATTCCTATCCCCTCTTATATCCTAGGCAGTATGGTGAGGGTTACTCACTGTCCTAGGTAAGAGTGACCCCCTCCTCAATCGTACCAAAGGGTACGAGTAGTACCAAGTGAGTCATATAGAGTTTGGACTTGAACTTTGAGGGGACTATTTTTTATACGGGTAAAGCATACGAGATAGGGGTTTAGTTTTACCATGTGGATATAAATCAAGGGTGTGTGGTCGTATCCTTAACAGTGTAGGTGACTTAGGAGAAGCCTAGGGCATGAGTCAGGGTACCACTCGCACCCTAGGGTACAGTTCTCTTTATGAGTTGTACCCTATGATGGTTCCATTTTCTAGCTTTTAACTACGGGCCTTATGGTCATTTCCTACACCCTAAACCCTAAGTACCTTCACTATGTAAGTGTATATGGCCTTCTTAAACATATTTTTAAGTGGACCAGACTTCGAAAACACTCTCTCAAACTTATCTTTAAAGAATTGGAGGCTAGGGTTTCAAGGATGATCTTTAAGAGGTAAAGTGAAGTCAAGAATCTTGGTGAATCAAGTTGTCTAAGGCATTTAACACTTACCCTTGTTAAATAACTCTAAATCCATGTATTTTACCCTTGGATTAGAAAGTGTACATGGTGATTTTGAAATAAAATAAAAAGGGTTTTGTTGCCTAATGATGAATAATGTTGAATCTTGATTAGACTTATATATATACATGTTATTGATGATGATTTGCATATGTGGGTGGCTGTTGTAAATGGTTTAATATGAGGTTCTTGAGTAACTCTAATCTTAATAATTTCTACTATTAAAATAGCCTTGTTATAGGTTTGCACATAAGGTGCTTGTGATGTGTTGAACTAGGGTAAAGGCCCAATAAGTATGAGTGATTGATAAATGATGTTGTAAAGGTATTGTGAGCCATATATTGTGTAATGATGACCTTTCTGAGTTAATGACTAATAAGGGGTTGAAGTCCCTCAATATGAAGATGAACTTGAATTATATGTTGAGCTAAAGTGTGGTGAGGATATGGTATAAGATTATTAATGACAGGTGAATAGTTTGTGAGGGTCTTGATGACCATAAATTGAATTTTATGATGAATTAAATGAAGGCAATGGCCTATTGAAATGGTTGAAAAATGAAGGCTCCCACAAGGACCATGGGGTCATGTATAGTTTTGAATTCATTAAATGGTTAAAGTCCTTAAGTGGTGTATGGAATGAATGTTGATGCATGTGCAAAGGGTTAAAGTCCCAATGTAAACTAATGATAGTTATGATGGCTTGAGGTTGAAGTCCCTTGCCTTATGAAATGGATCGAGGTTGAAGTCCTTTTCCCTATGAAATAGATTGAGGTTGGAGTCTCTTGACCAGTGAAATTTCTCGAGGTTATAGTCCCTTGCTTAAAGAGATCTCTTAAGATTAATGTACCTCACTAATTAAAATGGCTTGTGGTTAGAGTCCCTTGGCATGAGGCCGGAGTCCGTTTCTAAGATAAATGTGTGTATGGTTAGAGTCCCTTGTTTGAATGATTATGCATTTAATTAATGTCTTTGGCTAATGAAGGTGTGAGCATGGTTAAAGTCCTATGCCTAATGAGAAATACTTAAATCTATAAGTGTGGAGGGTCAGATTCCCCACTTCATGTCTAATGAATGAATGTTCAAGAATGTTGTTAAACCTTGATTTCTTGATTTGCATGTGATATACCTATATATAAGGGTAAGTATATGAATATGATTAAATATGATATATTGACTTTTTGTTGAATGATTATGCTATTATATCCTTATCATTGAGTTACATGCTAGCGTTCCAACCGCTAACCATCTTCGAACGCTATGTCCCCATGTGACATAGGGACCGAAGCATCATTGTCTCTTTTGTGCAGTGATTAGGTGATTGAAGTGGTTCGTGCATTGACTTTGGAGTGGTGAGCTTCTTTATTTTGAAAGACATTCATTCTTAGTCTCCTATCTTTAGACTTAGTCTTATTTTAACTTGGTTTGGCTATTGTCGTGAGCTTGTCCCGACATATATATTTCTAAAGATCGGTTGAATAAAGGTGTTGTGGATGACTATGGATTTGGGTGTAATGGTTAGATTGATTAATCTAATGAAGTGTTTAGACATGTTTAAGTTATGACTTATAGTATATTTCCGCTATCTTATTATATGGTCGGGATTCATCTAAACCTTGTGATTTATATTGATGATTAGGATGGGTTATTGGGATGACCTCTGGTTCATGTAGGCTTGAGGTGCCCATATGATATGGCTCAGTTTTAGGGTGTGTCGATCACCCTTTCTGCTCAGTGACTTGGTGATTTGGAGACAATTTGAGTCAGATTGAAGTAGTGAGCTTTCATTCTTTGAAAGGCCTATTTCATGTTATGGTTTATCTTATGTCTTTATTATTCCTTTGAAATTTATTTTTGGCTATGGTCGGGGGCATCTCCCGACTAGGTATTCTTTGATATTATTTTAGAGGCTTTGCATGGACAACTGTGGACTTGGGTAAATTATGGTTTGTTTTGTTTGTTTTGGATGGTATGACTTGGTTGGGTTGGTCTCAGCTTTAGACTTATCCCAAAATCATTGAATTCCAAATACTATATCTTGTTATATGTTCAAAATTCATCTGACATGGGTTGTACATTGGTTGGTTGGATTGGGTTTAGGGGATGGTCTTCGGTCCTTGTTGGACTTGAGATGCCCGGCATGACTAGGCCCTAGTTTGGGTCGTGTTAGATTGGTATCAGAGCCTAGGTTTCAGTGTCATAAGGTATCCACAAAGTCGTGTAGAGTGGAGTCTCTTTTATGGGTGTGTCGCGTTCCACACTTATAAGGGATAGGCTTTGAGGCATTTAGGAATGTTTCACTTTCTTATTGACTTACTTCAAGCTATAGAGTCTAAGGTCTTGGATTCCTATAATTCCTGTATGTTCTCCTTTTAGATCATTTCTCCCAGATGAGATAAAGCTCACGGAAAATCATCTTTCCACTTAGGGACACTATTGATGGGAGACGTCCTATTTATAGGGTACAGACCTAATCTAGGTGTCTAGTTCATGATTGCCCTTCTAGAATTCCACTGGTTCCCTCCAGACCTTCTCGAGCTCCTCAGGCTGACATTTCGAATGCTTAGTTTTATCTGTCTATTCATATGTTGGCTCAGTGGGTACTTTCTTAGTCTGAGCATAGTGCTCCATCTTCTGGGGACACAAGGGTTGGCCTATCATGAGGTTGGTTCCTCCAACTTTCACTGGTGTTAAATTTGGGAAGAATCCTTAAGGTTTGAGTGGTAGAGATGGGGGGAAGTATCCTAAGAAGAATTAGGGAGTTCTGGTTCCTTTTCTATGGCTAATGCTCCTTACCCAAAGCCATCGGGTGATCATTGCCCTCAGCCTGATAGGAGACATAGAGCATGGGGTTTCCATTCATAGACTGGTGGGGCTCAGTCGGCTCCACCCTACCCTCCTTATAAATTTTATAGTCAGCTGCACCATGGATAGTGTGTGAAAGGGAGACACTGATGTTTTATTTGTGGTAAGATTGGTCATATACAGGGTAAATGTCCTTTTAGAGTTGTTTCTAGGAATAACAAGGTTCTTATTGCCTCTTCATCAGTTCCTTCACTAGAGGGTGCTCCTTATGCTTCTGTTCCTTCGCTTGGTATCAACACTGGCTAGAATTGCTTATATGCTCTTATTTTTTGCCAAAACTCTGAGGCATCTCCTAATGACATTACTGGTAAGTTGAAACTCCTTTCTCATGGTGTGTACTGTTAACTTGATTCGGGTCTACTCTCTCTTATATGACCCCATTTGTGGCTATGTATCTTGGTTTTGGTCCAAAGTTTATTTCAGACCCTTTTTTTATTTCTACCCCAGTGGGTAACTCTGTGGTGGCTAGAAGAGTCTATAGGGGTTGTGTAGTATCTATGGGTGGTCGGGAGACCTTGGTGGATCTGTTTGAATTAGACATGATTGATTTCAATGTTATATTGGGTGGATTGGTTGTACTCATACTATGTATCTCTAGACTATTGAACCCATAAGGCCATCTTTAAATTCCCTAATGAGCTAGTTATTTAGTGGGAGGATGGTTCCCTAGCTCTTAAAAGCAGGTTTATACCGTATCTTAGAGCTCGGAGATTAATCTCCAAGGGGTGTCTCTATCATCTGGTCTAACTCAGAGGGTTATTCTTTGCATTCTATCCCGATGGTGAATGAACTTCCTGAGGTCTTTCCTAATGACCTTCCAAGTGTCCCGATAGAGAGATTGAGTTTGGAAATTGATCTTGTTTTGGATCCTTATCCAATTTCTATTCCCCCATATAGAATGGCTCTAGTTGAGTTGAAAAAAGCTTAAAGAATAGTGGAAGTATCCTATTGGTAAAGGGTTTGACCATCCTAGCTTTTCTCTGCGGGGTGTTCCCATTCTTTATGCATAAGAAGGTGATGGATTCCTCTGGGTATGTATAGGTTGTCAGTGGGTGAATAAGGAATTTTGATTGACCTCCTTGTGGAGTGGACCATAAATGCGTATTTTACATGGGGTGCTCTGTTAGTAGTGCATGATGGTTGATAGATACTAAGTTTGAACCTTAGATGTTGATTACAGTAAAAAGAGTTTGTTAGCTCGAGGATGACGATGTGAGATTTATAGGGGAAGATTGGTTGGCTTTGTGGGGTATGCGGAAGAGGTGAGGTTGATGACTTAGGGGATAAAAGAGTAGGAAAGGTCATGATATTTAGGCCGCAGGTCCAGGTTTAACTGATGGATTGAGGGTTAAGTCATTTAATTGGTTAGGGCATGGAGTTTGTAAGATTATGCTAAACTCTAGGTAGCATATAGATAGACGAGGTTTTAAGTATAAGATATCTAAGTGTCCCTAGTGCATGTCCATGGTGATACCCCTTAGAGCGGAGTGCTGTTCTTATAGGTGTAGTGTGATAGAGATCGAGGGCTAATCCTACATTTTCTCCTAGCGGTGGACTTTAAGGGAAAGTCAGAGTGAATTTACTCCTATTCTAGCGATTTCCTCCTGTTTTAGTTAAGAGGGCACTCCACTAGTGTTGCACGCATTCTAATTGTGCTTATGCCTAAGGTCCATATTTTAGGTGCCACGTATGTCTATACTCCAACCCCTTAACCAAAGACAGTAATGGTTCTCGGAAAGTTTGAGCTTCCAAGTGTTCAAGATCTATGTCACGACACTGATAATTCATATATTCGTGTCTCACATCATCCCTGGTTCCAAAAAATAGTAGTTTTAAGTAGAAATCCTTGCCTTATGTTACCCTACCCATGATATATGCAGTCATATTTATTTTGGTGCCCAGTCCTGAGGACTCATGCTATGGTATGTTTATGTCAGGATAATCCCTCATTTATAACCTAGGTGGTTGCTACGAAGTACCTCGTGCCTATAATATCATGTCTCATTTCACAGTTCTCGCCTTGAGAAGCAAGACAATTAGGATTTGTAATTGGGAAGTAACCCCCTATTCTCAGTGCTTGATTTATAGTTCCTTAGAGACCCTTATTATGTTTGGGTGGTTGTCACCATGGAACCATATTGTTGCTTTGGACGAGAGAGTAGATGTCATTTGTTGTGAAATTAGGGTGACTACTAGAGCTAAGGTTATAAGTGTAGGTGGAAGAATGAGATGAGTGTTGTCTTAAGAAATAGTTATAGAGGGGAGGTGTGGTGCAAGCCTTTGTGATAGTGGTTGAGGGTACTAGTTTTGATGGGGAGCTCTATAAAATGGGTGTAGTAAAGATAGGCTGGAGCGTAATGATTGATAAATACCTAATCTTTATGTTAAATGGCTATAGCTCTTTAATAAAGACCTGTTTCTTGATTATAATGATGGATGGGGTGGTATTATCATAGTGGTGTAAGGTATAGGGTCCCATGTCTTCCACTAGCAGCTTTAAGTCCCAGTTAGTCTTTAACATAGGATGGATGTGCGGTTATACTCAGGCCCTCTAGTTATGTGTTCGCGGGAGAAGTTGGGAGGTTGAGATAGAGGAGTGTTGTCTTTATGTTGAAAGCTTGGTGGAGAGTGTGGCTGTATTTAAGGTATGTTAGATGCATTGGTTGTGGAGGAGGGAGCTCTATGGGGAGCTGAAGGGGACATGGAGTCTGACTGCTCATTCTTACTCCCGTTTCGAATAATCATGCTTAAAGTGTATGTATTCTTCACATCTTTGTTTTTTGTCTTTGTCAACGGAAGATTGTGAATTCCTGGGTATTCTGTTTTCTAACTTAGTTAAAGGTAAGAGTGGAGGTACATGGATTCGAAATCGTGCTTGTGTTTGCCTTTACCCATCATTCGAGGACAAATGATCCTAGTGGATTAGACTGAAGCACCCTAAACTTTAGCGCTTACAAAGTTTCTTGAGTCTTGAACCTTCTGATCATCATACAACTTACCCCATGACTCGCATGGTATGGGTATGGGTCTAGGACCCTAATCGTATGTTGGCCAATCTGATATTGTCCAAAAACTAAACTAGATATGATAAAATTCCGTATGGGTCATATGTTCACGATACGAGAAGTATAGTGTCCAGTGTCTAGCCTTTGATGTTCTGCTTAGGGTACGAATTAAAGGATACTAGTCGTATATTGATGGTACGAGTTGGGAAAGGGAGTCGCATGTTGAGAGGAATGTGGTGTCCATGTTTCTGTTCTTGTTACGACTGGATGGTACCACTCGTTTGATATGGTGATGAGTTGGAGGGTCCATTGGTACCCACCTGCGAGATTCTTACAACTTTTAAGATGTGGGTAGTTTGGACATTTCCCATCCCAAGCCCTTAAGACCCCATATCTTATAACCCTAGTTGATTATTCTTTACGTACCTGAGAAGGTTAAAAACACTCTCCAAACTCTCTCTAAAAACCTCTCAAGAAGTTTGGGCTAGGGTTTCTTCAAGGTGGTCATCTAAATGATTAATGATCAATATCTCTCCATGAATTTTCGTAACTCAGGCATGTTACTCCTCCCTCATTATTAGTTCAATTAAAAACATGTTTTAATGAATGTTTTCATAGTATTATTGAGGTATGTTTTTGGTTTGAAATGGATGTTGGGTTTTTTGGTTGTTTATGGTTGGATAATGTTTTTCCAAGTTTTACTTATGATTTTTCGTGTTATAATTATGATTTGAACATGTGGTTGCATGGGAATGGTCAATTGATATTTGGTTTTGCTTTTGGAAACTATTTTCCCTCAACATGTTTGTTAAAATGCCAATGAGAATGATTTCGCCACATAGTTTGACTAATCTTGACACCTTTGCATTGCATAAATGGTAATGGAACCTAAATTGGTATGGTTGATTTTAAATGGATTGGAAAGGCCTTGGTGTCCATGGTCTTGGTTTAGTTGGAAATCTTGTGGGGTACATGAAAATCCCCTAAGTGTTGGCTAATGACATTGTTTGCAAGATATAGTCTGTATGACGATACAACTTCATAGTGCCTTGATAATGGATTCCTTTAATTGGTGGTTCGGTTATACGCTAAATATTTTTATTGGGCAATAATGGTGAGTTGTGATAGCTACCGTGAAGGTGTGAGTTCTATGGATGGACACTGGGAACTCATGTTTGCCGATATGAGGGTTGTTCTTGGGTGACCATATTCTTATGGGGTGCACGGGAATTCCCCAAGTTTATACTTGTATATATGTATCATGTAGGGCAAAGGGTACATCGGAATCCCCGACCCCTGTGATATTTCGGGTTCGTGCAGCTACACGCACTGGGGACCGTTCAGGGGGTAACATTGGACCCATAAGATCGTGGGTGGATTATGACGGTAAGGCTACACAACCCAGGTAAAAGGTTTTAAATACATGCTAAATTCAGTTCCCTTTTCCAACATGGTGTATATATACATATATACATATTTATATGTATGTCAGCGATTTAACATGGCTATTTACTTTGGTTTTAAATAATGGCATTATTTTATCCTTATTCCTGAGTACATTCTAGCATTCACCCAATAAATCACATAGTTTCACATATTTTGTTTAGTTTGGTTTGGACAGTATCACTTGGTTGGGTTAGTCTCAGCTTTAGACTTATCCTAAAATCATTGAATTCAAAATACTCTATTTTTTATATGTTCGAAATTCATCCGACACGGGTTGTACATTGTTTGGTTGGATTGGGTTTAGGAGGTGATCTCCGATCCTTGTTGGACTTTAGATGCCCGACACAACTAGGCCTTGATTTGGGTTGTGTCATAAATAAATCAAAATAATAGCATAACATAACATAAAACATCAACACATGCAATCATAGCTACAAAATTAGCTCCCATACGCCTATTAGTGTAAAAAAGTAAACGACCCATCGTAAGCCCCCATAAGCCTAGAAAGTACAAACAAGACAGAATAACCCACCACCGTCATTTATTAACTCTTATGATACAATGGAAATTCATCCATGTCATGCCACACTATAACCATCGATTGTCCATATTCATCATTTGTCAATTAGTCAATACTTATCAACTAACCATCATGTGACAACTAATCCTCATGTACCAATAAATCATCCTTTATCAATTAAACATCACTTACCAACTAGTCATTATTTATCAGCTTATCAATATTTATCAACTAATCAATATTTATCAACTAATCCTTGTATATCTAGAATTCATTCATATCATACCACATTGTAGCTATTTTCTCATTTTCATACTTATCTAGAGTCACTATTGTTAATCTCACACCTCGATATCATATATCATAATAAATATGATGTCATAGTATAATGTATACATATATCCAGACTCTAATCGGTATGGATATTCAATAATACACTCATACATATCATAATCAATATCATCCTCCATATCATCACCGCAATATCATCAGTATCATCATAATACCATAGCCATCCTTCAAATTTCTATCGAGTATAAATAATCTATATCATCATCATTATTATAACCATCCTTTTGATTTCTACCGGGTATAAACAACCGAGATCATCATCAATATCCAAAATTGAATTAGTATTTGTATGTTTCATAACATAAGTAATATTCGGACTTGTACCGATAATCATATCATCATTATCATGGCCAATAGTAAAATCATTAGAGTATTTAATAACATAACCATTAGCGTAGTATATTGACATGAACAATAATCATAATCAAAATCGTGAGCTCTAGTATAATCAATAGTATGATTGCAATATAGTAAATAAGCACTATCTTTAGCTTAGTCAATAGCATAATCTCTAATATAATCACTAAGCATGCTCTTTAGCATAATCCATAACATATCCGCCAATATAGTCAATAAACATGATATCTAACATAATCAATATGTACTATCAAGCATAGGCAATGACTTATCAATGGACTAATTAATGGCTTATCATTACCATAATAGATAGCTTATCATTTGTATAATCGAAAACTTATCTATAGCTTGTTCAATAGCTAATCCATGACATAATCTATAGTTTATTCCTTTCATAATCAATAACTTAATTGCCAATGTAGTTATTAAGCCTTACCTCTAGCATGAACAATAGCGTAAATGCAAATATATCAATCAACATGATCACTAGCATAGTTAATAGCTCATTCATTGGATTAATCAATAGCATAAATTATGGCTTAAGCAATATTATTATCAAGGTCTTATTCAATAGTATATTTGGTAGCCCAATCAATATCCAAATCAATATAATATATAATATCTCAGCAATAACTGTAATGACTCAACCAAGGGCCTGGACATGACGGGCATCTTAAGTCCTATGTGGATCGGAGATCACCCCCTAAACCTAATCAACCTAAACACAACACACTCCAAAGTTGGATAAATTTTTAACATGTAACAAGATAGCGTCCAATAGCTTAATAAAATTTCATTTCACGTTAATGACAAACCACAACCGATCAACATCACCCAATAACCACAGTAGTCCAAACAAAGCCTTCTAATAAGATCTAAAATTGAATATCAATAAAGCATTGGTACATGCCCCCCACAATAGCCAAAAACCAAATCCAAAAAAATAGTCAAGTGTAAAGGAATCCATAATCATGAAATAGGGTCTTTCGAAGTATGGAAGCTCACCACTTCAATCTGACTCGCTAGCTGATCCTGAATCCAAGTCACTAAGTAGGAGATGTAGAAGTATGGCCAAATCCTACAATTCATGGGGATACAATGTCCAAAGATGGTTAGCAGGGTGAACGCTAGCATGAACTCAGGGATAAGGATAACATAATGTCATGATCAACAATTTTTATAAAAACATCAAAAACCAATGCACGTAACAAATGCATAAATATTTATATATATATATATATATCACATGTCGGGATAGGGAATAAGGTTTAGCATGCTCTTAAAACTTTATTTAAGATTGTGTATCTCAACAATCTTAACATAGTACCTACGGGCTATATGGGCCCTAAATCTCACTCTCTGGTCGGGCCCCAGTATGTGTAACCACATGAAATGGAGAATAATCTCATATATATGCACATAGGGGACTCAAACTTCACAACATATACTAAGGTGACTTAAGCACTGAATCATGTAATGATTTATGGGTGACTCAAACCTCCCTAATAATGAAATAATAATAAGGGGGACTCAAACCTCCCAGGTCACTTTGACCCTCGCGTCGGCAAACGTGGTTTCTAGTGTCACTCATCTGGACCTCCACTTTCATAAATCAACTACACAACCCTTGTTAGAGCCCATTTAAAATAAGTGTCACACATTGCCATTCATGAACCATATTTCACATTAGGTCATATATTATTGGTATCGTTATACTGACTATACTTGCAAGGTAATAACAACATACCAAAATAATTTCCATTAACTTGGAGAGAAAAACTTCTAATGAGGTCCCACGACTTATATTGCACTTGAGAGGTTATTTTCCCTAATAGTATATTCTTAAACACTTAGAAAACACTATTAAATCATCTCTAGAGTTCTTGGGCAAAGAAAGTTAGGATTTCAATCTTAAAGATTAAATTGGAGCTTATCTTGGTAATTTCTCTCCATCATCATCTTGGTGTAAGGCATGATATCTTCCCTAATTGTTAGTTCTAACTAAAAGCATGGATTTTATACAATGTTTTCATGATTTGGATGTTGTATGATTTTGGGTTTTCAAATATGATTTGGGGTTTTTGGTTGTAAATACTTGGTTATGGTTTTCCTATGTTTTAATTATGCTTTTATATGGATTGATGGTGGTTTAGGATAATTGGTTGCATGGGAATGGTTTTTTGGTAATTGAATTTGGCTGGAAAATACTATGCCCCCAATGTGTTTGATAAAATAGCTTTAACAATGTTTTCACCATATTATTTGGTTTTCAATGAAACTTTTGTATGGTTTAAACTTGGTAATGGAACCCAAAATGGTTTAAATAGTTTTGAAATAGTTTGGTGTAATATACTTGTGGGGTACAAGGGAATCCCCCAAGTTCATATGGTAATGAATACTTCTGGGGTACATGGGAATCCTCTAAGTTAATTGGATAATAGGGATTGGCCACTATAAAGTTTGGCTAAGGACAATACTTGCAAGTTATAGTCGGTATGACAATTCCACTATGAATAGCCTTGGTTAATAATAATAGAATAATGGTTTGGTAGAAAATTGATTTTAATTGGGCAATAATGACGGGGTGTGAAAGCTAACCATGAAGGTGAGAGTCCAATGGATGAACACCGGAAACTCATGTTTACCGACTTGAAAGGTAGGTCATGGAGACCTTATATGATACTCATGAGGTACACCAGAATCCTCTAAGTACACTATACATATGTATCATGGAGAGTGAAAGGTACATGGAAATCCCAAACTCTTATGGTATCTTTAGTTCGTTAGGCTACACCCATGGGAATCCATATAGCCCGTGGGTGGTTTTAGGATGGTTAAGCTTCACATACCCTAGTTAAAGGTTTTAAATGCATGCTAAATCTGGTTCCCTTTTCCCGGCATGGTTATATATATGTGTGTGGGGGTTGTGTTCATATGGATAGTTTTACTTGATTTTCTTAAATGACATTATTTTATCCTTATCCTAAGTTTATGCTAGCGTTTACACGCTAACCCATATTTGGGAAGCTGTATCCCCATACGATATAGGAACCGACCGTTCTACTCTCCTTGCTTAGCATTCAGACATTCAGGGGTTAGCTTTAGATTGAAGTGGTGAGCTTTCATTTTTTCAAAAGGCTCTATTTCATGGATGTTATTATATATTTTGGATTATTTATGGATATTGTTTTTGGATATGGTTGGGGGCATATCCCAATCAGATTTTTGTATTCTTTTGGTTAGAGGCTTTTGTGGAACTACTATGGGTTAGAATGAGCGGGATCGGTGTGGGTGTTAGACTTAGTATTGGCATTGGTATTGGGGTTTACATCATTGGATAAAATTTCTCACTGTACCATCGCATTTTATTTTGGGATTATATACTTACTTGATAATGGAACTTATTTGGTTATGGACGGATTTATGGTTTTGGTTTGGCTTGGTATGGTTGAACGATTGGTATGGGATGGTTTGACTTGGTTGGGTCAATCACGGTTGTGATCCTATCCTAGATTCTTCATGTGAGCTTACGTTGTCTTGTTATATGCTTAAAATTTAGCCAACTAAGGGCAGGCGTCTGAAGGTTAGGTTGGGTAGCGGGGGTGGTCTCTGGTCCCAGTCGAACTTGGGATGTCTATTATGACAAGGCCTTTGGTTTGGTCATGTCAAGTATATGCATTATATACTATGTAACCTTATCAAATTTGACATTCCAAATTCATTGGAACAGTTGAAATTTCCATTTAAGGCCATTTCGATGAAATGTAAGTCCCATACTAAATTTCCATTTTCTTAATTTTTCTACTAATAGATCTAAATAAACCCGGGTGCCTTGGAACCCAAACCAAGAGTCATTGTAGCATAAAATTGATATTCATGAGCTATTGGGAAAGTTAGAATTTTTATTTGAAGTCATTTAATTGAAGTCTTTGCTCAGTGGCCATTTGGAGCCACTGAAGACTTCAAAACAGGGAATCAACTCTAAAAACCAAATGAATTGCTCGGTAATCTAACCGTTAGTTCCAACAAGTCATAAATGACTTGGGGAAACTATAGAAAAGATCTAACAATAAAAATAAGTGAAAATATGGAAAATGGCCTAGAGGGTTATGCTAATATCTGCTACTAAAGAAACTTTTGTCTACAAAAGTTAAAGGATTCGAATATACATGATCCTCGAATAGGTAATGGTACTGGGTCTGCATTTTGCTCTCGATATCCCTAGTAGCCTCCTCTACTGGGTTGTGTATCCAATAAACCTTAACTATATGAATCTCCCTAGTGCGTAACGGCCTGATATCACTAGCCAAAATGAGCACTGGCTCTTCCACGAAGCTCAACCACTCATTTACATAAACTGAGTCCCATCTAAGCATATGAGATAGATCAGGAATGTCACACCGCAACATGGAAATATGGAAAACTAGATGGAAAACAACAAAATATAGAGGTAAAGCTAACTCATAAGTGTAATAAACTAACTTTTCAAGATTCAGATCCCTTCAAAAGGTAGACCACTAAGTTAGCTTTCCGATGCATTAAGTCTCGCCTTAATTCAATGTCATGTCAAAAAGTTATGAGGGAATTTCCCCTAAAGGCCGGACATACTGCCATGGATACGACTGAAGGTAGCGAGTTTTTACCACTCTTAACGAGTCATCATGAGTGAGTTGTAGTCACTCAAAAAAAACTTCTCCGCTGTAGCCCAGTGACTACGACCCATGATAAATGGCTAAAAGTCGTATGGGTGGACTTGTAGTCACAACAGTATGCTACCCAAGAACCCAGCCTCCGACTATGACTCTACCTAATGACTTATAGTTAGGCCCAATGAGTTTTAGGGTGGTGAGTCATAGTCAAGATAGTGAAGACCCTAGCCTCAGGGTCCCAGCCCACGACTCAGACTACTACTCATATCCAGTCGTGATGAGTCATAGGATGAGTGGTAATGACTGGGAATCTAGATTTCTTGTATGTTTTTCCAGGGACTTTTAAGTCTTTACCCATTCCTTCTAAAGCCTAACCCACATTGTTTAGGCTTCATAAAGGGGGTATAAAAGACCAAAATCCCCCAATTTCATCAATTGTCATCATTTAACTCAGAGAAACCAAAGAGAGGCGGCTCTTCAAGAAAGTCCAATTTTCAAGAAGATTTCTTCAAGGCATCTACTTCAGGTATATGGGACATTCATCAGTGGTTCCCTTCCACCCATTGAGTCCCAAGAACCCTCTAAAATTTCAAGTGTAAAACTCTTTTCTCTTTTATGGGGTTCCAAGTTAACCATGAATTTTATGAATCTCTTTTCAATTGTTTGATTCTAAACCTTGAAAAGGTATTCCGTCATGATGATTGTGTTTTCATATATTTGATAATGCAAATGTTTACATCATGATTAACTTTTGAAATATGGGATGTTATTCATGATTTTCCCATACCATAAATTGTTCAATATTTGCTAAATCAGTTTGCAGTCATCTACGCTGGCGGGTTATGAACACCTAATACCTAGAAAAATCATGCATGTTGCAGTTTTCAAGTTTCAATCATTTAGATTATGTTTGTATCAATAAAATTTAGAATATCATCAAAATGAGCACTTATCAGTATCAGTTCATGTGAAATGATTAATAATATCAGTGTCATCTAGTTAGGAGTAAAAGTTAGCACCGAGTGAATGCACAAATGGAGGCTCCCCTATCAGTTAGGCATGAGTCATTAGTAGTAGTCTCTAAGTTCCATACCTATGGTGCCATCATAGATTTTGAGGGCCCCCCATCAGTAGAGGCATGACACTACCGTCCTTTGGGATATTAGATTAGTGGATCCTTGCTAGTTAGTATTGGTACTCTTAGCAAGGTACTAACCCCATCCAATTGAGGTTAGTAGTTGGAACCCATTTTAACTCTGATTGGGGTATGTTAGTTATAGTTATCTCCCACAGTATCAATTCAGTATTCAGGTTATATCAGTTCAGGTTTGCATGATCAAATGTCCAGTCTATTAGTTATTCAATTTATCAGTTTTACATATTATTTCAGTACATACTCTACTTGGTCTTACATTCAATTTGCATGTTCATGCATTCATGTTTAGTACCACTACTTGCATACACATTAGCTAGTCCTTATCTCACATACTAGTACATTCTAAGTACTGACTTCATACTCTCTTTTGCGCTATATTGATTTTACAATATAGGTTCGAATTCTCAGTTCCCAAATCATACGTAGTCCATTCTTGTATCACTTAGTATCAGTCTTGGTGATATGACTCGCCCTAGGGCCTTGTCGTAATGGGTGTCCCAAGTCTGACCAGGACCGGAGACCACCCCTGTTACCCAACCCAACCTTCAGTCACCTGCCTCGAATTGGCTGAATTCCGAGTATGAAACATTCTAGTGTAATAGCTCACACAAAGACCCTGGGAATAGATCACAACCGTGACCAACCCAACCGAGTCGAACTATCCTGTACCAATAGTCCAACCATACCAATCCATACCAAATAAGGTTATAAACCAGGCCATAACCAGAAAAAGTACTAAAACATAATATGATAATAAATCCTAAAATGTAATATGACCGAACAGTGAGAAATCTTGTGATGTGGTGTCATCCCACTAGCCTATTCCAATGCCAAGCCTGTCACAAATACTGATCCTACCCATTCCACCCCTAAAAGTACTATAAAGCATCTATCCAAAAGAGTAAATAAATCCGGTTGGCACATGCCCCCACCATGGCCAAAACCAATATCCAAAATAAAGTCAAAGCATTTAACAATATCCATAATATGAAATAATGCCTTCCAAAAGGATGGAAGCTCACCACTTCAGTTCAAATTCTATTCCTGAGTTAATCACTATGTAGGAGGAGTCGAATGGTCAATTCCTGCATAGCGTGGGTACACAACCGCTAGTAGAAGGGTTAACAAGTGACTGCTAGCATGAATTTCAGGATAATAATAAAATAATGCCAGTTGTAAAACCAAGTAAAACCATCCAATGAATGCAACCATACATATATAAGTATAGAGAAAGGGGATTTGGGTTTATCATGCATTTAAACCCTTTATCTGATTTATGTAGTTTGGTCATCCTAAACCACCCACGGGCTATATAGGTTTAGCTCCCCCTGCTGAACGGGCCCCAGTGCGTGTAGCCGTACGACCAGGGAAGTATCCCATGGGATGAATAGTACATACCCAGATAGTGTGACATCATTCACACGGTCCACTAAGACCAATCATCATATCAGCAAATACGAGTTTCCAGTTTTGTTCCCTCTTGGACTGCCACCTTCCACGGCTTTGCTATACATCCCTCCATTAATGCCCAATGAAAATCATTTTGAAATAACCAACCAATCCATTTACCATTTTACTAACCAAGGCCAATATTAGTGGTATTGTCATACCACCCCTTACTTGCAAGTAATATCCATAACTAAACTATTTAGGTTAAGGGGACTTTCAAGTGCCCTTCCATATACCATATTAAACCACTTGGGAGACTTCCATGTTCTCCACAAGAATAATCATTTAGACTTTAGCCTTTTCGAACCATTTAAACTATGTATGATTCCTTTACCAAGTTTAAAATATGCAATAGTTCCATTATAAGAAGTCAATGCAATGAACATATCTTTATAAGCATTTTATCAAACACATTGGGGGAATAATATAATCAAAACCAATTCCAAAGACCATTAAACCATTACCATAAAATCCAATTGCCCAAATCCACCGTTAATGCATATAAAAGAATAATTAAAACCATAAGAAACCATAACCAAGCATTTAATATCCAAAACCCCAAATAGTAGTTCAAAACCATAATTATGAAATATTAAAACCATTAAATCAACCATATAAACCATTCCTTTAGTTGAAATTACAATAAGGGAAGAGAATTATGCCTTATACCGAAGAATTAATGGAAAGAAATCATCAAGACAAGCCCCAAAGTAATCCTCAAGATGAAACCTTAGCCTTCTTGCCCCGAAAGATCTTTAGAGAATTATGGAGTGTTTTAGAATAGTTTCTAAGTGTTAATGAATAGAATAATATGGTAAATAACATCCTAAGTATATTAGATGTCATGGGTCCTAATTAGGGTAAGTAAGAAAATATCCAAAATACCCCTACTTAAATCTCTCAAAAACCCATTACAGGGATACGACTGACCCATACGAGTAGTACCCACCCACTATGATTGGTACACACCACTCGTATCCAAGACTCAACCCTTGGATCAAATATTGTCTAGTATACGACTCATTCAATCAAGTAGTAACTACAACATACGATCCGTATCTATAACTCGTATCCCTTCTAGAATGAAATACCAGAAGAATCAAACACTGCCCACCATACGAGCCCCTGATACAACTTTTACCAAGCCCTATGAATCATACCCCTAAGTCGTACCCATTCCAGTAACCAAAACCATCCCACCAACTAACACTGGTCAGCATACGATAGGACCCTACCACTTGTACCCAAGCATACGGCTCGTACCCATGACTCGTATTGGGTTCAGAGAATAGAAATTCTAGGAATTTTCTAAGGGTCAGAACCCAGGATGTTTCACGTGGTGAGTCCTCATCATTTCAAGGATAAATTATCCGTAGCTACTTTTAATACTTCTTTTATTACTACTAGTCAGAGTTAGTTGGGGGGTTTGTCCCATTAACTCCCTATGTTTAGAGGCTTTCAGATAGTCAGACTTGATTTAAGTTTTAATCAAAAGTTTTGATATATTGATTAATTGACTCCATATTATATCTTATTAGTTACCCCTATTTTAGTTTTTTCATATCATATTATGTTATTATTATCTCTAGTGCTCATAGAAAGTACATACCATGGGTTTGATTGGGCTCACTTATGACTCTAAGCATTGTGTAATGACTATGAGGTAGTTTTAGGTCATGAAAAACTTGATATCAGAGCACAAGTTTTAAAGTATCCTAGGGTATTTAAAATTTGCATTAAATAGAGTCTTGTCTATGAGTGTGAAATGCACCACACTTATAGGCGAGAGGCTACGAGATATTTTATAAAAGTTTCCTTTCTTTCAATATTCATGTTGTGCGATGGAGAGTGGTATCTATTGTATTTTATATTCTGACTTATCCTTTATCTATTTACAAAAAATGCCTCCTAGAAGGAATAACAGAAGAAGGAACGGGGACTCGCCTGCATCGCCACCTGTTCAGGAAGACCCTCTAAATGAACATGTCTCACATGCCAAATTTAGGGCTGCTTTCATAGTTTTGGCCCAGTATAGGGCTACCCAGAATAAATAGTAGGCTTTAGGCCAAGGCAACCTACTAGTGAATACAACAACAACTAGAATATGAGATTTCACTCAGATGAATCCTCCAATATTCTCTGAATCCAAGTTTGAGGAAGACTCATAGGAGTTTTTGGATTATGTACAGAAAGTGACTAACATCATAGGTGTCCCCTCTAGTGAAACTACTGATTTAGATACTTACCAGTTGCAAAGGGTAGCTTTGTAATACCCCGTACTTCTACCTAGCTTAAATTCATCCCAAAGATATCAAAGACTACTTTTTAAAGATGAATCCACTTTTATACATGTGGTATTTTCAAGATTTTCACTTTTTATCATGTGTGAAATTGAATAAGCTTTCCATCGATATGAAATTTGCCTAAATCCGACACCCGGGAGAAGAATTAGACCTTTTTAGTAAGGCAGTATGCCACCTGAGCCATCAACGTGTCATGGAGTGGGCTAAAGTGGCAATCGTCAAAATCCAGTGAGCCCCCGCAATTATGGTATGTCCTGCCAGGGCTCAAATTTAGAATTGTCCTTTTTCTAGTGTCTCAGCGCGATATCTCCGTGGCCTTCCAAACTTCTAAGTAGCAAACAAAGTGGCAACGCGATAGCCCCACATCGTTACACCATGTAGATTCCTAATTATCCAATTCCAATGACTTAGCGCGATAGTGGCGTGTCGTGCCAAGGATAAAAATTGGGAAATTTTCACAAAAATTAAAAGACTCGTCTAAGGGTTAAAAAGGTCAATTTCTCACTCCTATTTAAGGCCAATAACACGTGATTCAGCCATTTTTCATCCAAAACATAGTGTTTCTCTCAAGTTTTTCTCAAGAACAAGCTAGGTTTTTCAATTGGGGATTCAAATCCAAGACTTAAATTCAAGAATATCTCCATCAATCTTCATATAATCAAGAACTAAGGTATGCACAGTGTTGGACTCCTTTCATCCATAAAGCTCAAGAACCCTATTTTAAACTATATGTCATGATGTTTTTATTTTGAATTGATTATGTTCATGTTGTTATTGTTGTATGATTGCCAAAATTATATCTTTATCATGTTTTTATGAAACCATGTTAGTATAGGGTTGAACTTCATGCAATTGAGTTAAATTATGGAACCATGTTGTATTAAATTGATAATCATACCTATATTCTAAGTGTGCATGCAAGGTGTTTGATAATATACCCCAATGAATGAATGATGATCAAGTACTTAGTTTTCAAGTGTCAAGATCATGTCATTCCTCTTAAGTTATGCTATACCTATTTGATTAAGATGATTCCCATGCTAAACCTATGCATTGTGATTGGTTAATAAGATATTCATAAGATTAGAAACATGAAATTATGCCATGTTTACACGCATTACTATCTATGTACAACTTTATGATGATCATGTGCTTCATGAAATTCCCAACTATGAAATTATGAATTGTTGATATTGGTCATGTGATCAAAAGTGTCAAGCTTTGTCAGTTTTATTCTATCAAGTTCCAGGGGTACTTGTACCCAAAAATTTAGCTGTGTGCCTAGAGCCAAGTCATGTTTTCATGATACTCTCAGTCAAGCCATGATCAGTAGAATTTAGGCAGTCTCATGACTTAGAAAAACTCAGTAAATTCAGTATCAGTCTAGTCCTACTCTGTAATCTCAGTTACCTCAGTGGTCTCAGTAACATCAGTACTTAGTAATCTCGATAACCTCAGTATTTATAGAAATCTCAGTAACTTCAGTACTCTCCATCAGTCCTCAGATCTCAGTAGCATTTTGTCAATCAATGGAACTTAGTGAACTCAGTTTAGCTCCACTAAATAATACCATTAGTATCAGTTCAGTTCAGTTAATCAGTTCAGTGCCTATTCATTTAGGAGTAGGATTCAGCATCGAGTGAACCCAAGGATGGGGACTCACCTGTTATTTAGTGGAGGGTGTGATCCTTAGAAGCAATCCTTGTGTTCTAGAATTATATAGCCAGGGTAGGTTGAGATGTACCCTATTCATTTAGGAATTTATACATCTCATTTAAGTTTCCTACTAGGAGGAGTTGATAGAAGAGCTCCCTGCCAGAAAGGGTATACTCACAACTTGTCGTTACCTGTGGCACGGTGCTAACACCCTTCCAGCTGGGGTTATAGGTTGGACCCCACCAGTTTAGTTTTGAGGCATATCGGTTAGATGATTACTTCCCACAGTTTCCATTACAGAATCAGGACTATCAGATATAGTCATTCAGTCTAAATAATAGAACTCAAATAGTTCTTTAGATTTCAGGACTGTCAGATACAGTCAACTCAGAATAGAGCGGAACCAAGCTAGTTCCATCAGTATCAGGACTATCAAATAAAATCGCTCATGTTATCAGTATTCAGACTCAGTATTCATATTATCACAAACTCAGTTAATAGATTATTAATTATACAAAACCCACGTTATTAGTATTCAATTTCAGGACTGTTAGATACAGTCAATTAGACCAGTTCTTCATAATCAGAACTGTCAGAAATATTCATTCCTTTATTATTAATATGACATTAGTTCCTCAATATTTAGTAGACTCAAATATCAGCAAATCCACATTATCAAAATCCATGAGTTAGCATTATCACGATCTCAATTATAGTTACGTATTCATGCATGTATTCTCACATTCATATTATACAGTCAGTTATTATTGTTCATGTATATGAACCCTTGCATTTATCCTACCTCACTTGTATACCAGTACATTCAATATACTGATGCATTTGTGCTGTGGTGTTTTATACCATAGGTTTTAAAGCACGAGCTCCCGAGCATCCTTAGTAGATCAGACGTTCAGCAACCAGACTTACAGTGAGTCCTCATCATTTGAGGCTAACATGATTATTTTATTACATTATTATTTTAATAGTTCAGAGTTAGTTGGGGACATATCTCATCAACTTCATAATTTTTAGACAGTTTAGAGACATTCAAACTACATCATGTGTTCAGATGGTTTATCTCAGTTTTGAGTATTGTCATACGCCACTACAAACATTGTTTTATATTCAGTATTAGTTCAGTTTTGAACCTTATGTCCTTATAACTTATATTTTGCCTATTTATAATGTATTATTCAGTGGATATCAGTCATGGGTTAGCTTGTGGTCCTTTGGGGTCATGAGAACCGTATAGTATTCTGGTTACCAGATTTGGGGCGTTACAAGCTTGGTATCAGAGCCTAAGGTTCAACAGTTTCCTAGGAAGATGAAAAACCGCATCTAGTAGAGTCTTCTGCATTTGTGTGTTGTGCACCAAACTTATGTGTAGGAGGCTATGAGATGTTTTAGGAACTGTTTCCCTTATTTCATGTTTTAGATCATGCTATAAAAAGATTCTCTAAGAAATTCATATAAGTTCTTATCATGCTCCACTCAAGTTAACTCCACCTTACATTCAAGGTAACAGAACCAGTAAAGCTCAAGGTCCTAAGGGTAGGGCTTTCTCAAACAGTCCCTGCAGATAGTTATGGGATTTCCCACAGGCTCAAAAGTATCCCATCAGTTCCATTATGTTCCAAAGTTGTATAGATCTCATTCATGACCATGAGAACTCATTTGTGAACCCAAAATTAGATATGCCATCAGATCCCTTCTCAGAATCCTATGATAGTATATGACCTAGAGTTAGAGACATAAACCCAAGACTTTAGCAGTAGAAGATTTAAGATAATGTTATCCCACTTGAGCAGATTATGTATTCATAGAGATAGTTGTGCCAAGGTAGACCAGTAGGCCTGAATAGTGCAAGTAAGAATTGAAGATTATTGATCTAAAAGTAAGTATGAAGGTGTGGATGTGAATTAGGAGATGCAATATTAGTATTATATGAAGAAACAAAATTAGATAATGTGTTTGGCAAGGCAAACATATGTCGAACAGAGTGTAAGTATATGATGATGATTGCAGTTCAGTTCAGATTTTAGTAAAGTATTTACAGGCTTATGATGATGGCTTAAAGCCAAGGGGGAGATAATAGATCAAGTGACCAATTTATGCTCTCATATTCTATTTGTAGTGCTAGTACGTATAGAAAAGTAGTAAGGGAAGATGATTCCTGACCCATCCTTATCTCAGTGTAAAGTTTGGCACTTCAGTCGACATGATGGCAACGTATGCTTCACATCTCAGTTCTATGAACACAACTTATATTCACACGCTTTCCATTAAATTATGTATGATTCCAGTTTCCCAGCCTAAGAAGTTCAGTTCTATTCCTCTCAGTAATATAAATCATGTCCCATGAATGTAGAAAACTCCAAACTCAGATCATGCAGCTCATGACTCATGTACACATATCATGCTTTACAGTATACTCAGCTTCCATGGCTCATGTTACATCTCTACTGATTAGTTTAATTAAGATTATGTTATGCATATCCTCAGTTTAGACCTCTTGGTGAGTCTATGATGTTTATATTCAATTTCTCAAGGTTCAGTCAAATGTCAAGTTCAGTTAGTTTCCATTCATGCTTCAGTTCCTCCTAATTTAACCCTTTACTTAGCTCTTTTTGTGAAAATAGTATAGTGATAGGCAGTTGCTTAAAGGGGAGAGAGTAAATGTTACATGTTAAGAGAAGATTGCTAAATATTTGTTTTACATAAGGGTGTAGTTATGAATATAGGCTTGAATGTCATGTTAATGTGTAAGTAAATGGATAACAAGAGGTTGTATTTAGAAGCTGGGAAAGTACAGAGTGTGAGTGTGCATTTAGATTTTGACTTATGTCAGCCCCCATTGTGTAACTATCAAAATTCAGTTTCCATCTTAGTTATAGTTTTAGTATTTAGTACTCAGTAATTAGTGTTCAGTCTCAGAATTCAGTACCTAAGTACCAGTCTAAACCTTAGTTATTTGAAACTAGTATTCAGTCCCAGCTATAGTCTTAGTTATAGTTATAGTCCCGATTACCGTCTAATCTATAATCTCAGTCCCAGTCCTAGTTCAGTAATCAGGTTGGTAACTCAGTTCAATTTTGAGTTTACTAGATCATAGCATACAATTATCAGCTACTCAGTTGTCAGCCTTCCAGTACCTTAGTTTACAAGATTGTTCTATAAGCATATTGTACTCTTGGTGTTGCATTTTTAAATAAAACAATTACCCTTAGTTCATGCTCAGTATCTTATATCAACCAGTCAGTCCTTATCTCCTATGCATAGCACTCTGCAGTTGCAGTCCAGTTATTCAAGACTAAGTATAGTTCAGTCTTACACGCCCAGTATTGAGCTATCAGCTATCCAGTTAATCAGATAATTTAGTATATTTATGCATTCGTGCTCAACAACATGTGAACCTGTAAGACCCCACAAAATTCTCTCATAGAATGAACCTTAGGGCATGTTAAGTAACGTATGATTCCGTCCCTAAAATATTGAGAAGTGACTTCCTAAGTGAGTATTGTGTTAACTATATGGAATTTCTCTAATTTTGACTTTTTATCATATGGGAAATTTGATAAGCTTTCGTCGATATAAGATTTGCCCAAATCCAATACCCAGGTAAGAAGTTATGGATAATTTAAGTCCTAGTCATAAAACAACATTATTTTAGTGCTTGGCGTATCGCGGAGAGGGTCTATATGACAATTGTCAATTTCCAGTGGAACTCCACAATAGTGGCGCATCGTGGAGGACCCCAATTTCCCAATAGTCAATTTCTAGTGGCTTGGCACGATTGTGATGAATTGCGCTGAAGTTCCAGGTCCCAACTAGTGGGACAACGTGAAGGATCCGCATCACGGTGACTACCAATTTCCCATTTGTCAATTTCCAGTGAGCCACCACAATAGTGGCACATCGCGATGGGCTATGATATTGGGTTACCAGTTCAAATTTTTTCCATCTTTGTTCATAAGTTAAAAAAGGAACTTTGGACTTTTTCCGAGCCTCTTAAATCGTGCAAACACCAGATCAAAGTCATCTACAAGCATTCTATGAAGTTTTTCTCAAGTTTTCTATCAACAAAAACCCTAAGCATCTAAAACCTCTTCCAAGAATCTCAAGAATCCACCATAGATTTTCTAAATTGAGTAGAGATTCAAGGTTCCTAAGTCAACGGCTTCAAGAACCCTCATTCAAGAGTACGAATAGAGTTCCAAAATGGAGAGTTCAACTAAAGCTTCTAATTCAAGGTATGTAAGGTTTTGAACAAGGGTAATCTTTTCACCCTTGTGCCCAAAAGCTTATTTAAACTACAATTCTCTATAATTTATGAGATTTTACATGAAATTGAATTGGGGGTTTTCACCAATTGTTATTGGTTGCAAGCTTTTGATGTTTCCCTTGAATTGAGAGTCTAATAGCATGATTTTTACATGTTTTCTTGAGAAATTGTAGCTGGGTCTATAACCCATGATTTTAATCCTTGAGAAGTTAATACTTGAAATATTTGAAATATTGAAGTATATGAGTATGTTGAGATTTTGAAAAAAATTAATGAAATTTCCATATTTCTACATGAGTTATGAATCTATATGCTATCTATTATGTTTTTGATGAGTTTTAACTTGAGATTGAATTATGGGTTATTAAGCCCTACTTGAGACTTGAGATTTTATGAACTCTTGTGCTATAAGCACCCATGATTTGAGTATTATGAGATTGTTAAGAAATATTTTGACCTAATGGTTATTGAGTTTTGAAATCCACTCTACTACATGAGATTATAGATTTGATTATTGGGTTTCTATTGAACCATGAGATTATTCTAAAGTAGATTTTCATGAGATGAGATAGCTAAACTAAAGGGAGTAGTATTTAGCATCAAGCGGGTAAGTTACTATAGTTTCTTACCCCATAACTACGTGCCACTGTAGGTTAGGCTTGAGGCAGAGTTGATATTGGGCCTGAGGCTGAGTTTGTTTAGCGATCACTGGATCTAGGTTATACTCCCTAACAAATGTATGATGCCTCCCCCCAATGTGAGGTCTCTTCTTTAGGAGCACAAAATGTTGTACTCCATGTAGCTCGCATGGTTGATGTAAGTTAAGAGAAACTTCCTAAACTAAATTATTTTTCATCGAGATTAGATATTTTATTTTTAAACTAAAATACTTTTCTTGATATGAGTATTTTTTCCTAAAGCTTGAAATGAGATATTTTCCTAATGTGAATGAAATACCTTTAAGTATGTTCCAAAGTTATATGATTTCGAATTCCAAGTATTTGAGTTCAAAAGAGTTATGATTTCTTGAGCATTTAAGAAGTTTTACTCTCCATGAGACATATTCATGAGTTAAAAGTATTTCTTAAAATTTCCTTTAACCTTGAGTAATGATAATAATAGAGGAGTACAAATTTCAAACCTAAAAGTATAATGACTCACGAGATTGTTTTACATGTTCCATTTTACATGATTCATGAGCTTCACATTTTATACTTATTCAAGCCATATGAGTCATTACTTATTACATGAATGATTTGATTAAAGAGTATTGATGTTGTTTTATATAAATGCATGCATCCCCACATAATCAGTACATTCCTAAGTGCTAATCTACATATACGTTTATGTGCTACATTGTCTTATAATGTAGGTTCAGGTTCTCAGTCCTAACCTCGTCAGTGATTTTTGAGTACCTCTATCTATATTCCTTAAGTGGTGAGTCCTCATGGTTTGAGGACCTATATTTAGATATTTCAATATTTTGAGACACTATGTTGTTATTTCCAGTTCATTTCGAGTCAGTTGGGGACCTGTCCCAATGGAACTCTAGTTCATGGATTAGTAGAGGCTTTGTTTGACTAGTTATAAAATTGTTGTTGTGTTGAGGTTTCTAGTATTGTGGTCATTTGGAACGAGTATTTTCTCTGTATTTCCTTTCATATGATATGACTATGCTAGTGTTTGAATTATTCAATCTTGAAATGAGTGTTATTAGTAGAAATGGGCTCAAAGGGCTAGATTGGGGCTACTTGTAGCCTTAAGCACTGTGTGACATCCCGGGAGGCGATTTCGGATCGTTACAAACTTGCTATCAAAGCCTAAGGTTGTTAAGGAGTCCTAGGCAGTCTGACAAGCCGCGTTGAGTAGAACTTAACCATTGGTGAGCAACGCGCCATATCTATGAGCAAGAGGCTTCAAGACATTTTAGAAAAAGTTTTTTCTTTCTTTCAGATTCTATCGTACCTATAGTTGTCCCTCTCATCTAATAATTCATGCTTTCTTATTTCAGAAAATGCCTCTCTGAAGAGTGAATTGCCACAGCTATGATGATGAGCAACCCCCACCCGTTGATTCTTTGAATGATACTGGTTCTCATGCCGAGTTTCGAGTGGCCTTTTAGGTGTTAGCCTAAGCAATCACTGCTAATGTTTGGTCTAATAAACAGGCCATAATTGCTAACCACAGGGAGGTGATATAGCTGCATCTAGAATCCGTAATTTTATGCGGATGAATCTGCCAGAGTTTTATGGGTCTAAGGTAGATGTGAACCCATAGTTGTACCTTGAGAAGGTGATAAAGATCACGCAGGTGAGGTATGTTTCTGAGGAAGAAAATGTTGAGTTAACATTTTACAAGTTAAAGGACATAGCTTATGACTGGGTTATATTATGGAGAAAGGGTAGAGGTGAGGATACTGCTCCTATGAATTGGCAGGAGTTCCAAGATGTATTCTTGGACAAGTTCTTTCAGCTTGAGATGAGGAAAGAAAAGATTGAGGATTTTATAAACTTGAGGCAGGGCTCCATGGCTGTTAAAAAGTACTGCTTGAAGTTCAACCAGTTAGCCAAGTACGCTCCTGATTTGATTTCTGACACCCGATCTAGTATGAGCAAGTTCATGACAGGAATTTCTGGTTTGGTGCTGAAAGACTGTAGGACTGTAATGCTGCATAGGGATATGGATCTAGATAGGTTGATGATGTATTCCCAGTAGATAGAGGTAGATAAGATAGGGAATGAGATCGAGTGATGGGTAAAAAAAGGGCTAGATCTGAGAAGCATGAGTTTAGCCAGCCTATGTTCTATGGAGGGAACCTCCCTCAGTTTCAGAGGCATCCATCTATGCCAGCGCCTTCATCGGCTAGTTCCCCCGTGTCTATAAGCAGGCAGGAGCAAGGTGGTAGATATTTTATGTCTAGGTCACAGAATAGTGTTGGTAATAGGCCCCGTTATCCTCCTTGTGCTAAGTATGGTAGGGTTTATCTTGGTAAGTGTTTCATAGATCTGAGAGATTGTTTTGGATATGGTAAGTAGGGCCACATATTTAGAGATTGTCCTCATGCTAGCTAGGGGAATAGAGATGCCCGACCTCAGGCACAGGCTACTAGTGGACCAGCTCCTGTACCCTATCCCGCCCCTGCTCAGGGCGCTTCAGCTAGCACTGTTAGAGGCTAATGCCATAACAGATTCTATACCTTACCATCTCGTTAGGAGCAAGAGGCCTGTCCCGATGTTGTTACCGGTATGCTCCGTGTCTTTTGCCTTGATGTTTATATGTTTTTGGACCTCGGGTCAAGTCTTTCTTATGTAACCCCACATGTAGCTATAAATTTTAAAATGAGTCCCGAAAAGATTCCTAAGCCTTTCCTAGTTTCTACACCCGTCGGGGAGTCAGTTGTTACTAAATAAGTATATAGAGATTGTCCTATTACTATTCTTCATAGAGTCATACTTGCTAATTTGATAGAGTTTGACATGGTGGATTTTGACTTTTTTATAGGTATGGATTGACTTCATTCGTGTTATGCGTCTATAGACTGTCGTACCCAAGAGTTATTTTATCTCCTATCTCTAAGCCAGAAAGCTAATATCCAAAGGTTTCATCTATCACTTAGAGTCAAAGACACTAAGTCCGAGGCTCCAACTATTTAGTCAGTCGATATTGTTGATGAGTTTCCAGATGTTTTTCTGGAAGATCTCTCAGGGGTACCTCCCAATAGAGAGATAGAATTTAGGATTGACCTTATTTCAATACTCGACCTATTTCTATTCTGCCATACCATTTGGCACCTGCTGAGCCTAAGGAGTTGAAAGAGAAACTCAAAGATCTTTTAGACAAAGGTTTCATAAAGTCCAATATTTTTTATTGGGGTACACCTGTCTTATTCGTGCGAAAGAAAGACGGTTCTCTATGTATGTGCATTGACTATCGTCAGTTTAACAAGGTCACAGTAAAAAATAAGTATCCTCTTCCAAGAATTGATGACCTATTTGATTAGTTGTAAGGTGCAAGTTATTTGTCTAAGATAGACCATAGATCTGGCTATCATCTACTTAAAGTGAGAGAATGTAATATTCCAAAGACAGCCTTTCAAACCTGCTATGGTCACTTTGAGTTTTTAGTCATGTCCTTTGAGCTAACCAATGCACCAATAACCTTCATGGACCTCATAAATAGAGTACTCAAGACATATCTTGATATGTTTGTCATTGTCTTCATTGATGATATCCTTGTGTACTCCTATAATGAGAATTACCATGCGAATCATCTTAGAATTATCTTGCAAACCCTCAGAGATCACCAGTTATTCACCAAATTCAGTAAGTGTGAACTTTTGCTAAGGTCTGTAGCCTTTATGGGTCATATATTTTTAGCTGAAGGTATTAGAGTTGATCTCTAAAAGATAGAAGCTATGAAAAATTGTCCTAGACCTATCTCCCTATATGACATTATGAGTTTCTTCGATCTAGCTGGCTATTACCGCCGTTTTGTTGAGGGTTTCTCTTCTATTACGTCTTCTATGACCCAGTTGACCCAAAAGAAAGTTAAGTTCTAGTAGTCAAATTCCTGTGAGAAGAGTTTTCAGGAGTTGAAGACTCAACTTACTTCAGCCCCTGTGTTGACTTTGCCTGATGGTACAGATGGTTTTGTGGTGTATTGTGATGACTCTACAATTGGTTTGGGTTGTATGTTGATGCAACGAGTAAGGTTATAGCCTACGCCTCTAGACAGTAAAAGTCGTATAAAAAGAATTACCCAACCCATGATTTTGAGTTAGCTGCTGTGGTCTTTGCTTTGAAAAACTGGAGACACTATTTTTGTGGTGTTCATGTTGATATGTTTATTGATCATAAGATCCTGCAGTATGTGTTTACTTAGAGGGAGTTGAATCTTAATCAGAGGAGGTGGTTGGAGTTGTTAAAAGACTATGATACGAGAGTGTTGTATCACCCGGGCAAGGCCAACGTAGGGGCGGATGCCCTTAGCAGATTGTCTATGGGTAGTACTGCCCATGTAGAGGAAGTTAAGAAAGATTTATCTCGTGATGTGCATTATTTGGATAGATTGGGTGTTAGGTTGCTTGATTCAGCTGAGGGAAGTACTTTGGTGAAAAGTAAATCCGAATCCTCTTTAGCTACGGAAGTGAAGGAGAAGCAAGATAGAGATCCTAGTTTGGTCAGACTGAAGGAGGCAGTCAAGGACCAAAAGGTAGAAGTTTTCTCCCAAGGGGGAGATGGCGTGTTGAGATTGTCGGGTATATTGTGTGTTCCATGTGTTGATGATTTGAGGCAGAAGATTATGGATGAAGTGCAAGGCATGCGATATTCTATTCATCCCGGCACTACCAAGATATTCAATGACTTGCGGGAAATCTATTAATGGAATGGTATGAAGAATAATATAGCCAAATTTGTAGCAAAGTGTGCAACGTACCAACAAGTTAAGGTAGAGCACCAAAGACCTAGTGGCGTGATGCAAGAGTTTGGTATACCCACTTAGAAGTGGAAAGTGGTGAATATGGACTTCGTGACCGGGTTGCCTCTTTTGCGTTGTCATCATGATTCTATTTGGGTTGTTGTAGACAGGATGACTAAGTCCGTGTATTTTATGCTCGTTCTTACATCTGACTCAGCTGAGGATTATGCTAGATTGTATATCCAGGAGTTAGTCAGGCTGTATGGAGTTCCCACGTCCATCATTTCAGAGAGGGACACTCAATTTACTTCTCAGTTTTGGAGGGCATTTCAGCAGGGTCTTGGTACCCAAGTCCTTTTGAGTTTCACTTTTCATTCGTAGACAGATGGTCAGGCTGAAAGGACCATTCAGACCCTGGAAGATATGTTGAGGGCATGTGCTTTTGATTTCAAAGGTAGTTGGGATAAGCATTTGCCATTGATAGAGTTTGCCTATAACAATAGTTACCATGCTAGCATCAGGATGGCACCATTTGAGGCCTTGTATGATAGGAGATGTAGGTCACCCATAGGGTGGTTTGAAGTGGGTGAAGCTACCGCAATTGGGCCTGATGTAGTGTTTGAAGCTATGGAGAAAGTTAAATTGATTAGAGAGAGGTTGAAGATTGCTTAGAGTCGCCAAAAGTCATATGCCGATGTAATGAGAAGAGATCTTGAGTTTGAGGTGGGTGATTTGGTGTACTTGAAGATTTCACCCATGAAAGGGATGAAGAGGTTTGGTAAAAAGGGGAAGCTTAGTCCTCGTTATGTTTGCCCGTATAAAGTCTTGAGCCGTGTTGGTAAGGTGGCCTATCAGGTTGAGTTGACCGCAGAGGGGTCAGCTGTTCATCCTATTTTTCATGTCTCCATGCTTAAGAAGCATATTGGTGATTCCGTTCTAGTGGATCCCTCAGAGAGTGCTGATATTCAGAACAGTCTTTCCTTCGATGAGATTCCTGTTGAGATCCTAGATTTCAGATCCGTAGACTAAGTAACAAAGAAGTTCCCTTGGTCAAAGTTTTATGGCGGAACCAGTCTGTTGAGGGTGCTACTTGGGAGGCAGAAACAGACATGTGAGCCAAGTACCTGCACCTCTTCTCCACGAGTTCAAATCAAACCAAAGCTATTATTCTTCCTTAACTTAGCCCTTCAAATCTAAAGTACAGCTATGTATCTATTCTTGAATGAGTTCTTGTAATTTCTGAGGTATTCAAGAGTTTAGAGAGATTCACATGGGAAATTCGATAAGCTTTTTATTGATATAAGATTCGCCCAAATTTGATACCCGGGTAAGAAGTTATGGCTAACTTAAGTCCTAGTCGTAAAACAACGTCATTTTAGTGCTAGGCGCATCGCGGAGAGGGTCTATTTGACAATTGTCAATTTCCACTGGAACTCCACGAAAGTGGCATATCGCGGAGGACCTCAATTTCCCAATAGTTAATTTCCAGTGGCCTGGTACGATTGTGACACGTCGCGCTGAAGTTCCAGGTCCCAACTAGTGGGACAACGCGATGGCTCCACATTACGGTGACTACCAATTTCCTATTTGTCATTTTCTAGAGAGCCACCGCTATAGTGGGGCATCACGGTGGCCCATGAAATTGGGTTACCAGTTCAATTTTTTTCATCTTTGTTCATAAGTTAAAAAGGGCACTTTGGACTTTTTCCAAGCCTCTTAAACCATGCAAACACCAAATCAACGTCATTTATAAGCATTCTATGAAGTTTTTCTCAAGTTTTTTCTCAACAAAAACCCTAAGAATCCAAAACCTCTTCCAAGAATCACAAGAATCCACCATAGATTTTCTAAATTGAGTCAAGATTCAAGGTTCTCAAGTCAACGGCTTCAAGAACCCTCATTCAAGAGTACGAATAGAGTTCCAAAACGGAGAGTTCATCCAAAGCTTCTAATTCAAGGTATGTAAGGTTTTGAACAAGGGTAATCCTTTCACCCTTGTGCCCAAAAGCTTATTTAAACTATAATTCTCTTCAATTTATGAGATTTTAAATGAAATTGAATTGGGGGTTTTCACCCATTGTTATTAGTTGCAATCTTTGATGTTTCCCTTGAATTGAGAGTCTAATGGCGTGATTTTTACATATTTTCTTGAGAAATTGCAGATGGGTCTATACCCCATGATTTTAATCCTTGAGAAGTTAATAGTTGAAATGTTTAAAATATTAAAGTATATGAGTATGTTCAAATTTTGAAATAAATTTCTAAAATTTCCAGATTTCTACATGAGTTATGAATCTATATGCTATCTATGATGCTTTTGATGAGTTTTAACTTGAGATTATATTATGGGTTATCAAGTCCTACTTGATACTTGAGATTTTATGTACTCTTATGCTATAAGAACCCATGATTTAAGTATTCTAAGATTGTTAAGAAATGTTTTGACCTAATGGTCATTGAGTTTTACAATTCAGTCTACTACATGAGATTACAGATTTGATTATTGGGTTCTTATTAAACCATAAGATTATTCTAAAGTGGATTTTCATAAGATGAGCTAGATAAACTAAAGGGAGTAGTATTTAGCACCGAGCGGGTAAGTTACTATGGTTTCTTACCTCAAAACTATGTGCCACCGTAGGTTGGGCCTGAGGCCAAGTTTATGATTATCATTGGGCCTAGGGCCAAGCTGATATTGGCCCGAGGACAAGTTTGATTAGTGATCACTAGACCTAGGTTATACTCCCTGACAAGAGTATGACGCCTCCTCCTAACTTGGGGTCTCTTCCTTAGAAGGACAAAACATTGGACTCCATGTAGCTCGCATGGTTTATGTAAGTTAAGAGAAACTTCCCAAACTAAAGTATTTTCCATTGAGATAAGATATTTTTCTTTAAAACTAAAATACTTTCCCTTGATATGAGTATTTTTCCGTAAAGCTTGAAATGAGATATTTTCCTAACGTGAATAAAATGCCTTCAAGTATGTTCCAAAGTTGTATAATTTTTAATTCTAAGTATTTGAGCTCAAAAGAGTTATTGAGTTTTTGAACATTGAAGAAGTTTTACCCTCCATGAGACATATGCATGAGTTGAAAGTATTGCTTAAGGTTTCCTTTAGCCTTGAGTAATGAGAATAAGAGAGGAGTACAAATTTCAAAGATGAAAGTATAATGACTCACGAGATTGTGTTACATGTTCCGTTTTACATGATTCATGAGCTTCACATTTTATACTTATTCAAGCCATGTGAGTCATTACTTATTACATACATGATTTGATTAAAGAGTATTAATGTTGTTTTATATAAATGCATGCACCCCAACATACTCAGTACATTCCTAAGTGCTGATCCACATATACATCTATGTGCTACATTGTCTTATAATTTAGGTTCAGGTGCACAGTCCCAACCTCGTCAGTGATTTTCGAGTACCTCTATCTATATTTCTTCATTGGTGAGTCCTCATGGTTCGAGGACCTATATTAAGATATTTCCATATTTTTAGAGACTATGTTGTTATTTCCAGTTCATTTTGAGTTAGTTGGGGATCTGTCCCAATGGCTCTCTAGTTCATGGATTTGTAGAGGCTTTGTCAAACTAGTTATTAGATTGTGGTTGTGTTGAGTTTTTCAGTATTATGGTTGTTTGGACCGAGCATTTTCTCTATATTTCCTTTCATATGATATGAATATACTAGTGTTTGAATTATTCAATCTTGAATGAGTGTTATTAGTATAAATAGGCTCAACGGGTTAGCTTGGTGCTACTTGTAGCCTTAGGCACCGTGTGACGTTCTAGGAGAAAATTTTGGGTCATTACAAGCTTGCTATCAAAGCTTAATGTTTTTAAGGAGGTCTAAGGAGTCTGTCAAGCCGCGTTGACTTGAGTCTTGACCATCAGTGTGTAGTGCTCCACATCTATAAGCAAGAGGCTACAAGACGTTTTAGGAAAAGTTATTTCTTTCTTACAGATTCCATCGTGCCTGCAGTTGTCCCTCTCATCTAATAATTCATGCTATCCTATTTCAGAAAATTCCTCTCCAAAGAGCGAATGCTTGCAGGAGCGATGATGAGCAACCCCTACCTGTGGATCCTTTAAATGAGACTGGTTCTCATGTCGAGTTTTGGGCGGCCTTTCATATGTTAGCCCAAGCAGTCACTGCTAATATTTGGGCCAATAACCAGGCCGCATTTACTAATCAGCAGGGAGGTGATGTAGCTGTGGCTAAAATCCATAATTTTATATGGATGAATCTACCAAATTTTTATGGGTCTAAGGTAGATGAGGACCCACAATTATACCTTGATGAGGTGAGAAAGATCACGTCGGTGATGCATGTTTCTGAGGAACAAAGTATTGAGTTGGCATCTTACAGGTTGAAGAACATAGCTTATGACTAGGTTGTATCATGGAGGAAGGGCCGAGGTGAGGATGCTGCTCCTATAAATTGGCACGAGTTCCAAGATACATTCTTGGACAAGTTCATTCCGCTTAAGATGAGAGAAACAAAGATTGAGGAGTTTATGAACTTGAGGTACGGCTCCATAACTGTTAAGGAGTACTGCTTAAAGTTCAACCAGTTGGCCAAGTATGCTTCTGATTTAATTTCTGAAAACCTATCTAGTATGAGCAAGTTCATGACAGATATTTCTGGTTTGGTTCTGAAAGACTGTAGGACTACGATGCTGCATATGGATATGGATCTGGATAGGTTGATGATGCATACCCAGTAGATAGAGGCAGATAAGATTAGGGGAAGAGATTAAGTGAGGGGTAACAAGAGGGCTAGATTTGAGCAGCATGAGTTTAGCCAGCCTAGGTTCTATGGAGGGAACCTCCATCAGTTTCAAAGGCGTCTGTCTATGATAGTGCCTTCATCAGCTAGTGCTCCCGCACCTATAAGCAGGAAGGAGCAAAGGGACCAATCTTTTATGTCTAGGTCGCAGAGCAGTATTGGTATCAGGCCCCGTTATCCTTCTTGTGCTAAGTATGGTAGGGATCATCCTGGTGAGTGTTTCATAGATCTGAGGGGTTGTTTTGGTTGTGGCAAGCAGTGCCACAAATTTAGAGATTGTCCTGATGCTATCCAGGGAAACAGAGATGCCCAACATTAGGCACAAGCTACTAGTGCACCAGATCCTGTACCCAATCTCGCCCCTGCTCAGGGAACTTCATACAACACTGCTAGCGGCCAGTGCCAGAATAGATTCTATACCTTAACTTCCAATCAGGAGCAGGAGGCCTCTTTTGATGTTGTTACCAGAATGCTCCGTGTCTTTTGACTTGATGTTTATATGTTATTGGACCCCAGGTCAAGTCTCTCTAATGTGATCCCACTTGTAGCTATGAATTTCAAAATGAGACCCGAAAAGATTCCTGAGCCTTTCTTAGTTTCTACACCTGTCGGGGATTCAGTTGTTCCTAAACAAGTGTATAGAGATTGTCCTATTACTGTTCTTCATAGAGTCATACTTGCTGATTTGATTGAGTTAGACATGGTGGATTTTGATCTTATTCTGCGTATGGATTCGCTTCATTCTTGTTATGCATTTATAAACTGTCGTACCGATGTGGTCAAGTTTCAGTTTCCCAACGAACCAGCTTTTGAGTGGTCCAGGAGTTTAGTATCTCCTAAGAGTCATTTTATTTCCTATCTCAAAGCCAGAAAGCTAATATCCAAAGGTTTTATCTATCACTTAGTTAGAGTCAAAGACACTAAGTCCGAGGCTCCAACTATCTAGTCAGTCGATATTGTTAATGAGTTTCCAGATATTTTTTCAGAAGATCTCCCATTAGAGAGATAGTTTTTGGGATTGACTTTCTTCCCGATACTCAGCCTATTTCTATTCTGCCATACTGTATGGCACCTACTAAGCTTAAGGAGTTGAAAGAGTAACTCAAAGATCTTTTAGACAAAGGTTTTATAAATCCCAGTATTTTTCCTTGGCGCACACCTATTTTATTCATGCTAAAGAAAGATGGTTCTTTGCGTATGTGCATTGACTATCATCAGCTTAACAAGGTCACAGTAAAAAATAAGTATCCTCTTTTGAGAATTGATGACCTGTTTGATCAGTTGCAAGGTGCAAGTTATTTCTCCAAGATAGACCTTAGATCCGGCTATTATCAACTTAAAGTGAGGGAATGTGATATTCCAAAGACAACCTTCCAAACCCGCTATGGTCACTTTGAGTTTATAGTTATGTCCTTTGGGCTAACCAATTCCCCAACAGCCTTCATGGACCTCATGAATCGAGTGTTTAAGACATATCTTAATATGTTTGTCATTGTTTTCATAGATGATATTCTTGTGTACTCCTATAATGAAAATGACCATGAGAATCATCTTAGAATTATCTTGCAAACCCTCAAAGATCACCAGTTATTCACCAAATTCAGTAAGTGTGAATTTTGGCTAAGGTCTGTAGCCTTTCTGGGTCATATCTTTTCAGTCGAAGGTATTAGAGTTGATCCCCAAAAGACAGAAGCTGTGAAAAATTGGCCTAGACCTATCTCCCCATATGACATTAGGAGTTTCTTCGGTCTAGCTGGCTACTACCATCATTTTATTGAGGGTTTTTCTTCTATTGCATCTCCCATGACCCGGTTGACCTAAAAGAAAGTTAAGTTCCATTGGGCAAATTCTTATGAGAAGAGTTTTCAGGAGTTGAAGACTCGACTTACTTTAGCCCCTGTATTGACTTTGCCTAATGGTACAGATGGTTTTGTGGTGTATTGTGATGCCTCTAGAATTGGTTTGGGTTGTGTGTTGATGCAACAAGTAAGGTTATAGCCTACGCCTCTAGATAGTTAAAGTCGTATAAGAAGAATTACCCAACCCATGATCTTGAGTTAGCTACTGTGGTCTTTGCTTTGAAAATCTGGAGACGCTATCTTTATGGTGTTCATGTTGATGTGTTTACTGATCATAAGAGCCTGGAGTATATGTTTACTCAGATGAAGTTAAATCTTAGGCAGAGGAGGTGGTTGGGGTTGTTAAAAGACTATGATATGAGTGTCTTGTATCATCTAGGCAAGGCTAACGTAGTGGCGAATGCCCTTAGCAAATTGTCTATGGGTAGTATTGCCCATGTATAGGAAGGTAAGAAAGAGTTAGCTCTTGATGTGCATTATTTGGCTAGATTGGGTGTTAGGTTGCTTGATTCAGCTGAGAAAAGTACTTTGGTGCAAACTAGTTCCGAATGCTCTTTAGTTATGAAAGTAAAGGAGAGGGAAGATAGAGATCCTGGCTTGGTCAGGCTGAAGAAGGCAGTTAAGGGCCAAAAGGTAGAGGTTTTCTCCCAAGGGGGAGATGGCGTGTTGATATTGTAGGGTAGATTATGAGTTCCATGTTTTGATGATCTGAGGCAGAGGATTATGGCTGAAGTGCATGGCGCGCGATATTCCTATCATCCCAGCACTACCAAGATATACCACGACTTACGGGAAATCTATTAAAGGAATGGTATTAAGAAGGATATAACCAAATTTTTAGCAAAGTGTGCTAGGTGCCAAAAGGTTATGGTAGAGCATCAAAGACCTAGTGGTGTCATGCAAGAGTTTGGTATACCCACTTGGAAGTGGGAGCTGGTGAATATGGACTTTGTGATCGGGTTGCCTCCTTTGCATCGTTATCATGATTCTATTTGGGTTGTTGTAGATAGGCTGACTAAGTTCGCGCATTTCTTGCTCGTCCTAATATCTTTTTCAGATAAGGATTATGCTAGATTGTTTATCTAGTAGTTAGTCAGGCTGCATGGAGTTCCCATATCCATCATTTCAGGTAGGGGCACTCAATTTACTTTTTGATTTTAGAGGGCATTTCAGAAGGGTCTTGGTACCCAAGTTCTTTTGAGTTTTACTTTTCATCCGTAGACAGATGGTCAAGTTGAGATGACCATTCAGACCCTGGAAGATATGCTGAGGGCATGTGCTCTTGATTTCAAAGGTAGTTGGGATATGCATTTACCATTGATAGAATTTGCCTATAACAATATTTACCATGCTAACATTGGGATGGCACCATTTGAGGCCTTGTATGGTAGGAGATGTAGGTCACCCATAGGGTGGTTTGAAGTGGGTTAAGCTATCGTAATTTGGCCTGATGTAGTGTTTAAAGCTATGGAGAAAGTTAAGTTGATTAGAGAGAGGTTGAATACCTCTCAGAGTTTCCAAAAGTTGTTGCCGATGTAAGGAGAAGAGATCTTGAGTTTGAGGTAGGATATTTGGTGTACTTGAAGATTTCACCCATGAAAGGGGTGAAGAGGTTTGGTAAAAAAGAGAAGCTTAGTCCCCGTTATGTTGGCTCGTATAGAGTCTTGATCCGTGTTGGTAAGGTGGCCTATGAGGTTGAGTTGCCCTCAGAGAGTGCTTATATTCAGAACAGTCTTTCCTTCAATGAGATTCTTATTGAGATCCTAGATTTTCAAATCCCTAGACTAAAAAACAAAGAAGTTCCCTTGGTCAAAGTTTTATGGCGAAACAAGTTTGTTGAGGGTGCTACTTAGGAAGCAGAAGAAGACATGCGAGCCAAGTACCCGCACCTCTTTTCCGCGAGTTCAGATCAAACCATAGGTATTATTCTTCCTTAACTTAGCCCTTTAAATCTAAAGTGCAGCTATGTATCTATTCTTGCATGAGTTCTTGCAATTTATGAGGTATTCAAGAGTTTAGAGAGTTCAGTTATGTGTACTCTATTTTTCCAGTATTCCTAGTCCAACCAGCGACATTCAAGGATGAACATTTCCAAGGGGGAGATATTGTAAGACCCCGCAAAATTCTCTCATAGAATGAACCTTAGGGCATGTCAAGTGAGGCATGATTCTGGCCCTAAAAGATTGACAAGTGACTTCCTAAGTGAGTATCGTGTTAACCATATGGAATTTCTATAATTTCAAATTTTTATCACATGAGAAATTTGATAATCTTTCCGTCGATATAAGATTCGCCCAAATCCGATACCCGGGTAAGAAGTTATGGCTAATTTAAGTCTTAGTCATAAAGCAGCGTCATTTTGGTGCTTGGCGCATCATGGAGAGGGTCTATTTGAAAATTGTCAATTTCCAGTGGGACTCCATGATAGTGGCGCGTCGTGGAGGACCCCAATTTCTCAATAGTCAATTTCTAATGGCCTGGCGCGATTGTGATGTATCACGCTGAAGTTCCAAGTCCCAACTAGGGGGACAAGGCAATGGACCCATTTCGTGGTGACTACCAATTTCCCATTTGTCAATTTCCAGTGAGCCACCGCGATAGTGGCACATAACGGTGGCCTAAGAAATCGGGTTCCCAGTTCAATTTTTTTCCAGCTTCGTTCAGAAGTTAGAAAGGGCACTTTGGACTTTTTCCAAGCCTCTTAAACCGTGCAAACACCAAATCAAAGTCATTTACAAGCATTCTATGAAGTTTTTCTCAACTTTTCTCTCAATAAAAACCCTAAGCATCCAAAACCTCTTCCAAGAATATCAAGAATCCACCATAGATTTTCTAAATTGAGTCAAGATTCAAGGTTCCCTGGTCAAATGCTTCAAGAACCCTCATTCAAGAGTAAGAATAGAGTTCCAAAAGCGAGAGTTCATCCAAAACTTCTAATTCAAGGTATGTGGGGTTTTGAACAAAGGTAATTCTTTCACCCTTGTTCCCAAAAGCTTATTTATACAATAATTCTCTGCAATTTATGAGTTTTTACATGAAATTGAACTGGGGGTTTTCACCCAATGTTATTGGTTGCAAGCTTTTGATGTTTCCTTGAATTGAGAGTCTAATGACATGATTTTTACATGTTTTCTTGAGAAATTGCAGTTGGATCTATGCCCCATGATTTTATCCTTTAGAAGTTAATAGTTGAAATGTTTGAAATATTGAAGTATATGAGTATGTTCAAATTTTGAAATAAATTGCTGAAATTTCTTGATTTCTACATGAGTTATGAATCTATATGCTATCTATTATGCTTTTGATGAGTTTTAACTTGAGATTGAATTATGGGTTATTAAGCCTTACTTGACACTTGAGATTTTATGAACTCTTGAGCTATAAGCATTCATGATTTGAGTATTCTGAGATTGTTGAGAAATGTTTTGACCTAATGGTCATTGAGCTTTAAAATCCACTCTACTATATGAGATTACAGATTTGATTATTGGGTTCTTATTGAACCATGAGATTATTGTAAAGTGTATTTTCATGTGATGATCTAGATAAACTAAAGGGAGTAGTATTTAGCACCGAGCGGGTAAGTTACTATGGTTTCTTACCCCAAAACTATGTCCCACCGTAGGTTAGGCCTGTGGCCTAGTTTATAATTATCATTGGTCCTAAGGTCGAGTTTTTATTGGCCCGAGGTCGAATTTGTTTAGTTATCACTGGACCTATGTTATACTCCCTGACAAGAATATGACGCCTCCCCCCAACGTGAGGTCTCTTCTTTAGAAGGACAAAACATTGGACTCAATATAGCTCGCATGGTTTATGTTGGTTAAGAGAAACTCCCTAAACTAAAGTATTTTCCATCGAGATAAGATATTTTCCTTTAAAACTAAAATACTTTCCTTTGATATGAGTATTTTTCACTAAAGCTTGAAATGAGATATTTTCCTTATGTGAATGAAATGCCTTCAAGTATGTTCCAAAGTTATATGATTTCGAATTCCAAGTATTTGAGTTCAAAAGAGTTATGAGTTCTTGAGCATTTAAGAAGTTTTACTCTCCATGAGACATATGCATGAGTTGAAAGTATTGCTTAAAGTTTCCTTTAGCCTTGAGTAATGAGAATAAGAGAAGAGTACAAATTTCAAAGCTAAAAGTATAATGACTCATGAGATTGTGTTACATGTTCCATTTTATATGATTCATGAGCTTCACATTTTATACTTATTCAAGCCATATGAGTCATTACTTATTACATGCATTATTTGATTAAAGAGTATTGATGTTGTTTTATATAAATGCATGCACCCCCACATACTCAGTACATTTCCAAGTGTTGATCCATATATACGTCTATGTGCTACATTGTCAGTGGTTTCCGAGTACCTCTATCTACATTTCTTCAGTGGTGAGTCCTTATGGTTTGAGGACCTATATTCAGACATTTCCATATTTTTAGAGACTATGTTGTTATTTTCAGTTCATTTTGAGTCAGTTGGGGACCTGTCCCAATGGCTCTCTAGTTCATGGATTAGTAGAGGCTTTGTCAGACTAGTTATCGAATTGTGGTTGTGTTGAGTTTTTTAGTATTGTGGTTGTTTGGACCGAGCATTTTCTCTATATTTTCTTTCATATGATATGACTATGCTAGTGTTTGAATTATTCAATCTTGAAATGAGTGTTATTAGTAGAAAACAGGCTCAAAGGTTTAGCTTGGGGCTACTTGTTGCCTTAAGCATCGTGTGATGTCCTGGGAGGCGATTTCAGGTCGTTACTGATAACGCTCAATCTACAACTCTCGTAGGAGTGTAAAGTGGTCGTTGTCAAATATATAACCCAACTGGGTTGGGTATCGATCCCACAGGGAATAGCCAGTCAACAAGTAAGAAAAGATTACTAGACTTTTAGTGCAAGTCTCATAGAAAAGGAGGATTGTAATGTGCAAGTACTGTAAACAAAATAGTAAAGTAAAAACAGAAATAGCAAAGTAAACAGAAAGAATGTTTAGTAAGATGTAAAACAATGAGAATTGAGAAGTTGGAGTTATGTCCACCTTCTGAGTTGTACGTCTCTATTTGCTATGAGTTGTGCGGAATTCAGACATGCATGTGCTTATAGAGAATTGTATTCGATGGTAAATCCAAGCGTCTTTTGACCTAAACAAGGACTATTTCACTTTAACTCTTTCGAGCTTAAAGCGTATCTAATGGTACAAATTCTCCAAGAGGTTAATCCAGTTACGGCACTAACTTTTTAATAGGGGATGGGACCCTATTACCTTGACATTATCTCTTTTCCAGACATATAACTTTTCTTTCGAACAAGTTAATGCTATACTGGCGTTATTCTATGCGTCTGCAGCCACAAGAATTTGCATTAAGATGAAGAGAATAATGATATAAGCAACACACGTGTCACGAATTCACAAACTCATAGCCTTAGATAGTATCTCATAAGGCTTCCATAACCCCAACAGAGAAGTTTAGCTATTCATGAGTGCGATGGAAATCACAATAGACATTATCATTATACCACAATAAAAGATCTCACGTGTAGTATGGTGTGGTGTTAGGCGTGAATTCCTTGCAAAATAGCAATTCTCTTGTTGTAAAATTAAAAGTCGAATAGATGAAAAATAATGTCAACAATGAATTAATAAAGAAAATTGTTTTGATGGATGGATGGATGGTGGATGGATGGGAATTGATGGAATGGGGGAATTGTGAGGAATGAATTATGTGGAATCAATTAAAATCTCTAGCAAAATAGGGTATTTATAATACCCATATCCTATTCCTACTAAGCTAATGAATTACTTAACCTAATCCTACTAGGTTAATGTATCATTATCCTAATCCTAATCCTAATAAATTACTGCTAGTCCCCAAAGTCTTCAGAATTGTTGTTTTTGCCCGGGACAGGTTTTCCATGCGTTACTTTAGGTCCTTGGCATCCAAGCTTTGTTTTCCTCCTTTCGTGAAGCTTTCTTTGGCATCAAGTTATCCATAAAATGCTGAATTCTGCATCATTTATACCTGAAAACTTGCTAATCATGTTCGTTAGCTCACTTACAGGAAAAAGGACTAAAAGTGCATGAATTATATATTTTGTCCTCAAAACTTAGCTAAAATATGGGTAAAATATAGCACTATAGGCGTGTAAATTTGCGTATCATCAGTTACCGAACCTTTTCAGCAGTCTCAGTTGTAGTGCATAAGGTTTGGTCACTTCATCTTAGATGATGTTTCATAGGTCTTGCCTCCTAATACAAAAACCCCAGCCCTGTAGCGATCTCCCTTTCAGATGTCCTACTAAGACCTGGCTAAGATTTGCTTTCTCTCTACAGTCATTAGAGCTCTATAGAAAGAGTGTCATAGAAATGCTCCAATCGAGTATAAGTTTTTAGCATGAGTTAGTCTGCAAAGCCAGTACTTCAGTTTAGCAGTCAGAACGGACAAGTTCAGATAGTATGGTTTCCCTATCTTTTCACATAATTGCACTATTCAAAATCTCATGAATGTGATCATTATAAGATGGACCAACTAAGTAGTTTCGTGTTCAACTTGGTTCATGTATCATCCTTAGTTTCATATCCCAGATATTCAATAATGATTCAGTTCGTTGGTGCCTTGTGCATTATCCCAATTTTCCTCAGTATTGCAGGCAAGTCAATATTCTTCTAGGGACTTAGTGACCCAAGGGGGAGATACATTATAATTCCTCAAAACTTTCATGACATAAACATGCCGCTCTCTTCTCGTAACAAATCTAGTTTGGAGTAGTGGGTACCTATAGGTTGACCCTTAAGCTCCAATCTCGGTTGTATGCTTAGTATTTAAGGTACTTAGTTCAGATCACGATATTCAGATCATGTATCACATTCCAGACCCAGTTACATTCTCATGTTTTCGCTCATGCATATTTAGTAATTAAGCTTAGAATCATCCCAAGGTAATAGCTTTTCTTAAGCTTATCCAATTTCATATTCAGGTTATAGTTATAAATGTGGTATTCAATTCCATTCTCAGTTTTTATTTCAAACTTGGTATCATTACCCTTACATGTTTAGTCACATGTTCATGAGTCGGTTCAGTCATGTATTCACACATCAGATATGTGTGATCAACTTATAAGTACCCTCAGTCAAGCATTCATGTATTAGCTCAGTCATAAAATCATGCATCAGATATGCATGCTCAGTATGAATCTCAGTAATGTCAGTCAGGTAGTCATGTTTCAGTTGTTCATGTTCAATATTTACTTCAGCTTATCGTTTCTCCCATCTCAATCAGTCTCATTCAAGGATGAATTTTCCCTTGGGAGAGATATTGTAATACCCCATACATCTACCTAGCATAAATTCATCCCAAAGATGTCAAAGACTTGTTTTAAAGATGAATCTATTTTTATATATGTAGTATTTTAAAGATTTTCACTTTTTATCATATGAGAAATTGAATAAGATTTCTATCGATACCAAATTTTTCCAAATCCAACGCCCGGGAGAAGAATTAGAGTGTTTTTAGTAAGGCAGTGTGACACCTGAGCTATCAACGCGTCGCGGAGCAGGACAAAATGGAAATCATCAAAATCCAGTGAGCCCCCGCGATTATGGCGCGTCTCGCCACGGCTCAAATTCAGTATTGTCCTTTTTCTAGTGTCTCAGTGCGATGTCTCCGCATCGTGCCAAACTTTCAAGTCACAAACAAAGCGGCAACACGATATCACCGCGTCACACCACCATACAGATTCTCAATTGTCCAGTTCCATTGACTTAGCGTAATAGTGGCGCGTCGCACTAATGATGAAAATTAGGAATTTTTCACAAAAATTAAAATATGCATCCAGGGGTTAAAAGGGTTAAATTACCACCCCTATTTAAACCCAATAACACGTGATTCAGCCATTTTTCATTCAAAATATAGTGTTTATCTCAAGTTTCTGTCAAGAACATGCTAGGATTTTCAATTGGGGATTCAAATCCAAGACTCAAATTCAAGAATCTCTCCGTCAATATTCATAGAATCAAGAACTAAGGTATGCACAGTGTTGATTCATTTACTCCTTTCGTCCATGAAGCTCAACAAACCGATTTTAAACTATATGTTATGATGTTCTTGTTTTGAATTAATTATATTCATGTTTTTATTGTTGTATGATTGCCAAGATTGCATCTTTATCATGCTTTTATGAAACCATGTTAGTATAAGGTTGAAATTTATGCAATTGAGTTAAATTGTCGAACCATGTTGTATTAAATTGATAATCATACCTATGCCCTAAGTGTGCATTCAAGGTGTTTGATAATATGCCCCAATGAATGAATGATGATCAAGTACTTAGTTTCCAAGTGTCAAGATCATGTCATGCCTCTTAAGTTATGCTATACCTATTTGATTAAGTTGATTCCCATGCTAAACCTAGGCATTGTGATTGCTTGATGGGATGTTCATAAGATTAGAAGCATAAAATTATGCCATGTTTATACGCATTACTATCCATGTACAACATTATGATGATCATGTGCTTCATGAAATCCCTAACTATGAAATTATGAATTGTTGATATTGGTCATGTGATCAAAAGTATCAAGCCTGGTCAGTTTTATTCTATCGAGTCCTAAGGGTACTTATACCCAACAATTTAGCTGTGTGCCTAGGGGCATGTCATGTTTTCACAATATTCTCAGTCAAGCCATGATCAGTAGAATTCAATCAATCTCATGACTCAGTAAAAATCAATAAATTCAGTATTAGTCTTGTCCTACTCAGTAATCTCAGTGACCTTAGTGGTCTCAGTAACATCAGTACTTAGTAATCTCGGTAACCTCAGTATTCCCAGAAATCTCAGTAACTTTAGTACTCTCCGTTAGTCCTCAGATCTCAGTAGCATTTTCTCAGTCAATGGAACTCAGTGAACTCAGTTTAGCTCCAATAAATAATACCATTAGTATCAGTTCAGTTCAGTTAATCAATTCAGTGTCTATTCAGTTAGGATTAGGATTCAACACCGAGTGAACCCAAGGATGGGGACTCACCTTTTATTTAGTGAAGGGTGTGATCCTTAGAAGCAATCCTTGTGTTCCAGAACTACGTATCCAGTGCAGTTTGAGATGCACCCTATGTGTTTAGGTATTTATACATCCATTTGAGTTTCCTACTAGGAGGGCTTGACGAAAGAGCTCCCTGTCAGCAAGGATATACTCAGAGTTTGTCTTTACCTATGGCACGGTACTGACACCCTTCCAATTGGGGTTACAGGTTGGACCCCACCAGTCCAGTTTCAGGGTATGTCGGTTAGATGATTACTTCCCACAGTTTCAATTACAGAATTAGGACTGTTAGATACAGTCATTCAGTAATAGAACTCAGATAGTTCTTTAGATTTCTGGACTATCAGATATACTCAACTCAGAATAGTGCAGAACTTAGCTAGTTCCATCAGTATCAGGACTGTCAGATATAGTTACTCATGTTATCAGTATTCAAACTCAGTAATCACGTTTTCACGAACTCAATTAATAGTATATTAATTATACGAAACCCATGTTATCAGTATTCAGTTTTAGGACTGTCAGATACAGTCAATCAGACCAGTTCTTCATAATTAGAACTTTCAGAAATAGTCATTCATTTATTAGTAATATGACATTAGTTCCTCAGTATTCAGTAGACTCAGTCATTCAGTATCCTAATATCAGTACTCAGAATCAGCAAATCCACGTTATCAGAATCCATGAGTCAGCGTTGTCATGATCTCAGTTACAGCTACGTATTCATGAATGTATTCTCACATTAATATTATATAGTCAGTTATTATTGTTCATGTATATGAACCCTTGCATTTAGCCTACCTCACTTGTATACCAGTACATTTAATGTACTGACGCATTTGCGCTATGGTGTTTTATACCATAGGTTTAGAAGCATGAGCTCCCCGAGCATCCTTAGTAGATCAGACGTTCAGCATCCAGACTTACAATGAGTCTTAATCATTCAAGGATAACATAATTATTTTATTACTTTATTATTTCAATAGATTAGAGTAAGTTGGGGACATATCCCATCAACTCCACAGTTTTCAGATAGTTTAGAGGCTTTCAGACTATAACATGTGTTCAGAAAATTTATCTCAATTTTGGGTATTATCATACCCCACTACAGACATTATTTTATATTCAGTACTAGTTCAGTTTTGAACCTTATGGCCTTACAGTTTATATTCTATATATTTATAATGTATTATTCAGTGCTCAGTTCCAGATATCAGTCATGGATTAGCTTGTGGTCCTTCAGGATCATGAGCACCATGTAGCATTCTGGGTACAAAATTCGGGGCATTACAAGCTCATACTTGGGTTAAGCAGTGAAGGAGAATAGAGGTGCCGATGCAGGGCCTATAGAGTGGGATGAGTTTACTACTTTTTTCTCTTATAGGTTCTTCTTACTTGAATTGAGGAAAGCCAGGGTGTAGGAGTTTATAAATCTAAAGCAGGGTAACATGAGTGTGAAGGAGTATTCACTCAAATTCACCAAGCTAGTGAGGTATGCTCCAACTATGGTAGCTGATTCCAGGTCCTGAATAAGTAAGTTTGTGTCTGGAGTATCTGAGGATATGGTCAAAGAGTGCCAAACAACTATGTTAATTAAGGAGATGGGCCTCTCTAGACTGATGGTTCATGCTTAGCAAATTGAGGAAAAGAAACTCAAAGAAAAAGAAAGAGAAAATAAGAGGGCCAGAACTAGTAGCTTCAATTTCTCACAACAAAGGTCTGATAGTGGAAATCGTTCTCAATTCTGCCAAAAATCTTCAGCCCCAGCCCTATCTTCTACCAGTGCTCAGTGCCTAAATTTTGGCTCGATACTCTTGATTGAGCTCCAAGTTCTAAGTATTATAATACTGTGAATAGTGGCTGGATAAATCCAGTCTGCAAGAGGTGTGGTCATAAGGGTAAGTGTATGGCCGGTAGCGATGCGTGTTTGGGTATGGAAAGACAAGACAAATGATAAGGAATTGCCTAATGGCTATGCGGAAGGGCAAAAATGATCTTCAGTAGGGCCAGACCAATTTTTCAGCTGCACTAACAAGTCATCCTGCTCAGCAAGGTGCCACTTCTAGTGCAACCAAATCGACTTTATGCCCTTCAGACTCGACAAGATCAGGAAGGTTTTCCTAATTTGGTTAATGGTATGTTACAAGTCTTCCACCTCCATCTTTATTATGGCTGTCAACCAGGAAAGTTCGGTCCAAACCAGTACTGGCCCATTAATATTAACTAATCTTTGGGTTGGTCCGATCTTAATCCTTAATGGGTTGGTCTGTATCGGGCCCAATAGTACAAAATGGCCAAAAGGTCCATGATCGGCCCAACTACCATTTATCAGTTTTAACTGGTCCAGATCTGTTCAACCCAGCCCAATTTGAGTAATGGGTTGGTTACCAATCTGTGATGATTAAAAAAATATTTAAATTAAATAATTTTCATGGTTTTTTCTATATATACTATATATACACACATATATACTATTAAATTCGTTAAATAATAAACGTATAACATATGTATATTATATATTATACTATTTTAGTAATCATACATGTACTACATTCAATTTCCATTTTTAAAAATATACACACTAAGGTAAATTCATCATATATGAGTTTAAATACTACATGAAATAATATACATGCAAGTTATATATGTTATATATTATAGTACATTAGAAAAGTACATACAAATATATATACAATTAGTGTAAAATACTTTTAGAAACAATATACGTTCAATATATACTACTTAAAATACCACTTGAAAGTTGAAACATTATACATACAACATATATACATTCAATATATACTACTTTAGAAAATATATACACATGTATACATTAAATAAATACGAATTTAGTCTATAGAATATATATATATATATATATATATATATATATATATATATATATATATACACAATATATACTACTTAAAATACTACTTGATACATTATATACACAATATGTATACATTACATATTATAGTAATTTAGAAAATATACACACATATATACATATAATGTATACTACTTAGTAGCCATTTGGACTTGAAAAGTTTTTACTTTTTTTCGGAAAATTATTTCACTTTAATGAAAAAAGTAAAAACTGTAAGTGCTTGGCCATAAAAATATCAAATACAATTTTGGAATTGTATTTGAAAAAGTGAAAACAAGCTTTACTTGTTTTCACTTTTTTCACTCATACTTCTCTCACAAAATTTCAAAAACAATTTTAATTTATATTCATGGTCAAACACAACTCCAACTTTAACTCGAACTTCAACTTCAACTCCTACTCCAACTCCAACTCCGAAAAATTATAATTTTCATGGCCAAATGGGGCCTTAATATAATAATACTTGAAGTCTTGAACATATATTCAAAAATTTATATTCACTACTTAAAAAATAAACTTATATAGTATTTTTATATGTCAATACTAGTTGTCTAAGTAATATTTACTAGCATTATTTTTATTTTTTCATTATATGTATATCTATTTGTTGTGTTTATGACTGGGTGAAGTTTGACAGTAATATATTAAAAGCATTTAATTCAAATTAGACATTCAATTTAAATAGAAAATATATGTTAGGAGTGAATGAATATTGTATTTTACTGATTGCAAAATGATCCAAATTTATAAGTTACATGATTGACAATTCTACAAATTTTGCAAAAAAATTTCAACTCATTCATGTTAATATTAACGGGAACTGCCATAGGAAAGTCAAAACCAATGGGGCCAATGCCAAGCATTGGACCTAATTGTGTTGAGTTCTCCCTTGAAGTCATAATTTCTTCAAGGTTCTATTCATCTGCCGGCTCCACCTCCATTCCTTGATTTCTTCATTCCGGTCTTCAATCTCTAAGGCAAACTAGAACATTCATAGCATTGCCTCTCAATGAGTGTCGGTTGTCTTCAAGATGCTGCCTTTCCTGACTAAAAGTGCTCTCTGATGCAACGATTGACATTGGAACATTCAATATATCTCTAGCTAATATTGAAAGCATAGAATATTGTCTTTCATTATTCTTCCATCAATCCAGCATGTTGATTCTTGCTCTACGATCCTCTATTGGCTATAGAACATAATACTTAAGCTCTTCTAGAGAAAGTACCCTATGTGATGAAGGCGATACCCTGTCCCAAACATTTAAATAAAAAAATTAATCAGGATAACTACTATGTGCCTGTGTTTTAGAAGATGAAGGCTCCCCGGGAGCTTAGGGAGCGGGAGTTGGAGAGATATTTTTTGGTATGGCTTCATCAAGTAAATCGGCATAATTGTTATATAATGCTTCCATGTAATTGTTCTCATCACCCATAGCTATAAACAAAGAAGTTTCTTCTTCAAATTTTATCTCTAAAGAAGTATAAATAATAGAAGTAAATTCGGACATAGTATTATATTTCATACATGGATTTATTATAGCACCAATCAAGTAAATTGGAGAAAGTAGATAAAAATATTTTTTAAATTTAGCAATCATTGTAGTAATAGCTTCTTTGTAACCTTCTTTATTCTTATATTCATTAAGCAAACAAGAAATGTCAGCTAAATAAGCTAAAATATTATAAATAGTAGGATAATAAGCACCCAAAAATTCAACCATAGCTATATAATTTTTTTCAAAAATTTAACAAGATCAACAATTGCAGCCCAATCAGAATCATGTAGCATACATTTAGAAAAAGAACCATAATATTGATTAAAAGTTATTGTAGTAGAGACTTTATAAGCAAGACAAATTCGTAAATAATTATAAGTAGCATTCCATCTAGTATCACATTCTTCAGACATTAATATCGGTCTAAGTTTATTTTGTTCACATTTAGTTTTAAATTCTTTCATTCTAATTTTTTGATGATTTCCTTGAATAAAGCCAAGAACAAGCCTAATCGTTTCAATATAAATCTTAAAAAATTCAATACTATCTCTTACGATTAAATTATATATATGATAAGCACACTTAACATGAAATATTTCGGGTAACGACGGAGAAAGTTCAACTTTTAACAAGTTAACAACAGTCTAATTGTTAGATGCATTATCAAAAGATATACATAAAACTTTTATTTCAATACCATAATATTTTGCAACTTTAGAAATAGACAAAGAAATAAATTTTCTGTTGCGTCTACGAGCTTCATCATACAAAAATGCTAGAATACATTTTTGCATAATAAGATTACTATTTATCCAATGACAAGTAATTGTTAAATAATTATTTTTATTAACAGCATGATGAAGATCAGAAGTTAGAGCAACTCTGCATGCAATATTTTTTAATAATAAACATATTGTGCATAGAGTCTAAAACCATCACATCAACAAGTACTTCTGTGAATACCTATAAACATGTGATTATAAATTATTTGAATATAATGAATAAAAGCATCCGAAGAAGCAAAAGAGAAAGGCATACAAACCTCAACTATCATTTTGGCTATTTCTTTCCAGTCCTTCATTATATTATAATTTTTAGCTAATTGATCGGTTGTTGGGTTCAATCTACTTTGTGTAGACTCATTAACAGTCTCACCACCTTGTGTCGCAACTAGCTCTATTGAGTGTTTTTCTGGTAAATGTCGTATCAATGCACTCGTACCTCTTTTATTACCTCCGTTTTTATGCTCATATACCAATTTATAATTTTTTTATTGGACCTTAGTTTCTCCTTCTATTTTCATAAGAAATTTCCATACAATACTAGTTCTTCTTCGAGATCTTACAAGTGCTTGGGGAGGATGGGGAGAAAGATTAACAGATTCAAATCTAACATTATCATTATCGACTTCGGTTGTCTCACCAATATTATCATCATCAATATTTAAATCAACTGCGTCTGCTTCATTCTCTTCTTCTATACCATAATTTTTTTGAGCTTTTAAATAATTCATATCGTGAGAACCTAAACCAATTTCATTCTCAAACGGTTGACTAATTGGTACCGAAAGCACACGTGTATGTATATAGTACTTGAAATACTTCTACCAAAACTTCCACTAATTTATTTTTCACTACCACTACAACTTTCGGGATAAAATTTTTAACAGTTTTACTGATTTTTCTTAATTTATCCATATTACAAATTAAACTAATAAATATTCAAAATACACAAAAATAATAAAAATAAATATTCAACAAATAATACACTAATTAAAAATTAAAAGTAAGAGATGAAATGGCAATACGCAATTTTTAAAGTATCCGAAAGTTGAGACTTTAGAAAACTCCTAATCGATATTTTTAATTGCAAAATTAAAAAGTAAAATTGAGCACTTTAGGAGATAATTAGAATAATTGAGAGAGATTGAGATTGTGAGTTATCTGAAAAATGATTTTTGAAATGGGGTATTTATAGGAAATTTTTTGAATTAATTTTTTTTAAATAAAAGGGCCAATTGGTCGTTAGAGCAGCCAATGGCTATAATGTCGTTGGCCTGCCAATGGTCCAATTGGACCCTACCCCACTTCCCACATACAAGATTTTTAAAAAATTTAACAATAACCAAGTCGGGTCGATCTGGGTCACCGGTGGGCCTGGTCTGGTCCACTGGGCTAACCATGCGAGATGACCTAGCCTAAGATCGAAAGACCAGGAATTGGATGACCCACCTGGACGGTCCATATTAGGTCGGTCTATCTTATTGGGCTGGGATGGATCGATCGGACCCGACCCCAGATGACAGGTTTAATGTTTATGCATTATTAGATCCCGGAGCCACACTATCCTTCATGAATCTTTATATAGCTATACATTTTGGCATCAGCCTAGAAAGTCTTGCTGAACCCTTTTTAGTGTCTCCCAATCTGGTGATTCTATCCTAGCCAGGCGGGTATACCTACTCGATCACAGTATCTCAAAAAGTTATGTCAGTTTATCTTGTAGGATTAAAAATGACCGATTTTGATGCCATCTTTGGCATGAATTGGATCTACTCTTGCTATGCCTCAATTGACTGTAGAAATAAGATATTTCAGTTTTAGTTCCCTAATGAGCCAGTCTTAGAATAGAGGGGTAGTACCTCAGTCTCGATAGGCCTATTTGTCTTATTCCTCAAGGCGAGGAAAATAATTTCCAAGGGGTGTATCTATTATCTTGTCTGAGTCAAGACTCGGGTTTAGAAATCTAGAGTCTCGATTCAGTTCTAGTAGTGAATAAGTTTTCAGAAGTATTTCTTGAAGATCTTCCTAGGGTTCCTCCCGAGAGGGAAATCAATTTCAGAATAGACCTCTTCTGAGATACCTAGCCTATTTTAATTCCACCTTATAGAATGGAGCCAGCTGAGCTTAAGAAATTAAAAGAACATTGAAAGATCTCTTAGATAAGGGTTTATCAGTCCTAATGTTTCCCCATGGGGTGCTCCAGTTCTCTTCATGCGCAAGATGGATAGTTCTCTCATAATATGGAATGACTATCATTAGTTGAATAAAGTCAAAATAAATAATAAGTATCCTCTCCCTAGGATTGATAACTTATTTGACAAAATTCAAGGAGCAAATTATTTCTCTAAGATTGACCTCAGATTTGGTCATCATCAGCTCAGAGTTAGAGAATGTGACATTCCGAAGACAGTCTTTAGAACTCGGTATGGTCACCTTAAAGTTATGGTTATGTCTTTTGGACTAAAGAATGATCTTGAAACTTTTATGGACTTGATGAATAGAGTGTTCAAGAGGTACCTAGACATGTTCTTCAGAGTCTTTATAGATGATATCCTCATCTATTCTCATAGTAAAGGTGATCATGCAAACCATTTGAGGATTATTTTTTAGACCCTTAAGGATCACTAGATATTTGCCAAGTTTAGCCAGTGTGAATTTTAGTTTAAAATGGTAGCTTTTATTGGTCACATTTTTTTCAGTGATGGCATTAGATTTGACCCTCAAAAGACCAAAGAAGTGAGAAACTAGCCAGACCCATCTCTCCATAAGATATCAGGAGTTTCTTGGGCTTAGAAGGTTACTACAGAAGATTTGTTGAGGGATTTTCATCTATGGCTTCTCTCATGACCCGACTGACTCAGAACAACATCAAGTTTTAGTGGTCAGATTCCTGCGAGAAGAGTTTTTAGGAGTTGAAAACTAGACTCACTTCTGCTCCAGTATTGACTCTGCAGAGGATTTAGATGGGTTCGCAGTTTATTGTGATGCTTCCAGGGTTGGTCGTAGGTGTGCATTAATGCAGCTAGATAAAGTCATAGCCTATACCTCTACACAGCTTAAACCTCATCAAAAGAATTAGCCAACTTATGATCTCGAGTTGGCAATGATTGTCTTTGCCTTAAAGTTTTGGAGAAATTACCTCTATGGTGTTTATGTTGACGTGTTCACTGATCATAAGATTTTACAATATGTGTTCACGTAGAAGGACCTAATTATTCATCAGAGAAGGTAGCTTAAATTATTGAAAGACTATGATATAAGTGTGTTGTATCACCAGGGTAAGGCTAATTTTATGGCCGAAGCCCTAAGTAGACTATCTATGTAAAGTTTTGCCCATGTTGAGGCTAACAAGAAAAATTGAGTTTGTGAAGTTCATCAGTTGGATAAATTGGGTATTCGGTTGGTTGATTCAGCCGAAGGTAGTATTTGGGTTTAGATTGGTTTGAAATCTTACTTGGTATCCAGGGTAAAGGAAAATAAAGATAGAGATCCTATTTTGGTTAAGTTAAAAGAGGCAATTTAGGATCAGAAAGTTGAGGTTTTCTCCTAAAGGGGAGATGTTGTTCTTTGTTGTTAGGGTAGGTTATGTTTTCCTAATGTGGATGGTTTAAGGCAACGAAAGTTAGCAGAAGCACATGGTTCATGATATTCTGTTCACTAAGGAGCCATTATAATGTATCACAATTTATGGGAAGTCTATTAGTGGAAGGGTATGGAGAAGGATACTGCAGAATTCATGGCTAAGTGTTCGAATTATCAGCAGATCAAGATTGAGCACCAGAGTCCTAGTGGTATGCTTCAGGATTTCTATATTCCCACTTGGTAGTGGGAAGTGGTAAATATGGACTTTGTTATCGGGTTGCCTCGTACGTATCATCAGCATGATTTTATTTGGGCTATTGTGGATAAAATGACCAAGTCAGCCCATTTCTTACCAGTTCATACCTCATATTCAGCCGAGGATTATGTTAGACTCTTTATCAGGGAGTTACTGAGGATACATGGACTTCTGTTGACCATTATTTTAGATAGAAGTACTCAGTTTAAGTTTTATTTTTGGAAGGTTTTTCAAAAGGGCCTTAGCACCCTAGTTCATCTCAAATAACTTTCATTCACAGATAGATGATTTAATAGAAAGGACTATTTAGACCTTAGAAAACATATTGAAGGGTTATGTTATCGATTTTAAGGATAGTTGGGATGATCACTTACCTTTGATTGAGTTTGCCTACAATAACAGTTATCCCTCCAGTATCCAGATGGCGCTATTTAAGTCTCTCTGTGGTAGGTGGTTCAGATCTCTGGTTGGTTAGTTTGATGTAGGTGAGATAGTTTTGATAGGGACAAATTCAGTATTTTAGGTGATGCAAAAGGTTTATTTGATTCAAGAAAGATTGAAAATAGCCTAGACCCATCAGAAATCCTATGCAGATATGAGGAAGAGGGAGCTTGAGTTTGATGTTGGATATTTTGTATAACACCCTAGGTTTTGACCCTTAGAAAATTTCCTAGAATTCTGGTCTCTAGACCCAATACAACTCATGGGTACGAGTCATATGATGGGGTACGAATAGTATGGTTCTATCGTATGCTGACCAATGTTGGTTGGTGGGATGGATTTTCGTTACTAAAATGGATACGACTTAGGGGTACGAGTCATATTAGTGGGTATTTTGAACATTTCCCCACATATTCTAATAAAATCCCACAACTTTTAACCTACTTGGGAGGTTATTTACCTTATTATTTCATTCATTAACACTTAGAAACTCTTCTAAAACACTATAATTCTCTCAAAAGCTTTTGTACAAAGGAAGCTAGGGTTTCAACTAGAGGATTAATTTGGGGCTTATGTTGGTGATCTCTTTCCATCATCATCTTGGTTTAAGGCATGTTTTATTCCCTCATTGTTAATTCAATCTAGAAGCATAGTCTTTATGAATGTTTTCATGACTTCATTGACTGTATGATTTTGGTTTTCATATATGATTTGAGAGTTTTGATATTAAATGGTTAGTTATGGTTTTCCATGGTTTTAATTATGCTTTTATATGCATTAATGGTGGTTTTGGATAATTATATTGCATGGGAATGGTTTAATGGTTATTGGAATTAGTTTTAGTTATATTATGTCCCCAATGTGTTTGACAAAATGCATATAATAATGTTTTCATTGCATTGAGTATTTTTAATGGAACTCTTGCTTGTTTTAAAATTTAGTAAAGGAATTATGCATGGTTTAAATGGCTTGGAAAGGTAAATGGATAAATGGTTATGCTTGTGGGGTACATGGAATCCCCCAAGTGGTTTAATAAGGTAAATGGAAGGGCACTTGGAAGTCCCCTTAAACCTATATATGGTTGGCTATGGATAGAACTTGCAAGTACGGTTGGTATGAAGATACCACCACTAAATGGCCTTGGTTAATAAATGGTAAGTGGATTGATTAGTTGCTTGATAATGGTTTTAATTAGGCAATAATGGTTGAATGTGTAGTAAAGCCGTGGAAGGTGAAAGTCCCGGGAGGGGGGGGGGAAACTGGAAACTCATATTTATCGAAATGCAGTTAGTCTTAGTGACCGTGTGCATGATGCCACTCTATATTTTAAGGAATGACTCTAGTTATCCTAGGTTTCCTTCCCTAGTCGTGTGGCTACATACACTGGGGAGTAGAACCCGTATAGCTCGTGGGTGGTTTAGGATGGCAAAGCTACATAACCAAGGTAAAGGTTTTAAATGCATGCTAAACCTGGTCCCCTTTCCAAGCATAGTTATATATATGTATGGATGTGTGCATATGGATGGTTTTACTTGGTTTTATAAATGGCGTTATCTTATTCTTATCCTGAGATTATGCTAGCATTCAACCGCTAACCCATCTAATGGCCGTTATATACCCATGCTATGCAGGAACTGGTCGTTCTACTCCTTCTATATAGTGATTAACTTGAGAATCATCCTTTTGATTGAAGTGGTGAACTTCCATCCTTTCAGAAGGCTCCATTCATGTTATGGATATTTCTAGACTCTTTAATTTTATTTTGGATATTGGTTTTGGCCATGGTTGGGGGCATGTACCAACCGGATTTTATTACTCTTTTGGTTAGAAGCTTTGTGGTACTGCTATGGGTTGGAATGGATGGGATCGGTATTGGTGTTGGCTTTGGCATTGGAATAAGGTAGTGGGCTGGCATCATTAGACATAATTTCTCACTGTTTTTATTTTAGAATTACTTATATTATGTTTTGGAACTCATTTGGTTATGGCCTAGTTTATGACCTTTAGTATGGTTTGGTACGGTTGGGCGATTGGTGTGGGATGGTTGGGCTCGATTGGGTCGGTCACAGTTGTGATTCTATCCCAGAGTCTTTATATGAGCCATTACACTATCTTGTTATCTGCTCGAAATTAAGACAACTTAGGGTAGGTGGCTGGAGGTTGGGTTGGGTAACGGGGGTGGTCTTCGGTCCCGATCACACCTGGGATATCCATTACGACAAGGACCCCAGTCGGGTCATAAAAAGTTGGCATCAGAGCCTAGGTTTATGGTCAATTGGGAGTCCACAAAGTTGTGTTGAGTAAAGTCTCTTTTAGGGGTGTGTAGCGCGCCACACTCATAAGGGAGAGGCTACAAGGAATTTAGGAATGTCTCACTTTCTTGTTATTCTATTTTCAAGCTTGGAGTCTCAGTCTTAGAATCTTCTTTAATCCTTGTTTGCTCATCTTTTAGATCATGCCTTGTAGATCTGAAACACAAGAAAATTCTTCTATCCGTTCTGGGGATAATGCAGAAGGGGTGCATCCTACTTCTGGAGTTCATATTCAATATCACCGTCCTATCCATAATAGTTCTGGAGTTCTACTGGTTGCTACTAGTCCTCCTTAAGGTGAGGTGACTAATGTAGAATTTTGTTAGTATATTCATGTTATTGCTCAGATGGCCACTACTCAGGCTGACCAGGGTGTGACTGGTGCATTATTTGTTGAGGCCACAAGGGTTGGCTAATTTATAAAGATGTGTGCTCCCACTTTTTCTGGAATGAAGGTGGAGTAGGATCTACAGGGCTTCTTGGATGAAATAGAAAAGATATTTTAGGTGATGCAGTCTACTAATGTGGAGAGGGTAAACTTTACAGCTGTCAGCTCAAAGATGTTGAATATCAGTGGTACGAAAAGTGAGACAGGGATAAGGGTGATGTGGAAGAATCAATCTTGTGGGATACTTTTTCTAAGGACTTCTTAGATCATTTCTTTCTTCAAGATTTGAATGAATCAAAGATGAAGGAGTTTGTGAACCTCAAGCAGGGGAGGATGTTTGTTAAGGAATATGCTTGAAGTTTTATCAGTTGTTAAGATATGCTCCTGATTTTGTGGCTGACATACGGGCAAGAATGAGGAAGTTTGCTTCTGGGTTGAATTAGGATTTGATTTTGTAGAGCAAGAAAGGCTTGCTAATTAAATATATGGACATCTCTAGGTTAAATATTCATATACAACAAGTGGAGGATAAAAAAAGGAAACAAGAGGAGTTTGGAGATAGATAGGGTAAGAGAAACAGGTTTTCTGACCAAAGAGGTGCTTCAGGGTGGTTAGGATGGTGGCGAATGATAGAAAAAGAAGTAGGGGAGTTCTGGTTCCTTCTCCTCTGCTAGTGCTCCTTACCAGATAGATGACAAGAGTCATCAAGATAGTGATAATTTCTAGGCACAAGGTGCCCAATCTCAGACAAATGAAAGTTAATTAGTTTTTTATGCCCTCCATGTTAGTTCTTTGGTCATCCTCATCAGGGTTATTGCGATAAAGAAAGGGACAAATGCTTCAAGTGTGGACAAATAGGCCATCGACTCAGGGATTGTCGGGTTAATAAGGTTGCTACGGGGGCGAAGAAGATTCATGTGGCTTCATCTTCTACTCATACTCCTGGTGGTGTTGCACTACTTCTATTACTGCTCTTGTTTCTAGTGTTGGTCGAAAAAGGTTGTATGCTTTGGCATCCTAATAGGAATCTGAGGCAACACCTGATATCGTTACTGGTACGTTATAGTTTTTCTCTCGTGGTGTATATTGTTTGCTTGATCCGGGGTTCGCTCTCTACTATGTGACTCCTTATGTGGCTGTATCTTTTGGTATTAATCTGGAAGTTATTTCGGACCCTTTTTTCATTTCTACCCCAGTAGGTGACTCGGTTATTGCTAAGAGAGTCTATAGAGGTGGTATGGTATTTTTTGGTAGTAAGCAGACCTTGGTGGATCTGTTTGAGTTGGGTATGGTGGATTTTGATATCATTCTGGGTATGGATTTTTTTCACTCTTATTACGTATCCTTGGATTGTTGGAGCCATAGGGTTATCTTTAGGTTTCCTGGTGAGCCGGTTATAGAATGGGAGGGTAGTTTTTTATCTCCTAGGGGGCGATTTATTTCTTATATTAGAGCTTAGAGGTTAATCTTTAAAGATTGTCTTTATCATATGGTTCGGGTTAAAGATTCTAACTCAGAAAGTCCTTCTTTCCAGTCAGTTCCAGTAGTTAATGCGTTTCTAGAGGTCTTTCCAGATGATTTTCCTGGTGTTCCTCCGGATAGGAAAATTTACTTTGGTATTGATCTAGTTCTAGACACTCATCTAATTTATATTCCTCTATATAGAATGGCTCTGGTTGAGTTAAGGGAACTCAAGGAGCAACTTAAGGATCTTCTAGATAAGGGGTTTATTCATCCTAGTGTATCCCTGTAAGGTGCACCGGTGTTATTCGTGCGCAAGAAAGATGGTTCCTTTCGGTTGTGCATTGACTATAGGCAGTTGAACAAGGTGACGGTCAAGAACAAGTATCCTCTTCCAAGGATAGATGATCTGTTTAACCAATTGTAAGGGGCCAAGTTCTTCTCTAAGATAGATCTTCGATCTGGGTACCATCAGCTAAAGATTAGGGAGGTGGATATCCCTAAGATGGCTTTTCATACTTAGTATGGGCACTTTGAGTTTTTGGTAATGTCATTTGGATTGACTAATGCTCCGGCGATATTTATGGATCTTATGAAGAGGGTTTTTTGTCAGTATTTGGATCTGTTTGTTATTGTGTTTATTGATGACATTCTGGTTTATTCAAAAAGTGAGGTGGATCATGCTAATCACCTCTGTGTGGTGTTGCAGCCCTTAAAGGAACAACAGTTGTATGTCAAGTTCTCTAAATGTGATTTTTGATTAAACACCGTAACTTTCTTAGGTCATATTATTTCTAGTGAGTGCATCATGTAGTGGATTCTCTTTACCACACAAAATTAGAACCAGTTAACTACATCTCTCATAGGTATAATAGAGAAACTTAAGTAAACATATACAACTACTTCATTCAACCAGTTTTGAATATGAAGATGTGGCCAGAATCAAAGAACATCTCTATTATGCCACCTTATATTAGAGAGATACCAGGTAGGCCTAGAAAGAATAGAAAGAAAAGAAAAGGTACAATAAACAAAAACTAAAAAGTTTTCCAAGAGAGGGATTGAGATGTCATGCAGCACTTTCCATAACAAGGGTCACAATAAAATAAAATGTCTAAGAGGTATACCTGTTGCTGACACTAATGAAAATCCTGTATCAAGTTCATCAACTGGTAAAGGCCTAAGTGCAGGTCTAAGTGTAAGTTCAAGTTCTTCATCTGTTGCAGCACCTACTGTTGGAAAAGGTAGGGGTGAAACTTGAAGAGGGAGGGGTAGACCAAAGGGTTTTACATAAAAGGTATTTTTCTAAATATGTGTGTTGTAAACAGTTATGCATACCTTTCACTTTCCCTAATATCATTCTTTCTTTCTTTTTTAGGGTGTTGGCACTAGCAGATCAAGAATAGTGAAAATGGGAGTACTTCATACATAAAGTGGATGCACAATTCTTAATGTAAGTTTACTACTTAAATTTCATTTACTATTTAAATTTCATTTACTATAATTTCTATAAATGTTAACACTTCCATCAGTTGAGCAGTCTGGAATGCCTAGTCAGAGATTCAAAAGTGCTAAGTCTTTTGCAGCTGTGACTGAAAATATTGGATATACACTAAAAACTGGTGTAAAATGGAGAATAAAAGAAGTTATGAAATCTAGTCGACTACAAGAAATGAGAGAAAAAAACAAATATAGACAAGGTTCAAGGCTGCACACTTAAGTCAAGAGATCTCTAATGTTCAATCTCTATAAGTTGTTGGTGTATCATATTAGTTTGGTATAATGTTGGCAGTTTAACTGCATTTAAGATAATTTTTCGGTAGTTCAATGATGTTGGCAGCTGTGACTGCTTTTAAAACAATTAATTAGTCATAATTTTGGCAGTTGTGTCTGTTTTTTAAGATTATGATATTGGCAGCTTTTACTGCATTTTATGACTGCCATATTTTTTTACAGTTGTGATATTTTGTAAATATATTTGGCAGCAAGATATAAATCGGTTAAAGATTAAGCACCTGTGACTGTCCCTTTTATAGGTACAGAAATGTGTGCTTGTGCTTATGTAGTGGTGACTGCATTTATTAATGTTTGGTTGTTGTGCTTTAGTTTTGAGATGTTGTTTACAAAATGTGCAGTTTATGTACCACAAAAATCCACAGTAATCAAGCTAAGTCAACCTTACCATTTCATTCATAAAATTGTCAAGGTTCATTACAAAGCTAATAATTTCAACCCCTTACAACATAGCAAAAATAAGTCATTAACATTTTATGGCAGCCTTCTTGGATCTCCTTTCAAGTACATGAACTGAAATAGAACACTAACACCAAATATACATACACAAATGAGAGTAGTCCAAGTTGTTTCTCTCTTTTCTTGGACTTAGCCAACTTGATCTTTCATTTCTTCCCATTTGTCTTCATTATCTTCAAATTATACTAAAAATTATCCAGCTGAAACTCTATTTTGTTTATGTCTATTTCTCTCTCCACATATTTAGTTGTCCTAGTAGTCTTGTCATCGACTATTTTTTGTTCACAAATTGCATATTTTGCAGAAGATTCAACTATTTTCTCAAGCTCTGCAATTTTTCCAATAGTATAAGAATAACAAATTTGAATCTTGGATCAATAAAATCATCCTTTCGAAGCCAAAAATCGCATGATCTAGCATTCTAAATTGAAAGCAATTAAATTCGTATACACTATCCAAGATTAATGTTTGAATAAAATTTACTTACCCCATGGTAAGGAAAACTTCAATATCTCCTACCTGGATTTCTTGAGATCCATGAAGCCATCAAAAGCAAAAGATGTCCATGTTTGCATTGAACCTTTTCCAACCCATGATCTTTTTCTTACCATACAAAGCCTCAACCATCCAAAAAGTCATACCGTTTCCTGAAATAGAGTGTCTTTTACTCGAAGAGTTGTGTCCCATCCAAGCAACTTTTCATTTTTCATTCACACCAATTGAACCCAACAATCCCCCACATGAATGGGGAATGACTACTCTTTGTAAAACTTTATGGAAAAATGTGTGATCATTAAGAAAAGACTGATTGCATCTGAATAAGTGGGTTTCCCTTTGAACTTTCCGTAGTGAACATGCATCGGATGCATTCAGTCAATCAAAAGATTTGATATCTTTGAACCGTTGAGGTTTAATTTACACATAGACAAAAGATGCCACATAACCAACCTTTTACCATTTATAGTTCTTACAGTTTTGTTCGTTTCATCCATGAACATGTACCGGTCTCATAAGAGCTTAGAGAATTGGCCTTTACTAACATTCTCCTTGAAGCGGCTTCTACTTCGCCCTCACATAGGTGATTTCTAAACGTTCAATCCTATATATTAAATTATTTGGTCAAATCTGTCAAATTTAGGAAATTATTAAAAGACTTTACTCCATAAGTCTTATCCTTGTTTACTAAATATTGTCTATATCATGAGAATGAGTTGGGTAATTGACAATGTTGAACCTGTCAGACACAACTTTGTTTTATCTCCTTGAACCTAAATCTTGGGATCTCCAGTCTGCTAGGTAGAGTTACCGCCATGCTGACTTGTCCTAGGCCATAAACCCATTCTCTTGGATGCCCTCCCAACTCCTTCTCTAGATAGGCCTTTTGTAAGTGGATCTGACACATTATCCTTCGACTTCACATAGTTAACAATGATAATTCCTAGAGAGAAGTTCTCTAATGATATTTTATCTTCGTCTTATATAATGAGATTTACCATTGTACATCATGCTCTCTGCCCTAGATATTGTCGCTTGGCTATCACAGTGTATACATACCGATGCCACTGATTTGGGCCAATAAGGAATATCTTCCAAGAAATTTCAAAGCCATTCTGTTTCTTCGCCGGCTTTATCCAATGCGATAAACTCAGATTCCATTGTGGAGCGAGAAATACATATCTATTTGGATGATTTCCAAGAGACCTATCCTCCACTGATAGTAAACACATATCCACTCGTAGATTTTACTTTATTCGATTCAGTGATCCAGTTTGCATCACTATATCCTTCAAGTACCGCAGGATATTTATTATAATACAAAGCATAGTCTGGAGTGTATTTAAGATACCCTAAAACTCTTTTCATTTCCATATAATGAGTTTTATTGGGATTACTCATGTACCGACTCATCTTACTGATAGCACATGCTTTTTCTGGTCGTGTACAATTCATTATATATATTAAATATCCCAACACTCTTGTGTACTCCAATTGTGAGTCACTTTCACCTTCATTCTTTTAAATTCCGAAGCTCACGTCCAATGGAGTCTTGGCAATACCAAATTCCAAATACTTGAATTTTTCAAGTACCTTTTCAATGTAATGAGATAGTGACAATGCAAACCCCTATGGAGTTCTATGGACTCTTATTTCTAAGATCACATCCGCAACTCCAAGGTCTTTTATATCAAAATTTCTCTCGAGCATTCATTTCATAGCATTTATGTCAGAAATGTCTCTACTGATGATCAACACATCATCAACATACAAACAAACAATGACTTGGTGATTTGGAGTGTCTTTAATGTAAACATATTTATCACATTCATTTATCTTGAACCTGTTTGCCAACCTAGTTTGGTCAAACTTCTTATGCCACTATTTCGATGCTTATTTTAGTCCATAAAGTGACTTAACAAGTTTACACACCTTATTTTCTTTTCCTGGAACCACAAAATCCTCAGGCTATTCCACGTAAATTTCTTTATCCAATTCTCCATTTAGGAATGTTGTTTTCATATCCATTTGATGGATTTCAAAACCATATACCGCCTCCAAGGCAATTAACATTCGAATTGACGTTACCCTCATTACAGGAAAGTATATATCAAAGTAATCAAGGTCTTCTTTCTGTTTGATGCCTTTTACTACAAGTCTTGCCTTGTATTTGTCAATAGTACCATCCATTTTTATTTTTATTTTGAAGATCCATTTAGAACCTAAAGGTTTATTTCCCAAAGGAAGATCAACCAAATCCCACGTATGATTGCTTAAGATTGAATTAATCTCCCTATTGGATGCCTCTTTCCAAAAAAATGAGTCTGAAGATGTCATTGCTTCTTTAAATGTTTGAGGCTTATTTTCTAAGAGAAATGTTACAAAATCTGATCCAAACTAAGTTGACGTTCTTTGACGTGTACTATATCTTGGATTCTCATCATTATGTAAATTCTCACTTGGTTCATCCCGAGGTCATTTAGACCCTCCACTAGACTGTTCATGTCTAGTTTTATACGGATAAATGTGTTCAAAATATTTAGCATTATCTGATTCAATTACTGTATTTTCATTGATATCTGGATGTTCGAATTTATGAAAAAAATGACATGCTTTACTAGTTTTAGCATATTCTATGAACACACAGCCCACCTTCTTAGGTCCTATCTTTACTCTTTTAAGCATAAAAACTTGGACTTCTCTAGACACCCCCACACTTTGAAATATTTCAAGTTGGGCTTTCTTTCTTTTTATTTTTCATATGGAATTGATTGTGTCTTACTATGGGGAACTCTATTGAGTATTCGGTTAGCTGTAAGGATAGCTTCCCCCCATAAGTTTTGCGGTAAACATAAGCTTATAAGTAAGACATTCATCATTTTATTTAAGGTTTGATTTTTTTTCCGCAATTCCATTAGATTGAGGTGAATACGGGGCCGTAGTTTGATGGACAATTCCATTCTCTACACACATTTGTGCAAAGGTAGATTCATATTCTTTGCCCCTATCACTTCTAATAGTTTTGATCTTTTTTCTCTAACTAATTTTCTACTTCTGTTTTGTATTGCCTAAACGCATCTATTGCTTCATCCTTTCTATTTAGCAAATAGACATAACAATATCTAGTGCAATCGCCAATAAAAGTTATAAAATATTTTTTTCCACCATGAGATGGTGTTGACTTTATATTATAAATGTCAGTGTGAATTAAGTCTAAGAAATTGGAACTCCTTTCAACGAACTTATATGCATGCTTAGCATACTTTGCTTCCATACACGTTTGACATTTTGATTTATTGCACTCAAAGTTTAGCAAAACTTCTAAGTTAATCAGTTTTCACAATGTTTGGTAATTGAAATATCCTAATCATTCATGTCACAAATCATTAGACTCAAGCAAGTAAGAAGAAACTAAACTTTTATTGATTTCAACATTTATTACATTCATTTTGAATAGGCCCTCGGTGAGATAGCTTTTTCCTACATACACTTCTTTTTTACTAAGTACAATTTTTTTGGAAACAAATACATATTTAAATATGTTTTGTCAAGAAGTAATACAGAAATCAAGTTCTTCCGTAACTCTGGTACATACAGGACATTGTTCAAAGTCAACACTTTACCTGCCATTATTTTCAGGCAGATTTTTTCTGTTCTTTCAACTTTTGAAATTGCGAAGTTGACCATATATATCTTCTCTTCGCCTTGAGCTGAAGAAAGAGTAGAAAACAACTCCTTATTTGCATAAATATGGTGGGTGGCACCGGAATCCATCCACCATTCTCGAGGATTTCCCACCTAGTTCCATTCAGACAACATGTCATACAGAATGTCCATTTCTTTCTTAGATTCAGCCATATTTGCTTGGTCCTTCTTTTTGCTTTCTTTGAGGCACGACAATTCGTTGACTTGTGGCTAATATTGCCACAGTTAAAGCATTTTCTCTTGAATTTCTTCTTAGGTTGATTGCTTTCCTGTTTAGCTTTTTTCTGCTTTTTGGAGTTGTTGTGGTCGTTTTCTACAATATTTGCTCCACTTATTGCAGAGTTTTCTTTCAACCTTCTTTCTGCGGCTTTGTTGTTTTCTTCAATGAGAAGTCTTACTATAAGATATTCGATTGTCATCTTCTTTCACTTATATTTGAAGTAGTTCTTGAAGTCTTTCCACATAGGTGGTAACCTCTCTATTATTTCTGCGGCTTGAAATGCCCCATTCACAATCATACCTACAATTAAGTTCATGTGAACATTAATAACATTTTTAATATGTTCAACTAAGGTATTCATCAAACTCATACCTTCCGTGAGGAGATAGTGGATGATCACTTGCAGTTCCTAGACTTGAGATACAACATAATTATTGTCAATCATTTTAAACTCAAGGAATCTTGCAACGAAGAACTTCTTGGTTCCAACATCCTTAGTCTTGTATTTTCTTTCTAGCGCACCCCACAACTCTTTTGTCGTCTTCATTCCACTATACATGTTGTATAGTTCATCTTGGAAGCCATTTAGAATGTAATTCCTGCATTGGAAATTGAAGTGTTTCCACGGCTCCATAACGACAAATTTCTCCTGGTCCGAAGTTCCCTCGAGCACCTCTGGAGCTTCTTCAGATGTGAATCTTTAAAGAAATAAAGTTGTAAGGTAGAAGAACATTTTCTGTTGCCACCTTTTAAAATCAACACCCGTGAATTGTTTGAGTTTTTCGGCTGGTGTCATTGACTGCAGAGCACTCGTACGACTCGTTGTGGAAATATTAGTTGCTGCCACAGTCGTTGCAGTATCATTCACTTGACTGTCAGTAGTCATCTTCCTGTCACAACAAGACAGTCAATTTTAGTATATCAAAATACTACTTATAAAGTTGCAGCAACTTTAAACACCCTTTGTTTCTAGTTTAACGATAAAGTTTTTATGACTTTCAATCGTCAACCAAATGACCTCTAACTTGTGATGAAGATTTTATTTCTTCAAATCACTTGTTAGGTTCAAACAGAGTAGAAAGTTTAAAGCTTTAATCTTCAGAAACCAAACAATACAGATTATGGGGGGGGGAGGGAACTTTAGTGAAAAGAAAATTTCATCGAACAAGCAAAAAAGAATATTTTTTTTCCAAATTATTTCCTTAAGATTGTTGTTTACGGGTACACAAAAATCTGTATTTTGGAAAAAAAACTTCAACACAAGTTCAAGAATAAATCAAGAACACTGTTAGAAGAAAAAAAAGAAAGTCCCACATTGGTGGTTAATGAGATGGGTGGTCTCCTTATAAGGCTTGGGCAATCCTCCTCCTCATGAGCTAGCTTTTGGGGTGTGAGTTAGGCCCAAGACCAATTTTAACATGGTATCAAAGTCAGACCCATTCCAAATATTTTTTCATCGATGGTGGGCCCCCATATATATTGTTCATGCTCCAGTTAGCCTCTGTGTGTTGTCCACGCTACAGTTAGCCTGGGCGTGTGGGGGAGTGTTAAGTATCCCACATCGAAAGAGGAAAGGGTCCTTGGTCTCCTTATAAGGCTTGGGAAATCCTCCTCCTCATGAGCTAGCTTTTGGGGTGTGAGTTAGGTCCAAGACCAATTTTAACAAACACTTATAAAGTTTCCAACACCTTCAACACAAGATCAAAAATGACCTTTCAAAGAAGTGTGTTTTCAATATTTTAAAGAAAATTAGATGAAGCAGAACAAGTCAAGTCCTCTGAATTCATGGAGTGTCCTTAAGGAAATAATTTCCCTCAAGTACCCGAGGTTGCGAAATTTTTCTCCCAGGATAAAATGGCTTAACAATCCGACTATAGTGGTACCTTAAACGATCGGATTCTTTTCGAACTCACGCAACAGTTAGATGATCACATGGAGTATTTTAGAAGACAAGAAATGTTTTCAAGTGCAGAAAAATTCATACTAAACCTTTGAAAAAATGCAGGTTTATTTAGCCATTAAGTTCCCCTTCCGAAAGGTGGCAATGGTTCACCGAAAAGGTGTATCCTAACTGAACAGTCATGTCTGTCCATTCGAAAGAGTGTGTCTTTTTCGAACATCAACAACCATCCAAACAGTCATACCTTTGCCCGAAATAGTGTGTATTTTACTCGAAGAGTTTTATCCCTTCCAAGCAACTTTTCATTTTCCATTCACACCAATTGAACCCAACAGATAGAAAGGTTTGGAGGACGCGAATTAGGATAGAAGGTTAGGGCATATGGGTAGGTCGTAGTCAGTAATTAGGAGAGCTTTGGGGTAGCCGGGTTGGTATCCCTATAGCTATGTCCATAGGTTGGAGCTGCGAGTAGTAGAGTATGGGGGTAGGCGGTGCCGCTGGTTCGTTAGTGTAGGGTATTACTTTGTTGATGTCTTATTTCTGTTATGCCATCTTGTTTCATGCTTTATCACAGATTTGTTACTATTCTTTGTTCCTGTTATACCATCTTGTTTCATGCTTTATTACGAATTTGTTTACTATTCTTTGTCTTGAGTCGGGGTTTATCGGAAACAACCTTGCTACTTCTCCAGAGGTAGTGGTATGGACTGCATACATCTTATCCTCCCTAGACCTCACTATGTGGGAATATACTCAGTTTGTTGTTGTAGTTGTCTTTTTCGTTCAGAAAAATGCACAGTTTTGACCCTATAGTAGTCTTTTTCGTTTGAAAAAATGCACAGTGGAAAGGGATGCTAGTCGGCTCGACCAAGTCGTAGCCCAAAAGAAGAAGACGCAGAGTTATTCCTCGTAAGTTCCCTTGAAGCAAAAATGCAACTGCTTTAACTAATCCATTTTTTGTAAGTTACCTTTCTAAAAAAAAAAAAAAAAAGAAACTAGTCCATTTTTTGTGGCCAACTGTTGAAAGAAAGTTACTAGTATGAAAGATAACGGCTCATACAAGAGCGCATGATATGTATTGCAATTTAAAGAATTCACACAATTACACAGAGATCCCGTTACAACAATGTAAAAAGCGCTGGGTGCCGTATCTTTACAACTACGTATAGATCACGTTAACATACAAAATGGATTTTCCAGTGTTTTTATTTAAGTTTTTGACTAGGGTGACTTTGAAAGAAACAAGTGAAATGTTATGTGATTCCATTGCTATTAAACCAAGAAAAGTGACTTTAGAAGGTAAATTTATCAAGTCGAGCGATTTACTCAACGAAACATGATAATGAATCTAACTATGTTCATTCTACAAAACGGCCCCCTAAAGGAAAGAAATCCATGTATTATGAATAACAAAAAAAACTGTTATATACAAGACCAGCTAAGTAAGAACATGAATTAAATACCTCAATGACAATCTTTTGTCTTTCAACTCGTTTGACACAACATAAATAGTATACCAATAATACCACCTCAAGTTCTCAGCCTTTAATCTCGTGATACAGACACCTGAGATCTGTTGTCTCCTGATAAATTCTGTTCTTGTTCCTCAACCTGAATTTCCGTCTCCCTTTTATATCTGTTGTCTCCTGTTAAGTTCTCTTCTTGTTCCTCGATCTTAATTTCTGTCTCTTGTTTTTCTTCTCTCTCGCTATCGACTGATGTTTGGTGGAAAGTTTCTTGGATCTTTGTCATACCCTTCTCTACTGGCTCGATTGCCTGGTTTACGGTCAAAACTACATCCTTCACAACCTGTTTTATTGTTTTAGTAAATGTTGAAATTGGATATGATTCTTCAAGAACAAATGATGAAGTGCTCATCACAAATAACATCGTGTAAGTGCTGAAAATATCTTACTTTTTGACCTCCTTCAACAACAATGTCCTGGACACTTTCAGCGACACTTGTCCCTGGAACCTCAACCTTAGCTTCTATCTTTTCAACAACTGCTGATTTCTCTCCATCTTCTATATTTAAAGTTTTTTCTATTTTTCGGGCACTAATCTCTTCATATAAAGATGTTGGCACGAAGTGATAAGGTTTCGCTGAGAAGACAAAAACATGAGCAATAGCAGCAACGGCCATCTGCAGAAATAAGAGTCAGCTAAACAGCAAGAAAAAGAAAATGAGACGCCTCATCATATTTCAAGGCTGATACATTAGACCTGTTAAATGGAAAGTTCATATTGTATTGATAAAGTAGTACTAGACCCCTGTGATGACAGCACCAGTCTCGATATCAGTATGACACCATGATTTTTGAAACCGAAACTAACAGTATGACACCATATTTTTCCGAAGTGTTTCGGAAAAAAATTTGCCCCATAAAATTTCCTACTAGGCATAATTCCACATTTTTAGGTTGTGCCCAGTAAATTCAGCATAGCATCTGTTTCCAAGTTGCATTCCCAGTTTTACCTTGAGGATATCATATTTTTATAATAATTTCCTTGTATTAAATTGGCTTCACGGTGAGGACTGAGGATTGTTTGCTTCTTCAATCAACCATTAAGCTACAAATCCAAAAGGATGAAAATCGGGAAACATGATTCTTCAAGACAGGAAACACTTGAAGCTTCTGTGTGAAAATTGATAATGCTAATAATTCAAGAGAAATGACCTTAGGTTCGGTAACACTTCACATCTAAAGACTTCTTAAACCATATGACTTGGCCCAAGTTTATTTGTGCATTGTTCTTTGTGTTAGAATATAAGTAGGAATAGGAATAGCATATATAATCCTACTTGAAAAGGGATTGCAATGTAGTGTCCTATTAGGAAAAAGAATTGGAACGTAGTGTCTATAAATAGGGTCTCAATGTAATAATGTAGCTATAACAATTCAATAATATTCTTCTCATACTTTTCACATGGTATCAGAGACTCTACGATCTTGGTAGAGAATCAAAGAGCTTCCGATGCCGGCTGGCGGCCATAACCCATATATACCGCCCGTCCAGCCAATGATCATGTTTGCAAAAGTTAGGCTACCACACTTCTTTTCCCTACTTTCTCATATCTAATTTGCTTAGTACCGTGCATCTTTTTGGACTACTTTCTCATATCTGAGTTGCATAGCACCGTGTGTCTTTTCGGTGACTCCCTAGATCTGATTTGCGTAGTTCCATGCGTCTTTATGGTGACTCCTTAGATCTGATTTGCGTAGGATCGTGCTATCATTCCGACCAACACATATAAGTTCTCCTTTTCAGTAGGATCGTGCTTTCATTCCGATCCTACCTATATAATTTCTTTTTTTCAGTAGGGTTGTGTCGTCATTCCGACCCTACCCATATAATTTCTATTTTTCAGTAGGGTCGTGTCATCATTCAGACTCTACTCATATAATTTCTATTCCTCAGTACCATATAATTTTTTCTCAAATGGTGACCACTTTTCAGCCATCAAATCTAATAATCCGGCATGTGAGTATGTTTCGGCTAGTTCTTCGGTGACTATCTTGTTCAAGATCTACTCATCTCTTGATTTCAAGATGACCTTATATTTTATAATACCAATTTTCGGCAATTATCCAGTGACACATTGACTTTCCGGCAATGTTTACTTCTTTTCGGATCACTTTTTCAGTTTGTTCCGTTTCAGTTGAGGTCTCCCAGATGTCCAAAACAGTCCTTATCAGTTTTCTTGCAGATATCTTCACCAAGTCCCTCATCGATCCTCGTTTTAGTTACATCCATAACAAGCTTGATATATATGTCTTCTATGCACCAGCTTGAGGGGGAGTGTTAGAATATGAGTAGAGTAGGAATAGCATATATAATCCTACTTTTTAAGGGATTGTAATGTAGTCACCTATTAGGAAAAGGATTGGAATGTAGTGTCTATAAATAGGTTAATAATGTAGTTACAACAATTCAATAATATTTTTTCTCTTATATTTCTCACACTTTGAATATCAGATAATCAATATTTCCTCTCTCGATTTTACCAAACAATGTGTTTCTGACATGTCCAAATTTCATTCAGTTCATGAAGATGATTTGATGTAGCAGAAGATATTATTGCTTTTGTAGATCATAGAACTCGAGGCAATTCAATTGAATTAAAAAGCAGAGTACCTACCTCTAAGCAGATCAGAAGATCTTGCAATCCAGTCTGGAACTTTCGTTCCTTTGGGAGCACCCTTAAAGAACACATAAAGGCAATACCCACCCCTTGCCACCATGTTGCAAAAACAATGGCCTTGAAGCTAATGAATTTTGCTAGTGGTTTTATCGGTTGGAGTTTATGGTGTGTCACATTATAAAATTGGACGAGACAATATAGTGCCCACATCTGGCTGAAGTTTAGTACCACAGTGATATAAGGATATCTGCAAGGAGAAATAAGTAGACAAGAGTGATGTATCAGAGTCCTATAAAAGAGAAAAATAGAGATACCAGACAAAAATCGCTGCTACACTGACTTATTGTTAAATACCAACTGATAATAAATTTGTCAAAAGTCTGGTTGAAGAGGTTACAATTGCAATCTCTAAGAATGCACAGTGAGTTTCGAATTACCCAATGTCATATCATTCTCTATCTTACACAATGCATTTTACATTACCTAATATCCTTTCACTTTCTGTAAAATTTTGTAAACTTACCCTATGCTGTTAATCAAGGTTCTGGTTCTAGGAGAAAGTAGATGTGAAGAAAAGTGATCTTCTCTCCACCTTCATCCTAATACAAGGACTTGAACGATAAATGGGGAGTGTCATAAAGGAACTCGGAATGATAGATCTCAAAGCTAAATTGAATGATATGACCATTAAACAACAAGAAAAAGGAAGGAAGAATGCTTGATGACCAATGTTCATAATATCCTTCATTATCTTTACAAAAAAGATGCACATTAACACGAGTGAGCTAATCAACTATTGGCGGTCAGATCTTTCATTTTGAAGAAGGATCCTTTGGAATTTAGATAAATGTAGCTATGATGACACTAATGGTATTTAATTACACAGCTATATGTGGTGCTTAATGTGTGTAATCGTTTCTCATACTTCATGTAAACCTGGGCCTAACTCAACCCCAAAAACTAGCTCAAAGGGGGAGGATTGCCCAAGTCCATATACGCAAACCACAAGTCCATTCCCCAATCGATGTGAGACTCTAACCCACTCTTAACACTTCACAATTTTGTACAATACGTAAAATCTAGATGGAGAAAATGACATACCCACAGTGCCAGTTGAACTTCCCATCACCATATACCCCAAAAATTTCCATAATGAGAGCTAGGAATGCGCAGACCGTCTTCAAAATCATCTGTGCAACACAATGATATTAGTATGAAGATAACGAGTACAGCAACGTAAGTATGGAACTTTCTTTTCCTTTTGACATACATATTGTACAAGACCAAATTTTTCTATAGTAAACAAGTTCTTCCCCACAACATATGGGTGGAAAATGAAGTTATACAATGTCCTTTTTTGTGTCTCGGGTTTCTCCTCTCCCCCTAGCAGCGACTGGTTGATGTGTTTCCCCGACTCATTTTCGAGCAGTTCAACGACCTGACGCTCACCTCCTGCCACAAATCCATTTTCCAGTATATCAACTTTATTGCATAGCTCGTATCATGCAAGTTATTCTCTAGTAAATTTTTTCAAGGACTTTGTAGATATGCATGTAATAGACCCATAAACATAAATTCAGTCCATTAACATGCTGAGTTAGACAATTTTTTTTCGTGAAAGGTGCCAAGGGAAAGGTTGACAATTACCATGGTTAAATTATCAAACCTTTCAGGTATTTTAGTTCACAGTTATCTAGTTATACACGACTAATAGGAAGTTCTTGAATATCTTTTGTGTCTTTGCAACACCATTGAAAACAGAGACTATGCTTACCAAGGCAAGCGATCAAGTAGCTTCCAAAAGAATAGAGTGCAAATGCTTCATAACAGTTCCTCAATATGTCACAGGCAAGGGAAAGTTTTGGGTTCCACAAGGATAAAATCTGTAAAAGACAAGAGAACCAATTCATTTAATTCTCATGAGAATTTGAAGTTAGTGATTTAGCAACTTGGCATCAGCTTTAAGTTCAAAAAAGATTAGTTTACGCAGTCGCTTTAGTCTATCGATTTAAACATGTTTATTGCATTTAAAGATAGTTTATCTTGTAAAATAGTGTAGGGTGCAGCAAGACCCTATTATGTTGTCTATTAGAACCTTGTTTCCTTGATACATATCTCAATTAATAATACAGAAATCAGAGTGCATTTCACTGGTTATCTCCTTACTGATTCAACTGCATAGACAGGAACCATGAAAATTACCCCCACGATCCATTTTTGTTCCTGACGAGCAAACGCAAATTTAGATCCAATGTTCTAGGAAACAAGAATTAGTTCTCCATGTAAACCTAAATTGAGTACTCACCGCTGGATTACTATAGTATCTGAGATGCTGAAAAATTAAGAGAAGAGAGAGGATCAATGCTACCAAGACAAAGCATCCTCCAATTACGAGAGCAGGCTCGTGGAGATCTCTATACATGTTCATGTAGAGAGAGATGTAAAATGATACCATGCCACATGATCTCTGTGCAATGCTCTTTAAAACATGTAAGAAACACTAACCAAATCTGAAAAACAACAGCGCAATTAGCTTGGAATGGTTATCGCCTAATCTAGGATATGGTTAGAGGGTAAAGCAAAAGCACTTCCAAACAAATGGCAGAGCCAACATTTTTATTGAGGGGGTTCAAAATATAAAAAGTTAAAACACATGAAGAAACCAAGAGGATTCAACATCTACTATATAAATAAAAAATTATTTTGAACTTATATATATAGTGTAATTTTTTGATGAAGGGGTTCAGATGAACACCCCTTGTGGTACCCTGGCTTCACCTCTGCTTCCGAAAAGACTGGTAATCTAATACTCTGAAAGTAGAATGCTAGAAGCAAGTGAAAGGTTTATATTGTTAACCAAGTTCATGTATCTTTGAGTTTGACGTCTTTAAACTTGCATAAGCCGACCCTATTTATTTTCACTTCTTTTATCCTCGTTTGAAGAATGAAACAGAGATGATTGCAAACAATGTTATTCCACCAAGCACATTGTGAAAACATCAAATATCCTAGAAGAATGATATTCCTTCTTTCAGCTCTGGCAAGAAATCAAGAATTATATTTAAAGAAGACTATGCTCTACATGCAGGCATAGATTTCACAATTCATAACTCTGACCAATACTAAATTCTAAAACTTGGAAAGCCTAATTGATACTACAATAATAAGGGAAACCCCGTGCACTAAAGATCCCGCTGTGGACTGGGGCTGCGGAAAGGGTAGACGACAAAGGTCTCCTCTACAACCTTATCCTGCATTCTGCAAGAGGTCCTTTAAGTTAACAAATTGTCCAGATATGAAAGTATTTCACACCTATAATTCTGGAGTATTTTAATAGCCATATACTATTACGTACTTTTTCTTTGCATGTAATTGGATCACAAAATCTGATAATAAACGCCAGAACAAAACAGAATCCAATTACCGTTTCTGAAAGTGGAATTAAATGCAGAAACATAATCTTGAAAAATTACTGAAGAAAAGGTGTACACAGACAGAAAGATGCAGAGATTTTGGTTTCATGCCTGTAAAGTGAGAGTTCTGATTCCGCTAGAGATCCGTCTTAAAAATTCCAGTAGACAAAATCCATTTTAAGATTCCCAACATTTCTTCTGCAGCCAGAAACTACCTAGTACTAAATTGTGTAGTGTGTTTTCAGGATATGCACATCATGTACTATTTAGAGGGAGCGGCTACATAACAATTTTTTCTTGTTTGTTTAGCTCAACGTTTGACACGTTGCCGTTTGTTTTACAATGGAAAAGGTGACTCGCCCAGGATGCTTTGGTCCCATTAGCCCACTCTGAATTACTGCATAAATGATTCCGTTTAATTTGCTTCTTTTTTTTCCGTAATAAAAAACTTAAAAAAATTACTTTTTTTTTTGTGGATAGTATTTTTATGTATTTATTCTTTTATACCTTAAATAATTTTAAATAACTCTTCTTATTTATTTATTTATTTATTTATTTATTTTTTAAATTGGGGTAGGGGAAAGGGAATGGGGAGGAGATTTATCTTTCAACTTCTAATGTTTTTCTTTTTATTTTTTTTCTTTTTTATTTTTTCACAACCTTTATCATTTTTTCCTTTTCTCTCTTCAATTTTTTTTTCTCTTTTTTATATTTCTTTAGTTTTTTTTTTGTTCTTTTCTCTTTTTTCTCTTCTTTCAAAATTTTTTCTCATCCGTTATATTTCTATTATTTTTTGTTTTGTCTTTCTTTCTTCATTTTTAGCTTTTTTTCAATCTTTTTTAAAAAAAAAAAAAAATTCTCTTCTCAACTTTTTTTTTCTCTTTGTATGTAACGACATTTTGTTAAAATTAAATCCGTACGAAATTCAGATTATATTAAATTCAAAATATATTAATCTCAAACAAATATTGAAAATTAATATAATTGAATTAATCATTTAAGTCCAAACATGCATGATTTAATTAAAGTTCAATTGTTATTGGGTTAGTCCATTAATTTAGGCTAGAAATGACTAAACTCACTTTATCAAGCTCAAGATATCATCATGTTCTAGAGACCCAATTGGGTGTCACATGTCAAATGACGTGGCATGCGAAGTCAAGTGAAAGAGCCAATGGGACCATATCATTTGTCAAAATGATGCAGTAAATTAAAAGCCCATAAAAGATGTCATGTCACTTAAATCTGATTGGTCAAAGGAAGTTCATATTTATCATGACTTCTTACTTCCTACAACTATAAATAGGGGTCTCATAATTCAGAAAAGACCCCCAAATTTCGAAAAAGAAGCAAGAGAAAGCTCGTGGATCAAACGCCGCAATTTCTTTAAAAAGCTCAAGCATTCAAATCAAGTTAATCAAAATTTAAGATCTAAACCGCAATATTCGAGAACAAGCTCAAAAGCCCTTGAATTCAAGCACAAGCCGTAATTTCTCTAAAAAGCTCAAGCATTCAAATCAAATTCATCAAAATTCAAGATCTAGATTGCAATATTCAAGAACAAGCTCAAAAGCCCTTGAATTCAAGCACAAGTCAAGATCAAGTCCCTCAAATCAACAAATCAAGTTCAAATTCAAGATCAAGCTTTAAGCCCTTGAATTTATATTTGAAAAGACGAATCAAAAGATTCATAGATATTGTAACACTCACATTGAAATCAATAAATTGATTGTTGCAATATATTTTTCTTGTCTCGAATTATTAATTTTTTGGTCTCGAAATTTTACTGTCCAACAAATTCTAGTTTTCCTAGTGAGACAATCTCTACCTCTCATCTCAACTTTTCCAACTGCAAAGTTCAACAACACTGAAATGACTTCCAAGAAGGTCAACTCCCAATCAATTGCTTCCAAGGCTGTTGACTCAAAGTACTCTGCTAAAGTAGAAAGTATCCTTGGTGTTACTTTCAAAAGTTTAGGAGCTGTCACAAGAAGCAAGAAAAGCTTTCTAGGACAACAAACACATTCAATGTCGTCTGCACCAACTCCAATTTTTGGATCTTCAACCTTAAAAGAAAAGAAGTCCAATGCAAGTTCTTCGGAAGGAGGAAACAATGTGGCGGAATCTCTTAAGAAGACTCTAGCTCTACTTGAGCATTCCGGTTCCAAACACTCTAGCGCGAAGAGCGATGGTTGTTCAAGAAACTCATCATCTCTGACTACACTGCATAAGTTAATTACTTCAAAGATCAACTTATGAGATAATCCATGCTACTCTCCAATATCTCCAGTGATTATGCAAGCAATCGTAACTGATGCCTCATCTATAGAGGAGAAGCTTACGAATCTGGCAAAGGCAAATAAAGGCCTAACCAAATATGTTCAGAATTAAGATGTTAGGATTAATAAGATAATGGATAGGGTGAAAGGACTGCTAGACGGAGAATCTAGCCATGCATAGGGAAAAGCTCCAGAGGATCACTAGAAAGAACATTCTATGAAGCAAACACCACCGACTAAAGAGGTACAAGTTTCTTCTGAGGGGATGATCCCGATTAAGAAATTGAAGGAATTCATCAAAGGGACCCTCAAAGACAAGTATGATATTGTCACCAAGTCTTTCCTTGCGTATTCCAAGCCCTACATTATGAGGATAGATAACCAAAAAATGTCTGCCGGCTATCAACCCCCCAAATTTCAACAATTTGAGGGCAAAGGGAACCTAAAATAACATGTTGCACACTTTGTTGAGACATGTAATAATATTGGAACTTACGGTGACTATCTTGTCAAATAGTTTGTTAGTTTCCTAAAGGAAAAGACCTTTGATTGGTAAATGGACCTTGAGTATAACTCTATCGATAGTTAGGAGCAATTGAAACATAAGTTCCTGAATTATTTTTATAGAACAAGGCATACATTGAGCATACCAAAGCTCATAAATACTCGACAAAGAAAGGATGATCCAGTCATCGACTTCATTAATCGATGGAGAAACGCAAGCCTAAATTGTAAAGATAAGCTTAGCGAAACTTCTGCGATAGAGATGTGCATCCAAGGAATGCATTGGGAGCTCCTCTATATCTTGCAAGACATTAAGCCAAAGTCCTTTAAAGAGTTAGCTACACGTGATCATGACATGGAGTTGAGCATGTCTTCTGCTTGAAATAGAGGAGCGCCTATCCATGACCCTCGAAGGGGAAAGCATAAGCAGGAACCCAAAAGATGGGGTAAGTTCATCCCCAAAAATGATAACAAAGAATCCATGAATGTCGACGTGTCTCCTGTGAAGGTCACCACAAAAGTGAGGAAAAAGCAAAGAATGAAGACTACTTCTCAACCACATCCAAATCAGAAGCTAACTTTAAAGGAGATAAAAGAAAAGGGGTACCCTTTCCTTGATTCTGATGTCGCTGAGATTTTTGATGAACTTCTTGAGCATAAGCTCATTGATTTACCAGAGATAAAGCATCCCAAAAAAGCTGGAAGGACCAATAACCCAAATTATTACAAGTATCATAGGTTTGTGGGTCACCTTCTGGAAAAGTTCTTTGTCTTTAGAGACAAAGTCATGCAATTAGCAAATAAGAAGAAGATCTTTCTTGATAATGAGACGGCCAGTTCTCATCAAATCTCTATCACTTTTGGTTTGCTCGATCCAATCCAAATACGTCCTGAGGTGCATAATGAGAGACTATTAGAGCATGAAAAGTCTTCAGTTGGCGAAGGCGATGATGAAGGTTGGACTCTAGTAACTAGGCGCAAATACAAAAAAATGAGTCCACGAAAGGAGCCGGTTGAGCAACCAACTAGGAGGAAGATGGTAAGAAAATTAATAAAATAAAGGCTAGTCGAGCTTTCAAAAAATACAAGGGTAATGGAGCCTTACCACCAGAAACCTCGGCGTCCGGTAACGTTAGATGAATTCTTACCGAGTTGGTTTCATTTAAAGACTATCCAAGTCAACCTTGAGGCATCTTGTTTTAATATTTCCAAAGAAGGGGCAAAGGGTGAAAATATACCCATAAAATTTCCTTCATCCTCTGAACCGCTTCCTGAACCTCTTAGCCAAGAGGCTCATGTATGTGATACAAAAATCACATTCACAAATAACGATCTTCTTCTTGGTGAATCCCTAAACAATCGTTCCTTATACATGGTGGGTCAAATTCTGGGAAAGAAGATCAATAGAACCTTGATATACAAAGGATCCGGAGTCAACATCCTGCCCATCCGTACTATGAAGAAACTTGGCATATATACTGATAAACTAGATGAAAGTCATATAATGATCCAAGGTTTCAATCAAGGAGGCCAGAGGTCCATGGGATCTATCAAGTTGGGGATTCGTATGGATGATTTTCGATCAGATCCATTGGTGCATGTGATTGATGCCAAAACTTCATACAATATATTGATTGGTATGCCTTAGGTGCATGAGAACAAAATTATCTCGTCCTCTTACTATCAATGCTTGAATTACCTCGAAGGTGGAGTGGAACGAAAGATAGTAGCTGATAATAAGCCATTCACTGAAACTGAATCACACTTTGCTGATGCAAAATTCTACTTGAAGAACTATGTCGTGAATGAGAAAAGGGTTGAAAATGCCACCAAGTCCAAGTGTGATGATTTTGGTGCCAAGAAGGTCGTGGTAACTTTGGAAAAAACCACCACCAAGAAAACTTTCTCCACTTTCAATAAAGAAAGCGTCGCTCCTACAAAAACGAAGGCAACTCTTATTCTTTGTTGTGTACCAAAAGTAAAGAAAGAGAAAGATCACCCATCTGGTACCCAAGATAATGTGCTAAAGAGGCTAACTTTACCTATTAGGAAAATTGACGCAATAAATCCATTCTCAAGGTTACTTGGAGAAGTTGTAACTCAAAATCCACCATAAGATATGACCTTCCCTACGAAGCGTACAAAAGAGGGATTTGATCCAAATACATACAAGTTATTTATAAAGGCTGGATATAATCCTAATGATCCATCAAGGTTGGGTAAAATTCCATTGGAAGGTACAATAATGTAGTCACGTGAAGGCCTAGGATACACACAACCATCTCCAATTCGCATCTCCATAAGAAGGGCGGTTAGTAACTACATCACTGTAGAAGAGAAGTCTACCACATCCAACAAAAGGCCTTTTGTCTTTGACCGAATTAGAAAATCAACCGCAAGAACTTTTGTGGTTGAGAGTTTGGGTCCGCTAAATAAAAAGATAAGTAACAAGCTTTATATAAATTATCAAAGTACGATAATGCACTCCTCGCCTAAAATCCAGGAGAATTTCCAAAGTTTGATTCCTTCTAGAATGAGATGATAGATGGAAATGGTGGTTTCATGTAACAAGGTGTTAAAAGAAAAAGCTCATACTGTGGTTTATACCAAGGAACGTGAGGAAGATGAAGAAAGTGTTGGCTCCTCATATCATGTACGGCGCAGAATAAGAACGAGGCCTCATCTCAAATAAAGGTTGATGAAGAGATGGAAGATATTTTCTGGTGTCACCATATATCCATCAGTGATGATGATCCTCAAGAGGAGGAAGATGATGGAGATGCTCTATCTCAACTTAAAAAAGGAGTGAAGGCTATAATAGATCCCTTGAAAAAAGTTAATCTTGGAACCGATGAAGACCCAAGACCAACTAACCTGAGTGTTTTTCTATAGATGGAGGAAGAAATTATGTCTATGGATATACTCAAAGAATATATGGATGTCTTCGCTTGGAGTTATAAGTAAATGCCTGGATTAGATCCGAAAGTAGCGGTCCATCAGTTGGCGGTCAAGAATAATGGTAGTCCTGTTAAGAAAGCCCAAAGGCGCTTTAGGTCGGAGTTAGTTCCATTGATCAAAAATAAAGTTAACAAACTCATTGAAGATAGATTTATTTGTGAAGTCAAATATCCCACATGTATTTTAAGTATTATTCCAGTACAGAAGAAGAATGGCCAAATTCGAGTTTGTGTCGACTTTTGAGATCTCAACAATGCATGCCCTAAGGATGATTTTCCAATCCCCGTACCAGAGTTGACGATTGATTCCACCACTGGTTATGAGGCAATATCCTTTATGGATGGTTCATTCAGCTACAACCAAATCCATATGGCGCCAAAAGATGAAGAGCTCATTGCATTTCGTACGCCCAAAGGTATTTATTGCTACAAGGTGATGCCTTTTGGTTTAAAGAATGCTAGCACCACTTATCAAAGAGCTATGAAAAACATCTTTAATGGCCTACTTCAATAGAATGTTGAATGCTACGTAGATGATCTAGTGGTGAAGTCAAGAAGAGAGATAACCACTTAAAAAACCTAAGAATGGTGTTTGAGTTACTTTGAATATATCAACTTAGGATGAATCCATTGAAGTATGCTTCGGAGTTACTTTCATAAAGTTTCTTAACTTCATTGTGCGACACCGAGGAATTGAAATTGATCAAGCCAAGGTCGATGCAATTTTAAATATGCCAGAGCCTCAAAACATTCATGAGTTAAAAAGCCTTCAAGGAAGGCTAGAATATTTAAGGATGCTTATCTCAAGCTTGGCCGAAAAATGTCAACCATTTAGCTGACTTATTAAGAAGGACACTCCCTTTGAATGGGACCAAGCTTGTAGTAATTCCTTTCAGAGTATCAAATCATACTTAATGAAGCCACCAGTTCTTGTGGAACCCATACTAGGAAAACCATTGATACTCTACATCGCGGCATAAGAGAGGTCAGTTGGAGCACTACTGGCTCAAGAAAATAGTGAAGACAAAGAAAACTCCCTTTACTATCTGAGCAGAATGACGACACCAAATGAGCTGAAGTATTCTCCGATTTAAAAGTTATGTTTGACATTGGATTTCTCTATCCAAAAGATGAAATACTACTTTCAAGCTCATGTTGTTCGTCTTATGTCCAAGGCAAATCCCATTAAGTTTGTGATGTTGAAACCAGTCCTCAGTGACCAACTTGCAAGGTGGTACCTTCAATTTCAATAGTTTGAGATTGTGTACGTTCCCCAAAAAACTGTAAAAGGACAAGCATTAGCTGACTTCTTGGCAGATCACCCAATACTTGATGACTAGGAGCTGAGTGATGAATTTTTTGATGAATATACAACGACTGTTGAAGTTAGATCCCCATGGAAGATGTACTTTGATGGTGCTACACATCGAGGTGGAGCTGGTGCTGGTGTAGTGTTTGTCACTCCATAAGAAGAAGTCATCCCCTACTCTTTTACCTTGACGAATCATTGCTCCAATAATGTTGCTGAATATTAAGCACTCATACTCGGACTTGAGATGGTTGTTGACATGGAGCAACTGCAATTACAAGTTTTTGGTGACTCCCAATTGGTGATCAAGCAGCTTTTGGGAAGCTATAAAGTTAGAAAGCCTGAGTTAAGACCATATCATGATTATGCACAGAAGTTGATGGAATGGCTTGGAGAAGTAACCGTCCAATATGTGTCAAGGAAAGAAAATAAGCAAGCTGATGCCCTAGCAACTTTGGCCTCAACTCTAACTCTTCCAAATCATACACAAGTTACTATCCACCAAGAATGGGTAGTACCGCCATCAAATAAGGATGAGGATGTAAAAGGTAAGGTTGAATACCTCGCCGCCGTGTCCGAAGCTATAAAAAAAGATTGACGACAACCTATCATTGACTACTTGTGTTATGGGATACTTCTAGAAGATCCAAGGAGAAGGACTAACATTCGTCGTCGTGCACCTGGCTTTCTTTACTACAAAGACACACTATATCGAAGATCATCTGAAGAAGTACTCTTACGGTGTTTGGGAGAGGAAAAGGCAATTCAAGCTTTGCAAGAAGTGCATTCGAGAGTTTGTGGATCATATCAGTTTGGACAGAAGCTCTATTTTCTCATTAAAAGGTTGGGATATTATTGGCCAACGATAGTGAAAGATTGTTTGGACTATGCAAGAAGATGCAAAGCTTGCCAATTCCATGCAAATTTCATACATCAATCTCCAGAGGTACTACATCCACTGTAGCATCTTGGCCTTTCAATGCTTGAGGAATGGATGTTATTGGTCCACAACCAAAATCTTCTGGTGGATACTTATACATCTTGGCTACGACAGATTACTTCTTAAAGTGGGTCGAACTGGTTTCTCTCAAGGAAGTAAAGAAAGAAAATGTTGCAAACTTCATCCGAGTGAATATCATGTACCGCTTTGGGATTCCTCAATACATAATAACTGAAAATGGAAAGAATTTTGATAAAAAGTTGATGAAAAAAATTTGTGATCTCTTTGGTTTCAAGTAACGCAAGTCTTCTATGTACCACACTACCTCCAATGGTCTAGTCGAAGCATTCAATAAAACTTTATGCAATTTGTTAAAGAAAGTCATCTCCAAATCTAAACAAGACTGGCATGAACGAATGGAAGAAGCATAACTTATCGTACACCAACGCAAGCAACCCCATACTCACTTGCTTTAGAAGTTGAAGCAGTTCTACCACTTGAGCATCAACTACCTTCTTTGAGATCGGCCATTCAATACGGGCTCACCAATAAAGAAAATACTAAGTGACATCTTGCGGAGTTAGAAGCTCTTGATGAGAAGAGGCTGGAGGCTCAACAAAATCTTGAATGTTATTAAGCCCGTCTATCTCGTTCTTTAAATAAAAATGGTTCACTTGAGATGCTTCCAAGTTGAAGATTAAGTCTTTGCAGTAAGAAGGCCCATTATCACTTCTCATAAGTCTGGGGGGAAATTCACCCCGAAGTGGGATGGACCATATGTCGTACAAGAGGCATATTCAAATGGTTCTTACAATCTTATCGATGTAAATGGCATAAGGATTGGCCCCATCAATGCCAAGTTTTTGAATAAGTACTATCCTTGAAGGAAGATAATTCTCCTTAAGGCATGAGTATAAACTGCAAGTCCACTCCTGGACTGCAAGAGTATAAACTATAAATGGCTCAAAAAAAATGTCTGTTAGGTAAAAAGCCTCAAAAGAGGCGGCCTAGGCAAACGTTAGGACGCAAAAAAAAAACACTCACCCCAAAACTACGTTGTGACTTGATCCTCTTCATTGAGGTACGTAGGTGCTTGGAATTTTATTCTGTGTTCAGTTGCATAAGTGTCAAAAAAAACACACGTTCCCCTCATATAAAAAATTCACTCTTCAAAAGATTTTTAACATCATCAATCTTCAAACTTGCACCAAGTGTTGGTGACTCAATGGGGGAAAATCCCTATGAAGTATAAGCTTCTTGTATATAAGTTGAAGTCTTCAAATTCACTAAGTCTTCATGTTAGATCTTTTAAGTTATCATATTGGAGCCTACAAGTTCACAAAATCTGATAGTTAAAGTCTTCAAATGACCTATGCATATAGGTTAAAGTCTTCAAATTCACTAAGTCTTTATGTTGGAAATTTAAAATTCACCATATCGAAACCTGCAAGTTTACAAAGTCTACAAGTTGAATTCTTTAGATGCTCTGTGACTATAAGTTGAAGTCTTCAATTCTGCCATATTGAACCTTTCAGAGTTTGAAAGTTGGAGTCATCGGGTTCTTTGATCTATAAGTTGAAGTCTTTAAATCCTTCAAACCTTCTTGAGTTTACCTTCTAATCTTCATAAAATTACCTTTTATTATGGAGGGGATGAATAGCCATCCCTATGTTCCATAATATTACCATAAGGTTACCTTTTTTTATGGAAGGGACGAATAAGCCATCCCTATGCACTGTAAGATTACTATAAAGTTACATTTTCTTATGGCGGGGACGAGTAGTCATCCCGATGCACCATAATATTACCATAAAGTTACCTTTTACCTTTCTATATCGGGTACAAGTATTCATCCCTATGCACCATAAATTAGCATAAAGTTGCCTTTTTTATGGCAGGGACGAGTAGCCATCTCTACATGCCACAAGACTACCATGAAGTTACCTTTTATCTTTTGCCATAAGACTACCATGAAGTTACCTTTCACCTTTTGCCATAAGACTTCCATAAAGTTAAATTTTACCTTTTCTTATGTCAGAGACAAAAATACATCCCTATGCGCCATAAGATTACCATAAAGTTACCTTTTCTTATGGCGGGGATGAGTAGTCGTCCCTATGCGCCGTAAGATTACCTTATGGTAGGGAAATGATATCAATCCCTTTACATCATAAGACTATATACTTTACATAAAAGGTGTTATCTTGACAAATAGCTTGTATTTCACCTAAAAAAAAAGAAGAAAGAAAAGGGGGAACGAAAAAAAGAAGAAGGAATGCTCACCTAAATATGACGAGTATCTGGATCGACAAAGATGGATCAAATTACACCATTGAGTTTGCTTGACTACTAAAAGTGTTGTAAATATTATAGTTATATTTCCAATAGAAAAGGACACTCACAATTTAAACGTTCTCATACCTAGATATAATTTATCTCGTGAAGCCACACAAACCTGAAATTGAAAACGTATCAGCATGCAGAGGCAACTTCAAAAACATTATTTAGGATAATTTTGAAGGTGTTAAATCATGAATTTTGGATATGTTATATATTTTTGAGTCTAGTTTAAAAAAATTAAACTTCTCTTGATTTCATCGCTCCTACTTTGAGATATAAAAGTTTTAGTAAAGACGCACAGATCTGAAATTTTTAGCATGGCAGAATTTAAAGTCAATTTCAAAATTTTGTCTAAACTAATTTTGAAGGTATTAAATCATAAATTTTTGATATGTTATATATATTTGAATATATTTTCATAAAAAATCAAGCGCCTTATTATTTCATCATTCCTACATTGAGATATGAAGATTTTAATAGAGGTGTGCAGATCTGAAATTTTCACCATGATAAAATTCAGGGCTAACTTCAAAAAATTATCAAGAATAATATTGAAGGATTTTAATTCTAAATTTTGGATATGTTGTATATCTTGAATTCTAGTTTCTATAACATTAAACATATCGTTATTTTAATATTTCTACAATGAGATATGTATTTTCTACCACTAACATGCTGTGCTGGAAAAAAAAAACGAAAATAAGAGAAAAGTGGGAGCGAAAGAAATTACCTCTATATTATTGATGGCTTGAAAACCCCAAAATTGATACTGAAAAAGTGGGATCCTACATCTTTTTATAGAGTTGTAGGATGAATGTTTTATTCTCCAATACAAATTCAAATTGGAGGTAGTTTCCTTCTTCCATTCAAATTCAAATGGAAAGAGTTTCCTTCTCCCGTACAAATTCGAATTGGAAGATTCTCCATCTCCAATACAAATTCAAATTGGGGGTTGTTTCCTTCTCCCATGCAAATTCAAATTGGAAGATTTTTCATCTCCAATACAAATTCAAATTGGAGGTTATTTTCTTCTTCAATATAAATCCAAATTGAAAGAATTTTATTACTGGTTAAGTAAAATGGTAAAATATTTTCCAAAATCTATTTGAAATTGAATATCATGCCTAAATAATCATACTTCAAGTCTAGTCTCTAAAGTATGCACTCGACTAGCCTTAAAGCAGGGGGCAATTTGTATGTAACAAAATTTTGTTAAAATTAAATCCGTACAAAATTCGGACTATATTAAATTCAAAATATATTAATCTCAAACAAATATTGAAGATTAATATAATTGAATTAATCATTTAAGTCCAAACATGCATGGATTTAATTAAAGTCCAATTGTTATTGGGTTAGTCCATTAATTTGGGCTAGAAATGACTAAGCCCACTTTATCAAACCCAAGATATCATCATGTTCTATAGGCCCAATTAGGTGCCACATGTCAAATGACGTCGCATTACAAGTCAAGTAAAGGAGCCAATGAGACCATGTCACTTGTCAAAATGATGCAGTAAATTAAAAGTAGATAAAAGGTGTCATGTCACTTAAATCTGATTGGTCAAAGGAAGTTCATATTTATCATGAACCTTACTTCCTACAACTATAAATATGGGTGTCATAATTCAGAAAAGACCCCCAGAACTCGAACAAGAAGCAAAAGAAAGCTCGTGGATCAAACGCCGCAATTTCTCTAAAAAGCTCAAGCATTCAAATCAAGTTCATCAAAATTCATGATCTAGACCGCAATATTCAAGAACAAGCACAAACCATAATTTCTCTAAAAAGCTCAAGCATTCAAATCAAGTTCATCAAAATTCAAGATTTAGACCGCAATATTCAAGAACAAGTCCAAAAGCCCTTGAATTCAAACACACGTCAATATCAATTCCCTCAAATCAACAAATCAAGTTCAAATTCAAGATCAAGCTTTAAGCTCTTGAATTTATATTTAAAAAGACGAATCAGAGGATTCATAGAGATTGTAACACTCACATTGAAATTAATATATTGATTGTTGCAATATATTTTTCTTGTCTCGAATTATTAATTTTTCGGTCTCAAAATTTTATTGTCCAACACTCTTCTCTTTTTTCGTTGATTTTTGGTTTTTCCTTTTTTTTAAAAAATATATTTTTAATTTTTTTCCTCAACTTTTATTACTTTTCTTTTCTTTTCTTCAATTTCTTTCTAAGAATAAGTTATGTCCCATGGAAACAAAGCTGACACCACCAGATTGCGTCTTGATTTATAAAATGTATTATAAATCTTGTCTTAAAGGCAGGACTTAGCCTATGGACTTTCAAACAACAAGTTACGTTCTATGGACAAGAATTGATACTATCAAATTGTGTTTTGATTTATGAGATATTCTATAACTATTGCCTTAGAGGTGAACTTAGCCCAAGTACTTTAAAACAATAACTTACGCCCTACGGGCAATAGTTGATACTACCACATTGTATTTTGATTTATGAGATGCTCTATAATTCTTGCCTTAGAGGCAGCATTTAGCCCAAAAACCATCAAACAACAAGTTATACCCCATGAACAAGAGCTGACACTATCATTTTGTGTATTCATTTATGAGATGTTTTATATCTCTTTCCTTAGAGGTGAACTTAGATCAAGGTCTTTCAAACAACAAGTTATGTCCTATGGTCAAGAACTGACACCACCACATTGTGTTTTGATTTCCTAGATTCTCTATAGCTCTTGCTTTAGTGTAAGACCCCACCAAGTTCCCTCATAGTCCGATCCTTAGAGCGTGTCAAGTGAAGTGTAATTTCGATCCTAAAAATATTAAGAAGAGACTTTCTAAGTGATTGGTATTTAAACCATATAGATTTTTCTTAAATTTGAATTTTTGTCATGTATAGAATTGAATTAGATTCCAACGATACCAATTTCATCCAAATCTAGCATCGGAGTGAGAATTTATGACCGTTTTACTGAGAGTTGTCGGAACCGCCCAGGTGCAACAAATGATCCAACAGACCGTCGAGTTTACAATGGACCATCACTCGAACCGTCGCAAACAAGGTAGAAACTCCCTTTCCTGTCCTAAGTGCAACGGCCAGGACGACAGACTGCCAAGGCTGAGACGGACCATCGCTGAGACCGTCGCCACTAAGGCAGTGTGGTATCATCTTGGCCAACGTACAATGGACTTCTGATGAACTCTCAAGACTGCAACGGACCATCACTACAACCGTCACATTGAGGCAGTGTGTTCTTTTTTTGAACGGCATACGACGGATGATCCTACGGACCGCCAAGCTAGTGATGGACCATCGCTTTGACCGTTGCAGCCCCCATTCAGTATTTTTAACTTATTTTTATAAGGTTTTTTTGGTCATTTCTACTCTTTTATCAATCAGATATATTCCAAATGAAGTAAATGACTTCATTCATCATCCAAAACACAAGAGAGCTAGGGTTTCTCCCTCAAGATTAAATCTAAAATCCTTCTCCAAAAAATCTAAGAACTCACCATAGATTCTACAAATTGAGTTGATATTTGAGTTCCCCAAGTATAAGGATTGTAAGAACCCTCTTTCAAGAGTAAGAAGAAGAGTTTAAAATAATCTTGTTCATTCAATGTCATAATCTAAGGTATGTGGGATTTTGAAAATGGGCAATCCTTTCACCCTTATGCCCAAAGGCTTATTTAAACTATAATTTTCTGCAACTTATAAAATTTTACATGAAATTGAATTAGGGTTTTTTACCTATTGTTATTGGTTGCAAGATTTTGATGTTTCCCATAAATTGAAAGTCTAATAGCATAATTTTACATATTTTCTTAAGAAATTAAAGCTAGGTTTATACCCTATATTTTTACTCCTTGAGAATTTAAGAGTTTCAATATTCTGAAATTAGAGTATATGAGTATGTTGATATTTTGAGACAAATTACTGTAACTTCCAGATTTCTACATGAATTATGAATCTATATGTTATCTATTATGCATTATGATGAGTTTCAACTTGAGATTGAATTATGGGGCATTAAGCCCTACTTGAGACTTGAAATGTTATGAACTTTTGTGCTATTAGCACCCATGATTTTAGTATTCTAAGATTATTGAGAAATATTTTAACCTAATGGTCATAGAGCTTTAAAATCCACTTCACTACATGAGATTATAGATTTGATTATTGGGTTCTTAGGAACCATGAGATTATTTTGGAAGTGGATTTTCATGAGATGAGCGAGATAAACTAAAGGGAGTAGTATTTAGCACCGACTTGGGTAAGTTACTATGGTTTCTTACCCCAAAACTATGTGCCATCGTAGGTTTGAGATTTTAGGCCTAAGGCTGAGATGATTGGGCTCGAGGCCGAGATAAGTGATCACTGAGTTGAGGTTATACTCTTTGGCAAGAGTATGACGCCTTTCCCTAATGTGAGGTTTTTTCCTTAGGAGGATAAGACGTTGGACTCCATGTATCTCATATGGCTTATGTCGGTTAAGAAAACCTCCCTAAACTAAAATATTTTCCATTGAGATAAAATATTTTCCCTAAATCTTTGAGATTAGATATTTTCTAAAGTGAACGAATTGTTTTTGAGTATTTTCCAAAGAAGGAAGTAGTTTTCTCTACTAACACGAGTTGATCATTGGGTTTTAAACTGTAGTTAAAGAGTTATAAGTTCTTGAGCAGTAAAGAGTTTTAAGTTCTTGAGCAGTAAAGAAGTTTTACTCTCCATGAGATATATGCATGAGTTTAAAAGTATTGTTTAAAGCTTTCTTTAGTCTTTTCGAGTAATGAGAATAAGAGAATAGTTCAGATTTTTAAAGCTAAAGTATAATGACTCATGAGATTTGTGCTACATGCTTCATTCTACATGATTTATGAGCTTTACATTTTGACTTATTCAAGCCATATGAGTCATTCCTAATTGCATGTATGATTTGATTGAAGAGTATTGATACTATTTTTATATAAATGCATACACCCCCATATACTTAGTACATTCCCAAGTGCTGATCCATATATACGTCTATGTGCTACATTGTCTTACAATGTAGGTTCAGATGCTCATTCCCAACCTCGTTAGTAATTTTTATGTACCTTTGTCTACCTCTTCCCAGTGGTGAGTCCTCATAGTTCGAGGACCTATCTTCAGATATTTCAGCATTCGAGTATTTATGTTATTACTTTCAGTTCAGTTTGAGTTAGTTGGGGACCTGTCCCAATGGATCTCGAGTTCATGGAGTAGTATAGGCTTTGTCAGACTAGTTACCAGACTGTGGCTGTATTGAGATTTCTAGTATTGTGGTTGTTTGGACTAAGTACTATCTTCGTATTTACTTTTATTTGATATGATAGTGCCAGTGTTTTGTATATTTCTTCTTGAATGAGTTATTATAAGAAGTGATAGGCTCAAAGGGTTAGCTTGGGGCTACTTGTAGACCTAAGAACCATGTGACATTTCGGGAGGTGATTTTGGGTCATTACAAACTTCGTATCATAGCAAGGTTTTAAAGAAGTCCTAGGGAGTCTGACAAGCTGTGTTGAGTAGAGTCTTGATCATCGGTGTGTAGTGCGCCTCATATATAAGCAAGAGGCTACAAGACATTTTAGGAAAAATTTATTTCTTTCTTTCATATTCCATCATGCCTGCAGTTGTCCCTCTCATCTAATAATTTATACTCTTCTATTTCAGAAAATGCCTCTTCGAAGAGCGAATGCCCACAGAAATGATAATGAACAACCCCCACCTGTTGATCCTTTAAATGAGACTGTGTCTCATGCTGAGTTTTGGGCATCCTTTCAGGTGTTAGTCCAAGTAGTCACCGCTAATGTTTAGGCAATAACCAGGCCGCAGTAGCAAATCAGTAGGGAGGTGATTTAGCTACTGCTAGGATCTGTGATTTTATGCAGATGAATCCACCAAAGTTTTATGGGTCTAAGTTAGGTGAGGACCCACAGTTGTACCTTTAGGAGGTAAGAAAGATCACAAAGGTAATGTATGTTTTTGAGAAGGAAAGTATTGAGTTAGCATCTTACAGGTTGAAGGACATAGCTTATGATTGGGTTGTATCATGGAGGAAGAGTGGAGGTGAGGATGTTGCTCCTATGACTTGACAGGTGTTCCAAGATACATTCTTGGACAAGTTTTTTCTGCTTGAGATGAGAGAAGCAAAGATTGAGGAGTTTATGAACTTGAGGCAGGGCTCCATGACTGTTAACGAGTACTGTTTTAAGTTCAACCAGTTGGCCAAGTATGCTCCTGATTTAATTTCTGACACCCGAGCTAGTATGAGTAAATTCATGATCAATGTTTCTGGTTTGGTGCTAAAGAAGTGTAGGACTATGATGCTGCAAAGGGATATGGATCTAGCTAGGTTGATAATGCATACATAGCAGATAGAGGTGGATAATATTAGAGAGAGAGAGACAGAGTGAGGGGTAATAAGAGGGCTAGATCTGAGCAGCATGAATATAGTCAGCCTAGGTTCCATGGAGGAAACCTTCCTCAGTTTCAGAGCATCCATCTATTCTAGCGCCTTCATCAACTAGTTTTCCTACGCCTAGAGACAGGCTGGAGCAAGGGAGCAGGTCTTTTATGTCTAAGTTGAAGAACAGTGTTGGTAACAGGCCCCATAATCATCCTTGTGCTAAGTGTGGTAGGGATCATCTTGGTGAGTGTTTTGCAGATTTGAAGGGTTGTTTTGGTTGTGGTAAGTAGGGCCACAGACTTAGAGATTTTCTGCATGCTAAGTAGCAGACCAGAGACACCCAACCTCAGTAATAGACTAATAGTACACCAGCTCTTGTCCTTCATCCTCTTCCTGTTTAGGGCGTTTCATCTAGCACTGCTGGTGGTCAGTGCCAGAATAGATTCTATGCCTTACCATCCCATCAGGAGTAGGAGAACTCTCCCGATGTTGTTAATGGTATGCTCCACATCTTTTGTTTTAATGTTTATGTGTTGTTGGACCCCGGGTCAAGTCTCTCCTATGTGATCCCACTTGTGGCTGTGAGTTTCAAAATGAGTTTTGAAAATATTTCTGAGCCTTTCCTAATTTATACTCCCGTAGGGGAGTCAGTTGTTGCTAAACAATTATACAGAGATTGTTCTGTTACTGTTCTTCATAAATTCATACTTTCTAATTTAATAAAGTTAGACATGGTGGATTTTGACCTTATTTTGGGTATAGATTGGTTTCATTCTTGTGATGCATCTATAGACTATCGTACCTATGTGGTTAAGTTTTGATTCCCTGATGAGCCAGTTTTTGAGTGGTTTGGGAGTTCAGTATCTCCTAAGAGTCATTTTATCTCCAATCTCAAAGCCAAAAAGCTAATATCCAAGGGTTCCATCTATCACCTAGTTAGATTCAAAGACACTAAGTCTGAAGCTCCAACTATTTAGTCGGTCGATATTGTTAATAATTTTTCAGATATTTTTTTGAAAAATCTCCCAAGGGTACCTCCCGATAGAGAGATAGAATTTGGGATTGACCTTCTTCCTTCCTGACACTCATCCTTTTTTTATTCTGCCATACTATATGGTACCTGCTGAGCTTAAGGAGTTGAAAGAGCAACTTAAATATCTTTTAGAAAAAGGTTTCATAAGGCCTAGTATTTCTCCTTGGGGCACACCTGTTCTATTCATGTGGAAGAAAGATGGTTCTTTGCATATGTGCATTGACTATCATCAGCTTAACAAGGTCACAGTCAAACATAAGTATCCTCTTTCAAGAATTGATAACCTGTTTGATCAGTTGCAAGGTGCAAGTTATTTCTCTAAGATAGACCTTAGATCCAGCTATTATCAACTTAAAATGAGGGAATATGATATTCCAAAGATAATATTCTGAACCTGCTATGGTATCTTTGAGTTTCTAGTCATGTCTTTCAGGCTAACCAATGCCCCAACAACTTTTATGGACCTCATGAATTGAGTTTTCAAGCAATATCTTGATATGTTTGTCAGAGCGTTCATAGATGACATCTTTGTGTACTCCTGCAGTAAGCATGATCATGTAGATCACCTTAGAATTGTCTTGTAAACTCTTAGAGGTCACCAATTGTTTGCCAAATTCAGTAAATGTGAATTTTGGCTTAGGTTTGTAGCCTTTCTGGGTCATATTATTTCAGCCGAAAGTATTAGAGTTGATCCCCAAAAGATAGAAGCTATAAGAAATTAGCCTAGACCTATCTCTCCGTCTGACATTAGAAGTTTCTTAGGTATAGAGGTCTACTACTGTTTTTTTGTTGAAGCTTTCTCTTCTAATGCGTCTCCTATGACCCGGTTGACCCAAAAAAAGTTAAGTTCCAGTGGTCAGATTCCTATGATAAGAGTTTTCAAGAGTTGAAGACTCGACTTACTTCATCCCCTGTGTTGACTTTGCCTGATGGTACAGATAGTTTTGTGGTGTATTGTGATGCCTCTAGAATTGGTTCGTCTTGTGTGTTAATGCAAAGAGGTAAGGTTATACCCTATGCCTCTAGACAGTTAAAGCCGCATGAGAAGAATTACCTAACTCATGATCTTGAGTTAGCTGTTGTGGTCTTTGCTTTGAAAATATTGAGACACTACCTTTATGGTGTTCATGTTGATGTGTTTACTAATCAAAAGAGCCTGCAGTATGTATTTACTTAGAAGAAGTTGAATCTTAGGCAGAGAAGGTGGTTAGAGTTGTTAAAAGACTATGATATGAGTGTATTGTATCACCCGAGCAAGGCCAATGTAGTGGCAGATGCCCTTAGCAGATTGTCTATGGGTAGTGTTACTCATGTAGAGAAAGGTAAGAAAGATTTAGCTCATGAAGTGCATTATCTGGCTAGATTGGGTATTAGGTTTCTTGATTCAACTGAGGGAAGTACTTTGGTGCAAAGTAGTTTCGAATCCTCTTTAGTTTTGACAGTAAAGGAGAAGCAAGATAGAGATCCTAGTTTGGTCAGACTAAAGGAGACAGTTAAGGACCAAAAGGTAAAGGTTTTATCCTAATGGGGAGATGGCGTGTTGAGATTGTAGGGTAGATTATGCATTCCGTGTGTTGATGATCTGAGGTAGAGGATTATGGCTAAAGTGAATGGCGCGCGGTATTCTATTCATCCCGACACTACCAAGATGTACCGCGACTTGCGCGAAATCTATTGGTGGAATGGTATGAAGAAGGATATAAATGAGTTTGTAGCAAAGTGTGAAATGTCCCAATAGGTTAAGGTATAACACCAAAGGTCTGGTGGTGTGATGCAAGAGTTTAGTATACCCACTTAGAAGTGGGATATGGTGAATATGGACTTCGTGATCGGGTTACCTCTTTTGCATCATAATCATAATTCTATTTGGGTTGTTGTAGATAGGCTGACTAAGTCTGCGCACTTCTTTCCCGTGCATACATCTTATACAACAGAGGATTATGGTAGATTGTATATCCAGGAGTTAGTCAGGCTGCACGAAGTTTCCTCGTCTATCATTCGGATAGGGTTACTCAATTTATTTCTCAGTTTTGGAGGGCGTTTCAATAGAGTCTTGCTACCCAAGTTCTTTTGAGTTTCTCTTTTCATTCACGGACAGACGGTCAGGCTGAGAGGATCATTTAGACCCTAGAAGATATGCTGAGGGCGTGTGTTGATTTTAAAGGTAGTTGGGATGAGCATTTGCTATTGATAGAGTTCGCCTATAACAATAGTTACCATGCTAGCATCAGGATGGAACCATTTGAGGCCTTGTATGGTAGGAGATGTAGATCACCCATAGGTTGGTTTGAAGTGGGTAAAGCTGTCATGATTGGGCCTGATGCAGTATTTGAAGCAATAGAGAAAGTTAAGTTGATTAGAGAGGGGTTAAAGACAGCTAAGAGTCATCAAAAGTCATATGCCAATGTGAGGAGAAGAGATCTTGAGTTTGAAGCGGGTGATTTAGTGTACTTGAAGATTTCGCCCATGAAAAAGGTGAAGAGGTTTGGTAAAAAGGGAAAGCTTCGTCCCCATTATGTTGGGCCCATATAGATTTTTGAGCCGTGTATTCTATTTGATGAGATTCCCATTGAGATCCTAGTTATTCAGATCCGTAAGCTGAGTAACAAAGAGATTCCCTTGATCAAAATGTTGTGGCGGAACCAGTCAGTTGAGGGTGCTACTTGGGAGGCAGAAACAAACATGCGAGCCAAGTACCCGCACCTCTTTTTCACGAGTTCATATCGATCTGAAGGTATTATTCTTCCTTAATTCAGTCCTTCTAATCTAAAGTTCAGCTATATATCTATTCTTGCATGAGCTCTTGCAATTTCCAAGGTATTCAAGAGTTTTGAAAGATTTTGAGCCCGTTTAGCAAATTGCTTCAGCTATGTGTACTCTATTTTCCTATGTTCTTAGTCTAACTAGTGATATTCAAGGACGAATGTTTCCAAGGGGGAGATATTGTAAGACCCCGTAAAGTTCTCTTGTAGTCCGAGCCTTAGAGCGTGTCAAGTGAAGTCTAATTCCGACCCTAAAATATTGAGAAAAGACTTCCCAAGTGACTAGTATTTAAACCATGTAGAATTTTCTTAAATTTGATGGACCATTGCAACCAAGAAAGAAACTCCCTTTCCTATCCCAAGTGCGACGGCCAGGATGACGGGTCGTCAAGGATGCGACGGACCATCGCTGAGACCATTACCACTAAGGCAGTGTGGTCTCATCCTAGCCAATGTGCGACGGACGTTTCGACGAACCATCAAGACTGTGAAATACTGTTGCTACGACTGTCACATCAAGGCAGTGTGTCTTTTTCCGATCGGCATGTGATAATTGATCCGACGGACCATCAGGCTAGCGATGGTCCATCACTTCGACCGTCGCAGCCCCCGTTCAGTATTTTTAACTCATTTTTAAAAGGGCTTTTTGTTTTGTCTACTCTTTTATCAACCAGATATATTCCAAATGAAGCAAATGGCTTCATTCATTATCCAAAACACAAGAGAGCTAGGGTTTATCCCTCAAGATCAAATCTAAAACTCTTTTCCAACAAATCCAAGAACTCACCATAGATTCTACAAATTGAGTTGAGATTTGAGTTCTCCAAGTTCAAGGGTTGCAAGAACCCTCTATCAAGAGTAAGAAGAAGAGTTTAAAGCAAGCTTTTTCATCCAATTTTATAATCTAAGGTATGCGGGGTTTTGAACATGGGTAATCCTTTCACCCTTATGCCCAAAGGCTTATTTAAACTACAATTTTCTGTAACTTGTGAGATTTTACATGAAATTGAATTAGGGTTTTTCACCCATTGTTATTGGTTGCAAGATTTTGATGTTTCCCATAAATTGAGAGTCTAATAGCATGATTTTGCATGTTTTCTTAAGAAATTGAAGCTGGGTTTATACCCTATGTTGTTACTCCTTGAGAATTTAAGAGTTTCAATGTTCTAGAAATTGGAGTATATGAGTATGTTGATATTTTGAGACAAATTGTTGTAGCTTCTAGATTTCTACATGCATTATGAACCTATATGTTATCTATTATACATTATGATGAGTTTCAACTTGAGATTGAATTATGGGTCATTAAGCCCTACTTGAGACTTGCAATTTTATGAACTTTTGTGCTATAAACACCCATAATTTGAGTATTCTGAGATTATTGAGAAATATTTTAACCTAATGGTCATAGAGCTTTGAAATTCACTTTACTACATGAGATTACAGATTTGATTTTTGGGTTCTTAGGAACCATGAAATTATTTTGAAAGTGGATTTTTATGAGATTAGCAAGATAAACTAAAGAGAGTAGTATTTAGCAACGAGTTGGATAAGTTACTATGGTTTCTTACTCTAGAACTACGTTCCACCATAGGTTTGAGATTTTGGGCCTAACGCTGAGATGATTGGGCCCGAGACCGAGATAAGTGATCACTGAGTTGAGGTTATACTCCTTGGCAAGAGTATGACACCTCTCCCTAATGTGAGGTTTCTTCCTTAGGAGGACAAGATGTTGGACTCCATGTAGCTTCTATGGTTTATGTCGGTTAAAAGAACCTCCCTAAACTAAAGTATTTTCCATTTAGATAGAATATTTTCCCTAAAGCTTTGAGATGAGATATTTTCTGAAGTGAACGAATTGCTTTTAAGTATTTTCCAAAGAAGGAAGTAGTTTTCTCTACTAATACGAGTTGATCACCGATTTTTAAACTAAAGTTATATGATTCTGAGTTCCAAGTGTTTGAGTCCAAAAGAGTTATAAGTTCTTGAGCATTAAAGAAGTTTTACTCTCCATGAGATATATGCTGAGTTTGAAAGTATTGTTTAAAGGTTTGTTTAGTCTTCGAGTAATGAGAATAAGAGAAGAGTTTAGATTTTTTAGGCTAAAGTATAATGACTCATGAGATTTTTGTTACATGCTTCATTCTACATGATTTATGAGCTTTATATTTTGACATATTCAAGCCATGTGAGTCATTCCTAATTGCATGCATGATTTGATTGAAGAGTATTGATACTATTTTTATATAAATGCATACACCCACATATACTCAGTACATTCCCAAGTGCTGATCCACCTATACGTCTATGTGCTACATTGTCTTATAATGTAGGTTCAGGAGCTCATTCCCAGACTCGTCGGTGATTTTTGAGTACCTTTGTCTACATCTTCCCATTTGTGAGTCCTCATGGTTCGAGGACCTATCTTCAGATATTTCAATATTTGAGTGTTTCTGTTATTACTTACAGTTCAGTTTGAGTCAGTTGGGGGCCTGTCCCAACGGCTCTTGAGTTCATAGAGTAGTAGAGGCTTTATTAGACTAGTTATCAGACTGTGGTTGTGTTGAGATTTCCAGTATTATGGTTGTTTGGACCGAGTATTATCTTCGTATTTCCTTTCATTTGATATGACAGTGCCAGTGTTTTGTATATTTCTTCTTGAATGAGTTATTATGAGAACTGATAGGCTAAAAGGTTAGCTTGGGGCTACTTGTAGCCCTAAGAACTATGTGACATCCCAGGAGGTGATTTTGGGTCGTTACATTTAGAGACAAGACTTAATCGAAGGACTTTTAAACAATAAGTTGCACCTCATGGGAAAGAGTTGATACTACCACATTGTGGCATGATTTATGAGATGTTTTATAAATCAAAGACTTTTAAACAACAAAATATGCCCCATGAACAAGAGTTGACACCACCACATTATGCCTTGATTTATGAGATGTTCTATAACTCTTGCCTTAGAGGCAAGACTTAGCCTAAGAACTTTTAAACAACAAGTTATTCCCTATAAAAAAGAGTTAACACTACCACATTATTTTGAAAATTAAAATTAAAAAATGAGAAATGTTAAAAATAAAAACAATTGAGACAAATGAATTTTAAAAAATAAATAATAATGTTTGAGAAAAAAAAAGAAAAAAAGAAAAAAAAAGAATAAAAGCAAAATAAAGGTTGAGACAAATGGATTAAAACAAGAAAAAAAGAAAGAAGAAGAAAAAATAAAAATCAAGGAAAAAAAAAAATAAAAAGAAATAAAAATAGAAATTGAGAGACAAATAAACACTAAAAGTGTAATGACATATAGAGGGGGAAAATGTACTTGTTTTATCCATAAAATAAAAAGAATACTAGTTTTTAAAGTCCTTTTTTATGGGGGCGGGAGGGAGGGGGGGTGTGCGCAAAAATACAAAGTCACGCACTATGGGTTCATCCCCATGTAGTTTCGTGTAGTTAATCAATATCTAATTCACAAAAGAACACTTACAAAAAATAGTGTATGTTTCAGCAAAATGAGAGAGCCCTCAGCTTAACTTTCAAAATTACCATTCATAACCTCTCATTCACTTTTTTTTTTTTTGCTTTTTAGTTTCCTTTTTATCTCTTCTATCTCTATCATCTATTTTGTCTTCTTTTTTTTTCGTTTCTTTTCCTCTGTTTTATCTCTAGTCTCTACTTCTTTTTTTTTCTTCTTTCGCTCGCACTTATATTTGTATGTTATAGCTCACACCATAATTTATATTTTTATGCAATTCACACTTGTATTTTAAAGAATTATTTTATATTTATATTTTATATTAGATTGTATATTGTATTTGTATTTTGTGATTTTATTTTATTTATTTTTATATTTGTATTTGTATTCTATTTTCGTCAATGCATCTGTATTTCTATAAAACGATTTTGTATTTGTATTTATAATTGGACCACATATTTGTATTTATAACTTCATTTATTTCATTTGTTTGTATTTGAATTTGTAGTTGACAACATCATTTGTATTTATAAATAATTTAAATAAAATATTATATTTTTTTTATGAATACTAGTATTTATATTCATTGATATGAATTATAGTTTATTTATAAAAAATTAAAAATATAAATAATAAATTATAAAAATATAAATATTAAATTATATAAATACAAATATTACATTTGTATTAAATAATACATGTTTATATAACTTGAACCATACACATAAAGATATACCAACACAAATGATAAAATTGGCATATAAATGCTAACGGTACATTTGTATTGAATGACACATTGCATATTAGTATATTTAAGACTCAAGCAAACACAATTTATCCATACGTTTATTTGTATACGAATATAAATAATAAATTATACATATTTACGGTTAAACTATTCAAGCACAAATAAAATATTTATTTAAATATCTAATATGATACAAATAAATAAAAAATATAAAATATAAAATACAACAACATTAAATGAGAAATAAAATACACAAAACAAAAAAAAAGAAAAAAAGAAGGAGAAAAAATGACCAAAGAAACAGAAAAATGAACGAAAAAAATGAAAAAAAAAGAAAAAAAAGCAAAGGGAAACAAAAAAAATGAAAAAAAATTTATAAAAAACGAGAGAAAATTGAAATGGAAAAAAGAAACGGAAAAAGAATGAAAAAAAGGAAAAAAAGGAAAAAGGAGAAAAAGAAGAAAAAAGCTTCGAAAAGAAAAAAAAGAAAGAGAAATAAAAGATAGAGAAAGAGAAAAAAAGAAAAGAAAGAGACTATAAATTGTATTTAATTGACAAGACAAATTATGCTTAGGTAAATAGGATAATTAGTAACTTATGATTGCTAAGTCATATAATTATCCCTTCACAAAATAATGATACGATGGCCATTTCGATCTTCGATTTAGTTTTATCAAATTTTGATTCAATTTTTTATTTTTATTTTTATTATTAAAAAAATAGAGTCAAACAACTCAGAATGTCACTCGTGTAAGTAAAATATTTAGCAAATTCACTAAACTTAATCTAGTATCAAAGAATTCACCCAATTTATTACTTTTCTTTTGCAAAGTCTCACTACATGATTTGTCAACTTAGTAGAATAAATTAATTTTTAATTTCATATAAACATAAATCTCACTATGATAAAATATTAGAAGACTTAGGTCGCGAATATCTTGTATAATTCTTTCATAGCTGTCAATTCTTCTCCGTTTTGGGTGTATATGGTGTTTAGCAGTTCGTAGTCAAAACATGTTTTTACTAGGCTTGAGTTAGTTTTCGGTAGTGCGATTAGCTTGTTATATCCCTGTAATTTTTGGGTTATATAGTTGGTATTTGGTTCTTGGATGTTTGTTCATAATTTCAGCTTTCTTTTCGCTTAGACTTATTCCCGATTTTTCTATTATATCTGTAAATTGTTCCAATAATTTTATATGTTCTTCTTTAGTTTTTGTATATAATAATATATCATCCATGTATACTATGCAATTAGGTAATTGTTTAAAATAATTATCCATAAAATGTTGATATCTACCTGGTGCATTTTTATATCCAAAGGGTAATACATTCCACTCATAAAATCCTTGTGGTACCGTAAATGCGGTTAATTCTTTAGATTCTTCTTCTAACTTTAGATGGTAAAATCCTGATTTAAAATCGAATTTGCTAAAATAATTATATCCTTGTATTTGTCTTATTTTTAATATCTTATTTGGTATTGGATAATTATATGTTATAGTTTTTGCATTTAAATTTCTATAATCAATAACCATCCTACTTTTTCCTCTTTTTTGTTCACTATGTTTATTTACTATAAATGTTGGACTATTATGTTTACTATTACTTTTTTGTATATATTATTTTTCTAATAATTCATCTATATGCATTTTAAATTCTTTTAAGTCGTCAAAATTATAGGTTAATGGTTTTTGGGTTATTATACTGTTTTTATCTATTAATTCAATTTTTATGGTAGTTTTATATTTTTCCCATCCTTTTAATGGATCTTCACTATATAATTGTTCTAATTTTTTCTTAACTATTTCTATCTTATTTATTGAAAATATAATTATTTCTGTTATATTTATCGAGAATACTACTAGTTCTATTGTATCTTCAGTAGTTTTTATATTTTCTAACTTTTGTGTAATTTTTTCACTTCCTTTTATCCAATCAGTTTTCTTTCTTATTTTATTATTAACTCTTTTTGCTCTTACTTTTTGTTTACATGGTGTTGTAAACCACTAGTCGTTTCTAGTTATTATATGTGGGTATAGTTTATCTAAAAATGGCATTCCTAAAAGTATATCTTTTGACGTTAGTTCATAATTATAAATTTCTTCTATTGTTAATATCTTATCTCATATTTGTGCTTTTACATTCCTAGCTTTATAAGCAATTAAACTTCCTTCATTATTAAATCTTTTAACTATTATTGGTGTTTTTAGTTTATCCCATTTACTTTCTGGTAAGCAATTACGTCTACATAAATTAGCTTCTGCTCCTGTATCTATCATAGGCGTATAATATCTACTGTAATATCCTTCCACTACTATCTTCATTAATACGTATATTTTCAATTTTATGTTAAGGCTCTTTTTAAGAATAATTTCTCTCTATTATATGTTAAGGTTAATTGTGTATGTTCTATATTATATGGTTTTACTTGTTCTAACCATTTTATTCCTAATATTATATCTGCTTTTTGCATTTCTTCTTTTACTTCAAATTCTATTTTTATTTTTCTAACTCCTATTATTATTATTCTTTTTCTGATATGTTTTTATTATTTATTAAGCTTCTTGGTAGATCTGGGCACATATCATTATCAATTTTTATTTCTTCATTTTTTTACTAGATATTTTGCTATATAATTTTCTTCTTGTCCTGTATTTAAGAGTATTAAATATTCTTTTTCATTTATTTTTCCTGTTATGTAATATTGGTTTAAATTACTTATTAAATTTGTTTCATAACTTGTTCTTTTTTATGAGCTTGATGATTCTGGTTTTTCATTAGCTATTCTTTTTGTTGTACTTATTCTATCATTTACTATTTCTAAATTTTCTTCTATATCTATGTCTCTATAGCTATAATCATTATAATCTATTGTTTTTACAATTTGTTCGAATAGGCTTTCTATTCGTATCTTGTTAATCTTATTTTTTCCTGTTATTTTATGTTTTGTTGTTAATACATATAAATTTTTGCATCTTGTTGTAAATATTTTATTTCCTGGAGTTAATTCTATTCCTGATATCTTCCAATATAATACTAGTGATTTATCTATATTTCTATCTGTTACCGCTAATGAATAATTTGCACTTATTATAAATTTAAATTTTTGGTATATTAAATTTCCTTTTACGGCAGTTATTATACTTTTTTCTATAGGTTTTATTATTTTGTCATCTGCTAGATATAATTCTATCGGTGTATTTATTCCTTCTCTAAAACATGCTTTTATTAATATTTCTGTACCTCCAAGTTGTACATATTTTATTGGATCTCCTTTACTTTTTATATCATTTATCTCTTTATTAATTATTTTTTTTGTTACTAGTGGTATACTAGCTTTACCTTTTGCATATCTACAGTCTATTACATGTTTTTTTTGGCATACTACATAATATTCATTTTTTTTTTCTAGTAAAAATATTTTTTATTGTTGGTATTTTAAATATTTTTTCTACACTTAAATCTAATTCTTTTCCTTTTATTTCATCAAATATGTTGCTGTCAAATATTATTTTTTGTTCTGTTCCTTCATCATTTAAATATTCTTCCTTTGTTATTATTTTTATATCTTCTTCAGTCATTTGATTCATTTATTTCACTATCTATTTCTGTATCTGTTTCTTTCTCTGAAATTTCATATATACTATCCTCACTTTCTAATTCATAATCTATATAATCTATCTGTATATATTCTGTATTATCTATTTTTATTTCTGATATTTGTTTATTTTTTGGGTTTTTAGGTAATTTACAATCTCTAGCTAAATGTCCTAACTTTCCACAATTATAACAAGTACATTCTTTTATAGATTTCTTCTTTCTATATGGTCTTTTATTTTTATAATTTTTCACATAATATCTTTTTCTTGGTTTCTTGTATTTGTATTTTGATTTTTTATATTTTTTATGTCTTTTTCTTTTCTTATAGTATCTTTCTTCACATCCAAATTGAGGAGCTATTTTATTTTTGCAACATGCTAAATTTCTTATTAATGTTTTTTCCATTTTTAATTCTTCTCTATATTTTTCACATAAGTTTCTATACCATTGTTGTAAATATTTTATTCTTGCTCCTAACGTATCTACTATTTTTGCTTCTTCCCAACTTTTTATTATCTTTGAACTAAATGATTCGGGTAATTTATTAAAATATAATTTTCTTATTTCCTTACTTTCTTCTATACTATATGCTCCTTTATAATAATATTCTTTAAATGCACAAGTATATTCGTCTATATAACACATATTACATATTGTTAATTTTAACATTAAATTCCTGTTTGTATCTTTTTCTTCATCTTGTTCTTCTTCTATTGTTGTCATACTACCAAATTCATCTTTTATAGCCGTTTCATATTTTTTTAATAATTCAATAGGTGTTAGTTTAGTTGTTGTTGATGATGTTCCTTCCATGAGTTTATTAGCTCTTAATACTTTCTTACTATTTTCAGTTAAGTTTGAAAACCATAGTTTTACTGATCCTATTAATGTTCTTTCTGTATATTCTGGTGCATCTGTTATGTTTATATTATTATCTAATAATTATTTTGTCATATATCCTATCCATAATTGTATTGTTTTTGCTGTATCTATTACACAGTCTAGGTCTAAAAAATTATAATTTTTATTAACTATTTGTTTTGGTGTCCATTTATCATATTCATTGTATCTTTTAAATTTACTCTTATAATATATCGGTTTTCTTATTTCTGTTGTTTTAGGTATTATATTGTCATCTTCTTTTTTATCAAGAGTATTTATTTCTGTGTTGGTATTTTCTAAGTTTTCTTCATTAATTACTTCTTGTTTTTCGTTGATTTCTAAATTTTTTATATCTGTTAATATTTCGATATATGTTTCACTATCTTCTGAGTCATAATTATCTGTTTCTTCAACATCTATATTATTTATTTCTAATTTTTCCTTAAATTGATTTATCTCGTTCAGTAATTTTTGCTCTCTATCTTTTTCTTCTTTTCTTTTTGTCTTTGTTCGTACAAATCTTTTAACATTTGTAGTTCTTTTTCTAATTCAGCAATTCTACTATTTTTAGTTTCTTCTATTTTTCGTATTTCTTCCGTAGTTTGTTGTTTAATTTTTTCTATTTCTTTTTTTCTATCTATTTCTTTATTTTCTTTTTTCTATTCTTACCATTGCCGTTAGTTTATCTTCTAATTTTAATTCTTCTTTTTCTAACATTAGATATAAATGTTCACCTATTTTCTTATATCTTCTTCTTAGATTAGAAAATACTATTTTTATTTTTGATCCTTCGTGATTTTCGTATATTTTTTCATCTATTATGAATTCTTCTTTGTTCATTTTATTGTGAATAGTTCATGTTGGTATATATATTCTAAACTATCTATTTGTGATTCAAATTTTGATATTTCAACTTTTTGTGTATTTATTGAGTTTTTACTAACTCCGATAAATATATTATAATGTAGTCTTTCTTTTCTTATTTTTAATTCTTTACGTTTTTCAGAAATAAAGTGTTTTAATTCTTTGTATTTTTGCTCTTTATTCATTTAAATCATTTTTATAATATCTTGGTGGATATCTAAATCTAATTTTATCATAATTAGGTGGTATGTGTCTCATTCTTCTAGATTTTAAATGGATTATTAATTTTTCTTCAATACTAGATATTAATGTAATTAGGTAAGCTAATCTTTGTGGATTTTCTTTTGTTTTATTTAGACTTATATATTCTGAATAATTACTAATTAAAGATTCTTTAGTTTTTCTAAAAGCTTCTCTATTTTTAAATGGTCTTCTCATAGTTAATTCAATAAATAACTAACTCTAACATGTATCTTGCTTGTGTACTTTTTAAATTACTGGGCTCTGATACCATTTGTAGGGGGGTGCGGATAACTAGTTTATATAAAGTGTGGATAACTAGTTTATATAAAATAGATTTATTATATCTAATGAATCTATTCTTTTTTGTGCGTGGATATTTCTTAGATTTTGTTTCAATATTTTTTAATAATTTATTCCTTTTGTAAGATGTATCCATTGATTTATTTGGTTTATTATTTTATCCCGTAGTAACTGCAGAGTTACAAATTTCTATATAATAATTTATCCTATATGTACCATAGTATATATCTAATTCTAGATTTTCTATGTTATTTATTATCTTGTGTTGTTCTTCTCGTAGTGAGGTTTTTAAATTATGTAAACTATCACATGTACTTTTTTCTAAATTTTCTAAGGTTTCTTCTATCCATATTAACTTTTCTTTTAAATTTTCCATTATTTTTCTAATTTGGTTTCTATACTTAATTTCATTATTTAGATTATCTTGGTTTTCTCTAGTTTTTCTAATATATTCTAACATCTTTGATCTGAATAATATCCTTCTGGGTAAATTTCTTCGTATATCAGTTCTAGCGAATTTATGGTGTCAATTTCGTAGTCTATTACTTTTTCTAATATTATTTTCTTAATATCTATAATTTCTATATCTTTAAGTATACATAAGATTAAAACCTTAAGATAGTCTAAATCGTCTATTTTCTAAAATTGGTATTTTATAGTTCCTTGTTTTAGCCTTAGTAGTTTTTGCATATTTTTATTAAGAGATTTATTTTTATTTTTCATGTATTTGTCTATATTTGTTTTCATCCGTTTTTCTAGTAACTGTATATTTCGCATATCTTTTTCTAAAAATTCTACGTAAATTATCATGATAAGTATTTTAGAGAAGGGATAGATACACCGATAGAATTATATCTAGCAGATGACAGAATTATAAAACCTATAGAAAAAAGCATAATAACTACCGTAAAAGGAAATTTAATATACCAAAAATTTAAATTCATAATAAGTGCAAATTATTCAGTAGCAGTAATAGATAGAATTATAGATAAATCACTAGTATTATATTGGAAGATATCAGGAATAGAATTAACCCCAGGAAGTAAAATATTTACAGCAAGATGCAAAAATTTATATGTATTAACAACAAAACATAAAATAACAGGAAAAAATAAAATTAACAAGATACGAATAGAAAGCCCGTTTGAAGAAATTGTAAAAATAATAGATTATAATGATTATAGCTATAGAGACATAGATATAGAAGAAAATTTACAAATAGTAAATGATAGAATAAGTACAACAAAAAGAATAGCTAATGAAAAACCAGAATCATCAAGCTCATCAAATAGAACAAGTTATGAAACAAATTCAATAAGTAATTTAAACCAATATTACATAACAGGAAAAATAAGTGAAAAGAATATTTAATACTTTAAATACAGGATAAGAAGAAAATTATATAGCAAAATATTTAGTAAGAGATGAAGAAATAAAAACCAATAATGATATGTGCCCAGATCTACCAAGAAATTTAATAAATAATAAAAATATAGCAGAAAAAGAAATAATAATAGGAGTTAGAAAAATAAAAATAGAATTTGAAGTAAAGGAAGAAATGCAAAAAGCAGATATAATATTAGGAATAAAATGGTTAGAACAAGTAAAACCATATAATATAGAACATACACAATTAACCTTAACATATAATAGAGAGAAATTATTCTTAAAAAGAGCCTTAACATAAAAATGAAAATATATGTATTAATGAAGATAGTAGTGGAAGGATATTATAGTAGATATTATACGCCTATGATAGATACCGGAGCAGAAGCTAATTTATGTAGACATAATTGCTTACCAGAAAGTAAATGGGATAAATTAAAAACACCAATAATAGTTAAAGGATTTAATAATGAAGGAAACTTAATTACTTATAAAGCTAGGAATGTAAAAGCACAAATATGGGATAAGATATTAACAATAGAAGAAATTTATAATTATGAACTAACATCAAAAGATATACTTTTAGGAATGCCATTTTTAGATAAACTATACCCACATATAATAACTAGAAACGACTGGTGGTTTACAACACCATGTAAACAAAAAGTAAGAGCAAAAAGAGTTAATAATAAAATAAGAAAGAAAACTGATTGGATAAAAGGAAGTGAAAAAATTACACAAAAGTTAGAAAATATAAAAAACACTGAAGATATAATAGAACTAGTAGTATTTTTGATAAATAAAACAGAAATAACTATATTTTTAATAAATAAGATAGAAATAGTTAAGAAAAAATTAGAACAATTATATAGTGAAGATCCATTAAAAGGATGGGAAAAACATAAAACTACCATAAAAATTGAATTAATAGATAAAAACAGTATAATAACCCAAAAACCATTAACCTATAATTTTGACGATTTAAAAGTGATTAAAATGCATATAGATGAATTATTAGAAAAACAATATATACAAAAAAGTAATAGTAAACATAATAGTCCAACATTTATAGTAAATAAACATAGTGAACAAAAAAGAGAAAAAAGTAGAATGGTTATTGATTATAGAAATTTAAATGCAAAAACTATAACATATAATTATCCAATACCAAATAAGATATTAAAAATAAGACAAATACAAGGATATAATTATTTTAGCAAATTTGATTGTAAATCAGGATTTTACCATCTAAAGTTAGAAGAAGAATCTAAAGAATTAACCGCATTTACAGTACCACAAGGATTTTATGAATGGAATGTATTACCATTTGGATATAAAAATGCACCAGGTAGATATCAACAGTTTATGGATAATTATTTTAAACAATTACCTAATTGTATAGTATACATAGATGATATATTATTATATACAAAAACTAAAGAAGAACATATAAAATTATTAGAACAGTTTACAGACATAATAGAAAAATCAGGAATAAGTCTAAGCGAAAAGAAAGCTGAAATTATGAAAAACCAGATAGAATTTTTAGGAATACAAATAGATAAAAGTGGAGTAAAAATGCAACAACATATAGTACAAAAAATAATAAATTCAAAAGAAGAATTAGATACAAAAAAGAAATTACAATCATTTTTAGGATTAGTAAACCAAGTAAGAGAATATATTCCAAAATTAGCAGAAAACTTAAAACCACTGTAGAAAAAATTAAAAAAGGATATAGAATATAACTATAATGAAGAAGATAAAAAACAAGTTCAAAAAATAAAATTACTTTGTAAAGAATTACCAAAATTACAATTTCCAGATGAAAATAGAAATTTTATATACATAGTAGAAGCAGATGCTAGTGAATATAGTTACGGAGGAGTCCTTAAATATCGATATGAAGCGGAAAAAATAGAACACCATTGTAGATACTACTCAGGTACATTTAATGAGACAGAAATAAAATGAAAAATAAATAGGAAAGAATTATGTTCATTATATAAATGTTTGTTAGCGTTTGAGCCATATATTGTATATAACAAATTTATTGTGCGAATAGATAATACACAAGTACGCTGGTGGCTAACAAAGAAAATACAAAACTCAGTTACAACAAAAGAGATTCGGAGACTAGTTTTAAATATATTAAATTTCACATTTATAATAGAAATGATCAGTACTAACAAAAATGTTATTGAAGATTACATATCAAGACAAAGCTACGCAGACTGAAAATATAGAAGAAGATACTCTAGAAAAAATACTCAACACCCTAACTACGCTTTCCTTGAAAGTGGACAGTATGGGTACTGAGATAGAAAAGCTAAAGACTAATGAAGATAAACTGAAGTCTATAGCTATGAATCAGCTAACTCAGCAGTGTGCAGAGCTATATCGATCGGAAGACAATAAAATTCCAGAGCTAGAAGGAGACGTTGGGACACTCCATAAAACCCATAACATTTATCAATCTACTTCTGCAGGTACAAGCAAAGGAGTTAGTCGACTAAGATACCAAAACACGAACATGAATAAGATATTTGAAAAACCATTTACACCAAAAATACAAAAAGACCATTTATTCATACCCCCACAAGTTACTACATACCGAGATAGCCTAAACCAAGACAAAAAAGTTTATAATTACACAGCCCAGAAATATATAGAAAACATCTATAGAGTACAAACCTTCCTAAACCATAACCCAAGAGCTACAAACATCCAAGAACCAAATACCAACTATATAACCCAAAAATTACAGGGATATAACAAGCTAATCGCACTACCGAAAACTAACCCAAGCCTAGTAAAAACATGTTTTGACTACGGACTGCTAAACACCATATACACCCAAAACGGAGAAGAATTGACAGCTATGGAAGAATTATACAAGATATTCACGACCTATAAAAGAATAACAAAAGGCACTCTATTTTATATAAAGTGTTATACTGCACCCGCGGAGATATTATATGACGAGATAAAACTAGTTATACAAGTCGTAAAGATAGGATTAACGAGAGATATGATTATACCAGAAGATATTGCGCAGCAACTGAAAATACCTAGAATTGAGATACCAGAGTTCTATGCAAATAAAAGACTTATTGGACTAGCTACGATTATACAAGAACTAGCAAATAATTATACTAACGGAAATCCAATATGGAGCTACTATTCGAGAGATCACCAAATGATTTACTCCAATTCAAAAGAGCTACGACCAACAGATATGGAGGATGTAAGACAATGGATAATGACACTACTCAACCCAGAGAAACAATCTACTGCACGAGCTATTAAAAAAGGATTTATTTCTGATGGACTACTAACAAGATATTGTAAAATAATTGGACATAAATATCCAGATCACCAATATTCGAGGTGTAATGGAGAAGATAATATTATTCCAGAAGTACATCTAGAATAAAAAATCAAGAAGACAAGATGACAACTGGAAGATAAGATCAGGAGCAATAATGGAGATATAGCAGATACGACAAAATCAACGGAGACAAGATATTTATTGTACAGCTTTTAGTTACGTAAAAGTTTTCAAAATTATTGAAAACTACTATTCTTGTAAAGACTACTTTTTAGACTTAGACTTTTAGGTAGTCTAGAAAATAGACTTTAGGACTTTTTGAGTTTTTGTTTTTTAGCTTTTTTGTTTTCATCCTTTGATCAGAAAACATATAAAGTGTTTGTAAAATTCATTCTATAAATAAAGAAGGCAGAAGGCATTGCAAAGCAAGCCTTCTCACGTTCAAGCAAAAACTCTCTCCATTCCGTAACAAATATTTTGCCTAGTTAATTACATACATACTTCAATGGAAAAAGCTATGGAGAAACAAACCTCAAAAATATCAAAGCTACCAGAACAGGTATATCTATTTATGATTATGAATAGCTAAATTCATAATTCCCAACAATCATGATATGATAAAATAAATTCATATTAGTTGCTTTATAGTAGAATTATTCGAAAAATAATATGTTAAGAAGTTTATTAGCAAAGTGGAAACGGAGAAAAATCCCTAAGAACTATGTCATCCTAAAGGTGAAACCAATGAGGCAAGAAGCCGTGGCAGGGAATAACCAGAGTCGAGGCGTTGTTTAAGGGAAAAACTATCCAAATTACCATGCTAATAGTGACCGAAGAACATGTTATTTAAGAATAATCTAGTATATAGTGATCTAAGATGACCATATTTTGTTATGTACATGGTTTAAGGGAATATTTTGAAAAAGCAATTTTATGAAAATGAATGATAATTTATCTGATGTGATGGTAGATAAATTTAAGATACTTATTTTGTATGCACTTAGAGATATAAAAGTAGCAGATATAAGAAAAATTATATTAGAAAAAACATTTGGTGAATATTACATGGCTAGAGTAAATTATATACCATGCCTACCTAACTACTCTTATAAATACTTATCATGATAAATTACGTAGAATTTTTAGAAAAAGATATGCGAAATATACAGTTACTAGAAAAATAGATAAAAACAAATATAGACAAATACATGGAAAATAAAAATAAATCTCTTAATAAAAATATGCAAACACTACTAAGGCTAAAACAAACAACTATAAAATATCAATTTTAGAAAATAGATCATTTAGACTATCTTAAGGTTTTAACCTTATATATACTTAAAGATATAGAAATTATAGATATTAAGAAAATAATATTAGAAAAAATAATAAACTACGAAATCGAAACCATAAATTTGCTAGAACAGTTATACGAAGAAATTTACCCAGAAGGATATTATTCAGATCAAGGATGTTAGAATATATTAGAAAAACTAGAGAAAACCAAGATAATCTAAATAATGAAATTAATTATAGAAACCGAATTAGAAAAAAAATGGAAAATCTAAAAGAAAAGTTAATATGGATAGAAGAAACCTTAGAAAATTTAGAAAAAAATACATGTGATAGTTTATATAATTTAAAAAACTCACTACGAGAAGAACAACACAAGATAATAAATGACATAGAAAATCTAGAATTAGATATATACTACAGTACAGATAGGATAAATTATTATACAGAAATTTGTAACTCTGCAGTTACTACAGGATAAAATAATAAACCAAATAAATTAATGGATCCATCTTACAAAAAGAATAAATTATTAAAAAATATTAAAACAAAATCTAAGAAATATCCACGCACAAAAAAGAATAGATTCATTAGATATAATAAATCTATTTTATAATCTAGTTATCCGCACCCCCTACAAATATGTTTATACCAATTGGAGTTAGTCTTCGGTGATATTTAATATTAGTTAATCTCAAAAGTTATAAGGTGTTTTTAATTATATTTTTTTCATGCGAGTTGTTTTAACTATGATACACTGCTACTGTCAACCATCATCGTTCCTCACAATTAATTAAAACGAAAAAAGAAAAACAAATTCAAGCCAAAATTTATATAAAATGCATTTATATAAATATGAAATTTATGTTTATTTGAACTGAAATTTATTCTCTACAAAGGTTTCTTTTCAAAATTTTCAATGAAATTTCTGTTATTAGTTTCAAATAACTTGAATATAATAATAATAATAATAATAATAATAATAACAATAATAATAATAATAATAATAATAACAACAACAACAACAACAACAACAATAATTGTTATGATATTAATGTATATCAATTGTAGTGAATGTTTATCAAGATCGATCAAGATCTACTTGATGTCTATTAGTATTTGAAGTATTTGTTTTTTACTTAGAAATTAAGAGTAAATTTCCCCTATAAATAGAAGGGCTTCCTTCATTGTAAATTTTCCCTCAAGAGAAATAACAATTACTCTCTCTTTTCTCTCTACTCTTGTTCTTTATTCTTTATTATTTCATAATACGTTATCAGCACAAGACTCTACCGTCACAAATTTGAAGTCTAAGGCTAAGATATGGATAATTTTCAAAGTAAGCTATCCAATTATAAAGATATTTGTTTGATTGATTTTGACACTACACATACGATATTCAAAGATGAGAAATATTTCTCTTATCTAAACATGAGCAAGATTAATGTTACTACAATTTCTGGTAGTGATAATTTGATTGAATGGTTTGGAAAAACCATTATAATCTTGCCTAAGGGAACTAAACTCCTTATACATAATGCTATGTTCTCTCCCAAGTCTCGGAGAAACATGATGAATTTTAAAGATATCTGTGAAAATAGTTATCATATCAAGACAATTGATGAGATGAATCTTGAATATCTTAGTATCACTAAGAATGTCTCTTGGCAGACATGTGTTATAGAAAAGTTCCTTGCTTTATCTTCTGGCCTGTTGGACAAAGATTTGTGCAATTGAGGCCCATTCTATAGTAAAATGAAAGTTTACTAATTCCAATACTTTCGTACTTTGGCATGATCGTCTGGGACATCTTGGATCTATAATGATGAGACGAATCATAGAAAATTCAAATAGGCATCCACTAAAGAACTTGAAGGTTCTTTCGAATGGTGAATTTTTATGCAATGCTTGTTATCAAGGCAAGCTGATTGTGAGACCATCGCCAACAAAAGTTGGGATTGAGTCCCCTACATTCTTGGAACGCATACATGGGGACATTTGTGGATCCATTCATCCACCTAGTGGATCATTTAGATACTTTATGGTCTAATAGATGCTTCCTCTAGCTAGTCTCATGTGTGCCTTCTGTCATCTCGCAACTTGGCATTTGTAAAATTATTGGGACAAATAATACGATTATGGGCACAGTTTCCCAATAATCAAATTAAGTCTATTCGCCTTAATATTGCTGCAGAATTTTCATCCCAAGTATTTAATGACTATTGATTATCGATTGGAATAAGAGTGGAACATCCTGTATCCCATGTTTACACTCAAAATGGCCTTGCCGAGTTATTAATTAAACATCTGCAGTTGATAGCAAGACCATTGCTTATGAAAACTAAGTTTCCCACTTCTGTTTGGGGTCATGCAATTTTACGTGCTGCAGCTCTTGTTCATCTTAGACTAACAAATTATCATAAATTTTTTCCGTTGCAATTGATTTTGGGTCAAGATCCTAATAATCTCATTTGAGAATTTTTGGATGTGGTGTATATGTGCCTATAACACCACCAAATCGCACTAAGATGAGCCCCCAAAGAAGGTTAGGAATTTATGTTGGGTTTGAATTACCCTCTATTATTCGCTATCTTGAACCATTAACGGGAGATATGTTCACTGCCTGATTTGCAAATTATTGGTTTGATGAGATAGTTTTTCCAAAATTAGGGGGAGAAAATAGTGACATCGAAAGAGAAATTTTGTGAAAAAATCCTTCACTATCTCATCTTGATCCACATACTTCTATTTGTGAGCAAGAAGTACAAAAGATTATTCATCTGCAGAAAATTACAAATCAAATATCGGACGCATTTACAGATTTGAAAAGAATCACTAAATCATATATTCATGCAGAGAATTTCCCAATTCGAATTGATATTCCTAAAGGACCATCCACTAGTGTCATAGATAATGAATCTAAAGCACGCTTAAAGCGTGGTAGACCATTAGGTTCTAAGGATCGAAATCCAAGAAAAAGAAAAATAAATGGTCAAGATGACACTACGAAATATCCTCATATAAAAAGTTCAAGATTTGAGCAACGTTGATATTTCTGAAGGAATTAATGAGCCTGCGACTAAAAAAAGGTGGAACTATTCATAAATTTAAGTGATGTTGAAACTAATTTGAATCAATCTGAAATAGTAGTAGATTATGTCTTTGCATATAATGTTACAATGAAAGTCATGCAAGATAGTGAGGATCTTGAAACTCGATCTATCAAAGAATGTTGATAAAGAAATAACTGGCAAAAATGGCAAGGAGCAATTCAATCTGAATTGAATTCACTTGCCAAACGTGATGTTTTTGGACCTATAGCTCAAACACTTAATAGTGTTAAGCCTATTGGCAATAAATGGGTCTTTATGTGAAAAAGAAATGAGAAAAATGAAATACAAAGGTATAAGGTATGCCTTGTTGCACAATGCTTTTCACAATGGCCTGGTGTCGATTATGACGAGACATATTCACCAGTTATGGCTGCAATAACATTGTGTTATCTTATTAGTTTCACTGTCCATGAGAGACTTGAAATGCATTTGTTGGATGTGGTAACAACCTATCTATATGTATCACTTGATAATGAGATATACATGAAAATTCCTAAAGGATTTAAAATGCCAAAAGTATATAGTTCAAAACCTCGAAAAATGTATTTCGTTAAATTTCAAAGAATATTGTATGGTTTGAAGCAATCTGAACACATGTAGTATAACAATCTTAGTAAATATTTATCTAAGGAAGGTTATACGAATGATGAAATTTGTCAATGTATTTTCATCAAGAAAACAACGTCGGAGTTTGTTATACTTACTGTCTATATCGATGACATAAACCTTATTAGAACGCCAATAGAGCTTCAAAAAGAAATTGATTACCTAAACAAAGAATTTGAGACAAAAGATCTCGGAAAGACAAAGTTATGCCTTAGTTTGAAAATTGAGCATTTGACAAACGATATCTTTGTCCATCAATCTGCCTACACAGAAAAGGTGTTGAAATGATTCTATATGGATGGAGTACATCCATTAAGTACTCCGAAGGTTGTTCAATCACTTTATGTGAATAAGGATCCATTCCGACTTTAAGAAAAGAATGAGGAACTCCTTGGTCCTGAAATACCATATATTAGTGCAATTGGGAACTAATGTATCTTGCAAATACTACAAGGCCTGATATAGCCTTTTTAGTTAATTTGTGAGTAAGGTATAGTTCTAATCCTAATAGGAGACATTGGAATGGGATCAAACATATATTACGGTATCTAAAAAAGACTACCAATATGAGCTTATTTTATTCGAAAGATTACAGTTATGATCTTGTTGGTTATGATGATGCTGGGTACTTATCTGACCTGCATAAAGCTCGGTCTAAAACAAGCTATGTGCTCATATGTGAGGGGTACTTCCATATCTTGGCGATCAATAAAACAGTCTATTGTATCCACTTCATCGAACCATGTTGAGATTATAGCTATTCATGAAGTAAGTCGAGAGTGTGTGGTTGAGGTCCACAATACATCTCATTCGAGGAAAATGCAGCTTGAAATGTGACAAAGTACCCACAATTTTATATGAGGATAACATAACATGCATAACACTACTTAAAGGAGGATTCATAAAAGGAGATAGAATGAAACACATTTCACCAAAGCTCTTCTATACACATGAGCTCCAAAAAAATGGTGATATTAATGTACAACAGATTCATTCAAGTGACGACGTGACTGATTTATTCACCAAGTTTCTTCCAACTGCAGCTTTCAAGAAGATGGTGCACAAGATCGGAATGCAAAGGTTCGTGGATGTTCTCATTTGGGGGATTTAATATGCGCTGTACTCTTTTTCCCTTACGAGGTTTTGTCCCACTGGATTTTCCTTGTAAGATTTTTAATTAGACAACCTATATGCGTATTCTAGACATTCAAGGTGGAGTGTTATGATATTGATGTATATCAATTGTAGTGAATGTCTATCAAGATCTATCAAGATCTACTTGATGTCTATTAGGATTTGAAGTATTTTTCTTTTACTCAGAAACTAGGAGTAAATTTTCCCTATAAATAGAAGGGCTTCCTTCATTGTAAATCATTCCTCAAGAGAAATAACAATTACTCTTTTTTTTCTCTCTACTCTTGTTCTTTATTCTTTATTATTTCACAACAACAATAACAACAACAACAACAACAACAACAACAAAAGCATGAATAATAATGTTGCGTGACCAAAATATTTGCTAAAAGTTGATTGACTTATTTATCCTTTTTAGTTATAGATTCCTCCATCTGAAAATTTACTAATGAGTATAATTATAATTTTATTTTAGAACTAAATAGCATATTTTTATATTACGATAGGATTAAGTTGCTCTTTTTTAAATTTTTAATCACGTTCCAAAACCCATTAATTGGAGGAGTAGTAAACAAAAGTTTTTTCATGTCCAACACAAACGTTTGGACAACAACGGACATTTGACTAATTTTATGGTAATTAACATAATTTTATTGGATAGAGCATGTCAGTGACAATATTTTTTTGATCCTTGAAGAAATTAGTAATTTGAAATTGCATCCATTTACGTTTTGAAATGATTCGAAAAAATAATATCAATAATTTGTAAAAGTTAACCAACATAAAGTAAGGATTTTACTTAATTATATTTTATATGATGATATTAGTTTTAAAAATAATTACTCATTTAATCCTGAAAATACGAATAATAATGTTGAATTATAAAAATCTCTTCATAATATTGATCGACTAATATATCCATTTGAAAATTAAAGTATTTCTTTAAAAAAATCTGCTACATATTGGATAAAATTATAATATTTCATTTTTATGATTCATAATTTACTAAATAGTTATTATTAACCTATAATCGTTTGATCAGATTCTCATCATTTCTACATTTTATCCGTCCAATATTTGTAAACGTCATCGTACAAAGTCTCGACTTTGAAGTGACGGTTGTAATCTTAATAAAATGTCCTTTAAATATTGAACAACTTTTATTTATTATTATCAAGATTGATAATACAATACAAAATGATTATACTTAGAATTATTTTAAATTAAACAATTAAAATCCTAAATTGCATACATGCATAAGAAGGTTGTTTGAATCTGATAAAATTTAACTCCAAATTACATCCACCATTAAGGGTGTGTTTCGTAAGAAGGTAATAAATATTTTTCAAAAAATGCTTTTCGATTTTCATATTTGGTTGGCTTCAATGTGTTTGGAAAATGCTTTTAAAATATGCTTATTTTTCTCAAATTTAAGAAAATGATGCATTCTAAATCGGGGGTTGGATCTCAAGTCAAAGTCGAAGGTCGAGTCTGGAGCCGCGATCTTCAAATAGGTGTCGAGTTTGGGGATCGAGGTTGAGTCCAGTATCGAGGTTGAATTCTGGATCCAAGGCACCGGGTTTGGTTCAGGGCTGAGAGTAGGGAGTTGGATCAATAGTCGAGTCGCAAGACAGGATATAGATTCGGGTCTCATGTCAGAGGAAAAATCAGGATCTTAGGTTATTTATCAAGTCAGGATCAGGAGTCGGGACCCTATTCGAGGTTTGGATCTAATATCAGGGTCAGGTACATGTCATGGCCTAAATCCGTCTTGAGTAGCACCCACACAACTCATCCGGTGAGAGAACCAATAACCATGATAACATAATCCAACACTTAGAGTAAATGAAGAAAACTATCCCATTAATAGTCCAAGGATTAACCGGTCTAACAACTTACAAGAACTGTAAAAATAAATGCTAAACCAAATACCCATAAAATTCGAAAGTCGATGTACCAAAACATACTAAGAATGTCAAGAAGGGGATGCAACCATAAAAACTAAAAAAGTGCATAAGTCCAAACAAAGGACATGTTATAAAGAGAGAGATCCCATGGAAGCCCGGTATGCTGCTCACCCTGAAATTTAGAGTCAATCATTAGAATAAAAAATGAGGTCTCGTAGGAGCCGCTGGAATATCGCTGCATTCATAAAAGTAAATGCAAGTGTAGTATTAACACACAAAAACAACAGTGTACTAGTAGGGTCATTTGGACAACCCAAGATAATAATATGAATATATAACTAAGTTACAATACAACTAGTTAATCCATGCTTAACAAACATATACTTAGCATGAAAAACAATAATGAATAATTTGGAATCAAACCGACAAGTCATTATATTATCATCAAGTCAAGTTTAATCAACCCAAACTAAAAATAAGTCAATACAATTTATAAAGTATAAAAATATATCTCCTTAGTTTGCTCATGAAATCAGATAGCTCACCCGATCTTCGTACATACACGCTAATGGACGTACAACATCCTTTTAGCCATGACCTGCAGGGGACAATTATCGTCTATGTTCTAAAATTTCAGACATAAGTATATGCCAACCTTGTTCTACCAAAAGTCCATGAGGACGTTCTAAATACTGAACATTACTTTTCACATTTAGCAAATAAAGTAGGTCAAAAATCATGTAAAAACCACAAATCATTGCAAAGACCACACCAAACAACATGCACCGACAAACTATTCTACAAAGTAGTTAATATGAACTTATAACACAAAATGGTTTAAACTACAATACCATCACTTACCTCAAATCAAACTTGCACAACTCCTCTATGTTGGAACTTTGTCTTTCCGTGCAATTTTCACTTGCTCAGGGTCTAGAACATTCACATAAATGCATAATTGAAGAAATGACTTAACATATCAACATTTATAATACACATTCAATTTTTAAGGTCAAATTCATGGTCATTCCTTTTCCACTCTATGGCTTTTTCATCGTAATTCACCTATCATTACCAATTTCATAGTTAAATTAGTGAATTAATGGACTGCAAGGGTAATTAAAAGTTAATAATCAAAATTCATTAACCTATTCCTTAATTCTCCCCTCCTCTTGCACAAGAAATTAAATAGAATCCACTCTAAAATCCTTCTCAAACTCCATAAATTAACAATTATAAGGATTAATAATTAAATACGAGTTAACGAGGATGAATTCCTTATCTTAATAAAGCCAACTAAATAATTTTTAATGTATTTCGCCCTAAATCTCCCTTCTTTTGGCCAAAACGAGTTTTAAAAAATGAACTACTTTGGAAAATTATTTCACTAAAATTGTGGTTTTCACCGCAATAGTGGTACCTGATCGCTATAGTGGTACAACTATAGTGGTAGCCATTGGTATAGCGGTTGTTAACCACATTTGATCGACACTAGAATGAAAATTATTATGCTATAGCGCCTACCGCTATATAGGTGTACCAACCACTATAGTGGTGTTAACAGTACAAAATGCCCGTCTTCACTCAAAAATTCCACTTTTTGCAACACACCTTAAACCTGGAATATTTCAAATAGTTCCCTTTATGCTAAGATCAATTTCAAAAATTCTAATAACCTAAATTCAATTTCATAAATTTCTATGAGTTCCTTACCATCTTATCTAGCTAGAAATTAAGACAAATACCACTACCCCTATTCAAATCATTTCTAGATTTTCCTAGGCCACACCTCACTCCAAAATCTATCAAAACTAGCCGAATTTGAAATTTGTAACTTCTAAATGGGAAGAATTTGGACATGAGATTTTAAATATAGGATTCATATGTAATGATAGAGAGGATTGTTACAACAGATACCAATTTATCCACGATCAAATGATAAATATAAGCTAAATAAGGAAGAAGAAAAGTACATGTATTCTCAAACAATTGAGGTTACTTATCCCGAATGTCCTTCTCGGTCTCCTAAGTGTCTTCCTCAACCAGACAATGCTTACATTGCACCTTCACTGAAAGAATTTCCTTTGCCCTCAATTTTCAAACATCTCTATACAGAATCACTACTAGTTCCTCCTCGCAATCTAAATCCTTATCTAATAAAATCGAGTTCCATTTAATGATGTAGTCTCCTTCTCCATGGTACCTTTTCCATATTTAAATATGAAACACCAGATGGAACCCCAACTACCCTAGCGCTTGAACTGACCGATATGCAACTAGACCCACTTTCTCAAGAACCTCAATGGGGCCTATATATCGAGGGCTGAGCTTGCCCTTCTTGCCAAACCTCATGAATCCCTTTATAAAAGACACCTTGAGAAAAACTTGCTCACCAAACTTGAAGAACATATCCCTGAGCTTACGGTCCGCACACTCTTTTTTCCTACTTTTAGCAACCAATAACTTTCCTTGAATCAATCTTACCTTCTCCTGAGCTTCCTGTACCAAATCCATGCTCAAAGTCTTTACATCTCCCTACTCAAACCACCCAATAGGTGACCTACACTTTTTTATGTTAAGTGCCTCAAATGGTGCCATGTCAATACTAGAGTAATAATTGTTGTTGTATGAAAACTCACACAACGGGAGAAACTGATCCTAATAACCACAAAAATCAATTTCACATGCCCTCAATATGTTCTCTAGAACCTGATTCTTTCTATCTGATTGCCTATCAATTTGAGGGTAAAACGTTGTGCTAAATGTGATCTTAGTGCCCAACTTCTCTGTCATGACCCAATTTTTGAGGTCATAATGGTGCTTACTACAACCCACCAGTAGGCAAGCCAATCTCGTAGTCCGAAACTACTAGTAACGGACTACCAAGAGAAATAAAGGAAAGAATGCAGAATAGATGAAATAAATGACTAACATACATAAGATAAACCCAAAACTTGGAGAAATCAGTACAAGAGCTTTTACTATCAACGAGGATACAAATGAGGTACAAAATGAATATGTAGATACAACTATCGCTGAATACAACATAAAGATTAGTCTAGTACATAAGAGGGAGGAAAGTAATACTTCGAATGCGAGGAGCTCACTCTATGTCTCCAAATCATAGCTGCTCTGCATGATGCGCACAACAACAGTGATAACCCATACTATGATCCGCAGGCTGTAGAAGTGTAGTATGAGTACCAACCCATGGTACCTAGTATGCAACTGGCGACTGAGATCTAAAGATAATGCAAATATACATAACATGTAAGTAGAAATATAAACAAATATCCGACAACTGCATCATAAAGATAATTAGATAATATGGATAAACTATCCTATTTATGTCCAAGAAACTAATATAATAAGGCTAAGGAGGTATTAAGGATGAACTATCCCATTACCATAATCAGAAACCTTAACACTATACCATATATCGGTGGCTAATATAAGAATGAAGGGCGAAATAAGATATATTTAAGTATACAAGGCTAAGGAATGAATATACAATCTGAATAAGTGAAAGAAAGAAGGGATATGCAATATACCATAGCTACATATAGATAGATATACATATGACACAACCCGAACCAGTGCTTAGCTGTATTGGGTACCCCAAGTCCAACCAGGATCGGAGACCACCCCCAATACCCATCGTTAACTGCCCTATACCTCATGTCAAATGAATTTCGAACATATAACAAGATAAACAATAATAATTCAAAGATAGTAAAGTATGTCTATAACCATAACCAAACATCCACAACCAAATATCCAACCAATACCAATCCCAATGCTAATACCAATAACAATGCTAACACTAATGCCGACATCACCCATGCCCATAGTAGACCAACAAAGCCTTTAACAAAAATAAAAGAATATCCGATCTAAACATGCTACCGACCATAGTCAAAACCAAACCAAAGAAATAACAATTATGAAAAGAAGTACATAGCATGAAATAGAGCTTTCTAGGGTATGGAAGCTCACCACTTCAATTTGACTCAACGCTGTCCCTGAATCTGAGTCACTGAGTAGTAGAAAAGATAGTATGGCCGGTTCTTGCATTGCATGGGGATACAATGCCCAAAGACGGTTAGCATAGTGAACTCTAGCATGTAACTCAGGGATAAAGATAAAATAATGCCATCATTCAAAACCAAATCAAATAACCATATGCATTTATATATATATATATATATATATATTTATACCGTGTTGGTATAGGGAACAAGATTTAGCATGCATTTAAAATCTTAACCTAGGTTGTGTAGCTTTACTATCATAAATTCACCCACAGGCTATATGGGTTCAGCTCCCCCTACTGAAAGGGCCCCAGTGCGTGTTAGTCGTATGACTGAAGAAAAGAACCTGAGATGACTATACATCCCAAAAATATAAAGTGTGACATCATGCACACGGTCAGTAAGACCACCCTCACATCGATAAACATGAGTTTTCAGTATCGGTCTGGGGACTTTGCTATTCAACCCCTTTAAGCCTATATAAAATCATTTACACATTTCCAATAATTTACTAAAGAGTCTTTTAATTATGCGTTAACCATTGGTATCATCATATCAAAATTATAGCTTGCAAGTCTATTAACTTATGCCATATAAACCATTAAACCAAATTAGACTCCATCATTTCTAATCAAACCAAAACCGTCCATGACCATTTTAACCATTAGTGAATGCATTAGTTTCAAGAGAGAAGTCAAACAAAATATCTTGGGGATTTTATTGTACCCCTAGTTCAAAAACACAATTCAACTTTTGACAATATCATTCTTGTTGACAATTTCACAAACAGGTTGAGGGAATGCCATTATGAAAGAAAAACTCATCAAATATTAGGGTTCAACCATGAACTTTCAATTAAATCACCATTCCCATGCACCCACATGTGGAAAACAAAAATTAAAACAAGGAAAACCATAATTAAACCATGAGAAACAATATTCATCCATGAACAACCAAAACCCCCAAACTTTATTTCAAAACCATAACAATACCATGGAAATAATACACCAAAATATGTGGTTTAAGTAAAATAACAATGAGGGAGGAGTAACATGCCTTAGACACCAACTAGTATGGAGAGAAACCACCTTTGAAAGCCTTAATTGATTATCTTGATGAAACCCTAGCTTTTGCTTAAATAGAGAGTTTGAGAGTGTTTTGTAAGGAATAATGTATTAATAAAGTCCCAAAGGATGTTTAAAGTTGTGGGATCAAAGGGAGTTAAAGGGGGAAATGTCCAGAATACCCCAACTTAAAACTGTAAAAAGGTCGTAGGTGTTCACGAGTTGACCCCTTTGACTCATGACCACAACATACGACTTGTACACTTGAGTCGTCACTAGGACAGTGAGTTGGACACTCATACATTATCCACCATACGACTCCTTAACCCCACTCATTACTAGACCATATGACTGGTATGGTCTAGTCGTATCCAAGACAGAACCAAAAGAGATTGGATACTGCGCTCAACTCTACCACTTATAACCTATCCTCACAGCTCTTAGTGAGCCACTCATAATTAGAGCCAAGTTAAGTCCCTAGGTTATTGACTTAGGATCGTCCTAATAAATCATCACCACCTCTAATAACTCATACCACTAAGTCATTACCAAGATCGAAAACCCAAGCACCACCCACTAGACACCTAACGACTAGCATCACCTAACCCTTACTCATACCATACGACTTGTATCATGAGTCATTACTAGGACAGTGAGCTCAAAGCTCAAAACTTTTCAAGGGCCAAAATTTATGGTATTTTAATTCTCTCCCACTTGGATCATTTATCCTCGAATGATGGAACAAGGTAGTGACTAGCACTATTAAACCCCCAAATATATTTATGCTACCTTTAAGATAGAAAGCATATTACCAAGGAATTCACAATCTACCTTTAACAAAGATAGAAAATAAAGATGTTAAGAACAAATATGCCTTAATCCTAATTTTCCAAAACAGGAAATAGGAATGGATACTTGGACTTCATATTCTCTTCATCTTCCCAAGTAGCCTCTTTGACCTTGTGGTTCCTCCATAGAACCTTAATGAAGCTACGTTCTTGATCCGTAAATGATGAACCTGCCGATCAAGGATTTAAATAGGGACCTTCTAATAAGACAGAGAATCCAAAATACCAATATCTTTGATAGACACAATTTGTGATGGATCTCCCACACTCTTCCTTAACATAGAAATATGGAACATCGGGTGAATGGAGCTCAGAATAGAAGGCAATCCTAACTCATACGCAACATTGCTAACCCTCATTAAAACCATGTACGAACTAACATATTGGAGACTAAGCTTTACTTTCTTCCCAAACCGAATCAGTCCATTCATGGGAGACACCTTCAAGAACACTTTATCCCCAACCTCAAACTCTAACTCCATATGCCTCATATCTGCGTAGGACTTCTAGCGACTTTGGGTAGCTTTAAGCCTTTTTTGAATCACCTTCACCTTTTCCATGGCTTGGTGAACCAAATCTAATCTAAATATCTTTGCCTCACCTACCTCGAACTACCTAATATGAGACCTATACCTTCTACCATAAAAATCCTCAACCGAAGCCATCCCAATGCTAGAGTGGTAGCTATTATTATATGCAAACTCTATAAGAGGAAAATGATCAACCCAACTACTACCACAGTCAATTATGCAAGCTCTAAGCATATCTTCCAATATCTGAATAGTTCTTTTCGCTTGCCCATCCAATTACGGATGGAAACCCATACTAAGACTCACCTTGGTCCCCAAACCTTTCTGAAATGATTGCCGAAAGTCTAATGAAAACTACATACCACAATCCAAGATAATAGAAGCAGGTACCCCATGAAACTTCACAATCTCTTAGAGTTACAACCTTGCATAATCCTCTACCAAAAAATTATCCCTCACGAGAAAAAAAATGAGCAGACTTTGTCATTTTATGCACGATGACCCAAATCGAATTGAATTGATTTCGAGTCCGGGGAAGACTAGTAATGAAATCCAGTTGATCACTTCCTACTTCCACACAGGAAACTTGATTTCTTGATATAACCCTCTGGGCCTTATGTGCTCAACTTTCAATTGTTGGCATACCATGCATTTAGCCAAAAAACTATCCATACCCCATTTCATATTATTCCACCAGTACTTTTCCTTAAAGTCATGATACATTTTCATCGAGCCAAGATGAATAGATTAACGTACTCATGCGCCTCAGCCAAAATCCTTTCTCGCAATCCATCTACATCTAGAGTGTACAATCTTCATAGGTACTGCAAGGTATAATCGCCACTAACCTTAAAAGCGATTACTTTATTCCCACTTACATCACCCTTGATCTTCATTAAGAGAGGATCTAGCACTTGCTTCTTTTTCACCTCAGCACCCAGGGATGACTTCGCCACCTCCTGAATAAATACATCACCTTCCTCAGAGTCCAAGAGAAAACCTCTAAGGTTTGCTAAATGGTGAACATCTCTCACTAATTCTCGCTTTCCCTCATCCACACAAGCTAGATTCCCCATGGATAACCAGCTAAGAGCATCAACAATTACGTTAGCTTTAACTGGATGGTTGTGAAGACTAATGTCATAATCCTTGAGCAGCTCATGCTATCTCCTTTTCTAAAAGTTAAGCTCTTTCTGAGTAAACATATATTACAGGATCTTATGATCTGAAAAGATATCCATATGCACTCCATATAAATAGTGATTCCATATTTACAATGTGAACACCATAACCAATAGCTCCAAGTCATGAGTCGGATAATTCTTCTCATGTACCTTCAACTGTCTAAAGGCATAAGCTATCACCTTGACATGCTACTGATAATGCTCAACTTACATGTAAATTTAGTGCAAGGCGGTTGTCGTTAATATATTTATCCAACTATGGAGTCGGGGTCGAATCCACGAGGGACAATGTAAGTGGCGATTAAACTAATTTGAAACTATAGCTACAAGTTAAATTCAAACAAATGATACGAAAAGATAAAATAGATTTGTTTTAATGATTGAAAAAAAGTTATTAACACTTCAATTCGCCTTAGAACTCAAAGCTTAAAATGCAATATTTCAAATCAATGATATAGAGAAACTAGAGTTATGATTACTATGATTAGTAATCCTCCATTGAATAATCGTTGTAGAATTGGATTCTCGTGACTTATGGAAAACACCAAATTATCAGTTTAGACAGTCCATCAAAGTTTTTCTCAACCGACCTAGATGTTGAACTCCCTAATTCTCTCGAACTTAGGAAAGCATTCTATTCATACTGATTTTATCTTGAGTTGATCAATCTTGTTACAACATTAATCATTAGATGAAAACTTAACCATCCCAAATTCTCGTTGATAATTTGCTACCTTTAGTTTATTTCTTTGTTCGAACAAATCAACATAAGGCGGGATCTATTGTTTGCAACCAATAAATAACAATCATAATAAAGGAATTATCAAGATGTCTCCACAATCACTCAAACCCTAGCCAACTATTAAATCTATGGAGAAATAATCATAGATCCCAAACCCAAGTTGTGGGTTTTAGTTCCACATGAGAAAGAATGAGATAACAACAATTATATTTATCATTCAAAGTAATAAAACTTACAAAAGATGAAGTCTGAAGTTGATTTTCTTCCAAGTTCAAGAGAAAAATCTCAAAACCCAATCAAAGAGTTGAATATTAAATTCTAAGTTAAGAGAGCAAAAAAGAAAAGTAAATTCCCTTGGAATAAGTTCCAGATGTTCACCCCCCTCAATGAAACCCTAAAAACTGTTATTTATATTCGTAACTTAAGAAAAAATTCAAAATTCAAAATTAAAATTTTTCCTTAGCTGACAACATGTGTGATGGTTTATCAGAGATCTGATAGCTTATCAGATTAGGTCGTCAGACATAATTCCCATTTCTTGACTTCTGCTTATGTTTGACGACATGCCTGACGGCTTATCAGAGATCTGATAGCTTATCAGGACATGTCATCAGAAAATCTTCTGCATCTAAGTGACGACATTCTTGACGGCTTATCAGACATGTGACGACTTATCAGAATTATCGTTGCTTCTTCACTTCAAGTTCTCAAGCATTGCCTAAGCCCGACAACGAGCTTGACGTCTTATCACAACTCTGACGACCTATCAAAAGTTATCATCACTTTTTCCAGCTAAATCTCATTTTCTGTCTAAGGCTGACGGCAACTCTAATAGCTTATCACAAGGCTGATGACTTATCAAATAAGTCATCAGTTGTACTTTCCTCTCTACTTGCTCAGAAATCAACTCTTTTACTTTCATTATTATTAGTTATATTGCATCTTGACTTTTACTGCAATATCAAAGAGAAAACAATCAAAAATGATAAAAGTTGCTTAAGACTTTGCAATTATTTTCAGTTAAAAGCCTCAAATGTGTGACCATCTACTCACACATCAACACCCTCAAGTTAAAACAATTACTTGTCCTCAAGCATCTAAAACACAACCAAGAGGATACAAAGTGCATTCGGTAGTCAACCATCCATATTATCTTAAAACATCTTCACCATCTCCAAGGTCAATTAATTTAAAAAATAACTATGCATATTATTGAAGAACAATAATGCGACACACAGGAATCAAGATATGGCATCAATTCAGCAACAATAACCATGCATGTACCAAGCTTACACTATCCAAACAAGTTAGCAACTAGCAACATAACCAGTGTTCCCTCACTACAAAGAAGTCCCACTTCACTTATATCAAACATCACACATGTAACCATGGGGGCAATCAAAAGATGCTTACTCTCAGAATGAAGTTCCAATCAATGTATGCCAAATACCATAAGCTTGCCCTTATTTTCATTAAAAAGATTTTCAGATAGGTCAGCTAGGATCACTATAGGTTTTCTCTTTAGCTTGTAATGTAGGGTAGGGGCTAGTATAATACTCGGTGATATTTAAAGTGACTAAGACTCCTTGACACTACACTATCTTCTGGGGTCTCACTTATTAACCTTTTTTTATTTTTCTCTTCTCTTGATCACACATATTCAGGATGGGTGCGGTATTTTCTACTATCATTTTTTTTCTCACAACTTTTTTTTCCTATTCCTTTTCCACCGCACCCAGTTTTTTATTCTTTTCTTTTATTATACCTTTCTTGATACTCACTTTATACCACACATTCTTATGATAGCCACCCTCAACTTAGGTTATTTGTCTAAGTTAAAGTGTACAATGTCCAAGAAGGACCAGGGCCAAAACAGGTTCATTGTGATATAAATGGGAAGGTGAAAGGTAACATAAAAAGAATAGGCATTCAAGATCAAAATCAGGATCAAGGGATATTATTCACACATGGAAGGTCATTTAGGCTAAATGTGGACTAATATCAACAACGACCTATGATCCTCTCCTAACCGCTATCCTACAACCGAGGCAAGACCAACTGGGTAAGTTCTAGATTTAACACACAATGAGAAATAGGTAGTATCTCACACACACATGGCATAAAGGTACATCACAAACTACTACCCATTCAGTTTATGCAATTTTTTAGCAATGGTTATCGTGTCACTAGAACTAATGCCATAATAAGATGCACAGTGGTCACATATAAATGCATATCACACAATTATAAAACAGACCATTAGAGAGGTGTTCAAAAATTAAAAAAAAGTTAACTACCTAAGGTACTTGTATTTCTCCTAGTAAACTACAATATTTTACAACAAATCACAGTATGCCTAAATATGTCAGCTCTACAAGGTACAAGACTTCGGGGAATGAGTGATAACGCTCAAACTACACCTCTCAATGAGAATATAAGCGATTGTTGCCAATATAAATCCAAATAGGTTGGGGTCGAATCCCATAAGGAAATGGTATGAACATAAGTCGTTTGCAAATTAATCAACTGATAGTTGGATATTTCCAGAAATGGGGAGTTTTTAGTTTAACAAGCAAATTTTGGTAATGTTAGTTTCAGTGTTCGTAATCAAGAGTTAATGAAAAACCAGAATTATGTTCACTAGGGATTTTGGTACTTGATGGATGCTACTAGTGGTTCAGGATTCTCACGGTAGGTAGGGAAATAAGTTATTTTTATCAAAGTTATGTTTAAATCTCTCTCGACCTACTTAAGCATTTAATTACCTAATCCTCTCGGATTTAGAGAATTTATATTCACTGCCCAGATTTTACCTCAGATTAACCAACCTTGTTACAACGCTGATTATTAAATAGAGTATTTCCAAGTCCCTGTTGATAATTCATTTCCTACTAGATTTGATTTCTTTCTTAATCAAATCAAAGTAGGTTTTATCTATTGTTTGCAACCAACAGATGTTAATTAAACCTCAGAATTATCAAGAAGTCCTACCACCTTTTGAATCCTGATCACTCAGCACTTTATCAAGACTTAACCCTAGATCCCATAATTCAGGTTAAAGGAATTTATCCACTCATAATGCTAAAATCTAATCAACGAGTTGTATTGATGCTTTGGAAGTTAAACTTACCACAAGAAGAATAATAACTAGTGAATCACAGATTAGATCACAAAGGAAATCCCAAAATAATGATAATAATCTCTTCAAAGTATTTGCTTTTTCAAGCCAAGAAATTAGAGAGAGAAAATATCAAAGTATAGTGCTCAAAACCCAATGTACGAGCCTCTCTAAGAAAACCCTAAACAAGGCTTTAAATAGTTCACCCTAAATAAGAAAACAGACTAATAAAATTTCAGAAATCCCTTGGATTAGGTGACGACATTTGTGATAGCCTATTAGGAGGCTAACGACTTATCACAAATGTCGTCACCTCCTTTTTTAATTTTGGCTCTTCCTGCTTAAGGCTGACGACATCTTGATGACTTATCATCTCCTTGACGACCTATCATAAAATGTCGTCAAGACTCTGCTTCAGTTCTCCTGTGCTGCCTTAGGCTGACGAAATTCTTGATAGCTTATTAGACCCTTGATGACTTATCACAAAATGTCGTCACATCATTCAACTTAGGACAATTCTCTATTTACTGCTGACGACGAACTTGATAACTTATCACATGGCTGACGACTTATCATAAATGTCATCAGCCACACTTATCTTCAGATTTCAACTTCTTTGTTTCCATTCTTATTGGTTCTCAATCACATCTGCTTAAACTGAAAAATCAAACATAAAACAATCAAAAACGACAAAAGTTGCTTAAGACTTTGCAATTATTCTTAGTTAAAAGCCTCATATGTATTAGCATTAGCTCGCACATCAATAACCTCAACTTAAAACAATTGCTTGTCCTCAAGCAACTCAGCACAACTAAGAGAATACAAAGCATATTTGGCAGTCAATCATCCATATCATCTCAAAACACTTTCACCATCTCCAAGGTCACTCAATCCAAGAACAATGAAGAACACCAATGCAACACATAAGACTCAAGATACGGTATCAATTCAGTTATAACAACCATGCATAGACCAGTATTACACTACCTAAACAAGTCAGTAACTAGCAATGTAACCAGTGTGCCCTCACAACAAAGAAATCCCCTTCTTCTCATATCAAGAAATACATATGTAACCATGGGGACAATCAAAACACTCACTCTCAGAATGAAGTTCCAATTAGTGTATGCCAAGTACCATAGGCTTGCCCTTATATTCATTACCCAGATCTTCAGATAGGTCAGATAGGATCACTATAGGACTTCTCTTAGGCTTGTAATGTAGGATAGAGGCTGGTATGATAATCGATGGTATTTAAAGTGACAAAGACTCCTTGACACTACAATAGCTTTTTGGGGTTTCACTTGTTAGCCTTTTCCGCTCTTCTCTTTTCTTTATCACACTTATTTAGGATGGGTGCATTCTTTTCTCAATTACTTAATCTTTTTCATAATTTTTCTTTTTTTTGCTCTCTTTCTCTACACCCAGCTTTTTATTCTTTTTTTTCTGCTACCTTTATTCATACTCATTCTATATCACACACCCCTATGATAGCTACCCTCAACTTAGGCCATTTGCCTAAGTCAAGGTGCACAGTGTCCAAGGAGGACCAGGGCCAAAACAGGTTCATTGTGATCTAAATGGGAAGGTGACAAGTGTCATACAAAGAAATAGGCTAATTAGGCTCAAAACAACGATCAAGGGATATTATACATATAGGGAAGGTCATTTAGGCTAAAGTGAGCTCATATCAAAATAGCTTATGATCTTTTCCTAACTTCTATCCTTCAACCTAGGTAAGTCTAACCGAGCAAGTTTTGGATTTCAATATACAATGGGAACTAAGTAAGATCTCACACGCACTTGGCACACAAGTATATCGCAGGCTACTACTCATTCAGTTTATGCAGCTGTTTATCAATGATTATTGCGTTACTAAAACTAATACAAAGATGCACAGCGGTCACAATCAGATGCAATTCACACAGTTAAATAGTCAGTTCATTGGAGAGGTGCTCAAAAATCACAAAAACATGTTAACTGTCTAAGGTACTTGTATTTCTCTTAGTCAACTACAACATCTTACAACAAATCACAGTACGCCTAAACATGCCCGTTCTACTAGGAACAAGTCTCCGAGGAAAAGAGGCATGACAACAAAAACCCCAAGAGGACGTCAACACCCACAAGTATCTCCACCCTCAACTTAAAATCATGCAATGTCCCTAATGCGTTAAACCAAAATGAGAGAGTAAGAAACATACTTGTGGAACCATGGGTGCGAAGATCTAATGTCAATCATATAATATGAATTCAAACAACAATATACCTTGGGTTGCCTCCTAAGAAACGCCTAATTTAGTGTCACGGGATGACCCGACTCAGCTTTTTCCTCCATCTTGAGGATATGAATTTCACCCCCAACTTGGAGTCCATCTTCTTGCCTCGATCATAGGGTGGTGGTACAAAGATTTAGAAGCCATGTAATGGATGATGCATGGTAAATAACTCGGTCTTAAAGTGAGGTGTGTTTTTATGTGGGTTGTCTAATGTAAAATCAAGAATATAGGATTCTTGTTCCTCATCTTTACACTCTTCTACTATTTTAAATGATTCCACAGACAAGATATCATCTAAACATAATGTAGAAAAGTGCTTTGAATAAGGCCCAATCAATCCTACTTCAAAATTTACACTATCTACAACACGTTCACTTTTATTCACCTTCTCAATGTCAGTCTCAAGGTCAAGATTACAATCGAGTGGTTGCGATTCTTGATTTTTCTCCTCAAATTGGCTAATGTCCTCCTTATATTCTTCTTTGTTTATCCACTGTAAAATATGGTGGGAGTGGTAACTCCTTTAGCTCTACCCACAACTGTTCTTGATTCTCTAAAATTCATTTCATCAGTTTGTTTGCTTGAATCGTGACAACACACATATCTTCAGTATGATCACTTTGACCACAAGTCAAACACCAAGTTACAGTAAGTAGGACAATATCCACATCATATTGTGAAGGTCTAGTCCATGCACTTCCAGGTAAATCTGGACAACAAGCCTCAAATTATGGTTCCCCACAATAATAACAAGAATCATCATCACTTAAAAAACCATCTATCCAGGATGACATCTCAAGAAAGGTGTGAAAAAAATAAAAAATAAACTAAACAAATATTTATAAGTTTGAATTCCAGCAAGTAAACTAAAATTCCAAACCAAATCAATACGCCAAATTATTCTTCGGCAACGACGCTATTTTTGATAACACTCAAACTGCACTTCTCAATGAGAATGTAAGTAATCATTGTCAATATAAAAGACAACTAGGTTGGGGTCGAATCCTACAGGGAATATGGTGTGATTGTAAGTCATTTGCAAATTAATCAACTGATAGTTGGATGTTTCCATAAATAGGGGGTTTTTAGTTTAACAAGCAATTTTTGGTTACGTTAGTTTCAGTGTTTGTAATCAAGAGTTTATGAAAAACCAGAATTATGTTCACTAGGAATTTTGGTACTTGACGGATGCTACTAATGGTTTAGGATTCTCACGGTAGGTAAGACAACAAGTTATCTTTATAGAAGTTATGCTTAAATATCTCTTGACCTACTTAAGCATTTAATTACCGAATCCTCTCGAACTTAGGGAATTTATATTCAATGCCCAGATTTTACCTCAGGTTAACCAACCTTGTTGCAACGCTGATTATTAAATGGAGTATTTCCAAGTCCCTATTGATAACTCACTTCCTACTATATTTGATTTCTTTCTCAAGCAAATCAAAGTAGGTTTTATCTATTGTTTACAACCAACAGACGTTAATTAAAACCTCAAAATTATTAAGAAGTCCTACCACCTTTTGAATCCTGATCACTCACCACTGTGTCAAGCCCTAACCCTAGGTCCCATAATTCCAGTTAAAGGAATTTAGCCACTCATAATGCTAAAATCAAAACAATGAGTTGTATTCATGCTTTGAAAGTTAAACTTACCACAAGAAGAATAATAACTAGTGAATAGCAGATTAGATCACAAAGGAAATCCCAAAATAATGATAATAATCTCTTAAAAGTATTTGCTTTTTTCAAGCTAAGAAATTAGAAAGAGAAAATATCAAAGTATATTGCTTAAAACTCAATGTGCGGGCCTCTCCAAGAAAACCCTAAACAAGGCTTTAAACAGTTCACCCTAAATAAGGAAACAAAATAATAAAATTTCAGAAATCCCTAAGATTAGGTGATGACATTTGTGATAGCCTATCAGGAGGCTGACGACTTATCACTAATGTCGTCAACTCCTTCTTCAGTTTTGGCTCTTTCTGCTTAAGGCTGACGACAATCTTGATGACTTATTATCTCCTTGATGACCTATCATAAAATGTAGTCAAGGCTCTGCTTCATTTCTCCTGTTCTGCCTTAGGATGACGACATTCTTGACAGCTTATCAGACCCTTGATGACTTATCACAAAATGTCGTCATTTCTTTCAACTTAGGCCAATTCTCTGTTTACTGCTGACAACGAACTTGATAACTTATCATAGGGATGACGACTTATCACAAATGTCGTCAGCCATACTTGTCTTCAGATTTCTTTAGATTTCAACTTCTTTGCTTCCATTCTTGTTGGTTCTCTATCATATCATCTTAAATTGTAAAATCAAGCATAAAATAATTAAAAATGACAAAAGTTGCTTAAAACTTTGCAATTATTCTTAGTTAAAAACCTCAAATGTGTTAGCATTATCTCACACATCAATGAGGCCTACAATCCTACTTTAAAATTTACACTATCTACTACACACTCACTTTTATTCACCTTCTCGACATCTTCACTTTGAATTGGGCTAGAGTCTTTATAAGAGATATTATTTGTTTCTTCTTTTGCCTCTAGCACCATGTCCTCAATCTTAGCATCATCTCTCATGGTTGGTTCGGTTGGTTGGAAAATCACTGAGGGTTGCTCAACATCAAGCTCAACATCAATATAGGGTTCTTGTTCCTCATCTTCACACTCTTCCATTGTTTTAAATGATTCCACTGACAAGATATAATCTAAACATAATATTGAAGAATGTTTTGAATGATTGACCTTTATATCCATCTCCTCATGAATAATTGGCTTCATGTATTGACATATATCATATACAATATCATACGTTTCTTTCTGGAGATCCAATATTCGTTAAAACATAGCTTCAATGCCACTCTTCCCAGTGTTTCATTCTTCCTTTTCTTGACCATAAAACCTATCAAACTCATAAGAAGAACTAGAATTTGGGTTAGCGCAATAGGGGGAGGGGGAATTTGGGCAATCACTAAAAATAAATATTTACAAGTTTGAATTCAAGCAAGTAGGCTGAAATTCCAAACCAACTCAATATGCCAAATTGCAATTATTCTCAGTTTAAAGCCTCAAATGTTTTAGCATCTTCTCACACATCAGCTGTATAAGACGCAACCAAGCTCCTCAGATGACAGATTACAATAGACCAAAAACCCATCAGTGCCTTCGGGTAACGTCAAGATTGGTGCTGAAGTTAGCTTATCCTTCATCTTCTCAAAACTACCCTTACAAGCATTAGACCACAAAAACTTTACCTTCTTCTGAGTCAACTTAGAACGGCGCAACTATAGTAAAAAAACTCCCCACTAACCTCCTATAGTAACCAGCTAAACCGAAGAAGCTCTGAATATTCATTGGAGTCATGGGTCTAGGCCACTTCTTAACCACTTCAACCTTCTGCAAATCCACTATGATCTCTTCACTAGAAATGACATGACCCAGAAAAGTGAAAGTATTCAACCAAAATTTACATTTCAAAAGTTTGGCATACAGCTGCTACTCTTTTAGGGTTTGCAATATAATGCGGGGGTGATCGACATGATCTACCTCTCTCTTTGAGTACACCAGAATATTATCTATGAAAAAATGACAAAAAAATCTTGAAACTAATGAAAAGATCTATTCATCAAGTCCATGAATGCCGCCAGGGCATTGGTCAAACCAAAAGACCTATCCAAAGACTCAAAGTACCCATACCGAGTAAGGAAAATAGTCTATGGAATAACCATCTCCCTAATCTTTAACTGATGATACCCCGATCAAAGATAAATCTTGGAGAAAAACTTAGCACCTTGAATCTGATCAAACAAATTATCTGTCATCGGAAGAGGTACTTATTATTTACCGTCACCTTATTCAAATGCTTGTAATCAATACACATCCGAAGGGAACCATCCTTCTTATGTATAAATAAAACTGGTGCACCCTACAGAAACACACTAGGACGGATGAAACCCTTATCTAGAATATCCTCTAGTTTCTTCTTATGCTCATTTATGGAGCCATTATACATGGAGGAATAGAGATAGGACAAGTGCCTAGAACATGATCAATCCTAAAATCAATCTCTTTATTAGGAGGAACACCAAGAAGGTCATCAGGAAAGACCTTAGCAAATTCGCTCACCACTGGGACAAAATGTAAAGAAGGAACCTCTGAGTTAGAATCTTTAACCTGGTCTAAATGATAGACACAGCCCTTGGAAATTCATTTCTGAGCTCTAAGAAATGATTGAACCTTCTTTTACGTTCTAAAGAGCCACCCTTTCATTCAATAATCAGCTCTTTAGAAATTTAAAGATGACCTTATGGGTCCAACAATCTAAAAAGGAATAGCACGAGTGAAACCAATCCATCCATAATATGACATCAAAATAAACAATGTTTAATTCAAATAGATCCACCAAAGTATCCCGATCACCCACAGACACCACACAACCTCTATAGACTCTTTTAGCCACCATAGAGTCATCCATTGGGGTAGAAATAAAAAAAAGGGTCAAAAATACACTCCAGACCAAAACCAAAATGCACAGCCCCAAATAGGATCACATAAGAAAGAGTGAACCCCAAATCAAGTAAATAATACACATCACAGGAAAAGAGTTTTAATATAACACTAATGACATCAGGCGATGCCTCAGAGTCCTAATGAGTAATGAGAGCATAGAGTTACTTTTGACTACTGCCAGAGCCAGATGGTGCACCCTTTGGTGTCAGAGCTGATGAATAGGAAATTAGAACCTTGTTTGCCCTAGAAGCAACCTTAATCACTAGACAGTTTCTAAGCATGTGCCCTGGCGGACCACAGTTGAAGTGGTTGTCCTTTTTCTTCATCACAGTAACCCCGATGCAATCGACCACAAAATCTTCAGGAAAGACAGAATTGAGCTGATTAGGCCCCACAGGCCTAAGATTAGGCACCCTGTGCCCTATAATTGTCGCCACCATAAAAATACCTATCATTTGATGGCTTTAGGTAAGGAGCACTAGCTATCGATTAAGACCCAAAATTGCCCACTTTTTTGGGACAACTTTACACCATTCCTGCCACTTTGCTGTTGGCTACCATCCTGCTATAAAAATCTAAACTTCTTGCTCTGCCTTTCCTCTATCTCCACCTGCTTCTTTTTCTCTTTCTTAATCTACTGCATATAAAAAACCAACCCATAGTATTTATGTCCTTGTTCAACAAGGCAACCTTACTCTCTAAAATCAAGTCTCAGAATAACCCAGAAGCAAACTTTCTTATTCTAGCCCTCATGCTAGAAACCAACTTTGTAGCATACCGCGATAACTGGTGAAACTTCAAGACATACTCCTTGACTAACATTTTTCCTTTCTTCAAGTTATCAAACTCTTCTGCCTTTTCCCCCTCATCTCTTAAGGAAAGAAACAGTCTAGGAAAGCACTAGAAAAATCCTTCCATAGGGCTAACATAGTATCGTCACCCCTAGACTATTTCCATTCCTCATACCATTGGTAGGGTACATCTTTCAGCTGGTAGGCAGCAAAATCCATACCCTCCACATTAGTAGTATGAATAACATGGAAGATTTTCTCCATCTTATCAATAAACCTTTGAGAATCCTCCTCAACCTTACACCAGTGAATACATGAGGACTCAATATCATAAATTGATCAACCCTTGTGGCCTAAAGGATAGAGTAACAGAAGTACCACACTTATACTGAGAAGCTACCAACTATGCTAACATATGAATCGACTGACAAAATTCAATATTTATTACATCAGCCTGAGGAGCTCGAGAAGGATATGAGGGGACTGGTGGTAATCCTGGAAGACAATCAGGAATTAGACCCCTAGACCGGGTTGTGACTTCATAAGTAGGACATGTCCCATCAACATTATCCCCAAGTGGAAGGAGGAGTTTTTATGAACTTTAGATCATCTAGGAGGAATGATCTGAAAAGCAAACAAATGGGTATTATAGAAGATTTTTGGACCTTAGACTCTACATCTTGAAAATAGAGCACAAGAAAGATAAATTCCTGAATGCCTCGTAGCCTTTCCCTAATGAGTGTGGTCCGCTACACACCCTTAAAAGAAACTCTACTCAACACTGCTTTGTGGAATCCCAATTGACCATGAACCTAGGATCTTATACCAATCTCATATGACCTAAACTAAGGCCTAGTCGTGTCGGGTATCTCAAGTCCAACCAAGACCGGAGACTACCCCCAATACCCCATCGTTAACTACCTACACCCTATGTTGGATGAATTTTAAACATATAATAAAATAAAATAATAATAATCTAACGACAGTAAAGTAAGTCTATAGGCATAACCAAATAGCCACAATCAAATATCCAACCAATACCAATCCCAATGCCAATACCAATACCAATGCTAACACTAATACTGACGCTGCCCATGACCGTAGTAGTCCGACAAAGACTCTAACTAGATTCAAAGAATATCCAATTGGGAGATACCCTCGACCATAGCCAACACCAAAACCAAAGAAATAATAATAATGAAAAGAAGTCTATAGAATGAAATGGAGCCTTCCTGATTATGGAAGCTTACCACTTTAATCTAACTTAAAGCTATCCCCAAATCTGAGTCACTTAGCAGGAGGAATGATAGTATGGACAGTTCCTACATCGCGTGGGGATACAATGCTCGAAGATAGTTAGTGGAGTCAACTCTAGCATGTATCAGGGATAAAGATAATATAATGCCATCATTAAAAACCAAATCAAATAACCATATGTATTCACATATATACATATCCATATACATATATATATATATATATATATATTTATACCATGCCGGGATAGGGAACAATATTTATCATGCATTTAAAATCTTAACCTGTGTTGTGTAACTTTACCATAATAGATCCATCCACGGGCTATATGGGTTCAACTCCTCCTTCTGAAAGGGACCTAGTGTGTGTTAGTTGCACGATCGGAGAAAAAACCCTGAGATGACTAATATATCCTAATGGGCTAAATGGGTTCAGATCCCCCTGCTGAACGTGCCCCAGGGCATGTTATCTAATGACCAAAGAAAAGAACCTAAGTTAATGGTGGTGTAGCTTTACCATCATATATCTACCCACATAATATATGGGTTCAGCTCCACCTATTGAAAGGGCCCACGTGTTAGCCGCTCGACCAGAGAAAAGAACCTGAGATGACTAATACATCAAAAAAATATAAAGTGTGACATCATGCACATAGTTTCCAAGACCACCCTCAAAGAGACAAATATGAGTTTCACATTTTGGTCCCCTTGGGACCTCCATCTTCCATGGTTTTGCTACTCAACCCCTTTTAAGCCCATATAAAATCATTTACACATTCCCAACTATTTATTAAGAAGTCTTTTAATCAAGATGGTATCGTCTTACAAAAATTAGAGCTTGCAAGTCTATTACCTTATGCCATAGAAGCCATTAAACCAAATTAGAATCCATCATTTCCAATTAAACCAAAATCGTCCATGACCATTTTAACCATTAGTTAATGCATTAGTTTCAAGCGATAAGTTAAACCAAACATCTTTGGGATTCCATTGTACCCTTAGTTCAAAAACATAATTCAACTTATGATACTATCATTCTCATAGACAGTTTAACAAATAGGTTTACGGCATGCCATTATCAAAGCCAAACTCATCAAATTTTGGGGTTCAACCATGACCCCTTAATTAAATCACCATTCCCATAAGTCCACATATGGAAAACCAAAATTAAAACAAAACAATTATTAAACTATGAGAAACAATATTTATCCATGAACAACCAAAACCCCAACCTTTATTTCAAAACCATAATAATACCATGAAAGTAATACACCAAAACCATTTGGTTTTAGTAAAATAACAATGAAAGATGAGTAACATGCCTTAGACACCAGGAAGTATGGAGACAAACCACCCTTGAAAGCTTTAATTGATCATCTTGATGATACCCTAGCTTTTGCTTGAACAGAGTTTGAGATAGAATTTAAGAGTGTTTTATTTGGAATAATGTGTTAATGAAGTCCCAAAAGGTGTTTTAAGTCGTAGGATCAAAGGAAATTAAATGGGGAAATGTCCAGAATATCCCCAACTTAAAACTATAAAAAAGTCGCAGGTGGTTACGAGTCAATCCTCTTGACTTGTGACCACACCATACAAATCATACCCTTGAGTTGTCACCAAGACAGTGAGTTGGACACCCATACAATGTCCACCATATGACTCCATGTCCCTACTCATTACCAGACCATATGACTCATATGGTTTAGTCGTATCCAAGACAGAACCCAAAGGGATTGGACACTGGACATCATACGACTCAACCCTGCCACTCATAACCTATCCTCACGGCTCTTAATGAGCCACTCTTACTCAGAGCTTAGTCAAGTCACTAAGTTACTGATTTGGTTAAGGATCATCCTAACAACTCATCACCACCCCTAATGACTCATCCCGCCAAGTCATTACTAAGATAAAAAGCCTAAGCACCACCCACTGGACATCTAACGACTAGTGTAACCTAACTTGTACTGATACCAAATGACTCGTATGATGAGTTATTACTAGGATAGTAAGCTCAAAGCTTAAAAATTTTCCAAGGAGAAAATCCAGGGTGTTTTAACATATGTCCATAAACAAGGTCAACTCGAGGTATAACCTAAATCATTAGATTGGCATCTTTAGACCTCATACTCACAGTCAGAACTAGTGCTAGTATACTCAGGGTTTCTAATCCATCCATCAAATTCTGAGATAATCAACCATAATAAAAGAGCCAGAATCATACCTCAAGTCTCATTACCGGATCATTAATAAAACTACCACAAACTAGCCATAACAAGGATCATAATCATCATCATCATCATCATCATAATAATAATAATTATTATAGTAATGACAATGCGAGTAACAAGCTTATCCAGACAAATAATACCTAACTGAGCCTTTTACAAACCCCCATTACCCCAGGCTCAAAAGGTCCAATTAATATACAACACAACCATACTCATCACCCATATCTATCAACCTCCATAAGGCTGATAGATATAGGCACATCTAGTGGTAGGCAATGCGTATGCAAGAATGAATGCCCAGATATAATCCGTAAAACAATAACTGGCCAAAATACCATAAGTAACCCAGTGTAATAACCTCAAATCATTAGTATCAGAATCATCCTCCAGAATCTAACCGATAAATGTAATCAATATCCAGACTTGAACTAGTAAATATGTAATTAATATTCGAACTTAAATTGGTAAATATGTAATGAATATTCAGACTTGAACCAGTAAATATATTGCATTTATAATAAATGGACGAACTCTGAACCATAGCTAAAAGAGAGTAAATTCACAAATTCATTTCCAAGGGTAAACTCCAAGACTAAATCATTATAAAAGTTTCGAAAGGTTAGAATATCTCTCAGTTTAGGTAAATAGTAATTACACAATCATGGACCAGAATCTATCTCGGTCGAATCTTGAAATCATCATTTTAGTCTCAAAGGCTCATAAGTATTCATTAGGATGGTATGATTCCTATTATGAGTAAATCCGTTTAAAAGGTGAAAAGTGGTATATTTATCCCTTTTTAGAAAAAACAATAGTAAAATCATAATTTAGTTAGAATCGAACCATTTACCGAACTTAGTAATCATGAATATACTTAATCTATGCATGCCACACCAGTATTCAAATAATGAAATCATAAACATCAATATGCTGATAAACTTCAACCGTTTTCTCTATAAGCATGGAATACTTTTCGGAACTGAACCAATCAATATCATGAACATGGCCTCTGGCCCAAGAATATATCCAAAAATAGTTACAACATCATAATCAAGGCCTTAAGCCCAAATGTATATCCAACATAATCGTAACATCATAATTTGGGGAAATCCATCATAATCCATTGAGTAATACATAAGCATTTCTAAGGCTTAATTGGTCTCATCTATAACTAATTTGCTAACAACCTTGAATAATAGGATTGTTGAGGTATAATAAGTATTTTAACTTAAGGGTCAAATACCCTTCTAGCCCCAAGCTCACAATTTAGGATAAGTCATGGTGTACTACTAAACTACACCTTTCTTACGAGAATGTAAGCGATCGTTGTCAATATATAACCCAACTAGGTTGGGGTCGAATACCACAGGAAATATGGTGTGAATCTGAGTTATCTGCGGGTTAATCAACTGATAGTTAGCAGTTTCCTGTGAATGGGGTTTTTTGGAAAAGTGGCAAATAATTACTTCTCAATACAGTGTTTGAAATTAATATGATAAGGAAAACCAGAGTTATGTTCAGTATAGGTGTTGGGATTTGACATACGCTAGTAATGGTTCAAGATTCTTGTGGTAGGTAGGAACAACAGACTATCCTTATCGAAGTTCTATCTAAATATTTCTCAACCTATTTAGAAATTTAACCACCTAATTCTCTCAAACTTTGGGAATTTATATTTCATAACAGGATGTTATCTCAAGTTAATTAATGTTGTTACAACATTAATTATTAAATGGAAGTTTAATGCTTCCAAATCCCTGTTGATAATTCCCTTCTTACTAGGGTTGATTTCTTATCTCAAGAAAATCAACAGTAAATGAGGCCTATTGTTTGCAACCAATAGTTAGCATGTAAAATAATGGAATAAACAAGAAGTTCCTACCACCGTTAGAATCTTGAACACTTAGTTACGTTACAAACCCATACCCATAGATCCCACAACTCAGGTTAAGGGAATTTAGCTACTAATAATAAAATAAGCAAGACAACAAGTTGACTTCATGCTTAGATAGATGATCTTATAGCAAGATGAATAAAAACAAGTGTTTCTTAGATTTTCTCCAGTAGAAAATCCCAAAAACAATGGTAATAATCTCTCCAAAAATAATTATCTTGTTAAAGTCAGAAAACTAGAGAGAAAAATTTCTCAAAACGTCAGTTCCCAGATGATTAGAAAACCCTAACATATGCTTTAAATACCTTATCCTAATTATGGAAACAAAATCACAGATCATAGTATTTTCTCGAACATGCAACGCCGTATGTGATGGCTTATCAGGATTCTGACGGCTTATTAGGAATGTTGTCAGTTCCTCGTCACTTTTGATAATCTCTGCCTTGGGCTGTCGATGAAGCTTGATGGCTTATCAGATGTGTGACGACATATCATAGATATCATCACTTCTTTACTTCAAACTCCATTCCCTGCCTAAGCCTAACGACAAGCCTAATGGCTTATGACACTTCCAACGGCCTATCGCAGATGTCGTCACTGATTCCAGCTAAAGTCCATTCTCTGTCTAAGCCTGAAGACAACTTTGATAGCTTATCACAAGGCTGACGACTTATCAGACAAGTCGTCAGCTAAACATCCTTCTCTACTTGCTCAGAAATCAACTCTTTTACTCCTATTATTGCTGATTCTCTTGAATCTCGACTTTTACTGTAATATCAAAGAGAAAATAATCAAAAACGACAAAAGTTGCTTAAGACTTTACAATTATTATTAGTTAAAATCCTCAAATGTGTTAGCATCTGCTCACACATCAACACCCTCAACTTAAAACAATTGTTTCTCCTCAAGCAACTAAAACACAACTAAGAGAATACAAAATACATTCAACAGTCAACCATCCATATTATCTCAAAACATCTTCACCATCTCTAAGGTCAATTAATTTAAAAACAACTGTGTATATTATTGAAGAACAACAATGCGACACACAGGAACCAAGATATGGCATCAGTTCAGCAACAACAACCATGCATGTACCAAGACTACACTATCCAAACAAGTTAGCAACTAGCAACGTAACCAGTGTTCCCTCACTACAAAGAAGTCCCACTTTACTTATATCTGATGTCACATATGTAACCATAGGGACAGTCAAAAGACACTCACTCTCAGAATGAAGTTCCAATCAGTGTATGCTAAATACTATAGGCTTGCCCTTATTTTCATTACCAAGATTTTTAGACAGGTCAGCTAGGATCACTATAGGTTTTCTCTTTGATTTGTAACGTAGGCTAGGGGCTAGTATGATACTCGATGATATTTAAAGTGACTACGCCTCTTTCACACTACACTAGCTTCTGGGTCTCACTCATTAAACTTTTTCTATTCTTCTCTTTTATTGATCATACATATTCAGGATGGGTGCGGTTTTTTTTAAAATCACTTCTTTTTTTCACAACTTTTTTTCTTGTTCTTTTCCACCGCACCCAACTTTTTATTCTTTTTTTATTCTACCTTTTTTCATACTCATTTTACATCACTCACCCCTATGATAGCCACCCTCAACTTAGGCCATTTGCCTAAGTCAAGGTGCATAGTGTCCAAGGAAGACTAGGGCCAAAACAGGTTTATTATGATATAAATAGGATGGTGATAGTTATCATAAAAAGATAGGCTATTCAGGCTCAAAATAGGAATCAAGGGATATTATGCATACAGAGAAGGTCATTTAGGCTAAAGTGGGCTAATATTAACATGGCCTATCATCCTTTCCTAACCCCTATCCTTCAACCTAGGTAAGACTAACTGGGCAAGTTCTGGATTAAACATACAAAAGGGACTAAGTAAAATCTCACACGCACATGGCACACAAGTATATCAGAAGTTACTACTTATTTAGTTTGTGCAATTGTTTAGCAATGGTTATAAAGTCACTAGAAATAATACCATACAAAGATACATAACAGTCCCAATTAGATACAAATGATACAGTTAAATAATTAGACTATTTGAGAGGTATTCACAAAATTACAAAACTATGTTAACTACCTCAGGTACTTGTATTTCTCCTAGTCAACATCAAAATATTGCAACAACAACTCACCTTACACCTCAACTTAAAATCAAATTAAAATTGAACTAAGGGTTAGGATATGCCTGGAGTAGATCAAGCACGGGGATTATGGGTTGCCTCCCATGTAGCTCCTGATTTAACATCGTGACACAACTCAGGTATCTTGATTACTTTAGACTTCATTGAGATAGATAGTAGCAATACTTTACATCGAGTCTTTTAGATCGATATAAAGTTTGACTCCTTACCTATTTACCTTGAAGATATTGTTGTCTTCATTTTCAAGTTATACTACTCCAGATGAGTAGACTTGACTAACTCTAAATGGGCCTGACCACTTGGATTTAAGCTTTTTTAGGAACAATTTGAGTTTGGAATTGAACAAAAGCACCACGTCACCTTTTTGGAAATCTTATTTCTTGATCCTACAATCATGATACTTCTTCATTTTTTCTTTATATAGGTCTGCTCTTTTATATGCCCTGATATAGAATTCATTATTCTCATTTAGTTGTCCTAGTATTAGCTCTATTTCCTTCTTCTAACTCAAATTTAACCTTTTGAGTGCCCATAAAGCCTTTTACTCCAGCTCTATTGGTAAGTGGCATGCTTTTCCATAGACTAACTAGAAGGGTGACATGCCAATGGGTGTCTTGAAATTAGTCCGGTATGACCACAAGGCATCATAAAGCTTTCGAGACCAATCTTGCCGACTAGCGTTCACCATTTTGGCTAGAATGGCTTTAATCTCTTATTTGACACCTCCACTTGCACGCTAATTTTTGGGTGATATGGAGTGGATACTCTATGCTGTTTCACCCCATATTTTGCTAAGGCATCTCAAAACACTTTGTTGCAAAAATGAGATCCTCCATCGCTTATAATAGTATGTGGTACTCCAAAGCGAGAAAAAATGTTCTTCTTGAGAAAAGCAACAACTCTCTTTCCTTCATTATCAAATAAGGCAATAACTTCAACCCATTTCAAGACATAGTCAACAGTAACTAAAATATACTTTATCCCATATGATCTTACAAAAGAACCCATTAAATTGATGCCCCAGACGTCAAACAATTCCACTTCAAGCATCTTAGTCAAAATGCATCTCATGTCTTTTAGAGATCTACCCCTGCCTTTGATATTGGTCACATTTCAGCACAAACTCATGAGCATCCTTGAACAACATTAGCTAATAGTATTCGCTCTATAACACCTTTCTAGCCGTTCGGTCACCTACATGGTGACCTCCAACTGGGGAAGGATGACATGCTTCTAATATTCACAATACATCCACTTTTAGAACACATCTCCTTATAATATGGTCAGCACATCGCTAAAAAAGATATGGATCATCCCAGAAGTAATTTGTCACATCATGAAGGAATTTCTTTCTTTAATGGAAAGTTAGATTTTCTGGAATGACCTCTCTCACAGCATAATTTGCAAAATCAGCATACCAAGGCATTTTATCCATAGCAGCAGCCAAAATCTCCTCATTAAGAAATGCATCATTTATCTCCATTTCATCATTAACTGCCTGCTCACCTTCCATTCTAGATAGATGATCCATAACTTGGTTTTCACAACGCTTCTTATCTTTAACTTCAAAATCAAATTCTTATAACAGCCACACCCATCTAATCAACCTTAGTTTTGCATCTTTCTTAGACATCAAATACCTCAAGGCTGCGTGGTCAATGTGGACCACCACCTTGGTCCCAAGCATGTAAGCCTTGAATTTCTCAAAAGCATACACTACAACTAGGAGTTCCTATTCATTGAGGGTGTAGTTTTTTTGTGCTCCATTCCATGCTTTGCTGGCATAATATATTGGATGAAATAGGTTGTACTTTTTTTATCCTAATACAGCTCCAAGGGTAACACCGCTTGCATCACACATGATCTTAAACGGTTTTGACCATTCTGGTGCTACAATGATTGAGGCCTCGAGCATCTTATTTTTAAGGCATTCAACTACTTTCAAGCAATCATCATCGAAGAAGAACTTCACTTCTTTCTCCAAAAGTTTATAAAGTGGATTTTCAACCTTCGAGAAGTCTCTTATAAACCTCCGATAAAATCCAACATGTCTAAGAAAACTGCACACTCCCTTCACTGAAATGAGAGGTGGTAGTTTCTCAATAAATTCAACCTTGGATCAATCAATCTCTATCCCTTTTGCTGAAATTTTGTGCCAAAGAACGGTGCCCTCCTTTACCATAAAGTGGCATTTCTGCCAATTAAGCACCCAACTGAATTCAACACATCATTGCAAGGCTATACTCAGGTTTTCCAAAAACAGCTCAAATGAATCTCCCACCATAGAGAAATCATCCATGAACACCTCTAAGGTATCCTCTACCATATCTGAGAAAATAAACATCATGCACCATTGGAAAGTAGCGGGTGGATTGCATAGCCCAAACAACATCCTCTTAAATTCAAAGGTTCCATATGGGAATATGAACATTGTCTTCTCCTGATCTTCAGGGGCAATACAGATCTAGTTATATCTAGAATAACCATCCAAGAAGTAATACCATCCTCTTCCGGCCAATCAATCAAGCATTTGGTCCATAAAGGGCATCAGAAAGTGGTCTTTCAAAGTCCCTGAGTTTAGTTTGTGCTAGTCCATCTAAACTCTCCACCCAGTCACAAGCCTGAGTGGAATCAACTCATTTCTTTCATTTGCAACAATAGTCATGCCTCTTTTTTTGGGCACGTATTGAACTGGGCTCACCCATTTACTTTCAGAAATAGGGTAAACTACTCCTACATCCAAACACTTAATAATTTCCCTCTTAGCCAACTCTTGCATTAGTGGGTTAAGATGGTGATGATGCTCGATGGTTGATGTACAATCTTTATCAAGTTGTATTTTATGCATGCAGATGCCGGGGGAATGCTAATAATATCTGCGATAGTCCATCCTATTGCTCTATTATACCTATGAAGTACTAAAATAAGTGCTTCTACCTATTGCTCACCTAAATCAGCTGCAACAATAACGGGTAGCATATTTTCGTTACCCAAAAACATATACCGTAAATGCCCAGGTAGTTCTTTCAATTCCAACACCGGTGGATTTTCAATGGATGGCTTATCCACTGGTGTTGGTCGATTAGCAATATCAAGATCTAGATTCTTAGGAGCATAAGAGTATGATCCCATTCCTGACAAAGCACAAATAGTCTCTTCGTACTCCTCAATTCCTTCATGATCAAAATTCATCAAAGCTGTGGCTAAATGGTCAATAACAAGTTTTTACTCTATTGAAACCTCCTGCTCATCTTCATAATAAACATCAACAATTGAGAACACACTCATTTCTTTATTTTGATTTATTGATTGGCACACATCAAATTGCACCACCTCATCACTCATCCTTAATAAGAGCTCATTAGCTTACCAATTAATTAACACACTTTCAGTTGTGAGGAAACATCGACCCAAGATTATAGGCATCTCAAAATAACCTCGAAATCTAGAATGACAAAATCCACAGGAAATATGAAGCTAGATACCTTCACCAACACATCATACAAAATACAAATAGTTCATTCACTAACCTATCCGCCATCATGAGTCATATGTTGGTGGGTGTGGGATTTCCCAAACCCAGCTTTTTATATATAGCCAATCACATCAGATTAATCTCGCTTCCAGATCACATAAGGCCTTAGCAATTTCCAGAGACCCAATCGTATAAGGAATAGTGAATGCTTCTAGGTCTGCCTTCTTCTGCACCAAGGTCCTCATAGAAATAGAACTACAATGATGGAGATTATCCTCCGGTTCATAGCTCACCACTCTTTTCTTAGTGACAAGGACCTTCATGAATTTAGCATACCCTGGTATTTGCTCGAGTGCCTCCACCAAAGGCACATTTATTGTTAAATGCTTCAACATTTCTATTAATTTACTAAATTTTGTGTCATTAACCTTCTTCTTCTTCAATCTTTGAGGAAATGGAGGTGGTGGTCTTGGGAGAGTTTACACCACTACTTTCTTTTTCTTTCCTTTCCTTTTTAAATCATCATCAGAACTATCCAGCTTTCCAAACTTCACTGGACATTCTTTTTTAGGTTCATCATCTACTTCAATCATATCTTCAACTCCACCTTTGCCCATGAAAGGGCTAGGTAATATCTTGCCATTTATAGTGGTAATCGCCATACATTAGCCATCATTTTGCAGATTCTAAACCGTATTACTAGGTAACATTCCACTCTTCCTCTGGTTCAGTGCTACGGAGAGTTGGCTCATTTGTTGTTCTAGCTGTTTGATCAAAGTAGAGTGTGAGTTTACCAACTGACTAATGGATGACTTATCAGTCTTTATGGTAGTCACCCCTGAGTTGGTAGCCTCTACTCCCATTAACAATTTATCCATAATGTCCTCCATGGACATCTTTTCATAGTTTGTTGTAGCAGCCTCACAATTTCTAGAAGGAACATATAACTTGCTCCTATCATTATTGTTCCAAAATTTTCTTGATCCTAGTTCTTATATCCAGCCTTGTCATAGTAAGTCCGACCTTGAATTCCTTGGTTATTGCCTCAAAACCCCCTATGATTATTTACATATTTTGCTTTTTTTTCCGAGTTAGACTCCACTTTGCCCTGTGATCCCACAACCTTCACTTTCTCAGTTTTACCTAATAGCAAATGCTTCGCTAGCAAGTTCATCTACATTTTTAGGTGAGCTATGTCTTGATCACACTCCTTATCTCTTCTTCATTGTTCCACAGTCATACCTATAGAAATAGTGGGGCTTGCTACCACAAAGTCCCTGGTATGCCATGCCCGACTCTGTTTGGTCATTCTCTCTAGCATTGCTGAATCCTCTGGGAATGTAAAATCAATAAACGAACCACTAGTAGCATTATCTATAATTAGTTTTATCACAGAGTTAAGAGCTCTATACAAAGTCTCCATCAAGTGTATGTCCTTCACATTCTGGTTCGGATACTACGTTAATTGTTTTTTGAATCTCTCTCAGGTTTCATACAAGGCTTTAGTTGGTAGCAATTTGAAGTTACTGATCTCATCTATTAACTGTACCTTCCTAGAAGGTAGAAAGAACCTTTCTAGGAAATTTCCTTTTAGTTGCCTCCACTTGGTTATAGAATCGAGTGTCAGCTTATTAAGCTAAAATATTGCCTCCCCAGATAGAGACAACAGAAATAATCTCAAACAGATAGAATTATGACCCACTCCTGGGTTATCAAAAGATTTATAAATGGTGACAAAGTTCACCAGATGCAAGTTCAGATCATCCCCAGGAAGGCCACCAAACAACCCCTTCAGATTAAGGAGTTGAATCATAGTGCTCATACTGTTTAATTTCTCTCCAGGTGCTAACGGTGGAGGAATAATTGCAACCATTACAACTGATCCATCCATTCCATCATCGTCCTCATTAAGGTCATATTAGACCGACTAGTGATTATGTCTTCCTCAGAATGGACGGTTCCTGTTAGCATTACATTGTACTAGTGTAGCTATTTGCTCTGCACGCCTTGGGTTACCAGGCTTTAGCAACTTCTCATATCCCAAATATTCATCCTCTATATTTGGATGTCGTACTTGTTGACCGTCATTCTACTCATTAACCTGAGCTTTAGCTAAGGCTGCTAATCTATCAGCCTCCTGCTGGTCTGCCATTTTGCCGATTAGTTGCAGTTCTGGATTAAATTTAATAATGGTTATCTGGAACTTTTGGTTCTTAGCATATACCACAAAAGTCCTGTAGTAAACAAAAACAACAAATAAATGTAAAACTAGAAAACTTGACTAACAGTCAATTAGCGCACACAAATTTTAATTTACAACTGTACTCCCCGACAATGGCACTATTTTTTGATAATGCACAAACTACATCTCTCTTACGAGAATGTAAGTGATCGTTGTCAATATATAACCCACTAGGTTGGGGTCAAATTCGATAGGGAATATGGTGTGAATCTGAGTTATCCGTGGGTTAATCAACTGATAGTTAGTAGTTTCCGATGAATGGGTTTTTTTGGAAAGGTGGCAAACAATTACTTCTCAATTTAGTGTTTGAAATCAATATGATAAGAAAACTAGAGTTATGTTCACTGTAGGTGTTGGGATTCGACAGACGCTAGTAATGGTTCAAGATTCTTGTGGTAGGTAAGAACAATAGAATATCCTTGTTGAAGTTATGTCTAAATATTTCTCAACCTATTTAGATATTTAACCACCTAATTCCCTCAAACTTATGGAATTTATATTCCATAACAGTATGTTATCTCAAGTTAATTAACATTGTTACATCATTAATTATTAAATGGAAGTTTAATACTTCCAAATGCCTATTAATAATTCACTTCTTACTAGGGTTGATTTCTTATCTCAAACAAATCAACAGTAAGTGAGGCCTATTGTTACCAATATTCAGCTTGTAAGATAATGGAATTTACATGAAGTTCCTGCCACTGTTAGAATCTTGAACACTTAGTTATGCTACGAACCCAAACCCATATATCCCGTAACTCGAGTTAAGGGAATTTAGTTACTCATAATAAAATAAGAAATACAACAAGTTGACTTCATACTTAGATAGATAATCTTACAGCAAGATAAATAGCAACAAGTGTTTCTCAAATTTGATCCAGTAGAAAATCCCCAAAACAATGGTAATAATCTGTTAAAAAATAATTGTCTTGTTAAAGTCAGAGAACTAGAGAGAAAAATGCTTAAAATGCCAGTTCCCAGATGATTAGAAAACCTTAATTGTAATACCCCATACTTTTTCCTAGCTAATTTCATCTAAAGAATGTATAGTATTAGCTTCAAAATTGAATGATGGTTATTCCAGAAAGAATTTTCAAGATTTTCACTTTTTGTCATGTGGGAAATTCAGTAAGCTTTCCATCGATACATGATTTTCCCAAATCTGATAATCGAGTTAGAAGTTACGACTATTTTAAGTTCCCATCATAAAGCAGTGCCATATTAGTTATTGGCATGCCGCCCCACAAGAGGAAATGGCAATTGGAAAATTCCATTATGGGGGGCCCAAATTTAGAATTGTCTTTTTTCAGTGTCTTAGCGCAATTTTCTCTTCGTTGTGCCAAAGTTCCAGGTCTAAAAAGAAGGAGAAACGTGATGCTCCATATCGGCCATCCCTCAATTTTCCAATTGTCAAATTCATGTGACAAGGTGTGATAGCGCTGCATCGTGCCAAGGATTCAATTTGGAAATTTTTTACTAAAATTAAATGACACGTTCAGTGTTAAAAGGGTCAACTTCCCACCCCTATTTAAGCCCTTTAACACGTGGTTCAGCCACTCTTTACCCAAAATACACTCTCTTCTCTCAAAAACCTCTTAAGAACAAGATAGGGTTTTCATAGAAGATCCAATTCCAAGAAAGTTTCTTCATCAATCTTTATGAAATCACGAACTAAGGTATGCGTAGTGTTCATTCATAGACTCCTTTCTTCCATGAAGCCCAAGAATCTCTTTTCTAAGTTTAAATTTATGGATTTGTTTATGAATTTCATGCTGGGTTTATTTTGTTTATGTTGAGAATGATCAATTGAATTCAAATCCATGTTGGGTGATCAGTTTTATGTGGAATTGATTTGCATAGATGTATATTCATGTGAACCTATGAATAAACCCTAGGATGATGAAATTATAGATGAATCATAATGATTAATTGTTGTATAATATTGTCTATATGTTCTATGCCTGCCATTTGTTTGATTAAATGCTTAGATGAAGGAACAATGCCTAACTAGTATGATATCATGAAATACCCATGTATGTACAAGTTATGACTATCACATGTTTTGATGGAATGATTCTATAAATGTAGTATGGATTATGATGTTAAATATATGTTCAAGTAAGTTATGCTTGGTCAGTTTCCTTCCATCGAGTCGTGGGGGTACTTGTACCCAAAACATTAGTTGTATACTTAAAGCCATGTCATGTTTTCACGATACTCTTAGTCAAGCCATGATCCTTAGACTTCAGATAAGCTTATGACTCAGGAAATCTCCATGATCTCATGAACTGAGTCAGTTGTCAGTAGTATTCTGTCATTCAACAGAAGTCAGTAACTTAGTCCATGTTCAGTTCAGTAAATCATGTTCAGTGTCTATTCAGATGGGAGTAGAATTAGCACTGAGAGAACCCAAGGGTGGGAACTCACCTGTTATGTGAGGGTGTTGTATTCCAGAACTATGTAGCCAGCATAGGTTGAGACATCATAGCCTGGTATATAAGGGCAAATGAGGTGGCTTAACCTTCTATATGAGGGTTCCCACCGTTCTCATTAGAGTTATCTGTTATATTAGGGTCACTCATATATTGTCCTTGCCAGTGGCACGGTGTTGACACCCTACTAATTAGGGCATAGATTGGACCCTAATTCACCTATAATGTATCATTTGGGGCATGTTGGTTAGATGACTACCTCCCACAGTCTCAGTAAAAGAACTCAAATAGTTCTTCAGAATTCAAGACAGTCAGATACAGTCGACTATGATACATAACAGAACTCTGATAGTTCCACAAGATTCAGGAATCTCCGATATAGTCACTCATGTTATTAGTTATATCTGTTATCAGTATGTCATGTTATCAGTGTTCAGATTTAGTACTCATGTTTTCGCGTTTTTAGATATAGTTACTATGTATGCATGTATGTATTCTCATATTCATATTAGTCAGTTAGCCAGTATTGTTCATGCACATGAGCCCCATGCATTCAGCCTACCCCACATGCATACCAATACATTTAAAGTACTGACGCATTTGTGCTATGGTGTCTTATACAATAGGTTAAGAGACATGAGCTCCAGATCAACAGTTGGTTCTAGTTTCAGTAGTCAGAGTTAGAAGTAAGTCCTCATCATCCGAGGACATAATTATTTCTCCATTATCTCATTAATTAGTTTATTAGTTGGAGTTAGGTTGGGACATGTCCCATCAACTCCTTACTCAGGTAGTTCAGTTAGTTAGAGGCTTTCTAGACTATCATGTTTCAGACTTCAGTATTTTTAGTTTTTTTTTTGTATTTAATACCCCGTTTAGATTTTATTTTTTCTTTCAATTATGTGAACCTTATGGCCTTTCAGTTTATGTTTCTACATTATTTAGTATTTTATGTAGTATACAGGTAGAGATATCAGTCATGGGTTAACATGTGGTTCTTCGGGGTTATGAGCACCGTGTAGCATTTTGGGTACCGGATTCAGGGCGTTACAAACTTAGTATCAGATCCTAAGGTTCAATAGAATCCTTGGAAGTCTGAAAGCCGCATCTAGTATAGTCTTGTACATGGGTGTGTTGCGCCACATTTATGTACAAGAGGTTATAAGATATTTTAGGAACAGTTTCCCCTCTTTCAGTATTTATATCGTGCCACTGAGCATAATCTCAAGTCAATCTCTCAGTCTAATATGTTTCTCCCTTTTTTCTACAGAACATGCCTCCTTAAAGAAGAAAAAAAACCAGTCAGCCCCTCAGCCCGAAGATCCTTTGGACGATCATGTTTCTCATGCAGAGTTCAGGGACGTATTCACTACTCTTGCTAACTCAGTTGTTTCTTAGAATGAATGACCAGATGTTATTTTATCTAACCTAGTGTCCAATTCAGCTGTATTTAGGATTCGGGACTTCACCCGAATGAATCCTCCATCCTTTCTCGGGTCTAAAACAGATGAGGACCCTCAGGAATTCCTAGATCAGGTGTAGAAGGTGCCATTATGGGGGTGACTACTATTGAGAGTGCCGAGCTAGCTGCATATTAGTTGTAGGGTGTTTCTCACACTTAGTTCAAGTAGTTTAAGTCAGAAAGGGCCGATGATGTAGGGCTAATTAAGTGGGAGGAGTTTGCGTCTTCTTTCCTCGATAGATTCTTTACCCTAGAGTTTAGGGAAGCTAAGGTGTTAGAGTTCATCAACCTCAGGTAGGGCAATATGTCAGTGAAGGAGTATTCTCTTATTTTTACTTAATTAGCCAGATATGCCCCTCATGTGGTTGCAGATAGCAGGGAAAGGATAAGTAAGTTCGTTTTAGGGGTGAATAATAGCATGGTTAATAAGTCCAGATCCACCATACTGAGTAGTGACATGAATTTAGCCAGACTTATGACTCATGCTTAGCAGATTGAGGAGGAAAATACTAAGATGAGGAAGAAGCAGAATAAGAGATCAAAGACAGGTAGTTTTAACTTTGCTTAGCCTAAGTTAGAAGGAGGAAATCGTTCTCAGTTTCATCCTAATTTATTAGTTCCAGCTCTTTCTTCAGCTAGTGCTCCACTTCCTAAGTTTAGAGAGGGTAACAAATATAGAGCGCCAAGCTCTAAGTCCCAGGGCAGTGTTAGCAGTGCTCGCAACTATTCTATTTGCCATACTTATGGCAAGCACCATCAGGGTATTTGCAGAGCTGGCACTGGTATTTGTTTTGGATGTGGCAAACTAGGCCATACAGTCAGAGATTGTCCTCATGCAGGTCCTTAGGGTCAACAAAATCGCTCCTCAGCTCAGTCCAGTCGCCCAAATTAGCTGGGTGCCACCTTCAGTGATACTAGTGGGCAACGCTGAAATCATCTCTATGCTCTTCAATCACGATAAGATCAGGAAAATTCTCTTGATGTAGTTACTGGTACGTTACAGATCTTTCATGTGCATGTTTACGCTTTGCTAGATCCAGGAGCTTCTTTGTCTTTTGTTACTCCCTATATAGCAGACAATTTTGGAACTAGTCCCAAAATCCTAGTAGAGCCCTTTTCAGTTTCTTCCCCAGTGGGTAAAACCATTATAGCCCAAGGGGTATATAGGAACTGCTCGGTTATGATATTTCAGAACGTCACTTTAACAGTCAACTGCAGAAATAGAATAGTTCAGTTTCAATTTCTGAATAAACTAGTTCTTGAGTGGAACAGTTATACTTCAACATTTAGAGGTCAACTTATTTCCTACCTTTGAACACCAAAAATGATATCTAAGGATGTGTCTATCATTTTTTTTGAGTTAAGGACAATAGTTTCAAAACTCCCAGCCTTGAATCAGTTCCAATTATAGGTGAATATTCAAATGTCTTTCCCAAAGATCTTCCAAGAATTCCACCCGAATGGAAAATAAACTTTGGGATTGATCTTCATCCAGATACTCAGCCTAGATCTATTCCGCCATACAGAATGACACCTACAAAACTCAGAGAACTGACAGAACAATTGAAGGATCTCTTTGATAAGGGATTCATCAGGACCAACGATTCCCCGTGGGGCACTCCAGTATTATTCGTATGAAGAAAGATGGTTCTCTAAGAATATGTATAGACTACTGCCAACTTTGTAAGGTCATAGTCAAGAGTAAGTATCCACTTTCCATAATTGATGACTTATTTGACCAACTCTAGGGTGCCAGTTATTTCTCTAAGATAGACCTCGGATCCGGCTATCATCAGCTTAGAGTCAGAGAATGTGACATTTCGAAAATAGCTTTCCATACTCGGTATGGTCACTTCAAATTTTTAGTCATGTCATTTGGTCTTACCAATGCCCTAACTGCTTTCATGGACTTGATGAATCGTCTGTTTAAGCAGTACTTGGACATGTTCATCATAGTTTTCAAGATGATATTTTGTTCTATTATCGCAGTGAGCATGATCATGCAGACCATCTCAGAATACTACTTGAAACTCTCAGAGATCATCAGCTATTCACCAAATTCAGTAAGTGCAAATTTTGGCTAAGGTCAGTAGCATTCCTTATTCATATCATTTTCGGTGATGGCATTAGAGTAGATCCTTAAAAGACCAAAACAGTAAGAAACTAGCCCAGACCTATCTCTCCATTAAATATTAGAAGTTTCTTGGATTTGGCTAGCTATTACAGATGGTTTGTTGAGGGATTTTCTTCTATTACATCCCTTATGTATAGATTGACTCAAAAGAAAGTTAAGTTTTAGTGGTCAAATCCATGCGAGAAGATTTTTTAGGAGTTGAAGACAAGACTCACCTCAGCTCTATTTTAGATCTTCTAAATGGTCCAGATGGGTTCGTAGTATATTGTGATGCATCTAGAGTAGGTTTGGGTTGTGTCCTCATGCAGCATGGTAAGGTCATAGCCTACGCCTCCAGAAAGCTTAAGCCTCATAAAAAGAATTACCTTACTCATGATCTTGAGTTAGCAGCTGTAGTATTTGCCTTAAAGATTTTGAGGCATTATCTATACGGTGTTCATGTAGATGTGTTCACTGATCATAAGAGTATTTAGTATGTCTTTTCTCAGGAAGATCTCAATCTTCATCAGAGAGGTGGTTAGAGCTCTTGAAAGATTATGACATGAGTTTTCCTCTATCATCCGGGAAAGGACAATAAAGTGGCCAACACTTTCAGTAGACTATCCATGGGTAGTGTTTCTCATGTTGAGGACAGTAAGAAGAATTTATCTCAGGAAGTCCATTAGCTTTCCAAACTAGGTGTTTGCTTAGTCGATATAGATGAGGGTGATATATAGGTTTAGAGTAGTTCAGAATCATCTCTAGTTTCCGAGGTAAAAGTAAAGCAAGATAGAGATCCTAACCCTGTCAAGTTAAAAGAATCAGTTCAGGAAAAGAAAGTAGAGGTTTTTTCCAAAGGGGGATATGGTGTTTTGCGTTGTCAGGGTCATCTCTATGTTTTAGGTGTAGAAAACTTAAGGCAGCAAATTATTGCAGAAGTGCATGGTGCACACTACTATATTCATCAAGAGTCCACAAAGATGTACCACGACTTGCGAGAAATCTATTGGTGGAGTGGGATGAAGAGAGACATTACAGATTTTGTGGATAAGTGATCTACATGTCAGCAAGTTAAGATAGAGCATCAGAAGCCTAGTGGGTCCATGCAGGAGTTTAATATTTTTTCTTGGAAGTAGGAAGTCGTAAACATGGACTTCGTGATGGGTTTGCCTCAAACTCGTCATCAGCATGATTCAGTCTGTGTCATTATAGACAAAATAACCAAATCAGCTCATTTTCTTCCAGTTCATACCTCTTATTCAGCCGAGGATTACTCCAAAATCTACATCAAGGAGTTGGTTTGATTGCATGGTGTTTCGCTATCTATTATCTCATACAGAGGTACCTAGTCCACCTCTTATTTCTAGAAAACATTCTAAAAGGGTCATGGTACCCAAGTTTATCTCGGTACAACCTATCATCCTCAGACAGATGGTCAAGAAGAAAGGACCATTCAGATGTTAGAAGTTATGCTAAGGGAGTGTACAATCGATTTCAAGGAACGTTGGGATGACCACATACCTTTGATTGTGTTTGTATACAATAATAACTATCATTCCAGTATTCGGATGGCTCAATTCTAAGCTCTCTATGGTAGGAGATGTAGATCTCTAATTGGTTGGTTTAAAGTTAGTAAGGCCTCAGTCATAGGGCCTAACTTAGTATTCGACGCCTTGGAAAATGTCCAGTTGATCAGAGAAAGACTCTGGGATGCTCAAAGCCGATAGAAGTTTTATGCAGATGTTCGTAAAAAAGATATCGAGTTTGAGATTGGTGAATATGTCTATCTAAAGATCTCTCCCATAAAGGGAGTGAAGAGATTTGGTAAGAAGGAAAAGCTCTGTCCCCGGTATATCGGTCCCTTCAAGATTAACAGTTACTTTGGTACGGTGGCCTATGAGCTTGAATTGCCTTCAGATCTAGCCTCAGTTCATCCATTCTTTCATGTCTCTTTGCTCAAGAAGTGCATAAGTGACCTATCAGCTGTAGTCCCTATTCAGATCATTGATGTTCAAAATACTCTCTCTTATGAAGAGATTCTAGTTGAAATCTTAGACTATTAGACTCATATATTGAGGAACAAATAAATCCCTGTAGTTAAGGTTCTTTGGTGAAATCAGTCCGTCGAGGAAGCTACTTGGGAAGCAGAGGCAGACATGCGTACCAAGTATCCTCACCTCTTCTTCGCCAACTTAGATCAAGCTCAAGGTAACAGTTCTCCTTAAGCTTGCTCATTTTTATGTTCAGAGTTCATCACAAACTTGGTATGTAGTTTCATGCTCATGTTCCCATTATAAACTTGGTATCAAGTACTATTGCATACTCAGTCAAGCATTCATGAATCAGTTACACATGCATCAGATATGCATGTTCAATATTATATGTTCAGCTTGTCAGTCATGAGATCATCTTCTAGTTATTCATGTTTAGTATGTACGTCAACTATCTTTTCTTCCCTCTCTGTCAGTCTCATTCGAGGATGAATGTTCTCAAGGGGGAGATATTGTAATACCCCATACTTTTTCCTAGCCAATTTCATCTAAAAAATATCTAGTATTAGCATCTAAATTGAATAATGGTTATTCCATGAGGAATTTTTAAGATTCTCACTTTTTGTCATGTGGGAAATTCAATAATCTTTCCATTGATATATGATTTGGCCAAATTCGATAACTGAGTCAGAAGTTACGACTATTTTAAGTTCCTGTCCTAAAATAGTGCCACATTAGTCAATGGTACACCGCGCCACAAGAGGAAATGACATTTGGAAAATTCCCGTATGGTTCGTGATTAATGGCGCGTCACTCCAGGGCCTAAATTCAGAATTATCCTTTTCCAGTGTCTTAGCGCGATTTTCTTCGCGTCGCGCCAAAGTTCCTGGTCGCAAAAGAAGGGGCAATGCAATGGCTCCGTGTCGTGCCATCCCTCAGTTTCCCAATTTTTAAATTCCAGTGACACGGCCTTATAGTGCCGCGTCGCGCCAGGGGTTCAGTTTGGGAAAATCTTACAGAAATTAAATGACGCATCCAGGGTAAAAAGGGTCAACTTCCCACCCCTATTTAAGACCTTCAACGCGTGGTTCAACCACTCTTCACCCAAAATACATTATCTTCTCTCAAAAACTTCTCAAGAACAAGCTAGGGTTTTCATAGAAGATCCAATTCTAAGAAAGTTTCTCCGTCAATCTTCACGAAATCACGAACTAAGGTATGCGTAGTGTTCATTCATGGACTCCTTTTTTCCATGAAGACCAAGAATCTCTTTTCTAAGTTTAAGTTTATGGATTTCTTTATGAATTTCATGTTGGGTCATTTTTTTATGTTGAGAATGATCAATTGAATTCAAATCCATGTTGGGTAATTATTTTATGTGGAATTGATTTGTATTGATGTATATTCATGTGAACGTAAATAAACCCTAGGATGATTAAATTAGAGATGAATCATGATGTTTAATTGTTGTATAATATTGTCTACATGAGCTATGCCTACCATATGTTTGATTAAATGCCTAGATGAAGGAACAATGCCCAACTAGTATGATATCATGAAATCCCCATGTATGTACAAGTTTTGCCTATCACATGTTTTGATGGAATGCTTCTATAAATGTTGTATAGATTATGATGTTAGTTATATGTTCAAGTAAGTTATGTTTGGTCAGTTTCCTTCCATCGAGTCCTCGGGGTACTTATAACCGAAACATTAATTGTGTGCTTAGAGCCATGTCATATTTTCATGATACTCACAGTGAAACTATGATCCTTAGACTTCAGACAGTCTTGTGACTTAGAAAATCTCCATGATCTCATGAACTCAGTCAGTTTTCAGATGTCAGTAGTATTCCGTCAGTCAACGAAAGTCAGTAACTTAGTACATGTTCAGTTCAGTAAATCATGTTCAGTGTCTATTCAGATGGGAGTAGAATTAGCACCGACCGAACCCAAGGGTGGGAACTTACCTGTTATATGAGGGTGTTGCATTCCAGAACTATGTAGCCAACATAGGTTGAGACATCATAGCCTGATATATAAGGGTAGATGAGGTGGTTTAACCTGCTATATGAGGGTTCCCACCATTCTTATTAGATTACCTGTTATATTAGTGTCACTCACATATAGTCCTTACTAGTGGAGCGGTATTGACACCCTTCAAATCAGGGCATATATTGGACCCCAATTCAGCTATAATGTATCATTTGGGGCATGTCGGTTAGATGAATACCTCCCACAGTCTCAGTATCAGTCTCAGTAAAAGAACTTAAATAGTTCTTCAGAATTCAAGACTGTCAGATATAGTCGTCTCAGATACAGAATGGAACTCAGATAGTTCCACCAGATTCAGGACTATCAAATATAGTCACTTATGTTATTAGTTATATTAGTTATTAGTATGTCATGTTATCAGTATTCAGATTCAGTACTCATGTTGTCACGTTTTCAAATATATTTACTATGTATGCATGCATGTATTCTCACATTCATATTAGTTAGTTAGCCAGTATTGTTCATGCATATGAACCCCATGCATTTAGCCTACCCCACATGCATACCAGTACATTCAAAGTACTAACGCATTTTCCCTATGGTGTCTTATACCATAGGTTTATAGACACGAGCTCCAGATCAGTAGTAGATTCCAATTTCAAAAGTCAGAGTTAGAAGTGAGTCCTCATCATTCGAGGATATGATTATTTATCTATTATATCATTAATTAGTATATTAGTTGAAGTTAGTTGGGGACATATCCCATCAAATCCTTACTTAGAAAGTTCAGTCAGTTAGAAGCTTTCTAGACTATCATGTTTCAGACTTTAGTATTTTCAGTTTTGTTTTGGGTATTTCATACCCCATTTAAATGTTATATTTTACTTCCGTTATGTAACCTTATGGCCTTTCGGTTCATGTTTCCACATTATTTAGTATTGTATGCAGTATACAGGTACAAATATTGGTTATGAGTTAGCTTGTGGTCCTTCGGGGTCATGAGCACAGTGTAGCATTTTGGGTACCAGATTCAGGGCGTTACACTAACATATGCTTTAAATACTTCAGCGAAATTATCGAAACAAAATCATAGATCACAGTATTTTCTCAGAAAAGCGACGACGTGTGTGACAGCTTATTAGGAGTCTGACAGCTTATAAGGAATGTTGTCAGCTCCTCTTCACTTTTGATAATCTTTGCCTTGGGCTGACGATGAGGCTTGACAGCTTATCATGCATGTGACAACTTATCAGAGATGTCGTTACTTCTTTAATTCAAACTCCATTCCCTGCCTATGCCTAATGATGAGCCGGATGGCTTATCACACTTCTGACGTCCTATCATAGATGTCGTCACTCATTCCAGTTGAAGTCCATTCTCTGTCTAATCCTGATGGTAACTCTGATAGCTTATCACAAGGCTAATGACTTATCAGACAATTGGTTAGCTATACTTACTTCTCTACTTGCTCAAAAATCAACTCTTTTACCCCCATTATTGCTGATTCTCATGCATCTCAACTTTTACTGCAATATCAAAAATAGAAAACAATCAAAAACGATAAAAATTGCTTAATACTTTGCAATTGTTCTTAGTTAAAAACCTAAAATGTGTTAGCATCTTCTCACACATCAACTACCCAAAATTATATCCAATTTTTCCTATCTAACATGCAACATATATAAAACATCATCTTAAGAGAAGAGTAGACAGAAGCCTACCTTAAAGCCAAACCACAAATCCTTGATTCATCCATAAAACGTCCGTCTTTACTCCACGATCTTGAAATGCCGCCACACTATCAAAATCATAACCTATGCATCATTAAGAGTAAAATGAGACCCATATTACTATATTAAGGGCTAGGTTGAATTTTGGGTCAAGAATGGGCCCCCGGAGCTCGGAAATAAAATCTAAAATTAAACCTGTCACGAGGTCCCTCAAAGAATAAAAAGAGTTATGCTCAAAAGTTGAGCACAAACAGAGTACGATTTAGGTCTCAAATCAATCCATAAAGTTTAGGAATTCAAGTCCTAATTTCTATTTATCAAGAAATCGAACGAATCTTACTATGAATTCAAAGGAAAATCACAAAATAATTGATAACCAAGCTCCCTAAATCATCTATAAGCTTCAATCCCATGCTCTCTCAACTTTTAGGGTTTAGTTCTCTTGGAAATGGATGAGAAACTGCCAAAAACAGGCTAAAAAAGGTATTTATACCTATCCCAGGCACTCTAGTGACGTGATCGCAATGCGTGGCTCGCGAGTGCAACATTTGGTGGCTACCTGAAGGAACGACGATCGTGATGTATGGCTTGCGATCTCCATACATGGTGACTATTAGATGAGCCGCTATCGCAACATAAGTATCACAATTGTGATACTTAATGGCTGTTACGGGAGTCTCTATTGTGATAAATGGGTTGCGATCACCAATGCACTAGCACCAGCTGAGACTTAGAAATTCTAAGCTCTGCCAACTCCTCAGATTCATTCAAAATCTTGTATATGCTAAAAGACTATTCTACCCTATCAAATTCGACGTTCCAGACTCAATGGTGCAGTAAAAATTTAAATTCGAGATCGTTTCAACAAAAAGTAGGTCTTACGCCCAACTTTTATTTTCTTAAATTTTGACTAATAGCTCAAAGTAAACCGTACCTCGGGACCCAAATCAAGAGTCTAGCTAGCCTAAATTAATGTTTTAAAATTGATGGAGTTGTCAAAATTCTCATTTGAGATCCTCTACTAGGAGTTTTGGTCCGAGACCAACTCCTAAATAGCAAAAGCTCCAAAATAGGAAAATGAGCCTAAAATCCAAATTAACTATCCGATCACCAAACCGATAATTCCAACAAGTCATAAATGACCTGTAGCCACTGTGGTAAGGCTCAAAATGTAAAAAATACATGCAAATCAAGGAAATGACTTGGAGGGTCATTACATCATAGAACCTATCCCGAAACATAGAAGTGTACTTTGCTTCTCTGTCAGAAAGAATTATAAGTGGCACCCCATGAAGTCCCTATAATCTCTTTGACATAAATTTTAGCTAATGACTGAGAACTGTACTCTACTCGAATTGATGAAAAGTAAGCTGACTTTGTTAGCTGATCTACTATCACCCTGATAGAGTCATGCATCCCCAAATTATTAGAGAGACCCACCACAAGGTACATAAAAATATGCTCCCGTTTCCATATAGGTATAGACATCCTATGAAGCAACCTCATAGTCCTTTGGTGCTCTTACTTTACTTGGTGACAATTTTGACACTTGTACATACAATATGCTATGTCTCTCTACATCCCGAGCCACCAATAAAGCTTCTTCAAGTCACTCTACATCTTTTATGTACCCAAATGAATAGAATAAGTTAAGACATGGAGCTATGTAAGCGCATCATGAATTAGATCATCAACCTAAGGAACACACAATCTTCTCGTAAACTAGATTGCCTCTCCCTCATCAAGAGTGGTGTTCTCCACCCCCCAAGCGCCACTTTATTCTAGAGTCCATTCAACATCTAATCCTCAAATTGTTGGGGCCTTAATCTTCTCTACGATGTTAGCTTTACCTCTACTTTTGACAACATACCACCTAGTTTGATACGCCAAACTATATACTCAGAGATGCTAGAGTTTGAAACTCTCTAGCTAATGGTCACCTGGATACCCTAAAAAATTATAAGATACCCATACTAACAGCTTTTTGGCTTAATGCATCTGCCGCCATGTTGGCCTTTACCCAGTTCATACTGAACACTCACATCATAATCCTTCAATAATTCTGTCCACCTACACTACCTTAGGTTCAAATCCTTTTTAGTAAACATGTGCTTTAGACTATGATAATCTATGAAGGCCTTACACTTGACACCATAAATATATTGTCCCCAAATCATTAATGCAAACACCACCGCTGCCAACTCTAAGTCATGGGTTGGGTAGTTCCTTTCATTAAGATTCAACTATCTTAAAATGTATGCAATAACATTTTTATCTTGCATCAACATAACACCCAAACCCAGTAGTGAGGCCTCGCAAAACACAATAAATTCCTTACTTTCAACTGGTAACAAAAGAATAGGTGTGAAGTCAAGAGGTTCTTGATCTTTTTGAATCTCTCTTCACATTTGTCTGACAAAAAATATGGCACTTCTTTTTGCATCATCCTATTCAGGTGCATTTTAATGGATGCAAAGTTCTTGACAAATCTGTGGTAGTAGCCAGCAAGCCCCACAAAACTCCATTTCTCAATCACTGAACTAGGCCGACCCAATTCCTTACTACCTCAATCTTCTAGGGATTCCCCATCACCCTTTTTTGAGAAACCACATGCCCCAAGAGCAAAATAAAGGCAACCAGAATTCACACTTCAAAAACTTAGCAAATAATCACCTTTACCTTAGAATCTCTAAGACTATACGAAGATGGCTAATACTCTTAAACTAAAATTCCCTTTCTAAGAAGTGTAACCAACAAAGATTGGGGTTGGATCCCACAGGGAATAGGATGTTAATCAAGTTGTATGCAGATTAATTGACAATTATTCATTAATTTCAACAAAGTAAGGGGGTTTTGTTATAAAATTGAATATGTAATTGTCGTGTGTCAAAATAATGTACTATATATAACGTATTATCAATAAGGAAAGAGTAAACTAGGATTATGTTCACCTTGGCATTGGATCACGTCCAAATTTTAAGGTATGCGAATTTATACCAATACATGTAATTATAGGGAAATTGAGGTCAATTCTTCATCTAAGCATTTCCCAACCTTCAAAGATGTTTTTCACCTTAATTATTTCAAACTTAAGGTGATGAAATAATAATTCAATGTAATCCCTAATAAATTAATCCATTCAAAACATTAATCTTTATCTAGAGATTAGAAACTCTAAATTATTATTGCTAATATTTTTTTCTGACACTAACTTCTTTAGTCAAGCAAGCTAGTTTTAAGGCATGTTCTAAAGTTTACAATCAAGAGAACCCATTAAACTGAAGAGAAAAGCAATATAATCACACGTATATTACAAGCTCACACACCTATAACCTTAGAAGTGAAATTCCACCAAAGATCACAAACCCTACTTATGGAGTTTTAGCTACTCATGATAACAATATAGATAAAAAAAGCTTGATTTAATAAATTGAAAATTAGAAATTCCAATGTGGAAATTCAAATTTGAATCTAAGTTCAAACAAAAAATTATTGTGTTTCAAACTCCAAAAGTCGTTTCTCAAGAATACAAATACGTTACACAGTCAACTCCAAGTCAAATATTCCTATTCTAAATCCCAAAGTAGGTATTATAGGTTGCAATAAAGTGGGGATTTGAATTTTAGATCTGGGATGCCGAACCATAATTGATGACTGAAGGGATGGTCCATCGGATGAGCAATGGTTCATCGGATTAACCATCACCTGCTTTCAGAATGGATCTGTATTGTGTAAGCCGCGAAACATACGTCACTCTTCTATTGGCCCATCACCCTAATCATCGCTTGGCTTATAATTTCCATGGATTATATTTCACTGTGATGACTTGGGTAATGGTTCATCGCAATTGTGATGGACCATCCCCCAATTTCTACTTTCTCTTCTCTCTAGTTCTTGGTGATATAAAGATCGACGGTCCATCAGATACCATGTCATATGCCCAATTAGCTTAAAGTTACTATTTTTCCTATCTTTAAGTTTAATTGTTAAGAACATGCACAAGAAATATAGAAAACACCAACATTTTATGGAAAGCATGAAATTATCCATCACTAAAGATGAAAAATATACCGTCATGAGATGGTACATAATGCCCTTAGCTTAGGTCGAATGCTTTCCCTTAAGCAACTTAACACTATATCATGCCCGTATCCAGATCCAGAAAGAATAAGCAGCCATTGAAAATAACATGGACCCAAACTTATATTGACTATATATACACAAGTTTAATAACTAACTAGTAGGGATATACCCTTGGCATAATGCTCTAGATAAGTAACATAACATACACTTAAGACACCTAATCAAAAAATCAGAATCCACAAGTATCATTCACTTGCTCTCACTACAAGGAAGTCATTTTCACAAAAATTAAGTTAATTAATAGACTGTAAATCAAATCTTTTACTCTCACAACAAACTTCAAACAATGGATACATAAAATTATAAGCTTTCCCTTACCATTCTACCAAGTTCTACAACTGATTGACAAGGACCACTACGAGACTTTATTGGGCTTGTAATAAAGGCTTAGGTGTAGAAGAGGTGTAATTTTTTAACAATGACTCATCCCTCATTCCATTGTTACCACTTATTGGACTTGTTTACAACTGAACCCTTTATGTCTTTATCTACTCATCCCTTCCTTCTAGCTATGTGTCCTACAACTCAATGAAAATTTTTTATGCACATTGCTAATATTTTAAATTCAACATCCACTCTTTTAATATTCATCGTCACATATTAAATCTTCCTAAAGTAGCCACCCTCAACTTAAGAACTTTTCTTAAGTTGAGGTGCACGATGCCTAGGGAAGGACCAGGGAAAGTAGTGATTTAATAAGAGACTTTCTTTATATCCTTATTTACTTATCAAACTTTTCTATAGTAGCCACCCTCAACTTAGGATATTTACCCGAGTTGAGGTGAATGATGTCCAAGGAGGGATTAAGTCCAAAATAGGGGTTTAACAATAGAGAAAGAGACTATCAACTCGAATAGGGATCAATGGAATTTATATACATTATTTGGTTAGGTTCTTAAGGCTAAGTGGACTCAACTGAAACAAGGCCTATGATCCAATCCTGTACAACTAAATATCACCTAACAAAATGAACTGGGCAAGTTCTAGCTACATACACAATGTAAGAATTTACAAAAGTTCCTTACACACATTGCATTGAAATGATACTCGATCTACTTATTAGAGGATTTATGCTTAAGCTTAAGCATGCTTTAATTTATTAAGAGGATACTAATGCTAAGTGCAGATCCACAATAGTTACTTGTCAAGCACAACTATATGCATAATCAAAATTTGTAAAGGGTTCTTATTTCACAATATTCCAACACAACAACTATTCATTCATTGAAAAGAAAGGAGGCAATAAAAATCCCTGTGGAGATAGACTGCCAATCACAAGTACAAGTACCCTACCCCACTAAAGGAAAAATTATTTATCCTTAATGTATTAACAATAAAAGTATAAGGGTTGGAATACTTTGAAAACCCTTAGTCAAGTGAGTCTGGTAGATCGTGAGAGGCTTGATTGACCTTAATATCAAATAATAGTGACCCTAGTGGTGGCCGGGGTGCTTAAGTCAGCTATATCATCATGAATCGGGATAGGAATCGGTAACACCGGTGCTCTAGACCCACCTGCATATGTTGAGATGGTGGACACACAAGTTGCCTCATCCGCCATTCTTGTATTCTTTTCATCCTCATTTTTCTTACAGTACTTTAATGCCTTTCTCAAAGCTATTACTTTATCGGTCTCATTTTTATGCTTCTTTTTTCTTGATTTTATCTTCTTGTTACTCTCACTTACTGATTTTTTTCATCCTTCACCGCCTGCCTCATTAGATCCACTATATCATCTTCTTTTCTATTTTTACTATACTTGGATCAAATATACTCGGGATTTGTTGCCTTTTCAAATAAGCTTTGCCTGCTTATGCTTGGTTCAATTTAGTCATGAACTTAGCTAGGTTTGGAATTAAGAGCTCCCACAGTCGGTTGTTCACTCTTTCTTCCATATCATCCATTCTTGCATATAGATTCTTGTATGACTTTAAATCCTCCTCTACAATTCTATCAACAAATGGCTTGAACTCTTTGGCCCATATATTTATCTTTCATTCAAATTTCTTTTTAGCTTTCACCATTTTCACAAAATTTTCCAATATCAACCTGTACTCCAAATAGATTGGTGGCATGGATGCTGTGTCGGCCATCTCAAAAGTTAAAGGTGTAGGGATATATCCATATGCTATAGAAGTACCTTATGGAACAATAGTGGCAAGGGGTAGTGGCATACCTCAAGGAATTTCTGATGCCTCTGGAGTAGTGTGAGACTGAGGGCCAAAAGATTGTGGCTTGTGAACCCTCATCTCAAATTTTGTCTTATCACCTGTCCTCTTAATATCCCGCGTCTTTAACGCTCTTATTTTGTTGTCCACCCCACTGATAATTGGGACCTTATCTAGCTTACATAACTCTGTAATTAGACATAGAAAGGGAAATACACTTGTATTGTGTTCCCTAACAAATGGTTCATCAGCTATAATCTGGCTAAAATATATCTTTAACCCCTCTATCAAACTAGACACCATCACTACTCTCTATGGTCAAGATTTGTTTCTCTACCAATAAACATTAATCTAAGTCAAACCACAACCCACCAGAATTTTGCCTTGAAACTTAATGAGCATTTGACAATCCCCTTTCTATTTTTCAACTAAGATGGATCACTATTATCAGTCAACACACGTGCTATCCATGGCCGTTGGGTTGGTGCAGTAGTAATCCAAATCAGGCTCTAGAATGATGGTAGGAGCAATGTACAACTGACCAAAAAGAATCTAGTTAATAGTTTGATTTGAAGTGTCCACTATCACTAGCCTAACTGGGATTCTTGTTCTATTTTGCATATCTAATACCTTCTTCCCCTTTGGACAATCCTTCTCTAATATCATGTCACGACCCAAACTAGGGACTGGCTGTGATGGGTATCTTAAGTCCACCGAAGATCGAAGACCACCTCTATATTTCCTAGCCAAACAAGCTATAACACTCCAAGCAGCGGATGAAATCCGAACGTATAACAAGATAGGAAGGTAATAAACTTAAAGACATCTAAGAATGTCAGCCTCAATACTCAATCCACAGTAACATCCACAAAGTCTCTTTAAATCTAAAAATAATCTAAGTTGGGACATTGCCCCAAACTTGATAATGAAAATGACGATAATAATGTTAATATGAACTCTTTAATTCTAGTTTGTGAAAGGAAACTGATGGAATGATCAAGTTTTCTGGAAAATAGAAGCTCACCATTTCATTGCAAATGATCGGTAAACTGAGCCAAACCATCTAACACTATACCGGAAAAGTAGACTTGCCTTTGGAACCTGCAACGTATTGGGATACAACATCTGAAGATGGTTAGTTGGTTAAGCACTAGTAGGTAACTCAGGGATAACGTTAAAGTAGTAACAATTCAAAAATCCAGTTCAATTCAATATACATGTTCACATATATGTGTGCATACATATATACTTATATAAAATACTGGGATAGTGAACAAGGCTTAGCATACACTTTAAAACTATAGCCTAGATTTGTGTTGTTAACCATCATGTAATAGTACCCATAGGCTATATGGGCCCCAACTCTTACCCCCTAGTTAGGCCCCAGTACTTATAGCCGCATGAACCGGAGAATAATTTTATATATATATATATATATATATATATGCATAGGGAACTCAAACCTACCAAGCCAATTATGTCATGTATTATGGGGGACTCGAACCTCCTAATCATATAATAAGGTAGAATTGAAGCACCTGATCATAAGCAAGGGGACTCAAACCCCAGGCCATTTAGGCCTTCTCGCTGGCAAACACGGTTTTCACCATTGGTCCCTTGGGGTCGCCACTTTCACAGCCTAACTACACAATCCCTTTTTAAGACCCATTAAAATATTTAGTACACATTCATATTCATTGAACCATAATACACATTTAGGCATACATTGTTGGTATCGTCATACCAACTATTCTTGAAATGTAACATCAACATGCCATTTGAATTCCATTAACTCAAGCGAACAACTCTCTTTGTTCATTAATACAAGGTGGGGAGGAAACCGACTCCCTTTGTTCATTAAATCAAACCATCCTGTTTCAAATAATCTCTTTATATCATGCAATTGTTCTAAAAATAGTTTAGTGCAATTTTACTCATACTCAAAACCACTTCCACAAAGTTTGGGTTGAGGTGATTACCAATTCAATTGTTAAAACTCACAAAATTTAGGAAAATTACAATCCCCTAGTTTATTCACCATACCTATGCATCAAATGGATTTCAAAACCACCATTTATAACATACACAATGCATCTGTAAACATGAAACATCACATAAACAACAATCATTCAAAACCCTCAACCCATGTTCCAAAACCAATATCAAAACCTCACGAAGGACTATTTAAAACACATGCTTTCACAAAGTAATAATTAGGGAAGAGTAATATCCCTAAAGTACCAAGATTTGTGAAAAGAAATTAACCTTTAAGGGCTCTAATTTGATCAACTTGTTGAAAACCCTAAGTATCTTGCTAGAGAGAATTTAGAGAGTTTGAAAGAGTGTTTTGATTGCTAAAGTGTTGAAAATAACATTCCAAGGGTGTTTTATGGTCATGATTATTAAGTGATGAAAGCGGGAAATATCCAAAATACCCCAACTTAAAAGCTGAAAACTTGTCGCTAGTGACTACGGGTCACTATATGACTCATAAGGACTCACTAAGGCTCGTCACCACAAGTCATAGCCAAGATAGTAGCTAAAGGAACCCATCCTCTGAAAACCCTACGACTCACACCCTACAACTCATAGGGTCCTAGTCAAGATAGATACACTTGGGGAACACACTGGTTTGGATACGAATGGGACCATACGACTCATTTAGAGTCTTTACGACCTCTTAGAAGATACTCATAATCAGGACAACAACTTAGGCTACTCTTTCTGGACACCCTACAAATGGGGTCCTACGACTCGTAATGACATGTTACGAGTCAGAAAGTGATTAGTAGTCAGGAAAGTGAGTTCAAAAATTCAAAATTGTCAAAGGCTAACACCTTGGGCATCATTCTCTCCCCCCTTAGGGTCATTCATCCTTGAATGATTGGTTAAGGTATCCATTAGCACTATTCAATGCAAAAACACAACAACACTTACCTTGAACAAAGACAGAAAAATAAGATGTTGAGGAAATCACAAAATTTCCTTTAACAAAGTCAGAAAACAAAGATGGTAAGTTTAGCACATACCTTAAGCACAAGTACCCAAAACGGGGAACAAGAATGAGTATTTGGACTGTATGTACTCTTCGGCTTCTCAAGTAGCTTCTTCAAACTCTTAGTTCCTCTAAGAACCTTCATTGAAGCCACATCCATTTTCCATACCCGGTGGACTTTCTGATCTAAGATCTCAATTAGGACCTCCTCATATGACAAGGAGTCCAAAACATAAAGACTTTCTAATGGAACTACCAAGGAAGGATCACCTACACACTTCTGCAACATCGATACATGAAAAACTGAGTGAAAGGAACACAAATAGGGAGAAAAATCTAACTCATAAGCTGCATTACCCACTCACTTCAAAATCAAATAAGGGCTTATATAACTGGGGCTAAGCTTTTATTTCTTTCCAAACCACATCACTCCCTTCATGGGAGACACCTTTAAGAACACTTAGTAACCAACTTCAAACTCCAACTCCCTTCGCCTCACATCCCCATAGGACTTTTTGTGACTTTGAGCGGTCTTAAAACTATCCCGAATCACCTTCACCTTCTTCATAGCCTGATGCCAAATCAGGTCTGAACAACCTAGCCTCGCTAACCTCAAACCACCCAATAGGAGAATGACATATCCTACCATACAAAGCCTTAAATAGGGCCATCCCAATTCTTGCCTGATAGCTATTATTATATGTAAGCTCTATAAGAGAAAAATTATCAACCCAACTACCACCAAAATCAAGCACACAAGACCTTAGCATATCCTCTTATATCTGAATAGTCTTCTCTGCTTTCCGATCTATCTGAGGATGGAAAGTGATGCTAAGGTTCTCTTTAGTTCCTAAATATCTACGGAAAAGAACACTAAAAATGAGATAAAAACTGAGAAACTTGATTAGATATAATGGAAATTGGAGCACCATGTAGGTTGATGATCTTTTGAATGAAGAGCGTTTTATAATATTTAGTAGAGAAATTAGTCCTCACAGGTAAGAAATGAGCGGAATTAGTCATCCTATCTACAAACCCAAATCAAATCAAGTTGCTGGAAAGACCTCAAAAGAACAGTAATGAAATCCATATTGATCATTTCCCACTTCTATTTGGGTAACTCAATCTCTTGAGACAACCTACTAGGTGTCAAGTGCTCAACCTTCACTTGTTGACACACATGCACTTAGCAATAAAATTGGCCACATCCTGCTTCATGTTATATCACCAATAGTTATCTTTTAAATCAAGGTACATCTTCGTCAAACAAGGATGAATAGTGTACCTTGATTCATAAGCTTCAGCCTCTCTTGCATCTCATCAACATAGAGGACACCCAGCATGCGTTGGTATCTCAAGATACAATCACCACCAATCTCAAAAACCATCACTTTCTACAAGCCCACATCACCCTTAAGCCGCACCAAGGTAGGGTCCAAAACTTACATATCTTTCTCCTTAGTACTAAGGGATGACTTACCACTTCTTGCACTATTATACCTCCATCACTAGTGTCCAAGAGATGGACTCTAAGGTTAGATAAATGGTGAATATAATTCACCAAATCACACTTTTCCTCATACATATGAGATCAACTTCCCATAGATAGCCTGCTATGAGCATCAACAACCATATTAGCTTTACTTAGATGATAGTGGAGACTTAGATCATAGTCCTTGAACAACTCCAGCCATCTTATTTGCCTGAGATTCAACTCCTTCTGAGTAAACACATATTGTAAGATCTTATGATTTGAATAAATGCCAACATGAACCCCATATAGATAATGGCACCAAATCTTCAAAGAGAGGACCATAACTAATAATTACAAGTCGTGCATTAGTTAGTTCTTCTCATAAACTTTCAACTGCCTAGAAGCATATGCAACCACCTTGTCATGCTGTATCAAAACACAACCTAGTACCATACGGGATGCATCACAATAAATCATAAAGCCATCAGTACCCTTGGGTAGAGTCAAAATTGTAGCAGTAGACCATAGGAACTTTACCTTTTTCTAAGTCAACCTAGATCATAAGCCAATAATAGAAGAGAAGATTTCTACAAACCTTCTATAATATCTAGATAAACCAAAAAAGTTTTGAATGTCGGTTGGAGTCATGGGACTAGGCCACTTACTAACTAGCTCAACTTTTTATGGATTCATCATGATCCTTTTATTAGAAACAACATTACCCAGACAGGTCATAACATTTAAGCAAAGCTCACACTTAGAGAATTTAGCATACAATTGCTAATCCTTAAGGGTCTGCAACACTATGTGGAGGTGATCAACATGATCTACCTTACTCTTGAAATACACCAAGATATTATCAATAAATACAACTATGAACAAATCTAAGAACTAATGAAATAACCAATTCATATGATCCATAAATGCCGCTAAGGTATTAGTCAACCCAAAAGATATGACCAAGAACTTGTAATGGCTATATTTGCTATGAAAAGTAGTCTTAAGGATATCTACCTAATCGTCAGCTAATGATAACCCGACCAAAGATCAATCTTACAAAAGTACTTAGCACCCTAAAGCTCGTCAAACAGGTCATCAATTTTAGAAAGAGAAGACTTATTCTTCACCATCACTTTATTCAGCTGGCAGTAATCTATACATATTCGGAGAGACCAATCCTTCTTATGCAAGAAGAGCATAGGAGCACCCCATAGGAAAACACTAGAATGAATAAAACTCTTATAAAAAAAGATCTTTTAACCACTTCTTAAGTTCTTTCAACTCAACTAGAGTTATTTTATAGGGAGGGATAGAGATAGGGTATGTTTTTGGAAGAAGGTCAATCCCAAAATCAATTTTCATATCAGGAAAAACATCAGGAAGATCATCAGGGAACACTTTGAAACTCAGATACCACTGGGATAGATTGCAATAAAGGATCCTTAGAACTAAAATCTTTAACTTGGACTAAATGGTAGAGACACCCTTTGGAGATCAACCTCTAGGCTAACAATGATAACTTTGTTCCACTGGTTAATTTGAGGTGCACAAAGGCACTTTTAAGCAACAAAAAATCAAAAAAGACCAAGTTGTGTTATAGTCAAAGTTGAGGTAGACTTGGTAGATAAGCTACCACAAAGTGTGCAAATAAATAAAGAAGATAATGTTACAGGCTATATAAAATTTAAATGGATTCAAATTTAATATGACTATATGCCTAAGTATTATAAGGAGTGATATTTACAAGGGCATGATGAAAGTACATATTGGACATCTATCCTAAAATACATGAAGAAAAGGTAGAGAAGGACAGAAAAGATTTGAATCAACGAAGTGATGTTAACAAGGAGAAAAAAAAGGGAGTAATTAATAATAGGTGGATATTTAATTAAAAAAAATAGTAGTTTGCAAGAAGAAATAAATTCAAAAGAGTCAAGTATGGCATATTGTGGGAGAAGTAAAAGAGGAAAATCAAAAAGAGGTTCCTATATCAAATTCCTTTGATGCATTAGTTAAAGATGAGGTGAATGATACAAAAGAGCAGAAGGAAGAAAATATAGACAATTTGAAGGAACACCAACTAACCAAGGAGAGCACTAAGTATTGGGTTACTAGTAGTTTTGGCCATAAGCTACACAACGTAATAATAGTGCAAAACAAAATAAGAAGGAGGGAAGCAATATGGAATCAGGAGAGAGTAAAGTTTGGCAATCAGATGATATACAGATGGGCAAGCAGACTCTAATCTAAAAGATAGTGTAAAGTAAACACAATCTTTACAAAAGGATGAGAGCTAGATGTAGTTACCTATTATGCAGTAAAGTGAAGATGGGATAAAGTTTGTTGAAGATGTTATACTATTGGCAGTACATGCTAAAAATCAAATTAATTTCAGTAATACAGAGAAAGTTTGTTTGAATAAGGAAAATTAGAGGAAAACATTGAGATAGTACCAATTACAGGGAATATTTCACTAAGCAGGTTGATAAATTAAAAATATCTCAAGGGATTCAAAGAAGAAAAGACAAAAAAGCAAGATCCAGTTAAATATAGACTAGAAGTTAGGTGAAACATAAATCTAGATGATTGCCCTTATTTGGAATATAAGATCATTGAATACTCAAAAGGCATTCACTCAATTGATCACTCTTCAAAAGAGACATTAATTTTATTTGATAGGTTCGATGGAGCCTTTTTAGGACAATAAGTCTATTGATGAATACTAGAGAAAACTACATATGCAGCATGTAGTGGCCAACATATTATATAAAATATAGGATTTTATGGATGTAATTGTTAATTACACGGTGATAAGGGATAAAGAACAGTAGATAACTCTAAGACTGGAAAATTAAGAAACTGAAGTTATTATTTTTCTTTGATTAGTATATGATAATGTTTTCAAAATGAGAAACTAAGTCTATGGGACTCAATGGAGGATATGGCAATCTATTCAAGATCCTTGGTTGGTAGAAGAGGACTTTAATTTTATCATTAGTGAAGAAGAAAAATTAGGAGGATTGCCAATTACTGTCTCTGAAATAGAAGATTTTAAGCGTTCTCTTAATATTTGTGGTCTTGAAGATCCTAGTTTTAAAGGTAGTAAATATACATGGTGGAATGGGAGAATTGACGAGGAATGCATTTTTAAAAGGTTGGATAGAGTTTTGTGTAATGAAAGAATGAATTAGTTGTTTCCAGGAAGTTGAGCATTTAATTAGAAGTGGTTCAGATCATACACTATTGCAGCTTACTTTTATTACGGTAAATGAGCACATATCTAAACCCTTTAGATTTCTCAATTTTTGGTTAAAAGAGAACGATTGTTTGAAAATCATAAAGAGGAGCTGGCATACTAAAGTATAGGAAAACCCATGATTATGTTTCACCATAAGTTAAATCATGTTAAATCTGCTTTAGCTGAATGAAGGAAAGAAACTTTTGGTAACATCTTTCAAGAAATTGCTACCTTGGAGAAAGTTATTAGAGTTAGGGAGCAACAGTTTGAACAAATTCCTTCAGGAGAAAATAGGGAAGCTCTTTTTAAAGCTCAAGCTAAATTGAATATTCAATTAAGAAGAGAAAAAATCTTTTGAAGGTAGAAAGCTACTTTACAATGGTTTAGACATGGATAAAGAAACACCAAATTCTTCTATACAATGGTTAAAGGAAGAAGAATTAGGTTGAATGTAATAAGGATTCAGAATGAGAAAGGAGAGTGGATAGAAGATCAAGAGAAAATGTTTGAAGCAACAGTGATCTTTTTCACAAATAGTTTTCTAAAGAGGGAAATAATGATGATTTTTCAATGCTTGAAGAATTACCTACAATAGTTTCAGAAGAGAAGAATGAGAAGCTGAATAAAATTCCTAACATTAAAGAGGTGAAAAAGCAGTGATGGGGCTGACTAGAGATAACACTAGGGGCTGAATTAAATGTCAAGAGCTTTCTTTAAGGATTCATGGGATATTATAGGGGAGGATATACATATTATGGTAGTGTCTTTCTTTTGTGGGTATGAATTACTAAGGTTTGTAACACATACAAACTTGGTTATTCTACCTAAAAAGTTAGTTGTTAATACTTTTTCTGATATGAGGCCAATCTCTATGAGTAATTTTGTAAATAAGATTTTTTCTAGAATTATTCTTGAAAGAATAAATAAATTTCTTCCTGACATCATATCAGAAGAATAGGCTAGTTTTGTATAAGGGAGGAACATTGCTGAGAATATCTTGGTAGTGCACGATATTGTTTTGCATATAAAAAAAGGGTAAAATACCTAATATGGTTAATAAATTAAATATGATGATGGCTTATGACAGAGTGAATTTGTTGTTTTTGACTAAAGTATTGAGAAAAGTGGGGTTTAGTGAAACTATTATGATATAGTGTAATAACAGGTATTCTATTTTGATAAATAATCATCCAAAGGGATTTTTAAATCATATAGAGGGTTAAAACAAAGTGATCCATTATCACCTACCCTCTTTATACTGACAGCTAAGCTAATATTAAGAGAATTTGAAAACTTTAGCTAAAAAGTTGTTTGGTTTACCAAGGGGAATTCCTAAGATTAACCATTTTGCTTTGTAGATGACATGATTATACTATGTAAAGATAATCTAGACACTCTATAGGGGGTTGTAGGAACTTTAGATAGGTATGAAATAGTATTGGGACATAAGGTTAACAAGGAGAAAAGTGCAATTTATTTGCACAAAGGAGTCTCTCAAGGTATAGTTGTAATGATAGAAGTGGCTACAGGAATTCTAAGAAAGGAATTTCCTTTCACCTACCTTTGATGTACTATATTTGATATAAGGAAGAATAAGCTATTTTATCAATCAATCATGCACAAAATAGGAAGTATTTGCAAGGATGGAAAGGGAAGTTATTATCTTATGGGGGAAGAGCTTATTAAGCATTTATTATAGAGTATACCAATTCACTGTTTACCAGTCATGAATCCTACTTTGAATGTTATGAATACTATTCAGAAAATGTTTGCTCAATTCTTCTAGAGAAGTCATATAGAAGGCAAAAGTAGACATTGGGTGAAGTGAAAGTCTTTATGCTTACTAGAAGAAGAAGAAGGACTGGGATATAGAAGAGTTCAGGATATGTCAATGGCCTTATTTTGTAAATTATGGTGGAATTTCAAGACTAGAAGATGTATATGGATCTCATATATGTATAATAAGTATTGAAAAAAGGCTCATCCTAATGAAGTTATGTGGAAGATATAAGTAGGCTCTCAGGTATGGAAGAAGATGTTACAGGTAAGAGATTTATGCAAAATAAAAGATGGGGAAGTAAGTCTGTAGTTTGATAACTGGATTTGCTATGGGGATCTGTATACTATAAGTCAATATAGTAGAAAATAAGACAACAGGTATCAAAAGGTCAAGGACTTGACTATAGAGGGAGCATGGAATATGCAGCTGATATCCCAGTTATTTAATCAGGAGACTACATATCATATCATTAATAAAATAAATCCACCAATTAGTTAACCAGGAATTGATAGACCGATTTGGATGCTTAAAGCGAAATGGTGTTTTACTTTTAAATTAGCATGGCAATAAATTAGACAAAAGGAGAAAAAAATAGTATCTTTAAAAATATTTGGATAAGAAGATTACCATTTAAGATGGCTTTCGTAATGTGGAGAATATGGAGAGGAAAAATGTCAGTTGATGAAAATATAAGAAGATGGGGATTACAAGGGCCTATTAGGTGTTGGTGTTGTACTGATATGGATCAAGAAACTATTTCCCATATGTTTTAGAGATCCCAAATTGCTAACAAGACATGGTGTTATTTCTCCTCTTTTATAGGTATTAACATAGAGGGCCTCAAATTTAGAGAGATCTTTTTAGCATGGTGGAATGTTGAAATCAAGATAAAAAAAAGGCTTATTATCAAGATATTCTCAGCATGATCATCTGTGAACTTTGGAAGACAAGAAATAATATAAAGAATGAAGGAAGGGGCATCTCAGTGCAAAGAATGATATTCAATGTAACAAGAAGCATTGGAATGTTACTCAAAGTCAAAATTCCAAAGCAAGAGTTTTCTTATGCTTGAAAGGATATACTTATTGAGCTGGAGCAAAGACGATCTAAGATGAAGTTTACTAAAGTATTATGGAAATTTCCAGAGGAGGGATGGGTTAAGTATAAAATAGATGGAGCTTCTGAGGGAATCTAGGTATTAGCTCTTACGCATTTTGTTTAAGAAATGAACAAGGTAATTTAATTTATGTCCAGGGAGCCAGAATTGAGGATACTACAAATGTGCAAACAAAGATAATCGCCATGTTACAAGAAACAACACATTGTATTCACTCAAAATACACCAAGGTAGTGTTTCAAACTAATTCCCTATTTGTTCAGAAAATTTTAATTAAGGAATGGAGTTGTCCTTGGAATCTATTAGCTTCTATAGAGAAAATGTGGGATCTACTCAGAAATAAGCAAGTACAATTTCATCATATCATAAGATAGAGTAATCAGCCAGCTGACCATCTTACTAATATAGCTATTGATAAAGGAGATTTGACAGTCACAATGTTTAAGAAATTTGAAATAACAGGCAAAAAGATCCTAAATAGCGATAAATTACAATGTTCATATATAAGAGTGTCACCAGCAAAGTGGTTTAAAAGGCTGAAATGGCTAAAGCTTAACTTGTCCAGTGGCAAGAATTTGCATTCCTCGAAGGCAACAAAAATTGTACATAGCTATCTAGCCTATTCTAATATAGTCAAGAAAAATGACTCGTAATATAGGGGAGGGTTTACTCAAGTTATGCAATTGATACACCTGAAGAAGAAATTACAATCTGATTACTTGCTGTTTCGAGCATCGTATTATCTCCCTTCCTACCATAACTATAAAAATGAAGGGATCATTACATGCAAAAGAGAAAGTACAGTAAAGCAGAAGAGGGTGAGTCAACTTACTTGGATTTTTAATTCTGTTCAGAGGTCTAAAACCATCAATGAAACACTAAAAAGAGTTGTAGGTCCTAGCAACAGGAGAGCACAACTAAGAAAAACAAAAAAGAAAATTCATGAGCTAAAATGGAGGATTAAATGGTATAATATAAAGGGGATGCTTACTTCTGCAAGCTGTTTGAGCTGATTTGAATGGATCCATCCATGTTCCAAGGCAAAGAATTGATTACCCAAAGTAATTTCAAAATAAAGCAATGGTTGAGGATTGGAAGAGACAACATTTTCATGGTCCAAAGGGCTACGACGGATGAAGTAAAGAGAAAGAGTAAATTAGGAAACCCGACTTATTCTGGTATATGTAAGAGGCAAGGGGAAGGGTCCAGGTTAGATATTTGGATGGGTAGTGGGCCTAAATTTTTTACATGTTTGTTTGGGCAATTTTTATAATGGGTTGGTCCATTATGTAAAGACTTGTGTTGTTTTCCATTTGCATTAATAAAATAACTAAATTAATCCAAAATAAAACCTCTAGGCTCTAAGATACAAAATTAGTCTCCCCTTAGGCACTAGGGAGCTACCTTTCCACTCAATCACTGACTTATTTAGGAATTGGAAACTGACCCTTCAGGTCCTACAGTCAAGAGACTCATAACATGAGTACAACCAATCCATCCCCAAAATCACATCAAAGTCTAACATGTCCCACTCTATCAGATCCACTAAGGTCTGCCTACCGCAGATAGATACCACACAACCCCTATAGACTCTTCTGGCCACAATAGAGTCACCCACCAGAGTAGACATAGAAAAAGGATCTGGAACACACTAAGGACCAAAACCAAAATGAATAGCCATATAAGGGGTCACATAAGAAAGGGTATATCCCAAATCAATTAGACAATACACATCACAAGAAAAGTCTTGTAATATACTGGTGAAAACATTCGGAGATACCTCTGATTCCTGGAGAGTGGAAAAAGTATATAGGAAATTCTGAATAGTGTCAGAGCCCCAAGTAGCACCCTTTTATACAGGAGCTAAAAATGTGTCAATCAGAAATTTATTAGCCCTAGTAGTAATACTGATTGATAGACAACCCCACTATAGGTGGCCCAACTGACCACATTTAATGCACTTATTCCTCCCCTCCTTAAAAAATCCATGATGAACCTACCCACAAAATTGGTAATGGGGATAAGATGGGGTTGACTGAGCTCTACTATCCTGAGACTGGGCACCCTGTGCCCTAAATCCACTATTTCTCTAAAAATAATGGTCACCGAATGAATTAAGATATAGAGAACTAGCTTTAGAATAAGAACCAAAATTGCTTCATTGTATCTTAGACCATTTTTCAGCATCTCTACCGCTCTGCTGCTGACTTCCATCCTAATTTGAATATCAAAACTTCTTACTCTACCTCTCCCCAATTTCTTCCTACTTCTTCTTTTACTCCCCAACCTACTGTATCTATACCACAAGTTGAGAGATATCTATATCCTTGTTCAACAAGGTAGACTTTCTCTCCAAGATTAGATAGCGGGATAACCTAGAAGCAAACTTCTTCATCCTCTCTCTAATGGAAGACACTAGCTCAGAAACATAACGGGACAACTGGTGAAACTTCAAGGCATTCTTCTTAAGAGTCGTCCTACCTTGCCTCAAATTCACAAACTCTTCGGCCTTCACTTTACTCTCTTGAGGAAAGAGATGATCCAAAAAAGCATTCGAGAACTCATCCTATAGTTCCAACTCCACATCATCACCCCTAGACTGATCTCACTCCTCATACCACTGATATGACACATCTTTTAGCTGATATGCTGTGAACTCCATACCTTTATAGTTAAAAGCATGCATAACTTAGAAGATCTTCTCTATTTTATCTCTAAATCCTTATGGATCCTCCTCAACCTTAGAGTTAGTAAAGGTTGGAGGATCGAGCCTCATAAACTGCCCAACTCGACTTACCTTAGAAGAACCCAAAATAGTACTTGCAGGACCTAATTGACATGACTGAGATATCACCAACTGGGTTAACAGATGAATAGATTGGTGAAATTCAGAATTAGAAATGTCTTCCTAGGGCTATAGGGCATGATCATCATCAGCCCCGATGGACCGAAGAGGACTAGTAGGGACCGATAAAACTCTATTTAGAGTAGAACAATTAGGAGCTAGAGCGTTAGATTGGGTCTGAAGTCCATAATCAGAATAAGCTCTTTCGACATTGTCCTCAAATGTGATAGAAGGGTTAGACGTGCATCTGATCTTCTTGGAGGAATGATCTGAAATGCCAATAAATAGGGATTAGAAGAGATTTAAGACCTTAGACTCTATAGGCTAAAATAGAAAAACAAGAAAGGGAAATATTCCTAAATGTCTTGTAGTCTTTCCCTTATCAGTGTGGCATACTATACACCCATAAATGAGACTCTATTGACATGACTTTGAGGATTCCCTATGACACTAAACTTAGGTTCTGATAGCATCATTGTCACGACCCGAGCCAGACTTGGCCTGATGGGTATCTCAAGTCCGTCGGGGACTTAAGACCACCCCCTTATTACCTAGCCAAACAAGATCTAACACTCCAAGCATCGGCAGAAATCCAAACATATATCAAGACAGAAATCTATTAAACTCAAATACACCTAAGAAAGTCAACATAAATATCCAATCCATAGTAACATCCACAAAGCCTATATGAATCCAAAAATAATCTAAGTCGAGATATGCCTTGACCTATAGAATGACAATGATAATGTTAATGTCAACTCTTTAATTCTAGTTTGTGAAAATAAACCAATGGAATGATCAAGTCTATTAAAAAGTGAAAGCTCACCACTTCACTACAAACTACTAATAAACCGAGCTAAACTACCTAACACTGTACTAGAAAAGTAAACTTGACTTTGGACCCTGCATCTCATGGGGATACACTATCTGAAAATGGGTATTGGGTTAAGTACTAACATGTAAATATGTATTATTGTTCATTGAATGTGAATATGTGATAAATGTTTTAGTAGGGCTTAAACGAGGGTCGTGTAGCTAGTTCATGAAATTAGTGATCCTAAGAGACCACTACTAGAAACAACATTTATCTGTAGGGGTGTCCAAATACCTGAGGTTCGAGTCCATTTGCTTATGACCGAGTGGTTCGAGTCCAATTATTATAGGATTAGTATGTTTGAGTCTCCCCATAATACATGACATGATCGGGTGCTTAAGTCACCTTAGTATATGGTTGGGAGGTTCGAGTCCCCCGTGCCTATATATAAGAGTATTCTTCAATTCATGCAGTTACACGCATTGGGGCTGACCATGGGGTAAGAGTTGGGGCCCATATAGACTGTGGGTACTCTTATATGACGGTTAAGATACACAAGGCTATGGATTGAGCATTACTCTTGAAAGTATACGCATTGAACAAGGCTAGGCCTAGGTAAAACTAGGCCACGAACAAGGCACGGCCTATACTATGGCCTAAGGTCTCGGAATCTAGTGTGCCATAGCATAGGCACCGCCCATGCCCAAGTATGCCATAGCATAAACGCCGCCTATGCTAATGCCTTTTGTCTCTGAATCTCATATGCTAAGTGAAAGGCGCCACCTATGCCTAGGAATGCCATGGCATAGGCGCCGCCTATGCTAGACGATGCTTTGCAAAAGGCGCCGCCTATGCCAAGCATAGGCAACGCAAAAGGCGCCGCCTATGGTCACTTCTTGTCTTCAAATCCGATTTTAAATGGGTCAAAACCTGACCCAACCTTTTCCTAAAAATATGAGACTTAGTCTTGAACCAAAAACACATTGGAAACCTAGCTTATGCGCCGCCTATAGTCCCCAAATCCTCTCAAAAATTTTCCTTTTGCTCTTTTATTTCACAAGAACATCATCCAAAGGCATCAATCAAGTAAGTACTACTTTGTTCTTCATTTATATTCCGTAAGTACTACACTACTACGCCCATTATGAATTGTGGAATCTTGGAAGTAGTATTGATGATTTGAATGTGATTGAATTATTGTGATACAACCAAGTGGGTGAATGAATACATATGGATGATCTTAACTTATTTCCAACTTGAATTTGATTTTGATGCACTATCATACTTCTGTGGAATTGATATGGTCACAAAAATTGCATAATCTTGTCACTTGAATACTTACATGCTGGAATGACTTGTTCATCGGAATAAGAATTATAGTTGCCTACCGACATAGGAGGTTGTGATTATTGTTAGATGCTATACCTTGATTCAATCCCTATGTAGTAGTCTTGATATATCAAACATGGAAGTATTGCCAAGATTACAAGAAGTATGACTGCTCTGATTTTATTGTTGGAAAATAGCACCTAAAACGTATGTCGATGAAGTCTGAATAATCGACCACTTTCACTTCACTAGTTTGTACTAACAAACTAAGTGTGGGGTGGTGCCCCTATTGCTTGTTTATAGATTGTATCCATCGAGATGATGCTAACATGAACATTGTTTTAGTCTCAGATACAATGGCACCCAAAGCAAGACAAGGCAAAGATAAGGCTACCACTTCCCAAAAAGGTAAGAAAAGAGGCCGAAAAGAGCAAGGAGAATCATCCTCGATGCAACTACCATGCCGCATGTTTGGAATTAAATGGGTTTTAGAGGAGGAAGCAAAGGAATGGTATAGGAACAACAAAGAGAAGAAATATGTTCATGTGGACTTGATCAACAAGGAAAGCCTAGCAAAGAAAGAACCACGAATGTTGGCCAAGATCATGGCGTTACATCTTGATTTCATCTTCCGAGACATGGGAGAATGTAATCTTGATTTAACAAGAGAATTCTATGCCAACTGGTCACCGAAAACCATAGGAAGCAAGGTCAAGATTCGGGGCCAAGTTTTACAACTCAATGCGGATTTCTTCAACTCCTTTCTTGGCTTGCCTGCTGTTGATCCATCACCATTCAAAGAGCTGTACAGTAGACCTCCATATAGAGCCATTCGACACACACTCTGCGGAATAAGATCCATGGCACGGTGGAGTAGACACAAAGACACCGGTCGACACAACACCTTCCCATATGATCCTTTGAATAGGGAAACAAGGATATGGTTGCGTATAGTCAACTCTTGCCTTATTCCAGGGATGCAATACACCAAAATAACAAGAGATAGAGTGTGCTTGGTATATTCATTGATGATGAATGTCCCTATCAACATTGGGGCAATCATTCGATCTACAATGCGGAAGGCTAGGCTACACAAGCGGTCCCACTTCAACTTCGGTAATCTGTTGACTTCAATCTTGAGGAAAGAAGACATCGAAGAGGAATCGGCTGATCATAAACTCCCACACAACCCGAAGAAGGTTGACCTCACAAAGGTGAAAGATGCTAAATCCACACATGGCGTCAACCTTACTACTGCTGAGAGACATGCTCGGGATGAGAGTTTCTTTCGCCATCTTTATGGCATAACTCGGTTTACAATGATGAGCGGAGGTCGTGTTCCAACTGCTGCAGAGCTCCAACAGCTGGATCATGACTATCCAATGAATGTGCATGCAAGGGAGATGTGTGGAGTAGGTACATACTTTGAGGAACCTCTTGATAACGATGTGCCGACCAATGATGATCGACGAATGCCAGACTCCGACGTGGAGGAGAATTCTGATGTCGACGACTCCTATGATTATTTCGACGAAGGGGGTATGACTCCCAACATAGAAGAGGAGTCCGACTGACCAGGTTCTTCGTATTTATTTTCCACTGAGGGCAGTGTATCCCGTCTAAGTGTGGGGTGGTGGTATTTGCATGCTATACTTCTCTATCCGCATTTGCATTTATGTTTGCTTTAGTTTTTTTGTTTTTTCATTTTTTTTCGTTTTTCATTTTTTTTAGTAGTTAAATTTTTTTACTTAGCTTTGCATGAAATTATTCTAATAGGCAGCATGAGATTATAACAAGAGTTTGTGCTAAAATCATGACTATTAAGACGTTTAGGCTCTAATTGTGACTCACTATGTGATATTGTGTGGTTCAATTCCTTCATCTGTTGGGTCGAGAGTCTATACTACTCCTAATAAAGTCAACCATGTGCCTTGTGTGTGTGAGATAATAGTATATTCTGTGCTTGTGGCTGATGCTAGAACTTGCCTGGTATGTATGTAAAGTGAAAATAAAGAGTGTAAGTTTAGGAGATGATTTAGGCGTTTCTTTGGCAACCTATACTTGTTTACCTTCTTTTTACCTACCCATGGACATTATCCTAGATAACCCCTTTGATCCTTTAGCCTATTTTCTTTGACAACCTCATATGTAAGCCTAATCTATTTTTTTCAAGACCATAATTTGATCCAAATTCCTAAGTGCTTTAAAGTGTAAAGTCATGTGACAAAATAAGAGGAAATTGGGTAAGTATGATGCTTTAGAATGTATTGGTGCTTGAAAGTCGTTATGAAAAAAGAATTGCTATCATAAGAGGTATGTTATGAAAAGAAAAAGGAAAAGAAATAGGGTATACTGTTAGTTATGTTCAAAAATTGAAAAACAAAAGAGGTGACAAAGGGAGGTAGATTAAAAGAAAGCAAAAAGGTTGTTTGAAAGAAAGCATAAATGGCATAATGTGATGTATTAAAGCGCTTAGGAACATAGTCACTATTTCTGGCCAAAATAGTCCTACCCGTCCCTTAACCTACATTACAACCTGTAGAAGACCTATTTGATCCTAAGCTTAGCATTCTGATATTTAGTTGAGCATTACACTAAGGGAAAGCCTATGGTCATCAGTTGCAACATATGAATTCTTTGTGACAGTGAGAGCAAGGATAATCCTATACCCATGTTTGAAATATATACAATACTTGTGAGTGATTATGGGTAATATATGGTGAGACCCACATGGTTGATGAGTTTTGGTTAGTTGTGTATGATTCTTTGTGCCTTAACTTTTGGATACGAATTAACTACCATCACGAGTCTATATTAGAGGTTAAAATTGTTTCTACTAATGATCAGAAAACTACTCTTTGTTAATGATTGACGTGCTTGTCTTGATGAATATTTTGTGTTGTTACTGTGAAATTCCAAGTAGATGTTTAGATGGACATGATAGTTTGTTCGAGGACAAACAAAGCTTTAAGTGTGGGGTGTTGATGATAGGCGAATTTACTCGCCTAAAGTACTATATTTTACCCATATTTTAGCTAAGTTTTGAGGATAAATTATATAATTCATGCACTTTTAGTCCTTTTTCCTGTAAGTGAGCTAAAAAACATGATTAGCAAGTTTTCAGGTATAAATGATGCAGAATTCAGTATTTTATGGATAACTTGATGCCAAAGAAAGCTTCACGAAAGGAGGAAAACAAAGCTTGGATGCCAAGGACCTAAAGTAACGCATGGAAAACCTGTCCCGGGCAAAAACAACAATTCTGAAGACTTTGGGGACTAGCAGTAATTTATTAGGATTAGGATAATGATGCAGTATCCTAGTAGGATTGGGATAAGTAATGCAGTAGCTTAGTAGGAATAGGATATGAGTGTTATAAATACCCTATTTTGCTAGAGATTTTGATTCATTCCACACAATTCATTCCTCACAATTCCCCCATTCCATCAATTCCCATCCATCCACCATCCATCCATCCATCAAAACAATTTTCTTTATTAATTTATTGTTGACATTATTTTTCATCTATTCGACTTTTAATTTTACAACAAGAGAATCGCTATTTTGCAAGGAATTCACGCCTAACACCACACCATACTACACGTGAGATCTTTTATTGTGGTATAATGATAATGTCTATTGTGATTTCCATCGGACTCATGAATAGCTAAACTTCTCTGTTGGGGTTATGGAAGCCTTATGAGATACTATCTAAGGCTATGAGTTTGTGAATTCGTGACACGTGTGTTGCTTATATCATTATTCTCTTTATCTTAATGCAAATTCTTGTGGCTGCAGACGCATAGAATAACGCCAGTATAGCATTAACTTGTTCGAAAGAAAAGTTATATGTCTAGAAAAGAGATAATGTCAAGGTAATAGGGTCCCATCCCCTATTAAAAAGTTAGTGCCGTAACTGGATTAACCTCTTGGAGAATTTGTACCGTTAGATACACTTTAAGCTCGAAAGAGTTAAAGTGAAATAGTCCTTGTTTAGGTCGAAAGACGCTTGGATTTACCATCGAATACAATTCTCTATAAGCACATGCATATCTGAATTCTGCATAACTCATAGCCAATAGAGACGTACAACTCATAAGGTGGACATAACCCCAACTTCTCAATTCTCATTGTTTTACATCTTACTAAACATTCTTTCTTTTTACTTTGCTATTTTCTGTTTTTACTTTACTATTTTGATTACATTACTTGCACGACAAAACTCTCCCCTTTTTATGAGACTTATACTAAAAGTGTAGTAATCTTTGCTTACTTGTTGACCAAGCTATAACCTGTGGGATCGATACCCAACCCAGTTGGGTTTTATATTTGACTACGACCGCTTTACACTCCTACGAGAGCTGTAGATTGAGCGTTATCAATATATCATCATAATGTTAACATTAATATCATTACTATTATAGATACCCTACAGATTTCTATCGAGTAGAAATAATCAATCTTACATCAGTATAGCTAATAGCATAATCACTAGATTATTTAATAGCACAACCCATAACATAGTATATTAACATGATCAATAATAATAATCAAAATCATGAGCTCTAGCATAATCAATAACATGACTGCCAATATACTAAATAAGCATAATCTTTAGCACAATCAATAGCATAATCACCAATATAGACAATAAACATGACCACTAACATAATCAATACATATTATGAAGACATAGACAATAACTTCTCAATAGCCTAATTAATGGATCATTATTAACATAAGGGAAAGCTTATCAATAGCTTGATCAATATTTAAGCCATGGCATAATCTATAGCTTATTCATAGCATAATTAATATCATACTCAATAGCCTAATTAATGACATAAGCTTAGTCAATAACTCATTCATTGCATACTTTTAAGCATTACTTTCAATGTCATCCATCATAATCAACAATACCAAGGTGTCTAAATGTCACTAAAATAACCATCTCCCTAGATGTACACAAGCATATCAAAGAGTCTTTAATAACTATCACAAGTCTTATCCTAAGATGGGTCAAAGAGCCCTCTTCTAAATCCTTAAAATCATTTACCAAGAAATATCTACCCCAAACTAGGCCAAGGTATCTAAATCCACCAGTAGATATTAAACAAGCCACAACTAGCCCTAGGATAGCAGTTCCTCCTAATATAGAGTAACTAAGTCAATTTTATCTAAGGTAAGGCAACTTAGGTAAGTTTAATCCCAAACTCAAGTGACCAAGGAAATCGTCTCATTAACGGAGTACTAAGGTTTTTCCACTCTAACAAGATCCTACAAGGTCAATTTCAACTAAGATAGGAATAACTAGGATAATTATGCCCAAAATATATCAAAAATAGCCTAAATGATCCAACTAATCTCAAGTATTTCAATTTATCACACCAATACTTAAAACTCATCCTAAATATAACACAATATCATACATATACTATGAATTAGATCAATATAACAAGGGGTAAAACCTAACCTATATGGATGCCAAAGAAAGCTAAAAAATCTACTAAATCACCGCTTTTCCATTTCGATGAGCCTTTGCAAGATGCCAAAATATCAAAATCACATTATACTCATAAATACAAGAATAATGATACCCATATTTCACTAATATTCTTTGTTTCAAAAAATCACATCAAAATCCCATAGGGGTCCTATTTACAGAAAGTAACATTTTCGAAATGAACCCAACGTTCCCCCATGCTCAAGGAATCATTACCCAAAAAATGAGTGAATTGAGCTAATTTAAGGCTAAAATCAAGCCTTCATGTTTTTGGGATTTTTAATGAAATTGAGCTAATTTGTTTCAATGAAATATGGGTCCTACACCTAATTTTCATTTTCTTAACTTTTCGACCAATTGGTTGAAATGATCTCGGGTGCCTCGGAACCCAAACCAAGAGTCCTCCTAGCCTAAATCAATATTTTAGAGTTGCTGAAATAGTCAAAATATGTATTCGAGGTCATTTGATTGAAGTTTTCACTCGGTGGCTATTTGAAACAAGTGAAGACTTCAAAATAGGAAAATAGCTCTAAAAACCAAATGAACTGGCCAATAACCAAATTGTCAACTCTAGCAATTTATAAATGACTTGGAGCCACTATTGAGAAGCTCTAATGGTGAAAATAAGCAAAATTATGGAAAATGACCTGAAGGTTCATTATAGTTTGGTTCATCCTAAAGTCTTAATGTTGTGGATTCTAGGGTTGGCCTTATTCTACCCCCACCTATCCTCACAGGTAGCTTTTACGTTATTTTAATTTATATAAGAAGTAATCCGATACATTGTAAAAGTTAAGAATTAAAAATTAGATGTAGGTATACACACTATTTTAGTAGTGACAGTGAAACATCATGGCTCTGAACCCTTAGAGAATTTCCTAAGTTTGCGATTCTAGGAAGGGTACGATTTGAGCATACCCCTCATATGCTAGGGTATGTTATATTACCTAACCTCTCGTATAATAATTATTTTAGGTTGATAACATTGTGTTTAAGGTATGGTTTTGCCTCTCCCTAATTGTATGTTAAAGTACTAGTCATAAGTTGACAAGTCATATGATGTCTTGACATTGACCTAGTGTATTCTGCCTAGAGTACGAGTTTTAGGGTACTTCTTGAACCTTAGCGTATGGGTTAGCCTAGAATGGTCATATGTTGTATAGTTTTGAGGTCCATGGTAAATCCTAGGGTACGATATTGGGTACCACTTGTACCCTTGGGTATGGTTTAGGTGTGGAAGTTATACCCACCTGCGAGTAAGTTTTCAACATTTAAGCTGAGGGCATTACAAATATTTCCCACCACAAAAACCTTGAGACCCATGACTTAACATTATTTGTCCTTTCATTCTTCACTTAACAATATAAAATACACTAAAAAATCCTCTCTAAACTTCTTCAATAAGTTTGGAGGCTAAGGTTTCAAGAGGTGCTCATCTAGAGGCTAAAATGGTCTGTTCTTTTCGTGAATCATCTTGTATAATGCATGTGACTCACCCCTCATTATTATTTCTCAAATATCATGAATTTTATAGTGTGATTATGATTCCTAAATAGTGGTTTGAAAACTAAAATTTTGAGGGTTTTGTTGCATATGGTTGAATAATGTTTACTCTCAGTTTAACTTATGTTTGTACATGTTTTTGGTGATGGTTTACATAAGTGTGTGCTTTTTGATTGGGGTCTAAAAAATGGATCATGATTAACCCTAGTATTGATGGTTTTCACTTTGATTTTGGTCATGGTAAAGGGTATGCCCTCAAGGTATTTGTGAAAATGTCTAAGAGAAATAACTAGTCACAAGTTAATAGTGTTTTGAACTAAGGCAATGGCTTAATAAGTAAGAATGATTGGTAAATGACTTTGTAAAGGCCTTGTTGTCCATTTAATGAGTTAATTGGTAACCTTGGTGGTTTGCTTGGTTAAAAAGGGTTTGAGTCTCTAAACATGAAATTGAAATGTATTTGACCTAAATCTTGGTGTAAGAATGCTAATGAAGAATGAATGGTTTGGTAAAGGTATTGATTACCAAAATTTGACTTGAATGATGATTGAAACTAAGGCATTGGCCTATTAAAGTAATTGATTGATAAATGGTTCATACAGACCTTGTGGTCATGTATGGTGTTGAATTGTAGCCTTAATGGGTTGAATTGGTTAAGTGGGTTAGAGCCCTTAAATGTTGAATGGAGTGGATGTGAATGCATGGACAAAGAGCTAGAGTCCCACTTTCATCTAGTAATTTGCTTAATAAGATTATTTGTGGTTAGAGTCCACTTGTCTAATAAAATGGCATGTGGTTAGAGTTAACTTGTTTAATAATACAGGTTGAGGATAGATTCCTCTACTTCATGTATCATGAGGGTGCTTCAAAATGCATTTTAAGGCCTTATTCCCTTTCCTGACACTTGATGTATCTATATATCTATATATATGCCTATGTATATGTATGTGGTTTCATATGATGTTCCGACTAGGTTTTAAATAACAAAACTACTTTATCCTTATCTCTGAGTTGCATTCTAGTGCTTCAATCGCTAACCATCTTCTAACACTGTATCCCCATGCGATGCAGGGTTCAGAGCTTCTTCTTCTTTTTCTACACAGTGACCAGGTGTTTGAGAAGTTCGAGTGTTGACATTGAAGTGGTGAGATTCCATGCTTTGGAAGGCATGCATTTCATGGTCTTTCTACCTTATGTCATTGACATTTTTAAGACTTGGTTTTTGCTATTGTTAGGGGCATGTCCCAGCATATTATTGACTTCAAATTTGTAGAGGCTTTTTAGATGGATGTGGACTTGGGTATGTAGGTTTAGTATGATGACATTAATGGATTGATTAGATACTTCTTAAGCTATGATTATTAGTCTTGTTTATTCTATATTGTTATATTTTCGAAGTTCATCTGGCACTTGTGGATTGATATAATGGTCAGGTTGGTTTGACGGGGTGATCTCTTGTCCTTATTGGGATTAAGATTCCCATTACGACATGGCCCTAGTTTGGGTCATGTCAGATGGATTGGGTAACAGTTCATCATTTAAGTAATGATAATTCACTCTAATAGTTAGAGTTTAAATAGATTGTAATTAACTTTTAGGATCATTGTGATGGTTCCCTCGACAGATTGTTTCAAGGTTAAGAGTTCTTCAAGTCTACCATCAGCCTTAACTAGAATACAATATGAAATTGTATGGGTTATGTGAGGTTGAGGCAATGGTCCATCACTAAAGCGATGGTCCGTTAGTCAATCCATGACAACTACCCATTTGTAAAACTTTTCATAAGGCAGTTTGTTGAAAACATAGTGGGCAAAACTTTTTGTACTTGAACAAAGGATAAAATGAGGTTAAATCCCATCAAGTTTGACTCAATAGTGGGGTTACTCAAACTTCACCCCTATATTTTCTCCACCATAGTGTATTAACACAATTTTCAACCCAATTACAAACATAAAAGCTGCAATGAAATATGAAAAGTGTGTGATTCTACAAACCAAAAGAGTTATCAACTTACACTAAAAATTTAAGTGTCACGACCCGAACCAGGGCCTGGCCGTGATGAGCATTTCGAATCATTGAGGCCTAAAACACCCCTATCTATATGGTAATCATGCACCTAATTCATATGATCAAAGAAATGTGAAAAAACATAATAATTCAGAAACATGGTCATAAATATGAAAAGAGATTAACGGGGAGATAAGGTTCCCTCAACATCAATTATCCTCTGAACAACTATCTGCGAAAATCTCTAACAAATGATTTAAACAGTGTCTATCTGAAAACTGAGACAAGGCCCCCAGTAGACCCAAAAACTGAATATAAGATAAAAGGACTGCAGGACATAAGACCATCCCAAACATAGAAGGCTCACCACTTGTCTCTACAGCTCTGTCTGAAAGTTCTACTGATTCTCTTGACCCCTAGACTGGGCCTTTGAACCTGACAGGTTGGAGAGGCGAGGGGGTCAGCACAAAAGTACTGGCACATAGAGATGTCAAAACAAAACATAATATTTTTACAAAATATAGTTGAGATCCCTTATAAAGCAATTTCGTATCAAATCATTTGAAAGCACATGGGTGTAATGCAATAGTTTTTCTCAACAATAATAGAATACAACTGAGCTAGGTGGAATACCCTACATAATTTACACCAACTGTCAAACCTCGGTTGCCGTTGATATTAGAGTATAAGTGAGGGAAAGACACTCAAGACCACACAACATGGTGTCTCGATCCAATGGTAGTGCCCAAGATCACTTGGCTCAGGATCATACCTATAGTCCCAATTTAGGAATGGCATGAAGTCAAGTACACAGATCGCTTAGCATGGTACCAATATTCCATGTCGACAAACATGTTATTCCAGCGATAAGCCCTTGTGTCTCAAACGCCTTCTTCGGACATCCACCTTTCTCATGTAAAATCAATGCATTCAAATTTCATTTAATTCAATCACATATCGTATTCTGTAGGGTATCATCATACCCGACTTGCAAGTCATCAATATCACATACACATATGCATAATCATGTAAAACCAAGGTGCTTCATCATTTACAAGTGGTGAACAATATTTATTTCAAATTCATGCTCTCTTTTGTTGATCACAATATAATATGGAGTATCGAAACATTATCATGGGAATTTAAAAATAATTTATCATTCATATTTATCAACTTCTATGGAAAATCTCAAATAACATATGCATGGTCTCAACCATTGAAGTATATAGGCAAACAATTCCCATCACATAAAGAAAATGACTTAGAAATCATATTGAAAGCAAGATATTGGCATTTGATTGAAAACCCCCATTTAAAAGCATGTATCTTCATAAAGACCACACCCATGAGATTTTTTGATAACCCCACGTACCTCTATTTATGAAGATACTAGATGTTTCTTGAAGCTTGTGGATTGGTGATTCCAAATATGTAATTATCTTCGAAAAGCTACGATCGAATCTTGAACTATTTGGGTTTTTATTCTGAAACCCTAAGGAGAGTTCTTGAGAAATTTTGGGGAAAGTATGTGTCTTATGGTGTTTGAGGGATTAAATCCCGTTTTGGTGGTATATATAGGGGTGGAGGATGACCAAAATACCCCTAAGGAACAATTAAGGTCAAATCTGTCCTTCAGTTGACAGTTTGATAGGCTGAAGTAATTCGACTATAACCTTTTACTAATATACTCAAATTAGATGAAACTAACTTCATTTGAAAGAGGACTCAAAAATATTTCATTTGATATATTATAGATCACACATTTCATTATATACAAGGAGTTATGATCGTTTGAATTTGACCCTGAAATGCTGAAAATTGGGCAATAGGCTATGCATTTTGCTACTGTTCTGAAATCCAAACGCAGCCTTATGCATTCCAAAAAATTTTGAAACTTATCCGAGATGTACTATGATCTTGCCCGATCATAACGCAACTTGAAAATCTAAAAATGGATGTTGGGAAGGTTGAAACGTTGTATCCCGAATATTGCCAGCTAAAATAACTCTAAGTCCTCATTACACTTATAAATTTTTTCAAGTTTTTAAGTCTAAGGGCACTCTATTAAAGGCTAATCCATGCACGACTTTTACGTGGTGTTACATTATCTCCCCCTTGGGATCATTCATCCTTGAATGATGGGTAGGAACTTGTTGAAGCCTTAAATATATGGAATAACGCGGACACGACATGTCCTCTAATAAAAAATACACTGATCTGAAACATGACCATATGGATGGAACTACTGATATTCTGAATTCTTATATCGGACACGCATATCTGATGCATGGAATACACGACTGAAGCTATTCATAAGATTAACTCTCATAATGAACATGCATATCTGATGCATGGATCTATGACTGAGTTGTTCTTATGAACGCAGGACTAAATACACTGATAAGCTGAACTTTTTCTATTCAACATGCATTTCTAATACACGCATATCTGATTGGACTAACGTATGAATGTATGACTAATTACGCAATGATAACTGGTGCGAGGCTTGTAATAAGAATCTATGCATGCAACTGAATGAGGTATCTTCCCCTTGGGATCCTATGTCCCTCTATGAATGCTCAATTCACTAAGATATTCAGGGAATTGAGACGATGCACAGGGCACCTGCGAATTGAATCATAACTGAATCCCTGGAATCTAAATCTAATGCATGATGCATAAACTGATCTATACTCGCAATTACTAGTATACTCTATCTTGGAATAGTAGCATGTCTGATATTTCGAGTAGCATGAATAAATGAAAAGACAATAAAACAAGCCATGCGAATCTGCTTGTTAAACTGACTTACTGACTATACAGACTAAATTATGCTGGACCTTCATACTTAACTGGAGTATTCTCTTCAACACTCTTTCTAAGGAAGTTGTAGAAATAATAGGGAGCCACGAATCTTGGGTATGGATTACACAAGACACCCACTAAGGAATCATCACAATGAGACCACTCTGTAGTTTGGAATATAGACATATAACTTCTAAATTAGGATAGAATTACCAGACCTTTGGAAATACAACTTCTTACTTTCAAGCTTAGCACACTTCTCGAATATCCCTTAACTATATTATTCCCTATAAATATCATATTCATTCAATTCAGCTTAAAATTCTCATATGAGCATTGATAATTTTTTTTCTACTAATGTCTAAAATAGCTTAATCCATACACCGCGATCAAGCCTAACTCTAAATCACAAAAATACAACATGCTACACCACACTATTATTCTAAACCATATGACGCCACCTTCTATACCTCTTTTAAAAACCACATCCTAAGCATAACATGCCTTACCACTTCGATGACTACTCTGAACTCTTAATATGAAGTCGCTAATGCATATGGTGACCTTCCACTACAATCCCAAAATGTAATTCAAGCCTAATTTATAACCACATGTTAACTTCAAGGCAAACACCCATAAATACATACTTCACATAGTTTCTAAACTATTGTCAATATAACTCCCACGCGCTCTCCTAAAAACATACACACACAAATTTTTCCACTAACCATCACATGTATCAAAGACTTGGCCCCAAATCTTACTTCATACTTCTGGCCGTATCTAAACAAGCATACTATGATCTTCCATCAACAAGAACATTTACATCATCACCACTATCATTGCATATGGCTGGTCACAAAAAGCTTAAAACATAAGACCTTGAAATATGAAAAGATTTTTATACGGGACTGAGCACACTATAAAGAGTGAGTACATGTGTCATGAGTTGCATGACCTCAACTAAAGTTCATAACATAAGGAATGTGATTCCGACTACTTGAATGAACTAGAACTCATTATCTTGAAACTGGAAGAGTACGTGACTCTCTATCATATATAGGAATCATGAACTACTATCACAGAACTGGATCGTAAGGCATGAGTAAGCATCCGAATAACAAAAAAAATATTGAGGAAGGAATGGGTTGAGATTCACCCTCACTTTATGGTGTTCTAAATCATACTTCATCACTACTAGAATCTGAGAGACTTACTTGGTCATTCGTTCTATTATCTCCCCCTTAGGTTCAAGTCCTCATCTAGAGTTTGGGAGATCCCTTACCAGATTTTAACTGAACTACACTTATTGCACTCTAGGGTCAGAAAAAAAATGACAATACATGTATATCGTAGACTTAACCCGAATGACTACCTTCTGGGATACACTCTATCTTTCCATAGCCACAAATAGTCATAGTATAATGCTTGCACACTTATTTCTATCGGTTCAACCTTCAAAACTCAAACATAGATTCTAGCACTTAGCATGGCAATTTAGATCACCATATACCATCTAACTAGTCTTTCTCCACTTAACAATTCAATGGTACAACTAGCAACACAAATTATGTAATAGTCTTAGAAAAATATGCCGCAACCTCATATCACCTTGGCATACTTCTACACCATACCAACAACATTCTACTTCATTACGAATCAATTTAAACTTAAGCCATTTCATACACCGTTCAAGCCTATTAGATCACTTTCATATAACTAACATCATTGATCAAGAAATCATCACATCCACCTTTATGAACTTCAACTGTTCAAACTTAATGTCTAGTGCTAAACATGATTTTACAACCCAACCTTACGCATGATTCTCACTTGGAAACCATAAAATAAACATCAAGAAACACAAGTACACTAGAACTTCATAACAACAATAATAGACCTTGACCTTACGGCCTTCCTTATCATAACTCATTATCATGTACTATTTCAATGCATCAAGATTACAAATATTTATTCCCACAAACATACATCATTAATCTCATGCCACTATTCTTACATCCACATCCTACATTAGATTCAATCCAATGGTCTAGCATCAATAATCTACCACCAATGACGAAGGCAACATAATATACTAATCCATCAAATTGGAACATTCTATCCCAAATACTTCAAAATCTGCTACATGCCTTCTCATAAGTAGTACTAGTTTACAACTACCAACAAAAGAAGGTCAAGGGGTAAGGTCACATAATAGACATGATCAACCTTAATCTTATATTGTAACCCCATACAATCTTTTCTACTTATACGGATTTCTCACCTCATACTTACTCACTCAATCATACATTTAGACTGCCTTCAAATTCCCCAAACAACCATGAGTCTATAATCATAACTTACTCACTAATATAACCATTTTCATATTCAAGCAACCAACAAATCACCCTGACTAACAACTCCTTCTCTACCTTATACTAAACTAACTCACAAGGATGAATTACCTCTTTACCAACTCAATCTCATGCAAACAGATTCAGCCATACATATACTAAACCAATGAAAGAACAACAAGTTGGACAACAAGTTGCTAGTGAATCGAAACAGGCCTCACACGGCTTCACTAGACTTTGGTTTTGTATTTTAAACAAGAAAATGAGATGGATGACAAGGCAACTATGCTAGTGAATTGAAAGAGCCCTACACGGCTTCACTAGACTTTAAATTTTTTTTTCTCAAAAACATCATGATAACAAGATCACATATTACAAGGGATAGTAAATTGACACATAATATTTAATGGTCTAAGAATATACATATTATTCTGCATAAATAAAAATCTGAGTAAAACACTTTCTCCATGGACTACCATACCATCCACACACGCTGCTAGCTACCACATTGGTTTATCACTATAAAAGGGGTAAATCATCCTCAAACATCGGTTATTCAGCTGAAATATTCATTTACCAAAAATCACCCTCACTCTGACTTCTAAATTTGTGACTTAACATTACCAACTTCTTGGTCCAATATCACTAATAATAGGTCATGCCAGCAACACTTTAACTTATGCTACTATTCGAGTAGAAATATAGTTCCAACATTCTGCTACACATTGTCCACATCTGTAACAAGATTTTGAAAGGGACAAGATACACTTAATACCTTAAGCAGGAATGCACGATTCCATCAGGATCAGTATTTACATCAGAATCAACATATATTGATGCACTAACAGACTCCTATCGAGTCTTTGCACAATTTTTAAAATCTTATAGGACTCAATCAAAAAGGACTATATCATGTATATTCTAAACTTTTTGCACTTGAATCAGCCACAAGTCTGAGAACATCACAGTAAGGAAAGAATTTAGGATAACTTTACTTTCATATAGGTGACACCATAACATGAATTAGAGCATGAAAGAGGAACATTCTGACTCTATTGCACAAACTAGAACATGAAGAAAGAGACATTCCTAAATACCTGGTATCCTTCTGCTTATAAGTGTGACGCGCTACATACCCATGTACAAGACTCTACTCGATACAATTTCACAGACACCCTGGGACCATGAACCATGCTTTGACACCAAATATGTCATGACCCGAACTAGGGCATGACCGTGACGAGCATTTCAAACCATTGAGGCCCAAAACACCCCTATCTGTCTGGTAATCATGCACCTAATTCATATAATTAAATAAATGCGGAAAAACATAATAATTCAGAAACATGGTCATAAATATGAAAAGAGCAAATAATGGGTGTAATGCAATAGTTTTTCTCAACAATAATGAAATGCAACTGAGGTAGGTGGAATACCCTACATAATTTACAGCAACTGTCAAACCTCGGTTGCCGCTAAGATTGGAGTGAGGGAGAGATACTCAAGACCACACAACATGGTGTCTCGACCCAATGGTAGTGCCTAAGATCACTTGGCTCGAGCTCCTACCTATAGTCCCAAATTGGGAATGACATGAAGTAAAGTACACAGATCGCTTATCTTGGTACAAATATTCCATGTCGGCAAACACGTTATTCCAGTGATGAGCCCTCGTGTCTCAAACTCCTTCTTTGGGCATCCACCTTTCTCATGTAAAATCAATGCATTTAAATTTCATTTGATTCAATCACGTATCGTATTCTGTAGGGTATCATCATACCCAACTTGTAAGTAATCAATATCACATCCACATATGCATAATCATGTAAAAACCAAGGTGCTTCATCATTTACAAGTGGTGAACAATATTTATTTCAAATTCATGCTCTCTTTTGTTGATCGCAATATAATATGGAGTATCGAAACATTATCATGGAAATTTGAAAACAATTTATCATTCATAGTTATCAACTTCGATGGAAAATCTCAAATCACATATGCATGGTTTGAACCATTGAAGTATATAGGCAAACAATTCCCACGACATAAAGAAAATGACTTAGAAATTATACTGAAAGCAAGATATTAGCATTTGATTGAAAACCTCCATTTAAAAGCATGCATGTTCATAAAGGCTACACCCATGAGATTTTTAGATAACCCCACGTACCTCTATTTCCGAAGATACTAGATGTTTCTTGAAGCTTGTAGATTGGTAATTACAAATATCTAATTATCTTAAAAAAGCTACGATCGAATCTTGAACTATTTGGTTTTTTATTTTGAAACCCTAAGGAGAGTTCTTGAGCCATTTTGGGGAAAGTATGTGTATTATGGTGTTTGAGGGATTAAATCCCGTTTTGGTGGTATATATAGGGGTGGAGGATGACCAAAATACCCCTAAGGAACAATTAAGGTCAAATTTGTCCCTTAGTTGACAGTTTGATAGGCTAGAGTTAATCGATTATAACTTTTTACTTATATTCTCAAATTTGATGAAACCAACTGAATTTGAAATAGGACTCAAATATATTTCATTTGATTTATTATAGCTCACACAGTTCATTATATACAAGGAGTTATGATCGTTTGAAGTTGACCCTGAAATGCTAAAAACTGGGCAATAGGCTACGCGTTTTGATACTGTTCTAAAATCCAAACGCAGGCTTATGCGTTCCAAAAAATTCTAAAACTTATCCGAGATGTACTATGAGCTTTCCCTATCATAACTCATCTTGAAAATCTAAAAACGGATGTCGAGAAGGTTAAAAATTTTATCCCGAATATTGCCAGCTAAAATAACTCTAAGTCCTCATTACACTTAGAAAATTTTTCAAGTTTTTAAGACTAAGGGCACTCTATTAAAGGCTAATACATTCACGACTTTTACGGGGTGTTACATTAAGAAGGAAGAAATATACCTGAATACAAATGCAACTATCGAACTAGCCTTATGTGCAGACTAAATATAATAATATAGCAATATTTAGTATAGGTAAATCCGTAATAATTTTTTTTAGTGATGGAATGGGATGTGGTGAGAGATAATTTAATTAGAAATAAAATCTGTAAAGAACGGGTAATGGGGGATAGATGTAATTTAAAAGTTAAGAATGTGGAGAGTCTCAACCATTTAGGAATATGAAGTGAAAGGGTGATGGTGATTGTTAGTTTTAATTTCATTCACACTTTGGTATTCTTTGGATATGGTATTTTGTCCTTTTTAAGATTAATCTTGGGCAAGTTTTGAAAGTGGGCCGAGTCAAGTTAACTATAAATTGACTTACCTGATATGTTCTATGTGACGGTCCATCGGTATGTTGATGGTCCATCACATGGGTCGACATAACATTCCAAAATGATGCCTTCATCATCCCTGTGATGCTTTTCTTGATGGGCCATCACTAATGTGGTGATCTGTTATGCTTTTTATTGCATCTTAATAATAATGACTGATTTCCTATTGAGTTGGAAAGGTTAGGTTAATGGTCCGTCAACCACCCAAAGACCTATCACCCCTTATCTAGAATATAAGTATTACAAACTTTCCCCAACAATTCAGGATTGACGACCCATCAGCCTTGCGCCAATTCATTTGTCCAATCATCAAGTCTTAACCAGTGTCCCTCTCTTTTTTATATTTAGTCCTACATACATAGAACACATATTAGGCATACTTGTCATCTAACTACCTAAATTAGATAATTTTACAACATATTATGGATTGCCTCCCACTAGCACTTGATTTAACATCGCGACATGACTCGGGTATCTTGATTACTGTGAGTTCATCAAGATACATCAATTTTACCAGCTTCACTTCTTTTTTTTGGCCAATGTAATGCTTGATACATTGTCCATTAACATTGAACAGCTTCCCATCCTTGTTTTCTATCTCTACCACAATAGATGCAAAAACTTCAGTCACTTTGAATAGGCCAAACCATTTTGACTTCAAATTTCCTAGGAATAATTAATACCTTAAGTTAAACAACAACACTAAATCCCCTTCTTGAAACTCTGTCCTTTTGATCTTTTAGTCATGGTACAACTTTATACTCTTCTCTTAAAAGTTAGACCTTTCATATGCATAAAGACAACATTTATCCATCTCATTCAGTTTGTCCAATATCAAATTAGCTGCATCTTTCAAACTTAAGTTCAACCTACGATGCTTTATACTCGAGCTCTATTGGTAAATGACAGTCTTTATTGAACACCTATTGGTATGGTAACATACCTATTGGTGTTTTAACAATAGTATGGTAGGACCAAAGAGCATCATCAAGCTTCTATGACCAATCACTTCGGTTTGCTTTCACAGACTTAGCCAAAATCATCTTAATCTCCTTATTTGAAACTTCAATTTTCCCACTCATATAGGGGTGATAAAAAGTATCCATCTAGTATGGATTCACACCATATATTGCTAAGGATACCCTAAACACTTTTTTATAGAACTGGGGATCCCTCCATCACTTATGATTGTGCATGGAGTGACAAAATATGAGAATATATTCTTTTTTAAGAACGACAACATGCTCTTTCCTTCATTGTTTGTCAACGACACCACTTCTACCCATTTGGACATAGAGTGCACATCAACCAAAATATACTTAGGGCCATAATAACTCATAAAAGGACTTATAAAATCAATGCCCTAAATATCAACAATTCTACCTCTAGCATAGTTGTCAAAGGCATCTCTTGATGCCTAGAAATCAACCCTTTCCACCTGAATTAATAGCAAGTTCTAACAAATTCATAAGAATATTTGTGAATGGTGGGCCATTAGTACCCACTTTCTAGTCTTTCGAGCTGTGCAATCTCCCGTGTGATTTCCTTCCACAGGGGAAGAATGAAAGACTTTCAAGATATTCAACATATCTACCACAGGTACACATATTTAGATAATATTAGTCACATACAATCTAAACACATAATGCTCATCATAGAAATGCCTATTCATATTATGGAGAAACCTCTTTCGTCGCTGAAAATTCAGATCTTCAGAATAATGTTAGACACAAGATAATTTGCAATGTCTTTATAACAAGGAATAAGGTCAAGAGTAGCTACAAGTACCTATTCATCGAGGAATAAATCAACAATCTCCAGCTCATCTAATTTACTCCCTCCGTTCTCCAATCTGGATATGTGATCGGCTACTTGATTCTAACAACCTTTCAGTTCTTAACTTTGATATTGAATTCCTATAAAAATAATACCCATCTGAATAACTGAGGCTTGGCATCTTTCTTTGCCATCAAATATCACAATGCTGAGTAATTTGTATGGACAACAACCTTAGTTCCAATAAGTTTGCCTTAAATTTCTCAAAGGCATACACTACAACAAGAAGATCTTGCTACGTGACAGTATAATTCTTTCGGGCTCTATTCAGTGCCTAACTCACATAGTATATTAGATGAAAAACTTTTCTTTCTTTTGCCCAAGGATGGCGCCAAGCATCACTCTGTTTTTATCACATATTAATTTAAAGGGTTTGTACTAATCTGGCATACTCATAAATGGTTTGCTACTAATTTCTCCTGAAGGCAATGTAAAGCTTTCATACATTCATCATTCCACTTGAATTTTGCATCTTTCTAAAATAACTTGCATGAGGGATTGACAATGTTGGAGAAATCTTTAATGAACCTCTTGTATAATATTGCATAGCCCAAGAAACTTCACACACTCTTCATCGTGATTGGTGGAGGTATCTTTTTGATCAGCTCTATTTTTCTCGGTCCATTTTAATCCCCTTTATTGAGATATTACGACCCAACACTATGTCCTCTTTAACCATGAAGTAACACTTCTCCTAATTGAGTACAATATTAAACTCTTCACAACGCTACCACACATTGCTCAAGTTCATTAAACAATCATCAAATGAATCTCCTATCACCGATTAGTCATCCATGAAAACTTCGAAGGTGTCCTCAACCTTATTAGAAAAAAATCAACACCATACATATTTAAAAGGTAGATGGAGATTTACATAACCTAAATAATATCCACTTAATGCAAAAGTACCATAGGGACATGTGAATGTAGTCTTCTCTTGGCCTTCAGGTGTAATAAAGATTTGGTTGTTTTCGGAATATCCATCAAAATACGATACCAATCTCTTCCCTCTAACCTATATAACATGTGATCCATGAAGGGCATTGGAAAGTGATCTTAGGGTGTCCATGAGTTCAACTTTTTGCAATCCATGCATACTCTCCACCTTGTGACAGGCCTAAGAGAAATTATTTATTTTTCTTATTGGCCACCATAGTTATGCCTCCTTTATTTGGTACTTAATGGACAGGGTTTACCCACTTTCTATTTGAGATTGGGTATAACACTCCCACATCAAGCCCCTTTTTTATCTCCTTCTTTACCACCTCTTACATAGGTGGGTTAAGCCTGTGCTAATGTTTAAAAGTAGGCACACAATCTTCCTCTAACTAAATCTTGTAGTACAAATGCATGATAGGATACCAAATATCTATGATATTCCATCTAATATCTCTCTTGTATCTTCTTAAAACTGAAATAACAGCTTCAACTATTGTTTAACCAAATCTACTTCAATGATGACTGACAAGGTATTTTGCTTATCCAAAAACACATATCTCAGATAATCTGGCAATTCTTTCAACTCCAATAGTGGCGATTCTTTAATGGATGGTTTTGCTAGTAGTATTAGTCTATCTATCAAGTCTATGTTCAATTTATTTAGAGCATATAAGTATGAATCTATTTTGGTCAATGCACACATTGTTTCATCATAATGCATACATAATTTAATCATACTCCTCAATTCCATCACTATTAAAATTGATCATTACTACTGCCAAAGTCTCAACAACAAGTCACTCTTCAACATGCACCACTATGTCATTAACCTCTACAACATTAATAACTAACACCAAATTTATCTCTTTGGGTAGCTTTATCATTTGACAAACATTAAAGTTCACTTATTCATCATTGAGCCTGAATTTCAGCTTATTTCGCTCCATATCAACCAACACTCCTTTGGTAGTTAGGAATGTTCTATCTAATATTATGGTAACATTAAAATCAACCTCACAATCAAGAAATATGAAATATTCCAAAAATATAAAATTCTCCACCTTTACCAACACGTCATAAAGGATTCCTACAAGCTGCTTGATCAAATAGTCAACTATCAACAACTGCATAGATATCAACTGCTGATATATTACTATGGCATCAAGTTGATACTTGCTCAAATATCAAAAAAGTTTATTCATAAAACTAAAGGCATCAATTGTACATGGAATAGTGAATGCTACCAAATTAGATTTCTTTTGAATCAATGATCTTATGGCAATGATGCTGCTATGATGAAGATTGTCTACTAGTTTATAGATTACTATTCTCTTTTTGGTAACCAAGTCTTTCTTAAACTTCGCATATCATGGAATTTGTCCCAATGCCTCAATCAATGGAACATTTATTGAAAACTGCTTTAATATATCCATAAATTTATTGAATTTTCCATTTTCTACCTTCTTCTTCATCTTTTGTGGAAATAATGGAAGAGTCCTAGGAATTTTGGCTAAAGGCGGTTTCGCCTCTTTTAATTTTTTTGACATAACTCTTCTTTATCCATTGACCTGTAGTTTTTATTTAGTGGACTTCTTTCACTGAATTCTTCCAGCTTCTCAAACTTAGTTAGACTAACTTTTGTCTCACCATCATTAACCATGACCTCATCTTCAGATACAACCTGATCGATCTGCAATTGAACCATCGGATGTTCCTTGTAATAATAGCTAGACAAGTACCATCATTCCTCAAGTTTTGCACCGTATAACTCAACAAAGTTCCACTCTTTCTTTGATTGGAAGTTGCAAACAATAGATTTATTTGATGTTCCAATTGCTTAATTGAAGTAGAATGGTAATCCACCAACTGGCTCATAGTTGATAGGTTTATTTTCATCTCTTTGACACCTGTATTAGTCGACTCTATGCCTTTTAGGAATTTAGCCATTATTACCTCCATAGACATATTTCTTGAATCATTAGCAATACTATCATGGATATCAAGTGGAACATATAACCCTCTTTGACTACTTTTACACTTCCAATTTCCTCGTTTATAATCTCTAGGATTAGACTTATTATAATAGTTGTCCCTTTGATAATTCCAACATTGGTTTCCTTGGATATTAGTCCTGAAACCCCCTAGTTATTCAAATATTTTGCTTCTTCTTTGGAATCTGATTTGTTTCTCTACTATGAGATTCAACTTCCTTGACCTTCTCAATGTTACAAGATAACAAATGTTTGGAGAGTAACTCTATTTGAATCTTCATTTGAGCCATGTCTTAGTCAAGTCCTTCTTCTTTTCGGTGTTGTTCTACTGACATACCAACAAGATAAGTGTTGCTTGCTACCTCAACATCCCTGGTATGCCAAGCTATACTAATTTTTATTAACCTATCTAAGGTCTCATTTGCGTAGGAAAAGTACAATCCATAAAATCACCACCCACTGTATTGTCCAATGTTGGCTTCGTGTTTGAATTTAATGCTCTGTAGAATGTCTCCATCAAGTGTTCATCAGTCATGTTGTGATTCACACATTGAATCAACTTCTTTTTAAACCTCAACCAAGTTTCATAAAGAGCCTTATTAGGTAGTTTCCTGAAATTACTGATCTCGTCTCTCACTATAACATCCTGGAAGGTAGAAAGAACCATTTTAGGAAAGTTCCTTTCACTTGCCTCCAGTTTGTTATAAAATCAGGTGTTATCTAAGTCAACCACAAACTTGTCTTCACAGATAGTGACCATGGAAACAACCTCAACCAGATAGTATTATTTCCAACTCTAGGATAGTAAAAAGATTTGCAGATATTGATAAAATTCACCAAGTGCACATTCAGGTCATCATCAGGTAGCCCACCAAACGACCCTTTAAGATTGAGAAACTGTAGCATCGTAATTATGATATTGAACAATTCATATATTGAGCCTATGGGTTTAGCAAAATTACCCTAGCAGCACTAGCTCTATCCAAATCATCATCATTATCCATGGTAAACTGAGTTACAGGATGTTGGCGTCCTCTAAGCTATGCTTTCTGGTTACGGTTGGCTAGTGCCACATTGTTTGCACGTGGCCTATCCAGTGGATCAAATAATTCATCATATCCTATTTCATCATCATAATTATTCCACAAACAATCAGGTGTATCAATATTCTTTTGATTTAACTTTGCGGCAACCAGTGCAACCAATCATTCTGCCTCTTGTTATGCTTCTATGTTCCTCCACAGAGTTCTAGGGAGTTTAGTATGAAAAGGTAGTAGAGGTTCTCTTAAATGATGAGTTTGTGGCATGCACAATCAATAAACTGCAAATACAAGAACAATAAATAAAATTGAAATTAGAAAACTATACTAAAAGCCAGTTAACACACATAAACTTAACTGACAATTGTATTCCCTAACAACAATGCTAAAACTTGATACGCCTAAACCACAACTCCATTTTAAGGAAGTGTAAGTGGTTGTTGTCAAATATATAACCCAAGAAAGATTGGGGTCAAATCCACAGGGAATAGGATGTTCATCAAGTTATATATAGATTAACTAACAATTACTAATTAGTTTCTACAAAGTAAGGGGTTTTATTATAAAATTGAATAAGAAGTTTTGACATGTCAAAATGCCAATGTATTATCTACACCGTATTATCAATCAAGTCAGAGTAAACTAGGATTATATTCCTCTCAGTGTTTGGTCACTTTCAAATTATAGGGTATGTAAATTTATACTAGTACATGCAATAATAGGGAAATTGAGGTCATTTCTCCATCTAAGCATTTCCCAACCTTATAAGATGGTTTTCACCTTAATTCTTTCAAACTTAAGGTGATGAAATAATAATTCAATGTAATCCCCAATAGTCTAATTTGGTTAAAGAATTAATCTTTATTTAGAGGTTGGAAACTCTAAATTATTGTTGCTAATCTCTTTTACCAATACTAAGTTTTTTACTCAAGCAAGCTAAGTTTTAGGGCATGTGCTAAAGTTTTCAACTAAGAGAGCCCGTTAAACCAAAGAGAAAAGCAATAAAATCACATGTATAGTACAAATTCAATCACCCATAATCCAAGAAGTGATGTTATACCAAGGATCCCATAGCCCTAGTTATGGAGTATTAGCCACTCATGATAAGAAGATAGATGAAAATTCTTGATTTTATAAATTGAAGATTAGAAATTACGACGTACAAATTCAGAATTTGAATCTAAGTTCAAACCAAGAATTGTTATGTTTCAAACTCCAAAAATCATTTCTCAAGAACACAAATACATTTCACAATCAACTCCAAGTCAAAGATGTTTATTCTAAACACTAGATTAAGTATTTATAGGCTCCAATAAAATGGGTATTTAAATTTCAAATTTGGGCTACTATGTCACGCTTGATGGTTGAAGGGATAGTTTGTCGGATCGACGATAGTTTGTCAGATGAATTGTTACCTACGTCTAGAATAGATCTGCACTATATGAGTCGTGATGACTTCAGCAATGGTCTGTTGCTTATTTGATGGCCTAACACCCTAATTATCGCTTGGTTTGTAATTTCCATAGATATGTTTCAATGTAACGACTTGGTTGACGGTCTGTCATAGCCTTGATGGTCTGTCAACCAACTTTTACTTCCCATCTTCTTTGGTTATTGGTGACGGAGAGATCGATGGTCCATTAGGGAACTAATATCCCATTATGTACCATGTTGTAGGCCTCATTATCTTAAAGTTACTATTTATCCTACCCTTGAGTTTGATTCTTGAGAACAAGCACAAAACATATTAAAAAACTAGCAGTTACTGGAAAACATGCAATTATCCATCACTGAAGATGCAAAATATATAGTCATGAGATAGTACATCAATGGCCTTCATGATTTTTCGTACACTTAGAGTACACAAGGATATCATCAATAAATAAACTCATAAAGGCTACAGGTGCATTAGTCAACCCGAAAGACATCACTAGAAACTCATAATCGCCATACCGTCTTCTAAAAGATGTCTTTGATATGTACTCCTGCTTAATTTTCAATTTATGATACCCGACCTCAAATTAATTTTTGTAAATATTGACGCACCTTGTAACTAATCAAACAAGCCATCTATACGAGGCAAGGGATATTTATTTTGGATGGTAATCTTATTCATCTTTCTACAATCACTACATATCCTCATACTACCATCCTTACGAAGTACCCCAAGGTGAAGCACTTGGATGAATAAAAGCTTCGTCAAGTAGCCCATCCATTTGAGTTTTGAGCACCCTCAACTCCACTGAAGCAATTCGATAAGGCAAAATAGAAATAGAGAAAGTGCCTGAATCTAAGTCAATGCAAATATTGATATCCTTATCTGGAGGCATACTTGGTATTTCTAAAGGAAACACATCCTGAAATTTGGACACTATTAAAACTGACTCTCTAGAAGAAGACCTCGTATCTACTTCCCCAAGATAAGCTAAAAATGCTGAACACCCCTCCCCCACCAGCCTCCTAGCATGAATATATGATATAACCTTTACTAGTTTTTCCATATAAACTCCCTCGCACTCTAGTTCCATAACCGCAAGTATAATATAGTCACTATTTTGGCATTACAGTTTGAAACAATGTGATATGGAGATAACTAGGTCATACCCATTATTACATCAAAGTCCAACATATCCAGAATAACTAAGTCTACCCAAGTCTAAAAATTGATAAATAATATAGGGAAAGAGCGATAAGCATAGGTTACTACCACAGACTCATCCACCAGAGACACATAAATAAGATAATCAAGTACATCACAAACCAAATTAAGATCTATCACAAATTGGTTAGATATATAGGAATAAGTATACCAAAATAAAATAAAATTGAGGGCATCTGGTAACAAATTGAATTAGTACCTGTGATCACTATATCAGAAGCCTCCGCATCAATCTTTCTTAAAAAGGGAATAATAATGAGCCCGATCATCACTATAAGCTAACTTCCGTCCTGATTGCACTCCCCCTGCACCACCATCACCCTGACCACTTTCCTGGCTTTCCTATCCACCCTATGGAAGTCCCCTACCATTACCTTCTCCCCCTCTACTTGCGGGAACTATAGCCTAAGTATGCTACATCTGGACATTCGGCTACCTCATAGGACACTTTTTTTTAAAGTGACCAGCCGTACAATAATAGTAACATACCCTCTTGAGAGAAGTCCTACTTCTTGAAGAATAAGAAGTCACTTGGACCTTAACAACCTATTCCTAAGAAGAACCTTTAACTGGAGCTACAGTAGAAACAGGCAAGGCAGACTAAATTAGATGGGTTGAATAAGCCTGTTGACTGTGGTCTTTAGAGTAAGACCCATTGAAATTCCCAATAATCCAAGATTTATTAGCTAGCATCTTAGACTGACCCACTTAGGTAACCCCTACAACTTCTTGACAAAGTCTGAAACTTCATTAACCTTTTCTTGCTAAAATGATATGCACATTCAGTGCCTGAAGGTAATAATCCAAACCTTTAACATAGAGAAAAATCCTCTAGTTCTTAGAATTCAATAGATGTGCAGCATAGCAAGACAAGGTATGGAACTTGGTCTCATGGGCTGCAACTAATATGTCACCCTACTTCAATGCCAAACACTCATCTTTCTTGCAATTGTAGAGGGCTCGTGGCATATATTTCTCAAAAAACAAATGGTGCAACTACTCCCAAATCAATGGAGGAAAAATCAATGTATGACATTCAATATGCCCTTTCCACCGTTGCTTCCCATCCTTCTTCAATAGAAAAGTCAGAAACTCCTCTCCATGTTGCTTCATAATTCCCTTCTTATGTAACCTCTCATAGTAATCAATAATAAACTCAAAAGCATCCTCTTATTCAGTGACCTGGAATATTGGAGGTTTCATTTTCAAAAATTTTTGTCAGCAATTCATGTTTTGTACCAGTCATCACTATAGCCAACAGTGGATGAGAAAAAACATCAATCCCTAAGCCTTATATATTATAGGAGCCATGATGCCAGTAGGATAAACAACTAAAGCTTGATAAATTGGTACCATCGGTATGGCTACAGTCCCATCCAACCCACTCAGAAAAGGTAATACCTGTTGAACAACTTCAACAAACATAGGGGTAATCCTACAACCCAGCTTGAGCTATTATCTCGGGATCCACTCCCTGTTACTTTACTGCTTCAATCTCTTCCAAATGGTCTTGAGGTGGGGGGGAGGGGGTTATGATGACCTCTCAAAATTCTATCTAGCCTCCACTTGAGCGGTGCCCATGGTGGGTTTGGATCATTCTATCCTTCTTCTACCTCTCCCTTTCTCTTATCTTCTTCTCCTCCTAACTGGTTTTACAGCTGGAGTTGCCAGTGTGGGAGCTGTTGTTTGAGTTCTATTGGACCTAATGTCCACCATCTATGGACAAAATAATAAAGAAGAATAAATACCAATTTGGATCTCCAGATATCAATAAGAATCAAGTCACAATACGAAATAATCAAGAAATATTTTCCTAAAGTTCTATAGCCTTTTGAAGAAAAGTACAGACATCTCCGTACCATTTTGTGAGACTCTATTAGAAATATTTTGGTATAATAAGATCGATGAACCTAGGATCTGATACCAACTTTGTCATGATCCAAACCCATCATGAGTTAAATCCATACTACTCACCCAGTGGAAGAACCAATAACTCCCGTAACATAATCTAACACTTAGATGAAAAACACAATCCCATTAATTGTTCGAGGATTAATCAATCTAATAACTTGTGAGAAATGAAGAAATAAATACAAAACCAAACACCCCTAGAATCCAAAATTTGATGTACCAAAACATATTAAGAATGTCAAGAAGGGGATAAAACACCAAAAACTAAAGAAAGTACATTAGTCCAAACAAAGGAAAATGTCATAAACACAAAGATCCCATGGTATCCTAATATGCTGCTCATCTTAACATCAAGAGTCAATCACAAGAATTAAAACTGAGGTCTCATAGGAGCCGCTGGAATATGTACTGCACTCACAAAAGTAAAGAAGGTGTATTATCAACACACATGAACAATAGTGTACTAGTAGGATCATTAGGCCGACTCGAGATAAGAACATAAACATATAACTAAGTCATAGTACAATAAGTTATTCCATGCTTAACAAATATACACTTAGCACAACGAGCAACAATGAACAATTTGAAATCAAACCAGCAAGTTAACATAATATCACTGAGTTAAGTTTAGTTATGCCAATCCAAAAATAAGTCAAGACTATTTATTAAGTAAAAAGATATATTTCCGCAGTTCGTTCAAGGAACAGAAAAACTCACCAGAACCTCGTACATACCCACTTAGGGATATACAACCTCCCTTAAGCCATGACCTGTAGGGGAAAATTATAATCAATGGACTAAAATATCTGGCACAAGTATCGACCAACCTTATTCCATTAAAAGTTTGTGGGAATGTTCTAAATATCAAAAATGTTATATTTAGCAAGTAAGGTAGGTCAAAAATCATGTCACAACTGCAGTTCATTAGAAAGACCACACCAAATAACATGTACCAATAAGCCATTTCACAACGTAGTTAACATGCACATATAGCACAAACTTGATTAAACTACACTTCCATCACTAACCTCTAACCAAGATTGCACAACTCCTCTATGCTAGAGCTTTGCCCTTTCGTGCAATTTCCACTTGCTCGAGGTCTAGAATATGCATATAAATACATAATTAAATAAATTACCTAATAAGTCGGGATTTATAAAACACACTAAACTCCTAAGGTAAAATTTATGGTCATTCATTCTAGGGCTTTTCTATCGTAATTCACCTAAGACTATCAATTTTATGGTTAAATTAGTAAATTAACTATGAACTCGGTGAATTAATAATTCTAAGAGTTAATAAGTAAATACGAGTTAATAGGGATGAATTTCCTATCTTAATGAACCCAAGTGAAGAATTTCTAGTGTATTTCGCCCTAAATCGTCCTTCCTTTACCCCAAAATGAGTTTTGAAAAATAAACAATTTTATTTGTAGTTCGGAAAAAGTTATGGTTATAAACTATGAAGTATAAAAACTGACTCAAGTAAAAAGTTATGGTTAGTTATTTAAAATTACAATATGTCATTAAACTCTAATATACAACATATTTTATTGAAGATGATGATTAAATTGTTATTTTTAAACAAAAAACACAAGTTCTATTTTTAGTAATAAATGGTGCACAAATCTAGCATATTTAAGAATTAATTAAGAAAATGATAATTTTGCCTAAATATTGACTTAAAATTTGTTGCATAATTGATTTCTAGTACTATTTATTGTTGTGAGAGTTTCATCTACAATTTTGATCTATTACACTTGTGGGTAGTTTTGGTCTTTCATATTGGTTCTTTTAGTATTTTATTATTTGTGAGTATCACGTTTATATGGCATAAAAAGATCAATTTATTTTGTCAAATCATAATTATTTGTATGAAGAATATTCTTGAAGATTATTGAGTGATTTTGTAAGATAAAAGTGACAAGTTGAGTGATTTGATTTAACTAAAAGTTGAGTGACTTTATCAATACAAAATTAAGTTTAATGAATTTGGAAAATAATTTCACACATTCGAGTGACCTTATGAGATATTTACTCTAAAAAATATGCAACAAACATTGAATTAAATTACTCAAATTGGTTCCGTCTTTTCCAAAATTGGTCCCATTCAATCTGGTATTTATAAAATGATCTATTTTTAAACTTTAAGTAAGTAAAATACAATGAGGATCAAATAAAAAAATATATAAACCATCAAAAATTAAAAGAGTATCCAAGTCAATTTCTTCTCTCTTCTCTCCTAGAATAATCGTTTACCCTAGCCTATGAGCTTGCCAGACAGCAGTCAATCCCTTTCATGAGTTGAACTTTAACTTTCACATACTGAATTCCCACCCCTTCCATACATTAGAAATAATTTGCTACTCGTCAACCCTAATGTTCCTATTGAGAAAATTGATAAATATTAGATGAATATCATTAAGGAGGTAGTTTCACAATTTAATGAGTTTCTTTTAAAAAATATCACTGTGGTAGGAGGTATCCCACAAATTAAATAGATAGAGGAGGAACTAGGTAAAATGAATCATACTGAAGAACTAAAATTTACTATAATTGAAAAATTCTCATAAGAATGGTCGGATCTTAAAGAATTAAGGAAGATTGTTCCTCAACAATGTGATATGAAAGGAGGTTGTCAGACTGGATTGCTTTAGTGTAAACGCATTCTTATTCAATTGACCTGACGAGAGGACTTTGTAAATCTTATTTCAAAGGGATCTTGAAATATTGTATTTAAGAATGGGTATCTTCAAATTTATGGTGAATTATAAAGCATCAATGGTGATGGATGGATCTCATTTCCAACTCTTTTGTCCACCTTTGTTTTATCAAAGAGTGTTTATTCCCTCTAGCATTGTCAGTGGACAAATCAATTCATCTTGACCAAGAAACTATCAATAAGACAAGGCGTAGTTGTGCGCATGTGAAAATGTTTCCAAGATCTAAAAGGTTCCTTTCCTAAAGTAGTGCAAACGATACATGATTGTTATACAATAAGTCTGTATTCCTAAATACTGCTTTGAATGCAAGATGCAAGGGCATAATAAGGATAATTGTAATGTTTTCAATGATGCAAGCACAAAAGAATAACTTATCATGCATTAGGGTCAAATAAAAGAGAAAACTATTTAGGAACTTTAGGTTTCTTCAATTCACAAGTTGCAAAAAGGGAGTCAAGAAATTCTATCAATTGGTAGAGTATTTGGAGATCAGAGTAACTGGAATATTGCTAGGGATTAATGGGGTAAATGTAATAAAGTTGCTCATCTAACCATTTCATGAATGAAAAATCAAGGGTCAACATGGCACTTGTCGAGGCAAGCTTTGATAAGTAAACCTATCACCTAAACTAATATGTAATGAGAAGACAATTCCAAAACCTAAGGTAAGACTCTTAGAACAAAGTTAAACCACACATATCCAATAAATAACATTAAATACAAAACCAAAGATACCATGAAAATATCCCAAAACCTGGTGTCACAGTGTAAGAACCCACTAAATACATCCCGAATGTCTAAAATATACAACTGAAAGTCCAAAAGGATCACATTCTATCTCTAAATATGAAAACGAGATATTATCTAAATAAGAGGAGGTAGTAGATCTACTTTGGAAGCATAGACCGACTGCTACCTTAAAAGTACTCCAAATACCGTCCGAATTAGCTACCATGTGCAGCACTCATACCTGGATCTACACCGAGAGGGTGTTGTAGGGGTGAGTAAGGTCCACTTGTACTCAGGAGGTATCATAGGCCGACTGAGAAAAGTAGAAAATAAAGCATATAAAATACACACTATGGGCACGTCACCTGTAATAAGAAATGTCCCAAATAGTAGTCCATACTGTATCCATAAATAGTTCTACAATATATACATATACTAGAATATAAGTACAAGAAAGATGCACAAATAGATAGTTGTCACATCAAGAATAAAAATACAACACGAAATGTACACAATCTATGAAATGCAATGAAAATGATGATGATGTTAAAGATGATATGATGCATGAGGTTGTCATACAACCTCCGTATATACCAATTATGTTGTTCTACCGAGGTAGGAACCATGGGGGGTTCATCAACCCACATACAATCCAATATCTAATACCAATCTAATATCACAATTCCTCCCCAATGCTTACATCGGTAAAGGGTTTTTAAAGATGTCACATTTTTTGTCAGAAAAAAGCCAATATCTCTAATATTTCCATGGTAGTACCAATGTTTCATGAATGTATATGATATGAGGATATAATTCTCACAACCAACAATAATGCGAATTTCCAAATCCAAACAATATACCAATCCATGTGAGCAAAAATCTACTCAATATACCAACCATCCATGATCCAATATTATCCATATGCCAATGGAGCAAAATATACACAATATGCCACTAATACAACATAAATTCCAATTTAGGATTTTTCACCAAAAAAGGTATGATCAAATATACATACACAAGGCCAACACCATCACATAAGACCACATACGGTCACATATAAAAAATAATGTCTGAAAACCACCAGTCTTAAGAAAGTTAAGACATAACCTACCTCGAATGCCAAAAAATCAATCCAAAAAGCTTTCAACATAGATCTTTATCCTAAAAACAAACCCAAAATAAATAAAAATATACAAAGATAGAACTTATGCATCAAAAAGCCAATGATACCCATATTGCTCACTTCTGAATCAGTGTCAAAATGAACCCCCAAAATAGATTTTCAAAAAACAATGGTAAAATCATAATTTTAGTTCAAGATTATATTCCCCATGATTAAAAGAATCCATAGGACAAAACCCAAGTGGAAATGGGTGCACGAACTGAGTGGTATTAAGCTATGCTATTCCCCATGCTATTAAGCTATGCTACAAAACTAAATTCAAGATCAAGATTATATTCCCCATGCTATTAAGCTATGCTACTAAACTAAATTTGATGCTCTGGACTTAAAGAAGATACCCAATTTTCAAAAAAAAAATGCATTTTCATTAAATTGATCCCCGAAACCTAATTTCACAAATTTTCAAATCAAGGGTTGAAATGAGATATTAAATTTGTAGAACCACACCAACCATGTTACCAACCTAAAATAAATGTTCCATATCTGTTGATGCAATTCATTTTGCCATTCAACACACTAAATGATAAATACTAACCGAGGTAAACTATAAAGCCTTTTTAACCATCAAAAGCCACAAACTTGCACAAATGAAACCAAAATGCTTTGGAAATCATGTCAATCATCTCCACATCACAAAAATACCACAAAGAAACTATAGGGAGGGGTAGAATGATCAAATCATACAGATATGAATAATTTAGAATAATCACCAAAAATCAAGTCATTACATCATCCACCACTAAGACTCTAGTTTGTCCTCAAACTAAAGTCAAAGGAAATACCCGAATTAGTGAAAATCTGGGGATAACTACCACACATGTTGTAGTAGACCTCCTAAGTAGCCTCATATTTAGGTCGATGTCTCCACTAGACATTAACTACAGGAATATATGTAGAATGTTGTCGTCTAACATTCCTGGCTAGAATGGAGATGGGCTCTTCAACAAAGACAACCTCTCATCTAACTAGAATAAATCCCAATGAATGACATGAGACTCATCTATGTAATTTTGAAGTATGAAAAAATGAAATATTAGATGAAAAACCAATAAATCTGGGGGAAATTTTAAATCATAACATACATCCCCAATAGTTCAAAGGATCTCAAAAGTTCCTATAAACCTTGGGCTAATATTGCCTCTCTTCCCAAACCTCATCATACCCTTCATGGGTCACACACGAGGAAATACTTAATCACTAATAATAAATATAAAGGCACAAAGTCTACTATTTGCATAATACTTCTTCCTACTCTAAAGTCTATCCTGAATAACCCAAACTCTATCTAAGGACTCATGAAGTGGGTTTGTACCTCGAGGTCTAATCTCAAAAACCTTAAGCTAACTAACTGAAGAGAAACAATGCCTACCATAAAAACATCAAAAGGAGCCATCTCAATATTGGAATGGTAGCTATTATGATATGCAAATTCTGCCAAAGCTAGATGCTATTACCACTGACCTCCAAAGTCCATCGCACATGCTCAGAGTATATCCTCCAAAACATAAATAGTCCGCTCTAATTTACCATTAGTTTGGGGTGAAAAGTTGTACTAAGATCAACTAAGGTACCCAACTCCTCTTGTAAATTCTTTCAAAAGTGAGATGTGAATATTGAAACTCAATCTAAGATGATAGACAATGGTACAACATGAAGACAAACTATCTCATGAATATATGTGGGCCAACCTCTCAGCATTAAAAAAAAACTAAACTAGAAATAGACATAATTGATCAATTAATCTACTATGACCTAAATAGTATCAAAACCATAAGAAGTATGAGGCAACCCAATCATAAAGTCTGTAGTGATCCATTTCCATTTCCACTCAGGAATGGGTAACCTCTGAAGCATATACCAGGACTTAAATGCTCAACTTTCACCTACTAGAAACATAGGTAATGAGCTAAAAAAACTGCTACATCCTTTCTCATACCACCCCACTAGTAATGCTGTCTAAAATCAAGATACATCTTAGTCACTCGTACATGAATTGAATGCCTAGAATAATTAGCCTCCTCCATAGTCAATCTAATCCAATCACCCACTCTAGACACACAATCTTGGCCTGTAATTCTTAAAATACCATCTGATTCAAGTGAGGATTCCTTAGCCTCACCACTCGATACTTTATCTAGAATCACTCTTAAATAACCAACATCAAACTAATATGCTCAAATCTTCTCCACTAAAGAAGATTTTGCCTCAGTAAATGCCAAAACATACCCAACTATTAAAATATCAAGCCTCACTATCTAGTTAGCCAAAGACTGAACCTCTAAGGCCAAAGGCCTCTCCTAGGTCAAAAGATATGCTATGCTACCTATGCTGGTTGACTTTGACCTCTAGGAATCCACCACCATATTAGCCTTGTCCAAATGGTAGAGATTAGTAGGTCATAATCCTTAAGCAACTCAAGCCAATGGCGTTGCCTCATATTATGGTCTAACTGGGTGAAGAAATATTAAAGTCTATGATAATATGAGAAGATCTCACAATGGACTCCATACAAGTAATGCCTCCATAACTTCAACACAAAACTAACTGCATATAATTCCAAATCATGGTTAGGGTAATTTTTCTCATGTGGCTTCAACTGACAAGAAGAATATCCAATTACCTTATCCTCCTGCATCAATAAACATATAATCTAACACTAGAAATATCACAGAAGATGGTAAATCCCACACCATCCTTGGGTATCGTAAAAATAGAACCTGAAGTCAACAAATCCTTGAGCTTTAAGAAGCTCATATCACAAGAATTGGAACACTTAAAGAAAATTTTCTTCTGAGTCAACTTAGTCAATGGAGCTATAATAGATGAAAAATTCTAAACGAAATACTGATAGTAACCTTCCAAACCAATAACACTCTTAATCTTAATAGGAAAAGTAGGCCTAGACTAATCATGAACTGTTCTAATCTTGGATAGATAGACCATAATACTATCCTCAGTCATCACATGACCTAAGAAAGAAATAGACTCCAACCAAAACTCACATATGGAGAACTTAGAATACAACTACTTATCCCTTAATCTCTGAAGTATAATTTACAAATGCTCTTCATGATCGGGCTCACTCTTAGAAAAAATAAGATATCATCTATAAATACAATGAAAAAAGAGTAAAGATATGATCAAAATACCCGATTCATCAACTCCATGAATGCAGATGGGGCATTGGACAACCCAAAGATATGACCAAGAACTCATAATGACTGTATCGAGTTTGAAAAATGGCCTTTAGAATATCTAAAGCTCTAATCCTCAATTGGTGATGCCCATATGTCAAATTAATTTTTTGAAAAACTAAAGCACCCTAAAGATGATTGGACAAATCATTAATAAAACAAAAAGGATACTTATTCTTCATTATCACCTTATTCAACTGTTGATAATCAATAAACATACGCATAGACCCATATTTTTCTTCATAAATATTATATACACACCCCACGGTGATACACTAGGCCAGATAAATCCCTTAACCAATAACTCTTGTAATTGATCCTTCAATACCTTTAACTCTATGGGGTCCATCCTATAAGTAGGAATATAAATAGTCTTAGTTCCTAGCTCAATAGTAATAATGAGGTCAATATCACAATCCGAAGGAATATGGAACAGCTTAGATTTTTGGCCTTAGAAAATTCTGAGTTTTTAAACTCACTGTCCAACGTTCGACTCACCTTATGAATCATAAAGTGTCATTATATATCGTATGATACAAACCATAGCTTGACCAGTAGGTAGTGACCATGTCACTATGGTGATTATGACTAGGAGTTAAGAGTCGTAAAGACTATATACGATTCATATAGTCTCATCCATAACCAAACCAATGTGATGCCTAAATATTTTGGCCTTCATAATGACTAGACTTAATGAGTTGTAGGATTTAATTAAGAGCTATAGGATGTAACTCATAGGGTCAACAATTGTCCAATGTCACAATCTTGATTATGAGTCAACGGAACAACTCGTATATAGTCATATATATATATATATTTGTGAGTCATAGGGTTACCCATAATGAATGGGCATCCAATTTTTAGTGCTTTAAGTAGGGGTATTTTAGTCAATTCCTCTATTCCCCACTTAGAACCCACATCCATAAAATGCCAAAGAGGGGTTATTATTAATACTTTAACTTATCAAACACTCTCTATACTCTCTCAAATTCCCCACTCCAAGACAAGGCTAAGGTTTTAACAAATTAGTCATCTAGGGCTTTAAGGGAGATTTTTTCTCCAAATTTCTTGGTAATTAAGGCATGTATCTCTCTCCCTAAACTTTTTCTTTAATTATTGCATAAATTGGTTTAATATTAATATGGTGTTCATGTTGGGTTTTGAATGATGGGTTTAGGGTTTTGAATTAAATTATTTAAATGTTTTTCCTATAATTACTATGGATTATTATGCATTTAATCGATGATTTGTAAACTCATTGGGGTGCATGGATGTGATGAATAAAATTGGGGTACAAGGATTCCCTAAATTTGTATACAATGGAACTAGGAGTACAAGAATTTCCCCAATTAATTGGGTTTTGGTATTGAAATTGATGAGAACCCCAACCCACTTGCACAATTGGTTTTAGAATATGAATTATTAATTGGCTTAGCCTATTTATTTAAATGCATTGCATAAATGGAAAAATGGTTATGAATGAATTCAAAAACCTTCTAGAGTACAAGGATTCCCCAAGTGGAGAAGAACGATTTTTAAAACCTTGCGGGGTATAAGGATTCCCTTATGTGGATAAGAATGATTTTGAAAACCTTTTAGGGTACAAGGAATCACTAAGTTGATTCTAATAATAGAGTCTTAAGGGGTACAAAGACTCCCCCAAGTGATGGCTTGATAACATTTTGCTTGCAAGCTATAGTCGATGTGACGATACCACTTGAAGATGCCTTAATAATTAAATCCTTGAATAAATGAATGGGTTATGTGCTAAATATTTTAATTAGGATTAAAGGGGGATTCTATAGCTAGTTGTGAATGGATGAGTCATGAAGGACTGATACAAGAAACTCATATTTTCCGATGTGAGGGTTGGTTTTGATGACTGTGGGTTTACATCACACTATAAATATATTTGTATGATGGATGATGTAGGGTATGTAGATTCATGTGACTAACATACACTAGGTACCGACCAAGGGGTTACAACTGGACCCATATAGCCCATAAGTTGGTTTTAGGATAGTCAATATACAAAGTCCAGGCTAAAGTTTCAAAATGCGTGCTAAGTCTTATTCCCTATTCTGACATGATATATATAATTATGTATATTCATGTGATGGTGTGTATTAGATTTTGACTGATTTTGAAATATTGATCATGGTATTATTTTATTCCCTTATCTATGTACATACTAGTGCTCAACCCGCTAACTGTCTCCGGATGCTGTATCACCATACGATGTAGGACACGAAGGCACTCCTACTTTTTTGGTGCAGTGATTAGGTGACTTCTGGGTTGATCGAGAGTATACTTAAAGTCATGAGCTTCCATACTTTAGAAGACCCTCATTTCCTGTTAGGTTTCATTATGTCATATACTCTTCTAGGGACTTGTTTTTGCCTATGGTCTGGGCATGTCCCTACTTTTTATTGGTATTCAATTTGTTAGAGGATTTTTGAATTACTATAGGATTAGGGTATTGGTTATTGGTTATTGGATGGTAGGTGTTAACATTCTTATATTTCCTTTAAGTTATTGATTATTCTGTCCTATTATATGTTCGAAATTCATCCACTGCTAGTGCATTTGGTTTTGTTGGGTTAGGCAAAGGGGGTGATCTTTGCTCCATGACGGACTTGAGATACCCATCACAACCAGGCCATATTTCCTGTTGTGATAGCATACTAGACAAATCCTTAATAAGAACATCCATAAACTCATAGACAATACTGTTGGAACCATCGTGGGTTGCACCATATAGTGAGGGACCAGGTCCCTCAAAACTATTCACATGCAAAGTACCCAAAAATAACAAGGAAGTAAGAGATAGTGCAGGAAGAGTAAAAACACAAGATTTTTATGTGGAAACCCAAAAAGGGAAAAACCACAGCTTGCCTTCATAAGTATCTCAAGAAATCCACTATAATAAACCTCCTGATTACAGTCTAGATTTCAGCCTAACTCAGGGATCCTTTTGCTTGTAGTAACTCTCATACAAGCTCATCTTAGTACTCTACCAAGTACTCTCTCTGCTCATTAACTCTAATCAACCTATCACTTAGACAACTCTACCTAAGCACTCTTTATTCAAAGAGAAAAAGTCATTACTCATGTAACACGAGTAATTCATTTATAAATCAAAACTCACTCAAGAACTATTTTTATCTAAGCACTTATAAAGCTAAGAACTTGAGCAGTGTTGAATTGGGGTTTTTGCTACCTCTCTTCACTCTTTGAATTTTCCAAAATACTCTTGATTAATAGGCATCTATTTACTTTTATATCTGAGTGGTTTCACTGCACAGTGAGGGACTAGGTCCATCAAAACCAATTATAGGAAAAATACACAAAAACAACCAAGAAGTAAGAGACAATGTAGGAAGAGTAAAAATACAAGAATTTTACATGGAAACCCAGGAATGGGAAAAACCATGGCTTGCCCTCACAAGCACCTCAATAAATCCACTATAATCAACATCCTTATTACAGTATAGATTTTAGCCTAACTTTAGGCTTCTTTCACATGTAGTAACTCTCCTACAAGCTCATCTTGGCAACTCTACTAAGGAATCTCTATGCTGATTAACTCTAATCAACCTCTCACTTAGGAAACTCTCCCTAAGCACTCTTTACTTAAAGAGAAAAATTCATTACTCTTATAACATGAGTAATTCATTTATAAATCATAATTTAATCAAGAACTATTTCTATTTAAGAACTCATAAAGCTAATAACTTAAGCAATGTTGAATTGGGGTTTTTGCTGCCTCGCTTCACTCTTTGAATTTTCCAAAAACCACATGATGAAGAGGTATTTCTTTCCTTTTATAGCTGAGTGATGAATAATACTAAAAGATCATTGGACCAGCTATCCTAATTAGTAAAAAATAGCACCTACAAAGGTTGTTACATAGGAGGACAAAACTATGTAGACGAGCATGCCAGCAGTACTGTACCTTGCATATCCAGGGACCTGGTCCCTTACAATTTAGCTTCTCATCAACAAAACTACATATACAGTGTTTAGCATCAGTGCAAATTCATCACATTTAATCAGTGTGATTACCATGTGAAGATGAATGTTTCCCCTATCATTATGCTTCATCCATCATACAGCATAGGGACCTGATCCCTGTCACTTGCAACAAAAACTTTGATTTCTTCATTCCATCATCATGCACATTTATTTAGTACATTTGCGTACCCCCCTTTCCCCTGGTCAATATGACTTTTTTCATTTATCTATACAACACACCACATACTTCTCTTATCAGTATGCACCTTCATTTAGTGCATTAGTATACTTGGTCCTTATACATAAAGAGCACACACATTAGCATACTTGGTCCTTACACATAAAGTCCGTATTCCCTCTTTTGGAATCATTGGAAAGGATTAATAGTAAACAATGAGTAAAAATAAGTTCAAGATAATTAACTTATGGCTACTGGGGTAGCACTAACAAGAATGAATAGCTTTAAATTGGGACACATGGGGCACACAAGAAAAATTTATTCATTTTCAGACTAGAAGTCAATACTAGTATAGTTATACCAAATTAACACATAAAGTAAATAGTTTTCAAGAGCTTATACAAGAAGTGAAATATGAGAATGAAACAGGATTAATTAAAGGACAGGGATAACATGGCTTAGTTAAAGAGAGGTTTCAAAAAAGGAGACTAAAGAAACATCTCTATTTTTGCACTTTCAACATTATGAGCATCCAATAACTATTTAGTGAGGACGTTCACTTCAGTATTCAATTCTTAAATTTTACCAGTCAGTTATACCACTTATGCCTAGAGTTTTGTATTTTCAGATGCAAGCTCATTAGTAGTACCTTGTCCCTCAGAAGACAACTTTTGATTTTGCAACTTCAGGTACACTATTTAGGCATCTTTTGTTGCCAACTTGATTCTTAACTCTTCCACTTATATTCCCAACTTCTCTTGTACAAATAACAACTCAGATACTTAAGACACCGATTCATCTTTTCCATTTATGCATTCATTTTGATTGATAATCTTCTCTTCCACCTGACATTGAAACTTAGCCTATCTTTTGAGAGTTATATGGTGTAATAAAATTCCCTTACCTCATTTTCAAAAACCGCTGGTGTTATTTTCTCAAATAGATGTAGCCATCCTTGGTTCATGACATACTCTCTCAATTTCTATTATTCCAGGCTTCTCACATATCTTGAGATCAAAAGTTCTTCCTAGCAGAACCTTTTGAGTCATCAAAATTTTATTTCTTCTTTAACTATCCACATCCTCCATCTCTTCATTTGGTCTTATTACTTGACTCTTACTTTTTAATCATCAATTTTCTCTTCTTGGGACTAGGTCCCTCAGATTCTTTTCTTCTCCCATAGCTATTGTTGTTGCCTCATTCTAGCAAGGTTACCAAACTTTAACTTAGAATGCCTAAGGTGAATTTTTCTATGAATTTGGATGCTAAAGGATCAAGGTATGCAATGAGGGAATATTCAATTTCATTTTCTAAAGTTTTATCTACTTCAGGGTTCTTTTTTGGGTTTAAGGAATTAGTAATGTTTGTTATTTAGTTTTGTGAGTGAGGAGAGTGAGCTAGGACCAGTTAGGATTATATATTTGGAAGGATGATGTGGAGTTAGTTCAAGAATAATTACAAGAAGATCTTATTTAGAAATTGTAAGTGATGATCAATGTCATAAAAAGACTCTCCTTTTGAACTGACATATATGATCCTGCTAAATATGATTTCTTTATTTTGCAAGTGAGCTGACTAATTGTTGTGGATAAGGAAAGACACATGGACCTTTTCAAACAATATTTTATGTTCATTAAGGAATCTTATATAGGTACAATCCCTCTTTTTAGGGTGAATTTTAAAATTTGTTCTTGCTATATTTGTCCCTCCCAAAGTTGTTCCCTTTGGTGTATACCTGCAAAGGTTTAATATTGAGTTATACCAATATGAACCTATTCTACCAAGGATACCTGCCTCCTAATCATAGCCAAAATTGTTAGGATGACATTAATTCCTATGATATTCATAGACATATCTATATCATTCATCCTTTTGCTCATCATTTTCAGCACTACCAATGAACAATAATTTTCTTGACTAATTAGTAGCTATATGCACCTCTTTCATCAATCAAAAAAATTCCTTTTTAGTTCATTCTCTAAAGCATTTTCATTCATCAAATCTGAGGGTCATTTTAGCACTTCCTTTTAAGCTCAAGCTTTACACACCTATTTCTTGACTATAAACTTTTATAAGCCAAGGACTATGTCTTTGAGATCAACTTTCCAATAAGACAACCTCACCTAAAGTGTCTTGAGAGAGAGAACACAATCAGACCTTCCATCATTGATATTTGAACCCCTTTAATTAATGAGCTATTCCGGACTGCAATGCATTTTCGATGCCTGGAATCATGATCATAAGTTATATTTGGTTACCCACTTAAGTTTGAGTTCCCAGTAGTAGGATAATGGTGTGATCAAATTCTTCATAGACCATCTAGGTAATGATTGCTTCCTCTTTATATTTTCAGAGACTCAAAGACCTTAGGATGTATATTCTCTTACCAAATATATTCAGTGTTCCTTAAATTAGCCTCAATCCAATGTTGACATCTTTCTTTCAAATGTCCATCCCTTCCATAGTGAGTGCACAAGAGTTTGTGACCTTTTCTTCTATCATCATGAACCTCCTTTCCTTTAGACTCAACAGGTTGGAATTTTTCTTGATAGCTGAGACCTCTACCATTATTCACACCTTGATTAGTCAATTTATAAAATATCAGTGAGAAAGTAGTCCACTTAAGAGAGTTGTTCAACTGTTCTTTCAAGCAGATCAGGTCCCTCTCTAATTCTTTATTCCTATAAAGTGCTGACATAAGGTTTTTTTGTGAAGCTTTTAATTTCTCCTCAAGATCAATCTGAAGCCTTCAGACTTTCTTCTTCAATTTACCATCTACACTATTTACCTTGTTTAGATTTAGATTTTTAGATTTCATCTTTATGAACAAATCTTTAGTTCTAGAAATTTGGAGAGTCAAATCAATCAACTCATGCTCTTGATTCTCTATTTTTTCTTCTAAGACATTCTTCTCAGTAGTTAGTTCACATACATAGTCTATCACCACACTTGAAAGCCTTTTTATCTTTATAAAAGAATAGTTATTTAGATTTTCATTTATATTAGAGAGAGTTACCTCTTCTTCTTCTTCTTCATTATTTGTATTTGCCATGAAATAAAATAAGGAATCATAAATAATTGAAATATCTTCTACTTATATCATAGACACATCTCCAGACTTCCAAAACTCATGTGATTCAGTAGGGAAATCTCCCCATATTGCCAGAGCTTGCTTTACAGCATAATCAGCTGCAACCTTCCTTCTTGAATTGTCAGGGACCTGGTCCCTAATATTTTCTTTATCACTGGTAGCCTTGAGATAAGCCTAATGATCCATTTTGTGCATGGGATAGTCCTTGATGAAATTCTTAAGATTCCATATTTGTGACATACTTTAGGATTTCTTCCTTTCTTTTGGAACTGGCCACTTTTTTTAATTGCTCTAACAATATTATTTGCCTAATAGGAAACATCAGTGTCTTCATCATCAACTGGATCATATTTAGAAGCCTTTAATTCAAGGGATTTTTCTCTTTTTGCTTCCTTCTTCTCCAACCCTTGTAGCTTCATGAGCTCATAAGTCTTTAGATTTCCAATGAGTTCATCCATAGTAAGGGTTTTCAAGTTATTTTCTTTATTTATGACATTCACTTTACTTTCCTAGGACTTAGGAAGAACATAAAGAATTTTTCTCACTTGTTTGTACAAGGGAGTCACTTCACCTAAGCAGTGAAGCTTATTTGTAATAGAAGTGAACCTTCTAGGCATTTTTTTTGATTGTTTCGACTTTTTTCATGGTGAAGGTTTCATACTGAGTAGTAAACCTGTCCACTTTTGAATCCTTTACATTAGTGGTGCCTTCATGAGTAGCTCTCAAGCAATCCTAGATCTCTTTTGCATTTTTGATAAGCTAATATCCTATTGTATTCATCAGGACCTATGCCACATACTAATAGTTTCATGGCCTTGTAATACTTTTCAATCTTTTTCCAATATTCATCATTGTACTCTCTCATGCTTTTAACAACCATTCTTGTAATCTATCCTTATTTGACTTCTTTAACAGGCATACGAGGACCATCAAGAATTATGTCCATCAATTCATAATCCTCAGCCGTGATAAAATCAAACATCCTGATTTTTCACCACCCATAATACTGCCCATTGAATCTGGGTAGTCTAGTAGTAGATTTCCCTTTTTCAAGGTTTGATGGAATAGCCATGATAACCAAAACACTCTAGCTATGAATCTCTTAAAGTAACCTATCTTTGATACAAATTATTGGAACCCTTGGGGGTTTGATAACGCCCAAACTACAGCTCTCGTAAGAGTGTAAGCGGTCGTTGTCAACTATAGAACCCAACTGGGTTGGGTGTCGAATCCCACAGGGAATACTTGGTCACTAAGTATGCAATGATTAGTAGACTTTTGGTGAAAGTTCTGCGGAAAAAAGGGGGGATTTTATGTGTGCAGTAAAATTATCAAAATAGCAAAGTAAAAACAGATTGTTTAGTAAGATTTTTTATCAATGAGAATTGTAAGTTAGGGTTATGTCCACCTTATGAGTTCTACGTATCTATTGGATATGAGTTATGCGAAATTCAGACATGCATGCGCTTATAGAGTTTCGTATTCTATGGTAAATCCTAGTGTCTTTCGACCATCAAGGATTATCTCACTTTAACTCTTTCGAGCTTAAAGCGTATAACTAATGGTACGAATTCTCCAAGAGGTTAATCCAGTTATGGTACTAACTTTTAAATAGGGGTTGGTAGCCCTATTTCCTTGTCACTCTCTGTTTTCCAGACATGTAACTTTTCTTTTGAACAAGTTAATGCTATACTGGCGTATTCTATATGTTTGCAACCACAAGAATTCAATTAAGATGAAGAGAGTAATGATATAAGCAGCATACGTATCAAGAATTCACAAACTCATAGCAATAGATAGTATCTCATAAGGCTTCCATAACCCTAACAGAGAAGTTTAGCTACTCATGAGTGCAACGGAGATCACAATAAGCATCATCATCATAGCAAAACTAGAATGATCTCACGTTGGAGAGGAGTGTGGCGTCACAATAAGGTTGACGTTTTTCCTCTAGGTGTTTCCCATGAGTTTGCATCTTTCTCTGTTAAAAATTGTAACGTGGATTAGGAGCGGAAGTTGAATAAAAAAGACTTGAATTAATGAATGAGTGAATTGAATTGAATGACTCAATTGAATGCTGAAAAATTCAGCAAATAAGGGTTTTTATAACACCCTTGTCCTAGTCCTACTGAAATAGGGTTTTTATCCTTGTCCTACTGAAATAGGGGTTTTATCCTTGTCCTAATCCTACTAAGTTACTGCTGATCCCCAAGTCTTTAGAAATACTGTTTTTGCCCGGGACAAGTTCTCCATGCATCACTTTCGGTCCACAAGCTTCCAGAAGCTGCCTTCCTTCTTACGTGAAGTTTCCTTTGGCGTTCAACAGTCCACAAAATGCTGAAATCTTCATCATTTATACCTGAAAACTTGCTAATCACGTTAGTTAGCTCACTTACAGGAAAAAGGACTAAAAGTGCAGGTATTATATAGTTTGTCCTCAAAACTTAGCTAAAATATGGGTAAATTAAGGTGCTTTAGGCGTGTAAATACGCCTAACATCAACATGCCACACTTAAAGCTTTGTTCATCCTCGAACAAAATATCATGTCCATATAAACATCTACTTAGGGTTTCACAGTAACAGCACAAAATATTCATCAAGACAGGCACGACAATTATTAACAAAGAGTAGTTTTCTGATCACTACTAGAAACAATTTAACCTCTAACATAGACTCGTGATGATGGTTAATTCATATCCACAAGTTAAGGCACAAAGAATCATACAGAGCTACCCAAAACTCATCAACCATGTATGTCTCACATAAGATGTTACCCATAATCACTCACAAGTATTGCATTTTTTGAAACATGGGTATAAGATTTTCCTTGCTCTCACTCTCAAAAAGAATTCATATGTTGCAACTTATGACCATAGGCTTGCCCTTAGTGTAATGCTCTACTAATATCAGAATGCTAAGTTTAGGATCAAATAGGTCTTTTTACAGGTTGTAATGTAGGCTAAGGGACGGGTAGGACTATTTTGGCCAGAAATAGTGACTATGTTCCTAAGCGCTTTAATACATCACATTATGCCATTAACACTCTCTTTTAATCAACCCTGCTACCTTTGTTTCATCTATCACCCCTTTTCACCTATTTTGCCATTCAAACTTAACTATCTTTTTATTTAATCATAAACACAATTTATCTTTTTGTTTTTCTATTTCTTTTCTATAGAACACCTCTATGATAGCCACTCTTTTTCATAACAAATTCAAGCACCAATAAACTCTAAGGCATCACTCTTACCCAATTTCCTCTTATTTTGTCATATGACTTTACAATTTAAAGCACTTAGGAATTTGGATCAAATTATGGTCTTGAAAAAAATGGATTAGGCTACATATGAGGCTTGTCAAAGAAAATGGCTTAAAGGCTCAAAGGGGGTTAACTAGGATAATGTCCACGGGTAGGTTAAACGAAGGTAAACAAACACAGGTTGCCAAAGAAATGCCTAAATCATCTCCTAAACTTACACTCTTTATTTTGCTTCACACACACACCAGGCAAGTTCTAGCATCAGCCACAAACACAAAATATACAATCACCTCATACATACAAGGCACATGGTCGACTTTATTGGGAGCAGTGTAGACTCTTGACCCAACAGATGAAGGAATTAAACCACACAACTATCACACAGTGAGTCGCATTTGGAGCCTAAATGTCTCAATAGTAATGATTGTAGCACAAACTCTTCTCATAATACCATGCCGCCTATCAGAACAATTTCATTCACTTTATGCAAAATCTAAAAAACCTTAAAGATAAAAAAATTTCAAAAAAATTTAACTTCGAAAAAATTTAACTACTACTAAAAATCAAACAAATGAACATGAATAAATGCAGGTAAGCAAAGAAATACAGCATACAAATACCAGCACCCCACACTTAGATGGGACACACTGCCCTCAGTGGAAAATAAATAAGAAGAACCTGATTAGTTGGACTCATTCTCTATGTCTGGGGTCATACCCCCTGCATCGAAATCATCATCAGAGTCGTCATCCTCAGAGTTTCCTCAAATTGTACCCCACATGATGTCAAAAGTGCGTTGAGGTATTTGTAGCGAGGAGGATTCAGCTTGCTGTTTTCTTCCTCTTTTCTTACCTTTCTGTGAGGTGGGTGCTTTTTGTTTTCCTTGTCGTCCTTTTGAGGCCATTCTACCTGAGATCCTAATAGAGTCATGTTAGCTTTATCTTGAAAGATTCAATCGACAAACAGACAATAGTGGTGCCACCCCACACTTAATTTGTTGACACAAACTAATTAAGTGAATGATATCGATTACTCAGACTTCATCGACATACATTTAGGGGATATGTTCCAATAATACGTTTAGCACAGTCATATTTTCATGTCATCTTACTATCCTTTCCAACTCTATTTTATGTAATTTTGACTATACTTTCATGTGTGGATTAATGCACCTTTTGAACAAGACTACTACATAGAGATCGTATCAAGTTATGGCATATAAATAATCACAACATCTCATGCTTGTATTCAATCATGATCTTTATCTCGATGAGTGAGTCATTCAAACATTCAAGCATTCAACTTTGAAGAGTATGCAATTAGCTTCACCATTTCGATTTCTCAAAAAGAGGACAGTGTATATCAATCAAATACAAGTCGATACTAAGTCCATAATACCCATAAGTATTCTTTCACTCAACTAGATGTATCATACAAATCAACACATTCTAATCACCAACACCACTTTAAGATCTAAAATACCATGATAAGCGTAAGATTGTAACGACTTCGGAATATAAACGAAGAACTTACTTAGTGTTGAACTCGGAAGATGATCTTGCAAGGTTAGATGAGCAAAAATAAAAGTTTTGAGAGATTTGGTAGGCAAAGGCGGCGCCTAATGCTTTGCCTAGTTGAGCATAGGCGGCACCTATGCTATGGCATTGTAGATTCAGAGACCAAAGGCATTGGCATAGGCGGCGCCTATGCTATGACATTGTTGGACCAAAGGCTTTGGCATAGGCGGCGCCTATGCTATGACATTCTAGATTCAGAGACCAAAAGCCATAGCATAGGCCTTGCCTTGTCCATTGCCTAGATTTACATAGGCCTTGCCTTGTCTATTGCCTAGATTTGTATAGGCAATGCCTAACCGAAAGACTTTTGCTCCTTGATTACTCACTTACCACCTTTAACATTGCTCACTTTCAAATCAAAATTTGAGACCAAGATCCTCCTTTATACGTCTTACACCTACACTTACTCAAAAACAACAAAAATGATTAGAACAGTGGGTTGCCTCCCACCAAGCGCCTTAGTTTTGGTCGTGGCTCGACTACAAAAACAATCTCCTAGTAAAACAAAACAATTTAAATATGATGGGTTGCCTCCCATATAGCGCTTGATTTATTATCGCGACACGACATAGTTATCTTGATTACTTAGACTTCATCGAGATATATGGTGCATCTTTTTCTGAATAGATTCAGACGACGCTGATGCTTACTTGTATGCATGCAATCTTCTTCGAGATGACTCTTGTGCATACATATCCCAGGAGGGATACCAATTATATCATCAATAGTCCAACCCATGGCTCTCTTATACCTCTTTAGAGCAGAGATGAGCGCCTCTACATGCTGTTCACCAAAATCAGCCGCAACACTCACCAGAAGTGTATTTCTACTTCCCAAGGATGCATCCCTTAGGTGACTGGGGAGTTCTTTCGATTCTAGCACTGGTGGCTCTTCAATGGAAGTCTTCGCTGTTGGTGAAGGTTGATTCTTAGGATCAAGGTTTAGCTTCTTAGGGGCATGAGAAGAGGACCTTATTCCTGTTAGAGCACAAACATTTTTTATATGTTCTTCAGCCTCCTCAAAATTCAACAGCACATCAGATAGTGACTCAACAGTAAGCTGCTTCTCTATAGATAATTCTTTCTCATCCTCATAATAAACATCATCTACAGAGAACACATTCATATCGCTGGGCTGCTTCATTGCTTTGCATACATCAAAATGGACCACTTCGTCATTCAACCGAAATAAAAGATCATTAGCTCTCAAATTAATGAGCACACTTCCAGTTGCTAGAAAAGGGCGTCCCAAGATTATGGGAACTTCAGAATCCACCTCGTAATCCAAAATAACTAAGTCTGCAGGAAAGATGAAGGTGGAAACCTTCACCAACACATTATTCAAGATACCCATAGGTCGTTTTACCGACCTATCTTCCATCACGAGCTGCATATTGGTTGGTGTAGGATCGCCCAACCCCAACTTCCTGTAGACGGATAGCGGCATCAAATTGATGCTAGCTCCCAAATCGCACAATGCCTTAGCAAAATTCATAGATCCTATCGTGCAAGGAATAGTGAAAGCACCAAGATCTGCCTTCTTCTTCAGTCTCTGAGGAAAAGGTGATGGTGGAAGAGGAATTATTTTCTCCACCACTTCCTCTTTATCTTGTTTCTAATTATCAACCTTTTCAGGCTACAGACTTCTAGGGGTGACGTCATGAACAAACTCTTCAGCTTCTTCGGCCCCTTCACATTCTGCATCAATAACATTATCCGCGACATCATCAACTACCTGCTTGCCTTTAGACGGACTTTCCACCACTTTACCACTCCTGGTAGTAATAGCCATACATGATCCATCATTCCTTGGATTTTGCACGGTGTTGCTAGGTAAAGTGCCAGCTTTTCGTTGATTGAATGCCGCCAAAAGTTGACTCAATTGCTGCTCTAGTTTTTTTATTGGAGTAGAATGCGAGTCAACCAATTGATTTATTGAAGACAAATCATTCTTTACCTCTGTTACACCCATGTTGGTCGCCTCCACTCCTTTCAACAGCTTAGCCATCATGTCCTCCATGGACATCTTTCCAGAACCAGATGCAGCGGCCTCACGGCTTCCAGGAGGAACATACAAACCACTCCTGTCAGTCTTATTATTCCAACTACCTTGATCGCGGTCCTTGTATCTAGATTTATCATAATAGTTCCGACCTTGGTTTCCTTGGGCATTGCCTCGGAAACTCTCCTGATTATTCAAGTAGTTAGCTTCTTCCATTCATCTCTTCCTTGCGACACAACAGACTTGACTTTTTCAGTCTTCCCTGATAATAAGTGTTTGGTGAGAAGATCCATATGTGTTTTCATGTGAGCCATATCTTGGTCACGTTTCTCTTGCCTACGCCTCTGTTCTGCAGTCATGCCTATAGATATAGTAGAGCTTGCTACCTCAGAATCCCTAGTATGCCAAGCTCTACTTTGCTTTGTCATACGATCTAGCATATCACTTGCCTGAATAAAAGTAAGGTCCATGAATGACCCTCCTGCAACATTATCAACCACTGGCTTAGTCACCGAATTCAAAGATCTGTATAATATCTCCATCAAGTGGACATTGGTCATATGATGGTTTGGGCACCGCATAAGCTTCGTCTTGAAAATCTCCCATATTTCGTGGAGAGCTTCAGTTGGAAGCTGTCGAAAATTGTTGATTTCATCTCTCAACTGTGCTCTCTTGGATGTCAAAAATAATCTTTCTAGGAAAGCGTCTTTCAATTGCCTCCAATTTGTAATAGAATCAGGAGTCAGCCCATTCAACCATAGAGTTGCCTCCCCAGATAGAGACAATGGAAATAAGCGCAGCCAAATAGCATTCTGTCCAACGCCTGGATTGTCGAATGACTTGCATGTAGAGATAAAGTTGATCAGATGCATATTCGGATCATCTCCTACTAGTCCACCAAATAATCCCTTGAGTTGAAAAAGATGAATCATGGTGCTAGTGATATTAAACTTGGCTACGGTTGCCAATGGCGGAAGAATAATAGCTCCTGTGGCACCAGCTCCGTCCAGATCATCATCATCATCATCAAAAGACATCTGCTTAGCTCGGCGTTCAGGCCTAAATCTGGCTTGACGATCTCTTCTGTTTGAAGGTGTCGCCACCTCAGCATCACGCCTAGGGTTTAGTAACTCATCATCACCTAGGTCCTCATCGTCAGTATTTGTTGCCCGTCAGGGTTATCAATATTCAGTTGATGTACTTGGGCAGCAGCCAACGCAGCTAGTCTAGCCTGCTCCTGTTGAGCATCCCTTCTCTCAATGTCATGTTGTGCATCCATCCTTCCAATAAGTTGCGGTTCAGGGTTTATGGGTAATAATGGTTGTCCCGAACTTTAAGTATTTGGCATGCACTGAACAAAAACCTGCAGAAAACAAAAACAACAACCAAAAGTAAAGTACGAGAATCTTTGACCAAAGGGTCTAGTAATTATCACAAACTTAGTTAACAACTGTATTCCCCAGCAACGACGCCCAAATTTGATAACACCCAAACTACAGCTCTCATAAGAGTGTAAGCGGTAGTTGTCAAATATAGAACCCAACTGGGTTGGGTGTCGAATCCCACAGGGAATACTTGGTCACTAAGTATGCAACAATTAGTAGACTTTTGGTGAAAGTTCTGTGGAAAAAAGGGGGGATTTTATGTGTGTAGTAAAATTATCAAAATAGCAAAGTAAAAACGGAATGTTTAGTAAGATTTTAATCAATGAGAATTGTAAGTTAGGGTTATGTCCAACTTATGAGTTCTATGTATCTATTGGCTATGAGTTATACGAAATTCAGACATGCATGCGCTTATAGAGTTTCGTATTTTATGGTAAATCCTAGTGTCTTTCGACCATCAAGGATTATCTCACTTTAAATCTTTCGAGCTTAAAGCGTATAACTAATGGTACGAATTCTCCAAGAGGTTAATCCAGTTACGACACTAACTTTTAAACAGGGGTTGGTAGCCCAATTTCCTTGTCACTCTCTTTTCCAGATATGTAACTTTTCTTTCGCACAAGTTAATGCTATACTGGAGTATTCTATGTGTTTGCAACCACAAGAATTCAATTAAGATGAAGAGAGTAATGATATAAGCAACATACGTATCAAGAATTCACAAACTCATAGCAATAGATAGTATCTCATAAGGCTTCCATAACCCTAACAGAGAAGTTTAGCTACTCATTAGTGCAACGGAGATCACAATAAGCATCATCATTATAGCAAAACTAGAATGATCTCACGTTGGAGAGGAGTGTGGCGTCACAACAAGGTTGACGTTTTTCCTCTAGGTGTTTCCCATGAGTTTGCGTCTTTCTCTGTTAAAAATTGTAACGTGGATTAGGAGCAGAAGTTGAATGAAAAAGAGTTGAATTAATGAATGAGTGAATTGAATTGAATGACTCAATTGAATGCTGAAAAATTCAGCAAATAAGGGTTTTTATAACACCCTTGTCCTAGTCCTACTGAAATAGGGTTTTTATCCTTGTCCTATTGAAATAGGGTTTTTATCCTTGTCCTAATCCTACTAAGTTACTGCTGATCCCAAGTCTTTAGAAATACTGTTTTTTCCCGGGACAAGTTCTCCATGCATCACTTTCGGTCCACAAGCTTCCAGAAGCTGCCTTCCTTCTTATGTGAAGTTTCCTTTGGCGTTTAACAGTCCACAAAATGCTGAAATCTTCATCATTTATACCTGAAAACTTGCTAATCACGTTGGTTAGCTCACTTACAGGAAAAAAGACTAAAAGTGCAGGAATTATATATTTTGTCCTCAAAACTTAGCTAAAATATGGGTAAATTAAGGTGCTTTAGGCGTGTAAATACGCCTAACATCAGGGTTGCACCATATAATAAAGGACCAGCTCCCTCAAAATCAATCATAGACAAACTACACAAAAATAACCAAAAAGTAAGAGAAGGTGCAGCAAGAGTAAGAACACATTATTTTTATGTCTAATACCAAGAAGGAAAAAACCCTGGTTTTCCCTCACAAGCACCTCCAAAAATCCACTCTAATCAACATCGTAATTATAGTCTAGATTTTAGCCTAACTCTAGGCTCCCTTCACTTGTAGTAATTCTTCTACAAGCTCAACTTGGAAACTCAACCAAGGACTCTCTATGATGATTAACTCTAATCATCATCTTACCTAGGCAACACTACCTAAGAAATCTTTAATCAAAGATAAAAAGTCAACATTCTTATAATACGAATAATTCTCTTAAAAATCAGAACTCACTTAACAACTATTTCTATTTAAGCACTCATAAAGCTCAGAATTTGGTAGTGTTGAATTTGTATTTTTGTTGGCTCTATTCACTCTTTGAATTTTCCAAAAACCTCTTGATGAAGAGGCTTATCTTTCTTTTGATAGATGAGTGATGAATAGGGCTGAAAAATCATTGGAACAACTATCCTAATCAGTACAAAATAGCACCTGCAAGTTTGTTACATAAGAGGACAAAATTTTCCAGACGATGAGTGACAACTGTACTGTCCCTTACATATCAAGGGACCTGGTCCCTTGCAATTTAGTTGCTCATCATCAAAACTACATATAGCAATTTCCCCCTCTTCGATGATGACTAACCAACTATACAATTTTGAGCATCAGTGCACATTTATTATATTTAATCAATGTGATTACCACCTGAAGATGAATGTTCCCCTATCATGATTCTTCCTCCATCATGCAACACAGAGACCTAGAACCTTGTTGTCATTTGCTGCAAAAACATTGATTTCTTCCCCCTTGTCACCATGCACCTTTATTTAGTGCATTTGCATACTTCCCCCTGTCAATATGACTTCCTTCATTCATCTATTCAGCACATCATATACTTCCCCTTATTAGCATGCACCTTTATTTGGTGCATTAGCATACTTGGTCCTTACACATGAAGAGCACACACATTAGTAAACTTTATCCTTACATATGAAGTTAAATATGAACAAAATCCAAAAAAAGAGGTGAAGTAACACTAATATAATGAATATGCACCAAATAAGACAAACATCCCCTCTTAACCAAGTGACGACCCTAAAGGAATGATATAACTCTTTTGGGACCAAAATAAAGAATACCCTTCCAAGCTATCCTCAGTACACCTGGCAAAACTAAGGTCATGCTCTTAGCACAACAGTGTAGACAACATTGTAGGGAGCTAAAAAATCCACATCCATGATGATATCAAAATCTACCATATCAAGAATGATCAGATCTACCCATGACTCATACCCAACAAAGGTCATAACACTAGATTGGTAGACCCGATCGACCACTAAAGAGTCTCCTATAGGAGTAGATGCATAGATAGGCATGACAAGAGGCTCACTAACAAAATCTAAACTCAAAGTAAATTATATAGACACATAGGAGAATCGATGCCATATCAAATAACAAAAATGGAAATCTAAAATAAGCAGGGACAATACCTATGATGATAGTGTTAGAACCCTCTACCTCTGGTTTTGCAGGTATATAAAAACACTATCCATGACCACCACCCGACTAAGTATCTTCATGAACACTACCATAGGAACCACTAACTCTACCCCATGCACCTCTAGTATAACCTCTACCTCTTACTTTTAATATAGGAGTAGGACTAAAAACATGATAGGGATAGTCTTTGGCTACATGGACAACCTCATCACATACGAAGCAACCTTTGCAGCCTGACTCAATAAGGGAAGGTACAACTGAGATAGAATAATCACCCAAATATAATAAATTAGAAAACCCACTACCTGAATCCTACAAGACTATCGTCAATGATCTACTATGATATCTACAAAAACCTTTAAAATCTATACCTTGGGGAGTGTGACCTCTAAATTTTACTTGATGGTGCACCATCTTGGTGCCTCCCTGAGACACTCAAAGAATAGACATTGTCATCTTATAAAAAAAAGTAAAACATCCAACCCCTTCATAAATTTTCAAATCTTCTCAGACTCGGTGGAAATACTAGCATAAAAATATCTAGAAAAAGCATGAAAATATGTCTCATACTCCACAACAGTGATAGATCCATGCTCCAAGTGATCAAGATCATATATTATTTGATCTCTAAAAATGTATAGTACAAATCTGTCTAAGAAAGCCTTACCAAACTAATCCCAAGTCATCTCTAGAGAACTAAGAGGTCTGCAACTAAAAAATGATCTCCACTAATCCCTGGTTGTATCTCTCAACTAATAAGTAGTGTAAGCAACCCCATGATGACTTAAGTGATCCAAATTATGAAAATACTCACCAAAAACAAATAATAACTCATAGGAATCATCGCCTACAATTCAGCTAAACCTAGGAGGACCCAAAAGAGTAAATATCTTAAACCTCTTTCGATTCTCAGAAGACATAACTGTACTCACAATAATAGGAGATATAGTAAATCTAGGTCTAAGATCCCATTTGTAGAGGAAACACAGATGTAGGTTGAACTACTGATCTCAAAATACCATACTCAAATATAGGCACTGAAGAAGAAACACCATTTACAGTCTGTGGATTATAATAAGAAGATATCGGTACCACAGGAGGATCTACATTCAAAACTAGAGGAACACCATAGGTAGACTCTAGCATATATGGAGGTACAATACTAAAATCTAGAGAAATAGAAAGTGCAATCAAAAGAGTACCCTTCAAATAAATGAGCAAACAAATCAACAACCCCTTTAAGACTGGGTAGAAGATGTAATGACCCTGCACATATTTTCTATATTTTTGATCATTTTTGTTAGTTAGAGATTTAATATAGCTACCCTAAGTCATTTTTTACTTGTTGGAACTGATAGTTTAGTTATTGGGCAGTTTATTTATTTTTAGAACTAATTCCCTATTTTGAAGTCTTTACTAGTTCAAATAAGCTACTAGGGAGAAAATTTAGTCAAACGATCTTGTATACCAATTGTGATAGTTTTAACAACTTTGGAATATTGACTTTAGGCTAGGTAGACCCTTGGTCCATGCCTCGAATCTTCTAGACTCATTTCAGGTTATTAGCTCAAAGTTAAGAAAAAAACACATAGGTATGGGACCCACTTTTCATTAAAACAATCTCAGATAGGAATTTTGATTGTGAAATTGATAGGGTAGATTAGTTTGTTTGCATATATAGGATTTTGAATGAATTTAGAGGTGTTGGCGGAGACTTGGAAAAATTCCAAGTCTCAACTGGTGCTGGTGCACCACTTAAGTGCCTTCTTAGGCCGCTTAAGTCAAGGGGTCACTAAAGAAGTTGGACCATTGCTTAAGCAATCGAATCGGTCCAGTGGAGGATCGCTTAAATGAAACCCCTACTACTCAAGCAATAACCACTTAAGCAATCCGTTATTGCTTAAGCAGTACTTATGTAGGTGACCAAACGCTACTAAAATAATACTAGGTCACTTAAGCGATGACCTCTTGAGGGGCCCAGTATCTGCTTAAGCGACATCCATGTACATCGGAATGGTATAAATATCCCTAGTTAGCCTATTTTTCCCTATTTTCACCCATTCTTAAGAATATTAAACCATATAAAGTGGGAAAACTTGGGAGAATCATTTTTGGGTAATTTTGGATCTTTGGGGTAGTTAATTTATGTGTTTTTTTTTTGAATTTGTTGTAAGCTTCCATTGATTTATTGATTTAATTGTACATCTTTTTTTAAAATCCCTAAAATATTGGTAGCTTGATTGTAGCACCATTAGAGCACAAAATTTACCCATTTTGAGGGTAAATATTTCTTGAGCATAAAAGGACGTTGTTTTGGTTTGGAAGGTGCAATTCCGCCAATGGCCCCTCCATGGTATTTTTACGTTATTTTGGACCTAAAGAATAATAGTGAAATATGGTATCATTATTCTTATTTTGATGACTAGATTGAGATTTTGATAGTGTGTCATCATCCAAAAGCTTTTTGGAAGGGAAAATAGTGGTTTTGCGGATTCTTTGGCTTTTTTTTAGCATCCAGGTAGACTAGGTTTACCCTATTCAAAGGTTGAGCTAATTCATAGTGTAATTATGATACTATGATTGATATGGGATATGATTTAGGTATTGGAATCATGATTGGAATAATTAGTCTTCTTGGACTATTTAGGCTATCTTGGAATCGTAATGTTGGTGGAATTAATTAGTTGCTCACATTTAGGTAGAATTGACTTAACTACTTAAGTTTTAGGAAGAATATCTATATTAGGTCTAATTATGTCTTATTTAACATCTAAAAATTAATTTAGATACCTTAACCTAGTTAGGGGTAGAATTTGCCTAAAAATGAATGTTTAGGATTAGATGTGGGCTCCTCTGGCCCACCCTATGCGAAGAATTATGTTAGATTTTATAGACCTTTATATGCATGATATACCTATATCAATTATTATTATGTTACTTTAAGTAGATTTAGTACTTAATGATTATGCTAGTTTGAGATTTGGGAGTTGCTGCTAATGACGGGTAAAATCCGATGGTTTATTGGTATAGTTTATTGATATGGCTAATGGATATAGTTTATTTGGATGGTTTATTGATATATTCTATTTATATGAGTTTCGATTCAAGTCAAGAAGTTAGTGATGATTTTATAATATGAGTTTTAGTTTTAATTATGTAATTGATGATGACATTGATACTATGAGTTTTTGTTCAAGTCGGGAAAATAAAGTTATGATGTTGATAATATTTAGGATGTTATGATGGATTATAATAGGATTTTTTGTTTGAGTCCAGCATTGGAAGTTGGTTATGATATGGATGTTCGGTCATTTATTTTCCTTTAATTATACCCTCCAGGCATATGGGGGCCTTCATAATATTATTTACTTTTCTGTACTTATCAGCTTATAGGGGCCATTTTACTAGTTATAATGGTATGATCATTATACTAATTTTCCAAATTTATTTTTGTATTTATGCACAGTAGTGTTGGAGCTGATTTCTATGTTTGTCATATTACCTTGACTTAGCTTATTTTTTCTTGTATCTTATCAGATTTATATCATAATTTAGCTTAGTCAACTGATGATTCCTACTAATACCCATGGTTTTTGTACTCATACTATACTTTTTTATCTTTTTAGTATGGATCCAAGTAATAGAAGCCAGTGCTAACGTGACGATCCTGCTGAGTTGATTTCAAAGATTGGATAAGTTATCAGAGTTGGAGTTGCCCATTTTTCTTTCTATTATCTACGTCTAGTCTTTTATTTTTGATACAGATTGCATTTGACAATTTCAACACTTATATTCTATTTGTAGTAACTTTTGTACTGACACTACTAGGTCATGGGATGATTTTTGAACTTGTATCTATCTATTACACTATTATGACTATTTTATTGCTAACTAAGTTTTTAGTTATTACTTTGCAAATTTTAGGCCATTTTCCACCATATTAGCCCATTACTCATAGCTTTGGGCTATGGTTTGTCTTACCTACTAATGAGATACAGTTGGTGCCATCATAATTTGAAAGTTGGGCTGTGACAAATTGGTATTATAAATCAGGTTCACCAGTATTGTTGGTACAAGGGGAATTGTCAAGTAGAGTCATACGGATTGCAATATTGTTGTTTATTTCTTATATTTAGGAGTCTATTGGACATTCTTAAGAGTTCTTTAATTATTTCACTTATCTCGTTCTAAGAGTCTGAGTTGGTTTCTAAAGCATTGCTTTGGTTTCACTTTTTTTCAAATAGCTAGGACATATGCTACCACTACACAAGATAAGGGTCCCAGGATCGAGCCTAGGGATCCCATTGTTGTTCATGTATGACCTAGAGGTTGTAAATATCCCAAGAATAAGTCCCCATCAAGTGTCTAGGATAGAGGGCCTTTACCATACCCTATTTCTTCTTTTGAGAAAGAGATTCTTTCACGCATGTTAATGGTAGGCTAGGGACTATCCTAGGATCAAGTAGGGTTTATTTCTTTGTTAGTGCTCAGGGATTCTTTGGTTTAGGTTTTGGGATTGTTTGGTGGTGTTCCGTCTAATGGTGCACAGTCTATGGGACACAGTGGTACTAAGGTGGGGCTACAACCTTTAGTTGCGACTCCAAAAGTTGAGGTCCCTCCTACACCAGTGGTTGCCCAGTTGGTAGTTGCTCATTTGATAGTTGCCCAGCCTACTATGTTAATGGAAGATAAGAAGATGTTTGGTAGATTCTTGAGATTGGCTTCACCTAAGTTTTTTGGTGCACCGAGTAAGGATGCGTGTGAGTTATTAATTGCTTGTGATGATAGTTTCTATAATTTGGGCCTAGTTATGACTCATAAAAAGTTAATTTTTAGTTAGACTTGGAAGCTCGACATTAGTGGATAGGTCATCTTATTTCTAGGCCAGTTAGATCCCCCTATTGACATGGACTCTGCTTTCAAATATCTTCTTGGAGAAGTATATGCCTCACAATCTTAGGATTATTTGAGAGACCAGTTCTCTAGGTTTGAGTAGGGATTGATGAAGGTTGTCGAGTATGAGGCTCAATTTCTTGAGTTTGCTAGGCATGCCATTTCTATTCTAACTACTGATCATGAGTGGGTTTGTTGCTTTGTTTGAGGATTGAGATTCTCTTTTTGCATATCTACACAGAGTTTGGTTGTTGCGGGTAGGTATTTTGATAAGGTTTCTGATCATGCTTAGGTTATAAAGGAGATGCAACGCGAAGCCTAAGGTATAGTGATAAGAAGACTAGATATTAGGGTAGTTTTGGTAGAAACCACAGTGGCTCATAATTTAGTGTCAGCCATATCATCATCAGGGTCAGTCTAGTAGGCTTGTTCAGGTAGAACTTCAGATTACCGATGGAGGCCAGTCTAGTTTCAGTGATCATCCTTGCCAAGGTAGTGGTATTTCTTTAAGGGATTCATCTTTTGGTTATTCTAGTCATGGTGGTTATTTCAGATCAGCCAAATCTTTTAGTTTTAGTACTGTGCCTAGGGCATATTATCACTATAGAGCTTTTGTTCATTTCTCAAGAGAGTTCCCCAGTTGATGAATGATGGTTCCTTCAGTTCAGAGTATTTCACCAATTCAGGTAGTTCTTCCCCCAGCTAAAAGTGGTGTGCATGGCCATAAGGTGTTCTCAAGATACTTGTGGAGGTTCTTAGGCAAGTAGGATTAGAGATCAGTTAAGAGCCTAGCTAGGTGGCTAGTGTGGTCATTTGTATGCTATACCTGCTATACCCGAGTTTGATTCTTCGAATGTTGTTATCACAGGTATGATATTGGTATACCATCAATCAACTTTTACTTTATTTGATACGAAATCCACTTTTTCTTATGTGCCTTCTTATTATGCCTCCCAGTTATAGTTATCTTAGGATTCATTATCTTGTCCATTATGTGTATCTACTCCCATGGGTGATTCCTTAGTAGTAGATCTAATTTATAAATCATGTGTTCTGATTATTCAAGAGTTTGATACGCAGAATGATGTTATTATTTTAGACATGGTGGATTTTGATATTATTCTTGGTATTGACCGGTTATCCCATAATTATATAGTCATGGATTATTTTTCCACGACTATTACATTAGCCATGCTTGGTGTATCCCTAATTATGTGGCAGGGAGCTACTAGCTGCGACACAGCGAGTATTATTTTTGATGCTCGAATTAGGAGACTTATTTTGAGGCACTGCAAGTCTTATCTCTCTTATATTTATGATGTTAGTATGGAGAATACATTTCTTGACTCTGTTTCTACAGTTTATGATCTTTCTAATGTTCTCCCTACTGATCTACCTAGTCTTCCACTTGAGTGTGATATAGAGTTTGTTATTGATCTTGAGCTGAGCACAAAACCTATTTCTATTGTACCTTATAGCATAGCTCCTATCGATCTTAAGGACCTGAATTCTAAGCAATAGGATTTTTTTTGTAAGGGTTACATTAGATCGAGTATGTCTCCTTAGGAAGCTTATATGTCATTTTTCAAGAATATAAATGTTTTCATCCGTATGTGTATTGATTATAGACAGCTTAATAAGGTGATGGTGAAGAATCGATATCCTATGCCTCAATGGATGCCTTTCATTGATAATTTGTTTGACCAACTTTAGGAACTAGTGGAGTTCTCTGAGATTGACTTGAGGTATGGTTACCACCAATTAAGGATTTGGGCTAAGGATATCCTAAACATAGCCTTTAGGACCCATTATGGTTATTATGTCTTTCGGGTTGACTAACACCCTTCCTGTATTTATGGATTTGATAAACCATCTGTTCAGGCCTTATTTAGATTCTTTTGTGATTTTGTTCATCAATGACATATGTGCGTATATGATAAGTAGATAGGACCATATGAAATATTTGAGGATTGTGCTCTAGACTTTGAGAGATCATATGTTTTTTGCCAAATTCTTTAAGTATGAGTTTTGGCTTGAGTTACTGATATTCTTTGGGTATATGGTATCTAAGGATGGGATTATTGTAGACCTAGATAAGATTGAGGCTATTTGTGATCGGGCTAGACCTAAATCTCCGTCTGAGGTTTGTAGCTTTATTGGTTTTCCTCGTTACTATACATGGTTCATTGAGAGTCTTGCTACTATTATAGTGTCAATGGCGCGATTGACTAAAAAGTAGGTTCCTTTTTATGGTCCGAGGAGTGTGAGTCAAGATTTGGAGAGCTCAAGGAATTTATCACTTCATCTCCTATCTTGGCTTTTCCTATTACCTTTATGGCCTGCATTGTGAGATCTTCATAGATCATATAGTCTTCAGCATCTTATCATCCAGATATAATAACTTAATTCTAGGCATCATAGATGGATGTAATTACTTAAGTATTATGACATCTCTATCTTGAATCATCTAGGCAAAGTAAACATGGTAGCGAACACCTTCAATCCGAAAACAGTGAGTATGGGTAGCTTGGCTTGTATTTTAATTTCCCAAAATTCATTGGCACGGGACATTCAATCCTTATACAACTTGATTATGCAACTTGATATTTAAGACCCTAGGAGGATTCTTGCTAGTGTTGAGGTGAGGTCTTCACTATTTGAGCAGATTTAGAGTCGTTAATATGAGGATATAAGACTTTGTATCATCTGTGACCAGGTGTTGAGTGGTGAGTCAAAGAGTGCTATTATAGATTCAGAGGGTGTTTTGTGATTATATAGCCACATTTATGTCCAGAGGGTTGATAACTTAATTCATTTGATTCCGCGTGTGTAACATCCCAGATCTGATACTCAAAATGCTACATAATGCTCATGATCCCGAAGGACCACAAGATAACCCCTGAATGATATCTATACCTGTATACTGCATAAAATCCTAAATAATGTGGAAACATGGAATGAATGGCCGTAAGGTTCAAAAATGAACATAATCTGAATAATATAACATCAGTGTAGGGTAATAGAATACCCAAAACAAAATTGAAAATACTGAAGTCTGAAAGATGATAGTCTAGAAAGCCTCTAACTGACTGAACTGTCTGAGTAAGGAGTTGATGGGACATATCCCCAACTAAATCCAACTAATAAACTGATTAATGAGATAATAGGGAAATAATCATGTCCTCAAAATATGAGGACTCACTTCTAACTCTGTTTGTGGATATCTGGAATCTACTGTTGCTACGGAACTCGTGTCTGTGAAACTATGGTATAAGACAACATAGCGTAAATGCGTCAGTACTTTGAATGTACTAGTATGCATATGAGGTAGGCTGAATGCATAGGGTTCATATGCATGAACAATAATAATAACTGACTAACTATAATGAGCATGAGAATACATACATGAGACATAAAAACTGACACTTATACTGTGAGAACATGATTACTGAATCTGAGTATAACTGATAACAAGAGTGACTATATCTGATAGTCCTGAATCTGGTTGAAGTATCTGAGTTCCGTACTGTATCTGAGTTAACTGTATCTAACAATCCTAAAATCTGAAGAACTATTTGAGTTCTACTACTGAGACTGATTGACTATATCTGAAAGATCTGATTCTATAACATGAAACTGTGGGAAGTTGTTATCTAACCGACATGCCCTTGATACGCCATTATGGCAGAGTTGGGGTCCAATCTGTAACCCCAATTTGAAGGGTGTCAATACTGCACCACTGGTAAGGACAAGATATGGGTGACCCTCATCTGATAGTGTCACCTGTACGAGAACAGTGGGGCCCTTATTTGATGTTACTTATCTACCTCATCAACCCTAATCAACAGTGTTGATGTCTCAACCTATGCTGGCTACATAGTTCTGGAATGCAACGATGACTGCTAAGGATCACACTCTCATCTGATAGTGGGTGTCCCTATCCTTGGGTTCACTCGGTGCTAATTTCTACTCCCTTTTGAATGGACACAGAACATGGTTTACTGAACTGAACATGAGCTGAATTTCTGAATTTCATTGACTGATGGAATACGACTGATATCTGACAACTGACTGAGGTCATGAGATCATGGAGATTTCCTGAGTCATAAGACTGTCTAAAGTCTAAGGATCATAGCTTGACTGAGAGTATCATGAAAATATGACATGGCTCTAGACACACAACTAATGTTTTGGGGACGAGTACCCTCAGGACTCGATGGAAGGAAAACTGATCAAGTACAACTTACTTGAACATATAACTAATATCATAATCTATAATATATTTATAGAAGCATTCCATCAAAACATGTGATATGCATAACTTGTACATACATGGGGATTTCATGATATCATACTAGTTGGGCATTGTTCCTTTGTCTAGGCATTTAATCAAACACATGGTAGGCATAGCACATGTAGACAACATTATACAATAATTAATCATCATGGTTAATCTCTAATTTCATCATCCTAGGGTTTATTCATAGGTTCACATAAATATACATCTATACAAATCAATTCCACATAAAATTGATCACCCAACATGGATTTGAATTCAATTGATCATTCTCAACATAAACTCAACAAACCCAATATGAAATTCATAAAGAAATTCATAAACTTAAACTTAGAAAGAAGATTCTTGGGATTCATGGACAAAAGAAGTCTATGAATGAACACTACGCATACCTCAGTTCGTGATTTCGTGAAGATTGATGGAGAAACTTTCTTAGAATTGGATCTTCTATGAAAACTCTAGCTTGTTCTTGAGAGGTTTTTGAGAGAAGAGAATGTATTTTGGGTGAAAAGTGGCTGAATCATGTGTTAAAGGTCTTAAATAGGGGTGGGATGTTGACCCTTTTAACCCTTGATATGTTATTTAATTTCAGTAAAAAAAATTTGAGCTAACCCTTAACGAGATACAGCGCTATTGCGCTGTGTCACTGGAATTTGACAATTGGGAAACTGAGGGATGGCACGATGTGGAGCCATCGCGTTACCCCTTCTTTTTAGACCTAGAACTTTTGCGCGACGCCGAGGAAATCACGCTAAGATACTAAAAAAGGACAATTTTGAATTTGGGACCTGGTGTGACACGCTATAATTGCAGACCCCTATTGGAATTTTCCAAATGCCATTTCCTCTTGTGGCGCGGTGCACCACTGACTAATATGGCACTGTTTTACGATGGAAACTTGAAATAGTTGGAACTTCTGACTCGGTTATCGTATTTGGGCAAATCTTATATCGATGGAAAGCTTATTGAATTTTCCGCATGAAAAAAAGTGAAAATCTTAAAAATTCCTCATGGAATAACCATCATTCAATTTAGAAGCTAATACTAGACATTCTTGAGATGAAATTAGCTAGGAAAAGTACGGGGTATTACAATATCTCCCCTTTTAGAAAATTCATCCTCGAATGAGACTGACTGAGAGGGGAGAAAATACAACTGACGTACATACTGAACATGAATAACTATAACATGATCTCATGATTGACATTGCTAACAAGCTGAACAAATAATATTGAACATGCATATCTGATGCATGTGTAAATGATTCATGAATGTATGACTTTGAGTGTTCTGAATAACTAAGTTTCTCCCAATGAGAATGCATGTCTGATGCATAATTAAATAAATAAAATGATACATGCATGCATGATTGAATATACAATGGTACTTGATACCAAGTTTCTAATGGGAACATGAGCATAATGCTGCATACCAAGTTTGTGATGAACACCGAACATAAAACTGAGTAAGCTTAAGGAGAACTGTTTCCATGAGCTTGATTTGAGTTGGAGAAGAAGAGGTGAGGATACTTGGTATGCATGTCTGCCTTTGCTTCCCAAGTAGCTCCCTCAACGTGCTAATTTCTCCAAAGAACCCTAACTAGAGGGACTTCTTTGTTCCTCAATCTACGAGTCTGATAGTCTAAGATTTTGACTGGAATCTCTTTATAAGAGAGAGTGTTCTTAACATCAATGCTATGAATAGGGACTAAAACTAATGTGTCACCTATGCACTTCTTAAGCAAAGAGAGATGAAATACTGGATGTACTGAGGCTAGATCTGAAGGCAATTCGAGCTCATAATCTTCCTTGCCGAATCAACTGAGAATCGTAAAGGGAATGACATATCGTGGACTAATTTTCCCTTTCTTAACGAACTGCTTCAATCCCTTATAGGAGAGATATTTAGATAGACATAGTCACCAATCTCAAACTTAAGATATTTTCTACGAACATCTGCATAAGACTTCTGTCGGCTTTGAGAAGCCCAAAGTCTTTCTCTAATCAATTAAACTTTTTCTAAAGCACCGAATACTAAGTTAGGTCCTATAACTGAGGCCTCACTAACTTCGAACCAACCAATTGGAGATCTACATCTCCTACTGTAGAGAGCCTTGAATGGAGCCATCTGAATATTGGAATGATTGTTGTTGTTGTATGCAAACTCAATCAAAGGTAAGTGGTCATCCCAACTTTTCTTAAAATTGATTGCACACACCCTTAGCATATCTTCTAACGTCTGAATGGTCCTTTCTTCTTGACTATCTATTTGAGGATGAAAGGTTGTACTAAGATGAACTTGGGTACCAAGACCCTTTTGGAATGCTTTCCAGAAATAAAAGGTGAACTAGGTACCTCTGTTTGAGATAATAGATAACGGAACACCATGCAATCTGACCAACTCATTGATGTAGAGTTTGGCGTAATCCTTGACTAAATAAGAGGTATGAACTGGAAGGAAATAAGATGATTTGGTCATTCTATTTACAATGACCAAGACTAAATCATGCTAATGATGAGTTCGAGGCAAACCCATCACGAAGTCCATGTTCACAACTTCCTACTTCCAAGTAGGAATACTATACTCCTGCATGGACCCACTAGGCTTCTGATGCTCTATCTTAACCGGCTGAAATGTAGAGCACTTAGCCACAAACTCTGCAATGTCTCTCTTCATCCCACTCCACCAATAGATTTCCCATAAGTCGCAGTACATCTTTGTGGACCCTGGATGAATAGAGTAATGCGCACTATGCACTTTTACAAGAATTCGCTTCCTTAAGTCATCTACACATTGAACACAGAGATGACCCTGACAATGAAGAAAACTATCTCTCCCTTAGGAGAAAATCTCTATTTTTTGATCCTGAATTGACTCTTTCAACTTGACAAGGCTGGGATCTCTATATTGCTTTTCTTTTACCTCAAAAACTAGAGATAATTCTGAACTACTCTAAACCTATATATCACCCTCATCTGTATCGACTAAGTGAACGCCTAGTATAGTAAGCTGATGGACTTCCTGAGCTAACTTCTTCTTACTGTCCTCAACATGAGAAACAGTACCCATGAATAGTATACTGAGAGTGTCGGCCACTACATTGTCCTTACCCGGATGATAAAGGACACTCATGTCATAATCTTCAAGCGCTCTAACCACCTTCTCTGATGAAGATTAAGATCTTTCTAATAAAAGAAATACTGAAGACTCATATGATCTATGAAGACATATACATGAACTCCATAGAGATAATGCCTCCAAATCTTCAAGGCAAAGACTACGGATACTAACCTAAGATCATAAGTAGGATAATTCCTCTCAAGGGGTTTAAGATGTCTGGAGGCGTAGGATATGACCTTACTATGCTGCATGAGGACACAACCAAAATCTACTATGGATGCATCACAATACACTACGAACCCATCTGATCCATCTAGGAGAGCTAAGACTGGAGCTGAGGTAAGTCTAGTCTTCAACTCCTGAAAACTCTTCTCACAAGGATCTGACCACTGAAACTTGACTTTCTTCTGAGTTAATTTGGACATAGGGGATGCAATAGAAAAAAATCCCTCAACAAACCAACTGTAACAGCCAGCCAAACCCTAGAAACTCCTGATATATAATGGAGAGATAGGTCTGGGCTAGTTTCTTACTGCTTTGGTCTTTTAAGGATCTACTCTAATTCTATCACCGAAATTGATATGACCAAGGAATGCTACTGACCTTAACCAAAATTTGCACTAACTGAATTTGGCGAATAGTTGATAATCTCTGAGAGTTAGATGTACTGTTAAGAGATGGTTTGTATGATCATGCTCACTATAGGACTAGACCATAATATTATCTATGAACGCTATGACGAATATGTCCAAGTACTACTTGACCACATGATTCATCAAGTCCGTGAAAACGGCTGGGGCATTGGTAAGACCAAATGACATGACTAGGAATTCAAAGTGACCATATCGAGTATGGAAAGCTATTTTCAGAATGTCACATTCTCTGACTCTGACCTGATGATAGATAGATCTGAGGTCTATTTTAGAGAAATAACTGGCACCCTAAAGTTCTTGACCATGACCTTCTTGAGTTGACGGTAGTCTATACACATTTTGAGAGAACCATCTTTCTTGTGCATGAATAATACTGGAGTGCCCCACGGGGAAATACTAAGCCTGATAAATCCCTTATCTAAGAGATCATTCAATTGTTCTTTCACTTCTCTGAGTTCTTTTGGTTCCATTCTGTATGGAGGAATAGAGATAGGCTAAGTATTTTAAAGAAAATCAATACCGAAGTCTATTTACCTTTCGAGAGAAATTCCTGGAAGATCTTTGGGAAAAATATCTTAATTTTCATTCACTATTGGGACTGATTCAAGAGTGGGAGTCTGAGAATTGGAATCCTTAACATAAACAAGATGATAGACACATCCCTTAGATATCAATTTCCTTACCTGAAGGTAGGAAACAAGATGACCTCTGAAAATGGATACGCTACCCTTCCACTCTAGGACGGGTTCATTCGGAAACTAAAAATGGACTATTTTATTTCTGCAATCAACTATGGCATAGCAGGAATAAAGCCAATCTATGCTGAGAATGACATCAAAATCAGTCATCTCTAATTCGACTAAGTCTGCTGATGTGACTTTCTAAAATATCATAACCGAGCGATTCCTATATACCCGGTTGGCTATGATGGTTGTACCCACTAGGGTAGAGACTGAAAAGGGCTCTGCTAGGATTTTGGGACTAACTCCAAAATCAACTGCTATATAAGGAGTAACAAAAGATAAAGAATCTCCTGGATCTTGCAAAGCATAAACATACACATGAAATATCTCTAACGTATTAGTAACTACATCAGGAGAATTTTCCTGATCCTATAAGGACTGAAGAGCATAGAGACAATTTGGGCGCTGTCGACTAGTAGAATAGAGATGACTCTAATAACCTGACTGAAGTTAGTCTCTAACTTTGTGGCCTGGCTTGCCATAACCAAAACAAACATCACTACTAGCTCTGTAAGAACCCTTGTGGTTCTTACCACAAGTCTGACAAAGGGGATTAGTTTGGGCATTGCTAACACTGCCTTAAGACCTAGAGCCTGTTTCTCTATCTCTATTACACTCCCTGAACTTAGGAACTGGAGCACTGACTGAAGAAGGAGCTGGAACTGATGACTTAGGATGAAATTAGGAATGGTTTCCTACTTCTGATTTAGGCTGAGCGAAGTTGAAACTATGTATCTTCACTTTCTTATTCTGCTTCTCCCTCTGCTTAATTTTATGCTCCTCTATCTGCTGACCATGAGTCATTATCCTGGATAAAGTCATGTCACTATTCAGCATGGTAATTTTGCACTCATTTCCCATGCTATCATTTACCCCTGAAGCAGACTTACTCATCTTGGCTCTGTTGTCTGCAACCAAATGAGGGGCATATCTAGCTAATTAAGTAAACTTAAGAGAATACTCTTTCACTGTCATATTTTCCTGCCTGAGGTTGATGCATTATAGCACCTTAGCCTTTCTAAGCTCTTGGGGAAAGAATCTGTCTAAGAATGCGGTGACAAACTCCTCCCACTCTTTAGGACCAGCGTTATCTGAACTTTCTGACTTCTACTATTTGAACCTAGTATGAGCCACATCCTGCAACTATTATGTAGCTAGCTCAGAACTCTCAACTATAGTCACCCCCATGATGCCTGTCACATTTGGAACTTGATCAATGAATTACTGAGGGTCCTCATCTACCTTAGACCTGAGGAAGGACGGAGGATTCATTCGGGTAAAGTCCCAAATTCTGGTTGCAGCTAAATTGGCCACTGGATTGGCTAGAACGATAGCTGGTCATTTATTCTTAAAAACAACTGAGTTAGAAAGAGTTGTGAATGCAGCTCAGAACTCTACATAAAAAATATGATCGCCCACAAGATCTTCGGGCTGAGAGGCTGACTGATTTCTGTTTTTTCTTTTAGGTGGAATGTTCTGTATAAGAAAAAGAGAAATAGATTAGACTGAGAGACTGACTTAAGATTATTCTCATTTTCATGACATAAATACTGAAAGAGGGGAAACTATTCCTAAAACATCTTATAGCCTCTTATACATAAATGTGGCGTGCAACACACCCATGTACAAGACTCTACTAGATATGGCTTTCAAACTTTATAGGACTCTATTGAACCATAGGCTATTATACCAAGTTTGTAACACCCCGGATCTAATACTCGGAATGCTACATGGTGCTCAGAATCCCGACGGACCACAAGCTAACCCATGACTGATATCTGTACCTGTATACTACATAAAATCTTGAATAATGAAGAAACATAAACTGAAAGGTTGTAAGGTTCAAAACTAAACATAATCTAAATAATATAACATTTGTGTAGGGTAATAAAATCCCAAAACAAAACTAAAAATACTAAAGTCTGAAATATGATAGTCTAGAAAGTCTTTAACTGACTGAATTGTCTGAGTAAGGAGTTGATGGGATATGTCCCCAACTAACTCCAACTAATAAACTGATTAATTAGATAATAGGGAAATAATCATGTACTTGAAATATGAGGACTCACTTCTAAATCTGTCTGCAGATATCTAGAATCTACTTTTTCTTTGGAACTCGTGTCTCTGAATCTATGGTATAAGACACTATAGCGCAAATGCGTCAGTACTTTGAACGTACTGGTATGCATGTGAGGTATACTGAATGCATGGGGTTCATATGCATGAACAATAATAATAACTGACTAACTATCATGAGCATAAGAATACATGCATGAGACATAACAACTGATACTAATATTGTGAGAACATGACTACTGAATCTGAATACAACTGATAACATGAGTGAATGTATCTGATAGTCTTGAATCTGATGAAACTATCTGAGTTCTGTACTATATCTGAGTTGACTATATCTGATAGTCCTAAAATCTAAAGAACTATCTGAGTTCTATTACTGACACTGATTGACTATATCTGACAGTCCTAGATTTGTAACTTGAAACTATAGGAAGTAGTTATCTAACCGATATGCCCCTGATATGCCATTATGGCTGAGTTGGGGTCCAATCTGTAACCTAATTAGAAGGGTGTAAATACCTCACCTCTAGTAAGGATATGCTATGGGTGACCCTCATCTGATAGTGTCCTTTATACCAGGATAGTGGGGGCCTTATCTGACAGTGCTAATCCACCTCATCCACCCTCATCGACAGTGTTAATGTCTCAATCTATGATGGCTACATAGTTATGGAATGCAAGGATGACTGCTAAGGATGACACCCATATAAGATAGTATGTTTCCCCATCCTTGGGTTCAGTCGGTTCTAATTTCTACACCCATCTGAATGGACAATGAACATAATTTATTGAACAGAACATGAGCTGAATTTATAAATTCTGTTGACTGATGGAATACTACTGATATCTGACAACTGACTAAGGTCATAAGATAATGGAGATTTCCTGAGTCATAAGATTGTTTGAAGTCTAAGGATCATAGATTGACTGTGAGTATTGTGAAAACATGACATGGCTCTAGACACACAGCTAATGTTTCGGGTACTAGTACCCCCAAACTCTATGGAAGGAAAACTGACCAAGCATAACTTACTTGAACATATAACTAACATCATAATCTATAATACATTTATAGAAGCATTCAATCAAAACATGTGATAGGAATAACTTGTACATACATGGGGATTTCAAGATATCATACTAGTTGGACATTGTTCCTTCATCTAGGCATTTAATCAAACACATGGTAGTCATAGCATATGTAGACAACATTATACAACTATTAATCATCATGATTAATCTCTAGTTTCATCATCCTAGGGTTTATTCATAGGTTCATATGAATATATATCTATACAAATCAATTCCACATAACATTGATCACCCAACATGGATTTGAATTCAATTTATCATTGTCAGCATAAACAAAACAAATCCAACATGAAATTCACAAAGAAATTCATAAACTTAAACTTATAAATAAGATTCTTGGGCTTCATGGACGAAAAGAGTCCATGAATGAACACTACACATACCTTAGTTCGTGATTTCATGAAGATTGACGGAGAAACTTTCTTGGAATTGGATCTTCTATGAAAACACTAGCTTGTTCTTGAGAAGTTTTTGAGAGAAGAGAGTGTATTTTGGGTGAAAAGTGGTTGAATCACATGTTAAAGGGATTAAATAGGGTGGGAAGTTGACCCTTTTAACCCTGTACACATCATTTAATTTCAGTAAAATTTTTCCAAAGTGAACCCCTAGCGCGATGCGGCGCCATCTCGCTGTGTCACTAGAATTTGATAATTGGGAAATTGAGGAATGGCGCAAAGTGGAGCCATCGCGTTGCCTCTTCTTTTGAGACTTGGTACTTTGGCTCGATGCGGAGGAAATCGCACTAAGACACTGGAAAAGGACAATTCTAAATTTGGGCTGTGGCACAATGTGCCATAATCGTGGACCCCTACTAGAATTTTCTAAATACCATTTGCTCTTATGGCACGGCACACCACTGTCTAATATGGCACTGTTTTATGATAGGTACTTAAAATTATCGTAACTTTTGACCCAATTATCTGATTTGGGAGAATCTTATATCGATGGAAATATTATTGAATTTACCACATGACAAAAAGTTAAAATCATGGAAATTTCTCATATAATAACTATCATACAATTTAAAAGCTAATACTAGACATTTTTTAGATGAAATTAGCTAGAAAAAGTATAGGGTATTACAGCGTGAGTCTCACCACTCTAGATATTCTATTCACTCGAGTACAACATAGTCTACTTTCATATATGGGATTACAAATGAACCCTAAGGGGTTGGCGGAGACTTGGAAAAATTCTGAGTCTCAGTAGGTACTGGTGCACCACTTAAGCACCCTTTTATGGCTGCTTAAGAGAAGGGGTCCCTATAGAAGTTGGCCCATTTCATGAGCAACCTGGTTGGCCTAGTGGAGGTTTAGTTAAGCGGTAGATGCATATGCAACAAAGGATCACTTAGGCGATACTTGTGCAGTTGACCAGATGCCACTAAAGTGATACTAGTTCACTTAAGTGGTGATCTCTTAAGCGAACCAATGTCCTCTTAAGAGATATTCATGTACCCAAGAAGGGTATAACCCCCCCCCCCCCCACTTAGCCTGATTTTACCTATTTTTCATCCACTCTCAAGAATATTGAACCTTAAAAAGTGGGAAAACATGGGAGAATCCTTTGATGGTAATTTTAGAGCTTTGGTGAAGTTAATTTTTGTGTTTCTTCTTTAAATGTGTGGTAAGCTACTATCAATTTCTTGATTTGATTTTTCATTTTTTTTCTAAAATCCCTAAATCTTAGTGGCTTGATTATAGAACCATTAAAGCTTAGAATTTACCTATTTTTAAGGGTAAATATTCCTTGAGCATAGAGGAACATTGTGTTGATTTTGAAAGTGCAATTCTGTAAATAGGCCCTACATAGGATTTTTACATAATTTTGGACCCAAAGAACAATGGTGTAATATAGGTACCATTGTTCTCATTTTGATAAGTAGATTGTGATTTTGATAGCATGACATCTTGCAAAAGGTTCTCATAAGGGGAAATCTATGGTTTAGTGGATTTTGTAGGCTTTTCTTTGGCATCCAGGTAGGCTAGGTTTACCTTCCTAATAGATTGAAATAATTTATCGTATAATTATGATTCTATTCTCTATATGGATGTGATTTCAGTATTGGAGGCATGATTGGAATAATTAGTCTTACTTGGACTTTTAGGCTTTCTTTTCAATTGCAATTTAGGTCGAATTGATTTAGGTGGAATTGACTGAGTTATTCATGTTTTAGGAAAACTCTCTATATTACGGCCAATAATGACTTATTTAACATCTAGAAATGGATTTAGATACCTTAGCCTATTCTGGGGTAAACTTTTTCTAAAAATAGTTTTCAGGGATTAGAAGTGGGCCCCTTCGGCCCACCATAGGCCAAGACTTGTGTTACCTTTTCTAGACCTTTATATGCATGATTTACCTATATCAATGATTCTTTTAGGACTTTAAGTAGATTTAATACTTAGTGATTATGCTAGTTTGGTATTTTGTACTTGGTGGTAATTTTGGGTAAAATCTAGTGGTGTATTAACATAGTTTATTGATATGGATTATAGGTATGGTTTATTGGTATGATTAATTGATATGGTGTATTTATATGAGTTTTAGTTCAATTGAGAAAATTAATTATGATATTGATAATATGAATTCTAGTTCAAGTCTAACAATTACTGATGATATTGATACAATGAATTACAGTTCAAGTCAGGCAAATGATGTTGATACTATTGAGGATGTTATGATGTTGATAATATGAGTTTCGATTCAAGTTCGATATTGAGAGTTTTGTATGATATGATATGGTATGGATGGTTATAGTTGATATTTGATAAAGTTAGGGATCTTTAGTCATTTCACGTTAGGTTATTTACTTTTCCACACTTATTGGCTTATGGGGTCAATTTAGTATTTATAATGGTTTGATCTTTATTCTACTTTTTCAAATTTATTTATGTATTTATGCACAATACTATGGAGCTTATATAGAGGTTATCCATATTACCTTGACTTAGCTTATTTTATCTTGTATCTCATCATATTTATATAATGATTTAGCTTAGTCTGTCGATGATGTGTACTGAGTACTCGTGGTTTTGGTACTCAAACTACAATTTGGTACCTTTTTGGTGTAGATTTAAGTACTAGTAGCTGCCACAGACGTGTGATGAGTGGTAAGTTCACCACTCATTTGCACTCAACATTCATGCATACTACTATGATTTGAAGGCATAAATGAGACACCATCGTGATTAAATGCATTAATTTTCACATTTTGTAGATGTACAGGTGATGAGATAGAAGGATATGGAATTGAGCTAAAAATGATCAAAAAGTGAAGAGAAGCGCGAAAGTTGGAAAACCTCTGCAAATTGGGTCTCAAGTACCACAATCGCGGTATATCAAGAAAGTCAGCAGGCTGCGATCACTTGAAGAATGCAAGGATCGCGGAGACACTATCATGGATATCCAGACGCGATCGCGGTATAGCGGAAAATCAGCCAAGGTGGAAAATCATTGTTTCACTCTGCCGATCCCACTTATTATCAAAAGGGATCATAGCCCTTATATGATCATCATTCTATAAACCTACCTCCCATCCTTAGTTTAGAGTTTTTGTAATTTGTTGGAGCTTGGAGAAAAACTTATACTAATCTTGAGCTAAGAAGACATTATAGTGACTTTTAAGTGTAGATTTGGCATCATCCATTGAATATTCATTGGATTTTAAAGTGTTGTTTGCCCTCTCTTTATTTTATTATGTATAACTTTGATGGAAATATTAGTTTATTTGCCTCTGGGGATTATGCTGGAATAGGATCCAATTGTGTGTGGGTAGTGATATATATGTATATATTTTAGTTTGTTGATGATGGGTTGTATTATTGCTTGATTAAATTGGTTGGGATTTGTGGGTGTAAGCCCCAAATTCCCAATAGGGTTTGATGTATGAAAATCCCAAGCTCTTGAAAGCTCAAATCATCCTTGAAAAAGGGTTTTTGAGTGAACTTGAAAGAGGGATATGGGAACCAAAGTAATAGTAGACAATTTATGGGTATGTCTTGCCAATTTTTCACTATATTATACATAAGGGTGATTAAGAGGTTGACTATACCATGGGTATCATCGTAGAAATAGAGATACCCAATTGAGGTATTGGGTGTCTTTAATTGACACACTCGTTAGGTACTTAAAAGGGTCAATGAATGACATCTTTAAGGTTTTGTTGAAAATTAGACTGAAAGACCTTAAAGCTAGCCTACCATTGCACCGAATCATCATGATCCCATTTTCCACCACATTAGCCCATTGCTCAAAGCTTCGAGCTCTTGTTTGTCTTACCTACTGGTGGGATAAATTTGGTGCTATCATGACTCATAAATCGGGTTGTGACAAAAGAACTTTATTGGAACAGATTAGTCCCCATATCTCCAACATGCTCAATAAAAGGCTTAGGGGAGATCCCCTAGTACTACCTCGGGATAGGGCATATCCTTGTGCCCGTACAGAACCTCGAACCCATTCATGACTCATAACTTTCCCTCTAGACTGAGCTTTCTCCTTGAATGATGGCTCAATATCTCTAACTTGACCAAATCTAGCCCTTACCATTTATGCAAAAAAGAGAAAAATATGATTTAGAACACAAGGTACAGAAAGATTAACATGATATAGAATGAAATAAGGGAAGTTTCCTAAAGATATCTTATAACCACTCAAAGATATATACAACGGTCTACATATCAATCTGTGATACTTTTCTAGACACCCTTTGTTACACTGATAAGACTAATGAACCTAGCTTCGATATCAATTTGATAGGACCCAAAAACAAAGGTTTCATGATAGCACTTGTTGCGGCAAGCCTTGATAAATAAGTCTATCACCCAAACTGATATGTAATGAGAAAACAATACCAAAATCCAAGTTGAGACTCCTAGAATAGAGTGAAACCACATATATCCAATAAATAATAGGAAATACATAACCAAAAATGCCATGAAAATATCCCAAAACCTGGTGTCATAGTTTAAGAACCAACTAATGTATCTCGAATGTGAAAAATATACGCCTGAAAGTCCAAAAGGATCAGAATTTCTCTTACAATACATAATCTAAATAAAAGTAGGTAATAGATCAACTCTCGAAGAATTGATAGATCTCTACCTCAAATGTACTCTAAATACTGCTTGAATCAGCTATCATGAGGTACACTTATTCCTGGATTTGCATCGAAAGGGCACAAAATGAGTGGTCCATTTGTACTTATTGGGTATCATAGCCGACTGAGCAAAGTAGAAAATAAATCATATAAAATACACACTATGTGCAAGTCACATATAATAAGAAAATATCCCAAACAATAACCTACTCTATCTCTACAATAAAAACATATACCGGAATATAAGTGCAGAATGAAGCACAAATAGATAAATATAACATAAAGAATGAAAATACAACACAAAATGTTCATAGTGTATAAAATGTAATGAAGAGGATGATGATATGATGCATGATGCTATCGCGCAACCTCCGTATACACCTACTGAGTTGTGCTACCGAGGTAGAACCCATGAGAGCTTCATCAACCCATATAGAATACAATATCCAATACCAATTCAATATCATAAGTCCTCTCTGGCATATATACCACCAGAGGGTTTTTAAAGATGTCATATTTTTTGTTAGAAAAAGACAATATTTCTAATATTTCCTTGGTGGTACCAATGCTTATTGAATTAATATGATATGAGGATGTAATGCTCACATCCAACAAGAACGAGAATTTATATATCCAACCAATGGACCAATCCATATGAGACAAAATTTGCTCTATATGCCAATCATCTATGGTCCAATATAATCCATATGCCAGTAGAGCAAAATATACACAATATGCTATTGATACCACAAAAATTCTAATTTAGGCTTTTTCACTAGAAAAAGGTATAATAAAATAGACATACACAAGGCCAACAATATCACATAAGACCCCACACGATCACACATAACAAATAATGTCTCAAAACCACCAAATACCAACAACATAGGCCTGTACATGGGCACAACACAATAATAAATTAATTTCATGATTAGTTCCCACACCCATAACATGATTTTATATCACAATTAACTATCCAACCCAAAATGAAGGAAGTTAAACCATAACCTACCTCAAATGATAAAAATTAGCCAAAAAAGACTTTAATAGAGAGATATCTCCTCACGAATAGACCCAAATTAACTAAAACATAAAAATATAGAATCCATACATCAAAAGAAAATCAACCATACCCGTATTGCCCACTTTTGATCTGGGGTCAAAACAGATCCCCAAAATAGATTTTTTAAAAAGAAGGATAAAATTGGAATTTTAGTTCAAAAGTATATTCCACCTAATTAAAGAAACCCATAGGAGAAAACCCATGTGAAAATGGGTTGAAATTAGGGTTTAAATCAAAGAATTATTTATTTAGGACTTTCAGGATAAAATCTCCAAATTCCACTTTTGAATTAATGTTTTAACAAGATTTAAATGACAAGAACCAAAAAAAAATATTTGAAATAGGGAATTGGAGCTTACCTAAACTCGAAAATGAAAGAAATCACCAAAAACTCAAAACCCCAAGACCCAAGTCTAAAAAATGGTGAAAACAGTAAAAATGGGGTATAAATAGCACTCAATCAACACTTAAGCAAACACCGGGTAACTTAAATGGACATCGCTTAAGAGACCAGGTATTGCCTATACAATATCCGCCCAATCACCAAGTGTCACATAAGTGACCAGGTTATTGGTTATATGACAACCTCTTACACAATTGGGAAGTCGCTAAGCAATACCCCCATTTGGCTTCCAGGTCACTTCAATGACCAAAATCTCACTTAAATGGGTGCACCAGCTAAGTGGTGCAATAACTGGAGACTTGGAAAACTTCCAATTCTCCATGAGGCCCTCAAAATTCATCTGGAATCCTAAGAATGGAAATGAACTATGCTACTAGACTAAAGTTGATGCCCCAAACTCAATGGAGATATTAGATTTTTGAAAAAAATGTTATTTCAAAAAATTTACACCGAAAAACCTAATTTCACAACCTTTTGAAACTAGGGTCAAAATAAGCTATAAAAGCCATAAAATCACATCAACTATGTTACCAACCTAAAATTGATGTTTTGGATTTGCCGGTAGTTTTTCCATCCAATGCACAAAATAATAAATGTCGATTGAGGTCAATTTAAAGCCTTTTTAACTATCAAATGCCACAAACTCGCATAAATCACATTGAAACATATTGAGAACCATCTCAATCATCCCCACACCTTATAAATAACATATAGTAACCACAAGAATTGGTAAAATGGCTAAATTACATAAAAATAAATAATTCACACCATCACCAAAAATTAGGTCATTACAAACCACCTCTGTAGAGAACAAGTTTGAAGCCCTGCTCAAAAGGAGAACACACAAGAAGGTATCAAGCAAAGTATTATAGATATTAATGAGACAAGTGATATTCCTTTCCAAATTATTAAGGATGAAATTTTTCAATAAAGGAGTGGGAATAAAAAATATTTATGTTTTTTTTGTAAGATGATATTCAATAGTCATCTAACAAAGTAGGAAAAGAGCCTACAAAGGAATGCAAAATATTAGACCATCAAGAAGTAGTGCAAAGTAACAATGAAGATTGCTATGTAAATAATTATAATGGCATTAGGAAAGGATAAGAGGATTTAGTAAAATAGTGGAGGGGGAAGTATGCCAAAACCATAATTTGGATGTACTTTTTACTAAGGGAAAAAGTTTGTCTGACTTAGTCTCTATATGTAACAATCCTACAAACCATAAAAAGCATGATATTAGTTCTAAACAACATGATGAATTTGATATACAGAGAGAAAGATACATGTAATATCAATACAAGGGTTTAAATCCTTTATTGTAGCAAAAAAAAATTCAATAATAAGAAAAAAATAATGATAGAAATAAAAATATAGCAGTAGTTGGGATACCAACAAAAAATCAAACTGATAAGTTATAAGTGGTGAAAATTCCTTTAGAATCACCTAATTCTACATTGCACAATAGTCTCATCCATAAGATAGATATTGCAAAAATTGATGACATAGAAGAGATAAAAGTTGTTGATTATGATACAGGGCCAGAATCTTCAAAAGAATAGATCTATAAAGATATTTATCATCTCCTGGGGTGTTGAAGCTAGTAAAGTCAGCAAGAAAAGGCAAGAAAAAGGAATGGAAAATCTTCTCCATCTCTCAGAGTTCATCCAAACAGGTAGGTTACTTCCAAATAATTTAAATAAAATGGAGGAACTCTTATGGAATATAAGGTCTACAAGGGCTCTGAGTTCACTTCAAAGGATAGAAATGTTGCATAATTTTAAAAAGTTTGTATTTTTTTCCTTGGTGGAGATTTTTCATCTTGTGAGATACATTAATAGATACAAAAAAATACTAAAATACCTAAGGTTAGTCATAACAACAATGGTAAGATATGAAATTTTTCTAATTATAGATATCATGTTATAGTAGTAAGCAATTTAGACCATCAACTTACTATTTTTTTGAAAAATCAAAATATTGATTTTAGTCTATATACAATCATTGTATATGCTAAATTTGAAAAAATAAAATTGTTGGAGTTGTTGGATGAGATATATCAAATAGTTAGTGAAATGATTTATTCATGGCTTACTGAAGAAGATTTAAATATAGTTTGTAATAGGGAGAAAATGATCGGGGATCTACTAGTAGTGGATGTTTTAAAAGATTTTAAGACCTGTATGGAATCGAATGAACTTACTCAAGTGCAACTAAAGAGGAGCCCCTTCATACGGTGGAATGTGAGGGAAGGGAAGGAAAATATTTTCTAAAGGTTAGATAGAGTCCTGATTAATAATATTTTTCTTGGTGAATTCTCGCATTCAAAAGTGGAGCACTAACCTAGAACAAAGTCAGATCATACTTATTTTCTCATTTCTTGTGAATATAGATCATCTAGTAATAAGAAAACTTTTTTGGGTTCTTGAGTCTATGGACTAAACATGTGTTTTTCGAGGAAATGATCAGGAAAAATTGAGATACTCAATGTTCTCCTAATCCTTTCTTAGGATATAAGAGGGAGATAAGAAGAATAAAAGAGCTCTAATATTGTGAAGCAGGGAGACTTTTGGAAATTTTTTTAGAAACTTAATATTCTTTCATCTTTCCTTTCCAAGTATGATAGTTACTACCATTCAAACACATCATATTGCTCATATTTTCCTCCATCATTCAAATCTAAAATCAACAATAACCATCACTCTAATACCACTTGTTAGGAAAGACAAACACACAATCAAAGAGCTCGATAGGGTAGCAGCGGAAAATACCTAAGACTAAACTTTCCCTTTTAACTTGAACCAAGAAGAGACAAGTAAATCAAAAAAAAAAAATGTAATATGGTAGCAAATGAATTAACAAACAAATACGATAGGGAAAGAATAAAGGAAATCATAGAAGACACCAAATTTACGTGAAAAACCTTCGGTGTAAAGAGTAAAAAACCATGGGACCAAACCTCCACTATAATCACCAAAGATTTACAATATTTTCCTCCAAAATGTCAAACAAACAGGTGCCAAACAACAAGAAACAATACATAAACCACAGCACCAAACACTAGAGAAATAAAGGAGTGAAAGCACAAAAAATATAGCTACTATTCGGGAATGAAGAACAGGAGCTACAAGCCACCAAATCAAGATCCGTTAGTTCCTAATCAAATATTGAGATGAGAGAAACAAGGAATCCAAAAATCTTCTCTATCGGACAAGAAACGAAGCAGAATCGTAATTTGAAGTTGACAGATGTGGCTGAAATTTAGGTGCAAAAATTATTTTTTTTTCTCTTTGGCTACTGAAAACTCTCTTTTTGTGATGGTGAATAAGACCTAAAAAGATCAATATATGTCCCATAGTAATGGGACTATGGACAAAAGTGGGTTGTTCCAAATTGGGCTTCATTTTATCCATATAGGAAGGGACAAAAACCTATGACCCAACAATAATCTCTCCCAATTTACTCGGATCAAGCTCACAAGAAGGATTACAATCATCAATCAATAAATTCCATGCTTGATAAGTCATTATCCAACTCTTTACACAATAACCCAATTATTAAGAATAAAGAAAACTAGTCCAACCAAATCAATTATTCATTTTAACTCTTCACATAATACCAATACCCATATAAATGCTCTACATATCATCTATATGGGACTCCCAACTTTCACTACTCTCTACACTAGCAACTAGCACATAAATACTTTGATAACGAGTCAAAACAAAGTCCCAACTTGCCTTAAAAAAAGTCCAAAAAATCAAATTAAAGCTCTATCCTTCTGTAGAGCCTCCGAAAAAGTCAAATATGATGAAATACATATTTTACACAAGAAAATAAAAATAGTAGAAATCCATATGTCGATAATTAAATTCTGGGTCTAAAAAGTCCACTCTGAGTCCATAAGGACAAAAGTAGAATTTTATTTGAAAATCACATTACTCATAGCTTAAGAAACACAAATATGAAAATCATAAAAAATAGAGTTAAAATCAATCTTCAATTCACTAAAGACCATTTCTTAACTTTAGCTCTAGAATTTCCAAATTTCTTTATTTGAAAATCATGATTTAAAGATTAAATCACTAGTAGATCAATGAGATAAGTACAGATATGGTTTTTTAAACATATCTAAAGAAGAATCCATCAAAATAACCTTTTGAATCTCCTATAAATGTATTCTAAATTTAAAAATTTAGGTATGGAAAAATTAAATGAGTTACGGAAGAAAGTCACTATAACATAATATCCATAGTAGCAGAGAGCTTGTCGTAGTTGAAGAAATTTGGATGATGGTGTAAAGATCTAGCTATTGGTATGTCATTATGGGTGCAGTGAACCTTTCACATTAGTAAAAGTCACTTTCTACACAACCTATTGTAGAAGCAAACTTTGTTCCACTAGAACAATAAAACACCATATCTATGGCTCCGTCGGTGGGGACAAACCTCCACAGGAGCAGACAGGTCTTATCTTATCCTCTTTCATAGAGATGGACTCTCTTTATTGGTTTAGCTCTATAGGAGCGACCCTCGGGTCAACGGTGCGGCTCTACAGGTGTGACCCAAACCCTAAGAGAGGAAGCACTAGACACCAGTAACCAAAAACATTCTAAACCAATCCCCAAAGGTAGAATCAACTCTCAAAACTCACCTTGAATTCTACGATTGAGAACAAAATAAATATCCTACTAGATTAAAAATAACATTCTTAACTTAATGGAATCATTCAAACATTAAAAAAAGTTCATATTGATCAAATATTAACCAAAGTAAAACCTTAACCTTAAACTTCAGACTTTCTAACCAACTATTCAAAATACATTTAAATGCCTCGACTGCTTTAAATATTCCAACTTTTCATCCCTAGATTGCCTTGATTCCCTTTTCCCCTTCTTCTATAGAATTTGCATGAAATTTTGGTTGATATGTTGATATGAGTTTGGCATCTCCTATCACACTATCTTCATTTTCTCATCCCTCTAGGATGTACCTTCTAAATTATTTTTGGAACCTCATTCTTCTCTTCACTCTCTTAGTATTTGGCTTTACTCCCCTTTTCGTATTCTACTTCTCTTTTTAGGAGTTATTGACAATATTGTCTTCACAAATTACATTTGTATTGCTTTGTCTACTACTTCAAGCTCTACAATTTTGACTCTTTTGCTATTATCTATGATTTTATGGTCTCTAGGATTTTCTTTCTTTTCTTGTACTTCTTTTAATGGCTTTCTCATAATTGTTGAGATAGCCTTATAGTTTGTCTTCTATTTTTGTTGGTGTACTTTTTCATCCTTAGCCCTTGTTACATCAATTACCTCTGAAACTATTTATCTTTCATCTTTAAATACTCTGTCTCATGCTTGAAGATGAAATGGCCCATGAAGATGGATGACTTGAGAAAAGAGACCTTGGAAACCCTGAAAAAGAAATGAACCTTGAGTCGGCCAATAATCTAAAGAAGGCTCTACTCTCTCTGAATTCTATCTTAGTGTCTTGGAAGAAATCTTAGAGGTCATACTTGGATGTGGAATTCCCATGGCTCAATTAATATAATTCAACTCAATAAGACTACCATTGACTATGAATTTTCTCAAAATCAGCACAAGATCTGGATGTAAAAAGTGAGCTAATCAAATCCTCTCCCATCTTAGTCTTGGCTAACCAAATTCATTCAAGCTCCCTATGAGAAAATAGGAAAAAAGAGTAATAGGATTTATGTATGACTTGCAACCATTCAAAAAATCTTTGATGAGTTGAATGAGCATAACCCATGGGACAAACCTCTCACACCATCGGCAAGTACAATGGAAAAGTCCATCAAGCCCATGGGTTTGAACATAGATCCTAGGACTATTGAGGAGGAGAGTGGTTTAATGAAACATATATCACCACTCTAATCCTTGACCTCACCCATAGGATTTACCTTACCATCATCAGGAACCTTAACAACCAAGTCGCACATATAGTGCCAGGATCAAAGACAAGGATAAGACAAAATTTATGGACGAATTAATGCACAAAATTAAATGACCTAAGAAGATAAGGGAATAAGTGACCCATGTAGAAAACCTTTTTGTTATGTCAAATAAATGTTAGGAACCCAAGAAAGAAAAGTTAGTTTTTATAGGCCAAAACCTATTTAATACGTAGAAAAATAAAAGGTGTAGACACCAATCACATAGAATACTCCCTCCGTCCCAAATTTCTTAATTTGGTGTCTCATTTTACTTGTCCTTTTTTATTTATCAAGACAAGATAATTTTTTTTTTCATATTTTACCCTTTGCATTAATTACTTTTTTTTTAAATTAAAATATAAACATCATTTAATAGGGATATTATGGTAAACTAGCCATGTTATTTATTATTTTTTTAATAGTTATGCAATCCCAATTTGAGACAAGTAAAGTGGAACGGAGGGAGTATATAGTTACTACCAAAAAGGCATGATATAATGGTTTCCAAGAAATGAGGCACCCAAGGCATGTTGTCATCTCTCAAAGATGATGGTTCAGTAGTTCCATTTTTTCTTAAAGAAAGAGAGAGAGAGAATGAATGTTTAATAATTTATTAGTACTAAAGTTCTAATCAAGATACATCTATAATAGGGGTCCTGGCCCCAGAGGTATCTATAAGCTACAAAGATTATAATAAACAACCTTGGAAATGAAGAAAATTGGTCTCAACTATTAGAGTTATTGTCAGAACCACTGGCGGACAATTTTGAAAGTTGAAAGATCCTCTTCTATGACGGGGTGACCACTTCATCATCAAAATTAGTCTGGCCGGTGAGATCAACCAAAGTTTGGGATTCAGTGATCTCCTTACGAAAGTCAAGGTAGTGTATATTACTCCCTCCATCCTATTTTACTCGTTCCAAATTGGGATGACACAGCTATTAAGAAAAATAATAAATAACATGGCTACTTTACTATAGTACCTCTATTAAATAATGTTTACTTTTTCATTTTTTTAAAAAAATTAGTTTACCATAGTACCCCAATTAAATGATGTTTACATTTTATTTTTTTTTAAAAAATAATTAATGCAAAGGGTAAAATATGGAAAAAAAATTGTCTTGTCTTGATAAATAAAAAAGGACAAGTAAAATGGGACACTAAATTAGGAAATTTGGGACGGATAAAATGGGACGGAGGAAGTATCATCTTTTAGAATCATAATTCGTATGCTTTAGGAATCATGATAAGTCACAAAGTCATTTTGTCATGACCCAATTTACGAGTAATGATTGCACCTACGCTATCCCATCAGTAGATAAGCCAAATCATAATTTGAGATAAACACAATGGGTTAACTTGATGGAACAATGCCAACATAAGCATAAATCAACAGCATAACCTCAAATAACCAAAATATCTGAAATAACTAAAGTGTCACAACCAAATTTCTCAGGTCATGATGGCGTCTACTATAACCCACTAGTAGGCAAGTAAACCCCGTAGTCTTGAACCACTAGTAATGGACTACCAAGAGAATTAAAGAAAGAATGCAGAATAACCTAAATAATAGATTGAGAAATAAAAGATAATCCCAAAATCTGGTGGAATCAGTACAATAGCTTCTAGTATGTTAAGAATACAAATGAAGTGCCAAGGTAATTACACTGATACAACACATCTTCGAATACAACATAGAGACTAGTATAGTGCATAAGAGGGAGGAAAGCAATACTCAATGTCTAGATCTTACCCTATGTGTTTGAACCATAGCTGCTCTGTACGGTTCACACATCAACGACGATAATCCGTACGAGGATCTGTAGACTACAGAAGTGTAGTATAAGTACAAAACGCGTGGTACTTAGCAGGAAACTGTTGATTAAGCTCCAAATATAATGCATCTACATAAAACATATAAATAAAAATAAAATCTAAACCCAAATGTCAAGAAACCACATAATAAAACTGGTGATATAGTAAGGGTAAACTATCCTAATCATATCTAAGAAACATAACATACTAAAGCTAAGAAAGTATTAATGATGAGCTATCCTATTCCAGCCATAATCCAGAATCTCAACACTATAGCGTATATCACCGACCAATAGACAAATAAAGCGCGAAAGAAGGATATATAACAGTATACAAAGACGAGGAATAAATATACAATTTTAATAAATGAAGGAAGGGATATACGATAATACCATAACTAGATATAACTATATATATATATACACAAAAACAAGGTCAACAAGATGTAAAACCTAAATCATCAGACTACCATTTCAAGACCTTATAATCATTGTAGGAACTAGTGCTAGAATACATCAGAGTTTCAAATCCATTCGTCTACTCATGAGATACTCATGCATAATAATATAATTGTAAGATAGAAGATCTAGAATCATACCTTAAATCTGATATTGAATTATTAACCAATCTATCACAAACTAACCTTAACAATGATCATAACAATAATAATTATAATAGCAATGATAACGTGAGTAACCGTCTAGTCTAGAAAAATAACACCTAACCGAGCCTTTCACGAACCCCCACTACCCCAGGCTTAGAAGGTTCAATAAACATACAACATACCACAAGCCCTACTCATCATCTATACCTATGCAATCCCCTATATGGCTGATAGATATAGGCACATACTAGTGATACACAATGTGCATGCTAGAATCAATGCCAAGATAGAATCCATAACACCATAACCAAACCATATATTACAAGAAGTAGCTAGACTCAAACCGGTAATCATAATTATCAATGTCATAATCAACCTCTAGAATAGAACCGGACATAATCAAAATCATACTCATCCTCCAAAGTCGAACCGAGTATAATCATCATAAATATCTCTTTCAAAATTAAATCGGATAAATAAATATCATCATGATATTCCAAAATTAAGCTAGGAATAATCCATATCATTATCAGCTTTCAGAATTGAACCAGGTATAATCATCAACATATATATAAAACATCAATACTATAATCTATCATTGGGGTTTACCCGAAATTCATATCATTAATACCATCATCCTCCCCCATTCTATACAAGAGAGATGCATATATAGATATTTAATAGATGCATAGACTTAGGTCGTGGCTAAAAAGAGTGTAATCCATAAATCCATTTCCCAGATAAAATTCGAGACTAAATCATTACAAAAGTGTAGAACGTGTTAGAATCTCTCATGATAATTAGTAGTATCAAATCATAGACGAAATATATCTTGGTCAAATATTTAAATCATCATTATCAATCTCCTTAAACATAAGTCATCCATTAAGACGGTGCAATTATTATTATGAAGAAAACTATTTTATGGTAAAAAGTAGGTTTTAACCCCTATTTAGGAAAAATGACAATAAGATCATATTTTAGTTGGAATCGTATCATTTATCGATTTAGTAATCATGAATGTATAGAATCTATGCATTCCATCACCAATATTCAAATAATGGAACCATAAGTATCAACATATCTATAAACTACAGCCACATCTTTTACAAGGATAAATACTTTCCGGATGTCCAGCCAAGATTATAACAACAACATAATCACGGGCTTAGGCCCACATATATTTCCGGAACCTATATCAATAATCATATCCATAAGCTATCTCATATCTATAAGCCATAACATATCTATGAGACAAATTGTATCTATAGTCCATAAATCATCTCTATATGGCATCTCACATCTATGAGGCATATCATATCTATAAGGCATCTCATATTTATAGTCCATATATCATAACTATAAGGCATATCATATCTATAGGCCATATATCATAACTATATCTATGCCTATATTATTAAGCATGTCGATAAATCATATCATAAATTAAATCCGAAAGCCACATCATAGTGATAAGCCATTTAATTCAGGAAAAATCACTGTCATTCACCAAGCCACGAAGTAACCTTATACTAAACGCTCAATAGTCTTATTTATGTCTAACATGCGTAAATAAGTCCACAAAGTCTAAAGTAAGTCTTTGCCTAAGATGGGCCGGAGGAACTAACTTCTAACCCCTAACTTCAATATTTAAACAATTTCTTCCACGGACAAGGTTAAAGTGCCTATATTTACCTCTAGATGGCACATCAATCCTAAGATATGAATTTGACCTAGAACATGAGTAATTAAGTTAACTCCACCTAAATTATGGTTTCAATATCGCTAAATAGTCCAAATAAGAATATTCATACTAACCACAAATCCAACACTTAAATTAAATCCCAAATCTAGCATCATATCATAACAATTATATGAATTTGCTCAATTTATGAAGAAGATAATAGGATCCTAGAAATATAACAAGTATTTCACTTTATGGGACAAATCACTCATCTAATCCCCAAACATAAATAATCAAAACTAAGTCACGGTGTTCTACCTATAATCAATCTTAAAATTATCATTCACATACAATATATAAAACAAAGAATCTTGTGAAGAAGAGTAGATAGAAGCCTACCCTAATGCTAAACTATAAATCCTTGAATCATTAAAAAAATGTCCATCTTCACTCCATGATCCCAAAATATTGCTAAACTATAAAAATCATAATCTATGCAGCATTAGGAGTAGAATAAGATCCATATCACCATATAACGGGTCAGGTCAAATTTTGGGTAAAAAATAGTCCTATGGGGCCCGCTAAAGGAAACCAAAATTATACCCGTCACGAGGTTCCTCAAAGAATAAGGAATGTGTGCTCAAAAGTTGAGAACAAACGGAACACAAATTATGTCTCAAATCAACCCTTAAAGTTTAGGAATTCAAACCCCTAATTTCTAAGAATTTATCAAGAAATTGAAGGAATCTTACCACGAATTCAAAGGGAAATCATCGAATAATCATTATCCAAGCTCCCAAAATCATCAACAAGCTTCAATCCCAAGCTTTCCCAACTTCTTGGGTTTTGTTCTCTTGGAAATGGATGATAAATGGACAATAACAAGCTGAAAATGGGGTATTTATACCCACTCCAGGTGCTCAGGTGTCATTATCATGAATTGAGCTTTGTTACTGCAGTATATTTTGGATACACACGTGAGTTGCAATCACAACTAGATCCTCACGATCGCATCACATTGGTCCTAGTCAAACTTGTCATAATCACGACATATATACCATAATCGCGGTCTCTCAGTGACTGCTAAGGGTATTGTTATCATGACCCTTGGCACTGCGATAACATTACACCAGATACAACAATAGACTTTGAAATTTCCAAGTCCCCTCTAAGCCTTTGAGATTCATCCTAAATACCATATATGCAAGAAAACTATGTAACCACACCAAAGTTGATATTTCTAACTCAATAACACATTTGAAATTTCTATCGAAGGTAATTTAACTAAAAGTGGGTCCCACACATAAATTTTATTTTCTTAACTTTTGAGTAATAGATTGAAATAAGCTCGGGTGCCTCGGGACCTAAGCGAAAATTCCACCAAACCTAAAATTAATATTTTAAAACTGATGGTAGTGTAGGAATTCTTATCTGAGGTAATTTACTTGGAGTTTTAATTCGATACCAAATCCTATATAGCGTATGCTCCAAAATAGTGTAATGAGCCTAAAATCCAAACGAACTATTCGATCACCGAAGTGACAGTTTTGACAAGTCATAAATTACTTGTAGCCGCGATAGGAGGGCTTGAAATTCTAGAAACGTATGCAAATTGAGGAAATGACCTGGAGGATCATTACAATATCCACTACTAAAAGGACTTTTGTCTGCGAAAGTCAATGGATAGAAAGATCTCAAAAGCTCGAAAGGATGAGGCACTGGCCCGCATGCTCTGAGCATGACTTTATGCCAATGGAATCCCTTTTTCAACCAGCTCTCTCACTTTACTTCCAAATAACCAAAACTCAACCTCAACCATCAACTGGACTCCAACTGAATCAAAGAAGGCTAATGCATGCAAATTTGAACCTCAATACACTGATACTACACCGATACTCACACTAATCAACAAAGTTTATCCAAGACAAAATCAAACTAAGGGATGAGTCATACAACCAACTTTAAATCCATATATAACCTTTCATTACCATTCCACACCTACTATCCACTCCAAAACCAAAGAAAAAATTCTTAAGTTATGTCCGAGAAATCTTATCATAGAGCACTCAAAGAATGAGGTTGATCTACCGAAAGTCCACACAACAACATGAGGATAAGACCATAAAGCACTCTATGGGCTCACAATTGGAGATAATCAAGGGATGCAATCTATGCTATTTCCACAACTAGTCCAGATGGTAATCAAAATTAAAATATAGAAGTTCAAGGTGCAACTACTCATCACTGAATGATCCACTACAGGATGTCTCTTCAACCAATAGTAAAACCAAGATAAATCTAATTCAAGTATACTATTCCCACTGAGTATATCGTCTGAGAATATCAAAGAGAATTGAAGATCCAAGGTCAAAGCAAAATGAAGTAATATGGGGTCCATGGGCTATCATCTGAACTCCTGTCAACCATAATTCATCCAAACTTAAGAAGACCGTATAGGTGACCATGGAGTAAGATCAATCAACCTATAGATGAAATTTGAACTTAGACAAATCTAAAACAAAGGTTGCACTAAGGCTCTACAACTCCAAGTTAAAACCTCAACACAAAGGCTAAATTGCTCCATCTCAACTACCTAAACCAAACTTAAAGATGGGTAGACTACTCCAAATCTATTATAACTTCCAAATCGCCATTCCAAGGTGTCAACTCAAAAAACTAAGTCAATAAGTCTATATTGACACATCAACTACTAAAATTGACCTTCTTATCAAAATCTGACATATCTGAGAAAAATTATACCAAGCCAAAACTAAAACATAGATGAACAAAAAAATCCCGTTAGAGGTTAAATCACTGATTGAAAATACAAGAAATCAACTCAATATCCACTAGAGGGCATAGACTATCAAAATATACTCAAGAGCACCCCAAGGCTGCAAACCACCCTTGTAATGGCAGAAACTCTAGTAACTCAGAGAAATGCTACTTAACCCAAAACCTACTCAATTTGGTACTCCATCTCGAAAAAAATAATCATAGGCATATATCACTAAGGAGAATCACCCCACCAAGAATCATTAGGTCAAATTTTTTTTTGAAATAAGGATTCCCTAAATCCACCCAACAAGAAAATCTTAAATCAACCAACCTATGTATTATCTCGCCGAGGAAGAAATACCAATCTGAACGTCAATTTCAAGGTCAAGACCACTACCAAAAATGAACCAAACAACTCAAGTGAAAGAATTTTCAATTTGGAAACTCAAGAAGTAATCACATGAAAGACCACTTGCCCCTAACTCTCCAACTCTACTTTAGTCAAGAACCACACACATCAAGAAAAAAACATCTAATGTCAACACTCTTACCAAGAGCAAACCATCACAATGAGACGAACCCAATAAATATATGAGATGAATTCAGGATATCTTGATATTACTATCAAACCACTATCGGGAAATGAAATATCCATAAGTAAAGAACAAACCCTAAATTAGTCAAGCTCAAAAATAAGTTACATAGAAAGCGATAGCCAATGCAACAACCTTTGTAACCCAGGAGGCAAGTCTAAGAATCCCAAACTCAAGCATAAGTAATATAACTAAATTTTAAATTCTAGAACTATAACAGAACTGCAGAAGGTTAACTTACTTTAAATACCATAGTCTTCTCCACATTAATGTAGCACAACTAACCAAGAGAGAAATGACCAATCATCAGCTTGCTATAGAAGATAAATCATCCAATCATGCTATAGCTTCTTAAGACAACGAATAAAAACTACATAAAAGAGGAATTACTAACTAGATGTTATCAGTCTAGCCATCTACCAAACAAGGATCAATTACATCAAATAATAATAATAATAATAATATCAACAATATAATCATCAATATAATGAATTGGCGGTACCAAAATAAAAATTAATAGCAAGTACCACTCTAGGGCCATAATAAGGCCAATATGCCAAGGTAAATTGGACTCGAACACAATTGCTAGACTTATAGGGATAAAATATTAATAAAGATCTACTCTATCTATTACTAAAAGAAATAAACTATGGGGGTGGTCCTATAATCATGAATTTAATAACAAGGCATACAACATCCATCATGAACTTTTCAAGGCATATCATGAACTTAACAAGGCATATAATCATTGATGGGCACAAAAACCCTAACACATTCAAATGAGAAAGCTAAATGTGAGAAATAAAAATACACTTATAATAATGAAATCTATAATCATATTACTGACGGGTCTAAAAGGGAATAAATTTGAATAAGTCCAAACTCGGATAGACCAATTGAATCATCAACTAAGGTGTCAAGCAACTATCTCTAACCGATGGTGCCATAATATTATAAGGATGATCTAAATAAGGTAAATGACTAGTAATCCCACATTGGGGACACTCTCTAGAATAGTGACCAAGCTTTTCATAGTTATAGCAAACTCATGAAGCCCTAACTTAGTGAAAAACATAAACTAAGCCCAAATGGATAGCCAACTGACTTAGAGAGCATTCTCAACTACCATTGACACGACTCAAACAAAGGCCTTGTCATAATGGTTATCTCAAGCCCAACAAGGACCGGAGATGGCCTCGCTACCCAAACTAAACTACCACCATTTACGTAATGTTAGATGAACTGTGAAATTATAATAAGTTAGAGCATTATACAACCAAAAGACTATGGGATAGGTCCATGTAATATCCCATACTAATCCTAGATCGATTCAACTCTTAGTTGCATTCTTAATGGGCTTAAGTCTTGAAATTTTCACTAAGTGTTGGGGACTTAGTCATTTTTAAGACCCCTAAAATTATAAGAATTTTATTTGTGTATTCCCATGCTCGAGACATTAGTTTTTGAGTTAATTTATATTAAGGGATGTAAAAAGTATGTCTCGAGGGAGTTTCGGATTTTCAAATAAGGATTTGGTCATGTTTGGATCACAAATCCAGCAAGTCATCGTGATAGGGCTGTGTTGTAGTGACATTACCTTTGGCACGTACATCGCACTATGGTAAAGTTGTTTTTATCTAGTTCTTGATTTATAATTTGAATTCATGTGTCATGATATTTGTCCTAGTGTGTGAAGTGCTTATAAGGTGAAAAATATTCATATAAATCACTTAGAACAAAGTTGAGCTAAGAGCCTTTGATTAGCCTAAAGTTTGGTATTTGGTTCGACAAGGGTCAACTTTGAACATAGATAACTTTTAATGTAAGTTGAATTTTTCAGATCAAGAACCACCAACTTGTAGATAATTGAATTATCTTTCCAATGACACCAATTTCAACTTAATCACACACCCAAGAGAAAAGTTATGATCATTTTCGTCAGAACCAGTAAGCCACTGCGATAAAACCATATGGTGATGAGCCTTTAATCAGCATTTCAGTTATGAATTTTTGGTTTAAATGATGGAGGAGCAATTGGATCTTTTCCCACCTCGACCCAATCCGTAAAAACAGGACCTAAATCTTCAACTAGGGCATTATTTTCCCAAATTCTCCAATTTCCTCTCAAGAACAAACCCTAATCCTCCCCAAGTTCAACAAAATCAATTCCTGTCTCAGCAAGGAAACCATGAAATAAGGTTCCCAAATATAAGAACCTTCAAGAAAGCTTAAAGATTTGTGTCTCGCTTTTAAGATTTAAGGTTTAAGGCATTTCATTTATTATTTTCTTTCACCATGGAGTCCAAGAATCCATTTTTATGTTTTAAATCATGACATGACATATTTATAATGAGTTATATCCATGAAGCTATTATGAATTTTGATTATCCAAGATATTTTCAAGTGTTTTTCATTGGAAAGCAGCCCTTACACCACTACAAGAAAATAGTTAAATTGTGATGGAATATTTGAGACAGAATACTTCTGTCTTAATTTGTGACAGAATTTTGATGAATTTATGATAGATTTTTTTTGCATAAATATAAATTTTTTAATTTTTTTATTTTCACATAAATATTGATGGGAAAAAATAATAACGTTCTGTCACAAATCCGTTACTAATTTGTGACAGATTGAGCATTCCATCAATTTTTTTTTAAAAAAGTAATTAATGTTATAAAAATTTGTGACAAATTTATTCCATCACAACAAAAATTAAAAAAAAAAAGAAATTTATGACAGATATATTTTCGTCAAAAGCAGAATTGGGTTCCCTTTAAATTTTTTTTTATTTTCCTTTTTTTTTTGTTTTTACATAGTCTTTTTCCAATTAGAAGAACAAAGCATTCTAATTAAGGGTTACACTCAAAACCTGCAATACCCCGCATGTTTCTAAGATAGGAAGTGAATAAGTATTCCTACGTATGAAATCTCCTATCCTGTAATTCATACTTGAGTACATGACTTAAAATGCATATCCTAGTGATAGAATAGCTTATGATGCATTAAGAATGTTCATATGAGTCACTTAAGGTAATAAAAGCTAAGAGTTTTTAAATCCATCAAGTTTTGGTGTTTGATTTTTCAAAGATCATCTTTGAATGAGTATAACTCGATGTTACTATGGTATTTTGGCTGATTTAGAACCACCAAATTTTAGAGAATCAAATTATCTTTCCAACGATATCAATTTCACCTTAATCTAATACCCGAGCAAAAAGTTATGCCCATTTTCGTGATAGATAGTAAGCATAGGCGATTGGTTAGGCACTGCCCAACCCAAGCATAGGCAATTGGTTAGGCATCGCCAAACCCAAGCATAGGTGATTGGTTAGGCGCCACCCAACCCAAACATAGGAGATTGGTTAGGCACCGCCCAACCCAATCATAGGTGATTGGTTAGGTGCCGCCCAACCCAAGCATAGGCGATCACTTGGGCGCCGCCTAAGTCAATTCCAGGTGCCAAAAACACTCCGTTTTGAGTTATTTTAAGGGTAATTATGTCTTTTAACATTCTTTACACGTCCCTAAACTTAACCCTATGAATTATAAAGCTTGTAAACATCTTTCAACCCTATTATCATCTCAAAGCTCGTCATCTAAGAGTACTAAAAGAGAAAAACAACTAGGGTTGCATAATTAAGCTTGAAGATCCGATTTAAAAGAAATTCCTCCGTCAATCATCAATAATATTTCCTTCTAAGGTATGCGTCAGTTGATTTATGGATCCCTTTCATTCATAAAGCTCAAAGACCCTCTTTTTCATTATAAAGTATGATTTTTATGTTGTTGGGTGTTGATGATCCTGTTGTTGATATTGGGTGATTCCCAAGATGGAATCTTTATATGTTTTTTTTTGAATTTCATGATATCATATGAGTTGGAAAAATGTAAATTTGGTTGTTCATGATGTATAATTTGATGATTTCACCAATGCTTAAGATGTGCATGTAAGGTGTTTGATAAAATGCCTAAGAAACTAGAAATCATGCAATATAGCTAAATTGTGACTAAGTAAAGGATTCATGATTTGCCCTTACATTCCAATGACTTCTATATTGATAATGTGCCTTGTAAATGTTGTTGGAATACTCATGAAATATTCTTATGAGATTATGTTATGTTTTCTTGCAAATCCTACTTATGAACAAGATGTATGATAACTATGCAATCCATATGAACTTTCATGCTATTGGTATGTGTTGCCAATATGATTATGCAATGAACATGATATTAAGATTATGCCAGTACTTCCATGTGATATAAAACCGTTTCCATGCAATACATTGTTAATAACCATGCTTAGTATGAGATCCCTGCTTATTATATCATTAATTATGGACTCTACTCTTCTGATCAAGTCAGCCATGTGTGTCAGTTTCCTTCCATTGAGTCCAGGGAGTACTTGTACCCAAACACTATAGTTGTGTGCCTAGATCCATGTCATGTTTCACAATATCTAAACTCAAGCTATGATTCCATAGACTTCAGTCAGTCATGTGACTCAGGAAAACCTCATGATCTTAGTCAGTTGTCAGATATCAATAACATTCTGCCAGTCAACGGAATTCAGTAAGATTAAGTCATGAATGGTCAGTTAATCATGTTCAGTCCCTCCAGATGGGAGTAGAGGTTAGCACCGAGTAAACCCAAGGATGGAAACTCACTCTCTAGTTTAGGGTGTGATTCTTAGCAGTCATCCTTAAGTTCCAGAACTACATAGCCAGTGTAGGTTAAGACATCTTAACCTATTAGATTAGGGTTGATGAGGTGGCTTAACCCGTTAGTTTAGGGTTTCCACCGTTCTCATTGAGTACCTACCAGATAAGGGTCACTTATAGGTTGTCCTTAGCTGTGGCATGGTATTGACACACCTTAAGTCGGGGCAGAGATTGGACCCTATCTTAGCCATAATGGCATACATGGGGCATATCGGTTAAACACTACTTCCCACAGTTTCAGTATCAATCTTAGTAAAAGAACTTAGGGTGTTCTTGAGATTTCAGTATATACAGGACTGTCAGATACAGTCGTCCATGTTATCAGTTTCAGTATCAGTCATGACAGTTAATAGTAAACCATGTATTAGCTTACAGGTCATGCTATCACGTATTCACGGTCCCAATTTCTATATATGTGTGTTTTCACTTCAACGTTCATATTAATCAGTCAGTGTTATTCATTCATGAAACCTTTTATGTTCAGCCTACCTTACTCGTATACTCAGTACTCCAGTTGTACTGACGCATTTGCGCTATGGTGCTTTATTTTCATGTTACACCATAGGTTCCGAGACACGAGCTCCAGTCCAGTAGTAGCGATAGTATTCTAGTCGCAGAGACACAATGGGTCCTCATTGATTCAAGGAAAATATGATTTGATTCATTTATTTATTTCTTTATTTTAGTTTTACGGAGTAAGTTGGAAATATGTTCCTTCAACTCCTTACTCAGATAGTTTAGAGGGTTTTAGATTTATGTTCAGATTAAGTTGTTTTGGGTATTCTCACCCATATGATTGTATTCAGTTGAACCTTATGGCCCTACAGTTCTATGTATTCTGCATTATTATATCATGATTTTCAGTATACAGATACAAATATCAGTCATGGGTTAGCTTGTGGTCCCTCAGGGTCATGAGCACCGTGTAGCATTTTGGTTCAGCTTGTGGTCCCTCGGGGTCATGAGCACCGTGTATCATTCTGGTTTAGTAAATCAAGGTGCTACAAACTTGGTATTAGAGCCTAAGGTTCAATAGAGTCCTAGGAAGTCTTAAAGCCACATCTAGTAGAGTCTTGTACATGGGTGTGTTGTGCGCCACATTTTATGTGCGGGAGGCTATAAGATATTTTAGGAACAGTCCCCTTTCTTCATTATTCATGTCATGCTAGTGAGCATAATCATAAGCTAAACTCTCAGTCTAATCCATTCTTCTCTTATTCCAGACAATGGTCCCAAAGAGAAGAAACTAGCCAGCTCCTCAGCCCAAAGATCCTTTGGGTGAACATGTTTCCCATGCGGAGTTTAGAGCCGTATTTACCACACTTGCTCAGTCTATGGCTGCATAGAATAAATGGCCACAAGTCATTACGGCCAATCCAGTGGCCACTCCTAAAGCAGCTAGGGTTCAGGACTTTACCCGGATGAACCCTCTATCTTTCCATGGGTCTAAGTCTGATGAGGACCCTCAGGAGTTCATTGACCAAGTCCAGAAGGTCATCGACATCATGGGTGTTAATATTATTGAGAGTGCTGAGTTAGCCTCCTACCAGTTACAGGATGTTGCTCATGATTGGTACAAACAATGGAAGTCTGAGTGGTTAGATGATACAGGCCCTATTGAGTGGGAGAAATTTGTCACAACCTTCTTAGACAGATTCTTTCCCCAAGAGCTGAGGGAAGCCAAAGTTCTTGAGTTCATCAACCTCAGGCAGGGGAATATAACATTTAGGGAGTATTCTCTCAGATTTACTCAGCTAACCAGGAATGATCCTCATGTGGTTGTAGATAATAGAGCTAAGATGAGCAAGTTCATGTCAGGGGTCAATGATAGCGTGGTAAATGAGTGTAGGTCTACGATGCTGATCGGTGATATGACCTTAGCAAGACTAATGACCCATGCCCAGTAAGTAGAAGAGCAGAAGTTTAAGACTAGGGAGAGGTAGAACAAGAGAGCAAGGTCAGGTAATTTCAACTTTGCTCACCCCAAGTCAGATGGAGGAAACCATTCAAAGTTTTGCTCCAAGTCAGCCATTCCAGCTCCTTCCTCTGCCAGCGCTTCAGTGCCAAAGTTCATAGATGGCAATAGTAACAAAGTACCAGGCTCTAAATCTCAGGGCAGTGTTAGTAGTTCCTGAATAAAACCCCTTTGTAAGACTTGTGGTAAGAACCATAAGGGCATTTGTAGAGCCGGTAGTGAAATCTGTTTTGGTTATGGCAAGCCAAGCCACAGGATTAGGGAGTGTTTGCAGTCAAGTCTTCAGGGTCAGCAAAATCATTCTACAGCTCAGTCTAGTCACCTGAACAAGCAGGGTACCATTTCCAGTGCTACCAGTGGGCAACGCCCAAACAGACTCTATGCTCTTCCGTCCTGGTAGGATCAGGAAAATTATCCTGATGTTGTTACTGGTATGTTACAAATTTTCCATGTTCATGTTTATGCTTTGCTAGACCCAGGTGCATCTTTGTCTTTTGTTACTCTATACATAGCAGTCGATTTCATAATCAGTCCTAAAGTCCTAGAAAAGACATTTTTAGTCTCTACCCCAGTGGGTAAAACCATCATAGCCCGGCGGGTATACAGGAACTGCCCGGTTATGTATCCTAAAAATCCACGTCAGCAAATTTAATGGAGATAGAGATGACTGATTTTGATGTCATTCTTGGCATAGATTGGCTTTATTCCTGCTATGCCACAGTTGACTGTAGAAATAGGATATTTCAATTTTAGTTCCCGAATGAGCCCATCCTAGAGTGGAAGGGTAGCATTTCAGCGTTTAGGGGTCAACTCGTTCCCTACCTTTGGGCAAGGAAAATGATTTCTAAGGGGTGTGTGTATCATCTCGTACATAATAAATATTCCAATTCTGAATATCCTATCCTCGAAATAGTCCCTGTTGTTAATGAATACTCAGATATCTTTCCCTAAGATCTTCCAGGCATTCCTCCCGAAAGGGAAATAGACTTCAGTATAGACCTTCTTCCGAATACTCAAGCTATGTCTATTCCGCCATACAGAATGGCACCAGCAAAACTAAAGGAACTAAAAGATCAGTTGAAAGATCTCTTAGATAAAGGATTCATCAGACCCAGCATTTCCCCATGGGGTGCTCCACTATTATTCGTGAGCAAGAAAGACGGTTTTCTCAGGATGTGTATTTCTTACCATCAACTCAACAAGGTCACAGTCAAGAACATATATCCTTTTCCCAATATTGATGATCTATTTGACCAACTTCAGGGTGCTAGTTACTTCTCCAAGATAAACCTCAGATCAGGCTATTATCAACTCAGAGTTAGAGAATATGACATTTTGAAGACAACTTTCCGTACTCGATACGGTCACTTTGAATTTTTAGTCATGTCATTTGGTCTTACTAATGCCCCTGCAGCTTTTATCGATTTGATGAACCGTGTGTTCAAGATGTACTTGGACATGTTTTTCATAGTCTTCATAGATGATATTCTGTTCTATTCTCGCACAGAGTGTGATCATGCAGACCATCTCAAGATTGTTCTTCAGACTCTGAGGGATCACCAATTATTCGCTAAATTCAGCAAGTCTGAATTTTGGCTAAGATCAGTAGCATTCCTTGGCTATATTGTTTCTGGTGATGGCATTAGAGTAGATCCTTAGAAAATTAAGGTAGTAAAAAACTGGCCTATACCAGTATCTCCATTAGATATTAGGATTTTCTTGGGTTTGGCTTGCTATTACAGATGGTTTGTCAAGGGATTTTCTTCTATTGCATCTCCCATGTACAGATTGACTCAGAAGAAGATTAAGTTTCAGTGGTCAGATTCATGCGAGAAGAGCTTTCAAGAATTGAAGACTTGACTCACCTCCACTCCAGTTCTAGCTATTCCAGATGGTTCAAACGGTTTTGTAGTCTATTATGATACATCCAGAGTGGGTTTAGGTTGTGTCCTTATGCAGCATGGTAAGGTCATAGCCTACGCCTCCAGTCAGTTAAAGCCACATGAGAAGAATTATCCTACTCATTATCTTGAGTTAACAGTGATATTTTTTGCCTTGAAGATTTGGAGGCATTATCTCTATGGAGTTCATGTAGATGTCTTCACAGACCATAAAAGCCTCCAGTATGCCTCTTCCCAAAAAGATCTCAATATTTGCTAGAGAAGCTGGTTAGAGCTCTTAAAGGATTACGACATGAGTGTTATTTATCACCCGGGTAAGGTCAATGTTGTGGCCGATGCTCTCAGTCGACTCTTCATGGGTAGTATTTCTCACGTTGAGGATAGTAAGAAAAAGATGGAATAGGACATCCATTAGCTTACCATACAAGACATTCACTTAGTCGATTCTTCAAAGGGTGGTGTATGCGTTCATAGTAGTTCTGAGTCATCTCTAGTTTCCAAGGTGAAAGAGAAACAAGACAGGGATCCTAGCCTTGTCAAGCTCAAAGAGTCAGTTCAGAATCAAAAAGTTGAGGTTTTCTCCTAAGGGGGAGATTGTGTTCTTCATTGTTAGGGTCGTCTATGTGTTCCAGGTGTAGATGAATTGAGGCAACAAATACTTGTAGAAGCACATGGTGCACAATACTCTATTCATCCAGGGGCCACACAGATATACTGCGACATGAAAGAGATCGATTGGTGGAGTAGGATGAAGAGAGATATTGTAGAGTTTGTGGCTAAGTGCTCTACATGTCAGCAGGTTTAGATAGAGCATCAGAAACCTAGTGGTTCCATGCAAGAGTTCATCATTCCTATATGGAAGTGGGAAGAAGTTAAAATGGACTTCATGATAGGTTTTCCTAGAACTCATCATTAGCATGATTCAGTATGGGTCATTATAGATAAAATGACCAAGTCAGCTTATTTCCTTCCTGTTCGTACATCTTATTTTGCCAAGGATTATGCGAAACTCTATATCAGGGAGTTAGTTAGATTACAAAGTGTTCCACTGTCTATCATCTCAGATAGAGGTACCTAATTCACTTCTCACTTTTGGAAACCTTTCCAAAAGGGTCTCGGTACCCAAGTCCATCTCAGCACAGCATTTCATCCTCAGAATGATGGTCAAGCAGAGAGGACCATTCAGACTCTTGAAGATATGCTAAGGGCGTGTGCAATTGACTTTAAAGGAATTTGGGACAACGACTTGCATTTGATTGAGTTTGCATACAATAATAGCTATCATTCTAGTATTCAGATGGCTCCATTTAAAGCTCTCTATTATTGGAGATGTAGATCTCCGATTGGTTGGTTTGAAGTTAGTGAGGCCTCAATCATTGGTCCTGACTTAGTATTCAACGCCTTAGATAAAGTTCAATTGATCAGAGAGAGACTCCAGGCTGCTCAGAGGTAATAGAAGTCCTATGTAGATGTTCGTAGAAAGGATCTAGAGTTTGAGGTCAATAACTATGTCTATCTTAAGATCTATCCCATGAAGGGAGTGAAGAGGTTCGGCAACAAAGGGAAACTCAGTCCTCGATATGTCGGTCCCTTCAGAATTCTTTGTTGCTTCGGCAAGGTAGCTTATGAGCTTGAGTTGCCTTCAGATCTAGCCTTAGTCCATCCAATCTTCCATATATCATTGCTAAAGAAGTGCTTAGGTGACCTAGCAGTTGTTGTTCCTATTCAAAGCATCGACTTTCAGAATAGCCTCTCTTATAAAGAGATTCCAGTTGAAATCTTTGATTATCAGACTCGTAGATTGAGGAACAAAGAAGTCCCTCTAGTCAAGGTTCTTTGGCGAGATCAGTCGCATTAGGGAGCTACTTAGGAAGCAGAAGCAGATATGCGTACCAAGTATCCTCACCTCTTCCCTGCCAATTCAGATCATGCTCAAGGTAACAGTTCTTCTTAATCTTATTCAGTTCACTTTCATATATCTAGTATAAACTTGGTACCTAATAACCATTTCATACTCAGTCATGCATTCATGTGTCAGTTATCCGGGCATCAGATATGCATGATCTTAGTATGTTTAGCATATCAGTCATGAGATCAAGTTTCAGTTCTTCATGTTCAGTTTAGGTTCTATTGTCTTATATCCCTTCTTAGTAAATTCTCATTCGAGGATGAGTGTTCCTAAGGGGGAGATATTGTAATACCCCACATGTTTCTAAGCTAGGAAGTGAATAAGTATTCCTACGTATGAAATCTCCTATCCTGTAATTCATACCTGAGTACATGACTTACAATGAATATCCTAGTAATAGGAAAGCTTATGATGCATTAAGCATGTTCATATGAGTCACTTAAGGTAATACAAGCTAAGAGTTTTTGAATCCATCAAGTTTTGGTGTTCAATTTTGCAAAGGTCATCTTTGAATTAGTATAACTCGATGTTAATGTGGTATTTTTGCTGATTTAGACCCACCAAATTGTATAGAATTGAATTAGCTTTCCAACGATACCAATTTTGCCTTAATCCAATACCCGAGCAAAAGGTTATGCCCATTTTCGTAAGAGACAGTAAGCATAGGCGATTGGTTAGGCCCTACCCAACCCAAGCATAGGCAATTGGTTAGGCGCTGACCAACCCCAACATAGGAGATTGGTTAGGAGCTGCCCAACCCAAGCATAGGCGATTGGTTAAGCGCCGTCTAACCCAAGCATAGGCGATCACTTGGCCGCCGCCTAAGTCAATTCCAAGTGCTAAAAACACTCCATTTTGAGTTATTTTAAGGGTAATTATGTCTTTTAACACTCTTTACACGTCCCTAAACTTAACCCTACGAAATATAAAGCTTGTAAACATCTTTCAACCCTATTATCATCTCAAAGCTCATCATCTATGAGCACTAAAAGAGAAAAACAACTAGGGTTGCATAATTAAGCTTGAAGATCCAATTTAAAAGAAATTCCTCCGTCAATCATCAATAATATTTCCTTCTAAGGTATGCGTCAGTTGATTTATGGATCCCTTTCATTAATAAAGCTCAAAGACCCTCTTTTTCATTATAAAGTATGATTTTTATGTTGTTGGGTGTTGATGATCCTGTTGTTGATATTGGGTGATTCCCAAGATGGAATCTTTATATGTTTTTTTTTGAATTTTATGATATCATATGAGTTGGAAAAATGTAAATTTGGTTGTTCATGATGTATAATTTGATGATTTCACCAATGCTTAAGATGTGCATGTAAGGTGTTTGATAAATTGCCTAAGAAACTAGAAATCATGCAATATAGCTAAATTGTGACTAAGTAAAGGATTCATGATTTGCCCTTACATTCCAATGACTTCTATATTGATAATGTGCCTTGTAAATGTTGTTGGAATACTCATGAAATATTCTTATGAGATTATGTTATGTTTACTTGCAAATCCTACTTATGAACAAGATGTATGATAACCATGCAATCCACATGAACTTTCATGCTATTGGTATGTGTTGCCAATATGATTATGCAATGAACATGATATTAAGATTATGCCAGTACTTCCATGTGATATAAAACCGTTTCCATGCAATACATTGTTGATAACCATGCTTAGTATGAGATCCCTGCTTATTATATCATAAATTATGGACTCTACTCTTCTGATCAAGTCAGCCATGTGTGTCAGTTTCCTTCCATTGAGTCCAGGGAGTACTTGTACCCAAACACTATAGCTGTGTGCCTAGATCCATGTCATGTTTCACAATATCTGAACTCAAGCTATGATTCCATAGACTTCAGTCAGTCATGTGACTCAGGAAAACCTCATGATCTTAGTCAGTTGTCAGATATCAATAACATTCTGCCAGTCAACGGAATTCAGTAAGATTAAGTCATGAATGGTCAGTTAATCATGTTCAGTCCCTCCAGATGGGAGTAGAGGTTAGCACCGAGTAAACCTAAGGATGGAAACTCACTCGCTAGTTTAGGGTGTGATTCTTAGCAGTCATCCTTAAGTTCCAGAACTACATAGCCAGTGTAGGTTAAGACATCTTAACCTATTAGATTAGGGTTGATGAGGTGGCTTAACCCGTTAGTTTAGGGTTTCCACCGTTCTCATTGAGTACCTACCAGATAAGGGTCACTTATAGGTTGTCCTTAGCTGTGGCATGGTATTGACACACCTTAAGTCGGGGCAGAGATTGGACCCTATCTTAGCCATAATGGCATACATGGGGCATATCGGTTAAACACTACTTCCCACAGTTTCAGTATCAATCTTAGTAAAAGAACTCAGGGTGTTCTTGAGATTTCAGTATATACAGGACTGTCAGATACAGTCGTCCATGTTATCAATTTCAGTATCAGTCATGACAGTTAATAGTAAACCATGTATTAGCTTACAGGTCATGCTATCACGTATTCACGGTCCCAATTTCTATATATGTGTGTTTGCACTTCCACGTTCATATTAATCAGTCAGTGTTATTCATTCATGAAACCTTTTATGTTCAGCCTACCTTACTCGTATACTCAGTACTCCAGTTGTACTGACGCATTTGCACTATGGTGCTTTATTTTCATGTTACACCATAGGTTCCGAGACACGAGCTCCAGTCCAGTAGTAGCGATAGTATTCTAGTCGCAGAGACACAATGGGTCCTCATTGATTCAAGGAAAATATGATTTGATTTATTTATTTATTTCTTTATTTCAGTTTTACGGAGTAAGTTGGAAATATGTTCCTTCAACTCCTTACTCAGATAGTTTAGAGGGTTTTAGATTTATGTTCAGATTAAGTTGTTTTGGGTATTCTCACCCATATGATTGTATTCAGTTGAACCTTATGGCCCTACAGTTCTATGTATTCTGCATTATTATATCATGATTTGCAGTATACAGATACAAATATCAGTCATGGGTTAGCTTGTGGTCCCTCAGGGTCATGAGCACCGTGTAGCATTTTGGTTCAGCTTGTGGTCCCTCGGGGTCATGAGCACCGTGTATCATTCTGGTTTAGTAAATCAAGGTGCTACAAACTTGGTATTAGAGCCTAAGGTTCAATAGAGTCCTAGGAAGTCTTAAAGCCACATCTAGTAGAGTCTTGTACATGGGTGTGTTGTGCGCCACATTTTATGTGCGGGAGGATATAAGATATTTTAGGAACAGTCCCCTTTCTTCATTGTTCATGTCATGCTAGTGAGCATAATCATAAGATAAACTCTCAGTCTAATCCATTCTTCTCTTATTCCAGACAATGGTCCCAAAGAGAAGAAACTAGCCAGCTCCTCAGCCCAAAGATCCTTTGGGTGAACATGTTTCCCATGCGGAGTTTAGAGCCGTATTTACCACCCTTGCTCAGTCTATGGCTGCATAGAATAAATGGCCACAAGTCATTACGGCCAATCCAGTGGCCACTCCCAAAGCAGCTAGGGTTCAGGACTTTACCCGGATGGACCCTCTATCTTTCCATGGGTCTAAGTCTGATGAGGACCCTCAGGAGTTCATTGACCAAGTCCAGAAGGTCATCGACATCATGGGTGTTAATCTTATTAAGAGTGCTGAGTTAGCCTCCTACCAGTTACAGGATGTTGCTCATGATTGGTACAAACAATGGAAGTCTGAGTGGTTAGATGATACAGGCCCTATTGAGTGGGAGAAATTTGTCACAACCTTCTTAGACAGATTCTTTCCCCAAGAGCTGAGGGAAGCCAAAGTTCTTGAGTTCATCAACCTCAGGCAGGGGTATATAACATTTAGGGAGTATTCTCTCAGATTTACTCAGCTAACCAGGAATGATCCTCATGTGGTTGTAGATAATAGAGCTAAGATGAGCAAGTTCATGTCAGGGGTCAATGATAGCGTGGTAAATGAGTGTAGGTCTACGATGCTGATCGGTGATATGACCTTAGCAAGACTAGTGACCCATGCCCAGCAAGTAGAAGAGCAGAAGTTTAAGACTAGGGAGAGGTAGAACAAGAGAGCAAGGTCAGGTAATTTCAACTTTGCTCACCCCAAGTCAGATGGAGGAAACCATTCAAAGTTTTGCTCCAAGTCAGCCATTCCAGCTCCTTCCTCTGCCAGCGCTCCAGTGCCAAAGTTCATAGATGGCAATAGTAACAAAGTACCAGGCTCTAAATCTCAGGGCAGTGTTAGTAGTGCCTGAATGAAACCCCTTTGTAAGACTTGTGGTAAGAACCATAAGGGCATTTGTAGAGCCGGTAGTGATATCTGTTTTGGTTATGGCAAGCCAAGCCACAGGATTAGGGAGTGTTTGCAGTCAAGTCTTTAGGGTCAGCAAAATCATTATACAGCTCAGTCTAGTCACCTGAACAAGCAGGGTACCATTTCCAGTGCTACCAGTGGGCAACGGCCAAACAGACTCTATGCTCTTCAGTCCTGGTAGGATCAGGAAAATTATCCTGATGTTGTTACTGGTATGTTACAGATTTTCCATGTTCATGTTTATTCTTTGCTAGACCCAGGTGCATCTTTGTCTTTTGTTACTCTATACATAGCAGTCGATTTCATAATCAGTCCTGAAGTCCTAGAAAAGACGTTCTTAGTCTCTACCCCAGTGGGTAAAACCATCATAGCCCGGCGGGTATACAGGAACTGCCCGGTTATGTATCTTAAAAATCCACGTCAGCAAATTTAATGGAGATAGAGATGACTGATTTTGATGTCATTCTTGGCATAGATTGGCTTTATTCCTGCTATGCCACAGTTGACTGTAGAAATAGGATATTTCAATTTTAGTTCCCGAATGAGCCCATCCTAGAGTGGAAGGGTAGCATTTCAGCGTTTAGGGGTCAACTCGTTCCCTACCTTTGGGCAAGGAAAATGATTTCTAAGGGGTGTGTGTATCATCTCGTGCATAATAAAGATTCCAATTCTGAATATCCTATCCTCGAAATAGTCCCTGTTGTTAATGAATACTCAGATGTCTTTCCCTAAGATCTTCCAGGCATTCCTCCCGAAAGGGAAATAGACTTCAGTATAGACCTTCTTCTGAATACTCAAGCTATTTCTATTCCGCCATACAGAATGGCACCAGCAAAACTAAAGGAACTAAAAGATCAGTTGAAGGATCTCTTAGATAAAGGATTCATCAGACCCAGCGTTTCCCCATGGGGTGCTCCACTATTATTCGTGAGCAAGAAAGACGGTTTTCTCAGGATGTGTATTTCTTACCATCAACTCAACAAGGTCACAGTCAAGAACATATATCCTTTTCCCAATATTGATGATCTATTTGACCAACTTCAGGGTGCTAGTTACTTCTCTAAGATAAACCTCAGATCAGGCTATTATCAACTCAGAGTTAGAGAATATGACATTTTGAAGACAACTTTCCGTACTCGATATGGTCACTTTGAATTTTTAGTCATGTCATTTGGTCTTACTAATGCCCCTGCAGCTTTTATCGATTTGATGAACCGTGTGTTCAAGATGTACTTGGACATGTTTTTCATAGTCTTCATAGATGATATTCTGGTCTATTCTCGCACAGAGTGTGATCATGCAGACCATCTCAAGATTGTTCTTCAGACTCTGAGGGATCACCAATTATTCGCTAAATTCAGAAAGTCTGAATTTTGGCTAAGATCAGTAGCATTCCTTGGCTATATTGTTTCTGGTGATGGCATTAGAGTAGATCCTTAGAAAATTAAGGTAGTAAAAAACTGGCCTATACCAGTATCTCCATTAGATATTAGGATTTTCTTGGGTTTGGCTTGCTATTACAGATGGTTTGTCAAGGGATTTTCTTCTATTGCATCTCCCATGTACAGATTGACTCAGAAGAAGATTAAGTTTCAGTGGTCAGATTCATGCGAGAAGAGATTTCAAGAATTGAAGACTTGACTCACCTCCACTCCAGTTCTAGCTATTCCAGATGGTTCAAACGGTTTTGTAGTCTATTATGATACATCCAGAGTGGGTTTAGGTTGTGTCCTTATGCAGCATGGTAAGGTCATAGCCTACGCCTCCAGTCAGTTAAAGCCACATGAGAAGAATTATCCTACTCATTATCTTGAGTTAACAGTGATATTTTTTGCCTTGAAGATTTGGAGGCATTATCTCTATGGAGTTCATGTAGATGTCTTCACAGACCATAAAAGCCTCCAGTATGCCTCTTCCCAAAAAGATCTCAATATTCGCTAGAGAAGGTGGTTAGAGCTCTTAAAGGATTACGACATGAGTGTTATTTATCACCCGGGTAAGGTCAATGTTGTGGCCGATGCTCTCAGTCGACTCTTCATGGGTAGTATTTCTCACGTTGAGGATAGTAAGAAAACGATGGAACAGGAGATCCATCAGCTTACCATACAAGGCATTCACTTAGTCGATTCTTCAGAGGGTGGTGTATGCGTTCATAGTAGTTCTGAGTCATCTCTAGTTTCCAAGGTGAAAGAGAAACAAGACAGGGATCCTAGCCTTGTCAAGCTCAAAGAGTCAGTTCAGAATCAAAAAGTTAAGGTTTTCTCCTCAGGGGGAGATTGTGTTCTTCATTGTTAGGGTCGTCTATGTGTTCCAGGTGTAGATGAATTGAGGCAGCAAATACTTGTAGAAGCACATGGTGCACAATACTCTATTCATCCAGGGGCCACTAAGATATACTGCGACATGAAAGAGATCGATTGGTGGAGTGGGATGAAGAGAGATATTGTAGAGTTTGTGGCTAAGTTCTCTACATGTCAGCAGGTTTAGATAGAGCATCAGAAACCTAGTGGTTCCATGCAAGAGTTCATCATTCCTACATGGAAGTGGGAAGAAGTTAAAATGGACTTCATGATAGGTTTTCCTAGAACTCATCATTAGCATGATTCAGTCTGGGTCATTATATATAAAATGACCAAGTCAGCTTATTTCCTTCCTGTTCGTACATTTTATTTTGCCAAGGATTATGCAAAACTCTATATCAGGGAGTTAGTTCGATTACACAGTGTTCCACCGTCTATCATCTCAGATAGAGGTACCTAATTCACTTCTCACTTTTGGAAACCTTTCCAAAAGGGTCTCGGTACCCAAGTCCATCTCAGCACAGCATTTCATCCTTAGAATGATGGTCAAGCAGAGAGGACCATTCAGACTCTTGAAGTTATGCTAAGGGCGTGTGCAATTGACTTTAAAGGAAGTTGGGACAACCACTTGCATTTGATTGAGTTTGCATACAATAATAGCTATCATTCTAGTATTCAGATGGCTCCATTCAAAGCTCTCTATTGTAGGAGATGTAGATCTCCGATTGGTTGGTTTGAAGTTAGTGAGGCCTCAATCATTGGTCCTGAATTAGTATTCAACGCCTTAGATAAAGTTCAATTGATCAGAGAGAGACTCCAGGCTGCTCAGAGGTAATAGAAGTCCTATATAGATGTTCGTAGAATGGATCTAGAGTTTGAGGTCAATAACTATGTCTATCTTAAGATCTATCCCATGAAGGGAGTGAAGAGGTTCGGCAACAAAGGGAAACTCAGTCCTCGATATGTCGGTCCCTTCAGAATTCTTTGTTGCTTCGGCAAGGTAGCTTATGAGCTTGAGTTGCCTTCAGATCTAGCCTTAGTCCATCCAATCTTCCATATATCATTGCTAAAGAAGTGCTTAGGTGACCTAGCAGTTGTTGTTCCTATTCAAAGCATCGACATTCAGAATAGCCTCTCTTATAAAGAGATTCCAGTTGAAATCTTAGATTATCAGACTCGTAGATTGAGGAACAAAGAAGTCCCTCTAGTCAAGGTTCTTTGGCGAGATCAGTCTCATTAGGGAGATACTTAGGAAGTAGAAGCAGATATGCGTACCAAGTATCCTCACCTCTTCCCTGCCAATTCAGATCATGCTCAAGGTAACAGTTCTTCTTAATCTTATTCAGTTCACTTTCATATATCTAGTATAAACTTGGTACCTAATAACCATTTCATACTCAGTCATGCATTCATGTGTCAGTTATCCAGGCATCAGATATGCACGAGCTTAGTATGTTTAGCATATCAGTCATGAGATCAAGTTTCAGTTCTTCATGTTCAGTTTAGGTTCTATTGTCTTATATCCCTTCTTAGTAAATTCTCATTCGAGGATGAGTGTTCCTAAGGGGGAGATATTGTAATACCCCACATACTTCTAAGCTAGGAAGTGAATAAGTATTCCTACGTATGAAATCTCCTATCCTGTAATTCATACCTGAGTACATGACTTACAATGAATATCCTAGTAATAGGAAAGCTTATGATGCATTAAGCATGTTCATATGAGTCACTTAAGGTAATACAAGCTAAGAGTTTTTGAATCCATCAAGTTTTGGTGTTCAATTTTGCAAGGGTCATCTTTGAACGAGTATAACTCGATGTTAATGTGGTTTTTTTGCTTATTTAGACCCACCAAATTGTATAGAATTGAATTAGCTTTCCAACGATACCAATTTTGCCTTAATCCAATACCCGAGCAAAAAGTTATGCCCATTTTCGTAAGAGACAGTAAGCATAGGCGATTGGTTAGGCCCCACCCAACCCAAGCATAGGCAATTGGTTAGGCGCTGACCAACCCAAACATAGGCGATTGATTAGGAGTCGACCAACCCAAGCATAGGCGATTGGTTAAGCGCCGTCTAACCAAGCATAGGCGATCACTTTTCCGCCGCCTAAGTCAATTCCAAGTGCCAAAAACACTCCGTTTTGAGTTATTTTAAGGGTAATTATGTCTTTTAACACTCTTTACACGTCCCTAAACTTAACCCTACGAAATATAAAGCTTGTAAACATCTTTCAACCCTATTATCATCTCAAAGCTCATCATCTAAGAGCACTAAAAGAGAAAAACAACTAGGGTTGCATAATTAAGCTTGAAGATCCGATTTAAAAGAAATTCCTCCGTCAATCATCAATAATATTTCCTTCTAAGGTATGCGTCAGTTGATTTATGGATCTCTTTCATTCATAAAGCTCAAAAACCCTCTTTTTCATTATAAAGTATGATTTTTATGTTATTGGGTGTTGATGATCCTGTTGTTGATATTGGGTGATTCCCAAGATGGAATCTTTATATGTTTTTTTTTTGAATTTTATGATATCATATGAGTTGGAAACATCTAAATTTGGTTGTTCATGATGTTTAATTTGATGATTTTACCTATGATTAAGATGTGCATGTAAGGCGTTTGATAAAATGCCTAAGAAACTAGAAATCATGCAGTATAGCTAAATTGTGACTAAGTGAAGGATTCATGATATGCCGTTCCGATCCAATGACTTCTATGTTGATAATGTTCCTTGTAAATGTTGTTGGAATACTCATGAACTATTCTTATGAGATTATGCTATGTTTACTTGCAAATCCTACTTATGAACAAGATGTATGATAACCATGCAATCCATATGAACTTCTATGTTATTGGTATGTGTTGCAAATATGATTATGCAATAACATGATATTAAGATTGTGCCAGTACTCCATGTGATATGAAACCCTTTCCATGCAATACATTGTTGATAACCATGCTTAGAATGAGATCCCTACTTATGATATTATAAATTATGGACTCTACTCTTATGATCAAGCCAGTCATGTGTGTCAGTTTCCTTCCATGGAGTCCTAGGGGTACTTGTACCCAAAAACTATAGATGTGTGCCTAGATCCATGTGATGTTTCACGATATCCGAACTCAAGCTATGATTCCATAGACTTCAGTCAGTCATGTGACTCAGGAAAACCTTATGATCTTAGTCAGTTGTCAGATATAAGTAACATTCTTCCAGTCAATGGTATTCATTAAGATTAAGTCATGTACGATTAGTTATTCATATCCAGTCCCTACAGATGGGAGTAGAGGTTAGTACCAAGTGAACCCAAGGATGGAAACTCACCCGCCAGTTCAGGGTGTGATTCTTAGCAGTCATCCTTGTGCTCCAAAACTACATAGCCAGTAGAGGTTGAGACATATTAACCCATCAGATTAGGATTGATGAGGTGGCTTAACCCGTCAATTTAGGGTTTCCACCATTCTCATTGAGTACCCACTAGATAAGGGTCACTCACAGGCTGTCCTTACCCATGGCATGGTATTGAAACCCCTCCAGTCAGTGCAAAGATTGGACCCTAGCTTTGCCATAACGGCATACATGAGGCATGTTGGTTAAACCAGTATCAGTCTTAGTAAAAGAACTCAGGGCATTCTTCAGATTTTAGTATATACAGGACTGTTAGATACAGTCGTCCATGTCATCAGTTTCAATAGCAGTCATGACAGTTATCAGTAAACCATGTATTAGGTTACAGGTCATGCTATCACGTATTCATAGTCCTAATTTCTATATATGTATGTTTGTACTCCCGTGTTCATATTAATCAGTCAGTGTTATTCATGCATGAAACCCTTTATGTTTAGCCTACCTTCCTGGTATATTCAGTGATCTAGTTGTACTGATGCATTTGTGCTATGGTTCTTTCTTTTCATGTTACACCACAGGTTCCGAGACACGAGCTCCATCCCAACAGTAGCGGTAGCAGTCCAGTCGCAGAGACACAGTGGGTCCTCATAGGTTTGAGGACAATATGATTTGATTCATTTATTTATTTCTTTAGTTTAGTTTTACGGAGTTAGTTGGAGACATGTTCCTTCAACTCCTTACTCAGATAGTTTAGAGGCTTTCAGATTTATGTTCAGATTTACGTTCAAATTGAGTTGCATTGGGTATTCTCACCCATATGATTGTATTCAGTTGAATCTTATGGCCTTATAGTTCTATGTATTCCGCATTATTATATCATGATTTGCAGTATACATATACAAATATCAGTCATGGGTTAGCTTGTGATCCTTCGGGGTCATGAGCACCGTGTAGCATTCCGATTCAGCAAATCGAGGTGTTACAAAACCCTTGATTTTTCATATCCTTAATTTCTTTACAGGCATTCAATTTCCTCCACAAAACAGTCACATTCACTGGGAGAATCCGTATTTAATTTCATCCTCAAGCAATTACTTCATGTCAATTTCGTTTCTTCTTTAATTTATTAAGGTAATTTATCTTAATTTCCATTCTTTTCAACTTATTGAGGTATGGATTAGGTCTTTTTTTGCTTGTTGAGGTATGAAATAGATTGATTTCAATAGAATTGCCCTTAACTAATGATGTAGCGTGAGTTTGTGTTGTTACTTGGAACTCATGGGAGTTGTTTCTGTTAACCAAGGTCACCCTTTTACCTCTCTCTGAATCCCTGGGCATAACATTCCATCTAAGAGTTTTAATAATTTGAACAACTTCACTTATGTGCCTTGGATCCTTAGAATGAAATGAAACTTCCTTCAAATAAATAGATCTCTGACTCTTAAAAGTAATTGCATCGATAGGTATAAAACGAGTACCAGGGACGTTAAAAACTATTCGTTATTTCTCTACCTTATCATTTTTAACATTAATGATCAACCCAGACTCCTGTAACTCAAGACCAATCCCAGTCCCAGTTGATTTAGTCAGGTTACTAACAAATTCAAGAACATCTCTCTCAACCACTGCAAGATCTATTTCACGATTCATAATAAGTTTCTTATTAAAATATATAAACACATACGAGTGTTGATATTTGGTGGGCCGTTAAATGTTTTCTAGTAATGACAAAATAAAGACTAGGTGTTTATTTTTTGTGTGTTATTAATATGTGTAGTTTGATGGAAAGGTGTCCTTTGCTTCTCTTTCTTGCTCTGTTTTCCTCTATTTTTAGACTCCTTCGTGCCAGTGCTGGCAATGCCAATCCAATTTACAAGAACCACTTTATCTGATATGGAAATAATGGGATTGCCTTAGTGATTTTCCTTACCACTGTATGCTTGCCAGAGAGGAAAAATATAAGAAAGTTGTTCTTAAGCCTATCAAATATCATGGAAAATGGCCTTTCCAACGTGTTAATAGAATCCAGGTTATTCACATAATTAGGAGTAGCATTCCTCCCTATTAAGCATGCTAGTTCTAGGCTCTATTATGGTTACTATCCTAAACTAAGTCTTTCATGTCCAAGAACCTATTTCTATAGCTCTTTCCGATCTTAACCTTATTGTACAATTCCATGGATAGGTTTCCTTTTTTATTTTGGTGAATTACAAGCTGCCCTTTAGGACAAACATAAAGCCATATTATGAGTTCACAGGCTTGTGGCATATTTATGGTATATTCTCTCAAGCCATATATAGTTGTGGCTTTATTTTTCTAATTTCTGTATCATATTTTTCTATCCTATCGAGCCATATATATGTGTAACCCTATTTTCTCTAATTTCTGAATCATACTATTCTGGAAATTTTCTAATGAGAAAAATAAGTACATGATTTTAATGCATGTATATGGTTTTTATGAAACTTTAATCCTCTAGGCTGCTTTGATTTATGTCCAAGTCTACTTTTTGGTTTCTTAGGCCATCAATTGGCTTCACGAATATGCACAATATAGGTTGTATACCAAAAATAAATTCAAGTATCTTTTATTAATCTATAACACTTCCTTTTGATGTTATGTTCACTTCATGCCCTTTGATCTTTGAACTGCTGGTTTTACAGGGCTTGTGTTAATCAATGTGAGGCCGGGGGTCTATCAGAAACAACCTTTATACTTCTTCGGATGTAGTGGTATGGACTGTGTACATTCTACCCTCCCCAGACCCCACTATATGCCAATATATTGGGTTTGTTGTTGTTGTTGTTGTATTAATGTGTATAGTATCTTACTGATCCCTTATAAGATACACTTGTTGTTAATCTCATTGTTTTATCCTCTTTACATTATGGCGCTTGAGAATAAAAAAGACATGAATTTTTGTCCTTCTACAGAATGAGCTAGTAGAGTATTAGTATTTAGATGATATGAATCTCCAAGATATAAATGTTTTTAGTCTTATCATTAGATCTTTTTAGAAAGATTGATCATTGTTTTGACTCTATTTTGATTGTATGCTGATCTAACATTTGGTATATGCATGTATTTAGAATGGATAAGGATATTCTGAATAGCAAGTTTAAAATTGAAATGGTAACATTAACCTTTTTAAGGTACTATTTCTACTTTACCTTTTCATTGATTTCTGGTTTTCAATAGTTGTATGAAAAACATAATTTTCATGTATGTATCATGATGACAATGACAAGTCTTGGTGTTTTTTTCCCTATTATATAGTATTAGTGATTAGAGTACACATGTCATCTTTGTTTATTATTTGTCTAAGTGAAGAAGATACATCCACTTAATTTTGACGACAAAGTGTTGGTCCTTCAAAAATATACTATTTTTGAAATATTCAATACATCCACTTATTGCTTATGTCTCATGAATGTTGTCATTCAACATATTTATTCTATTTCAGAGTGCACAATATGAATAATTCTAACCGTGAGTGGATGTATGATAGATTGTTGGAAGATAGATTCATAAATCCTAGGTTTATTGATGGGGTTGAGAGCTTTGTTGAATTTTCTAAAACTCATCTAGAATGTATGGATGATGAAAAATTAAGATGTCCTTGTAATCATCGTAAGTGTCAAAATAAAAATATTTTAGATGAGTTTACAGTTATGACACATCTTGGAAATAATGGATTTGTACTAAATTATTATCATTGGAATCATCATGGAGAAAGTTATATTCCAGGGCCAAGTGTGTTTAGTAATCATCAAGAAGAAGCTTTAGCTTCAAGTGAAACTGTGAATTCTTAGTCTCATAATGAATTTAGAACTATGGTTTTTGATGTTCCTGAGCCTGCTTTTGACGGTAACATAGAAGAGGATTCAAATCCCACAACACAAAATATTTATAATTTGCTCAAAGCATCGAAACAAGAAATTTGGCCAAGAAATCCACATGGACACACACAACTATCTGTCGTTGCTTATCTATTGAATCTAAAGGCGGAATATTATTTTTCTAAAATATTGTATTATGAGTTATGTGAATATATATCAGAATTTATGCCAACTAATAACATAATGATAGATAGCTTTTATAGTACCAAAAAACCAATGAGAGGATTGGGCTTGCCGGTTGAAAAAATTAATTGTTGCAAAAATGGTTATATGCTTTATTGGTGGGAGGATAGTGAACTTGTCAATTGTAATTTTGGTTCTCACCCATGATTTAAGAGATCAAAACATCAATGCTCCAAGAAAAAAACTAATATTTCTTATTAGAAGATATATTATTTTCCTTTAGCTCCGCTTTTACAAAGATTGTATGCATCCGATGCTACAACAAAACATATGATATGGTATTCTGAGCATGAAAGGGATGGTGTGATGCATCATCCATCTGACTCTCCTACTTGGAAATAGTTTGATTAGGCGCACCCTTCTTTTGCATCTGAAGTGATAAATGTTAGATTGGGTTTGTCAATTGATGGTCTTTAACCTTTTGGTCAATTTGGCCAACAATATTCTTCTTGGCCTGTGATAATTACACCATATAATTTGCCACCTTGGATGTGCATGAAGGATGAATACATGTTTTTGTGTGTGATTATACCTGGTACCGAAAATCCAAAATAAAAAATCGATGTCTTTTTGCAACCTCTCATTCAAGAGTTAAATGAATTATATGAGGGAATTCAAACATATGATGTTTCAAGTAAGAATAATTTTCAAATGAAAGTTGCATTGATGTGGACAATGAGTGATTTTCCTGCATATTCAATGTTATCGGGTTGGAGTATAGTAGGAAAATTAGCTTGTCCTTCTTGCAAGAAAGATTCTAATGATTTTTCACTACCCAATGGTAGAAAGATCTAATGGTTTGATAATCACAGAAAGTTCTTACCACCAAATCATCCATGGCGATGAAATAAAAAGTGTTTCAAGAGAGGTCAAACAGGTCCATGGGTCTTCATGGACATATACAACTATCACATAGCATGCATAGTTTTATCATCTAGTATAACAAACTACTCATATGAGATGTGTACCAGTTAGGCTAATTGGTCAAATTAAATTTATGCCCTAATTATTATTATACTATAAAAAGAAAAGAACGTTTCTTAATACGTGAGATTTTGCAAATCAAAATATAGAAAAGGGAAAGAAGCGAAAACTCAACCTTGCAACATTGCTCAAGTTTTTAATTTCTTTATGTACTAAAAGAGTGTTCTTGAGTTAAGTCATGCTCTATAATTAAATTACTCGTGTTTTAAAAGTAATGCTTTCTTTGTGTTCTTGAGAGTTCTTAGGTAGAGTTACATGAGTTTGAGATTGGTTAGAGTTAATAAATATCAAGGGGAATTCTTGCTAGTATTTTCAAGGTAGGTTTGTAATAGAGTTGTTATAAACTAGTTGAGCCTAGAGTAAGGTTCATATCGAGTCTGTAATCAAGTTTTGATTATAGTAGATTATTGAGAAATTGTGAGGGTAAGAAGTGGTTTTTTCACCCTAGAGCAAGGAGGTTTTAATATTAAATTATTGTGTTCTTTATTTTTCTACAGGGTTTTGGCTTCTCAGTACTTTATAATTTTATTACCTGTATCTGACTCTAAGGGACCTGGTCCCTTATAGTGTAGTGCAACCCCCTTACATTTCAATAATCCGTATCAGAGCCAGAACACTCTAAAAGGTTCATGCCTATAGTGATTTATTGATCATGGATGCTCCACCAAATCTAGAAGAAGCGCAATCTATAATTAGACCACCCCACTTTAATGGGTGGTGGAAAACTATGATGTATGACTTCATTATTGTTGAGGATAATGAGATAATAGATGTATTCTTGATGGTCCATATGTGCCTATTAGAGTTTTAAAGAAGGAGACATAATAAAGATGGTTGTCAAAACCAGGAGAGAGTTTAGTGATGAATATAGAAAGAAGGTTGAGAAGAATTACAAAGAAAAGAAGTTACTTGTGTATGACATAAGACCTGATGAATATAATAGGATCTTTCCTTGCGAAAATGCTAAGGAGATCTAGGATTACCCAAATACAACTCATAAAGGAACAACTGATATGAAAGACTCAGAAGTTGACATATTGACTACTCAGTATGAAACATTTTCTATGAAAGAAGGAGAGACAATTCAAGAAATGCAAACAAGATTCACTTCTATCACAAATTTGGTACACTATTTACGAAAAGTGGTTCCTTCATATAAGAAAGTTAGAAATATTCTAGGTGTTCTACCTAAATCCTGGGAAAGCAAAGTGGATGCTATCAATGAGGCAAGGAACCTGAAAGGTCTTACTATGGATGAACTTATTGGTAATCTAAAGACACATGAACTCAAAAAGAAGCAAGGGCAATAAAAGAAGGAAGTTAAAAGGGAAAAATCTCAGGCATTGGAGGCTTTTAAGTCAGATTCAAGTGAAGACGATAATGATGTTGCTTATTTCGAAAAGAGAATTATTAGAGCAATAAAAAAAGTGGTCAGTTTCAAAGAAGAGGATCCAGCAGTATAAAGGGAGGCACGGTTAAGGTTTGTCACAAATATGGAAGTTCTGAACATTTCATTAAAGACTCTCCAATGCACAAATTAAATTATCAGGAAAATCTCAAGCTTAGAGGTAACAAAGAAAAGAACAGGGACCAGGTCCCTATAAAATAAAGAAGAAATGCTACAACTAATTATTCGGAAAAGCAAGCCCTAGCGGTATGGGAAGATTCCTCAAGTGAATCAGATGAAGCTAAAAAGGCAGAAGATACGTTTATACTAGCTATGAAGGAGTGTAAATTTACCTATGATTTCTCATTTGATCTTATGTAAAACACTGATTAAATGAAGAAAATTAGGTAACTCTCACTGACTGTAAAACCCCGCAAAATTCCCTCATAGTTTGAGCCTTAAAGCATGTTGAGTGAAGTGTCATTCTATCCTTAAGAGTTTAAGAGATGTCTACCCAAGTGTGAAATCTTTTTACCCATCTGTAATTTCCTTAATCTCGACTTTTTTCATGTAGAGCATTGATTTAGCTTTCCAACAATACCAATTTCATCAAAATCCGACATCGAAGGAGGAAGTTATAGCCATTTTACTGAACGTTGTCGGAATCACCTAGGTTTGATAAATGATTCGATGGACCATCAAGTATGCAATGGAACATAAATCATACCATCAAAACCAAGGCAGTTACCCCCTTTTTTATCCATCGTGCGATGACCAAAAAGATAGACCGCTAATATTTCGATGGACTGTTACTTTGATCATTATTCGGAGGCAGTGTGGCCTCATCCTGGCCGTCGTGCGATAGCCAAAATGGAGGACCACCAAAATGTTGATGGACCATCACTGAGCCCATCGTAGCAAGGTAGTATGTCCCTTGTTTTGGCCAAATTACGACGGACGATCCGACGGACCATCAAACTTTTGATGGATCCGACAGACCGTCGAACTTTTGGCGGACTGTTGATTCTACCATCAAAGCCCCCATTGAGTATTTTTAACCTATTTTTAAAGGGATGCTTCGGTCTTTTCCCCTCTTTTAAACCATTCTATATATTCTATGTGAAGTAGCTGCGTTATTTTCCCATCTCTAACACTAATGAGCTACGATTTTCTCCTCCAAATCAAATTAAAACAAAATTATTCTCCAAGGAATCTAAGAACTCACCATGGATTCTTCAAATTGAGTTGATATTCAAGTTTCCTAAGTTAAGTGTGGCAAGAACCCTTTCTTTCAAGGATTAGAAGAAGAGTTTAGAGAAAGCTTGTTCATCCAATGTCATAATCTAAGGTATGTGGGGTTTTGATCAAGGGTATCCCTTTCACCCTTGTGCCCAAAAGTTGTATTTACATCATGATTTTCCTGAAATATATGAGGTTTTACATGAAATTTAATTAGAGTTTTTCACCCATTATTATTAAATGCATTATCTTGATAATCTCCATGAATTAAGAGTCAAATGGCATGATTTTTGCATGTTTTCTTGAGAAATTATAGTTGAGTATAAACCCCATGATTTTACTCCATGAGAATTTAATGTTTTAAATGTTTGAGATATTGAATCATATGAGTAAATTGAGATTGAGATAAATTGTTGAAATCCCTAGATTTCCATATGATTTATGAATATATATTCTATATATTATTCTTTTGATGAGCTTTAACCTGATATTGAACTATGGGTTAGAAAGCCCTATTTGGGACTTATGAATTTATGAACTCTTGTGCTATAAGCCCCCTTGATTTTTGTATTTTGAGATGATTGAGAAATGAATTGACCTAATGGTACTTGAGCTTTGAAATCCACTTCATTATATGAGATTATCGATTTGATCATTAGGTTCGTGGTGAACCATGAGATTATTCTAAAAGTGGATTTTTATTAGATAAGCGTATATAATCTAAAGGGAGTAGTATTTAGCACCAAGCGGGTAAGTCACTACGGTTTTTCACCCTAAAACTATGTGCCACTATAGTTTGGGCCTGAGGCCGAGTTTATGATGATTATGATTAGGCCCGAGGCTGAGTTTCATTTAGTGAACACTAGACCTAGGTTATACTCCCTGGTAGGAGTATGACGCTCCTCCCCAACATGGGGTCTTTTCCTTAAGAGGACAAAACATTGGACTCCATGTAGCTCGTATGGTTTATGTCGGTTACGAGAACCTCCCTTGCATTTCAAACTTGAAATTAGCTACTTCCTTAGAAAAGTAAAGTATTTTCCCTCTTATGATCTATTTTCCTACTAATGAGGTTGTAAAATGGTTTCCTAGCTAATGTATTTCCTTGATATGAAATATCTCTTCAAAAAGAAGTGTTATCCCTTGATTTGGTATTTTTCCATGAAACCTTGAGATTAGTTATTTTCACTAAACTAGAGTATCTTCCTTTTGAGATTGAATAATTTCCCTAAAGCTTGAAATGAGATATTTTTCTAAAGTGAATGAAATGCCTTCAAGTATGTTTCAAAGTGATATAATTTTGAATTCCCAGTATTTGAGTTTAAAAAGAGCTATGATATCTTAAGAACTAATGAAGTTTTACTCTCCTTGAGGCATATGCATGAGTTGCTAGTATTGTTTAACGCCTCTTTGTTCTTCAGTATTGAGAATAAGAGAAGATTTCTAATTTTAAGGTTAAAGAATGATGAATCATGAGATTTGTGTTATGTGCCTCATCTTACATGATTTATGAGCTTTACATTTGATACTTGTTCAAGCTATCTGAGTTATCAGATATTGCATCCGTGATTTGACTGAAAAAGGTTGATACTGTTTTATACATATGCATTCACCCCCATATACTCAGTACATTCTCAAGTACTGATCCACATATACGTCTATGTGCTATATTGTCTCATAATGTAGGTACAAATTATAGCATATATACCTTGTCTGATCAGTTCGCAGCTTCTACTTGGCAGGTGATGAGTCTCTTTGATTCAAGGGCTTGAGTCAATTATACGGTCAAGACTAGTGGTATTTTATTTTTCAGTCTTATTGAGTCGAGGTGCTTGGGAGTTATGACCCAACTACCAATGGTAAGTACTAGTAGATGCTTCATAGATAAGGGGTAGAAGTTGATATATTGGGTTTCAATTTTATTGTAAATAGTTGAGTTGTAGCCTTGTGACCCCAGTTTTGGTATTGAGCAAATTCCTATTAGAGTTATATTCCATCTTATTCTTTTGATTTTATGCATTTTATTCAATTATTTATTTGTGATGCCAAGTGAAGGGTTAGCTTGGGGTTCCTTATGACCCTAGGCACTGTGTAGCATCCCGAGGGGTGATTTTGGGTTGTTACAGATAGTATCAGAGCATAAAGTTCAAGTGTCCTAGGGTGTCTATGAAGCCATGTCTAGTAGAGTCTTGTAGAATGGTATGGAGATGTTTGTATTTTTCTTTGAGAGGCTACAATGCATTTACGAAAGGTCACCATTCTTTCTAGTCTTAGATCGTGCTATAGAGAGAATTTCTATGTGCTTACGTAAATCCTCAACTTCTTCTATTCAGTCCATCTCCATTTTATTTTCAAGGTTTCAAAAACAGTCAAGCTCGAATCTTTATAGATAGTAGTGGGATTGCAATCGAGTTAGAGGTACCCCATCAGTGTTTTTGAGTTCTGATGATTGAAGTGCTTTATTTTTGATTCATAGAAGTCGGGCACTAAGTCCAAGTCATAGGTGCTTTCAGATTCCTTATCCGAATCCATGTGGTGAAGCTATACTTCCTTACCTATTTATTACTCTTGAGATATCATTATTCCTATGTTCTAATTTTTTCCCAGATAATGTTCTCAGATTGGCTAGTAAGAAGCTTCAGAAGTCTCTTAAAGCAGCTTGATAAGAGCCTTGTAGTGTGTTAGAAGTCCCTCGTGATAAAAATTATTACCTCACTCTTATGAGTCTTGCAAGTGAAATAGAATGAGATATGTATTCTTAGATCATTGAATATTGTGTGTCAAGTTTCTATCTTTTGCAATATGTAATCTTGTTATTATTATCTATTCAAAAAGAGAAAAAATCAAGTCTAGTGAAGCCGTGTGGGGCTCTTTCGATTCACTAGCATAGTTGCTTTGTTATTCATCTTATTTTCTTATTCAAAACACAAAACCAAAGTCTAGTGAAGTCGTGTGATGCCTATTTTGATTCACTAGCAACTTGTTGTGCATCCTATTATTCTTATGTTGGTTGGAACTGGGGGTTTAGAGTGGTGGTGACAAGAGAAGCGGTAAGGGCCATTTGTTCAACCTATATGTATATATGTATAGCTAAATTTTGTTGCACATGTGTGGGCTATTAATGTAGTGTTATATCCTTGCTTGTTTGTTTGTATAAGGTAGACATGGAGTCATTAGTTAAGGGGAAATATTATTTGTTGATGTATGAAGTGAGTTGTTGATGGTAACTATTATGTTGGAAGGTACAGGTTATTGGTGAAAGTACTCAGTAAATGGGTGTTATTGATTTAGGCATCCCTGAGATTGTAGGTTGGAGTTTAGTTGAGACTTATAGGGTTATGTGCAATGTTGGGGCTGTATAAATATGTGGATAGTAATGATGTATAGAAGGAGGGTGTGTTGATGAATTGGAAATAAGATGGGCCATGTGATTGTGATAGATTATGAAGTTTGAGCGGGCATATGAATTTGATCTTTTGTTTCTTGACGTTCAAGTGAGATTAGCGCTAGACACTAAGCTGCAATGAATGGTGGTCATGAGAGTGGAGGCGGCAATTTCTTATTTTATGGTACTATTAATAGGGAAGTGATCTAATAGGGTTGAACAGTGTGTGCAAGGGCCTAAGTTTGTTTGATTCATAATAAAGTTTGATGTTGTATGTATACGGTAGAAGTACGCCAACGGTCCCATGGGGCTGTTTTGTTCTCGAGGATTATTGGATGTTGTCTAGTTAGTAGTAACACTAAGTTGCTAGGTGGAACTAGCGAGATTATGAATGAAGGTGTTGTGCGTGATTTTGATTCTCCTGGTTTAGAAACACAAGTTATAGGCGATGTAGTGGTAGGCTATGGCAGGAATGGTGTGGTTCTTCAGAGAATGGGAGATACTCGTTCTAAACATTAAGTAGTAAATGAAGACTATTGGGGTTATAGATGGATGATGTGTATCTCAAGAGGTAGTTTTATGAGTTGGCATCACACTTTGGGGAGTGATGTGATAGAGCATGATGTGGGGCAGTTATAGCTGACTGAGGACATGACCCTGGATAAGAAGATTTGGAGGAAAAACATTAGGATGGAGGGCTAAGGGTGTGGATGTGTCGTAGTCGATAATTAGGTGGACTTTTATTTCCTTGGTTTAGCAATATGCAATTTGTTATGAATGTTGTACCTATGTTGTTTTATGGTATCCTAGGATTTGAATGCTTTTGTATGCTGCCTTTTTATCCAGAGCCAAAGGTCTTTTGGGAATAGATTCAAGAAGGATTGATACTTGACCCTAGTCTCATTTTAGTGCTTTCTGTTGTCCCAGTACCTGCTCATCTTTTACATTTCTATTCCATTATCCTAATTCATGTTCATCTATATGATAAAGAATTAGGTACTTTCCTAGTCCTAAAATGAGTGGTTCTGGTGCATTTGGCAGTAGGGATCACATCCCATTAGTTTTGAACTCCAAATTTTGATCATACAACTCATGACTTAAGTACTCAAGCAATGCTTTTAATGATTCGCAAAACCCAGATTTGTATCATACATGTTCTTGGGCTAAACTGCTTTGATAAGTTTGTGATGTTAAAGGCCTCAAGATTTAGTTGAGTGCCAAGTAGGTGCAATGTTCCTTCATACTCCAGGTCCTCATGATCTAAATTTTCAACGACCTCTTCTTAGGTTACGATAGAGATAATGGACAGTTGTATTGATAGGAGAGAGTAGATGTGTCATGTTGGGAAAGATAGTCATATGTATAGGTTGACTCTTGAGTCCCTCTTGTCTAAGAAACTCTAGAACCCTTTTTGAAGTTCAAAGATTCTTATGTTTATGAGTTTTCATGATTCATATGAGTTGAAACTCATATTCATGCTATGATTGAGTTGTGACTCGTGTTTGTTTACAAGGTCATCAAGCTCTGACCCTAGTATGTGATATTTATGTGATATCCATGATAAACCCTTTTCACGTTGCTTGTTAGATGATGTGTTCATGCCAATTGAGTGAAGAAATTATTGAATAAGCAACACATGCTCCCCATATATTTGATGAAATGCTTATGTGAAGGAATTAAAGCTAATACGACATGTTGACTAGGAACCCCCTCCCCCATTTGTATGCAAGATCATGCATGCCAAATGTTTATTGAAAAGCTTCAGTGAATAAATTGTGACACGATAGATTGGAATTCCCCAAATTATGTGCTCTTTGATACATTCTAAGCCTTTGATACATGCAAGGTGTTTGATGGATGAGCTGTGATATGACAGGAAGTTTCCCAATTATGTGTTCTCCGATACATTCTAAGACCCCAAATACATGCTAAGTGCTTGATGCAAGACCTTGTTGAATGGAGTATGACCCAATAGCATTCCCCCTAAGTTATCGCGTGCTTATAATCCCTAAATTCTTGAAGTGACACCTTAGTAATTGTGATGGTGAATGAATGCCCATGGTTATGAATGGTTATGTTTTACCTTTCTGTTATCGAGTCCTGGGGGTATATGTACCCGATAATTTAGCTGCTGTCTAGAGCCCGTGTCCGTCTTTGTGATGATCTCAGTCGAGCCATGATTCTCAGAAATTCATGAGTTATAGAACTCAGGACTCTCATAAAGTTATAGAACTTGAGTAATAGTGGTATCGTTAGCACTCTAGCTTTGATTGTATACTTTACTCAGATCTAGTAATATATACATGTTCAATGCAAACCATAGTAGTATTCGAGTACTCTATTCAAAGTTCAGTAATATTCCATCAGATAGCGGAACCAAACAAATTTGGATATTCATATGAGTCGACTTAATTAAAGCAGCTTCAGTATCATCAGTTCCTGAGGTCACTCGCCGGAGAGGACAGACCTTAACCTCTGTACTCAGTTATCTATATCGAGAGGTCCAGTTATTCAGTATCAGTGTCATCGGACCCCGAGATCATCCGCCAGATATTCTTGATCTCAGATTCAGTTTAGTATCCTTATTATTCAAAGATCACCCGTTATATAGGCTTGATCTCAATTTCGGGCTTGGTTGATTATCTTCTTTGGCAGATTTAGAGATTTCCCCACTACATAGGTCTAGTCTCAGATATAATCATTTCTCATCATTGACAGAAAGTTCAGGTATCATTTGTTAGGAAGGTTTGATCCCAGATTTAGTCAGTCGAAAATCGCAAGTGCTAAATACATTATGAGCTAACTCTTCGTTATAAGACTAACGCAAGTTAGCCCAAATTCAGATGAAGGTACCACCCATCGTTCATTCAGTTCCTCTCTAATTTGAGATTCAGTATACAGTTGTTCCAATCGTAAATAAATGCATTCTTCGAGTGTGCCGAGTTTGAAAAGGTATAGATTCAGTGTAACAAGTATTTCAGCTATGCACCCTCAGTTCTCTATGTATTTCCAATCCTGACTATCAACGTTCGAGGATGAATGTTCCCAAGGAGGAGATATTGTAAAGCCCCACAATATTCCCTTATAGTTTGAGCCTTAGAGCATGTTGAGTGAAGTGTTATTTCGGCCTTAAAAGTTTGAGAGGTGTCTTCCCAAGTGTGAAATATTTTGAACGTTGTGGAATTTCCCTAATATAGACTTTTTTCAATGTAGAGTATTGAGTTAGCTTTCCAACGATACCAATTTCAGTAAAATCCGACATCGAACGAGAACGTTATGGCTGTTTTACTGAACGTTGTCGAAATCGCCTGGTTTGAAGGACGATTCGACATACTATTAAGTCTGCAATGGACCGTCAATCATCCCATTGAAACCAAGGCAGTGACCACTTTTTCTAGCCATCATGTGATGGCCAATCTAACAGACCACCAATATTTCGATGGACTGTCACTTTGACCATCGTTCTGAGGTAGTGTGGCCTCATCCTGTCCATCGTACGATGGCCAAAATGGTGGACCACAAAAATTTTGATGGACCATCGCTGAGACCATAACAGCGAGGCAGTATGTCCCTTCTTCTGGCCATCTTGCGATGGACGATCCGACAAACCGTCGAACTTTTGACGAACCATTGATTCGACCGTCGTAGCCCCCGTACAGTATTTTTAACCCTTTTTTGAAGGGATATTTTGATATTTTCCCCTCTTTTAAGCCCTCCTATATATTCTATGCAAAGAAGCTGCCTCATTTTTCCATCTCTAACACTAATGAGCTAAGGGTTTTCTCCTCCAAATCAAATCAAAAAAAAATTCTTCTTCAAGGAATCTAAGAACTCACCATCGATTCTACAAATTGATTTGAGATTCAAGTTCCCTAAGTCAAGTGTGGCAACAACCCTCTCTTTCAGGGATAAGAAAAAGAGTTTAGAGAAAGCTTGTTCATCCAATGTCATAATATAAGGTATGCGGGGTTTTGAACAAGGGTAACCCTTTCACCCTCATGCCCAAAAAGTTTATTTACATCATGATTTTCCTGAAATCTATAAGGTTTTACATGAAATTGAATTGGGGTTTTTCACCCGTTATTATTGAATGCATTATCTTGATATTCCCAATCAATTAAGACTCAAATGGCATAATTTTTACATGTTTTCTTGAGAAATTATAGCTGGGTATAAACCCGATGATTTTACTCCATGAGAAGTTAATGTTTGAAATGTCTGAGATATTGAAACATATGACTAAATTGAGACTTGAGAAAAATTTCTAAAATTCCTAGATTTCCATATGATTTATGAATCTATATGCTATATATTATGCTTTTGATGAGCTTTAACTTGATATTGAACTATGGGTTAGAAATCCCTATTTGACACTTGTGAATTTATGAACTCATATGCTATAAGCCCCCATGATTTATGAACTTTACATTTGATACTTGTTCAAGCTATGTGAGTTATCCCATATTGCATCCATGATTTTACTGAAGAAGGTTGATACTATTTTATAAATGTGCATTCACCCCCATATACTCAGTACATTCCCAAGTGTTGATCCATATATACATCTATGTGCTACATTTTCTCATAATGTAGTACAAATTGTAGCATATGTACCATGTCCGATCAGTTCGCAGCTTCTAGTTGGCAGGTGATGAGTCCTTTTGATTCAAGGGCTCGAGTCAGTGATACAGTTGAGACGAGTGGTATTTTCTTTTTCAGTCATATTAAGTCGGGGTTCTTGGGAGTCATGACCTAACTACCCATGGTCAGTACTAGTAGAGACTTCATAGATAGTGGATAGAATTTTATCTATTAGGTTTTGATTTTATTGTAAAAAGTTGAGTTGTAACCTTGTGACTCTAGTTTTGGTATTGAGCAAATCCATATTATAGTTATATTCTGCCTTATTCTTTCGGTTTTATGCATTTTATTCAGTTATTTATGTGTCATGCCAAGTGAAGGGTTAGCTCGGGGTCACTTATGACCCTAGGAACCGTGTAGCATCCCAAGGGGTGATTTTTGATCGTTACACTAATATTAAGGAAAACTTAGATAACTACTCTTCTAGAAAGATAAAGAAGCTAGCAAATATGTTGATTGATTTTGTGTATGAACAAAGTACTGAGAAAAATTCTCTATAAAGGAGTAGAGAATCAGGCGCTTAAATTAATTGCTTTAACTTTCCTAGTATCTAAAATTGAGAAACATGTTACTATGTTGAAATTTAAAAATCCGAGTCGAGTGACTCAACCGGATAAAGTAAATGATACTGATAATAAAAGGAAGAGAAATGCTCTAGAAGAGAAAGTAAAGAATCAGGAGCTTGAATTAATTGCTTTAACTCTCCAGATATTTGAAACTGAGGAAAAAGTTTCTAAGTTGAAATATGAAAGTCTAAGTTTGGTGATTAAACTAGAGAAAGTAAATGATACTAATGATAAAGAGAAGGAAGAATCTTCAAGGTTTTAGATTGAGCTTAAATATAAATTGAGGGATTCTCAGAAGCAAATTATGACTACCCTCCATATGAATGAAGAATTTCAAAGGGAATTTGTCCGTATAAGAGAAGAGCTCAACAAATCTCTATAATAGGCCATATCATCTCAAATACTATGCAATTTAACTGGTTAGAGTGTCAATAATGGTAAAGGTCTTGGATAACAGTATCAAACCTTATCACTTGGGTCTCAAGGGAAAGCTATTCATGGTATTAGAAATAGGGTCCATAAACCTCTACATACTCATTGTGGAAGACATGGTCACATAAAGGAAAAATGTTAAAGATAGTTTAGAGCTAGAATGAATAGTGTTAGATATACCAAGCAAGGGAATAACTATTCCAAGGGTTCCAAACCTTTAAAGAATATGAAGAAGCTCTCATTACCTATATGGGCCAAGAAAGATTTGATCACACCCTCGTCTTTCTACTGGCAACTCAAACTCAAATTGGTTCGCAAATCTAACAAATGAATTTATTTGTAGGTCGGAGAAAGTGATTGCAGTAAGAACTATTGTATTGATAATGGATGTTCAAAACATATGACTTAAAAGTCTGATTGTATTCTCTTTCTCAAGACACTTCTAGATTGAGGTGTCCTATTTGGAAAAGGTAATAAGGTTAAATTCTCATATGATGGAAGCACTATATCAAAATTAATGTCAAGACGAGTTATTCTCAAAGCCAAAAGGATCATAAATATGTATGTGGCTGATTTGGAGTCTGTGGCAGATGAGGAATTAACTTGCTCAAAAGTTCAAAGTGAAGAAGTTGATTTATGGTACAAAAGGCTGGGACATGTAAAGTTCTTTTTGTTGAAAAAATTAATTTTGATGTACCTGGTTCGTGGTATGCCATTGCTGGAATTTCCAAGCAACAAGGTTTGTAATGCTTATGTAAAAGGAAAATAAGCTGGGTATTTCCTTAAGCTGAAGAAGCAGGTGATTATGAAGATTCAGAATTTAAAGAATTCATTCCTGCTCAAAGGGATGATATTACTGAAGATGATGGATAAAAACTAAACGATACAAATGAGAAATAAAAAAGTGATGGTGATCCCGGATCCCAATCGCAGAACCCAGCTCCAGTAGAAGAACAACAACAAGGGCCTAGTAAAATTTCATAGGGACCTGGTCGTAGTGGAACTTATCTCAGAAGGTTAAACTGGAGACATAGATCTTCTCACCCCCATGACTATCTAACTTCACCTCTGAAGACTGGAGTCCAAACAAGAGCTAAAACCAGAAATTTCATGACGTTCCCAGCTTTCCTGTCTCAAATTGAGCCCCAAAATATAAAATAACCTTAGAAAATGCTGATTAGATTAAAGCAATGAAGAAGGACATTTAGCAACATAATTGAAGTTAAGTCTGGGACCTAGTCCTCTGACCTATTGACATAATAGTTTTTGGAATAAATCGATAAATTGAAATAAACAAGTTCAGGCTGGGATTGATCAAATTAACCTAACCTACTAAATGAATTGGTTTTTTTCCAAAAATTGGCTATGATCAGGAGACAGGTATCCTTTATAAAGTAGGTACATATTGGTTTAACTCAATACCATACATTGCATGTATACATCCATGAGAAGAACTTTGGAAGAGAACAGATGTCACTTGCACAAAATTGAGGATTCATTCAAAAATGATAGGGACCTGGTACCATCTCTCAAGGTTAGTACCAAAACAATGTGCTTTAATAATCATAAAAATTTTTCTAAAAAACCAACACGTGTTTTATTATTTGAGAAAAAATTGTCAATTCATAACATTGTGAAGAGTCGTGCCTACTACAATCAAATGTGTCATTTCAATAAGGGCACCTCTTAAATGACAATGATCACATTCCTTAATTATAAAATCAAGCCCTTTTTATTTCACTCTTCTTTGAATTAATTCAAATCATCTTCCTCAATCTTCTATCACCTCTAAAACCTGAACTGGTCACATTCTCTCTTAACCTGAACTTGTCTTATTCTCACTTGCTCACAATTTGTTTTTGAAAATGGAAAATATTACCACTTTCTCAACCCCCTTTAAAGATCCTGAAGTCTATAAAGCTCCATAAAATCAATCAGAATAATCCCAAATTGAGCCTTCGGATCCTTTAACACCCAAACTCATAAAAGACATTTCCTTAAGTCCTAAACATGAACCTATGCCAACTCTACCTTTTAAATTCTGTTCAAAAATTCTAGAACCCCTAAATGAGCCGATCTCTGTTGATATATCCTCAACCAGTTAACTTTATATTGAAATAACCTTGGTAGAGGATTTAAATCAACGTTTTAGTTCACTAATTGAATAAGAAATTTTCAATCCAAAATTCCTCCTTCCTCAGAAGACCCAAAATTACTTGAAGACCATCAAATCACCATTTCTTCTAAAGAACCATAAAATACAGAACTATTAGAAACCCTACGAGTACCTGGTTCCCTTACCCCCTCTGAGTCAAACCCCATCTTTGCCCAACTGTGTGATGAAGAAATACCAGTGAAGAGGTCTGATCTTTCAAGCAGTGACAATTGGATAGCCAAAAATTTTCTTCTACTTACATATGATCCCAAGAAAAGATCCATTAGTGCAGAAAAAACCATAGGTGAAAAGGATAATGTGACATAGGATTAAGAAATTGTGCTACCTCTAAATGAGGAGGATGAGGATGAACCACCTTTGAGTTGGACTTTCAAAAAACAAAGAGGTAGTAAAGGCAAGGTGAAAGTGATTGATTATTGTGTAAAATTTGCTAGATCCTATTCTACTAGGGGATCTAAAAAATAGTTGTTATTGGATGCAATGAAGGCAAGAAAGTATCAACCACTAAAATAAGAAAATTTAAGAAAGTTGCTATAGTTGAAGAGGAGAAGAATGTTCAAGTTGTAGAGGTAGGAAAAGGTGAGGACATTGATCATGATGTTTCTGTTGGAATTGAGAAAAGAGGAAAAGAAATTTATAGTGCAGGAAGGACTAGCTCCTCTAATTCAAAAACTGGTAGCCCTACAAGAAGCAAAACGAAACACGTTGTTATTAAAAGAAAGAAAGTCTCTGAGGGACCTAGTCCCACAAAAAGAAAATTTATTAAAGAAAAAATAAGTAGTGACTCCAAATAAAGAAGAAAGGAGGAAGAAAATAAGGCATATTCTAGTGAAGTAATAAATACGATCTTTAAAATCCAGAAAGTATTATCTGGTAGAATATTTGATCCCAGGATTTTTGAGAAACCCATCATGGTAGATTTGGTGTAATATGTCAAATACCAAGGATGGTTAGACCTCCTAGAGGAACCAACTCCCATGGTTTTTGAAAATGAAGTAAGAGAATTCTATTATTCAATATATTTCTTAGATAAAGGGTTAAGTTTGACTGCCTAGGTACAAAGAAAGGAAATAAAGGTGGATAAAGAGGCAATGGGAAATATTCTAGATGTTTCTATTTTAGGTGTGAGGATTGTTGTCAAATAACAGGCGTCAACTTAGTTCATGAATTATGCCTCAAAGGTAGGAGAGACATCAATATCTAGTTTGAGAAAGAAATTTCTCACAAGTGAGTTCAATTAGTGTTTGAATTTGTGAATAAGGTCCTTTTGCCTAGGTTTGAGAAAAGGACAATTGATTATACAGTTGATTTATTTCTAATAGAGTGTTTGAGAAAATTTGAGTTAATAAGTCTGCTTGCTCTAATGTTACAACACATGCATAAGGTTATCCTTGAGAAGGAAGGCAAACATGGGATGCCTTATGGGTACTTCTTGAACAAAGTGTTTAATCACTTTGGAGTGATTTGGAGTAAACAGACTCCAGGAATAGTCAAACAAAAGTTTAGTCCGACAACCTTAGTGGATAATAAATATACTGAAAAAAGGTAGGAACTGTGTTCCACGTGTCCGAGCTATTTGATGCTCAAAAGAATTTAAGCAAGAAAATGGAGGACATTAACATTAAGCTAGTTGCTAAGGATGCTGAACTAGTGCACTTGAAGATGCAGAATAAAAAGTTGTCCTCAAAGGGACCAGTTGCTACTGAGGTATTTGTAGAAAAATATTAAAAGATCTACACAAAGATTACAGAACTCACTTAGAAGGTTCAAGGTCTTAATGTAGAATTTAAAGACCTCACTAATCAATTGATAAATGCTTATGCTGCAGAGAGTTCTAGAATGGAGATATTAATGAAGTCCTTCTATCCCAATCCCCCCTCTGCCTAAGTCCTATCATCTTTCCATCAGTTTGTCATCTCTGTGTTAGTTTTCAATTCTTGTTTCTAAAGTGGCTTATGAAGAACTAGAATTTTTATGTTTATTTTAGTATGATGTAATGTTACTGATCTATCTTAACATTGAATGAATCCTCTACTTTTGTGTTTCCTATGTATCTTTTTTGTTTTTAAAGTTGTTCTTTATGATAGTGTTGCCCCAGTGGCCATGAGTTAATTAACCTGTGCTTATTTTACTCTTGGTTTACTGTTATCACTTTTCAATGATGCCAAATGGGGGAGTATAAAATTCATGTGGTAGGGACTAGGTATGTGTGTGGCATGATGTGTTAGGGACATCATGTGGTAAGGACAAGACGTGTGTACTGGATGATGTGTTAGTGACCAAGTACCAGATATTGAAATACAAATGGAAGCATATCTATTGAATGGACTATTGATAGAGGGAATAATGCTTATGAAATATGAAGGAAGATTTATAGGTGAAATATGGTGCATTTAATAGGTTAAACAATGAACTGAATAAACATTGATGAGTGCAAGTATATTGACAACAAGAACATTGAAATAAGGTGAATGAATTTTAATATAAATTAACAGCAAGGGACCAAGTCCCTAAGTTGTATGATATATTAAAAAGAGAAGCAAGGTGCATAGTCATAGAGGGAATATTCACTGATAGTAGTGGTAATCACTCTAACTGAATAAGGTGAATGAGTTGAATGCTCCATGTTCAGTGGTCAAGTTATGTGGTTTGTCATCATCAATAATGGTGAAAATTTCTATATCTTGTTTTGATAATGATCAGCTAGCAACAAGGGACCATATATCTTGGTCTTTATGGACATATACAACTGTCACATGGCCTACATAGTTTTGTCATCTAGTGTAACAAACTGCACGGGTGAGATGTATACCAATTAGGACATTTGGTCCAATTTGATTTCTGCCCTAATCATTATTCCTCAATAAATAGAAAAGAATGCTTCTCAATTGGTGAGTTTTTGCAAATTAGAATATAGAAAAGGGAAAAAGGCAAAAACTCAACCTTGTTACACTGCTATAGTTCTTAATTTCTTATGTACTTAAAGAGTAGGTGTTCTTGAGTCAAGTCATGGGCTGTAATTAAATTACTCGGGTTATAAGAGTAATGATTTATTTGTGTTCTTGAGAGTTCTTAGGTAGAGTTATCTGAGTTTGATATATGTTAGAGTTAATCAATACCAAGGTGAGTTCTTGGTAGAGTTGTCAAGGTAGGTTTATAATAGAGTTGTTACAAACTAGTTGAGCCTAGAGTTAGGTTCATATTGAGTATGAAAACAAGAGTTTGATTATAGTGGATTGTTGGTTGCTTGTTAGGAAAAGCCGTGGTTTTTCCTCCCTTGAGAAAGGAGGTTTCCATGTAAAATTATTGTATTCTTTACATTCCGGCAAGGTTTTAGTTTCTCAGTGCTTTACAGTTTTATTACTTGTGTCTGATTCTAAGGACCTGGTCCCTCTTAGTGTGGTGCAACCCCTCTTACGTTTCAACACTCCCAAAGATAGGTTATAAACATTTTCACAATGGTCTATATGACTCTACTAAACACTTAGCTCTTGCACCGATACACCGGTAAACCTAGGCTCTGATACCAAACTTTCACGACCCAATTTCTGAAGTCATGATGGAGCCTTTTATAACTTACCAGTAGGCAAGCCAACCCCATAGTTTGAAACTACTAGTAATGGACTACCAAGAGAAATGAAGAAAGAAAGAAAAATAAATGAAATAACAAACTGAGATAAATAAGATAATCCCAAAAACTCGTGGAATCATTACAAGAACTTCTAGTATGTTAAGAATACAAATGAAGTTCCAAGAGAAATATACTGATATAACTCATCTCCAAATACAACATAGAGACTAGTTTAGTACATAAGAGCGAGGAAAGTAATACTTCAAACTTCAGGTGCTAACCCTACGCCTTCGAACAATAGTTGCTCCGCACGATAAATACATCAATGGTGATAACCCGTACTAGAATCTGCAAGTTATAGAAGTGTAGTATGAGAACCAAACACATTGTACTTAGTATGAAACTGCCCACAGAGGTCCTAACATAATGTAGATATATACAACATATAAACAAAAATAGAGTCTAAGCCCAAATGTCCAACAACCATATAATAAAGTTAGTGAGATGGTACGGGTAAAATATCCTACTCATATCAAAGAAACTTAACATACAATGGCTAAGGAACTATTAAGGATGAAGTATCCTATTCCATCCATAATCTAGAATCTCAATACTATACTGTATATCACCAGCTAATATATGAATAAATGGATATACGGTAACACCATACCTACATATTGCTAGATATACATATATATATATATATATATATATATATATGTATGTATGTATAAAAGGTCAACTCGAAGTATAACCAAAATAACCAAACTAACATTTTAAGACCTAAAAAAATAGCAGGAACTACTACTAGAATACATCAGGGTTTCTAATCCATACATCTAATCATGAGATACTCATGCATAATAATATAATAGTAAGTTAGAAGACCCAAAATCATACCTCAAATCTCGATATTGAATCATTAACCAATATATCACAAACTAGCCATAACAATGATCGTAACTATAATAATAACAATAGTAATGAAATGCGAGTAACCGGCTAGTCCAAACAAAAAATACCAAACCGAGCCTTTCATGAACCCCTACCACCCAAGGCTTAGAAGGTTCAATCAATATACAACACACCACAAGAAATACTCATCACCCATACCTATATAATCCCCCATAAGGATAATAGATATTGACACATACTGGTGATAGGCAATGCGCATGCAAGAAAGAATAAAAATATATAATGTATAGCACCATAAACAATCAATATATCATAAGAAGTAGCAGGACACAAATCAGTAATCATAATAATCAATGTCATAATAAACCTCCAAAATTGATCTGGGCATAAGCAACTTCATACTCATTTTCTAGAACCAAACCGAGGTTAATTATCATCAACATCATTTTCTGGAATTGAATCAAGTATAATCAATATCATCATCATCATAAAAAATTGAATCGATTATAATCAATATGATCGTCATATTTTGGAATTGCACCAGGTATAATCGTTAATATATATATATATATATAATATCAATATTATAATCTATCATTAGGTTTTGCTTGAAATTCATATAATCAATACCGTCATCATCCTCCACCTTATACCAAAGAGATATGTATATAGATATATAATAGGTTCACAGACTTAAGTTATGACTAAAAAGAGTGTAATCCATAAATCCATTATCATGGGTAAACTTTGGGACTAAAACATTATAAAAGTTTAGAAAAGGTAGGAATCTCTCACGACCTGAATAATTAGTAGTATCAAATCATAGATCGGAAGTTATCTTAGTAAAATCTTTACAACATAATTATAAATCACAATACACAAAAATTTTCCATTAAGATAGTGCAATTATTGTTATGAAGAAATCCATTTTTAAGGTGAAAAATGGGTTGTAAACCATAGTTAGGAAAAACGACAATATGATAATATTTTAGATTGAATCATATCATTTACCAATTTAATGATCATGAATGTACCTAATCTATTCATGCCATCACCCATATTAAAATAATGGAACCATAAGTATCAACATATCTATAAACTATAGCCACATCCTTTACAAGGATAAACACTTCCCAGATGTCCAACCGCTATCATAATAGGCCTTAGGCCCAATAACGTGTCCAAAAAAATTACAATAGCATAATCATGGTCTTAAGCCCATATACATTTCCAAGACCCAAATCAATAATCATATCCACAAGCCATCTTATATCTATAAGCCATAGAATAGCTATGAGGCCTATGGTATCTATAGGCCATAAATCATCTTTATGAGGCATCTCTGATATACGAGGCATATCATTTCTATAAGGTGTAATTCCTTAAAAGTACAGCATGGACATCACACGATGATTAATACTATGAATAGCCCTAAGCTAATCCATGATACCGATATAGATTGAAACCCACATTTAAAGTAAATTAACATATATTGAAATTGAAGGTAGATGATTTCATAACTTAATGAAAGTCTTTAACTTAGACATCTTAAAAAAACGCTTTGATCTTAAAACATACACAATCTAGCAAGCCTGTACTACTAACTAGAGAGCCACTGGGACAAACCCCAGCCGACCCGAACATAAACGAAAATCAAATAACTAAAAATAATTGTATCATTAAAAAGAATTTTGATAAGCTGGGTCCTCATATTATGAGTACTCACCAATAGTCAGGATGTAGGTGATGATTCCTGTAGTCAATCTATTGCTAGAACGACCACTAGAACCTATATTATAAGAAAATGTAGCACATAGACATATATATGGGTTATTACCTATGGAATGTATTGAGTATGTGGGGGTGAATGCATATGTAAAAAAATAATTGGATATATAAGTAAACTTTCAAATGATGCATGCTAAACGTAAATGACTCACCTTGAGCTTGAATAAAAACATCAAGTTCATAAAACATGAAATAATAATGCATATGAGTGAACTTAGTAAGCCATAACACTTGGTTTCTAAGATCTTTACTTTTATTATTTCTTATGGGAGATTATTCTAACTGACATAAACCATGGGAGCTATCGTGGAGGAATAGAACCTTAACTTAAGTGCTCACTGAACTTCATCTATGTTGGAAAAAATCTTAACCTACGGTGGCTCATAGTTTCTTGGAATTTAGGATACGCTCATCCACATTCCCTTCTCGATGCTAAATACTACTCCCAGAATACTTATATTCTCATACTTAAGAAATCCACCTTTAAATAACATAAGGTTTTATAGAATGAAAACTACTCATGCTTTTCTTTAGTTTAAATCATAATAAAGATAAATGGTTGTCGATTCCATGTCTTATCTTTAGATCAAAAGATTAATCTTTACTTTAAATAATGTTATAACCCATAACAATGGAACTTAAGAGCATAAATTTCTTGTAAACTCAGTACTTGTGCTTAGGGCATTCATGCTTTGTTTCATAAAATTTTATAACAAAACATTAAGATTAATAATCACCTCGAAATATTTCAACAATATCCTAGTCAAGATAATGAAATTCAAATTATAATATAAATCTGACAAGTCACACATAAATATATGTAAACCATATTGTACTTAAATCTTTCAATCACATAGTAGTATCATAATTCAAAAATATGATTATTTGGGTATTAATCCTAACTCAAAACAAGTATATTTAATATCAAAATAATGCGCTTTAGTCTCAAGGATGGAAGGGTAACCTTGTTCATATACCCCACGAACTTGAATTTTCTTGACTTGTGAAGAGAGTTTGAAACTTAGGACTTTAAACAAGAATTTGTGTGAGGAGCCCTAATCTTGATGTTCTTGAAGATGAGATGAGAGATGACGTTAATTCATTAAGGAATAGAATAAAATAATTCCTCTTTGGGGGTTATAGGTCGTGGGTTGGAGTTATAAGATGGGAAAAAAGATCAAAAAGCCCTTTACGTGAGAATTACAGAATTCGATCGTCCGTATTCACGAGTCCACTATACGACTTGTATAGTGAAGGTATGAATGATACTCATGACTAGTAAGCTTGGCAGAAACAAGATGGTATACACTAGTCATCATAAGAGACAAAACCTAAGACTAGCAACATCACAATATGACTTATAGCCCCCACTCGTAACTTGGATAGAATCATAGGGAGCCTACACTTATGAACTCATGACTTCCCTTCTTACAACTCATACCATTCTTGACGACTTATAGGGTCAGCTCATAACTTAAACAAAACTCAAATCAATCCATAATGACATAGTTATGACTTACTATTTACGACTGATATGAAGTATGTACGACTCAAGGAATTGAGTACCATGTTAGACAGTGGCTTCCAGACATGGGGTATTATAATATCTACCCCTTGGAAACATTCATACTTAAATGTGGTACAATCAAGCTTAATACTACCATAAGGACTCAATTTCTCACTACATAAGATACGATATAGGAGAACTTAAATGGACTTAGAGTGTGTTTGGTATGATGGAAAATATTTTCCATGGAAAATGTTTTCTTGAAAAATGTTTTCCTGGAAAATAAGTTGGTTTTCTACAATGGAAAATGTTTTCTTGAAAACATTTTCCATCATGCAAAACACACCCTAAGAGAAAAAACTTGCTGGAAATAACACTTTACCGTAGGTTAGAACTGATTTGAAGTAAAAGATATGAGGGTAGTTGGTCATCATGTATGCTTCAACTTCCCAAGTGGCCCCTTACACTAGTTGGTTTCTCCAAAGAACTTTTACTACCGTTGCTTGCTTATTTCTTATCGTTCGACCAACCTATCAAGTATCTCCATAGGAATCTCCTCATACATTAAATTATCCTTGACCCCAATACACTCTAGGGGAACTACTAAGGACGGATCTCAAATGCACTTCTAAACCATAAAAATAGGAAACACTGGGTGAACTGCAGCTAACCTCAACAAAAGGTTCAATTCGTAAGTCACCTCTCCTATACGCTTCACTTTCTTATATGGACCAAAAACTCACAGACTTAAATTTCCTTTCATCCCAAATCTCAATCTTTGTTTCATTGGTGACATATTTAAGAATACCCAATCACCCACTTCTAATTGGAGCTCTCTTCTCCTTACATAAACATATGATTTCTGATGGCTTTGAGCAATTTTCAATCTCTCACGAATCAACTGAACCTTTACCATAGATTCGAGAATAAAGTATGGACTAATCAAATATTCTTCACTAATTTTAAACTATCTAATAGGTGATCTACACATACACCCATACAACCCTTTAAATAGAGCCATCTAAATGTTAGCAGTATAACTGTTATTGTAACTGACCTCAATCAAAGAAAGATGGTCATCCCAACTTCCTTTAAAGTCTAAAACACATGCCCTCTACCAACATTCTAATGTCTGAATTTACGTTCAGACTGACCATCTGTCGGCTGATGAAAAGAAGTGCTAAGCTTAAGCTTTGTACCAAGGCCACTTTTAAAAAGACTGCCAAAATTATAAGGTGAATTGTTTGCCTCTATCTAAAATAATGGACAAGGGTATCCCATGAAGCCTCACTACCTCATAGATATTCATTCTGGTATAATACTTCGCGGTATCTAAAGTCTTGACCGGTAGAAGATAGGAGGATTTAGTCATTTGAAAAACTATAACCCAAATTTAATTATGTTGACGTGTTATGCTAGGCAACCCTGTGATAAAATTCATATTTACTAGTTCCCACTTCCAAGTAGGGATAATAATCTCTTACAACGTACCACCCAGTATCTGGTGTTCAACTTTAACTTGGTGGTAGTTGAGACACTTGGCTACGAACTCGGCTATGTACTTCGTGATACCATTCCACCAATAAATTTCCTGTAAGTCACGATACACCTTAGTAGCACTCGAATAAATGTAATTTATCAAACCATCAGCCTCAGCTAGTATCCTTTACCTCAACCCATCTATATTTGAAAGAAAAATCCTACCTTAATAGTGAAGTACACTATCTCCCCCTTGGGAGATAACTTCAACCTTCTTCTCGCAAGACTACTTCCAATATTTGGCTAAGTATGTGATCATTTAATCGTTTATCCTTCACTTCTGCTACCAAGGATGATTTCAAACCATTTGGAACTACTACTCTCCCATCATAAGTATCAAGCAAACATACCCCCAAATAGGCTAATCTATGGACTTCTTTATCCAACTCTCTCTCTTCCTTCTTCACATAAGACATACTACCTATAAAAAACCTACTTAGTGCATATGGAACTATGTTGGCCTTACCTGGATGATAGAGTACATTTATGTAATAGTTTTTCAACAATTCCAACCACCTTCTTTAATGAAGATTTAGCTCCCTTTGAGAAAATACATACTTAAGACTCTTATGGTCGGTGAAAACATCAACATACACACCATAGAGGTAATGTATCAAAATTGTTAAGGTGAATATCTCAACAACAAACTCCAAATCATGAGTTGGGTAATTCATTTTGTGTTTCTTAAGTTGCCTAGAGGTATAAGATATCACTCTCTCATTTTGCATCAACATACAACCTAACCCAACTCTAAAAGTACATAAATACACCATAAATCCATCTAACCCTTCTGGCAGAGCTAACACTGGTGCCAAAGTCAATCTATCCTTCAATTCTTGGAAAATCTTTTCACACTTATCTAACCATATAAACTTCACTTTATTTTGAGTCAGCTTAGTTAATGGCGCGACTATAGAGGAGAACCCTTCAACAAATTTTCTATAATACCCAGACAAAAACAAAAAAATCCTAATATCGGAGGGAGTGATGGGTCTAGCCCAGTTCTTCACTGCATTAATCTTGTGAGGATCTACATGAATACTAGCCCCTGAAATGACATACCCCACGAAGGTAACAGATTCCAACTAGAATTCACTTTTACCAAACTTCAAATATAATTGACAGTCCTTGAGGGTCTGCAAATGGTTTGCATGATCTTTCTCGCTCCTGTAGTACATGATACCGGAATAATAAGGAAGTATCAAAAACACACTCCAAACAGTCCACAAATCATAACAAACTGTGGACTTAATGGAGACCTCTCTCAGATTCACTATAACTACACAATAAAGAGATAGAAAGGGGTGTTTAAATATCAAATCAGCTAACCCAAACAATGATTAACAAAAAGAATATGAAAAACAAGACGAACTTAACAATGGAAATAATAACAACAACCCAAAAGACTACAATACAAGATACAAATGTTAAACGATTGAAAGAATAGAAAGGATAGATAGAGTGACATACACTATCTTATGAACTAAGATCCTAAGTGTATTCAAGCACCTAGACCCTTAATACAATGATAATAGGAACACCTACTCTCTTTGATGATCACAAGAGAGACCACAACTTTCTTTAGCACCCAACGTTCTAAGTAAGAATGCAACACTAGTGATTCCACTCTAGTATCACCCTAGTTGCAAGTTTTATATTTCTGCCTCAAGGAGAGAGGACTTGTCTTTCAATGTTATACAACATTAATTATCATAAAAAATATAATTAATGAAACCCTAAAAGGTTGTATTTATAGATATTACAAAAATAGTGTGAAATGTGCATAATACCCCTCAAGGGTGAGGTGCCCATCAAGTGCAAGCAGTGGGCTGATTTTGGTGTGATTAGGCCCTCTTTTACAATTCACTTGTGCACTTCCTTCGATGGGTTCATTATGCACTTATTCACGTCCATCCTCGTGGTCGTACCTGTATCACCCTCCCCTTCTTGAAAAGGATTCTATCTCAAATCTTTACCTCGCAAAATGAAGAGAAGACAATAAGCACACATTCTCAAGACATGAGGGGTTAGGGTTAGCAAAATACACACATCACATTCCATGCCAAGGAAGGACAAACTTCGTGTATATCCACGGGTCCTTTGTGTTGAAAATAAAAAGCTTAGTACAAAAGACACAAAGGGAGTGGTCATCATCCACACAAAGAGATAAGAAAGAACTTTGTCTTTCTTCCGTAGCACCAACAACCAGACATTAATTGTTCTCCTGACCAAGCATTAAGTGGGGAGTATAGAGATTTCCACATTCCGTGAGGCTGCCGGGATCAAATAGGAAAATTAGCCAAGGGCCAAAGCCGAGTCTAGCCCTTCCTTCCCCTAGAATGTCACTTGCACATTCACACATAAAAATATTTTCATACACATGGTCTCTACGAACAAAATTAATTTCAATGCTTTTACCACACAAGATGTTCAAAGAGTCATGTGCATTTTCAAGATCAATTCAATCGACATCATCACTAACTTGAAAATTTTTAAGCACACTATTCACATGCGCAAGTAGTGAACTACATTTAAGAGTAAATTGATCATCATGCACCCCAAGAGTACTACCAAGAGTACTCATTTCCGAGACTACACATTCTTTGCCCATAAAAGTATTGTCATTTTCCAAGAAGAAATTTCCATCTTTACACTATAGTGGGTTATCATATCAGCTATATCATTCACGGCAAGATATACCATAGTTTTCACCACTAGGTCCATTAGGAGTGTTTATATCATCTTCAAATAAGACATTAAACCTAAAGAGATCATGATCTATCTCACGAACATATTTGAAACAAGCAAGTTCTTCACTCTCTATAAGTTCACTATCAAGTACCAAAGATGTTTCAATATCTTCTTTACCTTGGTGTGGGTTGGGGCAACCCACCTCTTCCTTCGGGAAGCTCTAGACAAAAGGTCTTTGGAGAAGGGAAGTTGGATTTTTTGGGCTAAGTTTAGGTAACAATTGGCATAGCCTTTCCACGTGCCATTTTATTTGTTCAGTATCGTCATTGATGTGATCAAACGTGGCATAGAGATTAGTGGCAACCATGGTACCTAAAGCAAAGGACAACAACAAACAACAAAACAAACTTGTTAGCTGAAAATGCCTCACCACACTCTCATTCTCAGGTTAACCTCACACTTGGTTTCACAAGTGTTGAAAGCTGGCTTGTACTTCATAAGTGATTGAGGGATGAGTCTATCTTTGCCTTGAATAGATTTTCGTTTGAGTTGACTCAAAAGAAAATTTGCTTATAGACTTGAACGAACAAGACACAACAAATTCACAAAATAGAAAAAAAAGCACACAATAAATGCTAAACATGAATGAACGAACACGAAGACTAACTAACAATCTACTAGATGAGTACTAGTTTTCCAATTAATATTGGAACCAACAAAGGAAACTACAGAACAATAAAAAAAACTAAGAAAATCTGAAATTTAAGCACGAAAATGATGTATTAGCAGTAACTTGATGATGTGGCAGCATACCATTTGTCGTAGCCCCACAATCAGTCACTAGTTAAAGTTTGCAAACTTTAGTATTATGTAATGGAAACAATTAGTTTTGGAGGGAAAATATATGTCTTGAATCTCCTTTAAGTCTAATTTTCAAAAGGCAAGACTTGACTTTGTACAATTCCCACAAAACAAGGTCCCTTGAAACAAAGAAAGTGGTTGTAAAGTAGATGTCAACTCAAGGAAGTGATGTCTCAAGTCTTCTCACAAATAACTTTACAACTTGTAGGTTCACCTTTTTGAATTTATATTACACTTTTGGTTGTCTTAAGATGTAAGATGAGATGAAGAACAATATGAACCCCACAAAAAAATTCAAGAACATATCAATGACACAACAATAATTTCTATCCCACGGCCAACATCAACACACATCATGGCCAATTTTAGTGTCAACACACGGCCAAGGTTCTTTTTGGTGTTGTATTTTTATTTTAGCAAGGGTGAAGGTTGTGAATAATGTAAAGAAATCAACAACAACTTTATCAGGATCAACACCAACACTAATAAAGTCCAACCAAGACTATAACAACAAGTCCACTCGCCCAAGAACAATAACTTTAACACACGTCCATGGCCTTGTTCACAACAACAATATCAATTTTTTTAAAGCTCAAATCTTGATCGACTCAATGTGTTAATAGAAAAGAATCCTAACACTTGAAACAACAACACAATAAAAGTAAATCCTAGACCTAGACATACAATATTTGGCAAAGATATAACAACAACAAGTTCAACTTCTCAGCCAAGATCTCAAGCTCAAGAACACATCCTTTTTTTTTATTTTCTTAGCAAGAAAGCCCAAGATTGGTATTGTAAGAACAACACCAAAGATGGATATGATAACAAATGATAACGGAATAACAAGGAAGTATCAAAAACACACTCCAAATAGTCCACAAATCACAACAAACCAAGGCCTAAATGGAGACCTCTCTCGGATTCACTACAACTACATAATAACGGGGTGTTTCAACACCAAATCAGCAAACCCAAACTTTGATTAACAACAATAATATGAAGAAAAAGATGAAATTAACAATGGGAATAACAACAAAAACACAAATGTCTACAATATAAGATACAATATTACAAGATTGCAAGAATAGAAAGGATAGATAAAGTGACATATATTATCTCATGAACTAAGAACCTAAGTTCATTCAAGAACCTTGACACTCAATACAATGATAATAGGAACACTTACTCTCTTCGGTGAACATACGAGAGAACTCAACCTCCTCTATCACCAAACATTCTAAGAAAGAATGCAACACTCTAGTATCACCCTAGTTACTAGTTTTTGATTTGTGCCTCAAGGAGAGAAAACTTGTCTTACAATTTTATACAACATTCATTATCATAAGAATCTAATGAATGAAACCCTAAAAGGTTCTATTTATAGATATTACAAAAGTAGTGTGAAATATCCATAATACCCCTCAAGGGTGAGGTGCGCATCAAGTGCAAGAAGTGGGCTGATTTGGTGTGTTAGGACCTCTTTTACTCTTCACTTATGTACTTCCTTGGATGGATTCATTCCTCACTCAATCACATCCATCCTCCTGGTCATACTTGTATTAGTACACTAGTATATTATCTATAAAGACAATGACAAACATACCCAAGTACTGCTTGAACATCCTGTTCATCAAATTCATAAAATCTACAAGAGCATTTGTTACTCCAAATGACATAACCATAAACTTAAAATGGTCATACCTTATTTAGAAAGCTATTTCAGAATGTTTTGCTCCATGACATTCAACTGGTGGTATCCCAACCTAAGGTCAATCTTGGAGAACCACTGGGCACCCTGAAGTTAATAGAACAAATCATTGATTCTAGGAATGGAATACTTGTTCTTGATGGTAACCTTATTTAGATGTCTTTAATCTATACTCATTCTGAGAGTGCCATCTTTCTTGCTTACAAAAAGGACTGGAATGCCCCATGGGGAGACACTAGGTCTGATGAAACCTTTATCTAAGAGGTCCTTAAGTTACTCCTTTAACTCTTTAAGTCTAGCCGGAGCCATATGATATGGAGGGATAGAAATGGGTTGAGTTAAGGAAGAAGATCAATACTAAATTTTATTTCCCTATCTGGAGGTACCCTTGGCAGATCTTTGGGGAAAACCTCCGGGAACTCATTGACTACACGGACTGATTGAACTATTGGGGATTCAGACTTATTATCTTTGACTTGAACTAAATGATAGATACACCCTTTTGATATTAAGTTTTTGGACTTAAAATAAGAGATGAAATGAGCTTTGGGAGACACTAAACTACCCTTCCACTCAAAAACATCCTTATTGGGAAACTAAAACTTCACCACTTAGGTGTGATAATTATTGATGCATAGCATGAATGGAGCTAATCCACTCCCAAAATAATATCAAAATCCATCATCTCTAACTCTATTAGGTCTTCTAGTATGATCTTGTGAAGGATGGTGATAGGACACTCTATATAGACTCATCTAGAAACAACTGACTCACCCATTGGGGTAGAAACTGAGAAGGGCTTAGAGAGATTTTTAGGATCTATTCTAAATTTTATAGGAACTAATAGAGTTACATAAGATTGATTTAATCTCGGGTCTAATAATATATATACATCAAGGTGGTTAGCACGAAGCATGCTGGTGACAATGTCTGGTGAACTCTCCTACTTCTAATGAGATGGTAAAGCATAAAACCAATTCTGGCCCTGCATGCCACCGATACTAGATGATGCATCCTATGGACGACTAAGCGTCATAGCTGAGATGTTGTATTCATAACCTGAGTTTGAAGATGAATGTGCCAGCTTCCCTACTTAGCATACAAATATTCTTTGATCCTATGGCCCAATTTTCCATAACCATAGCTTCCTTTTTAGACTATCAACCAATCACCACAATAGGTCCTGCCATACTTTGCATATGTTGGGTAACTGGGTCTCCCGACTATACTATTCTGAGCCCTAGAATACATAGTCCTGCACCATTATTCTTTATAGGTCCTGGGTGTAGGGGCACTGGATAAAGATGGTGCAGGCATTGATGAATAAATGTGAAACTGGGAATGGTTTCCCTCTCCAGACTTAACTGACTAAAATCAAACTATCCAATGCTAGCTCTCTTGTTTCTCCCCTCTTTTCTTTAACTTTTCTACCTCAATCTTTTGAGCATGATCCATCCACTGAGCAATATCCATGGCTCTAATCAGCATAACAATCATAGACTCCTTGACCACTAGATCAGACACCCCAGTAACAAACTTACTCATACGAGCTTTAGATCAGATAACAACTTGGGAACATACTTTGCTAACTTAGTGAACTTAAGGCAGTACTAATTCACTATCATAGATCCCTACATCATGTTCATGAAATCCTCCAATTTAGGATCCGTTATATCAATTAGAAAGAATATGTTCTAATAAGCATTCTGAAACACTCCCCAACTCATAGGACCAACATTCTCACCCTTGCCTTTCTTTCACAAAACAACCCAATCATAAGCAATATCCTTTATCAAATAGGATGCGAACTCTACACTCTCCTCTTCAGTAACATACTTAATTTGAGTAATCTTTCTCACCTTATAAATAAAGAGTAAAGGATCCTCATCCACCTTTGCTCCATGGAACTAAGGTGGATTTATCCATATAAAGTCCTGAATCCCTCTAACAGCTAAAATATTATTTTGATGAAGTATAACCACTGCCTATTGGTTTTCCTAGACATTGGAATTCATACTTTGGCTAATATTTGAAAGGCAGCCTAAAGTTCAGCATGAGATATATTCTTATTCAGAGGGTCCGTGTGCAGTAGTGGTTGATCACCATTTCTTCATACATCAGCAGAAAGAGAAGGCATATTCTATCATGTAAGAGCACAGGTTAAGGAAATAAGAGACAACTATAAGCACGATAGATCTTGAAAGAAAAGATGATTCCTAGCTTATTCCATAGCCTCTTTCTCATATATATGGCACACTTCACATTCATGATCAAGACTCTTTGTAATGCGACTTGTCTGACTCCCCAGGACTTTTTAAAACTATAGGCTCTAATATCAAGTTTGTAACACCCTAGAAGTACCCTCTGGACGTCACACGGTGCTCAAGACTACAAATAGCCCTAAGCTAACCCATGATACCTATATAGCTTGAAACCCACATGAGAAGTGAATTAACATATCCAGAAACTAGAGGTAAATGAGTTCATAACTTAATAAATATCCTCAACTTAGACATCTTAAACAAACTCTTTGATCTGAAAACATGCGCAGTCTGACAAGCCTCTACTACTAACTAGAGAGCTATTGGGACAGACCCAAGCTGACCCGAACATTAGCGTAAATCAAATAACAATAATTTTTGCAGCACTAAAAAAGTATGATAAGCTGGGTCCTCAGACTATGAGGACTCACTAAAGGTCGGGATGTAGGTGATGATGCTCGTAGTCAATCGTGCTGCTAGAAACCAGCACCATAACCTATATCTTAAGATAATGTAGCACATAGACATATATGTGGGTCAGTACCTCTGGAATGTACTTAGTATGTGAGGGTGAATGCATAAGTAAATTAATAACTCAATATATAAGTAAACTTTCAAATATTGCATGCTAAGTGTAAATGACTCACTTTGAGCTTGAATAAAATAATGGACTGCAAGATTATAAAACATAAATAACAATGCATATTTGTGAACTTAGTAAATCATAACACTTAGTTTCTAAGCTCTTTACTTCTATTATTTCTTATGGGAGATTCTTCTAGCCGACATAAACCATCTGAGCTACCATGGAGTCCAACATCTTACCCACGTTGAAGAGAGTTGTCCTATCCTGGCCATTGAAAAAGAACCATAACTTAACTGATCACTGAACTTCATCTATTTTGGGAAGAAGCATAACCTACAGTGGCTCATAGGTTCTAACCATTTAGGATATGCTCATCCACATTCCCTTCTCGGTGCCTAATACTACTCCCATAATACTTATATGCTCATACTTAAGAAATCTACCTTTAAATAACATAAGGGTTTATAGAATAAAAACTTGTTATGCTTTTCTTTAGTTTAAATCATAATAAAGATGAACCATTGGGGATTCCATGCCTTATCTTTAGATCTAAAGATCAAGCTTTTATTTAAATCATGTTATAACCCAAAACAATGGAACTTAAGAGCATAAACTTCTTGTAAATAAGGTACTTATACGTAGGACTTGGAATTCATACTTTGTTTCATAGAATTGTATAACAAAACATTATGCTCAATAGTCACCTTGAAATCTTTAAACAATATCCCAATCAGGATAATGAAATTCAAATCATAATATAAATCTCACAAGTCAAAACATAAATATATGTAAACCTTGTTACACTTAAAGCTTTCAATCACATAGTAGTATCATACTTCAAGAATATGGTTATTTGGGTACTAAGCCTAATTCAAAACAAGTATATTCAATTTCAAAATAATGCACTTTGGGCACATAGATGGAAGGGTAACCTTGTTTATAAACCCCATATACATAAAATTTCTTAACTTGTAAAGAGAGGTTAAACCATAGGACTTGAAAGATGAATTTGTGTGAGGAAACCTAATCTTGATGTTCTTAAAGATAGAAGGACAAATGATGTTTTTAATTGATTAAGAAATAGAGGAAAATAATGCCTTTTGGGGTCTTTTTGGGGGTTATAGGTCATAGGTTGGAGTTATAAGTGGGGAAAAAAGACCCAAAATCCCTTTTACTGAACATTAGAGAATTTGATCTTCAGTATTCATGAGTCCACCATACGACTCATATGGTGAAAGTACGAGTGATCCTCATGACTAGTAAGCTTGGCAGATTCAAGATGGTATACTATGATTATCATACGAGTCAAACCTATGACTAGTAACATTATAATTTGGCCTGTAACCCCGCACCCATAATTGGACAAAATCTTAGGAGCCTACATAGATGAACTCCCGACTTCTCTTCATTTTATTCGTACCATGCTTGATGACTTCTAGGGTCAACTTGTAACTTGAACAGAACTCACATCACTCCACAATAATAAGGTTATGACTCACTATATATGACTAGTATGAAGTATGTATGACTCAAGGTATTGAGTTGTATGTTAGACAGTGTCTTCCAGACATAGGGAATTACATAAGGCATCTCTTATCTGTAGGACATATATCATAACTATGAGGCATATCATATCTATAAGGCATCTCGTATCTATAGGACATATATCATAACTATATCTATGGCTATATTATTAAACATGTCGATAGACCATATCATAAATCAAATCCAAAAGCCATATCATAGCTATAAGATATTAATCGTAATCTGAGAAAAACCACCATCATTCAACAATCGACGAAGTTACATTATACTAAAGGATCAATAGTCTTAACTATGTCTAACATGAGTAAATATTTCCACAAGGTCTAACATAAGTCTTGTCTTAAGGTGGGCCGAAGGAACACACTTCTAATCCTAGAGTTTCATATCTATGTAATTTCTACCTCGGACTAGGTGAAAGTGTGTATATTGACCTCTAGATGGCAAATAAGCCACGATTAATCCTAAGATTAGAATTCCAGCTAGAACATGAGCAATTAAGTCAACTCTACCTAAATTATGGTTTCAAGGTCACTAAATTGCCCAAATAAGGATATAAAAACTAAGCACTCATCCAAAACATAAACTAAATCCCAAATCTAACATTATATCTTAACCATTCTATGAATTTACTCAATCTATGAAGAAGGCAATGGGATTATAGAAATATAACAAGTATTTCACCTTATGGGTCAAATCCCTCATCTAATCCCCAAACATAAACAATTAATACAAGGATAGGGTGTTCTACCCGTAATAAATCTTAAAATTCTCATTCACATGATAGATATAAAACACTTCATCTTGGGAAGAAGAGTAGATAGAAACCTACCTTAATGCCAAACCACAAATCCTTAAATCATCCACAAAATATTTGTCTTTACTCCATGATCTTGAAATGCTGCCACGATATTAAAATCCTAATCTATACATCATAAAGATTAAAATGAGGCACATATCACCATATAATTGGCCAGGTCAAATTTCAGGTTAAGAATTAGCCGCAGAGCTTGCTAACAGAGTCCAATATTGAACCAGCCATGACGCCCCTCAAAGGTTAGAAAATGTAACACAAATGGAACACAAATTGGGTCTCAAATCAACCCTTAAGGTTTAGGAATTCAAATACCTAATTTATAAGATATTATCAAGAAATTAAAGGAATCTTACCATGAATTAGAAGGGAAATCAAAGAATAATCATTATTCAAGATCCCCAAATCATCCACAAACTTCAACCCCAAGCTTTCCCAACTTCTAGGATTTTTTCTTTTGGACATAGTTGACAAATGGGAAAAACAAGCTAAAAATGGGATATTTATACCCACTCTAGGTGATCGGATGATGCTATCACAACTCGAGCATCACGATCACCGTATATTTTAGCTACATACATGAGCCACGATTGCAACTAGAGCCTCACGATTGTATCCGGTTGGGCTTAGTTAGACTTGTTAGGATTGTGACATATATGTTGATATTGTGGTGACTTAGGTAACTGCCAAGGGTATCACAATTGTGACCTTTTACATTGCGATAACGATGCACCAGATACACCAATAAACTTAAAAAACTTTTAAGTCTTTGCCAAGCCCTCAAGATTCATACAAAATCCCATATATGCAAATGAACTGTGTAACCAAACCATATTCGATTTTTCATACTCAATGGAGCAGTCGAAATTTCCACCCAAGGTCATTTTGACAAAGAATGGGTCCCACACCCAACTTCCATTTTCTTAACTTTTGACCAATAGTTTGAAATGATCTCAGGTGCATCAGGACCCAAACCAGCATTCCACGTAATCCAAAATCAATATTCCAGAGATGATGGCATTATAGGAATTCTTATCCGAGGTTACCTACTCAGAGTTTTGGTCTGATACCAAATCCTAAACAAGGAATGCTCCAAAATAGAGAAATGACCCTAAAATCCAAATGAACTATTAGATCACCGAACTAATAGTTCTAGAAGGTCATAAATGACCTGTAGCCACTGTGGGAAGTCTCAAAATGCTACAAACTCATGTAAATTAAGGAAATGACCTGAAGGGTTATTACATAAAGATAGTTAATACATAGATACCATCCTACGACCTGATAGAGCTAGTATAAGAGCATCTAGTAATAATAATACAACCTAAGTATCTAGAATAGTTAATAATATCTATCTCAAAATAAACTCTAAATATTTAAAGATAGAAAAAATAGGTGACTTCGACTTCAAGAGCTTACCTCATCTTCAGATATCAACATAAAATGAGCATCGATAAAAGGTAGAAACTAGTACTCGAATCTACACAAAAAAGGTACAGAAGTGTAGTATGACTACCAAAACCACAGGTTCTCAGTAGGCATCATCGGTTGATCTAGCTAAATAATGATATAGATATGTTAAAATGCAAGATAACATAACTAATTCAAGGTATAGAAAAAACTAAATAATAACATAAAACATAGAGCATAAATACAAGAGATCAGAACTACAAAATTAACTCCCATAAGCCAATTAGTGCGGAATAATAAATAACCCATCGCAACCCTCCATAAGCGTGGAAGGTACAAACAAGATAGACAAACCCACCACCTTTATTTATCAACTCTCATAATACGATTGGAATTCCTCTAAGTCATGTCACACTATAATCATCGATTGCCCATATTCATTATTTTTCAATTAATCAACACTTTTCAAATGACCATCACGTAACAACTAATACATATGTATTAACAAATAATCCTTTATCAAATAAATAACATTTATTACCTAATCCTCATATAGAGGCTAATCATCACTTATAATTTGGTCATTATTTACTAATAAAGAAATATTTTTCAACTAGCCAATATTTATCAACTAACCAATATTTATCAACTACCTAATATTTATCGACTAACCAATATTTATCAACTAATTATTATTTCACTAGAATCCATTTATATATTATAACACATTATAACTATTTTCTCATATTGTACTTAACTAGATTTTCTATCTCAAACTCCTATGATCATATCATAATAGGAATATCATCATAGTATATGTAACACTCCACATTTTTAGGCTAGAATTTAAATAGGTGTTCCAATGCGTACAAAATTGAACCCAATTATTCTATATTCATACATGTGTGATTAGCAAATATATAATATGGGAATATCTTTGTATATTGATCAAGGTCATAGTGCCCTCCTAACTCTAAGACGAATTGAGGACTTTTCTATCGATAGAGTTTTGAAAAATGCTTCAGATATGGTCAACTTTAAATAAGTGTATCTCCCAGTATATATCAATTAAGGTTTCCTACTTTATATCAAATGAAAAGGTCATTGAGTCTTATTTCCAACATATTTGGTTTCACCTTAAAACGATATTGGAGTGGAATATTTTCATTTTACCTCCGCATGTTCGTCTGTCAACAAAGTGACGAATTGAGGTAATAAGCTATCAGCTATGTGATGACTTATCAGCCAAGTCGTCAGCCCAAACCAAAAAGTCATCAAATTCAGCTTCAAAGTGATGACTTGAGGTGATAAGTCATCAACTAAGTGACGACTGATCAACCAAGTCATCACATTTAACCATCTCAGCTACAAAAGTAATGTCTTGAGTTTATAAGCCATCAACTAGTTTATAAGTTATCAACTCCAGTCATCAACTAAAAATTTCAGCAACTCTTATTTAGCTTTTGAGGGGTATTTTGGTATTTTACTCACCTCAAACCCTACCTCCCGCGACATAAATCATCAAATAAACGTACTTAGCCATTATCAATTAGTTTTAAAAGCCATTAACCCTCTTTATTCCTAAAAATAACATTAATTTTTTTTTCTTAAAGTTATTTCCCTAGAAAATCAAGACTCCATTACATTCTTTTCAAGATAATCAAGAAATTGTGTTTCCCCAATCCAATAACGTTAAAATTAGATTTAAATCATAAGTTTACATGTTTAAATAAACTATCTCCATAAATCTTTATGGTTTTTGATTATACATCATATTTACAAAGAGACGTTGTAGAAATTAAACTTTACACATTGGATTGATAATGTTGTCATGTTAAACCCCTAATTTTGGTTTAGTATTATAGCCATGTGATTATCATATATTTTAAAATATTACCATGCTTAAGTCCATGGATTTCTTTCCATTTAAATTTTAAGTTAAGATTATAATTGGTTTCAAGTGGAATGCATTATAGATGCCAAAGTGATGTATTTTGAGTAGCGTTTCCTTATTATGGTTTTAAAATGCTTACATGTGTTTGCATTGTTATTTCTATTGAGTACAGGGGGTTATGAGAATTTAAAATTTAGCTGTTTACTTAGTCTCAATATTTTTAAAATGGTTTTAGACACGTATGAGCATTGTCAGTTCAATCAGTTATTGTGTCAGTCAAACTTAGATCAGTTCAGTAATTTGAGTTAGTTCCTTTTTTAGTTAAACATAGTTTAGAATTAGTGTCAATTCAATTATAGGATTTAGCATTGAGCAAACCCAAGAATGGGGGCATTCCTGTTAGTATAGGGTTTGACCCTTAGTAAAAATCCCTGAGTTACAAAACTACATAGCCAGTGTAGGTTTGAGATGTGTTCCTTCTATTTTAGGGTTAACACATATCTCATGAGTCTTTCTGTTAGTTTTGGGTTGACAAGATTTCTACCTACTAGTTTAGGATTGACAAAGCCATTTTTAGTACCCATGGCACGGTAGTAGAAACCTTCTAACTGGGGTGACAGGTTGGACCTCGATCAGCTTATCTTTGAGGCATGTTTGTTAGATAATACCTTCGAGAGTTTTAGTTTTAGTATTTAGTTCAGAACTCAGTTCAATTTTTCTTGACCATAGTATACAATTATCAGTTATTCAATTATTAGATTTCAGTCTTCCAGTTTACAAACTATTTCAGAAATATTTTATATGCTTGGTAAATAATGGTTAGATTTTACAGTTTTCATGTATCCTCCGTTATCTCCATGTTAAAGTCTTGATCCCCATGTGTTTGATGAAATGCCAAAGTGATGGATTTTGAGTAGTGATTTCTTATTATGGTTTTCAAATTCTTTCATGTGTTCCTATTGTTATAGCTATCGAGTCCTGGGGCTTATGAATTCCCAAAACATAGCTTTTTACTTACTCTTAGTATTTTCAGAATGGTTTCCGACAGGTACGAGCAATGTTAGTTCAGTGAGTTATAATGTCAATTAAACTTAGATCAGTTCAATAATCCAAGTTTGTTCCTTCTTCAGTTAAACTTAGTTCAGTCCCATAATCAGTATAAGTTCAGTTAGGAGTAGGATTCAGCACCGAGCAAACCCAGGGATGGGGGCAGTCCTATTAGTATAGGGTTTGACCCTTAGTAGCAATCTCTGAGTTAGAAAACTATGTTGTCAGTGTAGATTTGTGATGTTTTCCTACTAGTTTAGGGTTGATACATATATCTTGAGTCTTTATTTTAGTTTAGGGTTGACAAGATGTCTTCTTTCTAGTTTAGGATTGACATAGCCATTGTTAGTACCCATGTCACAGTACTACCACCCATTCAACTAGGGTCTCAGGTTGGACCCCGATCAGCTCATCTTTGTTGCATGTCAGTTAGATGATACTTTCCACAATTTTAGTTTTAGCATTCAGTTTAAAACTCAATTCAATTTCTCTTAAGTATAGCATACAGTTATCAGTTATCCAGCTATTAGATTTTAGTATTCCAGTTATCATAATTATCTTTCGGTCTTGTCGAACATGTATATATCATCATAATCATCCTCTGTCCTTGTCAAGAATATATCTCATCATTATCATCCTCCGTCCTGGTCGGGTATATGTATCATCATAGTTATCCTCTGGCTTTGCTGGGCATATATATCATCATAATCATCATCCGTTCTTATCGGGCATATGTATCATCATAATCATCCTGCGGCCTTGTTATGCATAGGGGTGGAGTTATCCTTCAATTATGGGGTCCATCAGAACCCCCTTCATTGGAAAATTATGCTATATATACATAATTAAAATTATTTTTTATGTATATTAAGTAGATATTTAACCCCCTTCGATTAGTTCATAGGTTCACTAATGAACCTTCTTAGTGAAAATCCTGGCTCCGCTACTGGCCGAACATATGTTTAATCAATATCATTAACAATATAGCCAATAGCATAATCAATAGAGTACTTAATAGCATAACCATGAACATAATGTATTAACATGATCAATAATAATAATTGAAATCGTGGGTGCTAGCATAACCAATAGATGATTTCCAATATAGTAAATAGGAATTATCTTTGGCATAATCAATAACATAATCACTAATATAATCAATAACCATACTCTTTAGCATAATCTATAATATATTCACCAATATAATTATTAAACATGACCTTTAACATAATAAATATATATTATCAAGCATAGGCAATAATTTATAAATAGCCTAATGCTTACCATTAGCATAATAGATAGCATTTCATTAGCTTGGTTAATATTTAACCCATGGCATAATATATTGCTTATTCATAGTATAATAAATGGCTTAATCACCAATGTAGTCAATAAGCATGGTCTTTAGCATGAACAAAAGTATAAATGCTAATTTATCGATAAGCGTGATCACTAGCATAGTTAATAGCTAATTCATTAGTTCAATCAATAGTATAATTTATGACTAAGCCAATATAATAATCAAGGACTTATTCAATAGTATATTCGATATCCCAATCAATAGAAAAAACAATAGCAGAATTAATAGCTCAACATAAGCATAACCAAAAATTCAATTATAGCATAGTCGTTAAGCATAACTTCAGACGTCATTTAGCATAACTATCAATACAAAGGCATCTAAATATCATCCAAATGACCATCTCCTTAGATGTACACACATGTATTAAGGGATCTTCAATAACTATCACAAGTCTTGGCCGAAGGTGGGTCGAAGAGCCCACTTCAAAATCCTCAAAATCATTTACCAAGCAATGTCTACCTCGGACTAGGATAGGGTATCCAAATAGACTATTAGATATTGAAGAAGCCACCACTACCCCTAGGATAGTGATTCCTACTAATATATAGCAACTAAGTCAATTTTACTAAAGGTAAGACAATTCGAGTAGATTTCATCCTAAACTAAGGCAATCTCCTCATTATTTTAGTAACTAAAGCATTTCTTACCCAAGCATAAGCCTACAAGGTCAACTTCACCTAAGGTAGGGTTAACTAGGCTAATCATGCCCAAAATGATATCCAAAGTAACCTAAATGATCAAACTAATCTTATATATAGCAATTTATCACACCACCACCTAAAACCCATCCAAAATCTAAATAATACCATAAAAATACGATGATTTAGATCAATATAACAAGGGGTATGACCTATCCTACCTAGATGTTGAAGAAAGCTTACAAGATCTGCTAAATCACCATTTTTTCCTTCTAACAAGCTTTTACAAAATGTCAAGCTATCAAAATCACATTCTAATCATCAATATGAGAATAATGATACCCATATTTCACTATTGTCCGTTGGGTCCAAGAATCACACCAAAATCCCACATGGGTCCTATTTTTATAAAATAATCTCATTTTTGAAACCAACCTAACATTCTCATATGCTTAAGAATTATTATCCTCAAAAATAGGTAAATTCCGAGCTAATTTGGGGAGAAATTCATGCCACTAAGGTTTTGGAATTTTTGAACAAGAAATAGAAAGTTCTACCATGAAATATGTGAAATCTTAGCACAAATTGAAATATAATTGCATAAACAAGTGTCAGGCAAGCTCACAAATCACCCACAAGCTTCAATTTTAAGCTATCTCATTATTTAGGGTTTTAGCTCTCAAGAAAATGGATGAAGAAGGGGAAAAATTATGCAAAGAGGGTTTATTTATACCCATACTTGGTGCTTGGATTTCTCTATCATGACCCGATGTTCACTATTGCAATACAATATATCCGACACAAGGGTCGCGATTGCGGCATATGCCCTTTGCGATCGTGGAACTGGTGGACAGTGCAAGGAGTTGTATTCATGACTTAAAGTGTTGTGATCTATGAACTTGCTTCCGTGCTCAAGGAATTGCGATCGTAGACAAAGGCATTGTGATCATGATACACCAAAAACATCAGATACAACTAAGACTTGGATCCGTCAATCCCTCAAGATTCATCTAGAATCACGTATACAGAAATAAACTATGTAACCATACCAAATTTAATGTTTTGTACATAATAGCATAGTCAAAATTTCTATCTGAGGTTATTTCAATGAAATGTGGGTCCCACTCCCAATTTCCAATTTCTTAATTTTTTTTACCAATAGGTTAAAATAAGCCCAGGTGCCTTAGGACCCTAACCAAGAGTCCACATAGCCTAAAATCGATATAATAGAGCTGTTGGAATAGTTAGAATTCACATTCAAGGTCATTTGACATTAGTTTTTTTCCCGTGGCCTTTTAGAACCAATGAAGACTTCAAAACAGGAAATTGGCTCTGAAAATCAAAGGAACTGCCCAGTAACCGACTGTCAGATCTATCAAGCCAAAAATGTCTTGGGGTAGCTATAGAGAAGCTCTAATAGCAAAAAAAGTGGGAATATAAAAAATGACATGAAGGGTTATTATACTTTTTCTAAGATTGCTCTCTCTTTCCAAGTAATAATTTTTTATTTTAGTCAATGTATGTTTTTACGAAGCAGTTCTCACACATCGAGAGAGGAAAATGTAATGCCCTAATTTTCTAAAATTAAACTGACAGACGGTGCTCATGATCTTGAAGGACCACAAGCTACTGATATCTATACTTGAGCACTACATAATATAATGTAACAAATGCGAAAAACTGGCAAAAATTTGCCATAAGGTTCAAAACATCTAAAATACTCAAAACTGAGAACTAAATACTGATTCATCTGTTTAAAAGATTCTAACTGTTGAATCAGTGGAGTTGATAGGAAATGTCCCCAACTAAGTCCTTTTACTAAAAATAAACTGTACATAATATAAAACTAAAATAGGAGGCATACTCAAATGAAGAGGACTCACTACTACGTCTACTACTGTTGACAGAGTCTGGACTACTATGGATGCTTTGGATCTCCCATTTTTGAAACACCATATCACAAGAGAAAAGTATGCGTCAGTACTTTGAATGTACTGGCATGCTAGATGAGGTAAGGCTGAATGAAAGGGATTATGCCTGAACATTACTTAACTGAATAACATGAGAATACCAAATAAGGATATATACATGAATGCACAAACTAAAAATTGAGATCGCAGTAACAATAATGCTAGATTCTGAAATACGGGTTTCTGAATACTGACTTACTAATAACTGAGTCTAGCAGTACTGATATCTGAGTTCACTAACTTGGGGATACTGAGTAACTGAGTCTATTGAGATTGATGTCTAAGCTTACAAATACTGATACTGAGTTACCATATCTTAGATCATTCCTATATAATGGGTGACCCCTGAGTTTACTGCTGATAGTGTTTGATACTTTGTTGATTGAATATGAGATCTAGCCTAAATAACGGGTGATCTCTAAATCTACAGATGATAATGTCTAATGTTTGATTAAATAAATATGAGATCAAGACTAAACAATAAGTGATCTCTAAGTTTACGGATAATGATAATGATTGTCTAAATTTGAGATCAAGACTATATAATGGGTGACCTTTAAGAGGTAGTCAAGCCTAGTATATTGGGTAAATCCTTAATAGAGTTCCATTATTGAGACTGAAGCTGAAACCAAAATTGTGGGAGGTAGTCATCTAACTGATATGCCCCTGCTATCTAGTTAGGGTCCAACCTGCAAACCCAGTTCGAAGGGCGCCAATACCGTTCCATGGGTAAAGATACTTCTGTCTGAACCCAGGATGCCAAGCCTAATATAATGGGTGACACCTGGTTGGAGCTAAGCCTAATATAACGGGTGACTCCTGGGAGGTAGTAAAGCCTAATATGATGGGTAACTCCGCATCCTGCGCTGGCTTCACAGTTCTAGAGTGCAGGGATTGTTATTAATAACTATACCTAAAATAATCGGGAAATCGTCATCCCTACCGTCGCTCGGTGTTGAATCCTACTCCCAACTGAACATACCATGAACTGATTCTTAGATCATTATAGACTGAGATGAATCTGTTAATAATTATCTTACTTGACTGATCTGACTGACTTAACTTGGTTTCATTGACTGATGGAACACTACTAAGGTCTGAACTGAATATTGAACTTTATTAGACTGAATACTGAGATTGCTAAGTTTTCTTAACTTCTATCAGTAACTGAGATATACTAATCATAGAAAAACTGAGATTATTTTGAGACTGACTCGGCTCTAGATAAATAGCTAAGTTTTTAGATATTAAATACCCCAGGACTCAATAGCATAAATAAATAAGACATGACAATAGACTATTATTCACAACATAACTAATGAAGCATCATTTTGAGCACTTGGAAATCGTAAGCATCTAATTGTAAAGGAAAACATTCTATTGTCTCATAACTCATCCAATAAGGAATTCACATGAATAGCAATACATGCAACATATCAAAATTCATTCATTTAGGACTTTTAGCAAACACTTAGCATGCACTAGTTGACATATGCTTTAGAATAACATACTTCATGTTGCAATCACACTATTTTCTTAACATAAGAAATTTATCAAACATGTGGGAGACACCATTTAGCCATACAACATTCAATACACCAAATTAACATAATTACATAATTCAACATGTTTCTTGAAGGGACTTTATCATGAATATCACATAACTAGCACATACTAAGGTCAATACTTGCATCTTTATGATTACAACATGAATTAAAACTTAATATTAACATGGCCTTCAACTTCAAATCACATAAATCATGAAAAACTCATAATCATAAAATCATGAATTTTAAAAAGGATTCTTGGACTTCTTGGGTGGAAGGAACCCAAGAATAAACATTCAACATACCTTTCTATATGATTCTTGAAAGATTCACGAAGGAATTTCATTTATTTTGAACCTTCAATAGAAACCCTTATTTTTTTTCTTTGTGAAAATTGAGAAAAAACCTTATATTTTGGGTGAAAATATGTTGAATATCGTGCTAAGGAAGCTTATATACGGGAGGGATTTGACCAAATTGCCCTTAGAAACATGGAAGTAAAATGCTAAAAAAATGGGCACAAGGGCTATGGAAAGGCATCACCTTTCCCAAAGCCTTTTGTCAGCTGGGTGGCGCCTTGCTATTGAGGGAGGGGGCCAAGGATCTAAGCTGGGTGGTGCCCCTCTGTAGCCTTTAGCTACTATTTTTCCAACCAAAACACAACCTTAGGCTGGTCTAAAAATTCTAAAATTGACCTGGGATGAACTCTTGACTTGCCCCATCGTAACGCAATAAGAAAATCAAGAAACGGAGGTGGGGAAGGTCCCGAAATAATTTGTCAAAGTTTTAAAGGCTTATGGAATGGAAATGTTTAAACACTTAGCCAAGTTTTATAAGTGTTAAGCCTTTCTTGGCATGCTTTAGAAGCTCTAAGCACTCAAGAATTTTATGGGGTGTTACATTATCTCCTCCTTGGGAACATTCATCCTCGAATATGGCTGACTAAATTGAGATTTCTGATCAACTAAACTTACTTAGGGGATGAGAACATCTGAAACATATCTATATGACTGGAACTACTAATATACTGACTCTTCTTCCGAATATGCATAGCTGATGCATAAAATACCCTACTAAAACTATTGATAAGCGGAATTCTCATAATGAACATGCATACCTGATGCATGGATACTTGACTTATAAATACACAACTAAAATTATTGATAAGCTAATCTTCTTCTTCTAAATATACATGTCTAATGTATAACTACTTGACTGAGCTGACTTATGAATGCTTGACTGATTATGCAAGGATAATTGATACTAGCTTATAATGAGAATCTGAGCATAAAACTAAATGGGTTTAAGGACTTTAAAACATCGAGGAGACATAGAGTATCTCCCCCTTGGTACACTATGTCCCACATAGAACTCCTACTTTACTGAAGTACTTGAGAAAACTGAGGCAATGCAGAAAGCACCTATGAACTTGTTCTTAACTAAAAATTTGGGATCCGAATCTAATGCATGACACATGAACTGAGATATACTCAAAACTACTAGAATTCTCTATTGTGGTATAGTTATATTTCTGAGGTTTTTGATAGCATGCCAATATAAAAATATGAGAAAACAACTATATGAATCTGACTGTCTGACTGCTAAACTGAGTTGCTGGTTTTACTGAATAACTCATGTTGAAAATTGAAGCTTAACTAAAGTTTTCTATGACAGTCTTTCAATAAGGTTCTAATGATCTTAGGAAGTAAGGAACCTTGGTATGATCTGAATAAGACATCATAATAGGAGACCATAACATGGCTAAAGTTCTGTAGTATGGGCACTGATAACTCTGTCGGCTGAGGTCTTAGCTGAAATAACTTATTCTGCTAATTTCAAGTCTACTTAAATACCCAATATATATCTATCCACTTACACATAAACATAACAATCAAGCATATCTTCGTGACTAAAACCTTATGTAAAACAAGTATACTATAATCTTTCCTTAACAAGAAACACTTACTCTTTCTCATCTAAGCAACTTCCCAATACTAAGACGGATTCACTTAAGGTTTAAGAGAAGCCTTGGGATCTAACTGAGCATAAAAAGAAAGAAGAGAAACTTATACGTACCTGTAACAATATCCAGAGAACTTTCCTGATAATAGTGAGTAGGAGGTGCACAAAGACTGATTGAGGACTGCCCACTGGTGGTTCTGGAGGTAGTGCCCTACTGGTGCAAATCATTACCCCTCTGAGATATTATTCTATACTCCCGCAGTCTGTGGCCTGACTTACCATATCCAAAGCATAAATTTTACCCGCTCTACACACCCTTTTATGGTTCTTACCGTATTCTTTGCAAAGTATATAGGTGAGAACACTCTTCCCACGACCTAGTGACTTATAGCCTGGTGCTCCATCTCGACTAATTTTCTTACACTTAGACACTGGTGTATGGACTGACAGTAAAATTGGTACTAAGAATCTCTAACGAGACTAGGAGCGTTTACTATACTTCGATCTTGGCACAGAGGTATTTGTTCTAGCCTTCTAATTCATCCTACACTCTCTTCCATCATTCTGTTGAGTGTAAGTGAAAATCCTAGTTAGGTAATCTTTCTGCAAATTTTTTTGAGTAACTACGACATGAGCTAAGGTGGTGAAAGCATCTCTAAACACTACATGAGAGACATGCCCATCTTAGGGATTTACCCGAATGGGCTTAGGGGCTGGCTGATTTTCATTACTTCTTTCGCTAGCTTCTCTGGAAGACATATTCTATAAATGATGAGAGGAATGGATTAGGCTGAGAATTATCTAGAACTTATACTTATTCGCACAGCATGAATACTGAAAGGAGGGAAACTATTCCTAAAATATCTTATAGCCTCTTGTACTTAAATATGGTGTGCAACATATCCATGCACAAGACACTACTAGATGCGGCTTTTCAGACTCCTAGGTTACTATTAAACCTTAGGCTTTGATACCAAGTTTTTAATGCCCTAATTTTCTAGAATAAGAATGTCATACGGTGCTTATGATCTTGAAGGACCACAAGATAACCCTCTACTGATATCTGTACCTGAGCAGTGCATAGTATAATATGACAAATGCAAAAAACTAGCAGAAATTTGTCATAAGGTTCAAAATATCTATAATAGTCAAAACTGAGAACTGGATACTGATACATCCGTCTAAAAAGCCTCTAACTATTTGATCTGTGGAGTTGATAGAACATGTCCCCAACTAACCCTGTCTACTAAAAATAAACTAAACTTAAAATAAAACTAAAATAGGAGGCATCCTAAAATAAAGAGGACTCACTAATACGTCCACTACTGGTGACTGAGTTTGAAATACTATAGGTGCTCTGGATCTCGTGCTTCTAAACCTATGGTATAAAACACCATAGCGCAATTTAGTACTTTGAATATACTGGAATGCTAGATGAGGTAAGGGTGAATGCAAGGTCTTATGCATGAACATTACTTAACTGAATCACATGAGAATACCAAATAAGGATGTATACATGAATGCACAAACTAAAAACTGAGATCGCATTAATACTAATACTAGATTCTGAAATACGGGGTTCTTAATATTGACTTACAGATGATTGAGTCTAGTAGTACTTACATCTGAATTCACTAACTTGGGGATACTGAGTAACTAATCTACTAAGATAGATGTCTGATGTGTGAGCCCATGCTAATAGATTTACATTTTTTAATTCTAAATAATTGTAAAGTCTTGAGCAACTTTAGTCATTTTTTATTAGTTTACATTGATTTTGTAGAAAAAGTAGAGAAGAGGGGGAAACATTAATAAAAGAAGCAAAAATACTAAAATTGGAAGTATATAGAGAGCTAAGTATGGCTGACGACATCCATGATACGTCGTCAGCCTGATGATAGGCTGTCACTGGTGCCGTCAACCCTAAAAAGAAGATGGGAGTTATAGAAAACTTTGTGACGACATTCATGACACTCCATCAAGATCCTGATAGGATGTCACCGTCATCGACAAGCTTAGGTAGCAGAAGATGAAATTGTAGAGACACTGACAACATTCATGATAGGCCATCAATATCTTGATAGACTATCATGGTTGTCGTCGTCTATTCCTGAGAAGGTTTAAAACTTTTAATTTTATTTCCTTATTTAGGATTTACTATTTCAAAGCCTTATTTTAGGGGTTTTATAAATATGAAATAATAGAGCTATCTAGCTATCTATTGACGTATTGGCAATATACGATTTTCTCTTTCTCTCTCTCTAAGAACAATATTTTAGAGTTTTGCCTTGTGATTTAATTACAAGAACACTTTTTATTTTCTTTATTCTTTAAAGTTAATCTTTCCAGTTATGAATTCTAATTGTGTGCTTATTTCATGCATCAAGAGTAACTAAATACTCTTAACCTGGATTATGGAATCTAGGGATAGGTCATCATAATGTATTAAATGCTAAAGATTTAAGAGGTTTTAGGATTTCTTAGTAATTTTGAGATTATAATTAAAGTTTGTTGCTTGCAAATAGTAGGCGTACCTACTTTGATTTGCTTGTGAATGAAATCATAAGCAGTAGGAAGTAAATTATCAACAGGGACTCAGAAAGACTTCGTTTAAGAATCAGCGCTGTAACAAAATTGATTAACCTGAGATAAAATCTAGACAGTGAGTAGCGATTCGTTAAGTCCGAGAGGATTAGGAAATTAGATGCTTGAATAGGTCGAGAGACATTCGAGCATATCATCGATAAAGATAGCTTGTTATCCTAACCATCGTGAGAATCTTGAGTCACATTTAGCATCTGTCATGTACCGTAAGCCCTAGTGAACATAATTCTGGTTATTTCATAAACTCTTGATTGACAACACTAAACTTAAAGTGACCAAAAAATTATTTGCTAATATCCAAAACTCCCATTTTATCTTTTTATATCATTTGCTTGATATAACTTGTAGCCTTGGTTTCAAACTAGTTTAATCGCCACTCACATTGTTCCCTATGGGATTCGACCCTAACCAAGTTGGGTTTTATATTGACAACGATCGCTTACACCCATTTAAGTATGTAATTTGAGCGTTATCAAAATAGGCGCCGTTGTCGGGGAACAATTTGGCATTGTGATTTGGTTTGGAAATTTAGACTACTAGCTTGAATTCAAACTTGTAAATATTTGCTTTTATTTTTTTATTTATTTCTTATGTTAGGTAGATTTTTATTTTAGTTTACTTATTACTATGGCATCGTAGAATGAACATGATCTTGGTGGTTAGAAATCTTATCTTGATGATCCATGTCTATATTTTGATGGACCTCACTTTTGGCAAGGTTATAGATATGCTCTCTGGAGAGAGATATGTGCACCATCTCTATCCTACCAAGAGTATGATTATTTTTTATGTGGTGGTCAAGATGGACATTGGAGCAATTACCCAAATGCCCCCAATCCCTATTGTGCTAACCCAAATTCAAGTTCTTCTAATGAGTTTGATAGGTCTTATGGTCAATAAAGGAAGAACGACGCACCATTATGAGTGGCATTGAAGATATGTTTCAGTGAATGTTAGATCTACAAAAAGAAACATATTATATCTTATGTGATGTGCATCAAGACATGAAGCTAATCATTCATGAGGAGATGGATATAGTGGTCAATTATTCAAAGCATTTTTCTATATTATGTTTATATGATATCTTGTCTGTGGAATCATTTAACATAATAAAAGAGTGTAAAGATGCGGAGCAAGAATCCTATAATGATGATGAGATTGATGTTGATCTTCCATTAGAGATTTCCCAACCAATCAAACTATTCATGAACGAAGATGCCAAAGATGAGGAAATGGTGCTAGAATTGAAATAAGAAATCAAGAACAATCCTTTTGAAGACTCTAGTCTATTTGTGGGTAAAGATAATAATAAAGATTCTACTCCATAATTGAGATTCAGTCCTCATTTAAACCACTTTTGAACATATGCTTGGTGGATATGATGAAAGTCAAACCACCTAAGTAAATGATGAATTTTAAAAATGAGGAGGAAAATTCTTATATTTTGGAGTCTATCTTTCTAAATGGGTATACTATAACCCAGTCTTGAAGGCCAAGAAGCTTAAAGATCGATATCTATTTAGTGGATTTTTAAGATCCTTATCGTTGCAGAATGAGCCCACATGAAAGTTCGATGCAAAATTGGCCAAGCGATTCAAGTCTTTGAACTGGCATGATAGAATATTTGTTATCATGCCCTCACATTTTCCCAATATATCTAAAAGATGTAAAGATCGAAAAATGGGCTAATAATTTAAATCGTCAAAGTGGAGGGATAAAGTATGACTGGATGTTGTCGTGCCGTGACACTAAATTAGGTGCTTCTTGGGAGCCAGCCCAAGGTATTTTGTTTTTTGTATTCGTATTATGTGATTGTCATTAGATCTTCACACCCATAGTTCCAAAGGTATGTTTCTAACTCTCTTGTTTTGGTTTGACGCATTGAAGATATTGCATGATTTGAAGTTGAGGGTGTTGGGGATAATTGTGCGTGTTGACGTCCTCAAAGGATTATTGTTGCCATGCCTCTTTTCCCCAGAGTCTTGTTCCTAGTAGAGCCAGCATGGTTAGGCGTATTGCGCTTGTTTTCTGATGTGTTATAGTTGACTAGGAGAAATACAAGTAACTAAGGAAGTTAACTTGTTTTTGTGATTTTTGAGCACCTCTACATTAGTCTGATATATTACTATCTGAATTGCATCCATTTGTGACCACAATGTATCTTTTTGTGGCATTAGTCTGGCAACTGAATAACCTTTGTTAAATAAGTGCATGAAATGGATAAGTAGTGATATGTGAGATACTTGTGTTCCTTGTGTGTGTAAGGCCTTACTCAGTTCTCGTTGTGTGTTGAATCTAAAACTTGCCCTGTTAGTCTTGCCATGGTCATAGGATAGAAGTTAGGAAAGGATCATAGGCCATTTTTTATTTTAGCCACTATAGCCAAATGATCTTCCCTATGTGCATAATATCTCTTGATCCCTGTTTTGAGGTTAATTAGCCTATTTCTTTCTACGACACCTCTCACCTTCTCGTTTACATCATAATGAAGCTGTTTTGGCCCTGGTTCCCCTTGGACACTGTGCACCTTGACTTAGGGAAACAACCTAAGTTGAGGGTGGCTATCATAGGGGTGCGTGATACAAAATAAGTATGAAGAGAGGAAGAATAAAAGAAAATAATAAAAAGTTGGGTTCGGTGAAAAAGGAATAAAAAATAAGAAAGTTGTATAAAATATTATAAAAAGATAATGTGATAATTGAAAAGATCGCATCCATCTTGAGCATGTGTGATCAATAAAAGAGAGGAAGAAAAGAAGGTTGGGAGTTAAAACCCCAAGAGTTTAGTGTATTGTCAAGGAGACATAGTCACTCTGAAATATCTATGAATATCATACCATCCCCTAGCCAATGTTACAAGCTTAAGAAACGCCCTATAGTGATCCTAACTGACCTGTCTGACGACTTGGGTACTGACTATAAGGATAAGCCTATGGTTTATCCCTAACTTCGTTCTGAGAATGAGTTTTATATTTATCCCTATGTTTATGCATGTAAATTCTGACATGAGTGAAAAGGGATTTCGTTGTTGTGAGGGCACAGTAGGTATGTTTCTAATCACTACCTTATTCGGATAGTGTGATTGGGGTAAATGATGGGTTGTTATTGCTAAAATTCTTGCCATATCTTGTTCCTCATGAGTTGCATGGGTGTTTTCAATAATAGACACAGTTTCTCTTAATTTGACTGACCTTGGAGATGGTGCATGTATTCTGAATTGATATGAGTAGTTAGCTGCCAACTTGTACTTTATGTACTCTGGGTTATGTTCTAGTTGCTTGATGACAAGAAATTTTTTAAGTTGAGGGTGTTGATGTGTGAGCCCATGCTAATACATTTACAGCTTTTAACTCTAAATAATTGCAAAGTGTTAAGAAACTTTAGTCGTTTTTGATTAGTTTACTTTGATTTTGCAGCAAAAGTAGTGAAGAGGGGGAAACACTAATAAATGAAGCAAAAAGACTAAAATCGGAAGGAGATAGAGAGCTAAGTGTGGCTGACGATAACCATGACACGTCGGCAGCCTGGTGATAGGCTGTCATGGGTGCTATCAACCCTAATAAGAAGATGGGAGTATCAAGAAGCTTTATGAAGACCTTCATGAAACGCCGTCAAGATCCTAATAGGACGTCACCATCATCGTCAACCTTAGGTAGCAAAAGCTGAAATTATAGAGACGCTGATGACGTCCGTGATAGGCCGTCAAGATCATGATAGGCCATCATGGGCACCATCGTCTATTCCGAAGAGATTCTGAAACTTTTAATTTTATTTCCTTATTTAGGATTTACAATTTTAAAGCCTTATTTTAGGTTTTTTATAAATATGTAATTATCGAGCTATCCAGCTATCCATTGACATATTGATAATATACAATTTTTTTTCACTCTCTCTCTAAGAACAATATTTTAGAGTTTTGCCTTCTGATTATATTACAAGAACATTTTTGATTACCTTCATTCTTGTAAGTTAATCTTTCCAGTTATGAATTCAAATTGTGTGTTTATTTCTTGCATCATGAGTAACTAAATACTCTTAACTTGAATTATGGAATATAGGGTTAGGCCATGATAAGGTGTTAAATGCTCAAGATTTAAGAGGTGTTAGGATTTCTTGGTAATTCTGAGATTATAATTAAAGTCTACTGGTTGCAAACATTAGGCGTACCTACTTTGATTTGCTTGTGAAAGAAATCATAAATAGTAGGAAGTGAATTATCAGTAGGGACTCGGAAAGACATCATTTAATAATGAGCGTTGTAACAATGTTGATTAACCAGAGGTAAAATCTAAACGGTGAGTAGCAATTCCTTAAGTCCGAGAGGATTAGGAAATTAGATACTTGAATACGTTGAGAAAAATTCGAGCATATCATCGATAAAGATATCTTGTCATCCTAACCACCGTGAGAATCTTGAGGCACCTTTATCATCTATCATGTACTGTAAGCCCTAGTGAACATAATTCTAGTTATTTCATAGACTCTTGATTGACAAAAACTGAAATGAAAGTGACCAAAAATTATTTGCTAATCTCCAAAACCCCTATTTTATCTTTTTATATCGTTTGTTTGAATTTAACTTGTATCTTTAGTTTCAAACTAGTTTAATCACCACTCATATTGTTCCCTGTGGGATTCAACCGCAATCTAGTTGGGTTTTATACTGACAATGATCGCTTACACCCATTCGAGAGTGTAATTTGAGAATTATCAATGTCTAAGCTTACTGATACTGATATTGAGTTACCATATCTGAGATCCATCCAATATAATGGGTGACCCCTGAGTTTACAACTGATAGTGTTTGATACTTTGTTAGCTAAATATGAGATCAAGCCTAAATAGCGGGTGATCCCTGAATCTACTGATGATAATGTCTGATACTTGATTAACTGAATATTAGATCAAGCCTAAATAATGGGTGATCTCTATGTTTACTTATAACGATAATGATTTTCTAAATTTGAGATCAAGCTTATATAATGGGTGACCTCTGAGCGGTAGTCAAGCCTAGTATAACAGGTGACTAATCAACTGAGTTTCATTACTGATTATGAAGCTGAAACTGAAACTGTGGGAGGTAGTCATCTAACCGACATACCCCTTCTATCTACTTGGGGTCTAACCTATAACCCCAATTGAAAGAGTGCCAATACCTTTCACGGGTAAAAACACTTCTATTTGAACCCAGGATGTGAAGCCTAATATAATAGGTGACACCTGGTTGGAGCCAAGCCTAATATAATGGGTGACTCCAGGGAGGTATTCAAGCCTATTATGATGGGTGAATCCTCATCCTACAATGGTTACGTAGTTCTGGAGTGCAGGTATTTTTATTAACGACTTGCCAAAAATATTGGGGAAGCCATCATCCTTGCACTCGCTTGGTGCTGAATCATACTCACAACTGAATTGAACCTGGAATGATTCTTAGATCATACTAGGCTAAGTTGAATCTATTACAGATTATCTTACTTGATTAATATGACTGAGTTCACTTGGTTCCATTGACTGACGGAATACTTCTAAGGTCTGAAGTGAGTAGCGAACTTGATTAGACTGAATACTGAGATTGCTGAGTTTTCTTAAATTCTGTCACTAATTGAGATATACTGATCATAGCACGACTGTGATTATCTTGAAGTTGACGCAGCTCTAGATAAGCAGCCAAGTTTTTGGGTATTAAATACCCGCAAGACTCGATAGCATAAATAAATATGACATGATAGTAAACTATCATTCTCAACATAACCAATGAAGCATCATTTCGAGCACTTGGGAATCATAAACATCTAACTGTAAAAGGAAGCATGCTATTGTCTCATAACTCATCCAACAAGGAATTCACATGAATAGAAATACATGAAACATATTAAAATTGATTTATTTAGGCCTTTTAAGAAATACTTAACCTGAGCTAGTTGACATATTATTGGGCATAACATACTTCACATAAGCAATTTATTAAAAATATGAGAGGCACCCTTTGGCCATCCAACATTGAATACACCAAATTAACATAATTACATAATTCAACATGTTTTTTGAATGGACTTTATCATGAACATCACATAACCAACACATACTAAGGTCAATACTTGCATCATTATGATCACAACATGAATTAAAACTTAATATTAGCATGGACTTCAACTTCAAATCACATAAATCATGAAAAACGCATAAACATAAAATCTTGACTTTAAAAAGGGATTCTTGGACGTCTTGGGTGGACGGAACCCATGAATCAAAATCCAACATACCTTTCTATATGATTCTTGAAAGACTCACGGAGGAATTTCCTTGATTTTGAACCTTCAATAGAAACCCTTATTATTGCTCTTGAAAAAAATTGAAAGAAAACCTTATATTTTGGGTGAAAATATGTTGAATCTCGTGCTAAGGAATCTTATATAGGGGTGGAATTTGATCAAATTTCCCTTTGAAACACAGAAGTAAAATGCTGAAAAACTGGGCACTAGGGCTATGGAAAGGCGACGCCTTTCCCAGAGCCTTTTGTAGGTTGGGCGACGCCTTGCTACTAAGGGAGGGGGACAAGGATCTAAGATGGGTGGTTCCCCTCTGTAGCATTTAGATATTATTTTGCCAACCCAAACATGACCTAAGGCTCGTCTAAAAATTTTGAAAGTCACACGGGATGTACTCTTGACATGTCCCATCGCAACGCAATTAGAAAATCAAGAAACAGAGGTGGGGAAGGTCACAAAATAATTCATCAATGTTTTAAAGGCTTATGGAATGGAAATGTTTCAACACTTGGCCAAATTTTCTAAGTGTTAAGCCTTTCTTGGCATGCTTTAGAAGCTCTAAGGACTCAAGAATTTTATGGGGTGTTACATTATGTCCCCCTTGGGAATATTCATCCTCGAATATGGCTAACTAAACTGAGATTTCTGATCAGCTAAACTTACTTAGGGGATGAGAACATCTGAAACATATCTATATGACTGGAACTATTGATATACAACTCTTCTACTAGATATATATAGTTGATTCATAGAATACCCTGCTGAAACTATTGATAAGTGAAACTCTCATAATGAACATACATACCTGATGCATGGATACTTGACTCATAAATGCACGACTGAAATTACTGATAAGCTGAGCTTCTTCTACTAAACATGTATGTCTAATGTATGACTACATGACTGAACTGACTTATGAATGCTTGACTGATTATGCAAGGATAACTGATGCAAACTTGTAATGAGAATCTGACCATGAAACTAAATGGGTTTAAGGAATTGAAAACATCAGGGATTCATAGTGTATCTCCCCCCTGGGACACTATGTCCCTCTTAGAACTCTTACTTTAATGAAGTACTTGAGAAAACTGAGGCGATTCATAAGGAACTTATGAACTGGTTCTTAACCAAATATTTGGGATTCGAATATAATCCTTGAAGCATGAACTGAGTTTTACTCGCAACTACTAGAATACTCTATCATAAGATAGTTACATGTCTGCGGTTTCTGATAGCATGTGTTAATGAAAAGATGAGAAAATAAACTATATGAATTTGACTGTCTGACTTCTAAACTGACTTGCTGGCTTTACTGACTAACTAATGCTGAAAACTTAAGATTAATTGAAGTTTTCTCTGACATTCTTTCTATAAGGTTCTAATGACCTTAGGGAGTAAATAACCTTGGTATGATCCGAATAAGACATCATTAAAGGATACTATAACATGGCTAGAGTTCTGTTGTATGGGCACTGATACTCTGCTGGCTGAGATCTGAGCTAAAATAACTTCTCCTGCTAAGTTCAAGCCTACTCAAATCTCCAAGATAAATCTAGCCACTTACACATCAACATAACATTCAAGCATATCTTTGTGACTAAGACTTGAGTAAAAGAAGCATGCTACAATCTTTCCTTAACAAGAAACACTTGCTCTTTTTTATCTAAGCAACTTCCCAACACTAATAAAGATTCACTAAAAGTTGTACAAAAACCTTAGGATCTAACTTAGCATAAATAGAAAGATAAGAAACTCGTACGTACCTGTAGCTATATTTGGAGAACATTCCTGATCATGGTGAGTTAGAGGTGCACAAAGACTGATTGGGCGCTGCCTACTAGTGGTACTGGAGTTGGCGCCCTGCTGGTACAAATCTTTACCACTCTAATCTATTATTCTACACTCTCGCAGTCTGTGGCCTGGCTTACCATATCCAAAGCATAAATTTTTGCCCACTCTACACACCCTTTTATGGTTCTTACCATATTTTTAGCAAAATGTATAGGTGAGAACACTCTTCCCATGATCTAGTGAATTTGATCCTGGTGCTCTATCTTGACTGGCATTATTAGACTTAGACACTGGTGCCTAAGTTGATAGTAAAACTGGTACTTACAATCTCTAATGGGACTGGGAGCAGCTACTATCCCTTAATCTTGGCACAGAGATATTTGTTCTAACCCTCTGATTCATCCTTCTCTTTCTTCCCTCATTCTCCTGAGTGCAAGTCAAAAGACCAGGTAGGACAACATTCTACAAAATTTTTTGATTAACTACTGCAAAAGCTAAGGTGGTGAACGCAGCTCTGAACTTTGTATGAGAGACATTCCCATCTGAGGGATTTGCCTGAATGGACTGAGGGGGCTAGTTGATTTTCTTTACTTCTTACGCTAGCTTCTCTGGAAGACATATTCTATAAATGAAGGGAAGAATGGATTAGGCTAAGAATTATCTGGAACTTATGCTCACTTGCATGACATGAATTCTAAATGGAGGGAAACTGTTCCTAAAATATCTTATAGCCTCCTGTACATAAATGTGGCGTACAACACACCCATGCATAAGTCTCTACTAGATCAGGCTTTTCAGACTCCTAGGACACTATTGAACCTTAGGCTTCGATACCAAGTTTGTAACACCTTGATTTTCTGGAATTGGAATGCCACATGGTGCTCATGATCCTGCAGGACCACCAGCTAACCCTCCACTGATATTTGTACCTGAGCACTACATAATATAATATAACATATGTAGAAAACTGGCGGAAATTTGTCATAAGATTCAAAACATCTAAAATACTCAAAACTGAGAACTGAATATTGATATAGTTGTCTAAAAAGCCTCTAACTGTCTGATCTATAAAGTTGATGGCGCATGTCCCCAACTAACTACATCTTCTGAAAATAAACTTAACCTAATATAAAACTGAAATAAGAGGCATCCTCAAATGAACAGGACTCACTACTACGTTTACTGTTGCTGACTGAGTCTGAACTGCTATAGGTGCTATAAATCTCGCACTTCTGAACCAATTGTATAAGATACCATAGCACAAGATAAAAGTATGCACCAGTACTTTGAATATACTGGTATGATAGATAAGGTAAGGCTGAATGCAAGGGCTTATGCATGAGCATTACTTAACTGAATAACATGAGAATTCCAAATGAGGATCTATACATGAATGCAAAAACTAAAAATTGAGATCGTAGTAATACTAAAGCTTGTTTTTGAAATACAAGTTTCTGAATGCTGACTTACTGATGACTGAGTCTAGTAGTACTGATATCTGAGTTCGCTATCTTAGGGATACTGAGTAACTGAGTCTATTGAGATAGATGCCTAAGCTTACTAATACTGATACTGAGTTACCATATCTTAGATCAAGCCTATATAATGGGTGACCCCTGAGTTTACTGCTGACAGTATTTCATACTTGGTTAATTGAATATGAGATCAAGCCTAAATAGCAAGAGACCTCTGAATCTACTGATGATAATGTATGATGCTTGATTAACTAAATATGTCATCAATCCTAAATAGCAGGAGACCTCTGAATCTGCTGATGATAATGTCTGATGCTTGATTAACTAAATATGAGATCAAGACTAAATAATAGGTGATCTCTAAGTTTAGTGATAATGATAATGATTTTCTAAATTTGATATCAAGACGATACAATGGGTGACCTCTGAGAAGTAGTCAAGCCTAATATAATGGGTGACTCCTTAACTGAGTTCCATTACTGAGACATAAGCTGAAACCAAGATTGTGGGTGGTAGTCATCTAACCGAAATGTCCCTTCTATCTAGTTGGGGTTAAAATTATAACCTTAGTTGGAAGGGTTCCAATACTGTGCCATGGGTAAAGCCACTTCTATCTGAACCTTGGATGCCAAGACTAATATAATAGGAGACACATGGTTGGAGCTAAGCCTAATATAATGGGTGACTCTAGAGAAGTAGTGAGCCTTATATGATGGGTGACTCCTCATTCTACGCTAGTTATGCAATTCTGGAGTACAGGGATCGTTATTACTGACTTTGCCTAAAATAATGGGGAAACCATCATCCTAACCCTTTCTGGATGCTGAATCCTACTCCCAACTGAATAGCCCATGAACTAATTCTTAGATCATACTAGACTGAGCTGAATCTATTACTAATTATCTTACTTGATGGATCTGACTGAGTTCACTTGGTTCTATTGACTGATGGAATAATACTAAGGTCTGAACTGAATAGTGAACTTGATTAGACTGAATACTGAGATTGCTAAGTTTTCTGAACTTCTGTTACTACCTGAGATATACTGATCATAGCACGACTGAGATTATCTTGAGGCTGACTAGGATCTAGACAAACAACTATGTTTTTGGGTATTAGATACCCCTAGGACTCGATAGCATAAATAAATAAGACATGACAATAGACTATCATTCGTAACATAGCCAATGATGCATCATTTCAAGCACTTGGGAATCTAAAACATCTAATTGTTAAGGGAAACATACTATTATCTTATAACTCATCCAACAAGGAATTCACATGAATAGGAATACATGCAACATATTAAAATTCATTCATTTATGCCTTTTAACAAACACTTAGCATGTACTAGTTGACATATGCTTGGGAATAACATACTTCATGTTGCAATGACACTATTTTCTTCACATAAGCAATTTATCAAACATGTGGGAGTCACCCTTTATCATGAACGAGACATAACCAACACATAATAAGGGAAATACTTGCATCTTTATGATCATAACATGAATTAAAACTTAATATTAACATGGGCTTCAACTTCAGACCACAAAACTCATAAAAAACTCATCAACATAAAATCTTGAATTTAAAAAAGGATTCTTGGGCTTCTTAGGTAGAAGGAACCCAAGAATCAACATCCAACATTCCTTTCTATATGATTCTTGAAAGATTCACAGAGGAATTTCCTTGATTTTGAACCTTCAATAGAAACCATTATTCTTGTTCTTGAGAAAAATTGAGAGAAAACCTTATATTTTGGGTGAAAATAAGTTGAATCTTGTGTTGAGGTATCTTATATAGGAGTGGTATTTAACCAGATTTCCCTTGGAAACACGGAAGTGAAATACTGAAAAACTGGGCACAAGGGCTATGGAAAGGCGGCGCCTTTCCCAGAGCCTTTTGTAGGCTGGGCGGCACCTTGCTACTGAGGGAGGGGGCCAAGGGTCTAAGCTTGGTGGAGCCCCTCTGTATCGTTTAGCTACTATTTTTCCAACCCAAACATGACCTTAGGCTCATCTAAAAATTCCAAAACTCACCCGAGATGTAATCTTAACTTGCTCCATCACAACATAATAAGAAAATCAAGAAACGTAGGTTGGGAAAGTCATGAAATAATTCATCAAAGTTTCAAATGCTTATGAAATGGAAAATTTTGAACTTATCCAAATTTTCTTAGTGTTAAGCCTTTCTTGGCATTCTTTAGAAGCTCCAAGGACTCGGGAATTTTACGGGGTGTAACAGAAAAATTATCATCAAGATGGAGAGATTTTGAAGTAGTTAAGATGATAATCTCTTTTAGCTAAGTCTGTCTTCTTATAAGGTTCTCCATTAGGCTAGCCTACAAATTGTTCTCTCACTATATAACTTCCACCTCTTAAAACCAATGTGGGGTATCTTCTTGGTAGAATTCTCTCTCATTGAGAACCAAATACAACTTGATTCTAGTGGATTGATTTTGGAAGCTCACCATATGAACAGTAAGTAACTAGAATATGTGTTTGAATTTTTTTAGGAGAAAACATATGGTATGTGAGAATCACTAAACTTAGTGAAATCTTGAGCACAGTAGTTCATAAGGCATTCAATGGAACCTTGTCCATCCTCGAGTGATCTTTTGGTGATATTAAAAAGTCTAATAGTTGAGTACCCCCATCAATCTCAATGTGAAACTGATATTGTCGGCTATCCTTAAAACTATCATTTGATACCATGTCAGGTCTTAAATTGGTAGATGTAAGACATATTTTGCACATAAGAGTTTGCAAGTCAAATAGGTGATCAATTTCTAGGAGGGATCAAGCCATCAGATCCAAGATACCCAATGTTAGGATTTCAACTAGGACTCTTAGGGAAATATTAGAAGGCACAACCTGCCTCATCCTTATAGAAACATTACAACTAGACTCAATGGAGGACAGGGGTCCTTAGGTGTGAGAGTTATCCTGCTTGACATTCTCTAGTTAATAAAATAACCCTACTACCTCAGGAAAACCGGTGAGGGGTTTTTACCCTTTGCAATATTGTTTTACCCCCAGACCCTTTAGAGCTTTATTCTGAGGTAAAAATGTTATGGGTGGACTCTCTCGCCTTCTCCTCAAGAAAACATGGTTCTTTTATCTTCTCTTTAAGAAACTGGGATTCTATCCTAGAAATAGGGGTTGATGCCACATCAATGAGAGCACAAATTTAGCTAAAAGGTCTTTGCCAATAAAGTTAGAAAATCTAACCAATGGCTAAAGAAATATTAAACCATAAGTCAGGACTTTATGAAAAAAGCTCTTGAGGTAAAGTAATGCCAAAGAGAGACAACCTATAATGGTGTCAAGTTATCGTGGATTTTTGTTTTCCATCCAAAATTATAGGAAAGATGTATTGGCTAGTTGTAGTGGAAGAATTCAAGATATTAACAACCCATGAATAAAGGTTTTCGACTAATTAAATAAAAGGAATGCCCATGGATGGACCTCATTAAGGAGATACATAGTATGCTTAGAATATTGAGGCATTAATAAGGAATGGGGTAAGAATATGTATTAAGAGAAAACAAATTGTGAGTCAAGATCTCTTATGTTAATTTTATTTGATCTAGGGAGAGGAGTCTCAGAGAAACTTTATAGGGATATGGGAATAAAATGATCAGTACAGCTTTGATCATGTGCACTGTCAAAGTAATTGCCTAATAGTGACTACTTTTTATGGTAAACTAAATGCACTATCCACCCTCATACAAAGTAAGAAAGTACATTAAAAGAAACTACATAAGGTAAATAATTCTTGAATTCATAAAGTTAATGAATGAAGGAATGCAACAATATTAATTGAGTCTAAAAGGGTTTATGCACAATCGAAAAGTATTATAAATGAGTTGATCAAACTATCAATGGGATTGTAGAGACCAAAGCTAAATGGATATGCGTAAACATTGATATAGCCAGGTCTTAGTGAAGTGATATTTTTGAATGCATTGGGAGCTTCTATTTGGTATTTATTGAGGAAACATCCATAGTGTACCCTAATCAAGGGCATATCACATATCTTCACAAGCGAGCCTAACTCGTCCACAACTCTACTTTTTATCACAGTGCCACTACATGGAAAAATTTTGAAGTCATCATCAAAATGTATATATTCAAGATAATTTTATCCACAGTCTAATCGAGATAAGCTTTCCTATGCTTTCTTTTCTTTGTCACATTGCAGGCTACCGATTAAGAGGGTCAAAGTTTAAGGAAGATATAGACATACTAGATTAAAATAAAAGCTGGCAAAGAAAGTTGCTTGGATGATGGAATATACTATAACCTAATACAACCCTACTATCCATATACAAAATGATAGTAGCTACTGATATGAATAAAGGACAACATACCAAATAAATTATACTATATAATAAAAATAAGTAATAAAGGCCCATAGAAAATAGAAGGAAGAACGAAATATATATGCAAACTATCCCCATGACCAGGTGCCATTAGTACAAGTGATACCATTAAAAATTTGTACTTATAAGTATAATTACAGGAAGAATGAAATATATATACAAACTATCAACTCTAAGAATGCTCCTTCTTTTTCATTATTCCAAAGCCTTGAGGCAATCCTAAGGAATTGTTTTATTGAACAATCATTATGGGTTACAATTAAAAAGAAAAAGGGGTTTTAAAAATGAGGCAAATTATTTTTTTCATCTTAATATAGGGGTCTGCATGTCATGACCACAATTCCACTATAGTGGGAATATTCTTGCTTTAGTGTGATAGCATTAATCTGGCCCAAATAATTTTTTCCTGATCCAAATTTATTCAAACTAAGCCTTTGTGAACCTTTTTAAAGACATCAAGGAATTTGGCATACTCTGTGCCTTTGGGCATAATAATTTTATTGTAATGACCCTTTAGGTCATTGTCTACATTCTTGCTTATTTTCACTAATAGGGCTTCTCCATAGCATCCCCAAGTCATTAGTGACTTGCGGGAACCAATAGTTTGATTACCAAGTTATTTATTTGGTTTTTAGAACCACTTTCCCAATTTGAAGTCTTAATTGGTTCTAATTAACCACTAAGCAAAAATTTCTGTAAAACAACCTTAAAAGCAAAATCCAACTTCACCAGCACATTCGGAACATCAAAATCTATGTGCTTACATATCTTATTTTCTCAAAATGGATTTTGGATAAATTTTGAGGCCTTGGACAAAGCCCAAAATCAAGTTCCAAGCTTCAATACAGTCTAGCATAAGGAGTGATACAGCAACCATGGTTTTTCTCTCGTGGCTAAGCGGGTTCACAACTATTAGACCTCTGACTGGGTAATCCTATTAAAAGGCAATCTTGCCTAAAATTTTGGCCATTTTGTGCTTCCCTCTTGAAATTTAAACCCTAATAGAGTCTAAAATCTTCAAACTGAGTCTTGTTGGTTTATTAGGATCTTGAATAACTTGTGCAACCGAATCTTGCTACAAATCTAAGGTAAGATTCCTTCAAATTTGGTATTAATATCTTGATTTCTAGACACAAAATACCTAATTCTTTGAGGCTCAATTGTATCCACAAATGTGATGATTTACTCTAATTTCTTACGGGTTATTGCTCCCAAATGATAGTTAAGCAATGTGTTGGTCTCAGAAACTAATTTTCAAAAGGTGGAACCCACTTGAGGGTTTGGTTTCATTTTGGACTCATGGCATAATGGTGCCATAATGGGTATTGTTATTCTTGTAATTATGCTTATATTGTGTTGTGATAACTTTTCTTGTGACACAAGAAGTTGCAAGAAAACGAATGGCAAAGATTGTTAGTTCATGAGCTATTTCTACTCGAGGTAGGTTAGGTTTACTTGTAGTTGATTGAGATTAATTTTAGTATATTTGTGATATCTAGTGAGATTGGGCGGGCCTTAGGCGATAAATGGGTAAATGATGATACTTGGGATTAGTTGATCCTCGTAGGCTATTAAACTTGTAAAATATGATGCTTGACTATAGCTTAGAACCTTGGATAGCTCTAGTTATAGTCTTATGAATAGTATGAGAATACTTTAGTTGTTCTAGTAGAGGAGAATGATGATGTTGACTAACCTTAAGAGTATGTTGACCTATATATGACTAGTTATGAATTGGCCTTAGTGTTTGGGGTGACTTAGAAAAGATACTTGAAGAAGATTTTCGCTTATAGGCTAAGTATGAATTGATAAGCCCTTATAGTGTGATATAGATAACCTAGCCTAATTCTAAGTAGAAGTTAGTCTTGTAGAAGTAAAATTTGGCATTATTGGGATTTAGGACTTGACCCACCTTAAGCTTGAACTATGTAATTTCTTAGTGACATAGATATTTGAGGAATGTCTAGGTTATGTTATAGAGGTTAAAATTGTTCAACTCAATTGTTGGATAAGCATGTGGTCAATGATTGAATAACGTGTATACTTTATTGATTATTTTGCTTTCATACTATTGATAGCCTTGGAAAGTCTTGTAAATTGAACGTATGGTTATGCTATTGCTTGGTTTATTGAAGAGTTTACCAAGTGAACCTCTAATTATGTTATAACTCTTCCTATGACCCAAGCCTTATGATTAAGCTAATGTTTATGTGAAGGATTTTTCTTTAGAGTTAGAATTATAAAAAGTAGGAGTAAATGAGGCATCTAGAGAGCTTGCACTTGACTTATAATTGACTTGCTAGTCAATATGTTTACTTGGAAATGTAGTGAATACATATATCATTCTGATACTCAGTCTCATGCATCTACTTATATTATGTGAAGATAATTAATAGTAAAGTATAATGTTATGTGTTACCTTGCATCACTTATACTCTATTATTGTGGGTTGTATATGCTTATTGAATTGTCTACATATGTATATGGATAATGATGTTATGATGATGCCCGTTGAATCTGGAGGATACAATTATGTAATAATGATGCCCGGTGAATCCAGAGGATAACATGATGTTAAGATGATGCCTGATAAATCTAAAAGATATAATGATGTTATGATAATTCCCAGTAAATCCAGAGGATATAATGATGTTATGATGATGCCCGGTAAATCTGAAGGATATAATGATATTATGATGATGCCTGGTGAATTCGAAAGAGGTAATGATGTTTTGATACTGGTATGTGTAGTGAGTATATATGAATATATATTTATATATGGGGTGATTCCATGTGTGGCTAAAACCATTTGTGTACTTGGTACACGATGTCTTCCTTGGTAAATTGTTACCCATTACTTGTCTTTAATGACTAGATAAAAGGTGTGACCCTTGTTACTCTAATTAGTAACTAGAAGTAGATTATGCAAAGCATTGGCCTAAGGCTAATTGATATGTGTAATCTTGTATAGACCAAGGGCTCACTTAGTAAATCTACATAACTTGGATAAATAGTTATGTTATGGAATTTTACCTAGTAAAGTGGCTTACATGATAACTAGCTATCTCTAATAAATGATGATGACTTGTAGGCTAGAAGCCTAGTGAACTAATTAGTGGACCTTACTTAGCTAAAAGATGGAAACAAGTCCTTAAGTTTGTGATATGCTTAATAATAATAGAGCTAGTATTGCATGATTAGTGGTTAAGTTGACATCAAGTATGTGATGTTGTAGTGGCTTAAGTGATGATTTATATTATTAGGAGGATAACTAGAAGATAATTTTGTGATGGGTGAATAAATAATAATGTTGGTAACTTGTAGCTTTTTTCTTATGTGACGACTAGTAAATTATTAGACTCGCAAACTAGTGGCTTATGGAAATTGGGGCTAGCTAGTATAGGATAGACATGAAGTGTATCAATGAGTTAGGGATTAAATAACTGTATAACCATGTTATGGTGATACCGTCTTTCTTATGTCAAATTACGATATTGATGATAATTGTTGACCTTGGTAAGAGGCCATGGCGGGAGTTACAAAACACAACTTTGGTGAGTTTCTTATGTAGTGGTGCCTTGATATGTTTATGGATTGATCTTTTGGTGTACTCTCTGGTGGTATAGGATTCCATGATGTGTTATTTATTTGTTTTCCTTGAGTGTACTTCCTGGCGGTATGTGACATCGTGGTAAGTTCTTTTTTCCTTATACTCTAATGATGGTAGTTGTGTTGATTATGGTAATTACGTGATTGTTATTTTATATATGTGTCCTTACGTTTCCAAAATGATTGACTTTATGTTATTATCTTACTCTATATCATCCTTATATTACAATTTAGCTATGTCGACCGATGATGCCTACTGAGTACCCACGTTGTCGTACTCATGCTACACCTTTGTACCTTTTTGGTTTACAACCGAGTTCTAGTTTCCGCCATTGAGCCGAGATTGTATGGTGTTGATCTTCAGGACATAGGATGAACTCTTGGAGTTTGAGTTCACATTTTTCCCTTCTATCCTTATTTTGTCTTTTGTATTTGAGATGAATGTATAAAACTATTTAAAACTATTAGACGTTGAGTTGTATTTGAATATTTCTTTTTTCTTTGTGGAATGTCATGCTATATTGTGTTCCCATATAGGGTGCATGTTGGACATTCATACAATGGTAACCCGTTGTAATAACTCTGGGTTACGGTGTTGGCTTACTTACTAGTGAGTTATGGTAGGTGCCATCATGACTCGGAAATGGGTCATGAAAAATTGGTACCATATCCAGGTTTAACTTATATTAGTGGTATAAGAGCAAGTGTCTACTAGAGTCCTGCATATTGGAATGTTGACATCTGTTTCCTATCTTTGGGAGGCTATAGGAAATTCTTAGGAGACCCTGACTTCCTTCACTCATATCGTGCTAAAAGTCTGAGTTGGTGTATGTGATAGTCTCTTGAATTTACTCTTTCATAGATGCTAAGGACTCATGCTAGAGTTATACGTGAGAAGGGTACCAAGACCCATACTCATAATGTGTTCCTAGTTAGGGATTAGGGTGGACCTCCGCCGAACCTTATTCTACACCTGATCAAGAGACTCCTCCACCTCAGCTAGCGGTGCACCAATGACCAATCCAGGATCCACCAGGATTTATCCCCTCTTCTTTACTTAGAGATACTTTGGTTTAGCTGTTGGGTATTATTGATAGTTCGCAGACTACTGGGACAGGAGTGTAGCCTGTAGTTGAAGCTCTTGTAGTTGAGGTTTCTTTTATTCCAGTAGTTGTTCAATCAGCAGTCGCTCAGCTAGTTATGACCCAGCCTGCTATATCTACTGAGGAGCAAAGAATGCTGGGTAGATTATTAATGTTTGCTCCACCTAGGTTTTTTTGTGCTCTGAAAGAGGATGCATTTGACTTTCTAACTACTTATGAGGATACACTTTGTGGGTTAGGCCTCGTTGATACCCGTGGTGTAGATTACACCATATTTCAGTTGGACTTGTCTGCTCAACACTAGTGGAAAGGTTTTCTAATTTCTAGGCCAGTTGGATCTTCCTCTCTCTCTTGGGCTCAGTTCTCCTAGATATTCTTAGAGAAGTATATGTCATGTAGCCTTAGAGATTGTTTGAGAGATTAGTTCTATAGAGTAGAGCAGGGTTTTGTGACAGTTGGTGAGTATGATGCTCATTTCTATGAGTTGTATAGGCATGCAACTTCTATCTTGGATATAGATTATGGGAGAGTTTTTTGCTTTGTTCGGGGATTAAGACTTCCTATTTGAATGGCTACTAAGGGTTTGGTTGATACGGGTAGGACTTTTGCTGAGGATTTTTATCATGCTAGAGTGATGAAGGACATACAGTATGAGGGACGCAATAAATGGGCCAAGTTTCAGGGCAGATTTAGTGGGAGCCATAGTAGTTCATAATTTAGGAGAGGCATTTTGTATGTTGAACATTATCCCCATCTATATTTTCAGCCTCAATCAAACTGATGAGGGTTTGTTCATTACTAGTGGTCTCCCTAGTAAGCATGGTGATCAGTCCTTGAGAGGTTTATCTATAAGCTATGTTAGGCATGGCAGCTATGTCAGATCAACTAGATCTGTGAGTTCTAATTCTGCTCATGATTTTTGTTTTACTTGTGGACTTCCTGATCATTTATCTATAGAGTTCCCTAGTCATAGGTTGATGATTGTTTTAGCCTAAGGAGCTACTCATATTAGGGCAGTTAATCTTTCAGGTAGAGATGGTTCACGAGGTCATAGGGGTGGTTACCAGGTTACTCAAAGTGGTACTCAGACAAGCAAGATAAAAGGTCATTCAGAAGTCCATCCAGGTGGCGAGGGTGGCAGTTTTATGCAATACCTGCTAGACCTAAGGCTGAGATTTCAAATGCTATAGTTACAGTTGTGATTTTGGTATGTTGCAAGTTGGCTCTTGGTTTATTTGATCTTGAATTCTCTTATTCTTATATATCTGCTTATTATGTACCACGATTGTACTTGACTAGTGATTTATTATCTATTTCTTTGCTCGTATCTACTTTAGTAAGTGATTTTTTAGTAGTTGATCGACTATTCAGATCATGCATTATGATAGTTAGTGATGTTGATACTTTTTATGATATTATTATTCTTGATATGTTGGATTTCAATGTGATTCTAGGCATGGACTGGTTATCCCACTATCATGTGGTAATGGATTGCTTTGCCAAGACCATTAACTTAGCTATTCTCGGCATACCCCCATTCGTGTGGCAGGGAGCAATTATCCATAAGTTGATGAGGATTTTTTCTTATGTTATTGCTAGACGGCTTATATCGAGGGGGTGTGAGTCCTATCACACCTATTTATGTGATACCCATGTAGAGAGTCTAACGCTTGACTCTATTGCCATTGTGTGTGAGTTTCCTAATGTGTTTCCTGCCGATCTTCTTGGTATTCCCCCTAATCATGAGATTTAGTTTGCTATTGACCTTGATCCTGGCACCCAATCTATTTCCATGGCACCTTACCATATGGCTCCTACTGATCTTAAAGAGATGAACTCACAGCTCCAGGATCTTATTGGTAAGGCTTTCATTAGACCAAGTGTGTCCCCGTGGGGAGCCCCTATTTTATTTATAAAGAAGAAGGATTGTTTAATGGGAATATGTAGTAATTATAGGCATCTTAACAAGGTGACGGTGAAGAACCATTATCCTATGCCTCATAATGATGATTTATTCGACCAGCTTCAGGGAGAAACTACATTTTCTAAGATAGATTTGAGGTCTGATTATCATCAGTTAAGGATTTGGGCTGAGGATATCCTGAAGACGGCCTTTAGGACCCGTTATGGTCACTATGATTTCTTGGTGAATTCTTTGGGATGACTAAGACCACAGCCGCATTTATGGATTTGATGAACTATGTATTTAAACCCTATCTATACTCCATTGTTATTGTGTTCATAGACGATATTCTTGTGTAATTGAGGAGCAGTGAGGAGCATGCACAACACTTGAGGATTGTACCCTAGGTCTTGTGAGAGCATGTGCTTTTTTCAAAGTTCTCCAAGTACGAGTTCTATCTTGAGTTAGTATTATTTCTTGGACACGTGGTGTCCAAGGTGGGTATTAAGATAGACCCAACTAAGATTTCAGTGATTTGTGATTGGGCTAAGCCATTGTCTCCAACTGAGGTTTGAAGTTTTATTGGTTTGGCAGGTTATTATAGGTGCTTTGTTGAGAGCTTTACTACCATATCGGCCCCTATGACTAGATTGAATTAGAAGGAAGTTCCTTTCTGATGGTTCGAGGGGTATGAGTTGAGCTTTGGAAAGCTCAAGGATTATCTCACTTCAGCCCTGGTGTTATCCCTTTATGTTGAGAGGGAGGGATTTACAGTGTTTTGTGATGCATTTGGGGTTAATTTTAGATATGCTTTAATGCAGTAGGGTTATGTCATTTCCTATGCTTCTCGACAGCTTAAGGTGCTTTAGCGGAACTACCTCACTCATGATTTGGAGTTGGTGGTGGTAGTTTTAGCGCTTAAGATTTAGAGGCATTACTTATATGGTGTGCATTGTGAGATTTTCACCTATGATTGTAGTTTTCAACATCTTATGACTCAGGGAGAGCGTAATTCTTGCCATCTTAGATGGATGGAGTAGCTAAAAGACTACGATATTTCCATCTTGTATTATCCAGGTAAGGTGAATCTGGCAGGGCATGCGTTGTGTCAGAAGGCAGTGACAATGGGTAGTTTGGCTTGTTTAGCAGTTTCATACAGGCCCTTGGAATGGGTTATCCAGTCCTTAGCCAATTTGATGGTATGTCTTGATATTTCAGATCCTATGAGGATTTTGGCTTGTGTTGAGGTGAGGTCCTCCCTATTTGACCAAATCCATGATCTTCAGTTTAAGGATAGTAAGTTGTGCCTTCTCCATGATCAAGTGTTAAGTATGAGTCTAGGAGACAATTGATAGATTCTGATGGTATCTTGAGGTTTTAGGTTCTTATTTGTGTTCCCAACTTGATGACTTTATTTAGTCAATTCTGCATGAGGCTCACAGCTCTAGCTACTCTATTCATCCTGGTACAACTAAGATGTATAGATATTTGAGGTAGCTTTATTAGTGGGACAGTATGAAGAGATATGTGGAAAACTGCCTAGCTCATTGCCTATGTTGTCAGCAGGTTAAGGCAGAGCATCAGTGAAATACCCCATATTTCCCTTGCATAATCTATGTTCCAATACATGAGTATTTATATGAGACATTTTTGAAACACTCATTATTTTTCACTTTAGATCCTTCCATTGCATAGGAAATTCAATTAGCTTTCCAACGATATAAAATTTTCCCAAATCCGATGACCGGGTAAGAAGTTATGGAAATTTTAAGTTTCAGTCGCAAAACCCCATCATTTTAATCCTTAGCGCATTGTAGAGCAGGCCAATCTCCTATTTGTAAAAATCCAGTGAGGATCCGCGATCCTGGCGCGTTGTACCATAGGTTAATTTAACATTTGTCGATTTCCAGTGTGACTTCGCGCGCATCGCAGAGGAGGCCAATTTTCTATTTGTCAATTTCTAGTGGGCCTCCGTGATCATGGAGCATCACGGAGATGGCCAAATTGACATCCATAGGCTTACCGCAATGGTGGCGTATCACGACGTTTGACCAGGTCCTAGTTGTCCCTATTGTAGTTGCTTGGCATGATAGTGGCACGTCACGCCAAGGCCAAAAATTGGGATTTTAGTATCCAGCTTGTGTTTTTAAATTCATTGAGGGTATTTGGGTCTTTTTGCTAAGCCCTAAACTCTCCCAAAACACAAAATTTAACCCCTAATTGACCCAAATACTAATCATTATTCACTTTCTCTCAAATTAAAAATACCATCTTTTACGAACAAGAAACCCTAACTCTCAAGCATCAAGGTCAAATCTCAAGAACTCTCCATCAATCCTTTTAAATTCATCATCCCAGGTATGTTAGATGTTCATCCAATGGATTCCTTTCATCCATGGAGTCCAAGTATCAATTTTAATTACAAATCTATTATCTTTTCAAGATTTATGTTATTAAATTGTGATTTAAAACTAGGAATCTTTATGAACTTCCATGAATATTGATTTTATACCATACTTTAATGGAATTATCGGTGTTATCAAATCCCCCATGTGTTAATATTTTCATTCTTCAAATTAGATTATGATTTAGTGTTATAAATGTCGAAGTCATACTATTATTTCAAGTTTTATACTATTCCTATGAATTGACTAAATTATGAAGTACAAGTGTGATAAAATGCCTATAAGAGTGATTTATTTAGTAAGAGCCTTTTTGTTTTGGCCTTCTAGCTTTAGGGTCTTTTTAGTATTGTTGTTTCGAGTTCTGGGGGTATTGAATACTAGAAAACCATAGCTATTTGTTGGTCTAGCCTCAGTACATTACAGAATAGTCTTCAGATTATATTATGAGCATTATCAGAATAGTGAGATATCAGTTATTCAACTCATAACAGTCTATTAACTCAGTGTCTTTTAGTTAGGAGTAGTATTTAGCACTGAGCGAGTGTAGGGATGGAGGCTTCCCTGTCAGATAGGCAGAGTCATTAGTAGTAGTCCCTATACTCCAAAACTCTGTAGCCAGCGTAGGATATAAGTAGTCATCGGTCATATTAGGCACGACTATCTCGCAAGGGTCACCTGTAAGTTCAGGCTTGACACCCTTAGTCCTTTGGAAATTATATAAGTTTAGTGGATCCACAAAGACATTGCTAGTACCCGTGGCACGATATTAACACCTTTATAAAAAGGGTTATAGGTTGAACCCCGATTAGCTCAAATTAGGGAATATAGGTTAGATGATACCTCCCACAGTCTCAGATATAGTCTCAGTTATAGTCCCAGATAGTTATTTAGTCTTAGAGTTGTTTGAATAAAGCACAGAAATTTCAGTTATCTCTGTATATCAGTTTACAAATTTTACTTAGTTTATGTTATATTATTGGTCATCCATCCATAGTATTTATAGATTTTCATGGATTTTCAGTATCTACAGATTCCATGTTATTTATTCAGTACTCCATGCCTTACATGTATGTCTAGTTAATTATTATTATTCCTATTCATAAGGCCACACATATTAGCCTACCTCCTTTAGCATTCCAGTATACTCAAAGTACTAATCGTATATCTTTTCTTTTGCGCTATGATGTCTCATATCATAGGTGCTAACGCTCAGTTCTTGGATCACACCTAGATTTTTAGATTATCAGTAGTACAGTAGTAGTGGTGAGTCCTCATCATCACTAGTTAGTAGAGTTAGTTAGGGACTGTCCCATCAACTCATATTAATCAGTTTAGATGTTTTTAGGCATAACAGTTAGCTATTCAGACTATTCTAATTTTAGTATTCCTATCAGATTCATAATTCAGTCATTATTTCATTATTAAAACCTTATAGGGTTTTAGTTATCCTTCTGCATTCATGATTATATCATTCAGTGCTCACAATAGATACCATCTCATGGATTAGCTTATGGTCTCTCAAGACCACAAGCATCGTGTAACGACTAGGGGGTAGTCTTGAGTCATTACAAACTTGGTATCAGAGCCTAAGGTTTTAAAGTGTCCTAGAAAGTCTGAAAGTTGCGTCGAGTAGAGTCTTGTGCATGGGTGTGTAGCGCACCATAGTTATGGATGAGAGGCTACAAGGTATTTAGGATAAGTTTTCCTTCTTTCAAGTATTCTTGTTATGCGATTGAGAATAAGCTCAAGTTAAACTCTCAGTCTAATCTGTTTCCTCCTTCTGTTCATAGAACATGCCTCCCAAGAAGAACGAAAGAAGATAAGGAACTCATCCAGCCCCTCAACCTGTCTAGGCAGATCTTTTGGACGAGTTTGTCTCTCATGCCAAATATAGAGCTGCGTTCACTATTCTAGCAAACTCTATAGAAGCACAGAATGAATGACCAGCCGTTTTTCAGCCAACCCAGTGGCCAATACTACTGGAACCAGAATTTAGGATTTCGCTCGGATAAATCCTCCTTCTTCAATAGGATCCAAGTCTATAAAGGATCCACAAGAATTCATAGATGTAGTTCAGAAGTTCGTGGATGCTATAAGGGTAAAATCTAGTCAAAGTGCCGAGTTGGCTGCATATCAATTACAGGATGTAGCCCATACCTAGTTTAAACAGTGGAAAGTTGATAGAGGTATTGATGCAGGCCTATAGAATGGGAAGAGTTTCCCCTGACTTTCTTGGATAGGGTCTTTCCATTAGAGTTGAGGGAGGCCAAGGTATTAAAATTTATTAATTTGAGGAAACACATCATGAGTGTGAGGGAGTATTCTCTCAAGTTCACTCACTTAGCTAGATATGCTCATTATGTGGTAGCTGACAGTAGGTCCAAGATGAGTAAGTTTATGTCTGGCATATCTGAAAATGTGGTCAATGAGTGTAGGACTGCAATGCAGATTAGTGAAATGGATTTTTCTAGGTTGATGGTCCATACTCAATAGATAGAGAAGCAAAAGATTAAGGGGAGGAAAAGAGGAAAGAAGAGAGAGAGGATGGGTAGTTTTAATTTCAATTAGCCAAAGTCAGAATATGGTAACTATCCTCAGTTTCATCAGAGCTCTTCAACCCCAGTACCCAAATTCAGAAATGACAATAGAGATAGGGCACCAGGATATAACTCCCAAGTTAGTGTTAGTAGTTCTCATACCAGTTCTTTATGTTAGAACTGTGGAAGACACTATTAGGGTGAATGTAGAGTGGGTAGTGATTTGTGCTACTAGTGTGGCAAACAAGGCCTTCCGATTCGTGAGTGTTATCTAGTTGCTCAGAAAGGTAGGGATGTGCGCCAACAGGGTTAGTCCCATCTGTCATAAGTTCTATCTTGCCACCCAACTCAGCAGGGTGCCTCTTTTAGTACTACTCAGTAGGTGTTTCTATTGTAGCATGGTAGGTATAAAGAAACTGTCCGATCATAATATCTCAAAAAGTTATCTTAGTTGATCTCATAAAGTTAGAGATGGTGGATTTTGACATCATTCTCTACATAGATTGACTCCAATTAAGCTATGCCTCGGTTGATTGTATAAACAGAATAGTTCATTTTCAGTTCCCAAAGGAACTAGTCCTTGAATGGAGGGGTAGTACTAAAGCTCTTAGGGGTTAGTTCATTTCATACCTTAGAGTGAGAAAGATAATATCGAAAGGGTGTATTTACCATCTTGTCTGAGTCAAAGACTCTAACTCAAAAACTCCTACTCTTGAGTCAGTCCCAGTAGTAAATGAATTCTCATATGTATTTCTTGAAGATCTTCCCAGAGTTCCTCCCGAAAGGGAAATGAACATTAGAAAAGACCTTTTCCCCAGATACTCATCCTATATCTATTCTGCCATAAAAAATGGCTTAAGTTGAACTCAAATAATTGAAAGAATAGTAGAAGGATCTCTTATATAAGGGATTCATCAGATCTAGCGTCTCCCCATGGGGCACACCTGTTCTATTCGCGCATAATAAAGATGGTTATCTTAGAATGTGCATAGACTACCGTCAGTTGAAGAAGGTCACGATCAAGAAAAAATATCCACTTCCTAGAATTGATGAATTATTTGACCAACTTTAGGGTGCCAGTAACTTTTCCAAGATAGACCTTAGATCAGACAATCATCAGTTTAGAGTCAGAGAATATGCTATTCCAAAAACAATTTCCCGAACTTGGTATGTACACTTTGAATTTCTAGTCATGTCCTTTGGTCTTACAAATGCCCCAGCAGCATTCATGGACTTGATGAACTGAGTGTTCAACCATTACTTGGACATGTTTGTCAAAGTCTTCAATGATGACATTCTTGTCTATTCTCGCAGCGAAAGAAAACATCCAGACCATCTAAGCATAATGCTTCAGACTCTTAGATCTCAACAGTTGTTCGCTAAATTTAGTAAGTGTAAATTCTGGCTAAGAACAATAGATTTTCATGGTCATATTATTTACGGTGATGGAATTAGAGTTGATCCTCAAAAGACTGAAGTGGAGAGAAACTGGCCTTGACCCATCTGTCCATCAGATATTCAGAGTTTCTCAGGTTTAGCTGGCTATTATCGTCTATTTGTTGAATAGTTTTCTTATGTAACATCCCCCATGTCCAGATTGAGTAAGATGAAAGTTATGTTTCAGTAGTCAAATTCATGTGATAAGAGTTTTTTGGAGTTGAATACTCGACTAACCTCAGCCCTAGTTCTTACTCTACCAAATAGTTTTATGGTGTACTGTAATGCATCCAGAGTAGGTTTTAGTTGTGTCCTCATGCAGAGAGGTATGGTCATAGCCTAAACCTCCAGATAGCTTACGAAGTCCATCAATTTGCCCGACTAGGTGTTTGTTTACTCAATTTAGTAGAAGGTAGTGTAAGGGTGCAGAGTAGCTCAGAGTCATCTCTTGTTTATGAGGTGCAAGAAAAGTAGGATAGAGATCTTAGTCTAGTTAAGTTGAAAGAATCAGTTAGAGATCAGAAAGTTGAGGTTTTTTCCTAAGGACGAGATGGTGTTTTGCATTGTAAGGATAGATTATTTGTGCCCGGTGTAGATGATTTTAGGTAACAAATTATTGCAGAAGCACATAGTGCGCATTACTCTATTCATCCAAGGGCCAGAAAAATGTACTGTGTTTTGTGGGAGATCTATTGGTTTAGTGGGATGAAGAAAGATATTGCATAGTTTATAGCTAAGTACTCTACATGCCATTAACTTAATATTATGCAGCAGAACCCTAGTGGTTCCATACAGGAATTCAATATTCCCATGTGGAAATGGTAGGAAGTGAACATGGACTTTGTAATAGGTTTTCCTTGTACCCATCATCAGCATGACTCTATTTGGGTTATCATAAATAGGATGACCAAATCAGCTCATTTCTTGCTAGTTTATACCTCTTACTCAGCCGAGCACTATCCCAATCTCAAAATTAGAGAGTTTCTTAGGTTGAATGGTGTTCCTTTATATGGAAGGCATTCCAAAAGGATCTTGGTACCCAAGTACAGCTCATTAAAGCTTTTCAAGTGGCTTGGTGCGATAGTGACGCGTCGCGCCATGGCCAAAAATTGGGATTTCAGTTTTCAGCTTGTGTTTTTAAATTGGTTTAAGGGTATTTGGGTTTTTTTTCCTAAAGTCACCCTAAACTTGAAATTTAACCCCAAATTGACCTAAATACTCATCATTATTCAATTTCTCTCAAATTAAAAATCCCCTCTTTCAAGAACAAGAAACCCTAGCTCTTAAGAATCAAGGTGAAATCTCAAGAACTCTCCATCAATCCTTCCAAATTCATCATCCCAAATATGTAAGTTGTTCATCCATGGAGTTCAAGTATCCATTTTAATTACAAATCTATTATCTTTTCAAGATTTATGATATTAAATTGTGATTTAAAACTATGAATCTCCATGAACTTCCATGAATATTTATTTTATACCATACTTTAATGGAATTATCGTTGTTATCAAATCCCCCATGTTTTAATATTGTCATTCTTCGAATTAGATTATGATTTAGTGTTATAAATATTAAAGTCATGCTATTACTTTAAGTTTCATACTATTCTTATGAATTGACTAAACTATGAAGTACAACTGTGTGATAAAATGCCTACAAGAGTGATTTATTTAATGAGAGCCTTCATGTTTTAGCCTTCAAGCTTTAGTGTCTTTTCAGTATTGTTGTTTCGAGTCCTGGGGTATTGAATACCTGAAAACCATAGTTGTTTATTTAATCTAGCTTTAGTACATTAAAGAATAGTTTTTAGATTATATTATAAGAATTATTAGAATAGTTAGATATCAGTTATTCAACTCAGAACAGTCTAGTATCTCAGTGTCTTTTAGTTGGGAGTAGGATTTAGCACAGATTGAGTATAGGAATGGTGGATTCCCCGTCTGATAGGCCGATCCATTAGTAGAAGTCCCTATACTCCATAACTATGTAGCAAGCATAGGATATGAGTAGTCACCCATTAGATTAGGCTTGGCTATCTTGCAGGGGTTACCCGTTAGTTCAGGCTTGACACCCTTAGTTCTTTGGACATTATATCAGTTTTGTTGATCCACACAACTATTATTAGTACCCGTGGTATAGTATTAACACCTTTCTAACTGGGGTTATAGGTTGGACCTCTATTAGTTCAAATTAGGGAATTTCGGTTAGATAATACCTCCCACAGTTTCAAATATAGTCTTAGTTACAGTCCCAACCCAGTTATTCTAGCTTAGTGTTGTTTTAACAAAGCACTTTGATTTCAGTTATCTTAGTATATCAGTTTACAAATTTTACTCATTTTATGTTATATGCTTGGTCATGCTTCCATAATATTTACAAACTTTCATGCATTTTCAGTATCTACAGATTCTATGCTCTTTATTTAGCATACCAGTACATTTAAAGTACTAATCACATACTTGTTTTAGTGCTATAATGTCTCATATTATAGGTGCTAATGCTCAATTCCCAGATCACACCAAGATTCTCAGATTATCAGTATTACAATAGTAGTGGTAAGTCTGTATCATCTAAGGATAGATTATATTACTTCATGTCTTTATCTCAGTAGTTACTAGAGTTATTTGGGACCTATCCCATCCTCTCACAGTATTCAGTTTAGACACTTTTTAGACACTATAGCTAGCTATTCAGACTATTCAGATTTTTGTATTCTTCTCAGATTCATAATTCAGTAGTTATTGTATTATTAAAACCTCATGGAATTTTAGTTATCCTTCCACATTCATGATTATATTATTCAGTGCTCACAGCAGGTACTAGCTCATGGGTTAGCTTATAGTCTCTCGGGACTGTAAGCACCGTGTAATGACTAGGGGGTAGTCTCTGGTCGTTACAAACTTAGTATGAGAGACTAAGGTTTTAAAGTATCCCAATAAGTATGAAAGCCACATCAAGTAGAATCTTGTGCATAAGTGTATAACATGCAAAACTTATGGATCAGAGGCTACAAGGTGTTTAGGAAAAGTTTCCCTTCTTTCAAGTATTCATGTCGTTCGATTGAGAATGAGATAAAGTTAAAATCTCAGTCTAATACATTTACTCCTTTCGTTTATAGAACTTGCCTCCCAATAAGAGTAGAAGAAGAATAGGAACTCAGCTATCTCCTCAGCCCATCCAGGCAGATTCTCTTGATGAGCATGTCCCTCACGCAGAATTCAGAGCTGTGTTCACTACTCTAGAAAACTCCATAGGAACACAGAATGACCAGCCAACTGTTTTTCCAGCCAACCTAGTGGACAATACTACTGCAACTAGATTTTGGGATTTTACCCTAATAAATTTTCCATCTTCCATCTGAAAAGGATCCACAAGAATTTTTAGATATGGTTCAAAAGATCCGGGATGCTCAGGGGGATGTCTAGTCATAATGTCGAGTTAGTTGTATATTAAGTGCAGGATATAGCCTATACCTATTTTAAGTAGTGGAAAGTTGATAGATGTATTGATGTAGGGCCTATAGAATGGAAGAGTTTGCCATGACTTTCTCGGAAAGGTTCTTTCTATTAAATTTAAGAGCGGCCAAGGTTTTAGAATTTATTAATTTAAGGTAAGGAATCATGAGTATGAGGGAGTATTCTCTAAATTTCACTCAGTTTGCTAGATATGCTGCTCATGTGGCAACTTACAAAAGGTCCAAGATAAGTAAGTTTGTGTCTGGCGTGTCTGATAGTGTGGTCAAGAAATGTAGGACCACAATGTTGATTAGTGTAATTGATTTGTCTTGGATGATGGCCCATGCTCAATTAATAGAGAACAAAAAGATTAAAGAGAGAGAGAGAGAGAGGAAATAAGATAGCAAAGAAGGGTAGTTTTAATTTCAATCAGCCAAAGTTCGAAGGTGGTAACCGTCCTCAGTTTCATCAGAGATCTTTATCCCCAGTACCTAATTCAGCCAGTGCCCCAATACCCAAATTCAGAAATGACAATAGGGATAGGGCACCAAGATCTAAGTACCAGGTCAGTATTAGCAGTGCTCGTACCAATTCGTTATGTCAGAAGAATGGCAGACACTATCAAGGTGAGTGTAGAGAGGGTAGTGATATGTGATTCGGGTATGGCAAGCCAGGCCATTAGATTTAGAAGTGTCTGGTAGTTGCTCAGAAAGGTATGGATGCACGCCAACAAGGCCAGTCCTATTAGTTGTCAGTTCCATTTGATCGTCTAACTCAGCAGTGTGCCGCTTCTAATGCTACCAGTGATCAGTATTCGAATACATTAAATGCTCTTCAGTCCTACCAAGATCAAGAAAATTCTCATGACGTAGTTATTGGTACGTTGCAGGTCGTTCACTTACATGTTTATGCTTTACTAAACCGTGGAGCTTCTCTTTCTTTTGTAACTCCATATATAACTATCAATTTTAGAGTCAGTCCCGAAACTCTAGCAGAGCTCTTTTCAGTGTCTACCCCAGTGGGTGTTTCCATTGTAGCCATGCAGATATCAAAGAACTGTCCGATCACAATATCTCAAAAAGTTACCTTAGTTGATCTTGTGGAGTTAGAGATGATATATTTTAACATTATTCTCAGCATGGAATAGCTCTATTCATGATATGCTTCAGTTTATTTTTGAAATAAAAAAGTTTATTTTTCAGTTCCCAAATGAACCAGTCCTTGAATGGAGGGGTAGTACTACAGCTCTTAGGGATTCATCAGACCTAGCTTCTCCCCGTGGGGTGGACCTATTATATTCGTACATTAGAAAGATGGTTCTTTGAGAATGTGCATAAACCATCATTAGTTGAACAAGGTCAAAGTCAAGAATAAATATCCACTTCCTAGAATTGATGACTTGTTCGACCAACTTCATGGTGCCAGTTAATTTTCAAAGATAGACCTCAGATCAGGAAATCATCAACTTAGAGTCAAGGAATGTGATATTCTAAAAACAGCTTTCTGAACTCAGTATGGTCACTTCAAATTTCTAGTCATGTCCTTTGGTATTACAAATGCCACAACATCCTTCTTGGACTAGATGAACTAAGTTTTCAAGTAGTACTTGGACATGTTCGTCATAGTCTTCATTGATGACATTCTTGTCTATTCTAGTAGGGAAAGATATAATGCAGACCATCTTAGCATAGTGCTTTAGATTCTTGGAGCTCACTAGTTGTTCGTTAAATTTAGTAAGTGTGAATTCTATCTAAGAGCAATAGCTTTCTTTGGTCTTATTATTTCTGGTGATTGCATTAGAGTTGATTCTTAAAAGACTGAAGTGTTGAGAAGATGGCATAGACCCATCTTTCCATCAGGTATTCAGAGTTTCTTTTGTTAAGCTGGCTATTATTGTTGGTTTGTTGAAGGGTTTTCTTCTATTACATCCCCCATATCCAAATTGTCTCTGAAGAAAGTTAAGTTTCAGTGGTCAGATCTATGCGAGAAGAGTTTTCAGAAGTTAAAGACTTGACTCATCTCAGCCCCAGTTCTAACTCTACCATATGTTTCAGATAGTTTTGTGTTGTACTGTGATACATCAAGAGTAGGTTTGGGTTGTGTCATGATGTACAGAGGTAAGGTCATAGCCTATGCCTCCAAATAGCATAAGCCTCATGAGAAGAATTATCTGACTCATGATCTTGTGCTAGCAGCAGTAGTATTCGCATTAAAGATTTAGAGGCATTACTTATGTGGGGTGCATATAGATTTTTTCACAGATCATAAAAGCCTTCAGTATATGTTCTATCCGAAAGATTTGAATTTATGTCTGAGAAAGTGGTTAGAGTTATTGAAGGATTATGACATGAGTTTTCTATATCATTAGGGTAAGGTCAATGTAGTGGCTGATTCTCTCACTAGAATGCCAATGGGTAGTGTAGCTCATGCTAAGGATGGTAATAAGAAGTTAGATCAAGAAGTCCATTAGCTTGCCCTACTAGGTGCTTATTTACATGATTCAACAAAAGGCAGTGTATGGGTGTAGAGTAGCTAAGAGTTTCGAGTTTAAGGAAAAGAAGGATTGAGATCCCAGTCTAGTTAAGTTGAAAAAATCATTTAGAGACTAGAAAGTGGAGGTTTTCTCCAAAGAGGGAGATGGTTTTTTGTGTTGTCAAGGTAGATTGTGTTTTCCTAGTGTAGATAATTTGAGTCAATGAATTCCTGCAGAAGTGCATGGTGTGCTTTACTCTATCCATCCAAGGTCTACAAAGATGACCGTGATTTGCGGGAGATCTATTGGTGGAGTGGTATGAAAAGAGATATTGCAGAGTTTGTAGCTAAGTGCCCTACATACTATCAAGTTAAGGTTGAGCACCAAAAGCCTAGTAGGTCCATGCAGGAGTTTAGTATTCTCATATGGAAATGGGAGGAAGTGAACATGTACTTTCTGACAGGTTTTCCTCGTATCTGACATCAGCATTACTCTATTTGGGTTATCATATACAGGATGACCAAATCCACTCATTTCTTGCCAGTCCATACCTCTTACTCAACTAGGGACTATGACAATCTCTATCTCAGAGAGTTGGTTATGTTGCACGGTGTTCCTTTATCTATAATCTTTGATAGATGTACCCAGTTTACCCCTCACTTTTAGAAGGCATTCCAAATGGGTCTTGGTACCCAAGTCCACCTCAGTACAAATTTTCACCCTCAAATAGACGGCCAAGAAGAATGGACCATTCAGAATCTTGAGTATATTCTTAGAGTATGCGTTGTTGATTTCAAGGGTAGTTAGTATGACCATTTTCCTTTGATTGAATTCTCATACAATAATAACTACCATTCCAGTATCTGTATGGTTCCATTTAAGTATCTCTATGGTAGGATATGTAGATCTCTAATTGGTTAGTTTGAAGTAGGTGAGCCTGCAGTAGTAGGGCCAGACTTGGTGTTTGATGCATTAGAAAGATTTAGTTGATCAGATAAAGGCTTAGCTTCATATACTAAGGAATGAAGAAGTTCCATTAGTCAAAGTTCTTTGGCGGATTCTGTCCGTCGAGGAAGCCACTTGGGAAGCAAAGGTAGATATGCAGACCAAGTACCCTCATCTCTTCTCCGCGAATCCAAATTCATTATAAGGTAACAAATCTTCTTTAGATATTTCTCTATCATGCTCAATTTCAGTTGCACATCATGTTCATGTCAGTTGTGCATTCATAAATTAGTTTAATCATGCATTTCATGTATCAGACATACATATTCAGTGTGTAAGCTCAGTCCATCAATTCCCTCAGCTTAACCAGTTTAATTCGGGGATGAATGATCCCAAAGGGGAGATATTATAACACCCCGTACTTCCATAGCATAATCTAGGTCCAAATACGTGAGTATTTGTATATGAAAATTTTGAAACACTCATTATTTTTCAGGTTAGAGCTTGCCATTGTATAGGAAATTCAATTATCTTTCCAACGATATAATATTTGCCCAAATCCGATTGCCGGGTAAGAAGTTATGGTGATTTTAAGTTTCAGTCACAAGACCCCATCATTTTAAACTTTACTACATCGTGGACCAGGACAATCTTCCATTTCGCAAAATCCAGTGAGGGTCCGCGATCCTGACACATTGCACCATAGGTCAATTTGATATTTGTCACTTTCCAGTGTGACTCCTCAATCATGGCGCATCGCGGAGCAGGCCAATTTCTCTTTTGTCAATTTCCAGTGGTCCTCCGCGATCATGGTGCATCGCTGTGATAGCCAAATTTGCATCCATAGGCTTATCACAATGGTAGGGCATCGCGGCATTTGTCCAGGTCCTTTTTGTCCCTTTTCCCTATGTCTTGGCGTGATAGTGGCGCATCACGCCATAGCCAAAAATTGGGATTTTAGTTTACAACTTGTGTTTTTAAATTTGTTTAAGGGTATTTGGGTCTTTTCCCTAAGCCCTAAACTCACACTAAACACCAAATTTAACCCCTATTTGACCTAAATACTCATTATTATTCACTTTCTCTCAAATTAAAAATCCCCTCTTTCAAGAACAAGAAATCCTAACTCTCAAGAATCAAGGTCAAATATCAAGAACTCTCCATCAATCCATCTAAATTCATCATCCCAAGTATGTTAGATGTTAATCCATGGATTCCTTTTATCCATGAAGTCGAAGTATCTGTTTTAATTACAAATCTATTTTCTTTTCAATATTTATGATATTAAACAGTGATTCAAAACTACGAATCTCCATGAACTTCCATGAATATTGATTTTATACCATACTTTAATGGAATTATCGTTGTTATCAAATCCCCATGTTTTAATATTATCATTCTTCCAATTACATCAAGATTTAGTGTTATTAATGTTTAAGTCATGCTATTATTTCAAGTTTTATACTAATCCCGAGAATTGACTAAACTATGAAGTACAAGTGTTTGATAAAATGCCTATAAGAGTGATTTATTTAATAAGAGCCTTCATGTTTTGGCCTTCAAGCTTTAGTGTCTTTTCAGCATTGTTGTTTCTAGTCCTTGGGGTATTGAATACCTACAAACGATACCTATTTATTTAGTCTAGCCTCAGTACATTACAGAATAGTCTTCAGATTATATTATGAGCATTATCAGAATAGTCAGATATCAGTTATTCAACTTCGAATAGTCTAGTATCTCAGTGTCTTTCGGTTGGGAGTAAGATCTAGCACCGAGCGAGTTTTGGGATGGATCCTTCCCTGTCAGATAGGCAGATTCATTAGTAACAGTCCCTATACTTCAGAACTACGTAGCCATCTTATGATATGAGTAGTCACACATCAGATTAGGCTTGACTATCTCGCAGGGGTCACCCATCAGTTCAGGCTTGACACCCTTAGTCCTTTGGACATTATATCAGTTTTGCGGATCCACACAGCCATTGTTAGTACATGTGGAATGTTATTAATATCCTTCTAACTAGGGTTATCGGTTGGACCCTAATTAGCTCAAATTGGGGAATGTCGGTTAGATGATACCTCCCACAGTCTTAGATATAGTTTCAGTTATAGTCCCAATCAAGTTATTAAGTCTTAGTATTATTTTACCAAAGCATATTGTAACACCCCAAAAATCGAGTCCCGAGATGCCACACGGTGCTTAGGGTCACAAGTGACCCCAAGCTAACCCTTTTATTGGTATAACTCAAAAGCAACTGATTTAAAACGTAATTCTGAGAGAATGAAGCTGAAAATATCTTTATACAGAATCTATTCAATATAATATTGGAATTACAAGATGACAATTCTACTAACACATATACATGTACAAGAAGGAGACGGAATACATCAACCACTACTACTGTCTATGAAGCCTCTACTAGTATTGCCCGTTCATAAATAGGTCATGACTCCTAACCATCCCACTCAATATGGCCGATAGAAGAAGATAAAGTGTCTCTGAAATTAAACAACCAACACAAGACCTTGAACTATAAGGACTCATTTACCTGCTGATCAGATGCTGCAACTGAATAGAATTATAGATGAGGGTCAGACAATGAGAATGTACTGAGTATGTGGGGGTGCATGCAACACTTTAAATAACATCATCAATTTCATGAAACATGCATACAGAAAATGAAGACTCACTTGGCTTGAGTTATATCAAATCATACTCTTCATACTTTCATAATAAATAGTTCAAATGGTAAAGTCTCATAATCCATGTAAACCATCAAAAATCATAAATTATGATAAATCATCATAAATTATCATAAATTATCATATCATCAAAATTCAACATAGGTAATCATAATTCATCATAATATCTCAACTCTTTGACTCAAATCTCGGAGTGATTCGGTAATTCAAGAAACATGACTTTTATGGACAAGGGAGTTTCCTATAACCAACAACCCCACGTGAGCTATGTGGAATACCAATGTTTGAAACCTCCATTGGCGGGAGAGTCATACTCTTTGTCTGGGAGTACGACGTTGATACTGCAATAATCACAATCGGGCTCTCTGGCCAATAATATCATCATCAAACAACCCTACGATAGCACATAGGTTTGGAGAAATACCAAATTTCCCTCTTGGTCTAAAGTACTACTCCCCAACAAGCTCAGAACATGTTAGGAAATCCACCATCATCATCACAGGGTTCTATCATAAATATCAAAACAAATATCTCAATTTATAATTCCTCAATAATTTGTGGATTCCTATCCCTAACTTCGACTTAAAACATTTCAATCTTTTTCAACATCAACAAGGTATCAATGCATTGAACCAAAACCGACTCGACATTTGGACAAGGATATGAAGACTCAATACGTGATATTTTCAACAAGTCAATTCATCAAAATCATCCGGAAAAAAAAATCAAAATTCATCTAAACATCTATATCAAAATCAATCTTTCTCATAGTCAAAATCATCTCGACTCTGCGAGTTTAAGGTCAATTTACTCAAATGATTATTCTTTCAATTCGACAATTCAATCATGGCAATAGCTTTTGAAAAGCACTTGAGACCTTCAATTCATAATAAGAATACATATCCCGTAGTACAACTCAAATCACGACTTTTATCTCGAAAGCCTTTAGAAATTTCAATTCATTGTAGTAGTATGCAATTCATAGCATAAACTTTCAATTTAAGAAGTAGAGTAATGAAGTAATCATGTATATCCATATTAGAAAAAAAATTCAAAGTCTTATAAATCCTTCATAAAGTAATTTGAGCTTATACCCATTTTCGAATATCATGAAATTTCAATAATAGAACTCAACCTTTTTAAATGTCAAAATGTAACAATTTATAAAGTCATGACAACATCAATATTTTTGAGAAAATATCAAGATTAATGGTAATATCTCAAATGATATATCTCAATATTCTCAATCATTCAATTTCGTCATAAAGAAGCTTTAAGCTTATCATAAATCTCAAAATCATTCCAACATACCATTTCAACATATATCTCGAAATCATTCAAAATAAAAATATGAAATTTACAATTATAGATATCAAGACATCTCATGTTAAAAATATATACTCAATAATTAAAATCATCATTGGAAAGCATAAAGCTTGACACATATCTCAAAATATTATTCCAAAATACCATCTCAACATATGTCCCAAAATCATTCAAAATACCACCTCGTGGTAAAAGTGTGTAATTCGCAATGATAATTATTAAATCATATCATGAAAACATTGAGATAATCATATAAATCAAAGTTTATTCATTCAACCATCATAATCTCATAATTGAATTATTTAGACATAATATGACTTGCAAAATCATGTAAAACCATAATAAAATTAATGCTTTGGGCACAAGAACGGAAGATTGCTCTTGTTCAAAACCCCACATACCTTCAAATTGACTTCTTGATTATGGAATCCTATTCGAACAAATAATGGGTTCTCCTTGAAGGTCTTGAAATAAGGAGTTCGTTTATCGGATTAATTTTAGATTTCTACGGTGAAATTGAAAGGTATTTGAAGGTGAAATTTGTCTAGGGTTTCATTATCTCAAATGTTTCATGGAGAAAATGAATTTTGAAGGTTCAATTATGGATTAAATGGACAAATTTTCGTCCAATAGGAGGGGGTGGGTGTGTGAAATGACCAAAATGCCCTTAAAAAATAAATAATGTCAAATCTGTCCTTTGGTTGACTGTTTTGATAGGCTGCAGTAGATAGACCATAATGTTTTACTCGGACAGCCAAATTGGATGAAACCAATTTTATTATAATGAGAAATCTTATAGCTTTTCGTTGATATATAGTAGCTAACCCATATCATTATGTAAAAGGAATTATTGTCATTTGAATTTGACCCTGAAATTCGCCTGGCTGCAGTAATTTTTAATTTCTTGCACGTTTTACTGTTCACAGTTTGATCGAAATGGTCGTAACTCATCGTTCGAGTGTCCGTTTTTGATGATCTACATATCATTGGAAATCTTATTCGATACTGTATGCATTGGTAGGTCAATGTCTTAGAAATACTGCACAAAACATTTATCGATCTCTATAAAGAATAGAACTCGATACGTTTCTCACGAAATCTTTACAAAGAAAATTTTTTGGGGTATTACATTATCTCCCCCTTGGAAACATTCGTCCTCAAATGTCACTTGATAGGATAAAACCACTTATCAACCGACCTTCTTAAGGGATGCGAACATTAGAGATATATCGGAACGATTGGAATTACAGTTTCCTAGTCCTCATTCTGAGCATGCATATCTGACGCATAAATATCTAGCTAAACTGACTTTGGAATGTATGAATGTGTATGTAACAATAGCCAATTCAAGGCTCATAATGAGAACTTGAGCATGAAATAGATGTGTTTAAAACATGGAAGCTTTAAGAAGTCATGGGGTATCTCCCCCTTGGTACTCTATGTTCCTCTACAACACTTATTTCACAGGGTCACTAAGACTGTGCACGGGGCACCTATGAATTAGCTCATATGCATAATGCACGAACAGAGGTATACTCATAACTACTGAGATGCTCCATATGGAAATGATTTCATTCCTAAGATCCTTGGATAACATGATGAAATGACAAATGAGATGGTACACTATACTATTCTGATTGACTGAGCTGGAATACTTGGAAAACAAAGATTGTTTAGTAGAAGTTTACGAATTGAAGCATAACTAGCTTCCAAAATCTGAAACATGTACACCACAATCCCTCAAGATAACCACTGAAAACTTCAACTAACCACAATATACATGAAAGCTTAATCTCAATATTACTTTACATTACCACTTAGCTCAAAATAAGCATACACCATCTAGAGCTTCAACGCTTTCAGCTCAACTTCGGAATTTCAATCTTAGAGTCTAACGCTCAACTCAAATTTTTCTCATCCTTAACGGACCACACTACCTCTATTATCGCTTATTAAAATCACGCTTGTAAACTTATATTTCTAAACCATAAGAATCAAAATCACATCTAAGAAGATCAACCATTACAGTCATACACTAATCCTCGAAATTAAAGCAGTCCCATAATATCTTGGGTGAACTTTCTCAACATAAACACAACATCAAAATTAATCACGAATCAACCAAACTAAGGCTCTTATATCCACTATTCAATCCTAATAGATCACTTCGTAACAACTAATACCATTAATTAAGAAATCATCACAGTCACCTTCGCGATCACCAATCATTCAAACTTAACTTTTAGCACACAATATAACTTAAAACTTTTCGCACGAAATTTCCCCTTAGAAACTATAAAACAATCCTCAACAAATGCTAGCCCATTTAAACTTCATAACAATAATAATTTGTCATAATCATATAGTTTATCTTATTCACAATCCATTAACGCATCCTTCTTTCACCCATCACTACTATTTATCCTTCATACACAACTTAACTTAGTTCATAGCTCTCTATGTCTTAACTTAACTTCCTCTTGCAACCCAGCAACGGCATAATTTAACAACACTCACCAACCGAGTACTTCCATTACTTGTCTATACTCTCTGGCATACAAATACCTTCAACATCCATTTCATACCTCTAACAAACTACATTACAAAATTGACACACAAGGATAAATCACTCCCTATTAACCCCAAATGTATGCAAAATAGATTCTACTATACTTATGCTCAACAAATCACACTTACCATCCTTCTTACTACTATACCTCCAAATCCCACATTTTCAGCCAGAACATGGAACAAGATGAACTATAAGTTGCTAGTGGCTTGAAAGCGGCCGCACACGGCCTCTCTAGGCTTTGAATATGAGTTTTGAAAAAAAGTTTAAGGCGAATAACAAAACAGTTGTGCTAGTTTAAGGCGAATAACAAAAGATCCCCACACAGATTCACTAGACTTTCATTTTTTTTCCAACAGCATCATGATAGCAAGATTACAGGAGATACGAAATTGGCATACCATATTCGATGATCAAGGAGTACTCATCCACTCAGTCTTAGCTTAACAAGTCATAAAGGACATAATATGAAACTTCAGGAACTTATAACACACTGGAAGGCTCTTCTGAAGCCACTTTTATGAGACTTCTGAAATATTTTGCTAATCAGTCGAAAAACATTATCAGGGAAAGAACTGGGACTTACTGCTCATACTATCTCAAGAATAGAATATAGATAGAAAAGTACAAACTGTCACTTATAGATCCTAAAAAGAAATTTGGTAGCTTATCTGGTTTAAACTTATTGCATGATTCAAGACTTGAAAGAACAACAACCTTTCCTAAAGCCTTATAGCCTCTCAAAGAAAAGTATAGGCATCTTTGTACCATTTCGCAAGACTCTACTAGACAAGGCTTCATAGACACCCTAGGACACGTGAACTTTATGCTTTGATACCAAGTTTGTAACGCTTCGAAAATCGAGTCCCGGGATGCCACATGGTGCTTAGGGTTACAAGTGACCCCAAGCTAACCCTTTCATAGGTATAACTCAAAAACAGCTAATTTAAAACATAATTCTTAGAGAATGAAGATGAAAATATCTCAATACAGAATCTGTTCAATACAATATTGGAATTACAAGATGAAAATTCTACTAACACATAAACATATATAAGAAGGAGACTGAATACATCAACCACTACTACCGTCTATGAAGCCTCTACTAGTATTGACTGTACATAAAAGGGTCATGACTCCCAACCATCCCACTCAATATGTCCAACAGAAGAAGATACAGTGTGTCTAAAATGAAACAACCAACATAAGACCTTGAACTATAAGGACTTCTTTACCTGCTGACCAGATGCTGCAACTAAATAGAATAGTAGATAAGGGTCAGCACAAAGAAAATGTATTGAGTATGTGGGGGTGCATGCAACACTTTAAATAACATCATCAATTTCATGAAAACATGCATACAGACAATGATGACTCACTTGGCTTGAGTTATATCAAATCATACTCTTCATACTTTCATAATAAATAGTTCAAATGGTAAAATCTCATAATCCATGTAAATCATCAAAAATCATAAATTATGGTAAATCATCTTAAATCATCATAAATTGTTATATCGTCAAAATTCATCATAGGTAATCATAATTCATCATAATATCTCAACTCTTTGACTCAAATTCAAGAAACATGACTTTTATGGACAGGGGAGTTTCCTATAACCGACAACCCCACGTGAGCTACGTGGAATACCAATATTTAAAACCCCCGTTGGCAGGAGCATCATACTCTTTGCCAAGGAGTACAACCTTAAAACTGCAATAATCATAATCGGGCTCTCTGGACAATAATATCATCATCAAACAACCGTACAGTGGCACATAGGTTTGGGAAAATACCAAATTCCTCTCTCGGTGCTAAGTACTACTCCCCGACGAGCTAAGAACGTGTTAGTAAATCTGCCATCATCATCATAGGGTCTATCATAAATACCAAAACAAATATCTCAATTTATAATTCATCAATAATTTGTAGATTCCTAAACCCAACTTTGACTTAAAACATTTCAATCTTTTTCAACATCAACGACATATCAATGCATTGAACCACAACCGACTCGATATTTGGATAAGGATATGAAGACTCAATACGTAATATTTTCAACAAGTGAATTCATCAAAATCATCCGGAAAAAAAAAACAAAATTCATCTAAACATCTATATCAAAATCAATCTTTCTCATAGTCAAAATCATCTCGACTCTGCGAGTTCAAGGTCAATGTACTCAAATGATTATTCTTTCAATTCGACACTTAAATCATGGCAATAGCTTTTGAAAAGCACTTGAGACCTTCAATTCATAATAAGAATACATATCCCGTAGTACAACTCAAATCACGACTTTTATCTCGAAAGCCTTTAGAAATTTTAATTTAAGAAGTAGAGTAATGAAGTAATCATGTATAACCATATTAGAAAAAAAATTCAAAGTCTTATAAATCCTTCATAAAGTAATTTGAGCTTATACCCATTTTCGAATATCATGAAATTTCAATAATAGAACTCAACCTTTTTAAATGTCAAAATGTAACAATTTATCAAGTCATGACAACATCAATATTTTTGAGAAAATATCAAGACTAATGGTAATATCTCAAATGTTATATCTCAATATTCTCAATCATTCAATTTCATCATAAAGAAGCTTTAAGCTTATCATAAATCTCAAAATCATTCCAAAATACCATTTCAACATATATCTCGAAATCATTCAAAATAAAAATATGAAATTTACAATTATAGATATCAAGACATCTCATGTTAAAAATATATACTCAATAATTAAAATCATCATTGGAAAGAATAATCCTTGACACATATCTCAAAATATTATTCCAAAATACCATCTCAACATACGTCCCAAAATCATTCAAAATACCACCTCGTGGTAAAAGTGTGTAATTCGCAATGATAATTATTAAATCATATCATGAAAACATTGAGATAATCATATAAATCAAAGTTTATTCATTCAACCATCATAATCTCATAATTGAATTATTTAGACATAATATGACTTGCAAAATCATGTAAAACCATAATAAAATTAATGCTTTGGGCACAAGAACGGAAGATTGCTCTTGTTCAAAACCCCACATACCTTGAAATTGACTTCTTGATTACGGAATCCTGTTCGGACAAATAATGGGTGCTCCTTGAAGGTCTTGAAATGAGGAGTTGGTTTATTAGATTAATTTTGGATTTCTACGGTGAAATTGAAAGGTATTTGAAGGTGAAATTTGGCTAGGGTTTCATTATCTCAAATGTTTCATGGACAAAAGGAATTTTGAAGGTTCAATTATGGATTAAATGGACAAATTTTCGTCCAAGAGGAGGGGGTTGGGTGTGTGAAATGACCAAAATGCCCTTAAAAAATAAATAATGTCAAATTTGTCCTTTGGTTGACTATTTTGATACGTTGAAGTAGATCGACCATAACGTTTTACTCCGACAGCCAAATTAGATGAAACCAATTTCATTAGAATGAGAACTCTTATAGATTTTCATTGATATCTAGTGGCTCACCCATATCATTATGTAAAAGGAATTATTGTCATTTGACGTTGACCCTGAAATTTGCTTGGCTGCAGTAATTTTTAATTTCCTGCACATTTTACTGTTCATAGTTTGATCGGAATGGTCGTAACTCATCATTCGAGTTTCCGTTTTCGATGATCTACATATCGTTGGAAAGCTTATTCATTACTCTATGCATTGGTAGGTCAACGTCTTAGAAATACAACACAGAAAATTTATCGATCGCTCTAAATCATAGAACTCGATACGTTTCTCACGAAATCTTTACAAAGAAATTTTTTTGGGGTATTAATCATATAGATTTCAAATTTCTCAGTATATTATTTTATAGATTTTGCTGAATTTATGTTATATTCTTGGTTATGCATCCATAGTATTTACAGATTTTCATGCATTTTTAGTATCTACAGAATCCATGGTCTTTATTTAGTACTCGATACTTTACATGTATGTCTAGTTAATTGTCATTATACCTAGTCATGAGACCACACATATCAGCCTACCTTATTTAGAATACCATCATATTTAAAGTACTGATCACATACCTTTTCTTTTGAGCTATGATGTCTCCTATCATAGGTGATGACACTCAGTTCATAGATCGTACCTAGATTCTCAGATTATCCGCAGTACAGTAGCAATAGTGAGTCCTCATCATACAAAGACAAATTATAATACTTCATGTCTTTATCTCAATAGTTAGTAGAGTTAGTTGGGGCCTATCCCATCAACTCACAATATTCAGTTTAGAGGCTTTTATAACACTACAGTTAGCTCTTTAGACTATTCAAATTTTAATATTCATATTAGATTCATAATTTAATAGTTATTTCATTATTAAAACATTATGGAATTTTGATTATCCTTCCATATTTATGATTATATTATTAAGTGCTCACAGTAGGTGCCACCTCATGGGTTAGCTTGTGGTCTCTCAAGATCATAGGCACTTTGTAACGACTAGGGGTCATCTCGGGTCGTTACAATCTTGGTATTAGAGCCTACGGTTTTAAAGTGTCCTCGAAAGTTTGAAATCCGTATCGAGTAGAGACTTGTGAATGGGTATGTAGCACACCACACTTATGGACGAGAGGCTTCAAGGCATTTGGTAAAAGTTTCCCTTCTTTCAAGTATTCATGTCGTGCGATTGAGCATGAGCTCTAGTTGAACTCTCAGTCTAATCCATTTTATTCTTTTGTTTATAGAAAATTCCTCCTAAGAAGAACGGAAGATGAACAGGAACTCAGCCAGTCCCTTAGCCCATCTAGGAAGATCCTTTGGATAAGCATGTTGCTCACGCAGAACTTAGAGTTGTCTTCACTACTCTAGCGAACTCCGTAGTAGCACAAAATGAATGGCCAACCGTTGTTCTGGCCAACTCAGTGGCCAATACTAATATAAACAGAAATAAGGATTTCTCCCAGATTATTCCTCCCTCTTCAATGGGATCCAAGTCTAAAGAGGATCCACAAGAACTATTAGATATGGTTCAAATGGTTATGGATGCTATAGGGCTGACGTCTTGTCAAAGTGCAGAGTTGGTGTTATATCAATTGTAGGATATTTCCCATACCTGGTTTAAGCAATGGAAAGTTAATAGAGGTATTGATGTAGGGCCTATTGAATGGGAAAGTTTTCCACGACTTTCTTGGATAGGTTCTTTCCATTAGAGCTGAGAGAGTCCAAGGTGTTAGAATTTATTAATTTAATGTAAGGTATAATGATTGTGAGGGAGTATTCTCTCAAGTTCAGTTAGTTATCTAGATATGCTCCTCAAGTGGTAGCTAACAGAAGGTCCATGATGAGTAAGTCATTGTCTGGCATGTCTGATAGTGTGGTCAAGGAGTGTAGGACTACAATGCTGATTAGTGAGATAGATTTGTGTAGGCTGATGGTCCCTGCTCAACAGTAGAGAAGTAAAAGATTATAGAGAGAGAGAGAGAAAACAAGAGAGATAGGTTAGGTAGTTTTAATTTCAATCAACCAAAGTCAGAAGGAGGTAACCATCCTCAGTTTAATCAGAGGTCTTCAGCCCCAGTACTTTCTTCAGCCAGTGCCCCTATACCCAAATTCAGAAATAATAATAAGGATGGGGTATCAAGCTTTAAGTCCTAAGTATGTTTTAGTTGTTCTTGTACAAATCCTTTATGTCAAAAGTATGGCAGAAACCATCAGGGTAAGTGTAGAGCGGGTAGTGATATGTGCTTTGGGTGTGGCAAGACAGTCCATCAGATTTTGAAGTGTCGGGTAGTTGCTCAAAAAGGTAGGGATGAGTGCCAACGGAGCTAGTCCCATCAGTCGGCAGTTCCATCCAAGTTCCCATATCTACAGGGTGCCGTTTCTAGTGCTACCAGTGAGCAGCATCCGAACAGATTAAATGCTCTTCAGCCCTACAAAGATTAGGAAAATTCTCTTTACATAGTTATTGGTACGTTGTAGGCCTTTCACTTATATATTTATGCTTTAATAGACCATGGAGCTTCTCTTTCTTTTATAACTCCATCTATAGCAGTCAATTTGGGAGTCAGTCTTGAAACTCTAGCAGAGCCCTTTTTAGTGTCTACCCCAGTAGGTGTTTCCATTGTAGCCAGGCAGTTATACAGGAACTGTGCGGTCACAATATCTCAAAAACTTATCTCCGTTGTTCACGTAGAGTTTGAGATGATGGATTTTGACATTATTCTCAGCATGGATTGGCTCCACTCATGCTATGCCTCGGTTGATTGTAGAAATAGAATAGTTCATTTTTAGTTCCAAAATGAACCAGTCCTTGAATAGAGGGGTGGTACTATAACTCTTAGAGGTCAGGTAATTTCGTACCTCAGAGCGAGAAAGATGTTATCGAAGGGGTTATTTACCATCTTGTGTGAGTCAAATACTCTAACTCACATACTCCTGTTCTTGAGTCAGTCCTAATAGCAAATGAATTCTTAGATATATTCCCTGAAGATCTTCCCGGAGTTCCTCCCAAAAGGGAAATCGACTTCGGAATAGACCTCCTCCCAAATACTCAGCCTATATCTATTCTGCCATATAGAATGGCTCCAGTTGAACTCAAAAAATTGAAAGAATAGTTGAAGGATCTCTTAGATAAGGGATTCATCAGACCCAACATCACCCCGTGGGGCGCACCTATTCTATTCATGCATAAGAAAGAGGATTCTCTAAGAATATGCATAGACTACCGTCAGTTGAACAAGGTCACAGTTAAGAATAAATATCCATATCCTAGAATTCATGACTTGTTCGACCAACTTTAGGGTGCCAGTTACTTTTTAAAGATAGACCTCAGATCAGGCTATCATCAGCTTAGAGTCAGAGAATGTGATATTTCAATAATACCTTTCCAAACTTTGTATAGTCATTTCAAAGTTCTAGTCATGTCCTTTGGTCTTACAATTACCCTAGCATTCTTAATGGACTTGATGAACCAAGGGTTCAAGAAGTACTTGGACATTTTTGTCATATTTTTCATTGAGGAAATTCTTTTCTATTCTCATAGTGAAAGCGATCATGCAAACCATCTCAGCATAGTGCTTCACACTCTTAGAGCTCACCAGTTGTTCGCTAAATTCATTATGTCTGAATTATGGTTAAGATCATTAGCATTTCTTGGTCATATTATTTTCAATAATGGCATTAGAGTTGATCCTCAAAAGACTGAAGTGGTGAGAAACTGGCCTAGACCCATCTCTCTATCAGATATTCAGAGTTTCTAAGGATTAGCTGGCTACTAATGTTGGTTTGTTGAAGGGTGTTCTTCTATTTCATCCCGCATATCCATATTGACTCAGAAGAAAGATTAGTTTCAGTGGTAAGATTTATGCAAGATGAATTTTTAGAAGTTGAAAACTCAACTCACCTCATCCTCAGTTCTTACTCTACCAAATGGTTCAGATGGTTTTGTGGTGTACTGTGATGCATCCAAAGTACGTTTGGGTTATGTCCTTATGCATAGAAGTAAGGTCATAGCCTACGCCTCCAGACAGCTTCAGCCCCATGAGATGAATTAGCTGACTTATGAACTTGAGCTAGCAGCAGTAGTATTCACCTTAAAGATTTCAAGGCTTACTTGTAAGGGGTGCATGTAGATGTATTCACAAATCACAAAAGCCTTCAGTATGTATTCACTAAGATAGATTTGAATTTACATCAGAGAAGATGGCTAGAGTTATTGAAGAATTATGATGTGAGTGTTTTTTATCATCTAAGTAAGGCTAATGTAGTGGTTAATGCTCTTAGTAGAATGTCTAGGGTAGTGTAGCACATTTTGAGGATGGTAAGAAAATGTTAGCTCAGGAAGTAAATCAGCTTGCCCGACTAGGTATTCGTTTGCTCGATTCAGCACAAGGTAGCATATAGGTGCAGAGAAGATCAGAGTCATCTCTAGTTTTTGAGGTGAAGGAAAAGCAGGATAAATAACCCAATCTAGTTAAGTTGAAAGAATCAATCAGATATCAGAAAGTGGAGGTTTTATCCCAAGGGGGAGATGGTGTTTGTCATTTTTAAGGTAGATTGTGTGTGCCTGGTGTAGATTATTTGAGGCAATAAATTCTTCCAAAAGAACATGGTGTGTGTTACTCTATTCATCTAGAGGACGCTAAGATGTACTGCAATTTACGGGAGATCTATTGGTGGAGTGGGATGAAGAAACATATTGCATAGTTTGTAGCTAAGTGCTCTACATGCCGGCAAGTTAAGATTGAGCACCAGAAGCCTACTAGATCTATGCAGGAGTTCAGTATTCCTATTTGGAAATGGGAGGAAGTGAACATGAACTTTGTGACAGGTTTGCCTCGTACCCGTTATTAGCATGACTCTATTTGGGTTATCATACATAGGATGACCAAATTAGCTTATTTCTTTCCAGTCCATACCTCTTACTTAACTAGGGACTATGACAATCTCTCTCAGAGAGAGTTGGTTAGGTTACACGGTGTTACTTTATCTTTCATATCTGATAGAGGTACCCAGTTTACCCCTCACTTTTGGAAGGCATTCTAACTGGGTCTTGATACCTAAGTCCACCTTAGTACAACTTTTCACCCTCAAATAGATGGTCAAGCAGAATGGACCATTCAGACTCTTGAGTATATGCTTAGAGTATGCATTGTTGATTTCAAGGGTAGTTAGGATGACCATTTTCCTTTAGTTGAATTCTTATACAATAACTATCATTCTAGTATCTGTATGGTTCCATTTGAGGCTCTCTATGGTAGGAGATGTAGATTACCAATTAATTGGTTTAAAGAAGGTGATGCCGCAGTAGTAGGGCCTGACTTATTATTTGATGCATTAGAAAAGGTTTAGTTGATCAGAGAAAGGCTTAGGGTTTCCTAGAGTCGACAAAACTTCATACACAAATGTGAAAAGAAAGGATCTCGAGTTTGATGTCGTTGATCTTGTGTTCTTGAAATTCTCTCCCATAAAGGGAGTGAGGAGATTCGGCAAGAAAGGGAAACTCAATCCCCGATATATCAATTCCTTCTGAATCCTCAGTCATTTCAGAAAGGTAGCTTACGAGCTAGAGTTGCCTTCAGATTTAACCTCAGCACATGCAGTGTTCCATGTCTCGTTGTTGAAAAAGTGTATTGGTTATCCAGTTGTAGTTGTTCCCTTAGAGAGTTCAGACATTCAAAATAATTTTTCCTTTGAGAAAGTTCCAGTAGAAATTCTTGATCATCAAGTTTGTAGACTAAAGAACAAAGAAGTTCCACTAGTCAAAGTTCTTTAGCAAAATAAGTCCATTGAGGGAGCCACTTGGGAAGCAGAGGAAGATATTTGGACCAAGTACCCTTATATCTTCTCCGCGAATACAAATTCAGTATAAGGTACCAAATATTCTTAAGATATTTCTCTATCATCCTCAGTTTCAGTTGCACATCATGCTCATGTCAGTCTTGCATTCATGAATCAGTTCAGTCATGCATTTTATGCATCAGACATGCATAGTCAGTGTGTAAGCTCAGTCCATCAGTTCCCTCAGCTTAACTAGTTTAATTGAGGATGAATGATCCCAAGGGCAAGATATTGTAATACCTCGTATTTCCCAAGCATAATCTAAGTCTCAATACATGATTATTTGTATATAAAATTTTTGAAATACTCTTTATTTTTTAGTTTAGATCCTACTATTGCGTAGGTAATTAAATTGTCTTTCTAACGATATAAAATTTTGCCAGATCTGATACCGGGTTAGAAGTTATAGCAATTTTAAGTTTCAGTCACAAAACCCCATCATTTTAACCTTTAGCACATCGCAGAGCAGGCCAATCTTCTATTTGGAAAAATCGAGTGACGGATCGTGATTCTGGTATATCGTGCCATAGCTCGATTTAACATTTGTCAATTTCCAGTATGACTCATCAATCATGGCACATCGCAGAGCAAGCCAATTTCCCGTTTGTCAATTTCCAGTGGGCCTCCTTGATCATGGCGCATCGCGGAGATGGCAAAATTTCCATCCACAGGATTACCATTATGGTGGCGCATTGTGGCATTTGTTCAGGCCCCAGTTGTCCATTTTTTAGTGGCTTGGCGCGATAGTGGCGCATCGCGTCAAGGCCAAACATCGGGATTTTAGTTTCCAGCTTGTGTTTTCAAATTCTTTTAAGGTTATTTAGGTTTTTTTCCTAAGCCCTGAACTCACCCTAAACACAAAATTTAACACCTAATTGACCTAAATACTCATAATTATTCACTCTCTCTCAAATTAAAAATCCCCACTTTCAAGAACAAGAAACCCTAGCTCTCAAGAATCAAGGTCAAATCTCAAGAACTCTCTATCAATCCTTCCAAATTCATCATCCCAGGTATGTTCGATGTTCATCCATGGATTTCTTACATCCATGGAGTCCAAGTTTCCCTTTTAATTACAAATATATTATCTTTTCTAGATTTATGATATTAAATTGTGATATAAATCTATAAATCTCTATGAACTTCCATGAATATTGATTTTATAGCATACTTTAATGGAATTATTGTTGTTATCAAATCCCCCCTATGTTTTAATATTATCATTCTTCGAATTAGATCATGATTTAGTGTTATAAATGTTGAAGTTATGCTATTATTTCAAACTTTGTACTATTTCCATGAATTGACTAAATTACGAAGTACAAGTGTTTGATAAAATGCCTACAAGAGTGATTTATTTAATAAGAGCCATCATGTTTTGGCCTTCAAGCTTTAGTGTATTGTCAGTATTATTGTTTCGAGTCTTGGGTGTATTGAATACCCAAAAACCATAGCTATTTATTTTGTCTAGCCTCAGTACATTATAGAATAGTCTTCAAATTATATTATGAGCATTAATGGAATAGTCAAACATCAGTTATTCAACTCAAAACAATGTAGTATTTGAGTGTCTTTATGTTGGGAGTAGGATTTAGCGTCGAGCGAGTGCAAAGATGGTGGATTTTCTGTCAGACATTTGGTTTGTGTCCTTATGCAGAGAGGTAAGGTCATAGCGTGCACCTCCAGACATCTTAAGACTCATGAGAAGAATTTTTTGACTCATGATCTTGAGCTAGAAGTAGTGGTATTTTCCTTATAGATCTGGAGACAGTACTTGTGTGGGGTGTATGTTGATGTGTTCACAGATCTCCCAAGCCTTTAGTATGTGTTCTCTCAGAATGATTTGAATTTGCGCCAAAGAAGAGGGTTAGAGTTATTGAAGAATTATGACATAAGTATTTTGTATTATCCGGGTAAGGCAAATATAGTGGTTGATGCTCTCAGTAGAATGTCTATGGGTAGAATAGCTCATGTTAAGAATAGTAAAAAAACGTTAGCTCAGGAACTCCATCAACTTTCCCGACTAGGTATTCATTTACTCTATTCCCATAAGGTAGTGTATCGGTGTAGAGTAGCTCAGAGTCATCTCAAGTTTCTGAGGTAAAGAAAAAGTAGGATAGAGATCCCAGTCTAGTTAAGTTGAAAGAATCAGTTAGAGATTAGAAAATAGAGATTTTCTCCTAATGGGGAGATGGTGTTTTGTGTTGTTAGGGTAGATTAAGTGTGCCTGGTGTCGATGATTTGAGGCAAAGAATTCTTACAGAAGTGCATGGTGCGCATTACTCTATTCATCTAGGGGCCACTATGATGTATCATAATTTACAAGAGCTCTATTGGTGGAGTAGGATGTAAAGAGATATTGCAGAGTTTGTAGCTAAGCGCTCTAGATGCTAGTAAGTTAAGATTAATCACCAAAAGACTAGCAAGTCCATGTAGGAGTTCAGTATTCTTATATGGAAATGGGAGGAAGTGAACATGTACTTTATGATAGGTTTTCCTCGTACCCATCATCAGCATGACTCTATTTGGGTTATCATAGAGAGGATGACCAAATCAGCTAATTTTTTGTCAGTCCATATCTCTTACTCAGCCGAGGACTATGCCAATCTCTATATCCGAGAGTTGGTTAGTTTTCTTTGTATTTCCTTATCTATCATCTCTGATAGAAGTACCCAATTTACCTCTTACTTCTGGAAGGCATTCCATTATGTTCGTGTTATCCAAGTCCACCTCAGTATAGCTTTTCACCCTCAAACAGATGGTCAACCAGAACATACCATTGAGACTCTTAAAAATATTATGAGATCATGTGTTGTTGATTTCAAGGGTCGTTGGGGTGACCATTTGACTTTGATTGAATTAGCATACAATAACAACTATTATTTTAGAATCCACATGGCTCCATTTAAGGCTCTATATGGTAGGGGATGTAGATCTCCAATTGTTTGGTTTGAAGTAGGTGAGGCAGCAGTAGTAGGGCCTAACTTAGTATTTGATGCATTAGAAAAGTTTTAGTTGATTAGAGAAAGGCTTAGGGCTTCCCAGAGACGACAGAAATTGTATTTTGATGTGATAAGAAAGCATCTCAAATTTGAGGATGGTGATCTTGTGTTCTTGAAAATCTCTCCTATGTAGGGAGTGAGAAGATTCGACAAGAAAGGGAAACTCAATCTCCAATATGCGATCCCTTCAGAATCCTCATTTATTTTGGAGAGGTAGCATATGAGTTAGAGTTGCCTTCAGATTTAACCTTAGTACACCCAGCGTTCCATGTCTCATTGTTGAAAAAGTGTATTGGTGATCCTGCCATAGTTGTTTCCTTAGAAAGTGTAGATATTCAGAACAGTCTTTCCTTTGAGGAAGTTCTAGTCGAAATTCTTGATCATCAAGTTCGTAGACTAAGGAACAAGGAAGTTCCACTAGTCAAAGTTCTTTGGCAGAATCAGTCCGTTGAGGGATCCACTTGTGAAGTTGAGGCAGATATCCAGACCAAGTACCCTCATCTCTTCTTAATGAATCCAAATTCAGTATAAGGTACCAAAGCTTCTTAAGATATTTCTCTATCATGCTCAATTTTAGTTGCACATCATGTTCATGTCAGTTGTGTATTCATGAATCAGTTCAGTCATGCATTTCATGCATTAGACATGTATATTCAGTGTGTAAGCTTAGTCCATTAGTTCTCTCAGCGTAACTAGTTTAATTCGGGAATGAATGATCTCAAGGGGGAGATATTTTAACACCTTGTACTTCCTTAGCATAATCTAAGTCCCAATACATGAGTAATCATATATGAAGTTTTAGAAACACTCATTATTTTTCAGTTTAGATCCTGCCATTGCGTAGGTAATTGAATTAGCTTTCCAACGATATAAAATTTGCCCAAATTAGATAACCGGGTAAAAAGTTATGGCTATTTTAAGTTTTATTCGCAAAACCCCATTATTTTAACCTTTAGTGCATCGCAGAGCAGGCTAATCTCCCATTTTTCAAAATCTATTGAGGTTCTGAGATTATGGTTCTTGTCCTATTAACTCACAGTATTAAGTTTAGAGGCATTTCAGACATTATAGTTAGCTGTTCAAACTATTTAGATTTTAGTATTCTTATCAGATTCACAATTCTATAGTTATTTAATTATTAAAACCTTATTACCTTTCAATTATCCTTTCTCATTCATGATTATATTATTTAATGCTCACAGCAGGTACCAGCTCATGGGTTAGCTTGTGGTCTCTCGGAACCGTAAGCACCATGTAATGACTAGGGGTAATCACAGGTCGTTACAAACTAAGTATCAGAGCCTAAGATCTTAAAATGACCTAGGAAGTATAAAAGCCACGTCGTGTAGAGTCTTGTGCATAGGTGTTTAGCACGCCACACTTATGGACGAGAGGCTATAAGGCATTTAGGAAAATTTTCCCTTCTTTCAAGTATTCATGTCATGCAATTGAGCTTGATCTCAAGTTAAACTCTCAGTCTAATCTGTTTTCTCCTTCCATTTATAGAACATGCCTCCCAAAAAGAATGGAAGAAGAACAAGAACTCAGCTAGCCCCTCATCCTGTCCAGGCAGATCCTTTGGATGAGCAAGTCTCTCATGCAAAAATAAGAGTTGCGTTCACTACTCTAGTGAAATCCATAGAAACATAGAATAAATTGCTAGCCAATACTTATGCAACAAAAATTTGTGATTTCACCTAGATAAATTCTCTTTCTTTCATGGGATCCAATTCTGAAGATGATCCACAGGAATTTTTAGATATGGTTCAGAAGTTCATAGATGCTATGTAGGTGACGTCTAGTCAGAGTGCCTTGTTCGCTATATAATAATTGCAGGATATATCCCATACTTGGTTTAAGTAGTGGAAAGTTGATAGAGGTATTGATGTAGGGCTTATAGAACAGGAAGAGTTTGCCATAGCTTTCTCGGACATGTTCTTTCTATTAGAGTTGAGGGAGGCCAAGGTGTTAGAATTTATTAATATGAGGAAAGGCAGCATGAGTGTGAGGGAGTATTCTATTAAGTTCACTCAGTTAGGTAGATATACTTATCATGTGGAAGCTGACAGTAGGTCCAAGATGAGTAAGTTTATGTCTAGCATGTCTGATAGTGTAGTCAAGAAGTGTAGGACTGCAATGCTAATTAGTGCAATGGATTTATCTAGGATGATGGTCCATGCTCAACAGATTGAGGAGCAAAATATTAAGGAGAGGGAGAAAGGGAACAAGTGATCTAGGACGGTAGTTTTAATTTCAATCAGCCAATGTCAGAAGGTAGTAACCATCCTAAGTTTCATAAGAGGTCTTCAGCCCCAGTACATTCTTCAGGTAGTGCCCAGTACCCAAATTCAAAAATGACAAAAGGGATAGGGCACCAGGATCTAAGTCCCAGGTCAGTGTTAGCAGTGGTCATACCAATGTTTTATGTCAAAAGTGTGGCAGACACCATCAAGGTTAGTGTAGAGCGGGTAGTGATATATGCTTCTGGCATGGCAAGCCAGTCCATTAAATTTGAGAGTGTCGAGTAGTTTCTCAGATAGGTAGGGATGCATGCTAAAAGGGCCAGTCCCATCAGTCATCAGTTCGATCCGACTTCCCAACTCAATAGGAGTCCGCTTCCAGTGCTACCAGTGGTCAGCATCAAACAGATTATATGCTCTTCAATCCTACCATAATCTGGAAAGTTCTCCTGACGTAGTTGCTGGTATGTTTTATGTCTTTCACTTATATGTTTATGATTTACTAGACCTTGGAGCTTCTCTTTCTTTTGTAACTCCATATATAGAAGCCAATTTTGGAGTCAGTCTTCAAACTCTAGCAGAGCCCTTTTCAACGTCGACCCCAGTAGGTGTTTCCATTGTAGCCAAGAATGTATACAGGAATTATTCGGTCATAATATCTGAAAAAATTTCCTCAGTTGATCTCGTGGAGTTAGAGATAGAGTATTTTAACATCATTCTCGGCATGGATTGGCTCTACTCATGCTATGCCTCGGTTGATTGTAGAAATAGATTAGTTCATTTTCAGTTCCCAAATGAGCCAATCCTTGAAAGGATGGGTAGTACTACAGCTCTTAGGGTTAACTTGATTTCTAACCTCAGAGTGAGAAAAATGATATTAAAGGGGTGTATTTACCATCTTGTGTAAGTCACAGACTCTAACTCAGAAACTCCTACTCTTCAGTCAGTCCCACTAGTAAATAAATTCTCAGATGTATTTTTTGAAGATCTTCCTAGAGTTCCTCCTAAAAGGGAAATCGACTTCAGAATAGACCTACTCCCAGATACTTAGCTTATATCTATTCCGATATACAGAATGGCTCCGACTGAACTCAAAGAATTGAAAGAACAGATGAAGGATATCTTAGATACGGGATTCATAAGACTTAGCATCTCCCAGTGGGGCACACCTATTCTATTCGTGTGTAAGAAAGATGGTTCTCTCAGAATGTGCATAGGCTACCGTGAGTTGAACAAGGTCACAGTTAAGAATAAATATCCATTTCCTATAATCGATTAATTATTTGACCAATTTCTGGGTGCCAATTACTTTTCCAAGATAAACCTCAGATTAGTCTATCACCAGCTTAGAGTCAGAGAATGTGATATTCCAAAAATATCTTTTTGAACTCGGTATGGTCACTTAGAATCTCTAGTCATGTCCTTTGGTCTTACAAATGCCCTAGCAGCATTCATGGACTTGATGAACCAAGTGTTCAAGCAGTACTTGGAAATGTTTTTCATAGTCTTCATTGATAACATTCTTGTCTATTCTCATTGAAAAAGTGATCATGCATACCATCTCAGCAAAGTGTTTCAGACTCTTAGAGCTCACAAGTTGTTCGTTAAATTCAGTAAGGGTTAATTCTGGCTAAGATCAATAGATTTCCTTGGTCATATTATTTCCTGTGATCGTATTAGAGTTGATTCTCAAAAGACTGAAGCGGTGAGAAACTAGCCTAGAACTATCTCTCCATAAGATATTCAAAGTTTATTGGGTTTAGCTTGCTATTACCGTTAATTTGATGAAGGGTTTTATTTAATTGCATCCCCTATGTCCAGATTGACTTTGAAGAAATTTAAATTTCTATGGTTAGATTCATGCAAGAAGATTTTTTAGGAGTTAAAGACTCGACTTACCTTAGCCCAGTTCTTACTCTACCAGATGGTTCAGATGGTCGTGTGGGTACTATGATGCATCTAGAGTAGGTTTGGCTTGTGTCCTCATGTAGAGAGGTAAGGTCATAGCCTGTACCTCCAGATATCTTAAGCCTCATGAGAAGAATTATCTGACTCATGATCAAGACCTAGTATCTGTGTTATTCGCCTTAAAGATTTGAAGGCATTACTTGTATAGGTGCATGTTGATGTGTTCACAGATCTCAAAAGCCTTTAGTATATGTTCTCTCAAAAAGATTAGAATTTATGTCAGAGAAAAGGGTTAAATTTATTGAAGGATTATGACATTAGTGTTTTGAATCATCTAGGTAAGGAGAATGTAGTGGTTAATGCTCTTAGTAGAATTTCTATGCATAGTGTAGCTCATGTTGAGGATGGTAAGAAAAAGTTAGCACAGGAAGTTCATTAACTTTCCCGAATAGGCATTCGTTTACTCGATTCAAAAGAAGGTAGTGTATAGGTGGATAGTAGCTCAGAGTTATCTTTAGTTTCCAAGGTAAAGGAAAAGAAGGATAAAGATCCCAATCTAGTTAAGTTGAAAGAATCAGTCAGAGATTAGAAAGTAGAGGTTTTCTCCTAAGGGGAAGAAGGTGTTTTGCGTTGTCAGGGTAGATTGTGTGTGCCTAGCGTACATAATTTGAGGCAACGAATTCTTGCAAAAGCTCATGGTGTACGTTACTCTATTCATCCATAGTACACTAAGATATATTGTGATTTATGGGAGATCTACTGGTGCAGTGGGATGAAGAAATATATTACGGAGTTTGTAGCTAAGTACTCTAGATACCAACAAGTTATGATTAAGAATCAGATGCCTAGTGGGTCAATGCAGGAGTTCAGTATTCCCATGTGAAAATGAAAGTAAGTGAACATGAAATTTGTGATAGGTTATCCTCATACCTATCATCAGCATGAATCTATTTAGTTTATCGTAGACAGGATAACCAAATTAGCTTATTTCTTGCCAGTCCATGCCTTTTACTTAGATGAGGACTATGCCTATCTCAATCTCAGAGAGTTGGTTAGGTTGTATGGTGTTCCTTTATCTATCATCTCTGATAGAGGTACTTAGTTTACCTCTCATATTTGGAAGGCATTCCAAAATGTTCTTGGTGCCCAATTCCACCTCAGTACAACTTTTCACTATCAAAAAAATAGTCAAGCAGAACGGACCATTCAGACTCTTAAGGATATGCTAAGAGATTGTGTTGTTTATTTCAAGGGTAGTTGTGATGACCATTTTCCTTTAATTTAATTCGCATACAATAGCAACTATAATTCCAATATCCGTATGGATCCATTTGATGCTCTCTATAGTAGGACATATAGATCACCAATTGGTTGGCTTGGAGTAGATGAGGCTATAGTAGTAGGGTCTGACTTGGTGTTTGATGCGTTAGAAAAGGTTCAGTTGATCTGAGAAAGGCTTAGGTTCATAGACTAAGGAACAAATAAGTTCCACTAGTCAAATTTCTTTGGTAGAATTAGTCCGTTAAGGGAGCCACTTGGGTAGTAGAGGCTGATATGTGGACCAAGTACCCTTATCTCTTTTCTGTGAATCCAAATTCAGTATAAGTTACCAGATCTTCTTAAGATATCTCTCTATCATGCTCAGATTTAGTTGCACATCATGTTTATGTCAGTTGTGCATTCATGAATAAGTTCATTCATGTATTCTATGCATTAGACATACATATTCAATGTGTAAGCTCAGTCCATTAATTCCCTCAAATTAACCAATTTAATATGAGGACAAATGATCCCAAGGGGGGATATTGTAACACCCCATATATCCCTAGCCCAATCTAAGGCCCAATACATGAGTATTTGTTTACGAATTTTTTAACACACTTATTATATTTCTGTTTAGAGTCTGCCATTGTGTAGAGAATTCAATTAACTTTCCAACGATATAAATTTTTCCCAAATCTGATAACCGGGTAAGAAGTTACAATGATTTTAAGTTTCAGTTGCAAAACCCCATCATTTTTACCTTTAGCACATTGTGAAGCAGGTCAATCTCCCATTTGGACAAATCCAGTGAGGGTCCGCAATCCTGGTGCATCGCGCCAAAGGTCAATTTTACATTTGTCAATTTCCAATGTGACTCCGCGATAATGGCGCGTCGCGGAGCAAGCAAATTTCCCGTGTGTCAATTTCTAGTGGGCCTCCACGATCATGGTGAGTTGCAGAGATGGCCAAATTGGTATCCACAATATTACCACAATGGTGACGCATCGCGGGGTTTGTCCAGGTCCCATTTGTCCCTTTTTGAGTGGCTTGGCGCGATAGTAGCATGTCGCACCAAGGCCAAAAATTAAGATTTCGGTTTCCATCTTGTGTTTTTAAATTCATTTAAGGGAATTTGGGTCTTTTTCTTATGCCTTAAACTCGCCCTAAAAATGAAATTTAACCCCTAATTGACCTAAAAACTCATCATTATTAACTTTCTCTCAAATTAAAAATCCCCTCTTTCAAGAACGAGAAACACTAGCCCTCCAAAATCAAGGTCTAATCTCAAAAACTCTCCATCAATCCTTCGAAATTCATCATCCCAGGTATGTTAGATGTTCATCCATGGAGTCCAAGTATCCGTTTTAATTATAAATCTATGATCTTTTCAAGATTTATGATATTAAAATCTAATTTAAAACTATGAATCTCCATGAACTTCCATGAATATTGATTTCATACCATACTTTAATGGAATTATCGTTGTTATCAAATCCCCCATGTTTTAATATTGTCATTCATTGAAATAGATCATTATTTAGTGTTATAAATGTTGAAGTCAAGCTATTATTTCAAGTTTTGTACTATTCCCATGAATTGACTAAATTATAAAGTACAAGTGTTTGATAAAATGCCTAGAAGAGTGATTTATGTAATAAGAGCCTTCACGTTTTGGCCTTCAAGCTTTAGTGTCTTTTCAGTATTATTTTTTCGAGTCCTAGGGGTATTGAATACACATAAACCATAGCTATTTATTTAGTATATCCTCAGTACATTACATAATAGTCTTCAGATTATATTAGGAGCATTATCAGAATTGTCATATATCAGTTATTCAACTTAGAATAGTCTACTATCACAGTGTCTTTCAATTGGGAGTAGAATTTAGCACCGAGCGAGTGTAGGGATGGTGGATTCCACATCAGATAGGCAGAGTAGTTAGTAGTAGTCCCTATTCTCTAGTACTACATAGTCAACGTAGGATATGAGTAGTCATCCATCAGATTAAACTAGACTATTTCGCAGGGGTCACCCGTCAGTTCAAGCTTGACGCCCATAGTCCTTTGGACAATAGATTAGTTTAGTGGATCAACAAAACCATTGTTAGAACCCATGGAATGGTATTAAGACCCTTCCAACTAGGGTTATAGGTTGGACCTCGATTAGCTCAAATTAGGGAATGTCGGTTTGATGATACATCCCACTGTCTCAGATATTGTCTCAGTTACAGTCCTAGCCCAGTTATTCAGTCTTAGTGTTGTTTGAACAAAGAATATTTATTTAAATTATCTTCGTATATCATTTTACATATTTTACTCAGTTGATTTTTTATGTTTGGTCTTGCATCCACAGTATTTTGCAGAGTTTTATGCATTTTCAGTATCTACAGATTCCATGCTTTTAATTCAGTACTCTGTGCTTTACATGTAAGTCCAGTTAATTATTATTATTCCTAATCATAAGACCACACATATCGGCATACCTTATTTAGCATACTAGTATATTCAAAGTACTGATCACATACCTTTTCTTTTGTGCTATGATGTCTCATATCATAGGTACTAACGCTCAGTTCCTAAATTGCACCTAGATTCTTAGATTATTTGCACTACAGTAGTAGTGGTGAGTCCTTATTATCCGAGGATAGATTATATTACTTCATGTCTTTATCTCAGTAGTTAGTAGAGTTAGTTGGGGCCTATCCCATCAACTCACAATATTCAGTTTAGAGGCTTTTCAGACACTACAATTAGCTATTCAAACTATTCAGATTTCAGTAATCTTATCAGATTCATATTTTAATAGTTATTTTATTATTAAAACCTTATGTCATTTCAGATATCCTTCCACATTTATGATTATATTATTCAGTGCTCACAACAGGTACCAGCTCATGTATTAGCTTGTGGTCTCTCGGGACCGTAAGCACCATGTAATGACTTGGGAGTAGTCTTTGGTCATTACAATCAGCATCCAGACAGTTTTACTCAGAGGTTACCAATTTTTTTATGGAAATGGAAAAGGGTTACCATGGACTTTATTAGTGGTTTTCCTTGAACTTTCTGTGGTAAGGATAGTATTTAGGTTATTGCATATAATTTTACCAAGTTGGCACCTTTTCTTCCTATTTAGATAACCTTTAGTGCTGAGAGATTAGCCCAGATTTATGTTTGAGAGATAGTTAGTTTTAATGGGGCCCCTATGTCTATTTTATCAAACCATGGTTCTGTATTTACTTCATGGTTTTAGAGAGTATTTCAGGAGGAGTTAGGTACTCAAGTGGACTTGAGTATAGCCTTTCATCCGCAAATGGATGGTAAGTCTAAGCAAACTATTTAGGTTCTTGAGGATATGCTATGGATTTTAGAGGACTGTGGGATAAACACGTAGCATTGGTAGAGTTCACCTACAACAACAGATACCATTCAAGTATTGAGATAGCACCTTATGAGGATTTGTATGGTAAGAGATATCTTTCCCCTATAGGATGGTTTGAGACTTTCGAGGTTATATTCTGTGGTATAGATTTTCTTCAGGACTCATTGGATAGAGTTTGGGTGATTTAAGATAGGCTGAGAGCAACCCTGAGTAGGCTGAAAACCTATGCCAACGGTAGACTCCATGCCTTGAGATTCATAGTTTGTGATCATGTGTCCCTTTGTGTTTTACCTATGAGAGGTGTGATGAAATTTAAGAAGAAGGGTAAGCTTAGCCCTCGCTATATTGGTCCTTTTAAGATCCTCCGTGTAATGGGCGAGATAGCCTTTAAGTTAGCTTTACCTTAAGACATTGCCACTGTTCATCTGGTTTTTCATGTCTTTTTGTTGCATAAGTATATTTGAGATCCTTCTCATGTGCTTAGATGGGAATAGCTCTAGTTGGAAGACCAGTTCACCTATGTGGAGGAGCCCATGCTTATTTTTGCTAGTGATGTGGGGCGACTACGCTTTAGAGAGATTTCGATAATCAAGGTTCAGTGGAGGCATCGCTCAATAGAGGAGGCTACTTGTGAGATAGAGAGTAAGATATGGGCCCAGTATCCTCATTTATTCGAGACTTTAGGTATCTTCTTCCTCTTTAACCTTTGCGGATGAAAGTTCCTTAGTAGTGGATATTGTAATGACCCTTCAGGTCATTGTCTGTATTCTTGTTTATTTATGCTAATAAAGCTTTTCCATTAATGCCCCAATTCATTAGTGACTTGCTAGAATCGATTGTTCGATTACTTGGTGGTTCATTTAGTTCTAGTAACCACTTTCCCAATTTGAATTCTTCATTGCTTCTAATTGACCACCGGCAAGAACTTCAGTAGAACAACCTTAAATGCAAAATTTGACTTCACCAATACATTTGGAATGTCAAAACCTATGTGGTTTCATGTCACATTTTCGCTAAGGGGACTCCAAATGAATCTTGAGGCATTGGACGAAGCCTGGTACCAAGTTCTAAGCTTTAGTTGTGCCTAACATAGGGAGAGATACCACAACTATAGTGTGATGGATGCGAATGCAGTGCTACGACCATGAGACCCGAGACCTAGGTAAGCCTATTTAAAGGATGTCTTGCCTAAAATTGTAGCCATTTTTTGCCTCCATCTTGAGCTCTAAACCCTAATAAAGAGTAAAATCATCAAAGTGAGTCATATGGGTTGATTAGGAGCTTAAATAATTTGTGTAATTGAATCTTCCTAGAAATCTAAGGTAAAATTCCTTCAAATTTTGTATTAACTTCTTGATTTCTAAACCCAAAATTCCTAAGTATTTGAGGCCTAATTATAGCCACAAATCTGATTGATTTACTCAAATTTCTTTAGGGTTATATCTCCCAAATGATAGTTGAGCAATGGGTTGGTCTCGAAAACTCATTTTCAAAAGGTGGGACCCACTTGAGGGTTTGGTGTTATTTTAGACTCATGGCTTAATGGTGCCATAATGGGTTTTGTTGTTCTTGTAATGATGCTTAGATTGTGTTATGATTGCTTGGCTCATCGAAGAAGAAACTTCAAGAAAAGGAAAGGGAAAGCTTGTTGGTTCGTGAGCTATTTGGACTCAAGGTAGGTTAGGCTTACATGTAGTTAGATTGAGCTTAATTGTAGTATATTTAAGATATCTTGTGAGATTGGGTAGGGTCTTAGGTGATAAATAGGCGAGTGATGATACTTGGGATTAGTTGATACTTGTAGGCTATTATACATATAAAATGTGATGCTTGACTATATCTTAAAACCTTTGATAGTTCTACTTGTAGTCTCATGAATAGTATGAGAATACTTTAGTTTCTCTAATAGAAGAGAATGATGTTGTTGACTGGCCTTAAGAGTATATTGACCTAGATAGGACTAGTTATGAATTGGCCTTAGTGTTTGGGGCATGGCGGGAATGTACAACCCACGACATTGGTGAGTTACTTGTGTATTGGTTCCTTGATATGTTGATGGACTGATCTTTTGGTGTACTCTCCGGTGGTATGGACACCGTGATGAATTCTTTGTTTGTTTTCCTTGAGTTTACTTCCTGGTGGTATAGGACATCATGGCAAGTTCTTTTGCTTTATACTATAATGATGGTAGTTGTGTTGATTATGGTAATTACATGATTGTTACTGTATATATGTGGATTTATGTTTCCTAAATGATTAATTATGTTGTATGAAAGCTATGGTATATATGGATATGGAATGTCGTACTATTTCTCTAGTGGATTAGTTATCTTATACAGTGATATCGAAGAAGATTCAGGTTCGATTTTGTACCTTGACTTTAAGTTATTGTCTTTATATCATAATTATATTTTAGTTTAGCTTAGTTGGCCGATGATGCCTACTGAGTACCCGTGGTTTGGAACTCATACTACACTTTTGTACCTCTTTGGTCAAGACCTGAGTTCTAGTTGTCGTCGTTGAGTCAAGATCATGCGGTATTGATCATAAGGAGACAAGGTAAGCTCTTGGAGTTCGAGTTACCCTTTTTCCCTTTTATCTTTATTCTGTCTTTTGTATTCGAGACAAATGTATAAGACTATTTAAGACTATTAGATGTTGAGTTGTAATTTCTATTGTCGAATGTAGAGATGCTCTTTTACTAATACAATCAGGTCATGGGATTGGTATTCAAATATTAGTTGTTTCTTTGTGGAATGTCGTTTTATATTTTGTTACCATATAGGGCCCATGTTGGACATTCCTACCAAGGTAACCCATTGCATTAGCTCCAGGTTACGGTGTTGTCATACCTACTGGTGCGTTATGGTAGGTGCCATCATGATTTGGAAATTGTGTCATGATATTTATTAATGACAAAATAGATCGTTATATAAATTGAACTCACAACTACATCATTAGGCAGGAAGGGATAACCCAATTTAGTGCATTACCATGTCTTTGTATTTCACAACTAGGTTAGGCATTCTATTTATATCCTATCCTATCCACAAATCTAGTATGTTTTATTATAGTGAAGATCTCACTCCATATACTCTTGTTTTATGTTAATGATTCTCTTTCCACGTTCACAACAAGATTGTAAATGTGTTTATATAACGGCCAAACATCAAAATAGTAAAACCAAGAGTTTTGGAACAACCAATAAGATAAATGAAACTTAATTGAATTAATGATATACTAAAAAATCATATGTTTAGCTATAACCCAAAAAACATGGATCTTACCTGCTCATTTTTTAGAAATAAACTTATAAATTTGATGATGTTCATTCAAAAATAAAGAGTAAATAAGTTAAAATTAATGAACCCTGATGACATCTCATGTTCTCTATGCTTCCTCTCCAAAAAAATATGTGATAATCTTATTGCAATCGTCCTTAGGGTTTTATAAGGAATAAATTACTCCCAAGATCATTAGGATTGCACTTTATTAAAAGACAATTTCTAATTAAAACAAAGGTGTGCGGTGCGGAGTCCAACTTCAAGCTCTTTCTTGCGTGGTGTGGGGCCTAGTGCACAGGCTAAATAGCAGCCAACTCTTCTTTGTTCTATAGTGTAGAGCCTAGTACTGAGATTATTTATTATGGCATGGGGATCCTTTAACACTATTGATCTTTCCTTTAGTCTCCTGTCAAGCTCAACACATGGTTCCATTGTCACTTTGATTTACTTCAAACTGTATTTTACATTAAACATGACTAATCACATATTTTAGTTCACCCATATCAAAAGTATCATAGAGCACATGGAAATATAAAAATTTATTCATCAAACTTAGCTAAACAATAGGTAAAATGCAGTATTTTAGTGTATAAATATGCCCATATCACTAGCCCAGGCTACCTTGAGGATACCTAATCTATGTCTAAACTAAGCAAGCAACCTAGGCTAAGTCTCTACAGATACAACCTAAAATAAGGCTTCATGGAATAAATAAAAACCTTAACTAAGGCTCAACTAATTAAATAAACAACCTATTCGAATGATCAAACTAATTAAACAAACAACCTATTCTAAGGATCAAACTGAATTCTTCTCTAAGGCCCTAGAAAAATAGAGTAACATAGAAATCTCAAAAAACATAGTCGAATGAAGACTTTCTCAATCCCATATGAATTTTATACAATATATAGTCTATCAAGTTTTTATGTGGATAATACATGACCTACATGTAGGCTGAATGGTAGAGTCATGAGCATTCATTGAGAATCCTTTCCTTTCTGTAAGGTTTCAGAACACTACCATAGTATCAAAAATACATATTATATATTACTACAAGTAAAACTATACCCATATTATAAATTAATATTTTAGACTAAGTAATTGGGTAAAACAAATTGATCATCGGGGCATCTTGTAATAAAATAAGAAACTGAATGCACAATTATCCTTCCTCAAGGGTAAGAAAGCCATGTCCTGAAGTTGGATCAAAAGAGAATTGAGTTTAATCCTTAATTGGGTCCAAAGTTTTACTTTAATTTCAAAGAAAACCCAAGACTTTGTAACCTAAATCGAGAGTTTAATAGGTGAATTAAGCTGAGTAATCAAAAGAACCAAATAGTGAAGAAATTGGACCTACCAGGTAGTGAAAATCCTCTGGAGTTGATCAATCCGAGCCTTAACTAAGGTCTCAATAATAGGAAATAGAGGAAAATGATCTATGTGAAGGAGATGGGAGATTATATATTGCAACTTCTGCTTTTGCGGAGGTTTATCTACAAAACTAATATCATTTAAGCAATGTAGCTTCTGCAAAAGTAGAGATCATTAATTCCCCGAGTCCTTGGAAACGCGATGGGTGATATATAAAGTGGAGAAGGTCTCGCTTAAGCCAAAGGCACTAGCATCAGTAGCCTCTGCAAAAGTGACTCTTCTAGTGTGAGCCTTCCTCCACAAGAGCAGTTGCACCAACTCTTGGCCAATTTTTGCCAAGTTAGGATTTATTTAGAGTCTCATGCACAAAAAAACAGATATGTTATCCACTCAAAAATGATATTCCTAACCCCACAAGATCAGTAAAATGACCAATGGAGGTGTTTTAATTCTTACAAAAATACACCAAGTTCCTAAAATAAGTTTTTAAGCTTTGAAACCTAAACCAAGAATTTTTCTAGCCCAAAATCCATATTTCATATCAAACAAAATGATCAAAACTCTCAATTAAGGTAGCCTACTACGAACATTCAATAACGTCAAACTTTGTAACTTTAAAAGCTCTAAAAAGGACAAATTAGTTTAAAACCCAACCAAACTCTTCGAAAACCAAACCACCAATATTGGTAAGCCATAAAGACACTATAGTAACTACAAAGAAGCTCAAAATGGGAAATTTCTCTAAAAATTAATGATGAAAAGAGTCACTACATAATCTACCTTCACTTTCAACCTATAGGTTCTGAGTTTGAGTCATCAAAGAAAAAAGGGATGAGAGCTCCTTAGGCAGCAAAATAATAATAAAAAGTTTTTTTAAAAAAAGAAAGAACATGTTTGGAACTAGACAAAAGGATAGCGAGGTCCTCAAATTTATACATCTAAAAGGTAAGTTTTCACACACACTACCTAGGGAAAATGCAACAAATGGATCAAACACTTCGAAGTAGAATGTTTTGCATACAAAGGCTGAATTTTGCTTATTCGAAAGAGAAAAAAGGCATGATGCTATGTATGAAAGTTACTTTTTCTTTTTGTATTTTTGGAGAAACTATGTGAAGCACCTGAAAGATGAATAAACTATCTCTATGGGGTAAAATCAGAATAGGGGTCCATGAAACCAATGATTAACCCAATTTGCCTTTCAGATACAATGCAAGCATAGAACCTCAGGAGGCTCTCTTCAGAATAATGATGGCAGATATCCCATATCATATAGGATAAAAGACCATGGAACTATCACCTATAATGACATTGGAAAAGGAAAAAATAGCAAGAATGATAGGCTATCCGCATGGATGGGCTCAAGGATGGACCTACCTTATAGTAAGAGGTGTCATCCGACACTGATTTGTTAAAATATTATATATATATATATATATATATATAATACAAAAACATAGAAAATAATTATAAAAAATAATCATGACACTGCTTGAGAAATAAACTTCCTCGGTTGTTGGTTCGACGCACACATTTCATAGCAGTGACCTGAGTTTGCTTCCTGAAAAATTAGTGATTTCTATAAATATTTATGCTTTTTCAATAAAATTTTTCCATTTGTAAAATTAAAGGATAAGGATATTGAAGCCTCCGACCTTCTTCTCCTAATCATATTACGGTAAGAAAGACCACTTCAACTAGAAATCAATTTTAATTATGTTGTGAGAATTTAATTACTTATAAAAACATACTGGACACAATAATAAATTTTATACCTAAGTTGAAAATAATTACTAGTAAGGAAGTAACACAACTTATAAGGTTGAAGGCTTTCTACGCATTCTGTAAGTTCAATTTATTTTTTTACTGTCTTTTTAGTTCTAGTTAGAATTTATTGAATATATTCATTATTTCTTGTGAATTTAATTTCATGAAATTATTTGGAGCTATCTAATTTCTTTAATTTATAATTTAGATTAGATTCATTGAAGAGATATTTTCTAAAGTACCTTTCAGTCCTTCAAACATAAGTTCAATATCTCAAAATTCTTTAATCTTAGAAGACGAAAGCACTGATGAGCTGGAATAAGATCGACCGAGTAAAATATTTGATCTAAATTCCTTAGAATTTGATTTAGAGACTATCAATTCAAGAATATCATCTAGATAATTGTGACGCAGTAAGAAGAGCGTATCTTCTAAATGATCCTTTCCAACCTCGAACACACCAATTTACTTGTAAATATTTTTTGTGACGTGTGTCATTTTAAATCTCAATGGTTTATTAAATATGGCTGGTTGGAGTACAGTGCAATAAAAGATGTGAAATTTTGCCTCTATTGTTATTGCCTTCGAGATGAGATCATTAATTAAGGGAGAGGAGAAATATTTTCAGTAATAGGATTTACAAGTTGGAATAAGAAACACAATCTTGATATGCATGTTGGTAAATCAAACAGTGTTCTTAATCAATCAAGAAGAATTTGTGATGATTTACAAACACAAAAACAATCTATTCAAAGTGTGTAAGTTATACAATCTAATCAATAAAAGTTAGAATATTGTACTCATTTGGAAGCTACAATTAATATGATAAGATATATTTTGAAGAAATGATTATCAATTTGGGGCATCAAGAAGATGGATTATCTTTTTATAAGGGGTAACTACATTAAAATCCTTACTTGGTATGCAAAACTATGTGATAATATTGGTGATGCATTTAAAAAATCCCAAATAATAATTGGTTGACTTCTCCACACATTCAAAAAGATATCAATACATGTAAGATTTAAATAATTATTTGTATGATTGAGGATTTAAATGATGATTACTTTTATATCTTTGTTGATGAATCTCATGATGTGTTGTGTAGGGATAAAATGACTATTGTCTTATGGTATGTTGATAGATGGGAAAGTGTGATAGAGCAATTTATCGGTATTATTTATGTTCACGATACTACTACTTTGTTCTAAAGAATGGAATTACTGGTTTAGTTACTCAATATTTTTTTTAAGTTAATCTTGCATGTATAGATAATGTTTTGATGGAAAAATCAATATGTAAGGTGATATAATTGTCTAAAAATCTTAGCGCAATAAGTAATGATGCTTATTTTATTTATTAATTTTCTTAACAACTTCAGTTAACTCTTGTTGCATTTTTTTGAAGATGCAATCAAGTGCAAGAACTTTTATTGTTGATTTATGATATATTAAATATGGTGGGAACTTTTTTCAAATATTGAAATGAAATTCGTGAAGATCAAGTATATGAAATTAAAGAGGCATTACATAAAGCTGAACTTGAAATTGCTACGGGCTTCAATCGTGTATTAGGTGTTTCTAGAGAAGGTCAAACTCGATGGGGATCTCATTAAAGATTCGTTAATAATTTTATTCTTATATTTTATCCAATCATTGATGTACTAGATGATATTATTGTTAGTGCCGATTTTGAACAAAAATCTAGGATAAAGAGGTATCATAATGCATATCTAATATTTGAGGTTGTCTTCATGTTGCATTTTATGTGCAACCTTTTAGTAATTACAAATGATCTAAATGATACTTTTCAAAAGAAAAGCGAAAAGTTGCAAATGTCATATTAGTTATTGGAGTAACCATAGATCAATTGTAGCAACAATAAGAAGAATCTTGGGATTCACTTATTAATGGGGTAAATTTTTTTTGTATCAAATATGATATTTTGATACTTAAATTTAATGATTTTCATGTTATCCTTGGAAGATCGCATTGTAGAGTCACTGAGTATACTGTTTTACATCACTATCAAGCTAAAGTATTTTATAAATAAGGGATTGACAACGTCAAGAACTCAATAATCACTTTGATGGAGTGACAACTAATTTGCTTCTTGGAGTTGCTTGCTTGAACCAATTGATTCTTTTTCTAATTTAGATATTGAATAGATTTTGAGATTGACTGAGTTGTACCCTAATGAATTTAATAAATACTTTATGGTTGACCTTCCCTATCAGTTGGAGAATTACATTGTTAATGTTAAAGATCATGATAAAAGGTTTTTCAATCTTAAAAGACTTGGTAATCTTTTCAAGAAAATCTTAAAGACGAAGAAGCATGAACTTGTAATCTTGAGTTGGACTTCTTAAATTTGTTTTACTTTTGCTAGTTGCTACTGCTATAGTTGAGAGAGCTTTCTCATCACTAAAGTTAATTAAGATTGACTTAAAGAATTGAGTAGATTATGAGCTTTTGATTGGTTGTTTGGCACCTTATATAGAAAAAAATATTTAGTACTATCTCCAAATTATGAATACATTTCAAAATATCAAAACTCATCGAGGAGAATTATAGTAGTTTGTTGGATTTATGTTTTATTAGTACTCATTAAATATTTGCTTATTAATATAATATTTATATCAATTATTCATTTGCTTTTATAAATATCTAACACCATTTATAAAAAATTATGTGTGCACCACTGGACGAGCTTGTATGGATCTGAGTTATATAGTAATATAACCTGGAACCTTCCGTCGAATTAGACATGTGGCACAAGGACATATGCCTTAGTAAAATAGAGCTCTACTGACATTTTCTTGTTGTCCAAAGGCATAACCTTGTATCCTATAAATAGTTGACCCACCTCATTTGTAAGGGCATCGTCTTTCTGATTATGAAGAGCTAATATTCAAGCAATTTATAGTTTTTTTAAGGCTCTAAGCGTTTTTATTGTTTGTATTTTATCTTGAATATGCTAATTATCTAAGTAGCTGATCTTGAAGCCGAATAAAGAAACTCGGTCTCACTCAGGCTTACTTCAGATATGCCTATATTTGTCTATCCTTATTTAGCTTATTTTTTTGTTTACGTTATAATTTGTCTTCATCATCTACTAACAATTAAATAGTGAGTAAATTATACCTAAAACGAAGTTAAATAGTAACACATGTTATGGACGGAACTTTGAACTAAAAAGGGAAAAATAAGTTTGTTAATTAAGCAGGTGTAATGCCCCGAAATCTCATCCCGAGACATCACACGGTGCTTAAGGCTACAAGTAGTCCTAAGCTAACCCTTTGAGCTTGTTACTACTTCTAACACTTGCTTTAGGATAAATAATCTAAACAATGATGCCTTACTATGTCAACTGTAATCCTAAATAACTGGAAACAATGTCTGGATAGCAAAATTACTGATAGTTTAGAACACAACTTTAACTGATAATCTCGTCTGACAAAGCTTCTACTACTCAAAAGGGATATCCATTGGGACAGGCCTTCAACTGACTTAATGAGCTGAAAGTAAAACTCAAAACACTATGAAATCGGAAAAGCTGCAAATATAGGTCCTCAAACTATGAGGACTAAGGGTGTGGATGAGTTGTAGCTAGTAATTGGGTGGACTTTGGTGTTCTTTGTTTGGCAATGTACAATCTTCAATGGATGTCGTAGCTATGTTATTTTATCATGTTCCTTGGTTTTGATGCTTTTGTATACTGTCTTTAATCTTGAGCTGGGGGTCTATCAAAAACAACCTCTCTACCATTTTAGAGATAGTGGTATAGACTGCGTACACTCTACCCTCCCCAGACCCCACTTTGTGGGAATATACTAGGTTTGTTGTTGTTGTTGTTATGAACAATGTGGACTCACCAAGGACAAGGATATAGATGACATGATCGGAGATCACTATCACTGCTAGGACTGAGTACCTGTACCTATATTATGAGACAACGTAGCACACAGATGTATATATGGATCAGCACTTTGGGAATGTACTGAGTATATGGGGGTGTATGCATTTTCATAAAACAATATCAATACACGTTAATAAAATCATGCATACAAATAGGAATGACTCACATGTCTTGAATAAGTCTAGAATATAAAACTCATGAATCATGAATAGAGAAGCATGTAACACAAATCTCGTGAGTCATTATACTTAACTTTAAAATCCATACTCTACTCTTATTCTCAGTACTTGAAGGCTAAGGATGCTTTAAACAATACTTTTAAACTCATGCTTTGATCTTGTAGAGAGTAAAACTTCTTTAAAACTTAAGGACTCAGAACCTTTAGGAACTTTTAACACTTGGGAACTCTAGAACTCTATTAGACTCGGGACACTAGGAACTCGGGAGTTTTTTCTAACCGACCTAAACCATGAGAGCTACATGGAGTCCAACGTCTTACCTACATTGGGGAGAGCTGTCTTATCCTTGCCATCGAAGTAGAACCTTATCTTTAGTTATTACTATCTCAGCCTTGGGCCCATAAATCTCGAACCTATGGTGGCATATAGTTCTGGGGTATGAGATCTTGGAATTATACCCGACTCGGTGCTAAATATTACTCCCATACTCAGCTCAGAACTCTTAGAAAATCTGCCTCAAAATAAATCAAGGGTCGATAATGAAGAAAAAAACATATTTCTATTTTCTTTAAATCATACTCGATGTGGATTTCAACTCTATTATGACCGAAAAGCCAAATATTTCTCAATAATATCAAAGTACTCAATTTATGGATGCTTATAGCACAAAAGTTCACAAAATTGAAAATCTCAAGTTGGGCTTAGTGACCCATAATCAAATCTCAAGTTAAGACTCATCAAACTGCACACTAGATGTCATACAGATTCATAAATCATATAGAAAATCTGGAATTTTCAACATTTTGTCTTAAAATCTCAACATACTCAAGTACTTCAATTTCTAGACATTGGGACTATTAAAATCTCAAGGAATAACAACATAGGGTATAAACCCATACTTTAATTTCATCAGAAAACATAGAAAATCATATATTCTCATATTTAAAACAACTTTTGGGCACAAGAACGAAAGAAGTGTCCTTGTTCAAACCCCACATACCTTAGATTATGACATGGATGAAAAAACATGTTTGAGACTCTTCTTCCTACTCTTGAGAGAGTGTTCTAGAATACTTTGACTTGGGAACCTTGAATCTTAACTCAATTTGTAAAATCTATGGTGAGTTCTTGAATTTCTTGGAGAAGGAATTTGGGTTTGTTCTTAGGGAAGAAAACCCTAGATCTTGGTGTTTTTTTTAGGAACTGAAATTATATCCTTCGTTTAGGGATATATCTGAGCATTAAAATGGTGGAAAAAGAACAAAAAGTCATTTTAAAAATAACTTAAAATTACTAACTGGGATGTGCAATGGTGGGGTACGATGGTCCGTCGAGGGCCCGACAGTTGTCGGTACTGCCCGTCGCACCTAGGCTAGAACTTGGTTCACTGCCTCACCTACGACAATAGGTGCGATGGTATGTCGAAACTTAACATTGAACTCAACCAAAATGGGGCCTTACTGCCTCCTCTGCGATAGTTTGGGCGACGGTCCGTCGCAAGCTCAACGGTCCATCGACCCTCTCTATCGCACCTGGACGATTTTACTACTTTTTGTAAAATGGCCATATCTTTGTTTCTTGATGTCTGATTTTTGTAAAATGGCCATATCGCACCTGGATGATTTCCCGCATGATATAAAGTAATTTTTAGGAAAATTCAACAAGGTTTAAACGCTAATAACTTTGGAAGTCACTCCATAATCTTTTAGGGCCAAAATTACACTTTACATGTAATTCTCTAAAGGCTCGGACTACAAGGGAACTTTGTGGGGTCTTACAATATCTATCCCTTGGAAACATTCGTCCTCGAATGTTTCTAGTTAGACTACAAACACAGGGAAAACTGAGTACACATAGCTGAAGCAATTTGCTTAGCGGGTTCCATATCTTTCAAAACTCTTGAATACTTCAGAAATTGCAAGAACTCATGTAAGAATAGAAACATAGATGGACTTTAGATTAGAAGGTATGAATTAAGGAAGAATAATAGCTTTGGCTTGATCTAAACTCACGGAGAAGAGGCGCGGGTACTTGGGTTATATATGTATGTATTCTCTAAGATTAATCCCCAAGGATAAAATCAAAATCTTCTTCAAGAACTGAGAGATTCGATTCTTCAAGTTCAAGAACGTCAAGAAACTCAGCCCAGGTATGCATAGTATTCATTCATGGACTTCTTTGATCCATGAAGCCCAAGAATCTCTTTTCAAAGTTTAAGTTAATAGATTTCCTTTATGAATTTCATGATTGGGCTACTCTTGTTCATGTTGATAATGAGTAATTGAATTCTATTCCATAGTGGGGATAAATTTTATGTGGATTTGATTATTATAGATGTAGATTCATGTAAATCTATGATGAAACCCTTGAATGATGAATTTAGAATTGAATCATGATATTTAATTATTGTATAATATTTACCATGTGTTTGATTAAATGCCTAGATTAACAAAAATGCCCAACTAGAATGATATCATGAAATCCCCATATATGTACAAGTTTATGCAAATCGCATGTTTGATGAAATGCTTCAATAAATATATTATGTATTATGATGTTAGTGATGTGTTCAAGTAGGTCATACTTTGTCAGTTTTCTTCTATCGAGTCCTGGGGGAACTTGAACCCAAAATATTAGTTATGTGCCTAGAGTTATATCCTATTTTCACGATACTCTAAGTCAAAATATGATCCTTAGACTTCAGATAGTTTTATAACTCAGAAAATATCCAAGATCTCATGAACTCAGTCAGTTTTCAGTTATCAGTAGTATTCCATCCATCAACGGAAGTCAGTAACTCAATCCATGTTCAATTTCAAAAAAAAACATGTTCAAAGTCTATTCAGATGGGAGTAGGATTTAGCATCTAGTAAACCCAAGGATGGGAACATATACTGTCAGATGAGGGTGTGATTCTTAAAAGGAATTTTTGACTTCTAGAACTATATAGCCAGCATAGGTTGAGACATCATAGCCTGCTACATGAGGGTAGATGAGGTGGATTAATCTGCTATATGAGGGTTCCCACCATTCTCACTGGAGTTACCTTTTATATTAGGGTCACTCATATGTTGTCCTTAACAGTGGTACTGTATTGACACCCTTCTAATCAGGGCACAAATTGGACCCAAATTCAGTTATAATGCCTCCTTTGGAACATTTTGGTTAGATGACTACCTTCCATAGTCTCATTATCAGTCTCAATAAAAGAACTAAGATAGTTCTTCAAAATTTAGAACTATCAGATACAGTCAACTCAGATACAGTACAGAACTCAGCTAGTTCCATCAGATTTAGGACTATCAAATACAGTCACTCATGTTATCAGAATTGAGTCATTAGTTATGTTAGTCATCAGCATACTTTTGTTATCATGAGTTTAGATATAGTTACTGCTTATGCATGTATGTATTCTCATGTTCATATTATCCAGTTAGCTAGTATTGTTCATGCATATGAACCCCATGAATTAAGCTTACCTCAAATGTATACCAGTACATTTAAAGTACTGACACATTTGCGCTATGGTGTCTTATACCATAGGTTTAGAGACACGAGTTCCAGAGCATTAGTAGATTCTAGTCTCAGTAGTCAGAGTTAGAAATGATTCCTCATCTTTCTAGGAAATGGTCATTATTTTATTATATTGTTAATTAATTTATTAGTTGGATTTGGTTGGGGACATGTCCCATTAACTCCTTATTCAGACTGTTCAATCAGTTATAGGCTTTCCAGACTATTATGTTCAGAAAGTTATTCCAGTTGTTTTGGGTATTTCATACACTATCCATATTTTATGATTTATCAGATCCTATGTTAATGTTTTGAACCTTATAGCCTTTCAGTTTATATTTCCATATCCTACAGTATGTATGTAGTATATAGGTACAGATATCAGTCATAGGTTAGCTTATGGTCCTTTGGGGTCATGAGCACCGTGTAATTTTTTAGGTACCAGATTTGGGGCGTTATAAATTTTTTATCTGATCCTTAGGTTCCATAGAGTCCTAGGAAGTCTAAAACTCGTATCTAGTAGTGTCTTGTACATGAGTGTATTGCATGCCACATTTATATGCAGGAGGCTATAAGATATTTTAGGTAAAGTTTCCCTTCTTTCAGTATTCATGTCGTGCCAGTGAACATAATCTAAATGTAATCTCTAAGTCTAATTTTTTCCTTCTCCTTATTTTAGAATATGCCTCCCAAGAGAAGAACCCAACCTGTCCAAGAAGATCCCTTGGATAAATATGTTTCTCATAGGAATTTCAGGGTCGCATTCACTACTCTTGCTCAGTTAGTTACTGCTCAGAATAAATGATCACCTGTCGTTTCGGCCAACCCAGTGGCCAATTCAGTTGCAGCCAGGATTAAGGACTTTACCCTAATGAATCCTCCATCCTTTCTTGGGTCTAAGATAGACAAAGATCCTTAGGAGTTCCTAGATTAGGTGAATAAGGTTATATATATAATGTGGTTTACATCAAGTGGGAGTGCTGCGCTAACTGCGTATCAGTTATAGGATATGTCTCATACTTGGTTCAAGCAGTGGAAGTCAGAGAGGGAAGACGATGTAGGGTCAGTTTAGTGGGAGCGTTCCTTCAAAGATACTTTCCCCTAGAACTTAGAGAAGCTAAGGTGTAAGAATTCATCAACCTCAGGCAGGGCAATATGACAGTGAAAGATTATTCTCTTAAGTTAACTTAATTAGCCAGATATGCTTCTCATATGTTTGTAGACAGCAGGGCAAGGATGAGTAAGTTTTCTTTAGGGGTGAGCGATAGCATGGTTAATTAGTGCAGATCCGCCATGCTGAATAGTGACATAACTTTAGCCAGGCTCATGACTCATGCCCTACAGATAGAGGAGAAGAAAGTTAGGAAGAGGGAGAGGCAGAATAAGAGAGCAAGGTCAGGTGGTTTCAACTTTGCTCAGCCTAAGTCAGATGGAGGAAACCATTCTCAAATTTGTCCTAAGTCATCAGTTCCAACTCCTTCTTCAGCCAGTGCTCCAGTTCCTAATTTTAGAGAGGCTAGAAAAGATAGAGCGCCAGGCTGTAAGTCCTAGGGTAGTGTTAGTAGTGCCCGTACCTACCCTTTTTGCTAGACATATGGCAATATGCATCATGGTATTTGCAGAGCTGGCAGTGGTATTTATTTAGGATGTGTCAAGCCAGGCCACAGAGTTAGAGACTGTCTTCAGCCAGGTCCTCAAGGTCAATAGAATCACTCCTCAGCTCAGTCTGGTCACCTAAATCAGTAGGGTTCCACCTTCAGTGCTACTAGTAGGCAACGGACAAATTGTCTCTATGCTCTTCAGTCCTTATAAGATCAAGAAAATTCTCCTGATGTGGTTACCGGTGCGTTATAGATATTTTATGTGCATGTTTACACTTTGCCAGATCCATGAGCTTTTTAGTCTTTGGCCACTCCTTATATATTAGTCGATTTCGGAGTCAGTCCTGAAATTCTAGAAGAGCCCTTTTCAGTCTCTACCCTAGAGGGTAAAACCATCATAGCCCAATAGGTATACAGGAACTGCCCTGTTATGATATTTCAGAGAGTTAACTCAGCAGACTTAGTCTAAATAGAGATTACTAATTTTGATGTCATTCTCAACATAGATTGGATTTATTCCTACTATGCGATAGTCGATTGCTGGAATAGAATAGTCTAGTTTCAGTTTCTGAAAGAACTCATCCTTAAGTGGAAGGGTAGTGTATCCGCTGTCACGGGTCAACTTATTTCCTACCTTCGGGAACAGAAAATGATATCTAGAGGATGTGTCTGTCATCTTGTTAAGATTAAGGATTCCAGTTTTGAGACTCCCATTCTTGAATTAGTTTCAATTGTAAATAAATATTCAGATATTTTCTCGAAGATCTTCCAAAAATTCCTCCTAAAAGGGAAATAGACTTTGGTATTGATCTTATTCTGGATACTCAGCCTATATCTATTCTTCCATATAGAATGGCACCAGCAGAACTCAAAGAACTGGAAGAGTAGTTTACGGATATCTTAGATAAGGGATTCATCAGACCTAGTGTTTCCCCATGGGGTGCACCAGTCTTATTCATGCACAAGAAAGATGGTTCTCTCAGAATGTGTATAGACTACCATCAACTTAACAAGGTCATAGTCAAGAACAAGTATCCTCTTACCAAAATCAATGACTTGTTTGAACAACTTCAGGGTTCAAGCTTTTTCTCTAAGACAGACCTCAGATCCGGCTATCATCAGCTCATAGTCACAGAATGTAACATTCTAAAAATAGCTTTTCATACACCGTATGGTCACTTCAAATTCCTAAGTATGTCCTTTGGTATTACCAATACCCCCGCCGTTTTCATGGACTTGGTGAATCGTGTGTTCAAGCAATACTTAGATATGTTCAGTATAGTCTTTAAAGATGATATTCTGTTCTATTCCTGCAGTGAACGAGATCATAAAGACCATCTCAGAATATTACTTTAGACTCTCAGAGATCAACAACCATTCGCCAAATTTAGTAAGTGCGAATTTTAGCTAAGATTAGTAGTATTCCTTGGCCATATTGTTTTCGGTGATGGCGTTAGAGTAGATCCTCAAAAGATCGAAGTAGTAAGAAACTGGCCTCACCCTGTATCTCCATCAGATATTAGGAGTTTCTTGGGTTTGGATGGCTACTACAGGCGGTTTGTTAAGGGATTTTTTTCTATTGCATCCCCTATGTCCAAATTGACTCAGAAGAAAGTCAAGTTACAGTGGTCAGATCCTTGCAAGAAGAGTTTTTATTAGTTGAAGACTCGAATCACCCAGCTCCAGTTCTAGCATTACAAGATGGTTTAGATGGGTTCGTAGTGTATTGTAATGCATCCAGAGTGGGTTTAGGTTGTGTCTTCATGTTGCATGCTAAGGTCATAGCCTACGCCTCTAAAAATTTTAAGCCCTATAATAAGAATTACCCTACTCGTGATCTTGAGTTAGCAGCCGTAGTATTTTCCCTAAATATTTGGAGGCATTACCTATACGGTGTTTATGTAGATATGTTCAAAGATCATAAGAGTCTTCAGTATGTCTTTTCTCAGAAATATCTCAATCTTCATCAGAGAAAGTGGTTAAAGCTCTTGAAATATTATGACATGAGTGTCCTTTATCATTCGAGTAAGGCCAACATAGTGGCCGACGCTCTCAGTAGACTGTCCATGGGTTGTGTTGCTCATGTTGAGGACAGTAAGAAAAAGTTAGCTTAGGAAGTCCATCAGCTTGCGAGACTAGGTGTTCACTTAGTCGATTCTTCAGAGGGTGATATGGGTTCATAGTAGTTTAGAATCATCTTTAGTTTCCAAGATAAAATAAAAGCAAGATAGTGATCCTATCCTTGTTAAGTTCAAAGAGTGAATTCATAATCAGAAAATAAAGGTTCTTTCCTAAGGGAGAGATGGTGTTCTGCGCTGTCAGGGTCATCTCTATGTCCCAAGTGTAGATGACTTATGGCAGCAACTTTTTATAGAAATGCATGGTGCATGCAACTCTATTCATCCAGGGGTCACAAAGATATACCGTGACTTGTGGGAGATCTATTGGTAAAATGGTATGAAGAGAGATATTGCAGAGTATATGGCTAAGTGCTCTACCTGTAAGCAGGTTAAGATAGAGCATCAGAAGCCTAGTGGTCCTATGCAGGATTTCAATATTCCTACTTTGAAGTGGAAAAAAGTGAACATGGACTTTGTGATGGGTTTTCCTAGAACCCGTCATCAGCATAATTCAGTTTGGGTCATCGATGATAGATGACCAAATTAACCTATTTCCTTCCAGTCCATACCTCTTATTCAGCCGAGGATTATGACAAACTCTACATTAGGTAGTTGGTAAGATTGCACGGTGTTCCTCTATCTATTATCTCAGACAGTGTTACTCAGTTCACCTCTCATTTTTGGAAAACACTCCAAAAGAGTCTTGGTACCCAAGTTCATCTTTGTACAGCCTTTCATCCTCAGACAGATGGTCAAGCAGAAAAGACCATTTAGACTTTAGAATATATGCTAAGGTAATGTGCAATTGATTTCAAGGGTAGTTAGGATGACCACGTGCCTTTGATTGAGTTTGCATACAACAATAGCTATTATTCCAGTATTAAGATGGCTGTATTCGAAGTTGTCTACGGTAAGACATTTAGATCTCCAATTGGTTGGTTCGAAGTTAGTGGGGCCTCAGTCATAGGGCTTGACTTGCTATTCGATTCCTTAGAAATAGTCCAGTTGGTCAGAGAAAGACTTTGGGCTGCTCAGAGCCGACAAAAGTCTTATACAGATGTTCATAGAAAGGATCTCGAGTTCGAGATTGGTGACTATGTCTATCTAAAGATTTCTTCCATGAAGGGAGTGAAGAGATTCGGCAAGAAGGGAAAGCTCAGTCCCCGATATATTTGTCCCTTCAAGATTCTCAGTTGCTTTGGAAAAGTATCGTATGAGCTCAAATTGCCTTCATATCTAGCCTCAGTTCATCTAGTCTTCCATGTTTCTTTCCTCAAGAAGTGCATAGGTGACCCAACAGTTGTAGTGCCTTATTCAGAGCATAGATGTTTAGAATAGTATCTCTTAAGAATAGATTCCAGTAGAAATCCTAGACTATCAGACTCGTAGACTGAGGAACAAAGAAGTCCCTCTAGTCAAAGTTCTTTGGCAAAAATAGTCCGTCGAGGGAGCTACTTTGGAAGAAGAAGCAAACATGTATTCCAAGTACCCTGACCTCTTCTCCGCCAACTTAGATCAAGCTCAAGATAACAGTTCTCCTTAAGCTTACTCATTTTGATGTTCAGTGTTCATCAAAAACTTGGTTTCAAGTGCCATTGCATATTCAGTCATGCATTTAATTATCAGTTCAGTCATATAATTATGCATCACACATGCATTCTTATTGTGAGAAAACTTAGTTTCGTAGAACACTCAGTCATGTATTCATGAATTAGTTACACATACATCAGAAATGCATGTTTAGTATGTTATGTTTGGTTATTTATTTATGTTAGTCATAAGATCATGTTTTAGTTATTCATGTTTAGTATGTACGTCAATTCTCATTCTTCCCATCACTCTAAATCTTATTAAAGGACGAATTTTCTCAAGGGGGAGATATTTTAATACCCCACACTTTTTCCTAGCTTAAAATTTGTCCCAAGAATATTAGAAGCTTTCTTAGAAAGATGAATCCACTCTTGTACATATGATATTTTTAATATTTTCACTTTTATTCATGTGGAAAATTGAATTATCTTTTCAATGATACCAATTTCGTCCAAATCCGGTATCGAAATAAAAAGTTATAGACGTTTTGCTTAGAGCTATAAGAATCGCCCAGGTGCGACGGCCAGGTTAATGGACCATCGACCTAGTGACGGACCATCGCCTTGAACAACGCAGCCAAGGCAGTGAGAAAACCTTCTAGATAAAGTGTGATAGATATAGTTGATGGACCGTCAAATTTACGATGGACCGTCTCCCAAGCCGTCGCTATCTAGACAGTGAGACCCTATTTTGCCCCACGTGCGACGGTCAGAACGATAGACCGTCGAGCCAGTGATGGACCATCGTATGAGCCATCACATTTCCCACTCAGTTATTTTAAGTCATTTTACTAGGGAAATTTTTATCATTTACCATCCGCTTATATATATATCCTATTATATCCGAGCCTGCATATTTGTTCATTAATATTTCACAACAAAATTAGGGTTTCCTCTCTAAGATTAATCCCTAAGGATAAAATCAAAATCTTCTTCAAGAACTAAGAGATTCCAATTCTTCAAGTTCAAGAACTTCAAGAAACTCAACCCAGATATGCATAGTGTTCATTCATGGATTTCTTTCGTCCATGAAGCCCAATAATCTCTTTTCAAAGTTTAAGTTAATGGATTTGCTTTATGAATTTCATGATAGTGCTGCTCTTGTTCATGTTGATAATGAGTAATTGAATTCTATTCCATGTGTGGGAAAAATGTTAAGTGGATTTGATTAGTATAGATGTAGATTCATATAAATATATGATTAAACCCTTGAATGATGAAATTAGAATTGAATCATGATGTTTAATTGTTGTATAATGTTGTTTACACATAGTAAGCCTAGCATGTGTTTGATTAAATGCCTATATTAAGGAAAATGACCAACTAGCATGATATCATGAAATCTCCATGTATGTACAAGTTTATGCAGATCACATGTTTGATGAAATGCTTTAATAAATATATTTTTGATTATGATGTTAGTGATATGTTCAAGTAGGTCATGCTTTGTCAGTTTTCTTCTATCGAGTCCCGAGGGTACTTGTACCCGAAATATTAGCTATGTGCCTAGAGCCATGTCAGTTTTTCATGATACTCTCAGTCAAGATATTATCCTTAGACTTCAGATAGTCTTATGACTCAGAAAATCTCCATGATATCATGAACTCAGTCAGTTGTCAGATATCAGTAGTATTTCGTCAATCAATGGAAATTAGTAACTCAGTCCATGTTCAGTTTTAGAAAAATCATGTTCAGAGTCTATTCAAGTGGGAGTAGGATTTAGCACCGAGTGAACCTAAGGATAGGAACATACACTGTCAGATCAGGGTGTGATTCTTAGAAGCAATCCTTACATTCCAGAACTATGTAGCCAGCATAGGTTGAGAAATCATAGCCTACTATTTGTGGGTAGATAAGGTGGCTTAACCTGCTATATGAGGGTTCCCACCCTTCTCACTAGAGTTACCTGTTATATTAGGGTTACTCACATATTGTCCTTAGTAGTAGCGTGGTACTGACACCCTTCTAATTAGGGCACAAATTGGACCCAAATTTAACTATAATGCATCCTTTGAAGCATGTCGGTTAGATGACTACATCCCGCAGTCTCAGTAAAAGAACTCAAATAGTTCTTCAGAATTCAGACTATCAAATACAGTCAACCCAGATACAATATGAAGCTCAGCTATTTCCATTAGATTTACGACTGTCAGATATAGTCACTAATGTTATCAGTTATCAGAATTTAGTTATTAGACATGTTAGTCATCATCATACAATAGTTATCATGATTTTAGATATAGTTAATGCGTATGCATGCTTGTATTCTCAAATTCATATTTGTCAGTTATCTAGTATTGTTCATGCATATGAACCCCATGCATTCATCTTACATCACTTGCATACCAGTACATTCAAAGTAATAATGCATTTGCGCTATGGTGTCTTATACCATAGATTAAGAGACACAAGTTCTAGAGCATCAGTAGATTCCAGTCTCAGCAGTCAGAGTTAGAAGTGAGTCCTCATCTTTTAAGGACATGGTCATAATTTTATTATCTCATTAATTAATTTATTAGTTGGAGTTAGTTGGGGACATGTCCCATCAACTCCTTATTCAGACAGTTCAGTCAGTTAGAGACTTTCCAGACTATTAAGTTCAGACAGTTATTCAAGTTGTTTTGGGTAATTCATACCCCATCCATATGTTATGATTTATCAGATGCCTTTTAGTTCATGTTTCTCCACTATACACTATGTATGCAGTATATAGGTACAGATATCTATCATAGGCTGGCTTCTGATCCCTCGGGGTCATGAGCACCGTGTAATATTTCGGGTACTAGATTTGGGACGTTACACTTAACTATATGAGTAAGACATTCTATAGATGCATAACAAGAGTGAAGCCAATCAATGCCCAAAATAACACCAAAATCCACCATGTCCTACTCTATCAAATTTGCATTTATGACTCCATGAAGAACAGTAACAGGACAATTTTTATAAACTTGGTTAGCAACAACTAACTCCCCTACTGGAGTAGAAACTACGAAATTCTCTGGAATCTTTTCAGCACTGATTTCAAAATTCACAACTACAAGTCGGGTCACATAATAGAAACTTGACCTGGGGTCCAAAACCACATGAACATCAAAGTGAAAGAAGTGGAGCATACCTATAACAACGTCCGGAGAGTCCTTCTGCTCCTGGTAGGATGGTAAGGCGTAGAATCTATTCTGGCGCTGGTCGCCAGCAGTGCTAAATGAAGTGCCCTGAGAAGGGGCAGGACAGGATACTGGAGCTGGTTCACTAGTAGTCTGTGTCTGAGGTCGGGCATCTCTGTTCCCTTGCCTAGAATGCGGATACTCTCTAAGTCTGTGGCCCAACTTTCCACAACCAAAGCAACCCCTCTTGTCTGCTAAGCACTCGCCGAGATGGTCCCTACTATACTTGGTACTTCGATGATAGCAAGGTTTATTACTTTCAATGATTTGGGATCGAGATAGAGAAGACCTGTTCCCTTTCCCCTGCCTACCTCTAAGAGTAGGAGCACTATCCGATGAAGGTACTGGCATAGATGAATGGCTCTGGAACTATGGGCGATTCCCTCTATGAGACCTAGCCTGACTATACTCATATTGCTCGAATCTAGCCCTATTGTTACCCCTTACTCTATATTTATCCCTTATATTGTCTGCCTCTATTTTTTATGCATGTATTGTCAATCTGGATAGGTCCATATCCCTATTGTAATACCCCGATCATTTCTTCAGCCTAAATCTATCTTTTGAGTAGATATATGTGACTTCTAAAGTGATTGATGTTCAAACCATGTTGTATTTCTCTAATTTCTACTTTTTTATGTAGAGCATTGAATAAGATTTTAATCGATACCAATTTCATTGAAATCCAAATTTGCACGAGGGAGTTATAGCTGTTTTACTCAGCGATATCGGATAGCCCAGGTCTGACGGTCAACCTAGCGGACCGTTAGGTCCTTGGTGGACCATCAAGTGTCCCGTCAAGCCAAGCCAGTGACCCCTCTTCCTGGTCACTGTGTAACAGCCAAGATGGTGGACCGTCAAAAAGTTAACAGACCGTCAAGGAGTCCGTCAGGTTGAAACAGAATGTCTCGTTTCTGGCCCTCGAGTGATGGACGACTTGGTGGATTGTCAGTTTCCTGATGGACCGTCACTTCGACCATCACATCAATGTAGGACGTTTCAGTTTTGGAACTCGAGTTACGGCCAATCTTGTGGACCGTCAGGAGACTTATTGGACTGTCAGATCAATCATCACAGGCCTCGATCAGCAAATTTCTGCTTTTTCAAAAGGGCATTTTGGTTATTTCCAATCCTTTTTGCCTTATAAATACATCAAAGTAGTAAACAAAAGATTATTTTTTCTCCTATTTCTCTCCAATTTATCCAATAATTTTCTAGAACACTAGGGTTTTCTCTCAAAACTCCTTCTAAGAAATTCAAGGATCTTCGATAGATTCCACCAAGTTGTCCAAGAATTAAGCTCCCCTAGTCAAAGGCATCAAGGATCTTAACTAAAAAATGTAAGTAAGATGTTCCAAACAAGTTTATACATCTCCAAAATTATAATCCAAGGTATGTGGGGCTTGAACAAGAACACTCCTTTCGTTCTTGTGCCTAATGATTTACTTTCTATTATTGATTTACATGATTTCGCAAGTGGGTTTACGCCCAAATTTATTTATTTATGATTTATGAGATTTGAGTTGAATAAGTTTGATATTTATGATTATTTCACCATCATGTTTCTTAAATTGAGAATTTATTCCATGAGTTATATATTGTCATTACATATTGATGATTTCTAAGCGATTTAAGACAAGTGTAACGAGTTATGAATTTTCATGAGAAATTTAACTATATAATATATATATATATATATATCGATATTTGAGATTGAAATTCATGAATGAGTCCATGATGTTTCCTTGAAACTTTGATATTTGAAAATGATTCAAAAAGCAAATGTACTTGATGTTGAGAAAGGTTGTGTTAAGTTGAGTTGGGTTAGGAATCCACAAGATGTTTATGATTTATTGATGAGATACATATATTTATGTTTTGGTCTCTAAATAGACCCATGATTCGATATTGATTATGGTGGATTTCCTAACGAGTTCTCAGCTATGTCTGGAAGGAGTATTTAGCACCGAGTGGGAAATGTGGTATTTCCCTGAAACTACGTGCCATCGTAGGATTGATGTTGATAATTATGGGCCATAGGACGAGTATGGGATTGTGATAATGAGATAGAGGTTGTACTCCCTCGTAAGAGTACAACATCCCTGCCAATGTGGGGTTCTCTCCTTAGGAGGGCAAAATGTTGGACTCCGTGCGGCTTACATGGTGTAGTTATGTCAGTTATAAGAAACTTCCACTTCCATAATGATCTAAGTACCATGAGTACCGAGTCACTCTAAGTTATGAGTCAAAGAGTTTTAGTTGACTTAAATGATTTATGAGATTTATGAAGCATATGTTATTACTGATGACTTATGGAAATGATGTTTTAGATAATTCAAGTAAAGAGAGTTATTATTGTCAGCATGCATGATTTTCTTATACATTTATGATATTATTTAAAATGTTGCATCCACCCCTACATACTAGGTACATTTCCAAGTACTGACTCTCATACTCTTTTGTATTTTATATTTCCTCGTGATATAGGTTCAGGTGCTCAGTCTCAGCAGCGACAATGATCTTTGAGTACCTTTATCTACATTTTTGCCTTTGGTGAGTCCTCATGGTTCAAGGACCTGTGTCTCCGATTTTGTCTTATTAATAGATGGTTGTTTACTTTTAGTTCAGTACGAGTCAGTTGGGGATCTGTCCCAATGGCTCCTCAGTCGTATGTAGTAGAGGCTTTGTCAGACTAGTGTACCAGTGTGTACAGATATTTCAGTATTTTATTTGTACAGGACAGTATTACTTCGTGTTTCAATATGTTCATGACATGGTTATTCCTCTTTATCTTAGCATGATTTGTTCTATAATGATTTCTGAAAGTGATGACACGCTTAGAGGGTTAGCTTGAGGCCACGTATGGCCTTGAGCACCATGTGATGTCTTGGGATAGGTTCTTGGGGCATCACACCTATTTAGCGCTGTAGTCCTGCATTCTTCCAACACCAACCCAGACACCCCAGTCACAAACTTACTCATACTAGTTCGGGTGTCAGCAATCAGATCAGGAGCATACTTGGCCAACTGATAGAACTTAAGGCAGTATTCCTTAACAGGCATGGAACTCCATCTTAAGTTCATAAACTCCTCAGTATTTGCTTCCCTCATCTCAAGCGGGAAGAACATGTCCAAGAATGCATCCTGGAACACCTACCAAGTAATAGGGAAAGCATTTTCCCCTCTATTCTTGCTCCATGCAACAACCCAATTATAAGCAATATCTTTCAGACGATAAGATGCCAGCTTTACACTCTCTTTCTCAGAAATATGCATGACTTGGGTGATCTTCCTCACCTCCTCAGAATATATCTGTGGGTCCTCACCAGCCTTAGACCCATAGAAATTTGATGGATTCATCCACAAGAAATCACAAATCCTAGAAGCAGCTAAGTCACTTCCTTGCTTATGCAAAATTACGGCCTGGTTATTGGCCTGGACATTCGCTATGACTGCTAGGGTTAGTGCCTGAAAGGCCACCGGAAAGTCAGCACGAGACACAGTCTCATTAAAGGGATCAACAGGCTGAGGTTTCTCATTATTGTTTCTGCGGGCATTTGCTCTTCGGGGAGGTATTTTTTGAAATACGAGAGCATAAATTATTAGATGAGAGGGATAACTATAGGCATGATAGAATCTGAAATAAAGGACCAACTTTTTTCCTAAAGCGACTTGCAGCCTCTTGCACATAGATGTGTCGTACAACACACCGATGATCAAGACACAACTTAACACGGCTTGTCAGACTCCCAAAGACTCCGTAAACCTTAGGCTTTGATACCAAGTTTGTAACACCCCAAAATCTCATCTTAAGACGTCACACGGTGCTTAAGGCTACAAGTATCCCTAAGTTAACCCTTTGAGCTTGTTACTACATCTAACACTTGTTTTAGGATAAATAAGCTAAACAATGATGCCTTACTATGTCTACTATAATTAAAAAAAACTGGAAACAATGTCTGGATAGCAAAATTACTGATAGTCTAGAGCACAACTTCATCTAACAATCTAGTCTGACAAATCCTGTACTCAAACTGGAGAGCCATTGGGACAGACCCCCAACTGAATCGCAATGAGCTGAAAGTAAAACTCAAAATACTATGAAAGCGAAGAAGCTGCAAAAATAGGTCCTCGAACCATGAGGAATCACCAAGGAAAAGTATCTAAATGAGATGCTCGAAGATAACTATCATTACTGGGAATGAGCACCTGTACCTACATTATGAGACAATGTAGCACACAGACGTATATGTGGATAATCACTATGGGAATGTACTGAATATATGGGAGTGTATGCATTTTTATAAAATAATATCAATACTCGTTAATAAAATCATTCATACAAATAGGAATGACTCACATGGCTTGAATTTTTCTAGAATATAAAACTCATGAATCATGAATAGTGAAACATGTAACACAAATATCGTGAGTCATTATACTTAAATCTATAATACATACTCTTCTCTTATTCTCAGTACTTGAAGGCTAAAGGAAGCTTTAAACAATACTTTAAAACTCATGCTTTGATCTTGTAAAGAGTAAAACTTCTTTAAAACTTAAGGACTCAGAACTTTTAGGAACTTTTAACACCTGGGAACTCTAGAACTCTTTTAGACACGGGACACTTGGAACTCGGGAGTTTCTTCTAACTAATATAAACCATGTCAGCTACATGGAGTCCAAATTCTTACCCACGTTTGGGAGAGTTATCCTATACTTGCCATTGGAGTAGAACCTCATCTTTAGTAATCACTATCTCGGCCTTGAGGCCATAAATCTCAAACCTATGGTGGCACGTAGTTCTGGGGTATGAGACCTTAGAATCATACCCAACTCGGTGCTAAATACTTCTCCCATACTTAGCTCAGAACTCTTAGGAAATACACCTAAAAATAATTCAAAGGTCTATAGTGAAGACCAAAACATATTTCTATTTACTTTAAATCATAATCAATGTGGATTTCAATACTATTATGACCGAAAGGCCAAATCTTTCTCAATAATATCAAAGTACTTAATTCATGGTTGCTTATAGCACAAAAGTTCAAAAAATTGCAAATCTCAAGTAGGGATTATTGACCAATAATCAAATCTCAAGTTAAGACTCATCAAAGTGCATACTAGATGTCATAAAGATTCACAAATCATATAGAAAATCTGGAATTTTCAACATTTTGCCTTAAAATCTCAACATACTCATGTACTTCAATTTCTAGACATTGGGACTATTAAAATCTCAAGGAATAATAACATAGGGTATAAACTTATACTTCAATTTCATAAGAAAATATAAAAAAATCATATATTATCATAATTAAAACAACTTTTGGGCACAAGGACGAAAGAAGTATCCTTTTTCAAATTCCACATACCTTAGATTATGATATGGATGAACAAACTTGTTTGAGACTATTCTTCTTAATCTTGAGAGAGAGTTTTTGAAGAGACTTGGGAACCTTTAATCTTAACTAAATTTGTAAAATCTATGGTGAGTTTTTGAATTTCTTGGAGAAGGAATTTGGGTTTATTCTTGAGGAAGAAAACCCTAGCTCTTGTTGTTTTTTGGAGTAACTGAAATTATCTCCTTCGTTTAGGGATATATCTGAGTGTTAAAAGTGTGGAAAAAGACCAAAAAGCCCTTTTAAAAATGACTTAAAATTACTGATTGGGATGTACGAAGGTTCGTCGAGGGCCCGACGGTCGTTGGTCCTGCTCGTCTGTTGACCATTACAATCACACTTAGCAAAAGTGGGGCCTCACTGTCTCCTCTGCGATGGTTTGGGTGATGGTCCATCGCAAGCTTGATGGTTCGTCGGCCCTCTCTGTCGCACCTGGGTGATTTTACTTCTTTCTGTAAAATTGCCATATCTTTCTCTTCTGATGTCGGATTTCGACGAAATGGGTATCGTTAAAAAGATAACTTAATTTTCCACACGATAAAGAGTTTTTTTTATGAAAATTCAGCAAAATTTAAACACTCATAACTTTGGAAGTCACTCCTTAATCTTTTAGGGTTGAAATTATACTTCACTTGACACGCTCTAAAGGCTCGGACTACGAGAAAACTTTGTGGGATCTTACAGCAGGGGTTCTTTAAGTTCTAAAAATTAGGTTAAAGGGATAAAACAATTCACTTTTTTTAATATTTATGCTCCAACAACTAAAAAGGTTGTCTCAACAACTATAGTAGTTATCTCAACAACTATCTAAGTTGTCGACAATTGTGCAAATTTGTTCAACAATTGTGCAAACTTGTTGGACAACTTTGATATTTGTTGAGACAACTAATGCACTTGTCGAACAATAGTCCCAGTTATTTAAGAAACTTTATCTTTTTTAACTTAATAATATTACGGGATCCACTTGTCACCTTTATTTAATTAAGGACTTTAGAGGTTCTTTCAACTCATTTTTCTCATTTTTGACCCCCTACAAATATAACAGCATCAATTTCAGGGTAAACATTGCCAACAAAATCCTTAAATAAAGGTATTCTAGGTTTTCATATGCTTTGTTTATTTCACCCTCGTAGCTCATTTTAAGGACTATATTATAAGGCTGAGCAATTAAATTACACCCTATGGATTACTAAGGTCTAACATGATTGGAAGACATGTCTACTTGAAAGTCCTAAATTGTCTCACGACTGAAGGTGTCTACTCTCCAATGTATATGACTGAACTGTGTGAAACTTACCCTTTTTTGGAAAGTTATGTGTGGGGTTTCCACATATAGCAGTAAGTACATTTCTAAGATCTAGAAAACCACACGACGTAGAGTGAAGAAACCTTCTGTATCTTCCTATGCTAATTACATTTTCAACATTCTATCATGTTTAAATTTTGTTCACCATAGGAAAGACCCTATTTATCTGTCATTTGACTAATTAAATCAACAAAGGTTTCACTATTCATGTCGGTATCCTTATGCACACACCTTTACACCATTAATGTATTTTAACACATGGTAACTTACAGGGCGGAGCTAAAGCCTAGCAAGAGTGGCAGATGTATACTCTTTGCTATAATTTTTATTGTATGTAGAGATCAAAGCCGGCTCAAGCCTAAAGCAACTAAAGACGTTGTTTTAGGACTCAAACCTTTGGGGTCCCTAAATTTTCTAATATATGTACATAGTGTCGTTTATAAATAAATGATGTTTCTAATTTGAGAAAATTCCTTAAAGAAAAAAATTTCTTGAAAATAAAAAATAGTTTTACTTATTTACTTCTAATTAATTATATGTCTTAAAGAAAAAATTAGTTCTTTAATGGTATAGAATTTCATGTACCCCTTCCATATCATTTTACCTTTTTAAATATGTTTGTTTCACATTAGTTGTTCATTTCACAAATCAAGAGTGTTTTGTTACTTATTTTCTCATATTACCCTCAATATTAAATAACTAAAGGAAGTAGTAATTGGTAGATTTTGAGTTTCAAGACATCATTGTTAGATTAATTTTGTAAAATAAACTTTAGATTAATATTTTTTAATGGGTGTTCCAAGTCAAAAGAGGTCATGTAAATGAAACGAATGTGTTGGGTTCAAAATTGATAGGACGTCATGCGGAAGCTTAAAGTTTGAAAATGATAGAGATGACAAATCAGATGACAAGCAAAAATATAATACTATAAATATATTGTTGATATGTTTGTTCAAACAACCTATATATTAAAAAACTAATATTTAAATAAAATATAAAACCTATTGGGGAAAATCTCTCCCTAAACAAAGACTCTTTAATGACTATATTATGGATGCTCTTGTGTTATGGTATGAAAAGGAGGTCTTCTATATATAGATGACCAAAACATTTCCTCCATGAAAGAAGTTAGCCAAATATAAAAAAATTTTATATTTTCCTTTCAATAAATATAAAAGTAATTTTGGTTAATTTTATTTTTTTCCAAGAAAAATTAAAACTTAATTTTCGTAAGAAAATCAGGGCAAAAGCCCTAACAAATCTCCCCTTTTTGGCTTGATTTTCTGTAAAATATTGTTGATCCTCCTTCTTCTTGTGCATAATATTCGTTCTTCACATATTTTTCATATATCAATGTTGTTTGACATGCTTTAAAAATTGAGACTCTTTGGGTTAAAATATATCAGCCACTTTTGGGTTAAAAATATTGGAGCCCTTTTGCAGGTTTAAAGGTGAGCTTTATTTTCAAATATGTGACAACAGGATTCTTAAAAATATAATTGACAATTGTCTCTACATGTAGTTTTATTTTGACAAAATATCCTCATTATCATCAAATTAGTTTCGAATTGGCTTGAACCACCATGAACTTATATTCAACCTCATTTTTGAAAATCATAGGACCTTTGAACCGTAGGCTTTGATACCACTTGTTGGATTCGAAATCGAGAGGGCATCATGCGAACTCTTAATGTTTGCAAACGATAGAGATGATAAATCAGATGACAAGAAAAAACATATTAAAAATATAGAATCCCTTTTCATTATTCGTAAATAATTTTGTGACAATTAGATAGTACTTACCTATGTTTGCATTTTTTGTTTGTATTATTATCTTGTCTCTTGTAATTATTTTTATAAATAGAATATCTAATTATAGTACAATTTAAAATTTCAATAGAGAAATATTTTTCTTAAATATATTAAAAAATAGTCTTAATTAAAAGGTTCCACAATATAATGATGATTTTAGGCAATATTTTATTAACGGATGTAAAAAGAGATATTTAGTATTGTTTGTAATGAATTTATTGTAAATATTTCAAGATATAAACTCTCCTCGAGTAGGATTGACTAATATATATGGATTATTCTTACATCAGTACAACTTTTTTCTATTTGATACGATTGTTTTAATTTATACAAATGTTAGTACTATTACACAAGTCTGTATGACTTAACCAAATATAACGTATCTTGATTAACAATTTTCGCACCCATTCCTCATTTTTTTTCTTTTTTTGAATTTATGATACAAGAACAACCTATGAAGTGCTAAAACAGCCCACGAAATGGCATAAAATAGTCCACTATCATGACATGAACAAGCAACACAAAATGAAAAACAAGATGACTATAACTAAGAGGATAGATAGTGAGGCATAATGTACTACACGTACAGGCACTAAGTTGTATATTAAACATCAAACCACAAAAAACATGAATACAAGACACCTACACTCTTACGGAGACCTCAAGGGAATCAAAACTCCCAAGCAACCATCGTTTCTAAGCAAGTTAACAACACAAGGATTTCACATTGCCACAAGGATTACACCTTGCCAAACACTCTAAATTAGTTTACAAGATATATCATCAAAGTTTTAAATGAAAAAATGACCTAAATGTTCTATTTATAGACTAGGGCAACACTTATTACAAATATGACCAAAGGGCCTTTATTGAGCCCAAAAAAAGGGGCAGCCTTGTAGTGTACTCCTTGGACGCTTTTGGAGTATTGGTAGTTGTTCTCAATACTTCAAAGCTTGTTCCTTGGATAGTAATCCCCACAAGATCAGTTCTTCACTCACGTCCTCATGTCCTCAAGTGCTAAGATGTCTCTTTGACCCTTATCATCCTTCTTTCCTTAGAAAGGATTCGTCCTCGAATCTGAACCTTGCAAAATAATAGGAAGGACAATCAAAAAGTTCCTCAAGGTATGAGGGTTAGGATTAGTGTAATCAATAATAGAATCTTGCCAAGGTGGCTCAAACTTCACATACAACCAAACATCCCTCTTACTCGCATACCCTCCCAAGAAAGAATAAATTGGGCAACCCACATAAGTATGAAAAGAAATATGGAACAAGAGTTTCTTATCATGTGGAAAACATAGACTCTTCTAGGAACAACAAATAGGCTTGAAATCCAAGATAGGAAAACCATACATTCCATGTACATTCAAGTCATTCCAAAAGACATCATCACCGTATTTTAAATAATCACTGGGGTCAAATGGGTGGAGTGTCCATGGGAACGGGCTACGAAACACTTCCCAAGCCCAATACTACTACAATTATGATCAAATATTCCTTCTATACTCACATGATCTACAAGAAAAACAACTAGAGGGTCATCCTTAGTCAGTGGGCCAATATGTTCAACATCACCATTTTCACACACAAGTTGGTCTTCATGACTTCCATAAGACAATGTACTATCACTTCCCACAATGGCTTCAACACTAGGTCGATTAACAAGTGTATCCATAATCTCAAGTTGTACATTATCATCACATAATGAAGGCACTTTCGGCTCACCTAAAAACAAACTATCATTCAGACTTAGTTAGTTATTAGCCTTATTAACTAGAGGACAAAAATTAGTTTCATTACCTAGTAATTCATGTAGATCTTGGCCACTCATGGGAATTTGATTAGGAAAGCTTGGATGCTCTATCAAGTTATCCAACTTCTTGCAAATAGAGCTCTCTGTCATTTCTATTCATCCTTCTATTCTATCCATTATTCTTTTCATTCTTTCCATTCGTCCTTTCATACTCTCTATTTTCCATGCAAAAGATCCCAAGTGGCTATCCATGACATCAAGCTTTGTCATAATTGATTTAAACCAACTAGGCATTTCACCTTCATCCGCCATTGTTCCTATCAAGAACTACTAAACAAACAACATAAAAATAGTAAACATATTAAAGGTTAGAAAAAATTAGTCCACAATTCAACTCAAAACAGTCCACAATCTCTCAAGCTTACACTTCTGAAGTATTTACTCTATTGGCCTCACAGGTGTTGATAACTCCCTTATACTCCAATGAGGTTACTTGGTCCCAATTGTGGCTCGGGGTCAAAATAGATTCTTGTTTGAAACAACTCAAGAAATGATATTCAAACTTAGACCAAAGAAAATACTATGACTTAAAAATGAGAAAAGCACACAATATAACGCTTAACACGAAAGAAAACGTACTCAAAAACTAATCTACAACCTAGAAGGTATTTACTAGTTTCGTAATTAGCATAAGCATAAAATAAATTGAAACTAATGGAAACAAGAAAGTGAAACTAGAATATCCAATTTTCTTGAGCTCTTTGATGATTTGACACTTAACTATTGGACGTTGGAATATGGTTGAAGTAGAAAATTTTTTGTTTCAAGAAACTAGTTGTTCAATTTCATGTATGGTAGAGGAGAATTTCGGCAAAGTTATGGGACAAACAAGGTCTAGACTCCACTTTAAAGACTCATAAAGTCTTTCACCTACTTGCGCCAAAATGGAACGACAACCTTTTGGAGGTCTTATCTCCCTTTCCTCTTTTGGCTTATCTAGAAAAAATGAATTTTACTCCCTTTTGGTATGAAGACTTTTGGGAGGTTTTTTGTTATTTTTCTCCTTTGGTAATGTCTTCAAAAAATTTTAAAGACTAACAAGTCCCCATACTATATTCCCTTTGAGTTTTGGTCAAATAACAACCATTTACAAGACTACTTCAATACAACACAAGAACTCCAACAACAACAACAAAACTGTCCACTCTTCCTATGCCAACTTGCAATTTTTTAAGCTCAAGAACTTGGGTTAGACTCAAGTAGTGTTAGAGAGAAAGAAATACAACACAAGAAACAAAAAAGACAATCAAAACAACACCTAAATCTAGACACGAATTCGGCCAAGCAACAACACCACTTCAGCCAAGACACCAAACCCATATAATAACTTCTTTTTACGAGATTTTCGACCTTGAACACCTATTTTAATGTTAGAAAATAAAGATATAACACTAGAAAACACAAAACACACAAAAATCACAAGAAAACAAGGCTTCAAATTTTTGTCTAAGCACAAAAACGTGGACAGATTACTATTTTTGAGTTTTTTAGATCTTCAACACCTTTTTTTATTTCTTTGAGTGAACAAGCCCAAGATTGATCTTTTTAAAACAAAATCAAAGATGGCTTTAATACCAAATGATACAAGAATTACCTATGAAGTGCTAAAACAGCCCATGAAATGGCACAAAACAGTCCACTATCAGAAGATGAACAAGCAATACAAAATGGAAAACAAGATGACTATAACTAAGAGGATAGATATTGAGGCATAATGTACTACACATATAGGAACTAAGATGTATATTAAACATAAAAACACAAAAAACATGAATAAAAGACACCTACACTCTTGCGAAGATCTCAAGAGAATCGCAACTCCCAAGAAACCACCATTTCTAAGCAAGTTAACAACATAAGGATTCCACCTTTCCACAAGGATTCCACCTTGCAAAACACTCTCAATGAGTTTACAAGATATATCATCAAAGTTGTAAATGACAAAATGACCTAAATGTTCTATTTATAGACTAGGGCAACACTAATTATAAAAATGACCAAAAGGCCCTTAATGAGCCCAAACAAAGGGGCGGCCTTGTATTGTACTCCTTGGACGCTTTCGGAGTGTTGCGACTTATTTTTAACACTTCAAAGCTAGTTCTATGGATGGGCAGCCCCACAATCTCAGGTCTTCACTCTTCATATCCTCGAATGCTAAGATGCCTCTTTGACCCGTATCAATTTACTTCCTCAAAGTTTCAAAACCCTTTGGAAAAATTCTAGCTTTGCCACTAGTATTTTGTATGCTTTAACTTATTGGTGCAAGTTTTATTCATTGAATAAGTAAAAAGTAAAACAATATCATACCTAGTAAAATTTCATAAGTGAAGGTTTGAGATGATAAAGTGTAGATAGACCTTACCACTATTTCAAAGAGGTAAAGATGTTGTTTTCGAGAAACTCTCAGCTAAAGTGTAACATGTCCAGGTAAAAAGAAGAAAAACACATAGAAGAAGTAAAAAGTATTTACAAAAATTAGATTACTCGAAGTGTGGTACTTAATTGCAAGTAATTCTATACACAAACATTAACTGACAACCTCTAATAAATCATAAGCATCCTACTATAGATAGTCAAATTGTATTAATGGTACGTTAAAAATGGTTTAATTTATTAGTGAATGGAATTTAAATCTTTAATTTATATCATTTAAGGTATATATACTGACATTGTAATAAATTTCAGCTTTTATATACTGACAATGCCATAAATTTTTAATCATGTAATTTTATCCATTGTAGCAGGTAACATGAATTTTTTTTAGATCACTAGTCTCATATTTTAGGATGGGTTACATGATAATTACTTATTGGTTGACCTAATAGTGTAAATTTGGTGTGTAAAAGTAATTGATACAATATCTCTAAACAGAAACTGTCACGATTCAATTTTTTAGGTCATAATGACTCTACATGACTCACCAATAAGTAAGCCAACCCATAATTTAGAACAACTAATAAGGAACTATCAAGAGAAATGAAAGAAAACAACAGAATGAATATGATAACTAAGAGACTAATATATATAAAGCAACCCCAGGACCTGGTGAAGTTAATATAAAAGCTTCTAATACAACCAGAGTACAAGTGAAATACAAAATAAATACATATAGAAAGATGTCTCAGAATTCAAGATAGAGATCTGTAGACATCTAAAATTAGCGGGACTCTTCAAGAAGAATTCAAATTTAGTTAGAGTTCTAGCAGGCTATTTTACCCTAAATATAGCTTGATGGCTACTCAACGTAAACCCTAAATTATGCCTATATAAAGGGGCAAATATATCTTTAAAGAGGCATCTCAAATATCTTACAAATTCATGGGATATTCATAAAAAAAAATCAAAGATCTGAAAACTAGTCCCACTAGGCGTGCCATAATTTGTTGGATAATAAGATTCTCGAGATCGAAAATAATAATTAAGATAAGAAAAATACTAAAACAATTGATTTATTGAATTCAATAAGTTAGTGTTACAATATCTATGATTTTTCTGATTAGCCTTTTCAACTATAAATTCAAAGGCTTTGTAGCTTCCTAAAAGCTGCTTGATCACCAATTGAGAGTCACCAAAAACTTATAATTGTAGTTTCTTCATGTCGACAGCCATCTGAAGTCCGAGTATGAGAGCTTGATATCAGCAACATTATTGGAGCAACGATTCTTTAAGATAAAAGAGTAGGGGATGACTTCTTCTTGTGTAGTGACAAACACTACGCCAGAACCAGCTCCATCTTGATGTGTAGTACCTTCAAAGTACATCTTCCATGGGGATCTAACTTCAACAGCCATTGCATTTTCATCAGAAAGTTCATCACTTAGCTCCCAGTCATCTGGTGTTGGGTGATCTACCAAGAAGTCAGCTAATGTTTTTCCTTTTATAGATCTTTGGGGAGCGTACACAATCTCAAACTGTTGAAATTAAAGGTACCACCTTGTAAGTCGGTCATTGAGGACTGGTTTTGACATCACAAATTTGATGGGATTTTTCCTAGATACAAGACAGACAATATGAGCTTAAAAGTAGTGTTTCATCTTTTTGATAGAAAAAGCCAATGGCAAACATAACTTTTCAATCGGAGAATACTTCAGCTCATTTGGTGTCATCATACTGCTCAGATAGTAAACTGAGTTTTATTTGCCTTCACTATTTTCTTGAGCCCGTAGTGCTCCAATTGACCTCTCTTGTGCCACGATGTAGAGTATCAATAGTTTCCCAGGTATGGGTGATGTAAGAACTGGTGGCTTCATTAAGTATAATTTTATACTCTCAAAGGCTTTACTACAAGCTTGGTTGCATTCGAAGAAAGTATCTTTCTTCATGAGAAGACTAAATGGTTGATATTTTTTGGCCAAGTTTGAGATAAACCTACTTAAATATGCTAACCTTCCTTGAAGGATTTTAAATTCATGAATATTTTGAGGCTCGGGCATCTTTAAAATTGCATCAACCTTGGTTCGATCAATTTTAATTCATCAGTGTCGCACAATGAAACTAAGAAACTTTCCAGAAGTAACTCCGAAGGAACACTTTAATGGATTCATCCTAAGCTGATATCTGCGAAGTAACTCGGATACCATTCTTAGGTCTTTAAAGTGGTCGTCTCTCTTTCTTGACTTCACCACTAGATCATCCACGTAGCATTCAACATTTTTGTAGATTAGGTCGTCAAAGATGTTTTGCATAGCCCTTTTATAAGTGGCGCCAACATTCTTCAAACCAAAAGGCATCACCTTGTAGCAATAAATACCTTTGGGCGTACGAAATACATTGAGCTCTTCATCCTTTAGCGCCATGCGAATTCGGTTGTTACTTGATGAATCATCCATAAAGGACATTGGCTCATAACCAGTGGTGGCATCAATCATCAACTCTGGTATGAGGATGAAAAATCATCCTTCGGACATGCATTGTTGATATCTCAAAAGTCGACACAAACTCGAATTTGTCCATTCTTCATCCAAACTGGCACAATACTTGAAATCATCAATAGTTGATTTTCCAAATAAAGCTAGCTTCAATGATTTTGTTAACTTCATTTTTGATTATTGAAACCAACTCTATTCTAAAGTATCTCTAAGCTTTCTTAAAAAGACGAGCACCATTTTTGACAACCAACAGATAGACCGCTACTTTCGGATCTAACCCAGGCATTTCTTTATAGCTCCAGGAAAAGACATCTATATATTCTTTAAGTGTATCCTTATAAGAGATTTCGTCCTCCATCTCTAGAAAAGTACTTAGATAAGTTGGTCTTGTGTCTTCATCAGTTCCAAGATTAACTTCTTTGAAGGGATCTATTATAGCCTTTACTCCATCTTCAAGTTGATATGGAGCATCTCCATAATCTTCCTCCTCTTGAGGATCATCGTCGTTGATGGAAATGTGGTGACACCTAAAAGTATCTTCCATCTCTTTATCAACCTTCATTTGAGATGAGGCATCATTCTTATTCTGGGTCGTAACATAATAAGAGGAGCCAACACTTTTTTCATATTCCTTATGTTCCTTGTAATAAACCACAGTGTAAGCCTTTTCTTTAACACCTTGTTCCATGAAACTACCAGTTTTGTCTGTTGCTTCATTCTAGAAGGAATCACACTTTGGAAATCCTTTTGTATTTTAAGTGTTGAATGCATCATCGTGCTTTGACAACTTCTCTTAAACTTGTTGCTTTTCCTCTTATTTAGAGGTCCCAACTTTTCAAACACAAAAGTTCTTGCAGTTGACCCTCCAAGTCAGTCAAATACAGAGGGACTTTTATTAGCAGCAGTGGATTCTTCTTCCACGGTAATGTAATTGCTGACTTTCCTTCTTATGGAGATGGGAATTAGAGGTGGCTACGTGTATCCTAGGCCTTCACGTTCCTACCTGTTTGTACCCTTCGATGGAAGTTTTACAAATCTTAATGACACATTAGGATTGTATCCAGCCTTTGAAAATAGCTTATATACATTTGGGTCAAAACCTTCTTTCGTATACTTCGTAGGGATTGTCATATCTTTTGGCAGATTTTGAGCCACAGACTCTTCAAGAAGTCTTGAGGATAGATTTATTGCATCAATCTTCATGATAGGTAAAATTATCCCTTTTAGCACATTATCTTGGGAATTCTATGGGTGATCTTTCTCGTTCTTTACCCTCAGTACATAGCAAAGAACAGGAGTTGCCTTCTTTCTTGTAGAAGAGACACTTTCTCTTTTTGAAGTACAGAGAGGCTTCTTGGTTATGATTTTTTTAATAGTCACCGCGAACTTCTTTGATGCAAGATTGTCACACTGAGTCATAGTGACACCTTAAACCCTTTTCTCATCCACAACATGCTTTTTTAAGTAGAATTTTAAATTGGAAAAATGTGACTCAGCTTCAGTGAATGGCTTATCATCGGCAACTATCTTTCTTTCCACTTCACCTTCGAGGTACTTCAATAATTGATAGTAAGAGGATGAGATAATTTAATTCCCATGCACCTAGGGCCTACTAAGCAATATATTGTATGATATTTTGGAATCGATCACATGCATCAGTGGGTTTGATTGAAAATTATCCATATGATTCCCCAACTTGATACATCTCATGGCCCTCTAGCCCCTTTTATTGAATCCTTGGATCGTTATACGACTTTCGTCCAGTTTGCTAGTAGCTATGCCAAGTTCCTTCATTATGTGGATAGGCAGGATGTTAAATCTTGATCCCTCATCTATCAAGATTCTATTGATCTTCTTTCCTAGAATTTGACCCATCATGTATAAGGGATTGTTATATAGGGTCTCACTAAGAAGAAGATCGTCATTTGGGAATGTAATTTTTCTATCACACATATGTGCCTCTTCGTCAAGAGTTTCAGCATGCTTTTCGAAATATGAAGGAACTTCCATGGGTAGATTCTTACACTTTGCTCCCTCTTTGGTGGTATTAAAAAAAGACGCCTCAAGGTTGACTTGGTAGTCTTTACATGAAATCAACTTGGTAAGAATTCCTCTAAAGTCACCGGACGCTGAAGTTTTAGGGGGTGAAGCTTTGTGACGGTCGTCTTTTTTGGAAGTTCAACCAGCTTTTGTTTCCTTAGTTTCTTCATATTCTCCTTCTAGTTGGCTGCTGTAACGAGCTGAAATCACCCCTCGGGACGCTACACAATGCCTAGGGTCATAATTGACTCCAAGTTAACCCTTCACTTGGCATCACACATAAATAACTGAATAAAATGCATAAAATCGAAAGAATAAGGTGGAATATAACTCTAATATGAATTTGCTCAATACCAAAATTGGAGTCACAAGGTTACAACTCAACTTTTTTCAACAAAATTGAAACCCAATACATCAACTTTTAGCTACTATCTATGAAGCCTCTACTAGTAGTTACCATGGGTAGTTGGGTCATGACTCCCAAGCACCCTGACTCAATACAACTGAATATATGGTGGTGAATGCACACATATAAAACAGTATCAACCTTCTTCAGTCAAATCATGGATGCAATATGGTATGACTTACATAGCTTGAACAAGTATCAAATGAAAAGCTCATAAATCATGTAATATGAGACACATAACACAAATCTCGTGAGTCGTCATTCTCTAACCATAAATTCAGAAATCTTCTCCTATTCTCAATACTAAAGACCAAAGGGGCTTTAAATAATACTATCAACTCATGCATATGCCTCAAGGAGGGTAAAACTTCATTAGTGCTCAAGATCTCATAATTCTTTTTGAACTCAAATACTGGGAATTCGGAATCATATCACTTTGAAACATACTTGAAGTCATTTCATTCACTTTAAGAAAATATCTTATTTCTATCTTTAGGGAAATAATTCAATCTCAAAATAAAGATACTCTAGTTTAGTGAAAATAACTTATCTCAAGGTTTTGATGGAAAAATACCAAATCAAGGGAAAACACTTCCTTTTGAAGAGATAATTCATATCAAGGGAATACTTTAGCGAGGAAACCATTTTACAACCTCAATAGTAGGAAAGTAGCTCATAGGAGGGAAAATACTTTAGTTTCCAAGGAAGTTGCTGATCTCAAGTTTGAAAGTCAAGGGAGGTTCTCGTAAATGATATAAACCATGCGAGCTATATGGAGTCCAATGTTTTGTCCTCCTAAGGAAGAGACCCTATGTTAGGGAGAAGCGTCATACTCTTGACAAGGAGTATAACCTAGGTCTAGTGATCACTAAATGAAACTCGGCCTCGGGCCTAATCATAATCATCATAAACTCAGCCTCAAGCATAACCTACAGTGGTACGTAGTTTTGGGGTAAGAAACTGTAGTGACTTACCCACTCGGTGCTAAATACTACTCCCTTTATATTATTTATGCCCATCTCATAAAAATCAACCTTTAGAATAATCTTATGGTTAACCACGAACCCAATGACCAAATCAATAATCTTATATAGTGAAGTGGATTTCTAAGCTTAAGAACTATTAGGTCAATTCATTTGTCAATCATCTCAAAATACTCAAATCATGGGGGCTTATAGAACAAGAGTTCATAAATTCCCAAGTCTCAAATAGGGTTTTCTAACCCATAGTTCAATATCAAGTTAAATCTCATCAAAAGCATAATATATAACATATAGATTCATAAATCACATCGAAATCTAGGAATTTCAGCAATGTATCTCAAGTCTCAATTTAGTCATATTCTTCATTATCTCAAACATTGAAAACATCAGATTTTCAAGAAGTAAAATCATGGAGTTTATACCCAGCTGTAAATTCTCAATAAAACATGCAGAAATCATGTCATTTGACTCTTAATTCATGGGAAATATCAAGATAATGCATTCAATAATGATGGATGAAAAATCCTAATTCAAATTCAGTTAAAACCTCATAGATTTCAGGAAAATCATGATGTAAATAAGCCTTTGGGCACAAGGGTGAAAGGGTTACCCTTGTTCAAAACCCCACATACCTTATATTATGACATTGGATGAACAAGATTTCTCTAAACTCTTCTTCTTATTATTGAAAGAGAGGGTTCTTGCCACACTTGATTTAGGAATCCATGGTGAGTTCTTAGATTCCTTGGAGAAGAATTTTGTTTTGATTTGATTTGGAGGAGAAGATCCTAACTCATTAGTATTAGTGATGGGAAAATGAGGCAGCTTCTTTACGTAGAATATATAGGAGGGTTTAAAAGAGGGGAAACTATGGAAATATCCCTTCAAAAATGGGTTAAAAATTCTAAACGGGGGCTGCAATGGTCGAAGAAACGGTCCATCAAAAGTTTGATAGTCCATCGCAAGCTGGCCAGAAGAAGGGACATACTGCCTCGCTGCGACATTTTATATGACGGCCCATCAAAATTTTGGCGGTCCGCCATTTTGTCCATCACACGATGGACAGGATGAGGCCACACTACCTCAGCGTGATGGTCAAAGTGGCGATTCGTCAAAAAGTTGGTGGTCTATCATTTTGGCCGTCGCACGATGGCAAGAAAAAGGGGTCACTTTCTTGGTTTCAACGGGATGATTAACGGTCCGTCGCAGACTTGAAGGTCCATCAAAACAAATACGATGTTGGTCCATATCATTTGATTTTGTGTGTGTACTTCAAGTCTTAGGGGGCACTTTGTAAGCAATAAAATTTTATTAAATTTAAATCTGTATAAAATTTGGATAATATTAAATTTAAAATATATTAGTCCCAAATAAAAATTATGGATTAATGTAATTGGATCAATTATTTAAATCCAAACTTGTATGGGTTTAATTAAAGTCCAATTCTTTTAATTGGGCTAGTCTATTAATTTGGGTTAAAAAAATAATTAGCCCACTTTATCAAGGCCAAGATTTCATCATATTAATTTGGGCTACAGATGACTGTGCCCACTTTATCAAGACTGAGATGTCATCATATGCTGGAGGTCCAATTTGGTGCCACATGTCAAATAACATGTCACGCAAAGTCAAGTGAATGAGCTAATGGGACCATTCCACGTGTCAAAATAATGTAGTAAATTAAAAGCCCATAAGAAATGTCATGTCACTTAAATCTGATTGGTTAAAGGAAGTTTAGGTTTATCATGACTCTCTATTTTCTACAACTATAAATAGGCTCCTCATAATATAGAAAAGGGATCAACAAGTTCAACAAGAATCAAGGGAGAGCTTGTAGATCAAAGCAGCAGATTTCTCTACAAATTCAAGAACAAGTTCAAGATTTCAAGATTAAGAGTTCAAGGTTCAAGGTTCAAGAACAAGCTCAAGATTTACTGATCAAGAGTTCAACGTTCAAGAACAAGCTCAAGATTTCAAGATCAAGAGTTCAAGGTTCAAGAACAAGCTCAAGATTGTAAGATCAAGATTTACAAAACAAGTTCAAGATTTAAGATCAAGACTAAGAGATTTAAGAACAAGTTCAACGGCCCATGAATTCGAACAAAAATCGAGATCAAGTTCATCAATTCTTGAAATCAAGTTCAAGTTCAAGATCAAGACCGCAAGATTCAAGAACAATCTACCAAGTCCTTGGATTGAAGCACAAGTCAAGATCAAATCCATCAAGTTCAAGTTAAAGTTAAAGATCAAGCACGAAGCCCTTAAATTATAGTTAAAAAGGTGAATCAGAGGAAACATAGTGATTGTAACACTCACTTATTAAAATCAATAAATCGATTGTTAAAGTATTTTTCTTGTCTCGATTATTATTTTTGGTCTCGAGAATTTTATTGTTCAACAAGTTTTGGTATGCCCAGTGTGACCAAATCTCCCCTTAATCTCTTCTCTTATAAATCAACTATGCAAATCTGTAGCCGCAGGATCGTAAAGATTGAAGTGGTACTTCAAGACTCATCTTTGAATTTCATCAAGTCTATACTCCGACAAGTCTTGAAGTCGGGGGAATTTGTAGACATCTAAAATTTGCTAGACTCTTCAAGAAGAATCCAAATTCTGTTAGAGATCTGGGAGGCTACATTATCCTAAATCTAGCCTGATGGCTACTCAACTAAAATCATAAATTATGCCTTTATAAAGGGGCAAATATCCCTTTAAAGAGGCATCTCCAGTATCCCACAAAGTCACGGGATATTCACACAGAGATCAAAGATATGAAAAGTCCCAATAAATTCATGGGATATTCATAAAGATCAAAACCCTCTCTTCTTGATAATCAAATACATCAAGAAGACAAACTTTCCTTTCATGGACATTAAATCCAAATGTTCCTACGTTCGAGAAATACGCCTGTAATGGCCCTCGAATTATTGAGAAATTCATATCCAAATCTTCAAACATTCGAGAAATATGCTACTGAAAGCCCTAGAATTACTGAGAATCTCAAATCCAAATATTCTTATGTTTGAGAAATATACCACTAACAGCTCTCAAATTATGGAGAAATTTATATCCAAATCTTCACACATTCGAGAAATATGTGACTAACGGCCCTCAAATAATGGAGAAAATCAAGAGAGAAGAATCGAGGGAGGAATAGATTTTTACCCCTATTATTTATCAATAAAATTGTTGTTTTTATATATTTTTATTTGTCGTTGAAGTTTATTTTCCATTAATTAAATTTTTTTGGAAACAAGATCAATCCAATCAATTCAAGGGGGAGCAGAAATACTTTAAACGCCAGGAGCTCACCCTAAATCTCCTATCAATAGTTGTTCCACACAATGCACATGTCAATGACGAGAACTAGTACTATGATATGTAGGCTATAGAAATGTATTATGAGTACCAAACACGTGGTACTCAGTAGGCATCGACCGACTGAGCTACAAATATAATGCAAGCATAAATAACATGTAAAGCTGAAATATAAATTATGAGCAACTATCCAGGAAACTAAACATAATCATGCTAATGGAGTAATAAGGGTAAACTCTCCTATTTTAACAATATTTAGGAATTAAAGTATAATAGCATATATCACTAGCCAATATATAAGGAAAAATTGAAGGAGGATATATAATAGTATCAAAATCAAAGAATACATATACAATATGAATAGACAAGGAAAGAGAGATATATATGGTAATACCATATATATATATTTATTATAATGCTCAACTTACACCATTACATTGGTGCAAGGCCGTTGTTGTCAATATAATAATCCAACTTAGGTTGCGGTTGAATTCACAAGGAATATAATTTAGCTTCCGAGACCTATGTACCCTGAAAGTCACTAGGTGTTGACCAATAATGAAGACTTAAAGAAAAACATAAATTAAAGTTGGGGTGGAGGGTATAAATTAAAACATTATTTAAATAAAATAACTTGTGACACTAATTGAGAGAAATAATTAGAGATTAAAATCCAATAAGAGAAGAGTCTTAGGGTTATACTTTTCCAAAGGGTCATACTTGCATGGGTGATTGAGGGTTAGTCCATTTCTTAGTCAAAGGTTTGGGTAGGATAGATTTTTAACTCTTAATGTGAGTTTTTCAACAACACACCAAGTTGTACTCATGGAATTCTTTAGAATACCTCATGAGTGTGCCAAGTTTACTAATTTATACCTCAACTAAACATCCCTATTTCTAGGATGATGCCAATAAATCTAGCTGCATTACCAAACATCCTTATTTCTAAGATAATGCTAAGGAAATAACCAATATCAAATAAGTGCTCTCTACTACTCATCACCCATATTCTTCATTCAAGGATGATGTGAGATCCAGATTAATTGGGGTTTTCACCCATAATTATCAATCAAATTAAAGAGTAATAAGAAAATCCAACATCAATAACTAATAATTTGGACTAACAATCAACACCCATACACTTTACACACTATTCAAACATAACCCCAAGATGAATATATAGTTACTCATGAGATCGGACAAAAGAGATATAAACAAGTTAACATTTAATGCTTCTATTGAAAATCAAAGTAAGAGTATTCCGCACTTTAAAGCCAATTACAACTAAAAATATCTTGGAACTTTAAAACAATTATTCTTTTCCAAATTAGAAGGGTTCTCTTAACACAAACTCAAAAATTTGTTTAAAGATCCCCCAATTGTGAAAGGTTTTTTTCCTTTTGAGAATTGGGATCAACTGCATCAAATAATGAAACTACCCATGAACACTTAACATCTTGATCGCACTCTTTGGACAACGTTCATGCTTCCACTATCGGGTGGATTCTAGTTGAGATCACCATTATCGACCATGGTTGACCGACCACAATCACGATTCTTGAACTGCAATCATGGTAACTAGGGGATGCCTTATTTCCAACTCTTGCTCCTTTTTATCTATTTTCCTTTCTTTTAATCTTGATTTCCATTCATTTTCATCATAAGACTTGCAAGATCGCAAAATCTAGAAATTAGTACATTCCAATGGAGAATTAGGCTCATGTACACAGTTTTAGCCATAGTAGTGCATGAATTTAGATGTCAACGAGTGGTAAATTTGCAACTCATCAACATACCCAACTTAAATATTTTCTTGTCCTAAAGCAACAATACTTCTTAATCAATAAGACTATGCAATTATAAGTCCATTCATACAACCAAATGATCACAATGATTCCAAACTCAAATAACACCAATAATTAGCCCTCAAACATAGGAAATGTTATTTTGACAACTCCCCTCAACTAAATCACACTATCATGAATGAAAAAGACTTTAAATAATAACCAAGTAACAACTACTAACTATCTAGAATTGACTCTCCATCAATAGTGACACAACTACACTCTTTTGCCTCATCTTTGGAAGATGACAATTTTACCCGCCTCAATTAGTCTAGGTGCCTCCTTATGAAAGAAAATCCCACATGTCATAGTATCTATCATGAAACAAGGGATTAAAGTGCATTCTCTCACTCTCATAAAGAATATGGCAATGCGAACAAGTATCATACCATATGATTGCCCTTATTTTCAATCACCACTAACTTGAATACCTTTGATTGGATATCTCGAAAGACCTTTTCAAGCTTGTAATGTATGCATGAGAAAGGGTTGGATAAGCATTTGGGATTAAAGTGATTACACCCTTCTTGAACACTACATAACACACTATTCAATTAAACTTTGGTTCATGACATTATTCAATTGAAATTTGGTTCATGGGCCACTTTGTTTCTTTCAAACTCACACATGTACCTACTTTTACAACCTTGATTCACCCATATTTTGAAATTATTTTCTTCTTAACTCTTTTTCTTTATACAATTCATGCATTTCTTTTCTTTGTTGAATTCTTTCTTTTTCCTATTTTTTTATTGTTTAGCTCTAAAACACCCTTGGTTTCTGGCCCTTGGAAAGTTTCCTAGATTTTTGTTCTATGGATAGGTTATGACTAAGATAAATGACTCGTACATTGGGATACGAGTGGTATGAGTTAGTCGTATACTTCTTAATACTCGTTAGTGGGTTGGATTTAGTTTTAGGAATGGATATAGCTTAATTGGTACGAGTCATATCGGTGGACACAGGTTATTTGATTTGGGTATTTCCTTCACTTAATCTAAGACTTAGTAGACTAAGTTGGATCTGAGTATGAGTGGCTCACCATGAGCTGTAAGATAGGGTAGAGTCATATGATGGACTTATATGGTGGGCAGTGTTCAATCCTCTTTAGATTCTATTCTGCCAGGGGTACGGATAATGGGTACCAGCTGTACATAAATACAACATGGATTAGGGTGAGCTATACCATGGACAATATTGGGTCCAAGAGAGATGTCCTTGGGTATGAGTGGTGGGCACCACTTGTATTGAAGGGTACAATTGAAATAGACAGTTGTATCCTTCTGATGGGATTTTGGTGCAATTTAAATGAGGGCAATATGTATATTTCTCCACTTATCCTAATAAGACCGCACAACTTTTAACTCACTTGGGAGGTTATTAGCCCTATTATTCTATTCTTTAACACTTAGAAAAACACTCTAAAAACATCTCTAAAGTTCTTAGGTAAGGGAAGCTATGCTTTCATCTTAATAATTAATTCGGGACTTGTGTTGGTGGTTAACTCCGTCATCTTGTTTCTTTAAGGCATGTTATCTTCTCTCATTTTTAGTTTGAACTAAAGGCATGGTTTTATACAATGTTTTCATGGTTTAATTATTGTATAGTTTTGGGTTTTCAAATATATTTTGGGGGTTTTGGTTATAAATGCTTGGATATGGTTTTCCCATATTTTAATTATGTTTTTTTATGCTTTAATGGTAGTTTTGGATAACTAGTTATACGAGAATGATTATTTGGTAATTGTCTTTGGTTTTGGAAATACTATGCCCCCAATATGTTTGATAAAATACCTATGTGATTGTTTTCACTATATTATTGGATTTTAATGTAATTTATGCATAGTTTAAACTTAGTAATAGAACCCTAAATAGTTAAGTGGTTTGGAATGGTGAAAATGGAATGATTTTGGGTTGAACAATTATTCTCGTGGGGTATACTAAAATCCCCCAAGTGATCATAATAATGGAACATTTGTGGGGTAAATAGGAATCCTCCAAGTTAATTAGATAATGTGATCTATAGGGTACATAAGAATCCCTTGATCTTAAAAGGGTTTGGTTAAGGACAATACTTGTAAGTTATAGTCGGTATGATGATACCACTATGTATAGCCTCGATTAATAACAATGGTTTGGTTGGTTGGAAATAGTTTTAGTTAGGCAATAATGGGGAGGTGTGTGATAGCTAATCGTGAATGTTTTAGTTCAATGAACAAATACTAGAAAATCATGGTTACCAACATAAGGGGTAGGTAATGGTGACCTTATATTGTACTATCAGGTACATGAGAATCCTCTAAGTACACTGTACATATGTATCATAGAGGGTAAGGGTACTTAGGAATCCCCTACTATAATGGTATCACTAATTTGAGTGGCTACACGTATCGAGGCCCGTTTAGGGGATTACACTGGACACATATAGCCTATAGGTAGTTAAGGACAAATAAGCTGCACATACCAAGGTTAATAGTGTAAAATACATGCTATACCCGATTCCCTTTCCCGATATAATTATACATATATGTATAGTTTGTATATATATGAATGGTTTACTTAGTTTTGTTAAATGACATTATTTTATCCATATCCTAAATTCATGCTAGCAATCACCTACTAACCCATCTTCGAGAAGTTGTATCCCCATGTGATACAAGAACCAACTATTCTACTTCTCCTGCTTAGCGATTGAACTTTGTGATTATCTATTGGACTAAAGTGGTGTGCTTTTACCTTTTCAAAAGGCTCAATTTTATGGATGTTATTTCGTACTATGGTTTATTTATAAATATTGTTTTTGACTATGGTTGGGGGCATGTCCTAACTAGATTTTGATATTTTTTTTGTAGAGGCTTTTGTGGAACCACTATGGGTTGGAATGGTCGGTATCGGTATTAGTGTTAGCTTAGTACTGGTATTGGTATTGGGGAGAACACCAGTTGACTGGATTGTTGGTTGTTCCATACTTTTTTATTTTAGGATCATATATAATTATTATAGATCTCATATGGTGATGGTTTGGTTGGTTTTGATTATTAGTTTTGTATCAGGCGGTAGGACTCATTTGGGTGGTCATAGATATAGACCTATGCCCAAGTCTTAGGTTATTCTCTAATTCTATCTTGTTAAATCTTTGGAATTTATCAAACTCAGGATATGAATTGAATGGTTGGGTTGGGTATTGGGGGGTCCCCAGTCTTGGTTTAACTTGGGATGCCAATTAAGACAAGGCCCTCACCCGGGTTATGTCAATTTGGAATTATAGCTTTAGGTTTATGGTCAATTCGGAGTCCACAAAGTCGTGTCTAGTAGAGTGTTTTTTAGGGGTGTGTAATATGTCGTACTCATAAGAGAAAGGCTACAAGGTATTTAGGAATGTTTCACATTTTTTATATTCTATTTTCAAGCTTGTAGTCTAAGTATAAGAATTTTCTCTAATCCTTGTTTCTTCGCTTTTCAAATCATGCCTCGGCTGTCTGGAACACAAGGAAATTCTTCTATCCTATCTAGTAATGATGTTGATGGGGTACGCCCTACACCTGGAGTTTGTACTCGATCTCAGTGTCCTATCCCTGATTATTCTGGAGTTCCCTCAATTGTTACTAGTTCTCCTTAAGGTGAGGTGACTAATGTGGTGTTTTGCAAATCAATTCATGTTATGGATCAGTTGGTTGCTGCTCAGGCTGAGCGGGATGTATCTGATGTTTTATTAGCTGAGGCCACAAGGGTTGGCTAGTTTATGAAGATAAATCCTCCTACTTTTACTGGAGTAAAGGTAGAGGAGGATCCATAAGCTTTCTTGAATGGAATGGAGAAAATATTCAAGGTGATGCAAGCCATGAATATGAAAAGGGTAAACTTTACAGCTTATCAGCTCAAATATATTGTGTACCAATGGTATGAGGAATGGGACAGGGATAGAAGGTCATGTTGAGGAGCTCTCCTTATGAGAGGCCTTTTCTAATGATTTTCTAGATTACTTCTTTCATTAAGAGCTGTAGTAAGTGAAGATGGAAGAATTTATGAATCTAAAGTAGGGAAGAATGTATGTCAAGGAAAATTCCTTAAATTTCCATCAACTATCAAGGTATGTTTTGAATTTAGTGGTTGATATGAGAGTGAGGATATGAAAGTTCACTTTTTATCTATCTTAAGATTTGATCCTACAAATCAAGACTACTTTGTTGGTTAAGGATATGGATATTTTGAGGTTGGTTATCCACATGCAGCAGGTGGATGATAAAAACAAGAAACAGACAACATTTTGGAAAAGGTGAGATAAGTAGAGCAGGTTCTCTACAAAGGGTGGTGCTCAGTAGCAGGGAGGTCGTCGTGGCTGCAAATAGCCAAAGAAGAAGTGGAGGATTTTTGGTTCCTTCTCTACTGCTAGTGCTCCTTACCCAAAATATTTTGGTATCATGTGTCTATAAGATGGTGATAATTTTCGATCACAAGGTGCTCAATCTCAGGCCAGTAGGGCACAGTTGGGTTCTTTGTATCCTCCTTGCCAGTTTTATGTTTGTCTTTATGGAGGATTTTTTGATACAGGGAAGGATAGGTGTTTTAAATATGGTCAGCCAGGCTATATGCTTAGAAACTATCCTATTGGTAAGGGTGCTTCTGGAGTAATCAAATATCCATTTGCTTCATTTTCTATTCTTGCGCCTAATATTGCGGCTTTGGTGTCTACTCCTATTTTTGGTACCGACACTAGCCAAAATAGGTTGTATACTCTTGCATCTCAAAAAGAATTTGATGCATCACCTAAAGTAGTTACTGGTATGTTAAAACTCTTTTCTCTTGACCTATATTGTCTGCTTGATCTGGGGTCCACTATTTCCTATGTGACCCTATATGTGGCTATATGTTTGGGTTTTGATCCTGAGGGTGTTTCAGATCCTTTTTTTCTACCTCATTAGGTGACTCGACTATTGCTAAAAGAGTCTATAGGGTGTGTATGGTATCTGTTGGTAGAAAACAGACCTTGCTAGATCTTTTTGAGTTAGATATGGTGGATTTTGATATTATTCTGGGGATGGATTGGTTACACTCTTTTTATACGTCCTTAGCTTGTCGGACCCATATAGTTGTCTTTAGGTTCCCTGGTGAACTGGTTATAGAGTGGGAAGGTGGTTCCCTAGCTCCTAAGGGGAGGTTTATTTCTTATCTTAGAGCTTAGAGATTAATATCCAATGGGTGTCTTTATTACTTGGTCTGGGTTAAAGATTCTAACTCGGAGGGTCTTTTTTTCAGTCGGTTCCGGTGGAAAAGGAGTTTTCTAAGGTCTTTTTGGATGATCTTCCTGGTGTTCCTCTGCATAGGGAGATTGAGTTTGGTATTGATTTGGATTTGGACACTCATCTAATATCATTTCCTCCTTATAGAATAGCTCTAGCTGAGTTGAGAGAACTCAAGGAGCAACTTGAGGATCTTCTAGATAAGGGGTTTATTCATCCTAGTGTAGTCCCGTGGGGTGCACCGATTTTTTCCATGCATAAGAAAGATAGTTTTATTTAGATGTGCATTGACTATTGGAAATTGAATAAGGTAACAGTCAAGAATAAGTATCCTCTTCTAAGAATAGATTATTTGTTTGATCAGTTGCAAGGTGCTAAGTTCTTTTATAAGATAGACCTTTGGTTTTGGTATCATTATCTTAAGATAAGGTATGAGGATATATCTAAGACGGCTTTTTGTACTTGGTATGGGCAGTTTGACTTCATGGTTATGTCATTTGGCTTGACTAATGCCCTGATAGCATTTATAGATTTGATGAACAGGATTTTTAGACAGTTCTTGGATCTTTTTGCCATTGTGTTCATTGATGACATCTTGGTGTATTCTAAAAGTGAGGTGGATCATGCCAATCACTTCCGTGTGGTGTTACAGACATTGAAGGAATATTATTTGTATACCCAGTTCTCCAAGTGTGAGTTTTGGTTGAAAATTATAACTTTACTTGGTCATATTATTTATTTTAAGGGGATCATGGAGGATCTTCAAAAGGTGGTTGTGGTTAAAAAGTGGCCTAAACCCATGACTCCAACTGACATTTGAAGCTTTTTAGGTTTAGCTAGGTATTATAGAAGGTTTGCGGAAGCTTATTCTTCGATAGCTACTCTTTTGACTAAGTTAACTCAGAAGAAGGTAAAGTTCCCTTGGTTAGAAGCGTGTGAAAGGAGTTTGGACAAGCTTAAGGAACCAGATACCTTCATCTTTAGTTTTGACATTTCCTGAAGGTAATGAGAGATTTATGGTTTATTGTGTTACGTCCCGGATAGGACTTGGTTGTGATTTGGTGCAACATTGGAAGGTGATTGCCTATGCTTCTAGGTAGTTGAAGATGCATGAGAGGAATCATCCTAGTTATGATTTGGAGCTATTAGCAGTGGTTTTTTCTTAAAAAATCTGGCAGCATTATTTGTATGGAGTGAACATGGATATCTTTTCTAATCATCAGAGTCTACAATTTGTGTTCTCTCAAAAGAAGCTAAATCTCAGGCAAAGGAAATGGTTGGAGCTTCTCAAAATCTATGATATGAGTCTTTACTACCTCCCAATTAAAGCTAACGTCATTTTTTATTCTCTTAGCAGGTTGTCCATGGGAAGTTTGGCTCATGCGGAGAAAGCAAAAGGGAATTGGTGAAGGATATTCACCGCTTGGCCAATCTTGCAGTTTGTCCCTTGGACTCCAAGGATGGTGGGGTAATGGTAGATAAAGTGTCTAGGTCATCTCTTTATGCAGATATCAAGGAGAAGAAAATGTTGGATCCTATCTTAATAAAAATTAAAAGTGATGTTGGTCGGAAAAAGGCAATGGTCTTTGAGAACAGTGGTGATGGTACTTTACGGTACCAAGGGAGGTTGTGTTTTCCTAATGTCAAATTTTTGTGACAAAAGGTTTTGGCTAAGGCGCATGAATCAAGCTATGTTTCTCATCCCAGTTTGATAAAAATGTATCATGATCTAAAGGAGATATAATGGTGGAATGGTATGAAAAGGGATGGAGCTGATTGGCTCGATAAAGGCATTCCACGTCCAAGGTCGCAGAAATACCAATTTCATTTTTTTATTTTTTATTGATAGATTTTTTCTTTATCTATTAAATGACTTTCCAATCATATTAAACAAAAATTCGACCCTTACAACTCAAATTAAACGATGTCTCTTCTCCCCAAACCCTCAAGAACATAAAAAGAGTCTTTCACCAAAATTGAAGTTTGTAAGGTCTAAATTAAAGTTTTCCTCAAGAAATTCACTATGTCCAGTTATTTGGAGTCTCAACAAAGATATCCTTCTATCCTTGTGCCCAAAAGTTTATATTTTTACATTAATTTAAAGATTTGATGTCTAGGGTCCATACTAAATTTTTATGTTTTAAAAATTATGACATTATCATGTGATTTAAAGTTTAGTAGGAAGAAGAATTTACCTTACTCATGTTTTTGCTTACATTATTGCTATCATGAAATGAATTTCATTATTGTGATGTGAAGTTCCACGAGTTGATAAATGTACATGATTTTCAGTATAGTTCAATCAGTTTACAAGTTAGAGTATATGACTGTAGCATAATTCTCTCTTAGATTACAAGAAATTCAAACTTACTATTTCAGATTTCAAACTTTTATAGTATGATTCATGTTTCAATTTGATCTTATGATCTCATACATAATGTGAAATTCACACTGTTATTCATGTGTATATTTATTAATAGAAGCATAATCGGTTTTCAGATTTATAAACGCATATGCTTAATTTAAAGTGAATTTCATATTTTTTGAGCACCACATATATATAGTGAGTAGTATTTAGCATCAAGGGTGAAATTTGGGTTCATCACATCTTATTTCTAAAACTACGTGCCACTGTAGGTTTGTGTGGCCTCGCAAGAGAGTGCCTCATAGCCCTAAGGGTCTTAGTTTAGTGATCAGTATAATTTACTTTAGGTTTTATACTAATCGAAAGGATAGAACAACCCTCTTCAACATGGGTCAAACGTTGGACTCCATATTAGTTTGCATGGTTTATATCGCTTATGAGAATATCCCACAGTAAATAATATATTGGAAACTAGGTGTAATGGCTTAGAAGTATTCGCTAGATATTATATTAAGACTTGTGCTTACGCAAATGAAGATTATCATCTTATGCTGTACAATTCATGACTTTCAATATTTCAGTTTTTAGTTTATCTCAAGATTACGGTGAGCCTATCTGCACTTAGCATGCATATTTTATGTTCATGACTAGTATCAATTTTACTTGTTGCATTTACCCTATCATAATCAAAACATTATAGAAGTACTGACTACATATATGTCTGTGTGGCAATATTATTTCATGATATAGGTTCTAATATTCATCCCCAGCAGCACGATTAGTCTGGATCACCATTTCCTATATTCAGCTAGTTGGTGAGTCCTCATTGTTTGAGGGCCAGACTTGCACTAGTTTTAGATGCTTTCTTTATTATTTCTGTTGTTATGTTTTGAGTTTTGGGTCAGCTGAGTCTGTCCTAGTGGTTCTTCAGTTTTAGCTAAAGGATAGTTAACACTAGTTAGATAGTGTGTTTTTTTAATTTCTCTCGATTTGAATATTTGTGATTACTGTATTGTGTTGATATTATTCAACTAATTAAACACAATTTATCAGTTATATTTTTTTTGCTTATATTTTACAGTTTATCTCATTATATATTTTAGAGTTGAAAAGATATTATGGGTTAGCTTAAGGCTACTTGATATCCTAAGCATCGTGTGGCATCCAGATGGTATAATTGTGGCATTACAAACTCAGTATTAGATCCTAAGCTTTAAAGAGTCCTAGGTAGTTTGATAAGCCATATTACGTAGAGTCTTTATAATGGGTGTGAAGCACGCCAAACTTATGAGAGAGAGGATACGAAATGTATTAATAACCATCACTCTTTCCATGATATCTATTGTCCTTTAAAGGTATCTCTGTCTATTCTAATTCTTGCTTTCATATAATATAAATTACCACCTTGAAGAACTTACGCCTGTTTAAATAGGGACCAGCCACCTTCACCAACACCTGCAGACCTTTCGAATGAAAATGTCTCTCATGTTGAGTTTTGGGTTGCCCTTCAAGTGTTAGCTCGATCTTTGAATGATAATGCTCAGGGAAATAAGACAGCAGGAGTCCCAGATAAGTAGAATGGTAATTTAGATACAATAGATTTTGGGATTTTACAAGAATGAAAACCCACCTGATTTCTTTGGGTCAGTGAAGAATAAAGATCCTCAATTTTTCATTGATGAGTCAAAGAAGATCACTCAAATTATGCATGTTATTAAAAAGGAATGTTTGGAATTTACTTCTTATAAATTGAAAGATATTTCTTATGACTAGATAACTCTATGAAAGGAAGGTAGAGGTGTAAATGTAGATCCTATGAGTTGGGATATGTTTCAGACAACTTTTTTGTACAGTTTCTTTCCTTATGAAATAAAAGATGCTAATGTAGAGGATCTCATGAACTCGAGGTAGGGATCTATGTTAAGGAAGGAGTATCACATAAATTTCACTCATCTAGCTAAGTATGCCCCATAGATGTTTCCTAATTATAGAAATCCTATGAGTAAGTTTGTAACTAAAATACATGACTTTGTGGTTAAGGAGTGCATAACTTCCATGTTGATTGGAGACATGGATATTGTGTGATTGATGACTCATGCGCAGTAAATTGTGATGGGGAAACTAAAGGATGAGAAACAAGGAATAAGAGGGCTAGAATCAGACAATTTGAGTTCAGTCAATAGAAGTTAGGTAGGGAAAATTGTTCTTAGTTTTAGAGTTGATCATCAGCACTTGCACTGTCTTCAGCCAGTGGCCCTACATATAAGTACAAGCAGGATCAATGGGGTTGGGTACCAATACTTGATCTCAGGGTAGCATTTCAAGAGGAAGAACTAATTCTACATTTAAAAAGTGTGGTAGGAATTATCCGGGTAAGTAAATGATTGTAAAAGTAAGTAACAACGATGCCGTCTTTGGGATAAGTCCACACTTTAGTAGCTCAGTCAGGTCACGCAGCTATATAGCAACGCATCTTCCAGTACCAACGACAGTTAGTGTCAGATACAGTTTTATGCTATACCTTATCGCAGGGAGTAGGACAGTTCCCCAGATATATTCTTTGGTATGCTTCTCATATTTTATCTTAATTCTTATGTGTTGCTAAATCTGGGGTTAAACCTCTCTTTTGTGACCCCACTTTTTGCTGTGAACTTTTGTGTACATCCTAAGGGTGTTTCTGAATCCCTCTCAGTTTCTAGCCCAATTAGTGAGTCAGTTGTCGCTAGACGGGTATACAAAAAGTTCCCTCTTATAGTCCTTCATAGGGTCACTTTAGCAGGTTTAACAAAGTTAGAGATGACAAATTTTGATGTCATTTTAGGCATGGATTGGCTCCATTCATTCTATGCATCAGTTGATTCACTCAATTTATTGTGAAAATGACTTCTTTTATGTTCTTGAGGGTTTTGGGCAAAGAGAGATCGTTTAATCTAAGTTTTGAGGATGGAATTTATGTTTAATATTATTGGGAAGTCATTTAATAGTAAAAGACCAAAAATTCCTTAAAGAAAACTAAAAAAATGAAATTGGCATTTCTTTTTCCTTAGGCATGGCACGCCCTTATCATTCCACTTCAAGGGCATAACACGCCCTTATCGCACCACTCCAAGGGTTTGGCATGGCGTTATTGTGTCACTCCAAGGGTGTAGCACGTCCTTATTGTGGCACTCCTATGGCATGAAACACCCTTATCACGGCATTCCAAGAGTGCGTCACACTCTTATCATGTCACGTCCAAAGCGTGACATGCTCTTATCATAGACCCTCACTAGTTTTTGCATAAGTGTGTGCCTCCCTTCCATGGCACACTATTAATGTGTACACTTACTATTTGGGAGTCCCAAAATGCATTTTAAAAATCAAAACACACTTCCTAATGGTGCTTTTATCATTACATATCATAATCTAACTCAAAATAACCATCAAACGCGAAGCAAGTACAAAAATAAATTCGTTGAAGATTTAGGGTCTAAAATTATCTCCCCCTTGGGATCGTTCATCTAGAAAAGAAGGTTGAGAAAGAGAACTGCCTATCTGAAGGGTTCGTTAAGTCAAAATATGAAACTTATCTTGTTCTAAGCCGAGATCATTTGCCTCAATCATGATCTTACAACTAAAACACGTGAACTTCATAAGGTAAGAATAAGCATATTGGTGAATAAATTAGATTAGAAAGAATTTCTTACCTCAAACTAAATTTGTGCGAGAAGCGAATAGGTGAGGATATAAAATCATCATGTGATCCTCTGTTTTGTATGTCGCTCCCTCAAGTGTTTGACTTCTCCATAGAAATTTCACTGAAGCTACTTCTTTATTCCTTAACCTTTGAAATTGTCGATCAATAATTTTAGCTGGTATCTTCTCATAAGATTGACTATCTTTCACTCCAATACTTTTTATGGGTACTACTAAAGAAGGATATCCAATACACTTCTTCAACATTGGCAGATAAAAAACTAGATGGACAGTGGCTAAATATATGGAAAGTGTAACTCAAAAGTAACTTCCCCAACACTCTGCACTATTTCATAAGGACCAATATGTCGGGGACTTTGCTTTCCCTTCTTTCCAAATCTCGTTACTCCATTCATGGGGGATACATTAAAAAACTCCTAATTACTTACCTCAAATATAAGTTCTCTCCTCCTCCCATCAGCATACTATTTCTGACTATTTTGAGCAATCTTCTACCTCTCAATAATCAACTGAACCGTCCCCATGGTTTCGAGAACAAATTTGGCCCAACCAAGGTTACTTTACCAACTTTGAACAAACTATAGGTGATCTACACCTACCCCCGTACAATGCTTCCAATAGTGTCATCTGGATAATAGCAGAATTACTATTGTTATAGGCAAACTAATCTAATGGTACATGACGATCCAATTTCCTTTAAACTCTATCGCATATGATCTCGACATATCTTCCAACGTTTAGATCATATGCTCTGCCTGACCGTTCGTTTGTAGTTGAAAAGCCGTATTGAACTTCACCTTTGTACTAAGGCCCCTCCAAAAAGATTTCCATAAAATGAGAAATGAATTGTGTACCTCGATCTAAAACAATCGACAAGGGAATCCCATGAAGATTTACTAACTGGCGAATATAAAGCTTAGCAAAAGCTTCTGTTGTATCTGAGGTCTTAATTAGTAAGAAATTGGTTGACTTGGTCATCTGATATACTATGCCCAAATTGAATCATGTTGACATCTAGTGTGAGGAAATCCAACAATGAAGTCCATATTAATGACCTCCCACTTCAATGTAGGAATGCCAATATCCTAATACATTCCTCCTGGCCTCTGATGCTCAATCTTTTCTTTCTGACAGCTGGGACACTTAGCCATAAACTCTGCTATGTCCCTCCTTATACCATTCCACTAATAAATCTCACAAAATTTATGATACATTTTAGTAGCACCTGGGTGAACCGAATACTTAGAACTATGGGCTTCTACTAATTTCTATTCTCTTAGCCCATCAACATTAGGAACACATAGCCGACCTTGATAGTAACGAAAACCATGTCCACCTTGAGAGAAAATCTCAAACTTTTGCTTCTGAATTGCATTTATTCTTTGGCTATGTATTGGATCATTACGTCATTTCTATTTAACTTCCACCAGTAAGGATGATTCTAAACCTTTCAGAACCACTACACTCTCATCATCCATATCAAGTAGAGATACACCCAATCAGGTTAATCTATGAACTTCCTAGGCCATCTCCTTCCCCTACTTTCTCATATGGTTGACACTACCCATGGACAATCTGCTCAATGTATCTGCCAGTACATTAAATTAATGCAAATGGTAGAGCACATTAATATCATATTTCTTCAATAACTCCAACTACCTTATCTGGAAAAGATTTCACTCCTTCGGCTAAATACATATTGCAGACTCTTATGATCAGTGAAAATATCATGTACACCATAAAAATAGTTTCTCTAAGTCTTTAGGGAAAACACAACATTTGTTAACTCTAAATTGTAGGTTGGATAGTTCTTCTCATGGTCTTTAAGATATCTGGAGACGTAGGATATTACCTCCCCATTCTACACCATATCACAACCTAACACAACTCTAGAGGCATCACAATACACAAAAAATCCATTTGGCAAAGCTAGCATTGGTGTTGAAGTCAATTAATCCTTCAACTCTTGAAAGATCTTCTCACTAATATAAACTTCACTAATCCTTCAAAACATATGATGGAGTATTTGGTCTAGGCCAGTGCTTCACTGCATCTGTTTTCTGAGGGTCTATATTAACTCTTTTCCCTGAGATCACATACCCCAAAAAGGTTACAGATTACAACCAAACTTACCACTTACTAAACTTTTCATACAAAAATGACCTTGAGGGTCTGCAATAACAACAACAACAAAATACCCAATATATTCTCACCAGGTGGGGTCTAGGGAGTGTAAGTGTACGCAGTCCATACCACTACCTCAAAAGTGAGATAGAGTGGCTATTTTTGATAGACCCTCGGCTCAAAATAAAGCAATATAAGATAAGATAACAAATAGTAATAGAACAATATACAATATACATGAACAATTCAATAAACCAGAAAGCAAGATGCTCCAATTACCACACCAAAGCATACCACAGCCTAAACTCCTACTAATCGTCTACCCTAATTCGCCTCCTCCACACCTTCCTATACTTAAATTTTCTGCATGTTACTCCTCACTCCAGGAATAAACAAGTATGTCATCTATAAAGGCATTCGCAAACATATCCAAGTACTATTTTAAGACCCTGTTCATTAGATCTATAAAGCCTGCAGGAGTATTTGTTATCAAAAAACACATAACCCAAATTTAAAGTGACTATTCTGTATAATGAAATAAGTATTCAAAATGTCACATTCTTCGACCTTCAATTGATGATACCGCAATCTAGTATTAATCTTTGAGAACCAACGTGTGCCGTAAAAATGGTCAAATAGGTCATTAATTCTGGGGATAAAGTACAAATATTTGATGGTTTCCTTATTTAAATGTTAGTAATCTATGCACATTCTAGAAGTACCATCCTTCTTGAGTATGAATAAGACTGGAGAAGCTCACAAAGAAATACAAGGCCTAATAAACCCCTTATCGAGGAGGTCTTTAAGTTGTTCCTTCAATTCTTTAAGCTCAGTCAGGGCCACTGAATAGGGATGAATGGAGATAGGCTGGGTGTCTTGAAGAAGATCAATTCTATACTCTATTTCTCTATTGGGTGGTGTCCCAGGTAGATCCTCTGTAAATACTTTAGGAAACTCATTAACTATACGAACTAACTAGATGGTTGGGGTTTCATACTGAGTATCCTTAACCCAATCTAGGTGGTAGATACACCCTTTTCATCTTAAAGTTCTACTTTAAGATAGGAGATGAAACAACCTTAGGGAGATACTGCAATACCATTCAACTAGAGAAATGACTTATTAGGAAACTGAACCTTCACAACTTGCAAGCTTACAAGGTCCAAATTCAAGTTTTCCTGAAGAAATTTGCGAAGTCTAGGTATATGGGTTTTGAAAAGGGTTAACCTTCCATACTTATGGCTAGAAGTTTATATTTCTACCTTAATTTAAAAATTTGATGGCTAGTGTTCATAACCAATTTTCATATTTTTGTTACTATGACATAATCATGTGATATCAAGTTTAGGGAGCACAAGAATTAATGTTCACTCATGTTTTTGCTTACATGATTGCTTTTATGAGATGAACTTCATTATTTTGACATAAAGTTCCATGAGTTAATAAATGTAAATGATTTTTAGTATGATTTAGTCAATTTACGACAAAGAGTATATGATTTTCACATGATTCTCTCAACTTATAAGAAGTTTAGACATAATATTTCGGATTTCAGATTTTTACAATACGATTCAGATTTAAGTTTTTATCTTATGATCTCAAACATAATATGAAATTCACAAAGTTATTTATGAGTATTATTTATTAATTGAAGCATAATCTATTTTGAGATTTATAGACCTATATGCTTAATTTAAAGTGAATTTCATATATTATGAGTACTAATGTATGTATGTATATATATATATATATATACATTATTGAGAGTAGTATTTATCACCGAGGGGAATGTGGGCTCAACACATTCAATTTTCCATAAACTACGTATCACTGTAGATTTAAGGGACCTCACTAGAGAGCGTCTCCTTGACCCAAGGGGATCAGTTTAGTGATCACTAAAGTTCAGTTCAGGTTCTATACCTATGTCAAGGATTGAATAACCCTTCTCAATGTGGGTCAGATATTGGACTCCATGTTAGCTGACATGGTTTATGTCTGTTATGAAAATCTCCCACAATAAAGAAGATTTTAAAAACTAAGTGTAATGGCTCACAAGTATTGCCCAAACTTATTCAAATTTAGATTATCAACTTATGCTTAACTATTTATGACTTCTACTATTTTGAGCTTTCAGTTTCTCTCATGATTATGGTGAGCCCATTTACAGTTAGCATGCATGTTTTACGATTATGACTAGTACCAACTTTACTTATTGCATTCACTCCCTCATACTAAGTTCATCCTAGAAGTACTAACCACATATATGTCTATGTGGCTAAACTTTTTCAATATGTAAGTTCTTGTGTTTGTCCCAGCAATATGACTAGTCTCGATCACTATTTCCTTTATTCAGCAAGTTGGTGAGTCCTCAGAATTTGTGCGCTATACTTGTGCTAGTTTCAGATGCTTTCTTTATTATTTCAATTGTTATGTTTTTAGTTTTAGGTCAGCTAGGGTCTGTCCTAATGGCTCCTAAGTTTTAGCTAGAGACTTGTTAAGACTAGTTAGATGTGCTTTCTTTCAATTTCTCTCAGATTTGAATATCATTGATTACAATATTATGTCATAACCTGAACCAGGGTCTAGTCGTGACAGGTATCTCAAGACCACCTTGAGATAGAGACCACACCCTTAGCCTAACATCCAGAACACAAGAAAAGAATACAGTAGAAGATAACTAAAATGTAATATGGGGGATAGATAATAAAATGTAACTCTATAAATCAAAACCAACATCCAACCTACACTTGGCCACAAAAGTCTCTAAAACCAGAAATGGCAAAAACGGTCGGGACATGCCCCCGACCATGACCAAAAACAAAATCCAAGAAAAAAAATACTAAGTGAACAAAGAAATGAGTGAAATAATAGGGTATTCTAAAATAATGGAGAATCACCTCTTCACAGCAAATCCATATGAGTATCGAATCTCCTAATGTTTCACAGGAGCTACAAAAAATCCTTCGTACTCAACATCATGAAATGATGTAGCATCCATGGTCGGACAGTGGGATAAGCATTGGCATGTAATTCAGCGAAAGTGAGAGCATAATCCAATGTGATAAACCAGTCAAAACCATATGTACAACAATTATATATACATATCTAGGATGTTGGGATAGGGAAAGCCTCATTAACATTAGAGTTTAAACCACTAACCTAAAATATGTAGCTCTCTCTGCCTAAAGGCACCTATGGGCATTATAGGTTCAGCTCCCCCTATTGAAAGTGCCCAGTGTTTGTTCACCACACGAATCGAGGAGATTCAAAAGAAGGGCTAAACCAAGGATCTAGCCACACCAATAATATAATGTGTGAACCAAGTACATGGTTATATAGAGCACCACACCTACCAACATGGTTTCCAATGTTAGTCCCCCGGGACTACACCTTCATGGTGAGCTACATAATCTCTTTTAAGCCTAAATTAAAATCATTTGTTGATTAACCCATCTATTAAAATAGGATTCATTTAATACAACATTTACCACTTGCTATTATCACACAAACTAGGCTTGCAAGATCATATAATCATTACGGCCACCTAGGGTCTTGCAGAATTGTTTTAACCAATTATCCATTAATACAATGCAGTGGGTTCATAAATAAGTTAAATTATGCAATTCTCCATGTTCAAAACCAATTTTTCAAAATTGGTTGGGGTTAATGCCATTACGAAGATAAAAATTCATCAATTTGGGAAAACCCATGTACCTCATTCTAATTACCATAATAATGCACCTATTCAGTATAAAAACCATAAATTTAAAGCATAAATTATCAATTAAACCATAGGAAAAGTAATTCTATTAATACCAATAAAAAACCCTCAACCCAATTTCAAACTAATCAATTCAAAACACATGCATAATGAGTAAATAAATTTCACATTACAGAATTAAAGTTAGAGAATGATATAAATGCCTAAAATACACAAGAAATAGGCGACAATTTGAAGTGTGGATCTTAGCTGGTGAATCCTTTGTAAAACCCTTCAAGGTTCTTGGGTTTTGAGTTTAAGAGACAAAGAGAATGATTTTATCTTTGAAAACTGAAGGAAAAGGCTATTTTGTGTTTATAAGTTGCACAAGTGATAAATAGGCCAAAAGACCCTCACCTCAAGTGAAAAAATATAAAACTAGATGAATTTAAAATAGCAGCGTAGAACACCAATATCGTAGAGGGTAGCCTCAATACCATGCCCTTATTATAGAGGCTAACCTCTATCGTATACCTTGAAGACTCTCACTGCCTCGAGTCCTAAAATAACCCCGAACTCCTTCTCAAACTTTTAAAACTTTCCCAAATTTTGGTTGCATCAGTATTATCCACAGGGTTGGACAAAACAATAGATGGTCGTTCATTCTATGCTACTAAGGATTTTGCTAAAGTAGTGAATGCAACCCTGAATTCTGAATGAGAGACATGCTCATTCATAGGATCTATCTGGATAGGCTGAGAGGCTAGTTGAGTTCCTGTTCCTCTTTCGTTCTTCTTGGGATACATGTTCTATTAATGGACAGAGGAAATGGATTAGAGTGAGAGTTTAACTCGAAATCATGCTCAATCACATGACATGAATACTTGAAAGAAGGGAAACTTTTCCTAAATGCCTAATCTGATGGGTGACTACTCATATCCTACATTGTTTATGTAGTTCTGGATTATAGGGACTACCGCTAACAACTCTGCCTATCTTATAAGGAAACCGCCATCCCTGCACCCTCTCGGTGCTAAATCCTACTCCCAACTGAAAGACACTAAGATACTGGGTTGTTCTGAGTTGAATAACTGGTATCTGACTATTCTGGTAATGCTAATAATATAATTTGAAAACTATTCTATAATGTACTGAGGCTAGACTAAATAAACAACTAGGGTTTTGGGGTATTTAATACGCCCAGGACTCGAAACAATAAAACTGAAAAAGACACTAAATCTTGAAGGCCAAAAAATGAAGGGTCTTATTAAATAAATCACTCTTATAGGAATTTTATGAAACACTTGTACTTCATAGTTTAGTCAATTCATGGGAATAATATAAAACTTGAAGTAATAGCATGAATTTAACATTTATAACACTTAAATCATGATCCAATTTGAAGAATAACAATATAAAAACATGGGGGATTTGATAACAATGATAATTCCATTAAAGTATGGTATAAAATCAATATTCATGGAAGTTCATGGAGATTCATAGTTTTAAATAACAAGTTAATATCATAAATCTTGAAAAGATGATAGATTTGTAATTAAAACGGATACTTGGATTCCATGGATGAAAGGAATCCATGGATAAATATTTAACATACTTTGAAGAACTGAAGGAGAGTTCTTGAGTTTGACCTTGATTCTTGAGAGCTAAGGTTTCTTGTTCTTGAAAGAGGGGATTTTTAATTTGAAAGAAAGTGAATAAAGATGAGTATTTAGGTCAATTAGGGGTTAAATTTTGTGTCTAGGGTGACTTTAGGGCTTAGGGAAAAACCCAAATACCCTTAAATGCATTTAAAAAAACAATATAGAAACTAAAATCTCGATTATTGGCCTTGAGGAGACGTGTCACTATCACGCCAAGCCACTAGAAAAGGGAAAACTAGGACCTCGAAAATGCCACGATGCGCCACCATCGTGGTAAGACTGTGGATGCGCCATGATCACGGAGTCACACTGGAAATCGACAAATGTCAAATTGACCTTTGGCACAATGCGCCAGGATCATGGGCCCTTACTAGAATTTGGAAAATCGTAGATTAGCCTAATCTACAATGTGCTAAAGGTTAAAATGATGGGGTTTTGCAACAAAAACCTAAAATCGCATTAACTTCTTACTCGTTATCAGATTTAAGCGAATTTTATATCATTGGTAAGCAAATTGAATTTTCTACGCAATGGAAGAATATAAACTAAAAAATAATGAGTTTTTCAAAAATTTAATATACAAATACTCATGTAGTTGGAATTAGATTATGTTAGGGAAATACGAGGTGTTATAATATCTCCCCCTTGGGATCATTCATACCCGAATGAAACTGGTTAAGCTGAGGGAACTGATGGACTTAGCTTTCACGCTAAATATGCATGTCTGATGTATGGAATGCATGACTGAACTGATTCATGAATGAATTAATAACATAAACATGATGTGCAACTAAAACTGAGCATGATAAGGAAATATGTTAAAAAGATTTGGTACCTTATACTAAATTTGGATTTGCGTAGAAGAGTTGAGGGTATTTGGGTTGCATATCTACCTCTGCTTTCCAAGTGGATCCCTCAACGGACTGATTCTGCCAAAGAACTTTGAATAGTGGAAATTCTTTGTTCCTTAGTCTATGAACTTGATGATCAAGAACTTTGATTTCAACTTTCTCAAGGGAAAGACTGTTCTGAATATCTACACTTTATAAGGGAACAACTACAGCTAGATCACCAATAAACTTTTTCAATAAGAAGACATGGAACACTAGGTATACTGAGGCTAAATCTGAAGGAAACTCAAGTTTGTAAGCTACCTTTCTAAAATAATTGAGAATTCTGAAGGGACGGATATATCGGGGACTGATTTCCCCTTTCTTGCAAAATCTCTTCACTCCCTTCATGGGAGAGATTTTCGAGTGCACAAAATCACCAACCTCAAACTTGACATCCTTTCTCCTCACATCTACATATGATTTCTATCGGCTCTACACATCCTTAAGACTTTCCCTAATCAACTAAACCTTTTCTAACGCATCAAACACCAAGTCAGGCCCTACTACTATAGCCTCACCTAATTCAATCAAAGGCAAATAGTCATCCCAACTACCCTTGAAATCAACCATGCATGCTCTCAACATATCCTTAAGAGTCTGAAAGGTCCTTTCTTCTTGACCATCTGATTGAGGGTGAAAAGTTGAACTGAGGTGGACTTAGGTACCAAGACCCTTTTGGAATGCTTTCTAGAAATGAGAGGTAAACTAACTACCTCTGTATGAGATGATACATAAGGGAACACCGTACAACCTAACCAACTCTCTGAGATAGAGATTGGCATATTCCTTGGATGAATAAGAGGTATGGACTGGTAAGAAATGAGCTGATTTAGTCATCCTTTCTATGATAACCTAAATAGAGTTATGTTGATGACGGGTACGAGAAAAACATGTTACAAAGTCCATGTTCACTTTCTCCCATTTCCACATGGGAATACTGAACTCCTGCATGACCCATTAGATTTCTGGTGCTCAATCTTAACTTTCTGGCATGTAGAGAACTTAGCTACAAACTCTGCAATATCTCTCTTTATACCACTACACCAATAGATCTCCCACAAATCACGGTACATCTTAGTGGCCCTTGGATGAATAGAGTAACACGCACCATTCATTTCTACAAGAATTTATTCCCTTAAATCATCTATACCAGGCATACACAATCTACCCTGACAACACAAAACACCATCTCCCCATTGGGAGAAAACCTCTACTTTTTGATCTCTGACTGATTCTTTTAACTTAACTAGACTGGGATCTCTATCCTACTTTTTCTTTACCTTGAAAACTAGAGATGACTCTAAGCTACTCTACACCCATACATTACCTTCTGCTAAATCGAGTAAACAAACACCTAGTTAGGCAAAAAGATGGACTTTCTAAGCTAACATCATATTACCATCCTCAACATGAGCTACACTACCCATAGATATTCTACTGAGAGCATCTTCCACTATATTGGCCTTGCTGGATGATACAGAATACTTATGTCATAATCCTTCAATAACTCTAACCATATTCTATAATGAAAATTCAAATCTTTCTGAGAGAATACATATTGGAAGCTTTTTTTATTTGTGAACACATCTACATCCACCCCATACAAGTAATGCATCCAAATATTTTAGGCAAATTCCACTGATACTAGCTTAAGATTATGATTCGAATAATTCTTCTTAAGAGGCTTATCTGTCTGGAGGCATAGGCTATGACCTTACATCTCTGCATGAGGAAATAACCCAAACCTACTCTAGATGTATCACAGTACACCACAAAGTCATCTGAACTATTTGGTAGAGTAAGAACTAGGGCTGAGGTGACTTGGGTCTTTAACTCGTGAAAACTCTTCTCGCATAAATCTAACCAATGAAACTTAACTTTGTTCTTAGTCAATCTGGATATGGAGAGGCAATAGATGAAAACCCTTCAAAAAATGATGGTAATAGCCAGCTAAACCCAAGAAACTCCTAATACCTAATGGAGAGATGGATCTAGGATAGTTTCTCACCACTTTTAACTTTTAAGGATCAACTCTAATGCCATCACCAAAAATGATATGGCCAAGGAAAGCTACTAATCTTATCCAAAATTCACACTTACTTAATTTAGCAAACAACTGGTGAGCTCTAAGAGTCTGAAGCATTATGCTGAGATGGTCTGCATGATCGTTTTCGCTATGAGAACAGAGAAGAATGTCATCAATAAAGACTATGATGAACATGTCCAAGTACTGCTTGAACACTCAGTTAATCAAGTCCATGAAGGTTGTTGGGCCATTTGTAAGACCAAAGGACATGACTAGAAATTCTAAGTTACCATACCGAGTTTGGAAAGTTATTTTTGAAATATCACATTCTCTGACTCTAAGCTGATGATAGCCTGATTTGAGGTCTATCTTGGAAAAGTAACTAGCACCCTGAAGTTGGTCGAACAGGTCATCGATTCTAGGAAGTGGATATTTATTCTTTACTATGACGTTGTTCAACTGACAGTAGTCTATGTACATTCTGAGAGAACTATCTTTCTTATGCACTAATAGAGCAAGTACAACCCTTAGGGAGATACTGGGTCTGATGAATCTCTTATCTATGAGATCCTTCAACTATTCTTTTAATTCTTTGAGTTTAGCTGGAGCCACCATATGGCGAAATAGATATAAGCTGAGTATCTGGGAGAAGGTCTATTCCGATGTTGATTTCCCCTTCGGGAACTCTGGATAGATCTTCAGGAAATATATTTAAGAATTCATTCACTATTGGAACTGACTCAAGAGTTGGAGTTTCTGAGTTAGAGTCTTGACTCGCATAAGATAGTAAATACACCCCTTTGATATTATCTTTCTCACTCTTAGGTACGAAATCAACTGACCCCTAAGAGCTGTGGTACTACCCCTTCATCCAAGGACTGGTTCATTTAGAAACTGATAATAAACTATTCTATTTATACAATCAACTGAGGCATAGCATGAGTGGAGCCAATCCATGTCAAGAATGACATTAAAATCTATCATCTCTAACTCTACGAGATCAACTGAGGTAACTTTTTGAGATATTGTGACCGAATAGTTCTTGTTTACCTATCTGGCTACAATGGAAATTCCTACTAGGGTAGACACTGAAAAGAGCTCTGCTAGAGTTTTAGGACTGACTCCAAAATTAATGGCTATATATGTAGTCACAAAAGAAAGAGAAGCTCCAGGGTCTAGTAAATCATAAACATATAAGTGAAAGACCTGCAAAATACCAGTAACTACTTCAGGAGAATTTTTATGATCTTACCAGTATGGAAGAGCATATAATCAATTTGGACATTGACCACTAGTAGCATTAGAAATGACACTCTGTTGAGTTAGATGGCTTAATGGAACTAACGACTAATGGGACTGGCCATATTGGCGTATATCCCCACCTTTATGAGCAACTACCTAACTCTCCTGAATTTCATGACCTAGTTTTCCACTCCCGAAGAACATATCACTACCCGTTCTATACTCACCCTGATGGTGTCTACTACACTTCTGATATAAAGGATTGGTACGAGCACTGTTAACATTGATCTGGGACTTAGAGCCTAGTGCACTATCCCTATTATCATTTCTGAATTTGGGTACTAGGTCACTAGCTGAAAAAGGTAATGGGGCTGAAGACCTTTGATAAAATTGAGGATGGTTACCACCTTTTGACTTTGGCTGATTGAAATTAAAACTACCTATCCTAGCTCTTGTATTTTCTCTCTCCCTCAACTTAATTTTTTCCTCCTCTATCTGTTGATCAAGGACTATCAGCCTAGACAAATCCATCTCACTAATCAGCATTATGGTCCTACACTCCTTGACCACACTATTAGATATGCCAGACACAAACTTACTCATATTGAACCTACTGTCAGCTACCACATGAGCAGCATATCTATCTAACTGAGTGAAATTGAGAGAATAATCCCTCACACTCATGGTGCCTTACCTCAAATTAATAAATTCTAACACATTGGCCTAACCCAACTCTAATGGAAAAAATTTGTCTAAAAAAGTCATGGCAAACTTTTCCCATTCTATAGGCCTTGTATCAACACCTCTATCAAATTTCCACTTCTTAAACCAAGTATTGGATACATCCTACAATTGATATGTAGACAACTCAAAACTCTGACTAGACGTCACCCCATAGATCCTCTTCAGACTTGGATCCCATGAAAGAAAGAATTCATCTGGGTGAAATCCTAAATTCTGGTTATAGTAATATTACCCACTGTATTGGTCAAAATAGCAGCTGGCCATTTAGTTTTTGTTGCTATGGAGTTTGCTATAGTAGTGAAAGCATCCCTAAATTCTTTATAAAGTACATGCTCATCCAAAGGATCTACCTAGATAGGCTAAGGGGTTGGCTGAGTTCTTATTCTTCTTCTATTCTTCTGGGGAGGCATGTTCTATAATCGGAAGGAGGAAACAGATTATACTTATAGTTTAACCTGAGCTCATGCTCAATCACATGACATAAATACTTGAAAGAAGGGAAACTTTTCCTAAACGCCTTGTAGCCTCTCGTCCATAAGTGTGGCGTGCTACACATCTATGTACAAGACTCTACTAGCGGCTTTTAGACTTCCTAGATCACTTTAAAAGCTTAGGCTCTGATACCAAGTTTGAAATGACCAGAGACTACCCCCTAGTCATTACATAGTGCTTATGGTCCTGAGAGACCACAAACTAGCCAATGAGCTGGTACCTACTGTGAGCACTGAATAATGTAATCATGAAAGTGGAAAAATAACTGAAATGCCAAAAGGTTTTAATAATGAAATAACTACTGAATTAGGACACTGATAAAAATACTGAAATATGAATAGTCTGAACTACTAATTGTAGTGTCCGAAAAGCCTCAAAACTGAATACAGTAAGTTGATAGGACAGGCCCCAACTAACACTACTAACTACTGAGATAAAGACATGAAGTAATATAATTTTTCCTCAGATGATGAGGACTCACTACTACTACTGTACTGCTGATAATCTAATAATCTAGGTGTTATCCGGGAACTGAGCGTTAGCACCTATGATATGAGACATCATAGCACAAAAGAAAAGGTATGCGATCAGCACTTTAAATGTGTTGGTATGCTAACTAAAAAGCATCATAAATTTAAATTGAAATACGAAGATTGGGAGAGTCAAAAATTAAGTGTCTGCACTTATGTAATTCTGTTAGATTCAACAAATTTGGATCAAAATATGACACTTGCGGAGGAGATCGTGACAATTTTGAAAGTTGAGATCAAAGAAAATTACATTAGTGAATGATCATTTTAAGAATCATCCAGTTGAGAAAGGAACTTGAGAGACAGATCCAGACTTGTAGAGTAGATATCCCTAAATTTTTTATAGTTCAGGTACCTTTCTTATCCTTACATTTAAAGATGAACATGAGTTTTGGTGGTTAATGATGGAATAATCCTTATGTTAAATTTTTTATTTCGGTGCATTTGGATAATTTTTATCTACGTATAGTAGTTTTATAATATTTTTGGCATGTTATGTGGGTGGAAAAGTTCTCGAGTAGGTTGGCTGACTGTTATATAAGTTTCTACGTTTTTAAAGGTTTTGAAGTTTGTATGGTTGACTTTAGACAACTTTTGGTGTTATCAAGGTCTTATAAGGATTTTGTTAGTTTGGTTAGCTCTGGAATGTCATTTACAGGTTAGTAACATATTTGGTTTAGATTTTGAGGAATTTGTATTGATTTTGAATAATTGATTGGAAAGTTAAAAGTTTAAAGCATAATGTTAAATTCTTATCAACATTTCTTGAGGACGACTTATGTTTAGTGATGTGATAATTTCAGTGAGTTTGGAATTTTTATTTTCAATTGGTTAGCATATTTAGTTTGTGGTCATAAGGTTCTAGCTGAATTTTGATGATCGATTCCTATTTTAAAGATTGATTTGTTCAGCTTAGTGTTGCGGCTAGTGGGACTTAGCAGCACCAAAAGATCCTATTTTCTCCTTTATAGCCTACATCATATTGTGTTTCTGTCCTATGGAGTTAGGCTTAGGAGATTTAGATTCTACTGTAGAGACATGTTTGCATTGGCATACAAATATATGATTCCCCCTTTCGTATGAGCTTGTTATTACTAGATGAGACCTCTCATGTGGAGGTCATTATGGTTAAGTCTAGTACACTAATGTGGGAGTTCTACCGCACCTACGACATTATTCTTGGGACCAAATTTCTAGTTGTGAGGAGATTGATATATCTTTTACAGTGCATTTTCTCAATTTTTTTGACTTTTTGATACCTCGATGTTGGAATATTGAAAAGGTGATTTTTGAGATCTCTGCCTTAGTTCTTATTCTTATACCATTTTTGCACATTCTCCAATGATTTATATATGGTTTCATATTCAAATCTTGGTTTTCCAATTGGAAAAATTTGGCGATTTTTGAGTAAAGTTGAGAATTGATATTTTGATGATTTGAAAGTAATATTTAAATCCATTTTTTTATGAAATTTATATTTAAACTCCTTAATATATGGGTAATATGATTTCATATAAAATTTTAATTTTTCCCTTGTGAGCTCAGGGTTGACTTTTGGATTGACCTTTTGGACTCGAGATTTAAGTATAATAAAATAGGTGTCTATGGTTTCAATTAATCATTTATGATATGTATTTGATCATATTGGGCTTTTTCGAAGACTCTTCTGAAAGATAATATTTTGTTATGGTTTTGTTACTTTATTTAAGGCAAGTTTAGATTTATTTGATTCTTTTTGAAGTGTTTATGTTCTAAATATGTGTATGTGGAGAATGGGGATCGATAAGGCCTATATACGTGAGATAACGAGCATCTATGCGAGTATCAATATTAGCTAAAATGAAATAATCGACTTTTGTAGACCGTCTTTCCTAATTTACTAGCAAGATTGTTGTGAATTATATTTGAAAATGAGTTTTTGTGCATGATAGTTGATAATCTTATTTCTCTTCTAGAGTTTGAGTTGTATTATAGTGATATTTGGTTAGGAAATGAGATTCTTGCCATCTGAATATATGAAAGAATAGAGGTTATATTGATTGTGAAAGCTGATATAGGTAAACATAAGATGGAAATTAAATTGATTCATGGTATAAAATGTTTTTCTTGATATTGTAGTTGATAATTGAGATCGGAGAAACACACTTAAACATTCTATATAGCATTTCCTTAGGATCTGAGTGGCATACTTGTCCAACATTGTATTGATCTAAGGGCACACCATCTTGTACTATATAATGGATCAGAGGACATGCTATCTTTATTTGTACTTTACGAATAGAGGACACATATATCCAGTATATGGAACTAGCGAGTGTATACATAACATATACATTTAATTCATTTACTTATATTTATTGTACGTGGACTAATTTGATGCAAAGAAAAATTATTTGGGTTTCTACCCTTATACTGATTTGAGGTGTGTGATTACTATTTGAATGAGTTATATCCATATCATTTTTGTTTAGCTATTAGCCTAGGTGTTTCCTTCCTGATTATATGTTCATGTGAATTATGTTGGGTAGTTGAAAATTTAGGTAGTTTCTCGCTATCACTTTGAATTAGGGTCGACTAATGTTGTTGCTTAGTAAATATTATTTGGTACTCATATTTGATAATCTCTACACTTTTATTACATGTACTATGATAGTGCTCCTTGTCTCTAATTCAAGGATTGGTTGTGTTGTTAAATCCTTAGATATTTAGAGTTAGCCATTGTTTGATTCCAATGACTATCGGGTCTCGTTTATATTGTTTTTATGTTTATTCCTACATTTTTTGACACTTTGTACTACTTGTTGTATTTATCACTCTTGGAGGCTTGTACCTTGCATCTTCATAGGTTAGTGTTATGTGTTAGAAGAGACTTACCATTATTATTATCCCTCTTTTGTATTTATTTCATTCATTTCTATTGTGGCTTTTTAGGGTTGTCTTGCCTATTGGTGAGTTAGATACATGTCATTACTACCCTTAGTTTTGGGACAGTGACACTGATCTTGTACAACTGAAGCATGTTCCTTTTTCTATTTACATAGACATAGAAAACTTTAGTGTTCCTCTCACCATATCAAAACAATTCATGCTAGATTTTTACCTCAGGTATTTCTTTTCTAAGTGTAAATATTTATCCAAATTGGCCATTTACTTATGGAGACTTTTTGATAAGAATCGAGTTAATATAATAAATTAGGAAAAAATACAGAAGCAAAAATACTAGGATTAAAGGTATGAAATTAAATATAGATGGAATTTGAAAATAGATCCCCAATTTCGAGATCAAGTGCTAAGAGCCATAATTGATCTTAGTATTTAGAATTAGTGAATTAAGACTAATTTTGAAACTAACAGAGTCAATTCAAGAACTTAAATCGAAAGTTATCTAGACCCCTCTTTTGAAGAAATTAAAGATAAAAATTAATATTAGACTAATCACTTTCTTAAATTAACTTTAATAGAAATCAAAAATATCAAATTAAGAATTAATCTTACCTCCGAAATAATAGTTTTTATAAGGTTGCAAGATAAATTTTAATTAGTCACACACAAAGGTCTAAAGAAGGAAAACTTTCAATTAATAATAATATTGTCTTATTGAAAATATCAAAATTCATCCCTACATGTAGGAGAAAATCTATTCCAAATAGAATGAAATTTGGATCTACTTCATGAAAATAATAAATCAAATCTAACTATGACTAAGAAAAACTATTCCATATAGAATGGGATTTGGATCTATTTTTATGAAAATAATAAATAAAATCCTACAAGGACTAGAAAAGTAAGTAAAAATAATTATCAAATTCTCTCCTAAGAAAATAAGAGAAAAGTTTCCAAATTCAGTCAAAACTCATACGAGTCCAATCTTCTTCCTTTTGGGATTGAACTTCAATCATGAAATATGTGTATCAGATAGCCCATTCTTCTCCATAATTGTTGAAATCGTTCGGAATTTTCTTCCTTCATAAGCATGTTCTTGATTTCACATTGAAGCCTAATAATATGAGCTTGAAAATTTGACAAAGGTCTTCATAGGGCTCCTATAACCACATCATTACTCATGGAGTTATCATCCCCTTCTTCCTGAAACGAATTCATCCTCTAATTTTATACGTCATCAAATAATAATAGGTCAGCAACATTGAAAGTAGCACTTACTTGTTAGTCACCGGTCATCTCCACCTTATAAGCATTGTCTCCAATTCGCTCGAGAATTTTGAAGGGTCCATCTCTTCTGGGATGCAATTTTGATTTTCATTTGGAAGAAAATCTTTCTTTGTGCATGTGAATCCAAACTAAGACTCAAGGCTCAAATATGACTTGTTTTCATCATCTGTTTCTTCTTATAGCAACTTGCTCATTCCTTCTTTCAATGGCCAGTCTATTTCTCTCACATATCTTTTTTATCATCTCAAATTTATTCTTCCATCAATACTAGCAATATCATCAGTAGGCAATGACACTAAATCAAGGGGGTAAGGGAATAAAAATCATAAAAAACTTCAAAAGGAGAAAACCTAGTAGAAGAATAAATAGTTTTATTGTAAACAAATTCCACAAATTAGCAAGTGATCCTCCGAAGAAGTTAATTTATTTTTCAAAATATCCCTTAATATGTTACATATTATTCTATTCACCACCTTAGTTTGCTCATCAATTTTTGGCTGACAAAAAGTAGAAAACAATAATTTGGCTCCTAATCTCCCCAAAGAACATGCCAAAAGTGGCTTAAGAACTTAACATCTTTATCACTAATAATAGTTCTAGGTATGCCATCTAATTTAACTTCTTTAACAAACAGATTATCCACAATGAGAAGAATGATTAGTTTTCAAGCATGTAATGAAATGAGCTATTTTACAGAATCTATCCACCAAAACAAAAATAATATATTTATCATACTTTGTTTTTTGAAAACCTAAAATAAAATCCATAGAGATATCTATCCAAGGTGAAATTCAGACAAGTAAAGGTGTATACAACCTATGTGGTAAGACCCTAGACTTAGCATGTTACATTCTAAGAATTTTGCATAAAAATTTTCTACATCCTTACACATGCCAATCCAAAAAAATCAACAAGTATATCTAAGGTCTTTAGCACTCCAAAATTTTAAATAATACCCCCACAATATGCATCTCTTACAAAAACTTCACACAACAAGCAAATTGACACACACAATTATTTATCTTTGAAAAGGAACCCATCATACAGAGTGAACTTTTGAAAGGGTCCCTTCAAACATGCAACATAAGCAACTCTAAAGTATGAATCATCAACATCCAGACTTTTAGTATGATCAAATTCCATTAGATTAGAAGCAAGAGTAGATAAAAGAACATACCTTCGTGATAATGCATCATCTACTACATTGTCCTTACCTTGTTTGTATGAAATCACATAAGAAAACATCTCAATGAACTCCTCCCACTTAGCATGTCACTCACTCAACTTAGCTTGGCTTTTTAAGTATCTCACTAACTCATGGTTAGTATTTATCACAAATTCACGTGGCCATAAGTATTGTTGTCAAGTAGACAAAGCTCTTACCATGGCGTACAACTCACGATCATAAGAAAAATAATTCAATGTATCTCCACTTAATTTCTCTCTTAATCATACAATATTTCATTAGAATGGCCCCTATAACTTTTCTCCTACCATTACATTCAATTCTAAAAGATCTGTCAAAATCAAGTAATTACAATAAAGGAGCAGAGTTTAACTTATGTTTCAAGAAATTAAAAGGTTGCTCTTGTTATGTTCCCTAATTAAATTCTTATCATTTTTAATGGCTTTAGTTATGGGTGAATAAATTGTACTTAAGTCCCTTATAAATCTCCTATAGAATATAGCAAGTCCATGAAAGATCCTAAGTTTCATTTTGCTAATAAGTGTTGGCCATGTTTTATTTCTTTAATTTTATCTCCATCAACTTCAAGACCATACGAGAAAACAACAAAATCAAGAAAGATTACATTATCAATACAAAATGTGCATTGTGAGATATTAGCATAAAACTTTTTCTCTCTTATTACTTTAAAAACTATGCTGAAGTGTTCCACATGTTCTTCATGAGAGTTAGAAAAGGTAAGAATATCATCAAAATAGACCACCACAATCTTTTCATGTAAATCTTTGAAAATATGGTTCATTAACCTCATGAAATTATTAGGTGAATTATTTAATCCAAATGGCATCATAACCACTCATAAAAACCATAATTAATTTGAAAGTGGTTTTTACAATCATCTTTTGGATTCATTTGTATACACTTTTTAAATTAATTTTAAAAAATATATTAAAGCCACACAATTGGTCAATAATTCATCTAGATTAGGAATAAGATAATGATACTTTACAGTTATTTTATTTATGTCATGACAATCCACATATATTCCAAGTTCCATCATTTTTTGGCACTAAGAGCACAAGAATAAAGCATGAGTTCAAACTTACTCTCAGAAATCCCTTTCTAGTAAACACTTTCACTTATCCTTGTAGTTTCCTTGTTTCATTGGTATTGCTTCTACAAGTTGGAGGAAGTTGAGACCCAGGCATAAACATAATTTTATGTTCTATTCCACTCAAAAGAGGTTACCCTTTAGGCATATCCTTAGGAAAGACATTAGCAAAATCTTGCAAATCTTTGAAACAACAGTAGAAAAAAGAGTTAAATAATTAAAGATAACCCTAACCTCCCTATATGTAAGTAATAAAATAGGCATCCCCTCATTTTTCACAAGTAAACACTCTTAAGATTTTGCAAGACAATTTTTTGTAACCCTTATCATCTTTCCTCTCACCAACTCTTTTTTATCACTCTTCCTTTTTGATCTCTCTCCTTATTTTTCCATTATTTCATTCAATATTTGTTGGTCTTCATACACTTAGGAAGGAGTTAAGGGTGATAGAATATACTTTATCCCCTTATGTTCACGAAAGTACTTATTCCTCGTCCAATTATGGAAAACATATCTATCTTATTGTTAGAGTTGACCCAATAAAATATGAGAAGCTTGCATTGGTATAACATCACAAAGAACTTCATTAGAATACTCCCCAATAGAAAAAAAATTAGCATTTTTTACTCTCCTTTAGTTCTCCGTATTCATTCAACCTTTGGAGCTTGTAATTCGTCTTAATTTTTTTGCATGTAATTCCTAATTTGTCCACCGCATCTACACTTACAACATTAGCACAACTATCATTGTCAATAATCTTAAGGAAAATTCTATGTTTTATCCAACATAATGTATGAAAAATATTTTATTTTTGAGCACTATCAAGAACTATAATATTAATGTGCATAATACGCCTACCTACCCACAAAAACTTTCCCTTGTTAATAGGATCCATATAATTTTCGTCCTCTCTCCCAATGCCCTCTTCTTTTTTTACCTCACTTTTTTCAATCTAACATTCTGCCACTATCTTTAATGATTTTAACTCTTATATTTGGAAATTCAAACACCTTATACCCCCTACCTTGATACTTGTGATATTGTAGTGACATTGTCTTGCACTTGAAGGTGTAGAAGGAGTGGTGTTTTTTAAGTTAAAAGCTTTACCTTCATTTTTGGCCACTAATTTAACTTTGACCTTATCATCTTGTTATTTAATAGTTTATCCTCATAGGTTGTCCATGGCTTCTTGGAGTTGTAGTAAACCAATTTTTCCATGAGATAGTAGGTTTCTTCCTTTTATTTTGTTTTTTGACCTCTACAACCAACTCTATTAACTCGTCTAAATCCGCATATTGTTACAATTCTACTAAGTTAGCAATTTCTTTATTTAGCCCATTAATAAACCGAGCCATATTGGTCTCTTCTTCTTCATTACAATTTTCTTGGATCATAGCCATATCCATAACATTAAAGTAATCATGCACAAACATAGATCGTTGCCTCATATTTTGATGACATTTTTGCATATCTCTTTGAACGTGTGATGGAACAAAATGCTTCCTCATAACCCTCCTCATTGTGTCCCATTTTGCAATAGGCAGTTCTACATTGTCTAGTCTGTCTCCACTAAATTTCTTCTACCAAATAGCAGCATAGTCCAACAACTCAACCACCACAAGTTTAACCTTTTTACCTTTAGAGTAGTTATGATGTTTAAATATGGACTCCACCTTCCTCTCTGAATTAAGATATAAGTCCTTTGAAATTAGGCATTGTTATCTTAATGCTACTAATATTGTCATGCTTAACCCTAGCTACTACTGCTCTCTTTTAGTTTCACCTTTGATAAGCTTTCTCCAATTCATTCTCATAGTTGCCAAATGGATCTTAATTTTATTTGAATTTTAAAGCTTGAACAGCTTGACTCCTAGGTTGAAATATTATGTATTGATTCATTTTCCTCGCATTTCCCATGTTCATGGGGTTAAGTAGATTTGGGCGACCTCAAACGTATCGAGTTAGGCAAAAATCCTTATAAGTGCCTATGCTATGTTGTTTTTCAGTCCTAGCATTAGAATTCTTTCTTATTTGATACATCTCCAAAAAGAAAAAAATAATCTCTAAATTTGGATTTTCCCCCCTCTATTGATCTTACCCCTCTTGCTTTTTTCCCCTCGAATTATAACCTTTGGCTAATTTCTTTAGGATTTATATTTTAATCCTACTAATAGAAATCTCTTTATAAGTAAGACATAGAAAGATAAATAAATTTACCAACTCTCAGGTGGACTGAGTGTGGTGAGACAAGAAAAATATCAATTTATGTAAAAAAAAAAAAGCCTAAATTTTTCCTCCACTCTGTTTTCCTTTTTGATGTTGGAAAACAAAAAAGACAATAAATTTAGAGTTTCTTAATTCGCAAGTGAACCCTTTTTATTTTATTTATTAATTGTTTTTTGCTACTATGTAGCTTTTCATTTTAATGTAATAAAAGGACAAAAAGAAATATTTTTTGGGGATCTGAAACTCCTAAGAATTATCAAGAATAAAATCTTGATAGAATTACTCTGATAGAACTTGATAAGAATCGGTTACTTGAGTAAACCAATACAAAATGTGGAAGTGAATATACTAAGACTAAAGACAAGAAATTAAAGATAGATAAAGTTACAGAATAACACTCTAATTTCGAGAATAAATGCTAAGAATTCTAATTAATCTTAGTATTTAAAATAAGAAGATTAAGACTAATTACAATACTAATAGAGTCAATTCAAGAATTAGATCAAAAGTGATCTAAACCTCCATTTTGAAGAAATTAAAGACATCAATTAGTATAAGACTAATCACCTTATTTGTTATCAAATTTAAGAATTGATCTAACCTTCTAAAAATTATTCTTATAATGTTATGGGATAAATTTCAAGTAGTCATACACAAAGGTGTAAAGAAGAGAAACTCTGAATTAATAAAAATGTTGTCTGTTTGAAAATAACAAAATTATGCCCTATATATATGGAAAAAAACTATCCCAAATAGCATAGGATTGAAATCTGCTTTTATGAAAATAGTAAATCAAATCTAACTAGGACGAGGAAAAATCTGCCCTAAATAGCATATGATTAGGATCTATTTTTATGGAAATAATAAATAAAATCCTACTAGGACTAGGAAAATATATAAATAAAATAACCAAAAAGTATCTATACAAAAATAAGAAAAGTTTCTAAATTTAATCAAAACTCATACGAGCCCATTCTTCTTCCTTTAGGGATTGAACTTGAGTGATGAAATATGTGTAGAACTTAACCCATTCTTCTTCATAATTCTTGAACTCATTCTTGAACTCTTCTTTAAATATAAATATCTTCTTTATTTCACATTAAACTCAATAATCTAGGTTTGAGACTTTGATGAAGGTATTCTTAGGGCTTCAATATTCTCATCATTTCGCATAGAGCTATCATTTTCCCTATTAATGTGAATAGGATCTAGTTAAAATTGAGCCTCTTCCACCTGAAAGATGTCCTCAAGAGTGGTACTCTTTTTAAAAATATAAGAAGCAACATCAAATTCTTTATTTTTTGACCAAAAATCATTAACGGTTTTCATATGAAATTGGTTTTCTAGTTTTTATTTTCCTACTCCATGATACCTTTAGTCTAAAAAGTTTTAGATTTGAAAGATCTAATAATTGGAATTGAATCTTGGGAGTCATGAACTCATAGTGGTGATTGATCTGGCCCTTCTTTATCAAATGCTTGGCACCAATAGCATGAAATTCCTCTAACAACTTCTAATTATTAAGAACACTGTTAAGACTTTTGAAAACGCAAGCCTATTTGTTCTTCCATTCCACCAAGTGTAAGTACTTCCAATAAAGTATGTATCAAACAATCTACAGTTATTTATATAGTTTTGAAACTTTTATTTTTTGTAATAAATTTTAGTGGCTAAGCATTACCCCTAGGACTTATCATTAATCATAAGAAGTTGTACATATAGGGGGTATAAAACTTGAACTCCAATCTGAGATTACAAATAAAATGCAAACTACAATAAATGAATTGTGCATAGAATGTTTGTTTATCGCTTTGGAATACTAAGATTTCTCTAAGTATCTCATGTAACCTTTTCAATTTTCTTCTTCTAAAACTTGGCATGCCCAGTTTGTCTAGCTAAAATTATCTTGCTACCTCTAAGAGATGCTGACACCAATAGAAATAATGTTGATGTTAATGTGACGGATGACTGATTTTCGATAAGGCATCAGCTACAAAGTTGGCTTTCTTATAAATATGTCAGTAGATACACAATTGGAACTGTGCAATGAGTTTAAGAAATGATTCAATTAGAGATTGTAGTTTCCATGGGATTGGTATTTTCTATCTTATCTACCTGACCAAGAGTTCAGAGTTCACCTCCAATATAACATATTGAATGTTATTCCTTAGACACCAAGATATTCCCTAGATAGTAGCCTCCACTTCTACTTTAGTTTTGGTCCCCTAGCCCAAAAATGTAGCATAGGCATAAATGAGATCACTATTGTGATCTCTAATGACCCCCCTGTCTCCAATGTTTCCAGGATTAGTGAGAGCAATACCATCAGAATTCAAATCTTACTAGCTGGTGGTTTAGACCAATACATAGTTGTTACTTTTGTCTGTTGTCTGCATTTATCAACATATGTCATCCAGTAGGACCATCTAGTAGGCCAGGAAATGCATGGAAAGCCAGTGTGTAATAAGTGATAGATGTTTTGTAGATGAGAAATTTAACTCTGGGAAGAGCCTACATCACCATCTTATGAGTACTATTATTAGCCTTAGAACTCCATAACTTTAGCAACAAATTTCTAAGTGAAGTTGTGTTATGAATCATCCCCAAAGAAGAAGAGAAATAATGGCAGCTATGCTTAGAAAAGATTTCATTAACAAAGGTATGTGGGATGGTGTCCCATCCAGAAGCAGAACAACAGCCACAGGTAGCAGGAGTAATACCAAATTGGGTGAGTTTATTATTTGTAGGCAATTTTCTTCTCAGAACTATCTAAAGAAGGAAGTAGCATTTAAAAGAGATTAACATGTGCCAGCTATAAGTATTCATCATGGTTTTGTCTCTGTACTCTCTACTTAGTCCCCAGGCAAACAAACAACTAAATTCTCCTCTTGAATTCAGTGTCCAAATAGGAAAATCAGCAACTCCCTCTTTGAAATTAAATAAGAATTTGGGGACAACTTGTAACCATTGTAGGGGAAGATTTGTGATTAATTTTTGAACATTCCATGCACCTTCAGCTATGAATGTTGTAACCTTAACATTGTTTGATCTAATACCATCATCTTTGTAATTATGTAGAGGTCCCAGACCAGACCAATTATCCCACCAAAAGAAGCCTGTACCTGATGTAATTCCCCAGAATGTATAATTTTTAGCTTCCTTCTTGGTTTTCATCATGGCCTTCCATATCAGTGATTGCCCATTGCAGCCTTTCCAGGCCATAGCATTAACTCTCTGATAGTATTTGGCTAGTAAGAAATTGCCCCAAATAGTGTTTCTAGTCCTGAAGATCCACCATTTCTTCAACTACAGATATCTATACATGGAAGCAATATGTCTGATACCAATTTCTCCCTTATTAGTAGGAAAGAAAACTCTTTTCATCCCCAAAAGAAAATAGCAAACAGGCTTACAAGGTTTTTTAGAATAGTCTTGGGGGTATGCATGCTGAAAGGATATGGATGGGAATTGATTGTAGGATATATTTCACTAAGATAGCTTTACCCCAATAACAAAGCAATCTAGATTGCCAACCTAATATTCTAGAAGCAACTTTACTGACCAACCCAGCATAATGACTGATTCTTTATCTACCAATATAGATTGGGAATCCAATGTATGTAATGGGGTTGTGTTTTTGCTAAAGACCAGTTTTAGCTTTAATCTTGTAACAGTGGAGGGAAAAGCTTGATCTATTAATATAAAGTGACTCTTTTCCTTGTTGGTCATTTGGATTGATACCACTTCATAAGATGTCAGAGTATTCATAAATAGTCTCAGGGTTTGTCTTCTGCCAGTAGAGAATATGATTATGTCATCATCAAAACTGAGATAATTAATCTAAAGGCCATGTCTTGACATGTGAAAACTATAATTCTGAGGATTATAGTGCAGTGTATTTACGGCTCTTGACAAAACTTCAGCCCCAAGAATGAATAGAGAAGGAAAGAGGGGGTCACATTACTTTAATCCCCTGGTAGAGTGGAAGAAACCATGTTTGGTACCATTCACCAGCATAGAGTACCAGTTTTTTCGTGGAATCTTCTAAATTATGTTAGTAATTGTCTCATCAAATCCAAATCTTCTCAAAATAAGGCAATTATAAGACAACGACACCTTGTCATAGGCCTTGGATATGTCATGTTTAATGGCCATATTTTGACATACCACTGGTTTCATAATTCCGTTGATGATCTCCTGGGAAAGCATAATATTCTCAGCTATATTTCTAAATCTCACAAAGTAAGACTAGTTATAAGATATAAGAGAAGGTAGGATGAGGGCAATTCTAAGATAGATTAGTTTAGAAATGACCTTGTTAGCAAAGTTACTCTAGCTAATAGGTCTATATTTAGAGAGTTTGTTGGGGTGAGTAACTTTAGTAAGTAAGACTAGACAGGCGTGGGAGAAATATTTAGGCATATTATGACTATAAAATAAAGCTCCCACCACCTGTAGAAGATCCTCCCCTATGATGTGCCAACAAGACTAAAAAAACCCCTCATTCATACCATCAGGACCAGCTGCAGAGTGAGCACTCATTTTAAACACAATCTTCTTCAATTCTTATAGAGTAGGGAAATCCTGTAGGGTATCATTTTTCTCATCTGATACCAGCTTAGGAATATTGACCAAAATCTCTTCCTGTACATGTTTAGCCTTCCCAGTAAATATGTCTTGGAAGTGTGTACATGCAGCAACAGTAATATCAGCATCACCTTAAATCCACTCCCTTTCTTATTTTTTATTTTGTGAATAAACATTCTTTTCCTTCTCCCTTTGATAAGAGCATGAAAGTATTTGGAATTTAAATCTCCAAATTTGAACTAATGAAATTAAGATTTTCTTTCTTAATATAGCATCCTCAACCTTGAGGTGTCTGATGTACTTAGCCTACAGCCTGTGAAACTCTTGTCTATTCCTATCTATGTTGTTTAGGATCAATTTTTCCTCAGCTTCTTTGACTTTCTCTTCATAATTCTTTACATTTTCATAGAAGTCACCAAATTCTACTTTAGACAAATGAGTAAGAGTTGTCATTAATCTCTTTAACTTCTATTGAAATCTCCACATAGGTGTACTTGTACAAGGCTTCTGCCAACAAGTCTCCACTGTGTTTACAAATAAGGGATTGTCTACCCAGCAATCCAGAAATTTTTAGTATTTAATAAGTGAATCCACCCTATCCTGCATCTCCATGAGTAGAGGGTGATGATCAGAACCTATAGAAGATAGATAAGTAATGGTGGACAATGGCATTTTCTCCAACCATGTATTAAAAACCATTGCTCTATCCAATCTTTTACGAATTTTGAACTGGATACCTCTTAAGATTAGACCATATAAATTTGGGACCATGAAAGCCCAAATCAGTTAGCCCACAAGATTTAATTACCCCCAAAAATTTAAAACTTTTTCTCATGTCATAAGGGATGCCACACAGATTTTCATCAACTTTAGTGATTATATTGAAGTCACCAATAGTACACCAAGGTAAAGGTGTTGTAGCTATATGCATTATTTTATTCCACAAGGGTCTTCTTAAAGTGTCTCTACACATAGCATAAACAAATGTCATCAGATAAGTTTGGACTAAAGCACTATGAGAAACTGAGCAGGTAATCTGTTGCTCTTCATTAGCAGTGATGCCTTAAGAGACATCTATTGTCCAAAAGACCCATATTTTGCCATTAGGATTATAAAGAGAATGCTCTATCTTGAGTTTTCTTTTAGCTTCCTCAAGATGTGAATTATTAGAAAAAGGTTCCAAAATTGATATCAAAGAGATTTGATGAATGTTGATCAGTTGCTGAAGTCTCTCCAAAATACCTTACGTAAATATACCCCTTGAATGAGATGACTAATCATTTGGATGTTTAATGACTATGAGACATGGTACAAGGCCAGGTTATGGGTCCAGACATGCTAGACATAGTTGGTTTTGTCCCCTTCTTAGCTCTGAATAAAGACCCCCTAGGTGAAAGCCCATGTTGATTAGTAAGTTGATTAACCTCCATATTATAATCTACTTGATCCGTAGATCAAATACATTATTCACATTGTTATCAATACCCTTTATGTGCTCTAGTTTGCTATTATCTACTTCATCTTCAGAATAAATCACTCTATATTCATCTTTAATCTCCTGAGAAGAGTCAGGAGAATTCCTAAAGACTGGATTTATACTGTGTTGATCACTTCTATTCAAGAATCAGATCCTCTTGAGAATAAGTTTCAGTGTTTGAAGTATCACCTTGAACCATTTCTGGTGCCAACTTATCATGCTACATATCCTCTTAATTAATATCAGTTGAGTTGTTCAGTTGTTTCACCTCACCAATATTATTCATGTTGCTCCCTTCATCACACTCTATATCATCAGGATCCTTAGGCTGTGACATATCTTTGCTAGCCTCCTCAATATTGACTGGACAGTTTTGCTCAGTTCCACCCTGGTCATGTTGAAGGGTGGTAAAAGCATTAGATGTAGATGAAGCAGACTTATCAAGTGGATCCCTTTTATATTTATTTTGCGACATTGGCTTGAATATCATTCTTTTGTTATCCCTACCGTTCTTTTTTTGTTCTACCATTCATTGATAATTGTCTTGCCTTTATCTTCATTTTATGGCTGCATTATATCATGTAAAGTCTGCAACCTTTGACCTATTTGAGGGAATTCATCTGGTAGACCTCCACCCTGATGATCCTCATTTGAAACCAGTTTTTATCTAGGAACCTCAACCTTTCCTTTGACAACACAAGATTTTGCAATATACCTGTGATATTTGTACTATGAACAGCATTCTAGAACCTCTTCATACATAATATGTTGCCATCTACCTTCCCCATATTCATCATCATCATAACCCAACCAAACATGTTCGGGTCTTGTCTTGGTGAGATCAATCTACAACTTAACATTAGCCACACTACCCCTAGTTTTCTTGTAAGTTGCCAGATCAAGAAATAAAACCTTGCCAATAGGGGATAAAAGAGTTGTCAGTACCTCCAAACAATAACAGTGCCAGGGAATCTTAGGCAGACTAACCGATATAGGGACCATTGAAGTTTCTTCTTCAAGGTTAAATATGGGAGTCAACAGTTAAAAATGCATCATCTAACCTTGGATATACATCTTCCCTTTTGACCGTACAGTAGAATGATCATATTATTATCCAAGTCAATGTACAGATGCCTGAACTTAAAGTGAGTGAGTTTGACCTTCCCTTTTAACTCAGTTTACAAAATAAATTATCGCCTAATTACCTTCATCTTGGTCATGTTGTTTTCAAATTTCCCAATTAGAGAAAACTTGTATCTCTTAGCTAATTTGATATTGCAATCCTCAGATCTAAACACAACCACTGGGAGACTTTGTTTGATAGTTATTTTTGGGGGTTCAATTTGAATAAGCTCAGCTTTCATAGCCTCTTGTTCTCTAAACTTTATACCAAAGAATGGGTAACCCTCGCAATGGGAGAATCATGTCCATGATTTGGTTTGTGCCAAACAACAGTAGTACTAGGGGCTCCTACAGATACAAGAATTCCAGTTCTCGGCATAGACATCAAAACATCCATATCGGGTTCCTTATTGACTAGGGGATTCACCATAGCAGGTTTCTCACAATATGGTTGAGTAGATGGAATAGGGAGATTAATACCATCACTATGCATTAGGCAAGTCAGAATGAATTGTAGTTGAATTAGAACCGAATATAACTTCTCTATGGATACTGACTCTGATTAAGCATGTTTTGAATTGAATGTTGGTGCAAGTTGAATTATGTTTTGTGTCACCTCCCCTAGTGTAAAAAGCTTTTCTAACTAAGCTTAATTGAGGATAGCCTGAGCCCATCAAAGCTGATCGACAGAAATTTGAGCTGAATAATCATCCGATTAGGGTACCTATTGAAAGAAGTAAAGCATATATATGGGTAGAGTTTTCTGAGGGGAATGGGTGCAACCATACCAGTCCTGTGAGGAATTGTTCAGTGGTTGAAGAAGCTCCACCGATGGATACGAAGCCATAATACCAACTATAAATGGTGGGAAGTTCAACATATAATTGTCTAGAGAGAGAAAATTTAGAGAGTGATTTTTCTTAAAGCTAGAATTGACTTTGTGCCAATGACAATTTGGTTTTAAAACTCTATATCATAATAAAGACTTCTAATTCACCAAGATTTTCTTCCAAGGATAATATCATATTAAAGCCCCGTCCAATTAACTAGGAGTTAGCATAATGATCAGCAATGTGGTATTGTAAATTCCCCGTTTTATTCTAATTCTAGTATTGAAAACTATGTCCACTACTATAAAAAAATTCCCTCGCTAATTGTTATAATGAACAATGACTCTAATATATTGATTAGTGTCTACAATTATGATTATTTAATATTCTTATTTTGTAAGCAACCAAATCTTCCCTGAACAAATATCCAGAGCAGTATGATGCCCAAAGTTCTTCTACACATATCAATGTTTGATGAATCTTCAAAAAGGTTCCACCAAACCAATCAACCAATACTGGTTTCTTCTTTAGATTAATTAATCTCTCATAAACCTATTCAGTATTGATTGATCAAATATTCAAAAAAAAATCTTGTTTCCTGTAGTTAAAGCTTTTTAGAGGCATTCTTCTTTAATAAAGGTCAAAGAAGAGTTATATCCTTATCTGTATCTTGTACTCTACTTTTTGTTAGTTGGTGTACCCTTTGGTCTTATCAACCTATATGGGATATAAATTATTAATGGTAATTTGATTGATGTTTCTTGTTATGGACTCTATAGTAAAATCTTCATTCTTTCCCTTTTACTAATATAAAATAAATATTGAAGTATTTTGCAATACCTTTAAGTTTTTGAGGTTTAGACTCATTAAATGATAGGCCATTGAATTATATTTCTAATACCACTAGTCTTACCTTAATTCAATATCTTAGTAAGAAGTTTTGGATAAGTTCCCTGAGGGACTGTCAACTGCCAGTGAAAACGACTTTGAAAATAGCCTATTTTCAGACACAATGAGTTATTGTGTGGATTCATTTCCATAACAGTGAGGGATCATAGACTTAGCTCAGTGATGATGAGTTTATCATATGACTTGTTATCACTCCTAATGAGTCGCTAGGTGAACTTGTCGTCACAACAGAAAAAAAATTTAGAAATCAAGTCCCTCACAATGACCCCTGTTTATAATAAGTTATCAGAACCATCATACCATCAGTGGGGGAATTGTTGTAATAACATAAATGGCCCAAGGTGTAGAACCTCTGACAATGATTCTAGGCCATGACTTATTACCCTACCTAATGATTCATTTTTTCCTCCACATTTTAAAAAGGGTTATTTTTAGTTTTTCCCTATTTTTTAACTCCTAACCCACTTTGTTTAGGCTCCCCTTATTATGGTATATAATCCTAAACTTCCACATATTACCTATTAAGTCACAAAATCAATTAAAAATAAGAAAAGGGGTGATCATACTTCTCCAAAGACAAGTTAGGGTTTCTCAACTTCAATTTCAAGTTCCAAGGATTTCTCCAAGACTTCCACCTCTATGTATATGGTATTTCATCAATGGATTCCTTCCATCCTTTGAGTCTTAAGAACATCTCAAGTTCCCAAGTTTATAGCCTCCTTAAGGTTTTGGGTTCTAGTTCAAATATGAGTTTACTTTATCCCTTCAATATTTTCTTATAATGAAACCATGAGTTCATATTTTTGCATAGGAGTGCCATCCTTTCATAATGAGAATCATAAATTTTCCTTTGGTTGATAAATCATTGAGTTGGGATTAAAATATGAATTTCCCTATTAATATTAGCTTTTATTATCATCATGTTTAGTTGTTTTAGTCAAATCTGATGGGTTATGAACTCCTGATACCTAGGGACTTGTGTATATATTAGTTTTTATATATTTAAGAACTTTATATTATCCACAATTGATAATTTTAGAATGATCTCATGATGAGACATTCAATTTATGTTTTAGTGTCTTTCAATCGGGAGTAGTACTTAGCACTGAGTGAACATAGGATGATGGCTTACTCATCAGTTAGGATGAGATCATTAGTGGAAGTACCTAAGTTCAAAAAATATGGTGCTATCATAGGTTATAAGAGGTCATCCATCAGTTGAGGCATGATACCCTAATCCTTTGGGACCTTAATTTAATGGATCCACGCCAGCTAGTGTTGGTACCTTTGGCAAGGCACTGAAACCCTTTAAACTGGGTTTGTAGGTTTGACCCTGATTTGCTCATATTGGGGTTTGTTGGTTATTATTAGCTCCCACAGTCCCTAGTTCATGTTTTAGTTCATGTTTTAGTTTATGTCTCAGTTCAAATTATGCATAACCTTCTATTCAGTTATTTGTTTCATTCGGTGCATGTTTATACTTGGTCTTGCATATAGTTTATCATGTTTCATGTACTCATGTTCAATTTAAACTAGTTAGTTTCCTATCTCACATACTTAGTACATTAAAAGAACTGATCAAATACTTCTTTGTTATATATAATCTCATAATATAGGTTTGGACACTCAGTACAAAAATTGCACTTAGCACATTCCCGTACCACTCAATAGTCTTATGAGTACTCATAATTTAAGGACTATTTAGCTGTTATAAATTTTAGCATTTTATTTTATTTCAGTTAGTTGGAGTTAGTTGAGAGCTTGTCCCAACAACTCATAATGATTTAGAGGCTTTCAGATAGCCAAATATATTTTTAGTTTGTTGACTATTTCATACTATATTAGCATTGATTCAATTACCATTTATTATGAGTTCACTTTCTGTTTAGCTTCCGCCTAGTATTTAGTTTTTCTCAATTATTTTAGTGATATACCAGGCCATAGGTTAGCTTGGGGTCAGTTCTTACTCTAAGCATCATGCTATGACTAAGGATTATTCTCTGGTCATGACAAACTTCACATCAGTTAAAGTAGTCTAGGTTTTCTAAAAGCAAAGTTAAGTAGAATCTTATTCAAGGGTGTGAAGCACACCACATTATGAGCAAGAGGCTATGAAAAGTTTTAGGAATGTTTTACTACTTTCATGATTCATGTTATGTGATAGGTGTAAATTCTATTATAATTATTGTTCTAACTCATCCTTTATTCATTTACATAACATGTCTCCTAATAGAACTAATGGAAGGAGAGATGGACCATCGCAAGTTCCCAAAGACTCTCTGAATAAAACAATCTCTCATGCTAAGTTTAGTGCTACTTTCATAACATTTTCCCAATATATGACCTCTTAGAATAACCTACAGGCTATTGTCTGAACTAACCAAGTAGCAAATACGATGACAACTAGAATTTGGGACGTCACTCGAATTAATCCGCCAGCATTCTATGGGTCTAAATCTAAAGAGGACCCATGGGAGTGTTAATATAGATTTTAAAAATTAACTAAGTAATGGGTGTAAATTTAAGTGAGAGTGATGATTTGGCTGCTTACCAACTACAATAAGTGGCTCATACTTTGTTTAGGTAGTGGAAAGAAGATAGAGGTGCAGATGTAGGGCCATTAGAATGGGATGAGATTGTTGCTGCATTTTTGGACCGATTCATTCCACTTAAGTTAAGGAAAGACAAGGCGCGGGAGTTCATAAACTAGAAGCAAGGAAAATTAAGTGTGAAGGAGTATCTACTCAAACTTACTCAGGTGGCAAGGTATGCTCCATCCATGGTAGTTGAATCTATAGACCGAATGAGCAAGTTTATATCTGGTGTTTCTAAGGACGTGGTGAAAGAGTGTAGAATAACCATGTTGATTAAGGAAATAAACATCTCCAAATTGATTTTCCATGCTTAATAGATTGAGGAAGAGAAGACCAGGGAGAAGAAAAGGAGAATAAGAGGGTTAGAACTGGAAGTATTAATTTATCTCAATCGAGGTTAGATGGTGGAAATCATTCTTAGTTCTACCAAAAATATTCATCCCCAACACCAACTTTTGCCAGTTCTCTAGTGCCCAAATTTAGAAAATATACTCAATATAAAACACCAGTCTCTATGTCCCAAGGTAGTATTAATAGTGCTCACACCAACCCAATTCGCAAGAGATGTGGTAAGAACCACAATGGTGAGTGCATGGATGGTAGTAATGCCTACTTCAGGTGTGGGAAGTTAGGCCATACAGTTAGATATTTCCCAACAATTGCATAGGAGGTAGGAATGATCACTAGTAGAGAAAAAATAACTCTTTAGCAGTTCTAGAAAGTTACCTGACTTAGTAGGGAGCCACCTCTAGTGCAACTGGTGAACATCTTCAGGGTAGGTTCTATGCCTTAAAGGCTCTACAAGATTAGGAGGGTTCTCCTGATGTGGTTACTGGTATGTTTCAAGTCTTTCACCTTCATGTTTATGTATTTTAAGATCCCGAAGCCATACTTTTCTTTGTGAATTACTTTATGGCAGTAGATTTTGGTGTCAGTCCAAAAAAATCATCGAAAAACCTTTCTTAGTTTCCACTCCAGTCGGTAGTTCAATCATATCCAGATGGGTATATGTAAAATACCCAGTCACAGTATCCCAAAAAGTCACTTCAGTCGACATTGTAAAGTTAGACATGACCGGTTTTGATGTCATTCTTGGCATGGATTGGATCCACTCTTTCTATGCCTCAGTTTATTATGGAAATAGATTAGTCCAATTTCAGTTTCCAAATGAGCCAAGATTAAAGTGGAAGGGTAGTACCTCAGTGCCTATAGGTCAGTTTGTTTTGTTTATTAAAGAAAAAAACATTATCTCCACAGATTGCATCTATATATTTCTTGATTCAAGGACTCAAGGTCTGAATTCCCGAGTCTTAAGTCAGTTCCTGTAGTAAATGAATATCCAGAAGTGTTTCCTGAAGATCTTCTCAAAATTTTACCTTTGAAATAGATCTCCTTCTAAATACCTAGCCTATTTTGATTCCACCTTATAGAATGATCCAATTGAGCATAAGAAATTAAAATAACAAAAAAAATATCTCTTAGAAAAGGGTTTTATCAAGACAAGTGTCTCTCTATCAGATGCTCCAGTTCATTTTGCACACAAGAAATATGACTCTCTCGAAATGTGCATCAACAAACGTCACATAAACAAAGTCAAAATCAAGAATAAGTATCCCAACTCCAATATTGATGACTTGTTCAACAAAATTTAGGGTGTTAATTGTTTTTCTAAGATAAACCTTCATCATCCCAGAGTAAGACTTTGTGATATTCTGAAAAATGGCCATCAGAACTAGGTATACTATAAATTTATTATTATGTCTTTAGGACTAACAAATTCTCCTGTAGATCTTATGGACTTGATGAACAGGGTGTTCAAGTAGTACTTTGACATGATTTTTATAGTCTTCATAGATGACATCCTTGTTTATTCTCAAAGTAAAGGTGAACACGCAAATCACTTGAGAATTATCTTGAAGACTCTTAAAGATCACCAGTTATTCGCTAAGTTTACCAAGGGTGAATTTTAGTTTAAATCAGTATCATTTCTTGGTCATATCATTTCTAGTGAAGGCATTTGAGTTGATACTCAAAAGACTAAAGCAATAAGGTATTTGCCTAGAATTATCTCTCCATCAGATATGGGGAGTTTCTTTGGTTTAGCGGTTTACTATAGACAATTTTTTAAGGCTCATCCTCTACTGTTTCTCCCATGTCCAGACTAACTAAGAAAAAATTTGAATTCCAGTGGTCTGATTCTTGCGAGAAGAGATTTTATGAGTTGAAGACTCGACTCACCTCTGCTATAGTTTTTACACTATTGGAGGGTTCATATAGTTTTATGGTATATTTGATGCTTCCAAAGTTAGGCTTGGTTGTGTATTGATGCAGCGGGGCAAGGTTATAACATATGCCTCTATAAAAATCAAGACTCGTGAGAAAAACTACCTAACTCAGGATCTTGATTTAGAGGTGGAATCAGTCGTGTTTGCCTTAAAAATTTGAAGGAATTATCTTTATGGGGTTCATGTTGATGTTTTTATTGATTTTAAGAGTATTTAGTATGTGTTAAGCCAAAAGGATCTAAATCTTTGTCTGAGAAGGTGAATAGAGTTTTTGAAAGACTATGATATGAGTATCTTGTACTTACCGGGTAAGGGAAATGTTGTGGCTAACACCCTTAGATGATTTTCTATGAGGAGTGTTTCTCACGTAGAGGATGATAAAAAAGAGTTACTTTGTGAGGTTCATCATCTTTATAGGTTGGGAGTTTGGTTTTTTGATTCAACTGTAGGTAGTACCTAGGTACAAAATGGTTCAAAATCTTCTTTAGTTGTTAAGGTGAAATAAAAGCAAGATAGAGATCCTATTTTGCAAAAGTTGAAAGAGGCAATACGGAAAAATAATATTGAGGTTTTCTCCCAAAGGGGATACGGTGTTCTTCGTTGTTCAGGTAGATTATATTTTCCAGCTGTGAATGAGTTGAGGTAGTGAATATTAGCAGAAGCTCACAGTTCCCAATATTCTATTTGCTTAGGATCTACTAAGATGTATCATGACTTGCAAGAAGTCTATTGGTGGAATAATATGAAGATAGATATTGCAAAATTTATGGCTAAGTGTCCAAATTTCCAACAAGTTTGAGTACCACATACCTAGTTGTATACTTCTAAAATTTAGTATTCCTACATGGCAGTAGGACGTGGTAAATATGGCCTTTATTATAGGATTGCCTCGTACTTATCGACATCATTCTTCTATTTAGGTTGTCATGGACATAATGACTAAGTTGGCCAACTTATTTCTAGTTAACTCTTCAGCCTCAGTCAAAGAATATGCTAAGCTCTATATTAGGTAGTTCATGAAGTTGCATGGGGTCTCTTTAACCATTATCTCAGATAGAGGTACAAAGTTCACCATTCAATATTGAAAGAGTTTTCAGAAGGGTCTTGCTACCTAAGTTCATCTTAGAATAGTTGTTCACCTGCAAAAAGATGGTCAGACAGAGAGGATGTCACGACCAAAACCAGGTCCTGGCCATGACGAGCATTTCAAACCATAGAGTCCCGAAACACCCCTATTTGTCTGATAATCAAGCACATAATTGACATGATCAAAGTAATGCGAAAGAAACTCAATATAACAGAAACATGGTCAAGAATCATATGAAAAAAAATGGGGAATAGGGTCCCACAATCTAAATCAACATCTCTAAAATTGTCTGTGAAATCTCTACTACATGACTAAAACAATGTCTATCTGAAAACTGGGACAAAACCCCCAGCAGACCCCTAAAACCGAATATAAGATAAAAAGACGGAAGGACATAAGACCTTCTGAAACATAAAAGGCTCACCATTTATTTCTACAACTCTGTCCGAAAGATCTACTGATTCTCTTGACCCCTAGACTGGGCCTCTGAACCTGAGAGGTTGGAGAAGGAATGGGGTCAGCAAAAAAGTACTGGCACGCAGAGATATCAAAGCAAAAAACATAATATTTTTACAAAATATAGTTGAGAGCCATTATAAAGCAATTTCGTATCAAATCATTTGAAAACACATGGGTGTAATGCAATAGTTTTTCTCAACAATAATGAAATGCAACTAAGCTAGGTGGAATACCCTACATAATTTACACCAACTGTCAAACCTCGGTTTCCACCGAGATTAGAGTATAAGTGAGGGAGAGACACACAAGACCACACAGCATGGTGTCTCGACCCAATGGTAGTGCCCAAGATTACTTGGCTCGGGCTCCTACCTATAGTCCCAATTTGGGAATGACATAAACTCAAGTACACAAGATCTCTTAGCCTGGTAACAATATTTCATGTCGGCAAACACGTTATTCCAGCGATGAGCCCTTATGTCTCAAACGCTTTCTTCGGGCATCCACCTTTCTCATGTAAAATCAATGCATTCAAATTTCATTTTTTTTATTCAATCACATATCATATTTTGAAGGGTATCATCATACCCGACTTACAAGTCATTAATATCACATCCATATATGCATAATCATGTAAAAACTAAGGTGCTTCATCATTTACAAGTGGTGAACAATATTTATTTCAAATTCATGCTCTCTTTTGTTAATCACAATACAATATGGAGTATCGAAACATTATCATGGGAATTTGAAAACAATTCATTATTCATATTTATCAAACTTCTATGTAAAATCTCAAATCACATATGCATGGTTTCAACCATTGAACTATATAGTCAAACAATTCCCATGACATGAAGAAAATGACTTAGAAATCATATTGAAAGCAAGAAACTAGAATTTGATTGAAAAACCCCATATAAAATCATGCATCTTCACAAAACTACACCCATGAGATTTTTGGATAACACCAGTATCTCTATTTCCAAGGATAATAGATGTTTCTTGAAGCTTGCGGATTGGTGATTCCAAATATGTAATTATCTTTGAAAACTTGCAGTCAAATCTTGAACTATTTGGGTTATTTTATTTTGAAACCCTAAGGAGAATCTTGAGCACTTTTGATGAAGGAATAAGTATTTTGGGGTCCTTGGAACTAAATCTCGTGTTTTAGGGCTAAGTAAGGGTGGAAAAGGACCACTTTGTCCTCAACACGGAGTGTTTAAATTCCCAAAATTCCTTACATAGGCGCCGCCCATCCCGTTGCCTATGTTCACATAGGCGCCGCGTAGGCTATCACTTATGTTTACATAGGCTCCACCTAGGCTATCGCATATGTTTAAATAGGCGCCACCTAGGCGCCGCCTAGGCTGTTGCCTATATGTAATTATCTTTGGAAACCTACGGTTAAATCTTGAACTATTTGGGTTTTTTAATTTTGAAACCCTAAGGAGAATTTTAAGAACTTTTGATGAAAGAATGAGTATTTTAGGGTCCTTGGAACTAAATCTCGTGTTCTAGGGCTAAGTAAGGGTGGAAAAGGACCACTTTGTCCTCAACACGTAGTGTTTAAATTACCAGAATTCCTTACTTAGGCACCGTCCATCCCGTTGCCTATGTTCATATAGGCGCCGCCTAGACTATCACCTATGTTTACATAGGCTCCGCCTAGGCTATTGCCTATGATTTCCAGTGGCCATGGGCTATTGGTTAGGAGACGCTTATCACTTTGAAGGGCCATAACTTCTTGCTCGGGTGTTGGATTTTAGCGAAATTGGTATCGTTGAAAGCTAACTCAAATACCTATCATTTGACACATAGTAGGATTCCTAATTCAACATACACAGAGAGTTATGGTCGATGGAAGCTGACACCCTTTACAATGTCTAATAAAACTTAGTCGATCGAAAAAGTTTCAACTCGTCTTTAAGTTGAAGGACCTCTATGGTCAAAATTCAAGATTGAGCAGATTCACATGCTACACAATAATTAACATGCCGTATTCGCATAGGAATTTATGGCTTTGGGATTAGCAACGCATCGAAATCATGGTTTTTATTGTAGCCCAAAAATGCGGGGCATTACATTACCCCCCTTAGGATCATTCGTCCCCGAATGATGATGTGGGACACACACAGACACGATTTCAAGCATAATAACGGATTAGGAAACATAAGATAGGAATAGTACCTTCTGTCTCCTCCTCCATCGAAGCAAACAAATTGGGTTATCTAATTCTCATGTCATCTTCTAACTCCTAAGTTGCTTCTTTGACTTTCTGATACCTCCACAGTACCTTTACTGAGGCTATCTCTTTTCTCCTCAGCTTTCAAATTTGGCGATCTAAAATTTCAATGGGCTCTTCTTCGTAAGGAAACAAGTCTGTCACTTTGATATCCTCTACTGGCCATACCATAGGATGATCTCCAATATATTTCTTCAACATGGATACATGGAATACCGGATGAACGGAACCCAAACTTGCAGGCAATTCTAACTCATATTCAACTGTACCAATCTTCTTCAAAATCTAATATGTCCCGACATAACGAGGGCGCAATTTACCCCTTTTTCAAAACTGCATGACTCATTTTATAGGAGAAACCTTGAGAAACACCCAATCAAGAATTTCAAACTCTAGTTCTCTTCTCTGAACATCGGCATAGGACTTCTAATGACTATGAGCAGTCTTGAGTTGTTCTCTAATGATTTTCACTTTCTCCATCGCCTGATGAACAAGATTAGGCCCATACAATTGGGTCTCACCCACTTCATACCATCCTATTGGAGACCTACATCTCCTTCCATACAAAGCCTCAAAAGGAGCCATCTTAATTCTGGCATGGTAGCTATTATTGTAAGCGAATTCAACTAATGGTAGGTGATCTACCCAACTACCTTTGAAATAAATGATGCATGCCCTCAACATATCTTTGAGGGTCTGAATGGTACGCTCAGCTTGCCCATCCGTCTGATGGTGGAAAGTTGTGCTCAAATTGACTTGTGTACCTAAACCCTTTTGAAAGGATCTCCAAAACTGAGATAAAAATTGTGTATCTCTATCGGATATAAAGGACACTGGTGCTCCATGCAATCAAAATATCTCCTCAATGTAAATCACCTTTCCCAAATAATTAGTCCTCACAGGCAAAAAGTGGGCTAACTTGGTCAACCGATCTACAATCACACATATAGAATTATACTGGTTTAGGGATCTCGAAATTCCTGTAATAAAGTTATATTTTTCATCTCCCACTTCCATAAAGGCAGGGCTATCTCTTGGGAAGTACCACCCAGCCTCATGTTTTCTACCTTCACTTGTTGAGAGTTCAAACACTTGGACACAAAATCAGCTACATCACGTTTCATGTTATTCCACCAATACAAGGTTTTCAGATCATGGTACATCTTAGTAAATCCTGGGTAAATGACATACCTCGAAGAATGCGCCTCATTAAAGATTCATTCCCGTAGCCCATCGACATTCGAAACGCATAACCTACCCTGAAATCTCAGAATACCTTCGCCACCAATTTCAAACGACATAACCTTTTGTTGACTCACATCTTTCTTAATTTGCATCAAGTTGGGATCTTCAACCTGCTTCTCCTTAACTTCAGCACAAAGAGATGACTTAGCTAACTCATGAACAATCACCCCTCCATCTTCAGAATCTTAGAGTCGCACTCCCAGACTTGCAATGCGGTGAATATCCTTTACCATCTCTTTCTGTCCTTCTTCTACATAAGAAAGGTTGCCCATAGAAAACCTGCTGAGGGTGTTGGTTACAATATTTGCCTTGCCCAGATGGTAATACAGACTCATATCATAGTCTTTCAAAAGCTCTATCCAACGCCTCTGCCTGAGGTTTAATTCTTTTTGTGAGAAAACATACTGTAAACTCTTATGGTCAGTATAAATATAAATATACACTCCATAGAGATAGTGCCTCCAGATTCTAAGTGCAAATACCACGACTGCTAACTCCAAGTCATGAGTGAGGTAATTGCGCTCATGCACCTTTAACTGCCTAGATGCATAAGCTATCACCTTATCATACTGCATCAATACACAACCAAGTCCCACACAGGATGCATTTCAATAAACCACAAAATTATCTACACCCTCGGGAAGGGTCAAAATAGGAGCAGTAGTCAGCTTTTCCTTAAACTTCTCAAAACTATTTTCACACAAGTCAGACCACTTAAACTTCATCTTTTTCTGAGTCAGTTTAGTAAGCAGAGCAGCTATGGAAGAAAAACTCTCTATGAACCTTTTGTAATACCCCGCCAAACCCAAGAAGCTCCGAATATCGGTTGGAGTCATGGGTCTAGGCCCTTTTCTCACTGCTTCAACTTTTTGGGGATCCACTCTTATCCCATCACTTGATACAATATGCCCCTGGAAGGCAATAGCGTCTAACCAGAATTCACACTTTGAAAATTTGGCATACAACTGATGATCCTTAAGGATCTGAAGGATAATTCAGAGGTGATTGGCGTGATCCTCTTTAATCATAGAATAGATCAGAATATCATCAATAAATACAATGACGAACAAGTCAAGAAACTGATGGAACACTCTATTCATAAGATCCATGAAGGCTGCAGGGGCGTTAGTCAACCCAAAGGATATGACTAGAAATTTATAGTGACCATATCGGGTTCGAAAGGCTGTCTTGGGTATGTCTGACTCCCTAACCTTCAAATGATGATAACCCGAATGAAGATTTACTTTTAAAAAGCACTTGGCACCCTGAAGTTGGTCAGAAAGGTTGTCAATCCTAGTAAGAGGATATTTATTTTTAATCGTGACCTTATTCAACTGACGGTAGTCTATGCACATCCGAAGGGTCCCATCCTTCTTTCGTATGAAGAGCACGGGTGCACCCCATGGGGAAAAACTAAGATGAATAAAAACTTTGTCTAAGAGGTCTGCAAGCTATTCTTTTAACTCCTTTAGTTCTGCGGGAGCCATTCTATATGGCGGAATAGAAATAGGACATGTTTCTGGCAACACATCAATGCCAAAATCTATCTCCCTATCAGGGGGTATCCCTGGGAGATCTTCAGGAAAGACTTCTAGGAATTCATTCACTACAGGGACTGAATGCAGAGAAAGGTTTCCAACTTTTGAATCTTTTACTCGGATTAGATGATACATATAACCTTTGCAGATAAACTTTCAGGCTATAAGATAAGAGATAAAGTGACCTCTAGGTTCCATAGAACTCCCAACCCATATAACTGGTGTCTCATTCAGGAAAGAAAAAGTGACCTTTCGGGTTCTACAATCAAGGGTGGCATAACACGAATGGAGCCAGTCCATCCCAAAGATGGTATTAAAATCTATCATATCCAGTTCTATAAGGTCTGCCATAGTGTTTCTACTACGAATAGACATGAGACAATTTCTATATACCCTTCTAGCAACAACAGAATCACCTATAGGAGTAGAAATAGAGAAGGGTTCTACAATAACTTTGGGCTCAAACCCGAAACTAACAGCCACGTAAGGGTTCACATAGGATAAAGTAGACCCGGGATCATGCAATACATAAACATCACGAGAAAAGATTCGTAACATACCAGTGACAACATCTGGTGAAGCTTTCGCCTCCTGGCAGTTAGTCAAAGAATATAACCGGTTACGACCGCTTTTGGAAGCTAAAGGGGCACCCTTAGAAAAAGGAGTTGTAGAGGCAGATTCGGACTTAGCCCCCCCCCCCCCCCCCCACGTATTTACTCCAGCAGATGGACAATTTCTCTGAAGGTGACCCACTTTGCAACAAGTCTAGCTATGTCTTCCCTCAAACTAGAACTTCCCTAGATGATTCCTTCCGCAAACCTCACACTTCAGACGAGTACGCCGCTGCTGGTCCATACTACCCTGAGACTGTGTACCTAGCTTTGGACCCATGAGGAGTCTGAAAACTATGAGTTTGTCTGTCTGTCGGTGGTATGGGTGTTGGGGCGCTGGCTGCTGACTATACATTATTCCAAAAATTCTTTTTCTTCAACCACTTATTACCCCAGCTACCACTCTGCAGCTGACTCTAGTTTTAATCCGCAGATCTAGCTCTTTTAGCCTGTCTATCTTTCTCTTTAGATTCAGCAATCTTTTTCTTCTTCTCTTCCCCTTGTTGCATATGAATGGTCAGTCGAGCAAAGTCTAAATCCTTATTCAACATAGCCCCCTGGCACTCAATTACTAGGTCATCAGTAAGGTCGAATACAAATTTCCTCATCCAGACACACATATTACTAGTCAACTCTGGTGCATAGCGGGCTAGTTTATTAAACTTCAAAGTGTACTCCTGGACACTCATACTGCCCTACTTCAGATTCATAAACTCTTCTGCTTTGGCCTCCCTCAACTCCAGATGAAAGAATCGATCAAGGAAAGCTTCAACAAATTCTCCCAAAATTGTGGGCTCAGCAATTTCACCTTTTTTATCTTCCCAGTTGACATACCCTTGATTCGCAACGTCCTTAAGCTGATAGGTTGCTAGCTCCACACCTTAAACCTCATCCACATACATCACCTTAAAGATCTTTTCCATCTCATCTATGAACTCCTATGGATCTTCCTCCACCTTGGTGCCAGTGAACTTAGGTGGGTTCATCTTCATGAAATGTCTGACTCTAGTATCCTCAGATGTAAAAGATGCAGACCTAACATCTACCAATAATTGAGCCTGGTTAGCTACCAACTGTGTCAGCATATGAATAGATCGTCTGAATTCTGCATTTGAAATATCTCCCTGAGCAGTTGAGGGACGGTTGGCATTAGTCTGTGGAGCCCGAGGTGGACTGGTCAGGATTGGAGGGACTTCTGGAGAAGGGATAAATTTTGGAGTGTGAGCCCTATTATGGTCCGCATCGCATGGGTGGGACGGACCTCATCTGCCTGAGTATTTTGATTGATGATATGACGTAGAGGCATAACTGCGTTTCTGAAACACAAGTTATCATTGATTAGGGGACAGTTCAGACTCTGAAGCAGGAACTAACTGAAAAAGAAGGGAATTATTTCCTAAATGCCTAGCAGCCTCTTGCTTATAAGTGTGGCGTGCTATACACCAATAAATAATACTCTACCTGACATGATTTTGCAGACACCCTGGGACCATGAATCGTGCTTTGATACCAAGTTTGTCACAACCTGAACTAGAGTCTGTCCATGACAAGTATTTCAAACCATGGAGGCCCGAAACACCCCTATCTATCTAATTATCATGCACATAATTCATATGATCAAAGTAATGCGGAAGAGACACAATATAATGGAAACATGGTCAAGAATTATATGAAAACAAAAATGGAGAATAGTTTCCCACAATCTAAATCAACATCTCTAAAACCGTCTGCGAAATCTCTACTACATGACTGAAACCATGTCTATCTAAAAACAGGGACAAGACCCCCAGCAGACCTCCAAAACTGAATATAAGATAAAAGGACTGTAGGACATAAGACCTTCCAAAACATAGAAGGCTCACCACTTGTCTCTGCAACTCTGTCTAAAAGATCTACGGATTCTCTTGACCCCTAGACTGGCCCTCTGAACCTGAGAGGATGAAGAAGGGAGGTGGTCAGCACAAAATTACTGGCAAGCAGAGATATCAAAGAAAAACTTAATATTTTTACAAAATATAGTTGAGAGCCATTATAAAGCAATTTTGTATCAAATCATTTGAAAACACATGGGTGCAATGCAATAGTTTTTCTCAACAATAATGAAATGCAATTGAGCTAGTTGGAATACCCTTCATAATTTACACCAACTGTCAAACCTCGTTTTCCGCCGAGATTAGAGTATAAGTAATGGAGATACACACAAGACCACACAGCATGGTGTCTCGACCCAATGGTAGTACCCAAGATCACTTGGCTCGGGCTCCTACCTATAGTCCCAATTTGGGAATGACATGAAGTCAAGTACATAAGATTGCTTAGCCTGGTACCAATATTTCATGTCGGCAAACACGTTATTCCAGTGATGAACCCTTGTGTCTCAAACGCTTTCTTCGAGCATCCACCTTTCTCATGTAAAATCAATGCATTCAAATTTCATTTTTTTATTCAATCATATATTGTATTTTGAATGGTATCATCATACTCGACTTACCAGTCATCAATATCACATCCACATATGCATAATCGTGTAAAAACCAAGGTGCTTCATCATTTACAAGTGGTGAACAATATTTATTTCAAATTCATGGTCTCTTTTGTTGATTACAATACAATATGGAGTATCGAAACATTATCATGGGAATTTGAAAATAATTCATCATTCATATTTATCAAACTTCCATGGAAAATCTCAAATCACATATGCATGGTTTCAACCATTGAAGTATATAGGCAAACAATTCCCAAGACATGAAGAAAATAACATAGAAATCATATTGAAATCAAGATATTAGCATTTGATTGAAAACGCCCCCATTTAAAAGCAAGCATGTTCACAAAACTACACCCATGAGATTTTCGGATAACCCCACGTACCTCTATTTCAAAGGATAATAGATGTTTCTTGAAGCTTGCGGATTGGTGATTCCAAATATGTAATCATCTTTTAAAACCTATGGTCAAATCTTGAACTACTTGGGTTTTTTTATTTTGAAACCCTAAGGAGAATCTTGAGCACTTTTGATGAAAGAATGAGTATTTTGGGGTCCTTGGAACTAAATCTCCTGTTTTAGGGTTAAGTATGGGTGGAAAAGGACCACTTTTTCCTCAACACGGAGTTTTTAGATTACCAAAATTCCTTACATAGGCACCACTCATCCCGTTGTCTATGTTCACATAGGCGCTGCCTATGTTCACATAGGCGCTGCCTACGCTATCACCTATGTTTACATAGGCACCGCCTAGGCTATCTCCTATGTTTACATAGGATCCTCCTAGTCTATCTCCTATGTTTACATAGGTGCCCCCTAGGCTATTGTCTATGCTTTTCAGCTGCCATGGGCGATTGGTTAGGCGACGCTTATCACTTTAAAGGGTCATAAATTCTTGGTCGGGTATTGGATTTTAGCCAAATTAGTATCGTTGGAAATCTAACTCGAATACTATCATTTGACATATAGTAGGCTTCCTAATTCAACATACACAGAGAGTTATGGTCGATGGAAGATGACACACTTTGCAACTTCTACTAAAACTTAGTCGATCAAAATAGTTTCAACTTGTCCTTGATTTGAAGGACCTCTATGGTCTAAATTCAAGCTTGAGTGGATTCACATGCTACACAATAATTAACATGCCATATTGGCATAGGATTTTATTGCTTCGGGATTAGCAACACATTGAATTCATGGTTTTTATTCTATCCTAAAAATGCGAGGCATTATAGAAGACCATTCAGACATTAAAGAAAATGTTAAGGGCATGTGTGATTAATTTCAAAGGTAGTTGGGATGATCAGTTTTCTTTTATTGAGTTTGCCTATAACAATGGTTATCACTCCAGTATTTAGATAGCCCCATTTGAGGATCTTTATGGTAGGAGGTTTAGATATCCAATTGGTTAGTTTGAGGTAGGTAAAAATACCTTGATAGGGCTAGAGTTGGTGCATGAGGTGGTTACAAAGGTTCAAATGATTAGAAAAAGGTGAAAAATAGCTAAAAGTCATTAGAAATCCTTTGCAAATATGAGGAGAAGGGAGCTTGAGCTTGATGTTAGTGATTTCGCTACTCGAAAAAAATTTCCCATAAAAGGGGTGAAAAGCTTTGTTAAGAGAGGAAATTTCATCCCCCATTATGTTAGTCCTTATAAGATTTTGAATTGATGAAGTAAGGTGGCCTATGAGTTTGAACTGCATGTAGTACTAGCGTTAGTACATTTAGTTTTCTATGATTCCTTGTTGATGAAATACATTGGTGATCTAGCCTCGCCAGTCCTTTTAGAAAGGGTAGGTGTGGAAAATAGCCTCTCTTATGAAGAGGCCCTAATTGAGGTCCTTGACTGTCAAATTCGTAGGCTGAGGAATAAAGAGGTCGCTATGGTAAAGGTTCTACGAAAAAATTAGTTAGTTGAGGGAGCTACATGGGAAGTAGAGGTGGATTTGTTGGCCAAGTTTCCCCACTTTTCTTTTAGAAAGCAGTCCCAACTTGATGTAATAGTTCCCTTAATTAATTAGTTAATTCTTCCATTTCTACCTCAAACTATTTAGCTATTTTAATGTCATAGAATTCATTCATGAGTTCAATTTAGTTCAAGCAGCATCCATGGAATTAGATATTAGATCATGGTTCAGCTCATAACTATTCACTGCAAATATCACAGCTTTTCTGCTAATGCTTTAGCTTAGTCTGTTTTATTTGGGGATGAATGATTTCAAAGGGAGATATTGTACTACCCTTTGTTTTTAAGCTCTAGGCCCATAATATAGGCAATTGAATTAGTATTATAATTTCACTAGTCTTTTCTTAATCCTATATCATACTAAGAAGTTCTGGAAAATTTTCTAGAGGGACTATTAACTGTCAGTGACAAGGACTCAAGAAATAGTCCATTGTTAGACACAATGATTCATTATGTGGAGTCATTTCCACTATAGTGAGGGATCTGAGGTTTCAGATCAGTGGTGACAAGTTTAGTATATGACTTGTTATCAGTCCTAATGAGTCATTAGACTCATCATCCTGATAGATAAAAATCTAGAAATCAAGTCTCTAAGAATAACTCTTCCTAATGATCCGTTATCATACCCAATGAGTCATTAGAAGGGAAGTCATTTTCATAACAGAAAGGTCCCAAGGTTTAAAACCTCTAACAATAATTCCAAGCCATGACTTTTTACCTAACCTAACAAGATTTTACCTCAATTATTACGAGTAATATTTACTTTTTCCAACATGTATTACAAAGGGTTTTTTAGTCTTTTGCCATTTGTTTAAATCCTAACCCACATCATTTAGGCTTCCCCAAGGGTGGTATGTAAGCCTAAGCTACCTCAAATTCCCTGTTAAGTCACAAAATCAATTGAAACCAAGAAAAGAGATGATTATTCTTCTCCCAAGTTATGGTTTCTCAACTTCAAGTTCAAATTCCAAGGATTTCTCCAAGGCTTCCACCTCCGAGTATGTGGGATTTCATAAATGGATTACTTTAATCCACTGAGTCCTAAAAAATCTCAAATTGCCAGGTTTATTTCCTACTTATGGTTTTAGGTTCCAGGTCAAATATGAGTTTACTTAAACCCTTTGGTTTATTTTTTTTGTGAAACCAAGATTACATGTTTTCCCCATAGGAGTAGCATCCTTTCAAACTCAAAAACATAAATTTCCCTTTGGTTGATAAATCACTGTGTTTTTCTTAAATTATGAAATTCCTTATTATGATCAACTTTTATTATCATCATGTTCAGTTTCATTAGTCAAAGCTGGTGGGTTATGAATGCCTAATACCCAGGGACGCATGCATATATCAGCTTACATGTCTTAGTGAACATCATATTATCCATATTTTATAATTTCAGAATAATATCATGATGGATAGTTTAGTTTATGTTTTTATATCTTACAATTGGGAGTAGTATTTAGCACCGAGTGAATGCAGGAACAATGACTCACTCTTCAGATAGGATGATACTGTTAGTAGAAGCCCATAAGTTTTAATAATATGGTGTTTCATAGGTTATAAGGGGTCACCCATCAGTTAAGGCATGACACCCTAGTCCTTTGGGAGCTCAGCTTAGTGTATCCATCCCAGGCAGTGTTGGTATCCTTGACAAGGTACTAATGCCTTGCCAACTAGGGTTACAAGTTGGATACTGATTTTTAAATATTAAGTTATGTCAGTTATTGTTAGCTCCTATAGTCCTCCATTTATGTTTCAATTTATGTCTTGGTTCAGATTATGCATGACCTTGTATTCGGTTATTCAGTTTCATGCAATACATATTTATACTTAGTCTTACAAATAGTTTATCATGTTTCATTCATTCATGTTAAGTTTATACTAGATAGTTTCCTATATTGCATACTCAGTATATTCAAAGTATTGATTGTATACTTTTTTTGCTATATTATCTCATAATATAGGTTCGAACGTTCATTTCTCGGATAACACTTAGCATGTTCCCAGACCACTCAGCCGCAAATTGGTAAGTCCTCATTATTCACGGACTAGTTATCAGTGATTTATTTTGGCATTTAATTTTATATTAGTTTGTTGGAGTAGTTGTGGGCTTTTCCTAACCATTTATTACGATTTAGAAGCTTTGAGATAGTCAGATATGTTTTCAGGTTGTTGAGTATTTCAAACTATATTATCTTTGTTCCATTAACATTTATTATCTATTTACTTTCAGTTTAGCTTTCGCCCGATATTTTAGTGTTTCTCTTATATTTTAGTGATATGTCAGGCCATGGGTTAGCTTAGGATCACTAATGACTATAAGCATTGTGTTACGACTATAGTCATTCTTGGGTCATGACATATTTATGTGAATCTATGCAGGTATGTAGACCTCTATACTCTCATCCCTTGATTTTTATTGTAAGCCCTTACTATATGTATCATCTATATTCTCGTTTAATATCTTCTCTTCCATCTCCTCCATTTTTATATTCTCACTCTCTTTGTTTTTTTCAACCACTAGATTTGTAGATATGTTCTCCATCTTCTCAGACTTGGACTTTTATCCATAGTTTTTTGAGAATTCTATGGACTTGTTGATTGGTATTTCCTTATTATGTTTGTTCTCAGGTTGATGTTTTCACTACTATTCTACTCACTACTTTATTTAGTCATTGAAGTATGTTCTTTGGTAGTGAATAGGAGATCAATATATTTTTTATCTTTGGGAAATCCATCTTGGCTAATAACTGTGGGTTGGTGCTGCATTTGTTCTTTTTTATTGTTTGATATCATATCCTTGCTATTCATTTCTTGGTATCCTCTTTATCTCTCTTATGAGTATGTTCCTTTTATAATGGATCAAGTTGACCAATTTCATTTATCCTTGTTCATTCTACAAAACTCTCCTACTTATTCTTTGATGTTTTGGTTAGGTCAATGAAAGTTTGACCTAGTATTTGTGTAAACTAATTGCTCCCTGTAATTTGACCTTTTGCCACTCCTAAAAAGGAATCAACTCATGCTCTGCATGACACACTTTCTCCATTTTATGGATCCTTATTACCCTATGCACTCAATATCGTTTCATGATTTTGAGTATCTTCTCATTTTCTTCTTTATCAAAAGAATCAAAGGAGTTTTTAATTTGTATATTTGAATATGAGTTCACTGGAGTGTCTTTTGTGAGGCTCATACCTTTATTTAGTGTGAAAATCCTCGTACGCTTTATATCATTCTATCATTGCTTTTGTTGTTGTCTGCCTCTTCCTTGGAATGGATTCTCCTTTCCTTTTGTCATCTATCTACCCTCTTGTCTCTAATTTTGAGGCCCACCACTTTTCCACTTGTTATCATTCTTGTCCCCTTCTCATTTTGATGGTTCTCATCGAAAATCACATCTTTATGGATCTTTAATTTTGGATAAAGCAGGAAACATTATGTTACCTTTTGCCTTTGAACTCTGCAAGATTTTCAGTACTTTGGGACGTAATTGTGTCTAATCTTTATCTAGGTTGATATAATTTCCCTGGAACTAGACTTCTTGAGTAAAAAACTAATACATTTAAGTTAATCTCTCAATAGATCCTTTTCTACCGAAACCTTGGTACAAATAGGACTAGATTTGTTTTAGTGGACATAAAAACATGTAATGACTAAACTCAAATTGTGATGGCATCTATCATAAACCCATGATAGATAAACCTACCCAATACTCAACAATGAACAAATGAAGTAAATAAACAAAAAAGATAGTAACAATAGTAATCGGTTTTAACTGGATCATCAACCTACCTCAAGAAGTGTAAGTCACACGGTACAAGCCTCTAGGAGAAATAGATACAACAATAGATCCAAGAATCTTCAAATATGGAAATAAACACAAAAGTAAAGATAGATGAGATTTTCAACAATCTTTGTGCCTCAAATAAACGACAACATTCATTTTCTCCCAAAGGCCATGGAAAATAACCAATAATACCATGGAATACAACAGAATATCAAATGATAGGAAAACCCATCAAAAATCATGGAACACCAGTCTAAAAAATCACTTTGATTCTTTTATCATCTACACAAATACACCAGTACACATATATATGCTTATTATCTCAACTATATTGGACCCCATGTCACGATTACTCCCTATAAACAATACTAACACAAGACATGTTGAAAAAAAGTCTAAAAACTCTCAACTTTCCTTTAAAGATGTTTGAATAGTCAAACTGAAGCTTTATCTACTGAATAGAAAACAAACAAGCCCAATCTGATCATAAAACCATAGATACTCATATTGTTATACTTAACTTTGGACCCAAAAAGGCAATCCTAAGCTCATAAGGAAAAAACTAGAATTTTATTTGAAAATAATGTTATCAATAATTTAAGGTATTCATATATGAACTATCATTGAAAGAAAAGTTATAATCGACCTTAAAGTCATCCAATTACTGTCATGACCTAATTTACGAGTCATGACAGTACCTACTAAATTCCTCCAGTAGGTAAGCCAAACCATAAATCGAAGCTATTGCAATAGATTAATCTTATAGTAATTTCCCAACATGGATAAAATTTCAAGAACACCATTTATAAATAACAATGATTCTAGATATAATAAACAATTGATGCAATATACCAATCTCGTGACCTGGTAAAGCCAGTACAAGAGTATCTTATAGTATCAATACAACTTGAAATATATAGGAATAGTTAATACATCTATCTGAAATAAAAGACCGAATATCAAGATAGAGCAGAAATGGGTGACTCAAACTCTAAAAGATCACCCTATCTATATAAATCAATCACCACATGAATGCCGATCAACGGTGGAAACTAGTACTCGGTTCTACACCAAAAAGGTATAGAAGTATAGTATGAGTACCAAAAAATAGATTTTCTGCAGGGATCATTATTACACTCAGCTAAATAATAATATAAGTCTAATAAAATGCAAGATAACATAACTAAGTCAAGGTACATAAATAAACCTGAATCATCTCCAACACCATTGTACATAATCTATAAGTACCAAGAATAGTATCATTATATAAGATCACACAGGAAATTATAAACTATAAAATTGACTCTCATACGTCAACTGGTGCAAAAAAGTAAGGAACTTAACACAGCCTCCCATACGACAGAAGAGTACACTCAAGAGAGAATAAGCAATCAGCCAATGTTATAACTAACCTTCATTGTCATTACATGGTCATTCCACAATTTAACCACTTTCCATAATGTTACCATCATTTAATAACCTTATCATCGTTACTCACTAATCACTATTTATTAGCTAATCATCACTTATTAACCAACCCATTTGATTACCAAAGTCTATTTATGTCATCTAATATTACAACTATTTTCTCATATTTTGACATACCCAAATTGCTACCTTTCAATCTCACATCTCGATATTGTCAATCACAAAATGTATGTATCCACACTCGATCTGGTAAATACAGTCAACATCTATACTTGAACTGATAAATTATCAATAGCCAGATTGAACCAGTAAATATGATCAATATTCAGACTTGAACAGGTAAATATAATGAATATTCGGACTTGAACTGGTAAATAATAAATAGTCCTATAGTCATCCTCCAGACTCAGACCGAGTGTATATAATCATCAACATAATCATCTTCCAGACTCGAGCCAGATAAATATATATATATATATATAAATATATAAATGTCTAATCCACATCATAAATAGTATCATTAATATCCATAAATAATAGCATAATCAATAGGTGTCAACCCTCACATAACCCAAGATAACCATCAAGTATTAATATTTCTCAATATTACTTGACACACACTTCCAAGAGTCTAATAAACACAAAAGGGTTTACATAACTAACATGCGCCATAGCCTAAAGTGGATTAAGAGTTCACTTCTAATCCTCAAGTACCATTTTAGACAAAATCTACCCAAACTAGGCTTAAGTTATCTAAATCCATTTTTAGATGTACAACTAGCCATAATTATTCCTAAGATAAAGATTCATTCTAAATACGTTAGCTGAGACACATAGAAACTAAGGCAACCTTCAAGGGTGTAAGAAACTAAGGCGAAGCTTACCCTAAACATGAGTAACTAAATCATTATTATCTAACTTGAGAGATCTAAGCATTATCATTCCAAGCATGAGAAATGAATCCTAGTTCCCCTAAGGTATGAGGAACAAGCTAAGTATTTCAAACTTATGATGTCAAATTAGCCTAAACATCCAACTAACCCTAACTCTTGCATTTTATCAATCTAATACCTAAACCATCCTAGATCCAACAAACATACTATGATTTAGCTCAATATATCAAGGAATAATTTGCCTACCACGTCGCCTAAGGAAGCTCAACGAACCACTAAACCACTATTTTTCCTGTTCGAGAAGCCTCCTTAAGATGCCAAGCGATCATAAACACATTGTACTCATCAGTAAGAGAATAACAATACCCATATTTCACCATTGTGCTTTGGCTACAAAAATCATGTCAAAACCCATGTGGGTCCCACTTACAGAAAACATATTTCAAAAAACAATCCAACATACTATCAAGATCAAGGAATCATAACCCAAAAATATTTGGCAAAAAATAAGCTAAATTGAGGCAAAAATGAAGAACTAAAGGTTTTGGGGTTTTGAGTAAATAATCAAGAGACTTCACCAAGAAAATCGTAAATTCTAACCATAAATTGTATGATAATGAAATTAAATCTTATTTTATCTTCCCAATCACCACCAATCTTTAATTTTAAGCTCTCATACTATTTAGGATTCTTAGGTGTCAAGAGAATGATGAAAGATGCCCAAAATCATTGAAAATGGCTCAATTTATACCTATTCCAGGCCTTGGCAGTCTCTATCGTGATCGTTAGATGTGTAATCGCACTACCTCCGACCTATTATCTAAGTCAAAATCACAACAGGACACTATAATTGCACCATCTTCCATAACAAGGATACAACAATTATGGCCCTTGGCTGGCTGCACCAGCTAACTACTATTCAAGTCTCCACGACCTCTAGAAATTTATTTGGAATCCCATATACGCAAGTGAACAATATTATCCCAGATATTATGGAGCACTCATATTTTCCATCTGGGGTTATTTTGATAAAATATGGGTCCCACACCCATATTTTAATTTATTAACTTTCTGACTAATAGGTCAAAGTAAGCTCGGGTGCCTCGAGACCCAAGCCAAAGGTCTAAATAACCTAAAGTCATAACTTCAAAGCTTCTGGTATAGTTAAAATTTGCATACGAGATTGTTTTACTAAATTTTTTTCTCAATGACCATTTGGAAATAACAAAGAATTCAAAATAGGGAATTGGCTCTAACAATCAAATAAACTACTCTGTAACTGAACTGTCAATCCCAGCAAGTCATAAATGACTTGGTGCAGCTATGTAAAACCTTTAACAGTGAAAATAAGTAGAAATATTTAAATTGACATGAAGGGTCATTACAATATCCACTACTAAAGGAACTTTCATCCCTGAAAGATAAATATTAGGATATACTTGATGTCTTAAATAGCTAAGGATACTGGGTTTCTATATCACTCTCAATCTCCCAAGTGTCCTTCTCTACTAAGTGGTGCCTCCACAGAACCTTATGTCATGAGTATCTAGGCTATTTCCTTGATTCGCAAGCATTTCCAGCATTTTGAGCCTTCCCACAATATCTATAGGTCATTTATGACTTAACGAAACATTCATTTTGATTATTAGATAGTTCGTTTGGATTTTAGGTTTATTTCATTATATTTGAGCATTCGTTGGTTAGGATTTAGTATCATACCAAAACTTTTAGTTGATGACCTCAAATTCTAACAGAACACATGCAAGTGTACATGGTCTACCAAGTAGTAAATTGGACGTCAAGAAACCAAATATAGATTCCACAGGGACTTGTTTAGACAACAATTTAATTCTAGTTCACAATTTAGATAATTTAGTTCAAGAGCAACCAAAAAGAGAGTTGGGAAATTATAATTGAAAGTAATGTAACAGTGCATAAAGTAAAAGTCTTTGAACAATCAATGGAGTAAAGGCCAAGGTTAAAGCACTTTGAACAATCATGCTATGTTATTGAACTTCAGTCATTAACTTTCTTATCTTGGTTGTTTATTCATAGGGTTAACTGCATGAGCATGGTCTCCCAGCCTCTAATCTTTTACCTAATTTAGACATTACAACTACATTGTTGAGTGGGGATGCAAGAATCCAATTAAGTGTTTTAAATCTATCATCCTACATTTGAATAAAGTAAAGCATCTAAGTACATCCCTTTCGTAGACACTAATTCACCTTTCTTATTTTATAAAGAAATAAGAGCCATACGTTGTTCATCTCTATGTTCTTTCCCCCTATTCCCTCTTTCGAGATCAGAAGGTAGACATTTGATATATTTTTTGGGTGATGAATCTATCAAATAGTTAAATTAAAGATAAACACAAAACCAATAATGATAAGACAAATTAAACAAACTTAATTCAAAATAATAGTACTCATGTTCTTGTCTTTAACCCCAAAAAGGAGGTTTCTAGCCACTCATAGTCATAATCATGATCCAAAAGCTTTAATACATGATATAATCTAAAAAAAAAAGCTAAAGGAATTATTTAAAACCTAATAAAACTTGTAGTAGCAGATCCTTGATGTTCCAAGACGTCCAAAGATAATTAAAAATGTGTACAATTATGTATTTATAGAAAACGGGTAATCCAAATCCGTGTTGGACAAGGATTCCAACAATTTGAGAGCATGAAAGTAGAGGGGGTGTCGCGTTGTATGTTGCACCGCTCTATATGGGGTTGAGCCTGCTGTAGAACGCCGCTCCAGCTAGGGTTAATCCTATTTTAGAGCCATGTTATGGCTAGGATATTGTGGGCTCATCCCCTCATCACACTGGAAGTTCCTTCAAGGATTTTGGTTAAGTGTTAATCGTCCAATCTTTAATCCCTTAACTTGGGGTGTATTTCCCATAAAATTGTAGCCTTTATATCATCAATATATCACCATATTCATCTCAAAAAGCTTCCTACATAATCACACACCATGAATTGGTGATCATAACAACACAATATTCATGACAATGAATCAAAACAAGAGCTAAAACTAGGCTAGTTCATGTTAATCTTCAACTTATTGTTTCGACTCTTGACTTATTCAAACTAAACTTTATACATTACCAACAAGTTATTCCACTTATAATTACTCATTTAAACCATAAAAAATTCTTTAAACACAATATAATCCAATGGGATTGACTAGACAACCACCTAGCTCAAGCTAGTAACGCTAGTTTCCACGATTGAACTCTAAATGACTCATGTAAGTACAAACTTGTTTGGAATTCACTGTGAACATTATAATCACGCACTTTGATACTTAGATCAATATTTAGCTCATTATCAACCCATATAGCATACAAATCATGCTCAAAACAAGGTTAATAAGACTAGAATAGTGACATAAGAATGCATAAATACACCCAACATCACCACCCCATACTTAAACCTTGTTTGACATAGAATAACTCTTAACTATAAGCATCACCAACTAAGGAGACTCTATAATTCTAATGCCTGAAAGACACCCAACATAGTAATATAATGACTACAAAGAATGCAATTACTACACAAAGCATGTAACAACACAATTGAAAGCTTATGAACACTACTCCAAAACAAACTAACCTCAAGAATTGACTCACCTAGTTGGCAAACTCATGCTTATCGTTCAATAAAGGACATCATACCAATCACCCATATTCATCAAATATGTTCCCCTCAATATAAGAGAGTTACCCATAATTACAGACATAGAAGAATTTTATAAAATAATGGGTACAAGAATCAAATTACGCTCACTCTCACAAGGAATTCAGAAGTTACACATAATGAACCACAGGCTCTCTCTTAGCGTAGTGCTCCACTAATATTAAAATGATGAATCTTAGGATCAAATAGGTCTTTTTCGGGTTATAATAAAGGATAAGGGCTGGGTAGGAACTATTTAGAATGAATAGTGACTATCTTCCCGAAGCGCTTTAATACATAACTTTTCACAATTAAAACCAATCTCCAACAACCAAATTATACTATTTTTTTCTACCCTTTTCTTTTATTTTCACCCCATCTTTTTAAGCTCATTTACGTAGTATTTTATGTACAACTTATTCAATTTGAACAAATTTTTACTCTTTTTCATTAATGAACTCCCCACCATAACACATTACAACTCTTTTTGAACACCAATAACTCTCTCTTTTAGGGCTTTAGTTTCACCTTTTTCTTTTTCACTTTCATACTCCCAAGTCAATTGATTTTGCATTTAAGCGCCTAGGAGCTTTAAATCAAATTATGGTCTATCAAAGAAAGGTATTAGGCTACCCATGAGGCTGCCAAAGAAAAAAAAACTAAAGGCTCAACGGGGCTTACTTGGATTAAGCACAGAGGTAGGTCAAAAAGAGGGTATAAAACAAGGCTATCAAAGAAATGCCTGTATCATCTCCTAAAGCCATACACTTTATTTCGCATTGCATACACACTGGGTAAGTTCTAGACATCACATACAACACGAAATATACAAATACCTCATACCCATATGGAACATGCTTGAGTCACATAGTATCATCATAAACTCCCAACCAAATAATATGTATTCAAATGTAAGCCAAAAAGTACAAGAGTAACAAAAATGAGCCTAAGAGTCTTAAAAGTAGCATTTCACTCATTCAAAATGCTTTTACCATACAAATACTTGCACCATGAAATCAACTATAAAACCAACAAGAATATTTTACACAAAAAATTTTAAATTGAGCCAAAAATCGGTAATTTTCTTACCCCTCACTTAAAAATCTGCTTTGTCCCCAAAGTAAATTTTTAAAGAGATAGAAATACTCCCCGAGGGCTCTAGGCCTAGATAGTAGCATCTTTACATGTAAAAGAGGTATGTAGGACCCTATACTAAATCTTCGCCATGCTCCTTAACTTAGGTTTCCGGTACTCAGACTTTCCATCACCCTGTGACTCAATAAAAAACTAAAACTACAAGAAGTACAAAAAACTAAAAACTACTAAAATTAAAACATACCTACTTAACTTGGGTTGCCTCCAAACTAGAGCTTGGTTTAGTGTCGCGACATGAACTAACTTACGGCTTTGTCATTCTCTTTCCTTCTTTTTCTTACACTTGGTTTCCATCTTCTTATTCTTTTCACCCATATTGGGTGTGAACTCTCAAGGGTACCTAATTTTTTAAATTTAGCCTTTTCAGGCTCATCAATTTCCATTATTTTAGGTTGCGGTATTGGGGACTTGGGTCTCTCAATGAGGGCGTTTGAAGAGGCCCTTGATGGATTAACCACCCCACTCTCATTCTCTTCAATTACAGAGATCATGCACAAGTTTTTATAGTAGAACAGTGTGTTAAGCAACTTATAAACTTTAAATACCGCCTCTTCATCCTCCAACCTTATTTTTAGTGTGCCCTTTTTTACATCAATCAACGTTCCTCCCGTCGCTAAGAATGGATGCCCCAAGATGATTAGTACCTGTTCGTATACCCCAAGATGATTAGTACTTGTTCGTCTGCCTAAACTTTTAACACAATAAAGTCAGTAGGAATAACAAATTTACCAACCTTTATGAGGACATCCTATATCACTCCTTTCGGGAAAGCTATGGTCCCGTTCGCCAACTACAATAGTACAGAGTTTAGTATAGGTTTCCCCCAACATAATATATTGAACAAAGATAGGGGAATCAAGTTGACACTTGCCCCAAAATCACTAAGTACCTTCACCTCCTCGCTGTTGCCAATCTTAATGGGGAGAATAAACTTCCCTGGGTCTTTAAGCTTTTTTCGCATATTTTGAGTAGCCATAAAACTACACTCTTCAGTGAATGTTACCACCTTCACATCCTGTAATTTAACTTTATTAGAAACCATATCCCTTAAGTACTTAACATACTTGCGAAGACCCTACAAAACATCTAACAAAGGTAAGTTAATGTCAAGCTCCCTGAATGTATGAAAGAAATTCTTAAACATTGCATCCACTTTAGCTTTTCTTTCCCTCTAAGGGAAATAAAGTGATGACATCTTCTTCTACTCTTCTGTAGCATTTTTTTCTTTTGAGTACTCAGACTTCTTTGATTTTTTAGCAACTCTATCATTTACCTATGGATGAGTCAAATATGTAACTACCACATTTGTTGCCTTGGGAAGTTCTCCATAAAACTCTTTACCTCAAAGTGATTGCCATAACTCAACAACAACAACAACAACAACAAACCCAGTGTATTCCCACCTTGTGGGGTCTGGGGGGGTAAGATGTACGCAGTCCATACCTCTACCTCTAAAGAAGTAGAAAGGTTGTTTCCGATAGACCCCCGGCTCAAGACACAAGATACCACACAAATACAAAGTAAAGCACCGAACAAGGTTACAAGATTACCTAACATAACATGCATAACATAAATACGACATAAATACGGCAGCCATAAGTAAAAGAAAAAGAAAACAGAAAGGAAACAGAGGAAAGCACCCAGATTCGTACTAAAACAAGGAACAAGGAACACGGAATCATAACCAGGATACTACCCCCAGCAAGTAATTCCCTACACTCGCAACCCAAACTGGCCCTAGTCCTCTACCCTAATTCGCGTCCTCCAGACTTTCCTATCTAGGGTCATGTCCTAGGAGAGCTGTAACTGCTCCATGTCCCGCCTAATCACCTCACCCTAGTACTTCTTCGGCCTACCCCTACCCCTCCTAAAACCATCCAACGCTAGCCTCTCACACCTACGAACCGGGGCATCCATGCCCCTCCTCTTCACGTGTCTGAACCAGCTCAATCAGACTTCCCGCATCTTGCACTCCACTGGAGTCACACCAACCTTCTCCCTGATAGTCTCATTCCGAACTCTATCCCCTCTAGTCAGCCCACACATCCAGCGCAACATCCGCATCTCTGCTACCTTTATTTTTTGGATGTGGGAATTCTTAACTGGCCAACATTCGGCTCCATACAACATGGTCGAACGGACTACCACCCTGTAGAATTTTCCTTTAAGCTTGGACGGCACCTTCTTATCACATAACACCCCCGACGTAAGCTTCCATTTCATCCATCCCGCCCCAATACGGTGCGAGACATCCTCGTCAATCTCACTGTTACCCTGGATCACGGACCCGAGATACTTAAAACTATCCCTCTTACATACTGTCTGTGATTCCAGCTTCACTACCACCTCATCCTCCAGCCTTACGTCATTAAACTTGTATTCCAAATACTCTGTTTTGCTTCTTCTCAACCTGAACCCTTTAGACTCAAGGGTTTGTCTCCACACCTCTAATTTATCATTCACACCCCCTCGAGTCTCATCAATCAAAACTATATCGTCCGCAAAAAGCATACACCACGGCACCTCCCCTTGAATACACCGCGTCAACACATCCATCACCAAAGCAAATAAAAAGGGACTAAGAGTAGATCCCTGATGCAATCCTGTCAAGACGGTGAAATGCTCTGAGTCTCCTCCCGCAGTCCTCACCTGAGTTTTTTCTCCCTCATACATGTCCTTAATTGCTCTGATATATGCCTGCGGGACTCCACTCACCTCCAAGCACCTCCAAATCACTTCCCTAGGGACTTTGTCGTATGCCTTCTCCAGGTCGATAAACACCATGTGCAGGTCCTTCTTCCTTTCCCTATACTGTTCCACCAGTCTTTGTACTAGGTGAATTGCCTCCATTGTCGAGCGGCCAGGCATAAACCCAAACTGGTTTTCTGAAATAAACAATATCCGTCTCAGCCTCGCCTCGACCACTCTCTCCCAAATCTTCATAGAGTGACTCAATAACTTAATCCCCCTATAGTTATTGCAACTCTGGACGTCCCCCTTATTCTTATAGAGAGGGATCATAGTACTCCACCTCCAAGCCTCGGGCATCTTTGCCATCTTGAAAATTTCATTGAACAATCCAGTCAACCACCTTACACCAGCCTCCCCAACGAACTTCCAAAACTCCACCGGTATCTCATCTGGCCCCGTCGTCCTACCCCTTCGCATCCTGCGAACAGCCTCTCTAACCTCTTCTACCCTAAAACGTCTACAATAACTAAAATCTCGACACTCCTCTGAGTGCTCCAGTTCCCCTTGCTCAATATCTCTATCCCCTTCGTCGTTCAAGAGCCTATGAAAGTACGACTGCCATCTATCCTTAATGTGGCCGTCCTCTACCAACACTCTATCGTCCTCCCCGTTAATGCACCTCTCCTGGTCGAGGTCACGCCCCTTGCTCTCCCTAGCCTTAGCGAGTCTAAACAACTTTTTCTCGCCTTCTTTCCCCTGTAAACCGGCATACAAGCTCTCAAAAGTGGTCATCTTAGCTGCCTTGACAGCTGACTTAGCCTCCTTCCTAGCTAGCTTGTACTCCTTCCTGTTTACCCGCTTCTCTTCTTCGTCCTTACTCTCAACCAACTTAGCATACGCCCCTTTCTTGGTCCCCACTTTTTTCTCCACTTCTTCATTCCACCACCAATCCCCTCGATGGTTCCCGGCTCGGCCCCTAGAAACACCTAACACCTCAGTTGCATTCTCCCTGATGCACCTCACCGCCCTATCCCACATACTATCCACGTCCCCCCTACACTCCTACACCCCCATTGCCGCCAACTCCTCTCCTATCTCCCACGCCTTCACTGGCGTCAAGATGCCCCACTTAATTCTAGGTCTACCCTCCTTACTTCTCCTCTTTCTATTCTTCTTTATACCAAAATCCATAACCAAGAGCCTATGCTGGGTCGAAAGATTCTCACTCGGGATAACCTTACAGTCCTTACACAGCACCCTGTCCCCTTTCCGAAGCAATAGAAAGTCAATCTGGGTCCTGGCTATCGCACTTCGAAAGGTGATCAAGTGATCATCCTTCTTCGGGATTCTCGAGTTCACCACCACCAGCCCAAAGGCCTTGCAAACTCCAATAGAGTAGTCCCCTCTTCATTTCTGTACCCAAAACCAAAACCACCATGCACATCACCAAAGCCTCCCAGTAATGCCCCGATGTGCCCATTGAAATCTCCTGCTACAACAATCTTCTTCGAGCTAGGCACGCCTCTCACCACCTCCTCCAAAGACTCCTAAAACTGCATCTTCTCCTCCCTCTCCGAGCCCACTTGGGGCGCATAGGCACTACACACGTTCGGGGTAAACCCCCGGATAACCAACTTAATAGTCATCAACCTATCGTTGATCCTCTTCACCTCTACGACCTGACCTCTAAGCTCTTCATCTACTAAGATGCCAACTCCATTCCTACGCCTCTCGCTCCCAGAGTACCACAGCTTGTAACCATCCACATCCCTAGCCTTAGACCCTACCCACTTGGTCTCTTGGACACACGCAATATTGATCCTCCTCTTCCTAATGATCTTCACAAGTTCTATGGACTTACCCTGAAGGGTCCCTATATTCTAAGACCCAACCCTCAGCCTACCATCACTATCCATACGCCCTCCTATACCACCCCCGCGGCCAAACCTTGGCCTTCCTCCCACTCCCGCCCTATCCTCATCCCCCGCGCCCACAACAACCCCATGCCCCAAACCCCTCGAACATGACCCTATCCTACCATTACCGCCCACAACCACTACTACGAGAAAATATAAGAAAATATAAAAATGTAAACGATGGTAGAAACAGAGCAGCAGCAAGAAATACAAGGCACACGAATCACACGCAAGTCAAGGTACAGGGGATAATACTAGCATAATATAAAGAATGAAATAACAAAGGTTAGAAGTCACCGGGTGGCCGATCGGCGGCTGGAGACCGAGCTGCAGATTGCTGGGGACCGGACGGCGACGGCTGTTGTGACCGGGCATCGGCTGCTGGATCTGCGGGAGGGGGTCTCACCGGAGCTGGAGACCGAAAGGGGGGGCTGCTGGATCTCACTGGAGCCGACGGGTGGGGGAATCGCCAGAGCTGGCGACCGACGGAAAGAGAGGCTGGGGCCGGCTGGTGGGTGCACCGGAGCTGGAGAGCGAGGGGGGGTCTGCTGGATTTCAGCGATGGCGACTGCGCCGAAGGTCGGTGATGTCGATGGCGACGGCGACGGCAATGGGGGGTCTGCCGGAGGTCGGTGCCGATGGTCGGCGATGGCGATGGCGACGGCGACGGCGATGGGGTCGGCGCCGGAGGTCGGTGACAGGACTGGGGACGGCGACGGTGTCGGGACTTGGGACCGGGGGGGAGAGAGTTACGAGATAGAGTGGGGGAGAGCGGTTAGAAGGGAGCCGTTTGGATCAAGTAGACGATAGAAGTTTTTGGTGTTCTCCCCTACAATACTGTAAATCAATTATAATAGTTCAGAGAAGATGAAAAATTGCAAAGGGATACTAAGATGTATTCTTTTAATATTTGGAACTTAATCCTTGATACTTTTCATTTTCTGTCCTGCGCCGACAAACAACTGCAGAAAGGCATTCAATTGATCTACTAGACCTCGTGATTGCCATAACTCATTTTTTTATTTTTGTTTCTCTAGGTAACCCACCTTAAGGCCTGGTATACAGTGTCTTTTGTAACAACCCCAACTATAACTCTAAACATCTTGTGGCAGCTTGTTGAATTTTTATTTTTTCCTTATTAATTTTCATATCCGTAGCCATGTATGCTTGACCAGCCAAAATCTATTTCATCAATTCTCTCAAGTTGCTATTTGATTGATTTTATTGAGCATGTTGCTATTGAAATTGTTGTGGCTAGGCATTTCATTATTGATTCGGTGTTTAAGTTTGCCACTTCATGTTATAAGCATTACCATAATTTGGCCTTTGAGCATTGCCCACATACATCACCAATTCTGGATTTAAAGCACATATATTTGCTAAATGGTCGCTATTACCGCAAACTTCACACCAACCTGTAGCTTATTAGATTACATTTACTGTGGCCACAAGTTGTCCTACTCCCAACTTTAGACTGTTTATTTGATTTTGCAATGTAGAGATCTGAGCAGATATGATAGTGAATTAATCATACTCTAATACACCTTCAATTCTTTTTATAGCACTTCTCAAGTATGAATGCCACTCAGGATTTCCTTGGGCTATGCGGTTCAATAAAATATGTAGCTCATCATATATCATCTCGAGAGCTTAACCACCTACAGCCGAATCTAGCAAAATTTTTGTATTGTGATCAAGATCCTCTACAAAAGTATGAGAAAGTACCTTATTACACTTTTGATGGAGTGTATAGTCCCGTAGAACTGCTTTGAAGTGATTCCAAGCATGATAAAGATTATCATGTAGCTTTTATTTAAAGCATACCATGTCACTGCGAATTCTCGCAGTCTTACCAGACAAGAAAAACCAAATAAGGAATTTTCTGGCCATGTCATCCCATGATGTGATGGAACTTGCTGGTTTCGTATTCAACCATATTTTTGGTTCCATAATCAGTTAAAAGGGGAAAAATGTCATCCTCAATAGTTTATATTCACACCCGTAGGAATGAATGTGTCACTGATTTCTAGAAAAATTCTGCAAGTGGACCATTGGATCTTCATGTGAAAGCCCTGTGAACTGTCTACTACTAATCAGAGTTGTACCATATTTTGTTTAAGATCAAAATTACATCCATATGTCGTCTTCTAAAATGGGGAGGTCAAATTGGTTGAAAATGGGATTGCCACTTCTTGACTGTCCTACGGGCTGTTTTTTCATTAGCAAGGATGGTAGGATTCTCTTGGTCTTTTGAGATTTAAGGAATACAGGGGAGAAGGGGAAAAGGATTGCTTCTCCCCTTCGTTGATGGAAAGGTTATGGATGTTTGGAACTTGGTTCAACAAAGTCCTAATCGCTTTCTAGCTTACTACTTTATAAACCTATTTTCTGCAAAAACAGAACCAAGACCAACTATAAAAAGATCAAATAAATCTAAAAGTAAAACTAAAATAAATAGTTGCCAAATTATTAGTCCCCGGCAATAGAGCCAATAACTTGACAGTGCCCAAGCGCACATGCAAGTGTACGTGGTCTACCAAGTATTAAAGTGTCCTTAAAGAAGCCAAGTATCAATCCCATAAGGACTTGTTTCAACAATGATTCAATTCTAGTTCACAATTTAGATTAATTTAGTTTAAGAGTAACCAAAAATAGAGTTTGGAAATTATAATTAAAAGTAACGTAGCAGTGCGTAAAGTAAATATGTTAAAATAATAAATTGAGTAAAGCCCAGGGTTAAAGTACTTTTAACAGTCATACTATGTTATTGAACTTCATTCGTTAACTTACTTATCTTGGTTGTTGATTTGTATGGTTACCTGCATGATCATGGTTTCCCGACCTATAATCTTTTACCTAATTTTGATATTACAACTACATCATTGAGCAGGGATACAATAATTTAATTAAATGTTTTAAAGATATCATCTTATGTTTGATTAAAGTAAAGCATCTAAGTACATCCCTGTTCTAGAAACTAAGTCAAATTCCTTATTTTATAAAGCAATAAGAGCCATAGTTTGTTCATCTCCATTTTCTATCTCCCTATTCCCTTTCCCGAGATTAAAAAGTAGATGATTAATATATTTTTGGGGTGATCAATCCATCAAATAGTTAAATCAAAGATAAACAGACAACCAATAATAATAAGAAAATTTAAATGAACTTAGTTCAAAATAATAGTACTCTTATTCTTGGCTTTAATCAAAAAAAGAAGGTTTCTAGCCACTCATAGACAAAATCATGATCTCAGATATTAAATAATTGATATAATAAGAAAAAGCAAAAGGAATTATGTAAAACCTAATAAAACATATAGTACAAGCTCCTTGATGTTCCAGGACGTCCAAATATAATTAAAGATGTGTACAATGATGTATTTATAGCAAAAGTGTAAGGCCAAACCGTGTAGGAGACGGATTCCAACAATTTGAGAGTATGGAAATAGAGGGGGCACCGCCCTATGTGTTGCACCGCTCCAAATGGGGATGAGCTTGATGTAGAGTGCTAATCTAGCTAGGTATGATCCTACTTTATATTCCCTCTATGGCTAGGGAAACACGGGCTCATTGCCTCATCACACTGGAAGTTGCTTCCACGATTTTGGTTAAGTGTTGATCATCCAATCTTTCATCCCTCGAATTATGGTATATTTTCCATGGATTTCCATCCTTTATATATTAAAAATATCAGTATATTCATCTCACAAAGCTTCCTAAATAATAACACACCATGAATTAGAGTTCATAACAATACAATATCCATGACGATGAATCAAAACAAGATATAATACTAGGCTAGTTCATGTTAATCTTCAACTTATAGTTTCGACTCTAGACTTATTCAAATTAAACTCTTAGAATTACAAAAAATTTATTCCACTCATAATTTCACATTTAAAGCATAAATAACTCTATAAACACAATAAAACCCAAACGGGATCGACTAGACAAGCACCTAGCGCAAGTTAAATGCTAGTTTCCACGATTGAACTCTAAATGACTCAATTAAGTACAAACTTGATTGAAATTCACTTTGAACATTGTAATCACATACTCTAATACTTATAAGCACATTTATCTTATTATAAACCCACATAGCATACGAATCATCCTCAAAACAAGGCTAAAAAGACTAGAATAGTGACACTAGAATACATAAATACACCTAACATCAAATGCAAATTATAAATACACTATCATATTTAGAATATTTATTTTAGGTTAAGTATAACTTTGGTCATTGTATTAAGGCACCCGATCTCATTTTGACCTATTGGTCAAAAAATTGAAAAATAAAAAATTTAGGTATGGGACCCACATTTGGTTGGAACAACCTTGGATAGAAAATTTGACTATTCCATCATATATGAAACATCAAAATTAGTATGTTTACATAGTTCATTTGCATATATTGAATTTTGAATGGATCCCGAGGACTTGACAGAAACTTGGAAAATTTCTAAGTTTCATCTGTTAACTGGTGCCTCGACGAACGCACCTCTAAAATTGTGATCTCACCTCATTGTTCACAGGAGATAGTGCAATTTCACTAATGATTGTTTTGATTGTAAGACCTTCTCTTAATTCCAGGTTGTGCAATTGCATACCTACATGTGTGATTGCAATATCGAATACTTGATAGGGGTATAAATAGACCCCTTAGTCCGTGATTTTTCCCATTATCACTCATGTATTGAGAGACAAAAACCCTAAAGTAGAGGCAAAGCTAGTTATTAATATTGTAGATGCTTTAGGGGATATTGGTAATCCATTATTCTGTGATTTCCTTTCAAATTTATGGTAAGTTTTCTTTAATTTCTTGATGAATTCTTAGAAATTAGGGATTTGAATTCCTAAACTTTGAGGGTTGATTTGAGACCCTAATTTTCTTTTATTTGTTCTTAAATTTTGAGCACAACTTTCTTGTCCTTCTAGGGACCTCGTGATAATTTTAATTTTTAGATTTTGTTAGCGGTCCCCGTAGGCCGCTCATTCCTGACCCAAAATTCAACCTTACCCTGAATATGGATATATGGATCTCGCTTTAATCCAAATACACATAGATTATGATTTTCATAGTGTAACAAAATTTTAAGATCATAGAGTGAAGAGGGATATTTGGTGAATTATTTAAGGATTTTTAGTTTAGCTTTGAGGTAGGCTTCTATGCACTCTTCTTCATAAGATAATGCATACTATATATGGAATATGGATGTGAATATTACTATTGATTATGGGTAGAATAACCTATTCCTGGTTATTAAAGTTTGGAGATTAGATGAGGGTTTTGACCCATAAGGTAAAATGCTTATTACACTTTTAGATCCTATTGTCTCTTCCCTAGATTGGACTAATTCGTAGAGTGAATATTATATGATTCTAGATTTGGGATGTGGTTTAAGTAGTAGAAGCATGGTTAGTATGATTAACCTTTTTTGACTATTTTAGTGATCTTGAAATCATAAAATGAGTAGAGTTGATTAAATTACTCATGTTCTAGGTGAAATTCCTATCTTAGATTGATTATGGAATATGGACCATAAATAAGTGAAGCTAAATACCTTAGCCTAGCCCGAGATATATATTACCTAAATATGGAATTTGAGGGTTAGAAGTGGGTTCTACCCACCCGCCTTAGGCCAAGACTTGTGTTAGCCTATGGACTTATTTATAGATGTTATACATAGGTGAGTCTATTAAGCCTTTAGTGTAAGGTTACTTCGCAAGTTAGTGAGTCATGATGGTATTTTTTCCCCGGTTAATGATTAATGGCTCATGGACATGCTATATTCATAGATATGATATTTGGCCTATAGAGTTGATAATCCTCATAGATGTGATATTTGGCATATTTCTTTAGATATTAAATGCCTTATAGATGTGACATACCTCATAGTTATAATTTATGGCATAGTGATACATTATGCCTCCTAGATGTGGACCACTTATTGACATTATGCCTCCTAGATGTGAGAAGCTTATTGGCATTATTCCTCCTAGATGTAAGATGCTTATTGATATTATTCCTCCTAGATGTGAGATACTTGTTTATATAATGCCTTCTTCATGTGAGAGGCTTATTGATATTATGCCTCATTAGTGTGAGATGTTAATTAACATTGTGCCTCCTAGATATGAGATGCTTATTAATATTATCCCTCCTAGATGAGAGATGATAAGAAATATGCTTTGTGGCTTACAAATAAGTTATGCCTCATAGTTATGATATGGTTTACAAATATGAATATCGATACGATTTCCAGATACGTATATGGGGATAAGTCCATGATTATGATGTTATGATTATTTCGGACACATTATTACACCAAAGGCGGTGTTATAATATCACTTGGACAATCAGGAAGTGTTTATCCTTATAAAGTATGTGGTTGTAGTTTATATATTTATTCTTATAGTTCCATTATTTTAATATTGGTGATGGCATGGAGACATGTGGTACATTCATGATCATTAAATTGGTAAATAATGTGATTCTAGCTTAAATGTGATCTTATTACTTTTGTTCCTAAATAAGGGTTAAAGCCCATTTTTCACCTTAAAAATATATTTCTTCATAACAATAATTGTCTATTTTAGAGGACAACTTATAAATAACAGAGATTAATAATGATGTTTTAAAGATTTGACTAAGATAGATTTCGGTGTATGATTTGATACTATAGATTACTTCGATCATGAGAGATTTTGTGACATTCCATATTTTTATAAGAATATAGTCCTGAAAGTTCACTCCAGGCAATGGATTTATGAATTTATAATCTTTTTGTCCATGACTTAAGTCTATGCACCTATCATACATCTATATACACATCTCTCTAATATGGGATAGAGGAATATGTTGTATTAATGATATAAATTATGAGTAAGACCCAATGACAAATTTTAGTATTGATGTTATATATGTGTTGATTATTATAAAGATACTAATTATATATACCTGACAAGGTCAGAGGATGACTGAGATGATATACCTATATACCTTACAAGGATGGAGGATATTATGATGATGATATTGATAGCCAACAATGATAGAGGATGATTCTGATGATATACACAAAAAGTCTATAGGATGATTGAATTTATATGCCAATATTTATATCTACCGGTTCGAGTCCGGCTAGCCCTATGTATGGCAATTATCTATACACAGTAAGGGTGAAGTATGATTATGATTATGGTTATGATGATGAAGGTTATGATGAATATATTCTAATACTTGGATCGGTTATGGTATCGTGGATTCTATTTCATTCATCCTTGCATAGGCATTGCCTGTCACTACTATGTTTCTTTATCTATCATCCCATATAAGGGGGGGTTCATAGGTAAGGGGATGACTATGCCTATGGTGTGTTGTATGTTGATTGAACCTTCTGAGCCTTGGGTGGTATGTGTACATGATAGGCTTGGCTAGGTATTGATTGTCTAGACTAGCCGGTTACTCGCGTTGTCATTGATATTATTATTATCATTGTTATGACTATTTTTATGGTTAGTTTGTGACAGTTGGTAATTGATTAAGTATCAATATTTAAGGTATGATTCTGGTCTCTTCTACTTTGCAATTTCATTATTTTGCACGATTAACTCATGATCATACGTATGGATTAGAAACCATGAGTATGTCGGTACTAACCCTACTAGGATTATGAGGTCTTAAAATGAAGATATTATAATTTAGGTTGTGCTTCAAGTTTACATTATATATATATGTATATTGAACTATATGTAGCTATGGTTTTACTGTATATCCCATCTTTTTATTTATTTAGATTGTATATTCATACATTAGCCTTATATACTTTTGTATATCTTTCTTTTATTAGTTATTCATATATTGAACAGGGATATATGGTATAATGTTGAGATTCCTAAGTATGGATGAAATAGGATGGTTCATCCTTGATACTTCCTTAGCCTAATTATATTAGTTTCTCGGCTATGAGTAAAATTATTGCCCTTATATTCTCACTAGCTTTATTATATGATTGTTGGACATCTGGGTGTATTTTTTGTTCTATTTGGATTTTATATGTATTTGCATTATGTTTTGAGCTCAATTGGTCGTATCCTACTGAGTACCATGTGTTTGGTACGCATACTACACTTTTATAGCCTACAAATAAAAGTACGGATTATCAATGTTGATGTATGTATCATGCGGAGCAACTATGGCTTGTATTGATAGAGTGAACTCATGACATTCCCAGTATTACTTTACTCCCTCTTATGTACTAGAATAGTCTCTATGTTTTCTTTAGAGATGGTGGTATCTATATTTTTATTTAGAACCTCTTGTGTATCCATCTTATGTTAGAAGGTCTTATACTGATACAACTAGGTTTTGGGGTAATATTATGAATTTGATCTCTTATTACCTCTATGTCACATTCTTTCCTTTATCTCTTTGGGTAGCCCATTACTAGCTGTTTAAAATAATAGGTTTGGCTTGCCTACTGGTGGGTTATAGTTGGCACCATCATAACCTGAGAAATTAGGTCATGATAAATTTTTATTAGAGCCGAGGTTCACCGGTGTATTAGTATAAGATCTAAGTGTTTAGTAGAGTCTTATGGATAGATGAAGATATGTTTATAACCTATCTTCAGGAGGCTTATAGGGACATTCATAGAAAATTTATTTCATGACTTCTTGTCATGTGTCTGCATTGCTATTATCCTCTAGAACATTCTTTGACTTTATTATGTCCCCAAATAAACTATGTTAGATGGTCTATAGATGCGGATGAGACTTTAACACATATTTTCAGAGCTTCAACATGACATCAGATTAGAGAGTTAGGGAAAGATATTGAAGATCTTTAGCATCAGTCAAAGGCTTTGGGGACAGCTTAGGCTCCAGTTGAGCTTGTGACTACTTCAACTCATGGGATTCAGCATTGGGAATTAGAATTATGTTGAAGATCTCTCCCAGCTATTGATGTCATTCGAGTCATCGAGAAGTTCTCAAAAAAAAATTAGATTAGTTGGTGTTCATCAGGGTTGTTTAGTAGTTTTGGAGTATGAGATTAGGGTTCTATATTGGGCCAGACATATTCTTATTCTATACTTTTCTGATTCAAACACAGTGCATAGATTTATTAGACAATCAGCATTGCCACTCCATTTGGTATTGGAGAACTTGATAGAATTTGGGTCCTATTTCTCCCATTTTTTGTATTATACAAGGCTGACAAAGAGAGAATGTGTTCAAACTTGTGGAGGTGGTGACAAGAGGCCATGTCATCAGTATAGCGCTATTAGTTTTTTATCTGGGAGTCAGGATCCTTCCAATAGAGGTTGGCTTCACTTACAGCCTATTATCTCTATGGAGGTAGTATTTCAGTCTATGAGTTGTCCTTAGATTAGTTGCGATGATTATGGCAGTCAGAGTTTTTATCGTACCTTGTGGAGTTTTTTGTATTAGGTCTTCAGGTCATGGAGGCCATTTGTGTTTATGAGGTATAATATTTCAGGGTATTCAAGGATCTTGTGATGGTTGTGTCAAAAGGGACATTGGTTCAGAGAGTGCCTCACACGTGAGTTGGTCATTTATATAGAAAATTTTGTACTCCCTACTAGCCTAGAGCTCTTAAGGTAGGCTATGACTATGGGAAGGATGATCATTGTAGTAGAGAGTACTCTCAGTGTCAGTTGGCCATACATTTGGGCTTAGTTTGTGTTTCTCAATAAGGTAAGAACTTTAGGAGTTTGTTACGATTGTAGAGAGATCGACTACTAGTTTAGAGAGTGTCCCTAACATGGGACTGCTAGTCATTCAATTCATTCAGATTAGCCTTGGGATTATTGTGAATCTTTGGTTAGAGATAGTGTACTTGGCACCTCAGTTGATAATTCATTTGATTGATCTGAGTTTGGACTTATTCAAATTTATTCTCTCTTAGATCCGTTAGGTATGTGGTTGCAAATTTCACTATGATTAGCATTTATTTATTTCCTATATTTACCTTTTTCATTATGTGTATTTGGTTCTTTGTACCCATTAAAGATTATATGCCTTGATGGGTTCATATTAGTTGTTGTGTGCCTTGTTATTAAAATTATAAGTGTATGACTACCCTGCAGTTTATTTCTTTTAGTAGTGGATGGAGTATATCTATATTGAAATTTTCTCCCTATGGTTGTAGCATATGAGTTCAACTCTCATTTATCTTGTCACATTGGCCTTATTGTGGCCCTTGAGTGGTACTTGCTATAGATTTTCATTTTGGTATCATCTATTAATTATATGGATGTTGACATTGCTATTGCTATTATTGTCATTCCTTAATATTATTACTCCTTGCTGGGTAGCTATTTAGACTAGTGTTATTTGGTTAGAATTTTATTCGTTGTGGTTCTTATTTGGTGTTTTGAGCAGCTATAGCCCAATTTGACAATTTTTTCCCTATAGCAAGGTGCGTTTGATAGTTTACCTCTTGTGTTGGCTGTGTTAGATTGATTATGGAGTCAATTGTAGTATTGAGAGTAAGTTGACCTTCTATGGTTCCGTATAGTTCTAGAGTTTGAAATTTAGTTATATTGCTTATTCTTGAATTTGAGATTCATAGACTTGCTTCCTGGGTTTTGAAGGTTGTTTCATAGGCTATACTTCTCTATATAGCCCATTTTTTAGCTTGACTAATTTTGAACCCATTCGTTGCTTCTGGCTATTTCATTGCCCTATAGTTATTTTGATATTGATATTGAGATGCCTTGTATCAATTTCTTAGACTGGTTGGGTGCATCTCCTTATGATGGTTTGCTCTTGGTATGAGTGTGCAGATTGGAAACTCCTTTCTTACTATGATATGCCTTTTGTCTAAAGTGGAGTTGTAGAGTTAGAGGTAGGTGGCCTTTCTTGTTATCATTTCTTAAGTTAGTAAATCAAATGTTCTTTATCTTGAGTTGGTTAGCCCATTTTCTGGTAGTGGTCTTAACTAAAATAGTAGTGTTGAGAGTTGTATTTTCTTTATTGGTGAGGTGATTCATGGTTTGTTCAAGTTATTATTGACCTACTTTGTAGGAAATCCCCATTTCAAAGTTGTTCGGCCTAATGAGGATTGGTGGAGTGTTTCTCCTTGATGATATATGTCTATGGATATTCTTTATCGAGATGGAGTATTAGACTTGTTAGCTTCTGGCTTAAATTGTGTGTCTTCAAGTTGTTAGAGTTTTTGTTATTATAAGTATGATTTATGGCCTTTATGAGTCCTTGAGTATACTTTGATTGTTCATGTCGTCCAGTGGGTATGGAGTGGGTTATTTGCATTTCTCAACCTGTGATTTATCCTTTAATATGATTTTTGATTTGTGGATATATTGCATGCCCTCTAGCTGATATAGAGTTGGGTGTTTGGATTTTCAGTCGATGTTTTATCCTTGTGGTGATTTTGTTCTTCTGCTATATTTTGAATTTAGCTCAGTATGATTTAGCTTGGATATGTTAGATTTAGATACTAAGTTAAATTGAGTAGTTGACATTAATAAAGACTTATTGGCTTAGTTTTGAGTTGACACCTTTGAATAGTGATTCAAAAGTTATGATAGATTTAGAGTATGAATGCCTACCTATCTTTAGGTTTGGTTTGGGTAGTTGAGATCAAGTGACTTAGTCTTGGTGCTGAGATTTTTGCTTGGAGTTGTAGAGCTTGAGTTTAGCCTTTGTTTTAGTTTTGCATCAGTTCGAACTTCATTAATAAGCTAGTTGAGCCTACTCCATGGTTACCTATTTTGTATACTCGGCTTTGAATGGATTATAGTTGATAATTATTCACATGATAGTCTATAGACCTGGTATTGGTTCCTTCATCTTTTACTGCAGTTCTTCAGATTTTATTCAGGAGTTTGGATGATATACTCTGTGTGAGTAGTATACTTTAGTTGAATTCAGTATGGTTTCATTCTTGATTAATGGGAAATCCTAGAATGTATCATTCAATAATGAGTAGTTATGCGTTGATCTCCTAGATTTTAGTTTTGATCATCATTTAGACTAGTTGAAGCATGGTATAGATTGCATTCCTTGTTTTTCTCTATTTGTGTGCCTAGATAGCTCCTTATGGGCTTATTCTCAAAATTGTCGCATGGACTTTCAGTTGATCAACCTCCGTTCATTGAGTTTTCGATGATTAGATTGTGAAAATGAAACTTAGGTGCTTTTCCTTCTATTTTGGAGTGGATAGCATGAGTCAAATGGTAAAGGAAGGATATAATTTTATTTGGAGTCAGTTGTATAACTCATGTGTGTGGTTGTTTTTGTATCAGGTAAGACTTTGTTGATTTGTGTGGGTATCGAGATGGTATCAATATGTTATGGTACAAATTTGTATACATCATCCTTTTTCGATTGAGTTAGAGGCCAGTTGATGATTGTAGTGCCCAATCTTAGGCTAGTGTAGCTCAGTATGTTTCATCGTATCTTCTTTGCGGATTTTATGGTCAGCCGCATCATAGTCAGAGTGAGAAGAGAAGAAATCAATGTTTTATTTGTGGTTAGATTGACCATATGCAATGTGATTATCCTTCTAGGGTTTCTTCTGGAGCCAATAAGGTTCATGTTTCCTCTTCATCAACTCCTGCACCAAACAGTGCTACTTCTGCTTCTGGTATCGGCACCGGCCAAAATTGCTATTATACGCTCGCTTCTCGTTAGGACTCCGAGTCTTCTCTCGATGTCAATACTGGTATGTTGAAAATCTTTTTCTATGATATGTACTATTTGCATGACCTGGGTCTACACTTTCTTATGTTACCCCATTTGTGGTTGTGTATTTTGGTTATATTTCACACCCTTTTTTTGTGTCTACCCTGGTGGGTGACTCTGTGATTTCTTGAAGAGTCTATAAGGGTTGTATGGTATCTGTTGGTGGTCGGGAGACTTTGGTGGATCTGTTTGAATTAGACATGGTTGATTTCAAGGTCATATTATGGATGGATAATCTGCACTTGTGCTATGCTTCCTTAGACTGTTGGACCCATAAGGTCATCTTTAAATTCCCTAATTAGTCTATTATTGAGTGGGAGGTTGGTTCCCTAGCTCGTATAGGGAGTTTCATATCATATCTTAGAGCTCAGAAATTGATCTCCAAGGGATGTCTCTATCATTTAATCTGAGTTAAAGAATCTAACTCGGAGGATGCTTCTTTTTATTCTATCCCAGTGGTTAATAAATTTCCTGAGGTCTTCCCTGATGACCTTCCTGGTATTCATCTCGATAGGGAGATTGATTTTGGTATTAATCTTGTTTCGAACACTCATCCTATATCTATTCCCCTTCATAGAATGCCTCCAACTGAGTTAAAAAAGCTTAAGTAGAAATTAAGGGATCTTTAAGACAAAGGTTTCAATCGGCCTAGTGTATCTCCTTGGGATGCACCTATTTTATTCGTGCGTAAGAAGGATTGTTCCTTTCAAATTTGCATTGATCACCGAAAGTTGAATGAGGTGATGATAAAGAATAAGTACCCTCTTCTGAGGATAGATGATTTTTTTTATCAGCTTCAAGGTGCTAAATTCTTTTCTAAGATTGATCTTCAGTCCGGTCAGGGAGAAGGTTGGTGTGACTCCAGTGGAGTATAAGATGCGGGAAGTCCGATTGAGATAGTTTAAACACGTGAAGAGGAGGGGCATGGATGCCCCGGTTCGTAGGTATGAGAGGATAGCTTTGGATGGTTTTAGGCGGGGTAGGGGTAGGCCGAAGAAGTACTGGGGTGAGGTGATTAGGCAGTACATGGAGCAGTTATAGCTCACTGAGGACATGACCCTAGATAGGAAGATCTGGAGGACGCGAATTAGGGCAGAAGGCTAGGGCCAGTTTGGGTCGCTAGTGTAGGGAATCACTTGGTGGGGGTATTATTCTTGTTATGATACCTTGTTCCATGTTTTATTACGAATTTGTTTGCTTTTATCTATTTTTTATTACTTATGGGTGTTGTATTTATGTTATGTCATCCTGTTCTATGATTTACTATGTATTTGTGTAGTATCTCGTGTCTCGAGTCGGGGGTCTATTGAAAACAGCCTTTCTACTTCTTTAGAGGTAGAGGTATGGACTGCGTACATCTTACCCCCCCCCCCCAGACCCCACTATGTGGGAATACACTGGGTTTGTTGTTGTTTTTGTTGTTGTTGATCTTCAGTCCGGGTATAATCAGTTAAAAATTAAGGAAGTAAATATCCCTAAGACAGTTTTTTGTACCCAGTTTGGGCATTTTGAGTTCTTGCTGATGTTATTTGGTTTGACTAATTCCCCTGCAACTTTCATGGATCTGATGATAGGGTCTTTCATTAGTTTTTAGACCCAATTTTAATTGTCTTTATTGATGATATTTTGGTGTAGTCTAAGAATGGGGAGGATCATGACGATCACCTTCGTCTTATGCTGTAGGCCTTGAAAGATCAGTAGTTTTATGCTAAGTTCTCTATGTATGAATTCTGGTTGAACAATGTTACTTTTTTGGGTCATGTTGTGTCTAGTGAAGGGATTATGGTGGATCCTCAGAAAGTTGTTGTGGTTAATAAGTATCCTAGACTCAAGACTCCAATCGATATTCGTAGCATCTTGGGTTTAGCTGGTTATTATAGGAGGTTTGTAAAAACTTTTCTTCTATTGCTGCTCGATTGGCGAAGTTGACTCTGAAGAAGGTAAAGTTTTTTTGGTCTGATGCTTATGAGGGTAGTTTAAGAAGCTGAAAGATAAGTTGACTTTAGCTCAAGTCTTGACTCTACCTGAGGATACCAAGGGTTTTGTCATATATTGTGATGCATCCCAGTTTGTTTTGGGTTTTGTGTTGATGCATCATAGTGAAATAGTTCCTTATGCCTCTAGGCAGTTGAAGGCTTACGAGAAAAATTATCCGACTCATGACTTGGAGCTTTTGGCTATGGTAATTGCAATGAAAATTTGTCATCATTAAATGTATGGGGTCCATATTGATATTTTTTCTGATCATAAGAGCCTGTAGTATGTGTTCACTCAAAAAGAGATTAATCTCAAGAAAAAGAGGTGGCTTGAGTTGCTGAAGGACTACGATATAAATCTCCACTACCATCTAGTTAAATCTAATATAGTTGTTGATGCTCTTAGTAGGTTATACATGGGGATTCTAGCTCATGTGGATGAGGATAAGCAGGAATTGGTGGAGGATATTCACCATTTGGCTAAACTTGGAGTTCATCTCTTAGACTCTGAGAATGGTGGTGTGTTTGTGAAATAGGTGGTGCAATCGTCTCTTGGTTTAAAAATAAAGAAGAAATGGGTATTAGATCCTCTCTTGATAAAGATCAAGGATGATATGGGTAAGCCAAAGGTGATGGATTTTAAGATCGGCGGTGATGGTATCTTGAGGTACCAAGAGAGGTTGTATGTTCCCGACGTGGATAGGTTGCACGGCAGGATTTTGATCGCGGCCCATGAATCATGATATATGGTTCATGGTGGTTCAACAAAGATGTATCATGATCTCAAGAAGATGTATTAACTGAGTAATATGAAATGGGATGTTCCCAACATTATGGCTAAGTGTATGGTATGTTAGCAAGTGAAGGTGGAGCACATAAGGCCTCGTGGGCTACTTCAAGACATTAAATGACCGATGTCGAAATAGGAGATGATTAAAATGGATTTTTTTATCAGCCTTCCATGGTCGCAAAATCAGTGTGACTCCATTTGGGTCATCGTGGATAGGATGACTAAGTCCGTTCACTTCTTGCCAGTAAGGACTACTTATTCTGTCATGGTCTATGCAGAGTTGTTCCTTCAGGAAGTGGTAAAGTTTCATGGTGCGCCTTTCTCAATTCTTAAGACCACCCAAAGTTACCAAAAGTCCTATACGGACGTGAGGCGAAGGTACTTGAAAGTTGATATTAGAGATTGGGTGTTCTTGAAGCTTTCTCCAATGAAGGGAGTGATGTGGTTAGGAAAGAAGGGGAAGCTCTGTCCTCGTATGTTGGCCTATAGTAGGTTTTTAAAAAGGTTGGTAGTGTTGCATATGAGTTGGATTTGCCCTTTAGCATTAGTCCATGCATACGGTATTCCATGTGTCTATGTTGCAAAAATGCGTAGTTGAACCTTTATTGGTTATTCCCTTGGAGAACAGTGGTATTTCAGATTCTTTGTCCTATGAGGAGGTCCTGGTGAGGATCTTTGATCGGCAAGTTCGTTGGTTTTGAATGAAAGACGTGGCTTCCGTAACGGTTCTATGGCAGAACCAAAAGTCTGAGAAAGCCACTTGGGAAGCCGGGGAGGACATAAAGTCCAAATATCCGTTCCGATTCACCATTTTTCAAATTCTTGCTTGAGGTATGTGTTGATCTTGGCATCTTTGTTTTCTGTTTTTGTTAAAGTAAAGATTGAATTCCTTGGCATTTTTTTTCTAACTTCGTTAAAGGTTATAGTAGAGGCGTGTAGAGTCCAAATCGTGCTTGAAACACCTAAACTTTGGCCCTTGCAAATTTTCTTGGGCCTTGAACTTTCTGATCATCATACGACTCACACCACAAGTTATATGGTGTGGTGACGGGTATCGAGACCCTAGTTTTTTTTTGGTCACTATATGGTTGGCCAATTATGTCCAAGTTATAAGAGGCACCATACGAGTCATATGGTTATGTGAGGAGAGGGTAGGGTTAATCGTATGTTGTTCAGTGTCTAGCCCCTGATGTTCTACCTTGGAAACGACTTGATAGTGCTAGTCCTATGGTATTGTGAAGAGTAAGGCCAGGGTGTCGTATGTTGGACAGAATGTGGTGTCCAACTTTTTAATCTTTTGACGACATGACGGTACTACTCGTACGTTATGGTGATGAGTTGGAGGGTCTAATCGTACCCACCTGCGAGTTTTTTACAGCTTTTAAGATAAGGCTATTTTAGACATTTGCCACCCTAAGCCCTTAAGACCCCACATATTATAATACTTATTGGGCATTCATTCTATACTTTAGAAGCTCAAACACTCTCTAAACTCTCTCTAAAATCTCTTAAGAAGATTGGTCTAGGGTTTCTTGATCTTGGGCATATTTATATGTTCAAAGCACCAATATGCACCCAAATTTGGACTTGCTTCGAGAACTTTTATATAAATTCTTGAGTATATTTTAGCTTTAATTCTGTTTTGTGCCTAATGAATATGATTAGTGCTTTCAGGCTAAAATTGTGAAGAATTGGACGTAATTGGATATAGTGAAGATATGGAATGATTGAAGGAATAGAAGGTATTGAAATATAGCTTAAAAAGGCAAGTTGGAGGTCCAAAATTCCAATTTGCAGAGACTCTGGGTCGTGCAGATAAAAAAATGGTATTGGTCAAATTCCAGTGGAGGAGCGCGATTATATGGCACGAAGCGAACAAGCTAAAATTTCCATTTGGCAAAATCCAGTGTTGGTCCGCGATTATGGTGCATCGCGGAGAAGAAGGAAGTCACAGTTGTAACTTTCTAGTGTAGGTTCGCGATTTCATCGCATCGTAGTGCAGTCCCAATTGTCAATTTGTGCGACCTTGAAGTTTAGCGCGTCGCGGAGGAAAGATATTTCACAATTATCTACATCTAGTGGCTCACCACGATAGTGGCGCGTCGCGGTGAGGGTGTATTTCATAATTTCATTAAAAAAATGAATTTTGCAATTGCCCAAATTTTAATTGAAAATGGCATTAGATGGCATGATGCAACGCGCCGTCTGGAAAAATTGGGAAGATTTTTAGTATTTTATCCCAGCTATAAAAGGAAAAATCCAGAATAATTTGGGGGACTTTTGGCAAGCATAGGAGCCGCCGAAAAGCCCAAAGTTCTCTCTTTTAGGGTTATTAGACATTCTTTTAAACCTTTTTAATGCAAGATTCATTCTTGGTAGGATTAATTACTTATTTTATATGTTGAATTCAAACATGAGTGGATAAATACCCTTGTTCTAGGGTTGAAGCCAAGAACATGATTACTATTTGATATTCTTTATAGTAGTTTCTTTTAGGATTATCATCTGGGTTGTTCTTAATTTCTTGAGACTACTATTTTAATGCTTGACCGCCATTAAAATAAATTTATATTTCTATGTGAATTCGGGAGGAGAATCGTAGATTAGAATGAGGATATTAAGGAGCAAGGTTCTTACCATTTTATAAATAAGGCGTTTGAATTTGCATCTATGATAGGGATATACCTAGAAGCCTTATTTGGTTCAATTGCAAGAAGATAATTTTATGAATCTAGAAGAATTGTTGTATCTCTGCAGGAGTTGTAGCTGCAATATTCAATAAATAGAAGATTTTAGGTCGGGAGACCAAGATCGTTGCCTAAACCTTGCGAACCAACAACCCGATAACCAATTAGACTACTATAAGAATAGAGATTTGTATGATTGTTTGAGAAGCCTCAACCCTGGAATTCTTATTATTAGTGATTACAACTATTGCTTGCTTTGATTTAGTCATAAACTTTGATTTCTAATTAATTAAATTATATTTTTATTCTAAAGTTCAAAATCATCTTGATACTTTACAACACTTAATACTCATTGCTTAAAACTAAAAGTTGGTTAAATTTTTAGTTGCTTAGTTCTCGTGGGAAGGATAGTTGATTGTCTAAATCACTATATTACTTGTATGATCACGTGCACTTGCGTGTGTGTCTGAGTCGCAACACATTTTGGCATCGTTGCCGGGGACTAATATAATTAGTAAATTGCTAAACGTTTTATTTTTGATATTAAGTTTAGGTGTTAACAGCTTGATCTTAGAGGCTGAATTTTTGCAACTTTAGCTAAATCCAGGAATGGCGAGAGACAAAGAGTTGGTAGAGCCATTAGCAGAACCAGAATAGATCTTTCAACAAAGGCGAAGAATGGCTACACAAATAAATGGACCGGCTGATCCAAATGACGAAAATATTGCGCCTCTGATTATTGCAGTTTTTCCTACTCAATCAGCTGGTAGACCTGTTTGTGGGGTGGAAATCCCACTCATGAACCATGTGATGATCAGTATTCTCAAGCTCAAACCAAGCAGTCGATTTGAATTGAAGCATAATATAGTGCAATTGTTGAGTTCATCGGGGCAATTTCATGGCCTTGCACATGAAAATCCACAGTAACACATATAGACCTTCTTGGAAATAAGCGATACTTACATTCCTGAAGGGGTGAGTTTGGATTATGTCAGGTTGACACTCTTTTCCTTCTCTCTAATGGAGAAAAAATGTCGTTACATGCTAAACAACCAATCTTCATTACTACATGGGAAGATCTAGATCGGAAATTCCTTATTCAATTCTTTTTATCTGGAAAGACTGCACGTTTGAGGAGCGAGATCTTAAGATTCAGACAGAAAGAAGGAGAGAATATCTACCAATCTTAGAAGAGATTTAAGTGTATGCTCAGAAATTGCCCTCACCATCATCAGTCAAATGATGTTCTTGTGCATACTTTCATTAAGAGATTGAATCCACATACAAAGATTCTCTTGGATTCAGCAGCAGTTGGAAAGGCTCTTGAGAAGACATATGAAGAATTGTACACAGTGCTGAATTGGATTTCACAAGGGAACCCTGGCTGGCATGCAGATTCGAGGAGTACTCCTAGAAAGGTTGCAGAGATATTGGAGGTAGATCAGTTCACCACATTAAAGGAACAGATCGCGGCCATGAAAAATCATATGATTACTTAGCTTAATAACATAAAGTTAGGAGTTACACAAATAGCAGCCACAACTAGTACAGTCCAAACGGTGAATTCTTGGTGTGAGGTTTATGGAAGTGGTGAGCATGTAGAAGATGCTTGTACGGCTAATCTGGATTCTGTCAAATATGTGGGAAATACAAATCATCAAGGACAGTAGAATTTCGGTAACACATATAATCCCAATTGGAGAAAACATCCCAATTTTTTATGGGGTGGAAATCAGGCGCAAAATGCAAATTAGTATAAGGGACAAGTCCAACCAAATCAACAACCAGTTTAGAACAATCAAGCTACTACTGCTCAAACTAGAAATATAGAGAAATTAATGAAGCTGTTTATGGCTCAACAAGCGTAATTTGCAACTAAAATTAAGACTCAACAGTCACAGTTTGCAGCTGATTTGAAGAGTCAACAATTGCTTATGAGAAATATAGAGTTGTAACTGGGTAAAATTGCAGGAGCACAGAATACCAGGCCTTAAGGAACATTACCTAGTAATACAAAGGCAAATCCTAAGCAGGTGAATGTGGTTACAACAAGGAGTGGGCTGCAAACTAAGGAGACATTTCAGGAGCAGGCTATTCCCACAGTCACTAATGAGGGTGATAAAAACAATATAGAGAAAAATGTCAAGAAAAAAGCGGCAAGTGAAGAAATTCATATAGAGAAGAAGACCCTTCCATTACCATTTCCTAAAAGGGCAAGGAAGCATCAAAAGGGAGCTAGTAACAAGAAGTTTTTATATCTTCTGAAGTAGGTTCAAGTGAGTTTTCCACTTATTGACATTCTGCAGAGTGTGCCAAAGTATGCAAAATACTTGAATGACATAGTTGCGAATAAGAATCGGTTGATCGAGTATTCTACAGTTTCACTTACTCAAGAGTGCACATCTATGATTAAAAATAAATTACCCATAAAGCTTAAGGATCCAGGTAGTTTCACCTTGTAGATTACCATGGGACAAACCATTAGTGCATGGAGATTGTGTTACTTGAGAGAGAGCATAAATTTTATGCTCACATCGTGGTACCGAAAGATGGGTCTTGAGAGTCCCAAACCTACTGCTATTATTTTGCATTTTATAGATCGATCACTTGCTAGGCCAAATGGTATTATTGAAGATGTACTGGTGCAAGTAGGATCTTTAATCTTTTCAGTGGATTTTACAATTCTTAACTTTGAGGCTAATCCTGTGGTTCCATTTATTTTGGGATGACACATCTTAGAAATAGGATAGTCACTAATTGATGTAGGCGTCGAGAAAATGATAATACGAGCACATGATAAAGTAGAAGTCTTTGATGTGTACAAGGCATTGAAACTGCCAGCTATATATGAGGAGTTGTTATCTATATCGGTTGTTGTTCTTACTGTGGATTGGCAGTTTTTTTTGTCTGATGATCTATTAGAGAGATATTTGATTGGTCATAATCTTTATAGAGATATGAAAGCTTTGGAATTGATCTAGGTTATGAATTTAGCAGTGATTGAGATGAACAAAGTGTCTTTCGAGCCATTGAATAGGCCAATCGGTCCATCACCCAAGGCCTCAGTTGAAAAAGCTCCTAACTTGGAGCTTAAGGTTCTCCCTCCACATTTATAATATGTTTTTATTGGTGATCAAGATACTTTGCCAGTTATTTTGTCTGCCAGTTTATCAGATGTACAGGTAAAGGAAGCCATAGTAATTCTAAAGAGGATTAGAAAGGTGATTGGTTGGAAAATATCTAATACTACAGGAATCAATCCAACATTTTGTATGTACATGGAAGAGGGTTACAGACCGAGAGTGCAGCAATAAAGAAGGTTGAATCCTATGATGAAGGAGGTGGTCAGAAAAAAAGTGATCAAGTGGTTAGATAGTAGTATTGTCTACATAATTTTCGATAACAAATGGGTGAGTCCAGTGCATTGTGTACCCAAAAAAGGAGGGATAACCATGGTAACAAATGATAATAAAGAGTTGATCCCCACATGCATGGTGATCGGTTGGAGGATTTGTATTGACTATCGGATATTGAAAGAAGCAACTCGTAAAGATCACTGTCCTATTTCTTTCATTGACCAAATGTTGGATAGATTAGTGGGAAAAGAGTATTATTGTTTTCTGGATGGGTACTCTAGCTACAATCATATTATTATAGAACCGAAATACTAGGAAAGGACCACTTTCACTTATCCCTACGGTACATACGCATTCAGACGCATGTTTTTCGGCTTACGCAATGCACCTGCTATATTTCATAGATATATGATGGCGATATTCTTAGACATGGTTTAAGACTTTATGGAGGTATTCATAGATGATTTCTCTATGTACGGTAATTCTTCTAAAAAGTTCTTGCAAAATTTTGATAGAGTTCTAGCTCGATATAAAGAGACAAACTTGGTGCTAAATTAGGGAAAATGCCATTTTATGGTTAAGGAAGGAATTTTCCTAGGCCATAAAGTGTCATGTAAAGGACTCGAAGAAAATACGGCAAAGGTTGAAGTGATTGAAAAGTTGCCACATGCAGTCACAGTCAAAGAAGTGCAGAGCTTTCTAGAACATATAGGTTTCTATATGCGGTTCATTCAAGATTTCTCAAAGATTACAAGCCCCATGTGCAAATTATTGGAGAAAGAGGAAAAGTTCGAGTTTGGAGTTGATAGCCAAGAGTCCTTTGAAAAATTAAAGAAGAGTTTGACCAAAGCACCTATTTTGATCCTACCAGATTAGGAGTTGCCATTTGAGCTGATGTATGATGCTAGTGATGTTACTGTGGGAATGATTTTCGGTCAGAGAAGAGATAAGGTATTTCACTCGATCTACTATTCTAGCAAAGTGTTGAATGATGCATAAATTAATTATATGGTTAGAGATAAAGAGATGTTGGCAATGTTGTACAGATTCGACAAGTTTAGATCTTACTTAGTTGGAACTAAGGTCATTGTTCATACTAACCACGCTTCTATTAAGTATCTTGTGAACAAAAAAATTGCAAAGCCTTGATTGATTAGGTGGGTTCTTCTACTACAAGAATTTGATCTTGAGGTTTGAGATCGAAATGGAGCTGAAAATCAAGTTGTTGACTACTTGTCATGGCTGGAAAGTCAAAACCATATTGTTGATAAATCTCGTAGAATTAAGGAAGAGTTTCCTGATGAAAAGTTGTTGTCTTTAGATGCAATGGAGTTCCCATGGTTTGCTGATTGGTGCCCTATTACCTTGACATTATCTCTTTTCCACACATATAACTTTTCTTTCAAACAAGTTAATGCTATACTGGCGTATTCTATGCGTTTGCAACCACAAGAATTTGCATTAAGATGAAGAGAATAATGATATAAGCAACATACGTGTCAAGAATTCACAAACTCATTGCAATAGATAGTATCTCATAAAGCTTCCATAACCCCAACAGAGAAGTTTAGCTACTCATGAGTGCAATGGAAATCACAATAGTCATTATCATTATACCAAAGTAAAGGTCTCACGTGTAGTATATGTTGGTAGGGCTTGTGGCGTGATTTCCTTTCAAAGTAGTGTTTCTCTTGTCGTGGAAATTTTAAGTCGAAGAGATGAAGAGAAAGTAATAAGAATTAATTGAAAGAGAATTGTTGTAATTGTTGAATGATTGATGGAATAAGAATAATCAGAATAATGAGAATAATCAGAATGCCTAAAAGCTTCAGCAACATAGGGTATTTATAATACCCATATCCTATTCCTACTAAGCTACTGCATTACTTAATCTAATCCTACTAGGTTACTGCATCATTATCCTAATCCTAATAAGTTACTGCTGATCCCCAAAGTCTTTAGAATTGTTGTTTTTGCCCGGAACAGGTTTTCCATGCGTCACTTTTAGTCCTTGGCGTCCAAGCTCTCCTTTCCTTCTTTCGTGAAGCTTCCTTTGGAATCAAGTTATCCATAAAATGCTGAAACCTATATCATTTATACCTGAAAACTTGCTAATCACGTTTGTTAGCTCACTCACAGGAAAAAGGACTAAAAGTGCATGAATTATATATTTTGTCCTCAAAACTTAGCTAAAATATGGGTACATTATAGCACTTTAGGCGTTTAAATACTCCTTTCATCAACACCCCACACTTGAAGCTTTGTTCGTCCTCGAACAAAATATCATGTCCTTCTAAACATCCACTTAGGGTTTGACAGTAACAACACAAAATATTCATCAAGACAGGCATGACACTTATTACAAAGAGTAGTTTTCTGATCACTACTAGAAACAATTCAACCTCCAACATAGACTCGTGATGATGGTTAATCCGTATCCAAAAGTTAAGGCACAAAGAATCATACACAACCACCCAAAACTCATCAACCATGTGTGTCCCACAAAATATACCCCATAATCACTCACAAGTATTGTATATATTTCGAACATGGGTATAAGATTATCCTTGCTCTCACTCTCATAAAGAATTCGTATGTTGCAACTGATGACCATAGGCTTGCCCTTAGTGTAATGCTCCACTAAATATCAAAATGCTAAGCGTAGGATCAAATAGGTCTTTACAGGTTGTAATGTAGGCTAAGGGACGGGTAGGACTATTTTGGCCAGAAATAGTAACTATGTTCCTAAGCGTTTTAATACATCACATTATGCCATTTATGCTTTCTTTCAAACAACCTTTCTACTTTTTTTTAATCTACCACCCTTTCTCACCTCTTTTGTTTTTTAATTTTGAACAGAATTAACTTTTTATTTTTCTTTTCCTTTTTCTTTTCATAACACACCTCTTATGATAGCAATTATTTTTCATAACAAATTCAAGCACCAATAAATTCTAAGGCACTACTCTCACTCAATTTCCTCTTATTTTGTCACATTACTTTACAATTTAAAGAACTTAGGAATTTGGATCAAATTATGGTCTTGAAAAAAAATGGATTAGGCTTACATATGAGGTTGTCAAAGAAAATAGGCTAACAACTCAAAGGGGGTTATCTAGGATGATGTCCATGGGTAGATAAAATGAAGGTAAACAATCATAGGTTGCCAAAGAAATGCCTAAATCATCTCCTAAACTCACACTCTTTATTTTGCTTTACATACATACCAGGCAAGTTCTAGAATCAGCCACAAACATTGAACATACTATCATCTCACACACACAAGGCACATGGTCGACTTTATTGGAAGCAGTATAGACTCTTGACCCAACAGATGAAGGAATTGAACCACATAATTATCACATAATGAGTCACTATTAGAGCCTAAACATCTCAATAGTAATGATTTTATCACAGACTCTTGTCGTAATACCATGATGCCTATCAGAACAATTTCATGCAAAGTTAAAAATTTAAAAAAAAAAAAAATTACTACTAAAAAAAACAAAACTAACTACTAAAAACAAAACAAACAAACATAAATGAATGCAAATGCAGATAAAGAAGGTTAGAAACTACTAAAAACAAAACAAACAAACATAAATGAATGCAAATGCAGATAAAGAAGGTTAGCATGCAAATACCAGTACCCCACACTTAAACGGGACATACTGCCCTCAGTGGAAAATAAATAAGAAGAACCTGGTTAGTCGGACTCCTCCTCTATGTCTGGGGTCATACCCCCTTTGTCGGAATCATCATCAGAGTCATCGCCATCAGAGTTCTCCTCCACGTCGGAGTCTGGCATTCGACGATCATCATCGGTTGGCACATCGTCATCAAGAGGTTCCTCAAAGTACACACCTACTCCACACATTTGCCTTGTATGCTCATTCATTGGGTCGTCATAGTCCAGCTGTTGGAGCTCTGCAGCAGTTGGAACACGACCTTCGCTCATCATGGTAAACCGAGTCATGCCATAAAGATGGAGAAAGAAACTCTCATCTCGAGCATGCCTTTCCGCAGTGGTAAGGTTGACGCCATGCGTGGTTTCAGCATCTTTAACCTTTGTGAGGTCAACCCTCTTTGGGTTGTGTGGAAGTTTATGATCAGCCGGTTTCTCTTCGATGTCCTCCTTGTGTCTGCTCCATCGTTCCATAGATCTTGTTCCGTACAATGTGTGTCTAATTTGCCTGTACGGAGGTCTGTTATACAGTTCTTTGAGTGGTGATGGATCAACAGATGGCAAGCCCAAAAAGGAGTTGAAGAACTCCGCATTTAGTTGCAGAACTTGGCCCCGAATCTTTACTTCACTCCCTGTAGTTTTCGGTGACCAGTTGGCATAGAATTCACGTGTTAAATCAAGATTGCACTCTCCCATATCTCGGAAGATGAAATCAAGATGTAACGCCATTATCTTAGCCAACATACGGGGTTCTTTCTTTGCTAGGCTTTCCTTGTGTATCAACTCCACATGAACATATTTTTTCTCTTTATTGTTCCTATACCACTCCTTTCCTTCCTCCTCGAGGACCCATTTAATTCCAAATATGTGGCGAGGTATTTGCAGTGAGGAGGATTCTCCTTGCTCTTTTCGTCCCCTTTTTTGGCCTTTTTGTGAAGTGGCTGCTTTTTCTTTCCCTTGTCATGGTTTTGGTGCCATTGTACCTGAGATTAAAATTATAGTCATGTTAGCTTCATCTCGGTGGATACAACCAATAAAAAAGCAGTAGCGGCACCACCCCACACTTAGTTTGTTTGTACAAACTAGTGAAGTGAACGATGTCGATTACTCAGATTTCATCGATATATGTTTAGGTGTTATGTTCCAACAATATAATCAGTGCAGTCATACTTTTCGTATCATCTTAACTATCCTTTGTCAATTCTAGATCATGTAATCTTGGTAATGTTTTCATGCATCACTTTGAATAAGACTACTATATAGAGAATGTATCAAGTTATGGCATAGAAATAATCAACATCTTATGTTTGTAGTTAACCATGATTTTTATCTAAATGAACAAGTCATCCGAACATGAAAGCTTTCAAGTTACAAGATTATGCAATTTTCTTGACCATGTCAATTCCGCAAAAGTATGACAGTGTATCAAAATCAAATTCAAGTTGCAAACAAGTCAAGAACATCCGTACGTATTCTTTCACTCACTTAGTTTCACCACAACAAATCAACCATATTCAAATCATCAATACTACTTCAAGATTAAACAATTCATTATAGACGTAGTAGTGTAGTACTTTTGGAATATAAAAGAAGAACAAAGACGTACTTACTTGGTTGATGGACTAGGAAGATGTTCTTGCAAAGTAAAAGAGCAAAGGGAAAAATTTTGAGAGAATTTGGAGAGGTAGGTGGCGCTTTAGGGTGGAATTGCAATGTGTTTTTGATTAACGACTAAGGTTCTATTTATAGGACAAGCTTGGGTCGGGTTTTGACGCATTTGAAATCAGATTTGGAGACCAAAAGTGACCATAGGCGGCTCCTAATGCTTTGCATATGCTTGTCATAGGCGGCGCCTTTTGCAAAGCATTGTTGAGCATAGGCGGCGCCTATGCTATGGCATTGTTAGGCATAGGTAGCGCCCATACCATGGCATATGAGATTCAGAGACAAAATGCTTTTGCATAGGCGGCGCCTATGCTATGGCACTCTAGAATCCAAGAGCTTAGGCTATAGCATAGGCCGTGCCTTGTTCGTGGCCTAGATTTACATAGGCCTTGCCTTGTTCTTAGCCTAGATTTGCATAAGCAATGCCTCACCCATAGCCTTTTGCTTTTTCATTCCTAACTTACCACCTTCAACATGAAATACTTCCAAATCAAAATTTGAAACCAATCTCCTCCTTTACACCTCTTGCACCTACATGCACTCAAAAACAATAAAAATGATTAGAACGATGGGTTGCCTCCCATCAAGCGCCTTAGTTTCGGTTGTGGCTCGACTCTTCTTTTTGGATTTTTATTTAGTAAAAACAAATGCAAAGGAAAAGAAAAAATCACGATGGGTTGCCTTCCATCTAGCGCTTGATTTATTGTCGCGGCACGACATAGTTACCTCGAGTACTTAGACTTCATCAAGATAGATGGTGGCCATATAGTTCATCGAGTCAAGGGGCCCGATATATGGTTTTACTCGTTGGCCATTCACCTTAAAGACAACACCATTATTGTCTTCTAGCTTAACTACTCCAGACGAGTAGACTTGGCTAATCTTGTACGGACCAGACCATTTGGACCTTAACTTACCTGGGAATAGTTTTAGTCTGGAATTGAAAAGAAGTACCATATCACCCTTTTGGAAGTTTCGTTAAACAATCCGCTGATCATGATAATTTTTCATTCGCTCCTTGTAGAGGTCTGATCTTTCATATGCATGTAGATGAAATTCGTCCATCTCATTAAGCTGCTCCAACCTCAAGTTCATAGCATCATCCCAATTCAAATTCAGTTGCTTCAACGCCAACAATGCTTTGTGCTCGAGTTCATTGGGTAAATGACAAGATTTCCCATAAACTAGTTGGTACGGGGACATGCCAATTGGCGTTTTGAATGCAGTCCTATAAGCCCATAGTGCATCGTCCAGCTTCCAAGACCAATCTTTCCTATTCGCATTTACAGTCTTAGCAAGGATTTGCTTGATCTCTCAATTGGAAACCTCAACCTGTTCACTAGTTTGTGGGTGATAAGGCGTGGCTACCTTGTGTTGCTTGACACCATATTTCGCCAACATGGATTTGAACAGTTTGTTGCAAAAGTGAGATCCTCCATCGCTTATAATAGTACGTGGTACCCCAAAACGAGAGAAGATGTTTTTCTTCAAGAATGCAACAACACGTTTTCCTTAATTATCAGCCAATGCCACTACTTCGACCCATTTTGAAACATAATCTATAGCAACTAGGATATATTTCATTCCAAACGAATTCACGAATGGACCCATAAAATCAATACCCCAGACATCAAAGAGCTCTACTTCAAGGATTTTCGACATGGACATCTCATGGTGTTTAAAATCGCACCTTGTCTATGACATTGGTCGTATCTTCTCACAAAGTCGTAGGCATCTTTAAATATCGAAGGCCAATAATAGCCACTTTGCAATACTTTCCTTGCTGTCCGATTACCTGCGTGATGTCCCCCAACTTGGGAGGTGTGACATGCTTCCAATATATTCGGCACCTCAACATGGGATATGCATCGCTTGATAACACCATCCGCGCATCGTCTAAATAAATATGGCTCATCCCAAAAATAGTGTCTCACGTCATGCATGAACTTCCTCTTTTCATGAAATGATAGATTCGTAGGCATCACATTACTCACCACGAAGTTTGCAAAATCTGCATACCATGGTAACTCCTCCATTATTGTGGCTAAAATCTCTTCATCAGGGAAGGTATCGTCAATCTCACGATCTTGCTGTGCTATATGCTCATTCTCGAGTCTAGATAGATGATCAGCCACTTGGTTTTTGCAACCTCTTCTATTTTTTACCTCGAAATCAAATTCTTGCAGCAACAATACCCATAGAATTAGCCTTGTTTTTGCATCTTTCTTTGTTATCAGATATCTAAGGGCTGCATGGTCTGTATGAACTATCACTTTGTTTCCTAACTAATAAGCACGGAACTTTTTGAAGGCATACACAACTGCTAGAAGCTCCTGTTCTGTGACAGTATAGTTTTTCTGGGCTTCGTTCAAGACCTTACTCGCATAGTAGATTGGATGGAATAACTTTTCTCTTCTCTTGACAAGTACAGCACCCAAAGCTACCCCGCTAGCATCACACATGACTTCTAACGGTAAAGACCAATCTGGTGCTACCATGATAGGAGCTTCAATTAGCTTCTCTTTGAGGCATTCAAATGCCTTTATACAATCCTCATTGAAGTCAAACTTTGCATCTTTCTCCAAAACTTTGCATAATGGACTAGCAATTTTGATGAAATCTTTGATAAACCTTCGGTAGAAACCTGCATGACCGAGGAAACTACGAACTCCTTTGACCGAATTTAGGGGTGGTAGTTTCTCGATAACTTCAATTTTAGCTCGATCCACTTCAATTTCTCTTTTGGAGATTTTATGCCCAAGAACAATACCTTCTTTCACCATAAAGTGGCACTTCTCCCATTTCAGCACTAGGTTGAATTCAACACATCTCTGCAACGCCATACTTAGATTTGTCAAGCACGATTCAAATGACTCACCCACAACTGAAAAATCATCCATGAATACCTCCAGCGTGTCTTCCACCATATCAGAAAAAATGGACATCATACAACGCTAAAAAGTGGCGGGTGCGTTACATAGCCCAAATGGCATACGTTTGAAGGTAAACGTACTATATGGGCATGTAAACGTTGTCTTCTCTTGATCTTCGGGGGCGATACATATCTGATTATAGTTGGAATAACCGTCTAAGAAAGAAAACCATCCTTTCCCTACTAATCGATCAAGTATTTGGTCAATAAAGGGCATTGGAAAGTGATCCTTAAGGGTCCATGAATTCAGCTTGCGGTAGTCCATGCATACTCTCCACCCTGTGACAGGTCTGAGTGGAATTAACTTATTTTTTTCATTCGCACTACCGTTATGCCACCTTTCTTTGGTACACATTGTACCGGTCTTACCCATTTACTGTCGGAGATTGGATATACAACCCCTGCATCTAACCATTTAATAATTTCTTTCTTCACCACCTCTTGCATAGGTGGATTCAGATGCCTTTGATGCTCAATAGTGGGTAAGAAATTTTCTTCAAGCTGAATCTTGTGTGTACAAATCCCAGGCGGAATACCAATGATATCAGCGATGGTCCAACCGATGGCTCTCATGTACTTTCATAGAACCGTGATGAGAGCTGCAACTTGCTGCTCACCCAAATCTACTGCCACAATAACCAGAAGTGTGTTACCACTTCCTAAGAATGCATACTTTAGATGACTAGGCAGCTCCTTCAATTCTAACGTGGGTGCTTCCTCAATAGATGGTTTAGCTGGTGGTGTTGGTAGGTTTTTGAGATCAAGGTCCAGCTTCTTGGGAGCATGAGGATATGACCCTAATCCTGTTAGAGCACAAATAGTTTTTTCATAATTTTCAGCATCCTTATGCTCAACATTCATAAGAAGAACCGCCAATGGTTCATCAACAATTTGCTCCTCTATGGGTAATTCTTTCTCATCATCAATATAAACATCAGCTACTGAGAACACGTTCAGATCTTTGGGTTGCTTTATTGATTTACATACATCAAAGCGGACTACTTCGTCATTTATTCGGAATAGAAGCTCATTAGCTCTTAAATCAATAAGCACACTTCCTGTTGCAAGGAAAGGGCGCCCCAAGATTATGGGAACTTCAGAGTCTACCTCACAATCCAAAATAACAAAGTCTGCCGGAAAGATGAATGAAGAAACCTTCACCAATACATCACATAAAATACCAACAGGTCATTTTACCGACCTATCCACCATCACAAGCCTCATATTGGTTGGAGTAGGATCACCCAACCCCAACTTTTTGTAAATGGATAATGGCATCAAGTTGATGCTGGCTCCTAAATCGCATAATGCCTTGGCAAAATTCAAAGATCCGACAGCGCAAGGAATAGTGAAGGCTCCTGGGTCGGCCTTCTTTTGAACTAGTGATCTGGTAGCAATTGCACTACAATGATGAACAGCATCTGTCAACTCACCACTTGCTGCTCGTTTCTTTGTTAAAAGATCCTTCATAAATTTTGCGTAGCCTAGCATTTGTTCTAGTGCCTCAACCAAGGGAACATTAATGGTCAGCTGTTTTAACATTGACATGAATTTATTGAACTTGGTATCATCAGCTCTCTTCTTTAATCTTTGCGGAAAAGGAGGTGGTGGAAGGGGAATTGTTTTCTCCAGGACTTTCTTTTCATCATGCTTAGGTTCGGAGATCTTTTCAGTCTGTGGACGTCGAGGACTGACGTCATGAACGTTGTCATCAGTTTCGACGGCGTCATCTCCTATAATATCTTCAGCCACTTGCTTGCTTTGGGATGAATTTTGCAGCACCTTACCACTTCTGGTAGTAACAGCCATGCATGTTCCATCGTTTCTTAGGTTTTGCACTGTGTCGCTCGGTAGGGTGCTAGCTTTTCTTTGATTTAATGTGGCTGAAATTTGACTCAATTGTTGTTCCAGCTGTCTTATTGAAGTGGAATGTGAGTCAACCAATTGCTTCATTGAGGCCAAGTCATTTATTACCTCAGTTACTCCCGTGCTGGTTGCTTCCACTCCTTTCAACAGCTTAGCCATAATATCTTCCATTGACATATTTCCCAAACCAGATGCAGTGGCCTCTCGTTGTCCAGGAGGAATATACACGCCACTCCTGTCAGTCTTGTTCTTCCAACTACCTTGATCCCGGTCCTTGTTTCCAGAATTATCATAATAGTTCTGACCTTGGTTTCCTTAGGCATTGCCTCGGAAACCCCCTGATTGTTCACGTAGTTGGCTTCTTCCTCAGAATCAGATTCCTCGCTTCCTTTTGATGCAACTTCTTTGACTTTTTCGGTCTTCCCTGATAGTAGATGCTTTGTAAGAAGATCTACTTGTGTTTTCATGTGCGCCAAATCTTGATCACGTTCTTCTTCTCTTCTCCTTTGTTCTGCAGTCATGCCTATAGACAAAGTGGGGCTTGCTACCTCAGAATCTCTGGTATGCCATGCCCTACTTTGCTTCATTATCCGGTCTAGCATATCACTTGCCTGAACAAAGGTGAGGTCCATAAATGATCCTCCAGCGGCTCTGGGTGCCAATGGCGGAGGAATAATGGCTCCTGTGGCACCAGCTCCATCAAGATCATCATCGAATGGTATGGCTCGGCGTTCAGGCCTGAACCTAGCTTGACGATCTCTTCTGTTAGCTGGTGTCGCCATCTCAGCATCACACCTAGGGTTTAGTAACTCATCATCACCTAGATCCTCATCGTCAGGATTTGTTGCTCATCCAGGATTATCAATATTCTGTTGATGCACTTGAGCGGCGGCCAGAGCAGCTAGTCTAGCCTGTTCCTGTTGAGCAACCCTTCATTCAATTTACTGTTGAGCCTCCATTCTGCCAATACGATATGGTTCAGGATTGAAAGGTAACAATGGTTGACCAGAACTTCGAGTATGGGGCATGCACCGGAAAAAAAAATTGCAAAAAACAAAAACAACAACTAAAAGTAAAGTACGAGAATCTTTGACCAAAGGGTCTAGTAACTATCACAAACTTAGTAGACAACCGTATTCCCCGGCAACGGCGCCAAAATTTGATAACGCTCAAACTACAGCTCTCGTAAGAGTGTAAGCAGTCGTTTGTCAAATATAGAACCCAACTGGGTTGGGTGTCGAATCCCACAGAGAATACTTGGTCACTAAGTAAGCAAAGATTATTAGACTTTTGGTGAAAGTTTCGTAAAAAGGGGGGATTGTAGCGTGCAATAATGTAACAAAGTGAAAAACGGAAATAGCAAAGTAAGAAGAAAGAATGTTTAGTAAGATGTTTAACCAATGAGAATTGAGAGTTGGGGTTATGTCCACCTTATGAGTTATACGTCTCTATTGGCTATGAGTTATGCGGAATTCAGACATGCATGTGCTTATAGAGAATTCTATTCTATGGTAAATCCAGGCGTCTTTCGACCATCAAGGATTATTTCACTTTAACTCTTTCGAGCTTAAAGCGTATCTAACGGTACAAATTCTCCAAGAGGTTAATCCAGTTACAGCACTAACTTTTTAACAGGGGTTGGTGCCCTATTACCTTGACATTATCTCTTTTCTAGACATATAACTTTTCTTTCGAACAAGTTAATGCTATACTGGCGTATTCTATGCGTTTGCAACCACAAGAATTTGCATTAAGATGAAGAGAATAATGATATAAGCAGCATACGTGTCAAGAATTTACAAACTCATTGCAATAGATAGTATCTCATAAAGCTTCCATAACCCCAACAGAGAAGCTTAGCTACTCATGAGTGCAATGGAAATCACAATAGTCATTATCATTATACCAAAGTAAAGGTCTCACGTGTAGTATATGTTGGTAGGGCTTGTGGCGTGATTTCCTTTCAAAGTAGTGTTTCTCTTGTTGTGGAAATTTTAAGTCGAAGAGATGAAGAGAAAGTAATAAGAATTAATTGAAAGAGAATTGTTGTAATTGTTGAATGATTGATGGAATAAGAATAATCAGAATAATGAGAATAATTAGAATGCCTAAAAGCTTCAGCAAAATAGGGTATTTATAATACCCATATCCTATTCCTACTAAGCTACTGCATTACTTAACCTAATCCTACTAGGTTACTGCATCATTATCCTAATCCTAATAAGTTACTGCTGATCCCCAAAGTCTTTAGAATTGTTGTTTTTGCCTGAGACAGGTTTTCCATGCGTCACTTTTAGTCCTTGGCATCCAAGCTCTCCTTTCCTTCTTTTGTGAAGCTTCCTTTGGCGTCAAGTTATCCATAAAATGCTGAAATCTACATCATTTATACCTGAAAACTTGCTAATCACGTTTGTTAGCTCACTCACAGGAAAAAGGACTAAAAGTGCATGAATTATATATTTTATCCTCAAAACTTAGCTAAAATATGGGTACATTATAGCACTTTAGGCGTGTAAATACGCCTTTTATCTGTCGTGCCACAACGTAAAATAAGGCGCTATGTGGGAGGCAACCCATACTTGGTAATGTAATAGGTAGTTTAAGTTTTAGCTTGTAAAATCAAAAAGCAAAGAAAAATACAAAAAGATGAGTTGTTCCACGGCCAAAACAAAGGCGCTGAGTGGGAGACAACCTACTCTTTCTAACAATTTGTTGTCTTTGTTTGAGATGCAGGGATTTGCAAAGTGAAAATAAGAAGATTACCACATTTGAGGAGAGCAATCAGGTTTGAAAAATGATGTGTGTAAGTTAGGGTCCTCCTCAGGTAACAAAAGTGTTGAAAAATATACTGGAAATCTGATTTGTGAGAATGGCGCATCACAGAACCAGGTGGATTGACAATTGTCGAATTCCAGTCAAGGTCTGCGATTTTTTTGCGTCACGGGTAATTTGATAATTGTCAAATTTTAGTGGTCTGGCATGATATTAATGCACCATGTCATCTGTAAAATTTACACTTGTCCAATTCTAGTGACTTGTCGCGATACTACCGCATCGCGGTGGATGGTAAATTGGCAATTAGAACTTTCCAGTGGCTCGATGCGATACCACTGCATCGCGGTGGGGTAGAAATCGGACATAAAATTCTAAATTAACCTACCCCGACCCACCTCTCTATATATACCCCCTAAACCCTAAACCCCTTTACTTCTCATCTTTAGTGCCACCTCCCATCCCCTTTACACCAACTACATCTCTCAAAATTCCCTCAAGATTTTATTCTTCTCTCAACTATTGTAGTAAGTGCTTATAGACTTCCATTTTCCTTTTGTTATATTAAAAAACTTTTATGCTCCTGGATATGATATGGTTTTATTATTTTATTATGTTACATTATAGCCCTGTATGCTCAGATTTTCTTTAAAATGTTGGAATTCCTTCATCATAGTCTTCACAAGTTCATGTTTATTTTATGAATCGGTAAGTTGATGATGGAATAGGTAGAGTACGGGTATATTCTTGTGTGATTTGGGAGATTATTATTGAATAGGTCAAGTAATTATTGAGAGATATATGGACGGAAGGGTGTGTGTAATTAGATGTTTGAAGCAATGAAGGTTAGAAATTAGGGGTACCTCAATTTTAGGTTTTTAGAATGAAATTCTATTGATTACACATAACGTTTTGAGTGTGGATGTATATTATCTAATTTTCTAATCAAGGCATAAATTTCACTATATTTTTATGGGCTTTTCACAGATTTGAAATAACATGATGCATACCAATATGTAACAAGGAGGGGCTGGTTTTTGTGCTTTAAAATTACTTTTGATTTATCGTGCATTGTAGCACCTAAATTATGGGAATGCTGGAATTTTAGTTGATTTAGTTGAATTTTATGCAAATACCCCCAAATGTGAAGTGCTTCTTCAAATCAGTAATATTCATAGCCTCTTCCTTAGTAATTCAATTTGAATAGATGTAAAATTACTTTGTAGTGAGGAAATGATTATTTCCTTAAAGTAAAGGTGCCATCTTTATTTGGAATTAATTATAACTGGACTGCATAATTGTGCTGCATCTGAGTTGATTACTCTATAGTGGGTACTAATATGGGACTATAGCATATGTGGTGTGTGAGAGGACCATGATTGTGGTCACTTGTGATGTATTGCCATAGGGACTATAGGGAAATGGTTTCAGATTAGGTGGTACCACAACTTTAAACCAGGTGCATCTACATGTAAATGAAACTGCAGGGGTGAAGTATATATGAATCATCTTGGTTCACTTTAGATTATTTGGTAGTTTTCACTATACTTAAAATGTGCTAATGGTGTTATAAAAAGGGGAAGTCTGAGTAGCCTATACTTTGATACATATGCCCTAGCTAAAAACTAAGTGTATGGTGGTCATTTACCTGTATTCACTGCTAGTCTCATATACCCTACTTAATTATGTGTTGCATCTGTGGTTTGATACAGGCATTATGAAGCCCCAACCAATCAAAAAAAGTCAAAGGCTGGCACTTCTATACCAGCAAGGAAAAGGAGGAGGCCATCTGAAAGTCAACTCACTAGGGTACCTCAGGCTCCACCACTTCAGTGTGGGCAGGTCCACAAATTTGGATTCAAAGTTGTTAACAAGTTTGGGAAGCAGTGGTGTTCTAAGAATACTAATTCCAAGTACATTCTTGAGGTATTTATCGATGTGTAAGTCTACTGAGGGAATGCCCATCCATGGTATGAAGAATTGAGGCAATAAATATGAATTTCATCTTTCATCAGCCTACTGGGTGTAATTTGCACTTAGTTCAGGAGTTTTATGCCAACTGGGACCCAAGTGACCCTGATCATGAGTTGAAGATTCACGGGAAGGTATTTCGTTTCACTCCTGCTGATATTAATAAGTTGTTGGGTATACCAGAGGCAAACCTAAATTTCTTGAGGCAGTTCATTATTACTACCTCGTGTGCTCACATCAGGCATCTGCTGTGTGGGGTAAATTTTTTATCTGGCTATACTAGGCATCATCACTAGCCTGCATTCTTCTTTTCCTTATGCTCAAATGAACAAAGAGGCCAGGATATGGGGTCGTATTATCTACTCTTGCTTGATTCAAGGCAAGCATATGGCGGAGGTCACTAGGGATTGAGTATGTTTGATTTATGCACTAATGTGCGATAATTTTGATGTTAATGTGGGGCATGTAATTTTTCCTACTATGAAGAAAGAACGCACCCAGGCTGGGTGTAGTTTTGATTTTGGAGGATAGGTGACCCGATTTTTGCGAAGGCATAGGGTAGACGAGGAGGAGCTGGACTATAAGCTAGATGTTTTGACTCGCCCTGTGGATATCACTACAGCCAGGAGTACATCTCGGTTAAGTGGCTCGATTTTTACCATGGTTGAGTGTCAAACCCGATATGATAAGATTTCGTCTAGAATGAATAGTTTTCAAATGTTGCAACTGAATATTGGGGGCATACCTGCCACATCTGAGGATCTTAGAGTTGTTGAGTTAGATTACCCTTTTGGCTATCATGCTAAGACCTTGCTGCAAATTGGTTTGGACTTTATGGAGCCTATTGACAATGACATTCCTCTGATGAGGAGCGGAGGTACAAGGATTCATATATGGAGACGGATAAGGAGGACAAGTCTGCTAATGGATCTGATGATGATGGTGATGAAGTGGATGGGACTGCCGATGACATAACTGCTATAGTTCCTTTGAGTGATCAGGGAGTACGGTGCCACCCTACCATATGCTTCTTTGAAAGCACTAGGACGGTGTTTTATTTAAGTGTGGGGTGGTATGTTCATATTTTGCTGCTTCATTTTTTTTCTTTTTATTCTGGCTGAACAATTTTAATATTTTGTTTTGTTGATTTTTGCAAGTTCTAGCTATTCAGAACACTGGTCTATAATAGTTAGTAACTTTGTGGATTGCAATTTGCCCTCTTTGGCATTTATTGCATGTTACTTTTAGTTCAAAGTATGTTTTTATTATCATTTTTGCCCTCATTGGCAAGTTTTAGTTTCAAGTATTTGCTTTCGTCTCTTTGGAAATTAGGAATAAAAAGTCATAGTTAGTTTCCCTCCCATATGATAGATGGATGACGACTGTCTTAAGGGGAGTGGTCATAGGAAGTAAAGAATAAATGAGAACCTAATCACTATCTAAGAGGAGTACGTGAAGTGGTCCATCTTTGCAGTAATTTGAATTAAATTGAATTTGAAAACATAAAAGTGTCTTGATTTTAAGAAAGGATTTAAGTACAAATGGTTTAATCTCAACAGGTGAAATCTGATGTGTTAGCTTAATTTTGAATTTAGTGAAGGACGAGATCGGGAACTTTAAGGACTCGATTTAATTCCGTGCATGCACTGTGATTGAGAACATTTGCTTATATTCTACATGTATAGGAATGTCTAGAACATTCCCCATGTGTTTATAAAGAGAAATAAAAAGTGTTGGGTATAGGAAGTGATGTAGGCATTTCTTTGACAGTCAAGTTTTTAGCCTAAATATACCTACCCTTGTGCATAGTCCTGGTTAGCCACGTTGAGCCTTTACCCTATTATTTGGTAGCATATATGTAGCCCTATCTGTTCTTTGATAAATCTTAATTTGATCCAAATAAGCTCCTAAGCATTTTAGTACAAAATAAAGAGGAGTTAGGAGTTTGAAAAAATAAGAAGGAAAAGGTGAAATTAAAACCCCAAAGTAGTGGTCATTGATTTTGAATGTTCGTGGTATGATTGGGAGTTAGTAAAGAAGGAATTATGCTTTAAAAAAGTTTCTAATTTGAGCTAAAAATGTTACAATGAACCTGTTTTAGCCTTGGTCCATTTTGGATAATGTGCACATTAATGAAGGCAATTTGCTAAAGTTAAGGGTGGTTATAATAGGGGTGCGTAGAATAAAATTGGTGTGAAAAAATGAAAGTATTTCTGAGGAAAAATTTAATACTCTCACCATGGTTTGAGTGAATAAGCTAAATGAAAAAGGGGGGGTGAAAAATAAAAGAATGAGGAGATAATAGTGAGGTATTTGACAGTTGTTGTATTAACACGCTTAGGTACGATAGTCACTATTTCACAAATAGAACCTACCCATCCCCTAGACTTCATTACAACCAGAAAATACCTAGTTGATCTTTCATCACAACACCCAACTATTAGTGGAGTAGTACACTAAAGGCAAGTTTATGGTTAATTAACTAACATGTATGAATTCTTTGTTGAGAGAGAGCGAACTGATTTTGATACTCCCCTTATTTGTGTATTGATATTATTGTGAGTTAACTATGGAAAAGCTTTTCTTTGAGAGAGGATGCATGCGAATGAAAGTTGGGGTACATGTTGTATTTTTGTATTGAGTACTTAATTGAGTTCGCTGATATATTGGAAATTTATTGTTGAAATAGAAAAATTTGAAATAACTTATCTTATGTGCTAAAAGTGTTATGATATGTTTGTGTGAGCATACAATATTGCTAAGTATAAATTCCCATTGCAACATAACTTTAAGATTGTGGTATAAAGAGGAAGTGATCGTGTTTTTAAATTATATTATTCGAGAATGAATAAGGTTTTAAGTATGGGGGTGATCTTGGGCATATTTATATATTCAAAGTACCAATATGCACCCAGATTTGGACTTGTTTCGAGAACTTTTATATAAATTCTTGAGTATATTTCAGCTTTAATTCCTCTTCGTGCCTGATAGATATGATTAGTTCTTTCAGGCTAAAATCGTGAATAATTCAATGTAATTGGATACAGTGATGACATGGAGTGATTGGAGGAACAGGAGTTAATGAAATATAGCTTAAAAAGGCAAGTTGGAAGTCAGAAATTCCCATTTGCAGAGACTCTGCATCGCGCAAACCAACAAAATAGCATTGGTCTAATTCCAGTAGAGGAGCGCGATTATGCCGCGATTATGCCGCGATTACGCCGCGATGCAAAGAATTTAAAATTCCTATTTGGAAAAATACAGTGTTGGTCCGCAATTATGGCGTGTCATGGAGAAGAAGAAAGTCACGGTTGTCACTTTCCAGTGTTGGTTCAAGATTTCACCGCATCATGGTGCAGTCCCAATTTTCAATTTGTACGACCTGAAAGTTTAGTGCATCACGGAGGAAATATATTTCACAATTGTCTAAACCCAATGGCTCACCGCAATAGTGACGCATCGTGGTGAGGGTGTATTTCATAATTCACTGAATAAATGAATTTCACGATTGCCCAAATTTTGATTGAAAATGGCATTAGATGGCATGGCGCGATGTGCTGTCTGGAAAAATCGGGAAGATTTTTAGTATTTTGTCCCAGTTATAAAAAGAAAAATCCAGGATAATTTGGGGGGACTTTTGGCAAGCATAAGAGCGGCAGAAAAGCGCAAAGTTCTCTCTTTTAAGTTTCTTAGACATTCTTTTCAACTTCTTTAATATAAGATTCATTCTTGGTATGATTAATTACTTATTTTTGATGTTGAATTCAAACACTAGTGGCTAAATACCCTTGTTCTAGGGTTGAGGCTAAGAACATGATTACTCTTTGATATTCTTTATAGTAGTTTCTTTTTGGATTATCATCTAGGTTGTTCTTAATTTCTTGAGCTTACTATTTTAATTCTTGGCCGCCATTAAAATAAATTTATATTTCTACGTGAATCAGGGAGAAAAATTGTAGATTAGAACGAGGAAATTAAGGGGTAAGGTTCTTACCCTTTTATAAAATGGGGGGTTTGAATTTGCATCTAGGATAGGGATATAACTAGAAGCCTTGTTTTGTTCAATTTCAATAAGATAACTTTATGAATCTAGAAGAATTATTGTATCTCTACGGGAGTTATAGCTGGAATATTCAATAGATAGAAGATTTTAGGTCGGGAGACCAAGATCGTTGCCTAAACCTTGCGAACCAACAACCCGATAACCAATTAGACTACTATAAGAATAGAGATTTGTATGATTTTTTGAGAAGCCTCAACCCTGAAATTCTTATTATTATTGATTACAACCGTTGCTTACTTTGCTTTAGTCATAAACTTTGATTTCTAATTAATTTATTTATATTTTTACTCTTAAGTTCAAAATCATATTGATACTTTACAACACTTAATGCTCATTGTCTAAAACTAAAATTTGGTTAAATTTCTAGTTGCTTAGTCCTCGTGGGAACGATATCTGATTGTCTAAATCACTATATTACTTGTACGATCACGTGCACTTGCGTGTGCGTCTGAGTCACAATATTTCTTCAATGTGGTCATCTAGAGGCTTAAGGATCCAAATCTCTTCATGAATCTTTGTGACTCGGGCAAGTGAATTTTCCTTCATTGTTAGTTCACAAAAATCATGTGTTTTAAACATAGTTCATGAAGCATTAGTGGTGATTTTGAAAACCGTTTTCGAAGGTTTGAATGCATAATGTTTAATATTGTTTTCTTATGGTTTAAATTATGACTATACATGTTTTGATAATGGTTTTGCACATGTGGGAGCTTGGGAATTGTGATTTAAACTAAGGGTTCATGGTTAACCCTAACTTGATAGTTTTTTTCTTGAATAATGGTTTGATTATGGTATGCCCTCAACCTATTTGTTAAAATGTCAATGAGAAGAATCTTGTCACATATGAATTATGTTTCAAACTACGGCATTGGCCTATGAATGTTCAAATTTAGTAAATGGTTTTATGATGGTCTCGTTGGTCATAAATTGACTTGAATTATAACCTTGGTGGTTTAATTGGCTAAATGGGTTTGAGTCCCTAAATGTTGAATTGAATTGATGACTTGTTTTACATGATGAGTTCGAGTCCCAAAGTTGATTATTAATGTTTATGGCATGTTGTACGCGCTAGCAAGTGGGGTTTGTACGACGATACCTATGGGATGCCTTTGGTAAATAATTGGATTAATGATCGTGTGTATGTGTAATGAATATTCTAGTTGGGCTTTAAAGCAAGATGTGTAGTCGGGTCGTGAAAGTGGATTTCAAAGGACTAACACTGGAAACTGTGCTAGGCGGTGCAAGTGTCTATATGACCGAGAGGTTTGAGTCACCTAAATGAATATATTAATGGGAGGTTTGAGTCCCTCATATTGTATAAATTAGTTCTTAAGTAACCTCGATTATGTCGAGAGGTTTGAGTCCCCTATAAAGGCATATACGAATATGTGTATTATATGGTTCGTGCGGCTACACACACTGCGGCCCTTCCAGCTAGGGGACAGCTAGGCATATATAGTCCGTGGTGCTTTGTTTTATGAAGGTTATGCTACACAGCCCTGGTTAAGTTTTTCAAAGTTCATGCTAAGCCTTCTTCCCTATCCCGGCACGATATATATATATATATATGTATATATATATATATATATATATATATATAAATATATATATATATAAATATATATATATATATATATATGTGTGTGTGTGTGTGTGTGTGTGTATGTATATGATTGGATAAAATGATTTGACTAGGTTTAGAATAGTGACATTATTTTTTTCTTCTATCCCTAATTTAAATGCTAGCATTTCAATCACTAACCGTCTCCGGACACTGTATCCCCATGCGATGCAGGTACTAGAACTTCTTCTACTTTTCCTGTGCAATGATCATGTGTTTGAGTGGTTCATGAGTTGACTGTGAAGTGGTGAACTTCCATACTTCGGAAGGCTTCATTTCATAGTCTTTATATTCTATGTCTCAAACTTGGTTTAGACTTTGTTTTGGCTACTATAGGGGGCATGTCCCGATATTTTATATATGTTGGACTTATAGAGGCTTTGTTGGATAATGTGGACTTGAGTGTGTTGTTTTGGTGGATTAGCTTGGTGACGGACGGTTGTCCGATTACTGGTGTTTGGTTTAGACATTTCATGAATAAATACCAGTCTTAGTTTATAATATCTTGATATATATTGAAATTCATCCGACACTTGAGGTTTTTAAGTTGACTAGATTAGGTGATGGGGTGATCTCTGGTCCACATGGGACTTGAGATATCCGTCACGGTCAGGTCCTAGTTCGAGTCATGACAACCATGCAACTGAACTATCTCTCAGATGTAGATTTTAGTCAACCTCTCTCTCTGCATTGTAGTTAGTTTTTTGGGTACAAAATGAGTTGATTTGGTCAACATTTCTACAATCACTCAAATAGAGTCAAAACTTCCCCAACTTTGAGGAAAATCAACAACAAAGTCCATATTAATACACTATAATTTCATACTTAACATGCTGACAATTTAAAATCTTAGCCACAAACCCCACAATTTCTCTCTTCACCTACACCACCAATAATGTTGTGTCAGGTCATGATACATCTTGGTTACACCTGGATGGACAGAATACCTCGAACTATGAGTCTCCTCCATGATCAATCAAGTCGTCATTTAGGAACCCAAATACGTCCCTTGATCCTCAACACACCCTCTTGATCAAGAATCGTCTCCTTAACTTCACCTTTCAACACTTTTTCTCGAATGATGCATAACTTTCCATCCTCAAAGCGTCCAGCCTTAATCTGCTCCATCAACAAGGACCGTGTCTCAACAAAAGCAAGCACTCTCCGAGGCTCAGAAATATCAAGTCTCACGATGCTATTGGTCTAACTTTGAACATCCATAGCCAAGGGTCGCTCCTCCACCAACAACAGAGCAAGGGTACCCATGCTTGTGACCTCATTATTACAAATTTAATTAATCGACCTACTAAATGATTTTTAGGTTAAACAGCCTATTGACTAAATCACCAAAACTTTAAGTAAGGCTTTAGCATGTGATCATATGGAGATTATCTTCGGAATTTTCGGGATCAGACCATTCTGAAGCAAAATACCTATGGTGTTTTTACTGATTTATGTTCAATTTATCAAAAGAAAAACATAGTAAATTTTCTTGTATGTAGATCGTGACTAACTACAAATTACTGTGTACTTGTTATGTAATATGCCCTTGAAAAATGATTCTTGTTTGATTATCCTGGAATATGCTTGTCAGCTGACTTTCTAAGTACGTTAATTTTCTACATTTGAGGATTACATTTATATGTTCATTTCAGCATTGCACGAGAATGTTCATGGACCACAAACTATACATGGTCTGTTATGTGAATAATTAGAAAACTAAAACCTATACTTACTTGTTAAGTGCGATACAGGACCACAAACACAATAAGCCATAAGTAACAATTGCTGCAGAATGATTGGAGCTTTTAGCATATTTATGCAACGTAATTAGTACTCTGTGTCTTAGTTGAGATTTAATTTATGGCTTGTTTCGATGGTTGGCACCTATTGCGTGTGTATTGTGTTGTTAGCTTAAAATAATACATATTTGTTTTGGTTGTTACTTAATTTTTATTGTATGTCATTAAAGACATCTAATTTAACGGCGAAAATTCTCATTTTGTTTAACAGTCGAATTTAATGTGATCGCAGCATTACCTTCTTTTATTTTTTCTCATTTTGTGTTTGCTTATGATCTAATAATTTTATTTTATCCTTTATCCAACCTTTTGATAGTTGTTTTACCTTACTTTTATTTGTAGGTTTACTTTTCAAATTGTTGATATGTGATATTATATAACGATTGAAAACGATATAATTTATTTAAAGTGTTATATTCAATAAAATAAAATAGCACCATACAATACCAACACATTATAATTTAAATCCTTTAATTAAGCTCGTGAAGTCCCTTTGCTAATTTAGTGGTATCTGAATTCTCATAGAATGAGCTGTTTATTGGAGTAAGGATACGGATTTAGTAAAGCGAGAAACATTAAAAGTAGCAAGCTGTCACATGAAAGGTACATATAAATAGCAATGATTTTACTTGTACTGTTGACATGGAACCTATACATAGAAAAGAGAGTATCTTGGATCTTTAAAAATTTACCCCTTTGTTGTTCACACGTGTTTTCTGGATAATTTACGATTAAACTTCATCAGATAAGTGTTCTTTGACACGTAGGGTTGAGTCCAGCAAACCAATCACAACTAGCACGATAAGTAAGCAAGTATGCTAGGATAAGCCTTAATTAATCTATATGTAAAACAAGCAATGACCCATGTGGTATGGACAACTTCACGTGCATGGGTGACTTTCTTGGAGAGTCCCTAGTAAGTAATGGCAATCCAGGTGAGATTTTTGACAAAAGTATGCTAGAATTCTTTAAGGGTGAGGACTTGAATGGAAGATAAAGTAGGGGCCAGATGTGAATGTTTAACAAAGAAGAGGTTGTGAATAAGGCGTATAAAAACTTTCAACGGTTAAGAGCTTTAGAAAAAACTAACGAACAAGTTTAGCCAAAATTGACTAAGTTTAGCCAAAATAGACAGTATCACCTAAATAATAATGTATTCAGTATAATTTTATAAGTGAAGTCTAAAGAAAATATGTAAAATATATGTGGACGTTATCCTATCTGATAGACTCTCGAATCAAAAGAAAAGAAGAACTCGAAACACTATTGTAAGAAAATAAAACAGCAAAACTTGAATATAAAGTAAATAAAACAACAAATAATAGTAAACACGGAAGAACAAAAGAAACTATGTGATTCCCAAATAATATTGCTACTAATAAGGAGATTTATTGAGAAGGCTAGCACCTTGGTTCTCCCCAAAAAGTGTGACAACACTTGGCTAACTACATACTAATCTTCTATTCTAAATCTTAATCCTCGACTTCTAGCTACCTTCCTATATATCTAGGATAATGTCCTCAGTAAGTTAAAGTTGTGTAATATCCTGTCTAATTGCCTACCCTCAATTCTTCTTCATAATCAGTCACCTCATCTTAATATGTCCGAAACATCTCAGTCTTACGCGCTTCTCTCATTTTGTTCAAGTCACTCCCACCATAGCGTCGAATAACTTCATTTCAATCATATGTCTCCCAGTATTTTCACATATATATAAAGCATCCTCATCTCAAACATTCATTTACTGAACATGTACGCTCTTAATTAGAACCATGTTAATTAGAGTTAATGTTTACGATTGGTTTAACCTAATGGGAGGTGTGGAAATCAGGGGAAAAAGTAGTCGACAAACTCAACTGAATCCAATAACTTTAGTTTAAACCCTATTGCATTAGAAAAGTTTAATGAATATGTACAAATTACTTTAATTTAGAACTCAGTGTCTTCAAAACCTAGAATTCTGAACTGATCAATTTCAAATTCCGATTCCTCCTCTATAGATAATAAAATACAGAAACAATAAAATTTGAAAAGCTATCAATGTCACAGCAAGGATCATACAGATAGACATTTGACATCTGAATGGCTTCTAATTAGCTGATTATTTATATGATGTTATGTTATAGACCAGTTTTGTGATTATATATATGGTATTATGAATTTCAGATCACTTCCTAGTTTGAGTTTGGGAAATATAATAGGAAATATGATTCCAATTTCATTTAAACTCTACAGTAGTTTGCTGAACTAGGAAGAAACAAAGAAAAACAAGAATCTAGAAGAAAAAAGAATTTCACTTACTGGATTTATTCAATTACATTAAGCTCTTACGAGTTGGTATTTATAGACATATTAACTCCTTGTGGCAGTTGTATAATGACAGTTGTTACTCTAAGTAATTAACCTCCTCACTGTTTTAATGTGCACACTAACTACCTTTAACAAATATCAGCTTGATTAATGCACTACTTTAGCTCAACACTCCTCCTCAAGCTGATGGCTTGAAGAGATTCTTCATCCCTAATTAATTAAGCAGGTACTTATGTTGATTTTTCTCAAGGCTTTTGTGAGACTATCTGCAAGTTTCTCTTCTGTGGACATACAATTATTCTTGATCATATTCTGATTAATCATTTCCCTTCCAAAGTGATAGTTTATATCAATATGTTTTGCTCTCTCATAAAATATAAGATTGGCTGCAATTTGTGTTGCTGCCTTGTTATCACACATTAGATCTACAGGTTATTTGATCTGAACTCCCAATTCTTGAAACAAACAAAGTAACCAGGTAACCTTTACACTTCATATAGTTATACTCCTAAACTCTACTTCTACAGAATTTCTAGATATAGTCTCTTGTTTCTTTGACTTTTAAGAGATTAGAGTATCTCCATTAAGGAAAGTATTATGAATATCGATTTGAAAAATCAACCATTATCTAGAAGCAACAAGCGTAATGAGTGATCTGACAGTTACCATCTTAGCTACAGGCGAAAAAGTGTCTGAGTAATCTACACCAACCTTTTGACTATTGCCCTTGGCCACTATTCTAGCTTTATACCTCTCTACCACCCCAGAAAACCTATGCTTTACTTTGTATACTAATATACAGCCAACAGGCACTTTACTAGAAGGTAGATCTACTATAGAACAAATTTTATTCCCCTCAAGAGCTGCAATCTCTAACTTCATAGCTTCAATCCATGGGGGATCTTTAAAATCCCCGAGGAAAGAAAATGGTTCAATAATATATGAATACAGAAAGATATCTTGATGAGGAAGAGGAGACAGCTTAGAGCAAGTAACATAAGAATAAATGGGATAAGGAAATTGATGTGCTGAGGCAGGTTTAAAAGTAACAAAATCATACATCTAGATAAGAGGATTCCTAGTTCTAGTATATTTTTTGAGACTAGGTGCAATTGTATCATCTGAGTGAGATGAACAGTGGTTAGGGTTTCGCAAGGTAAAGAAGGAAGCAGGTTCATTCCACTGCTCTGGGAAAAGGAAACGTTAGAAGAAGGGAAGAGTGAAAAGAAAAAAAGTTGAATTATGATCAACAAGAGACTGTTGTGGCATAGAAAAGAGAGGAGAACCAGTAGAGTGAGCCTAAAGGAAAAGAAAGAAAAAATCCTTAAAGGCTACATTTCTATTAGTGAAGAAATATTAGAAGTGGAGATTATATAGTATATAACCCTTTTGAGTGGAAGAATACCCTATGAAGACACTAGGAATAGTCCTAGCTGTAAACATATTAGAACCATAGGTAGTAGAGGCATAACCAAGGCATTCAATCACCTTTACATGAGATGAATAACAAGAATGCCGGTATCGCATCTTATAAGGAGATTTGTGATGGAGAATTTTGGAAGGCATTCTATTAGGAAATACACAATGTCTACACATTCACTCTAAAATTTAAGAGGTATACCTACTTGGAACCTCAAGGATCTAGCAATGCCTAAAATAGTTCTATCCTTTTCCTCTAGTACTCTATTCTGTTGAGCAGTATAAAAATAAGAAGTATTATATAATATGATAAGATTAGACATAAGAGAATTTAATTCATGAACTCATCCATTATCAATTGTTAGTACTTCTACAAATGTGGAGAACAAATTTTGCATTCTAGTCAGGAAATCTCTTAGTACTACTATCACTTTACATTTAAACTGAATAAGAAACAACAAAGTAAATCTAATGTAATCATCCACTATAGTAACAAAAAAACACTTTTTATTATAGGTAGGTACTCTATAAGGTCCCCATATATAATAATGTAATAGATTAAAAGGAACCTTGGATATAGAAATGCTAGGATAAAAACGTATCTTTGTATGCTTCGCAAGAGACAAACATTACACACATGATCTTCATACTTCAAATGACTTAATGCAACATGTCTCCTAAGCACTTCAATTGGAGTATGCCCCATTCTTCTATGCTAGAGAGCACTGGAATCAGATAACAACTGTATATTATTAGCAAACCTATTTACATAGTTTTGTTGAGAAGAGTTCCTTTTGAGAATGTACAATCCCTGATCCTCCTATCAATCCCCAGCACCATGCCAGTATAAATATTCTACAATATACAAAAGTTAAGAAAGAATCCTACTGACCACTGCAATTCCTTTTTCATCTTTGAAATAAACAAAATATTGTACTTAAAATAAGGCAGATATAGAACATATGAAATAGAAGAATTGGTTAACACAATTGAGTTTCCTTTATGAGACACTGAAACGTCACTACCTGTTGGAAGATTTACCTTATTTTATGTAAATTGAGACATTTCATGATAACTATACAACAAATCAGGATTAGAGGCCATATAAGTAGTAGCACCAGTATTAATAATCCAACTATTACTTACAACAGTAGTTAGAGCTTTCATGATACATGCATTTGTTGTAGGCTGAATAGAATCCTTCTATTCTTGTTCTTTATTAATCATCATCACAATCTGAGGATTTTTTTCTAGTGTAAAATATGGAACATATGGTGATATATGTTGTGATATGCTAGATTGAGAAAGCTTGTGACTGGTGGACTTTGAGTCCACAGAGTAGCCAGAATTATGACTGGCAAAAGGAGTAACATTCTCTACCTGGTGTGCATAGTGACCTACTCTTTTCTTCTTAGATTAGGCCAATTAAAGGGATAACCAATTAGCTTAAAACAAAGCTCATTTGTTTGACCATTATAACCACAGAATTTATACACTGTTAGTTTTGTTTCTGTGGTGCAACTCTGTAATTAGATGCAAATGATCTTCCCACAAAACCTCTTATAGTGTTTATATTATTTTCTAAATGGCTGCCACTCGAGAAACCAGGTCCCAAATACACTCCCTTACCCTTGTTTCATAGTTTATTGGTTAAAAAAGTCGCTTCTTCTAAAGTGTCAGTTACTTGGCTGGTGGAAGAGCTACTTGCTATGGACCTTTAACTTTCATAGTCTATAATCATGGAATACACCTTGTTAAGGGATAAAATAGTTATAATTAACAATGACTTCGACACTGAGCATATGTCTTATTAAGGCGCATAAGTAACTATAATATCCTCTGATAGTCAAAATGTTGAACATAGCTTCTAGATTCATCATAGTTGCATCTTGGAGAGGGCATCAAATTCATCCCAGAGAGTTCTCATCTAAGAGAAATAATTAGAAACAGTCAAAGTACCTTGAGTAAGAGTTACATTTCTCTATGTACAAAAAACACTCTAGCCCCATTCACTTTATCAAACCTTTCCTTCAAATCTATCCAAACACTATCAGTATTGGAAACATAAATTATACTACTCAACAGATCTTTTCTCACTAAATTCATTATCCACGATATAACTATAACATTGACTTTCTTGCATTGGTCATGCAAATACTCATCAAAATGATTTTTAGTATAGCGACCATCAACAAAGCCTACTGTATTCTTTCCTAAAAGACTAAGAGTCATGAATCTACTCTATAATGCATAATTTTCTGAACTAATGAGCTGAATCGACATAAGAGAGCTACCAAGATTATCATTCAGATACAAATAGAGAGGATGGATATAATCAATTTCAATTATACCATAATGTGCAGTTACATTTGCAGGTGTTGTTGTTGTCTGTGCAGCTTCTGTAAAGGAATTTTTAGTATTCTCCATTGACAAAGCTCTCATGCTTGTATTGATGAATTGATTACTTTACTCTCATTGATTGTGCAAAATCACCGATCTCGAGCATCAATCATAGCCTTCAATCAGTCATTGTTATCTTTGATACCATGTTAAACTTCTAAACTAGCTAAGTGAACTAGGAAGAAATAGAGAAGAAGAAGAATCTAGAAGAAAGAGAAATTTTAATAACTGACAGCTACTATACGTTGATAATTATAGATACATTAACTCCTATTGACAACTGACACTCTAACTAACTACCCTCCTCACTCTCTTAATGTGCATACTAACTACCTCTAACAAACATTAGCTTGATCGTTGCACGACTTTAGCCCAACATTTTTTTTAATTAGTAGGCTAATTTCTGAATAACTCAAATGCCATCTATACGTTTCTTGGCATTTTGGCTAAAACCAAGTCTCAAATGTTAGTTACGTGCCTATACTAGTCATTCCTTTATCCAATAGTAGTAATATGACTGCAAGATAATTTCAATATTCAAAGGAGAGTATCGTATCATCCAGTGCATAATGGACTATTTTTGTGATAGATTTCATAAATTAAGACATCTTAGCCAATCAAAAGGGTGATTGGTGTGGCACATCGTGAAGATTAACCATATCTGCAATAGGTTCGATAAATCAAACCATCTTGGCCAATCAAAAAGAAAATTGGAGTGATATATAATAAATATTAACCATATTTCTAATAGATTTGATAAATCATAGCATCTTGGTCAATCAAAAAGGCAATTGGTGTGGTGAAAAAGTGAAGATCGGGAGAGCCTACAAAAGAAACCTCTCCATCCCAGCCCCATAGAGTATTTCGCAGATGTTAACCCATGCAACAAAAAGGGGACCAATCCTTCAACTAAAGGAGAGACTAGAGAAAATTAAGTGGAAGGTGACAAAAAAAATATTTAAATTAAAAGTGGTGACAGCTTTGACCAACTAAGGTCAAACCTTTACTTAAATTTTGATTAAGTTAATTGGCGTGTAAAATGTAATTTTTTAAAACTTTTTAATTTTTCAAGGAGTCTTTCAACTCTAAATTTTAAATTTTAGAATTTCCCCCCTTTTCTTATAGTTTCAATCTTTTTTCAATTTGTTTATTTCTCTCTCCAAATTTCTTTTTTCCCATCTTCTTCTTATTATTTTATTATTTCTCTCTCTAAATTTTTCTCTTCCTCCATCTTCTCTTCTTTTTTTAATCTTCATGGATTATTTTTTAAAAAAAAATTGAGAACTTTGAAAAGAAAATTTTTGATTTCTTTAAAAAATGAATGAAGAAATAATGCAAAAAATTCAGCAACTACGAGAGTTGCTTCAGCAACTACCATAGTTGCTACAACAATTACGGCAATTACTGAAACAACTACTATTAATTTGTGCAACAACTTCGAAAATTGTTGCAACAACTACTATTATTTGTTGTGTTACAATAATTATTGTAGTTGTTGTAACAATTATCGAACTTACTGCAACAACTGTCAAAGTTGTTACAGCAACTATTGAAGTTGCTACATAACAACTTCGACTGTTGTTGCATACAACTTCAATATTTACTTAATTTCTGAAAATATGTGGTTGGAGGAGAAACGACAAAAAAATTGATATTTATGATAATAGTGGAGGTGGTGGTGGTGGTGACGTCGAAGAAGAAGATGACATTTGTTGTGGTGTCGATTTTGATGGCGGTGGAGGAGAAAGAAGAAAAATAGGTAATAGTTGTATAGAGGGAGAAAATGATGGTGGATCTGAAAGAGGTAGCAATGGTAGTGATGGTGATAGTGGAGGAAGAGGGGGTGGTGCCGGCGACGGCAGAGACAAAAAGACAGAGGATAGGAGGAGTGGTGATGGTGGTGTAGGGATCTTTGTGTAAATAATAAAATTTGAGGGTTTTAAAATTAGTGTCATTAACACTAATCTTAAAATTGTCACCTCTACTCAATATTTAAGACTTATGTCACTCTTTTTTAGCTTTAAAGTTTTTTTGTCGCCCTTAATTAATTTGCCTGAGAAACTAGGTACCAAGAATGAGAGAAAATTCACACAACAAATGAAAAATGAACTCAAAATAGAATATCTAGCATAATAAATAGAGGTTAGATTGAATCCCTGATTTATGACATAAAAATATACATATTTATGCGTAAAAATTTATCAAACTCGTATATTAGTAGATATGAACTCATAACTTTAAAAATATAATGGATTTGATGCTAATAATCTTAAAATTGAATCTATATATCATAAATTCTTGATTCGTCTCTGATAAAAACATATGAAGGTCCTAATACATGAACTCTTTCATCACTTACCATTCAATAATTGAGCAATTGATATATAGATTAGGCATAAGTCATCGCGGGGCCCTCAGACTTGTCCTAAAAATTCACTTAGACCCCTTAACTAAGACATGTACCTATCAGGCCCCTCAAGTGCTAAAATTAGTACCTATCAGACACAAAATGCTGATTTGGCAAGGAGAGTGTGTTACACTCACACTTTCCTTGAGCGCGTGAATAGAGTCTCAAATGGTGTTTTAAAAAAAAGTTACATTTCAATTTATTTAATACAATAAAAAAATTTAATTAAGAAACAAAAAACAACCCTCCTTCCTCCCCCCACAGCAACAACACCAGCCATCTTCTTCTATCTCTATTTTTTTTCTTTTTAAATTCTTAACAATCTTGTTAATACAATTAATAATTTTTTAATTAAAAAAAGAAAAGAAAAGCAGTGGAAGCCATGAACTTTAACATATTAATACACTTCTGTTATTTTTGCGGAGTAAATTTGATTCCGGCGAAACTCCATTTTTTTTCATTTTTCCAGTTAACTTGATATTATTAAAAAATTTAAATTCTAAGGAACCCACAACACAAGAATAATAAAAATAACAATAAGTATGAATTAGATTGATAAAGAAATAAGATTTGTAAAAAAATGTTGATTTTTTTTTTTTTTACAGAAATGGAGAAGAAGATGATAAGAGGGGGCGGGGGTCGCGTGTGTGGGGGAGGGGAAGGTAGTGGAAAACGTTTGTTTCTTTTTCTTTTGATTATTGATTCTCGATTCAAATATTAAAAAAGAAAAAAGATTGAGAAGAAGATGACAACGGACAAGAAAATGGAGAAAAGAAAGAGCGGGTGGGGTTGGGGGATGTTGAAGGGACCCCATTTTATTTTTATTTTTAAAAAAAACTTATAATTAGTTTTTAATAATTATTGGACTTATAATGCCACGTGTCAGCTTCCAATTAGCTCTTTTTGCCACATCATCACGTGTGTATTACACACACTTGAACTTTTAGCTGATTGGACAAAAAACGCCCAATTGGATCAAAATTCGTCTAGGTTAGGGGTATGATAGGTACAAACCTTATTTGAGGGGTCTTAGTGAATTTTCGAAACAAGTTTGAGGGCCTGTCGATGACTTAATCCTATCGATTACCTTAACACTAGGCCCTAGTGCACCAGTAGCATCACTCATTATTTTGGATATCAATGACAGTCAATATGGAAATAATAACATTGAAAGTAACTGATAAAGTAATTGTCATCTGACTCGGAGGACATGCATGGATTCAAGCCATGGAAACTCCCTCTAGGAGAAATGCAAGTAATGTCGTATACAATAGACCTTTGTGGTTCGACTCTTTTCAGAACCAGTGAACAACGTGAGCTTTAATATACCAGACCGCCCTTATTGACCTAGAAAATGATTTTGGGGTACTATTGATGACACTATAGTATGTTGCATCCCTATCGTGTCTTCATGTCAAGTCAAACTGTTTAGGTGGTGAAGGAATTCTGAGAGGAACCAGGGGGTTCGGTTAGTGAGGGACACCCCACGGTATCCTGACCTGTACCGTACCAGTTTAGGTTGCTTTTATGTGTTTTCTGTTTCCAAATACAGTAAAGGCATGTCCACTTTAATTTGGCCCATGAGGTACTTTTCCCTTTTATCAATTCTATAGCTTATCCCATATAAGGACAAACTGAAAAATGTTGATATTTGACACACACATTAATCATGTCATACACTAACTACACACCCGCCTAGCTATTAATGGTAATACCTTGAAGGAACATAGTTTAGATTAAATCCATTTTTTCCCTCGTCTTGGACATTATACCACAACCTAATGCCAACTACCGCCAAATTTTGTTAATTAATCCGGCTACTTATATTTAATTTCTTTCAACTAATTTTTTTTACAAACGGACTGCTTGTCCTTCCATTATATGTTACTCGGACTCTTCGAAAATGTCAACGAATGCATGTTGAATTCTCGAAAAGTAGTGTTTATCTGACACAAGTACGACATTGAAAGTGAAGAAAGGCGCAACTTAGCTTCCATTAATAGGATTCATATCATTAAAAGACTGCATTATGGTATTTATTTGTGTTATTTACTCCATATTATGACATTTCATACCATTTTGAGACGAGTTAAGTAACGTTTATTTGCTTAAATGTGAACAGTAGAGCAGAAATTAAAATTGCAGTGGTATTTATAAGAGACTGAACCTTTTATTGACATATTCCTTTCCAAATATATTCTTGCCACTAGATAAAACTAATTATAATTTAGAAGACCCCTCCAACTTGGTCATGTTACATTCTTCAGATGTACTTTCTCCATTAATAATAGGGCCTGAGCTTTCGAATTGGATGATGGTGGAAAGGAAAATGACATATGCAAAGGACATTAAAATATGCGGCTGCATGGGAACTTGAACCAAAGTAGTGCTCCAGCTCGGAGGTGGATTTATCGCCAGTTCTGCACGTTTAACTATATTCACTACCTTCAGCTCGGACTACGTATATATTATAAATTGAATTATTAAAAATATGTAGATATAATATGATTATACCATTAATTCAAAACCCGCAAACTCTAAATTCTTCTCCGTCGCCACCTCTATTTAAGAAGGCAAGAAGTTCAGCTTCTTTTGGCTTAAGAGATTTGTTTTATTTCTCCAAGCCACCCTGATACTAATAAACACCTCTTCCTCTGTAGCTAGATTAAAGATCTGTCAAGTCTATCCCTCCCTCAAGATGAAAGTAAGTTTGATAGGTTTCTTATTTTTGTGTATGTTGAAGAAGGATCATTATATTGCATAGATGGTAAACTTAATTTTATATGGTGATAGCAGATTTTTAATTGGATTCAAAACAAGATTAATGGAATGCAAAGTACCAACAAGTCAAATCCAGTGGCAGTCACTAGTAAGTTTGCTTGATTGTATTTCATCTATTTGGTTTGTGCAGGGGATACATATATCTCTGTGTTACTGATATGTTTTCTCCTCCAAATTAATAGATCATACGTTGCATCAATCATGCAAAGAAGAATTCAGTGACTGGCCTAATGAACTGCTTGCTATTGGGACATTTGGAAGTCTGAAAGATCGCAGGAATTTGAATCAGTCAACTTGTCATCCTGATCAAAGCCTTACAGCTGAAGAAGTTGGGCAGCTTCACAAAGAACTGAAACATCTATTTCCTGAAGAAAGTACTCCACTTTCAGCAAAGCTGGGGTCAGAAAAGGATCTTGAGAAATTCTTTGACTGTCTCCAAAACATGGTAGATGATGATCACAGAGTTCTTGAAAATAAAGAGAGCACTTTCAAGAGATGTAATAGTTTCGTTCGTGGCAAAGGCCAAGAATCTGCTCAATTGGAGAACACACACAGTGTCATTAGCAAAAAATCCTTGTCTTATCTCTTAAAGAAGACATTGTTCTGCAGCGCTGGATTTGCAGCCCCTCCTCCACACCCGTTGAGAGATCCGGCACTTCCGCAGGCCAAATTTGAGAAATCAAGGATGGAAAAGGTTTGCACTCTTACTCATGCATTTTCATATCAAACAATAAATCTTTTAATGTGTCTATTGATCTCCAACGTGCATTAGATGTGAATGCTTATATGCATCTATTGATGTTTATATTTGTCCTCAACTTGATGAAGTAATCCTTGAGCAAAATTTCAGATTCTTAGGGCCATACTACACAAAAAGATATATCCACAAGCAACCAGTCCAAGGGGTACTACCACTAGAAAGAGATACTTGGACAATCGATGTGTGATTGAGAGTGATATTGAAGATGAAGCATTTGAGAGTATTGTGAAGGATGGGAGCAAATGGGACAAGTCAAATTCTGATTGTAAGTTTCTCAACCACTTCGTGGTGAATCTACACTGTGCTAATATACATGTAACATGTACTCTTAAGCTTAGGAACTCACCATAATCATTTCATCAAAAAAGTTAAGTTGTTAGAAGAGTAAATTTTTTATTTAACGCATTCTTGAAACCATTTTGTTTTCCGTAGCCAAAATCTTTTTATATGTTAAATGCGTTCATTCTTTTGCTGCAGTCATTGTACTAGAGATATGATTGGCCTCTTAGCCAGTTCATGAAAGATGAGGTATGACCAACCTTGAAAAACTCGAGATTAGATCAGTCAATATATATCCTCACGTGTCTCACGCTTTTTTTGGTTTTGCAGAATTATTTGTACTTCATTTGGATATGCAAAATTCAGATTCTTCTCAAATTTTTCTTTTTTTTGGAAGAGTTGAAAGGAACAAACTTCCATCTGCTGCTGCTGTTGCTTTTTCATAAGAAGTGCATATTCACTTGATTTTTGCCATGGCTAGATAACGATTTCTGTTTTTGTCATGGTTGGAAAAAATTTATCTGCTGAAGTTTCTGTAAGAGGGGAAAGTATTGAAATCTTAGCAAGACTGAATAAGAAATGCAATTGCTTTTGTGAAGTAGCACTACCATTTTTTTTTTTTTTTTTTTTTTGGGTGTTATTCACAAGAGGATGATTCTGCCCTCTTTCTAGTAAGCAGAGATGAAATACTCCGTAGTTGTAGCTCCTCTTTTTCCATATCACTTATGGAAGAAACAATTTTTTTTGCACGTGTGTACACCAAATAAAATTTATTTGTCCTGACTAAATCATAAACAAAAGTAAAATTTTGTACTCGTATTAATTAACTATATATCGAGTGCGAGTGAGTGTTAAAGCTTATGGACTATGATTTGTGTTTACCGGAAGATGGTCATTTTGGTTAAACCACCAAAGCGAGGAACAATTACAAGGAATAGAAATATACAAGGGCCATTGTTAGAACAATCATGGAATAAGAACAACAAATTGTGTACCTTTGCTGCACATTGGAGTTTGTTGATCTCACCACCAAAATAATTGCTTCAGGACGAACTTTGATTCTCTATGAAATTAATTCGATATTAATGCTTTTCTTTTTATTTGTGTGTGATAGATTTGAGGAAGAACAAGAGAACAAGCAAGTTCTTCTTTTTTTAGGTACTTTCATCTGGCAGATACCGTTGAATTTCTAGTATATTAGAGAAACTAAAAACTAGTTATTGGAAGGAAACTACAACAACATATTCAGTGTATTCCTACATAGTGGGACTATATTGGAAGGAAACTGATTTCTTAAAAAACCGTGTAGTAACTTCTCTTAACAGGTTACTTTAAATCTTATTTTTATCTCTTTCTAATTGGGTCGGGTTAGCCACATGTAGTGACCAATGACTCTGGTCAAATATCTAACATCTCCCACTTCACTCATGATGGGCTAGACCTAAGCTAGCACTATGAAAGTAATACATATAATTGATTAGTCAAATAATTTATGTGACCTGCGAGCATTAGAAGTTATACTCACTAATGTTTTTACTAGAGCTCCACGTCGGAATTCAATAACATGCAGAAAGATTCATTATTAATGTTAGAGTTTGTGACCCAAATTCTGTTGATCCAATCCTGAAAAGTTTGCGTGCGATCCATGTTTGTGATTTTTCATTGGGTCTGTGGTGGTAGCGTAGGGTATGGACCTGTAAGTTTTTGGGCCTAGGATTTATTTGTACACATGTATTATATAAGTGCAATTATGGGTCATTTTTGGATGTTCAGAAAATACGTCATTCTCTTTATTGTACTCCTCTCGATTATAGTGAAATTCCTCTGCCTCTGCTCATGGTTTTTCCCGCAAGAATTTTCACTTGAATATGTGTGTTCATCTTGTTTTTCTTTTGCTTTTGGTAGTGATTATTTCTATCCGATCAAAACAACTAACATCGGTATCTTATTACTTGCAATACCCTAGACATAATTCACTACTTCAGTAGCTTTAATCCTATCGGTCATCCTCTAAAGTGGTGAACTCGAGTTCATATTTAACTTTATATATACAATTGCACTTGACCTTATGTGGTAAGTGGAATGGTCGACTTGTACATACAAGTTAAATTATTAATTTTACTGTCTACCCTTTCTACTCGAATCTATCTGTTTCAGACTGTTTTTCCTAGATAACATGCACCGCATTTTTGAATCACTTATAGCTATTAGTGGCCTGCTAAATTAACAACATCGAGATACTTCAAGAAACCACCAAAGTATAAAGGATATTCCAATAAAAAACTAATGTTACTTTTCAGGATCTCACACAATGAAGAACAAAGAAATCATTCTTCAATAAACCCATTGGTCGCTAAGCACACACGGTATGAAACACGTGCTATGATATTCTTACTTTATATTGGTTGGTGTGCCTCAATTTTTAAATTATCCAACACTGCAAAGATCTTGATCTAGACACTTCTAGATGTGTACCCTGAATTTCTCTCTTCAATGATCCTCAAACTCATCGTCTAAGAGAAATTCACATCTATCTTTACAAAATAAGTCATAACACGGTGGTAGAAATCATCTCTTCACATTTCTCAATGTAAGAAGCGATTGTCTTTGATTATCCATGTGAGAGAGCCAATCTTGCGACTTATTCAACATATTTAATCAATAAAGCACGTTATCATATGCGTATGAGATATGAACATAAATTAAAGATTCATATATTGATGAAAATATTTGAAATCAAGTCATTTTACAATCCAAATATACTATCATATCCTATGTAAATCTAGAGGAAGAATATGTTTTTTTCTAACAAGTCTGTAGATATTACCTTTGTGAAGAGATCAATTATCATTTCTTGTGAAGGAATATACTGTAAATTTATTTTTCCACCTCTACTATGCCTATCAAAAATTTATACTTAATGTCAATGTGTTTGATCTTGCTGTAATACTTAAAATCCTTAATGTATGAAATAGTTGCTTGATTGTCACATTATAATGTCATACCCCAAATCCCATTGGAGCGGACTGGCACCCATAGCCGAGGAGGCCCGGGAGAACCCGTTCATAACCTATACTTTCACATTTACATTACTTATGAAAATTAGAAATTTGGGCAGCACTTCGTTGTAAAATAGAAGAAAACAGTACCTGTATCAGCCCAGCAGACACGCATAAATGTATATATGAACAGTAATTGGCCGTCAAAGCCATCACGTCTATCAACCAAATACTCCTATGGCTGTACAATATGTCTACAAAAGCCTCTACATAGATACACAACTGAAGTACCTGTTCCTGCAGGCATGAATACAGGTCCCCCGTGAGGGACGTCAGTACGGAAATATGTACTGAGTATGTAAGGCAGTGAGTATCAAGATGAGGTACAAAAGATCAACAGAATTCAGATACCAGTGAATAAACAGTATGAGTAGACCACACTTAAAAGAGCTGATGGGATACCTGCACATTACTTTCGTATCATTACTTCCCGTAATCCTTATCAATACATAACATATGTCATACAATGGCCAACTGATCAGTGGTACTAATACAATACATCAGGGATCACCCCTGGAATAGCATATATACATAATCTTTATAATACAATAGCCAACTGATCAGTGTTACTAATACAATACATCATATCATCAATTTAAAATACAGACATTCCATTTCTTAATTCAATTAATCTTTGAGATTGGTCACTTTGTGGTCACACCTTACGGAACTTGAAACCATGATACCTCAATAGGAAAAACATGTACATAGGTAATCAATATCATGAAAATGAAGTAGAGTATCATGGATACCTCATTAGACCATTTCGGAGTCAACAATAGTATATGGACATTTTTTGACTAGCCGGACATCTTAAAAGTGAAAACAAGTTCAATTAGTAGTGTCGAAGATCATACGATGTTATCATGTGTCATGTGTCGTAGGACAATGTTGGAAGCTTACTTGAGAGTGCCATGGGTCATTATTCATGCCAAAGATTAGATAGAGTATGTCTTACATACCTTGATATAACCACTTCAATACAAGTCCAACTTGACTTCCCGTACTCTTCGAACACTTATCTACAATTAGTCATTTGCTGCAAACTAGTATTAGCAGCCAAACCTTACCATTTAGGTATTAACTTCACCAAATAATGTCTAGGAAGTAATCCTTTAACTCATCAATAAGAGTGCTACATACATCCTCTTATACTCTTATTACATTCACACATCATGCATTTTCATGAAATATCCCTCAACATCACTCTTAGCCTTTATTTCCCTTCTTAATCACCATCCAATACCAACATGATCACTAGGCATACATAACCACTAATATAATGATATATCACCACAATTCATCCTCCATAATCTAATACAACAACTTTCATAATTTACTACTAACAATTTATACAAAACAATTCATAACTATGTTTCTGGTTATCTTCCAACATCAAGACAATACTCATAATCCTTTATCAATACTTATTCATGGATAAGAATCAAGAATAAACAATATTCATACCTTAACAATGAACTCTTGTATTTATAATCCTCCTTACATAACCATGGGGTGCTTCTCGAAGCTTTCGAGATGGTGAACACAACTACGGAACCAATTCGAATTTTCTACGGTTGAATCACAAAATATTTGAAGTTGAAATTAGGCTAGGGTTTCACCTTATCTTAATAATTGGATGATATAAGATATATATGAGGCTAAGTGTAGGTTTATAAAGACCAATTTTCGTCCAAGAGGTAATAGAAAATGACCATTTTGCACTAAAAATTTAAATAAATTCGAATCTATCCCCAGTGGACAGTTTTGATAGGCTGAAGTAAATCGATCATAACTCTTTGCTCCAATATCGGATATGGGTGAAACCAATTGAATTGGAAAGATAATTCAAAGGCATTTTATTTTCATATAAAGTATACCACCCAGTTCTTCCTGTACAAGGAGTTATGGTCGTTTAAATTTGACCCAAAAATCTGTCCCACAATTCTGTTTTTTTTTTGATAGGCTGCAGTAAAACGGGTATAGCTCCTTACTCAGACATTGGATTTGGATGAAACCAATTTCATTGGAAAGAATACTCTCGGAGATTTTTGTCGATATATAGCATCTCACACAGTTCTTTTTGTACAAGGAGTTATGATCATCTAAATTTGATCCAAAAACTAATTGCCTAGCTGCAGTAATTTTCCAGCAGATTTACTGTTCACAGGCTTCCCGGCCACCGATTTGAAATTTCGAATGTGCTCGCTTATATGAAATACTCCTCTGTTTTGGAAAAACTTTATATCATTGGAAAGCTTATTCCAATACCTACACATACAACTATTGACGGGATACTTTCGAACACCATAAACTTAATTTAACCCATACGCAAGCCTTTAGGACTCCATATAATCGCGATAAGTGTACGAAAAAATTTACGGGGTGTTACATTCTCCCCCCCTTAAGAACATTCGTCCTCGAATGTTAGCATAGTTACTCAATTAAGACATGTCCAAGATTACAATTAACATATTCATCATCATAACATACTTGCATAAAAATAAACACTTACTTGTTATTGTTCTTCTTCCGTCTCATGAACTTCCTCCTCATCGTTGAATAGGTAAGGATACTTAATCTTCATCGCTTCCTAGGCTTCCCATGTGATCTCCTCAAGTTGTTGATTATTCCAAAGTACTTTTACCGATGCTATCTCTTTATTCCTTATCTTTTTAATTTGGCGATCAAGAATAGCAATAGGCATTTCTTCAAAAGTAAGATCTTCTATAATTTGCACCTCTTCCGTAGTAGTGATGTGCGATGGATCTCCGATGTACTTGTGAATCATCGAAACATGAAATACGGGATGAACTGCTGAGAGCTCTTGAGGTAGCTCTAACTCATAAGCAACTTGTCCAAATCTTTGAATGATCTTGTACGGACCTATGTATCGTGGACTTAACTTTCCTTTCTTGCCAAACCTCATCACTCATTTCATTGGTGATACTTTCAAGAATACCCAATCATCGATAGAAAACTCAAGTCCTCTCCTTCTAACATCCACATAAGATTTGTGTCGACTTTGAGCTGTTTCAAGCCGTTGTTGGATCACTTTAACCTTCTCCATTGCTTGGTAAACAAGATCCGGTCCAAGAAAGACCGCATCACCTGCTTCAAACCATCCTATTGGCGATCTACACTTTTTCCCATACAATGCTTCATATGGTGCCATTTTGATACTTGAATGATAGCTATTATTGTAGGCAAACTCGATAAGAGGTAGGTGATCATCCCAGTTTCCTTTGAAATCTAATACACATGCTCGTAGCATATCTTCAAGTGTCTGGATGGTACGTTCCGCTTGTTCATCCGTTTGAGGATGAAAAGCCGTACTTAGATTTACTTGTGTCCCCAAACTCCTTTGAAAAGACTTCCAGAAATTTGCGGTAAATTGGGCTCCTCGATCGGATATAATGGAAATTGGAACTCCATGTAACCGAACGATCTCCTTAATATACAACTTCGCATACTCTTTCGCCGTATAAGTTGTCTTAACTGGTAAGAAGTGCGCAGATTTGGTAAGCCTATCAATGATCACCCATATGGAATCAAACTTCCGATATGTACGAGGCAAACTCGTGATGAAATCCATATTGATCTTGTCCCACTTCCAGACTGGAAGATCTATACATTGCATGTAACTACCGGGTTTCTGGTGTTCTACTTTGACTCTTTGACAATTCGGACATTCAGCTACAAATTCGGCAATATTCTTCTTCATGTCATTCCACCAATATATTTCTTTCAAATCTTGATACATCTTAGTCGACCCTGGATGGATGGAATACCTTGAACAGTGTGCTTCTATCATAATTCTCTTTCTTAGCTCAACTACATCAGGTGCACATAAACGATTCTGACACTGAAGCACTCCTTCTCGCGTAAGCTCAAATACCTTTGTCGCGCCACTCTTCACATCCTCCTTAAGCTGCAATAAAATTGGATCTGCATACTGCTTCTCTTTCACTTCAGCTATCAATGAAGATTCCGCTGCATTACGTACAATAACCTCTTCATCTGGAGTTTCGAGAAGTCAAACTCCCAAATTAGATAGTTGGTGAAGATCCTTAATCATCCCCTGCTTTTCTATAGATGCCATTTCAGACTTACGACTCAATGCATCCGCTACCACATTCGCTTTCCCTGGATGATACAATATATCAACATCGTAATCTTTCAACAATTCAAGCTATCTCCGCTGCCTCATGTTTAGATCTTTCTGACTGAAGATATATTGCAGGCTCTTATGATCGGTATATATGTCAACATGAACCCCATATAAGTAATGGCACCATACATTCAAAACAAATACAACTGTAGCTAGCTCAAGATCATGTGTCGGATAATTCCTCTCATGTGGTCGCAACTGTCTAGAGCCATAGGCTGTTACTCTACCATGTTGCATTAATACGCATCCTAATCCAATTCTCAAAGCATCACAGTACACTGCATACCCTTCTATGCCTTCAGGAAGTACCAATACCGGTGTAGAAGTCAACTTGCTTTTCAGATCTTGGAAACTCTTTTCACAGGCACCATTCCATTGAAACTTGGAGGCTTTATGCGTCAACTTAGTCAAGGGTGCAGAAATAGAAGAAAAACCTTCAACAAACCTTCTATAATAACCTGCTAACCCGAGGAAACTACGAATCTCCATAGGCGTCGTGGGTCTTGGCCAATTCTTCATAGCCTCAATCTTCTGAGTGTCAACTTTTATGCCTTCACTGGATATAATATGGCCCAAAAATGCCACTGACTTGAGCCAAAACTCACATTTAGAAAACTTCGCATACAGCTTACGATCATGAAGAATCTGCAACGCCTGCCTTAAGTGATTAACATGGTCCTCTTCTGATCTAGAGTAGACTGGAATATCATCTATGAAAACTATCACGAACACATCTAGAAACGGCTTAAACAGCCTATTCATCAGATCCATAAAAACTGCGGGTGCATTTGTTAGCCCAAATGACATAACCAGGAATTCATAATGACCATACCGTGTTCGGAAAGCTGTCTTGGGTATATCTTTATCCTTGACTCTCACTTGATGATAGCCTGATCTCAAGTCAATCTTGGAAAAACACTAGGCACCCTGCAACTGGTCAAATAAATCATCAATTCGGGGAAGGGGGTATTTATTCTTGATAGTCACCTTATTCAATTGCCGATAGTCAATACACATCCTCAGCGAACCATCTTTCTTACGCACAAACAATACTGGTGCTCCCCAAGGGGACATACTAGGCCTGATGAATCCCTTCTCTAGCAAGTCTTTCAGTTGCTCTTTCAATTCTCGCAACTCTGCTGAGGCCATTCTATAAGGAGGAATTGAGATTGGCTGTGTGTCTGGCAACATATCAATACCAAACTCCACTTCTCGTTCAGGAGGTAAACCTGGTAGTTCTTCAGGAAATACATTAGGAAATTTATTCACAACCGGAATGGTCTAAAAAATTGGCGGCTCTGCCTCTGTATCCCTTACTCTAACCAAATGGTATATGTACCCCTTGGAAATCATTTTTCTTGCCTTAAAGTAAGAAATAACTCTACCTCTCGGCGCGCCAACATTACCCTTCCATTCAAGGACTGCCTCATTTGGGAAATGGAAATACACCTTCTTAGAACGGCAATCTACTGTAGCATAACAAGACGCTAACCAATCCATGCCCATAATAACATCAAAATCTACCATTTCTAACTCAACAAGATCGGCCATCGTATCACGACCACAAATATTCACAACACAATTTCGATAAACATTCCTAGCTCTAAGAGATTCCCCCACTGGCGTTGATACTTCAAATGGCTTGGCCAATAATTCGGGTGTTCTCCTGAACCTTCCCGCAACCAAAGGAGTAGCATACGATAATGTAGAACCAGGATCAATTAAGACATACACATCAAATGCAAAGATGGACAACGTACCTGTAACCACGTCTAGAGAAGCCTCTAAATTCTGCCGATCTGCTAGGGCATACACAAGGTTCTGAGCTCCGCTATAACTAGCTGCTCCTCTATCACCTTTACCGTGACCCATAGGTTGTGCACCCCTACTCAAATGAGGCACCGATGATGACGCAACAGCTGATCCGGTAGGTCGTGTTATACCACCTATGGTCCTGCGTGGGCAATCTCTAGCCATATGCCCCGGCCTACCGCACCAAAAGCAATTTTTCGTTCCAAGCTGACATTCGCCATAGTGAAATCTTCTACATATGGGGCACGGGTGTCGTGGAGGTCTCAATTGACTCATACTCCCTTGCCCTTGATACCCCACTGTTTGCGAACTTTGATTTTCACTGCTTTGCCCGAACTGATTACCTCTGAACCTTTGAAATTGCGGTGGAGCACTAATTGCAGGATAAAAAGATAACGGGTTAGGCAATCTATGAGAGAACGAAGGCCTAAAACCTTCCTGAGATGAGATAAACTGCCCTATAGCTCTGGCCCGCTTAGAATATCCTTTTTCTGATTCCTGGGTTCTTCTTCTTTGCCTCTGATCTTCCATCTTCTGAGCGAAAGCTTGTATCCTCGCTATATCCATGTCCTTGTTCAAAGCAGCAATGGTACAATCTCTAACCAAGTATGGTTCCAATCTATCCACATAGTGATGAAATCTATCATCCATAGTAGCTACCATATTAGAAGCATATCGAGACAAGGAGTTAAATCGAAGACTATACTCCCTTACACTCATATTACCCTGACGAAGATTTAAGAATTGATCTACACGGGCCTGAAGAGTCTCAAATGGAAGATAATGATCAATAAATATATCTTTGAACTCTCCCCACGTAGTTGGAGGTGCATCAATACCCCTAGATCGTTTCCAATCCTCGTACCATAATATAGCCTCTCCCTTCCGTCTATATGCTGCTAGCTCAACTATCTCTTTACCGGATATATGCATAACATCTAGAGCCCTTTGGGTTTGATCGACAAAGTCCTGCGGGTCTTCATTAATATCTGACCCGGTAAAAGTAGGAGGATCCAGTTTCAGAAAATCCTGTGTCCGAACGCTAGCTGCTCTATCCATACCACTAGAACCCGTGGTAGGAATAGCTTGCCCTTGAACTTGACCGGCAACTATACGCATCAGAAGTTGTACTGCATCCCTTAAATCTCGATCAACAACATTAATAGATGGCCCTTCTGAAGGAGAAGAAACTCCTGATATATGCTCAGCTTGAGACTCACTTTGTTCAGGTTGTGCCGGTGGTGACTTACTAGTACCTTCTCCGGCCACTACATCCACTCATTTCCACTTATTCTTTCTCCTTGTAACCGGCATCGTTACTATAATAAATAAAAAAAACAATTTGATTAAGCGATTGATTATGACTTTATCTCTAATATGGGCTCTATTGCACGATCTAAGAAATGGAGAGTGGAAACAATCCCAAAATGTCCAATAGCCTCCTGTTTATAGATGTGGTGCACAACACACCGATAAACGAGATTCTACATAGACACGGCTTTGTAGACTCACTAGGACGAACTTCTCTGATACCACTTTTGTCATACCCCAAATCCCATTGGAGCGGACTGGCACCCGTAGCCGAGGAGGCCCGGGAGAACCCGTTCATAACCTATACTTTCACATTTACATTACTTATGAAAATTAGAAATTTGGGCAGCACTTCGTTGTAAAATAGAAGAAAACAGTACCTGTATCAGCCCAGCAGACACGCATAAATGTATATATGAACAGTAATTGGCCGTCAGAGCCATCACGTCTATCAACCAAACACTCCTATGGCTGTACAATATGTCTACAAAAGCCTCTACATAGATACACAACTGAGCTAGGGTCGGGACAAACTCCCGCCCACAAAAGACTTTTATACAAATACCAAAAATACATATAGAAACGACTTGGGATGCCCCAAAACAACTGGAGCTCACCACTAACAACAGAATGTCCTGGCTCTTATTGCGGAGGTGTACGACCTGAAGTACCTGTTCCTGCAGGCATGAATATAGGTCCCCCGTGAGGGACGTCAGTACGGAAATATGTACTGAGTATGTAAGGCAGTGAGTATCAAGATGAGGTACAAAAGATCAACAGAACTCAGATACCAATGAATAAACAGTATGAGTAGACCACACTTAAAAGAGATGATGGGATACCTGCACATTACTTTCGTATCATTACTTCCCGTAATCCTTATCAAAACATAACATATGTCATACAATGGCCAACTGATCAGTGGTACTAATACAATACATCAGGGACCACCCCTGGAATAGCATATATACATAATCCTTATAATACAATGGCCAACTGATCAGTGTTACTAATACAATACATCATATCATCAATTTAACATACAGACATTCCATTTCTTAATTCAATTAATCTTTGAGATTGGTTACTTTGTGGTCACACCTTACGGAACTTGAAACCATGATACCTCAATAGGCAAAACATGTACATAGGTAATCAATATCATGAAAATGAAGTAGAGTATCATGGATACCTCATTAGACCATTTCGGAGTCAACAATAGTATATGGACATTTTTTGACTAGCCCGACATCTTAAAAGTGAAAACAAGTTCAATTGGTAGTGTCGAAGATCATACGATGTTATCATGTGTCATGTGTCGTAGGACAATGTTGGAAGCTTACTTGAGAGTGCCATGGGTCATTATTCATGCCAAAGATTAGATAGAGTATGTCTTACATACCTTGATATAACCACTTCAATACAAGTCCAACTTGACTTCCCGTACTCTTCGAACACTTATCTACAATTAGTCATTTGCGGCAAACTAGTATTAGCAGCCAAACCTTACCATTTAGGTATTAACTTCACCAAATAATGTCTAGGAAGTAATCCTTTAACTCATCAATAAGAGTGCTACATACATTCTCTTATACTCTTATTACATTCACACATCATGCATTTTCATGAAATATCCCTCAACATCACTCCTAGCCTTTATTTCCCTTCTTAATCACCATCCAATACCAACATGATCACTAGGCATACATAACCACTAATATAATGATATATCACCACAATTCATCCTCCATAATCCAATACAACAACTTCCATAATTTACTACTAACAATTTATACAAAACAATTCATAACTATGTTTCTGGTTATCTTCCAACATCAAGACAATACTCATAATCCTTTAGCAATACTTGTTCATGGATAAGAATCAAGAATAAACAATATTCATTCCTTAACAATGAACTCTTGTATTTATAATCCTCCTTACATAACCATGGGGTGCTTCTCGAAGATTTCGAGATGGTGAACACAACTACGGAACCAATTCGAATTTTCTACGGTTGAATCACAAAATATTTGAAGTTGAAATTAGGCTAGGGTTTCACCTTCTCTTAATAATTGGATGATATAAGATATATATGAGGCTAAGTGTAGGTTTATAAAGACCAATTTTCGTCCAAGAGGTAATAGAAAATGACCATTTTGCACTAAAAATTTAAATAAATCCGAATCTGTCCCCAGTGGACAGTTTTGACAGGCTGAAGTAAATCGATCATAACTCTTTGCTCCGGTATCGGATTTGCGTGAAACCAATTTCATTGGAAAGATAATTCAAAGGAATTTCATTATTATATAAAGTATACCACCCGGTTCTTCCTGTACAAGGAGTTATGGTCGTTTAAATTTGACCCAAAAATCTGTCCCACAATTCTGTTTTGTTTTTTGATAGGCTGCAGTAAAACGGGTATAGCTCCTTACTCAGACATTAGATTTGGATGAAACCAATTTCATTGGAAAGAAGACTCTCGGAGATTTTCGTCAATATATAGCATCTCACACAGTTCTTTTTGTACAAGGAGTTATGATCATCTAAATTTGATCCAAAAACTAATTGCCTAGCTGGAGTAATTTTCCAGCAGATTTACTGTTCACAGGCTTCCCGGCCACCGATTTGAAATTTCGAATGTGCTCGCTTATATGAAATACTCCTCTGTTTTGGGAAAACTTTATATCGTTGGAAAGCTTATTCCAATACCTACACATACAACTGTTGACAGGATACTTCCGAACACCATAAACTTAATTTAACCCATACGCAAGCCTTTAGGACTCCATATAATCGCGATAAGTGTACGAAAAAATTTACGGGGTGTTACATATAAAGTCCTGGGATCCTAAGAATTCTTTGTAATAATCAAATTCTCAAAATATCTCTCTAACTAAATAACTTATACTACAGATGCACAAACTACAAATTCAAATTTCATGCTAGAAAGGAATGCACTAGTTTATTTCTTTTTTAAAGGAATGCACTGGTTTATTTGTTATTTTTAAACTAAATAAAACAACCATTAAGTAAGAAAGCCTAGACAGAGTTTGATTTTCTATCATACCAGCACTAACCCAATCAACATCTACATAACCTATCATGAATAAATCAAATCCACTATAACATGGTGAATAATTTCAATTCCCTTTAGGTATCCAAAAAATCTCTTCTCTTTTTCCAAAGATCTCTTCCAAGATTGGATTGATACATGCTAACCACACTCATCAATAAAGAAATTGAAACTCATTTGGCCTATAAATGGTTAAAGACTCAAGTCCTCAATGGCCATTTGAGTTAGTTTTCATGTTGTTTTAATTGGTTTTCAAGGTAAAAGTCAAGATGTGATTGGAAGAGCGAGAAGGATCAAGAAGATGGAAAATTGGAACTCAAAAGTACAAGGAGCATTGCCAAAGAAAATTGGGGCATCACCATAATGCTTGGCATATCACCAAAACAATGTTCCCATCTCTTAAGTTTACAGTTCAACCAAGTTTTAATTGAAGAAGTTAAGCAATGAAGAATAGCAATTCGGTGCATTGTCGAATAGATTAGGGTTGTAGCTCTCCATCACTAAAAGTTATAGCTGCAACCCGTAGAGCTTAAGGTTAATGTCGATTCATTAATTAAAGAATAATTCGGTGCATAACTAAGTAGTTTGGTGATGGTGTGGTCATCAGTTGAATTGGAAGCGGTGAAATTTCTATAAAATATTAACCCATTTTTGTTGAAGCTATAAAAGCCCTTTTGGCAGCTTGAACGCCCATCTTTTGTCATATTTTGAATCTAAAGCTTGTAACTGGAATCTTAGTTACATGTTGCTTATTTCATGCTTCGAATTTGAAATTCTTTGGAAATATTTGGATTCTATGATAAATTTGAATGAGAACATAAGTATATCTTCTTTTTCTTTTGTTTTGAGTAGTGTATTTTCCAAGCTTGGATTATGCATTATTAAGTCATGGTTATTGTATGATCAGTGATATTTTATTATTTTATTTGATTGAATGTTATGATTTTAGCTAAATATCTATGTTTCAATTTAACAATTGAGGTTGCAAACTCTATTCATGCTTAAATCTCTTGTCTTGCTAGAAAGAGAAGACAAGGATGGAAAGATTAAGTTAATAAAGACTTGAGTATTTCTCATTTATAGGTTGTTCTAGAGATAGGAAAACTTATTTGAGGTCATTGGTTGATTGGTTTTGTATCTGTATGGGTGTTTGAAAGAAATTCATATGAAATTTGGTGGTAGATTGAAAGATTACCTCCAATACCTAAGACCAAGCTTATTCATAACTATCAATCGAATCTAGGTACATTTTCACTTGCAGTGCATATAGTCACCCTAAAGAGGGCGCAATCCCAAGTGATTTTACCTATCAATTACATTCTCTAGGATTCACATTGACAATTCAAAGTCGAAATTGATAATATGAACACAAATTCATTTTGAATTAATTTTTTTATTTATTTTATCACAATATTTTTAGCATTATGTGCAAATAGTTAGCCACTTGTGACACTCGAAGGTGAACCTATCCCCTTCATTACCTGCAGAACAGATCCCAACTCCAAGTTGGGTAAAAATGTTATATTAATAGTTACTACATACATCTTGGGGTATATCTTGAGCGTTATCATAGACCTATGACATAATAATTGCTTGGGGTGAGTATATATCATAGCGTACATCAAGCTCTCGACAACACTAGAATATGAAACTCGAGACATGTCTTTCATTTCTTTTTCCATATTTGGACGCTTTTAAAGGAGTAAAGATTCACCACTTTCTAAAGGATTATCCATGAATTTCCAACTATTTATTTAAAAGTGTTTCAATTTTTTTTATTTATGTTTCTTAAGGTGGACTAAAAAATTCTTAGAACGAACTCTTTGGATCTTAACACCCAATATATAGTCTATTTCACGAATGATTTTCATGTCAAATTACTTAAAAACAATGGTTTGATAACTTTTACATGCTCTAAATTATTTTTATCTAATAAAATATCATTCATGTAAAGAGAAATAACTACAAATGTTCTATTAGGCTTCTTCATATAGATACAATGATCTTCAACGATCATGGTGAAATCAAATAAAATCACCTTCTTAAAATTTTTTAGGTACCTAATGTTTCCAAATTACACCTCCAAGAAAGTATAATGCAGTCGCTGTTAAATAAAGAACCCTACAAAGGTTAGGGTTGAATCCACAGGAAAAAGATAAATTTCAGCCAAGAACTTTCTAATGTAGTTGGAAAGTCCAAAAAGTAAATGGGGATATTTTGTAATAACAATAGTAACAGTAACAAATCTTGAACACTTTATGTTGAAATCAATATGAGACGAACCCTAGGACTTTGTTCCACCTTATGCCCTAACTCCACAGATTTATCGTGTTCATAAACCTATCTCGGTGCATTGCATGCAGAATTTAACAAGTTAGGTATCACCAACCGTCTCTCGACATGCTTTGGCGAATTTCGCTTATCTCCTTTAGGTCTCAGACTATCGAATTACTAATCCTTTACCTGGATCTCAGATTATCTATCTTCTCTTGATATCAAGTTAATTAGATGAAGGTTAGTAGCTTCAAATTACTGTAGAGATCTAATTTTCCTAATATCAACCTCTCTCTGAAGTTAGTATCGAGTACATGAGGGTTCTTAGAGTCTGATGTCACTAAAAAATCAATCAATACGAAGAAAACCTCAATATATGCATAAACACAGATAAAAAAAGACTTTGCACTTTTCTACTTCATTATTCTATCAGGGTTCTCACAAACCTAGTAAAGATGTTTAGCCGCTCATATCTGCAAGAATACCCATAGACTTCATAATAGAAAGAATATGAATAATCTCACAATAAATTAAGAATGAAAACTAGAATCTAAAATTAATCTCAAATCGTAAAAGTCACGAACAAGAATTCCAAGATGAAAAGTGTATCTCAGAATTAATACAATGTTGTAAGTATGTAAAGTGTGTAACACAATAATAAAACATCAATATGATATTTAAAGTAACATAAAAAACCCTAAAAATGCTAACCAAAACAAAATAGAAAAACTAAGTCGGTACCTACCTACAACTCTTTTTATGGGTCATAGGTATTACCTGTAGACATTAGGTTGGTTCATAGGTCTCGAATGAACTTCCAAGATTCAAATCACCTACTTATGAGGGTACTTACGGGGACCCTAGGTACAACTTAAACCCTATAAGTAGGCCTTCATAAGTCTCAAAACCAAAATCAACTTTCAAAAATTTCTTCTGTCACTTACGACCCCAATTACGATGGGAGTAAGTACTACTTATGACCCCACTTACGGGTGGCGTGAGTAAACTTTGGAAATATTTCATCATATTTTTTTCCCCATCTGCTCCAAACCCTATTTTCCTGAAAAACTAACATAAAAAACACATAACATCTAAAAAAAGGGGTCTATGTACTTGCATAATTTCCGATTTTAAGCATCAAAAGTGCCATGAAACTATGACACATCAAAACCTTCAACATAGAACTTTTGTATGTCCTTAGGAAACTAACATATAACAAAGAACAAATAATTCTTACTAAGATAAACGTAAGGTATCTATGACAATCAACTCAATTTCAGCTCAAAAACTCTTATCCCCTCTTATTTCCAACTTTTAAGAACCACTATGTGGATATATGTAGCACAATAGTATGACATAAAGGAATCAAGAAATGTCATTACATTATCAACAAACAATCAAGTGTATTCAGAATTTACACTACCCAAACAGATAAGTAGTTAACAACACAATCCATGTACCCTCACAAAAAAGAAGTCTCAACTCTCACAGTAAGAAGTTACCATCATAATTCATGTACCCTCATAGAAAAGAAGTCTCAACTCTTGCAATATTATATCATGACAATGCAAGGGACTATGTAAAGATAATCATGCTCACAAAAGAAGTTCCAACGAATGCGTATACAATAGCATAGGCCTACCCTTATTTTCTATACCTTAGTTTTTAGAACAGTTAGATTGGAAGCAATATAGGACTTTGCTCGTCTTGTAATTTAGGCTTGTGGGAAAGTATGGTATATTTGAAATATAATGACTCACCCTCCTTGATATTACACATACATTTTAGGCTCTACTTCTCAACCATTCTTCTTTTATTTCTCATTTTTCTATTTTATTCATATTTTTGGATTGGGTGTGTTTTTTTTTCATTTCTTCTCTTTTATTTTCAAGTTTTTTCATTTTTTATTTTTTTTCTATAACACCCAACCTTGCTCTCTTTTGCGTTTACATTACACACCGTTCTGCATACCCAATTTTAATTACACATCCCTATGATAGCCACCCTCTACTTTGCAATTTACCTGAGTTAAGGTACATAGTGTCCAAGGAGGGACTAGGGCCAAAATAAATTCATTGTAATCAATTGGAAAGGTGAATAGATGAAAACAAGAAAATAGGTCAATCTAGGCTCAAATTAGGGATTAAGGGATACTTATTCATTTTCAAATGGTTATTTATGATAAGAGTGAACTAAGTAGAAAAAAACCTATGATCATGTCCTAACCAAATATCCTATAACCTAGGAGAGACTAACCGAGCAAGTTCTGAATTAAATGCACCAAGAAAATTGGGTAAGTACCTTACAAACATATGGTACAGAGTTATATCACCAACTACTATATACCTAGTTCATGCAATACTAAGCTATGATTATTTTGTCCTAAATTATAATGCTATGACTAGATTAACACAATGGATATACGTATATTTACATCACATAGTTCACAAAAGAGGGGTACCATTTTTTTCCCCAAAATATTTAATAACAAACAAAACATGTCAACTACCCTTAGATTCCTTATTTTTCTCCTAATTAAACACAAAAAAAGATAACACATATAACAAAACAAACATAACCTAATCATGAAAACTTTATTATGAATAAACTCTAGGGAAAAGAGACACGACAACTAAAATCCCTAAAGGACATCTTGACCCACAAGTAGCCTTACCCCCATCAAATAAGCATGTATTGTCCCCAATACATTAAAGACACCATAATGCAAGAGAGTTAGGAACATACCTATCGCACCATAGGTTCATAAATCTAATGCTAATAAAAATACATTAATTATCACATACATAGAAATAACAAAACACCTTGGGTTGCCTCCCAAGAGGCTTCTGATTTAATGTCACGGCACGATGTGGGGACCTTGATTACTCAGACTTCATCAATGTAGCCATAGGGTTGGCCTCCAGGTTCATCAACATTGATTATTAATGAAACTACCCTTATGTTAGATGGTTGCATCATAGCTCTGCAGACATTGAATGTGACTTCCTCATTATTCAACTTGAACTTAAGCTCACCTCTTTTCATATCCACCACTATTTTTACCAAGGATAAAAATAGTTTTTCTAAAATTATGAGCATCTTAAAATTAACCTCAATATCTAAGATAATAAAATTGGCCAAAAAGATGAAGTTGTCTACCTTGACCCAAATGCCCACATGATTCTTAACTGTATAGTGTGCCATCAATAAAAACATATTCTTAGGTTCGTGGTGTCTCAAACCCAATTATTTGAAAAATACCAGTGGTAACAAGTTAATGTTTGAACCCAAGTCACACAAAGCCTTGGCAAACCTAGATGTCCTAATAGTACAAAAAATAGTGAATGCTCTAAGATCATCTCCCTTTTGCACAAGAGATCGAGATGTAATTGCGTTATAATGATGTAAGCAACCTACATTCACATGACCAATAGTTTTCTTCTTCGACACCAAATCCTTCCTAAACTTTGCATAGCCAGGCACCTGCTCAAGATCTTCAAGAAGAGAGATGTTCACATTCAACTCCTTCAACATAGCAATAAACTTCTTATACTTTCTTTCTTTCTTTTTTTGTGTTTTAACCTTTGAGAAAAAGGTGGAGGAGGTTGTGGAATAGGCTTAAAGACTGGTTTGATATTATTATCCTTTTTCTTATCATTTTCAGATTATTTTCTACACCCATCAATTTCTGCTACGTCTCACCATTAGTCACCAATCTTTGGGTGTGTCATCAAGATCAATGGTATTATTCCTTACCTTATCAACTACCAGCATAGAAGGATTAATAGTATCTTTACCACTTCGAGTGGTGATGGCTAAATAGGGACTATCATTCTTCAAATTTTGAATGATATTACCCAAAAGAGTGTCCAATTGAAGTTGATTCAAAGTAGCTGACATCCAACTAAAATACTTCTCAAGCTGCTTAATCACAGTAGTATGCAATTCTATCTTCTGGCTATATCCTGAAATATTTGCCTTAATCTCTTTATGGCAACACTCTTTGTTCTCTAAAACCTTAAATATCTTTGCAAGTGATATTTCCATCCTTGAATCAGCACCATGGTTCCCTGGCATAATATACACACCACTCTTCTCCTTATAGTTATTATTTCTCCTCCAGCCACCATGTCTCTCTACTTCTATCCCTATATCTATTCCCATAATAGTTCTGACCCTGATTCCCTTTTCTTAATTTCAAAATGTCATGATTAGTCCCTTGACCCTTGTCTCTAAAAACTACCATATCTTTTTTCAAGTACTTAGCCTCCTCATCAGAGTTAGACTCATCATGTCTAAAAACCTTAACTCATGCACCCAGTTCATTTAACTTTTCAGTATTCATAATTGTAAACTGCTTGATAAGTTACCCATTCTCCATCCTCAGCTGTGCTACCTCTTAAGCCACTGTATTATCTAGGACTCTCTGCGTACTGGAAGAACCAATAACATAAGTATCGACTCCTCTTACTGCCTCCCTTATGCATCCCTCAAGTTATTTTAGAGACCCTATCTAAGAAATTTGTAGCCCCCAATGAAGGATCATGAAATCTCCATCAGTAATAGTATCAACAACAACTTTGGTGTTCGTATTTAACGCTATATAAAATATCTCAAATAATATTATCCCTGAAATTTTATGATTAGGCACAATCATCAACTTTTTATTGAACCTCAACCATGTTTATTACTATGATTCTGAATGAAATTGCCTAAAATTATAAATCTCTTTCTTTAACTATAGCATTTTAGAATGCAAGAAGAATCTATCCAAGAATTGTGTCACCAACTTATTCCAAGAAGTAATGGACTTACGAGGTAGTTCCCCTAATCATAGTATTGCCTCACTTGTAAGAGAAAATAGGAAGAACCTAAGTCTCAAAGCTTCTTGACTTAGCCCAGGTAGACTATACGAAGTGTAAATCCCAACAAAATTCATAATGTGCATGTTTGCATCATTTATTGACCATCCAACAAATGCACCCTTTAGATTAAGCAACTGAATCATAACACTATTAATGTCAAACTTTACCTCTAGGGGAAAATCAAGAGGAATGATAGATCCTATCTTAATAGGCTCAATATACCCCAAATCTTTCTCCATATCATCAAACAATGGAAAATACTTTATTTCTTCTAGCTCTATTTTTTTCGAGTGTTGCTTGACGCTCTTCTTCCTATCTCTCTCTTTCTTCTTAAGCTGCATGACGAGTATTCGCCAACCTCAAATTCTTTTCAGCTAATAACTCCGCATTGGTTTTAATGTTTGTTTCTTGAACACCACGTGGAGCTGGCAAATTTAAGAGATTTGGGTCTTCTTGAACTCTATGCTTATGCTCTTCCCTTTTACGATTCTATCAAAAGGTCCGCTCCATCTTAATATTAATTAGGATCAAGGGATTTTCGTGACTCTAACTACTAGTCATACATGGGTGTACGCTCCAAGAACAACCCAAAAAAACCAACTGCCTTAATCAATCAATCCGTAACTGTAATACCCAGAAATGGCACCAAAATTTGATGTCGCCCAAATTAGACCTCCAAGTGACCCCTGACTTCCTAACTCCACAGATTTATATTTCTCATCAAACTATCTCGGTCCCTTGAATATAGAATCTAAAAACTTAGGTATCACCAACCATCTCTCAACACCCTTTGGCAAATTTCACTCATCTTCTCTCGGTCTTAGAGTGTTGGATTACTATCCCCTTATCCTGAATCCCAGAATAACTATCTATACTCGGTCTTAAGTTAATTAGATAAAGGTTGGTAGCTTCACATTACTATTGTGATTTTCTTTTCATGATATCAACCTCTATCTTGAGTTAGTATCGAATACAGGCAGGTTCTTAGCATCTGCAGACACTAAAAAAGCAATTAATACAAAGAAAACAATAGTACATGCATAAACACCAATAAGAAAGACTTTGCACTTCCTTTACTTTGTTATTTTATTAGGGTTTCCACTACCCTAGCTAAGAGGTTTAGCTACTCATGTTTGCAAGAATACCTATAGAATTCATAATATAAAGCATATCAATAATCTCACAATAAATTAAGAATGAAAACTAGAATCTCTAATTTATCTTAAACCGTAAAATTCAAGAACAAGAATTCCAAGATCTAAAGAATATCTCAGAATCAATATAATGTTGTACGTATGTAAAGTATGTGAAAGTGCATAACACAATAAAAAACATTAATGGGTATTTATCAATATATTAGAAAGAATAAAAATCCTAACCAAAATAAAATAGAAAAATTAGGTCGGCTCCTACCTACGACCCCATTTATGGGTTATAGGTACTACTAACAAACCCTAGGTGGTTTCGTAGGTCTCAGAGGAACTTCCAGGCTTCATATCACCTATTTTAGAGGGCACTTGCAGGGCCGTAGGTACCACTTACGTCTTGTAAGCAGGCCTTCGTAAGTCTCAAAACCAAAATCAACTTTCAAAAATTTCTTTTGTTACTTACAACCCCACTTACGATGTGAGTAAGTACTAGTTACGACCCTACTTATGGGGGAGTAATTAGACTTCTACAAAATTCATCAACTTTTTTCTCCACTTCTATAAAAAATCCTATTTTTCCTACAAAACCAACATAAAAAGATATCACATCTAACAAAAAGAACCTAATTACTTGCATAATTTTTTATTTTTAGCATCGAAAGTGCCATGAAACCATGGAACATCAACACCCTCTACTTAGAATATTTGCATGTCCTCAGACAACTAGCCCATAACATAAAACACACGATACTTACTAAGAGAAACCTAAGGCATGTACGGTAGTCAACTCAATTTCAGCTCAAAACTCTTATCCCCTCCTATTTCCAACTTTTCAAAACCGATGTATGGATATATGTAGCATAATAGTATGACACAAAGAAATCAAACAATGTCATTACATTATCAACAAATAACCAAGTGTATATGAAATTTATACTACCAGAACAAATATGCAGTTAACAACACAATCTATGTACCCTCATAAAAAAGAAGTCCTAGCTCTCATAGTATCATATTATGCCAATGCAAGGGATTATGTCAGCAAAGTCACTCTCATAATAAAAGTTACAATCAATTTTTATAGAATACCAAAGGCTTGCCCTTATTTTTTCTACTTTAGTTTTCAAACAGTTGGTCTAGGATCATTATTGGACTTTGTTCAAATTGTAATGTAGGCTTGGAGGCATGTATGGTATATTTGGGATATAGTTACTAACTCTTCTTGACACTACACATATAATTTATGCTCCACTGCTCAACCATTCATCTTTTATTTCTCCCTTTTTTCTTTTATTGATATTTTTGAATTAGGTGTGGTTTTCTTTTTACATGTTATTTATTTTTTTTCAATTTTTTTTTCATTTTTTCCTCTGTTTTCTACCATACCTAACCTTAATCTCATCTTCTTTTACATCACACACCCTTCTTCATACCCAATTGAACTACACACCCCTATAATAACCACCCTTAACTTAGGTAATTTGCCTGAGTTGAGGTGAACTTTGTCCAAGGAGGGACTAGGGCCAAAACAGGTTCATGGTAATGATTTGAGAAGTTGTACAAATGAAAACAAGAAAATAGGTCATTATATTCTCACATTAGGATCAACGATATTTATTCATTTCTGGACGGTTATTGATATCGCCCAAAGCTACCCCTCCAATTGAAGACAAAGCAGTCGATACAAAATATAGTAACGCAAGTCAGGTTGGGGTCGAACCCACTATGAATATGTGAACTATCTCTCAAATTTGTAATTCGATGGGAAGTAAAGAAAAGTAAAATGGGGGAATTGTAGTTGTAAACTGTGAAAAGTAACAAGCTATGGAATGCTTTGGTTGTAATCAATCTGAAAAAAATACAAGGACTATGTTCTCTTTAGATTCTCAACTCCGTAGGTTTATCATGCTTCGTTGAACCAACCCAATATTGTACATGCAGAATCTGATAAGTTATGTATCACCAATTGTCTTGTGGTCCCACTAGTGAATTTTACTCTTTATCGTTTGACTCTCAAGGTGGCACTTTACTAACCCTTATTCTACATCGCAAATTAACTATTACCTTTTGATACTCTAGTAAATTAGATAAACATAACTATCTTAATTAGATGAAGATGATTAGCTTATATCGATAATTAACTCTAAATTACTATTATCATCTTCTTTTCCTACTCTCTACCTCTTTTGTGAAGCAAGTAGTGAATGTAGGTGGGATCCTAACGTATGAAATCGCTGAGAAATCTATTAAGCCGAAGACGATTAAAATACATACAAGAATATCAATTTGAGACAATGTTGCATTTCCCCCACTTCGTTAATCCATCACGGTTCCCACAACCCTAGCTAAGTGATTTAGCCACTCATTATTGTGAAACAATCAATGGAAGTTATAATTGAAAGCATTAAATCAATCTCAAAATAATTTATGATGAAAACCCAAAGCCTAAGAGTAATAATTCCACCAACAACAAAAACAAATCAATCCTAAGATCAAAATTGAACCGTGGAATAAAATATATGTTTGAAAGTAATAAGAGTGCCTAAACTAACCAGAAAATGTTAAAAGGGTATTTATAAAAATACAAGGAAACCCTAGGAAACCAATCCTAAATAAAATGGGAAAATCAAAGTCGGTGGCCATCCATGGGACCACCTTAGGGGTGTAGGTTAAACCTGAGGGGTAGGTGGCATCTACAGAGCATAGGCGGTGCCACTGTAGGTGCTAGTGTCCAAAACTCCTCTCAACTCTCTAAATTTCATGGTTTTTGACACCTATGGGGTGTAGGTAATACTACGTCCCATAGGTAGTCCTCCGTAGATGACATACCAAAATATTTAGCTTTTGAATCTTTGAACTTAAATATTCTAGCACATATTTTGACACCTACTCTATGTAGGTAGTACCTACGGGATGTAGGTATCCACGTAGGTGCCCTAAAATCTTCAATTTTCACATCTTTTCTCTTTTTCAAATCCAAAACTGGTTTCCTGCAATACACAACACAAAACACATCATATCTAACAAAAAGACCTACGTAACTTGCATATTTTTATTGTTTTAAACATCAAAAGTGTTATGAAACCATAGCACATCAACACCCTAAACTTAGGAAACACAACAAACAAATAAAACATCAACGCTTAACTAAGAGAAACCTAAGCTATCTTCGATAGTCAATCATAAAAATTTTTAGCTCAAAACACTACTCCCTCATATTTTAACACTTCAAAACCAATTGTGTGTATCAATGAAGCATAACAATGTTACATAAGGGAATAAAATTTTGGCATTACATTAGCAATAAACAACAATGTATATGTACAAGTTACACTACCCAAACAAGTAAGCAGCTAGAAACACAACTCATTCTCTCTCATATCAAAGAAGTCACAATCACTCATATGAAATGATACAGGGCAATGCTGGGTCCATCAAGAGATACTCACACACAGAATGACGTTCTAATCAATGTACGTCAAACACCATAGGATTGCAAATAGTGAGATTAGGATCATTGTAGGACCTTACTCTTCTTAAAATTTTAGGCATGGGGGCTAGTATGGTATATTTGGAATTTTAGTGACTAATCCTCCTTGGTACTACACTTACATTGGGGGTCCACTACTCAACCTAATTCTTTTATTCCACCCTTATTTCTCCCCTTTTATTCTTTTATTTCACATTCAAGTTGGGTGTGGTATCCTTTATTCTTTTTTTCAAATTTTTATTTTTCTACCATACCCATTCCTACTTTCATTTCTCTTATTTACCTTTCCTTATACCCACTTCACATTATTCACCCCTATGATAGCTACCCTTTAATTAGAAAATTTTTTGAAGTTGAGGTACACAGTGTCTAAGGAGGACCAGAGCCAAAACAGGTTCATTGTAACAAAAATAGCAACATGAAGGGTGAAATAAGAAAAATAGGCTATGTGGCTCAAAATATGGATCAAGGTGTACTCATTCACATTTGGAAGATCATTTAGCCTAAAAGTGGAATTATTTCAAGAGCAGCCTATGATCCTTTCCTAACCGACTATTCTATAACCTAGGCAAGACTAACTGGGCAAGTTCTGGGTTCAACATATAAAGGAACCATATAGTATCTGTAATGACCCAAAATTATCTCCCAGGACGTCACACTGTGCCTAAGGCTATGAGTAGCCCCAAGCTAACCCTTAGAGCCGTTTTCCACCAATGATACTCAATCTAAGATAAGAATGGACTCAACACTAGCATAGTCATATTACATGAAAGGAAATATAGAAAAGATACTCGGCCCATAAGACCACAATATAGAGAAATCTCAACAAAACCACAATATCGAACCCTTGACACATCACAAGTCTGACACTAGTGTGACAAGCCTCTACAAATCAAAATCTAGAGAGTCGTTAGGACAGGTCCCTAATTGACTCGAAATGAACTGAAGATAAAACATAGTCTCTCAAGTATGGTAAATATCTAAAGATTGGTCCTCGAACCATGAGGACTCACCACTGTAAAAAATGTAGGCAAGGTACTCGAAGAATCATGGGCGAGGCTGGGACTAAGAACCTGAACCTACATTATGACACAATGTAGCACATAGACATATATGTGGATCAGTACTTGGAATGTACTGAGTATACGGGGGTGACTGGATATGAATAAAATAGTAATAATATTCTTTAATCAAATCTTGTATGCATTATGAGCTGAATCACATGGCTTGAGCAAGTATAATATCTAAAGCTCATAAATCATAAAGAATGAGGCATGTAACACAAATCTCATGAGTCATCATTGTTTAACATAAAAACCGAAAAACTTCTCTTATTCAAAATACCCAAAGGCTAAGGGGCCTTAAACAATACTTTCAACTCATGCATATGTCTCATGAAGAGTAAAACTTCTTCAATGCGCAACACTTCATAATCATTTAGAACTCATATACTTTGAATTTGGAACCATATATCTTGAAAACATACTTGAAGGCATTTCATTCACTTAAGGAAAATATCTCATTTCAAGCTTTAGGAAAATCACTCTATTTCAAATAGAAAGTATTCTAGTTTATGGAGGCAATTTATCTCAAAGCTTAATAAAAAGTACTATAACAAGGGAATATGATTTCATTTAGGAAATAACTCACATAAAGAAAATACTTTAGTTGGGGAAACATCATTGCAATTCAACCATTTAGGAAAATGGCTTATAGAGAAGGAAAATAAGTATTTGATATCGAAGTCTAAATGATAAGGAAGGTTCTCGTAACCGACATAAACCATGCGAGCTACATGGAGTCCAACGTTTTGTCCTCCTAAGGAAGAGACCCCATGTTTGGGAGGAGTGTCATACTTTTTCCAGGTAGTATAACCTAGGTCTAGTGATCACTAAATGAAACTCGACCTCGGGTCCAATCATAATCATCATAATCTCGGCCTCAGGCCCAACCTACGGTGGCACGTAGTTTTGGGGTAAGAAACCGTAGTAACTTACACACTCGGTGCTAAATACTACTCCCTTTAGATTATCTGCGGTCATCTCATAAAAATCCACTTTTAGAATAATCACATGGGTCACCACGAACCCAATAATCAAATCGATAATCTCATATAGTGAAGTGGATTTCAAAGCTCAAGGACCATTAAGTCAATTCATTTCTCAATCATCTAATAATACTCAAAACATGGGTGCTTATAGCACAAGAGTTCATAATTTCACAAGTCTCAAATAGGGCTTACTAACCCATTATTCAATCTCAATTTAAAGCTTATCAAAGGCATAATATATAGCATATAGATTCATAAATCATGTGGAAATCTGGGAATTTCAAAAAATTACCTCAAAAGCTCAATATAGCCATATGCTTCAATGTCTCAACAATGTAAATATTAGCTTATCAAGGAGTAAAATCATGGGGTTTATACCCATCTGTAAATACTCAAGAAAACATGTAGAATCATGCCATTTGACTCTTAATTCATGGGAAATATCAATATAATGCATTCAATAATAATGGGTGAAAAACTCAATTCAAATTCATGTAAAAACCTCATATATTTCAAGAATTTCATGATGTAAATAGCCTTTTGGGCACAAGGGTGAAAGGGTTACCCTTGTTCAAAAACCCCACATACCTTGAATTAGAAGCTTTTGATGAACTCTCACTTTTGGAAGTCTATTCGTTCTCTAGAATGAGGGTTCTTGAGGTCCTTGACTTGGAAACCTTGAATCTTGACTCAGTTTAGAAAATCCATGGTGGATTCTTGAGATTCTTGGAAGAGGTTTTGAGTATTTAGGGTTCTTGTTGAGAGAAAACTTGATAAAACCCTTATAGTATGCTTGCAAATGGCTTTGATTTAGTGTTTCCACGATTTTATAGGCTTAGAAAAAGTTCAAAACGCCCTTTTAAACATCTGTGCAAAATTGGAAAAATTGAACTGGAACCCGATTTTGCGGGCCTCTGTGACGCACCACTAATCGCGCTGGCTCACTGGAATTTGACAATTGGGAAAATAGCATCCTCCGCGACGCGGAGCCATTGCAATTTCCAACTAGTTGGGACCTGGGACTCCTCCGCGATGCACCACAATCGCGGAGTCCTACTGGAAATTGACAATTGCTAAATGTACCCTCTCTGTGACTCACTAGGTTTTCAAACGATCCAGTTTTATGATGAAGGCTTAAATTGGCCATAACTTCTTACCCAGTGTCCGGTTTGGGAAAATCTTATATCGATGGAAAGCTTATCAGATTTTTCACCTGACAAAAAGTAAAAATTAGAGAAATTCTATATGGTTAACAGGTTACTCACTTAGGAATCAACTTCTCAATCTTTTAGGGCCGGAATCACGCCTCACTTGTCATGCCCTACGACTCAAACTACGAGGGAACTTAATGAGGCCTTATAGTATATCCCACATATATATCATAGGGTTGCATCAGAAGCTATAAACTCTCCGGTTCATGCAATTGTTAACTATGATTATTATTTCCTAATTCTAAAGTCATAATGATATTCAGAATGGTCATACATTTATACACATTAGACAGTTCAAAATAATTTTTTGAAGGGGTATTATTTTTCTCCACAATAAAACACAAAGTACATCAACTACCCTAGATAGTTAAAAATCTCCTAATTACACATAAACACAACACAATACAAAAAAAATCACAATATGACACAAAATTACATTAGACATGACAGATTTACAGCCATACCACAACCGACAGGAAAAAGAAGCACAGGAACAAAAACCCACAGCAGCTATGGTATATCCCACCCCAACTAAAAGATTATGCACTATCACCAGTGCATGAAAATAATATAAAGAAAGGGAGTAAGGACATACCTGGGATGCACTGAGCGCCCATGTCATGCTCGCTCTCCTCAGGGGGTATCTCAACTGGTGAAGGTAGTAGTGGTGGAGGTATACTACTAGAAGATGCACCCACGACTATCTCAGCATGCCTTTTCCTATAAACACCTTCAAACCATGGGTGGCCCTCATCAGGTCTAGATCATATGGCATGTCAAGATCCTACTGGTCCTCATCTCTAATTCTCTTGGTGCCAATTCCAGGGATCGGCTCCTCCTCAGTAAAACAACCAAATGCCTAGGTCGGTATGGTGGAATCTGCTAGGCAAATGAGAGGATTTTAGGAGGAATGGATCAAATATGACTCTCAGTAAGAGAGCGTACCTTGGTGCGCAATGTATCTACCCCCTCTCCAATCCCAACAAAATTAGGTGCCTCAATAATAGTAAACCATGCCTGCACACTTCTCTCAAAATCATTAATGAAACCATGCAACTTGACCTTTATCTATAATATCTCAGCCCTCACAGCAGCCTATATTCAAGTATTTTTACTATCCAAAGTCGTCTAAACCCAAGGCCTAATCTACTCATATAATGTGGTAATTTCAGACTCTGTCATTGTCAATCGAGAAGTTGCCCCATCATTCCTCTCTAACAGGTGCTGTAAGAAGTATCAAGGTACCACAATAATGCCTGGAACTGTAGAAGTGTCATTGGGGTGAGAGGGACTAGAAGATACCCCAACCAGCTCCGAAGTAAAGGTTAGGGATAAAGTAGACGTGGCTGGGGTCCCCTCTTTCTGAGTTTTTAGCTAGAGTGCCTCTCTCTTCTTACCGATCTAGAAATCCATACTTTTATCTTTATCAATACCCTATCTATCACTAGGCTTTGTAGGAACTGATGGGTCCTAAGACTGGGCCAGAATCACTGTCGGAGGCCTATGGGTCTTTGGAACAAGGATCGAGTTTGCAAAATCCTTGATTAAACTCGTCTGGGATATACCTATTGCCTTAACTCTCTGATCAACATCAGAAACCTCAGGTACACCAGCCTCATCGCACAATAACAGGACAAGGCAAGGAAAGGGTAATGTAGTTAATTCACCAAAATTTTTCTCATTCAGTTCATACTTGATAATGGCTGCAAAGTCTGTATCATATCCAGTCATGAGACTCACGATCAATACAACACCATCCCATTTAAGCAAGTTGTCTGTGGAAGTCGGACATAATCGATAACGAACCACCATCGATCAAAATTTAGTGGCAAAATTCAGTGGCACCTTCTTAATGTTCCCCTTTCCCTCATTCTAGAAGGTCCCCTTACCAAGGTTTAAAATGTAATTTGTGATCCATCTCACCAACTCTACCCTTTGTCTCCTATGTTTAGCATCCCACCTAGCACATCTATCTCACAAAATTGTTAATTGAAAATAGCACTCTGTAGTAGATATTAGAGTTATATTATTAGGTCCAAATAGAGCTCGATGTATGGTCGCCGTAAAATATAAACCATTACACCTCTCATCAGTGTCTGCTCTAATTGGTGCTGCTCTTCACGCCTACTACCTCTAAGGGTGGTCAAAGATATTGTAGCATTGTTGGAGGAATAAAAGTCCCAAACTAATGTTTGGCTATATTGACCATGGGTCTAGTCATCCACCCCAGCTGTTAACAATCAACAAAACTTGTAATAGTGGTCCTCTAGTTAAATTGGAGCCTTCCCCAGTCACAAAGTCGTCCATCAAATAAATCATTTGTAACCCCTCAATACACCTCCTCAAGTTCACCTTAATAATAGGCTCAACTGAGATGTGAATAGGGTCAAATGTCTGGTCAGTATGGTCAGGTGGCCCTATGTCTTATGCTGGAACCTGATGAGCTCTTTGGGTTGTACCCTCTTGTTCGACCCAATTTCTTAGGTCATGATGGCACCTACTATAACCCACCAATAGGCAAGAAAAGCCCATAGTTCAAAACGGCTAGTAACGGACTACAACAAAAGATAAAGCAAAGAATCCAGAATATCTAAAATACAAGATCAATTACATAATACAATCCCAAGACTTGGTGGTATCAGTAAAAAAGCTACTAATTTAACAAGAGTACAAATTGAAAAACTAAGCAAATTACATTGATACAACTTATCTCCGAATACACTATAGAGACTAGTCTAATATCTAAGAGGGAGGAAAGTAATACTCCAAACGTCATGATCTCACTCTGTATCTCCAAACCACGATTGCTGCAAGATGCACACATTAACGATGATAACACGTACTATTATCTGCAGGATGCAGAAGTGTAGTATGAGATACCAAACATAGGTCACTCAGTAGGCAACTACCAAAAGAGCTCCAAAGATAATACAAATATATATAACATATAAACAAAATTGATACTACACTCAAATATCAAGCAACCACATAAGAAAGCCAATGAGGAAATAAGAATAACTAACCTATTCATGTCCAAGAGACTAACATAATACGGTTGAGGAAGAAATAAGGATGCACTATCTTATTCCATCCATTCTTAGGAGTCTCAATACATTATCTTATTCCATCCATTCTTAGGAGTCTCAATACATTATGGTATATCACCGACCAATATACGAATGAAGGGCAAAATAAGTATATGTAACATTATACAACACCAAGGAATGAATATATAGTCTGAGTAATTAAAGAAAAGAAGGGATATACGGTAATATCATAGCTATATAGAGCTATATATATATATATGTATATATATATAGGCAAGATTAACTCAAGGTATAACCTAAGTCCTTAGGCAATCATTCTAGGATCTCTTAATTATAGAAAGATTTCGTACTAAGAAACTCAAGGTTTCTAGTCCATCCATCTAATCATGTATAATAATAAAATCATAAGATAGAAGAGGCCAGAAACATACCTCAAGTCTCAATATCGAATCAATAATCAAGTTGTTACAAACTAGCACTAATAAAGATCATAACAATGATAATATCAATATTTATAATGGCTAGTCTGGACAACCAATACCTAGCTGATCCTATCACGTGTCTCTACCACCCCAGGCTCAGAAGGTTTAATCAACATATAACACACCCTAAGGAATAATCATCGCCTATACCTATGCAACCGCGCTATAAGGGATGATTGATATAGGCGCATAGTGGTGATAGGAAATGCGCATGCAAGGATGAATGCAACCGAATTTACAATACCATAACCGGCGAGATAATCAATATCATGATAGCATCATTGTTACAATCATCATCATAACCATTATAATCATAGTCATACACAGACCTTGTCGGGTATATATATATATATTTGTCATCATAGGGATAGACGGTCTCGAACCAATAAATGTACGCATAGGCACATCAATGTAATTATCGTCTGGCCTTGCCTGGTATCCATGCATAATCACAACCGTCCTCCCACCTTGTTGGGTATTAATGATAATATTATCCAGTCTTTTCGAGTATTATCACATCATCGTAATATCCTAATCAATGTCAGTAATAGAGAGAAAGACCCATGAGGGAAAAAGTACAGAGCAAGCCCCAAGACCCACAAGTGATAATGTAAAGAGCGAGCCTCATGAGGGATAAAGTAAATAAATATAAAAAGAGAAATAAGGAAGAATATATAGACAAACATTTATTATTTTGAAGAAATCTATTTTAAATAATTTAAATCGTATCACCAGTATTCAGACACATTTATTGTTCTCACTAATTAAGTTATTCATAAAGACAAACATTTATTATTATGAAGAAATCTATTTTAATGTAGAAAGTGGGATTTAACCCTTAATTAGCGATAGTAATAATAAGATTATAATCTAATTAGAACTATATCGATCTTTGATGCAACAATCATGAATATACATGATCTATGCATGACATCACCAACATTCATACAATGGAAACATAAGAATTAAAATATCAATAAACTACAATCATATACTTTACATGGATAAACACTTCCCGGATGGTCAACTCATATTATAACACGGCCTTAGGCCCAATAATGTGTCTGAAATAATCACAAAATCATATAATAGACTTAGGAACACATACGTATCCAGAACTCATATAAATAAACATATTAGTAAATCATCTTAAATTCATAAGCCATATCAGAACTATAAGGAAAAACTCATCTCACACTGGGAGGCACAATATACAAAATGCGTCTCACACCTAAGAGGCATTATATAACTATAAGCATCTCTCATCTAGGAGGCATCTCAAATATATAAGTCATATTTCATGACCAGGAGGAATATCAACTTTATAAGCCAAATGTTATATCTATGAGGAGAACATCATCTCTATAGGCCTAATACAACTTCCAAGAGGAATATCATCTCTACAAGCCTAATATCAAGAGGAATAACATCTGTAAAGGGCCAACATAACTTCTAAGAGGAATAACACCTTTAAGGTCCCAATATCACTTCTAAGAGGAATAATGTCTCTAAAGGCCCAATATCATATCTAAGAGGAAATAACATCTCTAAAGGCCCAATATTATATTTATAAGAAATATCATGGCCATAAGTCATTAGTCATTATCCAGGAAAAAATACATCATGACTCACAAGTGGCAAAGTAGCCTTATATTAACAGCTTTCTAGTCTCAACTATGCATAATATCTACCAATAAGTCCATATGACCTAACACAAGTCTTTATCAAAGGTGGGCCAGAAGAACCCACTTCTAATCATCAATTTCCATATTTAAGCAATTTATAACCCAAACAAGGCTAAGGTATCTAGTTCAACTTCTAGATGTCAACCAATCCTAAGATAGGAATTTCACTGAGAAGCATGGGAAATTAAGTCAACTCCACGTAAATCACGATTTCAAGATAACCACAATAGCCCAAATAAGGTTAAATATACTAACCATTCTTCCAATCCTAAAACCATATCCCAAACCTAGCATCATATCAAATTCATTCTACAGATTAGCTCAATCTAAGGAGAAGGCAACAGGATTCTAAAAAAGTACTAAGTATTTCACATTACGGGTTAAGACCCTTATCAAATCCCTGAACTTCAATAGTAAAGGTTAAGTCATCCTACCCATAACCAGTCTTAATATTCATATCCACATATTATATATAGAACACATCATCTTACAAAGAAGAATAGAAAGAAGCCGACCTCAAAGCTGGACCGTAAATCTTTAAATCATTCACCAAACACTCGTCTTCACTTCACAATCCCAAAATGCTATCATACTATCAAAATTTTAATCTACTCATCAATATAAGAATATTGATACCCATACGACATCATTGTGCGTCGAGTCCAAAACGACATTAAAAACCTCAAGTGGGTCCCACTTATAGAAATAACATTTCTGAGGTCAACCCAACATTCATACATGATCAAGGAATCATTACCCACAAAAAATGGGTGAAAACCAAGCTAATTTATGGCTAAAATAAAACCCACAAGCTATTTGGGGGTTTGGGTAAAGAACCAAGAAATTCATAAAGAAAGAGATGAAATTTTACCTTAAATTAAAATATATTTGCGATAATAGATGTTAATCAAGATCCCAATTCACCCACAAGTCTCAATTTTGAGTTATCTTACTTATTAGGGATTTTGCTTTCAGTAGAGTGTGTGGAAATGGGTAATTTCGCATCATAAGGGCCCTATTTATAGCCCAATTAGGTATCCAGGTGTTGCTATCGCACACTTAGGGGTTGCAATCGAACATAGGGTGTAGGAGAAGGTATTTTGACCATAATACCTATTTGTACAATCTCACCATCATCTCCAGCACTAGATATCTGCTGAAACTTAGAAATTTTCCTAGTCTCTGCTAAGGCCTCGGGATTCATTTGGAATCTAATTTACGTAAATGAACTATATAACTATACTAAATTTGATGTTGTATACGCGATGGCGAAGTTGAATTTTCCATCTCAAGTTGTTTCAACCAAATGTGGGTCCCACACCCAAACTTTTAATTTTTCAACTTCCTGGCCAATAGGTCAAAATAAACTCGAGTGCATTAGGACCCAAACCAAAGTTCTACCTAGCCTAAAATTGATAATTTCAGAGCTGCTGGCATAGTCAGAATTTGTATTCGAGATTGTTTTGCTGAAGTTTTTTCCTGGTGGCCATTTAGAACCAACAAAGACTTCTAAACAGGGATTTGGCTATAAAAACTAGACAAACTGCCTGGTAATAAAACTATTAGTCCCAACAAGTCATAAATGACTTTTGCCAGCTGTACAAAAGCTCCAACATAGAAAATAAAAAAAATATGAAAAATGACTTAGAGGGTCAAGAAAATATACAATACTAAAAGGACTTTTGTCCCAGAAAGTCAACAAATAGAAAAACCTCAAAAGCTAAAAAAGATAAGGCACTGGTCCCGCATACTCCAAGCATGAATTCTTATATAACCTCAACGAAGAGAGAACAATTTTGAGGGACTTTTCCATAGGCATCCCTTTTCTAACTAGCTTTCTTGCTCTACTTCCCAACAGCCAAAACTCAACTTCAATAACCAACTAGCCTCCAATTGAATGGAAAAAGGATTATACATGCAAATATGAACCACAACACACTAATACCATCTCGATACCCGTACAAGTTAACAAAGGCTCATCTAAGACAAACCAACCCGAGGCATGAGTCTTACAATCGACTCCAAATCCAAATATAAACTTGTTTAACCAATCCATACTTTCTATTCACTCTAAACTAGGAGGAAAAATTCTTGAGTCTTGTCCGTGCAATCTCATTACAGAAAATTCAAGGAAATGAAACTAACCCGCTAAAAGTCCATACAGTAACCATGAGAATAAGCTTATAAGGCACTATCTGGGCACACAAATAGAAATAATCAAGGAATACAATCTCTGTCAATGCTACAACTAATCCAAATGGTAATCAAAATTGTAATCCAGGAGATCAAGATAGAACTACTTATCGCTGAATGATCCACTCCAGATGTCCTATCAACTAAGAATAAAACCATACTTAATCCAACTCTAGTATACTACTCCCATTGAGTAATTATCCATAATTTTCAATGAAGATTGATGACTTATGATAAAAATTGAAAGATGCAATACTGGGTCCATGGGCTATTATCTGAACACTTAACAACTATAATACATCCAAAGTAGCTAAGATCGAATAGGCAACAATAATGTATGCTTAACCAGCCTATAAAAGAAATCCAAACTGAGACAAATCTAAAACAAAAGATACAGTCATGCTTACATCTCTAATCACATTATCAAAAAGGAAAAATATAATTTTCGAAACCAAGGTCAACGTCAAGACCACCACTAAAAAATCAAATAACTCATGACAGATAATTTCTAATTTTCCAACTTAAGAGTGTACATAGGAACAATTATCTATCCCTAACTCTCTAACTCTACAGAAGACAAGAATCACATCATGATAAAAATGGATCATCTAACTCCACACTTACAGCAAGGGCAGACTATTAATAGGAGACGAACCCAAAAAATCTAGGAGATGAACCCAATGCATCTCGATATCAATATCAAACCACTATCGAGCAATGAAATAGTAACAAATGAAGAACGAATCCAAACTTGTCAAGCTCACAAATGGGATATATAAAAATAGATAGCCAAAGCAAAAACATTTGCACATGGGAGGCAAGCTTACGAGTCTTAAAATTAAGAACAAGCAATATAGCTAAATTGCCAACTCTAGAACCATACAAAACCATAGAAAATCAACTTACCTTCTACATGATAATACATTCCTAAATGAATCTAACACAGCTAACCTAGAGAGAAAACAATCAACCTTGCCTCTCTATAGGAAAGAAATTATCAAATTAGGCTATATCTACTCAAGCCACCAAATTAGAATTGCAAGGACATCAAGTAATAAAATTAAATAATATCAATAACCTCAAGGAGTGATAGCAATAGAAACAACAATATCAATATCAATATAATGACTAAGCAGTACCAAAATGAACTTTCATTTCATGCACCACTTAATGGCCATAATAAGGCCAATGTGCCAAGATAAATGGGACTCAAAACCAAAAGCTACACTAATAGGGAGAAAATATCAATGGAGATCCTCTCCATCTAGTACTAAAAGAAATAAGCCATGGAGTAGTCATAAAATTATTAATTTAATAACAAGGCACGCAATAACCAATATGAACTCATCAAGGCATGTAATCATTAATGGGTATGAAGACCCTAATACACTTAATGAAAAGGAAAATATGGGGAATAAAAGTGCACCAATCATTGTAAAATTCGCAATCATATGTATGACAGATCTAAGGAAGAATATGACAGATCCAAGGAAGAATAAGTCTAAACAGATCCTAACTTAGACCAACTAGCTAAATTATCAGCTGAGGCACTAAGAAAATTATCTCTAACTGAAGGTGCCATACTCATCATAAGGCTTATTTAAATAAGACCAAAGACTAATAATCCCATATTTGGGACACTTTCTAGAACAATAGTCGTTCTTTTTGTAGTCATAGCAAACTCCTAAAGCACTAACATAGCGAGAACATAAAATGATCCCAAATAGTTAGCCAAGTAGAGCTAAGAGAACTCTCTACTACCAATGATCATCCTTCCCAAAATCATCTCCAATCTCAATAAAACTAGGCTGGCAAGGAATATATGCTAGCTCTGTCTGATCAACTAACTTATTTTTGGATCACTCTCTAATCTAGTGTTTCATAATGATACATATAAAATTAAATCTTAGAATACTTTAAGATACTGCCCCTCATAATCCAAAATGACCACCATGGCCTGAAGACTCACACCAAAAACTTTCCAAGGTCTGATAGGGACTCTACACACTATCATCACCATGACTAATTTGTGAGCCACTCATAGTCTAAAATACTACATGTATAGAGTTGATATACTACAAGTGAAAATAAACTATACCAGAAGAATCCGCACTCCTAGATAAAATTACAATAGCACAATACCAAGGGCATGGCCTCTTGCCACCACCTCCATAAGTCTCAAAACATACTATCTCTATGTCCCTTATATAATCAAAATTCTAAGAGGAGGACGACCTAGATGCTATTAGGCGCTCCAAAACCAAACAAAGTGTCAACACTAATCCTCTAATAAATCCACATTCTATGCCTACCTTAAAGAGATATAGCATAGGAAAATTCCTGGCCCACTTAAGAAATCCAATCTCGTACTCAAAAATTGGTAAGGACCCTGATGAACATCAATAAACCCAACTCTAGTTTGAGAACTACTTGATGAATTGAATGTCATCTACGAATCAGAGGGATCTACAACATACTCGTGACCCCTAATACTGAACCTCAAAGGGCTGAAGTAGTCACGAGCTTTACTAGAATGTAAGCTAGCCTTAAATCCTTTGGCTGATGTTTAAGATCTTTATTATTTATCTCTGACTCTTTGGTCTAATACTACACTGAAGCTCTAAAAACACATGTAGAAGTCTCATATGCATCTATCGACCATCTCATATCACCTATTTAGGGATAGAATAGAGTCAAAGAATGTGTTGGAGGTACATTCCAATACAGACACACGATAAGGAGTTAAGAAATGATTTTCCTAAGAATGTCCCTATAGCCTCTAAAAGATAGGTTACGGACATTTCCACATCGATCCACAAGAATTTACTAAACTCTTAGCTCTTATACTAATACACTGGTGAATCCTTGGCTCTAGTACAAATTTTTTACAACCCAATTCCTCAGGTCATGATGTCGCCTACTATAATCCACCAGTAGGCAAGCCAAACCCATAGTCTAGAATGGCTAGTAATGGACTACTCAAATATATAAAGGAAAGAATGTAGAATATTTGAAATTCAAGATCAATTACACAATATAATCCTAAGACCTAGTGGTATCAGTAAAAAGCCTACTAATATAACAAGAGTACAAAGTAAAATACCAAGGGAATTACACTTATAGAACTTATTTCTAAAAAAAAGCTTGTAACTTCTTAAACATGAATATGGATCGCTTCACATAAATAGGTAAGAATTTACCTGAATATAATTTCCATATCTCCAAGTGTCCTATCACTCTAGTTTGAAGAAAAGAGAAGGTTACCCTTGGTATGAGTGTAGAAATATCTCAAAAGTAAAGATGAAACCAAAACATCCCAAATTTCCCACATTCCTTCTAACAAAGATGTGGTTTAAGAGTTGTTGCAATCATCCTTTAGCTCACATCCAAAGAGTTTGATATCCTTCTCTAGACCATATCCCATTTTACTTCTAAGAAAAGTTCCACATTATGCTGCATTTTTTTTGGAGTCGTCCACACCTGTGGTTTTATTTTGAGATTTCATCCTTTTGGATGCTCTTGATAACTTTCCACAAAAAATAATGAGTTGTAAATATAGCATTACACTAACATAAATTGGTGCAAACCTGTTTGAACATGCTGTGCTGTGATAGTTGATGAACTAATTTGCACAACCTATTATAAAAATACTATGCCATATTGAATGGAGTGATGGTCCAATATGTCACTTAATCACCTACACCAAACTTTTTAGTTGCCAATGCAATATAAGGGCTATTGTGAAAACCTTGTTTTAGCATGCCACATCGAAAAAAGTGAAAATTCATAATATAGTAACATATTATGTGGAAAGGGGATGGTAACCCATATAATTATATGTCACTCTTAGGAAAGTAATAGTCTAATAACATAATAACATGTCACTCTTAAGGAGGTAACGATCCATAACATAATAAGATGTACCTCTGAAGGAGGTAATAGTCCATATAGTAACATGTCACTCTAAAAAAGGTGACAGTCCATAATAATATCTCACTCTGAAGGAGGTGATGGTCCATAACATAATAACATGTCACTTTGAAGGAGGTGACAGTTCATAACATATTAACATGTCACTCTAAAAGAGGTGACAGTCCATAACATAATAACATGTCTCTCTGAAAGAGGATGATGGTCCATAACATAATAACGTGTTACCCTGAAAGAGTTGATAATCCATATCATAATAACATGTCACATTGAAGGAGGTGACGTCTGATGATAGGCGTATTTACACGCCTAAAGTGCTATAATTTACCCATATTTTAGCTAAGTTTTGAGGACAAAATATATAACTCATGCACTTTTAGTCCTTTTTCCTGTAAGTGAGCTAACAAACGTGATTAGCAAGTTTTCAGGTATAAATGATGCAGATTTCAGCATTTTATGGATAACTTGACGCCAAAGGAAGCTTCACGAAAGAAAGAAAGGAAAGCTTGGATGCCAAGGACTAAAAGTGACGCATGGAAAACCTGTCCCGGGCAAAAACAACAATTCTAAAGACTTTGGGGATCAGCAGTAACTTATTAGGATTAGGATAATGATACAGTAACCTAGTAGGATTAGGTTAAGTAATGCACTAGCTTAGTAGGAATAGGATATGGGTATTATAAATACCCTATTTTGCATAAACTTTGAGGCATTCTGATTATTCTTATTCCATCAATCATTCAACAATTACAACAATTCTCTTTCAATTAATTCTTATTACTTTCTCTATTCGATCTTAATTTTCACAACAAGAGAAACGCTATTCTAAAAGGGAATTCACGCCACAAGCCCTACCAATTCATACTACACGTGAGATCTTTATTTTGGTATAATGATAATGTCTATTGTGATTTCTATTGCACTCATGAGTAGCTAAACTTCTCTGTTGGGGTTATGGAAGCCTTATGAGATACTATCTATTGCTATGAGTTTGTGAATTCTTGACACGTATGCTGCTTATATCATTATTCTCTTCATCTTAATGCAAATTCTTGTGGTTGCAAATGCATAGAATACGCCAGTATAGCATTAACTTGTTCGAAAGAAAAGTTATATGTCTGGAAAAGAGATAATGTCAAGGTAATAAGGCACCAACCCCTGTTAAAACGTTAGTGCCATAACTGGATTAACCTCTTGGAGAATTTGTACCGTTAGATACGCTTTAAGCTCGAAAGAGTTAAAGTGAAACAATCCTTGATGGTCGAAAGACGCCTGGATTTACCATAGAATACAATTCTCTATAAGCACATGCATGTCTGAATTCCGCATAACTCATAGCCAATAGAGACGTATAACTCATAAGGTGGACATAACCCCAACTCTCAATTCTCATTGGTTAAAAACCTTACTAAACATTCTTTCTTTTTACTTTGCTATTTCCGTTTTTCACTTTGTTACATTATTGCACCCTACAATCCCCCTTTTTTACGAAACTTTCACCAAAAGTCTAATAATCTTTGCTTACTTAGTGACCAACTATTCTCTGTGGGATTCAACACCCAACCCAGTTGGGTTCTATATTTAGCAACGACCACTTACACTCTTATGAGAGTTGTAGTATGAGCGTTATCAAATTTTGGCACCGTTGCTGGGGAATACGGTTGTCTACTAAGTTTGTGATAGTTACTAGACCCTTTGGTCAAAGATTCTTGTACTTTACTTTTAGTTGTTGTTTTTGTTTTCTGCAGGTTTTTATCCAGTGCATGCCCCATACTCAAAGTTTTGGTCAACCATTATTATCTTTCAATCCTGAACCACATCGTATTGGCAAAATGGAGGCTCAACAGGAAATTTAAAGAACGGCTGGTCAATAGGAACAGGTTAGACTAGCTGCTCTGGCCGCCGCTCAAGTGCATCAACAGAATATTAATAATCCTGGGCAAGCAACAAATCCTAACGATGAGGATCTAGGTGATGATGAGTTACTAAACCCTAGGTGTGATGCTGAGATAGCGACACCAGCCAACAGAAGAGATCATCAAGCTAGGTTCAGGCCTGAACACCGAGCCATACCATTCGATGATGATGATGATGATCTTGATGGAGCTGGTGCCACAGGAGCCATTATTCCTCCGCCATTGGCACCCGGATCCAAGTTCAACATCACGAGAACCATGATTCAGTTATTGCAACTCAAGGGATTATTCGGTAGACTAGCAGGCGATGATCCGAATATGCATCTGATAAACTTTATTTCTACATGCAAGTCATTCGACAATCCTGCCATTGGACATAATGCCATTCGGTTGCGCCTATTTCCATTGTCTCTATCTGGGGAGGCAACTCTATGGTTGAATAGGCTGACTCCTGATTCTATTACAAATTGGAGGCAATTGAAAGACGCTTTCCTAGAAAGATTCTTTCCGCCATCCAAGAGAGCACAATTAAGAGATAAAATCAGTAATTTTCGACAGCTTCCAACTGAAGCCCTCCACGAGACATGGGAGAGATTCAAGAAGAAGCTAATGAGGTTCCCAAACCATCACATGACCAATGTTCACTTGATGGAGATTCTATATAGATCCTTGAATTCAGTAACTAAACCTGTGGTGGATAATGCGGCTGGAGGATCATTTATGGACCTCACCTTTGTTCAGGCAAGTGATATGCTAGACCTGAGACAAAGCAAAGTAGGGCGTGGCATACCAGAGATTCTGAGGTAGCAAGCCCCACTTTTTCTATAGGCATGACTGTAGAACAAAGGAGAAGAAAAGAAGAACGTGATCGAGATTTGAGGCACATGAAAACACAAGTGGATCTTCAAACAAAGCATCTACTATCAGGGAAGACCGAAAAAGTCAAAGCAGTTGCGTCAACAGGAAGAGAGAAATCTGATTCTGAGGAAGAAGCCAACTACGTGAACAATCAGGGGGTTTCCGAGGCAATGCCCAAGGAAACCAAGGTCGGAACTAATATGCTAATTCTAGAAACAAGGACCGGGATCAAAGTAGTTGGAAGAACAAGACTGACAGGAGTGGCGTGTATATTCATCATGGACGACGAGAGGCCACTGCATCTGGTTCGGGAAATATGTCAATGGAAGATATGATGTCTAAGCTATTAAAAGGAGTGGAAGCAACTAGCACGGGAGTAACTGAGGTAATAAATGACTTGGCCTCAATGAAGCAATTGGTTGACTCATATTCCACTTCAATAAGACAGCTTGAACAACAATTGAGTCAAATTTCAGTGACATTAAGTCAAAGAAAAGCTGGCACCCTACCGAGTGACACAGTGTAAAAACCAAGAAACGATGAAACATGCATGGCTGTTACTACCAGAAGTGGTAAGGTGCTGCAAAATTCATCCCAAAGCAAGCAAGTGGCCAAAGATATCATAGGAGATGACTTCGTCGAAACTGATGACGACGTTCATGATGTCAGTCCTCGACGATCGCAGCCTGAAAAGATCTCCGAACCTAAGCATGATGTAAAAAAAGTCGTGGAGAAAACAATTCCCTTTCCACCACCTCCTTTTCCGCAAAGATTGAAGAAGAGAGCTGATGATACCAAGTTCAATAAATTCATTTTAATGTTAAAACAGCTGACCATTAATGTTCCCTTGGTTGAGGCACTAGAACAAATGCCAGGCTATACAAAATTTATGAAGGATCTTTTAACAAAGAAGCGGGCAGCAAGTGGTGAGTTGCCAGATGCCGTTCATCATTGTAGTGCAATCGCTACTAGATCACTAGTTCAGAAGAAGGCAGACCCAGGAGCCTTCACTATTCCTTACACTGTCGGATCTTTGAATTTTGACAAGGCATTATGTGATTTAGGATCTAGCATCAACTTGATGCCATTATCCATTTACAAATAGTTGGGGTTGGGTGATCCTACTCCAACCAATATGAGGCTTGTGATGGCTGATAGGTCGGTAAAATGACCTGTTGGTATTTTATGTGATGTATTGGTGAAGGTTTCTTCATTCATCTTTCCGGCGGACTTCGTTATTTTGGATTGTGAGGTAGACTCTAAAGTTCCCATAATCTTGGGGCACCCTTTCCTTGCAACAGGAAGTGTGCTTATTGATTTAAGAGCTAATGAGCTTCTATTCCGGATGAATAACGAAGTAGTCCGCTTTGATGTATGTAAATCAATGAAGCAACCCAAAGATCTGAACGTGTTCTTGGTAGCTGATGTTTATATTGATGATGAGAAAGAATTACCTATAGAGGAGCAGCTTGTTGATGACCCATTGGCGGTTGTGCTTACAAATGTTAAGCATAAGGATGCTGAAAATTATGAAGAAACTATTTGTGCTCTAACAGGATTAGGGTCATATCCTCATACTCCCAAGAAGCTAGACCTTGATCTCAAAAACCGACCTACACCTCCAGCTAAACCATCTATTGAGGATCCACCCACGCTAGAATTGAAGGAGCTGCCTAGTCATCTAAAGTATGCATTCTTAGGAAGTGGTAACACACTTCCGGTTATTGTGGCGGTAGATTTGGGTGAGCAGCAAGTTGCAGCTCTCATCATGGTTCTACAAAAGTACATGAGTACCATCGGTTGGACCATCGCTGATATCATTGGTATTCCGCTAGTGATTTGTACACATAAGATTCAGCTTGAATAAAATTGGTCACCCACTATTGAGCATCAAAGGCGTTTGAATCCACCTATGCAAGAGGTGGTAAAGAAAGAAATTATTAAATGGTTAGATACTGGGGTTGTGTATCCAATCTCCGACAGTAAATGGGTAAGCCCGGTACAATGTGTACCAAAGAAAGGTGGCATGACGGTAGTTGCGAATGAAAAAAATGAGTTAATTCCACTCAGACCTGTCACAGGGTGGAGAGTATGCATGGATTACCATAAGCTGAATTCGTGGACACTTAAAGACCACTTTCCAATGCCCTTTATTGACCAAATACTTGATCGATTAGCAGGGAAAGGATGGTTTTGTTTCTTAGACAGTTATTTCGGCTATAATCAGATATGTGTCGCCCCTGAAAATCAAGAAAATACAACGCTTACATGCCCCTATGGTACGTTTGCCTTCAAACGTATGCCATTTGGGCTATGTAACACACCCGCCACTTTTCAGCGTTGTATGATGTCCATTTTTTCTGATATGGTGGAAGACACGCTGGAGGTATTTATGGACGATTTTTCAGTTGTGGGTGAGTCGTTTGAATCGTGCTTGACAAATCTAAGTATGGCATTGCAGAGATATGTTGAATTCAACCTAGTGCTGAATTGGGAGAAGTGCCACTTTATAGTGAAAGAAGGTATTGTTCTTGGTCATAAAATCTCCAAAAGAGGAATTGAAGTGGATCGAGCTAAAATCGAAGTTATCGAGAAACTACCACCCCCAATTTCGGTCAAAGGAGTTCGTAGTTTCCTCGGTCATGCAGGTTTCTACCGAAGGTTTATCAAAGGCTTCTCCAAAATTGCTAGTCCATTATGCAAACTTTTGGAGAAAGATGCAAAGTTTGACTTCAATGAGGATTGTATAAAGGCATTTGAATGCCTAAAAGAGAAGATAATTGAAGCTCATATCATGGTAATACGAGATTGGTCTTTACCATTTGAAGTCATGTGTGATGCTAGCGAGGTAACTTTGGGTGCTGTACTTGGCTAGAGAAGAGAAAAGTTATTCCATCCAATCTACTATGCGAGTAAGGTCTTGAACGAAGCCTAGAAAAACTATACTGTCACAGAACAAGAGCTTCTAGTAGTTGTGTATGCCTTCAAAAAGTTTCGTGCTTATTTGTTGGGAACCAAAGTGATAGTTCATACAGACCATGCAACCCTTGGATATCTGATGACAAAGAAAGATGCAAAAGCAAGGCTAATTTGATGGGTATTGTTGCTGCAAGAATTTGATTTCGAGGTAAAATATAGAAGAGGTTGCGAAAACTAAGTGGTTGATCATCTATCTAGACTCGAGGATGAGCATATAGCACTGCAAGATCGTGAGATTGACGATACCTTCCCTGATGAAGAGATTTTAGCCACAATGATGGAGGAGTTACCATGGTATGCAGATTTTGCAAACTTTGTGGTGAGTAATGTGATGCCTACGAATCTATTATTTCATCAAAAGAGGAAGTTCATGCATGATGTGAGACACTATTTCTGGGATGAGCCATATTTGTTTAGACGATGCACGGATAGCGTTATCAGGCGATGCATATCCTATGTTGAGGTGGCGAATATATTGGAGGCATGTCACACTTCCCAAGTTGGGGGACATCACGCAGGTAATCGGACAGCAAGGAAGGTATTGCAAAGTGGCTATTATTGGCCTTCGATATTTCGAGATGCCTACAACTTTGTGAGAAGATGCGACCAATGTCAGAGACAAGGTGCGATTTTGAAACACCATGAGATGCCCATGTCGAAAATTCTTGAAATCGAGCTCTTTGATGTATGGGGTATCGATTTTATGGGTCCATTCGTGAATTCATTTGGAATGAAATATATCCTATTTGCTGTAGATTATGTTTCAAAATAGGTCAAAGCAGTGGCATTGGCTGATAATGAAGGAAAACGTGTTGTTGCATTCTTGAAGAAAAACATCTTCTCTCGTTTTGGGGTACCACGTACTATCATAAGCGATGGAGGATCTCACTTTTGAAACAAACTATTCAAATCCGTGTTGGCGAAATATGGTGTCAAGAAACACAAGGTAGACACGCCTTATCACCCACAAACTAGTGGACAGGTCGAGGTTTCCAATCGAGAGATCAAGCGAATCCTTGCTAAGACTGTAAATGCGAATAGGAATGATTGGTCTCAAAAGTTGGACGATGCATTATGGGCTTATAGGACAGAATTCAAAACGCCAATTGGCATGTACCCGTACCAACTAGTTTATGGGAAATCTTGTCATTTACCCATTGAGCTCGAGCACAAAGAATTGTGGGCGTTGAAGCAACTGAATTTGAATTGGGATGATGCTATGAATTTGAGGGTGGAACAACTGAATGAGATAGATGAATTCCGTCTACATGCATATGAAAGATCAGACCTCTACAAAGAGCGGATGAAAAAGTATCATGATCAGCGGATTGTTCAACGAAACTTTCAGAAGGGTGATATGGTACTTCTTTTCAATTCTAGATTAAAGTTATTCCCAGGTAAGTTAAGGTCCAAATGTTCTGGTCCATACAAGATTAGCCAAGTCTACTCATCTGGAGTAGTTGAGCTAGAAGACAATAATGGTGTTGTCTTTAAGGTGAATGGCCGAAGAGTAAAACTATATATCGGCCCCCTTGACTCGATGAACTATATGGCCACCATCTATCTCGACGAAGTCTGAGTACTCGAGGTAACTATGTCGTGCCGCAACAATAAATCAAGCGCTAGATGGGAGGCAACCCATTGTGTTTTTTTCGTTTTCTTTGCATTTGTTTTTACTAAATAAAAATCCAAAAAGAAGAGTCGAGCCACGACCGAAACTAAGGCGCTTAATGGGAGGCAACCCATCGTTCTAATCATTTTTGTTGTTTTTGAGTGCATGTAGGTACAAGAGGTGTAAAGGAGGAGATTGGTTTCAAATTTTGATTTGGAAGTATTGTATGTTGAAGGTGGTCAGTTAGGAATAAAGAAGCAAAAGGCTATGGGTGAGGCATTGCTTATGAAAATATAGGCTAAAAACAAGGCAAGGCCAATGTAAATCTAGGCCACAAACAAGGCACGGCCTATGCTATGGCCTAAGGTCTTGGATTCTAGAGTGCCATAGCATAGGCGCTGCCTATGCTCAACAATGCCATAGCATAGGCGCCGCCTATGTGAAAGCATTTTGTCTCTAAATCTCATATGCCATGGCATAGGAGCCGCCTATGCCTAACAATGCCATAGCATAGGCGCCACCTATGCTCAACAATGCTTTGCAAAAGGTGCCGCCTATGCCAAGCATAGGCAAAGCATTAGGCGCCACATATGGTCACTTTTGGTCTCCAAATCCGATTCCAAATGGGTCAAACCCCGACCCAAGCTTGTCCTATAAATAGAACCTTAGTCTTAAATCAAAAACGCATTGCAATTCCACCCTAAAGTGCCGCCTACCTCTCTAAATTCTCTCAAAAAATTTTCCTTTGCTCTTTTACTTTGAAAGAACATCTACCTAGGCCATCAACCAAGTAAGTACTTCTTTGTTCTTCTTTTATATTTCGTAAGTTCTACACTACTACGTTTATAATGAATTATTTAATCTTGAAGTAGTATTGATGATTTGAATATGGTTGATTTGTTGTGGTGAAACTAAGTGAGTGAAAGAATACGTAAGGATGCTCTTGACTTGTTTCCAACTTGAATTTGATTTTGATACACTGTCATACTTTTGCGGAATTGACATGGTCAAGAAAATTGCATAATCTTGTAACTTGAAAGCTTTCATGTTCGGATGACTTGTTCATTGAGATGAAAATCATGGTTAACTACAAACATGAGATGTTGATTATTCCTATGCCATAACTTGATACATTCTCTATGTAGTAGTCTTATTCAAAGTGATGCATGAAAACATTACCAAGATTACATGATCTAGAATTGAGAAAGGATAGTTAAGATGATACGAAAAGTATGACTGCACTGATTATATTGTTGGAACATAACACCTAAATGTATATCGATGAAATCTGAGTAATCGACATCGTTCACTTCACCAGTTTGTACAAACAAACTAAGTGTGGGGTGGTGCCACTACTTCTTGTTTATTGATTGTATCCACCGAGATGAAGCTAACATGACTGTTATTTTAATATCAGGTACAATGGCACCAAAACCAAGACAAGGGAAAGAAAAAGCAACCACTTCATAAAAAGGCCAAAAAAGGGGACAGAAAGAGCAAGGAGAATCCTCCTCGCTGCAAATACCTCGCCGCATGTTTGGGATTAAATGGGTCCTCGAGGAGGAAGGAAAGGAGTGGTATAGAAGCAATAAAGAGAAAAATATGTTCATGTGGAGTTGATACACAAGGAAAGCCTAGCAAAGAAAGAACCCCGTATGTTGGCTAAGATAATGGCGTTACATCTTGATTTCATCTTCCGAGATATGGGAGAGTGAAATCTTGATTTAACAAATGAATTCTATGCCAACTGGTCACCAAAAACTACAGGGAGTGAAGTAAAGATTTGGGGGAAAGTTCTGGAACTAAATGCGGAGTTCTTCAACTCTTTTCTGGGTTTGCCATCCGTTGAGCCATCACCACTCAAAGAGCTGTATAATAGACCTCCATACAGGCAAATTAGACACACATTGTGCGGAACAAGATATATGGCATGATGGAGAAGACACAAGGACACCGGTCAGCACAACACCTTCCCATATGCTTCCTTAAATAGAGAAGCTCAGATATGGATGCGCATAGTCAACTCTTGTCTGATTCCAGGGACCCAGTACATGAAGATTACATGAGATAGAGTGTCCTTGGTGTACGCATTGATGATGAATGTTCCTATCAATATTGGGGCAATTATTTGATCTACAATGCGAAAGGCTAGGCTACACAAGAGGTCCCACTTCAACTTTGGCAATCTGTTGACCGCAATATTGAGGAAGGAGGACATCGAAGAGGAACCGGCTGATCATAAACTTCCATACAACCCAAAGAGAGTTGACCTCACAAAGGTTAAAGATGCTGAAACCACGCATGGCGTAAACCTTACCACTGCGGAAAGGCATGCTCAGGATGAGAGTTTCTTTCGCCATCTTTATGGCATGACTCGGTTTACCATGATGAGCGGAGGTTGTGTTCCAACTGCTGAAGAGCTCCAACAGCTGGACTATGACTACCCAATGAATGAGCATACAAGGCAAATATGTGGAGTAGGTGTGTACTTTGAGGAACCTCTTGATGACGATGTGCCAGCCGATGATGATTGTTGAATGCTAGACTCCGACGTGGAGGAGAACTCTGATGGCGACGACTCTGATGATGATTCCGACGAAGGGGGTATGACCCCAGACATAGAGGAGGAGTCCGACTAACCAGGTTCTTCTTATTTATTTTCCACTGAGGGCAGTGTGTCCCATTTAAGTGTGGGGTGCTGGTATTTGCATGGTAACCTTCTTTATATGCATTTGCATTCATTTATGTTTGTTTGTTTTGTTTTTAGTAGTTAGTTTTGATTTTTAGTAGTAATGTTTTTTTTTAAAAATTTTAACTTTGCATAAAATTGTTCTAATAGGCAGCATGGTATTACGACAAGAGTCTGTGATAAAATCATTACTATTGAGACGTTTAGGCTCTAATAGTGACTCATTATGTTATAATTAAGTGGTTCAATTCCTTTATCTGTTGGGTCAAGAGTTTATACTTCTTCCAATAAAGTCGACCATGTGCCTTGTGTGTGTGAGATGATAGTATGTTCTATGTTTGTGGCTAATGCTAGAACTTGCCTGGTATGTATGTAAAACGAAATAAAGAGTGTGAGCTTAGGAGATGATTTAGGAATTTCTTTGGCAACCTATGATTATTTACCTTCATTTTATCTACCCATGGACATCATCCTAGATAACCCCCTTTGAGACTTAAGCCTATTTTCTTTGACAGCCTCATATGTAAGCCTAATCCATTTTTTTTCAAGACCATAATTTGATCCAAATTCCTAAGTGCTTTAAAATTGTAAAGTAATGTGACAAAATAAGAGGAAATTGGGTGAGAATAGTGCCTTAGATTGTATTGGTGCTTGAATTTGTTATGAAAAATAATTGCTATCATAAAAGGTGTGTTATGAAAAGAAAAAGGAAAAGAAAAATAAAAAGTTAATTCTGTTCAAAGTTGAAAAACAAAAGAGGTGAGAAAGGGTGGTAGATTAAAAGAAAGTAGAAAGGTTGTTTGAAAGAAAGCATAAACTGCATAATGTGATGTATTAAAGCGCTTAGGAACATAGTCACTATTTCTGGCCAAAATGGTCCTACCCGTCCCTTAGCCTACATTACAACCTGTAAAAGACCTATTTGATCCTATGCTTAGCATTCTGATATTTAGTGGAGCATTACACTAAGGGCAAGCCTATGGTCATCAGTTGCAACATATGAATTCTTTGTGAGCGTGAAGAGCAGGGAAAATCCTATACCTATGTTTTGAAAAAATGAAATACTTGTGAGTAATTATGGGTGATATATTGTGAGACACACATGGTTGATGAGTTTTGGTTAGTTTGTATGATTGTTTGTGCCTTAACTTTTGAATACGAATTAACCATCATCACGAGTCTATATTAGAGGTTGAATTGTTTCTAGAAGTGATCAGAAAACTACTCTTTGTTAATAATTGTCGTGCCTGTCTTGATGAATATTTTGTGTTGTTATTGTGAAACCCTCAGTAGATGTTTAGAAGGACATGATATTTTATTCGAGGACGAACAAATCTTAAAGTGTGGGGTGTTGATGATAGGCGTTTTACACGCCTAAAGTGCTATAAGTTACCCATATTTTAGCTAAGTTTTGAGGACAAAATATATAACTCATGCACTTTTAGTCCTTTTTCCTGTAAGTGAGCTAGCAAATGTGATTAGCAAGTTTTCAGGTATAAATGATGCAGATTTCAGTATTTTATGGATAACTTGACGCCAAAGAAAGCTTCACGAAAGAAGGAAAGGAAAGCTTGGACACCAAGGACTAAAAGTGACGCATGGAAAACCTGTCCCGGGCAAAAACAGTAATTCTAAAGACTGTGGCGATCTGCAGTAACTTATTAGGATTAGGATAATGATGCAGTAACCTAGTAGGATTAGGTTAAGTAATGCAATAGCTTAGTAGGAATAGGATATGGATATTATAAATACCCTATTTTGCTGAAACTTTGAGGCATTCTGATTATTCTTATTCCATCAATCATTCAACAATTACAACAATTCTCTTCCAATTAATTCTTATTACTTTCTCTATTCGATCTTAATTTTCACAACAAGAGAAACGCTATTCTAAAAGAGAATTCACGCCACAAGCCCTACTATTCCATACTACACGTGAGATCTTTATTTTGGTATAATGATAATGTTTATTGTGATTTCCATTGCACTCATGAGTAGCTAAACTTCTCTGTTGGGGTTATGGAAGCCTTATGAGATACTATCTATTGCTATGAGTTTGTGAATTCTTGACACGTATGTTGCTTATATCATTTTTATCTTCATCTTAATGCAAATTCTTGTGGTTGCAAATGCATAGATACGCCAGTATAGCATTAACTTGTTCGAAAGAAAAGTTATATGTCTGGAAAAGAGATAATATCAAGGTAATAGGGCACCAACCCCTGTTAAAAAGTTAGTGCCGTTACTGGATTAACCTCTTGGAGAATTTATACCGTTAGATACGGTTTAAGCTCGATAGAGTTAAAGTGAAATAATCCTTGATGGTCGAAAGACGCCTAGATTTGCCATATAATACAATTCTCTATAAGAACATGCATGTCTGAATTCCGCATAACTCATAGCCAATAGAGACGTATAACTCATAAGGTGGACATAACCCCAACTCTCAATTCTCATTGGTGAAAAACCTTACTAAACATTTTTTCTTTTTACTTTGCTATTTCCTTTTTTCACTTTGTTACATTATTGCACGCTAAAATCCCCCCTTTTTCTGAAACTTTCACCAAAAGTCTAATAATCTTTGCTTACTTAGTGACCAAGTATTCTCTGTGGGATTCGACACCCAACCCAGTTGGGTTCTATATTTGACAACGACCGCTTACACTCTTACGAGAGTTGTAGTTTGAGCGTTATCAACGTCCTTAATATAATATGGTACCATAACATAATAATATGTCACTCCAAAGGAGGTGACAATCTATAACATAATAATATGTCACTCTGAAGGAGGTGATGATCCATAACATAATAATATATCATTCCAAAAGAGGTGAGGGTCCATAACATAATGACATGTCATGCTGAAGAAGGTGAAAATCCATAGTATAATAATATGTTATAGATAAAGAAATGGTCTGATGCATCCTCTTAACGTATGAAAAACTCAAATATAACAATATGTGTTCTTTTAAAGAGGTTGATGACCTAAATATAATAAGATGTATTACCTTAAACAAGTAACAATTTGGTATGTCCACTAGAAATAGTTTAATGACCCAAATATAACAAGATGTGTCACCTCGAATGGGCTTAAAATCATATAAGTTTCTTGGAGGAAAAAAACCCTAATACATAAGAAAAATAGAAGTACATTTGTTGAACTTCATCCTTTGAATAAAAAATCCTTAAAAGGACTTGTTCATGTCCTAAGCTTCTGGATTGAATCCTCAAACTTTGAGAGGATTGGGTTGTGTTATTTATGAGAGGAGGTCATGCATTCGTCATCTACATAAATAAAACAACACTCATTAATAACATAATAATTTGTTGCAACTAAGCCAAAAATGTAACAGAAGATAGAGTTCAAATATAAAGTTGTTTGACTCATGATGATTTAGAGATAATGTTTTGATAAAATCTCCATATCTTAATTGTTATACCCTATCATTTCCCTTTAAAATTTGGAAAATGTTAGAGGTCATATAAAGTAATAGAAACATAAATCAAGAGGATAAGAGAGAAGAGAAGTTGTCTTGCTTATTATGGCAAGGGCATGATGGGTCTGATAATGTCCTTTGATATGCTTAGCATTGTCAACTTGTTAACTTAACTATTACTGTATCCAAAGTAAAAATCTTAATTTTGAGAGATTTATTGTGTTAGTATTGCCTTGCTCTTCTGATTCTCCCTGTTTATCATTAATTTGAAGGATTGGAGTGTAGTCGTTGTGGAATTTTTTAAGATCTCTCTAAAAGATCCTGCCCTAGTTTTGGAACTCTCGAACTTATTTGTAACTTATGACATCATTTAGTATGGAATTTTTGAGATGTCCTACAAAATTCTGTCCCAAGTAAGAATACAAAATACTATAGTTCTTTCTGGCATAGCGTAGCTTGAATTTTGAGAACTTTTCAAAAACTATGCCTCGATTTCAACATTAGCAAAATTTGGTAGTCTCCTTTGTAGTTAATGTCAAGATTTATGAAATTTTTGATACCTTCTCAAAAAAATTTTCCCTAGTTATATTCTCCAATGTTATCTCCATGTGACTTGAAAAATGATTCTCTTGAAAAAATTTTTAGATCTCTCAAAAATTTGTCCCAGATTCTATGAAAATCTGATGAAAAATATGACCGAGCTAGTGGAGTGTCCACATATTCAATTGAGGTAGGGATCATATCAAATGTAGTTCCACCAATTAATGGAAAAATAAATTTTCTAATGAATTGACCGAAGCCAACATAGGGCGACTACGTATTCTATTATTGGAAATTTAGGTCCAACGTAGTTCGTGTTACAAGGAACTCAAATCGTAAAATGCGATTAGAAGAAAATAAAGACTAGAAACTATGATTACAAGGAAAAAAAATCTTCAAAAGGAAAGATAGAAGCATGTAGAAAGTGCGCCTTGGAGGAATCATCATTCTTCATCGAGACTGATAACGCCAATGATTACTTTGCTTGTTCTCTTTATGAAGTGAGATGGTTTAATTACCAACATATATTAGTATCTCTTTATAAAGAAATAAAAACACTCAAAAGGTAAATATGTTAGTTCATCAATTGTAACAATTGGCCAATGTAATATATGAGACAAATCAAGCAAATCCTGATAAAGCAAAATAATGATGCACTTTAGCACATAAATAATTTATAACGATCCCTATAATACATGGGACCTTTCAAGCCAAAGGTAAGACTAAAATTTAAAGGATATACATACTGTTGTAAGACGTTCCATTACACCCAAATATATTATACAAACTTCCTGAATAAACCAAATGGGGATACAAAATAAGGAAAGAGAAAATACGTAATATCAATCCCACATAGGGGAGAAAATCTAAACTAAACCTCCATATTAGTCCTTCCATTTTAAACTTATTAAAATGTTTGAATATCCTTACGATGAAATATTCTTTTGATTAAAAGAAACTATATAAATAAAACCCTAAAACCCGATGGATAATGGTTCGTACAATCTGACATTATATCTATCAATTTAACACATAAAGGATGATCTTCTATTATGAATCGTGGTCAAATAGACGTAAGGCGGGTTTTCTAATGGTCCCAATACCCTCCAAGGTATTATGTCACCTTAGGCTCATGACTAAACAGAGTTTTGATTTCGCTCTATTTTAGGTATCTAGAGTGGGCTTCGACCAGGTTCCCAAGTGGAAAACTTGGGTTCGGAAATACAAACAGTCATTGAATGCCTAACGTGTCAATAAACCATTGTATATCCAACACCTTATTTGTAATTGAAGAATAGGGGTTGGGACATCTACGAATAGTTGAATAATCAAAATGGGAAATTATGCCATTAATACAATAGTTAATAATGCAATAATTTAAACACATAACACATAAACAATTTAAACACTACAATGTTAGTCAAAGAAGCTAATTCAAATATTTGGTTGAACCAATCTAAAGTCCCCAACAGAGTCGTCATTTCTGATTTTCCCCTTTTCGATTCGAAGGATTGGAAAGCATTATTTTTCAACTTTTTAAACTATTTTGAAACCTTAAAGAAAAGTTCAAAACAATTTAAGAAATTTCAGAGTCGCCACTTGATTTTTGAGAAAATATCAAGAAAAAGTATTACTTAAACGATTCAAAACAGAAAAAAAAATTTAAGTTTAGAAATTCTGAGTAAGTGGTTCCTATTAGTACTCTGGGAAGGTTGTTAAGGCACCAAGAGTATCCGCTAACTTGCTGTTATTCAGACTATTTGAAAATAACTTTATGACTCATTTTAAAAGGGGAAGTTTATTTTTGAAAAGAAATCGATTAAGGAATTTTTTTTGTTCAAGATTTGTGCAAAAAGAGTTTTGACGACTTGGCGAAAACTTTAACTAAGTCTAAGAAAATTAAAAAACAAACAACTAGCATATAAAAGGCTAATAAAGAGACTAAAAGACTTAGGCCATTAGGCCTAAATCATTCAAATGAATTTGTCCTAATATAATTGGGCTTTCGGCCCACAACGTGTCCTAATCTAATCATTTGAGCTTTTGCCGCACTTGCACCGGTCCTAGCCTAATCATTTGGGTTTTTATCCCATAACCTATCCTAAGCTACTTTTTGGACCTCGAAGGCCAAAAATTACTTCACCTGTATTAAATTACAGCTTTGGCTTCGAGGCCCAAATGAATGAACAAATTGTTAATAAATTAATAAGGAACAAGACAATAATAAAATAGAAACTTCAATTCTATTAGCGTTCTCATCAATGGATTTTCACCCATTTTTCCTCTTCTTCCATCTTCTTTCACCCACATGCAATATAATTGACTTTGAATTTAAGCTTTAAACTTAACTCGAAGAGCTGAGCCTTATTCACCCATTATGAAATGCAAAAGGAAAGCAGTCCATTTTGACGCCAAAATAGATTCATGCAAAGAAAAAGATAAATGAAAAAGAATTAATATGTGTTTAAAAATTCTACATTTAATAGATAAATAACTAAATGAAAAAAATAGTATTCTCATGCATAAGGAAATAGTATGCTATGATATAAAAAAATAAATCAAATTATCCAGCAAAAAGGAAATTAACATATTTCTAAACAATCTTAAAAAAAATCGAGCCCAGCACAATATAATAACCTAATCCTTGAAAAAATGAGACTGACACACAAGTATAGTTGCTTAAAATTTGGACAAATATTTCTATATATTAACACATATTTGCGCCAAATACTATGATATAATAGTCTAAGACATGTTTTCATTAAATAAAGAAAATTGGAATGAGCATAAGATGAGAAAATCTTTTGTGACATCTCAAATATGAAATACAAGACATACTAATGCATTAACATTTTTTCAATACCAAATGGAGTCAATAAACAAATTTGAAGAAAAATGCATGGTAGTTTGTGAATAACAATAAAGCGTGTAAATGCACTAAAATAATTCAAGAAATAAATCAATAAGCGAGGTGAAGCAAATAGAATATATTAAACATGTTTGAGAAATGATATTCCAAGAAAATATAGAAAAAATAGTAAAAGATTAATTCCAAAAAAAATTTCCAATCATTCCAACTCCTATTTTAGTTCTACATCATTTCAACAAAATATACAAGCCTAACAACTTTTCAATCTAAACAAGAGAAAATCAAAGACAGTTTTCACCAGAGAAACGAGTAAATCATGATTGCAAACATATGTCAAAAGAACTTAGCATTTTATAGTGGCATATAATAATGGAGAAAAAGAACTCTTTAATCAAAAGAATTAAGGATCGACAAAGGAGTTAGATCTTAAAAGTATCACTTAAATTACAATGTTTACATGTGTATGAGACAACTATTAAGTGCATACCAAAGTGGTCAATTTCAACCTTAAGCAGTGATTTTTTAAAGTGCCTGGCGACAAACATAGCACACTATGATATGCCTTTTAAAAATAACACCAAATCCCTAGGTACAAGTAACTCACTGCTTCGAATAGAGTAGTGACTATTTTTTCAACATAAAGGAAATAAATTCACATGCTAAAATCGAACATATCCACAAATTAAAAATTTAAATAAGGCATAAGTACGTATTTTAATTAAGCAAAGATCAAAACATTATCCATCTCATTTATTAAGGTGAAACAAACAATACTAACTATTCTTTTTTGATATAAAATAAACAACTTTCCATGCTAAAAGTGAACATATCCATCAATGACGAATTTAAACAAGTCATGAGTACGTATTTTAATCAAGCAAAGGTTGAAACTTTATTCATCTAATCTTAATAGTCAAAGAAGAAAGTCAAAGAAACACGTTCAACTATTGTTAATTCATTTTATACTATGAACATAAAAAATAACCATAATATTGATATCACAATATCCTATGGCCTTCAAGGCCGTTGACAACAAATAATTCCAACAAATAAAATTACAACCACACAACTACAAAAAAGGAGGTGAAGAAGAAAATGATAACAAAACTAAAAGAGAGAGGTATGTTTATATTTTTTGGATAAGAAAAATGGGACTTCAAGCTTTCTTGGGGGTCTTGATTACCACCAGAAAATAATCTTTCAAGAACCCCGATTAAACTACCGTTTGAAAAATTTTACTAAAAAGTTTTTTTAACTCTTTGCTCAAAAGTTTTTTCCACCCCTTGTGACTTGGTTTTTTGCCAAGATGGTGTTAGTATTTATAGAAAAGGTTGGGGATCCAATTCTTTGAATCCACCAAAGTGGCAGAAAAAACTTAGGGGTGTTTTTGAGATTTTAAAACTGAGTAAAAGGTTTGTTGGAGGATAAGGTGAGGTGAAATTGTACAATTTAGTACAAATTTTAAATTCTAAAATGAAAAAAAGAAAAAGGTTGAGGGAGAATTGTACAATCGAGTACAGATTTTGAAATTCAAATTTGAAAAAGGATAAGGTTGAGGGGGGATTATACAAGCTAGTATAAATTTTGAATTTCAAATTTAAATTTTGGGATTTGAATTGAGGTTGGTGTTGTTAGGATTAGGAGGATTATGGGGTTATTTTAAAAATAACCCTAATTAATTTAAGATTTAGTCAATTCATTAAATATTTGGTCAAATTAAAAATCAATTGTCAAATTGCATCACAATTATTGTCAATATAATTTCAATTTTGGCCAAACTTAATTGATCGGCTAAATTAAATTGAAATTCGATATGAATTAATACCTTATTTAATCTTGAGCTTCTTGATTTAATAAAATCAAACAAATATTTCTCCAAATTAATTAATTTTGTGAAAGAATATATTTAAATCAAAACTTTATCCATTTGGATTAATTTTCAAGCTTAATCTCAGTAAAATCTAATTTTGATAAAATGTTCTTTTAAGTAACAAAATTTGTACAATCTCATATATGTAAATACTAAAACGTATAATCTCTTAAATGACAAAATAATCCCAAATAAATATTTTAGAGTGAATTTATCCGGATGAAATAACTATAGCTACATATAACTATGTATATACATACATACATACATACATACATACATACATACATACATATATATATATATATATATATATATATATATATATATATATATATATATATATATATATATATAAGAGTTCTACTCAATGAATATCCTAAGTCATTAGGCTAGAATTCTAGGATCTCTTAATTATAGCAGGATTTAGTGCTAACTTACTCAAGGTTCTTAGTCCACCCATCTAATCATGAGATAATCATGTATACTAATTAAATCGTTAGATAAAGGAAGCCAACAACATACCTTAAGTCTCGATATCGAATTAATAATCATGTTGTCACAAACTAGCCATACGAAAGGACATAATAGTGATAAAAACAATATAATGGACAATGAGAGTAATCGGCTATTCCGTACAACCAATACATAGATGAGCCTATAACCTGCCCCCTCGACCCCAAGTTTAGAAAGTTCAATCAATATACAATGCACCCCAAGCCATAATCATCACTAATACCTATGCAACCCAATATAAGAGTTGATAGTTATAGGTGCTTACTGGTGATAGGCAACGCACATGCTAGGATGAATACAACTGAATATATAATACCATAACTGGTAAGATAATCAACATCATGATATCATCCTTGTAACCATCTTCATCATAACCATTACCATCATTACAATCATCATTATAGTCATCCTCTAGAATTGCTGGGTATATATATATTTTCCATACATAGGGCTAGACAGACTCAAACTGATAGATATACACATCGGAACATAAATATAATCATCTTTGTTCCTTTTCGGGTATCCATGCATCATCACAACCATCCTACGACATTGTCGGGTATCAATGCATCATCATAATATTCATCGACCTTTTCGGGTATCATCACATCATCATAATATCGTAATCAATGTCAATGATAGAGAGCAAGCCCCACGAGAGCTAAAGTAAAGAGCAATCCCCACAAGGGCTAAGTAAAGAGTAAGTCCCACGAGGGCTAAAGTAAATAAACATAAAAAGAGAAACAAGGTCGAGTATATTTCTATAGTTCATCGTTCATTATTAATGTTACATTATCAATAAGCACATATACATAACATGAATATTATAACTATCATTAGGTTTACTCAGAATTTATATCATCAATACAACATCTTTCTCTGTCCCATTCTCGTGAGATGTGCATTTAGTATATAGCGGGTGCACAGACTTAAGCCATGGCTAAAAGAGTGTAAATCCATAATATTTTTTCTCGAAGTAAACTTTGGTACTAAGTAATTATAAAAGTATAGAAAGGGTCTGAATATATCACAATCGAAGTAATTAGTAGTATCAAATCATTGACTGGAGTCTGTCTCAGCCAAGTCTTTAAAACATTATTATTAATGTCTTTTACATATAAGTTATTCATTAAGATAGACATTTATTATTATGAAGAAATCTATTTTAATGCAAAAAGTGGGCTTTAACCCTTAATTAGTGACAACAATAATAAGATTATAATCTAATTAGAATCATATCAATCATCGATGCAACAATCATGAATGTACCGAATCTATGCATGACATCACCAATATTCATACAATGGAACCATAAGCATTAATATATCAATAAACTACAATCACATACTTTACATGGATAAATACTTCACAGATGGTCAACTCATATTATAACATGGACTTGGGTCTAATAATGTGTCTGGAATCATCACAACATCATAATCATGATGCTAGGAGCACATACATTTCGAAAAGTCATATCAATAAACATATTAGTAAGTCATCATGTATCCATAAGCCATATCATAACTATAAGGCATTACATATCTTATGAGACATAAGCATATTTATGATCATCTCATACTAGGAGGAAAAATATATACTAAGCATCTCACACCTAGGAGGCATAATATATCAATACACATCCTTTATCTAGGAGGCAACTCAAATATATAAGTCATATGTCATGACTCGGAGGAATATCAACTCTATTAGACAAATGTCACACCTATGAGAAAAACATCATCTCTAAAGGCCCAATATCACTTATAAGAGGAATATCATCTTTATAGGCCCAATATCACTTCTAAGAGGAAAAACATCTCTAAAGGCCCAATATCACTTAAAAGAGAAATAAACTCAATAAAGGCCCAATATCATATCTAAGAGTGAATAACATTTCTAAAGGCTTAATATCATATTTATATGGAAAATCATGTCCATAAGTTATTAATCACTATCTAAGTAAAAATACATCATGACTCACCAACTTTCAACGTAACCCTATATTAATGGCTTACTAATCTCAACTATGCCTAACATCCGCCAATAAGTCGATATAGGCTATCACAAGTCTTGGACTAAGGTGGACCGAAAGAACCCACTTCTAATCCTTAATTTTCATATTTTGGTAATTTATACCCCAAACTAGGCTAAGGTACCTAGTTTAACTTCTAGATGTCAAGTAAGTCATAACCAATCCTAAGGTAGGAATTTTGCCTAGCAACATATGTAATTAAGTCAACTCAACCAAAATAACAGTCTCAAGATCATCATAATAGCCCAAATAAGATTAAATATAATAACTATGTGTCCAATGCAAAGACCACATCCCAAACCTAATATCATATCAAATTTATTCTATGAATTAACCAAATCCAGAGAGAAAGCAATAGGATTCTAAAAGCATACTAAGCATTTTACATTATGGGTTAAGACCTTTGTAATGCCTCAAAATCTGATTTCCAAGATGTCACATGGTGCTCAAGGCTACGAGTAGCCCCAAGCTAACCCTTTGAGCCTGCTACTAGGTCAGAACCTTTATTTAAGATAAAATTGTCAAGAAATACTATTGTATCATACAAAAACTAAACTGAATGATCTAAAGATACCATCTAAATAGTAAATACTAAAAGTCAGTAAAAAATGTGTGGTCCAATAAGCCTCTATTACTAAAGAACAAGAGAGCCATTGGTACATACCCCCAACTGACTCGAACTAAACAAAAACGATAAATCAATTACTATGAAAGTTGGAAATCTGAAGAAATAGGCCCTCGAATCATAAGGACTCACCAACTGTGGGAGCGTAGATAGAGATGCTCAAACTACTCACACTGCTGATACTAAGCACCTGAATCTACATTATAAGCCAATGTAGCACATAAACATATATGTGGATCAACACTATGAGGATGTACTGAGTATATGAGGGTGTAATGCATATGTAAGACATCATCATAATTAGAAAGTAAATTCATGATGGATGTATATGAATCATATATGCTTAATTATCTAAAATATCGAAATATAAAATCATGTATAACAAATCATACTTATAAATCTAGTGAGCCATAGCACTTAGTCTTATAATAGCTTTTCTATCATTCTTTTCTTTTGAAACTTAGAAGCTTTGGGAGCTTTGGAAATTTTGAAACTTTGGGACTTTCTTCTAAATGACATAAACCATATGAGCTGACATGGAGTCCAATGTCTTTCCCACGTTAAGGAGAGCTATTCTACCTTTTCCATTGGAATAGAACCTTAACTTAAGTGATCGCTATCTTAACCCACTATGGGCAAATCAGAAACCTACGGTGGCACATAGTTCTAGGGCATGAGACCTTGGAATCATACCCAACTCAGTGCTAAATACTACTTCCATACTTATTGCTCAGAATTTTTAGGAAATCCACCTTAAAACAACACAAGGGTTTATAATGAAAACCAATGATACTTCTCTTTGCTTTAAATCATAAACTATATGAATAATGTGGATTTCTATCTTTTATTGGATCAATAGATCAACTTTCTTTATAAAAATCTGAAAATAGCTAATCATGGGATGCTTAAACATAGTCATTCTTAAAATGTCAACATACAAACTAGGGCTTAATGACCCATTCTTCAATATCATGTCAAACACCATAAGGTCCATGCTTGATTAAAAAAATATTCACAATTCAACTTAAAATCTGAAAAATATGATCATACACATTAATTTTTTAAAAGTAGACATGTAATTCAATACCCAAATCACTTAAAATCTCAAAATCATGCAATTAGCAATATTGGGTATAAACTGTACCTTAAATTTCATGGGAAATCATACAAAACTCAGTAATTTGTAATTTAAAGTAAGTTTTTGGGCACAAGGATGAAAGATTTATCCTTTTTCAAAACGCCACATACCTTGGATGATGAACTAGATGAACAAGCTTACTTTTGAGATTCTATTCGTGCACTTGAATGATGATTCTTGTAATTCTTGAATTGGGAACTTTGAATCTTGAATTAATTTGGAAAATGAGTGGTGGAATCGTAGGATTATTGAGGTTGATTGTTGAAGTTTAGGGTTTTAGTTGGGATAAATTTTGAGGAATATATCATAAGATTCCTGTAATAGACTTAAATCTTGTGTTTGAAGGGTTTTTGAGGCTAGGAAAAAGTACAAAATGCCCTCTTTAAACTCCTAAACAAAGCTGTAAAAATGTAACTAGGTCTCGATTTAATGGAACTCACCACAATCACGGTGTCTCACTAAAAAATTGATGAATGGGAAATTGGGACCTTTGCGACGCGGAGCTATCGCGTTGTCCCACTGGATTTTGACAATTGGGAAAATGGACCTCTCCACGACACACCAATATCGCGAAGGTTCACTAAATATTGATAAATGCGATTTAGACCGATCCGCGACACGCCAACATCATGGTGGTCCATTGGAAAGTGACAATTATGAAATTGTCCTTCACTGTGATGCGGTGTCTGCCCAGTTGGCACACTGTCAACTTAAAAATGCGTTAACTTCTTCATCGAGTGTTGAATTTGGGTGAATTTGATATCAATGTAAAGCTTATTCAATTTCCCACACAATTAAAATTCAAAATTTAGAAAATTCTATATGAAACAAATATTATTCATTTTGGAAGAAATCCCTTAACTTCTAGGAACAAATTTAAGCTAGAAATTTTTTTGGGTATTATAACATTTATCTAATCCATAAACTTCAATAATCAATGTGAAGTCATCCTATCCATAATCAATCTTAACATTCACATGCATACACAATATATAACACACATCATCTTATGAAGAAGAATAGAAAGAAGCCCACCTCAAAGCCGAACAACAAATCCTTAAATTATTCACCACATGCTAATCTTTAATTAAAATTTTATCACACTATTAAAATTATAATATACTCATTAATACGAGAATAATAATACCCATATTGCAAAATTGTGCTTTGAGTCCAAAAATGACATCAAAAATCCTAAGTTGGTCCCACTTATGGAAATCACATTTCCAAGGTTCACCCAACATTTTAACATGACCAAGTAATCACAACCCTCAAGAAATGGGTGAAAAATAAGGTAATTTGGGGCTAAAATCAAGTCCACCTGCTATTTGGGGTTTTGGGTCAAGATCAAAGAATTTCACCATGAAAGAGATGAAATCATTCCTTAAATATAAGGATATTCAAGATAATAGATGTTTATAAAGCTACCAAGTCATCCATAAGTCTTAATTTTTAGTTATCATGCTCATTAGGGCTTTTGCTTTCAAGAGAGTTGGTGGAAATGGGTAATTTTGTGACCTAGGCACCCTATTTATAATCCCATCAGGTACCCAGGTGTGGATATCGCACACCTAAGGTTTACAATCGCACACAGGCTACAGAAGAAGGTAGTATGATTGCAATACCTCTTGGTGCGATCGCACCATCCTCTCCGACACCAAATATCTACTGAAACTAAGAAATTTTCCAAGTGTTTGCTAAGGCCTCGGGATACATTTGTAATCCAATTTATGCAAATGAACTATGTGTCCACACTAAATTCAATGTTTTAGATATGATGGAAAATTTGGATTTTCTATCCTAGATTGTTTCGACCAAATGTTAGTCCTACACCCAACCTTTTTATTTTCCAACTTTTCAACCAATAGGTCAAAATGAGCTCGGGTGCATCAGGACCCAAACCAAAGGTCTACCTAACCAAAAATTGATATTTTGAAGTTGCTGGTATAGTTCGAATATGCATCCAAGATTATTTTACTAACCTTTTTGCTCGGTGGCTATTTGTAACTAGCGAATACTTCTAAACAAGGAATTGACTTTAAAATCCAAAGGAATTGCCCGATAACCAAACTGTCAGTACCATCAAGTCATAAATTACTTAGGAAAGATATGGGTAATATATAATAGGAAAAATGATAAAAAATATGAAAAATAATCTGAAAGGTAATTACACATCCTCGGACTAGGGTACTGTAGTTGATGGATCAAGAACTCCTATTGTGGACTTATCCCGTGACCCCTTCTCAGACTGGGGGTCATGTGTGCCTATATCTTCTGGTGGATCTAAATCTATATCCTTCTCATCACCACTCTCTCCCTTCTTAGACTAGGGAGAGTGTGGTGGTTATAACCCGTCCGACTTCATCCTCAACTTAGAAACTGGTCGGCTTGTCTCTGGCTGGACCCTTGCCTAAGTAGAAGTTGGTCATCTGCCTCACTATGTTTGTGTGAGTTGGATTCCTAAAGTATCTCTAACAATATTCTTAGACATAGCCTGTCTTTGTGACCTAGTCCATGGGCAAGTTTATCTATTTGGGGAAATTGGGTACTCCTCTATCGAGCCACTATATTCAGGGGATTTGTCCCATTTCCTCAATTATCCTTCCTTCTTTAGTTCAATAGTACATGGAAAATCAAGTGTTAGTGCCTAAAAAAGAATAAAGGATTGAAAAATTTGAAGAATCAAATAATATTGTTAAACTTCAAATTTTTTTCTAACCTTTACATCCCTATTTAGTTAACTTTTTGCCCATTCCAGTCCAATAATGTACATATCACTTGTATCAATTTCTAAAACATTTTCAACACACAGAAACATTTGTATTTAATCACCTTTTCAACTTCTAAATCCAAATAGGACATAATCACAGGGTTTTAATTCAAGAACAATGCCCTAATTTTAATTTTATTATTTATTATAGGCTCCTATAAACAAGAACTATTGAGTTTCACATAATTTTGAGAATATTCAAGTACCAACTCATTTGTTTTATGTTAGTATCATATTACACTATTTATAGGATCCAAGACATTTTCCCTGATTTTTTGAAAGATAAAAGTAGAAACTTGAAGTAGTTGTGAAACCCTAGCCTTAGAAGATTATTGTGTATGCAATTTGTGGACTAAGGGATGAGTCTTTCCTTATATAGTGTTTAAGAGGATGTTGGAAAGTTTGAATTTTATATCTCGATAGAAATTTGAGGATTATGAGGTGATTAAACCATATTATAAGCATTGAAAGATGTTCTAGCCTGGTTTTGGCAAGGGTAGGGTAGGGTAGGGTAGGTGTCCGCTGATTTGTTTTTAAAAATTTGGGATAAAAATTGGTCACATAAGACACCACCTATGGGGCATAGGTGGCACCTACGACCGATAGCTGCCCTATCATAGGTGGCCAATTTTTTTACACTTTCCCTGATCTCTGAACTTTTTGTTCTAGCACATATTACACTACTTACGAGGTCATAAGTAGTACTTACGATTCAGTAAGTAGGTTTTATAGGTAAAAGTTCAGAAGCCCCTGAAATCCTTAAAATTTCTTTCTGCCTTTAATTGCATATCTTACCTGGCCCAAGTGGGACTTATGACCTCCATGAGTTGGTCAATAAGTCCCCTAAAATGAAATATTCTAAACTAAGTGATTATTTAACATGTTCCAGGTTGTTCCTCAGTCTACAGACCTACAAAAGAACAACAACATAAAAACTAATATAGTGGGTTGCCTCCCACCCAACTCTTGATTTAACATCACAACATGTCGTGATTATGTTGGTTACTAAAAATTTACCAACAAGCCCATGGGTTTCCTCCCGTGCATTTCTTGATTTAATGTTGTAACACGATGTGGGTACCTTAATTACCCATACTTCTTCAAGGTAACCAAAGGAATAGCCTCCTAGGTCATCATCACAATGTACAAATAACACCACCTTTATGTCGGTTAGCCACTTCATGGTTCTACAAATGTTGAATGTGACCTCCTCATTATTCACTCTAAACTTGAGTTACCTTTTTCATATATCTAGTATCACTCTACCCGTGTTCATGAATGGTCTCCCTAAGATTATGGGCATCTCGAAGTCAACTTTACAATCTAGGATAACAAAGTTAGTTGAAAAAATAAAGCTGTCTATTTTAACAAAAACCAAATAGTTGTTGGTTCTGGAAGGCTCAAGCTAAATTGTTTGAACACTACCAATTATATCAAATTACATCTGGCTCCTAAGTCATATAATGCTCTAGCAAACCTGGATGTCCTAATGGAGCATCGTATTATGAATGCCCCGGGATCATCTTTCTTTTAAGCTAGAGATCTAGAAGTAATTGCACTATAGTGGTACAAACCACAACATCCTCGAAGATTACAACTCTCTTCATATTCACTAACTCCGTCATAAACTTAGCGTAACTAGACATTTTCTTAAGAGCCTCAAGAAGAGGGATGTTCTGGATTAACTCTTTCAGCATGGCAATGAACTTCTTTAAATTCCATTCTTCCTTATTCTATTTCACCCTTTGAGGGAAAAGTGGGAGAGGTTGTGGAATTTTCTTCTTTATAGGCTTATCGACCATTCCCTTTCCTTTGTATGTCTTAGCATCACCATTAATATCTGTATCCTTTTTTGACTCAGCTTTAGGTATGGCATCAACCTCAATACAATCATTCTTTGTCACATCAACAATAGGAATAGAGGGATCAATAATAGCCTTTCTACTCTGAATATTAATGAGTAGACAATGATAGTTGTTCTTAGGATTCCATATTATGTTGCTTGGAAGGGTATCCGACTGACTCTTATTCAAAGTTATAGACATTGGTCCAAACTGACACTCTAATTACTTTATCACATTAGCATGTGACTCTAATTTCTAGGTTAATCCTGAGATGTCCGCCTTAATCTCCTTAAAGTAATTTTCTTGAATTTCTTGAACCTTTACTAGTTTGGACCACATAGCCTACATCCTTGAATTAGTATCACGAGTTCTTGGTGGAACACACACACAACCCTTATCCTTGTAATCATCCTTGTATATCCAGTCACCATCTTTCTCTCTGCTCTTATCTCTATATCGAACCTCGTAATAGTTCTAACCTCAGTTTCCTTGCCCTTTATCTCAAAAACCTACAAACTTTATATCTAGGTACTTTTGTTCTTCTTTAAAATCATAATCATATGATATAGATGTTTACCCTTGAGCCAACTGTATTTACTTTCTTAGAATTCATTATTCTAAATTGCTTTATCAACAACCCAACCTACTTCCTTATTGGAGCAACCTCTTATGCCACTATGTCGTCAAAAAATCTGTTCTCACTGGAAGCATTAATAGAATATGTTCCAGTTCCATTCTCTACCTCTGAGTATGCAATCCTCGATTAGTGAGAAAGATCTACCAGTGTATATGTATGAATGTTTCACGAGTAATAGTGTATGCCATAGCTATTAAACTAGTGTTATGGGCTTAAAAAAATCTCAAGAAAGCTCTATCATAAAATTATGTGGTTAGGCAACATGATCAAATTATTTTTGAATTAGAACCATGCCTCATATATTGACTTAAAGTGTAAATGCTTGAAATTATATATCTCATCCTTCAATAGAAGTATTCTGGATGGTGGAAAGAAATAATCCTAAAATTTCCTCTACATCTCATTCCAAGTAGTGATTGAACCTCGCAAAATTCCCCCCAACAACATTGTATCTTTACCAATCAAAGACAATGGGAAAAACCCGAGTCTTAGTACTTTCTGATTTACCCCAAGTATTATGTATAACGTGTAGATCCTAAAAAACATTGTGAGATGCATGTTTGCATCGTCTATCGGCAAGCGCACAAAGATACCTTTCATATTCAATTGCTGGATCATGACACTAGTAATGTCGAACTTCATACCCAGTGACAATACAAGAGGAATGATAGCTCCTATCTCGGTTGGCTTAGGATAACCTAAGTCCTTATTTGGATCATCATATGGAGGTAAGTAATAATATTCTGGGATTACTTGAGCTCTACCCCTTCTATCTCTATCTTGATTTCTATTAAGGTCACCTTGATGGCCAACTCATAGTTGAAATTTCACCAGCTAGCCTTCTAAGCTACCCTACAAGCTTTTGCTTCCCTCTTTTGATTGTCAGTTGCTTCTGATAATAATTTCTCTATTTTTGATCAACAATGTCTTAAACATATCTATAAGGAGAGAGAAGTAAATCATTGTGGTTATCTAAACCTCTTCAAGCCCACCTTCTTATACATATTCAATTATCTTACTAGTTGGCTGTAGGATTATCTCTAGTTCAAGATTAAGTGGAAGTAAGGGATTGCCTTTACTCTTTGTGCTAGTCATACACCAGTGTACCACCAACTAAAATAGAAAATAGAAACCCAAAAAATTTGACAACTTTGATCAACAATCACACCGTGTTCCTTGGCAACAACGCCAATATTTGGATATCGTCTAAAGCTACACCTCAAATTAAAGCTAAAGTGGTTGGTGTAAGATCTAGTAACCCAAATCAAGTTGGGGTCAAACCCACAAGGAATACGTGAACTATATCTCAAACTTTGTGAAATCAATGGGTTGCACAGGAAAGTAAATAGGAGATTGTAGTTGTAAACTGTTAAAAGGAATAAGGTGTGGAATGCTTTGGTTGTAATCAATATAAAATGAACTCTAGGACTGTGTCCACCTTGGCTTCTCAACTTTGTATGTTTATTGTGCTCTATTAAACCAATTCAATATCTTAAATGAAGAATTTGATAAGTTATGTAGCACTAATTGTCGTGTGGACTCATTTGTGAATTTTACTCTTTACCTTTTGAGTCTTAGAGTATTTCTTTACTAACCCTTATCCTAGATCCCATATTAACCATTAACTTTTTAGTCTCTAGTTAATTAGATAAAGGTAATTATTTGAAGTAGATGAACATGATTAGCTTATATTGATAATTATCTTCAAATTACTGTTGTGATATTCTTTTGCAACTCGCTACCTCTCTTGTGAAACACGTAATTAATATAAAGGGGATCCTAAAATTTCCAACTGCTTAGATGTCTATTAAACAATAGTTGATCACAATACAAGCAAGAATATTAGTTTGAGACAAGACTACACTACCCCGACTTAGTCAATCCGTTAGTGTTCCCACAACCGTAGCTTAGGAATTTAGCCACTCATTATTGTGAAGCAATTAATTGAAGTCATAATTGAAAGCATTAAATAAATCTTTGAAAAATTCATGAAAATAACCCAAAGACTCAAATTAATAATTTAACCAAAAATTGGAACAAAGAAATCCCAAGATCAAAATTAAATCTCGGAATCAAATATATGTTTGTAAGTAATAAGAGTGCATAAACCAACTAAAAAACATCAAAAAGATATTTATAGAATACAAGAAAAACTTATCAAATCAATACAAAATATAAGAGGAAAATCAAAGTCAGGATCCACCTACGGGGGCATATGTGGCTCCTATAGAGTGTAGGAGGTCCTACCGTAGGTGCCAGTGTCCAAAAATCCTCTATAAGTTTTTGAACTTCATGGTTTCTGACACCTTGATGTTCTATGAATTTATTACACTTATGATGCTTAAACTTGGAGAATACGTATGTATTATGGTTATTTTGTTTAATTGTTGTGATTTTTTAGTTATTTTGTAGAAAACTAGGTTTTGAATGCTAAGCAGAAGAAAAACTAGGTTTTGGATGCTTAACGGAAGAAAAAGATGAAAATTTGAAGTTTTGGGCCTCTAAGCCGGGAACTTACTGGGAGTAGGTGCCTAAGTAGGTGTAAGAACTTGAAGTCCAAAGGTTCAGAAGAAGGTAAAAGAAAACTCTATCACTTACCAACCATACCTACGGACCGTAGGTGGCCTCAGGAAGTGATAGAGGGTAAAGTACAGAGAGCTTCAAGAGCTTTACAGGAGGTTTGTCACTTACTAAGGAGCACACACAGTCCGTATATAGTACATACGGTCCGTACTGACCTTAGTAAGTGGTCACTGACCTCAATTTTTTTCATCATTTGAAAATCATTTCATAGGATTTTCATGTAACCTACATACACTCCTATGATGTTTTTAGTCCTTATTATGTTTGTTTTGTTATGTTTTCCTATTTTCATTAGGATTTGATTTCTAGGGTTTCTTGTAATAAATAAACACCCTTTAGACTTTGTTATATAGTAGAGAGAGGCTGAGAGAGGACCTTTGGGGCTAAGTTTACATCATTCAAAACATCTTGGGAGTCTAGGATTGACTCATAATCTTGGGATCTTATTCTTCTTAGTTTGTTATTCAATTTAAGACTTTGAGATTTCTTTTTTCATTATTGTTAGATCGGTTCTGTAATTTTTTCTATTGATTGCATGATTGATCTCATAACAATGAGCGGCTAATTCCCTTAGCTAAAGTTCTGGGAACCCTGGCAGATTAACAAACTAGAGGAAGTGCTTGTTCTAGATAAAGATTTCTTCATGTATTGAGTTTTATTCATTCTTATTGATTTCTTAGAAGTGGCCTATGCTAAAATCCCACCTATATCAACTACTTGCTTCACAAAAGAGATAGAGAGAAGGAAAAGAAAATCATATCTATAATTTGGAGATTAATTATCAATCTAGGATAACTAGCTTCATCCATGTAAGACAATTATATTATGTCTAATAACTTGAGACTCAAAAGGTGATAGTTAACTGGGATCTAGGATAAGGGTTAGCAAAGTAACACCTTGAGAGTCAAAAGGTAAAGGATGAAATCCCTCAATGAGTCCATAAGACAGTTGATAGTACATAACTTATCATATTCTACATATAAAGTATTGGAATAGTCTGACAGTGCCCGATATATCTATGGTGTTAGAAGACAGGGAGAATACAAGACTAGTATTCAACATAGATTATTTACAACCAAAAGCATCAATTTTTTGTTAATTCTTGCTATCTACTACAAACCCCCCCTTTTTACCTTTCCGTATTGTGTTTGGATAGTCAGATCTTAATCAAGCCATCCGAACCTAAAGAAGAGTGCAATAAGAAGTAAACATATGTCTACATTCTTAAATTTGCTGAGCCAGAATCAAAGAATTGAATTCCTAACATAAGGGCCAAGAAGTACCACATCGCACATCTATTTCTTGGGACCTTTATTTTTAAACCTCTGCCCAAAGAGACATAATAGGAAATTAGAAAAACAATTAGGGGTAAAATTCATAAGTTCAAAGTTGAATGATAATTCTGGAGGACAAATATTGGGCTAGCATGTTGAAGTCTGAGCAATTAAGGTATCCATGGAACTTTTTGGTGAAGTTTGAGTAATCAACATAGCCACGTCATTCTGCGTGTTAAAAGAGGCACTTCTTGGGAGACAACCTAAGGTATTTTGTTGTTTATACATGTTATTGTGATTCACGTCAAAGCTTCAAACTAATGGTGCCACAGTTATGTTTCGAACTCACTTGTTTTGTAGTGGTCTAACATATTGGGGGCAATGTAGGATTTTAAGTTTGCTGTTTCATAGCTCTGCATACATTGAAGTTGATTTTCTTATTATTCAGCATGAACTTAAGCTCACCTTTTTCCATATTCGTCAAAGCTCAACCCATGGCTTAAAATGGTCTTACTAAAATTTGGGTATCTCAAAATCAACCTCACAATCTAAGATAGAAAAGTTGACCAAAAATATGATGTTGTCTACCTTGACCAAAACATCAAGTGATATGCCTATAGGCTTTTGAACTATATGGTCTGTCATCAATAATTGAATCATTGTGGCTTTAGGGGGTCTCAACCCCAGTTACTTAAACACTGCCAGTGGCATCAAGTTAATTCTTGCACCCAAGTCACATAAATACATGTAAAACTTAGATGTCCCAGTAATACTAGGAATAATAAAAGATCTGGGATCTCCTTTCTTTTGCATAAGAGATTAATATGTAATTGTGCTTCCGTAATGCAAGCAATCTATATCCTTATAACTAATATTTCACTTCTTCGATAGCAAATCCTTTATAAACTTTGCATATCCAGGCATCTTCTCAAGATCTTTTGTAATTCACTATGCTTTCAAGGTCACTGTAGAACCTGTGACTCATTCCTTAAGTCATGAGTCTCCTTACGAGTCGTATTTAGTAGTCGTAACTAAGATAGTGAAAAATGATTAATGTTCTATTTTGGGTATGACTCAGCCCTAGGAGTCATTATAAGAGTTGATGAGTTGTACAGTTGGAGTCGTATTATTAGCAATGTAGGTCTCCTAAGTTTCTGTCTAGTTTATGAGTGGTGGATACAAGTCATAATGACTTGTTATGAGTCATAAGATATAACTTATATCCTGACACATGAAGGATACAAGATTCAAGCTTTATGTTTTGATAGCTTTACAAGTTACTTGGACATATATAAAGTACTTAAGTAGCTCTTAGCTCATGAACAATTCAAAACATTCCTTAGTGATTAAATTCTTGGTATGTATATAACTATTGTCATATTCAAACAACCATAAATTCTATTCTACTATGAATTTTTGAGCTCAATACCCACCAACAGATATAAAATTGAATTATCTTTACAACGATACCAATTTTTCCTTAATACGATATCGAGATAAAAGTTATAGCCAAATTACTGAAGCATTATCAAAACTGCCAATGGTTATGCCTCACTAATAATGACTCGTAAGCAGACCCTATGAGTTGTCAAGAGGAGTCATCACCACAGCATTAGGGGCCAAAATTTGGGTTCTTGGTGATGACTCTGTACACGACCCAGACCCATATTTTATGAGTTGTGACCTAAGATGTCCGGGCGACTTCCAAATGATTTCCAAAAGGTTCCAAAGGGTTTTTTGGTCTTTTCTCATCTTTATACTCCAAACTCATGACTTAAAAACATAAGAAGACATTATTTTTTCCCATCCTTAATCACTTAGCAAGTTATTTCTTCTCCCCTCTCTTAAGAACAACAAGGGTAGGGTTTCTTCTTCAAAATCATCTCTCAAGTTCCCAAGTGAAAGTTCTCTTCAAGAAAGTCAAAAAGTCTACGTATATGGGGTTTATGAACAAGGTTATTCTTTTATACTTGTGCTTAAAGTGCATGGTTTTTAGATTTAATTTACTTGGTTTAAACTAGGGTTCATACCCAAATAGCCATATTCTTGAAGTGTGATACTATCATGTGATTGAAAGCTTTAAGTGCATCAAGGTTTACATATATTCATGTTTTGACTTGTAAGGTTTGTATTATGATTTTAATTTCACTATCTTGATTGGATAATTTTTAACAATTTCAAGGTGATTATTGAGCATGACGTTTTATTGTGATAACCTATGTAATAAAATATGAATTCCAAGTCCTAAGTACAAGCATTAACTTTACAAGAAAGTTGAAGCCTTTGAAACGTCATTCACATACATTATAGCATGATTCAAGAAAGATTGATATTTTGATCTAAAGATAAGATATGAAATCCACAACTATTCATCTTGATTATTATTTAAATAAAAGAGAAGCATAAGTGGTTTTTATTCTATAAACCGTTATGCTATTTTAAGGTGGATTTTCTGATGTTTGAGAATATAAGGATTCTATAAGTAGTATTTAACATCGAGAAAGGAATGCAGATTAGCGTACCCTAGATTCCTAAAAAATACGATCCATCATAGGTTAAGATTTTTTCTAATATGGATAAAGTACAATGGTCACTTAAGTTAAGGTTCTATTTGATGGAAAGGACAGAACAACTCTCCCCAACATGGGTAAGACTTTGGAATACATGGTAGGTCACATGGTTTATGTCGGTTAGAAGAATCTCCAATAAGAAAGAATGAAAAGTAAAGCTTTTAGAATCTAAGTGTCATGGCTCATAATTTTTATCCTTATAATTTATCATTTGTGCTTACGATCTTGGAATCTTTTGTTTTATTTAGATTTAAGGTGAGTCATTTACGCTTAGCATGCATCATTTGAAAGTTTACTTATATATTTAGTTATTGTATAACTTATGCATTCACCCCCGTATACTCAGTACCTTACAGAAGTACTAACCCACATATATGTCTATGAGCTATATTGTGTCAAAATATAGGTACTAGTTGTAGCCCACACATCATAATCATGTAGTTTGCAACTTCTAGCCAACAGGTGATGAGTTCTTTTGATTCGAGGACTAAAGTCTACTATAGTTCTAATAGCATATTTTTTTAGTCATACTGATTAGGGATAGCATGAGGTCATGTCCTTGCTACCTTTAGTCAATATAGTAAAGGCTTCATAAATGGTAATTCATAGTTGATGTTAATTTTCAGTTTTATTTTTTATAACCAAATTGTAAATGTTTTAAATAGTTTTGTGTTGAACAAATTAAACAAAGATATTTGTTTCTTGTATTTCTTCCAATTTTATGTATTTATTTTAGTGCTTATAAATTATGCTAGTATCATGGGTTAGCATGAGACCATTTGTGATTCTAAGCACCGTGTGACATCTAGGGTATTATCTCAGGGCATTACGAACTTGTTATCAGAGCCCGAAGTTTAAGTGTCTTATGGTGTCTACAAAGTCGAGTCTGGTAGATTTTTGTGAAAGAAAATGGACATGTCTATACTTTCTTCGATAGGCTACAGGGCATTTAAGAAATATTTTCCTTCTTCATGCTCTAGATTGTGATATGAAGTTTTTCTCTCTGAAACTTTTGTCGATTCATCTATTACTCTATAATTCTCCATATATGACGTATTCTTGGGATAACATGATTAGTAAGTTCCAATTCCCCCTAAGATGATGCTCTCAAATTTACTATCGATAACTTCAGAAGTCATATAAAGGGATTTGGAGGAGCCCGCTAGTGTGTTTAAAGTCCTTTAATAGTGAAAGCTTATGTCCTCTTCATATGAGTTATGCAGTTAAGACAAGATATGCTACATAATTAAATTTTTTTTCTTTATCTCTTCTTTAGAAATAATGCTCATGAGAGGACAGGTTATGTACCCAGATTAATGAATATAGTTTTCCTTAAGAGATATTGTTATTTAGTATGTTACAATTCTTAAGTAATAGAATACATTAGAGTTAGAAGTGTGGATTTAGAAATATAGTGGCAAGAAAGTTTGAGATAGCGACTGGTTAAGAGTATAGTGAGGGATCTATATATGTTATTAAGTAAGGATTAAGGTGATGCATATTTAGGTATTACCTAAATGGGTAGTGAATGTGGTGTAGATTTTATGGTTGAAGGTAGAGAAGGAGTTATTTTTTAAGGTGACTTAGAGTATGCTTGAAGAAAGAAAGGGGTTGCTGATTGTATTACATAGAGTTAGAAAATTGTAAGTTATTAATGAAAGTATTTGGTGGTTGAGTATTGTAAATTTAGTCTCCCCTTATGGTTGTGAGAAAAGGGGGAGTTTAATTGAAACTTTTAAAGATATAGAAGTAATTTAGGTGTATAGATAGGTAAATAGTAGTAATGTGTAGAAGTAGGATGTGCTAATGGATAATAATAAGATATACCATTTTATTATGATCGATTATTGTTATTATGAGGTTCTAGAGGAGTAGTGTTTCTTGGTATTTTATTTTATAGCTTTCAAGCCAGAATAGTATGTGAGGGTGTGTTGTTAATCATGTCTATCACTAGACATTATGTTTGAATATTTGATGATCATCAAGGTGAAAATATTAATTGCTTGTTTAGTGATGCTAGCTATATGGAAGTGATGTAGTGGTCTAGAATAGTGTATGCAAGATTTTATGTTCATTTATTCACAATTAAGAATAATGTTGTTGATATGATTTAGAGGTGTACCAAAGGTGATGTGGGGGTTGCATTAGTTTCTAAGATTTTTAAGGGTTGTGTGTGGCTAGTTGTACCCTTGAGTTGTTAAACGGACAGAAGGCTAGTTATATTATATATGGTGTTCTTAACATCTAAGTTATGAAGTTATGGATAGATGATGTTGAATCTTTTGGTATGATTTTAATTCTCGTGGATTAGGGAAAAATATAAGTTTAGAACTGAGATGAAGATTATGTGTTTAATGAGGCAGGTATGTTTGCAGGGGAGCATTTAAGTCTATGACGATGATTATTGAAGATAGAGAAACTTAGGGATTGTATTTATGAAGGAATTGTCAAACAATGAAGTTAGTATGTTTTGAATATAGTTCATTCATGGAGTTGAGCAATTCTCTGTAGAATATTAGAGTGAAGAAATTATGGCTCAGTCCTAGGGATTTGGAATAGGTCCATAAGCTTAGAAGGTTGTCTTTAATCTAAGGGGGAGATGATAGTAGTGATGAACAATTGTTTAGATAGGAGAGAGTAAATGTTTCTTGTTGGGAAAGATTGTTGTATGCTTGTTTTATCTAATTTTATAAGTTTGAAGGATAATTGAGGAAGAGTTTTTGATGTATATCATGGTTAGTTTAGAATTCTATGTGTGTTTTATTAGGGATAGTGCAAGGGAGTTATTATTGACAAGAGATATTAGAGAAGGTGGAAAAAAACTTCCTAGGTAGGTTGTTTTCCTAGAAGTTCATATGTGGTTATAATGATATGCTTGATTTTCTTGTTGTTATATAAGTGGATGGGTACATTGTGCGCTAGTGAATTGTTAGTAAGACGTTAAATTTTGCTGTGGAAGTGGTAAGAATAATTATTCTTGAGATGAGAGTTCTGAAACACACATGAAGTACTGAATTCATTGTTCAGACTACTGTTATGGTGTTAGGTAGTGCATTATAATTTTGAGTTAGGCTTGAACATGGTGAAGGTATGTAGTTCCACTCACACTTTGGTGGGAATGGTTATGAGTAACCATGTGAGAATTATAAGTTTCATCAAATAAGCATAGTATTTAAATAGAAAAGTATAGTTGAGGGAGTGTTTTAGAAGTATGCTTAAGATTTAAATTAGAAGTTGTATTGCCTAAGGCTTAGAAATTCTACCCTAGCTTATGTTTCATAGGCATATATTCCATGATATAGAGTTGTAACCATGTTGCGATTCCTTATTTATATATGTTATTCAAATCATGCCCAAGAAAATTCCTTGCTCCCTAATGTTATTAGAAATTTTTGCAAAGAGTGTTGAAGAGATATTCCAGTTGAGTATAAACTTTCAGTATGATTCAGTCTATATAGCTAGCTATTCAGTTTAGTAATCAAATAGATAAGGTTTTATGGTTTTTCATCTTTCCATCTAGTCTTACTATCTGAAGTTTCATGAGTACAACTATTCTATGAGGTAAAAAATTTGCATCCATGCAAAATATGAGTTCACCTCAGTCCATGAATTGTGCATCAGTTTCATATTTAAATATTAAGCCATGATTCAGCTTGTAAGTGTTCAGTGCATCATCTCAGCCTTTACTTAGTATTTCAAACCATGTTAATATCATTTAGGGATGAATGATCCCAAGGGGGAGATATTGTAATGTACCGTGCTTTCAAGTTCACTGTGGAACCTATGACTCATTCTTTAAGTCGTAAGTACGCTTGATGAGTTGTGTGATAGAGTCGTAACCAAGAAAGTGTGAAATGATTGAAGTTTTGTTCTGGGTATGACTCAACCCTAGGATTCGTTACATGAGGTGACGAGTAATATAGTTGGAGTCGTATTGTCAGCAGTATAGGTCCCCTAAATTTCTATCCAGCTTACGTGTAGTGGTTATAAGTCATAATGATTTGCTATGAATCGTAATATATGACTTGTATCCTGACCATTAAAGCATCCAAGAATCAAGACTCATGTTTTGATAGACTTATAAGTTACATGGACATATATTAAGTCCTCAAATAGCTCTTAGCTCATGAATAATTCAAAGCATTCTTTAGCAATTAAATTCGTGGGATGTATACAACTATACTGATATTTAAACAAGCATAACTTCTTTTCAACTAAGAATTTTTTATCTAAAGACCCACCAATAGATATATAATCGAATTAGCTTTCCAACAATACAAATTTTGCCTTAATCCGATATCAGGGTGAAAAGTTATGGCAAAATTACTGAAGCACTTCAAAGCTACCAGTGGTTACAACTCATAAGCAGACCCTTCGAGTTGCATGTAAGAGTCATCACCATGGCAGTAGGGGTCAAAAAATCTAGCTTCCTGGTAACGACTCAAGACACGACCCATACCCATATATTACGAGTCATGAGGAAAGATATAGGGACCGTTTCCAGATAATTTTCAGAAGTTTTTTGGTCTTTTGTCCTCTTTAAACTCTAACCACACAACTTAGAAATGTAAGAATGCATCAGTTTTCCCCTATTATCAATCACATAACACTTTATTTATTCACCCATCTCTCAAGAACAAGGCTAGGGATTCTTCTTCAAAATCATTTCTCAAGTTTCCAAGTCTTAGTTCTCTTCAAGGAAGTCAAAAAGTCTAGGTATGTGGGTTATATGAACAAGGTTATTCTTTTATCCTTATGCCCTAAGTGCATGGTTTTGAGTTTTAATTTACTTATTTTGAATTAAGGTTCATACCAAAATAGCCATATTCATGAAGTATGATACTACCATGTGATTGAAAGCTTTAAGTGCATCAAGGTTGACATATATTCATGTTTTCACTTGCAAGATTTGTTTTATAATTTGAGCTTAACAATCTTGACTTGATAATGTTTAAAGATTTCAAGGTGATTATTGATGATGATGTTTTATTATGTAATCCTATGAAATAAAACATGAATTCCAAGTCCCAAGTGCAAGCATTAAGTTTACAAAAATGTTTAAGCCTTTGAAACTTCATTCACATACATTATAGCATGATTTAAGAAAGATTGATCTTTTGATCTAAATATAAGATATGAAATCCACAACTATTTATCTTAATTATGATTTAAAGAAAAGAGAACAATAGCTGGTTTTCATTCAATAAACTCTTATACTTTTTTAAGGTGGATATCTATAAGTATGAGCATATAAGTATTCTGGGAGTAGTATTTACTATCGAAAAAGGAATGTGGATAAGCGTACCCTAAATTACTGGAAACTACGAGCCACTGTAGGTTAAGATTCTTCCCAATATGAATGAAGTTCAATGATCACTTAATTAAGTTTTTATTCTAATGGCAAGGGTAGAACAACTTTCCCCAATATGGGTAAGACGTTGGACTCTATGGTATCTCACATGGTTTATGTCGATTTGAAGAATATCCCATATGAAAGAAAGAAAAGTAAAGCTTTTAGAAACTAAGTGTGATGGCTCACAATGTTTATCCTTATGCTTCATAATTCATGTTTATGATCTTGAAGTCTTTTGTTTTATTCATATTCAAGGTGAGTCATTTACGCTTAGCATGCATCGTTTGAAAGTTTTCTTATATATTCATTTATTGTTTTACTTATACATTCACACCAACAAACTCAGTACATTCCCAGAAGTGCTGACCTACATATATATCCATGTCCTACATTGTCTCATACTGTAGGTACTAGTTGTAGCCCACACATCATAATTAGACAGTTTGCAGCTTCCAACCAACATGTGATGAGTTCCTTTGATTTGAGGACTCCATTCATTATAATTATAGTAGCATTTTGTATTAAGTCATATTGATTAGGGATAGCTAAGGGTTATGTCTCTTTTTTCTATAGTCAGTAGTAGTAGAGGCTTTATAGACAGTCATTCAGAGTTGATGTATTTATTTTCAAGTTTTGTTTTGTATAACCAAATTGTAAATGTTTTAAAGAGTTTGGTATTGAATATATTCAACAAACACATCTCTTTTGCTTATTTCTTCTAGTTTTATTTATTTATTTTAGTTTTTATGAGTTATTCTAGTATCATGGGTTAGCTTAAGTTCATTTATGATTCAAAGCACCAAGTGACATCAAGGGCTTAGTCTCAGGGTGTTACAGTTCAAGAAGGGGATGCTTACTCTTAACTCCTTTAACATAGCAATAAAAAATTTATACTTTCCTTTTTTCTTTTTCTATTTCAACTTTTGAGTAAAAGGTGGGAGAGGTCATGTAATAGGCTTCAAGATTGGTTCGACCATCTTACCCTTTCCCTTATCATTCTTAGCTTATTTCTCTACAACTATTGATTTCTTCAACATTTCACCATTGGTCACCAACTTCTCAATTTCAACTTTAGGTGTATCATCAAGTTCAATGGTATCATTCTTTTCCTCATCAATTACCAACATAGGAGGATCAATAGTAGTCTTACCACTCTGGGTGATGATAGGTAAATAGTGACTATCTTTCTTCAAATTTTGAATGATGTTACTTGGAAGAGTGACCAATTGACATTGATTCAAAGTACAAGACATCTAACCAAACTACTGCTTTATCGTTGCAGCATGGGATTCTACCTTCTGGATTAGTCCTGAAATATCGGCCTTAATATCCGTAAGTCAAATCTCTTGGCTCTCTAAAACCTTAACCATCTTCACAAGAAACTCTTCTATCCTCAAATCATCATCACAGTTCTCGAAAGGAACATATGTACCACACTTCTCCTGATAATCATCCTTTCTCCTCCAGTCACAATGTTTCTCTCTCTCTGCCCCTTTTCTTTAGTTGTCCCCATAATAGTTTTGACCTTAATTACCCTTTATCAAGTTCTAAGTGTCTTGATTAGACCTTTGTCCGTTAGCTCAAAAACTAGCTGCCTCTCTATCCAAGTACTTAGCCTAATCCCCAAAGTTAGAATCATCAGGTCTAACATACTTACCTCTTGTACCCACTGACTTCACCTTTTTAGCATTCATAATTGCAAACTACTTGTTAAGTAACCAAATCTCCATCCCCAGTTGTACTACCTATTGAGCCACTGTATCATCTAGGACTCTGATTACTAAAAGCACCAATAACATAAGTACTAGATCTTCTTTCTATCTCTTGAGTATGCCACCCTTGATTAGATTAAGATACCTTGACTAAGATTTTCGTAGATAACTCAAATGAAGGATAATGAAAACCCTACCAATAATAGTATCAGCAAGGGCTTTGGTGTTCGCTTCAGGGCTCTATAAAATATCTAGTTCAAATTCCTTTCTATAATTTTGTGATTGAGCGCAGTTTTCAACTTCTTCTTGAACCTCAACCATGTCTTGTACAGTGACTCAGAATGCAATTATCTGAAATTATAAATCTCATCCTTAAAGTACAATATTCCAAAAGCAAGGAAAAATCTGTCCAAGAATTGTGTTCATAACTTATTGCAAGAGGTTATGGACACATGAGATCGTTCCCTTAACCATATGTCGCCTCACCTATAAGAGAAAATAGGAACAATCAAGTTCTCAAAGCTTCCTAACATACCCAGGTAGTTATACGTAGTTCAAATCCCAACAATATTCATGATATGTATGTTCGTGTCATCCATCGGCAATCCAGCAAACATACCTTTTAGATTAATCAACTAAATCATAGCACTCACAATGCTAAATTTTATTCCTTGGGTCAACTCAAAAGGATTGATAGCTCTTATATCAATAGGCTCAACATACCCCAAATCTCCCTCCGAATCATCAAAAACTGGCAAGTACTGAAAAGAAGGGGTGGTTAGCTCTATCCCTTCAAGCTTTGTCTTTATTACGTGTTGCTTGACACTTTTCTTCCTGTATTACTCTTTCCTCTTGAGTTGTACAATGGGTATTTTCCAACCTCGTGTTCTCTTCAGCTAATAACCATGCAGTGGTTTGTGTGACTATTTCTTGAACACTATGAAGAGCTGACAGATTCAGAGATATAGGTCACCTTGTACCCAATGCCCATGCTCTTCTATCTTATGATTTTATCTTAAGGTCCGCTCCAACTTAATATCAAGTGGGATTAAGTGATTTCCTTGACTCTGAGTACTGGTAATACACCCTAAGACTAGTTGAAAATAAAAAACCAACAACCTCAATTAATAAATCTATAATCGTATTCGCAGTAAATGGTGCAAAAATTTTATGTCGCCAAAATTATACCTCCAAGAAAGTATAACATGGTCTCTTTTAAATTAAATACCCAACAAAGGTTGTGGTTGAATCCACAGGGAATAAGACAAATTCCTGTTAAGAACTTGCTCATATAGTTAGAAAGTGCAAAAAGTAAATGGGGGGATTTTGTATTAACAGTAGTAAAAGTAAGAAATCTTGAATACTACTGGTTGAAATCAATATGGGACAAACACTAGGACTGTGTTCCCCCTGATTTCCTAACTCTATAGATTTATCATGCTCATTAAACTATCTTGGTTCCTTGTACGCAGGATCTAACAAGTTAGGTATCACCAACTATCTCTCAACACCCTTTGGTGAATTTCACATATCTCCACTCGATCTTAGAGTATCGAATTACTAACTCTTGTCCTAGATCTCATAATAACTATCTCCTCTCTGTCTTATATTATCTCATTACTAACCCTTATCCTAGATATAAGAATAACTATATCATCTCAGCCTTAAGTTAATTAGATAAAGGTTGGTAGCTTTAAATTATTGGTGTGATCTTATTTTCTTAATCACAACTTCTATCTAGAGTTAGTATAAAATATAGGAAAATTCTAAGCATCTGCAATCACTAATAAAGTAGTCAATATGAACAAACCATAATACATGCATAAACATCAATTAAGAAAGACTTGTCACTTCCTATACTTCATTATTCTATCAAGGTTTCCACAACCCTAGTTAATAGGTTTAGCCGCTCATGTTTGTAAGAATACCAATAGAATTAATAATAGGAAGAATATGAGTAATCTCATAATTATGAATAATCTCATAACAAATTAAGAATGAAAACCATAATTTCAAATTAATCTCAAATCAAAAAAGTCAAGAACAAGAATTCCAAGATCAAAAGTATATCTCAGAATCTATATGATGTTGTAAGTATGTAAAGTGCATGAAAGTGTGTAACACAATAATAAAACATCAATGGTGTATTTATAGTTACATCACAAACCCTAAAAATCCTAATCAAATCAAAAGACTAAAACTAAATTGACACCTACCTATGACCCTATTTACGGGTTGTAGGTACTATCTATAGATCCTAGGTGGATTCGTAAGTCTTAGAGGAACTTCCATAATTTAGAGTGCGTACTTACTCTAATACCCCAATTTTGGAATCTAAAATTTTCCTTCTGATTGAGATCACTGTCCACACTAAGACTCAGGTAACGAGTGGTAGTTTTCTTCATGAGTCGTATAGAGCCAGTCGTAGATTAGCTAGTGAGGATTGTCCATATTTCTATCTTCTCGTGACTAAGACCCAACGAGTTGTATGATTTGATCATGAGTCGTAGGGTGTGACTCATGACCTTAATAGTATGGTTGCCTAATGTTTTATCCTAGACCATGAGTCCAAGAAAAGACTTATAGCTAGTTCTTATGAGTCATCACCTAACCTGTAAGACTGGTGACAGTTTTCCTACAGGATTTTATTAAGGGCATTATGGTCTTTTCCTTCCATCCCATTATTTTTAAATGAAATAGAACATCTAAGGGGATTTATTTTCATCATTCATAGTATTAAATCATACTACTCTTTCTCTCAGATTCCAAAGGTCAAGAACAAAGCTAGGGTTTTAAATGGTTAATCATCTCGGCTTCCAATTGTGGTTTCTTCTCTAAATTCTTAGTATTTCAAGGAATGCATCTATTCTCTAACTTGTTTTTTCATAAAGGCATGTGTTTAATAGTTATTTATGTGATTCTTAATTATGGTTTTTTAAGGATGGGTTGAGGGTTTTGAATATTTGTTACTTGGTTGGTTTTCCCATAGTCTTGGAATTGTTATTCATGCTTTAACTTCTGGTCTTTGATCTAAAATTGTGCATGGGTATGGTTGATTGCAAGGGGGTCATGGTATTCCATAAAAATTATGGTTTTTCATTTGTAATTGGTATTAACCTCAACCCACTTGCATAATTAGTTTTGAAATATGGACAATTATATGGTTTTGCTTACTTTTCTAAACTATTGCATAGCTCTAATGGCTAAAAAATTTTAAAAAATAGTTTTGGAAGGCCTTTCTGGCCATAGTTTGGTTTCAAATGGTTTTAAAAGGTCTTGGTGACCATGGATTGATTTCTAAGTTGGAACTTTGGAGTCTAATTTGTAATTAGTTTGGAATGGTATAATGGAATTGACTTGCAAGTTAAATTGGAATGACAATACCACTCTGTAAATGCCTTAATGGATGAATCCTTGGTGCAATTGATAGGTTAAGTTCAAATGTTTTAGTTTGGGCTTAAAGGGGCTTGTGTAGCTCATTGTGGAAGATAGAGGTCCTGCATGACTGATACTAGAACCACATTTGTCGGTGTGGGACTCTTGATGACCATGTGAATAGTTTATAATTTATATATATATTTTGGAATGGATTGAGTCGTGGTATCTCCTGTCCCTTCCTCAGATTCTCCTGGTTCATATGGCTAACATAAGTTGGGACCCTTTGGAACACCTTAGATTTTTTTCCCTTGGGAATTTCTTGAGCTTTGAGCTTACTGTCTTGGTAACAACTCACCCTATGAGTCGTAGGGTATCCTAATGAGTCATTGGGATGAGTCATAACCAAGCTGGTAAGTTTATGTCTCGATTCTTCTCTAAGTACAAATGGCTCACTAAGAGTAGAAAGGATATGTTACGAGTCATTAGGTGTAATTATGGGGTGTCAAGTGTAAGTCATAAATTGGGTTCTATGTTGACTACAATTGGATCCTATGAGTCATAGGTTCCCATTTCTAATGGTGCAATTGAGTCATAAGGATAATAGTGTAGGGTGCCTTGGTGGTACTGCCTTAGTTACGAATCATGGTGTAAGACCCCAAGTTTTCATGATCTAAATCTCTCAAACCTAGACAATGAAGCTAACTTTCTAATGCTACAAGTCTCGCCTTGATTTGATATCATGGCCAGAAGTCATATAATTTTCCCTTTAAGTGTCAATAATCTACCAATGCTTATGACTCACGTGATGACCTATAATTAGACTTTATGTGTCATTAGGGTAATCATAGTCATAATAGTTCTCAGTCAAGAATCCATCCTAGTGGTTGCGAGTATAGCATACGACTCGTATCGAGACATTACAAGTCATTATAAAGACTCATATCTTGGCTAATAAAAGATCAAATAATCAAGCCTCATGTTTTGGTAGTTTTACATGTGACTTAGTGTAACACCCTATGCTTTTAACGCTCTAGTAATGCTTTAAAAATGACCCTTAGGACCCCTATATCGATGGTAAATCATATTTAGTTGTTATGGGTCATGTTGGTGGTATTTTTGGTAGTTGGAAATGGGTATGCATCGCCAAATAGACCCTTCGCAAAGGCTTGGCAATGTGGAGGGATCGCCATATGCCACTGGAATAAGGTTGTCTTTGTGCTTTGCACCGACAACCCTGAGGTTAGCTTTGGGTTATGCGCTACCAACCTTGAGGTTGGCTTTGGCTGTGTAAAGCCAAGCAAAAGACAAAAGTATAAAGTTTCTCTATTTTGATTTTATTCAAGGGAGTTGAGGTTTTTTCACACCTCTAAACCGTTTCTAATTATTCTTAAATGAATTAATGGGTCTTAAAACATGTTATTGCCCACTTTTCATGAGATTAACTCACGTAAACCATTCCCCTCTTTCCAAGAACAAGAAATTTGAACTTTCTCTCCAAGAATTCAAGTATCCAAGCTCTAAGTTTGAGTTTTTCTTCAAGGATTCAAGTAATTGAGGTATGTAGGGTATTCATCAATGGGTTTCTTCCACCCATTGGATCCCAAAACCTTATTTTTGGCTTAAAATATGAATTTCTCCTCTCTTGAAGAAAATATACATGTTCTAGATGGATTAATCCATGTTTATTATCGTAAATATAAGTTAAAGCCATGTCAACATGTGTTCTATGTAAATTATGTTAGTTCATGCTTTGAATTTCAAGTACCCATGTAATATTTAATGAAAGTATGAAATTATCCATGTTTCCTCAATAATTTATATTCAAGCCATGCTAATGATTCTATACCATGTGAACCATGCTCCCATATGTTTGAAGTTTTAAGCCCCCATGTCATGTTTAGTCAATGCAATGTTAAATTCTCTAATTTATGTATTTAACCATGTGAACATGATATCCTCCTAAGTTTAATTCATCCCCATGTTCAAATTCATGTACCTTATTTTCTTATTGAAATATATTATATTTTAGGCTTTGAATTATGACCTTATGTCTCTGTTGTAAGTGTTGTTATCAAATTCTTGTAATTATTCATTGCTGGTGGGTTATGAACACCCGATACTTACATGTTTACTCAAATTTTAGACTTTTCACATAATGAGTCAGTCAACTCATGATTTTATCCCCATATTAAGATTATTATTTTATAATAAACTCACCAGAATTATTTTATGTTAATACATCCCCATGTTCATGGTTACCTCAGATTATACATGCATTGTCAGTTTTAAGAATACCATATTTAAGCATATCAGTCATCAATGCATGCTCTAGTTCATGTTTCTAGCATCAGTTTAGTTGGGAGTAGTATTTAGCATCGAGTGAACCCATGGATAGGGGATCACCTGCTAGTAGAGGCTGTGATCTTGAGTACTAGTCCTTGAGTGCCAGAACTACATAGCCAGCATAGTTTTTTGAGAGTTATTTTTCTATTTGAGGTTTGAAATTCTCATTGGGGCACTTCCAAATAGAGGGTGACTCCTTAGTCCTTCGGGACATCAAATTAGTTGATCCACACAACCATATATTAGTAACCGTGGCAAGGTATTGACTCCATTCCAACTAGGGTAACATGTTTAATCTCTATTAGCTCAAATTGGGGCATGTCATTCATATGATATCTCCTACCATTTCAGTCATTATTCAGTCTATACAGTTCAGGTTTGCTTGACCAAGTAATCAGATTCTCAGTTATTCAGTTATTTAGATATTAGTTACTTATTTATTCAGATTATTTCAGCACATGTTTTAATTGGTTTTGCATTCATATTACATGTTCATGTTTTCATGTTTGGTATCAATACATGACCCTCAGTTCAGTTTTACGACATATTCACCTTTACTTAATATTTACATATAGTATTCATATTTCTACCACTTTCCAAATTACAGAATTATTTTCAACTAATTTATAAATCCCACTATGAATTATAGATTTCACATATGGACATGCTTAAATGTATGTTTCAGCAAATTTATCTTGTAGATACATTTAAAATTAGTTTCTCAAGTATCATGCCAGTACATGCGTCAACTTGGGATCCCTTGTGTTTCTAAGCACCTTGTTGTGACTAGGGGGTAGTCTCGGATCGTGACAAACTTGGTATAAGAGCTAGGTTAAAGTGTCCTAATGTGTCTATAAAGCTGTGTCTAGTAGAGTCTTGCGGAATAGTACAGAGACGTCTGTACTTTTCTTTGAGAGGCTACCTAATATTTAAGAAATGTTTTCCTTCTTCCATATCTCAAATCGTGTTGTAGTGATGTTCTATAGGAAACTTATACTTATTATTGTCTTGCTCTATTCATGCCAAATCTGCCTTATTTTTATGGTAACTGAAATAGTTAGGCTTAAATTCCTACTGATAGAGTTTTCTTATACACTCCCCACAAACAGTTATTGGATTTCATGTGGGAATTAAAAAGGATCCCATTAGTTCCTTTATGCTCTAAGGTTTGAAAGATCTCATTTATGTTTATGAAAATCGTGCACTGATGCAAAGTTAGATGTATCCTAAGATCCCTTATTAGAATCCTATGACAATATTTGATCTAGAGTTAGTAGCATGAACCCAGAAATTTAGCACCAGTAAAGGAGGGATAGCATTTATCTGGATTTAATAGATTATGTATCCATGGGGATAGTTGCATGAAAGGTGAACAAGTAGGCTTCCAACAGTGTTTACGAGAATTTAAGTTTATTAATTCTAGTTTAGGTATGCTGGTGTAGGTGTTATTTAGAGGTATGTCCAAGGAGATATGAATTGTCTTATTTCTATATTTTTTTACAGTTTTTATGCTTAGATAGAACCCTTGAGTTTCTATACGCAAATGTTGCCATTCATGTAGTATATGATGTTCATACTAGCTGAGTCATGAGTTATAGGTTGTCATGGGTTAATGGTATTCTCATGGTTTAAGGAAAACTATAACTTTAGTAATGTGATATTAGTAGAATGTGAAGGAAAAGAACCAGATTAGGTGGTTAGTGAGGCAGGTATTTTGTCAAGAAGGGTGTAAGTATGTAATGATAATTACTAGAGCTAAAGAAAGTGAAGGATAGTATATATTAAGGGAGTGTTCACAAATTAAGTTAGTATAGTTCATTAGAAGTTTGGGAATATCTATGTTAAGGGTTAGAATCTAAGTTTTAATCTTGAATGATTGAGCTAATAGAAAGAAGAGTTTGAAATTCTTTATAGTGTGAACTCAGGGTATGGTAATACTTCTGAAAAGTCTAAGTTAGTCAATGTTTAAGTTATTATTGATGACTATTAGGGCCATATAAAGTTAACAGTTGTATCTCAGACGGAAGTATTAGCAGTGGGTTTTACACTTTCACATGTAGTCTTTTTGGGTAAGTTTATTATTTATGTTTATTGTTATATATCAAACTCTAGGGTAAAGTAATTGTAGTTCAGTTGAGAGTTTATTAAGGTGTCCACAGACTTAGAATTATGGCTTAAATCTAATAGGGAGATGATAGAATAAGAAACCAAGTCAGTCTCTCAGATTCTAGTAGTGATGCTAGTGTATTGTAGAACATTACAAAAGGAGGAAGATGCCTGACCCATTCTTATCATAGTGTAACATTTTGTACTTCAACCATCATGACATCTACTAATGCCATATATTTAAGCTCCATTATCATATCTCATATTTATCACTTTCAATAGAATCATGTATGCTTCCAGTTCCTAGTATAAGGAGTTCTAGTTCACTCAGTTGTACAAATCATATTCCATGAATTTACGAACTCCAAACTCAAGTCATACAGCTTATGACTCACGTACTCATGCTTTAAAGTATGATCTGTTCCCATAACTTATTATACACTCTTAATGATCAACGAAATTCATATTATGACATATATGTCTTTATTTTAGATATCTTTACTTAATTCATCCCGTGGATACCATATTCCTCAAGCCTCAGTTAAATGTCAAAGTTATGTATAAGTATCCTTTCATATTTCAGGTCCTTATGTTCTAACCTTTTAGTGGCCTCTCATTATGTAAATAAAGTTGTGATGATGATTGATGAACAATAACTCTGATGGGAGAGAGTAAGTGTTCCTTGTAAAAGAAAAGATTCTTTTATGCTTGTTTTATCAAAGGCTATAGGCGTGAGGAAAAAGTGAGGCAAAAATTTTAGTATATATCATGGTTAGTTGATAATTATATGTGTGTCTTCATGGGATAATACATGGATGATGTTACTGAGAGAAATATTAGAGAATATGCAAAAACTTCCTCGGATGGTTGGTTAACAAGGAGTTCATATATAGTTATAACGATTGGCTTGAATGTTATGCTGGTGTATAAGTTGATGAATGCATATGTGCTATTGAATTCATAGTAAGATGTTGAAATTAGTTGATGAAGTGGTAATGAGTATTAATCTTGATATGATAGCTCTGAAAATACATAGGATATTAAATTCGTGGTTTAGAATAGTACTATGGCTTTATGTGTAGTACCTTGTGATTTTGATTTAGGCTTTGGCATGGTGTGAGTATGATATACAGAAAAAGTACGTAATAAAAAACTATACCTAACATATGAATACAAAAGTTTAAGGGATAGATAGAAAGCAAGTAATAAATAGAGACAATGAATGAGTGAATAACAAATAAAGGGTGTCTCAAACCCTATACCCTCTATTCAATGTCACACAATGCACCAATCTCCTAAGTAAACCTTAATGGAATTGGATTCTCGAGCAACCCATATTTCTAAATGATAAATCAACATAAGAGATTCCATAATTTCCACAATCTAATCAAGGTTTTCTCATACTTTCAAAAGTTTTGACATTTATATTCATCAATAAGTAACAACCAAATGAAAGAGAAGTCCTATTTATAGTCTAGGCTAAGTTATTACATCATATGGGACCAAAATTGACCCATTTAGGAAAGACTAAATATAAAAGTCCATTAAGGACATACTTGAGCATTTGTAGAGTATATGGGGCACACCCCAAGGGTATAGTAGGTTGTTTTTACCCGCTCTAGTTGATCTAGAGTGGGTTGGGTAACCTCCAAAGTGGAAGGGCACATGTCCTCTTTTGGGGGCTTTCTAGCCCCGTTATGCCTTCCTTGTCCTTTCTAACGTACCTTGAGCCTCCTTGATCATTATTATCATCAAATAGATACCTTTTGATAGCCATCCAGAATTCATCAAGTGTCTCTTGACCTGTAAGCATCCTCTATAGCTATTTGGAGGCCATTTGGATTTATCATCCTCTCCTTCTTGAAGAAGATTCATCCCCGAATTACAACTTTAAAACACAAGAGAAGAAAACACAACCAATATTTCCTCATGGAACAAGGGTTAGCACATAGGTTAAAATCAAAACAACCATGCCAACCAGACGCCCATTTCACATAGCACCAAACATCCTTCAAGAAAATAGAAGAGAAATCAACATTTAGCGTGCAAAGAAGTTGGCTAATCTAATCATAAAAAAACTCTCCTTAGTTCCATTAGTAATGTTACCAAACAAATCATCACATGTTGGACCAAATAACGGTAGAATCAAAGAGTCATTAGGGTGTATATTACCCTTTCTTTTACAAGAAACCATGTTTATACACAAGACATATTTAGCACCAAATGCTCACAAATAAAGAAAATGGAATGACAAGATATATGATTAGCTACGTTACAATCAAGAACAAGATAACATGAAGGTAAGAACAAACAACTTAAACACCTCACATTCATTTCACTTGAACAACCTTCTAAGAAAGATCCCGCTTGTCTATCCACATAAGTGTGACAAGAAACAAGGAACAAGAGCTATGTATCAAGTGGGAACCACAGACTCTTCTTAGAACAACAAATAGACTTGCCATCTGGGTTAGGGAGGTCACATATTTTATCCACATTCAAGTTATTTCAAAAGATATCAACACCATCTAGGTAGGATTTTAAGTCAAATATATTTAAAATATTATGTACCTTTGGATAAAAATTATCATGAATCCTAGGAATGCTAGGAATAAGAGGGTACATACCTTTTGAGAACAGCCTTGAACTTTCTCTCTTATCTTCTATGCTTGCACCATGTGGACTTATCCTCTTATGCATCAACTTGGAAGTTGGCACAATGCTAGCGCCTAATGTAGTAAATAACAAGTGCTTGGGTTTGTCACTAAGATCTGCTTCTTGATCCAAAAGTTCCTCATATTCACCATTTATCTCTCTTTTTATCATGAGGTTAAGATTCATGACCTCTCCTTCTCTAGGACAAACATCTTCATGGGGAACTTTCATCATCAATCCACAAGGTAAATTAAAGTCCCCTCAACCTCTCTTAATTCCCCTTAACTTCTAAGGTTATCATCCTCTTGAGGTTTTGCCTCACCACCATCATTTTGGGTCACCTTTTCCCCAACAAAGTAAGGATTACCCTACACCAATTCTATGTACCTTTGGTTGGGACATTGACTAGCTTTATGACCCCAAACTTGACATTTAAAAAAAATAATTCCTTTAAAATTGGGGTTAGAAGATGTATTACCTTCATTCCTTAGTGGATATATTTTGATTTCCTTCACAATGGGCTTATTCTCTAAGGACATTTTGAAATCCTAGTTCATGTTCCATCCGGTGGAAGTAGAAGAATTGTACCCTTTATTGAAGAACTTCTTGGCGTTGTTGTTCCTTTCAACCTCAATGGATGCTTTAACAAGATCTTCCATTTGGTCAAACTTGTGGACAACTAGTTGAGAGAAAACTTCATAATCTAACCCACCTTTGAATCGAGCCATACAATGGTTTGGGGGTTCAACAATCTCAAGATGAAGAATCAAGTTTTGAAACTCCTCATTATACTATCCTATACTTCTACCTTCTTATGTTAGATTGTAGAGCTTTGTTAATTATTCTTGCTTGAACCTTTTCGTCATATACCTCTCTCTTATGAATTTCTTAAATTCATCCCAATTTTGAAGGATGGGATTACCATTTCTTTTTTTTTTGCAGCCTTTTATTCTCCCACCAAGTAGAAGTATACCTTTCACATTGAGCAATTGTGTCGGTGGCTTTCATATGTCTGGTTAACTCATTGAGTTAGAAAATCCTATTGCATTTTATTTCCTAGTCAAGGTAGATAGATGGATCACTAGTTCCTTTGATGGTAGGAAGACGAATGTTGATAGAGTTAAGACAGATGTATTGACCCATATTATCTCCTTGATTCCATTGATGATCTTCTTGAACTTAAGAAATGTTTCCTAAGTTTACTCTTCTATGTGAAACCAGACCAAATCTTTTTCCTCATCCTCTATATCCTCCCCCATGAGCTCCTCTTCTAGTTCATACAAATTCCACAAACAGAGCTACTTTATCTAACTCTTCACCTCTTCCATAAGGTTTCTCACCTGCCTCATCCTCAATTTAGATTGGCTGATTATGGTTAGTCAGGATTTGAGATGGTTAGTTTTGGTTAAGTAGTGCTTGGTATGAAGGAATTTGGTTTATTGGAGGTTGGGATATTAGGGTTTGAGATTCATCATATTATGTTTGGTTTAATTAAGGTTGGAGTGGTCAAACAGGATTAAGGTTTTATGGATATAGAGTGACTTGAGGAATGGAATCATGTTCTTGTATTGGTGGAGTTATCATTTGGTGATGGTTTTCTAAGGAAATATGAACCAAACGATTTGGAGCATGTCCACTAGTCGAAGCATGGTAGTTTTGAGGTATGGATAGGGATGGATTTTATCAACTTTCCACGATATCCACTCATCCACCAATGAGGTATACACTCCCTTCAAGATAATCCATATTAAGGTCAAGCAAATTTATCTTAGCATCCATAAAATCAATTTTACAATTGGGAGTTCCAGTGGTCACTAAGATAATATTTGTTTAGTGATTTTTCATGATTTGCAGAGTTTCTCCTTCCATCGCCATTGTACCTATGAAGAAATACTAGACAAAAAATAAAAACAACAAACAAGTTAAAGGTCACACCTTAAGTTTCTCTCTCAATTGGCATTGCAAGCCTTGATAAGTTTTTTATACTCCAATGAGAATACTTGGTACCAATTGTGGCTATAGATCAGAATAGATCCATGTTTGAAATAACTCAAATAAAAATATGTGTGGACTTGATTCAAGAACTAACAACTAATTCAGAAGAGAAAAACTCAAAGAAAAGTAGGACGACAAAATAAAAAGGACTCAAGAACTAATCAATCAACTTAGTAGATGAGTTACTTGTTGATGAGTAGTTTAAGAACCAAAGAATAAATTTAAGAATCAATAAATTGAAAATAAGAATCAAACCATGAGAAGTGGAGTTTTTAAAGGGTTGAGATGTGTTTTAGAACTTAAATTGATGTTGGATAAGTGTTGGTATGTATTTGGGGTGCGTTTGGGGTCTGTTTGCATTCATTGGAGGTGATATGCATTTGGGGCTACTTTGGGACCTGCTCCAGCAGGTGTAGAGCACCTTGGAGGCATGTGAGAAGCCTTGGCTACTATTTTGAGGTGTTGTAGTACCTATAACAAATTAGTCAAACTTTTGGTGTTATTTATTTTACTGCATTTACCAGGTCAAAATGGTTTTTAGGTGAGGTTTGTTCACATTAGAAGGTGGCCCGGAAGTTAGGATTTTCAGGATTAAGTTAGATAGAATAAAACGTTATTTGTCAGGAGTTATATTTGCAGTAGGAGTCTATATATATAGAGTAAAAGATTTTCTATTTTTCTCTTGTAATTTTCTGTCAGCATATTTTCTATTCAAGGAGAAATCTTTTGGTTGTTTTATTTATTTTTCTTTCGTGTTCCTACTCTATAATTTTGTTATATGGTATCAGAGAAAGGTTGAAGGGAGGAATTCTTTTCTTTTCTATCTTCTTGTCTATATGCTTACTCTGTTGGAGAAGTTTTAAAAGTGGGAAGAGCAAGTTTTTGTTGTTTGTAGCAATGGAGGCCTGAAATGGGGGAAATACTCAATATGGAATAGTAAAACTTGTAGGAACTAACTACAGGTATTGGAGAATATGTATGGAAGAATACCTTATAGGTTAGGATCTGTGGGATTTAATTATAGGAACTGATTCAATAATCCTAGCCAATACTCCTGAGAATGGCGAATCACGAAGGAAATAAAAGATCAAGTGCGGAAAAACTCTCTTTTCTTTGAGGACTTCTATCAGAAAGGATTTTATTGATCATGCTTGTGATGTTGTCTCTCCAAAAGAAGTTTGGGACACGATCTAAAGGCTATTTACCAAGAAAAATATAGCAAGGATGCAACTATTGGAGAATGAGTTGGCAATGTTACAACCGGGAGGTATTTCTATGTCAGATTACTTTTTGCGAGTTAAAAGTATATGTGCTGAAATTTCAGAGATTTATCCGAAAGAGAATATTAGTGAGTTGCGATTACAAAACTATCTTATTCGTAGATTGAAAAAGGAGTACGGTCCTTTTGTCAGTTATATTCAAGGATGGCCTCAACAACCATCTTTGAAGAATTGGAGAACATGCTTTCTAATCAAGAAACTTTAGCTAAACAAATGGCTATTAATCTTCAATTTGATGATGTTTAATTTTACAAAGAGAAGCCAAACAAGAAGAATACATCAACTTGGATAAAAAATAAAGAAGAAGAAACAAGCATGGGAAAAGGTGAAAATTCACATAATAATAGAAAGTGCTATAGATGTGGGGAAATTGGGCACATCAAGAAAAACTGTTAAGTAAAACTTTCTTAAGACAATGTTGTGTGCCCCAATGAAGGAGATGAACAAATGTAATAGTAGAATAGCATCGAACCTGTAGAACAAAAGTCAACATAAGATTTTGTCAATTATGATAATAATAATAAGAGGGAAGAGTGGATCATTGATTAAAGGTGCTCTCATCATGGTACTGGAGATGATTCTCTATCCACGGAGATGCGAGAACATCATGGAGATCGAGTCATTATCATGGAATATAACTCAACATATCCAATAGAAAAAGAAGGTATTGTGACGATTGAGGTTGCTAGCGATAAATCAAAAAGTATTAAGTTGCAAGATATTTATCATGTTCCAGATTTGAAGAAAAATCTAGTCTCGATTCCTCAAATTACTAATTCTAAAAAATATGTATATTTTGGTCCTACTAATTTGAAGGGGCTTGAAAATGTAAAAGAAATATCTTCTTATGTTATTTTTAATGGCGAGAGGAAAGGTTCTTTGTTTGTTATGTCAACAGGTGAAGCTTTGTAAAGAAAACAAGCCAAATTGATAGTGCCACAATTTGGCACGTTCGATTGGGTCATGTGGGCTACCAAATGTTTTAGCAGATTTCTTCTAAAAAGTTGGTAGATGGCATGCAAAATTTTAAGAATGTACGTGATAACGTGATTTGTCAAGGCTACCAAAATGGAAAATCTCACCGTCTTCTTTTCAAAAAGTCATCAAATCAGAGAAACGCGTTGTTTCAATTGGTTCATACAGACTTGATGGGACCAACAACAACACCAAGTTTTAGTGGGCATCACTATGTTATGGAGTTGGTGGATGATCACTCTAGGTTCACTTGGGTGAAATTTTTGAAAGAAAAGAGCAAAGCATTATCCACGTTTGTGGAGTTCACAAATGTTGTTGTAAATGTGTTCGGGAAGAAGATAAAATGTTTTTATAGTGATAATAGTGCAGAATATATGTCAGATGACTTCTTCTAGTATTGTCATGACAATCAAATTCTTCATCAAATGACTTGTCTAGATACTCCTCAGCATAATAGAGTTGTGGAAAGAAAGGTTGCTTATCTTACTTCATTTTGTCTTTCATGGTTGCATGACAAGAATCTTCCTTGAGAGCTTTAGGTATAAGCTACTCAATGTGGATACGATGTGACAAATAGTCTGCCTCCTTGTCCAGGTACATAGAAATTTCCTTTTGAACTTTCATATAGTCAGAAGCCAAATGTGAACTATTTTCGTATTTTTGGTTCTACTTGTTATATTCATGATCCCAGAACTAATAGAACCAAAATTGATCCAAAACAAAAAAAATGTGTATTTGTTGGCTATGACACTTATAGGAAGGGCTGGGGATGCATGAATCCAAAGACAAACAGGTTTACCATTTCTAGAGGCATGGTATTTGATGAAACGTCATCTTTGTTTTTGCTCAGAAGCTTGTTCTTCTAGGTGATGATCAAGATAATATGGAGCTATTATTTCCTAATATAAATGTGCCATCACCTTATAGTGAAGAGGCAGAAAGTGTATCTCTAAATTAAAATATTTTAGAAGTTACATCTCCAAGTCATAACATTTCAAGCGAAGGAAATGGTGAACAACAAGCAATAAGATGGTCAACAAGGGAGAAAAAATAGTCCGACTATCTGAAAGATTATGAGGTCAAACTTAAATGTTATTTAGTGACCTCGTGTTTCTTTACAAGAGCACTAACTACGAAAAAACCATTAAATTACGAAGAAGCAAAGGGTTTTCCACATTGGTAAAGAGCGATGCAAGAAGAGATTGACGCTTTAGACAAGAATGAAACTTGGGAATTGGTACCCAAACCATAAAAATGCAATCTAGTCACTTGCAAATAGGTATTTCGCTTGAAAAAAAAAATCTGATGGTACCATTAATAGGTTTAAGGCTCATATAGTTGCTTGTGGTTTTCTAAAAACTATGGAATGGATTATGAGGAGACGTTTAGTCCAGCGATGATGATGGTGACAGTAAGGTTACTTACTTCGCGAGCTACTTTCAAAATTTGGAAACTATGGTAGCTTGATGTAAAGAATGCATTTATTTATAGAGAGTTGGATTGAGAAGTATGTTGGAGCAACCTCATGTATTTGTCTCTAAGAAGTTTCCAAGTAATATTTTCCGTTTGAAAAAAGCTCTATATGGCCTCAAGCAAGCACCACGAGCCTGGTATTGTAAAGTCGCTCAATACCTTATCTTTTTTGGTTTTAGAGTTTCTAATTCAGATTCTAGTTTATTTATAAAATTATAATCAAATGTGTATCTCTTGATATTATTATACGCTGATGTAATGATAATAACTGGAGATAATGAATTAGAAATTTCTAATCTAAGGAAAGACATGTCTGTCCATTTTGAGATGAAAAGTTTGGGGAAAATTGGATGTTTTCTTGGTCTAGAAGTGGAAAAATCAGATCAAGTCTATTTTGTTTTTCAAAAAGGTTATGCAGAGAGTCTGTTAGAACCTTTCATCATGGGGGAGTCGAAAGAAAAGGCTACTCTAATGGAGCCAAATCTCAAGTTGAAGAAGGATGAAGGTAAGGCTTTGAAGGATGTGATAAATTTCCGACAACTAGTTGGAAGTTTGATTTATCTAACTGTCACAAAGGCCTAAAATATCTTACTCTGTTGGTGTTATTTCTCAATTTATGCATAATCCAACAACTTCTCTTTTAAATGTAGCGAAAAGGATTTTGCGCTATGTGAAAGGATCTCTTAGTCATGGACTTTTGTACAAGAGGTGTACTACTTTTTATTTAGTGGATTTACTGATGTAAAATGGGTAGGTGATACACATGATCGTCACTCAACTTTAAGTTACTATTTTAGTACCGGGTCAGCAGTGGTTTCTTGGTGTAGCAAGAAGCAAGATGTTGGTGCTTTGTCTAACACCTAAGCTTAATATATTGGAGAAAACATGGCTAAACAAGAGTGCATTTGGTTGAAAAGGCTAATCAATAATATGTACCAGAAAGTAGACTATGCTATTCAAATCAAGTGTGACAACGAAAGTTCCATCAAATTTGCGTTAAATCTAGTTTTTCATGCTCGAATGAAGCATATTGAGATCCGTCATCACTTTGTTTGAGAGAAATTCTTAGGTAAAGAGATTGAACTGATAGCTGTTTGCACCAATGCTCAAGTTTCAGATATATTCACTAAACCTTAGGAGAAGTCTAAGTTTCAATACTTTCGAGATGCTCTGGGAGTAGTTCATCGTGAGTTTGCACTAAGGGGGAGTATAACAAATTAGTGTAACTTACTATCTTATTTATTTTACTGCATTTACTAGGTTAACATAGTTATTATTTGAGGTTTTTTCACCTTAGAATGTGTCCCAGAAGTTAGGATTTTTAGGAGTAAGTTAGATGGAATAAAACGTTATTAGTTAGGAGTTATATTTGCAGTAGGAGTCTATATATACAGAGTAAAACTTGTTCTATTTTTCTTTTGTAATTTTTTGTTGCCATATTTTCTATTGAACGAGAAAATGCTTTTGGTTGTTTTAGTTCCATTTCTTCTGTGTTCCTGCTCTATAAAGTTGTTATAGCCCTTTGGGTACACCTCAAAGGCACTTTAAAGGTAGATCAACCAAAAAATAGCTTGCATTGTACCACTTGTACTTCCAAATGATTCCCCCTTTTTTTGTCTCCTTGGAATATTCTTTTGAATCATAAATTTGTACACTTTTTCTTACTATTTTTAGGATCAAACAACCAATTATAGCTGAAAATTTTTATTGAAGACAACAATTTCTTCAAGAACACCATAAACACCAAAATTTCCAACTTTTACTAAGCTCAGAATGAGTTAAAATCCTAAACATAAGCACTTTTAAACATTCTAAACTAATTACCAACATCATTTTGCCCATTTTTTTTCTAGATTTTCATTCTTCCTTCACTTTCTTCAAGTTCAAGCTCTTAACAATGGTATCTCACTCAATTTGACTACGATTAAGCTCAAATTTGAATCCTAGACTCCCGTAGAGTTAGAGAACACAAATCTAACACTAGAAACACAAGAAAAACATAAAGTCAAATATTCAAATTTTGACCTAAGGCTTAAAATGTGAATAGTGATGTTAGGCGTATTTACACGCCTAAAGCACCTTAATTTACCCATATTTTAGCTAAGTTTTAAGGATAAAATATATAATTCCTGCACTTTTATTCCTTTTTCCTATAAGTGAGCTGACCAACGTGATTAGCAAATTTTCAGGTATAAATGATGAAGATTTCAGCATTTTATGGAAATTGGACGCCAAAGGAAACTTCACGTAAGAAGGAAGGTAGCTTCTGGAAGCTTGTGGACTGAAAGTGATGCATGGAAAACTTGTCCTGGGCAAAAACAGTATTTCCAAAGACTTGGGGACCAGCAGTAACTTAGTAGGATTAGGAAAAGGATGTAGTAATCTAGTAGGATTAGGATAAGTATGCAGCAGCTTAGTAGGAATAGGATATGGGTGTTATAAAAACCCTATGTTGCTGAACTTTTCAGCACGAATCTTCCGCAACCCACATCCTTATTCATCCCTATTCGATCCTTTCCCCTTTTCTTCACAAATTTGTTGTTGACATTATTTTTCATCTATTCGACTTTTAATTTTTACGACAAGAGAAATGCTATTTGCAAGGAATTCACGCCACTAGTCCTAGCAAAACATACTTCACGTGAGATTCTTATTTTGGTATGATGATAATGACTATTGTATTTTTCGTTGCACTCATGAGTAGCTAAACTTCTCTGTTAGGGTTATGGAAGCTTTATGAGATACTATTTATTGCTATGAGTTTGTGAATTCTTGACACGTATGCTGCTTATATCATTACTCTCTTCATCTTAATTTAATTCCTGTGGTTGCAAACATATAGAATACGCCAGTATAGCATTAACTTATTCGAAAGAAAAGTTACATGTATGGAAAAGAGAGAATGACAAGGAAATAGGGCTACCAACCCCAGTTTAAAAGTTAGTGCTGTAACTGGATTAACCTCTTGGAGAATTCGTACCATCAGACACATTTTAAGCTCGAAAGAGTTAAAATGAAATAATTTGTGATGGTCGAAAGACGCTAGGATTTACCATAGAATACGAATCTCTATAAGCACATACATGTCTGAATTCCGCATAAGTCATAGTTAATAGATACGTAAAACTCATAAGGTGGACATAACCCTAACTTACAATTCTCATTGATTAAAACCTACCAAGCATTCCGTTTTTACTTTGTTATTTTAATTTTATTACTTATCGTCACACTCCAATCCCCCCTTTTCACAGAACTTTCTCCAAAAGTCTACTAATCGTCGTATACTTAGTGACCAAGTATTCCCTGTGGGATTCGACACCCAACCCAGTTGGGTTCTAGATTTGACAGTGACCGCTTACACTCTTACGAGAGCTGTAGTTTGAGCGTTATCAAATTTTGGCGCCATTGCCGGGGAATACGGTTGTCAACAAAGTTTGTGATAGTTAATAGACTCTTTGGTCAAAGATTCTCGTACTTTACTTTTAGTTGTTGTTTTTGTTTTCTATAGGTTTTTGTTCAGTGCATGCCAAATACTCGAAGGTCGAGACATCCATTATTACCGATAAACCCTGAACCACAACTTATTGGAAGGATGGATGCACAACGTGACATTGAGAGAAGGGCTGCTCAACAGGAGCAGGCTAGATTAGCTGCGTTGGCCGCTGCTCAAGTGCATCAACAAAATATCGATAACCCTGGGCGAGCAGCAGATCCTGATGATGAGGACTTGGGTGATGATGAGTTACTAAACCCTAGGCGTGATGCTGAGGTGGCAACATCGGCAAATAGAAGAGATCGTCAAGCAAGATTTCGGCCTGAACGCCGAGCTATGCAGATTCCCTTCGATGATGATGATGACGATATAGATGGACCTGGTGCCACAGGAGCTATTATTCCTCGGCCATTGACACCCGAAGACAAGTTCAACATCACTAGCTCCATGATTCAGTTATTACAACTGAAGGGGTTATTCGGCGGACTTGCAGGTGATGATCCGACTATGCATCTGGTTAACTTTATCTCTACATGCAAGTCATTCGACAATCCAGGCGTTGGATAGAATGCAATTCGGCTGTGCTTATTTCCATTGTCTCTATATGGGGAGGGAACTCTATGGTTGAATGGGCTGACTCCTGATTCTATTACAAATTGGAGGCAATTGAAAGAAGCTTCCCTAGAAAGATTCTTTCCGCTATCCAAAAGAGCATAATTGAGAGATGAAATTAGCAACTTTCATCAGCTTCCAACTGAAGCCCTCCACGAAAAATGGGAGAGATTCAAGAAGAAGCTTGTGAGGTGCCCAAACCATCACATGACCAATGTCCACTTGATGGAGATACTATACAGATCCTTGAATTTAGTAACTAAACCAGTGGTGGATAATGCGGCTGGAGGATCATTTATGGACCTCACCTTTGTTCAGGCAAGGGATATGCTAGACCGGATGACAAAGCAAAGTAGAGCTTGGCATACCAGGGATTCTGAGGTAACAAGCCCCACTATATCTATTGGCATGACTACAGAACAAAGGCGAAGAGAGGAGGAACGCGACCAAGATATGGCGCATATGAAAACACAGATGGATCTTCTTACAACGCATCTATTATCATGGAAGACCGAAAAAGTCAAAGCGGTTTTGTCAAAAGGAAGAGAGGAATCCGATTCTGAAGAAGAAGCCAACTACTTGAACAATCAGGGGGGTTTCCGAGGCACTACCCAAGGAAACCAAGGTCGGAACTATTATGATATGTTTGGAAACAAGGATCGTGATCAAGGTAGTTGAAAGAATAAGACTGAAAGGAGTGGTTTGTATGTTCCTCCTGGAAGTCGTGACACCGCTGCATCTGGATCTGGTAAGATGTCAATGGAAGATATGATGGCGAAGCTGTTGAAAGGAGTAGAGGCAACCAGCACGGGAGTAACCGAGGTAATAAATGATTTGTCCTCAATGAAGCAATTGTTTGACTCGCATTCCACTTCAATAAAATAGCTGGAGCAACAATTGAGTCAAATTTCAGCCACATTAAATCAAAGAAAAGCTGGCACCTTACCTAGCAACACAGTACAAAACCCAAGGAACGATGGAATATGCATGGCTATTACTACCAGGAGTGGTAAGGTGTTGGAAAACCCAGCCAAAGATAGGCAAGTGGCCGATGATGTATTAAATGATGCCCAACCAGAGGATGCCGAAAAAGCTTAAGAAGGCGTCAATGACGTCACCCCTCACCGTCCACAGCCCGAAAAGATCGCCAATATAAAGCAAGAGAAAAAGAAAGTCGTGGAGAAAACTATTCCCCTTCCACCACCACCTTTTCCTCAAAGATTAAAAAAGAGAGTTGATGATACCAAGTTCAATAAATTCAAGTCAATGCTAAAACAAATGACCATTAATGTTCCGTTGGTAGAGGCGCTAGAACAGATGCCTGGGTACGCAAAATTTATGAAGGATCTTTTAACAAAGAAGTGGGCAGCGAGTGGTGAGTTGACAGATACTGTTCATCATTGCAGCGCAATCGCTACCAGATCACTAGTTCAGAAGAAGGCCGATCCCGGTGCCTTTACTATTCCTTGCACTGGATCTTTGAATTTTGCCAAGGCATTATGCGATTTAGGAGCCAGCATCAACTTAATGCCACTATCTATTTACAAAATGTTGGGATTGGGGGATCCTACTCCATCTAATATGAGGCTTGTAATGGCAGATATGTCGGTAAAATGACCCATTTGTATTTTATGTGATGTATTAGTGAAGGTTTCTTCATTCATCTTCCCGGAAGACTTTGTTATTTTGGATTGTGAGGTAGACTCAGAAGTTCCTATAATCTTGGGGCTCCCTTTCCTAGCAACAGGAAGCGTGCTTATTGATTTAAGAGCTAATGAGCTTCTATTCCGGATGAATGACGAAGTAGTCCGCTTTGATGTGTATAAATCAATGAAGCAACCCAAAGATCTGAACGTGTTCTCGATAGCTGATGTTTATTTGATGATGAGAAAGATTTACTTGTAGAGGAGCAGCTATTGATAACCCATTGGCGGTTGTGCTTATGAATGTTGAGCGTAAGGATGCTAAAAGTTATGAAGAAACTATTTGTGCTCTAACAGGATTAGGGTCATATCCTCATGCTCCCAAGAAGCTGGACCTTAATCTCAAAAACCGACCTATACCACCAGCTAAACCATCTATTGAAGAGCCACCCACATTAGAATTGAAGGAGCTGCCTAGTCATTTAAAGTATGCATTCTTGGGAAACATAAACACACTCCCGGTTATTGTGGCAGCAGATTTGGTTGAGCAGCAAGTTGCAACTCTCATCGCGGTTCTTCGGAAGTACATGAGATCCATCGGTTGGACCATCGCTGATATTATTGGTATTCCGCCTGGGATTTGTACACACAAGATTAAGCTACAAGAAAATTGCATACCCACTATTGAGCATCAAAGGCGTCTAAATCCACCTATGCAAGAGGTGGTGAAGAAATAAATTATTAAGTGGTTAGATGCAGGGGTTGTGTATCCAATCTCCGACAGTAAATGGGTAAGCCCAGTACAATGTGTACCCAAGAAAGGTGGCATGATGGTAGTTGCGAATGAAAAGAATGAGTTAATTCCAGTCAAACCTATCACAGGGTGGAGAGTATGCATGGACTACCGGAAGCTGAATTCGTGGACACTTAAAGATCACTTTCCAATACCATTTATAGACCAAATGCTCGATCGATTAGCAGGGAAAGGATGATTTTGTTTTTTAGGCGGTTATTCCGGCTATAATCAGATTTGTATTGCTCCCGAGGATCAAGAGAAGACAACGTTTACATGCCCATATGGTACGTTTGCCTTCAAACGTATGTCATTTGGGCTATGTAATGCACCCGCCACTTTTCAACGTTGTATGATGTCCATTTTTTCTGATATGGTGGAAGACACTCTGGAGGTGTTCATTGATGATTTTTCAGTTGTGGGTGAGTCATTTGAATCGTGCTTGGCAAATCTAAGTATGGCGTTGCTGAGATGCGTTGAATTCAACCTGGTGCTAAACTGGGAGAAGTGCCACTTCATGGTGAAAGAAGGTATTGTTCTTGGGCATAAAATATTCGAAAGAGGAATTGAGGTGGATCGAGCTAAAATCGAAGTAATCGAGAAACTACCACCCCCAATTTCGGTCAAAGGAGTTTGTAGTTTCCTCGGGCATGCAAGTTTTTATCGAAGATTCATTAAAAACTTTTCCAAGATTGCTAGTCCGTTATGCAAGCTTTTGGAGAAGGATGCAAAGTTTGACTTCGGTGAAGACTGCTTGAAGGAATTTGAATGCCTCAAAGGGAAGATAATTGAAGCTCCTATCATTGTAGCGCCCGATTGGTCTCTACCGTTTATAGTCATGTGTGATGCTAGCGGGGTAGCTTTGGGCGCTGTACTTGGACAGAGAAGACAAAAGTTATTCCATCCAATCTACTATGTAAGCAAGGTCTTGAACGGAGCCCAGAAGAACTATACTGTCATGGAACAAGAGCTTCTAGCAGTTGTTTATGCTTTTGAAAAGTTCTGTGCTTATTTGTTGGGAACCAAAGTGGTAGTTCGTACAGACCATGCAACTCTGAGATATTTGATGGCAAAGAAAGACGCGAAACCAAGGCTGATTTGATGGTTATTGTTGCTGCAAGAATTTGATTTCGAGGCAAAAGATAGAAGAGGTTGTGAAAACTAAGTGGCAGATCATCTATCTAGACTCGAGAACGAGCATATAGCGCAACCTGATCTTGAGATTAATGATGCATTCCCTGATGAAGAGATCTTATCCACGATGATGGAAGAGTTACCATGGTATGCAGACTTTGCAAACTTTGTGGTAAGTAATGTGATGCCTGCGAATCTATCATTTCATCAAAAGAGGAAGTTCATGCATGATGTGAGACACTACTACTAGGATGAGCCATATTTGTTTAGACGATGCGCGGATGGTGTGATCAGACGATGTATATCTCATGTGAAGGTGCCAAGTATCTTGGAAGTGAGTCATGCTTCCAAAGTTGGGGGACACCATGCTGGTGGTCGGACAACAAGGAAGGTATTCCAAAGCGGCTATTATTGGCCTTTGATATTTAGAGATGCCTACGAATTTGTGAGAAGATGTGACCAATGTCAGATACAAGGGACGATTTCGAAGCACCATAAGATGCCCATGTCAAAAATTCTTGAAGTAGAGCTGTTTGATGTGTGGGGTATTGATATCATGGGCCCATTCGTAAATTTGTTTGGGATGAAATACATCCTAGTTGCTATCGACTATGTATCTAAATGGGTTTAAGAAGTAGCGCTTGCCGATAATGAAGGAAAGTGTGTTGTAGCATTCTTGAAGAGAAATATCTTCTCTCATTTTGGGGTACCACGTACCATCATAAGCGATGGAGGATCACACTTTTGCAACAAGCTGTTCAAAGCCGTGTTGGTGAAATATGGGGTCAAGCAACACAAGGTAGCCATGAATTATCACCCTCAAACTAGTGGATAGGTAGAGGTTTCCAATCGAGACATCAAGCAAATCCTTGCTAAGACTGTAAATGCTAATAGGAAAGTTTGGTCTCGGAAGCTGGATGATGCACTATGGGCTTATAGGACTGCATTCAAAACGCCAATTGGCATGTCCTCGTACCAACTAGTTTATGGGAAAGCCTGTCACTTGCCCATTGAGCTCAAGCACAAAGCATTGTGGGCGTTGAAGCGACTGAATTTGAATTGGGATGATGCTATGAACATGAGATTGGAGTAGCTAAATGAGATGGATGATTTCTGTCTACATGCTTTTGAAAGATCAGACCTCTACAAGGAGTGGGTAAAAAAGTATCATGATCGGCGGATTGTTCAACGAAACTTTCAAAAAGATGATATGGTACTTCTTTTCAACTCCAAACTGAAGCCATTCCTAGGTAAGCTAAGGTCCAAATGGTCCGGTCCATACAAAATTAGCCAAGTCTACTCGTCTGGAGTAGTTGTGTTAGAAGACAATAATGGTGTCGTCTTTAAGGTGAATGGGCAACGAGTAAAGCCATATATCGGTCCTCTTGACTCTATTAAATGCATGACCACCATCTATCTCGACGAAGTCTAGGTACTCGAGGTAACTATGTCGTGCCGCGACAATAAATCAAGCGCTTGATGGGAGGCAACCCATCATTTTTTTATCGTTCCTTTTGCACTTGTTTTTACTAAATAAAAATACAAAAAGAAGAGTCGAGCCACGACCAAAACTAAGGCGCTTGATGGGAGGCAACCCATCGTTCTAATTGTTTTTGTTGTTTTTGAGTAAGTGTAGGTACAAGAGATGTAAAGGAGGAGAGTGGTTTCAAACTTTGATTTGGAAATATTATTTGTTGAAGGTGGTAAGTTAGGAATGAAGAAGCAAAAGGCTATGGGTTAGGCATTGCCTATGAAAATATAGGCAACGAACAAGGCTAGGCCTATGTAAATATAGGCCACGAACAAGGCAAGGCCTATGCTATGGCCTAAGCTCTCGGATTCTACAGTGCTATAGCATAGGCGCCGCCTATGCCTAACAATGCCATAGCATAGGCGCCGCCTATGCAAAAGCCTTTTGTCTCTGAATCTAGAATGCCATGGCATAGGCGGCGCCTATGCTCAACTAGGCTTTGCAAAAGGCGCCGCCTATGCCAAACATAGGCAAAGCATTAGGCGCCGCCTATGCCCAATTTTTGGTCTCCTAACCCGATTCCAAATAGGTCAAAACCCGATCCAAGCTTGTCCTATAAATAGAACCTCAGTCTTAAAACAAAATTGCATTGCAACTTCAACCTAGGCGCCGCCTACCTCTCCAAATTCTCTCAAAAATTTTCCTTTTGCTCTTTTACTTTGCAAGAACATCTTTCGAGGCCATCAACCAAGTAAGTACTTTGGCTATCCTCTCTTATATTCCGTAAGTATTACAATACTACACCTATACTAAGTTGTTAAATCTTGAAGTAGTGTTGGTGATTTGAATATGGTTGATTTGTTGTGATACATCTAAGAAAGTGAAAGAATATGTATTGGTGTTCTTGACTTGGTTCCAACTTGTAGTTAATTTCGATACACTATCATACTTCTTGCGAAATCGACATGGTTCAGAAAATTGTATAATCTTGTAACTTGAAAGCTTGCTTGAATGACTTGTTTATTGCGATGAAAATCATGGTTAACTACAAACATGAGATGTGATTATTTCAAGCCATAAATTGATACAATATCTATATAGTAGTTTTATTCAAAGTGATGCATTAGTCCAAAACATGAAAGCATTGTCAAGATTACATGAACTAGAATCGAATAAGGATAGTTAAGATGACAAGAAAAGTATGACTGCACTGATTATATTTGTTGGAACATAACACCTAAACGTACATCAATGAAGTCTGAGTAAGCGATAACGTTCACTTAATTAGTTTTTGCCAACAAATTAAGTATGGGGTGGGGCCACTACTGTTTGCTTGTCAATTGTATTTACCAAGATGAAGTTAACATGACTATCATTTTAATCTCAGGTACAAATGTCACCAAAAGCACGACAAGGAAAGGATAAAGCGACCACCTCACAAAAAGGCCAGAAAAGGGGACAAAAAGAGCAAGGTGAATCCTCCTCACTGCAAATACCTCACCGCATGTTCGGAATCAAATGGGTCCTAGAGGAGGAAGGAAAGTAGTGGTATAGGAACAATAAAGAAAAAAATATGTTCATGTGGAGTTGATACACAAGGAAAGCCTAGCAAATAAAGAACCTCGCATGTTGGCCAAGATCATGGCGTTACATCTTGATTTCATCTTCCGAGATATGAGAGAATGCAATCTCGATCTAACACGAGAATTCTATGCCAACTGGTCACTAAAAACTATAGGGAGTGAAGTAAAGATTCGGGGCCAAGTTCTACAACTAAATGCGGAGTTCTTCAACTCTTTCCTGGGTTTTCCATCTGTTAATCCATCACCAATCGAAGAGCTATATAACAGACCTCTGTACAGGGCAATCAGACACACACTGTGCGGAATAAGATCAATGGCACGATGGATCAGACACAAGGACACCAGTCGGCACAACACCTTCCCTTACGCTTTCTTGAATAGGAAAGCTCGAATATGGTTGTGAATAGTCAACTCTTTCCTGATTCTAGGGACACAGTACACAAAGATTACACGAGACAGAGTGTGTTTGGTGTACGCATTGATGACGAACGTCCCCATCAATATTGGGGCGATTATTTGATCTTCAATGCGTAAGGCCAGGCTATACAAAAGGTTCCACTTCAGCTTTACCAATCTGTTTACTGCAATATTGAGGAAGAAGGACATCGAAGAGGAGCCGACTGATCATAAGCTTCCACACAACCCGAAGAAGGTTGACCTCACAAAGGTTAAAGATGCTGAAACCATGCATGGCGTTAACCTTACCACTGCAGAACGTCATGGTCGGGATAAAAGTTTCTTTCGCCATCTTTATGGCATGACTCAGTTTACCATGATGAGCGGAGGTCGTGTTCCAACTGCTGCAGAGCTCCAACAGTTGGATTATGACTACCCAATGAATGAGCATGCCAGGGCTATGTGTGGAGTAGGTGTGTACTTTGAGGAACCTCTTGATGATGATGTGCCAACTGATGATGATCGCCGAATGCCAGACTCTGACGTGGAGGAGAACTCTGATGACGACGACTCTGATGAGGATTCCGATACAGGGGGTATGACCCCAGACATAGAGGATGAGTCCGAGTAACCAGGTTCTTCTTATTTATTTTCCACTGAGGGCAGTGTGTCCCGTCTAAGTGTGGGGTGCTGGTGTTTGTATGCTATACTTCTTTATCTGCATTTGTATTTATTTATGTTTGTTAGTAGTTAAATTTTGTTTTGTTTGTTAGTAGTTAGAATTTTTAGAGTTAAATTTTAGAATTTTTTTTTTTGCATGAAATTATTCTGATGGGCAGCATGGTATTATAACAAGAGTTTGTGCTAAAACCATTACTATTGAGATGTTTAGGCTCTAAATGTGACTCATTGTGTGATAATTGTGTGGTTTAGTTCCTTCATCTGTTGGATCAAGAGTCTATACTGCTCCCAATAAAGTCGACCATGTGCTTTGTGTATTTGAGGCAATAGTATATTCTGTGTTTGTGGCTGATGCTAGAACTTGCCTGGTGTGTGTGTGAAGCGAAATAAAGAGTGTGAGTTTAGGAGATGATTTAGGCATTTCTTTGGCAACCTGTGACTGTTTACCTTCGTTTTACCTACCCATGGACATTATCCTAGTCAACCCCTTTTGAGCCTTTTAGCCTATTTTCTTTGACAGCCTCATATGTAAGCCTAATCCATTTTTTTTCAAGACTATAATTTGATCCAAATTCCTAAGAACTTTAAATTGTAAACTCATATGACAAAATAAGAGGATATTGGGTGAGAGTGATGCCTTTGAATGTATTGGTGCTTGAATTAGTTATGAAAAAAAGTGGCTATCATAGAGATGTGTTATAAGAAAAAGAAAGAAAAGAAAAAAGAAATAAAAAACTAAAAAGATAATTGTGTTTATGTTTAAATAACAAAATAAGGTGAGAAGGGGTGTTACATAAAAGAAAGGTAGCAGGATTGTTTAAAAGAGAGTGTTAATGGCATAATGTGATGTATTAAAGCGCTTAGGAACATAGTCACTATTTCTGGCAAAAATAGTCCTACCCGTCCCTTAGCCTACATTACAACCAGTAAAAGACCTATTTGATCCTAAGCTTAGCATTCTAATATTTAGTGGAGCATTACTCTAAGGGCAAGCCTATGGTCATCCGTGTCAACATATGAATTCTTTGTGAGAATGAGAGCAAGGAAAATCTTATACCCAGGTTCGAAATATATACAATACTTTTGAGTAATTATGGGTGATATATTGTGAGACACACATGGTTGATTAGTTTTGGGTAGTTGTGTATGATTCTTTGTGCCTTAACTTGTGGATATGAATTAACCATCATCACGAGTCTATGTTGGATGTTGAATTGTTTCTAGTAGTAATCAAAAAACTACTCTTTGTTAATGATTGTCGTGCCTGCCTTGATGAATATTTTGTGTTGTTACTGTGAAACCCTAAGTATATGTTTATATGCACATGATATTTTGTTCGAGGACGAACAAAACTTTAAAAGTGGGGTGTTGATGTTAGGCGTATTTACACGCCTAAAGCACCTTAATTTACCCATATTTTAGCTAAGTTTTAAGGACAAAATATATAATTCCTACACTTTTATTCCTTTATCCTGTAAGTGAGCTGACCAACGTGATTAGCAAGTTTTCAGGTATAAATGATGAAGATTTCAGCATTTTATGTAAATTGGACGCCAAAGGAAACTTCATGTAAGAAGGAAGGCAGCTTCTGGAAGCTTGTGGACTGAAAGTGATGCATGGAAAACTTGTCCTGGGCAAAAACAGTATTTCCAAAGACTTGGGGACCAACAGTAACTTAGTAGGATTAGGAAAAGGATGCAGTAACCTAGTAGGATTAGGATAAGTATGCAGTAGCTTAGTAGGAATAGGATATGGGTGTTATAAAAACCCTATGTTGCTGAACTTTTCAGCATGAATCTTCCGTCACCCACATCCTTATTCATCCCTATTCGATCCTTTCCCCTTTTCTTCACAAATTTTTTATTGACATTATTTTTCATCTATTTTACTTTTAGTTTTTACGACAAGAGAAATGCTATTTGCAAGGAATTCACGCCACTAGTCCTAGCAAAACATACTTCACGTGAGATTCTTATTTTGGTATGATGATAATGACTATTGTGTTTTTTGTTGCACTCATGAGTAGCTAAACCTCTCTGTTAGGGTTATGGAAGCCTTATGAGATACTATTTATTGCTATGAGTTTGTGAATTCTTGACACGTATGCTGCTTATATCATTACTCTCTTCATCTTAATTTAACTATTGTGGTTGCAAACATATAGAATACGCCAGTATAGCATTAACTTGTTCGAAAGAAAAGTTACATGTTTGGAAAAGAGAGAATGACAAGGAAATAGGGCTACCAACCCCTATTTAAAATTTAGTGCCGTAACTGGATTAACCTCTTGGAGAATTCGTACCATTAGATACATTTTAAGCGCGAAAGAGTTAAAATGAAATAATCTGTGATGGTCGAAAGACGCTAGGATTTACCATAAAATACGAATCTCTATAAGCACATGCATGTCTGAATTTCGCATAACTTTAAGTTAATAGATACGTAAAACTCATAAGGTGGACATAACCCTAACTTACAATTCTCATTGATTAAAACCTACCAAGCATTCCGTTTTTACTTTGCTATTTTAATTTTATTACTTAACGTCACACTCCAATCCCCCCTTTTCACAGAACTTTCTCCAAAAGTCTACTAATCGTTGCATACTTAGTGACCAAGTATTCCATGTGGGATTTTACACCCAACCCAGTTGGGTTCTAGATTTGACAGCGACCGCTTACACTCTTACGAGAGCTGTAATTTGAGTGTTATCAAGTAACTTTTTTTTTGGAATTTTCCATTTTGATACTTCTATTTTTGTTGATTTTCAAGATAACAAACTCAAGATTGAGATCATGGGAATGAAATCAAGATTGGCTTTTATACCGAATTATATACAAAAAATATACGGAATAAAAAGCTATACCTAAGATATGGATACAAAAGATGAAGGGATAGTTAAAAAGCAAGTAATAAATAGGCACAATGAATGAATAAATAGCAAATAAAGGGTGTATCAACCCTATAACCTCTATTAAATGTTACACAGAGCACCAATATACTAAGTAGACCTCAAGGGAATTAGATTCTGGAGCAACCCATGATTCTAAATGATAAATCAACATGAGCGATTCCACGTTTGTCACAAGCTAATCAAAGCTTGCCTCACACTTTCATAAGTGTTTACATTTATAATCCATCAATAACTACCTACTAAATAAAATATAAGTTCTATTTATTATCTATGCTAAGTTATTACATCATATGGGCTCAAAAGTGACCCATGCAGGAAGTACTAAACATAGAAGCCCATTAAACACATCCTTGAGAATTTGTAAAGAATATGGGGAGCAACACAAGGTTATTGTGGGATTTTTTTACCCGCTATAGTAGATCTATAGTAGGTTGGGTTCACGTCTAAAGAGGATAAGTGCATGTTCTCTTTTGGGGACTTTCTTGCCCCATTTTTGCCTTTCTTTGGCCTTTCTAACATCCCTGAGCCTCCTTGATCATCATAATTATCCAATGGATTCCTTTTTATAGACATCAAGAAGTCATAAAGTGTATCTTGACCTGTAAGCATCATTTCTAGCTATCTAGAGGCCATTTGGATTCTATTAGAGTATGTAGCTCAACTCAGACTATCGCTGGACTAGTTATATGTACCCATGTGAGTAACTGAGAAGTATGCCTAAGCTTGAAGTGAGAAGTTTCATTTCCTAAGGCCTAGTAATTCTATCCTAGTTTATGTTTTCTAGGACTATGTTTCGTGTTACAGAAGTTGTAGCCATATTGATATTCCTTGTTTAGATACTTCACTCAGATCATGACCAAAAAATATTAATCCCTAATGTTATTAAAACTTATTAGAAAAGTGTTGGACAAAAGAATCCAGTTGACTATAAACTTTCAGTTTGATTCAACCCGTATAGCCAACAATTCAGTTTAGCAATTAGACAAGATAAGCTCCTATAGTTTTCCTTCTTTGCATCTAGTCTTACTATCCAAAGTTTTATGAATATGCCTATTCCCTGAGCTAATTTATTCACATACATAAAAATTATGAATTCAATTAAGTTCATACTTCTAGTCTAAATTAGTCTTGACCATAAAGATACCTATATTCAAATATTGATATCATGTTAGTTATCCAACTTCAAAATTTGACCAAATAGTACTATTGGGTTCCAATGTTTTCAAGCTATCATAATATGCATTCAGGAATTTAACTCAGTCCATGCATCGTGCATTAATTTTAGATTCAGATATTAAGTCATGATTCAACTTAAAGTGTTGAGTATATCATCTCAGCCTTTCTTTAGCATTTTAGCCAAGTCAGTATCATTTGGGGACAAATTATCCCAAGGGAGAGATATTGTAATACCCTAAGTTTTCAAGTTCTAAATCTCTCAAAACATAGCCCATGAATTTAGATTCTTAATGTTTCAAGCCTCGCCTCAATCTGATATCATGGCAAGAAGTCATACAATTTTCTCCTAAGTGTCAATCAACTACCAGTTCTTACGACTCATGAGATGACCCTAATCAGACCTTATGAGTCATTAATAGTAATCGTAGTCACAACAGTTCTCAGCTAAGAATTTGTCTCAGTGGTTACGAGTCTAGCATATAACTTGTATCAAGACATTCTGAGTCATTGTGAAGACTTGTATCTTGACTAATACAATATCAAAGAATCAAGGATGCTTTTTTGGGAGTTTTACAAGTGACTTAGTGTAAAACCTCATTCTTTTAACTCTCTAGTAATGCTTAAAAATTGACCCTTAGGACCCCTATATCGATGATGAACCATATTAGATGTTGTAGGTTGTTTTGGGGTGTTTTTGGACATTGGAAATAGGTGTACATTGCCAAATAGACCCTCTGTATTGCTTGGCATGGTGTAGGGATTGCCAAATGCCACTGGAATAAGGTTGGCTTTGAATTGTGCACCGCAACCCATGAGGTTGGCTTTGGCTGTGCCCCGCCAAGCAAAAACCAAGCATAAAAAGTTACTCTATTTTAATTTAATTTAAGGTCATTTATGTCTTTCCACAGACTCTAGACTATTTCTAATCATTATTAAATGAATTAAGGGGTCTTAAAGAATGTTATTTCCCACTTTTCATGATATTAACTAACATAAACCCTTCCCCTCTTTTCAAGAACAAGAAATTCAAAATTTTTCTTCAAGAAATCAAGTATTCAAGCACCAAGTTCAAGTTTTTCTTCAAGGATGCAAGTAATTGAGGTGTGTGGAGTATTCATCAATGGGTTCCTTCCATCCATTAGGCCCAAAAACCCTCTTCTTGGCTTAAAGTTTGAATTTCTTCTCTCTTGATGAAAATATATATTTTCATGATGAATTAGTCCATGCTCTTTATCATAAATTTAAGTTCAATCCATGTCGACATGTATTCCATGTAAATTAGGTTATTTCATGCTTTGAATTTCAAGTACCCATGTAATATTCAATGAAATTATGAAATTATCCTTGTTTTCTTATTAATTTATATTCATGCCATGCTAAGGATTCTATCCCATGTGAACTGTGCTCCTATATGTTTGAAGTTTCAAGCTCCCATGTCACGTTTAGTCAATACCATGTTAAATTCTCAAATTTATGTATTAAACCATGTGAACATTATATCCTCCCAAATTCAATTCATCACCATGTTCATATTCATGTACCTCATTTGTTCTTTGAAATGTATTATGTTTTGGGTGTTTGTATTATTACCTTATGTCACTATTTTAAGTGTTGTTATTAGATTTTTGTAATCATTTAGTGTTGCCATGTTATGAACAGTCGGTACTTACATTTTAGAATTTTCACGTAAAGAGTCAGCCAACTTATGATTTTATCCCTATATTTAGATTATCATTTTATAACAAACTTATCAAAATTATTTCATTTTAAATACATTAGTTTACATAGTCATAGTTACCTCAAATTATGCATGCATTGTAAGTTTTCAGAATACTATGTTTCAGCATATCAGTCATCAGTGGATGCGTAGTTCATGATTCCAGCATCAGTTCAGTTGGTAGTAGGATTTAACACTGAGTGAATCCAGGGATGGGGGCTCACCTTCTAGTAAAAGATATAACTTTTAGTAGCTGACCCTGAGTTACATAACTATATAACCAAGGTAGCTTTTTGAGAGGTTTTCCTGCCACATGAGGGTTGATGTTCTCATAGGAGCCCCTGCCAGTAGAGGGTGACTCCTTAATCCTTTGGAACATTAGATTAGTGGATCTACATAGCCATGTGTTAATACCCGTGGCAAGGAACTGACACCCTTCCAGTTGGAGTTATATGTTGGATCCCAGGATATGTTAATTACATGATAGCTCCCAAAGTTTTAGTTAGTATTCAGTATATATCAGTTTAAGTTTTCTTGACCATGTAATCAGATTCTTAGTTATCGAGCTATTCAAATATCAGATATTCAGATCATTTTAATATATGTTTTACTTGGTCTTGCATTTATATTACATGCTCACGTTTTCATGCTCAGTATCCATACATGACCCTCAGTTCATTTTTACAACATGATCATCTTTATATGAGATTTACATACAGTATTCATGTTTCTACCACTTTCCAGCTTACAAAATTATTTTAAGCTTATAATTTATAAATCTCACTATGACTTATAGTTTTTATGTATACCCATGTTTTAAATGTATGTTTCAATAAATTTAGCTTGTATATACATTTTCAATCAGTATCTCAAGTATCATGCTAGTACATGGGTTATCTTGGGATCACTTGTGGTTTTAATCACTGTGTTATGACCAAGGAGTAGTCTTGAATCGTGACACGTGATCATGAGTCATAAAGAGTGGCTACGAGTCAAGGGTTGACTCATAGTCAAAGGTGACCCTTTTTTAGATTTTATGTTAAGGGCATTCTAGAAATTTCCCCCTCTTACCCAATATGTAACCTATATCTTATAACCCCTTTAAGGTATCATTATCTCTCACAAACACATCAACGTAACTTCTCCACACTCTGAAATTCCTCAAGGTTAAGAAAACTTAGGGTTTTGAAGAGGTAGATCAATTAGAGCTTTCAAGGGTGATTAATCTCCAAACATCTTACTATTACAAGTATATGACTCTTCCCTCATTGTTAATTTATTAAAAAACATATGTATTATAGTGTTTTTCATATGGAACTATTTTGGTTTTGAAAACAAAGGTTGTAGATTATAAATGCTTATTGTTGAACAATGTTTTCCTATAGTTTAATTATGATAATTTATGTATTAAATATGGTTTGAACTTGTGGGTGCATGGGTATGGTGAATGAACTAAGGAATTGCAATTTTCCCAAACTTACGACTTTTGAAGTGGTTAAGATCCCAACCCATAGTGTGAAATTGGTTTTGAATTTTTTGAAAGGTGAGAATTTGTAAAATTGAACTAGTCTTAAATATTGAATGATATAAAGAGGTATTTGAAAAAAAAATGGTCAGATTTAGTGAACAAAAGGAGTCGGTGTCCCTCACCTTATATTAATGAACAAAGAGAGTTATTTCTCCCAAGTAAATGGAAAATTATTTTTGCATATTGTTATTACCTTAAAAGTGTAGTTGGTATGACGATACCAACAATGTATAACTTAATGTGAAATGTGGTTCATGATTGGGTTTGGGTGATAAATATTTTAATTGGGCTCTAATAACAGTTGTGTAGCTGAGTCATGAAAATGGTAGTCCGACTGACTGATTGGAAATCCCATTTCCTAACGTGGGTGACAAAATGATCGGGAAGGTTCGAGTCCCCATACATCATTACATGATCGGATGCTTAAGTTACCTTAGTATATGCTGGAAGGTCTAAGTCTCCCATGTGTATATATATGAGATCATTCTCAAGTTCGTGTGGCTACAGACACTTGGGCCTGACCAAGGGTGAGTGGTGGTCCCATATAGTATGTGGGTACTATTATATAAAGGTTGAACTACACAATCTAGGCTAAAATTTTGAAATGCATATTAAGCATTATTCCCCATCCCAACATGTGATATATATTTATATATATATGTGTTGTGTGTATATCTATTTGATTATGTGCATTGGTATGCATAATGTTAATCTATTGATCATGTCATTATGTTAGCCTTAACCCTAAGTTACATGTTAGCATTCACCCCGCTACCCATCTTTGAATGTTGTATCCCTATGCAATGCAGGAATTGTTCATACTTCTACTCTTACTTATTAGTGATTAGGATTCAGGATCAACTTATGAGTTGATAATGAAGTGGTGAGCTTTCGTACATCGAAAGTCTACATTCTATAATTTATTTCTCTTATTTATTAAACTTATTTTTGGCTATCGTCGGGGGCATATCCCGTTACTTTATTGATATTCAGATTTGGATAATTTTTTAAAAGACTTTGTTTGGACTACTATTTGGATTATTATGGTTATTGGGTGATGTCGGTCGATTATTTAGACTATTGCAGGTTGCCAGTTATAGATATGCATTAAAGTTTTCTTAAGTTATTACATGCTATTTTGTTATATGTTAAAAATTCATTCGACTTTGGGGTGTGTTGTGTTTGGGTTATTTATGTACAGGGTTGATCTCCGATACATGGGGGACTTGAGATATCCTACACTGCCAGGCCTAGGTTTGAGTCCTTTTAAGGTGGTATTAGAGAGTAGGTTTGGTGTTATTGGGTGTCCAACAAAGCTGTGTCGAGGATAGTCTTTTTAATGGTTAGGTAGCATGTCGCACTTATAAGGGAGAGGCTATAACGAATGTTTCAGTTTCTTGTTATCTTAATTCAAACTGTAGAGTCTAAGGTCTTGAGTTTCTCTAATTCCCATGTTCTTGCTTTTTAGATCATGCCTCCCAGATGATATGAAGCTCATGGAAAGTCCTCTATCCTACTTTAGGACAATGCTGATGGGACAGGTGCTGCTTATGGGGTACAGACCCGATCTAGGGGTCTAGCTCCTGACTACCCTTCTGTATTTCCACCTGTCCCCTCTAGTCTTTTTCAAGCTCTTTAGGCTGATGTGTTAAATTTGGAATTTTGTTAGTCTATTTATATGTTGGCTTATTTGGTAGCTTTTAAGTCTGAGCATGTACCTTCTGTTAGCCCATCTTCTGAGGCCATAAGGGTTGGCCAGTTTATGAGATAGAGTCCTCTAGTGTTTGTTGGTTCAAAAGATTAAGAAGTTCCTCAAAAATTTATCGATGAAATGGAAAAGATCTTCCATGTGATGCATGCTTCTAATATAGAGGGTGAAGAATTCTTTACCTATCAACATAAGGATATAACATAACAATGGTATGAGGAATGGGAATAGTCTAGGGGAGACGATGTTAAATCCATATCGTAGGATAAATTCTCTAGTGCATTTTAGGACCAAATCATTCCCTAGGAGTTAAGAAAGGTGAAAGTAGAAAAGTTTGTTAATCTGAAGCAAGGTAGGATGATGGTCAAGGAGTATACCTTGAAATTCCATTAATTATCCCAATATGCTCTTGATTTAGTGTTAGCATGAGAGATAAAATGAGGAAATTTGTTACTAGGTTATCCCTTTATTTGATTCTAGAGAGTTAGGCTGCCTTATCAAACAAGGATATGGATATCTCCAGATTGGTTGTGTTTATGCAGTAGGTTGAGAAAGACCAAAGATTAATTTTAGAGAAACAGTTAAATACCTTTTTGGATATCCCTAACACTTCTTTTCAAACTCGGTATGGTCACTATAAGTTCTTATTCATGTCTTTTGGTCTGACAAATGCCCCAACAACATTTATGGATCTCATGAATTGGGTGTTCCATCTGTTCTTGGATTTGTTCTTCATAGTTTTCATTGATGATATTCTGGTGTCATCTAGGAATGAGGCTAATCATACTGACCATCTCCATATTGTTTTGCAGACCTTTAAAGATCAACATTTTATGCTAAGTTTTTAAAGTATTAGTTCAGGTTGAAAGTTGTTACTTTTTTAAGTCATTTTATTTCTAAAGAAGGGATCATGGTGGATCACCAAAAGTTGCAACGATTAAGAAGGGGCCTAGGCTCACGACTCCAACCGATATTTGAAACTTCTTAGGTTTACTGGGTTACTATAGGAGATTTATGGAGAGTTTCTCGACTATAGATACCCTGCTGACTATGTTAACCCAGAAGTAGGTGAAGTTCTTGTGGTCTGATGATTGTGAGGGTAGTTTTAAAAAGCTAAAAGAAGTTGACTTCAGCTCCAATTTTGACTCTGCCCGAGGGTAATAATAAATTTATGGTTTATTACGATGCATCCCATGTGGGACTTGGTTATGTATTAATGTAACATCGTAGGGTGGTGGCCTATGCTTCTAGGAAGTTGAAAGTTCATAAGAGGATTTATCCGACTCGTGACTTGGAGTTGTTGGATGTGGTTCTTGCACTAAATATTTGGCATCACTATTTGTATGGAGTCCATGTAGATATGTTTTTTGATTATAAGAGCATGGAATATGTATTCACCCTGAAGGAGCTGAATCTTAGGAAAATAAGATGGCTTGAGTTGCTTAAAGAGTACGACATGAGTCTCTATTACCACCCAAGTAAAGCTAATATGGTTGCTGACTCTCTTAGCAGGTTATCTATGGGGATTCTAGATCATATGGATAAGCATAAGAGAATTGGTGAAAGATATTAATCATTTGGCTAACCTTGGAGATCATCTCTCGGACTTAGAAAGTGGGGGTGTGTTTGTGCAAAAGGTAGCACAGTCCTTTCTTGGTACTACAATAAAAGAGAAGCAGGTATTATACCCTGCCTTAATAAAGATTAAGGGAGATGTGGGATGAAAAAATATGGCAGCTTTTGAGATTTGTGGTCATGGTATCTCGAGGTACAAAGACAGATTTTGTGTTCGCAAATTAGATAGGTTGCGAGAGAGGATCTTGGCTGAGGCTCATGAATCACATTACTCTATTCATCCTTGTATAAGAAGATGTATCATGATCTTAAGTTGATTTATTAGTGGAAAATATGAAACGATATATAGCTAGTTTTTTAGGTAAATGCATTATGTATCAATAAGTGAAAGTTGAGCCCTTGCGGCCCGAAGGGTTATATCAAGAAATCAAGTTGCCTATGTAAAAGTGGGATGTGATGAATATGGATTTTTTTATTGGTCTTGCTTTGTCTCGAATTCAGTTTGATTTGATTTGGATCATCGTGGATAACATGATTAAGTCTGCTCAGTTCTTGCCTTTTATCGGCAGAGGACTATGCAAAGTTGTTCCTCCAAGAGATTGTGAAGTTGTATCAGGCTCCTATTTCTATCATGTCAGATCATGGCAGTCAGTTCTTATCACAATTTTGGCATTCTTTCTAGAGAGGTTTGGGAACTAAGGTGAGTCTTAGTACTACTTTCTACCCACAGTTGGATGGGCAAGCAGAAAGGAATATTCAGACACTGAAAGACATAAATAGAATTTGTGTGATTGATTATTATGGTAGTTGGGTTGATCATTTGCCTCTTATAAGGTTTATGTATAATAATAGCTACCACTCTAGTATTGGTATGGCTCCTTACAAGGCCTTGTATGGTAGAGGTGTAGGTCTCCCATCGAGTAGTTTGTAGTTGGTGAAGCTGAGATATTTAGCTCGGATTTGATTCGTCAAGAAATGGAGAAGCTGAAGGTGATTTGACAGAGGCTCAAAGCTTCCCATAGTCGTCAAAAGTCCTACTCGAATATGAGGCAAAGGGAGTTGGATTTTAGCATTGGTGATCGGGTGTTCTTAAAGGTATTTGCCATGAAGGGAGTGATGCTGTTTGGTAAAAAGGGAAAGCTCAGCCACCGATATATTAGTCCATACTTTGTATTGAAGAGGGTTGGTAATGTTGCATATGAATTAAAGTTTCTCTTTAGTTTGAGATCCATTCATCCGGTGTTTCATGTTTTGATGTTGAGAAAGTGCGTGGGTGATCCTTTGACGGTTGTTCTTTTAGAAAAGGTAGGTATTTCTAATTCCTGATCTTATAAAGAAGTCCTGATTGAAATTTTAGATTGGGAATTTTGTTGGTTACGGACTGCTCTTGGGTGTAGTTATATGTTCAAACACAACGATTTACCCATATTTGGACTTTTTTTTAGAATAAAAATGTGCTAATTATATTAAATTGTGAATTAAGTTGTGTTTCATGGATAACCAATGTGATTAGACATACAGGGTTAATTTATCATGGTTTTGGAAGAAAATTGGATACAAATCATAAAGAGGCGAATGACCATGTGGATCAAATTATAAAACATATGGAGATGCAGAAGAGTAAAGAGAAAAGAAAGAAGCAGAGGATTGACGGAAAGGAAGAAAGGAACTGGTGAAAAAATCTAGTGACACAATGCGATCCCAATGCTTCGTGTCGACCGCAAAGATGTGTGCCTTAGCAAAAATATGAACAACTTCCAGTGCATCGATGCGATAGCAACGCGTCGCGTCGTGTGGTAAAGATTATGACTTAGTTTCGTTTTCAAAATTGAATCAATGCGATTAGCTACGCGTCGCATCATGGGTTCAAACATGGTGAAATTTTTCCAAGTATAAAAGGAACACGTGAGCATAATTCCAAATACTTTTTGGCAAGCATAGTAGCGATGGAAAAACATAGAATTCTTCTTTTAGGGTTCTTATTATTTCTTTTGCACTTTTTTACTTCAAGACTAATTTTGGATATGATTAATTCCTTGTTTTTGCTGTTTAAATCAAACATGAGTGACTAAATACCCTGTTCTAGGGTTGAGGTCAAGAACAAGATTACTCTTTGATATTCTTTTTAGTTGTTTCTTTTTTGATTATCATCTGGGTTGTTCTTAATTTCTTGAGCTTACTATTTTAATGCTTGGCCCATTAGAATAAATTTATATTTCCATGTAAATCTGGGAGGAGAATCGTAGATTAGAACGAGGAAATTAAGGAGCAAGGTTCTTATCCTTTTATAAAATAAGGGGTTTGAACTATCATCTAGGATAGGGATATACCTAAAAGCCATGTTTGATTCAATTGCAAGAAGATTGCTTAATTAATCTAGAAGAATTGTTGTGGCTGCAATATTCAATAGATAAAAGATTTTAAGTCAGGATATCAAGATTGTTGCCTAAACCTTGCGAACCAACTACCTGATAACCAATTATACTACTATAAGAATAGAGATTTGTGTTGTTGTGCGAGAAGCCTCAACCCTAGAATTCTTATCATAGCTGTTTACAACTATTTCTTGCTTTACTCTAGTCATAAAATTTTATTTCTTGTTTATTAATTTACATTTTTATTTTCAAATTCAAAATCATCTTGATACTATACAACACCTAATACTCATTGTCGGAAACTAAAAGTTGGTTAAATCTGTAGTTGCTTAGTCCTCTTGGGAATGATATTTGATTTTCTAAATCACTATATTACTTGAATGATCACGTGCACTTGCGTGTGCGTCTCAGTCGCAACAAGTTTTTGGTACCGTTGCTGGGGACTAATATAATTAGTAAATTGTTAAATTTCGGGTTTTTTGATATTAAGTTTAGGTGTTAACAATTTGATCTTAGCGGCTGAATTTTTGCAGGATTAACTGAATCCAGGACTAACGAGAGATAAAGAACTGGTAGAACCTTTTGCAGAACCAGAGCAATTCTTTCAACAAAGGCGAAGAAAGGCTGAACAATGAAATGAACCGTTTGATCCAAATGCTGGGAATGTTCCATCTACTATCATTCCAGTTATTCTAGTTATTCCTGCTCAACAAGTTGCTAAACCTGTTCGTGAGTGGCAATCCCACTTACGAACCATGTGACGAACATTATTTTAAATCCTGAACTAGGAGGTCAATATGAATTGAAGTAGAATATGGGGAAATTACTGAATTCAGCAGGGCAATTTTATGGCCTTTCACATGAAGATCCATAGCAACATATATAGACCTTTTTGTAAATCAGTGATACATACATTCCTGAAGGGGTGAATTCTAACTATGTCAGATTTACACTCTTCTCTTTCTCCCTAATTATGGAAGCAAAAAGGTGGTTACATGCTGAACCACCACTCTCCATCACTTCATAGGAAGATCTAGATCAAAAGTTCCTTATTCGATTCTTTCCATCTGGGAAGACAGCACGCTTGAGTAGTGAAATCTTGAATTTTAGACAGAAAGACGGAGAGAATCTCTACCAAGCTTTGGAAAGATTTAAGGGTATGCTCAGAAATTGCCCTCACCATCATCAATCCAAAGATGCTCTTGTGCATACTTTCATAGAATGATTGGATCCTAACATGAATATTCTCTTGGATTCAACATTAGGTGGACAGGCTCTTGAGAAGGCATATGAAGAATTGTATACATTGTTGAGTCAGATTTCACAACAGAACCCTGACTTACATGCAGACTCGAGGAGTACTCCTAAAAATGTTGTAGGGGAATTGGAAGTAGATCATTTCACTGTATTATAGGCACAGATTGCAGCCATGCAAAATCATATGATTATTCAGCTTAATAACATAAAGTTGGGTGTTACACAACCAGAAGTCACAGCAAATGCAGTCCAACAGGTGATGTGGTTTGTGAAAGTAGTAAGCACACAACTGATGCTTGCACGGGTAATCCAGATTCTGTCAACTATGTGGGGAATGCAAATCGGCAGGGACAACAAAATTTTGGTAATACTTATAGTCCCAATTGGAGGAACCATCCCAATTTCGCATGGAGAGGAAATCAACCACCAAATTTAAATCAGTACAAGGGACAAGTGCAACCAAATCCATAGCCGGCTTGAAATACTCAGGTGACTATGCAATCTAAAAATATAAAGTAATTAATGAAGCAAATGATGGCTAAACAAGCGTAATTTGCAACTTAAATTAAGACTCAATAGGCATAGTGTGCAGCTGAGGTGAAGAGTCAACAATTTCTTATGAGAAATCTAGAGTTACAATTGGGTCAAATTGTAGGGGCACAGAATACAAGACCTCAAGGAGCATTACCATGCGATACAGAGACAAATCCCAAGCAGGTAAATATGATTACACCAAAGAGTAGGTTGCAAACTAAAGAGATAGTTCAGGAGTAGGTAAATCCCAAAATTATTGATGACAGTACAAAAGACAATGCACAAGTAAAAATCAATGAAAAATGTCAAGTGAAGAAATTCATGCGGATAAGAAGACTCTCCCCTTACCTTTTCCTCAAAGGAAAAAGAAGCATAAAGAGGAGGTGATTTATAAGTTCTTATATCTTCTAAAGAAGGTTCAAGTAAATCTTTCTCTTGTTGACATTCTTCAAAGTGTGCAAAAATATGAAAAATATTTGAAGGATATAGTTGAAAATAAGAATAGTTTAACCGAGTATGCTACAGTTGGACTTACTCAAGAGTGTACGTCAAAGATTCAAAATAAATTGCCCACGAAGATTAAAGATCCAGTTAGTTTCACTATGCAGATTACCATTAGAAAGTTTATTTGTGCACGTGGACTGTGTGACTTGGGAGCTAGCATAAATCATATGCATACATTGTGGTACCTGAAGATCGGTCTTGAGAGTCCCAAACCCAATCCTATTATCTTACAGTTGGCGGGTAGATCACTTTCCAGGACGGATAGTAATATCGAATATGTTTTGGTAAAAGTAGGATCATTAATCTTTTTGGTGGATTTTGTAATTCTTAACTTCGAGGATGATCATGTGGTTTTATTTATTTTGGGATAACCTTTCTTAAGAACAGGCCAGTGTCTAATTAATATAGCAGCTGGGAAAATGATAATGCGAGCGCATGATAAAGTAGAAGTCTTTGATGTGTACAAGGAATTGAAATTGCTAGCTAAATATGAGAAATTGTCATCTATATCGGTTATTGACTTTGTTTTTGATTGGTAGTTGCTGTTGTTTGATGATCCATTAGAGAGAGCTTTCATGGTTCGTGATCTATATGGAGATGTGGAAGCATTGAAATTTGTCCAGGTTATGAATTTGGTAGTGGTTGAGACGATGAAAGTGTCTATCGAACCATTGATAGGCCAATTGGTCCATCGCCCAAGACCTCAGTTGAAGAATCTCCTAACTTGGAGCTTAAGGTTCTTCCTCCTCATTTACAATATGTTTTTCTTGGTGACCAAGATGATTTGCCTATTATGTTGTCTGTAGGAATAATAGATGTATAGGTAAAGGAAGCCATAACAATTCTAAAAAGGAGAAGAAATTCAATTGGTTGGCAAATGTTCGATATTACAAGAATCAATCAAGAATTTTGCATGCACAACATCTACATGGAAGAGGATTACAGAACGAGAGTGCAGCAACAAAGAAGGTTAAATCCTGTGATGAAGGAGGTGGTCTAAAAAAATTTATCAAGTGGTTAGATAGTGGTATTATCTACCCAATTTCTGATAGAAAATGGATGAGTCCAGTGCACTGTGTACCAAAAAAGAAGGGATGACCGTGGTAACTAATGATGATAATGAGTTGATCCCCAAAACCATGGTGACCGGTTGGGGGATCTGTATTGACTATCGGATGTTGAATGAAGCAACTAGTAAAGATCAATATCATATTGCTTTCATTGACCAAATACTGGATAAATTAGATGGACAAGAGTATTAATGTTTTCTGGATCGGTACTCTAGATAAAATCAGATAATCATAGCACCAGAAGATTAGGAGAAGACCACTTTCACATGTCCCTATGAAACATATGCATTCAGATATATGCCCTTCGGCCTATGCAATACAACTACTATATTTCAGAGATGTGTGATGGCTATATTCTCTGACATGGTTGAAGAATTTGTGGAGGTATGCATGGATGATTTCTCCATGTACGGAAATTCTTTTGAAAAGTGCTTGCAGAATCTTGACAGAGTTCTAGCTTGATGAGAAGACACAACCTTGGTGCTAAATTAGGAAAAGTACCACTTTATGGTTAAGTAAGGAATTGTCCTAGGAAATAAAGTGTAATGTAAATGGCTCGAAGTAGATAAGGCGAAGGTTTACATGATTGAAAAGTTTCCATATCTAGTCACAGTCAAAGGAGTACGGAGCTTTCTGGGACATGCAGGTTTTTATGGGAGGTTCATTCAAGATTTGTCAAAGATTGAAATCCCCATGTGCAAATTATTAGAGAAAATGGAAAAGTTAGAGTTTGAGGATAATTTCCAAGTAGATTTTAAAAAACTAAAGAAGAAGTTGGTTGAAGCGCCTATTCTGATTGCACTAGATTGGGAGATACGGTTTGAGAAATTGTGTGATGCTAGTGATATTGTTGTGGGAGCTGTTTTGGGCCAGACAAGACATAAGGTATTTTACTCAATCTACTATGATAGCAAAGTATTGAATGATACTCAATTTAATTATACGATTACGGAGAAAGAGATGCTGGAAGTGGTGTATGCATTCGACAAGTTTAGATCTTACTTAGTTGGCACTAAGGTCATTGTTCATACTGACCATGTTTCTATTAAGTATCTTGAGTACAAAAAAGATGCAAAACCTTGATTGGTTAGGTCGATTCTACTATTACAAGAATTTGATCTTGAGGTTTGAGATTGGAAGAGAGCTGAAGTTGAAGTTGCTGACTACTTATCATGTATGGAAAGTCAGAACCATATTGTTGATGACTTTCTTAGTATTAAGAAAGAGTTTCCTGATGAAAAGTTGTTATCTTTAGAAGGAGTTAAGTTCCTATAGTATGCTTATATTATGAATTTGATAGCTTGTGAGGTGTACCCTCCTGAAGCCACCACACAATAAAGGAAGAAATTTCTCTGTGATTCAAGTGCCTATATTTGGGACAAACCATATCTCTGTAAATAGCGTCCAGCTGGAGTCATTTGTAGGTGTATCCCAAAGGCTGAATTTTCAAAGGTGCTTGAAGATTGCTACTCATCTCCTTATGGTGGACATCATGAGGGTGATAGAACTGCTAGAAAAGTGTTGCAATCAGTTTTTTTTGGCCTACATTGTTTAAGGATGCAATTACTTTTTTGAAAAATTGTGATCAATCTCAAAGATTGGGTACTATATCAAGGCATCATGAGATGCCTGTAAATAATATTTTAGAAGTTGAAGTCTTTGATGTTTGGGGGATCGATTTCATGGGCCCATTCGCATCTTTAAAAGGCAATCTGTACATTCTCGTAGCGGTTGAATATGTCTCTAAATGGGTGGAAACTATGGCGACTCCGACTAATGATGCAAGAATAGTGCTAAAATTTGTGAAGAAGAACATATTTTCCAGATTTGGTACACCTAGAGCAATCATTAGTGATGGAAGTACGCATTTTATCAACACCTGGTTCAAAAATCTTCTTGCTAAATATGGTGTAGGCACAAGGTTTCTATTGCATACCATCCCCAAACTAGTGGACAAGTTGAGGTTTCTAATAGAGAGATTAGGCAGATACTTTAGAAAATTGTGAATGGGCAGAGAAAAGATTGGGCTGAGAAGTTAGATGATGCACTCTGGGCTTACAAAATAGAGTACAAGATGCTCATTGGGATGCTCCCTTATCTCTTGGTTTATGGTAAAGAATTTTATTTATATGTGGAGCTGGAACATCAAGTATATTGGGCTGTGAAAAAGCTAAATCTTGAGATGACTGCTGCAGGAGAAAGAAAATTATTGCAGCTAAACAAGCTTGATGAGTTTAGGTTTCACGCCTATGAAAATGTCAAACTATACCAGGAGAAGACCAAGGGATGACCCGTTAACAAATTGAAGAGAGGGTATTTTAACCAGGACAACTTGTTTTATTGTTCAATTTAAGGCTTAAGTTGTTCCCGGGTAAATTGCAATCAAAATGGTCTGGACCTTTTGAGGTGGTGTGAATGACACCTTATGGAGCTGTGGAGTTGACGAATAAGGAGGATACAGAGAAGTTCCTGGTAAATGGACATCGTGTAAAACATTATTTGGCTAATCATTCGGATAAGTACAAATAGCCCATCACCTTTGCAGAAAGGTAGGACTAAGGTGAGTCATGCCAAAATGTAAAATAAGGCGTTGTGTGGGAGGCAACCCACTAATGTAATGAAATAGGTATTTTAATTTTAAGTAGTTGAATAACAAATAGAAAAAAAGTACAAAAAAGATGAGTCATGCCACGACCAAAAATAAGGCACTTTGTGGGAGGCAACCCACTTTTACTTACATGAATTTATTGTTTTTTATTAATGTGCAAAAATGAAGAATTTGGTGGAGAAAGAAAAGATAAAAAGATGATGAACATGGTCCATTGAGTAAGTAAATAGGTGATACATGGTGAGAAAAAGGTAAAGGGTAAGTAAAAATACAATAAGGTATGGGAAATTTAGCCTTAGAAAATTTTAAGGATGTAATTTCCAGTGGGTCGACGCTATTTTGGCATGTCGCGTTGAGGTGAACCAATTCCATACTTAGAAAATTTTTTCAATGCTATTTGCAGTGGATCGATGTAATTTTGATGCCTCACGTCGACCTTCAGCGCATTACATAATGTGTCACATCATTGCTCATGAGGTTAGACTTAGCTAAATTTTTGGGGCAATAATCTAGTAACATGATGCGAACTCAACGCATCGCTTCTAATTCCCATCGCGATACCTGATGCATTGCATCAACCCTTCATTTCTGGGTCACCTCTATAAATATAATTGTAAACCATTCCACGACTCACCTAACCCTAGCGCTGCCACCGCCCTTTATTTCTCTCAAGTAAAAAAGCAATTCCCCTATTTTTCTTTATCAGGTTAACAAGGTAAGTCATGTATTATTTTTATTCTCTACTCAAAATTGCTTTATATGGTAAACAATTCTTAGAATGCTATATAGTTAGTGATAAAGGGCATGACTTGGTTTTATTTTGTGAACTTGAGATGATAAATGACATGTTGAGGTGAATTAGTGACAATAATTTTGTAGGTTGGAGTTTTGTTTGAACTAAAACTTGTAGATCTGTGGTGGTGGACTAATTAAACTTTTTGGACTACTCTTAATTTTTGTGGTGTACTTGCATGAATGAATATAAGATGTGCAGGGACTAGAGTGTTTATGGGAGTACTAAATTGATAAAGTGAACTTTCAAATTGACTTAGTTTCTAAAAAAATGGGTTGTTTTGATGAATCATGGGGAAAAGTTTAATGAATTAGGATGTGTTTGATGCACTACGTGATAGCAACTAAGTATGGGGTGAATAACCATGTCATGACACCTTAGTGTTGCTATGCATGACTAAAGTAAGTGTTAAGAATAAAGGACAGAGTGCTCATGATTGAACATGTTTATGTGCAAATTGAGAAGTCATTATTGATTGATGCTTAGACTGTGCACTGTAACAACTCTGAAATGCATTTTTATGCTTACTGTTGGATGACTGATTATGAGAATTTTGAATTACAAAGGGGAAGTATTAGTACCCTAGTGCATTCATATATAAAGTTGACCTAGAAATTAAGTGTTGGGTAAATTTCACATTTAATGATGACTAGATTTGAAGGTGCTTATTTTATATGTTTGTGGGCTATTATGTTTAATAGGTACAATGTCGAGCAGCCACCAACAAACAAGCAAAGGTAAAAATGCAGCTGGACCATCTGAGCCAAGGCACAAGTGGAGTCGTGAAGTTAATCGGGTACCTGTAGCCCCACATGTTCCTAGGGGGCTAAAGAGGTTTGGAACTAAGACTGTAGCTGTAGCCGGACGAAAATTGTACTCACAACACAAAGAGTAAAAATATTCATCTGATTAATTTATCAACAAAGTAAGTTTGATTAAGGAATATCCTTCGATGGAGAGAAATATAGAGTCCCACCACATGAATTTTCTCTTCGGGCAGCCAGATCCATGCAACTTAAGTTTAGTTCAGGAATTCTATGCGAATTGGAACCCAAAAGATTCTGAGGTTGAGGTACGTGGTCATGTGATAACTTTCACTGCAAACACTATTAATGAGATATTGGGTGCACCCTATATGGATCTAGAGCCATTGAAGACTATGATAATTGAGCCCCCTAATCAGCATATCCATCATCTCCTATGCGACACTCGATCTATGGCGATGTGAATTTACCACAAAGAGGGAGGTATGCATGTTTCACTTCCTTTTGATCACTTATATAGGAAGGCGCATTTATGGGCCAGAATATCAATACATACTTGGTTTATAGGAAATATTTGATGGAGGAGACCTATGATACGATATATCTTATTTATGCCAGGATGCGTGATGATGTGGAGGTGAATGTGGGTACCATTATTTTCTCGATGATGAGAAATGCCTAATTTTTAGGAGGTAGAAGATATGGATTTGGCGGATTGCTGACAATATTTTTCAGGCAACATGGTGTGCCTGAGGAAGATGTAGACTATTTACTGCCTATGGGTGATAGGCCACTCGATATTTCTCTTACCAAGGGACTACCTCCTCATGGTGTGGATTTAACTATGCCCGAACGTAATGCTCATGCTGATTTGATCACGGCCCGTATGCATGGGCTGATACTGCTGCTGTTGTGGAATAGGGGGTGTGATGCCACCCAGCAGGAGATTCATGCTGTGGAGCTTTACTACCAAGTAGGACCTTATGCTCAGACTTTGACGTGTATTGGCCCAAATTTTGATGAGCTTATAGATGATGATGTCCCTACAAATAAGGAGAGGCGCATGGCTTATTTTGATGATGAGTCTGAGGAGGAGGAGCAGTCTGAAAATGGTGACTCAAGTGACAATTTTGGTGATGATGATGATATTGATAATATGATTGCCAGGGTTACTTTCGACTAAGGAGAGAGTACTAGCATCTCTTACTATGCTTAATTACTTGCACTGGACTGTGCTATGTTTAAGTATGGGGTGGTTGGTTGTTAATCATCTTCATCTTCATCTCTTTTATTTATATCTGCACAATGTTGGTTTATGGTTGTGTTGGTGTATTACCCATGCCTTTTTTCTAGCTAGAAATTATTTCAAGGATGCTAGGAATTAATTTGAAATGTAAATATGTCTTTGTACACATGATATTTTTGAGATTTTTACTTTCTATCACGTGGGAAATTGAGTTATCTTTCCAACGGTACCAATTTTTTCCAAATCCAACATCAGACGAGGAAGTTATGGACGTTTTACTTAGAACTGTCGAAAACGCCCAGGTATGACGGCCAAGGTGATGGACCGCCGCATAAGTGATGGACTACCACTTTGACCGTAACATCCAAGGCTGTTGAGCCACGTACTAGATAAGGACTGACAAACGAGTTGATGGACCATCAAATTTATGACGGATCGTCTTCCAGGCCGTCAACTCTTTTCCAGTGAACCCCAATTTCTGGTCCACGTCTGACGGGCTAAGTGATGGACCATCAAGTTTCTGACGGACCATGACACACCATGTTCAGTTTATTTCTAGGTCATTTTAACAGGGGTATTTTGGTCACTTACCACTCGTATATATATACCCAGATAAGTCTGAATTCATCCATTAAGCTCATTATTATTTCACAAACAAAAACTAGGGATTCTCTCTAAATTTAATCTCCAAAAACAAGACCCAATCTTCTTCAAGAATCAAAGGATTTCAAGTCCTTCAAGTTCAAAAATATCAAGAACCTTGAGTCAGGTATACGTAGTGTTCATCTATGGACCCCTTTCGTTCATAGAGTTCAAGAACCATGCTTTTAAATGAGAAACTTTGATTTCCTTGTTGTTATGTGATGTTGTTCATGTTACTGATCATTGTTTAAGATTTAGGATATTAATTTAAGTTGACTTCCATGATATATACATGCTTATAGTTAATACCCATGAATTTGGGTGATTCAAGATGATTAAAATTGTTGAGAAAATCGATGCCCCAAAGTGTGCATACAAGGTATTCGTTAAAATGCCTAGAATGCTAAAAATCATGTTCCCATGACCCCATAGTATTTAAATGACAAGCTATGTCACCTCGTAAAATGATTCCACATAAAATTCAATGCTATTGATATGTGTTGCTAGTATGATTATACAATGAACATGATATTAAGGTTGTGCAAGTACTACCATGTGACATGAAATCCTTTCCATGCAATACATTTTTGATAACCATGCTTAGTATGAAATCCCTTATGTACGATATTATGAATTGTAGACTCAAATCTCGTGATCAAGTCATGTTATGTGTGTTAGTTTCCTTCCATCAAGTCCTGGGGGTAATCGTACTCGAAAAATATAGTTGTGTGCCTAAATCCAAGTCAGGTTACCCCGATAATCTCAGTCAAGCCATGATTTATAGAACTTAGTCAGTCATGTGACTCAGGAAACCTCCGAAATCTTATGATCTCAGTAAAATCTCAGATAGTAGTGCTATTCTGTCAGTCAACGGAAGTTAGTTACTCAGTCCATGTACAGTTAGTTAAATCATGTTCAGTCTCTTCAGATAGGAGTAGAAGTTAGCAGCGAGTGAACCCAAGGATAGGAACTCACCTTCCAGTTTAGGATGTGATTCTTAGCAGTTATCCTTGTGTTCCAGAACTATGTAGCCAGCGTAGGCTGAGATATCTTAACCAGTCAAACTAGGGTTGATGAGGTGCTTAAATTGTCAGTTTAGGGTTCCCACCATTCTCATTTTAGTACTTGCCAGATGAGGGTAACTCACAACTGTCATTACCAGTAGTGCGGTATTGACACCCCTCCAGTAGGGGCAGAGATTGGACCCCAACTTAGCTATATGCATTATTGGGGCATGTCGGTTAAACAACTACGTCTCACAGTTTCAAGATTAGTGTCAGCAAAAGAACTCAAATATTTCTTCAGATATTAGTATACCAGGACTACCTGATACAGTCAAATTCAGTAATAGTATGGAACTCAGATAGTTCCATCAGATACTGGACTGTCAGACACAGTCACCCATGTATTCAGAACTACATTATTATTCATGATCAGTTATCAGTAAACTATGTATTAGCGTACAAATTTAGCTATCACGCATTCGCGATCTCAGTTTCTATGTATGCATTTTTTTACTCTCACGTTCATATCAGCCAGTTAGTTAGCATTAATCATTCATGTAACCCTATTTATGTTCAGCCTACTTTAATTGTATACTAAGTACTCCAGTTGTACTGACGCATTTGCCCTATGGTGCGTTCTCTTTATGTTATACCATAGGTTCAGAGACACGAGTTCCAGACCAGAAGTAGCAGTCGAATTAGTTGTTTTGTATATCTTTCATCCATATAGATGTTATTTTACCAGATTATTTATTCAGCTGAACCTTATAGCCTACATGTTCATGTTTTCCGTATTATTATGATATATATTACAGTGTACAGGCACATATATTAGTCAAGGGTTAGCTTGTGGTTCTTCGAGGTCATAAGCACCATGTAGTGTTCCAATTCAGAAATATTGGAGTGTTATAAACTTGGTATCAAAACCTAAGGTTCCATAGAGTCCTAGGAAGTCTAAAAGCTACATTTAGTATAGTCTTGTACATGGGTGTGTTGCTTGCCACATTTATGTACAGGAGGCTATAAGATTTTTTAGGAACAGTTTCTCTTCTTTCAATATTAATGTAGTGATAGTGAGCATAATCTTAAGCTAAACTCTCAGTCTAATTCGTTCTTCTCTTATTTCAGAATATGCCTCTAAAGAGAAGAAACCAACCAGTTCCTCAGCCCGAAGACCCTTTGGGTGAGCGCGAGCATGTTTCTCCTGTGGAGTTTAGAGCCGCATCTAAAATACTTTCTCAGTCTGTGGCTTCCCAGAATGAGCAGCCACCAGTTATTCCAGCCAATCCAGTGGCCAATTCCGCAGAAGGTAGAATTTTGGACTTTACCCAAATGAACCTTCCATCCTTCTTCGGGTCTAAGTTTGATGAAGACCTTCGAGAGTGCATTGACCAAGTCCAGAAGGTCATTGACATCGTGGGAGTTACTTCTATTCAGAGCATCAAGTTAGCTGCATACCAGTTACAGTATGTTGCTCACACTTGGTACAAATAGTGGAAGTCTGAGAGGTTTGAGGATGTAGGTCCTATAGAGTTGGTGGAATTTGTCATGGCTTTCTTAGATAGATTCATTCCCCAAGAGCTGAGGGAGGCCAAAGTTCTTAAGTTTATCAACCTCAGGCAGGGAAACATGATGTTTAGGGAGTATTCTCTCAGATTTACTCAGCTAGCCAGATATGCCCCTCATGTGGTTGCAGACAACAAGGCTAAGATGAGCAAGTTCGTGTCAGGAGTGAATGATAGTGTGGTAATTTAGTGTAGATCTGCAATGCTGAATAGTGATTTGACTTTAGCCAGGGACATGACCCATGCTCATTAAATAAAGGAGCAAATGGTTAGGGATATTGAGAGGTAGAGTAAGGGAGAAAGATCAGGCAGTTTCAATTTTGCTCAACCCAAATCAGAGGGAGGGAATCATTCCCAGTTTCGTCCAAAGTCATCAGCTCAAGTTCATTCTTCAGCTAGTTCTCCATCTACTAAGTTCAGAGATAGAGCACCTGATTCTAAATCTAAGGGCAGTGTAAGTAATGCCCAAACTAATCTCCTATGTCAAATTTATGGTAAGAACCACAGAGTATTTGCATAGCCAGTAGTTATGTTTGTTTCGGTTGTGGCAAGCCAGGCTACAGAGTCAGAGATTGTCCTCAGTCTAGTTATCAGGGTCAGTAAAATTGTTCCACAGCTCAGTTCGGTCGCCCGACCCAGCAGGGTGCCACTTCCATTGCTAGTAGTGGGCAACGCCCAAATAGACTCTATGCTCTTCAGACTCGACAGGATTAGGAAAATTCTCCTAATGTCATTACTGGTACATTATAGATTTTCCATGTTTATGTTTACGCTTTGCTAGTTCTAGGAGAATCCTTGACTTTTGTTACTCCATACGCAGCAAGCAATTTTGGAATCAGTCCCAAAATTTTTGCAGAGCCCTTTTCAGACTCTACCTTAGTGGGTAAAACCATCATAGCTTGGTTGGTATACAGGAACTTCCCGATTATGATATTTCAGAAATCTATGTTAGCAGATTTAGTCGAATTAGAGATGACTGATTTGATGTCATTCTCATCATGGATTGGCTTCATTCCTGCTATGCCACAGTCGACTAAAGAACTTGGATAGTTCAATTTTAGTTCTCGAATGATCCCATCCTAGAGTGGGATGGTAGTACTTCATCTTTTAGGGATAAACTTGTTTCCTACCTTCGGGCTAGGAGAATTATTTCTAAGGGGTGTGTGTATCATCTCATGCATGTTAAATATTCCATTTTTGAATCTCCTAGCCTTGAATCAGTTCCAGTTGTTAATGAATATTCAAACATCTTTCTCGAAGCTCTTCCAAGCATTCCTCCTGAAAGGGAAATAGACTTTGGCATAAACATTTTCCCAGATACTCACCCCATTTATATTCTGCCATATAGAATGGCACTAGCAGAACTCAATCAAGGAACTGAAAGATCAGTTGAAGGATATATAAGATAAGGGATTCATCAGTCCCAGTGTATCCCCATGGGGTGCATCAGTCTTATTCGTGCGCAAGAAAGATGGTTCTCTTAGGATGTGTATTGATTATTGTCAGCTCAACAAATTAACGGTCAAGAACAGGTTTTCGCTTCCTAGAATAGATGACTTGTTTGACCAAATTCAGGGTGCCAATTATTTCTCCAAGATAAACCTCAGATTAGGCTATCATCATCTCAAAGTTAGAGAACATGACATCCTAAAGACAGCTTTTCGTACTCGGTATGGTCACTTTGAATTTGTAGTCATGTCTTTTGGTCTTACCAATGCCCCTGCAGATTTCATGGACTTGATGAACCGGGTGTTCAAGTAGTACTTGGACATGTTTATCATAGTCTTCATAGATGATATTCTGTTCTATTCTGGAACAAAGCGTGATCATTAAGACCATCTCAAAATTGTTCTTCAGACTCTTAGAGATGATCAGTTGTTCGCCAAGTTTATTAAGTGCAAATTTTGGCTAAGATCAATAGCATTCATTGGCCATGTTGTTTCCGGTGATGGCATTAGAGTAGATCCTCAGAAGATCAAAGCCATAAGAAATTGTTCTCGCCCTGTCTCTCTATCAGATAATAGAAGTTTCTTGGGTTTGGCTGGCTATTACAGATGCTTTGTTATGGGATTTTCTTCTATTGCATCTCCTATGTCCAGATTGACTTAGAAGAAGGTTAAGTTTCAGTGGTCAGATTCTTGCGAGAAGAGTTTTCAAGAGTTGAATACTCAACTCAACTCAACCCCAGTTCTAACTCTTCCAGATGGTTCAGACGGTTTTGTAGTCTATTATGATACGTACAGAGTAGGTTTAGGTTGAGTCCTCATGCAGCATGGTAAGGTCATAGCCTACGTCTCTAGACAGCTAAAGCCCCATGAGAAGAATTATCCTACTCATGATCTTAAGTTAGCAGCCATAGTATTTTCCGTAAATATTTGGATACATTATCTATACAGAGTTTATGTAGATGTCTTCACAGATCATAAGAGTCTCCAATATGTCTTTTCACAGAAAGATCTCAATCTTCATCAGAGAAGATGGTTAGAGCTCTTGAAGGATTATGACATGAGTGTCCGTTATCACCCAGGAAAGGATAACGTTGTTTCCGATGCTCTCAGTAGACTCTCTATGGGTAGTCTTTCTGACGTTGAGTATAGCAAGAAAAAGATAGCTTAGGAAATCCATTAGCTTACCAGACTAGGCGTTCACTTAGTCGACTCTTCAGAGGGTGTTGTATGTGTTCAGAGTAGTTCAAAGTAATCGCTAGTTTCCAAGGTGAATGAAAATCAAGACAGGGATCCCAACCTTGTCAAGCTAAAAGAGTCAGTTTAGAATAAAAAAGTAGAGGCTTTCTTTAAGGGGAAATGGTGGTCTTCGTTGTCAGAGCCGTCTTTGTGTTCCAGGTGTAGATGACTTGAGGAATGGAATTCTTGTAGAGGCGCATGGTGTGTGATACCTTATTCATCCAGGGGCTACTAAGATGTACCGCGACTTGCGGGAGATCTATTGGTGGAGTGGGATGAAAAGACATGTTGCAGAGTTTGTGTCTAAGTGCTCTACATGTTAGCAGGTTAAGATAGAACATCAAAAACCTAGTGTGTCTATACAGGATTTCACCATTCCTACTTGGAAGTGGGAAGAAATGAACATGGATTTCATGACAGGTTTGCCTCGAACTCATTATCAGCATGATTCGGTTTTGGTCATTGTAGACAAAATAACTAAGTCAGCTCATTTCCTTCTAGTTTGTACCTCTTATTCAGCCGAGGATTATGTCAAACTCTATATCAGAGAGTTGGTTAGATTACACAGTGTTCCATTATCTATCATCTTAGATAGAGGTACACAGTTCACCTCTCACTTTTGGAAAGCATTCCAAAAGGGTCTTGGTACCCAAGATCAACTCAGTACCGCCTTTCATCCTCAAACAGATGGTCAAGCAGATAGGACCATTCAGACTCTTGAAGCTATACTAAGGGCATGTGCAGTTAATTTCAAAGGAAGTTGGGATGACCACTTGCCTCTGATTGAGTTTGCATACAACAATAACTGTTATTCTAGTATTCAGATGGCTTCATTCGAAGCTCTCTATGGTAGGAGGTGTAGATCTCCAGTCGGTTGGTTCGAAGTTAGTGAGACCTCAGTCATTGGTCCTGACTTAGCTCCTAAGAGAAAGTTCAGTTGATCAGAGAGAGACTTTGGGCTGCTCAGAGCCGACAGAAGTCTTATGCCGATGTTCATAGAAAGGATCTCGAGTTTGAGGTCAATAACTATGTCTATCTCAAAATCTCTCCCATGAAGGAAGTGAAGAGGTTCGGCAAGAAAGGGAAACTCACTCCCCACTATGTCGGTCCCTTCAGGATTCTCAGTCGCTTTTGCAAGTTAGCTTATAAGTTCGAATTGCCTTCAGATCTAGCCTCAGTTTATCCGGTCTTCCATGTCTCCTTACTCAAGAAGTACATAGGTGACCTAGAAGTTTTAGTCCCTATTCAGAACATTGATGTTCAAGACAACCTCTCTTATGAAGAGATTCCAGATGAAATTTTAGACTATTAGATTCATAGGTTGAGGAACAAAAAAGTCCCTCTAGTCAAAGTTCTTTAGCGAAATCAGTCCGTTGAGAGATTTACTTGGGAAGTAGAAGAATACATGCATACCAAGTACCCTCACCTTTTCTCCACCAACCCAGATCAAGCTCAAGGTAATAGTTTTCCCTAAGCTTATTTAATTTCACGTTCAGCATTCAATACAACTTGATATTTCATTTCATGTTCATGCTCCATCACAAATTTTGCATCAAGTACCATTGCATATTCAGTAATGCATTACATGTATCATTCCAGTAGATAATCATGCATCAAATATGCATTCTCATTGCAAGAACCTTAGTCATGCATTCATTAATTAGTTACACGTGCATCAGCTATGTATGTTCAGTATAACACATTCAGTTTGTCAGTCATAAGATCATGTTCCAACTACTCATATTTGGGTTATTGTTTCCCCTCACAGTCAGTTCTATTCGAGGATGAATGTTCTCAAGGGGGAGATATTTTCATACTCGTGCCTTTTTCCTAGCTAGAAATTATCTCGAGGATGCTAGGTTGAAATGTAAACCAATCTTTTTACACATGGTATTTTTGAAATTTTTACTTTCTATCACGTAAGAAATTGAGTTATTTTTCCAACGATACCAATTTTGTCCAAATCCGACATCAGACGAGAAAGTTATGGATGTTTTACTTGGAACTATCAGATATGCCTAGGTATGACGTCCAAGTTGATGGATCGCCACATAAGTGATGGACTGCCACTTTGACTATCAAATCCAAGGCATTTGAGCCATGTACTGGATAACAACTGACAGACGAGTTGACGGACCATCAAAGTTGTGATGGACCATCATCCAAGCAGTCAACTCTTATCTAGTAAACCCCATTTCTGGTCCACGTTTGAAGGGATAAGTGATGGACTGTCAAGTGTCTAGCAGACCGTTAGTAGGACCATCATATGCGACGTTCAGTTTATTTCTAGGTCATTTTAATAAGGGTATTTTAGTCACTTACGACTTGCCTATATATACCCAGATAAGTCCTAATTCAGCGATTATGCTTTTTATTATTTCACAACAAAATACAAGGGTTTCTCTCTAAATTTAATCACCAAGAACAAGACCCAATCTTCTTCAAGAATCAAAGGATTTCAAGTCCTTCAAATTAAAAACATCAAGAATCTTAAGTCAGGAATGCGTAGTGTTCATCTATGGACCCCTTTCGTTTATAGAGTTCAAGAAACAGGTTTTTAAATGAGAAACTTTGATTTCCTTGTTGTTATATGATTTTTTTCATGTTAATGATCATTGTTTACGCTTCAGGATATTAATTTAAGTTGACTTCCATGATGTATGCATGCTTGTAGTTAAAACCCATGAATTTGGGTGGTTTAAGATGATTAAAATTGTTCAGAAAACCTATGCCACAAAGTGTGCATGCAAGGTGTTTGTTAAAATTCCTAGAATGCTAAAAATCATATTCCCATAACCCCATAGTATTTAAATGACAAGCTATGTCAACTCTTAAGATGATTCCATATGAACTTCAATGCTATTGATATGTGTTACTAGTATGATTATGCAATGGCCATGATATTAAGTTTGTTCAAGTACTTCCATGTGACATGAAATCCTTTCCATGAAATACATTGTTGATAATCATGCTTAGTATGAAATCCCTTATGTACGATATTATGAATTGTGGTCTTAAATTTTGTGATCAAGTTATGTCATGTATGTCAGTTTCCTTCCATCGAGTCATGGGGGTATTCATACTCAAAAAATATAGTTGTGTGCCTATAACCAAGTCTTGTTACCCCAATAATCTCAGTCAAGCCATGATTTATTGAACTCAGTTAGTCATGTGACTCACGAAACCTCCAAAATCTCATAATCTCAGCAAAATCATAGATAGTAGTGCTATTCCGTCAGTCAAAAAAGTCAGTTACTCAGTCCACATACAGTCAATTAAATCATGTTCAGTCTCTTGAGATGGGAATAGAAGTTAGCATCGAATGAACCACAGGATGAGAACTCACCTGCCAGTTTACGTTGTGATTCTTAGCAGTCATCCTTGTGTTCCAGAACTACCTAGCTAGCGTAGGTTGAGACATCTTAACCTGTCAGACTAGGGTTGATGAGGTGGCTTAACCTGTCAGTTTAGGGTTCCCACCATTCTCATTTGAGTATTTTCCAGATGAGGGTCACTCACAACTATCCTTACCAGTGGTGCGGTATTGACACCCCTTGAGTCGGGGCAGAGATTAAACCCCAACTTAGCTATATGCATTATTAGGGCATGTCGGTTAAACAACAACCTCCCATAGTTTCAGGGTCATTCTCAGTAAAAGAACTCATATAGTTCTTCATATATCAGTATACCTGGACTGCGAGATACAATCAAATTTAGTTATAGTATGGAACTCGAATAGTTCCATCAGATCTAGGACTGTCAGACACAGTCACCCATGTATATAGAACTATAGTATTAGTCATGATCAGTTATCAGTAAACTATGTATTAGCGTACAAATTTAGCTATCATGCATTCGCGATCTAAGTTTTGATGTATGCATGTTTACACTCTCACGTTCATATTAGTCAGTTAGTTAGCATTTTTTATGCATATAACCTTATTTATGATTATCCTACCTCACTCATATACTCAGTACTCTATTTGTACTAACACATTTACGCTATGGTTCTTTCTCTTAATGTTACACCATACGTTTAGAGACATGAGTTCCATACCAAAAGTAGCAGTTGCATTTTAGTATACAGAGTTGTAGTGAGTCCTCTTCATTCAAGGATGATATGATTTGATTTATTCATTTATTATTTTAGTTAGCTATCAGTTTACGGAGTTAGTTGGAGACATGTTCCTTCAACTCCTTATTCAGACAGTGTTTAGAGGCTTTCAGATTTAGTTCAGATTTGATTAAGTTTTTAGTTGTTTTGAGTATCTTTCACCTATATGGATGTTATTTTACCAGATTCATTATTTAGTTGAACCTTATGGACTACATGTTCATACTTTCCGCATTATTATGGTATATATTATAGTGTACAGGTACAAATATCAGTCATGGGTTAGCTTATGGTCCTTTGGGGTCATAAGCCCCATGTAATGTTCTGGTTTAGAAAAATCTGGGTGTTATAGTTGGATGAGCAAATTTTTATTTCTGTTTTTATGTTTTATGGGTTGTAAGTTGACAATGTTGCCCTTTTGGCAATTTAGTTTAAAAATATTTGCTTTATTTACAGTATTTTATTTTCACCCTTTGTGGTAAAATTTTTAGATTACAAGTATTATGTCTGCACTTTTTGGAAATTTTTGTTACGCAACATCATAGCTAATTGTCTTCCCCTATGATAGATGAATGACAACCGTCTTAAAGAGAGTACGTCTTTAAAAGCTAAGAAAATAATAAGACCCTAATCGCTACCTTTGAAAAGTGTTATTTGTTAGGTAAAATATTTTAATTTGATTATAAATGAAACTGTGTTGAAACAAAATGAGATGTTTTTAAATGTAAGTCCCAAAAAGTGTAGTTTGGTGTGATTAGCTTAATGTTTAACTTGATAAAGTACAATATTAGAACCCGCAAGGATACAACTTGATTCTTAGCATGTACAGTGTGAGTGAGTGTTCGTTTATATTCTCCATGTATAGGAATGACTAGAACCTGCGCGGTGTGTTTACAAAGAGAAATAAAAGGTGTTCGATGTAGGAAGTGATTTAGGCATTTCTTTGTTAACCAAATTATAAAGACTTTAGTTACCTACCTTTATGCATGACCTTAGTTAAACATTGTTGAGCCTATATCTTGACTTGTTTGGTAGCCTTATATTTTGCCGAATCCTTTTTTAGATAGACCTTAATGTGATCCATATTTCCTAAGCACTTTAATACAAATAATAGAATGAGGGGGAATGTAAATTATGAAGAAAGAAAAAGGTGAAATTAAAACTCTAGAAAAGTAATTTGCGCATTTAATAGTTACGGTTAGGAGTAGACAATAATTTATGATGAAAATTTCAGTATTGTTACCCGATTATTGTGTTACACTGAACCTGTTTTGGCCCTGGTCCTTTAGGGAAAATATGCACCTCAATTAAGGCAAATTTCTTAGGTTGAGGGTGGCTACTATAGGGGTGCGTAACGAGAATTGGGATAAAAATAAAAGATGAAATGTGAATGATGATGCAAAAAAAAATTACCCCTATCGTAGTGTTGTTAATGTGATTAGAAAGATGTGGGTGAAACAATGAAAGGTGTAAAGATAATGAAATAAAAAGTTTGGCTGAGAAAATGTGATTATGATTGAAGGTAGTTATGTATTAAAGTGCTTAGGGAGATTAGTCACTATTTTCAAAATAGTTCCTACCTGTCTCTTAGCCTTCATTACAACCATAAAAAGACCTATTTGATCCTACATTTCAACATCCTACTATTAGTAGAGTAATACACTAAGGAAAAGCCTATGGTTTATCTCCTATTATGTGTGAATTCTTTATGAGAATGAGTGATTGAATTTTAATATTCCCCTCTTGATTAAGAATGTGTAATTGTGAGTGATGGGGGAAAACTTTTTTGTTTTGAGGGTGCATGCGGATGAAAGTCTGGATTACTTATTGAGTTTCCTGATTACGTGCTTGTTTTAAGTTTGCCAACAAATTGAATGTCATTATTGGGATAATGAAGTGTCAAATAAAGGTTCATATGCCCAACGCTAGCATAATTCTTACAATTTGATTGAAATATTTGAAGATTGTGCTGCTTGAAGTTGTTCAAGGACGAACAAGATTTTATGTGTGGGGTGGTGATCTTGGGTGCATTTATATGTCCAAATATCGTGATTTACCCATATTTGGACTTGTTTTGAGAATAAAAAATGTGCTAATTATATTAAATTGTGTTTTGTGGCTAACCGATGTGATTAGACATACAGGGTTAATTTCTCATGGATTTGGAATAAAATTGGATACACATCATGAAGAATTGACAGAAGCTGAGGATTGACGGAAAGAAAGAACGAGAAAAGAAAGAAGCTAAGAATTAACGGAAAGGAAGAAAGGAGCTGGTAAAAAATTCTAGTGATGCAATGCGATCTCAACGCATTGCATCGACTGGCAAGATGTATTCCTTATCAAAAATATGAAGAACAATTTCCAGTGTATTGATGCGATAACAACACGTCGCGTTGATGCATAAGTTTTGTGCCTTAGATTATTTGACATGTGCAATTTTTAGTGCATCAACACAATGTCAATGCATTGTGCCGATGTTTAAAGCTTTGATACTTAGCCAAATTTTGAGGAGGAAATTCCAGTGACACAATGTGATGTCAACACATTGCTTCATGTGGTGAAGATTATGACATAGTTTGAATTTCAAAAATAAATTCCAGCGTGGCAATGTAATGTTGACGCTACACGTTGGTTGGGTCAATGGGATTAGCGGCGTATCGCGTCATGGGTTCAGACCTGGTGAAATTTTCTCAAGTATAAAATGAACATGTAAGCACAATTCCAAATACTTTTTGGCAAGCATAGCAGCGGCGAAAAAGCATAGGATTCTTCTTTTAGGATTCTTATTATTTCTTTTGAACTTCTTTAATTCTAGACTAGTTTTGGGTATGATTAATTACTTGTTTTTGATGTTTATTTCAAACATGAGTGGCTAAATACCTTGTTCTGGGTTTGAGGTCAAGAACATGATTACTCTTTGATATTCTTTATAGTAGTTTCTTTTTGGTTTATCATCTGGGACGTTCTTAGTTTCTTGAGCTTACTATTTTATGCGTGGCCTCCATTAGAATAAATTTATATTTCTATGTGAATTTGGGAGGAGAATCGTAGATTAGAATGACGAAATTAACGATCAAGGTTCTTATCCTTTTATAAAATAAGGGATTTGAGTTAGCATCTAGGATAGGGATATACCTAGAAGCCTTGTTTGGTTCAATTACGAGAAGATCGCGTTATGAATCTATAAGAATTGTTGTATCCTTACGGGATTTGTAGCTGTAATATTTAATGGATAAATGATTTTAGGTTGGGAGATCAAGATCATTGCCTAAACCTTGCGAACCAACAATCCAATAACCAATTAGACTAATATAAGAAAAGAGATTTGTATGACTGTTAGAGAAGCGTAAACCTTTGAATTCTTATCATAATTGTTTACAACTATTGATTTCTTTTCTCTAGTCATAAAATTTTATTTATTGTTTATTTAAATTTTTATTCTCAAATTCAAAATCATCTCGATACTATACAACACCTAATACTCATTGTCTGAAACTAGAAGTTAGTTAAATGTCTAGTTGTTTAGTCCTCGTGGGAACGATATTTAATTGTCTAAATGACTATATTACTTGAATGATCACGTGCACTTGCATGTGCGTCTGAGTCGCAACATGGACGAAGGACGTATCTTCTGTAAAGGTCCTATGAAGGAACCACAAAGTTGAAGAGGCTACTTGGAAAAATGAAGAGTACATAAGGTCTAAGTATCTGTTCTTGTTTTCCGCTCTGTGTAATATTTCTTAAGATATATGTATCCCTTAACTTCTTTGTTTTCTAATTTTGTTAACGAAAAAGGTGATTTCCTTGGCATCTTTATTTTTTGTCATTGTTAAAGGTAAGAGTATAGGTATATGGAGTCAATTAGTGCTAATAAATGCCTTGTCCCATTATTCGAGGATGAATGATCCATGTGGTGGAAAATTAAAACACCTAAATTTTTAGCCCTTGGAATTTTCTTGATCTTTGATCTCACTACCTTGGTAACGACTCACCTTATGAGTCGTAGGGTGTTTGGATGAGTCATTGGTATGAGTTATAACCAAACTAGTAAGTTTTTGGCTAGATTTTACTCTGAGTATAAGTGGCTCTCTAAGAGTTTTAAGGATATATTACGACTCATTAGGTTAATCATAGGGTGTCCAATGTAATTACCAAAATCGATTTTGTATTGACTATGACTTGACCCTACAAGTCGTAGGGTCCCACTACGAATGGTGCCATTGAGTTTTAAGGATAACAGTGTAGGGTTCCTTAGTGGTATTTCCTTGGTTACGACTCGTGGTGACGAGTCATAAAGAGTGGCTACGAGTCAAGGATTGACTCAAAGTCAAAGGCGACCCTTTTCAGCTTTTAAGTTAAGGCCATTCTAGACATTTCCCCTCTTACCCATCTTGAAACCCATATCTTATAACCCCTCTAGGGTATTATTATCCCTTATAAAAACATCAAACTAACTTCTCCAAACTCTAAAATTCCTCAAAGTTAATAAAACCTAGGGTTTTCAAGAGGTTGATCAATTAGGGCTTTCAGGGGTAATTTCTCTTCGTACATCTTACTATTATAGGAATGTAAATCTTCTCTCATTGTTAATTTGTTAAAAAGCATATGTATTATAGTGTTATTCACTTAGAATTGTTTTGGTTTTAATACAAGGGTTGTGGTTTTTGAATGCTTATTGTTAAACAATGCTTTCATATGGTTTAATTATGATTATTCATGCTTTAAATATGGTTTTGAACTTATGGCTGCATGGGTATGGTTAATGAACTAGGAAATTATGATTTTCCCAAACTTGCATCTTTTAACGTAGTTAGAACCCAACCCATAGTGTGAAATTTATTTTGAGTGATGAGAAAGGTGGAATTTGTAAAATTGAACTAGTCTTTAACTATTGCATGATATAAAGAGGTATTTGAAACACAATGGTCTAATTTAATAAATAAAGGGAGTCAGTGTCCCCCTTATATTAATAAACAAAGGGAGTTGTTTCCCCAAAGTAAATGTTAAATTTTGTAGGAATGTTGTTATTACCTTGGAAATATAGTTGGTATGATGATACCAATAATGTACCTTAATGTGGAATGTGTTTCATGATTGGGGTTAGGTGATAAATGTTTTAATTGGGCTCTGATAAGGGTTGTGTAGACGAGTCATAAAAGTGAAGGCCCGAGTAACCGACACTGGAAATTGCATTTGCCGAGCGGGGTCAAAGTGACCAGGGAGGTTCGAGTCCCCCTCATTATAATTATTTCATGATTAGGGAGGTACGAGTCCTACGTAGGTCATTACATGATTGGGTGCTTAAGTCACCTTAGTTTATGTTGGGAGGTTTTAGTCCCCTCTATGCATATATTTGAGATTATTCTTCGATTCGTGTAGCTATACACACTAGCACCCAACTAGGAGTTGAGAGCTGGAGCACATATAGCCTGTGGGTACTATTATATGACGGTTGAGCTACACAATCTAGGCTAAAGTTTTTAAAATACATGTTAAGCCATATTCCCTATTCTGATATGTGATATATATGTGTGTGCGTGTATATACATCTAATTATGTTTATTGGTTTGAATGATGTTAAACTGTTGATCATCTCATTGTGTAATCCATAACCCCAAATTACATGCTAGCGTTCACCCTGCTAACCGTCTTCGTATGTTATATCCCCATGTAGTTTAACAATTTGTCACTCTTCTATGCCTCCTGCTCAGTGATTAGGATGAAGGATTATCTCTTGAGTTGACATTAAAGTTTTGAGCTTCCATACTTCAAAATTCTATATGTCATTTTTTGTTTCGCTGATGTCTTAGACTTATTTTTGGCTATTGTCGGGGGCATGTCCCAACACTTTATTGATATTCTATTTTGGATTATTGTTTAAAAGCCTTTGTTTGAACTACTATGGTTATTGGGTGGTGTTGGTCGGTTTTTTGGTCAGTCGTCAGTTGTCGGTTATTGATATGCATTAAATTTTTCTTAAGCAATTGCATGTTATTTTGTTATATGTTTGGAATTCTTCTGTATTTTGGGTGTTTTGTGTTTGGGTTTTTTAGGTGCAGTGGGTAATCTCTATTCCACGGGGGACTTGAATACCCAAACCAGGGTCTGGCCCTTTCACATTTTCAGTAGGAGGAGCTGAACCCATATAGCCCATAGGTTCCCTTCGAATGATTAACGCTATACAATCCAGGTTAATGGTTTTAAATCTCCTGCTAATCTCGGTTTCCTATCCTAACATCTTTTACACACGCACACACATATATATGTATGTATCTATATGACTATGAGAATATGGTTTTTGGACTAATTTGAACTTGGCATTATCTTATCTCTTCCTTGAGTTATATGTTTGCGCTCACGTAGCTAACCGTCCTAGGAAATAATGTAGGGTCCAAAGAAACCTCTTTTACCCCTGTATAGCATTAAGTGGATTATCACACATATTGAGTAGTGTTGAAGTAATGATCCTCCATTTTTCAGAAAGATGGACATTTCATTTATTTCTTTATGAGTACTGAAATCCAATTGGCTTCTTTTCATGTTTTGGATTCCTCTTCTGGCCATGGTCGGGGTATGTCCCAACCTAACTTGTTATTTTAATTTAGAGGCTTTTATGGACAAAGTGTGGGTGGTTATTATTTATGAATTTTTAGTTCCTATTTAGTATTTATTTATCTTCCATATATTGTTCGAGTTGCTTTGTTATTATATTATATTATATTATATTATATTATATTAAATTATATTATATTATATTATATTATATTATATTATATTATATTATATTATATTATATTATATTATATTATATTATATTATATTATATTATATTATATTATATTATATTATATTATATTATATTATATTATATTATATTATATTATATTATATTATATTATATTATATTATATTATATTATATTATATTATATTATATTATATTATTGTTGGCTAGTCTAAGAAGGTGGTCTTCGGATCTCGATGGGAATGAGATACCTGTTACGACTAGGACCATTATGACTAGGCCCAAGGTCGGGTCGTGACAAGCTTGATATCAAAGCATTGGTTCAGGATCCTTGGGTGTCCACAAATTCATGCTAAGTAGAGTCCTTTTTATTGGTATGTAGCACTCCACACTTATAATGTAGAGCATACAAGGCAATTAGGAACGTTTTCCTTCCTTGTGTTCTATTTTGGGCTATAAAGTCTAGGGTCATGGATTTCTCTATGTGTTTTCTCGTTTATCATATTATGCCTCCCTGAAGATCTGATGTTTGTAGAAATTCTTCTTGAACCTCCACCCCATGTGAAGGTAAAGTTGAGGGACTCATCCTATTTTAGGAGTGTACACCCGGTCTAGGATCCTTGGTCCTGATTGTGCTACTCCACTTAAGGTTCCACCGATCCCTTCTAGTCCTTCCCCAGCTGGTAACTCTCATGCTCAGTCACCTCCGGGGGTCTTTCTAATGTTGAGTACCATTGTTCTATTCGTCTTCTTACCTAATTGGTGGACTCCCAGTCTGGTCAATCTTGTCCTACTGTTCTGTTATGGTTCAATTTGAGGTTACTTAGGTTGGCTAGTTTATGAGGTTGAATCCCCAAACCTTAACAGGATCTAAGGTTTAGGAGGATCCTCAAGGATTATTGATGAGATAAAGAAGAATTTTCGAGTAATGCATACTACTGATATAAAAGGTGTGGATTTTGTTTCTTATCTATTGAAGGATATTACTTATCGTGGTATGAGGAGAGAGAGCAGTCAAGGGATAATAATGTTAAGCGAGCAACGTGGGAGGAATTTTATGGTGACTTTGTTGATCGTTTCTTTCCTCCTGAGTTGAGAAAGGCAAAGGATAAAGAGTTTGTTAACATAAGGTAAGGTAGGATGATTTTGAAAGAGTACGCCCTGAAGTTCCATCAGTTGTCTCGTTATGCACCAGAGTTGGTGCCTAGTATGAGGGCTAGGATGAGGATGTTTGCTTACGGTTTGTCTTAGGACTTGGTATTTAAATGTAAGGCTTCAATATTTAACAATGACATGGATTTCTCCAGGGTGGTTCTACATAGGAAGCAAGTTGCGGATGAAAAATGAAATAGGCAGCGATAAGGGAAGGCAGAATAAGATGTTCAGTTATTTAGAGCAGGGTCGACCAAGCACACGATCACCAAGACCTTCACGTCGGCCAACGCGATTTCTATTATCGGTCCTCCCAGGACCTCCACATTCCACATCGAACCCTTTAAGCACAAATTAAAATATTTGCACATAACTCATCCATTAAACCAAGGAGTTAACCATTAAGGCATTTACCGAATTGTATAGTCATACTATTTGAGCTTTCAAGTCAATTCAATTATCCTATTCCAAACCGATTACCTATTAGACTCTAAATATATATATATATATATATATGTGTGTGTGTGTGTGTGTGTATGTGTGTGTGTGTTAAAAGTGTGAAGACCCTTGGAAAAGTGATTTGAACTTTTTGCCCTTCATTAAAAATCTTTGCAATAGATAAAATTTTATTTTCACTTATTTTAATTATCTTTATCATATTTAAAATTAAGGAGTTCTATAATATATGGTTACAGAAAATATATTTTAAAAATTAAAGAGTATTTAATATTTAAGGAGTCCTAAAATATATGGTACGGCTCCTAAAATAAACCTCTGCTAAACTACAATATATATCAATATATGAAAAGTCTTCCTAAAATATTAATTTATATCCAATTTGGTTTATGAATCTTCTACTTCAACAAAAAAACTTTATTATTTCATGGCTTCATCTCTCTCAGCCTTGTCTAATAAAGGTATGATTGTTTATTTATTGAATTTCCAAATTTGAATGCTTCTTTTCTTTGTGACGTCCCTATGAATTGAACGAAAGTTTCTAAGAGGTGAGTTACAATTGATTTTAATGCTTTTATTTGGTAAAGAGCTTGGTCATTGTTTATTGTGTGAAACAAATAAATAGAGAAGTTATTGGGTGGTTTAAATTGATCGTTTTTGATGCATGATTTAAATTTATTTATTTTAGATTTATTTTTTATAAAAAATCTCTATTGGTCTCTGCATGTTTTTTTTGCTTTATATTTTATATATTTTTTAGGAATATCTCCAACAGTTTCTTCTTGTTAAAAGAAAAAATTATCTATAAGTGACTTTACGGATCAATATTAGCTTGAAAATCTTGATAATAGGGTCTTGCACCATAAATAATCTTTCTAAAATAGAGACCATGCTTTACCTTAAGGTCCATAAAAACATGCTTAGTTCTAATCTAAAATTAGGAGATGAAAATCATGTAAATCCCAACACAACATAAAACATCAAAGAATACTAATATATATGTGCTAACTTGTCGAAATACACACTACAAAATCACAAAAAGGTCAAAAGTGAAATTAACTAACCAACATACAAGAAAAGAAACTTTCAATCATGCCCCATATTTTAAGGAAGCTTTTTCATGCAAAAATATTTATTAATCTTTCTAATATTTTATCACTAAATGTTAAACCTTTCATATTTTTTGAATTTATTTTAACATCAATGCTATTTTTTATAACTTTATTCTATTATATATAATTTTATTTATAATACAAGACACACAGACAAAGCATATATACTTAACTAGTATATAGATAGATAGATAGATAGATAGATAGATAGATAGATAGATAGATAGATAGATAGATAGATATGTATGTAAGTATGTATATGTATTTTTGCATATGGTTTTTGGACTTATTTGAACTTGACATTATTTTATCCCTTCCCTAAGTAACCTTCTAGTGCACATCCCATTAATTGTCCTAGGATGCTTCATTGTTCATAATGTAGTGTCTGAAGGCACCTCTTTTACCCCTGTGCAACCGTTAGTTGGATTAGCACACCTGTCAAATTGTGTTGAAATGGTGAGCCTTCATCTTTTGGAAATACAGACATTTCATTTCTTTCTTTGTAAGTATCAAAATCCCATCGATTCTTTTCATATTTTAGATTCCTTTTCGGGCCATGGTCAGGGGCATGACCCGATCTAACTTGGTATTTCGGTTTAGAGGCTTTTGTGGACAAAGTGTGGGTGATTATTGTTTATTGATTCTTAGTTCCAATTGAGTATTTATTTATCTTCCATATGTTATTCTTCTGCTATTTTATTATATTATATTATGTTCTAGTTGGCTAGGCTTGGGGGTGGTCTTCGGCTCTCGCTGGGCTTGAGATACCCATTGATACGAGGACTAGGGTCGGGCTATGACACTTACGGAGGTAGGGACCATAAGTACAATTTATGCCCCATAAGTAGGCCTTCATAAGTATAAGAACAAGAATTAAATTACAAAACTTTGTTCTGCTACTTACGACCATACCTACGGTGGGAGTAAGTACTACTTACGACCTCACTTAGGGATATAAGTTTCCTTATGCAACATTCCATGATATTTTTCTCCTTTTTTTCTCAAAACCCAGTTTTCCAGTAAAACCAACATAACAACAAATCACATCTAACAAAAAAGGCCTAAGTACTTTCATAATTTCTGGTTTCAAGAATTGAAAGTGCGATGAAGTGACATATCAACACCCTTAAATTAGAAAATTTACAAGTCCTCATGCAACTAACACATCACAAAGAACACAAGATTATTACTAAGAGAAAAGTCAACTCAAAAACTCTCATCCTATTCTATTTCCAACTTGCCAAAACCACTGTGTATATATATGTAGCAAAATAGTATGACACGAAGGAATCCAGAAATGACAATATGTTATCAACAAATAATCAAAAGTATATGCAATTTACACTACCTGAATAGATAAGCAGTTAAGAACAAAACCCATGTACCCGCACAGAAACAAAGGTCCAACTCTTACAATATCATATCATGTCAATGCAAGGGAATATGTTAAGACACTCATGCTCAGTAAATAAGTTCAAATCAATTTGCATAGAATACCATAGGTTTGCCCTTATTTTCTATACCTTAGTTTTTCGAACAATTGGACTAAGATCAGTATAGGACATTGGTAGGCTTGTAATTTAGGCTTGGGGAAAGGTATGGTAAATTTGGGATATAGTGACTCACTCTTCTTGACATTACACATACATTTTAGGCATCATTTCTCAACTATTCTTCTTTTATTTCTCCCTTTTCTCCTTTATAGATTTTTTTCCAGATTGGGTGTGGTTTTATTTTTGTTTTTCATTTATTCACTTTTTTATTTAAGTCTTTTTTCAATATTTTCTCTTTTTTTTCGACCACACCCAACCTTACTCTTATTTTCTTTTACATTACACACCCTTTTGCATATCCAATTTTAACACACACTCTTATGATAGACAACCTCAACTTACACAATTTCCTTGAGTTTAGGTTCACAATGTCCATAGAGGGACCAGGGCTAAAACAAGTTAAGTGTAATCAATTGGGAAGGTGAATAGAGGGATACTTATTCTTTTTAGGATGGTCATTTGGTTTAAGATTTTACCAAGTCAAAAATGACATATTATCATGTCCTACAACTATCCTACAACCTAGGCAACTTTTGGATTAATTCACAAAGGGAACTGGGAAAGTACCTCACACATATATGGTACAGGGTTATATCACCAAATACTACCTATCCATTTCATGTAATGCTAAGTTATGATTATTTTGTCCTTAGTTCTATTGACATGAAAAGATTCACATAATGTTCACAGAGACATTTACATCAGACAGTTCACAAAAAAAATTGGAGGGGCATTATTTTTTTCAAAACACTTAAGAACGAACAAAACACGTCAACTACACTTAGGTCCTTATTTTTTGCCCAATTGTACAAAAAAAAACATAACATGTATAACAACATAAACCTAACCTATATATGTCAGCTCTACTATCAAAAAACTCCAAGAAAAGAGTTAGGACAACAAAAACCCCAAGAGGACATCTAGACCCACAAGTAGCCCTACCCCATCCAATAAGCATGCCTTGTCCCAAATACATTAGGACATTATAAAGAAGAGATTTAGGAAAATACATGTCGCACCTTATATTCATAGATGTGACATCAATCACAATACACAAATTTTCACAAACACGGAAATAATAAAACACCTTGGGTTGCCTCTCAAGCTGCGCCTAATTAAATGTCATGGCACGACGTGGAGAACTTGATTACTCAAAATTCATTAAGGTATCCATAGGTTTTCCTTCAAGGTCATTAACACTTTTATTATCAAAACTACCATCATGTCGGTTGACTGATTCATAGCTCTGTGCATATTAAACATGACTTCCTTATTATTCAGCCTAAACTTAAGCTTATCTCTTTACATATTTACAAATGCTCTACACATGGATAAAAATGGTCTCACCAAAATTATGGTAATCGCAAAATCAACCTCACAACATAATATAACAAAGTAAGTCCAAAATATGTTGTCTATCTTTACAAAAACATCAAATGATATGCCCACGGGCTTCTTAACTATACAGTCTATCATCAATAATCAATATCATCGTAGGTTTAGGTGGTCTCAAACCAAAATTTTTGAACACTACCAGCGGCATCATGTTAATGCTTACATCCACGTCACACAAAGCCCTAGTAAGTTAATGCTTGCATCTAAGTCACACAAAGCCCTAGTAAGTCTAGATGTACCAATAGTACAAGGAATAATGAAAGCTCTGGGATCACCTTTCTTTTGCAAAAGAGATCGAGATTTAATTAAGATACAATGATGCAAGACACCTATATCCTCATGACTAACAGTTTAATTTCTTGACACCAAATCCTTCATAAGCTTTGCATACCCAGGAATCTGCTCAAGCGCTTCAAGAAGAGGGATGTTCATACTCAACTCCTTTAACATAGCAATAAAATTATTATATTTCATTTATATTTTTCCTATTTTGAACTTTGACAAAAAGGTGGGGGAGGTTGTGGAATAGGCTTCAATATTGGTTTGACCTCCTTACCCTTTTCTTAGTCATCCTCAGCTCATTACTCTAAACATGTTAATTTTTATGATTTCTCACTATTAGTTACCAACTTCTTAGTTTTCACCTTTGGGTCTATCATCAAGATTAATGGTATAATTTTGTACCTCATCAACTATTAGCATAGGAGGATCAATAGTAGAGTTTCTACTCCGAGTGGTGATAGTTAAACAGTGATAGCTATTCTATGAATTCTTAATAGTGTTACTCGAAAGAGTTCCTAGTTGATGTTGATTTAAAGTAGCTCACATCTAACCAAATTACCACTCAACCTGTTTAATTGCAGTAGCATGCAATTCTACCTTCTGGCTCAGTCCTGAAATATCTACCTTAATCTCCTTATAATAATTATCTTAACTCTCTGAACCCTTAACCAACTTTCAAGCAATGCTTCTATCCTTAAATCAATATCACAATTCCCTAATGGAACATACACACCTCTATTCTCCTTATAATAATTACTTCTCCTCTTGTCACAATCTCTCTCTTTACTTATATTCTTATATTTGTCGCCATAATAGTATCGACCTTGATTCCTTACTTTATTTTTTAAGTGTCCTGATTGGCCCCTTGGTCCTTGGCTAAGAAATCCTCCATCCCATTATCCAAGTACTTAGCCTACTATTCAGAGTCAGACTCATCATGTCTAATAGATTTACCTTGTGTACCCACTGTATTTAACTTTTCAGCAATCATAATTGCAAACTACTTAGTAAGTAACCCAATATCCATCCTTAGACGTGCTATATTTTAAGCCACTATATCATCTAGGAATCTCTTCTCACTAGAAGAACCAATAGCATAAGGATTGACTCCACTTTCTACCTCCCGAGTATACCACCCTCGATCAGTTTAAGAGACCTATTCTAGGATTTTCATACCTATAGCCAAATAAAGTCTCATGAAACCAACATAGAAACATAACATATCTAAAAAAGGCCTAAGTATATGCATAATTTTCAATTTTAAACATCTAAAACAATGGCACATCAATACCATTACCTTGAAGTAGCTCTATGCCTTACATTGATTTTTTAATTTATAAAGTTTCATTTTTTGAATTTTAACAATGAAATCTATAGGCTTTTTAATGTAGAGTTTCTCATTTAGTTATTTACTGATAAAAGTGGTCTTAACATCCTTTTGGTGTAATTCTAGATCTAAACGTGCAACAATAGTCAAACATAATCATATAGTGGTAAACTTCATAACCAATGAAACTATTTCCTCATAATCTATTCCAACTTTTTGAGTAAAAAATTTTACCACTAATTTTGCTTTAGAAACACCTTGGGTTTTTTAAATTTAGAAATTTCCAAAGTTTTAAACCCACTGGACAGCATATGACTAGGGATAATAGTCGTATGTTGTGATATAGCTTAAGGGGTCCTAGTCATACCTTAAATAATATGGTGTGGAGAGGTTACTATCCAAGGTATGAGTACAGAACATACTGGTTGTATGTTAGGGAATAAGTCCTATGTTTATAACTCATATGGTTATCAATGTGTCCTTTATTATATCCTATCACGGTTACGAATTGTAGGTACTACTTATACCTAAGGGTACGACTTGGGTATAAGGGGTCATATGTTGGTCATTATAGAGGTCCAAAGAGAGTTCCAGGGTATGATTTAGGGTATCACTCTTACCATAGGTTATAAAAGGTGTGGTGGAGTCGTACCCACCTGCGAGATTTTATACAGTTTAAGTGAGGGTAATTTGGATTTTTCCCCTTATAGCTCCTTGGGACCCCACAACTTAAAAGACCTTTTGGGGATATATTTAACCTATATGCAATAACTTAAACACTTATATACTCTCTTAAATTTTCTTTAGGGCTCTTGGGTGAAGGAAGGCTAGGGTTTAATCTAGAGGATTAATTTGGGGCTTGTACATGTGATTTCTGTCTATCATCTTTATAATCTAAGGCAATGTACTCCTCCCTCATTGTTAGTTCCAACTAAAGTCAAGTTTTATGAATTTTTTCATGGCCTAATTGTTATTTGGTTTTGGGTTTTAAAATATATGTTGCAGGTTTTGATTATAATGGTTTGTTATGATATTCCCATGTGATTAAATTGTGGTTTGCATATTATCATAATTGTTTGAACACTTGGTTTCATGGAAATGGTTAATTGGTTATTAGTTTTGGTTTTGGAGAAAATATGGCCTCAAAATGTTTGACGAAATGCCTATGAGAATGTTTTTACTATATTATTGGACTTTTAATAAAACCTATTGCATGGTATAACTTTGTAATGGAAGCCTCAATGGCATAAATGGACTAAATCATTTTGAATGGTCAAATGGTAAGGTTTTAGTTGTTATGGTTGGTTTAATTAAAAGCCTTGTAGAGTACAAAGAAAACCCTCAAGCAAACTAAGTAATGAACATATTTGTGGGCTACATGGGAATACCCCAAGCAACTAAATAAAGTAATCTATAGGTACATGGGAATCCCTTCTCCTCTAAAATATTGGCTAAAGACATTGCTCTCAAGCTATAGTCGGTATGACAATTCACTACAAATATCCTTATTTTATAATAAATGGATTAGTGGTCTTGGTTACATAGTAATGGTTTTAATTGGGCAATAAATATGGGGTATGATAGCTAACTGTGAAGGTTCGAGTCCAATAGACAAACACTAGAAAACCATATTTTTCGATATGAGGATTGGTCTTGATGACCATATGGGGTACTTAGAAATCCTCTAAGTTACATTTGTATATATGTGTCATGGAGAGTGAAGGGTATTTGGGAATCCCTACTCCTATGGTATATTCGATTCATATGACTACACATACCCTTTCAGGGGGTTACACTGGACCCATATAGCCCATGGGTGGTTATAGGAAGTTTAAGCTACACATACCCAGGTTAGTGGTATAAATGCATGTTAAACTTAGTTTTTTTTCCTGATATGGATTATATATGCATATATGTGTGGATATAAGTTCATATGGTTGTTTGTTTTGTTTTAAAGGTTTGGATTATTTTATTTTTATCATGAGTACATGATAGCGTTCACCTCCTAACCTATATTTGGGTGATTATATCCCCACGTGATACAGGAACTAGCCATTCTACTCCTATTTAGTGATCAATTTTGGGATTAGGTATTAGATTAACGTGGTAAGCTTCCATACTGCAAAAGGCTTCATTTCATATCGTGGACATCTTTTCATACTTTGGTTATTTTTGGATATTGGTTTTGGCTATGGTTGGGGGCATGTCCCAATTGAATACTATTTTTATTTTAGTTATAGACTTTATGGAACTACTATGGGTTGGAATGGGCGGTGTCAAAAGTGGTGCTAGCCTTACTATTGGCATTTGTGTTAGGGCTGATACCGTTTGGTTGAATTTATGATTATTCCATCCTTTTATATTATGTTATAGACATGAAATTAGTTTTTATATTGGTTTGGTTATGGCTATTAGTTGGTATTGGATGATTGGACTTGATTGTGTTGGTCATGGTTGTAGACCTATCCCAGAGTCTGGAATTGTAATATACGTTATCTTGTTACATGATCAGACTTTATTCAATAGAAGGTTTATCCTGGTTGGTTGGGTTAGGTATTAGCGGTGGTCTTCAATTTTAATTAGACTTGAGATGCCCATTATGACAAGGCCCTGGTTTGGGTCGTTTCAAGTTGGTATCGGAGCTTTAGGTTCATGGTCAATTGGGAGTCCTCAAATCAGTGTTGAGTAAATTCTCTTATCAGGATATGTAGAATGCCACACTCATAAGGGAGAGGCTATAAGGTATTTAGGAATATTTCTCCTTCTTGTGTTCTATTTCAAGCTGCAAGGTCTAAGGTCCTTTCAAATTGTTGTTTTCTCTTATTTTAGATCATGCTTCAATGATCATAAGCTAACAGAAACTCTTTTATCCCAAATGGGGATAATGTTGATGGTACAAGTTCTACTCAAGGGATCCATATTTAGGCTATGGATCTAGTCCCTGATTATTATTGAGTTGCACTAATTCCTTCTAGTCCTCCTCAAGCCTATATAATGGATGTAGAGTTTCATTAATCAAATTATATGATTGCTTAGTTGATGGCTTCTCAGGCTGAGCAGGGTGCAACTGGTATCCCATCCTCTGAGGCCACAAGGGTTGGCCAATTTATAAAGATAAGTCCCCCAACCTTCACTAGTGTTAAGGTAGAGGAGGATTCTCAGGGTTTCCTGGATAAGATAGAAAAGATATTCAGGATTATGCCTGCCAAAAATATGGAAGGAGTGGAGTTTGGAGCTTACCAGCTAAAGGATATGGCATATTAATAGTATGAGGAATGGAAGCAGGCAAAAGGTAAGGCTGATGAGTCTTCTCTATGGATGACTTTCTCTAATGCATTTCTAGATTGTTTCTTTCCTCAGGAGATAGGTGAAGCAAAAGTGGAGGAATTTGTTAATCTTAAATAAGGAAAGATGTCAGTAAAAGAGTATGCCTTGAAGTTTCACTAGTTGTCTAGGTATGCTAAAAAATAGTGGCTGATATGAGGGCCAAGATGGTGAAGTTTACCTCAAGACTATCTTGTGGGTTGATCCTACAAAGCAAGACTGCAGTGTTACTTAAGGACATAGATATCTCTAGGTTGACTGTTCATATGCAACAGGTGGAGGAGAAAAAGAAAAACAGATTGAGATAAGGGTAGGCAGGGTAAAAATTTTAGGTTCTCTCAGCAGGGTGGTCAATAGAAATATGGTAGGGATGGGGGTAAGTGATCGAAAAAGAAGTGGGGGAGTTTTGGTTATTTCTTCATAATAGAGCTCCTTACCCAAAATCATTGGGTGATAGGCAACAGTAGGATGGCGGCAACTTTAGGGCATAGGGTGTCCAATATTAGGTTAGTAGAGCACAGTAGGCTTCATTGTGTCCTTCTTGTTGGTTATGTGGTCAGTTACATTAGCGTTTTTGTGATGAGGGGAGGGACAAGTGCTTTAAATGTGGTCAGCCAGGCCAAATACTTAGAAATTTTCTAGTTGGTAAGGTTGCTTAGGGAGAGAATAAGGTTCCAGTTCTTTCTTCATCTTTTCCTACACCAAAGGGTTCTACTTTTGCATCTATTCTACTTCATGCTCCGACATAGGTCAAAAATCAGTTATATGTTTTTCTAACCCTACATAAGTATGCAGCATCACCTGATTTCATGACTGATACATTGCAACTCTTTTCTCACGACGTGTAATGCTTGCTTGATTTGGTTTCCACTTTTTTCTCATGTGACCCCATATTTGGCTGTGTATTTTGGTTTTGATCTCGAGGTTATTTCAGATCCTTTTTCTATTTCTACCCTATTAAGTGACTCTGTTATTGCTAAAAGAGTTTATAGGAGGAGTGTGGTATATATTGGTAGTAAGGAGACTTTGGTGGATTTTTATAAATAAGATATGGTGGATTTTGATGTTATTCTGGGTATGGATTGGTTACATTTGTGCCATGCAACCTGAGATTATTAAACTCGTAAGGTTGTCTTTGGGTTCCCTGGTGAACTGGATATTGAGTGGGGGGTGGTTCCCTAGATCCTCGGGAAGTCTTAAAGCTCAGAGGTTGATATCTAAAGGATGCCATTATTATTTGGTCTAGGTTAAAGATTCTAACTCGGCAGGTCCTTCTTTATATTTAGCTCTGGTAGTGAATAAGTTTCCTGAGGTCTTTCCAAATGACCTCCCTTGTCTTCCTCCTGATAGAGAGATTGAGTTTGGTATTGTCTTTGTTCTGGACACTTGTCTAATATCTATTCCTCTTTATAGGAAGGCTCCAACTTAGTTAAAAGATATTAAGGGTAAACTTAAGTATCTCTTGGATAAAGGTTCCATTTGTCCTAGTGTATCCTCGTTGGGTGCTTTGGTATTATTTGTCTGTAAGAAAGGTGGATCCCTTCATATATGCATTGACTATAGTCAGTTGAATAGGGTAACAGTTAAGAACAAGTTTCCTCTTCCAAGGATAGATGATTTGTTTGATCAGTTGTAAGGTGCTAAGTTCTTTCTCCAAAATTGATCTTAGATCAGGGTACCATTATCATAAGATTTGGGAGGTGGATATTTCTAACATAGCTTTCCATACTTGGAATAGACACTTAGAGTTCTTGGTGATTTCATTTGGGTTGACCAATGCTCCGACAATGTTTATGGATTTGATTAATAGGGTTTTCCACCAATTTTTGGATTTTCTTATCATTGTGTTTTTAGAACATATCCTATGTATTCTAAGAGTGAGGTGGATCACACCAATCACATCTTCATTGTGTTTCAAACCTTGAGGGAATAACAATTGTATGCTAAGTTCTATAAATATGAGCTCTAGTTGACCGTCCTCACTTTTTTGGGTCATATTAATTCTACTGAGGGGATCATGATGGATTCACAAAAAGTTAGCGGTGGTTAAAAAGGGGGTTAGACCTACGAATCAAATTGATATTTGGAGCTTCTTAGGTTTGGTTGGTTATTACAAGAGGTTTGTAGAGAGCTTTCTTCTATAGCTTCCACTTTGACTAGGATGACTCAGAAGAATGTAAAATTTCTGTGGTTCGATGATTGTGAGGGAAGTTTCAAGAAGCTAAGGAATAAGCTAACTTTGACTTCAATTTTAACCTTGCCTTATGGTGATGAAGGGTTTGTGGTTTATTGTGATGCATGTCGGGTGGGACTTGGATGTGTTTTGATGCTATATGGTAAGGTGATAGCATATACTTGTAGAAAGTTGAAGGTTCGTGAGAGGAATTATCCTACTCGTGATTTAAAGCTTTTAGCAATGGTGTTTTCTTAAAAGAATTGGCAGTACTATTTATATGGAGTGCATGTGGATATCTTTTTGAATAATAAGAGTTTATAGTATATGTTTACTTAGAAGGAGCTTAATGTTAGGCGGAGGAGATAAATCGAGCTCCTCAAGAATTATGACATTAGTCTTCTCAACCATCAAGATCAGGCTAATGTTGTTGCTGATGCTCTTAGTTGGTTCTCCATAGGGTGTTTAGCTTATGTGGAAAAGGAAAAAGGAGAGTTGGTGAAAGATATTCATCGCTTGGCTAATCCTAGGGTTTGTCTTCTAGACTCAAGGATGGAGGCTTGATGGTATAGGAAGTGGTGCGGTCGTCTCTTAGTGCGGAGATCAAGGAGAACTAAATGTAGATCATGTTTTGATGAAAATCAAGGACGATTTAGGTAGGAAAAAGGTAATGGTATTTGAGATCAATGTTGATGGTACCTTGCGGTACCAAATATGGTTATGTGTTCCTGACGTCAATTATTTGCGTGAAAGGATATTGGCTGAGGCGCATGAATTGCATTACGTTGTTCATCCTGGGTTGATTAAAATTTATCATAATCACAAGGAAATATATTAGTAGAGTGTTATGAAGAAGGATGTGGAAAATTTTTGGCCAAGCGTTTAGTATGTCAACAAGTAAAAGTTTAGCAATGAGGCTAGGAGGGTTGTATCAAGAAATTGAATTGGCAAAATAAAAATGGCACGTGGTCAATATAGATTTAGTTACCAGTATTCCTCAATCTTGGATAGGATGGCAAACTATGCTCACTTCTTGCTAGTGAGGACTAACCTTTCAGCAGAGGATTATGAAAATTTGTATCTTCTTAAGATAGTGAAGATGCATGGGGTACCTATTTCAATTGTCTGTAATCGTGGTATGCAGTTTTCACCTCACTTTTGGTAGTCTTTTCAAAAGGGGTTGGGTACTAAGGTGAGTCTGAGTACTGTTTTTCACCCAAAGATGGATGGGAAAATAGAAAGGACTATTCATACATTAGAAGATATGCTTCGTGTTTGTGTGATTGATTATGGTGGTAGCTGGGTTAAGCATGTACTTCTTGTAAAGTTTTCTTACAATAATAGTTATCATTCTAGTATTGGAATGGCCCCTTTTGAGGCATTATATGGTAGGAGGTGTAGATATCTTATTGGGTGGCTCGAGGTTGATGAGATGGATATGTTCAGTCTGGACTTGATTTATCATGCTATAGAAAAAGAGAAGGTGATTTGAGATAGGCTTAAGGCTGCCCAGAGTCACCAAAAGTCCTATGCAGATGTAACGCGTAGGGACTTCGAGTTTAGTGTTAGGGATAGAGTGTTTCTAAAGGTATCTCCCATGAGGGGAATAATGTGATTCGGTAAGAAGGGAAAGCTCATTCCTTGGTATGTTGGTCCCTATATGGTTTTGAAGAGGGTTGGTAATGTTGCTTATGAATTGGAGTTTCCTTCTAGTTTGAGCTTCATTCATTCGGTGTTCCAGATCTCTGTGTTGAGGAAGTGTATAGGTGATCCCTCATCGGTTATTCCTTTGGAAGGTTTGGGTATCTCAGATTCTATGTCTTATGAAGATATCCCGATTGAGATATTGGATCATAGAATATAAGTGTAGTGTCAAGGAGGGTTGTGTCACCATTACCCATATGTACCATACCTCCAGTCAAATCTACATTACAAGCTAAGAAAATACCTATAGTTTTCTAAGTCCAATTGACCAAAAAAACTAAGGCATAGAAAATAAGGGCAAGTCGATGGTATTCTATGCACACTATTTGAATTTCTATGTAAGTGTAACGCCCCAAAATCTACCCCGAGATGTCACACGGTGCTTAGGATCACAAGTGATCCAAGTGATCCCAATCTAACTCTTCTACTGGCATTACTTATAAGCAAATAAATGATATGCATAAAACAACTGAGTTTATTGTGCGGAAACATAATAACGATGGAATCTGGGAAAAATACAATATCAATACAACTTTTACATTCTGAATAAGTCTGAAAGAGGGACTGAAAATACATAACTGACTCTAATTGACATCTGTGAAACCTCTACTATACTCACTATAGATAGCTGGTACATGACTTCGACTATCACTAATCGGTACATATGAATAAGAAAATAAAGTACATCAATAACATCAAACTAAAGTCCCCGAAGTAGGAGGACTCCTCATCTCCTGGCTGGAATCTGCAACTATCTAAATATTATATACGTGATACAAATAAGTTGATTCCTATATTATGAGACAATATAGCACATAGAAATATATGTGGATCAGTACTTTGAGGATGTACTGAGTATATGGGGGTGAAATGCATAAGTTAAAACATCATTGCATCATCATAACTTGTAAAACAATGCATGCTAAATGTAAATGACTCACATAAGCTGGAATATCTAAAATACTAAAAATAATAATCATGAGAAACAAATAATACTTGTAAATCTAGTGAGCCATAACATTTAGTTCTAAAAGTTGTGCTTATACTCTGTCTTTAAATCATACTGTCTTACTGTAGAAAGGACTCACTTCTAAGTTTGAAATCTCAAAACTAAAATCTGTAACTCTTATCTTTCTGTAAAACATAATCTGAGTAAAACTTGTATTCCTTTACACTTAGTTTTCTAAAATCTGGAAAATACCTTATCTTAGGGCTTAAAATTTTAAGACCATAACATCCAAAACATATGCTTTTATCTGAAATCTTTAAATCAATAGACTGTTAAAGAGTGGGGGACATCTGTTAGGAGGTTCTTCTAACAAACATACACCATGTGAGCATCCATGGATTCCCACGACTGGCCCCCGCTAGGTAAGGATGTTCTACCCTTGCAATCAAAATAGAACTTCTATCTAATATGATCATAATCTGAGTCATCCACCTAGAAGTGGGAATATTCTGAATCCTACGATGACACATAGTTCTGGGGTATGAAACCTTGGAATCATACCCAACTCGGATCTAAATACTACTCCTATTCTTATGCTCAAAATCTTAAGAAATCCACTTCAAAACTATCACAAGGGTTTACGAGATAACCAGTTATGCTTTTATTTCTTTAAATCTCAAGTTATCTGAACAAAGTGGATTCTTATCTTAGCTTAGGACCAAAAGGTCAAATCTTTGTCAAAATCTACGAATAATCTTATCCGAGGGTGCTCATAGCACAAATAATCTCAAAATAGCAAATCTTAATTAGGGGGTAATGACCCATGCATCAATATCATGTTAAAACAATTTAAAATTCATTCTTGATAATGTAAACATTCATAAATCAACTTAAAATCTAGAAATTTCAACAATATGCATGGAAATATAAATATAATCATGTAATTCAACTTCTAAATCATAGGAAATCTCATAATTTTGCAAATAATGATAATGGGTAAAAACCCTCACTTGAATTTCATGGAAAATCATATAAATTATAGTAAATTTAAAATTAAAATAAATTTTGGGCACAAGGATGAAAAAAATCACCCTTGTTACAACTACACATACCTTGGTAGATGATTAGATAAAGAATTTTGAGTTAGTGACTCCTAATTGAGTTCTTGACCATGAGGTCTTGACTATCTTGTTTTGGGAATCTTCAATCTAAAGCTTTCTTAGAGAATCTATGGTGTAATTTGATTTCATGGAGAAGGGGATTTTGGTTTCTATGGTTTTTCTTTTGAAGAGAATGATGAATAATGAGATAAACTGCTTGGAAATATGATTAATCTCATGTTTAAGATGGACTAGGGCCTTGAGAATTGACCAAAATACCCTCTTTAAACCCCCAAACATAACTGGAAAAATGACCAAAAATCCCAATTTGACTGGCAACTATGACACGCCATAACCGTGGTGGCTTACTGAAAAAGGACGAGTGGGAACTGGGCTTTATCCACAATGCGAAGCTATTGCGGTGCCCTATGTTTTGCCATTTTAGCCACAAACGCGACGCACCACTATCACGTAGGCTTGATGGAAATTGAAAAATGTGAATGAGACTCCTCTGCGACACAATAGAATCCTGGAGTCTCATTGGAATTTGACAACTGCTAATTTGCTTAGCTACGCGACGTGCTGAGAGTCCAGGTGACACACTGTCAACTTAAAAATGCCATAACTCCTTCACCGAGTGTCGGATTTAGGCAAATTTGGTATCGATAAAAATGTTATTCAATTTCTCATACAATGGTATTTATATTTAAAGCAAATTCTTAAAATTATAGGGATGAATTTATGCTAGCAAAAGTATGGGGTATTAGAGTGAGTATGAGTTCTTTGATGTAGTCTAGGTATTGATATTCATTATGATACTGTGAGAGTATAGGAGTTCTTTGTTGTGAGAGTAAACAGGTTGCATCAACAACTAATTATCTGTTTAGGAAATGTCATTTTCATACATTATTGGTTGTTTGTTGCTAATATGATACTATCACTTGATTTCTTTCGTGTCATAATATTATTCCACATATATATATACATAGTGGTTTTGAAAGTTTGATATAGGAGGTAGTTGAAAGTTTTAAATAAACTAAATAAAGTGACTATCTTAGGTACCTTAGATTTCTTTAGTTAAGCATCGCGGTTGTTTGTTGTGTTTTCAGTTTTTGAGGACATGAAAATGTTCTAAGTTTAGGGTGTTGATATGCCATGATTTCATGTCACTTTTGTTGCATAAAAAAGGAAATTAGGCAGGAACATAGGTCTTCTTGTTTGATATAAGGTGATTTTGTGTTAATTTTATAAGAAAATAGGTTTTGCAGCTAAATCTGAGAACGAAGGATGAAAACTAAGTTAAGTGGTGACCCACAAGTTGATCCACGACAAATGGATGGGACCAACGTCACATGAGTTTGGGAATGACTTAAGTTCTAAAAATGCTTTACAAAGTTTAAGTTCCACAAAGAGACCAATGACATGTGGATGTAACCCATGACTAGTGGGTGGTAGGCGTAAGTCAATGTACTAAAAAATTGAAGCTAACTATGATTCCAACGATGGAGATCCATGACTTGTGGTTTTGATCCATGACCCAACTTAAATTCATTGTTATTGCCGACATAATTTTCCTACACAGTCTAAGATAGGATTTATTTTGTGTCGATATATAATCCCTTGATGTTTTATTATTCAAATAGGGACTATATACACTTTTTCCCTTACTTTGAGGTCATGATATACATTATTCATATTTGAATTATTGACATTGGTTTTTAGGTTTTATAATCAATTTGAGAGTTCAATTTTCATCATATTCATGTAAGTTCAAGATTATTCTTTCATCTATGAAATTCTTATATGTTCATACAATCATGAGTAGCTAAACCCCATAACTAGATTTATGGGAACCATGATGAATTAACAAAGAAGGTTAAGCACAAACTCATTCTAGTCTAGTGTTCATGGTTGTATTGGTATTTCCTTTGGTTTCTATGCTTTCTTGATGTTGTCCAATGTTAGGAACTCACTTGTATTCTATACTTGCTCGAAATAAAGGTACAAACTAGGAAAAGAAAATAACAATAGTAATTTAAAGCTACCAACCTTTATCTAATTAACTTGAGTCGTAACTAGGTTAGTTATTCGAAAATCATAAAACAAGGATTTGTGATGTGATGCTTTGAGTTTGAGAGGAGAAGAAATAGGTGATACATATCTTGCTATATTTTACATACAAGGCATCGGGATAGTTATTTAAGAATGAATAACCAGTGAAGTTATGAAGTCAAGGAAACACAATCCAAGTGCTCATCCTATATTGAGCACAATCGAATTAACCATCAATTGATAGTGTGATACTTCCAGCTACAACAACGCCCCTCCCCTTTTATTTATGTAACTCCTAATTACATTAGCAAATACTTGACAGACTTTGTCCTTTTTCTCGTGAGATCGAATCCAATGTAGCTAGGTTTTATATTTGATTTACCAGTCGCTTTATACTTTCTGAGAGGTGTAATTTGGGAAATATCATACATCTTCTTCCATATTAGCCTTGGCCGAGTGATATAGGATAGATATGTCATAGTCTTTGATCAATTCCATCCACCTTCTCTGACTCTAGTTCATGTCTCTCTAGATTAACACATGTTGCAAACTATGTTTGTCAATGAACACTTCACACTTCACCTCAGAAAGGTAATGTCATCAAATATTCAAAACAAAGACCACAACCACCAATTCCAAGTCATGTTTGGGGTAGTTTTTCTCAAATGATTTCAGTTGCCTCAAATAATAAGCAATTGCATTCGGATTCTACATCAGTACAACACCTAAACCCAATTGTTACGCATTACAAAACATAATAAAATCCTTATCTTCAATAGGTAAGGTGAGAATTGTGATTGATATTAGAGAAGTTTTGATCTTTTGGAATCTCTCTTCACACTTGTCACCCCACACAAATGGAACCTTATTTTGAGTTGTGAGAGTCATATGTGAAGAACTGGCAATAAACCCCCTAACTAATTAACAATAATAACAGGCCAACCCCAAAAGCTAATTCTTATCAACATAAACTTTCTATAAGTCTACCATAACCCCTTCCTTAGAGACCATGTGCCACATGAGTGATACTTAATATAGATAGAACTTACACTTGGAATACTTAGCACATGGTTCCTTATTCTTAAGAAACCCTAGTATTGTACACAAATGAGTTTCATGCTATCTTTAACTCTTGGATTAAACCAGAATGTCATCAATAAAGACTACGATGAAAGAATAAAAAATGTCATGAAAACCTTATTCATCGGACTCATAAAAGTATTTGGGGCATTGGACAAGCTAAAGGACATGACTAGACATTCATAATGTACATAATGAGTTTGAAAATAAGTTTTTGGGATGTCTTCTACCCTAACATTGGGTTGATAGTAACTTGACGTCAAATAAATTTTAGAGAGTACTACATCTCTCTACAACTAGCCAAACAGGTCATCAATCTTATGCAAAGGATACTTGTTGTGAATAGTTATCTTATTCAATTATCTGTAGTCTACGCATATTCTCATGTAACCATCCTTGTTTTTAACAAACAAAATAGGATCATCCCAAGTGAAATTCTTGGGTAGTGAAATACTTTTGCGAATAAAACCCTTCTCTAACAATTCTTGTAATTTATCTTTAATTTCCTCAATTCTATTGGTACCATACAATAAGGAGGGATAGAGATGGGGAAAGTTTCATGCTCTAAATCTATACATAAATCAAACTTACAGTCAAAAGAATGCTAGGAAGTTCAATAGTAAATATTTCTAAGAATTCACACAAAATCATGACGAAAGCTATAGGAGGGACTACAGATTTATCTTCTCGAGTATGGGCTAAAAATGACCTATACCCCTTCTTTTCTAATTTTTGGGCATGAATAGCTGACACAGTTCTCACAGGAGGAAACTTAAAAGTACCTTCTAAATCTAAGTTTTCACTCTTATGCATCACTGTAGTGGCAATCTTAGCATAACAATCAAGAATGACAATATAAGGAGACAACTAATTCATCCCCTAGATTATATCAAACCCCTCTATGTCTAAAATTACTAAGTCTGCCATAGTTTTGTATCCTATAAACATCACAGGGCATGCCATATAGACCTGATCAACACATAATGGTACCCCAAACTAGTGTAGACATATAAATAAGAGCATCAACCAATTCATAGGATAAGTTCCAACCCAAAGCAAATTTCACAGAAATATAAGAGAAAGTAGACTAGGACCAAATAATATCGACAACATATGATCACAGACAAGAATAGTATGTGTAATAACATCATCAGAAGATTCCACATTGGGATAAGCCAGAATAGCTTAAAATTGTGTTCTATCATAGCATCTTTACTAGCATGAGTACATTTTTTTATCTTTCCTCAATCTCAATTGGCTTGGTTTCCACCCCTTCCTATAGCCTGGCCATTATGCCCATCATAAGATCACCTCTACCATTTCCCTTACCACCACAACCTACTAAAAATAAAGTATTAGAAGTCCATTATTGAGTCAACTAACCTACAGGTAAAAATTTAGGACAATACCTTTATATATGTCCTAAACCTCCAAACTCATGGAACTTGATGCCCAAGTAGGATTCTAAACTAAAGAGGACAAATATGTATAGATGAGGATAGGAATACAAGAATAGTAATAGTATTACCTTTGCCAACCAAACATCCTAAATGCCCTAACACTTACTAAATCAACTCTACCATTATAGGTATCTGGGTTTCACCATTCCATATAGGTACCAATTGTCTGGTATCACTATATCTTCTTTCCCAATGGATATCTCTTTATCATGTGCTAACCTTGGAGTACCCTGTTATATGCAAGTGAAAGGGTTTTATTGTCTAGTAAATCCTCTAGCTAATTGAGCTCCACCCCTAATAGTTGATGCCCTTCTTCCTTCTCTCTTATACCTGCCTCTCATGCATGGTCTTCCCTAAATTACAACCTATGTGGCTAGTGAAAAAGCTGTTGTTGGTGTTACTAATGGGGTGACTGATGATGTTCTAGATAATGAGTATTCAACATTAATGAAACAAGAACAAAGGAGTTAGATACCAATTTGAATTACAAGATACCAATTGGAATCAAGTAATAACATGCAAGGAAGTTGTAACATCCTGATTTGCTAAACCAGAATGGTAAACGGTGCTCATGACCCCGAGGGACCACAAGCTAACCCATGACTGATATTTGTACCTGTATATTGCAAATCATGATATAATAATGAAGAATACATAAAACTGTAAGGCCATAAGGTTCAACTGAATATAATTATGTGGGTGAAAATATCCAAAACCACTCAATCTGAATGCAAATCTGAACATAAATCTGAAAGCCTCTAAACTATCTGAATAAGGAGTTAAAGGAACATGTCTCCAACTAACTCCGTAAAATTGAACTAAAGAAATAAATAAATGAATCAAATCATATTGTCCTTGAATCAATGAGGACTCACTATGTCTCTGCGACTGGAATGCTACCGCTATTGCTGGGTTGGAGCTCGTGTCTCAGAATCTATGGTGTAATATGAAAAGAAAGCACCATAGTACAAATACGTCAGTACAACTGGAGTACTGAGTATACGAAGAAGGTAGGCTAAACATAAAGGGTTTCATGCATGAACAACACTGACTGACTAATATGAATATGAGAGTGCAAACACACATATATAGAAAATGGGACCATGAATACAGGATAGCATGACCTATAAGCTAAGACATGGTTTACTGATAACTGTCATGACTGATACTGAAACTGATAACATGGACGACTGTATCTGGTAGTCCTGTATATACTAAAATCTGAAGAACGCCCTGAGTTCTTTTTACTGAGACTGATACTAAAACTGTGGTAAGTAGTGTTTAACCAACATGCCCCATGTATACCGTTATGTCTAAGCTAGGGTCCAATCTCTGCCCTGACTGGAGGGGTGTCAATACCGTGCCACGGGTAAGGACAGCCTGTGAGTGACCCTTATCTGGGAGGGTACTCAATGAGAACGGTGGAAACCCTAAATGACGGGTTAATCCACCTCATCAACCCTGACCTTATGGGTTAGGATGTCTAAACCTACACTGGCTACGTAGTTCTGGAACACAAGGATGACTACTAAGAATCACACCCTGAACTGGAGGGTGAGTTATCCTTTGGTTTACTCGGTGCTAACCTCTACTCGCATCTGGAGGGACTGGACATGAATAACTGACTGTGCATGACTTAATCTTACTGAATTCCGTTGACTTGCGGAATGTTACTGATATCTGACAACTGACTAAGATCATGAGGTTTTCCTGGGTCACATGACTGACTGAAGTCTATGGAATCATAGCTTGATTTCGGATATCATGAAACATGACATAGATCTAGGCACACAGCTATAGTTTTTGGGTACAAGTACCCCCAAGACTCGATAGAAGGAAACTGACACACATGACTGACTTGATCATAACAGTAGAGTCCATAATTTATAATATCATAAGTAGGGATCTCATACTAAGCATTGTTATCAACAATGTATTGCATGGAAAGGATTTCATATCACATGGAAGTACTTGCACAATCGTAATATCATGTTCATTACATAATCATATTGGCAACACATACCAATAGCATGGAAGTTCATGTGGATTGCATGGTTATCATACATCTTGTTAATAAGTAGGATTTCCAACTAAACATAGCATAATCTCATAAGAATAGTTCATGAGTATTCTAACAACATTTACAAGGCACATTATCAACATAGAAGTCATTGGAACGTAAGCGCATATCATGAATTCTTCACTTAGTCACAATTTAGCTATATTGCATGATTTCTAGTTTCTTAGGCATTTTATCAAACACCTTACATGCACATCTTAAGAATAGGTGAAATCATCAAATTATACATCATGAACAACTAAATTTACATGTTTCCAACTCATATGATATCATGAAATTCAAAGAAACATATAAAGATTCCATCTTGGGAATCACCTAATATAAACAACATGATCATCAACACCCAACAATATAGAAATCATACTTTATAATGAAAAAAAGGGTTTTTGAGCTTTATGGATGAAAGGGATCCATAAATCAACTCACGCATACCTTAGAAGGAAGATTCTTGATGATTGACGGAGGAATTTCCTTTAAATCGGATCTTCAAGCTTAGTTACGCAACCCTAGTTGTTTTTCTCTTTCAATGCTCTTGGATGAGGAGCTTTGAGATGATAATAAGGTTGTAATATGTTTAGAAGCTATATATTGCGTAGGTTTAAGTTTAAGGATGTGTAAGTAGTGTTAAAAGACTTAATAACGCTTAAAATAACTCAAAACGGAGTATTTCTGGCACCTGGAACTGACTTAGGCAGCGCCCAAGTGATTACCTAAGCTAGGTTGGGTGGTGCCTAACTAATCGCCTATCCTTACTGTCTCTCACAAAAATGGGCATAACTTTTCGCTCGGGTATTCGATTAAGGCGAAATTGGTATCATTGGAAAGCTAATTCAATTCTCTACAACTTGGTAGGTCTAAATCAGCCAAAATACCACATCAACATCGAGTTATACTCATTCAAAGATGACTCTTGAAAAATCAAACACTAAAACTTGATAGATTCAAAAACTCTTAGCTTGTATTACCTTAAGTGACTCATATGAACATGCTTAATGCATCATAAGCTATCCTATCACTAGGATATTCATTGTAAGTCATGTACTTAAGTATGAATCACAGGATAGGAGATTTCATACGTAGGAATACTTATTCACTTCCTAGCTTAGAAACATGTGGGGTATTACAGAAGAAAGAAAGGAGTTTGTTTCATAAAGCCTTGTAGCCTCTCGATGAAAAGTGTAGACATCTCTGAATTAATACACAAAGCTCTACTAGACCTATTCTTGGATGACGATATATATGCTCCTATTAATCTGTACCATTATTTTTATGACCCAAACAATCATGATTGGCACCAACACTAAACTATTGCGGGAAAACCATATTTAATATAAACCTTATTTATCAAGTTTAATAGTCAATGTTACCCTCCCAAAACTTATCATTAATAAGTCTAAACCCAGTAATTCAATAAAGAAGTAAATTGTCAAATTCAACATAATTATTAGATCAAATAGAGTGCGAAAATATTCTATTTATTATATTCCCGGGACTTGAAGTCACTGCATAAAAACAACTAAGAACATCCAAAACTATACTAAGAAATTATAAAAAAGGTAATAAAGGAATAATGAATTTATCAGTTTGAAAACAAGTACATAAATAAAAGGTAGAAGATTTAATGACTACCTGATCATAGAACTCACTCTTAAAATAATGTCCGAAACTACTAAATAGAGTCTCGTCTCAAATGTTGGAACATGCTCTATACTCTATAAAAGGAAGAGCACAAGTAGCCTTACTACATCAATAAGTACAGGTTAGGCATCATAGAATGACTCAACTCATTACCAAAAAAATAAGCAAACCAAATAATTCATTAGCAATCATCACAGAACTTATAAGAAAAGATAAATAAACACCTTTACGACACTTCATTATAGAGGGAATACAAGCTCATTTTTATGTATTTTAATACTTAGCCAATTTCAGCAACAAGATGCATAACAATATGTGATTATAATTGTATATTTAATGCATATAAAAGAATCTATGCATGCAAGATGTTTTCATAATCTCTTTTTGTGCTCTATCTAATCAACATCACTTTCAATATCATGAACTTCATGATTCCAATAGGATTAACATTATCATAACTCATCAATATCAATATAATCTCAACAACATGAATATTATAATCTAGGCATCACCATCATTATCACCAATACGTATGAATATGCAAATGTAGTCAATAGTCATAAGTAGTGCCGAAAGTAATTACATTAGTTCACATATAAGCACAGAGTCAAGAGATTCTAATTGCTGCAATTAAACTATAACCTACCTTAATTCTCTGCTCAAAATCACTTTTAGGTTGAACACTTTCCTTTCCTTTCACTTTACCTTTGTTCTTAATCTCTAACAACGAGTTTACATACCTAATTCAATCATTTCTTCTTTTTTAACCACTAGGGATCAATAATATGAACTTTGCATATAATTTTGCCTAAATTCTTCATCTTAGGGTTTAAACCCTATAAAACAAATAAATCCTACTTAATTTATCATGAATGACAAGAATTCTACTCCAAATAGTATATCCTAACACCCTAGGATAATTAAAAATTAATCTAAAACCCTTTTCCCATCAATTTGTGCTTAGTTCATAAATTAGGTCAAAACCCCCAATTTTTACCATGAATATGATTCTAGCGATTTCTGATAATTCTAGAAGTGATTCAAGTTTAGAATATCAAGAAATCTTACCTCCAAAGATGTAAAACCATTGAAAATTGTAGGATATTACCTTTCCCAAAGCCTTGGTTCATTTTTTAGAAAAGTGAAATAATAAAATGTGATATTAGTTTTAAAAATTGTCAAAATGTATTTTAACCACTACAGTGGTTCCTTTTTCCACTGCAGTGGTCCCAAGGATGAATCCTGGGGCCTCTCCTCAATAAGGTCTATTTTACAACACGCCCCTCAAAATATGACATTGCAAACCAATCCTTTCACAATAAACTCTATAACTAGAGTTTTATGACTCCATTTTATATGCTGAATATTTCTATGACTTTCAAAACTAATTCTCTGCCTCAAAATAAAGTCAAACACCACCACCAATGCTTACATTAATACTATATTTCCTTATACTAGTACACCCTTAATAATCATCAAACAATAGGCTAACCCTGTATTTCTTAAGAATATTCTAAGAGAAAATTTGGCAAATATTTAAACTCTTATTTCAGTGTAATGATGAATTGGATCATTAAAGAATGTGAATAGTATAGTAAAGGAAAAGGTATATTTAGGCTAAAAAGTTAGGATCAAGGGATATCATATAACATTTTGTAGGTCTTTTAAACTAAAGAGTGGACTAGTCAAAATGGCATGTGATCCTTTCCTAACTAACTATTCGACAACCTAGGAAACACTAACTGGGCAAGTCCTAGATTGCACCCACATAGTTTATCATGCTCAACTTACTCTATGATTTATGGGCAAGGCAATCGTTGTCTAATATAATAACCCAACTTTTGTTGAGGTCGAATCCTCAAGGAGTGGAATTATTATTCAAATCCTATGGGTGTTGAAAGTTACTAAAGATATACCCGTGATGTAGACATAAATTAAACATGAATGAAAATGGGGGTTTGATGGTTTGGAAGATTGTTTTGCTGAAATCTAATCAAACAACAATTAAGAGAAACAAAAGTTGGTAATATTCCAATACGAGAATAGTGTTGGGATTATGTATTCCTAGGGGAAAATACAGCATGGGTTCATGATAATCAAGTGAAAATTTTAATTAATGACTATATGGGTAGGATAGGTTAGGGGTTTTGATGCTAGTTTTTCAAGAAAACACCAAAAATATCACACATGGATTGTTTCGGATACCTCGTGGGTGTGGCAAATAAATCCCGCCAAAACCTCAATTGGGCATCACTATTTCTAGGAAGATGCCCAAAACATAGCAAATTCACAATCCATCTCTATTTCTAAGACAATGTAAAGGACTAAGTTAATGTCTATTTATTGTTCACTAATACCTTGTTAAGATTGTCTAAGACAATATTGCCCTTGTTAATGTCTATTTATTGTTCACTAATACCTTGTTCACTAATACCTTGTTCAAGGATGATATAGGATCTATAAGTAGACCCATATCTCTCTTTTAAGATTGATGTGAGATTTTGGGAATATTAGGTTTTCACCTACAAATTCCCATTCAACAGGCAATTGTCTGTGAAACCCAACATCATTAACCAAGATTCTACACTAATAATAAAAAACCACATATATTTGCATCCTATTTCAACATAATCCCAATATAGATGTTTAACTACTAATAAAGTTTAAGCTAAGAAATATACAAAAATGAACATTCAATGCTTCCATTGAAGATGCATTCAAGAGTATTCCCCTATTTAACTTCAATTACAACTAAAATCAATTAGAAAATTAACCACAATATTATTTCCCAATTTAGTAGGGTTTTACTAACTAAAAATTTCAAAATCTAGCTGGTGATATCCTAAAGATGAAATGGTTTTTGTCCTATAGAGAATTGGAAACAACTGTGGGAAATGACAAATCTACCCTAAGGCTATTTTCCGCTCAATAAAGATCGTCAGGGCTTGATTGTGATCATGGTGAGCCCATCATGATCGCCACCATGAATAATCTTTCCTTCTTCCGATCGTGACCCTCAGACCACGATTTTGGTAACTAAGGGTCAGTTCCTGCTCATGCTTTTCTAGCCTTTGCTCTAACTTTTCCTTTTTTGATCTTTTTTCATCCCATTTCACTTCTTTACTTCCCATCACCTATATACCTGTAAAACATGGGTATTAATGTATTCAACTGAAAAATTCTTCTCATTTACACCATTTAATCATAGTAATGTGCACAAATTTGGGCATCAATGAGTGGTAAATTTACCACTCATCAAGACCCTCAACTTAAACCTTTGCTTATCCTCAAGTAACACTACTTCTTACTCAATGAGACTATGTAATTGTAAGCCTATTTAAATGACCAAATGATCATAATGACTTTGAGCTTGATTAATACCAACAAGTAGATCTCATGCATGGGCAAAGTTATTCTCACAACTCCCCTCAACATGAAATTCAATCTCAAAGATACAAAAGACTTTAAAGAATAATAATGCAAAAATTATTAACTCTCTAAAAGTGACAATCTATTGATTGCAACTCATTTATACTCCTTTGCCTCGCTTTCTAAAGATAATAATTTCACCCGCCTCAATTAGTCTACATGCCTCCTCACAAGAAGTAAATCTCATATACCAAATTATCTATTAAGCAATAATGGATTTAAGTTTAAACAATCACTCTCACAAAGACTCACTCAATGCTAAGAAGTTCCATACCATATGCTTGCCTTATTTTCAATCGCCACTATAATGAATACACTTGGTTGGAAATATCGAGGGACTTTTTCAAGCTTGAAATATTGGTTAAAGAAAGGGTACAATATCATTTAGGAATAATGTAACTACACCCTCCTTAAAAATATACATCACACTATTTAACCTAACTTTTGACAATGGACCACTTCATTTGTTTCCAAAACTGACACATGCCTACTTTCCCTATCTTGATTAATCCATCTCTTTAAAAGAATTTTATTTTTGACTATTTTTTTTGCAATCCATTCTATTCCTTATTTTGAAGATTCCTTTATTTTTAACTATTTCACTTTTCTCTCTTTTCTTAGATTTTTAGGCATCCACTTACAATATCATGGCCTAAGGTCACATTTTCAAAAACATACCACCCCCAACATAGGCAGGCCTCAAGTTTCATTTTCTAAGTTCAAGAAGGCTAGGGTTCAAAAGAGGTATAAACTTTAAATAGTTCAAGGTTTCTAATGTGGTTTCCAAAGAAAGACTTAAAATGGATAACTAAGGATACTATTCTATGTGCAAGTAGTCTATTTAGTCTAAAGTGGGTTCCTATGTTCACAAAGAATGACTAAGATCATTTCACCAACCAAGCATAATCATAATTAGCATTGAGAGACTAACAGGGAAAGTTCTTGATAATACAAGTATGCATAAGAGATACACAATTACGTTCATCACACATGGCATGCAAACTTTTCAAGGAGGCTCAATTCCATTTCCTACTAAAGATAAAAGGAAGTACTTACCATATACTACAAACTAAAGAGTTTGGAGTCACAAAAAGAGGTAAAGTATTGTTACAAAATTGTTCAATTCTATGCCCTTGGTTTTCAAAATTTTTTGGATAGTGGAGGGTGTTTGCTTCGCAGTTACACCATGAAAAAATTTTCTAGTGATAGAACCAAACCAAGCCGTCATCCCATATTTCATCTCTTATGAGAGAAAATCATATGGCTACTCAGACTTCACCATATGCATAAGGGCAATCCCAAAACTCCAATGCTACGAGTACTTAGACTTACCCTACATCTATGGCACAAAACCCAATAACGATGACTTTCCTTTAAGAATATCATTTCTCAATCTATCAAGGGGAAAGGCTCATCCGATATCATCATAAACACGAAAAAGATAAAATAAAAATCTAAGAATGAAACACATAACTAATCCATGAAATGTGGGCACCATTAGAGTACCCGAATATTACAACCCAGAATAAAAGTAAAAATCATCCAAAGGCCCTTCACCCCCACCACATCTTTAAGAAAAACTTGTCTTTCTTCTTCACTCTCTTCTTCATCTACTATTGCGATTCCCTGAGCTCCTCTTCTGAATATGATAACGATGAGTAGGCCCTCTTAAGATGAGAAATAGTTTCCCCCTACTTCTTTTGATCCTCCAAGAATATATCATAGTTGGACTGAGACATATAGGAATGGAAGACAGTGGAAGACTCTTCTAGTCCCTGAAGGAGCTTAGAAACTAACTCCTTGATTGCCCTTACCTCGACTAAGATCTTATCGATCATCCCAGCTGTGGATGGCCTATATAAATTAATATTATCCTCCAGTGACCTCCACAAGTCAATATTTCTCTTCTTTCTCTTCCTAAGGTCTCTCTCTCCTTAGATCTTTACTGGATAAATGGGAGTCTTGGGAGAGATTCAACTATCTTTCAGGAACTCATCAACATCTCATTGCTTACATAACTTAGTGATCACTGATGGAAATAAAAGCATGGGCCCCTTTTGTTCCTATAATGATGAATCTCCATGATAACAATTCGGCTAGCATTTAAAAGAATGTTGTTCAAGAGGTAGGTGTAACACCCTGATTTTATGAATCGGAATGCTACACGGTGCTCATAAACCTGAGATACCACAAGCTAAACCATGACTGATATTTGTACCTGTACACTGTATAATATATATATAACACTCGGAAAACCTAAACATGTAGGCCATAAGGTTCAACTAAAGAGATATAGTAACATCTATGGCGTAATGAATACCCAAAACAACTGAATATAAAACTTTAATACTAAATCTTATAGCTAAATCTGACTAAATCTGAAAGCCTCTAAGTACTGTCTGAATAAGGAGTTGAAGGAACATGTCTCTAACTAACATCGTAAAACTGAACATAAGTAATAAATGAATAAATCAAATCAAATTATCCTCAAATAGATGAGGAATCACTACAACACTGCAACTGGAAAGCTACTGCTAGTCTTGAACTCGTGGCTCTGGAACTATGGTGTAACATGAAAAGAAAGCATCATAGCGCAAATGCATCAGTACAACTGGAGTACTGAGTATACGAGTAAGGTAGGCTAATGTAAGGGTTTTACATGCATGAATAATACTAACTGACTGACTGATATGAACGTTAGAGTACAAATATACAGACATAGCAACTGAGATCGTGAGTACGTGGTAGCTAAATCTATACACTAATATATGACTGGAATTGTAGTTCTGATACATGAGCAACTGTGTCTGATAGTCCTAAATCTGATAAAACTGTCTGAGTCGCGTGCTATAACTGAATTTGACTGTATCTAACAGTCCTAGTATACTAATATCTAAAAACTATCTGAGTTCTTTTACTGAGACTGATACTGAAACTATGGAGGTAGTTGTTTAACCGATATTCCCCATGTATACCATTATGGCTAAGCTAGGGTCCAATCTCTACCCTGACTCAAGGGGTGTCAATACCGCGCCACTAGTAAGGACAGTTGTGAGTGACCCTTATCTAGCAGGTACTCAAAGTGAGAATGGTGGGACCCTAAACTGACAGGTTAAGCCATCTCATCAACCCAAATATGATAGGTTAAGATGTCTTAACCTATGCTGGCTACATAGTTCTAAAACACAAAGATGACTACTAAGAATCACACCCTGAACTGGCAGGTGAGTTTCCATTCTTGGGTTTACTTGGTTCTAACTTCTATTCCCATCTGAAGGGACTGAACATGATTCAACTAGATGTACTTGTACTGAATAACTAACATTCTTTGACTGATAGAGTAGTACTATTATCTGAGATTTAACTGAGATCATGAGATTTTTTATGTTTCCTAAGTCATATGACTGACTGAGTTCTATAGAGTAGAGCTTGACTGAGATTTATTGTGGAACGTGACATGGCTCTAGGTACACAGCTATATTTTTCAGGTACGAATACCCCCAAGACTCAATAGAAGGAAACTGGCACACATGGTAGGACTGGATCACAATATTAGAGTCCACAATTCACAATATTGTAAGTAGGGGATAGTATACTTTATGTATTTATACACATCTCAACATGGTAGGGAGAACATGGATATATTTCGTGTATATAATTCATATTTGCATTATCACACATGCTTCATGACACAACAACAACAACAACACATATATAGCATGGAAATTCATATGGAAGTGTATAGCTAACATGGACTTGTCATTTAGATATTATGGAATCATGTAATTATGGGTTTCTAGCATCCTAGGAATTTTATCAAACACCTTGCATGCATTCTTTAAAGAATAGGTGGATTTCATACTTGCATCACATCAAACCACCTAAAGTTCATGTTTTTCAACTAACAATCACATATATTTCATGAAAACATCTTTGGATAACATTTTGAAACTTAAACAACAATCATGAACATGTACATGCTTATATCACAAGAAAAAGTTTACAAAATAACATTTAAAACTATGGTTCTTAAGATCTATGAATGGATTAGATCCATAGAGGAACACTACGCATGCCTTAGACTAAGTATTCGTGGAATGTACAATTGAATTTGCTTGAAGCTTGAAACCCCAATGGAAATCCTAAACTTGTTCTTGACTGTTCTTGAGTTAATTTTGATAAAATTAATGAAAAGGGATGCTTTGGGGCTTCAATACCATTTTTAAATAATAAATATAGGGTTTTGGGAAGTTACCATATTGCCCTTGAGGAGTTTAAAATGAAAACTGAAAACTACGCAAAATTTATCCCGATTTAGGGCCACGACACGACACAGAGCTTGTTAAAATGCCAATTATTGCGACCTGGAAGCTTGTCGCAAAGCGAGGCTATCGCGGAGGCTTTCTAGAAATTGACGAGTGACATTTTAGCCTCTGGCGCGAGGCGCCATGCACTGAAATGGCATTCGTCTTACAGCAGAAACTTAAAATAGCCATAACTTCTTCACCGGGTGTCCGTTTTAGGTGAATTTGGTATCGACGGAAATCTTATCAAATTATCTATCCATTGGTAGGTCATGGGATCAAAAATTCATAGTATAATTAGATATATACTCATTTGAATTTGAAAATACCAATATCCTTCTCAAGAATTCAATCGATAAGGATTGTTTTGATTCGCACAATATCTAGGACATATTTGAGACCTTAATTCACATCAAACTTGAATATGAAACTACAAAGGAACCATGATGTACTATGAATGATCTTGAAACATGGAGCTAATATTGAGTTTGATTTTTTGGAGTATTACAGCAGGCTACCATCTCAGCCTACATAGTTAGGACATTTTTCTGGCTTTTAAAGGGGGAGACTCTGCTACAAATAATGGTCATCCATATCCTCGCTTTAGCCATGAAGTCACTCATCAGTATCCCAGTCTTAGTGGTGGCCCATAGGACCTCCCTCCTTATGCATAAATGCTCAACCATCCAACACCCAGGAGCACAGTTATTGTCCTTGTAGTCCCCCATGTCAACATTGTCCAACCCATCAACTCTATGAATCCACTCGGCGCTAAAACGAACGTCTTTCCCCTGATTATTATTATTGGGTTAGGGTTAGAGAGATCTACTATGCTGAGATTTATGTAGAACTCCCTCACCCCGTGCTCATTTACCCGGTATGGTTCTAGGGCAAAGCATATCTATCCCATCTCCTCTAGCCTTTCATAGAAGGCTGAGAGTTTCTCAGTCACTTTATCCAATGAGATCCCTCTCTCGGGTAAAACATTCTTTCTCATAAGGTCCTCATAATATCTTGTCTCACATTTTGAGGCCATGAAATGGTGGTTATCATTGGATACCATTTAGTACTTGAGATTCACAAACAAGGCATTTGTTCATAAGGAAAACATTAGGAACATATGTTATTTAACTTTTTTGAACTAATGGAAAGGCTTATGTGACATGGGTAAACTTAAAATTTTAAATCTAAGATTTGGACCAGTCTATCAGACTGATCTTTGTTATCGCGATTGTGGTCTTCCTGGATCATGATTGCAATTTCTAAAACCTATCATCATCATGCTCTCAGTTATCGCAATCGCTATGGTAGGTTTGGATTATGGTAACTGAAGCAGGTTTGATCAAATTCTCACACTCTAAAATATCCGATTTCATTGACCATTTATGCTCCACATCAAAGATTTTACATTATAAACATGAAACATTGTCCCTAGGTGTTCTATCATACCGTTAGAAAATGTGAAAACAATTAAGGAATTAGTTCAGGCATTTAATTGAAGACTTGGCTTGCACAATATATTTATATTATTTTGAACTATTTTGGGTACTCAATACTTCTCCTAGTATGTGCACACCAATAACAACAACTAACCACACTAATCAAGCACAATATCTATAATACTTCTTTTAATTTTCCCTCCAATAACAATCTATATCCCTATCACGCCATTCCCGTTCTCTTTCACGATTGGTCTAACCTTGGTTCCCACCTTGCCTTTGGTAGGCCAGGCAGGACCCCCCAGATAATTAGCCAAGTATATAATTTATTCACCAATCCTATTGGCCTCTTCTTCATCATATCCCTTGGATTCCATGACATATACCTTTTTTGTGGTTGCACCCATCATATGCTTCGTAAGGAGTTAATTGTGCCATTATTTTTGCCATGTTTTCTCCCTCGCTTAATCTTTCTTTCTCTTTTTTAACAACATAGGAGGTGGTAGGGGACCCTTTTAGCTACCTCGGTGTCTCGGGTATGACAATCCCTATTTTGCATTGTGACCCTCTCAAGCAAGTTTGAAGCCACATCATATAATATTTTCACAAGTGACCCACCTCATTATCTACCACGGTTTTGTTTAGTTGATCAAAATCAAGATAGAAGATTTGGAGAAGCATTTTCTCTTACGATAGCTTCCAATTAAATCTCTACCACACATCATATAGAGTCTCTCCATTCAATTGATGAACGTTTGTGATTTCATCACGCAATTACATCATCTTTGATGGGGGAAAGTATCGATCTAAAAAAACATTAGTAAGTTTGTCCAAAATATGATTAACCCAGTGGGAAGAGATCATAGCCACAACACTGCCTCAACCGTTAGAGAAAGTAAAAAGAGGCCCAACCACATGGATTCTTGTGAGATGTGAGCAATGTCAAAAGGGGCACACACTTTCACAAAATTATTCAAGTGCAAATTTGGATCTTCTGAGCTTGACCCCCAAAGAGACCTTTCATTTTAAACATGTGCAACATAATACTCATGACGTAGAATACCTTATTCCCTTGATTAGGTGGTTTATAGATAGCACTCGCATAGTGATGTTAGACGTATTTACACGCCTAAAGTGCCTTAATTTACCCATATTTTAGCTAAGTTTTGAGGACAAAATATAGAATTCATGCACTTTTAGTCCTTTTTCCTGTAAGTGAGCTCACCAACGTGATTAGCAAGTTTTCAGGTATAAATGATGAAGATTTCAGTATTTTATGGATAACTTGACGCCAAAGGAAGCTTCACGAAAGAAGAAAAGCAGAGCTTGGACGCCTAGGGACTAAAAGTGACGCATGGAAAACCTGTCCCAGGCAAAAACAGCATTTCCAAAGACTTTGGGGATCAGCAGTAACTTAGTAGGATTAGGATAATGATGCAGTAACTTGTTAGGATTAGGATAAGTATGCAGTATCCTAGTAGGAATAGGATATGGGTATTATAAATACCCTATTTTGCTGAAGTTTTTCATACGGGATACTTCAGACTTCATACTTCTTCAATCAATTGCTTTTGATTATTCATTCAACACTTTCAATTCATTCTCTTTCAATTAATTCTTATTACTTTCTCTTCATCAACTTCTAAATTTTTACAACAAGAGAAACACTACTTGCAAGGAATTCACGCCACAAGCACTACCAAAGCATACTTCACGTTAGACTCTTATTTTGGTATGATAATAATGTCTATTATGATTTCCGTTGCACTCATGAGTAGATAAACTTCTCTGTTGGGGTTATGGAAGACTTATGAGACACTATCTATTGCTATGAGTTTGTTAATTCTAGACACGTATGTTGCTTATATCATTATTCTCTTCATCTTAATCTAAATTCTTGTGGTTGCAAACATATAGAATACGCCAGTATAGCATTAACTTGTTTGAAAGAAAAGTTACATGTCTGGAAAAGAGATAATGTTAAGGTAATAGGGCACCAACCCCTGTTAAAAAGTTAGTGCCGAAACTGGATTAACCACTTGGAGAATTTATACCATTAGATACTCTTTAAGATCGAAAGAGTTAAAGTGAAATAATCCTTGATGGTCGAATGACGCCTGGATTTACCATAGAATACGATTCTCTATAAGCGCATGCATGTCTGAAATCCGCATAACTCATAGTCAATAGATACGTACAACTCATAAGGTGGACATAACCCTAACTCTCAATTCTCATTGATCAAAACCAACCAAGCAATCCGTTTTACTCTTCTATTTTTCGTTATTACGTTACTATTTTGATACTCTAAAATTCACGCTACAATCCCCCCTTTTTTATGAAACTTTCACCAAAAGTCTAATAATATTTGCTTACTTAGTGACCAAATATTCCCTGTGGGATTATACACCCAACCCAGTTGGGTTCTATATTTGACAACGACTGCTTACACTCTTACGAGAGCTGTAGTTTGAGCGTTATCAAAAATTGGCGCCGTTGCCGGGGAATACGGTTGTCAACTAAGTTTGTAATAATTACTAGACCCTTTGGTCAAAGATTCTCATACTTTACTTTTAGTTGTTGTTTTTGTTTTCTGCAGGTTTTTTTCCTGTGCATGCCAAATACTCAAAGTTCGGGACAACCATTATTACATATAAACCCTGAACCGCAACTTATTAGAAGGATGGATGCGCAACATGACATTGAGAGAAGGGCTGCTCAATATGAGCAGGCTAGACTAGCTGCGTTGGCCGCTGCCCAAGTACATCAACAAAATATAGATAACCCTGGGCGAGCAGCAGATCCTGATGATGAGGACTTAGGTGATGATGAGCTACTAAACCCTAGGCGTGATGCTGAGGTGGCAACACCGGCAAATAGAAGAGATCGTCAAGCAATATTTCGTCCTGAACGTTGAGCCATGCAAATACCATTTGATGAAGATGATGATGATCTTAATGGAGCTGGTGCCACTGGAGCCATTATTCCTCCGCCATTGGCGCCCGGAGCCAAGTTTAACATCACGAGCACCATGATTCAGTTATTGCAACTCAAGAGATTATTTGGTGGACTCGTAGGTGATGATCTGAATATGCATCTGATCAACTTTATCTCCACATGCAAGTCATTCGACAATCCAGGCATTGGACATAATATAATTCGGTTGCGCTTATTTTCATTGTCTCTATCTGGTGAGTCAACTCTATGGTTGAATGGGTTGACTCCTGATTCCATCACTAATTGGAGGCAATTGAAAGATGCTTTCCTAGAAAGATTCTTTCCGCCATCCAAGAGAGCACAATTGAGAGATGAAATCAGCAATTTCTGTCAGCTTCCAACTGAATCCCTCCACGAAACATGGGAGAGATTCAAGAAGAAGCTTATGAGGTGCCCAAACCATCACCTAACCAATGTCAACTTGATGGGGATACTATACAGATCCTTGAATTCAGTAACTAAACTAGTGGTGGATAATGCGGTTGGAGGATCATTTATGGACCTCACCTTTGTTCAGGCGAGTGATATGCTAGATCGGATGACAAAGTAAAGTAGAGCTTGGCATACCAGGGATTTTGAGGTAGCAAGCCCCACTTTGCCTATTGGCATAACTGTAGAACAAAGTAGAAGAGAAGAAGAACGTGATCAAGATATGGTGCATATGAAAACACAGATGGATATTCTTACAAAGCATCTATTATCAGGGAAGACCGAAAAAGTCAAAGTAGTTGCGTCAGAAGGAAGAGAGGAATCTGATTCTGAGGAAGAAGCCAACTACGTGAACAATCAGGGGGGTTTCCGAGGCAATGCCAAGGAAACCAAGGTCGAAAATATTATGATAATTCTGGAAATAAGAATCGTGATCAAGGTAGTTGGAAGAACAAGACAGACATAAGTGGCGTGTATATTCCTCCTGGAAGACATGACACCACTACATCTGGTTTTGGAAATATGTCCATGGAGGATATGATGGCTAAGCAGTTGAAAGGAGTGGAGGCAACCAGCACGGGAGTAACTGAGGTAATAAATGATTTGTCCTCAATGAAGCAATTGGTTTACTCGCATTCTACTGCAATAAGACAGCTGGAGCAATAATTGAGTCAAATTTCAGCTACATTAAATCAAAGAAAAGCTGGCACCTTACCTAGCGACACAGTGTAAAACCCAAGGAACGATGGAACATGTATGACTATTACTACCAGGAGTGGTAAGGTGTTGGAAAATCTAGCCAAAGGTAGGCAAGTGGCCGACGATGTAGTAGATGTTGCCGAACCAGAGGATGCCGAAGAAGCTGAAGAAGGCATCAATGACGTCACCCCTAACGTCCACAGCCCAAAAATATCACCAATCCAAAGCAAGAGGAAAATAAAGTCGTGGAGAAAACTATTCTCCTTCCACCACCACCTTTTCCTCAAAGATTAAAGAAGAGAACTGATGATACCAAGTTCAATAAATTTATGTCAATGTTAAAATAGCTGACCATTAATGTTCCATTGGTTGAGGCGCTGGAGCAGATGCCTGGGTACACTAAATTCATGAAGGACCTTTTAACAAAGAAGCGGGCAGTAAGCTATGAGCCGGCAGATAATATTCATTATTGCAGTGCAATTGCCACAAAGTCCTTAGTACAGAAAAAGACAGACCCTGGTGCTTTCACTATTCCTTACACGGTTGGATCTATGAATTTTGCTAAGGCATTGTGCGATTTGGGAGCAAGCATCAATTTGATGCCACTATCCGTCTACAGAAAGTTAGGGTTGGGCGACCTTACACCAACCAATATGCGGCTCGTGATGGAAGATAGGTCGATAAAACGACCTGTTGGTATCTTAAATGATGTGTTGGTGAAGGTTTCCACCTTCATCTTTCCTGCAGACTTTGTTATTTTAGATAGCGAGGTGGATTCTGAAGTTCCAATAATCTTGGGATGCCCTTTCCTCGCAACTGGAAGTATGCTTATTGACATGAGAGCTAATGAGCTTTTATTTCGGTTGAATGATGAAGTCGTCCGTATTGATGTATGCAAAGCAATGAAGCAGCCCAAAGATATGGATGTGTTCTCCGTAGCTGAAGTTAATTATAAGGATGACAAAGAATTATCGGTAGAAAAGCAGCTTACTGATGAGTAACTATCTGATGAGCTGCTGAATTTTGAGCGTGAGCAGGCTCAAGAACATGAAGAAACTATGTGTGCTCTAACATAAATAGGGTCCTATTCTCATACTCCTAAGCAGCCGGACCTTGATCTTAAGGATCAACCGTCACCAACAGCAAAGACATCCATTGAAGAGCCCCCAGTGCTAGAATCGAAAGAGCTCCCCAATCATCTAAGGTATGCGTTCTTGGGAAGTGGAGATACACTTCCTGTGAGTGTGGCGGATGATTTAAGTGAACAGCACATAGAGGCTCTCTTCTCTGCTCTGAAGCGATACAAGAGAGCTATGGGTTGGACTATTGATGATATAATTGGTATCCCGCCTGGGATATGTATGAACAAGGGTCATCTCGAAGAAGATTGCATGCCTACAAGTAAGCCTCATTGTCGTCTGAATCCATTTAGAAAATGATCCACCATCTATCTCGATGAAGTCTAAGTAAGTGAGATAGCTATGTCATGCAGCGACAATAAATCAAGCACTTGATGGGAGGCAACCCATCGTTTTTAATTGTTTTTTTGTTTTTGTAGGATTTTGTTGAGCCACGACCAAAACTAAGGCGCTTGATGGGAGGCAACCCATCGTTTTAATAGTTTTTTTTGTATTTGACTAAATATAGGTGCAAGAGGTGTAAAGGAGGAGATTAGTTTCAAATTTTGATTTGGAAGTGTTGCATGTTGAAGGTGGTAAGTTAGGAATGAAGAAGCAAAGGGCTGTGGGTTAGGCATTGCTTATGAAAATATAGGCAAAGAACAAGGCAAGGCCTATGTAAATCTAGGCCACGAACAAGGCAAGGCCTATGCTATGGCCTAAGCTCTCAGATTCTAGAGTAACATAGCATAGGCGCCGCCTATGCTCAACAATGCCATAGCATAGGCGCCGCCTATGCAAAAGCCTTTTGTCTCTGAATCTCATATGTCATGGTATAGGTGCTGCCTATGCCTAACAATGCCATAGCATACCTATGTGCAATAATGCTTTGCAAAAAGCGCTGCCTATGCCAAGCATAGACAAAGCATTAGGCGCCGTCTATGGTCACTTTTGGTCTCCAAATCCGATTCCAAATGGGTCAAAACCCGACCCAAGCTTGTCCTATAAATAGAACCTTAGTCTTAACACAAAATTGCATTGCAACTTCACCCTAGGCGCTGCCTAACTCTCCAAATTCTCTCAAAAATTTTCCTTTTGCTCTTTTAACTTTGCAAGAACATCCTCCAAGGCCATCAACCAAGTACAAATGGCACCAAAAGCACGACAAGGAAAGGATAAAGCGACCACCTCACTAAAAGGCCACAAAAGGGGACGAAAAGAGCAAGGAGAATCCTCCTCGCTACAAATTCCTCGCCGCATGTTTGGAATCAAATGGGTCCTAGAGGAACAAGGAAAGGATTGGTATAGGAACAATAAAGAGAAAAAAAATGTTCATGTGGAGTTGATACACAAGGAAAGCCTAGCAAAGAAAGAACCTCGCATGTTGGCCAAGATAATGGCGTTACATCTTGATTTCATCTTCCAAGATATGGGAGAATGTAATCTCGATCTAACATGAGAATTCTATGCCAACTGGTCACCGAAAACTATAGGGAGTGAAGTAAAGATTTGGGGCCAAGTCCTTTAACTAAATGCGGAGTTCTTTAACTCTTTTCTGGGTTTGCCATCTGTTGATCCATCACCACTCAAAGAGCTGTATAACAGACCTACGTACAGGGCAATCAGACACACATTCTGCGGCACAAGATATATGGCACGATGGAGCAGACACAAGGACACCGGTCCGCACAACACCTTTCCATATGCTTCCTTAAATAGGGAAGCTAGGATATGGTTGTGAATAGTCAACTCTTGCCTTATTCCACGGACACAGTACACAAAGATAACATGAGATAGAGTGTGCTTGGTGTACGCATTGATGACGAATTTCCCTATCAACATTGGGGAAATTATTCGATCTACAATGCGTAAGGCTAGACTGCACAAGAGGTCCCACTTCAGCTTTGGCAATCTGTTGACTACAATATTGAGGAAGGAGGACATCAAAGAGGAACCTCCTGATCATAAGCTTCAACACAACCCGAAGAAGGTTGACCTCACAAAGGTTAAAGATGCTGAATCCACGCATGGCGTCAACCTTACCACTGCAGAAAGACATGCTCGCGAAGAAAGCTTCTTCCGCCATTTATATAGCATGACGAGGTTTACCATGATGATCGGGGGTCGTGTTCCAACTGCTGCAGAGCTCCAACAGCTGGATTATGACTACCCAATGAATGAGCATGCGAGGGCGATGTGTGGAGTAGGTGTATTTGTTGAGGAACCTCTTGATTACGATGTGCCAACCGATGATGATCGCCGAATGCCAGACTCCAATGTGGAGGAGAATTCGAATGACGAAGACTCCTATGATGATTCTGATGAAGGGGGTATGACCCCAGACTTAGAAGAGGAGTCCGCCTAATCCAGGTTCTTCTTATTTATTTTTCACTGAGGACAGTGTATCCCGTCTAAGTATGGGGTGCTGGTATTTATAAGTTATACTTCTTTCTCTGCATTTGCTTATTTATGTTTATTTGTTTATTTGTTTTATTTTTAGTAGTCAAATTTTTTTTTGTTAAAAACTTTGCATAAAATTGTTCTGATAGGCAGCATGGTATTGTGATAAGAGTCTGTGATAAAATCATTACTATTGAGATGTTTAGGCTCTAAATGTGACTCATTATGTGATAAGTGTGTGGTTCAATGACTTCATCTGTTTGGTCAAGAGTCTATACTACTCCCAATAAAGTCGACCATGTGCCTTGTGTGTGTGAGGTGATAGTATATTCTGTGTTTGTGGCTGATGCTAGAACTTGTCTGGTGTGTATGTAAAGCGAAATAAAGAATGTAAGTTTAGGAGATGATTTAGGCATTTCTTTGGAAACCTATGATTGTTTACCTTCATTTCATCTACCCAGGGACATCATCCTAGATAACCCCCTTTGAGAAGCCTATTTTCTTTGACAGCCTCATATGTAAGCCCAATCCATTTATTTTTCAAGACCATAATTTGATTCAAATTCCTAAGTGCTTTAAATTGCAAAGTCATGTGACAAAATAAGAGAAAATTGGGTGAGAGTAGTGCCTTAAAGTGAATTGGTACTTGAATTCGTTATGAAAAAAAATGGTTAATATAGAGGTGTGTTATAAAAAGAGAAAGGGAAGAGAGAAAAATGAAAAGAAAAATAAAAAGTTAATTCTGTTCAAAATTGAAAAACAAAAGAGGTAAGAAAGGGTGGTAGATTAAAAGAAAGTAGAAAGGTTGTTTGAAAGAAAGCATAAATGGCATAATGTAATGTATTAAAGCGCTTAGGAACATAGTCACTATTTCTGGCCAAAATAGTCCTACCCGTCCCTTAGCCTACATTACAACCTGTAAAAGACCTATTTGATCCTAGGCTTAGCATTCTGATATTTAGTGGAGCATTACACTAAGGGCAAGCCTATGGTCATCAGTTGCAACATATGAATTCTTTGTGAGAGTGAGAGTATGGAGAATATTGTACCCATGTTTCTAAAAATGCAAAACTTGTGAGAGATTATGGGTAATATCTTGTGTGAGACATACATGGTTGATGAGTTTTGGGTAGTCGTGTATGATTCTTTGTGCCTTAACTTCTTGAATTCAAATTAACCACCATCACGAGTCTATATTAGAGGTTGAATTGTTTCTAGTAGTGATTAGAAAACTACTCTTTGTTAATAATTGTTATGCCTGTCTGGATGAATATTTTGTGTTGTTACTATGAAACCCTAAGTAGATGTTTAGAAGGACATGATATTTTCTTCGAGGACGAACAAAGCTTTAAGTGTGGGGTGTTGATGTTAGGCATATTTACACGCCTAAAGCGCCTTAATTTACCCATATTTTAGCTAAGTTTTGAGGACAAAATATAGAATTCATGCACTTTTAGTCCTTTTTCCTGTAAGTGAGCTAACCAACGTGATTAGCAAGTTTTCAGGTATAAATGATGAAGATTTCAGCATTTTATGGATAACTTGACACCAAAGGAAGCTTCACGAAAGAAGGAAAGAAGAGCTTGGACGCCTAGGGACTAAAAGTGACGCATGGAAAACCTATCCCGGGCAAAAACAGCATTTCCAAAGACTTTGGGGATCAGCAGTAACTTAGTAGGATTAGGATAATGATGCAGTAACTTGTTAGGATTAGGATAAGTACGCAGTAGCCTAGTAGGAATAGGATATGGGTATTATAAATACCCTATTATGCTGAAGTTTTTCATACGGGATACTTCAGACTTCATACTTCTTCAATCAATTACTTTTGATTATTCATTCAACACTTTCAATTCATTCTCTTTCAATTAATTCTTATTACTTTCTCTTTATCAACTTCTAAATTTTTACAACAAGAGAAACACTACTTGCAAGGAATTCACGCCACAAGAACTACCAAAGCATACTTCACGTTAGACTCTTATTTTGGTACGATAATAATGTCTATTGTGATTTCCGTTGCACTCATGAGTAGCTAAACTTCTCTGTTGGGGTTATGGAAGCCTTATGAGACACTATCTATTGCTATGAGTTTGTGAATTCTTGACACGTATGTTTCTTATATCATTATTCTCTTCATCATAATCTAAATTCTTGTGGTTGCAAACATATAGAATACGCCAGTATAGTATTAACTTGTTCGAAAGAAAAGTTACATGTCTGGAAAAGAGATAATGTCAAGGTAATAGGGCACCAACCCCTGTTAAAAAGTTAGTGCTGTAACTGGATTAAACTCTTGGAGAATTTGTACCATTAGATATGCTTTAAGCTCGGAAGAGTTAAAGTGAAATAATCCTTGATGGTCGAAAAACGCCTAGATTTACCATAGAATACGATTCTCTATAAGCGCATGCATGTCTGAATTCAGCATAACTCATAGTCAATAGATACGTACAATTCATAAGGTGGACATAACCCTAACTCTCAATTCTCATAGATCAAAACCAACCAAGCAATCCGTTTTACTCTTCTATTTTTCGTTCTTATGTTACAATTTTGATACTCTTAAATTCACGCTACAATCCCCTTTTTTTTTACGAAACATTCACCAAAAGTCTAATAATCTTTGCTTACTTAGTGACCAAGTATTCCCTGTGGGATTCGACACCCAACCCAGTTGGGTTCTATATTTGACAACGACTACTTACACTCTTACGAGAGCTGTAGTTTGAGCGTTATCACATAGCCAACATCATGGAGTTGCTCCTCATCATCAAGGGGCCCATCAAAGGTCCCAAAATTTCTTGCCTGATCACTCATGTTTTGTGGACACTATTATCTGAGATACTCAACCTACCATCATTGATCATCACTTTCTTTTCGTCATGCATCCACTTAAGCCAAACTTTATCTATAAATCTATCATGTATAACTAATTATGTCCATTAGCTCAAATCATGAAATTACACACCACACACAATAAAAATACACATTTTAGCTCATAGAACTAGGCCTATCATGGGTGAATATTGGTAATTCGACATATAAATACACCCAAGATCACCATCCCACTCTTAAAACCCTATTCTTTCTCAAACAATCAAAATCAATACTACAATCAAATAAACTTCTCATCACAGCCTAGGCGATATGCTTATGCTGGGCACACACAATTCTAACAATAACTTATCAGCTCAAAACAAGTCAAAATACTTTTACGCATATGGGACAATTCTTTTCAAACCTCTTTATCTCAAACGTGAACTTCTAATTTGTTGGCAAACTTAATCAAATCACTTAATCTGAAAACACAGTAAGTACCCAGAATTTATCCACATGCACCATCACAACAAAAAAGTTTTCCCATATCTACTCATAATTTGTCAATGTATAACGTAAGGGGAATATCAAAATTAAGTCACTCACTGTCAACAAAATATTCATACATGATAGATAATGAACCATAAGCTTGCCCTTAGTGTACTACACTACTAATAATTGGATGTTGGGATGAAGGATCAACTGGATCTTTATGGTTACAATGTAGGCTACGGGATAGGTCATAACTATTTAGGAAATAGTGGCTAATCTCCCTAAGCACTTTAATACATCTCGTTATACAATTAAGATCATTCTGTATCATCCCAACTTTACTTTTTCTACCTTCACACATCATTTTGTTTCACCCTAATCTCATTAAGAATAATAACATACACTATGGTGGGAGTATTTTCTTTAACATTATGATTCAATTTTCAGCCCTTCTTCACATATATTTAATGTTATGCACCCCTATGATATCCACCCTCAACTAAAGCTATTTGCCTTGATTGAGGTGCACAATGTCTGAGGCAGACTAGGGCCAAAACAGGTTCATTGTAACACAACACAACTGGGCAAAAAATGGGAATTTCCTTAGAACAAATTTCTCCAACTCCCAACAACCACAACTGTACACACCAATAACTATTACTTTGGGCCTTCACTTTCACACTTCTCTTACTTCAACATTTTATTTTATTTTTCTTGACACACTTTAATCTATTAGATTTACAATAAAGCACTTAGGAGATTTGGATCAAATTAAGGTCTATCAAAGAAGTGATTAGGCTACATATAAGTCTACCAAAACGAATCAAGCTATAGCCTCAATGGGCTAACTGGGGATATGCACAAAGGTAGGTAATTAATGTCTAAAAATTTGGCTATCAACAAAATGCCTACATCATTTCCTACACCAAACATCCTTTATTTCGCTTTGTAAACACACCTGGTAGGTTCTAGAAATTCATATACATGTAGAATAAAAATAAAAGCTCTCACTCTTGATGCATACTAGGAATCAAGTCAGATCCTTATGGTTCCCGATCTTGTTCTTTGTCAAATTCAAATTTAAGCCAACAAACCAAATTACACCTATAGAGATTAAGCATCTAAAATTAACTCCTTTTTAGTTTAAGACATTCTTTTGTGTTAAAATCAATATATTTCAAGTCACCGTGCAAATGGCCCAACACAAAGCACTTCTCCAAAAGTCATGATTGGGTTCTTATCACTCCTCAGCTTCTTAAGACTAAGTACTCTTAATACGGTTGTCATCCATCAATTATATGGGAGGGAAACTAACTATGATGATTTATTTTGCATTACCTTAAGGGCAAAAACACATATTTCCTTAAGGGCAACAACAATAAACACTTTAAACTAATAACAAATAGCCATTTCGAAATATACTAACTATTACCAACCATAATGTTTTGAATAGTTAGAAATGGCCAAGTTTAACATCTAAATAGAAAAATAAAAACCTAAAACATCCAACATAAATAAACACAGAAAAGAGTAGAAGAAATGAGAATTCCACCAGCCACCACATACTTAAAATAAAGCATTGTCCCAGTACTTGCTAAGTAAGTGGAGTATGATATGGGAAAGGACTCCCTGGTCATATGTCATCCATGTCATCATTAGAATATTCATCTCCCAAGTCTGGATCATCAGCACTATTATCCTCCTCCTCCTCTGACTTGTCATTTGAATAATGTAGACGCTACTTCTCATCTATGGGCACATCATTATCTACTAGCTCTACAAAGTTGGGGCCTATCTGTAGCAAGGTCTTGTAATGAAACCCGAGTGGATAGTCTAACTCTACAGCTCTAATCTCCTACTGGGTAGCTGGACGTCCACCAGTCTATAACTAAAGCATCTAAAGCCTATATATTTAGGCAGTGATCTCATCGTTCTGAGCCCAATGCTAGGTCATAGTCAATGCAGAACCATGAGATTCACTCCCCTTTGTACAGGATACATTAGTAGGCTTAGTGATTATCGGTAGCCTATAGTCCAATGTATTTTTCTCAACATCTTAATCTCGCAAAAATCTAGTCAATAAGCCCCAAAATCCATACCTTTGAGCTGGTCTAAGTCGTTCTTTCTTCATACCCGAGAATATTATATCACCTATATTCAAGTCAACATCACCATGCAGTAAAATATAAATTAGACACACCCTATCGCGTGTCACTTCCATCATGTGAATAGCCTGTATTAGATATGAGTAGATAATCTTTGCCCATATTCGAGCCTTCCTATTCATCTGACTGAAGGGTAGTTTGAGGTGAATTCCACATTCTTTCTTGATTGTCCATCTTGATATTGAGTGATTTCCACATAATAAATAGCTGACATTAGAGTATGGAGGTTTGATATACATCAGCTTAAGGGGCTCTACATTAATTTTTTACAGTACCGAGGAGTGAATTCAATGAATGATCATTTAAAGTGATGACCTATCCTCATATATTTACTTCGTCCCTATCACATGGGTCCTAAATAGCAAATAATTCCCTAACAAAGCTCAAGTTGCACTCATGAGGCTGTTCAAATAAGAACTACATCTGTAACTTCTCTATTCGGTAAACTATGATGGGAAATTCTTTCAATAAGTTCTCTCTATGGATGAATCAGTCTTCATTATACTTAGTCTCATCATGCATTACATACTATTTTTATCCAGACTCCACTACCCTTCTATTACCATACCTCCACGCTTACTCAAGAATGTGTGAACCAGAGGATTAGAGGAACTACCACTTTGTCTATTTATTTTTCTAGCTAATTCAGATGTTCCCACCATGGCCTTGCCCTTTTATTATTGACCAGACATATCTCTTGTTAAAGCAAAACATGTAGCAACCACATCAAATAGAGTAAGTATGTTGAACTAGCAAACACTAAGTGTGTGGTGGTGATTAGGAAACCCCACACTTAGTTACTAATACAAATACGTGGGTAGAAAAATTGGGGTACTCAAACTTCCCATCAATTATCAATCTGCAGAGAACACTATCCCATATATTACAACATAATAACTCATCTTTTTTTCAATATACAATGCATACAGTAACCTTCACTTTATCAAAAACAACTTTAAATGTATATAATTTGATATTACCAGAGGATTTCTCCAACATGTACTCACACATTTCCTTACAAAAACATATTTGCACAAGGACATGTATGATTTCACATAGAACATCTCACAAACTAATCAAGGTACAACTATTCCATCCATCTGTTACTGAATAATTTACCTTCATACAACTAGCCTATACATGTAATATTCCACAAAAATTCATGAACTAGCAGATTCTTACATAAATGAATACACAAAAACTAAAATTATTCTCATAATTCATGTAGTACAACACCATATGGCCATTAAACAAATAAACTATAAGCTCCAAGTATGGCTAACATTTGGTCATTTATTTCACCTTAACAAGTAAAAGAATTTAGAGTGGAGTACTTACCTTTGGTATTCTTGAAGAAGATGAGAGATAAGCACCTTTTTTTTTTTAGAACAAAAGATATTTCAAAAAGGAGAATTTTACTAAGGGAATGAAGGGGCGGCATAGGCTAGGGTTGATGAATGAATATGAATTGAAAAATATGGGAGTATATAAAGAAATTAAGGAGTTAGAGTACCAAATTTTTGGTAAATTTACACGGGTCGGGTATGCCCACGCATCGCAGGCTCCACAATGCCTCTCTAAGCATGTGCCATGGGTTTCATCCCCATACTTTTGGCTAGGAACCACGGGCTAATCACCCTCTCTTACTAGAAATCCAATTTTTGGCATGCTTTAAGTCTTTTGGGGAAATTATTTCACACCCCCTTTTCTTTTTCACTCTTGAACCTCTCTGTAGTGAGTATTTTACTTACCTAAATGCTTCCTCTGAGATTGTTTCACTCACTTCTTATATTCCCTTATGTTTCTGAGTTTTTTATCCATGTATACGAAACAAAAACAACATTAACATAAGAAAAAATAGGTTTCTTCCCACTCAGCACCTTAGTTTTGGTTGTGGAACAACACTTCTTTTTGCATTTTTCATTTCTTTTTTTAACAACTAAGAAACAAACTACACTACTACACTGCATTCATGAGTTGCCTCTCATGCAATGCCTTAGTTTACATCGTGGCACAATTCAGCTCGAGTTCACTATCTGCAAAAGTGATGGAAACATTATGTTGATCTCCATATCCGCCAAATAATATAGCACCCATTGTCCATTCACCAAGAATTTCTCATTCTTTTCTTTTTTCCATTGCTCTACAACTCCATGAGGTGTCATTCTCACTTCTTCAAATGGGCCAGACCACTTAGAACACAACTTACTCAGAAATAATTTCAACCTCAAATTGATTTGCAAAATAAGTTGTCAAGGTTAATAAAATCTGTCCAGAATATGCTTTTTTGCTATTTTTTAGTCTTTTCTTTGTACAATTTAGCATTCTCATGAGCATGGATACAAAACTGATCAAGTTCAACCAGCTTCAACAATCACTTCTCACCCGCGACCTTCATATCAAGATTCAACTTTTTTACTGCCTAATAAGCTTGATGCTAAAGCTCAACAGGCAAATGGCAGGCTTTCCCATAAACTAAGTGATATGGATAGGTACCTATGGGAATTTTATAGGCCGCCCTATATGCCCATACTTCATCATCCAGTTGTTCAGCCTAATCCTTTTGCTAACCATTTATTGTTTTTTTCTAATATCGGCTTGATCTCTCGGTTAGAGACTTCTTCTTGGCTACTTGTTTGGGGGTGATACTCAGTGGACACCTTGTTCCTGACACCATATTTAGCCAAAAGATTTTTAAACCAAGTGTGAATAAAATGCATACCTTCATCACTAATGATAGCTCTGGGTGTGCCGAACTGGGGAAAGATATGTTTCGTAACAAACTTTAACACCACTCTTGCTTCATTTGTAGGTAAGGCAGAAACTTATAGCCACTTAGATACACAATCGACTGCCACAAGGATATATAAGTTCTTATTTGATGGTGTGAATATCCCCATAAAATCTATCCCCCAAACATAGAATACCTCAACCTTAAGAATATTGTTTAAAGGCATCTCATGACACCTTGAAATTGTACCTTATTGCTTGCATTGATGATATATCCTCACAAAAGAAACTACATCTGTGAACAATGTTGGCCAAAAAAAGCCTGATGGTAGCACTTTTCTTCCTATTCATTCACCCCCATGATGGCTACCGTAAGGAGATGAATGGTACTTCAGCAACACTTCTTTAGATTCAGTTTTAGACACATACCTAAGCATAATCCCATTAGGACCCTATTTAAAGAGGTAAGGCTCATCACATATGTATGCATGAGAATTATATAGCAGCTTCTTTTTCTGTTGAATGGTAGCTTAGAGAGGGTAAACCTCACACACTAATAAAATCACAATATCTGCATAATAAGAAAACTCAGACACATCAAGTGCTAACAATTTCTCATCTGGAAAATCTTCTCGAATTCAAAGTATATCATCAATAATATGGTCATATTTCTCTAGCCTTGATAGATGATTCACAACTTGATTCTCTCCTCTTTTTTCATCACATACTTCTAGATAAAATTGTTGAAGTAATAGAATCCACCTGATCAACCATGGCTTGGCATCTTTTTTGTTAATCAAATACTTAATTCCAATATGGTCTGTAGACACAATCACCTTCGTGCCCACAAAATATGATCTAAATTTGTCAAAGCATATACAAGCGCTAACATCTCTTTTTCTGAGGCTGTGTAATTAATCTGGGCATTATTTAAGACTTTACTTGCATAATAAATAGAATGAAATACCTTTTCTTTTTACTGCCCCAATACTACTCTCGCAGCCATATCACTGGCATCACACATCAATTCGAATGGTAACGCCCAATCTGGAGAAATCAAAATGGATGTTTTTGTCAGTTTGTTCTTCATCATCTCAAAAGCTTCTTGACAATCCATCCCAAAATCAAACTTATCTTGTTCTTCCAATAGCTTACACATAGGACTTGCAATCTTTGAAAAATCTTAGATAAACCGCCTGTAAAACCCTATATTCCCTAGAAAACTTCTCAATTTCTTCACTGTTACTGAATATGGCATTTTTTCAATTATTTCAACCATGGATATATCCACTTCAATTACTCTACATGACACCATATGACCGAGGACTATTCCTTCTTTGAATAGAAAGTGATATTTTTTCCAATTCAATATAAGGTTCATTTCCTCACAATGAGCTAGGACTCGATCTAGATTTTGAAAGCATACATCAAAAGAGCTACCATAAACAAAGAAATCATCGATAAATACCTCAAAAAATTCTTCCACCATGTCATAGAAAATTTCTATCATTCATTTGTAAAATATTGTGGGTGCATTACAGAGGCCAAAAGGCATGCGTCTGAATGCATATGTGCCATATGGGCAAGTAAAGGTGATATTTTCCTAATATTTTGGTGCTATTGTGATATGATTATACCCTAAGTATCCAAATAAAAAGAAATAGTATTCCTTCCTTGCCAACCTATCCAATATTTGATCAATGAATGGGATAGGACAATGGTCTTTCCTAGTGGCTTCATTCTGCTTTTGGTAGTTGATACATAACCTTCAACCAGTTACCATATGAGTGAGAATCAACTCATTTTCATTGTTGGTGAACATAGTCATACCACCTTTCTTTGGGATATAGTGCACAGGGATGACCCACTTGCAGTAGGAAATGGGATAGATAATCCCAGCATCAAGCCACTTGATGACTTCCTTTTTTACCACTTTCTACATCACTAGATTCAATCTCCATTGTTGTTGCACACTTGCGTTGTAACCTTCTTCCATGTATATATTGTGCATACAAAAAGTTTGATTGATTCCTATGATGTCTGATATCTGCCAGCCAATTGCCTTCTTCCTTCTCGTCAAAACTGCCATTTTTTTCCTTACCTATACATCAGATAAACCTGCAGACATAATAACAAGCAAGGTATGATTATCATTAAGGAATACATATTTTAAGTGTAGAGGAAGAGCCTTGAGCTTTAATTTTAGAGCTTCATCAACTGAAACTTTGGAAGATGGGCCAATTAGCCTATTCAATGGCATAAAAAGAAGCTTTCTCATGTCAATAACCACCAAATTCATAACTTGAACCAATTCAAGCACCTCTATATCACCATAAATATCATGACCCATCAAAGATTGCTAGAGTAGGTCATCAGAAAATAATAAATAGAGCTCGAAATCAACGTCTATAACTGATATAAAAGACAATTCTTTATATATAGCAGGAAACTTCAATGCCTTATATACATCAAAAACCTTCACTTTATTATGCGCTTTCATAATCATGTTCCCTACAGCTACATCAATAAGTGACTATCCTATTACTAGGAATAGCATCCCAAAACCAATGGAACAGCTGGATCAGCTTCAAAATCAAGAATAACAAAGTCAACTGGAAAAATGAGTGATCCCACTTACACAAAGACATCTTCAATAATTTCATCAGGCCTAGAAAGGGACCTATCATCCAACTGCAAAACAATGCTCTTGGGATTGGTACTCCTATGTTTTATCTTTTAGAACCAAGATGTGGGCATAAGATTGATGGTCGCCCCCAATTCACACCATCCATGAGCACTAATGGCCCACCCAATAATGATCTGTAAAGTAAAACTACTTAGATCCTTCATCTTCATGGGTAATTTGTTCTGTATCTTAGATGTGCACTCCTCAGTAACTGTAACTATAGCATACTCTGTCAACCGATTCTTGTTTGCCACTATGTGTTTAAGATACTTTACATATTTTTGAACACTCTGTAGAATATCAACAAGAGGATGATTTATATGAACCTGCTTTATAAGATCCAAAAACTTTATGTAACTTGTCTCTTCTTGTTGCTTTTGCTGCCTTTAAGGAAAGGGTAAAGGTATAGTCTTCTTCTCCACTTGATTTTCATTACTTGCAACTTTTTCTTTGACCTCTTTCTCCTTATTCTTTTTAGGATCATCATCAGTCACTATAGGACTAACCTGCTCTAGTTTTGCCTCCTTTAACTACAAACTACTCTTTGTTATGACTGTATTTACCTTCTTTGGAATTACCTCTGTATCACTTGGTAGACCTCTATGTGGTCTAGTTTTTTGCACACCTACAATCTGACCAAGTTGCAACACTAAATTCCTCGTAATCAACTATTGAGTCTTTATATCCACCTATTGACTCTTTAAATTTTCTTCTATCTATGCTTGATTAGCAAAAAGCTACTTAAAAATCTCCTTTATATTGCTCGTTTGAGTAGTTCCTTGATTACTCTGAACTTGCTATTCTTGATTCTATTGCACTAGCCCCTTATACCTATTATTATTTTGTGCCTGATTTCCACCCCATGAGGAATTGAGATAATTTCTCTAGTTAGGATTATAGGTGTTATGAATGTTCTGTCATCCCTGACGATTCACATTCCCCACATAATTAGTAGAATCTAGATTAACCGCGAAAGCATCTGCTGCGTACTCACTACTTCCACAAACCTCAAACCAAGAATTTACTTATTTGACTGTATTAGTTGTAGTTGCTTCTTGTGGAACCCCCAACTTTATGTTTTTAAACTGAGTAATCATTTGATTTTGCATTGCTACAAGCTTAGCTAATAAAGTAGTGAACTGATCTACCTCTAACATACGTGCAACCTTCTTTAGAGAACTCCTCGAGTCAGTATTCCATTTAGGATTACCTTGTGAAATTTGATTCAGCAATGTGTATAATTCATCATAAGTCTTCTCAAGAGCATGCCCACCTCCTACTGAATCTAAGAGAATTTTGGTATTTGTCTGTAACCCCTCAATGAAAGTATGAACAAAAACATCATTAGATGATAATGGTAAGGACAATTTCTGAGCATACTCTTAAATATCTCCCAAGCTTGGTAGAGGTTTTTTCCTTCTTTCTACCTAAAACTCAGAATTTCACTTCTCAAACATGTTGTCTTCCCTAATAGAGAGAATCGAATAAGAAACTTCTCAGCTAAGTCTTTCTTAGAAGTTATAGAGAGTGGTGTTCAACATGTAACCATCTCTTCTCTTCCCCCAATAAACAAAAGGGGAAGAGAGTCAATCTAACATAATCAATATTCACCCCTTAGGAATGTAGGTATTGGTTATTTTCAAGAACGTCTGTATGTGTTGTTATGGGTATTCATATGAAAATCTGGCTAATTACCCAACTGAATTTAGCAACAGCACCATATTTTGCTTCAACACAAATTGACTGCCTAGCTCAAGCTTGTGAATAATATTAGTAGCATGGTTCGTGAGAGAGATTGCCACCTAACAAATAGGTATAGCGGCTATTTGAGCAGGAGCATTTGGAACAACCATAGCTGGAATACATCCAGTATTTGGATCAACTGAATCATTTGGATTAACAAGATTAGGATCTGTATGTTCATCCATTTAAACTTATTGGATTGGATACTAAGCTCTTTGCCTTTGTTGAAAAACCAGTTATTGTTCTAAATAAGCCTCTACCAACTCTCTATCTCTCACTAGTCCTATATTCATCTAGTCCTGCAAAAAGTCAGCCGCTAAGATCAAGTTGTTAACACTTAAACATACTATCAGTAACAAAAAATTTAGCAAATTACTAATTATACTAGTCCCCGATAATGGCACCAAAAACTTATTGCGATCTATCACACGTGAAAGTGAATGCTATCATACAAGTAATATAGAGACTTAAATAGTCAGATGCCATACCCATGAGGACTATGCAACTAGTATTTTAACCAACTTTAGTTTTAGACAAAGAGGTATTAAGTGTGTAAAGTATCAAGACGATTTTTGAAGATTTGAGTGAAAATGTAAATAAATAAGAAATAAAAATTTGTGACAATAGCAAAAAAAGCAAAGGTTGTAAATAGTAATGATGAGAATTCCAGGGTTAAGGCATATCTAAAAATCTTACAAATCTCTATTCTTATCATTGTCTAGTTGGTTATCGGATTGATTCACAGGCTTTATAAAATGATCATGGTCTCCTGACCTCTTATCTTTTTCCTATATGAACTTTGCAACTACATCATTGAGCGGGGATGCAATAATCTATTTAGATGTATAAGGCTATCTTCCTGCCATTGAACCAAACAAGGGTTTTAGGTATATCCCTATCCTAGATGCTAATTCAAATTGTCTATTTTATAAAAGGCTGAGAACCTTGCTCCTTAATCTCTCTGTTCTATTCTACAATTCTCCTCCTAGATTCACATAGAAATATAAATTTATTCTAATGGTGGCCACTCATCAAAATATTAAGCAGATGATAATCCAACAATAACTACGATAAAGAATATCAAAGAGTAATTATATTCTTGGCCTCAATCCCAAAACAAGGGTGTTTATCCACTCATATTTGAATTCAACATCATAAACAAATAATTAAACATACCAAAAATTAAAATTGAAAGAAAGAAGTTCAAAGAAATTCTATGAACCCAAAAACAGAGATTTTGTTGTTTTTCCACCGTTGCTATGCTTTAAAAAGTATCCTAATTTTGTTTCCTATTTTGGCTTTTATACTCGAACAATTTAAGCTTGGGGTGGACACCAAAATGAATCGCGTGCATCACTTTTGTGAGATAGAGCGTGCATCACACGTTATACCACATCATAATAGAGCCCGTATCGCGGGCTAATTGCACACACTCATTGGAATTACCCTTCAAATATTTCTCTAAGGAAAAAGAGCACTTTTTAGAGCACGCATCTTGGGCTAATTGCATACAGACTCTAGAATTCATATTCACAATTCTCACTAAGGCATGGATCCCATAAAATGGATCCCACATCGTGGGCTTACGCGTTCCTCCACTAGAAATTGTCTCCAATTATTTTTATAGGAACTGAACTTTTTCCTTTTAGCTCATTGCTCTGCTACCTGATCCAACCATACAAGATTCATTTCCAACTCCTTATAGTGTTCATGATACTTAATATACTCAATCTACAATCATCGATCATCACTTTTTTTTTATCACGCATCTACTTGAGCCAAACTTTACCAAAAAATCTGTCCTACAAAACTAATCATGTGCATTAGCTCAAATCATGAAACTACACACAACACACAATAAAAATACATATTTTAGCTCATAGAACTAGGCCTATCATGGGTAAATATTGGTACATAAACATACAAATACGCCAAAGATCAACCCACAATTTCAAAACCATCATTAAATCATGAAAAATCACATGTAAACCATGTGAAAAAAATATTCAACAACAACAATTCTAAACCCTCAACCCATGTTATAAAACCAACGTGAATATCTCATGAACAATACTTTAAAACATGTTATTTTAACAAATTAACAATGATAGAAGAGTAACATGCCTTAAACACCAAAAACTTTAAAGAGAAATTGACCCTTCAGACCTTAAATGACCAACATGTTGAAACCCTAGCTTGACCTGCTTGAGGAAATTTAGAGAGCCTTTTGGAGTGTTTGAGAAGTTAGATTTGTTTATGAGTGCTAATGACACCCTAAAGAGGCTATAAGATGTGGGTTTTAATTTGGGTAATAGGGGAAATATCCAAAATGCCCTTAACTTAAAGGCTTAAAAAGTTTCCCCATTGACTACGGATCAACCAGCGACTCATAGCCACTCCTTACGTCTCATCACCACAGGTTGTAACCAAGATAGTTTCTGATGCCACTCATAATTAGACTCTACGACTTATAGAGTCCAATCATAGTCAATACAAAACCCAATTGGGTAAACACTGTATATCCTACTATTTTCACCCAATGACTCTTAATAAGTCCTATAGCTCGAGTCCCCAAGTCATTAAGACAGCAACTCATGCATTATTCACTGGACACCTTATGACTAGGGTCACCTAACCTGTCAATACATATTATGACTCATCAGATAAGTCATTTCTATAGGAGAAAGCTCAGAACTCAGAAAATTTTTTGGGACCAAAACTTGGGTCATTACAAAAGTCCACCTGCCAAACCTTTAATTATTAAACCGCTCAACTAGAACTTAAGTTATTTACTTAACATCTTTATTACTTTTTATTAGGTGAGATTAATACTTTGCCAATCATTGTTATAGATAATCTATTGCCTTTGCAAGTGGAGGCTTTGAAGTTCATTATAAAAAGGTTTGTCTAGGCTATTGGGTGGACCATAGTAGATATCATCGGGATTGCTCCCAAAATTGTGTCCCACATAATTAAATTAGAGGTTGATCATATGCCTAGTATAGAACACCAATAAAGGCTTAACCTACCAATGCAAGAGGTAGTCAAGAAGAAGATTATCATATGGCTTGATATGGGTGTTTTCTACCCGATTTCAAATAGTACATGGGTTAGTCCAATCAAAAATATACTCGTGAAGGGTGGTATGATAGTAGTCCTAAATAAAAATAATGATCTTGTGCCTATTCATCCAACCACGGTTTGGAGGGTATGTATGGATTATTAAAAATTAAATTCTTGGATTGAAAAAAGATCATTTTCCTATGCTTTTCATGGACTAAATGTTGGATAAATTATATGAGCGCAGATGATATTATTTTCTTGATAGTTATTTGGGTTATAATCGAATTTGTGCTTCTACTGAAGATCAAGAGAATACCATATTTACATGTCTCTGCGGGACCTTTGCCTTAAAACATATGCACCTTGTGCTATGAATTGCACCCTACCTTTATGTTGTCTATATTCTCTGACATGGTAGAGAATACCATAGAAGTGTTCATGGATACTTTTTTATGGTTGAGTAAGGTCCTTGAGCGGTGCATGGAGACAAAAATTATTTTGAATAGGGAAAATTTTTCATTCATGGTCAAAGAGGGAATCATGCTTGGCCATAAGATTTTAGCAAATGTCATCCAAGTCAATCAAGAAAAGGTAGAAGTAATTATTAAATTACCTCCACCCATTCTGTCTGAGGTATTAGAAGTTTTCTTGGCCACATCGATTTATATAGGCATTTTATCAAGGATTTCTCAGACATTTTTCACCCTTAGTGCAAACTTCTTGAAAAGGAGGAGAAGCTTGAATTTGATGGTGATTGTTTAAGAGATTTTAATTGTCTCAAGGAGCTTCTTGTATGGCTCCTATCATATTGGCTCCAAATTGGTCCATACATTTGAAGTAATATGTGATGCAAGTGTTGTTGCCTTAGGTGCAGTGTTGGGCCAAAGAAAATAAAGTTGTTCCACCTAATCTACTATGCTAGCAAATTGTTGAATAATGTCCAACATAACTATTTGGTTATGGAACAAGAGTTGCTTGTGGTGGTCTATTCTTTTAAAAAAATTTGGGCCTATTTGTTGGGTATGAAAGTAGTTGTACACATGGAGCATGTATCACTTAGATATCTCATAGTGAAGAAAGTGGAAAAACACCAATTGATTTGGTGGATATTTCTCCTACAAGTATTTGATTTTTAGGTGATGGACTAAAAGGGTTCTGAAAATCAATTAGCCAACCACCTCTCTAACCTTGATACCAATCATGAAAAGCTGGATGAGATCAAAATTGAAGCCATCTTCCCAAATGAACTAGTGATGTCACTTTATGGAAATATGGAGCCTTGGTATGTGGAGTATGCTAATTACATTATGAGTGGCTTGATTCCTGATAATATCAATCATTATCAAAGGAATTGGTGATCGTTTAATGTAAATAAATACCTTTGGGATGAATCATACTTGTTTAGAGAGTATACAGATGAAATAATTCTTCGGTGTGTCATAGATTTGAAAATGTGGGCTACTCTTGAGGCTTTCCACTCATTGAAATTCAAGAGGGGGTGAATAGAAAATTTTCAGAGTCAACTACTGACTCTTCTCAGTCGACTCATCTGCAGATCAGCACACTTTACAAGACAGATTAGATTTGAAAAAATTAAGTGAATAAATAATTAAATAGAATGTAAAGACACCGAGATTGATCCTTGTTTGGAACACCAATGTGGTGCCTACTTCTAGTACCCTTAGGTTTCTAAGTTTCCTTCGATTGTTCAATGTCGGGCTTGAGTACAATGATGAGAAACAAGTTTTGCAGACTTATTTTGCTCTTCAGATCTTGTGACACAGCTTCAGTTGATGTTACAAAGTTGAATTGATCCTACTCTTTATATAATAATTGTAAAGTAAATGTTATAAAGCCTTGTGAGACTAAGATTGAGAAACTTTGATATTCTTCTTTGAAAGTTGCACAACTTATGTCCACATTCAGTCTTCCTCTTTTATAGTTTTCAGCTGCTACTCTTCATAAGGAAACCCAAGAGATTTCTTCTCAATCAAGGATTTGAGTAGATTTCTTTATTGAATAATGTATCCATATGATATGTCCAAATATGTCTTTTACTCCTATCCATAATAGATATGTCCATGATCTTTTCTTCCTTTTGTTCTTATAGTAATTAATTCTATTTCGAGATTGTTTTTGATTTTTCATTCCTATTACTTTGTAGTCATTTGATTTGATTTTCTGCATTTCTAGGACTGAGATTTTCATTCTTTTGATTTTCATTTTGATTGATTTATTTGGATGTTGCGGATCATGTTTTAATGTCCTTTTATTCTTGGGGCCAGCATCCTTACTTTCTTCTTCATCCTTCCATCATTGGTGGTCCTCCAATATCCTGCAAAGATCTACTTATTGGTTTGTCATTATTAAAATGTAAACTTAGGAAGCTAATAATCTCCCCTTTTTTGATAATGACAAATGAGTGTAAACATCACTTGACTTCCCTATCTGTCGGCTTGCTCCCCCTGACTTGTATATGTTTCTTAAATATTGGTCGACTTTCGTTTATCATCAGTCGGCTTGCTCCCCTAACTAGTGGTCAACTTTCTTATGTTCTTGTCTTTCTCCCCTAACTAGTGGGCTCTTCCTGAGTTCCTTATGTTCTTGTCTTTCTCCCTTACAAAACAAGTGGCAGAGATACATATGAAATAATATATTAACTAGGTAGAGCAAAAATAATGGGGTAGTTAGAGTGCAAAAAATTTTCTTATTAACACAAGGTAGAGGACCCTCTTTTGAATAAAATAAAAGTTATCATTGTTCATTGCCTCTTGAGAAAGTGGGTACAAGTGTTATGCATGTTATGACAGAAGGTGTCGTAATATTTTTCAATGTTTTTGAAGAAGGGGGAATAGGAATGTTGGACAAAAATAGAAAGATCATTATTGGAGGAGTGGAATTGGGTCTTGAGGGAATCTATTCGGGTGAACATCCGAGTGAACAATTTTATGCCCCCTATTTGAACCCTTTAAGAGACAACTGAACCTTGCCTATGTCTATGCTGGTACTTTTCCTGAGATCTAGAAGTGTAGAAGTCGACTCCTATAACAACGCAACATTTTCATTGATGGCCTTAAGTCGATCCTTAATCTCCTCCAGCTCTTTCAAAATAGGCATCATAGGGTTAAAGACAGATTTTCTTACCATGGGAATATTTGACCTTGCCCAAGCAGAATTCTTTTTGCACCCTTCCTCTTCAACCAAGACATACCCCATACTTGCAAACATCTTGGAGTCATAAGTGGTAGTAACTTCCACTAGGGTTTTAGCAAATAGATCAATGGATTAATATTTAAGAATCCAAGTAATGAGCAGGCCGTATGGTAAACTGGCAGAAGTATGAGCATCGGCTGGACTTTCAATTATGTACTCACGCATTTGGGTTGCCCAATTGATTTTGATTATCTTAACCAAGCAATACAGTACAAAAATGTCACGACTAGTGACATTTCTTAGAGATCCTTTCTGGGGAATCACAGTAGTAAAAATTATGTAAGCCATAGTAAAAAAACTTGAAACAAAGGGAAAGGGGACCAAAACTGGTTGAAGCAGAGTCAGTGTCCGACAAAAAATTCTTGGCCTCTTCATAGATGGCTTCAAAATCATCAGGCCAGTTACCATTAATCAAGCATATATGACCGAAGAACTTAGTATCAATGTCATTCTCAAACAAAAAATAATTTGCAGTGATTCTCATTCCAAGCACGAGAATCATGAGTTTACCACTATTATGGGAGAGGTGAAGATTTTCATAAAATATGTTAACTATATCATGATTTACCAGAAGTCCACAGAGATGAACAATAAGGGACAAATCTGAAAACTTAAAAAAGCGATTGATATTACAGGAATACTCTTTTAATATATGGATATTGACAATGTGATCAAGTAGAATAGAGCGACTCTTAGAGACAAGGAATTTCTTTTTGTGGGAGCATGTCTAGAACTTATGCGTATCCTCTAGTGGAAGAGAAAAAGGAGGTTTTGGATAAGGTTTTTGATAAAGGTAGATGGACAGGAATTAGGATGACTTCTCCTGATGTGAGTTGACTAAGAGTCCATTTAGGAATCATCAAAGGACTCAGAGAGACAAACAGAACTATCAGGGAGGGATTTAGGAAGAGATTTGGACAAAGATACCATTGATCAAGTTTTTGTGATGGGAGAGAGGGAAGGGGGATTTTTTGTTAAAGAAGGAAGATATGAAAATGTTAGGTCGGTTAGGATAACTTGAGGAGAGATAGGGTAGGTATGTGATTGTTGAAAAAGATCGATAAGGAGAAGCTGAAGAGGGGTAAGGGAAAGAACGGTTGATAGAGGTGAAAGGGTAGTAGTCGAAGGAGTTTTAGGAAAGTAAAGGGTTGTAGAGGTGGTAATAATGGTGTGAAAAACGGAGAGGGTAATGATGACTTCCCTTTTGAAAATCAAAAAAATTTAAGACATTCACAAAAAAAAATTGTCCAAAATAAATCCCACAAGTCATTGATACTAAGAATACCAAGTCATTTTCTAAGATAACAAAATCTATCTCCAATAGGGGTTTAGTAAAATATCTTCCAGTTGATTTTCAGAATCAACAAATGTTAAGAAAAATCACCATTTTCCACATGATCACGAATAAAATAATGCTTGATATTAATGTGTTTTGCACTAGAATGATGCATAGTAAATTTAGATAGACTAATAGCGATGGTATTATGCAGATAATAGGAATAGATTCAAAAGACAAATTAAAATCAAGTAGTTGATGCATAATCCATAAAATTTGAGTCCCACAACTTCCAACAGCTATGTATTCGGCTTTAGTTAGTTGAAGTTTGCTTCTTGTTGTGCTAGGAAATTAGGGCATCACCAAGATTTTAATAGGTTCCACTAGTTCTTTTTCTATCACTTTATCACCTACAAAGTTAGCATCTAAATATCCAATTAAGTTGAAATAGGAAAATCAAGGATACCATAGTCTAATATCTTGTGTTTCTATAAGGTATCAGATGATCCTTTTAACGGTAGTCAGATGAGACTCTTTGGGAGTCGACTGGAACCCAACACACTTACATATGCTGAACTTGATGTCTGGGCGATTGGCATTCAGGTATAGTAGTGATCCAATCATTCCCCTGTACATATTCTCATAAAATTCTTACCAAATGCGTTTGAATCAAGTCTTGTGGATGGGCTCATTGAAGTTCCATAGGCCTTTCCTTTTTCCATACCAGATTTTTCAATGAGTTCCTTCATGTACTTGGCTTAACTGATAAAAGTGCCTTTGGAAGTTTGTTTTATTTGTAATCCCATAAAGAATGTAAGTTCACCCATAAGACTCATTTCAAATTCACCTTTCATCAAGTTAGCAAAATTCTCACACATAGAGATATTAGAACTACCAAAAATGATATCATCGATGTAAATTTGCATGATGAGAAGATTTGAATCAAGATTCTGTATGAACAGAGTTTTATCAATTTTACCCCTTTGAAAATTGTTATTTAGTAAGAAAGTACTCAATCTCTCATACCAAGCCTTTGGAGCTAATTTGAGGTCGTAGAGTGCTTTTGATAATTTAAAAATATAGTATGGACATGACGGATTTTCAAACCGAGGGGTCTGTTTAACAAAAATTTCTTCATGAATAAAACTATTTAAGAAGACACTTTTAACATCCATTTGATATAGCTTAAAACATTTGAAGGAAACAAAAGCTAATAAACATTGAATTGACTCTAACCTCGCCACAGGGGCAAAGACTCATCATAATCAATACCTTCTAGTTGGGAATAGCCTTGAGCTACAAGTCTGGCTTTATTTCTGATAACCTTACCTTCTTCATTTAGTTTTTTCCTGTAGACCCATCTAGTTCTAATCACTGAGTAGTTTCTCTGTATTTCAACCAAGGTCCAAACTTGATTTTGTTCAAACTAGTCCAATTCTTCCATAATATTTGTGACCCATGGTTCATATTTGTAATGCCCCAGTCTGGTACCCCAGATGCTACATGGTGCTCATAATTCTGAAGGACCATAAGCTAACCCTTGACTGATATCTATAACTAAGAACTAAATAATACACAATTAAAATATAGACAACTGGTGAAAAACATGCCATAAGGTTCAAAAACTGAAATACAATCGAAAAAATAGAATACTAGTACAACTGTCTGAACATCTAATCTGAAAGCCTCTAAATTGTCTGAACTGTGGAATTAATAGGACAATCCGCCAACTAAACCCATCTACTAAAATACTGAATCTAGTAATATAATGAAATAATAGAACATCCTCAAATGATGAGAACTTACTGCTTACTACTGCTACTGGCTGAATCTGGACTGCTAAGGGTGCTCTAGATCTCGAACTTCTGAACCTATGATATAAAACACCATAGCATAGAAAAGTGTGCGTCAGTATATGATAATGTAATGGTATGATATATGAGGTAAGGCTAAATACAGGGGTTCATATTCATGAAAAATATTGACTAAATAATCTGAGTATACTGAATGAGGGTACATGCATAAATGCACAAACTATAACTGAAATCATAGGAACACTGAATAACAAAATCTAAAAACTATATTTTTTATAAATGAGTCTACTGATACTGATATCTGATTGACTAAGGTTGATATCATTCCTATCTAGTGGGTGATCTCTGAATAAACTGATGATGAAGAATATTAACTGAATCTGAGATCAGTCCTATCTAGCAGGTGATCTATGAATCTAATAGTACTAATACTAATACTACTTGAATAAATCTAAGATCAGTCCTATCTAGTGGGTGATCTCTATATCCGTTGATAATACTATTGAGTGATTGTATCTAAGAGTCCGAAATTTGTGCTACTGAGCAAAGTTTTTTTACTAAGATTGATTCAAAAGCTTAGACTGTCATCTAACTAACATGCCCGGAATCTGAACTAGTGATGTCTAACCTATAAATTCAGCTAGAAGGGTGTCAGTCCCATGCCACTAGTAAAGACAACTGCTATGGAGTCAGTCCTAATCTAGCGGGTGAACCCTAAAATCAGTCCTACATTAGCGGGTGATCCCTGAGTATACTAGTCCTATCTAGAGGGTAACATCTCATAACTTACACTGGATAGGTAGTTCTGGAACATAGGGATTGCTTCTAGGGATCCCAATCCTATCTAACGAGTAAGTCCATATCCCTAGGCTCGCTCGGTGCTGAGTCCTACTCCCAACTGAAAGACACTGAACTTTCCTACTTCATACTAAGCTTGACTGAGTTGTTACTGATCGTATAGTTTAAATGAACAAAACTAAATTACTGAGTTTCATTGGCTGATGGAACACTACTGAATTCTATTAAATGACTGAATGCTACTAAGATCTAAATTAATTTACTGAGCTGGACTAAATTGATACTGAGATTACTGAATTTTCCTAAGTTTTGTAATTGACTGAGTTCTACTGATTGTAGAATGACTGAGATTATCTTGAAAACTGACACTGGCTCTAGGTATCATCTAAATTGTTGAGTATTAAATACCCCCAGGACTAGATAGCATAAACAAGAATAAACCATGGCAAGTCTTGAATAACATGACAATATTTTATCATTCACAATACAATCAATGAGGCAGCTCTTCAAGCACTTGAAAGTCTTAAACTTATGCATGGATAGGAATGCATACAATTGTCTCATAATTCATTCACTATAGCCTTTCAACATACAACATGCATTATCTTCTACATAAATGGGAACTATATGTTTACATGCTATAATGTAATGCCCCGCACTTTCATAAGCTAGAAAGCGAACCATTGTTCGTAAATGTGAAACTCCCAATTCTGTTAGCCATATTTAGGAACATGAATTACCAAGAGTACCCTAGTTATAAGAGAGCTTATGATGTATTAGGTGTGGTTATATGAGTTACCTAGGGTAGCACAAGCTAAGAGTTTCAAAATCCATCAAGTTTTAGTGTTTGAATTTGTAAGGGTCATCTTTGAATGAGTATAACTTGATAAATATATAGTATTTATGCATATTTTTACCCACCAACTTATATAGAATTGAATTATATTTCCAACGATACCGATTTCATCAAAATCCAACACTAGAGCAAGGAGTTATGGCTTTTTGAAGTAGAGTGCATTGCCTAACCAATCGCACATGATTACTGGAATAGATGTGCGATAAGCAATGCGGCACATACCTAAATGTATGAGATAATCAATGCGACCTTATACTTAAATGTGTGTGATAAGCAATGTGGCACATACGTAAATGTATGCAATAAGTAATGTGGTGCACACTTCGTGTTTCAGGTAGTAAAAATACTTCTTTTTGAGTTATTTTGAGAGAAATTAAGTCTTTTGGAATTCCTCACACACCCTTAAACTTGACCTTACAAATTTAATAGAATCTAAACACATCATAACCCTATTATCAATCTAAGTTCATCATCTAAGATCACTAAAGGAGAAAAACAACTAAGGTTGCACAATCAACATTAAGGGTCCAATATTTCAATGAATCCATTACCATAAAGGTATGTGGGGTTTTCAACAAGAACATCCTTTCGTTCTTGTGCCCAAAAATTTGTATTATTTTATGAAGATACATGATTTTACTTCTTTAATTATGAATTTGAAATGGAAACTATTATCCTATATTCTTGTTCAAGAAACTATGATATTTTTGTGATGTCTTAAAGATAAGTTCCGTGAGTTTTGATGTTAATATCATGTTTCAAGTTGAATTTCCATATTTTCATATGAGTTATACTTGTTTCCTATACAAAGTATAAATCTTGAAATGTTTTGCTCAAGTGTTGATATATGGGATTTAAACCCTCTTTGAGATTATGATCTTTGGTGAAGTAATGTGTTATACACACCTTGATATTTGAATGATTTGACCTTTTGGTCTTGAAAGAGTTATTTTTGAACTCGAATGAGAAAAGAAATCCATATGTTGATTTATTATAAAAAGGGGTAGCACGATGGCTCCCGATATGAATTGTTAAATTATGTTGTTGTGGATTTTCTTTTGAAATGATCTGAGCTAAGTCCAAGAGTAGTATTTAGCACCGAGTGAGAGGTATAGCTGTGATTGGTACTCCCCTAGAACTCCGTGCCCCCGTAGGATATGAGCCTAAGGTTGATTGATGTAGTGATCAGTAGTGAACAAAATATTAAGGTCCTACTCTGATGGCAAGGATAGGATAGCTCTCTCCAATGTGGGTTAGACGTTAGACTCCATGTAGCTCACATGAATTATGTCGATTATAAGAGACTCCCAGTGTGTGTGTATTCTTCTGATTGGGATGAAAAATGTAATAGCTTGAAAGTGTGAGTTGAGAAAGTTATCTTTTTTGAAGAATTTGATGAATATTTCTATATCTTAAAGAGAATTGTTATGAAAGCTACTCATTTTGATGACTTAAAAGTGATTATGAAAGTGATTGGGATTTACTATGATGACTCACATGTTTTCACCGATGTGTTTTACTCTATGGTGATTATGCTGATTTTATTTTGAGCTATGTGAGTCTCTTATTACATTATGCATATTTTCCAATGAATATTAGTGATATAGGACTTTTATGAAAACTTGCATACACCCTCATATACTCGTTCCATATTCCATGGTACTGACCTATGTATTCGTAAGTGGGCTACATTTTCCCTATAATGTAGGTCCAGGTGCTCATTCCCAGGCTGAACATGATTCTCTGAGTACATTGGTCTATATTTTCTGCAATGGTAAGTCCTCATGGTTTGAGGACTAGTTATTTCAGATTTCACTCTTTTATTTTGAGTTATCATTTTATTCCTTGATGTTAGGGTCAGTTGGGGTCTGTCCCAATGGCTCAGTGTTATACAGTTTAGTAGAGGCTTGTCAGACTAGATGGTTAGATTGATCAGTCTTGTGGAGAGGTCGTATTTTTTTACTTTCCGCATCTCTTTCATCTTGAATTATGATATTATGGAGAATATCTTGATGTTTGATTATAGTAATCCTATCGATGAGTATTAAATGGTATGAAAATGCCTAAAAGGGTTAGTTTGGGGCTACTTATAGCCTTAAGCACCGTGTGACACTTTGGGATCCATTTTTGGGGTGTTACATATAATGGCACTACTTCATTCATATAGGCATTTAATCGAACATATGGGAAGCATGCTTTGGTTATACAACAATTACCACATCTAAGTATCATGGCTATATCAATAAACTTGCAACTTAAAGGGTTTATTATGAACATTATGCAATTCATCACATACTAGGTTCAACTCTTGAAACTCATAATCTAAAACGTGAATCAACCCCCAACAACAACATGAACATGAATTTCAATTCACATAAATCATGAGAATCATAAAATTAAAATCTTTGAATTTAGAAAGAATTCTTGAAATTCATGGGTGGAAAGGACCCATGAATCAATATCTAATATACCTGGAAATCAAGATTCTTGAATTTCTTGAAGTCTCTAGGAGGGATTCTTGAGATTGCTTTTGAAACTTGTGGGCTAGGATTTTTTTTTTAATCTTTGAGAGAGAATGCTTTTGTTCTTGATAAATAGAAAAAATAAATGAGCAATTTTGGCTATGAAGGGTTTAAATCCCGTGTATAGACTGATTGGGGTTTTAGGGAAATTACTAAATGGTTCCTGAAATTTAAATAACAAAACCTGAACTAAAATCCTAATTTTTCACATTGGCGCGACGTGGTAGAAATCGCGTTGGTGCACTGGAATTTGACAATTTTGAAATTGAACCTTGGTACAACGTTCCATAATCATGAAGGATCACTGCATTTTGATGAAAGCCATTTTGGTTGGCTCCACGATGCGCTAAAGTACCAGGTGGTACACTGTCTTACTAAAATGGCTCCAACTCTTTGCCCGAGTGTTGGATTTGGGCTAATTTGGTATTTATGGAAAGCTTATTCAATTTCCCACATGATAAAAAGTCAAAATCTTGAAAATGCCATAGGTAATAAAAAGGTATTCATCTATGAATAAAGATCTTTAATGTTCTGGAGACAAATCCAAGCTATGTAGAAGTACGGGGTATTACAATCTTTAAGGGACTCATCAGTTTTCTTTGGTTCAATTTGATACATCAGGGAAATATATTCTTGTCTTCTCAAAGATGCTCTTGTCTACACTCTATCCTCTGGATTTTCAATGATGAGTTTGTTTAGATGGCTAGCATTGTGTTCCCATTCTCTTGGAACACTTGGTTTTACTATTTCTTCAGTAGGAGTCGACTTTAGAGAGGGTGTGTTTTACTCTTCTTATGATGGCTCAGTGGTTGTGCTATTATTTTCTCAAGACTATATATTACTCGCCTATTTTTCATCAATACTTAAACTCATAGGGTGGTGATTAGATTCATCAAAAATAATATGCGTAGATACCTCAACACATAAAGTTTTTTTTATTAAAGGCCCTATAAGCACTACTAGTGGGAGGGTACCCAAGGAAAATTCCTTTATCACTTTATAGATCAAATTTTCCCAAGTTATTCTTACCATTATAGTGAATAAAATATTTATAGCCGAAAGGATGGAAATAGCTTATGTTGGGCTTCTTTCCTCTCCAGAGTTCATAAGATATTTCCTTTCGAATAGGTATGATCGAGCATCTATTGATGATGTGGCATATTATGCTTACTGATTCTACCTAAAAATGATCTGGGAGATTATGTTCTAGCATCATAGTCCTAGCAGTTTCCTAAAAAGACCAATTCTTTTGCTCTACTACACCATTTTGCTGAGGAGATCGGGTTAAGGAGAAGTTCTGAGAGTCATCTGTTCTAACCACAATACTCCTTAAATGCCTTATTTTGGAATTATCCTCCATGATCATTGTGAACATAAGTAATGAGTTTTCCAGCCTCTCTCTATACCTTTCTATAAAAAATCTCAAAGTTTGTGAAATCCTCATTTTTATGAGCAGGAAATAATACCCAAGTAAATCTTGAATAATCATCAACTATAAGAAAGACATATCTCTTTCCATCAATGCTTGTAGTCTTGGTGGGGCCAAATAGATCCATTTGGATTGTTTGAAGAGGTTTGGTAGTAGAGACAATGTCTTTGACTTTGAACAATATATGAGTCTGTTTAACTAGTTGGTAGGCATCACATATGTGATCCTTTTCAAACTTGGGTTTTGGAAGACCTTTCACTAATTCCAGTCTGGACAATTTCTCAATAATATTTATACTAGTATGCCCAAGCTTTTTGTGCCACAACAAAGTATCATTAGTTTGCACAGTGAGGCGAGTTAAGGTAGCAAAGTCAGGACTATTTAGGACATAAATATTATCAATGTGTTAACTGATTAGCAGGATGTCTCTTTTGTAGTGTTTGAATGAGCAATTTTCAACTTTGAAGAAAACTCTAAAGTTGGTTGTGGTCGCCTAACTCTAAAGTTTTTCCTTTTCTACTTTTTGTTTAAATCGAGCTTCACAGTTTTTTCTCTAAAGCGAGCATGTTATATTCATCTATAGTTTTTAAAGCTCATAAGTTATCATATCTAAATTATATTCAAGAGTATTACAATTATTACAATCATGTAGTCTTACCTCGATGGATTCACCCATTGCCATAAAGCATATATTGGCGGCTTTTATTTCTTCTTCAGTTTTATATTTATCACTCCAGGCTCTAAAATTTTGATTCTTCCTGAATGTTCTTTTTTTTAGTTCAGGACAATTTTGTTTGAAGTGGCCAGGCCTTCCATAGTAGTAGTAGCAATCATCATTTCTAGTGGAGTCATTATTTTTGGCTCCTTGGGATCTTTGTTATCTCTGTCTCATGATCTTCCTTACTCCATGGTTAATGAGGGTCATTTCATTGCTATGAACATCTTACAATATGCCCTTTTCTTCAGTTAGAATAGCGTTGAAGGATACTAGTTTCTTCTTTGTCTTTTTATGGTACCTATTAAAATAATTCTATTCATATGCATTCTGGTTACCTTGTATTTTGACATATATCATGTTGTGTAGATCTTTATCTTCCAGAATAGCAGCTTTGGTTTCCCAAATATTTGGAAGACTTTATACCAACTTTTGTACTTCCAGGCTATAAGGATAGATCATCCCAGTGATTTTATTTCACATACGATCTTACTAAACCTAGAAAACATTGTTTCATTGTTCTCATTCTCTTCCATTTTGATAAACTCATATTTGTTGACCAGGGCAGCGATCTTTGACTTTATGACTTTGGTGGTCCTTGTTTCAATTTATATAATGTATACTTTAAACCAAAGCATACAATATAAGACAAAAAAATTTCTTAAATATATGATGTGAAGCATGTCATAATATATATTTTTGTAGTTATATGAGCTAATATTTGATTATTTCCTTCATTCACTTTTACTAGTTAACAATTTTTCATATCCTTAAGAAATAATGCATATTTTCTTCATAGGTTACCTCTAAAGAAATACCTTGGTTTCTACACCTTAGAAAATTTCCTGAATTCTGGTCTTTAGACCCAATATGACTCATGGGTACGAGCTGTATGTTGGGGTATGGATGGTATGGTTCAGTCGTATACAAACCAGTTTTGGTTGGTAGGATAAATTTTGGTTATTTAAATGGATATGACTTAGGGGTACGAGTTGTATTGGTAGTTACGAATTATTTGGTTACTTAATTTATTCTTAGACTTGTTTACTTAGGTTGGACCTGAGTATGAGTGGGTCACCATTAGCCATAAGCTAGGGTGTGAGTCATACTTAAGACTCATATGGTGGACACTATCTAAATCTTCCTTGGGTTTAAATCTTCTAGGGGTACGGATGAAGGGTACGGATCGTATGCTGCCAATATGATTTAGTTGGATAAGTTGTTTGGTAGACAGTGTGGGATCCAAGGGTTGAGGACAGGATACTAGTGAAAGATACCAATCATATCATAGGGTATGACTCATGTGGGTCATATCATAGGGTACGACTAATGTGGGTCAGCCATATTCGTGTGACGAGATTTTGGTGCAACTTAAGTGATGGTATTCTAGACATTTCCCACTTATCTTAATAGGGTCCCATGACTTATAACCTACTTGGTAGGTTATTTAATCTATTATTCCATTCATTAACACTTAAAAACTTTTTAAAAACATTCCATAATTCTCTTAAGAGGTTTTGACAACTGAAGCTAGGTTTTCAACTAAAGGATCAACTTGGGGCTTGTCATAGTGATTTATTTTTGTCATCATCTTGTCTTAAGGCATGTTATCATCCCTCATTGTTAATTCTAACTAAAGGCATGGGTTTTATGAATGTTTTCATGATTTTAGTGATTGTATGATTTTAGTTTTCAAAAATAATTTTGGTGTTTTGATATTAAATGGTTGGTTATGGTTTTCTATGGTTTTAATTATGCTTTTATATGCTTTAATGGTGTTTTTTGATAATTGGATTGCATCGGAATGGTTTCATCTTAATTGGAATTGGTTTCGACCATATTATGCCCAGTATGTTTGAAAAAAATGCTTATAAAGATATGTCCATTGCATTGACTACTTTTAATGGAACTTTTACATGTTTTAAAACTTGGTCAAGGAATTATGCATGGTTTAAATAGCGTTACAAGGTAAATGGATAAATGGTTATGCTTGCAGGGTATATGGAATCCCCCAGGTGGTTTAATATGGCAAATGGAAGGGCACTTGAAAGTCCCCTTAAACCTATAAATTGTTAGCTATGGATGATACCTATAAGTAAAGATTGGTATGACGATACCAACATCAATGGCCTTGTTTAATAAATGGATAATAGTTTGGTTATTTGAAAATTGGTTTTAATTAGGCAATAATGGTGGGATATGCAGCAAAGTTGTGAAAGGTAGAGGTCCCGGGGGGGACCAAAATTGGAATCTCACATTTGCGGATATGAGGTTGGTCTTGGTGACCGTGAGCATGATGTCACACTATATTTGGGGGATGTATCATTCATCCCAAGGTATACTTCTCTGTTCATGCGGGTACACACACTGGGGCCCTTTCAGCAGTGGGAGTTGAACTTATATATTCTGTAAGTTACTTAGGATAGCAAAGCTACACAACCCAGGTAAAGGTTTTAAAAGTATTCTAAACCCAGTCTCTTTTCCCAAAATGGTTACATATATATGTATAGTTGTGTGCATATGGATGGTTTTACTTTGTTTTATAAATTGCATTATTTTATCCTTACCCTGAGATCATGCTAGCAATTACTCGTTATCCAGGTCTACTGGAGGTTATATAACCACGCTATGTAGGAAATTGTCATTCTACTCCTCCTAAATAGTGATTGACTCGAGATCAACATTTGGACTGAAGTGTTGAGCTTCCATCCTTTTGGAAGGCTCTATTTCATGTTATAGATATTTCTAGATATTTTAGTTTTATGTTGGATATTAAGTTTGGCTATGGTTGGGGGCATGTCCCAATCGGATTTTGTTACTCTTTTAGTTAAAGGTTTTGTGGAACTTCTATGGGTTGGAATGGGTGGGATCGGTATTGGTGTCAGCAGCCTTGGCATTGGAATAAGTAGGTAGACTAGCATCATCGAACATAATTTCTCACTATTTCATCAGATGTTATTTTGGGATTAATTATACTATGTTTTGGAACATCCTTGGTTATGGCTGGGTGTATCGCCCTTGTTTTGGTATAGATTGGTATGGTTGGATTATTGGTATGGGATGGTTGGACTTGGTTGGGTTGGTCACAATTGTGATCTTATCCTAAAGTTTTCATGTGAGCTGTTACACTATATTTTTACATCCTCGGAATTCAGGCAACTAAGGGTAGCTGCTGGAGGTTGGGTTGGGTAACGGGGGTAGTTTCTATTCTTGGTTGGAATTAAGACTCCTATTATGAAAAGGCCCTATGGTGGGTCGTATCAAGTTGGTATCAGAGCCTAGATTCATAGTCAATTAGGAGTCCACAAAGTCATGTCGAATAGAGTCGTTTTTAGGGTATGTAGCAGGCCACAATCATAAGGGAGAGGCTACAAGGCATTTAGGAATTTTTCAATTTCTTGGTATTCTATTTTCAAACTTGGAGTCTCAATACTGGAATCTTCTCTAAGCCTTGGTTATTCATCTTTTAGGTCATACCTCGTAGATCTGGAACACAAGAAAATTTTTCTTTCCCAGCTGGGGGTAATGCTGCAGAGGTGCATCCTACTTCTGGGCTTCATGTTCAATATCACAGTCCTATCTCTGATAGTTTTGGAGTTTCACCGGATGCTAATAGTCCTCCCCAAGGTGAGGTGACTAATGCATAATTCCATTAGTTTATTCATGTTATTGCTAAATTGGTTGCTGCTCAGGCTGAGCGGGGTATGTCTGGTGCTTTATCTGTTGAGGCCACAAGGGTTAGCCAATTTATGAAGAAGAGTCTTCCCATTTTTTGGAGTGAAGATGAAAGAGGATCCACATGGCTTCTTAGATGATATGGAGAAGATATTTTTGGTGATGCAATCTTCCAATGTGGAGGCGGTAAACTTTATAGCTTACATATCATTGGTATGAAGAGTGGGAGAGGGATAGAGGAGACATGGAGGATTCATCCTTATAGGATGCCTTTTACGGTGCTTTTCTGGATTGTTTCTTTCCCCCAAAGTTAAGAAAAGTAAATATGGAGGAGTTTGTGAACCTCAAGAAGGGGATAATGTCTGTTAAGGAATATGCCTTGAAGTTTCATCAACTTTAAATGTATGATCCTGATTTGGTGGCTGACATATGGGCAAAAATGAGGAAGTTCGCTTTTGGGTTGAATTAGGATCTAATTTTAGAGAGTAAGACTGCCTTGTTAATGAAAAATACCGACATCTCTAGGTTGACTATTCATATGTAGCAGGTAGAGAATAAGAAGAGGAAGCAGGAATAGTTTAGGGATAGGCAGGGTAAGAGGAATAGGTTTTCTGACCAGGGAGGTGCTCAATATTAGGGTGGTCGAGATGGTGGTAAATGGCCAAAAAATAGGGGAGTTTTATTTTCTACTCTACTACGAGTGCTCCTTACCAGTCAAGCGATAGGAGTCATCAAGGTGGTGATAATTTTTGGGTGCAGGGCACCCAATCTCAAGCAAGTAGAGGTCAATCAGTTTCTTCATGCCCTCCTTATTAGTTCTGTGGTCCTCCTCATCAGGGTTATTACGAAGAAGAAAAGCAAAAAAGGTTCAAGTGTATCCAGGTAGGACATCATCTCAGGTATTGTCCATTTAATAAGGTTTCTACGGGGGGAAATAAGATTCCTATGGCTTTATCTTCTGCTCCTACACCTAGTAGTGTCGTATCTACTTCGGTTACTACTCTTAGTTCTAGTGCTGGTTGGAATAGTTTGTATGATTTGATATCTTGATAGGAATATGAGGCATTGCCTAATATTGTTACTGGTACGTTATAGCTTTTCTCTCATGACGTATATTGTTTGCTTGATTTGGGGTCCACTCTCTCCTATGTGACTCCTTATGTGGTTGTATCTTTTGGTTTTGATCCAGAAGTTATTTTGGATCTTTTTTTTGTTTTTACCCCGGTAGGTGACTTGACTATTTCTAAGAGAGTCTATAGGGGGTACGGATCTATTTGAGTTTGATATGGTGGATTTTGATATCATTTTGGGTATAGATTGGTTTTACTTTTGTTACGCGCCATTGGATTGTCAAACTGATAAGGTTATCTTTATGTTCACTGGTGAACTAGTTATAGAGTGGGAAGGAATTTCTTTAGCTCCTGGGGGGAGGTTTATTTCCTATATTAGAGCTCAGAGGTTAATCTCCAAATATTGTCTTTATCACTTAGTCCACGTTAAAGATTCTAACTAAGAAGGTCCTTTTTTTCACTTAGTTTCAGTGGTTAATGAGTTTTCAGAGGTCTTTCCAGATGATCTTCCTAGTGTTTCTCTAGATAGGGAAATAGAGTTTGGTATTGATCTAATTCTGAACACTAGTCCAATTTCTATTCATCTGTATAGATGGATCTGGCTGAGTTATAGGAATTCAAGGAGCAACTTAAGGATCTTCTAGATAAGGGGTTTCTACATCCTAGTGTATCTCCTTGGGGTGCACCGAAGTTATTTGTGTGCAAGAAGGATGGTTCCCTTTGAATGTTCATTGACTATGGGCATTGACAAGTATCCTCTTCCATGGATAGATTATCCATTTGACCAGATGCAAAGTGACAAGTGTTTTTCAAAGCTAGATATTTGGTCTAGGTACCATCAAATAAAGATTAGGGAGGTAGATATCCCTTAGATGGCTTTTCGTACTCGGCATGGGTATTTTGAGTTTTTGGTAATGTCATTTAGATTGACTAATGCTCTAATAGAGTTTATGGATCTGATAAATAGAGTTTTTCATCAATATTTAGATATCTTTGTTACTATGTTCATTGATGAAATTCTTGTCTATTCGAATAATGAGATGGATCATGCTAATCACCTTCGTGGGGTGTTGCAGACTTTAAAGGAATAGCAGTTGTATGCCAACTTATCCAAGTGTGAGTTTTTATAGAATGTTTTTATTTTTTTGTGTCATATTATTTCTAGTAAATGGATCAAGATGAATCTGCAGAAGGTTATTGCGGTGAAGAGATAGCCTAGACCTACGATTCCATCTGACATTTGGAGCTTCTTGGGTTTAGCTGGGTAGTATAGGCAATTTGTGGAAAACAATTTATCGATAGCTGCTCCTTTGACCATGTTAACTCAGAAGAAGGTCATGTTTTCTTGGTCAGATGCTTGTGAAGGGATTTTCGAGAAGTTGAAGGATAAGTTAACTTCGGCTCTAATTCTGACTTTGTTGGAAGGTAGTGATGGGTTCATAGTTTATTGCGATGCATCTTGGGTAGGTCTTGGTTGTGTGTTGATGCAGCATGGGAGGTGATTGCCTATGTTTCTATGCAATTGAAGGTACACGAGAAATAATCCTACTCATGATTTGGAGATATTGGCAGTTGTGTTTTCTTTGAAAATATGGTCGTATTATTTGTATGGTGTTCACATGGATATCTTTTCTGATTATATGAGGCTAAAATATGTTTTCATCCAGAAAGAGCTTAATCTTAAGCAGAGGAGATGGATTAAGCTTCTCAAGGATTATGATATGGTCCTTAACTATCATCCAGGTAAGGATAATATGGTTGCTAATTCTCTTAGCATGTTATCCATAGAGAGTTTGGCTCATGTGGAGGAATGAAAGCAGGAATTGGTGAAGGATATTCACCGTTTGGCTAATCTTGGAGTTCACCTCTTGGACTTCAAGGATGGTGGTGTGATGGTGCAATAAGTGGTTCGATCATCTCTTGGTGCAGAGATTGAAGCAAAGTATGTCCTATATCCTATCTCGTAGAAAATGAAGAGTGGCGTTGGTGGATAAAAGGTAGTGGTGTTTGAGATCAGTGATGATGGTACTTTACGGTACCAAGGGAGGTTATGGGTTCCTGATGTTTTTGGGTTGCAACAAAGTATTTTGGTTGAGGTCCATGAGTCATGCTATGTCGTTTATCCCAGCTCAACTAAGAGGTATCATGATCTCAAGGAGATCTATTGGTGGAATGGTATGAACAGGGATGTGGCTGATTTTGTGGCCAAGTGCATGGTGTGTCAACATGTTAAGGTTGAGCATATGAGGCCAGAAGAGTTGTACCAAGAAATTGATTTGCCCGAATAAAAATAGGAGGTGATTAATATAGACTTCGTTACCAGTCTTTCTTGGTCTCGGAATCAATATTATTTGATTTGGTTCATCGTGGATAGGATGACTAAGTCTGCGTACTTTTGCCAGTGCAGACTACCTTCTCGACGGAGGATTATGTGAAGTTATATCTTTAGGAGATTGTGAAGTTTCATGGGGTGCCTATTTCAATTATTTCTAATCATGGCATGCAATTTACATCTCACTTTTGGCAGTTTTTTCAGAGAGAGTTGGGGACCAAGGTGAGTCTGAGTAGTCCTTTCCATCCAGAAACGGATAGGCAAGCGAAGACAACTATTCTGTCGTTGGAGGATATGCTTCAGGCCTGTGTGATAGATTATGGTGGCAATTGGGTTGATTGTGATTGATTGTGGTGGCAAATGGGTTGATCTTCTACCATTGGTAGATTTTTCTTATAGAAATAGCTACCATTCTAGTATTGGTATGGTCCCTTTTGAGGCATTGTATGGTAGGACGTGTAGACCTCCTATTGGTTGGTTTGAGCTTTATGAGGCGGACATGTTTGGTCTCAATTTAGTTTACCAGGCTATGGAGAAGGTGAAGGTGATTCGAGATAGGCTTACAGCTGCCCGAAGTCGCCAAAATTCCTATGCGGATGTTTGGCGTTGAGACTTGAAATTTGAGTTTGGGTGTAAGGCTTTCCTTAAGGTATCTCCCAAGAAGGGAGTAGTGCAGTTTGGAAAGAAGAGGAAACTTGGTCCTTGGTATGTGAGTTCTTATGAGATTTTGTAGAGAATTGGTAATGTTGCTTATGAGTTGAAGTTTCCTTCTATATTGATCTTGGTTCATCCGGTCCTTCATGTTTCCATGTTGAGGAACTACATTGGTGATCCTTCTTCGGTTGTTCCTTTGGAAGGATTGGGTATCACTGATTCTTTGTCTTATGAAGAAGTTTCGGTTGAAATCTTGGATAGGTAGGTTCGTCGGTTCCAGACCAAGGATATGGCTTTGTTTAAGGTTCTTTGGTAAAACCATAAGGTGGAAAAAGACACATAGGAAGTGGAAAAGGACTTGAAGTCCAAATATCAGCATTTGTTTTCTACTCTTGGGATTCGTGTGGAAGGTATGTGTCTTCAACACATCTCTACTTTCAGAGTTTGTTAAAGAAAAGATTAATATCTTTGCCTCTTTGATTTCAAACTTTGTTAAAAATTGGTGTTGCACCCAAGCGTACACACAAGTATTTGTGGTCTCACCAAGTAATACAGTGGCCTTTTACAAAGCCAAATATCGATCCCTTAGAGACTTGTGTTAAATAACTATCAAATTCCAATTCAACTATTGAGATTAAATTTATGCAACATAACCAAAAGAGTTTTGAATGTTTATAAACTAACAGTAAATTAAAATAATGAGGAAAAGTAAAGACTTTGGACAATCAATGGATGAAAGCCTGGGGTTAAAGCACTACGAACAATCATACTACACTATTGAACCTCATTCGTTAGATTACTTATCTTAGTTATTGATTCATAGGGTTTATTGCATGATCATGGTCTCCCGACTTGTTGAGTAGGTTTGTAATAATACAATTAGATCCATGAAGCTATCATCCTACATGTGAACCAAGCAAGGCTTCTAGGTATATCCCTATCCTAGATGCTAATTCAAATTCCTTATTTTATAAAAGAATAAGAACCTTACTCTATTTATCCCCACATTCTATCTTCCTATTCCCCCTCTTGAGATCACAAGGTCAACAATATATGTATTATAAGGTTAGCTACTCCTTAAAATAGTTAAAACAAGATTAAACAAACAACCAAATATGATAAGCAATCTAATCAAACTCAATTTAAGCAATCCAGAAAAGGGGCTTTAGCCACTCATGGACATAATCGTAAACCCAACGAATGAATACATAATAAAATCCATAAAAAAGGTAAAGTAAAGATATAAAACCCTAATTTAAGTTTTTTCCAGACCATCTCCAAGCCTTCAAGAATTCCAAGGTGTATAACAACAAATACAAGAGTCCTATTTATAGGACAAGGCTTTTGGTCGTGTGTGGAATATGGGTCACGTTGTAAGGGGAATTTCAAGGGAGTAGGAGTCGTGAAGAATGATAATATAGAGGTAACACTTTTTGGGTACCCTTAGGAAGATTACTATGCATATCACATGCCCCACCACCCTTTCTAAGGTTGTACACGCTCTGGTGACATCAAACATGTTTGTTTTACGTCAAGTCATGTCTTGTGTTTCCGTCGATCCATTCGCAGCCTTTTGGTGTTGTGTCAAATTGATTTAAATAAATTATATAATTCATATATCATCATAATAAACTCCTCAAGAATCCTAAATCATCAAACACCACGGATTAGAGCTCAAAACAACACAATATCAAGAACGGTGAACTAGAAACTCGAGCTAAGACTAGGCTTGTCCATGTTGATCTTTAACTTATTGTTTTGACTCCAACAACAACCAAATTACACCCTTTTTGTTTACCCCTATCCTTTTTTTTTCTATCTCATTAAGCTCATTCATATACACTATGGTGGGAGCATCTCTATTCACAACTTATTCAATTTGAACAAATTTTTATTCTTTTTATTACTCAACTCCTAACCTCAACACATAACAATTGTACACACCAATAACTATCACTTTGGGGCATCAATTTTACCTTTCTCCTACTTAATTTTCAAACTCCTTAAATTAATGAAGTTTTCACTAAATTCATTAGGAGATTTAGATCAAATTAAGGTCAATCAAATAAGGGATTAGGCTATAGATGAAGCTTCCAAAGAAAATGCTAAAGGCTTAATGGGGTTAACTAGGATAATGCACAAGGGTAGGTAAAAAGAATGTATAAAATTGGATATCAAGGAGATTCCTATATCATCTCCTAAAGCCACACTCTTTTTTTTGTTTTGTACACACACCAGACAATTTCTAGTATCAAATGCAACAAGGAATATACAACAACGTCACACATATGGCACATGCTCAAATCAATTAGGATCATCATAGGCTTTTAACCAAAAAATAGCATGAATTCAACATCAAACCAACAAGTATAAGAATAATAATCATGATCCTAGGAGTCTCAAAAGTAGTAATTCACACAATCAACATGCTCTTTACAACCAACACATTTGCATCATGCAGTCAAATATTGCACCACCAAGAACATCCCAACTATTCCCACCACAAAAAAATTTGAATTACCCTAAAAATGGGAACTTCCCCACACCTAAAAATATACTTTGTTCCCAAAGTATACTTAAAAGTAGAGATAGAAATACTTTTGAGGCCTATAGGCCTAGCTAGTTGCATCTTTATACATCAAGGGGGTCTGAGACTCCACACTTGGTCTTCGCCATACTTCTTAGCTTAAGATTTCGGTACTCACACTTCCCATAAACCTGTGAACCAACAAAAACAAAAACTAGTAAAGTCAAAACTAAAAATACTGTAAATAAAACATACCTTAACTTGGGTTGCCTCCCAAGTAGCACCTGATTTTGTGTCGCGGCATAACCCAATCAATTTTTTCCTCTACCTTGAGGATATGAATTTCATGTCTAACTTCACATCCATCTTTTTTATTCATTCATAGGGTGGTGGTACAAAGATTAAGGAACCGAGTAATGTATGGTGCATGGTAAACCACTCGGCCTTGAAGTGAGGTGTGTCTTTATGTTGATTATCTGGTTTAAAATCAAGATATAGGATTCTTGGTCCTCATCTTAACACTGTCCCACTATTCTTGGTTGTGATCCTTGTGTTTGCTCCATACATTGTCTAATGTCCTTATTTTCTTTACTTATCCTCTGTAGAGATGGTAGTAGTGGTATCTCCTTAACTTGTTCAGCAATTTTAGTTTTTGAGTACTCAAACTTCCTTAAATTATCAACAACTTTGTCTGAATCTAGTGTGGGAGTCAACTCTGTATCTACCTCCTTAGTTGTCTTTAGAGGTTCTTCATTCAAATTTTTATCATTGCTCAAAGTGATTGCCACTACTTGGTTAGAAGGTTCAGTGTCACTTGGCAAACCACCTTCAGTCTTGGTATTTTTTGCCTGCTGCATCTGCCCCACCAAATTTGCAAACTGCTTTGTATCCAGCTATTGGTTCTTTATATCTACTGCCAACTATGCGTAAGGCGCTAAAATTTGTTTCAGCATCTCTTCCATGTTGCTAGTTTTAGTTGTGGCCTAATTTTCTTGAATCTTCTGCTGCTAAAATTGTTGTTGCTAGTCGTTCCATGATTGAATTGGTGGATGAGTCTTTCACATTTGATTATAGGTGTTCACATAATATGTCCTTTGACATAGCCTACAAATATTTTTGAATTAGTATTGATAGCACAAACTATACACCAACTTGTGGTCTACTCCAGAGATGGGACAGTATCCACCTCATATTATGAAGGTCCTGTCCACGTGCTTCTATCAAAATCTAGACAAAAAGCCTCTCGATGGGGTCCCCCACAAAAATAACAAGAATCGCCATCACTAAAAAACCATCTATACCAGGATTACATATTAAGAAGTGTGATAGGAGAAAAAAAAACTAAAAAAAAACTAAAAAGAAAAATTACTAAACTATGTACAACTCAATATAGCTAAACTAAAAACAAAATAGTGGCATATTAACAAGTCTTCAGTAACGGTGCCAAAAACTTGTTGCGCCTAAGCGCACACACAAGTATATGTGGTCACACCAAGTAATATAGTGGCCTTTTACAAAGCCGAATATCTATCCCTTAGAATAATGTTAAACCACCATTAAGTTTTAGTTCAACTATTGAGATTCAATTGATACAACGTAACCAAAAGGTTTTTGAATGGTTATAAACTAAGAGTAAACTAAAATAATGCATAAAAGTAAAGACTTTGGACGATCAATGCATGAAAACTAAGGGTTAATGCACTAAGAACAATCATCCTATGCTACTGAATTTAATTCATTAGATTAATTATGTTGATTATTTATTCATATGGTTTATCATATGATCATCTACCTAACTTGGACATTACAACAACATCATTGAGCAGAGATGTAATAATCTAATTAGATGCATGAAGTTATCATCCTACATGTGAACCAAGTAATACTTATAGGTATGTACCTATCCTAGATGCTAATTTAAATTCCTTATGTTATAAAAGAATAAGAATCTTACTCTATTTATCCCCACATTCTATCTTCCTATTACCCCTCCCAAGATCACAAGGTCGACAATATATGTATTCTAAGGTCAGATACTCCTTAAAATAGTTAAAACAAGGATAAAAAATAACAATATATGATAATAAATCCAAAAAAAACTCAATTAAAAGTAAAAGTAAACATGTTCTTGTCCTTAACCTCGGAAAGGGGGCTTTAGCCACTCATGGACATAATCGTAAACACAATGAATGAATACTTATTAAAATCCATAAACAAGATAAATTAAAGATGGAAAAACTATAATTGATGTGTTTTCCATCCCCTATCCAAGCCCCCAATACGTCCAAGGTGTATAACGACAAGTACAAGAGTCCTATTTATAGGACAAGGCTTTTGGATGTGTATAGAATATGGGTCGCGTCTCGAGGGTCATTTCATAGGAGTAGGGGTCGCTACGTGACCTAATATCAAGGGAACACTTATTTTGGAACCTTGAATATTACTTTGCATATCACACTCCATACCACCCTTTCTACAGTCCTATAAGTGCTGGTGACTTCAAACGTATCCATTTTGCAACAAGTCATGTCTTGTGCTTCCATCAATCCATTCTAAGCCTTTTTGTATTTTTCCACTTGATTTATAGATTTTATATCATTAAAATATAATCATAATCAACTCCCCAAGCATCCTACATCATCAAACACCACGTATTTGAGCTCAAAACAACATAATATCAAGAATGGTGAACTAGAAACTCGAGTTAAGACTAGGCTTGCCCACATTCATCTTTAACTTATTTTTTTGACTCTCTCCTTGATGAAATTAACCATTAAACATTGTAAATAAGTTTTTAAACATATAATTATGCAATAATAACATTAGCAACTTTCTACAGTCACTAGAATCCATCGAGATCAACTAGAACAACACCTAGCTCAAGCTAGCAGCACTAGTTTCCTTGTATAGACTCTAAATGATCAATTTGAATACAAAATTGTTTGAAAGACACCATGAACATTGTATTGACATAATTAAACACTTAGATTCTCAATTATATCACCACTAACACATTAAGCACACAAGTTTCCCTCGGAACAAAGCTAAATAAGCTAGGATAACAACACTAAAGTGCATAAAACCACCTCAGATAAATTGGGAATATATTTGGTAATTCAAATTATTCATACTTGTGGTTACCCCTACCTTTTATGTTATTCGGGGATGAATATTCCTAGTGGGGGACACAAAAACACCTTAGTTTTTCGACCTTAGAAAATGTTCTAGAATTCTAGTCTTTGGACCCTATACAACTCATGGGTACCAGCCGTATGTTGGGGTACGGATGGTATGTTCTAGACGTATACTAACCAATTTTAATTGGTGGGATGGATTTTGGTTACTGGAATGCATACGACTTAGGGGTACGTGTCATATTAGTGGTTACAGATCATTTGGTTCCTTTACTTAATTTTAGACTTGGTTACTTATGTTGGATTTGAGTAAGAGTGATTCACCGTGATCCATAATCTAGGGTATGAGTCATACCCAGAACTCGTATGGTGGATAATGTCTAAATCTTCCTTAGGTTTAAATTTCCCAAGGTATGGATGAAGGGTATGGATCATATACAGCCAATATAACTTGGTTGGATGAATCATATGCTGGAAAATATAGGATCCAATGGTTAAAGCTAGGATATAAGTGAAGGATATCAATCATATCAGAGTGTACGACTCGTGTGGGCCAGTCGTATCCCTGTGATGGGATTTTGGTGCAACTTAAGTGGGGGTATTCTAGACACTTCCCCTACTTATTATAATAGGGTCCCACAACTTCTAACCTACATGGGTTGTTATTTACCCTATTATTCCATTTATTAACTCTTAGAAACTTTTCAAAACACTCTATAATTCTCTCAAGAGCTTTTAGGCAAGGGAATATAGGGTTTCAACTAAAGGATCAATTTGGGGCTTGTCTTGGTGATTTATTTTAGTCATCATTTTTTTAAGGCATGTTATCTTCCCTTGTATTGAATTATAAATAAAGGCATGGTTTTTATAAATGTTTTCATGAATTTATTTATTATATTATTTTTGTTTCAAATATGTTTTGGGGGTTTTGATATTTTTGTTTCAAATATGTTTTGGGGGTTTTGATATTAAATGGTTTTGCCTTAAGGATTTAGAGGCATTACTTGTATGGGATGCATGTAGATGTGTTCACAGATTACTTACCTTACTTTGTGTACCAGTATATTCACACATACTGATGCATACTTTTCTTTTGCACTATGGTGTTTTATACCATAGGTTCGGATGCTCAGGTTCCCGATCATGCATAGATAGCTTTAGGTTTCAGTCAGTAGCAGTAGACTAGCAGTGAGTCCTCATCATGAGAGAATACTTTATTATTTCAGTACTTAGTTTATTACAACAGTTGGAGTTAGTTAGGTACATATACCATCAACTTTTTATTTAGACAGTTTAGAGGCTTTCAGACTAGATATTCAGACTTTAGTATGTTTAGTATTTATATTTCAGCTTGTTTTAGTTTTGTTATACCATATACTTTAGTATTATTTTAGTTATTTGAACCTTACGACAGTTTAGCCCATTATTCCATATATAATTATAGTGTTAATGTACAGATATTGCAGTTGGTATCAGTCATGGGTTAGCTTGTGGTCCTTTGGGATTATAAGCACCGTGTAGCATCCAAGGTTCAGAATCTGGGGCATTACAGTTGGAATGGGCGGGATCAATATTGATGTCAGCCTTGGCATTGGAATAATCTAGGAAGCTGGCATCATCAAACATAATTTCTCACTGTTCCATCATATGTCATTTTGGGATTAATTATACTATATTTTGGAACATCCTTGGTTATGGCCTAGTTTATGGACCTTGTTATGGTATGGTTAGATTGTTGGTATGGGATGGTTGGACTCCGTTAGGTCGATCATGGTTATGATCTTATCACAGAGTATTTATGTAAGCTATTGCACTATCTTGTTTCATGCTCAAAATTTAGCCAACTCAGGGCAGGCAGCTAGAGATTAGGTTGGGTAACACGAGTGGTCTTCATTCTTGGTCGAACTTGTGATGCCCATTACTATAAGACCCCAATATGGGTCATGTCATCTAATTTTTCCCATGTTTCTTTTGTGGTTTCACAAGTTGATTTCTTGTTTTCTTCTTCTCCACTAATTGCACACTGAATTAAACTTATAGCATATGTATTAATTTGGATTACCTCTTGTTGTTCCTTGCTGACCTCAAAACTTTCAAGGTATTCTATGCAAACACTACTGGATTATTCGTCCTTGTCCTTTTGCTTTTCTTTATGTCTTAGAATTGGCATTGTACCCTTCTTGATGATGGCCCAGTCTTGGATGTCATTTGATTGGACAAAGATTCTGAATCTATTTTTCCAGTATGAATTGTGTTGGCCATTGTAGTAAGGTGGTCTTATGGAGGAGTGACCATCTTGAAAAAGAGCACCGAGAATTTGATAATTTTCCATTTGATCTTTCTTTACTTGCGGTTTAGCAATACTGTTGGTGAGACCTGCTCTGATACCAATTAAAATTTAAGAGAGGGGTGAATTGAAATTTTTTGTAAGTCAACTCTTGACTCTTCATAGTCTACTCGCCTGCAGATCAGTACACTTCACAAGACAGATTATATTTAAAATAATAAAGTGAGTAACTAATCAAACATAAAGTAAAGACACCAAGATTTATCCTGGTTCAGAACACCAATGTTGTGCCTACTTCTAGTACCTTTGGGTTTCAAAGTTTCCTTAGATCATTCAATGTTGGGCTCGAGTACAATGATGAGAAACAAGTTCTAAAGACTTATTTTGTTCTTTAGATCTTATGACATAACTTCAGACTGATGTTACAAAGTTGAATCGATCCTTCTCATTATATAACATTTGTAAACTAAAAGTTACAAAGCCTAATGAGACAAAGATTGAGACACTTTGATATTCTTCTTTGAAGTTGCGTAACCCATGTCTATCTTTAGTTTTCCTCTTTTATAGTCTTCGACTGCTACTCTTCATATGTAAACCCAAGAGTTTTCTTCTCAATCAAGGATTTGAGTAGATTTCTTGATTGAGGAATGTAGCCATATGATATATCCGTATCAGATATGTCGAAATATGCATTTTACTCATGTCCATAACAGATATGCCTGTGATCTTTTCTTCTTTTTTTTCCTGTAGTATTTGATGTTTTACTAAGATTGTTTGTGATCTTTTCTTTCTTTCACTTATTGTGATTTGATCTGATTTGCTGTATTTTTGGGACCGGTATTTTCTTTCCATTGGTTTTCGTTTTGATTGATCCACTTGGATGTCGCGGATCATGAATTGATGTCCTTGTATTCTTAGATTCGGCTTCCTTACTTGGTTCCTTCATCTTTCCATCATTGTCGGTCCTCCAATATCCTGTAAAGATTTACTTATTATTTTGTCATTATTAAAACGTAAACTTAGGAGGCTAACACTCATCTCAATTTGATGGACATCATGGTGGCATTAAAATAGCTACAAAAGTTCTACAAAGTGGATACTAATGGGCGAATCTCTATGGAGATGCTCATGAGTTGGTAAAAATATGTCCTTAATGTCAAATGCAATTGGTTATTTCAAGGAGGCATGAGATGCATCTAAAGCTTAACCTCGATCTTGAATCATTTGACATTTGCAGCATTGACTTTATGTGCCCCTTTGTTAGTTCATATGTAATTAAGTATATCTTTCTATTTATCAATTATATCGCATAGTCGGTGGAGGAAATTGCTCTATCAAATAGTGAAAGCAAAAGTGTTACCTTCTTCTTGAATAAATATATCTTCTGACTCCACAGGTAATCATTAAAATAATTAATTATTTGGGACTCCATAGGCAATCATTAGTGATGCTTGGTCATATTTTTGTAGTAGGGTCTTTGGTGCATTGCTTGATAAGTATAGAGTGAATAATAAGGTTACTAATCCCTATCATCCCTAACCTATTGTCTAATTTGAGGTTTTGAATCGAGAGATAAATTCCATCTTAGAGAAATACGTGAATGTTGGTCGTACGAATTGTGCAAGACAGCTTGATAATTCTCTTTGGGCATACAGAGTGAAATTTAAGACTCTTATCAGGTATGTTTCCCTATCAATTGATGTTTGGAAAGTCTTTCCACCTTCCTGTTGAGTTGGAGCATAAAACGTTATGGACCTTATGAAGGTAAACATGAATTGGGAGGATGCTCCCAAGAAAAACTTTCAATTATGAGATCCTAGTGACTTGTTAAATAATTTAAGTTTTTCTATACGTTTCAATGATGGATCATATTCCTTAGTACTTTGTGGTTATATTTTGATTCATTTGGGTTTATTTTGACGAATAGTGGATTTTAGAATGGGTTTCATGCTTTTATAAGAACGATAGAGAAATCTTGAGTACCTAAACTTATGCACCCTGTGTGGTTGTTAAAATGCCCATTCAAATTTCCTTTTAATTACTTATGTTGGGTGATCCAATTGTGATAGTAGAAATATCTTGGATATGTTTGGAGTTGAATTTCTAAATGGATTTCTTAGATGTGTCATTTCATATTTTCCAAGTTCATAATTTTAATGATCACCATGTGTTTGATAAAATGCCATTGAGATGTTGCTGACTTGAATATTATTGGTTGTTGTTGAATTCTCTCTTGGGGCATTATTTTCCCATTCCTTGAGCATTAATATGAGTTCACTAGGCTCTTAGTCACATCAACCCGGTAGTTGTAGTTGAAGATGTTTGTTGCTCAAAGTAAAGCACTGTTACGACCCAAAAGCCAAGGGTCATGATGGCACTTGTCGTAATGAACCTTGAAAAGTAAGCCTATCATCCAAACTGATACATAATGTGGAAAGACATAAATACCCCTAAGGTAAGCTTTTGGAAAAAAGTCAAACCATAGAAGTATAATAAACGCAGAAAGAATACAAGCAACAATGCAGCCATAACTCCTAAAATATAAGTGTCAACAGTATAAAAACATATCTAGTGCAACTCAAAACCAAATGAAATACAAAAGAAAATGCAATAAATACAACGTTGTCTCTAAATACTAGTAAAGACAAAGTCTAATGATAGAGAAGACAGTAGAAGATATACGGATGCCAGAAAATCATCCACTACCTTGAAAGCTTCAACAATAGCTCGAGTCAAGCAATGCAGAGCGCACATGAACATAGATCTATACTAGAAGGGTACAGAATGAGTGAGTATGATCCATTTGACCTCAGTAGGTATCATAGGCTGACTGAGCAAAGTAGCAAATAAAGTGTAATACCTCATATTTCCCTAGCTTAAAATAACTCTCAGTTCATGAGTTATCCTATGTAATTTTTTCCAAATAATGAGTATTTTTCCGTTTGGAGTTTGCCATTATGTAGGAAATTGAATTAGCTTTCCAATGATATAAAATTCGCCAAAATCCAATAACTGGGTAAGAAGTTATTGCTATTTTAATTTTCAGTCATTAAACACCGTCATTCAGTCTAGTAGCGCATCGCGAAGTATGTCAAAATGACAATTTTAAGTTTATAGAAAGGAACCTCAATACCGGCGCATCGCGCCACAGTTTATTTTCACATTTTTCAATATCCAGTGCACCAACACAATCACACCGCATCATGATGAACTTCCAGGTCGCATCCAAGGGACAATGCACTTCCACCACGTTGTGTTGATGGTCCAATTCCCAGTTTTCCACTTTCCAGTGACACGGCACGATAGCACTGCGTCGCACCAAGGGCTCCGATTAGGATTTTTCAGTAAATTTCCAGTTTTAAGATTTGAATTTTTAAATCATTCCAACGGTATTTGAGTCTTTTTCCATGGCCCTAGTCAGCCTTTAACTCGAAATTCAAACCTAATAAATCTAGTTACACCATTATTCATTCGATTTTCCCCCAAGATAAATTATTTTTCTCTCAAGAGGCAAAAAGCCTAGTTCAAGAAATCAAGAACAAGCTTAAGAATTCCTCCAAGAACCTTCAAGAAAGAATCTTCTAAGGTATGTTAGGTGTTCATTCATCGGTTCCTTTCACCCATGAATTCCAAGAAGCTTTTTTTTTAAATACAAAGATTGTGTACTTATGATTTCCATGATTTAGTTTAATTGAATTCATGTTCATGTTATTATTGTGTTTTAATCCATGATTTAAATTATAAGTTCCAAGAATTGAACCTAGTATGTGTTGAATTACATGATAATCATAATAAACCCTTCAATTTATAATTTGATTATTGTAACCATGTTAACCCATAGTGTATTATTTAGTGAACCAAGTATGTTTCCCATGTGTTTGATAAATTGTCTATGAGAATAAAATAATGCCATTTCAGTATGCTAACATATATTTCCCAATCATGTACAAGCTTATGCCTATAAGTGTTTCATAAAATGCTTATGTCATTTGACTAGTGAAGACATGACATGTTATTATGTGATCCTACTCATACACAACTTCATATATATCAAGTGTTTGACAAAATTTCAAAATGAGTGCATTGTTAAGAAGCAAGTATTATTATGACTTTATGATCATGCTATGCCGTTCTTTTTATGCTATCGTGTCCTGGTTGTATTTAATACCCGACAAGTTAGTTGTTTACCTAGAGCCAGTGTTAGTCACAGAATCTCGGTTGTGTCATGATCCATAGTACTCTCAGTCAGTTACATAACTAAGGGAAACTTAGTATTAGTCTGGTCCAGTTCCATATACTCAGTTCAATGTCTTTCAGTTGGGAGTAGGATTTAGCACCGAGTGAGTGTAAGGATGAAAGCTTCCCCTTTAGAGAGGCAGAGTCATTAGTAGCAGTCCCTGTGATATAGAACTACGTAGCCAGTGTAGGATAAGGAGTCACCCATCATACTAGGCTTGACTACCTCTCAGGGTTCACCCGTTAGATTAGTCTTGGCTTCGCCAAGGTGTCACCCGTCAGTTAGGCTTGGCATCCTAGTTTTCCAGTGTTAGTACCCATGGAATGGGAGCTTGTCCCATCAACTCTATATTCAGACAGTTCAGTTAGAGGCTTTTAGACTAGACCAGTTCAGAAAGTGTTTAGTTTTTAGATGTTTTATCAGACATTATTATTTATAAGTATTTAGATTTTGAACCTTATGATATTTAAGCCTAATTCTGTATTTATTTTAGTATTATTATCCAGTGCTCAGAGCAGATATCAGTCATGGGTTAACTTGTGGTCCTTTGGGATCGTAAGCACCGTATGACGACTATGGGGTAGTCTTGGGTCATTATATAAAGCATACAAAATACACACTAAGGTTATGTCACCTGCAATCAAAAAATATCCACCAATGGTAACCCATAGTACTTGTACTAGCAGTTCTAATATACATATATCACATACATTGCAATATCACAACTAGGTAGAAAATAAGTATATTATATCATATTCACTTAAAAACAAGGGAGAACATGTATATACAAGGTATTAAAGTATAATTAACAAAAGATAGAACAAATAAAAGCATGAAAAGTCATAATCACAGCATAAACATAGAAAAATGCAATGTATAAGAATTTAATGATTAGGAGGAGGAGGGTGATGCATGAGGTTGTCGAACAACCTTCGTATACACCCATGGAAGAAAGCCTTCCAACGTAATACCCATAGGGGGTTCATCAGGCCATATAAAATCCATGTATCCATATCTTGTCCCCGACACATCCCTCGAGGAGGGTTTTATAAGATGTCTTAGTATCTCATTCTCGACACATCCCTCGGGAAGGGTTTTTAAAAAGTATTTCCAGTGTTTCTCGGATGTTTCCATGATGTACTAATGCTTCATGAATGAGTATAACATGAGGATCTAATACTCACAGCCAATCATAATGAGTATTTCTACAACCAACCACAATGATATATTTCCATAATCATCCACAATGATATATTTCCACAATCATGTGAGCCAATATCCACTCATTACTTCCACCATCCATGAAATTTACTCATGATACATGTATCAATAAAGTATGAATATAACACAATACCCTTATGGTACCACAATTGGCATTTCAACAATACAATATAACTATTCACATATGTTTTAGGCTACCAACAATCTCACAAGGCCCCACATGGCCCTATATATCGTATAGTATCTCAAAACCAATAATTATATCACATATAAGCCCCCACATGAGCATAATACATTAATATGGCTGAATTCAATATTAGTCTCCATTCCATTAATATGCATTTTGTACCAATATTTACTACCTAGCGCAGTCTAAAAGAGTTAAATCATAACCTACCTCAATGCTAAAACTGGTCTACAATACTTCACACTGCGACCTTAGTTCCACAAATGATACTAAAATCAACTAAAATCAAGGAATATAGAATCTACACATCAAAACAAGGCCAATGATTACCATATTCCCTACTTTTTGTCGGGGACCAAATGGATCCCTAAAATGGGTTTTTGAAAAACAAGGGCAAAATTGTAACTTTGCTTTAAAGACATGTTCTCCATACTTCTAGGAATCTACATCTGAAAACAAGTCAAATCAAGTCAAAAATAATGCCCAAATCAAAGAAAAATCATTTTTCAACTTTACTAAGTAAAACCTTTGAAAACCAAGAATCAAAGTTGTTTTAAAGATAAAATTGAGAAAAACAAGGAATTATAGGATTATGAACATCCTTCTAGTGAAAAAGGGTGAAATTGGGGTTTAAAATCAAGCCCTAGGGTTGTGGGGTTTTGAGAAATAAATTAAGAATTCAACTAAGAAAAGGGTGAATTATTACCTTAAATCCATAAGAAAATCAAGAAATAGATGTTAATATAGCTTCCCAAGCACCCACAAGCTTTACTTTTAAGAACACACACTATTTTAAGATTTAGCTCTCAAGATGCAAGGTAAAAATGAGCAAAATCACGACCTAAGGGATACCGTTTCTAGGTCCTCAGATATTGCAATCGCAGCATGTATGCTACAATCACACTATCTGGTGCCAGGACTAAATGTTAAAATCACAACAAGAAGTAGTGTGATTGCACTACCCTCTACACATGAGGTGTGATTATGGGCACACCAAAATTCAGCTAAAACTTGGAAAGTTTCCAATTCTCTCCAACGCCTCAGGATTCATTTAGGATCCGATATACGCAAATGAACTATGTTACCACAGTAAATTTGATGCTCCAGACTTAGTGGAAATATTATATTTTTGAAAAGATGTCATTTTTATACCGTTGATCCCTAAAACCCAAAATAACAATTTTCTAAATTGAGGGTCAAAATGTGATTTAAAAGTCGTAAAACCAGACCAAATATGTTACCACCCTAAAATCGATGTACGAGATCTGCTATCATATTTTGCTCATCCATACATCACATGGATCAAAATATAACCACATAAGTCTGTAATAAGGCTCTTGATGTCACTAAAATTATAATATCATATAAATGGCTCTTAAATACATCAAAAACTATACCAATCATGCCCATACTCCAGAAATACCACAATTCAACTATGGGAAGGGGTAAAATAGTCAAATCATACATAACACATAGTTCATATATTTCATCAAATTTTAGGTCGTTACATGCACCATGACTTTGGTTGATTGAATGGTGTGACATAGAATCTACAGGTCAAGTAACTCGATTGACAAAAATGCTTGCCTTGCCCTGTGATAGAGTGGCTGATGCCATTCTTATGGGTATAGGATCATTTTTTATCGAATAAAGGTCATGAATATTTCAAATTCTAAATTGTCAAAGTGTGAAAAATGTATATAGATGTGTTTCAAATTATTGAATTTTGTTACAAAGTGTTCCTATGTGCTTTAATTTTTTATTCTTCCTTGTATTCACCCTAGTTTCTTACTTTTATTTTTGTTTTTCACAATATAAAAAGTCCAAAAACATATTTTACCTTATACTTTGGTTTATGTTTGGTTCATTTTATTTTTCATTAGTATGACTCCACAAATGAACTTATCAAGGGTTGCAAAGAAGGGTACTACAATGGATAAAGGCCGAGCCAAAGCTATCTAGAGACAGAACCAACTACTATAGAGGTCCAAAAGTCTCCTAAGGTCCAAAGCAGCATTGATCTCACAAAAGAATTGGGAAAAGAAGAAGATAATATTTGATTTGGTGTGGAAGGACTACGGACTTATATGCTGAATGGGTGGATACTGAGGTTTTCAATCCCAAAAAATTATTTAGCATAAAAGATATTGAATAACATTTCCACAATATTATTAAGCAAGTCAAATAGAGAGTTTGGGATGTCTCCTCCAATATAGACCTCGTTTTCCATCCATCAAGTTATTATCTAGAACTTGTTGGAAAATTCTATGCTTCTTATATTATCTGCCACAACCAACACAAATACAAGCCATCGATAGTGGATCAACCATGCCTTCCAAGTGTGCTAGTTTTGGGAGTTGAGGTACCTTGCATCGCCTCAAAAATTATTAATATTTACTTTAGTTATGATTGGGTTTTTAGAGTTGAGAGCAAGAAGTGGGTACTTGGTGCTCATGATTACTTTCCATGGCTTGCCCAGGTTATTACAAAAGGTCATTCTCCATGGTCTAATGACATCTGGAAAATTAAGATGTAGGAACTTTCCATCCAAGCTAAAAATTAGCTCGGATTTGTGAGTATCCACCTACTTCCTTCAAGAAATGATCAAGATATCATCATTAAGTGGGCTATAATTATGGGTTGCATCATGGATAACTGTATGGTAAATCTATGTGAATTAGTTATGGAAATAATCAAGTTGATGTTAAAGAAACCAGGTACTTTATTTTCATTTCCTTCTCTTATATTGTTGTTTTACTTTAAGCATAAGGTACCGGTCTTCTCCAAAATTGACCAAAAGTTTATTCGCACAGAGGTGATTCACATCACCCATTTCCAAGATGATGATAATGCCATAGGGATTAAAAGAAAAGCCTCAGTGTAAACAAATTCTTTTATGGGAAAGTTACCTATTTTAGAGGGGGTGCATGCCCCTTCGATTCCTTCACTTGCTTTGGATGCTCTCCATACTTCTAATGACATTCTTATAGTGGTTGATCCTATTTATACACCACCTTTTTAGATCATGTAACCACCCTCTTAGCCTACCTAATTACATTTATCCATGATTACATTTCCCAGGTTATTTCTATAACTTTGGCAAACCACAATACTACTACTAGGTTGGTGGCCGACATCCCACAATTTACTCAAACAACTATTAAGTAGAGTATTGCACCTCTACCTGTCTATATGGTGGAGTATGAGTGAAGATTATCCATAATAGATGCTAGAATATATTTTGGGGGTGTTGCTTCTTTGAGGCTCCTTGATAGCCTACATATGGAATTTGACCCCATACATCCCTTATTTTCTCTTAACAAGGTAAAGATTACTATTCCGTAGGATACTACAGGACTAATTCTTTTATTTGTAGATTTATTTAGGTATTTGAATATGGGTGATGAAGTCAGCATTGACTTTAGTGATGGGCTCAGCCAAGCCCAGCAGGTCAAGCTTGCAAAGTAGTTATCTCGAGATAATGAGCATGCAATGATTTAGGGCTACTTTTAGCTCCCGACCTATTAATGAGGTGTATTTTTCTTCTAGCCCATTGATAGAACCTAGTCTGATGAGGCTCCTGGTGTTCTAGTCTTTGATCCCTTACATCCATTACCAGACAGGGACCCACACTCCTAGTGCACCATAAGGAGTCTTTATCCTCCTTTTCTCTCTCTTTACTTTTACATTAGGGGCAATGCAATGATAATTAGTGGGGGTGGGATATTTTATTTCATATTTGATGTCCTATATTTATTTGATTCATTCGATGGGTTTTATTGATATACTTTATTTCATAATTGATGTTAATTTTAATTTCTCCCTCACCGTTGTTATTTATTTATGATGACATTAGTATGGATTTGGCCCATGTCGGACGTATTGGTGATTTTGTCAAATATTGCCCTCGCCCGTCTTATATATGTGCTTGCAATTATTCGATATGCAATTGTTCTTTTCTTTTTATTGATATTTTATTTTATATGATGTCTATGAACATATAGTGCATTGTCGAAACTCGATTCTTTCCCAAGAAGCAAAATTGTTCTTTATTATTTCTTTCTCTACACTAGTTTATTTTATTTGTTAGACCGAGTGGCATTTCACCCATGATAAATGATGAGGCAATATTCTTAGGTAAAGTACATAGTGTTTTGAGTCTAGAGTCAAGTAAAAGTCAGCAAAAGTATGTAAATTTCTCTCAAACACCATTGGAAAAAAATTGGTGATTTTGACAAAAACCTGTAATACCTTGGGCTTTTGGTCCTCAAAAAAATTTTAAGTTCTATGATTTTTGCCTGGCATCAACTCTCCTAATGATTTGAAATGTATCTTGATGGTTCAGGTGGCCCTAGTCGTAAGGTGCCCAGTAAATGGTGTTTGAGTTATATTTTTAAGTACGACTTAGGGGTATGAATAGTTTAGAGTCTTGACGGGACTGATGGGCCCAATTTTAACCAAATAAAAATTTAGTAGGTAAGTTTTGCTCTAATTATGAGTGTCTTACCATGAGTCGTAAGGACCTTTATGAGTCGTTGGGTGCAAATAGTAGGATGTCCAGTGTTTACCCAATTAGATTTTGTGCTGGCTACAGCTGGACCCTATGAGTTGTAAGGTTTCATTACAAATGGTACCAATTAAGTTGTAGGTTTAGAAATATGTGGGTCTCCTAGAGACTATCTTGGTTAAGACTCATGGTGATAAGTCATAAGGAGTGGCTATGAGTACGGTTGACCCGTAGTCAATGGAGGTACTTTTTCAGCTATTAAGTTAAGGGCATTCTGGATATTTTTCCTCTTACCCAAATTGAAACCCATGTCTTATAACCCCTTTTGGGTGTCAATAGCACTCGAAAACAAATCTAAGTAACTTTTCAAACACTCTAAAAGGATCTCTAAATTCCCTCAATCAAGTTAAGCTAGGGTTTCATCAAGTTGGTCATCTAAGGGCTCAAGAGTTGATTTCTCTCCAAATTTCTTTGTGTTTAAGGCATGTTACTCTTTACTCAGTGTGAATTTGTTAAAAGCACATATTTTAAAGTATTTTTCATGAGATATTCATGTTAGTTTTATAACAAAGGTTGAAGGTTTTGAATGCTTGATGGTGAATGATGTTTTCCCATGGTTTACTATGATTTCTCCTTTCTTTAATATCGTTTGAACTTATGGGTGCATGAGTATGGTGAATGAACTAGGGAATTGTGATTTTCCCAAACTTATGACTTTTGTATTTGTTATGACCCCAACCCCACAATAAGAAATTGGTTTTTAATTATAAGAAATATGGGAATTTGTAAAATTGAAGCAAGGGGGTTGTGAGTTTCCTCCAAGTGATGTTATTGTTTTTGCATGTTGTTGTTACCTTATAAGTGTAGTTCATATGATGATACCAATAATGTATGCTTAAGTGTGTATTATGGTTCAATGAATGGGGTTGTGCGATAAATGTTTTAATTGGGCTTTAATGGAGGTTGTGTAGTTGAGATGTGAAAGTGGAGGTCCAAGTGACTGATACTAGAAACCACATTTGTCGATGTGGGGGTCAAAGTCAGTAGGGAGGTTTGAGTTCCACTCATTATTATTTCATGATTAGAGAGGCTCGAGTCCCCAGTAAATCATCACATTATTGGGTGCTTAAGTCATCTTACTATATTATTGGGAGGTTTGAGTCCCTTATGCATATATATGAGATTATTCTCCAGTTTATGTAGCTACATGCACTGGGGCCCGACAAAGAGGTGAGATTTGGGGCCATATATCCTGTGGGCACATGTTATAATAGTTAAGCTACATAATCTAATCTAAAGTTTTAAAGAACATACTAAGCCTTGTTCCCAATCCTGACATATAATATATATGTATATGCATCTGATTATGTGCATTGGTTATAATTTATTTTGAACTGTTGACTACGTTATTGTGTTATCCTTATCCTTGACTTTTATTCTATTGCTCTAATTACTAATCATCTTTAAATAATGTATTCCTATGTGATATAGTAATTGGTCATACTTCTACTCCTTTTGCCTAATGATAGGGATTCAAAATCAGCTCTTGAGTTGACATCGAAGTGGTGATCTTCCATACATTCGAAGGTTATATTTCATGTTTTAGTCTCCTATGTATTAGACTATTTAGACTTGTTTTTGTCTATAGTTGGAGGCATGTCCCTACATTTAATTGATATTCCATTTTGGTTCTTTGTTTAGAAGGCTTTATTTGGACTACTATCGTTATTGGCCGGTATTGGCTAATTGTTTGGCTGGTCACAGGTCGTCGATTATAAACATGTTTTGAATTTTCTTAATCTTATTGCATGTTATCTTGTTATATATTTGGAAATCATCCAACCTTGGGGGATGTTGGGTTTGTATTTGTTAGGACAAGGGGGTGATCTCCGATCCACATGGGACTTGAGATACCCGTCATGATCAGGCCCCTATTTGGGTCATGACAAAGATGGTATCAAATCCATATTTGGTGTCATTGGGTGTCCCTCAAAGTCGTGTCGAGTAGAGTCTTATTTATGGGTATGTAGAGTGCCAGACTAGTAAGGGAGAGGCTATGAGGCATATAGGAATATTTCCCTTTTTATTCTATTTCAAGAAATAGAGTCTAAGGTCTCAAATATTCTCTAATTCCCATGAGTTTGCTTTTTAGATCATGCCTCCCAGAAGATCTGATACTTATGACAACTCTTTAGTCCCATCTGAGGATAAAGTATATGGAGCTCATCCAATTTCAAAAGTTTAGGCTCAGTCGAGAGAAACTGCTTCTAATTATCCTGAGGGAGATCCACTAGTTCCTCCTATCCCGCCTCAAGCATCTCGATTTGATGTGTGTAATACTGAATTTTGCCAATTAATTTATTTGCTTACCCAGTTAGTGGCTTCCCAGACTGAGTGGATTATTTCTATTACTTTATCCTCTGAGGCTACTAAGGTTGGCTAATTTATGAGATTGAGCCCTCCTATTTTCACTGGTTCTAAAGTTGAGGAAGATCCTCAAAATTTTATTAATGAGATGGAAAAGATCTTTCGTGTGATGCATGCTTCTAATATGGAGAGTGTTAAGTTTGGTTTTTATCAATTGAAGGATGTAGGATACTAATGGTATAAACAGTAGGAATAGACTAGGGGTGATGATGTTGAGTCCACCTTGTGGGATAATTTCACTAATGCTCTTGGTTGGTTCTTTCCTCAAGAGTTAAGGGAGGCAAAGGCTGAGGAATTCATGAATTTAAAGTAAGGCAAGATGTTAGTAAAGGAGTATTCCTTGAAGTTTCATTAGTTATAGCATTACACTCCTAAATTGGTGTCTAGCATAAGGGCTAGAATGAGAAAGTTTACCTCGAGTTTGTCTCGTGAGATGATCTTAGAGAGCAAGGTTGCCTTATTGAATAGGGATATAAATATCTCTAGACTTGATAACACTCAATCTACAGCTCTCGTGAGTGTAAAGCGGTCGTTAGCAAATATAGAACCCAACCTGGGTTGGGTGTCGATCCCACAGGGAATAGCTTGGCCAACAAGTAAGTAAAATTACTAAACTTTTGGTGCAAGTCTCGTAAGAAGGGGGGAGTCTTGTCGTGCAAGTATTGTGAACAAAAGCTGAAAATAATAAAGTAAAGAGAGAGAGATTGTTACGTTGGTTGTAAACAATGAGAATTGAAGCGTTGGGATTATGTCCACCTTCTGAGGTATACGTCTCTATTGGCTATGAGCGTGTAGAATTCTGACATGCAATTGCTTATAGAGAATTGTAGTCGATGGTAAATCCAAGTGTCTCTCGACCTAAATAAGGACTATTTCACTTTAACTCTCTCGAGCTTAAAGTGTGTCTAACGGTACGAATTCTCCAAGAGGTTAGTCCAGTTACGGCACTATCTTTTTAATAGAAAAGGGTGTCCTACTACCTTGACATTATCTCTTTTCCAGACAAATAACCTTTCTCTCGAACAAGTTAAATGTTAGAATGGCGTATTCTTGCGTTTGCAACCGCAAAGAATGTAGATTAAGATGAAGAGAATAATGATATAAGCAATATACGTGTCACGAACTCACAAACTCACAACAATAGATAGTATCTCATTCGGCTTCCATAACCCCAACAGAGAGGTTTAGTTACCCATGAATGCGAAGGAGATCACGATTGGCATTGTTATTATATCACAATATTGGTTAATGGCGTGTAGCTTAGGTGATAGGCGTGTGGCGTGATTCCTTGGCAAGTAACGATTCTCTTGTTGTGGAATTTAAGAATAGAATTAATGGAAAGATTAGAAGAGTAGATTAGAAGTGTTGTAGTGGAAGAAGAGAGGGATGGAAGAAGATTAATTGTGGAATGTATCTCTCCACTAAGGGAGGAGTTAATTAAAAATCTTTAGCATGATAGGGTATTTATAATACCCATATCCTACTCCTACTAAGCTAATGAAATAAATAACCAAATCCTACTAGGCTAATGTAATACTTAACCCAAATGTACTAGGTTAATGTAATATTATCATAATCCAAATAAACTAATGAAATACTTAACCCAATTGTACTAGGTTAATGTAACATTGTCCAAATCCAGCTTTGTGTCTGTAAGTCCCCAAAGTCTTCAGAAATGTTGTTTTAGCCCGGGACAGATTTTTCATGCAGCAGTTTTGGTCCAGCTCCCCAAAGTCTTCAGAAATGTTGTTTTAGCCCGGGACAGATTTTCCATGCAGCAGTTTTGGTCCTTAGGCGTCCAAACTCCCTTTCCTTCCTTCGTGAGCTTTCTTTTGCGTCAAGTAAGCCATAAAATGCTGAATTCTGCATCATTTATACCTGAAACTTTACTAATCATGTTCGTTAGCTCATTTATAGGAAAAAGGACTAAAAGTGCATGAAATATATAGTTTGTTCTCAAAACTAGGCTAAAATATGGGCAAAATATATTGATATAGGCGTGTAAATTCGCCTATCATCAACACCCCACACTTGAAGCTTTGTTCGTCCTCGAACGAAATATCATGTCCTTCTAAGCGTCGACTTAAGGTTTCACAGTAATCACAAAACATTCGTCAAGACAAGCACAACGATTATCAACAAAGAGTACTTCCCGATTATAAGTAGAAACAGTTTAACCTCTAGCATAGACTCGTGATGGTGGTCAACTCTCATGCAAACGTTAAGGTACAAGGAATCATATATAACTACCCAAAACTCATCAACGATGTGTGTCTCACAATATATTACCCATAATCACTCACAAGTATAGCATATTTTTCAAACATGGGTATCAACAATATCCTTGCTCTCGCTCTCACAAAGAATTCATATGTAGCAACTAATGACCATAGGCTTGCCCTTACTGTAGTACTCCACTAAATGTCAGAATGTTAAGATTAGGATCAAGTAGGTCTTTTGATGGTTGTAATGTAGGCTAAGGGACGGGTAGGACTATTTTGGCCAGGAATAGTGACTAAGCTCCTAAGCGCTTTAATACATCACATTGTATCATTGACACTTTTTTCTTTCAACCTTTCTTCTTTATTTTATTCTACCACCCTTGTTCTCCTCTTTTGTTTTTCAATTTTAAGAACAACTCACTTTTCAGCTTTCTTTTCCTTTTTCTTTTCACAACATACCTCTTATGATAGCACTTTCTTTTCCGTAACACATTCAAGCACCATTTACAATTTAAAGAATCATACTTACCCAATTTCCTCTTATGTTGTCACATTACCTTTTTTATTTAAAGCACTTAGGAATTTGGATCAAATTACGGTCTTGAAAAAAATGGATTAGGCTTACATACGAGGTTGTCAAAGAAATAGGCTAAAGGCTCAAAAGGGTTTGACTAGGATGATGTCCATGGGTAGGTAAAACTGAAGGTAAACAAATATAGGTTGCCAAAGAAATGCCTAAATCATATCCTAACTTACACTCCTTATTTTCGCTTTGCATACATACCAGGCAAGTTCTAGCATCAGCCAAAAACATAGAAGATACTATTAATCTCACACACACAAGGCACATGGTCGACTTTATTGGAGGTAATATAGACTCTTGACCCAACAAGTGAAGGAATTGAACCACACAATATCACATAATGAGTCACAACTAGAGCCTAAACGTCTCAATAGTCACAATTGTAGCACATACTCTTGTTATAATCTCATGCTGCCTATCAAAATAATTTTATGCAAAGCTAAAAAAAAATTTAACTACTAAAAAAACAAAACGAAACAAAAATGAAACAAAAGAAAACAAACATAGATGCGAATAGAGAAGTATAGCATGCAATACCACCACCCCACACTTAGTCGGGACACTGTCCTCAGTGGAAAATAAATACGAGGAACCTGGTCAGTCGGACTCCTCCTCTATGTCTGGGGTCCTACCCCTTTCATCGGAATCATAATCAGAGTCGTCATCCTTAGAAGTTCCTCATAAGTATCTCACTTAATTCCAAGCGTGAGTTGAGGTGTTTGCAGCGAGGAGGGTTCTCCTTGCTCCTTGCGGCCTCTTTTCTTGCCCTTTTGGGAAGTGGTAGCCTTCTCCTTGCCTTGTCTCTCTTTAGGTGCCATTGTACCTGAGACTTGAAATAGTGTTAATGGTAGCACAATCTCAATGGATACAATCCATACATAAGCAGTAGGGGTACCACCCCACACTTAGTTTTGTTAACACAAATCAGTGAAGCGAAAGTGGTCGATTACTCAGATTTCGTCGACATACGTTTTAGGATTGTATTCCGACAAGAAAATCAGCAATGCATCACTTAATTGCAGCCATTGGACTACTTTCATGGTAGATATAGCAACACTACTACATAGGGGTTACCACATGGAATAGTTATTCTTACAACAATCACAACCTCTTATGTCGGTAGGCACTATAAGTCTTATCCCAATGGCCGGGATAGTCTAACATGTAAGTATCCAAACAACAATCTTAAGCACTATTCATAGCCATAGTAATTCCGCAAATAGTATAACAATGCTATTAAAACCAATTTCAAGTCGGAAACAAGTCAAGATTTTCCTACGTATATGTTCACTCACATGATTTTGTATCAACAATCCAAACACATGAACATCACCAACAATCTTATACGATTTAGCAATTCATAATAGACATAGCAAAGTAGTACTTACGAGAAATAAATGAAGAATAAGAGAGTACTTACATGCTTGAAGCTTGTGGAGATGGTTTTGTGAATTGGAAGAGCAAAAAAAGAAAATTTTGAGAGGATTTGGATGTATATGCGGCGCCCTTAGGTCAATTTTTAGTGTGGTTGTGTTGTAAAACTAAGTCCCCTTTATATAGGAAGAGAATGGGTCGGGTTTTGACCCATTTACAATCAATTTTGGAGACAAAAATACCACATATGCGGCGCATAATGCTCGGCATATCAATGACATATGCGGCGCATTGTCTATAGCATAATGGGACATATGCGCCGCATAGTCTATGGCATTTGTAGACATATGCGCCGCATAGTCTATGGCATATGAGATACTGAGACCAAATGCCATAGCATAGGCGGCACATAGTCAAAAGCATACCTAGGAATAGGCGGCGCATAGTGTATAGCACACTAGATTCCGAGACCTTAGGCTATAGGATAGGTTGTGCATCATTCGTGGCCTGGTTTTACCAAGGCCTAGCCTTCCTCGAAGCCTATTTTGGTGTGAGAAATGCTCAATCCATAGCCTTGTGCATCACCATTCCTAACTTACCAACTTTACCATACAATGCTTCCAAATCGTCAATTGAAATTAATCTCCTCGTTGAATACTTCTTGCACCTATATTTGCTCAAAACAACTGAAAATGATTAGTACGATGGGTTGCCTCCCACCAAGCGCCTTAGTTTTGATCGTGGCACGACTCTTATTTTTGGATTTTTCATTTATCAAAAACAAAGCAAGTATAAAAATGATAAAACGATGAAATGATAAAACAATAAACGATGGGTTGCCTCCCATCTAGCGCCTTATTTATTGTCGTGGCTCGACATAGTTACCTCGAGTACTCAGACTTCGTCGAGGTTAGTGATGGATCGTTTTCTGAAAGGATTTAGACGAAAATGAGGCTTACCTGTAGGCATGCGATCTTCTTCAAGATGGCTCTTACATTTTCCCGGAGAATCTCCAATTATATCATCAATAGTCCAACCCATAGCTCTCTTGTATCTCTTCAGAGCAGAGATGAGAGCTTCTACGTGCTGTTCACTTAAATCATATGTACTCTCCGGAAGTATATTTCTACTTTCCAAGAACACATACCTTAGATAATCGGGAAGCTCTTGCAATTCTAGCATTGGTGGCTCGTCAAAGAGAGTCTTCGCTTTTGGTTGATTCTTGAGATCACAATCTGGTTGCTTAGGAGTATAAGGCTCTATTTCTGTTAGAGCACTCATAAGTTTTTCATAACCTTCATTATCTTCATGCTCAACTTTCAGTGGCACAGCAGACAGTGGCTCAACAGTTGGTTGTTTCTCTATAGATAATGCTTTCGTATCCTCATGATGAACATCAGATACAGATAACTCATTCATATCGCTGGGCTACTTCATTGTTTTGCATATATCAAACCGTACCACTTCATCATTAATTCGAAGCAAAAGCTTATTATCTTTCATGTCAATAAGCACACTTCCAGTTGCAAGGAAGGGACGTCCCAAGATGATGGGAACTTCAGAATCCTCCTTACAATCCAGAATAACGAAGTCTGCAGGAAAGATGAATGAAGAAACTTTCACCAACACATCATTCAAGATACCCACAGGTCGTTTTACCGACCTATCAGCCATCACGAGCCTCATATTGGTTGGTGTCGGATCGCCTAGCCCCAACTTCTTGTAGATGGATAGTGGAATCAAATTGATGCTAGCACCTAGATCGCACAATGCCTTGGCAAAATCCAACGATCCAATTGTGCAAGGAATAGTGAAAGCTCCAGGATCTGCCTTCTTTTGAACTAACGACCTTGTAGCGATTGCACTACAATGATGAACATTATCTGCCAACTCATAACTTGCTGCCCGCTTCTTTGTCAATAGGTCCTTCATAAACTTCGCATATCCAGGCATTTGTTCAAGTGCCTCCACCAATGGAACATTAATGGTCAGCTGCTTGAGCATAGTCATAAATTTGCTGAACTTAGTGTCATCCGCCACCTTCTTCAATCTTTGGGGAAAAGGTGGTGGTGGGTATGGAAATGTTCTCTCCGTGGTTTTCTTCTCCTCTTGCTTCCATTTTCCCAATTTTTCAGGCTGCACAGTGCTGGATGTGGCATTGTTGACGTCAGGAGTAGTAGCTGCGGCATCTTCTCCTTTTGCGTTGTCATCTATGTCCGCAACTCCGTCAATCACTTGCTTGCCTTTTTCTGGAGTTTCCAGCACCTTACCACTTCTGGTAGTGATGGCCATGCATGCCCATCATTCCTTGGGTTTTCCATAGTATCGCTAGGTAAAGTGCCGGCCTTTCTTTGGTTGAGTGCAGCTGAAAGTTGACTGAATTGCTGCTCTAGTTGTCTAATTGAAGTGGAATGTGAATCTACTAATTGTTTCATGGCGGACAAATCATTAATTACCTCCGTAACTCCCGCGCTTGTTGTTTCCACTCCTTTCAATAATTTAGCCATCATGTCTTCCATACTTCCAGAATTAGATATGGTGGTATCACGTCTGCCAGGGGGAACGTACAAACCACTCTTTTCATTCTTGTTCTTCCAACTACCTTGGTCTTTGTTTCCAGATTTATCATAATAGTTCCGACCTTGGTTTCCTTGGGTATTCCCTCGGAAACTCCCCTAATTGTTCAAGTAGTTGGTCTCCTCTTCCGAATCAGATTCGTCTCTTCCTTTTGACGCAATCGCTTTCACTTTTTCAGTCTTCCCTAATAGATGCTTTGTAAGAAGATCCATTTGGGTTTTCATGTGCGCCATATCTTGATCACGTTCTTCTTCTCTTCTTCGTTGGTCTGCAGTCATGCCAATAGATAAAGTGGGGCTTGCTACCTCAGAATCCCTGGTATGCCAAGCTCTACTTTGTTTCGTCATACGATCTAGCATATTGCTTGCTTGACCAAAGGTGAGGTCCATGAAAGAACCTCCAGCTGCGTTATCCACCACTGGCTTAGTCACCGAATTCAAAGCTCTATATAATATCTCCATCAAGTGAACATTGGTCATATGATGGTTTGGGCACCGCATTAGCTTCGTCTTGAACCTCTCCCATGTTTCGTGGAGAGCTTCAGTTGGAAGCAGTCAAAAATTTATGATCTCATCTCTCAACTGTGCTCTTTTGGATGGCGGAAAGAATCTTTCTAGGAAATGGTCTTTCAATTGCCTCCAAGTAGTAATAGAATTAGGAGTCAGCCCATTCAACCATAGTGTTGCCTCCCCAAATAGAGACAATGGAAATAGACGTAATCGAATTGCATTCTGACCAACACCAGGATTGTCAAATGACTTGCATGTAGAAATAATGTTGATCAGATGCATATTCGGATCATCGCCTGCTAGTCCACCAAATAATCCCTTGAGTTGCAAAAGCTGAATCATGGTGCTAGTGATATTGAACTTTGCTCCAGGTGCCAAGGGTGGCAGAATAATGGCTCCTGTGGCAACAGCTTCATCCAAATCATCCTCATCATCATCAAAAGGAATTTGCACAGCTCGGCGATCAGGCCTCAATCGCGCTTGACGATCTCTTCTCTGCATGGGTGCCGCCACCTCAATAGTATGCCGTGGGTTTAGTAGCTCTTCATCGCCCAGATCCTCATCGTCAGGATTTGTTGCTCGCCTACGGTTATCAATATTCTGTTGATGCACTTGAGCAGAAATCCTATCAATTTCACGTTGTGCATCCATTCTGTCAATAGAACCTGAATAAAACAAAAACAACAACTAAAAGTAAAAAGTACGAGAATCTTTGACCAAATGGTCTAGCAACTATCACAAACTTAATTGGCACTCGTATTCCCCGGCAACGGCGCCAATTTTTGATAACGCTCAATCTATAGCTCTCGTGAGTGTAAAGCGGTCGTTAGCAAATATAGAACCCAACCTGGGTTGGGTGTCGATCCCACAGGGAATAGCTTGGCCAACAAGTAAGTAAAATTACTAAACTTTTAGTGCAAGTCTCGTAAGAAGGGGGGAGTTTTGTCGTGCAAGTATTGTGAACAAAAGCTGAAAATAATAAAGTAAAGAGAGAGAGATTGTTACGTTGGTTGTAAACAATGAGAATTGAAGCGTTGGGATTATGTCCACCTTCTGAGGTATACGTCTCTATTGGCTATGAGCGTGTAGAATTCTGACATGCAATTGCTTATAGAGAATTGTAGTCGATGGTAAATCCAAGCGTCTCTCGACCTAAACAAGGACTGTTTCACTTTAACTCTCTCGAGCTTAAAGCGTGTCTAACGGTACGAATTCTCCAAGAGGTTAGTCCAGTTACGGAACTATCTTTTTAATAGGAAAGGGTGTCCTACTACCTTGACATTATCTCTTTTCCAGACAAATAATCTTTCTCTCGAACAAGTTAAATGTTAGAATGGCGTATTCTTGCGTTTGCAACCGCAAAGAATGTAGATTAAGATGAAGAGAATAATGATATAAGCAATATACGTGTCACGAACTCACAAACTCACAACAATAGATAGTATCTCATTCGGCTTCCATAACCCCAACAGAGAGGTTTAGTTACCCATGAATGCGAAGGAGATCACGATTGGCATTGTTATTATATCACCATATTGGTTAATGGCGTGTAGCTTAGGTGATAGGCGTGTGGCGTGATTCCTTGGCAAGTAACGATTCTCTTGTTGTGGAATTTAAGAATAGAATTAATGGAAAGATTAGAAGAGTAGATTAGAAGTGTTGTAGTGGAAGAAGAGAGGGATGGAAGAAGATTAATTGTGTAATGTATCTCTCCACTAAGGGAGGAGTTAATTAAAAATCTCTAGCATGATAGGGTATTTATAATACCCATATCCTACTCCTACTAAGCTAATGAAATAATTAACCAAATCCTACTAGGCTAATGTAATACTTAACCCAAATGTACTAGGTTAATGTAACATTATCATAATCCAAATAAACTAATGAAATACTTAACCCAATTGTACTAGGTTAATGTAACATTGTCCAAATCCAGCTTTGTGTCTGTAAGTCCCCAAAGTCTTCAGAAATGCTATTTTAGCCCGGGACAGATTTTCCATGCAGCAGTTTTGGTCCAGGTCCCCAAAGTCTTCAGAAATGTTGTTTTAGCCCGGGACAGATTTTTCATGCAACAGTTTTGGTCCTTAGGCGTCCAAACTCCCTTTCCTTCCTTCGTGACCTTTCTTTTGCGTCAAGTAAGCCATAAAATGCTGAATTCTGCATCATTTATACCTGAAACTTTACTAATCATGTTCGTTAGCTCATTTATAGGAAAAAGGACTAAAAGTGCATGAAATATATAGTTTGTTCTCAAAACTAGGCTAAAATATGGGCAAAATATATTGATATAGGCGTGTAAATTCGCCTATCATCAAGACTTATGGTGTATATGAAATTCATAGAAGAATAAAAAAGAATAAAAAAGCAGAGATGAGTGAGGGCCAGAATAAGAACTTTTGCTATATGGATTAGGGTGGAGATCAGCAGTAAGGTGGTAGAGATGGTGCAAAGTTTTCTAAGAATAAGTAGGGCAATTTTCACTCATACTCTACGGCTAGTGCTCTTTATACGAAGCCATTGGGTGACCATTATTCTCAGTATAATAATTGGTTTAGAGCACTAGGAGCCCGTTCGCTAGCTAGTGGAGCTCAGTCAGCTCTGTCATATTCTCTTCATAGATTTTGTGGTCAGATACATCATGGTTTTTGCAATGAAGGGAGGAATAAGTGCTTTAAATATGGCTTGACTGGTCATCTGCAGAGGGATTTCCCATCTAAGGTTGCTTTTGGGGAAAATAATATTTATGTTGCTACTTTATTAGATTCATACCAAAAGGTGTTACTTCTATTTCTTGCTCTGACACTGGTCGGAACCGTCTATACGTACTTGCCACTCTGTAGGATTTTAAGGCATCCCTCGATGTTGTTACTGGTATGCTTAAATGTTCTACTCATGATGTATATTTTTTGATTAATCCAAGGTATACTCTCTTGTATGTGAACCCTTATGTGGCTATCCATTTTGTTTTTCATCCTAAGTGTATTCTGGATCCTTCTTTTATCCATCCCCGTGGGTGACTCCATTATGGCTTGGAGAGTCTGTAAGGGTTGTGTGATATAAATTCATGGTAAAGAGACCTTGGTAGATCTAATAGAGTTGGAAATACAAAGACTTTAATGTGATTGTAGGGATGGATTAGTTGTATTCATGTTATGCGTCTCTTGATAGTCGGACCTAAAGGGTCAGTTTCTATTTCCTTAATGAGCTGGTAATTGAATAGGAAGGTAGTTCCCTAGTACCTAAAGGAAGGTTTATTTCGTATCTTAGAGCCCGAAAATTAGTTTCCAAAGGATGCCTGTATCACTTAGTGCATGTCAAGGATTTTAGATCTGAAGGTCCTTCCTTGCAAACTATTCTTATGGTCTGTGAATTCTCTGAGGTGTTCCCTGATGATCTTCTTGGTGTACCTCCCGATAGGGAAATTGATTTTTGGATTGATCTTCTTCCGGACACTCATTTTATTTTTCTCCCTCCTTATAGGATGGCTTCGACTGATTTGAAGAAACTCAAGGAGCAGTTGAAAGATTTTCTTAACAAGGGATTTATTCTCCCTAGTATGTCTCTGTGAGGTGCTTCCGTGCTTTTTGTGCAAAAGAAAGATGGTTCCTTCGAATGTGTTTTTATTACCACCAATTAAAAAAGTAATCATGCAGAATAAGTATCCACTTCCAGGAATTGGTGATCTCTTTGATAATCTTTAGGGTGATAAGTTCTTCTCCATGATTAATCTTCGGTCTGGGTACCATTTGTTGAAGATCGAGGGGGTAGATATCCTTATAACTGCTTTTCCAACTCAGTATGGTCATTTTGAGTTTTTGGTAATGTCCTTTGGTTTGACCAATGCCTCGGCCATATTTATGAATCTTATGAATCTGGTTTTCCTTTCATTCTTGGACGTATTTTTCACTATCCTTATTTATGATATTTTGGTGTATTTCAAGAGTTAGGTGGATCATGCCCATCACCTCTGCATTGTGTTACAGACCCTTAAGGGGCATCAATTATATGGAAACTTTTCTAAATGTGAGTTTTGGTTGAATGTTGTGACTTATTTGGGTCATGTTGTTTCTAGTGAAGGGATCATGGTGGATCCACAGAAGGTTGTAGTGGTTAACAAGTGGACCAGACCCACGACTCCATTTGATTTTCAGAGATTCTTGGGTTTATCTAGTTACTATAGAAGGTTTGTTGAAAGTTTCTCTTCTATCTGTGCCCCGTTGAATAAGTTGACTCAAAAGAAGTTAAATTCTTATAGTCTTATTCTTGTGAGGGTAATTTTAAGAAGCTGAAGAATAAGTTGACTTTTGCTTTACTTTTGGCTCTGCCTAAAGGCACTAGTGGTTTTGTTGTGTATTGTGATGCATCCCAGGTGAGATTGAGAAATGTGTTAATGCAGCATGGCAAGGTGGTTTCTTTTGCCTCTAGATAGTTGAAAGCTCATGAGTAGAATTATATGATCCACGATTTGAAATTATTAGTTGTGGTATTTGTATTAAAGATCTGGCGGCATTATTTGTATGGGGTCCATATTGATATTTATACTAATCATAAAAGCCTACAATACGTGTTCACCCAAAAAGAATTAAATCTCAAGAAAATGAAGTGTCTTGAATTGCTAAGGAACTGTGACATGAGCCTCCATTATCATCCAAGTAAAGCTAACATGGTTGCTGATGCTAAGGGGATTTCTAGGGAGCTTATCTCATATGGATGAGGAGAAGAGCTATTTGATGAAGGATATTCACCTTTTGGCTAATGTAAGAGTCTGTCTCTTAGATTCCGAAGATGGTGGTATGATTGTTCAAGAGGTGACGACGTCATCTCTAGGTACTAAAGTAAAGGAGAAGCAAGTGTTGGATCCTATTCTAATTCAAATCAAGAATGATATAGGTAGGAAGAAAGTAATGGTTCTTGAGATTGGTGGTGGTGGTATGTTGAGGTACCAAGGCAAACTGTATGCTTCCGATATTGATGGGTTGTGAGGAAGAATTTTGGTTGTAGCTCATGATTCATGTTATACTATTCATCCTAGTTCAACAAAAATGTATCATGATCTCAAGGAAATTTATTGGTGGAATAATATAAAGAAGGATGTGTCCAAATTTGTGGCTAACTACACGGTATGTCAACAAGTGAAGGTAGAGCACTTGAGGCCCAATGGGTTGGCTCAATAGATTGAGCTGCCGATGTGGAAATGGGAGAGAATTAACATAAATTTTGTTATCAGTCTTCCGCAATCTCGCTAGTACCCATTCATGTTTCCCTTTTGGGTAATCATGCTTAAGGTATGTGTATTCTTTAACATCCTTGTTTTCTAACTTTATTAAAGAAAATGGTGATTTCCTTGGCATCTTTGTTTTCTGTCTTTGTTAAAGGTAAGAGTTGTGGTATGTGGAGTCAAATCATGCAAATAAATGCTTTGTCCTCTCATTCGAGGACGAATGATCCTAAGTGGAAGTATGTAACAACCCAGGTATTTGGTCCTTAAAAATATTCTGAGTTCTAAGTTTTTTTCCCTGGTAACGACACTCCTAATAAGTTGTAATGTGTCTTGACGGTTCAAGTAGCCCTAGTCCTAAGGTGTCTAGTGAATGGTGCTTGAGTTACTGTACTGAGTACGACTTAAGGGTACGAATCATTGGGGGTCTTGACGGGTCCTATGGGCCCAATTGAAACCAAATAAAAAATTTAGTAGCTAAGTTGTGCTCTGTGTATGTGTGGCTCTCTGGGAGCCATACGGACTTTTTATGAGTCCTTGGGTGCAAATCATAAATGTCCAGTATTTACCCAATTGGATTCTATGTTGACTATGACTTGACCCCATGAGTCATAGGGTCTCATTATGAATGATACAAATCTAGTCGTAGGGTCAGTAGTGAGTGGGGGTCTTAGAGACTGCCTTGGTTACGACTTGTGGTGACGAGTCATAATGAGTGGCTATGAGTCAACGGTTGACTCGTAGTCATTGGCGGCACTTTTTTAGCTTTTAAGTTAAGGGCATTCTGGACATTTTCCATCTTATCCAAATTGAAACCCACGTATTATAACCCATTTAGGGTGTTATTAGCACTCAAAAATAAATTTAAGTAACTTCTTAAAGACTCCTAAAGGTTCACTAAATTCCCTTAAGCAAGTCAAGCTAGGGTTTTATCAAGTTGGTCATCTAAAGGCTTAAGAGTCAATTTCTCTCCCAATTTCTTGGTGTTTACGGCTTGTTACTCTTCCCTTATTGTGAATTTGTTAAAAGCACATCTTTCAAAGAATTATTCATAAGATATTCATGTTACATTATACCAAGGGTTGAGGGTTTTGAATATTTCTTGTTGAATGATGTTTTCCTATGGTTTACATATGATTTTTCCATGCTTTAAATATGGTTTGAACTTGTGCGGGCATGGGTATGGTGAATGAACTAGGGACTTATGATTTTTCCATACTTGTGACTTTTGAAGTTGTTATGACCCCAACCCCATAATGTGAATTTTTTTTTATTTATGAGAAATGTGGGAATTTATAAAATTGAACCAAAGGGGTTATGATTTTCACCCAAGTGATGTAATTGTTTTGGCATATTGTTGTTACCTTTCACGTGTAGTTGGCATGAAGATACCAACAATGTATGCCTAAGTGTGTATTATGGTTCAATTAATGGGATTGTGTGATAAATATTGTAATTGGGCTTTAATGAGGGGTTGTGTAGTTGAGTCGTGAAAGTGGAGGTCTGAGTGACTGATACTAGAAACCGCATTTTCCAATGCTGGGATCGAAGTGACCAGGGAGGTTTGTGTCCCACTCATTATTATTTCATGATTTAGGTGTTTTAAGTTCCCCGTAAATGGTCACATGATCGGGTGCTTAAGTCACCTTAGTATATAATTAGGTGGTTTGAGTCCTCCGCGTATATATATGAGATTATTCTCCGGTTCGTATGCCTATTACCACTGGGGCTCGACCACGAAGTTAGAGTTGGGGCCTATATAGCCAGTAGGCACATGTTATGAAGGTTGAGTTACACAATCCAGGCTAAAGTTTTAGAGTGCATGCTAAGCCTTGTTCCCTATCCCGGCATGTAATATATATTTATGTGAATCTAATTAGGTGTATTGGTTTTGATTTATATTGAATTATTGACCATGTCTTTATGTTATCCTTATCCCTGAGTTTCATGCTAGCACTTCAACCGCTAACCATCTTCGGACGTTGTATCCTACGTGATGTGGGAATTTGTCATACTTCTACTCCTCCTACCAAGTGATTAGTATTTGAGATTAGCTAGTGAGTGGATGTAGAAGTGGTGAGCTCCCATACATCAAAAGTCTAAATTTCAAGTTTTAGTCTCTTATGTCTCAAACTGTTCATACTTATTTTTGGCTATAGTCGGGGATATGTGTCAGCTCTTTGTTGGTATTCAATTTTGTTTCTTTGTTTAGAAGGCTTTGTTTGGACTACTGTGATTATTTGGCGGTGTTGGTTGGTTCCTTTCTAGTCACCGGCCATCGGTTATAAACATGTTTTGAATTTTCTTAAGCTTATTGTACGCTATCTTGTTATATGTTTGGAATTTATCTGACCTTGAGGGATGTTGGTTTTTGATTGCTTAGGTGCAGAGGGTGATCTCCAGTCCATGTGGGACTTGAGATACCCATCATGGCTAGGCCGCGTGACAAAACCAAAAAATAGTTCTCATTTTGGAAAAGAACAATGAGTTTTGTAAGCATTCTCTTGAGTTAAGACCATTTAATTTGATTTTTGGCTCTCTTTACAAGGATGAGTTTTTGACTTAGATTTACTTATTAAGTTCATTTGCTTGAATTGGTTGGGAGACTAGATTTCTACTCTAAAAGTATAATCCCTTGTGTGATGAGGTGTTTGACTAATTCTTTTACATACTTGTAGTCTAGAACTTTCTCTGGGTGTATTTAAGCCAAAATACTAGACAATCTTAGTTTGGAGGATCACCTGAGGCCATTTCTTTATCATCACTTGAACAAAATACCACCTTAACATTGTTTCCTAGTTAACCCTTTTGAGTCTTTTCCTATTTTTCTATCTTCTTTTAGTAAAAACCATACTATGACACCTAAACCATTTATGAAAATCTCTCTTTTGGCACATAACCTCCTTAAATGCATCGCATGATTCTAGAATAAGTAAATGTAGGCAAAAAACTCAGTTTGGGGGGAGATATGATATGCTTGAATGAGGCAAAAAAGGTGTATTCTTGGTTGTTGAATTATATACTTATGATACAAAAGATATTCTTGAAAACAAGATCAAATAGCCTAGCCTATATAACTTAAAGTCAAATTGCACAACTGAAGGGCCATGGATAGCTAATGGTTAGAATAGCTCTTGAAAGAACCAAAGAAGTGAATTAAGTAAGTGGTGTCTTAAGTTTGGCTAGGAAGAAACTACAGTTTAAGGGAAATAAGGAAAATAAATAAAGGAGAATAAGGAGGAAAATTTTGAAGAATTGGGGAGTGATGTCTTACTCACAATTAGAGTAAATGAGCAAGGTAAGTTGCAAAGTGAAATTTATACAATCTTTGTGTATTTTGTGTCATACCTCGAGAAGCATTTTTGATGTGAAATTTTTATTTGAAACTTTGGTTTACTTGTTGACATGACATGTTGGAGGAATTTTTTTTAACTTTGTTAGCCTAGATTTCTAGCCTATTTTTCTTTGGATGGTCTTGTAGTTATGAATGCCCTCTCTCATTGTGAATATTCTTAGTTGCCTAAGGCAAAGGAATAATTTAAGTTTGGGGGTTGATAAGTTGGAAAATTGATGACTTGTTGGCGCTTTTTAAGATTGAATTATAATGTTTTTCCATTGATTCAAGGTAATTCACATGTTATAATGCACATTTGTGTAGGTAGAGGTTGAAAATGACCAATGTAGTAGTATTTTTGTAAATTCTGTAAAATGTGAATTTTGGGTGTAAATAGAGGTTTTTCATCTCTAGACCACCATTATTGTACTTTTTCAAAGCTTGAAACATTGGATTTAAACAGCAAGTGTGAAATTGGGAATTTTCTCTTATGCTTTATTGAATTTGGCTCTTCATTATTGTGTTAATTTGTGATTTAATGAAACAATGGGCTGAGAATTTTGTTATTTCCTCTTTCTCTCTCTATAAATAGCTAATTTCTTTGCTTGGGGTTATGTTTGAATACGTTGTGATTATTGTATAGGTATTTTTTATTTGTCTTCCTAATTAGCTAATCTACATGGGTTTCACTCCCATTCCATGTTTTAGTTGAGAATTAGAGGTTGCAAATTCTAGTTACCCTTGAACCCTTACCATCATTGACAAGGGGGATGAGGGTGAGGAATGGGTGTGAACAATAACTTGATTTGCATCATTTAATAGTATCTCTTAGACATAAGGATACTAACTGAAGTCATATATTGCTTATATATCTATACTTGATAGGTGTTCGAAAGAACCTATTTGTGAGATTTTGGTGTTTGACTGACAATTTGACACTAAATACCTATAATTTAGTCTACCCATAATTGTTATCTAAGTTTAGACAAATGTTCAATTACCCATACATGAACCCACACTTAGAATAGCATAAGGGTCTTAATGCACCCGAGCTCATTTTGACCAATTTGTTGAAAAGTGGAAAATTTTGAAGACATGGGTGTGGGGCCCACAAATGGTCTAAAAGACTTGGGTTGAAAATTTGGCTTCACCAATGCATCTGAAACATCGAATTGGGTTATATAGTTCATTTGCAAAAATAGAAGTTCAAATAAGTTTCGATGGTCAAAAATAAATTTTGACTTTGTTGGTACTATGTCATAGCAATCACGGAATGGAGATTGCGGTCCATTTGATGGCGATCTCAGCATCTCCATGCCTGAAGGGGCTATAAATAGGCCCTCAAGTCGCGATGTGGTCATTTTTTCTTTATCTTTGAGACCTAAAAGCTCTAGAAGGGTGAGATAACACTAAATTGAGTTTTAGGTGTGATTTGGAAGCTTGATTAACAAATATTTTCGTGATTAACAACGGATTTAAGGTAAGAATCCTTTAATTTCAACCTTGAATTTCTTGATTTTGACCAAAACCCCAAATACCTTGAGGGCTTGATTTTAGCCCCAGATAAACTTAATTTTAACCTATTTCTTGAGGGTTATGATTCCTTGATGGTTTATGAACTTTGGGTAGACGTCAAAAATGTGTATTCCATAAGTGGGACCCACTTGGGGTTTTTGGTGTCATTTTTGGACCCAAAGCACAATGGTCTAATATGGGTATCGTTATGCTCGTATTGATGAGTAGATTATGTTTTCGATAGCTTAGCATCTTAAAGAGGCTTCTCGAATGGGAAAAATAAAAGTTTAGCAAATTGATGAGCATTCTTCGGATTTGAGGTAGGTTAGGTTTATCCTTTGTTAGGATCATCTTTCTCATAGTATAATTGTATATCTTGTTAAATTAGGAGGGGTTTATCCCTTGTTAGGATGATCTTTGTCATTGTATAATTGTGATATCTTGTTAGATTGGGAGGGGTTTTAGGTGGTCGTTGATGTTTTTATAAAGAATTGTGGTTATTTGGATCTTTTAGGTCATTTGGACCAGTATATTGAAATGCCTAGTTTGGTGTCTTGAACCTTAATGTATTAGACTTAATATCTCATGCTTAACATGAGAATGCTTAGAACTACTGTAGTTAGATGAGAGTGTCCATGTCACTCATGTTTAGGGCAAGATTGGACTTAGATGCTTACTCTATTGAAGTTTTTTTAGTTCCAATGGACTTAGTGATAGTATTTGAGTAGGATCCCTACCTTGGACTTAATGGTGGCTATATATACATCTATGAGTTAAATTAGATACCATAGCCTAGTCCGGGTATAAATGAACTTAGAATGTATATTAGGGGGATTTAAAAGTGCACCTTGACCCACCTTTAGCCAAGATTGAAGTAGTCCTCGTAAGAACCATGAAGCTTATGAAATGCCTAGAAAATTTCCCTTGAGGCAATATTGAGGAACCCTTATAGTAAATTTATTGATGATGTCATAATGAGCTATTGTTTATGCTATCAAAGAAGCCCATGACCATGTGATTCATTAATCCATGAATGTTTCTATTACTCGGGATATTGGTTAGGTTATTGCTTGGCTATTGAATGAGCCAATGGACACCTTATTGAATTGGCCCTTGACTATAACATGGCTTGAGCCATAAAGTATGATCTCGACTATGCTATGAATAAGCAATAGATTATACCATGGATTTGATATTGCTCAAGTTAGTGATAACTTTTCCTTATGCTAATGGTGGGCTAATGAATAGGTTACTTGTGGGCCATTGCTCATGATAATGCTTATGGTTATGCTCATGGTCTAATGGACTAGACTATTGACTTTTCACTTACAACATTCATGTTATATATATATACACTTATTAATAATATAACATTGATAATGAGTGAGGAAATATGGAAGTATGCTCTTTTTACTTCTCTTTTTATATTTTTTTACTTTAGCCCTCGTGTGGCTTGTCCTTCACTTTAGCCCCCGTGGATTTGTTCTTTATTATTGATATTAACGTAGATATTATGATGATGCCCGGCAAGGCCTGAAAATATTACGATGATATGATAATACCTGGCAAGGTCGGAGAATATTATGATGATATAATGATACCTAGAAAAGATAGAGGATATTATGATAATATAATGATATTAGGTACAACCAGAGGATATTATGATGTTATCGGGTACGACCGGAGGATATTATGATGATTTAATGATACCCGACAAGGTCGAAGGATACTATGATGATACCTAATACAGTCAGAGGATATTAGGATAATATGATGATACTCGTTAAGGACGGAGGATGATTATGATGACATGTACATACCCGTCATGGCCGAAGGATGGTTATTAATGTGCCTATGAGTATATCTACTAGTTTGAGTCTGGCTAGACCTATGTATGGAAACTATATGTTATTTATGCTCATGTATAGTTGGGTATAATGTTGATATTAGAGATGTTGTTCATAGTTTTCTAGTTATCAAGGTATAAAGTGGTATAGTTGTTGATTTAAGGTTGAAAAGATGATTAGTGAGGAATATTAATTAAGATTTTAATAATAACTTATAGATAGTAGAACCTTAGCAATAATGAGGACTAGTGGTAATGACAACTAGTAATTATGATGATTATGCTATAATGATGTTTAGCATAGATAAAGATGTATAGCAATGATGATTAGTTGGTAATAATGATTTTGTCGATGATGATGACTAATTGTTAAACGATGATTTGTGGATTAGTGATGCTAGTTACTAAATGGCATTTAATCAATAAATTCAGATTGAATAAATAGTGATTAGCGGTTATTGGATCAATGGTGATTAGTGAGTTTATGATGGCTAGAAATAAATATTGCTTAGTTGATAAATATGGCTTAGTAATGAATTTTGGCTATGTGCTAGTTATTGATTAGTTAATGAAGAATGAATAGTTGTTGACCCATGTATAGTGATAATGTGGTGAATATTGTATAAATAACATTTAGAGGTACATGATGACTAGTGAGTAATTGGTTTAGTAAATAAGTGTTGTCTAGTTAATAAAGAGCTATTAGTGTGTGTCGGGGATATAGTTTTCTAAATTATTGTATTTATATAGATATGCATATGCTGTCATACGTTGTTTAATTATGAATGTTAATGATACTTGAAGAAGGTTGGTTAACTTTCAATTAATGGTAATTGTGGAATGTTGATAAATTTACTGAATGATAGTAAGCGTGGAATGACGGTTGAATAACGATGGAGTTTGGATATATTTTTTATTAGATTCCTTTATATTATCCTTGAGTGTACTCTCCAGTGGTATGGGATATTGTGATGAGTTCTTTACATTATGCACCAGTTGGCTTATCGGAGTCAACTTCGTACTTTTGATCGCTTATGTTGTTTCCTTATGTTATATTGTTATTCTGATATTTATTACTTGTTATATACAACAATATTGGCATGTGTGGATGCCTTATGTTATATTATTATTTTGATATTTATTACTTGTTATGTACAATGATATTAGCATGTGGGGATGCCTTATGCTATACTATTATTCCATTTTGATTACTTATTATATACATTAATGGTAGAGATATTTCAGGTTTGATTTTGTCTCTTGACTTAGCTATGATTATCTTGCATTATATTATATTTATATCATGACCTAGCTCAATCGGCCAATGATGTATACTGAGTACCCGTTGATTTGGTACTCATACTACACTTCTGTAGCCTGCAGATCATAGTATGGGTTATCACTGTTGATGTGTATGTATCATGTGGAGAAGCCATGGTTCGGAGACTTAGAGTAAGATCCTAACATTCAGACTATTACCTATCTCTTTCTTACGTATTAGACTAGTCTCTATGCTATATTCGAAGATAAGTTATATCAGTGTATTCAGTTGAACTTCACTTTGTACTCTTGTATAATTAGCAGCTCTTGTTCTGATACCACCAGGTTTTGGGATTATATAATATAATTTCTACTTTATTTCATCTATTCCATAATTCTTTTCTTTATATTTTTGGTAGCTTGTTACTATTTGTTCTGAACTACAGGTTTGGCTAGCCTACTGGTGGGTTATAGTAGGCGCCATCATGACCTACGAAATTTGGTCGTGACAAATCAGTATCAGAGCCAGGTTTCATCGGTGTATTAGTACATGAGCAAAGTGTTAGTAGAGTCCTGCTGATCAATGCAGAAACATCCATATCTTATCTTCAGGAGGCTACAAGGACATTTTAAGAACTTTACTTCTTGACTTCTCATAATGTGTCCACATTGATATGAACCTCAAACACATCCTTTGACTCTATTATTTCTCCTAAGAATGATACGATGTTGTCGACAGATGTGGATGAGACTTCAGCAGGCATTTCCATAGTATCAGTCCAATGCTGGACTAGAGAGTTAGAGATGGATATCTAAGATTTTTAGTGTCAGCCAAAAGGATTTAAGGTCATCTTAGGCTCCAATTAAGCTTGTGACTACTTTAACGCTTTAAGGTTCAGCATTGGGGATCCAAGCTATAATTGCAGATCCCTCTCAGCTATGGATGACATTCAAAACATCAAGTAGTCCTTAGACCAGAGTTGTGTCTAATGGTTGTCATTAGTGTTCTTAGCTAGTTTCTAAGTATGAGATTGGGTTTTTGTATTATCCAATGCATTTTTCTATGCTATATCCTTTAGAGCACGATATACTGCATTGAATCATTAGAGGTTTTGCATTGACACTCTATTTGGTGTCAGAGCACTTGATAGCAGTCAAATATTCTTTCTCTTAGGTTATGGATTATGTGAGGCCCATAGAGAGCCTGTATTGGGATTCATAAAGGTGGAGGCAAGAAGCCATGCTATCAGTATAGTGTTATTGGTATTTCATTAGAGAGCTTGTTTTGGTTATGAAGAAATGAGGCATCAATTCAAAGAATGCCCTAAATGTGAGTTAGTGATCAGATAGAGTTAACATGTAATCCCCACCATCCTAGAGTTTCTAAGATAAGCTATGATTGTGGGAAAGATAATCATTGGTAATAAAAAATGCTCTCAGCATCAGTTGGCTAGCCATTTAGGCTCAGTTTGTGTTCTCTCCATATTGGGCTTTAGGAGGTTACTACGACAGCATAGAGATCGACTAATGGTCTGGAGAGTGTCCCCAATATAGGATTCCTAGTCTTTCATCTCATCAGAGAAGCCTCATGATGACTATGGCACCTTTAATTTAAGATAGTGTGCTTAGCTCCTCAGTTGATGATTTAGTCGGCTAGTTCGAGTTTGGACCCATTCAGATTTACTCTCCCTTATATTTGTCATTCATATAATTTTGTATTTTACCATGGTAGGTGTGATTTTATTTCCCATATTTATATTTTATTATGTGTGTAAGGGTTTTCATATCCACTAATGATTATATGCCTCAATGTTTTCATGTTGGCTATCGTGGTTTATTTATTTCATTAGTGGATGGGGTAGATATTTATTGATGTTTGCTCCATATGAGTGTAGCTTTTAGGTTTAAGCCTCATTTATATTGGCACATTGGCCTTGTTATGGCCCCCACACGGTACATGATATTGATGTGAGTATTATTGTTACTATTGCTATCACTGCTTGAGATTATTGATATTATTTGATGGTATTACTTGATGTAATTGGTCCTCATTGGGTAGCTATATAGACTAGTGTTATCTAGTAAGAATTTTATTCCTTGCGATTCTTATTCGGTGGCTTGGGTAGATATAGACCAATTTGATGACTTCTTTTCCATAGCACAGCGAGGTTGATTGTTTTCCCTCTTGGTTAGCTATGTTATATTGATTTGAGGATTTATTGTGGTGTCGAAGGTAAGTTGACCTTCCATGGTTCTATATAACTCTAGAGTTGGCAATTGAGTTACATTTCCCGTTATTGAGTTTGAGATTCTTAAAATTGCCTCCTGGGTTGTGAAGGATTTTGTGTTAGCTATCTTTTCCTATTTAGACTATTTGTGAGATTGACCTATTTGAGATCCGCTCTTCGTTCATGGCTATTTCATTGCCCGATAGCGATTTGATATAGATATCGAGATGCCCTGGATTTATCTCTAGAGTTGGTAATTGAGTTATATTTCCCGTTATTGAGTTTGAGATTCTTAAACCTGCCTCCTGGGTTGTGAAGTATTTTGTGTTAGCTATCTTTTCCTATTTAGAATAATTGTGAGATTGACCTATTTGAGGTCCGTTCTTCGTTCATGGCTATTTTATTGCCCGATGATGATTTGATAAAGATATAGAGATGCCCTAGATTTATCTCTTAGATTTGTTGGATTCATCTCCTTTTGACGATTTGCTCTTGATATAAGTGTGGAGTTGTATGCTCTATTCTTACCGCGATGTTATTTCTTTCTTTCATGAAGATAAGGAGATAAAGGCAGGTAGCCTTTCCTGTGCTCGCTTCTTAAGTTGGCATTTTTCTTAATTAATGGTGTGATCCATGGATGGATCGAGTGATGATTGCCCTACTTGGGTAGATTCAGGAAACCCCTATTTTAGAGTTTGTTCGGCCTAAAGAGGCTTGGTGGAGTGTTTCTCCTTGATGATATGTGCCTATGGCTATTCCTTGCCGAGATGGAGTATTATATGGATTAGTATACTACAGTTGAGTTTCAGAGAGTCACTAAAGTTCTTACCTTTATTGATTGGATTTCTTATGTTTTTAGCCAGTGATTTATCCTTTATTGCAATTTTGTTATTCTACTATGTTTCAATTTTGGCTCGGCATGATATGGTACAGATACACCCAATTCAGAGAGTATGGTCGATGTGAGTATTGGACCTTAGTTTGGATTTGTTGGTTCAAAATTGGATTTGATGCCTTGGGATGGCAATTTGGATGTTATAATAGATTTGGAGTATTAATTCCTACCATCTTTAAGTTTGGTTTGGGTATTTGAGATCGAGCGGTTCAGTCTTAGTATTTAGACTTCAGCTAAGCGTTGTGGAGCTAAGTGCAGCCTTGGTTTTCAGATTTTTCTTTATTTAGATTTCAGTGATAGGTTAGTTGAGGCTACTCCCTAGTTACCTATTCAGTATTCTCAACTTCAGATGGTTTACAGTTGCTAAGTGTCAGATGGTAACCCATGAGCTTACCATTTGTTCTTTCAACTTTGACCTGGATATTTCCATCTTCTTTGAGAATTTTGGATGATATACTCAGTAGGAGTACTATGATTGATTTGGATTCAGTATGGTTTTATTCTTGGTTGATGGGTCATCCAGGAGCAGAACATTCAAGGATGAGTAGTATGCCTTGATCTTTTTGCTTTTAATTTGATTACCATCCAGACTAGTTGTAGCATTGGCATAGAAAGAATTCCTTCATTATTTCTATTTGTATGTCTAGATAGAACCTTATGGTCTTATTCTTATGTTTGACATATGGAGTTTAAACATATAAGTTTCAGTTCTCTGGGTTCTCTGTGATGACATTGCGCAAATGAGACTCTAGTGATTTTCCTCTTGGTTTGGAGCGGATAGCAGGTTTGAAATGGTAAAGAAAGATTATATTTAGATTCGAAATCGGTGATATGACTCATGTCTTGGTGTGTGTTTTTGTCTAGGTTCAGCCTTTATGGATTTGTGCGAGTATAGATGGTGTCAGTGTGTTGTGGTTCAGATTTTTGTGCAACAGCCTTTCGGTTTAGTTCGAGGCTAGTTATTGGTTAAAATTGAGTTTTGACTATTTGGAAATGAAGTAAGGGTGTTGGTCGAAAAATGGATACCTTTGGCTAAATTTCCTAAAAATTTTCCCTCTTTATAAAGGTAACCTAGGAAATCATGCTCAGAGTATGCGGGCCTAGTACCTCATCCCTTCGATCTTTTGTCTTTTTATCCTTTGACTTTTGGGGACAAAAGTCCTTTTAGTAATGGATATTGTAATGACCCTTCTAGTCATTTTTCATAATTCAATTTATTTTTGTTATTTGAGCTTCTCTGTTGCTGCCCCAAGTCATTTTTTACTTACTGGGACTAATAGTTCTATTATCGAGAAGTTTGTTTGGTTTAGAACTAAATCCATGTTTATAAGTCTTCATTGTTTCCAAATAGCCACCAATTAAAAATTTAGTAAGAATGCAAATTTCAACTATGCCAGTAGATCCGAAATTTTAATTCTAGGCTAGGTAGACCTATGGTTTAGGTCCTAATGCACCCAAGCTCATTTCAACCTATTGGTCAGAAAGTGAGAAAATTGAAAAATATGGGTGCGGGGACCACAATTGGTGTAAACGACCTTGGATCAAAAAATCAACTTCACCAATGCATCTGAGACATCGAATTTAGTAGAGTTGCATAGTTCATTTGTAAAAATCAGAGTTTGAATGAGTTTCGAGGGTCAAAAACAAGTTTTGACTTTGCTAGTACTAGTGTCATGGCAATCGCGGCAAGTCCCATGCCGATCGCGACATGGCGATGCGGTCCATTTTATGGCGATATTGGTATCTCTATGCATAAAGGGGTTATAAATAGGCACACAAATTGTGATTTGGCCATTTTCTTTTCATCTTTGAGACCTAAAAGCCCTTAAAGGGTGAGATAACTCTAAATTGAGTTTTGGGTGTGACTTTGAAGCTTGATTAACATATATTTTCGTGATTAACAATGGATTTAAGGTAAGAATTCTTCACTTTCAATTTTGAATTTCTTGATTTTTTGACCAAAACCTCAAATAGCTTAAGGGCTTGATTTTAGCCCTAAATATACTAAGTTTTCACCAATTTCTTGACGGTTGTGATTCATTGATGGTGTATCAACTTTGGGTTGACCTCGGAAATGAGTTTTTCATAAGTGGAACCCACTTGGGGTTTTTGGTGTCGTTTTGGACCCGAAGCACGATGGTGCAATATGGATATCGTTATGCTTGTATGGATGAGTAGATTATGTTTTTGATAGCTTGGCATCTTGAAAAGGCTTCTAGGAAGGGAAAAATGAAGGTTTAACAGATTGATGACCATTCTTTGGATTTAGGGTAAGATAGGTTTATCTCTTGTTAGAATGATCTTTATCATAGTATAATTGTGTTATCTTATTAGAATGAGAGGTTTTAGGTGTTGGTTGATGTTTTTTAAAGACTTGTGCTTAGTTAGATCTTTTAGGTCGTTTGGACCCATCTAGTGAAATTCCTAGCTTGTTGTCTTGAACCTTAATAGATTAGACTTAATGTCTCGTTCTTAACATGAGAATGCATAGAACTACTCTAGTTAGATAAGAGTGACCTTTTCACTCATTCTTAGGGCAAGATTGGCCTTAAATGCTAACTCTAATGAAGTTGATTTAGTTCCAATGACTTAGTGATAATATTTGAGTAGGATCCCTACCTTGGACTTAATGGTGGTTTATTATGCATCTTAGAGTTGAATTAGATACCTTAGCCTAGTCTGGGGTAGAAATTAACTTAGAAGGTATATTGGTGGATTTAAAAGTAGGCCTTGACCTACCTCAAGCCAAGATTGAGGTAGTCCTAGTGAGGATGCTTATGAAATGCCTAGAAAATTCCCCTTTAGGCAATATTAAGGAACCTTGATAGTAAATTTATTGATGATGCCTTAATGAGCTATTGTTTATGCTATTAAAGAAGCCCATGACCATGTGATTCAATAAGCCATGGATGTGGCAATTACTTGGGCTATTGATTAGGCAATTGCTTGGCTTTGCATGGGCCACCAAACACCTTATTTAATGGGCCCTTTACCATAACATATCTTGAACCATAAAGTATGATATCGACTATGCTATGAATAAGCTATAGATTATGCCATGGATTTGATATTGCTCATGTTAGTGATAAACTTTCTTTATGCTAATGGTGGGCCAGTGAATAGGTTATTTGTGGTCCATTTCTCATGATAATGCTTATGGTTATGCTCGTAGTCTAGTGGACTAGATTATTGACTTATCACTTGTAACATTCATATTACATATATATACACTTATTGATAATGTGACATTGATGATGAACGAGGAAATATGGAGGTATACCCTTCTTGATTGTCCTTTTATGTTTATTTACATTTTCCATCATGGGGTTTGTCCTTTACTTTAGCCCTCGTGGATCTTTCTTTTTATTAATAATATTAATGTGGATATTATGATGATGCTCGATAGGGCTAGAGGATATTATGATGATATGATGATACTAGACAAGGCCAGAGAATATTATGATTACATGATGATATCTGGAAAGGCTGGAGGATATTATGATGATATGATGATACCTAATATAGCTGAAGGATTTTATGATGATTTGATGATACCCGACAAGACAGGAGCTTACTATAATATATGATGATACTCGATATGATTGTAGGATATTATGATGATATAATGATACCCGGCAAGGTTGGAGGATGATTATGATGATACATATATACCTGGAAAGGCCAGTGGATAATTATTTATGTGCCTATGAGTATATCTACAATTTTGCATCCGGCTAGCCCTATGTATGGCAACTATATGTTATTTATGCTCCTATGTAGTGATAATGCTCAACTCACTCCCATAAATGAGGGGTAAGGTAGTCGCTGTCAAGTAACCTTCATCGAATCTCAAGGAGCGAAATATAGACTTCAAACCTTATGGGTGCTCAAATTACTATGAGGTTACCTGAAATGCTAACAAAAACGACTTGTAAAATAAAATGGGGGGGATTTGTTTGGAAACTTGTTGTACAATCTTTAGCAAATGATCAAGAGACGACACTTTTTTTAAGCAACAATATTGGCGGAAATCTTGGGATTATGTCAACCTAAAGGTAAAAGTATATGGGTTAATGATGGTTTACCATGAAATTTATTTGTTAACTACAAGATAGGCTAGGTCGAAGGTCATTGTGGTTAATCTTTTGATAAAACCACAACGATTTCTCATGTTGGCTCTTTCGAGCACCTAAAAAGTGTGAAATTTGTAATCACCCAAAACCTCAATCAAGCATACCTATTTCTAGGATGATTCTCTTGACATGATTTACACTCCTAATACACTTATTTCTAAAATTGCAAAAGGGGGCAAACCATAGGATTAATTGGCCACCATTGACTTGTCCCCCTACAACCCTCTATCAAGGACTTTATGGGTTACCTCATATTCACCTTCATCCCTCTTTTGAGGATGATAAAAGGTTTCTAGAGTTTTGAGGTTTTCACCTATCAAACCCATTTGGAAATTTGGGGATTTAACCCATCAAATTCCAAATCATAAGCTCAAGCAATGGTTAAATCCTTACTCAACAACTAACAATCATGCAAACACAATAATGCCCACACACAAATTACACTCTAGTTCAACATAATCCTAAGACTAGATTACTTAGCTACTTATGAGGAAAGTAAAGAGAGATTACAATAAGGACTATCCAAAACATTCATTATTCACAACAATGCTAAGAAATCAAGCCTCCAAAATTAGTTGCACACTTTCCCAATTAGGGTTTCAATCTTTCAATTCAAAATATATTATGAGGTAAGCAATGCCGAAAGAAGAAAGGGTATTTTGCTTATATATGGTTTGGGATTCTTCTAATTACTTTTACAAATCTGCCCCTGTGTATATTCCCACTTAAACACGATCACGCAAGACTGTCTGCGACAGCATCCACGCGACCGCGGTTGTGTGCTCAACAACATTATGCTGACCGTATTGACTAACCGCGAACACAGATTGAGGACTTCGATCACGATAACTGAGGCTGATATAGTAGAGGACTTCAGTTGCACTCTTCTTTTCTCCCTTTTTATCATTTTCATCCCCAATCCACATCTTTCGATCTCCTCAACTCCATGCCTGCAAAGAGTGGATGTTAGTGCATTTTTATCACTAATATCTCTTATTCATTTATACAAAACAAGGTAATGTACACAAATTTTTAGTGAGAATGAGTGAAAAAATAGCCCCTCATCAACACCCCCCAACTCAAGACCTTGCTTGTCCTCAAGCAACACTACCCCTTATTATGACACAACTCATATGTATGTTCTCATTCTATCATGCAATGATCATGATAACTTAAACTTGATTGTTACCACCAAAAGCTTTTTACACATGGAAAAATAGGCATTTAACGACTCCCTTCATCATAAGATGAAATAACAAAGGATGCAATAGACTTTGGGGAGCAACCATGTAACAACCACTACCACTCTAAAAATGAATCATATGTTGACTACAATCATGCAATACTTTTGATTATATCATTGTGCAAAAGATGATAAAATCACACACCCCAACTAGTGCACATGCCTCCTCATAGTAAATAAAAAATTCACATACCTAGTTACCAAGGATGCAACAAGGAATTTCAAGTGCAAACACTCACTCTCTCAAGGAATTCTCCATGTTAACAAGTACCATGCCATAGGCTTGCCCCTATTTTCAATCACCACTACAATGACCACACTTGGTTAAGAATCACAAAGGGATGTTTGTGATTGTATGTAGGTTTAGGATTGGGGTAGGATATAATTTAGGAATAACATGGCTATACCACTCCTTGAACATTCACATCATACTTTTTCAATCCTCCTTTTTGGCTAAGGGTCATTCTTCTTTAATTTTTTTCCTTTCTTACGCCTACTAATAGCTTCCTTTGTGCACCACTTTTCTTTCATTTCTTTTTCTTGTAACTTACGCGCACTTCATTTCTTTGATGGACTCATTTATTTTTTATGTATTTATTTTAACGGTTTAAGATCATGAGGCATTTCACTAACAACTTTGTGGAATTACACTTTCTTCCATCAAATTTTACCACCCCCATCTTAGGTTTTTAGGCTCAAGTTACATTTTTAAGTTCAAGGAGGATTTGGTTCATAAGAGAGATAAAAAGGTTAGGTCACGGGTTGTAATGAGTTTTCCAAAGAAAGGTCCACAGGCTCAAAGTGGGTACTAAGGATAATTATGCATGGGTAGGCTTTTATGGCTTGAGTAGACTTCCAAATTAACAAGATAGCCTATGATCATTTTACCAACCAAGCACAATCAAAATTTATCTTTGAAAGACTAATGAGGCAAGTTCTAGATAGTACAAGTACACATGAGATGAAGATAACTAACCTCAAATACATGGTATGCAAATATTGTCAGGGGGTTCAATTGTTCTACCCGCTCGAGACAAAGATGAAGTGTTCACTATTTTTCAAAAGTCAACTTTTGGAGTCATAGAAAGAGGGAAAAATTTTGTCACAAAGTTGCTCACGTCCATTCCTACAAATTTTGCAAAAATTTCGGACAAGGAGGGTTGTCTACTTTTGTATTCGCACCATACATAATTTGATAATCATGGAAGCCACCCAAGCTAATGTCTCACATTGCAAATCATAGTACAGGAGACCCACCATATGGTTACTCAGACTTCACCAATGGATAATAATGCAATCCCAGATTATCAATACTACGGGTACTCAGACTTCCCTTACATTTTATGGCCTCGGTTCCATGAGTACTCATACTTCCCCTGCACCTATGGTTATAAATCCAATCACAGCATAACTAAAATAAAATAACAAACCCAAAACAAAATATCTAATCCATGCAAATGTGGACACCATCAGAGTGCCCGATTATTACAACCCAAATAAAAAATAAAGATAAGAATTATCCAAAAGAGCAGAAAAGTATGCAAATATCAATAATACATGCCCAAATTAAATGACTAAGAATAAGGAGACACCTCCAACTAAAAAAATAGCAGTGTCCCCACTGCATAAATAATCAAGGGTAAAAAAGATAAGGGTGCTCTCTGAAACTATATCAAGGGTTGCTATCACTATTAGACTCGGCATCACCACCCTCTTCCTTAAGATAGGACCACTCAGTTGGGGTCTCATCATTACTTTCCACTTAAGAAGAAGAAAGTCTATCTAGGGGCCTTAGAACCTTCCACAGTCCCTTCACTCTCTTCCATATCCTGATAAAGTATTTATCCCTTTTCTTATCCCTTACAACCATTTATTCATGTGTGATTCGGAGGTCTAGATGTGACTCTGCCAAATAGGAGTAGGCCCTTTTAAGTTTATCAATGGTAATTTCTTGCTTTTTTTGGTCCTCTTGTACTTCTCATAATCAGTACATAACATATAAGAATGATGAGCAGCGGTAGGCTCTCTCAGTCCTTGGGAAAAACGTCACAAAATATCTTTGATGGTAGTAATAATTACTCCAATCTCCTCAAAAGGTCCCTTGGTGGCTGGCCTATGAGACTTAGGCTCACTGCATGCTGACTTTTCCAAGTCGGTCTTTCTTTTATTACTTTTGTCGGGTTCTCCTTCACCTCTAATCCTTAAGGGGTATATGAGGGCATTAGGGTGCACCCATGTATCACTAGCATACTTTTCCACCCCCACTCTTTTATAAAGATCTGTAATCAAGGAGAGGAATAATACATGCGTACCACCTTGGTCCTTGAAATAATCTATCTCATTAACCATGAGTTAACCAACATCTAGAGGGATGTTGTATAGAATACATGAAACCATCCTAGCATATAATTCGGGGACTATTGTCATATAGGTGCAAGGAGAAACTCATCTACAGATGATGTGAAACCATATTCGGGCCTCGAAAGTGAAGTCATTCATGGAAATATTGTTTAGTCTTGGTCCATGAGACTTTCTTTTTAGGGCATAGTCATTATGCTAACCAACTCCCTAATTTACAACCCTTTTCTTTAAATTCACTCATGCCAGGATGCTTGAGCCCATAAACATCATTGATTTGTTTAGCCCTAAATTTCACTGGCTTTCCCCAAATCATGATAGTCACATTGAGTAGGTTCAATAAAATAGACTTCACCGATGTTTACATAAAATTCACGGACCCATTGCTCATTTGAAATGCATGGATACGGGGTGAAGCACTGCCACCCTATGACTTCAAGTTTGTCATAAAGTGCCGGTAGTTTCTCCAGTATATTTTCCAAGCAAATGCTTCTCTCTGGGAGTAGATTTGTCCTCGAAGATCCTTGTAGTAATGAGTGTGGTACTCAGGTGCCATGAATCGGATGTGATCATACTTATCCATCACGTTTTCCTGAAAGCACTACGCACATATTATATCTTTTGATGATATTTTAATCATGCAAACTGTGTTATATTGATCACTACAGTTCATTGGACTAGGCGTTTGGTGTTTCTTGACTAAATAGTGGAAATGCAAGATTTTTTTCATGGCAGGAAAATGTCCTTAGTTACCGCGATCACGAGATAAGACTGTATTCACGTTTCCGCAATCCCGGTCTATGACCCCGGTTGCACTACCTGAGGTTGGTTCCGTGTCAGCTATGCATGCTTAAATTTCTTCCAAATTAAGTTGCTAGTATATTCTACAATATGGATGCATATAAAGATCATTGGAACAATGCTAACAAGTGTGTAAATTTTCCCTTTACAAAGAAAATATTAATATTGAAAGTTCATTTGAACATTTTATCAAACACTTGGCGTACATATCTCATTTGTTTTATCTATTTCACACATCATTGGGTACTCATGATATCCCCACTTGTGTGCACACCTTAATCAAACAACCCATATCTCACCAATACAAAGTATGACAACATGGAAAGCATAACAAATAAAATTTTTGGCCCTTTCTTAATCATGCATTCTATGGCCTATTTTCAAAAGTAATGGCATGGATTCATGTCACTTACCGAAGTTGTGACACAAAAGGATGCAAGGATGTTGTTTAAGAGCTCACAAACTTGTCCAGAAATTAGCCAAATTAGAGAGTATAATTTTAAAAGAGAGTGTGATGGAAATGAGGAAAACTAGGGGTTAAATGGAAGAAGTGGCCACAACTGCGGTCAATGGACTATGATTTCGGACACCCACATGATTGTGATCGCACTTGGAGACCGCAATCAAGGTAACTGAGAGCAATTATGCTCCCCTATTTTCCTCTATTCAGTATTTTACTCAATTTTGACATATTTCTCCCCTGTTCAACTCATCCAATGCACTCCATAGTTCCACAAATGCATGGGTTATTCATATGCAAAATATAACAACTACCCTACAAAAATATAACAAAAAGGATATGAGCCACTCTCATGGCATTTGTGGGTTGCTTTCCACCTAGCGCCTTAGTTATCTTCGTGGCACAATGTCTTCCTTCCTTCATTCTTAAGGTGGGTCTTCAAACTCCTCTTTATTCATCTTCTCATTTTCAACATCCACCACAGATACTACTGGAAACTTCGCAGTTTGCTTCTTTGACTTGCAAATTTTTAAAGAGACCTCATCCTCTTGCACTCTAAATTTCATATCCCCCAGCTCTAGATCAATAATAGCTCTCCCGGTGGCCAGTAAGGGATAACCAATAATGATAGGAACCTTTTGTTCTATTTCACAATCCAATACCACAAATCCGCCAGGAGTAGGAACTTGTCTACTTTCACAAGGACATCAAATAATAAACCCACCAACCTTTTTAAAGACTGATCCTCCATCAAGAGTCATATAGAGGTCGGTGCAGGGGTATCCAAACCAAGTTGCTTATATATAACAAAGGCATTAAGTTGATGCATGCTCTAAGGTCACATAGAGCTTTTGTAAATTCATGCATCTCAATTGTGTAAGGAATAGTGAATGCTCTGGGTCATCTTTATTTTTTGCAACCTTGCTATCCATGATAGTTCTACACCTATGAGTGACCTCAATAGTGTCTCCTTAATAAGTTTCTTCTTGGACATCAACTTTTTCATCAACTTAGCATATCCCGAGATCTCCTCGATTGCCTCAAGCAATGGGATATTTATCAATGGGTTGCTAAGTTTGGCCATGAACTTCCTCAATTTTTCATTTTACTTTTTTTTATGCAAGCATTGAGGAAAAGGGGAAGGAGCTTGGATAGTTGGTCTTGCTTCAACTTATGGCCTTTCAACTTCAACCACCTCCTCATCACTTTCATCAATCTCTTTCTCATTATTTGCTTCTCTTTCTTAAGGCAGCACCTTATTTTCCTTGGACTTTGGGCATATTCTCACTCAACTCTCCTTTAAAAGGTTCCTCAAGTGCTTTTACACTCCTAGTCATAATTTCTAGGACTTGAGCGTCGTTTTTTGGGTTAGAAATTGTGTCACTCAGAAGTCCACCTCTAGGTATAGCATTTAATTGTGTAGATATTTTCCCTATTTAGGTATCCAATTACTTCATGGGGGCATAGTGATACACCACCATTTGAGAAAGTTGGGAGAAATCACCCTTCAACTCATGGACTATCTTGTCCGTGCCTTCTACTTTATTCAAGATTCTTGCTAACATATCCTCTGGTTTGAACTTTTTGGGGTCAATAGCACTAGATTCCTTGGTCTTAGCTCGGTCATGAGGAAGTATATAATGGTTATAATCATGTTCACAATCTCTCTAATCTCGATCTCGCTCACGATCCATCCAACCTTTGTTCCCACCTTGTCTTTGATAGGCGGGGTGGGAACCCCCCAAGTAGTTTGCCAAGTACCAGATTTCTTTATCCAACTTGTTTACATCTTCATCTTCATCATAAGATTTTGATTCTATGGCATTTACCATTTTTACGGGTGCACCCATAACATGCTTCGTCAAAAGCTCAAGTTAGGTCATCATTTTGGCCATGTTCTCTTCCTTTTATTCCTCTCATTTTCTTTGTTCATTATCCACCACGGAGGTAGTAGAAGGGGTTTTGGAAGCTCTTTTATCTCGTGTATGCCAACCTCAATTTTGTTTTGATACTTCTCCTATCAATTAGAAGGCCTCAAGATGATGCAATCTTACTATAGAATCGCCCGCTGCATTATCCACCACCGTTTTATTTAATGGGTCAAGAGCCCTATAGAAAATCTCGAGGAGCATTATTTCTAGGACCTCATGATTTTGTCATTAGGCTAGCTTTCCATTAAACCTCTCCCAAGCTTCAAATAACGTTCTCCATTCATTTGCCGGAAGTTCACAATATCATCCTTCTTTTAAAGATTTTTTATGGTGGTAAGTATCTATAAATAAACACCGTGGTAAGATCTTCCTATGATGTAATTGATTTGGGTGGACATGAGCGAAGCCATAAATTGCCTCACCCGTTAGTGAGAATAGGAAAAGTCAAAGCCGGTGGATTCTTGTGTAATATGTGTTATGTTAAATGGTGCACAAACTTCCACAATGTTCTTAAAATGGACATTTGATTCCTCATATGCTTGACACCTATACAACCCTTTTATTTGCAATATATGAAGCATAATGCTAGTCACATAATACACTCCATTCCCGTTGGTTGGCGGGATGCGAATTACACTTATTTGTCCCGCTTTATTTAATTGTCCTTCATCATCAAGCGGGACATCAAGGGGTACCATATTGCTTGCATTGTCTCTCATTGCTCTGTTTACACTTTAATCACTTACAAAAGATTCAAAAACAAAAAATAAAATAAATTACACCACTTCGGGTATTCCCAAGTAAGAATGACACCACAAAAGCAAAATCTATATTTCACTCCCTGGTAACGGCGCCATTTTTATAATGCTCAAATCACCCCCATAATTGAGGGGTGAGGTGGTCGTTCTCAAGTAACTCAATTTGAATTGGGGTCAAATCTCAAGGAGTGAATTATAGACTTCAAACCTTATGGGTTCTCAAATTACTAAGAGGTTACCCAGAATGCTAACAAAAATGACATATAAAATAAAATGGGGGGGTTGTTTGGAAACTTGTTGTACTATCTTTAGCAAATGAGATGACACTTTCATTTTAAGAAACAATATTGGGGGAAATCTTGGGATTATGTCTACCTATAGGTAAAAGTATGTAGGTTAACGATGGTTTAGCATGAAATTTAATTATTAACTAAAGGATAATCTAGGTCAAAGGTCATTGGGGTTAATATCAAAGGTCAATGGGGTTAATCTTTTGATAAAACCACAATGATTTCACCCGTTGTCTCTTTTGAGCACCTAGCAAGTGTGAAATTTGTGATCACCCAAAACCTCAATCAAGTATCCCTATTTCGAGGATGATGCTCTTGATATGATTTACACTCCTAATTTACTTATTTCTATGATTGCAAAAGAGGGAAAACCATAGGATTAATTGTCCACCATTACCTTTTCCCCCTGTAATCCTCTTTCAAGGATGTTATGGTTATCTCATATTCACTTTCATCCCTCTTTCGAGGATGATAAAGGGTTTCTAGAGTTTGGGGTTTTCACCCATCAAACCCATTTGAAGATTTGCTGATTTCACCCATCAAAATCAAACTCATAAGCTCAATCAATGGTGAATCCTTACTCAACAACTAATAATCATACAAACATAATAATACTCATACACAAATTACACTCTAGTTCAACATAATCCCAAGACTAGATTACTTAGCAACTCATGAAGAAAGTAAAGAGCGATATGTTGTATAGATTATCCAAAGCATTCATTTTTCATAAAAATGCTAAGAAATCAAGCCTCCAAAATCAGTTACACACTTGCTCAATTAGGGTTTCAAGCTTTCAATTCAAAATATCTTATGAGGTAAGCAATGCCCAAAGAAGAAAGGGTATTTTTCTTATATATGGTTTGGGATTCTTCTAAGCACTTTTATAGATCTGCCCCTGGGCATATTCCTACTGAGCCTCAATCGCACAAGGCTATCCACAATCGCATTTATATTCCATGACCGCATTATGTTAATCGTCTTGACTGACTGCAACCGCGGATTGAGTATCATGGTTGCGGTAACTAAGGATGATGTAGTCTAAGTCTTCAGTTGCACACTTCTTTGCTCCTTTTTTATCATATTCATCCCCAATCCACATCTTTCGATCTCCTCAACTCTATGCCTACAAAGAATGGATGTTAGTGCATTTTTATCACCAATATGACTCATTCATTTATTTAAGACAATGTAATATGCACAAATATTTAGTGAGAATGAGTGGAAAAATCACCCCTCATAATTTAGTTGGGTATAATATTGATATTAGAGATGCTGGCCATAGTTTTTCTAGTGATCATGGTATAAAGTGATATAGTTGTCGATTAGGTTGGAAAGGTGATTAGTGATGAATATTTATTGAGAGGTTAATAATGAATTATGGATATTTGAAACTTAGAAATAATGAGGATTAGTAGTATTGACGACTAGTAATTATGATGATTAAGCTATAATGATGTAAAGCATAAATAAAGACTTATAGCAATGATGATTAGTTGGTAAGAATTATTTAGTCAATGATGATGACTAGTTTCCAAATGAGGATTTTTCAATTAGTGATGTTAGTTACTCAATGGCGTTTAGTCAATAAATTTAATAGTGAATAAATGAAGATTAGTAGTTATTGGATCAATGGTGATTGGTGAGTTTGTGATTGCCAAAAATAAATATTGGCTAGTTGATAAATATGGCTTAGTAATAAATTTTGGCTATGTGCAAGTTATTGATTAGTTGGTGAAGAATGACTAGTTGATGACCTATTAATAGTAATTATATGGTGAATAGTATATAAATAACAATTAGAAGGTATATGATGACTAGTGAGTAATTGGTTTAGAAAATAAGCACTGCCTAGCTAATAAAGAGCTATTAGTGCAATCGAGGACATAGTTATCTAACTAATTGTATTGTTATGGTTATCCATATATTGGTAAACTTTGTTTAATTATGAATGTTGATGATATGAGGAAGGTTGTTGATTTTCCAATTGATGATAATTTTAGAATGTTGATAAATTGACCGATTTATGGTAAGTGTGGAATGACGGTTGAATAATGGTGAAGTTTGGATATATTGTTGATTAGATTCCTGATGCGCCCAAATTACAAATCTCTTACAATAGTGTAAGCGGTCATAGTCAAATATATAACCCAACTAGGTTGGGGTCGAATCCCCCAGGGAATATGGTACTAATTAAGTTGTATGTAGATTAGTTGACTTTTAATCTTTCGTTTCCGTAAAGCAAAAAGGGGAAATTTGATTCAGTTCACAAATTAATGGTTTCATCTTAACAAGATGAGATATGTGTAGTAGTATTCGAATTCAAAGAAATAGAAATCTGGGGCTATGTCCACCTTGTAGTTTTCAATACTTTCTAACTAAGGGCTTTACGAATTCATACATGCATCGTGCTTACAAAGACATGTATTTTATTTAATAACATAATCCTAGTGTTTCTCAACCATCAAGGACTAATTTACTTTAGTTCTCTTGAATCAAAAGTGTTTACAAAAGCAATATGAAATATTTAAGTAATTAATCTTGTTAAGGCATTAACATATGAAACAGGGGTTGGAAACCCTATTTTCTTGTCACTACTCTCTTTTCCTAACCTCAACCTTTCTATCGAACAAGTTGAGTTTTAAGGGACATCCTCTATGTTTGCAACCATGAGAATTCAAGATAAATGAAGAGAGTATGATGTAAACAAATCAATTCATAATGAATTCAAAAACCTAAAGTAATAGATTGTATGCTACATGGCTTCCATAACCCTAACTAATAAACTTAGCTACTCAGAGTAAAACGGTAATCATAATAGAAATATCCATCATACCAAAAAGTGAACCCAATTTTTGGTGGAGAAGAAGTTGTGTTTCTGCCTTAGTGCTAAGCCGCCACTCTCAATGCAAAAAAAATAATACAAAATAATGAATAATATGTGACTTTTCAGTATCAAGTAGTTTTAATAACTTTTCCCTCATAATTTTCTTCTAAGTCCCTAGACTAACTCTAAATGACAAATTAGTCGTGGACATAGTTTTTAGGAACCACATTTGGTCCAGACTACTACTCTTTCTTGTGTCATATTCCATCTGCATTCCATAGTCCCATTATGTCTCCATCTACCTCATTAATACCTGAAATTACGCTAATCACATCGGTTAGCTCAATTAGATAGAAGTATAGTAAAAACATAAGAAACTAGGCACTTTGTTCTCCAAACTTAGCTAAAATATGGGTAAGTTATGGTTTTTACGCATATAACTACACCCAAGATCACCACCCCACACTTAAAGCTTTGTTCGTCCTCGAACAACTTAGCCATTTATGCATACTACACAAGTCTTAACACCCACGAAGGAAAAACAAGAGTCTCAAATAGGCTCACACAATAATTATGAACAAGAAATAAATTCATGGATCATTACTAGAGACAACCTACCCGCAAGAATAGACTCATTAAGTTGGAAAATTCATGCATACCGTTTAATCAAAGAAATCATATAAATTACCCAACCTTCATCAACCATGTGCCCTCACAACAAGAAATTTACCCATAATCACTCACAATCTTGCAATTTCTAACAATATGGATATAAGAATCAAGTTGCGCTCACTCTCACAAAGAATTCTCAAACTACAACTGTTGACCATATGTTTTCCCTTAGTGTAATGCTCCACTAAAATCAGAATGCTAAGATTAGGATCAAATAAGGCTTTTACGGGTTGTAATGCAGGCTAAAGGATGGGTAGGAACTATTTTGGCTAGAAATAGTTACTATCTTCCCTAAGCACTTTAATACACTATATTATGCAACTAAGACCAATTTCCAACAACCAATTTATACCACTTTCATCTACCCATATCTTTTGTATTCACCCCATCCCATTAAACTCAATTAATAACACTATGGTGGGAGTATGCAACCCTTTTAAATATTTTTTTCACCTATTTCATGTTACACACCCCTATAATTGCAACCCTTAACTTACGCGATTTGCCTTAGATGAGGTGCATAATGTCCAAGAAGGACCAGGGCCAAAACAGTTTCATTGTAACATATTCGGGATAAAATTTGGAACTTTTTCAATAATTTTTGCTACTCCCAACTGCATCAATTGCACACACCAATAACTAGACTTTGGGACATCAATTTTACCTTTTTCCTTGTATTGTCAAACTTCTAGCTCAAATTGATTTTACATTAAAGCACTTAGGAGCTTTTGGATCAAATTATGGTCTATTAAATAATGGGTTGGGCAACATATGAGGCTAAAAAAAGAACAAGCTAAAGGCTCAACGGGGCTAGCTAAGATAATGTGCAAAGGTAGGTCAAAAGAAGGCATGAACAATGGTTGTCTACGAAATGCCTAAATCATCTTCTAAACTCACAATCTTTAATTCTCTTTACACACACCAGGAAAGTTCTAGCATCAATTGCACTAAGGAATATACAAAAGTCTTACACACTCATAGAACATGGTCAACTTAATTAGGAGCATTAAAGATTCTCGACCCAATAATTAAATGAATTCAAATATAACCAACAATCACCACAAGAGTCACAACTAGAGCCTAGGTGTTTCAAATGTAATGATTCATCGCATACTTATGTTATAATGTCATGTTATCTACAGGAATAGTTGCATGCAAGTAAATGACTAATTTTCTTTTAAGACGATCGTCATCCATCCATCATCGAGAAAAGCACCTAATTATGACTAAATCAAACAAAAATCTAACAAGAAACAAAATAAACAAAATAACTAATCTTATCGCAGAAGTATACTAAGGAGAAGGTCCTATTTTCTTACAAAACAAGTAGCAAAGTAACCAGCCACACCATACTTCAGCTAAGCACTATCCCCAGTGCAAATAAAAAGATCAAGAATCTAGCCAATAGTACTCCTTATCCATATTAGGAGTCATGCCACCTGCATGGAGATCATCCTCGGAGCCATTTTTCCTGTATTCATCACCTTATCAACGTCAGCCACACATAATAAAACTAACTACAATTAAGATAAAGATGGTGAAGTCACCACCCCATACTTAATTTGTTAGTATAAATCAATTAAGGGTTATTGTTGGGTACTCAGACTTCTCCGACATACACTTTGATATGGTGTACCAACATTAGTCACAATACAATTCACTCACTTTAATTCCACGAATTTTACTTCAATAAAATAATTTTGTAGCAAAGTTATGCCTTAGAGCTTCAGCATATCAATATACACAAAACACCATAACTTTCACACGATTTAACCAACACCATTTTACATCAAGTAAGTTGTGAAATAATGGCCACACAACTAAACTACGTTAGTCATGAACAATTCAATCACATGCAAAAGCTCAAAGTACTACAACAATGGTGTCTACTACAACAATGATTCTTATCTTCCTAAGATTCTCAAAACCTTTGCTTGACATAGTCATGGCAAGAATTTAATCCATAATCCTCAAGAAACCAATTAACAACTACAACATAAAATCACAACACTTAAGGATTAAGAAAAGAAAACTTACCTGGAAGATGAAAGATTGAAGAAAGAGTCTCGATGTTTTTTGGATTTTGAAAGTTTTGAAGAAGCTTGCGGGACAAAGAGTATGTTCAAGGCATGGTTTTATGGTGAAATAATAGAGAATTTGGGGAATTAGGGCATGGATTCTATTTGAAGGATGAAATCCAAGTCGGGTTGACCCAATGTAAAATCGGATATTATGCTGAATTTGGAGTGGTGTGCAGTGTATATGCTATCGCAAACTTTTAAGTATGCAGTGTATAGGGCATCACCCAACCAAAATAGTGAGCCTATGTGGTGGCTTAAGCAGTGCATAAATTATTGCCTAATCCTAAGTATGCGTCGCATGACCAAACGCCTAATTGGACCAGTGAGTGTATGCATTAGGGTATGCGCTGCATATGTTATTGCCTAAACTAAGATGTGCACCACACAGCCTGCCGCTTAATTTAAGTTAGGCATCGCATAATCTATCTCCAAAATTATATTAGGCATCGCATAACCTGTCGCCTAACTAAGGCAGTGGGCTTAGGCTATGTGTTAGGCGACGCCTTTGCCATGGCCTATGTAAACTTGGGCATCGTACACCCTATAGTACACTTAAACTTAGAAACCATGCACCGCATTCTCCATATAAGTCATAATTTGAGTCACAACTCTAACACGAATCATAAATTGAGCCTTAATATTTGACCACTCTAACTTACCTGTAATATTCCCGTTACTCCTAAACTTACCATCTTTAGTATGGCTCAATTCCAAACCGAATTTGATACCAATCACCTCCTTAGTACTTCATGCACCTACACTTAATCAAAAACAACTAAAAATAACTAGAAGGATGGGTTGCCTCCCACCAAGAGTCATAGTTTTGGTCGTCGCTCGACTCTTATTTTTGTATTTTTATTTAAAATGAAAATAAAATCATGGGTTGCCTCTCATGCAGTGCCTGATTTAACATCGCAGCACAACTCAATTATCTTGACCACTCATACTTCATCAAGATACATCGATGATACTATTTGTACCTTATTTTCCAGATCAAGAAAATGCTTTATTCTAGTCATTCACATCTTTGCTTGCAAGTTCAACCAAACCATCTATGGTCTCAACAGAAGACCTATCCTTAACTGGTAGATCTCACTCATATTCGTAGAATACATCAATAATTGAGAATACACCCGTCTCCCTTTGTTGTTTCATGGACTGACATACTTTAAAACTAACTTCTTTCTCGTTGAGCCTAAATTTTAGCTTATTCAGCTCCAGTCAACTAACACTCTCCCAGTTTCTATGGCCTGCCCAAAATAATGGGTACTTTGAAGTCCACTTCGCAATCAAGAATTACAAAGTCAGCAGGAAATATAAAATCAGCAACTTTTACAAATACATCATGTAGAATGTCTATCGGACTTTTTACCGATCTATCCACCATTAGAAGCGATATATTAGTGGGCGTAGGATCTCCCAAACCCAATTTCTTAAAAACCGCCAATGGCATAAGATTTATACTTGCCCTAAGATCACAAAGGGCCCTTTCAAACTTTAGTGATCCAATTGTACATGGAACAGTAAATGCTGTCGGATCAACTTTCTTCTGCACAATATATCTTATAGCAATGATGAAGATCGTCTACCATTTCATAGCTTACAGTTCTTTTCTTCATCAATAGATCTTTCATAAACTTGGCATATCTAGGCATCTATTTCAGTGCTTCAACTAAAGGCATGTTCACTGTTAATTCCTTCAACATAGCTATGAATTTGTTAAACTTACCTTCATCTTCCTTCTTCTTTAACCGTTGTGGAAATAGGGGTGGTTGCCTTGGGATTTCAACTGTATCAACTTTTTTCTCCTTTCTTATGCCTTGCTCCACATCACTAACATGCTTCAGCTTAGGTGGTTGTTCTACTTCCACACTCTTCTTTTCTGAACCTCCCAACTCCACAAGCACCATTGAAGATTTATCAACTATCTCCCAATCTATTTTGACCACATCAGTATGAGAGGATGCTCCCAATCCTGGACTAGATAACATCTTACCGCTCCTAGTGATAATAGCCATACACGATCCATCAATCCTCAGATTCTTAACGGTATAACTTGGTAGAGTCTTATTCTTTCTTTGGTTAAATATTATGAATAATTGGCTCATCTGCTACTCCAGTTGTTTAATAGCAATTGAGTACGAATTTACTAGTTGACTCATGGAAGATATGTCACTCTTCATACTAGTCACCCCAGAATTGGTCGCCTCAACTCTCTTTAATATTTTCTCCATCATGTCCTCTATGGATATTTTACCTGAACTGGTGACAGCATTATCACGGCTTCCAGGAGGTACATACAGTCTACTTATGTCACTTTTATTCTTCAAATCTCCTTGATGGTTCCAACCTTGGTTTCCTTGACCACCAGTCCAAAAACCCTCTGGTTATACAAGTAGTTATCCTCTTCCTCAGTGTTTAACTCAGCTCTCTTATCGTGGGACCCCACAGCTTTTACCTTTTCTACATTCCCTGATAGCAAATATTTCATAAGCAGATCTATCTGGGTTTTTATGTAAGCCATATCCTGATCACGCTCCTCTTCTCTCTTACGTTTCTCTGCTAATATTACACTAGACCCAGTATTTCTTACTACCAGAGAATCTCTGGTATACCAATTTCTACTTGTCTTAGTCATTTTTTCTAACATGTCCCCTGCCTCAATAAAGGTGAGCTCCATAAAATCTCATCCTACCGAATTATCCACTATTGGCTTTGTAAGTGAGTTCAAAGCTCTGTAGAATATTTCCATCAAGTGTTCATCAGACATCTTATGGTTTGGGCATTAAGTCAACTTCTTTTAAAACCTAGCCCAAGTCTCATGCAAAGCTTCATTAGCCAATTGCCTAAAGTTACTGATCTCATCCCTCAATTGTAACATTCTGGAGGGTGAAAATAACCTTTTTAGGAAATCTTCTTTCAATTGCCTCTAGTTTGTTGTAGAATTAGGAGTCAGCTTATTCAACCACATAGTTGCCTCTCCAAACAGAGACAGTGGGAACAATCTCAAATAAATAGTATTTTGTCCCACTCCAAGATTATACGACTTACAAATATTGATAAAATTCACCAAATGTAGATTTGGATCATCACCAGGTAATCCACCAAAGAGTCCTTTCAAATTCAGTGTTGGATCATAGTACTACTGATGTTGAATTTTACCCCAGGACCTAGTGGTGGTGGAATAATTGCCCCTATAGCTCCAACTTCATCTAAATCATCCTCGTTGTTGTTAATACAAACTGTACATCTTGGCGGTGTAGTCTTCCTCTGAATGGACGATTTCAATTTACAAGTACAACTACTCCCTCTGCACGTCTCCTATTATCCGAGTTAATTAAATAATCATCTCCTAGATCCTCTTCATCTAGATTAGGTACCCAACCTGGGTTATCTGTATTATTTTGATTTAATTGAGCATTAGCCAAAGTGGCTAATCTTTCAGCTTCCTGTTGGTTAGCCATTCTTTCAATGAAATGAGGTTTAGGATTGAAGGGTAATAATGGTTCTCCTGGACTTATAGTTCATGGCATAAACAACAATGAGCCTATAATGAACAAAAATAACAAATAAACGTAAAATAAGAAAACTTGACTAACAGTTAATTAACACACATAAACTCAATCGACAACCGTATTCCCCGGGAATGACGTCAAAATTTGATATGCCCAAATTACAACTCTCTTACAAGAGTGTAAGCGGTCGCTGTCAAATATACAACCCAACTAGGTTGAGGTAAAATCCCACGGGGAATATGGTTCTAATTAAGTTGTATGCAGATTAATTAACTTTTAATCATTCATTTCTGTAAAACAAAAAAGGGGAATTTGATTCAGCTCACAAATTAATGGTTTCAGTTTACCAAGATGAGATATGTGTAGTAGTATTCGAATTTAGAGAAATAACAAGCTAGGATTATGTCCACCTTGTAGTTTTCAATACTTTCTAACTATGGGCTTTACGAATTCATACATACATCGTGCTTACAGAGAAACGTATTGTATTTAATAACATAATCCTAGCATTTCTCAACCATCAAGGACTAATTCACTTTAGTTCTCTCGAATCAAAATTTTTTACAAAAGCAATACGAAATATCCAAGTAGTTAATCTTGTTAAGGCATTAACATATGAAATAGGGGTTGGAAATCTTATTTTCTCATCACTACTCTCTTTTTCCTAACTCAACCTTTCTATCGAACAAGTTGAGTTTTAAGGGACATCCTCTATGTTTGCAACCACGAGAGTTCAAGATAAATGAAGAGAGTATGATGTAAACAAATCAATGAATAATGAATTCAAAACCAAAAGTAATAGATTGTATGCTACAAGTCTTCCATAACCCTAACTAATAAACTTAGCTACTCATGAGTAAAATGGAAATCACAATAGAAATATTCATCATACCAAAAAGTGAACCCAATTTTTGGTGGAGAAGAAGAAGAAGTTGTGTTTCTCCCTTAGTGCAAAGACGCCACTCTCAGTGTAAAAAAAATAATACGTAATAATGAATAATACGTGACTTTTCAGCATCAAGTAGTTTTAATAACTTCTCCCTCATAATTTCCTTCTAAGTCCCTAGACTAACTCTAAATGACAAATTAGTCTTGGACATAGTTTTTAGGCACCACACTTGGTCCAGACTGTTACTCTCTCTTGTGTCATATGTCATCCGCATTCCATAGTCCCATTATGTCTCTGTCTACCTCATTAATACCTAAAATCATGTTAATCACATCGGTTAGATCAATTATATAGAAGTAGAGTAAAAACATAAGAAACTAGGCACTTTGTTCTCCAAACTTAGCTAAAATATGGGTAAGTTATGATGCGTAGGAGTATAAATACACTCAAGATCAATTCTTTTATATTTCTCAAGGATGTAATCTCCTGTGGTATGGGACGTTGTGGTGGGTTCTTTACTTTATGTACCAGTTCGTGTATGGGAGCCAACTTTGTACTTTTGATTGCTCGTGCTGATGCCTTATGTTATATTGTTATTCTGATATTTATTACTTGAATGTACAACGATATTGGCATGTATGGATGCCTTATGTTATACTAATATTTTGTTTTGATTACTTATTATATATAATGATGATGGAGATACTTCAGGTTTGATTCTGTACCTTGACTTAGTTATGATTATCTTGCCTTATATCATCTTTATATTATGACTTTCCTCAATCAGTCGATGATGCATGTTGAGTAATTATTATTTTGGTGCTTATACTATAGCTCTACCTCCTGCAAATCATAGTATGGGTTATCATTATTGATGTGTACACATCGTACGGAGTATCCATGGTTTGAAGAATTAAAGTGATCTCCTGACGTTTGAAGTAATAGCTATCTCTCTATTATGTATTAGACTTGTCTCTATGTTATATTTGGAGATAAGTTACATCAGTATATTTAGTTGAACTTCACTTTGTACTTTTTTTAGCAGTTCTTGTTCTGATACCACTAGGTTTTGGGATTATATTATGTAATTGCTTCTTTATTTCATCTATTCCACAATTCTTTTCTTTATATATTTGGTAACCCATTACTAGTCATTCTGTACTATATGTTTGGCTTTCCTACTGGTGGGTTATAGTAGGTGCCATCGTGACCTAAGAAATTGGGTTGTGACATTTAGGTTACACCGCATTACGAGTTTCTAGTTGATTCTATCACATAAAATTGAATTTTGTGTTCTCATTCCTTGAGGATTCAACTGCAACTCTTATTCGGTTAACTATATTGAAGACAATCGTTTGTACCTTAGACGTGTAATTTGAGCGTCATCACCTACACACCCTTAAGAATGTCAAACTGTCCATACTTACAATTGTTTGGCTCAATGTATTTTCCACTACATTAGCCTTGCCCGAATGGTACTGAATAGTTCCATCATATTTCTTCAATAACTCCATCCATCTTTGTTGCCTTAGAATCAAATCACTTTGAGTAAACACATGTTATGGGTTGGGTGGCCTGTGAAGACTTTATATTTGACACCATAAAGATAGTGTTTCCAAATCTTTAACGCAAACACCACCACTGCCAACTCTAAGTCATGTGTTGGGTAGTTCCTTTTATAAGGCTTCAACTGCCTTGAATCATAAGCAATGACATTCCTATCCTGCATCACCACAACACCCAAGCCTAAAAGTGAAGCATCACAAAACACTATAAAGTTCGTAGCTTCAACCAATAACAAAAAGATAGGCATTGTAGTAAAGAGTGTCTCGAGCTTTTGGAATCTCTCTTTACATCGATCTGACCAAACAAATATCACTTCTTTCTGATTCAACCTTGACAAGTGTGTTGCAATGGATGAAAAGTTCTTGATAAATTTGTGGTAATAACTAGAAAGACCCGCAAAACCCCTTAACTCAATCACTGAACTAGACCGAATCCAGTTTAACTACCTCAATTTTGTAGGGGTCCACCATTACTCTTTTTCAGAAACCACCTGCCCCAAGAAAGAAACTTAAGACAACAAAATTCACACTTTGAAAACTTAGAAAATAGTTGTTTCTCTCTTAAAATACCCAAAACTATGTGAAGGTGGCTTGTATGTTCCTCCTAACTGTTGGAGTAGACTAGAATATCATCTTTAAAAATGATTAGAAAATAATCCAACAATGACTTAAATATGTCATTCATCAAGTTCATAAAGGCTTCAAGTGCATTAGTTAAATCGAAAGAAATCACCAAAACCTCATAAAGGTCATCCCAAGTTCTAAAAGTTGTCTTTGGTATGTTCTTTGATCTTATTTTCAACTGATGATAACCCAACCACAAATTAATCTCTAAAAACACTGACACGGCTAATAATTGGTGAAATAAATCATCGATATGAGTCATTAGATATTTATTTCTAATATTAACCTTATTCAATTCTCTATATTCAATGCACACCCCCAAACAACCATCATTCTTCTTAACAAAAAGGACCGGAGCACCCCAAGGTGAAACACTTGGAGGAATAAAATCCTTGTCAAGTAATTCCTGCAATTGACCTTTGAGTTTCCTCAACTCTACTAGAGCAATTCAATAAGGAGGAATCAATATAGGATGAGTGTTTGGCTCTAAATCAATATAGAATTTGATTTCCCATGAGGCATACCTGGTAGGTCTAAAGAAAACACATCTTGAAACTTAAAAAATTACACACATGTTATACCCTTTAAAATACTTATTTTGGAACTTTGAGGGTATTAGATACTTAATGATTGCAATAGTTTTGTACTTGGGAGTTGGTACTAATTCCAAGCGAAACTCGGTGGTTTATTGACATTGAGTTTTGGTTCAAGTCCGGCAATTTATGATGATATTGATGACATGAGTTCTGGTTCATGTACGGAAAAGTGATGATAATGATGATGATGCTACTAAGTTCCAGTTTAAGTTTGACATTGAGAGTTTATTTATGATATCGTACAGTATGGATGGATTCATGGTTATGGCTTAATATTCGATAAATTAATGAATCTTCAGTTATTTACTTTCTTGGATTGCACCTTGCAAGCTTATGGGGGGCCGCATTGGGTTATTTACTTTTTCGCACGTACTAGATTTTGGGGACTAGTCTCGTAGTATTAATTTTGCTTTCATTCATATTATGCCTATTCTAATTATTTATTTACAGTGTTGGAGCTTATTTATAAGTTTACCCTTTTACCTTGACTTGTTTATTTATCTCGCATCCTTATTGTATTTATATTATGGTTTAGCTTAGTCGGTCGATGATGCCTACTGAGTACCCATAGTTTTGGTACTCATACTATATTTCTGTACCTTTTGGTGAAGATCCGATTACTAGTAGTCTCCGCTGATGTGATGATTATGGTGAGTTAATTTCGAAGATAGATCTCTCGAAGTCGGAGTTGTTTTTGTCCTTCTACTAGTTTAGTATTCGTGCTTTACCCGTGTATCTATATTAGAATATTCAATTTTCTTATCAAAAAAGCTAAATCAAATAATTGACCATCCAAATGTTTTTCATATAAAATAAAATTCATCTAACATAAGATTGAGATATGCTTGACATATTTTACAATCATCGACCCAAAATCATTGTCTAATCCTACTCAAGTGAAAAGACAAAACAATTAGTTATAGTTAACGCTACTTCAAACTCCTCAAAGTTTAATATATAATTTTTTTTACGTATAAGGATCTTCCCACCTCTTAATTCAAGTATGTATTAATTATATCAAGAAAAAATAACTTATGTACTTGTGTCTAAACTAAGATAATGTATGTAGATAGACTTTCCAACTTTAAGAATGTTCAACTATATGGAAAGTTCACTGATGCAATGCCATATGGTAGATTTTTATAAGATATCTGTGGAACAGATACCAATAGTCTTACATAGTTACATCGCCAGAGCCTTTCCTTTAGGCGAAACATTGAAGGTGCAAATAGGATCACAACCAACACACTTTGATTTTATCCTCTTCCAAATACTTCCACGTTGCTCATTATTAATAACCGAAAAAACTAATCATGCATTTTAATTAAGAATACAATACAATACAATATAAAAAATATAACCATCTAAATAGAGCCAACCACTTTTAACTATTAATGACCTAAGGACATTAACCAATTCAAATTAAAGTACTTAAATTTGTATTGAAAAGAAAAAAAAGAGTATGGTATCCATGTGGCTTGAGCTTTAAATAACCACTTAAAATCATTAGCTAACTCACAAAAATAATGAATAAATTCACAGATAAAACAAAATACAGTATAAACTAAATTATAGACTGCCATGAAGCGAGACCAATAGGACAAATGCATCCAAGTAGACTAACATATTAGTTAACAGGCTCATACATGTGGCCCAACCCTCTGTACTGGTATTAATAAAATAATCATGAATCCAAAGCAACCTCTAAATAAAATATTTGAGAAAAAGTAGACATACTCCTTACATATGAGATCAAACTATACTCAGATGGTCAGACCAAGTGAGTTATCAATGGATAGAATATAATAAAAGGGCATGAAAATAAAAAGCCAACTCAAACAACTAAGGGAGAATTTTTTGGTTTGATCACGTCCTGCCAAAAATTGTTAATATGGTTCTAAAAGAACTTATAATAAAAAGAGAGGCTGCAAGAAGAAAAGTAATGGCGAGGTATACCTTTTGCTATTAGCATCCTCCTAATGCTCTTAATGATATCATTCTACTTCATCAAAAAACGCAATGGTGAGGGATAAATATTTTTAACTCGTTTTCTTGGATATAAAATTGGAGGCTAGTTGAGCTTTTATCCAATCATACTTGGAATGGAAGACCACCGCTCGCTTCCCCTTCTCCCCACTACACCCTTGAGTGGTCATTATACTACTTAAATAAGATTGTAGAAATTATTTTTTATATATAAGGTAAAAGTCTATTATATTTAGAAGTGTTAAATATTATGATTTCTTACCTAAATCAAATAAGGACTTTAATTAATTTCAAAATCCTAAATAAATTAGACAATAATTAAATTACATTGTGAAAAGACGATTTTATCTATTGCTGAATGTTTTAATTAAGAGTAAGAAGTTCAAATCACTTTTCTAAGGGTCTTCACACTTTTAATATATTATATAGATATATAGATATATAGATATATAGATATATAGATATATAGATATATAGATATATAGTTATAGATTAGCTATGTCTAGTCTTTCATTTTCCAAGACAGATTGTATTTGACTATTTCAATACTTATGTTCCTTTTATAGTAGCTCTTGTACCAACACTACTAGGCGTAGGATGATTGTTGATACTTTATGTATATTTTAGACTATAATTATTGTCTTATTGTTATTACATGTTTTTATTGTTGATTTTCGACTTTTAAGACATTTTTCCACCAAATTAGCCCATTGTTTATGGCTCCGGACTACGATTTGGCTTACCTACTGATGGGATAAAGTAAGTGTCGTTATGACTCATAAATTGGATTGTGACACCATGAAACATGATCACCTCTTTCAAGTTCCACCACACCCCCAACTTAGGCTTTTAGCTTTAAGTTGGCAATTTTGAGCTCAAGGAGGGCAGGATTTAAGAGAAGGAAAATTTTCAAAAGGTTCAAGGCTTGTAATATGGCTGTCAAAGAAAGGTTATTAGGATCAAAAAGGATAACTAGTGATAACATTCATGCATGGGCAGGCTTTTAAGGCGAAAGAGGTTTCTATAAATAAAAAAGAAGCCTAAGATCATTTCACCAACCAACACAATAAAGATAGCATTCAAAGACCAATGGCGTAAGTTCTAGATGACATAAGTAAACATAAAAATTATTCAACAAAAATTCACCACGCATGGCATGCAAACTATTCTAGAAGGATCTGTTTCACTTTCTAGACAAGAATAAGAGAATTATTTTCACATTATTGCCACCTAAAGAATTACGAATCATAAAAAGAGTCAAAGTGTTTTCACAATATCATTCACTTTCATACACTTGTTTTTTCACAAAATTTTAGACATAGGGTATGCTCATTTCACAATCCACAATGCAAGACTAACTATTATCAGCACCAAACAACCAACAATTTAAAAACTTGACTCCAATAAGGGCAATAATACATGGCTACTCAGACTTCACCATAGCAATTGGATACTCATACTTCATCATAACAACAATAGAAACTCCAATTCACAATGCTAAGGGTACTCAAAATTTCCTTGAACAAATGACACCACACCCAAAAATAATGAATTTTCTATAAAAATGTTGTCACACAATCGAGCATTGGGAAAATATCTACCGAAAGCAACTATCAATCGAAAAACTATAAAAAAATAACATAAAAAGAACTGGTATAAAATTAAAAATAAGAGAAACTAATCCAATAAAATTAAACTTAAGCTCGAGACCGACAAGGATACGCAAAATTCATTACCACCAAAATCATGCCTGACAAGGGCATACACTAGAGCATTAAAAGATAATCAAGACCTACGAGGGAACATAATATCCATATAATAAAGACAAAGCATAAAAAGGGCACCAATGTCTCAAAATAAAACAAAATACAAACTAAATAAGTCAAGCCCGACAAGGACATAAATCACACATCAACACGGGTACCACACCCCTAACTGAAAATAGTGCAGTATCCTTACAACATGATATCAAAATAGTATAATTAAACTGTCACTAAAATAGTTTGAAGGGCTCCTTGAAGCATGTCAATCAGAACCAGAGGTGAAGGAAAAATGCAGTTGAGCATCATCATCATCATCTGAAGGGCTCAATCCACAAAACGACCTCATCTTGTGCATCATCTTATTTAGGAACTTGGTCTTCTTCTTCTTATGGTTCTTGAAGTTCCTTTTGAATTTTTCAATCATTTCTTACCTGTAACTCATTTTCTCCAACCTGGTGCTTATGTCTCTCTGATCAGCGACAACCTTCACAATGGAAGGTAAAGAACTAGTACTTCTATAGGGGGTAGTCTCAGTGGTGTTATCCCCAAGGAGGTCAGTAGGAAGGCCGGCTATCAACTGCTATGCATGTGTACTCACACCATGAATCTAACTAGAAAGGTGGCGCATGAGATAAGGGTCAGACTCAAGTGGCCATATAGAATCCTATGTCCCAGCAATAGAGAAATTTGTGGTCCCAAAGGTGGACCCTGTGAACTGGCAGAAGGTAGAAGATATTACATTGATCTTCCTCTTTTTGCTAATGTTCTTTGGCCCATTCTTCTTCAATAAATATATTGGTACCACTGATCCCCTCTCCTCATCAATTGGGCGCTTCAATACCCAGTATCATAACATAGTCTAGTGAATAACTATAGGAAAAATAGTCTTCCGTATCTCCATTTCTACTTCTTCAATCTGACTAATAATAATCTTTCCCCATCTACATCGATACGGTCCATGATAGCCACAATCACCAACGCTTTCTATGGCATCATATTTGTGTCATAAATGGAAGGTATGACTATAGCACATATGATTGAAAGCTAAGCCTTGGCTTTGGAAGTGAAGTCATGTGAATCTACCCCCTTCTTTAATGTTAACTAATCTGAAGTGACCCCATCATGTAATTTGTCAACCAATAATTGATTGCATCTCACACTTGCTCTATCTTTATACACTTGATTATCTACATTCGGGAGATGATAGATTCCATATATTAGCTCTGGGTTGAAAATTACTTGCACTCCCCTCATAGTTGTAACAAGGCATCCCTAAAATTGGTTGTTGAAGCATTGGCATAGAATTCGGTCACCGTTATATGGTTAGCCACAATCAGTTCTTAGGCAAACCAAATCCACTTACAATCCACTAACCTTTTATAAAAGTCCAACATCATTTATTAAACTCTATCCATGTGGATGAACTTTTACTTGATAATTATTCTTGAGATAAATCCATCATATTTCCACTCACAAGATGCGAACAAGAACCTTTCCCAATCAAACAATTCTTCTTTCTTAATTTCTGGAGAAATGTTGTACATAATTTTAATTCCATTGATGGCCATTTTTAGCTCAAAACACCTACAAAAGAAACCAACATGTTAAAAGTTGTTAGGTACACTTAAAATAATGTATTAGAAAGTATTAAGCCAAATAAATAGGTGAAAAAGGTCCCAAGCTAAGCTGTGTGAAGCTACTATTTTGGGGACTGTCAGGATTTGGCCTTCATGTTTGGGGGATGTTGACAACATTCACGAAGATCTCAATGAATCACCCTTCACATTTGCATTCAAGTGACATCATTCGTGAAGGTATAACAACTTTCTCCTCCCATTTGTAGTCAGGAGACCACTTTTATGAAGGCTTAAACTTTTTTCAACAAAATAATGTTCTTTGCATTTGCAGTCATAGGACCATATTTTCGAAAAACATTTGCATTGCCAAGTCCAGATTTCTCAGGGGCATTATCACAAACACATAAGGATCAGGCATTTCATACACTTTTTTAACTAATTTAAGCACCCATTAACCCTAAATCTCAACAAACAATAATTCTATAATTCTTACACCACAATCTCACATAAACCACATTCTTCATAGTTACAAAGAAAGAACAAATCATTGCCTAAACTATGGGAAACATGTTTTTCTAATTATTGAAAAATAAAGAAGGTTACAAAGCAAAATGAGTAGAGAATCATGCCTTGACAATTTAGGCTCGAAGAATGCTATGAAATTTTGAAAATCAAAGGATGAAGAAATGAGTATTTGGGATTTTGTTGAAATTATTTGAGTAAAGGCCCAAAATCATACATTATCTTTGCTTTAGACACAAAATAATACATATTCTTTCAACTAGAGCACTAATAGTCCTTTTTATTTAGTAAAGTGGTGCATTTTTAGTCATAATCCTAACACCGTTAACTTTTTTTAACAGCAACAATCTTGTTTCTTTAAGTGACCATTAATTTAAGCTATTTTTAAGAGCATACTGTCCAATTGATTGCTTCATGATAAATAGAATACTAGGTAGATCTTCTATGTTATCATTTAGGATTGTTTTCTTCAAGTTGTGTAGTCATTTAAGATTGTTTTCTTTAGCTTTTGTGTAACAAACACATCTCTTTCTTCAAGAGTGTTGGTTGTTTTCCTTATTTTTCAATTTTTGTCAATGTTTTTTGTTTTTTTACTTATTTACGTCACCCTGTAATGTATGTAATATTTGAATTCAATGCTGACCCATGGTTTTGATTTATTTTTCCAAATGATATACTAGAATGCAAATGACTTCACTTCATCTTCATATAGAATCTAGTTAGGTTAACTAATCAACTAATAAGGATTTTAGGATATCCTTCAATATTTTTGTGTGTATCCAAGTGCTGGAATGGTCATTTCATGAGAAGTCATCACGTGTTAATCATTCTCTTTTCTTTTTCTAGAGGCCCGGGGATCCTTTAGATATATTTTTGTAGGGTTTTTTCATCTTGTCAGTTTCTAAACGTTTATGTTGGTAAAAATATAGATAACATCTTTGCTGAGAACACAAAATTTTTTAGCATTGGAATTAGTTCGAAATGCAGCAAATCCATAGTTTAGGATTGAGGGATTGTTGTCATTGTTGTCATTGTCGTTGTATATCTTAGTAATGTCTGATTTTATTGCTCTCTCTGTCCCATTTTATGATTGAGTTTGTCTAAAAAGAATGACACCTTTCTATATTCAGTAACAATTTAACTTTAAACTTCCCATTTTATATTTAATGAGATGTTTATAGCCAAACAAGTGTTAAGGAATTTATAAGCCAGAAATTGAAAAAGTCAGCCTTTCTTAAAACTCCCTAACCAGTTAAACACCATCATATAAAATAGGAGTAGGGGGTAGAACTCATGGGTTTTGCTGAATAGGCAAGAAAGAGTTCTTAAATGTCCACTATGTTTCAACAGAGCAGTTAAGTGCCTCTCATCGAAATCTTAAACATTGTACATTTTGCTTAGTTTAAGCATTTGAACCAGTGGGGTGAAATTCACTTTTGATATGAATTATTGTAAAAAACACCGCATGAAGGAGTACAATGGTGAATTATACATGTATGAAGTTTTTGAAGAGGGATACCTTTTACTACTGGTATAGAAAGTTGTTTATCGTTATAAAGGTCATGAACAAGGGTAGATGATGCACTATAATTTATTGATGGTTGCTGTTAAAAAAATTAACGGTGTTAGGATCGTGTCTAAAAATACACCACTTTTTAAACAAAAATGACTATTACTGCACTAATTGAAAGAATATGTATTGTTTTGTGTCTAAAGCAAAAGATAATGTATGATGTTGGGCTTTTACTCAACTTATTTTGCATTAATGGAGTTTAAAAATTACTCATCCATTCTTATTTTGGACTTTAAACTTACTTGATATTGGTCAAGTTTCCCGCAGTCTCGGTCGGTTTGGTGAATTGGCGGTGGGTTATTTAATTTGACCATTGCCTTTGTAGCTGATTGGCCATGTTTGTGGTATCGCGTTCGTAACCTTCCTTCCGCATTCGTGAATAAGACTTGAACTTTTAGATCTGGGTAGTTTTTGTGATTTTTGGCAATGGCCTGGACCATTTTTATGATGCGCCAATTTGTCATTAAGGCCTCGGTAGTTTTGGTTCCTTTTGTTATACCTAGGTCATTTGTGGCGATGCGCCATCAATTTTGGCGATCTAGACACTCTAAAATAGTGTCCCAAGTCTCATTTTCATGGTAGTACAACCCCGAACACCGTTACAATTAACATTTTGCATCCAATCCTATTCAAATCATTCCTATACTCCAAAATTTTAACATTAGTCAAAAATAAATACCTAAGTTACTCTAAAAGTTAGAATTTCAAAAGTAAACAAATTTTTTTAGAGCCATGGGGTGCCTCCCACCAAGAGCTTGATTTAACATCGCGACACAATGAAAGCAATCTTACCACATATGTATCCACTTTGAGGATTTGAATCTTCGATCCAATTTTAAATCAACATCTCTTTCAGGCACATGGGGAAAAGGTAAGGAAGCAACTATACTCGCCATTTACAAAAATTAATTCATTTGTGCAACTTCACATCAAACTTTCGTGTAGGCTCATAGGGCGCTGGTGAAAACATCAATAGAACACTTATTGAACTTCGTGGTTTGCGATACCTGACCTTCAAGTGAGAGAAATCATTTTTCCCACTTGGGATGACAAACTTTAAATTATAAGGACTTTGTCCCTCATCTTCAAAATTCTCCATTTACCCGGTTTTTTCAAATTTCTCATCTTCTAAGAACAAAATTGAAAAATATTGGAATGAGGTCACCTCTTTTTTTCTGAATTTGCATTTTTCTTGACAATCTCGCCCTGAAATGAACTAGAATCTTCACAAAGAATTTTCTTGACTCTTTCTTGTAACTCTAGTATTACTTCTTCAATTTTGGTATTCTTCAATGTTTTTTGCTGGATTGGTTGACAAATCATCAAGAATTCTTCAAAATCAATTTCACCCACATCTACATTGGAAACCTTCTCATCACGCCTATTTAATCACCATTTGGCATGGACCATCACGTGCCCCAATTTTCACATTTAATTTGGTTTCTGATTTTAGGACAATTATTTCAACTTGAGCCCACACTTAGCATCGCTCAACATGAAATTTGAGAGATCATTCACCATTAGTAACATTCTATCATGTTGATCCTTATTGACTTCAAGTAGTTGATCTTAATTCAATAGCCACTCTTGTTTCACAATTTGTTCCTTTTCAGGTTTGTCTTTACTTTGGGACTCAATTATATCTTGCAAAAGTTCATTTATTGAAAAATCAATGTTTTTGAAAACTTCATCATCACCATGTTGTACTAGGTGGGACTAGGTCCTACCATTTAGCCAAGACTTTTCCATATTTCTCATCCTTCTCCTTTAGGATTTTCAATTTCTCCTCAACTTGTTTTCTTGGAGAATCCAAAGTTTCTTTATCACAATTATGTTCATTTTTTTCAACTTGAGTCATATCTTCACCTTGGCAATTTTCATATGAGTCATCACTCTCTTTTGTCTCAACCACATGACTTGAAACCTCTTCTTCAACCACTTTATTTTGAGAATTAATTACACCCATGGCACATGAGAGATTATTATCTCCACACTAATCTTCTTTTTTTTTCATTTCTTTCCAAATGTCGTCATAGATTGATCAAGAGATACATATCCTTATGAATTGTAGCCACCTGGTCTAGGATAATTTGAAGCATTGCTTCCACACCTTTGTATTCGGCAAGTTGCTCTTTCTTTGCCACATCATGAAACCTATCAAACTCATATGAAGAACTGCATTTTTTGTCAGTATAACTATAGGAGGGGCATGATGATTGGGAAAATCACTTAGTGTCCATATCGACTACCACACAAATAAAAATAATAAACCCTATAGGATCAAGATGGTGCACACCTCTCTCTGGGGAGCATCTCTATGTTCTTTCCAAAAATGGGGTTTACCACAATAAGGACATGGTTCATTAAAATAAGATTTGCAACCACCAATTTCATTTTCATTCCATGATGCCATAATAACAAGTATAAGAAATCAAAAATCTACCTAACCTAATAAACAAGATAAAATCATGAACACATATTCACAAGTTTGAATTAAAGCAAGTAAGCTAAAATTCCAAACAATCTCAACACTCCAAATTGTTCTTTGACAACAACACAATTTTTTATAACGCTCAGATTACACTCTTGAATAGGTATAGCGAACATTGTCAATATATTTTATCCAACAAGGACTCAAGGTCGAATCCACAAGGAACAATGTGAGTAGAGATCAATTAAGTACGAAATAAAAGTAACTCGTTGAAATCCAAACAAAGATACAAGTATTTTTTTGGAAGAAGGGGGTGATATATAAAAATGAAACAAGGATAGAACCGATTTATAATATGAACAAGTGATCAATGACTTTCACAACGATGGAAAACAAGAAATATGACATGAATAACTAATTTTATCAGTGATCCATCATATTCAATTAAATACTCACAATTTAACCACGGGTTTAGAAAATTAGCCTTGGATTCGACATCACCCACTAATGTCTTTTGACCATTAAGAGATTAGACCTCGCTTTTCTTTCACACCAAGCATAGAATAATGAATCACAAAACCAACTTTAGGCTACACTACAATTTGATTTTGTCTAGCAACAAATTTCATAAGATGGGTCATACATCCCAAATCATGCTAAACTAACCTTTCCCAACCTCGATTAGCTCTTTCAAGCATTAATCGGGGTAGGTGGAAAATACCCACTTTAATCTCCTCTTTTGAGATCAACTAGAATAGAAATGGTAGAGCACAAAATTAATTTAGATAAACCAAAATCCATTTCCAAATCAAGCGTAATCAATCAATATGAATGCATAAGATACAATCAAAATCCAAATTTAATAAACAAGTATTGCATTATATATAACTACAACTACTCAAGTATCAAATGTCTCTACACCCAAATATTCTATATGAAGCAAGGGAAAGAAAAAGTGTTTGAGAAATAACAATACAAAACTTGTAATCTTCAATTCCAAGGGTGTTAGGTCAACAACCCTAGACTCCATGGTTGTAAATTTTGCCAAAGATGTGTTGGAGTGACTAGGATCAATTATTTTATGAATTAGGATCAAACTTGTGAAATTCTAGATCTCTCCCTAACGTTTAATACTTTTTCTTTGTGTTTGTGATCAAGATGTCGCATTTGTGCCCTTCACTAATTATTGACTTCTATATTTGCGGTCAATGGTCCCGTTCAAGAAGGTTTGTTGACTTTGACCTTTGCATTTATGCCTGGAGATTTGCATTCACGAAGTATAGTTGTACTGCCAGCTCATTTTTCTTTGTTTCAGCTCTGTTTTGTCTCAATTTCACTTTTTTTCATTAGAACCCCTTATAAAACCAAAATACCTAGAATCAACACTATTTCAGGAATAATTAGCCTCATTTTATAGATTAACGACACAAAATCATGATAAAAGAGATACAAATTAGAGGGAAAATCATCACTCATCAATCTACACAAAATATTCTACAAGCCCTATCCACACACTAGCCTTGAAACACTAAATCTACTAAAAATCCATAATGGAAAGAATAAGAATAAGTCTGTAAGGTGCTACCTAGACACACAAATATAGATAACCAAAGCTTGGAATCTTTATCCAAATCTACATCTAGTTTGAATGACCCTCGAAACCAATAATCAAGAATCTCAAGCATAACCTCTCAAAGTTGAATGATCCTCTCTAGAATGCCCCACTGGTTGTGGGTGAAACTATGCTAAGCACAACTTAACCACACTTCTTCTGAGTAGACATTCAAAAGTCTAACAAACACTGAGAAATCAAGGCCAAAAGTTGTAAAAACCAATACTGTCTGCCAATGGACTATCTCTCAAGCACTTATCATGCATACCCATATGAACTGAAGATAACTAAATTGGTAGGTAAAGAATATGCTTAGTCAACCCTTAAATGAATGCTCAACTGTAACAAATCTAAAAATGAGGTTACAACCAAGTTTCGCAATCTATAGCTAAAATCTTCAAATAAAAGCTGAACTACTCAATCACAATATCCAAATCGATCTTATTAGCGTGCAAGCATCCACATATTGATATATATCTCAACTTTCAAGCCATTATTCAAATAAGTAAAAAATCACATTAGAGTTAATAAATCTTTAAGAAGATAAAATACCCCAAATAAATCTCACTATCAGAAAGCAAACATATCTCTAATAGTTCTGCACAAGGGTTGGAACTGAAATGTCATAGCAAAACACAACTACCATAGAGAATAACCATCAATTGAAGACACCAACAATCAAATCCACACCTGTTGAAGGGCATAATACATCAAGGCATAACCAGGAACTTACCAAGGCTACAACCAGTACTGGTGATAACCAAAACTTGAGCAACTTGGAGAAATACAACCTTAGACTAAATTTGGTCAATCTAATACTCAATCTAGGCAACGAATACCCGTAGGCATATATTACTAAGAAAAAGTACTCTATGAAGTCGCATTACGTCGATAACTGCCGAAATGAGAATTTTCTAAATTCAACCATTTTCACCAACCTTAACTTAAATAAATTATGGACCACATCATAGAAAGAACAGTCAATATTACCAATATAAAGACTATCACCAGGAGACAACCCCTACAACCTAGAAACTTAGGCCTTAGACATTTCAAAATCAAAAATAGGAAATAAAATCAAATTGCCAACCCTAAAACCACAACAAACCCATGGAAGGCCGGCCTATCATTAATCCCTATCAATAATTGATCTAATTTTTGTAATAGAGAAGGAAAACAACAAACAAAACCTCACTAAAATAGAGAAAACTAGTCCATTAAATAAGAATCACGATGAAGGGATTCTAACTAGATAATTCTAGTCTAGTCGTCTATGAAATAAGAATTAATAACCACCAAACTAATAACAATAGCAACAATAACTTAAGTTGCATGAGGCACCAAATATAGAAAACATAACCATTATCACTCTAAGGTCATAACAAAGCCATAATGCTAAAGGAAAGGGACTTTAACCCAAAAACTACACCCCAAAGAAACTAACACATGGTCCATTGAATCCATTACTGAAACAAATCATCAATGGATAGTCATATGAGCATAACTCCCCACAAAGGAATACAATAATCAGTATAGTGATATCAAAGAATATAACACTGATGGGTATGAATACCCCAATAAAATTTAAACTAAAACTCAAAAGATAGTCAACCAATTCGCACTTATGCAATGGAGTCTGAGGTTATACTCTCTGACCATTCTGAAAAAGTATGAATTTGAATGTTTCCAAGCCCAGATACAGCGTTTAAATTATCAACTAAATTACTAAGTGCACTTTCTCTAATCTAGGGTGCCACAACTCTATGAGTCTAATCTGAATAAGTTGAATTACTAATAATCCCATGCCAGGTCCACTCTATGGACCAATGATCGATATTTTTGCAGTCATAACAACCTTCAAAAGCTCTAACCAAGTGATAAACATAAGCCATCCCTAACTTTCTAACCAACTAGCGCCTGGGACACTCTATACTAAGTGATTATGCTCCCCATAATCATAACATACCTTAGGAGATCTAGGCTGGTGAGGAACATGTACTAACCCTACTTAAAAAACAAACATATACCCATGCCTGGGGATATCCCAAGACCAATGAAAAACCTCTCCACAGTCAAAACATACCCTGTAAACTCTCTAATACACTATAATTGCTGACCTATAATGGTTGCCATGGATTGAAGACCTAGATAAAATATCTTATGATACCTGACTAAATCTCGATCGGTTTTGACCACCATGAAATATTTGAGAATTACCCATAACCTAAAGTGCTACCCAATAGGATTGATAGGTAGTAAATAATATTGATCTCTACTGGGGAGATCCCTAATCTGAGACCCTTAATAAATTTGATCATTTTATTTTCGACCCTCCAACATGTATAAGGTTGATTTTTGACTTGAATTATGTTAAGGGGTATTGAAAAGGTGTTTTAGGAAATTTTCAAAATTTTGGAAGGATTTTGAGATCATTTTAGGACTTGAGGCAATGAGCCTCTATGATAAGGGTATGCCACGAAGGTTAACCTCTGCAATAAGGGTGTGGAATAGAGGCTAAGATCCACAATAGCGATATTCCATGCTACTATGTTAAATTCATATAGTTTTATTTTCTTCACTTGGGGTAAGGGGCTTTTGGTATTTTCACCCTTTGTACAACTTTTAAACATCCAATTGGCCTTTTTCTTTCAGCTATCAAAGATCAAACAACATCTTTTTTTTCTTTAAATATAAATCCAATAAAGTTAAAGGGTTTCACAGAGAATTCACCATCCAAGCTCCAAACTTCAATTTCTCTATGAATTCCTTTATATTTTAGGCATGTTTCTCTTTCCCTAATATGATATTTATATTATGGCATAAATTAATTGGATATTCATGTGATATGAATTATGGATTTGGAATTGGGTTAAGGGATTTTGATTGAATTACTTGAATTGCTTGCCCCATGTTTTAAATGTCTTATTCATGTTTTAATTGATGGTTTTGGGATCAAATTGGTGTATTATTTTAATGGTTGGAATGGGGGACATATATTTCCTCAAATTGATAAAATGTTAGCTTGATAATTGCACTAACCTCAACCCACATTACAATCTTCATTTTGAAAATGGTTATTCACATAATTTAACTTAGTTTGGACCCATTGCATTACATTAAAGGATAAATGGATATAAATAGATTTGGAATTCCCTTTGTGGCTATGGTATCAGAATTTAAATGGAACTTGGGAGTCTAACGATTATACAAATTGGTTTGGCATAATTGTACCAGCTTGCAAGCATATTGGTATAACGATAGCAAGTTAGTAAATTCCTTAATAAAAAATCATGGGTAAATGGTTGGTTTATGTGCAACTGTTTTAATTTAGGCTTAAAGAAAATTGTGTTGCTCACCATGAAGGTGTAGATCTTGAAGGGATCAACACTAGAAACCATATTTGCCGGCATTAGGGTTCTATGTGACTGCGTGCTTGATGTACACATTATATTTTAAAGGGCTCTAACCTTGGTGTCTTTAGCCTTTTCTCAAGTTTTCCTCCGTTTATGTGGCTAACACTCACGAAGGCCCTTCCAGCACAGGGAGTTGGACCCATATAGCCCATGGTTGTCTTTAGGATGGAGCAAGCTACTTAGTTTAAGATAATACTTTAAACAATCATGTTAATTGCCCTTGTCTCTATTCAGACATCCTATATATATATATAGATGAATGTGGTGCATATAGTTTATGACTAGATTTTGATAATTTCATTATTTTATCCCTATCCCGTGAGTTGCATGTCAGTTCTTTCCCTACTGACCATCCCTGGACGCTATATTATTTTAGGATGTATGGTCTGAGGTCTTTTTTATTACTCCTATGCAGCATTAGGTGATTTGGTATTCTTATGGTTCTACTATGAAGTGGTAAGCCTCCTTCCTTCAGAAAGTCCTGTCAATTTACTATTTTTTTTATTATCCTAGTACTTTGGATTCTTTTTATCATATCTGGTAGTATGTCCCAACTTAGTTAGTATTCTAGTTTCAGAGGCTTTTGTGGACCAGTGTGGGTTGGCTATTTATTTGAATTCTTAGAATTGTCTTTTGACCTATCTATTCTTATCATTATTTTGGGTAGCTTCCACTCTTTACTTTTAATATGCTCATGAGGTAAGGCTAAGGGGATGGTCTCTGACCCTTGGTGGGTTTGAGATACCCATCATAGCTAGGCTCGAGTTTGAGTCATAGCAATCTTGGTATCAGAGCACGGTTCAGGGTCTTTGGGTGTCCACAAATTTGTGTTTTAGGAATGTTTCTTTTTCTTGTGTTTTATTTTGAGTTATAGAGGCTAGTTTTCATGAAACTTCTCTAACTCCTAGCTTACTCGAATTTCATATTATGACTATATAAAGATCTTATAGTCATATAAACTCTGTTGGAACCTCTATCCCATATGAGAAAAATATAGGGGAACTCTCCCTATTTAGGGTGTATAGACCTGTCTAGGTTCCCTACTCCTAACTATACCACTCTATGTGGGTTTAACTAATTCCTACTATTCCTTTTTAGGATTCTCAGGATTGTGATACTTATTCCTAGTTATCTTGGGGAGATAGCTCAAATGTGAAGCTCCATCAATCTCTTCATATATTTGTTCAGCTAGTAGCATCGCAGTCTTGCCAGTCTGATCATGTTGGTTCTATTTCTAATTCATATGAGGTTACTCGGGTTAGCCTATTTATGAGGTTGAATCCCTCAATATTTATAGCCTCTAAGGCTGAGAAGGATCTTTGGGAGTTTATTAATAAGATGGATAAATCTTTAGGGTAATACATGTTACTAATTTAGAAGGTGTAGAATTTGTTGCCTATCAGTTAAAAGATGTGGCTTACTAGTGGTATATGGACTGGGAAGTAATAATGGGTGATGATGCTGAACCGTTAGAGTGGGATGAGTTTTCAGGTATTTTTCTTGATCACTTCTTTCCTTAGGAGTTAAGGGAATCTAAGGTGGAAGAATTTATAAACTTAAAGTAGGGTAAGAGGAGTATTAAGGAGTGTGCTTTAAAGTTTCAGCAGTTAGCTTGTTATACTTCAGAATTGGTGTCTAATATAAGGTCTTGAATAAGGAAGTTTGTTTCTAGGTTGTGCCATGATTTGGTGCTAGAATGCAAGGCTATTATGCTTAATAATAATATAGACATATCTAGACTGATGGTTTATAAGCAATAGGTAGAGGATGAAAAAAAAAACTTGATAGAGATGGAAGAGAGGTAGAGAAAGAAGTTTTGATATTCAGAGAAAGGTGCAAGCTAGTAAAAAAAGTGAGGGAGATGGTAGGCAGTGGACTAAGAAAAAGAATTGGAAAAAATCTTATTCGACAACTACTGCTCCTTATCCAAAGTCTTCTATTGATCGTTGTCTTCAGACTAGCAGTGGTCCTAAGGCATAGGGTACCCAATCTCAGGTTAGCAGAGCTCAATTGACCCTACTCTATCGACTTTGCTAATTTTTTGGGTAGCTGTACCATGGTTATTATGAGAAAAGAAGGAATTCGTGTTTCAATTATGGTTATTCTAGTCATCAACAGCAAAATTGCCCCATAGCTAAAGTTTATACTAGAGCTAATAAGGTCTCGGTTACTACTTTATTGGATCCTACACCTAACGGCACTACTTCTGGTATCAGCACTGGCTAGAATTGTCTTTATGCCCTTGCTACTCGTTAGGAATCTGAGGCACCCCCCGATAATGTCACTGGTATGTTACAACTTTTCTTTTGTGATGTTTATTATTTTCTTGATCCAATTTCTACCCTATTTTATGTGACCCCTTATGTGGTTGTACACTTTGGTTTTTGTCCTGAAAATATTTTTGACCCTTTTTCCATCTCTACTTTTGTGGGCGATTGTATTATTGCTTGAAAATTCTATAAAGATTGTATGGCGCCCATTCTTAATATTGGGACGTTGGTGGATTTGATAAAAGTGGATATGGTAGATATTGATGTAATCTTGGGAATGAGTTGGCTTCATTCGTGCTATGCTTCTCTAGATTGTAGAACCCAAAAGGTCAGTTTTATTTTCCTAATGAATCAGTGATTGTATAGGAAGGGAGTTCCTTAGTGCCCAAAAGGAAGTTTATTTCTTAAATTGGACCTCAAAAGTTGATTTCCAAAGGGTGTATGTATCATCTAGTTTAGGTTAAAGATTCTAATTTTGAAAGTCCTTCTTTGCAATCTGTCCCTATGGTTAATGAATTTTCTAAAGTTTTTCCCGATGATCTTCTTGGAACTCCTCCGAATAGGAAAATAAATTTTGGGATTGATCTTCTATGGTATACCCATCCAATTTTTCTTCCTTCTTATAAAATAGCGCTAGCTGGACTAAAAAAGTGAAAAGAGCAGTTAAAGGATCTTCTTGGTAAGGGTTTTATTCATCCTAGTATTTCTCTCTGGGGTACTCCTATACTTTTCGTGCAAAATAAGGATAGGTCTCTTCAAATGTGTATAGATTATCATTAGTTAAATAAGGTTACGATGAAGAATAAATACCATCTTCCTAGGATTGATGGCCTATTTGATCAACTCCAGGATGCCAGATGTTTCTCTAAGATTGATATTTGTTTGGGCTACCATCAATAACTAGAGATTTTGATAATCCCAAGACTACTTTCCAAACCTTATATAGCCATTATGAGTTTTTGGTTATGTTATTTGGGTTGACTAATGCTCCGACTAATTTCATGGATATTATGAATCAGGTGTTCAGGAAATTTTTGGATTTGTTTGTTATTGTTTTTATAGATGACACTTTGGTATACTCTAAGAGTGAGAAGGATCATTTCAATCACCTTCGAATTATATTGCAGACTCTTAAGGACTAAAAATTGTATGCAAAGGTTCTAAGTGTGAATTCTGGATAAATGTTGTGACCTTACTGGGTATGTTCTTTCCAGTGAGGGGATCAAGGCAGATCTAAAAAAAGTTGGGGTAGTTAAGAAGTGGCCTAAACCCACGACTCCAATTGATATTAGGAGTTTCTTGGATTTGGTAGGCAACTATAGGAGGTTTGTAGAGGGTTTAGCATCCCTTACTGGCCCATTGATAAAGTTAAGTTAGAGAAAGGTTATGTTTTTTTGGTCTGATGCTTATGAAGATAGTTTTGAGAAGTTTAAGGATAAGTTGACTTCTGCTCCAGTTTTGATGCTGGAAGTTTATGAGAGAAATTACCCGACTCACGACCTAGAGTTGGCGCTCATGGTCTTTTATTTAAAGATTTGGCACCATTAGTTGTATGGGGTGCATGTGGATATCTATTTGGACCATACGAGCTTGCAGTACATTTTTACGTAGAAGGAATTAAATCTCGGGCAGAGGCGGTGGCTCAAATCACTTAAGGATTACAATATAAGTCATCACTACCATCCAAGTAATGCTAATGTTGTTGATGATGCTCTTAGAAGGTTATCAATAAGGAGCTTATCTCATGTAAGAAAGGAGAAGAGGGGGTTGGTAAAGGATATCCAAAGGTTAGCTAACTAGGGAGTTTGTATTTTGGACTATGGGATAGAGAAGTGATTATTTAGAAAGTGGTTAAATCATCTCTTGGTGCTGAGGTTAAGGAGAAGTAGGTTTTGGATCCTATACTTATGTAGATTAAGGATAATATGGGTCAGCAAAAGGTTATAGCTTTTAAGATTTGAGGAGATGGCATCTTGAGGTATCAAGAAAGGTTGTGTTTTCCTGGTGTAGATGAGCTGTGGGGAAGGATCTTGACCGAAGCTCGTGAGTCCAGATATATAACTCATTCGAGTTTGACTAGAATGTATGATGACTTGAAGGAAATCTACTAGTGAAATAATATAAAAAAAGTTGTGGAAAACTTTGTGGCCAAGTGTATGGTTCGTAAGTAGGTCAAAGTAGAACATTTGAGGCCTTGTGACATGTACCAAGAGATAGAATTGCTCATGTAGAAGTGGGAGATGATCAATATGGATTTCATTACTGGTCTTCTGTGGTCTCGAAATTAGTATGATTCTATTTGGGTCATTGTGGATAGAATGACTAACTCTGCTCACTTTTTGCCTGTGAGAACTAACTACTCAGGAGAGGATTATGCCAAGTTGTTCATTAAGGATATAGTAAAGTTGTATGAGGCACCGGTGTCCATTTTAGATCGAGGTATGCAATTTTTATCTTATTTTTAGTGTGTGTTTCAAAAAGGATTGGGTACTCATGTGAACCTTAGCACCACTTTTCACCCTCAAACGGATAGACAAGCCATGTAAATGATTTTAAAGGTGGTTGGGTTGACCATTTGCCTCTTATTGAGTTTGCTTAAAATAACAGTTATCATTTTAGCATCCAAATGTCTCCTTTTTAGGATCTTTATGGTAAGAGGTGTAGGTCTCCTATTGGATGGTTTGAGGTTGGTGAGACTAGGTTATTTGGTCCTAACTTGGTTCACCAAGCCATGGTTAAGGTGAAAGAGATTAGAGCAATACTTAAGACTACTCAAAGTCACCAAAAGTCTTATGTAGATGTAAGGTGAAAGGAGTAGGAGTTTAAAGCAAGTGTTTGGGTGTTCTTGAAGATTACTCCTGTGAAAGGAGTTATGAGGTTTGAGAAGGATGGGAAGATCAATCCCTATTACATTGGTCCATATCAAATAATGAGTAGAATTAGGAATGTCATGAATGAGTTAGATTTACCAGTAAGTTTTTCTTCGATTCATCCTATTTTCCATGTGTCTATGCTGAAAAGGCGTGTAGGTGATCCTTCTTTGATAATGCCTGCTGAAGATGTTGGTGTGACAGATTCATTGTCTTATGAGGAAGTCTCGGTTGAAATATTAGATAGACAAGTTCATAGATTGAGGACAAAGGATATAGCTTCGGTGAAGATTCTTTGGAGAAATCAAAAAGTGGAGGAAGTTAAATAGGAAGCTGATGAAGATATAAGAATCAAGTACCCATTTTGTTCCTTGTTTTGAATGAAAATTCTTAAGGTATGCTTTTTTTTCTCCCTCCAGTCGTATCCCAAATTTGTCTTTGGTTTCTACTGCACTCTTGATACTATCATGCTAACAAAAATATCCTAACTCCTCATTTGAAGATGAATGATCCTAAGAAAGGGATAATGTGAAACCCAAGCAAAAATTCAATTATTTTATTTTTGACCCTTCTGCATGCGTAATGTTGATTTTTGACTTGAATTATATTTAGGGATGTTGAAAAGGTGTTTTACAAAGGTTTTAGAATTTTTCGAGGGGTTATTTTGGGAATCCAAGGTAGTGAGCTTCCACGATAAGGGTGTGCCACAGAGGTTAACCTCCGCGATGAAGGCGTGGCACAGAAGCTAAGTTCTACGATAGCGGTGTGCCACGTCGCTATGTTAAATTCATCTAGTTTTATTTTTTTTCACTTGGAGTGAGGGGATTTTGGTCTCTTACCCCTTGTAAAACTTTTAAACATCCAATTGTCCTTTTTTTTCTTCAGTTATCAAAAATCAAACACCATCTTTTTTCTCTTTAACTCTAATCCCAAGAAAGTTCAGGGGTTTCACAGAGAATTATCCATCCAAGCTTCACACTTTGATTTCTCTTCCAATTCCTTTATATGTCATGCATGTTTCTCTATTCCTAACTTGAATTTTACATTATGGCATAAATTGATTGGATAATCATGTGATTAGGATTGTGGGTTTGGAATTGGGTTAAGAATTTTTATTGGATTTACTTGAATTGCTTTCCCCATGATTTAAATGTCCGATTAATGTTTTAATTGATGGTTCTGGAACTGAATTTCTGTATTATTTAATGGTTGGAATGGGGGACATGAGTTTACCCAAATTGATGGAGTTTTGGCTTGATAATTGCAATAACCTAAATCCACTTTACAATCTTAGTTTTAAATATTGTTATTCATATAATTTAACTTGTTTTTGAACCCATTGCATTGCATTAAAGGATAAATAGAAATAAACGGGTTTAGAATTCCCTTGGGGACTATGGTATTGGATTTTAAATATACTTTGGGATTCTAAAGATTATATAGATTGGCTTGGCATAATTTTATTAGCTTGCAAGCATATTGATATGACGATACCAAGTTGGCAAATGCCTTAATGAAAAACTCCTGGGTAAATGGTTGGTTATATGCAACTGTTTTGATTTGGGCTTAATGAAAATTGTGTAGCTCAACGCGAAGGTGTAGGTCCTAGGGAGATCAACACTGGAAACCACGTTTGCTAGCATTGGAGTCCATGTGACTGTGTTCTTGGTGCACACATTATATTTTGGAGGGCCATTGCCTTGGTTTCTTTATCCTTTCCTCGGTTCGTGCGGCTAACACGAACTAAGGCCCTTCCAGCAAGGGGAGAAGGACCCATATAGCCTATGGCTGCCTTTAGGATAGAGAAATATACATAGTTCAGGTTAATACTTTAAACTATCATGTTCATGGACCTTGTCCCTATCCCAACATCAGATATGTATATATGTATAGGAATGTGGTGCAAATGGTTTATGGCAGGATTTTGGTAATTGCATTATTTTATCCCTATCCTCTGAGTTACATACCTATGCTTTCCCCACTGACCATCCCTAGATGCTGCATCATTTCATGATGTAGGGTGTGAGGGCTTTTCGCTTACTCTTGTATGGCCTCCAACCCTTGGTGGGTTTAAGATACCCGCCACAGCCAAGACCGGGTTCAGGTCATGGTGCCTACCTTTTACCGAAATACCAATAACACTATATTGATGACAAGGCCTCTTACTGCTACCGCTATACGTCTCAATACACGCCCACTCATTACTCCTTGTGTGATCAATAACCTGAGGAAAATAATACATACAAATATGTCTTTTACAAAATAGAGATCAATTTAAGAATAAGAGGGAGATAAGGAATACTCTGAATGTTAGGATATTACCCCCAAATCTCCAAGCCATGGCTTCTCTGCAAAATACAAACTTCAACATCTAGAACTCGTACTATGATCTATAGGCTGCAGAAGTGTAGTATGAGTACCAAACACATGGTACTAAGTAATTATCGATTCACTGAGCTCTAAAGGTTAAGCAAGTGTAAATAACATATGAAGTGGGAATATAAACTACAAGCAGCTATTCAAGAAACTAAAAATAATAATATTAATGGAAGAGTAAGGATAAACTAGCATATTCTAAAAGAATTCAGGAACTAAAGTGTAATACCGTTTATCACAAGTCTATATAGTAGTAGTACAAGGCCATATATATAATATGAATAGACAAGGAAAAAGAAGGATATACGATAATACCACATTTATATATATATATATACATAGGAATAAACTCAAGATAATAACCTAAAAAGGTCAATCTAACATCTCGAGGAACCCTCGCCATGTAGGAAAGCTAATACTAGCATAATTAGGTTCTCTAAACGAAGAATGACTATGCACAAGATAATCTAACAATAACATATCTTACTATGAGAAAGAAAAGGAATTAGAAACATACCAACAATCTCGGGTACCAGTCCATAACCATCCTGCCACAAACTAACCACAATAACTAACAATAAAGTAATCGGCTAGTCCGAACAAACAATAACCTAATAGAGCCCTTATATGCCTGAGAGATTCAAGAAAGCACTCAGTAAACAAAAATTGTAGCTTATATCTATATAACTCCTATAAGGCCGATAGATATAAAAATGAAATAATTATATTGGCGATAGATGATGCATATGAATGAATGAATGCAACATAAACCAAAAACATTGTGTCCAATCCAAGTGTCATAATGTAACTAGTTTATACACCTCCTAAATTAATAAATCACAAAAGCAGGACCTACGATAACCATTTTTCTGTGATACTGTGGCTTATGGATGAAGCGTTCCATAATGGGAATCGAGATATTTGTATACACTATCAAGTCCTAAATTAGGACTTTCAATAACCATCATAAATGTAATTCGTCAAGTACTTGTCATGACCCAAAAACCAAGGGTCATGATGGAATGATGAGTAGTGACTTTGCCACTAATTCACACTCATCATCCGTGTATATTACCTTTTTTTGACTAAATACAAGAGATAAAATTATAATTAAATGCACTAATATCCACATCAAAAGATGTGGATGGGAGTTGAAAAAGATCAAAAGGGAGCAAGAAAATGAAATCAAAGACTTAGAGCAGGAACTGGCCTCAGTTACTACAGTCGCGGTAGTCAAGCAGAAGTCAAGAAACTGTGGTCGCAGAAAATAAATGCGGTCATGTAGCCGCAGTTGCAGCCATACCCACGTGATCGTGGCTTAGCAAAAGGATACAGCCCAAGGAAAAATCTAGAAATACATGTGGCTGATCCCAACTTTTGGCAAAAAAACTCAAACCCTAAGTCATTGACACCATTCCATCTTTCCCAACAGTTAGGTTTTGATTCTTGATTTTAAGCCTTTATTCTTGGAGAAGACAATATTGCATAAACATTGGGTGAAGAATACGTTGGAGCAGCCTCTAAGTGGAGGAATAGCTCACTTTTATTGGAGATTTTTGGGAGTCCAATGTTTGAAGTAACATTCACTTAAGCTTCAATAAATCATTTCATGGGAGATTATGGGTATATCTTTGCTTATTTATCTTATGTGTAACTAGATCTCCCTTTTGGGGTTATGTGTGAATAGGAATTATAGTGTGTGTGGTTTGTTATTGCTATCTTCTATTTAGTAGCTCATGTTAATGGGTTTTATCATTGCTTGACCAATTTGGTTGGGATTTTTGGGTGAAAGCCCCAAATACTCATATAGGTTTGATGGGTGAAAACTTCAATCTCTAGAAAATTCAAAGTCATCTTCGAAAGAAGGGTTTTGGGTGAACTTTAGAAACCATATCATCCTTCAAATAGGAATGTGGAGACCAAAGCAATGGTATGTGTAGTTTGCTAATCTATCACTATCTTAGACATAAGGGTAGTTGTGAAGTTGACTATGCCATGGGGATTATCCTAGAAGTAGAGATACCTAAATTGAGGTTTGGTTACCAATTATTGCACACACCCATTAGGTATTCAAAAGAATCAATGGATGAAAGTTTGGTGTTTTATTGAAAGACTAGCATCATCTAACCCCCTCAATGATATCTCAGGACAGATACAGAAGGTTAGAAAGCTAGTTTCTAGATTGCCTCAGGGACTAGGAGAGTCCTCCACTGCTCTCCACTCATATATGACTTGGTTAGATTATAAAATTTAATAGGAGAAGTATAAGAAGAAGCAAGCCACTATTGCCAAGTTGGAGAGAGCCTACTCAGCCTTAGCCGAATCACACAGGGACCTTAGGGTCTCATATGAGAAGATAGTAAAGAGACAAAAAAAAAAGAGATGATATCTTTAAGAATCTGTGGAAGGGGTTAAAGGGCATCTTTAAGGTTCTTAAGCCCAACCATCGACTACCTTAACCTATAATGGACAGTGAGGACGAAGCCCCTGCTGATTGGCCTATCGATTATGCTAATGGTAATGGTGTAGTGTCAGCGGGAGAGAGCAATTCTTGATGCAGATTTAGGAAGACCCCTCTTACTCTTGCCTTATTACACACACAGTGAGGACACTACATTCTTTTTTAGTTGGGGGTGCCCCTCGATTTGTATTATTTTGGTGATGTGTTCTTGGATATTTCTTTTTATGTTATTTTGAGATGACATTCTGGATATTATTTTGTTTTTGTTTTGGGATACTATATCTTTTGGCACTCTGATGGTGTCCATATTTTATGGATTATCATGTGGTTTTTAGTCTTAGTTTTCCTTTTACTTTAATAATATTTTGATGTGGTGATGCATAACTAGCTTTGTCCTATGATAGATTGAGTGACGACATTCTTAAGGGTAAAGTAACGTGTTTGGGTTTTGAGACATAGACGCAGGGGAAGTATGAGTACTCGTAGCATAAATGTCACAAATGCAAGGGAAGTCTGAGTACCTATGGAATTGTAAATTGTAAATTATAAATTTGGGGTGTCCCACTGTACACTATTGGCAAAGTCTAAGTAGTCGTATGGTTGGTTTTCCCATTTGAGGCCAAAATGTGTGGCTAAGTCTTTGGTTGTTGCCATGATTTAGTAAATTAAGTGGTGCTAATGCAAAACAAACAAGCCCCTCCGTCCAAAATTTTGCAAAAATCAAGGGCATGGACGTAAGCAATTTTGTAACAAAACTTTTTCTCTTTTTGTGGCTCCGTAACATTTTGACTTGTGAATAGAAATGGATACTCCAAATTTGTATCTAGCAGGAGGTACATTTGAGCTCCCTTGGCTAATTTTGTATGCCATAAGTGGTGAGCTATTTGCATTCATATCTTGTATACTCGTGTTATCTAGAACTTGCTCAAATCTAATTTCAATTGTATATGGTTGGACAAATGATCTTAGGCCATCTTTTGTCACTAGATACCCACTCTAACCTAAAAATCCTTCCCGTACATGAATATAATCCCTAGTCACCCACTTTGAGCCTTTAGACCATTTTTTGGCAAACTCATTACAAACCGTAAACCATTCTTTTTATCCCTCTTTTTAACCATGCCCTCTTTGAACTTAAAAATGAAACTTGAGGCTAAAATCCTAAGTTGGGGTGGTAAAGATTGACGGAATTAAGTTTGGGGACAAAAAGTTGTAAAGGAAATGCCTATTGTGCCTTAGTATTAAAAGCAAATGAATAGAAAAGGAGAGGACCCAACAAATAAATGATTTGCACTAGAGATCAAGAAAAAAAAATAGAATAAAATGGGGGAACAAAGAAAGCAAAAGGTAGGCATAGTAAACGAGAGAAAACAAAGAAGAGTGGCTCATAGTCATTCAGGAGGATTTAAAAGTGTGATGTAGATGTTCAAGGAAGGGTATAGCCATGTTGTTCCCAAATGATATCCTACCATAACCCGAACCTATGTTACAAGCTTAGAAAGTCCTTTGAGATCTTCAGCCATTTACTTTCTTTACAGTGGCGATTGAAAATAGGGGCAAGCCTAGGGTATGACACTTGTTGCATAGAGAATTCTTTTGTGAGGGAGAGAGTTTTTGCACTTAAAATTTCTTATTGCATATTTGGTAGCCTGGTGCGTGGAATTCTCTTTCTTGTGAAGTCGGTATATGAAACACGTTGAGGTAGGTGATTTCATCACCTTTCGAGCAATGAAGCAAATGGTGTATAACTTAGTTTTGGTCAAAAAGTGAGTCACTTCTAGAGCATTAGTTGTTGTTTCTTGATTGCTCTTTGGAGTATTGTGTATCATTTGATAATGCATCTTATGATGAGGGTAGTAGTAGAAAATTGCTTAGCCCATGTGCAATGAGCTACTTGTGGTAGTGAGTAAAGTTGAAGTCATTGTGATCTTTAAGTCATGAAGTTTGGGTATAAATAATTGCATTTCATGGTAAGAGGTAGTAATGCTTGAGGACAAGCAAAAGCTTTAAGTTGGGGGTGTTGATGAGTGATGACTTTACCACTTATTCACACTCATCATTCGTTCACATTACCATGTTTTGAATGAATAAAAGAGACAAAATTGTGATTAAATATAGTAATATCCACACTTTGCAGGTATAGAGTTGATAAGATCAAAAGATGTTGATTCGACCTAAAAATGATCAAAAGGGAGAAAGAAAGTGCAGTTGAAGACTTTGAGCAGGAACTGACCTTAGTTACAACAGTTGCGATAGTCAAGAAGAAGTCAAGCAACCACAGTCATGGAAGATAAACGCAATCGAGTAGCCATGATCGAGGCCAGACCCGCGCGATCGCATCATAGTGGAAGAATGAAGCCCAAGGGCAAATCTGGAAATGCACGTGTTTGATCCCAACTTTTGGTAAAAAGACTCAAACCCTAAGTCATTGACAACATTCCATCTTCCCCAATAGTTAGGTTTTGGTTCTTGATTTCATAGCCTCCATTCTTGGAGAACACAATATTACATAAACTTTGGGTGAAGAATACATTAGAGCATCCTCTTAGTGGAGGAATAGCTCACTTCCATTGGAGATTTATGGGAGTCCAAAGTTTGAAGTAACATTCACTTAACCTTTAATAAATCATTTCATTGGAGACTATGGGTATATCTTTGCTTATTTATCTTATGTGTAACTAGATCTCCCTCTTGGGGTTACGTGTGAATATGGATTAAAGTGTGTGTGGTTTGTTATTGTAGCTTCTATTTAGTAGTTCATGTTAATGGGTTTTATCATTCCTTGACCAATTTGGTTGGGATTTGTGGGTGAAAGCCCCAAACTTATATAGGATTGATAGGTGAAAACCCCAAACTCTAGAAAGTTCAAATCCATCTTTGAAAGAAGGGTTTGGGGTGAACTTTAGGAAACCATATCAACCTTGAAAGAGGGATAAAGAGACCAAAGCAATGGTAGATGATTGTGTGTGTAGTTTGCTAATCTATCACAATCTTAGACATAAGAGTGGTTGTAAAGTTGACTATGCCATGGGTATTATTCTAGAAGTAGGGATGCCTAAATTGAGGTTTGGTTACTAATTATTGCACATACCCATTAGGTATCCGAAAGAATTAATGGGTGAAAGTTTGGTGTTTTGTTGAAAGACTTGTATCAAAAACCTATAACCAAACCTACCCACACTTGATCTACTAAAAATAAGTTGATTATTAGTATCCATGTGTCACTTCCCTTAGTAATAAATAATCCCATGATTCGTTCCTAATTGATAAACTCTAATTATTCGTAACCCTAAATTTATACCAGAAAAAACTAAAAAGAAACATTAGTGTAGATACCTATCTCCCCCATTTTTATCTTCTTGTAACATTGGTTTGAATTTAACTTGTATCTATTATTTTGAATTAACTTAATTGCCGCTCATATTGTTCCTCGTGGATTCGACCCTGCCTCCAAAGTTGGGTAAATATGTTGATGACGACTGCCCCTTGCACTTAAATTGACATGTAAGTTGAGCGTTATCATGGCACTTGTCGCGGCAAGCCTTGACAAGTAAGTCTATCGTCCAAACTTATATGAAATGAGAAATTAATGCCAAAACCCAAGGTAGGACTCCTAGAATGGAGTAGAACCATACATATATAGCAAAGGCAGAAATACTTAATCAAAGATACCATACAATAACCTTAAAACATGGTGTCATAGTGTAAGAACTACTAAATATATCTCGAATGTCAAAGATACAAAGATAGTCCAAAAAGGATCATAATTTGTCTCATAATATGACATAAGCCATAAGATAGATAGCAAGAAATAGTAGAATAACTCCTGAAGCATAGATCATCCGCTACCTCAAATCAACTTCAGATACCGCCTGAATCAGCTACCGCGTGGCATACTTTTTACCTAGATCTACACCAAAAAAGCACAACAGGGGTGAGAATCGTTCACTTGTACTCAGTAGGTATCATAGGCCGACTAAGAAAAGTAAAAAATAAAGCATATAAAATACACACTATGGGAACGTCACCTGCAGTCAGAATATGTCCCAAATGGTAGCCCATACCTCCACTAACAGCTCTACAATATACATATATGTCATATACAAATACAAGAAAGAAGAACAAGTATATAGATATCACACTTAAAAGTACCAAATAGAATTACAAATAGATAGACAAGGACAACGATACAACAAAGAATCAAGATAACATATGTGATGCAATGAAGATGATGATGATGATGATGATGATGATAATGATGATATGATGCTCGAAGATGTCGCACAACCTCCATATATACCTACCAAGTTGTACTTCCAAGGTAGGACACATAGGTTGTTCACAACCGGTATATGATCTAATATACAATACTCCTCTTTGGCACATACATCGACAGAAGGTCTACCAATATGTCACTAAGCCAGTGTTTCCACTATTTTCATAACGGTACCAATATTTCACAAGTGCATATAATATGATGATGCAATGATCATAATCAATCAAATGAGAATTTCCAAAACCAACTAATATACCAAACATGTGAGCCATAATCCAATTAATATGCCAAAAATCCATGAATCCAATGTAATCATAAGCCAATGGAGTAAAATACACACAATATGCCATTGGCTACGAGTAAATTTCAAGTTAGGATTTTCACCAGAAAAATATCACCAAATATACATACATAAGGCCAACAACATCATATATGACCACACACAGTCACACATAGAAGATAATATCTCAATACCAACAAATAACAATAATATAGCCCCCCACACAGGCACAACACAATATTAATTCCATTTTCATAATTAGTTTCCACATCCATAACATGATTTTATACCAATAATAACTATCCAACCCAGTTTAAAGAAAATTAAGTCATAATCTACCTCAAAAGCCTGAACCAGAACAAACTAGTCGTTAAACCCTTCAAGGTTGCTTCGTACAGTAAGGGACCTGATCTCTCAGAATTAATCATAGATAATCAAGCAATAGAGTGCAAGAAAACTAAACACAATGTAGAAAGAGTAAAACACAAAAGAATTTTATGTGGGAACCCAGTATGGGAAAAACCACAGCTTGTCCTCACAGGGATAAGCATCTCTTTCCTTTTATAGTTGGGTGATGATTAGGGATTGAAATATCATTAGACCAGCTATCCAAGCCAGTAAAAAATAGCACTTGCAAGTTTGTTACACAAGATACCAAAAAACTGTGCAGAAGGCGCGTGCCAGTTGTACTGTACTTTGCAAATCCAGGGACCTGGTCCCTCGTAGTTTAGTTGCTCATCATCAAAACTACACATAGAAATTTTCCCCTTTTTGATGATGACAAACCAAACCATACAATTTGAGAATTGGTGCACACTCATCACATTTAATCAGAGGGATTACCACCTAAAGATTGAGGTTTCCCCTATCTTCATGCTTTCTCTATCATGCAATACAGGGACATGGTCCTTTGTTGTCTCTTGCAGCAAAAACTTCCCTCTGTCATTGTGTACCTTCATTTAATTTGGTGTCTTTGCATTTACAAACTTCCCCCAGTCAGTATGACTCTCTTTAGGTCTGTATCTCAATGTACCTACTACCTAATCCCTACTACAAGAACTCAGCATTCCCCCTTTTGGCATCATTAAAAAAATTAACAGTAAACTAAGAGTAAAGATAAGCACAGATTAGTTAACTCATGGCCACTAGGGCAACACTAACAGGAAGAACAGCTCTAAAGTAAGGAGAAAAATAAGATATACAAACTAAAGATTCATTCACTTATAATAGTCAGTACCAGTGCAGCAGGCTAAAATAATCATCATAAGAAATATATCTTTAAAAGATATTATGAGATCCAAGATATAGAACTAACACATGATTGATGGGGGGTGAGGATAACAGGGCTCAGGTGGAAGGAGGATTGGGTGAAAAGGACTTAAGAAGTACTTCATTTGCATCTTTGACAGCTGACTTGATTTTTAACTCATCCATTTTCATTCCCAACTTCTCTTGAAAAGCTAGTAATTTAGATACTTAATACACATTCTCCTCAACTTTTGTTCAAACCGAATATTATCTTGGTTTTTCCATGTGATCTCATTTTCCCACGTACCTCAAAGTGATCAAATACTTTATTGAGGAGGTACCCATATGGCATTTTATGTCTTCCTTTTTCTCACATATTTTGGGATCAATAGTTCTTTCCTGGGAGAACTTTCTTAATCATCAGAATTTTAATCCTATTCTTACCACCCATATTCCTCATCTCATCCTTTGTTCTGATTACTTCCCTCTATCCTTTTAATAACAACTTTTTTCTTCCTAGGATCAGGTCCTGTAGAGGCTTTCTTCTTTTTCACAACTTAAGTATTTCTTGCCTCATTCCAGCAGGGTTACCAGACTTGGACTTAGAGGACCTAAGATAAAGTTTTCTATGGATTTGGTTGTTGAAGAATCAGGATATTTGATGAGGACATATTTAATTTAATTTTTTGAAGGAAAATGAAAAGGATCAGTTTGGTTTAGTGGAGGCAATGAGTAATGAGTTGAACTCGGACTGGGAAGTAGCCTATTTTATCAATTTAAAGAAGTGATCGTTGTCATCAAAGAATGACATTTTTGGTTTTGATTAGAGTGACTTTTCATTTTGTAAATAAATTAACAACCTTTATGAGGGAAGAAAAAGATGCATGGCTATCTCAGAAAATATATTTTATGATTATTAAAGCATACTGTAGTGATACTAACCTATGAGATAAGACCAGATCCCTCTCATTTGAGTGAATTTTAAAGTTGGTGCTTGACACTTCTATCCACTTCTTAAGTTGTTCCTATGAGTGCATACCTGCAAGGGTATAGTGTTGAGTTAGACTAAAATGTACCCACTTTGTCGAGGATACTTGTCTCCTAAACGTAGCCAATTTTTGGAAGAGACACTGAGTCACAAGATAGGTCTGGTCGATTAGATCAATCAACTTCAGTCTTTCTGCCTTTGCACACCCCTTTTGTTCCACATCCTGTTCTTAATATAGGTCTGAGGACCGGGTCCCAGACTTGACTTAATTCACTTAATTCAGGCTGCTGAAGCTTTCTCCTACTGAGATAAATTTCTTAGGGACTAGGTCCATGAAAATCATGTCTTATCTTTATTTTTTTCATCCTCTTCCTCATTATTTTTAGTATCATCTAAGATCAACAATTTTCCTGACTAATCAAGAACTACATGCACTCTTTTCATCTACCTATAGAAATTTTTTTCGTTCATTCTCCAGTGCTTTTTCATTCACTAAATCTAAATATCATTCAAGGGCTTCTTTTTAAAAACAAACTTTACACACATCCTTGTTGAATATTATATTTCATAGGCTAAGGACTAGATCCTTGAACTCATCTTGTCATAATAAGATACTTTCACCAGTAGTGTCTTGAGAGAGAGAACACCATCAAACTTTCTATCATTGACCTTTGAAACTTTTCAATCAACGTGTTATTCCTGACTGCAATTCCCTTCCCATACCTGGAGACATGATCACAAGTTATATTTAGGAACCCACTCAAGTTTGAGTTCCCAGTAGGAGGATAATGGTATGATCAAATTATTCTTAGCCCATCTAGGCAGTGATAGGTTCATATTCACCTTTTTCAGAGACTCGAAGCCCTTAGAATTTATAGTCTCCTACTGAATGTATTCAATATTCTTCAATTTTGCCTTAATCTAGGACTGACATTTTTATTTTAAATGTCTATCTCTTCTATAGTGGGTGCACAGGAGTTCGTGCCCTTTCTTTCCAATATAATGAGCAACCTTTCCTTTAGACTTAATAGGTTAGAGTTCTACTCGATAGCCCAAAACTCTATCGTCATTGATATCTTGACTAGTCAAATTAGAGAGGATCTGTGAAGAGATAGTCCATTTAAGAGATTTGTTCAATTCTTCTCTTAGGCGGACCAGATCCCTCTCTAACTCTTCATTCCTGTGTAGTGCTTCCATAAGATGTTCTTAAGCATCATTCAACCTTTATTTAAGATCAATTTGAAATAAAGAATCTTCTCTCTTTCTATTGTCATCTAGGTCACTTTCCTTCTTTGGGGTGACACATACAACTCAGATTTTAATTTAGAGAAACTTTCTTCAATTTCAGATATCTAAAGATTTAATGCAATCAGCTCAAGCTCTTAATTCTCTAGCGTCTCTTCCAAATAATTCTTCTCATCACTTAGTTCACATACAAAATCTATCAATACACTAGCAAGCTTTTTTATCTTTCTAGAAGAGTAATTTTACAGATTTTCCTTATTGTCAGAGATAGTTTCCTTATTTTTTCTCCTTATTTAAGTTTCTGCTACAAAGTCAGAAAAGGAATCAAAGGTGATTTATTATCTTCCATTGTAAGCCTATAAATATTTGTCGACTTATCAGCTTCATCAGATTCACTAGAGGAGTCACCCTAACTAGCTAAGGCTTGTTTAACTACAAGATCAGGTGCAGCCTCTCTTCTTGATTTACAGGGACCTGGTCCCTATTTCTTCCTTTGTCATCTTCAGTGTTTTGATAATCTTGATCGTCTATTTTTTGTATTGGACAATCCTCAAAAAAATGTTTAGGACTTCACATCTATGACATACTTCCATAGTGACTCCTTTTCTGTTCCTACTTCCATTTCTTTGAAACTACCCACTTTTCTTTATAGCTCTAACAATTCTTTTTGTCAATTAGGAAACATCAGTGCCTTTTTCCTTTGAACCTGAACTTGAGGCTTTTAAAGGCAAAGATTTTTCCCTTTTAGCTATCTTATTCTCTTCTCTTTGCTGCTTTTTGTGTTCGTAGGTTTTCAAGTTTCTACTAAGTTCATCCATAGTAAGAGTCTTCAGGTTTCTTGCCTTAGTTATGGCATCCACTTTGCTTTCCAATGACTTGGGAAGAACACCAGGAATTTTTTTTACTTGATTGTACAAGGGAATCACTTCACCTCAGTAGTGAAGCTCATTTGTGATAAAATTGAACTTTGTATGCATTTCTTGGATTGTTTCTACTTCTTTTATGGTAAAAGTTTCATACTGAGTAGTCAGCATGCCTACTTTTGAATCCTTCACTTCAGTGGTGCCTTCATGATATATCTTCAAGCAGTCCCAGATTTCCTTAGGTGTTTCACAAGTTGAAATCCTATTATATTCATCTGGTCCTATGCCACAAACAAGCAGTTTCTTTGCCTTGTAGTTTTTTTCAATTTTTTTTCTGTCTTCATCACTGAACTCCCTCCTGCTTTTGACAATCATTTTTGTAAAAACTCCTTCTTTGACTTCTTTTATAGGAACATGAGTACCATCAAAGATTATGTCCATTAGTTCACTATCTTTTGCCATAATAAAGTCAAACATCCAAATTTTCCACCACCTATAATATGCCTATTGAATCTTGGCAGTCTAGTTGTAGATTTCCCTTCTTCTAGATTAGGTGTAGCAGCCATGCTAAATAATACCATCTAAGTATGAACTTTTTAGAGTGACCAGGCTCTGATACCGATTGTTAAACCCTTCAGGGTTGCTCCGCATAGTAAGGGGCTAGGTCCCTCAGAATCAATCATAAGCAATCAAGCAATAGAGTGCAAGAAAACTAAAGACAGTACAGAAAGAATAAAATACACAAGAATTTTTATGTGGAAACCCATTATGGGAAAAACCATGGCTTTCCCTCATAAGCACTAATGAAATCAACTATAATCAACCTACTGATTGCAGTCTAGATTTCAGCCTAACTCTAGGCTCCTTGTGCTAGTAGTAACTCTACTACCAGCTTATCTTGGTAACTCTTCCAAGGACTCTCCCTACACTGATTAGCTCTAGGCAGTCTCAAGCTTAGGCAACGCTACTTAAGCAGCACTCTCAATAAGAAAACACTACTCTTATAAGATGAGTAGTTTAATTACAATTCATTACTCACTTAAGAACTTTTACAATTTAAGCACTGATAAAGGTAAGAACATGAACAGTGTTGAAATGGGGTTTTTGTTGCCTTTGTTCTCTCTTTGGATTTGAGAAAAACAATTATTGAAGAAGCATCTCTTTCTTTTTATAGCTAGGTAATTATTAGGGCTTGAAAGATCATTAGACCAGCTGACTAAGCCAGTACAAAATAGCACCTGTAAGTTTGTTACACAAGATGACAAAATTGTGCAGAAGGCGCGTGCTAGTTGTACTATACTTTGCACGTCCAGGGACCTGGTCCCTCGTAGCTTAGCTGCTTATCATCAAAACTACATATATTAATTTTCTCCCTTTTTGATGATGATCAACTAAACCATACAATTTGAGCATTAGTGCATATTTATCACATTTAATTAGAGTGATTACCACTTAAAGATGAATGTTCCCCCTATCATCATGCTTCCTCTATCATGCAATACAGAGACCTGGTCCCTTGTTGTCTCTTGCAGCAGAAACTTCCCCCTGTCATTGTACATCTTTATTTTATTTGGTACCTTTCCATTTACATATTTTACCCTGTCGGTATGACTCTCTTCAGGTCTGCATCTCAATTTACCTGGTCCTTGGTCCCTACTACAAGAACTCACAAGCATTAAACATCAATCTTTCACCTCATAAATAGACCTAGAACAAACTAAAATACATAAATATAGAATCTATGCATTAAAAGAAAGTCAACGATACTCATATTGCTTATTTTCGAAATAGGGTCAAAATGGACCGCCAAATGATTTTTTCAAAAAAAAATGGTAGAATCAAAATTTTAGTCCAAAAACATATTGCCCATGATTAAAGAAACTTATAGAACAAAATCAAAGTGAAAACGGGTTGGAATTGGTGTTTACATCAAAAAATTCCTAATTTTAATCCATGTGGGCCAACATCCACAAATTTCATTTTCAAATTCAAGCTTTAACAAATTTAAATAATACTAATCAAAACAATATAATTGTAACAGGGATTTAGATCTTAACCAAGCTTAAAATGGAATAAATCGCCCAAAAACTCAAAATCCAAAACTCTAAGTCTCAAAAATAGTAAAAAGGGTCGAAATGGGGTGTTTATATACCAGGTACCACTAAAGCGGACCCTGGGACTCTTTAGGGATCACCGCTAAAGCGCCCAAGTGAATGTTAAAGCAATACCTTGCTTGGTGGCAGTCCGCTAAAGCGGGCCCTTTAGCGATCGTTTAAAGCGCCCAGGTTACCGCTAAGGCAGTCACGTCAGTTTAGTGGTCACACCAGTTTTAATGCACCAATTGTGGAGACCTGGAAAACTCCAAGTACTTGCGGACCTCTTGGGATCTATCTAGAATCTTGAGAAGGCAAACGGACTATGCTAACCTATCAATCTGATTCTCTAAACTTAATAGCAATATCAAATTTTTGAAAAATTATTGTTTTCATAAAGTTGACCTTCAAAATCTAATTTTACAATCTCCTAAGCCAAGGGTCAAAATGAGATATAAAAGTCATAAAACCATACCAACCATGTTACCAATCTAAATTTGATATTTTGTATCTACTGGCGCAGTTCGTTTTGCCATCTGATGCACAGATCAATAAATATTGATCGAAGTCAACTAATAAGCCTTTTTAACCACCAAAAACCATAATCTCACACAAATTACACCGAAATACATTGAAAACTATGCCAAACATCCCCTTACCTTAGAAATACCACAATGCAACTATAGAAATGGATAAAATGGTCAAATTACAATAAATGAATAATTCACATAAATCACCAAAAATTAGGTCATTACAGCACTGGAGAGATATAAATATAATGTGTTCATACTTGAATCGAGACAAAAGAGTGTAAATCTATAAATTCATTATCCAAGATAAAGTTTGGGATTAAATCAGCATAATAGCTTAGAAAGGATTGAAATCTTCTTCGATTTAATTAAATAATAGTGGTAAAAGAATAGATTATTAATAGATCACAATCAACCTCGGTCTGATTTCCAAAATAGCATATTTAGTTCTAAAAGCTTATAATTTATTAAATAAGGTGGTACAATGTTCGTTGTAAAAAAATCCATTTGAAAAGTTATAAATGGGAATAATTTCATTTATAGAAGACAGCAGTAAAATCAAGGTTTGATTGGAATCATACCACTAAGTGAGCATAGATACGCCTAAAAGTATGCATGTCATCACCAGTATCCAAACAATACAACCCTATGTGCCTAAGCACCTATAAACTAGAATCATGCCCTCTTGATGGATAGAATACTCACCTGGAATCCAAGTGGTATCGTAACCACAGCCTTGAACCCAACAATATACAATAAACATAATAAATCCTCATAACCAGAGAAACTATGGTTATCAAGGAAATAAAATCACTATAAAGCTCTAATCAGGAAAATACCTCCCAAATGACTAAGTCATATGGTAAGTCGAACATTAGAGGATTCGTAATGTCCTAAATTAGAATTATGTCCTCTTTAAGAATATAATACTCACCTGGAATCCAAGTGGTATTGTAATCATGGCCTTGGGCCCAACAACATACAATAAACATAATAAATCCTTATAACTTGAGAAATTATGGTCATCAAGGGAATAAAATCACTATAAAGCTCTAATCAGGAAAATACCGCCCAAATGACTAAGTTGTATGGTAAGTCCTAAACTAGAGGATTCGTAATGTAAATCTATGACTAACTAAGTCTATAAACAAGGATAATAGGATTCTAAGGCCATATCAAGTATTTTATGTTAAGGTTTGGGTCACATTTCCATTCCAAATTCCCTAAATAGGTTAAGTCATAATATACTAGTCATAATCCTATACTATAATCTCTACCGAGCATGTAATCCATAAAATTCAAAATCTTGTAGAGAAAAGTAGGCTGAAGTCTACCTCAATGTCAAACCGCAAATCTTGAATCATCCATAAAGAGTTAATCTTTGCTCCATGATCCCAAAATGTCATCACACTATCAAAATCATCATCTAGATGGTAATACGAGTAAAACGATACCCATATTGCAATATAAAACTTTAGACCTAAAATTGAGTTAAAAATAGGTCTGTGGAGCCTGTTAATAAAGTTCTAAAATTGAATCATCGCGATATCCCTCGTATGACAATGAATGTATACCCAAAAATTGAGCACCAATGGGGCACAAATCAGAGCTCAAATCAACCCCTAAAGTTGAGGAATTTCAAAACTAATTTCTAATAATTTATCAAGAAAAGAACGAAATTTGATGGGAAAAATAATGCAAAATGATCAAGAGGTGTTAATTTAGCTTACCTTAGCCTCAATGGATGATTTTTAGCTCTTTCCCAAGCTCTAGGGTTTAACAATAGAGGAAAAGGGGTTAGAAAGTGGTGGAAATTGTGGAAGGAGAAATTATATATTGCTTGCCATCTGGTTTTTGTGATTGCGGTGGCCAAGGATCATGATCGCAATGACCTAGAAAATTGTTCTTTGCAAAACTGGACAAAGGATCGCGAACGCGTAGGGAAAGAAAGTAGACTATCACAAATGTGGGCAACTAGCCGTTATCATGAAGAAGGAATTGGACCAGGTCGGGGCTAACCCACAACGCAAATGTGAGAGGTGAGGATTGTAATCGTGAAGGTCAAGAACTTGGCCTTTTGCGAACATGGACGTAGCCTTGCGAATGCCAAAAATAAAAAATGGTTGCACTATATGCTGGAAAACTAGTCAAATGGTAAATCCTAACGGACTTTGAGAGGGTTCTTGGGATTTATTCGAAACCCATGCACGCAAATGAACTATGTTTCCTTATCAAATTCAACATTGCAGACTCAAAGGAATCATCAAAACTTTCTTTCGATATCATTTCGATTAAATATAGATCCCACGCATAGTTTCATTTTAACCAAATTACACCCAATAGTGCTAAATGAGTTGAAAAGTCCCAAGACCCGAACCAAGGGGCCCCTTAGCCTATAATCAAAGCTTCGAAGTTGATGGCGTTGTTGAAGTTTTCATTTGAGGTTGTTTCTAGGAGTTTTGGTCCAAGATCAATTCCTCAATAGTGAAAGCTTCAAAATAAGAAAATGAGCTTAAAATTCCAAACGAAATGTCTAATAACCGAATCGACAGTTTCAGCAATTCATAAATGACCTGTAGCCACTAAGGGAAATTACAAACGCCAGAAACACACAAAAAATGAGAAAATAACCTAAAAGGACATTATAAATATTTACTCAGACAATAAAAGATCATCAAATTAAAGGTACACTAATGTGAGGAACAAACTAATAAAAGGGATTAGTGGTAATCAATAGAAGTTATGACTAAAATAAAATATAAAATGTTTGTTTCAACAAAATGCAAAAAGTTAGGGTAGGCGTTTTATGCCCACTTTGACATATCAGGAACCGGTGCCAATGAATTAACTAACTCGGTCCACTCCCGCTTGTCGTCGAACTATTTATTGTTATGTGAGGATTTAACTAAGAAGCATGTGCTTATAGTGTGTTGATCATTTTCTAAAGTATTAAGGTTGATGAGGATGGTCCACCATCACCGAAGGGAGGGGTAGTCAACGAGCCTTCCGGTGGGCTATAGAGAAGTTATTGCCCATAGTTCATCGTGTTTAACTTATTCATGTCATACCCACCATCATTGCAATTCCAACTCCCTATAATATTCTCCTTCATACCCCCTCCCCCCCTCTCTCTTATGTATTTGATTACGAAGTTAGATATTTTTATTTTAGTAGGCATTTTGCCATGAAAATCTTTTCACTTTTTTTGAAAGAAATATTACTTTAGTGAAATTATTTCTTAAAAAGTAAAACAAGTAAAACTTATGTAATAGTATTTTATCACAAGAATTATTTTACTTTAGTGAAATTATTTTTTAAAAAGTAAAACAAGTAAAACTTATTTTCACTTTTTTTCATTTTTATTTGTCTCATGAAAATTTCAAAATAATTTAAATTTATATTCATGGTCAAACATAGACCTGTCAATACGGGTTGACCCAACCCATCTGGGCTAGCCCACACGGGCTTTGGAGTTTGATGGGCTAGGTCAGGGCTGGTCCATCAAGATGACAGGCCAGAAAATAACAAGCCCAACTCATCACTTTGTGAGCTGCGGACTCCCATGGGCCAGCCCACTTATCAAAATAATATTATTTTTATAATCTTAATTTAAATTTTAAAATATTAATTACATAAATATTTACAATATAATATTACATGAAGTTACTACTTGTTAATCAAGTCTCAAATTTACAAATAAAAATCCTAATAATCTACTAAATTAAATAACTTTTGACACCAAATTTAAACCAAACAGAGATGTTGGTAAACAAATTTAACAATGAATGAGTAATAATATAACTATTTAAATAGCAATATTAACCTAATTTTATTTCAAAGATCACTATAAAACACAAAAAGTCAATATTTAATTCATTAAAAGTGAAAATGAACTCCTCATAAAAAACTATCATGACACTTATGGCGTGTTCAACACCACCACATCATCATCATCAAATATATTTGATTCCTTAAAAAGTTTAGAATTTTATAGTTTAATTATTTTTATATTTTATAACAATTAATATTTAAATATATATGACAGAGTAAATAGACTTTGAGTTTGGACTCTTTTTCTTATTTTTAGTACTCTATTTTATATTTTAATTATTTTTTATTTGGCCCACGGGCCAGACCAACCCATATTGCTCAAGCTCCACGAGCCAACGAGTTTATTCGGGCCAGGCTAAAAAGTCTTGTTCTTAAATGAGCTGTAAAAACTGTAGTCCATCCTTGTTAAATTACAAACTGGGCTGGGCCAGTCCAATAGGCCTGGCTTATATTGACGGCTCTAGTCAAACAAAACACAACTCTAACTCCAACTTCAATATAAAAAAAATATTATTCTTATGGCCAAACAAATTAGTATTGGGTTTTGAAGTAAATTGGATGTATCTGCAATGGATTCATTAACACTATTTATGTTGTGAATTTTCATTTTCTTTGCTATTTAGAGAGCTAAAAGTTACCCAATCAAGGATAGAATATCTAATTTGATGGCTCAATATGACTCTTAAGCATTGCATGATACTATCTGTCACTATTTTTTTGAAAGTCCTCGTACAATTAAAAGTATCATTAGACTTATATGTTGTTTCTATTTCAATGCTCAAGGGTGTGGCCTAGGTGGATTGAGCACCATATAAGGTCTCATGTTCAAATCCCAATTCCAACAGAGATAAAATACTAGGTGATTTTTTTTCTAGATGTTTTAGCCTTGATAGATAGAGTTACCTTATACTTGTTGTTGGTGGAGGTGACAAGTATCCAGGGAATTAGTTGTGGTGCGCACAAATGACTCAGATACCACAGTTATTAGGAAAAGAATATGTTATTTTTATTTCTCATCAACTTTAATGTGAAACTTTGTCCGTGCAGGTAATAATTTTCTCCTCGAACTAAGTACCATATTGATAACAACATGGATAGCGGCAAACTCTAAAACAAAAAGATTGGAAATGAGGAAGGAATTAATTCTTGGTAAAATAAAACAAACTCAAATATTTGAACTCGAAACCTTGTTTAAAAGTAAAAAAACAATGAATCAGTAAAAATAGGATGGAGGAAACTCAAACGAGGGATCTTACTTTTGAAGAAACTAAGTTATCATTCAAAAAAGAACATAAAGAGCATAACCCTAAGGAGAAAATCAAAAATTCTCCGAAGCCACAAGGCTGCTAATATATTAGTTCTATTAAACTTAGTTCTATGAAGAAGAAAAAACTCTTTTATATAAGAGTAAATATGCTACCACCTTAAACGAAGTTCTAAAGATGGCCAATCCAAATTAAAGAAGCTGAATTTCCTAGGTAGCTAGAAGATTAATAACACTTTATTTAATAAAGAGTAGATACATAAATTCTCCCCCTAAACTTGTCTCCAAATCTTAAGTAAGCACTTTAACTTCAGGGATGTTTCTTTCCCCTCCTATTATAGTTTAAAGTGAATATAACACCCTCTTCCCAAAATAAACACACATCATTATAAATGAGTGTTATACATGTTCTTGACACGTATATAACACCATTTTAAAATTAATTTTTATTTTTATTCATTTATTTAATGCTATTGATTTTATTTTTATTTTTCATCTTTTTCCCAATCTTTTTCAAAAAAATCCATTTTCTTGTTGCCTTTAAATCTCCATTAACGACCATTCATGTAAAAAAAAATTCCATATCTCCCTGTAAAATTTCACAGTAGGCCTCCATTCCCTTTACTTCATCTATGTCGAAGAATCAAGATCTGCATCTGAACTTCGCCCTAACACCACCATCACATCAAACCCCGCCTTTACCAATACCATTGATGTACCTCTCCAAGCTCGTCCACCACACATAAAACTTTCTTCTCGACCCAAAAAAAATTGCAAGCTTTTCGACATTGGTGCCTCTTTACCCAGAACTCAGAATTCCAATTCAACCCAGCGTTTCTCGTTTACTTTTGAATCTTGAATTTCAATTAATAAGATGTAAAATCTAAGGAAGCTGATTAAATAGTGTTTTAGATAGGAAATATATACATAATCCACTCTATTGAAGAAAAAAGTCACCGACGAATAATTTTGTTGGTCAATCAAATTGAAATCTAATTTGTCTAAAAAATCAAATTTGATCTTTATTTTATTATGTATAATATTAAATTCATTGATTAAATTTATTTATAAAAGAAAAGGAGAATGATGCAGTTGAGAAAAGACTAAAAAAGGGAGATGATCAGCGTCGCGGTAAAGATAACAAGAATTATGATCGGAAAAAATGGATAGCAAAGAAAGAGAAGGGAGAGAAAAGAATAAGAAAGAAGAAAGAAAGAAAAAGGTAAAAGTAGACCTAAAGTGAAAAATAAAATATTAAGAATATAGTATAATTAACTATAACTACATACCATCCAATTAAAAAAATGACATATGGACATTTTAAAGTATTTTTTGTGTTATTTTTCCTCTTGCACGCACGAAGTTTTGTGTCAGGTAACTTATTAAGGGGCAACTAATTTCACTTTAAACTACAATAAGGGGGTAAAGAAATATCTGTAAAATTAAAGTGCTAAAATAAGTTATGGCGATAAATTCATGAGTGAAATGATGTATTTTTTCTTTAATAAAACTATAAATGCAGACAATAGAGCATTAATTTAGCTTTTAGAAACACTTGTTTGGATTGTTGAACTTCTCCTCCTTTGGACAGATTTGGGGCCATAATTCCAACTACTTTTGTTCTTCAATTTGGGCCTCCAAAGATCCACATCATGTTGGACCTACTCTTCCATCATGACTTGTTTTCATTGCTAATTGCCCATTAAAATATCTTGAGGCCCATTAAAATGTTTTGATATTCTCTGAACTTTAATGACTTTGAGCTGCCATGGATGCTATCCCATATGACCCATCACCGAGACTGACAAGCTTATTTAGAGATTCACTATGTGCCACCAATGCATTCTATGTCTATCTTCAAACTATGGGCCTCAACAATGAACACATCCTACACCATCACTCCGATGGGATTGCTCTTTATCTATTCATGAGCTGAAATATGTGAGCTACTCAAAAGTCATTTCCATACTCATCCATCAAGCCATCGACTCTGATAACGCATGGAGAGTTAAACGAACCTAAAAGTGACTTTTAGCATGGGTTGATGTTGTCTCCCCTTGGGTCAAACCCAGGATTTTCAGGAGGCCCTCACGGTATTGAGAGTATCATTACTCTTTATGTAGCTACTATTGAATTTCCAATGTACACACATTATGGTTTGGTTGCTGTTTCTTTGTCCATTGCATCTGCAATTATAGAAATGGTGGTAATTTTGTTTAAAAAATGTGTGGCAATAGTTGTATGTCAGGAAAAAATTAAAAAACGCTTACCTTTATGTAACTTGCCTTTTCATGTGAGCTGACTGATTGGATCATATTCATTAAGTATTTCATGTGTGCTAATTGAGACTGAATTTGTCTCAGTTTTCACTCACCATTTTATAGATTACTTAGTTCGATCCTGATGTATGATTATTGGATCTATTTAAAAGGTTATATTAATAAGAGCCTCTCTATTTCGTCTGAGATAGTGGTATGGATTGTGTACACTTTACGTTTTCCAGACCCCACTTTGTATGAGTACACTGGGTATGTTGTTGTTGTTTAAAAGGTTACATTAATATTATAGCTGATCTGTCAGCAAGTTTTAGTTTTCTGGGTTTGTAATATCTATGGCTGGTGAATTTTATAGCAGGAGAGAATATTCCAGTTAACGAGCTTGATGAGAATGTGGTGGAAATGTATATAGAGGATATGAGGGCTAAATGTGAAGAAACATTTATCCCATTTAAGAATGTATGCAAAAGAAAAAGTGTAAGCTTTCTCTTCCTTTAGTTTGTTAGATGTTTTTTAAGGCAGAATGATTGTCATCTGTGCTAATGTCTGAACATCATGTAGGTCGAAATTGTGGTGCTGGAAGGGGATAATCCTATGACAACGCTTCTAAAATATGTAGCTCAGGCTGGGATTAATAGTCTAGTGTTGGGCTCTTCCTCTCCCAGTTACTTTGGCAGGTATGACATAGGATCAAGATGATTTGCATTTGTTGCATATGTAATAATGTCTTATATCGGTTGTATGACGGTGCTCAATAAGATAATAGATTACTGCAATGAGGTTTTTATCATGCTCATATTCTTTTCCATGGTATGGCAGGCAGAGATATCACATGTTCGAATTTCATTGCCTCATTCATTAAAGAATTTTCAAATTTCTGGCCTATGGAAACTAGTACAAACTGCAATATAGATAAAAAAAAAGGTGTCACTTATCTAACAATTAAAATTGGTGGATATGAAGAACCATTCCAGCTTGTATTTGGTGGGTAATATGGAAATAAAGAAATCAAAGATGTTTCGGTCACATGGAAGAAAACATATACTAACACTAAAGTACAATAGCTTTTCAGTTTTGGCTTATTGAAGAAAAATGTATATGCGGTTGCTAGGCTCATAGATTTTCTGAGTCCTCTCACTGATTAGTAGTGGAACTTTGTTTTCTTTGAGGCTACAATTGTAACACATAGCACCATCTTAATGTTCATAGAGTAATAGAACATGTGCTTGTTATTCGGAAAAAATAAACTTTGATCAGAGATGGTCACACAATTCAGCAATTCAATTTTCTAATTATGTCATCTTTTAATATTAAAATTTTGACTGGTAATATTGAGGTCCTTTCCTTCTGATGATTACATTACCCAAACTGTAGTTGATCATGATTAATCTAATTGTTTTGCATAACCTCCATAGTGGGTTTTATGTTAATCTGACGATTTTGATCTTTGGGCTGCAACTTTATCTTTTACATGATAAGATGGTGATTCTTCATTTTAAACTGCTACTTGTTAATTTTTTTTAATCAATTTAACCAGGAGACGGAAGGATGGAGGTGTACCCATCAGCAATTCTCAAGCATGCTCCCAAGTCTTTTGATGTTTATGTGGTGTCAGCGAATGGACTGGTTAAAAATTCCTTGAATCCCTTAATTTCTATGGGTACATAGAAAGCTCAGTCATTACCTTGATCTCCTTGGTCATTTCTTTCTGCCTTTCCTAGGATAGTAGTTTCTAACTTCCAACAAGTACTTCCATTCTGAAACACAGAAATAGAGACTGAACTTCATACTATCAAGAATCCAGTGCATCTTGTGCCTAGATGGAATTTCACTGCAGAGCATCATCACTTGCAGACTTTACTCATCTCGATTCTCCAGCGTTGTTACATGGTAACACTTCTAATCATATCAGTCCTCAGCAAAGATGCATTCAAAATCTAGAAGAACCAGCAGCAGATCTGGAGGCAGTGAAGAGTTTCCATTCTTCCACTTACTCAGAACATGTGAGTTTGATCTCTTCTTTAATTCTTTTTAGCAAGCTTTGTCTTGAATATTGTGCTTTCATATTCCAATGTCATATTAGAGTATAATACACTTGTAGCTGTGGAACGTATTAGTATGTTAGGTAGTTTTTTGATGTCATTGAGCAGTCAGACATTCAGGTTGAAATGGGAAGATTGCGCTTGGAGTTGCAATACACCTTAACGTTGTACAACCAAACGTGTGAACATTTGATCCATGCCCAAAACAAGGTAAAATCTTGACCTATTTTATTTTACCTCAACATGGGTAATTCTTGAGTGCTCCTATTTTATACTGAAATCAACAAAAGTTTGTATGCTGTCTGTCGGAATCAAGTTCATGCATCCTAATTTGAGTACCATTTGAAATGACGGTAGAACATTGTGAGGCACTATGGCAAGATACCTATCGCCTGACCATATTCTTGTCCACTGTTGCTATCACCATATCAGAACATGACTAGCTGACTGTCTTTCAGGTCCAATTACTTTCTCCTGAATGCCGTGAAGAAACAAGAAGAGTTAATGCAGCCAAAGAAAGAGGAGAAAGACTAAGGAAAACAGCTGCTGAAGTGAAGAAGAAACATGTAGAAACTGAGAGGGAGGTCGAGATAGCAAGAAAGTTGCTCGCCAAAGAAGCTTGTGAAAGGCAGAGAGCAGAGTTGCAGGCTCTCCAACAGTCCTTAGAAGAACAAAAAGTTTTCTGATGCAGATCGCACCACTGAACACACGAAAATGGAGCAAAAACAGTCCACAATCCAAGACCAAACCGAGACAAGGTCCAAGCCGAGAATTGCTTCAACAATAACACAGCAACAAGATAACAAGGTGTAATAACACCGATTTCAGCGGACAACCCAATCTAACAAGGAGCTTAACAAGATTACAACAACAATAAGAGAACAATGACAACACACGGATTCAATAGAACAACAACAAACTACTACACGATTACAAGAATGGAAAGATAGATAGTGTGACATACAATATTACAAGACTAAGAACTAAGGTGTATATCAAACACCAAAACCCTTAAAATATGTAATACTAACACCAATATTCTTACGTGGACACAAGAGGGACGTCAACACAAGTGAATCCACACATGGTTGACCTAGTGTCGGCCAAAGGGTCTTTCTTACAGGAGAGAAATTTTCGAAAGTATTATACAACTTTTAATATCATCAAAATCTAATGAATAAAATCCTAACATGTTCTATATATAGTGTAGTACAAAATAAAGTGTGAAATGTCCAAAATATCCTTTGATGAAGAGTGAGTATCTAGGTGCCCTTGGAGTGTATTTGATGGACGGTTTTGGAGTGCTTTAAGGTCCTCCTTTGCACTCCACTTGTACACTCCAAGTTTCGATTCAATACACTCTCACTCATCCATCTTTGTGGTCGTGCCCATATCATTTTTAATGCACTACTATCATGTGATGGCAGGTATAGGACACTTACTACAGAAGAGATTTAAGTGGCTACTGATTTTTTTTTCCGAGTCAGATATTATTAGTGGAGGCGGCTATGGGAAAGTTTACAAAGAGAACCTTGATCATACCCCTGTTGCCATCAAAGTTCCGGACGCATCACAAAAGAAAGAGGAATTTCTCAGAGAGGTTCTCCTCAATTTTTTTTGTTTTTTTTCTTATTCAATATTTATGCATTCTTGACCATGGCTGCTTGCCATCCAAAGGTCATGTGCATTTTTTTCTGAGAACCTTCTGTAGCATTATTATCCGCAAAAGTAGTACCTCCGACTTCATAGCATTAATAGGTTCCTCTCATCTCTCTCGTTCTCTTTTTTGAAACCGGTAACTTTCATCTCTCTCCTTTTCTTTTAAAGAGCTACAATCAATACTCTCTGATTTTGTATACCAATGTGGCTTGTTTAGTACCTGACATGATGCCTATGTCATGCCAGTAATTTTTTCACTTCAGGTAACTGAGGCAATGTCATTCTGGCTAAACTTCGACTTTTAATTAATTTCATGGTCAATGATTTGTAGGTTGAGGTTTTAAGCCAGTTGCTTCACCCACACATTGTTTTACTTCTCGGAGCCTCTCCGGGAAATGGCTACCTTGTTTATGTGAATATGGAAAATGGAAGCCTGGAAGATCACATGTTCCAAGGGAAAAACAGATCTCTCCCCTGGTTTGTTCGATTCCGGATACTTTTTGAAGTGGCATGGGCTCTTGCATTCTTGCACAACTCAAAGCCTGAGCCCATCGTTCATCGAGATCTAAAGCCAGGAAACATATTGTTGGACCAAAATTACGTGAGTAAAATTGGAGACGTGGGTTTAGCGAAAATTATGTCAGACATTGTCCCAGAAAGTATTACAGAGTATAGGAACTCCATTCTTGCTGGCACCTTTGCTTACATGGATCCAAAGTATCTAAGAACTGGAACTCTGAGACCTAAGTCCGATCTGTATGCTTTTGGAATAATAACACTCCAACTATTGGCTAGTTGTCATCCTAATGGCCTCGTCTTGAAATTTGAAAAAGACTTCTGTTTTTTTAGGATAAAATTATCACTGAACTATGCAGCTTTTTCTATTTCTTTTCATTATAAAATAAAACTAAAAAATTATTAAGAATATGTTTGAGAATCACAACGAAACTAAAATTAGATGTAATTACATAGTCCAATTCTCAATTAGGAATAGAGAATTAGTTGTAATTAATTACAAAGTTACATTTTATGTCCTTTTTTAAATAAAATTTATTATCTTTTTCTTTTAGATTTCTTTTTTATTTCTATTATTTTAATTTCTTTTTTATTTTTACTTTTTTTTTTATCTTACATTATTCATCTTTCATCCTTTTTCTTCTCATTTTCCAACTTTACTTCTTACGATTTAATATAATTACTCTTTTTTTTTTCTTCTATTTAACGCATTATTGAATTTTTATAATTTTTATTTTAGTGTTTGAATTAAAGTTGTATTTTATTATTGAATGAGATTATAGACTTATGTGTTTTTCGTTCTTCTGAATTATATTTACTTGTTTGAATTTTATACAAGAGTATTATGTTTCTCTTGGATTTTGAATTTATGTTTCGGTTTATTTGTTTTAGTATTATAGACATGCTATTTCATATTGCATGTCAATACAAATTGTCTAATAACATATAATTTTAATTTTTCTATGGCTTTCCAAATGTGTCCTTAACTATTTTTTAGTTTCACCTTATTTTGGAAAGATGTATATAGTTTAATAACAATATTTTCCTAAAAGAAATTAACAAAAGTTACTTTAGCAGGGTGTTTGCATAAGTTCAATGGCAATTTGAAAAATTAACTCGACAATTTAAAGTGACATACAATATAAAATAACAAGTCTATAATACTAAAACAAATAAATTGAAACATAAAACATAACACAAATTGAAAATTCAAGAAAAAAACACAATGCTCTTATATAAAATTCCAACGAGTAAATAATTCAAAAGAAAGGAAAAACACATAAGTCATCTCATTCAATAATGAAATACTACTTTAATTCAAACACTAGAATAAAAATGCAACAATGCGCTAAATGAAGAAAAATATACGAGTAATTATATTGAATCATAAGAAGTAAAGGTTGGAAAATGAGAAGAAAAGAGATGAAAGATAAATAATGTAAAATGAAAAAACTAAAATTAAAATAATAGAAATAAAAAATAAAATAAAAATAAAAAGAAATTAAAATTAAAAAAGAAATAATATGTAACTTTGTAATTACATCAAGTAATTGCACCTAATTCTCTATTCCTAATTGAGAATTGGACTATGTAATTACATCTAATTTCACTTTCCTTGTGGTTCTCCAAACATATCCTTACCAATTTCTTAGTTTTACCTTATAATGAAAAGAAGTGTATCGTTCAATGACAATATTGTCCTAAAAGAAATAAAAGTTACTTTAGTGGGATGTTTATATAACTTCAATGATATTTTGAGGAATTAACTATAGCAATTGTTAGTTAGTAAGTAAAATGTACAAAGTTGAATGACATTATTGGAACAATAAAAAGATAAGTGACTTTAGTAGGATATTTTTCAAAGTTAAGTGACAATATGAGGAATTGACTCCTATTCTAACCTAAATCCTGAATTATGCCTATAAAAAGGGATAAACATAAAAAGGGACAAATATCCATTTAAAGTTTCTTGAATACCCCATAAATTGATGGATATTCGTAAATAGATCGAATCTCCAATATCCCCAAAATCATGGGATATTCATAAAGAGATCATCCTACGTTCGAGAAATACGACACTAACGACGCTCGAATTATGAAGAAAATCAAATATCCCACAAAATCATGCGATATTCATAAAGAAATCATCCTACGTTTGAGAAATATGTCACTAACGATCCTCGAATTATGGAGAAAATCAAGAGATAATGAAGAGAGAAATCAAGGAAGGAACAAACTTGTACCCACATCGTTTATCAATAAAAATTATTGTTTCTTCATATTTTTATTTATGGTTGAAGTTTATTTTCCATGTTAAATTATGTTGCAAACGAATTGGCACGCTCAGTGAGACATCAAAATTTTGTGGATTCTAAAGAATTCAATTTTTGTTAGAGTTTTTGTAAACTACTTTACCCTAAATCTAGCTTGGAAGTTACTTTACCAAAACCATAAATTCTGCCTCTATAAAGGGGCAAATATTCTTTGAATAGGCGTCTCCAAAGTCCCACTAAATTTATTGATCCATATTGGATATTCATATTTGTAGACATCAAAATCTTGTAGAACTCTACAAGAAGAATTCATATTCTGTTAGAGTTCTTGGGGCCTACTCTAACCTAAACCCTGAATTATGCCAATATAAAGGGGACAAAGGAGGCATCTTGAATATCCCATAAATTGATGAATATTCATTAAAAAAAAATATGCTGCTAACGACCCTCGAATTATGAAAAAAATCAAATATCCCACAAAATCATGGGATATTCATAAAAAGAGCATCCTATGTTGTTATGGAGAAAATCAAGAGAATCAAGAGAGAAGAATCAAGGGAGTAACAGATTTTTACCCACATTGTTTATTAATAAAAAATGTTGTTTCTTCATATTTTTATTTATGGTTGAAGTTTCTTTTTCATGAATTAACCAAACTTGCCTTTCATCTCTTCTCTCATAAATCAAATCTGAAATCTATAGCCGCATAAAGATAGAAACTCAATGGGTACTTCAGGACTCGTCACCAAGTCTACACTCCAACAAACCTTGAAGTAGAAAGTATTTGTAGATATCAAAATTTTATGGACTATAAAAAATTTAATTTCTATTAGAATTTTTGGAGACTACTTTACCATAGATCTAACTTGAAGGCTACTCTACCCAAACCTGCCTCTATAAAAGGGCAAATATTATCTTGAATAGTCATCTCCAAAGTCTCAATAAATTCATGAAATATTAAAAAAAAAGATCAACATCTACAAGATCTTCAAGATCCACAAATTCATAAAATATTTATAAAGAAATCAAATATTATAATTTCATAAACTCATGGAATATTAAAAATTATCAAAATCCTCTCTTCTTGATTGATCCTCTCTTCTTGATAATCAAATACATTAAGAACATCCACAAATTCTTCCTTAATGGAGATCAAATCCAAAAATTTCTACGTTCGAAAAATGCACCACTAACAGCCCTCGGCCCTCGAATTATGAAGAAAATTCATATCAAATCCAAATATTTCTATGTTCGAGAAATAAGCTACTGACGGCCCTCGAATTAAGGAGAAAATCAAGGGCGAAGAATCAAGAGAGGAACAGATTTGTACCCACGTCATTTATCAATAAAAATTGTTGTTTCTTCATATTTTTATTTGTGATTGAAGTTTATTTTTCATGAATTAAATTATGTTGAAAACAATTATAAACGCTAACTTGCTCGCAGATGTACTTGATAAGTCAGTCGTAGACTGGCCATTGTTTGAGGCAGAGGAGCTATCTAAGATGGCTCTTCATTGCTGTAAGCTTAGATGCAGAGATAGAACAGATCTTGAGACTGAAGTTCTTCCACTTCTGAAGAAACTTTTTGAATTTGCAGAGATGCATGTCAAGGTACAGGGAAAGCTTAGGGCCCCTAGCCAGTACTTCTGTCCAATCCTTCAGGTGAGAATTCAAAGTCGATGAGATTATCTGATCTTTTGTTAAGTGCTCTTTTCTGAAACCCTGATTCTCATTCCGCTGCCTGCTCTACTATTCTGCCACTTCTTTGCAGGAAGTAATGGAAGATCCACATATAGCAGCCGATGGCTTTACGTACGACCACAGAGCAATAAAGGCATGGGTTGACAGACATAACGTGTCACCTGTGACGAAACACAGATTGCAGCACCAGATGCTTACCCCAAACCGCACGTTACGCCTTGCCATACAAGATTGGAGGTCACGTTAAAACCAGTGCCTGAATTCAAAAACCGGGTAATTTGTGCATAATATCATATAGCCAAAATAAGGTGTAGATAAGCAATAAAAGGAAAAATTGGATGGAAAACAAACTGGACATACTTTAGATATTGTGGGAATGGCATCACGAGAACAAAAGATAGGTGTCACTCTTGTTCATTGACATCACTCAAAAGTGTATAATAGCAACGATTGCAGTCTTGTAAGCATTGTATTGCTTGTGATAGTAGAGAACCCAGACACATGTAAACATTGTGTTACAGATTCTGGGGATGAAGAAACAAATTACATGCACATTATCATTCAACCTTGTGAGTCTGCTAATGGAGTCTGGTCTGTATGCTTTTGAGTGTAATGTCATCAAATGCAAAGACACTGAACAAGTTATACATCATCATCTGGGAGGAAGGCAAAACCGAGTACTCCTTATTGTTGGCTCTAGATGTTCAATCAAGGTGGATGTACGAATATGCGCACACTCATTGAGTGTCTAAATAAGACACATAGTACATGAACGGCTATAAACTCGAGCGCATATTGACCGTGGAGAAACAAAACTCCGTTTTCAGGAAATTGCGCACTATGGCCTCGTACTCCCTGAGGGAAAGTCCCGGAGTTCGGAGGCGTTGTTGTACGAATTCTTTAATGGCAGTTATGAACTCAGCAAACAAACTTTTGGGGATGGTACGCGTATTCGTGAAAATTGTGTGAACGACAGATGCTCAAATCATATAATAGCACGACTTTTTGGGGATTGATAAGCTGTAATGCATGTCCCTTTAAAAGATTGTAGTGCTCAACACTGACGCACGGATTGATAGTAACATCACATACCGACCGTTTTTTACGATTCTGCCTTGGGCATGACCGTATGACTTCATAACACCCACCTACCATATTTCGTTTATTTTAATTTTCTAGTGAACTCGATTATAAAATTCTAATTGAGTTTATGATTCAATTTTATATTATAAAATAAGGATAAAATATCAAACTTAAAGAAAAGAAGAGATAACTTTATAGAATTTTACTGGTATTTTTGTTTACTACTTAAATCTATTTATAAAAATGTACCAAAAAAGTGGCTATTTATTAATCACCAAACTTATTCCCTAAGCTTGTTAAGCTTGACATCAAGTTGTCAATTTGACCAACTAACTTTGGTGTTCAATTTGAATAAATAACATTTGATGTTCAAGTTTAATTTGGCTACTAACTATTATCTCTTATTAATGACATTCACGCATATATATGTCACATGACATCCATATTACATAACACTCCCCCTTGAATGTCCATTAATAGATAATATATCTCGTTAAAACCTTACTAGAAAAATTAAATGAGAAAAAGTTTAGTTAAGAAAAAAGAGTACACATATCTTGTAATACGCCTTTAGTGTTGCCTCATTAAAAATTTTACCAGGAAAATCTGATTGGGACAAAACCTTGGTTAAGAAAAAAAGAGTACAACGTGTATTTTACTTTTCCTAATGAAAATTTTATTTGAAATTTGTAGTCGGTGCATTTCATCTTATATCTTCTCAAATATTGATGTTGGCAGTACCTTAACGATCAGGTTTGTCAATTTATCAGCTAATCAAATTTGTTGAACATTTGTTTCACCTTTCTTCTCAAGATCATGAGTGAAGAAGAACTTTGGTGAAATAAGTATTTTTTTGTCTTCTTTAATGTATCCTTCATTTAATTGAGCTATGTTTGCAATGTTATATTCACACATTATAGTTGGAATATCCCTTTTCAAAAGAATCACATATTTCTTGAATCTATTGAGTCATTGATCTCAACCAAGCATACTCCCGTCTTACTTCATGAATGACTATTATCTCTGTAAGATTTGAAGAAGTGATAATTGTTATTTGCTTCATCGGATGTCATAATAGAGTTGCGTCTCCATATGAAGTAAATAGCTATCTGGGATTGAATTTCATGTGTATTAGATAAACACCTTTTTAATGTATGTTCATTGATGGACAAATATTTTATTTGTTAAATACTCCAAGTACACATCAAGTAATACTCATTGTTAGCTGGCTCATTAATCAGAAAAACTCTGTGGGACAAAACGTCAGCTAAAGAAAAAACGTACAATGCATATCATACTCGCATCAATTAAAACATCACTTTATTCTTATAAATGATGCTCTACAATTCATAAGTGCACCAACTGCACTAAACATGATACTTACTAACGACGTTCATAAGATCAAAATTAATCTTTTTTCAAGTTAAGCAATCTTATAATCATTGAGGTATTCAATGGAATCGTTTTATAACCTTTTAAATCTCTTAAGAATTTTCATATAACCTTTGTCATCTAGCTAGACATGACAATAATTTTTTTAGGTAAATAAATAATTTTATTTCACCAAAACAAATACTCCCTCCGTCCTATTTTATCCCTCCCAAATTTTCTAATTTGTTGTCCCATTTTACTTGTCCTTTTTTATTTATCAAGACGAGGCAATTTTTTTCCCATTATACCCTTAGTGTAATTGATTACTCCTTATTATTAGCATTCTTGAAAATATTGCAAAGATGAGTACCATTAAGAGTACACCATTAAGAATATAAATGGTGCTTTGATATTAGCCATCCATCAATATTAGAACTAACAACAAGACACAATTAAGAGGGAAAAAATGGTAAAGTTACATTACCAATCATTATATTCTTAATAGCTTTGCCATCCCAATTTGGGACGGGTAAAATGGAACGGGAGAGTATTTATGAAACCAAACAGAGACAGACCCCCTTTTTCTTAATTTTTAAAGAAACTCAAGGATACTAGTTTTAAGAAACTCAACTAACATCTAGGAGTCCCAAACTAGTAAGCATCTAAATAGACAATACAAACAAGTGAAATATAAGAAACCTATAACATAGCTAGACAATGCTATCAGGGTACAACATTTAGCTTTAGAATAATCGGCTCCCACCTCCTGTATGTTTGGCCTTGTAAATAAATATAGAGGGCTATTTCTCTGCATACCCTATCCTCTTGATAACTTCTATGTTAAAATCTGATGAGGTTCATGTTGATATTCATTGCAAAAACACAACAGATGATAACCCCTCTAGCATTATTTCCTCTTGGATGTTTTGTAACCCAGTCCACTTTCAAAGTCCAGTTGCCGACAACTCTATGCACATCCAACCATTTCATTAATCTCATCCATAAGCACTTAGTGACACAATATTCCAAGAACAAATGGTCATGAGTTTCATCAGCACTACCACAAAACACACACACTAGGGTACCTGAATCCTAACTTTTGCTAGTCTCTCTATAATAGACAGCCTGTGTAACAATGCTAGCCAAAGTATGAATTTGTGTCTGGGGTAAACATAATGATTTAAGAGAATCTCTTTTCATGAATTTTGGGAGCTATGGGAGTATTGCATCATATAACTTTTTGATAAAGAAATTTAATTCTTTCACACAAGAAGTCAGCTTAGTCATCAAGTCACCTTGTAGTCTGGAGCTGTCATAACATGTTGCTTTACACTTATGATTTTCCTGATTATGTAGGTGGTAATTTTGGGGCTATCATAGTTCTCCACAGGGTTAGTTTTAAAGTAATAATCATGGACATAATTAATACATAACTAGTCCTTCTTTTCAGCTAGAGCCCAGAGTTGTTTTGTGACTGGTGCTTTATTCCACATATAGAGGTTCAGGACATTTAGTCCACCTGCAGACTTTGGGAGGCATATCTTGTTCCAATCCATAAGAGATTTCTTTAATGTCAAAATAGAACTAGTCCGTAGGAACACTCTACATACACCAATTATCAGCTTCATGGTCTTTCTAGTCAATAGGAAGATTTGTGCCCAATAAGTTTGAATACCAAATAATACAGATTTAATCAACTAAAGTCTACCTACATAAGATAAAATTTTAGCACTCCAACATGTCATTCTCTCAACAACTTTGTCAACTAGTGGTAAACATTGTTCAATTGTGAGCTTCTTTAAGAAGAGAGGAACACCAAGGTATTTAAAAGGCAATCCCCCTTCACTATAACCTAAATAATTAAGAATCGGGTATTTTACTTATGTATTTATTCCTAAAAAATATATAGAGCTCTTTCTAATGTTAACCTGAAGTCCTGATATAATAAAGAACCTTTTACAAGCTTCCTGAAGCAGTGTGGAAGAGGTAAGGTCAGTTTTGTAAAATAATAGCAAGTCATCTGCGAAGCATATGTGTTTCTCTAAGTTTTTTACACCTGGGTGGTACTGAAAACCTAGGTGCTCATCTAATATATTCAACTCCCTATTCAAGTATTCCATAGTTATCACAAAAAGGTAAGGTGACATAGGGTCGCCTTTTCTTATACCTCTCTTCCCTCGAAAATTTTTTGTAAGGCCACCATTTAAGACTAGCGAGTAAGAAACTGAACAAACACATTGCATGACCCAATTGATTTATTTTACATGAAAACCCAGCTCAGCTAGCATACTATTAAGGAAACACCACTCAATAGAATCATATGTTTTCCTAATGTCAACTTTTAATACACATCCTGGAGAGAGTGATAACGCTCAATCTACAGCTCTCGTGGGAGTGTAAAGCGGTCGTTAGCAAATATAGAACCCAACTTGGGTTGGGTGTCGATCCCACAGGGAATAGCTTGGACAACAAGTAAGCAAAATTAATAGACTTTTGGTGCAAGCCTCGTAAGAAGGGGGGAATTGTAGTATGTAACCAAAGTAATGAAATAAAAGCTGAAAATAGCAAAGTAAAAAGAGAGTATTTCGTAGGTTGTGAAACAATGAGAATTGAAGCGTTGGGGTTATGTCCACCTTCTGAGGTATACGTCTCTATTGGCTATGAGTGTGTAGAGTCTTGACATGCAATTGCTTATAGAGAATTGTAGTCGATGGTAAATCCAAGCGTCTCGCGACCTAAACAAGGACTATTTCACTTTAACTCTCGCAAGCTTAAAGCGTGTCTAACGGTACGAATTCTCCAAGAGGTTAGTCCAGTTACGGCACTAGCTTTTTAATAGGAAAGGGTGTCCTACTACCTTGACATTATCTCTTTTCCAGACAAGTAACCTTTCTCGCGAACAAGTTAAATGTTAGACTGGCGTATTCTTGCGTTTGCAACCGCAAAGAATGTAGATTAAGATGAAGAGCGTAATGATATAAGCAATATACTTGTCTTGAACTCACAAACTCATAGCTATAGATAGTAACTCATTCGGCTTCCATAACCCCAACTAAGAGGTTTAGTTACCCATGAATGCGAAGGATATCACGTTTTGCATGGTGGATGGAGTGAGAAGTAGGTGATAGGCGTGTGGTTTTGGTGATTCCCTAGCAAGTAACGATTCTCTTGTTATGGAATTTAAGAATAGAAGAATAGATTAGAGGCGTTTGTGGTAGAAGATGAGAGGGATGGAAGAAAATTAATTATTGAATTAAGTGAAGAATGAATTTCTTGAATTAAGGAAGGAGTTGCCTCCACTAAGGGAGGACTTGCCTCTCTACTAAGGGAGGACTTGATTAAAATCTCTAGCATGATAGGGTATTTATAATACTCCTATCCTACTCCTACTATGCTAATGAAATAAATAACCAAATCCTACTAAACTAAGGAAATACTTAACCCATTTGTACTAGGTTAATGTAACATTCTCCTAATCCAAATAAACTAATGAAATACATAACCCAATTGTACTAGGTTAATGTATCATTGTCAAAATCCAGCTTTGTGTCTGTAAGTCCCCAAAGTCTTCAGAATTGCTGTTTTAGCCCGGGACAGATTTTCCATGCAGCAGTTTTGGTCCAGGTCCCCAAAGTCTTCAGAAATGTTGTTTTAGCCCGGGACAGATTTTCCATGCAGCAGTTTTGGTCCTTAGGCGTGTAAACTCCCTTTCCTTCCTTCGTGAGCTTTCTTTTGCGTCAAGTAAGCCATAAAATGCTGAATTTTGCATCATTTATACCTGAAACTTTACTAATCATGTTCGTTAGCTCATTTATAGGAAAAAGGACTAAAAGTGCATGAAATATATAATTTGTTCTCAAAACTAGGCTAAAATATGGGCAAAATATATTAATATAGGCGCGTAATTTCGCCTATCATCAACACCCCACACTTAGAGCTTTGTTCGTCCTCGAACAACATATCATGTCCTTCTAAACATCAACTTAGGGTTTTTACAACAGCAACACAAAACATTTATCAAGACAAGCACAACAATTATCAACAAAGAGTAGCTTTCCGATCATTAGTAGAAACAGTTTAACCTCTAGCGTAGACTCGTGATGGTGATCAACTCGCATGCAAACGTTAAGGTACATAGAATCATATACAACTATCCAAAACTCATCAACCATGTGTGTCTCACAATATAGTACCCATAATCACTCACAAATATATCATATTTTTCAAACATGGGTGTCAAAATATCCTTGCTCTCACTCTCACAAAGAATTCATATGTAGCAACTGATGACCATAGGCTTGCCCTTAATGTAGTACTCTACTAAATGTCAGAATGCTAAGCTTAGGATCAAGTAGGTCTTTTGATGGTTGTAATGTAGGATAAGGGACGGGTAGGATCAGCTATTTTGGCCAGAAATAGTGACTAAGTTCCTAAGCACTTTAATACATCACATTGTATCATTGACACTTTTTTCTTTCAACCTTTCTTTATTTTATTCTTCCACCCTTGTTCTCATCTTTTGTTTTTCAATTTTAAGCACAACTCACTTTTCAGCTTTCTTTTCCTTTTTCTTTTCACAACATACCTCTTATGATAGCACTTTCTTTTTCATAACACATTCAAGCACCATTACAATTTAAAGCATCATACTCACCCAATTTCCTCTTATGTTGTCACATGACTTTTTCACTTTAAAGCACTTAGGAATTTGGATCAAATTACGGTCTTGAAAAAAAAATGGATTAGGCTTACATACAAGGTTGTCAAAGAAATAGGCTAAAGGCTCAAAAAGGGTTAACTAGGATGATGTTCATGGGTAGGTAAATCTGAAGGTAAACATGTATAGGTTGCCAAAGAAATGCCTAAATCATATCCTAAACTTACATTCCTTATTTTCGCTTTGCATACATACCAGGCAAGTTCTAGCATCAGCCACAAACATAGAATATACTTTTATCTCACACACACAAGGCACATGGTCGACTTGATTGGAAGTAATATACACTCTCGACCCAACAATTGAAGGAATTGAATCACACAATATCACATAATGAGTCACAACTAGAGCTTAAACGTCTCAATAGTCACAATTGTAGCACATACTCTTGTTATAATCTCATGATGCCTATCAAAATAATTTCATGCGAAGCTAGAAAAATTTGACTCCTAAAAAAAAACTAAAAAAATGTCAAACGAAAAACAACAAAAAAAATGGCAAAACAAAAAAAAACGGAAGTAAACAAACAAACATACAAACATAAGTGCAAACAAAGAAGTATAGCATGCGATTCTGCCACCCCACACTTAGACGGGACACTGCCCTCAGTGGAAAATAAATTCGAAGAACCTAGTTAGTCGGAACCTTCATCAATGTCGGGGGTCATACCCCCTTCGTCGGAATCATCATAAGAGTCGTCGTTAGAGTTCTCCTCATCATCAGAATCAGGCAAGCGTCGATCATCATCAGTCGTCACGTCATCGTCTAGAGGTTCCTCAAAATATACGCCCACTCCACACATCTCCCGGGCATGCATGTTCATAGGGTAGTCGTGGTCCAGCTGTTGGAGCTCTTCAGCAGTTGGAATACGACCACCACTCATCATAGTAAATCGTGTCATGCCATAGAGATGACGGAAGAAACTCTCATCACGAGCATGTCTCTCCGCAGTAGTAAGGTTGACTCCATGAGTTGTTTCAGCATCTTTGACCTTGGTGAGGTCAACCTTCTTTGGGTTATGTGGGAGATTGTGGTCAGCTGGTTCCTCTTCGATATCCTCCTTCCGCAACATTGCTGTCAACAAATTGCCGAATGTGAAATGGGACCTTTTGTGGAGTCTGGCCTTCCTCATGGTAGATCGAATGATTGCCCCAAAGTTGATAGGGACATTTGTCATCAAAGCATAGACCAAACACACTCTATCTCTCGATATCTTGGTGTATTGCGTCCCAGGAATAAGACATGAGTTGACAATGCGCATCCAGATTCTTGCTTCCCTATTTAGTGGAGCATAGGGGAAGGTATTGTGACGGCCTGTTTCCTTATGTCTGCCCCATCTTGCCATCGATATGCTTCCACAAAGCGTGTGTCTTATCGCTCTGTAAGGAGGCCTGCTGTACAGCTCTTTGTATGGTGCAGGGTCGACCGAAGGTAGGCCAAGAAAAGAGTTGATCCAATCCGCTGTAAGCTGTAACACTTGGCCCCGAATTTTGACTTCGTTGCCTGTTGTGTTTGGCGACCAGTTGGCATAAAATTCTCTTGTCAAGTCAAGATTGCACTCTCCCATGTCGCGGAAGATGAAATCTAGCTTCAAAGCCATTATTTTAGCCAACATTTGCGGCTCCTTCTTTGCTAAGGTCTCCTTGTTGATCAAGTCGACGTGCACATATTTCTTTTCTTTGTTGCTGCTGTACCATGCTTTGGATTCTTCCTCAAGAACCCATTTTATTCCGAACATTCTGCGTGGTAGGTGCGCTGAGGATGATTCTCCTTGGTCTTTTCGACTTCTCTTTTTGCCCTTTTGGGACGTGGTAGCCATTTCCTTGCCTTGCCTTGCCTTAGGTGCCATTGTACCTGAGACTAGAAATAACGTAAGTTGCAGCACAATCTCACTTTATACAATCTATATGCAAGCACTAGGGGTACCACCCCACACTTAATCTTGTTAGCACAAATCAGTGAACTGAAAGTGGTCGAGTACTCAGATTTCGTCGACATACGTTTTAGGATTGTATTCCTACAAGAAAATCAGCATTACATCACTTATTTTCAGCCATTGGCCTACTTTCATGGTAGATATAGCAACACTACAACATAGGGGTTACCATATGGAATCGTAATTCTTACAACAAGTACAACTTCCTAAGTCGATAGGTACTATAACCTTATCCCGATGACCGGGATATTTTATCATGTAAGTATCCAAACAACCATCTTAAGAAATATTCATAGCCATATCAATTCAGCAATTATCATAACAATGCTATCGAAACAAAATTCAAGTCGGAAACAAGTCAAGAATTCCCTACGTATATATTCAATCACACGATATTGCAACAACTATCCAAACACATGAACATTACCACCAATCTCACATGATTTAGCAAAATATAATAATCATAGCAACGTAGTACTTACGATAAATAGATGAAGAATAAGAGAGTACGTACTCGCTTGAAGATTGTGGAGAAGTTGTTGTGAATTGGAAGAACAAAGGAAGAAAATTTTGAGAGGATTTGGAGTGATATGCGGCGCCTTTAGGGTTGTTTCTAATGTGGTTGTGTTATAAAACCAAGTCCCCTTTATATAGGAAGAGTATGGGTCGGGTTATGACCCATTTACAATCGGATTTGGGGACAAAATCACCACATATGCGGCGCATATCTCTCGGCATATCAATGACATATGCGGCGCATTGTCCATGGCATAATGGGACATATGCGCCGCATAGTCTATGGCATTTCTAGACATATGCGCTGCATAGTCTATGGAATTTGGTCTCAGTATCTCAAATGCCATAGCATAGGCGGCGCATAGTCAAAAGCATACCTAGGAATAGGCGGCGCATAGTGTATAGCACACTAGATTCCGAGTCCTTAGGCTATAGAATAGGTTGTGCATCATTCGTGGCCTATTTTTACCAAGGCCTAGCCTTCCTCGAAGCCTATTATGACGTGAGAAAGGCTCAATTCATAGCCTTATGCATCACCATTCCTAACTTACCGACTTTACCATACAATGCGACCAAATCATTAATTAAAATCAATCTCCTCGTTGCATACTTCTTGCACCTATATTAGCTCAAAACAAATGAACACGATTAGTGCGATGGGTTGCCTCCCACCAAGCGCCTTAGTTTTGGTCGTGGCACGACTCTTATTTTTGGATTTTTCATTTAGCAAAACAAAACAAGTACTAGAATGAAAGAAAACGATAAACGATAAATGAAAAACGATAAACAATGCGTTGCCTCCCATCTAGCGCCTTATTTATTGTCGTGGCACGACATGGTTACCTCGAGTACTTAGACTTTGTCGAGGTAAGTGATGGATCATTTTCTGAAAGGATTTAGACGACAATGAGGCTTACCTGTGGTCATGCGATCTTTTTTGAGCTGGCTCAAACGTTTCTCCGAAGAGTCACCAATTATATCATCAATAGTCCAACCCATAGCTCTCTTGTATCTCCTCAGAGCAGAGATGAGAGCTTCTACGTGCTGTTCACTTAAATCATCTGCTCTCTCCGGAAGTATATTTCTACTTTCCAAGAACACATACTTTAGATAATCGGGAAGCTCTTGCGATTTTAGCATCGGGGGCTCGTCAAAGGAAGTATTCGTTGTTGGTTGATTCTTGAGATTACAATCTGGTTGCTTAGGAGTATAAGGCTCTATTTCTGTTAGAGCACTCATAAGTTCTTCATAACTTTCATTATCTTCATGCTCAACTTTCAGTGGCACAACAGACAATGGCTCAACAGTAGGTTGTTTCTCTATAGATAATGCTTTCGTATCCTCATAATGAACATCAGCTACAGATGACTCATTCATATCGCTGGGCTGCTTCATTGTTTTGCATATATCAAACTGTACCACTTCGTCAACCACTTGCTTGCCTTTTGCTGAGGTTTCCAGCACCTTACCACTTCTGGTAGTTATGGCCATGCATGACCCATCATTCCTTGGGTTTTGCACAGTATTGCTAGGTAAAGTGCCAGCCTTTCTTTGATTAAATGCTGCTGAAAGTTGGCTCAATTGCTGCTCTATTTGCTTGATAGAAGTGGAATAAGAATCAACTAGTTGCTTCATGGAGGACAAATCATCAATCACCTCCTTAACTCCCGCGCTCGTTGCTTCCACTCCTTTCAATAACTTAGCCATCATGTCTTCCATACTCCCAGAATTAGATGTGGTGGTATCACGTCTACCAGGGGGAACGTACAAACCACTCTTTTCATTATTTTTCTTCCAACTACCTTGGTATTTGCTTCCAGATTTATCATAATAGTTCCGACCTTGGTTTCCTTGGGCATTCCCACGGAAACCCTCCTGATTGTTCAAGTAGTTGGCCTCCTCTTTAGAATCAAATTTGTATCTTCCTGTTAGCGCTACAGCTTTCACTTTTTCGGTCTTCCCTGATAATAAGTGCTTTGTCAGAAGATCCAATTGTGTTTTCATGTGAGCCATGTCTTGGTCACGATCTTCTTGTCTTCGCCTCTGCTCTGCAGTCATGCCAAAAGATAAAGTGTGGCTTGCTACCTCAGAATCCCTGGTATGCCAAGCTCTACTTTGCTTCGTCATCCGATCTAGCATATTGCTTGCCTGCACAAAGGTGAGGTCCATAAATGATCCACCTGCTGCATTATCAACCACTGGCTTAGTCACCGAATTCAACGCTCTGTATAATATCTCCATCAAGTGGACATTGGTCATATGATGGTTTGGGCATCGCATTAGCTTCGTCTTGAACCTCTCCCATGTTTCGTGGAGAGCTTCAGTTGGAAGCTGTCGAAAATTTATGATCTCATCTCTCAACTGTGCTCTTTTGGATGGCGGAAAGAATCTTTCTAGGAAAGCGTCTTTCAATTGCCTCCAATTAGTAATAGAATCAGGAGTCAGCCCATTCAACCACATAGTTGCCTCCCCAGACAGAGACAATGGAAATAGACGTAATCGAATTGCATTCTGTCCAACTCCAAGATTGTCGAATGACTTGCATGTAGAAATAAAGTTGATCAGATGCATATTCGGATCATCGCCTGCTAGTCCACCAAATAATCCCTTGAGTTGCAAAAGCTGAATCATGGTGCTAGTGATATTAAACTTTGCTCCGGGTGCCAATGGCGGAAGAATAATAGCTCCGGTGGCACCAGGTCCGTCCAGATCGTCCTCATCGTCATCAAACGGTATTTGCATAGCTCGGCGTTCAGGCCTAAACCTAGCTTGACGATCTTTTCTCTGCATGGGTGCCGCCATCTCAGCGGTACACCATGGGTTTAGTAGCTCCTCATCGCCCAGGTCCTCATCATCAGGATTTGTTGCCCGGCCTAGATTATCAATATTCTGTTGATGCACTTGAGCAGCCATCCTTTCAATTTCACGTTGTGCCTCCATTGATGCACTAAATAAACCTAAAAAAAAACAAAAACAACAACTAAAAGTAAAAGTACGAGAATCTTTGACCAAAGGGTCTAGTAATTATCACGAACTTGATTGACACTCGTATTCCCCGGCAACGGCGCCAATTTTTGATAACGCTCAATCTACAGCTCTCGTGGGAGTGTAAAGCGGTCGTTAGCAAATATAGAACCCAACTTGGGTTGGGTGTCGATCCCACAGGGAATAGCTTGGACAACAAGTAAGCAAAATTAATAGACTTTTGGTGCAAGCCTCGTAAGAAGGGGGGAATTGTAGTATGTAACCAAAGTAATGAAATAAAAGCTGAAAATAGCAAAGTAAAAAGAGAGTATTTCGTAGGTTGTGAAACAATGAGAATTGAAGCGTTGGGGTTATGTCCACCTTCTGAGGTATACGTCTCTATTGGCTATGAGTGTGTAGAGTCTTGACATGCAATTGCTTATAGAGAATTGTAGTCGATGGTAAATCCAAGCGTCTCGCGACCTAAACAAGGACTATTTCACTTTAACTCTCGCGAGCTTAAAGCGTGTCTAATGGTACGAATTCTCCAAGAGGTTAGTCCAGTTACGGCACTAGCTTTTTAATAGGAAAGGGTGTCCTACTACCTTGATATTATCTCTTTTCCAGACAAATAACCTTTCTCGCAAACAAGTTAAATGTTAGACTGGCGTATTCTTGCGTTTGCAACCGCAAAGAATGTAGATTAAGATTAAGAGCGTAATGATATAAGCAATATACTTGTCTTGAACTCACAAACTCATAGCTATAGATAGTAACTCATTCGGCTTCCATAACCCCAACTAAGAGGTTTAGTTACCCATGAATGCGAAGGATATCACGTTTTGCATGGTGGATGGCGTGAGAAGTAGGTGATAGGCGTGTGGTTTTGGTGATTCCCTAGCAAGTAAAGATTCTCTTGTTGTGGAATTTAAGAATAGAAGAATAGATTAGAGGCGTTTGTGGTGGAAGATGAGAGGGATGGAAGAAAATTAATTGTTGAATTAAGTGAAGAATGAATTTCTTGAATTAAGGGAGGAGTTGCCTCCACTAAGGGAGGACTTGCCTCTCCACTAAGGGAGGACTTGATTAAAATCTCTAGCATGATAGGGTATTTATAATACTCCTATCCTACTCCTACTATGCTAATGAAATAAATAACCAAATCCTACTAAACTAAGGAAATACTTAACCCATTTGTACTAGGTTAATGTAACATTCTCCTAATCCAAATAAACTAATGAAATACATAACCCAATTGTACTAGGTTAATGTATCATTGTCAAAATCCAGCTTTGTATCTGTAAGTCCCCAAAGTCTTCAGAATTGTTGTTTTAGCCCGGGACAGATTTTCCATGCAGCAGTTTTGGTCCAGGTCCCCAAAGTCTTCAGAAATGTTGTTTTAGCCCGGGACAGATTTTCCATGCAGCAGTTTTGGTCCTTAGGCGTGTAAACTCCCTTTCCTTCCGTCGTGAGCTTTCTTTTGCGTCAAGTAAGCCATAAAATGCTGAATTTTGCATTATTTATACCTGAAACTTTACTAATCATGTTCGTTAGCTCATTTATAGGAAAAAGGACTAAAAGTGCATGAAATATATAATTTGTTCTCAAAACTAGGCTAAAATATGGGCAAAATATATTGATATAGGCGCGTAATTTCTCCTATCATCAGAGAGCCCCTTCCTAGAATACCACTTGAAAAGTTCATAACTTAAGAGTATGTATTAATTATCGTCTTGACCATAGTAGGGTTAACACATTTAGGGACCAAAGTTACTGCAGTGCAGTTGAAGAATTTCAACAACTTTCCTGATTTAAAGGACTCCCTTATTAATTTCAACACATCACCTTTGGCAGTACTCTATTGACTAGTAAATAATTCCACAGGGAAACTATCAACCCCTGGTGCTTTGTCTATTGGCATATGATAATGCTCAAATTACACTCTTGAATAGGTGTAAGTGATGGTTGTCAATATAATAACCCAACTTAGGTTGAGGTCGGATCCATAAGGAGTGAAGTTATGAAATTCAAAGATCGAGAGTGTTACAAGTCAACTAGGAGTTGACCCATAGTGTGTATAAAAAAATGTAAATGTAAAATGGGGGGATTAGTTGGATTTTTTTAAACTAAATGTTACTTTACTTATAGAATACTATCTTGAGATTGAAAATACCTAGGGTGTAATTAATTGGGAATAGACCTTGGGGTTATACCATTCCAAGTGTGAACTCATGCATGGGTAATACAAAATTTATTCAAATTTATCTAAGAGTTATGGGTAGGCTAGATTTTAGAGGTATTAGTGTCAATCTTTAAATAAAACACCAAATGTCACAAATGGGTTCTTTCGAACACCTCATAAGTGTAATAATTTCACCAATCTATTGTCTCAACTAACATCCTTGTGTCTAAGAGATGTTATTAAATAAAATAAATAAAGTTATCATTTATATTTATTTCAAACTCATATCTCCTCTTTAAAGGATGATATGGGTTCAAAGGTAATTGGGGTTTGCAACCCCCAATTCTTAGTTAAAGCATGAAATAAATGCAAAATCCATAATAAATAGCTAATTATAAAGATAAATAAATAATACCTATGCACTAATCACAACCTATTCAAGCATAATCCTAAGATGAAGATCAGCTACTCATAAAGAGAGAAAGTAAAGATATGTCAACGTTTTCATTAAATTGATCCATGAAAAATAATGAGAATGCAAATCCAAGCTTTGATTTTCAATAAATGTTCAATGAAAAAGCTTAATCCTTCACTTAATAATCACTCTAAATGTGTTCTTCACTTAAGAGTAATACAATAATGTTCAAAGATAATGAAAATGAATTAAAAGCCCCTATTTAAGCCTCAATTCATATTTGTCAAATATTACCAAAATGTCACCTTGCTCTTGATCTGCTTAAGCAGATCCAAAACAGATGGAGAACGGATCCATAGAAGAAGGAAAGTGGATCCATAGTAGATTGGGAGAAGATGAGGTTATTTTGTTCGTTTTGTCCATTTGCTTGCACTAGTGGCTTCCCGACACACCCATGTGGTCTTTAGTGCTCTTTTCTTCCATATTTGACCTCTCATTGACTTAAAAGACTTGATCATATTCCCTTTTTAACCTTTACCTACACAAATGAGCATTAAGTATGAGATTAACGTTAAGTCAATGAAAAAGCATGATAATTTAAGATTAAAAGGTTCTAGCAAGTTGTCAAATTAATGACTTATCAACCCCCCAAACTTAAAACTATTTTTTCCTCACGTAACTGAGAATAATTCAAAGATATAGGGTATTTACAACTCAAATAATCCCAAAATAAATATATAATAAATGAGTAAGCTAACAAAGCTCTACAAAGACTTCCCAAACATGTCATGGCAATAAGTAAACCAAAATTTTTCAATAAGCACATAACTATGAATCAAGGATGCAAGTTTGTAAATTGAATTTTTTAAATTAACAAATCATCTCAAGAGGTGACACAAAATCTTTAAAGATCATCTCAATCTTCATAGTGTAAGTTACCACGCCCATTTACCCAAACTGAGAGTAAAACTTCACCTTCTACCCTAAAGTATCGATGCCACTCACATGCACGAGTTGGATCTACACACAAAAAATATTTCAATTCTTAAAGGAGCTCAAATAATGAAAGAATTCACACTCACTCTCGCAAAGAAATTCAAGTATAACTAGTAGAACCATAGGCTTGCCCTTTGTGTTTTTCGCCACAAATGTAAACTTACTTACTTTGGAATCTCCAGGGTTTTGTGGGTCAAGATGAAGGTTGAAGGTGCAGGGAGGAATATATATTGATCAAGTGACTAAAATACCTCATTCAACGCAATCAGTTATCCCCTTTTACTCCAAAAATTTTCAAACTATCTACCTTATTCACCTTCAAATCATTTTCTATGCTTCCCTAAACTTTTTCAAGAGATTTTATAACTTTAAGCTCTTCTTAGCCCCTCATTTATCTTATTTATCTTCACGTTCTATGGGCTAGGTTATAAAACTTTATCATCAAGCATATCTATTGTCTCTTAAGCACATGATTTGACAACCTTACATACACCTTTCTTGGATTATATTAGCATATCATATTCCCCCCCCCCTCAAACTTAGAGTTTGAACCATCCTTACATTATACTTCCAAATATTAACCCCTTCAAACTTAGGATTTCACCTATAATTCACTTTATAGACTCATGCGATGCATCAAAGTAGGTTAAATGTGAAAAGAAAGCTTTTCAAAATGGTTTAGGTATTTTAGCATGGTTATTATTACAAGGAGAAAGAAAAATGGGCAAAAATCTTAAAAGAGTTAGACATGGTTGATTTTGATGTCATATTAGGGATGAATTGGTTGTATTCGTGCCATGCTTCTCTAGACTGTCGAACCCGTAAGGTTGTCTTTAAATTCCCTAATGATCCAGTTATTAACTAGAAAGGTGGTTTCCTAGCTCCTAAAGGGAAGTTCATACCGTATCTTAAAGCTCAAAGATTAATCTCTAAGAGGTGTCTCTATCATCTAGTTTGGGTTAAAGATTCTAACTCTGAGGGTCCTTCTTTGTATTTCATCCCAGTGGTAAATGAATCTCCTGAGGACTTCCCTGATGACCTTCCCGGTTTTTCTCTTGATAAAGAGATTGTATTTGGGATTGATCTTGTTCTGGACACTCATTCGATTTCTATTCCTCCATATAGAATGGCTTCGGCTGAGTGGAAGGAGCTGAAGAAGCAACTATAGTGTCTTTTAAACAAGGTTTCAACCATCCTAGTGTGTCTCCATAGGGTGCATTGGTATTATTCATTCATAAGAAGGAGGGTTCCCTTCGGATGTGCATTTATTACCGGAAGTTGAATAAGGTGGAAGTAAAGAATAAGTACCCTCTTCCAAGGATAGACGATTTGTTGATCAGTTGCAGGATGCTAAATTTTTCTCCAAGATTGATCTTCGGTCAGGGTATTATCAGTTAAAGATTAGGGAGTTGGATATCCCTAAGATTGCCTTCCTTACTCGATATGTGCATTTTGAGTTTCTGGTTATGTCTTTTGGATTGACCAATGCCCCGACAATGTTCATAAATTTGATGAATAGGGTCTTTCATTAGTTTCTAGATTTGTTCTTCATTATGTTCATAGATGATATCCTGTTGTACTCAAAGAGTGAGCTGGATCACGCTAATTACCTCCGTATAGTGTTATAGACCCTGAAAGTGCAGCAGTTGTATGCTAAATTTTCAAAATGTGAATTCTGATTGAACGTTGTCACTTTTCTAGGTCATGTTATTTCTGGTGAAGGGATCATGGTGGATCCACAGAAGGTAGCAGTGGTTAAGAAGTGGCCTAGACCCATGACTCCAATTGATATTCAGAGCTTCTTGGGTTTAGCTGGTTACTACAAAAGGTTTGTGGAAATGTTTTCTTCTATAGCTTCCCCATTGACTAAGTTGACTCAGAAGAAGGTAAAATTCCTATGGCCTGATGCTTGTGAGGGTAGTTTCGAGAAGCTGAAGGATAATCTAACTTCGGCTCCGGTGTTGACTATGACAGTAGGCACAGATGGGTTTGTGCTATAATTTGATGTGTCCCATATGGGGTTGGTTACATGTTGATGCAGTGATAACGTACAACTTACATGTTAATTTAAGTGCAAGGCGGTCATCATCAATATATTTACCCATCTTTGGAGTTGGGGTCGAATCCATGAGGAACAATGTGAGTGACAATTAAGTTAATTTGAATAATAGATACTAATTAAATTCAAACCAATAGTACATGAAGATAAAAATGGGATAGATAGGTATCTACCCTAATGTTTTGGTTTTTTCTAGTATAAATTCGTGGCTACGAATAATTAGAGTTTTATCGATTAGGCATGGATCTTGGGATTTTGTATTACTAAGGGGAGTGACATGTGGATTCTAATAGTCAACATAATTTTATTAGATCAAGTGTGGGTAGGTTTGGTTATAGGTTTTAATGCTAGTCTTCCAATAAAACACCAAACTTTACCCATTGATTCTTTCGAATATCTAATGGGTATGTTCAACAATTGGTAACGAAACCTCAATTTAGGCATCCCTATTTCTAGGATAATACTCATGGTATAGTCAACTTCATAAATCAACCTTATGTCTAAGATAGTGATAGATTGGTAAACTATACACATAATTGTCTACCATTGCTTTAGTCTCCACATCCCTCTTTCAAGGATGATATGAATTCCTAAAGTTCACCCAAAACCCTTCTTTCAACGATAGCCTTGAGCTTTCTAGAGTTTAGAGCTTTCACCCATGAAAACTATAGTGGTATTTGGGGCTTTCACCCACAAATCCCAAAAAAATTGGTCAAGCAATGATAAAACCCATCAACATGAACTACCAAGTAGAATCTAACAACAACAAACCCACACACTTTAATCCATATTCGTACATAACCCCCCAAGGGAGATCTAGCTACACATAAGATAAATAAGTAAAGATATACCCATAATCTCCATTGAAATGATTTACTGAAGACTAAGTGAATGTTACTTCAAACTTTGGACTCCCACAAATCTCCAATGGAAATGAGATACTCTTCCCCTTAGAGGCTACTCCAATGAATTCTTCACCCAAAATTTTATACAATATTGTCTTCTCCAAAAATAGAGGCTATGAACTCAAGAACAAACCCTAACTATTAGAGAAGATGGAATATGTTCAATGAATGAGATGCTTAGGGTTTTAGTCCACTTTTGTCAAATTTGGGATCAACCACGTGCATTTTCAGTTCTACCCTTGGGCTGCATTCTTCTGCCATATCGCGATCATATAGGCTTGTCCACGACTATAATTAGCTTCCGTGATCGTGGTTGATTGACTTTTCCTGACCGCCTCGATTGAGGTCATCAGACCGCAACTGCGGTAACTGAGGCCAGTTCCTACTCTAAGTCTTCTACTGCACTTTCTTGCTATCTTTTGATCATTTTAAGCTCCAATCCACATCTTTATATCTCATCAACTCTATGCCTGCAAAGTGTGGATATTAGTGCATTTAATCACAATTATGTCTCATTTATTCATTCATAACAAGGTAATGTGCATGAATGTTGAGTGCGAATGAGTGGTAAAATCACCACTCATCAACACCCCCTAACCTAAAGCTTTTGCTTGTCCTCAAGGAACACTACCACTTACCATAAGACACAATTATCTATGCCCAAACTTTATGCCTTAAAGATCACAATAACTTCAACCTTATTTACTACCACAAGTAGATCATTGCCCATAGGCTAAGATATTTTCACTACTTCCCTCATCATGGAATGCCATATCTAAGGAAACACAAGACTTAATAGAGCAACCAAGAAACAAAAAACCATTAGTAAGCTATACTCCATTTGCCTCATTGCTCATAAGGTGACAAAATCACCCACCTCAACTTGTTACATGCCAACCTCATAAGAAAGAGAATTTCACACCAAGCCACACGATATGCAACAAGGAATTTTAAGTGCAAAAACTCTCTCCTTTACAAAAAGAAATCTCTATGCAAAAAGTGTCATACCATAGGCTTACCCCTATTTTCAATCGCCACTACGAAGAAAGTACATGGTCAGAGATCTCCAAGGACTTTTTAAGCTTGTAATGTAGGTTTGGGTTAGGGTAGGATATCATTTTGGACTAACATAGCTACACTCTTCCTTGAACATCTACATCACACTATTTAATCCTCTTTTTTTACTATTGGCCACTCCTCTTTGTTTTATATCTTTTTATATGCCTACTTTTTTATTCCTTCACCACTTTTCTTTCATTTTTTTTTCTTGCAACTCTCATGCACTTCTTTCCTTTGTTGAACTCTTTCTTTTTCTATTCATTTGTTCTCCAAGCATAGGCACATTAGGCATTTAACTAACAACTTTGTGGCCCCAAACTCTCTTCCATCAATCTTTACCACCCCCAACTTAGGCTTTTATCCTCAAGTTGCATTTTTAATTTCAAGCAGGGTATGGTTCAAAAAGGTATAAAAAAATGGTTCACGATTTGTAATAGGTTTTCCAAAGAAAGGTCCAAAGGCTCAAAATGAGTAACTAGGGATTAATTTTATGCACGGGTAAGCTTTTTAGGCTAGAGTGGTTTCTAAAATCACAAAGATAGCCTAAGATTATTTCTCCAACCAAATACAATCAACATTAGCTTTGAAAGACTAACAAGGTAAGTTCTAGATAACGCAAGTGTACAAGAGATGAATGAAAATAGCTCACCCCACATGGCATGCAAAATTTGCCAAGGGAGCTAAAATTTCCCTCCCACTAGAGATAAAATTTTGAGTATCTATTTCTATCTACAAGTCAAAAATTTATGGAGATACAAAAAGAGAAAAAGTTTTGTTACAAAATTGCTCACATCCATGCCCTTTATTTTTGAATATTTTTAGATGAGGTTGTTTATTTTGTAATAGCATCCTACCCAATTTGCTAAACTATGGTTACAACCAAAGCCTTAGTCTCACATTTTGACTCAAAATAGGCAAACCAACCATATGGCTACTTAGACTTCACCAACGGTCTATAATGTGATCTCAAATACACAATGCCACGGGTACTCAAAATTCCCCTACATCTACATATCAAAACCCAAACACGACACTTTACCCTTAATAATGTCATCACTCAATCTATCACAGGGCAAAGCTAGTCATGCATAACCAACATCACAATAAAATTAAAGTAAAAGAAAAACTAAAAATAAAAACCACATGATAATTCATAAAATGTGTGCACCATCAGATTACCCAAATATGTAGCATCCCAATAAAAAACAAAATAATATCCATGGTTTCATCCCAAATAATCATAAAAAAAATATCCAGCAGCACAACATCAAAATAATACAACTCTGGGGGGAACCCCCAACTAAAAGGAATACAGTGTGCTTACTGCATGTGCAATGAACCAAGAGCAAGAGGGGTATCCCTAAATCTGTATCAAGTGATTCTTCCTCCCGCTGAATCTGCACAATCACCATCAGAATCATCAGTAGACGAATTTATAGGGGCCTCATTTTCACTGCCCAACCTCGGTAAAGGTAGTCGATGTTTGGGCTTGAGCACCTTGAAGATTCCCTTTACCCCCTTCCACAGCTTCTTGAAGAAATTATCTCTCTTTACTATATTTTCATGTGAATCCCTGAGGTCCCTGTGTGATGCAGCTAAATCTGAATAGGCTCTCTCCAAGCTGACGACTGTGGCTCCCTGCTTTTGCTGCTTCTCTTTGTATTTTTCATAGTCTGACTGAGTTACGTATCAGTGGTGAGCAATGGAAGACTCTCCCAGTCCCTGAGGTAGTCTGTACAATAGTTACCTTACCACTTATATCTAACCAAAGATGTCATCGAAGATGGTGGCTAATGAGGGTCTGCAAGAGTTTGTATCCTCTTGGGCTGATTTGCTCGAATCCATTTTCCTCTTCTTGCTTTGAACTAGGGCATTCTCACCTATGAATTTGAGTGGGAAGGTGTGAGGTCCTGGGAGCACCCAGATATCTTTAGCATATTCCTCCACCTGTGCCCTCCTTCATAGCTTTGTGATAAGGAAAGGGATGAAAAAATATGTACCTCCACGATTTCTGAAGTACCTCCACTCTGAATGCACAATATCGCCCACATTCAGGGTGATTCTAGATAGGAGTCAAGTCACCATCCGAGCTTACATGTCTATGACAATGGTCATGTGAGTGCATGGTTATACTTGGCTACAGACGATATTCAGCCAAAGCCCGGCCTTAGATGAATTAATCAGAATGTCTCTCTTGGTGGTGGCCCAAGGAACCTCTTTTCCAGCATATAAAATATCCGCCATCCAAGTCCTTGGCTTACATGATTTTGCATGAAACTGCTTCATGTCAGCATTCGGGATCCCATACACCTCGTTGATTCGCTCTGACCTGAAGTTTACTTGCCTTTCCTAATAGTCATTATCAGATTTGAGAAAGAGGCTACGCTTAGGTTAGCATAGAAATCACATACCCAATGCTCATTAGAAACCTAGAGGTCCAGGGCAAAGCACATCCACCCGATCAAATTAAGCCTAACATAAAAACTGCAAAACTTTTTCTCTACTTTATCTAAGTTGATACCTCTTTCAGGGAACAACTTAGTTCATGGCAAGTCTGAATAGTAGAGGTTCTAGCAGTGTGCATCCATGAATATGGTGTTGTTAAAATTTGCCATCTTTGAGGCTTAGAACTTGTAAGCAATAAAACTCAGACCATCATTAGCATTATCATACCAAAAATATGCTAAATCAATTAGGTAAGCTCATGCGGTAGCATTATAGAAGGTTTTAGGGGTGGGAATAGATATGCAAAAATTTTAGTTTCTACAAAACTGTCCTTGGGTATGGAGATCATGGAGCATTGACCGCGATCGCGGTACCTAAGACCAGATTTGACAGTTTCTACACTTCAGTCTAAATACATAATTTTAACCCTAAATTTTTGTTCCTACTAGGCATATCAACAGTATAATAATAGAATTTGAGCCTAGAATGTGTGATCATAGCCCCGAACTCAAAGGAATTAACATTGAACTCATTGGGGCATTAAATCGAACACATGGTGTACACATTCGTTTCAACCATTTTAGGCCTAAATATGGGTACTCAAGACTTCCCCATTAGCGTGTACACCAACTACAACAGCTAACCACAACAATAATTATGAACTAACATGCATTTAGTAATAAAAACATTATCTCAGGCCTTTCCCTATACTACAAGTTCTACGCATACAATTAATATCAAAATCAAGGACGTTAAGACAACTTACCAAGTTAAAGATGCAAATAAATTGAAATGACACTTGGAGATGCAACCCAAAGATAAAATTTAAGAGAATTTTGAGAGAAAATTGAAAAAGATGCGTGAGAAAGAAAGGGCATTCAGATGGTATTTTAAACTAAATCGACCATGATCGTAGTCCTAGTTCTACATTCACGGTCACGCGGTATTCACTATCATAGTGGCATGGACCGTGGTCTCAGTAATTAAGAACAAAAACCACGTCTTCTACACTCCTCTCCTTAGTCCTAATCATGTCAATTTCACAACTCCCTTTTTCAATTTCAGTAAAAATTTCTCCTAGTACCACTGTTTCATGGATTATGCATGAACAAATGCAAAAATAAAATCTACTCTATCATGCATAAAATAAAAGGATACGAGCCACTTTTCATGCCGTGATGGGGTACCTTCCATCGAGCGCTTAGTTTAATATCACGACATGACATCTCCACCTCGTCCTTTTATGCTTCCACTTAGAAGATTTGAATCTCCATCCCAATATTAGTTCACTATGAAATGAGCAACAAAGGGATAGAAGATTCAAATTTTCAAAGATAAAACTTGGAAGATGTGAAGAAATAACTAGGGAGCTTCGATCTCGCCATTTTGAAGACTTGAACCCTTTACCTAATTTGACATCAAAGTTTTAGTTTGGCTTCTTAGGGAAAGATGAAGACATCAATAGGCCGTTATTTGCACATAGGAAGTTGGAGTCCTTGGCCACTGATGGTGGGGCTTTCATGTGCTCTTTTAGAGTGTCAAATCCCTAAATGTTGGGATTGTACTCCTTCTCTCCATAATTCCCCATTGGCTTAGGTAGATGGATTCTTATCACATCCTCTAATAACAACGTGGAGAAGTGGTTTGAATAAGGTCTAACCCCTAACTCTGGAATTTCCTTCTCTGTAGCACTTTCACCTCTAAATGAAATAGAGTCTACATAAGAGATATGCCTTGATTATTCTTTTGACTCTAGTACCACTTCTTTTATTTAAAAATCATCCACATCATTTGATTTGATTTATTGGGAAATCACCGAGGATTCTTTACTACCAAGCTCATCATCATAGCTTGGTATCTCTTCTTGATTAGCCTCCTCTTAGGAAATGGGCATGGTAATGATATTTGCAAGGTTTGTTTCCTTGCCCATTTCCTCTTGACAATTTCCCTTTCAAATGCCTCATAGGATTGATGCATGTCTTGCACATTCTCCCCCGATGTAGTTACCTGGTCCAAAATAGTTTGAAGCATTTCTTTAAGACTAATGAACCCAGTATGTTGCTCTTCCTTCTCCTCATCATAAGACCTATCAAAATCATATAAAGAACTAGTAACTCGGTTAGTATAATAGGGGGAGAGGGAATTTAGGCAATGTCTTTAATGTCTATCTAGACCACCACATAAAGAACAAACATACTCCCAATAGGATTGAGATGATGTTTCCCTCTCTCTCCGAGGAGCATAGTTACAATCTCTCCTAAAGTGGGATCTATTACAATATGGACATGGCTCATCAAGATATGACTTCCAACTACAAAAATCATATTTGTTGAAAGATGTAATGGGTATATGTAAAATAAAATAAAAATCTACCTAATGTAAGAAACAAAAAAAATCACAAATGAATATTTACAAGCTTGAATTCAAGTAAGTTATCTAAAATTCCAAACTAACTTAATACGCCAAATTGTTCCCCGGTAACGACATTATTTTTTATAACGCTCAACTTAGCTATCAATTTAAGTACAAGGCAGTTGTCATCAATATATTTACCCAACTTTAGAGTCTGGGTCAAATCCACGAGGAACAATGTGAGTAACAATTAAGTTAATTTGAAATAATAGATACTAATTCAATTCAAACCAATAGTACAAAAATATAAAATGGGGGAGATTGGTATCTACACTAATATTTCTTTTTGGATTTTTCTAGTATAAATTTGGGGCTATGAATAATCAGAGTTTCATCGATTAGGCTCGGATCTTGGGATTATGTATTACTAAGGGGATTAACATGTGGATGCTAATAGTCAACATCATTTTAGTAGATCAATTGTGGGTAGGTTTGGTTTTAGTTTTTAATGCTAGTCTTTCAACAAAATACCAACTTTCACCCATTGATTCTTTTGAATACCTAATGTGTGTGTTCAACAATTGGTAACCAAACCTCAATTTAGGCATCCCTATTTTACCTACCCATGGTATAGTCAACTTCACAAATCACCCTTATGTCTAAGAAAGTGATAGATTGGCAAAAACCACACACGATTATCTACCATTTCTTTGGTCTCTACATCCCTCTTTCAAGGATAATATGGATTTCTAAAGTTCACCCAAAACTCTTTTTTCGAAGATAGCCTTGATCTTTCTAGAGATTGGAGCTTTCACCCATCAAACCCATATGGGTATTTGGAGATTTCACCCATAAATCCCAATCAAATTGGTCAAGCAATGATAAAACCCATCAAAATGAACTACCAAGTAGAAGATAATAATAACAAACTACACACACTTTAATTTTTATTCATACAAAACCCCAAGAGGGAGATCTAACTACACATAAGATAAATAAGTAAAGATATACCCGTATCTCTATTGAAATAATTTATTAAAGACTAAATGAATGTTGCTTCAAACTTTGGACTCCTATAAATCTCCAATGAAAGTGAGATACTTCTCCACTTAGAGGCTACTCCAAAGTATTCTTCAACCAAAATTTTATACAATATTGTCTTCTCTAAAAATAGAGGCTATGAACTCAAGAAAAAAACCTAACTATTGGGTAAGATGGGATATCTTTAATGAATGAGATGCTTAGGGTTTTAGTCTTCTTTTGTCAAATTTGGTCAGCCACATGCACTTCCAATTCTGCCCTTGGGCTGCATTCTTCTGCCATGCCGTGATCGTACAGGCTTATCCATGACTACAATTAGCTTCTGCAATCATGGTTGATTAACTTTGCCTGATTACCGCGATCGTGGTCATCAGACTGCAACCGCAGTAACTGAGGCCAGTTCATGCTCTAAGTCTTTAGCTGTACTTTCTTGCTCCCTTTTGATTATTCTTAGCTCCAATCCATATCTTTCTATCTCATCAACTCTATGCCTGCAAAGTGTGACTATTAATGAATTTAATCACAATTATGTCTCATTTATTCATTCATAACAAGGTAATATGCATGAATATTGAGTATGAATGAATAGTAAAATCACCACTCATTATGTAACATGGTAAGGTGATAGCTTATGCCTCTAAAAAGTTAAAGGTGCATGAGAGGAATTATCCGACTCATGACTTGGAATTGTTAGTTTTGTTGTCTGCGTTGAAAATGTGGAATCACTATTTATATAAAGTGCATGTGGATATACTTTCTGATCATAAGAGCCTATAATATGTGTTTACTTAGAATGAGCTTAACCTCAGGTAAAGGAGATGACTTGAGCTGCTCAAGAATTTTGACATGACTCTTCACTACCACTTAGGTAAAGCTAACGTGGTTGCTAATGCTCTTAGTAGTTCACCCATGGTGAGTCTGACTTATGTATATAAAGAGAGTGGGAGTTGGTGAAGGATATTTACCATTTCTCTTTCCTTAGAGTTCACTTCTTGAACTCACAGGATGGTGGCATATTTGTATAGGAGGTGGTGTAGTCGTCTCTTGATGCTGAAATCAAGGAGAACAAGTTGTTAGATCATGTATTGATAAGGATCAAGGTTGATATAGGTAGGCAAAAATTGATGACCTTCGAGATTAGCAGTGATGGTACCTTGTAGTACCAAGAGATATTATATGTTCCTGATGTAGATGGTTTGTGAGAGAGGATCTTGGCTGAGGTATATGATTCACGTTATGTTGTTCATCTTAGTTTGATGAAAATGTATCATGACCTTAAGGAGATGTATTGGTTGAACAATATGAAGAGCGGTGTGGAAAATTTTGTGGCTAAGTACATGGTGTGCCAGCATATGAAAGTTGAGCACATGAGGCCCAAAGGATTATATTAAGAAATCGAGTTGCCAGAGTGGAAGTGGAAAGAGATCAACATAGATTTCATTACCGATCTTCCTCGATCTTGGAATTAATTTGATTCAATTTGGGTCATCGTGGATAGAATGACAAGGTCAGATCACTTTTTACCAATGAGGACTAATTTCTCAGCTTAGGACTATGCGAGTTTGTACCTCCAAGAGATTGTGAAATTACATGGGGTAACTATTTCTATCATCTCGGATCGCGATATGCAGTTTTTATCTTACTTTTTAAGGTCATTTGAGAAAAGTTTGGGGACCAGGGTGAGTTTTAGTACATCTTTTTATCCACAGTCGGATAGACAGACAAATAGGACTATTAAGACATTGGAGGATATGCTTTGTGCTTGCGTGATTTACTATAGTGGTAGTTGGGTTGAGAATTTGCCTCATATAGAGTTTGGCTATAATAATAGTTACCACTCTAGCATTGAAATGGCTCTGTTTGATGCGTTATATGGTAGAAGGTATAGATCTCCTATTGGGTGGTTCGAGGTTGGTGAGGCAGAGATGTTTGGCTCAAATTTGGTTCACCAAGCCATTGTGAAAGTGAAGGTGATTCGGGATAAAATTAAGGTTGCCCAAAGTTGTCAAAAGTCCTATGCAAATATGAGGCGCTGGAAGTTAGAGTTTTGAGATTGGGGATAGAGCGTTCTTACAGGTGTCTCCCACGAAGGGAGTAATCTGGTTTGGGAAGAAAAGAAAGCTCGGTCTCTAGTATGTCCATCCGTGCTTGATTTTAAGGAGGATTGGCAATGCTGTGTATGAGTTGGAGTTTCCTTTTAGTTTGAGCTCTATTTAACCGATATTTCATATTTATGTGTTGAGGGTATGTATAGGTGATCCATCGCAAATTGTGCCTATCAAGGATATTTGTATTTCGGATTTCGCTCTTATATGGATATCCTAGTTAATATCTTGGATTGACAAGTTCGTTGGTTATGGACCAAGGACGTAGCCTCGGTAAAGGTTCTAGGAAGAACCACAAAGTAGAAGAGGATGCATGGGAAGCTGAAAAGGATATGAATTAAAGTATTCATTCCTGTTTTTCACTCTGAAAATTCATTCATAAGGTATGTGTTCTTCTTAAGATCTTTTTCTTCTAACTTAGTCAAAGAAATTATTGATTTTCTTACATCTTTATTTCTAACTTAGTTAAAGGTCAGAGTAGAGATGTTGGGGTTTAAATCGTGCTCTACTACCTTGTCCTATCATCCGAGTATGAATGATCCAAGTAGGGGAAAATTGAAATACCCTGGGTTTTAGCCCTTGGAAATTCCCTGAGCTATGAGCTCACTTATCTTGTAATGACTCAGCATACGAGTCGTATGATGTGGGTACGGGTCAGGTAACCTAAATTGTAAGCTGTTCATTGATTGGTGGTTGGGTTTTTATTGTAGGTATGGCTTGGTAGGTACGGGGCATATGGTTTGGTAATGGGTCATTGGGTTGATCCTTCACTTAATCTGAGACTTAGTAACTTGACTTGGCTCTGAGTATGAGTGGCTAACTAAGATCCATAAATATAGGGTACAAGTAGTATAGTTTAGTCGTATGTTGTCCAGTATCAACTCATTTAAATTCTATCTTGATTACGACTAGACCATACGAGGCGTATGGTCTGTTTATGAGTTGGGGCAATAGAGTCATATGGTGGACAACGTGTAGGTGTCTAACCTTTTGTCCTGGTTATAACTGGATGGTACCAGTCATAAGTTGTGGTGATGAGTTGGAGGGTCAACTCGTACCCACCTATAGTAATTTTATAGTTTTAAGTTGAGGGAATTCTAGATATTTCCCCTCTTAAATCCCTTTGACCCCATGACATAAAACATCTTTAGGGACTTCAATAACCTTTTATTCTAAATCAAACACTCTTAAAAATCTCTTAAAATCTCTCAAGCTCTTGGTTCAGGAAAAGGCTAGGGTTGCTACAAGCCAATCAATTAGGGGCTTTCAAGAGCGAATCTCTCCATCTTCCTTGGTGTCTAAGGCATGTTACTCCTCCCTCATTGTTAGTTCAACTAAAAGTATGTTTTGATAAATGGTTTTCATGGCATTATTATGGTATTGATTTGGTTTTGAAATAAATATTGGGGTTTTGGTTCTTCTTGGTTGGATAATTCTTTCCCATGTTTTACTTATGGTTTTTCATGTTATAACTATGATTTTAACATTTGGTTGTAAATTGATACTTGGTTTTGGTTTTGGAAATCATATTCCCTCAATATGTTTGTTAAAATGCCAATGAGAATGATTTTGACACATAGTTTGACTCTTCTTGAAATCTTTGCATTGCATAATATGGTAATGGAACTTAAATTGATTTTCTTGGTTATAAATGGTTTGGAAAGGCCTTTATGGCCATGGTATTGACCTAAAGGGAAAATTTTGGAATCAACTTGGTTTAATAGTTTTGGTATGGCATAAAAAGGATAGAATTGCAAGCTCTAACTTTGGTATGACGATACCAACGGTTAATACCTAATGAAAATACTCCTTGGTAAATGGTTTGGTTTATGTAAAAGGTTTAATTAGGATAAAGAGGTTGAGTAGAAAACCCGTGGAAGGTGGGGGTCCCACGGGGATTGCCATTGGAAACTCATATTTTTTTATGTGAGGATGGTCTTAGTGACCGTGTGCATTATGTCACACTCTATATTTTGGGGTATGTACTTGTCATCCTAGGTTTCTATTCTCCGATCGTGCGACTAACACGCAGGAAATCTAAACCCATATCGCCCGTGGGCGATTTTAGGATAGCAAAGCTACACAACTTAGGTTATGTTTTAAATGCATGCTAAACCCAGTTCCCTTTCCCCGCATGATATGTGTGTGTATGTATGTGATTGCATATGATTATTTGCTTTGGTTTTGAATAATGGCATTATTTTATCCTTATTCTAGAGTATATGCTAGCGTTCATTCTGCTAATCATCTTTGGGCACTTTATCCCCATGCGATGCAGGAACCGACCATACTACTCTTTCTTCTCAGTGACTTGGATTCGGGGACAACTTTATGTCAGACAGAAATGGTGAGATTTCATACTCTGGAAGGCTCCATTTTATGCTATGGATATCTTTACATTATTTTTATTTCTTGAACTTTGGTTTTGGCTATGGTTGGGGGCATGTCCCCACCGAATGTTCTTTATTTTTGGTTAGAGGATTTGTGGGACTACTATGGTCATGGGCGGTGTTGGTATTGGTGTTAGCCTTGGTATTAGTATTGGTATTGGTATTGGGGTTGACACTGGTTGGATACTTGGTTGGATGTTTTGGTGGTTATGAACTCCTTTAGTGTTTTTGAATCATAATTATTTATCTTGTTTTCATGGCAATATGACTTTTTTGCTTCAAAGTTTTGGGTTCGGGGCATAGTTTTGTGACTTTGAACCGGCCTTCACGTATCCCATTCTTGCAATATCGCCCACAACAACTAAACACAAGATAAAATTAGTATCCAAAATATTAGAAGACATCAAGAAATATGCCCCTCTTCAGAAAACCTCTCCAATGGATTTAATCACTCTATAAAACGTTATTAATCAATTCTCATCAGTTCAACATCAAAAACTTCTTCTGCACTCTCAAAAATAAGATCAAACTAGGGTTTTGTCCAAGAACAAGAGGTCAAGAAATCCATCCTTAAGTCCAAGATTTCCAAGGAACAAATCAAGATTCGAGTTATACTCTTTAAACTAAGTAATCTAAGGTACGTGGGGTTTTCCTAAACTAGATGGGCTTGTTGAAAACACTTTGAATAAGATTTATATTATAGGTACGAGTGGGGCAAGGGGAATTGCATAGTGGATAGTGTGTGGATGTCCAACCATCTATTCTGGGTACGACTGGATAGTACCACTCGTATGGTGTGGATACGAGTGGAAGTGTCCAACCAAACCCACATGCAGGAATTTTTACAGTTTAAGTTGGGGGTATTATGGACATTTCTTCTCTTAACCTCTTTTGACCCCATGACTTAAAACACTCTTGGGACTTCATTAACCTACTATTCCTAAATCAAAAACTCTTAAATCTCTCTCAAGCTCTTAGTTTAAAAAGAGACTAGAGTTTCCTCAAGGTGGTTAATTAAGGCTCTCAAGGGTGGTTTCTTTTCGTCTTCTTTGGTATCTAAGGCATGTTACTCCTCCCTCATTGTTATTTCAAATTAAAATCATCTTTAACTTAATGGTTTTCATGGTATTATTATGGGTTTATGTTGGTTTTGAAATATATATCGGGGATTTTGGTTACTAATGGTTGGATGATGTTTTCTCGTGTTCTATTTATGGTTTTTAATATCATAATATTTGTATGAACATGTGGTTACATGGAAATAGTTAATTAGTTCTTGATTTTGGTTTTGAAAACTATATGCCCTAAATATATTTATTAAAATCCTTGAGGATGGTTTGTCATATTATTTAACTTTCATTGAAAACTTTGCATTGCATGATATGATAATGAAACCTAAATTGGTTTAAATGATTTTAAATAGATTAGAAAGGACTTGGTAGCCATGGCTTAGTTTAATTGGAAAACTTGTAGGGTATATGTAAATCCCCTAAAGTGCTGGCTAATGACATTGCTTGCAAGCTATAGTCGATTTGACGATACCACTATATAATGTCTTGGTAATTAAACAATGGAATTGGTGGTTGGTAATATGTTAAAGGTTTTAATTAGGTAATAATGGCGGGTTGTGATAGCTAACCGTGAAGGTGGTAGTCCAATGGAAGGACATTGGAAACTCATGTTTGCCGACATGAGGGCTGGTAATGGTGACCAAATACTTGTGGGGTACACGCGAATCCCCAAAGTTATACTTGTATATATGTATCATGAAGGACAAAGGGTACACGGGAATCCCCAACCCCTATGATATCTTCTGTTCATGTAGTTATATGCATTGGGGCTCGTTCAGGGGGTAACACTGAACCCATGTAGCCCGTGGGTGGTTTTAGAATGGTTAAGCTAAATAGCCCAAGTTAAGGTTTCAAATGTATGCTAAACTCGGTTTTCTTTCCCGACATGGTATATATGTATATATGTATATGATTGCATTAGGTTATTTACTTTGGTTTTGAATGATGGTATTATTTTATCTTTATTCCTAACTACATGTTGCGTTCACCCGCTAACACGTCTGCGGGTGTTATATCCCCACGCGATGCAGGAATCGACCATACTACTCCTCCTGCTTAGTGACTTAGATTTGGGGATAACATCTGTGTCAAACTGAAGTGGTGAGTTTCCATACTCCGAAAGACTCTATTTTATGCTATGGATTTCCTTTCATACTTGTGTTTACTTTTTGGACTTTGGTTTTGTCTATGGTCGGGGACATGTCCCGACTGGATGTTCTTTATTTTTTATTAGAGGCTTTGTATGACTACTTTGGGCATGGGCGATGTCGGTATTAGTGTCAATTGTGGCATTGGTATTAGTATTAGGGCTGACACTAGTTGGATATTTGATTGTATATTGGTTGGTTATGGTTAGGATTTTGTCATTGTCTTTGAGTATCAATTATTTTATCTTGTTATATGTTCGGAATTCATCCATCATAGGGTACAAGGTAGTTATGTTGGGTATTGGTAGTGGTCTCCGGTCCCGGTTAGACTTGAGGCACCCAACATGACTAGGACCTAGTTTTGATCGTGTCGGATTGGTATCAGGGCCCTAGGTTCATAGTCTCTTAAGAGGACAAAAAGTCGTATTGAGTAGAGTCTCTTTTAAGTATGTGTAGCGTGCCACCCTCATAAGGGAGAGGCTACAATACATCTAGGAATATTTCTCTTTCTTGTGTTCTATTTTCAAGTTGTAGAGTCTAAGTCCTAAAATCTTCTCTAATTTTTGTTTGTTCACTTTTCAGATCATTCCTCGATAATCTGAAGCTCACGGAAACTCTTTTATCCTAATTGGCGACAATGTTGATGGGACACGCTCTACTCATGAGATCCATACCTGGTCTAGGGGTCCAGTTCATAATTGTCCTCCTGGAGTTCCACTAATTCCCTCTAGTCCATCTCAAACTCCTCACACTGAAGTGACGAACTCTGAGTTTCATCAATTTATTCATATATTGGCACAGTTGGTAGCTACTCATTCTGAACATAGCATTCTTGCTACTCTATTTTTTGAGGCTACATGGGTTGGCCAGTTCATGAGGTTGAACCCTTCGACCTTTACTAGTATTAAGGTGAAAGAGGATCCTCAAGGTTTTCTGGATTAGATGGAAAATATCTTTCATGTTATGCATGCCACGAATATAGAGGGCGTGGAGTTTTTCACCTACCAGCTAAAGGATGTGGCATACCAATGGTACGAGGAATGGGAACAATCAAGGGGCAACAATGCTGAGTTATTTTTATGGGAAGACTTTTCTAATGCTTTTCTGGGCCGCTTCTTTTCTCAGGAGTTGAGGGAAGCAAAACCAGAAGAGTTTGTTAATCTGAAGCAGGGTAAGATGTCAGTCAAGGAGTATACCGTAAAGTTTTATCAGTTATTATGGTATGCTCCAGAGTTGGTTTCTGGTATGAGGGCGAGGATGAGAAAGTTCACATCTAATTTATCTCGAGACTTGATTTTGGAAAGTAAAGCAACCTTGTTGATGAAGGAGAAACATATCTCCAGTTTGGTTGTATACATGCATCAGTTAGAAGAAGAAAAAAAGAAGCAGGCTGAGATAGGGGAGAGGTAAGGCAAAAAGTTTAGGTTCTTTGAGCAGAGTGATGGATAACAGCAGAGTGGCAGGGGTGGTGGTAAGTTGCCCAAGAAAAAGTGGAGCAACTCTGAGTCTTACTCGACAGCTAGTGCTCTCTACCCAAAGTCATCGGGTGACAAACGTCTGTATAGTGGCAACAACTTTAGGGTAAAGGGTGCCCAATCTCAGGCTAGTGGGACCCAGTCAGCTCCATTACATCCTTCTTACAGGTTTTGTGGTAGATTGCATTGGGATTTTTGTGAAGATGGAAGGTACAAGTACTTCAACTGTGGTAAGCCAGGGCACATGCTTAGAAACTGTCCTATTGGTAAGGTTGCTTCGGGGGCAAATAAGGTTCCAGTTGCGTCTTCTTCGACTCCGGCAACAAAGGGTGCACCATCTGGATCTAGCACTGGTCGAAACCATCTCTATGCTCTCACTACAATCCAGAAATCCAAGGCATCGCCTGATGTTGTGACTGGTATGTTGAAACTCTTTTCTCTATATATGTACTATTTACTTAATCCGGGGTCTACTCTCTCTTATGTGACCATATTTATGGTTGTGCATTTTGGTTTTGGTTTGGAGTATGTTTCAGACCCTTTTTCTATTTCTACCCCGGTATGTAACTTTGTGAAAGCTATGAAAATCTATAGGGGGTGTGTGGTATCTGTTGGTAGTAAAGAAACTATGGTGGATCTATTTGAATTAGATATAGTGGATTTTGTTGTAATATTGGGCATGGATTGGTTGCACTCGTGTTATGTATCTCTAGACTGTCGAACTTATAATCTTGTCTTTAAATTCCCTAATGAACCAGTTATTGAATGGGAGAGTGGTTCCCTAGCTCCTAAAGAAAAGTCCATATCATATCTTAGAGCACAGAAATTCATCTCCAAAGGGTGTCTCTATCTTCTAGTTTGGGTTAAAGATTCTAACTCGGATGGTCCTTCTTTGCATTCCATCCTAGGGGTGAATGAATTTCTTGAGGTCTTCCCTGATGACCTTCCTTGTGTTCTCTTGATAGGGAGATTGGGTTTGGGATTGATTTTATTTTAGACACTCATCCAATTTATATTCCTCTATATAGAATAGCTCCAGCTAAGTTGAAGGAGCTTAAGGAGCAACTTAAGAATCCTTTAGATAAGGGTTTTATCCATCCTAGTGTGTCCCCGTGGGGTACACCGGTGTTATTCGTACGTAAGAAGGATGGTTCCCTTCGTATGTGTATTGATTATTGGCAGTTGAATAAGGTGATGATAAAGAACAAATATCCTCTTCTAAGGAAAGATGATTTATTTGATCAGCTGTAGGGTGCTAAGTTTTTCTCCAAGATTTATCTTCGATCTGGGTATCATCAGTTAAAGAGTAGGGTGGAGGATATCCCTAAGACTTCCTTCCGTATCTAGTATGGGCATTTTGAGTTTCTGGTTATGTCTTTTGGGTTGACCAATGTCCCGACAACATTCATGGATCTGATGAATAGGATATTTCGTGAATTTATGTACTTGTTCTTTATTTTTTTCATAGATGATGTTCTGGTGTATTCTAAGAATAAGGTGGATTATACGAATACCTCCGCATTATATTGTAGACCTTGAAGAAGAAGCAGTGGTTGTATGCCAAATTTTTAAAAGGTGGATTCTGGTTGAACGTTGTCACTTTTTTGGGTCATATCATCTTTAGCAAAGGGATCATAGTGGATTCGCAGAAAGTTACAGTGGTGAAGAAGTGGCCTAAACCCACGACTCCAACCGATATTCAGAGCTTCTTAGATTTAGCTGGTTATTATTGGAGGTTTGTGGAAAGTTTTTCGACTATAGCTGCCCCGTTGACTAAATAACACAGAAGAAGGTAAAGTTCATATGGTCTGATGCTTATGAGGGTAATTTTGATATGTTGAAGATAAGCTAGTTTCGAATCCGATCTTGACTCTGCCCAAAGGCACTGAGGGGTTTGTGATCTATTGTGATGAGTCCAGTATGGGGCTTGGTTGCGTATTGATGCAACATGAAAATGTGATAGCTTATGCCTCTAGACAGTTGAAGGTGCATGAGAGAAACTATCTAACTCATGACTTAGAATTATTAGTTGCAGTGTTTGCATTGAAAATATGGCATCACTATTTGTATGGACTGTATGTGGATATATTTTTTTATCATAAAAGTCTGCAATATGTGTTTACTCAGAAGGAGCTTAACCTCAGGCAAAGGAGACATCTTGATCTTCTTAAGGATTATGACATGAGTCTTCACTACCACCCAGGTAAAGCTAATGTGGTTGTTGATGCTCTTAGCAGGTTGTCCATGAGGAGTCTAGCTCATGTGGATAAGGAGAAGCGAGAGTTAGTGAAGGACATTCACCATTTGCATAATCTTGGAGTTCGTCTTTTGGACTCAAAGAATGGTGGTGTATTCATTCAAAAAGTGGCACAGTCATCTCTTGGTGCTGAAATTAAGGAAAGGAAAGAGTTAGATCCTGTGTTTATGAGGATCAAAAGTGATGTTGGTGGGCAGAAGGTGATGGCCTTTAAGATTAGTGGTGATGGTACCTTGCGGTACCAAATGAGATTATTTGTTCCCGACGTTGATAGTTTGTGAGAAAGGATCTTGGCTGAGGCACATGAGTCGTGCTATGTTGTTCATCCTAGTTCAACCAAAATGTATCATGACCTTAAGGAGATGCATTGGTGAAACAATATGAAGAGGGATGTGGATAATTTTGTAGCCAAATGTATGGTGTGCCAATAAGTGAAAGTTGAGCACTTGAGACCCGAAGGTTTGTACCAATAAATTGAGTTACCAGAGTGGAAGTGGGAAGTGATCAACATAGATTTTATTACCGGTCTTCCTTGGTCTCAAAATTAATTTAATTCGATTTGGGTTATCATGGATAGGATGACAAAGTCAGCTTACTTTTTGCCAATGAGGACAACTTCTTGGCTAAGGATTGTGCGAGGTTGTACCTCCAAGAGATTATGAAGTTGCATCGAGTACCAGTTCCTATCATCTCCGATCATGGTACTTGGTTTTAATCTCACTTTTGGCGATTATTCTAGAAAGGTTTGGGTACTAAGATTAGTATTAGTACTGCTTTTCACCCACAGTCAGATGGGCAAGCAGAAAAGACTGTTTAGACATTGAAGGACATGCTTTGGGCTTGCGTGATTGACTATGGTGGTAGTTGGGTTGAGCATTTGCCTCTTAGAGTTTTCCTATAATAATAGCTGCCACTCTAGCATTAAGATGGCTCCGTTTGAAGCCATGTATGGTAGGATGTGTAGATCTTCTATTAGGTGGTTTGAAGTTGGTGAGGCAGAGATATTTGGACCGGACTTGGTTCACCAGGCTATGGAAAAGGTGAAGGTGATCTAGGATAGGCTTAAGGTTGCCCAGAGTAGCCAAAAGTCCTATATAGACGTAAGGCGAAGGGATTTGGAGTTTGAAGTTAGGGATAGGGTATTTTTAAAGGTATCTCTCATGAAGGGAGTAATGTGGTTTGGAAAGAAGGGTAGGCACAGTATCTGGTATGTTGGTCCGTACTTAGTTTTGAGGAGGTTTAGCAATGTTGCATATGAGTTGGAGTTGTCTTCTAGTTTGTGTTCCATTCGCCCGATATTCTATGTCTCTATGTTGAGAAAGTGTATGGGTGATCCGTCTCAAATCATTCCTATCAAGGATATTGGTATTTCAAATTCTTTGTCTTATGAGGAGGTCTCGGTTGAGATTTTGGATCGGCAGGTTCATCGGTTGCAGACCAAGGACGTGGCCTCTATAAATGTTCTATGGAGGAACCACAAGGTTAAAGAGGCTACATGGCAAGCGAAAGAGGACATGAAGTATAAGTATCCATTCCTATTTTATGCTCCAAAAATTCATGCGGAAGGTATGTATTCTTCATAAAGTCTTTGTTTTCAAACTTTGTTATACAAAATAGTGACTTCTTTGGTATCTTTTTTTTCTAACTTGGTTAAAGGTAAGGTTAGAGATGTTTGGGGGTTTAATCGTGCTTGTACTGCCTTGTTCCATTATTCGAGGATCATTGATCCAAGTGGGGGAGAATTGAAACACCCTAGGTTTTGGACCTTAGAAATTTCCTGAGTTTTTAACCCCTGTTGATCATACTACTCACCATATGAGTCGTATGGTGAGGGTACGGGTCAAGTGACCCAACTTGTAGGATGTCTAGTATTTGTTGGTCAGGTTTCTATTGTGGTTACGGTTTGGTGGTACGGGTCGTATGGTTGGTAACGGGTCATTTGATCCTTCACTTACTCTGAAACTAAGTTACTTGACTTGGCTCTGAGTATGAGTGGTATAGCAGAGCCGTATCCAACCCCTTTTGATTCTGTATTGGATACGACTTATGGGTACTACTCGTATGTTATGGGTACGAGTGGGGCAAGGCAAATTGTATGGTGAAAAGTGTATAGATGTTTAACCTTCTGTTCTGGGTATGAATGGATGGTACCATTCGTATGTTATCGGTACAAATGGAGGGGTCCAACCGTACCCACCTGTGGGAATTTTTACAGTTTAAGTTGGGGGTATTCTGGACATTTCCCCTCTTAACCTCTTTTGACCCAATGACAAAAAACACTCTTTGGACTTTATTAACCTACTATTCCCAAATCAAACACTCTTAAATCTCTCTCAAGCTCTTGGTTCAAAAAGAGGCTAGGGTTTTCTCAAGGTGGTCAATTAAGGCTCTCAAGGGTGGTTTCTCTCCGTCTTCTTTGGTATCTAAGGTATGTTACCCCTCCCTCATTGTTAGTTCAAATTAAAAACATATTTTACTTAATCGTTTTCATGGCATTATAGTGGGTTTGTGTTTGTTTTAAAATATATGTTAGGGGTTTTGGTTACTAATTGTTGAATGATGTTTTCCCGCGTTCTATTTATGGTTTTTAATGTCATAATGTTGGTTTGAACATGTGGTTGCATGGTAATGGTTAATTAGTTCTTGATTTTGGTTTTGGAAACTATATGCCCTCAATATGTTTATTAAAATGCCTATGAGGATGGTTTTTCACATAGTTTGACTTTCATTGAAAACTTTGCATTGCATAATATGGTAATGGAACCTAAATTGGTTTAAATAATTTTAAATGGATTGAAAAGGCCTTGGTGTCCATGGCTTGGTTTAATTAGAAAACTTGTGGGGTATATGGGAATCTCCTAAGTGTTGGCTAATGATATTGCTTGCAAGCTATTATCGGTATGAAGAAACCACTTCATAATGCATTGGTAATTAAATTTTGGAATTGGTGGTTGATTATATGTTAAAGGTATTAATTGGACAATAATGGCAGGTTTTGATAGCTAACCGTGAAGGTGGGGGTCCAATGAACGGACACTGGAAACTCATGTTTGCCGGCACGAGGGTTGGTCATGGTGACCATATACTTGTGGGGTACACGGGAATCCCCTAAGTTATACTTGTATATATGTATCATGGAGGGCGAAGGGTACACGGGAATCCCCGACCCCTATGATATCTCCGGTTCGTATGGCTACATGCACTAGGACCCATTTATGGGGTAACACTGGTCCTATATAGCCCGTGGGTGGTTTTAGGATGGTCAAGCTACATAACCCAGGTTAAGGTTTTAAATGCATGCTAAACCCAATTTCCTTTCCCGACATGGTATATATGTATATATGTATGTGATTGCATAAGGCTATTTACTTTGGTTTTGAATGAAGGCATTATTTTTTCCTTATTTCTAAGTACATGCTAGCGTTCACCCGCTAACCCGTCTTCGGGATCTGTATCCCCACACGATGCAGGAACTGGCCATACTACTTCTCCTGCTCAGTGACTTAGATTCGGGTACAACATCTGTGTCAGACTGAAGTGGTGAGCTTACATACTCCGGAACACTCCATTTTCATACTATGGATTTCTTTTCATACTTTTGTTTATTTCTTGGACTTTGGTTTCAGCTATGCTTGGGGTCATGTCCCGATTAAATGTTCTTTATTTTTGGTTAGAGGCTGTGTGACTACTTTAGGCATGGGCGGTGTCGGTATTGGTGTCAGCCTTGGCATTGGTATTGGTATTAGGGCTGACACCGGTTGGATATTTGATTGGATTGTTAGTTGGTTATGGTTATGGATTCTTTTATTGTCTTTGAGTATTAACTATTTTATCTTGTTATATGTTCAGAATTCATTTGACATAGGGTACAGGGCGGTTATGGTAGGGTATTGAGGGTAGTCTCTGATCCCGATTGGACTTGAGGCACCCGATACAACTAGGCCCTGGTTTGGGTCGTGTCATGAAAATAGGCATGATCCTTTTCAGTCTCAACTCTACCACCCTTTCCAAGACCTACATAGTATGATTCAACAACTTGATACTCCCAAAGTTGTTGCAACTCTGAATGTCCCCCTTGTTCTTATTTAAAGAAACCATCGTACTCCATCCCCATGCTTCTGGAATCTTTACCGCCCTAAAATGGTGTTAAACAATCTCTTCAGCCACTCTAAACCTACCCCACCAGTGCTCTTCCAAAAGTCCACCAAAATCTTGTTTGGCCCAGTCGCCCTGCCCCTACGCATCCTGCGAATAGACCCCTTGATATGCCTACAATAACTATAATCGTAACTCTTATCTGAGTTCTCCAAGTCCCCCAGCACGAAACCTTTATCCCCCTCGTCATTCAAAAGTCTATGGAAATAAGATTGTCACCTCTTCCTAATGAGGGCATCTTCCACTAACACTTTGTCATTCTCCCCCTTAATGCACTTCACTTGGAATACCATAAGAAAGGAAAAAAGTTTTAGTATATGAATTTGTTTGAAAACTAAAAGAAAGACTAAAGTATACCATAAGGAAAATGTTATTTTTAAATTATAAAAACTTTTACTCCCTCTATTTTAATTTATTTATTTCGTTTTGATTTAGCACAAAGTTAAAGGAAAAGTAACAAGTATTTTTGAATTTTGTGGTCTTAAACTAAAATATGTAGAAAGAACCAAAATATCTGTTGATCTTATTGTCTTAAACATATCACGTGGAAAATTAAAATTAACCCAAGAAAGAAAACAAACATTTTTTTAAAACGAACTAAAAAATAGGACAAAAAAATTGAAACAAATATATAATTTAATATTTTAAAAATATTAAAAAATAATCAAATTATACCAATAACTAATATATGGTACAAATAGACAAAAAACAAAAATAGCAAAAAAAAATTATAAGTATAAATATTAATATAGTTTGGGCCCGGACTTAGTAGGAGCAAAAGAGTAATTCTCAAGAATAGATCCAAATTGGGGTGACCTCAAATTTTAGCCCCAAATAAAAAAACTTCCTTAAAATAGTCTTTACCTATTGACTAATATTCTTTTGGACTAAATTACCCCTGATCAATGTAGTAAATTACATAAATGATTCTCATAATGGATAACAACTCCATATTTATATCTTTCAACTTTCATTTTTTTCTCCTTTTAATTTTACTTTGATTTTTATTTTTCCTTTATCTTTTTGTTTTTGATTTTTTTCAACCCTTACTTTTTTCTTTTTTCCTCTCAACTTTTTTTTTTCTTTTTATTTCACTTTGATTTTTTATTTGTTCTTTCCTCTTTTTTTTTGTTCTTTTTAGTTTTTCTCAATCCTTACTTTTTTTCTTTACACCTCTCAATGTCTACTTTTATACCAAAAAAAAATTATTTTTCTTTGATCTTTATGTTTCTTTTTCTTTTTTTTTTAAATTTTCTCAACCTTTTTTTTTATTTTATCTTTTTTTTATCAACGTTTATTTTTTTCCACGCTCTCTCAACTTCTAAATTTTCTTTAATTTTTATTTTTAATATTTTTTCATTTTTTTCCTTTTCCGTAATTTTTATTTTATTTTTGTTCTTTTCTTCGATTTCTTCCATTCAGTTACATCCCATGAACAAGAGTTGACACTATTATATTATAAAAGCAAGACTTATGACTTTCAAACAACAAGCTACATTTCATGGACAAGAGTTGACACTACCACATTGTAGAGGCAAGACTTATGACTTTCAAACGAAAAGTTATGTTTCATGGGCAAGAGTTGGCACTACCACATTGTATTTGATTTATGAGATATTCTACAACTCTTACCTTAGAGGCAAGACTTAGCTTAGGACTTTCAAACAATAAATTATGCCACACGGGCAAAAAGTTGACTCTACCACATTATGTTTTCATTTATGAAATGTTCTACAACTATTTCCTTAAAGGCAAGACTTAGCTCAAGGACTTTCAAACTACAAATTATCCCCCACGGGTAAGAGTTGACTCTACCACGTTATGTTTTCATGTATGAGATGTTCTACAACTATTGCCTTAGAGGAAAGACTTAGCTCAAGGACTTTCAAACTACAAATTATGCCCTACGAAAAAGAATTGACTCTACCACGTTATGTTTTCATTTATGAGATATTCTATAACTGTTGCCTTAGAGGCAAGACTTAGCTCAAAGACTTTCAAACTACAAATTATGCCCCACGAGCAAGAATTGACTCTACCACGTTATGTTTTCATTTATGAGATGTTTTATAACTCTTGTCTTAGAGGAAAGACTTAGCTCAAGGACTTTCAAACTACAAATAATGCTCCACTAGCAAGAGTTGACTCTACCATATTATGTTTTCATTTATGATATGTTCTACAACTATTGCCTTAGAGGCAAAACTTAGTTCAAGGACTTTCAAACTACAAATTATGCCCCACGGGTAAGAGTTGATACTACCACGTTATGTCTTTATTTATGAGATGTTCTACAACTCTTGTCTTAGAGGCAAGACTTAGCCCAATAACTTTCAAATAATAAATTATGCCCCACAGGTAAGAGTTGATACTACCACGTTATGTCTTTATTTATGGGATGTTCTACAACTCTTGCCTTAAAGGCATGACTTATCCCCAAAATTTTCAAACAAGTTATGTATATTGGGCAAGAATCAATACTAAAATATTGTGTTTTTAACTTATAATATGCTCTATAACTCTTGTCTTAGAGGTAAGACTCATCCTAAGGACCATCAAACAATAACTTATGCCCCACGAGCAAGAGTTGACACCACCACATTGTGTATTGATTTATGAGATATTTTATAACTCTTCCCTTAGAGGCAAAACTTAGACCAAAGACTTTCAAGCAACAAGTTATGCCCTATGGGAAAGAGTTGATATTACCATATTGTGTTTGATTTATGATATATTCTATAAATCTTGCCTTAGAGGCAAGACTTAACCCAAGGACTTTCAAATAACAAGTTATGTCTCATGGGTAAGAGTTAACACTATCACATTATGTTTTGATTTAATAGATATTCTATAACTCTTGCTTTAGAGACAAGAATTAGCTCAAGGACTTTTAAACAACAAGTTACGCTCCATGAATAAGATTTGACACTACTGCATTGTGTCTTGATTTATGAGATGATTTATAAATCAAGGACTTTTAAACAACAAGTTATACCCCATGGATAAGAGTTGATACTATCATATTATGTCTTGATTTGTGAGATGCTCTATAACTCTTGTTTAGAGGCTCGAATTAGTCTAAGGGCTTTCAAACAACAAGTTATGCCGCATGGGCTAGTGTTGATACTACCACATCATGTCTTGATTTATGAAATATTCTATAACTCTTGCCTTAGAGACAAGACTTAGCCGACAAGTTATGCCCTATGGACAAGAGTTGACACTATCATATTGTGTCTTGATTTATATGATGTTGTATTAGTCTTGACTTTAAGACAAAACTTAGCACAAGAACCTCCCAAAAGAACAAGTTACGCCCAATGAACATGTGTTGACACTACCACATTATTTTTTTTATTTATGAGATATTCTATATCTCTTTCTTAGAAGCAAGACTTAAGGATTTTCAAACAAGAAATTATGCTCAACAAGCAAGACTTGATACTACCACATTGTGTCTTGATTTATGAGTTGTTCTATAATTTGTCTTAGAGGCAAAACATATATCCCAAAGAACTTTCTAACAACAATTCATGCCCTTAAATTTATTTTGATGTCAAAAAAAGAAGATCCCTTTGCGGATTATTCAATTTTTTATCTATTAGCAAAATATAATAAGAGTTGAGAAAAAAGAAAAACACGATCAAATAAAATAGAGAAATAAAAAAAAAGATTGAAAAAAAAAAGGCAAGTAAAAAATAAAGATTAAAAAAAAGTGAAGAATTAAAAAAATTGAAAAAATAAATAAAAATAAAGTTTGAGAAAAATGAGGGAAAAAAGAGAAATGATAAAAATCAAAAATAAAAGAAAAATAAAGGTTGAGACAAATGAATTAAAAAAAATGAAGAAATAGATAATGTTTGAGAAAAGAGAAAAAAAAAAGAAGGTTGAGTCAAATGAATTAAAACATGAAAATAAAATCAAAGGAAAAGAATAAAAAAGGTGAAAATAATAAAATAAAAATAGAATTTAAGAGACAAATGAGTATGAAAAGTGTAAAAATATTTGAGTTGTAGAGAGTAAAATTGTACATGTACTATAATAAAAAGGAAGGAGGGCTAGTCTTTAAAAAATTTTCTTCTTGAGGTCAAAAATTCAAAGTCACCCATTATTTGGGCTATAACATGTAATTTCCTAGGAGCCAAAGGCACTAGTATATTAATAAACTATAAAAATTATTACAAAAATATTTATAAGTTTGACATAAAATTATTATTTTTATAATGAATTAGATAATATATTATTTAAACATTATAACATAACATTTAAAAAAAAAACTATAAATAACACGATTATTAATTTTTATAATAATCAAATTGCGATTAGTTATGAAGATCAATTGATATAAAAAGTAAATAACACCAATAATAATAATTAGTTATTCCTTAATATAATTTTTCCATATTTAAGAATAGTCTTTTTAATAGAAATCTATAATCTATATCTATAATATATTAAAAGTGTGAAACCCTTTAGAAAAGTGATTTGAACTTTTTATCCTTCATTAAAAGATCCCCCTTTAGACAAAATTATCTTTTCATTATTTTCTTCAATTTATTATTTAATTGTGTTTATTATATTAACTAGACTCCTAAAATATATGAAACTTTTTTGTTATAGTTTACAGGTGGTAGATGAATGTCAGACGGTTTTGAGAAAATTTTTATGTAAAAGTTAGATTTAATGATATTGTTTTGATGTCTCTATCATCGTATTATTTCGTTGCAGTTTACAGGTGGTAGACGAATGTTGATCGGCTTTGACAATTTTTTTTGGTAAAGGTTAGGTTTAATTAAATAAATTCTCCAAAAGATGTTGAATTTAATTATTGTGTTCATCTTTATTATTTAAACAAATATCCTATTTAGTGTAACGTTATATTAAATTTAATTATCATATTCGTCTTTATTATTTAAATAAATATCCTATTTAGTGCAATATTTGAATTCATTAAAGTGAGGTACACGTGCAAGACGCGTATACCTAAACTAGTATGTATAATAACTGGGTTGAGTAGATAGAATTATGGTTAAAAAACTTACCTAAATCTATCATACTTAGAAAATATTTATCATTTATAGTAATATAATTTTAACACATGCAAGATTTATTTTTAATATATGGTGTAAATTTTTAAATCCTGACTAAAATTTAAACAACACCCGAAAGAATGATATCCGTGCACTTTGCGCCCCCTCACCCCCACCCCACCCCCACCCGCCACCCCTCCTCCCTTAATTTGCCAATAATGAGAAATGCAGGGAACACGTTTTCACATTTTATAGATTCAAACCCACACAAACCAGTGGTGCACTTTGCCTGAAAATTATGAGCCGCTCAAATGGAGCCATCTCATAACATAACATCGTTTTCAATTATTATTATTAGCCAAATAAAACCCATAAATGAAAAACTAACGACCAAGTAATCCCCAAAGTTGAAAGAAAGAATCATTCTTCGATGGCTTCTTTGATTAACCCACCTCTCACTCTGCCTCAAAACAAGGTGAAATTCACACTCAATATTTTTTTTTATCAAAGCTCTTTATTGGTTTCCAAAGACTTGTTGATTGTGATGCGCAGACCAAAAATTGTACTTTAATTTGAAAGCTTTCTCTAGTCTAATTTCTTTAAATGATATTTCTGCTGAAGAAGATGCAAAAGGTATTAAATAATTCGAATATCGCAAATAGAAAGTTGATGTTCATACTAACAACTAACGTTATTAGGATCAATTTCTGTCAATTAGGGAGTAGCTGTTACTGCCAAGTGAAACTTGATATGTCTCTTCTAAAGTAGGATTTTTCCCCATTCTTTGCAGCTTATGTAGTTGCTTATCCTAAAATTTGAACGAACTATTTTAACTTTTTGGTATAGAGCCCCTTTTTCTTTCTTCTGGTGTGATTGTTTTTCTATCAATACACTTGTGATCAAGAAGAGAATTCCCGAATGGAATGGGTGACGCCTATTCTCATCTCGTCTCCTCATTCCACTCCTATTTTACTGAAACAAGTAATGAGTAATCTATTAGTCAAGCTGCAATTAGTACAAAAATCAGCTAGCAAGGAAAGCTTGAGCTTTATTTTGGAGTAGATAGTTTTTGCCTTGTGTTTTACGAAGTTATAACTTTGAGCTCTTTCTTTTAAGAATTACTTTGTTGGAAGACAATACCACACCGAAGGCCTCCTTTTACTAGCAAATTGATTATAAGCTTAGAGCAATGGGTTGTGTCAAAAATCAAAATATAGTATCAAATAGGTTTTTCTTTGGCAGATAGACCTATAGCTTTGTGAAGGAATCATTGATTGTGTTTTTGTCTAAGATCTGAGACATTTTCCAGATTAGATGTGCCCCCAGTGCTTTGGTTTAATGTTAAAGAGTTCAACTTATGACGTGTGACTTAAGACAAATGTCACAAATTCGAACTCTGCCTCAGAAAAAAAGCCCGGCATTTTAGCGGAGAAGGGTAGAGGGGCAGCCAGGCAGGCCCATCATCTGCGGAGTTTTGTGCTCTACATCATTGGCTCACGGGGATTTCTTGGTTAGTAAACAAAAATCCAGATTAGCTGGTTCTTTCCCATTCTTTATCAGGTCGAGTCTCACTATTATTCACAATTGTAATTAAAGAGTAGGAAATCATATTTAACTCCTTGTCAAAGAAAGAGAAACAGAAGAGAAAACGAAATTGGCATCTCGGTTGTTACCAAATTTAGACAAGACAATCTTTAAGCATATATCCACATATCAGGGTGGAAAACAGTATTCTGTTCTTGAATTAAAAAAGCTCATCTATTTTGTGCTTTATATGTGGCAAAGCTTTCTGCTTGCGACCTCCAAAGCAGCTTCTGCCTTCTATGTAATTGGAGATGGGAAAAACAACAATAACAATATACCCAATATATTCCCACAAGGTGGGGTGTGGGGAGGGTAGAGTGTTCGCAGTCTGTACCACTACCTCAAAGGTGAGATAGAGTGGTTATTTCCGACATGCCTCTAGCTCAAGATAAAAACAGTCTAGAAAAAGACATAGTATAAGAACAAGAAGCAATAGGTAGTAACAAAACAAACAGATAGTAACTGAAACAAGACTACCACAAAATAATACTACAATCAATCTACCCGAAACAACAAACATCACCAAAACTCCAAGAACAAGACACTACAAGCGTGGCACTATGACTACTAGCACGTATAACAGAACAACGCATTCCTACCTACTAGCATGGACACACCATTTTATTCCATTGTGCTTGCTATTTTTCTTTTTTCTTTCAATTTTTTGTTTGAAATAGCATTTTATGATGCTTTTAATTATCTGATACGCCAATCACACTTTGTATTTTCTTACTAATGGATGGCTCAAGAATGATAGAAAAGGCAGCTTCATCTGTACCACTATTGATGCGTTTGTTCATTGTTTCTTTCACTTTGTTGGTTTTCTGGATATGTTCTTAAAAAACCCTATATTCAGCTGAACCCTGGGGGTGTCCTAGCTGTATCTACCAGTGGAATAACAAACAAAATTTTTCAACCATCTTCAACACGATGGAACCACAGGCGTTGTTTGTTGATGAGAGCCAAAACATCAGTGGAAATGGATATGCTTGCAAAAGAATCTGTAGGCACCAACGCTGTTGATAATAAGGGTGATGTTTCTTTTCCATCTTAAGCAACACACAGTAAAAATTTTCATTGTATTTCTCTATATTCCTCGGTATCTTCCTTCATGAAGTAGCTATAGTTGAGGAATCCATGAAATCTTTTGTGGTCCTTTGATCATGCATGCTATTTGGTACTAGTTTTATTCCATGTGAAGAGAATAAGTGAATCTTTTCCTACTAGTGTAATTCTAAATTTGAATAGACATGGACATAAGGATAACTGTACCAAACACAAGTTGGAGCTGTGATATTCTTGTTCAAGATTTTGATACAATGTGAAGTGACTACAATTTCTTAGTTGTTCAGCTTAAGGGTACATAAGGTGACATGGTGAATACACATCTTATTGGTAATTTTGTACCATCTTTCAAGGTCTTAGTTTCATATGGGATGTATGATTACACCAAAACACTTCCACATGGATTATTTGATCACAGAATATATAATGGGAAGATTGTTAGGCCAAATTGGTCTTCTAACAAATTGGTCCAGTGTACCTGATTTTCAATTATTATTTTGATTTAATGCAGATTTTGGAGTTGTAAGCATGCACCACGTTGGAGTACTATGTGAAAACCTTGAGAGGTCATTGGACTTTTACCAGAATATTCTTGGTAATCACACTTCACTTTCTAAATGGATGGTTTACAGAGGAAATACATAATTTCATAGTTTTAAAAGTTCATGAATGATCAGGACTAAAAATAAATGAGGCAAGACCACATGACAAGCTTCCCTACAGAGGTGCTTGGTTGTGGGTGGGTACTGAGATGATACATCTAATGGAGCTTCCAAATCCGGATCCCTTAACTGGTCGGCCCGAGCATGGGGGAAGAGATCGTCATACTTGCATAGCAATTCGCGATGTGTCTAAGCTGAAAGCTGTTCTTGATAAAGCTGGTATTTCATTTACCTTATTCCCTGTTTCACCTGCTGACTTGAAAATGGCAAAAGATACTCTGGACATTTATTCAGCTATTTGTTTTCCTTTTCAGGCATTCCCTACAGCCTTAGTCACTCTGGGAGACCAGCCATTTTCACTCGAGACCCAGATGCTAATGCACTAGAATTTACTCAAGTTGATGCTTGATAGGATGTGGACTGCTTGCTCTCTAATTGTAATCCTTATGTACACTTTTTTAAATTATTGGATAAATAGAGAAAATATAACAATCCTTTGCAAAATGCATAAAGTTGAACTCTTACCAATCATTACTTACACAGTTGCAATCATCAGAGCTTCTCCCGCCTTCATTCTTTTTGTGTCCTTAGTTCATTTTGTGAAAGGGGACAAACTTGACTTATAATGTAGAATCAGAAAAAAGACCATATTCAAATTCACTAAGATGTGAGTATCTGATTGTGATGGAGTTAAAGCATTTTAATATTAGTATAATATTAATTTGCTTTTCATTGTCTTTACCAAAATGTAATATGTTGAATATTGGCTTTACCTCCTTTCCATTTTCTTAACGGAGGAGGATTTAAGATTTCTAGTTAAGTGTATGTGTTTCATACGTGTATATGATAATAATAATAAATATATATAAAAAATAAATTACTATCATTTATATCGAGCAATATATTTGATCCACCTTTAAAAGTTTCACTATTATAAATCAGATTCACTTAAAGTCACTTAAGGCTGATTTTTTGATAGAGAAAAACTTACTCATTTCTCTTTTTTCATACTATTCACATCAGGACAAGTAAAATTACATTCTATGTCATGTGCCTTTTCATCCAACACTAATAATTATAAATTTTGAAACAAATATATGAACAAAATATTTTTTTTTTAAAGGATATGTTGAAATATTAATTATCGACACTTAAAACATAAATCGAGCGATGCAAATTATTCCTAGCGTCTATCTCTAAGAACCTGTCGGAAGATCAAAATTGATTATAAATTTGATTTGTTAATTCATGAAATCTCTAATTTCCATTTTTTTTTTATCTTCTAGTCAACTAATGACTTTGTTTAATAGTTGTTTGACACTATGATTTGTTTGTTATCATGACAAGTCACAATTCTCACTTTATTTTTCTCTCCATAGTTTTTTATGTAAGTATGATTCCGACAAAAGATTAGTAACTTGAATTACGCCTTAATAAGAAATAAAGCTAATATGAATAAGAAATAAAATTTAGAACAGAAAAAAAATACCTTAAATTCACTCATAATCGACATGAAGTGTCGTTCACACGCTTCACATAAATCTTTGTTCATCTGCACAAAGATATTAAAAATCAATCAATAATGATTTATTTACAGAGATAAATACAAATAATTTTAAAATATGAAAAAAAATTCATCTTAAAAATCAAAGGTTCTTTAATTTTGCCAAGCCTAATTTAAATCAACAACAACAAAAAAAAAAAGAACTTATTTTGAAGGTAATTTTTTTTTTTTTAAATGGGCAACATAAAAAATCCAGAGAGAAAAATTCATATTTGCAAAAAAAAAGAGGGGGGGAGGGGGGCGGGGACGGGGGTGAAAGGGAGAATTGAATTTGGAGAAGTATATGTCAAGCCTATATATTTAATTAAAATAAAATGGGATTCCTTCTGTATATTTTGAGACTGTTAATTTCTCTCCATATATTTAAGGACTCACATATATTTTAACATTGATATATTTTACACAATTTAAGATTCTTAATTTCTTTTTATATATTTATTGTATCAGGATTCTTTTCATATATTAGGAGTCCTTAATTTAATAATATAATAATTGAATAAAAAAAGTGAAAAGATGATTTTATCTATTGCATACTGTTTTAATGAATGACAAAAGGTTCAAATCATTTTTCTAAGGGTCTTCACACTTTTAATATATTCTAGGGGTTAAAATCATTTGCACCCCCGAACTTTGTTGTAAAAATCAAATACCCTCCTCAACTTTGAACAATAATCATTCTCCCTCCTTTTTCTTATTTGATTTTTCAAAATACCTACTTTACTCTTGTATTTATATCAACATTTGATTTTTTTTTTTAAATAAACTTTTTTATAAACACAATTTTTATTTTTTAATTTATATAACATATTTTCTATAAAAAGTTAAACGTTATTTTTTAGATGAAAAAATAAAAGTGAAAAATATTAATTGTGTATATAAGTTAATGACATTCTATAACGAAATAAATGAGCAAAATAATTAAAATTAATTTTATTAAAAATAAAAATTCTAATATCTATTTATAGGTGAAAATAATAGGTAATTATATTTTTATAAATATATTTCAATGCAGGTAATACAAATTAATTAATAGTCGAGGGTCCTTCGAAAATAACTTCTCTACCTCCACACGGCAGTGGTAAGGTTTGCGTGCCCCTACCCTCCACATACCTCACTTTGGGGATTTCACTGGGTATGATGTTGTTGTAGATCTATATTTATTACAAATCAAATGATTATTGTTAATGAATTTTAAATTACAATTTACAAAATAATTCATATTGACAACTAAAACTCGTTTATCTATATAGATATTAAAAAACAAGAGTGAATCAAAGTATGCATCTACATACATAATTATATACACACACATATATACTTAATACCTATAATATAAAAATTTTGAATGTAAAAAATATCATTAGATTTTGTAATTAATTTATAAAAGAATTTACTAATAATGTAAATGAATTTAAATAAAAATGATAAATACATCGATTATGAAAGATAAATATATATAATATAAAAAATATTATATAAACAGAAGATTAAAAATATTAAGGGTAAAATAGGTATTACATAGTGAAAATGGGGAAATGATTGTTGCTCAATATTAAGGGGGGTGTTTGATTGATTTTCGCCCCAGTGAAATCCCTTAAGTGAGGTATGAGGAGGGTAGGGATACGCAAACCTTACCACTACCTCAGGGAGGTAGAGAAGTTGTTTTTGAAGAATCCTTTACTATTAATTAATTTGTATTACCTGCATTGAAATATATTTATAAAAATATAATTACCTATTGTTTTCACGTATAAATAGATATTAAAATTTTTATTTTTAATAAAATTAATTTTTATTATTTCGTTGTAGAATGTCATTAATTTATATACTCAATTAATATTTCTCACTTTTATTTTTTCTTCTAAAAAAAACTTTTAGCTTTTTATATAAAATATGTTATATGATTAAAAAATAAAAATTGTGTCTATAATTAATTTTTTTTTTAAATTCAAATATTGATATAAATACAAGGGTAAAGTAGGTATTTTAAAAAATCAAATAGGAAAAAGGAGAGAGAATAATTATTGTGAAAAATTGAGAAGATTGTTTGATTTTTACAACAAAGTTAGAAGTGTAAATGATTTTAACCCTATATTATAGCTACTTAAATGACTTGACATTTTGTTTCAGGCATTACTCCATTTATTTGGAGTTAGTGGCATTGCCTTTATTCACATTTTAACTCCATCCGTTTTTTTGTTTTTTTTTTTTGTTGTTGGAATGCATGTCACTACTTTATTGTCTTAATACCATGGTGGCACCAACCAACGTTGCATGGCTGAAAACTTTCAGCTTTCAACTCTTATTTATTTGGTGATATTATAAGTCTTAGTTACATGTAACTTTTGTAACCTTTAAGTCATTATTCTTTCATTTTAACTATCCCTTATTTATTTTTATTTATTGCATGAAAGATTTTTTTTTCTATACATAGAGGTGGTCTTGCGTATTTTTTCAATGCACAAAAAATAAAGTTCATAAAAGTTTGTTAAAAAGAGAGTTTATTAGTTGAAGGGAGGTGTTCTTTTTTTGGAGTTTTGAACTCAACTCTCGCTCTGAGTTGTTGAGTTGTTCATTGTGAAAAGGCTGTTGTATTTTGAAGAAGACAAATAAAGAAGATTACTGCTGGACCGGTGAAATCATTTGCTGCAGTGGGCTTGAATCTCGTTAAAGAGAGTGAGATATTTGTGCCTCAATCAAGAATAAGATTCTTGTATTTTCTTCATTTGTGTATTTTCAGTTGTAATTTTATTATAATTTTACCAACAATTCTAAGGAGATTCTATGGCAACAATTGAAAAAATCGCGAATGTCAAGATGAGAGATCTTAACAAGTCATTCTGGTTCAACGATACTCATTTCAAGAGGTGGAAGGGTAAAGTGCTTTTCTACTTAAGTCTTCTCAATGCTTCTTGTGTGTTAACTGAGAAGAATCCAAATAAAGTAGATAACTTTTTCATGAGTGATGAAAAACTTATTTCTCTTTAAGAGAAAGTTGAAAATACGATGGAAACTCCTATAAGTGTCGGTATTTTTTCCTTGATTGTCTATCTGATAATGTTTATGATTATTATGATAAAACTTACTCTAGTGCAAAGAAAATTTGAAAAGCATTGCAGAGTAAGGCCTCATTTGTTTGCACTTAATGGAGGTGTGAATCTGAATGGTTCAGACTTCAGACCATTAAATGCATTTGTTTTTTATTAAGATTTTAACTCTTAATAGGTTTGAATAGGTCTTAATCATTCAGATCTAGAACCAAGTCTTAATAGGTCTGAAAGGATATTCTGGTGTTGGATAATATTCACCACTCTATTCATATTCAGCAGTCATCACCACTAACCACCTCTGCCACCGTCACCATTGTCAACTACCACCCAGCACCACCAACCATCTCCACCATCACAACCACCATCGACAAAAAAATACTGCTATCACACTTACTACCTCTTTTATTTTAATTATATTCACTGCCACCACTGCCATCAACAACACCACAATCAGCAACCACTATCACAACTAGCACCACCACTAACTACCATTAATACATCACAACCTCTACACATTCTTTGACCGCCACCACCATTGTCACTAGTAACGCAACCTCTACCACCACTTCAACCAGTACCACCGCTACAATTTATCTCTACTAATAACTATCTCCACCATCACAACAAATAACATCTCCAACTAGCACCAACATATCGTCAATCATCATGTATTCATGTTTCAGCAAGCATAATCAACACCTTAAACTACTAACATCAAGCAACGTCACATCACAACCACCACCACCACCATCAATCGACACCATCATAACAGTCACTACAATACCAACCATCACAATTATCACCACCAACATTATTAATCACTAACATCAATCATCGTCACCACAACCACCATCATAAGCCTTCTCCACTATCACTAACAAATATAAATATTTTTTCTCAATCAAATACTAATAATTTTGTTGCATTAAATTACATACTTTTTTAATAAATAATTAATTTTTTATTTGAATTATATTTTTTATTTTATTATGTATACATACAAATAAATTTTTTTTACACATTCAGATGTTGAAAAACAAATAGTCTTCATCATCCAGTTTTTAGATCTAGAGACAACATCTTAATCATTTATATGTATTTTCAGATTCATACGTCTGAATCTTAAAAAAAAAACAAATGGAGCCTAAGTATAACATCAAGGTGTCTGGAGCAAAAAAGTATGCCGCTAGCAAATTTTTTTATTTTCAAATGGTGGACAACAAATCAGTGGTAGACCAACCTCAAGACTTTATAATGATTGTTGGAGAGCTCAGGCCCGATAAAGTCAAAATTGGAGATAAACTTATTGTTTGTGGCATGATAGATAAATTTTCTTCTTCTTGGAAGGAATTTCAAAAAACTATGCGCTACAAGCAAAATGAAACTGCTCTTAAGACTTTGATAATGAGAATCTGCATGGAAGGAGAGGCAAGGGGCCAAGAAGCACTTTTACAAATAGAAGAGAATAACATCACACTAAAGGTAAATTTAACTACTTCAAATAAAGCTACCCCTAAAACTAGCAAAAATACCACCTTGAAGCCTAAAAAGAAACAATTCAAGAAATATGATAGTAGACATCCCAATGACAATAATGGTGAAAATAACCAAGCAAAACATTAATATGTTCAAGAAAAGAGACCATGCTTTGTCTGTTGCAAAAGTGGGCATATTGCTCGATTTTGTAAATTTTAGAAACATGACCCTACACCTCAGACAAATGTTATCGAAGAACCATTTGTGACCGTGATAACAAACATAAACATGATGGAGAATATTGATGTATAGTGGGCTGACTTTGATGCAAACCGTGATGTCTGTTATGACAAAGATTGGTTTAAAAATATATTTCTTTAGAGGAGCCCAAAATAAAAAATGCTTAGAGATTCTCACACAACTCAAGTGCTTGGAATGAGAAATATCGAGTTGAGTTTTACTTCTGGAAGGGTATTAATTTTAAAAGATGTACTTTATATCTAGTTTTCTTCTTAATAAAGTAGACTTCAAATAGATTATTGAATCTAATCGATATGTAATTGTGAAAAATAATATTTTTGTAGGAATGGGGTATACTTGTGATGGGATGTTCAAGTTGAATGTTGAAATGAATAAAATATCTACTTCTGTTTATATACTTTTTTCTATTAATTTTTGACATTCTCGTTTATGTCATATAAATAATCATTATCTGAGAATCATGAGTAGTTTAGGATTAATTCCAGTGATTAAAAAGAATTTTAAAAAATGTGAGGCTTGCAATAAAGTCAAAATCACAAAAAGGCCTCATTTTCAAGTTGAAAGAAAAGCTGATTTATTAGAATTAGTTCACACTGATATTTATGAAGTTGGAGAAATTTTAACTCGTGGAGAAAATAAATATTTTATCACTTTCATTGATGATTTTTCTAAGTTTGCATATGTTTACTTAATGAAAAATAAAAGTGATACTTTTGAGAGTTTTAAAACTTTTCTCCGTGAAGTTGAAAATCAATTTGGTAGAAAATAAAAAGAATCAGAAGTGATAGAGACCGTGAATATGAGTCACATGAGTTCAATTCTTTTGTTAGATCATTGGGTATAATTCATGAAACTACTTCTTTTTATTCGCCTGCATATAACGGTGTAGCGAACAGAAAAAATAGAGCTTTGATTGACCTAACTAATGTCATGTTAATTGAGTCTTGTGCACTTTTAAATCTTTAGGATGAAACTCTTTTGACTGTTTGTTATGTGTTGAATTGTGTGCCTCATAAAAAAAATAAATTAACACTTTTTGAGTTGTGGAAAGGTCATAAGCCAAATTTAAGATATCTAAGAGTTTGGGGTTGCTTACCTTATGCAAGTTTAATGGATCCCAAGATCTCTAAGTTGGACAAAAAAATTACTACTTGTGCTTTTCTTGGTTATACTTCAAATAGTACATCTTATAGATTTTTTAATCTTGAAGATAGTATTATAATAGAATCTAATGTTGCTATTTTCACAAAAATAAATTTCTTTTTGATTCTAAAAATAGTGGGGGTCAAAGGACTGAAGAAAATATTTTGTCATTATCTAGTTTTTCCACTTCTATTTTGAAAATCAGAGAAAATGATGATTTTGAGTTAAGAAGAAGTTAACAAGCTAGAGTAGAAAAAGATTTTGATCCTAATTATTAGGTTTTTAACGTTGAAGATGCCACTCACTTTAAAAGAAGTATTGTCTTCACATGATGCTATTTTTTGAAAAGAGGTTGTAAATGATGAATGGAATCCCTAATTTTCAACAAAACTTGAAAGTCAGTTGATTTACCATCGGATTATAAAACAATTGAATGTTAATAGGTCTTAAAAAAAAAATTAAAATCGGATGGATCTGTTGATAAATACAAGGTTAGACTAGTGGCTAAAGGTTTTAAGCAACTAGAAGGCCTAAATTTTTTTGATACTTTTTCTTTGGTAACTAGAATTACATTCATTAGACTTTTAGTTGCTACTGCAATAATTTTTAATTTATAAATTCATTAAATAGATGTAAAAATTATTTTTTAAAATGGAGACCTAAATGAGGAGATGTACATAGAATAGATCGAGTGTTTTGTTGAGGCTGACCAAGAAACCAAAGTATGTAAACTTACTAAATTTCTATATGACTTGAAACAGACACCTAAGCAATGGCATGAAATATTTAATTCTTGTCTGATTGATAATGATTTTAAAACAAATGAGTGTGATAGATGCATATATCATAAGTTTTGACATAATTCGCATGTTATTTTTTACCTATATGTTGATGATTTATTGATCTTTGGCTCAAATAAGAATGTTATTGGAGAAACTAAAAATATTCTTGTCACACCCCTTTTTCGCCCGAAGGGATCGAGTCGAAGGGTTGTTTCAATTAAAGTGATGATTTTGAATAGGGATTATTTTATTTACAGAGTCGTCACTTGAAATTGAGTTATGGTGTTCCAAGTCACCCTTTTTGAATCCCTAGTCAAAAGGAAATGACTTTTTTACATGGTCTGCGAAAATAAAAGACCAGATAAGGAATTCTGTTGACCGAAGGGAAGGTGTGAGGCACCCCTCAAGTTCCGTGGTTTAGCAGTCTTTTTCATTGACTTATCTTGATTTAAACTATTTTGACCAATTATGTTAAGACCTAAATTCGCTCATTTTATTTAAAACTAGTCTATTATTTTATGTTAAATAAATTAATGAAAATTAATTTTAAAAAAATATTTATCAAGGTGCATTATTGCATCCTTGAATTTTTAAATGTCTCAAAAAGATGCGTACGCAATATTCTTAATTAGAATAAAAATTAATTATTTTATATTCATCTACCGTTTAAAAAATTACTTATTCGGAGTGTTACCTAACTCTAAAAGTAAGCTTGAGCGAAAATCTTTAAAGCAATTAACTAATTTAATAAAATAATTATCAAAATTTATTAATAACGATGAATGAAAAATAAAAAATAAACAAAATAAAACAAATGATAATAAAAAATATATATAAAGATACCCATGTCCATTTTAAACAAAAAGTTTCTTTTTAATTTTTTTTTTTTTTGCTATTTATAAACCAAAAGAACCATATCGATGTAAGTCACACTTGCATTTTCCATAAATTGATAATTTATCTTTCAGTTGAAAGAAAACCCAAAAAAAAAATACTCCTAATTCATATTAAATCTTTACAGAGAAAACCGTTAAACAATGCCAACAGGAGATATACCAAATAAAATTGAAAACTTTCGAAATTACATAAAGTGCGCCTAAATCCCGTCTCTAAGCACAAGATGATTTCTTTAATCTTGGAAACCGATTCATTTATGGCGTCGCGGCGGCAGTACCATGTCGCTAACGAAATTTGCGGATTTCGCCGATTTTAATGGGGATTTCCGGCGAGTTCCGTCCAGATCTGGCCGGAGTTGGTGGTCGCCAGTGATGTTTGCTCCGACGGTGACCATGGCTGGCCGGATTTCACAAAAAGAAAAAAAAAAGAAAAAGGTAGGGGTAATGACGATGGTGGATTCCGGAAATGGGTGTGCCGGCGATGGGTGAGCGTGGGGAGGTGCCGACTGTGTGCGCATGTACAGTGCATGTATTTTTTTTTTTGATTCCGGCGAAATTTCGCCGAAAAAAGCTTGCATGACCAACCTATTTTCTTCTCATTATCCTATTGTTTTCTCTCCTTCGTCTCATTCATTTTTTTTTACTCACTGTTTTTACTTTGCGACGTTTGTACTATGAGTGTGTTGGAGTCCCTGTATTGTGTGAAACAGTGGCTGTGAATGATGTGTGATGTATGAATATGTTATTTTCTGTGGACAAGCATATAAAAATTCAGCAATTTAAAATACAACATATAGTAATGAATAAATTCACATAATAAATCATATACACATACTGAATAATACGTGAAAACTATTTAAACAAACTTCATTCATGTTTTATCTTTTAATAAAATTTATACAATAAATAATGTAGGATTAAAAAGGAACCTGTATAATGAGCTAAATAGAAGAAAATCCGAAATCGTCTCTGACAACCCGAACGTAAATGTGAAACTCAAATCACCACTCTTTCTCTGTTTTGATTTTCTCTTTTCTGGATCCACGTTTTTGGTTATCTCTCACTTTCTGTGTTTTTCTCTCAAAATCTGATAGTGTTAATGTGTTTTTTTTTTTTTGGATTTCTGATAGTGAATCTTCCTAGAATCTTGTACTTAAATAGGGAAATTTGGGAGGAGTAGTTTAGGGGAATCTGGGGGAGTAGTTTAGGTAGTTTATGATTCAAATTGAATATTTTTTTTTTAATTTAGAATAAACAATAGTAATAATAAATATTTATTAATTTTTATATTTAAGAAAATATAATAAAGGTTTATAAATAGTCTAAAAATAATACAATTAAGAGAGTACTAAAACTACTAACTTATTTATTTAAAAAGAAACATATTTTTTTGTATTATTATTATTTTTTAAAATTGGTATAAAATAAAATAATATTCTAAAATTAATTTCATTTAGTTATTTATTTTTTAACTAAAATTTTACTGAAAATAAAATAATAATTAAAATAATATCGAATCAAATATAAATATTTAATATCGAAAAATATATATATTACACTCAGAAAGGATAAAAAATCACGTATCTACAATTCTTAGAAGCTATTTAGATATGAAAGATCTTGGTGAGACAAATTTTATTTTAAGAATAAAAATTACTAGAACATGTGATGGAATTTTTCTTGATCAATCACATTATGTTGAGAAAATTTTGAAGAAATATAATTTCTTTGATTGCAAGCATGTTGTAATTCCTTTTGATTCTAGTGTTCACTTGTTTCCTGTTGAAAGTGAAAATGATGTAATAAATCAAAAGGAATATGCTATCATAATTGAAAGTTTGAGATATGTGACTAATTGCACTAAACCAGATATTATATATGCAGTAGTAATACTTAGCAGATTTACCGGCAAATCAGGTAATGAACATTGATATGCTATAATGAGAGTAATGAGATATTTAATTGAAATAAAAACTTGTGGTTTGTTCTATAAAAAATATCTTGTTGTACTTGAAGGTTTTTGTAATGCGGAATGAAACACTTTATCAGGTGATTCCTTATCTACTACTGGTTATATTCTTACTTTGGGTGGTGATACTATTTGTTGAAAATATAAAAATCAAATTATTATTGCTAACTTTACCATGGAGGCTGAACTAATTGTTTTAGCTTCAGCTGGTGAGAAAGTGAATTGGTTGAGAGATTTATTATTTCAAATACCTTTTGAAAAATCAATTTCTTTTATTTTAATTCATTGTGATAGCATTGTTGTAATTGGTAGAGTTCAAAATCATTATTATAATGATAAATCCAGACCTATAAGGAGAAACACAGTAATGTGAGATTATATTTGACAAATGATACCTTTAATATTGATTATGTCAAATCTTGTGATAATCTTGCAGATCCATTGACTAAGGACTTAGCTAGAGAAAAGGTCTGAAGCACATCGAGGGGATGAGATTGAAACCTATAAATTCTTAAGTAATATGTGAGGAAACTCAACCTAGGGACTAAAGATCATATAATCAGGGTCAATGGAAAAAATGAATCACATGATGACTTGTTGTGAAAAATGCATTATTTTTTTAATCTCTCCCTATGTTGTGAGTGCATTTACATGTAATGATTGTGAGGTTGAGTTTAAAAAACTCTTAATAAAAATCTGTAGCTCGTACAAGTGAGGTGTTAAAATTACAGGAGCACTCTCGACAGATTTCACCTATGTAAGTGTGGAGATAGGTCACTTCCTATGAGAATTAGGCTCATTTTCAAAGACACTCATGAAAATCGGAATAGCACAAGGCCATAATGTGTGGGCTATAAAGCTCGTGTAAACACCTTGACTATTATGTGGAAGCAATACATTTTTATTTTCCTTAAGTAATCATAGTTCAAGTTTGAGATCACTACGACTCTAGAGAAAAAATTAATATTTTATTGAGTGAAGGTTTAATATGAAGCACACCTTTATTATGGATGGTAGTCTTCCTTCAACAAGTATACAATCTTATTAATATTAAAATGGGTGTAGGATTGATGGAGTTGAACATTTTAATATTAGTATAATATTAATTTGCTTTTCATTGTCCTTACCATAATGTAATATGCTGACTATTGGCTTTAACTCTTCTTCATTTTCTTAACGTGGAAGGATTTAAGATTATACTTAAATGGCTGACATTATTGTTTCAGGCATTACTCCATTTATTTGGAGTTAGTGGCATTGCCTTTATTCATATTTTAACTCTACCCGTTTATAGTTTTTTTTTCCTATTTATTGTTGAAATGCATGTCACTACTTTATTGTCTTAATGTCATAATGGCACCAACCAACGTTGCATGGCTGAAAATTTTCAGCTTTCAACTCTTATTTATTTGGTGATATTATAAGTCATTTAATCTTAATTCTTTATAGTGGTAGAATATAGTGATTAGTGTCCTTAGTTACATGTAACTCTAACCTCTTGGCCATTATTCTTCCATCTTAACTACCCCTTATTTTTTTTTTTCATTTCATGAAAAACTTTCTCTTCTATAAGTAGAGGTGGTCTTGCATATTTTTTTATTGCACAAGAAATAGAGTTCACAAAAGTTTGTAAAAAAGGAGTTTATTAGTTGAAGGGAGGTATTCTTTTTGTGGAGCTTTGAACTCAAATCTTGTCCAGAGTTGTTGTGTTGTTCTTTGTGAGAAGGTTGTTGTATCTTTTAGGGGACAAGTGAAGAAGATTACTGCTGGACCGATGAAATCATTTGCTGCAGTGGGCTTGAATCTCCTCAAAGAGAGCGAGATATCTGCGCCTCAACCACGAAGAAGATTCTTATATTTTCTTCATTTATATTTTTTCAGTTGTAATTTTATTGTAATTTCACTAACATATTTTGTTATCCTTTAGGTTTTATATAATGTAAGATGATTTAAACATATACAAAATTTCACCTTTTTTGACCGACAAAAGGATTGAGAAAGAAAATTGTTAGACTTTGTGACCCAAATTCTCTTGATCCGGTCTTGAAAAGTTCGCGGTGCGATCTATATTTGTGATTTTTTATGGGGTCTGTGGTAGTAGCGTAGGGATTGGGTTTAGGATTTATTTGTACGCGCGAATTATATAAATGCATTTAGTGGGTCGGTTTTAGACGTAATATATATACGTCTTTGAGACTACGTCTCCATTGTTGTACTCCTCTCCATTATAGTGAAAATCCTTCTCTCCTGCCCGTAATTTTTTTCGCAAGAATTTTCACATAAATCTGTTTGTTCATCTTATTTTCTTTTGCTTGTGGTTTGCTTATTGCTGTCAGATTCTTAACAAAAATAATTCGCAAGATCTGAAGTATAATTGATGATAAACATTTACGTCCAAAATTCTTTATCCTTTTACTCCTTCATAGCCCACACAGCTATATAAGTTGTGGGATTATTAAAATCCATAGAATGGTTACTTTCCAATACTTCCAGCATGAGAACACCATTCTTGCAGGATTGCTCCACCTTTTTCCATTTCTCATCAGCCAAATCAAAAGAGGTTATGCTCCAAACCCTTCCCAAACTAAAACCAACAGTACTAGCCCAATGAAACTTCCTATTAAGAAGCTTAACTGCACTTAGGGGTGGCAAACGGGGCGGATTGAATTGGATTTGGACGAGTTAAATATGGATCGAGCAAAAATGATTTGGATTGCAATCCGCCCATAAAAATATGGGTAAATATGGATGTGGTCAAATATGCATTGGGTAAAAATGGTTCCAACCCACTTTAACTCCTAAAGTAAAAAACATAAAACTTCTATATCATATCAACTTGACTTATTTTTCATTTTTTTTAGTTTTTTTTTTCTGTCTCTTCTATATGTAGCCTCTAGTTTTATTTTTTTATTATTTTTATTTTTTTTTCATTTCTTTTTTTTTTCTCTCTCTTCTATCTCTAACCATTGCTTCTCTTTCTTTTTTCTTTTTTTTTCTTTTCCTTTTTTTGTCTCCTTTTTTTCTATTTTTTATTTTATTTTGTTTTTACTTCTTTCTTACTTTTTTCTTTTTTTGTTGAATTTTATGTTTCATATTTTTTTATTTTCGAAGAACATGATTAAGTCGAGTACAAATTATGGATGATGACTGAAATATCATAATCATTCAGTATGTTTATATTTACCATCATTTTTTTTCTTTTTCCTTTTCTCCTTTTTCATTATTTTTTCTTTTTGATTTTTTTTGTATTTTTTCTTCAATTCTTTCTTTACCCTTTTTTTTTTCTCTCTTCTATCTCTAACTTCTACCTCTCTTTCTTTGTATTTTTTTTTTCTATGTTTGGTTTTCTTCCCTTTTTATGATAACGAAAATACCCTAAGCGCATATTGATTTATATTCGCCCAACATTTATAATTTGTGTAAATACATTCAAGTGGACTCCACCTAATGGATAGATACAGAGATAGTATCCTGGAAGATCTTGGAATTACATTCGTCATACCAAATATCTTTAGCAGTTGCAAGAAGTAAACAAATCAAGGTTTCTGCGTACTTCCTACCTTGCCTGACCCTAAGCTCTTCGTTTTGTGCCTTACTTCTGCTCTAACGAGAACTCTAAGATAATGGAGTTAGAATTCGAATTTTAAGCTGGACTTTTCCATAAATCAAAAGCTATGTGGAACCTCTTCCATATATGAAATGGAATAAAGATGGACCAAGCTACTTAATGCAATTGTATTTGTATTTGTTTTTTAGACTTCCAACTTGTATTTTTATTTTATAGTTTGCACCGTCATATATATTTTATATAATTCGCACTTATATTTTAAAAGAACTGTTTTGTATTTGTAATTTATCTTTTACTGCACATTGTATTTGTATTTTGTGGTTTTATTTTGCTTGTATTTGTATTTGTATTCTATTTTCATTGATGAACTTGTATCTTTAAAGATCTATTTTATATTTGTATTTTTAAGTTGACCGTGTATTGTATTTGTATTTATAATTGCATTTTTTTGTATTTGCATTCGTAGTTGACAGTATCATTTGTATTTTTAAACAATTGAAAAAGAACAGTTATTTTTCTTTCTACGAACACTAATATTTATATATATTGATACAACTTGTATTTTACTGATATAAATTAAACAATACAAATAAAAATAATAAAATTATGCAAATACAATTGTTAAATTATACAAATACAAATGTTACATTTGTATCAAATGATACATGTTTATACAACTTGAACCATACGCATAATAATGATACTTGTTTCTATAAAAATATAAATGATAAATTTGATATACAAATACTAATGACACATTTGCATTGAATGATACATTGTATATTTATATATTTTAGTCTCAAAAAAATATAATTAATTCATACACTTATTTGTATATAAATACAAATGATAAATTGTACATATTGAAAACTAAGCTATTCAAATACAAATAATAAAATTATTTGAAATATATAGTATGATACAAATAAATTTAAAGTAAAAAAAATTATAAAATATAAAATGCAATAAAAAAAAGATGAGGAAAAAATATAAAAAAAGAAGAAAAATGACGAACCAAGAATGAAAAGGGGGAAAATGAAAATACAAAAAAAAAAAGAATGCGAAGAAAAAAGAAATAAAATTGAAAAGGAAAAAAATTGATGAAATAAAAGAAAGAAAAAAGTGTAAGAAACGAGTAAAAAATAAGTGGAAAAAACAAAAAAACAAAAAATAAAAAATAGTAAATTAAAGGAAAAAGGAAAGAAAAAAATAGTAAATTAAAGGAAAAAAGAAACTAGAAAAGAAAAAAAAACTAAAATTTTAAGCATAGGTAGGTGATCTCTGTGTTTAAATGGGTACCTGTTATAAATGTATTTACATTATAGTGAATGTCTATCAATATCTATCAAGATTTACTTTGATATCTATTAGGATTTGAAGCATCCGTCTTTTACTCAGACTAGAAGTAAATTTTCCCTATAAATAGAGGAGTTTTGTTCATTGTATTTACAATCTTATGATCTCTCATCTCTCAAGAGAAGAAATAAGAATTACTTTCTCTATTCTCTCTACTCTTCTTCTTTATTCTTTATAGTTTTATATAGTTTTATAACATGTTATCAGCACGAGACTCTGACAAACAAGGTGAGATTATAAATCTGAAGGATTTCAAGGTTAGTAATTCTTTATGTTATCTTTCTTTTGCTACTATTAATATAATTATTATTGGATTTGAGGAAAAATAATTGGTTTGGAACCATTTATATTTTAAATTTATTTCTCAAAAACAATATTATCAAAAAGGATGATAATATGTTGGGTTCAAGTCTCATCGATTCATGCCTAAGACAAATTTATATGGATAAGATGTTGAGTTTGAATCTCAATACACCATATTGATGATATTATGATGGCTAATGCAAAATAATGGGTGTTTAATGAAAAGTCATGAAATTCGACCCATTGAATATGCTCCATTCTATGAAGTGAATGTGGTAGCAATATATGATAAGTCTGAAATATGACAACTTACTTCATTCTTGAGGTGTATTTGGTAGCAATGCATAATATGTTTGAAAGAAGACAAGAGATTAAATGCACGAATATACGCGTGGAGAGACAATATGATAGTGATCATCAAAAGTGACGATATTTTCACACACTTATATGATTATAAGATATACTAGAGAAGAATTCTCTACATCATATGTATGCCTCGATTTGCTTCTGAAGTAGCAAAATCTTGAAAGAGGTTATAAGCTATCATAATTTGATAGGCTTAAGGCACGATTATATTCAATTCTTGGGGACTGAGAAACTTATTAATGCAAACGTGTACTTGATTGTGATTATATCACAACTCACCTACGAAAGAGGTTGAATAATTTTGAAATCTACTTCTAAAGTAGTAAATCTAAAATTTATTCATATAATAGTAAATCTGAAATTTACTAAAGCAAAAACACATATCATGGTAAACTTGGAGTTTACCAGATTAAAAGTTCATAAGTTGACTTGAACGATTGTGATATCCCGAACATGTGCATACTGAGTATTGAACATATATTGAAGAATTAGAAAATTCTTCATGAACTTTAATGTTGCTTGTTCTCATGATAAGTTGGTTGGACCAACTAATTTTGGGATTTGATCCCTCAAAATCTGAAAAGAATAAAAGGTGAATAAGGGTCCGTTCACCTATCATGTAATATGTTGAAAAGATACATCAATAAGATGATCACATGTATATTCATGGTCAACCTACATTTGACATTCATAAAGTTACTTGTTCAATATAAATTGAGCATAATTTTCAGATTGTGCAATCAAGAAAGTTATCTTGATGATGATGGTTTGGCATTGAATGCCTTTAATAAATAGCTAAATCATCGCTAATGAGAACAAAGCTTCATATGTTGGTCTGAAATATGATATGTTGCATACAATAATACTTGTATGCATTAGACCAATAAATTATGATTATTTCTTCCCTCTCAATTGGTTCAAGGTCGGGAACCAATTATTTTATCTAATAATTTTGATGTGTGGTATATGATTAATGAATATACCATAATGTACAAAGATGGATTCCTCAAAGAAGTAGAGGATGCATGTTAGTTTTCCTAACATAAGTGCTATTATAAGCGCTATGAAATATGTTAGGAATTATCACCAGATCCTCATCCAAAAGATAATTCAAATCAAATGCCGAAAGCATCTCATATTAAGTGAAAACACTCTTATTTTGTGTTCCTAAAGGACAAAGTCTATGCATGCATGAAGCGTGGTAGACTAATCGGTTCCAAATGAAATAGTCCTTGAAAAATAAGGAGCAAATAATCATAATAAGAAAGCAATGAACTCTTGAAGAGTCTATGACATAACACTTCATGAAACCTTATGTAAGGTTCATGTGCCTGAAAATAATGAAGTGATGAGATCTCAAAATATTATGTTGCATTGTGAACCGATATGAAATGATATATCATCAATATATCTGACACAATATTGGCACAATATTGTGAAAGATTACGAGGATCTAAATTCTACGTTTATTTAAGCATGCTGACGTAGAAACATTTATCAAGTGACATGAAAGGATGCATCTTGGTAAGTATAAAAGTTATTTGAAGATGTCACTCATGAAATGTTGAATATTATCACTTAACAAAACTTATGTGAAAAACTTTTAAGGATTCAAAATGCTTGAAGCATATAAAAGTTTCTAGGAAACTTATTTATAATCCTAATATGTTAGCAAGATATATTTCTACTCCTATTAGGAGACATAGAAATGAGATTAAACACATGATTTTATTCTAAAGATTGCAGTCCCGATATTACTGGTCATGCTGATGTTGGGTACTCATCTAACCTGCATAAATCTCGATCTCAAACATACAATGTGTTCACATGAGGGGATACTGCCATATCTTGGAGATATACAAAGCAGTCATCTAGCCATTTTATCGAACCATGATGAGATAATAACTATTCATGAAGCAAGTTAAGAATGAGTATGGTTGAGATCCATGATACATCTCATTCGAGAAAAATATGGCATGAAATGTGACAATGTACCCATAATTTTATTCAGAAATAATGCAACATGCATAACACATCTTGATGGATTCATAAAAGGAGATAGAACGAATCACACTTCATCAAAACTTTTCTACATACATGAGCTCCAAAAGAATGGTGATATTAACGTGCAACGGATTCGTTCAAGTGACAATGTGGTTGTTTTATTCACCAAGTCTTCTACAATTGCAACTTTCAAGAAGATGGTGTACAAGATCGGGATATAAAGGTTCAAGGATGTTCTTATTAGGGGGAGTTAATACGCGCTGTACTCTTTTTCCCTTACAGGGTTTTGTCCCACTGGGTTTTTCTTGTAAAGTTTTTAATGAGGCAATCGAAATGCGTATTATTAGAGATGTGTACTCTTTTTTCTTCACTAGATTTTTTTTCTACTGGGTTTTTTCTAGTAAAGTTTTAATGAGGCACATTATCTACCAATTAGACATTCAAGGGGGAGTGTTATAAATGTATTTACATTATAGTGAATGTCTATCAAGATCTACTTTGATATCTATTAGGATTTGAAGCATCCGTCTTTTACTCAGACTAGGAGTAAATTTTTCCTATAAATAGAGGGGTTTTGTTCATTGTATTTATAATCTTATGATCTCTCATCCCTCAAGAGAAGAAATAAAAATTACTTTCTCTATTCTCTCTACTCTTCTTCTTTATTCTTTATAGTTTTATATAGTTTTATAACAATACCCATATTTTACCCATTTTGTCCATATTTGTATGAGCTTTTAAAATGAGTTGAAGTCCATATTTACCCATTTGAAATATGAGTGATCCAATTCAATAAATATGGGTTAAATGGACTTTTTTCACAAATATGGGCTGAAATTGCCAGCTAGGCACTAATTAATCGCGCCAACATTCCAAGGATATTCAAATCTTTTCCAAGAATCGCTCTTCAGATAATACATACTGGGAAAATTTTAACATGGGTGACCCTCAACCAACAATAGTTGTGTGACGCACATTTATTTATGGACAAGTGTATTTATGGACCCCTTTGTGTTAGCACATGTCCCTTTTTTCATCTCCTCCTATTTTGACCTTTTTTTTTTCTACACTATACTTCTTTATATTAATTTTCTACAAATTTATTTATTACTTTTCATTTTTTAATGGTCAAATAGTTTAAATTTAGTCATAAATTTAAGCACATAAAATTTAAGTTTTTAGGTAAAATTTATATATTCGAAAACTAAGTAAAAATTACTATAAATCACAATTATTGACCAATTCAAAATATTTTTAAAATATATGAAAGAATTGATATCAAAATAAATTTAGTTGAATCTTGAAATCGAAACTAACACCTAAATTGAAACAAAGAAAGTATATTTCAGTCTTTCTCTGTCTCTTTTGTTTTTTGTTTAATTAGTATCTCTCTCTCACTTATATGTTCTTTTTTATTTCGACAATTTTCTTTTGTTTTAATCTGTTTTAAAATCAATTTTATTACTCCCTTAATTTTATTTATTCTGTCCACTGAAAATAACTTTTCTCTTTATTTATTTATTTTAACAAATAAAAATTTCATGTTATTTCTTTAGTATTTATCATTAAACAACTATATAAAGTATTGATAGTTAAATTTAAATTTTCAAAACATAATCAATAGGATTGATTAAGTAAAATAAATTTTTAATACAATCACAATTTAATTTATGTATAAAAAATAAACTCATAACAAAATAGTGAAAGACCTTCATGTGTTATTAAATAACATAAATATTACCAACATGAGTTGTGGTATAGTGATGGGGCTGCTCCACCTTTAACCAGATATCGAGGGTTCGACACTTGGTATGGAGAAAACTCTATTGGGAGCGTTGTCACCTTAATAGGCCCTGCAACACGCGATTCAGATTAATCGGGGCTCCAATACAGACACCGGACACTAAATAGAAAACCAAAAAAAAAAAACATAAATATTTAGAGTTTATGGACAAACCATATGTTATTTTTATTATCATTAAATTAACTTGAACCCAGTAACGAATTTTTAAAATTTCATTTTAGTTCATTTAATCTAGTTTTCTCATTTTGAAAATTTTTTATTGAAAGTTTTCTGGCAAAAATAAATTTCCCCAATTTTCTCACATTAAATTTTTTAACAATTACTATCTTATGTATTTTCCTAAGTCGGAGGTCTATCGAAAACAACCTCCCTACTTTATTTGAGGTAGTGATATGATCTTCATACATTCTACCCTCCCCAGATTCACTATGTGAGAATATACTACGTATATTATTATTGTCGTAATTGTTTATGTATTTATTTAAGTATAACAGTAGTATTAAAAATAATATTTAATTTAAATACAAAAGAAATTTGGATCTTTAACGAACCAAATAAATCAAAATCAAGGAAATAGTCAAATTGATTTTAATAAATCGAGAAAGTGTAAAAAAAGAGGAGTAAGGAGGAAAGATACATAAAAAGAAAAAAAAGGAAAAGATAAATTGGAAAGGAAGAGGGCAAGTTAATTAAGTTGATATAATGGGTCCCACAAGACATTATTTTGCTAATTTAAAAATCCTTCACACAACTAATACTAGGTGTGCCTCGTCCATGATAAAATTTTGAGTTAATACATAAAAATGATCCTGAACTTGACACCAAATTATAACTTTGACCTTAAACTTTGATAGTGCACAAATAGGACCTTTAACTATTCAAAACCTGAACAAATATGACCTCCGATTTTGCAACTCCATGCGTGAATCTCACTCGCGCCTACGTGGAAAGGTAATCCAATCACACGGTGCCACGTCGTTAAAAGAACTGACTTGGAGAGAGGTCGTATTTGTGCAGTTTTGAATAGTTAAAACTCATATTGGTGCACTGTCAAAGTTTTGCTTTTTGTGTTAAAACGACGTCGTTTTTATTATTATTATTATTATTATTATTGTTATTGTTATTATTATTATTATTTTTATTTATTTCTATAGTAGCAGCACCTAACGTTTTTTATAATTTTAAATTATTATTATTATTATTTTATTTATTTCTATAGCAGCAACACCTAGCTTTTTTTTTAATTAAAAAAAAACAGCCACTAGCAGGGATCGAACCCGCACAGTAGGCTGAAAGAAGCGCCCAAGAAAAGCAAATAACACCACTGGGCTATCTAAGTGCCTTGTTTCATGTGGTTCAACATTAATATACATACATAAATATACATTTTCTATCTTATATATATACAACGTAATTTTTTTACCGAGGGGGTTCGGGTGAACCCCATGGCAATCACGTAGGTCCACCCCTCGTTTCTTTAATAATGTTTTAATAACGTTAATTTAATAACATTTTAATTACGTTAATTTGATAATGTTAATTTAATATACTACTACTACTATCCTTAATAACATCAATTTAATAACGTTTTATTAAAATTATAATTTTATTATTATTAGTCTAGTTTCATCTTTAATTTAATATTTAAATAAATAATATTTAGATATATTATATATATTATATAACTTAAATTCGTCCCCTGCTTTATAATATATATACATACCCGCTCGATTTTTCATATGAGGCTGACCCGCCTAATTAATAAATCTTCAATATTGCTCTTTTTCCACAATGACAAAAGAAATTAGATGTCATTTTCATCTTTGAGCCGAAAATAATAAAAGAATAATAGTGAAGAGTCAGTTAAAGGTTGTATTTGTGCAGTTTTGAATAGTTAAAGGTCATATTTGTGCACTCTCAAAGTTTAAGGTCATATTTATGTATTATGCCCTTAGATTTTAAACTGGACGCGCCTAGTTTTGCGTGTTGAACACGCGTTTTCCCACGTAGGATTGGAGGTCATATTTGTGTAGTTTTGAATAATTAAAGGTCATATTTGTGCACTGTCAAAGTTTAAGGTATTAATTTATGATAAAAATTGGATTTAGATATCCACCAAAACAATATTTATAATATTTGTTTAGATGAATAACGTACAAAAACTATAGCAATATAAAGAATTAAAACAAATAATATCTGAAAAATGTAAAGAATTAAAAATAAGGATAGAAAGACTACAGTATAACATAATTGCCGGAGTTAGTAAAAACTCAGTAAATGCACAAAAAGAAGAAATATCAAATTTAGAATCAACAATAGATAGTCTAGAATATATATATCAACATAACCTATATACATTTAAATAAAATGAACAAAGAAAAATTTATAATAGATGAAAAAACATATAAAAATCACGAAGGATTAAAAATAAAAATAGTATTCTCTAATTTAGGAAGGAGATATAAGAAAATAGGTGAACATTTATATTTAATGTTAGAAAAAGAAGAATTAAAATTAGAAGATAAGTTGACAGCTATGGTAAGAATAAAAAGAGAAAACGAAGAGATAGACAGAAAAAAAATTAGATAAAATAAAACAACAAATCACAGAAGAAATACGAAAAATAGAAGAAACTAAAAATAGTAGGATTGCTGAATTAGAAAAAGAACTACAAATGCTAAAAGATTTACATGAAAAGAGACAGAAAGAAAAAGAAGAAAAAGACAAAGAACAAAAATTATTAATTAAGATAAATCAATTTAAAGAAAAATTAAAAATAAAAAATAAAGAACCAGAAACCAGTGAATTAGAAATAAATACAATAAATGCTGAAGTAAAAAATAATTTGTAATACCCCGAGAACCTATCCCGAGACATCACATGGTGCTCAAGGCCACACGTGGCCTCAAGCTAACCCTCCAAGACAGTCATCACTTTCAGAACTCTCTATGACACGAATCATCACAAAGTAGGGAAGAATAATCATGACATGAACATACTGAGATACGAAGTAATACGGTTCTGTACAAACAAAATACTAAAATCTCTGTACATACTGACACACTAGTCTGACAAAGCCTCTACTACATAGGACTGAGGAGCCATTGGGACAGATCCTCAACTGACTCGTATTGAACTGAAAGTAAACAACTATCTATTAACAAGACAAAATCAGAGACACAGGTCCTCGAACCATAAGGACTCACCAACTGTAGAAATATAGATGAAGGTACTCAAAGATCACTGTCGCTGCTGAGACTGAGCACCTAAATCTATATCATGAAGAAATATAGAATACAAAAGAGTATGAGAGTCAGTACTTGGGAATGTACTGAGTATGTGGGGGTGGATGCAACATTTTAAATAACATCATAAATGTATAAGAAAATCATGCATGCTGACAATAATAACTCTCTTCGCTTGAATTATCTAAAACATTATTTCCGGAAGTCATCAGTAATAACATGTGTTTCATAAATCTCGTAAATCATTTAACTCAACTCAAACTCTTGACTCATGACTTAGAGTGACTCGGTATCTCATGGTACTTAGATCATTATGAAAGTGGGAGTTTCTTATAACCGACATAACTACACCATGTGAGCCGCATAGAGTCCAACGTTTTGCCTTCCTAAGGAGAGAACCCCACATTAGCGGGGGTGTTGTACTCTTGCCGGGGAGTACAACCTCAATCTCGTTATCACAATTCCATTCTTGGCCTCTGGCCCACAATTATCAACATCAGTCCTACGATGGCACGTAGTTTCGGGGAAATACCACATTTCCCGCTCAGTGCTAAATACTCTTCTCGGACTCAGCTCAGAACGCGTTAGGAAATCCACCTTAATCAATATCAACTCATGGGTTTATTATAAAGATCAAAACATAAATATATATCTCGTTTGTAAATCATAAACATCTTGTGGATTCCTAACCTGACTCAACTTAACGCAATCTTTCTCAACATCAAGTACATTTGCTTTTTGAATCATTTTCAAATATCAAAAGCTTCAAGGAAACATCATAGGACTCAATCTTGACTTTCAATCTCAAATATCGATATATATGTTCAATAGTCAAATTTCTCATGGAAAGGCATAACTCATGACACTTGTGTTAAATCACTTAGAAATCATCAATACATATTGACAATATACAACTCATAGAATAAATTCTCAATTTAAGAAACATGATGGTGAAATAATCATAAATATCAAACTTATTCAACTCAAATCTCATAAATCATAAGCAAAAAAATTTGGGTGTAAACCCCACTTGCAAAATCATGTAAATCAATAATAGAAAGTAAATCTTTAGGCACAAGAACGAAAGGAGTGTTCTTGTTTAAACCCCACATACCTTGGATTATGATTTTAGAGATGTAGAAACTTGATATAAACTTCTTTATAGAATTCTTGAGCTAAATGTCTTGATGCCTTTAATTAGGAAAGCTTGATTCTTGGATCACTTTGATCTCTATGGAAGATTCTTGAATTTTCTTGGAAGAAGATTGAATTTTTGGGTTTTGAAAGACATCCTAATTTCTAGATGTTTCTTGGAAGAAGAAAGGAGAAAATGAAGGGATATTCTCGACTAGGATATATATATAAGACCATATGGGGAGAAAATGACCAAAATGCCCTTTTGAAAAAGCTAAAATTCGCTGATCGGGGCCTGTGACGGTCGATTTGACAGTCCGTCAAGTCTCCTGACGGTCCACCAGATCGTCCGTCACTCGAGTGCCAAAAATGGAACATCCTTCCTCGACGTGACGGTCGAAGTGATGGTCCATCAGGAAACTGACGGTCCACCAAGTTGTCTGTCACTCAAGGGATAGAAATGAGACATTCTGTCTCGACCTGACGGACCCCTTGACGGTCCGTCAACTTTTTGACGGTCCACCATCTTGGCCGTCGCATGATGGCCTGAAAAAGGAGTCACTGCCTTGGCTTGACGAGGCACTAGACGGTCCACCATGGACCTGACGGTCTGCCAGGTCGACCGTCAAGAAGTAAATACAGAAGTAAATACTCTAGATAAAAATACAATACCTAGTACATCAGAAATAAGAAAACCAACCTATAATTACAAAAATAAGTTTAAAAGATATAATACACAGGATGAATATAACAAATGGACACCAAAACAAATAATCAATTACAACTTTTTAGATTTAGACTGTGTAATAGATACAAATAAAACAGTACAACTATGGGTAGGATACATGTCAAAACAATTATTAGATAATAAAATAGATACAACAAATACACCAGAATATATAGAAAAGACATTAATAGGAACAATAAAATTATAGTTTTTAAACCTAGCCGAAGCAAGTAAAAAAGTACTAAGATCTGATAATAAAACAGAAGGAACACCAATACCTACTAAAATACTACCAACAAAAATATTGAAAAAAATATAAAATAGCTATAAGAGAAGAATTTAGTAGTCTAACAACAAAAGAAGAAGAGCAAAATAGAAGAGTATACGTGCGTATTTAAAGAATATCATTATAAAGGAACATATAACGTAGAAGAAAGTAAAGAAATAAGAAGATTATATTTTAGTAAATTACCTGAACCATTTATTTCAAAAATAATAAAAAGTTGGGATGAAGCAAAAATAGTAGATACCCTAGGAGCAAGAATAAATTTTTTACAACAATGGTATAGAAATCTATGTGAAAAATATAGAGAAGAAATAAAAATGGAAAAAACATTAACAAGAAATTTAGCATGTTGCAAAGATAAGATAGTGCCTCAATTTGGATGTGAAGAAAGATGTTATAAGAAAAGAAAAAGACATAAGAAATATAAGAAATACAAAAAATCAAAATATAAATATAAGAAACCAAGAAAAAGATATTATGTAAAAAATTATAAACATAAAAGACCACATAGGAAAAAGAAATCTATAAAAGAATGAACTTGTTATAATTGTGGAAAACTAGGACATTTAGCTAGAGATTGTAAATTACCAAAAAACCCAAAAAACAAACAAATATTAGAAATAAAAATAGAAAATACAGAATATATGTAGATAGATTATATAGATTATGAATTAGAAAGTGAAGATAGTATATATAAAATTTCGGAGAATGAAACAGATAATGAAATAGATAGTGAATTAGATGAATTAAATGACTGAAGAAGATATAAAAATAAACCAAATAACTGAAGAAGATATAAAAATAATAACAAAGGAAGAATATTTAAATGAAGAAGGAACAAATCAAAAAATAATATTTGACAGTAATATATTTGATGAAATAAAAGGAAAAGAGTTAGACTAAGTATAGAAAAAATATTTAAAATACCAACAATAAAAAATATATTTAGTAGAAAAAAGAAAGAATACTATGTAGTAAGTCAAAAAGAACATATAATAGACTGTAGATATGCAAAAGGAAGAGCTAGTATACCACTAGTGATAAAAAGAATAATTAATAAAGAAATAAACGATATAAAAAGTAAAGACCCAATAAAATATGTATACCTTGGAGGAACAGAGATATTGATAAAAGCATATTTTAGAAAAGGAATAGATACACCAATAGAATTATATTTAGCAGATGATAGAATTATAAAACCTATAAAAAAAGTATAATAACAGCCATAAAAGGAAATTTAATATACCAAAAATTTAAATTTATAATGAGTGCGAATTATTCAGTAGCAATAACAGATAAAAATATAGATAAATCATTAGTATTATATTGAAAAATATCAGGAATAGAACTAACCCCAGGAAGTAAAATATTTACAGCAAGATGTAAAAATCTATATGTATTAACAACAAAACATAAAATAATGGGAAAAAATAAAATTAATAAAATACAAATAGAAAGTTCTTTTGAACAATTTATAAAAATAATTGATAATAATGATTATAGTTACAAAGACATAGATATAGAAGAAGATTCAGAAATAATAAATTATCGAATAAGCACAACAAAAAGAATAGCTCATGAAAAATCAAAATCATCAAGCTCATAAAAAAGAACAAGTTATGAAACAACTTCAACAGTTAATTTAAATTGATATTATATAACAGGAACAATAAATGAAAAAGAATATTTAATACTCTTAAACACAGGACAAGAAGAAAATTATATAGCAAAATATCTAGTACAAAGTAAAGAAATAAAATCTAATAGTGATATATGCCTAGATCTACCAAGGAGTCTAATAAACATTAAAGATACGACAGAAAAGAAATAGTAATAGGAGTCAGGAAAATAAAAATAGAATTTGAAATAAAGAAAGAAATGCAAAAAAGCAGACATAATATTAGGAATAAAATGGTAAAAACAAGTAAAACCATACAATATAGAACATACACAATTATCTATAACATATAATAAAGAAAGATTATTCATAAAAAGAACTTTAACATGATATGAAAATATATGTACTTGTAAAAATAATAGTATAAGGATATTATAATAGGTATTATACACCTATGATAGATACAGGAGCAGAAGCAAACTTATGCAGATACAACTGTTTACCAGAAAGTAAATGGAATAAATTAAAAACACCAATAGTAGTCAAATGATTTAATAATGAAGGAAACTTAATTACATATAAAGCTAAAAATGTAAAAATACAGATATGAGATAAAATAATAACAATAGAAAAAATCTATAATTATGAACTAACATCAAAAGATATGCTTTTAGAAATGCCATTTTTAGATAAATTATACCCACATATAATAACTAAAACAGATTGGTGGTTTACAACACCATGTAAACAAAAAGTAAGAGGAAAAAGAGTTATTAATAAAATAAGAAAGAAAACTGATTGGATAGAAGGAAGTGAAAAAATTACATAAAAGTTAGAAAATATAAAAAATACAGAAGACATAGTAGAACTAGTTGTATTTTCGATAAATAAAAAAGAAATAACTATATTTTCACTAGAGAAGGTAGAAATAATAAAGAAAAAATTAAGACAATTATATAGTGAAGATCCATTAAAAGGATGGAAAAAACATAAAACTACTATAAAAATTGAATTAATAGATAAAAATAGCATAATAACTCAAAAACCATTAACATATAATTTTGACGATTAAAAGAATTTAAAATGCATATAGATGAATTATTCGAAAAACAGTATATACAAAAAAGTAATAGTAAACACAACAGTCCAGTATTTATAGTAATAAACATAGTGAACAAAAAAGAGGTAAAAGTAGAATGGTTATTGATTATAGAAATTTAAATGCAAAAACTATGACATATAATTATCCAATACCAAATAAGATATTAAAAATAAGACAAATACAAGGATATAACTATTTTAGTAAATTTGACTGTAAATCAGAATTTTACCACTTAAAGTTGGAAGAAGAATCTAAGGAATTAACCGCATTTACAGTACCACAAAAATTTTATGAATGAAATGTATTACCATTTGGATATAAAAATGCACCAGGTAGATATCAACACTTTATGGATAGTTATTTTAAACAGTTACCTAATTGTATAGTATACATAGATGATATACTATTATATACAAAAACTAAAGAAGAACATTTAAAATTATCAGGACAATTTACAAATTTAATAGAAAAATCGGGAATAAGTTTAAGTGAAAAGAAAGCCGAAATTATGAAAAACTAGATAGAGTTTTTAGGAATACAAATAGATAAAAGTGGAGTTAAAATACAACAACATATAGTACAAAAAATAATAAATTCAAAAGAAGAATTAAATACAAAAAAGAAATTACAATTATTTTTAGGATTAGTAAACCAAGTAAGAGAATATATACCAAAATTAGCAGAAAACCTAAAGCCTTTACAGGAAAAATTAAAAAAGGATGTAGAATATAATTGCAACGAAGAAGATAAAAAACAAGTTCAAAAAATAAAAATACTTTATAAAAAAGTTACCAAAATTACAATTCCTAGATGAAAATAAAATTTTTACATATATAGTAGAAGCAGATGCAAGTGAATATAGTTATGGAGGAGTACTTAAATATAGATACGAAAATGAAAAATCAGAACATCATTGCAGATACTACTCAGGTACGTTTAATTAAACAGAAGTAAAATGGGAAATAAATAGAAAAGAATTATGTTCATTATATAAATGTTTATTAGTATTTGAACCATATATTGTATATAACAAATTTATTGTGAGAACAGATAATACCCAGGTTCGGTGGTGGCTAACAAAGAAAATACAAAATTCAGTTACAACAAAAGAGATTCGGAGACTAGTATTGAATATATTAAATTTTACATTTACAATTGAAGTAATTAGTACTAACAAAAATGTTATTGCGGATTACATATCAAGACAAAGCTATACAGACTGATATAATAGAAGATGATGCTTTAGAAAAAAATACTCAAAACCCTAACTACGCTTTCAATGAAAATGGACAGTATGGGTAATGAAATAGAAAAGTTAAAGACTAATGAAGTTAAACTAAAGTCTAAAGCTATGAATCATCTAACTCAGCAATGTGCAGAGCTATGTCGATTGGAAGACATCAAAATTCTAGAGCTAAAAGGAGACGTTGGGACACTCCATAAAACCCATAACGTTTATCAATCTACAATTTCAGGTACAAGCAAAGGAGTTAGTAGAAAAAGATACCAGAATATAAACATGAATAAGATATTTGAGAAACCATTTATACTAAAACCACAAAAAGACCCCTTATTTCCACCCCCATAAATTACCACATACCGAAATAGTCTGAACCAAGATAAAAAAGCTTATAACTATATAACCCGAGAATACATAGAAAATATCTACAAAGTACAAACTTTTCTAAACCTAAACCCCAGAGATACAGATACCCAAGGACCAAACATAAACTATATAACCCAAAAATTGCAAGGCTACAACAAGCTAATCGCACTACCCAAAACCAATCCAAGCTTAATAAAAACATATTTCGACTATGGATTATTAAATGCCGTATATAGCCAAGATGGAGAAGAACTAACAACTATAGAAGAATTACATAAAGTATTCACCACCTATAAAAGAGTAACCAAAGGAAATCTGTTTTATATAAAGTGTTATAATGCACTAGTAGAGATATTATACAACGAAATCAAACCAGTTATACAAGTTGTAAAAATAGGATTAACCAGAGATATGATTATACCAGAAGATATTGTGCAACAGCCAGAGATACCCAGAATTGAGATACCTGATTTCTACACAAATAAATGACTCATTGGACTAGCTACAATTATCCAAGAATTAGCAAATAATTAAACCAATGGAAACCCAATATGGAGCTATTATTCAAGAGACCATCAGATGATTTACTCAAATTCAAAAGAACTACGACAAGCAGATATGGAAGATGTTAGACAATGGATAATGACGTCACTTAACCCCAAAAAATAATCTACTGCAAGAGCAATTAGGAAAGGATTTATTTCAGATGGATTATTAACAAGATATTGCAAGATAATTGGACACAAATATCCAGACCATCAATGTTCGAGATGTAATAGAGAAGATAATATTATCCCAGAAGTCCGGCTAGAATAAAAGAAAAATCAAGAAGATAAGCATGCCAGCTGGAAAGAAGATAGAAAAACAACAAATACGATAAGAACAAGATAACAACGGAGCAATAATAGAGAGACAAGTTAATTAAAGTTGAAAGTGACATATGAAAGAATAGATACTTTTTCTTGAAAACTTTACGTAAATTATACTATTTACTTTAAGACTTTTTGGCACTTGCCATAATTGTTTTCTTTGTCTTTATAAGACTTTTTGAAAGATGTAATTATTTAGGAAATGTGTAAAGAGATATATTAGGATTAGTGTAAAATAGGATAGCCTCCTTTTTTGACTATTGTAACATCAGGAACCATGTAAAGCATGTAAAGGATTCACTATAAATAAAAGACATCGAAGGCAGAAAAAAGACAAGCCTTCATGCGTTGAAGCAAACACTCTTCTTTCACAATAAATTTTTGAATATTTATTAAAAACAGGTATATTTCAATGGAAAAAGCTATGGATGAACAAAGCTTAGAATTATCAAACCTACCAGAATAGGTATATTTATTTATGATTATGAATAGCTAAATTCATAAATTCCTAACAATCATGATATGATAAAATAAGTTCATGTTAGTTGCTTTATAGTAGAATTATTCGAAAAATAGCATGTTAAGAAGTTTATTAGCAAAGTGGAAAAGGAGAAAAATTCCTAAGAACTATGCCATCCTAAAGGTGAAACCGTGTCACACCTCAAATCCTATTGGGGAGGACTAGCACCCGTAACCGAGGAGTCTCGGGAGAACCAGCTCATAACCTTATACTTCCCATGCATATCTCTATGACAACCCAAAATTCGGACAACATCATATCACATATAAAAGAAAATAATCACCTTTATAAGATTGAGCACACATATATATGTATATACAATACTTGGCCGTTGGAGCCATCACGTCTATTAATAAAACACCACCTTGACTGTACATTAGGTCTACAAAGCCCTAGACAATACACAGAGTTTAACTAAGGTCGGAACACACCCTGCCATATAACTAACTTTTATACAATACCAAAAGTGACTGGATATGACACGGAAAGCCTTGAAGCAAATTGGAGCTCACCAAAAATAGTTGGATATCCTGGCTCCTACTTGTACGGTGTATGAGCTGAGGTACCTGTACCTGCAGCATAAAATGCAGGTCCCCCATGGGGACATCAGTACGAAATATGTACTGAGTATGTAAAGCTGTAGAGAATCATATATGATATAGGAGCTCAATAGAAATCAGAAATAAGTGAATAAATCGTAATAGGAGTGGACCACACTTACTAGAACTTGTGACAACCTATACATTGTATTTATTCAATCACTTTACCTACGTTCTTATCATCTTTGTAATCATTACTGTACTGTACTGTGACCATTAGGCTGCCTTTAGTACATATCAACTAGGATCGACCCATGATAGGCTTATGCCCCTAGGATACCACCCATAAACACATAAATAGGGATCGACCCATGATAGGCTTATGCCCCTGGGATACCACCCGATAAGAGAGAACTTTCATCACTTAGTTCAATTAATCATTGAGATTGTTATTTCGATCGCCACCGCATTTTTGATACTTTGAAATAATGATACATCAATAAGAGACATATAAATAGACCATCAATGCAATAACAATGAAGTAAGAACTCATTGGAACATCAATGAAGTATTTTGGAGTCATCAATGCCATAACAATGAAGTAGGAACTTATTGGTATATCAATGAAACGTTTTGGAGTCATTAATAGAACATGGATCTTGTTTGAGTAACCGGATACCTTCTGACATTCATTAGTGTAATAAACATGTAATATTTGGAAAAAAAGTAAGTATTGGAATGTCTTGACATCTTGTAGGGTGGAAAAAAGTTCATTGGTAACGTAGGACATCATACAAAACTATTATGGATCACATGTTACTGAATAACTTTGGAAACTTTCTTAATAGAACAATTGTTCACTTTCATGCCAATGATATGGTATAGAGTATGCTTTACATACATGACTGTTAACCTTCAATACTAGTCCCAAATGGACTTCCCGTCTTTTCGGATTACTTATCTACAATGAACATATATAGCAATCTAGTATTAGCAACCAAACGTCACAATTCAATTATTTGAATTCACCAAACTAATGGCTAAGTAGTAAGCCTTAATTACACCATAAAGGGTGTCACTTTAACCCTCTTATACCCCAATTACATTCACATGCCATGCATATTCATACAACATCCTCCAATATCAAGTTTGGATTCATTTATCCTTCCAACCAATCCATTAAACCAAATTGAGCCATAGACATAAATAATCATCAATTCAATAGTATATCACCATATCCACCTTCTATAACTCAATTACCATATCCACCTTTCATAACTCAATTACCATACCTTCCACAATTCAATACAACCAAACCATGCAAGATAGATCATAACTCTATTTCCATTACCTTTCAATAACAACTAATACATATAATCCTCTATCACATATATACATATGGAAAAGAATAAAGGCAAACAATATTCATACCTTAGAATTCACCTCTTGATTATGCAATCCTATTTGCACAAATAATAGGTGCCGTTCGAAGCTCTCGAGATGACAAACACAGTTATCGAATTACTTTGGAATTTCTACGGTTGAATCAAAAGTAATTTAAAGGTCAAATTTGGCTAGGGTTTGTTCTTCCTTAATGATTGATGATGAAAATGAGTTTTTGAACTCATATACATGTATATATACATATATTCCTATCCATAATATAATAGGAAATGACCAAAATGTCTTTAAAATTTAAATAATGTCAAATCTGTCCCTTGGTGGACTGTTTTGATAAGCTAAAGTAGATAGACCGTAAATCTTTGCTCCGATATCGAATTTGGGTGAAATTGGTATAGTTGAAAGGATAATTCAGAGGGATTTTATTTCATATAAAGTAGGCCACCCAGTTCGTCCTGTACAAGGAGTTATGGTTGTTTGAAGTTGACCCTAAAAATCTATTTTGATAGGTTGAAGTAAAACGAGTATAACTCCTTACTCAGACGTTGGATTTGGATGAAACAATTGCATTGGAAAGAAGACTCAAGGATCTGTTTTTTCATAGGTCGCAGCTCTCCCAGTTCATTATATTAAGGGAGTTATGATCATTTGAAGTTGACCCAAAAATTTGGCTGGCCTCAGTAGTTTGTGTGCAGGAAATTTTCCTGCACATTTACTATTCCCAAATATCCTGGCCACCGTTATAGTTTCGAACGTGCTCGATTATATCCGAAACCTATTCATTTTTGGAAATCTTTATATCGTTGGAAAGCTTATTCAATAACCTTCACATGGAACCATCGATGGGCAAATTCCGGTATAAATAAAATAAAAAAAATTAATTCCATAAAAATAAAACTAATACACGTACTTGAATACCCCAATGCACGTACTTGAATACGGGGTGTTACAAACCCGTGGGAAAAGAAAGCCGTGATAAGGGAGTAGCCAGAGTAGAGGCGTTGTTTGAGGGAAAAGTATCCAGATTACCATGTTAATAGTGACCGAAGAATATGTTATTGAAGAATAATCTAGTATATAGTAATCTAAAATGATCATATTTTGTTATGTGTATGATTGAAGGGAATATTTTGAAAAAGCATATGAAAAATGAATACTTATTTATCTGACGAAATGGTAGATAAATTTAAAATACTTGTTTTATATGTACTTAAGGATATAGAAATTGCAGATATAAGAAAAATCATATTGGAAAAAATATTTGATAAATATTTTATGACTAGAGTAAATTATATACCATACTTACCTAACTACTCTTACAAATGCTTATATACTAAACCTACATATCAACCATGATAAATTACATATATTTAAAATTTTGGAAAATGGATATGAAAAATATACAATCAACAGAAAAACAAATGAAAATAAATTTAGATGAATATATGAGGACTAAAGATATAAAATATATACAATTTCTCGGTGAAAATATAGAAGAATTAATGAGATTAAAATAAAAAACTAAAAACCATTATAATAAAGTATTTAACCAATTTTAAATAACATATAATCTTAAAATATTAATCTTATATATACTTAGAAATATAGAAATTATAGATATTAAGAGAATAATATTAGAAAAAATATTAGATTATGAAATTGAAATTATAAATTAGATAGAACAACTATACCTAGATAATTACCCAAATGGATATTATTTAGACTAAAATGTTAGAATATATTAGAAAAATTAGAGAAAACCAAAGTGACCTATATGAAGAAATTAATTATAGAAACAAACTCAAAGAAATAATGGAAAATCTAACAGAAAAATTAATATGGATAAAAGAAACCTTAGAAAATTTAGAAAAAAGTATAGATAATAGTTTATATAACATAAAAAACTCATTAAGAGAAGAAGAAATAGAGATAATTAATAGCATTAATAACCTTAATTCAAATATAAATTATAGTACAATTAGAATAGAATATTACATAGAAACTAGTAAACAAGAAACTACTTTAGAATAAAATGATAAACTATGAATATTTATAGAATTTAATCGAATATTTTAGAACAAAAGATATAGAATATTTAGAATATCTCAAAAATAATCTAGAAGAATTACAAAGACTAAGAGAAAAAACTAAAGAATACTACAGTAAAACATTTAATCAAATACCATTTAATCACCCCCAAGATATGAACATAAATAAAATAAAAATAAATAAATTAAAAATATTTAGAAAAGTTAAGAAATATCTATTAAAGTTATCCACACCCCCTACTACAATTGGTATTGGTATGGGGTCATTTTTATGTATTAACTCTAAAATTTTCCATACATACTGATCTCTTGAAAATCACACAAAAAGCTACTGATAGTAAAGTTTGTACTACCTTATAGTTATCATGGATCTCATTATATTCAAAATCATAAGTGAAAAGGCTAAAGATGCCTAGATTCAATTTTAAAATCAGGCAATTTCTTGTACTTTCTTATTGTCGGGTTTCATAGAAATATTTTTTTTTGCTTCATTTACAAGAAAAATCAATCCCATTCATAGAATTCTCAATCAAAAAACATATATCGAAGTCTTTCATGAAATAATCCAAGTTAGATTCCTCCATAACGCTATAGTTGGTGATATTATTAACTGATAAACTCAAATGGGACTTGATAAATTCATCTCTACAGGTCAAAGGAAACCATGATTTTGAAACAAAGCTGAATTTCAAGAGAGATTTCAGTGAATGCCTTGAGAGGATTTCAATGACTTCAGATGGCATAAAAAAGTTTGTCAGTTTACTTTGATATGAGTGTTGATGGGAGTGTCTATTAGATACTGATTTTTCTATTATGTTCCTTTGTAGGTAGGTAGCATTATACTTTTAATTTATGAAAATATGGATTTGATAAAGAGAGAAAGAAAAGCGAGAATTCTCTTTCTTGTTTTGAGTTAAAGTGAGAATGAGGAGACAACTCTTCTGAGATTTATAATATCAGTTGAAGAGTCCATGGCAATTTACACCTAACGTATCACGTATGTCCTTTTTTGTGATATGACCATATCTTTTTTTTTAGAATATAATGATTCACATCCCAATCTCTCTATTTTTTTTACAAAATAATGAAAACACCCCTTTTAAAATAAATTTACAAGGGCAAAATTGAAACTACAGATTAAAAATAATAAAGTTAAAAAAGGCTAATAAAAAAATAACTGAAGCAAGTCTTTTCATAAATAGAGTTTGAATCATAATTTTAAAAAAATATTTATGCATGATTATTTCAATAGCGGGTACAACAACAACATATTTAGTGTATTCCTACAAAGCAAAGTCTCAAGAGGGTATAATGTGCACAATCCATACCATTACTTCAGACCAAGTAGAGAAGCTATTTCTAAAGAAGGTTTCTTTGCACAAAAGTCGATTTTCTAAACACATTTGAGATTTATATATTTTCACCAAAAAGGCAATTCAGATTCCATTTAATACCCAAAGGCCAAATGTATTAACTCTTGTAATAGCCATATCGTCTACAATACCAATTTACAGAAGCAATTTTTTTCCAAGGTAACTGAAATACACTTGTAATTTTTTTTCCGAAGCTACTGTAACACATTTTTCCCTCCTGCGAGTAGGAAAAATAATTGATACATCAAGTCATACAATGAAACAGATAAATGTCATTCTTGAATGCTCTGATATTAGGGATGCATGATGCTATGAAGGATATAATTTCAGAAAAAAAAATCAATGAATATCCAAAGTTCTAAAAAGATAAAGTTATCTGACAGCCATATTACAGCTTTGGTGAACATAAGCATACATGCTTCTTGCAAATTTACTGTTCAAGGACTGAAGCAAACAACTTCAGATTTCTCACTGTACTTTTGTTAAAGTACACTACAAATATTTGATTCGGGGATGAAAAATGTAACGACTTAAAAATTTGATGAAATATGTGATATTTGTGATTTTGTGTGATTTAACTGTTTTATCACTTTCTGTAGTTGCATTATGATATTTCTAGGGTGTGGGAGTGATTGACATAATTTTTGATGCATTTTGGTATCATTTATGCAATATTGTAGTTTTTGATGACTTCGAGAACCTTATTTTGGTCTTATGTGGATATTTTTTGATCCGTGCGATGGATGGCCAAACGGACTATGCCAGCAACTCCAGATCATCGATTTTAGGTTGGGTAGACCTTTGGTTTGGGTCTCGGTGCACCCGAGCTCATTTCGACCTACTAATCGAAAAATTAGAAAATTAGAAATATGAGTGTGGGATCCACATTTGATCAAAACGACCTCGGATGAAAAATATGACTTCACCAGCAGATCTGGAATATCAATTTTTAATCTCATTTCGATCCTCGATTTGAAAAATTATGATTTTGAGTTTCGGGGGTCAACTTTGTGAAAATAATTTTTTTCAAAAATTTGACTTCGCCAACGTGTCCGGAACGTCGAATTTAGTATGGTTGCATAATTCATTTGTGTGTCTTAGACTCCGAACGAATTTCGGGCACCCCATCGAAGTCCGGATCGATCTTAAAAAGTGAAAATCTGGTGCAAATAGCAGATTTTTGCTATAAAAACAACTTTTTCACTATTTTTGACCTATTTTGCTCATTTTTTATCTTGGCTTTTGGGAGTTAAACCCAAAAATAGTGTGGGAGCTTAAAATTAAAGTTTGTGAGAGCTTGGAAAGCTAGATTAACACTTTTTTCTTGGTTTTATTACGGATTAAAGTTAAGAATACACCCTTTTCTAAGTAATTTCTTGATTAATTTCTCAAAATTTTAAAAATTTTAGGGCATGATTTTAAATTCAAATTTCACTCCTTTTCACTTGAATAATGTTTTTATATTATAATTACTAGTTTTTCATCAATTTAACCTTCAAAACAACTCCGATTCTTGATTTTTACCCGGATTTCAAATATTTTACCCGGTAAAGTTCAAAAATAGTTTTTCTTCGATTTAAACCCCATTTTTTACTCGATTGAACTTGAGTTTTCATCTGTAGGTTCCTGAAAATATGGGAAACATATTTTTGAAGTAAAGTTCTTATTTTGCCCTTCTTTTTTTGAAAAACCCATTTCGGGGGTCCCTTTTGACGCCGAACTAAAAGTAGTCAATATGGCTGTCGTTGATTTTGTTTTGATGCATAGATTTCATATTTGATATTTCTAGTGAAGATTGGGATTGTTCATGAAAAGTAAGGTCACGGGTTCAAGTATAGCGAACCAGTTTTGGCTTTCGAGATAGGTTATGACTTAATTATTTCAGACTGGGATAGGTAGTAAATGATGGTACAAAATGCATGGTAGGATGGGAAATAATCATGAAAAAATACTATCTATGTGTTGTGCCCGTGTGGGGGATTATATGTGATGTAATTGTAGAAATTGAGATATTATGTGATATATGTGACCGTGTGGGGTCCTATGTAATATTGATAACCTTGAATACATATGAATAATTGTATTGTATTGTTAAAATGTTAAATGTGGTATCACTGGTGTACTGTGATTATATTTATACTTTATTGGCAAATGAGACATGTGAAAAATAATGGATGATACAAAAATAATGAGTGGATATTGGCTCATGTGATTATGAAAATGTATCATTGTGGTTGGTTGTGGAAATACATCATGTGGTTGTTTGTGGAAATACTCATTGTGATTGGTTGTGAGCATTACATCTTCATATCATACTCATTCATAAAATATTGGTACCATCGTGGAAACATCTGAGAAACACTGGCAACACCTTTTTAAGAGATATTGTAACACCTTATAAAACTCTTTCTGAGGAATATGCCAAAAAGTAGATATGAGATATATGGATTGTATACGGGTTGACAAACCCTCCATGGGTCCTACATCTGGAAGCTTTATCTCCATAGGTATATACGGGGATTGTGCAACAATCCCGGAGGTTGTGCGATGACCTCGTGCATCATCATCATCATATACATTGCACTTACTTTATTGTGTTATGTTGTATTGTATTGGCATATTGACTTGTTATCTATGTATTTGTCGTATCTTCTTTTATTTGTATTTGATGATCTTGTATATGCATGTTCCCCCTTGTTTTTCTTATATGTGATATAATATATACTTTTGTTCTATATTGGTGTGATGTTGTAATATATATAAGATATATTAGAAATGTTAGTGCAAGCGATGTGGGCTACCATTGTGGGACATCTTCTGATTGCAGGTGACGTGCCCTCAGTGTATATTTTGTATGCTTTATTTACTATGCTTGGTCAACCTATGATACCTACTAAGTACAAGTGGACTGTACTCATGCCTACTGTGCCCTTTTGGTGCAGTTCCTAGCTCGAGTGCTCCTCAGCTTGATTGACTCGGGCGATTATTGGAGCTTCCAAGGTAGCAGTTGGACATTTATGCGTCCGAAGTTCACCTCTATCTTTCTATAGTAATTATGTCTTTATTAGTATTCAGAGATAATTATTATTTATTTGTGGTTATTTTTTTGATGTATTTGACTCTTCGATTGTATTAGTAGTTCTTACACTATTGATACCTGGTTTTGGGCATGATTAATTTTTTGGATAAGTTATTTCCGCATTGTTATGATTACTTATATGGTTTGACTTTGTTCTAGAAGCCTTATCTTGGGATATTTCTATCTTTTTCTATTTTTATATCATTTTGGGTGATAGACTTACTTGTCAAGGTACGCCGCGACAAGTGCCATCATCGCCCTCATTTTTGGGTCGTGACAAATTAGTATCAGAGCAGTCAGGTTTCATTAGTATCAACGGTGTAATAACGGGATATCTAATTGAGTCTCGCGGATCAGTATGTAGACGTTCGTATCTATCTTCGGAGGCTATAGGACGTCTTTAGGAAACTTTCGTCATTTTATTCCTTATCATGCGAATTATTTTATACCCTATATTCTTAGTTGTGTTTCACTCTTTCTACGTGAATGGAGTTTCTTATACCTCTTATCAGTTGAGAGATACAGTGAGAGATTAGTGAAGGACGCTTTTCAGTTGTAGACCCCGTTATTCTCCCAAGATGACTTGGGATTAGTTTACTGAGGCTTTCATAGAGAGATTTGTGCCTTTCAGTTTGAGAGACCGTATGCGGGATAAGTTTGATCATTTGGAGCAAGGCTCTATGACAATGATTGAGTGTGAGTCAAGCTTTTATGCCTTGCCTAGATATTTCTATGATAGTATTTCCACTGAGTTTGAGCAGATACAGTAGTTTGTAAAGGGTTTAGATATCTCTCTTCAATTGGCTACGTATCAGATGGTTTATCTTGGGGATTTTTTCAGAGTATTGTGGATCATGCTAAGATGACAAAAGGTGTTCTAAGTGTATCTCAAGGCGGCTCCAAGAAGGCGTGACATTTTGGTGAGTTCAGAAGTCAAACCTCTCGAGGCTGAGATTTTAGAGGTTCTCATAAATACCATGGTAGGCCTGTGTAGGTGACTTTATAAAGTTTAGGTGGTGGATCTTCTAGTTCAACAGTTTAGCGTGGCCATTTGAGCCCAGTTGTACTTTCTCTTATTGAAACTGGTTGTAGAGGTTGCTATGCATGTGATGAGATTGGCTATGTGGCCAAGGACGGTCCCCACTAAGTGATTCGAGCAACTCTTATTTTAGCTATGACAGGTAGGGGCTTTACCAAAGGTTCAAAAGGTAGATATGGAATAGCTTATTTTGGTGGTCGTGGGGCTACTCAGCCAGCTGGTAGTCGTGGACAGTGTTATGCTATACCAACCAGACCTGAGGCAGAGGGTTCCGATGTTTTGATTATAGGTATCATCCCCATTTATTTCAGACCTGCACCTGTATTATTTGATCCTGGATGGACTTTCTTCTATGTGTTTGCATATTTTTCTTTGGGTTTTGATTCTGTTAGTGAGCCTCTTACCATGCTTATTCATGTATCTACCCCGGTAGGTAATTCTTTAGTGGTAGATTAAGTGTACCAATGTTGTGTTGTGACTTTTGTTGGGCATGAGACTTTGGTAGACTTGCTTGTGTTAGATATAGTTGATTTTGATGATTATTTTAGGTATGGATTGGTTGGTTCCTTATCATGTTGTCTTAGATTATTTTGCTAAGACTGTGACTTTAGCTTCGCCGGGTGTGCCATGGATAACTTGGAAGGGTACACTTTATTCGGGTCCTAAGAGGATTATATTTTATGATCAGGCTCGTAAATTGGTTAAGAGGAGATGTTTATCTTACTTGGCTTATATTCATGACACCAATGTTGTTTCGTCTCCTTCCTTAGATTCTATTCGTGTTGTCCATGAGTTTATGGATATGTTCCCTACGGACTTGTCTAGTATGACTCTGGATTGAGATATTGATTTCAATATTGATGTTGAGCCGGGCACCAAGCCCATTTCCATTCCTTCTTATAGGATGGCCCTAACAGAGTTGAAGGAACTAAAGGATCAGTTGCAGGAGTTGTTAGATAAGGGATTTATCCAACCTTGTATTTCACCTTGGGGTGCGCCTATCTTGTTTGTGAAGAAAAAGGATGAGTCTATGCGGATGCATATTGATTATCGGCAGTTGAATAATGTGATGGTTAAGTAAGTATCCTCTTCCTCACATCGATAATTTATTTGATCAGCTTCAGGGTGCGACAATGTTTTCCAAGATTGATTTGAGGTTCGGTTATTACCAGTTGAGGATTAGAGCTTCGAATATTCCAAAAATAACTTTTCGAACTTGATATGGTCATTATGAGTTCTTGGTCATGGCCTTTGGGTTGACCAATGCCCCTACCGCATTCAAGGAGTTGATGAACCGGTGTTTCGACCGTATCTTGGCTTCTTTGTTATTGTATTTATAGATGATATTATGCTGTATTCCAAGAGTGAGGCTGAGCATGAGGAACATTTATGGATTGTGCTTTAAAGATTGAGGGGTGAGAAGTTGTATGCTATGATCTCTAAATACGAGTTTTAGTTGGAGTCTGTTTCTTTCTTGGGTCATGTGGTGACTAAGAAAGGTATTGTGGTTGATCCATCCAAGGTTGTAGCGGTTCGGCATTGGACTAGACCTACTTTTCCTACCGAAATTCAGAGTTTTGTTGGCTTGGCGGGTTATTATCTGCATTTTGTTGAGGGTTTTTCATTCATTGCATCTCCATTGACTAAGTTGACTCAAAAGAAAATTTCTTTTTAGTGGTTTGATGCTTGTGAGGTGAGCTTTCAAAAGCTCAAGGATTTGATGACTTCATCTCCTATCTTGACTTTGCCCAAGGACGGCGTGGGTTTTACCATCTTTTGTGATGCTTCAAGTGTTGGGTTAGGTATTGTGTTGATGCGGAAGGGCAAGGTAATTAATTATGAATCTCGTCGATTGAAGCCTCATGAGAGGAATTATCCTACCCATGATTTGGAGCTGTACGCAGTTGTGTTTGCCTTGAAGTTGTAGAGGCACTACTTGTATGGAGTCTGTTGTGAGATTTTCTCATATCATCGTAACCTTTATTACTTCTTTACTAGCGAGATCTTTATATAAGTGGCTTGAGTTGCTTACGGATTATAACTTGACTATTTTCAATCATTCAGGCAATGCTAATGTGGTTGCGGATGCCTTGAGCTGGAAGTCAACTAGCATGGGTAGCTTGCCGCATCTTTTGACCTAGGAGAGACTTTTGGCCTTAGAGATTCAGTTTTTAGCTAACCAGATGGATAGGCTTGATATTTTTGACATCGAGATGTGTTTTGATATTTGTGGAGGCTAGATCTTCTTTGATAGAGTAGATTCGAGCTCATCAGTTTGACGATGTTGGATTGAGGTTGATTCGCAATAAGATGTTAAGTGAGGAGGCTAAGGAAGCCTCACTTGATTCAGATGGAGTTTTAGGGATTGGGGGCTGAGTTTGTATGTCGACAGTGGTGATTGGATTAGGTTGATCTTGGAGGAGGCCCATTGTTCCAGATATTTTATCTATCCAGGGGTGACTAAGATGTATCGTGATTTGAGACAACACTACTGGTGGGGTGGTATAAGGCGAGATATAACGGATTTTATAGCTTGTTGCCTTTATTGACAACAGGTGAAGTCCGAGCATATAAGACCTGGTGGATTGCTTCAGAGATTGTCTATTCTCGAGTGGAAGTGAGAACGGATTACTATAGACTTTGTGACTAGTTTTCCTCATACATCTCATAGTTCTGACAGTGTTTGGGTCATCGTGGATCGATTGACTAAGTCAACTCATTTAATTCCTGTTCAAGTCTCATTCAGTGCTGAGAGATTGACCCCTGTTTACATTCGTGAGATTGTGCATCTGCATGGTATGTCGGTGTCCATTAGTTTAGATCGAGGTTCTGTGTCCACATCTCACTTTTGAAAGATGTTTCAGGATGAGTTGGGTGCTCAGGTTGATCTTAGCATAACATTTCACCCAAGACTGATAGCTAGTCAGAGCGAACTAATCAGGTTTTAGATGATTGCTCCGCGCGTGTGTGATTGATTTTGGTGGCCAGTAGGAGCAACATTTGGCTTTAGCAGAGTTTGCATATAATAATAACTACCATTTCAGTATCGATATAGCTCCTTTTGAGGCGTCGTATGGTAGGAGTTATCACTCCTTAATGGATTGGTTTGATGTTTCAGAGATGAGACCTCGAGGAGCAGACTTGCTTCATGAGTCTTAGGATAGAGTTTGGGTCATTCAGGATAGACTTAGAGCTACTCAGAGTAGGCAGAAGTGTTGTGATAATCACAGACTTCATGCCTTGAGATTAAGTGTTGATGATCGTGTTTTTCTTTGAGTTTCATCCATGAAGGGTGTGATGAGGTTTGGGAAGAGGGGCAAGCTTAGCCCCAGGTATATTGGTCCATTTGAGACTCTTCATACTGTTGGTGATATGGATTATGAGTTGTCTTTGCCCCTTGATCTATCAGCTTTTCATCCAGTTTTTCATGTTTTTATGCTTCGTCATTATATTCTAGATGAGTCTCATATCATTCATTGGGAGTCGATTCAGTTAGATGAGTGGTTTCCTTTTGTTGATGATCCGATTTCCATTTTGGCTAGGGATGTTAGGCGGTTGGGCTCTAGAGTGATCCCTGTGGTTAAGGTCCAGTGGCGTCATCGACTTGTAGATGAAGCTACTTGGGAGGTAGAGTCTGATATGCATAGTTCTTATCCTTTGCTCTTCATCGATTCGGATATTTCATTGCCTTAGTTCGAGGATGAACTAGATTTTTAGTGGTGGATCATGTAACGAACTAAAAATTTGATGAAATATGTGATATTTGTAATTTTGTGTGATTTAACCGTTTTACCCCTCCCCGTAGTTGCATTATGATATTTCTAGGGTGTGGAAGTGATAGACATGATTTTCGATGCATTTTGGTATCATTTATGCAATATTGTGTTTTTTGATGGTTTTGAGAGCCTTATTTTGGACTTATGTGGATATCTTTTGATCCGTGCGATGGATAGCCGAATGAATTGTGCCAGCAGCTCCGTAATATCGGTTTTAGACTAGGTAGACCTTTGGTTCGGGTCCCGATGCACCTGAGCTCATTTCGACCTATTGATCAAAAAGTTAAAAAATTAGAAACATGGGTGTGGGACCCATATTTGATTGAAATGACCTCGTATGGAAAATCTGACTTCGCCAGCAGATCTGGAATTTTGATTTTAGGGTATTAGAATGTTTCGTATGTTTTTACGGCTTTTAAATCTCATTTCGATCCTCAGTTTAGAAAATTGTAATTTCGAGTTTTGGGGGTCAACTTTGCAAAAATGATATTTTTTTCAAAAAACTGACTTTGCTAACGCATCCGGAGCATCGAATTTATTAAGTTTGCTTAGTTTGTTTGCGTGTTTCGGATCCCGAACGAATTTCGGGCACCCGTTGAAGTTTGGATCGGACTTAAAAATGAAAATTTGGTGCAAATAGCAGATTTTTGCTATAAAGACAGCTTTTTCATTATTTTTAAACCATTTTGCTCATTTTCCATCTTGGCTCTTGGGAGTTAAATCCTAAAATAGTGTGGAAACTTAAAAGTAAAGTTTGTGAGAGCTTGGAAAGCTAGATTAACACCTTCTTCTTGATTTTATTACGGATTAAAGGTAAGAATTCACCCTTTTCTTAGTAATTAATTTCTTGATTAATTTATCAAAATCCCAAAAATCTTAGGGCATGATTTTAAACTCAAATTTCACTCTTTTTCACCTGAATAATATTTTTATCTTATAATTACTAGTTTTTCATCTATTTAACCTTCAAAACACCGAATTTCAAAGATTTTACCTGGTAAAGCTTAAAAATAGTTTTGCTTCGATTTGAACACTTAGATTTAAGTGTAGAAAAAATATTTAAAATACCAACAATAAAAAATATGTTTACTAGGAAAAAAGATGAATATTACGTAGTATGCTAGAAAGAACATGTAATAGACTGTAGATATGCAAAAGGTAAAGCTAGTATACCACTAGTAACAAAAAGAATAATTAATAAAGAAATAAATGATATAAAAGGTAAAGGAGATCCAATAAAATATGTACACCTTGGAGGTATAGAAATATTAATAAAAGCATGTTTTAGAGAAGGAATAGATACACCGATAGAATTATATTTAGCAGATAATAGAATTATAAAACCTATAGAAAAAAGCATAATAACTGCCGTAAAAGGAAATTTAATATACCAAAAATTTAAATTTATAATAAGTGCAAATTATTCAGTAGCGGTAATAGATAGAAATATAGATAAATCACTAGTATTATATTGGAAGGTATCAGGTATATAATTAACCCCAGGAAGTAAAATATTTACAGCAAGATGTAAAAATTTATATGTATTAACAACAAAACATAAAATAACAGGGAAAAATAAGATTAACAAGATACAAATAGATGGCTCATTTGAACAAATTGTAAAAACAATAGATTATAATGATTATAGCTATAGAGACATAGATATAGAAGAAAATTCAGAAATAGTAAATGATAGAATAAGTACAACAAAAAGAATAGCTAATGAAAAACCAGAATCATCAAGCTCATCAAAAAGAACAAGTTATGAAACAAATTCAATAAGTAATCTAAATCAATATTACATAACAAGAAAAATAAATGAAAAAGAATATTTAATACTCTTAAATATAGGACAAGAAGAAAATTATATAGCAAAATATCTAGTAAAAGATGAAGAAATAAAAATTGATAATGATATATGCCCAGACCTACCAAGAAGTTTAATAAATAGTAAAAATATAGCAGAAAAAGAAATAATAATCGGAGTTAGAAAAATAAAAATAGAATTTGAAGTAAAAGAAGAAATGCAAAAAGCAGATATAATATTAGGAATAAAATGGTTAGAACAAGTAAAACCATATAATATAGAACATACACAATTGACCATAACATATAATAGAGAGAAATTATTCTTAAAAAGAGCCTTAACATAAAATGAAAATATATGTATTAATGAAGATAGTAGTGGAAGGATATTATAGTAGACATTATACGCCTATGATAGATACAGGAGCAGAAGCTAATTTATGTAGATATAATTGCTTACCGAAAAGTAAATGGGATAAATTAAAAATACCAATAGTAGTTAAAGGATTTAATAATGAAGGAAGCATAATTACTTATAAAGCTAGGAATGTAAAAGCACAAATATGGGATAAGATATTGACAATAGAAGAAATTTATAATTATGAACTAACGTCAACAGATATACTTTTAGGAATGCCATTTTTAGATAAATTATACCCACACATAATAACTAGAAACGATTGGTGGTTTACAACACCATGTAAACAAAAAGTAAGAGCAAAAAGAGTTAATAATAAAATAAGAAAGAAAACTGATTGGATAAAAGGAAGTGAAAAAATTACACAAAAGTTAGAAAATATAAAATCCACTGAAGATACAATAGAACTAGTAGTATTCTCGATAAATAAAACAGAAATAACTATATTTTCAATAAATAAGATAGAAATAGTTAAGAAAAAATTAGAACAATTATATAGTGAAGATCCATTAAAAGGATGGGAAAAACATAAAACTACCATAAAAATAGAATTAATAGATAAGAACAGCATAATAACCCAAAAACCATTAACATATAATTTTGACGATTTAAAAGAATTTAAAATGCATATAGATGAATTATTAGAAAAACAATATATACAAAAGAGTAATAGTAAACATAATAGTCCAGCATTTATAGTAAATAAACATAGTGAACAAAAAAGAGGAAAAAGTAGGATGGTTATTGATTATAGAAATTTAAATGCAAAAACTATAACATATAATTATCCAATACCAAATAAGATATTAAAAATAAGACAAATCCAAGGATATAATTATTTTAGTAAATTCGATTGTAAATCAGGATTTTACCATCTAAAGTTAAAAGAAGAATCTAAAGAATTAACCGCATTTACGGTACCACAAGGATTTTATGAGTGGAACGTATTACCATTTGGATATAAAAATGCACCAGGTAGATATCAACATTTTATGGATAATTATTTTAAACAATTACCTAATTGCATAGTATACATAGATGATATATTATTATATACAAAAACCAAAGAAGAACATATAAAATTATTGGAACAATTCACAGATATAATAGAAAAATCAGGAATAAGTCTAAGCGAAAAGAAGACTGAAATTATGAAAAACCAGATAGAATTTTTAGGAATACAAATAGATAAAAGTGGAGTAAAAATGCAACAACATATAGTACAAAAAATAATAAATTCAAAAGAAGAATTAGATACAAAAAAGAAATTACATTCATTTTTAGGATTAGTAAACCAAGTAAGAGAATATATTCCAAAATTAGCAGAAAACTTAAAACCACTACAGAAAAAATTAAAAAAGGATATAGAATATAATTATAATGAAGAAGATAAAAAACAAGTTTAAAAAATAAAATTACTTTGCAAGGAATTACCAAAATTACAATTTCCAGATGAAAATAGAAAATTTACATATATAGTAGAAGCAGATGCCAGTGAATATAGTTGCGGAGGAGTACTTAAATATAAATATGAAGCAGAAAAAATAGAACACCATTGTAGATACTACTCAGGTACGTTCAACGAGACAGAAATAAAATGGAAAATAAATAGGAAAGAATTATGTTCATTATATAAATGTTTGCTAGCATTTGAGCCATATATTGTATATAACAAATTTATTGTGTGAACAGATAATACACAGGTACGCTGGTGGCTAACAAAGAAAATACAAAATTTAGTTACAACAAAAGAGATTCGGAGACTAGTTTTAAATATATTAAATTTCACATTTATAATAGAAGTAATCAGTACTAACAAAAATGTTATTGCAGATTACATATCAAGACAAAACTACACAGACTGAAATGATAGAAGAAAATATACATGAAAAGATACTCAACGCCCTAACTACGCTTTCATTGAAAGTGGACAGTATGAGTACTGAGATAGAAAAGCTAAAGCTAAAGACTAGTGAAGATAAACTGAAATCTGCAGCTATAAATCAGCTAACTCAGCAATGCGCAGAGCTATGTCAATCGGAAGACAATAAAATTCCAGAGCTAGAAGGAGACGTTGGGATACTCCATAAAACCCATAACGTTTATCAATCTACTTCTGCAGGTACAAGCAGAGGAGTTAGAAAAAATATGAACCTAAACAAGCTATTTGATAAACCATATACACCAAATACATCAAAAGATCCCATGTTTATACCCCCACAAATTACCACATACCGAGATAGTCTAAACCAAGACAAAAAGACTTACAACTACACAGCCCGAACATACATAGAAAATATCTACAATGTACAAACCTTTTTAAATAGCAACCCCAAAGCTACAAACATCCAAGAACCAGATACAAACTATATAACCCAGAGATTGACCAGATATAATAAGCTAATTGCTTTACCTAAAACCAAACCAAGTTTAGTTAAAACTTGCTATGAATATGGACTACTTAGTACTGTATATACTACGGACGGAAACGAGATATCCACTATACCGGAGATATATGACGCATTTATCACTTTTAAAAGAATAACCAAAGGTACCTTGTTTTTTATAAAAATCTACACGGCACCAGCAGAGATATTATTTGATGAAGTCGAAAAACCTATACAAGTTGTAAAGATAGGGATAACACGAGATATGATTATACCACAAGATATTATTTCACAGCCAGAGATACCTAGAATCGAGATACCAAAATTTTATGCGAACAAAAGGATTATCGGACTATCTACAATTTTACAAGAACTAGCAAATACATATTGCAACCAAAATCCCATATGGAGCTACTATTCAAGAAATCATGTATTAATATATTCAAATTCAAAAGAATAACGAGAAACAGATATGGAAACTACTAGGCAATGGATTATCACGTTGCTTAAACCAGAAACAGAACCTATCGCCAGAGCTATCAGAGAAAAATTTATTTCGGAAGAATTATTAACCAGATATTGCAAGACTATTGGACATAAATATCCAGACCACAAATGTTCAAAATTTAATGGAGGAGATAATGATGTCCCAGCAGTTCAGCTAGAATAAAAAAAGATAAGGACGCCAGCTGGAAAGATAAGACCAGAGCAATAATGGAGATACAACAGATATGACAAGAAAGATGGAAGACTTATTAAGTTGTTTACGTAAAGTTAGCATTTAAAAAATTAGTTGGTAGCATTTAATGTAAATTGAATAAAGTTTGAATTTTAGCCTTATAGGCTTAGGGTAGGCTTTAAGACTTTTAAGTCTTTCTTTGATTGTTTTTTGTTTTTTAGCAGACAGGTGTAGAAAATGTAAAGATGTATTCTTTCTATAAATAAAAGAAGAAGAAGGCATTGCAGATGGTAAGCCTTCACATATTAGCCAAAAAACTCTCTCCATTCCAAAATACTTTGCCTAGTTAATTATATATATACACTTCAATGGAAAAAGCTATGGAGCAACAAACCTCAGAAATATCAAAGCTACCGGAACAGGTATATCTATTTAAGATTATGAATAACTAAATTCATAATTCCCAACAATCATGATATGATAAAATAAATTCATATTAGTTACTTTATAGTAGAATTATTTGAAAAATAATATGTTAAGAAGTTTATTAGCAAAGTGGAAACGGAGAAAAATCCCTAAGAACTATTCCATCCTAAAGGTGAAACCAATGAGGCAAGAAGCCGTGGCGGGGAGTAACCAGAGTCGAGGCGCTGTTTAAGGGAAAAAGTATCCGAATTACCATGCTAATAGTGACCGAAGAACATGTTATTTAAGAATAATCTAGTATATAGTAATCTGAGATGACTATATTTTATTATGTACATGGTTGAAGGGAATATTTTGAAAAAAGCAATTTTATGATAATGAATAATAATTTATCTGATGTCATGGTAGATAAATTTAAGATACTTATTTTGTATGCACTTAGAGATATAAATGTTGCAGATATAAGAAAAATTATATTAGAAAAAGCATTTGGAGAATATTACATGACTAGAGTAAATTATATACCATTTCTACCTAGCTACTCTTATAAATACTTATTATGTTAAAATCACGTAGAATTTTTAAAGATATGCGAAATATACAGTAACTAGAAAAACAGATAAAAATAAATATGGACAAATACATGGAAAATAAAAAAATACATAAAATCTCTTAATAGAAATATGCAAAAACTACTAAGGCTAAAACAAATAACTATAAAATATCAATTTTAAAAATAGATCATTTAGACTACCTTAAAGTTTTAATCTTATATATACTTAAAGATATAGAAATTATAGATATTAAGAAAATGATACTAGAAGAAGTAATAAACTACGAAATTAAAATTATAAATTCGCTAGAACGGATATACGAAGAAATTTACCCAGAAGGATATTATTCAGATCAAGATTGTGGATGTTAGAATATATTAGAAAAACTAGAGAAAACCAAGATAATTTAAATAATGAAATTAATTATAGAAACCGAATTAGAAAAATAATGGAAAATCTAAAAGAAAAGTTAATATAGATAGAAAAAACCTTAGAAAATTTGGAAAAAAGTACATGTGATACTTAACATAATATAAAAAACTCACTACGAGAAGAACAACACAAGATAATAAATAACATAGAAAATCTAGAATTAGACATATACTACAGTACAGATAGAATAAATTACTATACAGAAATTTATAACTCTGCAGTTACTACAGGATAAAATAATAAACCAAATAAATTAATGGATACATCTTACAAAAATTTAAGAAATAACCACGCACAAAAAAGAATAGATTCATTACCTACAATAAATCTATTTTATAACCGATTAGTTAGCCTAGTTATCCGCACCCCCCTACAAATGTGATGAAGTACCCATAATTTTATATGAAGATAATGCAGCATGCATAGCACAACTTAAAGGAGGATTCATAAAAGGAGATAGAACGACGCATATTTCGCCAAAACTTTTCTATACACATGAGCTCCAAAAGAATGGTAATATTAATGTACAATAGATTTGTTCAAGTGACAGTGTGGCTGATTTATTCACCAAGTGTCTTCCAACTGCAACTTTCAAAAAGATGGTGCATAAGATCGGAATGCAACGATTCAAGGATGTTCTTATTAGGGGGAGTTAATACGCGCTGTACTTTTTTTTCCTTACGAGGTTTTGTCCCACTAGATTTTTCTTATAAGGTTTTTAATAAGACAACCTATATGCGTATTTCTAGACATTCAAGGGGGATTGTTATGATATTATGTATATCAATTATAGTGAATGTCTATCAAAATCTACTTGATTTTTATTAGGATTTGAAGTATTTTTCTTTTACTCAGAAACTAGGAGTAAATTTTCCCTATAAATAGAAGGACTTCCTTCATTGTAAATCATCCCTCAAGAGAAATAAGATTTACTCTCTATTCTTTCTCTATTCTTCTTCTTTATTCTTTAATATTTTATAACAAGAATGATCTAATACCTTTTTTGGCTAAGAAACATAGTTATTTTTTTTCTCTCATTTATGTAACACGTTTAAAGAAAAGTTAAAATGAAATACTTCTTTAACACTCTAAATTATCTGTTGATTATATTTGATGCTATATTTACTTCTTTCTACAACACATATAAGAGAAAAAACACTTGAAACTATGCATGCTAAATAACTTAAGTATTATATTTTATATTCTTTGTTACTTTTAATGCATCTTTAGCGACGCAACTCCAATCAATAAGAAAAATCAAACACACAGTGTTATTTCTAAGAAGCAATACATGCTTAAATGCAGAGTTTAAATGAAAGATTTTTTAAAAGTGATGTTAATTAAATGTTATCATCAAACGTAAAATAAATGGCTGATAAAAATTATTAATATTGATAAAAATGACATATGACAAAGTTAGATAGATAAGTAATGTGACATTATTAGATATTAGAGAAGTGACGTCACACCACTTTTTCACCAAGAATTGTATAGTATTTTTTCTTTTTCTTTTTGAAATATTTTTTTTCCCTTCATTTCTCTACATAATCTACTACTTAGATTAACAAGCGTCACATAAATTAAAAGATCTCATTATAACAGTCAGTTCGTGTTTTAACAATATTAACTGATACTTCCTCCGTTTCGTTTTAATTGAGCTTTATTGATTTGACAATCTCTTTAAGAAAATATTTAATAGAGACTTATTTTTACTAAATTAATCCTATTAATTATACGTTGAAAATATAAATTTGAATATATATACTATACACAACCATTTAATGACAAGAGTAATATTAAAAAAATACAATAAAATTCTCTTGATTTTAAAATTTGAACAACTAAAATAAAATAAATATTTTTAATAAGAGAGCCAATTATTATGAAACGGAAGAAGTATCCATTAAATTTGTTTCCTAAAATCGTTTTCCCCATTTATTTGCTAGGGAATTCAAGGGACCCCGAAAATCACTTAACTTTTCCTCTGTTTCATAGTTATTTATCTATTTATGTGAAATTTTTGATGGGATAAGCTTGAAACACTAAAATGTGAACATGTACACATTTACGGTACCTTTTAAATTCTCATTAAAAGTTTTAGTCCACCTCTTAAAATTTTTAGACATACCAATTTTTTTAGACTATATTCAGTGGTGAATCCAAAATTTTGTCCAAGTAGATTTAAGTTATGATGGATCTATTTAAGTTATTCGCACCCATCCAACAATCGGTATCAAAGCCTATGATGTTTAAAGTTACGGAAGTAGTATATATTTGGATTTAATAGCAAATATTGTTTAGATGAATAACCAACAAAAATTACAAAAATATAAAGAATTAAAACAAATAATATCTGAAAAACGTAAAGAATTAAAAATGAGGATAGAAAGATTACAGTATAACATAGTTGTCGGAGTTAGTAAAAACTCAATAAATGCACAAAAGGAAGAAATATCAAATTTAAAAACAACAATAGAAAGTCTAGAATATATATATCAACATAACCTATATACATTTAAATAAAATGAACAAAGAAGAATTTATAATAGATGAGAAAACATATGAAAATCACGAAGAATTAAAAATAAAAATAGTATTCTCTAACTTAGGAAGAAGATATAAGAAAATAGGTGAACATTTATATTTAATGTTAGAAAAAGAAGAATTAAAATTAGAAGATAAGTTGACAGCCATGGGAAGAATAGAAAGAGAAAACGAAGAAATAGATAGGAAAAAAGAAATAGATAAAATAAATACAATAGATGCTGAAGAAACAAATAATTATGATTCAGAAGATAGTGAAACATATACAGAAATTCTAGAAAACATAGGAAAACTAAAAATTAATGAAAAACAAGAAGTAATTAATAAAGAAAACTTAAAAATACAAACACAGAAATAAAAATACACTTAATAGAGAAGATGATGAAAACATAATACCTAGTACATCAGAAATAAGAAAACCTACATATTATTATAAAGATAAGTTTAAAAAATATAACCTAAAAAATGAATATAACAAATGGACATCAACACAAATAATTAATAAAAATTATAACTTTTTAGATTTAGACTGTGTAATAGACACAAATAAAATAATACAATTATGAGCAGGATATATGTCAAAACAATTATTAGATAATAATATAGATACAACAAATACACCAGAATATATAGAAAGGACATTAATAGGAACAGTAAAATTATGGTTTTTAAACCTAGCTGAAGAAAGTAAAAAAGTATTAAGATCTGATAATAAAACAGAAGGAACATCAACAACTACTAAAATATCACAAACAGAAATACTGAAAAAATATGAAGTAGCTATAAAAGATGAATTTAGCAGTATAACAACAGAAGAAGAAGAACAAAATAAAGAAAAAGATACGAATAGGAATTTAATGTTAAAATTAGAAATATGTAATATGTGCTATATAGATGAATATACATGCGCATTTAAAGAAATAAGAAGATTATATTTTAGCAAATTACCTAAACCATTTAGTTCAAAAATAATAAAGAGTTGGAATGAAGCAAAAATAGTAGATACCTTAGGAGCAAGAATAAAATTTTTACAACAATGGTATAGAAATCTATGTGAAAAATATAGAAAAGAAATAAAAATGGAAAAAACATTAATAAGAAATTTAGCATGTTGCAAAGATAAAATAGTACCTCGATTTGGATATGAAGAAAGATATTATAAGAAAAAGACATAAGAATTATAAGAAATACAAAAAATTAAAATATAAATATAAGAAACCAAGAAAAAAATATTATATAAAAAATTATAAACATAAAAGACCATATATAAAAAAAATATCTATAAAAGAATGTACTTGTTATAATTGTGAAAATCTGGGACATTTAGCTAGAGATTGTAAAATGCCTAAACACCCAAAACAGAAACAAATATCAGAAATAAAAATAGAAAATACAGAATATATGTAGATAGATTATATAGATTATGAATTAGAAATTGAAGATAGTATATATGAAATTTCGAAGAATGAAATAGATAATGAAATAGATAGTGATTTAGATGAATCAAATGACTGAAGAAGATATAAAAATGAACCAAATAACTGCAGAAGATATAAAAAATAATAACAAAGGAAGAATATTTAAATGAAGAAGGAATAGATCAAAAAATAATATTTGATAATTATATTTGACGAAATAAAAGGAAAAGAGTTGGACTTAAGTGTAGAAAAAATATTTAACATACCAACAATAAAATATATATTTAGTAGAAAAAGGAAGAATACTACGTAGTAAGCCAAAAGGAACATGTAATAGACTGTAGATATGCAAAAGGTAGAGCTAGTATACCACTAGTAACAAAAAATATAATTAATAAAGAAATAAACGATATAAAAAGTAAAGACCCAATAAAATATGTACACCTTGGACTAACAGAGATATTGATAAAAACATGTTTTAGAGAAGGAATAGATACACCAATAGAATTATATTTAGCAGATGATAGAATTATAAAACCTATAGAAAAAAGTATAATAACTGCCATAAAAGGAAATTTAATGTACCAAAAATTTAAATTTATAATAAGTACGAATTATTCAGTAGCAATAACAGATAAAAATATAGATAAATCATTAGTATTATATTGGAAAATAACAGGAATAAAACTAACCCTAGGAAGTAAAATATTTACAGCAAGATGTAAAAATCTATATGTATTAATAACAAAACATAAAATAACAGGAGAAAATAAAATTAATAAAATACAAATAGAAAGTCCTTTCAAATAATTTGTAAAAACAATTGATAATAATGATTATAGTTACAAAGACATAGATATAAAAGAAGATTTAGAAATAATAAATGATAGAATAAGTACAACAAAAAGAATAGCTCATGAAAAACCAGAATCATCAAGCTCATAAGAAAGAACAAGTTATGAAACAACTTCAACAGTTAATTTAAATCAATATTATATAACAGGAATAATAAATGAAAAAGAATATTTAATACTCTTAAACACAGGACAAGAAGAAAATTATATAGCAAAATATCTAGTAAAAAGTGAAGAAATAAAATCTAATAGTAATATATGCCCAGATCTACCAAGGAGTCTAATAAACATTAAGGATACAACTGAAAAGGAAATAATAATAGGAGTTAGAAAATTAAAAATAGAATTTGAAATAAAGGAAGATATGCAAAAAACAGACATAATATTAAGAATAAAATTGTTAGAACAAGTAAAACCATAGAATATAGAACATACACAATTATCTATAACATATAATAAAGAAAGATTATTCATAAAAAGAGTTTTAACATGATATGAAAATATATGTACTTGTAAAAATAATAGTAGAAGGATATTATAATAGGTATTATACACCTATGATAGATACATGAGTAGAAGCAAACTTATGTAGATACAACTGTTTACCAGAAAGTAAATGAGATAAATTAAAAATACCAATAGTAGTCAAAGGATTTAATAAAGAAGGAAGTTTAATTACATATAAAGCTAAAAATGTAAAAATACAGATATTGGATAAAATAATAACGATAGAAGAAATCTATAATTATGAACTAACATTAAAAGATAGCTTTTAGGAATACCATTTTTAGATAAATTATATCCACATATAATAACTAAAAACGATTGGTGGTTTACAACACCATGTAAAAAAAAGTAAGAGCAAAAAGAGTTATTAATAAAATAAGAAAGAAAACTGATTGGATAAAAGGAAGTGAAAAAATTACACAAAAGTTAGAAAATATAAAAAATACAGAAGGCACAGTAGAACTAGTTGTATTTTCGATAAATAAAAAAAATAACTATATTTTCAATAGATAAAGTAGAAATAATAAATAAAAAATTTAGATAATTATACAGTGAAAATCCATTAAAAGGATGGGAAAAACATAAAACTACAGTAAAAATTGAATTAATAGATAAAAATAGCATAATAATTCAAAAACCATTAACATATAATTTTGAGGATTTAAAAGAATTTAAAATGCATATAGATGAATTATTAGAAAAACAGTATATACAAAGAAACAATAGTAAACATAATAGCCCAGCGTTTATAGTAAATAAACATAGTGAACAAAAAAGAGGAAAAAGTAGAATGGTGATTGACTATAGAAATTTAAATGCAAAAACTGTGACATGCAATTATCCAATACCAAATAAGATATTAAAAATAAGACAAATACAAGGATATAACTACTTTAATAAATTTGATTATAAATCAGGATTTTACCACTGAAAGTTAGATGAAAATTCTAAGGAATTAACCACATTTATGGTATCACAAGGATTTTATGAATGGAACGTATTACCATTTGGATATAAAAATGCACCAGGTAAACACCAACACTTTATGGATAGTTATTTTAAACAATTACCTAATTGTATAGTATAAATAGATGATATACTACTATATACAAAAACTAAAGAGGAACATTTAAAATTATTAGAACAATTTACAGATATAATAGAAAAATCAGGAATAAGTTTGAGTGAAAAGAAAGCTGAAATTATGAAAAACCAGATAGAGTTTTTAGGAATACAAATAGATAAAAGTGGAGTAAAAATGCAACAACATATAGTACAAAAAATAATAAATTCAAAAGAAGAATTAGATACAAAAAAGGAAATTACAATCATTTTTAGGATTAGTAAACCAAGTAAGAGGATATATACCAAAATTAGCAGAAAACCTAAAGCCATTGCAGAAAAAATTTAAAAAGGATATAGAATATAATTACAACGAAGAAGATAAAAAACAAGTTCAGAAAATAAAAATACTTTGCAAAGAGTTACCAAAATTATAATTCCTAGGCGAAAATAAAAAATTTATATATATAGTAGAAGCAAATGCTAGTGAATATAGTTATGGAGGAGTACTTAAATATAGATATGAAGAAGAAAAATTAGAATATCATTGTAGATACTACTCAGGTATGTTTAATGAAACAGAAATAAAATGGGAAATAAATAGAAAAGAATTATGTTCATTATATAAATGTTTATTAGCATTTGAGCCACATATTGTATATAACAAGTTTATTGTACGAGCAGATAATACACAGGTACGTTGGTGGTTAACAAAGAAAATACAAAATTCAGTTATAACGAAAGAGATTCGGAGACTAGTATTGAATATATTAAATTTTACATTTACAATTGAAGTAATTAGTACTAACAAAAATGTTATTGCGGATTACATATCAAGACAAAGCTACACAAACTGATATAATAGAAGATGATGCTTTAGAAAAAATACTCAAAACTCTAACTACACTTTCAATGAAAGTGGACAGTATGGGTAATGAAATAGAAAAGTTAAAGACTATTGAAGTTAAACTGAAGTCTAAAGCTATGAATCATCTAACTCAGCAGTGTGCAGAGCTATGTCGATCGGAAGACATCAAAATTCTAGAGCTAAAAGGAGTCGTTGGGACACTCCATAAAACCCATAACGTTTATCAATCTACAGTTTCAGGTACAAGCAAAGAAGTTAGTGGACAAAGATATTAGAACATGAACATGAATAAGATATTTGACAAACCATTTATACCAAAAACACAAAAAGATCCCTTGTACATACCCCATAAATTACCACATATCGAGAAAGTTTGAACCAAGATAAAAAAGTCTATAACCATATAACCCGAGCATACATAGAAAATATCCACAAAATACAGACTTATCTAAACCTTAAACCCAAACCCACAGATATTCAAGAACTAAACACAAACTATATAACCCAAACATTATAAGGTTACAACAAGTTAATCGCACTACCGAAAATCAACCCAAGCTTAGTGAAAACTTGTTTCAGTTATGGATTATTAAATACCGTATATACCCAAGAAAGAAATGAACTAACAGATATACCAAAATTATATAGAACATTCACCACTTATAAAAGAATAACCAAAGGGAATTTATTTTTTATAAAGTATTATACTGCACCAGTAGAGATATTATATAACGAGATCAAACCAGTTATACAAATTGTAAAAATAGTATTAACCAGAGATATGATTATACCGGAAGATATTGTTTAGCAACCAGAGATACCTAAAATCGAGATACCTATTTTTTATGCAAATAAACGACTTATTGAAATATCTACAATTGTTCAAGAATTAGCAAATAATTATATCAATGGAAACCTTATATGGAGCTATTATTCAAGAGATCATCAAATGATTTATTCAAATTCAAGAGAACTACGACAAACAGATATGAAAGATGCTAGACAATAGATTCTGACATTACTCAACCCAGAGAAACAACCAACTGCAAGAGCAATTAAGAAGGAATTTATTTCAGAAAAATTATTAACAAGATATTGCAAAATGATAGGACACAAATATCCAGACCATCTATGTTCAAGATGTAATGGAGAAGATAATATTATCCCAGAAGTTCAACTGGAATAGAAGAAGATACGGACGACAGCTGGAAGATACACGACAAAACATAGAAAGATACGGAGCAATAATAGAAATATAAGAAGATAAAACATTGAAATATGAAAATGACATATGACTTTGAGAAATGTGAAATACATAAATTATGTAAACATTTACTATTTTTATTATGTAGGCTAGACTAGCCTATAGCCTTTTTGACTTTTATTGTTTTTTTTGGCACTTGCCATTTTACTTTTTAAGACCATTATTAATCTTTTATTTTCTTGACAGATGTAAAGTAGGAAAGTATAAAGTAGTTTACACGTTTTCTTTTTAGTCTATAAATACGTAAGCCTTCGGCAAAGTTAAGGGCAAGACTTTCATGTGCTGAAAGCAAGCCTTCCCTCTTGTACACAAATTTTTTTTTGAATATTTAATAAAAAAAAGATATATTTCTAAGGAAAAGCTATGGATAAACAAAGCCTAGAATTAGCAAACCTATCAGAACATGTATATTTATTTACGATTATGAATAGCTAAATTCATAAATTCCTGACAATCATGATATGATAAAATAAGTTCATGTTAGTTACTTTATAGTAGAATTATTCGAAGAATAGCATGTTAAGAAGTTTATTAGCAAAGTAAAAAAGGAGAAAAATTCCTAAGAACTATGCCATCCTAAAGGTGAAACCGTTGAGGCAAGAAAGCCGTGATAGGGGAGTAGCCAGAGTAGAGGCGCTGTTTAAGGGAAAAGTATCCAGATTACCATGCTAATAGTGACCGAAGAACATGTTATTTAAGAATAATCTAGTATATAGTAATCTAAAATGATCATATTTTGTTATGTGTATGATTGAACGTAATATTTTGAAATAGCATCCTATGAAAAATGAATACTTATTTATCTGACGAAATGGTAGATAAATTTAAAATACTTGTTTTGTATGTACTTAGGGATATAGAAATTGTAGATATAAGAAAAATCATATTGGAAAAAATATTTGATAAATATTTTATGACTAGAATAAATTATATACCACACCTACCTACCTACTCTTACAAATATCTACATGCCAAACCTACACATCAACCATGATAAATTACGTATATTTAGAATATTGGAAAATAGATATGAAAAATATACAATTAATAGAAAGATTAATGAAAACAAATCTAGAAAAATATATGAGAACTAAAGATACAAAATATATGGAATTCCTTAATGAAAATATATAAGAATTATTAAGATTAAAACAAACAACCAGTAAATATTATGATAAAACATTTAAAAACCATAAATTACTAAAATCCAATTCCAAGTTATCCAAGTTATTCGTAGAAACCTAAGCATCATATGGACAATATGACAAGCTATATATCTGATGAAATTAAGATACTTGTTTTATATATCATAAAAGACTTAGAAATAGAAGACATAAAGAAAATAATATGGGGAAAAATATTTTATGAAGAATCGTTAAGTCTAGAATGGTTAAAAGAAATGCATGATCTTAGCTTATATTATTCAGATAGTTATTACTCAGATAATAATAGTTATTATTCAAATGGATATCATACAGATTAAAAATGTTAGAATATATAAAAAGAGTTAGAGAAAAACAAAGTTGGCTATACGAAGAAATCAATTATAGAAACCATCTTAGAAAAGGAAGAAAACAATTAAAAGAAAGATTAATTTGGATAGATAAAACCATAAAACAACTAGAATTAAAAGACAGTTTAGAATATGATTTAGACATAGAATTATTCATAGAAGAAAAAGACAGAATAATTAACGAAATAGATAACCTAGAATTTAATATCAGATATAGTACAATTAGAATAAATTATTACAAAGAAATTTACAGTATTACAACTACTTTAGGATAAAATGATAAACTAGGAATATTTAAAATATTGGAGACAATATATGAAAGAAATAAGATTAACAGAAATACTTATGAAAGAGAATTTAATTGAATATTTTAGAACAAAAGATATAGAATATTTAAAATACCTTCAAAATAATATACAAGAATCAGAAAGACAAAGAGAAAAAACTAAAGAATATTACAGTAAAACATTTCATCAAATACCATTTAATCACTCCCAACATATGAACATCAATAAAACTAAAATAAATGAATTAAAAATAAAAATATTTAGAAAAGTTAAGAAACATCCACGCACAAATAAAAATAGATCCATTAGAGTTATAATAGATCTATTTAAGTTATCCGCACCCCCCAACAATTGATATCAGAGCCTATGTTGTTTAAAATTACAGAAGTAGTATATATTTGGATTTAATAGCAAATATTGTTGAGATAGTAATCAATAATATTTATTATCATTTTTTTCATTCTCATAATACCCCTAAAAAATTATTATGAGGTGGTATATTCATTCAAAAATAAATGAAGTATGCGTATGTATGTGTGAAAACATAATTAGACAAAACAATATTGTTTTCTAACAAAAAATATATTTAAGATGTTCAAAATTGTTTATGAAATCAACCAATTTATATATTTTTTTCATCTATTACAAGTAATATTTGACTTCTAAAAAATCCAAGGTTCACAAAATTGAAGTTAAAATTATAAACTATATATGTTTGAATTTTTAATCTCCTGCAAGAAAAACTAAAGACAATTTTAGTGTTCCCAGAATGCATTTTTTTTAATATTTGAGTACTATGAAAAGGGTTAAATTCCCAAAACATAAATTTGTGGTGTGACTATCAGCTTTCAAGCAGTTGGTGACCAAAGAAAGGTTTAGAAGAAGTATGGGCATCCCGGAGACAATGATTATTGTATACTGTGTGATCAATAGAGCTACGAAGATGTCCATCATTTATTTATTGCTTATTAATGGACAATCAGTTCAGTTCTCAAGTACAAGAGTTGCAAGTCATCATACTATTGACATCATACATGATCTAATGTATGCACTGAACTGAATGGATGGTACTATTGACAAATAAAAGACAAGACTTGTAATAAAAGGCTTCAAACAAAAAGAAGGCCTTGATTACTTCGATATATACTCACCAGTAAAAAGGATAACATCGATTCGAATGTTAATTTTCTTGGCTACAATATATGGTCTTGAAATCCATCAAATGAATGTGAAAACCGCTTTCCTAAATGGAGAATTGGAGAAAGAAATTTACATGGAACAACCTGAGGGTTTTGTGATTCCAGGGAAGGAAAACAAGGTGTGTAAACTTATCAAGTCATTATATGAACTAAAGCAAGCACCAAAACAATGGCATGCGAAGTTTGACCAAACCATGTTGGCAAACTGATTCAAAATAAATGAATGTAATAAATGTGTTTATATTAAAGACACTCCAAATCACCAAGTCATTGTGTGTTTATATGTTGATCATCAGTAGAGACATTTCTGACATACATGCAACAAAACGAATGCTCGAGAGCAAGTTTGATATGAAAGACCTTGGAGTTGCAGATGTAATCTTAGGTATAAGAATCCATCGAACTCCACAAGGGTTGGCATTGTTATAGTCTCATTATATCAAAAAGGTACTTGACAAGTTCAAGTATATGAAATTCGGTATTGCCAAGACTCCATTAGATGGGAGCTTTGTACTTTGAAAGAATGAAGGTGAAAGTGACTCACCATTGGAGTACGCAAGAGTATTGGGATGTTTAATGTATATAATGAACTGTACACGACCAGGCATAGCATGTGCTATAAGTAAATTGAGTCGGTACATAAGTAATCCCATCAAAACTCATTGGATGATAATGAAAAGAGTTTTGGGGTATCTTAAATACACTCAAAATATGCTTTATATTATAATAAATATCCTGCGGTACTTGAAGGGTATAGTGATGCAAATTGGATCACCAGATCGAACGAAGTAAAATCCACAAGTGGATATGTATTTACTATCGGTGGAGGAGCAGTCTCTTGAAAATTATCCAAACAGACTTGTATTGCTCGCTCTACAATGGAATCTGAATTTATCGCATTAGATAAAACCGATGAAAAAATAGAATGGCTCTGGAATTTCTTGGAAGATATTTCATATTGGCCCAAGCTAGTGGCACCAGTATGTATACACTGTGATAGCCAAGCGGCAATAGGTAGGGCAGGGAGCATGATGTATAACGGTAAATCTCATCATATAAGACGAAGACATAATATCGTTAGAGAACTTCTCTCTAGTGGAATCATCACTATAGACTATGTAACGTCAAAGGATAATATGTTGAATAAGGCCAAGTCGTCCGAATTCATGGACTTTTCTTAAGGAATAATTCCCCTCACTGTACTCAAGGTTATGGAATCTTTCCCCCAGGATAAAATGTCCTTCAATCAGACTATAGCAGTACCTCGAATAGGCGGATTCTTCGAACGCACAGAATGTTTTAATTTATCACACAGAATATTTGTAAAGAAAAAAAGAGAGTTTTTATTCAAAAAATTTCATATCAAACCTGTGAAAGAAAGCAGGTTTATATAGCCTAGTAGATGCCCCTTTGAAAAGGTGGCATTGGTTTACTTAAATGGTGTGATGTTTCTGAAAATGCATGTCTGCAGCATTTTTGCTGAAGCAGTACATTTCACCAAACAGTGCACCTGTTCGTACATCACTTCATTGAAGAATTGCATCTGTTCAGTCGAAATAGAAACAGTATATCAGTTCAGTGCATGCATCAGTTCAGTCGAAAAAAAAAATAGTGCATCAGTTCAGAAACAGCACATCAGTTCAGTCAAAACAGTGCATCAGTTACTGTTACTGCATGCATATAAATAGAGTATTGATCAGATTTCGTCAAATAAAGTTTGTCCAAAAAGATAGATCTCATCGATCGATCATTTGACAAATCCAAATCCAAATCCGAAGCCAAAGCCGAAGTTGAGTGAGCGACGACGACGATGACTCGAGGCATCTCTTATTTCTTGCCTCACTTATCATGTGGAGTAAGTATTCATCATTATAAGTACTTCAAAGTTCCCTTCTCCCACCAATGTGGGAGAATTAGTGAACTTTCCAATTTTGGGAGTACACTTTCCAAATTGGTGTCTCCTCTTCTCCATCATTTTTTATCCATTTTCTATTCACACTTCTATGAACCCAAAAATCCCCCACATGAATGGGAATGGCTATTTTTTGTAAAACTTTTATGGACAAGTATGTCATCATTAAGCAAAACTGATTGTATCTGGATAAGTGGGTTTTCCTTTAAACTTTCCGTAGTGAACATGAATCGGATGCACTCGGTTAATCGGTAGATTTGATATATTTGAACCATCAAGCTTTAATGTACACCTAGACAACACATGTCACACAACCAACCTTTTTACGTTTATGGTTCTTATGGTTTTATTCTTTTTAGCCATGAATACGTCCTGGTTTTCATGAGAGCTTAGTTAATAGGCCTTTACTAACATTCTCCTTGAAGCGGCTTCCACTTCGCCCTCACATAGGTGATTTCTAAATGTTCAATCCTGTAGATTAAACTATTTGGTTAAATCTACCAAATTTAGATAATCATTAAAAGACTTTTCACCTGAAGTCTTATCCTTATTTACTAAACATTGTCTACATTATGAGAATGGGTTGGGTATTTAACAATGTTGAACCTGTCAGACACAACTTTGTTTGATCTCCTTGAACCTAGCTCTTGGGATCTCCAGTCTGCTAGGCAGAGTTACCGCCATGCTGACTTGTCCTAGGCCTTAAACCCATTCCATTGGATATCCTTTCTACGCCTTCTCTAGAGTCATTTTGATCTTGTGTTGAGGGTATTTGATATACTTCATTGTGTTCTTGTTTATAGTTGAATTTTAGTTGAAGTTGTTGTCTGCATATACAGATTCTACGTACCCATAGAAGGATATAACAATCTTAAGGAATAATTTTTTTTACAGAACCTGTATAACTTTTTTTTGGAGATTAAAGCTTTAAGCTTTCTACTTCGCTTGAATTTAACTAGTGATTAGAAGACATAAATCTTCATCACAAGTTAAAGTTCACTCGGTTGACGATTTGAAGTTATTAAAACTTCATCGTTAATTAGAAACAAGAAGAAAAAGTTGAAAAGTTATTTAACTTTATAAGTAGTATTCTGAAAATACTTAATTTTTCCATTTTGTGTTGAAAGGAAAGATGACTAACGAAATTCAAATGATAGATGCGACAACGTCTGTGGGGTCAACTAATATTGACATATCAAGTCGCACAAATGCTCCGCCAACAATGGCACCAACGAAGAAGCTAGGAAAATTTTTGGGCATTGACTTCAAACGGTGGTAGAAAAAAATGTTCTTTTACCTCACCACTTTATATCTGCAATGGTTCACTAGCAAAGACGCTCCTAAGGTGCCCGAGGAAACCTCGGACAAAGACCGCTTCGTTATTGTAGAAGCTTAGAAACATTCAGACTTTCTTTGCAGGAATTATATTTTGAGTGGTCTCCAAGACAACCTCTACAATGTTTATAGTGGAACCAAGACATCAAAGGAATCGTGGGGGGCACTTGAATGAAAATATAAGACAGAGGATGCGGGAATTATGAATTTCCTTATTGCATGGTTCCTGGACTTCAAAATGATAGATAGAAAATCTGTTGTTTCTCAAGTACAAGAGTTGCAAGTCATCATACATGATCTCCTAGTAGAAGGTTTAATTGTGAATGATGCTTTCCAAGTAGCAGCGATAGTTGAGAAGCTACCACCTTTGTGGAAAGACTTCAAAAACTACTTAAAGCATAAACACAAGGAGATGACCGTTGAAGATCTTATTGTCTGACCTCATATTGAAGAGGATAATAAAGCTGATGAAAGAATGTCAAAGGGGAATTCTATAATTAATGGAACACATATTGTAGAAGATGACCAAAACAATTCCAAGAAAAGGAAGAAAGCTGAACAAGGAAACAATCAACCCAAGAAAAAAGTTCAAGGGAAAATGCTTTCACTGTGACAAGATTGGCCACAAGTCCACAGATTGTCGTGCCCCAAAGAAAGGCAAGAAAAAGGACCAAGTGAATATGATTGAGTCTAACAAAGACTGTGATAATTTGTGTGCTATGTTCTCAGAATGCAACTTGGTGGGCAATCCTCGCGAATGGTGGATGGATTCCGATGCCACCTGCCATGTTTGTGCCAACAGAGAGTTGTTTTTGTCATTAGCTCTGGTTCAAGTAGAAGAAATGATCTACATGGCTAACTCCGCTACGGCTAAGGTAGAAGGAACATGAAAAATTTGCTTAAAGATGACTTCTGGAAAGGTCTTGACACTTAACAATGTCTTGTATATTCCGAATTTACGTAGGAATTTAATTTCTATTTCACTTCTAGAAAATAACAGATTCAAATGTGTAACCGTTTCTGAAATCATTATAATTAGCAAAGGAGAAATATATGTAGGAAAAGGCTATCTGACCAAAGGCGTATATAAGATGAATGTAATGACTGTTGAAATAAATAAAAGTTTGAATTCTTCTTATTTTCTTGAGTTTTATGATTTATGGCATGAACATTTAGGCTATGTTAATTACAAAATGTTATGAAAACTGATTAACTTAGAAGTTTTGCCAAACTTTGAGTGTAATAAATCAAAGTGTCAAATGTGTGTGGAATCAAAGCATGCAAAACATCCTTATAAGTCCGTTGAAAGGAATTCCAATTCCTTAGACTTAATACACACTCACATTTGTGATATGAAGTCAACACCATCACGTGGTGGGAAAAAGTATTTCATAACTTTTATTGACAATTACACTAAATACTGTTATGTCTACTTGCTAAATAGTAAGGATGAAACAATAGATATGTTTAGGCAATATAAAACTGAAGTTGAAAATCAGTTAGACAAAAAAATCAAAATGATAAGAAGTGACAGGGGCGGAGAATATGAATATCCCTTTGCGAAAATATGTGTAGAGAATGGAATAATCCATCAAACTGTGGCCCCATATTTACCTCATTCTAAAGGAATTGCGAAAATAAAAAATTGAACTTTAAAGGAAATGATGAATGTCTTACTTATAAGTTCTGGTTTACCCTAAAACTTATGGGGGGAGGCTATCCTTACGGCCAATCGTATATTCAACAGAGTTCCCCATAGTAAGACACAATCAATTCCTTATGAAAAATAAAAAGGAAAGAAACCCAACTTGAAATATTTTAAAGTGTGGGGGTGTCTAGTGAAGGTTCAAGTTCCTATACCTAAAAGGGTTAAGATAGGACCTAAAATAGTAGACTGCGTGTTTATAGGATATGCTAAAAACAGTAAAGCATGTCGATTTTTGGTTCATAAATCTGAACATCCAGATATTAATGAAAATATAGTAATTGAATCAGATAATGCTGAATTCTTTAAAAAGATTTACCCGTATAAAATTAGACATGAACAGTCTAGTGGAGGATTTAAATGACCTAGAGATGAACCAAATGAGAATGTAAATAATGAAGAAAATCCAAGAAGTAGTACATGTCAAAAAACGTCTACTTCATTTGGATCGGATTATGTAACATTTCTCTTAGGAAATGAGTCTCAATATTTAGGGAAACGATGGCATCTTCGGACTCATCCTTTTGAAAAGAGGCAGTCAATAGTGAGATTGATTCAATCTTAAGCAACCATACATGGGAATTGGTTGATCTTCAAACGTAAGATGAAAGCGGATGGTACTATTGACAAATATAAGGCAAGACTTGTAGTAAAAGGCTTCAAAAAAGAAGAGGCCTTGATTACTTTGATACATACTCTCCAGTAACAAGGATAACATCGATTCAAATGTTAATTGCCTTGGCTGCGGTATATTGTCTTGAAATCCATCAAATAGATGTGAAAACCTCTTTCCCAAATGGAGAATTGGAGAAAGAAATTTACATGGTACAACCTGAGGTTTTTGTGATTCCAGGGAAGTAAAACAAGGTGTGTAAACTTATCAAATCATTATATGGACTAAAGCAAGCACCAAAATAATGGCATGCGAAGTTTGACCAAACCATGTTGGCAAACGGATTCAAAATAAATGAATATAATAAATGTGTTTATATTAAAGATACTCGAAATCACCAAGTCATTGTATGTTTATATGTGGATGATATATTGATCATCAGTAGAGACATTTCTGACATAAATGCAACAAAACGAATGCTCGAGAGCAAGTTTGATATGAAAGACCTTAGAGTTGCTGATGTAATCTTAGGTATAAGAATCCATTGAAATCCACAAGGGTTGGCATTTTCACAGTCTCATTATATCAAAAAGGTACTTGATAAGTTCAAGTATATGGAATTCCGTATTGCCAAGACTCCATTGGATGCGAACTTTGCACTTCGAAAGAATGAAGGTGAAAGTGACTCCCAATTGGAGTACGCAAGAGTATTGGGATGTTTAATGTATATAATGAACTGTACACAACCAGAAATAGCATATGCTATTAGTAAATTGAGTCGGTACACGAGTAACCCCACAAAAACTCATTAGATGGCAATGAAAAGAGTTTTGGGGTATCTTTAATACACTCAAAATTATGCTTTGCATTATAATAAATATCCTTCGGTACTTGAAAGATATAGTGATGCAAATTGGATCACCGGATAGAACGAAGTAAAATCCCCAAGTGGATATATATTTACTATCGGTGGAGGAGCAGTCTTTTGGAAATTATCCAAACAGACTTGTATCGCTCGCTCTACAATGGAATCTAAATTTATCACATTAGATAAAGTCGGTGAAGAAGTAGAATGGCTCTGGAATTTCTTGGAAGATATTCCGTATTGGCCCAAGCTAGTGGCACCAGTATGTATACACTATGATAGCCAAGCGGCAATAGGTAGGGCAGGGAGCATGATGTATAACGGTAAATCTCATCATATAAGACGAAGACATAATACCATTATAGAACTCCTCTCTAGTGGAATTATCACTATAGACTATGTAAATTCAAAGGATAATGTGTCGGATCCACTTATAAAAAGGCCTATCTAGAGAAGGAGTAGAAAAGATATCTAAGAGAATGTGTTTAAGGCCTAGGACAAGTCAGCATGGCGGGAACTCTACCTAGCAGACTGGAGATCCTGAGAGGTAGGTTCAAGGAGATCAAACAAAGTTGTGTCTGACAGGTTCAACATTGTTAAATACCCAACCCATTCTCATAATGTAGACAATGTTTAGTAAACAAGGATAAGACTTCAGGTGAAAAGCCTTTTAATGATTATCTAAATTTGAACAAATAGATTAATCTATAGAATTGAAATGTGTTGTATAGGTATACATTAAAGCTCGATGTTTCAAAGATATCAAATCTGGTATTATCACTATAGACTATGTAAATTCAAAGGATAATGTGTCGGATCCACTTATAAAAAGGCCTATCTAGAGAAGGAGTAGAAAAGATATCTAAGAGAATGTGTTTAAGGCCTAGGACAAGTCAGCATGGCGGGAACTCTACCTAGCAGACTGGAGATCCTGAGAGGTAGGTTCAAGGAGATCAAACAAAGTTGTGTCTGACAGGTTCAACATTGTTAAATACCCAACCCATTCTCATAATGTAGACAATGTTTAGTAAACAAGGATAAGACTTCAGGTGAAAAGCCTTTTAATGATTATCTAAATTTGAACAAATAAATTAATCTATAGAATTGAAATGTGTTGTATAGGTATACATTAAAGCTCGATGTTTCAAAGATATCAAATCTACCAATTGACTGAGTGCATCTGATGCATGTTCACTGCGGAAAGTTCAAAGAAAAACTCACTTATCCAGATGCAATCAGTCTTTGCTTAGTGATCACATACTTGTTCATAAAAGTTTTATGAAAAATAGCCATTCCACATTCATGTGGGGTATTGTTGGATTCATAGAAGTGTGAATGGAAAATAGAGAAGAAATGGTGGAGAAGAGGAGACACCAATTTAAAAAGTGTACTCCCAAAATTGGAAAGTTCAATAATTCTCCCTCATTGGTGGGAGAAGAGAACTTTGGAGTGTTTATAATGTTGAATAATTACTCCACATGATAAGTGAGGCAAGAAATAAGAGATTCCTCGCGCTGTCGTCATCGACGCTCGCTCAGCTTCGGCTTCGGATTTGGATTTGGATTTTTCAAATGATCGATCGATGAGATCTATCTTTTTGGACAAACTTTATTTGATGAAATCTAATTAATACTCCATTTATATGCATGCAGTAACAGTAACTTATGCACTGTTTTGACCGAACTGATGCGCTGTTTCTGAACTGATGTACTATTTTTTTTTGATTGAACTGATGCATGCACTGAACTGATATACTATTTCTGTTTTGACTGAATAGATGAAACTCTTCAATAAAGTGATGCACTATTTTGAACAGGTGCACTGTTTGGTTAAATGGTATACTACTTCAGTAAAAATGCTACAGACATGCATTTTCAGAAATATCACACCATTTAAGTGAGCCAATGCCACATTTTCAAAGAGGCATCTGCTAGGCTATATAAACCTGATTTCCTTCGCAGGTTTTGATATGAAATTTTCAGAATAAAAACTCTCTTCTTTTCTTTACAAATATTCTGTGTGATCAATCAAAACGTTCTGTGCGTTCGAAGAATCTGCCTATTTGAGGTACTGCTATAGTCTGATTGAAGAAAATTTTATCCTGGGAGGAAGATTCCATAACCTCGAGTACAATGAGGAGAATTATTCTTTAAGGAAAGTCTGTGAATTCGAAAAACTTGGCCTTATTCATTTTTGTTTCATCTACTTTTTTGAAAGAATAAAATACGCCTCTTGGAAAGGTCATTTTGATCTTGTGTTGAGGGTATTTGATATACTTCAATGGGTTCTTGTTTATACTTGAATTTTAGTTGAAGTTGTTGTTCTGTATTTACAAATTCTGCGTACCCGTAGAAGAAAATGACAACTAAAACATATAATTTAAAATGAATGTAGTATTATTAGAAAATAGATTAATTATCCTTGACTATCAATCGGATTCACTCAGTAACTTTTTATATAAAGATCTTGTACTTTTATATAAAGATCTTGTACTTTTCCACCATGATTTATTTTTAACAAAAAGACAATACTTTTTAATCTTTTAAAAAATAATTTATCTTAAATCTCATTCATCTAGAGATGATTTCTAACCACGCAAATACTTATGAATTAGTTTTGATATCTATTTTAAAAAAATATTTTGTTTCTTAAATTTTGTATCAAATCAAATTGCATCACATACAATAATTAAAAAAATGAGGTCCTAAAATTTTTGGGACTTCAAGCCATTGCTTCACTTGCTTTGGCCTTGAGCCAGCTCTGAGCGAAATGCAGGTGAGTTTATACTACGACAAATACAGAGGATGGTTAGAGACAGAATTTTATGTTTTAGAGATGCCAAAACAGCAAAACAATGTATAGGCTTGTTATATAAATTGTGTACTTATTTTTACTAGAGGGATAGTAGCTTTTTTGGAAGGGTAGGTACTTTTCATTTGGTTGTTTGTATGCTTTGCTTTCTTTGTACTAAAATTTATGAGTTGGTTGTAATAATATTTTATAGTTTATTCTAAATAAGGGTTGTGTTATATGCCATGTGACATATATATGTGTGAATGTTATTAACAAGAGATAATAGTTAGTAGCAAAATTAAACTTGAACATCAAAAGCTACTTATTCAAATTGAATTTGAATATCAAAGTTACTTTTTCAAATTGAATATCAAAGTTAATTGGTCAAATCACCAACTTGATGTCAAGCCTAACAAGATTAGGGAACAAGTTTGGTGGTTTATAAGTAGTCACTTTTGTGCATTTTTATATATAGATATTTTTTGTATATTTTTATATATAGATTCACGTAGTAAATAAAAAAAAATACTAAATTCTCTAAAGTTGTCTCATTTTTTTTTTGTAGTTTGATATTGATATTTTGTCTTTATTTTATAACATGTTATCAGCACGAGACTTTACCATCTTAAAATTTGAAGGTAACAAAAGAAAGATCAGAAGGTGGGGAAGGCAAGACTACAAGAACTATGCGATCATCATGATTTGAATTTCACTTTTCTACTATTTATGATAAGATAAGTATATTATTAACTCATGTTCATCAATTAAGTTTGAAAAGAATATTGATAATCACAAAGTGGTGTTATTGTTATAGGCTCAAATTTGAGCTTATTATACTTGGACCTAATAGTTATTAGTAAAGGGTGTGATGATGAATTTATGTCTCATGCCATTAGAGGGTGAGACTTTGGGTTAAAGTACTGATGCAACACAATGATAAGATATTAGATTTAAGTTCCATCGATTTTTGGCTTAAAACGCCTTTATATAGATAAGACATTGAGTTTGAATCTCAATGCACCATATTGATGATATAATACTGACTAAGGATTTTTTTTGTGAAAAATCATGAAATATGTGCCATTGAATATGCTCCATTTTCTGAAGTGAGTGTGGCAGCAGTGCATAATATGTTTGAAAAAAGACATGTGGTTAAATTTACGAATATGAATATGGGCATGGAAAGGACAAAACCTTTTGTTAAATTTTATATACGTCTCGATTTGCTCATGAAGGAGCAATATCTTGAAAGAGATTCTATGTTATCATAATTTGATAGGCCTAAAGCATTATTATATTTCACTCCCGGGAAATGAGAATTTTAATTGTTAAAAACTACAGATCCATTTTCTGGGATGAATGTGTAAGGAGTAACACCTCCATAAGAGGTAGAATAATTAAGAAGTAATATTATGAAATAAACTCCAAAATAGTAAACTTGAAAATTTATTCATGTTACTAAGTAAAACTTATATGCCATGGTAAACTTGGAATTTACTAGTATAAATAAATTTATAAGTTTGCATAAATGACTTTGTCTTTCTGAATATATGCACATTGAGTATTACACAACATATATATTAAAGAATTAGAAGATTCTTTGAAGAACATTATGAGATCTCAAATGATCATTCAAAAGGAGATGATAATTTTTGTCACTAATGGGCATGGTATGTAAAGCCATTGGACACGTGATTGTCATGTGACCTAATTTGGTATTTGTTTTATAAATCCCCCATCAAAATAAACAAATATAAAGTGATGATGCACTTGACCTTTATTGTGATGTTGAAGTTTGTCATTAAATATAATAAATTTTATGACTTGAGAATGAGCTTTTAGTGAAAATTTATGAGGCATGTACATATGATAGTTCATTCCTTGAAGAGATTGAGAATTTTGATAAGCCTCATTGATGGTCATCCTTTCTTGAAATGAATGTGGCAACATGTGATAAAAATTATGAATAAGGTCATGCTCATGCATGGTTGGATAAATATCACATCTCACCTCCACGAGAGGTTTGAGAATACTAAAGGAGATGTTATTTTGACATAAATAGTCATTGATCGCATACTTGTATTTTTTCATAAATATTTTGATATGTTTATCATGGATTATCGAAGTATAAAAGTAAGAAACAAGTCTTTTCTACATAATGTTTTAAAATTATGATCGTACTTATATGATTTTCTCCTTGAAGGAGATGTTTACCATATACATGGTATGTGAAATATGTGATAGTACACAAAATTAATTGAGAGCTCCAAAAGAGTTTAAGTGTTACTATCAAGAGGAATGAAATTGTTCATAATATTGGGATCTTAGTAAGTCTCAAAAGAAACTTATGAAATTTTAAAGATATTATCAAAAATTAATTATATTGAGACTATAAATAATGAAAAGATGTTATATCTTCATATTTCTGTAATCGGTTCGGGTTATAAATATTTACATAAAAAGTTATCCGTCCCTTTTCTTCTATTTGTAATATAAAAATATGAGCATGATGTCAGAATCACATGTAATAGTAAATTAAAAATTTACTGAAATAAATATTAGTTGGCATGACGGTTAATCATCCCGATTCAAATGTGATGCAAAAATATTTGAGAATTTATGTAGTTATATATTAAAGAAATAAAAATTTCTTCATGAATTCTCTTGTGCTACTTGTATTTTCAAAATTTTTGAAACATATAAAAAGTTAAATATGGCCCGTTCGCCTGTCATGTGGATCGATTACTATTATATAGTTTAAAAATTGCATCTATGAAATGATCACATGTGTTTTTCTATTAATTTATAATTTATTTTTTACAGAGTTATTTGCTCGAATTGTCAAATTAAGAACATAATTTCAAACTATAAATTATGTTGACAATGCTGTTTGGTTTAGCAGAAATTGTATGCCTCCAATTATAGCTAAATCATTGATTGTGAGAACTAAATCTCCCAAAAGAAATTTGATATGAGATATGCTATTTAAAATATAGCAACATTAGTATCATCAAGCCGACAAGGCTCCCCTTTCACTATTGGTTTAGGGTCAGAAATAAAATAATTTTCATCTAGAAAATTGAATGTGTGGTATATAATATAATTGCTCCACCACAACGCACGAAGATGGATGCCAAAATAAGATTGGGATAAATGTTAGATTTTCTAACATTGGAGGGAGAGATGATTAACAAATGAAAATTATGTATGAAATAAATTATCTAGATCCTCATAATATATCTATATCTCTCTCTCTCTCTCTCTATATATATATATATATATATATATATTGCATTATAAATAGTAGAGAAAAGACATCTTTTTCCTCCTAAACTTGTCCTCCCAACTCACTTTAGCACTTAAACTTAACTTCCGTTTATTTACCCCTTTAATAACTTTAAAGTGAATTAAATTCCACCCTAAAAAATTATACCACTCTTACTACGGGATAGTGAAGTACACATGCCCCACGTCATTGTCAAATCAGTGCCATGTCATTTCCATGTAAGAAGTTATAATTTTTTTTAAAACACACATATTACTTTTATATATTTATTAAAAAAACAAAAAAAAATATTTACTATATATATATATAAAGTATATATATATATATATGTATATATATATTTTTTTAATATATATATATATATATATATATATAATAAAAAGAAAAAAGAAAATCCCTTTCATCTTCACACCCCCTATCCCACCTCACCCCACCCCACCCCACCTCACCCCATCGCTTCTTCTTCAGATCAGATGCCCCCCTCATTCTTCCAGCCCCTTCCCCCTCCTCCCGTTCTTCCAACTGCTTCCCCTCTTCCTTCTCCTTATTCTTCTTCTTCATATAAAAGCACCCCTTTTCTCTTTTTGCACCACTGTTGCAAGCTTTTCAATGAATTTTTTTTCTTCATCAAATGAAAATGAACTTGAATTAACTTGAGCAAATTCAACAATGGACTAAATACAAGTACATGATCACAAAAATACATCAATACACAAAATCTCAAATCCAAATCCTTTCACATTAACCAAAATTCAAAATCCCAAAGCTCCTAAATTTTAAATCTTTTACTCAAAAATATTTACAGAAATTGTATAAATAGTCCCAAATTCAGAAATGGCATAGATGGTATTCGCATGACATGAAATTCTTGGCCATTAACCAAACTTTTTCATTAATCTTAAAGCCTTCTTGATTGTCAAAAAATTAAATTTTGGATCAATTAGGACTTGATAGAAAGGGAATTACGAAGAAACGAGATGAAGAAATGAAGAAGATGAAGAAATAGAGTATTGTGGGGTGGGGTGGGGGTGGGGGTAGGGGTGAGGGTGGGGAAGGGGAGTGAGAAGAAGATGAAAATGTCTTCTGATGAAGAAGACATACCCTTTCTTGATTTTTTATTTAATTATATATTTGTATGTATATATATAAATATATATGTATATATATAAATATATCTATGTATATAAATAATAATAATAATAACAATAAAGTGGGCTTTTTTTAAAAAAAATAAAATTTCACTCACTTTTCTGTTTTTTTGCCACGTCAGCCATAGGGGTGAATTTAATTCACTTGAAAGTTGTTAAGGGGGGTAAATAGACAGAAGTTAAGTTTAAGTACTAAAGTGAGTTGGGAGGACAAGTTCAGGGGGGAAAAGATGTGTTTTCTCTAAATAGTATTGAGATCTTGAATACAAATCTATCAAAAAATATGAACAGATAAATTATTGGCCAAATAAAATTACGTAATTCAAGTAGTTTGTTTCACTTGCAAAGTGAATATTTGGAATTATAATTCAAATACCAAAGATATAATGCCAGTGGAATACAAATGAGTTATTATACGAAAAGTAAAATGGTAAGATATAAAGTATGACTTGTGCCTTGGGGCATAAATATTTCACAAAGTTCTTGGCATTATTATAGGAGAAGTGTTCTCCTGTGGTGAATGAAATAAGGTTTGTTTTAGTTTGTCAATACTGAAAATCTTGACTATGTATAATAAATTATTTTCATGGAAAACTATGAGGGAATGGGACTAGGTCATGATTTTTCTCTCACCACATCTTAGCAGGGTTACTAACGTGCACCTTCTTTGAAAAGACATTACCCAATCAAAAAACTCTACCGGCTCACTGACGATGCTTTTCACTCTATAAGATGGTCTTATCTAAAACCTCCTATCGATTATATTCAAAAACTTTCTCCCCCCCAAAAATTCAATGTATCACTGAGGAGGGTGAGGACACATCAACAAACTTTGACTCTCCAAGGTCCTTGCATTTGCAAAATTATGGTGACTCAATTGTTCCTCTGATAAATTGGCATCTCTATTTTTCTGCAATGACGATTTATACTCACACTACCCCTACACAAAAGATGGTGTATGGTGAAAATCGAATGGCTCATAAAGGCAAATCACTATCATATTATCCCCCAACTAGAAAACAAGGAAAGATCTCTATGAATATTATCGAGGATGATATACGAAGTCAAGTAGTGTATTATCAATTTGCATTGATAGGCTTTGTGATTTGGGATGCCCCTTATTTGAAATCCATTGAGGCTTACATCTTGCATGCCTAGAATTATACTGCAAAACCTCATGTATCGAGTCATATTAATGGGTATTTTATCTTTTAATTTAATTTAGCTATGGAGTGCGACAGGGTGTTAATAGGGAGAGGAGGCATATATCTTTCATAACAAACCATCTATTGTTCAAGCTTGGGATATTGATTTTGAGTTTAACCCGGACCGCATCACCGCCATCCCACTTTGGGTTACTTTTCTAGGGCTTTCGATTGGATATTGGTCATATAAAGCTCTACAAAAAGTTTCTATTTCCACAGGCAAGACCAAACACACTAACCAGTTCACTGTTAGTATAGAAAGAATCTCTTATGCTCAGGTTTTGGTAGAAACTGATATAACACCACCTTTAACTGGCACCATTGCGATGATTACTCCTATTGGTATATTCTAGTAACCTACCTATGGATTATGAGTGGAGACCTAAATACTATAGAAATTGTCTTAAATTTGGCCATATCTCTAAGAATTATAGATAAAAAAAAGAAAACATTATGCCAGAGGAAGAGAAGTTCAAGGAGATACCAAAAAGAAGGAGAAAAAATAAGTGTAGAAAGAGACTCCAAAGATAACAATGGCAGAGTAGAGATAGGGTACAAAGGGATACTGCTCCAAGCGACCTTTTTACTCCCCCTCCCAATGATACTTCTTACAAAAAAGTATTTACTAAGCTTAGTTCTTCACATAGATTGATTGGTAGGGTAAGAAATCAGGGACAAGACTAGTAAAGACAACACTAACCAATTTGCCCCTTTACTACATATCCTAGCTGATGATGGACCTCCAGGACTGCCTTGAGAGGCTCTAAATATATGATTATAGCTACTTGGAGCATCAGAAGACTAAATCAACCCCTAAAACAGAAAGAGATTAAGCTCTTTCTAATAAAACATAAGATAAATATTTTTGGTTGCTTGGAAAATAGAGTAAAGAAAAACAAGGCTTCTAATATTATGAAGAATATTGTGGAAGGATGGAATACATGCTGTAACTACCCAAAAGTACCAAATGGTAGAGTATGGTTTCTTTGGTAATCACATATACAATTTTCTATAATATTGGTCAAAAAAATAGTTTATTCATTGCTATGCGAGTGATGCTAGTGGCATTTTTTCAACCTATGTCACTGTTGTATATGCAAAAAATAGTATGCAGGAAAGGGTAGATCTATGGAATGATTTCAAATTATTGGGAAATTCTATTTAGGAACCTTGGCCCCTAATTGGTAATTTTAATGTTGTCTTGTCCTCTGATGATAGATTAGGTTATGCAGATACTCAATTGAAAACTCAAGACTTTACTGTATAGATGTAATGACCCTTCATTTTATTTTTCATATTTCCACTTATTTTCATCATTAGAGCTTTTCTATAGCTTCCCCAATTCATTTATGACTTATTGAAACTGACAGTTCGATTACTGGTCAGTTCATTTGGTCCTTAGAGACAATTTCCTATTTTGAAGTCTTTAATATTTCATATTAGCTACCAGGTAAAAATTCCAGTCAAACAGCCTTGTATGCCAATTCTAACTATTCCAACAGCTCTGAAATATCGATTCAGGCTAGAAGGACTCTTGGTTCGGGTCTAAGGCACTTGGGCTTATTTCGACCTATTAGTTAGAAAGTTAAGAAAATAAAATATGGGTGTGGTATCCACTTATAGTTGAAACAACCTCAGATGGAAATTTTAACTGTGCCATTGAGTTTAAAGTATCGAATTTGATAGAGTATCATAGTCCATTTGCTTATACGGGATTTCAGATGAATTTTGAAGGGTTGGCGAAGACTTTCCAAGTCTCTCAGCTACTTTGGTGCGGTTACTATTAGCGAGACAAAGGAGAGAAATTGTGACTACCTTGTCAGGCCAATCAAATATCGGGCAACCACCAGATGTGGTGATTTCAAGCCTTGAGTCGCGATAGCGACACCCGGGTACCTAGAAAGGGTATAAATACCCCATTCCCAACTCATTTTTGCCCATTCTTCATCTATTGTCTTGAGAATTAAATCCTAAAGAGTGTAAAATCTTAGGATTCGAGCTTGTGGGTGATTTGAGAGATTGGATAATGATTATGTAATTTTCCTTTGGATTTGAGGTAAGATTCCTCCATTTTTATGTTTGATTTCCCTTTTTCTCCTCTAAAATTCTTAAACTTTTGTGTCTTGATTTTAGCACCAATGTAGTTTGGATTTCACCCATTCTTGAGGGTAATTACTCCTTGATAATGAGGGAATATTAGGTTGGCTTTAGAAATGTGATTTTATAAATAGGACCCACATGAGACTTTGAGTGTTTTTTGACCTGAAGTACAATGGTAAAATATGTGTATCATTATACTCGTATTGATAAGTAGATTGTGATTTTGAGAGATTGGTATCTTGTAGAGACTTTTTAAGAGAGAGTGTTTGCAATTTTGATAGCTTGGTAATTAGATGAATGGATTTCCTTAAGGATTATGATATATCTATCTTATATCATTTGGGCAAGGAGAATATGGTAGCAGGCACCTTGAGTTGGAAGGCAGTGAGTATGGATAGTTTGTCTTGTATTTTAATTAGCCATTGGCATGACACATGAAGTCCTTAGCCAATTTGATAGTTCGACTTGATAATTCAGATCCTCGAAGGATTCTTGCAAGTATTGAGGTGAGGTCTTCATTATTTGAGCAAATTTAGGATTGTCAGTTTGAGAAAATAGAGTTTGCATCCTCCGTGATTAGGTGTTGACTGGTGAGTCCAAGAGGGCTACCATAGATTCTGAGGATGTTTTGAGATTTTATTTCCATATTTGTGTTTCGAGGACCGATGGCTTGATTCAGTTGATTTTTTATGCGACTTACAAATCTAGATATTCTATTCACCTAGGTACAACCAAGATGTATAAAGATTTGAGACAACATTATTGGTGGAGTGGCTTTAAGTGAGATATAGAAGATTTATGGATCGTTTCCTATATTGTCAGTAATTAAAGGTCGACCATCAACGACCAGGTGGTTTGATTTGGAGGTTACCCATTCCCAATTAGAAATGGGAGCGAATTACTATAGACTTTGTTAGTGGTTTGCCTTGAACTTCCCATGGTTCCAATGGTTTTTGGGTTATCATAGATCGGTTGACCAAGTCTATACATTTCATTTTTATTCAGATGTCCTTTAGTACCCAGAGGTTAGCCGTATCTACATACGTGAGATAGTCCATCTTCTTGATGTGCCTATACCTATCATTTCAGACTGGGGTTCTATGTTTACTTCTAGCTTTTGAAGAGTTTTTCAGGAAGAGTTGGGTACTCAGGTGGATCTTAGTAGAAAATTTTATCCACAAATCGATGGCCAGTTAGAGCAGACTATTCGGGTCCTCGTGGATATGCTTTAAACCTGTGCTATAGATTTTGGAGGTCAGTGGGAGGAGTACTTAGCCATGACAGAGTAAGCATATAATAACAGTTATCATTTGAGTATTGAGATGGCGCCTTTTGAGGCTTTGAATGGTAGGCAATGTCATTCTCGATTGGATGGTTTAAGACTTTAGAGGTTAGACCCTGTGGTACTGACTTGCTTCAAAAATCATTGGATAGATTTAGGGTGATTCAGGATATGTTGAGAGCATCTAAGAGTAGGCAGAAGGCTTATGCAGACTGTAGGATTCATTTCTTTTAGATTTAGTGATTGGGTATTACTCTGTGTGTAGCCTATAAAGGGTGTGATGACGTTTGGGATGAAAGGTAAGCTTTACCCCAGATATATTGGACCTTTTGAGATTCTTCTCGTAGTCGGTAAAGTGACTTATGATTTAGGTTTACCTCCAGATTTTGCTGTTGTTCTTTTGGTTTTCTATGTTTCTATGTTGCAACAATACATTTCGGATCTATCTCATATGCTTAGATAGGACTTGGTCTAGCTAGATGAGCTGTTAACCTTTGTAGAGGAGCCTGTGCTCTTTAGTGCTAGTGAGGTCAGGAGGTTGTACACTAGGGAGATTTTGATAATTAAGGTTTAGTGGAGGCACCGCCCAGTAGAGGAGGCTACATAGGAGATCAAAATCAAGATGTGGACCTAGTATCCTCACTTGTTTGAGCCTTCAGGTACATCCTAATCCTTGACTTTCACAGACAAAAGTCCTTTTTAGTAGTAGATATTGTAATGACCCTTCAGGTCATTTTTCAAATTGTTACTTATTTTAATCATTATAGCTTTCCTATAGCTACCCCAAGTCATTTATGACTTGTTGGTATTAACAGTTTGGTTACCGAGTAGTTCGATTAGTTTTTAGAGTCAATTCCTTATTTTGAAGTCTTTGCTGGTTTGAATTGGCTACCAGGTGAAAAATATAGTCAAACGACCTTGTATTCTAATCTTTACTATTCCAACAGCTCTTGAATGTCAATTTTAGTCTAGGAGGACTCTTGGTTTGGGTCTCGAGCCACTTGGACTCATTTCAACCTATTAGTCGAAAAGTTAAGAAAATGAAACATGGGTGTGGGACATACTTTTAGTTAAAACGACCTTGGATGAAAATTTCAACTGCTCCATTGAGTCCATAACATCAAAATTTAATAGGGTAGCATAGTCCCATTGGAGTATACGAGATTCTGGATGAATCCTGAGTGGTTGGCAAGGACTTAGAGATTTTCAAGTCTCTCAGTTATTCTGGTGCGATCGCTAATAGCGAGCCAAAGGGGTGTGATAGTGACTACCTTCATAGGACACCCAAATGTTGTGTTTGTGGTGCTTGTATCACAATAGCAACTCGCATGGACAACCACTAGATATGGCGATCGCGAGTCCCGAGTCGCGATAGTGGCACTCGATACTTGGAAAGAGTATAAATACCCCATTCCAAGCCTATTTTTCCTATTATTCATCCCTTCTCTTCATACTTAAATCCTAAGGAATGAAAAATCTTTGAATTAGAGCTTGTGGGTGATTTGGGAGCTTGAGTAAAGATTATTACGCGATTTTCCTTTGGATTTGAGGTAAGATTCCTCCATTTTCATGATTTATTTCCCTTTTTCTCCCCTAAAATCCCTAATCTTTGTATCTTGATTTTAGCACCAACATGGCTAGGATTTTACCCATTCTTAAGAGTAATTACTCCTTGAGCATGAGGGGATGTAGTGTTGGCTTCAAAAATACAATTTTCGTAAACGGAACCCACATGTGACTTTGAGTATTTTTGGACCCAAAGCATAATGGTACAATATGGGTATCATTATTCTTATGTTGATGAGTGGATTTTGATTTTAATATCTTCACATATTTAGGAGGCTTCTCAGGAGGGAAAGTCAGTGATTTAGTGCATTCTCTGAGCTTTTTTTTGCATCCAGGTAGGATAGATTTTTCCCTTCTTAGATTAAGCTACGTCAGAGTCTATTTATTATATTATGATAGATTTGGGATGGATTTTTGGTGTTGGTGATCAAATTGGAAATACTCAGGTTAGCTAGACCTTCTAGGCTATTTGAAAATCGTAATTTAGGTGTTTCAACTTAGGTACTTAGGTCATGAGTAGAGTTTCCATCTTAGGGCTAATTAAGTTTTGTTTGATGTCTAAAAGTGGATTTAGATACCTTAGCTTAGTTTGGGTTAGAATTTGCCTAGTAGTGGATTTTGGGGATTTAAAAGTGAGCTCTTTGACCCACCTTAGACCTAAATTTGTGATGGCTATTAAAAATCATTTTGTATGCTTGTTGTATGTCTTGCGATTGCTTATTTATGTAATATTAAGAATCTTTGGCACTTGATGGTGATGATAGGTTGAATATTGAAAGTTGAGGCTTATTGATTATGCTTGTGTTTACGTTATCGATTATGCTAGTGATTATACTATTGTGGAGCTAGTAATTATGCTATTAGTTATGATATTAAATATATAATATGGATAGGTTCTGGTTGTACCATGAGAGTTGGTAAATAATGGTGGTTTACTATCTTTATGTTTACCCTCCAGGCTTATGGGTGCCTGGGTTGGGTTATTTAAGTTTCCGTACTTATTGAATTATGAGGGCTTATTTTGTAGTTATAATCGCATGTTTTTGATCCTTTATGTTTTGTTCTTATCTGATTATTTACTTATTTATGTACTATGATGTTGGAGTTATCTCAGGATCTTTTTCATACCTTGACCTAGCTATGTATCTTGAATTTTATCATTGTTATATCATGATTTAGCCCAGTCGGCCGATGATGCCTACTAAGTACCCATGGTTTTGGTACTCATACTACACTTTTGTACCTTTTTGGTGCAAATTTGAGTACTAGTTGCCGCTGTTGATTCTTCGATCGTGCTGTGTTTGATTTTGAAGATAGGGTAAGCTCTTGGAGTCGGAGTTGCCTATTTCTTTCTATCTTATTTATATCTAGTCTTTTGCTTCGAGACAGATTGGATTGACTATTGTAGAACTTGAGTTGTACTGTTAGTAGCTCTTATACTGACTGTACCAGGTTGTGGAATGGGTATTTGTATTATTGGCTACCTCTTGTCTATTTCTACTGCTTTGCTTATTTATAAATTGAAATTGTTGTTTTCACTTTTTCGGACATTTTTCACCAAGTTAGCCTATTGTGAATCACTCTGGGCTATGGTTTGGATTCCCTACTAGTGGGGTTTGATATGTTCCATCATGACTCATAAGTTGGGCCGTGATAGTGGATCAAATCCATTTGACACCCCTGAATGTAAAAGGGTGCTACTATACCTTTTGTAATAATCAACAACAGGATAATAGGGTCTACTCCAAAATTGACTGGGTACTTGGGAACTTCCACTATCTACAGCCCTATGGGAATGTTCAAGATGATTTTATCACCTTAGGGGTATTTGATCATTACCCTATCCTCATCCATGACAATGCTTAGAAACTATATAGACCAAGGCCTTTCAAGCTCTACAAAACTGTCACAGGAAATATCCTGAGATTGTAGCATCCACATGGAGGAAGCATTTCTCTCAAACACACATGTACAAATTGAGTCAAAAACTTAAAGCTCTAAAAAATAATCTGCAGGAGATGAAATCCTACCATGCATCTTATTCTCAAAAAATCAAACAAATTAGAGAAAGTTGGACATCATATAGGGTAGGCTTGTTACAGACCCTGTTAACCAAGAATTGATACAGGAAGAGAAACAACTTCTTCAGTATTTTTATCAATGGAGTCTAGTGAGGAAAAAAGTGCTAAGGCAGAAGTCAAGGGCAATATGGATTAAATCTAGTGATGCAAATACCAAGTACTTCTATGCTTAATAAAATTAGAGCCAATAGAAACAATATTTCTTCTATATATGACACTGCAGGTAACAAGACTGATCCAACACTTATTGAAAATGAGTTCATTGGCTTCTTTTCTATCCTTATGGGTGCATCTGCAACTATGCCTTTATGTACAAACACTATGGTGATTAAACGTGGTCCATTCTTATCACACCCTTAAAATCTCTACCTCATTAAAGATGTTACTAATCAGGAAGTCTACATACTTTGAAGAGTATGCTGATAAGTTGTCAATTTGATGACTTGCTTTCACCTTTTAAGCTTAAATTATTATGCTTTTCCATTGACTTGATATTAATCTCATACTTAATGCTCATTTGTATGTGTAAAGGTTGAAAAAGGAAGATGATCAAGCCTTTCAAGTCAATGAGAGGACAAATATGAAGAAAAGAGCACTAAAGACTACATGGGTGTGTCGGGAATCCACCCGCGCAAGTAAGTGGCCAAAATGATCAAAACAACCCTATCTTCTCATAATCTACTATGGATTTTCTTTGTATTTTCTCTTTATCTCCCCTCTATCTGATTTAGATCTACTTAAGTAGATCAACAGTAAGGTGGTATTTTTGTAATATTTGGAAAATGTGGAATTGAGGCTTAAATATGGGTTTTTAGTTCATTTTCACTATCTTTGAACCTTGTTGTATTGCTCTTGAGTGAAGAACATATTTAGAGTGATTCCCAAATTAAGTATTAATCTTTCCATTGAATATTTATTGAAAAACAAAGCTTGGATTTGCATTCCCATTATTTTTCATGGATCAATTTAGTGGAAACTTTGGTATATTTTTACTTTCTCTCTCTATGAGTAGCTGATTCTTTATCTTGCGATTATACTTGAATAGGTTGTCATTAGTGCATGGATGTTGTCTATTTATCTTTATAATTATCTATTTATTATGGCTTTTCATTTATTTCATATTTTAACTAAGAATTGGGGGTTGCATATCCCAATTACCTTTGACCACATATCATCCTTGAGAGAGGGGATATGGGTGAGGAATAAATATAAACAGTAGCTTGATTTATTCTATTTAATAACATCTCTTAGAAATAAGGATGTCAATTGAGGTAATAGATTGGTGAAATTGTTACACTTATGAGGTGTTCGAAAGAACCCATTTGTGAAATTTGGCATTTTATTGAAAGATTGACACTAATACCTTTAAAATCTAGCCTACTCGTAACTCTTAGCTAAATTTGTATAAATTCTCAATTACCCATACATGAGTTCATACCTAGAATGGCATAACCCCAAGTTCTATTCCCAATTGATGACACTCTTAAGTATTTTCAATATCAAGATTGTATTCTAAAAGCAAAGTAATTGTCACTTTACAAACATTCCTAGTAATCCCCCCATTTTACATTTATTTTTGTTTATACACACTATTGGTCAATCCCTAGTTGACTTCTAACACTCCTGAGCTTTGAATTTCATGTCTTCACTCCTTATGGATTCCACCCCAACCTAAGTTGGGTTATTGTATTGACAAAGATCATTTACACCCATTCAAGAGTGCAATTTGAGTGTTATCAAAAATGACTTCGTTGTCGTGGAGTGAAACATAGTTTTCATTCTTGTAGTATTTTTAGTCACTTTGGGCTAGTCGTAGTGTTTTATTTACATTATTTGTTTTTTTGCTCTTTCTCAGTTGCGCATAATAGTATACATAATACTATGAGCCAACATGGTAGTAATACCGGTACTTTTGATGAGAATTTCGAGGAAGAGAATCACCTTGGAGATGTAGGTCGAGCTAGTGCTATTCGTATTCCACCGGTGGAAGCAAATAAAGTATTTCACTTTACTAGCATGATGCTTTATTTGCTTTAAATTAAAGGGTTGTTTGGAGGTCAAGCACATGAGGATGCTAATCTACACTAGAAGAATTTTATTGACGTGTGTTCTCCATTTGAAATAGCCCACATATTACAAGTATCAATCCATTTATGTATTTTCCCATTCTCATTGATGGGAGAAGCAGTTTTATGGTTACGGTCTTTGCCTGCGGTATCTATCACTTCATGGGTTAAACTCACAAAAGCATTCTTGGATATGTACTTTCCTTCTTCTCAGATGATGCAACTAAGGGGTGAAATTATCAATTTTTCCAACTTAATGGAGAACCATTGTAATACCCCGATCATCCTTAGTTTAGTTCAGCCCATAGTGCATGCATAAGAGGCTTAAAGCCTGAAAATTTAACAAAGTGTTGGGTACTTAGCCTTATTTGGGCCCCTTAACTTTGATAACTTTTAAAGTTACCTCCCCGACCCTGAGATGTAAGTTTTTGAGTTTATTCATGTTTAGGGGTGTAAGGAGCATGTCTCAGGTAAGTTTTAATTTTTTTGGATGATGATTGAGGCACGTTTTGATTTTATTTCCAGCAGCTCAACACGATTGTACCGCGTCGTGGTGAGTATAGCGATGAATGGTTCATCACGTCATGGCAAGGCTTCAATCGGCGTTCTAGTTAAGAATTTAAATTCCAGAGGGGCAGTCTTGTCTTTGTCCAATACCCCAATTCATAAAAACACGGGATTAAACTGCTGATAGGGCATTATTTTCCCATATTCCCCAATTTTACTCTCAAATAAAACCTAATCTTTCCCCTAGTTTATCTAATTAAATCCTCTCCCCTTCAAGAAAACTCAAGAATTCAAGCTTTATCATCCAAGAACTTTCAGAAAAAGTTGTTCTCTTTCAAGATTTAAGTGTTAAAGCCATGTGTGATGTTCATCCATTGGCCCTTTCCACCCATGGAGTTCAAGAATCCTTCTTTTATATCAAATTGTGAGTTTTTATATGTTTTATGATAAATTATCCCTATGAATTGTTATGAATTTTGATTATACATCATGTTTACAATTGTTTTTGATTGGATTAAACCTTACATATTAGAATGATGATGTTTTCATGTTAAATACCTGAATTATGTTTTTTATATTGTAGCCATGTGATTATTAGATGTTTTAAACTATTCCCATGCTTTAATTCATAACCCTCATGTGTTTGATGAAATGTCTACGAGTTAAATTTTGAACAATGATCCCTTGTATGGTATTTAATGCTTCATATGTCCTTATTGTTATTTTCATTCAGTGTCGGGGGTTATGAATACTTGAAATTTAGCTGCTTACATAGTTTCCAGTAAATAAAGAATGATTTCAGATAAACCATAAACATCGTCATTCAGTTAGTTGTTATGTTCAGTCATGGCATAGTTAAACTTACGCCAGTTCAGTAATCAGTGTCTTTTAGTTGGGAGTAAAACTTAGTACCGAGTAAATGTAGGGATGATGCCTCCTCAGTCAGTAGGCATGAGGCACTTGTCTCTCCGGTCAATAGGCATGAGACGTTAGTAGCAGTCCCTAAGTTCCAGACCTATGGCATCACTGTAGACTTTGAGGGGTCCATCGTCAGTTAGGCATACCACCTTCATCCTTCGGGATATCAAATTAGTGGACCCACACAACCAATGTTAGTACCCGTGGAATGGTACTGACACCCTTCCAACTGGGGTTATAGGTTGGACCCTACTAGTACATTAGGGCATGTAGTTTATAGCTATCTCCCATAGTCTGAGTTCAGTATTCTGTACAGAGTTCAGTTTCAGGTTTGCTTGACCATAGCATATAATTATCAGTTACTCAGTTATCAGTGTTTCAGTACTTCAGTTTATAGACAATATCAGAATATGTTTTATGCTCGGTCATGAATTCTTAGATTTTACATTTTTCATGCATTTATACTCAACTATCTCATGTTGTTTAGTCAGTCAATATCTCATGCATATAGCCCATGCATTTCAGCCTAACCTCATTTCGTATACCAGTACTTTCAAAGTACTGACCACATACTCATTTTCTTGTGCTATAATATTTAATATCATAGGTTCAGATGATCAATATCCTGATCGTGCTTAGGTAGATCAGATTATCAGCAATAGTAGAAGTGGTGAGTCCTCATCCTTCGAGGATGGATTTATCTTATATTCAATTATGTTAGCAGTTTAGGTTTTTGGTCAGTCGGAGTTAGTTGGGGTTTTTTCCCATCAACTCCATAGTCAGTTAGTTTTAGAGGCTTTTAGATATTCAAACAGATAGTAAGTTTATCAGTTGGTTTTATCAGTATCTTTAGTATGTTTTCAGACGTTCAAAACAATGATTCAATATTGTTTTCAGTTTCTAAAACCTTATGGCATTATCAATTGATTTTCTATTTATGTCTTCATTATCAGTATATTATTCATTATTCACATCAGGTATCAGTTCATGGTTTAGCTTGTGGTCTTTTGGGGCTGTAAGCACTGTGTGGTATCGAAGGTGTATTTATGGGGCGTTACAACCATTATATAAGGCTTGGTAATAATTGAATAATAAGTTAATGCAATGCCCAAATCATGAGGTCCCGAACAAAATGATTCTTCAAATATTCTATAAGGAGTTGGATTAATTGAATAAGACGATAGCCGATAATGTGGACGGATGATCTATTATCAAATAATCTTATGGTACTGTAGCAACTTTATTGGATCAAGTCACTTAGCAAAGTAGAGGTTGACATACAAGAGATACCGAGGTGGCCGTGGGGCTCCCTCAACACCTTTTGTAAGCCATGAACAAAGAAAAAAGGATGAGAAAAGCGATGAAAATATGGCTAAAGCAATGACACAACTTGATCTTCTAACCAAGCATGTAATGGGAGATCCTCTAAAGGTGGTTAATGTCTTTGATTCTAAGAGTGTTAAAGCTTATTATAAAGAAGTGGGAACGTCTCTTGATGAGGAAATTCAGTTCTTGCCAAACCAAATGGGGGGTTTTTACCTTACCTATCAAAGGTAAGGTGGGAATTAAGGTTTGAAGAAAAGGGATCATGATAGAGATTTGAGTGCTGGAGATCATGATAGAGACCGAATTGGAGAGATAAGGATAGGGGTTATGATCGGTATGCACCTCCACATGATAGGGCCAGGGGTAAAGAGTCTAGTTCCATTGGCCTGGAGAAGTTCCAAAGTAAAGATGTCCTTGCTCGTATCTTGACGAGTGTTAAGGGAACCGATAAGATGGTGAGAGCGATGAAAAGTGATTTTTCACAACTAAATCAAATGGTGACATCTAATTAAGCCTCTACCAAGCAACTTGAAACTCTAATTGGGCAAAATCTGGTCTCAACTTTATGCAAGGACAAAGGGTGAATTACCTAGTGATATGATTGTTAATCCTAAAAATAATGCTCACATCATGGCTATTGTTACTAGGAATGGTCGAACTCTTGGTAAAGATATTATTAATCTTGCTGAAGACTCCAATGAAAGGACAAATGATAAACAAGCAAATCGAAAGAGAAAGCGACCAGAAAAGTCAAATGATGATGTTACAAAACCTAATAAGCCACTTGTCGTAATACCAAAGGTAGTTGAAGAAAAGGTTGAAAGTGAGGAAGCCCCTAATGCAGTTAATGGTGATGCTCCAAAAATAGATGAAACTCCAGTTATTTCTTTGTCATAAATAAAAATCCTGCTCCATTTCCACAAAGGATCAAAAAGAAAGAAGATGATACCAAGTTTAAGAAACTCATTGCAAAATTTAGCAACCTATCAATAAATAGTCGTTTGTTATAAGTTTTATAAGAGATACCCGAGTATGATAAATTCATGAAGGACTTGGTCACAAATAAATGAGTCATGGATTTTGAAACTATCGAGTTAACCCACAATTATAGTTACATAATGTCTAGCACAATGTTGGGAAGAAAGAAGACTCGGGTATATTCACTATTCCTTGCATTATTGGGGTTTATAAATTCAAAAAAAGACTGTATGAACTTGGGACAAGTATTAATTTGATGCCATTTTCTATATTTTAGATGTTAGTCTTAGGTTATCATAAGAATACCACTATGAGGCTTTTAACAACTAATCATTCAATCAAAAATCTGGTTGGTGCGTTGCATGATGTTCTTGTGAATATAGACCGGTTTATTTTTCTGGTTGACTTTGTTGTTCTTGATTGAGAGATTGATCATAAGGTCTCAATAATTATTGGTAGGCCATTAGTGGCTACCAAAAGGTCTTTAACTGATGTCGAAGATGATGAAATAATATTTTGGGTGAACAATGAAGAGGTCTCCTTCAATGTGTGTAAGTGTATGAAGCAACCTGTTGATTTGTAAGTTTTTTTAGTGATTGATGTGATAGATGATGAACTGGCTTAAAGCAGATATTATTAATGATACCTTGGTGGGTGTATTATGGAACTTGGTGAGAGAAGCGAATGAAGAATATAATGAAGTTGTTGCTTCATTGATGGGTCTCGGCTCTTACACCAAGAACCCGGTCAAATTGGATCTTGATTTGAAAAATCATAAACGTCCTGCAGTGTAATGATCCCTTAGGTTATTTTTTATAATTTCACTTATTTTAGTCATTAGAGCTTTCTTATAGCATCCTCAAGTCATTTATGACTTTTTGGAACTAATAGTTCAGTTATCGAGCAGTTCATTTGGTTTTTAGAGCCAATTCCCTATTTTGATGTCTTCACTAGTTCAAATTAGCTACTGAGTGGAAACTTCAGTCAAATGACCTCGTATGCCAATTTTGACTATTCTAATAACCTCGGAATGTTGATTTTAATTTGAGAGGACACTTGGTTTGGGTCTCAAGGCACCCGAGCTAATCTCAACCTATTAGACAAAAAGTTATGAAAATAAAATATGAGCGTGGGACCCACTTTTAGTCGAAACGACCTCAGATGGAAATTTTAACTGTGCCATTGATTCTGTAATGTCGAATTTTTTATGATAGATTTTCCTTAAAAAATGAGAAGTTTCCTTCAAAAATAAGAAGTTTCCTTCAAAAACAAGAAGTTTTGGTCTGAAAGCGATAATATCAACCACTTGATGCCCATTTGAGGTATAATAGTCCGTTTGCGTATACGAGATTTTAGATGAATCTCAAGGGGTTGGCATAGACTTCCATGTCTCAACTATATCTGATGCAATCTCCAATAGCGATGCCAGGGGTTGCAATCGCGATGCCCTTGGCAGGCACTGACCGCCGCGATTGTGGTGCCATATCGTGATAACGACATACCTAGGCATTCTTAAGGGTGATTTCAAGGTGCCAAGTTGTGATAGAGCTCTCGAGCACCTTAAAAGGGTATATAAACCCTAAAGAGTGGAAAAGCTTAGGATTAAAGCTTGTGGGTTATTTTGGATCTTGGGTAATGATTACTACACAATTTTCCTTTGGATTTGACGTAAGATTTTCCTAATTTCATGGTTGATTTACCCTTTTTTCTTTCCCAAAAATCCTAAAACTTTGTGGATTTATTTTAGCACTAATATATCTCGAATTTCACCCATTCTTGAAGGTAATTACTCCTTGAGTATGTGGGAATATTGGTTTGACTCTAGAAATATGATTTGCAAGAAGGGGACCCACATAGGCTTTTAGTATCATTTTTGGACCCGAAGCACAATGGTGCAATATGGGTATCATCATTCTCATGTTGATGAGTAAATTTTGATTTTATATCTTGGCATCTTGCAAAAGTCTTTCGAAAGGGCAAGTCAATATTTTAGTAGATTCTTCGAGCTTTCTTTGGCGTCATGGTAGGCTAGGTTTTCCCCCTTCTTAGATTGAGCCATGTCATAGTATGTTTATAATATTATGTTAGATTAGGGATGGATTTTTGGTGTTGGTGATCAAATTGGCCATACTTGGGTTAGTAGGACCTTCTAGGCCATTTGGAAACCGTAATTTAGGTGTTTTGGATTAGTTGCTTAGATCATTAGTAGAATTTCTTAGGGCTAATTAATAATTGTTTGACATGTAAAAGTACAATTCGATACCTTAGCCTAGTCCGGGATAGATTTTGATTGATAATGGATGTTGGGTTTTAGAAGTGGGCTTCGACTCGCCTTAGGCCAAGACTTGAACTAGTATTGGTAGAATTTTATACACTTATTGTACATCTTGAAATTACTTATTGAGAAGAATTAGTACTCATTGATCATGATGGTTGTGTATGGGGATTTGTTGCCAAATACGGAAGGACTCGGTGGTTCAGATATTGATTATTAACGTAATATTAATTATGACATGATATATATATGTATTTATATATATATATATATATATAGATTCGAGTCTGGCTAGTGATAATGATATATGATTACCCGGTTCAAGTCGAAAGATTATTATGTTATTGATTATATGATTACTGGTTCGAGTTCAAATATTTTTTATATTATTGATAATATAATTACCAGTTCAAGTCCAGGTATTTATTATGATATGATGATATATGATTACCGGTTTGAGTTCAGATATTGATGATGACATTGATGATACAATTACTAGTTTGAGTCTTGCTATGGAGTATGATATTGGTGAGATATATTCTGGTTTAAGTTCTAAAGTGAAAATTATTATAAATTTGGAATAATATGGATAAATTCTGGTTGTACCTTGAGAGTTGGTAAGGGATGGTGGTTCGGATCATACTATCTTTGTGTGTACCCTTCAAACTTATAGGGGCCTGCGTTGGGTGATTTACTTTTCCACACTTATTGGCTTATGGTGACCAATTTTGTAGTTATAACTGCATGTGTTAAATCCTTTATGTTATGTTATTATTTTTGTTATTTACTTATTATGTACAATAATATTGGAGTTGATTCAGGTTAGTCACTACCTTGACTTAGCTATGTTATCTTGCATTTTATTGTATTTATATCATGATTTAGCTCAGTCAGCTGATGATGCCTATTGAGTATCCATGGCTTGGATACTCATACTACACTTTTGTACCGTTTAGGTATAGATCTGACTACTAGTGGCCATCATTGATTTGAGGAACGTGCTTTGTTAGATTCGAAGATAGGGTGAGCTCTTAGATTCAGAGTTGCCCATTTTCTTCTATCTTGTTTATGTCTAGTTTGGAGATATGATTTTTTTGATTGCTTAGAACTAGAGTTGTCTTTATATTTTCTCTTATATCGGCTTTACCAAGTCATGGGATGGTTTTTTATATTATGGTCATCTTTTGGACTATTTATATAGCCTTGCTTATTCCTTGTGTTGAATAGTCTAATACGCCTATTTGGGGAATTTCCATTAAGTTAACCCATTGTAAATATCTTCGAGTTATGATTTGGATTACCTACTGGTGGGGTTTAGTAGGCGCCATCATGACTTGTAAATTAGGTCATGATAGTATGATATCAGAGCCAGGTTACACCAGTATTGTTGGTACAAGAGCAAATGTCTAGTAGAGTCCTATGGATTGGAACAATAATGTCCATTTCCTATCTTCGGGAGTCTATAGGTCATTCTTAAGAGTTCTTCACTTCTTTCACTCATTTTGTGCTAAATATCTGAGTTAGTTTATAAAACATTTCTTTGACTATACTCTTTCACATATGGCTAGGATACGTGTCACTACTACATGAGATGAGGTTCTCGAGATCGAGCCTAGGAATCCTATTGTTGTTTGTGGATGAGATAGATGACGTGTACAGCCTCGAGATATTTCTCTAGCTAGGGGCCAGGATAAGGGGCCTCCACCAAACCCTATTCCCGCTCCTAAGCTAGAGATTCTTCCTCCTCAGTTAGTAGTGGGCAGGGACCATCCCCGGCTCTACCGAGGTTTATTTCTTCTTCAGTGCTCAGGGATGATTTGGTTTAGCTTTTAGGGTCGGTTGGTGGTGAGCTATCTAATGGTATATATCTTACAAATCAGAGTGGTACTGAGGCTCCTAGAGCTGAGGTTCCTTCTTTTCCGAGAGTGCTCAGTTGATAGTCGCTCAGCCAGTGATTGCCTAACCTACTATGTCTGCTGAAAAGCAGAAGATGTTAGGCAGATCCTTGAGATGGGCTTTGCCTAGGTTTTCTATTGCACCGTCCGAGGATGCATATGAGTTTCTGATTGCTTGGGCTTCATAATTTGGGCCTAGTTGAGACTCGTGGTGTGGATTACACTACCTTTAAGTTGGACTCGGCAGTTCGACATTAGTGGAGAGGTTATCTTGATTCCGGGATAGTTGGATCTTCTCCTTTGACATGGGATCAGTTCCTTGAAATTTTCTTAGAGAAGTATATGCCTCACAACCTTAGGGATTGTTTGAAGGATCAGTTCTCGAGATTGGAACAGGGCTCCATGACAGTTGTAGAGTATGAGTCTCGTTTTCATGAGTTGGCTAGGCAATCTATTTTTATTCTTGATGTTGAGTATAAGAGAGTTTGTTGCTTTGTTAGAGGATTGAGACTTCCCCTCCGTATGTCTACTCAGAGTTTGGTTGCTATGGGTAGGTCTTTTGCTGCCATGACTTGAACTAGGGCCTAGTCGTGACGGGTATCCCAAGCCCATCAAGGACAGAAAACCACTCCTTTTTTCCTAGTCAACATAAAAGATAACACCTAGCAGCGGCTGAATTCCATAAATATAACAAGATAGGAAAGTAATAACTCAAAGACATCTATGAACGTCAACATCAATACCCAATCCACAGTAATGTCCATAAAGCCTCTACTAATCGAAAAATAACTAATGTCGGGACATGCCCCCGACCCTGACAATGATAATGATAATGTTAATGTAAACTCTTTAATTCTATTTTATGAAAATAAATTCATGGAATGATCAAGTCTTCTGGATAATGAAAGCCCACCACTTCACCGCAAATGACCGATGAACTGAGTCGATTCACCTAACACTATGTAGGAAAAATAGGATTGTCTTTGGAATTTGTATCACATGGGGATACAACATTCGAAGATGGTTAATGGGTTTAACACTAGAATGTAACTCAGGGTTAAGTATAAAGTAATGACAATTCAAAAATCCAGTTCAACTCAATGTACATGTTCACATACATGTGTACATATATATACACTTATATAAAATGTTGGGATAGGGAACAATGCTTAACATGACTTTAAAAACCTTAGCATGGGTTGTGTATCTTAACCATTATAATAATATTACCCATGGGCTATATGGGCTTATCTCTCACCCCATGGTTGGGCCTCAGTGCGCGGTGCTACACGAACCAGAGAATAATCTTATATATATACATGGGGGACTCGAACCTCCCATTCATACACTAAGGTAACTTAAGTACCCGATCATGTAATGTAATATGGGAGACTCGAGCCTACGAATCATGCAATAGAGTGGAATCAAACCACCCGGTCATAAGCAAGGGGACTTAAACCCCAAGTTGTTTAGACTTCCATACCGGCAAATGCAGTTTCCAGTTTTTGTCCCTTGGGACTATCACTTTCACAGCCCCGTAAACAACCCTCTTTCAATCCTCATTAAAATATTTATCACACATTCTCATTCATTGAACCATAATAGATATTTAGGCAAACACTGTTGGTATCATCATACCAACTACACTTGAAAGGTAACATTAATATGGCATCACAATTCCATTAACTTAGGGAAAAAACTCTTTTTGTTCATTAAGATAAGGTGGGGAAAACTGACTTTCTTTGTTCATTAAATAAAACCATCATATTTCTATAACATCTTGAAATCATGAAATTATTCTGAAAATAGTTCAATGCTATTTTACTCATACTCAAAACCACTTTTACAAAATTGGGTTAGGGTTATTGCCAATTCAATTGTCAGTATTCACAAAATTTGGGAAAATCACAATCCTCTAGTTTATTCAACATTCTCATGCATCAAATTGATTTCAAAACCACCATTTAAAATATGAATAAATGTATATGTGTTAAGCATAACATAAACAACAATCATTCAAAACCCTCAACCCATATTACAAAACCAACATCAAAACCACATGAAAAAATATTTAAATCACATACTTTCACAAAGTAATAGTTGGGAAAGAGTAACATGCCTGAAGGATTCTCAATTATGGAGAAGAAACCTTAAATTGACCCCTAGGTACTCAACCTTGAGGAAACCCTAGCTTGATTTTCTTGAGAGAACTTGAGAGAGTAATTAGGGTTTATGATTTATTAAAGTGTTAAAAATAATGCCCCAAAGGTGTTTTATGGATGTGGGGTCTAAGTGGGTAAAAAGGAAAATTTCCAAAGTGCCCTTAAAATAAAAGACTAGAAATTTATTGCCCAGTCGCTATGGGTGACCTTATGACTCATAAGCTCACTCTTCGACTCATGACTTTTATTCATAGGTTGGACTCATCAAAACTAGTATGGTTACAGAAGGAACATACGACCTGTAAAGAGTCTAGATGACTCGTTACGTTCTATTTTACTCAAGATAGAAAATCTTGGGCATCATACTGGTTTGGCTATGGAAGGGGGCTATATGACACATAGTAATTCTTTATAACTTGTTACCTCAGGTTGTCCCCATTGTAGCAACTCAGGCAAAACTCATTAGACACTATATGATTTAAGTCCTATGACCCGCTAAGACCCCCTACAACTTATAGGGTAACTCATAGTCAGGAAAGTAGGTTCAAAAACTCAAAAATTTTTATGGCCAACACCTGAGGCATCACATTTTCTAAGGTTTCTGATAATTGTCTGGTGATAGAGGATATGCATCGTGAGGCCCAAGGGGAAAGCGATAAGAGGCCTAGATTTTAGGGTAGTTTTAGTAGGAGTCATAGTAGCTCGTAGTTTAAAGGCAGTGGTTTTTAGGGTAGGTACCCTTTCTGTCAACCTATTAGCCTTAAAGTTAGCCCAGTAAACCCATTTAGGCAGTGCTCCAGATTACTAACGGAGTTTAGTATTGTGTTAGTGCTCACCCTGGTTAGGTTTGTGGTCACTTTATGAGGGATTCATTTTTTGGTTATTCTAGTCGTGGTGGATATTCTAGGCAGTTGGATCTTCTGGTTCTAGTTTAGCTCAGGTGACTTGTTATAGTTAAAGAGCTTTTGGTCATTATTCATGAGAGCGCCTAGTCATGGGGTGGTTATTGCTTAAGCTCAAATTGTTCTCCTTATTAGAAAATTTCATCCCTAAACTAGAGGTGGTTTGTATCGTCATAGAGGTAGTCCTCAGGGTGCTCAAGGTGGCTCTCAAGCAGGTAGGATAGGAGATCGGTCAAGAGCCCAGCCAGGTGGCAGGTGTGGTCAGTTGTATGCACTACCTGCTAGACTCGAGAATGAGTCTTCTGACGCTCTTGTAACATATATGATTATGATGTGTCGTTAGTTGGCCTTAGCTTTATTTAATTCGGGATCTATTTTTTCTTAGGTTTCTGCTTATTATGCTCCATAGTTACAGTCATCTTAGGATTTATTATCAATGCCATTACGTGTATCTACTTGTATGGGTGATTCCTTAGTAGTGGATCGGGTATTCAGATCATGTGTTATGACTGTTAGAGATATTAATACTTATGCTGATCTTATTATATTAGGCATGGTGGATTTTGATGTGGTTCTGGGCATGGACTTGTTATCCCTCTATCATATGGTTATGAATTGTTTTGCCAAGACCGTTACCTTAGCCATGCCCAGTATACCTCAATCATGTGGTAGACAACTATTAGTCGTGAACTGAGAAGGATTATTTCTTATATGTGTGCTAGGAGACTTATTTTGAGGGGTAGCAAATCTTATCTTGCATTCATGATGTTAGTATGAAAAAATCATTGTTTGACTCTGCACTCGTAGTCCATGAGTTTTATGATGTTTTTCCTATAAATTCACTGGTATACCTCCTACCTGTGAGATTTAGTTTGTTATATATTTTGGGCTTGGCACCCAACCTATTTTTATGGCACCTTACCTTATAGCTCCTGCCAAGCATAAGTAGTTGGATTCTTAGCTTTAGGATCTTCTTAGAAAGGGTTTTATTAGAACAAGTGTATCTCCTTGGGGAGATCTTGTGTTATTTGTGAAAAAAAAGAATGGCTCCATGTGTATGTGTATTGATTATAGGTAGCTTAATAAGGTGACGATGAAGAACCGTTATCCCATGAATCACATTATGACTTATTTGACTAGCTTCAGGGTGCAACAATATTTTCTAAGATTGGTTTGTGAGCTGGTTACCATCAGTTGAGGATTTGGGCCAAGGATATCCCGAAGAAAGCCTTTAGGACCTGTTATTATCACTATGGATTTCTAGTGATGTCTTTTGGGTTGACTAATGCCCTAGCTACATTCATGGATTTAATGAACCGTGTGTTTAAGCCTTATTTTGATTCATTTGTGATTGTGCTCATCGATAGCTTCCTTGTGTATTCGAGGAGTAGAGAGGAGCATGCATAATATTTGAGGATTATGCTCCAGACTTTGGGAGATCATATGATTTTTGATGAGTTTTCTAAGTGCGAGTTTTGGCTTGAGTCGGTGACATTCTTTGGGTATATGGTATAAAAGAATGGTTTATGGTAGACCCGACAAAGATTGAGGCTATTCGTGATTGGGATAGGCCTACATATCCGATCGAGGTTTGCAGCTTTATTGACTTAGCTAGTTATTATAGGCGATTCGTCAAAGATTTCGCAATAATTTTAGAACCTATGACCAGATTGACTTGAAAGGAGGTTCCTTTTCGATGGTACGAGGAGTTTGAGTCAAGATTTGGAAAGTTCAAGGAGTTTCTTACCCCAACTCCTATTTTGGATCTTCTTGTTAAGGGTGAGGAATTCATCATGTATTCTGATATAGCAGAGTTATGTTATCGCTTATGCTTCAAGGCAGATTAAGGTACACGAGTGCAACTACCCCACTCATGATTTGGAGTTGGCGCTGGTAGTTTTCACGCTTAAGATTTAAAGGCATTATCTTTATGGTGTGCATTATGAGATTTTCATTGATCATTGAAGTCTTCAGCATCTTATGACCCAGAGAAAACTTAATGCTAGGTAGCATAGATGGATAAAGTTGCTTAAGGATTATGATACGTAGATCTTGTATCATTTGGTCAAGGCGAATGAGGTAGAAGATGCCTTGAGTCAGAAAATAGTGAGTATGGGTAGTTTGGCTTGGATTTCAGTTTCTTAGAGGCCGTTAGCATGGAAAGTTCAGTCATTAGCCAATTTGATGGTTCTCCTTGATATTTCAGACCCTCGAAGGATACTTGCTAGTGTTGCAACGAGGTTTTTATTATTTGAGAAGATTTGGGATCGTTAGTTTAAGGATAGTAGACTTTTTATCCTCTGTGATAATGTATTGCATGGTGAGTCCAAGAGGGATATCATAGATTTTTAGGGTATTTTGAGATTTGATAGCCGCATTTGTGTACCTAGAGTTGACAACTTGATTTAGTTTATTTTGAATGAGGCTCACAACTCTTGATATTCTATTCATCTGGGTACAACCAAGATGTATAGATATTTGAGACAACATTATTAGTGGAGTGGAATAAAGAGAGATGTGGTGGACTTTGTAGCTCGTTACCTATGTTTTTAGTAGGTAAAGGTCAAGCATCAACGACCAGGTGGATTGATTTAGAGGTTACCCATTCCCGAGTGGAAATGGGATCAGATTACTATGGATTTTAATAGTGGTTTACCTCGTACTTCTTGTTGTTCCGATGGTATTTGGGTCATTGTAGATCAGTTCACCAAGTCGGAACATTTCATGCCTATTCAGATATTTTTCAGCACCGAGAGGTTGGCTCACATTTATGTTAGCGAGATATTTTGTTTGCATGGTGTGACTGTGTCTATCAATTTACATCAGGGTTCTGTATCACTCCAGCTTTTGCAGAGCTTTTTAGAAGGAGTTGGGTACTCAGGTGGTTCTACGTACAACCTTTTATCTGAAGACAGATGGCCAGTCAAATAGGACTATTGAGGTTTTGAGGATGTGATTCGAGCCTATATTATGGATTTTAGAGGTCCGTTGCAGTTTGCATATAATAACAATTATCATTCGAGTATTGAGATGGCGCCTTTTGAGGCATGGTATGGTAAGCAGTGTTGTTCCCAAATTAGATGGTTTGAGACATCTGAGATTAGACCCCGTGGTACTGATTTACTTCAGGAGTCGTTGGATAGAGTCAACGCAATTTAGATAGGTTGAGAGCAGCTCAGAGTAGGCTAAAGACATATGCAGACTATAGTCTTTATGCCTTGAGATTTGGAGTTAGTGATCGGATATTCATCCGTGTGTTGCCCATGAAATGTGTGATGATATTTGGGATGAAATGAAAGCTCAACCCTAGATATATTGGACCTTTTAAGATTCTTTCCATAGTTGGCAAAGTACCTTATGAGTTAGCCTTACCCCCATATTTTGCTGATGTCCATCAAGTTTTTCGTGTTTCTATGTTGCAGCGATACATTCCTGACTTGTCTCATGTTCTTAGATAGTATTTAATCCTGTTAGATGAGTGGTTGACCTTCATGGAAGAGAATGTGCTCATTTTGGCTAGTGATGTTAGGCAGTTGCAAACTAGAGAGATTCCTATAGTTAAGGTTTAGTGGAGGCACCACCCAGTGGGAGAGAATACAGGTAGATTGAGATCATAATGCAGACCCAGTATCCTCAACTGTTTGAGACTTCAGGTAAATCCTAATCCTTGACTTTCTCGGGCAAAAACCCCTTTAATAGTGGATATTATAATGACTCTTCAGATCATATTTCATAATTTTCCTTATTTTCACTGTTAGAGCTTTCTTATAGCTTCCCTAAGTCATTTACGACTTGCGGGAAGTAACAAATCAGTTACCTGGCAGTTCGTTTAACTTTTAAGCCAATTCCCTATTTTAAAGTCTTCCATAGTTCAAATTGGCTACCAGGCAAAAACTATAGTCAAATAATCTCGTATACTAATTTTGACTATTCCAACTATTCTAGAATATTAATTTTAGGCTAGGAGGACTCTTGGTTTGGGTCCCGAGCACCCGAGCTCATTTTGACCTCTTGATTAGAAAGTTAAGAAAATTAAATATGGGTGTGGAAACCACTTTTAGTTGAAACAATCTCAGATGAAAATTTTTCCTGTGATATTAAATCTGGAACATCAAATTTGGTATGGTAGCATAGTTTGTTTGCATATGTGGGATTCAAAATAAATCTTGAGGAGTTGGCGGAGACTTCGAAATTTCCAAGTCTCAGCTGTATTTTGTGCAATAGTCAATAGTGATGTTAGGGTTCGCAATCATGATACCCTTGGCAAGCACCGTGTGCTGCAATCGCGGTGCCATGTTCTGATAGCGACTCACCTAGGAAACCTTAAGTTGTGGTGATCGCGAGGTGCCGGGTCGCGTTAGCAAATCTCGAACACCTTAAAAAGGTATAAATACCCCATTTCCAGCCCCTTTTAGACCATTGTTCATCCATTTTCTTGAGATTTAAACCCTAAGGAGTGGAAAAGCTTAATAATAAAGCTTGTGAGTTATTTGGGAGCTTGGGTAATGATTACTACGCTTTAGTGGCATCTTACGAAAGCTTCTCAGAAGGAAAAGTCAGTAATTTAGTGGATTCGTCAAGCTTTGTTCGACATCTAGGTAAACTAGGTTTTCCCGCTCCTTAGATTAAGCAATGTCATATTATGTTTGTGATATTATGTTAGATTTGGGATGGATTTTAGTTGTTGGTAATCAAATTGGCAATACTTGGATTAGTTCGACCTTGTAGGCTATTTAGAAATCATAATTTAGGTGCTTTAGCTTAGTTTCTTAGATCATTAGTGGAATTTCTATCTTAGGGATAATTAAGGCTTGTTTGACATATAAAAGTGGAATTAGATACCTTAGCCTAGTCCGGGGTAGATTTTGACTGACAATGGATGTTGGGATTTAGAAGTGGGCTTCGACCCACCTTTGGCCAAGACTTGAACTAGTATTGGTAGAATTTTATATGCTTCTTGTACATCTTAATATTGTTTATTGAATATAACTATTACTTATTGATCATGTTTGTTGCATAATTCCTTTACCAAGTTTTAAGACAATCAAGAGTTCCATTAAAATACTCAATGTAGTGAAAACATTATTATAGGCATTTTGTCAAACACATTGGGGGCATAATATGACCCAAACCAATTTCCATTACCATTTAAACCATTCCCATGCAAACCAATTATCCAAAATCACAATTAATGCACATAAAGAATAATTAAAACAATGGAAAACCATAACCAACCATTTAATATCAAAACCCCCAATTCATATTTGAAAATCAAAACCATACAATCAATGAAATCATGAAAACATTCATAAAAACCATGCCTTTAGATAGATAAACATTGAGGGAAGAGAACATGCCTTAAACCAAGAAGATGATGGAAAGAAATCATCAAGACAAGCCCCAAATCAATCCTCTAATTAAAACCCTATATTCCCTTGTCCAAAAGCTTTTGAGATAATTATACAGTGTTTAGAAGAGTTTTCTAAGTGCTAATAAATGGAAAATAGGGTAAATAACCTCCCAAGTAGGTTAGAAGTCATGGGACCTTATAGGATAAGTGGGAAAATGTCTAGAATACCCCTACTTAAGTTGCTCAAAATCTCGTCCCAAGGATACGACTGACCCTCCCAAGTCGTACCCTTCCAATACGAGTGGTACGCTCCACTCGTATCCTAGCCTCAACCTTTGGATCAAACACTGTCCAGCATATGACTCATCCAACTAAGTTGTATCCAAAGTATACGATCCTTACCCTCCATCTGTACCCCTAGCAGTTCTAAACCCAAGGAAGATTTTGGCAGTGTCCACAATACGAGTCCTGGGTACGACTCGTACCCTAGATAACGGCTCATAGTGAGCCACTCGTACATTGATCCAACCTAAGTTACCAATTATAAGATTAAGTTAAGGAACCAAATGATCCGTAACTACCAATAAGACTCGTACCCTAAGTTGTATCCATTCCAGTAACCAAAATCCATCCCTCTAACCAACATTAGGCAACATATGACTGGACCTTACCATCTGTACCCCAACATATGGCTCGTACCCATGAGTCGCATTGGGTCCAGAGAACAGAATTCTAGGAAATTCTCTAAGGTTCAGAATCCAAGGTGTTTCAGTCTCCCTGACTAGGAACATTCATCCCCAAATGATGGACAAGGTAGGGACAACCACACGCACGAGTCATTTGCTTTATCAAATATATTTCCAATCTTTAACAAAGTTTGAAAACAAAGAGGGAGGGATATTAATCTTTCCCTTAACAAACTTTGAAAATAAAGATGTGTTGAAGAAATATACCTTTCGCACGAAGCCCTGGAGTAGAAAACAAATGCGAATATTTTGACTTCATGTCCTCCTCCGCTTCCCATGTAGCTTCTTCCACCTTATGGTTCCACCGCAGAACCTTAACCAAAGCCACACACTTCATTCATAACCGACAAACCTGCCTATCCAAGATCTCTATCGAGACTTCTTCATAAGACATAGAGTCCGAGATACCTAATCCTTTCCAAAGAACAACCGAAGAAGGATCGTCAATGCACTTCCTTAACATAGAAACATGAAAGATCGGATGAACCAAGCTTAAGCTAGAAGGCAACTCCATCTCATAATCAACATTACTAATTCTCCACAAAACCTCATAAGGACCAACATACCAGGGACTGAGCTTCCCCCTCTTGCCAAACCGTACTACCCCCTTTATGGGAGATACCTTGAGGAAAACCTTACCCCAACCTCAAACTCCAAGCCTCTACGCCTAACATCCACATAGGACTTTTGGCGACTTTGGGCAGCCTTAAGCCTCTCCCAGATCAGCTTTACCTTCTCTATAGCCTGGTAAACCATGTCGGGACCAAACATTTCTGCCTCACCACAATCAAACCAACCAATAGGAGACCTACACCTCCTACCATACAATGAATTAAAAGGGGCCATACCAATACTAGAATGATAGATATTGTTGTAAGAAAACTCCACCAAAGGTATACGCTCAACCCAATTTCCACAATAATCAATCATATAAGCTCGAAGCATATCCTCCAATGTCAGAATAGTTTTTTCCACTTGCCCATCCGTCTACGATAGAAATCCATATTCAGACCACCCTTAGTCCCCACCTTATTCTGGAAAATTCATCAGAAGCCATATGCAGCTTCACAATCTCCTGAAGATACAGCTTCACATAATCTTCCACGGAGAAGGTAGTCTGCACTAGCAAAAAATGCATAGACATAGTTATCCTATTCACTATGACCCAAATTGAATCATATTGATTCCGAGATCGAGGAAGACTGGTAAAGAAGTCCATATTTATCACTTCCCACTTCCAATTAGGAAAATCAATTTCTTGATACAATCTTCCTAGCCTCATGTTCTCAACCTTAACCTGTCGACATACCAGACACTTGGCCACAAAATCATCCACATCTCTCTTCATTCCATTCCACCAATAGATCTCCTTGAGATCATGATACATCTTAGTTGAGCTAGGATAAACAACATAGCGCGATTCATGCTCCTCAGCTAAAATCCTTTGTTGCAACCCATCGACATCAGGAACAACAACCTCTTTTGGTACCATAAAGTAACAGTATCAATGATCTCAAATACCACTACCTTTTGCCTACCAACGTCACTTTTGATTTTCACCAAGATAGGATATAGTACTTACTTCTCCTTAATCTCCGAACCAAGAGACGAGTGAATCACTTTTTGCACCGCCACACCAGCATACTTGGAGTCCAAGAGGCAAGCTCTAAGATTAGCCAAACGGTGAATAGCCTTCACTAATTCCCATTTTCCTTCCCCCACATAAGCCAAACTCCTCAGAGATAACCTGTTAAGAGCATCAACAACCACGTTAGCCTTACCTTGGTGGTAGTAAAGACTCAAATCATAGTCTTTGGGAAGCTCAAGCCATCTCTTTTACCTGAGGTTAATCTCCTTCTAAGTGAACATGTACTGTAGACTCTTATGATCAGAAAAGATATACACGTGAACACCATACAAATAATGCCTTAATATTTTCAAATCAAACACAACTGCCAACAGCTCTAAATCATGAGTAGAATAATTCCTCTCATGCACTTTCAACTACCTGGAAGCGTAGGCAGTTACCTTCCTATGCTTTATCAAAACACAACCAAGCCCTACCCAAGATGCATCGCAGTAAACCACGAACCCATTATTGCCTTCCAAAAAAGTCAGAGTTGGAGCCAAAGTCAACTTATCCTTCAGCTTCTCGAATTCCCTTCACAAGCATCTTACCAAGTAAACTTAACCTTCTTCTTAGTTAGATTAGTCAAAGGAGCAGTTATCGATGAAAAGATTTCCACAAACCACCTATAATACCTAGCTAAACCCAAGAAGCTCTGAATGTTGGATGAAGTCGTGGGTCTAGGCTACCTCTTCACCACAATAATATTTTACGGATCTGGCATGATCCCTTCACTAGAAATAATATGACTGAAGAAATTTACATTGTTTAACTAAAACTCATACTTGGAGAACGTGGCATACAACTATTGTTCCTTCAAGGTCCACAACACTACACGAAGGTGATTAGCATAATCCACCTCACTTTTTGAATAAACCAGAATGTCATCAAGAAACATAATAACGAAGAGATCTAAATACTAATGAAAAACTATGTTCATTAGATCCATAAATTCTGTCGAAGCATTAGTAAACCCAAATGACATTACCAAAAACTCAAACTACCCTTACCGAGTACAAAAATCCATCTTAAGGATATCCATCTCCCTAATGTTTAGCTGATGGTACCCAGAACAAAGATCTATCTTAGAAAAGAACTTGTCACCATGCAATGGATCAAATAGATCATCTATCGTTGGAAGAGGATGTTTGTTATTGACCATCACCTTGTTCAACCACCTATAGTCAATGCACATCCGAAGGGAACTATCCTTCTTAAGCACAAACAACACCGGTGCACCCCATGGGGATACACTAGGATGAATAAACCTCTTGTCCAGAAGATCCGTACATTGCTCCTTCACTGGCCTTAACTCACTCGGAACTATTCTGTATGGCGGAATACAAATTGGATGAGTGTATAGAATTAGATCAATACCAAAATCGACTTTCCTATCCAGAGAAACACAAGAAAGATCATTTGAAAAGACCTATGAAAACTCATTAACTACTAGAACTGACTAGAAAGAAGTACCTTTTGAGTTAGAATCTTTAACCTGGACCATGTGATAAAGAAAACCTTTGGAGATTAACCTTTGGAGATCTACCATTCTCAACTCAAACAGATCTACAAAGGGTGTGCTCGCCACCAACAGATACCACATACCCCCTATAGACTCTCTTAGCGATAACCGAGTCACCAACCAGGGTAAAAATAGAAAAAGGATCTGAAATAACTTTTGGATTGAAGTAAAAAATTTAACCATATAAAGAGTTACGTAGGTGAGAATGGACCCCGATTCAATCAAACAATATACATCATGAGAGAAAAGTTATAATGTAACAGTAATGACATCAAGTGATGCCTCGAATTCCTGTCGGGAAGTCAAAGAATACAACCTGTTCCGACCAACACTAGAACCAAGAGTAGTAACAGAAGTAGATGCCACACCACCAGGTATGGGAGTAGAAGACACAGGAATCTTATTTGCCCCTGTATCAACCTTATTAATTGGATAATCCCTGAGCTGATGGCCTGCCTTGCCACACTTAAAGTATTTGTCCTGTCCTTCATCGTAATAACCCCAATGAGGATGACAACAGAACCTACAAGAGGGGCATAAAGAAACTGAATGACCTCCATTTTCCTGAGATAGGCACCCTATGCTCGAAAATTGTCACCACTATGATGACACCTGTGGCCCAACTTGTAAGGAGCACTAGTGAAAGAGAAGAAACCAGAACTTCTCTATTTTTTCTACTATTTTCCACCATCCCGACCACCCTGAGACTAAGACTAGATCCTCTTACCCTATCTATCCCCAAACTCTACCTAATTTCTCTTTTCATCCTCTACTTTTTGCATTTGAATAGTCAACCTAGAGATGTCCATATGCTTAATTAGCAAGTCAATCTTTCTTTCCAAAAAGATCCCCATTAAACCTAGAAGCAAACTTCCTCATCTTACCCATATGGCAACTACTAAGTCAGGAGTATAACTCGATAATTGGTGAAACTTTAAGGAATATTCCTTGATAGACACCCTCCCCTATTTGAGGTTCACAAACTCCTCTATCTTTGCTTCCCTCAACTCTTATGGAAAGACATGATCTAAGAAGGCCTTAGAAAAAGTATCCCACAAGAATAATTCATCCACATCACCTTTATCCCTGTTCCACTCTTCATACCACTGATTTTCAATATCTTTAAGTTGATAAGAGACAAAGTTTACCCCTTCCATATTGGTATCCTATATTACTTGAAATATCTTTTCCATTTTATCCAAGAAGCCCTGTGGATTCTCCTCTAACTTTACTCCATAAAAAATAGGAATACCCATCTTCATAGATTGCACAACCCTTGTGGCCTCAGTAGACAAAGCACCAGTCGTACCTCACTCAACTTGAGCAACAACCATCAGAGCAATAACATGAATAGACTAAAAGAATTCCGTATTTCACCTCGCCTTGAAGAGGACTAGTAACAAGTGTTGTAGCTTTACAATTATAAGGGATAGGATGGTGAGATCGGACATGAACCCCAAAAGTAGGATGCACCCCTTTAGCATTACACTCAGATGGGATAGAAGAATTTTCTTATGTTTCAGATCAATGAGGCATGATATGAATGACAAAAAAATAAGGATTAGTCAAGATTCTAAGACTGAGACTCCAAGCTTGAAATTTGATTACCAATAAAGTTAAATATTCCTAAAAGCCTTGTAGCCTCTTCTTTATGAGTGAGGCATGCTATATACCCTTAAAAGAGACTACTCGACATGGCTTTGTGGACTCCCAATTGACCAGGCACCTAGGCTCTGATACTAACTTGATGCGACTTGATCGAGGGCCTTTTCATAATGGGCGACCCAAGTACGACCGAGACCGGAGACCACCCTCGTTACTCAACCCAACCTCCAGCTGTCTGCCTCGAGTTGGCTAAATTTTGAGTATGTAGCAAGATAGTGCAATAACTCACATGGAGATTCTGGATAAGATAACAACGACTGACCCAATTGAGTCCAAACATCCCATACCATTAATCTAACCATACCAAACCGGTACCGAAAAAGGGTCATAAACCAGGACATAACCAAAGATGTTCCAAAACATAATATAATTAATACCAAAATAAAATACTATGGAACACTGAGAAATCATGTTCATTGATGTCAGCCCTTCAGCTTATTGAAATTCCAAGACCGACACCAATAATGATCCCGCCCATTCCAACCCATAGAGGTACTATAAAGACTTTAACCAAAAGAGTAATAAAATCCTATTGGGACATGCCCTTAACTATGGCCAAAACCAATATCCAAAATAAAATCAAAATGTCTAGAAATATCCATAACGTTAAACGAAGCCTTCCAAAAGGATTTAAGCTCACCACTTCAGTCTAAATATTGATCCTCGAGTCAATTACTATTTAAGATGAGTAGAATGGCTGGTTCCTGCATAACGTAGGTATACAACCGCTAATAGATGGGTTAGTGGATGAACTCTAGCATGATCTCAGGATAAGGATAAAATAATACCATTTATTAAACAAAGTAAAACCATCCATATGCACACAAACATACACACACACATATATATAAACCATGCCGAGAAAGAAGACTGGGTTTAGCATGCCTTTAAAACCTTTACTTGGGTTGTGTAGCTTTGCTGTCTTAAACCACCCACGGGCTATATGGGTTCAGTTCCCCCTGCTGAAAGGTCCAGTGCTTGTAGCCACACGAACAGGGAAAAAATATGGGATGACTAGTAAATCCCCCAAAATATAGTGTGAGATCAAGCACACGGTCACCAAGACCAACCTCACATCGGTAAATATGAGTTTCCAATTTTGGTCCCCTAGGGATCTCCACCTTCCATAGCTTTACTATACAACACGCCATTATTTTCCAATTAAAACCATTACCAAGCAACCAACCAATCCATTTACCATTTATTAACCAAGGCCATTTAGTGGTGGTATCGACATACCGACCATACTTGCAAGTATTAACCACAGCCAACCATATATAGGTTTAAGGGGACTTTTAAGTGCCCTTCTATTTACTATATTAAACCACTTAGGGGATTCCATGTACCCATAAAGCATAACCATTTAGCCATTTACCTTTCCAAGCCAATTAAACCATGCATAATTTCTTTATGAAGTTTTAAGACAAGCAAGAGTTCCATTAAAATACTTAATGCAATGAAAACATTATTATAGGCATTTTGTTAAACACATTAGGGGCATAATATGACCAAAACCAATGCCATTACCATTTAAACCATTCCCATGCAATCCAATTATCCAAAACCATCATTAATGCACATAAAGCATAATTAAAACAAAGGAAAATCATAACATACCATTTAATATCAAGACCCCCAATTCATATTTGAAAACCAAAATCATACAATCAATGAAATCATGAAAACATTCATAAAAACCATGCCTTTATATAGAATTAACAATGAGGGGAGATAAAATGCCTTAAACCAAGATGATGATGGAAAGAAATCACCAAGACAAGTCTCAAAGAAATTCTTTAGTTAAAACCCTAGCTTCTTTTGCTCAAAAGCTTTTTGAGAGAATTATAGAGTGTTTAGAAGAGTTTTTTAAGTGTTAATAAATGGAATAATAGGGTAAATAACCTCCCAAGTAGGTTAGAAGTCTTGGGACCTTATTAGAATAAGTGGAGAAATATCCAAAATACCCCTACTTAAGTTGCACAAAATCCCGTCCCAAGGATATGATTGACCCTCATGAGTCATACCCTTCCAAGATAAGTGGTACTATCCACTCGTATCCTAGCCTCAACCTTTGGATCAAACATTTTCCAGCATACAACTCATCTAACCAAGTTGTATCCAGAGCATACGATCTGTACCCTTCATCCATACCCCTTTCAAGTTTAAACCCAAGGAAGATTTAGACACTATCCACCGTATGAGTCCTGGGTACGACTCGTACCTTGGATTATGGCTCATCATGAGCCACTCATACTCAAATCTAACCTAAGTAACCAAATATAAGATGAAGTTAAGGAACCGAATGATTTGTAACTACCAATACGACTCGTACCCCTAAGTCGTATCAATTCCAATAACCAAAATCCAACCCACCAACCAACACTGGTCAGTATACAACTGGACCTTACTGTTAGTACCACAATATACGGCTCATACCTATTTGTTGTATTGGTCTAGAGATCAAAATTCCAAAAAAGTTTCTAAGGTCCAGAAATAAAGGTGTTTTAGCTCTTGAGTATAATAATGGTGCGATATATTTTGGTTTAAGTCAGAAAGTGGAAATTGTTGTAAATATGGCATGATATGGATAAATTATGGCTATACCTTAAGAGTTGGTAAAGGATGGTGGTTGGTTTTATACTATCCTTGTGTGTACCCTCCAGGCTTATGGGGGCCTTTGTTGGGTTATTTACTTTTCTACACTTATTGGCTTATGGGGGCCAATTTTGTAATTATAATCGCATGTGCTAGATCCTTTATGTTATGTTATTATTTTGGTCATTTACTTATTTATTTACAATGATGTTGGAGTTGATTTAGGTTTGTCTCTACCTTGACTAAGTTATGTTACCTTGCATTTTAATGTATTTATATCATGATTTAGCTCAATCGGACGATAATGCTTACTAGATACCCATGGTTTTGGTACTCATAATAAATTTCTTTACCTTTTTAGTGCAGAACAGAGTACCATTTGTCTCCGTTGATTCAAGGGTTTTGCTGTGTTAGATTTCAAAGATAGGGTGAGCTCTTGGAGTTGGAGTTGCCCATTTCCTTCTATCTTATTTATGTCTAGTCTCTAGTTTTGAGACTGGATTGTATTGACAACTTTAGAACTTAGTTGTATTTATAGTGTCTCTTGTACTAGCTCTACCAAGTCGTAGGATGGTTTTCTATATTATGTTTATCTTTCAGACTATTTATATTGCCTTGCTTATTTCTTGTGTTGAATTGTCTAATAAACATTTTTTAGGGCAGTTCCACAAAGTTAACCCATTGTAAATAGCTTCGGGTTAGGTTTCGGCTTACCTACTGGTGGGATTTAGTTGGTGCCATCATGACCCATAAATTGAGTCGTGACAACCCACCAAACTATCTATTATTGAACCGCCTCAAATTTAACTTAAGTCGTTGCCTTCCTACCTCCAATATGTTTTCTTAGTGAGAACTATACATTTACAATCATTGTTACGAGTGATCTAGCACCTTATCAAGTGGATACCTTGAAATCTATTGTGAAAAAATTCATCCGTGCTATTGGGTAGACCATAGTGGACATCATAGGCATTTCTCCCAGAATTTGCTCTCATAAAATAAAATTAGAGGTCGATCATACTCCTAGTATGGAACCCCAAAGAAGACTCAATCCTCCAATGCAAGAGGTAGTCAAGAAGGAAATTATCAAACGGTTAGATGCGAGTGTTGTCTACCCAATTTTTAATAGTACATGGGTGAGTTCGGTCCAATGTGTTCCTAAGAAGGGTGGCATGATAGTAGTCCCAAATGAGAATAGTGATATTTTTCCTATCGGTACGATCACGGGTTGGAGTTTGTCACGACCCAAACCCAAGGCCTAGACGTAATGGGAATCCCAAGTCCAACCAGGACTGGGGACCGCCCCCTTAACCCTACCCAATCACCTTTCACAACCTTAGATGCGCTAAATTTTGAGCATATAACAAGATTGTGTAAATGTTCTCATGAAGACGCAAGGATAGGGTCACAACAGTGACCGAACCAACCAAGTCTACCCGCACCAAACCAACCATCCATACCATACCAAACCAATGAGAATATCAAAACATAATATGATGATCAAACCTAAAATGTAATATGATGGAACAACCAACAATATCATCTAATGATGTCATCCCCAACACCAATGACAATGCTAAGGCTGGTAGCCATACCGATCCTGCCCATACCATCCCCTAGAAGTACCACAAAGCCTCTATCTAAAAGAATATAAATATTCGGTTGGACATTCCCCCAACCATGGCCAAAACCAATACCTAAAACAAAAGCAAAATGTCTAAGAATGTCCATATCATGAAATGGAGCCTTTCGGAAAGACGGAAGCTCACCATTTAATCCAAATGCTGTCTTCAAGTCAATCACTATGTAGGAGGAGTCGAACAGTCGGTTCTTACATAGGGTGGGTATACAGCTACCAGTAGACGGGTTAGGAATGACCACTAGCATGTATCTCAGGATAAGGATAAAGTAATGCCATTTAAACAACCAAGTAAAACCATCCATAATGCATACAACCATACATATATATAATCCCGAGAAAGGGAATCCGGGTTTACCATGCATTTAAAAACTTTACCTTGGTTGTGTAACCTTACCGTTTAACCATACCCATGGGTTGTATGGGTTTTGGCTCCCCCTTCTGAAAGAGTCCCAGTGCATGTAGCCAAACTACCAGGAAATATACCATGGTATGACTAGAACAACCCTCTAATATAAAACATGAAACTCGCACGTGGACATCGAAGACCCCTCATAGCGACAAATATGAGTTTTCACGTTTGGTCCCCACAGAACCTCCACCTTCCATGGCTTAGTTACACATCCCGCTATTAATTTCCAAATTAAAACCATGTCCAAACAATCCAATTACCATTTATTTACCAAGGACAATTAGTATTGGTATCGTCATACCAACCATAGTTGCAAGATTTATACATAGCCAAACCATTTAGGTTAATGGGACTCTCAAGTGCCATTTCCGTTTTACATATCAAGCTCTTAGGAGACTACCATGTTCTCTACAAGCATAACCAATTAGTATTTAACCTTTGAAAGCCATTTAAACCATTTATAGTTTCATATATAAGCTGAAAAAACAAGCAGGAGTTCCATTTAAAGAAGTCAATGCAATGAACATATCTTTATAAGCATTTTATCAAACACCTTGGTGGCATAATATAATCAAAACCAATTCTAAATACCATTAAACCATTGACATGCAATCCAATTTCCCAAATCCATCATTGATGCATTTAAAAGCATAATTAACCATAGGAAACCATAACCAAGCCATTATAAGCAAAACCCCCAATTAATAGTTGAAAAATCATAAACCATGCAACATTGAAACCATGAAAACATCCATAAAATCCATGCCTTTTTAGAAATAATAAGTAGGGAAGAGACACATGCCTTAAACCGATAAAGATGATGGAAGAAAATCACCAAAGCAAGCCACAAAGAAATCCCTAAGTTGAAACCCTAGTTTTTTTGCCCCAAAAGCTCTTGAGAAAATTATGATGTGTTTTGAAATAGTTTTCTAAGTGTTAATGAATAGAATAATAGAGTAAATAACCTCCTAAGTGTATTAAAAGTCGTGGGTCATAATTAGGGTAAGCAGGTAAATGTCTAGAATACCCCCACTTAAGTCCCTTAAAAACCCATCATAGGAATATGACTGACCCTCTTATCAATCGTATCTTTCCTTACGATTGGTTTCCACCAGTCATATCTAGGCCTTAACCTTTGGATTAGACACTGTCCAGTATATGACTCATCCAACCAAGTCCTAACATCAGCATACGATCCGTACCCATAATTCATATCCTTGTAATTATGAATTACAAAGATGATCAAACACTACCCACATACGAGTCACCGATACAACTCGTATCAAGCCTTACGACTTGTACCCCTTAGTCGTGACCATTCAAGTGATCAAAACCATCCCACTAACTAACATTGGTCAGCTTACGATGAAACCATGCCACTCGTACCCTAGTATATGGCTCATAACCTAGAGTCGTATTAGGTTCGGAGAATAGATTTCGAGGAAAATTTCTAAGGCTAAAATACAAAGATGTAACATTCTCCCCCACTAGGAACATTTATCCCCAAATAACGGTTAAGGTAGGGGTAACCGCACACCGAGTCATTTATATTATCAAACACCCCTTTACCATAGTTTGAAAATAAAGCGGCAAAGATGTTGATCTTTCCTTTAACAAACTCAGAAAATAAAGATGTGTTCAAGAACACATGCCTTCCGCACGAAAACTGGAAGCAAAAAACAAGAATGGATACTTGGACTTCATATCCTCTTTCGCTTCCCACGTAGCTTCTTCCACCTTATGGATCAGCCATAGAACCTTAACTGAATCCATGTTCTTGGTCTGCAACCGACGAACTTGCCTATCTAATATCTCAACTGGTACCTATTCATAAGATAGAGAATTGGAGATATCAAACCTCTCCAAAGGAATGACCAAAGAAGGATCACCAATACATTTCATCAACATGGAAACATGAAAGATCGTATGAACTAAACCCAAACTAGATGGAAACTCCAACTCATAATCCACATTACCAACTCTCTGTGAAATCACATAAGGACTAATAAATTGAGGACTTATCTTCTCTTTTTGCCAAATTGCACTACTCTCTTCATGAGAGACACCTTTAGGAATACCCTGTCCCCAACCTCAAACTCTAAATCTCTACGCCTAATATCCGCATAAGACTTTTGATGACTCTGATCAATTTTAATCCTATCCCAAATTACCTTCTCCCTAGCTTGATAGACCAAATCAGGATCAAACATATCCACCTCACAAATCTCAAACCACCCAATAGGAGATCTATACCTCCTACCATACAACGCCTCGAAAGGAGCCATACCAATACTAGAATTATAGCTATTGTCATAAGTAAACTCTACCAAAGATAGATGCTTTACCCAACAGCCACCATAATCAATCACGCATGCCCAAAGAATATCCTCCAATGTCCAAATCATTCTCTTCGCTTGTCCATCTGACTGCCGATAAAAAACTGTATTTAGACTAACCTTAGTCCCCAACCCTTTTTGGAAAGAACACTAGAAAAATGAGATGTAAACTGTGTACCGCAATCAGAAATAATTGAAATAGGAACTCCATGCAGCTTCACAATATTTTGAAGATACAATTTTGTGTAATCTTCCCCCGAAAAGATAATCCTTACCGATAAAAAGTGAGTAGACTTAGTCATCCTATCCATGATGACTCAAATTGAATCAAATTGGTTTTGAGATCGACGAAGATCGGTAACGAAATCCATATTGATAATCTCCTATTTCTATTCAGGTAACTCTATTTCTTGATGCTACCCACCAGGCCTCATATGCTGAGCCTTAAACTATTGACATACCACACACTTGGATATAAAGTCAACTATATATCTGTTCATACCACTCCACTAATAGATCTTCGTAATATCATGATACATCTTTGTCGAGTAAGATGGACAACATAGCACGACCTATGCGCCTCATCCAAAACCCTTTGTCGCAATCCAACGACATTTGAAACATACAAACTCCCTTGGTACCGCAAAGTACCATCACCACTAATCTAAAAAATTGCCATATTTTTCCCACTAACGTTACTCTTTGTTTTTATCAAAACTGGATCCAACACTTACTTCTCCTTAATGTCTACACTAAGAGATGATCAAACCACTTCTTGCACCATCATACCACCATCCTTAGCTTCTAAGACCCAAACTCCAAGATTAGCCAAGCGATGAATATCCTTTACCAATTCCTGCTTTTCTTACTCAACATGAGCCTAACTTCCATAGACAACCTAGTAAGAGCATCTGCAACCACGTTAGTCTTACCTGGGTAATGGTGAAGACTTAAATCATAGTCCTTGAGAAGCTCAATCCATCTTCTTTGCCTGAGATTAAGCTCCTTTTGCATCAACACATACTGAAGACTCTTATGATCCAAAAAGATATCTACATAAACACCTTATAGATAATGCCGCCATATTTTTGAAGCAAACACAATCGTCAATAGGTCCAAATCATGAGTAGGATAATTCCTCCCATGCACCGTCAACTGCCTGGATGCATAGGCAATTACCTTTCTATGTTCCATCAAAACAAAACCAATCCCAACCCGTGATGCATAGCAATAAACCACAAACCCCTCATTGCTTTTCGGTAATGCCAAAATTGAAGTTGAAGTCAACCTATCCTTTAACTTATCGAAACTCCCCTCATATTTATCTAACCAAGAAAACTTAACCTTCTTCTGAGTTAACTTAGTCAAAGGTGCGGCTATCGATGAAAAGCATCCACAAACTACCTATAATACCCGGCTAAATCCAAAAAGCTCTGAACATCAGATGGAGTCATGGGACTAGGCCACATTTTCACAATAGCAACCTTTTGAGGATCAACCATTATCCCCTCGCTAGAAATAATGTGACCCAAGAAAGTCATGGCATTCAACTAAAACTAACACTTAGAGCACTTGGCAAACAACTGTTGTTCCTTTAAGGCCTACAATACGACATGGAGGTGACTAGCATAATCTACCTCTCTCTTTGAATACACCAGAATGTCATTAATAAACACAATGACAAAGACATCTAAGTACTTCCTAAACACCCTATTCATTGAATCCATAAATACTATTGGATCTTTTGTTAACCCAAATGACATCACCAAGAACTCAGAATGCCTTTACCGAGTCTGAAAAGACGTCTTCGGGATATCCACCTTCCTAATGTTACCTGATGGTACCCGGACCAAAGATCATCTGTTCGAGGAAGGAGATACTTGTTCTTGACTGTTACCTTATTCAATTACCTATAGTCAATGCACATCCGAAGGGAACCATTATTTTTGCACACAAACAACACCGTGCACCCTATGGAGAAATGCTAGGATGAATAAACCCCTTATCCAGAAGATCCTTAATTTGCTCCTTGAGTTCCTTTAACTCAGTCAGAGCTATTCTATACGAAGGAATAGATATTGGATGAGTATCCGAAAGCAAAGAAATACCAAATTCTATTTCCCTATCCGGAGGAATAGCAAGAAGATCATCCAAAAAGACCTCTAAAAACTCATTAACTACCAAAACTAATTGCAAAGAAGGACCTTCCGAGTTGGAATCTTTAACCCGGACCAAGTGATAAAGACACCTTTTAGAGATTAACCTTTGAGCTCTAAGATAAGAAATAAATCTCTCCCTAGGAGCTAAAGAACAACCCTCCCATTCTATTTTTAGCTCACCAAGGAACCTAAAAATAACCTTACGAGTTCGACTGTTTAAAGAAGCATAGAAAGAATGTAACCAATCCATACCTAAAATCACATCAAAATCCACCATCCCCAACTCAAACAGATTTACCAAGGTTTGTCTATCACTAAAAGATACCATATGCCCTCTATTAACCCATTCAATAATAACCGAGTCTCCTACCAGGGTAGAAATAAAAAAAGGGTCCAAAATAATTTTGGGATCAAAACCAAAAGACAAAGCTATATAAGGAGTCACATAAGAAAAAGTGGAGCTCAGATTAAGAAAACAATATACATCATGGAAAAAGAGTTGTACCATACCAGTAACGACATTAGGTAATGCCTCAGATTCCTATCAAGATGACAAAGCATATAATCTATTTTGACAAATACTAGAACTAGGAGCAGTAACAGAAGCAGATGCCATACTACGAGGTGTAGGAGCAGAAGATGAAGCCACTGGAATCTTATTAGCCCCCATAGTAACCTTGTTGACCAGATAATCCTTGAGCTAATGGCCTACCTGACCATACTTGAAGAACTTATCTTTGCCTTCCTCATAGAATCCTTGATGAGGACATCTGCATAATCGACAAGAAGGACACAAAAAAATATACTGATCTCTACTCACCTTAGATTGGTAACCTAAGCCGAAGAATTGTCACCACCTTGGTGACGCCTGTCTCCCAACTGTGCTGGGTAAAGAGAATTAACAGAGAGAAGGAACTAGAACTCACCCACTTCTTTCCCTACTACTTTCCACCATCTCTATCACCTTAAGATTACATACCTCTCTAATAAAATAACCTTCCCCGCTTCTCCCGCCTATCCCCAAATTTTGCTGCCTTCTCTTCTCATCCTCAACCTGCTGCATATGAAATGCCAACCTAGAGATCTCCATATCCCCAATGATCAAAGCAGTCTTGCTCTCTAAAATCAAATCTCTATTTAACCTAGAAGTGAACTTCCTCATTCTTGACCTCATATCAGCCACCAAATCGGGAGCATAACTTAACAACTAATGAAACTTTAAGGCATATTCCTTCATAGACAAACTCCTTGCTTGAGGTTCACAAACTCCTCCATCTTAGCTTCCCTCAACTCCTGAGGAAAGAAACGATCCATGAAGGAATTAGAAAAGGCCTCCTATAACCCTTCATCTTATATATTACCCTTATTTCTGTCCCACTCCTTATACCACTAATAAGCAACATCTTTGAGATGATAAGTCGCAAAGCTAACTCCCTCTATATCAGAAGCCTACATAGCCATAAATATTATCTCCAGTTCATCCATGAAGCCCCATGGGTCTTCCTCCATTTTCACTCAAAAAAAAGTCAGATGACCCATCTTTATAAATTGACCAACCCTTGTGGCCTCAGCAAATAAAGCCTTAGTCGTACCCCACTCAGCCTGAGCGGAGACCATCTAAGCAATAACATGAATAGATTGACAAAACTCCATATATATCACGTTACCTTGACGGACCTAAAAAGCAGTAGGAGGAATAGGATAAACTCCAGCACAATCGGGAATAGGACTATGAAATTGAAGATGTACTCCAGAAATAGGAGGTACCCCTTCAGCATTATCCCCGAATGGGATGGAAGAAGTTTCTTGTGTTCCAGATCTAAGAGGCATAACCTGAAAGATAAACAACCAAGGATTAGAGAATATTCTAGGTCGAAGAATTTAATGAAAATGAAACATTCCTAAATGTTTCCCAACTTCTCCCTTATGAGTATGGTGCACTTCATACCCCTAAAAAAGACTCTACTCGACATGACTTTGTGGACTTCCTAATTTACCATGAACCTAAAGCTCTAATACCAAATTGTTATGACCCTAACCCAAGGCCTAGACATAATGAGCATCCCAAGTCCAACCAGGACCGAGGATCTCCCCCTTAACCCAATGCAACCACCTTTTACAGCCTTAGATGAGCTGAATTCTGAGCATATAACAAGATCGTATAAATGCTCTCATTAAGACTCTGGGATAAGGTCATAATAGTGACTGACCCAATCGAGTCTACCTATACCAAACCAACCATCCACACCATACCAAACTAAAGATAATATCAAAACATAATATGATAATAAAACCCAAAATTCAATATGATGCAACAACATACAATATCATCAAATGATATAAGCCTGAATACTAATTTTAATGTGAAGGCCGACACCAATAGTGATCCCATTGATACCAACCCCCAGAAGTACCACAATGGCTTTATCGTAAAGAATACAAATATCTGATTGGGACATGAACCCAATCATGGCCAAAACCAATATCCAAAACAAAAAAATGTCTAAGAATGTCCATATTATGAAATAGAGCCTTTCAGAAATATGGAAGATCGCCATTTAAATCCAAATGTTATCCCCGAATCAATCACTATGTAGGAGAAGTCGAACGGTTGATTCCTGCATAGCGTGGGTATACAGTCGCCAGTAGATGGGTTAGCGAATGATACCTAACCTGTATCTCAGGATAAGGGTATAGTACAGCGATTTAAACAACCAAGTAAAACCATCCATGATTGTAATACCCCGTACTTTTTCCTAGCTTAATGTAGCTCCTAGAATGTTAAGGATTAGATTCAAAAAATTAATAATTCTTGATAAATATAGAATTTTCAAGTTCTAGACCCACCAATATATAGATAATTGGCTCAGCTTTTCAATGATACCAATTTTGCCTTAATCCGATACTCGGTTGAGAAGTTATAACATTTTTAGTAAAACAGTGTGGCATTTTGATAAGTACCGCATCATGGTGAAGGACGATTTCAAAATTGTCAAAATCTAGTGAAGCACCATGATTATGTCACATCATGGTGAAAGTCCAATTCTCACTCGTCCTTTTTTCAGCGAGGCGACATAATTTTAGCACATCGCAGTGATGGCCAAAATGGGAATCGTCTCTTTTCTAGTAGCCCAACACGATAGCCCCGCATCACATTGATGGGCAAAACTAGGCTCATCTCTTCTGCAATGAGCCACTACAATAGTGGCGTGTGATGGTGGGTGGCCGAATCGAGATTTTTCCAGTTCCAGAGTTAAATTCTAAAAGGGCAATTTAGTTAATTCCCAAGCCCCTAAGTTGTGAATAACATAGAATTAAACCTATTCTAAGCATTCTATGCTCACTTTCTATCAATTGTCTCTCAAGAATACCCAAGAACCTCAAAACTTAACCTCCAAGAAATCAAATTTCCACCATTTTTTTCCAAGATAATTCAAAATTAAAGATTCCCAATTCAAGAGATTCAAGAAGTCATCTTCAAGAGCACAATTAGGGATTCAAGTTCAACCTTTCTTAGAAATCGCGTCAATTAAGGTAAGTGGGGTTTTGAACAAGGATACATCTTTCATCCTTGTGCCCAAAACTTGTTTTTAATTATAAATTCACATGATTTTATATGAAATTCAAGTTAAGGTTCATACCCATTTATGGTTAATTGATGATTTTGAGATTTCAAGTGATTTAGATGATGAATTACATGCCTACTTTCAAAAATTTATGCACGTGACCATATTTTCCAGATTTTGAGTTGAATTATGAATATTTTCATTATCAAGAATGAACTTTATAATGATTTTACATGAAATTGATGCATGGGTTATCAAGCCCTAGTTGAATGTTGCTATTTTAAGAATGATTATGCTTTTAAGCATCTTATGATATGTTTATAGACAACTTTGAATAGAGATTTGATCAGTTGATTTTTAGCTAAGACATGAAATCCACTTTACAGCTTAAATTTAGTTCTAAATGAATAGATACACCGTTAGTTCCAGTTTGAAACATTATGACTTTAAAAAGGCAAATTTTCTACAGAATGAGCATACAAATTAAAGGGAGTAGTATTTAGCACCAAACGAAAAGTGTGGGTTTAGTGCATCCTACTTCTCTAGAACTACGAGCCAATGTAGGTACAAATTTAGTATTCCCATTTCTATATGGATGACAGTTACAAATGTGATCACTTAGCTCAGGTTATACTCCCTGGTAAGAGTATGACACCTCTCCCCAACATGAGTTTTTTCCCTTAGAGAAACAAGATGTTGGACTTCATGATAGCTCATATGGTTTATATTGGTTAAGAGAACCTCCCTAATAGAAAATAATAACAGAAAATCTTTTAGAAACTAAGTGTAAAGGCTCGCAGTTTTACTCAGATATTATGTTACAGAGCATATCATTTATTAGTTTTTAGTTTTTAGTTTTTAGTTCTCAGATGATAAAGGTGAGTCCTTTCTACACTTAGCGTGCATGATTTGAAAATAGAAAACAAGTACATTTTTTAGACTTTAAATGTGATGGATCAATAATTTTATAAAGTATGTTTTATTGTTCACGATCTATGATTTGTAGATTTCAGTTGTTCTAGCCATGTGAGTCAATACATATATCATGTTTGTTCTGTGAATTTTAATAAAATTGAGATATTACTTTTACATATGCATTCACCCTCATATACTCAGTACATCCATAAAGTACTGATCGACATATATATCTATGTGCTAGATTGTCTCATAATGTAGGTTCAGGTGTTCAGTCTCAGCTGCGTGAGTGATTTCGAGCATCTTTATCTACATCTCGATAGTTGGTGGGTCCTCATGGTTTGAGGGCCCATTTATCAAGATTTCTAGTTTTCCTAGTATTTGATTAGTTACTTTAAGTTTATCCCGAGTTATTTGGGAGTTTGTCCCAATGGCTCTCTAGTTTCTTAGTAGTAAAGGCTTGTCGGACTACTAGCTATTACTTTCAGACTTTCAGTACTAGTTACCCAGATAGTATATTCAGTTAATCTCAGATAGTTTTAATAATATTTAGTATCTTAGTATTTCTATCTAATTAAATTATTTTAATATAGGTTATAGACTTAGTAGCAGGCTTACAGGGTTAGCTTAAGACCACTCATAGTCTTGGGTACCGTGTGATGTCTCGGGACTAAGTTTTGAGGCATTACAAACTTGGTATCAAAGCCTAAGGCTTAGAGGGTCCTAGGGAATCAGACAACACACGTTACATAGAGTCTTGATCTAGGTGTGAAGCACGCCACATTTATGAGCAAGAGGCTATGGGAAATTTTTAAGAAAATCACTTCTTTCTTTCATAATCTATCGTATATATAGCTATCTCTATCTGTTATTAACTCATGCTCTTTTATGATAGAACATGCCTTCTCGTAGAGCCAATGCCCACAGAAATAATAACCAGCGACCCCAGCTTGTTGATCCTCTAAATGAGAATGTGTCTCACACTGAATTTTGGGCTGCCTTTCAGGTGTTAGCCCAAGTTGTGACTACTAATATTCAGGACAATAATCAGGCTGCAGTTCCATATCTATAAGAGTGTGATTTATCTACAGCCAGACTTTGTGACTTTATGAGAATGAATTCGCCTAAAGTTTTTGGGTCAAAGGTAGGTAATGACCCATAGTTGTATCTTGATGAGGTAAAAAAGATCACCCAAGTTATGCATGTTACTAAAGAGGAGAGAGTAGAATTGGCTTCTTATAGGCTGAAGGATGTTGCTTACGATTGGGTTGTTATTTGGAAGAAATATAGGGGTGAGAATATAGCTCTCATGAGTTGACAGGTATTTTAGGATGCTTTTTTAGACAGGTTCTTTCTGCGTGAGTTACGGGAATCCAAGATTGAGGTGTTTATAAAACCGAAGTAGGGCTCAATGACAGAGAAGAAGTACTGTCGTAAGTTCAACCAGTTATCTAAGTATGTTCCTAAGTTGATAGCTGACACTAGATCTAGTATGAGTAAGTTTGTTATCAGAGTGTCTGGATTGGTAGTCAAGGAGTGTAGGACTGCCATGCTTATTAGAGATATGGATCTTGCTAAATTGATGAATCATGCCTAACATATTGAGGCAGAAAAGTTAAAGAAAAGATATAGCAGTAATAAGAAGAGATAGAAGTAATAAGAAGGCTAGAACTGGGCAGTTTGCGTATGGTCAGACAAGGTCTGCAGGCAGAAATCGTTCGCAGTTTCAGAGTCGTCTTCCTTTGCTAGCGCCATTTTCAGCTAGTTCCTCACACCCAAAATCAAGCAGGAACAATAGGGTAAGACTTCTATGTATAGATCTCAGAATAGTGTGAGTGAAAGACCTAGTTATCCTTCATGTGCTAGACGTGGTAAGAATCATCCTGGTGAGTGCTTGCTGGGTTAGAAAGGTTGCTTTGGATGTGGTTAGTTGGGCCATGGTATTAAGGAGTGCCTGTATGCTAAGCAAGAAAGTAGGGATGTTCGTCTCCAGACTCAGGCTACTAGTGTACCGCTCTATCCTGCCTCAGGGTGCATAATTCAGTATCAGTGGCGGTCACCGCTAGAATTGGTTCTATGTTTTACCATCTTACCAGGAGTAGGAGAGCTCCCTAAATGTTGTTACTGGTATGTTCCATGTCTTTTATCTTAATGTTTATTTGTTGTTGGACCTCGAGTCAAGTTTCTCTTATGTGACCCCATTAGTTGCGGTAAATTTTAAAATAGGTCCTGAAAAGATCCCTGAGCCCTTCTTGGTTTCTACCCTAGTGGGTGAGTCAGTCGTTGCCAAACAGATTTATAGAAAGTGTCCTTCATAAGACTATGTTAGCAGATTTGATAGTGTTAACAATGGTCAACTTTGACCTTATTCTTGGTATGGATTGGCTCCATTCTTGTAATACATCCATAAATTGTCTCACCTAAGTGGTGAAGTTTCAATTTCCATATGATCCAGTCCTTAAGTGGGAAGGTAATTCAGTGTCTCCAAAGAGTCATTTCATATTTTATTTTAAAGCTAGAATATTGATATCTAAACGGTGTATCTATTATTTAGTTTGAGTCAAATATACTAAGTCTAAGACTCTAATAGTTCAGTCTATCAGTGTAGTCAATGAGTTTCCTGATGCCTTTCCCAAAGATTTAATAGGGGTACCTCCCAATAAGGAAATAGAATTTGGAATTGATCTTCTCCCAGATACTCAACGTATCTCTATTCCTCTATATCGTATGTCTCTAGCAGAGCTTAAGGAGTTAAAACAACAACTTAAAGACCTCTTAGATAAGGGTTTCATAGGGCCCAGTGTCTCTCAATGGGGCGCTCCCATCTTATTCGTGTAAAAAAAAGATGGTTCTTTGCAAATGTTCATTGATTATGAGTTTCTAGTTATGTCCTTCGGGCTAACAAATGCCCCAGTAGCCTTCTTGGACTTAATGAACCGTTTGTTGAAAAAGTTTAGTTAAAGACGAAAAGGTAGAGGTTTTCTCCCAAGAAGGAGATGGTGTGTTATGATACTAAAGTAGATTATGTGTGCCATGTGTTGATGATTTTAAGTAGAGGATTATGGCAAAAGCGCATGGTGCGCATTATTCCATCCATTCGAGATCCACCAAGATATACTGCAATCTGCGGGAAGTCTATTGGTGGAGTGGTATGAAGAAAGATATTGCAGAGTTCGTAGCTAAAGTATTTAGTTTGTCAACACTTCAAAGTAGAGCACCAAAAACCTGGTGGCACATTGTAGGAGTTTGGTATTCCCACTTGGAAGTGGGAAGAGGTGAATATGGACTTTGGATCAGATTACCCCATTCACGTCGTCAGCATGATTCAATTTGGGTCATAGTAGACAGATTAACTAAATAAGCCCATTTCTTGCCAGTTCACACGTCCTACACAGCTGAAGATTATGTAAGTTGTATATCAGAGAGTTAGTCAGATTTCAAGGAGTTCCTTTTACCATCATCTTAGACAGAGGTACTCAGTTTACCTCTCAGTTTTGGAAAGCCTTTCAAAAGGGTCTTGGTACCCAAGTATATCTCAGTTCAGCCTTTCATCCATAGAAAGATGGTCAATCAGAGAGAACCATTCAGACCTTAGAGGATATGTTGAGGGCTTGTGTTATTGATTTCAAAGGTAGTTGGGATGAGCATTTGTCATTGATTGAGTTGGCCTATAATAACAGTTACCATGCTAGCATTCAGATGGCCCCATTTGAGACTCTTTATGTGTGGAGGTATAGATCACCGGTCGGTTGGTTCGAAGTGGGTGAGGCGACTTTGATTGGACCAGATATGGTGTTTGAAGCTTTGGAGAAAGTTCATTTGATTCGAGAAAGATTGAAAGCGTCTCATAGTCATCAAAAATTGTATCTAGACGTGAGAAAGAGAGATCTTGAGTTTAAAGTAGATGACCTTGTATATTTGAAAGTTTCATCCATGTAGGGGGTAAAGAGATTTGGAGAAAAGGGGAAGCTTAGTCCCCGATATGTAAGCCCCTACAAGATTTTAAATCATGTTGGGAAGGTACATATGAGGTTTAACTACCCGCATACTTGTCCTCAGCTCATCCAGTGTTCCATGTATCCTTACTTAAGAAGTACATGGATGATTCACCTGTTGTAGTTCCTCTAGAAAGCACAGATATTCAAAATAGCCTTTTATACGAAGAAGTCTAGTAGAGATCCTTGATCATCAAATTCATAGACTAAGGAACAAAGAAGTTCCCTTGGTCAAAGTTCTGTGGAAAAATTAATCCATTGAGGGCGCTGCTTGGGAAACAAAAGCAGATATGCGTACCAAGTTTCCTCATCTCTTCACTATAAATTTAGATTTAGCCGAAGTTAATGGTCTTCCTTAATTCAGTTCTTTCCCAATCTCAAATTCATCCATATAGTTATCTCCATGTAAATTCATGCACTCGCAGATTAGATCAGTAGCTCAACATGTTTAGATTCAGTCGAGCAATTTGTTTAGTTATGTATGTCAGCATATAGCCTCAGTTCCTTAGTATTTCTACTTTAACTAGCCACATTCGAGGAAGAATATTACCAAGGGGGAGATATTGTAATAGCCCGTACTTTTTTCTAGCTCATTTTAGCCCTGTAATGTCAAGGATTAGCTTCAAAAAATGAATAAATCTTGATACATGTAGAATTTCCAAGTTCTAGAATGTGTAGATAATTAGCTCAACTTTCCAAAGATACCAATTTTTCCTTAATCCAATACTCGGTTGAGAAGTTATGGCGTTTTTAGTAAAATGGTATGGAAATTAGAAAAGTATCGCATCACGATGAAGGACGATTTCACAATTGTCAAAATCCAGTGGAGCACCGTGATTACATTGCATCGTGGTTAAAGTATAATTCCCACTCGTCCTTTTTCCAGTGAGGCAACGCGATTTCAGTGCATCAAAGTGATGGCTAAAATAGGACTCGTCCCTTTTCTAGTAGCCAAACATGATAGCCCTGCGTCGCATTGATGGGCAAATTCAGGCTCATCTATTCTCAAGTGAGCCACCGCGATATTGGCGCGTCGCGGTGGATGGCCAAATCAAAATTTTTTCAATTTTCGAGTAAAATTTTAAAAGGGAAATTTAGTCAATTCTCAAGCCCCCAAGTCATGAATAACACAGAATTAAACCTATTCTAAGCATTCTATGCTCAGTTTTCATCAATTCTCTCTTAAGAAAACCCTAGAACCTCAAAACTTAACCTCCAAGGAATCAAATTTCCTCCATTCTTTTTTCAAGAAAACTCAAAATTAAGGCTTTCCAATTCAAGAGATTCTAGAATTCATCTTCAAGAGCACAAATAGGGATTCAAGTTCAAGTTTTCTTAGAAATCGTATCAATTAAGGTATGTGAGATGTCGAACAAAGGATAAATCTTTCATTCTTGTGCCCAAAGCTAGTTTATAATTATAAATTCACATGATTTTACATGAAATTCAAGTTAGGGTTCATATCCATTTATAGTTAATTGATGATTTTGATATTTCAAGTGATTTGGATGATGAATTACATGCCTACTTTCGTAAATTTATGCATATGACCATATTTTCCAGATTTTGAGTTGAATTATGAATATTTTCATTATCAAGCATTAATTTTATGATGATTTAACAGGAAATTGATGCATGGGTTATCAAGCCCTAGTTGAATGTTGCTATTTCAAGAATGATAATGCTTTTAAGCATCTTATGATATATTTATAGACAGCTTTGAATAAGGATTTGATCTTTTGATCTTTAGCTAAGATATAAAATCCACTTTACAACTTAAATTCAGTTTTGAATGAACATGTACATAGTTAGTTTCCAGTATGAAACATTATGACTTTAAAAATATGGATTTTCTACAGAATGAGCAAACAGATTAAAGGGAGTAGTATTTAGCACCGAGCGGAAAGTGTGGGTTTAGCGCATCCTACTTTCCTAGAACTACAAGCTAACGTAGGGACAGATTTAGTATTTCCATTTCTACATGGATGACAGTTACAGATGTGATCACTTAGCTTAGGTTATACTCCCTGGCAAGAGTATGACACCTCCCTAACAGAAAATAATAATAGAAAAGATTTTAGAAACCAAGTGTAAAGGCTCGTAGTTTTACTCAGTTATTATCTTACATAGCATATCAATTATTAGATTTCAGCTTTCAGTTCTCAGATGATTAAGGTGCGTCCTTTCTACACTTAGCATGCATGTTTTGAAAACAAAATACAAGTATAGTTTTTATACTTTAAATGTGATGGATCGCCAATTTTATACAGTATGTTTTATTGTTCACAATCTATGATTTTTAGATTTCAGTTATTCCAGCCATGTGAGTCATTACATACAACATGCTTGTTCAATGAATTTTAATAACATTGAGATATTACTTTTACTTATGCATTCACCCCCATATAATCAGTACATCCTCAAAGTACTGATCCACATATACGTCTATGTGCTACATTGTCTCATAATATAGGTTCAGGTGCTCATTCGCAGCAGCGTGAGTGATTTCGAGCATGTCTATCTACATCCCGACAGTTAGTGAGTCCTCATGGTTCGAGGGACTATTTCTCCAGATTTCTAGTTTTCCTAGTATTTGATTAGATACTTTCAGTTTATTCCAAGTTAGTTGGGGGTTTGTCCCAATGGCTCTCTAGTTTCTTAGTAGTAGAGGCTTGTCAGACTACTAGCTATTATATTCAGACTTTCAATACTAGTTACCCAGACAATATATTTAGTTGATATCAAACAGTTTTTTATAATATTCAGTATCTTAGCATTTCTATCTGATTAAATTATTTTAATATGAGTTATAGACTTAGTAGCAGGCTTACAGGGTTAGCTTGAGACTACTCGTAGTCTTGAGTACTGTGTGATGTCTCGGGACTAGGTGTCGGGATGTTACAATGATGTATACAACCATACCTATATATAAGTGATGGGAAAGGGAATTCGGGTTTATCATGTATTTAAAACCTTTATCTGGGCTATGTAACCTTGTCGTTAAACCACACCCATGGGCCGATGGGTTTAACTCACCCTACAGAAAGAGTCTTGGTGTGTGTAGCTGCACAACTAGGTAATATCCCATGGCATGACTAGTACATCCCTCCAATATAAAATATGACACTCGCACATGGTCATTGAAGACCCCTCATATCGGTACCTATGAGTTTCTAATTTCTGTCCCCCCCTCCCCCCTCCGAAACCTCTGCCTTCCTCGACTTAGTTACATATCCTACCATTAATGCCTAAACTAAAACCATGTCCAAACAATCCAATTACCATTTTTTAACCAAGGCTAATTAGTAGTGGTATCGTCATACCAACCATACTTGTACGATTTATCGATATCCAAACCATTTAGGTTAAGGAAACTCTCAAGTGCCCTCTTCGTTTTACAGATTAACCTCTTGGGAGACTACCATGTTCTCCACAAGCAAAAAAAATTAGCCTTTAACCTTTTTAAGACATTTAAACAATTTATAGTTTCATATATAAGCTGAAACAAGCAAGACTTCCTTTTAAAGAAGTCAATGCAATGAACATATCTTTATAAGCATTTTATAAAACACCTTGGGGGCATAATATAACCAAAACCAATTCCAAAGACAATTAAACCATTGCCATACAATCCAATTTTTCAAAACCATCATTGATGCATATAAAAGCATAATTAACCATAGGAAACCATAACAAGCCATTATAAACAGAACCCTCAATTAATAGTTGAAAACCATAAGCCATACAATATTGAAACCATAAAAACATTCATAAAATCTATGCCTTTTTAGAAATAATAAGTAGGGAAGATACACATGCCTTAAACCGAGAAAATGATGGAAGAAAACCACCAAAGTAAGCCCTAAAGCAATCCCTAAGTTGAAACCCTAGCTTTCTTTCCCTAAAAGCTCTTGAGAGAATTATGATGTGTTTTGAAATAGTTTTCTAAGTGTTAATGAATAGAATAATAGGGTAAATAACCTCTTAAGTGTATTCTAAGTCATGGGTAATAGTTAGGGTAAGTAGGTAAATGTCCAGAATACCCCCACTTAAGTCCCTTAAAAACCCATCATAGGGATACGACTGACCCTTTTACGAGTCATACCCTTCCTTACGATTGGTTTCCACCAGTCCTACCTAGGTCTTAACCTTTGTATCAGACACTATCCAGTATACAACGCATCTAACCAAGTTGTAATATCAGCATACGATTCATACCCATGATTCGTATCCCTGACAGAATAATTAACCAGAAATATCAAACACTGTGCACCATATGAGTCACCGATACAACTTGTATCAAGCCATATAAATTGCACCCCTAAGTTGTGAAAATTCCAGTGATCAAAACCATTCCACCAACTAACACTAGTCATCTTATGACAGGACCATACCACTCGTACCCCAGCATATGGCTCGTACCCTAGAGTCGTATTGGGTTCAGAGAACAAATTTTGATGAAAATTTCTAAGGCCATATACCCAGGATCTAACAAGGGAATAAGGACTTTCATAAATTGAATTCTTGGATCGAGAAATATCACTTTCCTATGCCTTTTATTAGATCAGCTAGCCAACAGAGGATGGTATTACTTCTTTGATGGGTATTCGAGATATAATCAAATTTGTATACTGGAGACCAATAAAAGACTACTTTTAATTTTCTTTATGGGACCTTTGAATTCAAGTGCATGCCCTTTGGGCTATTCCACGCATCGACCACTTTTCAAAAATTTATGTTGTCTATTTTTCTGATATAGTAGAGGACACCATGGAGGTCTTCATGGATGACTTCTCTGTGGTTGGGAACTCATTTGATTCTTTCCTTGATTATTTAAGTAAGTCCTCGAATGGTGTGTAGAGATCAATCTCATTTTGAATTGGGAAAAATGTCACTTTATGGTCAAGGAAGGTATTGCACTAGGTCCCAAAATTTTGGAAAAAGTCATCCAAGTCGATCAAGAAAAATTTAAAGTGATTGTTAAGTTATCCCCATATCTCCGTAAGTGGTGTTAAAAGTTTTCTTGGTCATACGGGGTTCTATAGTTGTTTTATTAAGGATTTCTCATGGATTGCTCATTCTTTGTGCAAACTTCTTAAAAAGGAGTTGAAGTTTAAATTTGATGGTGATTGTCTAACATATTTTAATCATCTGAAGGAACTCTTTGTGTCAGCTCCTATCATAGTAGCTCCAGATTGGTCCTTACCTTTTGAAATAATATGTGATACGAGTGATGTTGCTTTAGGTGTGGTGTTGGGAAAAAAAAGAGAGCAGTTATTCCACCCAATCTACTATGCAAGAAAATCATTGAATAATGCCCAATCCAGGCCTATTTGTTGGGTACGAAAGTGGTTGTACACACAAATTATGCAAACCTTAGAAATCTCATGGAAAAGAAAGAGGAAAACCATCATTTGATTAGGTGGATATTGATCTTGTAAGAATTTGTCTCTAAAGTAAAAGACCAAAAGAGTTGTAAAAATCAAGTAGTCGACCATCTTTCCCGCCTTGAATCCAGTCATTAGAAGTTGTATGATATTGAGATTGATGACACATTCTTTGATGAGTTAGTCATGTCACTCTCAGGAAGAATTAAGCCTTGGTATGCGGACTATGCTAGCTATATTGTGATTTGCTTGTTTCCCGATGATCTTAATTGTTATTAAAATAAAAAGTTTTTTTTTACGTGAAGAAGTACTTTTGGGATGAACAGAACTTGTTTAGAGAGTATGAAGATGGTATGATTCATCGGTATGTCATGGAGTCAAAAATGAAGGGAATTCTTGAGGCTTGACATTCTTCTTCATTCGTAGGCCATCATGGTGATATTAAAACATCTAAAAAGGTTATCTAAAGTGGATGCTATTGGACCATGCTCCACCGAGATACTTATGAGTTTGTCAAATTGTGTCCTCAATGCAAAATTCAAGATGGTATCTCAAGGAGGCATGAGATGCCTTTTATGCTTAATCTCGAGGTTGAATTGTTTGACGTGTGGAGAATCGACTTCATGAGTCCTTTGTAAGATAGTATGGTAATAAATACATCTTAGTATCCATTTATTATATCTAAATGTGGGTGGATACCATTGCTCTAACAAAAAATAAAAACAAAAGTGTCACCTTCTTAAAGAAATGCATCTTTACAAGGTTCGGGACTCCACTGGCGATTATTAGTGATAGCGGTTCTCATTTTTTTAATCGAGTCTTTAATGCCTTTCATGATAAATATTGGGTGAATAATAAGATTGCCACGTATTATCCCCAAAATAGTGGTCCAGTTGAGGTCTCAAATCATGAAATCAAGTCCATTCTTGATAAAATCATGAATGTTGGTCGTACAAATTGGGCAAGACAACTCGATGATACTCTTTGGGCGTATAGGATGGCCTACATCGATGTCCCCCTACCAGTTGGTATTTGAAAAGTCTTTTCACTTACCCGTTGTGTTAGAGAATAAGGCTTTATGATCCTTGAAGAAGTTGAATATGAATTGGGAGGGCACCTCCAAATCCAGAGTGAATCAACTTCATAAGTTGGAAGATTTTTGACTCAAGGTATAGAAAGTTCCATGTTGTAAAAAAGAAAATATGAAGAGGTGACATGATTTTAAAATCTTGAAATGAGAGTTTTATTTGGGTGATGATGTGCTCTTTTTTAATTTTAGGTTAAAACTATTTGCGGGTAAGTTTAAATCCAAGTGGTCGGGTCCGTTCATGGCCTCAAATGTTTATCCTAATAGAGCTATTGAATTAGAAGACAACGCGAAGAAGATATTTGTGGTAAATGGACAAACTTTTGAAGCACTAGCGTGTTGGTGGACCAAGTGTGGCTGTTTTCTGAAGAGGAAAAGTACCAAAACTCCCCTTTTAAAGTATCCCACCTTCTGAACTTCAAAATTTTCCCGACGGCTTGGTTGACGGATCGTCAGGAGGGTGAAGGACCGTCCCTTGACCGTCGGGTCATATCCAGTGACTAAACTTACTATTTTAGGGGTGATGGAAGGCCTGACAGTCCATCCCAGACCTAACGGTCCGTCGGGTCATCCATCGCACCCTCGACAGATTGATACCTCTTTGTAAAATAGGCATAAGATTTTATGTTGCTATCGTATTAAGGAGAAACTAGTGGTGTTGGAAAGAGCACTCAAAGACCTTTCATTTTTTATATAGTAGGACCCCTATTCACTATATACAAAAATTTATGGTTGATTGAAGTTGACCCAAGTTTAGACGTTCACCAAAACTCAATCAATAGGAAAGCTTTCAACTCGTCCTAGAGTTAAGGGACCTCTATGATCTCAATTCATGCTCAAATAGATTCCCACACTACATAATTGATTAACACACCAAATTTACATAGGATTTATTGGCTTTTAGAACTATTACACATAGGAATGACGGTTTACAATCTAGCCCGAAATGTGGGTTGTTACATTATCTCCCCCTTGGGATCATTCTTCCCCGAATGATGGGTAGGGACTTGTTGAAGCTCTAAAGGTATAGAATAAGGAACATAACCTCGCATTGAAAGTTTTTCCTCAACAAAATATGCAAAGGCATCTAAAGAGCTTCATGGTAACCCCTAGTGAAATGCGTAAGCACGAAGCGTGAGGTAGTGAAACTTTACATAGGGATGACCTTACACATGAGTTCTATGAATAATTATCATCACAACATAAGTCATGAGTTTATTTGGTGATCATAGACCCTATTTACGACAGTACTAATCATGAAATGAGATTTTACGGGAGACAGGATTTATAAGCATTTTTCACCTTACAAGATACAACGAATGGACGTTAAGTTTAGAGATATTATTCATCTATTCCCAAAAATTAGTCAACATACTTCATTATTTCCAACCTATGATTCTCCCATAACACATCTAACCACAAGAGTTTTGTGTCCCATCGTATACTAATTCTATGTTGAAGCCCAACTCGGAGGAAAGATATGCTAACTTAAACTACGGGACCCTACACTCTACATCACATTAAGAATTCACCTCACCCTATCACTATAATCCAACAACCTCATGTCTTAATTCAAGGAATACTAACCACACGGCACATTGGTTTGTGTTTTCATCAATCACAAAATTTAAGCCTATCATTACTATACCCACTTCATCGATCTCCCAACTAAGACCAACCAATTCAATCATTCTCACTAAGATTTTCACCACATAACTCCTTCTTAACTATCTCACGTCACGACAACTCATCTCCTTTTTTCCCCTTCTGTTATAACCCTAGCTCTAGAAGTCAAATCAAAATATCCATCTTCAAAAACATCTACTCCCCCACCCAACACACTACCATGCTTTCACAACTACCGTTATACTAATATATAGAGGGTCATTGAGGGACCCAAGCCTAAACATCACGAATGGATATAACACTTGTCAATTCATAGCTTATACTTATTGCACTACTCAAGGAGGGACATGAAGTGAAGATACGATAGAATAAACACGGAGTGCTTCAGAAATCAAATGTCTAGATCATAAGCAAAGGGTCGTTTGGCATAACCACAACACAACATAATTTCTTAGGACATACTACGGTGAGAAACATAGGTACACATATCTCATGAATTATATAACATAAGGTCAGAATACATAAAGTCAATGATTGAGACAAAGATTGATACTTGAAGCTATTGCTTCTCATTTTCAGAGCTGAGATAGTCATAAGTTCACACAAATTTATCGCTTTGGCTAATTCGAACATAAAATGATTCAGTGAAAAATAGAAACATGTTTTCTTAGGACCAAGTATGCTGCGAGACATAGGTTTGGATCATGAGCAACATAACATATTGCTTGGATACTTGGAATATTGGATCACTGAATGATATTACTGCTCCTTGTCTGGATATCGAAACATAACATGAGTTACATAGAGTGCTCAAACCTTAGGCATAGGAAAGACATGAATACATAAGACATTGGTAGAAGTCCATTCAAATCGAAGTAGGAGGAGCTTGATTGAAACATGATTCTTACTTGAAACTTGACACCACAAAAAAAATTGGGAACTACTTTAATCTATCATCTCCCTCTTAGATCAAAGTCACCTTCCTAGACTTGAGAATATAACCTCTCATCAATCTATAACCATAGTTCTCAACATAATAGGGGATATCGGTATACAGACGAACACAAACTTCCTTCAAGCATTTTACATAAAGACACTAAATTCTTTCTGGGTCATCCCCTTTCAGGGATACTAATCATAACGTCCTCTAACCCCCAAAGTCACCAACTTATGACTAACATTATTATAGGCATGGGCATCCATGCTTCTAAATACTTAACACTCTATCTTCAACTCTTTAGAATACTTGCATTACACCTCTAATCATATAATTTACAACTTAACAAAATTTGTAAAACCACACCCAAGGCTCATATTGCCTACCTATATTTCCTCAATTCAACTCTAACGAACACCATGCAACAACTCACCAGACTTCTCCATACTACAGTTTAAAGAACACAAACTAGGTACGCAAAATACTTATACACATGAATGCCAAACCTTCCCTTTTTAAGTATACTCTATAGACATTGCTTTCCAAAAATGTTACTCCTAATTTTTTGCTATCCTCTATCGTCATCAACCTACAATTTGCAGTCTCATGAGCATACACATCCTCACTCCTTATTACGTAAAAATTCACTCTCCACTACTTAACCTTCAAGCATTAGACCATTAATCATATAACTTATATCATAAAATCTTACCTAAAACTATACTACCAGAGGGTGCAATTTATTCTTATATACTTACACCCTTATCCACTTAATAACTCACCCGTAGTTCATTATTTTAACACTAGTCCTCATATACACATATACCTCACAATTACCACTTAACTTTTCATAAATTATCAACCTAGGCTCTTTCAAAAATCACATCAAACCTACTAATTCATTCCCACAAAACATACATCATTAACCTTAAGCTACTACTCTTACCACTATATTCTATATCTAAAGTTCAAGCCTATAGTCTAGCAGTAATCATGTACCACCAGTGAAGCATGCAACATATTATACTAGTCCATCAAATTGGGAAATTAACTCAAAATACCCATTTCATTTTAACTACTACCTACTATCGCAACCCCTCCATGGCATTACTATTATAGCTCAAAATCCACTACATACCTACTCATATGAAGTACTAGTTTACAACCACTAAAGAAAAGAAGTTCAAGAGGGTAAAATCACATAATAGACATGGTCAACCTTAATCTTATATTATAACCCAATACGATCTTATCTACATATTCTACTTTCTCACATCATACTTACCCAAGCATACATTTAGACTACCTTCAAATTCCACATACAACAATGAGTCTATAATTATAACCTATTGGATAATCTAACCGCTTTCATTCATAGCCTATAAGGGATTTCTGTAACCACTATAACTATCTACTCTGGGTTCTTTCCTATTTTGAATAAATAAAAAAATCAAAGCCAAACACTTTCTCCACACATCACCATACAATCTACAAGTCTTACCACAGTATTATCCAACCACCAAAAAAGAGAGAACCACCCCTAAATCAAAGGGTTATACAACTAAAACTACTTATGTATGCAATAGTCACCCTCACTCTAACTGCTAACCTAGTGACTTCATGTCACTAACATTTAGACCATCTCACTACCATTAGGTCATGACACTTTAACATATACTACTAATCAGGTGAAAATACAGTTCCAACATTCTACTATACAACATTCCCTGCAATAAGAATTTTGAAAGGGACTAGATACACTTAAATACCTCAGGCTGAAAAGCACGATTTTATCAGGATCAAAGTTTACACTAGAATAAATACACCTTGAAGCACTAACGGACTCCTCTCAAGTCTTTGCACAATTTTATAATCTTTCATGACTCAATCAGAAAGGGCCATACCATTTAGATTCTATACTTCTGCACTTGAATCACCTCAACAATAAGACATATCTAAGAACATTAGAGTAAGGAAAGGATTGAGATAACTTTATTTTCGTAAGGGAGAAACAATAACATGAACTAAAGTATGAAAGAGAAACATTCTGACTCCATAACACGAACTAAAATATAAAGAAAGAGAGATATTCCTAAGTGCCTTATAGCCTCCTGCTTATAAGTATGGCACGCTACACACCTATAGATAGGACTCTAGCTGACGTGATTTCACAAATACCTCGGGACCATGAACCAAGCTCTGATACCAAGTTTGTCATGACCTGAACTGAAGCCCTGGCCGTGACGAGCATCCTGAACCATGAAGGCCCGAGCACTCTTCTAAATCTAGTAATTATGCATAATATTCATATTATATAAGAAAAATTGTGAAAATAACACATGACAAAACTATGGTCAATCTCATAACTCGAATAATTTGAAAAGGAAATTCTAAATATTCTAAACATGTTACAACCATCTGTGAAATCTCTAACATTACAATATCCTTCATAAATCTAAAACATAACTGGGACAAGGCCTCCAGTAGACTATAAAAAAGAAAGAAGCAATGAAATCTAAAAATCAGGCATTTCGGAATAGAGAAGGTTCACCAACTGCAACTTCTGACACACGCGGATCTATTGCAGAATGGGACCGCTGGACTATGCCTCAGATCCTGAGATATAAAGGGTTAATACATATGTACTGGTATGCGGACTATCCAAAAACAAAATACTGATACATAAAGTAAGTGAGAGAATTTCATGAAGCAAAACACATCACTATAAACCATTTGAAAAGCCATGGGCATAGTATATAGATCTTTAGGAATTGTTTTAGGAATCAACATAACATCTTTGTCTTAGTTATGAGTTAGGTGGTACACCCTATACGTCTGATATTTCACGGGCTATATGAAATCCGCCATTGACTCGGTGGGAAAGCCTCCAATCCAAGTTTGCTATAAGATTTGGAGTTTCTAATTCTGATACACCACAGGGCACGAGGCCAGCGTATAATACCTCTTGGGGAAATAATAACCCGTATTGGCAAAACACGGTTTTAGGCAATAAGTTATCTAAACTCGTGCCTTCTTCGAGTAACCACCCAACATCTCTTAAGCCTATTTTTAGCCTTTTCAAAATATGCATCTGTCTGAAATCAATTTCTGAAAAATCTAAATAAAATCTGACTTATGTTCTGTTCTGAGTCTGTTATTACATTATCTGTTTTGGTATCGTAATACCAAGACTTGCAAGTCATATTTTTTAGCTATAAAATATCATATCACAGTCTCTTATTTTAAAATATAAAATTTAGACCACCATACCTCAAACAATTCAAGAAGATTCATACTTCAAAATATTTATCAAGTTATGTAAAGATCACTCTTTTTAGTATTTCAACAAACATGTGGTGGTCCTGAAATTTGTGACAAAACATGCAATCTTCTTAGTAAACGTCTTTAACCTTTTACACCAAGTAAAACACCCTCTCTTCAATTTAAAACCATAATCAAGTCATAAACAACACTCAAGACATTTATATCATGCTTCCAAAGATGCATTTTGAATAAATTATAACTTACGAAAACAAGAAGCTTGTAAACAAAAGAGGGGATTTCTAATAGTTCTTGCTCTCAATTCATCATTCAAACTCATAAAATGCACATATATATATATATATATACCTATACATGATTATAATTCAAGTTTAGGGGAAAGGCCTCAAGACCAAAATAATAACATCATTAAAGAATTCATAATGCAAAATTGTAACATAAACTCCAAACCCCTTTAAAATTCATGATTTCTATAAATTTAAATCATATTCAAAGTATTTTAAATAAGCTCATGTAGTTTATTAAAACCCCACGTACCTTAGATTACATAGTTTAAAGAGTAGAACTCGAATCTTGATTTGTTTCTCAAAAATCTTGGACTTAAGGAAGGATTTCTTGACCTCTTGTTCTTGGAGAAAACCCTAGTTTGATCTCATTTTTTAGAGTGAAGAAGATGTTTTTGATGTTGTAAATTGATGATAATTGATTAATAATATTTTAGAGTGTTATTAAATCCACTAGGGATGTTTCTGAAGAGGAGAAGTACCAAAACACCCCTTTTAAAGCATCCCGCCTTTGGAACTTCAAAATTTGATCGACCGATTGGTTGATGGACAGTCAGGAGACTGATGGACCATCACCGTGATCGTTGGGCCATTTCCAGTGACTGAACTCACTATTTTAGGGGTGACGAAAGGCCTGACAGTCCGTCACAGACCTAATGGTCCATCTGGACGGCCATCGCACCCTCGGTAAATTAAAGTCTCTCTGTAAAATAGGCATAACCTTTTACCCAAATATCATATTCAGGCAAAAATAGTGGCGTTGGAAATAGGACTCAAAGACCTTTCATTTGATATATAGTAGGACCCATAATTCATTTTATTCAAAAAGTTATGGCCGATTAAAGTTGACCCAAGTTTAGACATTCACCAAAACTCAATCGATAGGAAAACTTTCGACTCATCCTAGAGTTAAGGGACGTCTATGATCTCAATTAATGATCAATAGATTCTCACACTAAATAATTGATTAACATACCAAATTTGCATAGGATTTATTGGCTTTTGGAACTATTACGCGTAGGAATGGCGGTTTATACTCTAGCCCAAAATGCAGGACGTTACACTTAAATATGGTAACTAAAGTTTTTTTAGTAAGAAATGATGTATAAAATTTCATTTTAACTGAGATATTCCCTAGATAAGAAATCAGGGAGGGAATTATCAATTTCTTTTTTATACTGAATCTCAAAATCAAAAGGGGCTAATTGGGCTTGCCACCTTGCAATTATTAACTTTGAAGCATCATGTTTAAAATCTGTATCAAACATATACTTCACAGATTGAACATCAGTTTTTATCAAAAACAAATTATTATATAGATAATCTTGAAATTTTAGAACACATTTAACAATGGTTAGCATTTCATGAGCTACCATAGTATATTTTCTCTGACTATCAGTCCATTTACTAGAATGAAATCTTATCAAGTATTCAATTTTACTATGGGGATTAACTTGTTTCAATATTCCACCATAACTAATATTAGATGCATCTGTCTCAATGATTTTTTGCCAAGCAGGATTGGCTAAAGTTAAACAGGGTAAAGTTTTAACACTTTGGTTAATACGTTTAACAAGATTTGTATGACTATCCGTCCAAGATCCTTTATAATTCTTTTTTAGCCTATCATTTAACGGGGCTAACTCACGAGATAAATTCTCATAAAAAGAAGAAATATAATCTATGCAATTGAGTCCTCTCAATTATAACATCAGGAAATTTAGAAGCAAAATCAATGGATCTCCGAATGGGAGTAATCTTCCCTTGACAGATATTATGTTCTAAGAATCTAACATCTATTTGAAATAAACACATTTTTGACTTGGATATCACCAAAATGTTTTGTATCACAATTTTACTAAAAATATCAAGATGCTCGATATACAATTCAAATGTTTTAGAAAACACCGGAATGTCATCAATATAAATGATGATGAAACCAGTTACAGGATCAGATAGGCTGGCGGTAATCTATGTGGCTATCTTGACCTATAAGTTAATATCGGTAAACAAAACCAACCAAAATATATAAGAATTTCATATAGCTTAATGACTGTATGGAAGTTTTTACTCAAACAAAGGTCCTGTCAGAATTTAATAAGCACTTCAGTTAAGCCCATATGTCTAGCAGTTCTAACCATGAAAAAGGGGTGCCCTTTGCTTCAACTTTAACGGGCTTAAATATTCACGGCTCACTAGATGTAGTCACTAAGACAAAGACAATAAAAGCAGTACCAAATACAACTGTACAACTATTTTGGAACCAAGACAGGAAACGATAGAAAAATTCCTTTATATTTTGATAGAGTCTAGATCTTTCATGGCTATTATACAAGATAGGTTAGATCTTCAGCATAGATAAGAAAATTATTTAGCGGGACATAGTCACGGTCGAAGAGGGAGAGAGAGTATTAAAGAATGCAAATTAAAAATTATTTAAATACCTTAATTGGTCGGACGCAAGGCCTAAATAGTAATTAACGGTAGACTTTTATTCCAAACTAGAGAATATTATACAAGAAAGATGAAGAACTACAGAGAGAGAGAGCCTTTAGAGAAAGGAAAAAAGAAAATTAAAATCTTATGCCTTCCTTAGCAAATGAAGGCACCTATTTATAGAAAAGAAAAATAATCTAGGAATAGTAAAATGGGTCCTATATTTGAGTCCCATGCGCAGTGGATCTACTGTGTAGGAATCTGCCTATAGTACTAAGGGTCCCACATCCGGGTCCCATGCCCAGTGAATTTACTATGCAGGCATCTAGGAATAGTATATCATACTTTATTCTTCCCTTTTAATTTTTTAAGAAATTCCTCCGTTCTTGCAATGGCATCTTCTGACAGAGGTTTATCTAAAAGTATAGGTTGTGAGTCTTCAACATCTTCTTTGGCGATGTCATCACTGATTATAATCTTCATTGAAGTGTCTGATTTGTCATGAATGTCAACTGATTTTATCATATTTTTTTGAAAATCTTCCAAATAGTTTTCTATCATTTTAATTTTGTCGCCGTCATGTACAATGATTCTCCTTGCAATGTGTTTTATGGAATTTTCCTCGATAATATTTTGTCGAGGGGCTACTGAATATTCTTGAACTTTATTTTGAATAGAGTCCAAGAGTTCCTGTCCATGGAATATTTTTGTTTTGGGATCCTTTCTTATTAATTTGTCCCAAAAATAATTATAAAATACCCTACACAAACATGGGATTTGTTCTCCTGTGAATCCAAATTTTGGAGTCCATTTATGAATCCAAGGAATAGAGAATTCTAGGAAGAAATACATTTGATCAATTTTATCCAAGTTGCAGAAACGATCTGCATGATATAATTGATTTAACCGAGGAGAGACTTTGGCCCATTCTTTGTATAACTTTAAAAATGGATCTGGCAATATCTGAATGGTTGGACCATGATAGGACCACCAATTTAAAAATCAATTTGGAATTGGTTTTGCAAAGGTCTTTGCACATACCTTTATAAACCAAGTATGCTTATGTCTATAATTATTATAATAAAGGACTTTAAAAAAGGCCTGAATGTAGTCCCAATAAGTGAAATTTATTTAGGAACCTTTGACCAGTATCTGCTTTTTTGTCATAGTAGTCATTTCCAAATTTTCTACAGATATAATCCGTTTAATAACAATTTTAGAGAAGTTATAAATGTTCTTTTCACTGTTATAACCAGAGACATATTTGCATTCTGCACTCCCAGTGGTACTGAGAATGGTTTCATAATAAGTGCGGGTTTTGTATGACTTACCTAGAAAATATAAATTATTTATCAAATATTTATGGAGTATCTTCCACGGTTTATTTCACCTCTGAATCTCGGAATTCTCAATGAGAAATATCATTTCTTTGTTTTCTAGCCTTTCATAATGATTGGAGTCATCATTATCTTTTGTAATTGAAGCAAATGTATCACTTTGCTTTTGAGCTACTAAATAAGCTTGCAATTATCCGTATAACGGTCTATCTTCTGGGATATCATCCAGATGGATAGAAGTAGAGGATTCACCTTTCTACGATACCATGGAATTTATCAAACTTCTATTTTCTATTTGTATAACTAGAGAATTAGATAAGGATCCGTATGACGATCCCTGTGAATATGATCTGTTTGGGGATGATCTTTCCCTTCCACCGGAGGCTGATCTACCTCCTGATTTACCTTGTTCTTTTTCTCTGGCCATCTGCCATGGAGGGTCAGTAGACAAACTACAAATAGCATAATTAATCAGATATTTCCAAATCGTACCAGTCAATATTTCTAATTTCTTTATAATTAAAGACAGAAAATTATTTTTCAACCATATCATGGATGACTTTACCAATTATGAGATTTTTAATGTCTCTGTATAATGGAATTACCTTTTATATGGTAACCAAAGTTTTTTTTAGTAAGAAACGATGTATAAAATTTCATTTTAATTGAGATATTCCCTAGATAAGAAATCAGGAAGGGAATTATCAATTCCATTTTTATACTGAATTTCAAGAGCAAAAAGGGCTAATTGGGCTTGACACCTTGCAAATATTAGCTTTGAAGCATCATGTTTAAAATCTTTATCAAACATATACTTCACAAATTGAGCATCAGTTTTTATCAAAAAATTTTGATTATAAAGATCATCCTAAAATTTTAGAACACATTTAATAATGGTTATCATTTCATGAGCTATCGTAGCATATTTTCTCTGACTATCAGTCCATTTACCTAAATAAAATCTTATTAAGTATTCAATTTTATTATGGGGATTAACTTGTTTCAATATTCCACCATAACCAATATTAGATGCATTTGTCTCAATGATTTTTTGCCAAGTAGGATTGGCTAAAGTTAAACAGGGTAAAGTTTTAACACTCTGTTTAATACATTTAAAAAGATTTGTATGACTGTCCGTCCAAGATCCTTTATAATCCTTTTTTAACCTATCGTATAACGGGGCTAACTCACGAGATAAATTCTCATAAAAAAGGGAAATATAATTCAAGCTTCCCAAAATTCTCTACAGTTGAGTCCTGCCATTTATTACATCAATAAATTTAGAAGCAAAATTAATGGATCTCTGAATGGGAGTAATCTTCCCTTCACAGATATTATGTCCTTAGAATCTAACATCTTTTTGAAATAAACACATTTTTAGCTTGGATATCACCAAACCGTTCTATATCACAAATTTCTTTAAAATATCAAGATGCTTGATATGCAATTCAAATATTTTAAAAAACACAAGAATGTCAATAATATAAACAATGATGAAATCGATATAATGATTAAATATATCATTCATTATTTTTTGAAATTCCGATGGGGCATTTTTTAAATCAAATGGCATGACATTTCATTCATATGGTCCAAAAGGGACATTAAAAGTTGTTCTATATGTATGCTCTTTAAATATTTGAATTTGCCAGTATCCCGATTTCAAATCGAACTTTGAAAATATATTGGCGTCGTATAAACAAGATAATAAATCCTTTTATTTGGAATAGGATACCTAATCCATTTTAAATATTTATTCAAAGGTTTATACTTTATCACCAATCTGGGCACACCACATTCCTTTTCTGCTGCATTGTTAACATAAAAAGTAGTACATGAACAAGGAGATTTTGAAGGCTTTATCAAACCCTTTTGTAACAAATTTTCAATCTCTTTTTCGCAGAATTCAACTAATTCAGCATTTATTTGACAAGGTCGTGATTTCATTGGGATATCATCCTCACAGAAATTATCTTCAGAAGGAAGGGTAAAATATGAGAGTTTGACAATTTATACTCTATATCAAGAGCATGCCCAGATACAGATTTAACTACATGAGTGGTTTTATGAAAGTATTTTGTAGGGATTAACCCTTCTTGTATGCATCTAACATCTGCTCCACTATCAATCATAGAAAATACGATTTACTGAAAAATAATGATCAATCAAAAGAGTACATTTAATATACCATTTAAGAGCAGTAAATATTTGCATCATTTCTAAAAAATAATCATTTTTTGAATCAAGAGAATTTTGAATATCATCTGTATCACTTTCTTCAAAAAAAAATTCTTTTTCTTTGAAAATCTGTGTGGGAGAAATATCTTTCTCGATTTGCAAAATTTTGTGATGACAAATCATTTGATTTTGTTTAAGAGATTTAATCTCCTTTTTCATGTTTTCAACTTCAACTTTTAAATCATCAAAAGGGGTATCTTTACCAGGAGCATAACTCATAGCAAGATGTCTATTAACCTCTTATTTAGAATAACGCATAAAAAATTGTTATCAGCAGTTTTTGGAGTAAAGGTATTGTTATCAGCAGTTTAGAAGTACTGGGTTTTGGACTAGTAGACAAATTAATAATCTTTTCCCGTAGTTTCTCATCCAAAACTTCTTTCAAAAGTTCTAACACATTATCAAAAGTAATGGTTTGAACATTTAAATCTTCAAACTGGGATTGCAAATTATAAAATGCATAATCACATGTGCAAGTATAACCTTGGCAATCAAAATAAGCATTAACATTATCACTACCAGATAAATCAGGTAGCTCAATATTATTTTCTGATTCAAAATTATAATCATATTCCGAACCAGAGGTGTATAATAGACCATAAACTTGATCATGCACATCATCAGCAAGACCTAAATATTTAAAATTTTAAAACTTACAATTTGGAGCAATATGTCCAAAGTTACTACATCTATAACACTTAATCTTAGCAAGATCACGCTTAATCTAGTAGATTTCTATAGGTTTTTCTACTTTCACGATATTCTTGGGACCTATTTCTAGATCCCCTTTTTCTATAAGGCTGCTCACTTTTGGAATATCTATGTCTTTTCTTCCTAGAAGTGGAAGCTGGTTTAGGTATACCAAATTGTGTACAAAAATCTCCTATCTGAGATTTTTCTCTAAGCTTATCAAGCTTAAGTTGTCTAGGCAATTTTAACTCATTACACAAGTTTAATCTTTCTTGCGTACAAGCTTCTATCAAATGACCATAGGTGTAATTTCCCTAAGTAATTTCACTAGAGGAACCTCTAAGAGATTTTCGCACTCTTTCAGCAAAAAGTGGAGGAAGCCCATCTATAAACTTAGTCTTCCAGTGGTCATACCGATTTTTGGGTAATTCCATGACCCGACTTAGAAAGGTGTCTTTATGCCTCCTAAATTCTCCGAGGGTCTTACATCTATGCCCATTTAAGAGAGATCAAATATTTTCATACTGATTGGTAAATCTACCATTAAAATGTTCTAAAATTGTAAGAACAAGTGTATAAACAACAACTTTCCTATTTGCAACTAGGGCTCTTCCTAGGTTATCCTGCCCCGATTCAGTAGCTATAATATTAAAAATGGACTTTCTTTGTTCATGATTTAGAAAATTGTCCCACCATCCACAAAGTTAGCCAGTACAACCAGCAACAATCATTTTATAGATAACTTTATCTGTTTTATTATTTGTATTACCAGTGACTTTGAATGCCGTTAAATACATCATAATGCGGTGTACGAGGATTGTTTATTTTATCTCAGTTAAGATATAAAAATTCCATTCATAAATATCATATCCACTATAAGACATATTGGTCTGATTCCAATCCCTTTCCTCAATCAGAACATCTTGAGGAGTTGGTCACGGATAGTATAAGTTTGCATGCGGGGTAAATCGGCATATCTGGGATTTTTACCCACCTATTTTCTAATCATCCTCTAAGCTTATTAAGCTCTAATTTGGTCTAATTTTTCAAATCAGGAGTGGATTCTAGGCTATCATCAATGGCATTAGACAAATCAATAGGTCTAATATTTAATCCAAAAAGTTTTTTATCAGGAAGTTGTTCTAAATCATGCAAAGGTGATTTAAGTTGAAATCCTTCAATATCAGGGGGCCTTTGAATACTGATTTTAGTCGTCAAATCTTCTGTCTTACTTTCTGAAGAAGAAGTAATATCAGTAGAGTTTGTTCTAATACTCAATTTTTTTAATCAAATCAGTCCTTTGACAGATATTATGTTCTAAGAATCTAACATCTGTTTGAAATAAACTCATTTTTGACTTGGATATCACCAAACCGTTCTTTATCACAATTTTCTTAAAAATATCAAGATTCTTGATATACAATTCAAATGTTTTATAAAACACAAGAATATCATCAATATAAACGATAATGAAATCCATATAAGGATTAAATATATCATTCATTATTTTTTGAACTTCTGATGGGGCATTTTCAAACCAAACGACATGACATTCCATTCATATTGCCTAAAAGTTGAAATCATTCAATATCAGGGGGGTCTTTGAAAATTGGTTTTAGTTGTGTTCTTTAAATATTTGAATCTGCTAATATCCCGATTTCAAATTGAACTTTGAAAATATATTGACATCGTATAAATGAGATAATAAATCTTTTTTATTTGGAATAGGATACTTAATTTTTAAATGTTTATTTAAAGGTTTATAATTTATTACCAACCTGGGAACACCACGTTCCTTTACTGCTGCATTGTTAACATAAAAAGCAGTACATGACCAAGGAGATTTTGAAGACTTTATCAAACCTTTTTGCAACAGATTATCAATCTCTTTTTTGCAGAATTCAACTAATTCAGCATTTATTTGACAAGGTCGTGATTTCGTTGGGATATCATCTTCACAAAAATTATCTTTATAAGGAAGAGTAACAATATGCCGTTTGCGATTCCAAAAAGCACTGGGGTGATCAGCACAAATATTAACTGCCAGTTGTTCAAAAATTAACTTAATTTTTTCCTGGACCTTAGCAGATTTCACATTATCGCAAATATTCATGGTAAGTAGTTCAACTGTAAAAAATTAACATGTTTTTGCTTCATATCAATTAAAGCATTAATATCTGATTTTGAATGTCTTTGTATAACAGAATTATCTTTAATATGGTAACCAAAGTTTTTTCAGTAAGAACGATGTATAAAATTTCATTTTAATTGAGATATTCCCTAGATAAGAAATCAGGAAAGAAATTATCAATTCCTTTTTTATACTGAATCTCAAAATCAAAAGGGGCTAATTGGGCTTTCCACCTTTCAAATATTAACTTTGAAGCATCATGATTAAAATCCTTATCAAACATATACTTCACAGATTGAGCATCAGTTTTTATCAAAAACATTTAATTATAAAGGTCGTCCTGAAATTTTAGAATACATTTAACAATGGTTAGCATTTCATGAGCTACCGTAGCATATTTTCTCTGACTATCAGTCTATTTACCTGAATGAAATCTTATCAAGTATTCAGTTTTATTATAGGGATTAACTTATTTCAATATTCCACCTTAACCAATATTAGATGCATCCGTCTCAATGATTTTTTGCTAAGCAGGATTGGCTAAAGTAAAATAGGGTAAAGTTTTAACACTCTGTTTAATACGTTTAACAAGATTTGTATGACTATCCGTCCAAGATCCTTTTAATCTCTTTTTAACCTATCATATAACGGGGCTAACTCACATGATAAATTCTCATAAAAAGGGAAAATATAATTCTAGTCGTCAAATCTTCAGTCTTACTTTCTGAAGAAGCTATATCAGTAGAGTTTGTACTAATACTCAATTTTTTTTATCAAATCAGTTAACTTATCGAGCTTTTTATCAAGAGAAAAAATATGTTCTCCGTAAACTTTCACATATAAGCTCAAATAATTATTTTGGAAAATCAAATTATTAATTTTTGCAACAGTTACCTTAGCGACTTCATTATCACTGAATTTTTGAAATACAGAAAAAGTAATACCAGTATTATTTGTCAAAATAAAAGGAGCTTGGGGAGGGTAAATAGTTCTAACAATGTTTCCACTATAATCTTGATATGACCTTTCAAGCACCTTAACATACAATGGCAAGTATGTGATTATAAACCAAGGAACAAAATACATAATCTGATTATGCAATGTACACATTTAGTAGAATTCTTGAGAAATATTATTCATCTCATCAGGATTATAAGTCTTAAAAAAAAACAAGTTCTAAACTGGTTCCAATTTTTATCAATCTTTTTCAATATAATTTCTTGCCTTGGATCCAGGACTAAAATTGATTTGGTGTGGAATCTAGACTGTTCAGTTGTCCTTATTATTTGTTTAGAAAGAACTTTATCAAACCAACCACAATCTTAAATGGTTTTAATATCAACCTTTAAAATAGTCCACTTGTTTAACAAGTCAAAATTTTGAGGTATATCTACCTCTTCGAGTCGAGTACTCTTAGTACTCACATCTCTCATTTCCATGAGTAGTAAAATTTTGTGTCTATACCGAATAGTTTAGATCTATTACATAATGACCATGAAAGTTCCTAGGCTCTGATACCAATTACAATATCTGAGAGGTAGGCGGTAATTCGCGCAGGCATCCAGACCTATAAGTTAATATTGAAAAACAAAACCAACCAAAATATATAAGAATTTCATATAGCTTAATGACTGTATGGAAGTTTTTACCCGAACAAAGGGCCTGTCAGAATTTAATACACACTTCAGTTGAGCCCATGTGTCTAGCGGTTCTAACCATGAAAAGGGGGCATTCTTTTCTTCAAATTTAATGAGCTTAAAGATTCACGGCTCACAAGACGTAGTCACTAAGGCAAAGCCAACAAAAGCAGTACCAAATTCAACAGTATCACTATTTCATAACCAAACCAGGAAACTATAGAAAAATTCCTTTATATTTTGATAGAGTCTGGATCTTTCATGGCTATTATACAAGAGAAGTTAGATCTTCAGCATAGATATGAAAATTACTTAGCCGGACATAATCACAGCCGAAGAAGGAGAGAGAGTTTTAAAGAACGCAAATTAAAAATTATATAAATACCTTAATTGGTCGGATGTAAGGCCTAAATAGTAAATAGCGGCATACTTTTATTTCAAATTTGAGAATATTATACAAGAGAGATGAAGAACTTGAGAGAGAGAGCCTTTAGAGAAAGGAAAAATGAAAATTAAAAGCTTCTGCCTTCCTTACCAAATGAAGGCACCTATTTATAGAAAAGAAAAAGAATCTAGGAATAGTAAAATAGGTCCCACATCTGGGTCCCATGCACAGTGGATCTACTGTGTAGGAATATGCCAATAGTACTAAGGGTCCCACATCTTGGTCCCATGCACAGTGAATTTACTATGCAGGCATCTGGGAATAGTATATCATACTTTATTCTTCCCTTTTAATTTCTTAAAAAATTCCTCCATTCTTGCAATGGCATCTTCTAACAGAGATCTATCTGAAGGGATAGATTGTGAGTCTTCAATATCTTTTTTGACGATATCATCGCTGGTTATGCTCTTTATTGAAGTGTCTAATTTGTCACAACTATCAACTAATTTCATCAGATTTTTTGGACTTCTTCCAAATATTTTTCTATTATTTAGATTTTGTCATCGTCATGTACATCGATTCTCCTTGCAATGTGTTTTAGTGAATTTTTCTTGATAATATTTTATCGAGGGGCTACTGAATATTCTTAAACTTTATTTTGAATAGACTCCAAGAGTTCCTATCCATTCAATATTTTTGTTTTGGGATCCTTTCTCATTATTTTTTCCCAAAAATTATTATAAAATACCCTGTATAAACATGGGATTTGTTCTCCAATGAATTCGAATTTTGAAGCCCATTTATGAATCCAAGGAATAGAGAATTCTAGGAAGAAATACATTTGATCAATTTTATCCAAGTTGCAGACATGATCTACATGATATAATTCGTTTAACTGAGGAAAGACTTTGGCTCATGCTTTGTATAACTCTAAAAATGGAAATGGCAATATCTGAATGGTTGGACCATGATAGGACCACCAATTCAAAAACCAATTTGGTATTGGTTCTGCATTGGTCTTTGCACATACCTTTATAAACCAAGTATGCTTATGTCTATCAATATTATAATAAAGGACTTTATCAAAGGCCTGAATGTAGTCTCAATAAGTGAAATTTATTTAGGAACCTTTGAGCAGTATCTGCTTTTCTGTCATAGTGGTAATTCCCCAATCATCTATGAATATACTCCATTTAATAACAATTTCAGAGAAGTTATAAAATTTTTCTTCACTGTTATAACTAGAGAAATGTTCGCATTCTGCACTTCCAGTAATACTGAGAATGGTTTCATAATAAGTGCGGGTTTCTATGACTCACCCGGAAAATATAAATTATTTATCAAATATTTGTGTAGTATCTTCCACGGTTTATTTCCCCCCTGAATCTCAGAATTCTCAATAAGAAATATCATTTCTTTGTTTTCTAGCCTTTTATAAGGCTTGGAGTTATCATTATCTTTTGTAATTGAAGCATATGTATCACTTTTCTTTTTAGTTGTTAAATAAGCTTGCAATTATTCATATAATGGACTATCTTTTGAGATATCATCTAGATGGATAAAAGTAGAGGATTCACCTTTCTGTGATACCTTGGAGTTTATCAAACTTCTATTTCCAATTTGTATAACTGTGGAATTAGATCAGGGTTCGTGTGACTATCTCTGCAAATATGATCTATTTGGGGATGATCTTTCCCTTTCACCAGAGGCTGATCTTCCTCCTAATCTGCCCTATCCTTTTGCTCTAGCCATTTGCCATGAAGGGTATGTAGCCATACTGTAAATAGCATAATTAATCAGATATTTTAAAATTGTACTAGTCAATATCTCTAATTTATTCATAATTAAAGACAAAAAATTCTTCTTCAACCATATCATGGATAACTTTATCAATTATGAGATTTTGAATGTCTCTGTATAATGGAATTACCTTTAATATGGTAACCAAAGTTTTTTAGTAAGAAACGATGTATAAAATTTCATTTTAATTGAGATATTTCTAGATAAGAAATCAGGGAGGGGATTATCAATTCCTTTTTTATACTGAATCTCAAAATCAAAACGGGCTAATTGGGCATGCCACCATACAAATATTAACTTTGAAGAATCATGTTTAAAATCTTCATCAAACATATACTTCACAGATTGAGCATCATTTTTTATCAAAAACTTTTGATTTTAAAGATTATCCTAAAATTTTAGAACACATTTAACAATGGTTAGCATGTTATGTGCTACCATAGCATATTTTCTCTGACTATCAGTCCAATTACCTGAATAAAATCTTATCAAGTATTTAGTTTTATTATGGAGATTAACTTGTTTCAATACTCCACCATAACCAATATTAGATGCATCTGTCTCAATGATTTTTTGCCAAGCAGGATTGGCTAAAGTTAAACAGGGTAAAGTTTTAACACTCTGTTTAATACGTTTAACAAGATTTGTATGACTACCTATACAAGATCCTTTATAATCCTTTTTTAGCCTATCGTATAATGGGGCTAACTCACGAGATAAATTCTCATAAAAAGGGGAAATATAATTCAAACTTTCCAAAAATCTCTACAATTGAGTCCTGTCAGTTATAACATCAGGAAATTTAGAAACTAAATCAATGGATCTCTAAATGGGAGTAATGTTTTCTTGACATGTATTATGTCCTAAGAATCTAACATCTGTTTGAGATAAACTCACTTTTGGCTTGGATATCACCAAACCATTTTGTATCACAATTTTCTTAAAAATATCAAGATGCTTGATATGCAATTCAAGTGTTTTATAGAACACAAGTATGTCATCAATATAAATGATGTTGAAATCCATATAAGGATTAAATATATCATTCATTATTTTTTGAAATTCTGATAGGTCATTTTTCAAATCAAACGGCATGACATTACATTCATATTGCCCAAAAGGAACATTAAAAGCAGTTATATAATCATGCTCTTTAAATATTTGAATTTACCAGTATTTCGATTTCATATCGAACTTTGAAAATATATTAGCGTTGTATAAACGAGATAATAAATCCGTTTTATTTGAAATAGGATACCTAATCTATTTTAAATATTTATTCAAAATTTTCTAATTTATCACCAACATGGGAACACCATGTTCCTTTTCTACTGCGTTATTAACATAAAAAGCAGTACATGACCAAGGAGATTTTAAAGGCTTTATCAAACACTTTTGTAACAAATTATCTATCTCTTTTTTACACAATTCAACTAATTTAGCATTCATTTGACAAGGTCGTGATTTCATTGGGATATTATCCTCACAGAAATTATCTTCATAAGGAAGAGTAACAATATACCTTTTATGATTTCAAAAAGCGCTGGGGTGATCAACACAAGTATCAACTACCAGTTGTTCAAAAATTAACTTATTTTTTTCCTGTAGCTTAGTATATTTCATTGTATCACAAATATTCATGCTAAGTAATTCAAGATGTAAAAAATTAACATGTTTTTTCTTCATATTAATTAAAGCCTTAATATCTCTAGTTTCGGGATCTGTAACAAAAGAATAATATATATCTTTATTTTTCTAAGTAGCCGAAAATCATTTTGCTACAATATGAGTATAAGGATAAATAGCATTTATAAAAGGAGTTCCAAGTATAATTGGAGGGTATAACTAATTTTTTATGAAAAAGAAGAAATGCGGAATGCATATTTTACTCTGGCAAATATGAGTGTTTGGTAATTTATACTCTATATCAAGAGCATGTACAGATGCATATTTAACTACATGAGTGGTTTTATGAAAGTATTTTGTATAGACTAACCCTTCTTGTATGCAGCTAACATCTGCTCCACTATCAATCATAGCAATATAAGTTACTGAAAAATGATTATCAACCAAAAGAGTACATTTAATATACCATTTATGAGCAGTAACAATTTGCATCATTCCCAAAAATAATCATTGTTTGAATCAATGGAATTTTTAATATCATCCGTATCACGTTCTATGAAAAAAAAATTCCTTTGGAAATCTGTGTGGAAGAAATATCTTTCTCAATTTGCAAAATTCTGTGATCACAAATTATTTAATTTTGTTTAAGAGATTTAATCTCCTTTTTCAAGTTTTCAACTTCAACTTTTAAATCATCAAAAGAGGTATCTTTACCAGTAGCATAACTCATAGCAAGACGTCTATTAACCTTTGATATAGAATAAGGTATAAAATAATTGCTATCAATAATTTTAGGAGTAAAGGTATGGTTATCAGCAGTTTTAGAAGTGCTGGATTTTGAACTAGTATACAAATTAATAATCTTTTCTCATAGTTTCTCATTCAAAACTTCTTTCAAAAGTTTTAACACATTATCGAAGTAATGGTTTGAACATTTAATTTTTAAAATTGGGATTGAAAACTATAAAATACATCATCACAAGTGCAAGTATCACCTTGTCAATCAGAACAAGCATTAGCATTATCACTATCAGACAAATCAGGCAACTCAATATCATTTTCTGATTTAGATTCAACATTATAATTAGATTTCTAACCAAAGGTATATAAAAAACCATAAACTTTGTCATGCACATCATCAGCAAGACCTAAAGATTTAAGCTTTTGAAGCTTACAATTTGGAGAAATATGTCCAAAGTTACCACATTTGTAACACTTAATCTTAGCAAGATCTTGTTTAGACCTATTTTTGACAAATCTAATAGATTTCATATAGGTTTTTATAGTTTCACGTTCTTCTTTGGACCTATTTCTAGATCCCCATTTTCTATAAGAATGCTCACTTTTGGAATATTTATGTTCTTTCTTCCTAGAAGTGAAAACTGATTTAGGTATACAAAAATGTGTACAGAAATCTCTTATTTGGGATTTTTCTCTAAGCTTATCAAGCTTAAGTTGTCTAGACAATTTTAACTCATTACACAAGTTTAATTCTTATTGCATACAAGTTGTTATCAAATAACCATAGGTGTAATTTCCCCAAGTAATTTCACCAGAGGAACCTCTAAGAGCTTTTCGCACTCTTTCAGCAAAAAGTAGAGGAAGCTCATCTATAAACTTAGTCTTTCAGTGGTCATAAGGATTTTTGGGTAATTTCATGACCCGACTTAGAAAGGTATCTTTATACCACATAAATTTGCCTAGGGTCTTACATCTAAGCCCATTTAAGAGAGTTCGAATATTTTCATACTGATTGGTAAATCTAATATTAAAATGTTCTAAAATTGTAAGAATAAGTGTATGAACAACATCTTCCCTATTTGCAACTAGGGCTATTCCTAGGTTATCCTACCCTGGTGGAGTAGCTATAGCATTACAAATTGACTCTCTTTGTTCATGAGTTAGAAAATTGTCCCAGCATCCACGGAGTTGGACAGTAAAACCAACAACTATCATTTTACACATAACTTTATTTGTTCTATTATTTGTATTTCTAGTGGCTTTGCACACCGTTGAATACATCATAATGTGATGTATGAGGATTGTTAGTTGCCTCTCAATTAAGCCATCAAGATTCCATTCATAAATATCATCTCTGTTATAAGACATATTGGTCTTATTCCAATCCCTTTCCTCTATCAAAACATCTTAAGGAGTGGGTCGCGGATAGTAATAAGTTTGCATGCAGTGTAAATTGACATATTTGGTATTTTTAGCCGGCTGTTTTCTAATCATTTCTCTGAGATTATTAAGCTCTGATTTGGTATGATTTTATAAATCAGGAGTGGATTCTAGGCTTTCAGCAAAGGCATTAGACAAATCAATAGGTCTAATATTTAAACTAGAAAGCTTTTTATCAAGAAGTTGTTCTAAATCATGCAAAGGCGATTTAAGTTAAAATCCTTCAATATCAGGGGGCCACTGAATATTGGTTTTATTCGTCAAATATTTTGAATTCTTAAAGAAGAAGCAATATCAGTAGAGTTTGAACTAATACTGAGTTTTCTTATCAAATCAGTTAACTCAACGAGCTTTTTATCAAGAGAAGAAATATGTTCACCTAAAACTTTCACATATAAGCTCAAATAATTATTTTGGAAAATCAAATTATTAATTTTTGCAACAGTTACCTTAGCGAATTCATTATCAATGAATTTTTGAAATGCAGAAAAGGTAATACCAATATTATTTAGCAAAATAAAAGGAGCTTGGGAAGGGTAAACAAGTTTAACAATGTTATCACTATTATCTTGATATGATCTTTCAAGCACCTTAACATACAATGGCAAGTATATGGTTATAAATCAAGGCACAAAATACATAATTTGATCATGCAATGCACACATTTTATAGAATTCTTGAGATATATTATTCATCTCATTAGGACTATAAGTCTAAAAAAACCAAGTCCTAAACTAGTTCCATTTTTTATCAAAAAATTCTTTTTTAATATAATTTCTTGCCTGGGATCCAGGACTAAAATTGATTTGGTATGGAATCATTAAATATCATTCGGATCAAAGTTCATTTCAGAAGCAGTAGGAATATTTCTATCAGAAATATTTTCATTATCTGGAACAATATTTGTTCGAGGATTAATTTTAACTTTCTCTATTAATCTTGTAGAAGCAGAGTCAATTGTTTGCGAAAAGGCTGCACAACTTCTAGCTAGACTATATAATGATTCTACAGGAGAAATATGATGCATAGAAAGTAATAATTTAGGCATAGAGAATAAGTGTTTGTTATAAATAGTAGACCTTTCATCAGATTGAATACAAATCCTACCATCCAGATTTTGAGTCACATACGATAATTCACTATTAGTTAAATCATCAGTGACTTGATTTTGAGATATAACCGAATTTAAGGTCCAAGTAGTGGGAAAATCAATCTCATCCCATTTAATAGGCCTCTTTGTGGTGAACTTAGACCTTACAAAATTAGTCTCGACTAATATAGTCTGATCTGATGTATTGTATAATCTACATCGAGGATTTAAAGTAGTTAATAATATGTAATAAATTCTGTATGACAAACAAATAAGTTCAGATCCAGGCCCATAATTATAACTATGCATTTTCACATTTAATGTCAAAGCATCAAGTATATTCGCATCAGTCAAAGATAATTGTAAATTTGGTGGAATTTTGAAATAAACTAGACCATAAGCCAAAGTGGATTCAACCGAACCCGTTAAAGACTGTCTGAAATTTAGATTTCTAGCATCCCTGAGAGCTGATAAGAATGTTTCTAGTAACCCTTTAAGATTTAATCATTTAAAAGCAATTTGAACCATTCCAATATGCATAAAGTTATAATTATTTTTATATAAATCAATATCGCATTTATTTAATAAATGAATCATCTTTTCCAATTAATTTAATGCCAAAGACTATTCAGTCGTCTTTATTATTTATTTAGAAAGAACTTTATCAAACCAACCATAATTATAAATGGTTTTAATGTCAACCTTTGGAATAGTACACTTGTTTAACAAGTCAAAATTTTGAGGTATATCTACCTCGTCAAGTCGAGTACTCTTAGTACTCACATCTCCCATTTTCATGAGCAGTAAAATTTTGTATCTATGCCAAATAGTTCAGATCTATTACATAATGACCATGGAAGTTCCTAGGCTCTGATACCAATTACAGGATCTGAGGGGATGGCGTTAATCCGCGCGGGCATCCAGACCTATAAGTTTATATCGAAAAAAAACTTCCTGTTTTTCATTGATTTCTAAATTTTTTGTATTTGTTAATATTTCTGTATGTATTTCACTATCTTCTGAATCATAATTATCTGTCTCTTCAACATCTATATTATTTATTTCTAATTCCTTGTTTTCTATTTCTTTATTGTTTATTTCTATTTTTTCTTTAAATTGATTTATCTCGTTTAGTAATTTTTGTTCTTTATCTTTTTCTTCCTTTTCCTTTTGTCTTTGTTCATACAAATCTTTTAACATTTGTAGTTCTTTTTCTAATTCGGCAATCCTACTATTTTTAGTTTCTTTTATTTTTCGTATTTCTTCTGTAGTTTGTTATTTTATTTTTTCTATTTCCTTTTTCCTATCTATTTCTTCATTTTCTCTTTCTATTCTTATCATAGCTGTCAATTTATCTTCTATTTTTAATTCTTCTTTTTCTAACATGTAATAGACTGTAGATATGCAAAAGGTAAAGCTAGTATACCACTAGTAACAAAAAGAATAATTAATAAAGAAATAAATGATATAAAAAGTAGAGGAGACCCAATAAAATATGTACACCTTGGAGGTACAGAGATATTAATAAAAGCATGTTTTAGAGAAGGAATAGATACACCAATAGAATTATATTTAGCAGATGATAGAATTATACAACCTATAGAAAAAACATAATAACTGCCATAAAAGGAAATTTAATATTCCAAAAATTTAAATTTATAATAAGTGCAAATTATTCAGTAGCGGTAACAGATAAAAATATAGATAAATCATTAGTATTATATTGGAAAATATCAGGAATAGAATTAACCTCAGGAAGTAAAATATTTACAGCAAGATGCAAAAATTTATATGTATTAACAACAAAACACAAAATAACAGGAAAAAATAAGATTAACAAAATACGAATAGAAAGTCCATTCGAACAAATTGTAAAAACAATAGATTATAATGATTATAGTTATAGAGACATAGATATAGAAGAAAATTTAGAAATAGTAAATGATAGAATAAGTACAACGAAAAGAATAGCTGATGAAAAACCAAAATCATCAAGCTCATAAAAAAGAACAAGTTATGAAATAAATTCAACAAATAATTTAAACCAATATTACATAACAGGAAAGGTAAATGAAAAAAATATTTAATACTCTTAAATACAGGACAAGAAAAAAATTATATAGCAAAATATTTAGTAAAAAATAAAGAAATAAAAACTGATAATGATATGCCCAGATCTACCAAGAAGTTTTAATAAATAGTAAAAATACAGAAGAAAAAGAAATAATAATAGGAATTAGAAAAATAAAAATAGAATTTGAAGTAAAGGAAGAAATGCAAAAAGCAGACATAATATTAGGAATAAAATGGCTAGAACAAGTAAAACCATATAATATAGAACATACACAATTAACCTTAACATATAACAGAGAGAAATTATTCTTAAGAAGAGCCTTAGCATAAAATGAAAATATATGTATTAATGAAAATAGTAGTAGAAGGATATTACAGTAGATATTACACGCCTATGATAGATACAGGAGCAAAAGCTAATTTATGTAGATATAATTGCTTACCAGAAAGCAAATGGGATAAATTAAAAACACTAATAGTAGTTAAAGGATTTAATAATGAAGGAAGCTTAATTTTTTATAAAGCTAGGAATGTAAAAATACAAGTATGGGACAAGATATTAACAATAGAAGAAATTTATAATTATGAACTAACATCAAAAGATATACTTTTAGGAATGCCGTTTTTAGATAAATTATACCCACATATAATAACTAGAACAGACTGGTGGTTTACAACACCATGTAAACAGAAAGTAAGAGCAAAAAAAGTTAATAATAAAATAAGAAAGAAAACTGATTGGATAAAAGGAAGTGAAAAAATTACACAAAAGTTAGAAAATATAAAAAATACTGAAGATACAATAGAACTAGTTGTATTTTCGATAAATAAAACAGAAATAACTATATTTTCAATAAATAAGATAGAAATAATTAAGAAAAAATTAGAACAATTATATAGTGAAGATCCATTAAAAGGATGGGAAAAACATAAAACTACTATAAAAATTGAATTAATAGATAAAAATAGCATAATAACCCAGAAACCATTAACATATAATTTTGACGATTTAAAAGAATTTAAAATGCATATAGATAAATTATTAGAAAAACAATATATACAAAAAAAATAATAGTAAACATAATAGTCCAGCATTTATAGTAAATAAACATAGTGAACAAAAAAGAGGAAAAAGTAGAATGGTGATTGACTATAGAAATTTAAATGCAAAGACTATGACATATAATTATCCAATACCAAATAAGATATTAAAAATAAGACAAATACAGGAATATAATTATTTTAGTAAATTCGATTGTAAATCAGGATTTTACCATTTAAAGTTAGAAGAAGAATCTAAAAAATTAACTGCATTTACGGTACCACAAGGATTTTATGAATAAAACGTATTATCATTTGGATATAAAAATGCACCAGGTAGATATCAACATTTTATGGATAGTTATTTTAAACAATTATCTAATTGTATAGTATACATAGATGATATATTATTATATACAAAAACTAAAGAAGAACATTTAAAATTATTAGGACAATTTACAGATATAATAGAAAAATCGAGAATAAGTCTAAGCGAAAAGAAAGCTGAAATTATGAAAAATCAGATAGAATTTTTAGGAATACAAATAGATAAGAGTGGAGTAAAAATGCAACAACATATAGTACAAAAAATAATAAATTCGAAAGAAAAATTAGATACCAAAAAAAGAAATTACAATCATTTTTAGGATTAGTAAACCAAGTAAGAGAATATATTCCAAAATTAGCAGAAACTTTAAAACCACTACAGAAAAAATTAAAAAAGGATGTAGAATATAACTATAATGAAGAAGATAAAAAACAAGTTCAGAAAATAAAATTACTTTGTAAAGAATTACCAAAACTACAATTTCCAGATGAAAATAGAAAATTTATATATATAGTAGAAGCAAATACTAGTGAATAAAGTTATGGAGGAGTACTTAAATACCGATATGAAGCAGAAAAATTAGAACACCATTGTAGATACTACTCAGATACGTTCAATGAAACAGAAATAAAATGGGAAATAAATAGGAAAGAATTATGTTCATTATATAAATTTTTGTTAGCATTTGAGCCATATATTGTATATAACAAGTTTATTGTACGAACAGATAATACACAGGTACGCTGGTGGTTAACAAAGAAAATACAAAATTCAGTTACAACAAAAGAGATTCGGAGACTAGTCTTGAATATATTAAATTTCACATTTATAATTGAAGTAATTAGTACTAACAAAAATGTTATTGCAGATTACATATCAAGACAAAGCTATACAGACTGATATATTAGAAGAGGATACTCTAGAAAAAATACTCAACACCCTAACTATGCTTTCAATGAAAGTGGACAGTATGGGTAATGAGATAGAAAAGCTAAAGACTAATGAAGATAAACTGAAGCCTATAGCTACAAATCAGCTAACTCAGCAGTGTGCAGAGCTATGTCGATCGGAAGACATTAAAGTTCCAGAGCTAGAAGGAGACGATGGGACACTCCATAAAATCCATAACGCTTATCAATCTACTTCTGCAGGTACAAGCAGAGGAGTTAGTAGACAAAGATATCAGAACATGAATATGAATAAGATATTTGAGAAACCATTTATACCAAAAACACAACAAGACCCCTTGCTCATACCCCCACAAATTACCATATACCGAGATATTCTGAACCAAGATAAAAAAGTTTACAACTATACAGCCCAAAAATACATAGAAATTATCTACAGAGTACAAACTTTCCTAAACCTTAACCCTAGAGCTACAAATATCAAAGAACCAAACACAAATTATATAACCCAAAAATTACAAGGTTACAACAAGCTAATTGCACTACCCAAAACCAACCCAAGCTTAATAAAAACTTGTTTTGACTATGGATTATTAAATACCATATACACCCAAGACGGAGAAGAACTAACAGCTATGGAAGAATTACATAAAATATTCACCACCTATAAAAGAATAACCAAAGGAAATCTATTTTATATAAAGTGTTATACTGCACCAGCAGAGATATTATACGACAAAATAAAACCAGTTATACAAGTTGTAAAAATAGGATTAACCAGAGATATGATTATACCGAAAGATATTATGCAACAGCCAGAGATACCCAGAATTGAGATACCTGATTTCTACGCAAATAAACGACTCATTAGACTAGCTACAATTATTCAAGAATTAGCAAATAAATATACCAATGGAAATCCAATATGGAGCTATTATTCAAGAGACTATCAGATGATTTATTCAAATTCAAAAGAACTACGACAAGCAGATATGGAAGATGTTAGGCAATGGATAATGACATTACTTAACCCAGAAAAATAATCTACTGCAAGAGCAATTAAGAGAGGATTTATTTCAGATGGATTATTGACAAGATATTGCAAGATAATTGGACACAAATATCCAGACAGTCAATGTTCGAGATGTAATGGAGAAGATAATATTATCCCAGAAGTCCACCTAGAATAAAAGAATCAAGAAGATAAGCATCCCAGCTGGAAGATACAAGATAAGAAGCAATAATGGAGATATGGAAAAGCAGCAGATACGACAACAAGAAGATATCAACGGAGTAATAATAGAAGATAAGATATTAAATTCATTTTACGTAAAGTTTTTGTATAGGCTAGATTTTTAGACTTTTAGCCTTTTTAGTTCTTTTTAGACTTTTTAGGCTTTTTGACTATGGAATTAATAATTCTTGTCTCATTAGGAGACTTTTTTAGACTAATTTTAGAAAACGTGAAAGAAATGTGAATACTCTTGTAAAGATTCATTCAGTCTATAAATAAGAGGGACCGAAGGCATTGCAAAGCAAGCCTTCATGTGTTGAAGCACAAAAACTCTCTCCTGTCCACAACAAATATTTTGCTTAGTTATTTAAAAATAGATATATTTCAATGGAAAAGCTATGGAGGAGCAAAGCTTAGAAATATCAAACCTACCCGAACAGATATATTTATTTATGATTATGAATAGCTAAATTCATAATTTCCAACAATCATGGTATGATAAAATAAATTCATATTAGTTACTTTATAGTAGAATTATTCGAAGAATAATATGTTAAGAAGTTTATTAGCAAAGTGAAAACGGAGAAAAATCCCTAAGAACTATGTCATCCTAAAGGTGAAACCAATGAGGCAAGAAGCCGTGGTGGGAAGTAACCAGAGTAGAGGTGTTGTTTAAGGGAAAAGTATCCAAATTACCATGCTAATAGTGACCAAAGAACATATTATTTAAGAATAATCTAGTATATAGTAATCTAAGATGGCCATATTTTGTTATGTACATGATTTAAGGAAATATTTTGAAAATAACAATTTTATGAAAATGAATAATTATTTATCTGATGTGATGGTAGATAAATTTAAAATACTTATTTTGTATGCACTTAAGGATATAAAAGTAGTAGATATAAGAAAAATCATATTAGAAAAAACATTTGGTAAATATTATATGACTAGAGTAAATTACATACCATACCTACCTAACTACTCTTACAAATACTTACCATGATAAATTACATAGAATTTTTGGAAAAAGATATGAGAAACATACAGTTAATAGAAAAACAGATGAAATTAAATTTAAACAAATACATGGAAACTAAAGATATAAAATATATAGAATTTCTTAATGAAAATATGCAAGAACTACTAAGGCTAAAACAAACAACTACAAAATATTATAATAAAATATTTAGTCAATTTTAAATGATAGATAATCTTAAAGTCTTAATCTTATATATACTTAGAGATATAGAAATTATAGATATTAAGAAAATAATATTAGAAAAAGTATTAGACTATGAAATTGAAACTATAAATTGGATAGCACAGTTATACCTGGATAATTAACCAAAAGGATATTATTCAGATTAAAAGATGTTAGAATATATTAGAAAAACTAAAGAAAATCAAGATAATCTAAATAAAGAAATTAATTATAGAAACCGAATTAGAAAAATAATGGAGATTCTAAAAGAAAAATTAATATGGATAGAAGAAACCTTAGAAAATTTAGAAAAAAGTACATGTGATAGTTTATATAATTTAAAAAACTCGCTACGAGAAGAACAACACAAGATAATAAATAACATTGAAATTCTAGAATTAGATATACATTACAGTACAATTAGGATAAATTATTATACAGAAATCTGTAACTCTGCAATTACTACAGGATAAAATAATAAACTACACAAATTAATGAATACATCTTACGAAAAGAATAAATCATTAAAAGATATTGAAACAAAATTTAAGAAATATCCACGCACAAAGAAAAATAGATTCATTATACATATAATAGATTTATTTCACAAGTTAGTTATCCGCACCCCCTACTAAATTTTAGAATATTTTAATGGTATATTTACCAATCAGTATGAAAATATTTGAACTCTCTTAAATGGGCTTAGATGTAAGACCCTAGGAGAATTTAGGTGGTATAAAGACACCTTTGTAAGTCGGGTCATAAATTAATTATCAATAATTTTAGTTAAAAACAATAAAAAATGATAATAAATATTATACTCCTATAAGTTGCTTGTTTTGTGGATTTAGTTAAGAGGAGAGAAAGCTCGTCTAGACATCACGATTGAAAAAAAAATTAAATAGAACAAAATTCAAATATAATTTCTCTTTAAACTTAAAAAATATTTCTTCCCATTTGATTCAAATATATTATTTTAATTTACATTTGAAAATAATTATCACATAAATTCTCATATCATAATAAAGAATAAAACTCACTAATTATATTACTTGGTTTAACAAATTATATTTTAAAATTATTAGATATCATGAAAAAGGTCAACTTCAAATAATTTTGGAATGATGTGAATTGTGGATAGATGGTCTTGTAGATGTTTGTTACTCCCACCATTTGAAAAAATAAAGACCTATTTTCTGTTTTATTTGTTTAAGATTTTTTTTTTTGAGCAATACTTTGACTTCAACTTTCCGCACGACATGTTTAGGACTACAAGATACGGGACATTTTGGTATATTTAACCTAACTTTAATTTATGACCACAAGATACAAAAGTTTTGTTTATTTTCTTTTTCTCCGTGTCAAGTAAAATATATCATTCTTTTTTAAAATGAAGGGAGTAATATATATTTTTATTTCTTTACTACTCTACTAAATAATTTACTATAACCAAATATGCAAAGAAAAAATGTAATTCTATTTATTTGTGGATATTTTATTTGAATAAAATAAAATTTAAATTTCATCACTTGTAAAAGAGAATAGAAAAGAGTATTTTGTATTAGAATCAACAAAAAATATTTCTAGAAGTTGTGAAAAAAATATGGAATCCACGTGAGATATTATATAACTTTGGGATATGATTGACATTTACAAAAAAAAAAAAGAGGTTTGATTTTTTTGTCATTAAAAAATAATGTACAAACTTTGAGGCTTACAGAACAAGTAAACAATGCACTTTTCTTTTGAGGAGAGAAAGCTTGTCTAGACACCACGATTGAATTTTTTTTAAAATAGAACAAAAATCAAATATAGTTTCTCTTTAAACTTAAAATTATTCTTCACATTTGATTCAAGTATATTATTTTAATTTACATTTAATAAAACAATTATCACAAAAATTCTCATATCATAATAAAGTATGAATGAAAAAAATTATATTTTAAAATTATTTTAGATATCATGAAAAATTTAAACTTGAAATTATTTTTGAATGATGTGAAATGTAGATATATGAATGCTAATTGTTTGTTACTTCCTCCATTTAAAAAATAAAGACCTACTTTCTGTTTTAGTTTGTTTTAAAAAGAACGATTTTTTTTAGTAACGCTTTAATTTCAACTTTTCATGTGTCATATTTAGGATTACAAGATAAATGACATTTTGATATATTTGACATAACTTCAATTTATGATCACAAGATAGTTTTTTTATTTTCTTATTATTTGTATCAAGTAAAATATGCCATTCTTTTTGCACTGTAGGGAGTAATATATATATATATTTTTTTTATTACTCTACTAAATAATTTACTATAACCAAATATGCAAAGAAAAAATTTAATTCTACTTGTCTGTGGATATTTTATTTGAATAAAATAAAATTAGAATTTCAGCACTTATAAAAGAGAATAGAAATGAGTATTTTGTATTAAAACCAACAAAAAATATTTATAAAAAATTGTAAAAGAAAAAATATGTGGTCCACGTGAGATATTATACAACTTTGTGATAGGATTGACTTTTCTAATATTAGATTATCTATTTTTATCAAACATGGTGAATAGAAAATATGTTACGAATTAAATTAAAGTAAGAGGAAAACAGAGAAATCAGATTAAATAATATATAATTATTTTTTATAAAAAAAAAAAAAAGGAGGGGGAAGTATATGATATTCGATACTTCAACATTACTTAAAAGAAAGGAACTTTTCTATAAGGTGAAGTCAATAAATGAGGCCTACCATTAGACGTACATTTGTATCTTTTTGTACTTTTAAACCAAACACTTGGCGATAAAATTTTATAGGATTAGAATGGTTTTCTTGAAAATCTCATACTTTTTCTGCAGTACAATTACTTATAAGTTAGATATTTTTTTAATTGACAGAATTGTTCTTGATCGTCCTGCCTTTCACCTTTCACCTTTCACCTTTCACCTTTCACCTTTCTCTCTCTCTATATATAAGGGTGTCAAGTGGGCCAGGTCAGCCGGCCCACCTAAAGAAATTGGCCTAATTTGATCTAACCCGGTAAGCCCAAGGGCTTTAGGGTATCGGGTCCCAAGCTAATTTTTTTTATTTGGATTCGGTTAACCTGGCCCGAACCAAGTCCAGTCCAGGCCCGCCGGTTAACCGGCCTGGATTATTATTATTATTATTATTATTATTATTATTATTATTATTATTATTATTATTATTTAATTTTAGAATTTGGGCCAAACTAGTCATTGGCCCAACGGCTATATAGCCGTTTGTGGGTCCAAACGGCTAGTTTGGGCCCATTGATTAAAAAAAAATATTTTTACTTTTAAAATAATTTTTTAATCTCAAAAAAAATTCTATAAATACCCTACACCTCCAAATTATTTTTCACACAATTTTTCACTCTCAAATCTCATTCTCTCTCAAATCTCAATTCTCAATTCTCAAATATTCAATATATTTAATTTCCTAAAGTGCTCACTTTAATTTTTTAATTTTGCATTTACAAAGTACGAGTGGAAGTTTCTAAAGTCGCAACCTTCGGATACTTCCAAAATTTGGTATTGTCATTCCATCTCTTACGTTTAATTTTTATTTATTGTATTAATTGTTGAATATTTAATTTTATTATACTTGTATATTTTGAATATTTTTAGTTTAATTTAATTTATACTATGGATAAATTAAGAAACCTCGCTATTAAAGGTGTTAAAATTTTTTATCCCGAAAACAGTAGTGGTAGTAAAAAGCGAATTACTACCAGTAGAGGTACTTCAAGTAGTAGATATACCCGTGTGCCTTCGTTCTCCGGTGCCGCTTGGTACACCTTTTGAGAAAGAAATAGGTGTAGGTGCTCATGATATGGATTATGTAGAAGCTCAGGAAAATTACGGTATAGAAGAAGAAAATAAGGTAGATGCGGTTAATTTAGACGAAGATGATGAAAATATTGGTGAGACACCCGCCGTAGAAAATGCTAACGTTAGATCTGAATCGGTTAATCTTCCTTTCCGTCCTCTCCGTGCCCCAATACCTCATAAAACAACTAGTAGTGCATGACAATTTTTTGAACGTATATCAGATACTGAGGTGCAATGCAATATTTGTCAACAAATATATAAGCATAAAAGCAGAGGCAAGCAACGGGGTACGGGTACGTTAATGAGACATATAGGTGATGCTCACGAAAAAGATTTAAAAATTGCACGAGGTGGTGGGGATGTTGGTGGGCCAACGCAAACTAGAATGGACCTAGCAATCGGTCAGGTAACGAAGAATATAATAAATTGAGGGACTGAAAAGAAATAACTAAAATGGTAGTTGTGGGTTGTTTGCCTTTTAGTTTTCCTTCTTCTGATGTCTTTATTTATTATATTCAAGCAATTTATAATCCTATGTTTAATGGTATTCCTAGAAGTACTTGTAGGGCCAATATTTTTAGACTTCATTCACAATATTGTTTTTATTTATCAACATTGTTAAAAAATATTCAATGTAGATTGTCCTTAAATTCTGATCTTGGTCGTGCTGTAAATAAAAATAATTATTTAACTGTTACTTGTCAGCGGATGGATAGTAATTTTGTGATACAAAAACGTATTCTTGTTTTTTATATGATGAAGATCGTAAACATACTGAAGATTTTATTGCTGATTCTGTCGTTAAAGTTGCCGAATTTTATGGTATCGAAAATAAAATCTAATGTATTACTTTTGATAATGCTTCTAACAACAAGACTGCTATAAAAAAAAATTAAAATCTAAGCTATCTCCGCCGTTGCCTGAAATTTTTTATATTAAGTGTGCATGTCATATATATAATTTAATTGTAAAAGATGATCTTGAATTTTTTTAGCTTTATATAGAAAAAATTCGTCTTACTGTTGGTTTTATTCAAGGAAATAATCATAGATTGAGAATTAGAGAATTTAAAGTTAAATGTCAAGAAAATGGACTTACACCGATATTGATGCCTGAGAAAATTCATATTAGATGGAATTCTACGTATGATTTTGTAAAAACTTGTTATAAATATAGAGTTCCTATTATACTAGTCTTTAACCAACATTGCGGTTCATTTGCTGATTCTGCTAATTGCATGGTACATGATTCTGATTGGGTTGTAATTAATGATCTTGTAAATTTTTAGAAAAATTTTATGTAGCTACGGTTGAATTTTTAGGTGCTTATTATCCTACTATTTGTAATATTTTGGGATATATAGCCGATATTTTTTGTTTGCTCAAAGAATATAAAAATAAAGAAGGTTATAAAGAAGTTGTTGGTGCTATGTTTACTAAATTTAAAAAATATTTTTTTCGATTCCTCCTATTTACTTGGTTGATGCTATGCTAAATCAGTGCATGAAATATAATACTATGTGCCACTTTAGTACTATTATTTATGCTAACTTAGAAATAAATACTAACAATGATTCTAAACAAGTACAACCTGATTTGTGAACGGCTATGAGTGATGCGAATGAATACATAGAAAATTTATATAATCACTATGCTGATTTATTTGATTTAGCCGTACCTACAAATATCACTCCAACTGTCGCTCCTTATTCTCCCGAGGAGCCATCATCTTCTAAAAGGCCGGCACATAGTGGTTTTCCTGATTCCTTTTATGATTTACTTTGTTGGAACAGTGTTGATGAGAGAGCTTACACATCAACTTATCGGGAAGAGGTGAAATATTATCTTCGATCGCCGCCAGAGGATCACAGACGACGGATCAACACGTTGGATTGGTGGAGGAGTAACGAAACACAATATCTTGTGGTTTCAAGATTAGCTAGAGATATCTTGGATGTTCCAATGTCAACCGTTGCATCAGAGAGCGCCTTTAGTCAGGGACACAGCAGCTTGGAGACAATCGACACTCATTGGGAAGCAATGCAATGAATGTTCTAGTTTGCCTCAGAGATTCGATTAGAGCGAAAAGAAGAAACCAAGGAATGGAATCAGAGCAGAACAACGAGTTGAAACTTGAAGAAATTATGTCTTCACGGGAGAACTCAGCAGAATCAAGTCCAATGAATGCTTTAGCCCCCGTTGACTTCGACTATCCTATGCAAGTTCCCGTTAATATTAACATGAATGAGTAGAAAAAAATGATGCATAATTTGTAGATTTTTCATTCATGTAAATTATAAAATTTGAATCAATTCGCAATCAATAAAATTCCCAAAATTCATTCACTCCTTAGTCCTTACTTTGTAATTTTTTTCATTTAATGATTTAAATTGAATTTCTAATTTAAATTAAAAACATACTTCTAGTATATTATTAATTTACTACCAAGTATTATTAATTTACTATATTAAGTAGCATATATTTTGTATATTTGAGTAATTTTATAGATATGTATATTTAACGTATACATGTGTATGTGTTTTATAAATTCGTATATAACTATATATATATATATATATATATTGTTATGCATATATATTGTAGTATATTTTATTTAAAGTAGTACATATACATTGAATGGTGCATATACATCTGTATATATCTTCAATAGAAGTGTATATTTAACGTATACATGTTTTATAAATTAGTATATAACTATGTATAAATATATATATATATATATATATATATATATATATATATATTGTAATGTATATATATTGTAGTATATATAATTTAAAGTAGTACATATATATTGAATGGTGCATATATATATGTATATATCTTCTATAGACATGTATAATTAATGTATACATGTGTATATGTTTTATAAATTAATATATAACTCTCTCTCTCTCTCTCTCTCTCTCTCTCTATATATATATATATATATATATATATATATATATATATTGTAATGTATATATATTGTAGTATATTTTATTTAAAGTAGCACATATATATCGAATGGTGCATATATATGTGTATAGATCTTCTATAGATGTGTATATTTAACGTATACATGTGTATATATTCTATAAATTAGTATATATATATATATATATATATATATATTGTAATTTATATATATTGTAGTATATTTTATTTAAAGTAGTACATGTACATTGAATGGTGCGTATATATGTGTATATATTTTCTATATATGTGTATATTTAATCTATACATGTGTAAATATTTTATAAATTAGTATATAACTATATATATATCTATATATATATATATCTATATATATATATACATATATATTGTAATGTATATATATTGTAGTATATTATATTTAAAGTAATACATATACATTGAATTGTGCGTATAAATGTGTATATACCTTCAATAGATGTGTATATTTAACGTAAACATGTGTATATATTTTATAAATTAGTATATAACTATATATATATATAACTATAACTATATATATATATATATAACTATATATATATATATTGTAATGTATATATATTGTAGTATATTTTATTTAAAGTAGTACATATATATTGAATGGTGTGTATATATATGTATATATCTTCTATAGACGTATATATTTAACGTATACATGTGTATATGTTTTATAAATTAGTATATAACTATACATATATATATATATGTATAACTATACATACATATATATATATATATATATATTGTAATGTATATATATTATAGTATATTTTATTTAAAGTAGTACATATACATTGAATGGTGCGTATATATGTGTATATATCTTCTATAGATATGTATACTTAACATATACATGTGTATATGTTTTATAAATTAGTATATAACTATATATATATATATATATATTGTAATGTATATATATCGTAGTATATTTTATTTAAAGTAGTACATATACATTTAATGGTGCGTATACATGTGTATATATCTTCAATAGATGTGTATATTTAATGTAAACATGTGTATATGTTTTATAAATTAGTATATAACTATATATATATATATTGTAGTATATTTTATTTAAAGTAGTACATATACATTGAATGTTTCGTATATATGTGTATATATCTTCTATAGATGTGTATATTTAATGTATTCATGTGTATTGTTTTATAAATTAGTATATAACTATATAACTATATATATATATATATATATATATATATATATATATTGTAATGTATATATACTGTAGTATATTTTATTTAAAGTAGTACATATACATTGAATGGTGCGTATATATGTGTATATATCTTCAATAGATGTGTATATTTAACGTATACATGTGTATATGTTTTATAAATTTGTATATAACTATATATGTATATATATATATATATATATATATATATATATATATATATATATATATATATATTTTAATGTATATATATTGTAGTATATTTTATTTAAAGTAGTACATATATATTGAATGGTGCGTATATATATGTATATATCTTCTATAGACGTGTCTACTTAACTTATACATGTGTATATATTTTATAAGTGAGTATATAACTATATATATATATATATATATAACTATATATATATATATATATAACTATATATATATATATATATATATATATATTGTAATTTATATATATATTGTAGTATATTTTATTTAAACTTTAAAGTAGTATATATATATTGAATGGTGCGTATATATATGTGTAATTGTGTACATGTGTATATATTTTTTTAATTCTAATGTATTATATACTATATATATAGTGTATATATATTGTTTAACGTATTTATAATGTATATATGTGGTTATATGTAATGTATATTGAAAAAAAGTTTATTTCTATATTTTGACTGGGTTTGACCGGGTTTAGGTGGGTTTGACCGGATTGGATTAAGTGGGCCGGGTTAGGGTTGTTTTTATAAATTTTACCGTTGAGCCCGGACCGGCTTGTCCCACTTAACCCTAACCCAGACCTGGTCCGGCCCACAATTCGATTATTTTTGACGGGCTGATTTCGGGTTGGCTCGGCTCGGCCCTCTTGACATATTTCTGGGTCAAACCCGCATCTGGCCCAAACTGAACAAAAAGCAAAATAGGAAACAAAATTAATTACAAAAATATTGTATTTTGTCTAAAGCTTAAAATATAATCTTCTTTTCTCATTTTATGTGGCATCATTTTTTTTTGGTCCGTCCCAAAATAAGTCCCATTTCCTTATTTGGTAACTATTTAAAGACAATTATATTTTTACCTTTATTGGTACCACTTATTAGGTCTCACTTAATTAAAGATAGTAGTAGTACATTTTTAATAAAGGACAATTTGATAAACATCATCAGGTCTTTTATAATTTCTTAAACTTCATTCTCGGTCAAATTATGTCACATAAAATGAGATGGAGGGAGTAGTATTTGTACTTTATATGTCTAGAAGGTTGATGCGCTTCTCTCTCCTCTACCACATACAAAAATTCAGATCATTTCTCCTATAGTTGATGTCATAGAGGAGCATGAAAAAAAAATCCTTTCCTTTGTTGTTCCTTTCTTGTCTTTGCTCACTCTGACATTTAGTTTATCTTTTCATAATTTTTGTTGTGTTGTGTATATGAATGGTGAGCTATTTTGAAGCTCTTGTGCCCATCGGTGAAAGAATTAATCAGTTTTTAATGAGCTTCACATCTATACTTCAAAGCATTGTCCAAATATGAGGTGAGCTCTTCGTTTCCTCATTCTTGATTTCTATTTACAACTATATGAACTTTGATTAACTGAGATTTCAGGCTGATTTCTTGTTGTGTAGCTTCATGTATCTCTTTCGTGAGTTTTATTTGTGATTTTCAAATTGCAAAAAGAGAGAAATAAAAGTTGTGATTCTTAGACTTGCACCCTCCGTCTCATTAATCAGTCCAACATAAATGAGCCTTAAGTTATGGTGTAAACTACTACTGCCTTGAGATTGAAACAGAATTCTTTTGATTTCTTATGACTGAAAATTCAAATCAAGTTTTCGTTCCTACAATTTCATCATATTAAATGATGTGTACCGTCTCCAGACCTCACATATGACATTACATTGAATTTATTTTTGTCGTTGTTAATGATGCGTCCGTATCAATCACCTTAAACATAGTTACAAGCAATATGCATCGATAATAGTACCCTCGGATATGAATAACAATTAAATATAATTTATTATTATTTTGAAATATGTGATTGTGGGCAGGGAATGAAAGTAGAGAAAATTAATTTGAGTGTCACTGAATGTGGAAAAGAATGTATTTGTTTATAATATCTTCGTGATCAACAAAATTAACAAATTTAATGTAACGATCCGAGACTACTCCCTAGTCGTCACATGGTGCTTGGAACCACAAGTGATCCCAATCTAACCTATGAACTGGCATACTATTAAGAAACTGAAATATAATAAATAAATAACAAGTTCTACTGTGCGGAAACATATTGATGGCATAATCTGAATAAATACATTACTGATAAAGTTTATAATCTGATAAAACTAAAGGAAGAAACTGAAATTTACATAACTAACTCTGACTGACATCTATGAAGCCTCTACTATACTGAATATAGATAGCCGTGACATGCCTCCGACTACAACTAATCAATACATATGAAAATAAATAAATTGTACATAAACTAAAACAGTCTGGAGTTCCCATAAGAAGGAGAAGTCATTACCTGCTGGCTATAATCTGTAACTATCTGATCGTGATGTATGGGCTACAAATGGTACCTACATTATGAAATAATGTAGCCATATAGACATATATGTGGATCAGTACTTTAGGAATGTACTGAGTATGTAGGGGTGAATGCAATAAGTAAAACTGATTTCATACGTAATCTTAAAACATGCATGCTAAGTGTAAATAGACTCACCAATAGGTTGGAATAAACTGAAAAATGAAATATCCTAAAGCATGAGTGTCAAACATACTCTGATAAGCTGGTGAATCTCTATACTTAGTTTCTGTAAAACTATACTTTAAGGATATAAGTAGAACTGAAGCTAGGATATGGTAAAACATGGCTACTGTATGAATACTGAGTTTGAAACTACGTGATAGAGACTGACATAACTCGAGGATTTGAGTGTTCAATCATACTGAGCACGAATTCATAAACATATAAAACCATACATAGTCATATACTAAACTTATCTGATTAACTAAATGAATGCTAGCTGAATACTAGTCATATGAGACTGAACTGTACTTAGTTTGAATAACTGGACTGAAACTGTAGAGTACTATGCATATGAGTTGAGGACTATCTAAACAACATAAGATAACTGTGCATAAATGCATGGAAACTGTAATATCTGAGAATGCAAGATCAAACGTATAACATGATTTTGAAATAGTCTGTAAACTAAAATACTGATAACTGTATGCCATGGTCAAGTAAACCTGAAACTGAATTGAGTTCTAAACTAAATACTAAAACTGAAACTGTGGGAGTTATCATCTAACTGACATACCCTGATTATAGACTAATTTGGGGTCCAACCTGTAACCCCAGTTGGAAGGGTATTAGCACCGTGCCATGGGTTACTAACAGTAGCTGGGTCAATCCAAATCTAGCAGAAGACTCATGAGATGTATATGGTCACGTCAACCCTATTCTAGAAGGAAGACGATATACCCTCTGCTGGCTACATAGTTCTGTAACTCAATGACTGCTACAATCTTGAAATTAATTGAACATTATATGAGAATTTCATCAAACATGTGGAAAGCCTGAATTTAAAACATAAGAATATTGCTAAAAAACATGAATTTAGGATCTATTATGGAATTCACTTGAATAAAGCATGAGAAACTCAAATTCATAGCATGGGGAATTCAAAATCTTCTACGGAATCATACATGGGCTGAAATTAAATAAAATTACCATTAAAACATGCAATTCAATCTTTATTGAACATTTAAAATAACATAATGATCAAAAAATTTATTCTTTAATTGAAATAAAAGTATTTTGGACTCCATGAGTGAAAGAAGACCCATGGATGAACTCCCACATACCTTAATAGATGATTTGAAATTGAAAGCTTGACTTGAAAATCTTGAGAATGTTATTGAAAGTTTTTTCTTGATTTTCTTGGATTAGGAACCTTAATTTCTTGATTGTATTGAAGAAGCTTTGATGAAGTTTTGTTGTTCTTGAAGATGATAGGGTTTTCTTGGAGAGAAAAGATGAGAAATCATGTATCTAATGCTTTTGGGGTTGAAATTAAGTGTTATGCGCGGATTTGGGTGAGAAAAAGTGACCAAAGTGCCCCTAGACCCTTTAGGAACTGAAATAGCATGTGAAACATTTGAGTGATGTGGTTGCCATTACGTTGCGTTGCTAATCGCATTGATGACCAACGCATCGCGTCCCAATCGCGTCGTCTTACTGCCTCTCATGAAAAATGCCATAACTTTTTTCTCGGGTATCAGATTAAGGCAAAATTGGTATCGTTGGAAAGCTAATTCAATTATCTACAATTTAGTGGGTCTTAAGATGTAAAATTCTATGTATATAAAAAGTTATTCACGTTTAAAATAGAACCTTGTAGATCGAATACCAAACTTTGGTCGAATTAAAAGCTCTAAGCTCAACTTTGTTTTAAGTGATTCTTATGAATATTTTTCACCTCAAAAGAACATAAAATACGAGGATAAAGATCATGAAACTTATATTCATTTGTGAATCATTTGGATTATAGCTTTTGCATGCGGTAACGACGGTTCATAGACTAGCCCAAAAATATGGGGTGTTACATTATCTCCCCTTTGGGAACATTCATCCTCGAATGAGACTGCTTAGACTGAGAGTAATGTACGAAGGTGACTGATATCCTATTTTGAACATGCATGACTTGGAATATGATTGTATAACTGATTCTGAAATCGGATACATTAACCGGACTAATTTTCATGAATACATGCACTGATGTGAGATTGGTTATACGACTGAGATATAAACAAGAGATTCAACTTATGAGTAAGTAGTACTTCAAGATGGATCTGATTTCATGAAGAAAAGATGAGAGATTTAGGACATGAATACTCGGGGTACTACAAAATCCCCCTTGGTATCTTTCGTTCCCTGAATGACGCTGATTTGGTTGAAATACTAAGGAAAGACTGGGATGATACACAGGACACTTATGAATAGAATCATGATTGAATATCTGAATCTGAAACATGATGCATGGATTAAACTGAATTTGTAAATTCCATGGACGTGACTGAATTATTCTATGGAGTAGTTAAACTTATGAAACATCAGATAGTAAAACTAGACGAAAAAATGAAAAACTATAGGAACTTTTTTGTGTGACTGCTAACTGGATTACTGGCTAAATGGACTAAATTATACTGAAAGCTTATACTAGACTATACATTACACTTCAAAACTACAGTTCACTTAAGGCTTCTAAAAATATTCACATGGGCACTAATAACTCTAGCACTAATAACTCTATCTGCTGAAGTCTGAGCTGAACTGAATTCTCTCACTATGATCAAGCCTACTCGAATCCACAAAGTGCACACATAGCACTGTAATACTATCCTGAACCATAAATTCAATACACCATTCGTTTTCATAACTTCTCATCTCAAGAATAATAATCATTCCCACTTTAACAACCAACTTCAACCTCTTACAATAAATTAACTAGTGCATAATAAATTCATCCACTATACACCAACATGACATTCATGAAAATCATTATAACCACACATAAAATTCTTGGCAAACAACCACCACAACATCTTTATCACATTCTCTAAACCTCTATCAAGAATAACTTTCATGCACCAACCCAAGAAAACACACATAGAATTTCAAATAATCATGACATAAGGAGAGGTCACTGAAAGGTTAGAACATAAGGACCTGAAGCATGAAAGGATAACTTTGACACTTAATGGAATTCTCAGGAATAGAGTATCAAAAGCACGAATTCTTTAAAGAGAGGTAAACTAACGGCATACATAATATAAACTAAATTTTGCTGATCATTAGGAGTGTAGCATACGTACCTGGATCTGAACATACTGTAAGGCATAGGTACATGATTCATGAGTTGCATCACTGAGTTTGGAGTTCATGATTTCATAGAATATGATTCTTACTGGTGAGTGAACTGGAACGGCTTATACTAGGAACCGGAAGCATATATGATTCTCTATGATGTTCATGAACATAAGCGATGATCATGGAACTGACTCGTAAGGCATAAGTAAATATCCTTCCTTACTGCTTTTATACACATACTGGCACTACTACTAGAATCTGAGAGTCTGACTTGGTCACTTGCTCTATCATCTCCCCTTAGATTAAAGCTATCATCTTAAGTCTGTGGACCCCTTTAATAACTCTAAATTAAAATGCAATCACTTTACTCTAAGTTCACACCATCTATAGCTTTAACTCTTTTTTTTCCTATTAGCTAAATTTTCAAAGATTCAAGCTTAGATTCTAACACTTAGCATGGATATCCCCAAACTTTCAATGAACCATACAAACTTTCTTTATAGCCTATTAACATCACATCTAAACCATGAGAACTACATACCATCACACATGAACATCCGACATCAACAACATATAATTTTGAATCAACAAACTTAAATTCTTGCATACACTATTTCAAGCCTACTGGTTCACCTTTCATACAACTAGCCCCATGGATACAAAATCTACTCAATCCAGATAACACTATCCCAACTCTATTACTGTTAAAATTCTGGGTTCATAATTCTAACTCTAGATCATATTCTCACATCTAACTTTGACTTAATATAGGATTTTTATAAATAAAAATAATATTTTCAAAGTTTAGTACATAAGGGAACTGATGGGATACTTTCTGAGCCAACATGCAATCCCAAAATTGTCTGTGGGGACTTTCTGAGAAAACTCTGTCCATAGGAATTTGAGCTTGACTATTTCTATTACCTAAAAAATAAGGTAGAGATGGCATGAATAGAGTAAGATGAGAATTCATAAAAATTTCTTAGAGAATCTTTCTATAGTATGATCTGAGACATGAAAGAAGGGAAATATTTCCTAAATATCCTGTAGCCTCCTGAAGAAAAGTACAGACGTCTCCATACTGTTTCACAAGACTCTACTAGACATGAATTCATAGACACCCTAGGACACATGAACTATGTGCTCTGATACCAAGTTTGTAACGACCGAGACTACCCCCAAGTCGTCACACGATATTTGAAACCATAAGTGATCCCAAGCTAACCCATGAACTGCATACTGTTTAGCAACTGAATATAATAAATTAAATAACAAGTTCTATTGTGCGAAAATATATTCATGGCATAATCTAAATGAATACATTACTGATAAAGTTTACAATCTGATAAAACTAAAGGAAGAAACTAAAATTTACATGACTGACTCTGACTGACATCTATAAAGCCTCTACTATACTGGCAATAGATAGCTGGACATACCTCCAACTACCACTAATCAATACATATGAAAATAAATAAACTGTACATGAACTAATACTATCTGGAGTTCCCAAAGTAGGAGAATCATCATCTGCTGGATGGAATCTATAAATGTCTAATCGTGATGTGTGGACTACAAATGGTACCCATATTATGAAACAATGTAGCCACACAGAAGTATATGTGGATCAGTACTTCTAAAATGTATTGAGTATGTAGGGGTGAATGCAATAAGTAAAATTGATTTCATACGTAATTTTAAAACATGCATGCTAAGTGTAAGTAGACTTACCAATAGGCTAGAATAAACTGAAAACTAAAATATTCTAAAGCATGAGTGAAAAACATACTCTGATAAAATGGTGAATCTCTACACTTAGTTTTTGTAAATCTATACTTTAAGTATATAAGTAGAACTGAAGCTGGGATATGGTAAAATATGGCTACTATATGAATACAGAATCTGAAACTACGTGATGGAGACTGACATAACTCAAGAATCTGAGTGTACAATCATAACGAGCACGAATTCGTAAACATACAAAACAACCATAGTCATATACTAAACTTATCTGATTAACTGAATGACTACTAGCTGAATACTGATCATGTGAGACTGAATTGTACTTAGTCTGAATAACTGGACTAAAACTGTAGAATACTATGCATATGAGTTAAATACTATCTAAACAACATGAGATAACTGTGCATAAATATGTGGAAACTGTAATATCTGAGAATATAAGACCAAGCATATAACATGATTCTGAAATAGTCTTTAAACTAAAATATTAAAATACTGATAACTAAATAATTGATAACTGTATGTTATGGTCAAGAAAACCTAAAAATGAACTGAGTTCTGAACAGAATACTGAAACTAAAATTGTGGGAGTTATCATCTAACCAACATACCCCAATTATAGACTAATTTAGGGTCCAACCAGTAACCCCAGTTGGAAGGGTGTTAGCATAGTGCCACGGGTTACTAGCAGTAGCTGGGTCAACCCTAATCTGGCAGAAAAACTCATGAGATATATATGATTATGTAAGCCCCAGTCTGGCAGGAAGACGATTTACCCTACACTGGCTATGTAGTTCTATAACTCAGGGACTGCTACTAAGAGTCAAACTCTCTACTGGCAGGAATGCCCTTATCCCTTGGTTAGCTCGGTGTTGAATCCTACTCCTAACTGATTCAACACTGAACTGATCACTGAACTATACTAGGCTTGACTGAACTTACACTGATTCTGTTGACTGACCGAATGCTACTATTCGAGATACTATGGAATTGTTTTATTTTGATTGGAGACTAGATAAACATCTAAATTTTGAATATTCAATACCCTTAGGACTCGATAGAATAGATAATAAGGACATATGAGAGCATTTGAGACCATAATAAGTAAGCATTATTTAAAGAAACCCATCACTTGGGCATTTCATCATACACATGGAGATTAGTATATTAACATGGGACAATCCTTCAAACACACGGAGATCATGATCTTGAACATGAGAATATCTCAAACATGGGAGCATAGCATAATTACATAACTAAAATCGTGAATTTAGGAATTCACAAGAAATTCGCTTGAAATAGGACATGGGTGTTTAGTAATACATGTAAAGACTATAGCTTGCACATAAAAATGTCTTTAAAAATGGGTGAACAATAGAGTTACATGAAAAAATTCATAACTTGAGGATTCATCTTGAAATTGATTGAACATGATATGGGAATTTCATCAAACATATGGAAAGCATGAATTTAAAACATGAGAATGTTGTGAAAAATCATGAATTTAGGATCTATCATGGAATTCACTTGAATAAAGCATGGAAAACTCAAATTCATAGCATGGGAAATTCAAAATCTTGCATGGAATCACACATGGGCTGAAATTAATTAAAATCACCATGAAAACAAGTAATTCAATTTGTCTTGAATATTTAAAATAATATAATGATCGAAATATTTATTCTTTAATTAAAATAAAAGGGTTTTGGGCTCCATGGGTGAAAGAGGACCCATGGATGAACTCCCACATACCTTAATAGATTATTTGAAATTGAAAGCCTGACTTGGAAAACCTTGGAAATGTTATTAAAAGCTTTTTATTGAACTTCTTGGATTAGGAACCTTAATTTCTTAATTGTATTGAAGAAACTTTGATGAAGTTATTGGTGTTCTTGAGGGGGCTAGGGTTTTCTTGGAGAGAAAAAGATGAGAAATCATATATCTAATACTTTTGGGGGCTGAAATTAAGTGTTATGGCCGGATTTGGGTAAGGGGAAGTAACCAAAGTGCCCCTAGACCCTTTAGGAACTGAAATAGTGTGTGACGGTTGACATTGAGTCGCATCGCTAATCGCGTTGATGACTGGCGCGTCGCATCCCAATTGCATCGGTTTACTGCATCTCACAAAAAATACCATAACTTTTTGCCGGGTATCGGATTATGACGAAATTGGTATCGTTGGAAAGCTAATTCAATTATTTATAATTTGGTGGGTCTTGAGCTGCAAAATTCTATGTATATAAAGAGTTATACGTGTTTAAAGTAGACCCTTGTAGAATCGAATACCAAACTTTCGACGAATCAAAGACTCTATGCTTAACTTTGTTCTAAGTGATTCTTATGAATATTTTTACCTCAAAAGTACATTAAACACGAGGATAACGATCATGAAACTTATATTCACATAGGGATCATTTATATTATAGCTTTTACACGTAGGAACGACTGTTCATAATCTAGCCCAAAAATATGGGGTGTTATATTTAAAGACTTCATCTGGATTCTAACAGTTGAAGCTCTTCATATCCTATTTAGACATGTGTGTCTTGTCAACAATATTTTCTAGATCTAAAGGATATGAAGAGTTGTTTGCAAAACTTGAACTTTAAAAAAATAGATATATGTTACAGCGGTTATCATAAGTTACAGGAACAAAAGTTAAAAAATATCAGGACTTCTCCACCGTTTAAATTATTTTATAACATAATTGTAGTCTTATTACAGTATAAATGAGGTAATAATAATAATAGTTCACATGTTGATGGTCTTATTTTGATAAAGTGTTTGTAGTATACCTTAATAAAGCTTCATTTAAATCAATTCTCAACTATTTGATTATATTTGTTGCATCTCAATCCCACAACATCAAAGAAATTATGTTGTTGTCAACCAACACTTTTAAGTTGTAGTTTGTACCTTAAAAGAGTTATTAGTTGTAAATATTGTAAGTTTGTTTATGAAATAGTTTACATAAGTATGCATAATGATCATACCTATGTCTCACGGAGTTGTATTTGCATGCAAATTTTACAATAAAACTCTTTGTTAACTTTATTTGAGCTCTATTTGCATGATAAATAAGACCATCCATGATCTAACTCTAGGTATACAATCTTTGCCACAATTCAATAATTCTGAGCATAGAAATTGAATATACAACTACTCTGTACGAAAATATAGTTTAAAATTGTATTGAATTAAAACATTTAAAATTAGATACTTACAGGAAATCAAAATTTGAGTAATTTATTATGAGCTTTCTCCATGCACAAAAGCAATTATGTTTCTTTTGCTATCATGAGATACGTTAATAAAATCAAGAATAAACTTTTAATTTGTAATAATCATAAATACATGATGTAACTGATAGAAACCTAAAGCAAAAATTATCAATTTGAGAAAGATTTGAGTTGATTCAATGGTTGAAAGTGTGTCAAGTTCTCCTAACTAAATATTATTCTACAAATTTAATCATATTTGTAAGAATTTGCTAATTGTACAGTGAATTGAATTATAGAATAAGCACAGAATTAGTTAACCTCCAAATCAGTGTGATCTAATCAACTGCATGACGATGACGATAGGCTTTTTATTGACTTCCTTCAAACATGACGTGATCTATTCAACAAAATAGGCCAAAAAAGTTGTTGAAATGTTGTTGTTCCTATAGGTACTATAGGATTAGGCACATGAATATAAATAAGTATTTTTTAATTTAATTATGGCAAGCTTACTCAATCTCATATTTTAATGTTCGTGATCATCCGGACACTATCATCTTGTTTGATAGACTGTACGTCTCCATAACTCATAATTTTATCAATAATATCTACAACAATAATATTTGATCAAAGAAATTCATGCAAAATTTATAATCATTGAAGTCAGAATAAAGCAAGATTATTGGGTTGGCATTTTAATATTAATTGTATGCAATATTATTATGCATTATATTTGCATTGAAACATTTGTCTTGCAACTCTTTATTCATTGCCCCATAGTATAGCAACAAATTTCTAACCTTTTATTCTTTATGTGCAAATTACTTGCACATTACTTTATGACAATAAGTGTTCATAATAAGGAAAAGACTTGATCTTTTGGTTGTTGCACTTTCCTTTGCACGATAGTGGATTTTGAGAGAATGAATGTGCAATTATTTTGTATAACTCCAATAACCTATAATCCATTATTTTATCTCTTTATGTCTTGTAACTCATATAACATATGTAACCTCAAATTTATTCATCTACCTCACTTAATATTCATGTTGGGTTCAAAATCGAGAGGGCGTCATGCAGAGTTTAAAGTTTGTCAATCATAAAGATGATAATTCAGACGACAAAGAAAAACATACTAAAGAACATATTATTGGTATGATTTGGCCAATTGGACTACATATTAAAAACTAATTCAAAAAACATAAAAACTTATTGAGATATTAATTTCCCCCTAAACAAGACTCTTTAAAGCCTAATGTGAGTGTTATTGTGTTGTATGAAAAGAGGGGTATTTTATTTATTGAGATTCAAATCATTCCTTCAAGAAAGAGGTTAGCCAAATATGGAAGAGTTTTATATTTTTTTTTTAGTAAAAGTAAAAGTAATTATCATATTACTTTTATTTTTCTTCAATATAAAACTAATACTCAAATTTGAGAAGAAAATCAGGGCAAAAATCCTAATAAATCTCCTTCTCCTGGCTTGATTTTCTTCACTTGATCCGCCTTCTTCACATGCATGATCTTCGTTCTTCACATAATTTTCGTCACTGCTACTTGCCATGGTTAAAAATAAGGTTTAAAATATTGTGATTAAAAATAGATTAAAAATTAATATTTTATTTTTATTTTTAAAGATGCAGCAATGAGGATGTTGAAAATATAGTTGAAACTTCTTCTCTATATGTAGCTGAACAAAATCTTCATTATCATCAAAGTGCTTGCAGTTATAACTAAAATCGCCTTCATCCTGTCTTCAACCCATGAATGAACCATACACTCTGATTCCACTTGTTGGGTTCAAAATCTAGAGGGTGTCATGCGGAAAGCTAATAATTTGCAAATCACAAAAATGATAATTCAGACGACACATAAAATGATAGTAAAAAGATATATTATTGATATTATCTGACCAATTAGCCTACATATTAAAAATTAGTATTATTGAAAAAACATAAAAAAAATATTTGGGAGAAATGTCCCCCCTAAACAAGACTCTTAAAAGACTACATTGTGGATGATATTGTATTGCTGTATAAGAAAAGAGGTCTTCTATTTATAAAGGTCCAAAGTATTTCCTTAAAAAAAGAGGTTAGCCAAATATAGAAGAGTTTTATATTTTTATTTTAGAAAAAGTAAAAGTAAAAGTAATTATGGTATTACTTTTATTTTTCTTCAATAGAAAATTAATACTCAAATTTGGTAAGAAAATCAGGAAAAAAATCCTAACTATCCACTAATCCCTCATTTACTAGATGGAAGAATACTACACCTATATAAATGATGTTCTCTTCCATGTGTTAAAAAAAGACCCCAAGGCCGTAGCCCCCCATATATATATATATATATATATATATATATATATATATATATATATATATATATATATATATATATATATATATATATATAAAGTGTGCACCAAGAACACGATCATATGGACCCCCAACGTCGGCAAACATGGTTTATAGTGCTTGTCCTCCCGGGACTTACACCTTTACGGTCAGCTACACAATTCCCTTGAAGCACATTAAAACAGTTGCACATAAACCAACCATTAACCAAGTAGTCTTTCATTAGGGCATTTACGAACTTGGTATCATCATACCAATTATGTCAAACCAAAATCCTTTAACCAAATTGACTCCGAAGTTCTATTTAAATTCCAATCCATGGCCACCAAGGCCATTCCAAAAACATATTTATGCATTTATCTTTTAATACAATGTAATGGGTTCAACACACGTTAAACCATGCAATTATCTATATTCAAAACCATGATTATAAAGTGGGTTGAGGTTAATTCCATTATCAAGTCAAAATTTCACCAATTAGGGAAAACTCAAATCCCCCATTTCAATCATTTAAAATATGCACAAATTTAATCCTAAAAATATTAACTTAAAGCATAAATAATCAATTTTAAACATGGGACAAGTAATTCATACAATAACAATAAAAAAACCCTCAACTTCAATTTCAAACCCATCATTTAAATCACATGAATAAGACATAAATTAATGCTATAATATAAAAATACAAGTTAAGGATGAGCAACATGCCTAAAATACACAAGGAATTGAAGACAATTTGGAGTTTGGAGCCCAAAATAGTGTTTTTTTGAAAAACCCTTGAGTTTTCTTGGGTTTTGAGTTTAAGTGAGTATGAATGGTGTTTTGTTCTTTCAAAATTGAAAGCAAAGGGTTATTTTATGTTATAAGGTCGTGCAAGGGGTAAAATACCAAAAACCCCTCACCCCAAGTGAATAAAACAAAAACTGGATAAAATTAAAACATCAGCGTGGCACGCTGCTATGATGGAGGGTAGCCTCTGTGCCACGCCTTTAGCGTAGAGGCTAACCTCCTTAGCATGCCAATATAGCGAACCCTCACTACCTCGGGGTTCCAACATGGCCTCAAACCCCTTCTAAAAATTTCTAAACTTTTCCAAAACCCTCTTTTAGCATTTTTAAACATAATCCAAGTAAAAAATGTATGCTACACACGCGGGGGGTCAAAAATAAAATCGTTGAAATTTTATGGGGTCCTACATTATCCCCCCTTTAGATCATCATCCCTAACTGATAAGTTAGGACACCTTTAGTATGAGAATTGCGAGAATACATTAGAATCAAATGACAAGTTCGGAATGCGACAAAAGGGAAACAAAACTCAAAACCTTAAGCACTTTCATTTAACCCGGGAAACAAGAATAGGTACTTGACTTTCATATCTTCTTCAGTTTCTCATGTAGCTTCTTCCACCATTTGATTCCTCCAAAGAACCTCCACCTAAGCTATGTCCTTTGTATTTAATTTTCGAACTTGTCTATCCAATATCTCAATCGAGACTTTCTCATAAGACAAAGAATTTGAAACACTAATAATCTCAATGGGAACTATCAAAGAAGGATCGCCCACACACTTTTTTAGCACTGACACATGGAAAATAGGATGAATAGAAGCCAAATTCACAGGCATTCATAAGAAACATTGTCAATTCTGCTCATAATTTGATGTGGGCCAAAATAACAAAGACTGAGCTTCCCCTTGTTTCCAAAATCATGACTCTTTTCATAGGAGACACCTTCAAGAATGCCCAATCACTAAATTCAAACTCCAACTCTGTTCGCCTTATATCTGCATAAGACTTTTGGCAACTTTGAGAGTCTTAAGTCTTTCTCTAATCACCTTTACCTTCTCCATGTTTTGGTAAACCAAGTCAGGACCAAATAACCTAGTCTCACCTACCTGAAACTATCCAATAAGAGACCTACATCTCCTACCATAAAGAACCTCAAAAGGAGCTATTTAGATGTTAGAATGATAATTGTTATTGTAAGCGAACTTAATAAGAGGCAAATGGTCAACCCAACTACCTTTAAAATTGATCACACAGGCCCTTACCATATCCTCCAAGGTATGAATAGTATGTTCTGCTTGTCCATCCATTTGAGGGTGGAAAGTATTTCTAAGGTTCACCTAAGTACCCAAACCTTTCTGAATACATGCTAGAAATAAGATGAAAACTGCCTACCTCGGTCTGAAATGGTGGACACTGGCACACCATGCAACTTTAATATTTCTTAAATGAATAACTTAGCATAATCCTCTCCTAAATAGTTAGTACTCACAGGCAAAAAGTGAGCAGACTTAGTAATCCTATCTATAATAACCCAAATAGAATCATACTAATTTAAAAATCGTGGAAGACTCGTAACAAAATATATATTGATTATCTCTCACTTTCATATAGGAAAATCTATCTCTTGAGACGTGCTACCAGGCCTTAAATGTTCAACCTTGAGTTGCTGATAAATCATACACTTAGCCATAAGGTTCGCCACATCCTTCTTTATACTATTCCACCAGTAGATTTCCTTTAAGTCATGATACATCTTTGTAACTCCCCGAAAAACGGGTCCCAGAGCACCACACAGTGCTTAAGGCTACGAGTAGCCCCAAGCTAACCCGTTGAGCCATTTTTATTCAGTTCAACACAAATCAACAGGGTTTCCATAAATAACCCTCAAATACCAACAGAGTAATCATCATCCAAGAATAAAAGAATTTCAAAAAGATAACAAAATATGACTTATTAGTCAACTCCCAACATCTATACTAGTCTGACAAGCCTCTAAGAAAATTAATAAAACCAGCCAACCATTGAGACATGCCCCAACTGACTCATACTCAGTTATCAAATGTAAACGATTCCGTGAAACCAACATCAGACATCACGTCCTCAGAACATGAGGACTCACCACAACAGAGAGTGTAGAATAGCATGCCCGAAGAATCACTGTCAAACCTAGTACTGAGCACCTGAACCTACATTCTGAGAAAATACAGCCCACATCCAAAGATGTGGGTCAGTACCATGGAAAGGAACTGAGTATATGGGGTGTATACAATTGTATAAACACCATCATCATAAATATTTATAAGAAATATGCAGGATGTATGAAAAACTCACATAGCCCGAAGAAAATCATCAAAATCATAAGAGGATGAAATAAGTATAATAACACATGTGAGTCATCATATAATTTGTCAATCACTTTCAGTTCATTAAGAATATCAATTCTCATAATGTAAATATCATTTAAATCTTTTGAAAGAATAACTTTCACAATTCCATTTTTAAATCACTTCACCATTCACCATAGACACAAGAAAACACACACATTGGGAGATCCAATAACCTACATAAACCATGTGAGCTACATGAAGTCCAACGTACAACCCATGTTGGAGAGAGTCGTCCTATCCTTGCCATCGGAGTAGGACTATCGATATCAAATCCACACAAAATAGTGATCACTATATAAATCAGCCTCAGGCTCACTCCTACGGGGGCATGTAGTTCTAGGGAAGTAAGGTCGCTTTATACCTCCCACTCGATGCTAAATATTTCTTCCGGACTTAGCTTAGATCATTTCAAAGACAGTCCACAACAAAATGATTTCAGTAATATATAAATATACATTAGAGCCATCATGCTTCCCATCTATCAAAATCAACCACGTTGTGGATTTTTTTCACACTCGAGTTCAAAACAACTCCATTAATACCAAAAGATCAAATCATTCAAAATATCTCAAATATTCAACATCAACGTGCTCATAACACACACTTTCTCAAAAAAAACACAATTTTCAATGGGGATTCACGACCCAAATATCAAAATCATGATAAATATCATTCAAGATTCATGCTTTATATCTCCAAACATGTAAATTCATATTTCAAAATCATAAACATCAAGATTTCATAATAATCATCATAATATATGAGTTCATGCTTCAAATTTGTAAAAATCAAATAAAAATCATGCCTTTGTAAAGAAAATTACTTTTGGGCACAAGAACGAAAGAGAGTTCTTGTTGAAAAACCCCACATACCTTGAATGATGAACTTTAGATTGATACTCATTTTTGAGATATTAATCGTGCCTTTGAATGATGGTTCTTGGAGTTCTTGAACTAGGAACTTGGAATCTTGAATAAATTTGCAGAATTAATGGTGAACTTTGGAGGTTCTTGAAGTTGGATGTAGGAGCTTAGGGTTTTATTTTTGAGGGAGTTTGATGAAATATAACATATAATACTTCTAATAGGCTTTAATATAGGGTTTGGATGGATTTTGGGTGAGGGGGAATGACCAAAACGCCCCTAAAAATCAAATAATTCTCGAATCTGTCCTTTGGTGGACTATTTTGATAGTCTGAAGTAGATCAACCATAAAGTTTTACTCCGATATCCAAATTGGATGAAACAAATTTCATTAGAAAGAGGACTCTCATATCTTTCCGTTGATATATAGTATCTCACTCAGATCATTGTGTACAAAGAGTTATGATCGTTTGAAATTGACCCAAAAATTTACTTTTGATAGGCTGAAGTAGATCGACCATAACATTTTGCTCCGATAGAAAAATTGGATGAAACTAATTTCAATGGAAAGAGGACTCATAGAGCTTTCCGTTGATATATAGTAGATCACCCAGATCATTATGTACAAAGAGTTATGATCATTTAAAATTGGAACAAAAATACGCTAGGCCTCAGTACTTTTTCCTGCATGTTTTACTGTTCACTACTATTCTCGGTTCGATCGGAATGTTGATAACTCATCGCTCGGGTGTCCGTTTTGGAGATCCACATATCATTGGAAATCTTATTTGATACTCTACGCAATGGTGGGTCATAATCTAAGACATTCCGGATGGAAAATTTATAATTCATTCTAGAAGATAGAACCCAACACGTTTACGCATAAAATTTCAATGAAAAATTTCCCGGGGTATTACATCATCCCCCTTGGAAACATTCATCCTCGAATGACGCTAGACATGCCAAGATTAGATAGGGAATAGAGCATACATCTGAAACCATTCATCCTCGAATGACGCTAGATATTTCAAGATTAGATAGGGAATAGAGCATAGAACTGAAACCATTCGTTAAACTCATCACCACATCGTTTCTCACTCCGAATGCAACATAAAATGCATAAATTCAAGAAACTACAGCTGAACACATAATAAATGACAGCTGAACTGCTGCAATTTTTATCAAAAGTGCATGATTTAGGAAAGAACGGTACCTTCGTCTTGATTGGAGTTCGCGGAAAATAGGTGCGGGTACTTGAATCGCATATCCGCCTCAACTTCCCAAGTTGCACCCTCAACAAATTGGTTTCGCCACAACACCTTGACCAAGGGAACTTCTTTGTTCCTTAGTCTTCGGACACTGAAATCAAGAATCTCAACAGGAATCTCATCAAAAGAAAGATTTTCTTGAATGTCAGCACTCACAGAGGAATCCACTACCACAACATCGCTAATATGCTTTCTAAGTATGGAGACATGGAATATTGGATGAAAAAAGGACAACTCGGAGGTCAACTCGACCTTATAAGCTACCTTACCAACACGGCTAAGAATTTTGTAGGGACCAACATAACGGGGACTAAGCTTCCCCTTCTTTTTGAATCTCTTCACCCCCCTCATGGGTGAAATTTTTAGATACATTAGGTCACCAACTTCAAACTCAAGGTCTCTCCTTCTAACATCCGCATATGACTTCTGACGACTCTGCACAGTTTTTAACCTTTCCCTAATAAACTTAACTTTTTCCATAGCCTTAAATACTGAATCAGGACCACTCACAGCTGCTTCACCCACCTCGAACCAACCTATGGGTGCTTCCTCCCATATAAGGCTTCAAACAGAGCCATGCCGATACTAGAGTGGAAACTATTATTGTAAGCAAACTCTATCAATGATAAGTGATCATCCCAACTTCCCTTAAAGTCAAGTGCACAAGCTCTCAACATATCCTATAAGGTCTGGATGGTTCGCTCAGCCTGACCATCGATCTGCAGATGAAAAACAGAACTCAAAAGTATTTGAGTACCAAGACCCTTCTGAAAAGCTTTCCAAAATTACGAAGCGAATTGAGTACCCCTATCTGAAATAATAGACAAAGGAACTCCATGCAGTTTGACTAGCTCTCGGATATACAATCTAGCGTAATCCTCAGCAGTATATAAAGTATGAAAAGGCAAGAAATAAGCAGACTTAGTCAACCTATCAACCACAACCTAAATGGAATCATGATGGCATCCGGAAGGAGGTAAACCAATCATGAAGTCCATATTTATCTCTTCCTATTTCCAGGTGGGACTACTAAACTCTTGCATCATACCACCGGGTCTTTGGTGTTCAACCTTAACCTGTTGGCATGTTGCACACTTAGCTACAAACGCTGCTATATCTTTTTTCATGCCACTCCACCAATAGATTTCTCACAAGTCTCGGTACTTCTTGGCGGCACCAGGATGAATAGAATATCGCTCCCCGTGCGCTTTGGCCATAATTCTCTGTCTCAGATCATCAACATTCGGGACACACAATCTACCCTTTAATCTCAACACACCATCTCCCCCTTGGGAGAAAACCTCTACTTTTTGGTCCTTGACTGACTCCTTTAGTCGGACCAAACTAGTATCTAAGTATTGCTTTTCCTTCACTTCCGAAACTAAGAAGGATTCGGAATTACTCTGAACCCTATACTACCTTCAGCAGAGTCAAACAACCTAACCCCCAATCTAGCCAAACGATGTACATCACGAGCCAACTCTTTTTTACCTTCTACCATATGCGAAACACTACCCATAGACACTCTACTTAGGGCATCCGCCATAACATTGGCCTTGCCCGAATGGTACAACACACTTATATCATAGTCTTTTAACAATTCTAACCATCGTCTCTGCCTAAGATTCAATTCTCTCTGGGTAAACACATACTGTAGACTCTTATGATCAGTGAAAACATCAACATGGACACCATACAAATAGTGTCTCTAGATTTTCAAAGCAAACACAACAGCAGCCAACTCAAGGTCATGGATGGGGTAATTTTTCTCATGGGGTTTCAATTGTCTAGAAGCATAAGCTATCACCTTACCCTTCTGCATCAATACGCAACCCAACCCAACTCTCAAAGCATCATAATACACCACAAAACCATCAACACCATCGGTCAAAGTCAAAACAGGGGCTGAAGTGAGGCGAGTTTTCAGCTCCTGAAAACTCTTCTCACAAGATTCGGACCACAAGAACTTCACTTTTTTTTTGGGTCAACCGAGTCATAGGAGACGCTATAGAGGAGAAACTCTCAAAAAAATGGCGGTAATAGCCAGCTAAACCCAAGAAACTTTGGATATCAGTCGGAGAAATAGGTCTAGGCCAATTTCTAACAGCTTCGGTGTTTTGGGGATCAACTCTAATACCCTCGAAAGAAATGATATGACCCAGAAAAGAAACTGACCTTAGCCAAAACTCACACTTACTGAACTTGGCAAACAACTTTTGATCTCCAAGGGTTTGCAAGACAGTTCGAAGATGATCAAAATTTTCATCCTCACTACGACAATACACCAATATATCATCGATGAACACTATGACAAACATATCCAGATATGGTCTGAACACTCGATTCATGAGGTCCATGAAAGCTGCTGGGGAACTCGAAAGTTATAACAAGAAACTCAAAATGTCCATAACGAGTTCGGAAAGCAGTTTTTGGGATGTCACACTCTTTAACTTTGAGTTGATGATAGCCGGAACGAAGGTCTATCTTTAAGAAATAACTTGCACCTTGCAATTGGTCAAACAAATCATATATTCTTGGAAGGGGGTACTTATTTTTGATGGTGACTTTATTCAGTTGGCAATAATCAACGCACATATGCAAAGAGCTATCTTTCTTTCTTACAAACAACACAGGAGCACCCCAAGGAGAAACACTGGGCCTTATGAAACCCTTATCTAATAAATCTTTGAGTTGCTCTTTCAACTCCTTAATTTCTATAGGGGTCATATGGTGAGGAGGAATAGAAATGGGCTGAGTATCGGGAAGAAGGTCAATCCCGAACTCTATCTCTCTATTAGGAGGTATCCCTGGGAGATCATCCAAAAAGACATCAGAAAACTCATTGACGACGTTAACAACCTGGAGAGTTGGAGTCTCAGACTTAGTGTCTTTGACTCTAACCAAAGGGTAAATACACCCCTTGGAAATAAGCTTTCTAGCTTTGAGGTAAGAGATAAAATAACTTTTCGGTGATGCAGAATTCCCAGACCACTCAAACACGGATGCACCCGGAAACTGAAACTTGACCACTCGAGTTCGACAATCAATAGAGGCATAAGAAGAATACAACCAGTCCATACCCAGAATCCCATCAAAATCTACTATGTCTAACTCAATCAGATCAACCAACAAGACTCTATGAAGAACGGTAACAGGACACTTTTTATACACTTTCTGGGCAACAATCAAATCACCCACTGGGGTAGAAACTAGGATAGGCTCAGGAATAATCTCAGGACTCATTTCAAAATTCACAGCAATCAAAGGTGTAACATATGAGAAACTGGATCCAGGATCCAACAAAGCATACACATCAAATTAAAATATACGAAGCATACCAGTAACAACATCGGGAGAGTCCTCTTGTTCCTGGAGGGACGGTAAAGCATAGAATCTATTCTGGTGCTGCTCGCTAGCATTGCTAGAAGAGGCGCCCTAAGATGGGGCTGGGCGAGTCACTGGAACTGGAGCACTAACAGTCTGAGTCTGGGTCTAAGGGCGATAGTCACGATGCCCTTGTTCATCCTGTGGACAATCTCTAACTCTGTGACCCATGTCACCACACCAGAAATAACCCCTCTTCTCACCCCAACGCTCACCTGAATAAGACCTACCACACTTAGGACACAAGGGACGATTTGGCTTACTGCCAGCACTGTACTGGGACCTAGATGCATATGACCTATTACCTTGCTCTTGCCTACCTCTAGGAACGAGAGCACTAGTAGATGACGGTGCTGGCATAGACGAACGATCCTGATACTGACAGCGAATCCCTCCCTATAATCTAGTCTGACCTTGTTTGTGCTGCTCAAACCTAACTTTCTTATTTTCTCTCATTCTATCTCTCTCCGTAATCTTTTCTACCTCAATCTATTAGGCATGAGTCATCAGCCTAGAAAGATTCATCTCACTGTTCAGCATAGCAGACCTACACTCCTTAACCATATAACTAGACACTCCAGTCACAAACTTACTCATACTAGCCCGATTATCAGCCACTAAGTCAGGAGCATACTTGGCCAACTGATTAAACTTTAGACAGTACTCTTTAACAGTCATAGAGCCCTGTCGCAGGTTCATAAACTCTTCCACCTTCGCCTCCCTCATCTCCAAAGGGAATAACTTATCTAGGAATATATCCTGGAACTCTTGCCAAGTTGTAAGGATAGCTCCCTAACCTCTACCTTTCCTCCAAGCAACAACCCAGTCATAAGCAAGGTCTTTCAATCTATACACGGCCAACTCCCCACTATGTTCCTCAGATACATGCATCACCTGAGTAATCTTCCGTACTTCCTCTAAAAAAACCGTGGATCCTCATCAGACTTGGACCCATAGAATTCCGGTGAATTCATCCGCATGAAGTTATGGATCTTGGTAGCAGCTGAATCACCTCTCTGCTACTGTGGAGCTAGGGCTGGGTTGGCCTGAACATTTGCAGTAACAACTTAGGCCAGCGCATGAAAGGCTGCTTGAAATTCAGTATGATATATATTTTTATTCAATGGGTCAGCGGGTTGAGGTTGCTGACCATTATTATTTCTTCTCACTCGATGTGGAGGCATATTTCTGAAAGAGGAGAGCATGAATCAATAACAGAGAGAGACACTTTAAGCACAATAGACTTTTGAAAGAAAGAATCACACTTTTTCCTAAAACGTCTTGTAGCCTCTTGCTCATAGATGTGGCGCACTACACACCTATGATGAAGAATCTACTTAATGCAGCTTGTCAGACTCCCTAGGACACCTTAAAACCTTAGGCTCCGATACCAAGTTTGTAACACCCCTAAAAATGGGTCCCAGAGCATCACACGGTGCTTGAGGCTACGAGTAGCCCCAAGCTAACCCTTTGAGCCATTTTCATTCAATTCAACACAAATCAACGGGGTTTCCATAAATAACCCTCAAATATCAACAGAGTAATCATCATCCAAGAATAAAAGAATTTCAGAAAGATAACAAAACATGACTTATTAGTCAACTCCTAACTCAGAAAATCAATAAAACCAGTGAGCCATTGAGACATGCCCCAATTGACTCAGACTAAGTTATCAAATGTAAACGATTCTGTGAAACCAACATCAGACATCACGTTCTCAGAACATGAGGACTCACCACAACAGAGAATGTAGAACAGCGTGCCTGAAGAATCACTATCGAACCTGGAACTACGCACCTGAACCTATATTCTGAGAAAATGTAGCCCACATCCAAAGATGTGGGTTAGTACCGTGGAAAGGAACCGAGTATATGGGGGTGTATGTAGTTGTATAAACATCATCATCATAAATATTTATAAGAAATATACAGGATGTATGAAAGAATCACATAGCCCGAAGAAAATCATCATAATCATGAGAGGATGAAATAAGTGCAATAACACATGTGAGTCATCATATAATTTATCAATCACTTTTAGTTCATCAAGAATATCAATTCTCATAATGTAAATATCATTTAAATCTTTCGAAAGAATAACTTTCACAATTCCACTTTCAAAATCACTTCACCATTCACCATAGACACAAGAAAACACACACACACACACAGGGAGATCCTATAACCAACATAAACCATGTGAGCTACATGGAGTCCAATGTACAACCCACGTTAGGGAGAGCCATCCTATCCTTGCCATCGGAGTAGGACTATCGATATCAAATCCACACAAACTAGTGATCACTATATAAATTACCCTCAGGCTCACTTCTACGGGAGTATGTAGTTCTAGGGAAGTAAGTTTGCTTTACACCTCCCACTCGGTGCTAAAGATTTCTCCCGGACTTAGCTCAAATCATTTCAAAGAGAATCCACAACAAAACAATTTTAGTAATATATAAATATACATCGGGAACCATCATGCTTACCATCTATCAAAATCAACCACGCTGTGAATTTATTTCACACTTGAGTTCAAAACAACTCTAATAAGACTAAAAGGTCAAATCATTCAAAATATCTCAAATATTCAACATCAACGTGCTTATAACACACACTTTCTCAAAAAAAACACAATTTTCAATGGGGATTCACGACCCAAATATCGAAATCATGATAAATATCATTCAAGATTCATGCTTTATATCACCACACATGTAAATTCATCTTTCAAAATCATAAACATCAAGATTTCATAATAATCATCATAAGATATGGGTTCATTCTTCAAATTCATAAAAATCAAATAAAAATCATGCCTTTGTAAAGAAAATTACTTTTGGGCACAAGAACGAAAGAGAGTTCTTTTTGAAAAATCCCACATACCTTGAATGATGAACTTTAGATCGATACTCATTTTTGAGATGTTAATCGTGCCTTTGAATGATGGTTCTTGGAGTTCTTGAACTAGGAACTTGAAATCTTGAATAAATTTGCAAACTTAATGGTGAACTTTGGAGGTTCTTGAAGTTGGATGTAGGAGCTTAGGGTTTTCTTTTTGAGGGAATTTGATGAAATATAACATATAATGCTTCTAATAGGCTTTAATATAGGGTTTGGACGGATTTTGGGTGAGGAGGAATGACCACAACGCCCCTAAAAATCAAATAATTCTCGAATCTGTCCTTTGGTGGACTGTTTTGATAGTCTGAAGTAGATCAACCATAAAGTTTTAGTCCGATATCCAAATTGGATGAAATCAATTTCATTAGAAAGATAACTCTCATATATTTCCGTCGATATATATTATCTCACCCAGATCATTGTGTACGAGGAGTTATGATCGTTTGAAGTGGACCCAAAAATTTACTTTTGATAGGCTGAAGTAGATCGACCATAACATTTTACTCCAATAGACAAATTGGATGAAACCAATTTCACTGCAAATAGGACTCATAGAGCTTTCCGTTGATATATAGTAGATCACCCAGATCATTATGTACAAGGAGTTATGATCATTTAAAGTTGGAGCAAAAATACGCCAGGCCTCAGTACTATTTCCTGCACGTTTTACTGTTCACTACTATTCTCGGTTCGATCAGAATATTGATAACTCGTCGCTCGGGTGTCCGTTTTGGAGATCCACATATCACTGGAAATCTTATTCGATACTCTACGCAATGGTGGGTCATAATCTAAGACATTCCAGATGGAAAATTTATAATTCATTCTAGAAGATAGAACCCAACTCGTTTATGCAAAAAATTTCAACGAAAAATTTCCCGGAGTATTACAATCTTGGTAAAATTTAGATGAATTTTCTATCTAGACTTATGAGCCTCCGCAAAAATCTTTTCCCGTAGCCCATCAACACCAAAAATACATTTGCCTTGATACCTCAAGATGCCATCTCTCTCAATCTCGAAATCCATAACCTTATGTTGACCCACATTATCCTTGATCTACATAAGTATGAGATACAAAGCCCGCTTCTCCTCCATTTTAGCACTACATGATAATTTAACCATATAATGCCCTAGGCTATGGTCTCTAAAAATTTCTTGACTTTTGCCATCACTGCCTAGGCAACAAATTATATGATGCATCATTATGACTCATCAAGAGTCGTATAGTGCCAATCGTAGCTTAAATAGTTTGGTTGCCCAAAGTTTCTGTCTTGAGTATGACTGGACCCTCACAAGTTGTGGTTACTCAATGAGTGTGTAAGGTAGGACTCATGTCCTACCAGTGAGATGGCCCTTTGTTACTGTCATGGTCACGATTGAATTCTCGTGAGTCATAAGTTTTGGTCAGAAGTCACAAGGTAGGACTCGTAACCATACCAGTATGGTGGCCCTGTGTTGCTGCCCAAACCATGAGTCAAGGTGATGACTCGCGACTAGTGACCACAAGTCGTTACTTGACCTGTAATGACTGGATGCTATTTTTCTGCATATCTTTATTAAGGGTATTATGGTCTTTTCCTTCCATCCCATTATTTTTACATGATTTAAAACCCTTCTTTTGGCCCTATTTCTATTAGTTAACAAACATAAGCATTACTCTTTTCTCTCTAACTTCCAAAATCAAGAGCAAAGCTAGGGTTTCAAGGGCTTAATTGTCTAAGCTTCAAATTGTGGTTTTGTTCCAAATTACTTGGTGTTTTAGACTTGTATCTCTTCTCTAAAAAGACTTGTATTTTTCATTATGGTATGCAAGGTTTTATATTCATATGTTTTTAATGTTTGGCTTTGGAATTGGGTTGAGGGTTTTTAATGGTTATTATTTAAATGGTATTTCCATGGTTTACTCACATTGTTTTATGCTTTGTTGTTGTTGTTGTTGTTGTACTCACATTGTTTTATGCTTTAATTGATGGATTTTGGAACTATTGGGTGCATGAACATGGTGGATGGAATGGGGGTCGTGGATTCCTCCAAAATTATGGTTTTGGGTTTGGAATTGGTATTAACCTTAACACACTTGCATAATTGATTCTGAAATATAGAAAATTACATGGTTTTGCTTACTTTCTAAACTATTGCATTGGATTAATGTTTAAATGAATAAAAATGGTTTTGGAAGGCCTTGGTGGTCATTGTTTGCTTTTAAATGATTTCGAAAGACCTTGGTGGCCATGTATTGGCTTCTAAATTTGAACGTTGGAGTCTATTTGGCTAATTGGTTTGGAATGACATAATGGAATTGACTTGCAAGTTCAATTAGTATGACGATACCATTCGGTAATACCTTAGTGGATGACTCCTTGGTTTAATGGATGGGTTATATGCAAATGTTTTAATTTGGGATTAAATGGGGTTGGGTAGCTCGCTGTGGAGGTGAAGGTCTAGGATAGACCAATATTGGAAACCACATTTGTCGGTGTGGTAGTCTTGGTTACCGTGTACCTAGTACAAATATTATATACATATTTTTTGGAATGACTAGGGTCATGGATTCCCTATCTCTTCCTTGGATTTCTCCAGTTCGTGTGGCTAACACAAAGTGAGGCCATTTCAGTAGGAGAAGCTGAACCCATATAGCTCGTGGGTGCCCTTAGGATGGATAGAGCTACACATTACAGGTTAATAGTTTTAAATCTCATGCTTAAACCTTCTACCCTATCCCAACATTATCTATATATATGTATGAATGTGAACATGTACATGGAGTTTTGGATTATTTTGAAATAATAATAGTCTCTACACGTCTGAAGAGACCCATCCTTCTTTTGCATGAAAAGAACGGGATCACCCCACGAAGAAACACTAGGACAAATGAAACCCTTATCAAAAAGATTCTTTAACTACTCATTTAGCTCCTTTAGTTCAGTCGATCCATCCTATAAGGAGGAATAAAAATTGGACGGGTATCTGGTAGAAGATCAATCCCAAAATCTAATTCCCTATCGGGAAGAATTCCAGGAAGATCATCAGGAAAAATTTCAGGAAATTCATTTGTCACAGGGACAGATTGCAAAGAGGGACTCTCAAAGTTAGAATCCTTAACGCAAACCAAATGATATAGACACCCTTTGGAAATCAACTTTTGAGTTCTAAGTTAGGAAATAAAACTCCCTTTGGGAACTAAGGAACTCCCCTCCGATTCAATCACCGGTTCATTAGGAAAATGGAAACTAACCTTTTGGATCCTACAATCCATAGAAGCATAGCATGAATGAAGCCAATCCATCCCTAAGATTATATCAAAATCTACCATGTCAAGTTCTATCAAATCCACCAATGTCTCCCTATTAAGAATGAACACCACACCACCTCTATGGATCCTTATAGCAATAATAGAATTGCCCATCTGAGTATACAACAATAGAATCACCTATTAGAGTAGACACAAAAAAGGGTTAGAAATACTTTATGGACCAAAACCAAAGTATACAACCATATAAGGGGTCACATATGTAAGGGTAAAAATTGGATCAAGCAAATAATAAACATCATAAGAAAAGAACTGTAACACACTAGTATGAACATCTAGGGATGCCTCAGATTCTTGGCAAGTGAAAAGTGCATAGAGATGATTTCGGTTAGTGTCGGTACCTAAAGTACAACTCTTAGGTGTAGGAGCCAAAGAAGTGACGATGGGAACCTTATTAGCCCTAGTGTCCACCATAGCCATAAGGAAATTCCTCTGCATATGTCCAGGCTAACCATAATTGAAACAGAAGCTCCTTCCCTCCTTTTAATAGTCATGTGAAGCTGCCCACAAAATTAACAAGAAAGATAAGATTGGGTTGTTTAAGCTCCACTAGCATGAGACTGGTCACCCTATGCCTTAGGACCACTGCTAGCCTGAAAACGACGAGCACCTGGAGGCTTAGGAATATGGAGCGCTAGCTGTCAAATATGAATTAAAACTTCCCCAATTCTTCTTCTTGGTCCACTATCTACCATCTCTCCTACTATTTTTCTGATTCACGCCCTGCTCTAAATATTTGAACTTTTTCTTCTGCCTCTCACCCATCTCTTTCTTCTTCTTTTAATCCTATACTTATTGTATATAAACCATAAGCCTATAGATGTCCATATCATTGTTCGACATTGTAACCTTACACTCTAATACCAAGTCAAGGGATAACCCAAAATCAAACTTCCTCATCTTGGATCTCATGTTAGACATCAATTCTAGAGCAGAATAAGATAACTGCTGAAATTTTGGGCGCACTACATCACACTCATCTTGCCCTGCTTCAAGTTCACAAACTCTTCCGCCTTAGCTTCCGTCAACTCCTAAAGAAAGAAGTGATTAATAAAGGCACCCAAAAACTTATACCATACCGCCAAATCAACATCATAACCTCATAGGTATTCCCACTCCTCATACTACTGAAAAGATATATCTTTCAATTCATATGTAGAAAACTCTACACCCTCAAAATCAGTAGCATGCATAACCTTGAAAATATTCTCTATCTCATTTAAAAACCCCTGAGGATCCTCCTCAACCTTAGAGCCTGTAAAGGTTGGGAGATTCAACCTCATGAACTAACCAACCTGGGTTACCTCAGATAAATAAGAAACAGAACCAACATGATTATACTAATGAGACAACGATGTCACCAACTAAGTAAACATATAAATAGACTAAGGAAACTCCACATTAGAGCTATTTCCCTAGGGTGACTGAGCATAAGTGTCACCAGATCGGGAAGTCTGAGAAGGACTAGTAGGGATCTATGGAACCCCACGTGGAGTAGTACAATTAGGAACAGGGACCCTAGACTGAGTCTGCACTCCATACATAGGGTGAGTCCCCTCCACATTTTCCTTAGGTAGGATAGATGGTCCAACAGAGTTTCTATGATCGTCAGATCTTTAGGGAGGCATGATTTGAAATATGAGCAAACCAGTAGTTAGAGAAGTTTCATACCACTAGACTCTATAGCCCAAAATATAACATAATAAAGGGAAATATTCCTTATTGCCTTATAACCTCTTCTTATAAGTGTGGTGCGCTACACTCCCATTAAAGAGACTCTACTCGATACGTCTTTGTGGATACCCAAAAATTCTAAATCGCGCTCTAATACCAAGCTTGTTATGACCTAAATCAGGGCCTAGTCGTGACAGATATCTCAAGCCCACCACAAGTCAGAGAACACCCCCTTAGCCAAACATTCGCAACTTTAAAAAAGAATACAGTGGAAGCCAACCAAATATTAATAAGAAGGATAGATAATCAAATATAGAATCTATGAATCAAAATTAACATCCAACCCACACTTGTCCATAAAAGCCTCTAAAACCAAAAATACTAACTAAGTCGGGACAAGCCACCGACTATGACAAAAGAATCCAAAATGGAATACTAAATAATACTGAAAATAATAAAAAAACTAGCAAAATTTCAAGGCCTTCTGAAATATGGAGGCTCACCACTTCACAGCAGATACACAGGAACATCAAATCACCTAAAACTGTATAGGCAAAATAGAAAATCCTTTGAAGCCTACATCATGAAATGATGTAGCATCCATGGATAATGTAATGTCGTAAGTCTGTACCCCGGATGCTACACGATGCTCAAAATACCGAAGGACCAAAAGCTAACCTATGATTGGTACCTGCTGTAATAACTAAATAATAATACTGTAAAAATATAGAAATTATGTAGAAACTGTCCATAAGGTTCAATACAATAAATAAATACTGAATACGGTATCTCAATACCAACACTGAATATCTGCCTAAAAAATACTCTAGTCTAAATAAGCCTCTAACTGTATGAATAAGTAGTTGATGGGATAAGTCTCCAACAAACTCTGAACTACTAAAATGAACTGAAATGCTAAAGTAATAACCACATCCTCGGACTATGAGGACTCACCACTAACTCTGAATACTGAATATCTCAACAACTAAATATAATGGGGAGTTCGTGCATCTGAACATATGATATAAGATATCATAGCGCAAAAGAAAAGTATTCCTCAGTACTTTGAATATACTGGTATGTAAAGTGAGGTAGGCTGAAATGCATAGGTTCATATGCATGAACAATACTGACTGAATGACATGAGTATAACTGAATGAGAGTACATACATGAACACATAAACTGTAACTGAGGTCACGATAACAATGGACACTGAGTTCTGAATCACTGGTTTGCTAATATTTGAGTTTACTAATACTGTATACTATTAATTGAATAACTGTATTTGGTAGTCCTGATTCTATACAACTGTGCTGAGTTTTGTACTGAACTGAGTGGTTGTATCTAACAGTCCTGATTCTATAGAACTGAACTGAGTTCTATTCTAAAGACTGAAACTTAAACTGTGAGAGGTAATCATCTAATCGACATGCCTCTCTCTGAATTGATTAGGGTCTAACCTGTAACCCCAGCTGGAAGGGTGTCAGTACTATGCCATGGGTAAAGACAAAGTAATTTACCCTCATCTGGCATGTGCTCTGAGTGAGAATGGTGGTACCCTCAACTGGAAGGTTAAAACACCTCATCAACCCTCAACTGGTAGGTTGATGTCTCAACCTACGCTAGCTACATAGTTTTAGAATGCAAGGATTGCTTCTAAGGATCACACCCTCTACTGGAAGGTGAGTCCCCATCATTGAATTCACCCGGTGCTGATCCTGCTCCCAACTAAATAGACACTAGACTGATTTCTAAATCATTCTAGGCTGGACTGAACAATTACTGATCATACTGTATAACTAAACCGAACTGAGTTCACTAGGTTCCACGGATTGATGAAATACTACTGAATTCTGTAAACTGACTGAGTACTACTTAGCTTTCATGAGTTCTATAACTGACTAAATTCTACTGATCGTGACATGACTAATACTATTCTGTGACTGACCGTGGCTCTAGGTAAACAACTAAATTGTCATGTATTGAATACCCCCAGGACTCGATAGCATAAATTATAAAACATAGCACAATCTTAAAACATGATATCTAATTACTTGATCATCATTCTTTCATTGGGACATTCTAGCAAATACTTGTATGACATGAACTTGAATACAAGCTAACATGATATAATTTCACTATTTAACTCACATGAGCAATTCAACAAACACTTGAAGGACATAGTATGTGCACATAATACTAAACAACATCCGAGAATTATAATATCAAATACTAAATTTATAGTGTGGAGGGTTTTAGCATGAATTAACATAGTACAACACATATAACAAATAGATTCATATGCATCTTACAATTGAATCATGAACTAGAAACCCCACTAACATGGTAGTCATGAACACATTCAAATTCACCTATTAAATTCATCAAACTCATTAACTTGTAGTAAAAAAAGGTGCTTGAACTCCAAAGGTGGAAGGAAATCCTTGGATGAACACTTGACATACCTTGGTTACTAAATTCTTGAAGAATGATGGTGAAATCTTAAGCCTTGAGTTTGAAATTTGATCTCCTAGGGTTTTTGTTCTTGAGTAATTTCAGAATAGAGAATGAATTTTACCTCTAAAGGGGCTTAATTTTGTGTTTTGGGGTTGATAACCATGGGTAAAAGACCCAAATACCCCTAAGGAATGCCGCTTTTAATTATTGAAAATTGAATTTGTGATGCGCAGACCGACGCATTGCGTCGATGGTGTCGACGCTATGGATTATGCTTTGTGTTGAGTCTGCATCGGTTCACTAGAATTTGCACTGGGGTGCTGGCGAAAAATATTCATCAATGTGATAGACGATGTGGAAAATCAAGATTGTGTCCATCCACTGGTTTGGACTTCCAAACGTGCCTTAAACAAAGTTCAAAGGCTACCTACATCCACTTATTCGAGGACACCTACTTACATCCTGATCATGATTCAACTTAAAGATTGACATTCTAAGGCCGTAGAGGTCGTGAAATAGAGTTGCCAACTTACAAAGGCTCAAAAAACACTAAGTCTGAGTACTTGGATAAAATTTTCTAAGTCTGGGACCACTTAACAAGCTCTAAAGGACTGAGTTAAGCTTAGGATTTTGCGGGGTCTTACAATATCTCCCTCTTGGGAACATTCATGCTCGAATAAGACTGATTCTGAATTTAGATACAAGACATGTACAATTGAAGCATGATTTCATGACTAAAATTACTGATAAACTGAAATTTCATACTGAACATACATATCTGATACATGAGTACATTGTTGAACCTGATTCATAAATGCATGACTGGATTCCTAATAAGCTGAGTTTCTTATACTGAACATGCATATCTAATGTATGAAGTCATAATTGAATATGCAATGATAGCTGGTACCAAATCTATAAAGGAAAATCTGAGCATGAAACTAAACAAGTTCAAGGAAAATTGTTACCATAGGCTGAGTCTGAGTTTGTAGAGAAGATGTGAGTATACTTGGTCTGGATGTCTGCCTCTGATTCCCAAGTAGCTCCCTCAATGGACTGATTTTGCCAAAGAACTTTGAATAGATGAACTTCTTTGTTACTCACTATGTGGATCTAAAAATCAAGGATTTTGACTGGAATCTCTTCGTAAGAGAGGATGTTCTGAATATCTATACCCTCTGTAGGGACTACGGCTACTGGGTCACCTATGCATTTCTTAAGCAAGGAGGTATGGAACACTGGATGCACTGAAGATAAGTCTGAAGGTAACTCAAGCTCGTAAGCTACCTTTCCAAAATAGTTGAGAATTTGGTAAGGACCGACAAATCAGGGACTGAGCTTCCCCTTCTTTCTAAACCTCTTCACTCCTTTCATAGGAGAGATTTTTAAGAATACAATGTCACCGATCTCCAACTTGAGATTATTTACTAAATATGCATAAACGGGAACATGAGAACATAACTGAGCCTGAAACGTGATATAGGAACTGAATATCATAAATAGAATTAAGCCCCTAAATACATCTCTTAAGGCTGAGCTTAGAACTTGAGGGTCCACCTATGAGTACCCACTACTCCAAACTGGATTCATTACGTATAAAAAATATGGAAGGTTTAGGTCATGAAAGCTCGGGTGTTATAGGTCATCTCCCGCTTTGGACATTATGTCCCTTAAAGAATGTTGTCTTGGCTGAGATACTAAGAAAAAACTAAGATGATGCATAGGGAACCTACAAATTGAATTGTGACTACATATCGAGGTTTTTGAAATTGAGGCATGCACCTTAACTGAGCTGAACTCACAACCACATTGTTGCTTGATCTTGGAATAGTCGCATTCATGAGACTTTAGATAGTGTGACTAGATGGAAGGATGGGAAACCCAACCATATAAACATTGTCCGCCTAACTGCTAAACGGAATTTCTGGTTTTGCGGACTAACTTATGCTGAAAACTTATATTTGATTGGAGCCTTTCTTTGTCACTTTTTATATAGAGTTTTAGTCGCTTTAGGGAGAAAGGAGTCTTGGTATGGCTGAATAAAAAAGTTGAATAAGAAAATCACATCCTGGTTAAAATTCTATAATATGAGTTGCGGCCTACAAAACATCATCTAAGGTGAAGTGACTAAGCCTTATGCACTGCGACTACAAATGTTCTATCTTAGACTTTTCCCTCGAATACTCTCTCAACTATACTCTCCACCTTAGTACAACATATCACTTGAGACTACTGAAAATATTCATATGGGTGTTGAGCACGAGTGCTTAAAATTACTAACTTATCTGATTATCTGAATGGCTGATAGCTGAATACTTGGTCATGTAATATTGAACTGTAATTAGTCTGAATAACTAGACTGGAACTGTAGAGTATCATGCATACAAGGTAAGGACTACTGGGTAACATGAGATAACTGAGCATGAATTCGTAAAAACTATATTATTTGAGAAGGCAAGACCAAGAGTATAACATGAATCTGAAATAGTTTTTAAACTGAGGTACTAAAATACTGATAATTGAATAATTGATAACTGTATGCTATGGTCAAGCAAATTTGAAACTGAATTGAGTTACTGATCTAATTACTAGACTGAGACTGAGATTATACTAAAACTAAATACTGGTTTTGATAACTCTACCTGCTGAGGACTGATCTGGACTGAATTCTCCCACTATGTTCAAGCCTACTCAAATCTCCAAAATGCATTTAGCCACTTACACATCAACATGACATTCAAGCCTGTCTTCATAACTACAGCCTCGTGTAAAACTAGTATGCAATAATCTTTTCTTAACATGAAATATTTACTCTCCCCCTTCTAAGCAACTACTCATCACTACATCATTTTATAAGGAGAGTCCACTGAAGGGTTAAAACATGAGGACCTGATGTATGCATGAATACTATAACAAACTCGACACTTGAATGAGGTCTGAGGAATAGAATATCAACACCATAAATTTATCAAAAGATCTAAACTGAGGATATGCATGACGAAATCTAAATTTAGCCGATCACTAGGAGTGTAGCATGGGTCATGGGAACTGAGCATACTGTATAGCATGACACAGGTACCTGAGTCATGAGTTGCATGACCTGAGTCTGGAGTTTCTGTATTCATCGAACATGATTCATAACAACGAGTGGACTAGAACTTCTTATACTAAGAACTGTAAGTGTGCATGATTGCTAACGTGAACGAGTATGGGCTATGATCATAGATCTAACATGTAGGACATGAATAGATATCATGATAACTGATGGGTTTTGAGAGTCTGGAATACAATTTTGAGATGATCTGCGTGATTATTCAGGCTACAAAAATAGACAAGAATGTCATCTATGAAGAGTATGATGAACATGTCCAAGTACTGCTTGAACACACGATTCATCAAGTCCGTAAAGCTGTTGGGGCATTGGTAAGACCAAATAACATGAATAAGAATTTGAAGTGACCATACCGAGTTTTGAAAGCTATTTTTGAAATATCCCATTCCCTGACTCTGACTAATGATAGCCTGATCTGAGGTCTATCTTAGAAAAATAACTGGCACCCTAAAGTTGGTCAAACAAGTCATTAATTCTGGGAAGTGGATACTTGCTTCTTGACTGTGACTTTATTTAGATGACGGTAGTCCATATATTTTCTGAGAGAACCATCTTTCTTATGCATGAATAGAACTAGTGCACCCCACGGGGATGTATTAGGTCTGATGAATCCCTTATCTAGGAGATCCTTTAATTGTTCTTTTAATTCTTTGAGTTCTACTAGGGCCATTCAGTATGGCAGAATAGATATGAGCTGAGTATCTTGAAGAAGGTCTATTCCAAAGTTAATTTCCCTTTTGGGATGAACTTCGGGAAGATCTTCGGGAAATATGTCTAGGAATTCAAATGCTACTGATACTGAATCAAGAGTAGGGATTTCTGATCTAGAGTCATGGACTCAAACGAGATGGTAGATACATACCTTAGATATCATTTTCCTTTCCCTAAGGTAGGAAACAAGAAGACCCCTAAGTGCTGAAGTACTACCCCTCCATTCTAGGACGGGTTCATTTGGGAACTAAAACTTAACAATTCTATTCTGCAGTCGACTGAGGCATAGCAGGAATAAAGTCAATCCATGCCTAGAATGATATCAAAATTGTTCATCTCTAATTTAACTAAGTCTGCTGAAGTGACTTTCTGAAATACCATAACCGAACAGTTCCTGTATACCCACTGGGCTATGATAGATTTACCCACTAGGGTAGAGACTGAGAAAGGCTCTACTAATATTTTGGGACTGACTCCAAAGTCAACAACTATATAGGGAGTTACAAAAGACAAAGAAACTCCTAGATCTAGCAAAGCATAAACATGCAAATGATAAACTTGTAACATACCAGTGACCATATCAGGAGAATTTTTCTGATCCTGTTAGGACTAAAGTGTATAAATCCTGTTTGGGCGTTTCCCACTAGTGGAATTGGAAGCGGTACCCTGCTGATTCAAGCGACCAAACTGAGCCGGGGAATAATTTTTTTCTGACCCTGGGAACTGATTTGGGACAATCTCTGACTCTGTGACCCAGCTTGCCACACCCAAAACATACATCACTACCAGATCTATAAATACCCTGGTGGTTTCTACCATATTTCAGACAAAAGGGATTGGTTCAGCCACTCTTTGGCCTAGATGCTCTGGCCCTCTTATTTTTTCTCCCTCTTTTCCTACGCCTTTCATCCTTACTCTGTGGGGCATGAGCCATAAGCCTAGATAGGATAACAGTCAACAGAAGATGGCTATAAGGTTTAATACTATAAGTAAATACTGAATATGATATAACAATACCAAAACTAAATATCTGCTTGAAAAATACTCTAGTCTGAATAAGCCTGTAACTATCTAAGTAAGGAGTTGATGGGACAAGTCCCCAACTAACTACTAACAGCTGAAATAAAATGAAATACTGAAGTAATAACCACATCCTCGGACTATGAGGACTCACCACTAACTCTGACTGCTGAATATTTGAATTGCTATATATAATTGGGAGCCCTTGTGATATAAGACATCATAGCGCAAAAGAAATGTATGTGTCAATACTTTGAATGTATTGGAATACAAAGTAAAGTAGGCTGGAATGCATGGGTTCATATGCATGAACAATACTGACTGAATAAGAGTACATGCATGAATATGTAAACTGTAACTGAGGTCGCGATAATAATGGACACTGAGTTCTGAATCACTGGTTTACTGATATCTGAGTTTAATGATACTGTAATACTATTAACTGAAAGACAGTATCTGGCAGTCCTAATTCTATGGAACTGTACTGAGTTTCTTACTAAATTGAGTGAATGTATCTGATAGTCCTGATTCCGTAAAACTGAACTGAGTTCTATTTTGAAGTCTGAAACTGAAACTGTGGAAGTAATCATCTAACCGACATTCCTCTCTCTGAATTGATTATGTTCCAATCTATAAACTCAGCTAGAAGGGTGTCAGTACCATGCCATGGGTAAAGACAAATTGAGTCACTCTCATTTGGCACGTGGTCTGAGTGAGAATGGTGGTACCCTCTACTGGCAGGTTAAAACACCTCCTCAACCCTTGACTGGCAGGTTAATGTCTCAACCTATACTGGCTACATAGTTCTGGAATGCAAGGACTGTTTCTAAGGATCACACCTTCAAATGGCAGGTGAGTCCCCATCCTTGGGTTCACTCAGTGCTGAATCCTACTCCCAACTAAATAGACACTAAACTGAATTATAAACCATTCTAGGCTAGACTGAACTGTTATTGATTGTACTATATAACTGAACTGGATGCCTACTATTCTTTATTTACTTTCTATTGTAGGGGCATTTTTATGTCTTGCCATCTTGTTCCATGCATTTTGTATGGTTGTGATTACTTATCTTATCTTGAGCTAGGGGTCTATCGAAAACAGCCTTGCTACTTCTCCGGAGGTAGTGGTATGGACTGCGTACATCTTACCCTCCCCAGACCTCACTATATGGGAATATACTAGGTTTATTGTTGTTGTTGTTGTTGTTGCACTGAGTTCACTAGATTTCGTGGATTGATGGAATACTACTGAATTATGTTAACTGACTGAGTACTACTGAACTTTCTTGACTTTTGTAACTGACAAAATTCAACCGATTATGACATGACTGATACTATTCTGTGAATAACCATGACTCAGGGTAAACAGCTAAATTGTCGAGTATTGAATACCCCCAAAACTCGATAGCATAAATTATAAGACATAGCACAATCTTGAAACATAATAGTTAATTACCTGATCATCATTCCTTCATTGGGACATTCTAGAAAACACTTGCATGAAATGAACTTGACCACATGCTAACATGATATAATTTCACTATTCAACTTACATGAGCAATTCAACAAACACTTGGAGGACATAGTATGTGCACATAATACAAAACAACACGCGAGCATCATAAGTTTTAATACCAAATTCACAATTTAGAGGGTTTTAGCATGAATTAACATAGTACAACACATATAACAAATAGTTTCATATGCATCTCACTATTGAATCATGAACTAGAAACCCCATTAACATGGTAGTTGTGAACACATTCAAATTCAACTATGAAATTTATCAAACTCATTAACTTATAGTAAGAACAAGGTGCTTGAACTCCAAGGGTGGAAGGAAACCCTTGGATGAACACTTAACATACCTTGGTTGCTAAATTCTTGAAGAAATCTTAAGCCTTGAGTTTAAAATTTGATCTCCTAGAGTTTTTGTTCTTGAGTAATTTTTTAATAGAGAATGAATTTAGCCTCTAAAGGGGCTTAATTTTGTGTTTTAGAGTTGATAACTGTGGGTAAAAGACCCAAATACCCCTGAGAAATGTGGGTTTTAATTACTGAAAACTGAATTATCGATGCGCAGACTAATGTATTGCATCAATGGGGTTGACTCTATGGCCAACGCACCACGTCGAGTCCGCATCGATTTACTGGAATTTGCTAGGAAGCTGGAGGAAAATATTCATCGATGCAATAGATGATGCAGTGCATGAGATCGCATCAATCCACTGGTTTGGACTTCCAAACGTGCCTCAAATGAAGTCCGAAATATTCAAAACTTATTTGAGGATACCTACTAGCACTCCTGATCATGATTCAACCTAAAGATTGTCATTTTAAGGTCGTAGAGGTCATGAAAAAGAGTTGCCAACTTACAAAGGCTAAAATGACACTAAGTCTAAGTACTTGACTAAAATTTTCTACGTTTGGGACTCTTTAACAAACTTTAAAGGACTGAGTTAGGATTAGGATTTTCTGGGGTCTTACAGATAATTAGTGGAATAAGTGATGGCACGTAACTCAAGAAAAGTGATAATCCCAATGCCAAAAAAACAATCAAAACCATATACACAACATTTATAATTCCATATATACAGGATGCTGGGATCGGGACAATGATCAATCAATATGATGGTTCAAAACATTAACCTAAATTGTGTAGCTCACTTCATCCTTTAGGCACCCATGGGCTATATGGTTCTATATCTCCCTGTTGGAAGGCCCCCAGTGCGTGTTAGCTATACGAACTGAGGAAAACCGTGAAAAGGATGAAGACCTTAAGGTCTTAGCCCTTCATACAATATATATATATATATATATATATATATATATAATATGCACAATGCACACAGTCACATGGACCCCAAACACTGATAAATATAGTTTCCAGTGTTCGTCCCCAGGACTTACACCTTCAGGGTGAGCTACACAATTCCCTTTAAGCCCACATTACAGTAGTTGCACATAAACCAACCATTAACCTAAGAGTCTTCCAATAGGGAATTTACCTATTTGTTATCATCATACCAACTATGCCAAACCAAAACCATTTAACCAAATTTTACTCCTAAGTTCCATTTAAATTCCAATCCAAGGCCACCAAGGCCTTTCCAAAATATATTTATCCATTTATTCTTTAATGCAATTCAATGGATTAAAAATAAGTTAAACCATGATATTATCCATATTCAAAATCAAGATTATAAAGTGGGTTGAGTTTAATGCCATTATCAAGCCAACATTTCATTAATTTGGGGAAACACATCTCCCCCATTCCAACCATTTAAACAATTCACCAATTCAGTACCAAAAATATCAATTTAAAATATGAATAATCAATTTAAAACATAAGACAAGTAATTCATATAATAACAATAAAAAACCCTCAACCCCAATTTCAAACTCATCATTTATATCATATGAATAGGCCATGAATTAATTCCATAATGTAAAAGTACAAGTTAAGGATGAGCAAGATGCCTAAAATACACAAGAAATTAAAGACAATTCAGAGTTTGGAGCTCAGAATAGTGAATTCTTGAAAAACCCTTGAGTTTTCATAGGGTTTGCATTTAAGAATGAATGAATGGTGTTTTGATCTTTCAAAATTGAAAGAAAAGGGTTATACTATTTTCTAAGGTTGTAAAAGGGGTAAAACGACCAAAATCCCCTCACCCCAAGTGAATAAAACAAGAATTGGATGAAATTAAAACACTGTGGCATGCTGTTATTGCCAAGGATAGCCTCCATGCCATGCCCTTATCAATGAGGCTAACCTCTGTGTCACGCCAATAACGTAGACCCTCACTACCTTGGGCTCCTAATATGTCCCCAAACTATAACACCTCAATTTTTTTGCCTCTAAAATTTTCTTGAGTTTAGAGCTCACTGCTCAGTCTATTGCTTATCTAACAAGTAGTAACGTCTCCTTAAAAGTCCCAGACCTTGAGTTGTAGGGTGACCAGTGAGGGTTTCCCATTTTTCTATTGTGACTACGATTGGTATGTTACAATTTGTAATGACTCTTTATGAGTTGTAGGGTGTTTTTCATAGTCAAACTAGTATAGGTACCTAAGTCACCATTATGGTTACGACTAGGACCCTACAAGTCACAAGGTCTGTGTATGAGTCATAGGGTACGACTCATAGAATAAATAATGAGGAGGCCCAATGTATCTACCCAGACTATAAATTATGGCGATGACTCGTAACCTGATGTCACAAGTTATGATGTAACTCGTAGTCACTAGAATTAGTTATTCTTATGTTTTAATTAGGGTCACTTTTGTCATTTTCCTCTTTCCCTAATTGTGACCGATGACTTAAAAATACTTTAGGGTATTATTAACACTCAAAAAGATATCAAAATACACTTTTTTTCTCTTGAATTCCTCAAAGCTAGAACAAGGCTAGGGTTTCTCAAGGCTGATCATCCAGGTTTTAGAGGTTTATTTCCCTTCATAATTCCTAATACTTTCAGGCATGTGCCTCTAAAATATTTGAGTTTCTAGACCTTTGAAAACTTCCTCGATTTTTAGTTTTTGGAAAAGATACGACTTAGGGGAATGAGTTGTACACTTGCGTATGGGTGTTATGGTCCAGGCATATACTGACTAGTATTAGTTGATGGAATAGATTTTGGTTAGTGAAATGGGTATGACTTAGTAGTAAGAGTCGTACTGATGGATATGGGTTTTTTGGTTCTTTCACTTAACCTTAGACTTGGTAACTTAAGTTAGATCTGAGTATGAGTGGCTCACCATAAGCCGTAAGCTAGGGTATGAGTAGTACCCAGGACCCGTATGGTGATCAATGTTCAAACCTCCTGAATTCTATTCTGCTAGGGGAATAGTTTATGGGTACCAATCATACACTTGAATACAACTTGGGTTAAGGTGTGTCGTACCTTGGACATTATTGGGTCCAAGGGGAAAGCCTAGGGTATGAGAAGTGGGTACTACTCATACCATATGGGTATGACTCGTAAGGGTCAATCGTACCCTATGATAGGAATTTAATGCAATATAAGTGAGGGCAATCTAGACATTTCCCCACTTATCCTAATAAGTTCCCATGACTTATATTGCTCTTTAAAGGTTATTTTCCCTATTATTCTATTCTTAAACACTTGAAAAACACTCTTAAATCCTCTCTAGTATTCTTGGGTAAAGGAAGCTAGGGTTTCATCTTAAGGAGTAAATTGGGGTTTGTCTTGGTGATTTCTCTCTATCGTCATCATGGTTTAAGGCATGTACTCTTCCCTTATTATTAATCCTAACTAAAGGCATGGTCTTATACAATGTTTTTATGATTTGAATATTGTGTGATTATGGGTTTTTAAATATGATTTGGGACTTTTGGTTATAAATGCTTGGTTATGGTTTTTCCATATTTTAATTATGCTTTTATATGTATTAATGGGATAAATGGTTCCATGGAAATATTTATTTTGTAATGGACTTTGATTTTGAAAATACTATGCCCCCAATATGTTTTATAAAATGCCTTTCAACAATGTTTTCACTATTATATTGGTTTTTCAATGGAACTTATTCATGGTTTAAATTTGGTAATGGAACCCTAAATAATATGAATAGTGTAAAGGGTTTTAAATTTATTGGAAAGGCCTTGGTGGCCATGATTTTGGTTAATTAGAAATCATATGGGGTACATGAAAATTCCCTAAGGATTGGCTAAGGAAAATACTTGCAAGTTATAGTTGGTATGATGATACCACTATCTAATATCCTTGGTTAGTAAATGGTTAATGGTTTGGTTAGTTGCTTGGTCATTATTTTAATTGTGCTTAAATAAAGGATGTGTAGCTATGCCATGGAAGGTGGAGGTATCAGGGGGGATCTAAACCAAAAACTCATATTTGCCAATGTGAGGTTTCATCCTAGAGACCGTATGCATGATAAGACACTATATACATTGGGGGATATACTAGTCATCCCAGGTTTTCTTCCTTGGTCGTGCAGCTTCACGCAATGAGGTCCTTTCAGCAGAAAATCTGAACCTATATAGCTCGTGGGTGGTTTAAGATTGCAGAGCTACATAACCCAGTTAAAGTTTTTAGTGGAATGCTAAACTCGGTTCCCTTTCTTGGCAAGGTTATATATATATGTATGGTTGTGTGTATATGGATGATTTTTACTTGGTTTTATAAAAGGAATTATTTTATCCTTATCCTGAGTTCATTTTATCGTTCACCCGCTAACCCATCTTCAGGTGTTGTATCCCTATGCGATACAGGAACTGGCTGTTCCACTCCTTCTGCTTAGTGATTTAGACTTCGGGGTCAATATTTGGATTGAAGTGGTAAGCTTTTATCATTCCAAAAGGCTCTATTTCATGGATGTTATTTTATACTTTGACTTATTTATGGATATTGGTTTTGTCTATGGTTGGGGACTTGTCTCAATCGGATTTTGGTATTCTGTTGGTTAGAGGCTTTGTGGTACTACTACGGGTTGGAATGGGTGGGATTGGTACTGGTGTCAGCCTTAACATTAGTATTGGTATTGGGGCTGATACCGGTTGACTATATTATTGGTTCTTCCATTGTATTTTATTTTGGGGTTAATCAAATTATGTTTTGGAACTTCTTTTGTTATGGCCCTTAGTTAGGTATTGGTTTATCTTGGTGGTTTAGTTGGTATGGTTTGGTGGAAGGGATGGCTTGGTAGGGTTGGTCTATGAATAGACCTATCCTAAAGTCAGTCCTTGTCCAGTTATGCTATCTTATTATATGTTCAAAATTCTGCCAACTCAGGGCAGGCAGCTAGAGGTTGGGCTGGGTAACGAGGGTGGTTTTTGGTCTCGATTGGACCTGGGATGCCCATTATGACAAGTCCCCTAGGTCAGGTCATTTCAAGTTGGTATGAAAGCTTTAGATTCATGGTCGATTGGGAGTCCACAAAGCCATGTCTAGTAGAGTCTTTTTAAGAGTAAATAGTATGCCACACTCATAAGAGAGAGGCTATAAGGCATTTAGGAATATTTCAGTTTCTTGGTATTCTATTTTCAAGCTTGGAGTCTAATTCCTAGAATTCCTCTCTAATACTTAGTTATTTACTTTTCAGATCTTGCCTCGATAATCTAGAGCACAAAAAACTCTTCAGTCCCATCTGAGGAAATTGTTGATGGGGTACGTCCTATGTTTAGAGTTCTTCTTTGGTACCAGGGTCTTATCCTTGATTATTTTGGAGTTTCTCCATCTTTTATTTGTCCTTCTCAGGGTGAGGTGACTAATGCAGAATTTTTCTAGTCTATTCATACTCTTTCTCGGTTAGTTGCTGCTCAGGCTGAACAGGATAAGTCTGGTGGATTATCTGCTGAGGCTATAAGGGTAGGTCAGTTTATGAAAATAAATTCTCCTACTTTTACTGGTGTGACGGTGGAGGTGGATCCTTAGGGTTTTTTAGATAAAATAGAAAAGATATTCAGGGTGATGGAAGCTACTAATGAGGAAGGTGTAAACTTTGCAGCTTGTCAGCTCAAGGATGTTGCGTACCAATGGTACGCAAAATAGGATAGGGATAGAGGTAATGTGGAGGAGTTATCCTTATGGTATGCCTTTTTTGGTACTTTTCTAGATCGTTTCTTTCCTCAAGAGCTGAGGGAAGTGAAGATGGAGGATTTTGTGAATCTTAAGCAAGGAAGAATATTTGTCAAGGAATATGACTTGAAATTTCATCAGCTGTCAAGGTATGCTCCTGATTTGGTGGCTAACATGAGAGTGAGAATGAGAAAGTTTGCTTCAGGGCTATCTTGGTATTTGATCTTAGAAGGTAAGACTACTTTGATTAAGGATATGGATATTTTAAGGTTATTCATCCATAAGTAGCAGGTGGAGAATGAGAAGAGAAAATAGGAACAGTTTGGAGATAGGTAGGGTAAGAGAAGCAGGTTTTCATACCAGGGAGGTGCTCAGTCACAAGGTGGTTGGGATAGAGGTAAATGGCAAAAAAAGAAGTGGGAGAGTTCTTGTTCCTTCTCTATTGCTATTGCTCATTACCTGAAGCAGTCGGGTGATAGGCATCCGCAAGGTAGTGATAACTTCTGGGCACCAGGTTCCTAATATCAAGCGAGTAGGGGTCATTCGGCTTTTTCATGCCCTTTGTGTCGATTCTATGGTCGTCTTCATCAAGGCTATTGTGATAAAGGCAGGGACAAGTGTTTTAGATATGGCCAACCAGGCCATATGCTCAAGAATTGTTTAGTTGTTAAAGGAGCTTTAGGAGCGGTGAAATACCATAGTTTCTCGACTTTAGAAAATATCCTAGAATTCTGATCTCTATACCCAATATGAATCATGGATACGATTTGTATTTTGGGGTATGGATGGTATGGTTTAGTCGTATACCTACCAGTGTTGGTTGGAGGGATGGATTTTGGTTACTAGAATAGATATGACTTAGGGGTATGAGTTGTATTGGTGGTTATGGATCATTTGGTTCCTTAACTTAATCTTAGACTTGGTTACTTAAGTTAGATTGGAGTATGAGTGGCTCACCATGAGCCATAAGCTAGGGTACGAGTCTTACCCAGGACTCGTATGGTGGAGAGTGTCTAAATCTTTATTGGGTGTAAATCTGCCAGGTGTACAGATTGTATGCTGTCAATATAATTTGGTTAGATAAGTCGTATATTGGACCATGTTTGATCCAAGGGTTGAGGCCAGGTTACAAATAAAGGATACTAATTATGTCAGAGGGTACGACTCGTATGGGTTAGTTGTATCCCTATGATGGGATTTTGGTGCAACTTAAGTGGGGGTATTTTGGAAATTTCCCCACTTATCCTAATAGGGTCCCACAACTTTTAACCTATTTGGTAGGATATTTACCCTATTATCCCATTTATTAACACTGAGAAACATTTCTAAAAACACTCCATAATTCTTTTAAGAGCTTTTAGGCAAGGGAAGCTAGGGTTTCAACTAAATGATCAATTTGGGGCTTGTCTTGGTGATTTCTTTTCATCATTATCTTGGTTTAAGGAATGTTCTCTCCCCTTATTATTAATTCTCTTCCTTGTTAATTATAACCAAAGGCATGGTTTTTATGAATGTTTTTATGATTTTATTGATTTTATGATTTCGGTTTTCAAATATGAATTGGGGGTTTTGATGTTAAATGGTTGGCTATGGTTTCCTATGGTTTTAATTATGATTTTATATGACTTAATGGTGATTTTGGATAATTGGATTGCATGAGAATGGTTTAATGGTAATTGGAATTGTTTTTGGTCATATTATGCCCCTAATATGTTTGGCAAAATGCTTGTAAAGATATGTTCATTGCATTGACAACTTTTAATGGAACTCTTGCATGTTTTAAAACTTGGTAAAGAGATTATACATGGTTTAAATTGCTTGGAATGGTAAATGTCTAATGGTTATGCTTGAGGGGCACATGAAATCCCCCAAGTGGTTTAATATGGAAAATAGAAGGGTGCTTGAAAGTCCCCTAAAACTATAAATGGTTGGATATGGATGATACTTACATGCAAGGGTTGGTATGACGATACCAATATCAATGGACTTAGTTAATAAATAAATAATGGTTTGGTTATTTAGAAATTGGTTTAAATTAGGCAATAATTTTGGAAGGTGTAGCTAAGCCGTGGAAGGTAAAGGTCCCGGGGGGACCAAAACTGGAAACTCATATTTGCTGATATGAGGTTGGTTTTGATGATTATGTGTATGATGTCACACTATATTTGTGGATTCACTAGTCATCGCAAGAGATACTTCCCTGGTCGTGCGACTACATATATTAGGGCCCATTCAGCAGAGAGAGCTAAACCCATATAGCCCATGGGTGGTTTAGGATAGCAAAGCTATACAACCTAGTTAAAGGTTTTAAAGGCATGCTAAACCCAGTCCATTTTCCCGGCATATATATATATGTATAGTTGTGTGCATATGGATGGTTTTACTTTGTTTTATAAATGGAATTATTTTATCCTTACCTTGAGATCATGCTAGCCGTCACTCTCTAACCCCGTCTACTAGTGGTTGCATACCTATGCTATGCAGGAACCAGTCTTTCTAGTCCTCCTATATTGAGATTGACTCGGGGACAATATTTGGACTGAAGTGGTAAGCCTCCATCTTTTCATAAGGCTTTATTTCATGTTATGAATATTTCTAGACATTTTAATTTATTTTTTACATTGGTTTTGGCTATGGTTGGGGGCATGTCCCAACCAGATTTCATTACTCTTTTGGTTATAGGCTCTGTGGTACTTCTATGGGTTGGAATAAGTGGGATCGGTATAGGTGTCAGCCTTGGCATTGGAATAAGCTGGGAGGCTGGCATCATCAGACATAATTTCTCCCAGTTCTATCATTTTTTATTTTAGGATTAATTATATCTTATTTTGGAACATTCTTGATTAAGCCGGTCACGGTTGTGATCTTATCCCAGAGTCTTTGTGTGAGTTGATACACTATTTTGGTATATGTTCAGAATTCAGCCAACTCAGGGTAGGCGGCTGGAGGTTGGGTTGAGTAAGGGGGATGGTCTCCGGTCCTAGATGAACTTGGGACACCCATTATGACAAGGCCCCAGGATGGGTCATGCCAAGCGTTCAAAGCTTGGGTTGTTTCATCTTCTGCTCCTGTTCCTAGTGGTGCGGCCTTAGTGTCTGCTTCTACTTCTGGTACTGGCATGGGCCAGAATAGATTGTATGATCTTGCATCTCGGTAAGAATCTAAGGTATTACATAATGTCGTTACTAGTATGTTACAACTCTTTTTTCATTACCTATATTATCTGCTTGATCCAAGGTCCACTCTTTCTTATGTGACCCCATTTATGGCTGTATGTATTGGTTTTGATCCTGAGGTTGTTTCGGATCCTTTTTTGTTCCTACCCAGGTAGGTAACTCAGTTATTACTAAAAGAGCCTATAGGGGGTGTGTGGAATCTGTTGGTGGTAGGCAGATTTTGATGGATTAGTTTGAACTTGACATGGTCGATTTTGCTATTATTCTGGGGATGAATTGGTTACACTCTTGTTACGCATCCTTGGATTGTCGGATCCATAAGGTTATCTTTAGGTTCCCCAGTGAACTGGTTATAGAGTGGGAGGGTGGTTCCCTAGCTCCTAGGGGGAGGTTTATTTATTATCATAGAGTTCAAAGTTTAATCTTTAAAGGTTATCTTTATCACTTGATTCGGTTAAAGATTCTAACTCGGAAGGTCCATCTTTACATTCATTTTTGGTGGTAAATGAGTTTCCTGAGGTCTTTCTGGATGATTTTCCTAGTGTTCCTCCGGATAGGGAAATAGAGTTTGGTATTGATTTGGTTCTGAACACTCATCCAATACCTATTCCCCTTTATAGAATAACTCTAGATGAGTTGAGGTAACTCAAGGAGCAACTTAAAGATCTTCTGGATAAGGGGTTTATTTGTCCTAGTATATCCTCGTAGGGTGAACCGGTGTTGTTCGTGCGGAAGAAGGATGGTTCCCTTTGGATGTGCATTGACTATCAGTAGTTAAATAAGGTAACGATAAAGAACAAGTATCCTCTTCCAAGGATAGATGACTTGATTGATCAGTTGCAAGGTGCCAAGTTGTTTTCTAAGATAGATCTTCGGTCTAGGTATCATCAACTTAAGATTAGGGAGGACGATATCCCTAAGATGACTTTTCATACTTCGTATGGGCACTTTGAATTCTTGGTGTTGTCATTTGATTTGACTAATGCCCCAACGAAATTTATGGACTTGATAAATAAGGTTTTTAGGCAGTTCTTAGATCTCTTCATTATTGTATTTATTGATGACATTCTGGTTTATTCCAAAAGTGAGGTGGATCATACTAATCACCTCTGTGTGGTATTACAAAACTTGAAGGAACAACAGTTGTGTGCCAAATTTTTCAAGCGTGAGTTTTGGTTGAATGCTGTGACTTTTCTTAATCATATTATTTCTAGTGAGGGGATCATGATGGATTCGCAAAAGGTGGCTATGGTTAAAAGGTGGACAACACCCATGACTCCAACCGACATTTGAAGCTTCTTGGGTTTGGCTGGGTATTATCGGTGGTTTGTAGAGACTTTTTCTACGATAGATGCTCTTTTGACTAAGTTGAATCAGAAAAAGGCAAAGTTTTCTTGGTAAGATGCTTGTGAGGGGATTTTTAAGGAGTTGAAAGATAAGCTAACTTTGGCTCTAATCGTAACATTGTCTGAGGGTAGTGGGGGCTTATGGTTTATTATGATGCATTTAGGGTGGGACTTGGTTGTGTTTTGATGCAGCATGGGAAGGTAATTACCTATGCTTCTAGGCAGTTGAAGGTAAATGAGAAGAATTATCCTACTCATGATTTGGAACTATTGGCGGTGGTTTTTACTTTAAAAATATAATGGGATTATATGTATGGAGTGCACGTAGACATCTTTTCTAAAAATAAGAGTCTACAGTATAAGCTCACTCATAAGGGAGCTAAATCTCAAGCAAAGGATATGGTTAGAGCTCCTCAAAGAATATGATATAAGTCTTCACTATTACCCAGGTAAGGCTAACGTGGTTGTTGATGCTCTTAGCAGGTTATCCATGGAGAGTTTAGCTCATGTAGAGAAAGAAAGCGTAAATTAGTTAAAACTATTCACCGCTTGGCTAATCTTGGAGTTCACCTTTTAGAATTTGAAGATGGTAGGGTAATGGTAGAGGAGGTGGTTTGGTTGTCTCTTTGTTCAGAGATTAAGGAAAAGCAAGTGCTAGATCCTATCTTGATGAAAATCAAGAGTAATATGGGTCTACAGAAGGTAATGGTGTTTGAGATCAGTGGCGATGGTACTTTATGGTACCAAGGGAGGTTGTGTGTTCCTGATGTCGATGGTTTGTGGCAAAGGATCTTGGCTGAGTGCATGAATCGTGCTACATTATACATCCCGGCTCGACAGATGTATCATAATCTCAAGAAGATGTATTAGTAGAATGGTATGAAGAGGGATATGGCTAATTTTACGACCAAGTTCTTGGTGTGTCAACAAGTTAAAGTTGAGCACATGAGACCTGGTGGGTTGTATCAAGAGATTGTTTTGACCAAATAGAAATAGGAGGTAACCAATATGGATTTCATTACCGATTTTCCTCGGTCTCAAAATTAATATGATTCAATTTAGGTCCTCGTGGATAGGATGACAATTCTGCTCACTTCTTGCCAGTAAGGACTACCTTTTTGGTGGAGGATTATGCAAAGTTATATCTTTAAGAGATTGTGAAGCTATATGGGGTACTTATTTTGATTATCTCTGATCATGGTAAGCAATTTTCATCTCATTTCTGTTGGTCTTTTCAGAAGGGATTGGGTACTAAGGTGAGTCTAAGACGGATGATCAAGTAGAAAGAACTATTCAGACATTGGATAATATGCTTTGGGCATGTGTAGTTGATTATGGTGGCGGTTAGGTTGATCATCTACCTTTGGTAGAGTTTGCTTACAATAATATCTATTATTCTAGTATTCTTATAGCCCTTTTGAGGTGTTGTATGGAAGGAGGTGTAGATCTTATATTGTTTGGTTCGAGCTTAGAGAAGTGGATATGTTTGGTCTGAATTTGGTCTATCAGGCTATGGAAAAGGTGAAGGTGATTTAGGATAGGCTTAAGGTTACCCTAAGTTTCCAAAAGTCCTAAGTGGATATAAGGCATAGAGAATTGGAGATTGAGGTTGGGGATAAGGTATTCCTCAAGGTATCTCCCATGAAGAGAGCAATGTGGTTTGGCAAAAAGGAAAAGCTCAGTCCCCGGTATATTGGTCCTTATGTGATCTTATGGAAGGTTGGAAATATTTCTTATGAGTTGGAGTTGCCTTCTAGTTTGAACTCCATTCATCCAGTATTTTATGTCTCTATGTTGAGAAAGTGTCTTGGTAACCCTTCTTCGTTTTTTCCTTTGGAAAGGTAGGGTATCTCGAACTCTCTTTCTTATGAAGATGTCCAAGTTAAGATCTTGGATAGGCAGGTTCATCGATTTTGAACTAAGGATGTGGCTTTGGTTAAGGTTCTGTAGCGGAACCATAAGGTGGAAGAAGCTACAGGAAGACATAAAGTTCAAGTATCTGCATCTATTTTCTGCTCCTGGGATTTGAGCGGAAGGTATATGTCTTCAATACATCTTTATTTTCTGAGTTTGTTAAAGGAAAGATCAATATCTTAGCCTTTTTTTCAAACGTTGTAAAAGATCAGAAATATATTTGATAATGCAAATGACTCGTGCGTGTGATTACCCCTACTTTGTCTATTATTTGGGGATAAATATTCCTAGTAGGGTAGACTGAAACATTTGGTTTATGGACCTTAGAAAAATTCCTTGATTTCTGGTTTTTTGGAAAGATACGACTTAGGGGAATGAGTCGTGCACTTGGATACGGGTGGTATGGTCCAGTCGTATGTTGACTAGTGTTGGTTGGTGGAATGAATTTTGGTTACTGGAATGGGTGTGACTTAGTGGTATGAGTCGTACTGGTTGATAAGGGTCATTTGGTTCTTTCACTTAACCTTAGACTTGGTAACTTAAGTTGGATCTGTGTATGAGTGGATCACCATGAACCATAAGCCAGGGTACGAGTCGTACCCAGGACCTATATAGTGGTCAGTGTTTAAACCTCCTAGATTCTATTATGCTAGGGGTACAGTTTATGGGTACCAGTCGTACACTTGAATACATCTTAGATTTAGGTGTGTCGTACCTTGGATAGTGTTCGGTCCAAAGGGAAAGCCTAGGGTACGAAAGATGGGTACCACTCATACAAGATGGGTACCACTCGTAACGATCAGTCGTACCCTATGATGGAAATTTAATGCAGTTTAAGTGAGGGCAATCTGGACATTTCTACACTTATCCTAATAAGGTCCCATGACTTATGTTTCTCTTGGAATGTTATTTGCCCTATTATTCTATTCTAAAACACTTGGAAAACACTCTTAAATCCTCTTTAGAGTTCTTGGGCAAAGAAAGCTAGGGTTTCATCTTAAGAAGTAAATTGGGTTTTGTCTTGGTGATTTCTCTCCATCATTATCTTGGTTTAAGGCATGTACTCTTCCCTTATTTTTAGTTCCAACTAAAGGCATGGTTTTATACAATGTTCTTATGATTTGAATGTTGTATGATTATGGGTTTTCAAATATGATTTGGGGGTTTTGGTTATAAATGCTTGATTATGGTTTTTCCATGTTTCATTTATGTTTTATATGCATTAATGGTGGTTTTGAATAATTGGTTGCATGGGAATAGTTCTTTGGTAATGGACTTTCGTTTTGGAAATACTATGCCCCCAATGTGTTTGATAAAATGCCTTTTACAATGTTTTCACTATTTTATTAGGTTTTAATAGAACTTATGCATGGTTTAAATATGGTAATGGAACCCTAAATGATATGAATGGTTTAAATGGTTTTAAATGGATTGGAAAGGCCTTGGTGGCCATGGTTTTGGTTAATTAGAAATCATGTGGGGTATATGGAAATCCCCTAAGGATTGGCTTAGTATAATACTTGTAAGTTATAGTCAGTATGACGATACCACTATCTAATAGCCTTGGTTAGTAAATGGTTAATAGTTTGGCTGGTTGCTTGGTAATGGTTTTAATTGGGCTTGAAGGAAGGATGTGTAACAAAGCCGTGAAAGGTGGAGGTCCCAGGGGATCTAAATTGGAAACTCATATTTTCCGATATGAGATTTGATCCTAGAGGCTGTATGCATGATGTCACACTATATACTTTGGGGGATGTACTAGTCATCCCAGGTTTTCTTCTTTGTTCATGTGACTTCATGCAATGGGGCCCTTTTACCAGGGAGAGCTAAACCTATATAACCCATGGGTGGTTTAGGACGACAGAGCTACATTGCCCAGGTAAAGGTTTTAATGGCATGCTAAACCCGATTCCCTTTCCCGGCATGGTTATATATATATGTATGTATGGTTGTGTGCATATGGATGGTTTTTACTTGGTTTTATTAATGGCATTGTTTTATCCTTATCTTGAGTTCATGCTAGCATTCACTTGCTAACCCATCTTCGCATGCTGTATCCCCACGCGATGTAGAAATGACCGTTCCACTCCTCCTGCTTAGCGATTCGAACTTCTGGGTTAGCATTTGGATTCTAGTGGTGAGTTTTCATCATTCCAAAAGTCTCCATTTCATGGATGTTATTTCATACTCTAACTTATTTATGGATATTGGTTTTGGCTGTGGTTGGGGGTATTTCCCAACTGGATTTTGGTATTCTTTTGGTTAGAGGCTTTGTGGTAATGATATGGGTTAGAATGGGTGAGATATGTATTAATGTCAGCCTTAGCATTGGTATTAGTATTGGGGTTGATACCGGTTGACAATATTGTTGGTTGTTCCATCATATTGCATTTTGGGGTTAATTATGTTTTGGAACTCATTTGGTTATGGCTTGATTTATAGCCCTAAGTTTGGTATTGGTTTGGCTTGGTGATTTGGTTGGTATAGTTTGGTAGATGGGATGATTTGGTAGGGTTGGTATAGGAATAGATCTATCCAAAATTCAGTCCTTGTCTAGTTACACAATCTTGTTATATGTTTGAAATTCAGCCAACCCAGGCGCTCGGGTGGTCTTCGATCTCGGTTGGACCTGGGATGCCTATAAAGACCAGGCGCTCGGGTCAGGTCGTGTCAACCTCTCCCCTTAAACTTGTTTTACTTAAAGTATGTGTTTAAATGGTTATTCATGTGGATTTGTATATGAAATTTTAATTGGGTTGAGGGTTTTGGAAGGACTGTTACTTGATTTGAATTCTCATAGTTTTAATGCAAGTGTTCATATTTTATTTATGTATTTTGAAACTCGTTGGGGTGCATGGGCATGGTGAATGGGATGGGGGTTGAGGTATTCCCTTGAATTAATGATTTTGGTTTGGAAATAGTGTTCCCTCAACTGACCTGGATAATTAGATTTAAAATATGGTTAATCACATGATTTTGGCTAATTTCTCTAATCTATTGCTCTGCATAAATTGTTAAATGGATAAAAAGAGATTTTGAAGGCTTTTTTGGGCATGTTTTTTTTATTTTAAACTTGATTTAATGAACAAAGGGGGTCATGACATTTTTCCAAGTGGATAGAATTGGTATGACATAGTTATAAGCTTGCAAGCATAATGGTATGACGACACCTGTGGTTGATGCCTTAACAGATAATTCCTTGGTTAAATGGATAGCTTATTAAAACTTGTTTTAATTAGGCTTAAAGGGGTTGTGTAGCTCACCTTGGAAGGCGGAGGTCCTAGAGGACCGATACGGAAAATCACATTTACAGTGTGAGGGTCTTTATGACTGTGTGCATGGTTCACACTTACATATATATATATATGTGTGTGTGTGTGTATGTATGTATATATATATATATATATATGTATATTGGATTGGTTGGGGTTGAGGCATTTCCTGGCTTATCTTTGGATTTCCTAGTTTGTGTGGCTAACACGCACTAGGACCCTTTTAGCAGGGGAAGCTGAACCCATATAACCCGTGGGTGCCCTTAGGACGGTTAGAGGTACACATTCCAGGTTAATGGTTTTAAATCTCAGGCTTAACCTTGTTCCCTATCCCAATATCTTATATATATATATATGTATGTATGTATGTATATATGTGAACATGTACATTAAGTTTGGACTTGATTTTGAATTGGCATTATTTTATTCTTCTCCCGAGTTACATGCTAGCAGTAACCCAGCTAACCATCTCAAACGTTGCATCCCCATGTGATGCAAGAAATAGAGACACTTTTGCTTTCCCGATAGAGTGTAGGTGATTTTTGGATAGCTCATGAGTTAACTTTAAAGTGATAAGCTTCCATTCTCTGAAATACCCTTATTTCATGGTCTTGTTTCATTCATGTTTTGGACTATTCCTTTTGGACTTATTTTGGCTATGTTCGGGTGCATGTCCCAACTTAGGTTATTCTTGGTTACTAGAGGATTTGTGGATTACTATGGATTGGGATGGATGTTAAAGTTCTTAGATTTCATTCTAAGCTAGTTGCTTAACTATCTTGTTATATACTCGGAGCTCAGCTCTATCTTGTAATATGTTTGAAATTCATTCGTTGCTAGTTTTATTATGTTCTATTTTGCTAAACAAAGGGGGTGGTCTCCGATCCTCAACAGACTTGAGATACCCATCATGGCTAGGCCTTGGTTCGGGTTGTAAGAAGCTTGGTAGTAAAGTGTAGGTTCATGTTCATTAGGTGTCCACAAAGCCGTGTCAAGTAGAGTCACTTTTATGGGTGTATAGCATACCGCATTTATAAGAAAGAGGCTAAAGGGCATTTGGGAATGTTTCCCTTTCTTGTGATCTATTTTTTTAGCTATAGAGTCTAAGGTCTTGAAATCTCCTCTAATTTCATCTGTTCTTATTTTAGATCATGCCTCCCCAAAGATTTGATTCTCGTTGAAACTCTTTTGTTCCACCTAAAGATGATGTGGATGAAACTCGTCCAACTGATGGAGTACAAACCCAGCCTAGGGGCCCTGCTCTTGACTGCCCATGTGGAGTTCCACCAGTCCCTACAGTCCTCCTCAAACTTCTCAGGATGATGATATTCATGCCCCCATCTCCCTAAGGAGATATTTCAAATACTGAGTTTCATTGATCTATTCATCTACTCACTCAACTGGTGACTTCTTAGTCCCGTCAGCCTGACCATGTTGGTTTTGTTGCTCTAACTTCTAAAGTCACTAGAGTTGGTCAGTTCATTAATTTAAATTCCCAAACCTTCATAGGCTCTTAGGTTGAGGAGGATCCTCGAGGGTTTATGGATGAGATAGAGAATATATTCAGGATGATACATGCTACTGATGTGGAGGGTGTAGAGTTTTCCGTATATTAGTTGAAGGATATGGAATATCAGTGGTACGAGAAGTGGGAATAATCAGGGGTAATAATGCTGAGCAGGGTATGTGGGAGGAATTGTTTTGGTGCTTTCCTTGATCGTTTCTTTCCTCAAGAGTTGAGGAAGGCTAAGACCTAAGATTTTGTGAACTTGAAGCAGGGAAGGATGGCTGTAAAGGAGTATGCCTTGAAGTTTCACCAGTTGTTTCGTTATGCCTCAGAGATTGTGTTTAGTATGAGGGCAATAATGAGAAAGTTTGCTTCGGATTTATCTCGGGACCTGGTACTTAAGTATAAGGCAGCGATGTTGAATAATGACATGGATATATCTAGGCTGGTGGTGTATATGAAGCAGGTTGAATATGAAAAAACAGACAGAGATGGGAGAGAGACAGAGTAACAAATTCAGATATTCAGAGTAGGGTGGAGGCCAGCAAAATAGTGGTAGGGATGGTAGGCAGTGGGCAAGAAGAAGGCTTGGGGAAATTATAGTTTTTATTCTACAGATAGTGATCCTTATCCTAAGTCATCTGGAGATCGTCGCTTTTAGACTGACAGTGGGTTTAAGACCTAGGGTACCCACTCCTAGGCTGTGGAGCTCAGTCAGCTCTATTATATCCTTCTTACAGATTTTTTGGACATATGCATCGCGGTTATTGTAATGAAAGGAGGAATTTATATTTTAAATGTGGCCAGCCTGGTCATTTTTAGAGAAATTATCCGTCAGCAAATATTGCTACTGGAGCTAATAAGGTTTTGGTTTCTACTTCTTCGGCTCCTACGCCATATAATGCTACTTCTAGTACATGCACTGGTTAGAACTATCATATGCTCTTACCACCCGTCAAGAATAAGAGGCATCTCTTGATGTTGTCACTGGATATTACACCTTTTCTCTCCTAATATTTATTGTTTACTTGATCTGGGGTCTACTCTTTCCTATGTGACCCTTTAAATGGCTATTTATTTTGGTTTTGATCCTGAGAGTATTTTCGATCCCTTCTCTATATCTACTCCGGTAGGTGATTCTATTATGGCTAGAAAGGTCTATAGGTGTTGTATGGTATCTATTGGTGATAGAGAGACATTGGTGTATCTGATTGAATTAGATATGATAGATTTTTCATGTGATCTTGGAGATGGATTGACTCCATTCATGCTACGCTTCTCTAGATTGTCAGAACTGTATGGTCAACTTCCAATTCCCAAATGTACCGATAATAGAATGGGAGGGAAGTTCCTTAGTTCCTAAGGGAAGGTTTATTTCTTGTCTTAGAGCCCAAAAGTTGATTTCCAAGGATTGTCTATACCACCTAGTTCGGGTTAAAGATTCTAGTTTTGAGGTTCTCTCTCTACAATCTATCCCCGTTGATAAAGAATTTCCTGAAGTGTTACCAGATTATCTTCCTGCTATTTCTCCTGATAGAGAAATAGGATATGGGATCGATCTTCTACCGGATATCCATTCTATCTCTATTCCTCCTTATAAAATAGCTCTGGATGAGTTGAAAGCACTTAAGCAGAAGTTAAAGGATCTTCTTGATAAGGGTTTTTTTTGTCCTATTATGTCCCCGTGGGGTGCTCCTAAGAAAGATGGTTCTCTTCGAATATGTATACATTATCGATAGTTGAATAAGGTGATGGTAAAGAATAAGTATCCTTATCCTAGGATAGATGGCCTCTTTTACCAGCTTTAGGGTGCTAAATATTTTTCTAAGATTAATCTTCAATCAGGTATCATCAGTTGAAGATTAAGGAGGTGGATATCCCCAAGACTGCCTTTCAAACTCGATATAGTCATTATGAGTTTCTGGTGATGTCATTTAGGTTAACTAATGCTTCGGTTGTATTTATGGACTTGATGAATCGGGTAAACAGGCAGTTCTTGGATTTATTCATGATCATGTTTATTGATAATATCTTGGTATGTTTCAAGAGTGAAGAGGACCATACTAATCATCTTTGAGTATTGTTGCAGACTCTTAAGGATCAACGATTATATGCATAGTTTTTGAAGTGTGAGTTTTGGTTGAATATTGTAACCTTTCTAGGTTATATTGTGTCTAGTGAGGGAATCATTGTACATCCATAGAAAGTTGAGGCAGTTAAGAAGTGGCCTAGACCCATGACTCTAACTGACGTTCGGAGTTTCTTGGGTTTAGCTGGGTATTATGGGAGATTTGTGGAAAGTTTTTTTGTCTATTGTTGCTCCGTTGACTAAGTTGACTTAGAAAAAGGTGAAGTTTTTATGTTTCGCTGCTTGCGAGGGTAACTTTGAGAAGCTGAAGGATAAGTTTACTTCTGCTCTGGTCTTGACCTTGGTCGAGGGTACTAATAGGCTTGTTATTTACTGTGATGCATCACGTGTAAGACTAGGTTGTATCTTGATACAGCATGGTAAGGTTGTGGCCTATGCTTCTAGGCAAATGAAAGTTCATGAAAAGAATTATCTAACTCATGATTTGTAGTTAGTGGTTGTTGTGTTTGCTTTGAAAATTTTGCATCATTACCTGTATGGGGTTCATGTTGACATTTATTCACATCATAAAAACTTGTAATATGTGTTCACCCAGAAGAAATTGAATTTCAAGCAAAGGAGATGGCTTGAGTTGCTCATAGACTATGATATGAGTCTTCATTACCATCCATGTAAGGCTAATGCGGCTGCTAATGCTCTTAGCAGGTTGTTTATGGGAAGCTTAACTCTTGTGGATAAGGAAAATAGGGTATTGGTGAAGAATATTCACCGGCTAGCCAATCTAAAAGTCCATCTCTTGGATTCTGAGGATAGGGGTGTGATTGTGCAAGAGGTGGCGAGTCATCTCTTGTAATGACCCTTTTGGCCATTTTTTATATATCCACTTATTTTCAATGTTAGAGTTTTTTCATACCTTTCCGAAGTCATTTATGACTTGCTGGAACTAATAGTTTGGTTACCAGATAATTTGTTTGTTTTTTAGAACCAATTCCCATTTAGAAGTCTTCATTGGTTCCAAATGGTCACCTAGCAAAACCCTCAGTAAAACAATCTTGGATACGGATTTCGACTACGCTAACAGCTCTGAAATATCAATTTTAGGCTAGGTAGACCATTGGTTTGGGTCCCACTGAACTCGAGCTTATTTCGACCAGTTGGTTGAAAAGTCAAATATTAAAAGATATGGGTGTGGAACCCATAAATGGCCTAAATAACTTCAAATGAAAAATTTGACTTCACTATTGCATTCAGAACACCGAATTTAGTGGAGTTACATAGTTTGTTTGCAAAAATTGAAGTTTGAATGAGTACCAGAGGTAAAAAATTTTGACCTCGCTGGCACCGGAGTATGGCGATGGCAGCCAATGAAGGGCGATCTCGGGAGCGTGATTGTAACCCTATGCAGTGTGAATGCGGTACCTCTTTGCCTCGTAGGGTTATAAATAGCCCCCTTGGTCGAGATTTGGCCATTTTCCACCCCTCTTTGAGCTCTAGAAACCCTATAATGACATGATAGCCTTAGATTAATTCTTGGGGGTGAGTTAGAAGCTTGATTAACATATATTTTCGTGATTAACAATGGATTTGAGGTAAGAATCCTTCCATTTCATGCTTTAATTTCTTGGATTTTTGAACAAAACCCCAAATTGCTTAAGGTCTTGATTTTATCCCAAATAAGCTTGGTTTTTACTTGATTCTTGAGGGTTATGATTCCCTAATGGTATTTGAACGTTGGGTTGATTCAGGAAACATGTTTTCCGTATGTAGGACACACTTGGGGTTTTTAGTGTCGTTTTTAAACCCATAGTACAATGGTGCAATATGGGTATGGATGTGCTCGTTATGATGTGTAGATTGTGTTTTTGATAGCTAGACACCTTGAAAAAGCTTCTCAAAAGGGAAAAGTGAATATATAGCAGACTATTAAGCATTCGTCGGATTTGAGGTAGGATAGGCTTATCCATTGTTAGATTGAGCTAGGTTTTGATATAATTGTGATATCTTGTGAGACTGGGATGGGTTTTAAGTATTGGTTTAATGAAATTCAAGACTTGAGTTAGTTGGACCAATTAAGCTATGCGAATCTTAGAGGTTGAAAAGTTGACTTGTTTCCCATTATTTTTAGGTGAAATAGCCTTAATTACTCATGTTTAGCATGAGAACGCCTTAGAATACTTAACCTTAGGTGAAATGTTCTAGTTGCTCACACTTAGAGTAAGTTGGCCTTAGTTGCTAATACTAGTAAAGGTTGCCTTAGTTCCATTGGACTTAGTAATAGTGCTTGAGTAGAATATCTACCTTAGGGCTTATGGTGGCTTGTTTTACATCTAAGAGTTCATTTAGATACCATAGCCTAGTCTGGGGTAGAAATTGACTTAGAATGCATTCGGAGATTTAGATATGGGATTATTGATCCACCTCAAGGAAAGACTCATGATTAGTTCCCTTGAACCCTTACGCTTAGTAATTGACTAGAGAGTGCCCCTTTATGGTAATATTGGAAAAGATGCCCAAGTGTCTAAGACTTTGTATGCCTTTTTGGCTAAGGCTTACCCCAAGCTACTAAATATGTTATTGTGATTAACTATTGTTTGGGCTAATGAACATGCTATTAAATGAGCCCTTGACTATAATATGGCCTAAGCCATTAATGATGTTATCAACATCGCTATGAATAAGTGATATATAAGGGTTCATTCAATTAACGCCCTAAGAAGGCTTTTAAAGCACTTAGGAGCGCCCGTTTAAAATGGTGACCAAATATTTTTTGACTAACTTAAAAAAGACTAATTTTCCAAAAGGTTGAATTTTGTAAACACTTGATTTTATAGACAATGTTAAAACTATTTATTTATTTAAAATGACATGTATTTATTCAAAGGGAAAACATTCTATTTGAATTAAAATGAGTTGCCATTTTTCTTTGAGGAAAATGAATTTTGTTTTTGTAAAAGAAGAAGATTATAATTATTTTATTATTATTAATACCATAGGAGAGTTCGTTTTTGTTATAAATAACACTTTTTGAAAAAAATGTTAAAAGCATATCAAATTAAAAGTATCATATTAATCGTGAAAAGTTAGAATTTACAAGAAAAATTAGTTTCTTAAGTTTGAAGAAATTTATTTTAATCCATATAGAGTATTAGTTATATGAACATAACAAATGTCATTTTGAAAAAAAATACTCAATCTGTAAAAGGCTTATTTTAATGAGAAAATCGAAGGAATCAGTTTAATCTGTTTTAAAAAATATAAATTAGGTGAAGAAATTATGAATTAAGTAAAAGAAAACTCTGATAAAATAAAAATGATAACACTTTAGAGAATTTGTCTAGGTTAATTGATTAAAAGGTTAGTTAATACAAATAAGCAATACAAGCTGGAAAAATAATACAAGAATTGAAATTGGGCCCTTAGTTAGCCCATTAATAATGCTGCCCAGCTTTGGGCTTTGAATTATGGACTTCAGTCCATTTTTCTGCAGTGTATACTATGTGTATATATCATCCCCCTTTTCTTCCTGCGCTTTTGTGTATATATGATGTATATCAGCGTATAAGACCCTGTAATGCATCAAATATAGGTGTATATCAACCACCTTTGACCTGTAAAGCCTATATATACAACGTATATGAATTTATACCAGAATCTTTCCATGGTATACCACTGTATACCAGTGCAAAACAGTCCTCTTGGGTTTTGGTCTTGAGGTTTTGACGCGATGTTGGGTTGGTCCCAATGAGGACGCAGGAAAAAAGACTTAAACGAGTTCATGCACAAGAGATAAAAGATAAGGATTAGTAGCCACGTAGTAATAACACCACACATTGACAACGTATCCACACTAGCCTATTTATCCTCTTGTCCTATTTTTAATAGGTCACCCAAAGAAATAACTTTTTTTTTAAGAAAGTTCAGTTGGAAATGACAAACTTTTCCTCCAGGTTGGTCCATATTTTTTCCATTCTAAGTTGTATTATATTCTTGTAAAATTATTTCTTAAGATGATGTTCTAATATTCATTTGTTAGGAGAAAGTTGGAAGTTAGCCATACATTATTAGTTTTTTTTTAAAAAAGAAATGATAATTCAATTAGTTGTTTTAATGCCAACTAATGACAAACTAGGGATAAGAATTGCGTAGTTTTAAAGAACATGCATTCTAAACCCTTAAATAATATGACCTGAACAAAAATTGAGAAATCCAATTAAGACTAAAACTGTAAGCAAACAAAATATCAAACTCGAAGTCTCATGTCTAGTTCCATAAGGAACACAGAGGATGATTATCTGAATTCAACAAGTGTCCTTTTCTCCGGGTGATGACGAAAACATACTTTCCATTATTTCACAAACTCATATTTTAATAAAAACATAAAAGAACCGTGATATTGAATTTCTAGTCACTAAACTCACAAGATAAATTACCATATTGGTAACAGTGTTGGGTAATGGGCCTTTGTCCTTTCCTATGTCGATAGAATGAAGCTCAATTTGGACCAACTCACTTTTGCCCATAGGCCCATTACTATGGGGCATATATATTGATCTTTTTAGGTCTATTCACCATATAAAAAAAAGAGTTTTCAGTAGACAAAGAGAGAAAAATAAACCTGATTTTTGCACCTAAATTTCAGCCACAACTGTCAACTTTAAATTGTTATTCTAGCTTCGTTTCTTGTCCGATTGAGCTATTTTTGAGACTGCTTGTTCCTCTCATCTCAATCGTTGATTAGGAACTGACGGAGCTTGATTTGGTGGCATGTAGCTCCTGTTCTTCATTCCCGAACAGTAGCTGCGTTTTTGGTGTTTTCACTCCTTTATTTCTCTAGTGTTTGGTGTTGTGAATTATGTATTGTTTCTTGTTGTTTGGCACTTGTTTGGTGGCCATTTTGGAGGACAATATTGTAACTCTTTGGTGATTATAGTGGAGGTTTTGGTCCCGTGGTTTTTTACTCTTCACACTGAAGAGTTTTTCACGTAAATCTTGTGTCTCGTGTGATTGCCTTTATTCTTGTCTTATTTTATTTGGTTGAGTTTTTTGTTGTATATTACTCTATTTTGCTTGGGTTTATTTGTCTCTTCTTTGTTCAAGTTGAAAGGAAAAGTTTAGTCTTGGGTATTTTCCGCTGCTACCCTATCGGACTCTTTGATTATGTGTCCGACTTTCCTAACAAGTGGTATCAAACCCAAGTTGTTGTTGATTGTCGATTTAAATGATGGAGGCAAATATGAGCAAGATGGTGTGTTTGAATAGTAGTAACTATCATACTTGGAAAGGCAAGATGAAAGATCTTTTATTTGTGCGGTCCTTTTAAAGTAAGGTCTCATGGTGGTGCACTTTACTTTGTGACTTTTATTGATGATCATTCTCGCAAACTCTGGGTATTTTCTTTGAAGTCCAAGGATCAAGTACTTGATGTGTTCAAGAATTTTCAGGCCTTGGTTGAAAGACAGACAGAGAAGAAATTGAAATACATCCTTTCAGATAATGGTGGTGAGTATATTAGTCCTTTTGATAGATATTGCAGAGAGCAGGGTATTTGGTATCAGAAAACTCCTCCAAAGACTCCTCAGTTGGATGGCTTAGCAGAGAGGATGAACATAACACTAGTTGAGAGGGTTAGATGTATGCTTTCAGATACTAAGCTGCAAGATTCCTTTTGGGCAGAAGCACTTAATACGGCTGTTTATGTTATCAATTTATCTCCTACTGTTGCTTTGAATGGTGATGTCCCTAACAGAGTTTGGTCTGGTAAGAATGTTTCTTATGATCATCTTAGAGTCTTTGGGTGTAAATCTTCTGTTCATGTTCCTAAGGATGAAAGGTCAAACTTGGATGTTAAAACTAGACAGTGTATCTTCATTGGTTATGGTCAAGATGAATTTGACTATCGCTTCTATGATCCAGTTGAGAAGAAACTTATTAGAAGCTGCGATGTTGTGTTCTTTGAAGACCAAATAATTAAAGATTTTGACAAAGCTGAGAAGGTTGATTCTCAGAGTAGTGAGAGTCTAGTTGATGTTGATCCAGTTCCTTTGACTACTGCTCCTGAAGGAAATCTTCATGATGATGAAAATCAAGTTAATAATGAAGATGATGATCATGTTCAGAATGACCAGCAAGAAGTTGTTGATGCTCCATTGCAAGTTGATATGGTTGATCAACAACCAGTTGTTGATGCTCTAGAGAGTTCTGTCAGACGATCTACAAGAGAGAGAATACCTTTATCTCGTTATTCTTCCAGTAAGTATGTACTCTTGACTGACGGGGGAGAACCTGAGAGTCTTAATGAGGCCATGGAAAGTGAAGAAAAAGAAAAGTGGTTTGATGCTATGGAAGATGAAATTAAATCTTTGCAAGATAATCATACCTTTGATTTGGTTAAGCTGCCTAAAGACAAAAGAGCTTTGAAAAATAGGTGGGTTTTTCGGGTGAAGCATGAATATGGTAATCCAATTCTACAGTTCAAAGCTAGATTGGTTGTAAAGAGATTTAACCAGAAAAAGGAGTTAATTTTGATGAGATATTTTCTCTGGTTGTATAGGAAGTGGTATAGGAAGTTTGGTTCCTTTATGAGTCAGCAGGGCTTCAAGAAGATTACTTTAGACCATTGTATTTTTGTGCAAAAATTCTTTGATGGTGACTTTATTATTGTGTTACTTTATGTTGATGACATGCTTGTCGTTGGTCATAATGCTTGCTGGATTCAAAAGTTGAAGTAAGAGTTGAGTAAGTCTTTTTCTATGAAAGACTTAGGACCAGTAAAGTAGATTCTTGGCATGCAGATTGTCCATGACAGAAAGGCCAAGAAGTTGTGGTTATCACAAGAGAAGTATATTCAGAAAGTACTTCGAAGTTTTAACATGGAAAAAGCTAAGGTTGTCAGTACACCTTTAGCTATGCACTTCAAGTAGAGTACGAAGCAGTGTCCTTCCAGTGATGATGAGAAGAAAGATATGAAGAAAGTTCCTTATGCTTCAGTTGTTGGTAGTTTGATGCATGCAATGGTTTGCACAAGACCAGATATTACTCATGTTGTTGGTGTTGTTAGTCGTTTTCTTTCTAATTCGGGAAGAGAACATTGAAATGCTGTGAAGTGGATTATGAGATATCTTTGTGGCACTTCTAGTCTGAGTTTGTGTATTGGTACAGGGAAGCCTATTCTTTGTGGTTATATTTATTCAGATATGACCGGTGATGTTGATACTCGCAAGTCTACTTCAGGGTGTTTGGTTACTTTTGTAGGGGGAGCTGTGTCTTGGCAATCTAGGTTGTAAGAATATGATGCTCTATCTACTACAGAAGCTGAGTTTATTGCTGCCGTTGAAACTTGTAAAGAATTACTTTGGATGAAGAGATTCTTGGGGGAACTTGGTTGTGCTCAAGAGAGGTATGTACTTTATTATGACAGTCAAAGTACCATATATCTTGGCAGGAATTCTACATTTCATGGTCGGTCTAACCACATTGATGTGAGATACCATTGGATTCGGGATGTGTTGGAATTCTAAGTTGCTTAAACTTGAGAAGATTCATACGAATGATAATGGTTCCGATATGATGAATAAAGCTTTTCTAAGAGGGAAGTTTGAAAATTGTTGCATGATCGTCGGGATGACGGTCTTCTTTACATAGTCAGGAGGGGGAGAATTGTTGGGTCATGGGACTTTGTCCCTTCCTATATGGATAAAATGAAGCCTAATTTAGACCAACCCACTTTTGCCCATAGGCCCATTACTATGGGGCATATATATTGATCTTTTTAGGTTTTATTCACCATCACAAAAAGAGAGTTTTCAGCAGCCAAAGAGAGAAAAATAAAGCTGATTTTCGCACCTAAATTTCAGCCACAGCTGTCAACTTCAAATTGCTATTTTCGCTTCGTTTCTTGTCCGATTGAGCTGTTTTTGGGACTACTTATTTCTCTCATCTCAATATTTTATTAAGATCTGATGGAGCTTTATTTGGAGGCCTGTAGCTCCTGTTCTTCATTCTCGAGTAGTAGCTGCATTTTTTGTGCTTTCACTCATTTATTTCTCTAGTGTTTGGTGTTGTGGATTATGTATTGTTTCTTATTGTTTGGCACTTGTTTGGTTGCCATTTTGGAGGACAATATTGTAACTCTTTGGTGATTGTAGTGGAGGTTTTGGTCCAGTGGTTTTTTACTCTTCACACTAAAGGATTTTCCACGTAAATCTTGTGTCTCGTGTGATTGCCTTTATTCCTGTCTTGTTTCATTTGGTTGAGTTGTTTGTTGTATATTACTCTATTTTTCTTGGGTTTATTTGTCTCCTCTTGGTTCAAGTTGAAAGAGAAAGTTTAGTCTTGGGTATTTTCCGCTGCTATACTGAGCCGTGCTCTTTGATTGTGTGCTCATCTTTCCTAACAAACAGTGCATTGTTGGAACCGAACCAAGGAAAATGACATTTTCTGAAAACTACCTTAATGATATATGGCATATAGTGGTGTCTAATTTGTGTGAAAAAACCATGTACAACATAATAATTCAAGATAACTTATGATTAGATAACGAGGTTTAAAGAAACTATTCTGGCAAAAAGGGTCAACACAAAGATAGTGAGAAAGATCAACCCTTTTACTCTTAAAATATATCATGCTGACACCGAAAAATGGCGAGAAACAAAAATGACAAGAATTATTTAAGAGAATTTTTAAACTAGAAAGATGGAACATAACAATGAGCTACTTTCAAATCAAACTATAATGTTTTGCACAAACAGAGGGTCCTTTCCAAGTTTAAAACAACACATTCAAGGAATATATGACGTATTTATAGTGATAAACTTTCAAACCTTGTGTGGCGGCCAAAAGCTTATTAATGAAGGAAAATGATAATATTGGGTGCTCGTGGTTGCCCCATATTATTCGAAAAGAAGCAAAAGCAGAGGAGCAAGGTTTCACACATTCTTTCAAGACAACCACATACCGAGAGGAATGGACAATTCTGTATATTTTTTTAGCTTTTTTTTAGACGAGTAATCGCACCCAACTAGGGTAAACAATACACATATTTATGAATTTTATATGCAAAAGAAAACTTAGTACCAAAATACCTTTTCATTGAAATTGATTTTCAGGGATAAAAGGGCGATACCAACATAAACTCTAATATACGACAAAGGGGTATTTGCATAATAGGCTTAATATAGTTTCGTACTTTCATTTACGCACAAACTCGTCAATCCATATCATTACTCTTAAGCGAAAGTGACATATTATTATATTAAAACAACAATATGTTAAACAAGTGGACAGAAAACCAAAATCATATTCTGAACTTAATTGGCATGGGACAAAACGATCAAACTTGAGACCTAAAATAAATCACGTGTTGACATGCTCCCAGACACACAAAATGACTTTCATAAATAACAATCAGGTTCTTGTTTACAACACCAGAATATTGATAATAGCAAGAATTGAGAATCGAAGCGAATTTTATTACATGGAACCAAAATAGATGAAGAAAAATGAGATGAAAGTGAAGTGAAAAGAGGCGGGTTTGTACCTTTTTTATGGCAGCAAACCATGACGTCAAGCCTATAACGATGAAGTTTTCACCACCAGAGTTTCACTCGATTTTGCCGAAACTCAAATTAACTTCCTCGAAACTTGCGTGATTTCACTGGAGTCAATTGTTTTTTTCCGTGAATTTTTTACGCGAGATTAGAGGAATGCTCCTCCAAAATCTCCATTTTCCCCCCAAAATCCTCCCCCTTCTCTCTATATAGGTGGGTATTTATAGTGAATTTTGAGGTTGTATTGGGGGAGATCGGAGGGGTAAAATAGGAAAAATAAGTTTGAGATTTGAATTTCAAAATTGAGATAAGATTTGACTTGGAATTGTACGAATTGAAACATTGTTGGTGAGCTATTTTTTGCCGTTGTTGTACTGTTGAACGTTGAAACTGTGGTTGTTATTTCTGTTGCTGATACGGGTTGATGTATTTGTAGGTAACGTTGTCGGCTGTTGAAGTCGTCATTTGATATTATTTTGTTGAGGTAGTTAATTGCTGACTGTCAGTTGAAGCTGTTGTTTATAATGTTGTTTTATTGGGGTTTGTTGTTGTTAATATGTTTGTTTTACGCTGTTAAGGGGAAATAGAGATAAGGGTTGTGGGCCAGGTTGTTAATTGGGTTAGTTGTTGGGGCGGTTTGAAGTGGTTAGGTTGTTGTTAAGGAAAAAAAGGGGATTGTTGTTGTTGTTGGGCCTGGAGAAGGGAATAGGGGTGTTGGTGGGTAGCTATTTTTAAAGGATTTTAAGGGTTATAAGAATAGATTTACAAATAGGTTATAATTTCAATCAGTTTTATTTAAATTCTAAGCATATTGAAAATCAATTGGCTAATTACATTACAATTATGGCCAAAATAATTTTAATTATGATCAGATTTAATAAATTAACTAAAATTAAAATAAAACCCTGTACGAATTATCAACCAGTTTAATTCCGAGCTTTTTGTTTTAACAAAATCAAATAAATTATTTATTCTTTTTTTCAAATTAATTATTATTATTATTTTTAGAAAAAATTATATTTGGATCAATATTTTGCCAGTCAAATTAATTTTAGAGACAATCCTTGATTAAAATCAGATTTCTAATAAAATAGTTATTTTAGTAAAAAAAATTATACTATCTCGTATGCAAATACAAGAATATATAATCGCTACTTAAAATGACAAAATTACCTAGAAAATATTATGAGAAGTCTTTTATTTGAATAACATAAATGTTGTAATTTTATTTAAAATTAAAGAAACTCAAAATTAAACTTAGTCGTGGAGGAAAAAAATTAGATGTCAACAACTGTCCCCTCTCTTTGGGTAAGGTGGATGTAAGTAACCCTGGGCAAAGGAAGATTGACGTTCCTAATTTTTTGTCCGACCACACATTCGTTTCTCGAAGGGGTTGGCTTCCGCATGAGTTTTAGGGAGTTATGGATGGACCCTGGTGTCAGGTTTTCTACATATCTCAAGTTACATATGAATTCAGGTCACTTGTAATTCATCGAGCTTGATTTAAAGCATGATTTTCAAAGAATTTACAAGCTATCCTGATTTTTAAATTTTAATAAAAGTAAAAAGCTGGGGAATAAGAAAATTGAAGGGAGGTTGGAATGCAGTCGAGTTTTCTACATAGAGCTTAGCCTACATATCCTCGAGACTCAAGGAATCAGACTGCATGTAGTTTGACTCAATCAGTAGAAAATATAGTCTTTTATTTTAGACGATCTTTGACTTGAGACGAGTGATAAGTTATTTGAGCTTATGGAAAAGTGGCCTATAACATTTTAACCATGAATGTGAGATCCTTAACATCAATAGGCAAGAATTTACCTGGAAATTATTTCCAAAACTCTGAGTGCGTTATCACGCGAATTTGAAGGAAAGAGAAGGTTACTTCCAGTATGAGTTTAGAAGTATCCTGAAAGTGAAACTGAAACTAGAATATCTCAAATTATGGTTTGATGGTGGTGGAAGTCGTCCTTCAGCTCGCATCCAAAGAGTTTGAAATTCCTCTTTAGACTGTGTCCCAGTTTGCTGATAAGAAAGAGTCCCATATTGTGTCGCGTCCTTTTTGGGGTCGTCCATACCTGTGGTTTTGATTTGAGAATTTCATCCTTTTGGATGTTCTCGACAACAACACAGACAAATAATTAGTTGTAAATGTAGCATTACACAAACGTAGATTGGTGTAAACCTGTTTTAACATGCTATACTGAGATTGTTGATGAGCCAATTTGCACAGCCACTTTGATCGGAGTGATGATCCAACGTGTCTCATTGAAAGGCGAACGACCTTGTTTGAATGTAACATGCCACTTTGAATAGAGTGATGGTCCAACATGTCTCATTGAAAGATGGATGGCCTATTTTTAATGTAACATGCCACGTTGAATGGAGTGACGGACCAATGTATCTCATTAAAAGGCTGACAATCTATTTTGAAAGTAACATGCCACTTTTAATGGAGTGACGGTCCAATGTGTCTCATTGAAAGGCGGATGACCCAACATAAATGTAATGTGTCACTTAGAACGGGGTGATGGCCCAATGTGTCTCATTGAAAGGCGAACGCCCAATAATTAATATACCATGTCACTTTGAAAAAGGGTGACGACCCAATATGTCCCTTTGAAAGAAAGATGACCTATCTTGAATGTAACATGCCATTTTAAACAGACTGACGACCCAATATATCGTCTTAAAGGGTTATAACCCAAATATAATAAGATATGTCCTTTAGAAAAGGTGAACAAACCAAATAAAATGTGTTCTTTTGAAAGGGCGAATGACCAAATGTAATAAGAAAAGTAGATGTTGATTTGTTGAACTTCATCCTTTGAATCAGGAGTCCTTTATAGGACTTGTGCATGCCCTGAGCTTCTGGATTGAATCCTCAAACTTTGAAAGGATACTTTTTCATTACTTCTTAAAGGCGATCTTGCATAACATCACCTATATAACTTGAACAATACTTATTAATAATACAATAACTTGTTATAACTAAGTAAGGGGTGTAACAAAAGATATAGTTTAAAAATAAAGAAACACTTATTTGACCCATGATGACTTAGAGATGGTAGTTTGGATAATATGTCCACATCTTCATCGTTACGACCCATCATTTCCTTATAAATTAGAGAAAGTGTTAGAGATCATAAAAAAGTAATAGAAACATAAATCAAGAGAAAAATGGAGGAGAGAAGTTGTCTAGATTATTATGACAAGATCACAGTGGATCTGATAATGCCCTTTGTCATGCTTAACATTGTCAACTTTATGACTTCACTGTTCCTACATTCAAAGAAAAATTCTTAGTTTTGAGACACTGACTGTGTTGGTATTGTCTTGCTTTCCTGCTGCACCTTGTCAATCATTGATTTGCAAACTTTTCTGATCTTGAAGTAGGGTTTTTGTGAAATTTTTGAGCATCTTCCTCAAAAAATCTGCACCGATGTGTAATATGGAAACTCTCGATCTTTCTTATAACTTAGTACATTATTTAGTATGAAATTTTTGAGATCTTCTCAAAAATTCTACTCCAGGTTAAAATGCAAAGTACTTGAGTCATTTCTGACGTGGAGTGCTTTAAGCATAGAGAAATTCAAATATTATACTTCGATTTCAGCAACGTCTGATTCTCAACTTTGTAGCCAATGTCAAGTTTTTCTAAAAATTTTTAGACCTTCTCAAATTTATTATCCTTCATGTCTTGAGGCTATCCTTAATCATTTCTCTAGTCTTGACTATTTCAATAAATATTTTTCCATCCATTGTTACCATGCAATCAAAATACTTGAGATTTAGTGCATGAATGAAGTAGCTGATCATTTCAGCTTCCTCCATAGGAGGATAGACCCTAGTTGCCTCTTCTCTCCACCGTATGGTATATTCACAAAAACACTCATTTTTTTCTGCCTTAGCTTTGTGATAGATATTCTGTCAGGAATAATATCTACATGAAACTTGTAGTGATCCAAAAAGCATTTTCCAGGTCATACCAAGTGCGCTATTTAGTCACATCTTGTTTAGCATACCATTCTAAAGCCTTTCCACTCAAGCTTTGACTGGCTAACTTAACCCGTATTCCTTTATTTTTTCCCACACCAATAAACTTTTAACAATAAGTTTTCAAATGAAAGAAAGGATTTCTGGACCCATCAATTTTTTCAAACTTTGGGATCTTATAACTAGAAGGCAACTCGATCTTGGGAAATGCACATAACTCTTCATACTTCACACTTTGGATATTCCAAAGCCCCCGAAGGCTTCTCATTGCATCTTCCAAGACCTTGAGATTTTGGTTCACTATCTTATCAATGTACATTCTCAGCTTATTTTCAGTTTCAATATAATTATTAGCATATAAGCGGTATAGCGCTTGAGTTGGCGTCATTAGTGGGGAAATAGAATAAGTGTACACTGCCAGAGCTTGGGGTGACAATTATATGTTCTAAACCTTTAGATGAGCAAATGTGTACTTAAAAGGGACATTCTGAGAAACATAAGCAACATAACCCTCCCAATCAACTCCTTTTGACGTTGGAAACATAGGTTCTTTTTGTTGAGCATCAGGAGGCAGAGTCATGTTTGGAGGAGTATGAGAAGGTGTTCTACTTTGTACACCATGAGCCTTATCTCGGAAATTTATTGCTCCAAACCGACAATGAACTCTAGGGTTATTTCTCTTCCTATCGAGGCACTCGGGTCCATTGCCATAGAGAAGGTGGGAACTAACTCGGATGTGGTATTTGTGCTGATCAGACTAGGATCCATAGTTGAACGAGTACTTTCGTTAGCCCAAGCAAGAACCGATGACTCTATAGTTTCTTTCTTGACCTTAGACTGTATGATATATTGGTGTTCTATTAGCGATTAGTTTTGTCTTTGTGAAGATAACAAGTTTGACTACCAACACAAATCAGCCTCTCTTTAAAGGAAAGTAAAACACTCAAAAAGTAAAAAGTTAGTCCATGATCGTAATGATTGACCAAAGTAATATACAAAATAAATGACATATATTTGGTTTGAAATGGACTAAGTGATTTGAAGAAATCAACTATTTACAAATAAACATCCCGGAGGGCTTATAGGAAAAGTTGTTTTAAAGACTACATAATCTTTTCATTAGTAGAGTATATGGATAGCTCTAACTATAATCAAGTGCGAGAAAAAGCGAATTGTGAGAGCAATGTGGTTAATGTGAATTAGATGATGACCTAATGAAATTTTGAGCAAATTGGGTAAATTGGAAGGAATTTTATCAACAGACTTATAAGGATATTTTAGAAAGATTCAAACTTTGAGTCTTATATGTCTATTAATGCTCTAAGACTTCGAAATAAAATAATGGGCTAGTCCTGTTTAAAGACAAAGATATGTTATTTAAACACACAGATCAAGCAAATATTGATAAAGAAAAATAATAAAACACTTTAGCATGTAAACATTTACACGTCCTAGCATACATTTGACCTTTCGAGCCAGAGGTAAGCCTAGCGTTTGAAGGGTATATATGCCGTTTGTAAGACGTTCCATTTCCCCCAAATATATCCCAGGGGACAATCATCCATACAATTTGGCATTAAATTCTTTAATTAAAACACATAAAGAATGACCATCTGTTATTAACTCATGGCCAATAGGCGTAAGATGGGTTCTTCTAATGGGCCCAATACCCCTTCAGGTATTGGTTTGTCCTAGGCTCATGCCTAAAAGAGCTTTGGTTTCTCTCTATCCTAGGTATCTAGAGCGGGCTTTGACCAGGTTCCTAAGCGGACAACTCAGGTTTGAAAATATGAACAACCATCAGATGCCTAACATGCCAATAAACTGTTGTATTTCTAACACTTCATTTGAAATTGATAAATAGGGTCGAGACATCCACAAAACTCCAAAATAGTTTATATATTCAAATGTAGAAGTATGCCATGAAATACAACAATTTAAATTTTGCAAAAATTAAGCACATAAGGAAAAAAATATTTAGATAGTACAGATCCAAATAGTTAGTCAAATAAGTTAGTTCAAATATTTGATTAAAACCTAGTTAAATCTCCAGTAGAGTTGCCATTTTTGTTTTATCCTTTTTGAATTTCATTTAAAAAGAGAATGATTTTGACCCTCTTAAAACTATTTCAAAAGATTCAAAGAAATTTCAAAATAATTTTAAGAAATTCACGGAATCGCCACTTGACTTTTATAGAAAAATTAAGAAAAAGTATTTCAAAGGTTCAAAACAGAAATAAACCTTTAAAACTAGAGATAATGGGTAAGGGTTCAATTAATGCCCTAAGAATATTTTTAAGGCACTTAGGAGCGTCCGTTTAAAATGATGAACCAAATATTTTTTGACTAACTTAAAAAAGACTAATTTTGCAAAAGGTTGAATTTTGTAAACACTTAATTTTATAAGAATGTTAAAATTATTTATTTATTTATTTAAAATGACACGTATTTATTCAAAGGAGAAACATTCTATTTGATTTAAATTGAGTTGCCATTTTTTCTTTGAGGAAAATGAATTTTGCTTTTGTAAAATAAAAAGATTATAATTTTTTAGTTTTTTATTATTAATACCATAGGAAAGTTTGTTTTTGTTATAAATAACATTTATTAAAAAATGTTAAAAGCATATCAAATTAAAAGTATCATATTAATCGTGAAAAGTAATAATTTACAAGAAAAATTAATTTCTTAGGTTTGAAGAAAGTTACTTTAATCCAAATAAACTATTAGTTATATGAACATAACAAATGCAATTTTGAAATAAAATACTCAATCTTTAAAAGACTTAGTTTAAGGAGAAAATTGAAGGAACCAATTTAATCTGTTTTAGAAAATATAAATTAGGTGAAGAAATTATGAATTAAGTAAAAGAAATCTAAGATAAAATAAAAATGGCAACACTTTAGAGAATTTGTCTATGTTAATTGATTAAAAAAATTAGTTAAAACCAATACGTAATACAAGCTACAAAACTAATACAAGAATTGAAATTGGGCCCTTAGTTAGCCCATCACTGAAGCTGCCCAGCTTTGGACTTTGAATTATGGAGTGTATACTATGTGTATATCAGCCCCCTTTTCTTCCTGCGTTTTTCTGTATATATGTTGTATATCAGCATATAAGACCCTGTATACTTGCTCCCAGCTTCATCATGCATCAAATCTAGACGTATATCAACCAACTTTGACCTGTAAATCCTCTATATATAGCGTATACGAATGTACATCAGAAGCTGTCCATGGTATACCACTGCATACCAGTGCAAAACAGTCCTCTTGGAACTTGGTCTTGAGGTTTTCATGCGATGTTGGGATGGTCCCAACGAGGATGCAGGGAAAAAGGACTCAAACGAATTCATGCACATGATATAAAAAATAAGGATTAGTAGCCAAGTAGTAATAACACCACACATTGTGAACGTATCCACACTAGCCTATTTATCCTCTTGTCCTATTTTTAATAGGTTACCCAAAGAAATAACTTCTTTTTTAAGAAAGTCCAGTTGGAAATGACAAACTTTGCCTCCAGGTTGGTCCCATATTTTTTTCATTCTAAGTTGTGTTATTTGCTGGTAAAATTATTTCTTAAGAACATTAACTAGGAGAAAGTTGGAAGTTAGCCATACATTATTAGTTTTTTTCTTTTTTAAAAAAGATAATTCAGTTAGTTGTTTTAATGCCAACTAATGAGAAACTATGGATAAGAATTACTTAGTTTTAAAGAACATGCATTCTAAACCCTTAAACAATATGACGTGAACAAAAATTGAGAAATCCAATTAGACTAAAACTGTGAGCAAGCAAAAGACCAAACTCGAAATAAAACACAATAGTCTCGTGTTTAGTCCATAAGGAGCACAAAGGATGATTATCTGAGCACAAGAAGTGTCTTTTCCTCCGGGTGACGACGAAAACATACTTTCCATTATTTTACAAACTCATATTTTAATAAAAACAAAAAAGAACCATGACATTGAAGTTCTAGTTACTAAACTCACTAGATAAATTACCACATTGGTACAGTTCATTGTTGGAACCGAACCAAGGAAAACTACATTTTCTGGAAACTACCTTAATGAGATATGGCATATAGTGGTGTCTAATTTGTGTAAAAAACCATGTACAACATAATAATTCAAGAAAAATTATGATTAGATAACAAGGTTTAAAAAACTATTCTTGCAAAAAGGGTCAATACAAAGATAGTGAGAAAGAACAGCCCCTTTACTCTTAAAATATATTAGCTGACACCGGGAAATGGCGAGAAACAAAAATGACAAGAATTCTTTAAGGGAATTTTTAAATTAGAAAGATGGAACATAACAGTGAGCTACTTTCAAATCAAATTTTAATGTTTCGCGCAAGCGGAGGGTCCTTTCCAAGTATAAAATAACACATTCATGAAATATATGATGTCTTTATAGTGATAAACTTTTCAACCTTGTATGGAGACCAAAAGCTTATGAACGAAGGAAAACGATAATTTTGGGTGCTCGTGGCAGCCCCATATTGTTTGAAACAAAGCAAAAGTAGAGGAAGAAGGTTTCACACATTCTTTCAAGACAACCATATACCGAGAGGAATGGAAAATTCTGTATATTGTTTTTAGCTTTTCAGAGACGAGCAATCACACTCAAATGTGTAGGGCTACAGAGTGTGGAAGCGTGATAAATTCAACCAAAGATTACGAGAAATTAATAAAACAGTAAAATTGACACCAAGGTTTTAGGTGGAAAACCCCTCTTTAAATAGAGGTGAAAAACCACCGGCGAGAGAGCCAAATATTCCACTAACATTGACGAGAGTACAAAATATTCTCTCGGGACTAACAAGACAAAATAGCCCCTTACAAATTCTCTACGAGTATAGAAATACTCAACCAAGAAGTAGAGAAATAAGAAAATATAAAGGAGAGATTGGCTATTGAAATGTTGTGTGGGTGTCTTTGCAAATGAAGTAGCATTGGCTTTTATAGCCAAATCTGGACCTCAAAAGTCTTGCCTTCATGTATGAATGCAGCCACCGATGTTGAAAACACAAAGTCACAAATGTCTTCATCATCCACAATTGTTGAAATATGAGCAACAATTGTTGACAAAAGGAGAGCAACAATTGTTGACCAACAAATCTCCACCTTGATCTCCTTTTGACCGGAAATACTCTCTCGCCATGAAAACCTGTTAACAATGAATAATACCAGCTAAGTCCAAGCAATGATCGAACTTAGCGGCTGGAAGTGGTTTGGTTAACATATCTGCAGGATTTTCAGTTGTATGGATTTTTTTCCACAGTAATTTCTCCTGCATCAACAATATCTCGGATAAAGTGGCGTTTAATATCAATATGCTTGGTCTTTGAGTGATGCTTGCTATTCCTGGCCAAGTGGACAGCACTCTGACTATCGCAGAACATAACAAGAATGTGTTGTTGTAAACCAAGTTCAGCAACCAAGCCTCGGAGCCAGATAGCCTCTTTCACTCCTTCAGTAGCAGCAATATATTCTGCTTCAGTGGTGGACAAAGCCGCAATGGCTTGAAGTGATGAATACCAACTGATAGCAGATCCGCTGAGTGTAAAGATATAGGCTGAAAGTGATCTTCTCCGATCTAAATCACCACCGTAGTCGGCGTCAACATAACTAACTACGCCTCCTGGATCAGACTTTTGTCTATCAAATATCAAACCAATATCAGGAGAAACCTTCAAGTAACGAAGGATCCATTTGACAGATTCCCAATGCTGTTTTCCTGGGTTGTGCATGAATCTGCTAACAACACTAACCGCATAAGCCAAATCAGGCCTAGTACATACCATAGCGTACATAAGGCTTCCGACTGCATTAGAATACGGGACATGTGACATGCGCCTTTGTTCCTCACTCATGTGGCCCAACCTCAAATGCCACAACTTCGTGTTGTCTTTGTTGGATGAGGCGACGGCTGCAGAACCTATAACAGTTGAACCCTGAAGCAAATACAAACTACCAGATCGAATTGCCTTTAGTAACACAAGAGCTCCTTTGGACACTTTTAAAACTCCACCTTCAGCTGAGTATCTACACCCTTGAGATTCAAAAGTGCCTAGGGAAATGAGATTCCGTTTCAAATCAGGGACATGTCTGACACTGGTCAAAGTTCTAACGACTCCATCATGTGTCTTGATTTTGATTGTGCCTTTGCCGACAACTTTGCATTGAGCATCGTTGCCCATTAAGATAAGACCACCATTAAAAGATTCATAGGTGGTAAACCAGTCTCTATTAGGAGACATATGAAATGTACAACCAGAATCAAGAACCCACTCATTTTTTGACCTTTGATCAGTACCAGAAGCAATAAAACACTCTCCATCAGATTCGGTTTCTACAAAACTAGCTTCGGCAGATTTTTCGGGTTGCTTACCCTTATCTTTTCTGTTTTGCTTATTTTTCAATTTGTAGCACTCAGATATTTCATGATTTCTTTTCTTGCAATAACGGCAATACTTAGAGTTTTTACCTTTGGATTTGGATTGGTTTTTACCGCTAGCACCTACTTCGTGGTTTCTCCCTCTAACTACTAGTCCCTCACCCGAACTTTCAGAATGAATTTGGGTATCAAATTTTTCTTTGGACAGTAGGTTAGACTTGACATCATCAAAGCTCAAGGTAACATTATTACCATATAGCATAATTTCTTTGAAATGTCTATATGAGGGTGGCAAAGAAACAATAAGTAGTACGGCTTTATCCTCATCATCAATTTCGACATCCAGATTTTCCAAATCAATTATGATGGAATTAAATTCACCAAGATGAGATTGGATGGGTGTACCTTCAGACATACGGAGTGTGAAAAGTCGCTCCTTTAACCAGAGTTTATTTGCAAGACTTTTGGTCATGTACAGAAACTCCAATTTACTTCATATGCCGGCTGCAGTTTTCTCATTGATGACTTCGCGTAGCACCTCACGGGACAAGCATAATTGGATTGTGGATAACGTCTTTTCATCCGTCTCTTCCCAATGCTCCTCCGTTGTAGTGGCTGGCTTCGCCGATTTGCCGGATAGAACCTTCTTTAGGCCATTCTGGGTAAGAACAGCCAGCATTTGGACTCGCCAGATAGCAAAACTAATTTTACCATCAAATTTCTCAATATCGAACTTCATCGACATTTTTAATAAAAAAAATCCCAGTTGAATTATCGTGGCTTTGATACCAATTTGTAGGGCTACAGAGTGTGGAAGCGTGATAAATTCAACCAAAGATTACGAGAAATTAATAAAACAGTAAAATTGACACCAAGGTTTTAGGTGGAAAACCCCTCTTTAAATAGAGGTAAAAAACCACCGGCGAGAGAGCCAAATATTCCTCTAACATTGACGAGAGTACAAAATATTTTCTCGGGACTAACAAGACAAAATAGCCCCTTACAAATTCTCTACGAGTATAGAAATACTCAACCAAGAAGTAGAGAAATAAGAAAATATAAAGGAGAGATTGGCTATTGAAATGTTGTGTGGGTGTCTTTGCAAATGAAGTAGCATTGGCTTTTATAGCCAAATCTGGACCTCAAAAGTCTTGCCTTCATGTATGAATGCAGCCACCGATGTTGAAAACACAAAGTCACAAATGTCTTCATCATCCACAATTGTTGAAATATGAGCAACAATTGTTGACAAAAGGAGAGCAACAATTGTTGACCAACAAATCTCCACCTTGATCTCCTTTTGACCGGAAATACTCTCTCGCCATGAAAACCTGTTAACAATGAATAATACCAGCTAAGTCCAAGCAATGATCGAACTTAGCGGCTGGAAGTGGTTTGGTTAACATATCTGCAGGATTTTCAGTTGTATGGATTTTTTTCCACAGTAATTTCTCCTGCATCAACAATATCTCGGATAAAGTGGCGTTTAATATCAATATGCTTGGTCTTTGAGTGATGCTTGCTATTCCTGGCCAAGTGGACAGCACTCTGACTATCGCAGAACATAACAAGAATGTGTTGTTGTAAACCAAGTTCAGCAACCAAGCCTCGGAGCCAGATAGCCTCTTTCACTCCTTCAGTAGCAGCAATATATTCTGCTTCAGTGGTGGACAAAGCCGCAATGGCATGAAGTGATGAATACCAACTGATAGCAGATCCGCAGAGTGTAAAGATATAGGCTGAAAGTGATCTTCTCCGATCTAAATCACCACCGTAGTCGGCGTTAACATAACCAACTATGCCTCCTGGATCAGACTTTTGTCTATCAAATATCAAACCAATATCAGGAGAACCCTTCAAGTAACGAAGGATCCATTTGACAGATTCCCAATGCTGTTTTCCTGGGTTGTGCATGAATCTGCTAACAACACTAACCGCATAAGCCAAATCAGGCCTAGTACGTACCATAGCGTACATAAGGCTTCCGACTGCATTAGAATACGGGACATGTGACATGCGCCTTTGTTCCTCACTCATGTGGCCCAACCTCAAATGCCACAACTTCGTGTTGTCTTTGTTGGATGAGGCGACGGCTGCAGAACCTATAACAGTTGAACCCTGAAGCAAATACAAACTACCAGATCGAATTGCCTTTAGTAACACAAGAGCTCATTTGGACACTTTTAAAACTCCACCTTCAGCTGAGTATCTACACCCTTGAGATTCAAAAGTGCCTAGGGAAATGAGATTCCGTTTCAAATCAGGGACATGTCTGACACTGGTCAAAGTTCTAACGACTCCATCATGTGTCTTGATTTTGATTGTGCCTTTGCCGACAACTTTGCATTGAGCATCGTTGCCCATTAAGACAAGACCACCATTAAAAGATTCATAGGTGGTAAACCAGTCTCTATTAGGAGACATATGAAATGTACAACCAGAATCAAGAACCCACTCATTTTTTGACCTTTGATCAGTACCAGAAGCAATAAAACACTCTCCATCAGATTCGGTTTCTACAAAACTAGCTTCGGCAGATTTTTCGGGTTGCTTACCCTTATCTTTTCTGTTTTGCTTATTTTTCAATTTGTAGCACTCAGAGATTTCATGATTTCTTTTCTTGCAATAACGACAATACTTAGAGTTTTTACCTTTGGATTTGGATTGGTTTTTACCGCTAGCACCTACTTCGTGGTTTCTCCCTCTAACTACTAGTCCCTCACCCGAACTTTCAGAATGAATTTGGGTATCAAATTTTTCTTTGGACAGTAGGTTAGACTTGACATCATCAAAGCTCAAGGTAACATTATTACCATATAGCATAATTTCTTTGAAATGTCTATATGAGGGTGGCAAAGAAACAATAAGTAGTACGGCTTTATCCTCATCATCAATTTCGACATCCAGATTTTCCAAATCAATTATGATGGAATTAAATTCACCAAGATGAGATTGGATGGGTGTACCTTCAGACATACGGAGTGTGAAAAGTCGCTCCTTTAACCAGAGTTTATTTGCAAGACTTTTGGTCATGTACAGAAACTCCAATTTACTCCATATGCCGGCTGCAGTTTTCTCATTGATGACTTCGCGTAGCACCTCATGGGACAAGCATAATTGGATTGTGGATAACGCATTTTCATCCGTCTCTTCCCACTGCTCCTCCGTTGTAGTGGCTGGCTTCGCCGATTTGCCGGATAGAACCTTCTTTAGGCCATTCTGGGTAAGAACAGCCAGCATTTGGACTCGCCAGATAGCAAAACTAATTTTACCATCAAATTTCTCAATATCGAACTTCGTCGACATTTTTAATAAAAAAAAATCCCGGTTGAATTATCGTGGCTTTGATACCAATTTGTAGGGCTACAGAGTGTGGAAGCGTGATAAATTCAACCAAATATTACGAGAAATTAATAAAACAGTAAAATTGACACCAAGGTTTTAGGTGGAAAACCCCTCTTTAAATAGAGGTAAAAAACCACCGGCGAGAGAGCCAAATATTCCACTAATATTGACGAGAGTACAAAATATTTTCTCGGGACTAACAAGACAAAATAGCCCCTTACAAATTCTCTACGAGTATAGAAATACTCAACCAATAAGTAGAGAAAGAAGAAAATATAAAGGAGAGATTGGCTATTGAAATGCTGTGTGGGTGTCTTTGCAAATGAAGTAGCATTGGCTTTTATAGCCAAATCTGGACCTCAAAAATCTTGCCTTCATGTATGAATGCAGCCACCGATGTTGAAAACACAAAGTCACAAATGTCTTCATCATCCACAATTGTTGAAATATGAGCAACAATTGTTGACAAAAGGAGAGCAACAATTGTTGACCAACAAAATGGGATAAACAATACACATATTTATGAATTTTAGATGCAAAAGAAAACTTAGCGCCAAAATACCTTTTCATCGAAACTGATTTTTAGGGCTAAAAGGGCCCTAAAAACGACAAAGGGGTATTTGCATAATAGGCTAAATATAGTTCCGTACTTTCATTTACGCACAACCTCGGCAAGCCATATCATTAATCCTAAGCGACATATTATTATATGAAAGCAACAATATGTTAAACAAGTGGACAGAACACCAAAATCATATTCCGAACTTAATTGGCATGGAACAAAACCATCAAACTTGAGACCCAAAATAAATCACGAGTTGAAATGCTCACAGGCACACAAAATGACTTTCGTAAACCACAATCAGGTTCTTGTTTACAATACTACAATATCGATACTAGCAAGAATTTAAAATCGAAGCAAATTTTATTTCATGGAACCAAAACGGATGAAGAAAAAGGAGATGAAAGTGAAGTGAAAAGAGGCGGGTTTGTACCTTTTGGGGGTAACAAACTAGGATGACGAGCCTCTAACGATGAAGTTTCCACCATCGGAGTTTCATTCGATTTGGCCAGATTAACTTCCTCCAAACTTGCGTGATTTCACTGAAATCAATTATTTTTTGCCGTGAATTTTTTGGTTATGTGAGATTAGAGGAATGCTTCTCCAAAATCTTCAATTTTTCCCAAAGAATCCTCCCCCTTTCTCTCTACATAGGTGGGTATTTATAGTGAATTTTGAGGTTGTTTTGGGGGAAATCAGAGGGGTAAAGAAGGAAAAACAAGTTTGAGATTTGAATTTTAAAATTGAGATAAGATTTGACTTGAAATTGTATGAATTGAAACGTTGTTGCTAAGCTATTTTTTGCCATTTGTTGTACTGTTGAGCGTTGACATTGTGGTTGTTATTGTTGTTGTTTATACAGGTTGATGTAGTTGTTGATAACATTGTCGGCTGTTGAAGTCGTTTTTTGATATTGTTTTGTTAGGGTAGTTAATTGCTGACTGTCGACTGAAGCTGTTGTTGATACCATTGTTTTGTTGGGGTTTGCTGTTGTTAATGGGTCTGTTGTACGCTGTTAAGGGGAAATAGAGATAAGGGTTATGATCCGGGTCGATTAATTGGGCTGGTTGTTGGGGCAGTTTGAAGTGGTTTGGCTATTGTTAAGTATAGAAAAAGGATTGTTGTTGTAGTTGGGCTTGGACAAGGGAATAAAGGTGTTGATGGGTAGCTAATTTTAAAGGGTTTTAGGGGTTATAAGAATAGATTAACAACTAGGTTATAATTTCAATCAATTTCATTTAAATTCTAACCATATTGAAAAGTAATTGGCTAATTACATTATAATTATGGCCAAAATAGTTTTAATTATGATCAGATTCAATAAATTGACTATGATAAAAATAAAACCCTATACGAATTATCAATCATTTTAATCCCGAGCTTCTTGTTTTACAAAAATCAAACAAATTAATTATTTTTTTCAAATAAATTATTATTATTATTTCTAGAATAAATTATATTTGGATCAATATTTTGCCTATCAAATTAATTTTAAAGACAATCCTTGATTAACATCAAATTTCTAATAAAATTGTTATTTAAGTAACAAAATTATACGATCTCAAATGCAAATACGAGAATATATAATCTCTACTTGAAATGATAAAATTAACTAGAAAATATTATGAACAGTCTTTTATTTAAATATTATAAATTTTGTAATTTTATTTAAAATCAAAGAAACTCAAAATTAAATTTAGTCGTGGAGGGCAAAAATTACGTGTCAACATATATATATATATATATATATGATGATTTCTGGCAAGGCCGGAGGATATATTGATGTGATGATGCTCGGATAGGACGGAGGATATATTGATGTGATGATGATGCCTGGCAATATCGAGGATATTGTGATGTTATATTGATACTCGGCAAGGCTGGAGGATACTATAATAGTATGATGATACCCGACAAGGCCGGAGAATATTGTGGTGATACGATGATGTCTGGTGCGGCGAAAAGATATTATGATGTTATATTGATATCCGAAAAGTCCAAAGGAAACTATGATGATATGATGATGCCCGACAAGGCCGGAGTATGATTGTTGATGTGCTTACATGTACATCTACTAGTTTGGGTCCGGCTAGCCGTACATATGATAATTATATGTTTATTCATGTTTTAGTGTAGTATTCTTATGTAGTTAGGTATAATGTTGGTATTAGAGATGTTGGTTATAGTCTTCTAATAAGTAAGGTTTAAAATGGTATAGTTGTTGATTTAAGTATGAAAGATGCTTAGTAGTGGATATTGCTTAAGTGGCTGATAGTGACTAATGGAGTTGTGAACCTTAGTGATAAAGAGAACTAGTGGCATTGATGACTATTTATAGTAATGATTAACTTATTAAGGAGATAGGAATTAATGAGTCTAGCAAATCATGGTGATTAGTTGTTATTGATGACTAAGTCTATTATGTTGATAAATTATTAAATGAGAATTATAGATTAATGATGCTAGTTAATTAGAGATGTTAGTTGAGAGATGAATAAGTATATAAATAGTGATTAGTGGTCATATGATGAATGGTGACTAGTGAGATTATGATGGCTAGAATGAACATTGGTTAATTATCAAATATGGTCTAGTGATGAATCTTGACTAGATGCTTGCTATTGGCTAGTTAGTGAATAATGGTTAGTTGTTGACCCTTGAATAGTGATTATGAGATAAATAATGGATAGAGAATTATTAGGGGTTATATGATAGCTAGTGAGTAATTGGTTTAGTAATAAGCATTGGCTAGCTAATAATGAGTAAATAGGGTGTATTGATGATATAAATGCCTATATGTTGGTAGGGATACAGTTATGAGTATATTGATATATGTCATTCAATTACAAATATTTAATGATCATTATGAATGTTGGCAAATGTCCGATTGATGGAAATTGTGGAAAACTATAGAATAGTGAGGAATTTTGGATATATTGATGACTTGAATCTTTTTTGTTTCTCTTGGGTGTGCTCTCCGGTGGTGTGGGATGCCGTGATAAGTTCTTTACTTTATGATTTCTTGGGTGTACTCTACGTGGTATGGGATGCCGTGATGGGTTCTTTACTTTATGCACTAGTTGGTGTATGTGCGCCAACTTTTACTTGTGTTTTCTCGTGATTGCACTTGTGTTGCCTTATGATTTTGAATCATTTATACTTAATGCATGATGATATGGATATCCGTTGAAGCCTTATGTTATATTGTGATTTCAATATATCATGCTTGTTATATACAAAAATAGTGGCATGTGTTAATGCCCTATTGTAATACCCCGAGTTTTCATATTTTAAACCTCCCAAGAAATAGCCCACGAGGTTAGTGCTCCAAGCGCATCAAGCCTTGTATATATTTGAGGCAATGGCAAGAAGTTGTGGAAATTCTTACTTGAGGTCCTGACAAGACTGCTATGGTTACGACTCAAGGTAACGAGTCATTAGCACTCCTGATGAGTCATCATGAATGAGTCGTAACAACTCCAGTGAATCCCTTTGCCTTAAGACCAGTGAATCCGATACCTCAACACGACTCGTAATCAGTGACTACAAGTCATATGGAGGGACTCGTAGTCACAATAGTGTGTAACCCAAAATACTCCCCAGTGGTAACGATTCTAGCATACGACTCGTAACCAGACCTTACGAGTCATTTTGGACTCTTACCTTGTCCAGTAGAGAGTTCAGGGATTTAGCCTCAGATTATGACTTCACCTAATGAATCGTAGTCAGTCATAAGAAGTTGTTAGGTGGTAATCACAACCAGACTAAAATTTTCCCAGAATTGTAGGATACGTCTCAGACCACGAGTCGTAACCAGTCGTTACGAGTCGAAAGCTGAGTCGTAACGACTAGGAATGTGTTTTCCTACATGTTTTTCCAAGTTTATAAGGGCCTATGTATCTTTTTCCACTTCCTTAAAAGCCAAACCCATGTCATTTTGGCTTTACAAAGGGTGGTATAAATACCCCAAAGCCCCAAATCACGACATAATCTTCAATTCCACTAAATAGAATCAAGAGAGGCGATTTTCTCTCTTCTTCAAGCAATTAGGGTTCCTCAAGAATATGATCAATTTTAAGGGTTTCTCAAAGCTTCTACTTCAGTATGCGGGGCATTCATCAATGTGTTCCTTCCACCCATTGAGTCCCAGAATTTTCTTTTTGGTCTAAGTATGATTTATTCTCACTTTTATGATTTAACTCAGTAGAATTATGAATTTATCCATGTTTTCCTCATTAATTCACATTCAACCCATGATAATAATATTTCCTGTGTGAATTATATTCCATTCTAATGTAAGTTTCAAACCCCATGTCATGCTTAGTCAATATCACGTTAAATTCTCGAATGTATGTATTAATTGATGTGGTCATGATATCCTCCCAAGTTCAATTTATTCCAATGTTTAAATTCATGCTTCTCACTAATCTATTGAAATGTCCTATGACTTTATTTCAATATTTTAAATGTTGTTATCGTATTTTAAAATCATTTAGTGTTGGAGGTTTATGAACACAGATAACTATCTATTTATACATGCCTTAATTTACAAGTTACAAGCCAGTCAGATCATGATTTCAATAATATATTTAGGATATCATGTTCGTATTGAGCACTTATCAGTACAGTACCACATCATGTTAGACCTATAATAATACTTGTGTCAGTTCAGTTGAGAGTAGGATTTAGATCCGAGCAAACCTAGGGATGAAGGCTTACCTGCTAGTAGATGGCTGAGACATTTAGTAGGAATTCCTAAGTTCCTGAACTACGTAGCCAATATAGGTTGTGAGATGTCACCCACCAGTTGTAATGCCCCAGAAAATGGGTCCCGAAGCGTCACACGGTGCTTGAGGCTACGAGTAGCCCCAAGCTAACCCTTTGAGCCATTTTCATTCAGTTCAACATAAATCAACGGGGTTTCCATAAATAACCCTCAAATATCAACAGAGTAATCATTATCCAAAAATAAAAGAATTTCAGAAAGATAACAAAGTATGACTTATTAGTCAACTCCCAAAATCTATACTAGTCTGACAAGCCTCTAAGAAAATCAATAAAATTAGCGAGCCATTGAGACATGCCCCAACTGACTCATACTCAGTTATTAAATGTAAATAATTTTGTGAAACCAACATCAGACATCACGTCCTCGGAACATGAGGACTCACCACAACAGAGAATGTAGAATAGCGTGCCCGAAGAATCACTGTCGAACCTGGAACTGAGCACCTGAACCTACATTCCAAGAAAATGCAGCCCACATTCGAAGATGTGGGTCAGTACCATGGAAAGGAACCGAGTATATGGTGGTGTATGCAGTTGTATAAACATCATCATCATAAATATTTATAAGAAATATGCAGGATGTATGAAAGACTCACATAGCCCGAAGAAAATCATCATAATCATGAGAGGATGAAATAAGTACAATAACACATGTGAGTCATCATATAATTTGTCAATCACTTTCAATTCATCAAGAATATCAATTCTCATAATGTAAATATCATTTAAATCTTTTGAAAGAATAACTTTCAGAATTCCACTTTCAAATCACTTCACCATTCACCATAGACACAAGGAAACACATGCACACTGGGAGATCCTATAACCGACATAAACCATGTGAGCTACATGGAGTCCAACGTACAACCCACGTTGGGGAGAGCCATCCTATCCTTTCCATCGGAGTATGACTATCGATATCAAATCCACACAAACTAGTGATCACTATATAAATCAGCCTCAGGCTTACTCCTATGGGGGCACGTAGTTCTAGGAAAGTAAGGTCGCTTTATACCTCTCACTCGATGCTAAAGATTTCTCCCGGACTTAGCTTAGATCTTTTCAAAGACAATTCCACAACAAAATAATTTCAGTAATATATAGATATACATCGGGAGCCATCATGCTTCCCATCTATCAAAATCAATCACATTGTGGATTTCTTTCACACTCGAGTTTAAAACAACTCCATTAAGACCAAAATATCAAACCATTCAAAATATCTCAAATATTCAACATCAACGTGCTTATAACACACACTTTCTAAAAAAACACAATTTCTAATAGGGATTCACGACCCAAATATCAAAATCATGATAAATATCGTTCAAGATTCATGATTTATATCAACACACATGTAAATTCATCGTTTAAAATTATAAACATCAAGATTTTATATTAATCATCATAAGATATGGGTTCATGCTCCAAATTCATAAAAATTAAATAAAAATCATGCCTTTGTAAAGAAAATTACTTTTGGGCACAAGAAAGAAAGAGAGTTCTTGTTGAAAACCCCCACATACCTTGAATGATGAACGTTAGATCGATACTCATTTTTGAGATGTTAATCGTGCCTTTGAATGATGGTTCTTGGAGTTCTTGAACTAGGAACTTGGAATCTTGAATAAATTTGCAGAATTAATGGTGAACTTTGGAGGTTCTTGAAGTTGGATATATGAGCTTAGGATTTTCTTTTTGAGGGAGTTTGCTGAAATATAACATATAATACTTCTAATAGGCTTTAATATAGGGTTTGGACGGATTTTGGGAGAGGAAAAATGACAAAAACACCCCTAAAAATCAAAAAAATTCTCGAATCTGTCCTTTGGTGGACTATTTTGGTAGTCTGAAGTAGATCAACCATAAAGTTTTACTCTAATATTCAAATTGGATGAAACTAATTTCATTAGAAAGAGGACTCTCATATATTTCCGTTGATATATAGTATCTCACCCAGATCATTGTGTACGAGGAGTTATGATAATTTGATGTTGACCCAAAAATTCACTTTTGATAGGATGAAGTAGATCGACTATAACTCTTTGCCCCGCTAGAAAATTGGATGAAACTAATTTCATTGGAAAGAGAACTCGCAGAGCTTTCCGTTGATATATAGTAGATCACCCAGATCATTATGTACAAGGAGTTATGATCATTTAAAGTTGAAGCAAAAATACGCCAGGCCTCAGTACTTTTTCCTGCACGTTTTACTGTTCACTACTATTCACGGTTCGATCGGAATGTTCATAACTCGTCGCTCGGGTGTCCGTTTTGGATGATCCATATATCGTTGGAAATATTATTTGATACTCTACGCAATGGTGGGTCATAATCTAAGACATTTTTCACGGAAAATTTATAATTCATTCTAGAATATAGAACCCAACACGTTTACGCACAAAATTTCAATGAAAAATTTCCCAGGGTATTACATCATCCCCCCCTTGGAAACATTCATCCTCGAATGAAGCTAGATATGCCAAGATAGATAGGGAATAGAGAATACAGCTGAAACCATTCGTTAGACTCATCACCACATCGTTTCTCACTCTCAATGCAACATAGAATGCATAAATTCAAGAAACTACAGCTGAACACATAATAAATGACTGCTGAACTGCTTCAACTTTTATCAAAAGTGCATGATTTAGGAAAGAACGGTACCTTCAGCTTGATCGGAGTTCGTGGAAAATAGGTGCGGGTACTTGGATCGCATATCCGCCTCAGCTTCCCAAGTTGCACCCTCAACAGATTGGTTTCGCCACAACACCTTGACCAAGGGAACTTCTTTGTTCCTTAGTCGTCGGACACTGAAATCAAGAATCTCAACAGGAATCTCATCAAAAGAAAGATTTTCTTGAATGTCAGCACTCACAGAGGAATCCACTACCACAACATCACTAATATGCTTTCTATGCATGGAGACATGGAATATTGGATGAACAGAGGACAACTCAGAAGGCAACTCGACTTTATAAGCTACCTTACCAACACGGCTAAGAATTTTGTAAGGACCAACATAATGGGGACTAAGCTTCCCCTTCTTTCCGAATCTCTTCACCTCCCTCATGGGTGAAATTTTCAGATACACTAGGTCACCAACTTCAAACTCAAGGTCTCTCCTTCTAACATCCGCATATGACTTCTGACGACTCTATGCAGTTTTTAACCTTTCCCTAATCAACTTAACTTTTTCCATAGCCTCAAATACCGAATCAAGACCACTCCCAGCCGCTTCACCCACCTCGAACCAACCTATGGGTGATCTACACTTCCTCCTATATAAGGCTTCAAACGAAGCCTTGCCAATACTAGAGTGGAAACTATTATTGTAAGCAAACTCTATCAATGGTAAGTGACAATCCCAACTTCCCTAAAAGTCAAGTGCACATGCTCTCAACATATCCTCTAAGGTATGGATGGTCCGCTCAGCCTGACCATCAGTCTGCGGATGAAAATCAGAACTCAAAAGCACTTGGGTACCAAGACCCTTCTGAAAAGCTTTCCAAAATTGCAAAGTGAACTGAGTACCCCTATCCGAAATGATAGACAAGGGAACTCCATGCAGTTTGACTAGCTCTTGGATATATAATCTAGCGTAATCTTCAGCAGTATATGAAGTATGAACAGGAAAAAAATGAGCAAACTTAGTCAACCTATCAACCACAACCCAAATGGAATCATGATGGCGTCGGGAAGGAGGTAAACCAATCATGAAGTCCATATTTATGTCTTCCCACTTCCAGGTGGGAATACTATACTCTTGCATCATACCACCAGGTCTTTGGTGTTCAACTTTAACGTGTTGGCATATTGCACACTTAGCTACAAACACTGCTATATCTTTCTTCATGCCACTCCACCAATAGATTTCCCGCAAGTCTCGGTACATCTTGGTGGCACCAGGATGAATAGAATATCGTGCCCATGCACTTCAGCCATAATCCTTTATCTCAGATCATCAACATTCAGGACACACAATCTACCCTGCAATCTCAACACACCATCTCCCCCTTGGGAGAAAACCTCTACTTTTTGGTCCTTGACTGACTCCTTCAGTCTGACCAAAATAGCATCTAAGTATTGCTTTTCCTTCACTTCCGAAACCAAAGAGGATTCGAAACTACTCTGAACCCCTATACTACCTTCAGCAGAGTCAAACAACCTAACCCCCAATCTAGCCAAACGATATACATCACGAGCCAACTCTTTCTTACCTTCTACCACATGCGGAATACTACCCATGGACACTCTACTTAGGGCATCCGCCACAACATTGGCCCTGCCCGGATGGTACAACACACTCATATCATAGTCCTTTAACAATTCTAACGATCGTCTCTGCCTAAGATTCAATTCTCTCTGGGTAAACACATACTATAGACTTTTATGATCAGTGAAAACATCAACATAGACACCATACAAATAGTGTCTCCAAATTTTCAAAGCAAACACAACAACAACCAACTCAAGGTCATGGGAGGGGTAGTTTTTCTCATGGGGTTTCAACTGTCTAGAAGCATAAGCTATCACCTTACTCTTCTACATCAATACGCAACCCAACCCAACTCTCGAAGCATCACAGTACACCATAAAACCATCAACACTATCAGGCAAAGTCAAAACAGGGGATGAAGTTAGTCGAGTCTTCAACTCCTGAAAAATCTTCTCATAAGATTCGGACCACAAGAACTTCACTTTCTTTTGGGTCAACTGAGTCATAGGAGATGCTACAGAGGATAAAACCTCAACAAAACGGCAGTAATAGCCAGCTAAACCCAAGAAACTTTGGATATCAGTCAAAGAAATAGGTCTAGGCCAATTTTTAATAGCTTCGGTCTTTTGGGGATCAAATCTAATACCCTCGAAAGAAATGGTATGACCCAGAAAAGCAACTGACCTTAGCCAAAACTCACACTTACTGAACTTGGCAAACAACTTATGATCTCTAAAGGTTTGCAAGACAGTTCGGAGATGATCAGAATGTTCATCCTCACTACGGAAGTACACCAGTATATCATCGATGAACACTATGACAAACATATCTAGATATATTTGAACACTCGATTTATGAGGTCCATGAAAGCTGCCAGGGAATTAGTTAACCCAAAAGACATAACAAGAAACTCAAAATGGCCATAAAGAGTTTGGAAAGTGGTTTTCGGGATGTCACACTCCCTAAATTTGAGTTGATGATAGCCGAAATGAAGGTCTATCTTTGAGAAAAAACTTGCACCTTGCAATTGGTCAAACAAATCATCTATTCTCGGAAGGGGTTACTTATTTTTTATGGTGACTTTATTCAGTTGACGGTAATCAATGCACATACGCAAAGATCCATCTTTATTTCTCACAAATAACACAGGAGCACCCTAAGGAGAAATACTGGGCCTTATGAAACCCTTATCTAGTAGATCTTTGAGTTGCTCTTTCAACTCCTTAAGTTTTGCAGGGGCCATATGGTAAAGAGGAATAGAAATGGGCTAAGTATTGAGAAGAAGATCAATCCTGAACTCTATCTCTCTATCAGGAGGTATCCCTAGCAGATCATCTAGAAAGACATCAGAAAACTCATTGACGACATTAACAGACTGGAGAGTTGGACTCTCAGGCTTAGTGTCTTTGACTCTAACCAAATGGTAAATATACCCCTTGGAAATAAGCTTTCTAGCTTTGAGGTAAGAGATAAAATGACTCTTGGGTGACACAAAATTCCCAGACCACTCAAACAAGGATATACCCAGAAACTGAAACTTGACCACTCAGGTCTGACAATCAATAGAGGCATAAGAAGAATACAGCCAATCCATACCCAGAATCACATCAAATCTACCATGTCTAACTCAATCAGATCAACTAACAAGACTCTATTAAGAATGGTAACAGGATACTTTTTATACACTTTCTGGGCAACAATCGAATCACCTACTGGGGTAGAAACTAAGATAGGCTCAGAATAATCTCAGGACTCATTTCAAAATTCACAGCAATCAAAGGTGTAACATATGAGAAACTGGATCCAGGATCCAACAAAGCATACACATCAAACTGAAATATACGAAGCATACCAGTAAAAACATTGGGAGAGTCCTCCTATTCTTGGCGGGATGGTAAAGCATAGAATTTATTCTGGCACTGTCCGCCAGCATTGCAAGAAGAGGAGCCCTGAGCTGGGGCTGGGTGAGTCACTGGAACTGGAGCACTAATAGTCTGAGTCTGGGTCTGAGGGCGATAGTCACGACGCCCTTGTCCATCCTATAGACAATATCTAACTCTGTGACCCATGTCACCACACCGGAAATAACCCCTCTTCTCATCCCAACACTTATCTGAATGAGCCCTACCATACTTAGGACACAGAGGATGATTTGGCTTACTGCCAGCACTGTACTAGGACCTGGATGCATATGACCTGGTACCTTGCTCATGCCTATCTCTAGGCACGAGAGCAATAACAGGTGAAGGTGCTGGCATAGATGAACGATCTTTATACTAAGGACGACTCTCTCTCTGCGATCTATTCTAACCCTGTCTGTGCTGCTCGGACCTAGCTCTTTTATTCTCTCTCATTCTATCTCTCTCCTTAATCTTGTCTACCTCAATCTGTTGGGCATGAGTCATTAGCCTAGAAAGATTTATCTAACTATTCAGCATAGCAGGCCTACACCTCTTAACCACATAACTAGACACTCCAGTCATAAACTTACTCATACTAGCCCCATTATCAGCCACTAAGTCAGGAGCATACTAGGCCAACTGATTGAACTTTAGACAATATTCCCTAACAGTCATAGAGCCCTGTCGCAAGTTCATAAACTCTTCCACCTTCGCCTCCCTCATCTACAAAGGGAAAAAATTATCCAGGAATGTATCTTGGAACTCTTGCCAAGTTGTAGGGACAGTTTCCTCACCTCTACCTTTCCTCCAAGCAACAACCCAGTCATAAGTAAGGTCTTTCAACCTATACGCAGCCAACTCCAGAATATGTTCCTCAGATATATGCATCACCTGAGTAATCTTTCGTACCTCCTCTAAAAATAACCGTGGATCCTCATCAGACTTGGACCCATAGAATTATTGTGGATTCATCCGTATGAAGTCACGGATCCTGGCAGCAACTGAATTACCTCCCTGCTGCTGTAGAGCCGGGGTCGGGTTGGCCTAAATATTTGTAGTAACAGCTTGGGCCAGCGCCTGAAAGGCTGCCCAAAATTCAGCAGGAGACATATTTTCATTTAATGGGTCAGCGGATTGAGCTTGCTGACCATCATTATTTTTTCTCGCTCGACGTGGAGGTATATTTTTGAAAGAGGAGAGCACGAATCAATAGCAGAGAGAGACACTTTAAGCACGATAGACTTCTAAAAAAAAGAATCATACTTTTTCCTAAAACGTCCTGTAGCCACTTGCTCATAGATATGGCGCGCTACACACCGATGATCAAGACTCTATTTAACGTGGCTTGTCAGACTCCCTAGGACACCTTAAAACCTTAGGCTCTGAAACCAAATTTGTAACGCCCCGTAAAACAGGTCCCGGAGCATCACATGGTGCTTGAGGCTACGAGTAGCCCCAAGCTAACCCTTTGAGCCATTTTCATTCAGTTCAACACAAATCAATGGGGTTTCCATAAATAACCCTCAAATATCAACAGAGTATTCATCATCCAAGAATAAAAGAATTTCAGAAAGATAACAAAATATGACTTATTAGTCAACTCCCAACATCTACACTAGTCTAACAAGCCTCTAAGAAAACCAATAAAACTAGCGAGCCATTGAGACATGCCCCAATTGACTCATACTCGATTATCAAATGTAAGCAATTCCATGAAACCAATATCAGACATCACGTCCTCAGAACATGAGGACTCACCACAACAGAGGATGTAGAATAGCGTGCCTGAAAAATCACTGTCAAACCTGGAACTGAGTACCTGAACCTACATTCCAAGAAAATGCAGCCCACATCCGAAGATGTGGGTCAGTACCATGGAAAAGAACCATGTATATGGGGGTGTATGCAGTTGTGTAAGCATCATCATCATAAATATTTATAAGAAATATACAGGATGTATGAAAGACTCACATAGCCCGAAGAAAATCATCATAATTATGAGAGGATAAAATAAGTACAATAACACATGTGAGTCATCATATAATTTGTTAATCACTTTCTGTTCATCAAGAATATCAATTCTCATAATGTAAATATCATTTAAATCTTTTGAAAGAATAACTTTCACAATTCCACTTTCAAATCACTTCACCATTCACCATAGACACAAGAAAACACACACACACTGGGAGATCCTATAACCGACATAAACCATGTGAGCTACATGGAGTCCAATGTACAACCCACGTTGGGGAGAGCCATCCTATCCTTTCCATCGGAGTAGGACTATCGATATCAAATCCACACAAACTAGTGATCACTATATAAATCAGCCTTAGGCTCACTCCTATGGGCGCACATCGTTCTAGGAAAGTAAGGTTGCTTTATACCTTCCGCTCGATGCTAAAGATTTCTCCCGGACTTAGCTCAGATCATTTCAAAGACAATCTATAATAAAATAATTTTAGTAATATATAAATATACATCGGGAGCCATCATGCTTCCCATCTATCAAAATCAACCACGTTGTGGATTTCTTTCACACTCAAGTTCAAAACTACTCCATTAAGACCAAAAGGTCAAATCATTCAAAATATCTCAAATATTCAACATCAATGTGCTTATAACACACACTTTCTCAAAAAAATACAATTTCCAATGAGGATTCACAACCCAAATATCAAAATCATGATAAATATCGTTCAAGATTCATGCTTTATATCTCCATACATGTAAATTCATCTTTCAAAATCATAAACACCAAGATTTCATAATAATCATCCTAAAATATGGGTTCATGCTTCAAATTCATAAAAATCAAATAAAAATCATGCCTTTGTAAAGAAAATTACTGTTGGGCACAAGAACGAAAGAGAGTTCTTGTTAAAAAATCCCATATACCTTGAATGATGAACTTTAAATCGATACTCATTTTTGAGATGTTAATCGTGCCTTTGAATGATGGTTCTTGGAGTTCTTGAACTAGGAACTTGGAATCTTGAATAAATTTGCAGAATTAATGGTGAACTTTAGAGGTTCTTGAAGTTAGATGTAGGAGCTTAGGGTTTTATTTTTGAGGGAGTTTGATGAAATAGAACATATAATGCTTCTAATAGGCTTTAATATAGGGTTTGGATGGATTTTATGTGAGGGGGAATGACCAAAATGCCCCTAAAAATAAAAAAAATTCTTGAATCTGTCCTATGATGGACTGTTTTGATAGTCTGAAGTAGATCAACCATAACATTTTACTCCGATATTCAAATTAGATGACGCCAATTTCATTAGAAAGAGAACTCTCATATATTTCCGTTAATATATAGTATCTCACCCAGATTATTATGCACTAGGAGTTATGATCATTTGAAGTTGACCAAAAAATTCACTTTTGATAGGCTGAAGTAGATCGACCATAACTTTTTGCCCTGATAGAAAAATTAGATAAAACCAATTTCATCGGAAAGAGGACTTGCAGAGATTTTCATTGATATATAGAAGATCACCCAGATCATTATGTACAAGGAGTTATGATCTTTTAAAGTTGGAGCAAAAATACGCCAGGCCTCAGTACTTTTTTCTGTATGTTTTACTGTTCACTACTATTCATGGTTCGATCAGAATGTTCATAACTCATCGCTCGGGTGAACGTTTTGGATGATCCACATATCGTTGGAAAGCTTATTTGATAAACTATGCAATGGTGGGTCATAATCTAACATATTTTGCACAAAAAATTTATAATTCATTCTAGAAGATAGAACCCAACACGTTTACGCACAAAATTTTAATAAACAATTTTTGGGTGTATTCACCAGTAGAGGACTGACACTCTCTTAGGGGTCACCCGCCAGTAGAGGACTGATAAACTAGTCCTTTGGAACACCTATTTAGTGGATCCACACAGCTATGTGTTAGTTCCCGTGGCAAGGTACTGACACCCTTCCAACTAGGGATATAGATTGAACCCCGATTAGCTCAGATTGGGGAATGTCATTTACATGATAATTACCATAGTATCAGACTGTACTTAGTCTATATCAGTTCAGGTTTTCTGGACCAAGTATTTTGAATTTCAGTTATTCAAATACTAGTTATTCAGATCATATTTAGCACATGCTTTACCTAGTCTTGCATACTCAATTCGACATGTTCATGTATCCATGTTCAGTTTCCATGCATATTTCTGCTAGTTGTTACCTCACGTACCTTTATATTCAAAGTACTGATCACATATTTTTCTTTTGTGCTATCTTATGTTATAACATAGGTTTGGATGCACATTTCACTAATCATTCTTAGACAGATCAATATCTACCCAGCAGCAGTAGTGGTGAGTCCTCATCCATAGAGGATGATATTATTTTTGTATTTTAATACTTAATTTTATGTCAATTAGTCAGAGTTAGTTGGGGGCTTGTCCTATCAACTCCTCATGTTAGGGACTTTCAGGCTAGATATTTTGGTTAGACGTTCAGTCAGTCAGTTCATCTTTCAGATGTTATAAATTATTTTTCAGACATGTTAGCTATATTCAGTTTAGTATTTCATTTTAAACCATATTTCATCAGCTTATCTTCCTCATATGTCATTCCAATGTCATTTTATTTAGTGCTCCTAGTAGGTACCAAATCATGAGTTAACTTAGGGTCATCTATGTTCTTGAGCACCGTGTCACGACTAAGAGGTAGTCTTGGGTCATGAAAAACTTTGTATTAGAGCCTTAGGTTTTAGAGTGTCCTAGGATATCTAAAAGCCACATTGAGTAAAGTCTTATACATGGGTGTGAAACACGCCACACTTATGAGAAAGAGGTTACACGACATTTTTAGAAAAGTTTCCCTTCTTCAGTATTCATGTCATGCGAAAGAGCATGAGCTCTATTGAATTCCTTCTTTTCTAACTCATCCTTCATTCTATTTACAGATAATGCCTCCTAAAAGAAACAACGGTAGAAGGAACGGGGATCAACCCACACTATCACCTATTCAGGAAGGTCCCCCGAACGTCCATGTTTCTCACGCTGAGTTTAGGGATGCTTTCACAGCTTTGGTCCACTCTATAGCTGATCAGAACAACCAGCAGTTTGTTGTTCCAGCCAATCCAGTGTTGAATACAGTTGCAGCTAGAATTCAAGATTTCACTTAGATAAATCCCCTTTTGTTTTCTAAATCTAAGTCTGAGGAATATCCATATGATTTTTTGAATATTTTGCAGAAAGTGACAGATATCATGAATATCACTCCTAGTGACAGTGCAGACATAGCTACGTATCAGTTGCAGAGAGTAGCACACACCTGGTTCAAGCAGTGAAAGGAAACCAAGGGTGTTGATGTAGGACCTATTGAGTGGGAGAAGTTTACTACAACCTTCTTAGATAGGTTCTTCCCACTAGAGTTGAAGGAGGCCAAGGTTAAGGAGTTCATTAATTTAAAGTAGGGTAGCATGAGAGTAAAGGAGTACTCAATTAAGTTCACTCAGTTGGCGAGGTATGCTCCAACTATCGTGGCTCACTCTAGGTCCAAGATGAGTAAGTTTGTGTTTGGTGTATATGATAGTATGGTCAAGGAGTGTAGAACCACCATGTTGAACAAGATGGACGTTTCTAGGCTCATGGTTCACATCATCATATTGATAAGAAGAAGCTTAAAGAAAGGGAAAGAGAGAATAAGAAAAAAAGTATAGATAGCTTCAACTTTTCTTAGCTGAATTTCATTAGTGTGCCAATGCCATCTTCAGCTAGTGCGCCAATGCCTAAGTTCAAGCAGAACTGTAGGGATAGAGCGCTAGGCTCTAAGTCCCAAGATAGTGTAAATAGTGGTTATACCAATCGGCTCTATAGGAAATATGGTAGAAATCATCCAAGTGAGTGCAGAGCAGGTAGTGATATATACTTTGGGTGTGGCAACCCAGACCATAAAATTAGAGATAGTACAATGGTTTCTTAAAAGAGAAATGATTTGCGATAGAGACAATCTAACTTTTCCCCAGCTCTAGCAGTTCGCCCGACTCAGTAGGGTGACACTTCCAGTGAGACCATTCGGAAATGCTAGAATAGATTGTACGCCCTCCAGCCTTAGCATGATTCAGAGATTTCACCCGATGTGGTTATGGGTACGTTGCAAGTATTTCATATTTATGTATATGCATTGTTAGACCCCAAAGCTTCACTTTTCTTTGTGACTCAATTTATAGCTATAGAATTTAGTGTCAGTCCTGAAATATTAGTAGATCCTTTCTTAGTGTCTACCCCAGTGGGTAAGTCTATTATAGCTAGACGGCTATACAGAAATTTCCCAGTCATAGCATCTCAAAAATTTACTTCAGTTAATCTTATGGAGTTAGAGACGACTGATTTTGATATTATTGTCGTCATGGATTGGCTCTACTCATGCTATGCCTCAGTTGACTGTAGAAATAGAATTTTCCAGTTCTAGTTTCCTAATGAACTAGTTATCAAATAGAGGGGTAGTACTTTGGTGCTTAAGGGTCAGTTTGTTTCCTATCTTAAGGTGAGAAAAATGATATCTAAGAGGTTTGTTTACCATATCGTTCAAGACAAGGACTCAAATTCTTAAACTCCATGTCTTGAGCTAGTTCCAGTAGAAAAAGAATTTCCAGATGTATTCCCAGAAGATCTTCTTGGAGTTTCTCTCGAAAGGAAAATTAACTTTGAAATAGATCTTCGTTTAGATACCCATCCTATCTCTATTCCACCTTACAGAATGGCTCCAACTAAGCTTAAGGAACTTAAAGAACATTTAAAGAATCTTTAAGATAAGGGTTTCATCAAGCCTAGTGTTTCCTCATGGGTGCTGTAGTCCTTTTCGTGCACAATAAAGATAGTTCTCTTAGAATATGCATCGACTACCATCAATTGAATAAAGTCACAATCAAGAATAAGTATCCTCTCCCCAAGATTAATGATTTGTTTGGCCAACTCCTGAGTGCAAGTTATTTCCATAAGATAGACCTCAAATCCAACTATCATTAGCTTAGAGTCAGAGAATATGACATTCCAAAGACAACTTTTAGAACTCGGTATGGTCACTTTGAATTCCTAGTTATGTTTTTTGGACTAACGGATAACCCTATAGGTTTTATGGACTTGATGAATAGGGTGCGTAAGTATTAGTTGGAAATATTCATCATAGTCTTTATTGATGACAACCTTGTCTATTCTCGTAGTGAGAATGATCATTCATACTATTTAAGGGTTGTATTGAAGACCCCTAACGACCATCAATTATTCGCTAAGTTCAGCAAATGTAAATTTTGGTTGAGATTAGTAGCTTTTATTGGTCACATAGTTTCTGGTGATTGTATTTGAGTTGATCTCCAAAAGACCGAAGTAGGGAAAAACTGGCCTAGACCCATTGTTTTATTATATATCAGGAGTTTCTTGGGTTTAGCTGGCTTTTAAAGGCAGTTTTTTAAAATGGTTTTCTTTATTTCTTCTCCCATGTCTCGACTAACTTAGAAGAAAGCTAAATTTCAGCGGTCAGGTTCTTGCAAGAAGAGTTCTTAGGAGTTGCAGACTCGACTTACTTCTGCTTCAGTCTTGACTTTGCTAGATGGCACAGATAGGTTCATAATGTATTGTGATACCTCTTGAGTTTGTATCGTGTATGTATTAATACAGAGAGATAAGGTCATAGCCTATGCCTCTAGGCAGCTTAAAACTCATGAGAAGAATTACCCAACCCATGATCTTGAGTTGGCAGTAGTTGTATTTACCTTAAATATTTGGAAGCATTACCTTTATGGGGTTTATGTTAATGTGTTTATAGATCAGAAGAGTTTACAATATGTTTTCATAAAGAAAGATATTAATTTCATTAGATAAGATGGCTTGAGTTGTTACAAGATTATGACATGAGTGTGTTGTATCATCCGAGCAAGGCCAGTGTAATATCAGATTCCCTTAGTAGATTGTCCATGGGTAGTGTTGCTCATGTTGAGGATAATAAGAAGGAGTTAGTTAGAGAAGTCCATCAACTTACGAGGTTAGGAGTTTGATTGGTTGATTCAGATGAAGGTAGTATATGGGTTTAGAATAGTTCAGAATCTTCATTGGTTGCTAAAGTAAAAGAAAAGCAGGATCGGGATCCTAGTTTGGTTAAGTTGAAGGAGGTAGTTAGAGATCAGAAGGTTGAGGTTTTCTCCTAAGGGGGAGATGGTGTGCTTCATTATCAAGGCAGACTATATGTTCCGTGTGTTGATAGTCTAAGATAGTATTTATTAGTTGAGGTACATAGTGGACGATATTCTATTCACCCAAGGGCCACCAAGATGTATCGTGATTTATGAGAAATCTATTGATGGAGTGGTATGAAGAAAGATATTGCAGAATTTATGGCTAAGTGTTTGAACAGTCGGTAGGTTAAAGTTGAGCAACAAAGGCATAGAGTACGCTTCAAGAGTTCAGTATCCCCTCTTGGAAGTGGGAGGCAATGAACATGGATTTTGTAATAAGATTGCCTCGTACGTGTGATCATCATGATTCAATATGGGATATTATAGATAGAATGACCAAGTCAGCCTATTTATTACTAGTTCATACTTTATATTCAACTGAGGATTGTGCTAGACTCTATCTCAAGGAGTTAGTAAAGCTGGATGGGGTTCCTTTGACTATTATTTCTGATAGAGGTACTTAGTTTACCTCTCACTTTTGGAAGACTTTTTAGAAGGGTCTTGGTACCCAAGTTCATCTCAGTATACCTTTTTATCCTCAAACAAATAGTCGGGCAGAGAGGACTATTCATACCTTAGAGGACATGTTGAGGGCTTGTGTTGTTGAATTTAAAGGTAGTTAGGATGACCACTTACCTTTGATTGAGTTTTCCTACAACAACACCTGTCACTCTAGTATTTAGATGGCCCCATTTAAAGCTCTTGATGGGAGGAGATACAGATCTTTTATTAGTTAGTTTGAAGTAGGTGAGGCTGCTTTTATAGGAACAGATTCAGTGTTTGAGGCAATGGAGAAAGTTTAGTTAATTCATGAAAGGGTGAAGACAGCCTAAAGTTATTAGAAATATTATACTATCCTGAGGAGAAGAGACCTTGAGTTTGAGGTTGGCGACTTGGTTTATTTAAAAATTTTGCCCACGAAAGGGGTAAAGAGATTTGGCAAGAAGGGGAATCTCAATCCTCATTATGTTGTCCTATATAGGATTTTGAGTTATTTGGTAAGGTAGCTTATGAGTTAGAGCTTCCTATAGATTTGGCTTCAGTGCAACTAGTATTTCACATCTCCTTCCTAAAGAAATGCATTAGTGATTCAACTTCTATGGTTCCTTTGGAAAGTGTGGAGGTGAAATATAGTCTCTTCTACGAAGAATTTATAGTTTTGATCTTTGACCGTCAGATTCATAGGTTGAAAAGAAGTTTACCTATTTAAAGATCTATGGCGAAATCAATCCGTTGATGGAGATACTTGGGAAGCAAAAGCAAATATGCGAGCCAAGTATCCTTATTTTTTCTCTACGAACTAGACTTAGTTTGAGGTGATGGTTCTCTTAAATTAACTCTCTTATGTTCTCTATTTCAACTGCATAACCATCATCATGTCATCTCATTGTATGCATTCATGAATTCAGTTCAGACTATGTATCATGTCTTAGATTCAATTGTTTGATCATGTTTCAGCTCACAAGTATTCAGTTTATGGTCTCTATTTCCCTTAGCATTCTCAACCTAACTAGTTTTATTTGAGGATGAATGATCCCAAGGAGGAGATATTGTAATACCCCGTGTTTTCATGTTATAAACCTCCTAAGAAATAATCCATGAGGTTAGTGCTCCAATAGCATCAAGACTCATATTGATTCGAGGCAATGACAAGAATTTATGGTAATTCTTACTTGAGGTCCTGACAAAACTACCATGGTTACGACTTAGGGTAAAAAGTCATTACCACTCATGATGAGTCACCATAAGTGAGTCATAACAACTCTCGTAAATCCCTTTGCCTTGAGCCCAGTGACTATGATACCTCAACACAACTCATAATCCAAGACCATAAGGTATATGAAAGAACTCATAGTCACAACAATGTGTAATCCCGAATCCTCCCTAGTAGTTATGATTCCATCATACGACTTGTAACCAGACATTATGAGTCGTTGCGATGGACTCATTGCCTGACCAGTATAGAATTTCGAGATCCAGCCTCAGGCTATGACTTCACCAAATAACACATAGTCAGTTGTAACAAGTCATTTGGTGGTAATTGTAACCAGACTAGAATGTGCTCATAATCCCAGGATCCCAGGCTACGAGTGAGTCGAAAGATAAGTCATAACGACTAGGAATGTATTTTCCTACACATTTTCCCAAGAGTCTATATGTCTTTTCCCATTCCTTTAAATGCTAAAGCCATGTCATTTTGGCTTTACAATAGGTGGAACAAAGACCCTAAAGCCCCAAATCACGACATAATCTTCAATTCTAACAAAGAGAATCAAGAGAGGCAATTTTCTCTCTTCTTTAAGCAATTAGGGTTCCTTAAGAACAAGATGAATTTCAAGGGTTTCCCCGAAGCTTTTACTTCAGGTATGTGGAATATTTAAAAAAGGGTTCCTTCCACTCATTGAGTTCCAAAATTTCCTTTTGGTCTAAGTATGATTTATTCTCACTTTTATGATTTAATTAAGTAGAATTAAGAACTTATCCATGTTTTCCTAAGTAATTCACATTCAAGCCATGATAATAATCTTTCCCATGTGAATTATATTTATTTCTGATGTAAGTTTCAAACCCCCATGTCAGGATTAGTCAATATCTTGTTAAATTCTTAAATGCATGTATTAATCCATGTGGTCATGATATCTCCCCAAGTTTAATTTATTCCCATGTTCAAATTCATGCTTCTCATTAATCTACTGAATTGTCCTGTGCTTTGGGTCTTTGAACTATGACTTTATATCATTATTTTAAATGTTGTTATCATATTTCAAAATCATTTAGTGATGGAGGCTTATGAACACCCAATACCTATCTGTTTCTATATGCCTTTATTTACAAGTTACAAGTCAGTTAGACCACAATTTCATTACTATATTCAGGATATCATGTTCATGTTGAGCATTTATCGATATAGTTCCAGTCATGTTAGACCCATAATAATAGCGGTGTCAGTTTAGTTGGGAGAAAGATTTAGCACCACGTGAACCTAGAGATAAAGGCTCACCCGCCAGTAGAGGACTGAGACCTTTAGTAGCAATTCTTAAGTTCCTAAACTACATAGCCAATGTAGGTTATGAGATGTCCCCTACCATTAAAGGACTGACACTCTCTTAGGGGTCACCCACTAGTAGAGGACTGACACCCTAGTCCTTTGGGACACCACTTTAGTAGATCCACATAGCTATGTATTAGTACCCGTGGTAAGGTACTGACACCCTTTCAACTGGGGTTGGACCTCGATTAGCTCAGATTGGGGCATGTTAGTTACATCATAGCTCCTACAGTTTTAGTCAGTACTTAGTCTATATCAGCTCAGATTTGCTAGACCAAGTTGTTAGTTTTTCAGTTATTCAGTTATTTAGATCATATTCAGCCCATGCTTTACTTGGTCTTTTATTCTCAGTTCCACATGTTCATGCATCCATGTTTAGTTTCCATGAATATTTCTGCTAGTCCTTACCTCACATACCAGTATATTCAAAGTACTGAGTACATACTTTTCTTTTGCACTATGTTGTCTTCTAACATAGGTTCGAACTCATATTTCACTAATCATCCTTAGACAGATCAACATCTTCCCAAAAGCAGTAGTGGTGAGTTCTCATCCATTGAGGATAATATTATTTTAGTACTTACTTTTATATCTTTCAGTTAGAGTTAGTTGGGGGCTTATCCCATCAACTCGTCATGTTAGAGGTTTTCAGACTAGTCGTTCAGTCAGTCAATTTATCTTTAGGATGTTAAAAAATATGTTTTAGACATGTTAGCTATATTTAGTTTAGTATTTTATTTTGAATTGTATTTCATCAACTTATCTTCCATATATGTCATTCCAGTGTTATTTTATTAAGTTCTCTCAGCAGGTACCAAATCATTTGTTAGATTTGGGTTACCTATGGCCTTGAGGACCGTGTCGCGACTAAGGGGTAGCCTTGGGTCGTGACAGCTATGTTATACTATTATTTTGAATTGCTTATTATATATAGTGATGATGGATATGATTCAATTTCGATTATGTACCTTGATTTATTAAGATTATCTTACACTATATCATTCCGATATTATGATTTAGCTTAGTTGGGCGATGATGCCTACTGAGTACCCATTCTTTTGGTCCTCATACTATACTTCTGTATCTTTTTAGTGCAGATTCAAGTATTAACTGTCATAGTTGATCGTGGTTCATGTAGTGCTTAGTTTTTAGAGATAGGGTGAGCTTTTAGAGTTTGAGTCACCTGATATCCTTCCATTTCTTGTACTCAGTCTTTAGTATTCAAGACAGATGTATTAGATATTATAGACTTAGAGTTGTATTAAAACTATTAATTGCTCTTGTACTAGCTCTACCAATTTTTGGGATTGGTATCTTGTATGATTGCTATTCTATCTAGAACCTTTATGTTTTTAATTGATGTTCTTGAATTTCGCCTATGTTAGGCCTTTCTTACCAGATTAACCCATTGTATTACCTCTGGATTCTGGTATTGGCTTACCTATGGGTGTGAATTGATAGGTGCCACCTTAAATCATAAATTTGGTCATGATATCTCTTGGTACAGAGGTAAAGGAAAAATAGGTTTTGGACCCTATCTTGATACAACGTAAGGATGATATGGGTCAGCAGAAGGTCATGGAATTTAAGATTGGTGGAGATGGTATCTTGAGGTACTAAGGTAGATTGTGTGTTCCTGATGTTGATGCGCTGCAGGAAAGAGTTTTGACTAAGGCTCATGAGTCGAGGTATACACTTCATCTAGGCTCGACGAAGATGTATCATAACTTGAAGGAGATCTATTGGTGGCTTAATATAAAGAGAGATATGGCTAACTTTATGGCTAAGCGTATGGTGTGTTAGCAGGTGAAAGTTGAGCACTTGAGGCCTGGCGGTATGTCTCAAGAGGGTTAGTTGCCTATGTATAAGTGAGAGGTGATCAACATGGACTTTATTACTGGTCTTCTGCGGTCTCGGCTACAACATGATTTGATTTGGGTTATTGTAGATACTATGACTAAGTATGATCACTTCTTACTTATGAGGACCACTTATACTAGAGAAGATTATGCCAAGTTTTTTATTCTAAAAATCATCAAATTGCATGGTGCTCTAGTTTTTATTATTTTTTTCAGCAAGGCTTGGTCACACGGGTGAACCTTAGCACCGTATTCCACCCTTAAATGAATGAACAAACAGAGAGGACTATTCATACACTAAAAGATATGATAAGGGCCTGTGTGATCAATTTTGGAGGTAGCTAGGCGGATCATTTGCCTCTTATTAAATCTACGTATAATAATAGTTATCACTCTAGTATTGGTATGGATCCTTTTAATGCTCTTTATGATAGAAGGTGTAGATATCCTATCGGGTGGTTTGAGGTTGGTGAGACCATATTATTCGGTCTGGACTTGGTTAACTAAGCCACGAAGAAGGTGAAGATGATTTAGGATAGACTTAAAACTGCTCAGAGTCGCCAAAAGTCCTATGTGGATGTGAGGTGAAGAGAGTTAGAGTTTGAGGTTTGGTGATTGGGTGTTCTTAAAGGTATCTCCTATGAAGGGAGTGATAAAGTTTTGGAAAAAGGGGAATCTTAGCCCTCGTTATGTTGGTTCATACTTGATTTTGAGGAAATTGGGGAAGGTTGCTTATGAGTTGGATTTGTCTTTGATTTTAGGCTTCGTTCACCCAATTTTCCATGTTTCGATGTTGAAGAAGTGTGTGGGTGATGCTTCTTTGGTGGTACCTATTAAGGATATGGGTATTTCAAATTCCTTGTCTTATGAGGAAGTCCCGGTAAAGATTTTGGATAGATAAGTCCGTCGTTTGAGGGCCAAGGATGCAACTTTGGTAAAGGTTTTATGGAGGAACCAAAAAGTTGAAGAAGCTATTTGGGAAGCTGAAGAGGTCATGAAGTTCAAGTATCCATTCTTGTTCCTTGGATTGGATAATCGTGCTGTAGGTATGGGTTTTTCTACTCTCCTTGTTTTCTGACTTTGTCAAAGGAATTGTAGTTATGTGCCTATCTTATAATTGTGCCTATGGATTCCTTGACTCCCCATTCGAGGAAGAATGATACTAAAAGGGAAGGGTAATGTAACACCCTAGATTTTTTACCTTTAGAAATTTGTTGAGTTTGGAGCCCCCTGCTTAGACTATGGCTTACCTAACTAGTCATAAGGTCTCCTTACAGGTCGTAGGGTGAATAGTGAGGGTTTCCCATGTTTCTATTGTGACTACTACTGGGATGTTATGTCGTAGGATGCTATTCAAATTAGTGTAGGTTCCCAAGTCACTATTGTGGTTATAATTAGGACCCTACGAGTTGCAAGGTACATGTATGAGTCATAGGGTACATCTCGTAGAGTAAATAATGAGGAGGCCCCATGTCTCTACCCAAACTATGAGTTATGGTGATGACTCCTAACCAGACGTTATGAGTCATGACATTACTCGTAGTCATTGCTGATAGTCTTTCCTATGTTTTAATTGGGGGCATTTTTGTCATTTCCCTCTTTCCCTAATTGAACCCACAACTTAAAAAACACTTTAGGGTCTTATTATCACTCCAAAATAAATAAAAATACACTTTCTCTTCTCTCAAATTCCTCAAAGAGAGAACAATGCTAGGGTTTCTCAAGGTTGATCATCCAGGGCTCAGAGGTTGATTTGCCTCCATAATTTTGAATAATTTTAGGAGTGTACCTCTCCTCTTAAACTTGTTTTATTTAAAGCATGTGTTTAAATAGCTATTCATGTGAATTTAAATATAGATTTTGAATTGGGTTGAGGGCTTTTGAAGGTTTTCCACTTGATTTGAATTCCCATGGTTTTAATGCGAGTGTTCATGTTTTATTTATGTATTTTTAAACTCGTTGGGGTGAATGGGTATGGTGAATGTGATGGGGGTTGAGATATTCCCCCAAATTGATGATTTTGGTTTTGGAACTTGGTTTGAAAATTGTGTTTCCTCAACCCACTTTCATAATTGGATTTAAAATATAGTGTAACACCCCGTACTTAATTACGTGCATTAGCCATGGTTATATGTGTTGGATTATATGTATTGATCCTAAGTTAGGTATATATGAGTTTAAGTATGAGTATTGATCATTTTGAGATGGTTTCAAGTGTATAGTTTGATTATATGTGTATGGGAATCGACTTTATTTATACCGGAATTTGCCCGTCGATGGTTCCATACAAAGTTTATTGAATAAGCTTTCCAACGATATAAAGATTTCCAAAAACGGATAAGTTTCAGATATAACCGAGCACGTTCGAAACTATAAAACGGCGGCCGGGATAATTGTGAACAGTAAATGTGGAGGAAATTCAAACTACTGAGGCCTACCAGTTTTTTGGGTTGAGTTTGAACGATCATAACTCCCTCAATATAATGAACTGGGAGAGCTACGACCTATCAAAAGAAAGATCATTGAGTCTTCCTTCCAATGCAATTGTTTTCATCCAAATCCAACATCTGAGTATGGAGTTATACTCGTTTTACTTCAGCCTCTCAAAATAGATTTTTAGGGTCAACTTCAAACGATCATCACTCCTTGTACAGGACTAACTGGGTGGCCTACTTTATATGAAATGAAAGAACTTTGAATTATATTTCCAACGATATCAATTTCACCCAAATCCGATATCGGAGCAAAGAGTTATGGGCGATTTACTTTAGCCTGTCAAAACAGTCCACCATGGACAGATTCGGATTTACTTAAATTTTTAAGGGCAATATGGTCATTTTCCATCACCTCTTGGACGAAAATTGGTCATTATATAGATATAATGGGTCTTATATCCATCAATTATCATCATATTATTGGAAATAAGAAACCCTAGCCTAATTTCAACACCAATTATCTTGTGATTCAACCATAGAAAATCCAAATTGATTCCGTAGTTGTGTTCACCGTCTCGAGGGCTTCGAGAAGCACCCCTTATTTGTGCCAATAGGACTTCGAAATCAAAAGGGCCATTTTATGGTAAGGATATAAATTATGTTGGTGTTATTTATATGAATATGTATATATATATAATGTGAGCATAAGAAGTATGTTATTAGATTGTTGTTGAAAGATGATTGAAAATGATGTTGGATTATTCTTGTGCATGGTTGGATTATGTTAAATTGTGAAGGGATTTGGTGTGATGATGTGGTATTGAAATGATGATTATATATATATATATACACATAAACCTATTGATCAAGTTGGTTTTTGGAATGTTTTACAAATATTGGTTGTATGGAATTATGGAAGAGAATTGTGGTGTTGTGTTGCTAATACTAGATGCCAAATATTTCATTGTAGATAAGTGATTTGTAAAGGCGGGAAGTTGTGTCGAATTGGTGTCCGAATCTACCACGAGGTATGTAAAGCATACTCTAACGATGTTCTTTGGCATGAAAACACCAATGTTCCATCAAGTAAGATTTCGAGGTTGTCCAAAAACATGTATTGTTCTACATTACCAACGAAGTTGTTTCCATTCTATAAAGTGTCAAAATGTTTCATTGATATACCAAAAGGCTCCTATTTCATTGTTGTGATATTGATGATTCTGAAACACATTGTTGATGTACTAGTGAGTCTTTATTACATTGTTATTGTATAGAAGGTCTATTACTTGATTCCTATTGATGTATCATTGTTCCAAAGGTACTATATTGGCATGAACACTAATGTATTAAGCTCAAAAGCTTTTGAACTAAGTTATTGGAAAGATTTCTTATATGTGTTACTTGATATACGTGTGGGTGGTATCCCAGGGGCATAAGCCTAGCATGGGTCGATCCTTATTTATGTGTTTATGGGTGGTATCCCAGGGGCATAAGCCTAGCATGGGTCGATCCCAATTGATATGTACTGGAGGCAGCCTAATGGTCACAGTACGGTACAGTATTGATTATTGTTAGGTGGTTGGAGGTTCGGGAGGAGGAGGTAATGGCGAATGACAATTGTAAAGAATGAAATGAACGAATATATACCATTCCACAAATGTGTTTGAATCCAAGAACCCAGTTCAGATTAATGATAATGTACATGATCCTAAAAGTGTTTATGAAGTGTGGTTCACTTCTATTATGATTTATTCACATGTGTATGATTTTCTTGATCCCCCATATCACATATGGTTATCTACAGCTTTACATACTCAGTACATATTTCGTACTGAAGTCTCTTACGGGGGACCTGCACTTCATGCTGCAGGAACAGGTACTTCAGCTCATTCACAGCATAGGTAGGAGCCGAGTCGTACAGCTATTGTTGGTGAGCTCCAGTTTGCTTCGGAGCTTTCCGAGTCGGTTCCTTATGTTTTGTTATTGTACATGGAGTCATGTGTGGGCGGGGGTTTGTCCCGACCCTAGTTATGTCATGTATATATGTCCTAGAGGCTTTGTAGACATAAGGAAGTGTCAAGTCATGGGAGTTTATATAGTGATGTTATATTTGTATATGTGGTGGCCCCGACGGCCAAGTATTATATATATATATATATATATTTGTGCGTGTTGTGCTGATACAGGGAATTAGACCCTTCTATATGTAACGAAGTGCTACCCAAATGTTTGGTGAATATAAGTGAAGGTACAGGTATTTGAACGGGTTCTCCCGGGCCTTCTCGACTTCGGGTGCCAGTCCGGCCCGATGGGATTTTGGGGCGTGACAAACGTGGTATCAGAGTGGTTCGTCCTAGTGAGTCTACAAAGCCGTGTCTACGTAGAGTCTTGTTTATCGGTGTGTTGTGCACCACATCTATAAACAGGAGGCTATGGACATTTAGGAATTGTTTCTTTTCTTCATTTCTTAGATCGTGCGATAGAGCTTATATTGTATATGAAGTCATAGTTGACCACTGAATCAGTTTGTTTCTCTTATTGTAGTAATGATGCCGGTTACTAGAAGCAAGAATACCGGTAAGCAAGTAGATGTGGCTGCCGGAAAGGGGACTAGTAAGTCACCCACTATACCAGCTAATCAAAGTGAGGCTCCAGCTGAGAATGCATCAGAAACTTCCCCCAGTCCGAAAGAAATAAGGGGGAGGAGAACTATATCCCCAGAGCCACCTATTAATGCTATTGATCAAGATCTTAGAAATACGGTGCAACTTTTGACTCGTATAGTTGCTGGACAAGTCCAAGGGCAAGCTATCCCTGCCGCGGGTTCTAGCGGTACTGATAGGGCGGCTAGTCTTCGGACACAAGATTTTCTTAAGATGGATCCGCCTACTTTTACCGGATCCGATCTTAATAAAGATCCGCAGGACTTTATTGATCAGATCCAAAGGGCCCTAGAGGTGATGCATGTATCGGGCAGAGAGACAGTGGAGTTAGTCGCGTATAGATTCAAAGGTGAGGCTATATATTGGTATGAAGACTGGAAATGGTCAAGGGGAATTGATGCGCCCCCAGCTACTTGGAAAGAGTTCAAAAAGGCATTTATTGATCATTATCTTCCATATGAGACTCGTCAGGCCCGTGCAGATCAGTTCTTAAATCTTCAGTAGGGTAATACAAGTGTGAGGGAGTATAGTCTTCAATTTAATTCCTTGTCCAGATATGCTCCTAATGTTATAGCTACTATGGATGACAGAGTTCATCGGTATGTGAATGGATTGGATCCATATTTGGCTAGGGATTGTACTATTGCTGCACTGAATAAAGATATGGATATAGCTAGGATCCAAGCATTTACACAGAAAATGGAAGATCAGAGGCAAAGAAGAAGAACACAGGAATTTGAAAGCGGATCTTCTAAGAGGGCCAGATCTACAGGGCAGTTTATGGCGCCACAGGGAGGTTTTAGACCTCAATTTTCTGTTAGACCACCTAGGCCATTATTTTCTTATTCTGCAGCTAGTGCTCCACCACAGCATCAGGGGTTCAGAGGCAGTCAATTTGGGCAAAGAAGTGAGGGTCATAGTTCGCGATCTGTGGGTTATCATGGGCAAGGGAATATGAGACAATCGAGACCTCCTCGAGAGCCATGCAATAAATGTGGAAGGCATTATATGGGCATATGTTGAATGGGAACGAATGTTTGTTATTGGTGCGGTATGACGGGGCATATGATGAGAGAATGCCCACGAAGGGGCGCAGGTGGCATAGCACGACCTTTGGGATCAGTTGTTGCATCATCGTCACCGATATCTTATTCTGGTAGGCATGCAGGACCTGCGGGTCACGCTAGCAATGAAAAAAGAGTTGCCAGTTCCAGCGGGACTCAGAATCACACTTATGCTTTAGCGGATCGACAGAATCTAGAGGCTTCCCTAGATGTGGTTACGGGTACGTTGTACATATTTTCATTTGATATATATGCTCTAATTGATCCCGGTTCTACATTATCATATGTTACTCCTTTGGTTGCTGGAAAGTTCAAAAGGACCCCCGAATTGTTAGATAAACCGTTGGAAGTGTCTACCCCGGTTGGGGAATCTATTATTGCTAGAAGAGCTTATAAAGATTGTGTAGTAACTGTGTGTGGTCGAGACACGATGGCCAATCTCGTGGAACTAGAAATGGTAGATTTTGATGTTATAATGGGTATGGATTGGTTGGCGTCTTGTTATGCCAAAATTGACTGTTGTACAAAAAAGATGTATTTATGCCCCTTATGAAGCAGTTATTAAATGGCAAGGTAAGATTGGCGCACCAAGAGGTAGATTTATTTCTTATTTCAAAGCAAGAAAAATGATTTCCAAGGTATACCTATATCATTTAGTTAGAGTAAGGGATACAGAAGCGGAGCCACCAACTCTTCACGTTGTTCCGGTGGTAAATGAATTTCCTGAAGATCTTCCAGGCTTACCTCCTGAACGAGAAGTAGAGTTTGGTATTGATGTAATACCAGGCACCCAACCAATCTCCATTCCTCCATATAGAATGGCCCCAGCAGAATTACGAGAATTGAAAGAGCAATTGAAAGATTTGCTAGAGAAGGGATTCATAAGGCCTAGTATGTCCCCCTGGGGAGCACCAGTGTTATTTGTGCGCAAAAAGGATGGCTCGCTGAGGATGTGTATTGATTATCGGCAATTGAATAAGGTGACTATTAAGAATAAATATCCACTCCCAAGAATTGATGATTTATTTGATCAGTTACAGGGCGCCAAGTGCTTTTTTAAGATTGATTTGAGGTCAGGTTACCACCAAGTGAAGGTCAAAGAGAAGGATATACCAAAGACAGCTTTCCAAACATGGTATGGTCATTACGAGTTCCTAGTTATGTCATTTGGTCTAACAAATGCACCCGGAACTTTTATGGATTTGATGAATAGGGTGTTTAAGCCATTCCTGGATGTATTTGTGATAGTTTTTATAGATGATATTCTTGTTTACTCTAGATCAGAAGAGGACCATGCCAATCACTTACGACAGACATTGCAGACTCTTCGTGATTGTAAGCTTTATGCAAAGTTCTCTAAATGTGAGTTTTGGTTAAAGTCAGTGGCATTTTTGGATCATATTGTATCTAGTGAAGGGATAAAGGTTGATGCTCAAAAGATAGAAGTTGTGAAGAACTGGCCAAGGCCCACAACGCCTACGGAGATTCGTAGTTTTCTCGGGTTGGCCGGTCATTATTGAAGGTTTGTTAAAGACTTTTCTTCCATTTCAGCACCCTTAACCAAGCTAACGCATAAAGCATCCAAGTTCCAATGGAATGATGCGTGTGAGGAGAGTTTCCAAGAATTGAAGAATAAGTTGACTTCTACACCTGTGTTGGTACTTCCAGAAGGTACAGAAGGGTATACAGTGTATTGTGATTCTTCGAGAATTGGTTTAGGATGTGTATTAATGCAACATGGTAAGGTGATAGCATATGCCTCAAGGCAATTGAGGCCACATGAGAAAAATTACCCCACACATGATCTTGAGCTGGCAGCGGTTATCTTTGCTTTAAAAATATGGTGCCACTATTTATATGGGGTTCATGTTGATATATATACTGATCACAAGAGCTTACAATATATTTTCAGTCAGAAGGATCTAAATCTGAGGCAGCGAAGGTGGATGGAACTGTTAAAAGATTATGATGTTGATATTTTGTATCACCCAGGGAAGGCAAATATAGTAGCTGATGCGTTGAGTCGTAAGGCTATGATGGCACCTATAGAAAGTCAAGGGATGATTAAAGATCTTCATCAGTTAGCTAGTTTGGGAGTTTGCCTTCTTGGAACTCCGAACGAGGAGCTTATTGTGCATAATGCCGCGGAATCCTCATTAGTAGCTGAGGTGAAAGAGAAGCAAGATGTAGATCCTATTTTATTACAGTTTAAGGAGAACGTTCAGAGTGGTGCGACCAAGGCATTTGAGCTTACGCAAGAAGGAGTACTTCAGTGCCAAAACCGATTGTGTGTGCCAGATGTAGACGGGCTAAGAAAGAAGATCATGACAGAGGCACATTTTTCAAGGTATTCCATTCATCCAGGATCAACCAAAATGTATCAAGATTTGAAAGATATGTATTGGTGGAATGACATGAATAAGAGCATTGCAAAATTTGTAACTGAATGTCCAAATTGTCAAAGAGTTAAAGTTGAGCACCAAAAACCCGTAGGCTATATGCAATGCATAGATCTTCCAATTTGGAAGTGGGACATGATCAACATGGATTTTGTTACAGGTTTGCCTCGTACAGCTCGGAAATTTGATTCTATATGGGTGATTGTGGATAGGCTTACTAAATCCGCACATTTCTTACCCGTTAAGACCACTTACACAGTTGAAGAATATTCGAAGCTGTATGTTAAAGAAATAGTCCGATTACATGGAGTGCCAACTTCTATTATATCGGATCGGGGAACTCAATTTACCGCAAACTTTGCGAAGTTTTTCCAATGGAGTTTGGGAACACAAGTGAATCTGAGTACAGCTTTTCACCCTCAGATGGATGGACAAGCAGAGCGCACCATTCAAACACTTGAAGATATGATACGAGCATGTGTTATAGATTGTAAAGGCAGCTGGGATGATTATTTACCTCTTATTGAGTTTGCCTACAATAATAGCTATCATTCAAGTATCAAAATGGCACCATATGAAGCTTTATATGAGAGAAAGTGTAGATCACCAATAGGATGGTTCGAAGCGGGTGAAACTCTTATGTTCGGACCGGATCTTGTGTATCAAGCCATAGAAAAAGTCAAGGTGATTCAGCAACGGTTGAAAATAGCCCAAAGTCAACACAAGTCATATGCGGATAGTAGAAGAAGAGGGCTAGAGTTTGCGTTATGCGATTGGGTATTTTTGAAGGTATCGCCAATGAAAGGGGTGATGAGATTTGGCAAGAAAGGAAAGTTGAGTCCACGATATATAGGCCCGTATAAAATTATTCGAAGATGTGGGCAAGTTGATTATGAATTAGAGCTACCCCAGGAACTCTCATCAGTGCATCCAGTATTTCATGTATCGATGCTTTGAAAGTGCATCGGAGATCCGTCCCTTATTACTTCTACTGAAGATGTGCAAGTAACAGAAGATCTTACCTATGAGGAGATGCCTATTGCTATATTATATCGTCAAGTTAAGAAGATGAGAAATAAAGAAGTAGCATCAGTGAAAGTACTTTGGAGAAATCAACAAAGGGAAGAGATTACATGGGAAACGGAGGAAGCAATGAAATCGAAATACCCTTATTTGTTCAAAGGTAAAAAAGAAGTGCAAGGAGTGGAATTGGGACACTAACAAGTAAGTTTTTACACATGCATAATATCTATATGATGACGTGAATATCAATTATGAATTCGAACTTGTTTCGGCTAAATAACTACATTTACATTCGAGGACGAATGTCCTTAAGGGGGGAAGGATGTAACACCCCATACTTAATTACGTGCATTATCCATGGTTATATGTGTTGGAGTATATGTATTGATCCTAAGTTAGGTATATATGAATTTAAGTATGAGTATTGATCATTTTGAGATGGTTTCAAGTGTATAGTTTGATTATATGTGTATGGGAATTGACTTTATTTATACCGGAATTTGCCCGTCGATGGTTCCATACGAAGTTTATTGAATAAGCTTTCCAACGATATAAAGATTTCTAAAAACGGATAAGTTTCGGATATAATCGAGCACGTTCGAAACTATAAAACGGCGGCCGGGATAATTGTGAACAGTAAATGTGCAGGAAATTCAAACTACTGAGGCCTGCCAGTTTTTTGGGTCGACTTTGAATGATCATAACTACCTCAATATAATGAACTGGGACCACCTATCAAAATAAATATCTTTGAGTCTTCTTTCCAATGCAATTGTTTTCATCCAAATCCAACATCTGAGTAAGGAGTTATACTCGTTTTACTTCAGCCTCTCAAAACAGATTTTTAGGGTCAACTCAAACGATAATAACTCCTTGTACAGTACTAACTGGGTGTCCTACTTTATATGAAATGAAATCCCTTTGAATTATCTTTCCAACTATATCAATTTCACCCAAATCCGATATCGGAGCAAAGAGTTATGAGCGATTTACTTTAGCCTGTCAAAACAGTCCACCATGGACAGATTCGGATTTACTTAAATTTTTAAGGGCAATATGGTCATTTTCCATCACCTCTTGGACGAAAATTGGTCATTATATAGATATAATTGGTCTTATATCCATCAATTATCATCATATTATTGGAAATAAGAAACTCTAGCCTAATTTCAACACCAATTATCTTGTGATTCAACCGTAGAAAATCCAAATTGATTCCGTAGTTGTGTTCACCGTCTCGAGGGCTTCGAGAAGCACCCCTTATTTATGCCAACAGGACTTCGAATCAAAAGGGCTATTTTATGGTAAGGATGTAAATTATGTTGGTGTTATTTATATGGATATGTATATATATATATATGCATGTGAGCATAAGAAGTATGTTATTTGATTGTTGTTGAAAGATGATTGGAAATGATGTTGGATTATTCTTGTGTATGGTTGGATTATGTTGAATTGTGAAGGGATTTGGTGTGATGATGTGGTATTGAAATGATGATTATATATATATACACATAAACCTATTGATCAAGTTGGTTTTTGGAATGTTTTACAAATATTAGTTATATGGAATTATGGAAGAGAATTGTGGTGTTGGGTTGCTAATACTAGATGCCAAATATTTAATTGTAGATAAGTGATTTGTAAAGGCGGGAAGTTGTGTCAAATTGGTGTCCGAATCTACCACGAGGTATGTAAAGCATACTCTAACGATGTTCTTTGGCATGAAAACACCAATGTTCCATCAAGTAAGATTCCGAGGTTGTCCAAAAACATGTATTGTTCTACATTACCAACGAAGTTGTTTCCATTCTATAAAGTGTCAAAATGTTTCATTGATATACCAAAAGGCTCCTATTTCATTGTTGTGATATTGATGATTCTGAAACACATTGTTGATGTACTAATGAGTCTTTATTACATTGTTATTGTATAGAAGGTCTATTACTTGATTCCTATTGATGTATCATTGTTCCAAAGGTACTATATTGGCATGAACACTAATGTAATAAGCTCAAAAGCTTTTGAACTAAGTTATTGGAAAGATTTCTTATGTGTGTTACTTGATATACGTGTGGGTGGTATCCCAGGGGCATAAGCCTAGCATGGGTCGATCCTTATTTATGTGTTTATGGGTGGTATCCCAGGGGCATAAGCCTAGCATGGGTCGATCCCAATTGATATGTACTGGAGGCAGCCTAATGGTCACAGTACGGTACAGTATTGATTATTGTTAGGTGGTTGGAGGTTCGGGAGGAGGAGGTAATGGCGAATGATAATTGTAAAGAATGAAATGAACGAATATATACCGTTCCACAAATGTGTTTGAATCCAAGAACCCAGTTCAGATTAATGATAATGTACATGATCCTACAAGTGTTTATGAAGTTTGGTTCACTTCTATTATGATTTATTCACATGTGTATGATTTTCTTGATCCCCCATATCACATATGATTATCTACAGCTTTACATACTCAGTACATATTTCGTACTGACGTCCTTCACTGGGGACCTGCATTTCATGCTGCAGGCACAGGTACTTCAGCTCATTCACAGCATTGGTAGGAGCCGGGTCGTACAACTATTGTTGGTGAGCTCCAGTTTGCTTCGGAGTTTTCCGAGTCGGTTCCTTATGTTTTGTTATTGTACAGGAGTCATGTGTGGGCGGGGGTTTGTCCCGGCCCTAGTTATGTCATGTATATATGTCCTAGAGGCTTTGTAGACATAAGGATGGGTCAAGTCATGGGAGTTTATATAGTGATGTTATATTTGTATATGTGGTGGCCCCGACGGCCAAGTATTATATATATATATATTTGTGCGTGTTGTGCTGATACAGGGAATTAGACCCTTCTATATGTAACGAAGTGCTGCCCAAATTTTTGGTGAATGTAAGTGAAGGTACAGGTATTTGAACGGGTTCTCCCGGGCCTTCTTGGCTTCGGGTGCCAGTCCGGCCCGATGGGATTTTGGGGCGTGACATATAGTTAATCACATGATTTGATTTATTTCCCTAACCTATTGCATTGCATAAATGGTTAAAAAGATAAAAAAGGATTTTAAAGGCCTTGTTGGCCATGTTTTTTTATTTTAAACTTGATTTAATGAATAAAGGGGGTTGTGTCATTTCCCCAACTCGATTTAATAAACTAATAAGTCCGTCACATTCCCCCAAGTAGATGGAATTGGTATGACATAATTATAAGCTTTTAAGCATAATGGCACGATGATACCTTTGGATGATGCCTTACTGGATAATTCCTTGGTTAAATGAATGGGTTATGTGAAACTTATTTTAATTGGGCTTAAAGGGGGTTGTGTAGCTGGCCGTAGAAGGTGGAGGTCCTAGGGGGACCAATACTGGAAATCACATTTGCCGGCTTGGGGATCTTTATGACCATGTGCATGGTTCACACTTTTATATATATTTTGGATTGGCTGGGGTCGAGGCATTACCTGGCTTATCATTGGATTTTTTTGGTTCATGCGGTTAACACGCACTGGGACCCTTTCAGTAAGGGGAGCTGAACCCATATAGCCTATGGGTGCCCTTAGGATAGTTAGAGCTACACTATCCAGGTTAGTGGTTTTAAATCTCATGCTAAACCTTGTTCCCTATCCCAACACCTTATATATATGTATGCATGTATGTGAACATGTATATTGAGTTTGGACTTGATTTTGACTTGGTATTATTTTATTCCTATCCTGAGTTACATGCTAGCGCTTACCCCGCTAACTATCCCTAAAGGTTGTATCCCCACGTATTACAGGGAACAAAGACACTTCTACTTTCCCTACATAGTGACAGGTGATTTTTGGATAGCTTATGAGTCATCTTTGAAGTGGTGAGCTTCCATTCTCCAAAATACCCTCATTTTATGGTCTTGTTTCATTCATGTTTTAGATTATTCCTTTTGGACTCATTTTGTCTATGGTCAAGGGCATATTCTGACTTAGGTTGTTCTTGGTTACTAGAGTCTTTGTGGATTACTGTGGATTGAGATGGATGTTAAATTTCACAGATTTCTTTCTGAGCTAGTTTCTTAACTATCTTGTTATATGCTTGGAGCTCTGCTCTATCTTGTTATATGTTTATAATTCATCCGTTGTAGTTGTATTATGCTCTATTTGGCTAGGTAAAGGGGGTGGTCTTCGGTCTTCGATGGACTTGAGATACCCGTCACGGCCAGGCCCTGGTTCTAGTTGTTACACGAACCCCTTTCGAAAATTCCAAAATTTTTCCAAAACACCCTTTTAACATTTCTAAACACAATTCAGGTCAAAATTGATGCTTCGCACATGGAAGGATCAAAAATAAAATTGTCAAAATTTTGCACGATCTTACAATATCCGTGCCTTGGCCTGAATATTATTTATTCATTTTTATCGATTTTTATTTTTAACTATAATTTTTTGCAATTGTGATATATTACACCAATAATTTAAGGATATTCATATTTTGTTATAGTTTGAAAAAATATGATACCAAGATGAAGATCTCAACATCTTAACATCACTAGTCTCTTCAAGAGATGGAAAGAAAGTGATAAAGGGTAAAGTATTTTCTACTTTCTCAACTCAAGCGAAGAAAATATAAAAACTTTTCTACTTGGTGGGGAGGAAAGGTAAAACAAAAAATTATCTAATATTTTTCCTGAATAAAATGATACTACTTTTTATAAAAACTTACTTTTGTTAAATTCTCACAATAGTTGGGGCTAATGAAATGAGGAAAAAGTCCCTATGAAAAATGTATTTTTTTATATTTTTGAGAACGTTTTGAAACAAAAAAGTGTTACAAGTGCATGCATGAGTGTTGGAATAAATCACATGTCATTATTAATTTGCATATGGTTTGATGTCTTCAATTTGACTCTAACATTAGCGTTATCAAAGACATGAAAAAATTGCAAAGACATTTTGACATTAACTATTTTGATGAGATAAATTCATTCTTGGAATGAAAAATATTATAGATTGTGCTGAAATTTTTCTTAACAAGTCACATTATGGTGAAAATTTGTGAAATACAATTTTATTGATTGTATGAGCCATGCAATTCTTTTGATACAAATAGGTAAAAGTGTTGTGACAAATAAAAAAAAGAGTTTGCCAGGATAATAATAAAAATGAGATGTGTGACTTATTGCACTTGGCATGCTAATGAGGATGCACTAAACGTACTTAGCATATACAAGCAAACTAGGTACATTTACTTAGTACAAAAGTTGAGGCTTGTTTTATAAAGAAAAAATATTCTGCTAAAGTATTTTTTGATGTGATGAAAAAAAACTTGGTGTTATTTATTGAAATGAGAAAAAAATATTATTTGTTAAACTTTACTATGGAGGTTGAGCTAATTATTTTAGTTTCAACTAGAGAAAAAGTGAATTGATCAATCACTTTATTTTGATAAATTGATTTCTCTAATTTTGAGCTATTATGACAACACCAAAGTTATTGATATAGGTTAAAACTGTTATTATAATAGTAATTCAAACTCATGAGGAGAAAATAATATTGTAATATAATATTTGACAAATGGTACCAAAATATTGATTATGTCAAATTTTGTAATATTCTTGTAGGTGAACAAAACAAGGCCTTAGCAAGATAATGGGTCTAAAGCACATCAAGGGGGAAAGAATTGAAGCTCAAAAACCTCTAAATCATATATGAGGGAACTCAACCTAAGAACTAGAGATCCTATAACAGGTTTAATGCAAAAAATAAATCATATGATAACTTGTTGTGAATGCACTATTGTTTTATCCCTTTCTATGATGTGAGTGCATTTTTATATAATGAGTTAGGGAGGTTGAGCCTAAGAAACCTTAATGAAATTTTATATCTAGTATAAGTGGGGTGCCACAATTACAGGACCACCCTTAACTGATTTCACCTATGTGAGTGTAGAAGTAGGTCGCTTCCTACGAAAATTGAGCTTAGTCTAAAAAAACTCTCATGAAAAATTGGGATAACACATGGACATAAGGCATTGGCTATTAAAGCTAATGTCAACACCATGATTGTTGTGTGTAAACAATGATACTTTATTTTTTTGAATTTCAACACATACACAGGGCCAATCCGCAGCGAAAAATAGATAGAAACGTACCTTCAGTCATTATTGTTCCTGTTTTGTAAAGAATCACCTCTGTCAAAAACTTTAACAAAAAAAGAATAAAATAAGACCTAAGAATATTCTATCCTATGCCTATCAAAGTTATGCCAGATTGATGGAGTCATAGGCATATTTATAGGTAGGCTAGGGACTCTTAGGCAGATAACTTTAACCATAGGGACTTTCATAGTTATTTCTTGTCATAACTTGGAGAAAAATTAACTGACTGATTTATTACTTTACTTGAGAGACATGATAAATTTCCTACAAAAATATGTGGGTCATTAATGCATAAAATTAAACGTAATATTCTTACATTCTCTCACTTGACCAACATATCAAAATCAAACAATTCTTTATGAGTGAAAATAAACAATATGTATATAAACGCATATTCACTCAACTTAATAGTTATGCAAAAATTACGTTTATAAAGAATATATTAATACAAGAATCATGCCTTAATTAAACACTTTCTTCCATGTATTGTGATGTACAATATGTTCTAAATAAAATGTTCAAACTTTATAAATGAGCTTAATATAAGTCATTTAGAGTCCGGGTTTATTGGATCCAATGATCACTTTATAAAACATAAAAATCAAAATGTGCACGTTCATGGATAACAAAAATATAATGTCCAGACAAATTGTTAGAGAATATAGCAAGATTACAATGAGTTACTAACTCCTATATGGATCACATGATCCTTGTAAAGATTAGCTGGTAAACCTTTAGTCATAGGATCAATAATAATCAAAGTAGTACTAACATGTTCAAACTCACATCTTGCTTCTTGACATGATCTTTAACCATAAAATACTTTTTATTAATATTCTTACTTCATGAAACACGCCGAACTTTGGTCTTTGTAAAATTTCCTGAGTCTTGGACATTATATGCATCATACGACTCATCATACTACTCGTATGATGAGGGTACGAGTTAAGGACCCTAGTCATATGTTGGTCAGTGTCACATCGGACAAGTTCTATTCTTGGTACAGAAGACATCACACGAGTCGTATGTGCATGATACAAGAAGTATAGTGTAAAACCATATGTTGTTTAGTGTCTAACCTTAATGTTTTGCCTAGGGTATGGTTTGAGGGTGCTAGTTGTATGGTAGGGTAATATTTAAGTTAAGGAGTCATATGTTGGACAGAATATAGTGTCCAATATTCTGATCAAGGTACGAGTAGAGGTACCACTTATACGATGTGGGTATGAGTGGAGAGACCAAACAGTACCCTCCTGTGAGTTTTTTTTATAGCTTTAAGCTGAGGGTGTTTTAGACATTTCCCACCCCAAGCCCTTAAGACCTCACGTCTTATAACACTATTTGGTTCCTTATTCCTTACTTTGGAAGATCAAAACACTCTCATAAAATATCTAAAAACCTATTATGGAGATTGGTTTAGGTTTCATTAAGGTGGTCATCTAGAGGCTTAATGATCAAAATCTCTCCATGAATCATCATATCTCAAACATGTGAATCTTTCATCATTATTAGTTCATAAAAGTCATGTGTTTTAAACTTTGTTCTTGAATCATAAATGGTGGTTTTGAAATCCATGGTTGATGGTTTGAATGCATAGTATTGAATATTGTTCTCTTATGTCTTAACCTATGTTTATCATGATTTAATAATGGTTTTGCACATGTGGGTGCTTGGAAATTATGATTTAAACTAAGGGGTCATGATTTACCCTAACTTGATAGTTTTTGACTTGAATAATGGTTTGATAATGGAATGACCTCAACCTATTTATGCAATATCTATTGTGTTTGAACTAATGCTTGGTATAAGAATGCTAATAAAGGATGAATGATTTTGTAAATGTCTTGATGGCCATAAATTGAATCGAATTGTGATTTGAACTAAGGCATTGGCCTAATAATGTAAATGGTTGGAAAATGGTTTCATGAAGACCTTGTGGGTCATAAATGATTTTAAATTGTAACCTTAGTGATTTAATTGGTTAAATGGGTTTGAGTCCCTAAATGTTGAATTGAATTAAGGTCTTTGTATAGACTATGGGCTCAAGTCCCAAATATTGAATAATAATGGGATGCCTTTGGTAAGTAATCAGACTAATGGTTATGTGTATGTGTAAATGATATTTGAAATAGGATTAAAGTGGGATGTATAGCCAGACCATGAAAGTAGAGTTCGAAGGACTAACACTGGAAACTGTGCTAGCTGGTGCGGTTGTCTATATGAACGGTAGGTTTAAGTCCTCTAAATAGATATATGAATGGGAAGTTTGAGTTCCCCCATATTGCATACATTGGTCTTAAGTCATCTTGATTATGCCGGGAGGTTCGAGTCCCACATAACGGCATATACAGACATGGATATTCTCTGGTTCGTGCAGCTACATGCATTGGGACCCTTCCAGATAGGGGTGAGCTGGACCCATATAGCCCATGGGTGCCTTTCTATATAACAGTTATGCTATACAACCTAGGTTAATGTTTTCAAAGTTCATGCTAAGCCTTGTTCCTTATCCCGACACTATATATATATAAATTTGACTTGGTTTTATTGATGGCATTATCTTATTCCTCTATCCCTGAGTTACATACTAGCGCTCCAACCGCTAACCGTCTTCAGACACTATATCCCCATTGGATATAGGGACCAGAGTTTCTTCTTCTTTTCCTACGCATTGACCATGTTTTCGAGTGGCTCGTGAGTTGACATTAAATTGGTGAGCTTCCATAGTCCGGAAAGCATTCGTTTTATGGTCTTTTTACTCTTTGTCATAGACTTTGTTAGACTTAGATTTTGGCTATTGTTGAGGGCATATCCCGATATTTTATTGACTTTGGATTTTAGAGGCTTTGTCGATTACTGTGGACTTGGGTATGATGGTTTAGTGTGTGGTGGTGATGAATGGTTTAGACATTTTTGGAGCTATTCTTAGTCTGATATTGATCTATCATATTATATATTTAAAATTCATCTGAGACTCGTGGTTGATATATTGGTTAGGTAAGTTTAAGGGGGAGATCTTAGATCCTCATGGGACTTGAGATACCCGTCACGTCCAGGCCCTGGTTTGGGTCGTGGCACTTTGGCTGTCACTCTTATTATTTTGTGCAAACAAATACCGCAGCTGAATTATCATAAAACAATCTCAATGTTCTTGCAACAGAATCAACAACTTTAAGTCCTGAAGTGAAGTTCTCAACCCTAACGCTTGTAATGTAGCTTCATAGCATGCAAGAAATTCAACTCCTATTGTGGGTGTTGCAACAATGGTTTGCTTAATACTCCTTCTAGGCATAACACCTCCAACGAGAAGGAAAATGTATCCAAAAGTAGATTTATCACTGTCTTTTCATCCACCCAAATTGGAGTTTGAGTACCCAATGACTTCTAATGAGTCAGAATATTTGTATGTAAGCTTAAGATATTTGGTTCCCTGTAAATATCTCAAAGAACTTTTGACAACTTTCCAATGATCAGGATCAGGGTTACTTTGATATCTGCCAAGCATTTCTCATACAAACGCAATATCAGGTTTAGTGTAGATCTGTGCATACAAGTGAAGCATATAGAATGCCTTTTATTTTCTCTTGTTCCAATGCTTTTTGTGGACATTGATTCAATGAGAATTTGTCACCTTTAATGATAGGTACTTCTATTGGAGAACAATTTTTCATTTTGTATCTTTCTATTATTCTTTCAATGTAGGCTCTTTGAGATAGTCCAAGCAATCGTGAAGATCTATCTCTGTGAGTCTACATGCCAATGACATATGAGGCTTCACCCATATCCTTCATTTTAAAATTCTACATAAGAAACTATTTTGTCTCATTCAACAACCTCAAATCATTACTAGCAAGTAAAATGTCATCCAAATATAGGACTAGGAAAATATATTTACTCCCACTTATCTTAAGGTATATACATTGATCAATGATGCTCTCTGTAAATTCAAATGAAGAAAGATTATTATGAAATTTAATATATCATTGGTGGAAAGCCTGTTTTAATCCATAAATAGATTCATTGAACTTGCAAACAAGGTGACTTTCATCCTTATCACTAAAACCTTTAGGTTGACGCATGTATACCTCCCTTTCAAGATCTCTATTCAGGAAGTAGCTGTAAATCAAAATGAGCTGCTAATGCCATGATCATTCTTAATAAATCCTTATTTGATATAGGAGAGAAGTTTTCATGGTAATTAATACCATTTTGAGTGAAACCCTTGGCTACAAGTCTAGCATTATATCGCTTAACATTACCAGATGAGTCTTTTTTTGTTTTATAAACCCACTTAGATACTATAGTAGAGAATCTTTTTGTTATTTCAATGAGACTATAGACTTTATTTTTAGCCATAGATTCTATCTCTTCTTTCATGGCATCATACCAAAGTGTGGAGGTTTTTCCACTCAAGACTTGTGAAAATGAACATGGATCATATTTTTGTTCAATATCATAATCAGACTTTTAAAAATATACAACATAGTCAGTAGAAATTATTTGTCTACAAATTCTTAAGGATCTTCTTACTTTCACTTGTTCAGGTGCTCCTTCAACAATAGGTTCAGGTAAAATGGGTTTTTCTTCATGTGGCATAGCAAGTGGTAGTGACTCTTGAACTTGTTGTTCTTCTGATATTCATGATAATTTAACTGATTTACATTTATGTTTTCAACATATAAAGGTATCATAAGTGGTTTCCTTATCTCTTTTATTTCTACCACTAGTATTTCTAGCCTCAATAAATTTAGGAGAATGACAAGGATAATAAAACCTGAATCTGTTAGAGTTAACCACATAGCCTATAAAGAAACCGTTTATTGTTCGTTCATCCAACTTTTTTAAATATGGATTATAAACCCCACTTCAGTTGGACATACATAAATATGTAAGTGGATCAAACTATATTTTCATCCTTTAAATAATTCAAAAGGTGTATTAGGGATAGCCTTGGATGGAAGCCTATTTAAAATATACATAACAGTTTTTAAGGCTTCAATCCATAATGATAAAGATAAATATAATCTACTAATCATGTTTCTAACCATGTTTATGTGAAAGCCTACGAGTTCATAGAAAAGTATCTGACTATTCGTCACATGTTTAAAAGCCCCAAAGAGATTATTCCACACTAGAGGCAAGTGCTATGATCATACTGACACCCTCAAGATTCCAAGGATTTTATTTTTGTCCTTCCCATGTTTGAAACTGTAATACCCCACACTATTCTTAGTTCGATTCAACTCTTAGTAGTATGCATAAGGGGGATTAAGGCCTAAAATTTCAATAAGTATTGGAGACTTAGTCTTTTTCAAGACCCCTAAACTTCAAGGATTTTATTTTTGGTCTTCCCGACCTTAAGACATTGACTTTGAGTTAATTCATGTTCAGGGATATAAAAAGTATTCCTCAAAGGAGTTTTGGATTTTTTTGACAAGGTTTGGGGAATGTTTGGATAACGAAACCATTGGGTTACCATGATAAGCCCGCGACGCGATAGTAGTACCGAACTCATGTTTATCACGTTGCGGTGAGGGAATTCCATGACTGTGATTAGAATATATCATAGTGATGTTGTTGCATCTGGTTTTTTATTTAAATGGTTGAGGGGAAATTAGGTTTGTTCCCCCTTAACCTAATATTCATAACACGACTTGGGCATCAGTTAGGCCATAATTTTGCCCTTTTTCTCTAATTTTCCTCTCAAGAAAACCCTCTCCTTCCCCCCCAAGAGCAAGACTTTAATTCCTTTCACCCTAAGACATCAATTATTCAAGTTCCCCAAGTTCAATAACTTTAATAAAGCATCAAGAAAATCATTTTTACTTTCAAATTAAAAGCTTAAGGTATGTGAGATGTTAATTCATGGGTTCCTTTCTCCCATGGAGCCCAAAAACCCTCTTTTAATTCAAAGAATGGATTTTTCTATTATTATGGTATTTCATATTGCTTAAGATGGGTTTAATTCATGTTTTCATGGTGATTTTAATTCAATTCAGCCCATGTATGATTCCATGCAAGATTTTGAATTCCATATTCTATGAATTTGAGTTTTCCATGCTTTATTCAAATGAATTCCATGTTAAATCCGTAACTTTATGACTTTAGTCATGTAATCATGTTGTTTTCCTCTATTTAAAGCATTCCCATGTTTAAATTCATGATCCCTATATGTTTGATGTAATGTCTATGCTTATGGGTTTTGAACCATGATGCTTTACTATAATTTTTAAGCTTGTTATTGCATTAAGTTATCATTCAATGTTAGTGGATTATAAATACCCAATACTTAAGTGTTTTTACATGAATTTAGATCATTTTAGTCATGATTTAGTTAAACCACGAATTCTATTACTTACACAATTGATGTAATCATGATGAGCATTATAAGTTATGAAATTATGTTCAATAAAGCTTAGTTCAGTTCAATTCTAGTGTCAGTTAAGTAGGGAGTAAGATTTAGCACTGAGAAAACTTAGGGATGAGGGCTCACTTGATAGTAGAGGGTGTCACCCTTACTAATAATCCCCGAGTTATAGAACTACGAAGCCAGTGTAGGTTAGAGATATCTACCTGCCAGTTGAGGGTTGACAAGGTGTTTACCTACCAGTTGAGAGTGATACATATCCCATTAGAGTACTTGCCAGTTAAGGGTGACTCATTAGTACTTTGGGAAACCAGTTTAGTGGATCCACACAGCCAGTGTTAGTACCCATGGCACGATATTGACACCCTTCCAACAGGGGTTACAGGTTGGACCCTGATTAGCTCAGATTGGGGAATGTCAGTTAGATGATACCTCCCACAGTCTTAGTATAGTACTTAGTGTATATTCAGTTCAGGTTTGCTTGACCAAAGCATACAGATTTACAGTTATTTAGTTATACAGATTTTAGTCTCTCAGTTTACAGATTATTTTAGAAATATGTATATGCTTCGTCCTGCATTCTCATATATATTAGTTTTCATTAATCATGCTCAGTTATCTGATGTTGTTAAGTTAGTCTTTATCTTATGTGCACAGTACCCTATGTATTTCAGCCAGACCTCATCCCATATATAGTGCATTTATAGTCTTGACCGCATACTCTTCTTTGTATTATGATGTCTTATATCACAGGTTTAGAGGCTTAATTTCTCAATCTCAATTAAACAACCAACGATACTCAGCAACCATAGTGGTGAGTCCTAATCCATCGAGAAAAAATATCTCTCATTTAGTACTTTAGTATTTCAATATGTGTAGTCAGTTGGAGTTAGTTGGGGGGCTTGTCCCATCAACTCCTCAGTCATTTAGAGTCTTTTCAGACAATTAGACAGTCAATTAGACACTTATCTAGTTTATCAGTCTTCTCAGTATTATCAGTTGTTTTGTGTTGACAGTTAGTTTTTAATATTTTAGAAGATTTTTTAGACTTGTGGTTGAACCACATTTTTTGTATTTTGATTTGCATTACTTCAGTAGTTTATCTTCCGCACATCTGTATGATTATTGTTTTATTTAGTGCTTACAACAGGTACCAACTTATGTGTTAACTTATGGTCACTTGTGATCGTAATCACCGTTGCCACGGCTAGGGGGTAGCCTCAAGTCGTGACAAAAGTTTGTATCTGAATCTAAGGTTTCATAGTTTCCTAGGGTGTTTGAAAGCCACGTTGAGTAGAGTTTGTGCATAAGTGTGAAAAGCCCCACGCTTATGGACAAGAGGCTACTTGACATTTTTGGAAAAGTTTCCTTTTTTGTAGTATTCATGTCATGCGAATGAGCATGATCTCTTGAAACTCTACTTCTAACTTATTCTATTTTCCATTTACAGACCATGCCTCCCAGAAGAAATAATAAAAGAAGGAATGGGGACTAGTCCACACTTCCACCTGTTCAGGAAGATCCTTTGAATGATAATGTCTCTCATGCCGAGTTCAGAGGTGTTTTTACTACTTTATCCCCTTCAGTAGCTGCTTAGAACAACCAATGATCTATTTTCCCAACCAATCCAGTGGCAAACACAACTGCAGCTAGGATTCGGGATTTTACCCGAATGGATCCCCCTTTGTTTTGGGATCTAAGTCTGAAGAGGATCCATAGGAGTGTCTTATATGGTTAATAAGGTGACAGATATTATGGGCATCACTTTGACTGAGAGTGCAGATTTGGCTCCATATCAGTTGCAGAAAGTAGCTGACATTTGGTTTAAGCAGTGGAAGGAGGATCGTGGTGTTACTGTAGGGCCTGTTAAGTGGGAGGAATTTGTCATGGATTTTCTAGACAGGTTATTCCTATTAAATTTTAGGGAGGCTAAGATATGAGAGTTCATTAATTTGAAGCAGGGCAGTATGAGTGTGAAGGAATACTCGCTTAAGTTTACTCAGTTTGTGAGGTATGCTTCTAATGTGTTGGCCGAGAATAGGTCTAGGATGAGTAAGTTCGTGTCTAGTGTAGCTGATAGTATGGTTAAAGAGTGTAGGATTTCCATGTTGATTCAGGAGATGGACGTATCTAGACTTATAGTTCATGCTTAATAGTTTGAGGAAAAGAAGCTTAAAGAGAAGGAGAGAGAGAATAAGAGGGCCAAAATAGGTAGTTTTAACTTTTCTTAGCCTAGTTCAGAAGGTGGTAACCTTTCTCAGTCCATCAAAATTTTTCAGCCCCAGATCCATCTTCAGCCAGTGCGCCAATGCCTAAGTTCTGGCATGATAGACGGGATAGGGCACCAGGCTCTAAGTCCAAGGGTAGTGTGAATAATAGTCATACTAATCCGCTTTGCGAGAAATGTGGTAGGCATTATTAGGGTTTGTATATAGCTGGCAATGATGTGTGTTTTGGATGTGATAAGTCAGGCCACAGAGTCAAAAATTACTCAAAGGCTGGTCAGTAGGGTTAGTCCAATCGTCCTTCAGTTCCAGCCGGTCGCCCAACTCAGCAAGGAGCCGCTTCCAGGGAAAACAATGGACAACTTCAGAATAGGTTGTATGCCCTCCAAATCCTGCATGATCAGGAAAGTTCTCCTGATATTATTATGGGTACATTGCAGGTCTTTCATGTCACGACCCGAGCCTAGGCCCTAGCCGTACAAGAATCCCGAACCATGAAGGACCGGAACACCCATTCTCTATCTGGTTATCATGCACAACATTCGTAATCATAATAAAATGCGGAATTGAAACTAAGTACGGAATACATGGTCAAGTTCTGCAATATTTCTGAATAATACTATCTGACATCAGTCTGCAAAATCTCTACTAAGAACATAAACATTTGTCTGAAAAGAAATTGGGACAAGGCCCCCAGTAAACCAAAAATATAATAAATAAGATAATGTCTGACATAATTAGGCCTTCCGAATGATAGAAGGCTCACCACTGTAAATCAAGTCTGCAAATACGAAAATGTCTACTGAGTAGCTGGGCCCCTAGACTGTGCCTCAGAACCTGGAAGGAGGGGGTGGGTTAGCACAAAAGTACTAGCACGCGATGCACTCTAAAAATAGTATAATGGAACATACATATATATATATATATTAAGTGAAAGCGATTCTTTTCATCAAGACATCATGTATAAAACTGTTTCTGAAAAATACATGGGCACTTTCTGAAAACATGTAACCTGCCTGTTCATTTCAAATCAAGATCTGTGTTTTACTTCTGAGTTAGGTGGTATTCCCCTACAAGTCTGATATTCCACGGGCTGTATGGAATCCGCCATTGACTCGGCGGGGAAGCCCCCAACCCAAGTATGCCGCAAGGGTTAGAGTGTCTGAGTCTGATACGCCACAGGACATTTAAGTCAACGCATAATAGTATACCCGGGTCGGCAAACCACGGTTTTAGGCAATGAGTCGCTTGAACTCAAGCCCTCTTCGGGGGAACACCTAACATCTCTGTATGCCCGTTTTTAACCTTTTCTGTACATGTATTATTCTAAAATTTCTAAATCATAAAAGTCTAATAAAAATCTGATTTCTGAACTAGTCTGTGTCTGTTATGGCATTTGTCTGAGTTGGTATCGTCATACCAAGACTTGCAAGTCCTATTTCTGAGCCATAATGCATTTAGCACGATCTTTCATAAAAATATAATTTCAGACCACCGAAGCATGTAATTTGCATTAAAGATGTCATGTTCCGAAACTCAAGTCAAATCCATGCAAAACTTTCATCAAACATATGGTGGTCATGTGCATTTTGGCAAAACTATGCATTCTTTCATTACATGTATATTCAACATTCACAACCCTCTCTTTCGTGTTCAAAATCATATTCCGAACATAGCAAGAGTCAAAGCACTTCATATCATGATTTCCTTTGCTTTTCGAAATGTATTTCAAAACAATTTATATTACGTAAATCATGAAAAAACTTTAAATTAAGAGAGGGGTTTCATAAAAGTCATGCTCTCAATTCATATTTCAGGACAAACACATATATACGTATACATAAAATTTTCAATCACTTTGGGGGAAAGCCAAAAGGCCAAAACAATATCATTAAAGCTTCTAAAACATGAGTATGTATATGAATTTGAAAACCCGATTCTTAAAACATGATTTCTATTAGGAAAACCCCGCGTACCTTTTCTCCATGAATTTTGGGTGTCTATCAAAGCCTACGTCGAGAGGATTCCGAATCTGTAATTTGTTTCACGAAGAAGTTTCGGAATGATCGGACCTTCAAGCTTATTTTCTCAAACCCTAGTTTCTTCTCCTCTTAAGTTCTTGAAGGAGTAGATTTTGGGATTTTATAGGAGGCTTCAATGTTGTTAATAGGTCCAAATCCATTTAGGAGTGAGTAAAGATGATTTTGGGTTTTGTAAGGACTAAATTGCACTTAAAATAACTCAAAACGGAGTGTTTTCGTCACCTAAAACCATAAGTGTGCGCCGCCCTTTGCATTGCATAGATTAAGATAGGCGCCGCATTGTGTATCACCTAGACTAAGGTAGGCACCGCATTGTGTATCGCACAACCAGTCCAGTGGCTATGTGCGATTGGTTAGGCAGCGCACTCTTCTTTGCAAAGCCATAACTTCTTGCTTGAGTGTCGGATTTTTGTAAAATTGGTATCGTTGGAAAGTTAACTCGAATACCTATCATTTGACACCTATTAGGTTCTCTAATTCTACATATACAGAGATTTATGGTTGATGGAAGCTGACACAATTTACAACGTCCACTAAAACTTAAGTCTAAAGTTCAGAAATTACAGTCTAATACATGCATGACTTTTTACGGGGCGTTACATTTCATCTCCATGTTTATGCTTTATTAAAACCAAAAGCTTCACTCTCCTTTGTAACCCCCTATATAATAGTCTCTTTTAGTGCCAATCTTAATTTGTTAGCAAAACCTTTCTTAGTGTCTACCCTATTGGGTAAATCTACTATAGCCAGACGGGTATACAAAAATTGCCCGATTATAGTATCTCAGAAAACCACCTCTGTTGATCTTTGTGGAGTTAGAGATGACTGATTTTAAGGTCATTCTTGACATGGATTGGCTCAACTCATGTTATACCTCAGTTAATTGCTGAAATAAAGTCGTTCAGTTTAGTTTCCCAATAAACCAGTCACTGAATGAAAGGGTAGTATCTTGGTGCTTAGGGGTTAAATTATTTCTTATCTTAAGGCAAGAAAAATGATATCTAAAGGGTATGTTTACCATCTTGTTCGAGGCAAGGACACTAGTTATGAGACTCCAAGTCTTGAGTCAATTTCAGTAGTAAGGGAATTTCCAGAGTGTTACCTGAAGACCTTTCTGGAGTTCCTTCAGAAGGGGAATTGACTTCAAAATAGATCTCTTTCCAGACACCCAACCTATCTTTATTCTGCCCTACAAAATGGATCCAGTTGAGCTTAGAGAATTGAGAGAATAGTTGAAAGATATCTTAGACAAGGGATTTATCAGGCCTAGTGTTTTCCCATGGGGCGCTCCAGTCTTATTTGTGCATAAGAAATATAGTTCTCTCAAAATGTGCATCGGTTACTGCCAGTTAGACAAAGTCATAATCAAGAATAAGTATCCACTCCCCATGATTGATGACTTGTTCGACCAACATCAGGGTGCCAGTTACTTCTCCAAGATAGACCTTAGATCAGGCTATCATCAGCTCAGAGTCAGAGAAGGTGACATCCCAAATACAACTAAACTTGGTATGGTCACATCGAATTCCTCATTTATGTATTTTGGAATAATGAATACCCTTGCATCTTTCATAGACTCGATGAACAGAGTGTTCAAGTAATACTTGGACATATTTATCATAGTCTTTGTTGATGATATTCTTGTCTATTCCTATAGTAAAAAAATCATGTAGCCCATTTGAGAATTGTATTACAGTCCCTTAGAACTCACCATTTTTTTGCCAAGGTCAGTAAGTGTGAGTTTTGGCAAATATCATTAGCTTTCCTTGGCCATATTATCTCCAGTGATGGCATTTGAGTTGAAACTCAAAAGACCAAAGCAGTGAGAAACTGGCCCAGACCCATCTCTCTGTCAGATATTAGAAGTTTCTTGTGTTTGGTTGGCTATTATAGATGGTTTGTTAAAGAGTTTTATTCTATTTCATCCCCCATGTCTCGATTGTCTAAGAAGAAAGTAAAATTTTTGTGGTCAGATTCTTACAAGAAGAGTTTTCAGGAGTTGAAAACTCGACTCACTTCAACCCTAGTATTGACTTTTCCAGATAGCTTAAATAGGTTTGTAGTATACTATTATACTTCTAGAGTTGGTCTTGGTTGTGTATTGATGCTGAGAGGTAAGGTCATAGACTATGCCTCTAGATAGCTTAAGCCCCATGAAAAGAATTATCCTACCCATGATCTTGAGTTGGCAGTTGTTGTTTTTGGTTGGAAATTTGGAGGCATTATCTTTATAGAGTGCATGTTGATGTGTTCACGGATCACAAAAGTTTGCAGTATGTGTTCTCGCTGAAAGATTTGAATCTTTGACAGAAAATGTGGCTAGAGTTGTTAAAATATTATGATATGAGTGTATTGTATCATTCGGGAAAGGCCAATGTAGTGGCAGATACCCTTAGTAGATTGTCTATGATTAGTGTTGCTTATGTTAAGAATGATAAAAAGAAGTTAGTTAGGGAGGTTCATCAATTTGCTAGGTTAGGCATTTGGTTGGTTGATTTAGCTGAGGGTAGTATATGGGTTTAGAATGGTTCAAAATCTTCTTTGGTTGTTGGTGTGAAGGAAAATCAAGATAAGGATCCCTGTTTGGTTAAGTTGAAGAAAGCCATTAGAGATCAGAAAATAGAGGTTTTTTCTCAAGGAGGAGATGGTGTGTTGCATTTCTAGGGAAGGTTATGTGTTCCATGTGTTGATGACTTGAGGAAATGAATTTTGGCAGAAGCGCAAGGTGCACGCTATTCTATTCATCCAGGAGCCACTAAGATGTACCGTGACTTTTGGAAAATCTATTGGTGGAATGATCTGAAGAAGGATATTGTAGAGTTTGTGGCTAAGCGTTCAAATTTTCAGCAAGTTAAAGTTAAGCACTAGAGGCCTAGTGGTACATTATAGAAGTTCAACATACCCACTTGGAAGTGGGAAGTGGTGAACATGGATTTTGTGATGGGTTTGCCTCGTACTTTTCATCAGCATCATTCGATATGGGTCATTGTAGATAGAATGACCAAATCATCTCCTTTCTTGCCAGTTCATACTTTATACTCAACTAAGGATTCGCCAGGATTTATATCAAAGTGTTGGTTAAGTTGCATGGAGTTCCATTGTCTATCATTTCAGATAAAAGTACTCAGTTTACCTCTTATTTTTTGAAGGCTTTTTAGAAGGGTCTTGGTACCCAAGCTTATCTCAGTACAACTTTTCATCCTCAGATAGATGATTAGGAGGAGAGGACCATTCAGACCTTAGAATACATATTTAGAGCATGTGTTATTGATTTTAAAGGTAGCTGGGATGACCATTTACCCTTAATTGAGTTCGCCTACAATAATAGTTATCACTCCAGTAGTTAGATGGCTCTATTTGAGGCTCTCTATGGGAGGAGATGTAGGTCTCCTATTGATTGGTTTAAAGAAGGTAAGGCTACTTTGATAGGGCCAGATTTAGACAAGGTTTGGGGCATGTTTGGATCACAAAACCAATGGGTTACTGCGATAATCCCACGATGCAACATTAGTCCTGAACTCATGTTTACCACATCGCAGTGAGGGAATATCACAATTATGATTAGACCGCATTGTGGTGACATTGTTGCATCCCGTTTTTAATTTAAATAGTTGAGGGGAAATAGGGTCTTTTACCCCTCAACCCAGTTGTTCATAACACGACTTGGGCATCAGTTAGGGTATAATTTTGCCCTACTTCTCTAAGTTTCCTGTCAAAAAAATCATCTCCTTCCCCCAAGAGTAAGAATTTAATTTCTTTTTCCCCAAGAAATCAATAATTCAAGTTCCATAAGTTCAATAACCTTTAAGAAAACATCAATAATATCATTTTTCCTTTTAAGTTAAAAGGTTAAGGTAGGTGGGGTGTTTATTCATGGGTTCCTATGCTATGAATTTGAGTTTTCTATGCTTTATTCAAATGAATTCCATGTTAAATCCACAACTTTATGACTTCAATCAGGTAATCATGTTGTTTCCCCCTATTTAAAGCATTCCCATGTTTAAATTCATGATCCTCACATGTTTGCTGGAATGTCTATGCTTATGGGTTTTGAACCATGATCCTTTACTACAATTTTTAAGCTTGTTATTACATTCAATGATCCTTTAGTGCTAGTGGGTTTTGAACCATGATCCCCACATGTTTGATGGATTTGTCTATGCTTATGGGTTTTGAACCATGATCATTTACTACAGTTTTTAAGCTTGTTATTATATTCAGTGATCATTCAGTGTTGGTGGGTTATAAATAGTCGATACCTAAGTGTTTTTACGTGAATTCAGATCATTTCAGTCATGATTCAGTTAAACCACGAATTCTATTACTTACTCAGTTGATGTAATCATGATGAACATTATAAGTTATGAAATCACATTTCGTAAAGCTTAGTTTAGTTCAGATCCAGTGTCAGTTTAGCTGGGGGTAGGATTTATCACTAAGAGAACTTAGGGATGAGGGCTCACCTGACAGTAGAGGGTGTGACCCTTAGTAACAATCCTCGAGTTATAAAACTATGTAGCCAACGTAGGTTAGATATGTCTACCTACCAGTTGAGGGTTGACAAGGTGTTTACCTTCCAGTTGTGGGTGACACATATCTCATTAGGGCACTTGCCAATTGAGGGTAACTTATTAATCCTTCGGGAAACAAGTTTAGTAGATCCACACAGCCAGTGTTAGTACCCGTGGCATTGTACTGACACCCTTCCAACTGGGTTATAGGTTGGACCCCGATTAGCTAAGATTGGGGCATGTCGATTTGATGATACCTCCCACAGTTTCAATACAGTATTCAGTGTATATTCAGTTCAATTTTGCTTGACTAAAGCATACAGATTTACAGTTATTCAGTTATACAAAGTTCAGTCTCTTAGTTTACATTATTTATGAAATATGTATATGTTTGGTCTTGCATTCTCAGATATTTCAATTCTCATGAATTCATGCTCAGTTATCTCATGTTGTTATGTTAGTGCTTATATTATGTTCATAGTACCCCATGCATTTCAGCCACACCTTATCCCATATATCAGTGCATTTAAAGTCCTGATTTCATACTCATTTTTGCGCTATGATAGCTTGTATCACAGGTTTGGAGGCTTAATTTTCCGACTATAATTAGATAACCAGCGTTACTCAGCAGCCATAGTGGTGAGTCCTCATCCATCGGGGATAAAATATCTCTCATTCAGTACTTTAGTTGTAATACCCCGAACTTTCTTTAAGTTAAATCTAGTCTCCAGAAGATTTAGTGATGACTTCCTAAATAATTAATGTTTAAACCAGATAGAATTTCCCTAATTTTGACTTTTTATCATGTGGAAAATTGAATTAGCTTTCCAATGATACAAATTTTGTCCAAATCCAATATCGGAGTAAAAGGTTATGGACGTTTTACAGAGGATAAGTTGGAACTGCTCAGAAGCAACGGTCAAGCCGACGGACCGTCGAGCTAGCGATGGACCATCGCCCAAACCGTCGTAGGTGAGGCAGTAAGTCAATCTTCTGGCTAAGGTACGATGTACAGGTTGACGTACCATCGAGCTTGCGACAGAATATTGCCCAAGCCATCGATACTAAGGCAATAAGTCCCTATTCTGGTCCAAGTGTGTTGGTCAGGCCGACGGACCATCGAGCTAGCGACGGACCATTGCATGAGTCATCGCAGATCCTGTTCAGTGATTTTTAAGCCATTTTAAAAAGGGTATTTGGGTCTTTTCCACCTATTTTAACCCCTAATTATACCAGACCATAGCTCATAACTTCATTGTTCATTCATAACACCAAATTAGGGTTTCTCTCAAAGATCAATCCCCAAGAACAAGAAACCCTAGGTGCTTAATCCCAAGTTAAGAACTCAAGCTTTCCTCCACCAATCTTTAAGAAATCATCCACCTAGGTATGTCAAGTATTGATTTATGGTTTTTTTTCACCCATGAATCTCAAGAAACCCTATTTGAAATATAAACTTTGGATTCCATGGTATGAATTGAATTTATCCATGTTTATGTGGTTGGTTGATTTCCAAGTTGAAGTCTTTAATGACTATCATGAAAATATGTTAGTATGTGGTTGAAATTCTTGGATTGGAAGTGTAAAATGTTTCCATGAAGTCTTATTTCAATATTCATGCCTAAGCCTAAAGATATGCACAAGGTGTTTGATAAAATGCCTAAGAGAATAGGAATTATGCCCTATGTCTCATTTGTGATCAAAATTGATGAATCCATGTTTCTCCCTTATGTTTGATATGACTCCCACGTTATTGTTATTCTTTGTATTAGATTGACAAAATGCTCATGAGATTAGGCTTATGAAATTATTATATGTTTACATGCATTCCTATTCATGTGTAAACTTATAGCATGCGAATACTTCATGAAAATCCCCAATGATTGTACTATGAATTGTTGACTTTGGTGATGCGTCAAGAAGTGTCATGTATTGTTAGTTTCATACTATCGAGTCCTGGTGGTACTTGTACCCAATAATTTAGCTGCGTGCCTAGAGCCAGTGTCAATTTTCAAGATAGTCTCAGTCAAGCCATGTTCAGTAGAATTCAGTCAGTCTCATAACTCATGAAAACTCAGTAATCTCAGTGATACTCCGTCAGCCAACGAAACTCAGTAAAATTAGTCCAGTTAATTCAGTATAATTAATTCAGTGTCTAATCAGATGGGAGTAAGATTCAGCACCAAATGAGTCCAAGGATGGGAACTCACCTGCGAGTAGAGGATGTAATTCTTAGAAGCAATGCTTGCGCTCCAGAACTACGTAGCCATCGTAGGTTGAGATATCTAACCTGTTAGATGGGGTTGATGAGGTGGCTTAACCTATTAGATAAGGGTCCCACCTTCTCCTTAGAGTACCTGTTAGAGGAGGGATCGCTCACAGCTTGTCCTTACCAGTGGTGCGATATTGACACCCTTCTAATTGGGGTTATAGATTGGACCCTAACTCAGCTACATTACTTTAATTGGGGCATATCAGTTAGATAACTACTTCTTACAGTTACAGTCTCAGTCTTAGTCTTAGTAATAGAACTCAAATAGTTCTACAGCATTCAGGACTATCGGATACAGTCACCTAGTTCAGTACAGACTCAGCAAGATCCATCAGAAATAGGAATGTCAGACACAGTCATTCACATAATAGTATATCAGTTATACAAAACTTATGTTATCAATATTCAGATTCAGTGCTGTCATAATCTCAGTCACAGTTCACGTAGTCATACATATATTCTCACATTCTTGTTATTCAGTTATTTAGTATTGTTCATGCATATAAACCCATTGTATTCAGCCTGCCTCACTTGCATACCAGTACATTAAAACATACTAACACATTTTTTCTATGGTGTTTTATACCATAGGTTCAGAAGTATGATTTCCAGAGCATCCTTAGTAGATCAGACGTTCAGCAGCCAAACTAGTAGTGAATCCTCATCATTCGAGGATAGCATGATTATTTTACTACTTTATTATTTCAATAGTCTGGAGTTAGTTGGGGACATGTCCTATCAACTTCACAGTTTTTAGACAATTTAGAAGCTTTCAGACTAGCATATTCAAACAGTTATTTAAGTTTTGGTATTGTGATACCGTATTATTCAGATGTTATGTTTTATATAAGAAAGAAGTAATCTTATCCTACCTAAATTCCATCAAAGCTCAATAAAGTCCACTAGATCGAAGATTTCTCCTTCCAAGAAGCCTCTACACGATGTGTAATGACCCGAGATGACCCCCTAGTCATCACATAGTGCTTAGGACCACAAGTAATCCCAAGCTAACCCTTATATCGACATAACTCATGAGAAACTAAAATAAATACATAAGCTCGAAATGAAATAAACGAAAGATAACTCTTTAGCTGAACATCTTCAAAACAAACTATTAAAATGATTACAACTCTACTTTATACAAAATCAAAACTGAAATCCAATATATTAACTCTACTGACTATCTGTGAAGCCTCTACTAGTATTGACTATCGATAGTCGAGACACTATCCCAAACTATCCCAAATCAATACGGCTGAAAAAAAGAAAACAAGGTACTACTTAAACCAAAGTTAAATCGAGTCCTTGAATCAAAAGAACCCATCACCTTCTGACTGCAAGTTGTAAACTATCTGATTATGATGTGAGTGGTACAACTGGTACCTACATTATGAGACAATACAACACATAAACGTATATGTGGATCAGTACTTTTGGAATTTACTGTTGGAGTGAATGCATAAGTAAAACAATAATAACTCAATATTCATATAAACTTTTCAAGAATGTATGCTAAGTGTAAATGACTCACATTGACTTGAATATCTGAAAGCTAAAAATCATAAATCATGAATAATAAAGCATACTATATAAATCCTGTGAGCCATAACACTTAGTTCTAACGATTGTACTTTTACTTTCTAGTAGTGGAATAAGTAGGACTGAAGTAAGTCTAATTTCAAATCATACAGCCTGAGTGTAAAAGGACTCACCTTTATCATCTGTAAACTGAAAGATAAAAATCTCATAGCTAATGTCTAATGTAAAATAATATCTGAATAAAATCGTGAGCCTTTACATTTAGTTTCTACAAAATTTTCTGTTAATCTTTTATGTTAGGGAGTTTCTTCTAACCGACATAAACCATGTGAGCTATCATGGAGTCCAACATCTCTTATCCATGTTGGTAGAGTTGTTCTACCCTTGCCATTGGAATAGAAAATAGCTAGAGTGATCACTATACTGAACCCAGTAGGGGTATTAAAACCTATGGTGCAATGTAGTTCTGAGGCATGAGACCTTTGAATCATACCCAACTCGGCTCTAAATTCTACTCCCTTTAATCTATATGTTCATTCTGGAGGAAATCCACCTTAAAACTAGCAAAAGGATTTGTAATGAAACCAGTTATGCGTCTGTCTGTTTGAAACTGTAATCAAAACTAACTCTGTGGATTCCATATCTTAGCTGAGGATCATAGGATCAAAAGTCTTTCTTAAAATCTAAACACATGCTTTTCAAAGAATACTTAAACATTATCTTTCTTGAAATATCAAAACTAAAACTTAGGGCTTGAAAACTCATGTCAAATCATTACAATTCATGTTCAATAATAAAATTCTTGAAATGCTTTAACAATTCTAGTCAAGATACTGAATTCAATTTTCAATATACAAAATCAAGTCACACGCACAAGTAAGTGAAAATAGTCATGCAATCCAATACTTAAATCACTTGTAATTTCATAAGGATCAAACAATGATATTTGGGTATGAACCCTAAACTATAAATCATGTAGTTTCATGTAAACTCAACTTTAAAACTAGTTTTGGGCACAAGGATGAAAGAAGTATCCTTGTTCATAACCCCACATACCTTAATAGGCTTGATTTGATGTATAAAACTTGACTTTTAAACCCTTGGAGATGATCTTGAAAGATTTTCTTGAGATTCTTGGATTAGAGAACTTAATTCTTGGTTTTTCTTGAAGAGATTGTAATGGAGTCTTGAATTTCTTGGATGGAGATTAGGGTTTTGTTCTTGGAGAGGAATTATGAATAAAAGAGGCAAATAATGCTCCTTGGGGATTTAATTATGTGTTATAGACGAGTTAGGGTGGAGGAAAGGACTTATTTGCCCTTAAAAATGCAGAAATAGAAAATGAAAAATAGGTTCGTGCGACGGAGCGTGCGTCGCGCGCTAATCGTGTGACCTCACTGCCTCTCTCACGAAAATGGCTATAACTTTTTGCTTGGGTATCAGATTTAGGAAAAATTTGCATCGTTGGAAAGCTGATTCAATTATCTACAATTTGGTGGGTCTTTAGCTACGAAATTCTATGTATATAAAAAGGTATACATATTCAAAGTAGATCCTTGTAGAATAAAATACTAAACTTTGAAAGAATCAAAGGCTCTTTGCTCAACTTTGTTCTAAATGAGTTCTATGAACGTCTTTCACATCGAGAGCACTTCATAAACTAGGATAATGATCATGAACTTATATTCACTTGGGAATCATTTGGATTAGAGCTTACACACATAGGAACGACAGTTAGAATTCTAGCGTGAAAATATGGGGTATTACATTATCTCCTTCTTGGAATCATTTGTCCTCAAATGATGGATGGGAAATTATTGAAGCCTTGGAGGTATTGAATAACGTTGACATAATATGTCTTCCAAGAAAGGATATAACTGAGTTGAAACATTCTAAACATCCATCATGAAACTGATTTCTGAGCTAACTTGCCATTACTTACTATAAGGAGCTAATTCATGTTGAGAATTTAGAATTCACTTGAAGTGTTCATGATACAATTGTGCATATAGAACTGCAAAGTGATAACTTATGCAAGCACGAATCATGAGATAACGAGACTAATATCATACAATGGGTATTATGCTGTCTGAGCTGGAATATTTGGAAAACTACGATTATTCACTGAACACTTATGAACTGAATCATGACTAAATATTTGAATTGTAGATATGATGCATTGATTGAACTGAAATACCTTATGGAATAGCAATACTTATGAAACTTCAGATAGTAAGACTAGATGGAATGTTGGAAATCTATAGGATCTTATTTTCTTAATTACTAAATTGGATTGCAGGCTATATGGACTGGATCATACTGACTTCTCATACTCAATAGAGTATTTCTTCAACACTCTTCTACGAAATTCTAATAATATTAGGGAGCAAAGACTTTTGGGCATGATCTGAACAAGACATCTGACTAAGGAATCACAACATTGATAGAACTCGATAGTTTGGGAACATAGGCATATAAATCGTAAGCTAGGATAAAATTACTAGGCCTTTGGCAAAGAAACTCCTTACTTTCAAAATTAGCAATACTTCTCAAATATTCCCTCAACTATACTATTTCCTTTATAGCACATTCATTTTCAACTTTTAATTCTCGTATGGGCCTTGATAAATCCATCTACTAAAGTCCAGACTGAACTAAATTCTCTCATCATGATCAAGCCTAACTTGAAATCATGAGGTACAACACGCCACACCATAATACTTGTCTAAACCACATGATTCAATCTTCCATGTCTCTTTTATAGCTCACACCCTAAGCATATCATGCCTTACCACTTCAATGACTAACTTGAAACTCTTACTATGGATTCACTAACATATATTATATTCATACACTTACATCCCAACATGACATTCAAGCCTACCATTATAACCACATATGAACTTCAAGGCAACCACCCATAAAGGCATACTTCTCATATTCTCTAAACCTCTATCAATAACAAATTTCTTGCACTATTGTCAAGAAGAATTACTCAGAATTCTCAACTAACTATGACCTAAACAAAAGATTTACCTCAATCTTACTTTACACTTATAGCCTTAGCTAAAATGGGCATACAATGATCTTTTGTTGACAAGAAACAATTATCCTCTCCCATTTACATAATTGTTCATCACCACTATCTTGACATAAGGAAAGGTCACTGAAAGGTTAGAACATGAGGACCTAAAACATGAAGGAATACTAAGCATAACTGGACACTTTACTGAGGCCTGATGAATAAAGTATCAATATCATGGATTCACTAAAGAGATCTAAATTGAGGGCATACATAACATAAACTGAATTTCGCTAGTATCATGAGTTAATACTTATCATAATCTATTCAACATAATAATGGAGTTCACGGATTCATGAGGGATAACTCGAATCACAGAGTGAAGCTGTTACTTGCTTGCTAAAAGCTGAGAATGGACTTCAGTACGCTTAAAGTGTATAAGCATTGGCCTTTGGCATGGATCTATCACGTAAGACATGGATTTGGTGTGATAATGACTGAAATCCAAGGAATAGTCTAGAGTAAGAAGGGATCACTATCTCATTACAACTCTTATTGACATTCATCATAATCTAATTCTCATAACTTGATTTGGCTCTTGACTCTACCATCTCCCACTTAGATCAAAGCTGACATTCTAAGCTTATGGGTATACATATAAATGCTAAACTCACAAGACTAAATCATATTTTGAACTTACTGACTTTATTCTTGAACAACTCTTTCATAGATCGTCCATAAATTTATAGCTTCAATGATCATCATTAAAGACTTATACTATCATCTGCAAACATGTCTACCTCACTAAACATATAATCATAGCCTACCAAGATCACACCTCTATACTTATATTTTTTTCCAAATCGTAAGAATAAAAAATCATACTTAAAAGACCTAACATCATCTATCCAAAACTCCTCAACTTAGCTATTAATAACACCATGTACTAAATAACTAGCCTTCTTCTACTTAGCAACTCAAGGGTACTATAACCACACACAACACTTAATGATCTTAGAGAATAATGCAACCCCATATCACCTTGGGCACACCTCTACATCGTACCTACAACATCACACTTAATCTCAAATCAATAAATTTAAATTCTTGCATTCACTGTTCAAGCCTAATAGATCAGCTCCATATAACTAGTATCACCAACTAAGAAATCATTATTTCCACCTTTATGATCCTCTACTATTTAAACTTATTGTCTAGTACTAAACATGATTAACAACCCAACCTCACATACTATTCTCACTTGGAATCTATAAAACAAGACACCAAGAAACACTAGTCCACTAAAGCCTCAGAATAACAATAATCGATCATAATCATATAGTATACCCTATTAAAGTCTGTTAGCATATTCTTCTTCTACACATTACGACTATTTACACATCTATACACCTAAACTACTTTCAAAGCTCTATAAGTTTCAACTAAACTCCTTTTTGCAACCCCAGGGGAAGCCTAAATTATCATACTCAATCACCAAATACTTTCATTAATATCTTATACTTTTCTAACACCATAAATACCATCAATACTCCTTTTCTACTTGAAGGAAACAATAATTCGCCTTAACTAATAACCCGATAACATGCATAATTTTATCTATATATTTCCAATCAATCACCATCACTATCTTTCTTGTCACTACACTTACATACCCATACTTCTAACTATAAGAAGGTTCTACTACTTGTGAATCATAATACACTAGGTTGAAATATCTCTCGAATGCAAACTCTATTTAACAATCTAGGTTCATACTATCTCATCTCATGAGTAGGATTAAAGGGTTAATAAGGAATTTGAATACATATCTTATTCTACCTTAACTGAATGAATTATAAGGATGAGGACATAAATTTCAACTTGAGGAACTTATAACACACTAGAGAGCTCCTCTCAAGCCCCCTTATATAACTTCTGAAGTTACTGATAGTAATTCTGAGAGCATCATCTTGGGAGGAATTGGAACTTGCTAATCGTCCAATCTTAAGAATAATATATAGATGGAGAAGTATGGATTAACATGAGAATCAATAGAAGTTTCTGAAGGAACAACTTTACAGCATGATCTAGAGTATGAGAGAAAGGAAAATTTTCTTAAATGTCCTATAGCCTCTCAAAGAAAAGTATAGACATCTCCGTACTGTTCTGCAAGACTCTACTAGACAGGGCTTCATAGACACCATAGGACACTTGAACTTTGTACTCTAATACCAAGTTTATAACGACCCGAGACTACCTCTCAGTCGTCACACGATGCTTAGGACCATAAGTGATCCCAAGCTAACTATAACGCCTCAATTCTCTAAATCAGAATACTACACAATGCTCATGACACCGAGGGACCACAAGCTAACCCATGACTGATATCTGTACCTGTACACTGCATAATATAAATATAATATGCGGAAAACCTGAACATGTAGGCAATAAGGTTCAACTGAAAAGATATAGTAATATCCATGGGGTAATGAATACCCAAAACAAATGAATATAAAACTAAATACTGAATCTAATAGCTAAATCTGACTAAATCTAAAAGCCTCTAAGTACTATCTGAATAAGAAGTTAAAGGAACATGTCTCCAACTAACTCCATAAAACTGAACTGAAGTAATAAATGAATAAATCAAATCATATTATCCTCAAATGGATGAGGAATCACTGCAACACTACGACTGGAAAGCTACTTCTGGTCTAGAAATCGTGGCTCTGGACTTATTGTGTAACATAAAAAGAAAGTACCATAGCACAAATGCGTCAGTACAATTGGAGTACTGAGTATACGAGTGAGGTAGGCTAATGCAAATGGTTTACAGGCATAAATAATGCTAACTGACCGACTGATATGAATGTAAAAGTACAAACATACCTACTTAGTAACTGAGATCGTGAGTACGTGGTAGCTAAATCTGTATGCTAATACATGACTCGAATAGTAGTTCTGATAACATGAGCGACTATGTCTAACAGTCTTAAATCTGGTAGAATTCTTTGAGTCCCGTGCTATAACTGAATTTTACTATATCTAACAGTCCTAGTATACTGATATTTGAAGAACTGTCTCAGTTCTTTTACTAAGACTGACACTGAAACTGTGGGAGGTAGTTGTTTAATTGACATGCCCCATGTTTACTATTACGGCTAAGCTGGGGTCCATTCTCTACCCCAACTGAAGGGGTATCAATACTGCGCCACCGGTAAGGACAGTTGTGAGTGACCCTTATCTGGCAGGTACTCAAAGTATGAATAGTGGGACCTTAAACTGATAGGTTAAACCACCTCATCAACCCTAATCTAACAGGTTAAGATGTCTCAACCTACGATAGCTACGTATTTATGGAACATAAGTATGACTGCTAAGAATTACACCCTGAACTGGCAGGTGAGTTCCAATCCTTGGGTTCACTCGGTGCTAACTTCTACTCCCATTTGAAGGGACTGAATATGATTCAACTAGCTGTACATAGACTGAATAACTGACATCCATTGACTGATGGAGTAGTACTATTATTTGAGAGTTAACAGAGATCATGAGATTTCTGATGTTTCCTGAGTCACATGACTGACTGAGTTCTATAGAGTATAGCTTGACTGATATTTATCGTGGCACATGACATGATTCTAGGTACACAGCTATGTTTTTCGAGTATGAATACTCCCAGGACTCTATAGAAGGAAGTTGGCACACATGACATGACTTGATCACAAGATTAGAGTCCATAATTCACAATATTATAAGTAGGGGATAGTATACTTCATGTATTTATTCACATCTCAACATGGTAGGGAGATCATGGATATATTTCGTGTACATAATTCATATTTCCAATATCATACATGCTTCATGCCACAAAAACAACAACACATAAATAGCATGGAAATTCATATAGAAGTGTATAACTAATATGGACTTGTCATTTAGATATCATGGAATCATGTAATTATGGGTTTCTAGCATCCTAGGCATTTTATCAAACACCTTGCATGCATTCTTTAATATCATAATTGGGCAGTTACTATACACCCAATGGGCTATGATGGTTTTGCCCATTGGGGTAGAGACTGAAAAGGGCTCTGCTTAAATCTCGGGACTGATTCCAAAATCACCTGCTATATATGGAGTAAAAAAGACAAGGATGCACCTAGATCTAGCAAAACCTAATCATGAACATGGAAAATTTGTAACATACCAGTAACGACATCAGGAGAATTTTCCTGATCCTGTCGGGTCTGAAGAGCATAGAGTCTATTTGGGTGTTGTGCACTAGTAGCACTGGAAGTGGCACCCTGTTTATTCAGGCAATCGGACGGAGCTGCAGAACGAATTTGCTGACCCTGAAGACCTGACTGTGGACACTCTCTAATCCTGTGTCCTGGCTTGCCACCATCTAAACAGACATCACTACCAGCTCTACAAATGCCCTTGTGGTTCTTACCACAAGCCTGACAAAGGGGATTTATTCGGGCACTGCTAACACTACCCTAAGATTTAGAGTATGGCACTTTATCTCTGGAGCTGTCTCTGAATTTTGGCACTGGGCACTAGCAGAGGAAGGAGCTGAAGTTGTTGACTTGGGATGAAACTGCGAATGGTTCCCTCTCTCTAATTTGGGCTGAGCAAAACTAAAACTGCCTAATTTTGCTCGCTTATTCTGCCTCTCTCTAGTCCTAAATTTTTTCTCCTCTATCTGCTGAGCATGGTTCATGAGTCTAGATAAGGTCATATTCTGAAACAAGAGAAGAACGGATTGGACTGGGAGTTTAACTTGAGATTATGCTCACTAGCATGATATGAATACTGAAAGAAGGGAAACTATTCCTAAAACATCTTATAGCCTCTTGTACATAAATGTGGCGCAAAACACACCCATGCACAAGTCTCTACTAGATGTGGCTTTAAGAATTCCTTGGACTCTATTGAACCTTAGGCTCTGATACCGACTTTGTAACGCCCCAATTTTCTAAATCAGAATGCAACATGGTGCTAATAACCTCGAGGGACCACAAGATAACCCATGATTAATATCTGTACCTGTACACTGCATAATATACATATAATACGTTGAAAACCTGAACATGTGGGCCATAAGGTTCAACTAAAGAGATATAGTAACATACATGGGGTAATAAATACCCAAAACAACTGAATATAAAATAGAATACTGAATCTGATAGCTAAATCCGACTAAATCTGAAAGCCGCTAAGTACTGTCTGAATAAGGAGTTGAAGGAATATGTCTCCAACTAACTCTATAAAACTGAATTGAAGTAATAAATGAATAAATCAAATCATATTACCCTCGAATGGATGAGGACTCACTGCACCACTACGACTGAAAAGCTACTGCTGGTCTGGAACACGTGGCTCTAGACCTATGGTGTAATATGAAAAGAAAGTACCATAGCATAAATGCATCAGTACAACTAGAGTACTGAGTATACGAGTGAGGTAGGCTAATGCAAAGGGTTTGCAGGCATGAATAATGCTAACTTACTGATTGATATGAATGTAAAAGTACAAACACACATACTTAGTAACTGAGATCGTGAGTATGTGGTAGTTAAATATGTACGCTAATACATGACTAGAATTATAGTTCTGATGACATGAGTGACTATGTCTGACAGACCTGAATCCGGTAGAACTCTTTGAGTCCCCGTGCTATAACTGAATTTGGTAGTATCTAACAGTCCTGGTATACTGATATCTGAAGAACTATCTGAGTTTTTTTACTGAGACTAATACTAAAACTATGGGAGGTAGTTGTTTAACTGACATGCCCCATGTATACCATTACAGCTAAGCTGGGGTCCAATCTCTGCCTCAACTGGAGGGGTGTCAATACCGCGCCACTGGTAAGGACAGTTGTGAGTGACCCTAATCTAGCAGGTACTCAAAGTGATAACGGTGGAACCCTAAACTAACAGGTTAAGCCACCTCATCAACCCTAATCTGACAAGTTAAGATGTCTTAACCTACACTGGCTACGTAGTTCTGGGACATAAGGATCACTGCTAAGAATCACACACTGAGCTGGCAGGTGAGTTCCTATCCTTGGGTTCACTCGGTGCTAACTTCTACTCCTATATGAAGGGACTGAACATGATTCAACTGGTTGTACATGGACTGAATAACTGACATCTGTTGACTGACAGAGTAGTACTATTATCTGAGAGCTAACTAAGATCATGAGATTTTTGATGTTTCCTGAGTCACATGACTGATTGAGTTCTATAGAGTATAGCTTCACTGAGATTTATCATGGCGCATGATATGGCTCTAGGCACACAGCTATATTTTTTGGGTACAAATACCCCCAGGACTCGATAGAAGGAAACTAGCACACATGACATGACTTGATCACAAGATTAGAGTCTACAATTCACAATATTATAAGTAGGGGATAGTATACTTCATGTATTTATTCACATATCAACATGGTAGGGAGAGCATGGATACATTTCGTGTATCTAATTCATATTTCCATTATCACACATGCTTCATGCCACAACAATAACAACACATACATAGCATGGAAATTCATATGGAAGTGTATAACTAATATGGACTTGTCATTTAGATATCATGGAATCATGTAATTATGGGTTTCTAGCATCCTAGGCATTTTATCAAACACCTTGCATGCATTCTTTAAAGCATAGGTGGATTTCATACTTGCATCACATCAAACCACCTAAAGTTCATGTTATTCAACTAACAACCACATATATTTCATGAAAACATCTTTAGATATCATTTTGAAACTTAAACAACAATCATCAACATGCACATGTTTATATTACCACAAAGAGTTTACAAAATAACATTTAAAAACATGGTTCTTGATCTCTATGACCAGATTGGATCCATAGATGAACACTATGCATACCTTAGATTAAGAATTCGTGGAATCTATAGTTGAATTTGCTTGAAGTTTGAAACCCGAATGGAAACCCTAGACTTGTTCTTGACTGTTCTTGAGTGAATTTTGATAAACTTAATGTAAAGGGATGCTTTGGGGCTTCAATACCATGTTTAAAAATTATATATTGGGTTTTGGGAAGTTACCATATTACCCTTGAGGAGTTTAAAATGAAAATTGAAAACTATGCAGAATTTATCCCGATTTAGGGCCTCGGCGTGACACGGAGCTTGGTAAAATGACAATTATTGCAACCAGGAAGCTTGGCACGAAGCAGGTCTGTCGCAGAGGCTTTTTAGAAATTGACGAGTGACATTTTGGCCTCCGACACGACGTGCCATGCACTAAAATGGCATTCGTCTTACAGCAGAAACTTAAAATAGCCATAACTTTTTCACCGGGTGTTCGTTTTAGGCGAATTTGGTATCGACGGAAAGCTTATTAAATTATATCCGTTGGTAGGTCATGGGATAAAAAATTCATAGTATAATGAGAGATATTCTTATTTGAAGTTGACAATACCAATATCCTTCTCAAGAATTCAATCGATAAGGAATGTTTTGATTCGCACAATAGCTAGGACATATTTGAGACCTTAATTCACATCAACCTTGATCATGAAACTACCAAGGAACCATGATGTACTATGCATGAGCTTAAAACATGGAACTAATATTGAGTTGGATTTTTAGGGGTATTACAATATCTCCCCCTTGGGAACATTCGTCCTTGAATGAGACTTAACTGAGAGGGAAGAATAAGACAAGCCAAACATGAACTGAACATGAAGGACTGAAATATTATCTCATGACTGACATGCTAAACATACTGAACTCATGAATATCTGACGTATGGATAACTGGTACATGGATTCGTAACTGAGCAATTTGATAAACTAAGCTTCTCAAGATGAGAATGCATATCTGATGCATGACCTTATAATTGAACTGATATATGAATGCATGAATGAGTATGCAACGGTAATAGATTCCAAGTTTAAACTGGGGATATGAACATGAAACTGAATAATCTTAAGGAGAACTGTTACCTTGAGCTTGATCTGAATTTGCGGGGAAGAGGTGAGGATACTTGGTACGCATATCTATTTTTGTTTCCCAAGTAGCTCCCTCATGAGACTGATTTTGCCAAAGAACCTTAACTAGAGGGACTTCTTAGTTCCTTAATCGATGAGTCTTATAGTCTAAGAGTTCGACTGGAATCTCTTCATAAGAGAGGCTGTTCTGAATGTCAATGCTCTAAACAATGACTACAACTACTGGGTCACCTATGCACTTCTTGATCAAAGAGACGTGGAAGACTGGATGAACTGAGGCTAGATCTGAAGGTAATTATAGCTCATAAGCTACCTTGCCGAAGCGACTGAGAATCCTGAAGGAAACGATATATCGGGGACTGAGTTTCCCTTTTTTGCCGAACCTTTTCATTCCCTTCATGGGAGAGATCTTAAGATAGACATAGTCATTGACCTCAAACTCGAGATCCTTCCTACGAACATCTGCATAAGATTTTTGTCGGCTCTGAGCAGCCCAGAGTCTCTCTCTGATCAACTAAACTTTCTCTAAGGTGTTGAATACTAAGTCAGGACCTATGACTGAGGCCTCACTAACTTTGAACCAACCGATCGGAGATCTACATCTCCTACCATAGAGAGCTTCGAATGGAGCTATCTGAATACTGGAATGATAGCTATTATTTTATGCAAACTCAATCAAGGCCAAGTGGTCATCCCAACTTCCCTTGAAATCAATTGCACACGCCCTTAGCACATCTTCAAGAGTTTCAATGGTCCTTTCTACTTGACCATCTATCTAAGGATGAAATGTTCTACTGAGATGAACTTGGGTACCGAGACCCTTTTGGAATGCTTTCCAAAAGTGAGAGGTGAACTGGGTACCTCTATCTAAGATGATAGATGAGGGAACACCGTGTAATCTGACCAACTCCTGATGTAGAGTTTGGCATAATCCTCGGATGAATAGGAGGTACGAACTGGAAGAAAATGGGCTGACTTGGTCATTCTATCTACAATGACCCAAACTAAATCATGCTAATGATGAGTTCTAGGCAAACCCATCACGAAGTTTATGTTCACTTTTTCCCACTTCCAAGTAGGAATGGTGAACTCCTGCATAGAACCACTAGATTTCTGATGCTCTATGTTAACCTGCTAATATGTAGAGCACTTAGCCACAAACTCTACAACATCACTCTTTATCCCACTTCACCAATAGATCTCCCATAAATTGCGGTACATCTTAGTGGACCCTGGATGAATGAAGTAGCGCACACCATGTGCTTCTGCAAGAATTCATTGCCTCAAGTCATCTACACCTAGAACACATAAATGACCCTGACAACGAAGAACACCATCTCCACCTTGGGAGAAAATGTAAACTTTTTTATTCTAAACTGACTCTTTCATCTTGACAAGGCTAGGATCTATGTCTTGCTTTACTTTTACCTTGGAAACTAGAGATGACTCTGAACTACTCTAGAGAGTCTACTGAGAGCATCGGCCACAACGTTGGCCTTGCTCGGACGATAAAGGACACTCATGTCATAGTCGTTCAAGAGCTCTAACCATCTTCTCTGACGAAGATTGAAATATTTTTGAGAAAAGACATACTGGAGACTCTTAGGATTTGTGAAGATGTTTACATGAACTCCGTAAAGATAATTCCTCCAAATCTTTAAGGCAAAAACTACGGCTGCTAACTCAAGATGATGAGTAGGATAATTCTTCTCATGGGGCTTTAATTGTCTGGAGGCATAGGTTATAACCTTACCATGCTGCATGAGGACACAATCTAAACCCACTCTGGATGCATCATAATATACTACGAACCCATCTGAACCATCTGGAAGAGCTAGAACTGGAGCTGTAGTGAGTTGAGTCTTTAATTCCTGAAAACTCTTCTCGCATGGATCTGACCACTAAAACTTATCCTTTTTCTGAGTCAATCTGGACATAGGAGATGTAATAGAAGAAAATCCCTTGACAAATCATCTGTAATAGCCAGCCAAACCCAAGAAACTCCTGATATCTGTTGGAGATATAGGTCTGGGCCAGTTTCTTACCGCTTCGGTTTTCTAAGGATCTACTCTAATGCCCTCACCAAAAATAATATAACCAAGGAATGCTACTGATCTTAGCCAAAACTCGCACTTACTAAACTTATCGAATAACTGATGATTTCTGAGGGTCAGAAGAACAATTCTAAGATAGTCTGAATGATCATGCTCAGTGAGAGAATAGACCAAAATATCATCTATAAAGACTACGACGAACATGTCCAAGTACTTCTTGAACACACGGTTTATCAAGTCCATGAAAGTTGTAGGGGAATTGGTTAGACCAAAGGACATGACTAGAAATTTGAAGTGATCATACAAAGTATGGAAAACGGTCTTCGAGATGTTACATTCTCTAACTCTGAGCTGATGATAGCCTGATCTGAGGTCTATCTTGGAGAAATAACTGGAACCCTGAAGTTGGTCAAACAAATCATCTATTCTAGGAAGTGGATACCTATTCTTGACCGTAACTTTGTTGAGCTAACAGTAATTAATACATATCCTGAGAAAACCGTCTTTCTTTCACACGAATAAGACTGGCACACCCCATGGGGATACACTGGGCCTGATGAATCCCTTATCTAAGAAATCCTTCAACTGATCTTTCAGTTCCTTAAGTTCTACTGGTGCCATTCTGTATGGTAGGATAGAGATAGGTTGAGTATCTGGGAGAAGGTCTACGCCAAAGTCTATTTCCCTTTTGGGAGGAATGCCTGGAAGATCTTTGGGAAAGATATTTGAATATTCACTAACCACTGTGACTGATTTGAGACTGGGAGATTCAGAACTGGAATCTTTAACATGCACGAGATGATACACACACCCCTTAGAAATATTTTCCTTGCCCAAAGGTAAGAAACAAGCTGACCCCTAAACGCTGAAACACTACCCTTCCACTCTAAGGCGGGCTCATTTAGGAACTGAAACTGAACTATCCTATTTCTATAGTCGACTGTGGCGTAGCAGGAATGAATCCAATATTTTCCGAGAATGATATCAAAGTCTGTCATCTCTAACTCGACTAAATCTGCTGACATGGATTTCTGAAATATCATAATCGGGCAGTTCCTGTATACCCATCGGGCTATGATGGTTTTGCCAACTGGGTAGATATGGAAAAGGGCTCTGCTAATATCTCAGGACTTATTCCAAATTCACCTGCTATGTATGGAGTAACAAAAGACAAGGATGCACCTGGGTCTAGCAAAGCATAAGCATAAACATGGAAAATTTGTAACGTACCAGTAACGACATCAGGAGAATTTTCCTAATCCTGTCGGGTCTGAAGGGCATAGAGTCTATTTGGGCGTTACCCATTTGTAGCACTGGAAGTGGCACCCTGCTGGTTTGGGAAACCAGACTGAGCTGCGGAATAATTTTCTAAACCTGAAGACCTGACTGTAGGCACTCTCTAATCATGTGGCCTGTTTTGCCACAACCAAAATAGACATCACTATCGGCTCTTCAAATACCCTTGTGGTTCTTACCACAAGCCTGACAAAGGGGATTTGTTAGGGCACTGCTAACACTACCCTGGGATTTAGAGCCTTCCGCTTTCTCTGCCAATGTCTCTGAATTTTGGCACTGGGGCACTAGCAGAGGAAGGAGCTGGAGCTGCTGACTTGGGATGAAACTGCGAACGGTTCCCTCCCTCTGATTTGGGATAAGCAAAATTAAATCTACCTGATTTTGCTCTCTTGTTCTGCCTCTCTCTAGTCCTAACCTTCTGCTCCTTTATCTGCTGAGCATGGGTATAAGTCTAGCTAAGGTCATATTCTGAAACAAAAAAAGGATGGATTGGACTGGGATTTTAACTTGAGATTATGCTCACTAGCACGACATGAATACTGAAAGAAGGGAAACTGTTACTAAAACATCATATAGCCTCTTGTACATAAATGTGGCGCGCAACACACCCATGCACAAAACTCTACTAGATACGGCTTTCAGAAATCCTAGGACTCTATTGAACCTTAGGCTCTAATACGAAGTTTGTAACGCCCCGATTTTCTGAATCAGAATACTACATGGTGCTCATAAACCCGAGGGACCACAAGCTAAACCATGACTGATATCTGTACCTGTAAACTGCATAATATACATATAATATGCGGAAAACCTACACAAGTAGGCCATAAGGTTCAACTAAAGAGATATAGTAATATATATGGGGTAATGAATACCCAAAACAACTGAATATAAAATTGAATACTGAATCTGATAGATAAATCCGACTAAATCTGAAAGCCTCTAAGTACTATCTGAATAAGGAGTTAAAGGAACATGTCTCCATCTAACTCTATAAAACTGAATTGAAGTAATAAATGAATAAATCAAATCATATTATCCTCGAATGAATGAGGAATCACTGCAACTGGAAAGCTACTGCTGGTCTGGAACTCGTGGCTCTGGACCTATGGTGTAACATGAAAAGAAAGCACCATAGTGTAAATACATCAGTACAACTAGAGCACTGAGTATACGAGTGAGGTAGGCTAATGCAAAGGGTTTAAATGCATGAATGATGCTAACTGACTAATTGATATGATCGTAAGAATACAAACATACATACTTAGTAACTGAGATCGTGAGTACATTGTAGCTAAATATGTACGCTAATACATGACTGGAACTGTAGTTCTGATAACATGAGTGACTGTGTCTGACAGTCCTGAATCTGGTAGAACTCTCTGAGTCCCATGCTATAACTAAATTTGACTGTATCTAACAGTCCTGGTATACTGATATCTGAAGAACTATCTAAGTTCTTTTACTGAGAATGATATTGAAACTATAGGAGGTAGTTGTTTCACTGACATGCCCCATGTATACCATTATGGCTAAGCTGGGTCCAATCTCTACCCCGACTGAAGGGATATTAATATTGTGCCACTAGTAAGGACAGTTGTGAGTGACCCTTATTTGGCAGGTACTGAAAGTGAGAATGGTGGGACCCTAAAATGACAAGTTAAGCCACCTCATCAACCCTAATCTAACAGGTTAAGATATCTCAACCTACGCTGGCTACGTAGTTCTGGAACACAAGGATAACTGCTAAGAATCACACCCTGAGCTGGAAGGTGAGTTCCTATCCTTGGGTTCACTCGGTGCTAACTTCTACTCCCATATGAAGGGACTGAACATGATTCAACTGGCTGTACATGGACTGAATAACTGACATCTGTTGACTGACGGAGTAGTACTATTATCTGAGAGTTAACTGAGATCATGAGATTTCTGATGTTTACTGAGTACATGACTGATTGAGTTCTATAGAGTATAGCTTGACTGAGATTTATCGTGGCACATGACATGGCTCTAGGCACACAACTATATTTTTTAGTTGCGAATACCCCCAGGACCTGATAAAAGAAAACTGGCACACATGGCATGACTTGATCACAAGATTAGAGTCCACATTTCACAATATTATAAGTAGGGGATAGTATACTTCATGTATTTATTCACATCTCAACATGGTAGGGAGAGCATGGATACATTTCGTGTATATAATTCATATTTCCATTATCACACATGCTTCTTGCCACAACAATAACAACACATAAATAGCATGGAAATTCATATGGAAGTGTATAACTAATATGGACTTGTCATTTAGATATCATGGAATCATGTAATTATGGGTTTCTAGCAACCTAGGCATTTTATCAAACACTTTCCATGTATTCTTTAAAGCATAGGTGGATTTTATACTTGCATCACATCAAACCACCTAAAGTTTATGTTTATCAACTAGCAACCACATATATTCATAAAAACATCTTTAGATATCATCTTGAAACTTAAACAACAAGCATCAACATGTACATGCTTATATCACCACAAAAAGTTTACAAAATAACATTTAAAAACATGGTTCTTGAGATCTATGAACGGATTGAATCCATAGATGAACACTACGTATACCTTAGATTAAGATTTTGTGGAATCTACGGTTGAATTTGCTTGAAGCTTGAAACCCCAATGGAAATCCTAGACTTGTTCTTGACTGTTCGTGAGTAAATTTTGATAAAATTAATGTAAAGGGATGCTTTGAGGCTTCAATCCGGTGTTTAAAGAGTATATATAGGTTTTTGGTAAGTTACCATATTGCCCTTAAGGAGTTTAAAACGAAAACTAAAAACTACGCAGAATTCCTCCCGATTTAGGGCCCGGCGCGATGCGGAGCTTGGTAAAATGACAATTATTGTGACCTGGAAGCTTGGCGCGAAGCAGGGCTGTCGTGGAGGATTTCTGGAAATTGACGAGTGCCATTTTGGCCTCCATCCCGACGCTCCATGCACTGAAATGCCATTTGTCTTACAGTAGAAACTTAAAATAGCCATAACTTCTTCACCGGGTGTCCGTTTTAGGCGAATTTGGTATCAACGAAAATATTATTAAATTATCTATACGTTGGTAGGTCATGGGATCAAAAATTCATAGTATAATGATAGATATTATTGTTTGAAGTTGACGATACCAATATCCTTCTCAAGAATTCAATCGGTAAGGAATGTTTTGATTCGCAAAATATCTAGGACATATTTGAGACCTTGATTCACATCAACCTTGATCATGAAACAATCAAGAAACCATGATATACTATGCATGAGCTTGAAACGTGGAGCTAATATTGAGGTTGATTTTTCGGGGTATTACACTAACCCTTATACCGGCATAACTCATAAGAAACTAAAATAAATACATAGGCTCAAAATGAAATAAGCGGAAGATAACTCTTTAGATGATCATCTTCAAAAAAACTATTAAAATTATTGCAACTCTTCTTTATACAAAACCAAAACAGAAATCCAATATATTAACTCTACTTACTGTCTATGAAGCCTCTACTAGTATTGACTATAGGTAGTTGGGACATGACCACCAACTGTCCCAAATTAATACGACTGAATAAAGAAAATAAGATACTGCTCAAACTAAAGTTGACTCGAGTCCTTGAATCAAAATAACCCATCACCTGCTGACTACAAGATGCAAACTATCTAATTATGATGTAAGTGCTACAACTTGTACCTACATTATGAGACAATATAGAACATAAACGTATATGTGGATTTGTACTTTTCGAATTTACTGTTGGGGTGAATGCATAAGTAAAACAATAACTCAATATTCATATAAACTTTTCTAGAATTCATGCTAAGTGTAAATGACTCACATTGGCTTGAATATTTGAAAGTTGAAATCATATATCATGAATAATAAAGCATACTGTATAAATCCTGTGAGCCATAACACTTAGTTCTAAAAATTGTACTTTTACACTCTCTAGTAGTGGAATAAGTAGGACTGAAGTAACTCTGATTTCAAATCATACAAGCTAAGTGTAAAAGGACTCACCTTTATCATCTGTAAACTGAAAGCTAAAAATTTCATAGCTAATGTCTTATGTAAAACACTATCTATATAAAATCATGAACCTTTACATTTAGTTTCTAAAGACTTTTCTGTTATTCATTTCTATTAAGGAGGTTCTTCTGACCGATATAAACTATGTGAGCTATCATGGAGTCCAACGTCTCTTACCCACGTTGGTAGAGTTGTTCTACCCTTGCCATTGGAATAGAACCTAGTTAGAGTGATCACTATACTGAACCCACTAGGGGTATTAAAACCTACTGTGGCACGTAGTTCTGGAGCATGAGACCTTGGAATCATACCCAGCTCGATACTAAATACTACCCCCTTTAATCTCTATGCTCATTCTATAGGAAATCCACCTTAAAACTAGCATAAAGGTTTGTAACGAAAATTAGTTATGCGTTTGTCTGTTCGAAACTTTAATCAAAACTAACTGTGTGGATTCCATATCTTATCTGAGGATCCTAGGATCAAAAATCTTTCTTAAAATATGAACACATGCTTTTTAAAGAATACTTAAACATTATCTTTCTTGAAATATCAAGACTAAAACTTAGGGCTTGAAAACCCTTTCTTGAAAACTCATGTCAAATCATCACAATTCATGTTCAATAATAAAAGTATTGAAATACTTTAACAATTCTAGTCAAGATACAAAAATTCAATGCTCAAGTCACACGCATAAGTATGTGAAAATAGTAATGCAATTCAATACTTAAATCACTTGTAACTTCACAAGGATCAAACAATGATATTTGGGTATGAACACCTAAACTCTAAATCATGTAATTTTATGTAAACTCAACTGTAAAACTAGTTATGGGCATAAGGATGAAAGAAGTATCCTTGTTCATAACCCTACACCTTAATAGGCTTGATTTGATGTAGAAAACTTTACTTTTAAATCCTTGGAGATGATCTTGAAAGTTTTTCTTGAGATACTTGGATTAGAGAACTTAATTCTTGTTTTTTCTTGAAGAGATTGTAATGGAGTCTTGAAGTTCTTGGATGGAGATTAGAGTTTTGTTCTTGGAGAGGAATTATGAATAAAGGAGGCAAATAATGCTCCTTGGGGCTTTAATTATGTGTTATGGATGAGTTAGGGTGGAGGAAAGGACTTATTTGCCCTTAAAAACACGGAAACAGAAATTGAAAAATAGGTGCGTGCGACGGAGCGCGCGTCGCGCGCTAATTGTGTGACCTCACTGCCTCTCTCATGAAAATGGCTATAACTTTTCGCTCGGGTATCAGATATAGGAAAAATTGGTATCGTTGGAAAGTTGATTCAATTATCTACGATTTAGTGGATCTTTAGCTACAAAATTTTATGTATATAAAAAGGTATACACGTTCAAAGTAGACCCTTGTAGAATTAAATACTAAACTTTGAAAGAATCAAAGGCTCTTAGCTCAACTTTTTTCTAAGTGAGTTCTATGAACGTCTTTCACCTCGAGAGCACTTCATAAACTAGGGTAATGATCATGAACTTATATTCACATGGGAATCATTTGGATTAGAGATTACATACGTAGGAACGCCAGTTAGAATTCTAGCGTGAAAATATGGGGTATTACACGATGCCACGCTATCAAAACGCCAACATGAGAATAACAATACCCATATTACATATAAATGCTCCAGCTCCAAAATCAAGATAAAATTCCCACATAGGTACCGCTTGTAAAGTTATAACTTTAAAATCTTCAACATGTCCCTCTAATCTCAAGAATCATTTATCCTCAAAATGAATAAATTTCGAGCACAAATGAATCTAAAATCAACCCCCAAAGAATCTAGATATTTGAAGTTAAGTCAGGGAATAAATTGAGAAATTAGATGAAAATTTATGGGAATAGCGATGAGGAATTAGCCCAAGTAACGTCTCCAACTCACCCCAAACACCCAAGGATCGATGTCCACAGTCTCTTAGCGGTATAGAGTTTTTAATGGGGTTTGGGAACTAGAAAATGACAAACAACCAAGATGACTAAGTCTTAAATGCACCAGCGACCTCGCCTAAATGACATAAAGCTCTCCCAGGCAGCCTCGCATAGGAGACCAAGGCATCACGCAGGTGATGGTATGCCAAATGTTGCCTTATCGCCAAAGTGACACAAGGCTCGCCTAGGCAGCCAATGCGCTGCTCAAGTGATGACATTCTAGGCAGCCTTGTTGGTTAGGAGCTTTAAGGCATGCTAAGGTGACATCGCCTAGGTTGCCAAGGAGCCTCTAAGGAGACAACACCAACACTGAAGACACCATCAAACTTGGCTTTGAGCCAAGTATCTGATAGACCACTCGAGACTCATTTAGAATCTCGTGAGCGTAAACAAACTATGCTACCACATCAAATTTGATGTTTCAGACTTAATAATGCTATTGAAATTTCTATCTGAGGTCATTTTGATCGAATATGGGTCCCACACTCAAATAGTTATTTTAACCAATTTTCACCCAATAGGCTAAAAAGAACCTAAAAGCCTCGGGACCCGAACCAAGGTCCTCCAATCCTAAAATCAATGTTTTGGATCTAATAGAACTATCAAAATTGGCATACGAGGCTATTAACCTATAATTTAGGCCTACCTAATTCTTTATAGTATTAACTTCAAAATAGAGAATTGACTCTAAAAACCAAATGAACTGCCTGTAACTGAACTATCGGCTCCAACAAGTTATAAATGACTTGAGGTAGCTATGGGAAAAATCTAAATACCAAAATAACATAAAAATATAGAAAATAATTTAGAGGGTCATTACAATATCCACTACTAAAAAGACTTTCATCTGGGAAACTAAAGGATCAAGATGTACCTAAAGACTCAAACTGGTGAGAATACTGGGTTCGCATCGCATTCTAGATATCTCAAGTAGCTTCCTCAATTGGATGATGTATCCACTAAACCTTAACTACTGTAATCTCTCTATAGCGCAACCGCCTGACATCGCTTGCTAATATAGAAACTAGCTCCTCTACGAAGGTCAACCCCTCATCTAACTAAATCAGGTCCCATCGAAGCACATGTGACTCATTAGTAGTATAATGCCACAACATAGATACATGGAAAACTAAATGAAAAACTGCAAATTCTGGGGGCAAGGCCAACTCATAAGCTACTCTAATGGTTCAAAGTATCTCAAATGGCTCAATATACTTGGGGTTGAGCTTTCCCCTCTTCCCTAACCTCATCACACCCTTCATGGATGATACAGAAAGGAAAACCCTGTCACTAACTCTAAACCACAAGGCATAAAGTCCACAATAAACATAACTCTTCTTCCTACTCTGAGCTTCCCTCAACCTATCTTGAATCACCCTAATTTGATCCAACGACTTACAAAGTAAGTTCGTACCACAAGACCTAATCTTAGAGGCCTCAAACTAATCTATTGGAGATTGTCAATGTTTAACATATAATGCCTCAAATTATGCCATCTCAATACTCGAATGGTATATTTTATTATAGGCAAACTATGCTAAGGTTAAATATTGATTCTAATGACCTCCAAAGTACATAACAAATGCATAGAGCATATCCTCAAGAACTTGAATTGTCTTCTCCAACTGCCCATTGGTCTGAGGGTGAAAAATCATGCTAAGGTCCACTGAGTACCCAAATCCTCCTAAAAATTCCTCCACAAGCTAGAAGTGAACACTGAGCCTTCGCTTGAGATAATAGATATAGGTACCCCATTTAGGCAAACTATGCTAAGGTTAAATATTGCTTCTAATGACCTCCAAAGTACATAACAAATGCATAGAGAATATCCTCAAGAACTTGAATTGTCTGCTCCAACTGCCCATTGGTCTGAGGGTGAAAAATCATGCTAAGGTCCACTGAGTACCCAAATCCTCTCCTCCAAAATCTAGAAGTGAACACTAAGCCTTCGCTTGAGATAATAGATATAGGTACCCCATTTAGGCAAACAATCTCATGAACATAGATTTAAGTGAACCTCTTGGCATCGAAGAAATTTTGAATAGGGAGAAAATAGGCCGATTCGGTCAACTGATCTACAATGATCTAAATGCCATCGAAACCGCGAGAAGTGTATCTGACAGCCTTTGAGTTGACTGTAGCTGACAGCCCTGATATAATGAAATCTGAAGAGCTATCTGAGTTCTTTACTGAGATTGGGTAGCTATAGCTGACAGTCCTAAAATCTATAACTGAAACTGTGGTAAGTAGTTATCTAACCAATATGCCCCAAATATGCTATAATAGCTAAGCTGGGGTCCAATCTCTGCCCCGACTAGAGGGGTGTCAATACCGCGCCACTGGTAAGGACAGCTATGAGAACCCTATACTAGCAGGTACTCAAATGAGGATGGTGGGAACCCTAAACTGATGGGCTAAGCCACCTCATTAACCCTAGTCTGATGGGTTAAGATGTCTCAACCTACACTGGCTATGTAGTTCTGGAACACAAGGATGACTGCTAAGAATCACACCCTGAACTGGAAGGTGAGTTCCCATTCTTGAGTTTACTTGGTGCTAACTTCTACTCCCATCTGAAGGACACTGAACTGAATAACTTAGCTGAACTGAATAACTAAACTGAACTGATTAGCTGAACTGATACTAATTAACTAGACTGATACTAGTGGTATTGTTTAGCAGAGCTAAACTACGTTTACTGGATTCCGGTGACTGACAGAATGTACTGAGTTCTGAGTACTGGTTGAGAGTACTAAAGTTTCTAAGATTGACTATGAATACTAAGGTTGTTGAGGTTACTGAGCACTGAGATTACTGAGATTTCTGAGTTTTCCTGAGTCACATGGCTGACTGAATTCTATAGATCATGGCTTTAGTGAGAGTATCGTAAAAACATGACATGGATCTAGGCACACAGCTATATTTTTTGGGTACAAGTACCCTCAGGACTCGATGGAAGAAAATTATCGCAACTTGAATTTCTTGAGTACACGACCATCAATAACAATCCATAATACATGAGTGGGGGATTTCATGAAGTACATGGTCATCATAATATCTATCATGAATAGGAATGCTTATAATCAAGTCATGAATCTCATATTCTAATATCATGGGCATTCCGACAACATATACTATTCATAGCAAGGGCATGGAAACCATTCAAGCATAAGGGAACGGCAACATGTAACATTTAGTTCATATTATAATGATTTGGGGATATTAAACTTCATGTATTTATTCAACATCTCAAACATGGTAGGAAAAGCATGGATATAATTCGCATACATAATTCATATCTTCATCATCATACATGCTTCATGCCACTACCATAAGGAAACATAATTAGCATGGAAATTCATATTGAAGTGTATAGTTAACATGGACTTGTCATGTGAATATCATGGAATCAGGTAAATAGAAGTTTCTAGCATCCTAGGCATTTTATCAAACACCTTGCATGCATTCTTTAAGGCATAGGTGGATTTTATACTTGCATTATATTAAACCACCCAAAGTTCATGATTTTCAACCAACAACCACATATATTTCATGAAAACATCCTTAGATATCATCTTGAAACTTAAACATCCATCATCAACATGTACATATTCATATCACCACAAAGAGTTTACAAAACAACATTTAAAAGCATGATTCTTGAGCTCTATGAACGAATTGAATCCATAGATGAACACTACGCATACCTTGGAAGGGAGGTTCTTGATGATTGACAGAGGAATTTCCTTAAAATTGGATCTTCAAGCTTGAATGTACAACCCTAGTTGTTTTTCTCTTTTAGTGCTCTTGGATGATGAGCTTTGAGATGTTAACAGGGTTGTAATGTGTTTAGAAGCTATATATTTCGTAGGGTTAAGTTTAGGGACGTGTAAGGAGTGTTAAAAGACTTAATTACCCTAGAAATAACTCAAAACGGAGTGTTTTTCACATTGGAACTGACTTAGGTGGCGCCTAACCAATCGCCTAAGTTTGGTTGGGCGGCGCCTAACCAATCGCCTATCCTTACTGCCTTTCACGAAAATGGGCATAACTTTTCGTTTGGGTATTGGATTAAGGCAAAATTGGTATCGTTGGAAATCTAATTCAATTCTCTACAATTTGGTGGGTCTAAATCAGCCAAAATACCACATTAACACCGAGTTATACTCGTTCAAAGATGACCCTTGCAAAATCGAACACTAAAACTTGATCGATTCAAAAACTCTTAACTTCTATTACCTTAAGAAACTCATATGAACATGATTAACGCATCATAAGCTCTATTATAACTAGATACTCATTGTAAGTCATGAACTAAAATGCTACTCACAAGATAGGAGGTTTCATACGTAGGAAAAATGGTTCGTCTCCTAGCTTAGAAACATATGGGGTATTACACCTAGCCTCAACACTAGCAAGGATTTTCTTGGAATCAAATGTCAAGTCAAATCATAAAATTGGATAAGGAATGGGTTTCCAATACCAAAAGTCGCTCAAAAACTGAAATGATAGCCAAGCTACCCATACTCACCGCCTTTCGACTCAAGGCATCTTCTGCACATTTGTCTTGCCTGGATGATAAAAAATAGAGATATCATAGTCCTTCAACAACTCAATCCATCAGCATTCAATCAAATTAATCTCCCATTGGGTCATAACTAGTGAAGACTATGATGGTTAGAATAGATGTCACAACGAACACCATACAAGTAGTGCCTCTAAATCTTGAGTTAAATACTACCGCCACCAACTCCAAATTATGAGTAGGGTAGTTGCACTCATGGACCTTCAGCTACCTCAATGCATAAGCAATAACTCAACCCTTCTACATTAGAATATAACCTAAACAACTACCAAAAGCATCATAGTATATAGTAAATCCCTAGACTGCAACATTAAGAGTCAAAATAAGAGCTGAAGTGAGAAAACCCTTGAGTTTTAGTGAACTTGATTCACACTTAGTGGTAAAAGAACCTTCTTCCTAGTCAACCTAGTCATTGATGATATAATAACAGCAAAACCATAAACAAACCGCTTATATTAACTTGCCAAACTAATAAAGATATGAACCTTAGTCAAGGACGTAGGTCTAGACCGATCACAAACAGCCTCAATCTTTGTTGGATCCACCATAATCCCATCCTTAGGAACCACATGTCCTAGGAATGTACAAACTTGAGCCAAAACTCACTTTGAGAACTTGGCATAAAGCCTATGATCTCTCAAAGTTTGAAGCACAATCCTCAAATATTGCTCATACTTCTCCCTGCAATTCAAATAAATAAGGATATCATCGATAAATACAGTCATGAAGGATTCCAAATAAGTCCTGAAAACAAGGTTCATCAAATGGCCATAGCGAGTCCTGAAGGTTGTCTTAGGAATGTCCTCAAATTGAATCCTCAACTAATGGTAACTAGAAGGCTGCCTTAGATAGCAATGTTTCTCCCTAAAGTTGGTCAAATAAATCATCAATACGAGGCATAGGATACTTATTCTTCATTGTCACCTTATTCAACTACTTGTAGTAGATACACATACACATAAAACCATCTTTTTTCTTCACAAACAAGATAGGAGCACCCCTAGGAGATATACTCGACCTAATAAAACCCCTAGCCAGAAGATCCTAAAGTTAAGAATTTAGCTTTCTATGCTTGGTAGGAGCCATGAGATAAGGTGCCTTAGAAATAGGTTGGGTGCCAAACTCAAGATCTATATCAAACTCAATATCACGCTCAGGAGATAGGCCAAGTAGATCGGTAAGGAAAATCATCGGGAAAATCACAGACTATAAGAGTAAAATTAAGTAAAAAAACTCTCTGCACTAACATAACAAATATAAGAAAGATAATACTTGCAAATCCTTGATATCAATCTTCTAGCCGAACATAAGAAATAATCCATGTTGGCGCATGGCTAATATAACTCTTCCACATAATTAGGGGCATGCTACGCATGGATAAGGTAACGATCTTGGCAAAATAATCCAAGACTGCATGATAAGGGGATAACATAGTAAGATCAACCTGAGTATCAAACTCTCAAACAATCACAACACATATATATAAATTTGATCCACTACTGAAGAATCATCCACACGAGTGGATACATATAATGGCACAGATAAATACTCCCAAGATAACCTTAACCATAGTGCATAATAAGAAGACATGTATGAATAAGCAGACCCCAGATCAAATAAAGCAATAATTGGTTAATGACACACCAAAATCAAACCTATAATAAAATCATCCCTATGACCCTACATACCACCTCTAGCTGGGGCGACACTGCCCAAATAAGCTAATACTCTATATTACAGGCATAACTACATCATGCCAGGGACACTCTCTAGAATAATAATTGATGACTCTACAATCATAGTATGCCCCAGGCACTCCAATCAGACTAGAGGAACCGACTGACCCAAAATAGCCACCTCGACAAGAAAGACCAAAATTTATGCCTCTAAAACATTGACCACTATTTTGACTAGATTATTTACTATAGTTGCGCCGATGCCCATAAATAATCTAAAGTGCCGCATGAACGAGCCTAGTAGGTGACCCTAGTGCTAATAAGACTGGCGCTAAGGGTACCTAATTTGTGAACTTTTGCCTCTAAACTATGACACTTGAATTTTCCCAAATTACACCTCCTAAAAAGTATAACGCAGTTGTTTGACAAATATAGAATCCAACAAAGGTTTGGGTCGAACCAACAGGGAATATGATGAAAATTAGTCAGAAGATTGTTGATGTAGCTGGAAAGTGCAGAAAGTAAATGGGGGATTTTGTAAGAACAATAATAATAGTAACAATTATTGGAAAATATGGTTGTTATCTGTATGAGACGATCACTAGGATTGTGTTCCTCTTGATTTCTTAACTCCGTAGACTTATCATGCTCGTCAAACTATCTTGATATTATACATACAGAATCTAAGAAGTTATGTATCACCTAACTGTCTCTCGACCGTGGTTCGTGTGAATTTCAATCACCTCCTCTCGGTCTCAGAGTGGCGCATTATTAACCATTGTCCTGGATCTCAGATTAATTATCTCCTATTAGTTTCAAGTTAATTAGATAAAGGTTGGTAGCTTCAAATTACTAATGTGATCTTCTTTTCCTAATATCATCCTCTCTCTTGAGTTAGTATCTAATACAAGCAGGTTCATAATGTCTGAAGTCACCACAAGCAATAAATACAAAGAAAACCACAATACATGCATGAACACCAATCAAGAATGACTTTGCACTTCCTCTACTTTGTTAATCCATCAGGGTTAGTTCCTACCATCCTAGTTATAGGGTTTAGTTGCTCATGATCATAAGAACACACATATAATTCATAATTGAAAGCATATAAATGATCTAATGAAAACCAAAATCTCAACTTTAGATCAGAACCTAAAAACCAATAACATGAATTTCAAGATTAAAGTGTATCTTAGAACTCAAAATAATGTAATAAGTGTGTAAGTGTGTAAAACTATCTAAAATACTAATGAAACATCAAAGGGGTATTTATAGTTACCTTAGAAATCCTATAAAACCTATCAAAAACAAAGTAGGAAAATAAGGTCGGCACCAACCTACAACCCCACTTATGGGTCTTAGGTAGTACCTACAGCCCTAGGTAGGTTCGTAGGATCATATGTCATTTGGGTATTCAGGACCCAACCTACAAGGACACCTATGGGGCCATAGGCACTACCTACGCCTCGTAGGTTGGCCTTCGTAGGAATCAGAGAAGGAATCAAATTTCAAAATCTCAAGTCTGCAACCTATTGGCCTATAGGTACTACCTACGACTCGTAGGTAGCCTTCTAGCTATACTTCATTAGATGTTTCTCATTTTTTATCCCAAACCTTATTTTTCTGCAAAACCAACATAAAAACACATCACATCTAACAAAAAGACCTAAATACTTGCATAATTTCCTTGTTTTAAGCATCAAAAGTGTCATGAACCCATGGAACATCAACATTCTCAACTTATAACATTTTTATGTTCTCAGGAAACTAACACATATAACATAAAACACTATGCTTAACTTAAAGAAACCTAAGATACCCACGATAGTCAACTTAATTTGGCTCAAAGTACTTACCCCTTCCTATTTCCAACATTTCAAAACCACTGTGTTGATCCATATGGCACAATATTATGACACAAAGGAGTCAAGTAATAACATTACATTAGCAACAAACAACCAAGCGTATCTGCAATTTATACTACCCAAACAGATAAATAGTTAAAACACAACCCATGTACCCTAACAGTAAAGAAGTCCCAATTCTCATATCATCATCATGCATGTCAATGCAATGGACTACATCAAGACACTCACACTCACAAAAGAAGTTCCAACAATGTGCATAAAATACCATCCCTTATTTTCTATACCTTAGTTTTTCGAACAGTATGACTAGGATCACTATAGGACTTTGCTAGGCTTGTAGTATAGGCTTAGGGGTAGGTATGGTACAATTGGAATATAGTGACTCACCCTCCTTGACACTACACTTACATTTTAGGCTCCGATTCTCAACCATTCTTCTTTTATTTCTCCTTTTTCTCCTTTATAGATTATTTGGATTTGGTATGGTATTCTTCTTACTTTTTGTTTATTCATTTCTATCATTATTTTTTTCATCATTCATTTTTTTTCTTTTATTTTCCACCACACCCAACCCTACTTGATTTTTCTTTTATTCAACACCCTTGTGCATACCCAATTTCAACTATGCACCCCTATAATAACCACCCTAAACTTAGGAGATATAGCGTCCAAGGAGGGACCAGGGCTAAGGTTTATTATAATTAAATAAACAGGTAATGGGATTAAAATAAGAAAATAGGTCAACTTAAGGCCTCATTTGTTTGCACTTAATGAAGGTCTAAATCTGAATGGTTCAGACTTCAGACCATTAAGTGTATTTGTTTTTTTATTAAGATTTTAGCTCTTAATAGGTCTGAATAGGTCTTAATCATTCAGATCTAGAACCAAGTCCTAATAGGTCTGAAGAGATATTCTGGTGTTGGATAATATTCACCACTCTATTCATAATCAGCAGTCACCACCACTAACCACCTCTGCCACTGCCACCATTGTCAACCATCACCCACCCCCACTATCACCACTACCATCGACAACAAATATCACTACCAACTACTATTGTCAACCGCTACCACACATACTACCTCTATTATTCTAATTATATTCACCATCACCATCCCCATCAACAGAACCACCATCATCAACCACTACCGACCAACTCCTCTATCACAACTAGCACCGCCACTAACTACCACTAATACATCACAACCTCCACACATTCTTCAGTCGCCACCACCATTGTCACTAGTAACGCCACCTCTACCACCACTTCAACCACTACCATCATTACAATTTATCTCTAGTAACAACCATATACACCATCACAATAAACAACATCTCTAACTAGCACCAACACATCATCAACCACCATGTATTCATATTTCAACCAACATAATCAACACTTCAATCTACTAATATCAAGAAACGTCACATCACAACCACCACCACCACATCAATTGTCACCTTTATAACAGTTACTACAATACCAACCATCACAACTATCACCACCAACATTATTAATCATTAACATCAATCATTGTCACCGCAACCACCATTATAAACCATCTTCACTATCACTAACAAACATAAATGATTTTTTTCTCAATCAAATAATAATTTTATTGTATTAAATTAGAAACTTTTCTAATACATAATTAATTTCTTATTTGAATTATATTTTTTATTTTATTATATATACAAATAAAAAAAAATATGCACATTCAGATGTTGAAAAACAAACAGTCTTAATCATTCAATTTTTAGATCTAAAGACAATATCTTAATCATTCAGATATGCATTCAGATTCAGACATCTGAATCTTAACAAAAACAAATGCACCCTTAGGCTCAAAAGGTGGATCAATGAATGATTATTCACATTTGGATGGTATTTTAGTCTAGGAATGAACTTATTAAAAAATGGCCTATGATCATGTCCTAACCAACTATCCTAAACCTGGGCAAGACTAATTGGGCAAGTTTTAGATTAAAAGTACAAAGTGAACTAGGTAAATGCCTCACGCACATATGGTATAGGGTTATATTCAACTATTACCTATTCAATTCATTCAATGCTAAGTTTTGACTATATTGTCCCCAAAATTAATGCCATAACAAGATTCAAATAATGTTCACACATATATTTACATCACATAGTTCATAAATGTTTTTGGCAGGATATCATTTCTTTCTAACAAAACAAAATAAGTCAACTGCACTTAGGTTATTATTTTTCTTCTACTTAAACATAAACAACACATAACACAAAAGAACACATACAAAACCTAAACATGCCAGCTCTACTACGATAACACTCTGAGGAAAAAAGATACGACAAGAAAAATCAAAAGAGGATATCTAGATCCGCAAGTAGCCGTACCCCTATCAAATAAGAATGTATTTTATCTAATTCATCGGGTTACATAACATAAGAGAGTAGTGAACATACCTTTCACACCTTACATGCATAGATCTGATGTCAATCACAACTAACATGAATTATCACAAATAAAAAAATAACAAAATACCTTGGGTTGCCTCCCAAGCAAAGCCTTAATTAATGTAGCGACATGACGTAGGGACCTTGATTACTCAAGCTTCATTAAGGAATCTATACGATTGGCCTCAAGGGTCATCAATACTCTTTATTATCGAAACTAACCTTATGTGAGTTGGCTGCTTCATAGTTGTACACATGCTGGACGTGACTTCCTTATTATTTTGCCAAAACTTAAGCTCGCCTCTTTCCATATCCATCAATGCTCTACCCATGGCTAAAAATAGTCTCTCCAAAATTATAGACATCTTAAAAGCAACCTCACAATCCAAGACAACAAAGTCAGCCGAAAAATAAAGTTGTCCACTTTGATCGACACATTAAATGATATGCTCATGGGCTTCTTAACTATATGATATGCCATTAATAACCACATATTCATAGGTTTGGGAGCCCTCAGCCTCAATTGTTTGAAAACTGCTAGTGATATAAAGTTAATGTTTGCACCCAAGTCATACAAAGCCTTTAAAAATCTAGATATCCTAATAGTACAAGCATTAGTGAAAGATTTGGGATCACTTTTCTTCTGCACAAGAGATTGAGATGTAATTTCACTACAATGATGTAAACCACCAATATCCTCATAATTGATAGTTCTCTTCTTTGTCACTAACTCCTTCATAAATGTTACATAGCCAGGCATTTGCTCTAGATCTTGAAAAAGAGGGATGTTCATACTCAACTCTTTCAGCATAACAATAAACTTCTTAAACTTTCCTTTTTTGGCCTTCTACTTCAAACTTTGAGAGAAAGGTGGCGTAGGTTGTGAAATATACTTAAAGATTGGTTTAACCTCCTTACCCTTTTCCTTTATTCATATTTGGTCATTTTTCTAACTATAGGCTTCAGAGACACCTCATGATTCATCAAATTTTTAGTTTTATCTTAAGGTTCTTCATCAACATCAACAGTATTGTCCCTTACGTTATCAACTACAAACATAGATGAATTAATAATAGCCTTACCACTGTGAGTGGTGATGGCTAGGAGTGATGTGATACTTAAAATTTTGAATGGTACTACTTGAAAGAGTTCCTAATTGACACTAATTAAATATAACAAACATTTGACTAAATTGTTGCTCAATCTGCTAAATAATCGTAGCATGTGATTCTACTTTCAAGATCAGCCCTGAGATATTTGCCTTAATCTTCTGAAGGAAATTCTCTTGGCTCTCCTGGCCCTTAACAAACTTATTAAGTAATACTTCCATTCTAGAGTCAACATCACGATTTCCCAGTGGAATATATAGACCAATATTCTCCTAGTAATCATCTTTTCTCCTATGGTCACCATCTTGCTCCCTGCTCTTATTCCTATACTCATTCCCATAATAGTTTCAACCTTGATTCCCATACCTAGAGTTCCAAGAATCCTAATTGGACCCTTGGCTCAAAAACCCACCATCTCTCTATCCAAGTACTTTACTTCCTTTAGAGTCAGACTCATCATGTCTAATAGATTTACCTTATGCACTAGCTGGATTCACTTTTTCTACTCCTATTATTGCAAACTGCTTGGTAAGAAACCCAATATCAGTCCTCAACTGTACTACCTCTTGAGCCACTATCTCATCTAGGGCTCTCTGCTCACTAGAAACACTAATAGCATATGTGCTGACTCCCCTATCTGTCTTCTGAGTATGCTATCCTCAATTGGTTTTGGTTGTCTGATCTAAGATTTCCATAGCCTACTCTCAATGAGGACTCATGAAATTTGCATTAGTAATAATATCAACAACAAATTTGTGTTTGTATTCAGGGCTCTACAGAATATCTCAAGCAAATTCCTCCCAAAAATTTTGTGGTTGGGCACAATTATCACTTCTTCTTAAATCTCAACTAAGTCTCATATAGTGCCTCTAAATGCAATCGTTGAAGATTATAAATCTTATTCTTAAACTGCAACATTCTAGAAGGAGAGAAAAAATTGTCCAAGAATTATGTCTGCAACTCATTCCAAGTGGTAATGAACCCATGAAGTAGTTCCCCTAATCATAATGTCGCTTTGCCTATAAGAGAAAATGGGAACAACCTGAGTCTCAAAGCTTTCTAACTCACCCCAGGTAGATTATAGTGAAACTCCCAACAAAATTCATAATATGTATGTTTGCATCATCAGTCGGTAACCCAACAAACACACACTTCAAATTAAGCAACTAAATTATTACATTCGTAATGTCAAATTTTATTCTTTGGGGCAATTTTGGAGGAATGATAGCTCTTGTCTCATTCGATTCAACATACCCTAAATCTTTCTTTGAATTGTCATACACTAGCAAGTAATAATCAACGGGTGGTTGAACTCTATCTCTTCTAAGAATGTCCTTGTCCAGTGTTGCTCAATGATCTGCTAATTTCTGTTTATCCCTTTTCTTAGCACATCGGGCTAGCGCTAATTTCGCATTCTCATCAGATAACAACCAGTTAGTAGTTTCCTCAGTAGTCTCATGAACACCATCCAAATGTAGCCAATTCAATGTAGTTAGATCATTCTGAAGCCCTTCGTGCCAAGCTACATGCTCATACTCTTCCATCCTATGATTGTGTCGTAAGGTCCGTTCAAGCTCAGGATAAAAAGGAATCAGAGGATTGCCTTGACTCCTAGTGCTAGGCATACACCGGTATATGCCCTAAAAATAGCAGAAAACAAAAAACCAGAAATCTCAACAACCTTAATCAATCAATCCACAACCATAGTTTTTGGCAACAATGTCAAAATTTGATGTCACCCAAATAACTCCTCCTAAAAAGTATAACACGGTCGCTTGTCAAATATAGAATCCAAGAAAGGTTGGGGTCAAACCCATAGAGAATAGGATGAAAATCAGTCAAAAAGTTAGTGTTGCAGCTGGAAAGTGCAGAAAGTAAATGAAGGGTTTTTGTAAGAATAATAGTAACAGTAACAATTGCTAGAAAATGGGGTTGTTTTCAGTATGAGACAATCACTAGGATTGTGTTCCTCCAGATTTCTTAATTCCACAAACTTATCATACTCGTTAAACTTTCTTGGTGTCTTGCATGCTTAATCTAACAAGTTATATACACCTAACCATCTCTAGACCTTGGTTTGGGTAAATATCACTCATCTTCTCTCGATCTTAGAGTGTCTCATTATTAACACTTGCCTTGAATCCTAAATTAACTATCTCCTCTCGATCTCAAGTTAATTAGATGAAGGTTGGTAGCTTTAAATTATTGTTGTGATGTTCTTTTCCTAATCTCAATCTCCCTTTTGAGTTAGTATCAAATAAAGTCTGGTTCTTAACGTCTGTAGTCATCAAAAAAACAATCATTACAAAGAAAACGACAATACATTCCCAAACACCAATCAAGAATAACTTTGTACTTCCCCTACTTTGTTATCCATTAGGGTTACCGCAACCCTAGTTATGGGGTTTAACTACTCATGATCGTAAAAACACATATATAATTGATAATTGAAAGCATATGAATAATCTCACAAATAATTAAGAATGAAAACAAAAATCTCAACTTTATATCAAATCATAAAAACCAATAACAAGAATTCATAATCAAAAGTTCATCTTAGAACTCAGAATAATGTAATAAGTATGTAAAGTACGTAAAATTATATAAACTACTAATGAAACATCAAAGGGTTATTTATAGTTACATCAGAAAACCTATCCAAAACAAAGTAGGAAAATAAGGTCAGCACCAACCTACGACTCCATTTACGGGACATTGATAGTACTTATGGGCCCTAATGGGTTCGTAGGAATTAGAATGTCCTTCAAGTCTTCAGAACCTAACCTATGAGGGGTACCTATGAGGCCGTAGGTACTACCTACACCTCATAGGTTCGCCTTCATAGGAATCACAGAAGGAATCAACTTTAAAAATCTCAAGTCTGCAACCTACGAACCCAACCTATATGCCCATAGGTACTATCTACATCCCGTAGGTGGGTCTCGTAGGTAGCCTTCTATCTATATTTCATTATATTTTTCTACTCCAAACTCTATTTTCCTATAAAACCAACAAAACATATTACATCTAACCAAAAGACCTACGTACTTCCATAATTTCCTTGTTTTAAGCATTGAAAGTGCCATGAACTCATGAAAAATCAAGCCACTCTAACTCCTATTGAAACTGCCTTGGTGATGTGGTATCTTATCATTGCACCCTTAGGCCTCACAATGCATCTCCTCCATAGTATGTACGTGATGAGAAACCTCGGCAAAAAAGATCCACCAGTTACAACCAAACTCTAAGTAGCTATACGAAAAGGAAGTCTTAGCCCTTTAACAAAGCACCAAACATACTCATACTCGATCAATAAGATAGCAATAGCATGTCTAGCCAACTTATAGAACCGTGCCACATACTCTAGAACGATCATAAAACCTTTCTCTTATCTCAAAATATAATCTCTCAGATGTTCTCAAAGGCTGTAAGGAATTTACTTTTCCAAGAAAACCTTGGAGAATTAAATCCATGTGAAAAAAGAGATCTAACTGGCTTGAAATCAAGATAACCTCTCTATCAATGTGTAGCTATCAAGTCCAAATGAAAAGTAGTGTAGTTAACCCCACTAGTCTCAACTCGACCTAAATTATGAAGCCTATCCTAACAAGTAATCAAGAACTCAAGTGCATCCTTACTCGAAGCCCCTACAAACCTAGGTGGAGTCAATCCAAAAAATTTACCCAACATCTTCTGCTCCACAATACACATAGTTGGAAGGGTGGCTACCAGCTCAGCAACTAACAGTGCTAGAGAGACCTCAACTCTGGGAGATATAGCTACAAGCAATGACAATACCTATGTACCACTCTGATACATAGAATAAGCACCATCAGATGATGCACCACTAACTAATCCCAATAACTGGACCAAGGCATATCCAAGCACTGAAGAAGAAATAAATCCTGATGGGATTTGGGCTACCCCCTGACCCACCAATAGTTGGGGTGGCATAACATCTGTAGTTACTTTTAGCTCTAGTGTAATGATAGGATCTGGTAAAAGCTCACTATTTTTGCCCCTAGATGGGGCTTCAGCTCAATTTAGTTATGACCTTGGAGACGTCCATGACCTCTAGTGGGTGTCCTGGTTGCAGAAGGGTCCTTATCATCGGTTGTAGTATCTTGCACCCTGATCAACTATGAAAGAGTAAAATAGTAAGAACTTTGTAAACCAACACAGACTCGACATATGAAATGAATGAAGAAAGTGAAATTGTCCTAAAAATATCTTATAGCCTCCCAAAGATAAGAAATGGACGTCATCATTTTGATCGGCAAGACTCTATTAGACACTTGCTCTTGTACCAACACTAATACTGAACCTAAGCTCTGATACCAATTTTTCAAAACCTAATTTCTCAGGTTTTGATGACACCTCCTCTAACCTACTAGTAGGTTACACAAACCATAGCCCGAGACATTAGTAATGGCACAATTGGTGAAAGGTATATGAAATACCAAAAATAAAGCATACTACTGAATTATAAGTAGAAAAATATAAGTGCAAAATACTAAGCAGAGAATGAGAAAAGTGTGTATCTTAGAATACCAAAAGAGTAAGAGTACTAAATTCTATTAGTATAAAGATAATCTAGAAGGTAAAAAGAGTACTAAATAATATCAGTATAAAGATAGTCCAGAAGGTAAATACTGAACAAAATAACAGATGGAGAGAGAATCAGCTTCATCTTTGAAATCTCACCTATCTCCAAATGCACTAAAAGATAGCTCAAATAAAGTGTCAACAACAACTAGTACTCAGATCTGATCAAAAAAAGATGTAGAAGTGTAGTATGAATACCAAAAAAAAGGTTCTCAATAGGCATCCTTGATAGACTGAGAAAAATCAAAATAAAAGCATAATAAGAAGCAAGAATGTAAGCTAAAGTCAGGGATAGAGGGGAAAACCTAAAATAATAATTCACTGACAGATAATAAATAATGAGGTAAATAAATTCAAAGAAATATGAGCTAACACAGCCTAACTAGATCCGCATAATCCCAGAAAGCACAAACAAGAAAGAATTAATCCAAGCAAGCCCCGATAAGCCTGATGATACAATCAAGAGAGAACCAACAACAATAATGATTAGAAAGTAACTGACAACTGAAACCATATCCATAGATCCTTTTTTATTCCATAACCACCAGATTCAAATTCTTAACATCAAAAGTGAATAATAAATTACGGACTCTAATATAATAAATACAAGACTCAAATTGGGAATTTAGTAACATAATAAAATCATACACAAACCGTTCTTTAAAAGTAAATACAAGGTAAGAAGTCTAGTCTAATGTTGAAAAGATGTCTAAATATTCCTAAGGCTCAAGAATATATGTAAGGTGATGAAAGAAGGACTTCTAGGTATACTAGGAGCTAACTAGGACAATTGACCTGAAAAGGGATCAATTAGGCTTGCTAAGGAAACAGTTAAAATCAAGGAGAGGAGAAAAGAGTCAATTCAAAATCATCTCTTTAATCGGTTAAATAACTCAAATTTCTCTAAACATGCAATCAAGTTGTAAATCTAACCCAAATATAGCATAATACTAAAATGATATCATAACAAAGCTCATTCTAAGAGAGAAGTAAGCCCAACCAACCTAGACGCCGCTGAAAGCTCGATAAAATCCACTAGATCAGAGCTTTCCCATTTTGAGAAGCCTCCATAATATATGTAATGACCCTTCAAGTCATTTCCCATATTTTTACTTATTTTCATTGTTAGAGCTTCACTATATTTGTCCCAAGTTATTTATGACTTGCTGGAATTGACATTTTGGTTATCGAGAAGTTTTTTTGGTTTTTAAAGTCATTTCTTTATTTTGAAGTCTTTGCTGGTTTCAAATGGCCACCGAGCTAAAACTTCAGTCAAACAACCTCGAATGCAAATTTTGACTATTCTAGCATCTCTAAAATATTAATTTTAGTCTAGATGGACTATTAGTTTGGGTCCCGAGGCACCTAAGCTCATTCCAACCTATTGGTCAAAAGGTTAAGAAATTAAAAATTAGGTATGGGATCCACATTTCATCAAAACAACTTTGAATGGAAATTTCTACTGCCTCATTGTGTCCAAAACATTGAATTTGATGTGTTTACATAGTTTATTTGCGCATACAAAATTTTGGATGAATCTGAGGGCATGGAAGAGACTTAGAATATTCCAAGTCTTAGCTTAATCTGGTGCACCCACGATCGTGGATCATAGATCTCGATCACAGTCTAGTAGTACCAGCAAATGTCACAATCGTGACACTTCAAGTCGTGGAAGTGCCTCTTTGGGCAAGCTAATAGAACCGCGATCGCGATGAGGATTATTTCTTATGTTCATTCTAGGAGTCTTATTTCAAGGATTTGTGAGTCTTATCTCACTTAAATTTGTGATACTAGTATGGATAGTCTATTGCTTGACTCTGTTCTGCTAGTTTGTGAGTTTTTTTACGTGTTCCTTACCGACCCTCTTTGTATTCCACCTGCCCTTGAGATGAGTTTGTTATTGATCTTGAGCCTGGTACTTGACCTATTTCTATGTCATCATACCGTATGGATCCTATCAAACTTAAGGATCTAAGTTCTCGGCTTTAGGATCTTTTTGGTAAGGGTTTTATTAGATGAGTATGTCTCCTTAGGGAGACCTTATGTTGTTTGTGAAGAATAAATATGGTTCTATGTGTATGTGTATTGATTATAGGTAGCTTAATAAGGTGACGGTGAAGAACCATTATCCTATGCCTTACATTGATTATTTTTTTGACCAGCTTTAAGAAGCGATAGTGTTTTCTAAGATTGATTTGAGATCTGGTTTCCATTAGTTGAGGATATCCCAAAGAGAGCTTTTAGGACTCACTATAGTCATTATGAGTTCTTGGTGATATCATTTGCCTTGACTAATGCTCTAGCCGTATTTATGGATTTGATGAACCAAGTATTCAAACCTTATTTGGATTCCTTTGTGATTATGTTCAGCTATGACATCCTTGTGTATTGAGGAGTAAAGAGAAGCATGTGCAACATTTGAGGATAGTGCTCCAAACTTTGAGATATCATGTGCTTTTTTGCCAAGTTTTCTAAGTGTGAGTTTTGGCTTGAGTCTGTGACATTCCTTGGGCATGTGGTGTCTAAAGATGGCATTATGGTAGACCCAGCTAAGATTAAGGTGATACATGATTGGACTAGACCTACATCTCTGACTGAGGTTCATAGCTTTGTTGGTTTGGTCAGTTATTATAGATGATTCATTGAGGATTTTGCTACTATTTCAATGCCTATGACCATATTGACTTGAAAATAGGTTCCTTTATAATGGTTCAAGGAGTGTGAGTCGAGCTCTGGAAAGCTCAAGGATTTCCTTATTTCAACTCCTATTTTATCTTTACTTATTGAGGGTAAGGTATTCACCGTATATTGTGATACTTTTGGTGTTGGTGTAGGTTGTATTTTGAAGTAGGTGGGTCGTGTTATTTCTTATGATTCAAGACAATTTAAGGTTCATGAGTGCAACTACCCCACTCATGATTTGGAGTTGGAGACAATAGTTTTCGCGCTTAAGATTTGGAGGTATTATCTCTATAGTGTGCATTGTTAGATTTTCATCGATCATCGCAGTCTTCAGGACCTTATGACCTAAAGGGAGCTTAATGCTAGACAACGTAGATGGATGAAGTTTCTTAAGCATTATGATATCTCTATCTTGTATGATCCAGGTAAGGTGAATGTGGTAGCATATGTCTTAAGTCAGAAGACAGTGAGTATGTGTAGCTTGACTTGTATTTTGGTTTCTCAAAGGCCGTTGGTGTGGGACATTTAGTCCTTAGCCAACTTGATGGTTCACCTTGATATTTCTATTCCTAGAAGAATTCTTTCTAGTGTTGAGGTGAGGTCTTTAATTTTTTAGCAGATTCAAGATCGATAATTTGAGTATAGTAAGTTTTGCTTCCTTCGTGATCAGGTGGTAAGAGATGAGTCCGACAGGATCACCCTAGATTCTAAGGGCATTTTGAGATTTGATAGCCGCATATGTGCTTTGATGATCGATGACTTGATGCATTTGATTCTGCATGAGGCTCACAACTCTAGATATTCTATTCACCCGGGCAAAACTAAGATGTATAGAGATTTTAGACAACATCATTAGTGGAGTGACATGAAGAGAGATGTGGCCGACTTTGTTATTAGCAGGTAAAAGTCAAGCATCAACGACTAGGTGGATTGACTCATAGATTGCCCATTCTCAAGTGAAAATGGGAGAAAATTAGCATGGATATTATTAATGGTTTGCCACATACTTCCCGTGGTTCTGATGTTTTTGGGTCATCATGGATCGATTCACCAAGTCAACACACTTCCTTCATATTCAGATATCCTTCAATGCTGAGAGGTTAAACCACATCTATACGTATGAATAGTCTGTTTGCAAGATGCGGTCATATCTATCATTTCAAACTGGGGTTCTGTGTTCACTTCTAACTTTTGGAGAGCATTTCAGGAGGAGTTAGGTACTCAAGTGGATCTTAGTACAACCTTTCATTTGCAGATCGATGTCCAGTCTGAGTGGACCATTCAAGTGCTTGAGGATATGCTCTGAGCCTATGTTATGGATTTTGGAGGCCAGTGGGAGTATCACTTTAGCCTTGGCAAAGTTTTTTTATAACAATAGTTATCATTCGAGTATTAAAATGGTACCATTCGAGGCTTTGTATGGTAGGAGATGTTGTTCTTTGATTTGTTGATATGAGGGGTCTTTGATGCCCACGTGCGAGTAATACATTTATATTGGAGGGATGTGCTAGTCATACCAGGGATTTTGGTTGGTCGTGCGACTACACGCACTAGGACCCTTTCAACAGCAGGAGCTGAACCCATAAGGCCTATGGGTCGTAGGACGGCTAAGCTGCATAACCCAGGTAAAGGTTTTAAATGGCATGTTAAACCCAGTCCCTTTTACCAGCACTTATATATATGGTTGTTTTCATTGGATGGTTTTCACTTGGATTGATAACTGGCATCGCTTTATCCTTATCCAGAGTTTCATGTCAGTGTTCACCAACTAACCCATCTACTGGCGATTGTATACCAACACTATGCAAGAATTGGCTATTCGACTCTGCCTTTATAGTACTTGATTCGGGGATAGCTTATTATACTAAAGTGGTGAGATTCCACCTTTTTGAAAGGCATCATTTCATGTTGGTCATTCTTATACATTTTACTTTCTTTTTGGATATTGGTTTTGACCATGGTTAGGGGCATGTCCCAACTAGATATTCGTGTTCTTTTGGATAGAGGCTTTTTGGTACTTCTGGGGGTTGGTATGGGTCGGTATTGGTGTCGGCCTTGGCATTAGAATAAGTTGGGAGGCTGGCATCATCAGACATAGTTTCTCACTGTTCCATCATATTACATTTTGGGTTTGATTATCATATTATGATTGATACTTTCTAAATGGTTTAGTACAAAAAGGATGGTTGGTTTGGTATGGTTAGACTCGATTAGGTCGATCATGATTATGACCCTATTCCAATGTCTTCATGAGAGTATTATGCAATGTTGTTATATGCTCAAAATTCAGCTCATCCAAGGTTGTATATGGTGTTTAGTTTGGGTTAAAGGGGCGGTCCCCAGTCCTGGTTGGACTTGGGATGCCCATGACGACAAGGTCCCAGTTCGAACTGCGTCAATTTAGTATCAGATTCTAGGTTCATGGTCAATTGGGAGTCCATAAAACTAGGTCGAGTAGAGTCTTTTTTAGGGGTGTGTAGTGTGCCACACTCATAAGGGAGAGGCTGCAAGACATTTAGGAATGTTTCACTTTCTTGGTATTCTTTCTTCAAGCTTTACTTCTCAGTCTTGGAATCTCCTCAAATCCTTATTTGTCCATCTTTCAGATCATGCCTCTTAGATCTAGAAGATAAGGAAATTCTTTTGCCCCATGTAGAAGTGATGCCGAGGGAACACGTTCTACTCCCAGGGTTCATCTTCAATCTTATGGTCCTATTTCTAATTGGACCGGATTTCCTCCTATTCCTCCTACTGCTCCTCAGGTCCCTCAAGGCAATGTCATGAATGCGGAGTTTTGTTAGTCTATGCATATTATTGCCCAGTTGGTTGCTACTCGGGCCATGTGGGGTACGACTACCATTATTCTGCTGAGGCTACTAGGCATGGACAGTTTATAAAGATCAGTCCTCCAACTTTTATGGGAGTGAAGTTAGAGGAAGAACCACAGGGCTTTCTTAATGAGATAGAGAAGTCTTTCGGGTAATGTGGGCTACTAATGTCAAAGGAGTAAACTTTGTAGATTATCAGCTCAATTTCTTATCTATAGTATAAGATGTGGGACAAAGATAATGGTGAAGTAGAAGAGGATGGTTTGTGGGAGGCCTTTTCTAATGCCTTCATGGATCGATTCTTTCCTCAAGATTTGAAGGAAGCTAAGATAGGGGAGTTTATGAACCTTAAATAAGGGAGAATGTCTGTGAAGGAGTATGCTTTGAAGTTCCATCAGTTGTTATTGTATGCTCCTGATTTGGTGGTTGATACGAGGTCAAGAATGAGAAAGTTTGCTTTTGGGTTGAACAAAGATCTGATTCTAGAGAGAGACTATTTTGATCATGAAGGATATGAACATATCAAGGCTGACTGTTCAATACAGCAGGTTAAGAATGAGAAAAAAAGTTAGGCAGAATATGGAGACAGGTAGGGTGAGAGGGGCAGGCTTTCTGATTAGGGAGATACCCAGTCTCAGGGTGGTCGAGATGGTGGGAAGTGGCAGAAAAAGAAGTAGTCAAAGTTATGGTTCCTTCCCTACTATCAGTGCTCCTTACCCCCAGTAGTCGGGTGATAGACGTCATCATAGTGGTGATAATTCTAAGGCGTAGGGAGCCCAGTCTTAGAAAAGTAGAGGTCTATTTCTTGGTGGCTTCTTTGTCGGTTTTACAGTTGTCCTTATCAGGGATTTTTTGAGGAGGGGAGGGATAAGTGATTCAAGTGTGTCCAAGTAGGCCATCGGCTCAGGGATTGTCCATCTAACAAGGTTATTATAGGGGCGAATAAGATTTTGGTGGCTTCATCTTCTGTTCCTACACCCGGTGGTGTGGTGTTTACTTTTGTTACTACTTCTGGTTCCAGTGTTGGTCAAAACAGGTTGTATGCTTTGTCATCCCATTAGGAATCCTAGGCATTGGTTGATATTGTTACTTGTACGTTATAACTTTTATCTCTTGACGTATATTATTTTCTTAATCCGGGTTTTGCCCTTTCCTATATGACTCATATATAGCTGTGTCTTTTAGTTTTGATCCAGATATTATTTAGGATTTATTTTCTATTTCTACCTCAATAGGAGATCTGGTCATTGATGAACGGGTCTATAGGGGGGGTGTGGTATCTGTGAGTGGTAGACAGACTTTAACGGATCTGTTTAAGCTGAGTATGGTAGATTTTGATGTAATATTGGGCATGGATTGGTTGTATTCTTGTTATGTGAATTTGGATTGTCGAACCTGTAGGGTCATCTTTAGGTTCCTTGGTGATCCTAAAATAGAATGGGAAGGTTATTCCTTAGTACCAAGGGGGAAGTTTATTTCTTATCTTAGGGCTCGAAGGTTAATCTCTAAGTGTTGTCTTTATTATTTGATCTGGGTTAAAGATTCTAACTCAGAAGGTCCTTCATTGCAGTCAGTTCCAGTAGTTAATGTGTTTCCAGAGGTTTTTCCAGATGATCTTCCAGGTGTTCCTCCGAATAGGGAAATAGAGTTTGGTATTGATTTACTTCCTGACACTTATCTAATTTCTATTCCTTCGTATAGAATTTTTCTAGCTGAGTTAAGAAAACTCAAGGACCAAATTAAGGATCTTCTTGACAAAGGGTTTATTCATCCTAACATTTCTTCATAGGGTGCACCTGTGTTATTCATGCACAAGAAGGATGGTTCTCTTCATATGTGCATCGACTACAGGCAGTTGAATAAAGTAACAGTTAAGAACAAATATTCTTTTCCTCGGATATATGATCTGTTTGATCAATTGCACGGTGCCAAGATTTTTTGCCAAATAGATCTTTGGTATTAGAACCATCAGTTGAAGATTAGGGAGGTGGATATCCCTAAGATGGCTTTTCACACTTGGTATGGGCATTATGAGTTTTTGGTGATGTCATTTGGAATAACAAATGCCCCGGCAGTATTTATGGATTGGATGAACAAGGTTTTTCAACAGTATTTGAACCTCTTCATCATTGTGTTTGTTGATGATATTCTGATGGATCATGCTAATGACCTTCGTGTGGTGGTGCAGGCCTTAAAGGAACAACAATTATTTGCCATGTTCTCTAAGTGGAAGTTTTGGTTGAATGATGTGACTTTCTAGGGTCATATCATTTCTAGTAAATGGATCATGGTGGATCCGCAGAAGCTGGTTGTGGTGAAGAAGTGACCTAAACCTACGACTCCATCTGATATTCAGAGCTTCTTAGGTTTAGCCAGGTATTATAGGTTGTTTGTGGAGATTTTTTCATCGATAGTTGCTCCTTTGACTAAGTTAACTCAGAAGAAGGTTATGTTTTCTTGGTCGAATGCGTGTGAGGGGAGTTTTGAGAAGTCAAAGGATAAGTTGACTTCGGCTCTAATTTTGACCTTGTCGGAAGGCAATGATGGGTTTGTGGTTTATTTTGATGCATCTCCGGTTGTTCTTGGTTGTGTGTTGATGCAACATACGAAGGTGATAGCCTATGACTCTAGGAATTTGTAGGTGCATGAGAGAAACTCTCCTACTTATGATTTAGAGCTATTGGCCATTGTATTTGCTTTGAAAATATGGTGGCATTATTTGTATAGAGTTCACATGGATATTTTTTCTCATCACAAGATTTCATAGTATGTGTTCTCGCAGAAGGAGCTTAATCTCAGGCAGACAAGATAGCTTGAGCTTTTCAAGGAGTATGATATGAGTCTTCACTACCATCCAAGTAAAGCTAACGTGTTGTTGGTACTCTTAGCAGGTTGTTCATGAGTATTTTGGTTCATGTAGAAGAAGAGAAGCAAGAATTAGAGAAGGATATTCACCATTTAAAAAAAATTTGAGTTCGTCTCTTGGACTCCAAGGATGGTGGTATGATGGTGTAAGAATTGGTTAGATCATCTCTTGGTGCGAAGATTTAGTAGGAGCAAGTGTTGGATTCTGCCTTGATGAAAATCAAGGGTAGCATTGGTGGGAAAAAGGTGGCAGATTTTGAGAATAGTGGCGATGGTACTTTGCGGTACCAAGGGAGGTTGTGTTCCTGATTAGATAATTTACGGCAAAGGATGTTGGCTGAGGCACAAGAGTCGCACTATGTTGTTCTCCCTGGTTCTACTAAGATGTACCATGATCTCAAGGAGATCTATTGGTGGAGTGACAAGAAGTGGAACATGGTTGATTTTATATCCAAATGCATGGTGTGTCAACAAGTTAAGGTTGAGCACATGAGGCCTGGTGGATGTTATAAAGAAATTGAGAGGCCTGAATAGAAGTGGGAGGAGATCAATTTGGATTTCATTACCGATCTTCCTCGATCTCAGAACCAACTTGATTCGATTTGGTTCAACATGGATAGGATGACAAAGTCTAGGCATTTTTTGCCTATGCAAACTAACTTTTCGGTGGAGGATTATTTGAAGCTTTATCTTCAAGAGATTATAAAACTGGATGGGGTGCCTATTTTGATTATTTCTGATAGCAGTACACAGTTTACGCCCTACTTCTAGTGGTCCTACCAAAAAGGGTTGGGGACTAAGGTGAGTCTAAGTACTGCTTGCCATCCACAGTCAGATGGGCAGCCGGAGAGAACTTTTCAAACATTGGAAGATATGCTTTGAGCTTTTGTGATTGATTATGGTGGCAGTTGGGTGCAACATCTACCTTTGGAAGAGTTTACTTACAATAACAGCTATCATAAGAGTATGGGTATGGCTCCTTTTGAGGAATTGTATGGTAGGAGGTGTAGATCTTCTATTGTTTAGTTTGAGCTTATGAGGCTGATTTATTTGGTACGGATTTGGTTTGTCAAGTTCTGATAAAGGTGAAGGTGATTCGGGATAGGCTCAAGGCTGCTCAGAGTCGTTAATAGTCCTATGCTGAAGTTAGGCGTAGAGACTTAGAGTTTGCAGTTGGGGATAAGGTTTTCCTTAAGGTGTCTCATATGTCCTTGGTACATTAGTCCTTATTATATTTTATGAAAAGCAGGCAATGTTACTTATGAGTTGGAGTTTCCATATAGCTTGAGTCTGGTACATCTAGTATTCCATGTTTCTATGTTGATGAAGTGGATTGGTGATCCATCTTCGATATTTCCTTTGAAAGGGTTCGATATCTCAGATTCTTTGTCTTATGAGGAGGTCCCGATTGAGATATTAGATAGATAGGTTTGTTAGTTATAGACCAAGAATGTGGCTTTAGTTAATGTTCTATGGTAGAACAACAAGGCGGAAGAGGCCACGTGAGAAGTAGAGAAGGACATGAAGTCCAAGTATCTGATCTTATTTTCTGCTCCTGATATTCATGCGGAAGGTATGCATTCTTGAACATTTCTTTATTTTTTGAGTTTTTTAAAGGAAGAGTTGCATCTCTTTCATCCTTGTTTTCTATTTTGTAAAGGTAAGAGTGGAAACATAAAAAGATGGATTGATGTTTAACAATACAAATGACTTTATGTGTGGTTACCTCTACCGTATCCGTCATTTGCGGACGAATGTTCCTAGTATGGGAGACTAAAGCATCCCGGGTTCGGACCCTTATAAAATTTCCTGGAATCCCGTTCTTCGGACCCACTACGACTCATGGTACGAGCCATATGCTAAGGTACGAGTGGTAAAGTCCTATCGTAAGTTGACCAGTGTTAGTTAGTCGGATGGTTTTGGTCACTGGAATGGATATGACTTAGGGGTGAGTGTCGTATGGTTAGGTACGAGTTATATAGGTGACTCGTAAGGTGGACAGTGTTTGATCCTTCTGGTGTTGCATTTTTCCAGGGATACGGATCATGGGTACGAATCTTATGTTGAGGTTACGACTTGGTTGGATGAGTCGTATACTGGATAGTGTCTCGTCCATGGTTGAGGCTTGGTTATGCTCGGGTGGGTATCAACTGTAAGGGAGGTTACGAATTGTAAGGGGGTCAGTCATGACCCTGTGTCAGGTTTTTATGAGATTTAAGTGAGGGTATTCTGTATATTTCCCTACTTACCCTAATAAGGACCCACGACTTCTAATACACTTAGGAGGTTATTTACCCTATTATTTTATTCTTAAACACGTAGAAACTCTTCTTAAACATATCATAATTCTCTCAAGAGCTTTTGGGAGAAAAGGCTATGTTTTCAACTAAGGGATTATTTTGGGGCTTGTCTTGGTGAATTCATTCCATCAATCTTCTTGGTTTAAGGCATGATTCTCTTCCCTAATTGTAATTTCAATTAAGGCATGGTTACATGGTTGATTTCATGGTTTTTCCCTTGCATGTGGCTTTCAACTATTGATTTGGGGGTTTTGATGTTAAATGCTTGGTTATGATTCATATGGTTTTAATTATGTTTTGTATGCATTAATGGTGGTTTTGGACAATTGAATTACATGATAATGGTTTAATGGTAATGTAATTTGTTTTTGGTTATATTATGCCCCCAAAGTGTTTGTTGAAATGCTTATAAAGATATGTTCATTGCATAGGTTTATTTTAATGGAACTTTGGCTTGTTTTGGATTATGCATGAAACATTAAATGTTTTTAAATGGTTTACAAAGGCTTATGTCTAATTGGTTATGCTTGTGGAGAACATGGCAGTCTCCCAAGAGGTTTAATATGGCTAGTGATAGGGCACTTAAATGTCCCTTAATCTAAATAGTTTGGCTATGGATAATGCTTGCAAGTATGATGGTATGATAATGCCACTGTTTTATTGAATAGCTTTGGTTAATAAATAAATAAATAATTGGATTTTTTGTTAATGGTTTTAATTAGGCTTTAATTGAGGAGAGCGTAAGCTAAGCCATAGAAGATGGTGGTTTCGGGGTGATCAAAACCCGAAACTCATATTTGCCGATATGAGGAGTCTTTGATGGCCACGTCCGAGTGTCACATTTATATTGGAAAGATGTACTATTTATCCTAAGGATATTGCTTGGTCGTGCGGCTACATGCACTAGGATCCTTTCAGCGGCAGAAGCTGAACCCATATGGCTTGTGGGTGGTAGGAGGCTAAGCTACACAACCCTGGCTAAGGTTTTAAATGGCATGTTAAACCCGATCCCTTTTCCTAGCACTTATTTATATATGTATGGTTGTTTGCATTGGATGTTTTTCACATAGATTTGATAACTGACATTATTTTATTCTTATCTTGTGGTTCATGCTAGTGTTCACCCACTAACCCGTCTACTGGAGGCTTTATACCCACGCTATTCAGGAATCGGCCTTTCGACTCTTCCTTTATAGTACTTGATTCGGGGACAGCTTATTGGACTAAAGTGGTGAGCTTCCATCCTTTCAGAAGGCATCATTTCATGTTGGACATTCTTAGACATTTTACTTTTTTTCTAGATATTGGTTTTGGCTATGGTTGGGGGTATGTCCCAATCGGATATTTGTATTCTTTTGGATAGAGGCTTTGTGGTACTTTTGGGAGTTGGTATGGGTGGGATCAGTATTGGTGTCGGCCTTGGCATTAGAATAAGCTGGGAGGGTGGCATCATCAGATATAATTTCTCACTGTTCCATCATATTACATTTTGGGTTTGATTAGCATATTATGTTTGATACTTTCTAAATGGTTTGGTATGCAATAGATGGTTGGTTTGGTATGGTTAGACTCGATTGGGTCAATCATCATTGTGACCCTATCCCAGAGTCTTCATGAGAGCATTACACAATCTTGTTATATGCTTGAAATTCAGCTCATCAAGGTTGTATACGGTGGTTAGGTTGGGTTAAGGGGGTGGTCCCCGGTCCTAGTTAGACTTGGGATGCCCATTATGACAAGGCCCCAATTTGGATTGTGTTAATTTTAAAAATTAGGTTGGATGCTCCTAAGCCTACCAATATTAGGCTTCTAGTGGCCGATCGTTCAGACAAAAAACATGTTGGTGTATTGTGTTATGTTTTGGTGAAAGTTGACTAATTTATATTTCTGTCCGACTTCGTTATTCTTGATTGTGAGATTGATCATGAGGTCCTAATCATTCTTGGTAGACCATTCTTGGCTACCAGAAGGGCGTTAGTAATTGTAGAATATGGGGACATAATATTTTGGGTGAACAATGAAGAAGTATCATTTAATGTGCGCAAGTCCATTAAGCAACCGATGGACTTGCAAGGGATGTCGGTAATTGATGTGATAGGTGATGAGGTAAATAACACCATAGAAGTGAAACTTGTGGATGACCCCTTGATGGGCGTATTGTGGAACCTTGGGAGTGAGGTGGTTGAAGAATATGATGAGGTGGTAGCTTCATTAATGGGTCTTGGATCTTACACCAAGAACCCAGTCAAATTGGATCTTGATTTGAAAAATCGTGAGAGTCCACCTGTCAAGCCAACTATTATTGAACCACCTCAACTTTAACTTAATCCATTACCATCCCATCCCTAATATGTTTTCTTAGGTGATGATAATACATTGCCAATCATTATAGCGGGTGATCTTGAACCTTGTCAAGTGGATGCCTTGAAATCAATTGTGAAAAAATTCATTCATGCTATTGGGTGGACTATCGCGGACATTATAGGCATTCTTCCCGAAATTGTTTCTCATAAAATCAAGTTAAATGTTGATCATGTTCCTAGTTTGGAACACCAAAGGAAACTTAATCAACCAATGCAAGAGGTGGTCAAGAAGGAAATCATTAAGTATCTTGATGCGGGAGTTGTCTACCCAATTTCCAATACTACGTGGGTGAGTCCAGTCCAATGTGTTCCCAAGTAAGGCGGCACGACGGTTGTCCGGAATGAGAATAATGATCTTGCACCTATACGTCCGATCACGGGTTGGAGAGTGTGTATGGACTACCATAAATTAAACTCGTAGACTGAGAAAGACCACTACCCCATGCCCTTTATGGATCAAATGTTAGATAGACTAATCAGTTGGAGTTGGTATTTCTTACTTGATGGTTACTCGGGGTATAATCAAATTTGCATCCCCCTGGAAAACCAAGAAAAAACCACCTTCACTTATCCCTATGGCATATTTTCTTTCAAGCGCATGGCTTTTGGGTTATGCAACGCACCGACCACATTTCAATGAGGCATGTTGTCTATTTTTGTGGATATGGTGGAGGATACAATGCAGGTCTTCATGGATGACTTTTTCATGGTTGGGGATTCATTTGATTCTTTCCTTGCTCACTTAAGTAAATTCCTTGAACGATGTGTGGAGACTAATCTTGTTTTGAATTGGAAAAAATGCCACTTCATGGTCAAGGAAGGCATTGTTCTAGGCCACAAAATTTTTGGAAAGGACATCCAAGTGGAACAAGCAAAAGTTGAGGTGATTGCTAAGTTACCCCCTCCAATCCCCGTGAAGGGCGTTAGAAGTTTTCTTTGTCATGCCGGATTCTATCGGCGTTTCATTAAGGATTTCTCAAAGATAGCTCATCCTTTGTGCAAGCTTCTTGAAAAAAAAGGCAAAATTTGAATTTAATGATAATTGTGTAAAGGCTTTTAATTGTCTCAAGAAACTCCTTGTGTCGGCTCTTATAATAGTGGCCCTGAATTGGTCATCACTTTTTGAATTAATGTGTGATGTAAGTGGTGTTTCTCTAGGTGCGGTATTATGCCAAAGAAAAGAAAAGTTGTTCCACCTGATTTACTATGCAAGCAAGACATTGAATGATGCCCAACGTAAATATACGGTTACGCAACAAGAGTTGTTAGCGGTCGTGTATTCTTTTGAAAGGTTTTGGCCCTAATTGTTAGGCACAAAAGTGGTTGTGCACATGGATCACGCCGCTCTCAGATATCTCAGGGCCAAGAAAGAGGCAAAACATCGGTTGATTAGGTAGATATTGCTCTTGCAAGAGTTTGATTTTGAAGTAAAGGATCGAAAGGGAGATGAAAATCAAGTAGCCGACCACATTTCCCGCCTTGAATCCAATCATGAAAAGTTGGGTGAGATTGATATTGATGACGCCTTCCCGGATGAGCTAGTTATGTCACTTTCAGGAAGCGTTGCACCATTGTATGTGGATTGTGCTATCTTTATTGTGAGCGGTGTGCTTCTCGACGAGCTTAATCATTATCAAAAGAAGTGGTTCCTATTTGATATGGAAAAGTATTTTTGGGATGAACCATTCTCGTTTAGGGAGTGTGCAGATGGTATGATCTGTCGGTGTGTTATGGAGGCAGAAATAAGAGATATTCTTGAGTCTTGTCACTCCTCTCCGTTCGGTGGTCATCACGGTGGGATCCGAACAGATGCTAAGGTTCTTCAAAGTGGATACTATTGGCCTACCCTTCATAGAGATACTTATGAGTTGTTAAAAATATGCCCCCAATGCCAAATGCAAGGTGGTGTTTCGAGGAGGCATGAGATGCCCCTTAAGCCCAATCTCGAGGTTGAAATATTTGATGTGTGGGGGATCGACTTCATGGGTCCCTTTGTGAGATCATATGGTAATAAATATATCTTGGTAGCCGTCGATTATGTCTCAAAGTGGGTGTAGGCCATTGCTTTACCAAACAACGAAGGCAAGAGTGTCACTTTTTTCTTGAAGAAGTACATCTTTACAATGTTCGGGACTCCAAGGAAAATTATTAGTGATGGCAGCTCTCATTTTTGTAATTGGATATTTGGTGCTTTGCTTGATAAGTATAGGGTTAAGCATAAGGTTTCTACTCCTTATCATCCCCAAACTTGTGTCCAAATTGAAGTTTTGAATCATGAAATCAAGTCCATCCTTGAGAAAATCGTGAATGTTGGTCGTACGAATTGGGCAAGACAACTCGATGATGCTCTCTGGGCATATAGAATAGCCTATAAAACTCCTATTGGTATGTCCCCTACCAATTGGTGTTTAGGAAGGCTTTTCACTTACCCGTTGAGTTGGAGCATAAGGCATTATAGGCTTTGAGGAAGTTGAATATGGATTGGGAGGATGCTTAAAATCGAGGGTGAATAAACTTCATGAATTGGAAAGTTTCAATTCAAAGAATATGAAAGCTCTGTGTTGTACAAAGAGAAGACGAAGAGGTCGCATGATGCCAAAATCTTAAAACGAGAGTTTCATGTGGGTGATAATGTCCTCCTCTCTAATTCAAGATTAAAACTCTTTGTGGGGGAAGCTTAGATCGAAGTGGGCGGGATCTTTCATGATCTCAAATGTCTATCCTAGTAGAGCTATTGAGTTGGAAGATCATGAGAAGAATATATTTGTGGCAAATGGGCAACGATTAAAGCACTATCATATGGGTGGACCTGGAGCGATTAAGGTTGAGTCATTTTGCTTCAAATATCCAAAATGATGAGTAAATGGTGTCGTACCATGACTTTAACTAAGGCTCTTCTTGGGAGGAAACCCAAGGAATTTTTCTTAATATTTTCTAACATTTTTATTCATATTTTAGTTTAGTTTTGGTTGTTGCAGGTAATATCATAAATTTGGGTGTGAGAAGGTTGGTTTGGAGGCTCGAAACTAAGCTCCGAATCAAGAACTTTGTGAAAAAAATCATGTACCAGGATGTTGGAAACCTGTGGTGAACCTACTTGAGTAGGCCAGCCATAGGTGCTAAGCATTTGGGACGTAAGTGGCCTACATTTGGAACAAAATTGTAGTAGTTACACTGCCTTGCCCTATGTTGGACAGGATGCACAGTCCAGATATAGGCTAGACATATCTGGAATGCAGGAGACTCAATCCCAGGCAGCAAAACTAAAGGTAAACTGCTTGGACCTGCGTTGGATATGCTGCAGCAGTCCAGATGTAGGTTAGTCGCATGTTGGACGCAGGTAAAGTCATTGTACTCTGTCCCTATATGCGCTAGAACTGCTTAACTAGTCCAGCCGCATATGTAAAGCAGATGGGACATAGGTTGAATTTAAAATATTGTGATATTTCAACACGGGTCGGATCTTGTTAGCTGATCCGACCCAGTCAGCCCAAAATCTCTTTAAACATTTAAAGAGCACCAAAAATAGTCCAAACTTAAACTTTTGTCATTGCAACTCCATTCCAATGGTTCTTTTCTCTCACACTCAATATTCTCAGTTCCTTTAACAATAATTGAGCTAACAAGAATTAAGATAATTCTTTTAGACTTGTGCTTTAATTTTTCCCCTCTCTTACATCAAAAAAGGTATGCTCTTTCTTAGTTTCACTTTTAAATTCTCTTGAAAATGGACATTGTGCTTCATGCATCATGATGATTGATCACTTGAATTTGGTTTGTGTGAGTTTATCGGAATGATTTTTACTTGTTGGAGTCCTTATGTTGTCATTGGTGCCTTGTTTCACTTGTTTGAATAATGATACTCTCTTAAATGAAACTAGTGCACCATGTGTTTGACAAAATGCCTAGCAAATCTTTCTTGTCTATTTGTGGGGTGGGTGGATCAAGTAGGATAATATGAGCACCTTGAATGTGTTTGGAGATGATTTGATGAAATGAGCTTGCTCTCTTGTGCTTCTATTTTCTTTTTACAAGTTCACAGTTAGCATGCCTACTATGTGTTTGTTAAAATGACAATAAGGGGGAAATGCCTTGTATGCTTGAAATGGTCAATGTAATTTTCCTTAGGGAATAATGTGGTTATTTCTTGTGCATCCTTTGAGTCCAATTGATCCTAAAAATAGAATAACCGGTAGTCATTGGTTTAGGAAGTTCGTTGAGAAATATGGCATCCATGGTTTTTGGTGGTCACTATACCTAACTGGGAGACACGATGACTTGCCCTATGATAGATTGGATGACATCATTCTTAAGGGTATTGGTCATTCTTGTTTCCAGAGGAAGTCTTGGATGTCCTATGAACTAGTTTTGTGAAATGTGAAGAATGTGAGATAATTTGGAGCCCAAATGATTAAGTGTTGTAAGGAATGAATCCCATGGGCTCTAATGATAAAGTTACCTTGTATCTATCAAACAAAAAATTTCTTTTCTTATCTTTAATTTTCTTTCTTAACATACAAAATTCCAAAAACATGTTTTACCTTTTCTCTTTTGTTTTGATTTTGTTTTGCTTCTTTCTTATAGGTATGTCTCCAAAAAAGAACGTGCCACGATAAGCTAGAAAGGGTAACTCCTCGTATAAAGGCAAATCAAAATCTACTTCAGCAAAGGGAAAAGAATCGGTCTCCAAAGATATTACGAAAGTCCTGGATGTCCAAGCTACCATTGCTCGTATAGGGAAGGTTGGAAAGGAAGCAGATCAAATTCAATTTAGTGTGGAAGGTGTGAAGGAGTTATATGGTGATTGGGTAACTACTCAGGGCTTCAATCTCGAGGTCTTTAGCATGAACGAAGCTAACACCCATTCCCCAAAATCATTGCCAAGGTTAAAGAATGGGTTTGGGAACTCTTCACGAATATGATGCCCTCTTCTCACCCACTATGCTATTTCTCGGAGATTGTTTGGGATTTTTATGCTTCCAACATTGTTCGGCACAATGAACAAAAATATAAAATGCCAATTGCCGAACATCCATGTCTTGAGAGTGTATTAGTTTGAGGAGTAGAAGTCTTTTGCACGGCCTCAGAGATTAATGAGCTCTATTTTGCTTGTGACTTAGATTCTGTGGTGAAGTGCAAGAAGATGATAATTGGCGAACGTCAAAGTTTTTCGTGGCTTGCTAGAGTGATTTCTAAGGGCCTTCCTCCATGGGCTAATGGTGAAGTTTAAATCAAGAGGAGATATCTTTCAACTCAAGCCAAACATTGGCTTGAATTTGTGGGTAACCGTCAACTCTCCTCAAGAAATGACCAGGATATCATGATTGATAGGGCTATCATTGTCGGATGCATAATGGATAAAATTGCTATCAATCCGGGAGATTTGATAGCGGAGATGATGAAGTTAAGGTCAAAGCAACCAGGCACTTTATTGCCCTTTCTGGTACTCATATCTATGCTTTATGACAGCGCCCAACTGCACATGCAAGTGTACATGGTCTACCAAGTAATATAGTGGGCTTCAAGAAAGCTGAATATCGATCCCACAGGGAATTACGTTAAAAAACAATCCAATTATAGTTTAACAAATTGAGGAGAGTAACAAATAAAGTTTTAGAATTATAAACTAAAAGTAAACTAAACTAATGCGGAAAAGTAAATGACTTTGGACAATCAAAGGATAGAGACCCAGGGTTAAAGCTTACGAACAATCATACTACATCATTGAACTTCATTCGTTAGATTGCTTATCTTGGTTATTGATTCGTAGGGTTTATCGCATGATCATGGTCTCTCAACCTCTAATCATCTACCTAACTTGGACATTACAACTACATTATTGAGCGGGGATGTAATAATCTAATTAAGAGCATAAACTTATCATCCTACATATGAACCAAAAAAGGCTCTAGGTATATCCCTTTCCTAGATACCAATTCAAATTCCTTATTTTATAAAGGAATAAGAAACTTGTTCTATCTAGCCCACATTCTATCTTCCTATTCCCCCTTCTGAAATCATAAGGTCAACAATGAATATATTTTAAGGGCCATGAATCCTTAAAATAGTTTTAACAAGGGTAAATAAGAAACCATACTGATAATCAATTCAACAAATTTAATTCAAAATGAAAGTAGTCATGATCTTTGACTTAACCCCGGGAAGGGGGCGTTTAGCCGCTAATCAACATAATCATGATCCAAAACCTTGAATACATAATCACAGAAATTAAAAATCTAAAGTTTAAGAATAAAAACCATAAAAAAAAGTGCAGAAGCCTTCTCTCATCCAAGAATAATCCAAAAGTGATTTGCAAAACGTGATAAATCCTATTTATAGTAGAAGGCAATTTGCTGTCGGTGGGAACAGTGACGCACCGCGTTGGTCATTGCATTGAAAAAGTGGAACATTGCACCTAGTTCATGTTGTTTCTCTGTTTTGGGTGAATTCTATGTTTTGTGGTGTATGTCACACGCCCATTGTCCAATCCCACTGTCCTCACTCACCCAAGACATTTCAGGTGTCTAAATTGCATCAAGTTGTGTATTGTGCTTTTGTTGATCCATTCCATGCCTTTTAGATTTGTTTACACTTTATTTGAAACTTGTATCTCCTTTATATATCATTATATTCCATTCACCAATCATCATATAGCATTAAACATAACAAATTAGAGCTCATAATATCACAACATCCAAGACGACGAACTAGAAACTCAAGCTAAGAATGTTAGTTTTTGTTCTTTTGATCTTTAACTTGGTTTTGACTCTTGGCTTGATCCAATTGACCCTTGTAAATTATAAATAAGTTTTTCCATATATAAATACACTACTAAACCATTTGTAACTCATTTAACACATTAAAATCCATCGAGATAGACTAGACAAGCACCTAGCTCAAGCTAGTAACACTAATTTCCTCGATTGAACTCTAACTGATCAATTTGAACCCAAACTTGTTTGAAAACACCTTTAAACCTTGTAATTACATGCTTGAAGACTTATATTCTTATTTATACCATTATAATCACATAAATAACACAAGAAGTCCTAAAAACAAGACTAAATAAGCTAGGAAAGCAGCACTAAAGTGCATAAATACACCCAACATCACCACTCCACACTTAAAGCCTTGTTCGTCCTCGAACAACTCTTTACTCTAAGAATCATATGATAATGTGACTCTACACTTATACGACTACAAATACGCTCAAGCTAGTACTACAATAACTACACAGACTGCAAGTTTCTACACTAAGCATATTATGTTCAAAAGTGAAAGCTCAAGAATCCCTACTTGAAAACACCCTAGCCTCAAGAATTGACTCAACAAGTGGCAAGATCATGCAATATTGTTCAATACAAGACATCATATAAATCATCCACACTTATCAAACATGTGCCCCTTACACAAAGAGAGTTACCCAAACTCACAATAATGCAATTTATAACAAAATGGGTATAAGGATCAAATTTCACTCACTCTCACAAAAGAATTCACAAGTTACAAATGATGAACCATATACTTGCCCTTAGTGTAGTGCTCTACTAATATCAGAATGATGAAGCTTAGGATCAAACAGGTCTTTAAAGGTTGTAATGTAGACTAAGGGATGGGTAGGAACTATTTTGGCCAAGAATATGACTATCTTCCCTAAGCTCTTTAATACATCACATTATGCAATCAAAGCCAATCTCCAAAAAACAATTTACACCACTTTTGTCACCTCATTCTATTGTTTTCACTCAATCTTATTAAGCTCATATACAAACACTATGGTGAGAGTATGTTATGCACAACTTATTCAATTTGAACAAATTTTTATTGTTTTTATTACTTAACTCCCAAGCACCACACATAACAATTGTACACACCAATAACTATCACTTTGGGACTTCAATTTCAACTTTCTCCTACTTGAATTTCCAACTCCTTAAATTAATTTTACACTAAAGTGCTTAGGAGATTTTGGATCAAATTATGGTCTATAAAAGAAAGGATTAGGCTAATATGAGGCTACCAAAGAAAAAACTAAAGGCTAAATGGGGCTAACTAAGATTAAGCACAAAGGTAGGTCAAAAGAAGGTATAAAACAAGGCTATCAAAGAAATGCCTAAATCATCTCCTAAACCCACACTCTTTATTTTACTTTGCACACACACTAGTCAAGTTCTATACATCACATGCAACAAGGAATATACAACACCTCACATGCACATGGCATATGCTCAACAAACTTAGGATTATCACAGAATCTTAACCAAAAAATAGCATGAATTCAATAGTAAGCCAACAAGTACAAGAGTCCAAAACATGAGCCTAGGAGTCTCAAAAGTAGTCATTCACACAATCAACATGCTTTTACAAACAAACTCACTCGCATCATGTAATCAAATATAGCACCAACAAGAACATATTATTTATTCCTAACCTAAAAAATTTGAAATTTACCCCAAAAATGGGAATTTCCCCACCCCACACTTAAAAATCTACTTTGTCCCAAAGTATACTTTAAAAGTAGAGAAAGAAATACTTCCTGAGGCCACTAGGACTAGGTAGTAGAATCTTTACACACCAAGTAGGTCTAGGGGATCCTACACTTAGTCTTCGCCATGATCCTTAGCTCAGGTTTTCTGATACTCAGACTTTTCATCAACCTGTGACTCAACAGAAACAAAAACTATGTGAAATAAAAACTAAAAACTAAAAATAAAAACATACCTTACTTGGATTTCCTCCTAAGAAGCGCCTAATTTAGTGTCACGGCACGACCTAATCAACTTTTTTCTTTACCTTGCAGATATGAATTTCACCCACAACTTTGCATCCATCTTGTTTCCCCGCTCATATGGGGGTGGTACAAAGGTTAAGGAATCGAGGAATAGATTTTGCATGGTAAACCACTTGGCCTTAAAGTGAGGTGTGTTTTTATGTTGCTTTTCTTGTACAAAATTAATAATATAGGATTCTTGTTTCTCATCTTCACACTCTCTTACTATTTCATATGATTCCACAAATAGGACATCATCTAAACATAATGTGGAAAAGTTCTTTGAATGAGGCCCAACAAATCCCACCTTAAAATTTACTTAATCTACTACACACTCACTTTTATTCACCTTCTCAACTTTAGTCTCAAGGGAAAGATGACAGTTGAATAGCTGAGATTTTTGTGTTTTTCTATGCCTCTATGGAGATGGTGGTGGTGGTATCTCCTTAACCTGTTCAGTAAATACATGTTTTGAGTACTCAGACTTCCTTAAATTATCAAGAACTTTTTCTACAACTAGTTGGGGAGTCAACTCTGCATCTACCTCCTTAGTTGACTTTTGAGCACTGCTCCAAAACATGACTGAATCCGGATTAAAACCACACATATCTACAGAATAATAAATTTTATAGAAAAAACACACACCAACTTGTGGTCTGCTATACAAGTCGCAAACAAGCAGGTCCCCTCCAAATATTTAGATCAAAATCTAGACAAAATGTCTTTAGGTGGGATCCTCCATAAAAATGACAAGAATCATCATCCCTTAAAAACCATCTATCCTAGACTGACATCTCAAGAATAGAAACTAAAGACAAAAATTACTAAACTACATACAACTCAATATAGCTAAACTGAAAAAAATAGTTGCCTATTTACAAGTCCCTAGCAATGGCGCCAAAAACTTGACAATGCCCAAGTGCACATGCAAGTATACGTGGTCAATCAAGTAATATAGTGACCTTCAAGAAATTCAAAAATCAATTCCACAAGGACTTGTGTTAAACGACTATCCAATTATAGTTTACCAAATTAAGGAGAGCAACAAATAAAGTTTTAGAATTGTAAACTAAAAGTAAGCTAAACTAATGCAGAAAAGTAAATAACTTTGGAAAACCAAAGGATAGAGACCCAGGTTTAAGGCTTACGAAAAATCATACTATGCCATTGAACTTCATTCGTTAGATTTATTATCTTGGTTATTGATTCGCAGAGTTTATCTCATGATCATGGTCTCCCGACCTCTAATCATCTACCTATCTTGGTCATTACAACTACATCGTTGAGTGGGGATGTAATAATACAATTAAAAGCGTGAAGTTATCATCCTACATATTAACCAAACAAGGCTCTAGGTATATCCCTATCCTAGATGCTAATTCAAATTCCTTATAAAGGAATAATAACCTTGTTCTATCTACCCTATATTCTATCTTCCTATTCCCCGTCCTGAAGTTACAAGGTCAATAATGAATATATTCTAAGGGCCATCAATCCTTAAAATAGTTATAACAAGGGTAAATAAATAACCATAATTATAAGCAATTCAACAAACTTAATTCAAAATGAAAGTAGTCATGATCTTGGCCTAAACCCCGAGAAGGGGGCATTTAACTACTAATCGATATAATCATGATCCAAAAATTTGAATACATAATCAAAGAAATTAAAAAGATACAGTTTAAGAATAAAAACCCTAAAAACAAAGTGCGGAAGCCTCCTCTTGTCCAAGAATAATCAAAAAGTTATTTGCAAAATATGAAAAATCCTATTTATAGTAGAAGGCAATTTACTGATGGTGGGAATAGTGATGTGCCGCATTGGTTATGGAATTGAAGGAGCAGCGCGTCACGCCTAAATTCTCGTTGGTTCACTTTTTTGGGTGCCTTCTGAATCTTTTGATGTATGGCATGTGCCCATTTTCTAATCCCACTGTCCTCACGTGCCCAAGACATTTCAGGTGTCTAAATTGTATCAAGTTGTGTATTATACTTTTGTTGATCCATTCCAAGCCTTTTTGAGTCTTTTAAACATAATTTGAAGCTTTTATATCCTTCACATATTATTGTATTCCATTAACAAAGCATACTATAGAATTAAACACAAAAAATTAGAGCTCAAAGCATCACAACATCCAAGACGACGAACTAGAAACTCAAGCTAAGAATGCTAGTTTTTGTTCTTTTGATCTTTGACTTAGTTTTGACTCTTGGCTTGATCCAATTGACCCTTGCACATTATAAACAAGTTATTCCGTATATAAATACACTATTAAATCATTGTGAACTCATTTAACACATTAAAATCCATTGAGATAGACTAGACAAGCACCTAGCTTAAGCTAGTAACACTAGTTTCCTCGATTGAACTCTAAGTGATCAATTTGAACCCAAACTTATTTGAAAACACATTTAAACCTAGTAACTACATACTTTAATACTTAGATTCTTATTTATACCATTATGAATACATAAAGCACACAAGAAGTCCTTAAAACAAGGCTAAATAAGCTAGGAAAGCAACACTAAAGTGCATAAATACACCCAACATCACTTTGCCTTAAGTTCAAAGTCCCGCTATTCTCTAAGATCTATAGATGGGTTATATGCACCAGATGCATTGACATCACACATTGCAAGGATGATGATAACCCTGCAGGCATAAAGAGGAAAGCTTTAGTTTATAGACTCGGGTGCGAAAGGGTTGCCGAGCTCAGAGGGAATGGAGATCCCTACGGATTCTATACTTGATGCTAAGACTTATAATGATTCCACTGATACTCCTCCATCATCAAGCACTGGACCACCAGCTCGGCCCACACAATCAGCATAGTCTTCTACAGTGATGTTTGCTAAGGTTGCATCCATGACTTTGGCAAATAATGCTACTCTTAATCGATTGGTGGAAGACATTCCCCAGTTAATTCAGGTTGTTATAGAACCTCTACGTTCCCGTAAAACAAAGTTGGAGCAGAGAGTGTCCACGCTTGAGGCGAGGGTAGATTATGAGGGGATGGCATCTGTGAGGGTAGACCTTGATAGTTTATGGGCAGAGTTTCACTCTGGAAAACCCTCCTTTGGTCTTGATGAGGGAGAGATTGTTGTTTTGCCGAAGACTTTTGGCCCAGTACTTTCATTTAATGATTTGTTTAGAGAGGTTCATGAGAATATTGATTATGATGCCGAGGTTGATCTTATAGAGGGTCTACTTAAGACCAGACAGGTTGAGCTCACATTGCAATTATCCAGGGATGAGGAGAATGCATGGATGATTGGGGTTAATTCTAGAACTCGACATAATGATGAGTTACCCTTTATAGTAGACTTGATGAGAAGAGCCCAGTATAACGAGGTTCCTACTGAGATAGTGTGATCATTCACCAATAGGAATCCGAGCGCCTAGTGCACCACATGGAGTATTTATCCTGTTCTACTCTTTTTTACTTTCGCATTGGGGATAATGCAATGCCTTTAATAGGGGTAGGGCATTTTTAGCAATTGTATGATTCGTTTGATGGTCGGTACCTATTGTTTCACTTTATGGCATTTGGTTGGAAAGATTGTTTGGACATACTCATGTTATCACTTTGATGTTTGTGTGTACATGTTACATTTTGTCATGTTTATTTAATTTAGCCCTTGTGGGGATTGTTTTGTTTTTTATTATTATTGCCATTACTTTAGATGGGCCCTTGTCGGGCATTTTGTTAATGAATTCAAATATTGTCTTTTTGTTGTTGAATTTGTGTCATGCGCTTAATATAAATATGGTATCCGATTATGCGCACTGCTCTTGTCGCCTTTTGTATATACGTTTCTAATAAACTCTAAGGATTTTCTTTGAAAGTCGGTTCTTTCTTAAGTAGCAAAATTTTATTTTCTCTTTCTTTTGATCTTTAATTTTTATTTTAGTTTAGTTTCTTTTGTCGAACTGAGTGATAATTCACCCATGAGACATGACAAGGAGACATCCGTAGGTGAAGTATCTAGTCATTTTAATTTACTAGGAAGAAGCAAAATTTCAAAAATACTTTCAAAATGTCATTGGCAAGAAATGAAATGATTTTGAGAAAAAACTCAAAATATAGTTTTCCTTTTGAAAAAAAAAAGATCAAGGATGTTTTTGAGCTTTCGTTTGAACGAGACCATTAAACTCAATTTTTGACTCTCTTTATAATGATGAGTCTTTGACTCGGAGTAACTTATGAAGCTCAAATTGCTCAAATTGGTTGAGAGACTAACTTTTCGCCCTATGAGTACGATGCCATGTGTGGTAAGAGCTTTGAATAATTCTTGCATATATGTGTAGTCTAGAACTTGCCCCGAATATATTCAAAGAAAAATTCTAGGAAAGTTTGGTTTGGAGGATGACCCAAGGCCCTTTTTGACCCATCACATATCCAAAATCCCACCTTAATATTGTTCCCTACTTAACCCATTTGAGCCTTTTCCCATCTTTTTTTCTTATTGTAATTATAACCATGCTAAAACACCTAAATCCTTTTAAAATTTCTCTTTTGGCACTTAAACTCCTTTAATGCATTGCATGATTCTAAACAATGGATTATAGGTAAAATTCTAAGTTTGGGCAGGTTGTGTATTTGGGAGAAGATAATCAAAGAAAATACTAGAAAGGTGTATGTAAAGTTGTCAACATATGTGCTTAAAAGACAAGAAATGTTCTTGATGATAAAGTTAAATAGCCTAGCCCATAGAACTTTAAAAAAAATGGATGAGTGAGGGTCTAGGAAGGGCTTATAGGTAGAAAATCTCTTGAAAAAGTCAAAGAAGTGAAAAAAGAAAATGGTGGCTTTGAATTATTTGATAAATGTTAAACAAAAATTTAGAAAAATATGGGAAATGATATAAAGAAGAATAAGGTGGGTAGTTTGAAAATTTTAGGGGTAGAAAGGATTGAGAGATTGCATTGAAGGATCACTTGATCCATATATATTCCTTCCCGCACCTTAATCCTTCATATTGACCCACAAGACCTTGGTGATTCTAAACTAAGTAAGTCTACATTAGTGGAGAAAAACACAAAGGGCAAGCCTATGATTTTATTCGATGTACTTGAATTTCTTTGTGTGAGAGAGTGCGAATTCTTTCTTTATTTGAGATTCTATAAGAATTTAAATGTCTTTTGTGTGTAGAGCTAACTCTTGCATGTGAATGGCATCGGTACTTTTGGGTAGAGGGTGAAGTTTTACTATTGGTTTGGGTAAATGAGTGAAATATGTTGCATTGTGGAGATTGAGACAATCTTTAATAATTTTGTGTCTTATCTTAAGATGCTTTGTGATTTGGAAAGTTCATTTGATACAAACTTGCATCTTTCTTCATAAATATGTGCTTATTGAAAAGTTTTGGTTTATTTGTTTCCATGACATTTTTGGAAAGTGTTTCTAGAGTTTTATTAGCTTATTCCTTTAGTATATATTTCTGCGGGGTATATTTGAGTTAACCTTATCTCATTAAATTATTCTTGGTTGCTTGAGGACAAGCAATAGTTTAAGTTTGGAGGGTTGATAAGTCGTCAATTTGATAACTTGCTAGCACCTTTTGAGCCTAAATTATCATATTTTCCATAGATTTAATGGTACTCTCTTACTTAATGCTTATTTATGTAGGTAAAAGTAAAAAAGGAAAGATAGGCAAATAATTTAAGTCAACAAGAGGCCAAATGTGAAGGAAAAGAGTCATTCATTTCGCATCCGCTTAGCATCTTCTTTGGAGCTACTACCTATAAGCTCTCTATCTACTCTCTGTCTACTTTGGATCTGCTTAAGCAGATCAATAGAAAGGTAGCAATTACTTAATTTTGTCAAATATGGAAGTGGGGCCTAAAGAAGGGTTTCTAGCTCATTTTTCAAGACCTAGCTTTCATTTTTCATCTTAGCTTCTTTTTCCCACCCTGGCTTCTATCTTTCATCTTAGCGCCCATATTTGCATCTTAGAGGGACATTGTACTAATCTTGAGTAAAAAAATATACGTGAGTGATTCTCAAGGAAGAATTAGTGATTGTCCATTGAAGATTTATTGAATTTCCAAGTTTGGAACTACATTTTCTTTATTTCTCATGGATGAAGTCAATGATAACTTTAGTATATTTCTACCCTTTTTATCAATGAATAGCTAATTCTAAATCTTAGGGTTATGCTTGCTTAGGTTGTGGTAGTGCATGGATGTTAGCTATTTATCCTCCTAATTAGTTATTTGTGATGGGTGTTGCATTTATTTCATGATTTAATCAGTTGGGGGTTGCAAACCCCAACTACCCTTAAATCTATGTCATCCTTGAAAGAGGGAATATGGATGGGGAATAAATGCAACCAATAACTTGAATCATCCCATATAATAACATCTCTTAGACATAAGGATGCAAATTGAGATAGTAGATGTGCAAACTTGCCACACTTGAGAGGTGTTCGAAAGAACCCATTTGTGAAATTTGGTGTCGTAATTGAAAGATTGATATCAATACATTGACATCTAGCCTACCCATGACTTTTAGCTAAAGTTGGATAAATTGTTAAGTACCCATGCATGAACCCACACCTAGAATTGCATAACCCCAAGGCCTATTCCCAATTGAATTCACTCTTAGCATTTTTCAACATCAAGGTAGTGCTCTAAAATTTAAGTAGTTGTCATTATAAATACATTCAAACTAATTCCCAATTTGAGTGTTATCAATCGGCCCAGTGCACTAAAGCTCTCATCATTCGCAAGGTTCGGGAAAGGGACCGATTAATTAAAAACTTGAGATCATTTGAAAAAATGCAAATAGTCATTGAACAATAAGTAAAAATCAAACCAAGCACGGTTATAGATCTGTCAAAATAAGAAAAAAAATATAACACAATAAAGGAGAAATAAAAATCCACCTAAATACATTTTTAAACAAAGTTATAGTTAAACAACACTAGTAAATAATAATATTATACTAAAGTACAACATGCGTAGCTGAAAAATATTTCACAAAAACAAAAAATAGCAAGAATGAAAATATCAGTGTTTTAAAGAGCACTTCAGTCTTTAACCAACAAACAAATATATCACTAACATAATAAAGTAGAATCATAACACAAGCTTTGCCAACATAAAAGTAGCGGAGTTCACCAAAAAATGTCAACACATCACTGAAAAACATTTGAAAAGAACAAAAAATAAAGAACCAATAGTTAGCACAATCACAATAACGAAAGAATTGTCACAAAACAATCAATACATCATCTAAAATAAAGCCTAAAATAGTCTGCTTGGAGTATGAATTTTTTGGATAGATTTGTTCGCTGATGGTAACAGAAGTAAAACAAATGATGGTAGTTGGACTCATCGCCAGAGTTATGGCTCGTTATTTGTCAAAACTCATTTATCGTAGCTTGGATGCAGTTCAAATCATAATTTGTTTTCTTAAGTTTCTTTCTATAACTTCCCTATTATTGTTCATCTCTCTCTCCTTAGTGCAGGCATATGAATAATCTAAAATTATCATTCTGAAATTAAATTAAGGTGTCATAGGTAGTGAAAAGAGAAACCTAGTTTTATGATCGAGTGAGATTCGAGAAGTATATATTTTGCATTTTAAAATTTGGGGCAAAGATATAGACATATGGAGAGAATTAATTACTTGGGCTGAAAATTTATGAATATTACTAGAGCACACTTGTTATGTGTTGTCTTTAGAATTATAAAAACAACACATTTAAAAGCGTAACCATATCTATATATAAGTTTCGCAAATATTTTGTGATTTAGCTATACTTATAAAGAAAGAATAACTTATAATTTTAAAGAGCATACTTTAAAAATATTGTCAAAGATTTATGAGGCCAAAATCTAAATACTAAGGCTATATTTTAAAAGCCTACCCAAAAGTAGTTTAGGCAACACTTTTCAAGTGTCGATCCAAATTTAGTGTGGCCTTAGGCCGAAAATATTGTAGTAAACTGTATGGTGGTGTGTCCACTAGTACACAACCAGCTGCTTGGAGGCTTCAATTCTTAGAAGTTGGGTCGTCTATACAACTATCGCTGGTGGAGTACGCTGGGTAAGAGGGTGACAGAGAGGTGAAGAAAGGTAAAAGCCTATCCTATGTACCCCTATATCCAAGAATGGTAAAATTTATGTGAATATTGAGAAGGAAGTTCTAAAGGAATAAAAAATTTACTAGGAATTTGTACTTATTGACTGCGTAATTGGAGATACTCTGTACGTCAAAACCTTAGAGAACTTTGTGTTACGATTGGTTGGAGATTTGTGAATAAGCCCTACATTTTGATTCATGATGAGGGGTACTACATTTTTCATTTTGAGTCAATTGAAAACCGAGATAAAGTTATGAAATTGGGGCCCTATACTTTTTTCAATAAACCTTTTATTCTTTAAAATTGGGATATAAACTTCGAGTTTGATCCTGATTGTCTTACTACTATACCTTTGTGGGTCACTTTCCCAAGTTTGCTAGTGGGATATTGTTTTAGTGATGCTTTAAGCAAGGTTGAAAGTGCAATATCAAAGCCCGTTCGTACTAATAGTTTCACTATTTTGATGGACAGAATATCATATGCTATAATTCTTATGGAATCTGGCATGTCACAATCCTTCTTGAACTCTATAGAAATTGTGACACCAACAGGATCCTTTTAGTAGGATATAGAGTATGATTAGCATCCTAAATTATGTATAAAATGTACAAAATTTTGGCACGTATAGAAAGTTTGCAGGTCTCTGCAAAGGGAGAAAGAGGTGGAGAAGGACGAACTAAGTTTTAGGTTGTCAAGAAGAAGCAACGTAGGAATAGAAGACCTCCGCCACCAAAATTTGACTAGAAATCTACAAATGTGATTAAACAAACTAATATACCTGCTACTAACAAGACAACAATGGAGGGGGAGAAAACATCCAATCTTTTTAGAGGTAATTATGTTGATCTAGAATAGCTTCCAGAGTCTAATCATGGTATGAAATCAAAGGTAAATATTAATGTTGCTAAGATCTATGGTGCTCTCCAAGGAAATGTGGATGCTCAAATTAGAGACCCCGAAGGTACTTCAAACCCTCAATGATTATTTCGACCTAGAACATAAGAGTGATCAATTATCCCTTAAAATAGGAGTTGAGGTTCTTTCTCCAAAAGAATAAAATAGATTTTACATGGATAGTTGAAAGTGTGATTAATAATAGAGAAAATATTATTAGTGAACTATTGTATCTAAATTATTACATTGAGACACTATTTATAGACACTATATTAGATCGTTTAGTAGGATTTTGTATACTATTCATATTCCTAATCATATTCTAACACTCCTTAAGCTGGTGCATACAATTCATATGTACCTACCTTGTTACAAATGTAATTAATATGAGGACTAGTGAGTGACTTGGTGAAGATATCTTCAACTTGATCACTTGAGTTCACAAATTTTGTAACAATATTCCGGAGAGTATCTTTTCTCTGATAAAGTGATAATTGATCTCTATGTGCTTAGTCCTCTCATGGAACACTAGATTAGAAGCAATATAAAAGGATACTTTATTATCACATACAAGTTCCATCATACCAATTTCTCCAAATTTTAGTTCTCTTAGCAACTGTTTGATCTAAACCTTCTCACAAATTGCTGCAGCCATTGCTCGAGATTCTACTTCCACACTATATCGAGCAACCACACTTTGTTTCTTACTCTTCTCGGACATAAAATTACCTATTACTAAAACACGATATTCAGATATAGAATGTCTATCGTAGGGTGATCCTGCCCAATCAACATCTATATATCCAATGATATGCTCATGGCCTCGATCCTTGAAAAGTAGTCCTTTACCTAGAGATGACTTTATATATTGCAAAATACAAAAAACTGCATCCCAATGACTATCACAAAGGGAAGTCATAAACTAACTTACAATGCTCACGGGAAAAGAGATGTCAGGTCTAGTCACTATGAGATAATTCAATTTTCCAACCAACCGTCTATACCTTTCAGGATCACTAGGTAGCTCCCCCTGTCCTGGTAGAAGTTTAGCATTTAGATTCATAGGAGTATCAATGGGTCTACATCCTATCATTCATTTCTCTTCAAGAATATCTAAGGCATACTTGCGTTGAGAAATAACAATACTTGATCTTTACTGACCACCCTCAATACCTAGAAAGTATTTTAGTGTAACACCCCAAAAAATGGGTCCCAAAGTGTCACACGGTGCTTGCGGCTACGAGCATCCCCAAGCTAACCCTTTGAGCTATTTTCATTCAGTTCAACACAAATCAACGGGGTTTCCATAAATAACCCTCAAATATCAACAGGGTAATCATCATCCAAGAATAAAATAAATTCGGAAAGATAAAAAAATACGACTTATTAGTCAACTCCCAACATCTATACTAGTTTGACAATCCTCTAAGAAAATCAATAAAACCAGCGAGCCATTGTAATACCCCGAAAAATTTTTCGTTGAAATTTTGTGCGTAAACGTGTTGGGTTCTATCTTCTAGAATGAATTATAAATTTTTCATGCAGAATGTCTTAGATTATAACCTACCATTGCATAGATTATCGAATAATCTTTCCAATGATATACGGATCATCCAAAACGTACACCCGAGCGACGAGTTATGAACATTTAGATCGAACCGTGAATAGTAGTGAACAGTAAAATGTGCAGAAAAAGTTACTGAGGCCTGGCGTATTTTTGCTCCAACTTTAAACGATCATAACTCCTTATACATAATGATCTGGGTGATCTACTATATATCAACGGAAAGATCTGTGAGTACTATTTCCAATAAAATTGGTTTCATCCAATTTGTCTATCCGAGAAAAATGTTATGGTCGATCTACTTCAGCCTATCAAAAGCAAATTTTTGGGTCAACTTCAAACGATCATAACTCCTCGTACACAATGATCTGAGTGAGATACTATATATAAACGGAAAGATATGAGAGTCCTCTTTCAAATGAAATTGGTTACATCTAATTTGAATAACGGAGTAAAATGTTATGATTGATCTACTTCAGACTATCAAAACAGTCTACCAAAGGACAGATTCGAGATTTTTTTTTTATTTTTAGGAGTGTTTTGGTCATTCCCCCTCACCCAAAATCCGTCCAATCCCTATATTAAAGTTTATTAGAAGCATTATTATTATATTTCATCAAACTCCCTCAAAAAGAAAACCCAAAGCTCCTACATCCAACTTCAAGAACCTCCAAAGCTCACCATTAATTTTGCAAATTTATTCAAGATTCCAAGTTCCTAGTTCAAGAACTCCAAGAACCATCATTCAAAGGCATGATTAACATCTCAAAAATGAGTATCGATCTAAAGTTCATCATTCAAGGTATGTGGGGTTTTTCAACAAGAACTCTCTTTCGTTCTTGTGCTCAAAAGTAATTTTCTTTACAAAGGTATGATTTTTATTTGATTTTTATGAATTTGAAGCATGAACCCATATCTTATGATGATTATTATAAAATCTTGATGTTTATGATTTTAAAAGATGAATTTACATGTGTGGAGATATAAAGCATGAATCTTGAACGATATTTATGATGATTTTGATATTTGGGTCGTGAATCCTCATTGGAAATTGTTTTTTTAGAAAGTGTGTGTTATAAGCACGTTGATGTTGAATATTTGAGATATTTTGAATGATTTGACCTTTTGGTCTTAATGGAATTGTTTTGAACTCGAGTGTGAAAGAAATCCACAACGTGGTTGATTTTGATAGATGGGAAGCATGATGGCTTCCAATGTATATTTATATATTACTGAAAATGTTTTGTTGTGAATTGTCTTTGAAATGATATGAGCTAAGTCCGGGAGAAATCTTTAGAACCGAGTGGAAGGTATAAAGTGACCTTACTTCCCTAGAACTATGTGCCCTCGTAGGAGTGAGTCTAAGGCTGATTTATATAGTGATTACTAGTTTGTGTGGATTTGATATTGATAGTCCTACTTCGATGGCAAGGATAGGACGGCTCTCTCTAACGTGGATTGTATATTGGACACCATGTAGCTTACATGGTTTATGTCGGTTATAGGAACTCCCAGTGTGTGTGTGTGTGTTTCTTTGTGTCTATGGTGAATGGTGAAGTGATTTGAAAGTGGAATTTTGAAAGTTATTCTTTCGAAAGATTTAAATGATATTTACATTATGAGAATTGATATTCTTGATGAACTGAAAGTGATTGACAAATTATATGATGACTCACATGTGTTATGTACTTATTTCATCCTCTCATGATTATGATAATTTTCTTTGGGCTATGTGAGTCTTTCATACATCCTGGAGATTTTTTATAAATATTTATGATGATGATGTTTATACAACTGCATACATCCCCATATACTCGGTTCCTTTCCATGGTACTGACCCACATCTTTGGATGTGGGCTGCATTTTCTCAGAATGTAAGTTCAGGTGCTCAGTTACATCCTCTGTTGTGGTAAGTCCTCATGTTCCGAGGACGTGATGTCTGATGTTGGTTTCATGGAATTGTTTACATTTGATAACTGAGTATAAGTCAGTTGGGGCATGTCTCAATAGCTCGCTAGTTTTATTGATTTTCTTAGAGGCTTGTCAGATTAGTATAGATATTAGGAGTTGACTAATAAGTCATATTTTATTATCTTTCTGAAATTATTTTATTCTTGGATGATGCTTACTCTGTTGATATTTGAGGGTTATTTATGAAAACCCCATTGATTTATGTTGAACTGAATGAAAATGGCTCAAAGGGTTAGCTTGGGGCTACTCGTAGCCTCAAGCACCGTGTGATGCTCCGGGACCCATTTTTTGGGGAGTTACAAACTTGGTATCAGAGCCTAAGGTTTTAAAGTATCCTAGGGAGTCTAACAAGCTGCGTTAAGTTGACTCTTGATCATCGGTGTGTAGCACGCCACATCTATGAGCAAGAGGCTACAAGACGTTTTAGGAAAAAATATAATTCTTTCTTTTAGAAGTCTATCGTGCTTCAAGTGTCTCTCTCTGCTATTGATTCGTGCTTTCCTCTTTCAGAAATATGCCTCCACATCGAGCAAGAAGAAACAATGATGGTCAACAACCTCAACCCGCTAACCCATTCAATAAAAACGTGTCTCATGCTGAATTTTGGGAAGCCTTTCAGGTGCTGGCCCAAGCTATTACTGCAAATGTTTAGGCCAACCCGGCCCTGGCTCCACAACAGTAGGGAGGTGATTCAGCTATTGCCAGGATCCATGACTTCATGCGGATGAATCCGCCAAAATTTTATGGGTCCAAGTCTGATGAGGATCCACGGTTGTTTTTAGAAGAGGTGTGGAAGATTACTCAGGTGATGCATGTATCTGAGGAATATAGTGTGGAGTTGGCTACGTATAGGTTGAAAGACCTTGCTTATGTATGGGTTGTTGCTTGGAGAAAAGGTAGAGGTGAGGGAGCTCTCCCTACAACTTGGCAAGAGTTCCAGGATGCATTCCTGGATAAGTTTTTTCCTTTGGAGATGAGGGAGGCAATGGTGGAAGAGTTTATGAACCTGCGACAAGGCTCTATGACTATTAGGGAGTACTGTCTAAAGTTCAATCAGTTGTCCAAGTATGCTCCTGACATAGTGTATGATAATCGGGCTAGTATGAGTAAGTTTGTGACTGGAGTATCTAGTTATGTGGTTAAGGAGTGTAGGTCTGCTATGCTGAATAGTGAGATGAATCTTTCTAGGCTAATAACTCATGCCCAACAGATTGAGGCAGACAAGATTAAGGAAAAAGATAGAATAAAGGGGAATAAGAGAGCTAGGTCCGAGTAGCACGAACAGTGTCAGACTAGATCACAGGGAGGGAGTCGCCCTCAGTATCAGGATCATTCGTTTATGCCAGCACCATCATCTACTAGTGCTCTCGTACCTAGAGGTAGGCAGGAGCAAAGTACCAGGTCATATGCATCCAGGTCCCAGTACAGTGTTGGCAGTAAGCCAAATCGTCCCCTATGTCCTAAGTGTGGTAGGGCTCATTCGGGTGAGTGTTGGGGTGAGAGGAGGGGGTTTTTTCGGTGTGGTGACATGGGTCACAGAGTTAGATATTGTCCACATGATTGACAAAGGCATCGTGACTATCGCCCTCAAACCCAGACTTAGACTGTTAGTGCTCCAGTTCCAGCGACTCGCCCAGCCCCAGCTCAGGGCGCCTCTTCTAGCAATACTGGCGGGCAGCGCCAGAATAGATTCTATGCTTTACCGTCCCGCTATGAACAGGATGACTCTCCTGATGTTGTTACTGGTATCAGTTTGATGTGTATGCTTTGTTGGATCCTAGATCCAGTTTCTCATATGTTACACCTTTGATTGCTATGAATTTTGAAATGAGTCCTGAGATTATTCCTGAGCCTATCCTAGTTTCTACCCCAGTTGGTGATTCGATTATTGCCCAAAAAATGTATAAAAAGTGTCCTATTACCGTTTCTTTATAGTCTTGTTGGTTGATCTGATTGAGATAGACATGGTAGATTTTGATGTGATTCTGGGTATGGACTGGTTGTATTCTTCTTATGCCTCTATTGATTGTCCGACCCGAGTGGTCAAGTTTCAATTTTCGGGTGCATCCGTGTTTGAGTGGTCTGGGAATTCTGTGTCACCCAAGAGTCATTTTATGTCTTACCTCAAAGCTAAAAAGTTTATTTCCAAGGGGTGTATTTACCATTTGGTTAGAGCCAAAAACACTAAGCCTGAGACTCCAACTCTCCAGTCTATTAAAGTCGTCAATGAGTTTTTTGATGTCTTTTCGGATAATCTCCCAAGGATACCTCCTGATAGAGAGATAGAGTTCGGGATTAATCTTCTTCCCGATACTCAGCACATTTCTATTCCTCCTTACCGTATGGCCCCTACAGAACTTAAGGAGTTGAAAGAGCAACTCAAAGATCTACTAGATAAGGGTTTTATAAGGCCCAGGGTTTCTCCTTGGGGTGCTTCTGTGTTGTTTGTGAGAAAGAAAGATGGCTCTTTGCATATGAGCATTGATTACCGCCAACTGAATAAAGTCACCATCAAAAATAAGTACCTCCTTCCGTGAATAGCTAATTTGTTTGACCAATTGCAAGGTGTAAGTTATTTCTCAGAGATAGACCTTCATTTCGGCTATCATCAACTCAAAGTAAGGGAGTATGACATCTCGAAAACCATTTTTTGAACTCGTTATGGCCATTTTGAGTTTCTTGTTATGTCTTTTGGGTTAACTAATGCCCCAGTAGCTTTCATGGACCTTGTGAATCGAGTGTTTAGATCATATCTGGATATATTTGCCATAGTGTTCATCGATGATATACTGGTGTACTCCCGTAGTGAGGATGAATATTCTGATTATCTCCGAACTGTCTTGCAAACCCTTAGAGATCACAAGTTGTTTGCCAAGTTCAGTAAGTGTGAGTTTTGGCTAAGGTTAGTTGCTTTTTTGGGTCATATAATTTCTTCTGAGGGTATTAGAGTTGATCCCCAAAAGACCAAAGTTGTTAGAAATTGGCCTAGACCTATTTCTCTGATTTATATCCAAAGTTTCTTGGGTTTAGATGGATATTACTGTCGTTTTGTTGAGGGTTTCTCCTCTATAGCGTCTCCTATGACTCGGTTGACCCAAAAGAAAGTGAAGTTCTTGTGGTCCGAATCTTGTCAGAAGAGTTTTCAGGAGTTGAAGACTCGACTCACTTCAGCCCCTGTTTTGACTTTGCCTGATGGTGTTGATGGTTTTGTGGTGTATTGTGATGCTTCGAGAGTTGGGTTCGGTTGCGTATTGATGCAGAAGGGTAAGGTGATAGCTTATGCTTCTAGACAGTTGAAACCCTATGAGAAAAATTATCCCACCCATGACCTTGAGTTGGCTGCTGTTGTGTTTTCTTTGAAAATGTGGAGACACTACTTGTATGGTGTCCATGTTGATGTTTTCACTGATCATAAGAGTCTGTAGTATGTGTTTACCCAGAGAGAATTGAATCTTAGGTAGAGACGATGGTTAGAATTATTAAAGGACTATGATATGAGTGTGTTGTACCATTCGGTCAAGGCCAATATTGTGGCGGATACCCTAAGTAGAGTGTCCATGGGTAGTGTTTCTCATGTGCTAAAAGGTAAGAAAGAGTTGGCTCGTGATGTACATCGTTTAGCTATATTTGGAGTTAGGTTGTTTGACTCTGCTGAAGGTAGTATAGGGGTTCAGAGTAGTTCCGAATCCTCCTTGGTTTCGGAAGTGAAGGAAAAGCAATACTTAGATGCTAGTTTGGTCAGACTGAAGGAGTCAGTCAAGGACCAAAAAGTAGACATTTTCTCCCAAGGGGGAGATGGTATGTTGAGATTGCAGGGTAGATTGTGTGTCTCGAATGTTGATGATCTGAGACAGAGGATTGTGGCAGAAGGGCACGGGGCGCGATATTCTATTCATCTTGGTGCCACCAAGATGTACCAAAACTTGTGAGAAATATATTGGTGGAGTGGCATGAAGAAAGATATAGCAACATTTGTAGCTAAGTATGCAATATGCCAACAGGTTAAGGTTGAACACCAAACACCTGGTGGTATGATGCAAGAGTTTAGTATTCCCACCTGAAAGTGGGAAGAGATAAATATGGACTTCGTGATTGGTTTACCTCCTTTCCGATGCCATCATGATTCCATTTGGGTTGTGGTTGATAGGTTGACTAAGTCTACTCATTTCTTACCTGTTCATACTTCATATACTGCTGAGGATTACGCTAGATCGTATATCCGAGAGCTAGTCAGACTTCATGGAGTTCCCTTGTCTATCAGTTCGGATAGGGGTACTCAGCTCACTTCGCAATTTTGGAAAGCTTTTCAGAAGGGTCTTGGTACCCAAATGCTTTTGAGTTCTGCTTTTCATCCGTAGACCGATGGTCAGGCTGAGCGGACAATCCAGACCTTAGAGGACATGTTGAGAGCTTGTGCACTTGAATGTAAGGGAAGTTAGGATGATCACTTACCGTTGATAGAGTTTGCTTACAATAACAGTTTCCACTCTAGTATTGGCATGGCTCCGTTTGAAGCCTTATATAGAAGGAAATGTAGATCACCCATAGGTTGGTTTGAGATGGGTGAAGCGGCTGTGAGAGGTCCTGATTTGGTATTTGAGGCTATGGAAAAAGTTAAATTGATTACGGAAAGGTTGAAAACTGCGCAGAGTCATCAGAAGTCATATGCGGATGTTAGAAGGAGAGACCTTGAGTTTGAAGTTGGCGACCTAGTGTATCTGAAAATTTCACCCATGAGTGGGGCGAAGAGATTCGGAAAGAAGGGGAAGCTTTTGTATCGATTCACAATGCGATATAACATTTTGAAATCTCATCACTTCATTATTTTCAAGTACCTGAATCTCTCATAAGGTTTTCCTTCTTATTATGATTATTTGCTCCTTATTCTTTTCAAGGATTATTTCATTTGGAACCGATTGGTCTACCACGCTTCATGCATGCATATACTTTGTCCTTTATGAACACAAAATAGGAGCACCTACTGCTTAAATATGAGACGCGTTCGGCATTTGACTTGAATTATCTTTTGAATGAGGATTTGATGATAATTCCTAACATATTTCATAGTTGCTTATAATCTCTCCTTTATGTTAGGAAAACTAACATATATCCTCCATCTTCTTTGAGGAATCCATCTTTATGCATTATTGTAGATTCATTAATCATAAAACGCACATCAAAACTATTAGATGGACAATGTGAGAGAGAATTAATCATAATTTATTAGTTTGATGCATACAAGTACTTTTGTATATAATATTTCAAACCAACACATGAAGTTTTTGTTCTCATTAGCAATGGTTCATCTATTTATCAAAGATATTCTATGCCAAATCAACATTGTCAAGATGAATTGTCTTGATTATACAATCTGAAAATTATGCTTTTAATTCAATTTTATTGAGCAAGAAACTTTATGAATGTCAAACTGCAGGTTGACGATAAATGTACATGTGATCATCTTATTGATGCATCTTTTCAACATATCACATGATAGGTGAACGAGCCCATATTCACTTTCTATAATTTTCAGATTTTAAGGGATTCAATCCTAACATTAGTTGGTCCAACCAACTTATCATGAGAACAAACAACATGAATAATTTTTGAAGAACCTTCGAATTCTTTAGTACATGTCTAATACTCAATATACACATCTTAGGATATCACAATCGGTTATGTCAACGTATGAATTTTTATACTAACAAACTCCAAGTTTACCATGACATGTGTCTTTTGCTTTAGTAAATATCAGATTTACTTTATAAGAATAAACATCATATTTACTACTTCTGAGAAAATTGCAAAATATTTCTTCTCAATAATTCTACCTCTTTCAGAGGTGAGTTGTGATACCATCACAATCAAGTGCACGTTTGTATTGATAAGTTTTACTAAACATTATCACATTCACCCCAGGGAATGGATCTATGCTTATATCAATTAAAATTCTCATTCCCAGGAATGAAATATAATTGTATCTTAAGCCTATCAAATTGTGATAGCTTATAACCTCGTTAAAGATATTGCTAAGTCAAGAGCAAATCGAGGTGTGCATATAATATAGAGAATTTTTCTCTAACATATCTTATAATTGTAATATGTGTGTGAAAATATTATCACTTTTGATGATTATTGTCATATTATCCCTACACGCTTATATCTGTGCATTCAATCACTTGTCTTCTTTCAGACATATTATGCACTGTTACCACATTTCTTTCAAGAATGGAGCAAGTTGTCTACCTTCAAATTCATCATATATTGCTACCATATACACTTCATGAAATAGAGCATATTCAATGGGACTGATTTTATGACTTTTCACCAAATACAGATTATTTTACCTTAGCCATCATAATATCACCAACATGGTGTATTGAGATTCAAACTCAATATCTTATCCATATAAAGTCGTCTTAGGCTATAACTCGATGGAACTTGAACCCAACATCTTATCATCATGGTGCATTGAAACTTTTAACCCAATGCCTTACTCTCTTAATGGGATGAGACTTAAATTCTTCATCATATCTTTTAACAATATTGTTCCTCATGAACAAATTTAAAGTATGAGTGATTCCACACCAATTATTTTTCCTCAAATCCAACAATAATTATATCATTAGTAGCATTAGACAAATAACATAAGAAATTACTAACCTTGAAATTACCTTCAGATTTATAATCTCACCTTATTTGGCAGAATCTCGTGCTACTAACGTGTTATGAAATATAAAGCAGAGAAGAAAAATGGAGAGAGAAGAAAGAGTGATTACTATTTCTCTTGAGAGATTTTTTGATGATTTAATAACAATGAAGGAAAATCCCTTTCTTTATAGGGAAAAACTAAACTTGGGTTTCTAATTTTTTCATAAATAAACATCTACTATTTATGATAAAATAGACATTCATTATATCTGGTAAAATAAACATTCACTATGTATGGTAATACATATAACAACAAGCACCTAGTTGTTAAGACCTTTTCTTAAAAAATCAGATCATTTATACATACTTAAACAAGTTCAGTTTGGATTTGGGACGTAATTGATTGTGTAGTGGCGCTGTCCAAAATCTGATTCAATTACGAAAAGCAAACTTCAACTAGTTTAATTTGGAATCAAGGCATAACATATTGTAGAGAGGGTGTCGTGGTGCAGGATCTGATACATTTATGGGTAACCGTATGAGCGTTTTATTATTCAAAAATCATTGGTTAGGACACCAAGCAGAAAGGTTCACCCCTACACTTTCTGGATCAACATAAATGATTGTTAGTCGAAGTTATCTTGCTGCACAGTATACACTCACTCTAGTGCGTGAAGTATAATAAACAATGTCCAGATTGTGTAAATCAATTCTACAGCCTCTACTAAACAATGTTGTCAAAATAAAATAAATTTAACTGTATAATTGTGTTATACTCATTTTGCCAATCAAGGATTCAGTGTCCATCAGGTAGAAGCAGTCCCCGCCATCATCATACTTGTTTCAAGGCATCATGCAACTGGAGAGTGCTGCACATAACCATGTGGAGCCAGCTACAGTCATTACCCATCTGCCAGTCCATTACGAACATAGTTGTACAGATACTGCAGCACAGCCTCATTGTTATCAGTTGATTGCTTTGCCTGTCAATCTGGGGAAAGGGTCTTGCTTGCTTAAAACTACAACTTTACTTTTGTGAGCAAAGTAACCTTTGACTAGGTTCTTATATATCAAAATGGACATGATGCATTCCACCTGCAACAAAGCATAGAAAGCTCCAGTTATCCAGGACAAAGTATAGGAAGAAGCCTTTATTTTTCTTTCTTTTTTGGGTGCAATGTAAGAAGCCAGTTGAAAGAGGAAATATGAAATCTTGAAACAACCAGCTTTTAAGCGACAAAAAGCTTACCTCATCAACATCCATATCAATTTCAAGCCATTTTAGAGCTCTAACAATTAAGTCTAACTTGATTTGGTGAGCTTTATTCTGATCTTTCTGCTTCTGGATAATATAGCTGTATAACAAATAATACAGTGATTTTAATAATACTCAAAGACAATTAGAAATAAACATTAAAAAAGAAAGGCTAAATACATCGGCGTCCCCTCAAACTGGCCAAAACTTTTCATTTGAACAACTTGAACTAAGGGGGTTGTACGTACCTATTGAACACCTGAACTCGAGCTAAACTGTACCGATTAGATCCCGAAATGACAATCTCCCACAACGATGAGACAAATCAATGAACGATACGTGGAAAATACTAAAATAAAGAATCTGACCAGTTAATTTTCCCCGCCTCCCCCCATGGTCTTCTTCGTCATTGCACTACCACCATAACCACCATCACCCTCCATCTCCAGCAACGTATCAGCAATTTTATAATCACACCATTACTGTGACTCAAGTTCTTAAAATCTGTTCTGAAGTTAAACTTGAGTTCTTAGAAAATAAGTTATCAAAGTTCTCAAGATTAATTCCCAATGTTATTGCCTTAGTTCTTAATGAACTATTCGTTGTTATATTTGTTTCACATTTTTTCTCTCAAAACAGCATCCACCTTTTAGTAAGTCTCGTTAGTAATTATCCAAGTAGTAGTAGCTGACGGAATACTTCAATTTCAAAAAAAGTAGTTGACAGAATACGCCTATCTCCAAAAGACATTTTTAGCTTCATCCTCTGCTTCCTCTCTCTCTACCCCCAAAAAATTATTAGTTACAGTGAGTTCTAAAAAAAACGTTCTTGGTTCTCACGCAGACACCCTGCAGTAACCTCACTTATCACAATTTCTATTCCAAACCCAGAAAGATCGAAATTCTATTCTCAAAAACCACAGTACCTCCATCTAAACTGACCCACAACTTGAAGAAAATCCATCTGAGTCCCACAGATTGGAAAAGATTGTCGGATTTTCCAAAATCGTTAGAACTAGGACTCTGTCTCCACGCGCAACAGTGTTCATTTTCTGATCCTGTTAATTCAGATATTTGTGTGGTTTTAGAAAAACTATTAGATGGAGGTCGAATCAGGTGTTGCAGTAACTCCAGTTAGAGGTAAGTCTAGACGGTGGTGGAGGTGGAGACAGTTGTTATGGTGGCGGCAGATTGATGTTGTAGGAGAAAGACGCTAAAAAGGAAAAAAAGATTAGGGATTTTTACAAACTCAATGGAGAGTGTTACACAGATTGTGCCATGTTAGCAGCGTGCGTGATGGGTATATCTTTTACTAACATCACGTGGTCAATAGGTCGTACCTCATGATCAGGTGTCTAAATGAAAATATTTGGCAATTAGAGGGTGCCGCACATGTTTTCAGCCAAAAACAGAAGTACGACACTTACATCTTCTTTAGTAACCTCTGGTAAACTTGTAGCTCTAGCTTCTCCAAGACAAGATAAACGCCAGACCTTAAGAACCTGGTAACAGGAGTGTTATTGGACATGCAAATATAATGCAGCTCACATATAAAGGAAAAATATACATACTGGTCTTCATGTTCCTGCAAAGCATGTCGAAGAAGTCGTAGATCCCCTCTTCTAAAAGCAAGCACAATGTTGTTGTACTGTAAAAATAAATTCAAAGAGGATAAGGAGAGTGAGATTGCAAAGCATGAAACTCTTGTTTCCTACATCTACTCATCATAAAGTAATCAATCACACATTCAATTCATAAGACATGCACCTCCTGGCATTTAAACACCAAAAAACTACATGGTATTTCCCATGACAGCCACCAATTGATCAAACAGAACAACCATTTCCCCTTCATTCAGTATGAATAAGACGCTTAGGTTTTGTTGTTTGAACACAACGATCTTTCTATAGTGAACAAACTTTTCAGAATTTACCCTCTTCAGATGAATCACTAGCTTTAGAACACACTTGAAAAATCCATAAAAACAAGAAAGAAAGAAAATAAGAGGTTAAGGGCGCAGTGAACTTCACATATGGAACCAAACTTGCTTTTTTGGGGCACAATGAATTTCATATATGGGACCAAACTTCCTTCTTTTCTTTCAAAAATAAGTTGTAAAGGGCAAAACAACAACTTGTTTTAATAGAAGAAAGAGGACTCAGGTGCTTCTCATTGAGCAGTGTTGAGGTATTTCTAAAACAGAAACAGAGCTGATGCAAGCTAATGGTAGAAGTCAACAATTCCTTTAACTTTCCAGGAACAACCTACAAGTAAAAGAGTATGGCACGGGGTACAATTATTTCATGTCACAGAATCCAGGAACAAATGAACCATGAGAATAAATACTAATGAAGGTAGACAAGTATGCCAATTAATAATAGACAAAAAGGGAAAAAAAATAAAGAACAAAGAAGAAGGGCAAAAGCAATTGACATCAAGAAAATTGAAAAAAGAAGAGGGAAAAATAATTTGCATCCAAAGGAGTGGCCTAGGGATCATGAAGTGGGTGAAAACCTATGTTGCTCGAACTCGGCCGTTTTGCCGCTGAACCGTCTCGACACGAGACTGGCACGGGTGCGGACGCTTCCGCCATCTCCGATTCAGTCAAACGATTTCGGACTCGTTGACTAGAAACTTGAGGGGAAACATTGGATAGGCCGGCGAGTTACCTGAAAAAATTCCAACCAACGACTACACTGGCAAACTGTAAAGTTACAAAACAGAAATGACTTTGTCGATGTACCTTGTCGACGTGCCGATGATCGACTGGGTAGGAAGAAACACTAACTGTTTCTCGGCAACGGCGACGGCATTGGCATATGTATTTTTCAGCGACGGCATTGACGCATGTACTTCTTGGCGTTGGTCATTATGTCGGTTCACTAACCAGTTTTATTTAATTGTGTTATATCTAATTTTTTTAAAAAAAATAAAAACAACCAATATACAGCAGTTTTGTTTTTAATAAAAATATTTAATACACGTGGTTTTATAGTGTTTTTAATAAAAAATTCACTACAGTTATGAGTTATGTCGGTTTACACATGCTGAGCAACAAAAGTTCACTGCATGTCGGTTCTTGTGTTTTTTTATCATAACTTTTTTATGATATAAAAATAATTTATATCAATATTTGGTAAATAAATGTAAGTTAAAATTTTGGGAAAAAAGTTCCTAACATTAATACTACTCCTAATTGAAAAGTAAAATTAAAGACAAAAGTAACTAAAATTAGTAAACTACCTAAAATAAATAAATCATAATCCCTATGAGTCAAGGAAAATTAAATTGATTTATAACTCAATATTTATAATATTTAATTTTTTTAACCGTATCCCTGCACCCGTATCCACACTCAGATTCGCACCCCCGAAGCTTAAAATTTATATTTTGACGAATCCGACTCTCGGATCCGCACCCGTCTTAGATACCCGCACCCGAGTCCGAGCAACTTAGGTGAAAACCTTGGAGATCAGGGTTCAAATACAACAGAGACAAAATAACACTAGGTGATTTCTTCCTATCTTCTGATCGGTACCTGTTCTGGTGGGAGGTAGCTAGTACCGGTGGAATAATCGACATGCAAGCAAGCTCGAAGGACACAACCATTATTTATTTTAAAAAAAGAACGTACAAAAAAGGAAAAAAAAATGTTTCACGGATCAAATAGTTGGTATGCCACACTCCAGACACTTTCTTCCTAGAAACCATCCATCTAAGAGGATCAATTTGTTGATGCATTCAAGGTTGAATTTTATTTAAAAGGAAAACGAGAAAGTAAGGTGATTAATAAATTCCGACTTCTTGGAATTTGTGACAGCAGAACCTACAATTTATACTTTATAGAATACTGTCAAATATCATAAAACATTAAAGAGAAGTTCCACATTAAAAAAGTTGAATCAGGGAAGCATCGCTATTAACATATTTGCCATGGGAAATGGAATCACAATCTTGCTGGAATTATTTCCAAAGAATGAAATTTCAAATGCAAGTCACAAAAACTTATATAATTGAATACCAATAACTCTTGTCAGTTGATCCTGAACAGCACTTAATTCATCTCTCTGGCCAGTTCATTTTATAGTAATTTTGTTTTGGGACAATGGCATCCGAACAAGTTCATTGTACAGTAACACCACTACAGAACGCTAGAAGAGAAACTTACCTGACTATATAGGTCTTAACTGCTAACTAAAAGCCTAAATCCGTAGTCGTTGACTAATAGGCTAATCCAAGCTGTTAAACAGTAGCAGCTTTTCCGTGTTACAAGTAAATGATACCTCTTACTCATCCATTAAAGGGTGCATGGTACTTGTTTTCTTTGCATCATTGCATGTTTAAGCACTAAACAACTAAACAACAACAAACCCAGTATATTCCCACAAAGTGGGGTCTGGGGAGGGTAGAGTGTACGCAGTCCATACCACTACCTCTAAAGAGGTAGAGATGTTGTTTCCGATAGACCCCCGGCTCAAGATTAAAGACAGTATACAAAAGCATCAAAAGCACGGAACATGATAAAATAACATAGGTACGACATCCACAGAAGATTGTACATTGCCAACAAAGAACACCAAAGTCCACCTAATTACTGGCTACGACTCATCCACACCCTTAGCCCTCCATCCTAATGTTTTTCCTCCATATCTTCCTATCCAGGGTCATGTCCTTAGTCAACTGTAACTGCTCCATGTCACGTTTAATCACTTCTCTCCAGCATTTCTTCGGTCTACCCCTACCCCACTTGAAACCTTCCAAGGCCAACCTCTCACACCTACGAACTGGGGCATCTGTACCCCTCCTCATTAAGGATGAATACGGATGTCCTGAGCGCTGAGGAGTTGAGAGCATAGGGCAATTAAGGAAGCAAGATAACAGAAATGAGGAGATGATGGAGAAATGAAGATAACTAATCCCTGTTGACCTTTAGAAATGGAATATGCAGCTCTAGTAAGCTATATCAGCAACTTTAATGGATTTTTTTATCAGTAAACTCAGAAACTAGAATGAATTAACTTCAAATGTTAAGAGTCTGAAAGTTAAAAGAAGAAAAGAGAGTTTCACGTCTAGCGCTTAAATTTAATAGACAGCAAACCCTTTCATGAAATCTTTGGGAAGTAAAAAACTTCAATTAGGTTCCATTTCAACAGCATAAGAATCTCATGATGTTCAACTGAAAGAAAAATCAACAGCCATACCTCCTTTAGATTAGCTATTGTGAAGTAAATGCATGCTATTAGTCTATTCTAAAAGAAATCTCAACATTTCAAGATGAATGAATTAAATATGAATGAGAAGACATAAAACACCTCAGTCAAATTGTACTTCTCCAAAAGCGACGTTTTAGGTAAGATGCCGATTGAGAGCTTCACAGGTATCAGATATTTTAGTATCATTCTGAAAAGAAAAGCATAATGTCAATGAGATGAAATCAAAGCAGTCAGTAATAGTGTCTGCTTGCTGTTTGAAAAAAGAAAACCGACAGCGTAAATCCAACATTTATTGCAGAAAAGCAACATCACTGCTGGATATTCATCTTACAATAATCTTTTAACCATTATATCCTTTCACGAGTGCAACATCCGAAATATGACAGGAACCTATACAGACCTTATATTTCTTTCTTTCCAAGGATTGCAATGGTTTAGAGCGTATGATAGCTTATGATCAGCAGCAGAAAAGTTTTCATTGTACACCTCCAACCGCCCAGTATAATACATGTAAGTGACCTTATCCCTAAGAGGAAACTCCTCGAAATCGAAAATGCGGGCAGTTTCAATGCTTCTTGTAACACTTTTACACAGGTGAACTGTTCCGAGCTTGAAATAAATTTTGAAAAGCTGGCAAGTGACGTATAAAGCTCCAACACGTTTTGATCCTTTTCCAGCCAGGACTCCAAACACTTTCATGAGAAATGAGCCAGCACCTTTCAACTTTTCTGGTGTTTTTCCATTAGAAGATAACTCTCTGTCTGCCTACACATTCAAAAACTTACATCAGTCAACTCAACAAACCCTTCTGACATTCCAAATAATAATATATAACAAGAGTAGGCCTTACCCTTTCAGCAAGAATTCTAGTTTCATAGGCAATGACATAAAGGGCTTCCAAAGCCCAAGCTGATTCCCAGTTGCGGAACTCTTGAGTAAACGCACTGCAATATCCACAAAATCAATTTTTTGCCAGGGGAGTGGGGACAGGGGGTAAAGGGAGAAGGGGCACAAGCTAACTAACTTGGCAGCTTTTTCAAAAGCCTGGTAAGATTCAACCAAGTTTGTGAGTCGATAACTTTGTAAAGCACGAAATAGAGGGAGTAATATATCTGCATACTGAGAGTATCTATCAGCTTGTCTGATTACTCTGCTAGCATCCTGTTTTAGACACATGATACACATTAATAATGTATTCTAATTAAGGCGGGGTTTTGCTATCTACAAAAGCATCCATTTATACATCAGACTGCATCTCAAAAACTATCCCATTATGTTACGGTTAGTTAGGTGTAGGAAATATAGCAGTAAAGCAATAAGATGCACAGTGCAATGGAATCATCAATCAAATTGAAGCCCTAAGTCTTAAAAGAAAACTAGAAAGTTATTACCTGGAAGGTGATGAGGGCATCGGATAGAGAAAGGAGAAAAGAAGGGTTTGAAGAGATAGAGAAGATAAGGCAGAGAGACTTGGCGTCTTGAGATGAAACGGCGTCGGAGAAGCGGTTAAGGAAGTCAGTGACTCGTCTGTGAGCTTCTCCCATACTTAAATATGATGATGCCATTCTTCCTCTTGCTTCTTTAGCTATTCCATGAATTCCAATCAAATTTAACCTTTTGGTTTTGCTCGGGAATTGCCGAGGGAGCAGACACCAAAACGGGTTTGCGTCTTTCTCAACTTGGAACAAGAATGGCATCTATAACGGCGTCGTCCCTACTGTTTGCCCAAAATAGTTCTCCGTATATTTTTTTTTTGGTAATAAATTCTCCATATAGCAAAATGGTTTGAACCCACTAAAAAAATACATTTTAAATTCTTTGACCGTTGACCGGATCTACATTGCATTAAAATTGTTGAGTAGGATTTGGAGCATGACTACACGCGTGTATGGGCAAGTGAAGAAATATATTTATATCAAAATAATATTAAAATTAAAAAAAATAAAAAAAGGCAGTCAACTTTTTTTCAATTTTTTTAATTTAAAAATATTTTTAAAAATTAAAAAAATAATAAATTTAAAAATTAAAAAAGGCCACCCCACCCCAGCTTCATCCAGCACCCCCACCCCAGCCCAACCCCGTCCAGCAACCCCACCCACCTTAACCTCGCCCAGCACCTCTTACCCTACCCCAACCCCCATCCAGCCACCCCTTACCCCACCCTAACCCCCATCTAGCCACCTCTCACCCCACCCTTCACCCCCATCCCCCCATCCATCCATGGCTGTCATGGCCATCACCATTAACGTCCCAATTCCCACAGCCCCCAAAGATCTTCTTTCGTCTTCTTTTTCTTCATCATCATATATCCTTGAAGAGGGTCTTTGTTGTGGTTGATATTGTTGTTGTTGTTCATTGTCAAAAAAAAAATTGTTGTTGTTCCTTGAAGAGGGTCTTTACTGTGGTTGATATTGTTGTTGTTGTTCATTGTCAAAAAAAAAAATTGCATATATTCCTGAAGAGGATCTTTGCTATGGTTGATATTGTTGTTCATCATCAAAAAAAAATTATTGGTGTTCCCTGAAGAGGGTCTTTGTTGTGGTTGATATTGTTGTTGTTATTCCTAGTCAAAAAAAAAATGTTGTTGTTTTACTTTTTTAATTTTTTTATTCACTTTCTCAATTTAAATTTTTCATTTTGTTTAGGATTAATTTTGTAACTCTTACAAATTGTTAAAGATATTTAAATAAAAATTAAAAATTCATTATGTTTGTGTATGTGAATTTATAGTTAGAACTTTAAATTAATTGGAGAGAAATTTCAATTATTTAGAATAAATTTGATGTTTAATTAAATTTTTTGTGTTTGTATATTAGAATTTATAGTTGAAAATTTAAATTAATTTAAATAAACAATTTATTGTGTTTGTGTATTAGAATTTCTACAATTTATAAAAAGAATTTATTTAATTAAATTTATTTTAATATTTAATTTTTTATATAGCATTTTAAAAATAACATAAAATTTAATGTAATACTTAAAAATGAGGTGACGGTAGATGTGGCAGCTGACGTGGACATTAAATTTAATGTAATACTCAAAATGACGTGGCAGCTGACGTGGGGCGGCTGTGTTATACACACTGTCAGAGGGGTTTAAAATATTACTTTTTAATGGGTTCAAGGGTCCAGATGAAAAACATTTAATAGAAGTATCCACATTACAAAACAGACATAGTACAAGGGTCCATCAAACTATTTTGCCAATTTTTTTTAAAATAGATTGAAGTACATTAAATGGTCACTGTTAACAACTTTTACTATATTATATAAATATATTAATAAGTAAGGTTTCATAAAAATTAAAAATTTTAATCTTAAAAATAAGATATATAATACTCCATTCATTCCTCTTTATTTGCTCCATTTAGGTTGTGCTTATATTTCTAAATATTCGCTTCTTTAATCTTTTAAGAATAATTTGAATAGAAAGAAGAGTTAGAGGACAACAAATGGCAAACCTGTAATTAAGCTCATCTACAATGTTAAATAATAAATATGTTGAATTCTTGATCATTCTTAAGTTTGCGCAATGGTCTCTCATGTTCTTTTGTCTCCAATTTTTCAAACCATTTCCACTAGCTTTCAAAATTCAAGAGGGATTTTTCAAATCTATTATATTTTATAGGCAAAATAACTTAGTGGACCCTTATACTTGTTCCCATTTATAAAGTGAACACTTTGTACTTAGCCATTTGTCATTTGAACCTCTCAACCCATCAAAATCCAATATTTTGAACCTTTCAACTCAATAAAACTCAATATTTTAAACCCTTATTTGCTTACGTGGCATTAACCTGATGATTTGACAAAATATGTGTAAAACACGCGTGTTTCAGCGTGTGAACCCTATGTTTTGCCTCTAATTTTTTTTAAAAAAAATAATGGTAATTTTTTTTTTAAAAAGCCCTTTTTCTTTATTGCCCTCTCCCTCCCCATCTCCCCCACCCTCGCACCAGTCCCTCTCTACTTATCTCCTCTACCCCACACCAATGTCCCCCACCAGTTCCCCACCTCATTTCCTTTGCCCCACCCTTCATCAGTTCCCCACTTCCCCCCATTTCCCGTCCCCCACCGCTTTCCACACTCCATAACAGAAAAAACATAAAACACACACAGTGACAAGTCTCTTCCATTTCCAATCACGATATACACATACACACAACTTCACAATCAAAGAAGGTACACTTACCATCAGCTTCACCCATTTACTTTCAACTACCATCACCGCCACATCCACCGACGATGATGATGCCTCAATTTTCATTCAAAATTCAATTTTTTCAACTATATCAACTCCAAAATCTCTCATAAAACACCAAAATTCACTGAAAAACAAACAAAATTCAGCAAATCCAATCAAAACCCAGCTCTAATTTTCATCCAAAAATCATTTTTTTCAATTATATCAGCTCCAATTTTCATCCAAAATTCAAATTTTCCAACTATATCAGCTCAAAATCTCTCATAAAACACCAAAATTCACTGAATAACAAATAAAATTCAGCAAATCTGATCAAAATCCAGCTCCAATTTTCATCCAAAAATTAATTTTTTTCAAATATATAAACTCAAAAAAAACTCTCATAAAATACCAAATTTCACACATAACATAGGCGAAGGCACAGTGCCATCATTGAAAGTGGAAATAGAAAGAAGATAGTCCTTGATGAGGAGTCATTAAGACGGTGTCCATTTTTTCGTACCAAATGATGTAAACATTTATGGGAGAAGAAAGAACCGGACCCATAAGGTAATGAAGGTTTACGTGGTTTGAAGAACCTTCAAATTTTTTATTTGATGAAAGTGTTCTTCTTAGGGATAACTTTGGGTTGAAGTATTTCTGGTTTTGGATGTCAAGTACTATTGTTTGTTTTGTCGGAGATCCATGGTTAGATCTAAACTGAATAATAATAACAAAAAATATGAGAAATAAGTTTATATTTTATATTTTTATTTCTATTTTAATATTTAATTTATTATATGGCATTAAAAAATGACGTGGAAGCTGACGTGGAGGCGTTTGTGTTACACACACTGAAAAAGAGTTAAAAATATTGAGTTTTATTGTGTTAAGGGGTTCAGATGATAATTGTATAAGTAGGATTATCCACTTTACAAACTATACCAAGTACAAGGGTCCACCGAGCTATTTTACCTATTTTATATTATAGAATATATTTATTTATTATAGAAGAGTGAGTTGGAGGACGACCAAGGGCAAAATTTTTATTTCATAAAAAATTTAGAATATTTGTTGATATGATATAACTTCAAAACAAAAATTTAAAAGAAAAGTTTTTAAAAAAAGATTGAAGTACATTAAATGGTCAATGTTAAGAACTTTTACTAGCTTGGTGGACCCTTGTACTTGTTCTCGTTTATAAAGTGGACACTTCTACTTAGTCATTTGTCATTTGAACCCCTCAACCCATCAAAATCCAACATTTTGAACCCTTCAACTCAATAAAACTCAATATTTTAAACCCTTATTTGCTTATGTGGCATTAACCTGAAGATTTGGCAAAAATACGTGTAAAACACGCACGTTTCAGCTTGTGAACCCTATGTTTTGCCTTTAATTTTTTTTTAAAAATAATTGTAATTTTCTTACAAAACAGTCCTTCTTCTTCATTTCCCTCCCCCTCCCCATCTCCCCCACCCCCGCACCAGCCCCTCTTTCCCCATCTCCTCCACCCCGTACTAGTATCCCCCCACCAGTTTCCTAACCCCTTTCCTTTGCCCCCACCCTCCAATAGTTCCCTACTTTCCCTACCCCCCACCAATTCTCTCACCCCTTTCCCTATCCCCTACTGCTTTTCACACACCATAACAGAGAAAACATAAAACACACAGTGACGGGTCTCCTTCATTTCCAATCACGATATACACATACACATAACTTCACAATCAAGGGAGGTGCAATTTACCATCACCTTCACCCATTTACTTTCAACTACCACTACCGCCACAGCTGCCGATGATGATAACGCCTCAATTTTCATTCAAAATTCAATTTTTTCAACTATATCAGCTTCAAAATCTCTCAGAAAACACCAAAATTCACTTAAAACAAACAAAATTCAGCAAATCCAATCAAAATCCAGCTTTAATTTTCATCCAAAAATCATTTTTTTCAACTATATCAACTCCAATTTTCATCCAAAATTTAATTTTTCCAACTATATTTGCTTAAAAATCCTTCATAAAACACCAAAATTCACTGAAAAACAAATAAAATTCAGTAAATCTGATCAAAATCCAGCTCCACTTTTCATCCAAAATTTATTTATTTTTAAATATATAAACTCAAAAAACCTCTCATAAAATACCAAATTTTACACATAACATAGGCAAAGGTGCGGTGCGATCATTGAAAGTGAAAACAAAAAGAATAAAGTCCTTGATGAGGAGTTGTTGAGACAGTGTCCATTTTTCATACCAAATGATGTAAATATTTATGGGAGAAGAAAGACCCGGACCCATATGGTAACGAAGGTTTACGAGGTCTGAAAAACCTTAAAATTATTTATTTGATGAAAGTGTTCTTGGGGATAGCTTTGGGTTGAAGTAGTTCTGGTTTTGGATGTCAAGTACTGTTGTTTGTTTTGTTAGAGATCCACGATTAGATCCAAACTGAATAATAATAACAAGAAATATGAGAAATAAGTTTATATTTTATATTTTTATTTCTATTTTAATATTTAAAATTTATTATATGGCATTAAAAAATGATATGGAATTTAATGTAATAATTTAAAAATGACGTGAAAGCTGACGTGGAGGCGGTTGTGTTACACATACTGAAAAAGAGTTAAAAATATTGAGTTTTATTGAGTTGAGGGGTTCAGATGACAAATGTATAAGTGGAGTATCCACTTTACAAATCAGAACAAGTACAAGGGTCCACTGAGCTATTTTGCCTATTTTGTATTATAGAATATATTTATTTATTATAGAAGAGTGACTTGGAGGACGACCAAGGGCAAAATTTTCATTTCAATTTTTTTTAGAATATTTGTTTATATGATATAACTTCAAAACAGATATTTAAAAGATTTTTTTTAAAAGAAGATTGAAGTTGTAACGACCCGAGACTACCCTCTAGTCATTACACAGTTCTTATGATCCCGAGAGACCACAAGCTAACCAATGAGATGGTACTTGTTGTGAGTACTGAATAATATAATCATGAATATAGAAGAATAACTGAAATTCCATGAGGTTTTTATAATGAAATAACTACTGAATTATGTATCTGATAAAAATACTGAAATCTGAATAGTCTGAATAGCCAACTGTAGTTTCTGAAAAGCCTCTAAACTGAATACTATGAGTTGATGGGACAGACCCCAACTAACTCTACAAACTACTAAGATAAAAACATGAAGTAATATAATCTATCCTCAGATGATGAGGACTCACCACTACTACTGTTCTGTTGATAATATGAGAATCTAAGTACGATTTGGGAACTTAGCGTCATCACCTATGATATGAGACATTATAGCATAAAAGAAAAGGTATGCAATAAGTACTTTGAATGTACTGGTATGCTAAATGAGGTAGGCTGATATGCATGGTCTCATGAATAGAAATAATAATAATTAACTGGACATACATGTAAAGCATGGAGTACTAAATAAAGATCATGAAATTTGTAGATACTGAAAATGCTTGAAAATTTGTAAATACTGAGGATGCATGACCAAGCATATAACATGAACTGAGTAAAATCTATAAATTGAAATACTGAGATAACTAAAATCGATATGCTTTGGTCAAACAATACTAAGACTGAATAACTGAGCTGGGACTGTAACTGAGACTATATATGAGACTGTGGAAGGTATCATCTAACCGACATTCCCCAATTTGAGCTAATCGGGGTCCAACCTGTAACTCCAGTTGAAAGGGTGTTAATACCATGCCACGAGTACTAACAATGGTTGTATGGATTCACTAAACTGATATAATTTCCAAAGGACTAAGGGTGTCAAGCCTGAACTGACGAGTGACCCCTATGAGATAGTCAAGCCTAATCTGACGGGTGACTACTCATATCGTACGCTAGCTACGTAGTTCTAGAGTATAGGAACTGCTACTAATGACTCTGCCTAGCTAACGGGAAAACCGCCATCCCTACACTTGCTCGGTGCTAAATCCTACTCCCAACTGAAAGAGACTGAGATACTAAACTATTTTGAGTTGAATAACTGATATCTGACTATTCTGATAATGCTCATAATATAATCTGAAGACTATTCTTTAATGTACTGAGGCTAGACTAACTAAACAACTATGGTTTTCGGGTATTCAATACCCCCAGGACTCAAAACAACAATACTGAAAAGACACTAAAGCTTGAAGGCCATAACATGAAGGCTCTTATTAAATAAATCGCTCTTGTAGGCATTTTATCAAACACTTGAACTTCATAGTTTAGTCAATTCATGGGAATAGTATAAAACTTGAAATAATAGCATGACTTCAATATTTATAACATAAATCATGATCTAATTCAAAGAATAATAATATTAAAACATGGGGGATTCGATAACAACAATAATCTATTAAAGTATGGTATAAAATCAATATTCATGGAAGTTCATGGAGATTCATAGTTTTAAATCACAATTTAATATCATAAATCTTGAAAAGATGATAGATTTGTAACTAAAATGGATACTTGGACTCCATGGATGAAATAAATCCATGGATGAACATCTAACATACCTGGGATGATAAATTTGGAAGGATAGATGGAGAGTTCTTGAGATTTGACCTTGATTCTTGAGAGCTAGAGTATCTTGTTCTTAAAAGAGAAGATTTTTAATTTGAGATAAAGTGAATAATGATGAGTATTTAGGTCAATCAGGGGTTAAATTTTGTGTTTAGGGCGAGTTTGGGGCTTAGAAAAAAGACTCAAATACCATTAAATGAATTTAGAAACACAAGCTGGAAACTGAAATCCCGATTTTTGGCCTTGGCGCGACACGCCACTATCGCGCCAAGCCATTGGAAAAGGGACAACTGGGACTGGACAAATGCCATGATACGCCACCATCGCGATAAGCTTGTGGATGCCAATTTGACCATCTCCACGATGCAGTGATCGGGAAGGACCACTGGAAATTAACAAATGGGAAATTGGCCTACTCCGCGATGCTTCATGATCGCGGAGTCATACTAGAAATCAAAAAATGTCAAATTGACCTATGACGCTATGCTCCAGGATCGCGGACCCTCCCTGGAATTTTCCAAATGGGATATTGTCCTTCTCCGCTATGCGCTAAAGGTTAAAATGATGCGGTTTTGTGACTGAAACTTAAAATCGTCATAACTTCTTACCCGGTAATCGGATTTGGTGAATTTTATATCGTTTGAAAGCTAATTGAATTTCCTACGCAATGGCAGGATTTAAACTGGAAAATAATGAGTGTTTCAAAAATTTCATATACAAATACTCATGTATTGGGACTTAGATTATGCTAGGGAAATACGGGGTGTTACAATATCTCTCCATTGGGATCATTCGTCCCCGAATGAAACTGGTTATGCTGAGAAAACTGATGGACTGAGCTTACACACTGAATATGCATGTCTGATGCATGGAATGCATGACTGAACTGATTCATGAATGCACGACTGACATGAACATGATTTGCAACTGAAATTGAGCATGATTGAGAAATATCTTAAGAAGATTTGGTACCTTATACTGAATTTGGATTTGCGGAGAAGAAATGAGGGTACTTCGTCTGTATATTTGCCTCTGCTTGCCAAGTGGCTCCCTCAACGAACTTATTTTGCCAATGAACTTTGACTATTGGAACTTCTTTGATCCTTAGTCTACGGACTTGATGATCAAGAATTTCGACTGGAACTTTCTCAAAGAAAAGACTGTTCTGAATATCTACACCTTCTAAGGGAACAAATACAGCTGGATCACCAATACACTTTTTCAACAATGAGACATGGCACACTGGGTGTACTGAGTCTAAATATGAAGGAAACTCTATCTCATAAGCTATCTTTCCAAAACGACTGAGGATTCTGAAGGGACTGACATATTGGGGACTAAGTTTCCCTTTCTTGCCGAATCTCCTCACTCCCTTCATGGGAGAGATTTTCAAGAACACAAGATCACTGACCTCAACCTCGAGATCCTTTCTCCTTACATCTGTATATAATTTTTATCGGCTCTGGGCAGCCCTAAGCCTTTCTCTGATCAACTGAACCTTCTCTAACGTATCAAACACTAAGTCAGACCACCCTACTACTGCAGCCTCACCTACTTTAAACCAACCAATTAGAGATCTACATATCCTACCATAAAGAGCCTCAAATAGAGCCATACGGATACTGGAATGATAGCTGTTATTGTATGCGAATCAATCAAAGGCAAATGGTCATCCCAACTACCCTTGAAATCAACAGTGAATAATCTCAACATATCTTCAAGAGTCTGAATGGTCCTTTCTGCTTGACCATCTATTTGAAGGTGAAAAGTTGTATTGGGGTGGACTTGGGTACCAAGACCCTTTTAGAATGCCTTCCATAAGTGAGAGGTAAACTGAGTACCTCTATTTGAGATGATAGATAAGGGAACACCGTACAACCTAACTAACTCTCTGAGATAGAGATTAGCATAGTCCTCGGATGAGTAAGAGGTATGGACTACCAAGAAATAAGTTGATTTGGTCATCCTATCTACAATAACCCAAATAGAGTTATGCTGATGACGGGTACGAGGTAAACCTGTTACAAAGTCCCTGTTTACTTTCTCCTATTTCCACATGGGAATACTGAACTCCTGTATGAACCTACTAGGCTTCTGGTGCTCAATCTTAACTTGCTGGCATGTAGAGCATTTAGCTACAAGCTCTAAAATATCTTTCTTTATCTCACTCCACCAATAGATCTCCCACAAATTGTGGTACATCTTAGTGGCCCCTAGATGAATAGAGTAATACGCACCATGCGCTTCTGCAAGAATTTGTTGCCTCAAATCATCTACACTAGGAACACACAATCTACCCTGACAACGCAAAACACCATCTCTCCTTTGGGAGAAAACCTCCACTTTCTGATCTCTGACTGATTCTTTCAACTTAACTAAACTGGGATCTCTATCATGCTTTTTCTTTACCTCGGAAACTAGAGATGACTTTGAGCTACTCTGCACCCATACACTACCTTCTGCTGAATCGAGTAAACGGATACCTAGTTGGGCAAGCTGATGGACTTCCTAAGCTAACTTCTTCTTACTATTCTCAACATGAGCTACACTACCCATAGACATTCTACTGAGAGCATCAGCCACTACATTGGCCTTTTTCAGATGATATAGAACACTCATGTCATAATTCTTCAATAACTTTAACTACCTTCTCTGATACCTGTTCAAATCTTTCTTAGAGAATACATACTGAAGGCTTTGGTGATCTATGAACATATCTACATGCACCCCATATAAGTAATGCCTCCAAATCTTTAAGGTGAATACTACTGCTGCTAGCTCAAGATCATGAGTCGGATAATTCTTCTCATGAGGCTTAAGATATCTGGAGGCATAGGCTATGACCTTACCTATCTGCATGAGGACATAATCCAAACCTACTCTGGATGTATCACAGTACATAACAAAACCATCTGAACCATCTAGTAGAGTAAGAACTGGGGCTGAGGTGAGTCAAGTCTTTAACTCCTCAAAACCCTTCTCGCATGAATCTGGCCACTAAAACTTAACTTTCTTATGAGTCAATCTAGACATGGGGGATGCAATAGAAAAAAACCCTTCAACAAACCATCGATAATAGCAAGGGGTACGCATTCAGTATTCGGCTTGGTATTTTCATAATTCAGGTTTGGTAATTCGATAATCGGTAAATAAAAGCAGATACCAAATACTATACCATTAAACTTTGGTTCGGTAATTGGTAAATTAAATTTTGGTTTGGTAAGAAATTTGGTATTACTATATTAAAGTTGGACATGCTTATAATGATCCTATTTGGTGATAATAGTGGTGATTTCCAACCAACATTTTGAGAAAAATTCAATTTTGTTTGGTAGTTTTATACCTCTAAATACATAGTTTTACACTAGAAAAAATCAATTTTGTTTGGTCTTGTTACATGTTGATATGTGTGACTCAATTAATGAAACACCTTAAAACCTATGTTATTTTAGTTTGATCCAGCTCCAAGAAGAGTAGAATTGGATGTAACATGAATAATATTCACATTAAACTGGATGTAACACGAACCAAATGTAACGAACTGGATGTAAATATGATGCAAAGTCATAATATTACTTCTTATAAATATGATGGAGAGCAATATATGTTATGTTGTCTGCCAAGTACTGAGTTTTTCGATAATTTCCATCTGCTGTTGACATGTGAACACAAGGATTAAGAAGGCTTGATCAAGTCCCCTTGGTTAAAGCCATATTCCGACCTATGGTAGGAATATTAGAGTTAGACAAGTGCAACCAGCAATGGTGTTATGTATCATGTTATGAAGACTTCTTTTCTGTTGTTCCCTTCCATGCCCTGATTTTTATTCTTAGCGTGATATTTTCATCAAAAGTTGTCATATGTTGGTTGCAAGGAAGTCTGCTGTGTAAAGTTAAGAGTCTACTTTATGTCTATGTTTAATATTCAAAGTTTTCTTGAGCAATATTCACACAAGTATGTGGTCTTTGGAGTATGGACTAGGTGTGTGGCCTATGGGTCACTTAGATATTATTGGATATTTGGGAAATACTAAATACCAAACGATAGTAATATTTTTTACCAATCCCAAACCCAAATACTATAATTTTAAAATTTTACTCCCAAATACCAAATTACCAAATACCAATTACCAAATTTTTCAGTTCGGTATGGTAATTTAGTTTTTGATATTTTATGCCTACCCCTAGTAATAGCCAGCTAAACCCAAGAAACTCTGAATATCTGATGGAGAGATGGGTCTAGGACAGTTTCTTATTGCTTTAGTATTTTGAGGATCAACTCTAATGCCATCACTGGAAATAATATCATCAAGGAATGCTACTGATCTTAGCCATAATTCACACTTACTGAATTTAGCGAACAACTGGTGAGCTCTAAGAGTTTGGAGCACTATGCTGAGATGGTTTGCATGATCGCTTTAGCTATGAGAATAGACAATAATGTCATCAATGAAGACTATGATGGACATGTCCAAGTACTTCTTGAACACTCGGTTCATCAAGTCCATGAAGGCTGCTGGGGCATTTGTAAGATTGAAGTGTATGACTAAAAATTTAAAGTGACCATACCGAGTTTGGAAAGTTGTTTTTGGAATATCACATTCTCTGACTCTAAGCTGATGATAGCTTGATCTGAGGTCTATCTTGGAAAAGTAACTGGCACCCTAAAGTTGGTCAAACAAGTCATCGATTCTAGGAAGTGGATATTTATTCTTGACTGTGACCTTGTTCAACTGGCGGTAGTCTATGCACATTCTAAGAGAATTGTCTTTCTTACGTACGAATAGAACAGGTGCACCCCACGGTGAGACGTTGGGTCTGATGAATCCCTTATCTAAGAGATCCTTCAATTGTTCTTTCAATTCTTTGAGTTTAGTTGGAGCCATTCTGTATGGAGGAATAGATATAGGCTGAGTACCTGGGAGAAGGTCTATTCCGAAGTCGATTTCCTTTTCGGGAGGAACTTCGGGCAGATCTTCAGGAAATATATTTGAGAATTCATTTACTACTAGAACTGACTCAAGAGTAGCAGTTTTTAAGTTAGAGTCTTTGACTCGCACAAGATAGTAAATACACCTCTTCGATATTATTTTTCTCGCTCTAAGGTACAAAATCAACTGGCCCCTAAGAGCTGTGGTACTACCCCTCCATTCAAGGACTGATTCATTTGGGAACTGAAAATGAACTATACTATTTCTATAATCAACTAAGGTATAGCATGAGTGGAGCTAATCTATGCCGAGAATGACATCAAAATCCGTTATCTCTAACTCCACGAGATCAATTGAGGTAACTTTTTTAGATATTGTGATCGGACAATTCCTGTATACTTGTCTAGCTACAATGGAAACACCCACTGGAGTATACATTGAAAAGGGCTCTACTAGGGTTTTGGGACTGACTCCGAAGTTGACGGCTATATATGGAGTTAGAAAAGAAAGAAAAGCTCCAGGGTTTAGTAAAGCACAAACATGTAAGTGAAAGACTTACAACGTACCAGTAACTGCACCAGGAGATCTTGGCGGAATTGAAGAGCATATAATCTGTTTAGATGCTGACCATCGGTAGTACTAGAAGCGGCACCCTACCGAGTTGGGCGGCCGAATGGAACTGATGAATGATGGGACTTGCCCTATTGACGTGCATCCCTACCTTTCTGAGCAACTACCCGACACTCTTGAATCTGATGGCCTGGATTGCCACACCCGAAGCACACATCACTACCTTCTTTACACTCACCCTAATGGTGTCTGACACACTTTTGACATAAAGGATTGGTCTGAGCACTGCTAACACTGACCTGGGACTTAGATCCTGGTGCCCTATCCCTATTGTTGTTTCTGAATTTGGGTACTAGGCACTAGATCAAGAAGGTACTGAGGCTGAAGACCTCTAATGGAACTGAGGATGGTTACCACCTTCTGACTTTGGTTGATTGAAATTAAAACTACCCGTCCTAGCTCTCTTGTTTCCTCTCTCCCTCTCATTAATCTTTTGCTCCTCTATCTGTTGAGCATGGACCATCAGCCTAGACAAATCTATCTCACTAATTAGCATTGTGGTCCTACACTTCTTAGCCACACTATCAGACACACCAGACATAAACTTACTCATCTTGGACCTACTGTTAGCTACCACATAAGGAGCATATCTAGCTAACTCAGTGAAATTGAGATAATACTCCCTCACACTCATGTTTCCTTGCCTCGAATTAATCAATTTTAACACCTTGGCCTCCCTCAACTCTAATGGAAAGAACCTGTCCAAGAAAGCTGTGGCAAACTCTTCCCATTCTATAGGCCCTACATCAACACCTCTATCAACTTTCCACTGCTTAAACTAAGTATGGGCTACATCCTGTGATATGCAACCAACTCAGCACTCTGACTAGACGTCACCCCTATAGCATCCGTGACCTTCTGAAATATATCTAAGAATTTTTATGGATCCTCTTCAGACTTGGATCCCGTGAAAGAAGGAGGATTCATCCTGGTGAAATCCTGAATTCGGGTTGCAGCAGTATCGGCCACTGGGTTGGTTGGAACAACGGCTGGCTATTCATTCTATACTACTATGGAGTTTGCTAGAGTAGTGAACGCAGCCCTGAATACTGTGTGAGAGACATGCTCATCCAGAGGATCTGCCTGGACGGGCTGATGGGCTGGCTGAGTTCCTGTTCTTCTTTCGTTCTTCTTAGGAGGCATGTTCTGTAAATGAAAGGAGGAAACAGATTAGACTGAGAGTTTAACTTGATCTCATGCTCAATTGTATGATATGAATACTTGAAAGAAGGGAAACTTTTCCTAAATTCCTTGTAGCCTCTCGTCCATAAGTGTGGCGTGCTACACACCTATGCACAAGACTCTACTCAATGCGGATTTAAGACTTCCTAGGACACTTTAAAACCTTAGGCTCTAATACTATGTTTGTAACAACCCGAGATTGCTCCCTAGTCATTACACGGTGCTTACGGTCCCGAAAGACCATAAGCAAACCCATGAGCTGGTACCTGCTGTGAACACTGAATAATATATTCATGAATGTGGAAGAATAACTGAAATGCCATAAGGTTTTAATAATAAAATAACTACTGAATTATGAATCTGATAAAAATACTAAAATCTGAACAGTCTGAATAGCTAACTATAGTGTCTGAAAAACCTCTAAACTGAATACTGTGAGTTGATGGGACAGGCCCCAACTAACTCTACTAACTATTGAGATAAAAACATGAAGTAATATAATCTGTACTTGGAGGATGAGGACTCACCACTACTACTGTACTGTTGATAATCTGAAAATCTAGGTGCGATCCGGGAACTGAGCGTCAACACCTATGATATGAGACATCATAGCGCAAAAGAAATTGTATGCGATCAGTACTTTGAAAGTATTGGTATGCCAAATGAGGTAGGCTGATATGGATGGTCTCATAAATAGAAATAATAATAACTAATTGGACATACATGTAAAGCATGGAGTACTAAATAAAGAACATGGAATCTGTAGATACTGAAAATGCATTAAAATTTATAAATACTGAGGATACATGACCAAGCATATAACATGAACTAAGTACAATATGTAAATTAAAATACTGAGATAACTGAAATCGGTATGGTTTGGTCAAACAATACTAAGACTGAATAACTAAGATGGGACTGTAACTGAGACTATATCTAAGACTGTATCTGAGACAGTGGGAGGTATCATCTAACCGACATTCCCTAATTTGAGCTAATCGGGGTCCACCCTATAACCCTAGTTGGAAGGGTATTAATACCATGCCATGGGTACTAACAATGGTTGTGTGGATCCACTAAACTGATATAATTTCCAAAGGACTAAGGGTGTCAAACCTGAACTGACGGGTAACCCCTATGAGATAGTCAAGCCTAATCTGATGGGTGACTACTCATATCCTATGTTAGCTACATAGTTCTGGAGTATAGGGACTGCTACTATCGATTGCCTATTTAACGGGAAAGCCGCCATCCCTACACTCACTCGGTGCTAAATCCTACTCCCAACTGAAAGAGACTGAGATACTAAACTATTTTGAGTTGAATGACTGATATCTGACTATTCTGACAATGCTCATAATATAATCTGAAGATTATTCTGTAATGTACTGAGACTAGACTAAATAAACAACTATGGTTTTTGGGTATTCAATACCCCCAGGACTCAAAACAACAATACTGAAAAGACACTAAAGCTTGAAGGCCACAACATGAAGACTCTTATTAAATAAATCACTCTTGTAGGAATTTTATCAAACACTTGTACTTCATAGCTTAGTCAATTCATGGGAATAGTATAAAACTTGAAATAATAGCATGACTACAATATTTATAACACTAAATCATGATCTAATCCAAAGAATGACAATCTTAAAACATGGGGGATTTGATAACAACGATAATTCCATTAATGTATGATATAAAATCAATATTCATGGAAGTTCATGAAGATTCATAGTTTTAAATCACAATTTAATATCATAAATCTTGAAAAGATGATAGATTTGTAATTAAAACAGATACTTGGACTCCATGGATGAACATATAACATACCTGGGATGATAAATTTGGAAGGATTGATGGAGAGTTCTTAAGATTTGACCTTGATTCTTGAGAGCTAAGGTTTCTTGTTCTTAAAAGAGGAAATTTTTAATTTGAGAGAAAGTGAATAATGATGAGTATTTAGGTCAATTAAGGGTTAAATTTTGTGTTTAAGGCAAGTTTAGGTCTTAGAAAAAAGACCCAAATACCCTTAAATGAATTTAAAAACACAAGCTGGAAACTAAAATCCTAATTTTTAGCCTTGGCGCGACGTGCCATTATCGCCCCAAGCCACTGGAAAAGGGATAACTGGACCTGGTCAAATGTCGCAATGCGTCACCATCGCGGTAAGCCTGTGGATGAAAATTTGGCCATCTCCGTGACGTGCCATGATCGCGGAGGCCCATTGGAAATTGACAAACGGGAAATTGGACTGCTCCACAATGTGCCATGATTGCGGAGTCACACTAGAAATTGACAAATGTCAAATTAACCTATGACGCTATGCGTCAGGATTACGAATCCTCACTGGAATTGGCCAAATGGGAGATATGCCTTCTCCGCGACGCGCTAAAGGTTAAAATGACAGGGTTTTGGGACTGAAACTTAAAATCACCATATCTTTTTACCCAGTTATCGGATTTGGGCAAATTTTATATCGTTAGAAAGCTAATTGAATTTTATACGCAATGGCAAGATCTAAACTGAAAAATAATGAGTGTTTCAAAAATTTCATATACAAATACTCATGTATTGGGACTTAGATTATGCTAGGGAAATACAGGGTGTTACAGAAGTACATTAAATGGTCAGTGTTAAGAACTTTTACTATATTATATAAATATATTTAGAAGTAAGCTTTCATAAAAATTGAAGTTTTGTAATCTTAAAAAGAAGATATATAATACTCCATTCATTTCTCTTTATTTGCTCCATTTGCTGACAGGTTAAGATGTCTCAACCTACGCTGGCTACGTAGTTCTAGAACACAAGGATGACTACTAAGAATCACACCCTGAACTGGCGGGTGAGTTCCCATCCTTAGGTTTACTTGGTGCTAACCTCTACTCCCATCTGGAGGGACTGGACAGGAATAAATGACTGTGCATGACTTAATCTTACTGAATTCCGTTGACTTGCGGAATGTTGCTGATATCTGAAAACTGACTAAGATCATGAGGTTTTCCTGAGTAACATGACTGACTGAAGTCTATGGAATCATAGATTGAGTTTGGATATCGTAAAACATGACATGGATCTAGGCACATAGCTATAGTTTTCGGGTATATGTACCCCCAAGACTCAATGGAAGAAAACTAACACACATGACTGATTTAATCATAGGAGTAGAGTCCATAATTTGTAATATCATAAGAAGGGATCTCATACTAAGAATGGTTATCAACAATGTATTGCATGGAAAGGATTTCATGTCACATGGAAGTACTTGCACAATATTAATATCATGTTCATTGCCTAATCATATTGGCAGCACATACCAATAGCATGGAAGTTCATGTGGATTGCATGGTTATCATACATCTTGTTCATAAGTAGGATTTGCACGTAAACATAGCATAATATCATAAGAATAGTTCATGAGTATTCCAACAACATTTAGAAGGCACATTATCAACATAGAAGTCATTGGAACGTAAGGGCATATCATGAATCCTTAACTTAGTCACAATTTAGCTATATTGCATGATTTCTAGTTTCTTAGGTATTTTATCAAACATCTTACATGCACATCTTAAGCATAGGTGAAATCATCAAATTATACATCATGAACAACCAAATTTACATGTTTCCAACTCATATGATATCATGAAATTTAAAAAAGCATATAAAGATTCCATCTTGGGAATCACCCAATATCAACAACATGATCATCAGCACCCAACAATATAAAAATCATACTTTATAATGAAAAAGAGGGTTTTTGAGCTTTATGGATGAAAGTGATCCATAAATAAACTCACACATACCTTAGAAGGAAAATTCTTGATGATTGATGGAGCAATTTCCTTGAAATCGGATCTTCAAGATTAGTTACACAATCCTAGTTGTTTTTCTCTTTTAGTGCTCTTGGATGATGAGATTTGAGATGATAATAGGGTTGTAATATGTTTAAAAGCTATATATTTTGTAGGGTTAAGTTTAGGGACGTGTAAGGAGTGTTAAAAGACTTAATTACCCTTAAAACAACTCAAAACAGTGTGTTTTTGGCACCTGGAACTGACTTAGGCGATGCCCAAGTGATTGCCTAAGCTAGGTTGGGCGGCGCCTAACCAATCCCTATGCTTGGGTTGGGTGGCGTTTTACCAATAGCCTATGCTTACTGTCTCTCACAAAAATAGGCATAACTTTTTGCTCGGGTATTGGATTAAGGTGAAATTGGTATCGTTGGAAAGCTAATTTGATTCTCTATAATTTGGTGGGTCTAAATAAGACAAAATACCACATTAACATCGAGTTATACTCATTCAAAGATAAACTTTGCAAAATCGAACACTAAAACTTGATGGATTCAAAAACTCTTAGCTTGTATTACCTTAAGTGACCCATATGAACATGCTTAATGCATCATAAGCTATCCTATCACTAGGATATTCATTGTAAGTCATGTACTCAAGTATGAATCATAGGATAGGAGATTTCATAGGTAGGAATACTTATCCACTTCCTAGCTTAGAATCATGTAGGGTATTACAATATCTCCCCTTGGAAACATTCATCCTCGAATGAGAATTTACTGAGAAGTGATACAACACAATAGAACCTGAACTGAACATGAAGAACTAAAACTTGATCTCATGACTGACATGCTAAACATACTAAACTCGTGCATATCTAATGCACAGACAACTGACACATGAATGCATAACTGAGTATGAAACGATTTATAGGTACCAAGTTTATACTAGAAACATGAATGTAAAACTGAATAAGATTAAGGAGAACTGTTGCCTTGAGCTTGATCTGAATTGGCAGGGAAGAGGTGAGGATACTTGGTATGCATATCTTCTTCTGATTCCTAAGTAGCTCTCTCTTGAGACTGATCTTGCCAAAGAACCTTGCCTAGAGGGACTTCTTTGTTCCTCAATATATGAGTCTGATAATCTAAGATTTAGACTGGAATCTCTTCATAAAAGAGGCTGTTCTGAATGTTAATGCTCTGAATAGGGACAACAACTGCTGGGTCTCCTATGCACTTCTTTAGCAAAGAGACATGGAATACAGGGTGGATTGAGGCTAGATCTGAAGGCAGCTCAAGCTCATAAGCTACCTTGCTGAAGCGACAAAGAATTCTGAAGGGACCGACATATCGAGGACTGAGTTTCCCTTTCTTGCAGAACCTCTTTACTCCCTTCATGGGAGATATCTAAGGATAGACATAGTCATTGACCTCGAACTCGAGATTCTTTCTATGAACATCTGCATAGGACTTCTGTCGGCTCTGAGAAGCCCAAAGTCTCTCTCTGATCAACTAAACTTTCTCTAAGGCATCGAATACTAAGTTCACACCTATGATTAAGGCCTCACTAACTTTGAACCAACCAATCCGAGATCTACATCTCCTACCATAGAGAGCTTCGAATGGAGCCATCAGAATACTAAAATAATATCTATTGTTGTATGTAAACTCAATCAAAGGTAAGTGGTCATCCCAGCTTCCCTTAAAGTAAATTGCATACGCCCTTAGCATATTTTTCAAGAGTCTAAATGGTCCTCTCTCTGCTTGACCATCTATCTCAGGATGAAATGTTGCGCTAAGACCCTTTTGGAACGCTTTCCAAAAGTAAGAAGTGAACTGGGTACCTCAGTATGAGATAATAGATAGTGGAACACCGTGTAAACTGACTAACTCCCCGATATAGAGTTTGTCATAATCCTTGACGGAATTCGAGTGATATATCCAGCGTCTGATGTTCGTACAGCAGTATCCACAACTCCTTTACGGGCTCCGTAGCAAGAAATGATGTATTCTGTTAAAGAGAGTCCTTCGCACAAATTGCTTTGAATAGGTAAATCAATCATTTGTCCTTGAGGATCCGACATTAATCCTCTCATACCTACTAATTGATGTACCTGAGATGCATTTCCTCTAGCTCCCGAGAAAGACATTATATGAACTGGATTAAAAGGGTCAGTCATCCTAAAATTCGGATTCATTTCTTGTCACATAAGGAGTACAAATAGGAAGGAAATGAGCTGACTTGGTCATTCTATCTATAATGACCCAGACTGAATCATGCTGATGACGAGTTCTAGGCAAACCCGTCACGAAGTCCATGTTAACTTCTTCCCACTTCCAAGTAGGAATGGTGAACACTTGCATGGAACTACTAGGTTTCTGATGCTCTATCTTAACCTGCTGACATATAGAGCACTTAGCCACAAACTCTGCAATATCTCTCTTCATTCCACTCCACCAATAGATCTCCCGCATATCACATTACATCTTAGTGGCCCCTGGATGAATAGAGTATCGCGCACCATGCATGACTACAAGTATTCGCTTCCTCAATTCATCTACACCTAGAACACATAGATGACCCTGACAATGAAGAACACCATCTCCCCCTTGGGAGAAAACCTCGACTTTCTAATTCTGAACTGACTCTTTGATCTTGACAAGGCTAGGATCCCTATATTGTTTCTCTTTCACCTCAAAAACTAGAGATAACTTTGAAACACTATGAACACATACACCTCCCTCTGAAGAATCGACTAAACGAATGCCTAGTCTGGTAAGCTGATGGATCTCTTGAGCCATATTTTTCTTACTATCCTTAACGTGAGAAATACTACCCATGGAGAGTCAACTGAGAGCGTTGACCATAACATTAGCCTTGCCCGGATGATAAACAACACTCATGTCATAATCTTTCAAGAGCTCTAACCACCTTCTCTGGCGAAGATTGAGATCTTTCTGGGAAAAGACATACTAGAGGCTTTTATGGTCTGTGAAGACATCTACATGAACTCCATAGAGATAATACCTCTAAATCTTTAATGCAAAAACTACCACTGCTAACTCAAGATCATGAGTAGGATAATTCTTCTCATGTGGCTTTAAGTGTCTGAAGGCGTACTCTATGACCTTACCATGCTGCATGAGGACACAACCTCAACCCACTGGACGCATCATAATAGACTACAAAATCGTCTGAACCATCTGGAATAGCTAGAACTAGAGCGGGGGTGAGTCGAGTCTTCAACTCTTGAAAGCTCTTCTCACATGAATCTAACCACTGAAACTTAATCTTCTTCTGAGTCAATCTGGACATGGGAGATGCAATAGAAGAAAATCCCTCGACAAACCATCTTTAATAGATAGTCAAACCCAAGAAACTCCTAATATCTAATGGAGATACGGGTCTGGGCTAGTTTATTACTGCCTCAGTTTTCTAAGGATCTACTCTAATGCTATCACCGGAAACAATATGGACAAGGAATGCTACTGATCTTAGCCAAAATTCGCATTTGCTGAACTTAGCGAATAACTGCTGATCCCTGAGACTCTGAAGAACAATCCTGAGATGGTCTGCATGATCACGCTTTGTGCGAGAATAGACCAGAATATCATCTATAAAGACTATGACAAATATGTCCAAGTACTGCTTGAACACACAATTCATAAAATCCATAAAAGCTATAGGGGCTTTGGTAAGACCAAATGTCATGACTAAAAATTTGAAGTGACCATACCGAGTACGAAAAGCTGCCTTTAAAATGTCACATTCTCTAACCCTGATCTGATGATATCCTGATCTGAGGTCTATCTTAGAGAAGTAACTTAAACCCTGAAGTTGGTCGAATAGATCGTCAATCCTAGGAAGAGGATATCTGTTCTTGATTGTGACCTTGTTGAGTTGACGGTAATCAATACACATCCTGAGAGAATTGTCTTTCTTACATACGAATAATACTGGCGCACCCCATGGGGAAATGCTGAGTCTAATGAATCCTTTATCTAAGAGATCCTTCAACTGATCTTTCAGTTCCTTGAGTTTTGCTGGTGCCATTCTGTATAGCAGAATAGAAATAGGTTGAGTATCCGGAAGAAGGTCTATGCCGAAGTCTATTTCCCTTTTGGGAGAAATACCTAGAAGATCTTCGACAAAAATATCTGAGTATTCATTAACAACAGGGACTGTTTCGAGGCTGGGATATTCAGAAATGGAATCTTTAACATGTACGAGATAATACACACACCCTTTAGAAATCATTTGCCTTGCCCGAAGGTAGGAAATAAGTTGACCCCTGAACACTGAAATGCTACCCTTCCACTTTAGGATGGGCTCATTCGGGAACTAAAACTAAACTATCTTATTTCTGCAATCGACTGTGGCATAGCAGGAATAAAGCCAATCCATGCTGAGAATGACATCAAAATCAGTCATCTCTAACTCCACTAAATCTGCTAACATAGATTTCTGAGATATCATAACCAGGCAGTTCTTGTATACCCACTGAGCTATGATGGTTTTACCCATTAGGGTAGAGATTGAGAAGGGCTCTGCTAGGACTTTAGGAATATTTCCGAAATTGCCTGCTATGTATGGAGTAACAAAAGACAAAGATGCACCTGGGTATAGCAAAGCATAAACATGAACATGGAAAATCTGTAACGTACTAGTAACGACATCAGGAGAATTTTCCTGATCCTGCTAGGACTGAAGAGCATAGAGTCTATTTGGGCGTTGCCCACTGGTAGCATTGGAAATCGCACCCTACTGGTTTGGGCGACTGGACTGAGCTGTAGAATGATTTTTCTGACCCTGAAGACTTGACTACAGACACTCCCTAATCCTATGGCCTGGCTTGCCATAACCAGAACAGACATCACTATCGGCTCTGCAAATGCCCTTGTGGTTCCTACCACAAGTTTGACAAAGGGGATTCATTCGAACACTGCTAACACTACCCTGAGATTTAGAGCATGGCGCTTTATTTGTATTGCCGACTCTAAACTTTGGCACTGGAGCGCTGGCAGAGAAAGGAGCTAGAACGACTGACTTAGAGAGAAATTGTGAACAGTTTTGTCCATCTGACTTGGGGTGAGAAAATTTGAAATTACCTGACCTTGGTCTCTTGTTCTGCCTCTTTCTAGTCTTAAAAATCTACTCTTCTACTTGCTGGGCATGGGTCATGAGTCTAGCTAAGGTCATATCACCGATCAGCATCACAGACCTACACTTATTTACCACACTATCGTTGACCCCTGATATGAACTTGCTCATCTTAGCTCTATTTTCTGCAACCACATGAGGAGCATACCTGGATAGCTGAGTAAATCTGAGAGAATACTCCCTAACTATCATATTCTCCTACCTGAGGTTGATAAACTCTAGAACTTTGGCTTCCCTCAGCTCTTGGGGAAAGAACCTGTCTAAGAAGGCTGTGACAAATTCCTCCCACTCAATAGGGCTTGTATCATCTAACCTCTCAGACTTCCACTGTTTGTACCAATCATGAGAAACATCTTGTAACTGGTAGGCGGCTAACTCAGAACTCTCAATAGAAGTAACACCTATGATGTAGATGACCTTCTGGACATGGTCAATGAACTCCTGAGGGTCCTTATCAGACTTAGACCTATGGAAAGATGGAGGGTTCATCCAAGTGAAGTCCGGAAACCTAGCTTCTTTAGTATTGGCCAATGGCTTCGCCAGAATGAATGGTGGCCATTTAGTCTATGCAGCCATGGACTGAGAAAGTGTGGTAAATGCCGCTCTAAACTCCACATGGGAAATATGTTCTCCTAAAGGATCTTTGGGCTGAGGAGCTGGCAGGTTTCTTATCTTTGGGGCTATGGTCCGGAATAAGAGAAGAATGGATTAGACTGAGAGTTTAACTTGTGATTATGCTCACTAGCATGACATTAATAATAAAGAAAGGGGACTATTCCTTAAACATCTTATAGCCTCCCTCACATAAATGTGGCGTGCAACACACCCATGTATAAGACCCTACTAGATGTGGCTTTCAGACTTCTTAGGACTCTATTGAACCTTAGTCTCTGATACTAAGTTTTTAACACCCCGATTCGCTGAACCGGAATGCAACAAGGTGCTCATGACCCTGAGGGACCATAAGCTAACCCATGACTGATATCTGTACCTATATACTACAAATCATGATATAATAATATGGAATACATAGAATTGTAATGCCATAAGGTTCAACTAAATAAAACCATGTGGGTGAAAATACCTAAAACAACTCAATCTGAACATAAATATGAAAGCCTCTAAACTACCTAAATAAGGAGTTGAAGGAACATGTCTCCGACTAACTCCGTAAAACTGAACTAAAGAAATAATTAAATGAATCAAATCATATTATCCTCGAATCAATGAGGACTCACTGTGTCTCTGCGACTGGAATGCTACCGCTACTGCTGGGCTGGATCTCGTATCACAGAACCTATGGTGTAATATGAGAAGAAAGCACTATAGCGAAAATGCGTCAGTGCAACTGGAGTACTGAGTATACGAGGAAGGTAGGCCAAAAATAAAGGGTTTCATGCATGAACAACACTGACTGACTAATATGAACGTGGGAGTGCAAACACATATATATAAAATTGGGATCGTGAATACGTGATAGAAAGATCTGTAAGCTAATACATGGTTTACTGATAAATGTCATGAATAATACTAAAACTGATAACATGGATGACTATATCTGACAGTCCTGTATATACTAAAATCTGAATAATGCCCTGAGTTCTTTTACTGAGACTGATACTGAAACTGTGGGAAGTAGTGTTTAACCGATATGCCCCATGTATGCTGTTATGGCTAAGCTGGGTTCCAATCTCCTCCCCGAATGGAGGGGTTTCAATACCGTGCCACGGGTAAGGACAGCCTGTGAGTGACCCTTATTTGGCGGGTACTCAGCGAGAATGGTGGGAACCCTAAACTGACGGGTTAAGCCACCTCATCAAACCTAATCTGACGGGTTAAGATGTCTCAACCTACGCTGGCTACGTAGTTCTGGAACACAAGGATGACTACTAAGAATCACACCCTAAACTAGCGGGTGAGTTCCCATCCTTGGGTTTACTTGGTGCTAACCTCTACTCCCATCTGGAGGGACTGGACATGAATAACTGACTGTGCATGACTTAATCTTATTGAATTTCATTGACTGGCGGAATGTTACTGATATCTGACAGCTGACTAAGATCATGAGGTTTTCCTGAGTCACATAAATGACTGAAGTCTATGGAATCATAGATTGAGTTCAGATATCATGAAACATGACATTGATCTAGGCACACAACTATAGGTTTTGGGTACAAGTACCCCCAGGACTCGATGGAAGGAAACTAACACACATGACTGACTTGATGATAAGAGTAGAGTCCATAATTTATAATATCATAAGTAGGGATCTCATAGTAAGCATGGTTATCAACAATGTATTGCATGGAAAGGATTTCATATCACATGGAAGTACTTGCACAATCTTAATATCATGTTCATTGCATAATCATATTGGCAACACATACCAATAGCATGGAAGTTCATGTAGATTGCATGGTTATCATCCATCTTGTTCATACGTAGGATTTTCAAGTAAACATAGCATAATCTTATTAGAATAGTTCATGAGTATTCCAGCAACATTTTCAAGGCACATTATCAACATAGAAGTCATTGGAACGTAAGGGCATATCATGAATCCTTCACTTAGTCACAATTTAGCTATATTGCATGATTTCTAGTTTCTTAGGCATTTTATCAAACACCTTACATTCACATCTTAAGCATAGGTGAAATCATCAAATTATACATCATGAACAACCAAATTTATATGTTTCCAACTCAGATGATATCATGAAATTCAAAAAAAGCATATAAAGATTCCATCTTGGGAAGCACCTAATATCAACAACATGATCATCAATACCCAACAATATAGAAATCATACTTTATAATGAAAAATAGGGTTTTTGAGCTTTATGGATGAAAGGGATCCATAAATCAACTCACGCATACCTTAGAAGGAAGATTCTTGATGATTGACGGAGGAATTTCCTTGAAATTGGATCTTCAAGCTTAGTTACACAACCCTAATTGTTTTTCTCTTTTAGTGCTCTTGGATAATGAGCTTTGAGATGATAATAGGGTTGTAATATGTTTAGAATCTATATATTTTGTAGGGTTAAGTTTAGGGACGTATAAGGAGTGTTAAAAGACTTAATTACTCTTAAAATAACTCAAAACCAAGTGTTTTTGTCACTTGGAACTAACTTAGGTGGCACCCAAGTGATGCCTAAGCTAGGTTGGGCGGCGCCTAACCAATCGCCTATGCTTGGGTTGGGCGGCGCCTAACCAATCACCTATGCTTACTGTCTCTCAGGAAAATAGGCATAACTTTTTGCTCGGCTATTGGATTAAGATGAAATTGGTATCATTGGAAAGCTAATTCGATTCTATACAATTTGGTGGGTCTAAATCTGCCAAAATACCACATTAAAATTGAGTTATATTTGTTCAAAGATTACCCTTGAAAAATCAAACACTAAAACTTGATGGATTCAAAAACTCTTAGCTTGTATTACCTTAAGTGACCCATATGAACATGCTTAATGCATCATAAGCTATCCTATCACTAGGATATTCATTGTAAGTCATGTACTAAAGTATGAATCACAGGATAGGAGATTTCATACGTAGGAATACTTATCCACTTCCTATCTTAGAAACATGCGGGGTATTACAGTGCACCAGATTTTTTTAAGTCCAAAACGGACTTTGACAGGGTGCCTGAGATTCGTTTAGAATACAATATACGCAAATAAACTATGAACCACATGAATTCTACACTCCCAACTCAATGGTAAATCAAAATTTCAAAAAAATATTATTTTCACAAAGTGAACCCCTGAAATCCAGAATTAAAATTTTCCAAAATGAGGGTCAAAATGAGATTTAAAATCATAAAAACACACCAACCATGTTACTACCCTAAAAGCATTATTTTGGATCTACTGGCATAGTCTGTTCAACTATCTATTGTATGGATTAAAAGATAACCCCAGAAGTCCAAAATAAGGCTCTCAAGGCATCCAAAAACCACAATTTCACACAAATGGTATAAAAATGCATCAAAAACTATGTCAATCATCGCCACACCCCAGAAATACCACAATGCAACTACAGAGAAAGGTAAAATAGTCAAATCATATAAAATCACAAATTTCATGACCTTACCATATTTTGGGGGATTTATTTTGTGTATTTAATCCTTTCCCTTTCTTATAAATCATATATATATATATATATAAAGAGAGAGAGAGAGATTATATTACTTACCTAGTTGAATATTATTATTGTCTTATTCTTATTTTCTTATCTTTCACCTGCTAGCTGATGATAGGCGAATTTACACGCCTATAGTGCTATATTTTACCCATATTTTAGCTAAGTTTTGAGGACAAAATACATAATTCATGCACTTTTAGTCCTTTTTCCTGTAAGTGAGCTAACAAACGTGATTAGCAAGTTTTCAGGTATAAATGATGCAGATTTTAGCATTTTATGGAGAACTTGACGCCAAAGAAAGCTTCACGAAAGAAGGAAGGGAAAGCTTGGACGCCAAGGACCAAAAGTGACGCATAGGAAACCTGTCCCGGGCAAAAACAATAATTCTAAAGACTTTGGAGGTTAGCAGTAACTTATTAGGATTAGGATAATGATGCAGTATCCTAGTAGGATTGGGATAAGTAATGCAGTAGCTTAGTAGGAATAGGATATGGGTGTTATAAATACCCTATTTTGCTAGAGATTTTAATTCATTCCTCACAATTCACCCATTCATCCACCCATTCCATCAATTCCCATCCATCCACCATCCACCTATCCATCAAAACAATTCTCTTTATTAATTCATTGTTGACATTATTTTTCATCTATTCGACTTTTAATTTTACAACAAGAGAATCGCTATTTTGCAACGAATTCACGCCTAAAGCCATACCACACCATACTACACGTGAGATCTTTTATTGTGGTATAATGATAATGTCTATTGTGATTTCCATCGCACTCATGAATAGCTAAACCTCTCTGTTGGGGTTATGGAAGCCTTATGAGATACTATCTAAGGCTATGAGTTTGTGAATTCGTGACACGTGTGTTGCTTATATCATTATTCTCTTCATCTTAATGCAAATTCTTGTGGCTGCAGACGCATAGAATAACGTCAGTATAGCATTAACTTGTTCGAAAGAAAAGTTATATGTCTAGAAAAGAGATAATGTCAAGGTAATAGGGTCCCATCCCCTATTAAAAAGTTAGTGCCGTAACTGGATTAACCTCTTGGAGAATTTGTACCATTAGATACGCTTTAAGCTCGAAAGAGTTAAAGTGAAATAGTCCTTGTTGAGGTCAAAAGACGCTTGGATTTACCATCGAATACAATTCTCTATAAGAACATGCATGTCTGAATTCCGCACAACTCATAGCCAATAGAGACGTACAACTCATAAGGTGGACATAACCCCAACTTCTCAATTCTCATTGTTTTACATCTTACCAAACATTCTTACTTTTTACTTTGCTATTTTCCGCTTTTACCTTATTACTTTGGTTACATTACTTGCACGACAAAACTCCCCCCTTTTTACGAGACTTGCACTAAAAGTCTAGTAATCTTTGCTTACTTGTTGACCAAGCTATTCCCTGTGGGATCGATACCCAACCCAGTTGGGTTATATATTTGACAACGACCGCTTTACATTTCTACGAGAGCTGTAGATTGAGCGTTATCAAAAATTGGCGCCGTTGCCGAGGAATACGAGTGTCAACTAAGTTTGTGATAGTTACTAGACCCTTTGGTCAAAGATTCTCATACTTTTAATTTTAGTTGTTGTTTTTATTTTATTCAGGTTTGTTCAGTGCATCAATGGATGCACAACGTGAAATTGAAAGGATGGCTGCTCAAGTGCATCAACAGAATATTGATAATCCAAGTCGGGCAACAAATCCTGATGATAAGAAACTGGGCGATGTGGAGCTACTAAGCCCACGGCATACTGCTGAGATGGTGGCACCCATGCAGAGAAGAGATCGTCAAGATAGGTTTAGGCCTGAACGCCGAGCTATGCAAATACCGTTCGATGATGATGATGATGATCTTGATGGAGCTGGTGCCATAGGAGCCATTATTCTTCCGCCATTAGCGCCCGAAGCCAAGTTCAACATCACGAGCACCATGATTCAGTTATTGCAACTCAAAGGATTATTTGGTGGACTAGCAGGCGATGATCCAAATATGCATCTCATCAACTTTATTTCTACATGCAAGTCGTTTGACAATCCTGGCATTGGTCAGAATGCAATTCGATTACGCCTATTTTCATTGTCTCTGTCTAGGGAGGCAACTCTGTGGTTGAATGGGCTGACTCCTGATTCTATTACAAATTGGAGGCAATTGAGAGACGCTTTCCTAGAAAGATTCTTTCCGCCATCCAAAAGAGCACAATTAAGAGATGAAATCAACAACTTTCGGCAGTTTCCAACCGAAGCTCTTCATGAAACATGGGAGAGGTTCAAGAAAAAGCTAATGAGGTGCCCAAACCATCACATGAACAATGTCCACCTAATGAAGATACCATACAGAGCCTTGAATTCAATAGCTAAACCAGTGGTGGATAATACGGCTGGAGGATCATTTATGGACCTCACCTTTGGGCAGGCAAGCAATATGCTAGATCGGATGACGAAGCAAAGTAGAGCTTGGCATACCAGGGATTCTGAGGTAGCCAGCCCTACTATACCTATTGGCATGACTGCTGAACAAAGGAGAAGAGAAGAAGAACGTGATCAAGATATGACGTACATGAAAACACAAGTGGATCTTCTTACAAAGTATCTATTATCAGGGAAGACCGAAAAAGTCAAAGCTGTTGCGTTAAAAAGAAGAGATGAATCTGATTCGGAAGAAGAAGCCAACTACTTGAACAATCAGGGGGGTTTCCGAGGTAATACCCAAGGAAACCAAGGTTGGAACTATTATGATAAATCTGGAAACAAGGACCAAGGTAGTTGGAAGAACAAGAATGATAATAGTGGTTTGTATGTTCCCCCAGGACGACGTGACACCACTACATCTGGTTCTGGAAGTATGGAAGACATGATGGCTAAACTATTGAAAGGAGTGGAAGTAACCAGCGCTGGAGTAACGGAGGTAATAAATGACTTGTCCTCAATGAAACAATTGGTTGACTCACATTCTACTTCAATCAAGAAAATAGAGCAGCAATTGAGCCAACTTTCAGCAGCACTCAATCAAAGAAAGGCTGACACCTTACCTAGCGACACTGTGCAAAATCCAAGGAATGACGGATCATGCATGGCTATTACTACCCAAAGTGGTAAGGTGCTGGAAAATTCATCCAAAGGCAAGCAAGTGGTTGACGAGGCAGCAGACATCGATGATAAGGCAAAAGGAGAAGCTGCCATAGACACTACCCACGATGTCCATAACGTCACACCAAGTATGTTGCAGCCTGAAAAGGCTGAAAAACGGAAGCAAGAGGAGAAGAAAGCCGTGGAGAAAACAATTCTTTATCCACCACCACCTTTTCCTTAAAGATTGAAGAAGTTTGCGGCTGATACAAAGTTCAGCAAATTCATGACTATGTTAAAGCAGCTGACCATTAATGTTCCATTGGTGGAGGTACTAGAACAGATGCCTGGGTACGCTAAATTCATGAAGGACTTTTTAACAAAGAAGCGAGCAGTAAGCTATGAGCCGGCAGATAATATTCATCATTGCAGTGCAATTGCTACAAGGTCCTTAGTACAGAAAAAGGCAGACCCTGGTGCTTTCACTATTCCTTGCACGGTTGGATCTATGAATTTTACTAAGGCATTGTGCGATCTGGGTGCTAGCATCAATTTGATGCCACTATCCATCTACAAGAAGTTGGGGTTAGGCGATCCGACACCAACCAATATAAGGCTCGTGATGGCTGATAGGTCGGTAAAATGACCTGTGGGTATCTTGAATGATGTGTTGGTGAAGGTTTCTTTATTCATATTTCCTGCAAACTTCGTTATTCTGGATTGTGAGGTAGATTCTGAAGTTCCCATAATCTTGGGACGTCCTTTCCTTGCAACAGGAAGTGTGCTTATTAACATGAGAGCTAATGAGCTTTTATTTTGGTTGAATGACGAAGTGGTCCGTTTTGATATATGCAAATCAATGAAGCAGCCCAGCGATATGAATGTGTTCTCTGTAGCTGATGTTCATTATGAGGATAAGAAAGTATTATCTGTAGCGAAACAACTTACTGTTGAGCCATTGTCTGCTGCGCTACTGAATGTTGAGCATAAGGATGATGAAGATTATGAAGAAACTACATGTGCTCTAACAGAAATAGGGTTCTATTCTCATACTCCTAAACAGCCGGACCTTGATCTTAAGAATCAACCGTCACCAACAGCGAAGACTTCCATTGAAGAGCCACCAATGCTAGAATCAAAAGAGCTCCCCGATTATCTAAGGTATGTGTTCTTGGAAAGTGGAAATATACTTCCGGTAAGTATGGCGGATGATTTAAGTGAACAACACGTAGAGGCTCTCATCTCTGCTCTGAAGAGATACAAGAGAGCTATGGGTTGGACTATTGATGATATAATTGGTATCCCTTCCGGGATAGGCATGCACAAGGGTCATCTCAAAGAAGATTGCTTGCTTACAAGTAATCCTCATTGTCGTCTGAATCCATTCAGAAAACGATCCACCATCTATCTCGATGAAGTCTAAGTAATCGAGATAGCTATGTCGTGCTGCGACAATAAATCAAGCGCTTGGTGGGAGGCAACCCATCATTTTTCATTTTGTTTTCTTTCTTTCGTTCTACTAATTGTTTGCTTTTGATAAAACAAAATCCAAAAAGAAGAGTCGTGCCACGACCAAAACTAAGGCGCTTGATGGGAGGCAACCCATCGTTCTAATCGTCTTTATATTTTTGAGTAAATGTAGGTGCAAAGAGGTGTAAAACGAGGAGGTCGGTTTCAAATTTTGATTTGGACGTATTGCATGTTAAAGGTGGTAAGTTAGGAATGAAGAAGCAAAAGGCTATGGATTGAGCATTGCTCATGAAAATATAGGCATCGAACAAGGCTAGGCCTAGGTAAAACTAGGCCACGAACAAGGCAAGGCCTATACTTTGGCCTAAGGTCTCGGAATCTGGTGTGCCATAGCATAAGCGCCGCCCATGCCCAAGTATGCCATAGCATAGGCACCCCCTATGCTAATGCCTTTTGTCTCTGAATCTCATATGCCATGCTAAAGGCGCCGCCTATGCCTAGGAATGCCATGGCATAGGCGCCGCCTATGCTAGACAATGCTTTGCAAAAGGCGCCGCCTATGCCAAGCATAGGCAAAGCAAAAGACGCCGCCTATGGTCACTTCTTGTCTCCAAATCCAATTTTAAATGGGTCAAAACCCGACCCAAACTTCTCCTATAAATATGAGACTTAGTCTTAAACCAAAAAAACATTGGAAACCTAGCTTAAGCGCCGCCTATAGTCCCCAAATCCTCTCAAAAATTTTCCTTTTTCTCTCTTACTTCATAAGAACATCATCCAAAGGCATCAATCAAGTAAGTACTACTTTGTTCTTCATTTATATTCTGTAAGTACTACACTACTACGCCTATTATGAATTGTTAAATCTTGAAATAGTAGAAGTGACTTTAATGTGGTTGATGTGTTTTGATACAACTAAGTGAGTGGAAGAATACGTAAGAATGATCTTAACATGTTTCCAACTTGAATTTGATTTTGATGCACTGTCATACTTTTGCGGAATTGACATGGTCACAAAAATTGCATAATCTTGTCAATAGAAAGCTTACATATTGGAATAACTTGTTCATCTAAATGAGAATTATGGTTGACTACCAACATAGGAGGGTGTGATTATTTCTAGATGCTATACCTTGATTCAATCCCTATGTAGTAGTCTTGATATATCAAACATGAAAGTATTGCCAAGATTACAAGAAGTATGACTGCACTGATTTTATGGTTGGAACATATCACATAAACATATATCGATGAAGTTTGAGTAATCGACATCGTTCACTTCACTAGTTTGTAGCAACAAATTAAGTGTGGGGTGGTGCCACTACTGCTTGTTTATAGATTGTATCCATCGAGATGACGCTAACATGAATATTGTTTTAATCTCAGGTACATTGACACCCAAAGCAAGACAAGGCAAAGATAAGGCTACCACTTCCCAAAAAGGCAAGAAAAGAGGCCGAAAAGAGCAAGGAGAATCATCTTTGATGCAATTACCACGCCGCATGTTTGGAATAAAATGGGTTCTTGAGGAGGAAGCGAAGGAATGGTATAGGAACAACAAGGAAAGAAAATATGTTCATGTGGACTTGATATACAAGGAAAGCCTAGCGAAGAAGGAGCCACGCATGTTGGCCAAGATCATGATTACATCTTGATTTCATCTTCCGAGACATGGGAGAATGTAATCTCGATTTGACAAGATAATTTTATGCCAACTAGTCGCCGAAAACCACAGGCAGCGAGGTCAAGATTCGGGGCCAAGTTTTACAACTCAATGCGGATTTCTTCAACTCCTTTCTAGGCTTGCCTTCAGTCGATCCATCACCATTCAAAGAGTTGTACAGTAGATCTCCATATAGAGCCATCCAACACACACTTTATGGCACAAGATACATGGCAAGGTGGAGCAGACATAAAGACACCGGACGACACAACACCTTTCCATATGCTCCTTTGAATAGGGAAGCAAGGATATGGTTGCGTATAGTCAACTCTTGCCTTATTCTAGGGACGCAATACACCAAGATAATAAGAGATAGAGTGTGCCTGGTATATGCATTGATGACGAATGTCCCTATCAACATCGGGGCAATCATTTGATCTACAATGCGGAAGGCCAGGCTACACAAGCGGTCCCATTTCAGCTTCGGCAATCTGTTAACTGCAATCTTGAGGAAGAAAGACATCAAAAAGGAGCCGGCTGATCATAAACTCCCACATAATCCGAAGAAGGTTGACCTCACAAAGGTCAAAGATGCTGAATCAATACATGGCGTCAACCTTACTACTGCTGAGAGACATGCTCGGGATGAGAGTTTCTTTCGCCATCTTTATGGCATGACTCGGTTTACAATGATGAGCGGAGGTCGTATTCCAACTGCTGCAGAGCTCCAACAGCTGGATCATGACTATCCAATAAATGTGCATGCAAGGGAGATGTGTGGAGTAGGTACATACTTTGAGGAACCTCTTGATGATTATGTGCCGACCGATGATGATCGACGAATGCCAGACTCCGACGTGGAGGAGAATTCTGATGACGATGACTCCTATGATGATTCCGACAAAGGGGGTATGACCCCCGACATAGAGGAGGAGTCTGACTGACCAGGTTCTTCATATTTATTTTCCACTGAGGACAGTGTGTCCCGTCTAAGTGTGGGGTGCTGGTATTTGCATGCTATACTTCTCTATCTGCATTTATTCATGTTTTTTTTGTTTCTCTTTTTTTAGTAGTTAATTTTTTTTTAACTTCGCATGAAATTATTCTAATAGGCAGCATGAGATTATGACAAGAGTTTGTGCTAAAATCATGACTATTGAGACATTTAGGTTCTAATTGTGACTCACTATGTGATATTGTTTGTTTCAATTCTTTCATCTGTTGGGTCAAGAGTCTATGCTACTTCCAATAAAGTCGACCATGTGCCTTGTGTGTGTGAGGATATAGTATATTCTGTGTTTGTGGTTGATGCTAGAACTTGCCCGGTATGTATGTAAAGCGAAAATATTGAGTACAAGTCTAGGAGATGATTTAGGCATTCCTTTGGCAACCGACACTTGTTTACTTCTTTTTTTACCTACCCATGGACATTATCCTAGTTAACCCCTTTTGAGCCTTTAGCCTATTTTCTTTGACAACCTCATATGTAAGCCTAATCCATTTTTTTCAAGACCATAATTTGATCCAAATTTCTAAGTGCTTTAAAGTGTAAAGTCATGTGACAAAATAAGAGGAAATTGGGTGAGTATGATGCTTTAGAATTTAATGGTGCTTGAATTTGTTATGAAAAAGAATTGCTATCATAAGAGGTATGTTATGAAAAGAAAAAGGAAAAGGAAAACTGAAAAGTTAGTTATGTTTAAAATTGAAAAACAAAGGTGGAGAAAAGGGGTGGTAGAATAAAAGAGAGTAGAAAGGTTGTTTGAAAGAAAGCATAAATGGCATATTGTGATGTATTAAAGCACTTAGAAAACTTAGTCACTATTTTTGGCCAAAATAGTCCTACCCATCCCTTAGCCTACATTACAACCCGTAAAAGACCTATTTGATCCTAAGCTTAGCATTCTGACATTTAGTGGAGCATTACACTAAGGGCAAGCCTATGGTCATCAGTTGCAACATATGAATTCTTTGTGAGAGTGAGAGCAAGGATAATCCTATACCCATGTTTGAAATATATACAATACTTGTGAGTGATTATGGGTAATATATGGTGAGACACACATGGTTGATGAGTTTTGGATAGTTGTGTATGATTCTTTGTGCCTTGACTTTTGAATATGAGTTGACCACCATCACGAGTCTATGTTAGAGGTTGCATTGTTTCTACTAATGCTCAGAAAACTACTCTTTGTTAATGATTGACGTGCTTGTCTTGATGAATATTTTGTGTTGTTACTGTGAAATCCCAAGTAGATGTTTAGATGGACATGATAGTTTGTTCGAGGACGAACAAAGCCTTAAGTGTGGGGTGTTAATGATAAGAGAATTTACACGCCTATAGTGCTATATTTTACCCATATTTTAGCTAAGTTTTGAGGACAAAATACATAATTCATGCACTTTTAGTCCTTTTTCCTGTAAGTGAGCTAACAAACGTGATTAGCAAGTTTTCAGGTATAAATGATGCAGATTTCAGCATTTTATGGATAACTTGACGCCAAAGAAAGCTTCACGAAAGAAGGAAGGGAAAGCTTGGACGCCAAGGACCAAAAGTGATGCATAGGGAACCTGTCCCGGGCAAAAACAACAATTCTAAAGACTTTGGGGATTAGCAGTAACTTATTAGGATTAGGATAATGATGCAGTATACTAGTAGGATTGGGATAAGTAATGCAGTAGCTTAGTAGGAATAGGATATGGGTGTTATAAATACCCTATTTTGCTAGAGATTTTAATTCATTCCTCATAATTCACCCATTCATCCACCCATTCCATCAATTCCCATCCATCCACCATCCATCCATCCATCAAAACAATTCTCTTTATTAATTCATTGTTGACATTATTTTTCATCTGTTCGACTTTTAATTTTACAACAAGAGAATCACTATTTTGCAAGGAATTCATGCCTAAAGCCATACCACACCATACTACACGTGAGATCTTTTATTGTGGTCTAATGATAATGTCTATTGTGATTTCCATCGCACTCATGAATAGCTAAACCTCTCTGTTGGGGTTATGGAAGCCTTATGAGATACTATCTAAGGCTATGAGTTTGTGAATTCGTGACACGTGTGTTGCTTATATCATTATTCTCTTCATCTTAATACAAATTCTTGTGGCTGCAGACGCATAGAATAACGCAGTATAGCATTAACTTGTTCGAAAGAAAAGTTATATGTCTGGAAAAGAGATAATGTCAAGGTAATAGGGTCCCATCCCCTATTAAAAAGTTAGTGCCGTAACTGGATTAACCTCTTGGAGAATTTGTACCGTTAGATACGCTTTAAGCTCGAAAGAGTTAAAGTGAAATAGTCCTTGTTGAGGTCGAAAGACGCTTGGATTTACCATCGAATACAATTCTCTATAAGAACATGCATGTCTGAATTCCGCACAACTCATAGCCAATAAAGATGTACAACTCATAAGGTGGACATAACCCCAACTTCTCAATTCTCATTGTTTTACATCTTACCAAACATTCTTACTTTTTACTTTGCTATTTTCCGCTTTTACCTTATTACTTTGGTTACATTACTTGCACGACAAAACTCCCCCCTTTTTACGAGACTTGCACTAAAAGTCTAGTAATCTTTGCTTACTTGTTGACCAAGCTATTCCCTGTGGGATCGATACCCAACCCAGTTGGGTTATATATTTGACAACGACCGCTTTACACTCCTACGAGAGCTGTAGATTGAGCGTTATCACTAGCCCGTTACTCACATTTTTGGTCTATGATTTGATTTACCTACTGGTGAATTAAAATAGGTGCCATTATGACTGGAGAAATTGCATCATGGCATATGTTCGTTCTCGCGGCCTTCCTATATTATTGTCTCTTTACTTCATTATCAATAAGGGGTCCAATAGAGTGCCTTATAAATAATTTTATGTAGTTACACTTGTTGGGTACTATGTAGTTTTTATGATTGACAATGTGATATGAAACATGTCAGTCAAGAGGGTTCATTCACATGGTTCATTTGTATGCAGTTCAATACGAGATTGCTTAAGTAGATAAGAAAGTTCTGATAAACTAAAGATATAGATCACATGTGATAAAAAAAGAAGTTTTAGTTTAATACAACACTTGAAGATTAGCTAAAGAAAGAGTTTCATTCAAATGAAGAGATCAAGTTGAAGAAGTGTTTTACCTATGCAAGGAGTTTGACTTGAAGAAGGACTTTGACTTAACAACAAACTTTGATGAGCTGAAGAGTCCAACTGAAGATAAAAGATTGATGTTATAAAGGACTCATTGAAGAGTTGTTGTTAAATAGAAAAAGTGGTTGGGATTATCAGTCACACACTTACAAAGCTAAAAATGTCAACTGGCATATTTATGAAGTGCTACACAATCACTGAAGAGACATATTGTAGAACCTGTTCCTAAGTATAGAATATGGTTAAGAGTTTTAGCTTTGATTGTTAGGAGTTTTTGTTTGAGTTTGAACTATTGATGTAATATTAGTTTCAGTGTGTTATAAACTAAACTAGGAGATAGTATTTGAGTTGGGAAAACTCAGAGGCTTTGGGAACACATACCTTGGGTGGTTTGGGAATACATACCTTGGGTCATGTGTGTAGTTAGAAATTACATTTTATAATTCCTACTTGTTGAGTTATAGGAATTAGAGTTTATAATTCCGAGATTACAAGAGTTTTGTACTCAGTTGTTGTTGAGGCTTATTGTTGTGTAGTGAAGTTGGAGTTAAATCCTGTAGAGGTACAGGTCGTGCTTTTTTACACCTTTTTGAGCAGGGTGTTTACCATGAAAAAATCCACTGTGTTATTTTCTTATTGTTTTAGCTAGTTTGGAACACTTTAGTCAACCTATTCCATCGATAGGTAATAGTTAGGCGAAAATAAGATAATCAGTAGGGTATGTACTTTAACAAGTGGTATTAGAGCCAGGTTATATTTTGAAGGCTAACAACTTAAGATAAGATCAAACATGAATTCTACACCATCTACGAGATATAATGAAGGACAAGACACCAATAGGTCTCCGTTGTTCAATGGAAAGTACTACCCAGGATGAAAGGATACGGTGAAAACTTTCCTTCTGGTTGTGGACTATGAACTCTGGAATATAATTATTGATGGACCTCATTACCTCATGAAGATGGATGCTAAAAAGAAGGATGTGTAAAAGACGAGAATGAGTATAATGAGGATGACTTTAAGATACTTAGAAAGAATGCAAAAACCAAGTATATTCTTATTTTTGGACTTAGAATAGAGTCAAACAATAGGATCTCAAGTTGTACAACCGCAAAATAGATTTGGGACAATCTTGTGGATGCATATGAGAAGAATATGGAAACCTTCCAAAAGGATGAGAGAATTAAGGATATGTCACTAGCATTATATGTTTCTGACAAAGAAGAAGATTTGGATGATAAAAATCTTGTCAAGAACTTTAAAAGATTTTTTAAGAAATAAAAGTGACTGGACAAGAAAGGAACAAGTACCAGGTATTGCTCCAATGATAAGTCTGAAGTTGGTTGCTTTATGTATGAAAAATAGATCACATAATCAAGGATTGTCCATTGTGGGAAATTGAGCAGGAAAAGGAAAGCTTTGAAAAAAGTTAAAGCAAAAAAAGTAATCTAACTCCAAAAGGAAGGAATCTTTTGCTACAATGGCTTCATGAAGATCAAGCTCAAAAGAAGCTAATGATGATGGAGTTAATGAAAGCTCACTAATGGTTATAGGTGACTCGGACATGGAAGAAAAAAAAGAAAAATCAGAGGTAAGTCTAATTGATCTTAAAGATAAATTGTATTTTTTTCCTAAGAAAGGACTAATTTCCTTGATAAATGCATTGATTGATGATTTTCATGAGCTCACATATGATAGAGATAAGTTATTTAGTGCTTTTTGAAGTCTAAAGTTTAATTACATTGATATTGAGACCTGCAAGAATGTCACTGATACTGAAAAATGCTCCTTAAAGGAACAAGTCAGTCAACTTGGTTCATCTAACTTGGATCTAAAAACAGAAATTTTAAAGTTGGCATTTACTGAAAAAAGAAAAAAGATCCATGAGTGAGAATCATCAAAGAATTGAGTTTGAACTTAAATGAAGAAAAAATGAATTATTTTATAAAAGAGATAAGGTTAGAATGCTAGGTCAAGAGAACTCTAGGATTAAACTTGATATTTAATGAGCTAATTGATGAACCAACTCATCTAGAATTGTTATCCATCTGAGTAGTACTCAAAATAAGAGTACCCGCATAGGTTTTAACAAAGAAACTATTTTCTCTAAAGATATATGTTATATTTGTGGAAAATGAGTTCACCTAACTACTGAATGTCCAAAAGCTACAACAATTAGGAATAAAAATATGAAATTGGTTGAAAATAAAATTTCTAGAACTAATAAGAGAATCAGGTACACCAACCTAATGGCAATATGGGCGAAAATAAATTTGATTCATCCATTTGATCATAAAAAGGATTCAAACTTGTCTGGGTACCTAAAACTAACCTTTAATGTAGTTACAACAAAAAGTGAGAGGAAGCGAGCAAAATTGATACATAGATAACGCTTGCTCAAGACATATTTTGGAGATAAATAAAAGTTTCTCTCACTTACAAAAAAGAAAGAATGAAAAAGGTAGCATGTGAAGGAGATTTTAGGATGAAGATGTTGACACTAAGATGAGTATACTAGAACAGGTTGTGTGACCTATTTCATCAGATAAACAAGAGAAAAGCTCATTGATAAGGGGTACATATATAACGGGTCACCAAGAACATCATCACATGTTTACAAGGGTAACCTAGTACTTCACAAGAAATGGAATTAAGAATACTGGAAACATTATAATACGGGGAACTACGAATGGAACATATGGATGAACCATGTCTATTGCAGGAATCTAATTAGGGATGAGTAAGATTACATGAATATCCCCCAATGATTGGTTAAGGAACACTGTACAAAATGCATATTAAGTTTAATTTTTGGCTTAGTCTTGTACATTTAGTTGTACGTCTCTAGACCATTTTCAAGTTTAAATAACTCATGCAATAAAACATTATATTTGCCTATGCTATAGGAAAATAGATTGAAAATGGAAACAAGATCAACCATTAGAATACTCATCGAGGTATGTATACCAAAAGTTTTTATAAATATTTAAAATAATTATAAAATACTTGTACCCATTTCTTTTAAAATGCCCAAAATATACTGACTAAAAAAGAACTACATAGCCATCACTTTTTCTAAAATAAAATGCCCAAAATAATGAGAATTTTTCAAATTGATAGTTCCATCTCATCACATCTATTCTCAAAGCCAAACTTGATTTATGATTGAGAAGTTGTTCTTATGAATTATAATTCTGATAGAGTAGCTACTATTAGAATTATTATTGATAAAGGTTCTCTTATTATGTATGATTGACAGAAAATTGAGGTATTAAGTGAGGGAAAATCATCTTGATTGTGAATCAGGAAGAATGTGTCTATGAGTCTGTTAATATTATTAAGGGAGTTAAGAGAGATGTATATTATGAGGGAGGATATTTAAGTGACCTCATAGTTGAACTAGATCCATCTGATGAGCTCAATTTTATTAATGCATCTATTTAGGAGGAAATGTTTAAGACCCCACAGTAGAACCTAATTATCCTATCAAGCTCACTTTAGAAAAAGATTTAGGATTCGTTAACAAGGATGGATAATTGAGGGTTGGGTATGAAATATCTGCACATATGAAATAGTTTGAGGCACCTGGTTCTTCGGTACCAATGACTAAACTTATCGAAAAGGGCACTATTATTTGCACATTAATTTCAAAACAGGTGTAATCTCATCTCTTAGAGTGGAATATTATGCCTTAAGTATGAAGAAAATGAAGAAAAGGCTAAAAACTCTGTAGTATACAAGGCTTTGACAGACTCAAGAAAGATTCTCCTTCATATCTTATGCTCCAACTTTACCAAAAGCCTAGTCCTCCTATCATTAGACTCTTCCAAACTTTTTATACTCTTATCACAAGTGATTTAATATTATTTTTAATTTTGTTAAAAAATTTTGGTGCATCTTATGAATGATCAATGAAAATGATTGGTTTTAGTCTTTTTCTTTTGGCTATTTTCTTGTCTTTACAAATACTTTGCTATATCTAACTGAGTTTTGGCTCTTAAGTATTTGTATACATGATAGATCCAGTGGCCATGATATTAAAATTTCTAACTTAAGAAACTTGGTTTACATAATTGATGCAGGTTTTTATGATGCTAAAAAGGGGAAGTGTGTCTACTGTGTAATAGTTAAACCCATGATACTTACCTGGTTTACTTAATGTGTGTCTTTTGATACTCTATTTAGACTCTAAACTAACTAAAATTGGTTGAGAACAATACATAAGTTGCATTATTTTGTCATGATCAAAAAGGGAAAAATAATTGAGCTTTTGTATATTTTGATGATAGACAATGTAGTGGAACACGTACATAAAACGGGTTGATCAACATGTTTTTGCATCATGTTCCTGCATCCAGAGTCTAGTTGTATATAGACTTTTTGAAATAACGGTAGCCCCAAGAAGAAAAGACCACGAAGTCTCTACAAAGCATATTGAATACAAAATTCCAAAAATGTACAGACTCAAGCATCTAAGAAAATGAGAGTCCTTGTCAAAGCCCATGGTTCTTTATCATTCATATAATTGAAATAGATTTTTGATTATGTCAAAAGAGGGAAACTGTAGGTTGTGTAGTATTTATAATTGGTTGTGCAATGTTTATAACTTATTGACTAACCTATTTCATTCTAGTGTTTCATAATTCATTACCTATAGGTAAAGATGTTTGAATACAGAAAGACAAAAAGGGAAATTTGTTGGGTACAATGTAGTTTTACTGATTGAAAATATGATATGAAACATGTCAGTCAACCTGGTTCATTTATATAATTCATTGGTATGCAGTTCAAGACGAGATTACTTAAGTGGATAAGGAAGTTCTGGTAAACTCAAGATAGAGATCACGTGTGATAAAAAAGTTGTAGTTGAATAGATCACTTAAAGATCAGCTAAAGAAAGAGTTTCACTTAAATGAGGAGATCAATTTGAAGAAGACTTTTACCTATGCAAGGAGTTTGACTTGAAGAAGGACATTGACTTAATACAAACTCTGATGAGTTGAAGAGTACAACTGAAGATAAAAGATTTATCATATGAAAGTTACTATTTTAGATAGTTTTGAAAACGCTAGTCAACTTGTTCCATTGATAGGCAATAGTTAAGCGAAAGAAAATAATTAGTAGGGAACGTACTTTAACAACACCATAATTAGTATATATTTAATATATAGATGTGACTAAATTTTCTTAATTAAAATGGTGAAATATTATACCTTAAATTCTCAAAAATATTTTTTAAATTTCTTATAAGATGCTTTTCCAATTAACTCTCTTAGGATTAAGCTAATGCTTGAAAGACTCATATAACTTGTAGGAGAAAAATTTTAAAGGTTGCAACCTACTCAAATTTAAAGATATTATATGAAATCTACCATGAAGTAATATAATATGTAAATAGTAAGAATAATAGTGCAAGCACAAAATGAACCTCGAAGGAGAAAGAAAAACAAGTGTTTGCTACCCAGAGTTACTATTGCTCTCCTTCACCTATTGTGTTGTTCTGCCTAGATGTATCCTTACTGATTATGTTTCTATGACTAGATGCACTTTGTACTATTTCCTTGCTCTATTAGGTACTGCAAAAGCTTGTTAAAAATGGATGGAATGGGTACGACCATGAACTGATGTTTTAATGGGTGACGAACTAGTAAAATCTAATGTTTGTACTTGATTGATATGATCTAGTGAGGAACTGATACCATACACTTTGTTGAGAAACTTATTGTGACAATGGGAACAATAGGTACGATACTTCTTCTTGAGCTATTTTCACCTCTAATTGATGAGATCTTATTTACATGACCTACACTACCTCAAGTCATATCTACAATACAAAAAAATAGTGGTAATCACATTTATCAAAATTTGAGTTCAAGAATTTCTCTCCTTTAAAAAATAAGAAATACTAAATGAATTTTTGTCAATTCTCCGCTTATTTAATCTTATATACAAAAACTAGAAAATCCATCAACATTAGGACTATAACAACTTCTTCTGACATTGATTCTACATTCTAAAACTATGTTATAATTGAAATACCAGTAATTTTCAATATATCATTTTCATTTATTTTTCATGGTTCTTTAGTTCGTGGTGTTTTGAATTTTAGTCAGTTTTCCTCTTAGAATTTTAAGGCATTTGTTATGGAACTTCTTTAAAATAGTCACCATCTCTGACTTCAACTAATTTGAGTCGATGGCTTAAAATAGTCACAACTTGTTGATTCACAATCAAGTTATCTCTAAGTGTTCTTTATAATACTATTTCTATGTCATTTTAGTTGTCATGGTTTCTAAAAGTAATTGATTCTACCTTCTTTTTAGTTTAGGAAATCATGAAAAAATTTATTGTTATTTTTATTTTTATTTTATTCTAAGTTTAATAAATGTGGAGAAAAACTAATTATGTGGTAAAAGAAAGAGAAGTATTAATTGACATCAACGAATAGTAAGGGTAATTTAGTCAAATTTTATTTTAGTTAATATTTTTTCAGAAGCATGTAAAAATTAAACATGACAAGTAAAATAAATTGGATCGTGTACTTATTGCACAAAAGGCTTTATGTATTGAAAGAACCTTCATTGTGATTGTACCTTTCTTGTTTAATTCTTAATAATCGAAATGAGTTGATATTAGTTTTATTCTATCTATCTTGTTAAAATCTTCACAAGTCATGTGTCAGATTGATATGGCTTGGTACTATTGAATTGTTCACAAGCCATAGTGAAATTTAGATTTTTATGTGTTCTGACCATTTTACCTTTTCTCGTTATTGTGTTATGGTATTTTTGAGTTGCAGGAGTAGGTGACTCAAATCTTGAGTTGATCAGTTGATTTTTATCAAATTTTTTCATTTTGAAAGATTTAAAAGATGGTAGAGTTGACTTTGGTCAACATTTGGTATTTTAGACATCGTATGAGAACTTTGTTAGTGCCATCAACTCTAAAACATCATTTTTGGGTTAGCAACATTATTGGTTTGGATCCCAAAGCTTTATTTTTATCATGTTGAGCATTTGGTTGATAAGTTGATAACGTTTGGCCTCGAGTTGACTTGGACCAAAACTTGGTGTTAATTATCATATAGATAATTCTGATGGTTCCATTGAGTTCTAAACGTCAATTAGCTTAGTAACATAATTAATTTATTTTTATGAAATATCAAATGAATTTTGTAAATCCTTTCAGGACATTTATGGACTTGAAACTCAACTGGTGTATAGTTGTTGGTGCAACCCTTACTCTTTAATCACATTTATGATGCCCTCATCACGACTACTTAGAAGGATTTTCTTTTGCATCATGATCGCAAAGTTCATGTCGTTATTGCGGTAAAAGGGGTTGGAACATGTCCAAATCAAGTAAAATTTATATTTTATGATTGTGAGGATTAATGTCGCATTGTGATGGGCTAGGTCAACATCACAATAACGATGAAGAAAAACACTTGACAGTTTTAAAATTTTATTTTCAAACCCCAAACTCCATAACTCAATTTTAGAGCTTTAATGCTTATTTTGGAGAGAATCAAAAGGAAATTTTTGAGGTTTCAACATTAAGTAAGTTCCTAATCTATATTTTATCATTTTTAATGATTTTATTCGACCTTAATTTTTTATCTTTAAATTTTAGAATTTTTATAATAAAATTAAAGAATGATACTGTGATAATTTCTATCTAGATTTTTATTTACTTTTAATGAAATTTTATATCTGAACTCCTTAAGTTATTTGTAAATTGATTTTCTAATAAAATTCTAAATTTTTACTTGATATCTCAAAGTTGACTTTTTGATCGACTTCTTAAAACCGGATTAGAATAATAGAAATATGTGCTTCGATGGATTCGTGTTCATGTTTAGAACCTATGTTTGATAGATTAGGAGCAGTCTTAGGTTGCCGTAAAGGAGAAGGCTAGTTTGTGATTGTTAGAGACTTGTGTTTCGGTCTTGAGGTAGGTTATTGAAAAACTTTCGTTAGACTTTGCTTAGGTTAGAACTTATCATTTGAAGTGTTCTATGAGTTGGAAAGATTTAGTGATTATCCTGCTTGTTAGGATGAATTATCATTGTGATGTCTGAATTAGGGCCTTTCCATGTTGGTGAAATGAAATAAGAATTTTGGGCTTGAAGTTTAGGCTTCTAGACTGTATTTATTGGTTGATTGATATTCTAGAATATTTGTACATGTCTACTCAGAGGATCTATCATATTATTTTTTATATGCATATTTATTTATGTCATTAATCATGGCATATTACAACTGAAAATGTAGATTTTGAAAGAAATTGAACCAACTTTTCTATATATACATTTACTTGATGCGATGTGACATTTCAAATCATGACTAATGATATTGATATTAATTGCATTTGATATAAATATTATAAGTAGGGTATATGAACATCATCAATCTTTTATGGGCTCTAGCTCTACAATGATAAATATTAGGGTTGGGTGTCTATCGATAGGCATGACCATTGCATAGCATTCCATATTATTTCATTTGTCTCGTTTATTTTAATTTTGGATTGAACTATTATAACTTTTCTGCATGGATGGTTATTTAGTATTTTTTTACTCGATATAGTTTTTTGCTTAAGCTTAGTCGGCTTATGATGCCTATTTAGTATAAGTGGATCGTATTCAGTCCTACTTTACTGCATCCTTCCAGTATAGATTATAGTTTGAGTTGACCACACGTTTATAGATCGTGTCAGGTAGTATTTCAAAGTTGTGGTGAACTTTTACCTTAGAAGACCACCCTAACTTCATTTATCTCTTTACTTTATGTTTATTTTGTCTTTCACAGACAATTTTGTCCAATTTACTTATGTAAGTTGGATTTAGAGCCACTCTTGTATATTCATGGCAGCTGAGTCTTGGGGTGTTTTAGATTTATGTTTGGGTTCATTTGACTACTATTGATTTAAGTCATGTTGAATTGTTATCGATGTTATTTATTTAGTTGCATGAACTCTCTTACTTCAATCACTAATTTATTTATATGAATTAATGAGTTAGCCTTACCTGCCATTTTTTAGTGGTGCAGGTGCAAACATAATCTATGAGATTTTAGATCGTGACCATTTTCTTTGTCATACTATAGCACAGAATATTAGAGTTATAAAATCTTAATTTCAAATCTTTGTAAGAACTACATGTAATGACCCTCTAGGCCACTTTCTCCTTTTCCATGCATTTTTAGTGTTTTGAGTTTTCTAATGGCTGCTATAAGTCATTTATGACTTGATGGAATAGTCGATTTAATTATCAGTAGTTCATTTGAGTTTTAAAACAATTTATCTATTTGGGAGCTTTTGAAGTTGAGAACTTTGACTTTGGTCAAAATTTTTAGTAAATGGCCTTGAATGAGAATTTTGACAATTTTGTTATCTTTGAAACATGGACTTTCACTAGGGGACCTTTGATTTGGGTCTTGATGCTTTTGGACTTATTTTGAGCTATTGAATATTTTTACTTAAAAATGAAAAGAATGGGCATAGGACCTATATTTCATCAAAAGAAAATCTAATGGAAATTTTGTTGGTTCGATTGAGTATGGAATGTTGTTTTTGATAGGGTAGTATATGCATTTGTGAGAAACCTTGAGGACCTGCTTGAAGTCATTTTTTCTCCAAGTTTTGTTGTTTCACTAGCAACTGGTGCCAGAAAAAATTTCCCAACACAAGTGTAGCAAACCTCCATGTGCACATAGAAGGCTTGTCTGGCTAGCCCAAAAATCCTTCTTTACATGCACGATGGACCAGCTACGTGCATAAAGGGATGGGATTATGGACCGTTGTGTGAATGATAGAGGTCCTATATGTGCATAGAAGGGACCCCTAACAATATTTATACTTCTCGTTTACAATTTTAAACCATTTTCTAATTTTTTCCCCTATTGTTGGACCTTGAAGATTAGGAAAATGGTGGAAAATTATTAGTTGAGCTAAGGTACACTAATTCCAATGCTATTGAGTACTTTCCACTATCATCCTTGTTTAATTTCCATTCCAACCCTATGAGATTCCCTGCTTAATTCTTGATTGTAAGTTTAATTTTCGAATTTCATAAGTAGGCCACACAAGTTATTTCTGAGTCAATTTTTAGTTAGTGTTAATTTGTAGTGTGAGAATTTTTTTTCTTGTGTTGATGTATTGATCATTATTTTGATAGTATGTTAGTTGTAATAGGCTACTCAAAAAGGAAAAATTCTAGTTTAGTGTTGAGAGTGTGTTATTCGGCCTCTAGGTAGGTTTTGTGTTACCTACTCTTAGACTTGGCTCATTTAAGGTGTATATATTATGATTTTATAATTATTGGTGGGAAATTATGGTTTGAATATACTTTGCTTAGGTATTTATGATCCCATTAGTTTACTTCGTAGCCTCGAGATAGAATTCCACTGTTAATCCTTTTATTAGTTGGTTGCCTCTCTCTTGAGCTTAGTCTACGTCACTTAGTAGCCTTAGATTAATTATTAGAAGCCTTAGTCTAGATTTGGATAGTTTCTTGACTTAGGTCGGGTTCCTTGGGGAGTTTTAGCTACAATATTTTTTCATAAGGTATTTTTCTGTAGGATAGAAACCTTTCAATTACGAGATAGTCCTTGTTTAGAATAGTAATTATTGGTGGACTTAGTATTGGTTGAATAGTTTATTTATTTAATTTATTATTATTTTTATTGTTGCATATTCATGGTATATTAGTGACTTGGACTAGAAATGCTATTTTTTGTTAAAAAATGGACTTGAGGAGCTTTTTATTGGATTTTGGAATTCAAAAATGTAAAATTGACTTATTTTTATCCCCGATTTGATTCTGGGCACCTGATATTACTAATATTATTTGAAAGTCCTAGTTTTATCCTGGGCAAGGTATATAAATATTTTGAATCTCCCATAGGTCCTGCCTTTGTGAGGCATAGATTTTGGAAGAGGAGTATATGATAATTTTGGCCCTGTCATTCATTTCATATTGAATTTTGTCATATCCATTCATACCTATTTATTCTTACATATTTCTTATAGTTAGTATTTTTTTTTGCTTGTATCCATCATGCTTATGAGGGAGGATGGGTTATATTGACTTTGTTTGCACCTTTTTGGCTTATGGGAGCTCGATTAGGCTATAAATAGCTAATTATTATGCATTTGAGGTAATTTAATTACATTTCCCTTATTCTTGTAGATTTGACCAATTATTCTCTTTCTGGACTTTCTATACATAACCTTAGCTTATATTTCATTATATTATATCTGTGTCTTACATGAGGTTAGTCGGTCTATAATGCCTACTTATTATCCCATATTTTGGTACTCATACTATACTTTTGCATCTTTTACCCTGATGTATATCCTAGTACGAGTTATCACCACCGATATATTTCTAGTGTGGAGATTTTAGATCAGAATACTTAAGGTGAGCTCTTCACAATTGGAGTTGATCCATCTCCCTTACTTTTCGAACAGGTCCTTATTTTGTATATTTAGAGACAGTTCTGTATATGTATTTTATCTATCAAGAATTCCTTGTATATATTGTAGCTTGTCATTACATTGATACTAGGTCTTCGGGGTATTTTTTATATTTGGTTTCTTTAGTCCTATGTATATATGTATGGATTTTATTTTAGGTATTTAGTCCCTTTGTTTGGCCTTTGTATCTCATTTAGTACTCTTTTCTTAATTAGCCTATTATTTTTTTTATTCCAGGATATAGGTTTAGTTTACCTATTGGTGGGATATAGTAGGTGTCATCATGATCTGAGAGTTTGGATCATGGAATTTTGGTATCAATGCCTAGGTTCACTGCTATCATTGGTATAATAGAAAATATCTAGTTGAATCTTGCGGATCAATATGATAATGTTTGCATCCTATCTTGGGGAAGCTATATGACATTCTTAGTAAATTTCAACCTTTTGATTCCTTATTGTGCCTCTTATTCAGGCTGGCATTAGAAATCTCATTTGTTCACTCTTTCATAGATGGTTAGGATGAGTGCTACATCATCCAAAGGTGAGGCGCCATGCCGGCAGCTAGGGCTTTAGATAAGGGATGAAATAGAGGTCAATCCCAAGGTAGATGTAGAGCTCAAGATACCTTACCTACTTAAGATAGGCCAAAGTGCCACAATAGAGCCAATTATTGAGCGAGAGCCAGTTATTGATCCACAACCAGCACCAACAGATCTACTACCTCAACAATCTACGGTCAGGGACTAGCCTAGAATACACCTAGAGTGGCTACACTAGTAGTATAGGATTCTTTGGTCTACTTATTGAGTATTCTAGGAGGTATACAACAGACATTAGCTTATAAAGTAGCTCAATGACACTACCCAATCCAGGGCCTTGTCGTAATGGGCATCACAAGTCCAACGAGGACCAGGGACCACCCCCAATACCCAACCTAACCTCCAAACACAGATCCAGAGTCAGATAAATTCTAAACATATAACAAGATAGAGTTATGTACCACTCAAGACTTTGAGATAGGTCCATGACCATGACTAGCCCAAACAAGTCAAACCATCAAACACCGAGCCAACAACCATAACATAAACCAGTTCATAAACATGCCATAACATATATGATGGAACAATTATAAATCAAATATAGTAAACCAATATCAAAGATAATATCAATACCTATGCAAAGGCTGACACCAATACCGACGCTGCCCATACCAACCAATAGTAGTCCTACAAAGCCTCTGTACGAAAGTAAATAAATATCCAGTCGAGACATGTCCCTTACCATAACCAAAACAAAGTCTACGAAAAAACCAAAGTGTGTAAAGAAAACCACAACATTAAATAGATCCTTTAGTAGTATGGAAGATTACCACTTCAATCCAACACATGCTGATCCCTAATCTGATCACTGAGAAAGAAGAGTAGAATGACTGGTTGTAGTATCGCGTGGGGATACACTTCCAAAAGACGGGTTAGCGGGTGAACGCTAGCATGCATTCAAGACAAGGATAGAATTATGCCAACCTTTAAAACTAAGTGAACAACTATATGTATACACAATCATACATACATACATATATATATATATATACATATATATAAAATCCATACCAGGAAAGGGAATAGGGTTTAGCATAACTTTAAAACCATTAACTTGGGTATGTGTACCTTAACCCTCCTAGAACCATCCAAGCAATAAATGTGTCAAGTGTTACACCATAAATGGGCCCCGATGCGTGTAACCGCATGAACCGGAGATACTATAGGAGTAGGGGACTCCTGTGTACCCTTCGCTCTCCATAATATATATATAAAAGTGTAACGTACGGGATTACCATGTACCACACGAGTATATAGTAATTATGACCAATCCTCTTGCTGGAAACATGAGTTTCCAGTGTCCGTCCATTGGACTCACGCCATCACAATTAGCTATCCCTACCTGCCATATTGCCTAATAAAACTATTCATACACAACCAAACCACCATTCCATTTATTATTAACCAAGGCTATAAGTAGTGGTACTGTCATACTGACTATAGCTTACAAGAAATGTCTTAGCCAACCTTTTTAAAGAAGAGATTCCCATGTACCCATAGATAATATTATTAAGTTGGGTTTGGGGATTCCCACGTATCCCACAAGTACATTCATTACATAGTTTGCTTGGGGGATTCCCTTGTATCCCACAAGGCTTCAATTAAATCAAACCATGACAACCTAAACCTTACTATTTAGAAATTTAAAACTGTCCAAGAAAGTTTAAGTTCCATTACCATATTATACAATGCAAAGTTTTTAATAAAAGTCCAACTATATAAAAAAAAGCATTCTCATAGGCATTTTATCAAACATGTAGGGGGCATAGAGTTTCCAAAACCTAACCCAAGTACCAATTAACCATAACCATACAATCCAAATGTTCAATCCACCATTGAAACATGAAAACCATAATTAAGACATATGAAAACCATAACTAACTATTTGAAACCAGAAGCCCGACATATATTTGAAAACCCAAAACCATACCATAATTATGCCATAAAACCATACATTAAATCATGCCTCTAGTTGAACTAACACTGAGGGTGGAGTAACATGCCTTAGATTATGAAGAAAATGGGGAGAAATCACCCTTTAGAGGTTTAATTGACCACCGTAGAAGAAACCCTAGCCTTTACTTAACCTAAGAGCTTGAGAGAGTTTAAAGAGAGTTTTTGAGTTTTTAAGATTCGAATAATAGAGTAAATAAAGTCCCATTAGTGTTTTATGTCGTGGGGTCATAAGAGGTTAAGACGAGAAATGTCCAGAATACCCCTAACTTAAACTGTATAAAGTTTCTGCAAGAGGGTACAACCACCCCTCCAAACTGTACCATACCGTATGAGTGGTACCTACCACTGTACCCTAGGCCTCACCTTCGACCCCAACACTGTCAAACATACGGCCACCAAGGCCAACTCATATCCAACGATACGACAAGTACCATATAACCATTTCTTAGGCAGAATAGAATCACCTAGAATAGATATAGGGTAGCATACGATTGAAATCATACCACTAGTACCCTAATATATAACTAGTATAATACGTTCATAACTTGGATAGAAACCAACCAAACCACACTATTAACATATGACCAAGACCCCTTAACTGTACCTCATCATGCAAAAAGTACCCCAAGTCATATGATGTCCAGAAAACTCAAAGCTGAGAAACTTTCTAAGGGCTAGAACCCAGGGTATTTCGATTCTACCCCATTTGGATCATTTGTCCCCTAATGGTCGATAAGGTGGTATAAGCATGATTTTTTATGTTTTACTAAGTTAGAAAACAAAGATGAAACTCCTTTAACTAAGTTAGCAAACAAAGATGTGATGAAGAACGCATACCTTAAGCACGAATATTCGAATTGGAAAACAAATGCAGATACATGAACTTTATATCCTCTTGTTCTTCCCAAGTAGTCTCTTCTACCTTGTGGCTCCTCTATAGAACCTTTACCGAGGTCACATCCTTGGTCTTCAATTGATGAATCTGATGATCCAAGATCTCAATTAGAATTTCTTCATAAGATAGCGAATCAAAAATACCCAACTCTTCCAAAGGAGCAACCGAGAAAGGATAACATACATATTTCCTTAACATAGAGACATGGAACACTGGGTAAATGAAGCTTAAACTAGAAGGCAACTCCATCTCATACGTAATATTTCCAACCCTCTTTAAGATCACATAAAGACCAATTATCGAGGACTAAGATTCCCCTTCTTCCCAAACTGCATTACTCCCTTCTTGGGAGACACCTTAAAGAATACCCTATCCCCAACCTCAAACTCTAAGTATCTCTGCCTTACATTTGCATAAGACTTTTGACGACTTTGGGAAACTATAAGACTATCATGAATCACCTTCATCTTTTCTATAGCCTGGTAAACCAAGTTTGGGCCAAACATATCTGCTTCACAAACCTCAAACCATCTTATAGGAGATCTACAGCTCCTACCCTACAGTGACTCAAAAGGGTCCATCCTAATTCTAGAATGGTAAATATTATTATAAGCAAACTCTACTAGAGGTAGATGCTACACCCAACTACCACCATAGTCCACCACAAATGCGCAAAACATATCCTTCAATATTTTAATGGTCCTCTCTGCTTGCCCATCCATTTATGGGTGAAAAATAGTACTCAGAGTAACCTTAGTCCCTAACCCTTTCTGAAATAACCACCAAATGTGATATAAAAAATGCATACCATAATCAGAGATGATAGAAACAGGTACCGCATGTAGCTTCATAATCTCATGGAGGTATAATCTCACATAATACTTAGCCAAAAAGTTAGTCCTCATTTGAAAAAAGTGAGATAACTTTGTCATCCTATCCACGATGATGAAAATTGAATAAAACTAATTTTGAAACCGAGAAAGAACAGTAATGAAATCCATGTTGATCACTTCCCATTTCCATTTAGACAATTCAATCTCTTGATACAACCCTCTGGGCCTCATGTATACAACTTTTACTTGTTGATACACCATGCACTTGGCCACAAAATCAGCCACATCCCTCTTCTTACCATTCCACCAATCCATCTCTTTAAGGTTATGATACATTTTTGTCAAATCAGGATGAATAACATAGCACGACTCATGTACCTCAGCCAATATCCTTTCTTGCAAACCATCAAAAACAGGAACATATAACCTCTCTTAGTACCACAAGGTACCATCACTGCTAATCTCAATTACCATCACCTTCTTCCCACCAACATCACCCTTGATTTCATCAAGACAGGATCTAATATTTGCTTCTCCTTAATCTCTATGCCATGAGACGACTGCACTAGTTCCTACACCAACACACCACCGTCCTCGAAGTCTAGAGATGAACTCCAAGGTTAGACAGACAGTGAATATCCTTCACCAACTCCCACTTCTCCTTATACACATGAGCTAGACTCCCCATAGATAACATACTAAGAGCATCAGTAACTATGTTAGCTTTTCCTATATGGTAGTGAGGACTCATGTCATAGTTCTTGAGAAGCTCAAGCCATCTTCTTTGCCTTAGGTTAATTTTTTTTTGAGTGAACACATACTGAAGGCTTTTATGATCTGAGAAGATATTCACGTACACCGCATACAAATAATACTGCCAAATTTTTAATACAAACACCACAACTAATAGTTCAAAATCATGAGTAGGATAGTTCCTTTCATGCACCTTCAACTACCGAGAAGCATAAGCTATCACCTTTCCATACTGCATAAGAACACAACTAAGTCCTACTTGGGATGTATCACAGTAAACAACAAACCCTTTAGTGTCTTCCGACAAAGTCTACACCAGAGTTAAAGTTAGCTTATCCTTTAGCATCTTAAAAGTTCCCTCACAAGCATCCGACCAAGATAACTTTACATTCTCTTGAGTCAACTTAGTTATCGAGGTAGCTATGAAAAAGAAACTCTCTACAAACCTCCTGTAGTGGCCATCCAAACCCAAGAAGCTCCAAATATCGGTTGGAGTCATGGGTCTAGGCCATTTCTTAACCACTGCAACCTTTTACAGATCCACCATAATCCCTTGAAAATAATATGACCTAGAAAAGTGATAGTGTTCAACCAGAATTCATATTTCAAAAACTTAGCATACAACTGTTGCTCTTTTAAGGTCTGGAACACAACACATAGGTGATTGAAATAATCTATCTCACTGATAGAATACACCAGTATGTCATCTATAAACAAAATGACAAATAGGTCCAGAAACTAATAGAAGACCCTATTCATCAAATACATAAAAGTTGTTAGAGTATTGGTCAAACCAAAAGACAAAACTAGAAACTCAAAATAACTATACCTGGTATAGAAAGCTGTCTTAGGGATATTCACCTCCGTAATCTTAAGATGATGATACCCAAATCGAAGGTTAATTTTAAACTTAGCACCCTACAATTGATCAAACAAGTCATCTATCTGTGGAAGAGAATACTTAATTTTTTATCGTTACTTTATTCAACTACCATAGTAAATACACATCCGAAAGGAACAATCCTTATTATGCAAAAATAATATTGGTGTGGCCCACGGGGACATATTAGGATTGATGAAACTCTTATCCAAAAGAACTTTAAGTTGTTATTTAAGCTCCTTCAACTTAGTCGAGCCATTCTATAAGGGGGAATAGAAATTGGATGAGTGTCCGAAACTAGATCTATCCCAAAATCAATTTCTCTATCTATAAGAACACCAGGAAGATCATCAGGAAAGACCTCAGGAAATTTATTCACCACTAGAATAGAATACAAAGAAGGACCTTCCGAGTTAGAATATTTAACCTAAACTAGATGATAAAGACACCCCCTAGAGATTAATCTTCGAGCCCTTAGATATGATATAAATTTCCCTTTAAGAGCTAGAGAACTACCCTCTAATTCAATAATTGGTTCACCAAGGAACCTAATGATAACCTAACAGGTCTGACAATATAAGGACATATAGCACGAGTGCAACCAATCCATCCCTAGAATGACATCTAAATCTACCATATCCAGTTTAAACAAATACACCAAAGTCTCTTTACTACCAATAGATACCACACACACCCTCTAGACTCTTTTAGAAACCATAGAGTCACCTATGGGGGTAGAAACAAAAACAAGTTTTGAAATAACTTTACAACCAAAATCAAAATGCGCAACCATAAATGAGGTCACATATGAGAGAGTAGACCCTAGATCAAGTAAATAATACACGTCATGGGATAAAATTTTAAGCATACCAGTCACGTTATCAGGCAATTCCTCGCTCCTATTATATAGTGAGTGCATATAAACTATTCTGATCAGTACCAAAACTAGATGGTGCACCCTTTGGTGCTGGAGCTGAAAACAAAGCAACAAAAGCCTTATTCACTCTCAAAGCAACCTTACCAATAGGATAGTTTATAAAAATATGGCCTGGTTGACCATATTTGAAGCACTTGTCCCTTCCCTCTTCATAAAAACCCAATGGAAATGACCATAGAAACTATAAAGAGGACACGATGAAATTGATTGTGCCCTACTAGCCTGAGATTTGACATCCTATACTTTAAAGTTATAACCACCCTACCGACGTCTTCCTCTCAATGGCTTTGGGTAGGAAGCACTAGCTGTGGAGAAGGAACAAGAACTCCCCCACTTCTTCTTTGGACACTTACCATAATCCCTATTACATTGATACTAGCCACCATCCTGCTCAGAGAACCTAGAATTCTTTCCCTATCTCTCCCCTATCTCAGCTTGCTTGTTCTTCTTCTCCTCTAGCTATTATATATGAATAACAAACCTAGAGATATCAATGTCCTTGATTAGCAAGGAAGTCTTACTATCCAAATTGGGGTGCTATTTTATTTTTGCCACATGCTAAATTTCTTGTTAATGTTTTTTCCATTTTTAATTCTTCTCTATATTTCTCACATAAATTTCTATACTATTGTTGTAAAAATTTTATTCTAGCTCCTAACGTATCTACTATTTTTGCTTCTTCCCAACTTTTTATTATTTTTGAACTAAATGGTTCGGGTAATTTATTAAAATATAATTTTCTTATTTCTTTACTTTCTTCTATACTATATGCTCCTTTATAATAATATTCTTTAAATGCGCAAGTATATTCGTCTATATAACACATATTACATATTGTTAATTTTATCATTAAAGTCCTGTATGTATCTTTTTCTTCATCTTGTTCTTCTTCTAATGTTGTCATACTACCAAATTCATCTTTTATAGCTGTTTCATATTTTTTCAATAATTCTATAGGTGTTAGTTTAGTTGTTGTTGATGATGTTCCTTCCATAGGTTTATTAGTTCTTAATACTTTCTTACTATTTTCAGTTAAATTTGTAACATAGTTTTACTGATCCTATTAGTGTTTTTTCTATATATTCTGGTGCATCTGTTATGTTTATATTAATATCTAATAATTGTTTTGTCATATATCCTATCCATAATTGTATTGTTTTTTCTGTATCTATTACACAGTCTAGATCTAAAAAGTTATAATTTTTATTAACTATTTGTTTTGGTGTCCATTTGTCATATTCATTATATCTTTTAAATTTATTTTTATAATATATAAGTTTTCTTATTTCTGTTGTTTTAGGTATTATATTTTCATCTTCTTTTTTGTCAAGAGTATTTATTTCTGTATTAGTATTTTCTAAGTTTTCTTCAATAATTTTTTCCTGTTTTTCGTTAATTTCTAAATCTTTTATATTTGTTAATATTTTCGTATCTGTTTCACTATTTTCTGAATCATAATTATCTGATTCTTCAATATCTATATTATTTATTTCTAATTTTTCCTTAAATTGGTTTATCTCGTTTATTAATTTTTGTTCTCTATCTTTTTCTTCTTTTTCTTTTTGTCTTTGTTCATACAAATCTTTTAACATTTGTAGTTCTTTTTCTAATTCAGCAATTCTACTATTTTTAGTTTCTTCTATTTTTCGTATTTCTTCCGTAGTTTGTTGTTTAATTTTTTCTATTTCCTTTTTTCTATCTATTTCTTCGTTTTCTTTTTCTATTCTTACCATTGCTGTTAATTTATCTTCTAATTTTAATTCTTCTTTTTCTAACATTAAATATAAATGTTCACCTATTTTCTTATATCTTCTTCCTAGATTCAAAGATACTATTTTTATTTTTGATCCTTCGTGATTTTCATATATTTTTTCATCTATTATAAATTCTTCTTTGTTCATTTTCTTGTGAATAATTCATGTTGGTATATATATTCTAAACTATCTATTTGTGATTCTAATTTTGATATTTCATCTTTTTGTATATTTATAGAATTTTTACTAACTCCGGCAAATATATTATAATGTAATCTTTCTTTTCTTATTTTTAATTCTTTACGTTTTTCAGAGATAAATTATTTTAGTTCTTTGTATTTTTTATCTTTATTCATTTAAATTATATTTATAATATTTTGGTGGATATCTAAATCTTATTTTATCATAATTAGGTGGTATGTGTCTCATTCTTCTAGATTTTAAATGGATTATTAATTTTGCTTCAATACTAGATATTAATGTAACTAGATAGGCTAATCTTTGTGGATTTTCTTTTGTTTTATTTAGGCTTATATATTTTGAATAATTACTAACTAAAGATTCTTTAATTTTTCTAAAAGCTTCTCTATTTTTAAATGGTTTCTCATAATTAATTAAATAAATGACTAACTCTAACATATATCTCACTTCCGTATCTTTTTAAATTACTGGGCTCTGATACTATTTGTAGGGGGGGTGCGGATAACTAGGTTAATAAATAGATTATAAAATAGATTTATTGTCGGATCAACTCATGAGACATTTGTGAGGCAAAATTTCTCATTCTAGCCCTCATATCTGACACCATCTCTAAAGCATACTGAGACAACTGGTGAAACTTCAAGGCATACTTCTTGACCATCATCTTTCACTACTTTAGATTAACAAATTCCTTCGCTTTTGCTTCCCTCAAATCATAAGGAAAGAAGTAGTTTAGAAATGCATTAAAGAAAGTCTCCCACAATGATGACTCATTAATATCACCTCTTTTCAGATTCCATTCCTCATACCATTGGAATGCCATATCCTTTAAATATAAATGTTCACCTATTTTCTTATATCTCCTTCCTAGATTCGAAAATACTATTTTTATTTTTGATCCTTCGTGATTTTCATATATTTTTTCATCTATTATAAATTCTTCTTTGTTCATTTTATTGTGAATAATTCATGTTGGTATATATATTCTAATATAATACTAGTGATTTATCTATATTTCTATCTGTTACCGCTACTGAATAATTTGCACTTATTATAAATTTAAATTTTTGGTATATTAAATTTCCTTTTACGACAGTTATTATACTTTTTTCTATAGGTTTTATAATTCTATCATCTTATTATCTTGTGTTGTTTTTCTCTTAGTGAGTTTTTTATATTATATAAACTGTCACATGAGCTTTTTTCTAAATTTTCTAAGGTTTTTTCTATCCATATTAACTTTTCCTTTAGATCTTCCATTATTTTTCTAATTCAGTTTCTATAATTAATTTTGTTATTTAGATTATCTTGGTTTTCTCTAGTTTTTCTAATATATTCTAACATCCAGAATCTTGGTCTGAATAATATCCTTCTGGGTAAATGTCTTCGTATATTTGTTCTAAGGCATTTATCATTTCAATTTCGTAGTTTATTACTTCTTCTAATATCATTTTCTTAATATCTATTATTTCTATATCTTTAAGTATATATAAGATTAAAACTCTAAGGTAGTCTAAATGAGCTATTTGCTAAAATTGATATTTTATAGTTATTTATTTTAGACTTAGTAGTGTTTGCATATTTTTATTAAGAGATTTTATATATTTTTTATTTTCCATGTATTTGACTATATTTATTTTTATCTGTTTTTCTAGTAACTGTATATTTCGTATATCTTTAAAAATTCTACGTGATTTTAACATAATAAGTATTTATAAGAGTAGTTAGGTATGTGTGGTATATAATTTATTCTATCCATATAATATTCTCCAAATGCTTTTTCTAATATAATTTTTCTTATATCTGCAACATTTATATCTCTAAGTGCATACAAAATAAGTATCTTAAATTTATCTACCATGACATCAGATATATTATCATTCATTATCATAAAATTGCTTTTTTCAAAATATTCCCTTCAACCATATACATAATAAAATATAGTTATCTCAGATTACTATATACTAGATTATTCTTAAACAACATGTTCTTCGGTCACTATTAGCATGGTAATTCGGATACTTTTTCCCTTAAACAGCGCCTCGACTCTGGTTACTCCCCGCCACGACTTCTTGCCTCATTGGTTTCACCTTTAGGATGACATAGTCCTTAGGGATTTTTCTCCGTTTTCACTTTGCTAATAAACTTCTTAACATATTGTTTTTCGAATAATTCTACTATAAAGTAACTAATATGAATTTATTTTATCATATCATGATTGTCGGGAATTATGAATTTAGCTATTCATAATCATAAATAGATATACCTGTTCTGGTAGCTTTGATATTTCTGAGGTTTGTTGCTCCATAGCTTTTTCCATTGCAGTGTATATATTTAATTAACTGGGCAAAAGTATTTTTGGAATGGAGAGAATTTCGGCTAATGTGTGAAGGCTTGCCCTTAGCAATGCACTCTGAGCTTTTATTTATAGAAAGAATGTATCTTTACACTGTTTTACATCTGTCCGCTATGAAACAAACTAAAACTATTAAAGAAAGACTAAACTATTAAAGACTTAAAAGTCTTTCATTCTAAAACCTACCCTAAAAAATTCAAACTTTACATAAATGCTACATAAATTCTACCAACTACTTTTACTATTTTTTCTTTTACGTAAATCCTTCTAAAGACTATGACTTTTACAAATTTGTACAATATATTAAATATATTGTCTTCTGTTTATTTTGTCATATCTGTTGTATCTCCATTATTGCTCTGGTCTTATCTTTCCAGCTGGCGTCCTTATCTTCTTTTATTCTAACTGGACTGCTGGGACGTCATTATCTCATCCATTACATTTTAAACATTTGTGGTCTGGATATTTGTGTCCAATAGTCTTGCAATATCTGGTCAATAATTCTTCTGAAATAAATTTTTCTCTGATAGCTCTGGCGATAGGTTCTGTTTTTGATTTAAGCAACGTGATAATCCATTGCCTAATAGTTTCCATATCTATTTCTCGTAACTCTTTTGAATTTGAATATATTAATACATGATTTCTTGAATAGTAGCTCCATATAGGATTTTGGTTGCAGTATGTGTTTGCTAGCTCTTGTAAAATTGTAGATAGTCCAATAATTCTTTTGTTCGCATAAAATTTTGGTATCTCGATTCTGGGTATCTCTGGCTGTGAACTTATATCTTGTGGTATAATCATATCTCGTGTCATTCCTATCTTTACAACTTGTGTAGGTTTCTTAACTTCATCAAATAATATCTTTGCTGGTGCCGTGTAAATTTTTATAAAAAATAAAGTACCTTTGGTTATTCTTTTAAAAGTGATAAATGCTTCATATATCTCTGGTATAGTGGATATCTCAGTTCCATCCGTGGTATATACAGTACTAAGTAATCCATATTCGTAGCAAGTTTTAACTAAGCTGGGTTTGGTTTTGGGTAAAGCAATTAGCTTATTATATCCGGTCAATCTCTGGGTTATATAGTTTGTATCTGGTTCTTGGATATTTATAGCTTTGGGGTTGCTATTTAAAAAGGTTTGTACACTGTAGATATTTTCTATATATGTGCGGGCTGTGTAGTTGTATGTCTTTTTGTCTTGGTTTAGACTATCTCGATATATAGTAACTTGTGGGGGTATAAACATGGGGTCTTTTGATGTATTTGGAGTATATGGTTTATCAAATAACTTGTTTAGGTTCATATTTTTTCTAACTCCTCTGCTTGTACCTGCAGAAGTAGATTGATAAATGTTATGGGTTTTATGGAGTATCCCAACGTCTCCTTCTAGCTCTGGAATTTTACTATCTTCCGATCGACATAGCTCTGCGCATTGTTGAGTTAGCTGATTCATAGTTATAGACTTCAGTTTATCTTCACTAGTCTTTAGCTTTAGCGTTTCTATCTCAGTACCCATCTTTACTATCTCAGTACCCATACTGTCCATTTTCAATGAAAGCGTAGTCAAGGCATTGAGTATCTTTTCATGTATATTTTCTTCTATCATTTCAGTTTGTGTAGCTTTGTCTTGATATGTAATCTGCAATAACATTTTTGTTAGTACTGATTACTTCTATTATAAATGTAAAATTTAATATGTTTAAAACTAGTCTCCGAATCTCTTTTGTTGTAACTGAATTTTGTATTTTCTTTGTTAGCCACCAGTGTACCAGTGTATTATCTGTTCGCACAATAAATTTGTTATATACAATATATGACTCAAATTCTAACAAACATTTATATAATGAACATAATTCTTTCCTATTTATTTCCCATTTTATTTCTGTCTCGTTGAACGTACCTGAGTAGTATCTACAATGGTGTTCTGTTTTTTCTGTCACATATCTATATTTAAGTACTCCTCTGTAACTATATTCACTGGCATCTGCTTCTACTATGTATGTAAATTTTCTATTTTCATCCGGAAATTGTAATTTTGGTAATTCCTTGCAAAGTAATTTTATTTTTTAAACTTGTTTTTTGTCTTCTTCATTATAATTATATTCTATATCCTTTTTTAATTTTTTCTGTAGTGGTTTTAAGTTTTCTGCTAATTTTGGAATATATTCTCTTACTTGGTTTACTAATCCTAAAAATGATTGTAATTTCTTTTTTGTATCTAATTCTTCTTTTGAGTTTATTATTTTTTGTACTATATGTTGTTGCATTTTTACTCCACTTTTATCTATTTGTATTCCTAAAAATTCTATCTGATTTTTCATAATTTCGGCTTTCTTTTCACTTAGACTTATTCCTGATTTTTCTATTATATCCGTAAATTGTTCCAATAATTTTATATGTTCTTCTTTAGTTTTTGTATATAATAATATATCATCTATGTATACTATGCAATTAGGTAATTATTTAAAATAATTATCCATAAAATGTTGATATCTACCTGGTGCATTTTTATATCCAAATGGTAATACATTCCACTCATAAAATCCTTGTGGTACCACAAATGCGGTTAATTTTTTAGATTCTTCTTCTAACTTTAGATGGTAAAATCCTGATTTACAATCAAATTTGTTAAAATAATTATATCCTTGTATCTGTCTTATTTTTAATATCTTATTTGGTATTGGATAATTATATGTTGTAGTTTTTGCATTTAAATTTCTATAATCAATAACCATTCTACTTTTTCCTCTTTTTTGTTCACTATGTTTATTTACTATAAATGCTGGACTTTTATGTTTACTATTATTTTTTTGTATATATTTTTTTTCTAATAATTCATCTATATGCATTTTAAATTCTTTTAAATCATCAAAATTATAGGTTAATGGTTTTTGAGTTATTATGCTATTTTTGTCTATTAATTCAATTTTTATGGTAGTTTTGTTTTTTTCCCATCCTTTTAATGGATCTTCACTATATAATTGTTCGAATTTTTTCTTAACTATTTCTATTTTATTTATTGAAAATATAGTTATTTCCATTTTATTTATCGAAAATACTACTAATTCTATTGTATCTTCAGTGGTTTTTATATTTTCTAACTTTTGTGTAATTTTTTCACTTCCTTTTATCCAATCAGTTTTCTTTCTTATTTTATTGTTAACTCTTTTTGCTCTTACTTTTTGTTGTACTTATTCTATCATTTACTATTTCTAAATTTTCTTCTATATCTATGTCTCTATAGCTATAATCATTATAATCTATTGTTTTTACAATTTGTTCAAATGGGCTATCTATTTGTATCTTGTTAATCTTATTTTTTCCTGTTATTTTATGTTTTGTTGTTAACACATAAATTTTTACATCTTGCTGTAAATATTTTACTTCCTGGGGTTAATTCTATTCCTGATATCTTCCAATATAATACTAGTGATTTATCTATATTTCTATCTGTTACCGCTACTGAATAATTTGCACTTATTATAAATTTAAATTTTTGGTATATTAAATTTCCTTTTACGGCAGTTATTATACTTTTTTCTATAGGTTTTATAATTCTATCATCTGCTAAATATAATTCTATTGGTGTATCTATTCCTTCTCTAAAACATGCTTTTATTAATATTTCTGTACCTCCAAGGTGTACATATTTTATTGGATCTCCTTTATTTTTTATATCATTTATTTCTTTATTAATTATTCTTTTTGTTACTAATGGTATACTAGCTTTTCCTTTTGCATATCTACAGTCTATTACATGTTCTTTTTGGCATACTACATAATATTCATCTTTTTTCCTAGTAAAAAGATTTTTTATTGTTGGTATTTTAAATATTTTTTCTACACTTAAATCTAACTCTTTTCCTTTTATTTCATCAAATATATTACTGTCAAATATTATCTTTTGTTCTGTTCCTTCATCATTTAAATATTCTTCCTTTGTTATTATTTTTATATCTTCTTCAGTCATTCGATTCATCTATTTCACTATCTATTTCAGTATCTGTTTCGTTTTCTGAAATTTCATATATACTATCTTCACTTTCTAATTCATAATCTATATAATCTATTTGCATATATTCTGTATTTTCTATTTTTATTTCGGATATTTGTTTATTTTTTGGATTTTTAGGTAATTTACAATCTCTAGCTAAATGTCCTAACTTTCCACAATTATAACATGTACATTCTTTTATAGATTTTTTCTATCTATATGGTCTTTTATTCTTGTAGTTTCTTACATAATATATTTTTCTTGGGTTTTTGTATTTATATTTTGATTTTTTATATTTCTTATATTTCTTGTGTCTTTTTCTTTTCTTATAATATCTTTCTTCGCATCCAAATTGGGGTGCTATTTTATTTTTGCAACATGCTAAATTTCTTATTAATGTTTTTTCCATTTTTAATTCTTCTCTATATTTTTCACATAAATTTCTATACCACTGTTGTAAAAATTTTATTCTAGCTCCTAACGTATCTACTATTTTTGCTTCTTCCCAACTTTTTATTATTTTTGAACTAAATGGTTCGGGTAATTTATTAAAATATAATTTTCTTATTTCTTTACTTTCTTCTATACTATATGCTCCTTTATAATAATATTCTTTAAATGCGCAAGTATATTCGTCTATATAACACATATTACATATTGTTAATTTTATCATTAAATTCCTGTTTGTATCTTTTTCTTCATCTTGTTCTTCTTCTAATGTTGTCATACTACCAAATTCATCTTTTATAGTTGTTTCATATTTTTTCAATAATTCTATAGGTGTTAGTTTAGTTGTTGTTGATGATGTTCCTTTCATAGGTTTATTAGTTCTTAATACTTTCTTACTATTTTCAGTTAAATTTGTAAACCATAGTTTTACTGATCCTATTAGTGTTTTTTCTATATATTCTGGTGCATCTGTTATGTTTATATTATTATCTAATAATTGTTTTGTCATATATCCTATCCATAATTGTATTATTTTATCTGTATCTATTACACAGTCTAGATCTAAAAAGTTATAATTTTTATTAACTATTTATTTTGGTGTCCATTTGTCATATTCATTATATCTTTTAAATTTATTTTTATAATATATAGGTTTTCTTATTTCTGTTGTTTTAGGTATTATATTTTCATCTTCTTTTTTGTCAAGAGTATTTATTTCTGTATTGGTATTTTCTAAGTTTTCTTCATTAATTTTTTCTTGTTTTTCGTTAATTTCTAAATCTTTTATATTTGTTAATATTTCCATCTATGTTTCACTATTTTCTGAATCATAATTATCTGATTCTTCAATATCTATATTATTTATTTCTAATTTTTCCTTAAATTGGTTTATCTCGTTTATTAATTTTTGTTCTCTATCTTTTTCTTCTTTTTCTTTTTGTCTTTGTTCATACAAATCTTTTAACGTTTGTAGTTCTTTTCCTAATTCAGCAATTCTACTATTTTTAGTTTCTTCTATTTTTCATATTTCTTCCGTAGTTTGTTGTTTAATTTTTTCTATTTCCTTTTTTCTATCTATTTCTTCGTTTTCTTTTTCTATTCTTACCATTGCTGTTAATTTATCTTCTAATTTTAATTCTTCTTTTTCTAACATTAAATATAAATGTTCACCTATTTTCTTATATCTTCTTCCTAGATTCGAAAATACTATTTTTATTTTTGATCCTTCGTGATTTTCATATATTTTTTCATCTATTATAAATTCTTCTTTGTTCATTTTCTTGTGAATAATTCATGTTGGTATATATATTCTAAACTATCTATTTGTGATTCTAATTTTGATATTTCATCTTTTTGTATATTTATAGAATTTTTACTAACTCCGGCAAATATATTATAATGTAATCTTTCTTTTCTTATTTTTTCTTATTTACGTTTTTCAGAGATAAATTGTTTTATTTCTTTGTATTTTTGCTCTTTATTCATTTAAATTATATTTATAATATTTTGGTGGATATCTAAATCTTATTTTATCATAATTAGGTGGTATGTGTCTCATTCTTCTAGATTTTAAATGGATTATTAATTTTGCTTCAATACTAGATATTAATGTAACTAGATAGGCTAATCTTTGTGGATTTTCTTTTGTTTTATTTAGGCTTATATATTCTGAATAATTACTAACTAAAGATTCTTTAATTTTTCTAAAAGCTTCTCTATTTTTAAATGGTTTCTCATAATTAATTAAATAAATGACTAACTCTAACATATATCTCACTTCCGTATCTTTTTAAATTACTGGGCTCTGATACCATTTGTAGGGGGGTGCGGATAACTAGGTTAATAAATAGATTATAAAATAGATTTATTGTCGGATCAACTCATGAGACATTTGTGAGGCAAAATTTCTCATTCTAGCCCTCATATCTGACACCATCTCTAAAGCATACTGAGACAACTGGTGAAACTTCAAGGCATACTTCTTGACCATCATCTTTCACTACTTTAGATTAACAAATTCCTTCGCTTTTGCTTCCCTCAAATCATAAGGAAAGAAGTAGTTTAGAAATGCATTAAAGAAAGTCTCCCACAATGATGACTCATTAATATCACCTCTTTTCAGATTCCATTCCTCATACCATTGGAATGCCATATCCTTTAGCTGATAAGCTGCAAACTCCACCCCTTCCACATTTGTGGGATGGATAACCCTACAAAATATTTTCCATCCCATTAGCGAACCCTTAGAATTCTTCTCCGCCTTAACACCAATAAAAGTAGGAGAGATCAACCTCATGAACTAGTCAACCCTTGTGGCTTCAGAAGATAGAGTAATAGATGCACTACTCTCAGCCTAAAAATCTACAAACTAAGAAATTATATACATTTATCATATCGGCTTGAGGAGCCTGCGGAAGATTTGAGGGAATGGGTGGAACTTCAAAAATATCAGAAACATGACCCCTAGATCGAGTATGTATCCCATAAGTAGAGCGTGTGTCATCAACATCGTCCCTAGTTAGGACAGAGGAGTTTTCGTGTGTATAAAATCATCGAGGCATGATATAAAAGTAAAAAGACCATAATTTGAGAGGATTTTAGGATCTTAGACATTACAACTTGAAATCAAAACATAAGAAGGAGAAATATTCATAAATTCCTTGAAGCCTCTCTCTTATGAGTGAGGCGCACTACATACCCTTAAAAGAGATTCTACTTAACACTGATTTTTGGACTCTTAATTGACCATGAGCCTAGGGCTCTGATACCAACTTGACATGACCGAAACTAAGGCCTTGTGGTAATGGGTATCGCAAGTCCAACGAGGATCGACGACCACCCCTAATACCCAACCCAACCATTAAACACATACCCTAAGTCAAATAAATTCCAAACATATAACAAGATAGAGTTATGTACCCCTCAAGACTCTAGGATAGGTCCATGACCATGACCAACCTAAACAAGTCAAACCATCAAATACCGAACCAATAACCATAACATAAACTAGTTCATAACTATTTCATAACATAATAAGATGGAACAATCGTAAATCTAATATAGTTAACCGGTATCAACCATAATACCAATACAAATGCCAAGGTCGACACCAATATCGACACCACCCATACCAACCCATAGTAGTCTCACAAAGCCAAAGTATGCCTTCGACCATATCCAAAACTAATGTCTATGAAATGACCAAAGTATGTAAATAAAACCATAACACGAAATAGAGCCTTTTGGAGTATGGAAGATCTCTATTTCAATCCAACACAAGATTATCTTGAGTTTGGTCACTGAGCATGAGGAGTAGAATAGATGATTCCTACATCGCATGGGGATACAATGCTCGAAGATTGGTTAGCGGGTGATTACTAGCATGTACTCAGGATAAGGATAGACTAATGCCAACCTTTAAAACAAAGTTAACAACCATACATATACATATATATATATATATAATTATATAATCTATGTCGTGAAAGGTAGCTGGGTTTAGTATGCTTTTAAAACCATTAAATTGGGTATGTTTAGCTTAACCTTCCTAAAACTACCCACAAGCTGTATGGGTCCAGTGTTATTCCCTAAATGGGCCCCGATACCCCATGAGTATATGGTCATCATGATCAATCCTGATGTCAACAAACATGATTTTCTAGTATCCATCCATTGGACTCACACCTTCACAGTTAGCTGTTACAACACACCATTATTGCCTAATTAAAACCATTCACACATAACCAAACAACCATTACATTTATTACTAACCAAGGCTATAAGTAGTGGTATGGTCATACCGACTATAGCTTGCAAGCAATGTTCTTAGCAAACCTTTTTAAAGAAGGGATTCCTATGTACCCATAGATTACATTATTAAGTTTGCTTTGGGGATTCTCATATACCACAGAAGTATATTCATTACTTAATTTTCTTAGGGATTCCATTATACCCTACAAGGCTTTCAATTAAACCAAAACATGACCAAGAAAACCTTATCATTTAACCATTTAAATCTATCCAAACCAGTTTAAGTTCCATTACCATATTATACAATACAAGGCTTTCAATAAAAAACTAACTATAAACCCTAAGTTCTTAATTATGCTCTTGAAAGGTGAAGAACATTATAATGAATTTATTGGAGCATTTAATCAAACACAAGCTGTACACACTAATTACAACCTATTTAGGCTAAATTTTCTGTACTCAAGACTTCCCTATCGATGTGTACACCAACTACAATAGCCTACCATACAAATAATCACATACATGTGTTGTTTAGGCAAGTGGAAACACTATTTTAGGCCTACTCTTAAAGTACAAGTTTAAAGCCAATGACCAATACAATTAAAATGAGATAGACACCTACATAGGGTTGTGATGAGCAACTTAATTATGCAAAAAATTTCCAACCTTTGGATATAATTTTAGAGAAAAAAGTGGAGATAGGGGTGTGGGAGGAAGGAGTAGCTGGATCATCTTTTGAAATAATTTTACTGCGATGGCAGTCAAATTTCCACGATTGTGGTGAATCAGCTACCGCGACCGCGGTGTCACGAGCTCACTACCACGGTACCTGAGACCAATTTTGGGTCCTTTGCACTCCCTTACTTAGCCCATAACATAATAATTTCACACTTTCCCTTTCTCAAACTTATTCCCAAACACTCTTCAGTACCTCGATTTTATGGGTTATGTAGAAAAAAAATAAAATCTACTCTATAATGCAAAAATAAAAGAATACATGCCACTTTTGTGGCATGATGGGTTGTTTCCCTTATTTTATTGAAAGACATCTCTCCAACTATCAATTGTTTTTTCACTTAGAAGATTTGAATCTCTATCTCAACTTTTTCTCACTATGAATTGAGCGGTAGAGGGACAAAAGATTCAGATCATCCAAGATAAAACATGATAGAAAAGGGGTACATGGGGATTTGGATTCTATATCACCATTTTGAAGGCTTGAACCTTTTACCGAATGTCACATCAAGTTTCCAATTTTGCTCCTTGGGTAATGGTGGGAACATTAATAGGCCATTAGTTAAACTTTAGGAGTTGAGCTCCTTGGCCTTTGAGTGTGGGGTTTTCATGTGGACTTTTGGAATGTCAAACTATAAAATGTAGGGATGGTTCTCCTACTCCCCAAAATCCATCATTTTCTTAGGTAGGTGGACTCTTATCACATCTATTTAGAACAATGTTGATAAATTCAATTGTTCGAATAAGGTATATACCATAATTTCAAAATTGCATCCCAATTAGTATCCTCACCCCAAAATGGACTAGAGTCTTCATAAGATATTTGCTTGACTTCTTTATTTAACTCTATCACCATTTCCTCAAATTTTGGCATCTTCAACTATATTAGGTGCAACTAGTTAGGAAATCACCGAGGAATCTTCACTACCGAATCAATCATTAATCATATAGCTTCGTTTTTCTTCTTGATCAACCTCATCTTGAAAAGTGGGCAAGGGTATTTGAAAGATTTATTTCCTTGCCCATTTTCTCTATCTTAATAATCTCCCTTCCAAATGCCTCATTGGATCGACGCATGCGGTGCACCTCCTTGTCTATTATAGTTACCCGATTCAGAAGAGTTTGAAGCATTAGTTTAACACCATTGTATCTTACACGTTGCTCTTCCTTTTCCACTTTGTGACCTATCAAACTCACAAAAAGAACTAGAATTTTTGTTAGAATAACTACGGGAGGGACCATTTGGACAATCACTCTAATGTCCACTTGACTAACACATAAAGAACATACACCCAATAGGATCGAGATGGTGACTCCATATCTCTCCAGGGGGTATATCTACAAACTTTCCAAAAGTAGGGTGCATCACAATATAGACATGTATCATCAAGATAGGATTTCCAACTACAAAAATTATATTTGTCCCAAGATGCCATAGCAACAAGTAAACAAAAATAAAAATCTACCTAACACACGAAACAAAAGAAAATTACACACAAATATTTACATGTTTGAATCTTAGCTAGTAGGCTAAAATTTCAGACTAACTCAATACACCAAATTGTTCCTTGACAATGATGCTATTTTTGATAACGCTCAACTCACAGTTCAATTTAAGTGCAAGGCGGTCATCACTAATATGATTACCGAACTTTGAATCAGGGTCGAATCCACAAGGAAAAATGTGAGTGGCAATTAAATAAGTTCCCACTTAAAGTTACTTGATAAATTCAAGTATTCTATACATATTACTTGGGGGATTTTGAATGTTTACAAAAGTGTAAGACAATTGTGGGCTTCCAATATCACTAATTAAAGACTAAGAATAATTAGAGCATAATTAATTCAAGAAGGATCTTGGGATTATGATTTCCAAGGGGAAAGTTATTCATGGGAACATGATGATTGGGAGCAAATTCTAATTGTTCATGATATGATAGGCTAGGTGAAAGTCCTTGAGGCTAGTTTGTCAACAAAGCCTCAAAGATATCGCTTATTGGCCCTATCTAGTACCTAACAAATATGTTAATTAAAGCCACTCAACACCTAAATTGGGCATCCTTATTTCTTGGAAGATGCCTAAAACACAACATACTCTCTATTCACCCTTATTTCTAACTTAGCAAAAAATAGTAAACCACATCCATTACTGTCCATAATAGATTTGGCCCCCATAACACTCTTTTAAGGATGCCATAGGTACTCAAGTGTTTACCTATGTCCCTCTTTCAAGGATGATATGAGCTTTCAAGAGTTTGGGGCTTTCACCCACAAACCCATTTTAGGTTTTTAGGGTTTTCACCCATAGATTTCAACTAATTAAATCAAGCAATAGTGAAACCCTCATCAAGAAATTAGAATCTACACAAATAAACACAACCCAATCACAATTTCACCATATTCTAACATAATCCCAAGAGGAATAACTAGATACATAGAAAATTAATAAAAAAAGATATACCCAAAATCTCTATCAATTTGATTTATTAAAAGATAAATATAATGAAAATTGCAAGCTTTAGGGTTGAATAAATATTCAATAGAAATGTTCGATTATCCACTTGGAAGCTACTCAAATGTATTCTTCACCTCAAAATTAGTACAAAAATATGTTCTCTTCAAATTAGAAACTAGGTGATAGAAAAGAGTCCAAAAATTCAAGGATCCCCTCTATGAGATAGGGTTTGAACTTATTAGGGGAATTGGTGATGACTGTGTGAATTTATAGATCTTTCCCTGGGCATAATCCCACTATTCTTCAATCACTGACACTTGTCCAAGATTATGGTCAAAACCTGCGATCGCGATATATTGACTTGTCTTTACTGGCCGTGATCATGACCCTCAGACAGCTATTGCGATAACTGAGGTTTGTTTCTGCTCCAGGTCTTCCTTCTACACTTCTTTTCTCCTTTTGATTCTTTTTAACTCAAATTAACTTCTTTCCATCTCATGACCTATATTCTTGCAAAATATGGAAATTAGTGCCTTTAATCACAAATTTGTCTCACTTATACATTCAAATCATGGTAATGTGCATGAATGTTTAGTGTAAATAAGTGGTAAATTCACCACTCATCAATATGACACTATGTTCTACCCCCCAGAGTATGAGAAGATATGATAGTTTGTTAGAGATTGAAACTTCCTTTCTATATGGACACTAAGAGTATAATAGACAAAGGTAGATCTCTTATTAATGTTGTTGATTATATTCACACTATAGGGGGTTTCATCCTGAGGATCATAGAGACAGTGATAAAAGGCCTCGTAATAAGGTAGATACAATAAGACTTATAATGGTGCTTAAATCATAAGCAAAGGTATTCAACATCGACATCCTTAGTAGTAGTCATATTAGCCATAGGGCTAATCTTATTTTGAAAGATATGACTAATTTCAACGTGATTTTGGAAGTGAGTTGGTTATACCCTATTATGCAATCTTCGGTTCCTTGACCAAGACTTTTACCTTAGCCATGTCTAATATACCCCTGATTGTATGTCTAGGTGCTTATAGTCCCATGTCAATGGGAATTATTTTTCATATTAAGGCTATGTGACTTCTATAGAGGTTATGTGTGGCTTATCTTGCTGATGTTTATGATGTTAGTATTGATAGTCCTTCTTTTGACTTTATTCCTATAGTAATTAGTTCTTTAATTGTTTTTATATCGACCTACCTAGCCTTCCTCCTGAGGGTGAAATAGACATTTCTATTAAACTTGAGATGGGTACATGACCTATTTCTATTGCACCTTACTATATCACTCTTGCCTAGCTAAAAGAGGTGAATGTTAATCCTTAAGATCATTTTGGTAAGGGAATTAGTAGATCAGGTATATATAATTAGGGTGATACCATTCTATTTATGAAGAAGAAAGATGATTCTATGCATATGTGTATCAATTAAAGGTAGTTGAATAAGGTGAAAGTAAAGAGTAAGTATCCTATCCCTCAAATTGAAGATCTATTTGTCTAGTTACAAAGTGCATCCATGTTTTATAACATTGAATTCAAATACGGCTATAATAAATTATGTATTTGGGTAGAGGACATCCCCAAGACAGCCTTCAGGATTTGCGACAACTATTACGAGTTCTTGGTAATGTCTTTTGGATTGACCAATGCCCCAAGAGTGTTCATGCACTTAATGAAATAAGATTACAGGCCTTATATTAACTCCTTTGTGAGTGTTTTTATTTATGAAATCCTTTTTTACTCGAGGAATAGGGAGGAGCATGAGAAATTTTTGAAGATCGTACTCCACACTTTTAAAGATCAGTAACTTTTTGCCAAATTATATAATTAAAGTTCTGGCTTAAGTCTATAGCATTCTTGAGGAACATGGCATCAAAGGATGGGATTATGGTTGACTCAAAGAAGATTGAGGTAGTTCATGATTAGGACTTTCCTAAATCTTCAACTGAATTTCATAACTTTATTGAGTTGGCAGGTGATGAGTGGAAAATTTGCCATTAATTCATATCTTATTTCTTGCACCCTATGGTGATTTAATTCAATATATGTGACTAATTCTTCATAAAATGCACTAATTTCTAGTGTTCAAGATATTATTGGGAAATCTGATACAAAGGAGCAAAGGAAAAGCTATAAGGGAAGGAAAGTAAATAAAAAGGAACAAAGGCTAAAGACAGGCCCTAAGATATGACTCTCAAAAGCTATGACCGCATCGTAATCTGAGGGTCACGATCGCGATGGATCAAGATTGAAGAAGTATCGTGATCACGAGATGAAGCTCCACGATCTTTGAGTCGCGACCTATAGAAGGATGAGATCATGACTGGTCGTGAAATTTCCAAGGTCAAACTTATAATTTGACATTTCTTTGTCCCAAAATATAAAAGGCTAAACCCTTCACATTTATAGCAGCTAATTTCCAATTTTTGACTATTAGGAACACCATATTGAGTTAAAAAATTGTGGGAGTTGTTTTCAATAGAGATGTTGCTATTATTTGGATTTAAAGTTTGGATATTATTTTGATCCTGCTTTCAATGGAGGATTTAAATATTAATTTTGGTATATATCCTGTCTTTATTTTCATGAGTAGCTAAATATATCTCTTGGTGTTATACTTGATTAAGTCATGAATAGTGTGTGGGTGTTGATTATTTATCAATTTAATTGGTTATTTTATGATAGGTTTTGCTTTTGTTCTATGTTTAGTTGAGAATTGGGGGTTACAAACCCCAACTATCCTTGAACCCATATCATCCTTGAAAGAATGGTATAGGTGAGGAATAGTTGTGAACAATTACTTGAGTTAGCTTATTTATAACACCATCTTAGAGATAAGGATGTTAATTAAGGTAGTGGATTGGTAAATTTGATACACTTGTGAGGTATTCGAAAGATCCCACTTGTGAGATTTGGTGTTTTATTGAAAGATTAACACCAATACCCCTAAATATATCCTACCCAAAAACCCTAGACTAAACTTGGATGAATAATTGAAAAACCATGTATGACTCCCACTTAGGATTGCATAGCCCCAAGGTTTCTCTCTTTTTCGTATCACTCTTCGATACTTTGTCCCAAAATAGTAGTAATGATGACTCTTTTTATAGGATTGGGGATATTGACCATCTTGGAGATATAGGTCGTGCTAATGCTATTCGCATTCCACCAACAGAAGAAGATGAAGGGTTTCACGTCAATAGTGTGTTGATTCATTTTCTTCAAATAAAAGGGTTATTTGGAGGCCAAGACCATGAGGATGCAAATCTACTCTTGAAGAATTTTATTGATGTGTGCTCTCCATTTGACATAGCCCACATTTCTCAAGAGTCAATCAAATTATGTCTTTTCTATTCTCTTTGATAGTAGAAATGGTCTTATGGTTACGGTCTTTGCTGACGGGATCTAATACTTCATGGGTTGAGCTCATGGATGCATTCTTTGATAGGAACTTTCCTCCTTCTTGAATGTTGCAATTAAGGGACGAGATCATAATTTCTTTCCAAATTTGTGGCGAACCATTGTCTGAAGTTTGGAAAAGCTTCAATGATAAATTGATGATATATCCAAATCATGAGGTGATGGAGAAAGTGCTTCTCCAAATTTCTAAAGGGTATTGGATCAATTAAGTAAAATAATGGTTGATAATATGTCCGGTGGTTCTCTTGTCGAGTTATCATATGGTGTTGCGGTGACTTTGATAGAGCAAGTGACAAAACAAAATAGAGGATAGCATACAAAGGATATCAAGGCAGCCATGGGGTCCACTGCAACATCTTTTGTAAGCAAAGAACAAAAGAAAAATAGGAGAATATGGCCAAAGTGATGACCTAACTTAACCTTCTTACCAATCATGTAACGGGGGCATCTCCTGCGGCAATCAATACAATTGATAACAAGAGTACTAGGGCTTATTATGATAAAGAAGCAGATAAGATTGATGAGGATATTTGGTTTTTATCAAACCAATTGGGGGTTCCCGCACTACCTATCAAAAGAAAGATGGGAATCAAGGTTGGAAGGATCAAGACCGAGATAGAGATTGGAGGGATAGAGACTGTGATAGAGATCAGGATTGGAGATACTACGAGAGATACTATGAAAAGTACACCCCCTCATGAAAGGCCTAAGTAGAAGGTGTCAACATCCATTGATCCAGAAAAATTCAAGAATGAAGATGTCTTAGCTCAGATTCTAATATGTATAAAAGGGACCAACAAAATGGTAAGGGAGATCAAAAGTGACTTCTCTTAACTAAGATAAATGGTGACCTCTCATTAGGTCTCCATCAAGAAATTAAAAACACAAGTAGGCTTAATCTCATCTTAACTCAATGCTAGGCAAAAATAGGTTTGCCTATGATACGGAGGTAAATCCCAAAAATGATGCTTATGTTATATCCACCATCACCAGAAGTTTCCAAACCCTTAGTGAAGATATGGTTGATATTGATGAGAATTCCAATGAAAAGACACATGATGAGCAAGCAAGTTCAAAAAGAAAATGGCTAGTAAAGCTAAGTGAGGATGTTCCAAAGTCCAATGAAATGATTGTTGAGAAACCCAGGATAGTTGAAGACAAAGGGAAAATGAGAAAACTCCTAAAGTGATCAATGGTGATGCGCCAAAAGTGAATGAACCTCCAATTGTCCAATTGCCACAAACTAAGATTTCTCCAATATTCCTATAAAGGCTCAAAAATAAAAAAGAAAATACCAAGTTCAAGAAGTTTCTTGAGAAGTTTAGAAACTTATCGATAAATAATCCATTGTTAGAAACTCTTTAAGAGATACCAAGGTATGCTAAATTTATGAAGAACTTGGTTTTAAAGAAGTTACTTATAAATTTTGAAACTATCGACGTAACTCATAGTTGTATCTCTATAATGTAAAACACAATGGCGGTAAAGAAAGGGGACCCTAGTACATTCACCATTCCCTGCACTATCGGGGTGAACATGTTCGGAAAGGCATTGTGAGACCTTAGATCAAGTATAAACTTTATTCCATATGCTGTGTTTTAGAATTTGGGATTGAGTGATCCTACGCCCACCTCCATGAGGCTTTTAATGTCCTATCGTTCAATTAAGATACCCATGGGCGTGTTCTATAATGTGTTGGTAAAGGTTAACCGATTTATCCTTTTGGCTGACTTTATTATTATCGATTGTGAAATTTATCATGAGATATTAATCATTCTTAGTAGGCCATTATTAGCCTCCATAAGAGACCTAGTTGATGTGGAATATGGAGAGATAAAGTTTCAGGTAACAATGAGAAGATCTCTTTCAGTGTGTGCAAGTTTAAGAAGCAACTGATGGAGTTACAAGTGGTGTAAGTGATTGATATGGTTGATGAAGAAGTGACCAAAACTTTAGACGTGTATATTGGGTTACTTTAAGTCAAAGATCCAAATTGATCCTAAGTGGATGTCTTTGTCGCGATGTTAAATCAAGTGTTAGATGGAAGCTACCCATAAATACTATAAATGTAGCCCGTATCCTTTAAATTTTGATTGTTAGAATAGGTTAGGATTTTTGTTTTTTGTTAGTAAACAAAATCTTTGAACATAAGCTAATTTGAATAGGCGAGGTGACAAAAAATACTGTGGAATCGAGCTTATAGAAGCCATTTAAAAATAGGGGAATTAAACCTGGTCTCAGGTCTCGTGATCACGACACTGAGATCATAATTGTGATCCAAAGACTCAGATTCACCCAACATAGTGTCAGGTATTGCGATCACCAAGGCTGACCGCAATTGTGAGGTATCGTGACCATGAAATTTGATCGTGATTGTGATCGCAAATCGAGTAGTTATAAAAAGGGAACCATCTCCAAAATGGTTCCACTACCCACCTCTATTTAAAAGCTCAAAATCCATTAAATTTTGTCATTCCTAAATGGTTTTGAAAGTTCTATTCATCCTTATTTCCATCCAAATCATAGGTATTTCCTCCAATTATCCCCTTTAATGCTTAATTTTTGTCTTAGAAGTATGCTTAGGGCCTAAACTTAAATTGGTTTTTTTTCTTGCTTAATCTGTGCGTAAATTGATATTATCTTGTGTGTTTGATGTTTTTGTTGGTGTGTATTTGATTAGGGAAGTCTTGAGTACCCAAAATTTTCTTAAAATAAGTGATAATCCAAAGTGCACACCAAGTGTTTGATAAAATTCTCAAATGAGTTCTTTGATAGGTTTTCTATGATTTAGAGGGCATTATTGTGTGATTTTGAAGTGTATTCCATGTTTTTAGCTTTGTACATCTCTAAAGAACAGAATTGGGGTAGAAATTATAAATATGTAATTTAACAAGCCTAGGACAATGAAACCTCAGGTGTCGTGATCACCACTCACCAGAGTGTGATTGTAAGAGCTGAGGCCTCTTTGATATACCTTCCAAGTGTTCCAATTGCAACTCAGTATAGTGCAATTGCAAGAACTGAGGCATGTCTAAAATGCCTTTTAGGTAACTCGATCGCAACTCAGTAGAGTGAGATTGTGAAACCTGAGAGTTGTTTGAAAGATCTTTCAAGTATCGTGATTGCAACTCAGTAGAGTGATATCGTGAAACTTGAGGATTTTCTAAAATTTTGAATTTTCATTTTATGACCGAATATGATCCTTGAGCTATTTCCTTAGCTCCCCTCAGTCAAATAGCATTGTTTTCACATGATGATATTGATGGTTAATGCTTGTGTGTTGTTTTCAGGTTTTTAGAAATCTAAACAAGGAAAAATTTGACCTACCCCGCTTTCTCTCTGCTGAATGTTAGACTGTTTAATATGAGGGTCAAGACAGGAAGAAGATATTCTCTTAATGGGGCATCTTAATGGAGCAAGTGCTCGAAAAACTCCTGACGTTGTATCAAAGATTGCATGGAACAAATTGGAGTTGGTTTTCCTCGAAGCCATCCTAATTAGATGAACAATCAATATGGGTATTTTATGCACACCTTGAGTCCATAAATCTATCCAACCTGGTCATGAGAATTAGGGGAAAATTTGTTAGCTTGGGATTCGAGGTGATCCATGAGATATATGGGTTGTCTGATGCCGATCCAAAAGAGTTTAAGGTAAAAGATTGTGTCACAGGGAGTTAGCTAGCCTCGTAATTGTTTCTAAGAAGAGAGGTTACATGGGACACCATAAAAACAAGGATCACCCTGAATGAGTTCATGGTAGAATCTTGGATTTGGTTGACTATTATTTGTAGTCGTGTCTTTTTGAGCACAAATATGACAAAAAACTATGTTATGCAAGCCCAGATAGAAGCTTGCATCATAGAAAACATTTCTTTGAATGTTGGTCTCTTTTTGATAGTGGAGTTCAGACACTACAAGAGACACTACAAGATCTTATGCGACCCCATTATAATGTTTCTATCTTTTATCACTAGTGTATGCAAGAGGGCTGGAATTGAGAAATATCAGGGGGATAATTGGATTTCCCTTAAGACACCTATTTACCTACTGAATATATGTGATAAAGGCGTAACTTCCAAAAGCAAGAATAGAAATATTAATTTAGGTAAGTTGGTGAACTATGATCTCAACTCTTATAGTCCATTCTCGACAGGGCTATTCGAGGAATTATCTAGTCAGATGTGGCTAATATAGGAGTTGGTATAAAAACTACATATAGGGTTGGGTGATTATTCCACAGGTCGTGCCTCCTACGTCTCTTAGAATAACTATGATAGGATCTTAGATGGCCAGAGAACATAAGGGGCAACATATCAAAACTAAGTTGGCCTACACCTACTTGGCCCAATCATACAAAAATCTTAGTGAGTCTCATGGTAAAATAAAGAGAAGGGCGAAGAGGCGAGACAAGTTCCTAACCTGAATGTGGAAAGGAGTAAAGATCTTACGGAAGGTCTTGAAGCCATGTAATGACCCTTCAGTTCATTATCCAAATTCTTGCCTATTTCTCCTGATAGAGCTTCTCTATAGCCATCACAAGTTGTTAGTGACTTACAAGGACAGATAGTCTGGTTACCTAGTGGTTCATTGAGTTCCCTGAACTACTTTCTCAATTTGAAGTCTTTATTGGTCCTAATTGACCACTAAGTGAAAACTTTAAAAATCCACCTTAAATATAAAATTCGACTTCATCAATGCATCCAAAATGCTGATAACTATGTAACTACATATCTTGTTTGTTTGAAATAGAACCCGAATGCATATCGAGGCATTGGTCGAAGCTTAAAACCAAGTTCCAAGCTTCAGCCATGCCTTGTGTCAAAGGAGATGCCACGACATCAGAGGCTAGGGAGCAACCACAGTTCTATGACCGCGGCTAGGCGAAGTGCACGACCGCGCTACTCGAGGCTGAGTGGAACCTATTTATAGTCTTCTTTGATTGTAATTTTTCCTCCTTCTTGAACTTTAAATCCCTAATGGAGTGTGAAATCTTCTAAGAAAGTCTTGTGGGTTGAATTGGAGCTTAACAACTTGTGAAATTGAATCTTTTACAATCAAAGGTAAAATCTCTTTTAGTTTGGTATTGATTACTTAATTTCTTGACTCAAAACCCCTAAAACATTGATGCTCAAGTGTAGCCCCAAATTTGATTAATTAACTCATATTCCTTAAGGGTTATGACTCCCTAAAGGTAGTTGAACAATGGATTGGTTTTGGAAACTTATCATCCAAACGTGAAACCCACTTGGGGTTTTGGTGTTATCTCAAACCCATGGCATAATGATGCCATCATGGGTATTATTTATCTTGTTGTAATGCTTAGATTGTATTGTTGATAGTTTTTCTCATGGAAGAAGGAGCTTCAACAAAAAAAAGAAAAAACTTGTTGGTTTATGAGTTACTTGTACTGAAGGTAGGTTAGTCTTACTTGTAGTTAGATTAAGCTTGATTATAGTATAATTTTTGATATCTTATGAGATTGGGTGGGGTTTAGATAATAATTTATTGAATAGTGATAATTGGGATTAGTTGGTTCTTTTAGGTTATTGAATCTGGAAGGTGACATACTTGACCCTTAGCCTAGAACATTGGATAATCTACTTGTAGTTTTATAAATAGTATGATAATACTCTAGTGGCTCAAATAGTTGAGAATGGTGTTGTACCCTAACCTTAAGATTATGTTGACCTTGTTAGTGCTTACTTAGGAAATAACCTTGGTGTTAGATTGACTTAGGAGGAATAATTGAAGATGGTTTCCCTGATAGGCTTAGAAAGAATTGATAATTCCTTATGAGATGATATAGATAATTAGCCTAATTCGGGTAGATGTTAGACTTATGATAGTGGACTTTGTCATTCTTGGAATTTAGGAGAGGGACTTGACCCACCTTAAGCCATACTATGAAATCCCTTAGAGACCTAAATACTAGATGAATGTCTAAATTATGTTATTGAGTTTATTAATGGTTAAACCTGGATTGTTGGGTTATACATATGGATTATGGTTGGTTTATATGTATACTTGATGGATTGTCTAGTGGTCATGATATGGATAGCCTTGGGAAAGTGACTATTCCATGTATATCATATAGATAATCATACTCATGTTTATGCTCATGTTATTTGGTAATGCTTACTAGTAAAGTAGGATGATATATGTTCCCTTACATCCTTATTACTCCATTATTGTGAACTTTTATTTGCTTATTGTTTTGTCTATGTATGTGTATGTATGTTAATTACATTGAGAAATATGAAATGGCATGATGATATCTGGTGAATCCAAATGATGTGTTGATATTATGTTGATACCCAGCGAATTCAAAAGAGGTATTCATATATGATATTTTCCGATGAATCCAGAGGATATGTTAATGTTATAATGTACCTAGTGAATTTGGAGAATATGTTGATACCCAGTAAATCTAGAGGATATGTTGATGATATGATTGATACCCAGTAAATTCAAAGGATATGTGATCTAATGTTGTTACGCTGTGAATCTTGAAGAGGTAAAGATGTTATGATGCCATACAGGAAAAATTTACATAAAAACACCGATACTTGTGGCGTTAGGCCGTGTGGGGCCACATCGCTTATATACTTATGACATGATGTCTTCTTTGGTAAATGGTTATTTATTCCTTGTCCTTAATGACTAAATGAGAAGTGTTACCCTTGTTGACCCTAATTGGTAACTAGAAGTAACTTATGCCTATTAATGGGTTAAGGTTAATTGGTATGTGTAATCTTTTGTAGAACCAAAGGCTTACCTAGAAAATATATTCATCTTGGAATTATCGTTATGTTACAAAATATTTCCTAATAAAGTAGATTATCAGATAACTTAGTTATTTCTAATAAATGATTATGACTTGTAGGCTAGAAGCCTAGTGAACTAGTTGGTGGGCCTTACTTGCTTAAAATATGAGAGCTAGTCCTTAAAGTTGTAATATGCTTAATTATAATAGACTTAGTATTGCATGATGAATCATTAGGTTGACTTCTAATATGTGATGTTGAGGTGGTTCAATTGGTAACTTATACCATGGAAATGCTAATTAGAAAATGGCGTTGGGATAGATGAGTAGCCAATAGTTTAGGTAACTTATAGTCGTTCCTTAATTGATAACTAGTAACTATAAGACTCGTAGTCTAGTGTCTTATGGAAGTGGAGGTTAACTTCAATAAACTAAAACATGGAGTTTATAAATGAACTAGAGAGTTAATAACTTTATAGCTATGCTATAAAAATATTGGTTTCGTTGTGACTAAATTACATTATGAATATTGGTTATGGTTCTTGGTAATAAGCCATGGCGGGGTTGTGCTACTCGCAGCTTCAAAAAGTGTGGAGTAGTTGGGCTTTATTGTATTATTGGTTGATCTTTTGGTGTACTCTCCAGTTGTATGGGACGCCGTGATGAGTTATTGGTTTTGTTCTTTTGCGTGTACTTCCCGGTGGTATGGGACGTCATGGTAAATCTTGTGTTTTATACTTTAGTGATGTGTATGTGTTGATTATAAAATGACATGATTGATATTGGGTATGTGAATTTATGCTTCCAAAATGATACTCATTTGATATAACAATTATGAAGTCTATTGATATTGTATATCGTGTTATTGCCTTAGTAGTATAGATATTGTTAAAATGATATTGAAGAAGATTTAGGTTTGATCCTATGCCTTGACTTTTAAGTTATTTTCTTATTTAATATCATCTTATATTACAATTTAGCTCAGTCAGCTGATGATGCCTATTTATTAATTGTGTTTTGTTACTCACACTACACTTTTGTACCTTTTTGGTGCAAACCCAATTTCTAGTTTCCATCATTGAGATAGTTCATGCCGCATTGTCTATCTGGAGATAGGGTGAGCTCTTGGAGTTTGAGTTGCCCACTTTCCCCTTTACCTTTAATTGTCTTTGGTTTTCGACACAATGTATGAGATTACTTAAGACATTTAATACTTGGAGTTGTAAATTAAATTTTTAAGTCTAGATTCTCTTGTACTAATACTATGACGTCATGCGATTAGTAATGAATATTGGTTGTCTTTAGTTGTGAAATCTTGTTGTTTATATTGTATTCATATATAGGTTCTGTGTTGGATATTTCTACCGAGGTAACCCATTGCATTAGCTCTGAGTTACGATATCAGCTTACCTACCGGTAGGATGTGGTAGGTGACATCATCACTCAAAATTTGGTTCATGACGAGCCAAGAGAGGGACTTTCTTCTCTAAAAATGATGTTGATAATGATATTCCAGCTAGGTGGTTTGAGGATGAGGAGCTAGAGTGTGATGATGCTGATGAGGAAATAGAGAGTGATTTCAACTAGTGATGCAGTTTTAGGTAGCCCCTTTATGCATTCATGACATACAGTGAGGATATTACAACTTCTTACTTGGGGATACCCATTTATCATATTTGTTTCATATTAGGTCAGTAATATTTGGATAATTTGACTCTTGTTTCTTGTTTAGTTTGTAATATGTGGATGATTTGTGTTTTATCTGGTATACATTTGTGTTATTCTGATGATATTACGTTGGATATCCTTAGTGCATAAGTTTTCTAATGATTTTGTGGATTAGTCATTATTCTTTTCTTGATTTTTATTTTTCTTTTAATATTGATGTTGGACGAGCCTTTCCTTATATAGATTGAGTGACTACAAATTAGAATTGACATTGCAACTATGGTGAAGTCTGAGTAGCGATAAGTATTTCCCTCATTAGATCCTGAATGCAAAATGGTGTCTTGGTGCTAGTGATAGTTAATCTTTGTTATTTATGATGGGTTTTTCTTTTGTTCCCTGTTTAGTCAAGAATTAGGGGTTACAAACCTCAGTTACCCTTGAAACCATATAATCCTTGAAAGAAGGGATATGGGTAAGGAACAATTGAACCCATACCATCCTTGAAAGAGGGATATGGGTGAGGAACAATTGCAAACAATAACTCTCGTTAGCTCATTTAATAACATCATCTTAGAAATAAGGATGTTAAATGAGGTAGTGGATTGCTAGATTTGATACACTTGTGTGGCGTTCGAAAGAATCCACTTGTGATATTTGGTATTATATTAAAAGATTAACACCAATACCCCTAAATCTAGCCTACCCAAAACCCTTGACTAAACTTAGATGAATAATGTAAAACCTATGAATGACTCCCACCTAGGATTGTATAATCCTAAAGTTTCTCTCTATTTGGTAACACTCTTCGATACTCTTCTCTTATAATAGTGTTCAACGTTGTTGTTAAAAAAATTACTCAAACTAAACCCCTCTGTTAATTTCTTATGTTGTTTAATTTTGCACTACTAGTTAACACTTAGCTAACTACCAACACTTGTAAGTTCGAAATCTACGTTTTCACTCCTCATGGATTTGACCCTGCCTCTTAGTTGGGTGATTATATTGACAAAGACCGCCTTACATCTAATTTTAGTGTTAATTTGAGTGTTATAAGGAGGCTACTATAGTCAGTTAGTAGATCGATTCTCCTCTATTGGAACACCTATGACTATATTAACTAGGCAGGAGGTCCCATTTTTGTAGTTCAACAAGTATGATGCAAACTTTCTAAAGCCTAATGCCTTGCTAACTAAAGCTTTTATACTGACTCTTTCAATTAAGGGAGAGGGGTTTACAATATATTGTGATGCTTTCGGTGTTTTGTTGGATTATATTCTGATGCAGTGAGGCTGAGATATAGCATATACTTTGAGGCAGATAAATATGTACAAAGCGTAACTACCCTTCTAATCACTTAGAGTTGACAATGATAGATTTTATACCTAAGAGTTGGAGCCATTACCTTTATGGTATTTATTGTGATATATTCATTGATCACCATAGTCTTTAATATATTCTGAATCAAAAGGATTTTAATTCGAGGAAGCGCAGGAGGTTTGAGTTGCTAAAGGACTATGACCTTTCTATTTTGTACCATTCGGAGAAGACAAATATGGTAATAGACGTCTTGAGTTGTAAAGCAGTGAGATGAGGAGCTTAGACTTAACATGTTGATTCAGTATGATATATATCAGACCTAGGAAAATTATTTGTAGTATTGAGGCCAAATCCACTTTGTTGGAGCAGATTCAAAATCAACAGTCTGAGGATAGTCCATTGTGTGGTATTTGAGATCAAGTACTTCTTAGATTTTTAATTTTTAAGAAAAAAGTCCTTTTTGTAATGGATGATGTAATGACCCTCCAAGTCATTTTAAACATTTTTATGTTTTTTTTTGCAATTAGAGCCTTCTTATAACTTCCCTAAACTATTTCTGACTTGCTGGGACTGACAGTCAATTTTCGACAGTTTGTTTGAGAATTTTACCGACACTGAATGTGATGTCTAATGTTTTAATTAAATATGAATTCGGTTAAATATATATTTAATTAAATTTCTGATATGTTTTTTATGTTTATGAAAAATTTTACTTGCAATATATTTATAGAATCTTATAATTTATTAATATTTTAAATAAAGATAGTGAGTCTAGATATGTTCAAAATTGTTATTAGATGATAGAGGATTTATTTGAAATAATTTTTTTTATTAATTACGATATATTAAAATATTATATTTAGTTTATTATGAACCTATGCAATACCCTAGTTCATACATAGTGAGATAAAAATAAAACATAGTGCTACCACCCAATATCCACATGAAATAACGGGTGCAACAAGCACTAGGTTAGCTAATTAAATGACACTTGTCAAACATGTGTCAAAATAATTAGAAAGGACCATAGAGAGAATGGTTCTCTCTCGCTCTCTCTCTCTCTCTATATTTCATCCATAGTGATATATATATATATATATATATATATATATTATATCCATAGTGAGATAAAAATAAAACTTATTGCTACCATCCAATATCCACGTGGAATGATGGGTGCAACAAGTAAGTGCTAGAATAGGTAATTAAATGACACTTGTCAAACTAGCATCAAAATAATTAGAAAGGACCATAGTATAGAAGATTTTTATATATATATATGTATGTGTGTGGGCGTGCACGCGCGTGTGTGTTATCGTACTTTGTTGAAACAACTAATACCTTGCATGCAAAATATGATAAGTTATGTACCATTAACCATCTTTTGGACTAGCTAACAGATTTCATCCTTTACCTTTTGAGTCTCAAGATGTGTGTGTGTGTTCGCGCGCACGTGTGTGTATGTGTGTCTGTGTAAAATTAAGTAGTATAGATTAATATACATAATTTATTTGCATATATTCACTTCTATATTTTCTATTTTCCTTAGAAATTCACATCTGCTAGATTTTTTATAATTCTATGTATTCTAATCCCTTGAATCGTATATGTTATTACGTTAAAGGAATTTGACGGGAAAATTATTTTGATACTACATTTGATCACTAAAAGAAAAGAAAAATTAGTTATCTACATCTAGTTAAGTTTGTGTTTTAGTGTGAAAGATCGGACATAGGAGGGTATTTCATGACCCTCGGAGGTTCTTGATGTGGCGGCTTGTAAGCCTAAATAGAGTGGATGAGTAACTTATAATGACCATTGTAACGCCCCGAGCCTAGTACCCGAAACGCTACACGATGCTCGTAACCCCGACGAACCACAAGCTAACCCATGACTGATATCTATAACTGAGCACTATATGATATACTATATAAATGTGGAATATAATGTAAGGCCGTAAGGTTTAAAACTGTAACATGTTTGATAAATTAATATCTGAACGGTGTATAGAAATACCCAAAATAGAAATACACTATTTGAACGTACTATAGTCTGAAAGCCTCTAAACTGTCTAAAAACTGTAGAGTTGATGGGACATGTTCCCAACTAACTCTGAACTACTTAAATAAACTAAGTATTGAAGGAACAAAATAATCAGGTAATAACATCCTCGAATGATGAGGACTCACTGCTAACTAAGATTGCTGAAACTGGAATGCTACTGATGTATTGGAGCTCGTGCTTCTAAACATGTGGTATAAAAACACCATAGCAAAAATGCATCAGTACGATTGAATGTAGTAGTATGCAAGTGAGGTAGGTGGAATACAAAGGGTTCATATGCATGAACAATACTAATTGACTATATAACATGAATGTGAGAATACATGCATGGATAAGTAACTAAAACTGAATATGTGGTAATAATAACTACAGTGTCTGAATACTAATAACATAAACTACTGATAATAGAGATAACTGATACTGAGTGACTATATCTCATAGTCTAGAATCTGATGAAACAAGCTGAGTTTCGTACTGTACTGAGTGACTATATCTGACAGTCCTAATATCTGAAGAACTATCTGAGTTCTATTACTGAGACTGAGTGACTGTATCTGACATTCCTGATTCTATAACTAAAACTATGGGAGAATTTATCGAACCGACATGCTCCTAATAAGCTATTATAGCTGAGTTGGGGTCGAATCTATAACCGTAATTTGAAGGGTGTCAATATCGCACCACTGGTAAAGACAATCTATGAGTGACCCTTATTTGATAGTGTCCCCAAAGGAGAACAGTGGGACCCTCTTCTGACAGTGTTAATCTACCTCCTCAACCCTTCACTGAAAGTGTTGATGTCTCAACCTATGCTGACTACATAGTTCTGAAATGTAAGGATTTGCTTCTAAGAATCTCACCCTATGCTAACAGTGTGTGTTCCCATCCTTGAGTTCACTCGGTGCTGAATCCTACTCCCATCTGAATAGACACTGAACTGAACCGGACTGAGCTGTTACTGATTAACTGGACTGAACTGAGTTCACTAGATTTCGTTGACTGATGGAATAGTACTGAGATCTGATAACTGACCGAGATTTCTAAGATTTCTAAGTACTGAGATTACTGGATTACTGAGATTACTGAGTACTAGACTGATACTAAATTTACTGAGTTTTCCTGAGTCATGTGACTGACTGAATTCTACTAATTGTGTCTTGACTGAGAGTAATGAGAAAACTGACACTGGCTCTAGTCACACAACTAAATTGTCAAGTACAAGTACCCCCAGGACTCGATAGAAGGAAACTGATAAGGCATGACATTCTTGAATACACGACCAACATCAATAATCCATAATACAATAAGTTGGGTATTTCATGAACTACAGGGTTATCATAATATTCTACATGGTAGGAATGCATATACTAAATCTCATAATTTCATACTCTAACAACATGAGTATTCCAACAAACATCTTCATTGCACATCAATAACATGGGAGTTATTTGAACATAATGGTAAAACATGAATCCTTTAGTTAAGTTAAAATTGAGTCATATTACATAATTTCTAGTCTCTTAGGCTTTTTGTCAAAACCTTTGGGTGCATGACTTAGGGCATGACATAATCATCAAATTAACATATCATAACCAACTAAAATTCATGGCTTTCAATTCACATACTAACATATTTTCATAGAAATACATAAAGATTCCAACTTGGGAATCATAAAACAACAGCAACCATATGAACATAATAAACACATAGCATGAATATCATAAATCATAGTTTAAAAATTAATTCTTGGGCTTCATGGATGAAAGAAATCCATGAATGAACACTATGCGTACCAGAGAAAGGAAACCTTGAAGGTTTTTGGAGTTCTTGGATGTATTTCATGAGATTGACCTTGATTCTCAAGGGCTAGAGTTTTTTTTCTTGAGAGAGAATGTTCTTGATATTGGGAAAACGATTGAATAATAAGTAGCTAAGGATGTTTTTAGGGCTTAAATCCCACATATGGGTGGTGTAAAATCATGTGAAAGGACCCATTTAACCCTTGACGCGTCCTTTAAGTTTTGTGAAAATTTCCCAATCTGGACCCCTGGTGCGATGTAGTGCTATCATGTCATGTCTCTGGAAAGTGACAACTAGAAAATTGCATGGTGGCGCAATGTGGTACAATTACATTGCCACGTTGGACGCAACCTGAAATCTCACCGTGATGCGGTGGTATCACGTTGGAACACAGGAAATGGAAAATTGTGAATTGGTACTTTGGAGTGATACTCCACTATCGTGGAGAAACACTGGAAATTGACAATCACCATTTAAGCTAGCTCCACGACATGCTGATGGCTCAGGTGATACACTGTCTCACTAAAAAGGCTCTAACTCTTCGCCCGAGTGTTGGATTTGGGTGAATTTTGTATCTATGGAAAGCTTATTGAATTTTCCTAACAAAAAAAGTTCAAATATAAAAATTCCACATATATGAAAATGTATACATCTTTAAATAATGTCTTTGACATCTTCGAGATGAATTTAAGCTAGGTAAAAGTATGGGGTATCTAGTTCTGAGCATGCATATCTGATGCATGAGTACTGATTCATGAATGCATGACTGGGATCACTGATGAGCTGAGTATATTGAACATGCATATCTGATTCATAAATACATGGATGAACTGACATATGAATGAATGGATGGGAGTACTGATAAGCTGATCACGTATATCATATGCGTGAATACATTACTGAATTGACTCATGAACATGCGACTAAACATGTAATGGTAAAGATATAAAATTTGAAATAAAAATCGAGCATAGAACTGAATACTTATTTTGTAACTAAAATTTGAACATGAGACTGAATAAGCTTAAGGAAAGCTGCTACCTTGGGCTGAGCCTCAATTAGCAGAGAAAAGGTGAGGATACTTGGTTCGTATATCTATTTCTGCTTCCTAAGTAGCACCCTCAATGGACTTATTCTGCCAAAGAACTTTGAATAGAGAGACCTTTTGTTCCTCAGTCTGCTAGTCTGATAGTTAAGGATTTTTTCTGGAATCTTTTCAAAAGAGAGGTTGTTCTGAATGTCTATGTCCTCTATAGGGACTAAACCTATTATGTCACCTATGCACTTTCTTAATAAAGGATACATGGAACACTAGATGTACTGAGGTAAGATTTGAAGAAAATTGGAGCTCATAAGTTACTTTGCTAAAATGATTGAGAATTTTAAAGGGACCGACACATCAGGGACTGAGCTTTCCCTTCTTACTGAATCTCTTTACTCTCTTTATGGGAGATATATTCAAATAAACATAATCACCAATCTTGAACTTGAGATTCTTTTTGAACATGCTTGAATGGAAAGATGAGAATATGACTAAGTTTTTAACGTGTGTCACAGACTGAGTATCGTGAGCTAAACTGAGCCATTGAGTACATAGCTTACGACCGATATTGAATCTAGAGAGTCAACCTATGGGTACCCATTACTCCAAATTGGATTTATTACGTAAAGAGGAGAAAAGAGTATCTAGTTCATGGAAGTTGGGAGTTATAGTGTATCTCCCCCTTGGGACAATATGTCCCTCTTAGAATGCTGACTTGATTGAGAATTTGAGGAATACTAAGGCGACGCATAAGGAACCTACGAACTAAATCATGACTGTATATACAGGATCTAAGACTGAGACATAAAACATGGACTGAGCTGCACACACAACTATATGATTGGTTTATCTTAGAATGGACACATTCATGTGACTTTGGATAGTGTGACTAGATGGATAGAATATAAAAGTACGAAAACTTATCTGTTTGACTGGTGGCCTGAGGTATTGGCTGTTCAGACTAATTCCTACTAACTGACTCATCTGATCTGCTGACTGACTGATGTCTTAGTACTAGGAATCTAAGACTGAACAATACTTAGTTTGGACATATATAAAAGTGTATCCATCTTTAAAACATATCTTTGACATCTTCGAGACAAATTTAAGCTAGGTAGAAGTATGGGGTATTACAACCATACAAGTTATTTTCCTTGATTTTTGAGTATTTTTGACATTTTGAGACTTTTCATAGCGGCTATAGATCATTATGACTTGCCTAAATAGTTAGTTTGATTATTAGGCAGTTTATTTAGGTCTTAGGCTTATTTCCTATTTTGGAGTTATCATTGTGAAAGAATTGGTGTTGGACTAAAAATCAGAGCAAAGCATCATAGATGAGAATTCCAATAGCGTCATTAGTTCTAAAACATTAATTTTAGGCTAGGGGGACCCTTGGGTTGTGTCTCGAGGATTTTAAACTTATTTTTGACTATTGCATGGATTTTGGTTGACATGACCCTTTTAATGTGGGACCCATATTTGATCAAAATGACCTCGGATGAAAATTTTGATGGCTTCATTAATTCCAAAATGTATAATCTAGTGTGTTAGCATATTTAGTTCGGGTCTCGAGACTTTATATTTTGTTTTGAGTGTTTAGACAAAAAATAGTTAAATTGCCTAAAAAGGTTCTTGGGGGTTAATTTGTTATAGATGAACTTTGTTCCTAAATCCAATGATTTCATTGGATCCAAAACACATTTATGATCATTTTTCGCTATTGGTTAATGTTTGTAGAGTTTCAGATGAGTTTCAGGGGTCAAAACTAAGTTTTGGATGTTGTTGGTACTGGTGTGGCCTCTTAAGAGACCATTAATCATTTGATGGGTGTCATGAACCTTCAATTCAATTTTTATAATTCCACTTATTTTAACCGTTAGGTCTTTCAAGGAGATGGCCAAGTCATTTATGACTTACTAGGGCTGAGAGTTCAATTATCGGACAATTCATTTAGTTTTTAGAGCCAATTCCCTATTTAAAAGTCTTTGGTAGTTCCAAATGGCTTACTTAGTTCATTTGTGTAAATTGATTTCTAAAAGCATCCTGAGACCTTAGTAGAAACTTAGCAAATTTCTAAGTTATCATTGATTTGCTTATACATGTGCGATCGTACAAAGGCTATTATGATCACACGATTGCAATTGCATAAGGGTTATTGCAATTGTAATATCCTCTTCTGAGTCCAGGATTTCTGATAGTATACCTTAAAATTCACTAGCAACACCTCTGTACTTGTTATGGGTATTTAAAGGCCCATTAGGTCACAAAATTATGGATTTCCACTCTTTCTCTTGAGAGCAAAATCTCTAATGAGTATGATAACTCAAAATTTATTCATGTGGGTGTCTTGGAGAGCTTTATTAGTTTCTATTATCGTGAATATATTCATATATAAGGTAAGATATCATCCCTTTCTTGGTGATTCTTTGTTCTTGATCGAAAACCCAGAAAGCCTGAGGGATTGATTTTAGCCCTAAATTATCTTGGTTTTCACCCATTTCTTGAGGGTTATGATTCCTTGATCATTAATGAACATTGGGTTGATCTTGAAAATGTAATTTTCACTAGTGGGACCCACCTGGAGTTTTTGGTATCATTTTTGGACCTGAAGCACAATGGTGTAATATGGGTATCGTTATTCTTGTATAAATGAAAAGATTATGATTTTTCTAGTGTGATGGCATTTTGGGATTGTGATAAGAGGATGGACATTTAGGGAGTGATTTAAGGATTTGCAGCTCGGCTTTAAGGTAGTCTTAAGATGATATATGTTTATATTGCGTATTAATGTGAATGTTAAGTTTGATTATGTGTAGAATGACTTAGTATTGATTATTGATGTTTGGGAATTAGATAAGGGCTTCTGACCCATAGTATGATGTATTTCTGATCTGTTTTAAATCCTATTGCCTTCTTCCTAGATTGAACTAATTCGTAGGATGAATATGATATAATCCTAGGTTTGGGATATGATTATAGTATTGAAAGCATGATTAGTATATATAACCTTATTTGGGCTGTTGTAGAGATCTTGAAACCTTAATTTAGGTGGAGTTGACTTAAATGCCCATGTTACTAGGCGGAATTCCTATCTCAGTATTAGGTATGGCTTACTTGACTTCTAGAAGTTAAACTAGATACCTTAACCTAGTTTAGGGTATGGATTGCCTAAATATGGAAATTAAAGAGTAGAAGTGGGTTCCTCAAACCCACCTTAGGCTAAACTTGTGTTAGCCCTTGTGGACTTAGCTGGGGATGTTAGGCATAGTTAAGACTATTGATTCTTTAGAATAAGGTTAATTTGCAACTTGGTAATTATGATGACATTCCCAGATTATGACTTATGGCTTGTAGATATACTATGGATTTTCAAACTTGATTTCTAAAGTGGTCCTTTTAAATGATTGATAATATAGGCATACAAATAGTTATGATATATGGCTTATAGATATGATATGCCTTATAGGTATGATATATGCCTCATACACATGAGATTCCTCTAAGATGTAAGATGCTTATTGATATATTATGCTTCCTAGATGTGAGAGGATTATAGATATGCCTTACGGGTTATGGAGATGTCATACCTCCTAAATACACTATGGCTTATAAATATGAGATGATGTATAAATATGATCATTGATATGGCTTGCAGATATGTATATAAGATGAAGGCTGTGATTTTGATGCTATAATTTTTCGAGATAGATTATTGGGCCATGGGCCATGTTATTATATTGGTTGAACATTCAAAAAGTGTTTATCCTTGTAAGGGATGCAATTATAGTTTATGAATATATATATTTATGTACACATCTCTCCTATATGGGACATAGAAAGATGAAATATGATGCTTATGATTCAATTATTTGTATACTAGTGATGACATTCATAGATTTGGTACATACATGATAATTATATCGGTAAATGATGTGAGTCTAGTTAAATTATGATCTTATAACTAATCTTCCTAATTTGGGATTAAAGCCTACTTTTCATCTTAAAAGTAGATTTCTTTACAATAACAACTACCTTACTTAACGAAAAACTTATATATAAAAGATATTAATAATGATGCTTTGAAGATTTGATCAAGAAAGATTTCAATTTGTAATTTGACACTATTATTTACTTCGGTCATGAGATATTTTTACCCTTTCTATACTTTTATAATTATTTATTCCTAATGATCACTTCGGGTAATAGATTTATGGACTTACACTATTTTTAGCCATGGATTAAGTCTGTCTACCTATCATACCTATATGATTAGATTTTAGTATTCATGGTCTATAAATGTACCGATGATTAGGCAATTTGTTTTTTTACTTAGTAAATCCCGAGGATATTATAATAATTATATTGACACCCGACAAGTATAAAGGGTGTTGTGATGATGATATTGATACCTGGTAAGGTTAAAGGATGATTATATTGATATGCCTATGTGTACATCTACCAGTTCGAGTTCGGCTAGCCCTATTATAACACCTGTATTTTTGGGCTATACTTTGAATCATTGTTCCTATGTGTGTAAACTTTAATCCCATGATTGTTATGTGAATTCATGGTTCATGATCATTGTCCTAGTGTGTAAGGTTCTTTTGAGGTGAGAATGTTCATCGAAATCACTTAGAGAGAAGTTGAGCTAAGAGCCTTTGATTTGGCCAAATCTTTGTTTTGATTCTACAAGGGTCAACTTTGAATGTGTATAGCTTTTGATATATGTAGAATTTTTTTATATCAAGACCCACAAAATTATAGATAATCTAGTTATCTTTGAAATGATACCAATTTCTCCTTAATTTGATACCCGAGGGAAAAGTTATGACCATTTTCGTAATAGAAAGAAAGGACACACGATAGGCCAACGCTGTGAGGGCTATTCCCCTAGAATAGAGGGGGAATCATGAGGGATACTCCTATGGACTAGATGGCACGCCGCAAGATCTATTCCATCACTGTTTCAGCTTCTTAGGGGGCATGGGGTACTTTGGTCCTTTACCCTCAACCCCAAACATCCAAGGCATGAATTATAGAACCCAAAAGGGAATTATTTGCCCATCATCTTCAAATTAACTCATGCAAAAACCTTATCCTTTCCCAATAACATTATTCCAAGATTTTTCTCCCATGAACACAAGAATTCCAGTTTCCTAGTTCAAGAATCTTCAAGAAAACATCTAGAATAGGATTTCTTTCACTAGTTCATCATTCAAGTCCCAAGATTAAAGATTTCTTCCTCAAGTTCCAATTTCCGGTTTCTTCAAGAATTCATTCAATTAAGGTATATGGGATGTTCATCCATGGGTCTTTTCACCCATGGAGCCCAAAAACTCTCTTCTGGATTAATTTGTGAGTTTACACATGTTCAAAAGGAAATAAATCAATGAATCTCTTGTTAATTCAATTACAAGTTATGGTTACATGTGTCTTCAAGTTGAATGAGTAATATCATGTGTTGAGTGTTAAAATTCCCATGTCAGGTTCAATTGATCTCGGGATAAAACCCTAAATTATTAATTTAGCCATGCAATCATGTTGTTTCATCATGCTTAAGACATTCCTACAGTTAAGTTTATGATTCTCACATGTTTGATGAAATGTCTATGTTTTGGGATCTTTGAACCATGATTACATTCCACAGTTTTTCAAGTTTGATATTATATTTTCTTTATAATCATTTTGTGCTAGCGGGTTATGAACTCCCGATACCTATGTGTTTTATATAATTTCCATCTTTCAAATAACAAGTCATCAGACCAGGGTTTTAAATATCATATTTTGAACACCATAATTATGTTGAGCATTATTAGTTTATGTTTATATTTACCTTAGCATCCATATGCATTGTTATTCTCCGAATGCCATGACCTGAGTTTATCAATTATCAGTGCATGTGCTGGTTAGTATTTCAGTGTCTTTTAGTTGGGAGTAGGATTTAGCACTAAGTAGGTAGTGTGGGTTTATCGTATCCTACTTCCTCAGAAACTACTTGCCAACGTAGGTTTAGGGGCCTCGCCAAAGTGTGTTCCCCTTACCCAAGATGGCCTCAGTTTAGTGATCACTCCAGTTCCGGTTCTATTCAACGGCAATGATAGAGTATTCCCCCTTAATGTAGGTCAGATGTTAGTCCTCCATGATAGCTCATATGGTTTAAATCGGTAACGTAATACTTCCCATAATTTTAGTCCAGTTATTTAGACTAAGTACAATTTAGTTTTACATGATCAGTATTTAGATATTAGTTAACCAGTATACAATTATAAGATAATCAGTATACAGATTCCAGCAAATCAGTATTTAGATATCAGTAAATCAGTATCCAGATAACAGTTACTTAGTATTCAGTTATTGGTTATTAAGTATTCAGATATTAGTTTATTGGTTTTCATATATCATCTACTTAGTATATAGACATTAGTTAACTATTTACTTATATTCTAGTCGTTCAGTCAAGGTATCATCCATTCAGTTAATCAGATCTGCTTAGTCCATGTTATGTTTGGTTTGTATGCTTATTCAGTTATGCTCACTATATATTATATATTCAGATCCTTGAGTTATGTAGTTTCCACCATATAGTTTCATACCTAGTATTCGTACATCATTCATAGTATAGTTTTTATAGAACATTCAGTCTTACATGAGATTTACATACAATATTCATGTTTTTACCACTTCCCAGCTTTAGATCTACTTATTTTACAAAAGTAAGGATTTAAGAAACTAAGTATAGTGACTCACTAGATTATCAGATTATGTTGTTACTTATGGTTTAAGATTTTACAGCTTTCAAATGATTTTAGTCTCTTTGTGAGTCTACTAGCACTTAGCATGCATGTTTTAAGATTAGGTATCTACTCAGTTTTACTTATTTTATACACCCCACATACTCAGTACATTCTAGAGTATTGATCCGCATATATGTCTATGTGCTACATTGTCTTATAATATAGGTTCCAATAATAACCTACATATCATAATCAGACAGTTACAGCTTCCAGCTAGCAGGTGATGAGATCTTCTATTTTGGGGACTCCGGTCAGTTGTAGTTCATATACTGTATTGTATTTATTCATATGTATTGATTTGTGGTAGTTGAAGGTATGTCCCAGCTATCTATAACCAGTATAGTAGAGGATTCCTAGATAGTCAGTCAGAGTTATGCAATGTAAATTCTAGTTCTCTATTCATTTTTATAAGGTTATAAACTTTATCAGTATCATATTTATCCAGACTATGCCATGATTATGTTTCTTCACCACAAACTTATCTATTTTATATATTCTAAATCAGTTGCTTAATAGTATGCAAGTTCATGGACTAGCTTAGGATTACTTGTGGTTCTAAGCACCGTGTCATGCCTAGGGGTAGTCTCGGGTCATGACACATATCTATGGCAATTATAGATATATACCAGTAAGGCCAGAGGAGGATATTTAGTATAGTGATGGTTATGATGATGATGATATTATGATATTGTGAATTCAATTGCATTCATTCTTTTATGTGCATCGCCTATTGCCAATATGCTCTATAAATTAGCTCATAAGAGGGGGTTACATACATATGGGTGATGATTATGTCTTGTGGTGTGTTGTATGTTTATTAAACCTTCTTAGATGAGATGATGGGGTTCCTTTATTGGCTCAGTTAGGTATTTAGTTGTTTTGGAATAGCCAGTTACTCGTGCTGTAATAGATATTGTTATTATCATTGTTGTAATAATTTTTATGATCATTGTTATGGATATTTTATGCCAGATTGGTCATTGATTTGGTATTCAGATGCAAGGTATGATTCTAACCTTTTTTATTTTACGATTATATTATTATACATGATCATCTGATGACTTCATGCATGGATTAGAACTCTGAGTATTCAAGCACTAACTCCTGCTATGATTTGAGGTCTTAAATAGCCAGTCTTATGATTTAGGATATGCTTTGATTATACTTCAGTTATATACATATATATATGTATATGCTTACTTGGTTATATGTAGCTATGGAATTACCGTTTATCCCTCTTTTTCTTTATTTAGTCAAATTATATTCTTATTCCTTACCCTTGTACACTTATATGTCTGTTCTTTCCACTCTTATATGTACATTGGCCAGTGATATATGGTATAGTTTTGAGATTCCTAAGTATGGCAAGAATAAGATAGTGCATTCTTATTGCTTTCTTAGCCTTAATGTGTTAGTCTCTTTGACATAAATAAGATAGTTTTAAGTTCTTAGTTTTGATGGCTGAAAAATTCATGGTTTGACCTATTCCTCGGAGCTTTTGTTTTGATGACTAAGGCGTCTACGTATTAGGTAATAGGTTGGGCTCGCAGGTCGTTGTCACAATTAACTTTCTAGATGACACATAGTATAAAAGTTTGTGAAAAGTTGCTTCCACCTTTTTGGCTTAACCAATGAGATTGCTTCTAGGGTTTTCTTGTGTCACAATATATAATGCTCATCTTCCTCAACAAGAAAACAAAAACTTCTATTAACTCATAATTAAATATCTTTATGAAGTGTCGCAGTGCTATATATCAAACGATGGAATTAAAATAGGGAACCTATTGTTCATCAAGTTATATTTTCATTTCCTTGTTATAGTTGAATCTTTGTAGTTTGTTCTTAAAAGTCTGCCTACACTACTAATGATTTTTAGGAGGTGTAGTGTACCATCTCTTTTTAATCATCCAGAATTAGGTTATTGTCCAAGCTAGAGTTAGCTTGCGAAGTCTAGTTAGAGTTAGCTAGAGATGTTGTTAGTTAAAGTTAGCTGGCGTGAGAAGTAGTAGGGTTACCATTTGGTTTCCTTGTAATAGAGTTACTGCTAGGAAACAAAAGGATTAGGAAGTTAATCCTTGGAGTCTTAAGGTGTTGCTTAAATATAGTGGAGCTTGAGATCGTGTAGATAGGTCATGGTTTTTCCCCCTTGAGCAAGGAGTTTCCACGGAAAAAACACTGTCATTACTTTTTGTACTTCTACACTAACTGCATTTTTCTCTTAGTTCTTATTGCATGTCTTATTTTGGGAAGTGTTCCCTAAGTCAAGGAGAAACCCATCCCCAAAAATCCCTTCATTTGGTATCAAAGAGGGTTTTCTATAATAAGGCTAACACCTTCGAAGGATCTTGAGAAATGGAGGCCTCATAAGCTACTTACACCTCTGAAGTTTGTGAAACAACTTAGATTGCAAAAAGGGTTTTTAAATCCTTAGATAGATCTAAAGATTTGTCTAAAAGAGAGAAGTAGAGTATCCCAAAGAAGTGTAGTTGGAAAACTAAAGCAGACAAGATTACTAGTCTGGTGCTTGCACCTTGTTGGGGGGACTCATAAAGTGGTTCTAAACAAAGAAATAAAGCCTATATACGGGCAACAAAAATAAAGTACTAATGTTTGACTCACTTTATGCCCTTATGGCAGATACTGACAATGAGAAGGAGAAACGTATCATTTTACTTGATATAAAGGAAAAATTGAAGGACTATTACTGAGTAAGCTGAGATCTCTTGCCTCTGTATTGATTGATTCTTTGAATTATCTTTCTAGAGAAAAGGAAATCTAAAGAAAGCCTTGGAAAACTGTAAGCAAGATGAGACTGAGCGGAATGTTCAAATAACTGAACTTGCAACCGAAAAGAGGAAATTGAAGAAAGAACTAGAAAAGTATATCGAGGAAATAAGGGAAATACGTGTTCAAGTGGATGAGCATCAAACCACTTATAAGATTCTTACTTGTGAAAATAATCTACAAAATGAGAGAGTAGATGAAATTTCAAAGGATTCTAAGGGTAAAACGGAAAGGACCAGAATATCATTTCAGCTTGAAGAAGAACTAATCTATGTTAAGGCTGACTTGACTACCTCTCTTGATATAAATTCCATCCTTGAAGAGGAACTTACTAAAGTAAAAATTGAACTTGAAAAAACTCTCAAGTGGACTACCTCCTTACAAATAATGAAAAACTCTACCATCCAAGAAGACAACAACCAAGAGGATATGTATGGTCACTCTAAAGAAGAATGTTCTTCCAAGATTGCGACCTTAAAGGATATGGAAAGTCTTGTAGCCATAAAAATAAGAAGAAAACTGCCAAACTAGGCAAAGAAAAGGTTGATCTTTACTTTTTCATCATTCTGGGAACCCAGACTCAAATGGATTCCTAGTGATCAATGATGTAAGGAAGGCAAGAGGGAGCAACCAACACAAGATGATGATGGTGGGTGATTTGAGCTCATGAATGAAAAATTTAAAGATAACCTCTTGCTGAATGTACTTAAGTATATATGTTTCCTTCATAGTGGAATCTTGATAAGGAATTAATTAATGCTGATAGCACTGTGAGAAAGGACAGTCTAAAGCACAGAAGAAGTTGTCCTTATTACTTTCTTCATTAAATAAATAGGGAACTTGTTGGGTAATACTTGACAAGGAGAATGTTGGAATCCACATAGATGTAGGAGACACTCAAAATTCCCTAATGATGACTATGAATTAGTAAGTAGGTATCTATGTCAGATGATGTCTTACTTGGCTAATTCAATCAAATATACATGCAGATATAAACCCATAACAAGTAAGAACAAATATGAATAGAGGGTGAGACAATATAACTAACATGATTTTGACATTTTTGACAGACCAAGTTCCTAATAATGTTAGTATCACTCACTATTCTTAAGTAATGACCGCTTAAATATTTAATGATTGTGCCATGTTATTTTCCCGCCACTCTCAAAAGAAAACCACCTATCTTTTGTATTAAAAAATTATTTCCATCTATTCGGACACGCGTCCTCAAGCTTATCATAATCTATAATCTCATCCATTTGTTTGTAAAGCCTAAAATCATAATATCCTCTCTCTCTCTCTCTTTTATATGAATCTCTCTCATCAAATTGCATTAGATCCCCAACTAATCATAGATCATGTTTCTTTTGTCACTCTCTACTACTCCTTCTCTAAAACGGTGGCTTCTTATTTAGCCATGCATAAAAAGTTAGAAGATCTTAGCCAGACTAACTCTAGTACCATTCCTTTACTTCATCCTAATCCTTATTTATCAAGAAATAGGAGAGAAAGCCTACAAATCACTGAAGAAAGAAAAGTTCAAGAGAAAAAAAATAATTCTAGGAGCAGTTTCATAGGCAACAATGGAAGTGACATTGAATGCATAATTGTAGATTTGAGTGATAATGATTGTGAGGGTTTTAACTATGATTATGAGGAATATATTACTAGTGCAAAGGAAAACTTAAAATGAAGAGAGAATGTGTTACTAAAGAAAGGTAGAAGAAAAGGGTCTTGTTATAATACTTGTAAGACCTGTAGATGTAGGTCTAATATGTCAAAGAGGGCAAAGGAAAAAGAAGAGACTCTTAAGCTTCAGAAAGATGAAATTTTTATCTCATACTGCTAGAAGTAGGAGAGTTTATCAGTATGATGAAATTTCAAAATTAGGATCACTTGTTGTAATTTGATGCATTCTATTTGTATAAGGAGGAGGTGAAGATGTTTTATCAAAACCTAGATATTTCTGCCAGTGGTCTCTATCTAACCTCTCTGGTAAATGGTATGAAAATGGGTTTGGATGAAGAGATTCTTTCTGAAATCCTTTGTGTTCCAAATTTAGGGATCAAGTGTATAAAGTCGAGGGAGGTCTACTGAGTTTTTAAAATTATATCGTGCACTTGATGGATCACACCCTAAAAGCCCTGAAAAAAGAGTTATCAAGAGTGACTTTGAATTATTGTGTTAACTTGTGACAAGTAAAATGCTTCCTAGGCTTGATAATGAGACCACTCTAACTAGTGTTGATTTATTTCTAATGGAGATGATGTTCAAATATAAGAAGGTTAGCCTCTTGACCATTGTTATTACATACATGAGCACTTTTTCAATTGCAAACACTGATAGGGATGGGCTACCCTATGGATTTTGGATGGATTGGGTGTGTACTTACTTCAACATTCAATGTAGGAAAGTGAATGTTGATTTAGTAAAGGGAATGTATGAAATCTCAACCCCTAGTAAAAATAAATTTTTTCTCAGGATGAGTGATAGAGAGCCCTTGTCTCGTGTGGTTGACTTTATGAATGAAAAAAATTGGTTGAAGAAAAGTAGAAAGTATGATTGCCTTTCTTGCTTTGTGATATAAAGAATAAGTGTGTTGAAGGATGATTTAGCTGGCCAAAAGTGAAGAGGAAATAATTTTAGGATAGAAAGTGTAAGCTGTAAAGTGCTACCCTACAGGAAAGGGTGGAGGAGTCCAAAACTAGGAATATCGGCCTGAAGATCCCCCCTAATATCATATCCTTCCTGGTTGCCTCTTATTTTTTTTAGTTATCTCCTTGGCTTCCTTCACTATTTTGTTTCTAGTGAATGTTTGGCATAATTATTTTCAAATTTTTTTATATTTGTTTATTTTTGTAAGTGGTTCGTAGTACAATTTGATGCTTGAATGAATGACTTTTTGTGCTATCACTTCTCCTATTTATATCTAATTCTCTCTTGCTCATGTTAGTGTTGACTCACTGTCTATGAATTAACATGTATGACTTATCTGTGCTTCGTTTACTACCTAACCTTTTCAATGATGTCAAAAAAGAGAAAACAAACAATATTTGTAGATATGTATAGTTTTGTATTATGCATATATGTAGGATGTTGTTGTGCATAAATGTGTAGCAGATTTATAAAAAATATAGTCTGTGGTGTGTGCTCATAAATATAGAGGTTCTCTCATTCAAAGGGAACATAAATTCTTGATGCCAATATTCTTATAGTCATGAGTGAAAATGGGGAATTTGGTTGAGCAAAAATGGTCTGGTATAGTATTATAATGCCCCGAGATCCCATCCTGAGACACCACACGGTGCTTATGACCCCGAAGGACCACAATCTAACCCTTTAATAATATCTAAACTTGTACACTGTATAATATCGGAAATTAATACAAAAACTAGCCATAAGGTTCAACACATCTAAGAATACTCATAATACATAAAACTGAATACTAATACATTCATCTGAAAAGCCTCTAAACTGTCTAAACTGTGGATTTAATAGGATAGGTCCCCAACTAACTCCGTCAACTTAAAATAAACAAAGTCTGAAACAATAATAGTAAACTGAGATTTGTCCTCGAAAGGAGAGGACTCACTGCTACTGCTACTGACTGGGATTGAACTGCTGAGGATACTCTGGATCCTGTGTCTCTGAACCTATGGTGTCAAATAAGACACCATAAAACAAATGCGTATGTACAAGAATGTACTGAGTATATAGACGTGGTAGGCTAATGCAAGGGCTCATGCATGTGCAATATCTAAAATAAAATAATCATGAAAGATGCCGTATGAGAATACATGCATGAATGCACAGACGATGAACAGAATCATCGCAACTCTAGATACTGAAACTTCGATACCCTTTAACTGCAAACTAAACTCGCTGCTAACACTGAGATACTGAACCACTGACTCATCTAATATTGAAAACTGATGAACTGTATGTACTTACATCAAGGACTGAATTTTGAGCTTACTTTTTTCGAATGACAGAATTAGAGATCAACCTTTCTAACAGATGACTTTGGAAGCTTTATTAATGATAAGAAATATGATTATATCTGAATCTAACAACAAGAAAATTTAATAGAAATCAGATACTGGGATCAATCCTATCTGGAGGCATATCTTTGAATATGATATCAAACAACTGTATATGAGACCAAGCCTATCTGACGAGATGGTCCATGAATCAATGAAACTATCTGAGTTCTTCATAAAGATAGATGACTGTATCTGACAATCCTGATTTTTGAAGATTGATTCTAAAATTGAGACTAAATCTGAAATTAAAATGTGGTAAGCAGTCATCTAACCGATATGCCCCTACTATCTCTTAGGGGTCCAACTACTACCCCCAGCTGGGAGGGTGCCAATACCGTGCCACGGGTAAAGACATTATCTTTATGTGACCTTCATCTATCAGGTACTCAAACGAGAATGGTGGAGACCTCATCTAACAGGTCAAGCCACCTTATCTACCCTTAACTAGCAGGTATGATGTCTCAACCTACACTGGTTACGTAGTTCTGGAGTGCAAGGATCACTTCTAAGAATCACACCCTTTACTAGTAGGTGAGTTCCCATCCTTGAGCTCTCGGTGCTGAGTCCTACTCCCAAATGAAAGACACTGATCAAATTCTTAACTGAACTTATACTGAGCTGAATCTAATACTAATCATGTTTCTCAAAAGATCTGACAGAGTTACGCTGAGATTACTTAGTTTCCGTATCTAACAAAAAATGTATCGAATCATGGTATCTGACTGATGATATAGAGCTTGAATAGATTACTCGAAGCGCTTCTGAGAGTAGAATTAAATCACTTGAATAAATTAGAAATGAGCTGATTACAGGACTAAGGATAGATTACTAGTGATACAGAGATTACTGAGATAACAGAGATTACTGACCTTTCTTAAGTTCTGCACTTGTCTGAGGATACAGTGTTCTATAGTTCACTGAGTTTTAACAATCATCTATAGTCTGGAATTATCAAGAAACTAACACGGGCTCTAGACAAAAGCTCTATTGTTGGGTATAAATACCCCCCAGACTCAATGACATAAAAGTAAAGCATAATCATTTATTCATCATCACGTTCATTCATATATCATCACAATCATTCATGCATCTTCAAGATCATTAAAGTATCTTCAAGTAATTAAGAATCACATAATAAAATAACATAGGGGAAACATGCTACTAGATCGTACTCCATTCAACAAAGTTTTACCTCAACTATTTCATACCTATATCAATCTTGACACCTTTTTGGATATCACATGGCTTGGGGAAACTTCATACTATCATGTCACAACTTACTTGCTAACCACTTGACATGTATTAAAAACTTAGCATATATCAAAGAGCACATAATTGGGGAATTTAAAACTATCATGTCTCGACTTTTTCACTAGGGCCTTTGAACAACCACTAGACATGACCAATTTTACACCTACATGGGTATTTCATGCTATCTTGGCACATATCACTCACTAAGGCATTTTATCAAATACTAGGCATCCATGGACTAGCTTAAAATTTGGGGATTCCTATTCAACATACTATAATGGACCTAATGCTTCATCTATGATCTTTATCAAACCTATGGGGGACATGCTTCGCTAATTCAACCATTTCTACACTCAAAAGTCATGAACACATCATATAGAAAACAACTTCAATAAGGTCTATCACAAACATCACATGAATTCCATATACTAGGGTTAAAGCTCATAATTTTTGTAGGCAAACATAAATCAAAACTCAACAACACATTAAACATCAATTTCAACTTATACAAATCATTAACAACTCATAAACATAAAAAAATCTTTTAGTTTTAAAAAGGGTTCTTGAGCTTCTTGGAGGAAAGGGACCCAAGAATCAATATCTACATACCTTAACCTTTGAAATAGGATGAATTCTAATGCTTGAGATTCTATCCGTGCTTGTAATAAATGATTCTCGAAGCCCACACTATGAGGAACTTAATTCTTGAAGAAATATTGAAGATTTATGGATGAATTTTGGAAGATTAGGGTTCTTGATCAAACCCTAATTAGATATTCTTGAGAGAATTGGAAAAGAAAAATATTGAAATTAGGGTGTTGGAAGTAGGTTCTCATATTTGTAGAGGCTCACAAAATAGGGTGTATTTTATTACTTTCTTCCTTATTGTATTGACATTTTGTGACAAGCCGTCAGATCTGTGATGTGCCATCACAAAATGTCGTCACATATTTTCCAAATTGACATGCTGGAGTAAAATAGGTATAGATCTTTGTTCTGATATCATTTCTTAATGAAATTGGTATCGTTGGAAATATAATTCAAATAACTTTCATTTGATGTAGCTTTCAATTAAATTTGACCCAAATTTTGACGGTCACTAAAACTTGAATGATAGGAAAGCTTTCAACTCGTCCATGAGTAAGAGGACCTCTATGATATTAATCCGTTCTTAAATATATTCCCACACGATCCAAAGTATTTCATACTTGGGAGGATATTCTTGAAACATTTTGACTTGGATTTTTGCTTTACCAAATACGCTCTAAGGCTTAGACTGGAATAGGATTTTGCGGGGCATTACTCTATCTCCCCCTTGAGAATATTCGTCCTCGAATGTTTCTTGATAGACTAAGAATACGGATCAACAGAACTTACTCAAGAAATATAAACATCTCAGATCAAGACTACGCAACTGGAACGACTGAGATATAGAGTTCTCACACTGGGCATGCATATTTGATGCATGGAATACTCGACTGATGATACTCATAGATGAATTCTCATAATACACATGAATATCTGATGAATGGACTCATAACTGGGATGATCTCATGAATACATTACTGAACGCAGATTGACAAGCTGGACTCTTTCTGCTAAATGTGCATATCCAATGCATGAATGTCCGGCAAAGCTGACTTTTGAAAGAATAACTTGACAATGCAATAATGACTAATGCTAACCTCATAAATAAACTATTAACATGCATTGGTATTAATCCAATGGCATGCAATATCATAATACTATGGGGTATATCCCCTTTGGGACTCTATGTCCTTCTAAACACACTTCGCTGAAAAACTAGAGCAGTGCGCGGGGCAGCTATAGACTAGGTCATAATGACAAATCAAGATCTGAAACTTATGCATGAGTCATGCTAACACATAAGCACAAAATAGGAGCAAAGGATCTAAAAATGCATATCACAAAGATGAAGGGCTCAAAATATACCCAGGTCTATCTTAGGGAATCCTTCCCGATCAAGGCGAGCCTGAAGTGTATACAATCTGTTATGAGCTGAAGGAAGACTATGCTAACTTTGAGGACCTAGCTTAGGACAGTCTCAAACTTTGTGACCGGTCTATCCATATCCAAAGCACACATCACTATTGGTTATACATACACCCTTATGATTCTTACCACATTTTTCACACAACGGGTAGGTAAGACCCCTACTCTTACTACTCTGGATCTTGGAGTGTGGTGCACTAGCTGAGGATAGATCTAGTACTAAAAACTTCTAAATATGGTGAGAACGGTTACCACTCTGTGCTCTGCTTAGGAGAAACTATGACTACTTATTCTGGCTCTCTTACTCACTCTCTCTCTTTCTTTCACTTTATCTGCCTCAATTATGTTGCACATGAATCATTAGCCTAAAAAGATCCATATCTCTATTGATTATGGAAGCTCTACACTCTTTCAACACATTACTTGATTCCCCGGTCAAAAACTTACTCATATTCGCTCTAGGGTCAGCTATAAAGTCGGGAGCATACTTAGCTAATTGGTTATACTTAAGACAATACTCTTTCACTACCATGGAGCCTTGCTTTAGGTTCATAAATTCTTATACCATAGATTCTCTCATATCTAGGGGGAAAAGCTCATCTAAAAAGGCATCCTGAAATACTTGCCTGGTAATGGGAGCATCATTCTCCCCTCTACCCTTCCTTCACGCTACAACCCAATCATAAGCAATATCTTTCAACCTATAAGAGGCTAGTTCTAGCTCTATTATTCAGACACATGCATAACTTGGGTGATATTCTTCACCTCCTTTAGAAACAACTGAGGGTCCTCACCTACTTTAGACCCAATGAACTCAGGAAGACTCATCCTGATAAAGTCATGGAGTCTAGCTGCGGCTGTATCATTATCCTAATGTTGAGGAGTAGCGACCTGATTATTATTCTGCACTATATTTGTCACACCTTGGGCTAGCTCTTGGAAAGCTGCCTGAAACTCGGCATGTGACACACTTTCATTCTTAGGATCTACTGGCTATGGGGGCTGATCATCGAACCCACGGACAAAATCTCTACGAGAAGGCATACTGTGTAATTTGAAGAAGAAGAGGATTAGACTGAGGATCAACTTAAGCTCATGCTCACTTGCATGAAATGATCATTGAAATAAGGGGAAATCCTCCAAAGAACATCCTGTAGCCTCTTGTAAATAAATGTGGCGCACTACACACCAATGCATAAGACTCTACTAGATGCGGCTTTTTCATAATCCCTAGGATACTCTTCAACCTTAGGCTCTGATACCAAGTTTGTAATGCTACCGGATCCTATCCCAAGATGCCACACAGTGCTTATGACCCCAAAGGACCACAAGCTAACCCTTTAATAATATCTATACCTGTACACTACATAATATCATAAATAAATACAGAAACTAGCCATAAGGTTCAACACATCTATGAATACTCATAATACAAAAAACTGAATACAAATACATCTATTTGAAAAGCCTCTAAACTATTTGAACTGTGGAGTTGATGGAACAGGTCCCCAACCAACTTCGCCAACTAAAAATAAACAAAGTATGAAACTATAATAGTAAACTGAGATTCATCCTTGAAAGAAGAGGACTCATTGCTACTGCTGCGGACTGGGACTGAACTGTTGAGGATACACTAGATCCTGTGCCTCTGAACCTATGGTGTCAAATATGACACCATAGCGCATATGTGTAAGTATAGGAATGTACTTAGCATCTATATGAGGTAGGCTAATGCAAGGGCTCATGTATGTACAATATCTAAACTAAAATAATCATGAAAAATGCCACATAAGAACACATACATGAATGCACCGAACATGAACACAATCATTGCTAATCTAGATACTGAAACTTGGATACCACTTTATTGCAGACTGAACTCGCTACTGATACTGAGATACTGAATCACTGACTCATCTGATACTGATAACTAAGGATCTGGATATACTTACATCAAGTACTAAATTCTGAACTTACAACCTTCAACTGACAGAATTAGAGATCAACTTTTCTAACAGATGACTTTGGAAGCTTTATCAATGATAAGAAATATGATTATATCTGAATTGTAACAACAAGAATATTCCATATAAATTTGATACTGTGATCAAGCCTGTCTGGAGGCATATATCAGAATATGATATCAAACAACTATATATAAGACCAAGCCTATCTGACGGGATGGTCCATGAATCAATGGAACTATCTGAGTTCCTCATAAAGATAGATGATTGTATCTGACAGTCCTGATTTTTGAACATTAATTCTAAAATTGAAACTGAATCTAAACCTATGACTGTAGGAAGTAGTCATCTAACCGAAATTCCACTACTATCTCTTAGGGGTCCAGCCTCTACCCCCGGCTGGGAGGGTGCCAATATCGTGCCGTGGATATATACATTATCTTTATGTGACTCTCATCTATCATGTACTCAAATGAGAATTGTGGATCCCTCATCTAATAGGTCAAGCCACCTAATCTACCCTTAACTATAAGGTATGATGTCTCAACCTATGCTGGCTACATATTTCTAGAGTAGAAAGATTACTTCTAAGAATCACACCCTCAACTAGTAGGTGAGTTTCCATCCTTAAGCTCACTCGGTGCTGAGTCGTACTCCCAACTTGAAGAAACTAATCTGATTCTTAACTAAACTTAGACTAAGCTGAATCTGATACTGATCATGTTTCTCAAAAGATTTGACTGAGTTACGCTGAGATTACTTAGTTTCCGTATCTGACAGAAAAGGTATCGATTCATGGTATTTGACTGATGGTACAGAGCTTAAATAGATTACTCGAATCACTTCTGATATTAGAATTGAATCACTTGAATAATATTAAAACTGAGTAAATTATAGGGATGAGGCTAAATTACTAGTGATATAGAGATTACAAAGATAACAGAGATTACTGAGCATTCTTAAGTTCTACACTTGTCTGAGGATACAGAGTTCTATAGTTCACTGAGTTTTAAGAATCATGGCTCAACTGGAATTATTGAGAAACTGAGACGGGCTCTTGTTAACAGCTCTATTGTCGGGTATAAATACCCCCAAGACTCGATGACATAAAAGTAAAGCATAATCATCCATTCATCATCACGTTCATTCATATATCATCACAATCATTCATGTATCTTCAAGATCATTAAAGAATCTTCAAGTAATTAGGAATCATATCATAAAATAATATAGGGGAAATATGCTACTAGATTATGCTCCATTCAACAATGTTTCACCTCAACTATTTCATACCTATATCAATCTTGACACCTATTTGGATATCACATGGCTTGGGAAAACTTTATACTATCTATCACAACTTACATGATAACCACTTGACATTTATTAAAAACTTAGCATATTTCAAAGAGCACATACAAACTTCAATTAAAAACTCAAAAGTCATGAACACATCATATAGAAAATAACTTCAAGAGGGTCTATCACAAACTTCACTTGAATTCCATATACGAGGGTCAAAGCTCATAATTTTTGTAGGCAAACATAAATCAAAACTCAAAAACATATTAAACATCAATTTCAACTCATACAAATCATTAACAACTCATAAACATAAAAAAAAACTTTTATTTTAAAAAGGGTTCTTAATCTTCTTGAATGAAAGGGACCCAAGAATTAATATCTACATACCTTAACCTTTAAAATAGAATGAATTCTAATGCTTAAGACTCTATCCACACTTGTAATAAATGATTCTCGAAGCCCACACTATGAGGAACTTAATTCTTGAAGAAAGCTTAAAGATTTATGGATGAATTTTGGAAGGTTAAGGTTCTTGATGAAACCCTAATTAGATATTCTTGAGAGAATTGGAAGAGAAAAATAATGAATCTAGCATTTTGGAAGTGGTTTCTCATATATATAGAGGCTTACAAAAAATGGGAAATGACAAAAATAACCTTGCAAATACATCTCTAAATTACTAAAAAAAATGGCTGGCGACATTTGTGACAGGCCATCAAACCTGTGACAAGCTGTCAAAAAATGTTGTCAGAAAAGGGTGGATTTTATGACTTTCTACCTAATTTTGATGACCTTTTGTGACAAGCCGTCAGATCTGTGATAGTTTGTTATAAAATGTCATCGCAAATTTTCCATACTGAGATGCTAGAGTCAAATGGGCATTAGATTTTTTCTCCGATATTGGCTTTTGATGAAATTTGTATAATTGGAAAGATAATTCAAATAAATTTCTTTTGATATATTGTAGGTCCTCCAATTCCATATAGACAATGAGTTATGGTCGATTAAAGTCTACTCAAATTTTGATGGTCACTAAAACTTAAACGATAGGAAAGCTTTCAACTCATCCATGAGTTAGGGGACCTCCATGATCTTAATTCATGCTCAAATAGATTCCCTCACGATTCAAAGTATTTTATACTTGGGAGGATATTTCTAAAATATTTTGACTCGGATTATTGCTTTACCAAATACGCTCTAAGGCTCAGATTGGAAGAGAATTTTATGGGCATTACAATTATCATGTGGCCTATGTTGTGTTGCAGATGTATTGGTTGTGCTATGTAGAAATTGATTGAAGTGATTATTACGATGATATAATTTTGTGGGTTTGTCATTATCAAAAAGAGGGAAATTGGTAACTCTCTTAGCTTTGATTATTGGTAAATTCATGGTTCGGGACCTATTCCCTTGATCTTCTATTGTGATGACAAAGTCCTCTACACATTAGGGAACAAGTTGGGCTTACTAGTTACTGTCACATTCAAATTCCTAGCTTACACATAGTACAAAAGTTGGTGAAAAGATGTTGCCACCTTTATGCCTCAGCCATTGAGATTTCTTCTAGGTCTTTCTTGTGTCTCAATATATAATGCTCTTCTTCCTTACCAAGAAAACCAATGCATCCATATACTCACAATTAAAGATTGTTCTGAAGTGACATAGTACTGCATGTCAAAGGTTGGAACTATAATTTGGAACCTGCTGTTCATTGAGTTGTATTTTTATTTCCTTGTTATAGTTGAGTCATTGTAGTTTATTCTTAAATGTCTTCCTACATTGCTTCTGATTGTCGATAGGTGTGGTGTACCATCTCTTTGTAGTCATCTAGAGTTAGGTGATTGTCCAAGCTAGAGTTAGCTTGAGGAGTCTAGTTAAAGTTAGAGGGAGGTGTTACCAGCTACAGTGAGTTAGGGTGAGAAACAATAGAGTTACTGCTTGGGTTTCCTTATAATAGAGTTATTTCTACAAAACAAAGGATTAGAAGGTTAATCCTTGGAGTCTGTATTCAAGGTGTTGCTTGAATATAGTGGATCTTGAAATCCTTGAGACAGGTCGTGGTTTTTCTCCCTTAAGAAATGAATTTCCAAATAAAAACTTGGTGTCTTTACTTTTTGTACTCCTGACTACTACTATATTTTCCCCTTAGTTTTTGTTGCTTGTGTGATTCTGCGATCCGAAGTTGAGGAGCAACCCACTACCTAAAATCCCTTTAGATAGGTTATATTTAATGGACATTTGGGTGTAGTTTTCAATTCTGTTTATATCTTATATATTACTTCTTGATCTTTGGAGCTCAGTCTATAGTTGCCTATTGAGTACCACATATTTTGTACTTATTCTACACTTATGTAGCCTGCATATATTATTATGGGTTATTGTCATTGATGTGTGCATTATGTGGAGCATCCATGGCTCAGAGACTTAGAGTGATATTCTGATGTTTGAAGTATTACTTATTTCTCTCTTATGTATTACTTCTCTCTCTCTTATGTATTGGACTAGTCTTTATGTTGTATTAAGAGATAAATGTACATTAGTGTATTTGTATGCCACTTTGAAATTTTGTTATGTAGAAGCTTTTGTACTAATACCACAAGGCTTTGTAACTATATTATGTATTTGATATGTTATTATATCTTTTTTGCATTTTTTCCTTTATCTCTTTCGGTAGTTCATTACTAGTTATTCTGGACTACGAGTTTGGCTTTCCTACTGGTGTGTTATATTAGGTTCTATCATAATCTAAGAAATTAGGTTGTGAAAAATTGGTATCAGAGCCTAGGTTTCTCCTGTGTGTTAGAACAAGAGGTAAGTGTCTATTAGAGTCCTACGTATCGATGTGGAGACGTCCGTAACCTATTTTTGGGAGGCTACAGGGATACTACCAGGAAATCTATTTCTTGAATCCTTGTCGTGTGTCCGCATTGCAATGAACCTTAAAACAAATTCTTTGACTCTATTTTGTCCCTAAATAGGTGATGCGAGATAGTCAGTAGATATGCATGAGACTTTGATACATGTTTTCAGAGCTTTAGTACAGCGTTGAACCAGAGATTTATAGGTGGATATTGAAGATCTTTAGCTTCATCCAAAGGATTTGAGGTCATCTTAGGCTCCAGTAAAGCTCATGACTACCTAAGCTATTTGAGGTTTAACATTGGGGATCTGAGTCTTGTTGCAGATCCCTCCTAGATATGGTTGACATTCATTCATCTAACAGTTCTCATACTGGAGTTGGTTTGGTGTTCATCAGGGTTCGTTAGCATTTTTTGAATACTAGATTTAATTTCTTGTGTGGGTTAGGCATTTTCCTATGCTATATCATTTAGAGCAGGATATGGTGCATAGATATATTAGAAGATCAACATTGCCACTCTATTTGGTGTCAAAGTACATGATAGCAGCTAGGTCCTTCTTCTCTAAAATTTTTGATTATGTGAGGGACATAGAGAGAGTATGTATTGAGACTTATGAAAGTGGTGGAATGAGGACATGCCCTTGGTATTATACTCTTGGTATTTTATCAGAGAGTGGTGATCCTTCTAGGAGTGATCAACTTCTCCTTCAATAGATCAGCTCTACGTAGGTAGTATTTCTTACTATGAGTGGTCCTCAGATTTTGCAGGGTGATTATTGTGGGTAGAGTTCTAATAAATCCTTTTAGAGTTTTCATATAGGTCTTTAGGCCATGACGACCATTCTAGATTATGAGGGGTAGTATCTTGAAGTATTGCAGGATCTCGTTTTGGTTGTGTCATGATAGGACACTAGCTCAAAGAGTTCCCCATATATGAGTTAGTTGATCAGATAGGGCTAAAATGTATTCCCTTCCAGCCTAGAGTTCCTGAGATAGGCTATGCTATGGAAAGGATGATCATTTGTAATAGAGAGTGTTCTTAGCATCAGTCTTCTATCTATTTGGGATTAGTTTGTGTTCTTCCCATGTTGGTGCTTCAGGAGTTCACTACGACTATAGAGAAATTGACTATTGGTCTAGAGAGTGTCCCTGATATAGGATTGCTAGTCTTTCATCTCATACATATTAGCTTCATGATAAGCGTGCCACCTTCAGTTAAATATAGTGCTCTTAGCACCTCAATTGATGATTTAGTAAGTTGGTCTGACTTAGGACCCAATCAAATTTGTTCTCCCATATACCCATCAAACATGTGGTTGTGAATGTCATTGTGATTGGCATGCTTTTATTTTTTGCATTTCCTTCTTTCATTGTATGCATTAGATTCATTGTACTCATTGATGATTATATGCTCTAATGAGTTCATATTGATTATTGTGTGTCTTGTTATTGAAATCATGATTATATGACTACCCCCGTGGTTTATTTCTTTTAGTAGTAGATGGGGTAAATATGTATTGATATTTGCTCCCAATGGATGTACCATTTGGATTCGAGTCCCATTTGTCTTTGCACATTAGCATTATGGTGGCCCTTAAGGGGTGATACACCCAAATTACACCTATCTAATGAGAGAGTAAGCAGTCATCATCAAATATATAACCCAACTAGGTTGTAGTCGAATCTCACAAGTGATATGGTGCTAATCAAGGCTATTTGTGATTTAAGTATCTAATATCTAGTAGTTTCTTTTAATAGGGGAGGGTTATCAATTAAAAAATTGTTAATATTTCAACTTTCTTTAGAAACTCAAATTTAAAAATTGTAGTATTTCAAATCAATGATATAATGAAAACTAGAGCTGTGATCTGTATAAGTATTAATCCTTGTCGAGTAATAGTTGTGTTGTTAGATTCTCGATACTTTTGGGAGGCACCAGATTATCATTATCGATGGTTTATCCAAGTGTTTTTCAACCTACTTAGATGATCAATTTCCTAATTCTCTCAAACTTAGGAAATACTCTTTATTCACACTGATTTTATCTCGAGTTGATTAATCTTGTTATAGCATTAGTCATTAGTTGGAAAATTAACCTTTCCAAATCCTCGTTGATAATACACTACCTTTAGTTGACTTCTCAGTATCAGCTAAATAATATAAGGCTAGATCTATTCTCTACAACCAATAGAAAACATTCATTTTGAAGGAATTATCAAAATGTTCCCACAATCACTCAAATCTTATCCAACTATTAAATCCACAAAATAATACTCATAGCTCCCACAAATCTAGTAGTGGGATTTAGTTCCTCACTAAAAAGAAAGAGATAACAACAATTGAATCCATAATTCAAAGCAATTAAACATACAATAGATGTAATCAAAGGTTTATTCCCTTCCAAGTTCTAGTTAAATTTCCCAAAACTAAACCGAAAATCCAAAAACTGAATTCAAAATTAAGAGACCCAAATATAAAAACTGATGTTTTGGAATAAGTTCAAGATGTTGAAAGAAACTCTAAAAGATGCTGCTTATATACGTAACTTTCAAAATTCAAAATTTAAAATCCATATTTTTCTCCCCATAGATGATGACATATGGGGAGAAAAATATTGATTTTTATATGTTAGTTTGAAGTCCTCAATTATGTATACTTGAATACATGCTATGATGTTGATGATAGTCATGAATTCAAGAAGTCATGTTTTGTCAGTTTCCTTCTATCGAGTCCTGGGCGTACTTGTACCCAAAAAAAATTTATATGCCTAGAGCCGAGTCTGTCTCAAGATAATTTCAGTCGTGGTATGATTAGTAGAACTCAGTTAGTTACAGAATTCAAAACTTAATATCATTCAGTCAGATATTATATTCAGTATTATTCCATCAGATAACGGAACCAAGTGATCCCTGTCAAATCAGTCAAGAAATATGAATAATAACAGATTCCACTCAATTTTAGTTCAGTTAAGAATCATTTCAAAGTATTTCAGTTGGGAGTACGAACTAGCACCGAGCGAGTATGGGGATGATAGCTTCCCTATTAGAGAAGCAGTGTCGTTAGCAGCAATCCCTATACTCAAAAACTACGTAGCCAGCACAGGAAAAAGAGTCACCCATTAGATTAAGGCTTTACTTGACTATTATATTGCCTTAGGCTTGAATTTCTTTTCAGGGTCACCCGTTAGAGAGGCTTGACCATAGTAGAGGTCTCCACCCATGGCATGGTATTGGCACCCTTCTAGCTGGGGTTACAGGTAGGACCCCATTAGTTCAGATTTGGGGCATGTCGTTAAGTGAGAACTCCCACAGGTACAGTTTCAGTATCAGTCTCCAGAGTAGGACTCAATAAATAGAAATGTCAGATACAGTCATCAATCTCAGTGAGAAACTCAGATAGTTCCATAGATTCATAGACCACCCGCTAGATAGGCTTCATCTCACATAAAGTTATTCAGTATCAGTACCTACAGAGGTCACCTGTCAGATAGGCTTGATCTCAGTCTTAGATTCATTTAAATATTCTTAATATCTGTTCCATAGATCACCTATTAGTTAGGCCTGATCTCAAGCCTACTAAATCTTAATTATTATTATAAGATTTAGAGATCATCTTGCTAGATAGATTTGAACTCAGATTCATCTAGTTAATATAAGTTATCGATAGTCTCAGTCATCTATTTTACCAGTATTAATAAGTACAAATATTAGTTTTAGTAGCTTCAGATACGTATAATCTTAGTATGTTCAGAAACCTCAAATTCAGTCCCGGTATGCTCAGTCACATTATACACAGTTGTTAAGTAGTTACAAATTCTCCTTGTAGGATAATCCAGCTCTTGCATATCATTCAGTTAGTTATTGTTCATGCATAAGCCCTTATATTTAGCCTTACCTCATTTGCATACTCAGTACATTCCCATACTGATGTATTTGCACTATGGTGTTTTATTTGACACCATAGTTTTAGAAACACGAGCCCCAGAGCACTCTTAGAAGTCCAGACCCAGTCAAAAGTAGTAGACATAATAGTGAGTCCTCTTCATTTGAGGATGATGTTTATTTTTTAATACTATCTCATTAGATTCAAATTATTTTTAGTAGATGGAGTTAGTTGGGGACATGTCCCATCAACTCCATAGTGCAGAAAGTTAGAGGATTTTCAGATAGATGTATTATTATTATAGGATTTTCAGACAGATGTACCAGTATTCATTTTTTAGTTTTGAGTATTTTTAGACGTTTTGAACCTTATGGCAAGTTTTTTTCCAGATTTCTGCATTAATATTTATATATTATGCAGTGTACAGGTATAGATATCAGTCATGGGTTAGCTTGTGGACCTTCAGGGTCATGAGCACCGTGTAGCATCCTAATAAGGAAAATCGGGGCATTACAAACTTGGTATCTGAGCCTAAGGTTCAATAGTATCCTAGGAAGTCTGAAAAGCCACATCTAGTAGATTCTTATGACTGGGTGTGTTACTTGACACATTTATGTACAGGAGGCTACAAGATGTTTTAGGAATAGTTTTCCTTCTTTCAGTATTTATGTCGTACCAGTAAGCAAAAAGCTCAAGTTGAACTATCAGTCTATTCCTTATTCCTCTTCAATTTGCAAAATATCCCTCCTTGCAGAGATAATACCCATATGAATGACAATGAGCCACCTCATCCCGTAGATCCTCTAAATGAGCAAGTGTCACATGCAGAGTTTCGGGCAGCTTTTCAGGCGTTAGCCCAATCTATGACCACTAGTGTTCAGGGCAATCTTTAGGCTGCAGCCCTACCTATGCAAGATGGGGATTCAGCCGCAACCAGGATAAAAAAATTTATGAGAATGAACCCGTTAGAATTCTTTGGGTTTGTAGCAGATGAGGACCCATAACTTTATCTAGAAGTGGTGAAGAAGATCACCCAGATTTTGCATGTGTCAGTGGAGGAGAGAGTGGAATTAGTATCCTATAGGCTGAAAGATATTGCTCATGATTGGGTAGTGTTGTAGAAGAAGAGTAGAGGGGAAGATGCAACTCCCATGACTTGGCAGATATTTCAAGGTGCCTTCTTAGATAGATTTATCCTACTTGAGATGAGAGAAACTAAGGTACAAGATTTTATGAACCTAAGACAAGGCTCCATGATAGTGAAGGAGTATTTTTTTAAGTTCAACCAGTTAGGTAAGTATTCTCCTGACTTGATAGCTGGCCCTAGAGCGAGTATGAGTAAGTTTATGACTGGTGTGTCCGGGTCGGTGTTGAAGGAGTGTAGAATCACTATGCTCAAAAGAGACATGGATCTTTCTAGGTTAAATGCATGCCTAGCAAATAAAGGCAGATAAATCTAAGGAGAGGGAAAGATCTTATAAGTGATTTAAAACTGGTAGTTATAACTTTTCTCAAGTTAGGTCACAGGGTGGTATCGTTCTCACCATAGTGAGAAGACTTCAGTCCCAGCATCATCCTCAGCTAGTTTGCCTGCACAAAATTTTAGAGATGTCAGTCATGATGGGGCACCAGGCCACAAAGCCTAGAGTTGTGTTAGAAGTGAGCCCACTTATCCGCTTTATGGAGAGTGTGGAAAGAACCATCTAGGTATATGTAGAGCCTATAGTTAGGAATGTTTTAGATATGGTAAGCCAGGTCACAGAGTATGGGAGTGTAGAATTTTGGCTCAGAAAGGTAGAGATTCTTGTCTGCTGGGCACCACTCCTAGTACTAATAGTGGTAAGCATCAGAACCGTCTCTATTCACTTCAGACTAGCGATGATCCAGAGAGTATTCCTGACATAGATTCAGGTACATATGAATCTTTTATCTTCATGATATGCATTAGTTTCAGAATCTCAAGTTTTAGTCATGATCTAGTTCATAGATGCCCTGTACATCGCCCCAGTAGATCAGTAAAGTAAGTATGCATAGCGGGACATAGTATCCCAAGCGAGAGATACTCATGACTCCCCGAAGTTATCAAATTCCTTAAATCCATTAAATTTCATTCTCATATTCTCATATTTCATAATCAGTGTTGCCTCTAGGAGTCAGTTCAGTCAGACATTCATGCATTAAATATGCATGTTCAGTAGAGAAAGTTTATTTTATATGTACACCCAGTCATGCATCCATTAGAAAAATCATCCGCGCATCCATGGATTAGATATGCATGTCCATTATGATAATTTAGCTTACGACTAGCTTCAGATCTTACATGCATTCAGAATCAGTTACACATACGTTAGATATACAAGTTCAGTATGATATAGTTAGTTTATCAGTCACATAAGTCATGAGATCATGATTTAGTTATTCATGTTCAGTTCATGTTTGGTCTATCGTTCCTCCCCTCTCATTCAATCTCATTCGAGGACAAATGTTCCTAAGGGGGAGCTATTATAATACCCCGAAAAAAAATCTAAACCAACATTAGCGCCATGTTTCAATATCATTCATAATACAACATTATTATTTTATAGTTTTATGAGTAATCTAGATGTTTATTAAGGCTTCAAATAACTCTCAACTATCAGACGAAGCAAAATATTCCTTACCGATTGAATTCTTGGGAAGGATATTTTTATAGTAAAATTCAAATAAGCATATATCTCGTTGTACAATGAATTTTAGATCTCTAAACACACCAATAGATATATGATTGAATTATCTTTCCAGCGATACCAATTTCGTCCAAATCTGTTATCGGAACAAAAAGTTATACCCATTTTAGTCCAGCATGTCAGCCTGAAAACTGAGTGATGACATTTCTGATGACTTATCACATTTCTAATGACATTTTTGATGACTTATCACATTTCTGGTGACATTTTGATGAGTTATCATCCATGTCATCAAGCTTAGACGGCATTCCATCAATTCCAACTCTTAGGTGTTGACCTGGGCTGACGGGCAGGAATCCATCAATTCAAACTCTTAGGTGTCGACCTGGGCTGACGGGCTATGACAGATCTGATGGCTTATAAACCTTGGTTGTCAGCTGATTATTTCAGCAACTAGGAAGCATTTTCATAGGGGTATTTTTTACTTTTCCTTCATCTTCCATGACATAAATCATCAAAATCACTTACATAACCATCATAAATCAGTTTTAAAAACCCTTAATCCCCTCCACTCTCAAGAACAAGAAAATTAGGATTTTCTCTCAAGATCATCACCCAAGATCAATATTCAAGCTCTCCCTCAATAAAACCAAAAAATTATCATTACCAATTCAACAACCTTCAAGAAAAGACCTTCTCTTTCAAGATTAAAGACTTTGAGGTATGCAAGTGTTGATTCTTGAGTCCTTTCCACCCAAGAAGTTCAAGAATCCTTCTTTCTAAATTCAAGATTTTAAATTTTTGTGTTTTTCATGGTTTATATGAATTGAGTTTGAAGGTTATGTTGTTGTTGAGTTTTAATTCATAATATGATTATAAAGTCGCAAACTTTGACCCGATTATGTAATAATTATGTAATGTTCATAATAAATCTCTTCAGGTTGTATGCTGATTGATTATCCATGAGAATTAGGTATGGAAATTGTTATATGACCAAAGCATGCTCCCTATGTGTTTGTTAAAATTTTTGTGTTAAGGAAATTGGGTCATTATAGCATGTTGCCTATAAACCCTCAAATTTAGTATAAGCCATGCACGCCAAGTGTTTGTTGAGAGACCATAGTGAATGAATTATAGTATGTTTTGTGCATTCGTATCCTTGTGGATTCCTTGTTGAATGAATTGTTATATGTTAGTATAAAGTCCTCAATTATGGATACTTGAATGCATGATATGATGTTGATGTTAGTCGTTAATTCAATAAGTCATGTTTTGTTAGTTTCCTTCTATCGAGTCCTGGGGGTACTTGTACCCAAAAAATATAGCTGTGTGCCTAGAGGTAAGTCAGTCAAGATAATTTCAGTCATGCTATGATTAGTAGAACTCTATTAGTTACAGAATTCATAATTAAGTACTATTCAGTTAGATATTAGATTTAGTAGTATTCCATCAGATAACGGAACCAAGTGAACCCAGTCAGATCAGTCAAGAAATTTGAATAATAATAGATTCAACTCATTATAAGTTCTGTTAAGATAAGTTTAGAGTCTTTTAGATGGGAGTAGGAACTAACACCAAGTGAGTGTGGGGATGATTGCTTCCCCATTATAGAGGCCGAGTCATTAGCAGCAATCCCTGTCTTCATAACTACATAGCCAGCGCAGGACCAGGAGTCACCCATCAGATTAAGGCTTGACTTGACTACTATATTACCTTTGGCTTGACTTTCGATTTAGGGTCACCCATCAGAGAGGTTTGACCATAGCAGAGGTCTCTACCCGTGGCATGGTATTAACTCCCTTCCAACTAGAGTTACAGGTTGAACCCCACTAGTTCAGATTCAGGGCCTGTCGGTTAAGTGAGAACTCCCACAGTTCTAGTTTTAAATATCAGTCTTCAGAGTAGGACTCAAAAATCAAGATTGTCAGATATAGTCATCAATCTCAGTGAGGAACTCAGATAGTTCCATAGATTCATAAACCACCCCCTATATAGGCTTGGTCTCATATAAAGTTATTCAGTATCAGTACATACAGAGGTCACCCATCAGATAAGATTGATCTCAGTCTTAGATTCATTTGAGTATTCTTAATATCAGTTCCAGAGATCACCCGTTAGTTAGGCCAGATCTCAAGCCTAGTCAATCTTAATTATTTTAGAAGATCTAGAGATCATCTCACTAGATAGATTTGATCTCAGATTCAGCTAGTTAATATCAGTTATTGGTAGACTCAGTCATCTATTTTATCAGTATTAATAAGTACAGATATCAGTTTTAGTAGCTTCAGATACGTATAATCTCAGTATGTTCAAAACCTCATATTGATGGTATAATTAGTATAAGTTATCAAATTCAGTCCCAGTATGCTCAGTCACATTATAGACCGTATGTTAAGTAGTTAAAGATTATCTATGTATGCTAATCCATCTCTTGCTTATCACTCAGTATATTCTCGTACTGACACATTTGTGCTATGGTGTTTTATTTGACGTCATAGGTTTAGAAGCATGAGACCTAGAGCACTTTTAGCAGTCCAGATCTAATCAACAGTAGTAGACGTAGCAGTGAGTCCTATTCATTCAAGGATGATCCTTATTTTTTTTACTATCTCATTAGATTTAGTTTATTTTCAGTAGATGGAGTTAGTTGGGGACATGTCCCATCAACTCCATAGTTTAGAAAGTTAGAGGGTTTTTAGACAGATGTATTAGTATTCATTTTTTAGTTTTGAGTATTTTTAGATGTTTTGAACCATATGGCAAGCTTTCGCAAGCTTTATGCATTAATATTTATATATTATGCAGTGTACAGGTACAGATATCAGTCATGTGTTAGATTGTGGTTACAAAATTCGTTATCAGAGCTTATAGTTCAATAGTGTCTTAGGAAATCTGAAAAGCCGCATATAGTAGAGTCTTTTGCATGGGTGTATTGCACGCCACATTTATGTACTAGAGGCTATAAGATATTTTAGGAACATTTTCCTTTCTTTAAGTATTCATGTCAGGCCAGTGAGTAAAAAGCTCAATTTGAACTCTTAGTCTAATCCTTATTCCTCATCCATTTATAGAACATGCCTCCTCGTAGAGATAATGCCCATAGAAATGACAATCAGCCACCTCAGCCTGAAGATTCTCTGAATGAGCATGTGTTTTAAGCATAGTTTCGAGTATCTTATCAGGAACTAGCCCAAGCTGTGACCACTAGTGTTCAGGGCAATCGTCAAGCTGTAGCCCAACGTCAGTAAGATGGGGATTCAGCCACAACTAGGATCAGAAATTTTATGAGAATGAACCTGTCAGAATTCTTTGGGTTAGTAATAGGTAAGGACCCATAACTTTATCTATAAGAGGTGAAGAAGATCACCTAAATTATGCATGCGTCAGAAGATAAGAGTGTGGAATTAACAACCTATAGGCTGAAAGATATTGCTCATGATTGGGTAGTGTTATGGAAGAAGAGTAGAGGGGAAGACGCAAATCCCATGACTTAGCAGATATTTCAGGATGCCTTCTTAGATAAGTTTTTCCTACTAGAGATGATAGAAGCTAAGGTAGAAGAGTTTATGAACCTAAGACAAGGCTTAATGACAATGAAGGAGTATTATCTTAAGTTCAACCAGTTAGGTAAGTATGCTCCTGACTTGATAGCTGACCCTAGAGCGAGTATGAGTAAGTTTATGAATGGTATGTCCAGGTTGGTGTTGAAGGAGTGTAGAACCGCTATACTCAATAGAGACATGGATCTTTCTAGGTTAATAATGCATGCCCAGCAGAAAAAGGCAGATAAATCTAAGGAAAGAGAGAGATCTAATAAGAGATTCAAAACAGGTAGTTACAGTTTTTCTCAAGTTGGGTCACAGGGTGGTATCGTTCTCACCATAGTCAGAAGAATTCCGTCCTAGCTCGATCCTCAGCTAGTTTACGTGAACAAAATTTTGGAGAAGTCAGTCATGATGGGGTGCCAGGTCCAAAGCCTAAAGTAATGTTAGAAGTGAGTGCAATTATTCGCTTTATGGATAGTGTGGAAAGAACCATCTAGGTGCATGCAGATCCAATAGTCAGGTATGTTTTGGATGTGGTAAGCCAGGTGACAAAGTGTGGGAGTGTGCAGTGTTTGCTCAGAAAGGTAGAGATTTTTGTCAGCAGGGCGCCACTCCTAGTACCAATAGTGGTCAGCGTCAGAACTGACTCTATTCACTTCAGACTAGCCATGATCAAAAAAGTTTTCCTGACATAGATTTGGGTACATTTGAATCTTTTATCTTCTTGATATGCATTAGTTTCAGAATCTCGAGGTTCAGTTATGATCTAGTTCATAGATACCCTATGCATCGCCCCAGTATATCAGTAAGGTAAGTATGCATAGCAGGATATTGTATCCCAAGGGGGAAATACTCTATGACTCCCAGAATTGATCAAATTCCTTAAATCCATTTGTTTTTATGCTCATATTCTCATTACAAGCTTTGCATCAGTCATTATTGCATAATTAGTTATACCTCTAGGAGTCAATTCAGTAAGACAGTCAGGCATTAAATATGCATGTTCAGTAGAGAAAGTTCATCTCATCAGTACACCCAGTCATGCATCCATGAGAAAAAATCATTCACGCATCCATGCATTAGATATGCATGTCCATTGTGAGAATTCAGCTTACGAGTAGCTTTAGATCATACATGCATTCAGAATCAGTTACACATGCATTAGATATGCATGTTCAATATGTTATAGTCAGTTTATCAGTCATGTCAGTCATGATATCATGATTCTATTATTCATTGTTAGTTTATGTTCGGTCTATCATTCTTCCTCTCTCAGTTAATCTTATTTGAGGACAAATATTCCCAAGGGGGAGCTGTTGTAATACCCCACAAAAAATTCAAACCAATATTAGCAACATTATGATCATTTTATAGTTTTATGAGTAATTTAGATATATATTATTATTTCAAATAACTCTCAGCTATCAGACAAAGTAAAATATTCTTTACCGATTAAATTCTTGGGAATAATATTGTCATAGTAAACTTCAAATGAGAATATCTCTCAGTTTAATATAAATTTTTGAGCTCATGACACACCAACAGATATGTAATTGAATTTTCTTTTGAATGATACCAATTTCTCTCAAATTTGATATCGGAGCAAAAAGTTATACCCATTTTACTCCAGCATGTCAGCCTGGAAACTGAGTGACGATATTTCTGATGACTTATCATATTTCTTACAACATTTTTGATGACTTGTCATCCATTTCATCAATATTATATAGAAATCCATCAATTTGAACTCTTAGGTGATGACCTGGGTTGACGGGCTATCATAGATCTGATAGCTTATCAACCTTGGTCGTCAGCTGATAATTTTAGCAACTAGGAAGCAGTTTTATAGGTGTATTTTGGACTTTTCCTTCGCTTTCCATGACATAAATCATCAAAATAATGTACATAACCATCATAAATCAATTTGAAAAACCCTTAATCCTCTCCATTATCAAGAACAAGAAAATTAGGGTTTCATCTCAAGATCTTTACCCAAGAACAAGATTCAAGCTCTCCTTTCAAGAAAACAAGGAAATTATCATTCCCGATTCGAGATCCTTCAAGAAAAGAGATTCTCTTTCAAGATTCAAGCCTTTGAGGTATGCAAGTTTTGATTCTTGGGTCCCTTTCGCCCAAGAAGTTCAAGAATCCCTCTTTCTAAATTCAAGATTTTGAATTTATGTGTTTTTCATTGTTTATGTGAATTGTGTTTGAAGGTTATGTTGTTGTTGAGTTTTAATTCATGATATGATTATAAAGTTGCAAGCTTTGACTCGATTATATAGTAATTATGTGATGTTTATGATAAATCTCTTTAAGTTGTATGTTGATTAATTATCCATGAGAATTAGGTGTGGAAATTGTTATATGACCAAAGCATGCTTCCCATGTGTTTTATAAAATGCTTATGTGAAGGAAATTGTGTCATTATAGCATATTTCCCAGAAACCCCCTAATTTAGTATAATCCATATACACCTAGTATTTTTGTAGAGACTATAGTGAAGGAATTATAGTATGTTGTGTTCATTTTTATCCTTGTGCATCCCTTGTTGAATGAATTGTTATATGTTAGTATGAAGTCCTCAATTATGTATACTTGAATACATGCTATGATGTTGATGTTAGTCATGAATTCAAGAAGTCATGTTTTGTCAGTTTCCTTCTATCGAGTCCTGGGGGTACTTGTACCCAAAAAATATAACTGTGTCCTAGAGCTGAGTCAGTCTCAAGATAATTTTAGTCATGCTATGATTAGTAGAACTTAGTTAGTTACAGAATTCACAACTTAGTATTATTCAGTCAGATATTAGATTCAGTAGTATTCCGTCAGATCACGAAACCAAGTGAACCCAGTCAGATCATTCAATAAATATGAATAATAACAGATTCAACTCAGTTTTAGTTCAGTTAAGAATTAATTACTAGTCTTTAAGTTGGAAGTAGGAATTAGTACCGAGCGAGTATGGGGATGGCGGATTTATCTTTATAGATGTAGAGTCATTAGCAGCAATCCCTATTCTCCAGAACTGCATAGACAGTGCAGGACCAGGACTCACTTTTTAGATTAAGGCTTGACTTGACTATTATATTGCCTTAGGCTTGACTTCCTATTTAGGGTCACCCATCAGAGAGGCTTGACCATAATAGAGGTCTCTACCCATTGCACGGTATTGACACCCTTCCAGCTGGGGTTACAGGTTGGACCCTACTAGTTTAGATTCGGGGCATGTCGGTTAAGTGAGAAATTCCATAGTTACAGCTTCGGTATCATTCTTTAGAGTATGACTCAGAAATAAGGACTGTCAGATACAATCATCAATCTTAGTGAGGAACTCAGATAGTTCCATAGATTAATAGACCACCCGCTAGATAGGCTTGGTCTCACATAAAGTTATTCAGTATCAGTACCTACAAAGGTCACCCATCAGATATGCTTGATCTCAGTCTTAGATTCTGTTGACTATTCTTAATATCAGTTCCATAGATCAACTGTTAGTTAGGCCTGATCTTAAGCCTAGTCAATCTTAATCATTATTAGAGGATTTAGAGATTATCCCGCTAGATAGATTTGATCTCAGATTCAACTAGTTAATATCAGTTATCGGTAGACTTAGTCATCCAGTTTATTTGTATTAATAATTATAAATATTAGTTTCAGTATCTTCAGATATGTATGATCTCAGTATGTTCAGAAACCTCAGATTGATGGTATATTTAGTATAAGTTATCAGATTCAGTCCCAGTATGCTCAGTCAAGTTATGCATAGTATGTTAAGTAGTTACAGATTCTCTATGTATGCTAATCCAACTCTTGCATATCATTCAGTTAGTTATTGTTCATGCATAAGCCCTTGCATTTAGCCTTACTTCATTTTCATACTCAGTACATTCCCGTACTGATACATTTATGCTATGATGTTTTACTTGATGCCATAGGTTCAGAAGCACAAGACCTAGAGCAATTTTAGCAGTACAGACCTAGTCAGCAGCAGTAGACGTAGCAGTGAGTCCTCTTGGATGATCCTTATTTTTTTACCATCTCATTATATTTAGATTATTTTCAGTATATGGAGTTAGTTGGGGACATGTCCGATCAACTACATAGTTCAGATAGTTAGAGGCTTTTTAGATAGATGTATTAGTATTCAGTTTTCAGTTTTGAGTATTTTTATACATTTTGAACCATATGGAAAGTTTTTACTCGCTTTCCGTATTTATATTTATATATTATGCAGTGTACTGGTACAGATATCATTCATGGGTTAGCTTGTGGTCCTACGGGATGAGCACCGTGTAGTGTCTCGATTTAGAAAATCAAGGCTTTACAAACTTTATATCAGAGCCTAAGATTCAATACTCTCCTACGAATTCTAAAAAGTCAACTCTAATAGAGTCTTGTACATGGGTGTGTTTCACACCACATTTATGTATAGAAGGCTATAAGATATTTTAGGAACAGTTTTCCTTCTTTTAGTATTCATGTCGTGCCAGTGAGCAAAAAGCTAAAGTTGAACTCTCAGTCTAATCCTTATTCCTCTTTCATTTTCAGAACATGCCTCCTCGTAGAGATAATGCCTGTAGGAATGACAATCATCCACTTCAGCCTGTAGATCCTCTGAATGAGCATGTGTCATATATAGAGTTCTGGGCAGCTTTTCAAGCGCTAGCCCAAGCTGTGACCACTAGTGTTCAGGGCAACCGTAAGGCTGCAACCCACCTTAGCAAGATGGGGATTCAGCTGCAGATAGAAGCAAAAATTTTATGAGAATGAACCTGCTAGAATTTTTTGGGTTAGTAGTAGGTGAGAACCCACAACTTTAACTATAAGAGGTGAAGAAGATCACCGAGATTATGCATGTGTCAGAGAAGAAGAGTGTAGAATTAACGTCCTATAGGCTGAAAGATATTGCTCATGATTGGGTAGTGTTGTGGAATAAAAGTAGTGGGAAAGATGAAACTCCCATGACTTGGTAGATATTTCAGGATGCATTCTTAGATAAACTTTTCCTGCTAGAGACAAGAGAAGCTAAGGTAGAAGAGTTTATGAACCTGAGACAAGGCTCAATGACAGTGAAGGAGTACTATCTTAAATTCAATGAGTTAGGTAAGTATGCTCCTGACTTGATAGCTGACCCTAGAGCGAGTATAAGTAATTTTATGACTGGTGTGTACAGGTTGGTGTTGAAGGAGTGTAGAACAACTATGATAACTAGAGACATGGATCTTTCTAGGTTAATGATGCATGCCTAACAGATAAAGGCAGATAAATCTAAGGAAAGAGAGAGATCTAATAAGAGATTCAAAACAGGTAGTTATAGGTTTTCTCAAGTTGGGTCATAGGGTGGTATCGTTCGCACCATAGTCAGAAGACTTCAGTCCCGGCTCGATCCTCAGCTAGTTTTCCTACACAAAATTTTAGAGAAGTCAGTCATGATGGGGTGCCAGGATCCAAAGCCTAAAGTAATGTTCGAAGTGAGCGCACTTATCCGCTTTGTGGAGAGTGTGGAAAGAACCATCTAGGTGCATGCAGAGCCAATATTCAGATATGTTTGGATATGGTAAGCCAGGTCACAAAGTGTGGAGTGTTAGCATAAAAAGGTAGAGATTCTTGTCAGCAGGGCACCACTCCTAGTACCAATAGTGGTCAGCATCAAAACCGACTCTATTCACTTCAGACTTGCCATGATCCAGAAAGTTTTCCTGACATAGATTTGGGTACATATGAATCTTTTGTCTTCATGATATGCATTAGTTTCAAAATCTCGAGGTTCAGTCATGATCTAGTTCATAGATGCCCTGTACATCGCCCCAGTATATCAGTAAGGTAAGTATGCATAGCAGGATATTGTATCCCAAGAGGAAGATACTCCATGACTCCCACAATTGATCAAATTCCTTAAATCCATTTAGTTTCATGCTCATATTCTCATTACAAGCTTTGCATCAGTCATTATTGCATAATCAGTCATGCCTCTAGGAGTCAGTTCAATTAGACATTCATTCATTAGATATACTTATTCAGTAGAGAAATTTTAGCTTATTAGTATACCCAGTTATGCATCCATAAGAACAAATCAGTCACGCATCCATGCATTAGATATGCATGTCCATTATGATAATTGAGCTTAGGAGTAGCTTCAGATCTTACATGCATTCAGAATCAGTTACACATGCATCATATATGCATGTTCAATATGATATACTCAGTTTTGCAGTCACGTCAGTCATGAGATCATGATTCAGTTATTCATGTTTGTTTCATGTTCGGTCTATCATTCCTCCCCTCTCAGTCAATCTCATTCGAGGATGAATGTTCCCAAGGGGGAGATATTATAATACCACAAGAAAATCCAAATCAATATTAGCGCCATGTTTCAATCTCATAAATATTACATCATGATTCTTTTATAGTTTTATGAGTAATTTAGATTTATATTAAGGCTTCAAATAACTCCCAGCTATCAGGCAAATAAAACATTCCTTACCGATTGAATTCATGGAAAGGATATTGCCATAGTAAACTTCAAATGAGTATCTCTCTCATTTTACTATGAATTTTTATGTTATAATCCACCATAAGATATATAATTGAATTATCTTTCCAATGATATAAATTTTGCCCAAATCTGATATCGGATCAAAAAGTTATACCCATTTTACTCCAGCATGTCAGCCTGGAAACGGAGTGACAACATTTCTGATGACTTGTCAAATTTCTGACGACATTTCTAATGACTTATCACATTTCTGACAACATTTTTGACGACTTATCAGCCATGTCATCAAGCTTAGACATTAATCCATCAATTCCAACTCCTAGGTGATGACCTGGACTGATTGGCTATCATAGATCTGTCGGTTTATCAACCTTGGTCGTCAGCTGATAATTTCAGCATCTAGGAAGCGGTTTCGTAGGGGTATTTTGGACATTACCTTCACCTTACATGGCATAAATCATCAAAATCATGTATATAACAATCATAAATAAATTTTAAAAACCCTTAATCCTCTCCACTCTCAAGAACAAGAAAATTAGGATTTGCTCTCAAGATCATCACCCAAGAACAAGATTTAAGCTCTCCTTTAAGAGAGCCAAGAAATTATCATTCCCAATTCAAGAACCTTCAAGAAAATACATTCTCTTTTTAGATTCAAGACTTTGAGGTATGCAAGTCTTGATTATTGGGTCCCTTTCGCTCAAGAAGTTCAAGAATATCTCTTTCTAAATTCTAGATTTTAAATTTATGTGTTTTTCATGGTTTATGTGAATTGAGTTTCAAGGTTATGTTTTTGTTGAGTTTTAATTCATGATATGATTATAAAGTTGCAAACTTTGACCCTATTATTTAATAATCATGTGATGTTCATGAGTAATCCCTTCAAGTTGTATGTTAATTGATTATCCATGACAATTAGGTGTGGAAATGTTATATGACCAAAGCATGCTCCCCATGTGTTTATTAAAATGCTTGTGTGAAGGAAATTGGGTCATTATAGCATATTGCCAAAACTTATTAAAGTCGTGTCAAAGTTGATGGTCACGTTGATGGCCTATCAGAATCCTGACGGTCCGTCACGTGAACCATCGTTGAAGGTCCCAAACTGCTACTTTCTGGTTAAGGGGTGACGGTAATGTTGACGGGCTGTCAGTTGACTGATGGTCCACCGAGTGGACTGTCGCTTGATAACTTGAGAATCCATTTACTTTTTCAGCCTGACGGCTAAGTTGACAGTCCTTCAAAGGTCCGACCATCCTTCACTTGGACCATCACAGGAGTCATCCACTTAGTCCATTCTGTTTAGCCTTGATGGTCACCTTGTCGGTCCGTCATTTGGCCGGCGGTCCACTAGTTTGACCTCTAGTGTCCTTTTTCTTCTACTTTTCTAAGTTTCTTATTCAGCTAAATCCTTAACCCGAAAAACCAAAATCTAGTATCAAATACAACAAAAGTTGCTAGAAAACATTCAATTATCCCTTGAAAAGACGTAAAATGTTCCATCAAAAGTCGGAACATAAACAACCCAAGGCATGATCCATACAACCAACTCCAAATTCAAAATCCAGCATTTCTCTGCCTCTCTAAATTGGGTGTCTACTCTGAACCGCATAGAATATAAATCGACTATCAATCAAGCATACCCTATCTAAATTGAAGAAAACTAAGTCGATAGGTAATGAGTTATCTTATCCAACCTATAAACAAAGTCTCAACTAAAACAAATCAAGAAATTAAGGTTGCACCCAAGCTGTACAACTCATAGCTGAAATCTCAAAACTGAAGCTAAACCACTCGGTCTCAACTGTCTAAGCAAATCATGTTGATAACTAAGCATCCAAATTCTAAAATCATTCATAACCTTTAGGCTGCCATTCCATAGTGTCAAAATTCCAAACTTGAGCCAACAAAACTGAACTAAGGCCAAACACATAAATCAACCTTAATACTAGAAATCAGGCATATCCCTAATGATTCTTGCAAGAGACAACACTAAAATGCAACTGAAGAACAAAACCACAAATAGGGAAAGCCACCGACAAAAGACACCAACTCTCAACCCCATATCTGTTGAATGACATAATACATCAAGGCATAACTAAGAACTCACTAAGGTTACAAATATTACTAGTTATATCCGAAGTTTGAGAAACTCAAAAAAGTACAAACTTAGCCTAAATCTATTCAAACCAATACTCAATCTCAAAAGACACCGACCTAGTCATCGTAAATTAATACCCATTCATCTATCACCAAGAAAAAGCATCCCACAAAGTCATATCGGGCCGAACCAATTATCAAACTGAAGAGCTTCTAAATTCACCCTTTTAAAATAACCTTAACTCAACTGAATCATGAACCATATCATCAAAATAAAGGAGTACCAAACACAACACCGATACCGAGATCAAGACCATTACCAAGCAACAAACTTACCAAACTAAAAAGGCAAACTTTGAACTAAACAATCTCTAGAATAGACCAAAAAATGAGTTGCCAATGCTAGAATCACAACAAAACCACAGAAGGCCAGACTTACCTTCACTTTCATAGCCCACTCAATAGTTGACCTTACCTCTCTAATAGAAAGAAAGACAAACCAACCAAGGCTCTAGGACAAATGAATATGAATCAAAAGAGGGGATACACTAACTAGATAACACCAATCTAACTACCTATCAGATAAGACTCGACCAATGTCACAATAATAATATTAACAACAAAAATATAAAGTGCAGGTGGCACAAAAAGATGAAAAGTACAACCAGTGCCATTCTAAGATCACAACAAGGCAATAATGCCAAAGAGAAGGAACTTTAAGACAAATACTACACCCCAAGGAAAATACCACACTAATCCACTCAATCAACTACTACAAGAAATGATCTATAGTGGTACTCACCTATGCATGAATCCACATAAGTCATACTTTAATAAATATGGTAATATCAAGGATTGAAGCACCGATGGGTATGGAACCCCAACTTAATTAAAATAATAACTAAAATATAAAAAAGTCAAATCATACCTATATCAATGGACTCCGATGTTATAGTACTGACATGCCCGAAAGAGTACAAATCTAAGCATGTCCAAACTCAGAATGAGCGGTTGAATAACAAACTGAGGAACTAAGTTCACTAACTCTAACTGAAGGTGTGACATCCCCGTAAGGCTGATCTGTCTATGCAGATTGACTAATAGTCCCTTGTCAGGGACACTCTTTAGACTAGTGAATAGTCTTCTATAGTTGTAATAAACTCATAAAGCTCTCTCCTAGCAAAAAATATAAACTGACCCCAACTAGCTGACCAACTGACATTTGGGGAAATCCCTAAACAAATGAACAACCTCGCCTTAATCAAAATAAGCTCTTCAAATAGATTTAGGTATTGTACCTACTAACTAGAATGGTGGCACGGCCTAAAGATCCATACCAAATACTCCGCAAGGTCTAATGAGAATTCAGCCTACTGTGACCACCACGACTGATCTAAGAGCCACCTATAGTTAGAGATGCTATATGTATAGAAATGAAAGGTTGCAAGTGATGTTTATCCCTGTTTGGAGGATCCCTACTCCCAAAAAATGCCCAGGATACTATACTAATGACATGGCCTCTTATTGCCAAATCTATATGTCTTAATACATGCTCTCTCTGTGGTCCTTAAATGATAAAAAAACCTGACAGAAAGAAGACTCAGTTGCTATAAATGCTCCAATGCCAAGCAAAGTGCCAAGGCTAACCCTTTAATAAATCCATGCACCATCTAATGCTTTAAAACATATAGTATTAGAGTATGTCAAATCCCTTGAGAAACCCAATATCGTAGCCTGAAATATATAAAGAGCCATGTTTAACACCAATAAGCCCAACTTTGGTCTAACAATCCCTCAATGTATCAAACACCACCTTTGTCTATGAAGTACCCATAAAAGGCTCAAAATTCCCAATACTGAATCCTGAAAATCTATGACAGTCATAAACTATATCAAAGCCCGAGATAGTCCAATATTCTTTGACTGACACCGATGATCTTTAATATTAATCTTTGACCCTCTAGCCTGATGCTACACTAAAACTCTAGTAGCACACGCTGAAGTCCCATCCGCATCTATCGATAACCTCATACTATTCATAAGGGAAATAATGGAGTCAAGAAAGTACTATAGGCTTATAAAAATACGAACATACAACAAAAAGTCAAGAATAGAATTTCCTAAGAATACCATGTAGCCACCCAAATATAGGACATACTATACGGATATATAGGACTCTACTAGACAGTAAGCCCTCATACAAGCACGCCGATAAACTTAGACTCCAATATCAATTTATCATGACCCAATTTCTCAGGTTATAATGGCACCTACTATAACCCACCAGTGGGTAAGACAACCCCTAGTCTGAAATAACTATTAATGGACTATTAAAAGAAATAAAGGACATAGAAAAATGAATTTAAATAAAAGAACAATATAGAATACAACTCTAAGACCTGGTGAAGTTAGTACAAGATCTTCTAATAAAATCAGAGTACAAAGTGAAATAATGAATAAATGTACATATATAGACTCTCCAAAATATAAAATAGAGTAGGTCTAATCAGTATGAGGAAGAATAGGAATACTCCAAACTTTAGGATAAATCTCTAATCTATAGCGGCTCCACATGATGTATAAGTCAACGGTAAAAATAGTACTATGATCTACTGGCTGAAAAAGTGTAGTATGACTACCAGACAGATGGTACTTAGTAGACATCGGCTAAATGAGCTCCAAAGATAATGTAAGAATAAATGACATGTAATAAAGAAATATAAACCACAAACATTTAGCTAGAACACTAAACATAATCATGCTAATAGAGCAGTAAGTGTAATTATCCTTATTCTAATAGCATTTAGGAACTAAAGTACAATATTATATATCACTAGCCATTGTACATTTGAAGAGTGAAGGAAGGATATATAATAGTAATACAAGGCCAAAGGATATATATATGAAATGAGTAAATAAGGAAAGAGAGAGATACAATAATATCATGGGTGTATATATATACATATATATATATATATATATATATATATATATATATATATATATATAAACTCACAAACACATAAGTAGGACTAAACTTAAGGTTAATAACCTAAGGGAACCAATCTAGGTGCTCGAGGATCTTTGCCAAAAAGGAAAGCTAATGCTAGCATAATTAGGACTGCTTACGAAATAATGACTAACCATAAGATAATCCAAAAATATCTTATTATAACAAAGAAAGGGAATAAAAAATATACCGATAATCAAAGGTACCCGTCCATAATCATCACAACACGAACTATCCATAATAACGTACATTAAAGTAAATGCATAGTCCAGACAAATAATAACTTATTCAGGCCTCCATAAGACAAAAAGTGCAAGAATACACTCAAAAAACAATAATCATTGCTTATACCTATGCAACCTCCAATAAGGTCAATAGATATAAGCACAAAAATAATTATACTGGCCATAGAAAATGCATACAAATAAGTGGATGCAACATAAATCAATAGTAAGCCATGTCCATGAATCCTCCCATACCCAAATCATCAGACTAGAATAAGTTCCTTAACATAATAAGTACCCCATGAATGTCGGACTTGAATAAAAAATAGTATCATAAATTTTGGAATCAAACTGGAAATAGTAGCATGAATTTGAACAAAAAATGTATCATAGGTGTAAAACTCAAATTAGATTTAGCATCATAAGTGGTTGACTCAAATTGGAAATAGTACCATAAGTTCTGAATTCGAATTAGAAATAGAATCATAGGTGTTAGACTCTAACTAAAAATAGTATCATAAGTGCTAGACTCGAATAAAAAATAGTGTCATAAGTGTCGGACTTAAATCAAAAATAGTATCATAAGTGTTGTAACTAAATAACCTTTGCCAAAGATCAACTTTAGGACAAAATCAACATAATAACATAGAAAGAGTCAACATCTCCCTTGACCAAAGCAAATAGTTGTGGTAAAAGAGTGGACAACCCATTAAATAAATTCAATCTCGGTCTTATTTCCAAAATATCATCATTAGTTTTAAAAGATCATAAATCATTAAATAAGGTGGTATGATTCCCGTTATAAAAGAATTCATTTTAAAACTGAAACGTGGGAACAAGTCCCTTTTTAAAAAATAATAGTAAAATCATGATTTTCATTAGAATCGTACCACCAAGTGAGCATGATTGTGCCTAAAAGTATGCATGCCATCACCAGTATTCAAATAACACAATAATAAATACCTAAGTATACATAAACTAGAATCACATCCTTTCTAAGGGTAGAGTACTCATCATAAGTCTAACTTATATCATAACCAACGCCTCGGTCTCAATAATAAATATATAACTTGCATAAAAGTAGCATAATATTTTGGGAAACTACGGTTCAAGTCACAAAGTAAAACAGTAAATTTTTTATAAAAGGTCCTTATTATCACTCTATGGTTAATGTGCTTATGTCCATATTATATACTAAGGTTTGCGTTACATTTCTATCCCGAAGTCCCCTAAATAGTCTAAGGTCTAATATACTAATTGTAGTCCCATCCTGTAATCTTTACCTTGTATGCAATCTATATTGTACACAATCTCAAAGAGAAAAGTACACTAAAGAATACCTCAATGTTGAACCGCAAGTCTTGAACCATCTACAGGTTAATAAAATTAAAATGATACCCATATTGCTATATAAAACTTTGAGCCCAAAATAAGGTCAATAATGGGCTTATGGGGCCCAATAAAACAATTCCAAAGTGAATCCATTACGATGTCCCTCAAAGGATAAGGAAATCATGCTCAAAATTCAAGCACAAATGGAGCTCAAATCAAGGGCCAAAATCAGCCCACAAAGTTAAGAAATTCAAAAAATAATTTCTAACAATTTATAAGGGAAATAGCAGAATTCAATGGGTAAAAACAATGGAAAATAATGAGCAGGTGTTTAATTATCTTACCTTAGCCTCAATGGATGATTTCCCATAATTTTCCACACTCCAAGCTTCAAGAATGGAGGAAGAGAATTTTCAATTATAATTTTAGTCAAAAAATATGAAAAACAAAATGAGTATTCTTGGAAATGAGGAATATGAAGTTCTAATCATATAGAGAATACTTATATGTAAAATAAAGCATTGAGAATCATCAAAATTGAAGCTTTATAGCTCCCAAAATGTTAAAAATATGAATGCATTTGGTTAGGATATTATACTTAGTGATGGTTGCTTAAGTGATAATTTGATTGCTTAAGCAACATCGTCAGAGGGTCAAAATATCGCTTAAGCAGTCAAATAGAGCTTAAGTTACTCGGTGTCATGACCCAATCTCTTGGATCATGATGGCGCATAGTGTAACCCACCAGCAATCAAGTCAAACCTGCAATCCAGAACGACTAGCAACGGACTACCCAAAGAGATAAAAGACAGAATATGAAAAAGATATAATTACAAATCGAATACATACTATAGTCCTAAAAGCTCGTGTTATTAATACAAGAGCTTCTTCATAACAAGATTTCAAAGTGACGTACAAATGATACACTGATGTACTTATCTCTGAATACAACATAGAGACTAGTCTAATTCTAAGAGAGAGATATGTAATACTCTGAATGTCTGGAGATCACTCTAAATCTCCAAACCATGGCTACTTTGCACGTTGCAAATATGAATGGTGATAACTCATTGTATGATCTGCAGGTTGCAGAAATGCAGTATCACTACCAAACACATGGAATAAGAATACACTATCTTATTCTAGCCATACTTAGAAATCACAACACCATATCGTACATCACTAGACAATATGCAATTAAAAGCGGAAAGAAGATACATACAAGTAGACAAGGCTAAGGAATGAGCATATAATTTGAGTAATTAAAGGAAATAAGGGATATAGGGTAATACCATAGCTACATATAAATATGTATGTGCACACACACATACATATATATAAATATATAAAATAAGGTCTACTCGAAGTACAACCTAAATCATCACACTAGCTATTTCAGACCTCATAATCATAAAAGGAGATAGTGCTAGAATACTCAGGGTTTTATCCATGTATCAAGTCATCAGATGATCAAGTAAAATAATATAATCATAAAATAGAAGAGGCCATAGTCATACCTTATATCTAAATTCTGGATCAATGACTAATCTATCATAAACTAGCCATAACAATGACTATGGAAATGATAATAACAATATCAATAACAGCCTGAGTAATTGACTATTTTAGACAACCAAATACCTAACCAGGCCTATAATATACCCCCACTATCCCCGGATCAGAAGGTTCAATCAGCATACAACACACTACAAGGCATAATCATCACCCATATCTATGCAACCCTCGCATACAAGCTGATAGTTAAGGGCACATACAAGAGATAGGCGATACACATGTAGGAATGAAAGAAATCAAATTCACAATATCATAATATGATACATAGGTATAAAAACAATCTGATAGATGTACACATAGGCACATTGGGTATCAATCTTATAATCACAACATCCTATGACCTTGTCGGGTATCAATATCACCATCACAACATTGTCCGACCTTGCGGGGTATAAAAGTGACTCGCCTAATCTTTGATACATATATATACCATCAGTACTAAATCTAAGCATATAGGTATAAAGGTGCGTTGACTCATACTATGGCTAAAAGGAGTGTAAGTCTGTAAATTCATTATCCAGAGTGATCTTCGGGACTAAATAATTATTAAAGGGTAGAAAGGGTCAAAATATCACACGACCGGAGTAAATAGTAGTGTCAAATAATACTCCAAAATCTTTAACACTCAAATCTTTAAAGCATCATTATTAATCTATTTTATATATAAGTTATCCATTAAGTCAGGAAATTATTATCGTAAAAAAAAATTTAAGATGAAAAGTAGGCTTTAACCCTTTCTTAGGAAGAGTAGTCCTAAGATATTATTTCAACTAGAATCATATTATTTACCAATATAATGATCATGAATGTACCAAATCTATGCATGTCATCACCAATATTCAAACAATAGAATCATAAGCATCGTACCGCATCTTTTTCCGTCCCATACTGGAGAGTTGTGTATATAAATATATATATTCACAAACTACAATCGTATCCCTTACAAGAATAAACACTTTCCGAATGTCCTACTGATATCATAACACGACCCTTGGCGCAATAATGTGTTCGAAATAATTATAGCATCATAATCAAGGCCTTCGGCCTACATGCATATACATAACCCTTGTCAAAAAACATATCTATACATCATCTCATATTTATAATCCAAAGCGTATTTATGAGGCATAACATCTTCATAAGCCATAAAGCATATCTATAATCATCTCACATCCAGGAGGCACAATATATAAATAAGCATCTCACATCTAGGAGGCATCTCATATGCATGAGGAATATATCATACCTATTAGGTATATCATATCTATAATCCATATATCATAACTATGTCTATAACTTATCAAGCATGTCAAAGGACCACTTGATAAATCAAGTCCATAATGTCATAGCATAGCTACAAACCATAAGAAATAATCTAGGGAAATTCATCATAGCTACCAAGTTGCAAAGTAACATTTCTAAAGGCTCAATAGTCTCAACTCTGCCTAACATCCGCAGCTAAGTCCACAAGGGCTAACACAAGTCTTAACCTAAGGTGTGTTTGAGGAACCCACTTCTAATCCTTAATTTCCATATTTAGGCAATCTGAATCCCAAAATAGGCTAAGGTATCTAGTTTAACTTCTAGGTAGATAGTAAGCTATAAAAAATCTTGAGATAGGAATTCATTCTAACAACATGGGCATTTAAGCCAACTCCACATAAATTAAGGTTTGGAGATCACCACAATAGCCCAAGAAAAGTTACATATACTAATCGTGATTTCAATACTATAACCACATCCCAAACCTAGCATCATATCATATTTATCCTACCAATTAGTTTAATCTAGGAAGAAGGGAATAGAATTCAAAAACAGTAAGAAGTATTTCACTTTATGGGTCACAAGCCCGCATCTAATCCCCAAATTTCAATAATTAATACTAAGTCCTTCTACACATAATCAAACTTAACATTCACATTAATACTCCATATATACACGTATCATCTTACAGAGAAGAGTAGACAAAAGCCTACCTCAAAGCCAAACTGCAAATCTTTAATTTATTCCCCAAATATCCATCTTAATTTCACATCCCAAAAAGCCATCACACCAGAAAAATCATAATCTTCTCATCAATACTAGAAGAACGATACCCATATTGCACCATTGTACTTTGGGTCCAAAAATGACACCAAAAACCCCAAGTGGGTCTTACTTACGAAATTCACATTTTTGAGATCAACCCAATGTTCATTCATAATCAAGGAATCATAACCCTTAAGAAATGGATAAAAACTAAGATAATTTAGGGGTAAAATTAAGCCCTCAAGCTATTTGGTGTTTTGGGTCAAGAACCAAGAATTTCACTAAGAAAGGTATGAAATCTTACCTTAAATCCGACGATATTCACAATAATAGATGTTCAATAAGATCTGAAGAAACCCATAAGACTCAATATTGAATTAGCATACTCACTATGGCTTTTTCTCTCAAGAAAATGGGTGAAAATGGGATATTTTGCAACCTAAAGGGCATTTACATACCCATAACAGGTACAAAGGTATTTTCATCACAACCCATGGTGTGCTATTGCAATCCTTGGTATTAGAAGGAGATATTGCGATTACAACACCCCTTATATGACTGTAATAGTGTGATCACAATGGCCTTTGTGCGATCGCAGATGCATCAGCAAACCAACTAAAACTTGGAAAATTTCCAACTTTCTGCTAAGGTGTTGAGATTCATTTGGAATTAGAGTTTTGCAAATGAAATGGGTCACATTAATAAAATCAATGTTTCGAATACAATGGAGAACTTAGATTTTCCATCTGATGTTGTTTCAACCAAATATGGGTCCTAGGCCTATATTTCAAATTTTCCAACTTTTTGACTGATAGGTCGAAATGAGCTCGAGTTCATTGGGACCCAAACCAAAGTTCTACCTAGCTTAAAATTGACATTTTGGAGTTGTTGGCATAGTCTGAATTTGCATCCAAGATCATTTTACTGAAGGTTTCACTCGATGGACATTTGGAACCAGGAAAGACTTCTAAACAGTAAATTGGCTTTAAAAACCAAACGAACGACTCGGTAGTCGAATTGCTAGTGCCAGCAAGTCATAAATGAATTAGGGAAGCTATGGGAAATCCCTAACAACAAAAATAAGTGAAAAAATAAAAAATAACCAGAAGGGTCATTACAATATCTACTACTCAAAGAACATTTATCCCTGGAAGTCAATGGGTTGAAAGGTCTCAAAAGCTCTAACTGATGAGGTACAATTCCCAGATAACCTCGATGAAGAGAGAACACTTCTAATGGATTTTTTCATAGGTATCCTTTTTTCATCCAGCTCCTTTACTTAACTTCCAAATAGTCAAAACTCAACTTTAACCACCAACTAGCCTCCAACTGAAGCAAAAAAAGTTGATGGATTTAAGTTTGAACAATAACACACTAATACTATATCGATACCTACACAAAGAAACAAAGGCTTATCCAAGCCAAAAGCAAACCAAGGAATGAGATATACAACCCACTCCAAATACAAACATTATCTTCTTTTACCAATACATACTTGTGATCTACTCTAAATCAGAATGAAAATCATCAGAGTCTCGTCCATGTCATTTTATCAAATAGGACAGGAAAAAATAAAGCTAATCCATTGAAAGTCCATATGAAAACCATGAGAATAAGATCATTAGGAACTATCTGGGCACATACATGAAGATAATCAAGGAATGCAATCTATGTCAATTCTATAACTATTACAGGTGGCAACGAAGACTAAAATCCAGAAGGTCAATGCATAACTACTCATCACAAAATGATCCGCTCAGTGATGTCCCAACAATTGAGAATAAAACCATGTTGTATCCAACTCAAGTATACTACTCCTACTGCGTATATAATCCAAAATTTCCAATGAAGACTGATGACTCATGGTAAAAAAATAAAAGAACCAATACTGAGTCCATGGGCTATTATCTGAACACTTATCAACTATAATCCATCGAAGTTAAGAAGATTGAATTGGAAACCAAGAATAGGCTCAACCATCCTATAAATGAAATCCAAGATAAGACAAATCTATAATGAAGGTTGCACTTAAGCTCTACAATTCCAAGAAAAAATCTCAATACGAAAGCTGAATCGCTCAATATAAACTACCCAGACCAAACCTAAAAATGGGTAGGCATTAATGTTCCAAATGTATCATAACTTCTAAATCGCCATACCAAGGCATAAAAAATTAAATTGAGCCAACAAATCCAAACCAAGGTCAAGTACTCACATCAACCGTACTATCTAAATCAGACATATCTGTACCAAATCATGCTGAGCCAAGATCAAAATATAGCTAAAAAACATAATCACTATAGAGGATGAATCACTGGATGCAGACATAGAGAATCCACTCTATAACCACTGGAGGGTATGAACTATCAAGCATACTCAAGAACTCATAAAGGCCACAAACCTACTAACAATGGCAAAAACTCTTGAAACCTGGAGAAATACAACTCAAGCCAAAAACTAATTGATCTAACACTCCATCTGGCCAAGAATAGCCATAGGCACATATTATCGAGGAGAAACATTAAAATAAGCTGCATTAGGCTGCACAAACCCTAAAATAGGGATTTCCTGAATCCACACTAATAGGATAGTTATCACTCCATCAAAGAATTATATCATTGAAAAAATATATGAATCTCAAATCCAAGGTCAATGTCAATACCTCCACTAGAAAATCATACAAATCAAGATAAAAAATTTCTAATTTGCTAACTTAAGAAGTAATCACAAGAAAGGACACCCACTTCTACTCCCTAACTCCTTAGAAGACAGGAATCACATCACGGTGAGAACGGAGCATCCAACTCTACACATATAATAAGGGAAACCCACCACTAGGAGATAAACCCAACAAGTCTACTAAATAAACCTAAGATATCTCAATATCAATATTAAACTGCTATCGAGCAATGAAATAGGTAAAATGAAAAATAGATCCAAAAATTGGTGAAGCCAAAAATAGGCTATAAATAAAGAGATAGCTAATGCAAAAACCTTCGCACACAAGTGGCAATTCTAAGAGTCCCAAACTCAAGAATGAGAAATATAACTAAATTGGTAACTCTAGAACCATACAGAATAATGGAAGATAAAATTGTGTTCAATATCACAATACATTCCTAAACTAATCTGACATAGCTAAAAAAGAGAGAAAATAATACCTCACCTTGATATAGGAAAAAAATCATCAAATTGGGTTATTTCTACTCAAACCGTCGAAAGAGTGTAGCAATGAACATAATTCAAGCTAGATAGCACTATTCTACACAGCTACCCATCGGGATTAATTACATTAAATAATAACATCAAATAATATCAATAACCTCAAGAAAAGGTAGAAATAGCAATAGAAATATCAAAGTCAATATAATGAATAGGATGTGCCAAAATAAACATCACATTAGTATTATGTACCACTTGATGTGCTAGCTTAGTGTTAGCACATTTAAGTATTTTAACTCAAAATAATTGTAAGTTCTTAAGTAACTATTATTGGTTTTCAATATATTTCATGTGATATTGTAGGGAAATCAAGATACATGGAAACCTATGATAACTGCGTCAAGAAAGACAAGCTTTGATTGAAAAAAATAGGAAGATGTTAGTTGATGTCTTGTCTAACAAGTCATCAACCATATTATAAGTTATCACAGCTAGTCGTCAACCCTAATCAGAAAGAAAGAAATAGGAAAAATAGTTGATAACCTTGAATGATAAGTCATCAACTATGTGATAGGTCATCATAGGAGGTCATCAACTATCTGATAGAGCATCATAAGAGGTCATCACAGGAGGTTGTCAACTATCTGATAGGTCATCATATAAGGTCGTCAACTATTTGATAGGTTATATGACTAGTCATCACCTCTGGGCAACATACAAGAATCTGAAGAAATTATTGATGACTTGATCTGATAAGTTATCAACTTTGTGATAGGCCATTAGCCCATGTCGTCATCTATGAGGCAAAAAATATGGGTTTTAAATTTTGAATTTTGAAAGTTACAGGTACGAGTAGCAGCTTTTAGGGTTTTATTCAACATCTTGAACTTCTTCCAAAACATCAGTTTTTATATTTAGGTCTCTTAATTTTGAATTCAGTTTTTGAATTTATGGTTTAGTTTTGGAAAATTCTACTTGAACTTGGAAGGGAATCAACCTTTGATTACAGCTATTGAAAGTTTAATTTCGTTGAATTATGGATTCAATTGTTGTATCTAATAGTCATCCTTATGCCACCAATCACCATCTCTTTCTATACTCTTATCTTAGTATCTATCATTAGAATAGTTCTGATCTTGATTCCCTTGCCCTTGCGCTCAGAAATCCACCAATCTACGATCAAGAAAATTTTTCCACTTCTTCAGATTTGAATTTTATTAGTTTTGAGGTATACCCCTATGCCACTACTTCATTCACCTTCTCAGTACTTATTGATGGAAATTGTTTTATAAGCATCCCAATATCTATTTAAAGTTGTACAACCTCTTATTCTTATTCCACCATGTCATTCACTACTTCATACATATTTGTTGCTCAATAGCATATGTACCACCACCACATTCTGAATCTCGAGTTTGCCATCCTATGTTGGTAACTGTGATATCATCTAGCATTTTGTATGCAGCTTCCCAGTAAACACACATAAATGCTCTTTTTTAAATAGTGACTATCATTTCTATTGAACTATTATTAAAATATCTATAGAAGATCTCAGACAAGTTAGATCCTCTAAATCTGTTATTTGGTACTATGCTATGATTCTTCTTAAATTGAAACCATGCCTCATACATAGACTCTGTAGATAGTTATCTAAAATTATACATTTTATCCTTCAACTGTAACATTCATTTAGGAGGGAAGAATCTAATTAAAAATTGTGGCTTCAACTCATACCAAGTATTGATAGATCCTCTTAGAAGTTCCCCTAGCCATAGTGATACACCTGTCAAAGAAAATTGGAACAACTTCAATCTCAGTACTTCTTGATTAACCCCTGGAATATTATAATTTATATAGATCCCAAAAAAATTTGTAAGGTGTATGTTTGTGTCATACTTAGCTGACCCAAAAATACACTGTTCAGATTTAATAGTTGGATCATAAAACTAGTGATATCAAACTTCACATTAGAGGCTAATGGAGAAGGAATAGTGGCTCTGGACTCCGTATCTCAACATAAACCAGATCTTCTTCATCTTCCACATATGGGTCTAAGTGTTGATATGCTATAATTAATGGATCCCTACCACTCTAAACTCAATGATCAACAACTTGTCTTGATCGTACCAATCCTTCTTGCCGAGATACTACCGTCTCTGCAGCAAGTATGGCTTCTTTTGCTTCTCTACGTTTAAGCTCCAATTGTTGTTATGTTTGTAAGTCTTCAATGCTTTGTGTATCCAATGGAGCACATGAGAGTTCCACATTTGGGTCCACAAGTGGGGGATCTAGAACTCCTTCACAAATTTGTCCTGACATCCTTCTCGGAGTATGAAGAATTCTCTTTTGTTCTTGATCAAAGAAGAGTAAGGGATTGCCTCTACTCAACATACTTGGCATACAACAACATATGCCAAAGCAAAAAAAAATTTAAAAACCAACGAATTTCCCCCGATTTAATTTACTACTCAACTATTGATACTAGGCAATGATGCCAAAATTTGATGTCACAAAAAACTACACCTCAACTAGAAGTATAATGCAGTCGATTACAAATATAATAACCCAACAAGGTTGGGGTCGATCCAACAGGGAAAATATGAATAGTTTCTTGCCTTGATGTAATATACGGGCAATGCGGGAAAGTAAATGGGGGAATTTTGTTATCAATTACAAATAGTAACCAATTCTTGAGTGCTTTTGAGTTAAAATCAATATATGATGAACACTAGGTCTGTGTTCCACTGGCTTCTCAACTCTGTAACTCATGATCAACCTAATTATTCTATTATTTTGTATGTAAAGACTACAAGATAAGTCTTATCAATTGTAGGGTAATCTAGAAGATAAATTTCACCCTTTACTTGGTTATCGTCTTAGGGTGTCGCCTTATTGCCCATTGCTATTGCCTCCGTTTCATATATCAGGGTAGGATCAAGTGATAAGATGGAATGCAGGGACTATAAGGTGGAGGTAAAAATCACAAATCACTATCTTAATCTTCTTTCCCTAATTGCAAGATGCTTGGTTATTCAATGGATGAAAATATAGGCAGTCTAAAGCGTCTATAGCCTCTATGAGTTTAATAATTTAAAATATGAATTAAGACATATGTAGTAATACTAGAAAAATTAAATCACACATTTCTTCTACGTAGCTAATCTACAAGGGTTCCCACAACCCTAACTAAGAAGATTAGCCGCTCATATTTTTGCAAGAAACCATGATTGTCATGAAGAACACAAAAAATCAATTGCACAAGAATAACATGAATAAACTCCAAAGTCTTTAATTAAGTAAAACCCTAGATTCTCAAGAACAATTGTAAAAGTATGTAATAATGTGTAATAGTGCATAACAATATATCACAATGCATAATCTATAAAAAAAGATAAACCCTAGGGTATTTATAGTATATAAAAATAACATAAAAATCCTATAAAAAATGGGAAAGGTAAATTTAAGTCGGCAGTCAGTACGACTCGGTCTTCACTCGTATCCTCACCTTATGAGTCATACCCTACATTGTCGTATCAGTTCTAGTGTCTGATCTTCCCAAGGCTTCAAGTTTCTATTCAGCATACGACTTTCGCTAATGAGTCATACCTGAGTGTACGAATCAGGTCCTTAATCCGTATTCACGTGTGACTTTAGTATTTTCAAGATGTGAACACTGGTTTATATATGACATCCCTATACAATTCGTACTCAGGCTTTCAACTCGTATACTTTCGACAGTTCAACTACTTAATGGTAGCTTAGGTTCTTTTATCCTTAGGACTTTGCTATATGACTCGTATCCTGGCCTACGACCAGGATACTTGAGTTGTATCTTCTTCACACTTGGCTCTTTGCTTTGGATTTTTGGTATGTTACTCATATAATTCAACATACAAGTCGTATTGACAGGTTATGATTCATAAACTAACTCATATACTGATAAGATTTGGTCTTTTTAAGTCTTTTTCTACTCTTTTTGTTCAAATATTACTGTAGATCTATTTTACCTACAGTTTACCTTAAAGTTCATCATATATAATGAAATACCCTAAATTCATGCTTAAATTTGCAGTTTTAAGCATCGAAGTGTCCTATTTCCACACCATATCAATAAGCTATAAGTGAAGTTGCTCAATGACGAGAGGATCCTTACTTCTGGATGGGATACCAACAACACTATACTGATGACATGACATCTTACCGCTATCTCTATAAGTCTTTATATAATCTTTTTTTATGTTTTTTGTATGATCAATAACTTGAAGGAGGAAACACCCAGTTGCTATCAAATGCTCTAATGACAAATGGAGCGCCAATGCTAATGCTCTACTAAATCTACATACAATATCATGATGTAAAGTATATATCATTGAAGTATGCCCGGCGCACTCAAGAAATCTAATATCATACTCTGAAACTGACAAGGATCCCAACTAAATACTAGCAAACCCAACTTTGGCCTGAGAATTGCTTAATGAACTAGATGATAACTCTGGTTGCGATGTATTCATAAAAAACTCAAAATTTCTAAAATTGAACCTTGAAAGGATGAAGAAGCCTTCAACTCTACCAGAGCATAGGCTGGCCCTAAATCCTTTGATTGATGCTAAAGATCTTTGATATGGACCTCAGACTCCCTGATCTAATGTTGTGTTGAAGCTTTAGAAACAAATACTTAAATCTCATCTACATCATTAATAACTTATATAATCCATCTTTGATAGAGTAGAATCAAAGAATGTACATGAGGATCACAAAAATATGAACGCACAACAATGAGTCAAGAATAGAATTTCCTAAGAGTGCCCTGTAGCCTCCTAAAGATAGGTAACAAACGTGTCTACACTGATTCATAAGTCTCTACTAGACACTTACCTATTATACTAGCGCACTAATAAAACTCGATCTAATACCAATTCATAATGACTAAATTTCTCAAGTCCCGATGCCACCTATTATAACCCACCAATAGGTAAGCCAACTTCTAGGCCATTACCAATAGTAATGGATTAAAATGAAACTATGGAACAATTTTAATAAAAGACGATATATATATATATATATATATATATATATATATATATATATATATATATATATATATATATATATATATATATATATATATAAGACAGTTCAAAAACCTGGTGGAATTAGTAAAAGGGCTTCTAATATAAAAGAATACAAAATAAAGTATTAAATAAATATATAGGTACAACCTATTTCTGAATACAACATGGAGATCAGTCTTACCAATAAGAGGGAGAATAGTAATACTTCAGACTCCAGGAGATTATCCTAAATCTCTGATCCTTAGCTATTTGACATGGCCTTCACAACAACGATGGGAACCATTACTATGATATGAAGGCTATAGAAGTGTAGTATGTGTACCAAACACGTACTACTCAGTAGGCAACTTCTTACTGACATACAAAGATATTGTAAATATAGATAACTTGCAAGAAAGAATGTAAACTACAACCCAAATATTAAGAAAACTAACATAATGAGACTAGGGAGGTAATAAATATGAATTATTCTAACCTAGCCATTCTCAGGAACCAAAGCACTATATTGTATATCACTAGCTAGTATACAAACAAAGGGTAGAAGAAGGACTGTAGTAGCATATAAGACCATAGAATGTATATGCAACATAATTAAATGAATAAACAGAGGGATATACGATAATACTATAGCTATATACGTGTATGTATAAACTAACTAAAAAGTACAACCTAAGGTAGTCTAACTAGCATCTTATGGCCTCCTAATCATAGTAGGAACTAGTGCTAGCATAAACTGGGCCTATGAACATAATGTCTAAAAATGAGATAATTATCTTTTATGAAATTACCAGAATAAAAAAGAGTTAGAATAAACCTCAAATATCAGTTTTAGTCCGTAATAAACTTACAACCAAATAACTATAATAACAACAATAAAGTAACCATCTTGTCTGGATAAACAATACTTAAAATAGGCCTAAGAACTTAGAAGTCTCAATTAACACACAACATACAACAAACAACAGTCATAACCTGTACCTATGTAACCCCCTATAAGGTTGATAGATATAGGAACCAACAACATACTGGTGATAGGTGATGCACCTGCATGTCTGAATACAACTGTATCGATAATACCATAATTGATTCGAGTCCCATAATGTAACCCAATGTATGCACCTCATCCAATATAATAACTTGCAATAGCAGGACCTATGATTCTCTCTCTTATCCAACACAATTACTCATAGATAAAGGGGCCCTAAGGAGGGTTTAAAAAAGCCTATATACACCAACCAAGTCAGATTCAGGATTTCTAATCATCATTATCATCATCAATCCACTTTGTTCATTACCAAAGAGAGGTATATATAATAAATGCATAGACTAAAACTATGGAAAAAAGAGTATAAATCTATAAATCTATTGCTCGGGATCAAATCCATGACTAAATCATATAATAGTATACAAAGGGTCTAATATCTCTTGATCAGAGAAATAGAAATGATAAAACCATGGACCGAGATCTATCTTGGCCAAATCTCTAAAACATCATTTATCGTTGCAAAATCTCACAAATCATCCATTAAGTAGTATGATTCTCATTATGAAAGAATTCATTTAAAAAAATGGGAATAAACCCCTTTTTAGGAAAATAGTAGTAAAATCATGCTTTTAGTTGGAATTGTACCATTAAGTGAGCATGAATGTATCAAACCTATACTAGGCATCCCCAATATCCAAACAATACAATCATAAGTGTCTAAACATCCATAGACTTTGGCTACATCTTTTACAAGGATAAACCGCTATCTCAGAGTCCAAATAATATCATAATCATGGCGTCGGGCCCAATAATGTGCAACTAGTATAACAACAATAACATAATTTAGGAAACCATGGTAATACATCGAGTCAATTAGTGAACCTTATACTAATGGGGAAATTTCCTCAACTATGTCTAAGATATTAGTAACCTAGGATGTAGGGTCCTATAAGAATAAAAATTTTTTTATCTTTAGGAACGATTCACCGTTCTATCCAAAAACTTCTAAAGTAGGCTAAGTCAAGGAAATATACCCATAATCACATCTTAAAATTCTTATCTAACATTAAATATATATAATATAGTATCTCATAAATAGGTTAAGAGAGATTCCTAGATCGACGCCGAACTACAAGTGTTTGAATCACCCAAAAATCGTCCGAATTTGCTCCATAATATGGAAATGCCTCCATACTATAAAAATAGTAATCTATATGTCATAAGGAGTAAAATCGGACCCATATTTAGATATAAAAGGTCAAATAAAATTTGGGACAAGAATAGGGGTATGGAACTGACACATAGAATCCAAAATTGAATCCATCGCAAGGTCCTCGCAATTTGAGAAATGTGTGCTCCAAAGCTGAACACACATTATTATGACCCGATTAATGAGTCATGATGGCACTTAATTCATCCCACAAGTAGGAAATCCAAACCATAATCAGAGTAATAAAAATAGGCTAATTTGGTAGAAAAGGATATAAAAGCCAAAAATTTGCAAGTAAACTATCACGACCTAATTTATGTGTCATGATGGCACTTACCAATTCCAACCAAAGGTAAGCCTATACCTTAACCCAAAGCTAATACAAAGGGTTAATCCGATAAAAAAGGCCGAACATAGGAAAAATTCAAGAAAATTAATTAAAAACATAAGGGTTCTAGATAGAATAACTATCATACAATATACCGATCCTAAAACTTAGTAGGGCTAGTACAAGAGTGAATAATAATTCCAATGCAACTCCAAGTCTAGAATAGTCAATACATATATCTTGAATACTAAGGACTGACTATAAAAGATGGAAGAAAATCAGGTAACTCAAACTCTAAAAGCTCACTCTAACTCTAGGAAATAAATTACGGCTCGAACCTTGGTCAATGGATATAGCTAATACTTGAATATGTATCAAAAAGGTACAAAAGTGTAGTATGAGTACTGATGATAGGCGGATTTACACGCCTATATCAATATATTTTGCCCATATTTTAGCCTAGTTTTGAGAACAAATTATATATTTCATGCACATTTAGTCCTTTTTCCTATAAATGAGCTAACGAACATGATTAGTAAAGTTTCAGGTATAAATGATGCAAAATACAGCATTTTATGGCTTATTTGACGCAAAAGAAAGCTCACAAAGGAAGGGAAGGAAGTCTACACGCCTAAGGACCAAAACTGCTGCATGGAAAATCTGTCCCGGGCTAAAACAGCATTTCTGAAGACTTTGGGGACTTACAGACAGAAAGCTGGATTTTGACAATGATACATTAACCTAGTACAATTGAGTTATGTATTTCATTAGTTTATTTGGATTAGGAGAATGTTACATTAACCTAGTACAAATGGGTTAAGTATTTCCTTAGTTTAGTAGGATTTGGTTATTTATTTCATTAGCATAGTAGGAGTAGGATAGGAGTATTATAAATACCCTATCATGCTAGAGATTTTTAAGGAACTCCTCCCTTAGTGGAGAGATACATTCAACAATTAATCTTCTTCCATCCCTCTCTTCTTCCACTACAATACTTCTAATCTACTCTTCTAATCTTTCCATTAATTCTATTCATCTATTCCACAACAAGAGAATCATTACTTGCTAAGGAATTACGCCTCACGCCTATCACCTAAGCTACACGCCATTCACCAATATTGTGATATAATAACAATGTCAATCGTGATCTCTTTCGCATTCATGGGTAACTAAACTTCTCTGTTGGGGTTATGGAAGCCGAATGAGTTACTATCTATTGCTGTGAGTTTGTGAGTCGAGACACGTATATTGCTTATATCATTATTCTCTTCATCTTAATCTACATTCTTTGCGGTTGCAAACACAAGAATACACCAGTCTAACATTTAACTTGTTCGAGAGAAAGGTTATTTGTCTGGAAAAGAGATAGTGTCAAGGTAGTAGGACACCCTTTCCTATTAAAAAGCTAGTGCCGTAACTGGACTAACCTCTTGGAGAATTCGTAACGTTAGACACGCTTTAAGATCGAGAGAGTTAAAGTGAAATAGTCTTTGTTTAGGTCGAGAGACGCTTGTATTTACCATCGACTACTATTTTCTATAAGCAATTGCATGTCAGAATTCTACACACTCATAGGCACTAGAGACGTATACCTCATAAGGTGGACATAACCCCAACGCTTCAATTCTCATTGTTTACAACCAACGTAACAATCTCTCTCTTTTTACTTTGCTATTTTCAGCTTTTACTTTATTGTTTTGGTTACACATTACAATCCCCCCTCTTTACGAGACTTGCACTAAAAGTCTAGTAATTTTGCTTACTTGTTGGCCAAGCTATTCCCTGTGGGATCGATACCCAACCCAGGTTGGGTTCTATATTTGCTAACGACCGCTTTACACTCCCACGAGAGCTGTAGATTGAGCGTTATCAAGTACCAAAACAATAGGTACTAAGTAGGAATCACCGGACGACTAAGGTAAATCATGATATATGTAAGATATAGTGCAAGATAATCTTAATAAGACAAGGTACAAAATCAAACATGAATCATCTCTATCATTACGATATATTATAAGTAAAATTTTTGAATCAACAGTATAATATACGACATCAACACGTGCCAATATTGTGATATATAAAAGCATGAAATATCAAAATCACAATATAACATAAGACATCAACGGATATCCATATCGTCATGCATAAGGAATAAATGATTTGAAATCATAAAGAAACACAAGTACAATTATGAGAAAACACAAGTAAAAGTTGGTGATCTTACACCAACTAGTGCATAAAGTAAAGAACGCATGATGGCATCCCATACCACCAGAGAGTACACCCAAGATAGAACTAAGTAAAGAGCCCATCACGGTGTCCCATACTCCCGGAGAGTACACCCAGGAGAACATAAAAGAGTCAAATTGCCAATATATATATAAACTTTCTCATTATCCATAGTTATCTACAAATTCCATCAAATTGGCCATTTGCAACATTCATAATCATCATCAATAATCATAACGAAATGAAATATACCATTACACTCATAACAATAACCCTACAACCACTTAGGCATCTATCTCAGCAATACATCCTAATTACACATCATTAGATAGCCAATACTTATTACTAAATTAATGTCTCACTAGTCATCATACAACCTCTAATTATTATCCATCTACCACTCATCATTCAGTCACTATTCATGGATCAACGAATAACCATTATTTACTCTCTAGCCAAATATAACATCTAGTCAAGATTCGCCACTAGACCATATTCTCTAATTACATCATATTTATTTTTAACCATCATAATCTCACTAGTCACTAGTCACCATTCATCAAACGATCACTAATCATTACTTATTTATAATTCCTCTATCAACTAACATCTTTTATTAACTAGCATATTAATCCATAAATCCTCATCTAGCAGCTCTTTAACATCATAAACTTAGTCATCAATAATAGCTAATTATCACCATTGCTAATTCCATTATCACTAACAACCATAATAAGTTAATCAGTCCTATTAATAGCCATCATTTCCACTTTTCCTATTTTCTTCTAAGGTTTCCAAATTCACTAGTCACTATTATCCACTTAAGTAATATCCACTACTAAACAACAACTTTACCACTTTATATCTCAACTCATTAGATGAATATAACCAGAATCCTTAATATCAATATTATAGCCAATTACCTAAGAACATAAATAAACATATAGTTTCCATACATAGGTCAAGCCAAATTCAAACTGGGTATCGTCATAACATCAACATATCCTTTGGATGAACCGCATATCACAATATTATCAACTTATTCTTTGGATACACCAGATATAGTAATATCATTATCATATCATCTAGGCTTGACGAGTATCATAATATCATAAGCATCTTTTCTGGCTATATCGGGTATCATAATATCGGCATCATATTTTTTGAGATTATCAGGTATCATCATTTTATCAAAATATCCTCCGACATTGTCGGATAACATCATATAATTTAATATACTTTGTCTTTTTTTGGGTATCACTATATCATCATAATATCCTCTATCTTTGTTAGGTATCATCATCATATCAATATATCCTTTAATCTTGCTTGGCATTATTATCACATTCATAAACAAATATATATATATATATATATATATATATATATATATAATAAAGAACAAGAACCACAGGGTCTAAAGTAAATAAAAAGTAAGTAAATGACAAGCCCCATGAGGAATAAAGTAAAGTGCAAGTCCATAAGGGGTGAAGTAAATTATAAACCCCACATGGTCTTAAGTAAAAGAGAGGTAAAGAGAAGTTTACCTTTGTATCTCATCATTGATCATCAAGGACAATTTACCATAAAATATATGAATATATGTAGAATTAATATTACAAGGAATTAACGGGTTCAACATGGTTAGTAGCATAGCTTCTAATGTATTAAATAAATATACCATCTAGAGCCCTTAGTATTATGGCTCACAATATTAGGAACACGAAGGCTTTCTAATGTGATCACTAGTTTGGTTACTAGATAAAAGCATAACATGAGTCCAAACATAATCTATATAGGATTCTTGTACATAGAAAATATGTAGGCCTTCTAGCATCAGTTTTATCACCATTTCTAATATCTACAATAAGGAAGATTTCTAATATGATTTATTAGAATAATTATTAAGCATGATCGTAACTTGGGAAATCGTAAGTTAAAGACCCCGAACACGAGCCTAAACAATGGATTAATGAAATGTATAATCAATGACTTATCTTTACATAACCCCTAATCTAGTAGCTTAGACCTTGAGCATAACCAAAAGTGATATAATGAATGATGGCCCATTAGTAGTATATTTGTTGGCCTACACTTTGACTAAAGATAATTTTTCATTAGTATTAATGATGGTTAAAGCATGACATAATATATATTATATATACCATATTCATAGTATGGTCTATAACAAAATTCATATCTTAGGCCATATTATAGTTAAGAGCTCATTTAATAGCATGTCCATTAGCCTAATTGATAGTTAATCACAATAACATAACTAGTAGCTTTGCATAAGATTGAGCCAAAAAGGCATAAAAAGGCCTAGTCACTTTGGCATCATTTACAATGCCATTCCACATGACCAAAAAGTACAAAGAATCAATAGTATTTCCATAAAGAGGCACTCTCTTGTTAATTACTAAGCGTAAGAGTTGAAGGAAACCAATCATGATTCTTTCCTTAAGGTGGGTCAATAATCCCACATCTAAATCCCTGAAGTCATTCCAAGTCAATTTCTATCCTGAAGTAGGCTATGGTATCTAAATCAACTCGTATATGTAAGGCAAGCTACCATAATCCCTAAGGTTGATACTCCATTTAAGAACTTTTACTAAGTTAAATATAACTAAGGCAACCTACACTAGTATTAGCAACTAAGCACAACTTACTCTAAGAATGAGAAACTAGATCATTTCACCTAAGTTTAAGAGTTCTAAGGCATTCTTATGCTAAACAAGAGAAATAAAGTCTATTCCACCTAAAAATAATAGAAAACAAGTCAACTTTTCAACCTCTAAGATTCATATAGCTTAATTGGTCCAAGAAACTCATGTCTTACATGTAATCAAGTCATACTTAAAATATAACCTAATAGAATAAGATAACATAATTGTATCAAAACATAGCTCAATCTAACAAGGGATAAACCTAGCTGACCTCAAATCTAATGAATGCTCAACAATCCACTATATTTTTACTTTTCCTATTCGAGAAGCTTCTTCAAGGTGCCAAGCTATAAAGCATAATCTGCAGATCATTGCGAGAAAATTGATACCTATATTGCACTATTGTGCTTTGGGCACAAAAATGATACAAAAAATCCCAAGTGGGTCACACAATTGGGAAATACATTTTTTCGATCAACTTAATATTCAAATACAATTAGGGAATCATAACCCTCAAGAATCAAGTTAAAACCAAGCTTATTTTGGCTAAAATCAAGCCCTCAAGAAATTTGGTATTTTGTCCAAAAATCTAAGAAATTGAAGCTTGATGTGGTAGGATTTTGAAAGACCTTGAGATTTTGACCCTTGCAAAAATTTGTGAGTTTTAGACTTACTAAACTTGGTACGGCTCAAGGGTACCAATCGTACCTTTGGATATGAGTTAGGGGTGGCTAGGTGGCTCACACATATACTAGGCAGTGTGTTTGTCTTGGTTAATGCCCAAGGTATGACTCAATAAGGTATAAGCCATAGAGAAGGATAGAAGGGGTGAAAGGTAAGTCATAAGTTACTTGGTGGTTGGTTTTGTAGAATCTGTCTATGGTACGAGATATGGGTAGGGTTAGGTGTATCACTCATACCCTTAGGTATGATTTAACTAGGTGAATTTGTATAGAAAATAGTTGGTAGGGTCTTGTCAATGTTTTGGGTATGAGTTAGGGTTCCACTAGTACTCTATGGTTCAGATGGCATGGGTAAGTCGTACCCTACATTATGGTTAGTTTTAATTAAGTCAAGCATTGTTCGGACATTTCCTACATCAAAACCCTTATTTCCTCATATTATATATCCATTGGTTTCCATTTATAACACCTGTTAAAGGATAGAAACACTATAAATACTCTCTTTAAACACTCTTTTGGAGATTGGATGATAGGGTCTTGACAAGCTTTCCTTAACGGGTTCAAGAGTCTTGTAACTCTCTGGATTTTCCTTATATAAGGCATGTATTTTTCTATCATTGTTAATTCTAACTAAAGGCATGTTTTATTGTGTTTTAAACATGGATTATGAATTATAAATGGTGGATTTCGAAATCAATGTTGAGGGTCTTGATGCATATTGTTGGGTTTTGGTTTAAACAATATTTTATATATTTTTGGTAAGGTTTGAACATGTGGGTGTTTGTTGGTTATTGTTTAACAAATGGGTCTTGAGTAACCCTAATTATGAGGGATTATACTTTGGTTTTGGTCGTGGTAAAAGTATACCCTCAACATGATCGATAAAATTCCTAAAAGAATATTTTCACTTTATTGTTAAACTTTCATTGGAACTCTTGTATGGTTTGTTTTTGTAATTGAACCCTGAATGGATTTGGATGGTATTGCATAGGTTAAATATATTGAATTATGTAAATGCTTTAAATGTTTGGAATGGGCAAATATGGATTGGAATGATCAAATGTTAAGGTCTTGGTGGTTATGGTTATTCTATTTGAAAACCTTGTGGGGTATGCAGGAATCCACCAAGTAAATGCATTAATGAAATTGGTTTGAATAATGTTATATTAATAAATATACTTGTGGGGTACAAGGGAATCCACCAAGTTAATATGGTAATGAATTCTTGTATAGTACATGGGAATCCCTCAAGTTAATTAGATAACATGGTTTATGGGGATATGGGAATCCCTTAACCCATAAAAGGTTTGGCTATGGACAATACTTGAAAGCTATAGATGGTATGATGATACCACTACTAATAGCCTTGGCTTATAAGGGTTTGAATTTGGCAATAATAATGGGGTTTGAAATCTAACAATAAGGGTAGGAGTCCAAAGGACAGACACTAGAAAGTCATATTTGTTGAAATGAGGGGTAGGTCATGGCGACCTTATATGATACTCATGAGGAACACAAAAATCCTCTAAGTACACTGTATATATACATCATGGAAAGTTAAAGGTACATAAAAATCCCTGACTCTTATGGTATCTACAGTTCGTGAGGCTATACGTATCGAGGCCCGTTCAGGGGGTTACACTGGACCCATATATCCCTGGGTGGTTAAGGATGGTTAAGCTATATATACCCTAGTTAATAGTTTTAAATTTATGTTAAACCTGGTTCCTTTTCCCTGTAAGGTTGTTATATATGTATGATTTGTATGCACATAGTTGATTTACTCAGTTTTACTAAATGGTATCATTTTATCCTTATCCTTTATATATGTTAATGTTCAACTGCTAATCCATCTTCGAGTGGCTATATCCCCACACAATACAGGAACTATTTATTCTTCTCCTTCTACTTCAGATTTGAGATCGGCTATTGGATTAAAGTGGTGAGCCTCCATAGTTCAGAAAGAATCATTTTTATTTCATGGATTACTTTATGTAATTTTGTCTTTTATAGACTTGGATTCCGGCTATGTCGGTGGCATGTCCCAACTAGGTACTCTTTGGTTTGGTTTAGAGGCTCTGTATGGACAGATGTGGACTTGGGTATGGTTTGATCATTTAATCTAATATATATATATATACATTAGGCTATTTTCTTTGTTTTATCTTATGGTTTGGCATGGGTAATGGTTGGTTTTGGTTGATTTGTTTGTTATTGGGTGGATTTACTTAATTTGGTTGGCCTCGAGTATAGGCTTCTCCTAAAGTAACCACATCATGGATATGTTATCTTGTTATATATTCGGAGTTAATTCTACCTAGGGTATATTTTTATTAGTTGGGTTGGTAATTAGGGTGGTCTCTCATTTGGGTTGGACTTGAGATTACCCATTACAACAGGGCCCCAACTTTGGTCATGTCTAGTTGGTATCAGAGCTTTAGGTTTTGGTTTTATAGGGTGTCCACAAATCCGTATCGAGTAGATTCTTTTTATGGTTGTTTTGTAAAGCATATTTATAATGAAGAGGCTATGAGGCATCTATGAATGTTTCACTTTCTTAGATGTTCTACTTTCAAAATATGAAGACTAACGTCTTGAACTCTTCTCTAAATCTTCTTTGATTTACTTTTCAGATCATGTCCCCTTAATAATCTAAAGTTCGTGGAGACTCATCTGTCTTACTCCAGGATAACATAGATGGATCTAGTCCAACTCATAGGGCACAGACCTTACCAAGGGTCATAATATCTAGTTTCCCATGGAGTTTTACCGGTCTCTAATGACCCTATTTTGATAGATGGAACTTATTCTCTATTACATTAAAGAGTGGTAACCAATGAAGAGTTTCATCATTCTATTAATCTATTGACCTAGATAGTCATAACTCTATCACGCTAGTTTTGTCCTATTGGTATAGGAAGGAATAAGGCAAGGTTGGAAAATAGGCAAAGTAAGGGGTCTCAGTTTTCTAAACAAAGGGGAAAGCCAATAGTAAGGTGGTAAATGGTGTAAGAGAAAGAGTTGGTAGGAGTTAAATCCTTTTTATGGTTTTTTCTCCCTACCTAAACCCATTGGCAGGCAGGTGTTTTCAAATTTGTACTTCTCCTAGCGAACAAGGTGTCTAGACTTATAGGCCCAATTTGCATCATCCTATTCGTTTGTAAAGTTTGTGTTCGTTTGCACCATGGTTGTTGCAAAGAAGGGGGAAATCATTATTTTAGTCATGGTCAACTTGGTCACATGTAATGAGATTTTTCCAAATTAATTATTATTTGGGAAAATAGGATATTGGGTTCTATTTCTAGCTCCGACATAGCTCGGTATTGTCTAAATATTCTTAGTACCCTCAGGAGTCTGAGGCATCTGTTTATGTCAATACTGGCCTATTGAAAACTTCTTTCTTTGTGGAGTGTTAATTTTACTTCATTTGGGGTCCCCTATCATTTATGACCCTATTTGTGGTGGTGTATTTTGCTCGCAAGGTTACTTCAAACTCCTTTCTACTTTTTCTTTTTCTACCCCAGTAGGTGACTTTTTAGTAGCTAAATAAGTCTCTAAGGGGTGTGTGGTACTTTTTGGTAGTAAAGGGGTCTTGGTAGATTTATTTCACTTGAATTTGGCGGATTTTAATGGAATTTAGGGAAATGGATTGGTTACACTCTTGCTATGCCTTATTAGGTTGTCAGATCAATAAAGGTTGTCTTTAGGCTCCTCGGTGAGTAGATTATAGAATGGAAGGGTTGGTTCATTCCCTATCTATTGGTGGAAGATTATATCATACCTTAGAACTTGGAGATTGGTGTCCAAATGGGTGTCTATACTATTTGGTCTGGGTTAAATATTCCAACCCGGAAAGTCTTTTCTAGCATTTAGTTTTGGTGTTGAATAAATTGCTTGAGGTCTTCTTAATGACCCTAATGGTGTCTTCCTAATAGGGAGGTTCGTTTAGGATTGGTCTCACTTTGGACATTTTTCTAATTTCTATTCTTTCTCTATAGAATGGTTCCAGTTGAATTAAAGGAGTTTAAAGGGGAAATTAAGGAACCTTTTAGATAAAGGTCCCATCTATTCTAGTGTTTCTTCGATGGAGTGCTTCTGTGCTTTCATGCATAAGGGGGATGGTTTCCTAGATATAGGTTATCAATAAATGGATAAGGAAGTTAGGGTGTCCTTCTAGTAGGGAGGACCTTATATATTTATTCCATTCCATATGGGGTATATTAATAGTAGTACATTGAGGTTGATAGAAACTATAGAAACTAAGTATTGATCATTGATGTTTCAATTTGACAAGGGGAGTATGATAGCTCAGGGATACTAATGCAAAATTGTAGAGGTAAATTTGTAGGTTAGATGTGGTGTGCGGAATAGGTAAGGTTGATGACTAGGGAAATACAAAAATGGGAATGTTATGCTATAAAGTCTGGGATTTTAGGTGGAACTTGTAGATTGGAGATTTAGTAATTGGGTGGATTAGAGTAATAAGAACATATATCTTTGTTGGTTTCTAGGTAGCATTAGGAAGACTAAGGTTTTAGGTATAGGAGAACCAAGCATCCCTGGTGTACATTTTTTGTGATACCGATTGGAGGGGAAAATTGTGTTAGTTGGTGTAATGGGATGATGGTTGATGGTTAACCTTAACACTTTCTTTTAGTGATGTACTTTGAGGGGAGTTCATGTTGTATAATATATAGATTCTCTTCTATCTCTATTAAGAGAGTAGTCTACTAGTGTTACCTGCATTTTTATAGTACTGATGCCTAAGGATTTTGTTTTATATTCTCCTTGATCGTTATTTATGAGTCTTGACTCTACATTTCATTACTTATGTTACAGGTGGTATAGTTCTAAGGACTTCTTTTATGGTATCATTTGGTTGGGATGTTTCTTTATTTATGGTCCAGGTAGTTGTTTTGACATACTTCATGCCTATACTTTTGTGAATTATTTTGGGGGTCTTTGCCTTGCCTTGGGTGACATGGATAATTCTTTCATTTGGTTCCTTAATGATTATTCTTGTTCTTGGATGGTAGTTTCTTGAGTACCATGGTGATGTTTTGAAATAAGGAATGTAGAAGTCCCTAAGTGGGGGAGAGTCTTGGGTGACTACTAGGGTTTATTTTTTGAAAGGTAAAGTAAGGTTCTTGTCATGAGAAATGGGTAGAAAAGGAATACGTGGCAAAAATCATTGTTGAAATGATGGAGAGTGCTAGATCTTTGGAGAAATAGATCATACCACAAGTATATAAGTGGTAAGCTTTCTTGTAGTGATTGGTAGACATAACAATAGTTGCGTTGGGTACTTAAGAGGCTTGGGAAGACATGTTTTATGAACTATTTTCATGACATAATCATTGTGTTGTTTTGGGTTTCCAATTACAAGCTGTGATTTTTGTTTAAGCAGTTGGTTATGGTTTTCCATGTCTCTAACTTATTGTTTTCATAATATAATGGTGATAGAGAAGAGTAGTGTTTTGAGATAAATGTAAGGAGTAAAGCCCGGTGGCCTAAGTTAACTCCTTTTTTCTTTGGATAGGCTTGAACATAGAAATGGGATATAGTTAGACTCAAGCTCTCATACTAATGTGTCTCATGGAAATGGTAGATAGAATTGGACTTTCTCTCTAGTATAAGTCCATTGATCCCAAATTCCATGTTATTGTGTGGAGGTAAGGTATGGATGGTCCTTGGTTGGTTGGTTCCTTTAGTTAGTATTGGTATCTTTGATTTATTGTTCCTTAAGGGGTTCCCAGTGAGGATCTTAGACCAGTAAGTTGGCCGATTGTGAATGAAATGTGTGGCTTCAGTAAAGCTTCCATGGTGAAACAAATGGTTCAAGGAAGCCATTTGGGAGGCGGAAGAGGACATGCAGTCACAGTATCCACATTGGTTTTTTGTTCTATAAATTAATGCATAGAGTATGTGTTCTTCAATGCATCTTTTTTTTCTAACTTTGTTAAAGGTAAGGAATGGTTTATCTTCCCTCTCTGTTTCCTAACTTTGCTAGAGGTAAGAATAGAGGGGTTGTAGTGTAATGCAAATCATGTTTTTGTTAGGTGATGATCTCCTCATCATGGTTTATGTCCTTGTCTTCTATTTTGGGTGAGGGAAAGTTTGGCATGATTTAATGTCTTACCTCATGCTTGTACTTGACCTTACCCATCATTCGAGGCAAATGATCCTAGTAGGGGAGACTGAGGATTTGAACCTTTGAAAAAATTCTTGAATTTTGAGTTACAAGGATTTATACGTCTCAAGGGTGCTAATCGTACCCTTGGATACGATTTAGGAGATAGCTAGGTGGCTCACTCAGACACTAGGTAGTGTGTTTGGCTTTTTTCCTGTCCAAGGAATGACTCAACAAGATATGAGTCGTATAGAAGGATACAAGGGGTGCAAGGAAAGATGTATGTTGCTTGCTAGTTGGTCTCGTAGCATTTTTCCATGGTACGAGATGTGGGTATGGTTTAATGTATCACTCACACCCTTAGGTACGAGTTAAGTAGGTGAATTCATATAGGATTCAGTTTGTAGGGTCTTGGGAAGGTCTTGTGTAGGAGTTAGGGTACCACTCATAGCCTTGGGTGCGGATGGTATGGGTAAGTCATACCCTACATTGTGGTTAGTTTTGATTTTAAGTCAAGGGTTGTCCGGATGATTCCTACTTCAGGATCCTTATGTCCTCATGATATATAAACCATTGTGGTCATTCATAACACTTGTTAAAGGATAGAAACACTCTAAATACTCTCTTTAAACACTCTCTTGGAGATTATAGGCTAGGGTTTCTATCAGCGTTCTTCAAAGGGCTCAAGAGTCATGTTACTCTCTGGAATCTTCTTGTATAAGGCATGTACTTCCTCCCTCATTGTGAATTCTAACAAAAGAAATGTTTTATTGTGTTTTAAATATGGATTATGACTCATAAATAGTGGATTTTGAAATCAATGTTGAGGATCTTGATGCATATTGTTGGGTTTTGGTTTAAATTATGTTTTTACATGTTTTTGTAAGGGTTTGCACATGTGGGTGTTTGTTGGTTATTGTTTAATAAATGGATCTGCGTAACTCTAATTATGATGGTTTATTCTTTTTTTTTGGTTTTGGTAAAAGTATACCCTCAACCAGTTCAATAAAATTCCTAAAAGAATGTTTTCACTTTATTGATGAACTTCCATTGGAACTCTTGCATGGTTTGTTTTGGTACTGGAACCCTGAACGGATTTGGATGGTATTGCATCATTTAAAAGGTTTGAATTATATAAATGTTTGGAATAGTTAATGGATTGGAATGGTCAAATGGTGAGGTCTTGGTGGTTGTGGTTGTTTTGTTTGAAAACCTTGTGGGGTACATAGGAATCCCCCAAGTGAATGCATTAATGAAATTGGTTTGAATAATGTTGGCTTAATAAACATACTTGTAGGGTACAAGGGAATCCCCCAAGTTAATATGGTAATGAATGCTTGTGAGGCACATGGGAATCCCCCAAGTTAATTAGATAAAATGGTGTATGGGTACATAGGAATCCCTAAACCACTAAAAGGTTTGGCTAAGGACAATACTCGCAAGTTCTAGTCGGTATGACGATACCACTACTAATAGTCTTGGTTGATGATACTGGTTTGGTTGGAAATGGTTTTAATTGGGCAATAATGGTGGGGTGTGAAATCTAACCATGAAGGTGGGATTCCAATGGACGAACATTGAAAACTCATGTTTGCCGACATGAGGGATAGGTCATGGAGACCTTATATGTTACTCATGATTTACACGGGAATCTTCTAAGTACAATGTACATATGTATCATGGAGAGTGAAGGGTACATGAGATCCTCAAATGTTGTGGTATCTCTGGTTTATGCAGGTACACGTAATGGGGCCTGTTTAGGGGGTTATATAGGACCCATATAGCCCGTGCATTGTTAAGGATGGTTAAGCTACACATACCCAAGTTAATGGTTTTAAATATATACCAAACTCGGTTCCCTTACATGGCATGGTTTTATATATATATATATATATATATATGGATTGTATGCACATGATTGGTTTACTCGGTTTTACTTGATGGAATTATTTTATCCTTATCCTGAGTACACACTAGCGTTCACCTGCTAACCCATCTTTAGGCGGCTATATCCCTACGCGATGCTGGAACTTGCCATTCTACTCCTCCTGTATAGTGATTGGATTCAGAATCAACTATTGCATTAAGATGGTGATCTTCCATAGTTTAGAAGGCATCTATTTCATGTCATGGATTAGTGTATGTACTTTTTTCTTTCATAGACATGGATCATGGCTATGTCGGGGGCATGTCTCGACTAGGTATTCTTTGGTTTAGTTTAGAGGCTTTGTATGGACAATTGTGGACTTGGGTATAGTTTGATCATGTTATGTTATATATATATATACACACACACACACATTGGGTTATGTCTTGGTTTTGGATTGTGGTTTAGCATGGCTATTGGTTGGTTTGGTTGGTTATTGGGTGGATTGACTTTGTTGGGTAGTCTTAAGATAAAGGCTTATCCCAAAGTCACCACATGGTGGATATGTTATGTTGTTATATGTTCGGAGTTTATTCAACTCTGTGTATACTTTTGTTGGTTAGGTTGGGTATCGAGGGTGGTATTTGGTTCGGGTTGGACTTGAGATTTCCCATTACGATAAGGCCCCTGTTTGGGTCGTGTCAGATTCTTACCTCAAATTCATTGTTAATCACAAAAATATATATTAAACAAGCTTCTAGCTCACACTCAAGACTCAATTTAAAGTTATCATTCCATTCTAGGGTTTCTAGAGCTCAAAAGGGGGTGGAAATGGCCAAATCTCAACCTAGGGGGATATTTAAAACACCCACCAGGCAAAGAGGTATCACATTCGCCCTATAAAGGGATGAGATCATCCTCCCACAATCTCCCTTCATTGGCTGCGATTGCCACGCTCCGGTACCAGCAAGGTCAAAACGTCTTTGACCTTCGGGAATCATTCGAACTCTGATTAATTCAAATAAACTATGTAATCCCAGTAAATTCGACGTTCTGGACACATTAGTGAAGTCAAAATTTCCCTGATGTCAGTTCGGGTACTTATGGGTCCCACACCCATATTTTCTGATTTTTAACTTTCCGACCAATGGGACAAAATAAGCTAGGGTATAGTGGAATCCAAAGCAAGGGTTTACCTTGCCTAAAATTGATATTCCAGAGCTTCTGGCGCAGTTGAAATATGCATATGAGATCATTTTACTGATGTTTCCCCTCGGTGACCATTTGGAAAAAACGAAGTCTTCTAAATGGGGAATTGGTTCTAAAAACTAAACGAACTATATGGTAGAAAAACTATCAATTCCAGTAAGTCATAAATGACTTGGGGAAGATATGGAAAAGGTCTAAGAGCATAAATAAGTGGAAATACCTAAAAAACTGAAAGGGTCATTACAACATCAACTACTAGGGAACATTTGTCGATAAAAGTTAAATATGAGGATCTACTTGAAGTGTCGAACAGGTGAGAATACTGGGCCCGCATCATGCTCTCTATCTCCCAAGTCGCGTCCTCCAGAGGGCGGTGTCTTGCTGAACCTTAGCAACTGGAATTTCTCTGTGGCGTAATCGTCTCCTATGACTATCCAAAGTAAGCACGGGCTCCTCCACAAATGTCGAATGCTCGTCTAACTAGACTTAGTCCCATATAAGAACATGAGATAGATCAGGAATATACCTGTGCAACATGGAGAGATAGAAAACTGGATGGACAGTAGCAACATCCGGAGGTAAATTTAACTGTCAAGTTACCTTACTAACAGTACGGAGAAGTTTAAAGGGTCCAACATATCTCGATCTGGGCTTATCCATACACTTGAAACTCATAATTACCCTCATAGGAAAATTATGGAGGAGTACACGATCAGCAACTCCAAATCTGAAGACACGAAGACAACAATCTACATAGGCCTTCAGCCTACTCTGAGCCATTCTCAGTCTATCCCAACTCATCCTACCTATATCCAATAACTACTAAAGTATATCAACATAATGGGGGCCTATCCTCATAAATCTAAACCCATCCAACCGGAGAACGACATCTCCTACCATACAAAGCCTAAAATCGGATAAGGAAACTCGACTGCACTCTGAAACTGGTCAAAACATTCCTCAATGTGAGGCTTATGTTAAAAGTTCTTCAGCGTCACCTTACTAAGCTTTCTATAATCTATGAATATACATGAAAGGTCCATCCTTCTTCTTCATAAACAATACAGTGTCACCCTAAGAGAACACACTAGGTCCAATAAGACTCTCATCAAGAAGATTTTGAAGCTATGAATTCCTCTTCTTAAGTTAGGCAGGAGTCCTAGGTATGGTGCCATATAAATAGGTCGGGTGCTAGGCTTGAGGTAAATAGAATACTCAACCTCATGGATAAGGGCAATACCAGTCAGGTCGGTAGGAGATACATTATGAAATTAACGACGATAAGAATAGAGTAGCATCACAAACATAAGAAAGACAAGACTCACAACCTCTAGAGATAAGTCTCCTAAGATAATAATAAGATATAATCCTTGCTGGCTCATTTCTAACCACACTCTACCCTACTAATGGGGTATATCGGCCATGGATAAGGTAATTGTCTAGGAAGAATAGTCCATGACTGCATAGTAGTGGGATAATCAGACCATGACGAAAAATCAAATTAGAATCTATAATATCCTAAAATAATAAGGCCAACATAAGCATCAACATCACTAGCAATCACAACATATGATTAGAATACTAAATCCACCACTAAAGAATTACCACGGGAGTAGATACATGTAATGTCATAGATAATAAATTAATAGAAAACCCAAACCATGGTGCATAACAAGTAGATATATATAAGAATAAGTGCATCTGAGATCTAATAAAGCACAGGAAAACTGGTGGCACATCAAAGTCAACCCTGCATCTATAGTATCCGTAGTCTAATCCTCGAGTCTAATAGGTACTGTATATAACTTACCATGCCCACCACTAAGTTGAAACCTAATTGAACTTATGTCCCGCCTATTTGAGAACCTCCTTGAGTATATTTCAAACCACCCTTATGACTACGAGAACCACCTCTAACTGAGGGGTGAACAAATCTATAAGCTGAATAAACCATTTCCCCATAACTAGGGTACTCCCGCAAATAGTTGCCAGAAATTTCATAAGTAAATCACGAAATCTGAGCAAAAATTGCACCATTGGATTTGACTACACCAGAATGACCACCACTTGTAGATAGGCTAGAAAATAAACCCCTGAAAACTGACCACTACCCTTACTAGGGCAATCTTTTAGAACTAGATTGAGCTTCATCAGTAATCGAAAGAGCTGCTAGGACAGGTCGACTCTGAGGCTGAAAAAATGAACACTGAGGATACCTACTCGAGAAGACATGCAAATGGAAAGCCTCAATACTCTAACATAGTAGTAAACCATCTCATACTCAACAACAATCGTGGAGCCCTACTCCAATCTAGAAAGTGATCTCTTAATTGATATTTAAGGCAGTGAGGCATATAATTCTTTAAGAACATCTAGGAGAACTAAGTCTATGAGAAAGAGAAAAATCCAGCTGGCCTAGAAAAAATGAATTCTCTCTACAAATAATGAGAAGATGAGTCCGACTAAAATATGGTGTAATCTTCACCACAAATCTAAACAAGGCTAAGCCATGAAGTCTATCGTTACCCAAACTCAGGAACTAATGTTCATCCTCTCTAGGAGCACCAAAAAATTTCTGCAAAGCTAATCTCAGGAAACTATGCAATATCTTCTGCTCCTTAGAAGACATAGTAGGCCGGGAAACCACTAGCTTGGAAACTTCTAGCTTAACAACTACTGGTTAAGGATTAATCTCAACTCTAGGAGCTGCAACTACTGGTTGTGCCCCTACATCAGTAGTATCCTGATTCACAGAATATGCACCATCCAATGACATACCACCAACAACACCAAAAAATTGAACTAATGCATCTTTGAGGACTGTTGAAAAAACAAACCCTAGTAGAACCTGAGATGATCCTCAACCCCCCGCATGTTATGGTAGAAAAATCACTGGCTGAGGTATATGAATAGGGTCTAGGAAAGGCAGCCTATACTGGCCTCTAACTGAGGATACATCTCTAGGTTGTCCACAACCTCTAGGAAATCCACATTCAATAACAAGGCTAGGATTGCCTAGGATCGATCTTGATATGTTTATCTTGTATTTTCATGGCCTGAGGCTACTCCTAAGTCATGAAAATGGTGCTTACGACCACAAGTGACCACAAGCTAACCCATGAGCTTGTACCTGCTATGAGCAATGAAAAAATAGTAATATAACATATGTATGAAAGGTAAGCTAATAAGATATTATATAAATAGATATAGAAATACGTATCAAAACATGTTTGAAATATCTAATAGAATACTAGAAACCAACTGTCTATTTGAAAATAACTGATTACACTAAAATAACTGGCTGACCGTTTAACTAATTGTCTAAAAGCCACTAAAATCATGAGAAATTTATGGGAAAGACCCCCAACTAACTCTAATTGACTTAACATAAGAAAGCACTAAAGTAACTAAAATAGAAAAATCATGTCCTCAATTGATGAGGACTCACTAATACTGCTGCTTAGTAATGCTGAGTTATCTAAGAGCGATCGGGAAACTGTGCGTCCAAACCTATGTTATAAGACAACTTAGCCCAAAGAAAAGTATGTGGTTAGTACTATGAATGTACTGGTATATTAGATAAGGACTGGCTGAAATACATGAGGTAACTGAACGTAAACGCATGAATATGTAATATCTGAGAATGAAGGACGAAGAATAAACATATTTCTAAGATAATTTGTAATGTAAATGAATAAAAGTTATTCAACAAAATAACTGAAATATATACACTTGGTTAAGCAAACCTAAACTGACATACACTGATTACTGTAATGAGACTGTGGGAGTTATCACATAACCGACATACCAAAATCTAAGATAATTGTGGTCCAAACTATAACCCAAGTTGGAAGAGCGTTAGTAACATGCACGGGTACTAACACAGCTTGTGTGAATCCACTAATCTAGCATCTTTAAGGACTAGGGAGTCAATCCTAACTGGTGGGTGACCCATAAGAGAATGTCAGTCGTAAACTGTCCAGTGACATCTTATAATCCTATGCTGGCTACATAGTTCAGGAACTTAGAGACTGATTATAAGAACTTCGTCCTATTTGGAAGTTTAACCCCTACCCTAGGTTTGCACGATGCTATATCCTACTCCCAATTGAATTGTCACTAGTACTAAACTAAACTAAGTTTAACTGAACATTATTTTTATAGTCCTCATCATGGTTATATCAACTGATCAAACAATAATATTCATGGTTTAACTAAATCCTTACTTGAAAATCAGAAATCATTCAAAACACGTAAGTATCGGGTGTTCATAACCCAGCAGCACTGAATAACTATAAATATTTGATAGCAACTTGAAATACTTTAGTATGCAATCATGGTTCAAAGATCCAAAACATGGACAATTCATCAAATATGTAGAAATCATAAGCTTAAGCATGGAATGTCTTAAACATGAGAAAACAACATGAATACATGGATAAATTCATAAATTTAGGGATTTATCGTGAAATCACTTCAACATAACATGGGAATCGCAATAATTAAAACTTGATACAACTCATTTCACTTGAAAATACTTGTAATCATAAGTTGAAATTGAATTAACAAGAAATTTATTAATTTATTTTATCTTGAACATAAATAAACTTATAAATTAAATAAAACAAGGGTTTTGGGGCTCTATGAGTGAAAGGGACCCACGAATGAACATCCCACATACCCTAGAAACTAAATTCTTGAAGATTTCTTGGATTGGCAGCTTCAACTCATAATTTCTTGAGAATGAAGCTTGAATTTATTCTTAGAGAAGAAAGAAGGGTTTTTCTTGGGAGAAATTTGAGTGAAAGAGGTAAATAATGTCATTTTTGGATCCCCAAATTGTGTTTAGGCTGGATTGGGGTTGAGGGAAATGAATTAAATGCCACTTATATTAATGGAGAAGGGGCTAGACAAATCAACAAAAAGGTGATGTGGGCTCTAGACCGGCGTACTATCCTAGGTAATACAGGCTCTGTCCTGATGGACCAGACCGAACGCATGATGCGTGAGCTAATGCTAACACATTTGAGGCTTTAAATTAGAAATAATTTTAGGACATAAGAAAATTTTGTCGTTTTTGATTGCCTTCTCTTTTATAATATAGGAAAGTCAATATGCAAAAAAACCAAAGATAATAAGAGCAAAAGAGGAAAATTTGGAATAAGTGGGCATGAAAGTGTACTTGATGACTTGTCTGATAAGTCATCAAATTCGTGATGAGTTATCAGAGTCATCGTCAGCTATAGACAGTGTGAGGAAGTTAGAGTAGAAGTGTGATGACATCTCTAATAAGTCATCATAATTTTGATAAGTCATAGGGAATGTCGTTAGCGTAAGGCAGAACATGAGATTTAAAGTAAAGAAGTGATGACATTGTCTGATATGTCATCAAATTCCTAATAATTCTTCAGTATTACCATCAACCTTTGGCAGTGTTCAGAAGCTGAGCTGAAGAAGTGGCGACATTCCATGATAAGTCATCAGATCTTTGATAAGCCATCAAACTTGTCGTCAACTGAAGAAAACAACATATCAAATACAAAGAGGAGTTGATGACATGTTTGATAAGACACCAACCCCCTGATAAGTTGTCACATATTGTCGTTACCTGTGCGAGAACAAGCTATATGATATGATTTTCTTCCAAAATTAGGCTACGTGTTTAAGGCAAAGTTGAGGGTTTTCTAGGGCATCTTGAACTTCACGACATTAATCTATTTTCTCTCTAGTTTTAAGGTGGAACATCTTAAACTTATTCAAAAAGACTACTTTACTTCTCTTTGGTCTCTATACTTAGATTTCAATTTTCAATTCTTTGATTTAGTTGTGGGATATTCTTCTAGAATTTGGGAAGAGAATCAATTTCTGACTACATATTTTATAAGTTTAATCACTTTGAATTATGAATTCAGTTATTGTTAGGCTTTCTCTTTCATGTGGAATTAAAACCCACAACTAGCGTTGGGGGATCTATGATTACTCCTGTATTGTCTTAATAGTTGGTTAGAGTTTGAGTGATTGTGGGAACATTTTAATAATTCTTTTGTATTAATTATTTATTATTGTTTGCAAACAATAGTTCTCTCCTTATGTTGATTCGCTCGAACAGAGAAATAAATTAAAGGTAGAGAATCATCAACGAGAATTTGGGAAGGTTAAGTTCCCATCTAATGATTAATGTTGTTACAAGATTAATCAACCAGAAATAAAATCGGTATGAATAGAATATTTTTCTAAGATCGAGAGAATTAGGGAGTTCAACATCTAGATAGGTTGAGAAACACTTAGATGGACTGTCGAAACTGATAATTTGGTGTTACCTACAAGTCATGAGAATTCAGTACTGGAACTATTATTCAATTTTTATATGACTTTATTTAATACTATGGCATTGTGAATGAACATGAGCTTGGCGGTTGGAAATATTATCTCGATGATCTATGTCCATATTGTGATGGACCTCACTTTTGGCAACATTGTAGATATGCTCCTCGGAGAGAGATGCATGCACCATCTCCATCATACTAGGAGTATGATTGTTCTTTATGTGGTGGTCAAGATGGACATTAGAGTGATTTGCCAAATTCCCCCTCCCCCTATTGCGCTAACCCAAAATCTAGTTATTCTTATGAGTATGATAGGTCTTATGGTCAAGAAAAGGAATAACGAAACATCGAAAAGAGTGGCATTAAAGCTATATTTGAAATAATGTTGGATCACCAAAAAGCAATGTATGTGATATACGTCAAGAGATGGAGTCAATCATTCATGAGGAGATGGATATAGAGGTTAATCATTTAAAGCATTCTTCTATATTATGTTCAGATGATATCTTGTCTATTGAATCATTTAAAATAATGGAAGAGTGTGAAAATAAAGAGAAAAAACCTTATATTATTGTTAATCTTGATGATGAGCAACCCTCGGTGATTTCCCAACCAACCAAACCAACCATGAGAGATGATACCAAGATTGAGGAAATGGTGCTAGAGGCAAAAGAAGAAACCAACCCAATCTATTATAAAGACTCTAGCCCAATTCGGGGTGAAGAGGTCGAGAAGGATAGAACTCCAAAATTAGGGAAAAGACCTTACACAAATCACTTTTCAACATTATGCTTGGTGGATGTGATAAAAGTTGAATCACCCAAGAAAATGATAAATTTTGGAAATAAGGAGAAAAATTCTTACATTTTGGAGTTTATCTTATCGAAAGGATATAATACAACCCCAATCTTGAAGACCAACAATCTTATAGATTGATGCCCATTTAGTGCCTTTTTAAGATTCTCACCATTGCCAAATGACCCCACACGAAAGTTTGATGCAAAATTGGGCAAGCGATTTAAGTCTTCGAAGTGGTGTGATAGAACTTTCCTTATTATGCCCTCATATTTGCCTAACACAACTATAAGATGTAAATATTGAAAGATAGGCCGACGATTCAAATTATCTAAGTGGATGGATAAATGATAAAGCACTTTTAAGGTATCTTGATGAATTCTGAGCAGTCAAGATAACCTAGTCGTGTCGCGACATTAAATCAGGCGCTGCTTGGGAGACAACCCAAGGTATTTTGTTGTTTGTATTCGTATTATGTGATTAACATCAAATCTTCGCACTCAAGGTGCCACAGGTATGTTTCTAACTCTCTTGTTTTGGTTTGATGTATTGGGGACATTGCATGATTTTAAGTTGATGGTGGGGCTACTTGTGCGTGTTAATGTACTCTTGGGGTTTTTGTTGTCGTGCCTATTTTCCCCAGAGTCTTAGTCCTAGTAGAGCCGACATGTTTAGGCATATTGTGATTTGTTGTAAAATTTTGTAGTTGACTTGGAGATATACAAGTACCTTAGGCAGTTAACATGTTTTCGTTGATTTTTGAACACCTCTCCAATGGTCTATTTTATAACTGTGTGATATGCATTTATATGTGACCACAGTGCATCTTTTTATGGCAATAGTAGTTGTGACATGATAACCATTGCCAAATAATTGCATGAACCGAATGGGTAGTAACTTGTGATGTACCTTTGTGCCATATGTGTGTGAGATACTACCTAGTTCCCATTGTGTGTAAAATCTATAATTTGCCCGGTTGGTCTTGCCTTGGTTGTAGGATAGCGGTTCGGAAAGGATCATAGGCCGTTGTTGATATTTGTCCATTTTTAGCATAAATGACCTTCCATGTGTGAATAATATCCCTTGATCCTGATTTTGATCCTGAATTCGTATTCTTTTGATTATACCTATCACTTTCCATTTTGTATCACAATGAACCTACTTTGGCCTTGGACCTTTGGACATTGTGCACTTTGACTTAGGCAAATATCCTAACTTGAGGGTGGCTATCATAGGTGTGTGTGATGTAAAGTGAGTATGAAGAAGGGTAATAAAAAATATGCAAGGATGGGTGTGGTAGAAAAAGAATGAAAAAAAGAAAAGTTGTGAAAAAAAGAAATTGAATTAATGAAAATTGCACCTAGATTTAATGTGCTTTAATCAAGAAAGGGAAAAATAATGTAATGGTTGATAAGTGAGACCCCAAAAATAGTGTAGTGCAAAGGAGGGTTAGATACTTTAAATATCCTTGTGTATTATACCAGCCCCAAGCCTCCATTACAAGCTGAAGAAAAGTTCTATAGTGATCCTAGCTTAACTGTCTGAAAGCTTCGGTAATGAAAATAAGGGAAAGCATATGGTATTTTGCATACATTGACTAGAACTTCTTTCGGAGAGTGGTGTCTCTTGGTCGTCCCTGCATTGACATGCTTGAGTTCACATATGTGTGAGAAGGGACTTCTTTATTGTAAGGGCACACTAGTTATGTTGCTATTTGCTAACTTATTTGGGTAGTGTAATAGTGGTCCATGCATGGTTGTTGTTGCTAAGTTGACGCTATATATTGATTCCTTTGTGTTGCATTGTTTCTTTTCAGTAATATACACAGTTACGTTTGAGATGATTTACCTTGGAGATGGTAAATATGTTTTGAGCTAAAAAATGGATGATTGACTGCCAAATGTGCTTTGTATCCTCTTGGTTATGTTTAAGTTGCTTAAGGAAAAGCAATTGTTTCAAGATAAGGGTGTTGATGTGTGAGCTAATGCTAACACATTTGAGACTTTTAACTAGAAATAATTATAAAGTCTTAAGCAACTTTTTTCATTTTAGATTGCTTTCTCTTTGATAATGCAGGAAAGTCATGATTCAAGAAAACCAAAGACAATAAGAGCAAAAGAGGTGAATTTGGAACAAGTGGCCATGAAAGTGTAGTTGACGACTTGTCTGATATGTCTTCAAATTTGTGATAAGTTATTAGAGTCATCATCAGCTGTAGATAGTGTGAGGAAGTTGAAGTAAAATTGTGACGACATCTATGATAAGTCATCATAATTCTGACAAGCCATCAAGAATGTCGTCAGCCTAAGGCAGTACTTGAGATTTGAAGTAAAGAAGTGACGAGATTGTCTGATATGTTGTCAAGGTCCTGATAAGTCGTCAGGATTGCTATCAGCCTTATGCAGTGTTCAGAAGCTAAGTTGAAGAAGTGACGACCTTCCATTATAAGTTATCAGATCTTTGATAAGCTATCAGACTCGTCGTTAGCTAAAGAAAGCAACATATCAAATATAGAGAGGAGTTGACGACATGTCTGATAAGCCGTCAACCCCCTAATAAGTCGACACATGTTGTCATTACCTATGCAAGAAAAAGTTGTATACTGTGATTTGCTTCAAAAATTAGGCTAAGTATTTAAGGCAAAGTTGAGGATTTTCTAGGGCATCTTGAACTTCACGACATTAATCCATGTTCTCTCTAGTTTTAAGGCAAAACATCTTGAACTTATTCAAAAAGACTACTTTACTTCTATTTGGTCTCTAAACTTTGATTTCAATTTTCAATTCTTTTATTTAGTTGTGGGATATTCTTCTTGAATTTGGGATGAGAATAAATTTCTAACTACATCTTTTGTAAGTTTAATCACTTTGAATTATGAATTGAGTTATTGTTATCACTTTCTATTTCATGTGTAACTAAAACCCACAACTAGAGTTGTGGGATCTATGATTACTCCTTTATCGTCTTTATAGTTTGTTAGGGTTGGAGTGATTGTGGGAACATCTTGATAATTCTTTTGTATTAATTATTTTATATTGGTTGCAAATAATAGATCTCGCCTTATCTTGATTTACTCGAACTGAGAAATAAAGAAAAGGTAGATAATTATCAAAGAGGATTTGGGAAGGTTAAGTTCCCATCTAATGATTAATGTTGTAACAAGATTAATAAACTCAAAATAAAATCAGTATGAATAGAATGTTTTTCTAAGTTCGAGAGGATTAGGGAGTTTCACATCTTGGTAGGTTGAGAAACACTTATATGGACAGTCGAAACTGATAATTTGGTGTTTCCCTCAAGTCATGACAATCCAGTACTACAACTATTATTCAATGGATGATTACTAATCATAGTGATCACAACTCTAGTTTCTCTATATCATTGATTTGAAATATTGCAGTTTTAGCTTTGAGTTCTAAGGCGAATTGAAGTGTTAATAACTTTTGTTCAATCATTAAAAACCCCCATTTTATCTTTTTGTATCATTTTTTTGAATTTAACTTGTAGCTATAGTTTCAAATGAGTTTAATCTCCACTCACATTGTTGCTCATGGATTCGACCCCGACTCCAAAGCTGGGTAAATATATTGACGATGACTGTCTTGCACTAAATTGATATGTAAGTTAAGCGTTATCATCACCAGAGGCTCTTTCCCAGCGAGTCTACAGGTAATGGGCATTGTGGGCCTATCCTGGTGGGGCTACGGTTTTTATTTTCAAAACACACCCTTACGCCCATCAAAAAATTCTAAAATTTCCTTGAGATATACCTTTAGAAACCCTAAACATATTTCAACTCAAAAATCAAAGTCTCAAGGTCTGGATGACAAAAATAAAAATCATCGGTGTTTAGCGGTCTTGAAAATGACTAAATCCTCAACACTTAGTGAAATTTTCAAGCCTTGGACCCATTAAACATACAACTAAAAGCTGAATCGAGCTTGAATATTATAGGGTATTACAATATCTCCCCCTTGGGAACATTCTTCCTCGAATATGACTTGTTAGACTAAGACTACTGTGGAAACTTAGATCATATACTGAACATGTATGAATTGAAACATGATTACTTAACTAAGTAGAAAACATGATACATGAATTGAACTAATTTTGTGAATGTATGTAATGACATGAGATTAGTTACATAGCTAAAACTGAGAATGAAAAAGAGTCAATCTATGGAATATTGTTACCTTAAGCTAAATCTTGGTTTGTGGAAAAAGATGATGGTATTTGGTTCGCAAATCTGCTTCTGTTTCCTAAGTAGCTTCCTCAATATATTTATTAAACAAATGATATTTAACTAAGGGAGCTTTTTTATTCCTTATCCTACAAATCTAACGATCAAGAATTTCAATTGGGACTTATCGTAGGAATGGCTATCCTTAACATCCATATCTAATCTAGAAACCAAGGAACATTCCGAACTATTCTAAACCAAGGAACATTCCGAACAATTATGAACCAAGGAACATTTCGAACAATTCCAAACAAGTAGCTCTCTATCTTGTATTACTTTAACTTTAGTAAACAAGGAACATTCCGAACAATTATGAACCCTATACAACCGTCAACTGAATCAACCAACCGAACACCTAATCAGGCAAGTTGATGAACCTCACTGAGTAACTTCTCCTTATCTCCCTCGACATAAGCAACACTAACCAGAGAAAATATACTAATGGCATCTTCTACTAAATTGGCCTTTCTTGGATGATATAACATACTCATACCATAATCTTTTAACAACTAAAACCACCTTCTCTGATGAAGATTTAGATCTTTCAGTGTGAGCATGTACTATAATCTCTTATGATCAGTGAACACACAAACATGAACCCCATAAAGATAATGTATCCAAATTTTTGAAGGTAAATATAACAAATGCAAACTCTATATCATGGGTAGGATGATTTTTTTCTTGGGGTTTAAGCTATCTAGAGGAAAAGGATGTGACCTTATCTCTCTGCATCAAAACACAACCAATACTAACTCTAGAAGTATTACAGTAAACTACAAATCCATCTGAACCATCTGGCAAAATCAAGACTAAGTCAGAAATGAGTTGAGTCTTCAACTCCTAAAAACTCTTCTCACAAGAATCTAACAATTAAAATTTGACTTACTTCTGAGTCAATCAAGACATGGGGATGCAATAGAAGAAAACCCCTCAACAAACCGCCTATAATAACCAGTCAAACTAAATAAACTCCTGATATCTAATAGAAACATGGGTCTGGGCCAGTTTCTCATTGCTTCGATCTTTTGAGGGTCAAATCTAATGCCATCCTCGAAACAAAATGGCCAAGCTAGGCTACTGATCTTAGAAAAAATTCCCACTTACAAAATTTTGCAGAAAATTGATGAACTCTAAGGGTTTGCAACATAATTTTCAGATGGTTTGCATGATCATTCTCACTAAGGGAATGGACAAGGATATCATCGATCGAGACTACGACGAACATGTCAAAGTACTATTTGAACACCATGTCCATCAAGGCCATGAAAGTTGTAGGGGAATTTGTTAGTCCAAAAGGCATAACTAGAAATTTGAAGTGACCATATCAAGTTTTGAAAGTTGTATTCAGAATGTCACATTTTCTAACTCTAACTTGATAACTGGACCTGAGGTGTATCTTAGAGAAATAATTGGCACCCTAAAGTTGGTCGAACAAGTCATCAGTTCTAGGGAGTGGATACTTATTATTGATTGTTACTTTGTTTAACTAACAATAGTCGATGCATATTCTGAGAGAACTATCTTTTTACGCATGAACAAGATTGGAGCACCCCATGGAGAAATACTGGAAATGATGAAACCCTTATCTAAGAGATCTTTTAACTATTCCTTCAGCTTCTTAGATCAGCCAGAGCCATTCTATAAGGTGGAATATAGATAGGATAGATATCTAGAAAGAGATCTATTCCAAATTCAATTTCCCTTTCAGGAGCAATGCTGAGAAAATCTTCAGGGAAAACAATAGGAAATTCCCTTACTACTAAAACTGACTCGATACTTAGAGTCATAGAACTAGAGTCTTTTTCTTTAAAAAATGGTATACACACCCTTTAGATATCATCTTTCTCACTTTAATATATGAAACAATTTGACCCCTAAGCACTGAAGTACTACCCACCATTTAATATCTGATTCATTGGGAAACTGAAACTTAACGACACTATTTCAATAATCAATTGAGGCATAAAATGAGTGGAGAAAATACACGCTGAGAATGACATCGAAATCAGTTATTTCTAACTCTACAAGATCAACTAAGTTGACTTTCTGAGATACTATAACCAAGAAATTTCAATATACCCATCTGGCTATAATATATTGACCCACTAGGTTAGACTCTGAGGAAGGCTCTGCTAACATTTTGAGAATAACACCAAAGTTGACAGCTATATAAGGAGTCACAAAAAAATAAAGCTCCGAGATCTAACAATGTATAAACATGAATATGGAAAACCTATAACGTACCTGGAACCATATCAGGAGAACTTTCGTGAATATGACGAGTCTAGAGTTCAACCTATTTTGATGCTACCCACTGTTTGCACTATAGGTGGCACCCTGCTGAGTTGGGTGACCTGCTAGAGTTGATAACAGATTAGACTGGCCCTACTGTTGTGAATCCTTTCCCCTTTGAGAAACTATTGGACACTTCCAAACCTTATGCCTTGGCTTTCCTTATAAAAAACATTCATAACTTACAGTCGTACACTTTCCCTAATGATTTCTACCACATTTCTAACAAAGCAGATCAGTACATCCACTATTCATACTTCCCTAGGACTTAGAGCCTGATGCCCTATCTTGACTATCTTTCCTGAACTTAGGTACTGGCACACTAGCTAAAGATGGAGCTGGGGTTGCGGATGAAATTTTTTAACATAACTAAGAACGGTTACCACCCTCTAACCTTGGGTGAGAAAAGTTGAAACTACTTATTTTGGCCACCTTTTTTTCTCTCTTTTCTTGTGTTTATGCTTTTTCTAATAAATCAGTTATGTGTGAACCATGAGTTTAGATAGTTCCATCTCCTTAATCAACATACCATTCATATACTTCTTAACCACAAAATAAGCTACACTAGGTACAAAATACTCATTCTATACCTATGGTCTGCCACCATAGGAGGAGTATACTTAGTAAATTGAGAAAACCTAAGCGAGTACTCCTTCACAGTCATACTACCTTACTTCAAATTAATGAACTCATTCACCTTTTCTCCCATCAACTCTAACAGAAAGAACCTATCTTTGTTCTCCTTCAACTACTTAAACCAGGTGTGAGCTACATCTTTCAATTGATATGTAGCCAACTATGCATTCTTACTCAAAGTGACACATATGATATCATTCACCTTCTGTACCATATCCATAAGCTAATTCAGATCCTCCTCAGACTTGGATCCCTAAAACAAAGGGGGATTCATCCGGGTGAAATCCTAAATCCCGATTGCAGATGTATTTCCACTAAATTGGTTGGGGTGATAACTTACTGGTTGTTATAAGAAGCTACTGAATGGGCTAAGGACATAAAGGTATCCCTAAAATCAGCGTGAGAGACATGATCATAATATGGATCTTCTTGAACAGGCGGTGGTGTGGGCTGATCCCCATTCCTTATTTTGTTATTTCTTTTGGGAGGCATTGTTTGTAAGTGAAATGAAGGATGAGTTAGAAAAAGAGTTTAAATAAAGCTCATGCTCTTTCTCATTACATGAACACTGAAAGAAGGGAAACTTTCCTAAAAACATTTCGTGGCCTCTTGTCCATAAGTCTGGCGAGCTTCAAACCAATGCATAAGACTAGACTCAAAGTGACTTTCAAATTCCTTAGGATGCTTTAAATCCTTAGCATCCAATACCATGTTTTGTCATGATCCGAGGCTATCCCCTAGTCGTGACAGTGGTACTTTTGACCACAAGTGACCACATGTTAATCCATAAGCTGGTACTTGTTGTAAGCACTATACAAAATAGTAATACAACATATGTGCGGAAGGTAATATTATAGGATACTATAAAAATCTATACAAAAATTCATATCAAAATATGTCTGAAATATCTAATAGAATACTAGAATCAAATTGCCTATCTAAAAGCAACTAATAACCCTTAAATAACTAACTGAATATCTAACTGATTGTCAGAAAGACTCTAAACATCATGAGGATTTTATGGGATGGACCGCCAACTAGCTCCAACTGACTGAACATAAGAAAGCACTAAGGTAACTGAAATAAACAAATATTGTCCTTGATGAATGAGGAATCACCACTACTGTTGCTGAGTAATGCTAAGTTATCTATAAAATGATGAGAAACTTTGTGTCCGAACATATGTTATAAGAAAACATAGCGCCAAAAAAGTATGCGGTCAGTACTTTGAATGTACTAGTATATTAGATGAGGACTAGTTGAAATGCATGAGGTAACTAAGCATAAATGAATGAACATGTAATATCTGAGAATTCAAGACCAAGCAAAAACATGTTTCTGAAATAATCTGTAATCTGAAAGACAAAAAACGGTATAAATGAATAATTAAGAATTTGTTCACTTAGTCAAGGAAACCTGAAATTAAATACACTGATTACAGTACCAAGACTTTAGGAGGTATCATATAACTGACATTCCCCAATCTGAGCTAATCAGGTTCAAACCTGTAACCCTATTGAAAGGGTGTCAGTACCGTCCCATCGGTACTAACACTAGCTATGTGGATCCACTAGTATGGCATCCCAAAGGACTAAGGGGGGTTAGTCCTAACTGGTGGGTGACCCCTAAGAGAACTTCAGCCCTAAACTTGTGGGTGACATCTCATAATCCTATTCTAGTGACAATGCCCGAGCACAAACGCAAATGTATGTGGTCTTATCATATAATATAGTGGCCTTCAAGAAAGCTGAATATCGAACCCACTGAGATTTGGTTTAACAACGAATTAATTCTAGTTCACAGTTTAGATTAATTCAGTGCATGAGTAACCAAAGAGAGGTTTTGGAAATCAAAATTAAATTAACAATGCATAAATAAAAATTCTTGGAACAATTAATTGAATCAAACCCAAGCTTAAAGCACTCTGAACAATCATATTATGCTATTGGATTTCATTCGTTAACTTTCTTATCTTGGTTGTTGATTCATTGGGTTAATTGCATGATTATGGTTTGCTAATCTCTAATCCTTTTTCTAAGATAAACCTTAAAACTGCATTGTTGAGCGGGGATGTAATAGTTCACTTGAGTTCTTTACAAATATAATCCCACATGTGAATCAAGTACGGTATCTAAGTACATCCCTATCCTAGATACTAATTTGAATTTCTTATTTCATAAAGAAGTACAAACCATACTCTACTTATTCCAATGTCTATCTCCCTATTCTCTCTCCCGAGAAAAAAAGGTCATAAATATATGAATTCTAAGGGTGATCAGTCCTCAAAATAATTAAAACAAGAATAAACAAACAACCAATAGTGATAAGAAAAGAAAACAAACTGAATCCATAGCACTAATACTCATGTTCTTGGCTTCAACCCCGAAAAAAGGGCGTTTAGACACGCATAGTCATAATCATAATCACAAGGTTGTAATTAACAACTAAAAACATGGATGAACTAAATAAAATTAATAAAAACTAAATAACGAAGTTGTAGCAGCTCCTTGATCTCAAATATTTGTCAAAATATTTTTCAAAACATGATACAACATGTATATATAACATAAGGGTAAGCCTGATCAGTGTAGGAGTCAAATTAGCTTGAAACACCCAAATGTGGAGTGTAGTGTGCATCACACCCTCTATTCCAATGGAATGAAGCATGTGTCACACCCTCTATTCCATAGGAATAGAGGATGCTATGCATGCTAATCGTACACCATCTCTGGAATTTGTCCTCTAAATTTTTGTTAAGTGTTGGTCCTTCCTCCTTCCATCCCCTGTCTTGTGGTGTATTTCCAATAATTTTTAAGCCTGTATATAACCCATATATGATCATATTAAGCTTACAAAGGATCCTACAAGAATACACCACACGAGTTAGAGGCACAAACAACACTACATCACATCAATGACTAGGCAAATTTCCATGATCTTCCACTCAATGTTTTGAATCTTTCTTTGACTCATTTGGAATTTATACACTCCTAACAAGTTTTTAAACATATATAACACATTTAAAACCATTAGGAACATATAGAGAACAATAGAATCCAACAAGATAGACTAGATAAGCAACTAGCTCAATCTATAAAGACTAGTTTTCTCTATTGAACTCTAATTGGCTCTTCTAAGTATAAACATGTTGGAAAACCCTTGAAACCATTATGAACACATTATTAAAAATTTGATTCACATTTTTATCATTATCAACGAATATAGGGTAGAATCATCCTCAAAACAAGGCCAAAAATGGCTAGAATAGTGACGCTAGAATGTATAAATCCACCCGACATCACTACCCCCACACTTAAAGCCTTGTTCATCCTCAAACAACACTTAACTATAATCATTATCAACTAAGGATACTCTACACTTATAGTAAATGCAATACATTCAAGCTAGCACTACAATGACTACACAAAATGCAAGCTACCACACTAAGCATGCTATTTACACGATTGAAAGCTCATTAACACTACTCAAAAACATCTTAGAATCAATAATTGACTCACCTAATGGAAAACTCATGCATATTGCTCAGTCAAGGACATCATACAATTCACCCATACTCATTAAACATGTTCTCCTCATAACAAGAGAGTTACCCATAATCACTCACAATTACGCAATTTGTCATACTGGGTATAAGAATAAAAGCATGCTCACTCTCACGCAGAATTCACAAGTTAAATATAATGAACCATAGGCTTGTCCTTAGTGTAATCCTACTCTAATATCAGAATGTAAAGCTCAGGATCAATTAGGACTTTTTCGGGTTGTAATGTAGGCTAAGGGACGGGTAGGAACTAACCTCTCTAAGCGCTTTAATACACTTCATTATATAGTTAAAATCACTCTCCAACAACCAAATTACACCATTTCCATATACCTATCACCTTTATTTTTGCCCCATCTCTTTTAAGCATTTTCAAAAACACATGGTGGGCGTATTGTGTACTACCACATAAATCAATTTTTTTTCCATAATCATGGCATTATTTTTACCAAAAATTATATCACGTCCATACACCACACATCAATTATCAACACCAATAATAATTACCTAGGGGCATCAATTTCACCTTTTTCTTCTTCAGTTTCTCAAAATCCTTACTAATTTAATTTTTTATTAAAACATTTAGGAGCTTTTTGTATCAAATTATGGTCTATCAAAGAAGGGATTAGGCTACTTATGAGGTTTCCAAATAAAAAGCTAAGGGCTCAATGGGGGTTTACTAAGATAAAGCATAAGGGGAGGACTAATAGAAGGTATGAAGTAAGGCTATCAAAAAAATGTATATATCATCTCCTCAACCCTCATTCTTTATTTTGCTTCACACACACCAGGTATGTTCTAGACATCACATTCAACAATGAATATACAAAAATCTCACATCACACATGGAAAATGCTCACCTTAATAAGATCATCATAGACTCCCAACCAAACAATAACACAAATTCAATATTAAGCCAACAAGTACAAAATTCATAAATATGCACCTAAGAGTTTCAAAAGTAGAAATTCACATCAATCAACATACTTTTACAAACAAACACACTAGCATCATTCAATCAAAATAGCACCAACTCAAATATCATACACAAAAAAAAATTAAGCAAAAATTTGGGAATTTCCCCACCCCATAATTAAAAATCTACTTTGTCTCCAAAGTAAATTTAAAATAAGAGATAGAAATACTCTTTAAGGCCTCTAGGCCTAGCTAGTTGCATTTTTAAATATAAAATAGGTTCGTGTAACCCACACTCATTCTTTGTCATGCTCCTTAGTTGATGTTTATGGTAGTTAGACTTGCCATTAACCTGTGACTCAATCAAAAACAAAAACTACGTGAAATAAAAATTTAAGAAAACTAAAAAAAACATTTCTAATTAATTTGGGTTGCCTCCCAAGAAAGACCTGATTTAGTGTCGCGACAAAACCTATATCAACTCAACCATATTCCTTCACCCTTTTAGTCCCTTTTAGGAGCCATTTTTTATTCATTTCTAACCCTTAAGTTTTCACTCTCAAGGTAAACATCTCTTTTCACTATAGCCTTCATCATGTTGGGAAACAACGAATTCAACTTATGTCACTCAATTAGGTAATCCAAAGACGTCTTTGGTTGATTAATCACTTCACACTTATCCCTTTTAATAACATTAATCACACATAAATCCTTAACTTGAGGCATTTAATTGGGTGCTTTGTAATCATCAAATACCACCTCTTCATTATCTACCCTCATCTTGAGTGTGTCTTCTCTAACATCAATCAAGGCCCCACTAGTGGCTAAGAATGGACTCCCCAAGATGAATGGTACCTGTTCATTTTTCTTAAAATCAAAAATAATAAAGTCAGTAGGTATAATGAATTTACCAATATTAATGAGATCATCCTCAACTATTCCATTCGAATATCTAAATGTCCCATCTTCCAGCTATAACACCAAGGTGGTCAGTCTCGGTTCTCCCAAGCCCAATATTTTAAATAGCGATAGGGTATCAAATATATGCTTGCCCCTAAGTCACTAAGTGCATGGACCCCTTACTCCCAATTTGAATAGGGATAGTAAACTTTCCCTGATATTTCAATTTCTTGGGGATTTTTTGTTTTATCACAGCACTACACTCTTCAGTGAGTGTTATAGCTCCCACATCCTGCAGTTTCACCTTCTTTGCTACCATATCCCTCTAGTACTTTGCACACTTGGGCATACTCTGCAAAAATATCTAACAGAGGTAAATTAATCTAAAGCTCTCTGAATGTGTCAAAGAAATTTTTGAACATTACATCCTTCTTTGCATTAAATTGCCTCTGAGGGAAGGGTAATGGCAGTGTCTTCTTTACTGCTGCTGCTGCGTATTTTTCTTTCAAGTACTCAGACTTTCTTAAATTTTCAGCATCTCTGTCATTTACCTATTTGGTGTCTATATCATCATCTACATCCTTCATTGCCTTGGGAGTGTATTTATGAAGCTCTTTGCCACTTCTCAAGGCGATTGCTATAACTTGCTTTGGATTTTCTATGTCAGCTGGCAAACCATACTGTGGCTTAGTATTTAATGATTGATATTTTTTCCACGTGCCGCTCAAAACATCATGTGGCTACTTGCAAATTTTTTAGTCTGCAACAAACTGTTCTTGATTACTCCAAGACCTATTTCATCATCTCCTCCATATTGCTAGTTGGATGATTTGGTTGTGCCTATCGCTGTGGAGCATTCCATGACTAATTTGGCAGCTGAATTTGCCACTTTATGTTGTAAGCATTTACATAATTTGTACTTTTAGCATTACCTACATACACAACAATCTTTTGATATGAAGAACACATAGCCACTACATAACGACTATTTCCACATACCTCACACCAACCTGTAGCTTGTTAGTCGGTATTAATTGTGGATGTAGGTTGTGCTGCTCCCAAATTCATGTTGCTAAATGAAGTGTTGATCAAATTTTGTAAGGCAAATATATGTGCTTATAGGTCTGTAAATTGATCCACCTCTAATAAACTCGTAATTATTTTCATGGCACTTTAAGAATCTAAAGGCCACTCTAAATTTCCTTGTTCTATGTGGTTCAATAATGTGTACAACTCATCATAAGTTAATTCTAGTGCTTGAACACCTGTGGATGAATCTAGAAAAATCTTTGTATTGTGATCAAGAGCTTCTACAAAAGTATGAACAAGTACCTAATTGGATTGTTGGTGGTGTGGACAATCCCAAAGAAAGACCTTGAAATGTTCCCAAGAATGATAGAGGTTTTTATCAGGCTTCTATTTGAAGCTCACTATCTCATTACAAATTCTCGCAGTCTTACCTGATGGAAAGAATTTGATGAGGAACTTTCTAGTTAAGTCATACCATGATGTAATTAAATTGGCTGGCTCTGCATTCAATCATATTTTAGCTCCCCCCAAAAGTGAATATGGAAACAGTGTCAGCCTCATATAATCTGGACTCATCACAGTCAGAGTGAATGTATTAGTAAGCTCAATGAAGGTCTGCAAGTGGACTTAGGGATTCTCATGTGAAAACCCTGCAATCTGTCCACTGCTAATAAGAAGCTACACTATTTTTTATTCCAACGCGAAATCCCCCAGCTAGCGGTCTTTGAATTAGGCAATTCAATTTCTTCAAAAGTGGGACTGATACTTCCCTACGTATCCTTCTGGTTGCTTGTTGTTTATCCATTGGAACAATATACTCTTGGCCTTCATGGACTTGTGGAATTCGGGGGAGAAAGATTGCTTCTCTCTAGAGTTGATGGAAAAGTTTTTCAGGTTTTGGTCTTGGTTCAACCAAATCATGAGACCTTGCTAGATAAATATCCTACAACCTGTTTCCTACAAAAAAACCAAGACCAAGCATAAAAAAACCAAATAAACCTAAAAGTAAAACTAAAATAAACAATTGCCAAAATACAAATCCCCGACAATGGTGCCAAAAACTTGACAGCGCCTGAGCGCACACACAAGTGTACGTGATCTTGTCAAGTAATATAGTGGCCTTCAAGAAAGCCGAATATTTATCCCACAGAGACTTCATATAACAACGATTTAATTCTAGTTCACATTTTAGATTAATTCAGTGCAAGAGTAACAAAAAAAAGAGTTTTGAAAATTAAATTAAAGTAACAATGCGTAAATAAAAATACTTGAAACAATTAATGGAATAAAACCAAGGGTTAAAGCACTCTAAACAATCATATTATTAAATTATATTTCATTCGTTAACTTGATTATCTTAGTTGTTGATTTGTAGGGTTAGTTGCATGATTAATGTTTTCCAAATATCATCCTATGTGTGAATCAAGTATGGTATCTAAGTACATCCCTATCCTAGATACTAATTTTAATTCCTTATTTCATAAATAAATACAAACCATACTCTTCTTATTCCAATGTCTATCTCCCTATTCCCTCTCCCAAGATCAAAAGGTTGACAATATATGCGTTCTAAGGGTGATCAATCCTCAAAATAATTGAAAACAGAATAAACAAAACTAATAGTGAAAAGTAAAGAAAACAAACAAATCGATAGCAATAATACTCATGTTCTTGGCTTCAACCCCAAAAAAAGGGTGTTCAGCTACGCATAGTCATAATCGTAATCACAAGGTTGTAATTAACAAGTACAAATAAGTATGAACTAAATAAAATTAATAAAAACATAATAATGAAGTTGTATCACCCCCTTGATCTCAAAAATATGCGAAAATATGTGTAAAAACGTGATACAATATGTATCTATAGCATAAGGGTAAGCCAAGTCTGTGTAGGAGTCAAATTAGCTTGAAACTCCTAGGTGTGGATTAGAGTGTGCATCTCACCCTATATTCATATGGAATGGATCATGGGTTTCACCCTCTATTCCATACGAATAGAGAATGCTACGCACACTAATCGTATGGCCTCTTTGGAATTTGTCCTCGAAATTTTGGTTAAGTGTTGGTCCTTCCTCCTTCAATCCCTTTTCTTATGGTGTCTTTCCAATAATTTTAAAGCCTATATATCACCCATATATTATCATATTAATCTCACAAATGATCCTACAATAACACACAACACAAATTATAGTCAAAAGGAATACTATATCAAAAACAATGAATCAAAAACAAGAGATTAGACTAGGCAAATTTCCATCATCTTCCACTCAATGTTTTGACTCTTTCTTTGACTCATTTAAATTTTATAAACTCCTAAAAAGTTTTAAAACATATAATAACACATTTAAAACCATAATGAACTGATAGAAAATAATAGAATCCAACAAGATAGACTGGACAAGCAACTATCTCAAGCTAGAAATACTAGTTTTCTCTCTTGAACAATAATTGACTTTTTTAATTATAACTTGTTGGAAAAACCCTTGTAACCATTATGAACACATTCTTAAAAACTTTTATACACATCTATCTCATAATCAACAAATATAGGAAAGAATCATCCTCAAAATAAGGGTAAAAAGTCTAGAACAGTGACACTAGAATGCATAAATACACCAAACTTCAGCTGGCTACGTAGTTCTGGAACCTAGGGACTGCTTCTAAGGACCCAGTACTATTTGGAGGGGGAATCCCCATCCCTAGGTTCTCTCAGTGCTAAATCCTACTCCAAATTGAATTGACACTAGTACTTAACTATGTTTTATTGAACATTATTTCTGATAGTGCTCATCATTGTTATATTAATTGAGAAAATAATAATATACATAGTTTAACTGAATTGATACTTGAAAATCTGAAATCATGTAAAACACGTAAGTATCGGGTGTTTATAACCCACTAACACCGAATGATTATAAAAATACAATATCAAACTTGAAATACTTTAGTATGCAATCATGGTTCAAAGACCCAAAACATGGACATTTCATGAAACATATATGAATCATAAGCTTGAGCATGGGAATATCTTACACATGAGGAGACAACATGATTACATGGCTAAATTCATAAATTTGGGGATTTATCCTGAAATCAATTGAACATAACATGGGAATCGCAACACTTAAAATTTGATATGACTTATTTAACTTAAAAACACTTGAAACCCAAACTTGAAATTGAATTGATAGGAGATTCATGGATTTATTTCATCTTGAACATGTATAAAATCATAAATTAAAACAAAAGAGGGTTTTTAAGCTCCATGGCTGAAAGGCACCCATGAATGAACATTCCAAATATCTTAACGACTGAATTCTTGAATATTTCTTGGATTGGAAGCTTTAACTCTTTGTTTCTTGAGAATGAAGCTTGAATTTGTTTTTCGGGAAAGAAAGAGGGTTTTTTCATGGGAGCAATTTGAGTGAAAGAGACAAATAATTCCCTTTTGGGATCCCCAAATCATTGTTAGGATAGATTAGGGTTGAGGAAAATAACTCAAATTCCCCTTAGCTTAAAGGCCAAGGGGATGGACAAATCAGCAATGGGGTGACACAGGCTCTAGACCATTGGACCAAACCAGGAGATGCAAGATCTATCGCCGATCTAGATCAGGCCCTACTGGCTCTATTCCACCAAACAAAACCGGGCACTACAGGCTTATTCTAGTGAGGCTATTATTTTCGTTTTCCAAACAAGCCCTTACGTCTGTCCAAAAATTCCAAAACATTCCCAAACATACCTTTAGCAAACCCAAATATTTTTAAACTCAAAAATCAATTTCTCAAGGTCGAGAAGACCAAAATAAAAATCATCAGAGTTGAGGGTTCTTATAAATGACTAATTCCTCAACACTTAGTGAAATTTTCAAGCCTTGAACCCCTTAAACATGCAACTAAGCGCTGAATTGAGCTTATAATATTACAGGGTATTACATGTATTGCCCTTGGGAACATTTGTCCTAGAATGAGACTGGTTATACTAAGACTACTGAGGAAACTAAAATCATATACTGAACATGCATGACTTGAAACATGATTACTCAACTATGCCTGAAATATGATACATGATTTTGTGAATACATGTAATGATATGACATTGGTTACATAGTTGAAACTGAGAATGGAAAAGAGTCAATCTAAGAAAGATTGTTACCTTAAGCTAAATCTGAGTTTGTGGAGAAAATATAAGGGATCTTGGTTCACATATCCGCTTTGCTTCCCAAGTAGCTCCCTCAATATATTGATTCTGCTAAAGAACTTTAACAAAGGAAACTTCTTTATTCCTTAGACTATGAATCTAACTATCAAGGATCTCAAATGCGAATTCTATGAAGGAAAGGAAATCCTTAATGTCCATATCTTCTAAATGACTAACTGTAGCTGAATTAGAAATACATTTCTTTATAAAGGAAACATGAAAAACTGGATGAATTGACGCTAAATCTGTGGGAACCTATAGCTCATAAGCTACTTTCAAAAAATAGTTCAAGATTCTATATAGGCCAACATATCAGGGACTGAGTTTTCCCTTCTTGCCAAATATCTTCACTCCCTTCATAGGAAAAAATTTCAAATAGACCAGATCACCAACCTCAAACTCAAGATCTTTTCTTATCACATCTACATAAACTTTTTAACTTCTTTGGGATATCTTCGGCCTCTCCCATATTAACTAAACTTTTTCCATTTTCTCAAACACTGGATTTGGACCTATCAAAGTAGCTTCATGATGTTAGGTGTATTTATGCATTCTAGCGCTATTATTCTAGCATTTTTAGCTTTGTTTTGAGGATGATTCATATTCTATATGGGTTAATAATGAGATAAATATGTATCAAAGTGTTAAATCATGTATTTATGATATTAAGAGTAAGTTCCAAACATGTTTATACTTAAAAGATTTATTTAGAGTTCAACCCAAAAAACTAGCATTACTAGCTTAAGCTAGGTGTTTGTTTAGTTAATTTCAGTGGAATCTATTGTGTTTAAGGTGTTCCAAATGGTTTTAACGAATAACTGAGAGTGGAATAATTTTTTTGGAATGAGAAAAGTTCAATTGGAATGAGTGTACAGATGGAACAATAAGTGAAAGATCAATGCAAATTAGCATAGCTTAGCTCTTGTTTCGATTCGTCATAATGGATGTTGTGTTGTATTTTTGTTTTAATTCATGCGGTGCAATGATATAGGAGGATTTTGGAGCTGAATATGATGTTATTTTTATGTTAATGAGGCTTTTAATTCATGGGAAAGATTCCACAAGACAAAGGATCTAGAAGGGACACTTAACACTTAATCAATTCAAAGAGCGAATTCCAGAGGAGCAAGGCAATGGAGAGGTGTTGCCTCACCTAGAGAAGGTATATAATCAGAGTGGTGCCCTAGATGGACCGGGGGGATAACTAGGGTGATGCCTCACCTATTTGGGCCTCAATAATTGATATTTTTCTTGTCCAACACGGATTTGGCTTGCTCCTACACTATTAATACATATTGTATCACGTTTTTACATACATTTGGATGTCTTGGAGTTTAAATAGGCTACCACAACTTATTTTTAGCATTTATATCTCTTTAATTTATTTTCTTTCATGGTTTGTATCATCAATTCGAGGGTTTGGATGATGAATATTTCCATTTAACAATTTTAAGTATTAGATACCCTTATAATACATCAATTGTCAACCTTATGAACTCAGGAGAGGGAATAGGATGATAGAACATAAGAATAAGAAAGGTAAGGGTTGTATTCTTTTATAAAATAAGGATTTTGAATTAGCATCTAGGACAGGGATGTACCTATAGAAGCCTTACTTGAATCATATGTAGGGTGATATTTGTAATGAATTTAAGTAAACTATTACATCCCCGCTCAACGATGTAGTTGTAAGGTTCAACTTAGGTAAAGGATTAGAGGTTGGGAAACCATAATTATGCAATTAACCCTATGAATCAACAACCAAGATAAGCAAGTTAATGAATGAAGTTCAACAATGTATTATGATGTTTGTAAGCCTTAACCTTGGGCTTCTATCCATAGATTGTCCCTAAGTCATTACTTCTCCGCATTAGTTTAGTTTCTTTTTAGTTGAGAATTCTAAAATTTTCTTGTTTACTTTTTCTCAATTATTAAACTAGAATTGGATAGGTAGCGAATGCAAGTCCCTGTGAGATCGATACTTGGGCTTTCTTGAAGGCCACTATATTACTTGATAAGACCACATACACTTGTGTGTGCTCTTGGGCGCTATCACTTCACCTACCTCAAACCAACCAATAGTAGATCTACATCTCCATCCATAGAGAGCCTCAAATTGAGCCATCTGACTACTGGAGTGATAACTATTTTTATAAGAAAACTCAATCAAAGGTAAGTGGTCATCCTAACTACCTTTAAAGTAAATAGCACATGCCCCCAACATGTCCTCTAAGGTTTGAATGGTCCTCTCTTCCTGACCATCCATTTGAGGATGAAAAGTTGTACTAAGATGAACTTGAGTACCAAGACCTTTCTGAAAAGCCTTCTAAAGTGAGAGGTAAACTAAGTACCTCTATATGATATGATAGACAACAGAATCTTGTGCAACTTAACCAAATACCTAATATAAAGCCTAACATAATACTTAATTGAGTACAAAGTCTAAAATGGCACGAAATGTGTTAATTCGGTCATTTTATTGACAATGAACCAATCGAATCATGTTGACGACATGTACAAGGCAACCCTATTGTAAAATCCATGTTCACCACTTCCAACTACCAAGTAGGGATGCTAAACTCTTGAAATGTACCACTAGGGCTTTGGAACTCAATTTTAAACTTCTAGCAATTTAGACAATTAGCCCTAAACCCTACAATATCCTTCTTCATACCACTCCATAGATAGATGTTTAACACATCACGGTACATCTTACTGGCTCCTGGGTGGATGGAATATCGCGCACCATAGGCTTCTACTAAAATTCACTTCCTCAAGTTATCAACACGCGAAGCATATAACCTGCCTTAACAACTAACCATACCATCTCCCCCTTGGGAGAAAAGCTCCACCTTCTGATCTCTAACTGCCTCCTTTAACTTAACCAAACTAAGGTCCCTATCTTGATTTTCTTTAACTTCAACAACCAAAGAATATTATGAACCATTTTGAACCCATATACTACCCTCAATTGAATCAACCAACCGAACGCCTAATCTAGTAAGCCGATGAACCTCACTGACTAACGTTTTCTTATCTCTCTCAACATAAGTAATACTACCCATAGACAATCTACTAATGGCATCTGCCATTAAATTTGCCTTGCCTAAATTATACAACACACCTATATCATATTTTTTTAACAACTCAAGCCTCCTTCTCTAATAAAGATTCAGATGGAAAACTCTGAAAACTCTTGAACGTAATTTTTTAACAACTTAAACCAATTCAACTCTACTGGATGATACAACACACTTAGTAAAACTCTTCTCATAAGAATCTTACTATTGTTACTTGCTTCTGAGTCAATCGAGAGATGGGGGATGCAATAGAAGAAAAACCCTCAACAAACCACCTATAATTCCTAGCCAAACCCAATAAACTCCTAATATCTGATGAAAAGATAGGTCTGAGCCAGTTTCTCACTGCTTTGGTCTTTTAAAGGTAAACTCTATTGCCATCAGCGGAAAAAATATGGCCAATAAAATCTAATAATCATAGACAAAATTTGTAGTTAATGAATTTGGCGAACAACTAATGAGCTCGAAGGGTTTGCAACACAATTCTCAGATAGTCTGCATGATCATTCTCACTATTGGAAAAGACAAGGATATTACCAACGAAGACTATGAAGAACATTTCCAAGTACGGTTTGAACACCCTATTTATCATGTCCATAGAAGCTGCAGAGGAATTCGTTAGTCCATAAAACATAACTAGTAATTTGAAGTTACCATACTGAGTTCTGAAAGTTGTATTTAGAATGTCACATTGTCTAACTCTCAGTTGATTATAGTCGAATTTGAGGCGTATCTTAGAGAAATGACTAGCACCCTGCAGTTGGTCGAACAAGTCATCATTTCTAGGGTGTGGAAACTTATTCTTTATTGTAATTCTGTTTACCTGATGATAGTCGATGCACATTCTGAGAGAACCATTTTTTGATGCACGAACAAGATTGAAGCGCCCCATTTGAGAAACACTGGGCCTAAAAAAACCCTTATCTAAGATAGTTTAACTTTTCTTTCAACTCCTTAAGCTCAGCTAGATCTATTCTGTAAGATGTAATAGAGATAGAAAGGTTATCTAGAAGGAAATCTATTCAGAAGTCAATTGCTCTTTCGGGAGGAACTTTGGGAAGATCTTCAGGGAACACATTTGGAAATTCCCTTTCTACTAAAATTGACTAGATACATGGTGTCGCAGAACTAGAGTCTTTATCTAAAAAAATAGGTAAACACACCTTTTAGAGATCATCTTTATTACTTTAAGATATGAAACAATCTGACCCCTAATCACGAAAGTACTACCCTTCTATTAAGTATTTAGTACATTGGGAAACTAAAAATAAATGATACTATTTCTACAATCAACTGAGGCATAACATGAGTGGAGCCAATCCATTTCGAGAATGACATCGAAACTAGTCATTTGTAACTCTACAAGATCAATTAAGGTGACTTTTTAAGACACTATAACTGGGCAATTTTTGTATAACCGTCTGACTATAATTGATTTACCCATAAAGGTACACACTGAGAAAGGATTTGCTAATATTTTGAGACTGACACTAAAGTTGATCGCTATATATGGAGTCAAAAAAAAGTGAAGCTCCGAGATCTAATAATGCATAAACATGAAGATGGGAAACCTAGAACGTACACTTAACCACATTAGGAGAACATTCCTGATCATGCCGAGTTTGGAGTTCATATAACCTATTCTGATGCTACTAAATAGTTGCACTGGAGGTGGCACCCTATTGTGTTGGGTGACTTGCTGGAGTTGATAAAAGATTAGTCTGTCCCTGTTAGTGATAATCTTTTACCTTTTGAGCAATTACTGGACACTCCCGAACCTTATGGCCTGACTTGCCATATCCATAACATTCATCACTTCAAGTTTTACACTCACCCTGATGATTCCTACTATATTTCTAAGAAAATTGATCAGTATGACTACTATTCACACTAAACTGGGACTTAGAGCCTGGCGCCCTATCCAAACTGCCTTAACTGAACTTGGGCACTAGCGCACTAGCTAAAGATAGAGTTGGTGCTGAAAATTTTTGACATAACGGAGAACGGTTACCATATTTTGACCTTGGCTGAGCAATGTTAAAACTATATGTTCTAGCCTTCTTATTCACTCTCTCCTTATCCTTACGCTTCTCCTCCTCAATCTGCTGAGCATGAACCATAACTATAGATAGGTAAATCTCCGTAATAAACATGGCAGTCCTACACTCCTTAACCACACTATCAGCTACACTAGATACATATTTGCTCATTCTATACCTATTGTCTTCCATCATAGGATGAGAATACCTCACCAATTAAGTGAACTTAAGTGTGTAACTCCTTCAGACTTATACTACCTTACTTCAAAATAATGAACTCCTACACCTTTTCTTCCCTCAACTCTAATGGAAAGAACCTGTCTAATAAAGTTGTGGAAAAATCCTCCCACTCAATAGGCCTTACCTCTTCACCTAGGTCCTCATTCTAATACTTAAACTAGGTGCGAGCTACATCTTGCAACTTATATCCAGAAAACTCTATACTTTCACTTGAAGAGACTTCTACGATATCAGTCACCTTTTTTACCATATCCAGAAACTCATGCATATCTTCCTTAGACACAGATCCCAAAAACACAGGGGGATTCATCTGGGTGAAATCCCAAATCCTAACTACAACTATATTTGCCATTGGATTGGCTGAGGCAATAGCCTATTGGTTGTTCTGAACAGCTACCGAATCGCTTTAGGATGTAAAGGAAGCCCTGAACTCAGTGTGAGAAACATGTACATTCAACGAATCTTCCTAAACTGGCGGTGGTGCTGGTTAATCTGCATTATTTCTTGTTTTATTTCTTGTGGGAGGCATTGTTTGTAAACGGAACAAAGGATGTGTTAGAAAGAGAGTTTAAATAAAGATCATTCTCTTTCACACGACATGAACACTAAAAGAATGGAAACATTCCTAAAAACTTCTTACACTCTTTTCCGTAAGTGTGGCGCACTTCACACCCATGCATAAGATTGTACTCAACGCGGCTTTCAGGCTCCCTAGGATTCTTTACAACCTTAGACTCCAATACCATATTTTTCAATGATCCGAGGCTACCCCTTATTTGCAACATTGGTTCTTACAGCCATAAGTTACAACAAGCTAATCCATGAGCTGGTACCTACTATGAGCACTGAATAAAATAGTAATAAAACACATGTGAGGAAGCAAAGATAATAAGATACTGTAAAATGGATGCTAAAATACGTGTTGAAACATGTTTGAAATATCTAATAGAATACTAGAAATAAACAGTCTATTTGAAAACAACTTATAACCCTTAAATGACTGATTGATTGTCTAAATGATTGTCAGAAATACTCTAAAAATCATGTGGAGTTTATGGGATAGACCCCCAACTAACACCAATTTTCTGAACATAATAAAGCACTAAAGTAACTAAAATAAACAAATAATGTCCTTCATAGATGAGGAATCACCACTACTGATGTTGAGTAATGTTAAATTTTCTATTATCGGTTGGCAAACTCTGCGTCCGAACCTATATTATAAGACAAAATAGTGGAAAAAAGGTATGCAATTGGTACATTAAATATACTGGTTTATTAGACGAAGACAAGTTTAAATGCATGTGGTAACTGAGCATAAATGCATAAACATGTAATATATGAGAATGCAAGACCAAGCATAAACATATTTCTGAAATAATCTGTAATCTGTAAGACTGCAAGTTGTATAACTAAATACATAAGAATCTCATCACTTGGTCAAGCAAACCTGAAATGAAATACACTGATTACTGCACTGAGACTTTGGTATGTATCATATAACTGACATGCCTTAATTTAAGCTAATTGTTTTCTCACCTGTAACCCCAGTTGGAAGGGTGTCAGTATCGTGCTACGGGTACTAACACTAGTTGTGTGGATCCATTAATCTGGCATCTCGAACTAGGGGGTCAGTTCTAACTGGAGGGTGACCCCTAAAAAATTGCCAGTCCTAAACTAGCAGGTGACAACTCGTAATCCTACACTAGCTACGTAGTTCTAGAACCTAGGGATTGCTTCTAAGGACATAGTCCTATCTGGCAGGTGAGCCCCATCCCTAGGTTCACCTGGTGCTAAATCTTACTCCCCACTTAAGTGACACAGCTATTAATTTTAACTAAGTTTAACTAAACATTATTTCTAATAGTGCTCGTCATGGTTATATCAACTGAGAAATCAATAATATACATGGTTTAATTGAATCGTAAGTTGAAAATCTAAAATCATATAAAATACGTAAGTATCGGGTATTCATAACCCACCAACACGGAATGATTATAAAAATACGATATGAAACTTGAAATACTTTAGTATGCAATCGTGGTTCAAATTAAAGACCCAAATCATGGACATTTCATCAAACATGTATGAATCATAAGCTTGAGCATGGGAATGTCTTAAACATAAGGAAACAACATGATTACATGGCTAAATTAATAAATTTTGGTATTTATCCTGAAATCACTTGAGCATAACATCGGAATTGCAATACTTAAAACATGATATGACTTATTCCACTTGAAAACACTTTTAACCATAACTTGAAATTAAATTATAGGAGATTCATGGATTTATTGATTATTGAATATGTATAAACTAATAAATTAAACCAAAATAGGGTTTTTGGGCTCCATGGGTTAAAGGGACAATGCATGAGCATCCCACATACCTTAACTGAATTCTTGAAATTTTCTTTGACTAGAAGCTTGAACTCCTGATTTCTTGAGAATGAAGCTTGAGTTTGTAAAAAGTGAAAAAAGGAGGGTTTTTCTTGGGAACAATTTGAGTGAAATAGACAAATAATGCCCTTTTGGGAGCACCAAATCATGTTTAGGACGGATTAGGGTTGAAGGAAATGACTAAAATTACCCTTAGTTTAAAGGACAAGGATCTGGATAAATTTGTAAAGGGCGACGTGGGCTCCTGATTGGTGGACTAGACTAGGCAATATGGGTTCTGTCCCGGCAGACTAGACCGGGCGCCACAGGCCTATCCCAGTGGGGCTACTATTTTGTTTTACAAATACACCCTTATGCTTGTCCAAAAATTCTAAAACTTCCCAAATACATACCTTAGTAACCCCAAATATGTTTCAACTCAAAAATTAATGTCTCAAAGTCGATAAGACCAAAATAAAATCATCGGAGCTTAGGGGTCTTCAAAATGACTAAGTCCTCAACACTTAGTGAAATTTTCAAGCCTTGGACCCCTTAAAAATGCAACTAAGAGATGAAACGACCTTAGAATATTATTGGGTATTACATGTGTTGCGGTAGCACGTGTCCTGGCCTTTTGCAGAAGACATAAGTCAAGAGAATATTATATGAACCAACTAAAAATCTTTGCAAGATATGAGTTAAAGATGTGAAGAACTCCAGAGAATGTCCCATATCCTCTTGAAGATAGGTTCCGATCTGCAAGACTCTACTAGACACTTGCTCTTATACTATCAATACAGGTGAAACCCAGGATCTGATACCAAATTGTCACGACACAATTTACATATCATGATGGCACCTACAAATTCCTATAAGTAGGCAAGACAATACCATACCCCGTAGTTAAAACAATGGGTTAATCCGGTAAGAAAGGCCTAACATAGGAAAAATTCAAGAATATCAACTGAAAACATAAAGGTTCCAGATAGAATAACAATCTTACAAGATACCAATCACAAAAACTAGTAGAGATGGTACAAAAGCAAAAAATAGTTTCAATGCTACTCCAAGTCTAGAATAGACAATACATCTCTCTTGAATACTAAAGAGTGAGTGCAAGAGATTGAAGGAAATTGGGCAACTCAAGCTCTAAGAGCTCACCCTTTCTTGGGAATTCAATCACAGCACAAACCATGATCAATGGAAAAAGCTAATATACATATCCACACCAAAAAGGTACAAAAATATAGTATGAGTACCAAACCAACGGGTACCTTGTAAGCTTCATCGACTGACTGAGCTAAATCATGATATAAGAATGATATAGTGCAAGATAATCTTAATAAGTCAAGGTATAAAATCAAACCTGAATCTTCTCAATCATGACTTAATATAATAAGTAAGCAATTTGATATAACAGTGTAACATAAGGCAACATATCATGCCAATATTCCAGTCTATAACATGCATGAAATAAAAGAATCACAATATAACATAAGGCCTCAATGGAAATCCATATTGTCATGCATAAAGAATAAATAGTTTGAAATTATTAAGCAATACAAGTGCAATCACGAGCAAATAAAAGTAAAAATTTGTCACCCATAAACCAACCAGTGCATAAAGTAAAGAACCGATTGCGGAGTCCACACCATTGGGGAATACACCGAAGAAACATAAAGTAAAGAACCCATTACGACATTCCATAACACAAGAGAGTACACCCAAGAGTGCATAAAGTAGAGAAAATATCATGGCATCCATACCACCAGAGAGTACACCTAAGAGAGAATAAAAAAAGCAAATCGCCAATATGTATATATATATATATGTATATAAATTTCTCTTTATCCATAGTTTTTCACAATTTCAATCAAACAAACATTTGCCAACATTTACTATCATCATTAATGATCATAACTGAATAACATATACCAATACACTCATGACAGTAACCATACCAACACATAGGCATCTATCCCATGAATACACTATAATTATTAGCTAGCAAACGTATATTACTAAATCACTAACTCACTAGTTATCGTATAATCTCTAAATATTATCCGTCCACTATTCATTGCTTAGTCACTATTCATGGATCAACCACTAATAATTATTAACACATTAGCCAAATGTAGCACCTAGTCAAGATTCACCGTTAGACCACTTTCTCCAATTACCCAATATTTATTTCAAGCCAACATAATCCGTCTAGTCATTATTCATTATACGATCACTAATCATCACTAGTTCACTATTACTCTATCAACAAATCTCTTTTATAAACAAGCATCATTAATTCACAAATCTTCATCTACAATCTAATAAACAGCTTAAACATAGTCATCAATAGCAGCTAATTATCACCATCACTAAGTCCATCATCACTAACCACTATAATAAGTTAATCATCGCTACTAATAGCCATCAATGCCACTAATCCTCTTTATGACCAAGTTTCACAAATCAACTAGTCACTATTAGCCACATAAGTAATATCCACCACTATGAAAATTTCATCCTTAAATCAACAACTAAACCATTTTATACCTTGACTCATTAGAGGACTATAACTGACTCCCCTAATATCAAAATTATATCCAACTGCCTAAGAAAATAAATAAACATATAATTGCAATAAATAGGGCTAGCCGGATTCAAACTGGGTATCATTATAATTCAACATATCCTCCGACCAAATTGGGTATCGTAATATCATCATCATATTCTTTATCTTTGACGAGTATCATAATATCATCATTATATCCTCTGTCCTTTTTGGGTATCATCATATTATCATAATATCATCTGACCTTGTTGGGTATCACCAAATCATCATCATATTCTCTGGACTCTCCAGAAAATCATATCATCATAATATCCTCTGAACTTTTTGAGTATCATCATATGATCATAATATCCTCTGACCTTTCTGTGTATCATCATCACATCTATATATCATTCGGCTTTGCAGCGCATCATTATAAAATCAATATATATATGTATAAATAATAAAGAACAAGCCCCACAAGGGATAAAGTAAAAGACAAGTAAGTAAATGACAAGACCCACGAGGTCTAATATAACGGAGAAGCATACCTTTATATCTCATAATTTAATTTCAGCAAAAATTTATCAAAAAATATATAAAAATATGTAACGTGAATATTACAAGGCATTAACGAGTTCCACATAGTTAGTAGCATAGCTTCTCATGTAGTAAATAAATATACCTTCTAGAGCCCTTAGTATCATGACTCACAATATTAACAACATGAAGGCTTCCAACCATAATCACAAGTTTGGTTACTATACAAAAGTATTACATGATTCCAAACATAATGTATATAGCATTCTTGTACATAGACAATAAGTCAACCGTCTAGAACTTTTTACATCACCATTTCTAATGTCGATATTAAGGAAGACTTCCAAAATAATTAATTAGCATAGTTATTCAGCATGATCATAACTTGGGCAACAGTATAATTAATGACCCAAACCCAAGCCTAAACAATGGCTTAATCAAATGTATAATTAGTGAGTCATCTTTAAATAACGCATCATATAGTCGTTTAGACATTGGGATAAACCATAAGTGATATCATGAACGATGGCCCATTAGTAGCATATTTATTGTCCTACTATTGTCCTAAAGATAATTTATCATTATTTTGAATGATGGAAAAAGAATGACATAATATATATATATAGCTTATTCATAGCATGGTCGATAACATCATTCATGGGTTAGGGCGTATTATTGCCAAAGGCTTATTTAATAGAATGTTCATTAGCCTCAACAATATTTAATCACACTAACATAATTAGTAGCTTGGCATAAGGTTTAGCTAAAATGGCATACAAAGGACTAGTCACTTGGACATCATTTCTAATGCCATTCCACACAACCAACAAGTACCAAGAATGTCAATATTTCCACAAAGGGGCACTCTTTAGTTAATAACAAAGCATAAGGGTTCAAGTTAACTAATCACGAGTCTTTCCTTAAGGTGTGTCAACAAGCCCATATCTAAATCTGTGAATGTATTCTAAGTTAATTTTTACCTGGACTAGGCTATGGTATCTAAATCAACTCTTGGATGTAAGGTAAGACACAGTAAGAACTAAAGTAGATATTCTACTTAAGCACTTTTACCAAGTCCAATGGAACTACAAACACATTCACTGGTATTAGCAACTAAGGCCAAGTTAATCTAAGCATGAAAAACTAGAGCATTTCACCTAAGTTTAAGTGTTCTAAGGCATTCTAATGATAAATATGATCAATGAATTTTATTCTACCTAATAAAATGGGAAACAAGTCAACTTTTCAACATCTAAGATTCACATAACTCAATTGGCCAAACTAACATAAGTCTTTTATTTCATCAAACCAATACTTAAAAACCATCTTAATCTAATTATATATCACTATTATATAAAAACACAGATCAATCTAACTAGGGATAAACCTAGCCTACCTTAAATTCAATAAATGCTTAACAATATGTTAAATCTTTACTTTCCCTATCCCAAAAAGATTATTCAAGGTGCCAAGTTGTCAAACATACAATCTACACATCATAACAAGAACATCGATACCCATAATATGTCATTATGCTTTGGGTCCAAAGATAACACTAAAAAACACAAGTGGGTTCCACATACAAAAAATATATTCTCAAGATCAACCCAACATTCAAATAACATTAGGGAATCATAACCCTCAAGAATAACGTAAAACCTAAGATTATTTGGGCTAAAATCTAGACCTCTAGCAGTTTGGGGTTATGGCTAAAGATCTAGGAATTTAAAGCATGAAATGGAATGATTATTACCTCAACTTCGTTGTTAATCAGGAAAATATATGTTAAACAAGCTTTGAACTCACACCCAAGACTCAATTTGAAATTATCATGCCATTCTAGGGTTTATAGAGCTCAAAGAGGGGTAAAAATGTCAAAATATCGACCAAGGTGGCTATTTATAACCCCACCAGGCAAAGAGGTACCATGTTCGCACTGAATAGGGCTGCGATTGTGCTCTTACGGTCACCCTTCACTGGCTGTGATCGCCATGCTCTGCTGCCAACAAGGTGAAAAATTGTTTTTGAATTCTAGGACTTATTCAAAATCTAATTTTTGAAAATGTACTATGTAACCCCACCAAGTTTGATGTTCTAGACATATTGGTAAATTCAGATTGTCTATGCTTGGTTATTTAAGCCACTTGTGGGTTCCATACAAATATCTTTTGATTTTTACTTTTTCAACCAATGGGTCAAAATGTGGAAGGGTGCAGTAGGACCCAAACCAAGGTCTACCTAGCCTAGAAATGGTATTCCATCTAAGTATGGTACGCAACACCCACAAATGATACTCTACTTGACACGATTTTATTGGACACCTAATGACACTAAAACTAGGCTCTGATACCACGTTTGTCACGATCCAAAATAGAGCCTAGTCGTGATTGGTATCAAAGTCCCACATAGACTGAAGACCACCCACTGCACCTAACCAAACCAAACATAACATCCCCTAATGTCAGATGAATTCTTAACATATACCAAAATAGCATGCCAAAAAATCAAAATATGTGTATAACCAATGACCGATGACTGCCCAAACAACCATCAAACATCACTCAATATACACAGTAATAAAAAAAGTTGGTGACAATGAGAATGAAAATGATAATGTTAATGATAATAAAAGTATCTCTCAATTCAAATCTACGAATAAAAGCAGCTGATATGCCTAAGCCTTCCTAGGGATGGAATCTCACCACTTTTCCATAATGCAACGAACTAAGCTGACCGACCTAACTCCGTATGGGAAAAGTAGAAGTAGCTCTGGTTCCTACATCACATGGGGATATAACTTCTAGAGACAATTAGTCGGGTGAACACTAGCATGTAAGTTACGGATAAGGATAACATAATGCCATGATCAATAGTTCAAAATCATTCAAAACCAATGCATATACATATAGATATATAACTTGTGAGGACAGGGTACAAGGCTTAATATGTTAAAACTTTAGCCTGGATTTTGTTGTTCAATCATCATAACATACGAAGGCACCCACGAGTTGTATGGACCTAGCTTTCCCCCAGCTGGTAGGGCCCCAGTACATATGGGTGAACAAACCAGAGGGTATACATATGGACTCAAACCTCCCTGCATTCAAGGTGACACAAGCATCAAATCATGTCATAAAATATGAGGGACTCAAATATCCCAATCAAATAATAGTAATAAGAGGGACGGGAACTACCCGGTCATATAGACCCTCACATCAACAACTACGGTTTCTAATGCAAGTCATTCGAGACCACCACTTTCACGACTCAGATACAAAGCCCTAATTAAATCCCAACTAAAAAATTTATCACACAATCACATTCAAGGAACTATAATACATATTTAGGCATACATTATTTGTATTATCATACCAACTACAATTACAAGGTAACATCAATATGCCACACCAGATATTATCACATGGTAGAATTCACAACCCTCTTGGTTTAATATTACAAATTTCCACATTTATCAGAAGTAAAAACCAATTTCACAATATAAGGTTGGAGTTATAACCACTTCAAAAGTAAAATTTTGGGGACAATCACAATTCCCTAGTTCATTCACCATATGCATGCACTCACAAGTTCAAAACTATAATTAATAAAAGAATAATCATATGTAAACCATGGAAAAAATTATTCAACAACAAGAATATTCAAAACCCTAAACCCTTTATTTTAAACAAACAAAAATATCTCATGAAAAATATTTTAAAACATATGGTTCTTACAAATTAACATCGGATGACCGACTTCTTACTAACAAACAAAAATATCTCATGGAAAGAATCCAACTTTTAAGCCATCGGATGATCGACTTCTTGGAAATCCTAGGTATTGTTGCTTGAGAGAATTTAAGAGAGGTTATGAAAGTATTTTAGTATGTTAACAATCCTAATGGGTTCCATAATAGGGTTTAGGTCGTGGGTTACAATTAGGGCAGAGGGTAAATGTCAAAAGTAGCCTTAATGAAAAGACTACAAATTATTGCAAGTGACTATGGGTGACTATATGACTCATGTAGACACATACAAGTCATCACAATTAGTCGTAGTCAAGATAGAACCACCAGGGGCCCATATTAGTCTAGATATAATTCATGCCACTAAGCCTGAATACTTAGTTAATATATTCTAAAATGGCACTAAGCCTGAATACTTAGTAAATATGTTCTAAGTCTGGGATCCCTAACAAGCTTGAAGGACTTGTTTAAGCTAGAAATTTTGTGGGGTATTACAATATCTCCGCCTTGAGAACATTCATCCTTGAATACGACTGACTAAGTTGAGAGGACTGGTAGATTAAACTTACTTAATGAACAAAAATACCTGAAACATAATCATCTGACTGGCGTTACTTATATACTGAATTTTATACAGAATATGTATATCAGATGCATGAGTGCATGACTGAGTTGATTAATGAATGCTTGACTGGGATTCCGATAAGTTGAGTTTCTCATACTAAACATGCAAATCTAATGCATGTATACATGAATAAACTGACTCATGAGCGTATGGTCATATATAAAATGGTAACTGATACTAAGCTTGTAGTGGAAAATCTGAGCATGAAACTGAATAAGCTTAAGGCAAAACTATTACTTAAACTGAAAAATACTGATGAACCCAAGATCATTTTTGGAGTATGTATGAATGGGAACATGAGAACATGACTATGACTAGAATGTGATACATGAACGAAATATCATGAACGGAATTGATCCCCGTTGAATACATGGCTTACGTCTAAGATTGAGACTTGAGGGTCAACTTATGAGTACCCACTACTCCAAACTAGATTCATTACGTAAAGAGAACTGGGATGTTTAGGACATAAAAGTTTGGGGTTATAGTGTATCTAACCCTTGGAACATTATGTCCCCTGAAGAATACTCACTTGGCTGAGATACTGAGGAAAACTGGGGCGATACACAAGGCACTGACAAACTGAATCATGACTGAATATTTGGGGCAAGAAACTAAAATATGATACATGAACTAAGATAAACACGTAACTACCTTGTTGGTATATCTTAGAATACTTTCATTCATGAGACTTCAAATAGTGTGACTAGATGAAAAGATGGAAAACCACAGCACACAATTTTTTTTGTCTATTTGCTAAACTGAATTACTAGCTTTACAAACTAACTCATACTAAAAACTTATTATCAACTAGAGTTTTTCTCTGACACTCTTTTTATTGAGTTGGCAGCAACTTTAGGGAGCAAAGAAAGCTTGGCATTGTCTAAATAAAACATCTCAATGTTGCTAGAATTCTGTAATATGAGGTGAGGCCTACGAATTATCATCTAAAATAGAGTGACTAAGACTTATGCATTGCAACTACAAATTTTTAAGTTTAGACATATCCCTTGAATACTTTCTCAGCTATACTCTCTACCTTAGTACGACACTTCACTTGGGACTACTGAAAAAAATTTGCATGGGCACTACGCACGAATGCATAAGCATACCAACTTATCTGATTAATTTAATGACTGATAGTTGAATACTGGGTCAGCAAGACTGAACTATACTTAGTCTGAATAACTAGACTGAAACTATAGAGTATCATGTATACGAGGTAAGGAATGACTAGGTAATATGAGATAACTGAGTATGAGTTCATGAAAAACTATACTATCTGAGAATACAAGACCTAACGTATAACATGGTTCTAAAATATTTTGTAAACTGTAGTACTGAAATACTAATAACTGAGTAACTAATAAACGTATGCTATGGTTAAGAAAACCTGAAACAGGACTGAGTTTATTATATGATCACTATAACTAAGACTATAACTGAGACTACAATTTAGATGGTAATTAGGACTGAACATACTATAAGGCGTGAGTGCAGATGTCATGAGCTACATGACCTGAGTTTGGAGTTTCTATGTTCATGGAACATGATTTGTACTACTGAGTGAACTCAAACTCCTCATACTAAGAACTAGAAATGCATATGATTCTATCGAAAGTGCATGAATATAAGCTGTATTCATAGAGCTAAGATGTAAAACATGTATAGGTATTGTGATGACAAAAGTACAAACCTTTGCACTGAGGCAAAGATGGGTTGGGCATCATTCCCACGCATTACTTTTCTACACATACTAAAATTACTATAGATATCTGGAAGCCTGACTTCCTGAGATATCATAACCGGACAGTTCCTGTATACCCGTCGAGGTATGATAGACTGACCTAATGGGGTGGAGGCTGGGAAGGGTTTTATTAATATTTGGTCTGACTTTAAAGTTAGTTGCTATGCAAAGATTTATAAAATACAAAGAAGCTCCTGAATCTGATAAGACATAAATATATAAATAGGAGGTCTATAACGTACCAGTGAGCGCATCAGGGGAACTTTCCCAATCTTGCCTAGACTGAAGTACATAAAAACTATTTAGGCACTGCCCATTGGCAGCATTGGAAGTGGCACCCTACTGATTTGGGCGATTGGAATGAGCTGAAGGACCACTGTGCTGACTTTGTAGACAAGCCTTAGGATAGTCTCAGACTCTATGACCTGACTTGCCATATCAAAAACACATATCACTGTTGACTTTACACACACCCTTATGATTCTCACCACATTATTCATGAAGTATATTAGACTAGGATTTTTATTAGAGCTCATGCTTAATCGCACGACATAAATACTGAAAGAAGGGAAACTTTTCCTAAAACATCTTGTAACCTCCTATCCATAAGTGTGGCACGCAACACACCTATATATAAGACTCTACTAGATTTAGCTTTCAGAATTCCTAGGACACTATTGAGCCTTAGGCTCTGATACCAACTTTGTAACTCCCTGAATCTAAACCCCAGATACTACACGATGCTCATAATCTCGAAGGACCACAAGCTAACCTATGACTTGTACCTGCTATAATAACTGAATAACAATAATACTGAAATATAAAAAAAGTAGGCAAACAATGGGCCATAAGGTTCAATACTGTACATAATACTGAAATGGTATAACAATACCAAAACTGAACATCGATACAGAAAACTAAACAACTATTTGAAAATACTCTAGTATGGAAAGCTTCTAAGTTGTTTGAACTATAGAGTTGATAGGACAAGTCCCCAACTAACTTCAACTACTAAAAATAATACTGAAATATGGAAAAAAACTATGTCCTCAAACTATGAGGACTTATCACTATGCTGACTACTAAAATCTGAACTACTAAGGGTGCTGAGGAGCCCGTGCATCTGAACGTATGATATAAGACATTATAGCAAAAAATAAAAGCATGTGTCAGTACTTTGAATGTACTCGTATGATTAGTGAGGTGGGCTGAAATGCATATTTTCATATGCATGAACAATACCAACTAATAACATGAGTAAGACTAAATAAGAGTACATGCATGAATACGTTTACTGTAACTGAGATCGTGATAACACTGAATACTAGATCTGAATATTGATTAACTAATATCTGAGTTTACTAATACTAAAATACTGATAACTGAATGACTGTATCTGACAGCCTTAATTTTGTGGAACTATACTGAGTTTCGTACAAAGCTAAGTGACTGTGACTAACAGTACTGAATTTGCAGAACATAACTGAGGACTGAATCTAAAACTAAGACAGTGAAAGGTAATTATCTAATTGACATACCCCTTCTCTAACTAATTTAGGGTACAACCTATAACCCTGGTTAGAAGGGTGTTAATACCGTGCCACAAGTAAGGACAAGTTATGAGTTAGCCCTCTCTAACAAAAAGCTCTTCCATCAGCCCTTGCAGGTAGGAAAACTCAATTAAGGTATATCAACCCCAGTCTAGCAGGGAGATATCTCAACTTACGTTGGCTATGTAGTTCTAAAATGCAAGGATTACTTCTATGGACCATACCCTCTACTTGCAGGTGAGCCCCCATCCTTGGGTTCACTCGGTGCTAATTCCTACTCCCAACTGAATAGATACTAAATTGATTTCTAGTCTGTACTAGACTGGCCTAAATTTTTACTGATATTACTATTTTTCTAAACTAAACTAAGTACACTGAGTTCCGTGGACTGACAGAATAACTACTGTATGCTATTAACTGACCGAGTCTACTGAGATCTGATCTGAGTACTGTGACTGAATTATGAACACTACTGAGATTTCTTGGATTTTTATAACTGGCTGAGTTCAACTGATCGAGTCACTACTGAGATTACTTTGTAACTAACACTAGCTCTAAGTAAATAACTAAATCATTGGGTATTAAATGCTCTCAGGACTCAATAGCATGAAAATAAAGAATCATATGATGTTTCATAGAATAAGCCTACACATTGAATTCATAATGCATCTATATAGACATCTTATCAAATTCTTGCATGGTATAACTTGCTAATAAACTAGCATGACATAATTTATTTCCCTTATTAACTTACATGAACAAATCATCAAGCACTTAGTGATCATACATATGCACATAACACTAAACAACAAGTAGACATCATAATTCAAATCCTCATTGACAATTTCAAGGGTTTTACATGGATCATCATGATATTACATACATATCAATTAAAGTCACATGAAATGTATCATAAAATAAGGATTAGAATCCCAATTAATTATTATAAATATGAACATAATAATACCCAACATGGAATGCATAAAATCCATAAACTTGAAGTTTAAAAATAGTTTCTAGACTCCAAGGATGGAAGGACCCTTGGATTAGTTGATGAATTTGTGAAATTTAATGGTGAGTTCTTGAGTACTTGATTTAAATTTGAACACCTAGGATTCTTGTTTGTGGGAAATTTGTGAAAGAATGAATTTAATTGCTCTCCAAATGGTTTAATTTCGCATTTTGGGGGATGAAAGGTATGGGAAAAGACCTAATTAACCCTGAGGATGCGGCCTTTTAATGCATGTAAACTATGTTACCGACGCATAGGCTGACGCGTTGCGTTATTGGCATCAATGCTATAGCCAACGCACTACTTCGAGTCTATATTATTTCAATAGAATTTGCACTCAAGCTAGGGAAAAACTATCTTATCGGTGTGATGGTCGATGAAATGCATTAAGATCACATTGACCCACTATTTGGGGCACTCAGACATGGTCTAAACGAGGTTAAAAAAAATTAGAAACTTGTTTGGGAACCTCTAATGGCATTCCTGATCATGAATTAACTCAAATATCAATATTTAAAGGATGTAAAGGTCATAAAATAAGATTTCAAACTTTCAAAGGCTAAAATGGCACTAAGCCTGAATACTTAGTTAATATATTCTAAGTTTGGGACCTCTAACACGCTTAAAGGACTAGTTTAAGCTAGAAATTTTATGGGGTCTTATATTCCACCAAGTGTTTGATTAAATTCCTAAATCAATTCCTTAATTGTTTTAACATATTCTAAGGGCATGATCAAACATCTTGGGACTATGTTCCAGTTAAAAATGTAAATTTTTTTTGGAACACAAATGGGCATTAAAATTAGAAGTTTTGAATTTTTATAATTCTTATTGATCATGCTTCAGTTACCACGATCGCAGTCACAAAAAAATAATCATGTTAATAAAAATATGGCTCAGGGGCTTGTGATTGCGGTATCAGAGGGTGGTTTAATCTAAGATAAAAAAGAATCTTTCAAGTCCATTTCTTGTCCAAAAATTTCCAAGACACCATCCCATCAGCTTAATTAAATAAAATAGCATGGTTTTTATATGTAAATATTTATAATTAATGCTTTTGTGTTATTCTCAAGTTTTTTAAGGCTAAAGATGGGAGATTTTGACCAAACTCGCTTCATGGCTCCGGAGTAGCAAACATTATACAATGCTGACCTCTCAAAGACAAAGCTACTTCTGGAAAGAGGCATAAACTTTGATATGGTACCAAAGAAGCTCCGACATTCCATGAAAAACTTATAGCCACAGGGTGGAGATGTTTTTCCTCAGATCTATTTAGGGCAAATGAACATTGTGTAAAGGAATTCTATGCTAACATCATCATTGTATCATTCTTCAAACTAGTTGTAAGGATCTAGGAGAAGAATGTTCACATTGGGTGTGAACAAATAAATGACATATATGGGCTACTAGATATGGACGTGGACCAATTCGAGGCAAATGGGAGTGAATTGAAAAGTTGGTTGGTTGAAACGTTGTGTCCTAGTAGAGAGGTCCATTGGGTTGTCACAAAAATAGGAATATCATTACATTATTTAATGACTGAGGTGAGGATATAGTTATCCATTATTTGTTTTTAGGTTTCCCCATGCACTCACATACCCTATGTTCCAAATGTTTAAGCCCAGATTGTTGCATGTATCTTAGACAACATTCTTTTAAATAATGGACCGCTTTTGCTTTCTAACATGAGGTATTTCAAGTCCGAGGTGGATTCTTATTCTTATTTCCTTCTTTGATTACAAAGCTCTGCCGGAGATCTGGGTTTATAGAGTATCTCGGGGATACATGGGTGAGTCCAAAAAAACCCATTTATGATCTCAAGATTCAAGGTGAAGGTGCACATGGTAAGAACTAGATGAGGAATATCAAATTATGAATTTGACATATGAGGATGTATACTCTTGCAGGCCATCAATAGAAGGGTCATTTTAGCATATCTCAATTAAGATGAAGGCGATAAAGGAGATTGTTTCTGATGATAGGCGGATTTACACGCCTATATCAATATATTTTGCCCATATTTTAGCCTAGTTTTGAGAACGAATTATCTATTTCATGCACTTTTAGTCCTTTTTCCTGTAAATGAGCTAACAAACATGATTAGGAAAGTTTCAGGTATAAATGATGCAAAATACAACATTTTATGGCTTACTTGACGCAAAAGAAAGCTCACAAACGAAGTAGAAGGGAGCTGGACGCCTAAGGACCAAATCTGCTGCATGGAAAATCTGTCCCAGGCTAAAACAGTATTTCTGAAGACTTTGGGGACTTACAAACACAAAGCTGGATTTTTACAAAGATACATTAACCTAATACAATTAGGTTATGTATTTCACTATTCTATTTTAATTATGATATTGTAACCTTACCCTAGTACATTTGGGTCAAGGATTTCATTAGTATAGTAGGATTTGGCTATATATTTCATTAGCTTAGTAGGAGTAGGATAGGAGTATTATAAATACCCTATCATGTTAGAGATTTTTATTCATTCTTCACTTAATTCAACAATTAATTTTCTTCCATCCCTCTCATCTTCCACCATAAACACTTCTAATCTACTCTTCTATTCTTAAATTCCACAACAAGAGAATCGTTACTTGCTAGGGAATCACCAAAACCACACGCCTATCACCTACTTCTTACGCCATCAACCATGCAAATCATGATATCCTTCGCATTCATGGGTAACTAAACCTCTTAGTTGGGGTTATGGAAGCCGAATGAGTTACTATCTATTGCTGTGAGTTTGTGAGTGCAAGACACGTATATTGCTTATATCATTATTCTCTTCATCTTAATCTACATTCTTTGCGGTTGCAAACACAAGAATACGCTAGTCTAACATTTAACTTGTTCGCGAGAAAGGTTATTTTTCTGGAAAAGAGATAGTGTCAAGGTAGTAGGACACCCTTTCCTATTAAAAAGCTAGTGCCGTAACTGGACTAACCTCTTGGAGAATTCGTACCGTTAGACACACTTTAAGCTCGCGAGAGTTAAAGTGAAATAGTCCTTGTTTAGGTCGCGAGACGCTTGGATTTACCATCGACTACAATTCTCTGTAAGCAATTGCATGTCAAGACTCTACACACTCATAGCCGATAGAGACGTATACCTCAGAAGGTGGACATAACCCCAACGCTTCAATTCTCATTGTTTACAACTTACGTGACAATCTTTCTCTTTTACTTTGCTATTTTCAGCTTTTATTTCATTACTTTGGTTACATATTAAAATTCGCCCCTTCTTACGAGACTTGCACCAAAAGTCTCTTAATTTTGCTTACTTGTTGACCAAGCTATTCCCTATGGGATCGACACCCAACCCAGGTTGGGTTCTATATTTGATAAACGACCGCTTTACACTCCTACGAGAGCTATAGATTGAGCGTTATCAAAAATTGGCATCGTTACCGGGGAATACGAGTGTCAATCAAGTTCGTGATAATTACTAGACCCTTTGGTCAAAGATTCTCATACTTTTACGTTTAGTTTTTGTTTTTGTTTTTTGCAGGTTTTTCTTTTAGTGCATGCCCCATACTAGAAGTTCTGGTCAACCGTTATTACCAATCAATCCGGAACCACAACGAATTAGAAGAATAGAAGCACAAGATGAAATCGACAGGATGGCTGCTCAACTCGAGCAAGCAAGATTAACTGCTCTTGCCGCTGCTCAAGTCCAACAACAAAACATTGATAATCCTGGGCGAGCAACAAATCCTGACGAAGAAGATTTAGGTGATGACGAGTTACTACACCCTAGGCGTGATGCTGAAATTATAACACCTGCCAATCGAAGAGGTCGACAAGCTCGGTATAGGTATGACCGCCAACCTTTGCAACCAGCTTTCGACGATGATGATGATGATCTTGATGGTGCCGGAGCCACTGGAGCTATAATTCCACCACCATTAGCGCCCGAAGCCAAATTCAACATCACTAGCACCATGATTCAGTTATTGCAACTCAAGGGGTTATTTGGAGGACTAGCAGGCGATGATCCGAATATGCATCTCATCAACTTTATTTCTACATGCAAGTCTTTTAACAATCCTGGTGTTGGTCAGAATACTATTCAATTACGTCTATTTCCATTGTCTCTGTCTGGGGAGGTAACACTATGGTTGAATGGGCTGACTCCTGATTCAATTACAAATTGGAGGCAATTGAGAGACGCTTTCCTAGAAAGATTCTTTCCGCCATCCAAGAGGGCTCAATTGAGAGATGAAATCAGCAACTTTCGTCAGCTTCCCTCTGAAGCTCTTCATGAAACATGGGAGAGGTTCAAGACAAAGCTAGCGAGATGACCAAACCATCACATGACTAATGTTCACCTTATGGAGATCTTGTATAGAGCCTTGAATTCAATAACTAAACCAGTGGTGGACAACGCAGATGGAGGTTCTTTCATGGACCTCACCTTTGGTCAAGCAAGTAATATGCTAGATCGCATGACAAAGCAAAGTAGAGCTTGGCATACTAGGGATTCTGAGGTAGAAAGCCCCACTTTATCTATTGGCATGACTGCAGACCAACGAAGAAGAGAAGAAGAACGTGAGCAAGACATGGCGCACATGAAAACACAATTGGATCTTCTGACAAAGCACTTATTATCAGGGAAGGCCGAAAAAGTGAAAGCTGTAGCACTAAAAGGAAGAGACGAATCTGATTCTGAAGAGGAGGCCAACTACTTGAACAATCAGGGGGGTTTCCATGGGAATGCCCAAGGAAACCAAGGTCGGAACTATTATGATAAATCTGGAAGCAAAGACCAAGGTAGTTGGAAGAAAAATAATGAAAAGAGTGGTTTGTACGTTCCCCTTGGTAAACGTGATACCACTACATCTAATTCTATGGAAGACATAATGGCTAAGTTATTGAAAGGAGTGGAAGCAACGAGCGCGGGAGTTAAGGAGGTGATTGATTATTTGTCCTCCATGAAGAAACTAGTTGATTCTCATTCCACTTCTATCAAGCAAATAGAGCAGCAATTGAGCCAACTTTCAGTAGCATTCAATCAAAGAAAGGCTGGCACCTTACCGAGCGATACTGTGCAAAACCCAAGGAATGATGGGTCATGCATGGCCATCACTACCAGAAGTGGTAAGGTGCTGGAAACTTCAGCAAAAGGCAAGAAAGTGGTTGACGTAGCAGCAGATATTGATGCCACACCTAGTGACGTTACAAGAGAAGAAGCCACAACAACTACTTCAAACGTCAAGGATGTTTTACCTAGTGGCGTGCAGCCTGAAAAAAATAATAAACGGAAGCAAGAGGAGAAGAAATCCATGGAGAGAAAACTTTCATACCCACCACCACCTTTTCCACAAAGATTGAAGAAGGTGGCCGATGACACTAAGTTCAGCAAATTTATGACTATATTGAAGCAGCTGACCATTAATGTCCCATTGGTAGAGGCACTTGAACAAATGCCTGGGTATGCGATGTTTATGAAAGATCTTTTGACTAAGAAGAGGGCAGCAAGTTATGAGCTGAAAGATGATGTGCATCATTGTAGTGCAATTGCTACCCGATCGATAGTTCAGAAGAAGGCCGACCCCGGAGCTTTCACGATTCCTTGCACCGTCGGATCTTTGGACTTTGCTAAAGCATTGTGTGACTTAGGAGCCAGCATCAACTTGATGCCATTATCGATCTACAAGAAGTTGGGGTTAGGAGATCCTACACCAACTAATATGAGGCTTGTTATGGCAGATAGGTCGGTAAAACGACCGGTTGGTATTTATGCGATGTCTTGGTAAAGGTTTCTTCATTTATCTTTCCAGCAGACTTTGTCATCTTGGATTGTGAAGCAGATTCAGAGGTTCCCATAATCTTGGGACGCCCTTTCCTTGCTACGGGAAGTGTGCTCATAGATTTGAGAGCTAATGAACTCTCATTCCGAATCAATGACGAAGTGGTTCGTTTTGACGTTTGCAAATCAATGAAGCAACCCAAAGATCTGAGTGTATTTTCTGTGGCTGATGTTGTCATTGATGACGAGGAAGAACGACTTGAAGAAGAATAAATTCTTGATAATCCTTTGGAGGTTTCGCTCATGAAAGGAGAGAATGAGGATGCTGAAATTTCTGAAGAAGCTATTTGTGCTCTATCGGGATTAGGAACATATCGTTATACTCCAAAGAAGCTGGATCTTGATGTCAAGAATCGACCCACACCACCAGCTAAGCCATATATTGAAGAGCCACCCACGTTAGAATTGAAGGAGCTGCCAAGCCATTTGAAGTACGTATTCTTAGGAAGGGGAAATACTCTTCCAGTCATAGTGGCAGCCGATTTGGGTAAGCAACAAGTTGCAGCTCTTATTGCAACCCTACGCAAGTATATTAGAGCCATTGGATGGACCATTGCGGATATTATTGGTATACCACCTGGGATTTGCTCTCATAAAATTCAGCTTCAAGAAAAGTGCACACCCACCATTGAACATCAAAGACGTCTAAACCCACCAATGCAAGAAGTGGTGAAGAAGGAGATTATCAAGTGGTTAGACGCAGGAGTCGTGTATCCTATTTCGGATAGTACATGGGTAAGCCCAGTACAATGTGTTCCCAAGAAAGGAGGCATGACCGTGGTCGCGTATGCAAAGAATGAACTTATTCCACTCAGGCCCGTTACTGGATGGAGAGTATGCATGGACTACCGCAAGCTAAATTCTTGGACGCTCAAGGATCACTTCCCCATGCCATTTATGGACCAAATGCTAGATCTATTAGCGGGGAAAGGATGGTTTTTCTTTTCGGATGGTTATTCAGGTTATAATCAGATTTGTATTGCACCTGAAGACCAAGAGAAGACAACGTTTACATGCCCATATGGTACGTTTGCCTTCAAACGCATGCCATTCGGGTTGTGTAATGCACCAGCCACCTTTCAACATTGTATGATGTCCATTTTCTCTGATATGGTTGAAGACACTTTGGAGGTATTTATGGATGACTTTTCAGTTGTTGGTGAGTCTTTTGAAGCATGTTTGGCAAACTTGAGCATGGCATTGCAAAGATGTGTAGAGTTCAACCTTGTGCTGAATTGGGAGAAGTGCCACTTCATGGTAAAGGAAGGAATCGTTCTTGGGCACAAGATCTCCGATAGAGGAATAGAGGTTGATCGTGCAAAAATAGAGGTAATCGAGAAGCTACCACCTCCAATTTTGGTGAAGGGAGTTCGTAGTTTTCTTGGCCATGCTGGATTTTATCGTAGATTCATCAAAGATTTCTCCAAAATTTCTAGTCCATTGTGCAAACTACTGGAGAAAGATGTGAAGTTTGACTTTAATGACGATTGCTTAAAGGCATTCGAATGCCTTAAAGGAAAACTCATTGAAGCCCCTATCATGGTAGCACCAGATTGAACGCTCCCGTTCGAAGTCATGTGTGATGCTAGTGGTGTAGCCATTGGTGCTGTTCTTGGACAAAGAAAGGAGAATCTATTTCATCCTATCTACTATGCGAGTAAGGTCCTAAATGAAGCCCAAAGGAACTACACTGTTACTGAACAAGAGCTCCTAGCGGTTGTGTATGCGTTTGAGAAGTTTCGTGCCTATCTATTGGGTACTAAGGTGATCGTTCATACAGACCATGCAACTCTTAGGTATCTAATGACGAAGAAGGATGCAAAACCAAGGCTGATTCGATGGGTATTGCTGCTGCAAGAGTTTGATTTCGAAGTCAAAGATAGAAGAGGTTGCGAGAACCAAGTGGCTAATCACCTATCTAGACTTGAGAATGAGTATGTGGCGCAACCAGAAAATCAGATTGATGATGCATTCCCTGACGAGGAGATACTAGCGACAACAATGGAGACATTACCATGGTATGCCGACTTTGCAAATTTCGTGGTGAGTAATGTGTTACCTTCCAATTTATCTTACCACCAAAGGAGGAACTTTATGCATGACGTTCAGCACTACTATTGGGATGAGCCTTATTTGTTTCGAAGATGCGCGGATGGTATCATTCGACGATGTATATCCCATGAAGAAGTGCCTACTATATTGGAAGCATGCCACACTTCGCAAGTTGGAGGACATCATGCAGGGAATCGAACGGCAAAGAAAGTCTTGCAAAGTGGTTATTATTGGCCTACAATATTCAGAGATGCACACGACTATGTAAGAAGGTGGGACCATTCATGAATTCGTTTGGAATGAAGTACATCTTGGTTGCTGTGGATTATGTGTCAAAATGGGTTGAAGCTGTAGCATTGGCCGACAACGAAGGAAAGCGTGTTGTAGCATTTTTAAAGAAGAATATCTTCTCTCGCTTTGGAGTACCTCGTACTATAATAAGTGATGGAGGATCTCACTTTTGCAACAAGCTATTCAAATCTGTATTGGCCAAGTATGGAGTCAAGCAACACAAGGTAGCTACGCCTTATCATCCCCAAACCAGTGGACAAGTTGAGGTTTCCAACCGCGAGATCAAGTAAATCCTTGCCAAGACAGTTAATGCGAATAGGAAGGACTGGTCTCGAAAGCTAGATGATGCACTATGGGCGTATAGGACTGCATTCAAGACACCTATTGGCATGTCACCTTATCAACTAGTTTATGGGAAGTCTTTTCATCTACCCATCGAGCTTGAATACAAGGCATTGTGGGCATTGAAGCACTTGAATCTGAATTGGGATAATGTGAAGAACCTGAGGTTGGAGCAGCTGAACGAACTAGATGAATTTCGTCTCCATGCATATGAAAGATCAGATTTATACAAGGAGCGGATGAAGAAGTATCATGATCAGCGGATTGTTCGACGAAACTTCCAAAAATGTGACATGGTACTACTCTTTAACTCCAGACTCAAGCTCTTCCCAGGTAAGTTAAAATGAAAGTGGTCTGGTCCATTTAAAGTCATCCAAGTCTACTCGTCTGGAGTAGTCGAATTGGAAGATAATGATGGTGTTGTCTTCAAAGTGAATGGCCAACGTGTTAAGCCATATATCGGTCCTCTTGACTCGATGAATGACAAGGCCATCACTTATCTCGACGAAGTCTAAGTACTCGAGATTACTACGTCGAGCCACGACAATAAATAAGGCGCTATATGGGAGGCAACCCATCGTTTTATTGTTTTATTGTTTTGTCGTTTTATCGTTTTATCGTTTCGTCGTTTTAGTAGTTTTTCTTTTTGATAAATGAAAATTCAAAAAAATAAGAGTCGTGCCACGACAAAAACTAAGGCGCTTAGTGGGAGGCAACCCATCGTACTAATCGTTTTCATTTTGTTTTGAGCAAATATAGGTGCAAGAAGTATGCGACGAGGAGATTGATCTCCATCGAAAATTTGGACGCATTGTATGGTAAAATCGGTAAGTTAGGAATAGTGATGCATAAGGCGATGAATTGAGCCTTTCTCATGTCAAAATAGGCTTCGAGAAAGGCTAGGACTTGGTAAAAATAAGCCACGAACGATGCACAACCTATTCTATAGCCGAAGGACTCGAAATCTAGTGTGCTATACACTATGCGCCGTCTATTCCTAGGTATGCTTTTGACTATGCGCTGCCTATGCTATGGCATTTGGTCTCAGTATCTCATGTGCCATAGCCTATGCGGCGCATATGTCTACAGATGCCATAGACTATGCGACGCATATGTCCCATTATGCCATAGACAATGCGCCGCATATGTCATTGATATGCCGAGTGATATGCGCCGCATATGTGGTGTTCTTGTCCCCAAATCCGATTGTAAATGGGTCATAACCTGACCCATACTCTTCCTATATAAAGGGGACTTAGTTTTATAACACAACCACATTAGAAACAACCCTAAAGGCGCCGCATAACCCTCCAAATCTTCTCAAAATTTTCTTCTTTTGCTTTTCCAATTCACAACAACTTCTCCACAAGCTTCAAGCAAGTAAGTACTCTCTTATTCTTTATCTAATTATCGTAAGTACTATGTTGCTATGCTAAATCATGTGGGATTGGTAGGTGATGTTCATGTGTTTGGATTATTGTTGCAAAATCATGTGAGTGAATATATATGTAGGGAATTCTTGACTTGTTTCCGACTTGAATTTTGTTTCAAAAGCATTGTTATGATATTTGCTGAATATATATGGCTATGAATATTGCTTAAGAGTGTTGTTTGGATGCTTACATAATAGACTATCCCTGCCATCGGGATAAGATTATAGTGCCTATCGACTTAGGAGGTTGTGCTTGTTGTACGAATAACGATTCCATGTGGTAACCCCTATGTCATAGTGTTGCTATATCCACCATGAAAGTAGTCCACTGGCTGCAAATAAGTGATGCAATGCTGATTTTCTTGTCGGAATACAATCCTAAAACGTATGTCGACGAAATCTGAGTACTCGACCACTTTCACTTCATTGATTTGTGCTAACGAAACTAAGTGTGGGGTGGTACCCCTAGTGCTTTCATATAGATTGTATCAAGTGAGATTGTGCTGCAACTAACATTATTTCTAGTCTCAGGTACAATGGCACCTAAAGCGAGGCAAGGCAAGAAGAAGGCTACCACGTCCCAAAAGGGCAAAAAGAGAAGTCGAAAAGACCAAGGAGAATCATCCTCAGAGCACCTACCACGCAGAATGTTCGGAATAAAATGGGTCTTTGAAGAAGAAGCCAAAGCATGGTACAGCAGCAACAAAGAAAGGAAATATGTGCATGTCGACTTGATCAACAAGGAGACCTTATCAAAGAAAGAGCCGCGTATGTTGGCAAAAATAATGGCTTTGAAGCTGGATTTCATCTTTCGCGACATGGGAGAGTGCAATCTTGACTTAACAAGAGAGTTTTATGCCAACTGGTCGCCGAACACAACAGGCAATGAAGTCAAAATTAGGGGCCAAGTGTTACATCTTACAGCGGATTGGATCAACTCTTTTCTTGGCTTACCTTCGGTCGACACTGCACCATTTAAAGAGCTGTACAGCAGGCCTCCTTACAGAGCAATACAACACACGCTTTGTGGAAGCAGATCGATGGCAAGATGGGGCAGACATAAGGAAACAGGCCATCACAATACCTTCCCCTATGCTCCACAAAATAGGGAAGCAAGAATCTGAATGCGTATTGTCAACTCATGTCTTATTCCTGGGATGCAGTACACCAAGATATCGAGAGATAGAGTGTGTTTGGTCTATGCTTTGATGACGAATGTCCCTATCAACTTTGGGGCAATCATTCGATCTACCATGAGGAAGGCCAGACTCCACAAAAGGTCCCATTTCACATTCGGCAATTTGTTGACAGCAATGTTGCGGAAGGAGGATGTCGAAGAGGAACTAGCTGACCACAAACTCCCACATAACCCAAAGAAGGTTGACCTCACCAAGGTCAAAGATGCTGAAACATCTCATGGAGTCAACCTTACTACTGCGGAGAGACATGCTCGTGATGAGAGTTTCTTCCGTCATCTCTATAGCATGACATGATTTACTATGATGAGTGGTGGACGTATTCCAACCGCTGAAGAGCTCCAACAGCTGGACCACGACTACCCAATGAACATGCATGCCCGGGAGATGTGTGGAGTGGGCGTATATTTTGAGGAACCTCTAGACGATGACGTGCCGACTGATGGTGATCGACGCTTGCCTGATTCTGATGATGAGGAAAACTCTGACGACGACTCTTATGATGATTCCGACGAAGGGGGTATGAACCCCGACATTGATGAAGGGTCCGACTAACCAGGTTCTTCGCATTTATTTTCCACTGAGGGCAGTGTCCCGTCTAAGTGTGGGGTGGCAGAATCGCATGCTATACTTCTTTGTTTACACCTATGTTTGTATGTTTGTTTGTTTACTTTGAGCGCATTTTTTTTTGTTTTTGTTTTTTTTTTGTTTTTCGTTTGACGTTTTTTTAGTTTTTTTTAGGAGTAAATTTTTCTAGCTTCGCATGAAACTATTTTTGATAGGCAGCATGAGATTATAACAAGAGTATGTGCTACAATTATGACTATTGAGACGTTTAGGCTCTAGTTGTGACTCATTATGTGATATTGTGTGATTCAATTCCTTCAATTGTTGGGACGAGAGTCTATATTACTTCCAATCAAGTCGACCATGTGCCTTGTGTGTGTGAGATAATAGTATATTCTATGTTTGTGGCTGATGCTAGAACTTGCCTGGTATGTATGCAAAGCGAAAATAAGGAATGTAAGTTTAGGATATGATTTAGGCATTTCTTTGGCAACCTATACATTTTTACCTTCAGTTTTACGTATCCATGAACATCATCCTAGTTAACCCTTTTTGAGCCTTTAGCCTATTTCTTTGACAACCTTGTATGTAAGCCTAATCCATTTCTTTCAAGACCATAATTTGATCCAAAATCCTGAGTGCTTTAAAGTGAAAAAGCCATGTGACAACATAAGAGGAAATTGGGTGAGTATAATGCTTTAAATTGTAATGGTGCTTGAATGTGCTATGAAAAAGAAAGTGCTATCATAAGAGGTATGTTGTGAAAAGAAAAAGGAAAAGAAAGTTGAAAATTAAGTAGTGCTTGAAATTGAAAAACAAATAGGATAACAAGGGTGGTAGAATAAAAGAGTGAAGAAAGGTTGAAAGAAAAAAGTGTCATTGATACAATGTGATGTATTAAAGCGCTTAGGAACCTAGTCACTATTCTTGGCCAAAATAGTCCTACCCATCCCTTAGCCTACATTACAACCATTAAAAGACCTACTTGATCCTAATCTTAACATTCCGACATTTAGTAGAGTACTACATTAAAGGCAAGCCTATGGTATTTAGTTGCTACATATGAATTTTTTGTGAGAGCGAGAGCAAGGACACTTTGATACCCATGTTTGAAAAATATGCTATACTTGTGAGTGATTATGGGTAATATATGGTGAGACACACATGGTTGATGAGTTTTGGATAGTTGTGTATGATTCTATGCACTTTAACGTTTGCATGCGAGTTGATCACCATCACGAGTCTATACTTGAGGTTAAATTGTTTTTACTTATAATCGGAAAGCTACTCTTTGTTGATAATTGTTGTGCTTATCTTGATAAATGTTTTGTGTTGTTGTTGTAAAAACCTCAAGTCGATGCTTAGAAGGACATGATATGTTGTTCGAGGACGAACAAAGCTCTAAGTGTGGGGTGTTGATGATAGGCGGATTTACATGCCTATATCAATATATTTTGCCCATATTTTAGCCTAGTTTTGAGAACTAATTATCTATTTCATGAACTTTTAGTCCTTTTTCCTGTAAATGAGCTAACAAACATGATTAGGAAAGTTTCAGGTATAAATGATGCAAAATACAGCATTTTATGGCTTACTTGACGCAAAACAAAGCTCACAAACGAAGTAGAAGGGAGTTGGACGCCTAAGGACCAAATCTGCTGCATGAAAAATCTGTCCCGGGCTAAAACAGCATTTCTGAAGACTTTGGGGACTTACAGACACAAAGCTGGATTTTTACAAAGATACATTAACCTAATACAATTAGGTTATGAATTTCACTATTCTATTTGGATTATGATATTGTAACCTTACCCTAGTACATTTGGATCAAGGATTTCATTAGTATAGTAGGATTTGACTATTTATTTCATTAGCTTAGTTGGAGTAGGATAGGAGTATTATAAATACCCTATCATGTTAGAGATTTTTATTCATTCTTCACTTAATTCAACAATTAATTTTCTTCCATCCCTCTCATCTTCCACCACAAAAACTTCTAATCTACTCTTCTATTCTTAAATTCCACAACAAGAGAATCGTTACTTGCTAGGGAATCACCAAAACCACACGCCTATCACCTACTTCTTATGCCATCAACCATGCAAATCGTGATATCCTTCGCATTCATGGGTAACTAAACCTCTTAGTTGGGGTTATGGAAGCCGAATGAGTTACTATCTATTGCTGTGAGTTTGTGAGTTCAAGACACGTATATTGCTTATATCATTATTCTCTTCATCTTAATCTACATTCTTTGCGGTTGCAAACGCAAGAATACGCCAGTCTAACATTTAACTTGTTCGCGAGAAAGGTTATTTGTCTGGAAAAGAGATAGTGTCAAGGTAGTAGGACACCCTTTCCTATTAAAAAGCTAGTGCCGTAACTGGACTAACCTCTTGGAGAATTCGTACCGTTAGACACACTTTAAGCTCGCGAGAGTTAAAGTGAAATAGTCCTTGTTTAGGTCGCGAGACGCTTGGATTTACCATCGACTACAATTCTCTGTAAGCAATTGCATGTCAAGACTCTACACACTCATAGCCGATAGAGACGTATACCTCAGAAGGTGGACATAACCCCAACGCTTCAATTCTCATTGTTTACAACTTACGTGACAATCTTTCTCTTTTACTTTGCTATTTTCAGCTTTTATTTCATTACTTTGGTTACATATTACAATTCCCCCCTTCTTACGAGACTTGCACCAAAAGTCTCTTAATTTTGCTTACTTCTTGACTAAGCTATTCCCTGTGGGATCGACACCCAACCCAGGTTGGGTTCTATATTTGACAAACGATAGCTTTACACTCCTACGAGAGCTGTAGATTGAGCGTTATCAGTTTCTCAGTTTTCTATAGGGCATAGAGGGTCATCTACTACTCTCTATTCGTATGTTGCACAGACTAACTATGAGTAGTTTTTTGAAAATAAGCATGAGCAGGGGACCACCATATGTTGGCTTGAGATAGCCTATACGTTCTTAGCACATTCGGATAGGGATCTCAAGGATTCTCATGATAAGATGAGAAAGAGGAAGTAGACCAAGGATAAATTCTTTACCAAGATATAGAAGGGGGTGAAGGGCCTATGGAAGGACCTAAAACCCAAAGAGAGGCTTCCATGTCCCATGGGGAAGAGTGATGATAAGGTCCTAGCTACATTATCATAATCAGATAATGTCAATATCGAGAGCGACGGTAGTGCTTGATGCAGTTACAGGGAGTACTCATTTCTTATGCTTTCTTAATTATGCAGTGAGGTCACTACAATCCTTTAGTTGGTTGTGCTCGTTTCCATATTAGCCGTAGTTATTTTATTTGACTGGTTTGTAGTATTGGGATATTTGTTTGGATGTGTACATTCTATTTTTTGGCTAATTGGATGATCATAATCTCATTTTGGGTTGGCATATTCGAGCACCTTGATGGTGCCTATATTTCATGGATTAGTTATCTATTTTTATATTTATATTTTTATTTTACTCAGATCTTATTTATGGTGATGTTGGATGAGCCTTTCCCTATGATAGATTGAGAGATGACATTCTTAAGAGAAAATTATCATGATTTGGTTTGGAGCTATAGATGCAAGGGAAGTCTAAGTACCTCTATCATTGGAGTTTTGGGATCACTCTTATACCTATAGTAAAGTATAAATAGCCATATGGTTTGACCTCATGAGAGACAAATATGAGACAACATCTTGGTTAAGTGCCATCAATAGCAAATTTTGCATGGTATAAATACAAATAAAACACCCCCTCTATCAAAGATCTCTTTTGAAAATCAAGGGCATGGATATGAATAATTTTTTAACAATGCTTTACCTCTTTTTGTGACTCCAAAGTCCTTAGTTTGTAGTACATCATAAATATCTTCTTTTGTCTCTAATAAGAAGTGCAATTGAGCCTCCTTTAAGAGTTTGCATGTAATATGCGGTGAGCATAGTTGTTCTACTTTCATGATTGATTCTATCATCTAGAACTTTCCCCATTAGTCTCTCATGGATAATTGGGGATTTTTTGGTTGGTGAAATGATTTTAGTTCTTTTTTGTGAACATAGGAACCCACTTTAGATAAAATAGATTACCCGTACATAGAATAGTATCCTTAGTCATCCATTTTGAGACTGCAAGCCTTTTTGGGCAACCACATTGCTGGTCTTGAACCATTTTAATTTTACCCCTTTTCGAACTCTACCCTCCTTTAACTTGAAATACAACTTGAGGACAAAAGCCTAAGTTAGGGGTGGCAAGTCTTGGAAGAGGTGACCTTAGGACATGGTATTGTATGTGGATGCCTAAAATCTAAGAAAATAGTGTAGGTGAAGAAGTGAAAAAGAAAGTAATCATCAAAAGAAAGAAAATCATAGTTTTGACAAAAGAAATAAATGAGAAGAATTTGCTTTCAAAGAGATGGGTGAATCATGGTAATAAAAGTAGGCATTTATGAAGTTTGAAACAAATAGATTGTCCCATAGTCCACAAAGTTTAATTGAATAGTGTGATATCAATATTCAAGCAGGGTTTTGTCACTTTATTCCCATATGATACTATACCCTTTCCCCGATCCTGCATTACAAGCTTTAAGAAGTCCTTCAAGATTTCAAACCAAGTGTATTCATAGAGTGGCAAATGAAAATAAGGGCAAGAATATGGTATGATATTTATTCACATTAAGAGATTCTTTGTGAGAGTAAGTGTTTGCACTCAAATCCCTTGTTGCACGATTGGTAATTCGGTGTGTGGGATTTTTATTTTTGTGAGAAGGCATCTAGACAAACTAAGGCAGGTGAAATTTTCATCATCTGAAAATGAGGCAAAGGAGTGTAGTTGAGTTTCTATCGATGGAGAATCACTTCTATAGAGCTAGTGATTGTTGTTCTTTAAAGTCTTTTACATCTTTTAGATGGTACTTTATGTTGAGAGGAATTGTGAGAATAACTTCAACCATGTGTGGGATCTACTTGGTGTTAATCAAGTTCAAAGTCATAATGACCATTTGGTTGTATAAATGGTTATAATTACAGTCTCATTGAGTAGAAATAATGTTGCTTGAGGAGAAGCAAAGATTTCAGTTGGGGGTGCTGATGAATAGTAAATTTTCCACTCATTGATGCCCAAATTCGTGTACACTACTATGGTTAAATGGTGTTAATGAGACAAATTAATGTTCTGAATGCACTAATTCCCATGATTTGTAGGTATAAAGTTAAGGGGAAGAAAAGATTTGAAGTGAGCTGAAAAGTGATCCTAAAGGGAAGAGTTAGCCAAAAAGTTGAAATTCAGGTGGCCCTCGGTACTGCGATCGTGATGCTCAGAGTCGCAATTGCAGTCAAGAAATCTGAGAAATAGATAAGCCTCTGTTATAACGAATGTGATCAAATGGTCGTTAACGCGATCGCGATCTAGTAAGAGTGATCATAATGGAACAAAAAATAGTCCAGGGGCAGATTCGTCATTTCAAGCATCCAACCCAAATCCTTCAAAGGGAAAAAACCGCTTCACATTAGATATTTCTCCTAACTAGAATTTAATTATTAGCATTATAAAAACCTACTAAATTGGGAAAGACTATTATAGATAATATTCCAAGTTATTTTTATTGTAATTAAAATTGAATTTGAGGATACCCTTTCTTTGCCTCTTCAATGGAAACTTTTAATGTAAATTAAAGCATATTCTTCCCTCAAACTTCATGAGTAACTAAACATCTATCTTGGGGTTATGTTGGACTAAGGTGAAAATATGTGTGGGTCTTGATTGTTAGTGTATATTCTTGGTGAATGATGTTGGGTTTCATGAATACTTGATTATCAAATTGGAATTTCTGGGTGAAAGCCCTAATTTTCACAAACCCGCATCATCTTTGAAAGAGGGATGTCGGTATTCTCTTAGATCTCATATCATCGTTGAATAAGGATATGGGTGAAAAGTATTTGAGAACAATAATTAGAGGTTAGGTTATTCCTTTACACTATCTTAGAAATAAGTATGGATTATGAATATGCTATGTCTTTTGCATCTTCCTAAACATAGGGGATGCCCAATTGAGGTTTTGGGTTGATTTGTTTGCCACACCAATAAGGTATTCAAAGGAATCCATGGGTAATATTTTTGCGTTTTGTTGAAAGACTAATATCAAAATACCTAATCTAGCCTACCCATTTATTCATTAATAAGAGTTTGGATTTGACTCTTATGTACTCATCCACTATCTGCCCGTAGGAAAGCATAATCCCAAGACTATTCTCTTATTAAAATTTGATCTATAAATTTTTCTCTTAATTGGTAGTTCAAGTACAATTTTTTCAAACAATCTTCCAAACCATACCCCCAAATTTCAATTTGTGTCTTACATTATATTTACATTGGGGGTAAATGCTTAGTAGCTTTCAACATACATAGGTTTTGAATACTAGTTACACGGCTCACGGATTTAACGCCTACTGAAGTTGGGTTATTATATTGACAATGATCATCCTACGCCAATACAATGGAATAGGTAAGTGTCACTAATATACTATGCTATTAGAATGTATTTCTCAGTTTGCCCCTTTTATCTATTGAGTACCCGTTGATTTGGCACTCATTTTATATATTTTTTATGCAGATTAGAGTACTAGTTTCTTCCATTGATTTAACATTCGTGCCGGGTTAATATCAAAGATTTGGTGAGCTCATGGAGTCGTAGTTATCGTTTTTCCTTATTTTAATCTTTGTCTAGTCATTTATCCTCAAGATGAATTGTATTTGACTATTTAGTACTCATAGTATATTTGAAGTAGCTCTTGTATAAACATTATAGAGTCTTGTGATGGTTGTTGAATTCCTATCTATCTATTAGGCATTTATGAGTGTATTCTTTAAATTTAAGTCTTTAATTGTTAATTTTTAGCTATTACGCCAGTTTTCACCAAGTTATCCCATTGCAACTAGTTCTACATTATTGTTTGGCTTACCTACTACTAAGAATGAGTAAGTGTCATCATGATTCTTAAATCGGGTCGTGATAAATTTGTATCAGAACTTATCTTTCATCGGTCTTTTTGGTATAAAAGTAAGTTTCTATTAGAGTTCCATAGATTGGAATGATTATGTCTTTTTAATATCTTTTGGAGGCTATAAGACATTCTTAGGAGTTATTCACTCCTTTCACTCATTTCGTGATAAGAGTTTATATTGGTTTCTAAAGTATTACTTTGATTTCACTCTTCATAGATGGCTAGGATATGTGTTATTGCTACATAAGACAAGGGTCCCGAGATTGATCCTAGGGATCCCATCATTATTTATAGATAACACAGATATTATGGATAGACTCGAGATATATTTTCATCTAGGGAAAAAGATAGGTGGACTTTCCTAGACCCTATTACTTCTCTTGCGATGAGGTTTTACCCCAACAGCTAGCAGTAGGCCAAGAACCATCTTAGGCTCCACTGTGATTTATTTCTTCTTTCATGCTCAAGGATAATTTGGTTTAGCTTTCTAGATTTTATAATGGTGCACTTTCTGATAGTGCACAATCTACAAATCAAGGTGGTACTAAGGTGGGGGTGAAGCTTATATCTGCAGCACTTAGAGTTGAGGTATTTCCTCCACCATTCATTGCCCAACCTTCTATCTCTAGAAAGGAACTAAAGATGTTGGGTAGATTCTTGAGATTGGCTTCTTCTAGGTTTTCTGATGCACAGGGTAGGGATGCCTATGAATTCTTGATTTCCTGTGAGGTTAGGCTCTGTAATTTATACCTATTTGAGACTCGTGGTATGGATTACACTACTTTTTAGTTGGATATAATAGGTAAATAGTGATAGAGAGTTCACTTTGATTCTAGGCCAGCTGAATCTTCTACTTTGATAAGGACCTAGTTTTTTGAGAAATTCGTGGAGAAGTACATTACCCACAGACTTAGGGATAATTTAAGAGATTGGTTCTTCAAGTTAGAGTAGGGTTGTATGACTATTACAGATTATGTGGCTCAATTTTATGAGTTGTCTAGGCATGGTACTTCTATTCTGACTACTAAGTATGAGAGGGTTCATTGCTTTGTCCGAGGATTGAGACTTTCTCTATAAATGTATGTATAGAGTTTGGTTAGTGCGGGTAGGTCTTTTGTTGAGGTTTATGATCATACTTATCATATGGATGAGATACATCATATGGCCTATGGGTCAGCAATAAAAAGCCACAATATCAAGGTAGGTTCAGTGGGAGCTGTAGTAGCTCCTAGTCCAGAGAAAGTTGCTCTCTGGGTAGTACCCTCCGCATTCGACATCTCAACATCAGGTTCAATCTAGTAGGCCCATTCAAGTAGCATTTTAGATTATCAATGGAGGCCATTCAGTATTTAGCGACTGTCCTGGCCAGGGCTATGGTCTATCTTTGAGAGGATTGTCTTCTAGCTATTCTAGTCATAGTAGTTCTTTTGGGTAAGCCATATCTTCTAGGTTTGGCTCGCATTGGGGCATGTTATGGTTGTAGAGCTTTTGGTCATTTTTGGAGAGAGTGTCCCAATCATGGAACTACTATCCCTTCCACTCAAAGTGATACACCTATCTTGGCAGTTTATCCTCCAGCTAGGGGGTATGCTTGGTTTTAGGTTTGGTGTCGATGGAGCTTGTAGAGGTTCTGATAAAGGTACAATAGGAGGCTGGTCAAGAGCCCAGCTAGGTGGAGGGCATGGTAATTTGTATGTAGTTCCTAGTAGACCCAAGGCTTAGTCTTTGGATATTGTTATTATATGTATGATTTTTGTGTGCCATCAGTTGATTTGGGATATAGTTATTCAATTGGATTTTTCTTTATTTGATCTAGGATATACTTAATCTTTTGCGTCTTCTTAATATGCTCCATGGTTATAGTTATCTGGGAATTCATTATCTATTCCATTATGTCTATCTACTCCCGTGGGTATTTCTTTAGTAGTGGATCGGGTTTCTAGATCATGTATCGTAACTATTTATGATTTTGATACTCATGCTAATCTTATAATATTAGACATGGTGGATTTTGATTTGATTCTTGCCATGGACTGGCTATCTCATTAATATGTGATCTTGGATTTTTTACGGTTAACACCATTATCTTTGCCATGCCCAACATACCCTTGATAGTGTGACAAGGAGCTGTTAACTGCAATCCAATAGAGATTAATTATTATATGTATGCTATGATGCGTATTTAGAGAATTTGGTCGTCTTATCTCACTTATATTCATGATGTTATAATGGGGTGTACGTCTGTTGACTTTGTTGCTGTAGTTTGTGAGTTTCCTGATATTTTCCTTATCGATCTACCTAGCCTTCTTCCTGAGAGTAGTATTGAGTTTATTATTGATATTGGGTTGGGCACCCAACCAATTTCTATGGTACCTTACCATATGGCTCCTTCTAAACTTAAAGAGATGAATTCTCAACTCCAGGGTCTTCTTGGTAAGGGTTTTATTAGACCTAGTATATCTCTTTATAGTGATCCTGTATTGTTTGTGAAGAAGTTGCATAGCTCTACACATATGTTTATTATTTATAGGTAGCTTATTAAGGTGAAACTGAAGAAGTGTTATACTATTCCTCGCATTGATGATTTATTTGAACTACTTTAGGGGGCAGTGGTGTTCTTTAAGATTGAGTTGAGGTTCGGCTACCATCGTTTGAGGATTTGGACCAAGGATATCCCAAAGACAGCCTTTAGGACTCGTTAGGGTCATTATGAGTTCCTAGTGATGTGTTTTTGGTTGACTAATGCCCTAGCCATATTTGTTGATTTGATGGATTGTGTGTTCAAGCCTTATTTAGATTCGTTTGTGATTGTTTTCATCAATGACATCCTTTGGTATTCAAGGAGTAAATAGGATCATATGTAGCATAAGAGGATTGTGCTCCAAACTCTCTAAGTGTTAGTTTTGGCTAATGTCGGAGACCTTCTTTGCACATGGGTATCTATGGATGAGATTATGGTAGAACCGATAAAGATTGAGGCTATTCATGATTGGGTCATGTCGATATCTATAATTGAGGTTCGTAGCTTCATTGGTTTTGTGGTTATTATAGATTCTACATTGAGAGTTTTTCTACTATTGCAGCGCCAATGACTAGATTAAATCGAACGAAGGTTCCTTTTTGATGGTTTGATGAGTGTGAGTCGACCATTAGAAAGATTAAGGGAATTCTCACTTCCGCTCCTATTTTTTTTCTTTCTATGAAGGGTCGGGGATTCACCATGTATTGTGATGCTTCTAGTTTTAGTTTTGTTTGTGTATTGATGCAAAAAGGTTGAGTTATTTCTTATGCATTGATGTAGCTGAAGGTGCACGAGTATAATTAGCCACTCATGATTTGAAGTTGGTGGTAGATGTTTTCTTGCTTAAGATTTGTTGTCGTGATCTTTATGGTGTGCATTGTGAGATCCTTAAAGGTCATCATAGTCTTCAACATCTTATGACCTAGAGAGAGATTAATGGTAGGAAGCTTAGATGGATGGAGTCACTTAAGGATTATGATATCTTTATCTTGTATCATCCAACCAAGGCAAAATAGTAGTGGATGCCTTGAGCTAGAAGGTAGTAAGCATGGTCAACTTGGCTTGAATTTTAGTTTCTCAAAGACTATTGGCATGGGACATTAAATCCTTAGTAAACTTGATGGCATGAATTAATATTTCAAACCCTATGAGAATTCTTATTAATGTTGAGGTGAGGTCCTAACCATTTTATCAAATTTAGGATCGTTAGTTTGAGGATGAAAGACCTTGCATCATCTATGATCAGATATTAAGTGGTGAGTCCAAGAGGACTACCTTAGATTGTGAGGGTATTTTGAGATTTGATATCCACATTTCTATTTTGAGGGTTGATGACTTGATTCAATAAATTTTGTATGAGGCTCACAGCTCAAGATATTCTATTCACTCAGGTACAACTAATATGTATAGAGAATTGAGATAACATTACAGGTGGAGTGGCATAAAGAGAGATTTGGCAGACTCTTTATCTCGTTGCCTATGTTGTCAGCATATGAAGGTCGAGCATCAACAACTTGGTGGTTTGATTCAGATATTGTGCATTCTCGAGTAGAAATAGGAGAATATTACTGTGGACATTGAAAGTGGGTTGCCTCTTACCTCACGTGGTTTGATGGTATTTGGGCCATAATGGATTAGCTGACTAAGTCACCGCATATTCCTCTTCATGTGTCTTTCGGTGTCGAAAGGTTAGCCCATATCAGTATTGGTGAGATAGTTCATTTGCATAGTATACCTATGTTTATCATTTCAAATTGAGCTTCGGTGTTCACTTCTAACTTTTGGAGAGCATTTCGGGAGAAGTTGGGTACTTTGGTTGATCTTAACACAACTTTCCAACCTCAGACCAATGAACAGTGAGAGCAGACTATTTAGGTTCTCGAGGATGTACTTTCAGCTTGTGTTATGAATTTTGGTGGTCAGCGGGAGCAGTACTTAGACTTGTGGATTTTGCATATAATAATAGTTATCATTCGAGTATTAAGATAGTGACTTTTGATATTTTATATGGTAGATGTCATTCCCTGAATGGATGGTTCTAGTCATCCGATATTACACCCTGTGGTACTGACTTGCTTTAGGAGTTGTTGAATAGAGTTAGGGTGATTAAGGATAAGTTGATGGCATCTCAGAGTAGGTAGAAGGCTTATGAAAATTGTAGACTTTATGCCTTGAATCTTGAGGTTATTGATAAGGTATTCCATTGTGTATCGTCCATGAAGGGTGTGGTGAGGTTCGATATGAAAGGTAAGCTCAGACCTAGATATATTTGACCCTTGGAGATTCTTTAGCACAGTTGGTGAGGTGGCTTATGAGTTTGTTGTACCCCAATATTTTCTTGTTGTTCATTTGGTTTTCCACATGTTTATGTTACAGGAGTATATTTGTGACCCATCTCATGTCCTTCGATAGGACTCAGTTAAATTGGATGAGCAGTTGACCTTTCTGGATAAGCCTATTGTCATTTTGGCTAGCGATGTCAGACGGTTGTACACTAAAGAAATCCCAGTAGATAAGGTTTGGGGGAGGTACTACCTAGTAGAGGAGGCGACTTAGGAGATTGAGAGTGAGATGCAAACCTAGTATGCTCACCTGTTCGAGGTTTCAGGTACATCATAATCCTTCATATTTCCGTACAAAAGTTCTTTCAATAGTTGATATTGTAATGACCCTCTTGGTCATTTTTGTATTCCCGCTCGTTTTCTCTATTTAGATATTTCCTCTAGCTTCCCCAAGTCAGTTATGACTTGTTGTAACTGACAGTTCGGTTAGTAGTTCATTTGGCTTTTAGAGAAAATTGCCTATTTTGAAGCCTTCGTTGTTCAATTTGGATACCGGGTGAAAACATAAGTTAAACAACCTCGTATGTAAATTGTAACTTTTCCAACATCTTTGGAACAACAATTTTAGATTAGGTGGACCATTTGTTAGAGTCACGAGGATGTCAGAATCATTTTAGGCTATTAGCAGAAAGTTAAGAAAATGGAAAGCGAGTATAGGACACATTTTTTCTGGAAACCACCTAGGATGGAAATTTCAACTGTTTCATTGAGTCCGGAAAGTTTAATTTTATAGGGTAACATATATGGGTTTTTGAATGAATCCTGAGGGGTTGGCAGAGACTCGAAAAAATTTCAAGTCTCTAGTTGGTGCTTGATATCTGGTGTGACTGCTAAAGCAACCCTTTGGGTGCTTTAGCAAAGGGCACTTTAATGACCCATTGGGCACTTTAGCAGCCCTAATCAACCAAAAAGCTACGGCTTTAGATTCACCTAGGCTTTTTAGGGATAGCACTAAAGCGATCCAAGGTTTGCTTTAGAGACATAGCTTGTGGGGTAAGTTACCGCTTTAGCAGTACCAGGAGCTTTTGCAGTGACTGCTAAAGTGGTTAAGTGTCTTCTTTAGCGGCACCCTCATGCTTGGGAAGGATACAAATATCTACTTAGCCTATTTTTTTACCATTTTCACCCTTTATCTTGAATCTAAAAGCCTAAAAAGTGGTAATTCTTGTGAGAACTAATTGTTTGTGATCGTGGAGCCTTCGTATCATTAATTTATGCGATTTCCCAATCAATTTATGGTATGATTTAATTATATTCATTGTTGACTTATCCAAACTTGGTGTCTAAATTTTCTCACCATTACAACTCGAAACCTACCCATTTTTAAGGGTAAATGTTCCTTTAGCATAGAGGGGACATTGTATTGCTTTCGAATATGCGATACCATAATAGACCCCACATGGAATTTTTACATAATTTGGTACCCAACGAAAAATTGTTCAATATGGGTATCATTGTTCTCTTTTGACGAGTAGATTGTGATTTATATTGCATGGCACCTAGCGGAAGCTTATTGGAAAGGTAAATCGATGATTTGGCAGATTTTTAGGGCTTTTCTTCGGCGTCCAGGTAGGATAGGTTTACCTTTTTCATTGATTGAGCTATCTCATAGTATGCTTCTGACACTATGCTAGATATGGGGTGGGATTTCGGTGTCGAAAGTATGAATGAGAATATTTAGTTTAGTTGGACAGTTTAGGATATCTTTAATCCGTAGAATTGGAGTAATTAACATAGTTATTCATGTATTAGTGACATGACTAGAACTAGGGCCTAGCCTTGTCGGGTATCTCATGTCCTAGGTGGACCGGAGATCACCCCCTACACCTAACCAAACCAAATACAACACACTCTAAAGTCGAATGAATTCCAAAAATATGAAAAGATAGTGTGCCATCGACCATATCCAAAATCAAGACAAATAAATAACAATAATAAAAGAAGTCCATAGAAATTAAATAGATTCTTTCGGAGTATGAAAGCTCAACACTTCAATCTGAGTGAAAGTTTTCACCGAATCCAAGTTACTGTGCAGGAGGGTTGGTAGTATGGCCGATTAATGCATAGCATAGAGATACATTGCCTGAAGACAGCTAGCAGAATGAATGCTAGCATATACACTGGGATAAGATAAAATAATGCCATTATTTAAAACCAAAGTAAATAACCATATGCAATCACATACATACTACATATATATATATATATATATAATGTTATGAAGTGAAACTGGGTTTAGCATGCATTTAAATTGTTTAACCTATGTTTGGAAGCTCTGTCTTCCTAAATCCACTCATGGGCTATATGGTTTCAGCTCCCCTAGCTGAAAGGTCGTCGATGCGTGTTAGCTACAGGAATCGAAGAAAAGCTTGAGATGCCTAGAATATATTCCAAAATATAAAGTGTGACATAATGTACATGGTCACAAATACCAAACCTCATATTGTCAAGCATGAGTTTCCATTTTGTGTCCCCTAAAACCACCACCTTCCATGACTTTGCTAACAAAACCCCCTTTAAGCCCATATTAAAACCATTCACACATAAATAACTATTTACCAAGCAATCTTTTAATTAGGAATTAACAATTGGTATCGTCATACAAGTATTATAGCTTGCAAGTCTATCCTTTTATACCATACCAAAGACATTAAACCAATTTGACTCCAAAGTTTCCAATTAACCCAAAACCATTGCCATCAAGGCCTTTCCAAACCATTTAAAACCAGCAAAGACAATTTAGGTTCCATTACCATTTTATGCAATGCAAAGATTTCAAGAATAGTCATACTATGTGACAAAATCATTCCCATTTGCGTTTTGTCAAACACGTTGTGGGCATATAACATCCAAAACTAAAACAAAATATCAATTGACCATTCCCATGCAACCACATGGTCAAACAATAATTCTAACATGAGAAACCATATGTAAAACATGGGAAACATTATCCAACCATAAATCCCCCTACATCTATTTCAAACCCAAAATAATACCATGAAAATAATTCACTAAAATAAGATTTTAGATGAACTAACAATGAGGGAGGAGTAACATTACTTACACACCAAGGAAGATGGAGAAAAACCACCCTTTAGAGCCTTAATTGATTGACTTAAAGGAACCCTAGCCTTTTCTTGAACCAAGAGATTGAGAGAGATTTTAAGAGATTTTTAAGTGTTTGATTGAGAATAATAGGTTAATGTAGCTCCTAAAGGTATTTTATGTTGTGGTATTCCAAGGAGTTACAAAGGGGAAATGTCCCGAGTACCCCCAACTTAAAACTGTGGAAAAACTCGCATGTGAGTACGAGTTGACACACCAACTAGTCACCACATCATACGACTGGTATCATCAAGTCATCAGCAGAACAGAAGGTTTGACACCATATTCTATCCAACATATGGCTCCCTTACACAACTCGTTACTTAACCATATGACTACTACTATCAAGTCATATCCAAGGTAGAATATCAAGGGATGGACACTGGACAACATATGATTGGACCCTAAACCTCTCATCATAAGACCATACGACTCATATGGAATCTCACGTAACTAGGATAGAACTTGGCCAGCCATACACTAACTAACATACAAATAGGGTCCTTAGACCCGTACCCAAACCACATGACTCATATGGCTGGTCGTTACATAGACAGTGAGCTCAAAGCTCGAGTATTTTCCAATGGCCAAAACCTAGGGATTTTCAATTCTCCCTCGCTTGGATCATTCATCCCCAAATGATGGAACAAGGCAGTAAAAGTATGATTTCGACCGAATATGCCTGTACTCTTACTTTTAACTAAGTTAGAAAACAAAGATACCAAGCAAATCAATCTTTCCTTCAGAAACGTCAAAAAATAATGATGTTAAGATTAACGCATACCATACGTAAGAATTTTTGAAGAAGAAAATAGGAATAGTCACTTGAACTTCATGTTCTCTTCAACTTCCCATTCAGCCTCTTCAACCTTGTGGTTCCTCCATAGAACCTTACTGAAGCTACGTCCTTGGTCTGCAACCTGACGAACCTGCCGATCCAAGATCTTAATAGGGACCTCTTCATAAGACAATGAATCCAAAATACCAATATCCTTGATAGGCATAATTTAAGATAAATCACCCGCACGTTTCCTCAACATATAAACATGGAATACCGAGTGAATGGAGCTAAAAGTAGAAGGCAACTCCAACTCATATGCAATATTACCAACTCTTCTCAAAACCAAGTAAGGACCAAGAAACCAAGGACTTAGCTTCCCCTTCTTCCCATACCTCATTACTTCCTTTATAGGAGATACCTTCAAGAACACCATATCCCAACCCTCAAACTCTAACTTCTTACGCCTCACATCCTCATAGCATTTTTGGCGACTTTGGGTAGCTTTGATCCTATTTGGAATTATGTTCACCTTCTTCATAGCTTGGTGAACTAAATCCTGGCCAAACATATTCGCCTCACCAACCTCAAACCATCTAATCAGTGACCTACACCTTCTACCATATAAGGCTTCAAATAGATCCATCCTAATGCTAGGGTGGTAGGTATTATCATATGCAAGCTCTACAAGAGGTAAGTGCTTAACCCAACTACCACCATAGTCCATCACACAAGCACAAAGCATATCCTCTAATATCTGAATAGACTTTTTCGCTTGCCCATCAAACTGTGGGAAGAAAGCAAAACTTAGACTCAACTTAGTCCCCAACCCTTTCTGAAATGACTGCCAAAAGTGATATGAAAACTTTGTACCACAGTGGAGATTATAGAAATATGCACCCCATGCAATATCACAAACTCTTAAAGGTACAGTCTCGTAGAGTCCTCAGCCGATAAGTTAGTCCTAACTGGCAAAAAGAGAGCAGACTTTGTCATCCTATCCACGTTGACCAAAATTGAATCAAATTGATTCTGAGGTCGAGGAAGACTTATAAAAATATCCAGGTTGATCATTTCCCACATCCACTGTGGATACAATCCTCAAGGCCTCATGTGTTTAACTTTCATTAGTTGGCACACCATGCATTTAGCCACATCCCACTTCACATTGTTCCACCAATACATCTCCTTAAGTTAATGATACATTATTATTGAACCAGTATGAACAACATAGCATGACTCATGCGCCTCAACCATGATCCTTTCTCATAATCCATCTATATTGGGAACACATAACCATCCTTGGTACCGCAATGTACCATCACCCCTTATTTTAAAGGCCATCACCTTTTTCCCAGCCACATCATCTTTTATCCTCATCAAGACAGGATCTAACACTTGTTTCTCCTTTACTTCAACACCAAGAGTCGACTGCGCCACCTCCTACACAACTACACCGCCATCCTCAAAGTCCAAGAGACGAACTCTAATGCTAGCCAAATGGTGAATATCATTCACCAACTCCTATTTTTATTCATCAACATGACCTAGAATTTTCATGGATAACCTACTAAGAGCATCAACAACCACATTATCTTTACCTAAATAGTAGTGAAGACTCATGTTATAATCCTTGAGCTACACAAACAATATCCTTTTTCTGAGGTTAATCTCCTTCTGAGTAAACACATATTGTAGGCTTGTATGATCAGAAATGATATCCACATGCACGCCATATAGATAGTGATGCCAGATCTTCAATGTAAATACCACAACCAATAATTCTAGGTCATGGGTCGGATAATTCTTCTCATGCACCTTCAACTGTCTAAAGGCAAAAGATATCACCTTGCCATGTTTCATCAAGACACAACCAAGCCCCACATGAGACACATCATAATAGACTACAAATTCATTTGTGCCTTCAGGCAAAGTCAACATCAGAGCTGAAGTCAGCTTATCCTTCAACTTCTTAAAACTACCCTAAAAAGAATAAGACCTCAAAAAATCTACAGTCTTATGAGTCAACTTAGTCAATGAGCTGCTATAATAGAGAAACTCACCACAAACCTTCTATAGTAACCAGCTAAACCCAAGAAGCTCTGAATATTTGTCGGAGTATTAGGTCTAGGACACTTTTTAGCCACTGCAACTATGTGAGGATCCACCATGATACCTTCACTTTAAATGACATGACATAGAAAAGTGATAGCATTCACCAAAAACTCACATTTCAAGAATTTGGCATATAACTACGACCCTTTTATGGTCTACAACACTACACGGAGGTGATTAGCATGATCTACCTCACTCTTTGAGTACACCAAGATATCATTTATGAACACCATGACGAATAAATCCAAAAACTAATGGAAGATCCTTTTAATCAAATCCATGAATGTCATCAGGGCATTAATAAAGCCAAATGACATCTCCTAGAACTTAAAACGCCCATACTGAGTACGGAAGGCCGTCTTAGGCATATCCACCTCCTTAATATTTAACTAATGATACATGGATTAGAGATCAATGTTGGATAAAATCTTAGCACCCTTCAACTGATCAAGAAATGCATCTATCCTTGGAAGAGGATACTTATTCTTTATCACACCTTATTCAACTGTCGGTAGTCAATACACATCTGAAGGGACCCATCCTTCTTATACATGAATAAAAATGGTGCACCACACGAGGACACATTATGGAAAAAATAACCCTTGTCTTAAAGATCCTTTAGTTTCTCTTTAAGCTCCTTTAACTCAACCGAAGCTATTCTATATGGGGCAATAGAAATAGGATTAGTGTTTGGAACAAGATTAATCAAAAAATCAATCTCCCTATTAGGAGAAACACCAGGAAGATCATTAAGGAAGACTTTAGAAAATTTATTCACTACTGAGATAGAATGTAAGAAAGGACCTTCCGAGTTAGAATCTTTAACCCAAACAAGATGATAAAGAAACCCCTAGGAGGTCAATATTCTAGCTCTAAGATATGATATAAACTTCCACTTAGGAGCTAGGGAACTACTCTCCCACTTAATAACTAGTTCATTAGTAAAATTAAAAACAACCTTAAGGGTATACCAATCTAGAGAAGCATAGCATGAGTGCAACAAATCCATCCCCAATATGATATTAAAATATATCACGTCTAATTCAAACAGATCCACCAAAGTATCCTGTCCACCCACAAATACCACATAACCTCTATAGAATATTCTAGCCACCATGGAATCACTCACTGAGATAGAAATAGAAAAGGGTTCAAAACACACTCGGGACCAAAGCCAAAATGCACAGCCATAAATTGGTTAACATAATAAAGGGTGAACCCCAAATTAAGTAAACAGTACACATCATGGGTGGCGAGTTTCAACATATCATTCATGACATCAGAATATACCGTAGACTCCTGCTGATTAATGAGAGCATAGTAATGGTTCCGACCAGTGTCAAAACTAGATGGTCCATCCTTTGGTACTGAAGCTGAAGAAGAATCAACAGGAACTTTGTTTTCCCCATAATCAACCTTACTAATAGGAAAATTTCTAATCATGTGCCCTAGCTTACCAAAGTTGAAGAACTTGTCCATTCCTTTATCACAGTAACCTCAATGCAATCGACCATAAATTCTATAAAGAGGATATGATCGAGATGACTACGCCCCACTATCTTGAGATTAAGCACCCTGTGCCCTATAGTTATCGCCACTCTGAAAACATCGATTACCCGACAACTTTAGGTAGGGAGAACTAGTTATCGAGTAAAACCCAGAATTGCCCCACCTATTTTTGGATCAGTTTCCACCATACCTGCTACTCAGTTTTTTGCCACCACCCTACTCAAAGAATCTGAACTTCTTTCTCTGTCTTTCCCTAAGATCCTCCTAGTTTTTCTTCTCTTTCTTAACCTACTGCATGTTAACAACCAATGTGGAAATTTCCATGTCATTGCTCAATAAGACAATCTTACTCTCTAAATCAAATCACGAGACAACCCAGAAATAAACTTTCTCATTCTATCTCCCAGGCTAGAAACCAACTCCAGAGCATACCGACATAACTTATGAAACTTCAAGGAACACTCTTTGACTGACACCTTGCCTTGCATCAGGTTAAAACATTCTTTTTTTAATCTTCCCTCAATTCCTAAGGAGCGAACCAGTCTAGAAAAAAACTAGAGAAATTATACCACAAGGTTGACTCAACGTCGTCACCCCTTGACTGTTTCCATTCCTCATACCATTGGTATCCTACTTCTTTCAATTGATAGTCAACAAATTCCACAGCCTCCATATTGGTGGCATGCATAACATGGAAGATATTTTCCATCTTATCTACAAAATCTTGAGGATACTCCTCAACCTTAACACCAGTAAACACAAAAGGTTCAACCTTATAAATTGGCCAACCATTGTGGCCATAAACGATGGAGTAAAAAAAGCACCATACTCATCTTGAGAGGCCACCACCAATGCTAACATATGAATAGACTAAAAAAACTTATCATTCATCACATTAGCCTTAGGAGTTTAAGAAGGGATGGAGGGAATCGGAGAAACTATATGAGGACAATAAAGAACTAAACCCCTAGACCAAGTCTTGACCCCATAGGTAGAGCGGGTCCCATTAATATTATTGTCGGGTAGGACAAAGTGTTTAAATGAGCTTCAGATTATCGAGAAGGCATGATCTTAAAAGCGAACAAATAGGAATTAAAAGAAATCTTAGGACCTTAGATTTTACAACATAAAAACAGAGAACAGGAAATAAAAATATTGCTAAATGCCTTGTAGCCTTTCCCTTATGAGTATTGCGCACTACACACCCTTAAAAGAGACTCTACCTAACATAACTTTATCAGACACCAAATCAACCATTAACCTAGGTCTCTAATAGTAATCTGACATGACCTAGTTATGTCAGGCATCTCGAGTCCAACCAAGACCATAGACAACCCCCGATACCCAACCATAACTACCCTGTACCTTATATCAGATGAATTCCGAACATATAACAGGATCAAGCAAGACTAACTTAAAGACATTAATCAAAATATATATTAATACTCCTACAACCTCAATCAAATATCAAACCAGTGCCAATACCAATACCAAGGCTGACACTAATACTGACACCGTCTATGCCCATAGCTGTCTAACAAAAGACTCTAACCAGAATCAATAATATCATCTCGGAACATACACTCGACCGTAGACAAAACCAAAAAAAAAATAACAAAACCAAAAGAAGTCCATAGCTGACCCGACCCAAATTAGTGCCTTGTCGTGTTGAGCATCTCAAATTTGACCTGGACCAGAGACTGCCCCTAATGCCCAACCGTAACCGCCTTTTTCCCTATGTCAGATAAATTACAAACATATAAAAGTATAATGATATAGTAATTGAAAGACATTTAATAGAGTCCATAAGCATAATCAACCAAATATCCAACCTGGGTAAACCCAAATGCCAATACCAATAAGAAGGGTGACACATACTGACACCACCCATATCTATAGTTGCGAGACTATCCCTCTATCTAGAATTAATTACATCTAGTCGGGACATATCCCCGACGATAGGAAAAACTAAACCAAAGAAACAATAAAACAAAAGAAGTCCATAGCATGAAATGGAGCCTTACAAATTATGAAACCTTACCACTTCAGTCTGACTTAAAGTTGTCCCCAAATCTAAGTCACTTAGCATAAGGAATGGTAGTACGGTCGATTCTTGCATCGCGTGGGGATACAATGCCTGAAGACGATTAGCAGAGTGAATATGGCATGTACTCAGGGATAACATAAAATAATACCAGTAATTCAAAACCAAGGTCAATAAACATATGCAATCATATACATATATATCATGTAGGGAAAGGGAATTGGGATAAGACTGCAATTAACGCTTTTTCTTGGGTTGTGTAGCTTTACCATCATAATCCACCCATGGGATATATGTGTCTAGTGTGACCCCCTGAATGGGCCCAAGTGCGTGTAGTTGCATGAACTTGAGATATCATAAGGGATGGGGATTCTCGTGTACCCTTTTCCATCCATGATAAATATATACAAGTATAAAGTTGGGGGATTCCCATATACCCCAACAGAATATGGTGACCAAGACCAACCCTCATGTCAAAAAACATGAATTCCCAGTGTCTGTTGATCGGACTCACACTTTTACTATTACCTATCACAACCCACCACTATTGCCCAGTTAAAACTTTTAGCATATAACCCAACCACCAATTCAAAGAGTCCATTATTATGGCATTATGTAGTAGTATTATTATACTAACTATAGATTGCAAGCATTGTCGCTAGCTAATACTTAGGGGATTCCCACATACCCCATAATATCACTAATTAAACCAAAACCATGGCCACTAATGCATTTCCAAGACATTTAAAATCAAACCACACCAATTTAGTTTCCATTACCATTTATGCAATGCAAAGGTGTCAAGATTAGTCAAACTATGTGACAATAATTGTCTCCTTAGAACTTTAACAAACATGTTGAGGGCATATAGTTTTCAAAGCCAAAACTAAGTATCAATTAACCATTCCCATGGAACCACACGTTCAAATCATAATTGTAACATAAAAACCCTAAGTAAAGCATGGGAAAACATTATCCTACTATGAAAAGACAAAACCCCCAACATATATTTAAAAAAATAAATCAAATCCACATTAATACCATGAAAACCATACATTAAAACATTCTTTTAGTTTAATTAACAATAAGGGAGGAGTAACGTGCCTTAGAAACTTAGGAAGTCATAGAGGCTCCCTCTTGAAAGCCCCTAATTGATTACCTTGTTGAAACCCTAGCCATTTTTTTAACCAAAAGCTTAAGAGATATTTTAAGACTGTTGGAATGAGAATGATAGGTTAATGTAGCCCCTAAAGGTGTTTTATGTCATGGGGTCAAAAGGAGTTAAGAAGGGAAATATCCAGAATACCCCTAACTTAAAACTATAAAAGACCCGTAGGTGGGTATGAGTGGAACCTCCAACTCGTCACCACAACATACAGGTGGTACCCTTAAGTCATCACTAGGTCAGAAAGTTGGACACCACATTATGTCCAGTATACGACTCCCTTGCCCTACCCGACACTGTATCATATGACCAGTACCATCTAGTCGTACCCTAAGCAGAACATCAAGGGCTAGACACTGGACAACATATGATTAGACCCTAAACTTTTCATCACAAGAACATACAACTTGTATGGATTCTACCATACCATAACAAAACTTGGTTAGCAATACACTGACCAATATATGACTAGGTTCCCTAGACCCATATCAGTACCATATGAATTGTATGGTGAGTCATTACAAGGACTGTGCGTAGAAAATTCAGGAAATATCCAAGGTCCAAAACCCAGGGCATTTCAATTCTCCCCTACTAGGATAAATCATCCCCAAATGATGGAACAAGGCAATACAAGCATGATATGGACCCCATAAGCCTCTACTCTTACCTTTAACTAAGGAAATCAATCGTTACTTTAACAATGTCAGAAAATGATGATGTTAAGAAAAACACATATCTTATGCATAAATTTTAAAAGAAGAAAAGAGGAATGGATACTTGGACTTTATGTCCTATTAAGCTTTCCAAGTAGCCTCTTCGACCGTATGGTTGCGCCATAGAACCTTTACAAAAGTTATGTCCTTTGTCAAACTAATAAACCTACCGATCTAAGATTTTAACAGGGACCTTCTCATAAGATAGAGAATCCAAAATACCATTATCCTTGACAGGAACAAGTTATGATAAATAACCCACACACTTCCTCAATATAGAAACATGGAAAGCGGGGTGAATGGAGCTCAAACTTGAAGGAAACTCTAAATCATACACGACATTGCCAATGCTTCTAAAAATAAAATACGAACCAACATACCAGGGACAAAGCTTCCCCTTCTTCCCAAACTGCATTACTTCCTTTATGGGAGACACTTTTAAGAACACCCTATCCACAACCTCAAACTTTAACTTCCTATGCCTCACATACACATAGGACTTTCGGTGGCTTTAAGCCTATCTTGAATCACCATAACCTTCTCAAAATCTTGGTAAACTAAGTCTGGGACAAATATCTCTACCTCACCAACCTCGAACCTCCCTATAGGAGATCTACTCCTTCAAGCACACAATGCTTTAATCAAAGCCATTTCAATTCTAGAGTGGTACCTATTATTATAGGGAAACTCTATAAGAGGAAAATGTTGAACCCAACTAACACCATAGTCAATCACGCAACCTCTAAGCACGTCTTTCATTATTTAAATAGTCCTTTCTACTTGTCCATTAGACTGTGGGTGTAAAGTTGTACTCAGACTTAGCTTAGTCCCCAAACTATTCTGTAACGACCTCCAATAGAGTGATAAAAACTATGTACCACGATCCAAGATGATAGAAATAGGAACCTCATGCAACCTGATAATCTCATGGAGGTACAACCTCATATAATCCTCAGCTGAAAAAATTAGTCCTTACTGGTATAATGTTAACATACTTTGTTATCCTATCCACGATGACCCAAACCAAATAATCTTGATTTTGAGCTCGAGAAAGACCGGTAACAAAATCCATGTTGATAACTTCCTAATTCTACTTTGCCAAATTAATTTCTTTATATAATCCTCTAGTCCTCATGTCCTCAACTTTCACCTGTTGGCACACCATTCACTTAGCCATAAAACTAGTCATATCCTAATTTATATTGTTTCACCAATATATCTCCTTAAGGTCATGATACATTTTCGTTTAACCAGGGTAAATGACATAGCGCAACTCATGCACTTTAGCCAAGATCCTCTTTTGAAACCCATCTACATCAAGAACATATAATCTCCCTTGGTACTGCAAAGTATCATCACCATTAATCACGAAGCCCATCATATTATGCCCACCCATATCACCCTTGATCCTTATCAAGACAGGATCTAAAATCTTTTTCTCCTTTATTTTAGTACCAAGAGACGACTTTGCTACTTCTTACACAACCTCACCACCATCCTCAGAGTCCAAGAGATAAACTCCAAGGTTAGAGAAATTGTTATTATTCTTCACCAACTCATGCTTCCATTCATCCACATATGCCAGGCATCCCATAAATAACCTACTAAGATCATCAGCAACTATATTAGCTTTAGTTGGATGGAAGTGAAGACTTATGTCATAATCCTTGAGCAACTCAAGCCATCTTCTTTGCCTGAGGTTAAGCTCTTTTTAAGTAAACACAAACTGCAAGCTCTTATGATAAGAAAAGATATCCATATGCACACCATATAGGTCATGATGCTAAATCATCAACATGAATACCACAACTAATAATTCCAAGTCATGGGTCAGATAATTCTTTTCATGCATCTTCAACTGCCTAGTAGCATAAGATATGACCTTGCCATATTGTATCAAACTGCAACCAAGCCCCACGCATGATGCATCATAATATACCACAAATCTATCTGTGCCTTTAGTAAAGGTCAAGATTGGAGCCAATGTTAGCTTATCCTTTAGCTTTTCAAAACTACCTTCACAATTATTCGACCACAAGAACATTACCTTCCTCTGAGTTTACTTACTCAATAAGGCAGCTATAGAAGAAAAACTTTCCAAAAACCTCTTGTAGTAACCGGCTAGACCCAAGAAGCTCTAAATATTAGTTGGACTCATGGGTCTAGGCCACTTCTTAACCTCTGTAACTTTTTGCGAATTCACTATGATCCCTTCGCTAGAAATGACATGGCCCAAAAATGTGACAACATTCAACCAGAACTTATATTTTGAGAAGTTGGCATACAACTACAAATCATTTAGGTTCTACAACACCATATAAAGGTGATTAACATGATCCACCTTACTCTTTGAGTACACCAAAATATCCTCTATGAACATAATAATAAGTAAATCCAAAAACTATCTGAAGACCATATCTATCAAATCCATGAATGTCGTTGGGGCATTGGTCAGCTTAAAAGAGATAATCAGAAACTCAAAATGCCCATAGCAGGTATGGAAAGAAGTTTCTAGGATATTCACCTCCTTAATATTAAACTAACAATACCCATATTAAAGATTAGTCTTAGAGAAAAGTATGGCATGCTATAGCTAGTCAAACAAATCATCTATCCTTGGAATAAGGTACTTATTCTTTACTGTCACCTTATTCAACTATTTGTTATCAATGCATATCAAAATGGAACCATCCTTCGTACCCATGAACAACACTGGTGCGACCAATAAAGACATATTAGAATGGATAAAACCATTGCCTAAAAGATCTTTTAGTTCTCCTTAAGCTTCTTCAACTCAATTGGAGGTATTTTATATGGGGGAATGGAAATATATGAGTGTCAAAAATAAGATCAATCCAAAAATCAATCTCCCTATTAGGAGGAACACCAAGAAGGTCATTAAGGAAGACCTCAAGAAATTCATTCACCACCAGGATGGAATACAAATAAGGACCTTTTGGGTTAGAATCTTTAACCTGGACCAGATAATAGATACACCTCTTCCAGATAAAACTTTGAACTCTAAGATACGATATGAATTTCCCCTTAGGATCTTGGGAACTACCCTCTAATCAAATAATTAGCTCATTAGGGAATTTAAAGATAATCCTATGAGTTAGATAATCTAAAGAAGAAAACCATGAGTGCAATAATTCCATCCCCAATATGACATAAATTTGACCATATCTAATTCAAATAGATCCACCAAGGTTTCTCAACAACCCATAGACAACACAAAACCCCTACAGACTATTTTATCCACCACAAAATCACCCACTAGGGTAGAAATAGTAAAAGGGTTTAAAATAGACTTAGGATCAAAGCCAAAATATACAGCCATAAATGGGGTCACATAAAAAAAAGTGGACTCCGGATCAAGTAAACTGTACACATCACGAGAAAAGAGTTTTAACTTACCAATCATGACATCAGATGATGCCTCAGACTTCTATCAGGCAGTGAAAGCATAAATACAGTTCCAACTAGTGCTGGAACTAGGTGGTTCACACTCTGGTGATGGAGCTGAAGAAAAGGAAATAGAAACTTTATTTTGCAGAAACATAATTACCAATAGGATAGTTCCTAAGCATATGTCCTACTAGACTATAGTTAAAACACCTATCCCTTATCTCATCATATAAACCCTTGTTCAACCTACCATAAAATCTATAAGGAGGGTATGATGGGGATGACTAGGCCCCACTAGACTGAGATTGGGCACCCAGTTCCCTATAGTTGTTACCACTCTAAAAATGTCAGTCACTCGATGACTTTGGGTAGGGAACACTAGCCCTCGAGTAAGACCCAGAATTCCCCTACTTTTGTGGGCCACTTTCTACCATCCCTGTCATTCTATTGTTAGACATTACCCTACTTAGAAAATCTAAAAACTTTTTATTCTGCCTCTCACCAATATGAGCCTGCTTCTTTTTATCTCCTTTTACCTGCTTCATATACATAACCAATCTGGAGATGTACATGTCTTTGCTTAACAAGGCAGTCTTACTCTCCAAAATGAAGTCTTAGGAAACTTTAAAGTGAGCTTCCTCATTCTCATGCTAGAAACAAACTCTGTAGCATACCGAGATAGGTAGTGAAACTTCAAGACATACCCCTTCACCGATATCTTGCCTTGCTTTAGGCTAACAAACTCTTCAATCTGTGCTTTCGTCAACTCTCTAGGAAAAAAGTGGTCCAGAAAAGCACTTGATGTATCATCCCATAAGTCTAACTCAGCATCATCACCCCTAATATTTTACCATTCCTTATACCATTTGTAAGTTGTATTTTCATTGATAGGTAGCAAATTCCACACCTTCTACATTGGTAGCATGCATAACACGAAAGTTCTTTTCCATCTCATCGAAAAATGCTTGAAGATCCTCCTCAACCTTCACACAACTTAACACAAGAGGGTTCAACCTCATGAGCTGGACAACCCTTGTGGCCTCGAAAGATCGAATAATAGAAATACCATTCTCAACTTGAGAAGCTAACCATTGTGTCAACATTTGAATAGACCAATGAAATACTACATTAATCACATTAGTCTAAGGAGCTCGAGAAGTACTAGAGTGAACCAGTAGGACTCCTAGAGGAAAATTAGTACAGTAAGGTCTGTGTCGTAGAAGTAGAACAAGTCCTATCAATATTGTTCTCGAGTGGGACAGAGGATTTTTCATAAGTTTCATATGGTCGAGAAGGCATGATTTGAAAAGTTAATAAATAATAATTAGATAACAATTTAGGACCTTAGACTCTACAGCTCAAAATCAGTACACAAGAAAGAAAAATATTCCTAAATTCCTCATAGCCTCTCCCTTATGAGTGTGGCGTGCTACACACCCTTAAAAGATACTCTACTTAAGATGGCTTTATCAGACACCCAATTGACCATGAACCTAGGGCTATAATACCAATATGAAATGACCCAAATTAGGGCCAAGTCATTTAAGGCATCTCAAGTTCAACTAGGACAAGAGACTGACCCCAATACCCAATCATAACCAGCCTGTGCCCTATGTCGGATGAATTATGAATATTAAAAGTAGCAGTAACTAAATGACATATAATAAAGTCCATAACTATAACCAATCAAATGTACAACTGGTTTCAACCCCAATGCCAATACCAATACTAAGGCTGACACCAAAACTGACACTGCCCATTCCCATAGTTGTCTAACAAAGCCTCTATCTATAATCAATAATAATTGGTTGGGATATGCCCCCGACCATAGAAAACACCAAAACAAAGAAGTAACATAAATAAAAGAAGTCTATAGCATAAAATGGACACTTTTGAAGTATGGAAGCTCACCACTTTAGTCAAACTTAAATTTTTTCCCAAATATAAGTTACTGAGCAGAAGGAATAGTAGTATGGCCGATTCTTATATCGTGTGGGATACAACTACTGAAGATGGTTTAGCAGAGTAAATTCTAGCATATACTCAGGGATAAGATAAAATAATGTCAGTAATTCAAAACCAAGGTAAATAACCATATGTAATCATATATATACATATGTATCATGTCAGGAAGAGGAGTCAAGATTAGCATGCTTTGTGAACCTTAACTAGGTTGTATAGATTTACCATCATAATCCACCCACGGGTTATATGGATCTAGTATTACTCTTGAACAGGCCCTAGTGTGTATTGTTTCACAAACCAAAGATATCATTGGGGCCAGGGATTCCCATGTACCTTTCTCCCTCCATGATACATATATACGAGTATAAACTTAGGGGATTCCCATGTGCCCAACAAATATATGGTCACCAAGACCAACCCTCATGCTAGCAAACATGAGTTCCCAGTGTCCATACATCAAACTAACACATTCACGATTAGATTTCACAACCCGCTATTATTGCCCAATTAAATTATTTAGCATATAACGAAACCACCAATTCAAAGATTTCATTATCAAGGCATTATGAAGTGGTATCATCATACCAAATATAGCTTACAAGAAATGTCTCTAGAAAACACTTAGGGGATTCCCACATACACCATAAGATCTCTAATTAAACAAAAACCATAGACACAAAGGCCTGTCTAAGCCATTTAAAATCAACCTTGCCAATTTAGGTTCCATTAATATTTATGCAAAGGTGTCAAGATTAGTCAAACTATGTGACAAAAATCATTCTTAATGGCATTTTAACAAACATATTGATGGAATATAGTTTCTAAAGGCAAAACAAGGGATCAATTGATCATTCCCATACAACCACATGTTCAAATCATAATTGTAACATGAAAACTATAAGTAAAGCATGAGAAAACATTATCCAATCATGAACAACAAAAAATCCCAACATCTATTGCAAAACCAAAACAAATCCACATTAACACCATGAAAATCATAGATTAAAACATGTTTTTAGTTAAACTAACAATGAGGGAGGAGTAACATACCTTAGACACCAAGAAAGATGCAGAGATTCACTCTTTTAAACCCATAATTGATTTCTTTATAGAAACCCTATCCATTTCTTAAACTAAGAGCTTGAGAGATATCTTAAGAGTGTTTGAATGAGAATGATAGGTTAATGTAGACCCTAATGGTGTTTTATGTCATAGGGTCAAAAGGAGTTTAAGAGGAAAAATGCTCGGAGTACCCCTAAATTAAAATTGTAAAAGACTCATAGGTGGCTATGAGTGGACCCTTCATCTTGTCCACACAAAATATGAGTGGTAGCCTTATGTCATTACTAGGTCAGAAAGTTTGACACCAGATTTTGCCTAACAAATGACTCCCTTTCCCAAACCATCACCATACTATACAACTAGTACCATTTTGTCATACCCTAAGTAGAACATCAAGGGCTAAGCAATGGAAAACATATGATTGGACCCTAAACCTCACGTCACATAACTATACGACTCATAGGGAGTCTACCATACCAAGGATAGAACATGGTCAGCAACACACTTACCAATTTATGACTAGGGTCCCTAGACCTGTACCCATACAATATAACCCACATGGTGAGTTATTACAAGAATAGTAAGTTTAAAACTCAAGAAATTGCCAATAGCCAAAATCTAGGGTGAGTCAATGGTAATGAAATGGATTCTTTCAAAATATAGAAGCTCACCACTTTAATCTGAATTTGAGCTATCCCTAAATCTAAGTAATTGAGTTGGAGAAATAGTAGTATTACTGGTTCCTACATCACATCAGGATACAATGCTCAAAGATGATTTATGGAGTTAATTCTAGCATGTACCTAAGGATAAGATAAAATAACATTATTATTCAAAATAAAAGTAAATAACCATATGCAATCACATACATACATAAATATCATGTCAGAAAGGGAAATCGAGTTTAGCATGCATTTTAAACATTTAACCTGGGTTGTGTATCTTCGTCAAACTAAATCCATCCGCGGGTTATATGGGTTGAGCTCTCCCTGATGAAAGGGACCCGGTACATGTTAGCTGCATAAACTGGAGAAAAACCTAAGATGCCTAAAACATCTCCAAAAGTATAAAGTGTGACATAATGTACACGACCACTAAGACCAAACCTCACATTGGCAAACATGAGTTTCATGTTTTGGTCCCCTTGGGACCTCCACCTTCTATGTGACAAAATTATTTCCATTGGCATTTTATCAAACATGTGAGGGCATATAACTTTCAAAACAAAAACCAATTATCAATTGACCATTTCCATGCAACCACATGTTCTAACCATAATTATAACATTACAAATATAAGTAAAACATATAAAAATTATCCAACCATAAACAACCAAAACCCCCAACATCTATTTCACATTAAAAACACTACAATGAAAATCATTCATTAAAACATGCTTTTAGTTGAACTAATAATACGAGAGGAGTAACATGCCTCATACACCATAGGAGATAGAGATAAACCACCCTTTAGAGAATTAATTGATTGCCTTGAAGAAAACCTAGCCTTTTCTTGAACCAAGATCTTGAGATAAATTTTAAGAGATTTTTAAGAGTTTATGATTGAGAATAATAGGTTAATGTATCCCTTAAAGGTGTTTTATGTCATGGTATCCCAAGGAGTTATAAAGGAGAAATTTCCAGAATACCCCAACTTACAACTGTGGAAAAACTTGTAGGTGGGTATGAGTTTACCCTCAATCTCGTCACCATATCATTGAATGGTATCATCAAGTCATCAGCAGACCAGAATATTGGATGCCACATTCTGTCCAACATACGACTCTCTTGCCCAACTCATCACTAGATTATATGACTAGTACCATCAAGTCATGTATAAGGCAAAGTATTAATGGTTGGACACTAGAAAACATATGATTGGACCCTAAACCTCTCATCACAAGATCATACAACTCATATAGAGTATCTGGTAACTAGGTCAGAACTTGGCTAACAAAACACTAACCAATATACGACTAGGGCCCTTTGACCCATACCCATACCATACGACTCATATGGTGAGTTGTTACAAGGACAGTGAGCTCAAAGCTCAGGTTTTTTATAGTGGCCAAAACCTAAGGTGTTTTAAAGACAATACAACAACCAACACTTAATATCATATGAAGTACCTATATATTTAAATATACACATGTTGGATGGGGTAAGGAGCAAGGATTAGCATGAACTTTTAAAAAATGTAACCTTAGTTGTGAAGTGTTACCATTATAAATCCAACCAATAGACTATATGGGTCTAGTGTTACCCCCTAGATGAGCCTAGTGCATGTTAGCTACATGAATCGGAGATATCAATATGAATGAAGATTCTCTTGTAACCTTCACCCTTTATGATACAAATATATGTATATGAACTTGGGGGATTCCCTTGTACCCTATAAGAACTTGGTCATCAAGACCAACCTCATACCGGAAAACACGAGTTTCCAGTATTAGTCCTTCAAACTTACACCTTCATGGCTAGCTAGAATAACCCCCATTATCGCCCAATTTATAATATTTAACATATAACTTAACCACAAATTACATGAGTTAATTATTAAGTCATTATTAAGTGGTATCATCATACTGACTATATATTACAAGAACTATTATTAAGCCAATACTTATGAATTCTCGTGTACCCCTTAGATTCTATTATAAAAATCACTTGGTGGATTCCTGTTTACCCCATAAGGTTTTTAATAGCATTATCATCTAATTAACCAATTATGCCATCGTTATAGTCAAGAAATAAATTAACTCAAGTGATAATGCATATTCTAAAACTAGAGTAGGTTGAGGGTGTTACTAATTTTCATACCAAACCAATTAATTTGTGTATTCCTTTGTACCCTATTACCATGATTTATAAATTTAAGGATTCCACTATACCCATGTTCATCAACTCTTTTCTTGCACTCCAAAGCATTTATAAACTATCCATTTAAGCAAAACAATTTCTGAAATATCATAGAAGCAGCATTTAAATAAATTTTTATTCAAAGCCCTCAACCTATAGTTAAAAATCCTAAATCAAAACTATATAAACCTTATCCAAATCATAACATTAATAAAGTAAATGTATAGGGAAATAGTAACATACCTCAAATACCAAGAAATTTGGGGAAGAAAGCACCTTTGGAACCCTAGATGACCACCTCTCTTAGAACCACAGCATTAACTTAAATTGAGAATTTTAGAGAGTATTTGGGAGAATTTGATAGATAATAGTAGGATAATAAAGTTCCAGAGATGGTTTTAAGTTGTGGTTTCAAAGGGTTAAAGTAGTAAAAGTCCAAATTTCCCTCAACTTAAAAACAAAAAAGTGTTGCTAGTGGCTACCAGTCTCCCATCGACTCTTAACTACACCTTACGACTTGTCACCACGAGTTGTAACAAAAATAGTCACTAGGACCCCCATATTCTACTATCCCTAAGACTCAGTCAATCGATCATTACTTGACCCTACGACTCATAGGGTCCAAGTTATAGTCAAAGCAAAACCTAATTGGGTGAACGCTGGAGATCCTATGGTTTGATTATTAGGACTCGTTATGAGTATCTAAAACTTGTGACTTCAAGTCATAATAAAGATAGTGTCTTAGGACACTTATTGGACACTATACGAATAGGGCCACCTGACATGTCAAGATATGTTATGACTCATAGGATAGGTCGTTACAGAGGCTAGCTCAAAGCTCAAGAGAATTTTGAGAGCCAAAAATCTGAGGCATTTTAATAAGGTGAATTAGGCTTCATGGTACTGTTTAGAATTTAAAATCTTTAATTACTCAAGCTGGATGATGTTGCCTCAGTCATTTATGTATAGTATGGAATTGTGCTTTATTTATTAAGTTAGGGGAAATTGCCTTAGTTGTTATTATTTTAGGTGGGATTTTCTTAGTTGTTCATGTTTGTAAAGAATTACTATATTGAGTCTATTTATGGCTTATTAAAAATATATTAATAACCACAAATATCTTATCCCAGTTCGGGATAACAATTTACAAAAATGGATTTTGGAAATTAAAAGTGGGGCCCTCTAGCTCACCTTTGGCCAAGACTTGTGTTAGCCTTGTAGACTTAGTTACGCTTGATATACTCTTGTTATTTGTTAGTTTAACACTTAAAGAGATTGAATATATTTATTTGAGCATATTAGGTAGGAATTGAAGGATTGATTCTAATTTTGGGTAGTTCTGAAGATATTGCTTATATTTATATACATTATTAAGGATATGATTTATCAATATGGATAATGATTTAGATTATATATATCACTATTTATATGGATTTTGCATTTGATCAATTACTTATATATACAATTACTGATATGGATTCTTGGTATGATTAATGACTTATACATGTGATTATTTATATAGTTTCTAGGTATGATTAATGACTTTTACATATGATTATTTATATGCCTTATGAATATGATTAATGACTCATATATATATATATATATATATATATATATATATATTATTGGTATGGCTACCTGATATAATTAGTAATATTGTCTATAGATGTTTTAATGATATAGATATCGATGTGATTAATGATATGGCTTATAGATATGATATGACACATAGATATGATATGTCTCATATATATATATATATATATATATATATATATATATATATACATATATGATTATTGGTATGGCTTCCTAATATGATTAGTAATATTTTTATAGACATTCTTAATGATATAAATATCGATATGATTAATGATATGGCTTATAGATATGATATGACACATACATATGATATGGATTATTGATATGATATGTCTCATTGATATGGTATGGCTTGTAGAGATGGTTAAGTGCTTGTAGATATGATTCATAGTTTTTGGATATGCTTATTGAAGTAACTTATGAATATGACCATTAACATAGAGTATAGGGTTTATTGTTGGCATGATTTAATAGATATCATATTCTTATGGTCCATTGGGTTAGTTTATTAGTACGTCTTACTTATATCCTTCATTTATATAATTTTTAAATATTATATCAATTGATGTCCGACAGTTGATACTGATATTGACAATATGATTTTTGGTTTAAGTCCGTCAAATGGTGATAATAACAATAATGCTATTTAGTTTTGTTTCAAGATAGACATTGGGAACTATGAATGAGATAATATTGTTCAGATAGATTCTTTGTTATGGCATAGTAAATTTATGATTTATGGCTATTTGATTGCTTAATTTTCTTGATTGTACCCTCAAATCTTATGGGGTGCGGAGTTGGGTTATTTACTCTTCTGCACATATTGGCTTATGGGGGCCAATATCGTAGTTATAATTGTGTGATCTTTATGTTATTACCTTATATGCATTTACTTATTTATATGTAGTAATGTTGAAGCATATTATAGGTTTGCCCTTTTTATCTTGACTTAGCTTAGTCTATCTTTTATCTAATCATATTTATATCATGATTTAGCTCAGTCGGTCGATGATTCCTACTGAGTACCCATGGTTTTGGTACTCATAGTACCCTTTTCTACCTTTTTTATGAAAATTCGAGAACTAGTTATTGCTACTAATCGATATTCATATAGGGTTAATTTCAAAGATTGGATGAGCTCTTAGAGGTAGAGTTACCTTTTTCCTTCATTTTATCTATGTCTAGTCTTTAATCTTTAAGACAGATTGGATTTGACTATTCAGTACTCATAGTTTATTTGTAGTATCTCTTGTACCGACATTACTGTGTCTTGGGATGGTTGTTAATTCCTATCTATCTAATATGTATTTAAGATTGCATGTTTTCTCTTTACGTGTTTAATTGTTAATTTCTAGCTTTTAGCCTATTTTACACAAAATTAGCCCATTGAATCTAGCTCTGAGCCATTGTTCGGCTTACCTAATAAAAGGAATGAGTAAGTTCCATCATTATTCATAAATCAGATCGTGACAAAAAATTTTGGTAGTAATGGTCGTTCTATAACTTAGAGCAAATTCAGAGTCATGAATTTTGCAGTAAATTCACTAAATAATTAGAATTACGGTAATTCCAATAATCATAACTGGAAGGGTATGCCTAACAAATCATAGGTTAATAATCAGGTCCAACCTCAGTTGTTTAGGTTGAAGCAAGGTATTCAACAAACACACATGCCATCAATATAGAAGGGATTTTGAAAATTATTATGAACAACCCAGAAAAAATGGTTGCAAATATCAAAAATCAGCACTTGGCTCAAAAGAATTTAGAGATGTAGTTGAGCCAATTAGCCTAGGATCAAAACACAAGACTTTAAAGGGTTTTTCTAGGGATACAAAAAATCTTAACCAAGTGAGAGAAATAACATTGAGGAGTGGTAGAGACCCAGTTTTTGCACCTCCAAATAAAAATAATAAGGTACAAGTAGAATCAATTACTCCAAAGCAGACAGAAACATAAGTGGTAGCCTAAGAAGATGAAGAAAAAAGAAAGACTATTTACCAAAATGAAAATTCTATTGATAGCTATCAAGATAGACCACTGCCATAATTACCTCAAAATCTTAAGAAAGACAAAGAGGACACATTAAAAAAACTTCACAATAATCCCCCTTTATTAAATGTTTAGCAGGAAATAAACGAGTATGAAGGAAACTTGGATACATTGAGGTTGTAGAACTTAATGAAGAGTTCATATGTGTGGTTTTAAGCAAGAGCTCAAAAAAAATCTTAAAGAACTTGGAAGTTTCACCCTCCCCATACAAATTGGTGAAAGTGATGTTGTTTAAGATTTGAGTTATTTAGGGTCAAAAATCAATTTTATGACTTTTATGTGTTTAAAACATTGGGTTCCAAAAAGATAAGGCCTTGTTCAGTTGTTTTCTAAATGGCGAATAAAAAAGAGTGATTCCCATACGAATCATAAAGGATGCTCTCATTAAGGTTAGTAAGTTCATTATTCGTACTGACATTATTGTTCTTGATTATGATATAGTTGATAGGGTGCCAATCATATAGGGACATCTATTCTTGGCTAGTGGTGAAGCATTGACAGATGTGAAAAAGGATATACTCAAGATGAGAATGAATGATGAAAAGGTGGTTTTCAGAGAGAACAAAGCACCCAACACACGCTCACACTGGATAGATTTATGAATGATCAAAGTGATATAATTTTATAAGTATGGGGTTAAGGATTGCCAAACTCCCACTGTCTCCTTAGACTCTCTCATGGAGTTGCCCAAATTAATGAATAAGCTTGAACTTGAGAAACTTGAAGGGAATCCTGAAAAGGTGACTATAATAAAGTTTGTTGACCTTGAGAGTAAGCACTTAAGAGGTCAAAAAAGAAGGAGAAGGTGGTCACCAACAAGGAAGAAAATGAAGAGAGACTATGGATGATGATTGTGATTTGAGTCATTCCACGACAATGAATTAGGAGTTTCTTGGAAGGCAACCTAATTTAAGGTAGTTATTTTTCAGGTGCTGCTTGGGAGGCAACCTAATTTTAGGTTGTTATTTTTATAATTTCTTATATTTCTTTAGTATCACCTTTTGTTTGTTCTTTTATATTAATAGGTTGATGGGAAGTCTGAGTACCTATGACCTTAGATAAGGATCATGAAACAAACTAAGTGTTGGGTCCTTTGGACCACCTTGATTGATATGATGTTACTAGCTAGGCCTAGAGGCCTTAAGGAGTATTTATCTTTTATTATTCTTTGAGTTATAATTTGGGGAAAAAGTATGTTTTTATGTATGGGGTGGGGAAATCTTCTAATTTGTTTAGGGTGAAGTGTGCTATAGGATTGTCATTTTTATTTATTTTCAAGTTTTCTAGTTTTTGACTATATTTGAAAAAATAACAAAAAATATTCTTTTTGTTTATTTTCAGTTTTTGTTGGTTTGTCGGTTTAGTAGAAGCACAATTTACCCACCCTCAATTTTTATATTTGGTTATTCTTTGAGGGGATCCCTTTGAACCTAGTATCATTTTTTATTCTTAGGATTAATTTTAAAAACCTTTTTATTAGGCTTAAATAGATATGTTGTAAGTAAGTACTACACATGATTACTTATAACAAGTGGTGTTGAATTCTATGACGTAATGTAGAAGTTTAGTAGCTATTGTGAGATTCATAGGCTCATTTGTCTAATCTTATGTTATTTTGGCTTAAATTTGAATTATTATCACTGCTTCGTTGAGTGTCCATAAGGATCCGTCTTGAGTTTAACATGTGTCATTACTCGGTTGAGTGTCCATAGGGATCCGTCTTGAGTTTAACATGTGCCATGCACTAGTGAGGTTTTTGTTATATTCCATGTTGCATATTTATGTGTAGAACTTTCCCTGTGTGTTTGCAAAGCAAAATAAAGAATATTGAGTTTGGCAGAAGATAGGTATTTAATTGATAGCCATGTTTTATACCTTCTTTATATACCCTTTTCTACATGACATTAGTTATCCCCAATGATCCTTAACCCTATTTTTTAGTGGCCTCATAGAAACTTCTTCCTTTTCTTTCAATTGACCTTAATTTGTTCCAAAACTCTTAATTGGTTTGGTTGAAAAATTAAGATGTTATGAAGTGTAAATTAAAGAAGAAAAAGTGAAAGTGAAGCCCCAAAACAGTAACTATAGATGTTTTTAAAATATACTTTCACCCCCATAGCATGGGAGGTGGCCTCGCACCACACTACCTTGGAAGAGGAAACCCTTCCTTGGTCGTGCTATGGGCTAGGTTGTACCCTACTTGTCCATGTAGCACAACTCCCGCTAGGACGTCTAAAAGTTATTTTCTTACTCATTTATGTTGGGGTCAAAGTGGTCAATGCCTATGTTTCATTTGAGCAAGCTTATGGATTACCAAAATTACTATATAAGGGGTGCTTAGCAAAGTTTACAAGGGGATGTTTTTGAACAACAAGATTGGAGAAAGTTAAAGGCATCAAAGGCTCTACTCTAGGGTTTTTCTTCCTTTAACTTTTAGTTTCTTATAGTTTCACTTATTAACTCCTTAATGGTGATTCTTTGTATGGCTATGTATGGATAAACACCCTCTTTATAGGTTAAGGATAAAACACGATATTTTTAATTAAAATTTATTAGTTGGTGCATATGTTTATTAAGTAAAGTTATTATTCTTGCGTTCTTGTGTTTACTATTCTAAAGAGTCATGAACATTGGAATAAATCTTCGTCCCAACAGATTTTGACCATAGGTGTGGAGGGATGCTATGAATAATGTAGGGGGTTTGGATCATATATTTAATTAATTTAATACTAATTGTAAATGGACGATTTGCAGTAAGGATTGTGATATACCTATATGCCTCGCTTGGTTAATGAAATGGGAAGATAACTTAGTGCATCCTATTTATAGACTCATATCCTTGCTCAATGATGTAGCTGTGATACTAATTTGGGTAGATGCCTTAGTGGGTGACCATCCTTGAGTTATATTATCAACCTCATAAATCAATAATCATGATAAACATCAACATAGACTAGAAATCATAGTTATGCTTGAATGTGAAGTAGATGCCTCAAACCTAGAATTCTCTATCTATAGTTTGCAATTCAAGTTTCATATCATTGTTATTTCAATTATTTAGTTTATAAGAAAGCAAAACTAAATATCTTTTTGGTTGCAAATCACATTTATTTAACTTAAATAATAATACTAGAATTGGATCATCTACCAAACACTAAGTCCTTGTGGGATCGATATTCAGCTTGCAAGATCACTTTACCACTTTCTTGACCATGTACACTTGGGTATAACATAAAGTCATAGAAACACCATTTCGTGGGATACACCTATTAAAATATCTTAGAAATTAGAAGATACTAAATAAAAATCACACTTATAACAATGGAATCTGAAATTGTGGTCCCTAGTTTTCCTAAATGAGTACAAATCTAAATTTGTTTGATCTCAAACAGAGAATCTAAAAAACCAACTAAAATATTAGGGGAACTACCTCTAATCAAAGGTGCCACATCCCTAAGATACTGATCCGGCTGTAGTGGATGCCCAATAATCCATCATCAGGGATACTATCTAAAGATTGATCTCCTACAATTGTAACAAATCCCTAAGGCTCTAATCTAAAAAGAGACATATGATAACCCTAACTGAATAACCAACTTATTCCTTTGACACGCCCTATACCAATGACCAATCTCCCTACAATTATTACACACTTGTAAAACACTTTGATGTTATATACTTATGACCTAGTGTTTCCCTCATAGACTGAAGACCTAGATCGAGCACCCCATGATGCCCCACTAGAACTCTATCCCTTTGACCACCATAACCTTTCAAAAAGTCATTGATAGCCAAAGGTGCTACCTAAATAGATCTACATTTTAACAGAATACCAATAAAATTTTACTACAAATAGGGACTCTCACCGCCACCTCCATATACCTCAAGACATTCCCTCTGTGTAGTTCTCACATGATAAACAAGCAGGAGTAAAGTAGAGCTAACTTCTATCAATGCCCTTATGCCAAATGGAGTGGTAAGTTAATCCTCTAATAAACCCCTGCACTATATCATGCTCTGAAAGATACAGCATAGAATAATGTTCGACGTACTTTAGAAACCATATCTAATACTGTTAGACTAATAAAGAACCATGATAAGTTCCAATAAACCCAAATCTGGTCTGAGAACGAGTTTATGTACCAGACACTACATCTATCTATGACGTATCCTCAAAAGGCTCAGAACCCCGAACAAAATAACATAAAGAATCAAGGTGGTCATAAACCCTGTTGAAGCTTAGACTTTCCTTTATTCCACTAGATTATGCTCCAGTTTGTCAATATCAATCATAAACACCTTTTCACGAGCCTAAGCTATAACTTAGGTAACACATGCAGAAGTCCTATTTGCGTCTATTGGCAACCCCGATCAATCCATATGAGAAGACATAGAGTGCAAAAACTACTTAAAAGTTTATAGAAGTACAGAGACATGATAAAGAATCAAGAAATGGGATTTTGTAAGAATGCTCTATAACTTCCTAAAGGATACAAATGTCATCATGTCACTCCATAGTATTTTTCTAGGCACTTTGCTTTTGTACCAACAACATCGATGAACCTAGGATTTAATACCAAATCTTCACAATGCAATTTCTCAGGTCATGATGGCACCTACTATAGCCCATATATTTGTAAATTAACATATAATCTAGAATAGCGAGTAATGAAAAAATAAGAGAAATGAAAGAAAAAATTAAATAAAAAGGAGAAATAAAACAAAAAGAAAGTAAACATACCCCGAAAACTAGTAAGGCCAGTACAAGCACTAATAATAACAAAAAGTACAAGGTAAACATGATATATAGATATAACACTCCCATTGAAAGACAAAATAAAGATCAGTTCAGCAAATGAGGAAGACCAGGAAAATACCATATGTCTGGGCTTAACCTAAATCTTCGATCCACGACAACTCTTCATGATGAACATATTAGCAGAGAGAACTTTTAACATGATATGCAAGGTTTAAAAGTATAGTACGAGTACAAGACATGAGACACTTATTGGGCATTAACCGGCTGAGCTCCAAAGATAATGCAAGTATTTATAACATTTAAGGCAAAAATATATAAAATAGTCATCTTACTAAGATACAAAGTACAATAAGATTAAAAGAGAGGGAAAATTAACTACCATAATCTTTGAGTAACTAGAGACAAGTGTTTTACAATATAAATAGCTAGTGATAGAGATATTAGATAATATTAGAGCAAATAAAAGGTAATATGTTGATAAGTTAGCAATCAAAAACCTATCCAACTATCCAAAATGATATGGGTTGCCTCAGACTTCATCAAGATACACTAGTGATAACAAGTTTACCTCTTCTGACTGTCTTCTTAAACAACTTCCCATCTTTGTTTTCTAAATCCACTACTCTAAATGGAAATACTTGAATATATTAAAATGGTCCAGACCATTTTAATTTCATCTTACTTTATAAAAACATGAACCTTTAGTTGAAGAACAACACTAAGTTACCCAACTTAGACTCTCTCTGTTCAATTTTCTTATTGTGGTACAATTTTATTTTTTCCTTATTCAGGGCAACCCGGTCATAAGCTCAAATTAAAAATTCTACCATCTCATTAAGTTGTTATAACCTCAAATAGCATCATCACTCCAACTCATATTAAGCTTTTTGAGAGCTCATGATGCCTTATATTTAAGATCTACTAGTAAATGACAAGCTTTATTGAAGAAAAGTTTGTAGGGAGACATACCTATTGGAATTTTGAAAGTAGTGAGATAAGCCTATAATTTATCATAATGTTTATGAGCCAAATCATTATGGTAACATTCATATTTTAAAAATATCTGCTTAATATCTCAATTCGCCACCTTGAATGACCCACTGGTTTATGGGTGACAGAAAGTTGCCACCTTATGGTATTTCACTTCATACTTAGCTAGAGTTGCATGGAACATCTTGTTACAGAAGTAGGATACCCTATTACATATCATAGTGAAGGGAATGTCAAACTAGAGAAAATGTTTTTCATGAATATCCCCATAATATTACCTCCGTTGCTAGCTAAGGTCATTACTTCTACCCATTTGTATACATAGTCTACTACCACGAATGTACTTGTGACCATAAGAACTCATAAATAGGCCCATAAAATTAAATTCTCACACATTAAAAAATTCCACTTCCATTATTTTGAAAATACACATTACTAATTTTGAGAGATCGAACCCTGTCATTGACATTTATCGCAGTTCTTTGGCAAAGTCTGGGTTATGTTTATAGCTGATGGGTTGATAATACCCATGTTTTAGTACCCTACTTGTCATGTGATTACTTGCATGATGTCCTTCTATTGGGGATGGGGAGAATCCTATAAAAGACCTAGTATTTCCACCTCCAGCACACATCTTTTGTTAATATTAGTACATAGTAAAAATCAATAGGGATTATCCCAAGAGTAAATGCTCACATAATGAAAAAATTATTTTCTTTGATGTTTTCTCAAATCAACGGGTATCATGTCACTAACAAAATAGTTTTCACAATCGGTGTACAATGGTAAAAAATCAAGAGAGACAGTGAGTTCTAATTTATCTAGAATGAATCATCAATCTTCATTCATACATGTTCTTTTTTTCATTCTTGAGTCCAGTCGTATGGTTTTCTACCTGATTCCCACACCTTTTTTGGTCTTTAATAGGGGTTGAAAATGGGTTGTTTGAGTTGAATTTGGGTGGTTCAAAATTGGATACATCAATAAATAGGTCATTGCCCAACCATCCCAAAATATAGATGGGCTAAGATGGGTTGTGCTAAGATGGGCTAAATAATGGGTTATAGCCCAACCCACCTAATTTAAACCATCATTAAACAATTTACACTTTTAGTAAAATTTAGGTTTCAATGATATTTTGAATTGTCTTCTTATATTTATATTGTTATTGTTATTATTATCAAGTAAAAATAAAATATGAAAACTAGAAGAATGTAAAAAAAGCATTTTTCTTATATATTTAACATAAAACAATGAAAATGAATAGGATAAGAGAGGCTAAAAAGGGAAAGAAACTATGAAAGATTTTTATAAAATAAATTTTATAAATTGAAAGTTATTTTAGTGGGGGTGATAACGTTGAACATACACGTCAATTTAAGTTAAAGGCGATCGTTGTCAACATAGTTACCCAACTTTGGAGTAGAGGTCAAATCCATGAGGCACAAAATGAGTGGCAATCAAGTCAATTCAAAATAATAGATACAAGTTATATTCAACCAATAGTACAAAAAGATAAAAATAGGGGAGATAGGAGTCTACACTAATATTTCTTTTTGGGTTTTTATAGTATAAATTCAGGGCTACAAATAATTAGAGTTTGTAAATAATTAAGCACAGATCTTGGGATTATGTATTACTAAGGGAAGTAACATATGGATGCTAATCATTAACTTCAATATTAGTCGATCAAGTATGGGTAGGTTCGGTTATAGGTTTTGATTCTAGTATTTCAACAAAACACCAAACTTTCACCCATTGATTCTTTTGAATACCTAATGGATGTGTTCAACAATTGGTAACCAAACCCCAATATAGGCATCCCTATTTCTAGGATGATAACCATGGTATAGTTAACTTCACAACCACCCTTATGTCTAAGATAGTGGTAGATTAGCAAACTACACACATAATTGTCTACCATTACTTTGGTTTCCACATCCCTGTTTCAAGGATGATGTGGATTCCTAAAGTTCACCTAAAACCCTTCTTTCGAAGATTGCTATGAGCTTTCTAGAGCTTAGTGTTTTCACCCATCATACCCATATGGGTATTTGGGAATTTCGCCCACAAATCCCAACCAAGTTAGCATAGAAATGATAAAACCCATCAACATGAACTACTAAATAGAGTCTAGCAATAACAAACCACGCACACGTATATCCATATTCACACATAACCCTAAGTGTGAGATCTAGCTACACATAAGATAAATAAGAAAACATATACCCGTGATCTCTATTGAAATAATTTATTGACTCTTAAGTGAATGTTACTTCAAACTTTGGACTCCCACAAATCTCCAATGGAAGTGACCTATTCCTCCACTTAGAGGATACTCCAATGTGTTCTTTACCCAAACTTTATACAATATTTTCTTCTCCAATAATTAAGGCTATGAACTAAAGAACAAAACCAAACTATTGGGAAAGATGGAATATTTTTAATGAATTAAGGTTTGCTTCTTTTTTCCCAAAATTACGATCAGCCATATGTATTTTCATATTTTCCCTTGGGCTTCCTTCTTCCACTAAGTCGCGATTACGCGGGTCTAGCCGAGACTGTAATCAACTTTTGCAGGCGCAGTTGAACGACCATGCTTGACTATCGCGATCGCGATCACCAGACCGCAATTTCAGTACTTGAGGCCATTTTGCTACAGATCTTCAACTGTACTTTATTCATCCTTTTGATCATTTCAACTCCAATCCATACTTTTCCATCTCATCAACTATATGCCTGCAAAATATGGATATTAGTGCCTTCAATCAAAATTATGTCTCATTTATTCATTAAGAACATAGTAATATGCGTGAATATTGAGTGTGAATGAGTGGTAAAATCACTACTTATTATAGGGGTTAGCAATTGGAGGAAGAGTAAGGATAGGTAATGGCTAAGAAAAAAGTTTTGAGATTTTTCTAAAATCCAAATTAAAAGATTTAATTTTTAAGGAGGTAGGGCTGAGGTTAGTAGGGGTAAGGAGGGTAGAAGGGTGGGGTGATAAAAAAGTTAATTTTTTTTGAGGGGGAAGGGTCTATTAGGAGGGTCGAGGTAGGAGTAGTGTATGAAAAAAGTATTTTTATTAAAAAATTAATATTCTTTGTGGGGTGAGGGTGGGGGAGGGGGGGCTAAGGATAGTCGGTGGTAGCTGTAATTAGGATAAGAAAATTTTGAATATTTTATAAAAAAAATTTAGGAGAGAGTAGGGGGTCAGTGTTGGGGGGTGGTGTGATAAAAAATATTTTATAAAGAAAAAATTGGGGAGGGGGCTAGGGGTCGGTGCAGGGGGTGGTGGATGGGGTAAAACATTGATATTTTTTAGAAAAAAAATTAAAAAATAATTAAATTTTATTGGTGGGGTAGAGGTCGAAGGGTCAGGATATGGGGATAGTTTAAGGGAAAAAGTCTTTTTTCATTAAAAAATTATTTATTACTACAATTTTTTCAAGATGAAAAAAAAAGTATAATTGAAGAAACTAATATATATATATATATATATATATATATATATATATATATGTATGTATATATATAAAGACGAACTATAATTACTAGGATTAAACATCTTTATGGGTCAAAGTTGGGAATCATCATAAACCTATTTTAGTTGATTTAAGATGGGCTCACTTGGGCTAGCCCAAATCTTTCCATCTTCAAAATTACTCTAGCCCAACCCATCCAAACATGGGAAGGTTGGGCGGGATAAATGGGTTTGGACTAGTTTTCTCACCCCTAGTTTTTTACTTCAAAATAATATTCTTGCAGTAGCAACACCAATATAATCAACTGAGGCTTTTCATCTTTCCTAGTCATGAGATACCTCAATGCAGCATAATCAGTGTGCACAAAAACTTTAGTACCAAGAAAATATTCCTAAAGCTTCTTAAAGGCATGGTCAACTGTAAGTAAATTCTATTCCCTAATTATGTAATTTTTTTCACACCCCATTCAATGCCTTGCTAGCATAATAAATATGATGGAAAATATTTTCACTCTTCTAACCCAAAAAAAAACTACAACTGCTATCCCGCTCGCTTCACAGATCACTTTGAAAGGTTGAGTCCAATCTAGAGCAACAATAATAGAGGAAACAAAATTTATTTATGGAATACAAATGCCTTTAAGAAATCACCATTAAAAACAAACTTGACGTCTTTATCAAAATAGTTTTCATAATGGATAAGCAATTTATGAGAAGCCCTTCTAGTAAAAACCTACATGACTTAGAAAACTCTTAACTCCCTTCGCAGAGAATGATGTAGTTTTTTAATCACTTATATTTTATATCAAGCCACTTAAATAATTTTAAAAAAAATCTTATGCCCCACCATAATGCCTTTCTAATCATAAAGTATCATTTCTCCTAGTTTGAGTACAAGGATTTCTTCATATCTTTGCAAGGCATTACTGAGATTTCCAAGCAATCTTTGAACGTATCACCTAGCACTGAGATTTCATCTATAAGAACCTCTAAAGTGTATTTGATTATATCAATAAAAATTAACATCATACACATTTAGAGAGTGGTGGGAGAATTACCCAACCTGAATGGCATACACTTAAAAGTGAAAGTCACATAGGGTCATATAAAATTAGTCTTCTCCAACTCTATGGGTGCGATGGAGATTTGGTTTTATCCTGAGTAACCATCAAAAAAGTAATACCAACCACTCTTTGTCAATTTATCAAGCATTCGATCCATGAATTGCATATAGAAGTGGTCCCTTAGCATCTACAAATTTAGCTTCCTATAGTCCATGCAAATTCACCAACCAGAGACTGGGCTTAATGAAATCAACTCATTTTTCTCATTTTTTTACCACCATCATACCTCCCTACTTTTTAACAAAGCACATTGAGCTTACCTACTTACTATCTGATATGAACAACACTCACATCTAAACACTTAATTATCTATTTCTTTACCACCTCTTATGTTAGTGGGTTAAGTCTATGCTGGTTTTCTATGGTGGTATTACACTCTTGTTCTAACTAAATCTTTTGATTGTAACTTTCTGGTGGAATTCCAATGATATTTGCAATCGTCCAACTTATTGCCTTTTTGTACTATTACGGTACAAAAACAATGTCTTTCACCTGCCATTCTATCTTATCAGCAACTATAATCATAGGCAATGTGTTATTTTCAAAAAAAAATACATATTTTTGATGACTGGGTAATTCCTTGACTACAATATGGGCGGTTTTTCTATTGATGTCTTTGCGAAGCCTATTTTTCTGATCTAGGTCCAACTTCTTTGGGGCATAAGAATATGAACCTATTCCAGCTAATGGAATCATGTTTCATTATAATCTTCTATATCTTACCCATTGAAATTCATCATAACAATGGCTAATGTTTCAAACGAACTTCTTCAATATGCACCTCAATATCAACTTAATCAATAACATCAATAATCGAGATAACACTTATGAATCTCGGTTGCTTCATCATCTGATATATGTAGAACTACACCTTTCCTTTGTTCAACTTGAAGTTTAACTTATTGTACTCCATGTCAACTAACACTCATTTGGTGGAAAAAAATAGTCTACTAATACTATGGGTACCTTAAAATGCACGTCACAATCAAGAAACACAATATCCATAAGAAATATAAAGTTCCCAAATTTATTCAACATGTAATATAGTATCCCCACTAGTCTTTTAACAAAAAGGTCAGCCATCAATAACTGTATCAACATCGGTTTGGGGGATCATAAGACTAACTATTAGTAGATTTCTAAAGACATCAAATTAATGCTTGCATCAAGATCATATAAGGCTTTCTTAAAAGTAACTACAAAAATTTTGCATGAAAAAGTAAAAGCCCCTGGATATGTTTTTTTCTGCTTCAGGATCACAAAACAATTGCAGCATAGCAATAAAAGTTGACTTCTATCTCAAAGATCACCGTCTTTATTTTTGTGACTATATCCTTTATAAACATAGCATAATACAGAATTTTCTCATGAGCTTGCACTAATGAGATGCACACCGATAATTGGTTTAACATAGAGAGTAAGTTGCAAAATTTTCCATCCTCCAATTTCTTCTTTATTCTCTGAGGAAATGAACAAAGTTCCCTAGGGATTTTAGATAGATGCTTCTAAACCCTTTTTGCCTTCTCTTTTATCTCAAAAACAACATTATTCACACTTGTAGACTTTTTACAAAACCACTTTTTTATCATCAACATCATTTGGCTTTTTAGACTCGACTAGAATCTCATCATCAACGATATTATTTGGCACTATTTGATAATCAGTAGCTACATCTTCTACCAATGTATGTAATATCAGATGTGGTTTCGATAGCACTTCACCGCTATTTTTGGTGATAGCCATGAAACTCCCATCATTCCTAAGATTTTGAACAGTATTACTAGGTAGAGTGCCTCTCTTCTATTAAATTAAAGATACAAAGAATTGACCCATTTGGTAATCAAATTGCTTGATGAAAGTGGAGTGAGATTCCATAAGTTGACTTTAAATACAAGTCACTCTCCATCTTTTTCATCTCTGCATCAATTGATTCTACATATTTCAGCACCTTAACCATCATCATTTCTATTTTGGACTTCCTTGAGGAGTTTCTAGCTCTATCTCAATTTCTTGGAATTACATTAAACAAAATCTGTCATTCTTGTAATTGCAATTCCCTTAGTCACGATCTTTGTAGATAGCCTTATAATAATTGTTGTCCCTCTAATAGTTTCAACCTTAATTTCCTTTACATTGGCCCAAAAACTCCTCACATGGTTGTTCAAATTGTTCGCCTCATCTCCATAATCACTCAATTGCCTTAACCTATGAATCAACAACCCTCACGTTCTAAATACCACCTACAACAAGTGCTTAGATAGAAAATCCATTTTAGTCATCATGTGATCCATGTCTTGGCTACATTCATCCATCCTTCGATGTTACTCAATTGATATACCTATACTATTAGTACTGATTTCTACCTCAGAATCCTTGGTATACCAAGATCTATTGGTTTTAGTCAACCTCTCCAAGAACATAGTTACTTTACCAAAAATCAATGCCATAAAAGCGCCTCCAACAACATTATTAACCATTGGTTTTTTCAAGACCCGACCAGGGGCCGTGTCGTAATGGGCATCTCAAGTCCAACAAGGACTGGAGACCACCCCCCAATACCCTACCCAACTATCTAGCATATACCCTGAGTTGGATAAATTCCAAACATATAACAAGATAGCGTGTAATTGCACAAATCCAGACTATGGGATAGGTCTATGACCGAGACTGACCCAAAAGAGCCATAGGTTTATGACCGAGACTGACCCAAAAGAGCCCAACCATCCCAAACCCAGTCGAGTACCCATAACTAAACCAAAACCATAAGCCAAAACCAAAACAATAACCAAGTTCCTATCCATAACATAATATAAAATGATGGAACAGTGAGAAATTTAGTCAACTGGTATGAACCCCAATGTCAATGCCAATACTAAGGTTGACACCACTATCGATCCCACCTATACCAACCCATACTAGTTCCACAAAAGCCTTTAACAAAAAAAAAACAATATCTGATTGGTACATACCCCCAACCATAGACAAAACCGATATCCATAAATAAATTAAAGTATGTAAAAACATCTATGGGCATAAAATAGAGCCTTTCGAAATATGGAAGCTCACCACTTCAATCCAGTAGCCGACTCTACATCTGATCACTAACCAGGAGGAATAGAATTGTCAGTTCCTGCATTATGTGGGGATACAGCTGCCCGAGGATGGGTTAGTGGGTGAATGCTAGCAAGTAATCAGGATAAGGATAAAATAATGTCATCTAATAAAACCAAGTAAACCAACCATATGCACCCAACCATACATATATATAACTATGCCTGGAAAGAGAGTTGGGTTTAGCATGCATTTAAAATGATTAAACTTGGTATGTGTAGCTTAAGCATCCTAGAACCACCCATGGGCTATATGGGTACAGTGTAACCTCGTGAACAAGCCCTAATGCATGTAGCCTTATGAACCAGAGATACAATAAGAGTAGAGGATTCCAAAGTACCCTTCGCTCTCTATGATACATATGTACAGTGAACTTAGGGGATTCTCATGTACCTCATAGTATCATATGCGGTCGCTATGACCAACCCCTCATATCGACAAACATGAGTTTCCACTGTCCATCTATTTGACTCACAACTTCATGGTTAGCTATCACACCCCACCATTATTTCCCAATTAAAACCATTACTATCCAGCCAAATCATTATTCCATTATTATAAACCAAGGCTATGAGTAGTGGTATCATGATACCGACTATAGCTTACAAGCAATGTCATTAGCCAACCCTTTTCGTAAAGGGAGTCCCATGTACCCATAGCTTACATTATCAAGTTAAATTGGACGATTCCTGTGTACCCCACAAGTGTTCCATAAGTAAGTTTCTTAGGGGAATCCAGGTACTCCACAAGTTGTTTATTATCATGTATACATGGGGGATTCCATTATACCCCACAAGAAAGTTTCAATTAACAATAACCATGACCACCAAACCATTCCATTTAACCATTCCAAACCGTTTAAACCATTTATTCCATTTAGGCTTCTATTACGCAACCAAACTATGCAATAGTTCCATTAGAAGTCCAATAGTATAGTAAAGCATTATCAAAGCCATTTTATCAAACATGTTGGGGGCATAGTGTTTCCAAAACAAATTCCAATTACCAATTAACCATTCCCATGTAACCAATTTTCCAAACCACCATTAAAATATGTAAAAACATCATTAAAATATGGGAAAACCATAAACAAACATTTAATACCAAAACCCAACACATATTTGAAAAACCCAAAACCATACAATAATTTTACCAAGAAAATATTATGCAAATCATGCCTTTAGTTAGAACTAACAATGAGGGAGGAGTATCTTGCCTTAGATTATGAAGACTATGGAGAGAAATCACCCAAACAAGCCCCAAATTGCTTCTCTAGATAAAACCCTAGCCTTCCTTTACCTAATAGCCTTAGAGAGAATTAGCTAGTGTTTCTAAGTGTTTAAGATTAGAATAATAGGGTAAGTAACCTCCCACTAGTGATATAAGTCATGGGGTCATCATTGATTAGAGGGGAAATGTCCAGATTACCCACAACTTAACAGTATAAAATCCCCACAAGTGGGTATGACTCAACCATACCAGTCATACTCTCCAATACGAGTGGTACCCACTACTCATACCATACATCTCCCTTAGACCCTATACTGGTCAATGTACAATCATGTAATACAAATCATATCCAAGGATACAACTAGTACCCTTAACCCTTACCCATAATAGAACTAAGAGGATTTGATACTGTCAAACATATAAGTGGGAAAAACACAACTCATACCCTATCTTATGACCCATGGTAAGCCAATCGTATGCATATCGAAGTTACTTTACTGAGTCTCTGATTAAGTCCAGGAAAACCCAACCATATGAACCATATTAGGCCATTTGACCCTTACACTCCAAGTCATACCCATTCCAGTATACAATCTAACCTACCAACAAATACTATTTAGTATAAAACTAAACCTTACCAACCATACCCTATCATATGACCTGTACCCCCTAGTTGTATCTTGACCAAAAATAGAAAATGTAGGAAATTTTCCAACGGTCCCAACCCAGGGTGTTTTAGTTTCCCCCACTAGGATCATCCGTCCCTGAATGACAGAAAAGGTAGGTCAAATACAAGCATAATTTATTTACATTATCAAATACCAATTCAACCTTTACCAAGATAGAAAATAAAGATGCAAGAATCTATTCTAACCCTTATCTAAGATAGAAAATAATGAGGTGATCACGAACACATAGCTTCTATACGAATATTTAAAGCAAAAAAAAAATAAATATATTTGTACTTCATGTCCTCTTATGTTTCCCATGTAGCCTCTTCCACCTTATGATTCTACCATAGAACCTTACTCGAGGCCGCATCCTTGGTCCGTAGTAGATGAACCTTCTGATCCAATATCTCAGTATGGACCACTTCATAAGATAGAGAATCCAAGATATCTAATCCTATCAAAGGAACCACCGAAGAAGGATCACCAAGGCACTTTCTAAATATTAATACATAAAATAATAGATGAATGGATCTCAAACTATAAGGAACCTCTAATTCATACGCCACATTACCAACACTCCATAAAACCACATAAGGACTAATATACTGGGGACTGAGCTTCTCTTTTTTCTTAAATTGCATTATTCCCTTCATAGAAGATACCCTTAGGAACACCCTATCCCCAACCTCAAACTCCTGGTCTCTATGCCTTACATCTGCATAGGACTTTTGGCAATTTTAGGAAGTCTTAAGCCTATCTTGAATCACCTTTGCCTTTTCCATAGTCTGATAAACCAAATCCAGACCAAACATATACGCCTCACCAAGATCAAACCACCCAATAGTAGATCTGTACATCCTACCATATAATGCCTCAACCCAGCTACCACGAAAGTCAATCACATATGCCTGAAGAAAATTGTCCAATGTCTGAATAGTCCTTTCTGCTTGTCCATCCATCAGCAAATGCAAAGATTTACTTAGACTAAACTTACTACCCTTTTAAAAAGAGTGCCAAAAGTAAATTAAAATTGTGTACCATGATCAAAGATAATCAAAATAGGTACCCCATGTAGCTACACAATCTCATAAAGATACAACCATACATATTTCTTAGACAAAAAGTTAGTGCACACCAGCAAGAAGTGAGTGGACTTGATTATCCTATCCATGATGACAAAAATTAAATCAAATTGATTCTGATATTGAGGAAGACTGGTAATGAAATCCATATATATTACCTCCTATTTTTATTTTGGCAACTATATTTCCTGATACAACTCACCAGGCCTTATGTGCTTAACTTTGACTTATTAGCATACCATGCATTCGGCCACAAAATAAGCCACATCTTTTTTCATAACATTTCACCAATACATCTCTTTGACATCATGATACATTTTTCTCAAACTGAGATGAACAACATAGCATGATTTATGTTCCTCAGAAAAAGCCCTTTCTCGCAAACCATCAACGTCAGGAACACATAACCACCCTTGATACCACAAGGTACCATCACCACTTATCTCAAATAACATTACCTTTTTCCCACTAACATCACTCTTTATTTTTATCAAGATAGGATCTAACATTTATTTCTCCTTGATCTCTGCACCAAGAGATGACCAAATCACTTCCTATACTATCATAAAAGTCCAAAAGACAAACTCTAAGATTAGCCAAGGGGTGAATATCCTTCACCAATTCCTGCTTCTCTATTTCCATATGAGCGAAACTCCCCATGGACAACCTTTAAAGAGCATCAACAACCATGTTAGCTTTACCTAGGTGGTAGTGACAACTCATATCATAGTCCTTAAGAACCTTCAACCATATTTTTTGCATAAGACTTAGCTCTTTTTAAGTGAACACATACTGTAGACTCTTATCATCAGAATAGATGTCCATGTACACTCCATATAAATAATGCCATGAAATTTTCAAATCAAAGGCCACTACTAAAAGCTCTAAATCATTAGTAAGATAATTCCTCTCATGCACCTTAAACTGTCTAGATACACAGGCAATTGTTTTTCTATGATGCATTCAAATACAACCAAGTCCTACCCAGGATGCATCACAATAAACCACAAACCCCTCATTACCTTCAAGCAATGTCAAGACCAGAGCCAAAGTTAGCTTATCCTTCATCTTCTTAAAACTACCTTCAAAAGCTTTGGACCAAGAAAACGTTACCTTATTTTGAGATAACATAGTCAATAGGGTAGCTATCATCGAGAAACTCTCCACGAACTGCCTATAATACCCAACCAAACCTAAGAAGCTCCTGATGTAGGTTGGATTCGTGCGTCTAGGAAACCTTTTAACCATAAACACCATTTGTGAATCCACCATGATCCCATCACCTAAAAGAATATGACCAAGAAAGGTTATTTATCACATAACTAAAAATCACACTTTGAGAACTTGGCATACCACTATTGCTTTTTTGAGGTCTGAAACACCACATGGGGGTGATTAGCATGATCTATATCACTCTTAGAATACACAAAGATGTCATTAATGAACATAATGATAAAAATATCTAAAACTACCCAAAAACCCTATTCATCAAATCCATAAATGTCCCTAGGGAATTTGCTAAACCAAATGACATAACTCGGAGCTTAAAGTTCCCTTACTGAGTAAAAAAATCAATCTTATGGATATCCTTCTCCCTAATATTAAGATGAGGATACCAAGACCAAAAATCTATCTTAGAAAAGAACTTGGTACCTTGCAACTGATTAAACAAGTCATCTATCCTTGGAAGAGAATATTTGTTCTTAACTATTACCTCATTCAATTGTTGATAGTCAATACACATTCGAAGGGAACCATCTTTCTTATGCATAAATAAAACTAGTGCACCCTACGGGGATACACTAGGACATATGAAACCCTTATAAAAAAATCCTTAAGTTGCTCATTTAGTTCCCTCTACTCAGCCAAAGCCATTTTATAAGGATTAGTAGATATTAGATGAGTGTCCAAAATCAAATCAATGCCGAACTGAATCTCCATATTCGGAAGAATATTAGGAAGTTCATCCGGAAAAACATCAGGAAACTGATTTACCAGCGAGACTGAATACAAAGAAGGAACTTCTAAATTAGAATTTGTATCTCAGAACATATAATAGAGACAACCTTTGGTGATCAACCTTGGAGATCAAAGATAACAAAAAAACCTCTCTAGGAGCTAAGGAGCCACCATTCCACTCAATAACTGGTTCACCAGGGAACCTAAATACAACCTTATGGGTCTACCAATTTAAGGATATATAATATGAGTGTAACCAATCCATCCCTAAAATAATATCAAAATCCACCATATCAAGTTTACATAAATCCACCAAAGCCTTCCTAATGCCAATAGAAACCACATAATCCCTATAGACACTTTTAGCAACCACAGAGTCACCTATCGAGGTAGAAATAGTAAGAGGATCCAAAATAACGTTGTGATCAAAACCAAAATGCACAATCATAAATGGGGCCACATAAGAAAAAGTAGAACCTGGATCAACCAAGAAATAAACATCATGAGAAAAGAATTGTAACATACTAGTAATGACATCAGGTAATGCTTGAAATTCTTGATAATTAGCAAGAGTATATAACATATTCCAACCTAAACTAGTACTAGAAGTAGAAATAAATGTAGGAATAACACCTTTTGGTACAGGAGCAGAAAATAAAGCAATTGCAGCGTTACTTGCTCCTGAAGCACCTTTACCAACTAGTTAATTTTTAAGCATATGGCCTGGCTGACCATATTTGAAATATATATCCCTCCCTTTTCATAGAAACCCCTATGAAACCTACCACAGAACTAATAAGAAGGGAATAATAAGGCCAATTGAGCCCCACTTGCCTGAGATTAGGTACCCTATGCTCAAAAATTATCACCACCCTATTAATGCCTATAACTTAAAGGCTTTGAGTAAGGAGAATTAGCAATAGAGAAAGAACCAAAACTCTTCCAGTTCTTCTTTGGCCACTTACCGCCATCTCGAATGTCATGTTGTTGAGCACCACCATGTTGAAATAACCTAAACTTCTTACCCTACCTTCCTATTACTCAGCATGATTTCTCTATTCTTCTTCCACCTATTGCATATGAACCACCAATTTATATGTATATATATATCCTTGATCGGTAATGCAGTCATGCTTTCAAGGGTCAAATATTGAGATAGTCAAGAAATAAATTGTCTCATCATTTCCCTTATATTAGACACTAATTTTAGAGCATACCTTGATAGTTAATGAAATTCAAGGCATATTCCTTGACAATCATTTTCCCTTTACTTCAAATTAACAAATTCCTCTGCCTTTACTTTCCTTAACACCTGAGCAAAGAAGCAGTCAGAAAATTATTAGAGAAAGTCTCTCATAAAGTTGACTTTTGAACATTACCTCTTATCCTATCCCACTCTTAGTACTCTTAGTATACCACATCCTTAAGCTAGTAAGAAGAAAAATTTACCCCTTCCATATTCGTTTCCTACATGACCCTGAAAATTTTATCCATTTTATCTAAGAAACCCTGAGATTCCTCCTTCACTTTTACACCAGTAAAAGTAGGAGGATTTATCTTTATAAACTGGCCAAGCCTTTTAACCTCAGCAGATGAAACACCAGACGAATCCCTCTAAGCCTCAGTAGTAACCAACTGAGCAATAACATGAATCAATTGACAAAATTCTGCATTCATCATCTCACCATGTAGAGGACTAGTAGCAACAGGTGAAAATCTATAAATATAAAGGATGGGACCCCTAGACTGATTATAGACCTCCTGAGTAGTCCGTGTCCCTTCAATATTATCCCCAGTTAGGACAAAAGAGTTACCTTGTATCTTAGATTGTCGAGGCATAATCCAAAAACTGAACAAATAAGATTAGAGAAGATTCCTGGACTTAGACTTCAAGATTGAAAAGAGAATACCAAGAAAGTGAAATACTTAGACTCCAAGATTGGAAAGACAACACCAAGAAAGTGAAACATTCCAAAATGCCTTGTAGCCTCTCCCTTATGAGTGTAGCATGATACATACATTTAAAAGAGACTCTAATCGACATGACTTTGTGGACTCCCAAGAGACCATGAACTAAAGACCTGATACCAACTTGACATGATCCAACCAATGGCCTTGTCATAATGGGCATATCATGTCTAACTAGGACTGAAGACTTCCCCCGATACCCAACCCAACTATTAAACATATACTTAAGTCAAATGAATTTTGAACATTTAAAAAGATAGCCTGTAATTGCAAAAATCTAGACTCTAGGATAGACCTATGATTGATATAGACCCAAATAAGCCCAATCGTTCTAAACCCAGGTGAGTACCCATAACCAAACTAAAATCATAAGCCAAAACTAAAACAATAACTAAGTTTTGGTCCATAACATAATAAAAAATGATAGAACAATGAGAAATTTAGTCAACTGATATTAGCCCCAATGCCAATGCCAATACTAAGGATGACACCACTACTGATCTCACCCATACCAACCCATAGTACTTTAAAAAAAGCCTCTAACAAAAAGAAAACCAATATCCAGTTGGGACATGCCCCCAACCAAAATCTAAAACCAATATCCATAAATAAACCAAAGTATGTAAAAATATCCATGGACATGAAATAGAGCCTTCAAAAATATTGAAGCTCACCACTTCAATTTAGTAGCTGATTCTGAATATAATTACTAAGCTGGAGAAGTAGAATGGTTGATTCCTACATCGCATGAGGATACAACTTCCTGAGGATGGGTTAGCGGGTGAATCCTAGCAAGTACTTAGTGTAAGGAAAAAATAATTCCATCTAGTAAATCCAAGTAAACTAACCATATGCACACAATCATTTATATATATAACCGTGCCAGTATAAGGAGCCGAGTTTAGTATATATTTAAAATCATTAACTTGGGTATACATATTAAACACCTAGGCTTGGAACCATGAAAAATGTTTCTTTATTTGATGTCACTGGGCTAGGTACGACTAAGGGAAAGAGTGTTACCCTTTTGATATGAGTTTTAGACCCCCTCTCATACCCTAAGAAGTACAGTGAGAATTACTCATAGTCCTAGGTATAAGTTATCCCCCCACCCTTACCCCAATCATACACTAAGGTATGACTAGTACCCAACATAGTTGTATAGAGTTGTGTCTTAAACTTGAAGTGAACTTTTTTTGGTACGAGTGTTGTGTACATACAGCTTAGGGCATGAGTCGTACCCTTTGGATAAGACAAAAGGGTGTGTAGGCATACCCTAAATAGTATAGATAAACTAGGAGAAGCCTAGGGTTAAGTTAGGGTACCACTCATACCTTAGGGTATTGTTGACTCAAGTGAGTTGTACCCATCATCGTGGTCATTTTCCAGCTTTTAATTCAGGTCCCTATGGTAATTTTCTACCTTTAAAAACCTAATTTCTCTCACTATATAAGTGTGTGTGGCCTTCTAAAACACCTTTTTAGTGGATCAGACATCCCAAACACTCTCTTAAACACAATTTTGAAGAATTGGAGACTAGGGTTCCAAGGGTATTCTTCTAGAGGTAAGGAGGAGTTATGTTCTTGGAAAAGCATATTGTTTAATTCATATATCTCTTTCCCTTTTTAAATAACTCAAAAAAACATGTATTTCACACTTGGATTAGTAAGTGTACATGGTGGTTTGAAATCAAATAAAAAGAGCTTTTGTTTTCAATGATGAATAATGTTTGTTCTTGCTTGAGCTTACGATTATACATGTTATTGGTGATAGATTGCATGTATGGGTACTTGTTGTATATGGTATAACATATGTGTCTTAAATAACCTTAATAATGATGAATTCCACTAAGAATTTGGTCTGATAAAGGTATGTGCATAAGGTGTTTGTGAAAAAGTCCAAATAAATTGTCTAGTCACATGTTAAAGGTGTGCTAATAATGGTATTACTTTAGTGGATATAAATGAGATACGATATTGTTGTAATGCATGTGAATACTTAGTAAATGATAGGTAAAGTCCTTGTTGACCATGTATTGAGTGATGATGAATGTGAATGCTTGGTAAATAGTTGGTAAGAACCTTCTTAATTGCGTAATTGATTAATTTCTTACTTTGGATGGTGTGATGGACCAATGAGTAACAGTGGTTGATAAATTCTATTTTAATGATATTTTTAGCCATGTAATTAGTGAATTATGACCATGTTGGTTTGATGGCTAAGAAAGGGGTTCAATTCCCTAAACATAAACTTGTAATTGTGTGTGGAACTAATGTGTGAAATAGAAATGCTAATGAAGAATGAATTGGTTATGAAGGGTCTTGGTGACAACTAATTGAACTAAATGTTGATTTGAATTAAGACCTTCCTAATAAAGTGTAGAATTGATAAATGTTTCCATGATGACCTTGTGGTACCGTGTGGTGTTGTTTTGGATAAATGGTTCAAGTCCTTAAGTGTTGAAATGAATTGTATGGATAGTAATGCATAAACTAAAAGGGTATAAGAGTCTAAATGTCTTATGGTTTGAGTACCTCTCCTGATGAAATGACTAGTGGTTTGAGTCGATAGTCCAATGAAATGGCTTGTTGTTCGAGTCCCTCACCTGATGTAAAGACTAGTGGTTTTAGTCCCTAGTGTAATAAAATAGCTTTTGGTTAGAGTCTCTCATCTTATGAAATTACTAATGGTTCGAGTCCTTAGTCTAATCAAATGGCTTAGGGTTTGAGTCTCTTGACCGATGAAATAACTAGTGGTTTGAGTCCCTAGTCTAATAAGATGGCTTCTGGTTTGAGTCCCTTGCCAAATAAAATGACTAGTGGTTCGAGTCCCTATTCTAAAGAAAGGATATTGGTTTGAGTCCCTCACCCATTGAAATGGCTTATGGTTCAAGTCTTTTGCCTAATGAATTAGTTAAATTGGTTGAGTTAGTTTGAGTTGGTTTGAGGTTTGGATCCCTTTTACTAATGTAATAGAGAATTTTAAGGTTCTAAAATTGGTAAGGTGGAAGGTTAAAAGTTCTTCACTCTATGTCTAATGAATGAATGATTTAAGAATGATTCGTATTGCTTCATCCATGACTCAACATGCTATGTAAATATAAGTATATGCATATTTATATATGCCTATACTAATGTAAATGTTATTGCATATAATGGTTGACTTGGATTGAAGAAATTCACTATTGTATCCTTATCCTTGAGTTATATGCTAGCGCTCTAAATGCTAACCATCTCTAGATGCTATGTCCCCATACGACATAGGGAATAAAGTTTCTTCTTCTTCTTCTATGCAATGACCAAGTGTTCGAGCGGATCATGTGTAGACATTGAAGTGGTAAGCTTCCATTTCTCAGAGGTATACATTTCAAAGTCTTTTACTTTAAGACTTTATTTATTTTGACTTAGTTTTGCTCATTATCAGGGGCATGTCTCAACATATTTAGACATCAAATTCGTAGAGGCTTTTGTGGATGATGTGGACTTGGGTATTTTTGATAGATTGTTGAAATTAATACATTGTTAGATATTTTCTATGTAATGGCTATTAGCTTTACTTTTTTCCACTTTGATATTTGGTCAAATTTTATTTGATACTTATGAATTGAATAGGTGGTTAGATTGGGTTGATGGGGAGATCTCCAGTCCAAGTTAGGCTTGATATGCCCACATGACATGGCCTAATTTTAGAGCATATCACATTGGTATTAGATCCTAGATTCATGGTCAATTTAGAGTCCACAAAGATATATTAAGTATACTCTGTTTTATAGGTGTGAAGCATGCCATATTTATAATAGAGGGGAAATATGACATTAGGAATGTTTCCCTTTTTTGTGTTCAAATCTCAAGCTATATAGTGCCCAAGGTCTTATATTCCTCCGATTCCAGCTTACTCATCTTTCAGATCATGTATCTAAAAAGATCTAATGTTCTGTCAATCTCTTCTGTCTCAACTAAGGGCAATATGGACAATGCTCATCTAATTTGTAGGATTTAGACCCAATTAAGGGTCGTGACATATGAGTATCCTCGAGGGGTTCTACCTGTTCCCACTAACTTTACTATTAGGGGTGATACTTCTCCTCAGTCACCTTAAAATATTGGGTTCCATTACTCTCTTACTCTGTTGAGTTGGGATGGTGGTAAATGGTCCAAAAAAAGTATGACGTGGGTCCTAGCTTCCATTCTACAGTTGCTCCCTACTTGAACCCATTAGAAGGTAGACATTTTCAGAAAGGTAATATTTATAGGGCACAAGGAGCCTAATATTAGGTCAACAGGACCCAATCTCTATTCATCTATCCTTCTTATCAGTTTTGTGGTCGATCACACTGTGGTTGTTGTGAGAAAGAAAAGAATTGTTATTTTAAATATAGTTAGTTGGGTCACATACAATGGGTGTGTCCCATAATGTTTGCCGCTCGGGCAAAAAGGCTATTGATTGCCATTTCTCTAGCTTTTGCATTGAGTGGTGACACTTCTAGACTCAACATTAGTTGGGATCATCTCAATGCTCTTACTATACCTCGGGAGCTCGAGGCAGCTTCTAATATTAACACAGGTATGTTGAAACTTTTCTCTCGTATGTACATTGTTTCTTGACCCAAGATATACTCTTTCTTATGTAACACTGTATGCGGTTATCCATCTTGGTTTTGGTCCTGAGAGTTTGTCAGTTCCCTTTTCTTTTCTACCTAATAGAAGACTATGTGGTTGTTAAGAGGGTCTATAGAGGGTGTGGGGTATTTTTTAATATTAGAAAAGCTCTTGTAGACTTGATAGAGTTAGGCATGGGTAATTTTAATGTTCTCCCAGAGATGGATTGGTTAGTTTTATATTATGCTTTCTTAGATTATCAGACTCATAGGGTCATGATTAAATTTCCTTAGTGAGCCAGTCATTGTATGGGAAGGTGGTTTTTTAGTGTCTAAGGGGAGATTCATTTTGTAAAATAAACCCTATAAGTTAATCTCAAAATTTGCATTATTTGTTCAAATTTATACATTCTAGCTCAAAAAGTCCTTCTCTAGAATATGTTCTTATGGTCAATGAGTTTTCTAACATTTTCCTTGATGATCTTTTCGGTATTCCTCCCAATAGGGAAATTGATTTTGGGATTGATCTTTTTTCGGACACTCATCTAATTTCTATCCCTCCTTATAGATTGGCTTCGGTGGAGTTCAAGAAACTTAAGGAAAAATTGAAATACCTCTTCAATAAAGGTTTCATCCACCCTAGGTATGTCTCCTTGAGGTGCTCCCATATTGTTCATGCACAATAAGGATGGCTCCCTTCGTATGTGCATCAATTATTGTAAGTTGAACTATGTGACCATGAAGAATAAATGTCCTCTCCCTAGAATTGGCAATTTGTTTTATTAACTTCAAGATGGGAAGTGTTTTTCTAAAATAAATTTTAGGTTGGGTTATTATCAACCTAAGATTTGGAAAGAGAATGTCCCTAAGACCACCTTTTGAACTTGGTAGTCACTATGAGCTCCTAGTCATGTTCTTTTAGTTGACCAATACTCGCATGACATTCTTTGATTGGATGAATTGTAAGGTTAAGTATGGGATTGGTCTTATTTTAGATGTTTTTCAAACTTCTATTCCTCCTTTATAGAATGGTTTTGGGTATAGAAAGACCAAGTGTCCCTAGTGTACCTCTTCGGTGATACCCATTAGAGTAGAGTGTTGTTCTTATTGGTCTAAAGGGAGGAAGGTCGAAGGTAAATCTTAAATTTTTCTTCTAACGGTGGTCCCTAAGGGAAGGTCAGGTTGCGTACCCTAGTAATTCTTTTCTATCTCAGTTAAGAGGGCACTCGACTAGTGTTGATTGCATTCTATTAGCACTTATGCCTAAGGTTTATTTCTTGCATATGTATTATTCCCATAATATGAGTCTTGACATTACATTGCATTACCAATAGTATATGCGGTGGTGTGTCTTTTGGTGTCCAGTCCTAAGGAATCCTTCTATGGTATGTTGTGTTGGGATTGGCCTTATTTATAACCTAGGCAGTTGCTATGAAGGACTTGGTGCCTATAGTGACGTGTTTCTTTTGAGGGTCTTTCCATGAGTGGCATAAGTGGTTCTTGTGCTTTAGTTCCTTGATGACTTTTTCTTAGGTTAGGATGGTAGTGTCTTGGAAGGTATGGTGATGTTTTAAAGTAAGGACTGTAGAAGTCCCTAAGTGATAGAGATACTAGGGAGACTACTAGAACTAAAGTCTTGGGAAGGATAGATCATACCTCGATCGTATACGTGGTAGGATTCAATAATGCAGTTGGTAGATATTCCTATAATTGTGTTGGGTTCTTAAGAGGTTTAGGAAGGAATGTTTATGAATTGTTTTATGGCATAGTTGTGTTATGGTTTTGAGTTTTTAAGGATATATTGGTGTTTTTGGCTACAATGGTTGGTTATAGTTTTCCTATGTCATCTACTTGTGGTTTTCTTATAATAATGGTAATGGAGAAGTGTAGTGTTCAGGATGGATGTAAGAAATATAGCCTAGTGGCTTAAGCTAACTCCTTCTAAGTTTTTGATAAGCTTGAATGTAGAAGTAGTGTATGGCTAGACGCAAACTCTCATAGTGATGTATCTCTATAAAATCTAACTTTAAATAGACTTGCTCTATAGCATTGGCATGGCGTCTTTTGAGGCATTGTATAGTAGGAGATATCATTCTCCTAGTGGGCGGTAGAAAGTTGGTGTGGGTAAGTCATTTGGATCTGATCTAGTTCACTAAGCCTTAGAAAAGGTGAAGGTGATTCGTGAGAGGTTGAGGACCCCTCAAAGTCACCAAAAGTCCTATGTGAACGTGAAGCATAGGGATTCAGATATTAGTGTTGCCAATTGTGTATTCTTGAAGGTGTCTCCCATAAAGGGAGTTACCTCTGAATTGGAGTTTCTTTGTGGATTGAACTCTATTTCACCTAAATTACCATATCTCTATGTTGCAAAAATATATGGGAGACCCTTCCTTGGTTGTTCACTTAGAGTATGTTGGAATTTTGGACTCTTTGTCCTATGAGAAGTTCCAATGAGGATCTTAGATCGTCAATTTTGCCGGTTGAAAATTAAAGAGGTGGCTTTGGTGAAGGTTTCATAGGGGAACTAAAAGTTCGAGAACCTACTTGGGAGGAGGAAGAGGACATGAAGTCCAAGTAATCTACATTAATTTTCCATTCCAGAAAATCATGATTGAGGTATGTGTTAATGTTATTGATTTGGTGTTTGTCTTAGATAGACAATGGGTTAAGTCCCTAAGCTTTAAATTGCTCAAGTGTTTATGATAAATGATGGGTTTGAATCCCAAAGATAATGAAATAAATAGTTGATTAATAATGATCTTGATAAATGTTATATCCTGTGGTATGCCTTGTTCTAACCTGCTTAGAGGTTTTTTTGATGTGTGATAATGTGTTAAGTTATGTTGATACTTGCCTTACCCATCACTCACGGGAAAATACTCCAAGTGGGGGAGAATTGAAACACCTATGCTTGGAACCATGAGAAAAATTTCTTCATTTGACGGCACTGGGCTAGGTATGACTAAGCACATGAGTCATGCCCCTTAGATATGAGTTGTAGACCCTCTCTCAAACCCTAGGTAGTGTGGTGAGGGTGACTCACTTTCCTAGGTATGAGTTATCCCCCTCCCAAGTCATACACTAAGGTATGAGTCGTACCCAACATAATTGTATGAGTGGTGTCTTAAACTTGAAGTGGACTATTTTTGTATGAGTGTTGTTTATGGTTTAGGAGATGAGTCGTACCCTTTGGATAAGACTCAAGTATATGTAGTCATACCCTAACTAGTACAGATGACCTAGGAGAAGCCTAGGGTACGAGTTAGGGTACCACTCATACCCTAGGGTATGGTTGACTCAAGTGAGTCATATCGAATATCGTGGTCATTTTCCATCTCTTAACGAAGGTCCCTATGGTCATTTCCTACCCTTAAAACCCTAAGTCCCCTCAAAATATAAGAGTGTGTTGTCTCCTAAAACACATTTTTAGTGGATTAGACATCCTAAACTCTCTCTTAAACACAATTTTGAAGAATTGGAGGCTAGGGTTCCAAGGGTGTTCTTATAGAGGCAAGGAGGAGTCAAGTTATTGGCGAAGCATCTTATTGAAGGCATTTATCTCTCTCATTTTTTAAATAACTCAAAAACCATATATTTCACACTTGTATTAGTAAGTACTTGTACAGGTAGTTTTGAAATCATATTAAAAGGTTTTTTTTGTCAATGATGAATAATGTTTGTTCTTGCTTGAGCTTGTGATTATACATGTTATTGGTGATGAATTTCTTGTGTGGGTACTTCTTGTATGTGTTATAATATATGGGTCATGAATAACCCTAATAATTATGAATTCTACCATGAATTTGGTCTTGATAAAGGTATGCACATAATGTGTTTGTGAAATTGTCCAAATGAATTGTTTAGTCATATGTTAATGGTGTGTTGAACTATGGTATTGATCTAGTGAATATGAATGAGAGAAGATATTGTTGTAATGTATGTGAGTACTTAGTAAATGATTGGTAAAGGACTCGTTGACCATGTATTGAGTGATTATGAATGTGAATGCTAGGTAAATGGTTGGTAACAACTTTGTTTATCACGTAGTGGATTCATTTCTGACTTTGGATGGTCTGATAGCCCAATGAGTAACAATGGTTGATAAATGGTATTGTAATGATATTGTTAGCCATGTAATTAGTTAATTATGACCATGTTGGATTGATGGCTAAGAATGGGGTTCAATTCCCTAAATATGAACTTGTAATTGTGTGTGGACCTAACGTGTGGAATAAAAATGATAATGAAGAATGAATAGGTTAGTAAGGGTCTTGATGACCACCAACTGAATTGAATGGTGATTTGATTTAAGACCTTGGCCTAATGAAGTGTATGATTGATAAATGATTCCATAAAAACATTGTAGTCCCGTTTGGTGTTGTTTTGGATAAATAGTTCAAGTCTTTAAGTGTTGAAAAGAATTGTATGGTTGTTAATGCATAAACTAAAAGGGTATAACAGTCCAAACGGCTTGGGATTCAAGCCCCTCGCCAATGAAATGACTAGTGGTTTGAGTCTCTAGTCTAATAAAATGGCTTATGGTTCGAGTCCCTCGCCTGATGAAAAGACTTGTGGTTTAAGTCCCTAGTCCAATAAAATGGCTTGTGGTTCGAGTCCCTCTCTCGTTAAAATGACTAGTGGTTCGAGTCCCTAGTCCAATGAAATGGCTTGTGGTTTGAGTCCCTCACACGATGAAATGACTAGTGGTTCAAGTCCCCAGTTAAATGATATGTCTCGTGGTTCGAATCCCTCTCCCAAAGAAATATCTAGTGGTTTGAGTCCCTAGTCCAATGAATGGCTTATGGTTTGAGTCCCTCATCCCATGAAATGGCTTGTGGTCCACGTCCCTTTCCTAATGAATCGGGTAAATTAGTTTAGTTGGTTGATGAGAGGCGAATTTACACGCCTCTAGTGCTATATTTTACCCATATTTTAGCCAAGTTTGAGAACAAATTATATATTTCATGCACTTTTAGTCCTTTTTCCTGTAAGTGAGCTAACAAACGTGATTAGCAAGTTTTCAGCTATAAATGATGCAGAATTCAGCATTTTATGGATAACTTGACGCCAAAGAAAGCTTCACAAAAGGAGGAAAACAAAGCTTGGACGCCAAGGACCAAAAGTGGCGCATGGAAAATCTGTCCCGAGCAAAAACAACAATTCTGAAGACTTTGGGGACTAGCAGTAACTTATTAGGATTATGATAATGATACATTAACCAAGTAGGATTGGGTTAAGTAATTCATTAGCTTAGTAGGAATAGGATATGGGTGTTATAAATACCCTATTTTGCTAGAGATTTTTATTCATTCCATACAATTCCCCCATTCCATCAATTCCCATCCATCCACCATCCATCCATCCATCAACACAATTTTCTTTATTAATTCATTATTGACATTATTTTTCATCTATTCAATTCTTATTTTCCACAACAAGAGAAATGTTACTTTGCAAGGAATTCACGCCTAATGCCTACCACACCTTACTACACGAAATCTTTATTATGGTATAATAACAATGTCGATTGTGATTTCCTTCGCACTCATGGGTAACTAAACCTCTTTGTTGGGGTTATGGAAGCCATATGAGATACTATCTATTTCTATGAGTTTATGAATTCGTGACACGTGTGTTGCTTATATCATTATTCTCTTCATCTTAATGCAAATTCTTGTGGCTGCAGACGCATAGAATAACGCCAGTATAGCATTAACTTGTTCGAAAGAAAAGTTATATGTCTGGAAAAGAGATAATGTCAAGGTATTAGCATCCCATCCCCTATTAAAAAGTTAGTGCCGTAACTGGATTAACCTCTTGGAGACGCTTTAAGATCGAAAGAGTTAAAGTGAAATAATCCTCGAATAGGTCGAAAGACGCCTGGATTTACCATCGAATACAATTCTCTATAAGCATATACATGTCTGAATCCCGCATAACTTATAGCCAATAGAGACGTAAACTCAGAAGGTGGACATAACCCCAACTCCTCAATTCACATTGTTTTACAACCTACTAAACATTCTTTCTTTTTACATTGCTTTTTTCAGTTTTTACTTTAATATTTTTGTTACATATTACAATCCCCCCTTTTTACCAGACTTGCACTAAAAGTCTAGTAATCGTTGCTTACTTGTTGACCAAGCTATTCCCTATGGGATCGATACCCAACCCAGTTGGGTTCTATATTTGACAGCGACCGTTTTACACTCCTACGAGAGCTGTAGATTGAGCGTTATCAAAAATTGGCGCCGTTGCCGGGGAATACGAGTGTCAACTAAGTTTGTGATAATTACTAGACCCTTTGGTCAAAGATTCTCGTACTTTTACTTTTAGTTGTTGTTTTTGTTTTATTCAGGTTTGTTCAGTGCATCAATGGATGCACAATGTGAAATTGAAAGGATAACTGCTCAAGTGCATCAACAGAATATTGATAACCCAGGCCGTGCAACAAATCCTGATGATGAGGACCTGGGCAATGAGGAGCTACTAAACCCACGGCGTACTGCTGAGATGGCGGCACCCATGCAGAGGAGAGATCGTCAAGTGCGATTGAGGCCTGATCGCCAAGCTGTGCAGATTCTTTTGATGACAATGATGACGATTTGGATGAAGCTGGTGCCACAGCAACCATTATTCTGCCACCCTTGGCACCTGGAGCAAAGTTCAATATCACTAGCACAATGATTCAACTATTGCAGCTTAAGAGATTATTCGGTGGACTTGTGGGTGATGATCCGAATATGCATCTAGTCAACTTTATTTCTACATGCAAGTCATTCGACAATCCTGGCGTTGGACAGAATGCAATTCGACTGCGCTTATTTCCATTGTATCTGTCTGGGGAGGAAACTCTATGGTTGAATGGGCTGACTCCTGATTCTATTACTAATTGGAGGCAATTGAAAGACGTTTTCCTAGAAAGATTCTTTCCGCCATCCAAAAGAGCACAGTTGGGAGATGAGATCACAAATTTTCGGCAGCTTCCAACTGAAGCCCTCCACGAAACATGGGAGAGGTTCAAGACGAAGCTTATGCGGTGCCCAAATCACCATATGACCAATGTCCATTTGATGGAGATATTATACAGATCTTTGAATTTGGTGACTATGCCAGTGGTAGATAATGCAGCACGTAGATCATTTATGGACCTCACCTTTGTGCAGGCAAGAAATATGCTAGATCGGATGACAAAGCAAAGTAGAGCTTGGTATAACTGGGATTCTTAGGTAGCAAGCTCTACTGTATCTTTTGGCATGACTGCAGAGCAGAGGCGAAGACAAGAGAATCGTTACCAAGACATGGCTCATATGAAAATGCAGATGGATCTTCTTACAAAGCATCTATTATCAGGGAAGACCGAAAAAGTTAAAGCTGTTTCATCAAAAGGAAGAGAGGAATCCGATTCCGAGGAAGAAGCCAACTACTTGAACAATCAGGGGGGTTTCCGAGGCAATGCCCAAGGAAACCAAGGTCGGAACTATTATGATAATTCAGGATATAAAGACCGTGATCAAGGTAGTTGGAAGGATAAGACTGACAGGAGTGGTTTGTATGTTCCTCCTGGAAGACGTGACGCCACTGCATCTGGTTCTGGAAATATGTCAATGGAAGATATGATGGCTAAACTATTGAAAGGAGTAGAGGCAACTAATACGGGAGTGAATGAGGTGATGAACGACTTGTCCTCAATGAAGCAATTGGTTGACTCGCATTCCACTTCAATAAAACAGCTGGAGCAACAATTGAGTCAATTATCTGCGGCATTCAATCAAAGAAAGGCTGGAACTTTACCTAGAAACACTGTGCAAAATCCAAGGAACGATGGATCATGCATGGCTATTACTACCAGGAGTGGTAAGGTGCTGGAAAATTCATCCCAAAGCAAGCAAGTGGCCGAAAATAAAGAAGATGAGGATGCCATAGACAATGACCAAGACGTCCATGAGGTCACCCCTAGTAGGTTGCAGCCTGAAACTACCAAAATTCGAAAGAAAGAGGAGAAGAAATCCATGGAGAAAACAATTCCTTATCACCACCACCTTTTCCTCAAAGATTAAAGAAGATTGCGGATGATACAAAGTTCAGCAAATTCATGACGATGTTAAAGCAGCTGACCATTAATGTTCCGTTGGTAGAGGCACTAGAGAAAATGCCTAGGTACGCAAAATTCATGAAGGACCTTTTAACAAAGAAGCGGGCGGTAAGCTATGAGCCGACAGATAATGTTCACCATTGCAGTGCAATCGCTACAAGATCGCTAGTTCAGAAAAAGGCAGACCCCGGTGCCTTCACTATTCCTTGCACGGTTGGATCTATGAATTTTCCTAAGGCATTGTGCGATCTGGGTACTAGCATCAATTTTATGCCACTATCCATCTACAAGAAGTTGGGGTTAGGCGATCCGACACCAACTAATATGAGGCTCGTGATGGCTGATAGGTTGGTAAAACGACCTGTGGATATCTTGAATAATGTGTTGGTGAAGGTTTCTTCATTTATCTTTCCTGCAGACTTCGTTATTCTGGATTGTGAGGTGGACTCTGAAGTTCCCATAATCTTGGGACGTCCTTTCCTTGCAACTAGAAGTGTGCTTATTGACATGAGAGCTAATGAGCTTTTGTTTCGGTTTAATGATGAAGTGGTCAACTTTGATATATGCAAAGCAATAAAGAAGCCTAGCGATATGGATGTGTTTTCCATAGCTTATGAGGATAAGAAAGCATTATCTGTAGCGAAACAGCTTACAATTGAGCCATTGTCTGCTGCGCCACTGAATGTTGAGCATGAGAATGATGAAGATTGTGAAGAAACTATGTGTGCTCTAACAGAAATAGGGTCATATTCTCATACTCCTAAGAAACCGGACCTTGATATTAAGAATCAACCATCACCAACAGCGAAGACTTTCATTGAAGAGCCACCAGAGCTAGAATCAAAAGAGCTCCCCAATTAGCTAAAGCATGCAAGGTTGGAAAGTGGACATACACTACCGGTAAGTGTGGCGGATGATTTAAGTGAACAGCATGTAGAGGCTCTCATCTCTACTCTGAAGAGATACATGAGAGCTATGGGTTGGACTATCGATGATATAATTGGTATCTCCCCTGAGGTATGTATGCACAAGAGTAATATCGAAGAAGATTGCATGCCTACAAGTAAGTATCAGCGTCGTCTAAATCCATTTAGAAAATGATCCCCCATCTCTCTCGATGAAGACTCAGTAATCGAGATTGCTATGTCGTGCCACGATAATAAATCAAGCGCTTGGTGGGAGGCAACCCATTATTTTTAAATGTTCTTGTTGTTTTTGTTTTCTTAGGATTTTGTCGAGCCACGACCAAAACTAAGTCGCTTGATGGGAGGAAACCCATCTTTCTAATCGTTTTTGTTGTCTCTGAGCAAATGTAGGTAGAAGAGGTGTAAAACGAGGAGGTCGGTTTCAAATTTTGATTTGGACGTATTGCATGTTAAAGGTGGTAAGTTAGGACTGAAGAAGCAAAAGGCTATGGATTGAGCATTGCTCATGAAAACCTAGCTTATGCGCCGCCCATAGCCTCCAAATCCTCTCAAAAAATTTCCTTTTGCTCTTTTACCTTGCTAGAACATCATCCAAGGTCATCAACCAAGTTAGTACTTCTTTGTTCTTCATTTATATTCCGTAAGTACTACACTACTATGCATATTATGAATTGCTAAATCTTGAAGTAGTATTGGTGATTTGAATGTGGTTGATGTGTTGTGATACAACTAAGTGAGTGAAAGAATACGTAAGAATAATCTTAACATGTTTCCAACTTGAAATTGATTTTGATGCACTGCCATACTTTTGCGGAATTGACATGGTCACGAAAATTGCATACGCTTGTCAATAGAAAGCTTACATGATGGAATGACTTGTTCATCGAGATGAGAATTATGGTTGACTACCATTATATGAGGTTGCGATTATTTCCAGATGCTATACCTTGATTCAATCTCTATGTAGTAGTCTTGATATATCAAACATGAAAGTATTGCCAAGATTACAAGAAGTATGACTGCACTGATTATATGGTTGGAACATATCACATAAACGTATATCGATGAAGTCTGAGTAATCGACATCATTCACTTCACTAGTCTGTACCAACAAACTAAGTGTGGGGTGGTGCCACTACTGCTTCTTTATAGATTTTATCCATCGAGAGGACGCTAACATGAACATTGTTTTAGTCTCAGGTACAATGGCACCCAAAGCAAGACAAGGCAAAGATAAGGCAACCACTTCCCAAAAAAAGGCAAAAAAAGAGGACGCAAAGAGCAAGATGAATCCTCCATGCTGCAAATACCTCGACACACTCTTGGAGTCGAGTAGGGTACTTATGAGGAACTTCTGAGGATGACGACTCTGATGATGATTCCGTTGAAGGGGGTATGACCCCAGACATAGAGGAAGAGTCCGACTAACCAGGTTCTTCTTATTTATTTTCCACTGAGGGCAGTGTGTCCCGTCTAAGTGTGGGGTGCTGGTATTTGTATGCTATCCTTCTTTATCTGCATTTTCTTAGTTATTTTTTTTAGTAGTTAAAATTTTTTTTTGTTAAAGTTTTTTTAGTCAAACTTTTAACTTTGCATGAAATTGTTCTGATAGGCAGCATGAGATTATAACAAGAGTACGTGATAAAATCATGACTATTGAGACATTTAGGCTCTAATTGTGACTCACTATGTGATATTGTGTAGTTCAATTCCTTCATCTGTTGGGTCAAGAGTCTATGCTACTCCCAATAAAGTCGACCATGTGCCTTGTGTGTGTGAGGATATAGTATATTCTGTGTTTGTGGCTGATGCTAGAACTTGCCTGGTATGTATGTAAAGCGAAAATAAGGAGTGCAAGTTTAGGAGATGATTTAGGCATTTCTTTGGCAACCCATGATTATTTACCTTCATTTTATCTACCCATGGACATCATCCTAGACAACCCCTTTTGAGCCTTGAGCCTATTTTCTTTGACAACCTCATATGTAAGCCTAAACCATTTTTTTCAGCACCATAATTTGATCCAAATTCCTAAGTGCTTTAAATTGTAAAGTTATGTGACGAAATAAGAAGAAAATGGGTGAGTATGATGCTTTAGAATGTATTGGTGCTTGAATTTGTTATGAAAAAGAAGTGCTATCATAAGAGGTATGTTATGAAAAGAAAAAGGAAAGAAAAAAATAAAACTGAAAAGTTAGTTATGTTCAAAATTGAAAAACAAAAGAGGAGAAAAGGGGTGGTAGAATAAAACAAAGTAGAAAGGTTGTTTGAAAGAAAAGTGTTAATGATACAATGTGATGTATTAAAGCGCTTAGGAACATAGTCACTATTTCTGGCCAAAATAGTCCTACCCGTCCCTTAGCCTACATTACAACCATCAAAAGACCTATTTGATCCTAAGCTTAGCATTCGGACATTTAGTGGAGTATTACACTAAGGGCAAGCCTATGGACATCAGTTGCAGCATATGAATTCTTTGTGAGAGAGAGAGAGCAAGGATACTTTTATACCCATGTTTGAAAATATGCTATACTTATGAGTGATTATGGGTAATATATTGTGAGACACACATGGTTGATGAGTTTTGGGTAGTTGTGTATGATTCTTTGTACCTTAACTTTTGGATACGAATTAACTACCATCACGAGTCTATGTTAGAGGTTAAATTGTTTCTACTAATGATCGGAAAACTACTCTTTGTTGATAATTGTTGTGCTTGTCTTGACGAATATTTTTTGTTGATACTGTGAAACCCTAAGTAAATGTGTAGATGTACATGATAGTTTGTTCGAGGACGAACAAAGCTTTAAGTGTGGGGTGTTGATGATAGGCGAATTTACACGCCTATAGTGCTATATTTTACCCATATTTTAGCCAAGTTTGAGAACAAATTATATATTTCATGCACTTTTAGTCCTTTTTCCTGTAAGTGAGCTAACAAACGTGATTAGCAAGTTTTCAGGTATAAATGATGCAGAATTCAGCATTTTATGGATAACTTGACGCCAAAGAAAGCTTAACAAAAGGAGGAAAGCAAAGCTTGGACGCCAAGGACCAAAAGTGGTTCATGGAAAATCTGTCCCGGGCAAAAACAGCAATTCTGAAGACTTTGGGGACTAGCAGTAACTTATTAGGATTAGGATAATGATACATTAACCAAGTAGGATTGGGTTAAGTAATTCATTAGCTTAGTAGGAATGGGATATGGGTGCTATAAATACCCTATTTTGCTAGAGATTTTTATTCATTCCTCACAATTCCCCCATTCCATCAATTCCCATCCATCCATCAACACAATTTTCTTTATTAATTCATTATTGACATTATTTTTCATCTATTCAATTCTTATTTTCCACAACAAGAGAAACGTTACTTTGCAAGGAATTCACGCCTAACGCCTACCAGACCATACTACACGAAATCTTTATTGTGGTATAATAACAATGTCGATTGTGATTTCCTTCGTACTCATGGGTAACTAAACCTCTCTGTTGGGGTTATGGAAGCCATATGAGCTACTATCTATTGCTATGAGTTTGTGAATTCATGACACGTGTGTTGCTTATATCATTATTCTCTTCATCTTAATGCAAATTCTTGTGGCTGCAGACGCATAGAATAACGCCAGTATAGCATTAACTTGTTCAAAAGAAAAGTTATATGTCTAGAAAAGAGATAATGTCAAGGTAGTAGGGTCCCATCCCCTATTAAAATGTTAGTGCCGTAACTGGATTAACCTCTTGGATAATTTGTACCGTTAGATACGCTTTAAGCTCGAAAGAGTTAAAGTGAAATAATCCTCGAATAGGTCGAAAGACGCCTGGATTTACCATCGAATACAATTATCTATAAGCACATACATGTCTGAATCCCGCATAACTTATAGCCAATAGAGACGTAAACTCAGAAAGTGGACATAACCCCAACTCCTCAATTCTCATTGTTTTACAACCTACTTAACATTCTTTCTTTTTACATTGCTATTTTCAGTTTTTACTTTAATATTTTGGTTACACATTACAATCCCCGCTTTTTACGAGACTTGCACTAAAAGTCTAGTAATCATTGCTTACTTGTTGACCAAGCTATTCTCTGTGGGATCGATACCCAACCCAGTTGGGTTCTATATTTGACAGCGACCGCTTTACACTCCTACGAGAGCTGTAGATTGAGCGTTATCATTTGTTCGAGTTGGTGTAATGCCATGAATCTGGTACCTGGAATGCTACATGGTGCTCATGACCCCAAAGGACCACAAGCTAACCAATGACTGATATTTGTACCTGAACACGACATAACATACTGTATAAATACAGAAATAAAGGATGAAAGGCCATAAGATTCAAAATTGAGACATGATATCTGATAAATTATAACATCTTGGTGGGGTATGAAAAACCCAAAACAACTTAAATAAATTTTCTGAACATGAAAGTATAAAAAGCCTCTAACTGTCTGAATAAGGAGTTGATGGGACATGTCCCCAGCTAACACCATCTACTAAAAGCTAAACTGAATTAATGAAATAACTAATAATATCGTCCTCGAATGATGAGGACTCACTGCTAATTCTGTATGCTACTAATGCTCTGGACCTCTCACTTCTAAACCTATGGTATAAAACACCATAGCGCAAATGCGTTAGTACGATTGAATAAACTGGTATGCATGTGAGGTAGGGTGAATGCAAAGGGTTCACATGCATGAACTATACTAACAGACTGAAATACATGAATATGAGAATGCATGTATGATTACATAATAGTTATAACTGAGTTCGTGATATCATAATTACTGAGCCTTAGTATTAATAACATGAGATATTGATAACTATAATTACTGAAATAAGTGATACTGAGCGACTGTATCTGACAGTCTAGGTTCTGATGGAACTAGTTGAGTTCCGTACTGTTCTGAGTTAACTGTATCTGACAGTCCTAAATTCTATAGAACTATCTAGTTCAATTATTGAGACTAAATGACTGTATCTGATAGTCCTAATTCTGTAACTAAAATTGTAGGAAGTAGTCATCTAACCGACATGCCCCAAATAACGCATTATAGCTGAGTTGGGGTCAAATTTGTAACCCCAATTGTGAGGGTGTCAATACCGCGCCATTGATAAGGAAAATCTGTGAGCAACTATCATATAATAGGTAACTCTAGTGAGAACGGAGGGAACCCTCATATAACAAGTTAAGCCATCTCATCTACCCTCATATAACAGGCTATGATATCCAAACCTACGCTGGCTACGTAGTTCAGGAATGTAAGGATTGCTTCTAATAAAAACACCCTTATATAATAGGTAAGTTCCCATCCTTGGGTTCACTCGGTGCTAATTCCTACTCCCATCTGAATAGTCATTGAACAGGATTAACTGAGCTAGACTATACTGAGTTCATTAAATTTTCTGGACTAACGGAATGCTATTAAGATCTGATAACTATCTGAGACTTCTGAGATTACTGGATTACTGAGATTTACTGGAATTTCTGAGATTACTGGACTTATACTTAATTCATTGAGTTTTTTCGAGTCACATGACTAACTAAGTTCTATGGATCATTGCTTTACTGAGAGTATCATGAAAACATGACACTGGATCTAGGCACACAGCTAAATTGTCAGGTACAAGTACCCCCAAGACTCGATAGCATAAAAGTAATTCATGGCATGAGTTCTAAACAATAACAATGGCTACACATATACCCATAATCCATTGACTAGACATTTCATTAAACACTTGACATGCATGAACCTGTATATGAATGGGGATTTCACATTATCATACTAGTATGGCACTTTTCCTTCACATAAGCATTTAGTCAAACATATAGGGAGCATTCTTTGGTTATACAATCATTAACACGTCTAATAATCATTGATATATCACTCCACTTGTAAATTGAAGGGTTTATCATGAATATCACGTAATTCATCACATATTAGAATTAATTATTGTAATTAATAGTCTATAACATGGAACAAAACTAAACAACAACATGAACATCAATTTTCAATTCAATCAAATCATGAAAATTCATAAATATACAAATCTTGGATTTTGAAAAGAGATTCTTGAGATTCATGGGTGAAATAGACCCATGAATCAACACATGACATACCTGAGTTGATGAATCTGGAAGGATTGATAGAGTGTTCTTGTGATTTTGCCCTTGAATTTGAGAGCTAGGGTTTCTTGGCTTGAGAGAGAGCAACTCAATTTGGGGAAAACTAAAGTGAATAATGATATCCTTAGGTCATGTAGGGTTAAATTTCATGTTTAAGGCTGAACTAAAATCATGGGAAAAGACCCATTTAACCCTGTACGCGTCTTTTAAATTTTGTGAAAACTTCCCGACCTGGACCCGTAGTGTCGTGTTACTGAAATTTGACAGCTGGGAAGTTGGACGACAGTGCAACGCGGGACTATCGCAGAGCTTCACTAGAATTTGACAATTGGGATTTGGGAGCCTTCCGTGATGCAATGAAATTATGGAGTTTTATTGGAAATTCACAAATATCATTTTAGCTTATGGAGTGACACGCGACTGACTGAGATGACAGTGTTTTACGACTGAAACCTTAAATTGCCATAACTTCTTACCCGATTGTTAGATTTAGACAAATTTGGTATCGATGGAAAGCTTATTGAATTTCCCACATAACTAAAAGTGAAACTCTAGTAAATTCCCCATGAAATAAACATTATTCAATTTATAAGCTAATACTTGACATTCTTGGAATGAAATTAGTTAGCAAACTTCGAGGTATTACAATATCTCCCCCTTGGGAACATTCATCCTCAAAAGAGACTAATTGAGGTGGAAGAAATGATGAGATAGAGTATATACTGAACATGAACAACTAAAACATGACTGACATTTTTGAGATTTATACTGAGCATGCATATGTGATGCATGATTTTATGACTTAACTCACTCATGAACACTTGACTAAGATTTTTGATAATTGAGTTTCTCAAAAGGAGAATACATGTCTGATGCATGAATACACAACTAATATGATGCATTAACATATGTCTGAATATGCAATGGTACTTAGTACCAAGTTTAAAATGGAATTCTAAACATGAACTGTATCACTAAACTTGTAACTGAAATTTGAACATAAAATTGAAAAGCTTAAGAAGGACTATTACCTTGAGCTGGATCTAAGTTAGCGGAGAAGAGGTGAGGATACTTGGTTCTTATTTCTTCTTTTTATTCCCAATTATCTTCCTCAACGGAATGATTTCTCCAAAGAACTTTGACTAGAGGGATTTACTTGTTCCTCAATCTATGAGTTTGATAGTCAAGAATTTCGACTGGAACCTCCTCGTAACAGAGGCTGTTCTGAACATCTATGCTCTAAATAGGGACTACAACTGTTGGGTCACCTATACAATTCTTGAGAAAAGTTACATGGAACACTAGATGAACTGCGGCTAGATCTAAAGGCAATTCGGGCTAATAAGCTACCTTGCCGAAGCGACTGAGAATTTTAAAGGGATCAATATATCGGGGACTGAGCTTTCCCTTCTTACCTAACCTCTTCACGCTCTTTATGGGAGAGATGTTTACATCAACATAATCACTAATCTCAAACTCAAGATCTATTCTTCGCGCATCTACATAAGACTTCTATCGGCTCTGAGCACCCTGGAGTCTTTCTCTGATCAACTATACCTTTTAAAAGGCATCGAACCAACCAAATGAATATTTATACCTCCTACCACTGAGATCTTCGAATGGAGCTATCTTAATAATAGAATGATAGCTTTTGTTGTATGCAAACTCGATCAAAGGCAAGAGGTCATCCTAACTACCCTTGAAATCAATTGCACACACTCGCAGCATATCTTCTAAAGTATGAATGGTCCTTTCTTCTTTACCATCTGTCTGACGATTAAAGGTTGTACTAAGATGAACTTGGGTATCAAGACCCTTTTGGAACACTTTCCAGAAATGAGAGGTTAACTGGGTACCTCTATCTGAGATAATAGATAGCGAAACACCATTCAATATGACCAATTCTCTGATGTAGAGCTTGGCATAATCCTAAGTTGAATAAGAGGTATGAACTAGAAGGAAATGAGATGATTTTGTTATTCTGTCTATAGTGACCCAAACTGAATAATGTTGATGACGATTACGAGGAAAACCTATCATGAAGTCCATGTTCACCTCTTCCGACTTCCAAGTAGGAATATTGAACTCTTGAATGGACCCACTAGGCTTCTAATGGTCTATCTTAACCTGGGAACATGTAGAGCACTTGGCCATAAACTCTACTACATCTATCTTCATCCCACTCCACCAATAGATTTCCATCAAGTCGCGGTAAATCTTTGTGACCCCTAGATGAATAGTGTTTCAGCAGGAATTCTCTTTGTTAAGTCATCTACACCTGGAACACATAGAAAACCCTTACAACATAGGACACCATCTCCCCCTTGGGAGAAAACCTCTACTTTTTGATCCTTGACCAACTCTTTCGACTTGACAAAACTAGGATCTCTATCTTGCTTTTCTTTCACCTCAGAAAGTAGAGATGATTCTAAACTGATCTGAACCAATATATCACCCTCTTCTGTATCGACTAAGAGAACACCAAGTATGGAAATCTAATGGAATTCCTAAGCTAAATTCTTGTTACTATCCTCAACATGAGCAGCACTACCCATAGCCAGTCTACTGAAAGCGTCAGCCACTATATTCGCCTTGGCCAGATGATAAAGGGCACTTATGTCATAATCTTTCAAGAGATCTAACCACCTTATCTAACAAAGATTGAGATCTTTATGAGAAAATACATATTGAATGCTCTTATGATCTATGAACACATCTACATGAACCCCGTATAGATAATGCCTCCAAATTTTAAAGGAAAATACTATGGCTGCTAACTCTAGATAATGAGTAGGATAATTATTCTAATATGGTTTAAGTTGTCTAGAAATGTAGGCTATGACATTACCATATTGCATGAGGACACAACCCAAATCTACTCTGGATGCATCACAGTACACTATGACCCATCCGGACCATCTAGAATAGCCAAAACTAGAGCTAAGGTGAGTCGAGTCTTCAACTCCTAAAACCTTTTCCTGCAAGAATTTGAACACTAAAACTTGACTTTCTTCAGAGTTAATCTAGACGTGGGGGGTGCAATAAAAGAAAATCCCTTAATAAATCATATGTCATAGCTAGCCAAACCCTAGAAAATTCTAATATCTGATTGAGAGATAGAGCAAGGCTAGTTTTTTATCACTTTGGTCTTTTGAGAATCTACTCTAATGCCATCACCGGAAATTATATGTCCAACAAATGCTACTGATCTTAGGCAAAACTCACACTTACAGAATTTGGTAAATAGTTGATGATCTTTGAGTGTTTAAAGTATGATTCTGAGATGGTCTGCATGATCACACTCACTGTGAAAACAGACCAGAATATCATCTATGAAGACTATAACAAACATGACCAAACTGCTTGAATAAATAGTTCATCAAGTCCATGAAAGCTGCAGAGGCATTGGTAAGACCAAAGGACATGACCAGAAACTCAAAGTAACCATATCGAGTATGAAAGGTTGTCTTTGGAATGTCACATTCTCTGACTCTGAGCTGATGGTAGCTTGATCTGAGGTGTATTTTAGTGAAATAACTGGAAACCTAAATTTGGTCAAATAAGTCATCGATTCTGGGAAGAGGATACTTGTTCTTGACCGTAACCTTATTAAGCAGATGGTAATCAATGCATATTCTGAGAGAATTACCTTTCTTGTGCATGAATAAGACTGGTGCGCCCCATGGGGACATACTGCATCTAATGAATCCCTTATCTAAGAGATCCTTTAACTGCTCTTTCTGTTCTTTGAGTTCTGCTGGTGCCATTCAATGTGTCGGAATAGATATAGGCTGAGTATCTGGAATAAGATCAATGCCGAAGTCTATTTCCCTTTTGAGAGAAATTCCTAGAAGATCTTTAGGAAAGACATCTGAATATTTATTCACGTCTGGGACTGATTCAAGACTGGGATTTTTGGAACTAGTGTCCTTAACATGAACAAGATGATAGACACATCCCTTAGATATCGTTTTCCTTGCCTGAAGGTAGGAAATAAGCTAACCTCTTAAAGTGAAAGTACTACCCCTCCACTCTAGGACGGGTTCATTCGGAAACTGAAACTGAACAATTTTGTTTTTGTAGTATTCTATGTCATAGCAGGACTGAAGCCAATCCAAGATGAGAATCACGTCAAAATCAGTCATCTCTAATTCAACTAAGTCTGCTAAGGTGACTTTCTAAAATACCAAAACTTGACAGTTCCTCTATACATGCCGGGCTATGATGGTTTTACCCACTAGGGTAGAGACTGAAAAGGGCTCTTCTAGAATTTCAGGATAGACTCCAGAATCAACTTCTATAAATGGAGTAACAAAAGATAAGGAATATTCTAGATCTAGCAAAGCATACACATGCATATGAAATATTTGTAACGTACCAGTAACTACATCAGGAGAATTTTCCTGATCTTACTGGGACTGGAGAGGACAAAGTCTATTTGGGCGTTGCCCACTAGTAGCACTGGAGATGGCACCCTGCTCGATTGAGCAACCGGACTGAGCTGAGGAACGGTTTTACTGACTCTTCGAACCTAGCTAAGGACAATCTCTGACTCTTCTTGGGAGGCATATTCTCTAGACAAAAGAGAAATAGATTAGATTGGGAAATTAATTTTGATCATATTCTCACTACCATGACATTATTATTGAAAGAAGGGAAACTATTCCTAAAACATCTCATAGCCTTCTATACACAAATGTGGCGCGCAACACACCCATGTACAAAACTCTACTAGCTGTGGCTTTTAGGCTTCCTTGGACTCTATTGAACCTAAGGCTCTAATACCAAGTTTTAAACACCCCAAATCTGGTACACAGAATGCTACACGGTACTCACAACCTCGAAAGACCACATGCTAACCCATGACTAATATCTATACCTAAACACTGCATAATATACTGTATAAATATGGAACTAAAGGCTGAAAGGCCATAAGGTTAAAAACTGAGAAATAATACCTGATAAAATATAACATCTGGGTGGGCTATGTAATACCAAAAAAGACTGAAATAAACTGTCTGAACATGATAGTCTGAAAAACCTCTAACAGTCTAAATAAAAAGTTGATGGGATACATCCCCACTAACTTCATCTACTAAAAGCTAAATTGAGTTAATGAAATAACTAATAATATCATCCTCAAATGATGAGGACTCACTGCTAAATTTGGCTGCTAGTGATGTTCTGGAGCTTGTGCTTCTAATCTTATGGTATGAAACACCAAGAACAAATGTGTCAGTAGTATTGAATAAATTCGTATGCATGTGAGGTAGGATAAATGCAAAGGGTATACATGCATGAACTATACTAACAGACTGAACAACATGAACGAGAGAATGCATGCATGAATACATAATAGTTCTAACTTAGATTATGATAACAAGATTACTGAGCCTGAGTACTAATAACATGAGATGCTGATAACTGTATAACTGCAATAACTTAAACTAAGCGACTGTATCTAACAGTCTAGAATTTGATAGAACTAGCTGAGTTTCGTACTATTTTGAGTTCATTGTATCTGACAGTCCTGAATTTTGTAGAACTATCTGAGTTTTATTAGAAATACTAAATAATTGTATCTGACAGTCCTAATTTTGTAATTGAAACTGTGTGAAGTATTCATCTAGCTGACACGCCCCAAATAACGTATTATAGCTGAGTTGGGGTCCAATCTATAACCTTAATTGTAAGGGTGTCATTACCACGCCACTGTTAAGGACAATCTGTGAGCAACCCTCATATAATAAGTAACTCTAATAAGAACAATGGGAACCCTTATATAACAAGTTAAGCCACCACATGAACCCTCATATAACAGGCTATGATATGTCAACCTATGTTGGCTACGTAGTTCAGGAATGCAAGGATTGCTTCTAATAATCACACCCTTATATAATAGGTAAGTTCCCATTCTTGGGAAAACTCAATGCTAATTCCTACTCCCATCTAAATAGATACTGAACATGATTAACTGAGCTGGACTATACTAAGTTCATTAAATTGCATGGACTAACGGAATGCTATTGAGATCTGATAACTATTTGAGACTTATTAGATTATTGGATTACTGATATTTACTAGAATTTCTAAGATTACTGGACTTCTACTATATTTATTGAGTTTTCCTAAGTCACATGACTAACTAAGTTCTAGGGATCATGGCTTGACTGAGAGTATCGTGAATATATGACACTGGCTCTAGGCACATAGCTAAATTGTCAGGTACAAGTACCCCCGGGACTCGATAGCATAAAAGTAATACATGGGATGAGTTCTAAAGAACAACAATGGCTAAACATATATCCATAATCCATTGACTAAGACATTTCCTCAAACGCTTGACATGCATGAACATGTATATGAATGAGGATTTCACATTAACATACTAGTATGACACTTTTCCTTCACATAGGCATATAGTCAAACATATTGGGAGAATTCTTTGGTTATTCAATCATCAACACATTTAATAATCTTGAATACATCAATCCATTTGTAAATTGAAGTGTTTATCATGAATATCACGTAATTCATCACATATTAGAATCAATTATTGTAAGTAATTGTCTATAACATGGAACAAAACCAAACAACAACATGAACATCAATTTTCAATTCAATAAAATCATGAACATTCAACAATATAGAAATCGTGGATTTTGAAAAGAGATTCTTGAGCTTCATGGGTCAAAAAGACCCATGAATCAACACATGACATACCTGAGTTGATGAATCTGGAAGGATTGATGGATAGTTCTTGTGATTTGCCCCGTGAATTTGAGAGTTGGGGTTTCTTTGCTTGAGAGAGAGAAACTCAATTTTGGGAAAAATAGAATGAATAATGATATACTTAGGTCATGTAGGGTTAAATTTCATGTTTAACGCTGAACTAAAATCACGAGAAAAGACCCATTTAACCCTGGACGCGTCTTTTAAATTTTGTGAAAACTTCCTGACCTGGACCCCTGGCACGACATGGCGCTATCGCACTGTGTCGCTGGAATTTGACTACTGGGAAATTGGACAATAGGGCGACGCAGGACTATCGCGAAGCTTCACTGGAATTTGACAATTAGGATTTGGAAGACCTCTGCGACACGGTAAAATTACAGAGTCTTACTGTAAATTGACAAATGTCATTTTGGCTTATGACGCGATGCGCCACTGACTGAGATGACGGTGTTTTACGACTCAAACTTTAAATCGCCATAACTTCTTACCCAGTTGTCAAATTTAGGCGAATTTGTTATCGATGGAAAGCTTATTGAATTTTCCACATAACTAAAAGTGAAACTCTAGTAAATTCCCCATGCAATAAACATCATTTAATTTCGAAGATAATACTTAATATTCTTGGGATGAAATCAATTATGAAACTTTAGGGTATTACAATATCTCTCCCTTGGGAACATTCATCCTCGAATGAGACAAATTAAAATGGAAGAAATGATGAGCTGAAGTATATACTCAACATGAACAAATGAAACATGACTGACATTTTTGAGATTTATATTGAGCATACATATCTGATGCATAATTTTATGACTTAACTAACTCATGAACACATGATTAAGATTTCTGATAACTGAGTTTCGCACAAGGAGAATGTATATCTGATACATGAACACACGACTAATTTGATGCATTAACATATGTCTAAATATTCAATGGTACTTAGTACCAAGTTTAAAATGGAATTCTGAACATGAACTGTATAATAAGCTTGTAACTGAAATCTGAACACGAAACTGAAAAGCTTAAGGAGGACTGTTACCTTGAGCTAACCTAAGTTAGTGGAGAAGAGGTGAGGATACTTGGTTCTCATTTATGCTTCTTCTTCCCAAGTATCTCCCTTAACGGAATGATTTTTCCAAAGAACATAGACTAGAGGGACTTCTTTGTTCCTCAGTCTACGAGTCTGATAGTCAAGAATTTTGAGTGTAACGTCCTCGTAAGAAAGGTTGTTCTGAAAATCTATGCTCTGAATAGGGACTATAACTGCTGGGTTAGATATACACTTCTTGAGGAAAGTGACTTGGAATACTGGATGAACTACGGCTAGATCTGAAGGTAATTCAAGCTCATAAACTACCTTCCCAAAGCGACTAAGAATTTTGAAGCGATCGACATATCGGGGACTGAGCTTTCCCTTCTTACCAAGACCCTTCACTCACTTAATGGGAGAAATCTTTAGATAAACATAATCGCTGATTTCAAACTCGAGATCTTTTCTACTCACATCTATAAAAGACTTCTGTCAGCTCTGAGCAGCCTAGACTCTTTCTCTGATCAACTGGACTTTTTCTAAGTGATCGAACCAACCGACTAGAGATCTGCACCTCCTACCATAGATATCTATGAATGGATTAATCTAAATATTGGAATGATAGCTGTTATTGTATGCAAACTCAATTAAAGGAAAGTGGTCAAACTAACTACCCTTGAAATCAATAACATATGCTCACAGCATATCTTCTAAAGTTTTAATGGTCCTTTCGGCTTGACCATATATCTGATGATGAAAGGTTGTACTAAGATAAACTTGGGTACCAAGACACTTTTGGAATGCTTTCCAGAGATGAGAGGTTAATTGGGTATCTCTATTTGAGATAATAGATAGCAGAACACCATGCAATCTTACTAACTCTTTGATGTAGAGCTTGGCGTAATCCTCGGCTGAATAAGAGGTATGAACTAGAAGGAAATGAGCTGATTTGGTCATTCTGTCTACAATGACCCAAACTGAATCATGTTGATGACGAGTACGGGGAAAACCCATCACGAAGTCTATGTTCACTTCTTCCCACTTCTAAGTAGGAATATTGAACTCTTTCATTGACCTACTAGGCTTCTGATGCTCTATCTTAACCTGATGACATATAGAGAACTTGGCTACACACTCTGCAGTATCTCTCTTCATCCCACTCCACCAATAGATTTCCCGCAAGTTGTGGTACATCTTTGTGGCCCCTGGATAAATAGTGCTTCCGCAAAAATTTGTTGCCTTATGTTATCTACATCTAGAACGCTTAGACGACCCTGACAAAATAGGATACCATCTCCCCCTTGGGAGAAAACCTCTACTTTCTGATCCTTGACTGACTCTTTCAACTTGACTAGACTAGGATCTCTATCTTGCTTTTCTTTTACCTCAGAAACTAGAGATGATTCTGAACTATTCTAAACCCATAAATCACCCTCTTCTATATCAACTAAGTGAACACCTAGTGTGGAAAGTTGATGGACTTCCTGATCCAACTTCTTCTTACTCTCCTCAACTTGAGCAGCACTACCTATAGCCAGTCTACTGAGAGAGTCAGCCACTATATTGGTCTTGACCGGATGATTAAGGATACTCATGTCATAATCTTTCAAGAGCATTAACCACATTCTCTCACAAAGATTGAGATCTTTCTTATACAAGACATATTGAAGTGTCATATAATCTGTGAACACATCTACATGAACCCGGTATAGATAATGCCTCCAAATCCTTAAGGCAAATACTATGGCTACTAACTCAAGATCATGAGTAGGATAATTGTTCTTATGGGGTTTAAGCTTTGTGGAGTCATAGGCTATGAAATTACTATGTTGCATGAGGACACAATAGAAATCTACTCTGAATGCATCACAGTACACTACAAACCCATCTTGACCGTCTGGAATAGTCAAAACTAGAGCTGAGGTGAGTCGAGTCTTCAACTCCTAGAAACTCTTTCCACAAGAATCTAACCACTGAAACTTGACTTTCATCTGAGTCAATCTAGACATAGGGGATGCAATAAAAGAAAGTCCCTCAATAAACCATCTGTAATAGCCAGGCAAGCTCAAGAAACTCTTGATATCTGATGGAGAGATAGGCGATGCCAGTTTCTTACCGCTTCGATATTTTGAGGATCTACTCTAATGCCATTACCGAAAACAATATGACAAATAAATGCTACTTACTTTAGCCAAAACTCGCACTTAATGAATTTGGCGAATAGTTGATGATCTCTGAGAGTATAAAGTTAGATTTTGAGATGGTATGCGTGATCATGCTCATTGTAGGAATAGACCAAAATATCATCTATGAAGACTATAACAAACATGTCCAAGTACTGCGTGAACACACAGTTCATCAAGTCCGTAAAAGCTGTAGGGGCATTGGTAAGACCAAAGGACAGGACCTCATAGTCATAGCAGGAACTAGTTCTAGTATACTCAGGGTTTCTAATTCATATGTCTAATCATGAGATAATCATGCATAGTAATATAATTGAAAGATAAAAATTCTAGAATAATACCTCAAATCTTGATACTGAATTATTACCCAATATATCACAAACTATCCAAAAATGATCATAACAATAGCGATAATAATAGCAACGGCAAAGCAAGTAACCAGTTAGCTCAAAAAACCAAAACCTAATCAAGCCTTTCACGAACCTCCACCGCCCTAGGCTAAGAAGGTTCAATAAACATACAATGCCCCACAAGTTACACTTATCAGCTATACCTATGCAGCCCCCATAAGGCTGATAGATATAGATGCATACTGGTGATAGGCAATATGCATACAAGGATGAATGCAATAGAATCCACTATACCATAACAGATCCAAGTATCATAATATATATTTAGACTCAAACTAGCAAGGATAATCAATATAATAATATTCCTCACCATAACCATCACGATCATTACCATCATTATCATAATCATCGTCTGACCTTATCGGGTATATAAGCATATCATTATAATCATTCTCCATCCTTGTCGGGTATATAGGTTTATCATATAATCATCCTCCGGTCTTGTCGGGTATATTAGAATATCATCATAATCATCTTCCGTCCTTACCAGGTATATAGGCATATTATCATAATCATCCTTTGGACTTGTTGAGTATATAAACATATCACCATAATCATATATATATATACATCAATAATATAGCATATCATTGGGTTTTACTCGGAATTCATATCAATAATATCGTCATCCTCATCCATCCCATACCAAAGAGATGGGTATATAGATATATAATAGGTGCATAGTCTTAAATCATGGCTAAAAAGAGTGTAAATCTATAAATCCATTGCACGGGGTAAACTTTGGGACTAAATTGCTATAAAAGTGTAGAAAGGGTCGAAATCTCTCACGACCAAAGTAAATAGTAGTATCAAATGATAGACCAGAATCTTTCTCAATCAAATCTTTAAAATATCATTTTCAATCTCTTTACAAATAAGTTATTCATTAAAACTATGCAATTACTATTTAGATGAAATCCATTTTTAAGGTGAAAAGTGAGCTTCAACACCTATTTAGGAAATAGCAATAAAATTATGTTTTAGTCGGAAACATTTACTAATTTAATAATCATGAATGTACCAAATCTGTGCATGCCATTACCAGTAATCAAATAATGGATATCATTTACAAGGATAAATACATCATGGATATCCAACCAATATCATAACACGGCCTTAGGCCTAATAGTAAGTTTGGAAAAGTTACAACAGCATAATCATGACCTTAGGCCCGCCCACATACATATCTGAAACTTGTATCAATAATTATATTCATAAATTATCTCATATCAATAAGCCATTGCATATCTATGAGGCATATCACAGCTAGGAGACATAATATATCAATAAGGCATCTCACATCTATGAGGTATATCATATCAATAGGACATAAATCATCTTTATAAGGCATCTCACATCTATAAGGTATAAAATATCAATAAGGCATCTCATATCTAGGAGGTATAACATATCAATAAGGTATCTCACATCTAGGAGGCATAATAATTTAGGAAAATTATCAACATTTACCATGTTATGAAGTAACTTTATACTAAAGTTTCTATATTCTAAACTATGTCTAACACGCATAAATAAGTCCACAAGGGATAACACAAGTATTGGCCTAAGGTGGGCCAAAATAACCCACTTCTAATCTTCAAATTTAATATTTAGGAAATTTCTACCTTGGAATAGGCTAAGGTATCTAAATTGACATGGTATTTAATCCATAATTGGAGCTAATATAGGAATTCTACCTAGACATGAGTGATTAAGTCAGTTCCATGTAAATTATGATTTTAAGATCACTAAATAGCTCACATAAGGTGAATCATACTAACCATGCTTTCAATACTTAAAACACATCACAAACCGAGAATCATATCATATCTATTCTATGAATTAGTTCAATTATGAAGAAGACAATAGGATCCTAGAAATATAATAAGTACTTCACTTTACGGGTCAAATCCCTCATCTAATCCCCAAAATTAAATAATTATAACTAAGTCACTTTGTTCTACCCATAACAAATTTTAACATTTGCATTCATATGTAATATATAAAACACATCATCTCGTAAAGAAGTAGATAGAATCCTACCTTAAAACCGAACCGCAATTCCTTTAATCATCCACAAACATCCATCTTAAGTCCACGATCCCTAAATACTTCCACACAATCAAAATCATAATTTATGCACTATTAGGAGTAAAATAAGATCCATATTACTATATAACTAGTCGGGTCAATTTTCGGGTCACACGAAATTTTTCAATCGCACTAGATAAGTCTAAAAATGAACTCGATCGGGGGTTCAAAATTTTTCGAAACCCCATATAAGCAAACTAACTATGTAACCATCCAAAATTTAATTTTTTGAACTCAATGGGGAAATCAAATTTTCCATCCTAAGTCGTTTCAACTAAATATGAGTCCCACACCTAAATTTTTAAATTTTTAAATTTTTTACCAATAGGCCAAAATGTCCCTGAGTGCCTCGGGACCCGAACAAAAGGTCTACCTAGCCTAAAATGGATATTTCAGAGCTGATCACACTGTCGTAATTCTATTTGAGAACATCTATGAGGAGTTTTGGTTTGATACCAAATCCTAAATAGCGAAAGCTCCAAAATAGGGAAATGAGTCTAAAATTGTAACGAACTGTCCGATCACTGAATCGATTGTTCTGTCAATTATAAAGAACTATAGCCACTATAGAAAGTCTTAAAATGATATAAACACATACAAATCAAGAAAATAATCGGGAGGTAATAACAGCAAAGTAGAAAATAAGGTATATAAATACACATTATGGGTATGTCACCTGTAATTAGAAAACTTCCCAAACGGTAGCACACACCATCTCTACTAATAGATCTATTTTTAACTCATATACCAAGTAAAAGTATGAAAAAGAAACACAGAATAGATAAACATCAAATCATACATGAAAGTACCACCTAGAAGGTGTATAATGTATAAGTGCAATGAGTGTGATAATTATGATATGATTGTGTGATATGTTCAAGGTTGTCGCATAGCCTCCATATACACCTATTGAGAACTGCAATTGAGATTGGACCCATGGGGGTTAATAATCCATGTACATTATCAATAGCCAATACCACACCAATCTCTATAACTTTTCTCCGACTCATGATCTACAGGAGAAGGTTTTAAAAGGTGCCATATTTCCATAAAAAAAACTAGTCCTTGCTTAGTGGTACCAATGTCTCATGAATGTATATATGATATAAAGATGTAATGCTCATAACCAAACCAAAACAACAATCTCAAATCAAGCCAATACAGACACACGTTAGCAAGAATCCACTCAATAAACCAACTATCTATGATCCATTATAATCCATGTACCATTTGATAAAGATATGCATATAATACCAACTTAGGCATTTCTACCAGGAAGAAAAAAACAAATATATATACACAAGGCCAACAACATCATATAAGGCCCCTACACGGCTCGCATATGGCAAATAATATCTTAAAATACTAAAAACAACAATATAGAACCACATAGGCATAAAACAGTAATAACACTATTTTCATGATTAATACCCACACTCGTGGCATGCTTTTATATTAGTATTAACTATCCAACCAAGTCTGAAAAAAGTTAAGCCATAACCTACCTCGAACAACGAAATCCCAATTCAAAAGCCTTCAACATAAAGCCTTCCCATCTTGAACAGCCTCAAAACCTATTAAAACATACGAATATAGAATGTACGCATCAAAAGGAAGCCAGTAATACCCATATATCCTATTTCTGAGTTAGGGTCAAAACGGACCCTTGAAGTAAGTTTTTGAAAAAAAGGTTAAAATTAAAAAAAAATCCCAAACATATTATCCATGATTAAATGAAGTCCTAGAAGAAAACCAAGTGAAAAAACATTAAAAATGAGGTTTAACTTTGAAAAACCCATTTTCGACCTTTCGTGCCAAAATTTCCAAAATTTACTTTTAAAATCATATTTTAACAAGCTTTAGATGACAGGAATACCTAATAAAATAATTTAAATAGGGATTTGGAGTTTACCCAAACTTTGAAGTGGAAAAAGTCTCCCAAAAATTCTAATACCCGAAGCTCAAAGTCTCAAAAATATTGGAAAATCTAGAAAATAGATTTTTTTACGGTATCAGCGCTAACTGTTAAAGCAGTCAAATGGTTATTATAGTGGTACCTGCGTGCATGCCCAGTCCTCTTTAGAGGTGAAGGGTTTGCTTTAGCAGCCCCCACTAAAGCGAACAAGGATCTGTTAAAGCATCCCCATAACTGAGAGTTGGGTCACAAAGCAATCGACTAGCCGCTTTAGCGGCCACCAGCTAAAGCAACCAAAATGGTGCTTTAGCAGTGCACCATCAAGGACTTGGAAAGTTTCCAAGTATTCACCAACCCCTCAAGAATTCATTTGAAATCCTGATAATGCAAATGAATAATAATAACCCATCAAATTCGACACTCCAGACTAAATGGCGATATCAAATTTTTCAAAAGAGGTGGTTTACACAAAATTGACCCCAGAGACCCAATGTCACAATCTTCTGAACCAAGGTTCTAAATGAAATAAACTATCCATAAAATCAAACCAACCACGCTACTAACCCAACATCAACATTCCAAATCTACTAGCATAGTTCATTTTGCCATCTGATGCATAAAATAATAAATGTTAAGTGAAGTCAAGTAAAATGCATTATCAACCTCCAAAAACCACAAACTTGTACATAACACACCCAAATATATTAGGAATCGTGCCAATCATCACCACTCCTCATAAAATCATGTAGGATCCACAAAAGGGGGTAAAATGGTCAAATTATATAAAATAAATAATTCACAAATATCAAGTCATTACATTATCCTCTATAAGAATCTAGTTTGTTGTCAAACTAAAGTTATGGGAAATACCTCAATCCATAAAAAGCTAAGGATAACTACCACGCTAATCGGACTCAACCTCCAATCTAGCCTCATATATAAGTTGATGTCTCCACTAGACCTTAACCACCAAAATATCTCTACAATGTAGCCCTGTACATTCTTGGTAATGATGGGGATTGTCTTATCAATAAAGGATAATTTCTTATCTAAATGGACTGAATCCTAATGAATGACATAAGACTTATACAGAATAGAGTGTCATATCATGGACATAATGAATGACATGAGACTCATCTAGAATATAGTGTCATAGAATAGACACATGAAAAATTAGATGAATGGCTGATAGATCTGAGGGAAATGCTAACTCATAAGCTACATCCTTAGTTGCTCGAAGCATCTCAAATGGTCAAATATACCTGGGGATAAGCTTGCCCTCTTCCGAAACCTCACCCCTTTATTCATGGGTAAAACACAAAGGAAGACTCGATAACCAATACTAAAATCTCAAGACACAAAGTCTACATTCCTCATAGCACTTTTGACTACTCTGAGCCACTCAAAGTCTCTCTTAAATAATTCAAACACTATCCAAAGACTCACAAAGCAAGTTCGTGCCATGCTGTCTAATGTCTAAAACCTCAAACCAGCTAATTAGGATGTGACAACATCGAAGTGCCATGGTTCCATGGCACTTTTAATTATTAAATATTTTAAATTTACAAGTATTTAAGTATGTTTTGTAAGTTATTATGTGTTTTTATGTTTATGTTACAGGAAACTAGGTCTCTGGAATTATAAAAAAAAAGATAATGGAAAAGTGCAGGAAGACCACATGTAGGACCACTTATGACCCTTAAGTGGTAACCACATAGTGTGAATATCTTTGTAGGCCTTAGAGAATACAACATTAGAGAGCCTAAAAGTTGCAAATTATTTTCTGACACCCATAAAAAGGCACTTATGGGGCATGGGTAGCACCTGTGCCACCATAAATACCATCACAGGTTGCATCTTACAGCTTGCTGAAGAACGCTATGATTTTCTATTACTGACGACACCACCCATATGACATGAGTGCCACTTACCACCAGTAAGTGGGTTCGTAAGTGGCCACCAACCCAGTTTTTCCTATTTGTTTTGTTTAGGATTTTTAGGGTTTTCTATGTACTCTATAAATACCTTTTTGTCATTTTTATAATAGTTTACTCACTTTACATATTTTTTATGCACTTTATACATTCAAAACATATCGTGATTTCAATACTCAACTTCTGATCTTGGAATCCTTTGTTCTTGGTTATTTGGTTGAGTATTAATTAAAAAATTTGGTTTTTGTTCTTAAATTATTTTGAAATTCATCCTATTCATTTTTTGTTAAATTCCTTAGCTCTTCTTTCAACTATGCATAGACAAACTACCTAACTAGGGTTTTAGGAATCCTAGTTGAATAACGATGTAAAGAAAGTGCAACATCGTTCTTGACCAGTATTCTTGCATGTATTGTGATGGTCTTTGGTTTAATTGTTTTCTTAGTATGGCTAATGTTGAGAACCTACCTATATTCACTACTTACTTCAAAAGAGAGGTAGATATTAGGAAAATAAGATCACAACAGTAATTTGAGTCTACATCCCTCATCAAAGTAACTTGACATCTAAAAGGTAAAAGTTAATCTGGGATCTAGGATAAGGGTTCATAAGGCAACACTCTGAGACTCACGAGGAAAAGTGTGAAACTCACTTAAGGCATTCACAAGATGATTAGTGATGCATATCTTATTAGATTCTACGTGTAAGATATTAGAATAGTTCAACTGAGAATGATAAATCTACAGAGTTAAGAGACTAAGGGGAACACAATCCTAGTATTCATCTCATATTGATTTCAACCAAAGTATCCTAGATTTATTACTTTTGATACTATTCTCATCAAACCCTCCATCCCCCAATTTACTTTTCCTACATTTTTTTGGTTGCCTCAATAGATATATGAGAGATATTCGACCTATTCCTTGTGGTTTCAACCCTAACCTCTATTGGGTTACTATATTTGACTTCGACTTCATTATAATTCTTAGAGGTGTAGTTTTTGGCGACATTAATTTTTTGCACTATTGTTGGGGAATACAGTTATAGATTGATTTACAGAGTTTGTTAAGGTTGTTAGGTTTTTTATGTTCTTTTTAGTGCGTATGGCGATATATGTCTAGAACTAGGAATCAAGGCAATTTTTTTATCCTATTTGATCCAGAGCATAAAAGAACTCTATGAAAAAGTTGTAGGATGTCGAAACACCATTGTGAATCTCATCATGAGGGGCTTTAAGATGATCTACATGACTTGCCTCCCCAACCTCTGCATGGTGTTTAGGAGACAGCTACACAAACCACTATATGGTTACTAGCAAAAGAAAATATGAGAAGTGATAATGAGGCTACCCGTTGTGTAGATCTAGAGGACAGAAAAAGACAAGAATATGATCATTGAGTAGAAATCAATAGATCTAGATGAGATAGAGCTCCCGTACTCCTAGCTTATTAGTATATGCTAGCATATGATGATCCAGAGTATATCCTGAGGCTTGTTAGGCTCATAGATATTAGATCTCTTATCCCTCCTGAGTTGCCCAAAGGGACGAAGTTTGATATTACAAGTGTTATAGTTTAGTTGCTAAATATGAAGGGTTTGTTTGTGGATTTTCCAACCAATGACACAAATATGCACATCATAATTTTTTTTAGAATTTGAAGTTCATATAATATTCCTGGGGTGAGTCGGGAAACTTTGAGACTCGGGTGTTCCCATTCTCTCTAACTGGTGAAGTGACATTATGATTAGGGGAACTTCCTCATGGGTCTATTACTACTTGGAATACGTTGTGGAAGTAGTTCTTATATCATTTCTTCTCTCCTACTAGAATGCTACAATTGAAGGATAAGAACTATTATTTTAGGCAATTGCATTCTAAACCAATGTATGCGGCATAGTTTTGGTCTAGGAAGAAGTTAATCATGGTGCCTAATCAAAAAATTTTAGGGAGAAACTTGTTGGAAAATTTATATCATGCCTTGAATCCCAGTTCCAAGGTTATGGAAAATACTATTATGGGTGAAGAGTTCATGAGCCTACATTGGGAAGTAACGTTGAAAATTTTAGATCGAATTTGTCTTACCAATTAAGGATGGCATACTCGGGAGACATAAAAATGTACCAGCACTTTGAGAAATTTGCTACTATAAATTTATCGAGAAGGTGAATATTGTGGGCACATAAGGTAAATCACCTAAGTTTTATTATTCTAATATTAAAGAGGAAAAAAGTATCTAGATAGAGAGACTGGTAGGTTTCTTAGCCAAGGGCCAAAGGTGTGCGCAAGACACTTCGAACTCGGGGTAAGGAAACTAAGCTCAAAACTATTATAGGGATGAATATAAAAATAAAAGTAGAGAGAGATGGTGACTGGAGGCATAAGGATGACTATAAGTAGAAGAGTGATGTGTATTTTCCACCAAGAAATCATGACACTGAGTCAAGGATGGAGGCGTTTCTCACTAAACTTGTAAAGGGGTCAAAAAATCAAGAAAGTTGCATTAAGGAGATTAAGGCACTCATTATAGGATTGAGCCAAAAAGTGGAATCACATTTTATTATGATCAATCAACTTGAAAAGCAATATGGACAAATGTAAGCTACTCTGAATTAGCATCAATCGGACACTCTTTTGAGCAATACTATGCCAAATCCAAAGAATGACGATCATTATCTAGTTATCATCACTCAGAGTGGTAAGGCTACTACTGATCCCCTATGTATTTAGTTGATTAGGTTTGGGATTTTATGGTTGATATTGCTGAGACACCCAAAGAGAAATCTAAAAAGTTATGGACTAGTGGTGAATCATCCTAAAAATTAAAAAATATTGACAAATATGTTATAAAGCATAATGAAAAGGGGAAGAAAGTTGAGTCAATAGTGAAAACTATTTCATGACCTCCCCAACCTTTTTCTCGAAGGTTGAAGCAAGATAAAAAATAAAGAAAGTATAAAAAGTTCATTGTTATGCTGAAAGAGTTGAGTTTGAATATTCTTCTTCTTGAAGCTCTTAAGAAGATGCCTAGATACGCAAAATTTATGAAGGATTTGGTGACAAACAAGAGAGTTGGCAGTTATAAGCACATGGGAGAGTTGCATCATTGTAGTATAATCACATCTCAGTCCCTTGCGCATAAGAAAAGTAACCCTGGTACCTTCTTTGGGTCATTTAGATTTGCTAGAGCTTTGTGTGGCTTGGGTGCCAACATTAACTTGATGTCACTGGCAGTGTTTAAATAGTTGGGCTTGAGACCTCCCAAACCAATGATGATGCCGTTATTGATGGTATATTATATGGTGAAAAATCTTGTGGGCATATTACTTTTTATATTGGTAAAGGTGGATAACACTTTGTTTTCTTAGATTTTGAAGTTGATTTTAAGATAACCATAATTTTGGGAAGATCACTCTTGGATATGAGTTGAACATTAGTGTTTATGGATAAAGGTGAGCTTATGTTCGAGGTTAATAATGAGAAGGTCATATTCAATATTCGCAGAACCATAGAGCAGCAGACTTATATAAGGGTGGTTTTGGTGATAAGTTTTGTTGATGACCCTGGAGACCAACCCTTTGGATACCTTGGTGAAGTTTGAGTAATAAAGTTCCCACATCATGTCACGACGTTAAATCAAGAGCTACTTGGGAGGCAACCCAAGGTGTCTTATTATTTTTGCATTTGTGATAATTTATATTATTATGATTAACATTAGATCTACGTACCTAAGATGTCACAGTTATGTTCATAACTCTCTTACTTTGTAGAGGCCTAATGCATTGGGTAAAATACATGTCTATTCAATGGGGGTAGGGCTACTTATGGGTCTAGATGTCGTCTTGAGGTTCTTATTGTCGTGTCTCTTTTCCCTAGAGTTTGTTCTTAGTAGAGCTGCTATGTTTAGGGAGTATCGTGTTTTCTTTCATGTTCTTTTGTGTTTTTTGTGTTTAACTAGGAGAAAAATAAGTGACCTAATGGTATTTGATATATTTTGATGTTGTGTTTAAATATTTGAGAAAAAGGATACCTTTGAACTGTGTGATATGTTTATCATTATGACCACTGTGAATCTTGTTATGGCATTAGGATTAAGGACGTAATAATTATAGCTTAGCATTTGCATGAACTGGATAAGTAGTAGTTGGTACCGTTACCCTGTGCCATGTGTGTGTGAGATTGCTTACCTCGTTCCCTTTGTGCATTTAATTTAAAACTTGCCCGATAAGTCTTTCCTAGGTCATAGGATAGTCAGCTAGGAAATGATCATAGGATGTTATTTAGTCAGTACATCCTTAGCCTATATAACCTTCTAAACAAGAACAAATTCCCCTGATACTGATCTTGAGCCTACATAGATATTTTATTATTTTTTCCTTTTATCTTCCCAGTTAGTTAAAATGAACCTATTTTGTGTCTGGTCCCTCCTTGGACATTTTGCACCTCAACACATGCAAAATCACCTAAGTTGAGGGTGGATATCATATAGGTGCTTAATTATAATTAGGTATGAAGAAGGTTTTGGAAAATATAGAAGTAAAGTAGGGTTGGGTGTGGTAAGAAAAAAACAAAGAAAAAAGTGAAAAAGAAAAAGAAAAAGAAAAAATAAAAGAAACTGCTCCCAACCTGAACAAGCAATACAAAGAAAAAGGGAGAAATAAGGGAGGAATAAGGGAAAAGTTGGTTAATAAGTGGTCCCCAAGATGTAATTGTAGTGTCAAGGAGGGTTAGTCACTAAAGTCCTAAATGTACCATACCTGACCCCAAGCCTATGTTACAAGCTGAATAATGTCATATAGTGATCCTAGTCCGACTGTCTATAAACATAAGGTAAACAAAATAAGCGCAAGCCTATGGAAATCAGGGCATATTGATTGGAACTTATTTGTGAGTGGGAGTATCTCATTATCATCCTTGCATTAACATGCATGATTATACTGTGAGAGTTGAACTTCTTTATTGTGTAGTTACAAGGATTCTGTTGCTAGTTGCTTATCTGTTCAGGTAGTAAATTTGTACATATTCTTTATTGTTTATTGATAATTTAATGTCATAACTTGATTCTTTTATGTTGCATTTTTGGTCTTCATAGATCCACACAGTAGGTTTTGAAAAGTTAAAAATATGAAGTGGTAATGTTTTTTAAGCTTAAATTGAGTTGATTGTCATAGGTACCTTACGATTCTCTTGATTAAGCATCGTAGAGTTGTTTTTGTTATATTTTTTTTCCTGAGAACATGCAAATATTCTAAGTTGAGAGTGTTGATGTGTCATGGTTCCATGTCCCTTTTGATGCTTAAAACTAGAAATATGCAAATACTTAGTTATGTTTTGTTGAATATGATATGTTTTTGTTTCATGTTTTAGGAAATGAGGTATTTGGAGCTGAAGAAAAGAAAAGATAATGAAAAAGTGTAGGAAGATCACCTGCAGGACCACTTATGGACCGTATGCGGTAGCGACGTGGTGTGAGTAGCGATGTAGGTCTCAAAAAATACAAAATCAGAGAACCTGAAAGTTACAAATTATTTTTTGACACCCATGATGGGGAACTTATAGGGCATGGGTGCCACCTTCCCCACCATAAGTGCCACTTCAGGTTGCATCCTATATCTTGATGAAAACTCTATGATTTTCTGCTACCCACGACACCACCTACGGGCGTGGGTTCAACTAATGGCTCTTAAGAAGATCCATCGTGGACACCGACCAAGATTTCCCAGTTTATTTTAGTTAGGATTTTTAGGGTTTCTATGTACTCTATAAACACCCCTTTGATGTTTTTGTATTATTTTATGCACTCTACATAGTTTTTACCCACTTTATACATTCACAAACATATATTGATTTCAAGATTCGACTTTTGCTTTTGGAATCCTTTGTTCTTCGTAATTTAGTTGAGTATTAATTTGAGAATTTGGTTTTTGTTCTTAAACTGTTGTGCGATAGACCCTTTGCTTTGTTTATTGAATTCCATGGCTCTTTTTTAACAATGAATGGCTAAACCACCTAACTAGAGTTGTGAGAATCCTGGAGCAATAACGACATAGAAGAAGTGCAACGTTATTCTTGGCCAGTATTCTTATATGTATTATGATCATCTTTGGTTTAATTATTTTGTTAGTAGTGCCCAATATTGAGAACCTTCATGTATTCACTACTTACTTTAAAGAGAGGTAAACATTAGGAAAGAATATTATGATAGTAATTTGAGGCTACCAGCCCTCATCTAATTAACTTGATACTTAAAAGGTAATAGTTAATCTGGGATCTAGGATAAGGGTTAGTAAGGCGACACTCTGAGACTCAAAATGTAAAGAGTGAAATTCCCTAAAGGCATTCACAAGACGGTTAGTGATACATAACTTATTAGATTTTGTATGCAACATATTAGGACAGTTCAATGGAGCACGATAAATCTACGAAGTTAAGAAGCCAGGGGGAATACAGCCCTAGTACTCATCTCATATTGATTTCAACCAAAGCAACTAAGATTTATTTCTTTTGATACTATTTTCATCAACCCCCTATTTACTTTACCTGTATTTTTCCAGCTACTTCAACAAATTCGTGAGAGATATTCAACCTATTCACTGTGGGTTTGACCCAAGCCTTTGTTGGGTTACTAGATTTGACTTTGACTGCATTATATTTCTTGGAGGTGTAGTTCTTTGCGACATCAAATCTGTACCATATAAAGCCTCGAAATGAGCCATCTCAACACTAGAATGGTAGCTATTACTATATGCAAACTCCGTTATAGAAAGATATTCTCTCAATGACCTCCAAAGTCCATAACCCAAGCGTGGATCATATCATGAAAAACCTGAATAGTCCTCTTCGACTGACCATCAGTCTAGGGATGAAAAGCTATGCTAAGATCAATCTTGTTACCCAACTCCTCCTGAAATGCCTTCCAAAAGAGAGATGTTAAAATAGAAGATATATCTAAGATAATATAAACTGGTACACCACGGATTAAAACTATCTCACGAATGTACATATGGGAAAACCTCTTATCACGAAAAGATACCTGAACAGGAATAAAATAAGCAGTTTGGTCAATCTATCCACTATGACCCAAACACTATCAGAACCATCAGAAGTATGATGCAACCTAGTAGCGAAGTCCATAGTGATCTATTCCCATTTACACTCGATAATAAGAAACCTCTGAAGCAAACCACTAGGCCTTAAATGCTTAGACTTCACTTACTGGCAACATAGGAAACAAGCTATAAAGTCCGCCATATCATTTCTCACACCACCCCACCAGTAGTGTTGTCTCAAATTATAATATACCTTGGTCACTCCTGGATTAATGGAATACCTAGAATAATGAGTTTCTTCCAATATCAATCTCACTTAATCACCCACTCTCGGCATACAGACTTGGTCTTCAATCCTCAAAACACAATCTGAATTAAGCGAGGCTTCCTTAGCCTCATCACTTAACACCTTATCCCAAATCACTCTCAATCCAGCATCATTAAACTGATAAGCTCGAATTCACTCCATCAATGAAGATATAGGCTCCATTAATACCAGAACACACCTAGGTGTTAAAATATCAAACCTAACTATCTGGTCAGCCAAAGACTGAACCTCTAAGGCCAAAGGCCTCTCCTTGGTCAAAAGATGCACCAAGATACCCATACTTACAGATTTCTAGCTCAAGGCATCCACAACCACATTAGCCTTGCCTTGAAGATAGAGAATAGTAAGGTCATAGTCCTTAAGTAACTCAAGACAATAATGTTTTCTTTCATTAAAGATCTCTTTGGATGAAGAAATACTGAAGGATATGATGATCCGAGAATATCTCACAATAAACTCCTTACAAGTAGTGCCTCCACAACTTCAAAGAAAATACAACCACGCACAACTCTAAATTATGGGTAGGGTAATTCTTTGAATGGGGTTTCAATTTATGAGAATCATAAGCAATCACCTTACCCTCCTCCATCGACATATCACCTAACCTAACACTATGAGCATCATAAAAGATGGTAAAACCTATGCCCTCCTTAGCCAAAGACAAGATGGAATTTAAGGTCAACAAATCCTTAAGCTTTTGAAAGCTCACCTCATGATCATCGAACTACTGAAACAAAATCTTTTTTTGAGTCAACTTTGTCAAAGGAGCTGCAATAGATGAAAAACCTTTAATAAAGCATCGACAGTAGCCTACTAAATCAACAAAACTCTGAATCTCGGTAGGAGAAGTAGGCGTAGCCTAATCATGAACCCGTACAATCTTGGTCGGATCAACCATGATACCATTTTTGGTTACTATATGACCTAATAAAGAAATAGGCTCCAATTAAAACTTGTACTTGGAGAACATAGCATAAAACTTTCATCTCTTAGCCACTAAAGTACAATTCACAAATGCTCCTTATGGTAGGCTTCACTCTTGTAGTAATCCAAGATATTATATATAAATACAATAACAAAAGAATTTAGATATTGTCAAAACACCCAGTTCATCAACACCATGAATGCGGTTGGGCATTTGTCAACCAAAAGGAAATGACCAATAACTCATAGTGACCATATCGATTCTAAAAACATATCTTCAAGATATCCAAAGCTCTAATCCTCAATTGTGATACCCAGACCTCAAATCAATCTTCAAAAACATCAAAGAACCTTGATGATGATCAAATAAATCATATGAGGAAGAGGATACTTATTCATAGCAGTCAGTTTGTTCAACTATTAAAAATTTATACATATGTGAATAGTCCCATCCTTTTTCTTCACAAACAAGATAAACACACCCAAATGTGATACATTAGGTTGGAAAAATCCCTTATCCAAAAACTCGTGAAATTGATACTTCAACTCCATTGGGGCCATCCTATAAGGAGGAACAAAATGGGCTTGGTGCCCCGCTCAACATTAATAACAAAGTCAATATCATAATCCAGAGGCATACCAGGAAAATAAGTAAAAAAGACATCCATGAACTCACGAATAATACAAACAGAATCCAAAGAAGAGGGTGAATCAACACTAGTATCATAGATATAGGCCAAGTAAGACAAGCATCCCTTCTCTACTAAGCAACGAGCATGGAGAAAGGATATAACTCTCTTTGACCTAAATAAAGCATACCCTACCAATCTATCTTTGGCTCACCCAACAATGCTAAAGTCTTGATCTTAATATAATAGTCTAAGACAACATGATAGAGAGATAACCAATCCATATCCAATATGACATCAAAATCTACCATATCTATGATAATCAAATCTACCTGTCTCATGGCCCGCAAATGTCACAACAGAAGATTGATGCACCTGATCCACCAATAAAGAGTCTCTTATATAGGTAGATACATGGATATGCATAGTAAGAAGCTCAGTAGATTAGTCAAACCCTCAAGTAACATATGCAGACACATAAAAGAAAGTTAACCCCAAATCAAATAATATAGATGCAGATATGAAACAAACAGGGATGATACCTATGATAATAGCATCACAAAACTCTACCTCTAATCTAGAAAGTATAGCATAAAACTATTCACGTCCCCTACCTGACTGATTAGACCCATGACTATCCCTATGGGTACCACTACATTGTTTCTAAGTGCACACGCAAGTGTCGTGGTCTCACCAAGCAATACAGTAGCCTTTTATAAAGGTGAATATCAATATCTCAGAGACTTGTGTTAAGCAATTATTCAATTCTAGCTTGACTATGAAGATTAAACGAGTGCAAATGTAACAAAAAGAGTTCTAAAAGATATGATTAAAAGTAAACTAAAGTAATACGGACAAGTAAAGACTTTGGACAATCAATGTATGAAAACTCGGGGTTAAAGCACTACGAACCATCATACTATGCTATTGAACTTCCTTTGTTAGATTACTTATCTTGGCTGTTGATTCGTAGGGTTTATCATATGATCATGGTCTCCCAACCTCTAACCTTCTACCTAACTGGACATTACAACTTCATCATTGAGCGGAGATGAAATAATATATCTAGATGTATTAAGAGATCATCCTACATGTGAACCAAGCAAGGCTTTTAGGTACATCCCTATCTTAGTTGATAATTCAAATTCCTTATTTTATAGTATAATAGGAACCTTTCTCTATTTATCCCCACATTCTATCTTCTTATTCCCCTTCTCGAGTTCACAAGGTCGATAATATATGTATTCTAAGGGTCGTGAATCCTTAAAATAGTGATAACAAGGATAAACAAACAAACAATTATGACAATCAATTCAAACAAACTCATTTCAAAGTGAAAGTAAACATCTTCTTGGCCTTAACCTCGAAAAAGGGGCTTTTAGCCACTCATGGACATGGTCATAATCAGGATAATTGAATACAAGATAAAATCTATTAAAAAACTAAAATAAAATATGAAAAACCCTAATTTAAGTATTTTCTAGAATCCCTCCAAGTTTCCAAGCAGTCCAAGGTGTTTTCTATTGATTTAACATGTATATTTTATAATGGGACGCAATTTTCTAAAGTTTGCACCTCACAGTGATGTGGGGCTAGTTTTTTGTGTATAGCTCTGCGACGCGGCCTTATCAAAGTGAGATATTGGATTTTTCTACTCAAAAATTACCCCTCACTGAAAATCATGGATATTTTTTACCTCTAGCTCCGCAAAGTAGTCTCGAAATCCCAGGTGTCCTATTCTCGTCAAGTTGTGTCTTGTGGTTTTGTTACTCCATTCCAAGCCTTTTTGTGTTGTTTCCACTTGATTTGAAGCATTTATATCCTTAATATCATCATAATCAACTAACCAAGAATCTTATATCATTAAAAACAACAGAATAGAGCTCCAAACATCATAACATCCAAGACAATGAACTAGAAACTTAAGCTAAGAATATTAGTTTTGCCCCTTTTCATCTTTCACTTAGTTTTAACTTTTGGCTTGATTAAATTGAACTTTACACACTATAAAAAAGTTTTTACACACATGATTACTCAATCATACCATTAGTAACTCATTATACACATTATAATCCATCATGATCTACTAGAACAACACCTAGCTCAAGATAGTAACACTAGTTTTCTCATATGAACTCTAAATGACCAATTTGAGTACAAAATTGTTTGAAATACATCTTTAACATTATAATCACTTACTAAAACACTTTGATTCACAATTATATCATCATTACTCATAAATAACAGAAGAAGTCCACAAAACAAGGCTAAATAACCTAGGATAACAACACTAAGGTGCATAAATCCACCTCAGATCATCACCCCACATTTAAATCCTTATTCGTCCTCAAACAACTTTTTACTCTATGAATCATAGGCTGAGGTGACTCCACACTTCTACTACAAGAAAGAAACTCAAGCTATTACTACTATAACTACACAAAATACAAGTTTCTACACTAAGCATGTTACATACACAATTGACAGTTCAAGAACACCACTCCAAAACATCCTAGCCTCAAGAATTGACACATCTAGTTGGAAAACTAATACATATTATTTAATCAAAGACATCATAAAATTCACCCAACTATCATCAAACATGTTCCCTTACAATAATAGAGCTACCCATAATCACTCACATAAATGTAATTTATCACAGAATGGATGCAAGAATTAAATTTTGCTCACGCGTACAAAGAATTCACAAGTTACACATAATGAACCATAAGCTTTCCCTTAGTTTAGTACTTCACTAAGATGATAATGTTAAGCTTAAGATCAAATAGTTCTTTATGGGTTGTAATATAGGCTAAGGGATGGGTAGGAACTATTCTAGCCTGTAATCGTGACTATCTCTCCTAAGAACTTTAACAAATCACATTATAAAATTAATATCAATCTTTAACATCTAACTCCCACCTCTACTACATTCACAAATCTTTTGTTTTACCCCATTTCTTTAAGCTCATTCACATATAATACGGTGGGAATATGCTATGTACAGATCACTTGATTTTACCCTTCTTCATACACAGTAATATGTTATGCACCCTTATAATAGCCACTCTCAATTTAAGAAATTTCCTTAGCTGAGGTGCACAATGTTCAAGGAGGACTAGGGCCAAAACAGGTTCATTGTAACATGACTAGTCTAAAAATAGGAATTTCTTTAGAATAAATTTCTCTAACTCTCAACCACAACACAACAATTTTTACACACCAATAACTATTAATTTGGCGCTTCAGTTTTACCTTTCTCCTACTTGAATTTTTGACTTATTAACTTAGTTAAGCTTACACTAAAGAGCTTGGGAGCTTGGATCAAATTAAGGTCAATCAAAGAAGGGGATAAGGCTACATATAAGGCTTACAAAGAAAAAGCTAAAGACTCAATAGGTCTAACTAGGATTAGGCACAAGGGTAGGTAAAAAGAATGTATAAAATATGGCTATCAAAGAAGTGCTTATATCAGCTCCAAAACCCACACTTTTTATTTTACTTTGCACACACACTAGGCAAGTTCTAGCATCAAATGCAATAAAAATATACAAATATCTCACACATATATAGAACATGCTCAAATTAAGTGGGACATCATAGAATCTTAACCAAACAACCACATGAATTCAAATTAAGCCAACAAGTACAAGAGTCATAATCATGAGCCTATGAGTCTAAAAAGTAGTCATTCAAACAATCAACATGTTTTTACCATCAAAACATTTACATAATGAAATCAAATATAGCACCAACAAGAATATCTTAAAACTGGGAATTTTCCTACCCCATACTTAAAAATCTACTTTGTCCCTAAAGTATACTTTTAAAGGTAGAGATAGAAATACTCCCTGAGGCCTCTAGGCCTAGCTAGTAGAATTTTTATACATCAAGAGGGTCTAGGGGACCCCACACTTAGCCTTCTCCATTCTCTTTAGCTCATGTTTTTTAGTACTCAGACTTCCCATCAACCTGTGACTCGACCAAAACAAAAACTAGTAAAGTAAAAACTAAAAATACTGAAAATAAAACATACCTTAACTTGGTTGCCTTCTAAGAAGCTCCTGATTTAGTGTCGCGGCATGACCAAATCTTCAACTTATCTATTTTTCTTCATCCTTTTTATCACACTTGGATGCCATTTTCTTATTCATTTCTTACCTCTTGAGTGTGAACTCTTAAGGTCAACAGCTCTCTCAATAATAGCCTTTTTAGGCTCATCAATTTACATCCTTTCACGCTTGGGTATTGGTAGCTTGGGATGCCTAATGAGGAAATCCAAAAAGGTCTTTTGGGGAATATATTTCGCCACCCTACACCTATCCCCTTCAATCAATATAATCATGCACAAATCTTTGAAGTGGGATAGTGTGTTGAGCGATTTGTACACTTTGAAAAGTCCCTCATTATCCTCCAACCTCATTATGAGTATGCCCTCTCTTACATCTATCAATGCTCTTCTCATCACCAAGAATAGACATCCAAAGATGACTGGTACTTTTTTATCTGCCAGAAAATATAAAAAATAAAATCAGTAGGAATAATAAACTTACCAACCTTGATGAGATCATATATGACTATTTTTGGATGGGCTATGGTCCTATTTTCTAGTTCCAGTAACACGGAGCTCAGTTTTGGATTCCCCAATCCCAAAGTGTTGAATTAAAAAAGGGGCATCAAATTGATGATTGCCCCTATGTCACTAAGTGTGTGGACCACCTCACTATTCTTAATTTGAATTGAGAGAGAGAACTTCATAGGGTCTTTGAGCTTTTTGGGCATCTTCTACATCACCAAAGAGTTGCACTCTTCAGTGAGTGCTACTGTCTCAACATCCTGCAGCTTAACTTTTTTAGTGACCATATCCTTCATATACTTAGTGTACTTGGGCATTCCCTGTAAAACATCTGAAAGGGAAAGGTTAATATGAAGATCTCTAAGTGTTTCGAAGAAATTTTTGAATCATGCCTCCTACTTTGCCTTTATATACTTCTATGGTAAAGGTAGTAATGGTCTCTCCTTCACCTATTCAACAACTTTGGTTTTTGAGTACTTAGACTTCCTCAAATTTTTAGAAGTTTGGTCGTCAACCTATTAGGAACCAAATCAGCATCTACCTTAAGCTTCTTACCACTCCTCAAAGTGATTGCCATTACTTGTTTAAGATTCTCAGTATCACTTGGAAAACCACCTGAAGCCTGGTATTATACAATGTTGTTATCTAGCCTATCTGCAACTCCAAGCTTCTTATAGTTTCCTGCTAGATTTTTATATCTGCTGCCAATTGTGCTTGATAAGCTAAGATTTGTTTAACATCTCTACCACATTGCTAGTGCCTTGATTTACTTGAGCTTGTGGTTGCTAAAACTGTTGTTGTTGTTGGGAATTCCATTGTTGATATGGTGGCTAAGTCTGCCATTTTAGATTGTAGGTGTTCCCATAATTTGGCCTTGGAACATTGCCCATAAACATTACTAACTCAAGATTGGCAGTACACATATCTGAAAAATGGCCACTATTGCCATAAACCATGCACCAAGTACTTATCTATTAAATTGCATTCACTATTGTTGCAGGCTGTGTAACCCCTAACTTCATATTGCTAAGTTGAGTTGTTAACTAATTCTGTGATGCAGCAATTTGAGTGGACATAGAGGTAAACTAATTCACTTCCAACACTCTTGCAACCTTCTTTGTAGAATTTCTTGAGTTAGAATATTATTCAGGATTTCTTTGCACACTCCAATTTAATAAAGTATATATCTCATCATATGTTAATTCCAACGCTTGAACACTAGAAGCTTAATCTAGCAAAATTTTTGTGTTGTGATCGAGTGCTTCAACAAATGTGTGAGCTAATATCTCATTAGACTGCTGATGATATGGACAGTCCTAAAGAAGAGCTTTGAATCTCTCCCAAGCATGCTATAAATTCTAATTCTCCCTCTATTTGAAGCTCACAATCTCACTACGCAGTTTTACAGTCCTTCCAGATAGCAAGAATCAAATGAGGAATTTCTAGGCAAAGTCATCCCAAGTTGTGATTGAACTTGCCAGATCAATGTTCAAGTACTCCTTTGCTTCCCCTAATAGTGAAAAGGGGAAAAGTAGTAGCCTAACATAGTCAGTTAACACACCCGTAGGGATGAATGTGTGACTGGTCTCCAAAAAGTTTCATAGTGGCCTTATGGATCTTGATGTAAAAGCCCCATAAATTGTCCATTACTGATCAAAAGTTGCACTATGTTCTATTTCAGCTCAAAGTTACCTCCAGCAGCTGATTTTTGAAAGGACAGGTTAAATTTATGGAAAGTAGGATTGCCATTTCATGGACTCTCCTTCGGGCTAGTTGATCTTTAGACATTAGAGTAGGATTGTCTTGTTCCTTTGGAAATTATTGGATAGGGGGAGAAGGATTGCTTCTCTCCTTCATTTATGGAAGTGTAGATAAGATTCGGGGCTTGGTTCAACCAATTCCCTATCCCTTGCCATCTTACTAGCCTGTAAACCAATTTCCTAGAAAATCAATCCCAAGACAAAGAGTAAAGCACCAAAGAAATATAAAAAGTAAAACTACAACAAAAATAGCTGCCATTTACGAGTCCCTAAAAACGGTGCCAAAAACTTATTGTGCCCAAGCACATATGAAAGTATACGTGGTCTCACCAAGTAATATAGTAACTTTTTACAAAGCCGAATATTGATCCCTCAGAGGCTTATGTTAAACAACTATTCAATTCTAGTTAGACTATTGTGATTAAACTAGTGCAAACATAACCAAAAGAGTTTTGAAAGTTATAACTAAAAGTAAACTAAAGTAATGCGGACAATTAAAGACTTTAGACAATCAATGGATGAAAACTCGGTGTTAAAGCACTACGAACAATCATACTATGCTATTAAACTTGCTTCGTTAGATTACTTATCGTGGTTGTTGATTCATAGGATTTATCGTATGATCATGGTTTCCCTACTTCTAACATTCTACCTAACTGGATATTACAACTACATCATTGAGCGAGGATGTAATAATCCTTTTAGATGCATTAAGATGTCATCCTACATATGAACCAAAAAGGCTTCAAGGTAGTGATAACGCTCAACTTACATGTCAATTTAAGTGCAACGCAGTTGTCATCAATATATTTACCCAACTTTGTAGTCAGGGTCGAATCTACAAGGAACAATATGAGTAGCATTCAAGTTACTTCAAAATAATAGATACAATTTAAACCCAAACCAATGTTACAAGAAGTTAAAAATAGGGGAAATATGTATCTACACTAATTTTTTTTTAATTGGGTATTTCTAGTATAAATTTGGGGCTATAAATAATTAGAGTTTTAAAAGGTATGCACGGATCTAGGGATTATGCACTACTAAGGGAGTGATATGTGGGTGTTATCAACCAAAATCAATTTAGTAAGTCAAATATGGGTAGGTTTGGTTATACAGTTTGACGCTAGTCTTTCAACAAAACACCAAACTTTCACCTATTGATGTTTTCGAATACCTAATAGGTGTGATCAACAATTGGTAACCACAACCTCAATCTAGGCATCCCTATTTCTAGGATAATACCCATGGTATATTCAACCTCATATTCATCCTTATGTCTCAAATAGTGAAAAATTAGCAAACTACACACCCAATTATTTATCATTGCCTTTGTCTCCACATCCCTTTTTCAAGGATGATATGGATTCCTAAACTTCACCCAAAACTCTTCTTTCTAAGATGGCTTTGGGTTTTCTTGATCATGGAGCTTTCATTCATCATACTCATGTGGGTATTTGGAGCTTTCACCAATTAGCATAGTAATGATGAAACCCATAAACATGGACTACTAAAAAGAAGCTAATCAACAACAACCGATACACACTTTAACTCCTATTAAAACATAACCCCAAGAGGGAGATCAAGCTACACATAAGATAAATAAGCATAGATATACCCATAATCTCCATTGAAGTGGTTTATTAAAGCTTAAGTGAATTTTACTTTAAACTTGGCACTCCTACAAATCAACAATGAAAGTGAGCTAATCTTCCACTTAGAAAGTCTCCAATGTATTCTTCACCCAAGAATTATACAATATTTTATTCTCCAAAAAAGGACACTATGAACTCTATAGCTAAACCTAAAAATTGGGGAAGATGGAATCTATTCCATGATGATAGGGTTTAAGTCTTCTTGTCAAAATTTGAATCATCCAGATGCATTTCCAGTTTTTTCCTTGGGCTGATTTCTTTCGCTAAGCCTTGATCGCGTGGGTCTAGCTGTGACCGCAGTTACGCGACCACGGGTAACTTCCGTGATCACAGTTGAATGACTTTTTCTTGACTGTCGCGATTGTGGTCAGCAGACCGCGACTACGGTACTTGAAGCCTTTCTGCTCCAAGTTTTCAGCTGCACTTTTCTTGCTCCCTTTTGATCAGTTTAAGCTCCAATCCACATCTTTTGATCTTCTCAACTATATGCCTGCAAAGATTGGATATTAGTATATTTTATCACCAATATGTTTCATTTATTCATTCTAAACAAGGTAATGTGCACAAATGTTTAGTGAGAATGAGTGGTTAAATCATCACTCATTAGGTATATCCCTATCCTAGTCACTAATTCAAATTCCTTATTTTATAAAAGAAAAAAAACTTAATTTATTTATCCTCACGGTCTATCTTCCTATTCCCCTCCCGAGTTAACAAGGATGACAATATATGTATTCTAAGGGTCACAAATCCTTAAAATAGTGATAACAAGGATAAACAAACGATCAATTATGATAAGAAATTCAAACAGACTCAATTCAAACCAAAAGTAAACATGTTCTTGGCCTTAAACCAATTATGATAAGAAATTCAAACAGACTCAATTCAAAATGAAAGTAAACATATTCTTGGCCTTAACCTCGAAAAAAGTGGTGTTTAGCCACTCATGGACATAGTCGTAATCAAGCTAATTCAATACAAGGTAAAATCAATTAAAAAGCTAAAGAAAAGGAATAAACCCCAAATTAAAGTGTGTTCCATCCTCGCTCCAAGTTTCCAATCAATCCAAGGTGTTTTCAATTGATTTAACGTGTTTATTTTATAATGGGACTCGATTTTCCAAAGTTTGCACCTCATCGCGATGTGGGGATAGTTATCCATGTCTAGCTCCATGAAGCAGCCTTATTGTGGTGAGATACTAGATTGTGAAACTCGATAATTAACCCTCACTATGACATATGGCTAGTTTTCTGCGTCTAGCTCCATGATGCGGTCTTGACATCCCAGGTGTCCTATTCTCGTTAAGTTGTGTCTTGTGCTTTCATTGCTCCATTCCAAGCCTTTTTGTGTTATTTCCACTTAATTTGAAGATTTTATATCCCTCATATATCATCCTAATAAACTCACCAAGAATTATACAGAATTAGACACAACATATTAGAGCTCAAATAATCACAACATACAAGACGACGAACTAGAAACTTAAACTAAGAATACTAATTTTGCCCCTTTTCATCTTTCACTTAGTTTTGACTCTTGGCTTGAATCAATTGAACTTTAAACACTATAAACAAGTTCTTACACACATAATTACTCAATAATACCATTAGGAACTCATTATACACATTAGAATCCATTGCGATCAACTAGAACAACACCTAGCTCAAACTCGTAATACTAGTTTTCTCATATGAACTCTGAATGACCAATTTGAGTACAAACTTGCTCGAAAGACACCTTTAACATTATAATCACATACCTAAACCCTTAGATGCTCAATTATATCATCATTCACTCATAAATCACATAAGAAGTCCTCAAAACATGGCTAAGTAAGATAGGATAATAACACTAAGGATTATAAATCCACCTTAAATCACAGTACCTATGCCTCTTGCAATTCTAGTATTACCTCAACCTCTATAAGGGTAACCTATCTATGCATATATAGAAGCAGGCCTAAAAACACAGTAGGCATATCCCTTGGCCAAATGGCAAAACTCATCACACACATAGAAAACTCTATATCCCGACTTGATAGAAGAAGGTACAGCTAAGCTAGAATGACTACCCTAAAATTATGCATAACAACTGTAAACTACCTAACCAGAAAACCTGCTATCTAAACCCTGCAAGGCAACCTATTATGGTCTAAGATGATACCTATGGGAACCTCTAAAATCTCTTTCTCTAAGAAGGTGACTACTGAACCTGCCATGACAGCGCACCCTGGTGCCTCCCTGAGAACTCAAAGAATAGACACAGTCATCTTTACATAATTCATTATACTCTAAAATGATGCCCATTACACTACCATCTAGGCAGTATCTAACTAAAGTGAATCATCCAATCCCTTTGTGAACTCCTAAACTTTTTCATTGAATATATATACATCAATACTAATACTAGTAAAAGAATATCTAGACAAGGCATGGAGATGAGCCTCATACTCTAAATATTCATTGAGCCCTACTCTAAGTGATCAAACGCATCTATCATCTGATCCCTCAAACTAATTAGCATAAACCTGTCCAAGCTGGCCTGAATAAACAAATCCCAAGTCATCTCTAGAGAAACTAAAGGTTTGCAACTAAGAAGCGACCTCTATCAATCCATGGATGTACTTCTCAATTAGTAGGTAGTGTAAGAAACTCCATGCAACTCAAGCTACCCAAGGTTATTCAACTTCTCCTAACAAAAAATCAAGAACTCATAGGCATCCTCGCCTATGGCTCTACTGAACCAGGATGGATCCAAGTGACTGAATTTCTCAATCCTCTTTAGATCCTTAGAAGAAATAATTATACCCATAGAGGCATAGTGTATCTATCTAGCTGAGCTTCCACCTATGAGGTAACCTAGATAAAGGGTGAACTCCTACATTCTGGATACCATACTTATATACAGGCATAGAAGGAGGAACAACACTTAGAGTCTGTCGAGTAATAAAAGTAGACATTGGTACCATTAGAGGATTCTCACTCGAATTTGGAGGAACACCATAGGCAGTCTTTGGTACAGAAAGAAGTACAATACTCAGAGCTAGAGAAACACCAAGTGAACTCAAAGGAATATCCTCGAAATGATTCAGCAAACAAATTAATAACTCCTACAAGACTGGGGTAGACAAATTCTCCATAAACCAAAGTATGTTCCATATCTTTAGAATGTTTAACATGAGCCTCAAGGGATATCCCATTAGTACTATATCTGTAAAGGGCAGATCCTCATGCCCAACCTCAAGTTTGAGCTCTTTTATGACTCGCCACTCGCCCCCTAGACTAGGCATTCTCCTCGTATCATGGTTTAATATCTCTAGCCTCATGGGGTCTAGTCCTCACCATCTATAAAGAAAAGAGTGAAACAAAGTTTAGAAAACTAGGTATGAAATATTTTTACCTTAACAAACAAAATAAAAAAGTTTCATAAAGATATCTTATTTCTCATGAAGATAGATACGAACATTTATGTACTGATCTGTAAGACTTTGCCAGACACCCTATTTTTATAGTGATGAGATCAATGAACCTATCTCTGATACTATTTTGTCATGACCCAAAGACAAAGCTCATGAAGGCACTTATCGCTTCTAAGCCTTGACAAGTGAGTTAATAATGTCTAAAATTGCTAATAACAATAACATAGGCCCCTACACAAGCACATAATAGTACTAACATTATTTTTATTATTAATAACCATAATCATAGCAGGTTTTATATCAGGAATAACTACCCAACCAAGTCTGAAGAAAGTTAAGCCATAACCTATCTTAAAAATGAAATCCCAATCCTTAATTCTTCAACATAAAGCCTTCCCCTCCCGAACAGCCTCAAAACCAACTAAAACATATGAATATAGAATCTATATGTCAAAATAAAGTTAATGATACCCATATTGTCCATTTTCAAGTCGAGGTCAAATTGGGACCCTAAAATGAATTTTCAAAAAAAAAGGGATAAAACCAATTTTTTTATTTAACAAACACATTACCCCTGATTAAAGGAATCCATATAAGAAAATCCAAATAAAAACTTGTTTAAAATGAGATTTAAATTAGATGAAAACCATTTTCGGCCTTCTAGGCCAAAATTCCTAAATTTTACTTTTAAAATCATATTTTAAGCTTCAAATGACAGGAATCAAAGTAAAATAATTGAAATAGATTTTTATACTGTACCAGCGCTGACCGCTAAAACGGTCAAATTGCCACTTTAGTGCTCACTGCTAAACTTGTCCAGTACCACTTTAGCGATACCTGTGTGTATGCCCAGTTCTCTTTAATGATCAAAGGGTTATTTTAGTGGCCTCTGCTAAAGCAGAAAAGGATCCACTAAAGTGTTCATCCCCCTAGCTAGGAGCCGGATCACTAAAGTGACTGGCTAGCCATTTTAGCAGCCACCGTTAAGGCAACCAAAAATAGAGCTTTAGCGGTTGAACCAGATAGGTCATTCACCAGCCACGACTTGAAAAGTTTCCAAGACTCCACTAACCTATCAAGATTTAACTAGAATCTTAAGAACGCAAATGAACTATGCTACCCCATCAAATTTGATGCTCCTAACTCAATGGATGTGTCATATTTTTGACAAGAGGTTGTTTTCAAAGAATTGACTCCCGAGACCTAGTTTTACAAATTTTTGGATTATGTGTCGAAATGAGATACACAAGACATAAAATCACACAAACCACGCTACTAACCCAAAATTAACATTCTGAATCTGCTAGCACAACCCATTTTGCCATTCAATCCTTAGAATAATAAAGGTGAACTGAAGTCAACTATAAGCCCTTTTTATAATCCAAAAACAACAAACATACACAAAATACATTGGGAATAGTGCCAGTAATCCTCATGCCCCAAAATAACACATAGCAACTTTAGGGAGAGGTAAAATGGTCAACTCAGATAAAAATGAATAATTCACAAAAATTAAGTCACTACATATTCAAAACCCATCCATACAAATAAACTATGATACCATATCAAATTTGACATTCCAAACTCAATGAAACCATTAAAGAATTCATCTAAGATTTTTTTGACTAAATAGATGGCCCACACCATAGTGTTTTTTCAAATAATCCACCCAATAACCCAAAATGCGTCTAGAAGTATTGGGACTTAAACTAAGGGTCTTCCTAGTCTAAAATTAATTCTCTAAAGTTGATGGCACCATCGGGATTCTCATCTAAGGTCATTTAGAAAGAGTTTTGTTCCGAGACCAATTTCTTAATAGTGAAAGCTCCAAAATAGAAAAATGATCCTAGGACCCAAACAAACTATCCAATAACCAAATCGATGGTCCCATTAAATCTTTAATAACCTATAGCAACTATGGAAAGGCTCAAAACACTAGAATGCATGTAAATTAAGGAAATGACCTAGACGATCATTGTATTGTGTAAGTTGAACATGTATAGGGAGGATGCCTCAAAATTAAGAGTAGATCAACTACATAAGTTGGAAGATTTTTAAATCAAGGCGTATGCGAGTTATGTGCTTTATAGAGAGAAAACAAAGTGGTGGAATTATGCTAAGATATTAAAATGAGAGTTTTGGATAGGAGATGATGTGATCCTCTTTAATTCAAGATTGTAATTCTTCACGAGAAAGCTAAAATCTAAGTGGTTAGGCCTCTTTATGGTCTTAAATGTCTATCTAATTGGGGTTATCAAATTAGAAAATCATAAGAAATTGAGATTCATTGTGAACGGGAAAAGGTTAAAGCAATACCATGTGGGTGGACCCATAGCGGATAAGGTTGAGTCGCTTCACATCAAGGATGTCAAGTGATAAAGAACAATGTCGTACCATGACGATAAATAAGGCGCTTATTGGGAGGCAAACCAAGGTTCATTTTTGTTGTTTTATATTTGTTTGAGTACTAATTATAGACTATTTTATTTTAGGTGATTCTAAGTTAGGAAGTATGTAACTAAGAATGGGTGCTCAAAATAATACCCCAAGGTGATAAAAACCTTTTATGGGCACATGCCACACATCTGCGTGCACATGTGGCCATGCAGAAGGCTTTCAAAATAAAGGAACATACTGCCTTAACATAGCTAGGCTCTTTCGAATGTAGTTTAGCACATACATGTGCAGGCCAGCTATATAGGTGTTCTAGTAGCTGTGGCGACATGTGAAGGTTGCCGGACACACAAGTCGGCACTCACGTATGCAAGTGTGGGTAAAGTCCATCCCTGATCCCTTTAAAATTTTGGTCAATTTTGGTTGAGCTTACCTAAACTAGTAAACCTACACTATTTTTAAAAGTTATTTTATGATTCATTTTTCCTACACTTGACATTTTCAACATAGTTTGCACTCTTGAATCCGATTTCAGCTCTCTTAACAATACATTTTCTCTCTTCCAAAGTAAAAAATCCTTTACTTTAATTTCAAAAGAATTCTCTTAATTCATCAAAATTGAACTCTGGTATACTAAATTGTGTTCTCTTTCATCTTCTAATTAATAAATTGAATTAAACAGGTATGTTCACTTGTGTAAATTTCTTGAAGTTTCTCTTTAAGTTTCAATAGTGGTTCATATTCCAAGATACTTTATAGATATATTTTAATTCATTTAAGTTTCTTTTGATGAATATGATCTTGGAATAGAGAATTTTAAATAGCTGCCGTGATTTTGTATAACTAATAAGGATATCTTGAGTACCTAAACTTATACAAGCCATGTATTTGATAAAATGCCCACATGAATTTTTTTTTAATAACCTATGGTGAGTGATCCAACAGTGATAGTAGGCATATCTTGGATATGTTTGTTGGTGAATTTCTAAAGTTGGCTTGATTACATGTGTCATTTTGACATTTTCCAAGTTCATATTTTTAATGATCACCATATGTTTGATTAAATGCCAATGAGATGTTATTGACTTGAATTCTATTGGTTGTTGGTGAATTCGTGAATTCATTTTTGGGGTATCATTTTCCCATTCCTTGAGCACAAATATGAGTTCACTAGGATTTATCATAGAAACCCAGTAGTTTTAGTTGAAGATGTTTGTTGCTCAATATGATGCACCATGACTTTGGTTGATAGAATGGCTTGACATAGAATCCACTAGTGACGTCTAAATAACTTGGTTGACAAGAATGCATTCCTTGGCCTATGATAGATTGGATGATGCCATTCTTAAGGGTATCAGGTCATTTTTGTTCAAATAAGTGTCACGTGTATTATATGTGCTAAGTTGGCAAAGTTTGAACGATGTATAGAGATGATGTGTTACAAATGATTGAATTGTGCAACATAATATTCCCTTGAGTTTCATGTATTATATTTTCCTTGTGTTCACCCTAGATTTCCTTATTTGTATTTTCTTTCATATATTATATTTTCTTTTACTTCACCTTAGATTTCATTATTTGTATTTTTTTTCATACTATATGAAAAATCAAAAAACATGTTTTACCTTTTTATTTTGTTTGTGATTGGTTCTTGTTTCCTTCTTCTTAGGTATGACTCCAAGAAACAATTTACGAAAGGGTGCAAAGAAAGATGTCTCAATGGATAAACGAACATCAAAAGCTATGACCTAAAAATAAAAAAAATTGGCTACTAAAGAGGTCTCAAGGCTCAAAGCACCATTGAGCTTACAAACGGGTTGGGAAAAGAAGTTGATAAATTCAGTTCGATTTGGAAAAGGTGCAGGACTTATATGATGATTGGGAGAATACATAGGATTTTAATCTATAAAAGTGTTTAGCATGAAAGAAGTTGAAGAATTTTTTTCTGATATTATTAAACAAGTCAAAGAGTGAGTTTGGGTTGTCTTTACCATGGATTTCACTTCCCATGGATCCTTATGTTGCCCACCATAACCAACACAAATACAAGCCACCTATTTTAGATCAACCATGCCTTCTTAGTATTCTAGTTTGGGGAGTTGAGATTCCATTCACCACCTCAAAAAGTAATCAAATTTACTATACTTGTGATCGGGTTTTTAGGGTTGAGAGCAAGAGTCGGTGCTTGATGGGTGTAAGTACTTTTCTTGTCTTACCCGAGTGATTGTAAAAGAGATTTATCCATGGGCCAATGGCATCGAATATATTAAGAGACAAAAACTTTCAATCCAAGCTAAACATTGGCTTTGATTTGTAAGTAACCACCTGCTTCTTTCACAGAATGATCAAATGTCATTATTGAATAGGATATCATTGTTGGGTGTATTATGGATGATATTGTGGTTAATATATCGAATTTAATTGCAGAGATGATCAAGTTAAGGTCAAAGAAAATGGGTACTCTATTTCCTTTCCCTTCTCTTATTTTATTTCCTTGCTTTAAGTATAACTGTAATACCCCGTATTTCTATCTGGCTTTGATTGGTCCCTAGAACATCAAATATCTTGTTTCATAGATGAATACCTTTTATTCCCTATGGTATTTTCAATATTTTGACTTTTTATCATGTGCGAAATTGAATAAGTTTTCCATAGATACAAAATTCCCCAAAATCCAAAACTCGGGAGAAGAGTTAGAGCCATTTTAGTAAGATAGTGTACCACTTGGTACTTTAGCACGTCGCAGATCCAGCCAAAATAGCAATCATCAAAATCCAGTAATCCTCCGTGATTAGGACGTCTCATTGTAATGCCTCAAATTTGGTACTCGGAATGTTACACGATGCTTATAATCCCGAAGGACCACAAGCTAACCCATAACTGATATTTGTAACTGAGCACTAAATAATAATAATAATATCATAAATGCGAAAACATGAACTAAAGGGCCATAAGGTTCAATACTAATACATAACTAAAAAAATGGTATAACAATACCAAAACAACTGAAATAACTATCTAAACGTGATATAGTCTGAAAGCCTCTAAAACTGAACTATCTGAATAAAGAGTTGATGGGACAATCCCCCAACTAACTCCATCTACTGAAATAAGCTAAGTACTGGAAAAATGAAATAATTAAATAATAACATCCTCAAATGATAAGGACTCACTGCTGACTCTGACTGCTGAAATTGGAATGTTACTGATACTCTAGAGCACGTGCTTCTGAACCAATAGTATAAACCACCATAGCACAAATGTGTCAGTAGGATTGAATGTACTGGTATGCAAGTAAGGTAGGCTGAATGCAATGGTTCATATGCATGAACAATACTAACTAACTTAATAACATGAACGTGAGAATACATGCATGAATATGTAACTTTAACTGAGATCATGATAACATGACTCATGAATTCTGATAATGTGGATTTACTGATATCTGAGTACTAATACCGGGATACTGAATAACTAAGTCTATTGAGTACTGAGGAACTGATGTTATATTACTGATAAAGGAATGACTATTTCTGATAGTTCTGATTATGAAGAATTGGTCTGATTGATTGCATCTGACAGTCCTGAAATTTAAATACTGGTAATATGATTTTCGTTTAATTAATATACTATTAACTGGGTGACTGTGTCTGATAATCCTGATTCTGATGGACCTAGTTGAGTTCTGTACTATGCTGAGCGACTGTATCTGACAGTCCTGAAACTGTAGAACTAAAATAAGTTCTATTACTGAGACTGGATCTGAAACTGAAATTGTGGGAGAAAATCATCTAACCAACAAGCCCTGAAACTGAACAGGTGGGGTCCAACTTGTAACCCCAGATAGAAGGTGTCAGTATCGTGCCATGGGTAAAGACAAGCTATGACTATACCCTCTCTAATAGGGAGCTCTTTCGTTAACCCCTCCTAGTAGAAAAACTGAGATGAGGTGTATAATCCTTAAGCTCGTAGGGTATATGTCAACCTATGCTGGCTAAGTAGTTCTACAATGTAAGTATTGTTTCTAAAGATCACACCCTCTACTGGCTAACAGGTGAGTCCCCATCCTTGGGTGCACTCGATGTTGAATCTTACTCCCAACTAAAGAGACATTGAACTGATTTAAACTGAACTAAACAATTACTGATAGTATTTTTTTAGTTGATTTCAATAGAGCTCACTAAACTTCCATTGAAAGATGAAATACTACTAAGATCTGATAACTGACTGAGATTACTAAGATTACTGATGTTACTAAGATTACCGAGGGTTCTGAGATTATTGGGTTTTCTTGAGTCATGTAATTGACTGAATTCTAATGATCATGGCTTGACTGAGAGTATCGTGAAAACATGACACTGGCACTAGGCACACAGCTAAGTTGTCGGGTACAAGTACCGCCGGAACTTTATAGAAGGAAACTAACATGGCATGATATTTTTGAATACATGACCAATATTAACAATTCACAATATAATAAGTTGGGGATTTCATGAAGCACAAGGTTATCATAAACTTGTACATGGTAGGAATATATATAATAAGTATCATAATTTCATACTCTAACATTATGAGCATTCCAACAAACATCTACACTGCATGTCAATAGCATGGGAGTCATTTGAACATAAGGGTAAAACATGCATTATCATATGGGTTACAATTGAGCTATAATACACAATTTTTATCCTCTTAGGTATTTTATCAAACAACTTACATTCACAACTTAGGGAATAGGTGTAATCATCAAATTACACATAATGAACAACTCTATTCATAGATTTCAACTTGCATGCTAATGTAGTTTCATGAAAAACACATAAAGATTTCAACTTGGGAATCGTACAATAAGATAAACATGGTTACAAAACAACCCACAACATAAACATCATATTTTATAATTTGAAAGAGGGTTCTTGGACTTCATGGATGAAAGGAATCAATAAATCAACACTTGACATACCTTATTTTTTTATTTTATGAAGATTGATGGAGAGATTCTTGAATTTGAGTATTGAATTTGAATCCTTAATTGAAAACCCTAACTTGTTCTTTAGAGAACCTTGAGAGAGAGACTATATTTTGGTTGAATGGGGGCTAAATCCTGTGTTTTAGACTTATATAGGTGTGGGAATTTTTCCCTTCTGCCCTTCAAAATGCGGATATTTAATGAATGAAACTAGGCATCGATGCTATTATCGATGCAATGCATTGATCCAATTGATGTGATAGTTAACGTATCGTCCCTTCATCGCGTCAAGTCTCAGTACTTTGACCCTAGCAACTTACAGCAAGATCAACCAATGTGATTGGCGATACGGCGTGCCAAGATTGGGTTGATCCACTATTTTGGGCTTTTAAACGTGGTCTAAAGGTGATCCAAAACTTGTTTGGGACCATCTATGGACCTCGTTGATCAGGAATTAAAACAAACACGAACCATTAAAGGACGTTAAGGTGGAGAAATGATATTTCCAACTTTTGAAGGCCAATAATAGGCTAAGTTTGGGAACTTAGTTAGAATTATTTTTTGTAAGTCTAGAACCCCTTGACAAGTTTAAAGGACGGAATTAAGTTTAGAAATTTTGCAGAGTCTTACAGTCGCGCCAAGGCTCAATTTCATAATTGTCAAATTCCAATACACCAATGCGATTCCACCGCATCGCGGTGCCATTCCAGTTTTCAACAAAGGTGGTAATGCGATTTTCACCGCATCATGCTAGCATGAGAAATCGAGATTTTTAGATTCCGTTATTTAATTTAGGGGCTATTTGGTAAATTTCTAAAACCCCAAGTTAGCCTATACACGACATTAAACCCTTAAAAGACCTATTATCTCATTTTTTACTCATATCTCTCAAGAAATAAATCACTCTCTCTCAAAGATAGAAAAACCTAGCCCCCAAGTTCAAAAGCAATCTCAAGAATCCCTTCAAGAGTCTTTTAGAACTTCAAGAATCTAGATTTCCAGGTATGTTAGATATTGATTCTTGGGTTCCTTCCACCCAAGAAGTTCAAGAATCCTTTTCTAAATTCAAAGATTATATATTTATGAGTTTTCATGATTCCTGTGAATTGAAAATAAAGTTCATGTTGTTATTGAGTTTTAATTCATGTTTTATTTACAAAGTTCCAAGTTTTGATCCTAGTATGTGATGTTTATGTTATTTTCATGATAAACCCCTTCAAGATGCGTGTTGATTGATGTAACCGTGTTAATTAGGTGTATTGAATGAAGTATGCTCCCCATATGTTTGATAAATTGCTTATGTGAAGGAAATAGAGTAATTATAGCATGTTGACAACAAATCCCTAATTGTGCATAAGTTAATGCATGTCAAGCGTTTGTTGAAAGGCCTTGGTGAATGAATTATGATATGTTGCATGCATTCCTACTCATGTGCATTCCTTATTGAATGAATTATGATATAATAGTATGCACTCCCTAGACATTTACATGTTTAAGACTTCTAAGTTCTTGAAGAGATGCTTCATTGATTGTGTTGTAAATGATAGCCTATTTCCATATTATGTACGAGTTGTCCTGTGTTGTATTATTTATGTTATCGAGTCCTAGAAGTATTTATACCAGACAAATTAGCATCTTCTCTAGTGTCAGTTTCATGATAATATCAGTCATTCCATGATTAGTAGTACTCTCAATCAGTTGCAGAACTTAGGAAATCTCAGTAATCTCAGTATCAGTAGCATTCCAGCTTCAGTTCAAAAATTGATTCAGAACTCAGTAATATTCTGCCAATCAATGGAACTCAATGAATTTAGTTTAGCGCAGTCACACAAGTATGATTAGTAGTAGTTCAGTCAAACCTAGTATTAATTAGTAAATCAGTTCAGTGGCATTTAGCTCGGAGTAGGATTCAGCACCGAGCAAACCTAGGAATGGGGGCTCACTCGCTAGATAGGACTGAGATCCCTAAAAGCAATCCTTAATTTCTAGAACTATGTATACATCATAGGTATGAGATGCCACCTATTAGATAGGACTGGCATACTCCTGGATTACCCGCTAATACAGGACTGGTCTCAGGGGTTACCCACTAGATTAGGACTAACTCCATAGTAGTTTTCTTTACCCATGGTATGGTACTGACACCCTTCCAGCTGGGTTATAGGTTGGACCCCACTAGATCAAATTCGGGGCATGTCGGTTAGATGACTACCTCCCATAGTCTTAGTTTCAGAATTTGTCTCAATAAAAGAACTTAGGATAGTAGCACAGATTTAGGACTGTTAGATACAGTCACTTAATAGTATTATCAATGGATTTAGAGATCACCCGCTAGATAGGACTGATCTCAGATTTAGTCAAGCATTATTAGTATCAGTATTATTAGATTCAGAGATCACCCATTAGATAGGACAGATCTCAGATTCAGTTAATCATCTTCATTATCAGTATATTCAGAGTTCACCCGCTAGATAAGACTGATCTCAAACTCAGTCAATTAGATATCTATATTAGTAGACTCAGTAATTAGTAATCCAATTATTAGGATTCAGTATTTAGTGTTACTACAATTTCAGTTATAGTTTATGCACTCATGCATGTATCCTTATTTAGTAGTCTTATGATATTTAGTCATTAGTGTTCATGTATGTAAATCCTTCCATTCAGCCTTACCTCATCTTGCGTACAAGTACATTCCTACATACTGATGCATAATTTTCTCTTGTGCTATGGTGTCTTATATAGTAAGTACATCAATTTGTTGAAATTTTGTTGTTATAACCGAAATCTAGTGGTTGCAAACATTAGATTATGCCTTAGGTTTTATTTGCTTCTAACGGAGAAATAGACTAGATGTCGTGACTTATTAATAGGGACTCGGAAGCTACCAACCTTCTGTTTAATGATTAATTTCATAACTGGATTAATCTACCGGAGATAACATCCTATTGTAAATAGATAAGTTATCTAAGTTCGAGAGAATTAGATAATCAATTGTATGGTGAGGTCGAGACATAAGTCAGATAGTATAGTCGTCAGGGATATTCTGTTGTTCCTACTTACTCCAAGAATCCCAAGAATTACCTAGTATTAGTCAATTCCCAAAATCCATGGTGAACATAGCTCTCGTTTTCAATTTATATTGATTACAAACACTAAAACACTGAAAGTAAAAATTCACTCATTGTTAAACTTAACACCCCATTTTCGGAAACATTAAACTACTAGTAAAGTATTTCGTAAGCAAATTGAAGTTCATACCCTATTCCCTGTGGGATTCGACCCCAACCTAGTTGGGTTTTATATTGACAACGATCGCTTACACCCATTCAAGAGTATAGTATGAGCGTTATCACCCATCAACACCTTATTCAGATAGTTTAGAGGCTTTCAGACTACAGTGTTTTTCAAACTAGTTGTTCAGGAAGATGTTTTATTTTCGCTATTGTTTAACTTTATTTATTTGTATTCTTGTATTGAACCTTATGGCAAGTTTTCGCCAGTTTTCCACATTTTTATAGTATATTATCCAATGCTCAGTTATAGGTATCAGTTAAGGGTTAGCTTGTGGTCCTTCAGGATTTCAAACACCGTGTAGTGTCTAAGGTACCAGACCCGGGGCGTTACAATAAGGTTCGGCTATTCTCAAAGATTGAACAAAATTTTATTTGCACCGGCGTAATTTATATTACTAATCTTAGGTGGATTTATGAACCTAACTGTCATTATCTATTCTTTTTTGGCTTAGTTTTGAGGACTTCTCTTGTGATTATTGAGGTAATATTTGTTTAAATGATCATATAAGTGTTGATTTATGTGTTTGGTGTATAAGGTGTGTTTCCAATGATTTTTTAGACAAAACACTAAGTTAAAATTCAAACGTAAAAACTAGTACTCTTTGCTTGAGCTATGTCATTTTCAAGCTCATTGTGTTGGATTTTATGTTGTTTTGAGCTCTATTTTGTGGGGTTGGATATTGTAGGATGATTTGTGAGTTTAGTTACATGATATATGGAGGATATAACAGATGTAAATCAAGATGAAAATCCACCACAAAGCTTGTACTTGAAGTACAAATGCATTGGACTAAGCTTGACAAAATCTGGAATTTTGGGACTCATTGGTGTGCCACGAACACTACGCACCGTGATAAGGGAATGTAATTACCTTGGTTACATTGTGGAATGTAAATTCCAATATATAGGCACAATATCATCATGCCACACTTCCTAACCACCACGATAGGGGCGTGGTACGGAGGCTAGTCCAAATCAACCAATGTTGGCCTAGTATTAATAGGACACTCCTTGGATGACTTTGGGGATTTGAAATATTATAGATAAGTATTAAATTAGGATTTTTATTCCTTTACTTTAGTTTGCTTATTGAATATAACATGGATTCATCTATTGTGATTATGTGTATGTCCATGAGCGACAAAACACCCTTTTACGTGGTTAAGGACAAGAACACGATTACTCTTGGTATAAATTGAATTGGTTATTGATGTTTATAATTCTTGGTTTCTTATTTATCCTTGTGTTAACTATTTTAATTATTCACGACCCTTAGAATACATTCGTAGTTCTTTTAGGAACCCATAGATAGGATAGAATGTGGAATAGATAGAATAGGATTGTAATGTTTTAGAATTAAAGTTATGATTTGCATTTAGGATAAGAATATACCTAAGTTCCATATTTGATTCAATTATAGTATATAATATGAATGCAATTTAACTTAATCCTTGCATCCCAACTCAAGGATGTAGTTGTAAGGATAAGTTAGATAATTGATTAGAGGTTCGGAAGGCCATAATTATAATATAGAGCTTGTGGACGAACAACCAAGATAATTAACCTAACCTATGAAGTTACATAGCTTAATATGATTTTTTGTAGTGCCTTAACCCTGGGTTTCTTCTTATTGATTGTTCAATAACCATTGATATATAGGATTATTTTAGTTTATGTTTAGCTATAACTCTTAAAATAGTATGGTTACGCTTGCACTTACCTAATCTTAATAGTTAATCTAGTCTTGGATAATTGATTAACACTAGTACTTATGGGATTGATACTTGGCTTTCTTTAAGGCCATTATATTACTTATGGGGACCATGTACATTTGCATGTACGCTTGGGCACCATAAGTTTTTAGCGTCGTTTTCAGGGACTTCATGATTGGCAATCGTCGTAGTTTTAGTTTTGCTTTTTGATTTCTTGAGTGCTACTTACTTGATCTTAGCTTTTGTATTTGCAGGCACGAGTTTGAAAGGTTAGTAAGCTTGCAAAGGATAAGAGGTTGGTTGATCCATATCCCAAACCCAAGCAACGCTTACACTAATTAAGGAGAGAAGTAGTCCTTCTCTTCTAGATACCTAAAATTCACGAAAAAGAAGCTATTCCTGCACCCATGGAAAAAGATCCACCATCCCATAAGAAATTTCATAATGAAGTGCCAATCCCACTTGAGACTAATGTGACCTCCATTATTCACAGACCAGCTGTTGGATGTAGATATGAACTGAAGCAGAACATGGTGCAGCTTTTGCACTATAGTTTTTAGTTCACTAGGTTGTCATATGAATATCTACAGGTTTACTTATATAATATATTTTTCATAAACCTAGACTACCCCCTAGTCGTAACACGGTGCATAGAACCACAAGTGATCACAAGCTACCCATACACTTGCATAATACATGAGAAACTAATTTATATATATATATATATAAAAATTATAAGAAAATGAGCAAAAACATAGTCATGATGAAATAACCTATTTCAATACATAACTGATCAAAGTTTACAACACTAAAATTTGATAGAGAGAGGAACTTAACATACAAATGCTAAATCTAACTGATCATCTATAAAGCCTCTATTATACAGACTATAAGTACCTAGAACAATCCTCCATCTATCCCAAACCAATACATATGAATAATTAAAATAGAATATAGGAATTGCAATTGAATTAAGTCCTCTAAATAATAGAACTCATCACTTACTGGCTAAATGTTGTGACCTGTCAGACCCTAGTGTGTGGACTACACTTGGTACCTATATTATGAAGAAATGTAGCCACAGACATATATATGTGGTGAGTACTTTAGAATGTACTGAGTATATAGGGGTGAATGCAACAAGTAAAACTGAATCAATGTATAATTGTAAAACATGTATGCTAAGTGCAAGTAGACTCGCCAAGAGACTAAAATAAACTAAAAGCTAAAATATCATAAAACATGAATAACAAATCATAATCTGATATACTAGGTGAGTCACTACACTTAGTTTCTTACAACTTTACTCCTGTAGAATAAGTAAAATTTGAGTTGTATATACTTTCAAATCATACAGGCTAAGTATAAAAGGACTCACATTTATTATTGGTAAATCAGAAAGCTGAAATCTCATAAGGAATAACTCATAAAAAAATCTGTGAACAAAACTATAAGTCTTTGCACTTAGTTTCTAAAATATTCTTTTTCTGTGGGAGATTCTCATAACTGACATAAACCATGTGAGCTAGCATGGAGTCCAATGTTTGACCCATATGAATAAAGGTTCTCCTAACCTTTCTATCAGAATAGAACCTGGACTGGAGTAATTACTAAACTAAGCCCATATAGGGCAAGAGGGACACTCTCTAGCGAGGCCCCTAAACCTATGGTGGAATATAGTTATAGGAAATAGGATGTGTTGAACCCAAACTTCCCTCTCGAAGCTAAATACTACGTCCAAAATATTTACTATATGATCACACTGATGAAATTCATTCTAAACTAAACATATAGGTTTGTAAATCTGAAAACCAATAATGCTTCTATTAATAAATCATATGCATGAATAACTATGTGAATTACATATCGTTTCTAAGATCATAAGATCAAAATTGTAATCTGAATCATACTGAAATAACAAGTCTATACTCATTAAAAATTGAGGACCATGATAAATTCATATGCTCTTTGTGGTAACTGACTGAATCATATAGAAAATCATGTATACCTATCAACTCATGAAACTCATGTAAATGTATAAAAATTAATCTCATGGTAAAAATCATACAAGTGAAAATATGAATAAAGGTAAATTCGTATGCAAACTAAACTATAAATTATATGATAAGCCATAATCTTAAAACATGGAAATTTGGATACGAACCCAAATTGAAATCACATAAATTCAACTTTAAAATCAAAGATTTTGGGCACAAGGATGGAAGGTTATCCTTGTTCAAACTCAATATATCTAAATTTCTTGATGGGAACTTAGATTTGGAGCCTTGGGAGTTTAATTTTTGGAGAAGAACCCTTATTTAATGTTCTTAAGGATTTGGGAGGAAAAGGGATCGTGTATTTAATGTATTTGGGGTTATGGAATGATAAAAATCATGTTTATATTAGTCATTGGATAGTTTAGAACATAAATAACTTGTTTACCCTCAAAATACAGAAAAGAAACACGGGTTTTAGCGTCTCTAAACAAGATCCATGCCACGAAACTTATCAAATAGGATAAGGTCCATGTCACCCTTATTATCGAAGACTATAAGGCTCATGCCACGCTGCTTATCATGGAGTACAAGGTCCGTTCCATGCTGAAATCGTGGATCCTCACTAGTTCCAAATGAAAATGCTCATAACTTTTAGCATGGGTATCAGATTAATGAGAAATAGGTTGTGTTGGAATGAGGAATCAATTATATATAATTTGGTGGATCTTAAGCTAAAAATTTTCAAATATTCCAGAAGTTATATACATACAAAGTTGACCCTTATAGGATAGAATACCAAAATTTGGTTAAATCAAAAGCTCTTAACTCAACTTTGCTCCAAGTATTTCCTATGAACATTTTCATCTCAAAAGAACTCTTAAAACTAGTATAATGATCATGAGATATTCATATACAAATCATGGGATTAGAGTTTTTACATGTAGGAACGATGATTTGAATTTTATCCCAAAAATACAGGGTGTTATAATCTCAGAGATCAGTGATACATTCATCCCAATCAAAATGTAAATGGATTATGTAAGACTAATACTCTTCTCTTCTTACTTTTGCGAGAAGTAAAAAAGTGGTTTAATTCTGAGTCGATAGGTTCTATCACTACTTAGGATGACTTGGCATAGAAATTCCACGTTCATTTTTTCCATCCAACAAGACTGCAAGACTATGCAGTGAGATTTGAGATTCAAGTAGAAGTAGGATGAAAATCATTATCATTCTTGGGAGTGATTTTACAAAGGTGTGAGCTAATACCTCATTGTACTATTAATGAACTTTGTGGGCAATTCACGCAATCAAAATAATTATGTGAATGCCTATAACCAAAAGTGGAAAAGTCATCCTAATTATACATGGGGGATAATCAAAACCAGTAGTTCCAGTAGCAGCACAATACATAGGCCAACAGTATTGAGGAAACATTGAAATAGATCCTAGCAAATTAAGAATAAATTGTAGGTAAAGTAAAAAAAATCAACAGGTGGCTCATTAAAAGTTGGAGCAGCAGTTGGAGAAACTAGCTCAGTCACTGAATACTAGGCCCTAAGGTGGATTTCCACCTGGATGAGTGGTAAAGAGTTGAATTATAGCCCTCTTCAAAGAAAAATAAAGAGGTAGATTCTTAATTGGTTACTCAATAGGTTAAAAGTAAAGTTGCTAAAAATTTGGGTAAGTATAAATACCTGATAGCAAGGGCTGCTAAGCAGGGTTTATGAAAGACCACCACCATTCCCTCACTAATACAAAAAGGCCAAGTAGTATTCTTGTTACAAGAAGTTCTTTAAAATTTTCAAAGAACTTTATATTATCCTTTCTCTTTAAGATATTTTGCAAGGTATGCCCAAGTACGTAAAGTACTTAAAGGACATGGTGATGAATAAGATTAGGTTGTAGGACATTAAAATGGAAGAACTCATTAAGGAGTGTAGCTTTGTGGTGATGAAAAAGGTTCTCAAGAAGCTTAAGAACCTAGGGAATTTTACTCTCAACAAAAACATTGATGACAATGACATGGTCCATGATCTGAGTGATTTGGGAGCAAGTATAAACTTGATTCAGTGTTCAACACTCTTTGGTTGAATAAGTTTTCCATCGATACAAAATTTGCCCAAATCTAAAACTCAAAAGAAGAGTTAGAGCCATTTTAGTAAGACAGTGTACCACCTTGTACTTTAGCACGTCATGGAGCCAACCAAAATGGCAATCGTCAAACTCCAGTGATCCTCCACGATTAGGGTGCATCATTGTAACACCCCAAATTTGTTACCTGAAATGCTACACGATGCTCATAATCCCAAAGGACCACAAGCTAACCCATGATTGATATTTATAACTGAGCACTAAATAATAATAATAATATCGTAAATGCAGAAACATGAACTGAATGGCCATAAGGTTCAATACTAATACATGGCTGAAATATGGTATAACAATACCAAAATAACTGAAATAACTTTCTGAATGTGATGTAGTCTGAAAGCCTGTAAAACTGAACTTTCTGAATAAAGAGTGAATGGGACAATCCCTGAACTAACTCCATTTGCTGAAATAAGCTAAGTATTAAAAAAATGAAATAATCAATTAATAACATCCACGGATTATAAGGACTCACTACTGACTCTGTCTGCTAAAACTGGAATGCTACTGATACTCTAGAGCACGTGCTTCTGAACCTATGGTATAAAACACTATAGCACAAATGTGTCAATACGATTGAATGTACTGGTATGCAAGTGAGGTAGGATGAATACAATGGTTCATACGCATGAACAATACTAACTAACTGAATAACATGAACATGAGAATATATATATGAATATGTAACTGTAACTGAGATTGTGATAAAACTAACTCATAAATTATGACAACGTGGATTTACTGATATCTGAGTACTAATAATGGGATACTAAATAACTAAGTCTATTGAGTACTGAGGAACTGATGTCATAATACTGATAAAGGAAAGACTGCTTCTAACAGTTCTTATTATGAAGAACTGGTCTAACTGATTATTTCTGGAAGTCCTAAAATCTGAATACTGGTAACATGAATTTCTTATAACTAATATACTATTAACTGGGTGACTGTGTTTGACAATCCTAATTCTGATGGAACTAGATGAGTTTTGTACTGAGCTGAGCGACTGAGACTGGATCTGAAACTGAAACTGTGGGAGGTAATCATCTAACCGACATGCCCTAAAACTGAACTAGTGGGGTCCAACCTGTAACCCCAGCTAGAAGGGTTTCAGTATCATGCCACGGGTAAATACAAGCTATGAGTATACCCTCTCTGATAAGGAGCTCTTCCGTCCACCCCTCCTAGTAAGAAAACTCAAATGAGGTGTATAATCCCTAAACTCGTAGGGTACATCTCAACCTACGCTGGCTACATAGTTCAAGAATATAAATATTGCATCTAAAGATCACAACCTCTATTGGACAATAGGTGAGTCCCCATCCTTGGGTTCCTACTCCAAACTGAAGAGACACTGAACTAATTTAATCTAAACTGAACTGTTACTGATAGTATTTTTTAGTTGATTTGAACAGAGTTCACTAAATTTTTGTTGACTGACGAAATACTACTGAGATCTGATAACTTACTGAGATTACTGAGATTACTGAGATTATTGAGGTTACTAAGATTACTGAGGTTACTGAGATTACCAAGGGTACTGTGATTACTGAGTTTTCTTGAGTCATGTAACTAACTGAATTCTAATGATCATGGCTTTACTGAGAGTATCATGAAAACATAAAACTGGCTCTATGCACACATATAAGTTGTCAAGTACAAGTACCCCTAGGACTCGATAGAAGGAAACTGACAAGGCATGGCGTTCTTGAATGTATGACCAATATCAACAATCCACTAGATAATAAGTTGGGGATTTCATGAAGCACAAGGTTATAATAAACTTGTACATGGTAGGAATGCATCTAATAAGTATCATAATTTCATACTCTAACATCATGAGCATTCCAACAAACATCTATATTGCACACCAATAGCATGAGAGTCATTTGAACATAAGGATAAAATATGCATTTATCATATGGGTTACAATTGAGCTATAATACATAATTTTTATCCTCTTAGGCATTTTTTAAACAACTTACATGCACAATCAGGGCATAGGTGTAGTAATCAAATTATACAAAATGAACAACTCCCTTCATAGATTTCAACTTGCATGCTAACGTAGTTTCATAAAATACACATAAAGATTCCAACTTAGGAATTGTACAACAAAAAAACATGGTTACAAAACAACCCACAACATAAACATCATATTTTATAATTTGAAAGAGGGTTTTTGGACTTTATGGATAAAAGGAATCCATAAATCAACACTTGACATACCTTAGCTTTTAATTTTATGAAGATTGATGGAGAGATTCTTGAATTTGAGTACTGAATTTGAATCCTTAATTGAAAATCTTAACTTGTTCTTGAGAGAAACTTGAGAGAGAGACTATATTTTTGTTGAATTGGGGCCAAATCCCATGTTTTAGACTTATATTGGGGTGTAAAATTGACCCTTTTGCCCTTAAAAATACGGACATTTAATGACTGAAATTGGGCGTCAATGCTATTATCGACATGGCACATTGATGCCATCGATGTGATAGTCGATGCATCATGCCTTCATCGTGTCGAGTCTCATTACTTTGACCCTAGAAACCTGCAGCAATATCAACCAATGCGATTGGCAACACGACGCACCAAGATCGTATTGGTCCACTAATTTAGGCTTCCAAACGTGGTCTTAACGTGGTCCAAAATGTGGTCTTAGCTCAGTAGCACAGATTCAGGACTGTTAGATACAATCACTCAATAGTATTATCAATGGATTTAGAAATCACCCACTAGATAGGACTGATCTCATATATAGTCAAGCAGTATCAGTATCATTAGATTCATAGATCACCCATTAGATAGGACTGATCTCAGATTCAGTTAATCATCTTCATTATCAGTATATTCAGATATCACCCACTAGATAGGACTTATCTCAACCTTAGTCAATCAGATATCAATATTAGTAGACTCAGTAATTAGTAATCTAGTTATTAGGATTCAGTATTTAGTGTTACTATAATTTTAGTTATAGTTTATGCACTCATTCATGTATCCTCATTCAGTAGTCTTATGATATTTACTCATTAGTGTTCATGCATGTAAATCCTTGCAATCATCCTTACCTCATCTTGCATACCAGTACATTCCTATGTACTGATGCATACTTTTCTCTTGTGCTATGGTGTCTTATATAGTAGGTTCAAAACATGGGATCCAGAGCACCCTTAGCAGTTCAGATTCAGCCAGTAGCAGTAGAATTAGCAGAGAGTCCTCATCAATCGAGGATGTTCCTTATTTTATTACTACATTAGATTTAGTATTTCAGTAGATGGATTTAGTTTGGGTATTGTCCCATCAACTCCTTATTCAGATAGTTTAGAGGCTTTCAGACTACATTGTTTTCCAAATTTGTTCAGACACATGTTTTAGTTTTGATACTGTTAAACATTATTCAGTTGTATTTTTGTATTGAACCTTATGGCAAGTTTCCACCAGTTTTCCATATTTTTATAGTATATTATGCAGTGCTCAGTTACAGTATTAGTTACGGGTTTGCTTTTGGTCCTTCGGGATTACAAACATTGTGTAACATCCAGCGTACCAGCCTCGGGGCATTACAATAAGGTTCCGCTATTCTCAAAAATTGAACAAAATTTTATTTGCACCGTTGTGATTGATATTACTAATCTTAGGTGGATTTATGAACCTAACTGTCATTATCTATTCTTGTTTAGCTTAGTTTTGAGGAATTCTCTTGCGATTATTGAGGTGATATTTGTATAAATGAGCATATAAGTGTTGAGATATGTGTTTGGTCTATAAGGTGTGTTTCCAATGATTTTTTAGACAAAACACTAAGTTAAAGTTCAAACTCAAAAACTAGTACTCCTGGCTTGAGCTATGTCATTGTCAAGTTCATTGTGTTGGATTTTATGTTGTTTTGAGCTCTAGTTTGTGGTGCTGTATATTGTAGGATGATTTGTGATTTTAGATACATGATATATGGAGGATATAACAGATGGAAATCAAGAGGAAAATTTACCACAAATCTTGTAGTTGAAGTATAAATGCATTGGACTAAGCTTGACAAAATCTGGAATTTTGGGACTCATTGGTGTGCCACGAACCCTACGCACCGTGATAAGGGAATTTTATTCCCTTGGTTTCATTGTGGAATGTAAATTCCAATATATAGGCATAATATCATCATGCCACACTGCCTAACCACCACGATAGGGGCATGGCATGGAGGCTATTCCAAATCAACCAATATTGGCCTCGTATAAATAGGACACTCTTATTCTTTGTTATACACCATTAACAACTTTGGGGATTTGAAATATTCTAGACAAGGATTAAATTAGTATTCTTATTTATTTACTTTAGTTTGCTTATGGACTATAACATGGATTCATCTATTGTGATTACGTGTATGTCCATGAGCGGCTAAACACCTTTTTTCGGGTTTAAGGCCAAGAACACGATTACTCTTGTTATGAATTCAATTGGTTATTGTTTTTTATCAATGTTGGTTTCTTATTTATACTTGTGTTAACTCTTTTAAGTATTCACGACCCTTAGAATACATGCGTAGTTCTTTTATGAACCCATAAAGAAGAATGATAGGATAGAATGTGGGATAGATAGAATAGGATTGTAATGTCTAAGAATTAAAGTTATGATTTGAATTTAGGATAGGAATATAACTAAGTGCCCTATTTGATTCAATTTTAGTACAAAATATGAATGCAATTTAAATTATTCCTTGCATCGCAGCTCAAGGACGTAGTTGTAGGGCAAAGTTAGATAATTGATTAGAGGTTCGGAAGGACACAATTATAATATCAATCCTATCGATGAAAAACCAAGATAATTAACCTAACATATGAAGTTACATAGCTTAGTATGATTATTTGTAGTGCCTTAACGCTGGGTTTCTCCTTATATTTTTTCAAGAACCTTTAATTTATAGGATCGTTTTAGTTTATGTTTAGATATAACTCTTAAACTCATATGGTTATGCTTGCACTTGTCTAATCTTAATAGTTAAATTAGTCTTGGATAATTGCTTAACAATAGTCATTGTGGGATTGATACTTGGCTTTATTTTAGGCCATTATATTAATTATGTGGACCACATACACTTGCATGCACACTTGGGCATAATAAGTTTTTGGCGTCATTTCCAGGGACTTCTTGATTGGTAATGGTCATATTTTTAGTTTTATTTTTTGATTTCTTGAGTGTTACTTATTTGATCTTAGCTTTTGTATTTGCAGGCACGAGTTTGAAAGGTTAGTAAGCTTGGAAGGGACAGGGAGTTGGTTGATCCATATCCCAAACCCAAGCAACGCTTACACTAATTAAGGAGAGAAGTAGTCCTTCTCTTCTGGATACCTAAAATTCATGAAGAAGAAGCTATTCCTGCACCCATGGATAAAGATCCACGATCCCATAGGAAAGTTTATAATGAAGTTCCAATCCCACTTGAGACTAATATGACCTCCTTTATTCACAGACCAACTGTTGGATGTAGATATGAACTGAAGCAGAACATGGTGCAGCTTTTGCACAATAGTTTTTAGTTCACTGGGTTGTCATATGAATATCTACAGGTTTACTAACAGAATATCTTTTTCATGAACCTATACTACCCCCTAGTTATAACACGGTTCATAAAACCACAACTGATCACAGTCTACCCATGTAAAGGCATAATACATGAGAAACTAAACAAATGAGCAAAAACATAGTCATCATGAGATAAGCTATTTCAATACATAAATGATCAAAGTTTACAACACTGAAATCTTATAAAGAGAGGAACTTAACATAAAAATAATAAATCAGACTGATTATCTATAAAGCATATATTATACAGACTATAAGTACCTGGAACATACCCCTAACTATCCCAAACCAATACATAAAAATAATGAAAATAGAATACAGGAATTCCAATTGATTTGAGTCCTCTAAATAAGAGAACTCATCACTTACTGGCTAAATATTGTGACCTGTCTGACCCTAGTGTGTGGACTAAACCTGGTACCTACATTATGAAGAAATGTTGCCACAGACACATATATGTGGTGAGTACTTTAGAATGTACTGAGTATATAGGGGTGAATGCAATAAATATAACTGAATCAATGCATAATCGTAAAACATGTATGCTAAGTGCAACTAGACTCATCAAAAGACTAAAATAATCTAAAAGCTGAAATATCATAAAACATGAATAACAAATCATAATCTGATATACTAGGTGAGTCACTACACTTAGTTTCTTCAAACTTTACTCCTGTAAAATAAGTAAAATTAGAGTTGTATATACTTTCAAATCATGCAGGCTTAGTATAAAAGGACTCACATATATCATAGGTAAATCTGAAAGCTGAAATCTCTTAAGGAATAACTCATAAAACAATTTGTGAAGAAAACTATGAAACTTTGCACTTAGTTTCTAAAATATTCTTTTTCTGTGGGAGATTCTCATAACTGACATAAAACATTTGAGCTAGCATGGAGTCCAACGTCTGACCCATATGAATATAGGTTGTTGTATTCTTTCCATCGAAGTAGAACCTAAACTAGAGTGATCACTAAACTGAGCCTATATTAGGCAAGAGGGACACTCTGGAGAGGCCCTTAAACCTAACGTGTCATATAGTTCTAGGAAATAGGATATGTTGAACCCACACTTCCCTCTCGATTCTAAATACTACGTCCAAAATATTTACTATATGATCATACTGATGAAATTCACTTTAAACTAAGCATATAGGTTTGTAAATTTGAAAAACAATAATGCTTCTGTTAATATATCAAATGCATGAATAACTACGTGAATTACATATCGTTTCTGAGATCAGAAGATCAAAATTGTAATCTGAATCATACTGGAATAATCTAAAATAACAAGTCAAAACTCATTATAAATTGAGGACCATGATAAATTCATTTGCTCTTTGTGGTAACTGACTGAATCATATAGAAAATCATGCATACTTATCAACTTATGAAACTCAATTAAATGTATAAAAAATAATTTCATGGTAAAAATCATATAAGTGAAAATATGAATAAAGGTAAATTCATATCCAAACTAAACTTTAAATCATATGATAAGCCATAATCTTAAAACATGGAAATTTGGATTGAACCCTAATTGAAATCACATAAATTCAACATTAGAATCAAAGATTTTAGGCACAAGGATGGAAGTTTATCCTTTTTCAAACCCCATATATCTGAATTTCCTGACTTCTTGAAGGGAACTTGTATTTGGAGTTGTGGGAGTTGAATTTTTGGAGAAGAACCTTTATCTAAAGTTCATATGGATTTGGGAGGAAAAGGTATCATGTATTTAATGTATTTGGGGTTATGTAATGATAAAAAAACATGTTTATATCAGTCATAGGATAGTTTAGGACATAAATGACTTGTTTACCCTGAAAAATAGAAGAGAAACGCGGGTTTTAGCGTCTCTAAAAAAGTTAGTTCCACGGTACTTATCAAAGAGCATAAGGTCCATGTCACTCTTATTATAATGGAATATAAGGTCCATTCCACGCTGCTTATCATGGAGTACAAGGTCCGTACCATGCTGAAATCGCGGATCCTCACTAGTTCCTCATGAAAATGCTCATAACTTTTAGCTTGGGTATCAGATTAATGAGAAATAGGATGTGTTGGAATGATGACTCAATTATATATAATTTGTTGGATCTTAAGCTAAAAATTTCCAAATATACCAGAATTTATACACATACAAAGTTGACCCTTATAGGTTCGAATACAAAAATTTGGTCGAATTAAAAGCTCTTAACTCAACTTTGCTCCAAGTGTTTCCTATGAACATTTTCATCTCAAAAGAACTCTTAAAACTTGTCTAATGATCTTGAGATATTCATACACAAATCATGGGATTAAAGTTTTTACATGTAGGAATGATGAATTGAATTTTATCCCAAAAAGGCAGGGTGTTATAATCTCAGAGTTCGGTGGTACATTCATCATAATTGGAATGTACACTGATTATGTAAGACTAATACTCTTCCCTTCTTACTTTTGGGGGAATTAAAGAAGTGGTTGAATTCTTAGTCAACTGGTTCTATCACTACTTAGGATGACTTAGCATAGAAATTCTACGTTTATTTTTTCTATCCAACAAGACTGCAATACTATGCAGTGAGATTTTGAGATTCAAGTAGAAGTAGGATGAAAATCATTATCATTCTTGGGATAGGTTTAAATCACTTCTCTAGGACTGTCCACATCATCAATAGTACAATGAGGTATTAGCTCACACCTTTGTAAAATCTCTTGACCATTATATAAAAATTTTATAGATTCAGCTACAGGTGGCCATGCACTGGAGAAAACATATGATGAGCTCTATACCTTATTAAAATAAATTGCTCAAGGAAATCCTAACTGGCATTGTGAGATATCTAGGAGCCCATTGAAAAAGGTTGTGGGCATGATTGAAGTTGATACTATTACAGCCTTAGCTGCCCATTGTTAGTTATGCAGAATCAAATGATGACTTAATTCAAAAAATATCATATGAACCAATCTGTGGCTCAAATAAATACAGTATAGGAGACCCCAGGTTAGTTTGAGATTTGTGGAAATAGTGGCCACTCTGTAGACTTGTGTGGTGTAAATCCTAAATTAATTAACTTTGTGGGCAATTCACGTAATCCAACTAATTATATGAATGCCTATAACCAAAAGTGGCAAAGTAATACCAACTATGCATGTGGGATAGTCAAAACCAGTAATTCCAGTAGCAGCACAATACACAGGCCAATAATATTGAGGAAACATTGAAAAAGATCCTAGCAAAGCAAGAATAAATTGTACGTAAAGTAAAAAAATCAAAAAGTGGCTCATTAAAAGTTAGAGCAGTAGTTGTGGAAACTAGCTCAGTCACTGAATACTAGGCCCTAAGGTGGATTTCCACCTTGATGAGTGGTATTGAGTTGAATTATATTCCTTTTCAAAGAAAAAATAAAGAGGTAGATTCAGAGTTGGTTCCTCAATAGGTTAAAAGTAAAGATTCTAAAAATATGGGTAAGTCTAAATACCTAATAGCAAGGGATGCTAAGCAGGTTAATGAAAGACCACCACCATTCCCTTAATAATACAAAAATACCAAGTAGTATTCTTATTACAAGAAGTTCTTTGACATGTTCAAGGAACTTTATATTAACCTTTCTCTTTTAGATATTTTGCAATGTATGCTCAAGTACACAAAGTACATAAAGGACGTGGTGATGAATAAGATTAGGTTGTAGGACATTAAAATAGTACCACTCATTAAGGAGTGTAGCTTTGTGGTGATGAAGAAGGTTCCCAAGAAGCTTAAGGACCTAGGGAATTTCTCTCAACATAAAAATTGATGACAATGACATGGTCCACGATCTGAGTTATTTAGGAGGAAGTATAAACTTGATTCATTGCTCAACACTCTTTATTTTAGTAAGATTTCTATCGATACAAAATTCACCCAAATCCAAAACTCTAGCGTAGAGTTAGAGCTATTTTAGTAAGGCAGTGAACCACCTGGTACTTTAGCACATCGTGGAGCCAGCCAAAATAACAATTGTCAAAATCCAGTGATCTTCCATGATTAGGGAGCATCGCTGTAATGCCCTGAATTTTGTACCTAGAATGCTACACGATGCTCATAATCCCGAAGGACCACAAGCTAACCCATGACTGATATTTATAATTGAGCACTAAATAATAATAATAATAACGTAAACTCAAAAACATGAACTGAAAGGCCATAAGGTTCAATACTAATACATAACTGAAAATATGGTATAACAATACCAAAACAACTTAAATGACTTTCTGAACCTGTTATAGTCTAAAAGACTCTAAAACTGAACTTTCTAAATAAAGAGTTGACGGGATAATCCCCCAAATAACTCCATCTACTGAAATATTCTAAGCACTAAAAAAAATAAAATAATCAAATAATAACATCCTCAAATGATGAGGACTCACTGCTGACTTTGACTGCTAAAACTGGTATGCTACTGATACTCCTGAGCACATGCTTCTGAACATATGGTATAAAACACTATAGAGCAAATCCATCAGTACGATTTAATATACTGGTAATCAAGTGAGATAGGCTGAATACAATGGTTTATATGTATGAACAATAATAACTGACTAAATAACATCAATGTGAGAATACATGTATGAATATGTAACTGTAGCTGAGATCATGATAACACTGACTCATGAATTTTGATAATGTGGATTTAGTAATATCTGAGTACTAATACTGGGATACTAAATAACTAAGTCTATTGAGTACTGAGGAACTGATGTCATATTACTAATAAAGGAATGACTTTTTCTGATAGTTCCTAGTACAAAAAACTGGTCTGATTGATTGTATCTGATAGTCCTAAAATCTGAATACCGGTAACATGAATTTCATATAATTAATATACTATTAACTGGGTGACTGTGTCTGACAGTTCTGATTCTAATGGAACTAGCTTAGTTTTGTACTAAGCTGAGCAATTGTATCTGACAGTCCTGAACTGTAAAACTGAATTGAGTTTTATTACTAAGACTGGATCTGAAACTGAAATTGTGGAAGGTTATCATCTAACCAATATGCCAAAAAATTGAACTGGTGGGATCCAACCTATAACCCTAGCTGGAAGGGTGTCAGTATCATGCCACGAGTAAAGACAAGCTATGAGTACACCCTCTCTAATAGGGAGCTCTTCCATCAACCCCTCCTAATAGGAAAAATCGAATAAGGTATATAATCACTAAACTTGTAGGGTACATCTCAACCTACGCTGGCTACGTAGTTCTATAATGTAAGAATTGCTTCAAAGGATCTCACCCTCTACTGGCTAACAGGTGAGTCCCCATCCTTGGGTTCACTCGGTGCTGAATCCTACTCCTAACTAAAGAGACACTGAACTGATTTAAACTGAACTGAACTATTATTGATAGTATTATTTAGTTGATTTGAACAAAGTTTACTAAATTTCTCTTGAATGACCGAATACTACTAAGATCTGATAACTGACTGAGATTACTGAGATTAATGAGGTTACTAAGATTACTAAGGTTACTGAGATTACCGAGGGTACTGTGATTACTAAGTTTTCCTGAGTCTTGTAACTGACTGAATTCTAATAATCATGGCTTCACTGACAGTATCATGACAACATGACACTATCTCTAGGCACACAGCTAAGTTATCGAGTATAAATACCCCCAGGACTCGATAGATGGAAACTGACATGGCATGACGTTCTTGAATACATGACCAACTTCAACAATCCATAATATAATAAGTTTGCGATTTAATAAAGCATAGGATTATCATAAAATTGAGCATAGTAGGAATGCATATAATAAGTATCATAATGTCATACTCTAACATCATGAGCATTCCAACAAATATCTACATTGCATATAAATAGCATGGGAGTCATTTGAACATAAGGGTAAACCATCCATTTATCATATGGGTTACAATTGAGCTATACTACATAATTTTTATCCTCTTAGGCATTTTATCAAACAACTTACATGCACAACTTAGGGCATAGGTATAATCATCAAATTACACATAATGAACAACTCAATTCATAGATTTCAACTTGTGTGCTAATGTACTTTACTGAAAAACACGTAAGAATTCCAACTTTGGAATCGTACAACAAGATAAACATGGTTACAAAATAGCCCACAACATAAACATCATATTTCATAATTTGAAAGAGGGTTCTTGGACTTCATGGATAAAACAAATCCATAAATCAACACTTGATATACCTTACTTATTGATTTTATGAAGATTGATGGAGAGATTCTTGAATTTGAGTATTGAATTTGAATCCTTAATTGAAAATCCTAACTTGTTCTTGAGAGAAACTTGAGAGAGATACTATATTTTCGTTGAATTAGGGCTAAATCTCATGTTTTAGACTTATATAGAGGTGAGAAATTGAACCTTCTTCCCTTAAAATAAAGACATTTAATATCCTTAAATGATAAGGACTCACTGTTGACTCTGATTGCTTAAACTGGAATGCTACTGATACTCTAGAGCACGTGCTTCTGAACTATGGTATAAAATACTATAGCGCAAATATGTCAATATGACTAAATGTACTGGTATGCAAGTGAGGTAGGCTGAATACAACAGCTTATATGCATGAACAATAATAACTGACTGAATGACATGAATGTGAGAATACATAACTATAACTGAGATCGTGATAACACTGACTCATGAATTCTGATAACGTGGATTTACTAGTATCTGAGTACTAATACTAGGATACGGAATAACTAAGTCTTTTGAGTACTGAGGAACTGATGTCATGTTACTAATAAAGGAATGACTGTTTCTTATAGTTCTGATTATGATAAAGTGGTCTGATTGATTGTATCTAACAGTCCTAAAATCTGAATACTAGTAATATGAATTTCATATAATTAATATACTATTAACTAGGTGACTATATCTGACAGTTCTAATTCTGATGGAACTAGCTGATTTCTATATTGAGCTGAGCGTCTGTATCTGACAGTCCTAAAACTGTAAAACTAAACTGAGTTCTATTACTGAGACTGGAACTGAAATTGAAACTGTGGGAGTTAATCATCTAACTGACATGCCTCGATATTGAACTGGTAGGGTCCAACCTATAACCCTAGCTGTAAGGATATAAGTATCGTGCCACGGGTAAAGAAAAGCTATGAGTATACCCTCTCTGATAGGGAGCTCTTCCATCAACCCCTATTAATATGAAAACTCAGATGAGGTGTATAATCACTAAACTTGTAGGGTACATCTTAACCTACGATGGCTATGTAGTTCTAGAATGTAAGGATTTCTTCAAAGGATTACACCTTCTACTGGCTAATAGCTGAGTCCCCATCCTTGGGTTACTCGGTACTAAATCCTATACCTAACTGAAGAGTCACTGAACTGAATTATTACAGATTGTATTGTTTAGTTGATTTGAACAAAGTTCACTAAATTTCTATTGAATAACAGAATACTATTGAGATCTGATAACTGACTGAGATTACTGAGATTACTGAGGTTACTAAGAATACTGAGGTTACTCAGATTACCTAGGGTACTGAGATTACTTAGTTTTCCTGAGTCATGTAACTTACTAAATTCTAATGATCTTGGCTTGACTGAGAGTATCGTGAAAAAATGACACCGGCTCTAGCCATACAACTAAGTTTTTGGGTACAAGTACCCCTAGGACTCGATAGAAGGAAACTGAGAAGTTATGACATTCTTGAATACATGACCAACATCAACAATCCACAATTTAATAAGTTGGGGATTTCATGAAACATAGGGTTATCATAAACTTGTACATGGTAGGAATGCATATAAAAAGTATCATAATTTGATACTCTAGCATCATGAGCATTCCAACAAATATCTACATTGCACATCAATAGCATGGGAGTCATTTGAACATAAGGGTAAACCATGCATTTATCATATGTGTTATAATTGAGCTATAATACATAATTTTTATCCTCTTAGGCATTTTATCAAACAACTTACATGCACAACTTAGGGCATAGGTATAATCATCAAATTACACATCATAAACAACTCCATTCATAGATTTCAACATGTATGCTAACGTAGTTTCATGAAAAACATGTAAAGATTTCAACTTGGGAATCGTACAACAAGATAAACATGGTTACAAAACAACCCATAACATAAACATCATCTTTTATAATTTGAAAGAGGGTTCTTCGACTTTATGGTTGAAATAAATCCATAAATCAACACTTGACATACCTTAGTTTTTTATTTTATGAATATTGATGGAGATATTCTTGAATTTGAGTATTGAATTTGAATCCTTAATTGAAAATCCAACTTGTTCTTAAGAGAAACTTGAGAGAGAGAGTATATTTTGGGTAAATTGGGGCTAAATTCCATGTTTTAGAATTATATAGGGGTGAGAAATTGAACCTTTTGCCCTTAAAAATAAAGGCATTTAATATCCTTAAGTAATAAGGATTCACTGTTACTCTGACTGCTTAAACTGGAATGCTACTGATACTCTAGAGCACGTTCTTTTGAACCTATGGTATAAAACACTATAGCGCAAATATGTCAATATGACTGAATGTACTGGTATGCAAGTAAGGTAGGCTGAATACAATGGCTTATATATATGAACAATAATAACTGACTGAATGACATGAATGTGAGAATACATGCATGAATACATAATTGTAACTGAGATCGTGATAACACTGACCCATGAATTCTGATAACGTGGATTTACTAGTATCTGAGTACTAATACTAGGATATTGAATAACTAAGTCTATTGAGTGTTGAGCAACTGATGTCATGTTACTGATAAAGGAATGACTGTTTCTTATAGTTCTGATTATGAAAAAATGGTCTGATTGATTGTATCTGACAGTCCTGAAATCTGAATACTAGTAATATGAATTTTATATAATTAATATACTATTAACTAGGTGACTATATCTGAAAGTTCTGATTTTGATGGAACTAGCTGAGTTCTGTATTGAGCTGAGCGACTGTATCTGACAGTCCTAAAACTGTAAAACTAAACTGAGTTCTATTACTGAGACTGGAACTGAAACTAAAACTGTGGGAGGTAATCATCTAACTAACATGCCTCGAAATTAAACTGGTGGGGTCCAACCTATAACCCTATCCATAAGGGTATCAGTATCATACCACAGGTAAAGACAAGCTATGAGTATACCCTCTCTGATAGGGAGCTCTTCCATCAACCCCCTCTTAATAGGAAAACTCGGATGAGCTGTATAATCACTAAACATGTAGGGTACATCTCAACCTATGCTGGCTATGTAGTTCTAGAATTAAGGATTTCTTCAAAGGATCACACCCTCTACTGGCTAACAGGTGAGTCTCCATCCTTGACTTTACTCGGTACTGAATCCTACTCCTAATTGAAGAGTCACTAAACTGATTTAAACTGAGATGAATTGTTACAGATTGTATTGTTTAGTTAATTTGAACAAAGTTCACTAAATTTCTATTGAATAATAGAATACTACTAAGATCTGATAACTGACTAAGATTACTGAGATTACTGAGGATACTAAGAATACTGAGGTTACTCAAATTACCTAGGGTACTGAGATTACTGAGTTTTCCTGAGTCATGTAACTGACTAAATTTTAATGATCATGGCTTAACTGAGAGTATCATGAAAACATGGCACTTGCTCTAGGCACACAGCTAAGTTTTTGGGTACAAGTACCCCAGGACTCGATTGAAGCAAACTGAGAAGGTATGACATTCTTGAATACATAACCAACATCAACAATCCATAATTTGATAAGTTGGGGATTTCATGAAACATAGGGTTATCATAAACTTGTACACGGTAGGAATGCATATAATAAGTATCATAATTTGATACTCTAGCATCATGAGCATTCCAACAAACATCTACATTGCACATCAATAGCATGGGAGTAATTTGAGCATAAGGGTAAAACATGCATTTATCATATGGGTTACAATTGAGCTATAATACACAATTTTTATCCTCTTAGGCATTTTATCAAACAACTTACATGCACAACTTAGACCAAAGGTACAATCATCAAATTACACTTAAAAAACAACTCCATTCATAGATTTGAAGTTGCATGCTAACGTAGTTTCATAAAAAACATGTAAAGATTTCAACTTGGGAATAGTACAACAAGATAAACATGGTTAAAAAACAACCCACAACATAAACATCATATTTTATAATTTGAAAGAGGGTTCTTGGACTTTATGGTTGAAATAAATCCATAAATCAACGACATACCTTAGTTTTTTATTTTATGAATATTGATGAAGAGATTTTTGAATTTGAGTATTGAATTTGAATCCTTAATTGAAAATCCTAACTTGTTCTTGAGAGAAACTTGAGAGAGAGACTATATTTTTGTTGAATTAGGGCTAAATCCCATGTTTTAAACTTATATAGGGGTGAGAAATTGAACCTTCTTCCCTTAAAAATAAAGACATTTAATATCCTTAAATGATAAGGACTCACTGTTGACTCTGACTGCTTAAACAGGAATGCTACTGATACTCTAGAGCACGTGCTTCTGAACCTATGGTCTAAAACACTCTAGTGCAAATATATCAATATGACTGAATGTACTGGTATGCAAGTGAGGTAGGATGAATACAATGGCTCATATGCATGAACAATACAAACTGACTGAATAACATGAACGTGAGAATACATGTATGAATACATAACTATAAATGAGATCATGATAACACTGACTCATGAATTCTGATAATGTGGATTTACTAATATCTGAGTACTAATACTGAGATACTAAATAACTAAGTCTATTTAGTACTAATGAAATGATGTCATATTATTGATAATGGAATGACTATTTCTGACAGTTCTGATTTTGAAAAATTGCCTTGATTGATTGTATCTGACAGTCCTGAAATCTGAATACTAGTAATATGAATTTTATATAATTAATATACTATTAACTAGGTGACTATATCTGAAAGTTCTGATTTTGATGGAACTAGCTGAGTTCTGTATTGAGCTGAGCGACTGTATCTGACTTTCCTAAAACTGTAAAACTTAACTGAGTTCTATTATTGAGACTGGAACTGGAATTGAAATAGTGGGAGGTAATCATCTAATAGACATGCCCTAAAATTAAACTGGTGGGGCTCAACCTATAACCCTATTTGGACAGGTATCAGTATCGTGCCACAGGTAAAAACAAGCTATGAGTATACCCTCTCTAATAGGGAGCTCTTCCTTCAACCCCTTCTAATCGGAAAACTCGGATGAGGTGTATAATCACTAAAATCGTAGAGTACATCTTAACCTACACTGGCTACATAGTTCTAAAATATAAGGATTGCTTCAAAGGATCACACTGTCTACTGGCTAATAGGTGAGTCCCCATTCTTGGCTTCACTCGGTGCTGAATCTTACTCCTAACTGAAGAGTCATGAACTGATTTAAACTGAGCTGAACTGTTATAGATAGTATTGTTTAGTTGATTTGGACAGAGTTCACTAAATTTTTGTTGAATGACAGAATACTACTGAGATTTGAGAACAGACTAAGATTACTAAGATTACTGAGGTTATTAAGATTACTGAGGTTCCTGAGATTACCTAAGGTACTGAGATTACTTAGTTTTCCTGAGTCATGTAACTTACTAAATTCTAATGATCTTGGCTTGACTGAGAGTATCGTGAAAAAATGACACCGGCTCTAGCCATACAACTAAGTTTTTGGGTACAAGTACCCCTAGGACTCGATAGAAGGAAACTGACAAGGCATGACGTTCTTGAATACATGACCAATATCAACAATCCACAAAATAATAAGTTGGGGATTTCATGATACATAGGATTATCATAAACTTGTACATGGTAGGATTGCATATAATAAGTATCATAATTTCATACTCAAACATCATGAGCATTCCAACAAATATCTAAATTGCACATCAATATCATGGGAGTCATTTGAAAATAAGGATAAAACATGCATTTATCATATGGGTTACAATTGAGCTATAATACATAATTTTTATCCTCTTATGCATTTTATCAAACAACTTACATACACAACTTAAGGCACAGGTATAATCATCAAATTACACATAATGAACAACTCCATTCATAGATTTCAACTTGGATGCTAATGTAGTTTCATGAAAAATACATAAAGATTCCAACTTCGGAATCGTACAACAAGATAAAGATGGTTAAAAAACAACCCACAACATAAACATCATATTTTATAATTTGAAAGAGGTTTCTTGGACATCATGGATGGAAGAAATCCATAAATCAAAACTTGACATACCTTCGTTTTTGATTTTATTAAGATTGATGGAGAGATTCTTGAATTTGACTATTAAATTGGAATACTTAATGGATAATCCTAACTTGTTCTTGAGAGAAACTTAAGAGAGAGACTATATTTTGGTTGAATTAGGGTGAAATCCTATAATGTAGACTTATATAGGGGTCCGAAATTTACCTTTCTGACCTTAAAAATGCAGACATTTAACATCCTTGAATGATGAGGACTCACTGCGGACTCTGACTGCTTAAACTGGAATGCTACTGATACTTTAGAGCCAGTGCTTCTGAACCTATGGTATAAAATACTATAGCGCAAATATATCAATTCGACTGAATGTAATGGTATGCAAGTGAGGTAGGCTGAATGCAATGGTTCATATGCATGATCAATACGAACTAACTGAATAACATGAATGTGAGAATACATGCATTAATACATAACTATAACTGAGATTGTGATAACACTAGCTTATGAATTCTGATAAAGTGGATTCACTGATATCAGAGTACTAATACTGGGATACTGAATAACTAAGTTTGTTTAGTACTGAGGAACTGATGTCATATTATTGATAAAGTAATGACTATTTCTGACAGTTCTGATTACAAAAAATTAGTCTGATTGAATGTATCTGACAGTCCTGAAATCTGAATACTGGTAACATGAATTTCTTATAATTAATATACTATTAACTAGGTAACTGCGTCTAACAGTTCTGATTTTGATGGAACTAGCTAAATTTTGTACTTAACTCAGCGACTATATGTGATTGTCCTAAAACTGTAAAACTAAACTGAGTTCTATTATTTAGACTAGATATAAAACTGAAACTACGAGAAGTAATCATCTAACTGACATTCCCTAAAATTGAACTGGTGGGTTCCAAACTATAACCCCAGGTGGAAGTGTATCAGTATCCTACCACGGGTAAAGATAAGCTATGAGTACACCCTCTCAGATAGGGAGCTCTTCTGTCATCCCCTCCTAGTAGGAAAACTCGGATGAGGTGTATAATCCTTAAACTCGTAGGGTACATCTCAACCAACGCTGGCTACGTAGTTCTACAATATAAGGATTTTTTCAAAGGATCACACCCTGTACTGGTTAACAGGTGAGTCCCCATCCTTGTGTTCACTCGGTGATGAATCCTACTCCTAACTAAAGAAACACTGAACTAATTTAAACTGAACTGAACTATTATAGATAGTATTGTTTAGTTGATTTGAAAAGATTTTACTAAATTTTCATTGACTGACAAAATACTACTAAGATCTGATAATTAAATGAGATTACTGAGATTACTGAGGTTACTAAGATTACAGAGGTTACTGAGATTATCGAGGGTACTTAGATTACTGAGTTTTCCTGAGTCATGTAACTGACTGAATTCTAATGATCTTGGCTTGACTAAGAGTATCGTGAAAACATGACACCGGCTATAGCCATACAACTAAGTTTTTGGGTACAAGTACCCCTAGGACTCGATAGAAGGAAACTCACAAGGCATGACGTTCTTGAATACATGACCAACATCAACAATCCACAAAATAATAAGTTGGGGATTTCATGATACATAGGGTTATCATAAACTTGTACATGGTAGGAATGCATATAATAAGTATCATAATTTCATACTCAAACATCATGAGCATTCCAATAAATATCTAAATTGCACATCAATATCATGGGAGACATTTGAAAATAAGGATAAAACATGCATTTATCATATGGGTTACAATTGAGCTATAATACATAATTTTTATCCTCTTAGGAATTTTATCAAACAACTTACATGCATAACTTAGGGCATAGGTATGATCATCAAATTTCAAATAATGAACAACTCCATTCATAGATTTCAACTTGCATGCTAACGTAGTTTCATAAAAAACACATAAAGATTCCAACTTGGGAATCGTACAACAAGATAAACATAGTTACAAAACAACCCAAAATATAAACATCATATTTTATAATTTGAAAAAGGGTTCTTGGACTTCATGGATGAAATTAATCCATAAATCAACACTTGACATACCATCGTTTTTGATTTTACGAAGATTGATGGAGAGATTCTTGAATTTGAGTATTGAATTTGAATCCTTAATTGAAAATCCTAGCTTCTTCTTGAGAGAGACTATATTTTTGTTGAATTGGGGCTAAATCCTATATTTTAGACTTATATAGGGGTGAGAAATTGACCCTTCTGCCCTTAAAAATGCAGATATTTAACATCCTAAAATGATGAGGACTCACTGCTAACTTTGACTGCTAAAACTGGAATGCTATGATACTCTAGAGCACGTGCTTCTGAACCTATGGTATAAAACACTATAGCGTAAATGTGTCAATATGACTAAATATACTGGTATGAAAGTGAGGTATGATGAATGTAATGGTTCATATGTATGAACAATACTAACTGACTGAATAACATGAACATGAGAATACATGCATGAATACGTAACTGTAACTGAGATCGTGATAATACTAACTCATGAATTCTGACAACATAGATTTACTAATATCTGAGTACTAATACTGGGATACTGAATAACTAAGTCTATTGAGTACTGAGGAACTGATGTTAATTTATTGATAAAGGAATGTTTCTGACAGTTCTGATTATGAAGAACTAGTCTGATTGATTATATCTGACAGTCCTAAAATCTGAATACAGGTAACATGAATTTTGTATAATTAATATACTACTAACTGTGTGACAGTGTCTGATAGTCCTGATTCTGATGGAACTAGATGAGTTTTGTACTGAGCTGAGCAACTATATCTGATAGTCCTGAAACTGTAGAACTAAACTGAGTTCTATTACTGACACTGGATCTAAAACAAAAACTGTGGAAGGTAATCATCTAACCGATATGCCCCAAAACTGAACTCGTTGGGTCCAACCTGGAACCCTAGCTGAAAGGGTGTGAGTATCGTGCCACAAGTAAAGACAAGCTATGAGTATTCCCTCTCTGACAGGGAGCTCTTCTGTCAACCCCTCTTAGTAGGAAAACTTGGATGAGGTGTATAATCCTTAAAATTGTCGGGCACATATCAACCTACGTTGGATACGTAGTTCTAGAATGCAATGATTGCTTCTAAGGATCACACCCTCTATTGGCTAACAGGTGAGTCCCCATCCTTGGGTTCACTCGGTACTGAATCTACTCCTAACTAAAGAGACACTAAACTGATTTAAACTGAACTGACCTATTAGTGATAGTACTGTTTAGTTGATTTGAACAAAGTTCACTAAATTTCCGTTGACTGACGAAATACTACTACGATTTGATAACTAATTGAGATTACTGAGATTACTTAGGTTACCGAGGTTACTAACATTATCGAGGGTACTGAGATTACTGAGTTTTCCTGAGTCATGTAACTTACTAAATTCTAATTATCATGGCTTGACTGAGAGTATCGTGAAAACATGACACCGGCTCTAGCCATACAACTAAGTTTTTGGGCACAAGTACCCCCAGGACTCAATAGAAGGAAACTGACAAGGCATGACATTCTTGAATACATGACCAACATCAACAATCCACAATAAAATAAGTTGGGGATTTCATGATACATAGGGTTATCATAAACTTGTACATGGTAGGAATGCATATAATAAGTATCATAATTTCATACTCAAACATCATGAGCATTCCAACAAATATCTAAATTGCACATCAATATCATGGGAGTCATTTGAAAATAAGGATAAAACATACATTTATCATATGGGTTACGATTGAGCTATAATACATAATTTTTATCCTCTTATGCTTTTTATCAAATAACTTACATACACAACTTAGGGCATAGGTATAATCATCAAATTACACATAATGAACAACTCCATTCATAGATTTCAACTTGGATGCTAATGTAGTTTCATGAAAAATACGTAAAGATTCCAACTTCGGAATCGTACAACAAGATAAAGATGGTTAAAAAATAACCCACAACATAAACATCATATTTTATAATTTGAAAGAGGTTTCTTGGACATCATGGATGGAAGAAATCCATAAATCAACACTTGACATACCTTAGTTTTTGATTTTATGAAGATTGATGGAGAGATTCTTGAATTTGAGTATTTAATTTTAATCCTTAATTGAAAACCCTAACTTGTTCTTGAGAGAGACAATATTTTGGTTACATTGGAGCTAAATCCCGTGTTTTAGACTTATATAGGGGTGGGAAATTGACCTTTCTGCCCTTAAAAAAGGGATATGTAATGACTGGAATTGGGCATCTATGTTATTATCGACATGGTGTATTAATTCCATCGATGTGATAGTCGATGCATCATTCCTTTATCACATCAAGTCTCAGTTCTTTGGCCTTGGAAACCTACAGCAATATCAACCAAAGCAATTGGCGATGCGGCGCGCCAAGATCATGTTGTTCCCCTATTTTAGGCTTCAAATGTGGTCTAAACGTGGTTCGAAAATTGTTCGGTACCACCTATAGACCTCTTTGATCAGGAATTAAAAAAATACAGACCATTAAAGTTCAAACGCAAAAACTAGTACTCTTAGCTTAAGCTATGTCATTTTTAAGTTTATTGTGCTGGATTTTATGTTGTTTTGAACTCTAGTTTGTGGTGTTGGATATTGTAGGATGAATTTTGAGTTTATTTACATGATATATGGAGGATATAACAGCTATATATCAAGAGGAAAATTCACCACAAATTTTGTACTTAAAGTACAAATGCATTGGACTAAGCTTGACAAAATCTGGAATTTTGGGTCTCATTGGTGTGCCATGAACCCTACGCACTGTGATAAGGGCATTTCATTACCTTTGTTGTATTTTCAAATGTAAATTCCAATATATATGCAAAATATCATCATGCCACACTGCCTAACCACCACGATAGGGGTGTGGCTTAGAGGCTAGTCCAAATCAACCAATGTTGGCCTAGTATAAATAGGACACTCCTATTCTTTGTTATACACCTTGGATGACTTTGGGGATTTGAAATATTCTAGACAAGGATTAAATTAGGATTTTTATTCCTTTACTTTAGCTTGCTTACGGACTATAATATGGATTCATCTATTGTGATTATGTGTATGTCCATGAGCGGCTAAATACCCTTTTTTGGGGTTAAGGCCAAGAACACAATTACTCTAATTATGAATTGAATTTGTTATTGTTTTTTATGATTGTTTGTTTCTTATTTATCCTTGTGTTAACTATTTTAAATATTCACGACCCGTAGAATACATGTGTAATTCTTTTATGAACCCATAAAGAAGAATGATAGGATATAATATGGAATACATAGAATAGGATTGTAATGTCTCGTAATTAAAGTTATGATTTGCATTTAGGATAGGAATATACCTAAGTTCCCTATTTTGTTTGATTATAGCATAGAATATGAATGCAATTTAACTAAGTCCTTGCTTTCCAGCTCAAGGATGTAGTTGTAGGGCTTAGTTAGATAATTGATTAGAGGTTCGGAAGGCTATAATTATAATTTCGAGCCTGTGGAGGAACAACCAAGATAATTAACATAACCTATTAATTTACATAGCTTAGTATGATTTTTTGTTGTGCCTTAACCCTGGGTTTCTCTTAATTGATTGTTAAAGAACCTTTTATTTACAGGATTATTTTAGTTTATGTTTAGTTATAACTCTTAAACTGGTATGGTTACACTTGCACTTGTATAATCTTAATAGTTAAACTAGTCTTGGATAATTTCTTAACACTAGTCCCTGTGGGATTGATACTTGGCTTTCTTTAAGGCTATTATATTACTTATGTGGACCACATACACTTGTGTGTGCACTTGGGTACAGTAAGTTTTTGGCATCATTTCCAAGGACTTCTTGATTGGCAGTCGTCATAGTTTTAGTTTTGATTTTTGATTTCTCGAGTGCTACTTATTTGATCTTAGCTTTTGTATTTACAGGCATGAGTTTGAAAATTTAGTAAGCTTTCAAGGGACAGGGAGTTAGTTGATCCTTATCCCAAACCCAATCAACGCTTACTCTAATTAAGGAGAGAAGTAGTCCTTCTCTTCTGGATACCTAAAATTCATGAAGAAGAAGCTATTCCTGCACCCATGGATAAAGATCCACCATCCCATAGGAAAGTTCATAATGAAATTCCAATCCCACTTGAGACTAATGTGACCTCCGTATTCACAGACCAGTTGTTGGATGTAGATATGAATTGAAGCAGAACATGGTGCAGCTTTTAGACAATAGTTTTTATCTCACTGGGTTGTCATATGAATATCTACAAGTTTACTCATAGAATATATTTTTCATGAATCTAGACTACCCCCTAGTCATAACATGGTTTTTACAACACTGAAATCTAATAGAGAGAGGAACTTAATATACAAATGCTAAATCTGACTGACCGTCTATAAAGACTCTATTATATAGACTAAAAGTACCTGGAAGATGCCTCCAATTATCCTAAACTAATACATAAGAATAATGAAAATAGAATACAGGAATTGCAATTAATATGAGTCCTCGAAATAAGACAACTCATCACTTTTTGGCTAAATATTGTGACCTGTCTGACCCTGGTATGTGGACTACACCTGGTACCAACATTATGAAGGAATGTAGCCACAGACACATATATATAGTGAGTACTTTAGAATGTACTAAGTATATAGGGGTTAATGTAATAAGTAAAACTGAATCAATGCATAATCGTAAAACATGTATGCTAAGAGCAAGTGGACTCGCCAAGAGACTAAAATAAACTAAAAGATGAAATATCATAAACCATGAATAACAAATCATAATATGATATACTAGGTGAGTCACTACACTTAGTTTCTTAAAAATTTACTCCTGTAGATTAAGTACAATTGGATTTATATATATATTTAAATTATTCAAGCTTAGTATAAAAGGACTCACATTTATCAAAGGTAAATCTGAAAGATGAAATCTCATATGGAATAACTCATAAAACAATCTATGAACAAAACTATGAGTCTTTGCACTTAGTTTCTAAAATATTCTTTTTCTGTGGGAGATTCTCATAACTGACATAAACCATGTGAGATAGCACGGAGTCCAACGTCTGACCCATATGAATAAAGGTTGTCCTATCCTTGCCATCAGAGTAGAACCTGAACTGGACTGATAACTAAACTGAGCTTTTATTAGGCAAGAGGGACACTCTCTAGCAAGGCCCCTAAACCTATGATGGCATATAGTTCTAGGAAATAGAATGTGTTGAACCCACACTTCCCTCTCAATGCTAAATACTACTTCCAAAATATTTACTATATGATCATATAGATGAAATTCACTTTAAACTAAGCATATAGGTTTGTAAATCTGAAAACCAATAATTCTTCTGTTAATAAATCATACGCATTAATAACTATATGAATTACATATCATTTATGAGATCATAAGATCAAAACTGTAATCTAAATCATACTAGAATAATCTGAAATAACAAGTCTAAACTCATTATAAATTAAGGACCATGATAAATTCATATTCTCTTTGTGGTAACTGACTAAATCATACAGAAAATCATGCATACTTATTAACTCATGAAACATATGTAAATGTATAAAAATTAATCTCATGGTAAAAATCATATAAGTGAAAATATGAATAAAGGTAAATTCGTATGCAAACTAAACTTTAAATCATATGATAAGCCATAATCTTAAAACATGGAAATTTGGATATGAACCCGAATTGAAATCACATAAATTCAACTTTAAAATCAAAGATTTTGGTCACAAGGATGGAAGGTTATCCTTGTTCAAACCCTATATATCTGAATTTCTTGACTTCTTGAAGGGAACTTGGATTTGGAGCCTTGGGAGTTGAATTTTTGGAGAAGAACCCTTATTTAATGTTCTTATGGATTTATGAGGAAAAGGTATCGTGTATTTAATATATTTGGGGTTATAGAATGATAAAAATCATGTTTATATCAGTCATAGGATAGTTTAGGACATAAATGACTTGTTTAACCTCAAAAAACAGAAGATAAACGCGGGTTGTAGCATCTCTAAACAAGGTCCATGCCACGGTAATTATCAAAGAGCATAAGGTCCATGTCACTCTTCTTATTACGGACTATAAGGTCCATGCCATGCTGCTTTTCATGGATTACAAGGTCCGTGCCATGCTGAAATCATGGATCCTTATTTGTTCCTCATGAAAATGCTTATAAGTTTTAGCTTGGGTAACATATTAATGAGAAATAGGATGTGTTGGAATGAGGCCTCAATTATATATAATTTGGTGGATATTCAGCTAAAAATTTCCATTTATTCCATAAGTTATACACATACAAAGTTGACCCTTATAGGATCGAATACCAAAATTTGGTCGAATCAAAAGCTCTTAACTCAACTTTGCTCCAAGTGTTTCCTATGAACATTTTCATCTCAAAATAATTCTTAAAACTAGTCTAATTATCATGATATATTCATATACAAATCATGGGATTAGAGTTTTTACATAAAGGAACAATGATTTGAATTTTATTCCAAAAATGCAGGGTGTTATAATCATAGAGATCAGTGATACATTCATCCCAATCGGAATGTACACTGATTATGTAAGACTAATACTCTTCCCTTATTACTTTTGGGGAAGTAAAGAATTTGTTGAATTCTGAGTCGATAGGTTCTATCACTACTTAGGATGACTTGGCATAGAAATTCCACGTTTATTTTTTCCATCCAACAAGACGGCAAGACTGTGCAGTGAGATTTTGAGCTTCAAGTAGAAGTAGGAATAAAATTATTATAATTATTGGAAGAGGTTTAAATCACTTCTACAGGACTGTCCACATCATCAATAGTGCAATGAGGTATTAGCTCACACCTTTGTAAAATCTCTTGACCATTATATAAAAATTTTCTAGATTCAGCTATAGGTGGTCATGCACTAGAGAAAACATATGATGAGCTCTATACCTTATTAAATTAAATTACTCAAGGAAATCCTAACTGGCATGGTGACATATCTAGGAGCTCAGTAAAAAAGGTTATAGCCATGACTGAAGTTGATAGTATTACAGTCTTAGCTGCCCAATTATTAGTAATGCAGAATTGAATGATGACTTAATTCAACAAATTCTTTATGAACCAATCTGTGCCTCAAATGAATACAGTGTAGTAGACCTCAGGTTAGTTTTGCATTTTGTGGCCCTAGTGGCCACTCTGTAGACTTATGTGGTGTAAATCCTGAATTAATGAACTTTGTGGACAATTCATGTAACCCAACTAATTATGTGAATGCCTATAACCAAAAATGGAAAAGTCATCCCAACTATGCATGGGGGATAATCAAAACTAGTAGTTCCAGCAGTAGCACCATACACAGGATAATAATATTGAGGAAACATTGAAAAAGATCCTAGAAAGAAAGAATAAAATGTAGGTAAGGTAAAAAATATCAACAAGTGGCTCTTTAAAAGTTAGAGCAGTAGTTGGGGAAACTAGCTTAGTCACTGAATACTAGGCCTTAAGGTGGATTTCCACCTTGATGAGTGGTAAAGAGTTGCATTATAGCCCTCTTCAATGAAAAATAAAAAGGTAGATTCAGAGTTGGTTCCTTAATAGGTTAAAAGTAAAGATGCTAAAAATTTGGGTAAGTCTAAATACCTGATAGCAAAGGCTGCAAGCAGGTTGATGAAAGACCAGCACCATTCCCTCAATAATACAAAAAGGCCAAGTAGTATTCTTTTTATAAGAAGTTCTTTGACATGTTCAAAGAACTTCATATTAACCTTTCTCTTTTAGATATTTTGCAAGGTATGACCAAGTACGCAAAGTACTTAAAGGATGTGGTGATGAATAAGATTAGGAAGTAGGACATTAAAATGGCAGTACTCATTAAGGAGTGTAGATTTGTGGTGATGAAGAAGGTTCCCAAGAAGCTTAAGGACCCAGGGAATTTTACTCTCAAAATAAAAATTAGTGACAATGACATGGTCCATGATCTGAGTGATTTGGGAGAAATTATAAACTATATTCAGTGTTCAACACTCTTTGGTTGGGAAGGTCGAGACCATGCTTGAGGTTCTTCAGATGGCAGATAGAACTCAAGTCCATCCCAAAGGAATTTTTGATAAGAAGCTCATAAAGGTTAGTAAGTTTATTATCCTGTTGACTTTATTCGTTAAGAGCATGATGCACATAATAGTGTGACAATCATATTAGGATGTTCATTCTTATCAATAGGAATTGAACTAATTGAAAATAGAGAGGCCACTCTTAAGATGATATTAGGATAAAGAGGTGGTATTCCAAGTCTAAAAACCAACAATCTACCTTCCCATTATAAAGACTTGTGTATGATAGCCACCATAGAAGTGGATGAGTATAGAGTGGTGGAAAAAGCACCACAAAAGATCTCTTCAGACTCTTTCATCAAGTTTACTAAGCCCCCAATTGTGCTTAAAAGGGTGAAGTTGAAAGAAGATCTTGAAAAGGATGTTGTTGATAAAGATGATGACCTTGAGAGTATAAACTTAAGAGGTCAAAAAAAGTGAGAAGATTGCCTCCAAGTAGGAGGGAAAAATAAAAGAATATGGTTGAGATGCAGTGATGTGGGTCATGTCGCGATTATAAATCAAGAACTTCTTGGAAGGAAACCCAAGTTAAGGTAGGTATTTATTTTTGTATTCTTAGTTTTTACTTCACGTAGTTTTTGTTTTTATTGAGTCATAGGTTAATGGGAAGTCTGAGTATAAAAAATCTGAGATGGAAAGCATGGCAAATATTGGGTGTGGGATCCCCATACCCTCATAATAATAAAAGATGCTACTAGCTAATCCTAGAGGCCTCAAAGGGTATCTCTATCCTACCTTTTGAGTATACTTTGGGAACAAAGTAGATTTTTATGTATGGGGTAGGGAAATTCCCATAGTTTCGGTCAAGTGTTACTATAGAATCTTAATTATTAGTTATTTTCTAGTTTTTTGAGTAAAACAAAAAAAAATATTACAAAATATATTCCTTTTGTTTTGGTGTTCTTGTAGGTGTCAATTAGTAAGTGCACACTTTACCCACCCCGTGGTGGTTCTTTTCGGTTCTTTTCCATGGGGGCACCCTTTAAACCCAGTATCTTTTTTTCTTTTTAGGAGTAAATTTTAAACTTCTTGTGTTAGGAATAAGTGAGATGCTCTTGTTAGTTCTATGTATAATTGCATAATGCAAGTTGTTTGGTTGTGAAAGCATGTTGTTAGTGATGAATGACTACTTTCGAGACTCTTAGGCTTAGTATTGTGAGTTTTGTGCATTGTTGGGTTAATTCTAAAGTCATGTGGTTGCTTGGTTTAAAGTCTATGATGATCTTATTTGATTTGAGCATGTATCATGTGTGATTTGAGGTTTTTTGTACATTTCTTGTTGTATGGGATGTCTAGAACTTGCCTAGTATGTGTGCAAAGCAAAATAAAGAGTGTGGGTTTAGGAGATAATATAGAAATTTCTTTGATAGCCATGTTTCATATACCTTATTTTTTATCTACCCTTATGTGTAATACTAGTTATCCCTGTTGAGCCTTTAGCCTATTCTTTGATAGCCTCATATGTAGCATTTGTCCCCTTCTTCGATTGAACTTAAATTAACCCAAAGATCTTAAGAGATTTAGCTGAAAATTAATTTGGTTAAGGAGCAAGAAGATAATAAGACGGGAAAAGGCTAGAGTGAGGCCCCAAGATATTTGCTATTGGTGTTAAAATAGTGATAAGTTGTGATGGGGATTGGTGTGATAAAAAGAAAGAAAAGTGTGTAAAACCTAAGCATGTATGATATAGAATACTCCCTACTATATATATAAATAAACTTAATGATATGGGGCAAAATAAAAGATGGATATAGATGGATGTGGTCAAAAGTTTGGTTGTTTAGAGATTGATCTTAATGTACGTCTGATTTATTAAAGCACTTAGGGAAGATAGTCACTATTCTTGGCCAAAATAGTTCCTACCAATCCCTTAGACTACATTACAACCCATAAAGTCCTATTTGATCTTAAGCTTCAACATTCTGATTTTAGTAGAGTACTACACTAAGGGCAAGCCTATGGTTCCTCTTGTGTAACTTGTGAATTCTTTGTGAGAGTGAATGTAATTAGATTCTTTTACCCATTTGTGTGATAATTGCATCTCTATGAGGGAATATGGATAACTCTCTTATGGTGAGGGCACATGTTTGATGATAGTTAGGCGAGTTACATCATCTCTTTAATTGAGTACTATGCATTAGTTTTCCAACTTGGTGAGTCAACTTTTGAGGTTAGGATGTTTTGAAGTAGTGTTCATGAGCTTACAAGTATATGTAACAAGCTTAGTGTAAAAACTTGCATTCTATGTAGACATTGTAGTGCTAGCTTAAATGTCTTACTTGTAGTAATAGTCTTGAAGTCTTCCTTGATTTGATACTTAAGGTAAGGAGTTGTTCGTGGATGAGAAATGCTTTAAGTGTTTGGTGGTGATGTTAGGTGTATTTATGCACCTAAGTGTCATTATTTATGCTTGTTTAGCTTAGTTTTGAGGACTACTCTTGTGCTTATTGAGGTAATAATTGTATAAATGAGCATCTAAGTGTTGAGCAATGTGTTTTTAGTGTTTAGGGTGTGTTTACAATGCGTTTTAAAACAAAACACTACATTAAAGTTCAAAAGCAAAAACTGGTGCTTTTAACTTGAGCTATGTCCCTTTCTAGTTCATCTTCTTAGATTTTATGTCGTTTCTAGCTCTATCTTGTGGCGTTGTATATTGCAAGATTCTTGGTGAATTGATTTACATGATATATGGAGTATATGCCAGCTGGAAATCAAGAGTAAAAGTCACCACAAAGCTTGGATTTGAAGGACAAATGCATTGGACTAAGCCTGACAAAATCTGGAGTTTTGGGACTCATTGGCGTGCCACGGACCCTAGGCAACATGATAAGGGTGTGGAACACACTTGGCTGCATTTTGGTAAGTAAATTCCAGTATATAGGCACAATATCAGAATGCCACACAACCTAGCCGCCGTAATAGCGGCCTGGCATGGAGGCTAGTCCAAATCGGCCAACGTTGTCCTAGTATAAATAGGACACTCTTATTCCTTGGTATATACCTTGGAAGACCTTGGGTCTTTGAAGTATTATGGATAAGGCTTCAATTAGGGTTTTTATTCATTTACTTTATTCTATTTATGGATTATAACATGGATTCATCTATTATGATTACGTGTATGTCCATGAGCGGTTAAACACCACATTTCCAGGGTTAAGGCCAAGAACCTGATTACTCTTGTTATAAACTGACTTGATTTTGGCTATTTATCATATTTGGTTGTTTCTTTATCCTTAGAATACATGTGTAATGCTATCATGAACCCAGAAGGAGAAATAATAGGATAGAATGTGGAATAGATTGAATCGGATCGCAATCTCTGATAATTAAAGTTATGATTTGCATTTAGGATATGAATACCTAAGTGAACTATTTGTCTTAATTATGAGATATAATATTTCTGCAATTTAACTTAGTTCTCCCATCCCTACTCAACAATGTAGTTGTGGGGCAAAGTTAGATAATTTATTAGAGGTTCGGAAGGCCATAGTCATAATATTGACCCCGTGGATCAACAACCAAGATAATTAAACTAATCAACAAAGTTACATAGCTTAATATGATTATTCATAGTGCTTAACCCTGGGTTTCTCCCCATTTATTCTTCAAGAACCTTTAATTGACAGTATTATTTTAGTTTGTGTTTAGATATAACTCTTAAACTCATGTCGTTACATTTGCACTTGTCTAATATTAATAGTTGAACTAGTCTTGGATAGTTTTTTAACACTATTCGCTGTGGAATCGATACTTGGCTTTCTTTAAGGCCACTATAATACTTAGGTGGACCACGTACATTTGCGTATACGCTTGGGTGCAACAATTACCCATTGTCAAATTGATAATAATCCCATAGGGATTAAGAGGAAAGCCTCAAAATTAGTTGATTCTTATGTAGGTAATTTGCCTAGTTTGGAAGATGTGGAGAGCCCTCTAATTCCCTTACTTGCTTCAAATAGTCCCATACTTCTAGTGATACTACTCTGGTGGCAAATCTTCTTCATGCACCACCTCACCACCCTTTAGGTATACCCAACTACCTTAGTCTTTTAATAATATGTTTGCCAAGGTCGCTTCTATGACTTTGTCAAACAACAATTTTATTACCCAGTTGGTAGCCGGTAACCCGCAATTTATTCAAACCATTATCGAGCAGAGGCTTTCATATCCACGTGTTTAGATGTAGAGTATGAGTGGAGATTTGGCACAGTAGATTTTCACTTTGTGCAACCTTTATTTTCTCTTCATGATGCAAATATTATTATTTCTCACAATACTACAGGCCTAGTGCTTCTTTTTTCTAATTATTTGGGAATTCACATATGGGTAATGAGGTTGGGATTGATTTTAGTGAGGGTCTCACCAAAGCCCAACATGTTGAGCTTGCAAAGCAGTTATCTCGAGATGATAAGCATGCAGGATGGTTGGGGCTAGTTCTAGATCCCGACCTACTGATGAAAATTCATTTGATTCTGACCCAGTGATAGGAGCACAGTCTGACAAGGCTTCAATTTGGACATGGACTCTAGCGCCTAGTGCACCTCATAGTGTCTTTACCTTTCTTTTCTCTCTCTTTACTTTTGCATTGGGGACAATGCAATTATATTTAGTAGGGGTGGGACATTATATTTCATATACAATGGTCTGTATATAATTGATTTGATAGGTCGTATTGATATACTCTATTTCACCTTTGATGTTAATACAGATTTTTTCCTAGCTGGGCTTATTTATTTATGATGACATTGATATGGATTTGTCCCTTGTCGGGCATATTTGTGATTATGTTGGATATTGCCCTTGTTGGGCTTGTATATTCACTTGTTATGATTCAATACCTAATTTTTCTTTTCTTTGTGTTGATTTCATATTTTGGGTGATAACTATAAGAAATTTACACATTGTTCTTTTTGCCTTTTGTAAATACATGTCCAATAAACTCTGAGAGTTCTCCTTGAAACTTGGAATTTTCCAAGGAGCAAATTTTATTTTCTTCTATTCCTTATTTTCACTTTAGTTCATGTTCTTCGTCAAATCGAGTTTTATTTCACCCATGATAGATGATAATGCAAAATTCTAGGTAAAGTACCTAGCATTTTGAGTCTAGAGTCAAGTAGGAGCCGGCAAAAGTTTGAAAAAAATCTCTCAAAAGTCATTGGCAAGCAATTTGATGATTTTGACGAAAAACCAAAAACATAGTTTTATTTTTGAAAATGAGCAAGGAGATTTGTAAGCTCTCTTGAGTTGAGACCATTAAATTCAATTTTTGGCTCTCCCTTTACAAAGATGAGTCTTTGACTCTGAGTATCTTATTGAGTTCATTTTCTCAAATTAGTTGGGAGACTAACTTTCTACTCTATTAGTATGATGGCATATGTGGTAGGTGTTTGGCTAGAACTCGCCCCAAGTGTATTCAAAGCAAAATCTTAGACAAGACTGGTTTAGACAAAACATAGTTATTATGTCACCTACTCTATCCCGCTAATAGGTAAGATAACAAATAGCCCAGAGCAAGATACAATGGGCTAACCTGGTGGAAAATGGCCTAAAAGCCAAAAATTAACAATTTAAAGATTCAAGTAATGATGAAATAGTCATAAGGAGCTACTAGATAGATAGAAACCAACAAATATCCCAAGACACAATAATGTTGATATAAGAGAAACTACCAAAGAACTATAAGTACTAAATAGACTAATACAATCCATCTCAAAAAAAGGAAAGACTAGCCATATATAACTATAAGGAAAAATGATAAATCCGACTCATAGAGCTCACACAATCTCCAAAATCAACCCTTCTCGAATGGCGAATCAGTAGCAACTGATAATGCTCAACTTAAACGTCAATTTAAGTGCAAGTTGGTCATTGTCAATATATTCACCCAACTTTGAGTCAGGGAGGAATCCACAAGGAACAATATGAGTGTAAATTGAATTAGCTCGATGTCAAGGAAACTTGCTAAATTCAAACCTAGAATATCAATATGTAAAAATTGGGGGGTTTGAGTGAGTATTAAAGCTAGCATTTATTTATGGACTTTAAAAGGACTAATTCAGGACTACGAATAATTAGAGTATAATAAATTAGGCATGGATCTTGGGATTATGCTTTCCTAGGGGCAAGTTATGCATGGGAATATGATGATTCAGTACAGATTCTAATCATTGACGATGTGGTAGGCTAGGTTGTAAGTTCTTGAGACTAGTTTGTAACATAGTCTCAAAGATGTCACTCATAGACCCTTTCGAGTACCTAATGAGTATGTCAATTAAAGACACCCAATACCTCAATTAGGCACCCTATTTCTGATATAATACCTAAGATATAGTTAACCACAAAATCATCCTTATGTGTAAGATAGTGAAAATTAGTAAACTATGCCCATAAATTATCTACTATTGCATTGATTTCCATAGCCCTCTTTGAAAGATGATGTGGTTTCCAAAAGTTCACCCAAACCCCTCTTTCAAGGATGGTTTGGGCTTTAAAGAGCTTAGGGTTTTCACCTATAAACCCATTTGGGTATTTGGGGCTTTCACCCATATATCCTAACTAATTTAGTCAAGCAACAGTTGGACCCATCATTAACAAACAAACATATGCACAATTGAATCACAACGCACACACAATTGCACCTTATTCTAGCATAATGCCAAGAGAAAGAACTATGTACACATAAGAGTAATGAGAAATATATACCCAATAATATCCATTGATTAAATTTATGAAAGACTAAGTCAATGTTACTTCGAACTTTGAACTTCAACAAATCTTCAATGTGTAGTAACCCTTCAGGTTATTTTCCATATTTATGCTTACCTTCACCGTTTGAGCTTCCCCAAGTCATTTATGACTTGTTAGGATCGAAGGTTCAGGTACCGGGCAATTTGTTTTATTCCTAGAGGTAATTCTCTATTTAAGTCTTCGTTGGTTCCAACTGGCAACCGGGGGGAAACTTCAGTGAAACAATCTTAGATGCAAATTCTAACTATGCTAGAATATCTAGAATATTAATTTTAGTCTCGGTAAACCTTTGGATCGAGTCCTAATGCACCCGAGCTTATTTCGACCTATTGGTCAGAAAGTTAAAAATAGGAAAAAATAGGTGAGGGACTCATATTTGGTTGAAACAACCTCAAATTGAAAAATCTAACTTTTTCATCACATTCAAAATATTGATTTTATGCTATGGAGACCCTTGGTTTAGATCCCAAGGTTCCCAAACTTATTTTGTGATATTGAGCAGATTTTATGAAAAGTTATGAAACTATAGGTGTGGGTCTCACTTTTTTCCTAAATGATTTTCGGTGAAAGTTTTGATGATTCCAGTGGATTCTAAATATGGTTTACATTTAAAATTCACTATTGGATCATGTTCTTTGGATTCTTGATGAGTTTCGAGGGTTGAAAACTTATTTTTGAGTTTGTTGTCATCTGGTGCAACCGTGATCGCGGCCAACAGTGTGCGATCAAAAGTGGCATGATCGTATCCCATAGAACCATGATTGCAATATCTGAGTATAAAGGCCCCAAGATGCATTTAGGGCATTTCCCCTTCACCATTTAGACCTAAACCCCCCCCCCCCAAAATGAGTGTAATAACTTAAAATTAGTCATAGGGGTGGCTTGGGAGATTAATTATAATCTTGTATTGCGATTATCTTCAAGATTAAGGTAAAAAATTCTTGAATTCATGCTTGAGTTTCTTAGTTTGGACCCAAAACCCCAATTTAGCTTAAGGCTTAATTTTATCCCAAAGTATGCTTAGTTTTCACCCATTCTTTAAGAGTTATGATTCCTTACTTATGTGTATACATTGGGTTGGTCTTGGAATCTAGTTTTTCATATGTAGGACCCACATGCGATTTTGGTGTCATTTTTAGACCTGAAGTACAATAGTGCAATATGGGTATCAATAGTCTCATATTGATGAGCAGATTATGGTTTTGATAGTGTGATGGTATTTTTATAATTATAAAGTGAAGACGAGCATATGGTGCAGAAGAGAGGTTTTGCGATTTGGCCTGAAGGTAGGCTTCTACCTACTTTTTTTCATAGATGATGTATGATATATGTTGCGTGTGAATATCGATGTTAGGCTTTATTATGCGTAGGATAACTTGGCCTTGATATATTGATGTTTGGGGATTAAATGAGGGTTTTGGACCCGTAAGATGGCATGTTTATAACTCTTTTGTATTCTATTTCCTTCCCTCTTTAGTTTAGATTATTTATAGCAAGGATATGATACAATGCTATGTTTGGAATATGTTTTTAGCTTTTGGAGTATGATTTGTATATTTAGCCTTATTGGGCTAGTGCGGTAGTCTTGAAATTGTTAGTTAGGTACAGTTGACTTTATTACACTTATTTCTAGTTGAAGTTGCTATCTTAGGCTTGAATATGTCTTACTTGATATCTAGAAGATAAACTAGATACCTTATCCTAGTTTGGGGCATAGTATGACAAATTATGGAAATTATGGATTAGAAGTGAATCGTTCGGCGCACTTAGGCCTAAGCTTGTGCTAAGTCTTGTGGACTTAGTGTGGATGTTAGACATATATGAGGCTAGTAAACCTTAGAATAAGGTTACTTCATAACTTGGTAACTTGTATCGATGTATCCAATACTCCTTGTGGAAGTGATATTGCGCATTTAGAGATGATATTTCTCCTAGATAAATTATGTGGCCTATAGAGATTCTATTTTCTCTTAGACTTGATGATTTGCCTATAAAGATTTTACTTTCTCTTAGACTTGATAATTGTCCTATAGAGAAGCTACTTCCTCTTAGACTTGATGATTGTCCTATAGAGTTGTTATTTCCTTTAGTCATGATTATTGGATCTAAAGAGACAATGTTCCTCTTGGATATGTAAATTGGCTTAGAGAAGTGATATTTCTCATAGTCATGATGTATGACCTATTGTTATAAGATATCCCATAGATGATTATATGTCTATAAATATTATGCCTCCTAGATGTAAGATGTCTCTTGTGTGAGAGATGATTACATGTCTATCTATATTATGACTCCTATATGTGAGATACCTCTTGTATGAGAGATGATTACATGCTTATTGATATTATGCCTCCTATATGTGAGATGCCTCCCATATGTGAGATGATTAGAGATGTGCTATGACTTAAAAATATGATTATTAATATGAGTCCTAGATATGTGAATGGACCTAAGGTTGTAATTATAATGTTGTGATTATATAAAATAAATTAATAGGCCAAGGGTCGTGTTATAATATTGATTGAATAGCTAAGGAGTGTTTATCATTATAGATTATATGATTATAGTTTATGAATATGAATATGTATATGTTTATATACACATCTCTCCTATATAGTAGGATAGAGGAAGATGTGGTATGATGCTTATTACTCCAATGATTGAATATTGGTAATAGCATGCACAGATTTAGTACGTTCATGATTATTTAACATCATAAATAATGTGATTATAACTGAGATGTGATCTTATGACTGCTCTTCTAATTAGACGATTAAGGAATGTGGTAACTAGTTATCTTTTAGAGGACTATAGCACTTGATGCTCGGTAGCTAATGTATTAGTTAATGAATTTTTCTTAGATGAAACATGGTAGCTAATGATGGTTAGTTAATTAAAGGTGTTAGTTAAAAGATATTTAAGTGATAAGTAGTATGGTGTTGTCTAGTAATTATTAATGGATATAGGATGATCAGTTGATAAAATAAATGATTGATAAATGGCGGTTTTAGTCTGGTGATAAACCTTGACTAGATGATAGATGTTGGCTAATTAATAAATAGTGGTTAGTTGCTATCCCATGAGTAAGGATTATGTGAAGGATAATGTTTAGGCTAATAATCAGAGGTTATGTGATGACTAGTTAACTAGTGATTCTATTATAATTAGTGTTGGTTAACTAATAATGAGTAGTTGGGAAGTATTGACTAGATAGATATTCATTGGTGTTATGTGTATGTTTGTGAGTATTTTAGTGTTTTGGTGTTATGTGTATATTTATGAGTATTTTAGTGTATCTTATTCAGTAATGGTAATTATGATGATATTGATATCCGGAAACACCGGAGGATACTATGTGATGATATTGATACCTAGCAAGGATGGAGGATACTATGGTGATGATATTGGTACCTGGCAAGGCTGGAGGATACTATTAAGATAATGTTGATACCCTAGAAGGCCATAGGATACTATTGTGATGATATTGATACCCGGTAAGGTCGGAGGACACTATTATGATGATATTGATACCAGGAAAGGTCCAAGGATACTATTTTGGTGATATTAATACCCAACAAGGTCGAAAGACACTATTATGATGATATTGATACTCGATAAGGTCGGAGGATATTTTGTGATGATATTGATACCTGGTAAGGACGAAGGATACTATTATGATGATATTAATATCCGACAAGATCGGAGGATACTATTATGATGATGTTGATACCCGGCAATGTTGAAGGATATATTGATGATGTATTGATACCCAGCAAGGTCAAAGGTTGTTTACAATGATGATGGTCCTCATGAGGATATTTATGGTAATTTATGATATTGATTGTGTACTTTGTATTTATTCCAACATGCGCATTACCTATCACTAGTAAGCATCTATGTTTATTAGCTGGTATGGGACGGTTGTATAAATATGGGTAAATAATATGCTTTGTGTTGTTGTATGTTGATTGGACCTTCCAAGCCTGGGGCAGTAGGGGTATGAGTAGGCTCGAGTAGGTATTTAGTTGTCCGGAGCATCCGATTATTCATGTTGTTATTGATATTATTGTTATTATTGTTATGATCATTATTATGGATTTGATCAGGTATCGAGATTTGAGGTATAATTTCAGCCTCTTCTATCTTATGATTGCATTATTGCATAATTATTTCATGTCTAGCCATGTGGATTAGAAACCCCAAGTATGATAGTAGTTAAATCTCGATTCTATTATAATGAGGTCTCAAAATAAGAATATGATGATATAGGTTATGCTTGGAGATGGCCTTGTGTTTATATGTATATAGACTTATACATATATATATAGCTATAAGAAGCTATGGTACTACTGTATATCCCTTCCTTCATTATTTATTTTATATAGTTCTTACTTTGCCTTGTATATTACTATATATCTTTCTTTTGCACTTTATTCTTATACTGACCAGGGATATATGGTATATCATTGACGTACATTGAATGTAGCTAGATAAGATAGTTTACCCTGATACTTTCTTAGTTTAATTATGTTAGACTTTTGGACATGAATAGGATAGTTCCTCCTTACTATCTTGTTGACTTGTCATATGATTTCTTGACTCTCGGGTGTAGTTTTTATTTTGTTTATATACTGCATATATCTACTTTATCTTTAGAGCTTAGTTAGTCGTAGCCTACTGAGCACTAATCATTTAGTACTCATACTACACTTTTGTAGCCTGCAGATCATAGTATGGGTTATCATTGTTAATGTGTGCATCGTGTGGAGCAACCTTGGTTTAGGGACTTAAAATGAGCTCCTGATGTTTGGAGCATTAATTATTTCTCACTTATGTATTAGACTAGTCTCTAAGTTATATTCAGAGATAAGTTGTATCACTGTCTCACTTTTGTACTCTTTTTATATTTGAAACTATTATACTAATACCACAAGGTTTTAGGATTATTCTATATTTTGATCTTTATTTCATATCTTTTTTATTTTTTTCCTTATATTATTGTGTAGTCCTTTACTATTTATTCTGGACTATGAGTTGGATTGCCTATTGGTGGGTTATGGTTGGTCCCATTATGACCTTAGAAGTTGGGTCATGACAAATTAGTAGAAGAGCCTAGGTTTTATTGGTATACTAGTACAAGAGTTAAGTATTAGTGGAGTCCTATGGATCGGTGCGAAGACATCCATAACCTATTTTTAGAAGGTTGCAGTGACATTTTAGGAAATTTACTTCATGACTCCTTATCGTGTGTGAACATTCCTATGAACCTTGAACATATTCTTTGACTCTATTCTATCCCTGAAGGACGATGTTTTATTGTCAACAGATGTAGACAAGACTCCAACATGCATTTTGAGAATTTCAATGCAGCATCAGACTAGAGGGTCAATAATGGATAATGAAGATCTTCAGTAGCATCCAAAAAGGATTTAGGAAAGTCCCCATCAGACTTGCAGAGTGTGGTATGATTTTTCAGGACATGGTGACCATTCTATATTATGAGGGGCAATATCTTAAAGTATTTTAGAATCTTGGTTTGGTTGTGTTATGATGAGACACTGGTGCAGAGAATGCCCCTGGTGTGAGATAGGTGATCAGCTAGAGTTAGCATATATTCACCACCATCCTAGAGTTCCTAAGACAGGTTGTGATTTCAGAAGTTTTGACATAATTTTGCAAATTTTTCTCAGCGTCAGTTGGCCATCCATTTGGGCTCAATTTGTGTTCTCTTCATATTGATGCTTCAGGAATTACTACAACTACAAAGAGACTGACTACTAGTCTAGGGAGTGTCCCTAACATGAGATTCTAGTCATTTACCTTCTTTAGACTAGATCAGGATGTTATGGAATCTTCAGTTAGAAATGGTATGCTTGGCAGCTGAGTTGATGATTTAGTCAGTCGATCTGAGTTGGACTCATTTAGATTTACTTTTCTATACCCGTCAAGCCTGTGACTGTGAATATCACCATAATTGGTGTGCTTTTAGTTCTCGTATTTATCTATTATTATATGTATAGGGGTTTTCATACCCATTGATGATTATATGCCTTGATGAATTTATATCGGTCATTATGTGCCTTCTTGTTGAATTCATGATTATGTTACTACTCTGTGGTTTATTTCTTTTAGTAGCAGATAGAGTTGATCTATATTGATATTTTACCCTATGGGTGTGGTTTTAGGTTTAAGTCCCATTTATCTTGGCACATTAGCCCTATTATGGCCATTGAGTGGCACATGATATTGATATTCATTTTGATAAAGCCTGTTCAGTATGCTGATACTGATATTGCTATTACTATTGCAACCACTATGTGAGGTTATTGATATTACTTGATATTATCACTAGATGTTGTTATGTGGGGAATTTGATTCTCGCTGGGTAGCTATATAGACTAGTGTTATCTAGTTAGACTTTTATTTTCTTATGCAACTATTTGGTGTCTTGAGAAGATATAGCCTGATTTGATGATATCTTTCCCCTAGTGCAGTGAGGTTGACTGTGTTCCCTCTTGGTTAGCTGTATTAGATTGATGTTGGGGATGTCTATTGGTATCAAAGGTAAGTGACCTTCCATGTTTTTTGTGGATTTTGAGTCGAGAGTTTAGTTATGTTGCCTATTTTTGAGTTTGAGATCCTTAGACTTGCCTCCTGGGTTGTGAAGGATTTTATTTTGGCTAACCCTTCTGGTATAACCCTGCTGTGAGATGGACCAATTTAAGGTTCGTTCTTCATTTGTAGATATTTCATTATTTGATAGCAGTTTAGATGTTGATGTTGAGATGTCATGGATTCATCTCATAGGTACGTTGGGCCAGTACCCTTAGGATAGTTTGCCTTGTTATTAGTGTGGAGATTAGATACTTCTTTGTTGTTGTGATGTGGTTTTTCCTTAAGTAGTGTTAGAGAGTTAAAGGCATATGGCCTTTCCTGTGATCACTTCTTAAGTTGGAAAATTAGAAACTCTTTATCCCAAGTTATTGGTCTGGTGATGGTCTCGACTCTGACCTTGGTTTTGAAATTGGTATTTCTTCTTTGATGATGTTGCTCTTGGGTGGATTTTAGAAATCCCCATTTCAGCGTTTGTTCAGCCTAGTGAGGCTTGGTGGAGTGATTTACCTTGATGATATGGGTCTGTGGCTATTTCTTTGCCTAGACTGAGTATTGCATTAGTTAGTTCCCAGCTTAAGCTGTATTTCTCCTTGTTGTTAAATTTTTTGCCTTCACAGGTGAGGTTTTCATCCTTGAGAAGTTTTGAATATATTTGGATAGGTCATACCCTCCAGCGGATATGGAGTGGGTTGTATGCATTTTCAGCCAGTAATTTGTCCTTTGGCCTGATTCCTATTTTGCGACTATATTTTATTCCCTCCAGCCGATAGAGAGTTAGTTGCTTGTGTTATCAGTTAGTGGTTATCCCTGTGGTGATTTTTCTCCCTAGATATATCTTGATTATCTCTTGGTATGATTTATCTCGAATATATCAGATCTGGATACTAGATTCAATTTGAGATAGTTGACAATGATATAGCCTTATTGGCCCGGTTTTGGATTTTGACTTCTTGGAATGGCGATTTGGAAGTATGATAGAATTAGAGCATTAATGCTTACCCATTTTTATTTTTGATTTAGATATTTAAGATTGAGTTGTTCAGCTTTGGTATTGAGATTTCAGCTTGGTGTTGTAGAGCTGTCATACAACTTTCATTGGACTTATTTCAGTTCGGATTTCATTAATAGGCTAGTTGAGCCTACTCTGTGGTTGCCTATTCGGTCTTCTATGATTAGACTAGATTATAGTTGATTAGTGTATAGATGATATCCTATGGGCCTCGTATTGGTTATTTTAGTTTTGACCACGAGTTATAGTTTTCTTTGGGAATTTTGGATGATTTACTCTATGGGAGTAATATTCTTGAGTTGGGTTCAACATGTCTTCAATCTGGGTGGATGAGACATCCTGGAGTAGAATATTCAGTGATGAGTAGTTATACCTTGGATTTTGAGATTTTAGTTTTATTTTCATCCAGACTAGTTAGAGCATTGGCATGAATTGCGTTTCGTGATTATCTCCATTGGTATGCCCAGATAGAGTCGTATGAGCTTATTCTCATGTTTACCTTATGGACTTTAAGTGGAACAGCTTTAGTTCTTTGAGTTCTCCACGATAAGACTGTGTGGACGAGGCTTAAATGATATTCCTCCTGGCTTAGAGTAGATAGTAGGTGCAAAAATGTAAAGGAAGGTTATTTTTTAATTTGGAGTCTATTTTATGACTCGTGTCTTGGTTTGCTTTTGGATTAGATAAGACTTTGTTAATTTATGTGGATATAGAGATGGTATCTGCATGATGTGATTCAGATATGTGTGCATCAGCCTTTTCAGTTCAATTGGAGGCCAGTTAGCAGTTAAGTTGAGTTGGCTATTTTGGAAGTAGAATGAGAGTGCTGGTTGAAAAAGGTATACGTGTGGATAAATCACTTAAAAGTATTTTCTCTCTGCTGAGGTTATCTAGGAAGTCATGCTTGGAGCATACGGTTCCAGTACCTCATCATTTTGAGCTTTTGAGATTGTTTTTGTTCGTTGACTTTTAGGGATAAAAGTCCTTTTAGTAGTGGATATTGTAATGACCCTTTGCTGGTTCGGACACGTGAAGAGGAGAGACATGGATGCCTCGGTTCATAGGTGTGAGAGGCTGGCGTTGGATGGTTTTAGGCGGGGTAGGGGTAGGCCGAAAAAGTACTGGGGAGAGGTGATTAGGCGGGACTTGGAGCAGTTACAGCTCACCGAGGACATGACCCTAGATAGGAAGGTCTGGAGGACGCGAATTAGGGCTGAAGACTAGGGCACGTCTAGGTTGCTAGCGCAGGGAATTTGTTGCTAGGGTTAGTATCCTAATTCTGATTCCGTGTTCCTTGTTTTAGTACGAACCTGGGCATTTTACTCTGTTGCCTTTACTTATGGCTGTCGTCTTTATGTTATGTAATCTTGTAACCCTGTTCGGTGCTTCATTATGTATTTATGTACTATGTATTTGCGCGGTGTCTCGTGTCTTTAGCCGGGGGTCTTTCGGAAACAGCCTTTCTACCTCTTTAGAGGTAGAGGTATGGACAGCGTACATCTTACCCCCCCCAGACCCCACCTGGTGGGAATACACTGGGTTTGTTGTTGTTGTTGTTGTTGTTATATTGTAATGACCCTTTAGGACATTTTCCATATTTATGCTTACCTTCACCGTTTGAGTTTCTCCATAGCTAGCCCAAGTCATTTATGACTTGCTGGGATTGACGGTTTGGTTACCGGGCAATTCGTTTGGTTTTTAGAGCCAATTTCCTATTTTGAAGTCTTTACTGGTTCCAAATGGCCACCGGTCAAAAACTTCAGTGAAATAATCTTGGATTCAAATTTCAACTACGCCAGCTGATCCAGAATATCGATTTTAGTCTGGGTAGACCTTTGGTTTGGGTCCCAATGCACCTGAGCTCATTTTGACCTATTGGTCAGAAAGTTGAAAATTAGAAAGAATGGGTATGGGGCCCATAATTGGTCGAAACAACCTTAGATTGAAAATTCAATTTCTCTATTGCATTCGGGACGTCAATTTAAGGCTAAGGAGACCCTTGGTTCAGGTCCCAAGGCTCCTGGACTTATTTTATGCTATTGAGCAAATTTTATAAAAAGTGATGGAACTATAGGTGTGGGCCCCCAGGTTTTGCCTAAATGCTCTTCAATGAAAGATTTGATGATTCCAATGGATTTAAGATATGGTTTACTCTTAGAATTCACTATTGGATCATGTTCTTTGGATTCCTGATGAGTTTCGAGGGTCAAAAACTTATTTTTGAGTCTGTTGTCATCTAGTGCAACCGAAATTGAGGCTAAGAGTGTGCGTCATGAGTAGCGTGATAGCATCCCTTAGAACCATGATTGCGACATTTGAGTACCTATAGGGGCTATAGAAAGTCCCCAAGACACTTTTAGGGCATTTCCCCTTCACCATTTAGACCTAGAAACCCCAAAATGAGTGTAATAACTCAAAATTGCTCATGGGGGTGGCTTGGGATCTTAATTATCATCTTGTATCACGATTATCTTCAAGATTAAGGTAAGAATTTCTTGAACTCATGCTTGAATTTCTTAGTTTTGACCCAAAACTCCAATTTAGATTAGGGCTTGATTTTAGCCCAAAGTATGCTTAGTTTTCACTCATTGTTTGAGGGTTATGATTCCTTATTCATGTGTGAACATTGGGTTGGTCTCAGAAACTCATTTTGCATATGTGGGACCCACTTGGGGTTTTGGTGTCTTTTTTATACCCGAAGCATAATTGTGCAATATGGATATCAATAGACTCGTATTGTTGAGTAGATTATGGTTTTGATAGTGTGATGGCATTTTGAGTATTGTAAAGTGAAGATAAGTATGTGGTGCATGAAGTGAGGTTTTGCAGTTTGGCCTTAAGGTAGGCTTCTGTCTACTTTTCTTCATAGATGATGTATGAAATATGTTGCATGTGAATATGGATGTTAGGCTTTATTATGAGTAGGATAACTTGGCCTTGATATATTGATGTTTGGGGAATAGATGAGGGTTTTGGACCCGTAAGATGGCATGTTTATAACCCTTTTGTATCCTATTGCCTTCCCTCTTTAGTTTAGATTAGTTATAGTATAGATATGATATAATTCTATTTTTGGAATATGATTTTAGCTTTTGTAGCATGATTTGTATATTTAGCCTTATTGGGCTAGTGTGGTAGTCTTGAAATCGTAAGTTGAGTAGAGTTGACTTGAGTACTATTGTTTCTAGTCAAAGTTGCTATCTTAGGCTTGAAAATGGCTTACTTGACATCCAGAAGTTGAACTAGATACGTTATCCTAGATTAGAAGTGGGATCGTTCGGCCCACTGAGGCCTAAGCTTGTGTTAAGTCTTGTGGACTTAGTGTGGACATTATACATAGATAATGCTAGTAAAGCTTAAAATAAGGTTACTTCATAACTTGGTAACTTGTATTAATGTTCTCAGATTGTGTCTTTTGAGTTATGGTTATGATACTCCTTGTGGAAGTGATATTAGGAATTTAGAGATGATATTCCACCTAGATAAGTTATGTGGCCTATAGAGATGCTATTTCCTCTTAGACATGATGATTGGCCTATAGAGATGTTATTTCCTCTTAGACTTAATGATTGGCTAATAGAGATTCTATTTACTCTTAGACTTGATGAGTGGCCTATAGAGTTGTTATTTCCTTTAGTCATGATTGTTGGACCTATAGAGATGATGTTCCTCTTGGATATGTAAATTGGCCTAGAGAAGTGATATTCCTCGTAGTCTTGATGTATGAGCTATTGGTCTAAGATATCCCATAGACGATTACATGTCTATATATATTATGCCTCCGAGATGTGAGATGCCTCTTGTGTGAGAGATGATTACATACCTATCTATATTATGCCTCCTATATGTGAGATGCCTCTTGTGTGAGAGATGATTACATGCCTATTGATAATATGCCTCCTCTATGTGAGATGCCTCCTATATGTATGATGATTGGAGATTTTCAACGGTTGATAAATACGATTATTCATATGAGTTCTTGATATGTATATGGGCCTAAGTCTTTGATTATCATGTTGTGATTATTTTGGATAAATTAATGGGCCAAGGGTCGTGTTATGATATTGATTGAATAGCCGAGAAGTGTTTATCATTATAGATTATGAGATTATAGTTTTGGAATATGAATATGTATATGTTTGTATACACATCTCTCCGGTATAAGGTGGAGGAAGATGTGGTATGATGTTTATTATTCCAACGATTTAATACTGGTGATGGAATGCATGGATTTACTACATTCATGATTATTTACCATTATAAATGATGTAATTATAGCTGAGATGTGATCTTATGGCTGCTCTAGCTAGACATTTAAGCTATGTGGTAACTAGTTGTCAATTAGGGGACTATATAACTTGATGGCTAGGAATCTAATATATTAGTTTATTAATCTTGCTTAGATGAAATATGGTAGCTAATTATGGTTAGTTAATGAATGGTGTCAGTTAACAAAAGATGGTTAGGTGATGTAATACCCCATACTTCTACCTAGCTTGAAATCGTCTCAAGAATGTTAGAAACTTACTTTAAAAGATGAATCCACTTTTACATACGTGGAATTTTTAAGATTTTCACTTTTTGTCATATAGGAAATTGAATAAGCTTTCCAACAATACCAATTTCGTCCAAATCTGGTATCGGGGTAGAAAGTTATGGCCGTTTTACAAAAAGCAGTCAAAACTGCCCAGGTACGACGATGAGTGCCGACGGACCATCGAGCTAGCAATGGACCATCGCCCAAACCGTCGCAGCTGAAGTAGTGAGACCACCTTCTGCCTAAGGGCGACATCTCAGGCCGACGGACCATCGAGCTAGAGACAAACCATCACCCAAGCCATCGCAGCAGAGATAATAAACCCCTATTCTGCTCAGGTGCGACGGTCAGGACCGACAGGCCGTCGACCCAGCAATGGACCATCATACCCACCATCGCATAGTTATTTCAGTTATTTTAAAGTTGTTTTTAAAAGGGTATTTGGGTCTTTTCCCCCAGTTTTAACCTCAAATTATATCAGACCAAAGGCTCATAAGTTCATTATCCATCTACAACATTAAATTAGGGTTTTCTCTCAAAGATAATCCCTAAGAACAAGATCCAAATAGTTCTTCAAAACACTAAGTGATTCAAGTTCTTCAAGTCCAAGAACTTCAAGAAACTCAAAATCAAGGTATGTCATGTATTGATTCATGGGTACCTTTCACCCATGAACCTCAAGAATCTCTTTTCAAAATCTAAGATTTGTGTATGTATGAATGTCCATGATTTAAATTGAATTGAAATTCATGTTCATGATGTTGTGGAGTTTTGATTCATGTTTTAAATTACATATTCCAATGATTGACCCTAGGATGTATTTATTTGCATAATAATCATGATAAACCCTTAAATTTACATGTTGATTGATGTATCCATGATTATTAGATGTGTTGATGATTGTATAACCAAAGCATGCTCCCCATGTGTTCGATTAAAAGCCTATGTGAAGGAAAAGCGCCATACTAGTATGATAATATGAAATCCCCATTTATGCACAAGTTTATGCTTGCCAAATGTGTGATGAAATGTCTTAGTCAGTAAACTATGGATACATGTGTAACCCTTGTGGTGCGTTAGAACTTCTACTTCATGAAATCTCCAACTTATTGTATTATGGATTGTGATGTTGGTCATGTATTAAAGAAAGTCATGCTTTATCAGTTTTATGCTATTGAGTTCTGGGGGTACTTGTATCCGAAAATTAGTTGTGTGCCTAGAGCCAATGTCATTTTTTCAAGATACTCTCAGTCGATCCATGTTCATAGAAATTCAGTCATTCATGTGACTCAGGAAAACTCAGTAATCTTAGAAATCTCAAAAATTCAGTAATCTCAGTAGTATTTCGTCAATCAATGAAACTCAGTAAATTCAGTTTAGTCTAGTTTAGTTAATCATGTATAGTGTCTAATCAGATGGGAGTAGGAATTTGCACCGAGTGAACCCAAGTATGGTAACACATACTGTCAGATGAGGGTGTGATTCTTAGAAGTCATCCTTGCGTTCCAAAACTATGTAGCCAGCATAGGTTGAGACATCAACCCTGTTAGATGAGGATTGATGAGGTGGATAAGAACTATTAGATGAGGCCCCACCATTCTCTTTTGGGGACAGTGTCAGGTGAGGGTTACCCACAGCTTGTCCTTACCAGTGGCGCAGTATTGACACCCTTCCAATTGGGGTTATAGATTGGACCCCACCTCAACTATATTGCTTTATTTGGGGCATGTCGGTTATATGACTACATCCCACAGTTTCAGTACAGAATCAGGACTACCAGATACAGTCATTCAGTCTCAGTAATAGAACTCAGATTGTTCAACAGGATTCATAACTATCAGATACAATCAACTCAGCATAGTACGAAACTCAGCTAGTTCCATCAGAACCTAGACTGTCAGATACAGTCACTCAGTATCTGTTATTTCAGTTACACAGATATCAGTATCTCAAGTTATCAGTACTCAGACTTAGTAATCATGTTATCACGAACTTAGTTATAGTTATTATGTAGTCATGTATGTATTTTCACATTCATGTTATGTAGTCAGTTAGTGTAGTTCATGCATGTGAACCCTTTTGCATTGAGCCTACCTCACATGCATACCAGTACATTCAAACGCACTGATGTATTTGTGCTATGGTGTTTTATACCACAGGTTCAGAAGCATGAGCTCCAGAGCATCAGTAGCATTCCAGTCTCAGCAGTCAGAGTTAGCAGTGAGTCCTCTTCCTTCGAGGACATGACCATTACTTTATTATCTTATTAATTAATTTATTTTAGTAGTTGGAGTTATTTGGGCACATGTCCCATCAACTCCTTATTCAGACAGTTCATTGATTTAGAGGCTTTTTAGACTATCATGTTCAGCCAGTTTATTTCAGGTTTTGTGTTGGTATTGTGACACCATATCATTTAGAGATTACTTTATCAGTTTTGAACCTTATGGCCTTACAGCCCTTATTTCCGTATTTATACAGTATATTATGCAGTGTTTAGGTACAGATATGAGTCTTGGGTTATCTTGTGGTCCTTCAGGGTCATGAACGCCATGTAAGATTTTGGGTACCAGATTCGGGGCGTTGTAGGTGATAAGTAGTTAGATATTGTCTAGTGATTATTAACGGATATAGGATGATTAGTAGATAAAAATAAATGGTGGATAAATGGCGGTTTTGGTCTAGTGATGAACCTTGACTAGATAATAGATGTTGGCTAATTAATAAATTATGTTTAGTTGTTATCCCATGAGCAAGGATTGTGTGAAGGATAATGTTTAGGCTAATAACTAGAGGTTATGTAATGACTAGTGAACTAGTTAATCTACTATAATAAGTGTTGGTTAAAAAATAATGAATAGTTGGGAAGTATTGACTAGATAGATATTCTTTGGTGATATATGTATGTTTCTGAGTATTTTAGTGTATCTTATTTGGTAATGGTAATTGTGATGATATTGATACCCGGCAAGACCAGAGGATACTATTATGATGATATTGATACCCGACAAGACCGAAGGATACTATTATGATTATATTGATACTTGGAAAGGCTGAAGGATACTATTATGATAATATTATGATAATATTGATAACCGGAAAGCCAGAGGATACTATTGAGATGATATTGATATCCGGCAAGGCCGGAGGATCCTATTATGATAATATTGATACCCAATAAGGCCGTAGGATACTATTGTGATGATATTAATACCCAGAAAGGCCGTAGGACACTATTATGATAATATAGATACTTGGCAAGGTCGGAGAATACTATTGTGATGATATTGATACTCGACAAGGCCGGATGATACTATTATGATGATATTGATAAACGGCTAAACCAAAGGATATTGTTGTGATGATGTTGATACTCGGTATGGCTGGAGAATATATTGATGATGTGTAAATACCCAACAAGGCCGGAGGTTAATTACAATGATGATGGACCTGATGAGGATAGTTATAATGATTTGTAATATTGATTCTGTACTTTGCATTCATTCCTGCATGTGCATTGCCTATCACCAGTATGCACGTATGATATCAGCCAGTATGGGACGATTTCATAGATATGGGTAAAAAAATATGCCTTATGCTGTTGTATATTGATTGGTCCTTCCGATCCTAGGTGATCGGGTATACATAGGCTCGGCTAGGTATTTGGTTGTCCAGAGTAGCCAATTATTCATGTTGTTATTGATATTAGTGAACTAGTTAATCTATTATAATAAGTGTTGGTTAACAAATAATGAATAGTTGGGAAGTATTGACTAGATAGATATTCTTTGGTGATATGTGTATATTTCTAAGTATTTTAGTGTATCTTATTTGGTAATGGTAATTGTGATGATATTGATACCCGAGAAGACCAGAGGATACTATGATGGTGATATTGATACCCGACAAGACCGGAGGATACTATTATGATTATATTGATACTTGGAAAGGCTGAAGGATACTATTATGATAATATTATGATAATATTGATAACCGGAAGGTCGGAGGATACTACTGAGATTATATTGATACCCGTCAAGGCCGGAGGATCTTGTTATGATAATATTGATACCCAATAAGGCTGTAGGATACTATTGTGATAATATTAATACCCGGAAAGGCCATAGGACACTATTATGATAATATTGATACTTGGCAAGGCCGGAGGATACTATTGTGATGATATTGATACTCGGCAAGGCCGGAGGATACTATTATGATGATATTGATAAACGGCAAAACCAAAGGATACTGTTGTGATGATGTTGATACTTGGTATGGCCGAAGAATATATTGATGATGTGTAAATACCCAACAAGGACGGAGGTTAATTATGATGATGATGGACCTGATGAGGATAGTTATGATGATTTGTAATATTGATTCTGTACTTTGCATTCATTCCTGCATGTGCATTGCCTATCACCAGTATGCACCTATGATATCAACCGGTATGGGACGATTTCATAGATATGGGTAAAAAATATGCCTTATGTTGTTGTATATTGATTGGTCCTTCCGAGCCTAGGCGGTAGGGTATGCATAGGCTCGGCTAAGTATTTGGTTGTCCGGAGTAGCCGATTATTTATGTTGTTATTGATATTGTTTTTATCATTGTTATAATCATTATTATTGATAGCTAATGACAGGTAGGTCTTTGATCCAGTATTGAGATTTGAGGTATGTCTTTAGCCTCGCCTATGTTATGATTACACTTTTATGTACGATTATTTCATGTCTAGCCATGTGCATTAGAAACCTCGAGTATGATAGTATGTAAATCCCGATTCTATTATAATGAGGTCACAAAATGAGAATATGATATATAGGTTATGCTTTGAGATGACCTCATGTTTATATGTATATATACCTATATATATATAGCTATATAAAGCTATGGTACTACCGTATTTCCCTTCCTTCGTTGTTCATTTTGTATAGTCATTACTTTGTCTTGTGTATTACTATATATCTTTCTTTTACTCTTTATTCATATATTGACCTAGGATATATGGTATATCATTCACGTATATTGAATGTAGCTAGAATAAGATAGTTCACCCTAATACTTCCTTAGTTTTATTATGTTAGACTCTTGGACAAGAATAAGATAGTTTCTCCTTACTATCTCATTGACTTGTCATATGATTTCTAGAATCTTGGTGTAGTTTCTATTCTGTTTATATGTTGTATATATCTGCTTTATCTTTGGAGCTCAGTTGGCAGTAGCCTACTTAGTACCATTGGTTTAGTACTCATACTATACTTCTGCAGCCTGCAGATCATAGTACGAGTTATTGTTGTTGATATGCGCATCGTGTAGAGCATCCCTGGTTCAGAGACTTAGAGTGAGCTCCTGACGTTCAAAGCATTTTTTTATCTCTCTCTTATATATTAGACTAGTCTATAAGTTGTATTCGGAGATAAGTTGTATCATTGTATTTCTCTTGATATTTCACTTCTGTTCACTTTTTATATTATAAGCTCTTATATTGATACCACCAACTTTTGGGATTCCTCTATTTATTGATATTTATTTCATACATTCTACATTTTTTTTCTTATATTATTGAGTAGTCCATTACTAGACGTTATAGACTGCGGGTTGGCTTGCCTACTGGTGGGTTATGGTAGGTGCCATCATGACATGAGAAGTTGGGTTGTGACAAAATGGGAGTTAGCTAGTCCTTCACTTGAAAGCTACTCCAATGTACGCTTCACCAAAAATTAATACAATAATTATCCTCCAAAATAGAAACTAAGAAGTAGACAAGGTTCCAATAATTGGTAATGGATTCATTGTCCCAACTAGATAGGGTTTGAGTCTTTTAAGGTAAAATTTGGGAACAGTTGTGTGCATTTACATCTTTTCCCTTGACTGTTTTTCCACTAATCCACGATCGTGGAAGTTGTCCGTGTTCGCAAAAATTGCTACCGCGGTTAGACCCACTTGATCGCGGTATGTAGACCTGTTTTACTAACTGCAATCTCAGTCCTCAGACCGCAATCGTGGTAACTGGGGCTATGTTCTACTCTAGGTCTTCAAATTGCAGTTCTTTCCTTCTTTTGATCTTTTTCATCTTGCATCAACATATTTTATCTCATTACCTATGTTCCTGCAAAATGTGGATATTAGTGCATTTAACCACTCTCTACTCCCTCGGGGTAGTTGTATGGACTGCGTACATTTTACCCTTCCCAGACCCCACTATGTAGGAATATACTGGGTTTGTTGTTGTTGTGCATTTAATCACAAATATCTCACTTATTCATTTAAAACATGGTAATGTGCAAGAATGTTGAGTGCGAATGGGTGGTAAATTCACCAATCATCAACACCCCCAACTTACAGTTTTGCTTGTCCTGAAGCCACATTACCTCTTTACCATGATACAATGCACATTTATGCCCACTTAAGATGGCCTAATGATCACAATGACATAAAGCATAGTTATTACCTCAAGTAGCTCTTCAAACATTAGAAAAGCTATTCTCCCGAAACCCCTCAACATAAAATGCAATAAGGATGCAAAAGACTTCAAAGAGCAACCATGCAATAATCACTGATACTCTAGAAGTGACTCACTTTTCTAACCTCAACTACACTATACGCTTTTTTCCTATTTTCTCGAAATATGATAAAATCACCAGCCTCAACTTGTTTATATGACTCCTCACAAGAAGAAAAATTCCACACACCAAGCTACCAAATATGCAACAAGGAATTTAAGTGGAAAACTCTCTCCCTCACAAGAACTCTCCATGTTATCAAGTGCCATACCATAGGCTTGCCCCTATTTTCAATCGTCACTACAGTGAAAGTAAATAGTTGGAGATCTCGCAAGGCTTTTTGAGCTTGTAAATTAGGTTTGGGGTAGGGTAGGATATCATTTAGGAACAACAAGGCTATACCCTTCTTGAACATCTACATCACACAATTTAATCCAACTCTTAACTATGGGCCACTTCTTTCTCTCTTACAAATGCCTACTTTTATTACCTTAGTTCACCCCTTTTCTTGTATTTGGTTTTTTCTTCTTGCAATTCCTTCCTTTGTTGGGTCCTTTCTTTTCCTTAATAATTTTCTATCAATGCTTAAGCTTATAGGCATTTAGTTACAACTTCATGGCCAAAAGTTACTTCCTTTAATCTTCACCACCCCCAACTTAGGCTTTTAGCCTCAAGTAACATTTTTAGGTTCAAGGAGGTTATGGTTGAAAAGAGGGATAAAAATTGAATGGCTCGCGGCTTGTAATGTGTTTGTCAAAGAAAGGTCCAAAGACTCAAAGTGGGTGACTAGGGATAACATCTATGCATAGGTAAGCATTTTAGGATAAGTAGGGTTCCAAAGTCACAAAGAGGGCCTAAGATCATCTCAGCAACCTTATACAATAAAATTATTCTTGAGATACTAATGGGGCAAGTTATAGATGACACAAATATAAATGAGATATAGAAAAATACACTCACCGCATGTGGCATGTAGACTTTCCAAGGAGGCTTAATTGCCCCTCACGTTAGAGAAAAACATGGAGTATCTAATTATATTTACATGCCAAAAATTTTGGAGTCACAAAAAGAGAAAAAGTTTTGTAACAAGGTTTCCAACGTCCATGTCCTTGAATTTTGAAAAATTTTGAATGGAGGGGGTGTTTTCTTTGCATTTGCACCATGCACAATTTGCTAACCATGACAACAACCCAACCCTTTGTCTCACATTTTGACTTCATATAGGAAAACCAACCATATAGCTACTCAGACTTCGCCAATGGCATGAGTGCGATCCCAAATCCACAATGCCACAAGTACTCAGACTTTCCTTGTATTTGTGATCACGATGCCATATGTACTCAGACTATCCCTACATCCATGGATCCAAAAAACGAATATGATGCATTTCCCTTAAGAATGTCGTCAATCAATCTATCATAGGGAAAAGCACGTCAGACACACCATAATCAAAATAAACCCAAACTAAAGCAGAAAATCTAAAATCAAAAGACTAATCCATAAAACGTGGGGACCATCAGAGTAACCCAAATGTAGTAATCCGGAAACAAAATAAAAATCATCCAAAATGTCATCAAACATCCATAAATACAAAAATAATACACATCCAGGGACTGGCACCCCCAATTAAGAATCTAGCAGTGTCCCCACTATATAATCAATATAGCAAAAGTAAAGAATGCTCCCTGAATCTACATCAAGAGTTTCTCTCTCCTGCTGACTCTGAACCATTGACACCAGTATCAAACCCTAACCATTCAGTACGGGGCCATCATCACTCTCTACTGTGGGAGAAGCTAGGCCCTTGACCCCCTTTCATATCTTGCAGAAGAACTTATCTCTGTTTTTCTCCATCTGCTTAATATTTTCGTATGAGTCTCGAATCTCCCTATGAGAATCCACCAATGCTAAGTATGCCCTCTCTAGCCTAGCAACTATGGGTTCCTATTTTTGCTGCTCCTCCTTGTACTTCTCATAGTCTGAGCGGGACATATAAGAATGATTCCTGGTGAAGGACTCTCCCGGCCCCTGAGGCAATCTTGATACCAGCTTCTTGATAACTCTAATATCAACACTAATATTTTCCAAACACCCGGCGATGGATGGTCTACATGACTCTGACTCCTCAACTGTCGACTTGCCCAAGTTGATCTTTCTATTTTTGCTCTTACCAGGTGAATCCTTACCTCAAATTTTAGTTGGGTAAATTGGGGTTCCAGGGTGCACCAATATGTTATTTAGGTATTCCACAACCACTACTCTCCTGCACATCTCAATAATAAAATAAGGGAATACAAGATGCGTACCACCATAGTTCCTGTAGAACTTCGTGTCAAAAATGACCAAACGACCAACATTCTGAGAAATGTTGTCCAGTATCTAGTCAACCATATGGGCACACATATCAGTAACTACAGTCAAGAGTGTACAAGGAGAGATCCAGTTGCAAATGATGTTCAGCCATATTCGGGCCTCGGCTGTGAAGTTATTCGTAGATATACCCTTTATGTAGCAGCCCAAGAGACCTCCTTCACCGGGCACATCTTCTCTACCATCCAGCTACTCGAATCACAACCCTTTGCCTCAAAATCATCCATATCTGCATTTAAGAGCCCATAGATCATTTATCTGCTCCACCCCAAAATGAACATTTACCCCCTGAATCCTGATAACTAGGTTTGTGAATGATACTACGCTAAGATTAGCGTATAACTCACACACCCACTGCTTGTTTTTCATGCAGGGGTCCAGGGCAAAACAACTCCATCCAATGGCCATGAGTCAAGCATGAAATGCCAAAAACTTTTATGGCACTTTCTCTAAGAATATACTTTTTTTGGGGAGCAGCTTAGTCCTTGGGAGCTCATCATAATATTGGTTGTGGCACTCAGGGGTCATGAACTGGACTTGATTGTAGTTCTCCATGATGGAAATCTGCAAAATATGAGGACAACACAAAATCATTCATCACCAACATTTTCATGATTAAATCTCACTATAGTGTCAACTAAAGGTCATAGGATGAGTACTTGGTAGTGTGTGAACAAAAATTTGAATTGCAGGAATTTTGGCCCAAGTTAAAAATAGGTCACAGTTATAGCGATCGCGGAAGCTTATCTGTGGTTCTGCCTGCCGTGATCGCGACTGTCGTGATCGCGGTACCTGAGACCAGACCATGCCAATTTTTCACTAGTTCAAAAAACTATTTTTGGGGCCAAAATACGTTATAAAATTAGAATCAATCATTAAAAACATGAAACATTCGTTCTAAGTGCTTGATCATTCCCCCTGAATATGAAAGTACTTAGTTAATAACTCATTTGGGCAATTGAATGGGCATGAGTTGTGCGCCCTAGATTTTGCTAAATTTCACAAAACTTTGGGTACTCTAGACTTCCCCGCATACGAGAACACCATATCTAACACCTAATTTCCCACACAAGCATGATTTAACAACCATTAAGCAATGAAAAAATAAATTTTAGGCCAGACCTAGTTCATGCACCCTACGGCTTTTTCATAACAATTAAGAACATGAGCTTGAAGAACTTACCGAATGAGTGATGCAGAGAGCATGCAAATATGTATTTGAAATGTTTCAAAGATTTCCACAAATGGGTGGGGGAAATGGAAGATCGATGGTCTTTTAAAGCTGGTCCAACCGCGATCGCGGACACGCGGGTGACCGCAATCACAGCTTAGCCCCGTGATCGCAGTAATAGAGGGCATTTCTACACCTCTGTTTCCCCTGATCAATACATCATGCAAACATCCCATATTTTCTCTTTTCGATTCATTATACACCAAAGTTCCACAAATTCATGAATTAATCAATGTCCTATTTAAAATCTACACTATCAAATTTAAAAAGGGAGGATATGGTCCACTTTTCATTTATGATGGGGTACCTCCCATCGAGCGCTTAGTTTAACATCGTGGTACAACACCTCTTTAACTACCTTTTTGTTCTTTGACTTAGAATATTTGAATCATTGTCCCAACTTTTACTCACTATGTATTGAGCGGCAGAGGGATAAAGATTCAGATCTTCCAAGATAAAACACAATAGGTAAGAGTACATGACGAGGAAATTTCTATCTCGCCACTTGGAAGACTTGAACCTTTTACATAATTTCATATCAAATTTATGATTTAGCTCCTTGGGTAATGGTGGGAACATCAATAGGCCACCAGTTGAACATCGAAAATTGAGTTTCCTAGCCGTCAAGTTTGGGGCTCCCATGTGCTCTTTTGGAATGTCAAACTCCAAAATATAGGGATGTTGCTCCTTCTCCCTATAATCCTTTATTTTCTTAGGTAGATGGACTTTTATCACATCCTCTAAGTGCAATGTTGAAAAATGATTTGAGTAAGGGTTATCCCTTAATTCCAGAATTACATCCTTATTAGCATCTTTACCCCAAAATGGACTAGAGTCGTCATAACAAATTTGCTTGGCCTCTTATTTTAATTTTAGTGCCAATTCCTCTATTTTGGCATCTTCAACTTTGTTTGCTTCAGTTGGTTGGGAAATCACCAAGGATTCTTCACTAACAAGCTCATCATTAACCACATAGCTTTGTTTCTCTTCTTGATTAACCTCCTCTTAGGAAGTGGTCAAGGTGATGGTATTTACAAGATTTGTTTCCTTGCCTATTTCCTATATATTGGCAATATCCCTTCCAAATGATTTATTGGATTGATGCATTTTGTGCACATTCTCCCCTATTGTAGTTACCCAATCCAAAATAGTTTGAAGCATTGCTTCAAACCTATTATACTCGGCATGTTGTTCTTCCTTGATATCATCATGAGACCTATCACACTTATAAGAAGAACTAGCATTTGAGTTAGTATAATAAGGGAAGGGAGCATTTGGAAAATCACTCTAATGTCCATCGCGACCACTACATAAAGAACAATTGTACTCCCAATATAATCAAGACGGTGATTCCATCTCTCTCCGGGGAGTATATCGATATTCTCTTCAAAAGTGGAGTCCATAACAATATGGACATGGATCATCAAGATAGGATTTACAATTACCAAAATCATATTTATCCCAAGATGAAACAAAGAAAATTAAAAAATGACAATAATCTACCTAACATAAAGAAAACAAAGGAGAATCACAAAAAAATATTTAATAGTTTGGATTTAAGAAAATAAGCTAACATTTCAAACTAACTCAATACGCCAAAATTGTTCCCCAGTAACGGCGCCATTTTTTATAACGCTCAACGTACACATCAATTTAAGTCCAAGGAGGTCGTCATCAATATATTTACCCAACATTGGATTGGGGTCAAATCCACGAGGAACAATCTGAGTGGCAATCGAATTAGATCGAAGTAAAGGAAACTTGCTAAATTCAAACCTAGAATACAAATATGTAAAAATTGGGGTAATTGAGTGAGTATCAAAGCTAGTGTTTATTTACGGACTTTTAAAGGACTAATTCAGGGCTACAAATAATTAGAATATAATCAATTAGGCACAGATCTTGGGATTATGCATTCCTAGGGGCAAGTTATGCATGGGAATATGACAATTCGGTACAAATTCTACTTGTTGATGATGTGGTAGGCTAGGTTAAAAGTCCTTGAGACTAGCTTGTCACCATAGTCTCAAATATGTCACCCATACACCCTTTTGAGTACCTAATGAGTGTGTCAACTAAAGCTACACAAAACCTCAATTAGGCACCCCTATTTCTAGGATGATACCCAAGATATAGTCAACCTCACAGTCACCCTTATGTCTAAGATAGTGAAAATTAGTAAACTATGCTCATAAGTTTTCTACTATTGCCTTGGTTCCCATAGCCCTCTTTCAAGGATGACATGGTTTCCAAAAATTCACCCAAACCCCTGTTTCAAGGATGGTTTAGGCTTTAAAGATCTTAGGGTTTTCACCCATAAACCCATTTGGGTATTTGGGGCTTTCACCCATAAATCCCAACCAATTTAGTCAAGCAACATTAGAACCCATCATCAACAAACTAACATATGGACAATTAAATCACAACCCACACACAATTGCACCCTATTCTAGCATAATCCCAAGAGGAAGAACAAACTACAAATAAGAGTAATGAGCAAGATATACCCAAGAATCTTTATTGATTAGATTTATGAAAGACTAAGTGAATGTTACTTCAAACTTTGAACTTTAATAAATATTCAATGGGAGTTAGCTAATCCTTTACTTGGAAGCTACTCCAATGTATTCTTCACCCAAAATTAATACAATAACTATCCTCAAAAAATGGAAACTAAGAAGTAGACAAGGTTCCAATAATTGGGAATGGATTTATTGTCCTAAAGAGATAGAGGTTGAGACTCTTAAGGGAAAATTTAGGAACATCTGTGTGCATTTACATCCTTTCCCTTGGCTATTTTTTCCGCTAAGTCATGATCGCAGGAGTTGTCCACGTTCAGGGCTACTGCGGCTGCTGTCAGACCCACATGATTGCAGTATGTTGTCCTGCTTGACTGATTGCGATCACAGTCCTCAGACCACAATCGCGGTAACTGGGGCTATGTTCTGCTCCAGGTCTTCAAACTGCACTTCTTCCTTGATTTTGATCTTTTTCATCCCTCATCCACATATTTTCATCTCATTACCTATGTTCCTATAAAATGTGGATATTAGTGTATTTAATCACAAATATGTCTCACTTATTCATTCAAAACATGGTAATATGCATGAATGTTGAGTGTGAATGAGTAGTAAATTCACCACTCATCAGTAACTAGTACTTGGATTTACACCAAAAAGGTAAAGAAATATAGTATGAGTACCAAAACCATGGTACTTAGTAGGCATCATCGGTTGAATAAGATAAATCAAGATATAAATACGATAAGATACAAGATAACATAAGCTAATTGAAAATAAAAAATTGAACCTGAAATTAAGCTCCAGCACTGTTGTATATACATAAGTAGATATGTGCAAGATAATAACATAAAGATCATACCATTAGAACTACAAGATTTGACCCCATATGCTAATAAGTGAGGAAAAGTAAATAACCCAACGCAGGCTCCCATAATCCTGGAGGATACAATCAAGGAAACTATCTAATAACCAAAGTTTACCAACGGACATGCCATAACAAAGAAATCACCCATCCCAAATTACATCATGAACAATCCTCAATGTCGTACTCAAACCGAAACTCAATGGCATTATCATTACTATCATTAATTTAGTCGAACTAGAATCGAAACTTATATTATCAAAATATCATTAAACATTGCCAGACTTGAACTAGAACTCATAATTATAAACTGCATAAATGAACCATATTAGTAATCCATAATCTAAAACCAATATATTATACCAAGATATCATAGCTATAGACTATCCCTTTACTCATAATTATAAAGTGGATAAGGAATTATATACGTAGGTTTCATCCGTAACAAAGTCTATAAGTTGTATTATTAGCTATATCCGGAGAACATATCAATACTAATATTCATAAGCAATATTACTAAGCATATCTGGAATTCATACTAATATCCATATCCATAGGACATTCATCTAATCTATAGGCCGTTAATAGTATCTATATACCACGTCATCCCTATAGCCCCATTATATCCACAAGCCATTTCATACGTCTATAGGCCATGTTCTATCTATGAGCTGAATCATAATTATGAGCCACATAACATCCATAAACCATATTATATACATAATCCATATCATATCTATAAGCCACATTTTATCTATACAATCCATATCATACCCATGAGCTATATTATACATCTACATAAACCATATAATACCCATGAACTATATTATATTTCTGCATAATCCATATCATAGCCATGAGCCATTACATTTTAATCATACCGATATCTATAGCCTTAAGCATATCAAACCATATTATTAATCATATTTGGAAGCCATACCCGTAATCATATGCATGTCATAAATCATACATATAAATTTCACCATTAATCATACATAGAAGCAATATCATTATAGATACTCGAAAATTGCATCCATCTTTCCACACTAAACTTACTCAAAAATTATATTCAACCCTCTCAAGTATCAACCTATTATTAATAAGAGTATATCATACACAAATGAGTGTACAAAGTTATAACCTGTCATGATGGTGCCTACTCTATTCTGCCAACAGGTAAGCTGAAACATATCTCGGAGCTAGATGCAATGGGATAACATGGTAAAAATGGCCTAAAAGTTAAAAATCAACAATTTAATGATTTATGTAATGATGAAAGAGTCATAAATATCTACTAGATAGATATCCGTACACTCAATAATGTCAATACAAGAGCAACTACCAATGAACTATGAGTACTGAATATATAAATACAATCTGTCTCGAATATGAAAGACTAGACATAGATAACTAGAAGGAAAAAGGGTAACTCTAACTCCAAGAGTTCACCCAATCTCCAAAATTATCTCTGCACAAACTGTGAATCAGCGGCAGCAACTAGTACTAAAATCCATGCTAAAATGGTACAGAAGTGTAGTATGAGTACCAAAACCATGGGCACTCAGTAGGCATCATCAGCTGAGTGAGCTAAATCATGATATAAATATGATAAGATACAAGATAACATAAGCTAAGTCAAGATAAAAGGAAAAACCTTAAATTAAGCTCCAACACTGTTGTACATACTTAAACAGATATGTACAAAATAATAACATAAGGATCATACCATTACAACTACAAGAAATAGCCCTCATAAGTCAATAAGTGCATAAAATAAAATAACCTAATATAGGCTCCCCTAATCCTAGAGGATATAATTAATGAAACTAACTACCGAATAACCAAAGTTTACCAACCAACATGCCATAACAAAGAAACCACCCATCCCCTATTATATCATGAACAATCCTCAATGTCGGACTCTATCTAGAACTCAATGGCATTATCATTATTATCATCAATTTAGCCAAACTTGAACCAGAACTTATATCATCAATATCATTGGAAATTGTCGAACTTGAATCAAAACTCATAATTATAAACTGCATAAATGAACCATATTAGTGAGCCATTTCAATAATCTAAACCCAATAAATTATACCAAGAAATCATAGATATAGACTATCCCTTTACTCATAGTTATAAAGCAGACAAGGAATCGTATTCGCAGGTCTCATCTGTAATCATGTCTATAAGCCATATTACTAGCCATATCCAGAGAACATATCAATAGTAATATTCATAAACTATGTTACTAAGCATATCAATAAGTCATATTAATAACCATATTAATAGGCCACCCATCTCATCTATAGGTCGTTAATCATATATATATGCCAAATCATCCCTATGAGCCACTTTATATCCATAAGCCATTTCTTATGTCTATAAGCCACGTGCTATCTATGAGACGAATCATAGTTATGAGTTGTATAACATCCATGAACCATATTATATATGTATATGTATATATATAAGCCATATCATATATATAAACCGTATTTTATCTATACAAGTAATATCGTACCCATGAGCCATATTACATCTCTACATAAGCCATGTAATACCCATGAGCCATATTATATATCTGCATAAGTCGTATCATACCCATGAGCCATTACCCCTTAATCATACCGATATCTATAGACAAGCATATCAAACTATGTTATTAATCATATTCGGAAGCATACCCGTAATCATATGTATAAGTCATAAATCATACTTATAAATTTCACCATTATTCACACATAAGGGCAATATCATTGGAAATACTCAAAATTTACCGTCATCCTTCCATACCCAACTAACATACTCAATAATTATATTTAAACCTCTCAAGTATCAACCTACCAGTAATAAGAGTATATCATATGGAAATGGATCTACAAGATTATCATATTCAAATAACCCTAAGGTGGGCTGAATAGTCCCACTTCTAATCCCCAAAGATTCTCTTAGGAAATTTCTACCCTAAACTATGCTAATGTATCTAAGATAATTCCTAGATGTCAATCAATCCATAATTAGCCCTAGGATATTAGGCCTCTCCAAACATGACTAAGGCAATCCTTCCTAGAACAATAGCAACTAGGGTAATTTCCTTAACTTAAGTAATTAAGAACAATTCTACCTTAACATGAGTAACTAGGGCAATTTCTCTTACCTTGAGAAATTAAGGCATTTCCATTCTAAATATATACCGTGAAGCCCAATTTACCCAATCCATGATTAAATATGCTACTACTCTGAATTTAAAGTTTCAAGGTAGCTTAAGGGTCCAATTAACTCCAATGTCCTCATTCGAACTTACAACACCTAAATACAATGCCATATCTAGCATAATATTATAATTATAGTGTAAGATAACTCAATTTATGAATTAGGTAAGCCGAGCCTACCTGGGCGCTGAAGAATCTGCTAAATCACCGATTTTTCCTTTCGAGAAGCTTTCGCAAGGTGCCATGCTAGCAAAATCAAAGTTTACTCATCAAAATGAGAAAAATGACATCCATATTAAACTACTGTTCTTCGGGTCTAAAATTAAGTAAAAATCCCACATGTGGCCTATTTATGAAAATTGCATTTTTGAAACCAACTCAACGTCCATTTACACTTTATGAATGTTTACCCTTAAAAATGGGTGAATTTTCGAGCTATATTGGTACTAAATCAAGTCACCAAGATTTTGGGATTTTTAGATAAGAATGGAGAATTCAACCATTAAAATAAAGAAATCTTACCACAAATTTAAAGGAGAATCGCTTAATAAATCCTTTTCCAAGCTATAAAATCACCTACCAAGTTATCATTAAGCTCTCCCACCTTTTAGGGTATAATATCTTGGATATGGATGAGATATGGGGAAAAGGGGGATAAAAGGGGTATTTATACCCTTTCCAAGTACATGGGTATCACATACGCGACCTGCCGATCGCATACGAGATATCTGGCTAAGGGTGCAGAAGTCGCTTATGCGACATTAGTATCGCATACACAATACTTTCCTTCCTGACAGAGGTGTATCTTACAAAACTAAAAATGTCATTTACAAGATACTTGCTGGTGTCCGACAAATTGCATAAGCGATCAGAGGCTTGTAGATACGAGTGCACCAGCACCAGCTGAGACTTAGAAATTTCCAATCCTCCTCCAACCCCTCGGTATTCATATGGAATCTCGTATATGCAAATAGACTATTCTACCCTATCAAATTTGATGTGTCAAACTAAATAGCGTGATCGAAATTTCCATCCAAGGTCATTTCGAAAAAAAGTAGGTCCCACACGTATTTGTCATTTTTTGTAACTTTCGACCAATAGCTTAAAATGAGCTCAAGTGCCTTAGGACTTAGACCAAGGGTCCACTTAGCCTAAAATTGACATTTTAAAGTCTTTAGGACAGTCTGAATTAGCATACAAGGTCATTCGACTAAAGTTTTTTCTCGATAGTCAATTTGAACTAGCGGTGAGTTTAAAATAGGAAATTGGCTCTAAAAAATAAAAATATTGCTCGGTAACCAAACTATCAGTTCCAGCAAGTCATAAATGCATTGGAAAAGCTCTAAATGGTAAAAATAAGCAAAAATGCAAAAAATGCCTGAAGGGTCATTACAAATTATTTCCTAGTCAACCCTTTTGAGCCTTTGCCACATTTTCTTTCTTTTTCTAATGATAACCATACTATGACACCTAGAGCCTTTTTGAAAATCTCTCTCGTAGAACATAAACTCCTTGAATACATCACATATTCTAGAATAAAAAATATAAGTAAAAGCCTAAGTTTGGGGGGAGCATAATTGTAAGGTTGATAAAGGGGTGATTCAAATTCTTAGTTTGGGGGGGAAATGTGATATGCTAGAATGAGTCACGAAAAGTGTGTGCTTGATGGTTTAATCATGTGATTTTGAGATAAGATATATGCTCAAAAATAAAGTCAAATATCTGAGTACATATAACTTGAAGTGAAATTAGAAATATGATGGGACTATGGATGGCTAAAAGTTAGAACATCTCTTGAAAGAACCAAAGAAGTAGATGAAGAAAGTGGTGTGTTAAATTTGTTTGGCAAGGAAGAAGCTAGAGGTTAGGGAAAAAATTGAAGGAGAATAAGGTGGAAATCAACTATAAGTTGGCTCGTATCGCATTGTAAATCAAGCAAGAAAGTAAAATTGGGGGGTTTGTTTGAACACTTTTAGACTTAACAATTTTATCGTAGTGAAAATGCAATTTCGAAGCTAAAAATGAATAAAATTGGACCAAATGTGGAATAAGACTTGGGGTTATACTTTACTAAGTGTGGGTTCATGCATAGGTAATTGAAAATTTGTCTAAATTTAGATAAAAGTCATGGGTAGGCTAGACTATAGGTATTTAGTGTCAGTTTGTCAATCAAAGACTAAAAACTCACAAACGGGTTCTTTTGAACACCTCATAAGTGTAGCTATTTGAGCAATCAATGGCCTCAATTAGTATCCTTATATCTAAGAGATACTATTAAATGATGTAAATCAGGTTATTATTTACAGTAATTCCTTACCCTCATCCCCTTTGTCAAAGATAATAAGGATTCAAGGGTAACTAAAATTTGCAACAACTAATTGTCAACTAAAACATAGAGTGGGAGTAAAACCCATGTAAATTAGATAATTAGGAAGACAAATAACAATATCCAAACAATAATCAACTTATTCAAGCATAACCCTAAGCAAAGAAATTAGTTACTCATAGAGAGAGAAAGAGGAGATTCACCTAAATTCTCTGCATATTGTTCTATTGAATCACAATCTAATACAATATTGAAAATCCGAATTCAATAAAAATTGAGATAAAATCTCTAATTCCACACTTGGAGTCTTACTCTAATGTTTCAAGCTATAGAATGTACAAGGATGGAGGTTTAGAGCTAAAAACCCCTATTTAGACCCCCAAATTCATGCCTTGTAGAAATTACATAAATGCCACTGTACTGGTAACCTGCTGACGTGCGTGACCTACGAGCGTAGGTCACCTTCGCAAGTCACACTGGATGCTTAAATTGATCCACCTACACCGTAAGTCAAGCATGTGTGTGCGCATGTGGCTCCCGACTTGCCCAAATGAACTTTTAAGCCTTTTTTTCTTCACTTTTCATACTCCAATTGACTCATATAACTAAATTAACTTCATTTTCAACCTTTACCTGCACATTATAACATATGAATTACCTCAAATGAATAGAAAACATGAAAATTCAAGCCTAAAACATGTTAACAAGTCATTAAATTGATGACTTATCAACCCCCAACTCAAACTGTTGCTTGTCCTCAAGCAACCAAGAATATTCACACAGAGATAGGGGATTAATGACTCCAAACATAACTTCAAAACCATCAAAAATAAAGCTAAGCTTGATATCTTGGCTAACAAAGTTCAAAAAGTTCCCTTAAACATGTCATGGCAACAAGTAAACCAAAAATATTCAAAGTGCACATTTCTATGAAGCAAGGATGCAAGATATTATCAAATGAAACTTTCAAATAAAAATTCTTATCAAGGTGTGACACAAAATCTTCAAAGATATCTCAATTTTCAATATGCAACTTATCTTGCTCATTTACCCTAATTGGGATTAAGACATCACCATCCAGCCCAAAGTATCGATGCCACTCATATGAAAGAGTTAGTTTCATACACAAAAGACATTTTAATTCTCAAGGAAGCACAAATATTGAAAGAATTTATACTAACTATCACAAAGAAATTCAAGTATAACGAATAAAACCGTAGGCTTACCCTTTCTATTAGTCACATTAATATAGACTTAGCAAGTTTGAAATCATAAGGTCTTGTGGGTGTAGATGAAGGTTAAGGTGCGAGAAGGAATGTATGTATTAAATGACAAAAACACCTCCCTAAACACAATCACTTATCACCTTCTATCCCCAATTCTTTCAAATTTCTATCTTATTCTCCTTCAATTCTTTTCCTTGTTTCCCTTAACCTTTAGCTTCTTCCTTGCAAAAAAAAATTAACACACTACTTTTTTCATGCACTTCTTTGATTTGCTCAAGAGATGTTCTAACATTTAGCCATCCATGACCCTTTCTTTGTCTAATTTCACTTCAAGTTCTATGGGCTAGGCTATTTGGCTTTGTTTTCAAGCACATCTCGTATCTCATAAGAACATAATTAGACCACCAAGCATACACCTTTCTTGACTCATTCTAGCACATCACCCCCCCCCCCAAAACTAAGAAGTTGAATCACCTCTTTACAAACCTTACAATTATACACCCCCAAAACTTAGGCTTTCGCCTACATTTTCTTACTCTAGAATCATGTGATGTATTTAAGGAGGTTATGTTCCAAAAGAAAGATTCTCAAAAATGATCTAGGTGCCATATTATAATTATCACTAAAAGAAGAAATAAAAATGGGAAAAGGCTCAAAAAAATGAGCAAAGGCTGAAAAGGGTTAACTAGGGAACAATATCAAGGTGGGATTGTTAAATCCAACATATTAGGACAACTGGGTATTTCTCTAGATGATTGAGTTAAGAGGTCTCCTTATGTGTCAATAGTGATAGCTCTTCATTTTTATGTTTATGACAAGACCCGAAATTGGGCCATGTCATATGGGCACCTCAAGCTCACATGAACCGGAGGTCGTTCAGATAACCCAACCTAATTATCAATAGAAAACACAAAGGTCGAATGAATCCTGACCATATAATGAGATAGCGGAAAACATACTACAAATCGTATATTAAAAATATCTAAGCACTTTATTGGATTCATAAAACTAACTATTATTCCTAAGTCCATAGTCATCCATACTACCTCTATACAAATCTAAAGTCTAAATATATGAATATATGTCGAGCTATGCCCCCGACAATAGCCAACATCAAGTCTAAAACATAAGGTAAAGATACTATGAAATATGTGCCTTCCTAAAAATTGAAGCTCACAACTTCAACGTCACACACGATCCGCCCAAACACTTGGTCACTGCGCAAGAAAATAAGATAAAGCTCTGGTTCCTATGTCTCATGGGGACATAGCGTCCGCTAAGGATTAACGGTTGGAGCGCTATCATATAACCCAAGGGTACGGATAAAATAGTACATTTGTTCAAATCCATATCCAACAATCATATCCGATCATATTTACATAAGTATGGGCATATATGAAGATACATGTACATATAGTTACAAAACATGCCAAACCATGAAACAAGTCATAACATGCATTCTCGAATCATTCATTCATGAGACATGGAGTGAAGGAATTCCCAACCTTCCACCCTTACATTTTAAACATATATGGTTTCTACGTTATAATAGGCAAGAGAAAATAAACCTCAAACCAACACATCTTATATGATAGGTGGACGCGAACAATGAACCAACATGCCTCATACGGTAAGTGGACACGAACCATGAACCGATGTACCTCATATGGTAAGTGGACTTAGACCACAAACCAACACGTTTTGTATGGTAAGTGGACTTGGACCACAAACCAACACGCCTTGTAAGGTAAGTTGACTTGGACTACAAACCAATATGCCTCATATGGTAAGTGGACTTGGACCACAAACCAATTCAATTTGTATGGTAAGTGGACTTGCACCACAAACCAACTCCCGTTGTAAGTAGACTCGAATCACAAATCGATACACCTCTTACGGTAAGTGGACTCGAACCACAAACCAACACACATCTTATATCATCAACAATCGACATTTGGACTCTATCCCTCCTTAATCACCCTATCAACATCCATGCCATTTAACACATAAGGACTCTAACCCATTTAAGTAATTCTAGACGCCAAGGCTATATATCAACACCATAGACAACCACATGATCTTTACCCACCTAAATTAACCATTAATCATATAGATAGGCCCAAGGCCTTAGTTCACAACACGGTGCAAGTTCATTTATGGTCACTAAGACCTCTATGAACCAATCATTCCTTATTATTATACTTATACACACCTTTTTATTCAAACACAATTCAAGTTCATGTTTTAGGGACTATGACCCATATAGCCAACTAATTATCAAAGGCACCCCCTTACTCCTCGCAAGGCCTCTATCAAATATTTACCAAGGGTTCATATTCATTAACAACATCTTATGTAATTCATTTCCACTAGACCAATACCATAGATACATATTTGACCTTTACAAAACCATTTAACCACTAGACACTTCAATGGACTAAATACCTTGATTCAATTCATAATCGATTCAATTTATAGTCATCAAGACCCACATAACTATTAAAATTTCATTAGCAATCTTATACCACATTCTTACCACATTTTAGCTTAACCCATAACATTCGGAGATGCCTCAGACTCCTGGTGAGTAGAAAATGCATACAAGTGACTCCAGCCAATGTCGGTACCAAAAATAGAAGCAAAGATAGCACCTTCTAATGCAAGAGTAGATGAAGTAGCAATAGTGGCTCTGTCAGCCCTAGTAGCCACTCGAGAGAGGCATTTTCGTTGTATGTGCCTAGTCTGACCACAATAAAAACATCTATTTTTCCCCTTTTTACACTCACCAAGGTGATGCTGACCACAGAATCTACAAGTGGGATAGGTTAGCTCTAATTGGGCCTCACTGGCCTGAGAATCACCACTCATCTTATTCTTTCTCCTAGACAACCAACCACTAAACTGTTGGCCCTTATTTATCTTAGAAGGTCGAGACCTCTTACCTTTTCTCTCACTAATATCACCCTATTTTATTTCCTTTCCTGCACTTGTTGCACATACACAACCAACCTAGAGATGTTCATATCGTTGATCAACAAAGCCATCTTACTCTCAAGGACAAATTTGGGATACAATCCCAAAATGAATTTACGCATCCTTGCTCTCTTGCTAGAAACCATCTTAGGGGCATACCTCAATAGGTGATGAAATTTCATGTCATACTTCTTAAAGGACATCCTACCTTGCCTCAAATTCATAAACTCTTCCATTTTCACTTTCCTCAACTCTTGAGGAAAGAAGCGATCAAGAAAGGCACTATAGAAATCTTTCCACACGGCCGGACTAGCACCCACACCTCTATACATCTCCCACTCTTTGTACAATTGGTACACTATATTTTTCAATTAGTAGGAAGCAAACTCAAAACCGTCCACCTAAGATGCATGCATAATTCGGAAGATCTTCTCCATTTCATCAATGTAACTTTTGGGATCTTCCTCAACCTTTACACCCATAAACATAAGAGGGTACAACTTCATGAATTGGACAACCCTTGAGGACTTAGAGGATGTAGCAAAAGAAGCACCATGCCCGAATTGAGAGGCTACCAATTGGGTCAAAAGGTTGATAAAGCGATGAAACTCATCATTAAAAGCATCCCCATAAAGGAACAGAGGAGGAGTGTCACTCTCATCAGCATGGTTAGGATAGATAGAACCCTATGAGGAAGATCAGATATCGTAGCCCTAGCCTAGGTCTGAACACCAGAAATAGGACGAGCTTCATCTACATTGTCCCCAATCAGGGCTAAAGAGTTTGCCTGAGTAGCTGATCTCCTTGGAGACATGATATGAAAGATAACAGACAAAAATCAGAGGAATCTAAGACCTTAGAATCTACAGCTTGAGATTGAAACACAATAAAGGGAAACATTTCCTAAAATGTCTCATAGCCCCTCTTTTATAAGTGTGGCGCGCTTCACACCTATAAAAGAGACTCTACTTGACACGGTATTGTGGACACCCAACTGACCATGAACCTAGGCTCTAATACCAACTTGACACAACTTGAAACTTGGCCATGCCATATGGCACCCAAAGCTCACATGAATCGGAGGTCACCCCGATCACCCAACCTAATTATCAATATAAAACACAAAGTTCGAATGAGTCCCAACCATATAATGAGATAGCGAAAAACATACCACATGTCGTAACTTAAACATATCTAAGCACTTCATTAGATTCATCAAACTAACCAATATTCCCAAGTCCACAGTCATCCACAATACCTCAATACAAATCTGAAGTCTAAATATATGAACATATGTTGGGACATGCCCCCAATAATAGCCAACATCAAGTCTAAAACATAAGGTAAAGATACTATGAAATATGTGCCTTTCGAAGAATGAAAGCTCACCACTTCAATGTCACACATGATTAGTCTGAACACTTGGTCACTACGCAGGAAAAAAACATGAAGATCAGGCTCGTATATCGCACGAGCACGTAGTGTTTGCATACGGTTAGTAGTTGGAGCGCTAGCATATGACCCAAGGGTAAGGAAAAAATAGTACATTTATCCAAATCCATGTCAAAACATTATATGCCATCACATTTAAATAAGTATGGCAATATATGAAGATACATGTCCATATAGTTACACAACGTGCCAAACAATGGAATAAGTCATTACATTCATTTTTGAATCGTTCATTTATGAGACATGGAGTGAAGAAATTCCCAAAATTCCACCTTTATAGTTTAGCCACATAGGGTTACTACGTTATAATAGGCAAGAGGATACGAACCTCGAACCAACATATTTTATGTGATAGAAGGACGCGAAACATGAACCGACATACCTCATATGGTAAGTGGACTTGGACCACAAACCAACATGCCTTGTTTGGAAAGTGGACTTTGACCACAAACCAACAAGCCTTGTATATTAAGTGGACTTAGACCATAAACTAACTCAACTCGTATGGTAAGTGAACTTGGACCACGAACCAACTCCCACAGTAAGTGGACTTGTACTATAAATTGGCACACCTCCTATGGTAAGTGAACTCAGACCACAAACCAACACACGTCTTATATCATCAATAATTGATATTTAGACTCTATCTCTCCTTAATTATGTATCAACATCCATATTATTCAACACATAATGACTCTAACCCATTTAGGTGATTCTAGCCACCAAGGCTACATACCAACACCACAGGCAATCATATGGTCTTTACCCACCCAAATTAACCATTAATCATATAAATAGGCCCAAGGCCTTAGTTCACAACATGATGCAAGTTCATTTATTATCACCTTATTATTATCCTTATAAACACCTTTTTATTCAAACACAATTCAAGTTTATATTTTAGGGACTATGACCCATATACCTAACCAAATATCAAAGACATCCCCTTACACCTCACATGGAAAACAAGGCCTCTATCAAATATTTACCAAGCATTCACATTCATTAACAACATCTTATCTCATTCATTTTTATTAGACCAATACCATAGATAGACATTTGACCTTCACAAAAACATTTAACCACTAATCACTCCAATGGACTAAATACCTTGATTCAATTCATCATTAATTCAATTTATGATCATCCAGACCCACATAATTATTCACATTTCAGTAGCAAGCCTGTACCACATTGTCACCTCATTTTAGATTAACTCACTATTCAAGTTCATATTCATGTTTAGGGGCTTCAATCACTTATTAGTCATTAACTTAACAAGGTCATAAATTATACAATACAAGGCTCTCAATACCTTCACAATATCAATTATTAATAATTCATGCTTTTTGGGCCATTACCCTAATTCAAAACATCACCAACATGTAACTAGACATTTCACTAAGACATTTTCAGAAAAACCTTATGTGCATACCTTTAACATGGCTATTTTCATGGTAAAAATCATCAAAATTAGGGTTAATCAAGACCCTCATGTTAAACCATATAAAAAAAAGCACCCACATATGCAATGCATCATCAATAACATGTATTAACATAAGTCTCAGCAAGAAACAACATTATTCATTATTAGGTAACAAAACCCTTTTGATTTAATTTCAAAATCACCATGTACACTTACTAATCCAAGTGTAAAATACATAGGTTTAGAGTTATTTAATAAGGAGAAGAGTTATATGCCTTAAACAAGATGATCCACTAAGAAATTTGACTCCTTCTTGCCACTAGATACACACCCTTCAAACCATAGCCTTCAATCTTCTCAAGAGTATTTGAGAGAGAGAGTTCAGGATGTTAGATCCACTCAAAATGTGATAAAGGAGGCTATATACCCTTATATAGTAAGGGGACTTAGGGTTATAGGTGTAGGAAATGATCACAAGGCCCCTAGTTAAAAGCTGAAAATTAGTCGTCTAGGTTGGTAGGACTGACTTACTTGAGTCAATCGTACCCTAGGGTAAAAGTAGTACCCTAACTCGTACCCTAGGCTCCACCTAGGTCATATTCACTGATATTTATATGAATACACACCCTTGAGTCCTATTCAAAGGTTATGACTCACACCTTAAACATACACACCACTCGTATCCAAAATAGTCCACTTTACACTAAGTGCCAAGCACCATACGGCTTACCTAGGTATGCCTCATACCCTTGTATATGAGATAGAGGAGGCCAAGTTATATAAAGGATAAAATGCTACCCTCCTAAGCTGCTCAAGGTACGGGAGAGGAGGGAGGAGTGGGTACGAATCATATCCAAAGGGTACGAGTGGCTTGTCCAATCGAACCTTGGACAGCATAGAACCTTTACCAAAGCCACCTCTTTTGGAATCAACCTTCGGGCTCTTAAGATAAGAGACGAATCTTCCTTTAACCACTAAAGAAACTTTTTCCCATGCAATGATCAACTCATTAGGGAATTTTAAGCATGACCTTATGGATCCTACAATCTAAGGAAGCATTGCACGAATACAACCAATTCACCCCAAAATGACATCAAATGTAATCATGTCCACCTTTATCAATCAACAAGACTTTTTTTACTACCAATAGTTATCACACACCCGTTATAGACTCCTTCTAACCATGGAGTCTCTTGCTAGGGTAGAAACAAAAAAGGAGCCTAAATGACTAGAAACCAAATTGAAATACACAATCACAAATGGGATCAAACATACCAAGTAAAACATATATTACATAAGTAAGGAGTTTTTCAACATACTAGTAACAATATTTGGAGCCACCCCGGACTCCTAGTGTATAGAAAGTGCATACAAGCAACTCCGATCAACACCGATACCAGAAATAGCAGCACAGATTGTACCTTTTGGTATTAGAGTAGATGAAGTAGCAATAGGGGCTCTGTCAGCTTGAGTAGCCACTCGAAAAGTACTCTCACTACATATGCCCAGTCTAACCATAATAAAAATATCTATTATTCCCCTTCTCATACTCACCATGGTGATACTGACCATAAAATCTACAAAGGGGATAGGTCGGCTCAGAGTGGAACCTACAGGACTAAAAACTACCACTCACCCAATTTTTTATCCTGGATAACCTACCATTAAACTATTAGCCCCCACTCTTCTTAGAAGGTCAAGACCTCTTACCTTACCTCTCACTAATCTCACACTATTTCTTTTTCCTATCCTTTACTTGTTGCATATACACAACTGACCTAGAGATGTTTATATCGCTGATCAACAAAGTCACCTTACTCTCAAGGACCAATTCGGGTGATAGTTCAGAAACAAATTTATGCATCCTAGCTCTCATGCTAAAAACCATCTCAGCGGAATACCACAACAATTGATGAAATTTTAAGGCATACTCCTTAATGGACATCCTACCTTTCCTCAAATTCATAAACTCTTTCGGTTTTTTTCTTCCCTCAACTCTTGAGAAAAGAATCAGTCAAGAAAGACACTAGAGAAATCTTCCCACTCGATCAAAATAGCACCCACACCTCTATACATCTCTCATTCTTCGTACCATTGCTACGCTAAATTATTTAATTGGTAGAAAGAAAACTCAACACCTTCCACCTCCGATGTATGCATAATTAGAAGATCTTTTCCATTTCAATAAAACTTTGGGGATCTTCCTCAACTTTAACACTCATAAACATAGGAGGGTGAAACTTCATGAATTGGACAACCCTTGTGGCCTAGAGAATGTAGCAATAGAAGCACCACGCCTGAATTAAGATGCTACCAATTGGGTTAACAGATTGATAAAAAGATGAAACTCATCATTAAAAGCATCCCTTTGAAGGGACTTAGGAGCAGTGTCACTCTTATAAGTAGGGTTTGTGGGGATAGGTGGAACCTTATGAGGATGGTCAGATGTCATAGCCCTAGATCTAGTCTGAACCCTTGAAATTGGATGAGCTCCATCAACATTGTCCCCAATCGGAACTAAAGAGTTTTCATGAGTATCAGATCTCCTTGTACGCATGATATAACAGATAGCAAACAGAAATCAAAGGAATCCAATACATTAGACTCTACAGCTTGAGATTGAAACACAACAAAGGGAAATATATTCTAAAATGTCTTATAGCCCCTCTTTTATAAGTATTGCACGCTTCACAGCCATAAAAAAACTCTACTCAACACGATATTATAGATCCCAACTGACCATGAACTTAGGCTCTGATACGAACATAACACGACTTGAAATCGGGCCATGTCGTACGGGCACCCCAAGCTTACATGAATTAAAGGTCACCCTAATCACCTAACCTAATTATCAATACAAAACACCAAGGTCGAATGAGTCCCAACCATATAATAAGATAGCAGAAAACATAATACATGTTGCAACTTAAACATATCTAAGCACTTTATTAGATACATCAAACTAACCAATATTCCCAAGTCCACAGTCTTCCACAATACCTCTATACAAATCTGAAGTCTAAATATATGAACATATGTCAGGACATGACCCCGACAATAGCCAACATCAAGTCTAAAATAAGTTAAATAGACTATGAAATATGTGTCTTCCAAAGAATGGAAGATCACACTTTCAATGTCACACACGATCCACCCGAACACTTGGTCACTACGTAAGTAAAAAAAGATAAAGCTCAGGCTTCTATGTCACATGGGGACATAGCGTCTGAAAACAGTTAGCAATTGGAGCGCTAGTATGTAACCCAAAGGTAAGGATAAAATAGTATATTTCTTCAAATCCACGTCAAATCCACCTCTTTTGGGATCAACCTTTGGGCTCTAAAGATAATAAGCAAACCTTCCTTTAGCCACTAAAGAAATTTTTTCCCATACGATGATCAACTCATTAAGGAATTTTAAGCATGACCTTATGGATCCAATAATCTAAGAAAGCATTGCACAAATGCAACCAATTCACCCCCAAATGATATCAAATGCAATCATGTCCACCTCTATCAATCAATATAACTTCTTTACTAGCAACAACTATCATACACCCCTTATAGACTCCTTATAACCATGGATTCTTTTACCAGGGTAGAAACAAAAAAGGAGCCCAAACCATAGGGTTTCTACATTACAATAGGTAAAAGGACACAAACCTTGAACCAACACATCTTATATAATAGGTGAACGCACACCACAAATTGATATACCTCTTATGGTAAGTATACATAAACCACTAGCCGACATACCTCATATGATTAGTAGACTTGGACCACAAACCAACATGCCTTGTATGGTAAGTGGAGTTGGACCACAAACTAACACGCCTTGTATGGTAAGTGAAATTGAACCACAAACCAATATGTCTCATATGGTAAGTGGACTTGGACCACGAACAAACTACCGCGGTAAGTGGACTCATACCACAAATCAGCACATATCTTATGGTAAGTGGACTTGGACAAAAAATTAACAAACATCTTATATTATCAACAATCCATATTTAGAATCTAGCCTTCCTTAATCACGTATCAGTATCTATACCATTCAATAGATAAGGACTCATCCTATTTAAGTAATTCTATCCACCAAGGTTATATATCAACACCATAGATAACTATATGGTCTTTGTCGACCCAAATTAACCATTAATCACATATATAGACCCAAGGCCTTAGTCCACAAAATGACGCAAGTTTATTTATGGTCGTCAAGACCTCTATGAACCAATTGTTCCTCATTACTATCCGTATACAAACCTTTTTATTCAAACACAATTCAAGTTTATGTTTTAGGGACTATGACCCATTTAGTTAACTAACTATCAAAGATATCTCTTATTCCTCGCATGGCCAACAAGGCCTCTATTAAATATTTACCAAGCATTCACATTCATTAACAACATCTTATCTCATTCATTTCCACTAGACCAATACCATAGATACATATTAGACCTTCACAAAACCATTTAACCACTAGTCACTCCAATGGACTAAATGCCTTCATTCAATTCATCATCAATTTAATTTACGGTCATTAAGACTCACATAGCTATTCACATTTCATTAGCAAGATTATACCACATTCTCACCACATTTTAATTTAACACACTATTCAAATTAATATTCATGTTTAGGGGCTTCAATCCCTTGTTAGTCATTAACCCAATAAGGTCATCAATTATACAATACATGGCTCTCAATACCTTCACAATATCAATTATCAATTATTCATGTTTATTGTGCCATTGACCTAATTCAAAATATCACCAATATGTAACTTAGCAATTCACTTAGACATTTTCACATACACCTTGTGTACATACCTTTAACAAGCTTATTTTCATGGTAGAAACCATCAAGATTAGGGTTAATCAACACCCTTATGTAAAACCACATACAACAAGCACCCATATATTCAATTTATCATCAATAACATGTATAAACTTAAGTGTAAGCAAGAAACAACATTACTCATCATTAGGCAACAAAACCCTTTTCATTTGATTTCAAAATCACCATGTACACTTACTAATCCAAGTGTAAAATACATGGGTTTAGAGTTATTTAACAATGGGAAGAGTTACATGCCTTAAGCAAGATGATCCACCAAAAAATTTGACTCTTTCATGCCACTAGATGTACACCATTCAAACCCTAGCCTCCATCTTCTAAAGTGTGTTTGAGAGAGAGAGTTGAGGATGTTAGATCCACTCAAACTATTTTTAAGGAGGCCATATACCATCATATAGTGAGGGTACTTAGGGTTTAGGGTGTAGGAAATGACCAGAAGGCCCCTAGTTAAAAGTTGAAAATTGGTCGTCTAGGTGGGTAAGACTCACTTGAGTCAATCGTATCCTAGGGTACTAGTGGTACCCTAACTCGTACCCTAGGCTTCACCTAGGTTATCTTTATTTATCTATATATGACTTCACACCCTTCAGTAATATCCAAAGGGTATAACTCACACCCTAATCATACACACTACTAGTACCCAAAATATTTCACTCTACACTAAGTGCCAAGCACCATACGACTTACCTAGGTACGACTTGTACCCTTGTATATAAGTAAGGGGAGGCCAATTCGTATAGAGGATAAAATCCTACCTTCCTAGGCTACTCAAGGTATGAGAGTTAAGAAAGGAGTGGATATAATTCATATCCAAAGGGTGTGAATAGATTCCCCAATCGTACCTCGGACAGCATGCTTAAAAACCAAAAACTTTTGCAAGGCCAAGATCTTGGGTGTTTTACTCTCCCCAACTAAGGATCATCGGACTCGAATGACAGGTAAGGCAAACACAAATCTCAAGCATGAGTTTCTAGAATGTAAAGTAATTGCGGTTACTTGGACTTCATGTCCTCTTCTGCCTCCCAAGTAGTTCCTCAGACTTTCAATTCCTCCATGGGACCTTTACAAAAGGAACCTCTTTTGGGATCAACCTTCGAGGTCTTAAGATATGAAACTAATATTCCTTTAGCCACTAAAGAAACTTCTTCCCGTACAATGATCAACTCATTTGGGAATTTTAAGCATGACTTTATGGGTCCAACAATTTAAGAAAGCATAGCATGAATGCAACTAATTCACCCCAATTGACATCAAATGAAATCATGTCCACCTTTATCAATCACTAATAATTTCTTTACTAGCAACAACTATCACACACCCCTTATAGACTCCTTATAACCATAGAGTCTTTTACTAGGGTAGAAACAGAAAAGGTGCCCAAATGACTTGGAACCAAATTGGAATATAGAATCACAAATAGGATCAAACTTACCAAGAAAAGTACACATAACATGGGTAAGAAGTTTTTTAACATACCCATAATAATATTCGTAAATACCTCGGACTCTTGTTGAGTAGAAAGTGCACACAAATAACTCCGGCCAACGCCGATACTAGAAACAGAAGCAGAGATAACACCTTTTGGTGAAGGAATGGATGATGTAGCAATAGGGGCTCTGTCAGCCCGAGTTGCCACTGGAGAATCTACAAGGGGGAGAGGTCAGCTTTGATTGGGCCCCATTGTCCTTTGAATCACCACTCACCCTATTTTTCCTCCTGGATAACCTACCACTAAACTATTGGGCCCCACTTAGCTTAGAAGGCCGAGACCTCTTACCTTACCTCTAACTAATCTCACACTATTTCTTTTTCCATTCCTTCATTTATTGCGTATACACAACCAACCTAGATATGTTCATATCACTGATCAATAAATCCACCTTACTCTCAAGTACCAATTTTGGAGACAGTCCCAAAATGAATTTATGTATCCTAGCTCTTATGCTAGAAATCATCTAAGGGGAATACCTCGACAATTTATGAAATTTATAGGCATACTCCTTAATGAACATTCTACCTTGCCTCAAATTCACAAACTTTTCTACTTTTGCTTACCTCAACTCTTGAGGAAAGAAGCAGTCAAGAAAGGCACTAGGGAAATCTTTCCACTCGACCAAACTAGCACCCACACATTTAGACATATCCCACTCTTCCTACCATTGGTACGCTATATTCTTTAATTAGTAGGAACAATCTCAATACCTTGCACCTTCAACGCATGCATAATTTAGCAAATCTAGTCTATTTCATCAATGAAGCTTTAGGTATCTTCCTCAACTTTTACACCCATAAACATAGGAGGGTGCAACTTCATGAATTCACCAACCCTTGTGGACTCAGAGGATGTACAAAAAAAAGCACCACACCCTAATTGAGAAGCTATTATTGGGTAAAAAGTTTGGTAAAGTGATGAAACTCATCATTAACAGAATCCCTTTAAAGGGATAGAGGAGGAATGTCACTCTCATAACAAGGGTTTATAATGACAGGTGGATCCCTACAAGGATGGTCAGATGTCGCAGCCCTAGCCTGAGTCTGAACCCTTAAAATTGGACGGGCTCTATCCATATTGTCCCCAATCAGGACTAAAGAGTTTTCCTGAGTATCAAATCTCCTTGAAGGCATGATCTAAAAGATAGCGAATAGAAATCAGAAGAATCCAAGACTTTAGACTCTATAACTTGAGATTGAAACACAATAAAGGGAAATATTTCCTAAAATGTCTCATAGCCTCTCTCTTATAAGGTGGCATGCTTCACACCCATAAAAGAGACTCTACTCAATACGGTATTGTGGACACCCAACTAACCATAAACCTAAGCTCTAATACCAACTTGACATGACCCAAAACTAGGCCATGTCATATGGGAACCCTAATATCACATGAACTGGAGGTCGCCCCAATCACCCAACCTAATTATCAATATAAAACACAAAGGTCAAATGAGTCCCGGCTAATAATGAGATAATAGAAAACATACTACATGTCATAACTTAATCATATCTAAGCACTTTATTAAATGCATCAAAATAACCAATATTCCCAAGTCCACAGTCATCCACAATACCTCTATACAAATCTAAAGTCTAAATATAGGAAAATATGTCGGGACATGCCACCGACAATAGCCAACATCAAGTCTAAAACATAAGGTAAAGAGACTATGAAATATGTGCCTTCTGAAGAATGGAAGCTCACCACTTCAATGTCACACACGATCCTCCTGAACACTTGGTCATTGTGCTCGAAAAAATGATGAAGCTTAGGCTTCTATGTCATGTGGAGACATAGTGTTTTGAGATGGTTAGCGGTTGAAGCACTAGCATATAACCCAAGGGTAAGGATAAAATAGTACATTTTTTCAAATCCATGTCAAACCACCATATGAGATCACATTTATATAAGTATGAGCATGTTTAAGGATACATATACATATAGTTACACAACGTGCCAAACCATGGAACAAGTCATAACATGCATTCTCAAATCATTCATTCATGAGACATGGATTGAAGAAATTCCCAATATTCTACCCATGAATTTTAGCCACATAGGGTTTCTATGTTACAATAGGAAAGAGGACATAAACCTTAAACCAATACAACTTTTATGATAGGTGGACGCGAACCATAAACTGATATATCTCTCACAATAAGTGGACACAAACCACGAACCGATGCACCTCAAATAGTAAGTGAACTTGGACCACAAACCAACATGCCTTGTATGGTAAGTGGACTTGGTACACAAACCAACTCAACTCATATGGTAAGTGGACTTGGACCATAAACCATCTTCTGTTGGAAGTGAACTTGGACCACAAATTAGCATACCTCCTACGGTAAGAAGACTCAAACCATAAACCAACACACGTCTTATATTATTAAAAATTGACATTTGGACTCTAGCCCTCTTTAATCATATATACACATCCATACCATTCAACATATAAGAACTCAAAGCCATTTAAGTAATTCTAGCCACCAAGGCTACATATCAACACTATAGACAATCATATGGTCTTTGTTGACCTAAATTAACTATTAATCATATATATAGGCCCAAGGCCTTAGTTAAAAACATGATGCAAGTTGATTTACGGTCACCAAGACCTCTAAAAACCAATTATTCCTCATTACTATCCTTATATACATCTTTTTATTCAAACATAATTCAGTTTTATATTTTAGGGACTATGACAAATATAGCCAACCAACTATCAAAGATATCCCCTTACTCCTCGCATGGCCAAGAAGGCCTCTATCAAACATTTACGAGGCATTCACATTCATTAACAACATCTTATCTCATTTATTTTCACTAGACCAATACCATAGATACATATTTGACCTTTACAAAACCACTTAACCACTAGTCACTCCAATAGAATAAATGCATTGATTCAATTCATCATCAATTCTATTTATGGTCATCAAGACCCACATAACCATTCGTATTTCATTATCAAGATTATACCATATTTTCACCATATTTTAGTTTAACACGCTATTTAAATTCATATTCATGTTTAGGGTATTCAATCTCTTATTAGTCATTAGCCCAATAAGGTCATCAATTATACAATACATGGCTCTTAATACCTTAATAATATCAATTATCAATCATTCATTCTTATTGTGCCATTGCCTTAATTCAAAAATCACCAACATGTAACTAGACAATTCACTTAGATATTTTCACAAACACCTTGTGTGTATACCTTTAACAAGGCTATTTTTATGGTAGAAATCATCAAGATTAGTGTTAATAAAGACCCTCATGTTAAACCATATAAAAAAAGTACTCACAAATACAATTCATCATTAATAATATGTATGAACACAAGTCTATAAAAGAACAACATTATTCATCAATAGGTAGCAAAACCATTTTCATTTAATTTCAAAATCACCATGTACACTTACTAATCCAAGTGTAAAATACATGGGTTTAGAGTTATTTAATAAGGGTAAGAGTTATATGCCCTAAGAAAAGTGATCCACCAAGAAATTTGACACCTTCTTGCCACTAGATGCACACCATTCAATCCTAGCTTCTAATCTTAGAAAGAGTGTTTAAGAGAGAGACAGTTTAGGATGTTAGATCCACTCAAAATATGTTTAAGGGGGCCATATACCCTAATATAGTGAGGGGACTTAGGTTTTAGGGTATAGAAAATGACTACAAGGACCCTAATTAAAAGTTAAAGATTGGTTGTCTAGGTGGGTACGACTCATTTAAGTCAATTTTACCCTAGGGTATGAGTGGTACCCTGACTTGTACCCTAGGCTCTACCTCAATCATCTTTACTAATCTTGATAAGAATACATACAATTGAGTCATATCCAAAGGGTATGACTCACACTTTAACCATACACAACACTCGTACGCAAAATAGTTGTAACACCCTACATTTTGAGCTAGAAATAGAATTGTCGTTTCTACTTGTGTAAACTCTAATCCCATGATTTATATTGGAAAGGGTGTCAGATGGGCCATGTATTGCATGGTGTTGGAAGAGTGCCAAAAGTTCTCCGTTTTGACTTGAATCAAAGTCAATGAAGTCTTTCCACTCCCCTAAAACATCAATAATCACTCCTAATCATTATAAGGGGTTTAAAAACACATTATTTCCACTCCCTAAAAATACATTATTTCCACTCCCTAAAAACATATTATTTCCAGTCCCTAAGCCCCAAATCACTAAAGTCACGATTCAAAACCATCCTTCCATCCCAAGAATAAGATTCAAGCCCTTTTCTCAAGAAATAAATGAATTCAAGCTTCAAGTTCAAGAAATCCTCAAGGAATCTTCAGGAATTCATCTAGTGAGTTATGTGGGGTATTCCTTCATGGGTCCTTTTCACCCATGGAGCCCAAAAACCATCTCTTTCAAGTAAATTATGGAGTTTTTTGTTTACTAGGGTATTTTATATGTTCAAGAAAGGTTTAATTCATGTTTTTCAAGGTAGTTTAAATTCAATTTAGCCCATGTATGATTCCATGTAAGATTTGATTTCCTCATGATTTAAATTTTAGTTTCCTATGTTTTATTCAAGTTAATTACATGTTAAATATTCAAATTATGAATTTAGCCATGTAATCATATTGTTTCCTCACGTTTATGACATTTCCATGTTCAAAATTAACTCTTACATAATTGATAAAATATCCATGTTTTGTGTCTTTGAACCATGATTGCATACTACAATATTTTACGTTTGATATCGTATTTTATAATCATTCAGTGCTGGTGGGTTATGAACACCCGATACCTATATGTTTTACTTATTTTTTATTTCAAGTAACAAGTCAATTTGAATCTTGATTTTATTCCCATATTTAGATTATCATTTTTATAACAAACTCACCAGTTTTACTCCATGTTGAAGACATCAAATTACATATTCATGGTTACTTCAGATTATGCATGCACTATCAGTTTTTAGAATATCATGTTTCAGTATATCAGTCATCAATGCATACACCAATTCACGATTTTAGTATTAGTTCAGTTGGGAATAGGATTTAGCACCGAGCGAATCCAGGGATGATGGATTCCCTGCCAGTTAGGCAGAGTCGTTAGTAGCAGTCCCTATATTCTAGTACTACGTAGCCAGGATAGGATATGATGGGTCACCCATCAGTTTAAGATTGAATTCCTCTCAGCGGTCACCCGTCAGTTTAGTCTTAACACCCTGGTCCTTTGGGACATTAGTTTAGTAGATCCACACAGCCAGTGTTAGTACTCGTGGCATGGTACTAACAGCCTTCTAACTAGGGTTACAGGTTGTGCCCTAATTAGCTTAGATTGGGTTATGTTAGTTAGATGATACCTCCCACAATCTCAGTACAATATCCAGTGTATTCTCAGTTCAAGTTTGTTTGACCAAGTGTATGTATTTTAAGTTATTAAGTTATATAGTTTTCAATCTTTCAGATTATAAATTTATCTCAGTACAGATTCATGCTTGGTCTTGTATTCTCAGATATTATATGTTTTATGCATTCATGCTCAGTTATATCATGTTATTTAGTTAGTCCTTATCTCATATGCACAGTACCCTATGCATTTCAGCCAATCCAAACATTAGCCAATCAGTATTAAGATGTCAATTACTCCATATTTAGATATTAGTTAATCAGCATTCATATATCCACTACTCAGTATACAGATATTAGTTATCCCTTTACTTAGATTTTAGATGCTCCGTCACACAGGATTCAGTCATCCAGGTAATCAGATCTACTTAATACACGTTATTTTGGTTTTATATGTTTATTCATTCAGGCCTAGTATGTTTGTATATTCAGATCCTTGAGTTAAATCAGTTCCCACCACATAGTTTTAGATCCAGTATTCATACGCCATCCTCAATATAGCTTTTACAATATTTTTAGCCCACAAGAGAATGTCTTATAGTATTTATGTTTCTACCACATTCTAGCTTATAAAATTATTTTCAGCTCATGATTTATAAATTCTCTATGATTTACAGTTTTCACATATAGTCATGTTTCAAATGTATATTTCAGCAAATAACCTATATCCTCAGTTTTACAGTATATATGAAATATTATCATAATTTAGTGCATGTTTTCATATACTCAATACATTCCAACATACTGACCACATATACACGTTTGTGGCTACCTCCTTCTTAATATAGGTACCATATGTAGCTCTTACACCAAGGTCAGATAGGTTGCATCTTTCAGCCAGCAGGTGATGAGTTCTCCTATTTTGGGAACGCCATTTAGTTGTAGTTCATGTGTTGTATTGTATTTTAATTATTCATATGTATTGATTAATGGTAGTTGGAGGCATATCCTAGATATCTATAATCAGTATAGTAGAGGCTTCATAGATAGTCAATCAGTGTCATGAAAATATAAATTTTAGTTCTCTCTTCAGTTTTATCAGATTGTAAACTTTATTAGTTACCTATTTATTCAAATTTCATTATGACTATGTTTCTGGATAACAAAGCTAGATATTTAATATATTCTAAATAAGTTTCTCAAGTATCATGCCAGTTCATGGGTTAGCTTGGGATCACTTATGGTTCCAAGCACCGTGTTACAAATTTTGTAACACCTCGAGACTACCCCCTGGATGTCACACAGTGCTTAGGACCACAAGTGATCCCAAACTAACCCTCTACTAGCAAAATGCTTGAGCTACTAATTAAAATACATAAAACTGGGAGTAACACATGGAAGAGAAGTCTTTAGTTTAACATGCTCAAAACAAAACTATTTAAAATGGTTACAACTCTAGCCATCTAAATTAAGACTAAAATCAAATACAACAACTCCACTGACTGTATATGAAGCCTCTACTAATACTGACTATCAGTAGCCGAGACATGACCCCCAGCTATCCTTAATTAATACGACTGAATAAAAAGAAATTCTACTAGAACTAGAGTTGACTCAAGTCCTTGAATCAAAAGAACTCATCACTTGCAAACTGGAAGTTGCAAACTGTCTGATGATGATGTGTGAGCTACAACTGGCACCTACATTATGGGACAATGAAGCACATAGACATATATGTGGATCAGTACTTCTAGAATATACTGAGTATATAGGGGTGAATGCATTAGTAAATCAATAACTAAATAATTCATATGAACTTTCAAATGATGTATGCTAAGTGTAAATGACTCACCTTGAGCTTGAATAAAGCAAAGACTGCAAAATCATAAAAATGAGTAATAAAGAATAAGGATAAACTTTGTGAGCCATAACACTTAGTTCTAAAAATCTTTACTTTTATTCTTACTTAGGTAGGTTTTTCTAACCGACATAAACCATGTGAGCTATCATGGAGTCCAACATCTTACCCACGTTGAGGAGTATTGTTCTACCCTTGCCATCGAAATAGAACCTTAACTTGAGTGATCACCATACTTAACCCATATTGGGACTTAAACATATGGTGGCTTGTAGTTCTAGGGCATATGACCACGAACTCATACCCAACTCAGTTCTAAATACTACTTCTTATTACTTATATGCTCATATTTTAGGAAATCCACCTTAAAATAGCATAAGGGTTTATAGAATAAAAATCAGTTATGCTTCTCTTTACTTTAAATCATAATCAGGATGAACAAATATAGATTCCATATCTTATCTTAAGATTAAAAAACATTCTTTTCTTTGTATTAAAAGGATGATAAATTATTATGGATTTCAAGCCTTATCTTGGAATCAAAAGATTCAAACTTGTCTTCTAAACTTAGTTTTTAGACTTAAGCCTTAAATCACATACTTTGTTTCATATAACTTGTAATACAATCTCATGATTAAAACTCAATTGGAGATCTTTAATCAATATTTCAAATCAAACTCATGGTACTCAACTCTTAACAGAGAATTCTTCAAGTCAAGACATAAATATATGAGAAAAATATGCAATTTAATACTTCAATCACATAATAATTTCATAATCTCAAAACAAGATAACTTGGGTATGAACTCTAATTGCAAATCATATAATGTAAACTTTAAAACAAGTTTTGGGCACAAGGATGGAAGAATGTCCTTGTTCATAAACCCCACATACCTTAATTGAAATGTTTTTTTGAAGAAATCTTGAAATTGAAGCTTGAATCCTTGTGTTCTTGAAAAGATCTTAGTTCAACCTTGCTCTAAGTGATTCCTATAAATATTTTTCAACTCATAAGTACCTCACACACTAGGATAAATATTATGATACATATATTCAAATATAAATCATGGAATTGGAGTTTACACATATAAAAATGACTACTCTATTTCTAGATCAAAATATGGGGTGTTACGTTATCTCTCCCTTGGAATCATTAGTCCTCGAATGATACTAGTTAGACTGAGAGTACTAAGGAAACTGAGATCATATTTTGAACATTCATGACTTGGAACATATTTGCATAATTGAGTTTGAGCATGATACATGAGCTAAACTGATTTCATGAATACAAGCAATGACTTAAGAATGGTTATAAGGCTGAGATAGAAACAAGTAAGTTAACTTATAAGTAACCATTACCTTAAGCTAGATCTTGCTTTGTGAAGAAAATATGCGATGTTTAGGACATGAAAACTTAGGGTATTACAACATCTCCCCTTTGGGATCGTTCGTCCCCTGAATGATACTGACTTGGCTGAAATACTAAGGAAAGACTGAGATAATGCATAGGATACTTACGAACTGAATCATGACTGAATATCTGAATATAAAATATGATGCATAGACTGAATTAAATTCATAACTTTAATGGATGTGAATGAATTACCTCATGAATAGGAAAGATGGAAAACCATAGGAACTTGTTTGTCTGACTGTTAAACTAGATTGCTGGCTATACAGACTAAATCATACTGAAAGCTTATTATCAATTGGAGTATTTCTTCAACACTCTTTCTAAGAAGTTCCAATGACATTAGGAAGAAAAGAATCTTGGGCATGATCTCAATAAGATATCTAAATAAGGAATTGCAACATGTCTATAATTTTATAACATGGAACATAGGCCTACGAAACATAGGGTAGGATAGAATTGTTATGCCTTAGACAATGCAACTGATACTTTCAAGCTTAGACATACTCCTTAAATAATCCCTCAACTATATGTTCCTCTTTAATACTACACTTTACTTGAGACTACTTATAATCTTCACATAGCATTGATAACTCTATCTACTAAAGTCTGAGATAAATTGAATTCTCTCACTATGTTCATACCTACTCGAATTTGCAAAGTGCACATATAACGCTATAATACTAGTTTGAACCATGAATTCAATACCACATGCATTTTCACAACTTCACATCTCAAGAATAATTCTTATTACCACTTCAACAATAATATTCAACCTCTTACTAGGAATTCACTAATGTATAATGCATTCATTCACTTATACACTAACATGACATTTAAGTCTATCTTTATAACCACATATGAACGTCTAAATAAACACCCATAAAAAAATCTTTCTCATATTCTCTAGTACCTCTATCAATGACAACTTCCAAGCACTATTCTTTAAAAGGCACACATAGAATTCTCAACTAACCATAACATCTACCAAAATTTTTGTCTCAATCTTTCTTCAATCTTATAGCCTTAGATAAAAGAAGCATACAAAAATCTTTTCTCCATAAGAATATGTACTCTCTTTTATCTAACCCATTCATCATCAAAAAATTTTCATCACTACTATCTAAACATTAAGAAGAGATCACTAAAAGGTTAGAATATGAGGACTTAAAGCATGAAATAATACTATGCATAACATTGACACTTAAATGAGGCCTGAAGAATAGAGTATCAATGCCTTGAATTAATTATAGAGATCTAAAATGAGGATATACATGACTCAATTTAAATTTTTTTATCTTTAAGAGTGTAGCATGAGTACCTAAAATTGAACATACTATAAAGCATAGGTACATAAGTCATGAGATACATGACCTGAGTTCGGAGTTTATAAATTCATGGAATATGATTCATATTGCTGAGTGAACTGGAACTCCTTATACTAGGAACTGAAAATGCACATGATTTTCTATGATGTGCTTGAATATGAACTATAATTATAGAGTTGATATATAAGGCATGAGTAGATATCGTGACAAACTTGGTATTATAGCACAGAGTTCAAGTGTCCTAGGGTGTCTATGAAGCCATGTCTAGTAGAGTCTTGCGAAATGGTATAGAGACATTTGTACTTTTCTCTAAGAGGCTATAGAGCATTTAAGAAATATTTCTTTTCTTTTATGTCTCAGATTGTGCTGTAGAAAGGTTCTCTAAGAAACTTATACAAATTGTCTATTTATGTCAACTCAACCTTATTTTCAAGGTAACAAAAATGGTGAAGCTCAAATTCCTACAGATAGAGCTTTCTTAAATAGTTCTTGTTGATAGTTATGGGATTGCACGAAGGCTCAAAAGTATCCCACCAGTGCTTTTATGTTTCAAAGTTTGAAAGATTTCATTTATGTTCATGAAAATTGTGCACTAAGACATAGTTAGATGTTCCCTCAGATCCCTCCTCAGAATCCTATGACAGCATATGATCTAGAGTTAGAAGCATGAACCTAGAAGTTTAGCAGCAGTAAAGTGGACATAGTATTATCTAAATTTAGTAGATTATATATCCATGGGGCTAGTTGTATGAAAGGTGAACCAGTAGGCTTGAAACAGTGTATGCAAGAATTTAAGTTTATTGATTTAGAATTAATTATATGGTATAGGTGTGATTTAGAGGTGTACCCAAGGTGATATGGAATTGTATTATTTCTATATTTTTGAAGTGTATGTTTTCTTAGTTAGTACCATTGAGTTATTAAGTGTAAATGAGGCTTGTAATGTAGCATATGGTATTCTTACCAGCTAAGTATGGATTGTGGTTGTTGATGATGAGTAAGTTGGTGTAATGGTAATTCTCATGGTTTAGAGAAAGATATAAGTTTAGAGATATGATATTAGTAGGCTATGAAGGAAGTTAGTATGGTTTATTAAAGGTTTAGGGATATCCATGTTAAGTGTTGGAATCTAAGTTTGAACCTTTGAAGATTGAGCTAATAGAAAGAAAAGTTAAAGCTCTAGGTGGTGTGAACTTATGGTATGGTAATACTCCTAAAAATTCTAAGTTAATCAATGTTTAAGTTAATATATGATGACTATTAAGGCTATAAAAAGTTAAGATTTATATCTCAAAAAGAAGTATTAGCAATGGGTTTTACACTTTCAGGTGTAGTCTTTTAGGGTGAGTTTATTATTGATGTGTATTGTTATATCTTGGACCCTAGAGTAAAATAGTTACAATTTAGTTTAGAATTTAAAAGGGGTCTACAGACTTAGAATGATGGCTTAAAGATAAGGGGGGATTATAGAATAAGTAACCAAGTCAGGCTCTCAGATTCTAGTAGTATTTCCAGTTAGTTGAGAATTCTATATATGTCTTTTTAAGAATAATGCTAGGAAGTTTTTATTGATAGAGGTATTAGATAATATGAGAAAGATGCTTTTATAGGTTTTTGTTTAGACGTTCATATGTGGTTATGAAGATAGGCTTGAATATCATGTTGGTGTATAAATGGATGAATGCATTGTGCGTTAGTGAATTCCTAGTAAGAGGTTGAATGTAGTTGTTAAAGTGGTAATAAGAATTATTCTTGAAATGTAAAGTTGTGAAAATGCATGTGGTATTGAATTCATAGTTTAGACTAGTATTATAGTGTTATGTGTTCACTTTGGAGATTCGAGTAAGCTTGAACATAGTTAGAGAATTCAGTTCAGCTCAGACTTTAGTAGACAGAGTTATTAATGTCATGTGAAGATTATTAGTAGCCTCAAGTGAAGTGCAGTATTAAAGAGGAACGTATAGTTAAGGGAGTATTTGAGGAGTATGTCTAAGCTTGAAAGTAGCAATTGCATTGTCTAAGGCATAACAATTCTATCCTAGCCTATGTTTCATAGGCCTATGTTCTATGTTATAAAATTATAGACATATTGCAATTCCTTATTCAGATATCTTATTTAGATCATGCCCAAGATCCCTAATGTTATTGAAACTTCTTAGAAAGAGTGTTGAAGAAATACTCCAGCTGAGAATAAGTTTTTAGTATGATTCAGTCTGTATAGCCAATAATCCTGTTTAGCAGTCAGACAGACAAGTTCCTATGGTTTTCCATCTTTTCTATTCATGAGGTAATTCATTCATATCCATGAAAGTTTTTTATTCAGTTCAGTCCATGCATCATGTTTTAGATTCAGGTATTCAGTCATGATTTAGTTTGTAAGTGTCCCGTGCATCATCTCAGAAACTTTTCTTAGTATTTTACCCAAGTCAGTATCATTTAGTGGATGAAAAATCCCAAGGGAAAGATGTTGTAATACCCTGAGTTTTCATGTCATAAATATCACATATTTTCTTTACTAAACAAGATTCAGCTTGAGGTAACGGTTACTCATAAGTTGACTTACTCGTTTCTATCTTAGCCTTATAACTATTCTTAGGTCATTGCTTGTATTCAAGAAATCAGTTCAGCTTATGTATAATGCTCAGACTCAATTATGAGAATATGTTCCAAGTCATGAATGTTCAAAAGATGATCTCAGTTGCCTTAGTACTCTCAGTCTAACTAGTCTAATTCGAGGACGAATGATTCCAAGAGGGAGATAATGTAACGCCCCACATTTTGAGCTTGAAATATAATTGTCATTTCTATATATGTAAACTTTAATCCAATGGTTTATATTTATATAGATGTATCATGATATTTATCATGGTGTGTGACATGCTTAAGAGGTAAAAAATATTCATAGGAATCACTTAGAGCAAGGTTTAACTAAAAGATTTTGGTTTAGGGTTAACTTTGAACATGAATAACTTTTTACATATGTGGAATTTTTAAGATCAAGACCTGCCAAATAATAGACAATTAAGGTAGCGTTCCAACGATACCAATTTCTCCTTAATTCGATACCCGAGCAAAAAGTTATGACCATGCAAAGGTCGTGTGTCGCATGATAATCGCAAAGGGCCACTGGAAAGGATGTGAGATTGTCCATGCGTCGCCCACTTAAGGGTTGTGCAATTGGCCATGCGTCACCCAACTTGGGGCTTTGCAATTGGCCATGCATCGCATGGTGATTACATAGTGCCAAAAATGCTCTGTTTTGACTTGAATCAAGGGCGTTAAAGTCTTTTCACACCCCTAAACCGTTCCTAATCACTCCTAATCATTATAAGGGATTTTGAAACACATTATTTTCACTCTCTAAGCCCCAAACCACTCATGTCACAATTCAAAACCCTCATTCCTTCCCAAGAACAAGATTCAAGTCCTTTTCTCAAGAAACCAAGGAATTTAAGCTTCAAATTCAAGAAATCCTCAAGGAATCTTCAAGAATTCATCTAGTGAGGTATGTGGGGTACTCATTCATAGGTCCCTTTTACCCATGGAGCCCAAAAACCTCCCCTTACAATTAAATTATGGAGTTTTTCATTTACTATGGTATTTTATATGTTCAAGAAAGGTTTAATTCATGTTTTTCATGGTAGTTTAAATTCAATTCAGCCCGTGTATGATTCCATAGAAGATTTGATTTCCTCATGCTTTAAATTTCAATTTTCCATGTTTTATTCAAGCGAATTACATGTTAAATCTCTAAATTATGAATTTAGCCATGTAATCATGTTGCTTCCTCATGTTTCAGACATTCCCATGTTCAAGCTTATGAATCTTACATGATTGATGAAATATCCATGTTTTGGGTCTTTGAACCACGATTGTATACTACAGTATTTTAAGTTTGATATCATATTTTATAATTATTCAGTGCTGGTGGGTTAAGAACACCCGATACCTATGTGTTTTAATGTTTTCATTTTCAAGTTACAAGTCAGTCAGAATCATGATTTTATTCCCATATTCAGATTATAATTTTTATAACGAACTCACCAGTTTTACTCTATATTAAAGATATTAGTTTACATGTTCACGATTACTTCAGATTATGCATACACCGTAAGTTTTTAGAATACCAAGTTTGAGCATATCAGTTATCAATGCATGCATCAGTTCACGATTTCAGTGTCAGTTTAGTTGGGAGTAGGATTTAGCACCGAGCGAATACAGGGATGGCGACTTTCCCGCTAGTTAGGCAGAGTCATTAGTAGCATTCCCTGTATTCCAAAACTACGTAGCCAGCATAGAATATAAGGGGTAACCCATCAGTTTAGGCTTGACTTCCTCTCAGGGGGCACCCTTCATTTTAGGCTTGACACCCTAGTCCTTCGGGACATTATTTTAGTGGATCTACATAGCCAGTGTTAGTACCCGTGGCACGGTACTGACACCCTTCGAACTGGGGTTACAAGTTGGACCCTAATTAGCTCAGATTGGGGGCATGTTAGTTAGATTATACCTTTCATAGTATCAGTATAGTATTCAGTGTATTCTTAGTTCAGGTTTGCTTAATCAAATGTACAAATTTTCAGTTATTCAGTTATACAACTTTCAGATTACAAATTTATCTCTTTATAGATTTATGCTTGGTTTTCCATTCTCAGATATTATATGTTTATGGATTCATGCTCAGTTATCTCATGTTGTTCAGTTAGTCCTTATCTCATATGCATAGTACCTCATGCATTTCAGCCAATTCAAATATCAGCTAATTAGTATTAAGATGTCAGTTACTCAGTATTCAAATAACAATTGATCAGTATTCATATATCCGCTACTCAACATACAGATGTTAGTTGTCCCTTTACTTAGATTTTAATTCCTTGGTCACACAGGAATCAGTCTTCCAGTTAATCAGATCTACTTAATACATGTTTATGTTGATTTTGTATGTTTATTCATTCAGGCCCTGTATATTTGTATATTTAGATCCTTGAGTTAATACAGTTCCCAGCACATAGTTTCAGATCCAGTATTCATACGTCATCCTCAGTACAACTTTTACAATATTTTCAGCCCCACAAAAGAATGGCCTACAGTATTTATGTTTCTACCGCCTCTTAGATTACAAAATTATTTTCAACTCATGATTTATAAATTCTCTATGATTTAGATTTTCACATATAGTCATGTTTCAAATGTATATTTAAGAAAATAACCTATATCCTTAATTTTACAACATGTTTGAAATATTGTCATGATTTAGTGCATGTCTCCATATACTCAATACATTCCAATGTACTGACCACATAGATGCATTTGTGGCTACATCCTTCTTAATGTAGGTACCATATATAGCTTTTACACCAGGGTCAGACAGGTTGCAGCTTTCAGCTAGCAGGTGATGAGTTCTCCTATTTCGGGTACTCCAGTTAGTGGTAGTTCATGTGTTGTGTTGTATTTTAATTATTCATATGTATTAATTTGTGGTAGTTGGAGGCATGTCCCAACTATCTATATTCAGTATAGTAGAGGCTTCATAGATAGTCAGTCAGGGTCGTGTAAATATAAATTTTAGTTCTATCTTCAGTTTTATCAGTTTGTAAACTTTATCAGTTACCTACTTATTCAGCTTTCATTATGACTATATTTCTGAATAGCGAAACTAGATATTTAATATATTCTAAATCAGTTGCTCAAGTATTATGCCAGTTCTTGGGTTATCTTGGGATTACTTGTGGTTTCAAGCATCGTGTTACAACCAGGAGGTAGTCTGGGGTCGTGACAACAGTTCACTATACACTAAGTGCCAAGCAGCACACGACTTACCTAGGTATGACTCATACCCTTTTATATGAGTGAGGGGAGGCCAAGTTGTGAAGAGGATAGAATGCTACCCTCCTAAGATGCTCAAGGTACGAGAGGGGAGGGAGGAGTGAGTATGACTCGTTTTCAAAGGGTATGAGTGGCTTCTCTAATCTTACCTTGGATAGCATCTTTAAAAACCAAAAAATTTTGCAAGGCCAGGATCTTGAGTATTTCAGTCTTTATATACAATTTGGATCTACTTAAATTTTTCATCATGCCATTTACCCAGGAAAATTATCCACTAATTCTACAATTTAGATGCACATAGAATTGCATACAAATTTTATTTGAACATAATTGAAACATGAGCAGAGTTTGTAATAGACATTTTCTTCAATTCCATACTTCTGCATTATCCTATTTTATTTCACTTTTTGTTTATTTGTAACAGCCTACCAACACTGTATGTTGAAAGAGAAGTATATTTGCTCGTTGAAAGAATTCGACCAATAAAACTGAGGGAGGTGTATATTTGTTTATGTAATTTTTTATAGGTCGGATAGGCATTTTAGATTAGGGTGTGTTTTATTTTAAAAAAATGATCAATTTGACGTTGATTTGTACACTTCTGTTAAAGAAAAGATGCATGGCTCTAAAATACCTTTAGGCCCTAAAATACCTTTCCATCCACTTTTATGGCTCTAAAATACCCTTTCACTTAACAATTTTTTTTTTAAAATAATTATTATTTTTATGTAATATGTGTCAGTTTCTTATTTGTTAGAATTTAATTAATTAAAAATCTAGTAATTTCTAACCGAATCCAAATCCCACTTCTAAAAACCCGATCCAACGATCTAACCTAGCTACTCTTTCACGTCTGAAATCACCGGTAGAGCCGCCGGATCCAATAGGAGGTCCTCTTCCAGTATCTTGTCTCATGCTCGCGAAATTCTATTAACAACTAAACAACAATTAGCACCTGACAATTTCTTAGCAAATGTAGAGTCATTATTTCATACTAAAGTAAAATCATCAACAAGCATCATATCTCATTGTCACGAATTTTCATAAATAACAATTGACCTCTGGTAATTGCGTACTAGATGTGGAGTCAGTAGTTAACATTAAACACTAAATCATCAATAAAATTCCATAACAACAATAAAATACAACTCGTACAGTAATTTCGTTGTCAAATTAAAATTATCCACAAGCATTATTTCTTATTGTCACAAATTATGTAAACAACAATTAGCTCTGATAATTTTATAGTGAATGTAGAGTCAGTATTTCAGATTATTATTAAACAGAAAAGGTATCGAAAGAAGATCTCCGATTGCTTCCGGTGGCTCTGCCGTGACTTTAGCCACGGAAGAGCAGCTAGGTCAGATCGCTGGATCGGGTTTTTAGAAGTGGGATTCGGGTTGGGTTGGGAATTATTAAATTTTTAATCAATTAAATTGTACCCAATAAGAAATTATCACATATTAAACAAAATACTAATTATTTTTTAAAAAATTTTTATTAAGTGAAAAGGTATTTTAGAGCCATATACGTGGATGGAAGGATATTTTAGAGCTTAAAAGTGGAAGGAAAGTATTTTAGAATCAATTTCAATACTTTTAAGGGTACATTAGGCGCTTTTCCAATAGCGAGGGTAAATTTGTATGACACAAGGGTAAATTATATTTTCCAATTTTTGAAAGTCAATATGTAAATTTGAAGCATTTCCTTTAAATAAACGGTTTTCGAAGATGCAGATCTCATCCTTTGACGACGATGACTTTATAACAAAACAAAGAAAGCTAAAATCGGAAAATCTATCGGCCTACCGGCGGAATTAGTAATTCATCGAAAAACCAAACTGTAGTACCTTTCTTAAAGTACATTTGCATATAACCTTAAACGATTTGAAGAAAATCAATGAATGGTAGGAGGAGGTCCGACGATGGATCTTTTACGATCTGAACCAATGCAGTTGGTGCAATTGATTATCCCAATTGAATCCGCTCATCGTACAATTGCTTACCTCGGTGACCTCGGCCTCTTCCAATTCAAAGACGTAAGCATCAACCATACACATTCTGTGAAATGTACACATATCCCTACATCTGGATTTTGGATTTCAAATTTTCCGTATGTTACATAGCTGAAGGATGAGCTGGATATGCTTCTGAAATTTTTGTACAAACATATTTCATGCATTATAACTTTGATCCTGATTATTCCTTTTGACTTAAATAGAACCTAGATTATCTCAATTAGCGATGTAGTATCCAAATGCCTTGGCATGACACCATCTCAAGCATCTCCAAGCTCTCATCAGATGCTATTGTCTTTAAAGCCAAATCGATTAAACTCCTTCGAGGCAAAGGAAAATGGATAGTCGACCACCAATGAGCTGCACCTATCCTTACCAATCATATTGAGGCATGAAACATCTTAACATCAGTCTTAACTCTCAAGTTCCTTACCTTTTAGAATTAAAATTTAGGTTTTTGAAAATTACATAGAAGTAGTTCAGATTTATGTTGTTTTCTTTTGTGATTAGGAAGTTTTTCGAAAGATGTATGACAATTATAGTAGATAAGTGTTTGATTCCTCAAAAAGTGATGATGTCATTCTTTTGCAATGGAGGGAGTTCTTTTTTCAGGATTCGTAGTAGGCGAATTTGGTTCTTTGAGAGTAACTTCTATAATGTTTGAGTGTGAAAGATCCCCTTTTTCTTCCTTTTAGTAATTTGGAAAATTTGGTGGGAGAAACTATGGCATTGTTTTCCACCTATGTGCACCGTCAAATTGTTTTTTCCCAATCAGCTTATCTTGGAGGAATAATTTATGACTGCATCAGTTCTGTTTCCTAAGGGGTTTCACTTTCCTTCTGCTTTCCTTTTTCAGACGATCTTGGATTTATTATCACAGATCAGTAGTTCTCATGGAATTTTATGTTTCTTAAAGATGCACTAAACTATCTTTGGGTCTCTCATCTGTTATCTTAGAACCAAGAAATGATTATTTCAACCTGATAGTGTGTTTTTACAGCTTAATGTGGAAAAGAGCCCATTCCAGAGAACATATGCAACCCAGGTTTGTTTTATCATTCTTGTTATGTTCTTCTTTTACACCATTTTGGTTTGTTTTGGAATTGAAGTGTAAGTTTAGTTAAATTTGGCTATCTACAACCATTTTCTCATGCTTCAATTTAAGTCTTACTCTTATCAAATCATATCACAATCAATGTAGGTTATACACTTCAGTTCTCTTCGGTGGTGTTTCAGCGAAGGTGATAAAGCATATTCTTAAATAAAGAATAGCCAACCAACCGTATTGTAAAGAATGTTATAGGCTTAGATTAATTATGTGGATGGGTTCCATCTTGTAGAGAACAATAAAACAACAACTATGTCTCACTACCTAGCAAATGGGATTGGTGATATGAATCCTTACTAATTATGTTGCTTTATTTAAGCTCATCTTAGTCTAATACTACACAAAACAAAATGAAAAATAAAAATAAAAGCTTTTAGTTGTTCTCTATGTGAGTAATATAAGAGAAAAATATTATTAAATTGTTGTGTCTACATAATTACATTGAGATCCTATTTGTAGACACTATTTTTCAATCCTTTTCCAAGTAGGATTCTATATACTATTCCTACTCATATTTTAACACTCCACCTCAAACTGGTGCATACATGTCATATGTACCTAGCTTGTTATAAATGTAATTAAGATGGGGACTGGCGAGGGACTTAGTGAAGTTATAAGCAAGTTGATCACTTGACTTCACAAATTTTATAATATCTCCTGAGAGCATCTATTCTATGACGAAGTGACAATCAATCTCTATGTGCTTAGCCCTCTCATGAAACATTGGATTTGATGCGATATGAAGAGCTACTTGATTATCACACACAAGTTTCATCTTACCGATTTTTCTAAATTTTAGTTCTCTCAGCAATTGTTTGATCCAAACTAGCTCACAAATTGCCACAACCATTGCCGATATTCTGCTTCCACACTAGATCGAGCAACCATACTCTGTTTCTTACTCTTCCAGGACACCAAATTACCTTCTACTAAAACACAATATCTGGTACATCTATCAGAGGGTGATCCTGCCCAACCAACATCTGTGTATCCAATGATATGCTCATGTCCTCGATCCTCGAAGAGTAGTCTTTTACCTGGAGATTACTTTATATATCGCAGAAACGAACAACTGCATAAAGTATACGTCAGGTCTAGTCACTGTTAGATAATTCAACTTTCCAACCAATCAGTTATACCTTCCAAGATCACTAAGTGGCTCCCACTGTCTTGGCAGACGTTTAGCATTCGGATCCATATAAGTGTCAATAAGTCTACATCATATCATTCTTGTCTCCTCAAGAATGTCCAAGACATACTTGCATTGAGAAATAACAATACCTTATCTGGACTGAGCATCCTCAATACTTAGAAAATATTTCAGTCTGCCGAGGTCTTTAGTCTGGAAATGCTGAAAGAGATGTTGCTTCAAATTAGTGATACCATCTTGATCATTACCGGTGATAACGATATCGTCAACATAAATCACTAAATAAATATACAAATTTGGTTCAGAATGTCGATAAAACATTGAGTGATCAGCTCCATTACGAATCATGCCAAACTCCTGGATTACTGTGCTAAACTTCCCAAACCAGGATTGGGGGGACTATTTCAGACCATAGAGTGACCTGTGCAATCGACATATAAGGCTACTAGACTCCCCCCGAGCAACAAAACCAGGTGGTTGCTCCATATAGACTTTCTCTTCAAGATCACCGTGCAGAAAAACATTCTTAATGTCCAACTGATAAAGAGGCCAATGAAGAACAACAACCATAGATAGAATAAGATGGACAAATGCTATTTTAGCCACGAGAGAGAAAGTGTCACTATAATCAAGCCCAAATATTTGTGTATATCCTTTGGCAACAAGGCGAGTCTTAAGCCAATCAACCTAACCATTTGGGCCAACTTTTACTGCGTAAATCCAATACAACAAATAATAGATTTACCTGCAGGAAGGGAAGCAAGATCCCAAGTACCACTCATATGTAAAGCAAGCATCTCATCAATCATAGCATGCTTCTATCCTCAATGGGAAAGTGCTTCATATATAGCCTTAGAGATTGAAATAGAGGACAAAGATAATACCAAAACATAATGGGGTGATGATAGACGATGATAACTCAAGAAAGGATAATGTGAGTTTAGCATTACAACTGGGTCTTATATCGAAATGCAATTGATTGGCTAGAAGAAGGCAAGTCCGCAGTAAGGGTAGCTTCAGGCGCATGGCATGAATCATTTGGGACTAATGTTGGACGCGGGCAACGATGATAAGTCAAAAATGGTAGCACTGCAGCTGGAGATGTAGAAGTAATTGTAGATTCCTCAAAGGTTGGTGTGGGTAAGATTGGAGGTATGGGTAAGACCTCAATGATATCAAGATGATCAGAGATGTATAGGAAGGTTGAGATTCAAAGAATGTGACATCAACGAACATAAGGTAGTGACCAAGACCAGGTGAATAACATCAATACCCTTTCTGAACTCGAGAGTAACCAAGAAAGACATACTTGAGAGCATGAGAGTCTTTTTATCTTTTTTCTGGGCTAAGTTATTAACAAAACTTGTGCTCCCAAAACATGAAGGGGGATGGGTAAAGATGTGACTGTGGAAATAATATGAAATGGGGAACTTGATTCTGAATCGAAGATGATGGCATTCTATTAATGAGATAGCAAGATGCAAGGACTGTATCACCCCAAACATGCAGCAAAACATGGAATTTAATGAGAATTTAATGAGAAGAGTGCGAGCAGTCTCAATGGAATGCCTATTTTACCTTTCTACTCTACTAATCTGCTGAGGGGAGGGGTATATGGACATGATGTCTGGTGAATAACTCCTTGGTGAGTCAAAAACTCCTGAAACTGGGAGGATAAGTATTCTAAGGCATTATCACTACGAAAAGTACGAATAGAAACACAAATTGATTTTGTATTTCAGCACAAAAACTTTTGAATGTAGAAAATAACTCAGAACGATCTTTTATTAAGAAAACCCAAGTACATCTTGAAAAATCATTAATGAAAGTAACAAAGTAACAAAATTCTAAGGGTGAACTGACTCAGTTAGGACCCCAAATATTAGAATGAACTAATGAGAAAATACACTTCGAACGACTCTAAATACTACGTGAAATGTAGCATAGGTGTGTTTCCCAAGTTGACATGACTCACAAAACTAGGCACTATCTTTTGTAGCTTGGATAGACTCGGATGTCCCAAACATTTGTGAATAAAGTCTGAAAGGTCTGTAATAGAGCATGTTGTGAAGGCATTTGAAGAGGTAAGATGGTAAAGGCCTTATGTTTCATGTCTCGTGTCAATCATCTATCCCGTATTGCGGTCCTGCATTAGAAAAGTATTATCAAACAAAGTTATACTAAAAATGAAGGGCACGTGTCAAATGACTAACAAATGCTAGATTGAAAGGACCACCAGGGACATAAAGAACAGAGTTTAGAGTGACAGGATAGGGGTTTGGCTTGTCCAACTCCTTTTGTTTTTGTTCGGACCCCATTGGCTAAAGTAATAGCAAGAAGAGATTGTGAATAAACAATATCACACAGAAGTGGTGATTTGTTACCAGAAATATGATCAGAAGCACCTGAGTCCACAACCTATGATCCAAGGGTTGGAGATTGTGCAGTGGAGGCTATTGGTAGAGATATATGCCTACTTGCTCGATACTGAAGATACTTATTATATTCTTGTCAGGGATAAAAAAATAATCCCAAGATAAAAATGTGGGATTAGTTTATCCCGTGTTTGAGCCGAGGGTTTATTAGGAACAGTCCTCTACTTCATCTGAGGTAGTGGTATGGATTGCTTACAATTTACCCTCCGTAGACCCCACTTTTTGGGAATACACTGGGTATGTTGTTGTAGTTTATCCCGCGTTCGGTTGGAACTTTTGATCTGGGATTAAGTTATCCCGAGATTAATTTATACCCTAATCTTGGCACTTTATCATAACACATTCAATGTGGGATAACAGTATCGGATTAACAAATCCTGAGATATAACAATCAAATGACAAATATACCCTTTCCACATAGTCCAACCAAAGTCCTTTAAGAAAAACAAGGTTATCATTGGAACTAAAAATTTATCAAAGTTTTCCGTTTCAAACCAAATACTTATTTTTGATTATACACCACATACATTCTTAACTCTATTACTAAATAATCCCGGGGTTATTAATCTCCGAATTACAATCCTTGCATTAGAATCTCAGTATAATTTATCCCCAAACAAAATGATGTCCAAGTACGTTAACATGGTAAAATAGATTAGGTTATTTTAATTTTTTTTTTTTTTTTGGATAGAACAGATTTGAAGCAACAATCCTTTTTCATCTGATAGAACACAGAGCTGGCCTTTTTCATCTGTATTCTATTGGAGTTTAAAATAAGTTATTCAGATGTGTTCTTCCTCTTTCTGTGATTCATCTGAATGTCTGAATGAAGTGGTCCAGAATGGCCAGGCTTTTCATCAGCACTGCCTTTCTACTTGATCAATTTTAAACATTCAATTTCATAGGCATGCTCATTCAGTTGTTATACATTGCCTGAGTACCACTAGCATCACGCTTTAGATAAACTTCGCACCAGTACAACTCATTTTTTATTTACATATTCTCATTTAACTTATGCATGGGATTACTTTCACAGATTAAAAGATGTGGAGAAATGGCACGTAAACTTCGCTTTCTAAAGGAGCAAATGATGAAGGCAGGGCTCACTCCTTCAACAAGGACCACAATGTGCCCAAATATAAATCTGGATGGATTGGAGGTCTGCTTATTTCATCTACTTGTATAAGGCTTACCATGGAATGCTATTCTTCTTATTTCGTTTTCCCATGGAATGCTATTCTTCATTATTTCGTGTTTACTGTCACTGTCGCCATGATTCTGATTGTTGTTGTGTATTTTAACAAATTTCCGAAATGGGAAGGTCAAACTTGGTGAACTCGAAGCTGAGCTAGCAGAGATGAATACTAATACTGAAAAGCTTCGACATTCTTACAATGAGCTTCTCGAGTATAAGCTTGTTCTGCAGAAGGTGAGGCTGCATTGATGCTAAGTATCTCTGGCATAGAACTATCGGGCACAATGTATCTGCTTGGTTAGCATTATGCTCTTTTATAATAAAGATGTTTTAAATACAAGCTGTTTTTGTTCCATCAGGCTGGTGAGTTTTTCCATTCAGCCCAAAACAGTGCTACAGCTCAACAGAAAGAACTGGAGGAGCATATACATGGCGAAAGATCAATTGATAGTCCTCTGTTGTTAGAGAAGGTACTGTTATATTGGTGTGGTTGTATTTCTCGGGTAGAGGAACTGTAGTTGTAAATTGATATGCTTTGTTGCTTTTCTTGCAGGAAGCCTTTGCTGATCCTTCAATACAAGTTAAACTGGGATTTGTCAGTGGTCTTGTTGCTAGAGAGAAATCTATGGCATTTGAAAGGTTTCTTTTTCGTGCAACCAGAGGAAATGTATTTTTAAAGCAAGTGGTTGTGGAAAATCCTGTGACGGATCCATTGTCAGGCAGCAAGGTTAACTCCAGTACTTCACTTATTGAAAATAGAGGGGCTCATATGATGCTTAAAGTTATTGTGCTTTCAGAATTGGATGCTTTGATTTGGGGTTGCATAGTTTTCATTTCCAGCTATTTCATTTTAATAAAATAAAGGCGTTATGAAGTATGAAGTATAAAGTTCACTCCTGAATCTTCCTTGTAGGAGAAAAGGATATAAAGACACCTAATTGTTTATCTGATATTCCCCCTATCATCCTTGTTGGGTGTACTCCTGAATCTTCCTTGTAGGAGAAAAGGATATAAAGACACCTAATTGTTTATCTGATATTCCCCCTATCATCCTTATCTTTCTCATTGAGATCCAAGCCTAAAGTTTTCTGAGCTTATCAATCTTTTATTTCTAGGTTGAAAAAAATGTCTTTGTTATCTTTTACTCTGGAGAAAGGGCAAAGAACAAGATACTAAAACTTTGCGATGCATTTGGAGCAAATCGGTATCCATTCACTGATGACATAGGCAGACAGTATGAGATGATAACAGAGGTATGCCACAAAATCACCACTTGGGGTTTAGTTATGTATGCGTGGCAGGACTTCAACGTAACCATATGATTGGTGTTCGTCAGTTAGCGAACTCTTAAAACAGTTCTTGCTTATATAACAATTAAAGAAAAATATTCTTGCTTATATAAGTGTCACTCGTCTTACATGATTATCTCTTTTCTGCAATATCTTAAAGCTGTGAGAAATATAAAAAAAGGGCAGCCGTGTATCGTACGCAGCCTTACCTTGCATTTCTGCCAGAGATTAGTTCCAAGGCTTGAACCCGTGACCTCCTGGTCACATGGCTTGAACTGTGTATCTACGCTATTATAATGAGACCCTATTTATAGACACTACATTCCAATCCTTTCCTAGTAGGATTCGATATACTATTCTTGTTCCTACTCATTTTCTAACACTCCGCCTCAAGCTCATTACAAATGTAATTAATATGAGGACTAGTAAGGGACTTGATGAAAATATTGGTACACTGATCACTCAATTTCACAAATTTGGTAACAGTATCTCTGGAAAGTATCTTCTCTCTCATAAAGTGACAATTAATCTCATTGTGCTTAGTCCTCTCACGAAATACCAGATTGGATGCGATATAAAGAGCCACTTGGTTATCACAACACACAAGTTCCATTTGACTGTTTTCTCCAATTTTTAGCTCTCATAACAACTTTTTAGTCCAAACTAACTCACAAGTGGCTGCCGCCATTGTTTGATATTTTGCTTTTGCACTTGATTGAGCCACTGCACTTTGTTTCTTCTTGATTGAGCCACTGCACTTTGTTTCTTACTCTTTCAGGACACCAAATTACGTCTTATTAAAACATAATATTCGGATGTAGAATGTTTATCATAAGGTGATCCTGCCTAATCAACGTCTGTGTATCCATGATCTACTCATGACCTTGATCCTCTGAGAGCAGTCCTTTACCTGGAGCTAACTTGGTATATTGCAGAATGCGAGCAACTGCATCCTAATGACTATCACGGGGTGAATCCATATACTGCTTACAACACTCACTGGATAGGAAATGTCAGGTTTGGTCACTTTGAAATGATTCAACTTACCAACTAGATGCCTATATCTTTTAAGATCACCGAATGGTTCCCTCTGTCCTAGCAGGAGTTTAGTATTTGGATCCATTGAGTGTCAATGGGTTTACATCCTATCATTCCTGTCTCCTCGAGAATTTCTAAGACATACTTGCATTGCATAATAACAATACCTCAACTGGACTAAGCAACTTCAGTTCCTAGAAAATACTTCAGTCCACCGAGGTCTTTAGTCTGGAAATACCAAAAGAGGTGTTGCTTCAATCTAGTGATACCATCTTGATTATTGCTGGTAATAACGATATCATCAACATAACCACCAAATAAATACATAGATTTGGAGCAGAATGTCGATAAAATACAGAGTGATCTGCTTTAATACGAATGATGCCAAACTCCTGGATTACTATGTTATAGTTTCCAAACCAGGCTCTAGGAGACTGTTTTAAACCATAAAGTGACTGACACAATCGACACACCAGACCAGACTCCCCTTAAGCAACAAAACAACCAGGTGGTTGATCCATATAAACTTTCCCCTCAAGGTCACCATAGAGAAAACATTCTTAATATCTAACTAGTAAATTTGCCCGTGTCGAACAACAACCGTGGACAACAACCGTGGACAGAAAAAGATGAATAGATGCTATTTTATCCTAGAACGAGAAAGTATCATTGTAATCAAGCCCAAATATATTTGAGTGTGCCCCTTGGCAACAAGGTGAGCCTTAAGTCGATCAATTTGATCGTCTGAACCAACTTTCACTGCATAAAAACCCAACAACAACCAATAGTCGATTTACCTGAAGGGAGAGGAACGAGCTCTCAAGTACCATTGCATGCAAAGTAGACATCTCGTCAATCATAGCTTGTCACCATTCTGGATGAGAAATGTTTTTTTTATGGACTTGGGGATGGGGACAGAGGACAAAGATGATACAAAAGCATAATGGGGTGATGACAAATGATGATACCTTAAAAAGGTATAATGAGGGTTAGTATTACAAGTGAACCGTTTACCTTCTCAAAGACAATCGGTTGTTTAAGAGGAGACAAGTCTATATAGTAGGTGCAAGACAAGAATCATCTGAGCTTGATGTTGTACGTGGATGATAATGATATGTCAGGAGTGGTGACACCGTGGATGGAGTTGTACAATGTATTGTAGATTCCTCAAAAGTCGGTGTAGGTAAGATTGGTAGCACCATGGAGATGTAGAAGTAACGATAGGGTCCCCAAAAGTCAATATAGGTAAGACATCAGATTTATTAGGAAGATCAGGATCAAAAGAAGATGTAAAGTAAGGTCGAGACCCAAAAAATGTGACATCAGCTGACATAAGGTACCGACGAAGGTTTGGTGAGTAGCAACAATACTCCTTTTGTACTCGAGAATAATCAAGAAAGACATATTTGAGAGCACAAGGGGTTACGTTATCTTTCCCTAGTTGAAGTTATGAACAAATCATGTATTCCCAAATACACGCGGGGAAAAGAGTATAGAGGTGACTGAGGAAACAATACTGAATAAGGAATTTGATTTTGAATAGAAAATAAGGGCATTCAATTAATTAAATAGCAAGATGATAGAACTGCATCACCCCAAAAACGCATCTGGACATTGGATTTAATGAGAAGAGTGTGAACAGTCCCGATGAGGTGCCTATTCCTCCTCTTTGCTACTCCATTCTGTTGAGGGGTATAAGGACAAGAAGTATGATGAATAATTCCTTGATGAGTCCTAAATAGTTGAAATTAAGAGGATATGTATTTAAGATGTTATCACTACGAAAGGTACGAATAGAGACACCGAATTGATTTTGTATTTCCGCACAATTACTCTTGAATGTAGGAAATAGTTTAGCGTGATCTTTCATTAGGAAAATCCAAGTACATCTTGAATAATCATCAATGAAGCTAACAAAATTACAAAACCCTAAGGTTGAACCGACTCTTTAGATCCCAAATATTAGAGTGGACTATGGAAAAGATAGACTCTGCAGCACTATGTTGGTTGGTAGTTCGAGTGTGTTTCCCAAGTTGGCATGACTCACAATCTAATGTGTACAAACTAAACAAACTATGCACTATCTTTTGAGGCTTGAACAAAGTAGTATGTCCCAAACGTTTGTGAATTACGTTTGGAGAATCTGTAACTGGACATGCTATAGAGGAATTAGGAGCGGTAATGTAGTAAAGGCCTTGTGATTCATATCTTACACCAATTGTTTGCCCTGTACTACGGTCATGCATGACAAAAGAGTCCCCCCAAAAATAGTATGCCATAATTTAGGGCACAAGTAAAATGACTAACCGATGCAAGATTAAAAGGACAACCAGGGGCATAAAGAACAGAATTTAAAGTGATAGAGTACAAGGGATTAGCTTGTCCAATTCCTTTTGCTTTGGTGTGGTTACCATTGGCTAAATAGATAGCCGGAAAAGACTCTGAAGAAGCAATAGTTGACAAAAGTGATTTATCACCAGAAATATGATCAGATGCGGCAGAGTCCACAATCCATGACCCAAAGGTAAGAGACTATGTAGTTGAGGCTACTAGTAGAGAGATACGCTTACTTGCTCGATACTGAAGAAATTCATTATATTTCTTATCAGATACCATTCATTACATGTGGTGTTAGACTGGGCAAAATGAGTATTTTTAGGTGGTTGACCATGCAAAGAATAACATATTTCATAGTATGTCCAAGCCTATTACAATAACTATACTTAGATCGAGAATAACATATTACACGAGTGTGTCCAAGCCTATTACAATAACTACACCTAGGTCGAGATCTTTTAAAACGACCTCCCCCTCGTCGATTCTTCATGGGATGTGGCGTTCGATTTTCTAATCTCCTCATAAAGGGTTCAGACTTAATCATAGGACTAAATTGAAATCAGTGATGAACGTTGCAGAAATTGTATTGAATCACCAAAATAATATCAAAAGGATTATGACAGATCTCGTCGAAAAACTGACAAATGAGTAATGGTGCTGGTGTTTGCACAACACTGGCGGATATAGACGATGACACAAATCAACCCTGACAGTCACCGGATATTGACGCACGGTGGTATGTCTGACTCTCCTTAATGCTCTGATACCATGTGAGAAATATAAGAGAAAAATATTACTCCCTCCGTTTCAAAAAGAATGACATACTTTCCTTTTTAGTCTGTTTAAAAAAGAATAACCCCTTTCCCTTTTTGACAATACTTTAATTTCAACTTTCCACATGGCATGTTTAGGATCACAAGATTGAAGGGCATTTTGGTACATTTGACACAATTTTAATTTAAGGCCACAAGATTCAAAAGTCTTCTTTATTTTCTTAAACTTTGTGCCAAGTCAAAGTAGGTCATTCTTTTTGAAACGGAGGGAGTATTGAACTGTGTATCTACATTATTACATTGAGAGTCTTTTTATAGACACTACATTCCAATCCTTTTCAAAGTAAGATTCTATATATTATTCCTATTCCTACTCATATTCTAACAAAAGTACCAAAAATAAATTCAGGTTAAGTTTTTATACGTAATCTCAAATATATTAGGATGTTATTTTCATCAGATTTGACTTATCAAACTTTTATAAGCTATTGATGACAGATATTTTGAACATGAAACTCTACTGGATTAAAATCCATTTGTATTTCTAATATATATCTCTTAAAATGGATTTACTACCCTGTTAAATTTGATCTTTTAGTTCACAGTTCAAAAGATATTTCTTTACTTATCCTTAATCTAGAAAAAGACTATTCTTCACCCTTTCCTAACTCAACATGTTAGTTTTCTTTGAAGCCTGTAAGCTAATAGAGAAACATATCAGCTATTATTGATGCAAGTTGCGTAAATGATCCATGTACTCTCTATTTCTACCCAGTTAACTTTTCTGACTAGTAGTCGTTTGAAAACTTCTTTGGAAATTGGACTTCTAACAGAACATGTTACTCCAGAATGTGCAGTTACTCTTTGTCAAGGTACATATCTTGGCATATCTGTTGTAATTTACCAAGTTGTTTCCCTGTTTGACTCATAGGTATCTGGAAGACTTTCAGAGTTGAAGACCACCGTGGACATTGGGCAGCTACACCGCGCAAATCTCTTACAGACCATTGGTTATGAGTTTGACCAATGGAGTCTTCTGGTTTGTTTTATGTTTCATCTTAGCTATATTAGTTTAATGGAACCACATTTTTTCATTACTCAAGTGGTCAAATTTGTCAGTTGGACATGTGTGTACAACAGTTCCATTGTCTCTAAATTGCATCTCTTTCTTCTTGTGAAGGTGAAACAGGAGAAGTTCATTTACCATACACTAAATATGCTCAGTTTTGATGTGACAAAGAAGTGTCTTGTCGGTGAGGGTTGGTGTCCAGTTTATGCGACCAGCCAGGTGCAGTGCGCCCACCTTTTGATATGGTTTACTTTTGTAGTTTGTCTTCATTATGTAATTTCTAATGTTAAACATACTTCCTTTGGATGTTTGCAGATGAAAAATGCATTGCGTCGAGCAACTTTGGATACTAACTCACAAGTTGGGGCGATATTCCAGGTCTTGCATACCACAGAATTGCCACCTACATATTTCCGGACAAACAAATTCACTTTTGCCTTCCAAGAAATTGTTGATGCATATGGGTGAGTAGCAGTAATTTGTTTGATAGTTTTCCTGATTGAACTACCACATACATGATTAACATCCTAAGTGAGTACTTATCCTTAGAAAAGAAATTCAAAATGAATAAAGGTTAGGAACATCCACTAATCATGTACATTTTCTTCCTTGAAAGTTGAGTTGTGATGCTCGGTCTCAATTAAACAGTCTTATCTTTTTGTTGTTTGTGCTAACTATGATTCTGCAAATTTCATTTCCTCCATATACTGGTGAGTCCTCCATGTTTTTGGTGTGGGGCCATAAACTGCATAGGTATTACTTTGAAAAGATAAATTTTAGGTACATACCATTTTCTCTCATTGAGATGATTCTTGCATTATGCAAAATCTAAACCAACTTCAATGCATTGGAGTCCCTAAAAAGTTCAAGAAGACCAGCAAACTCAAGGTCTGTATACACCAATTTTAAACAAAGCTCTTCTAGAAGCAGATACTTCTATATAGGTTGATTTTCACAGTTAAATCTGCTCAATTTATGATCTACTCATATATACAACTAAGTCTAATATTCGATGTGCTCATATAAGGGTCGATATGTAGGAAGAATGGGTCACAATCAGTATGTGAGCTTTGGTAGTTGCCATTCACTGTCAGAAAGAACTTTGCTTCTCCATTTCTGTCGACGAAAAATTTACTGCTCAGTATGGCATTCTCCTGCACCCCACAAATTTCTTTCCTTCTTTGTATATAATAAAGTTCTTTATCCAGCTCTTTCCTGATTTAACATATTTTTGATAAACACATAGGTTAATGTTGCCTACAAAAGAACAATTAACTGGTTTCCTCCAATTGCTTATCCATGAGACAGCCTTATAGGATATGACATCCAGTTTTCAACATTTCTTGTTCTAGAAACATGATTTCCTCATCTTTATTACCATGACCATAAGCGGAAGTTGTTTTTAAGTGGTCTCTTGCCGGAAAATATTTTGCTTTTTTTTTTTACTATTTTGACGAGAGTACTGTTGTATCTACACTTCCTTAGAGATCCTCTAACCTGTGGTTCATTATAGGATTGCAAAATATCAGGAAGTAAACCCTGGTGTTTTCACAATAGTAACTTTCCCATTCCTCTTTGCTGTCATGTTCGGAGACTGGGGACATGGTATATGCTTGTTTCTTGCAACACTATACTTCATTTTACGGGAGAAGAAGCTCTCTGGTCAGGTCAGTGCCGAACCTCTTCTCTGAAAAGTATCCAGCTGTTACCTGCATCTGTCTTTACAGTTCTCTATCCCTACTGTGCCCTGTTTGATTGCTAAATACATTGGATAATCATGTTTTGCTTAGGAAGGAATTTAGAGCTAGTTGTGCATGGTTGACTTGGCATCACTAATAATTCATGTTTTATAGACTTTGTATTCAGCTACTAAGTATTATGCGCATTATAGGCTCATTCAATTTGATTTGTCTCAACAGAAGCTTGGGGACATCATGGAGATGACTTTTGGCGGTCGCTATGTTATTATGATGATGGCTCTGTTTTCAATATATACAGGATTTATATATAACGAATTTTTTTCTGTCCCCTTTGAAATATTTGGGCGCTCAGCTTATGGTTGTCGTGATTCTTCCTGCAGGTAGGTGTTGAAGTAGTAGTTCAGGTTCTCTCTGTTTTCTTCATTGCTCCAATACTTGAACCAGTTATTTTTGTTGAAGGGATGCCACTATAATAGGTTTGATCAAGGTCCGCGATGCCTATCCATTTGGTGTGGATCCTAAGTGGCATGGTACACGTAGCGAATTACCATTTCTGAATTCTTTGAAGATGAAGATGTCAATTCTACTAGGTGTAGCTCAGATGAATCTTGGGATCATTCTAAGCTATTTCAACGCAAAGTTCTTTCAAAATAATGTGAATGTCTGGTAAGCCAGATTACATGGCTCTTTCCTTGGCTGTCTGTCAGGACTTGACTCATTTCACAGTTATAAATAACATTTTGCCTCTGTTGTGTCAACATTTTCGGTTCTTGATAATCTCTATCCTTGAATCTGTGTGAAGTATTCATGTGCTATTTAGTATGCCATTCTGCAATTATACTTATTATCATATTTTTTTCAGGCATCAGTTTGTCCCCCAGATAATATTTCTGAACAGCCTCTTTGGCTATCTTTCACTTCTTATTATTGTCAAATGGTGCACCGGTTCTCAAGCTGATCTGTACCACGTAATGATATACATGTTTCTAAGCCCTACTGATGATTTGGGGGAGAACCAGCTTTTTATTGGGCAAAAATACCTCCAGGTTTCATTTTTCTCCATTCATATTAACATCTAACGTGCTAAAGAAGAGCCATCTCTAATATCTGTTATCTTCTCTTCTGATCCAGCTTTTGCTAGTATCACTGGCACTTGTTGCCGTTCCATGGATGTTATTTCCGAAGCCTTTTCTACTAAAGAAGCAACATGAGGAAGTATGTCTAAACTTGATAAAAGCAACCAATACTTTTGGTGGTACTTGTTTTCCAGTGTTGCTCTTCTTCTTGCATGAACTTTTATTCATCATCACATCATGAATTTCCAGAGGCATCGAGGTCAATTGTATGCAATACTTGACAGCACTGATGACTCATTTGAGTTGGAGACACACGATCATTCACATGGACAAGAAGAATTTGAGTTCAGTGAAGTTTTTGTACATCAACTCATACATACCATAGAATTTGTACTTGGAGCAGTCTCTAATACAGCTTCATACCTGCGTCTGTGGGCCCTCAGGTGTGTATCTACCAGCTTTGAAGTTTGAAATATGAACACATATATCAAGTTAATAAATGCTCCTGTCTTGCAAGTGTATAAACTCACCTCTGTTGATAAGTATACAGTTCTGATGTTAGATGTTCGAAAGACTAGTATACAATTAATCAATGGCTGCATGTTTGATCAATATTCATTCTAGTAAATAGTCAAAGTTCTAGTTAACAGGGATGAAAAGTTTTACTGAAACTGTGGTTGCATGACTGATGCAAGCAAAACTAATGGAGAGAATTACTTCGTCTGATATTTCTTTTGTGTTGGGAGCATTTGTGTATGCTTTCAAAGGAGCTAAACCAATATGGCTGCCTGATAGGTCTTCAACTTTTGTTATTGATGCTTTGAGAAGCTTAAAAAGTTTGACATCTTTAAATCCTCTGGACGCAAAGCAGAATGATTGACTCTCCTATTTGAACCATGCTTAAGTTGCCATATGTAGTTAAGAGTTATAAAATAAGCTTCAAGAAGAACTATGATTTATGAAGGTTGGATTGATCAAGTAGGCTTGATCTTAATGATTTTGACAATTCAGCTCGCTTTCAGTATTTATTTATAAACCAAATCAGTCTGCTCAGGATATCTAAGTTTGCTATCATTTTTTAGCTGTAAAGCAAATGCGTGTAAAAGATAAGTCTGTATGACAGAAGCTGCTCAGGATACACATAGTATATAATACAAGGATTCATAGAGTCCATACAAACTAGTTGAGATCAAGGCTTTTTAGTTATTATAGTTTCATTCAGTTAGGTGATTAACAGTAGTATTTCTTTTGTTTGGTCGTAGAGTTGTATGTTAATGTGGATAGGTGCGATGTTTTAGAGAATGTTTAATTTGCCTATAAAGACAAATTGTTTAGTATACGAGTTGAATAGATACAAATAGAACAGAATGGTGTAGCAGATTCATATAATTGAGTCAATTAGTTCGGGATCGATGAGTAGTTGATTGATTGATGATAATTTGATGTGCTTTGAAGATCATGATTGATCTATAGCAGTCTGGATGTTTTGAATGAGTTAGACAGTTCTTCTCACTTTGCTTTCAAGTTTTAGCTGTTAGCTAAAGCATATGAGTCTAGAGGAGATCATCCTATTTGATAGAAGCTGTTGAGAATATATGTTGCCCCAACGGCAACCATCTAAGGGCTCTCATGTTACCTTTATTTAGTCCTTATCCAGTAATTAGAGATTTTATTGATTTTATCAATGAATATGATTTTTATGTTTCTGTTCCTGTCCAGTTTGGCACATTCAGAACTGTCAAGCGTGTTCTATGACAAAGTTTTGCTTCTCGCAATGGGGTAAGGTTTCCTTTGTTTGCCTATAAATCTGAACGGGAGAGATTATTATCCTTGTTTTCTCTTTGAGCAAGAGACCAATTCCTTGACCTGTGAGATTCACATCTAGTATATCCTATTTTTTCTTACAGGTTCAATAATCTCATCATACTTATCATTGGCGTAGTGGTGTTTGTGTTTGCTACTGTCGGTGTGCTACTTGTGATGGAAACTCTAAGTGCATTCTTACACGCCTTACGTCTTCATTGGGTGGAATTCCAGAACAAGTTCTACGAGGGAGACGGATACAAATTTTCCCCATTCTCGTTTGGTTTTATTAGTGAGGATGATGATTAAATGATAGAAGATTGTGTAAAACACCATTGATCATTGGTCAAAGCACGCTTCAGTCTTTTTTCATGCTTGTAGAAATATCTTGGTAACACTCCAATAAAAGGTGTGTTAGGAATGCCTTTTGTATCTCATGCACTTGTGTAATTTGTACATCCTGAAACAAAGAGCAGTCAGTTGTTAGAAGGTCGCTAATGGCTTCAAGTACGAGAGTTGTTTCTGTTTCTTATAGCGGTGATGAGAGTGTTCACTGCTGTGACAGAATCTCTTTTACTGAATAATATCCACTTACAAGTTGGTTTTAATTTTCACGCAAACTACTGTTTTCTGTTGTGTTATTAGGGATTCGGGATTCATAAAGAAGTTGATGCAGGGTTAGTAATCAGAATAATGTGTTAAAAATCTCCTTCAATTATCACCATGGACAGGAATCCCCACCGCTATGTGGCGAAAGCAATGTTTATGAGTTAGGCTGGATTTGTTTTTATTAAGTTTCAGATGTTTGAATTTGAATGAATATTTGAATGATTAAAATATTGTCTTCAGATTTGAAAACTGAAATGTTAAAACCATTTGTTTTTCAATATCTTAATATGCAAAATTTATTTATTTACATATATAATAAAAAATATAATTCAAATAAAAAATAATTATCTATTAGAAAAATATTTGATTTAATACAATAAAATTATTATTTGATTGAAAAAATATTTATATTTGTTAGTGATAATGGAGATGGATTGTAATGGTGGTGGTGATTGTAATGGTTGATGTTAGTGGATATTAATGTTGGTGGTGATAAATGCGATGGTAAAGATATTTGGTATTGTAGTGATTGCTATGATGGTGACGATTGATAGTGGTGGTGGCAGTGATGTGAAGTTGGTTGATGTTAGTAGTTAGAGGTATTGATTGTGGTAGCTTAAAAGTGAATGCATGATGGTTGACGATGTGTTGGTGGTTGTTGGAGACGTTGTTAGCTAGCTGTGATGGTGGAGATGTTTATTAGTAGAGGTATATTGTAGTGATGATGCTGGTTGAAGCAGTAATAGAGGTGGCGACACCAGTGACAATGGTAGTGGTGGTGGCCGAAGATTGTATGAATGTTGATGATATGTTAGTGGTAGTTAGCGGTGGCGCTAGTAGTGGTGGATGAGTTGGTAATAATTGGGATTGGCCAATAGTGGTTGATGATGGTGGTGGTGTTAGTGGTGTTAGCATTGGTGTTGGGATTGACGGTGGTGATAGTAGCAAATATAATTAAAATAATGGAGGTGGTAGATATAATCGCGGCTGAAAATAATGGTTAGTAGCAATTATAATTGTGAATGGTTGTTGTGATGGTGGAGGTGGTTAGTGGTGGTGGTGTGTAATACCCCGCATGTTTCTAAGCTAGGAAGTGAATAAGTATTCCTATGTATGAAATCTCCTATCCTGTGATTCATACTTGAGTACATGACTTACAATGAATATCTTAGTGATAGGATAGCTTATGATGCATTAAGCATGTTCATATGAGTCACTTAAGGTAATGCAAGCTAAGAGTTTTTGAATCCATCAAGTTTTAGTGTTCGATTTTGCAAGGGTCATCTTTGAACGAGTATAACTCTATGTTAATGTGGTATTTTGGCTGATTTAGACCCACCAAATTGTAGAAAATCGAATTAGCTTTCTAACGATACCAATTTCGCCTTAATTCAATACCCGAGCGAAAAGTTATGCCCATTTTCGTGAGAGACAGTAAGCATAAGCGATTGGTTAGGAACCGCCCAACCCAAGCATAGGCGATTGGTTAGGCGCTGTCTAACCCAGGCATAGGCGATCACTTGGGCGCGGCCTAAGTCAATTTCAGGTGTAAAAAACACTCCGTCTTGAGTTATTTTAAAGGTAGTTAAGTCTTTAAATACTCCTTACACGTCTCTAAACTTAACCCTACGAAATATATATCTTCTAAACATACTGCAACCCTATTTTCATCTCAAAGCTCATCATCCAAGAGCACTAAAGGAGAAAAACAACTAGGGTTGCATAACTAAGCTTGAAGATCCAATTTCAAGGAAATTCCTCTGTCAATCATTAAGAATCTTCCTTCTAAGGTATGCGTAGTGTTCATCCACGGATTTCTTTCGTTCGTGGAGTTCAAGAATCAATCTTTAAAATACAAAAGCTTGGTTGATTGTGGTGATATGATCATACCCATGTTGATGCTTGTTTGTTTTCCTCTTTTTATTATAAAGTATGATTTCTTTATTGTTGGGTGTTGATGATCATGTTGTTGATATTGGGTGATTCCCAAGATGGAATCTTTATATGTTTTTGTGAATTCATGATATCATATGAGTTGAAAACATGTAAATTTGGTCGTTCATGATGTATAATTTGATGAATTCACCTATGCTTAAGATGTGCATGTAAGGTGTTTGATAAAATGCCTAAGGAACTAGAAATCATGCAATATAGCTAAATTGTGACTAAGTGAAGGATTCATGATATGCCCTTACGTTCCAATGACATCTATGATAGATAATGTGCCTTGTAAATGTTGTTGAAATACTCATGAACTATTCTTATGAGATTATGCTATGTTTACTTGCAAATCCTACTTATGAACAAGATGTATGATAACCATACAATCCACATGAACTTCTATGCTATTAGTATGTGTTGCCAACATGATTATGTGACGAACATGATATTAAGATTGTGGAAGTACTTCCATGTGATATGAAATCCTTTTCATGCAATACATTGTTGATAACCATGCATAGTATGAGATCCCTACTTATGATATTATACGTTATGGACTCTACTCTTATGATTAAGTTAGTCATGTGTGTCAGTTTCCTTCCATCGAGTCCTGGGGGTACTTGTACCCAAAAACTATAGCTGTGTGCCTAGATCCATGTCATGTTTCACGATATCTGAACTCAAGCTATGATTCCATAGACTTCGGTCAGTCATGTGACTCAGGAAAACCTCATGATCTTAGTCAGTTGTCAGATATCAATAACATTCCGCCAGTCAACGGAATTCAGTAAAATTAAGTCATGCACAGTCAGTTATTCATGTTCAGTCCCTCCAGATGGAAGTAGAGGTTAACACCGAGTGAACCCAAGGATGGGAACTCACCCGCCAGTTCAGAGTGTGATTCTTAGTAGCAATCCTTGTGTTCCAGAACTACGTAGCCAACGTAGGTTGAGACATCTTAACCCGTCAGATTAGGGTTGATGAGGTGGCTTAACCCGTCAGTTTAGGATTTCCACCGTTCTCATTGAGTACCCACCAGATAAGGGTCACTCAAAGGCTGTCCTTACTCGTGGCACGGTATTGACACCCCTCCAGTCGGGGCAGAGATTGGACCCCAGCTTAGCCATAACGGCATACATGGGGCATGTCGGTTAGACACTACTTCCCACAGTTTCAGTATCAGTCTCAGTAAAAGAACTCAGGACGTTCTTAAGATTTCAGTATATACAGTATTGTCAGATACAGTCGTTCATGTTATTAGTTTCAGTATCAGTCATGACAGTTATCAGTAAATCATGTATTAGCTTACAGGTCATGCTATCACGTATTCATGATCCCAGTTTCTATATATGTGTCTTTGCACTCTCATGTTCATATTAGTCAGTCAGTGTTGTTCATACATGAAACCCTTTATGTTCAGCCTACCTTCCTCCTATACTCAGTACTCCAGTTGTACTGACGCATTTGCGCTATGGTGCTTTCTTTTCATGTTACACCATAGGTTCCGAGACACTAGCTTCAGCCCAGCAGTAGCGGTAGCATTCCAGTCGCAGAGACACAGTGAGTCCTAATTGATTCGAGGATAATGTGATTTGATTTATTTATTTATTTTTCAGTTCAGTTTTACGGAATTAGTTGGAGACATGTTCCTTCAACTCCTTATTCAGATAGTTTAGAGGCTTTCAGATTTACTTTCAGATTTACATTCAGATTTAGTTGTTTTGAGTATTTTCACCCATATGATTGTATTCAGTTGAACCTTATGGCCTTACAGTTCTATGTATTCCGCATTATTACCTCATGGTTTGCAATATATAGGTACAGATATCAGTCTTGGGTTAGCTTGTGGTCCCTCAGGGTCATGAGCACCGTGTAGCATTTCGATTCAGCAAATTGGGGTGTTACATAGTGGTTGGTGGATAGGTGGTGGTTGACAATGGTGATGGTGACAAAGGTGGTTAGTGGTGGTGAATATTATCCAATACAAAAATACCTCTTAATGATTAAGGCTGCATTTATTTTTTTTAAGATTCAGACATCTCAATCTGAATGCACATCTGAATGATTAAGATGTTGTCTCTAGATCTGAAAACTGAATGATTAAGACCATTTTTTTTCAACATCTGAATTCTATAAAAAAATGATTTGTATACATAATAAAATAAAAAATACAATTCAAATAAAAATTAATTATTTATTAAAAAAATATGTAATTTAATACAACAAAATTATTAGTATTAGATTGAGAAAAAATATTTATATTTGTTAGTGATAGTGGAGATGGCTTATAATGGTGGTTATGGTGACGATGATTGATGTTAGTGATTAATAATGTTGGTTTATATGATTGTTAGTAGAGATAAATTGTAGCGATGGTACTGGTTGAAGTGGCAGTAGAGGTGGCGTTACTAGTGACAATGGTGGTGGCAGTTAAAGAATGTGTAGAGGTTGTGATGTATTAGTGGTAGTTAGTTGTGGTACTAGTTGTGATAGATGAGTTGGTTGGTAGTAGGGATTGACCGGTAGTGTTTGCTGATTGTGGTGTTGTTAACGGCAGTGGTGACGGTGAATATAATTAGAATAAAAGAGGTAGTAGGTGTGGTAGCGGTTGACAATTATCGTTGATAGCAGTATTTTTTGTCGATGGTGGTTCTGATTGTGGAGGTGATTGGTGTTGTTGGGTGGTGGTTGACAATGGTGACGGTGGCAGAGGTGGTTACTGGTGGTGACTGCTGAATATGAATAAAGTGGTGAATATTATCCAACACCAGAATATCCATTCAGACCTATTAAGACTTGGTTCTAAATCTGAATGATTAAGACCTATTAAGAGTTAAAACCTTAATAAAAAATAAATGCACTTAATGTCTGAAGTCTGAACCATTCAGATTCAGACCTCCGTTAAGTAAAAACAAATGAGGCCTAAGACTTAACTGCAGATTTGAATGATTAAGACCTACTTAGAGCCAAAATCTTAATGAAAAAATAAATGCACTTAATGGTCTGAAGTCTGAATCATTCAGATTCAGACCTTCATTAAGTGCAAACAAATGAAGCCTAATTGCTGTTAGATCCAGATTTATACCGAATAATACATGGATGAATGGCCAATTTATAGAAAGAATTGTATTAGAACCTTCAAACTAAACACCCCTTGTATTATGTGCAGTATTACGGATTGCGAAAACTATACAACTACAGACACGGGTATTAACTAACTGATATTGGGGAACCTGCAAATGTTGTAATATCAATACTCTATAGTTCTCAGCTGAATAATTCTTAAATGATCCCTTGAGGCTTTTCCTTGAATCGAATAGTGGCATAGCCAGTAGGGCCATAATCCAGTAACAACACTGCAAGAAGCAAATACATATGGCTGTGAAACTGCCCCTATGTATTCACACGAAACATGCTTTTGTACCCACTGCATTACACAAAAGATAGTTTGCTGGACGGTGCATTCAATTAGGGGTGTCACACTAGGGGCATTGAGTTGAATTGCGGGGCAAAATGGACTAGTAATAGATGGATAGTCATTAATAGGTTGAAAGGTTATTTGGGCTGCAGTAGGTTGGGTCAAAATGGTCTAAACAATGAATGAGTGAGTCATTATTTGTCTAAAAGGTTATTTGGACCGAGTCAAAATAAGCCAAATAGAACTCTAACCGTCCAATTCTTACCAAATTTTAAATATCTTTGCTTGCTTTATTTTATTATTTTTTAAGTGACTATAATTTTTTTTTCTTTATTATGACTATATATAGCACATCAAATATAAAAAAAAAATCTTTTAAAAATAGAAAAAATAGCATGGTTGCTTACAAGTAGCTAACTATTTAAAGTTGTCTAACACTTTACTTTGATACCCCCTAAACTATTTACAAAAATTGTCTCACTTCGCTACTGATCTAAACAACTGCGAGAAGACACAATCATACAATAAAAACCTTCAACGCTAAAATAATACGTGAAAACACAATCAAAAAGCGTATCTTCTTCTTCCCCAATTCAAATCAACCTGAACTGGTAGGGGTGTTTATGTGTCGATTTGGGTTGGTTATTGGTCAAATCAAAACCAAACCAATATAATAAGTTTTTTCTAAAATTATGAAAACTAAACCAAATATAATATACATTTCTCGATTGGAATGTTATCGATTTCGATTAAAATCATACACAAAAATAAAAGAATTGATTATTCAAAAGCAAAAAACATCAATAATTTATTCAAGAAAGAAAACATAAATCTTGAGATTACCACAGAAACAGTAACATGACGTATATCTAATACAAGATATTTAAATTATAAATAAATTTTGATGAAAAATTAATAAGTTGTTGAAATGTGTGTGTGTGTGGGGGGGGGTGGGGGGGTGGGGTGGGATGGGGGTGCACCACCGTTCTAGGACTTGGTCCCTGAGATTACGATAAAGGCAATAAAAAAGTAACGAACTAAAACCAGCAGGAATTAAAAGAACACAATGATTTATGTGGAAATCTCCTTACTTAAGGGAGGAAAAACCACAGCTTGCCCTCACAAGCACTCAAACTTCACTATAATCAAAACTCATTGATTACTGACTCCAAGAAATTAACTCTAAGTTCTACTGGTTGCAATAGCTCTACTACAACCATCTCTACTCACTTCAACAATCTCACAATCGACTAACTCCAATCGATTGACCTTAGGTAACTCTACCTAAGCACTCTACTACTAAGAGAAAAACATTACTCTTATGATGAATAATTCAATTACAAATCAAGACTTGACACAAGAACAATTAAACTTGAAGCACACACAGATTTGAAACTTGAGCAAAAAAGAGTCTTTGTCATTTTTTTGATTCACCAATATTGCAGAAACTACTTGAATAAGAGGCATCCTTTTCTAATTATAGTAGTAAATAAATCAGGGTTGAATTTTGATTAGACCAAGTGTCACAATAGGTACACTGCACTCCTGCATAGTTAGTTGCACTAGCAAACAAAACTATGCAAAGATATGATAACTGTATCACTTCATGACGAACCAGGGACCTGGTCCGTTAAAGGCAACTGATCATCATCAAACACGAGACATCATAAGTTATTTAAATTATTTATAAAAAATATATATTATGCATATTAATTATAAAAAATATATGTATATAATTTATCGATTCAGTTATTTCTTTGATTTTTAAAATAAAATCAAAATCAAACCAAGTGTTATTGAATTATAAAAATATAAAACCAAACCAAATCAAAAAAAAATTGGTTTGATTCTATTTTTCAGTTTGGGTCGGTTTTTACCCAAACTACGAACACTCCAACTAGTTGGAATTTGAGTTTTGCTTTAACTTTCACGATCTCACTAGTGGATCACATCACAAATTTGGTCCAACATAATGAAAGTTGGGATTCAAATCAGCAATACGTCAATTTTGACATTGATGCAATCCTACTCGATGCTACTTACACTTACACTAACTTGATCCAATAAATATTTATCAATATATATGCAACAGAATGATGTTACACACAAAATTGAAATCAAAGATATTTTTTTTCATGAATTTCCCCCTATGAAATATTCAACTATATTGGAGTCAAAATGTATATTGAATTGAAGAAAAATAATTCGTCATCATTGTATATGTATTGGTTATATCATTTAGTCACACAGTCATCTCCATAAGCACGCCAAGCCTTGATTACTCTGAAAGCTCATCAAAATATACATCTTATCAATTTCGCAGATACAACTGAGTATAATTTCATTAATGTGGTTGAAATTCAGCATGAAGACATGGGTGGACAAAGCATCATTCATGACCCAACTAAATAACCTATTGAAGTTCACCAGATTTTCTTTGATAAACACACATTATTCAAAATTTAATGATACTATTATATGCAGAAAGTATTTTAATGTCGAACATAGAAGTTATGTAAAAAAGGACTGATACCTATATAGAAGCTCATATACTACTAAACTAGCATTCAATAATGAGGATTCTTTCAATGAAAAACTATTTAGTTCTTAATAATATCATCACAACATATGGATATACTGTGATGGTATTAATGAGGAATGAGTAGTCCTTTAGTTAAACACTACTCAATACTACATGATACCATTACAATATATTCATTTTATTATTGAGGAATGAGAAATCGTTTAGCGAAACATTATTCAATAATTCATGATACTATCATAGTATATTCATATATTGTTATGGCATTATTGTGGAATGGATAGTCCTTTAGTGAAATACTATTCTATATGTAATACCATCAAAGTATATTCATGTACTGTAATGGTCTCATAAAGGAGTGAGAAGTAATTCGGTAAAACACTGCTTAATACTATAAGATACCATCATATTATATTTATATACTGACATATTATCATGAAATATTTCTTAATTCACTAAATGAGAAGCTTATTAATTCTTTATGGTCATCACAATATATCAATATGCTGAAGTGGTATCATTGAGAAATGAGTATTCCTTCAGTGAGAAACTCCTCTATCCTCACTGATACCATCATAGTATATTCATACATTTACATAGTATCGTTAATGTATATTTAAGTACTTTATTGAAATACTCACCAGGTGTATATACTGATATGTTATCATATAGTATTACTTTATCCATTCATTTGTTTGTAGAAGAATATTTTTATCTTGAAATGTCATATTGTAGACACTGTATGTTTATATTATATTATTTGTTTATGTTTTGGAATCTTATAGAAACAAAAATATTAAAATCAAAATTAGTTCGAGTAATACAGTCCAAAGATGTCTATATTTGCCCATAACATGAACGACCTTACATAGAGAGACATGCAACTACGATCTTTGTTAGTTGTGTTATACAAGAAAAGTTTACTGATTTAAGAAGAGTGTACACAATAATAGAAATATAAGGATATTTTAAAATACATATGATATCAAGTTGACCAATATGCAGATATAATAGGCAGAGGAAAGAGCAGTTGAAATGTTAAGAGGCAACCTAAAAGATTCATATACGCAATTACCAACATACCTATATATGTTGGAACATGGCCAATTACAAGACTATATGCAATAAATGATGCATCTTTCTAGTATATTTTTATGGATTTAAATGCACCAATTTAAGGGTGGAGGTATTGCAAGTAGATTATTGGTGGATGAGACCTACATAAAGGCAATAAACAAAGGTACAAGCTCATGATGCCACACAATATGCACAAATTGACATATAATTGTACCATGATTGTTTTATTGCTTCAACACTCTATTGAACTTGAGCTAACTTGGAACCAAACATATGTTTGTACAAGTCTATTACCTTCGTCTGAATCTGAGCTAACTTGCCCTTTTTACTTATTTATGAAGAGCTGACTCATGCTGAGTGTTTAGAATTTGCTTGATGTGCTCATGGTGTGATCGCACGTATAGACTACGAGGTGATAGTTTATGCAGGAACAAATCATGAGAAAACAAGGCTAATATCACACAATAGGCATAACTATAGCTGAGCTGGAATACTTGGAAAATGAAGATCGTTCGGTGAATACTTATCAACTAAATCATGACTAGATATTCAAATTCTGAAATTGATGCTTGATATATATACTGAGATGAATTCACAATTGCGAAACTATTTCAGAATGACCGTACTTATGAAACTTCAGGTAGTAAAACTAGGCTAGTTCAAAAAATAGAAATCCATAGAAATCTATGTGCCTGATTGTTAAACTGAACTGCTGCCTCTTCAAACTGAATCATACTAGATACTCATGCTCAAGTGGAGGGTTTCTTCAACACCCCTCTAGGGAGTTCTAACAATTTGAAGGAGCTAAGAATTTTGGTCAAGATTTGAACAAGTAATCTGAATAAGGGATTACAATATTGCTACAATTTTATAGCTTGGAATCATAGACCTTTGAATCGTAGACTGGGGGAGTCGGGGTATAATTTACTAGGCTTTAGGCAATGCAACGCCTTACCTAAAACTTAGATACACTTTTAAAATATTCTGTCAACTAATCCTTTACCTTAAAAACCATACTTATTGATTCATCTTCTAATTCTAACAAGGTCGTTGATATTTTCTTCTACTCATGTCTAAACTGAACTAAATTCCCTTACCATATTTAAGCCTAACCCACAATCATAGGGTAAACCACATAACACTGTACTACTAGTCTGAACCATAATACAACACACCCTGCACTTCACAACTTCTCATCTCATGAAAATCCTCATTACTACAACAACCACATTCAACCTCGTACTAGACATTTTACTAATGTGCAGTGCATTCATCTAAATATACAAACATGATGTTAAAGCCTCACTTTTATAACCACATATGCACTTCTAAACCCACTCCTCTAAAATACCTTTGTCACAACTTACAAACCTCTATCAAGAATAATTTCTATACACTACTCCTCAGAAGACATACATAAGATTTCAACTACCCAAACATGTCATATAAAACTTCGAATAACCATGACGGGTATTAAAGACTTGGCTTCAATCTTACTTCACACTTTACTGCCTTAGCTAAAATAAGCATACAACGATCTTCTAGATAACTGATTATCATCACTATCTTGACCGAAGGAAAGATAATAGAAGGTTAGAACATGAGGGCCTGAAATATAAGGGGATAATATATAGAATCATGGACTTATCAAGGAAGTATGATCTGAGGACATGTAAGATATAAATCTGAATTTCGCTGATCATTAAAAGTATTGCTTGAGTACTTGGACTGAACATACTGTAAAGCTTGAGTACATGAGTCATGAGCTACATGACCTGAATTTGAAGTGCATAACTTATGGTATGTGATTCCAACTGCTGAAAGAACTGGAACTCCTCATTTTTGGGAACTAGGAGAGTACATAATTCTCTATCATATGCATGAACATGACTTAAGATCATGAAACTGAACGTAAGGCATGAGTAGGTATTGGGACAACTAAAAATATTGAAATAAGATTGGGTCAAGCATAAATCTTTCTCATAGCTATTCTACAACTTACTGGTACATCTACTAGAATCTGAAGGCTTGACTTGGTTACTTGTTCTATCATCTACCCCTTAGATATAAGACATCACTGTAGCACCCTGGAAAATGGGTCCCGAAGCATCACAAGGTCCTTGAGGCTACGAGTAGCCCCAAGCTAACCCTTTGATCCATTTTTATTTAGTTCAACACAAATCAACGGGGTTTCCATAAATAACCCTCAAATATCAATAGAGTAATCATTATCCAAGAATAAAAGAATTTTAGAAAGATAACAAAATACAACTTATTAGTCAACTCCCAACATCTATACTAGCCTGACAAGCCTCCAAGAAAATCAATAAAACCAGCGAGCCATTGACACATGCCCCAACTGACTCATACTCAGTTATCAAATGTAAACAATTCCGTGAAACTAACAGCAAACATCCCATCCTCGGAACATGAGGACTCACCACAACAGAGGATGTAGAACATCGTGCTCAAAGAATCACTGTCGAACCTGGAACTGAGCACTTGTACCTATATTCTGATAAAATGCAGCCCACATCCGAAGATATGGCTCAGTACCATGGAAAGAAACCAAGTATATGGGGTGTATGCAGTTTTATAAACATCATCATCATAAATATTTATAAGAAATATGCAGGATTTATGAAAGACTCACATAGCTCGAAGAAAATCATCAAAATCATGAGAGGATGAAATAAGTACAATAACACATGTGAGTCATCATATAATTTGTCAATCACTTTCAGTTCATCAAGAATATCAATTCTCATAATGTAAATATCATTTAAATCTTTCGAAAGAATAACTTTCACAATTCCACTTTCAAATCGCTTCACCATTCACCATAGACACAAGGAAACACACGCATGCTGGGAGTTCCTATAATCGACATAAAACATGTGAGCTACATGGAGTCCAATGTACAACCCATGTTGTGGAGAGCCGTCCTATCCTTGCCATCGGAATAGGACTATCGATATAAAATCCACCCATGGTTCTTGGATTTCTTGAACTAGGAACTTGGAATCTTGAATAAAATTGTAGAATTAATGGTGAACTTTGGAGGTTCTTGAAGTTCTTGAACTAGGAACCTGAAATCTTGAATAAATTTGCAGAATTTATGGTGAACGTTGGAGGTTCTTGAAGTTGGATATAGGAGCTTAGGGTTTTCTTTTTGAGGGAATTTGATGAAATATAACATATAATGATTCTAATAGGCTTTAATATAGGGTTTGGATGGATTTTGGGTGGGGAAATGACCAAAACGCCCCTAAAAATCAAATAATTCTCGAATCTGTCCTTTGATGGATTGTCTTGATAGTCTGAAGTAGATCAATCATAAAATTTTACTCTGATATCCAAATTGGATGAAACCAATTTCATTTGAAAGAGGAATCTCATATATTTCTTTTGATATATATTATCTCACCCAGATCATTACGTACGATGAGTTATGATCGTTTGAATTTGACCCAAAAATTCGCTTTTGATAGGCTAAAGTAGATCGACCATAACTTTTTGCTCCGATAGAAAAATTGGATAAAACCAATTTCATTGGAAAGAGGAGTCGCAGAGATTTCCGTTTATATATAGTATATCACCCAAATCATTATGTACAAGGAATTATGATCGTTTAAAGTTGGAGAAAAAATACGCCAGGCCTCAGTACTTTTTCGTGCACGTTTTACTGTTCACTACTATTTATGGTTCGATCGGAATGTTCATAACTCGTCGCTCGGGTGTTCGTTTTGGATGATCCATATATTGTTGGAAATATTATTCGATACTCTATGCAATAGTGGGTCATAATCTAAGACATTCCGCACGAAAAAATTTATAATTCATTCTAGAAGATAGAACCCAACACGTTTACGCATAAAATTTCAACGAAAAATTTTCGGAGCTATTACATCATTCCCCCCTTGGAAACATTCGTTCTCGAATGAAGCTAGACATGCCCAGATTAGATAGGGAATAGAGCATGTAGCTGAACCCATTCGTTAGACTCATCACCACATCGTTTTTCACTCCGAATGCAACATAGAATGCATAAATTCAAGAAACTATAGCTGAACTCATAATAAATGACAGCTGAACTGCTGGAACTTTTATGAAAAGTTCATGATTTAGGAAAGAACGGTACTTTCGGCTCGATCAGAGTTCACGGAAAATAGGTGCGGATACTTGGATCGCATATCCGCCTCAGCTTCCCAAGTTGCACCCTCAACAGATTGGTTTCGCCACAACACCTTGACCAAGGGAACTTCTTTGTTCCTTAGTCTTCAGACACTGGAATCAAGAATCTCAACAGAAATCTCATCAAAAGAAAGATTTTCTTGAATGTCAACACTCACAGAGGAATCACTACCATAGCAATGCTAATGTTCTTTCTAAGCATGGAGACATGGAATATTGGATGAACAGAGGACAACTTGGAAGGCAACTCGAGCTCATAAGCTACCTTACCAACACGACTAAGAATTTTGTAAGGACCAACATAATGGGGACTAAGCTTCCCCTTCTTTCTGAATCTCTTTACCCCCCCTCATAGGTGAAATTTTCAGATACACTAGGTCACCAACTTCAAACTCAAGGTCTCTCCTTCTAACATCCGTATATGACTTCTGACTACTCTGCATAATTTTCAATCTTTCCCTAATCAACGCAACTTTTTCCATAGCCTCAAATACCGAATTAGGACTACTCACAACCACTTCACCCACCTCAAACCAACCTATGGGTGATCTACACTTTCTCCCATATAAGGCTTCAAATGAAGCCATGCAAATACTAGAGTGAAAACTGTTATTGTAAGCAAACTCTATCAACGGTAAGTGATCATCCCAACTTCCCTTAAAGTCAAGTGCACAAGCTCTCAACATATCCTCTAATGTTTGGATGGTCCTGTCAGCCTGACCATCGGTTTGCAAATGAAAAGAAGAACTTAAAAACACTAGGGTACCAAGACCCTTCTGAAAATCTTTCCAAAGTTGCGAAGTGAACTAAGTACCCCTATCCAAAATGATAGACGAGGGAACTCCATGTAGTATGACTAACTCTCGGATATACAATCTAGCGTAATCCTCAGTAGTATATGAAGTATGAACAGGCAAGAAATGAGCAGACTTAGTCAACCTATCAACCACAACCCAAATGGAATCTTGATGGCGTTGGGAAGGAGGTAAACCAATCATGAAGTCCATATTTATCTCTTCCCACTTCCAGGTAGGAATACTAAACTCTTGCGTCATACCACTAGGTTTTTTGTGTTCAAACTTAACCTGTTGGCATGTTGCACACTTAGCTACAAATGCTGCTATATCTTTCTTCATGCCACTCCATCAATAAATTTCCTGCAAGTCTCGGTACAACTTGGTGGCACCAGGATGAATAGAATATCACGCCCCGTGTGCTTCAGCCATAATCCTCTGTCTCAGATCATCAACATTCAGGACACACAATCTACCCTGCAATCTCAACACACCATCACCCTTTGGGAGAAAACTCTACTTTTTGGTCCTTGACTGACTCCTTCAGTCTGATCAAACTAGCATCTAAGTATTGCTTTTCCTTCACTTCCAAAACCAAGAAGGATTCAGAACAACTCTGAACCCCTATACTACCTTTAGTAGAGTCAAACAACCTAACCCCAATCTATCCAAACGATGTACATCATGAGCCAACTCTTTCTTACCTTCTACCATATATGAAACCCTACCTATGGACACTCTACTTAGGACATCCGCCACAATATTTTCAAAGCAAACACAATAGCAGCCAACTCAAGGTTATAGGTGGGGTAATTTTTCTCATGGGGTTTCAACTGTCTAGAAGCATAAGCTATGACCTTACCCTTCTGCATCAATACGCAACCCAACCCAACTCTCGAAGCATCACAGTATACCATAAAACGATCAACACCATCAAGCAAAGTCAAAACTGGGGCTGAAGTGAGTCGAGTCTTCAACTCCTGAAAACTCTTCTCACAAGGTTCGGACCACAAGAACTTCACTTTATTTTGGGTCAAACGAGTCATAGAAGATGATATAGAGGAGAAACCCTCAACAAAACGGCGGTAATAGCCAGCTAAACACAAGAAACTTCAGATATCAGTCACAGAAATAGGTGTAGGCCAATTTCTAATAGCTTTGGTCTTTTTGGGATCAACTGTAATACCCTCGAAAGAAATGATATAACCCAGAAAAGCAACTGACCTTAGCCAAAACTCAGACTTACTGAACTTGGCAAACAATTTATGATCTCTAAGGGTTTGCAAGATAGTTCGGAGATGATCAGAATGTTCATCCTCACTACGGGAGTACACCAGTATATCATCGATGAACACTATGACAAACATATCTAGATATGGTCTGAACACTCAATTCATGAGGTCCATGAAAGCTGCTGGGGCATTAGTTAACCCAAAAGACATAACAAGAAACTCAAAATGGCTATAAAGAGTTCGGAAAACAGTTTTTGGGATGTCACACTCCCTAACTTTGAGTTGATGATAGCCGAAATAAAGGTCAATCTTTGAGAAATAACTTGCACCTTGCAATTGGTCAAAAAAATCATTATTCTCGAAAGGGGGTACTTATTTTTTATGGTGACTTTATTCAGTTGGCGGTAATCAATGCACATACGCAAAGAGCCATCTTTCTTTCTCACAAACAACATAGGATCACCCCAAGGAGAAACATTAGGCCTTATGAAACCCTTATCTAGGAGATCTTTGAGTTGCTCTTTCAACTCCTTAAGTTCTGCAGGGGCCATACGGTAAGGAGGAATAAAAATGGGCTGAGTATTGGGATAAAGATCAATCCCGAGTTCTATCTCTCTATCTGGAGGTAGCCCTGGGAGATCTTCCAAAAAAACATCAGAAAACCAATGACGACGTTAACAGACTAGAGAGTTGGAGTCTCAGACTTAGTGTCTTTGACTCTAACCAAATGGTAAATACACCATTTGGAAATAATCTTTCTAGCGGAGGCATATTTATGAAAGAGGAGAGCATGAATCTATAGCAGAGAGAGAAACTTTAAGCACGATAGACTTGTGAATGAAAGAATCACACTTTCCTAAAATATCTTGTAGCCTCTTGCTCATAGATGTTGCACGCTACACATCGATGATCAAGACTCTACTTAATGCAGCTTTTCAGACTCCCTAGGATGCCTTAAAACCTTAGGCTCTAATACCAAGTTTGTAACGCCCCGAAAAATGGGTCCCGAAGTGTCACACAGTGCTTGAGGCTACGAGTAGCCCCAACCTAACCCTTTGATCCATTTTCATTCAGTTCAACACAAGTCAATGGGGTTTCCATAAATAACCCTCAAATATCAACAGAGTAATCATCATCCAAGAATAAAAGAATTTTAGAAAGATAAAAAAATACGACTTATTAGTCAACTCCCAACATCTATACTAGTCTGGCAAGCCTCTAAGAAAATCAATAAAACCAGCGAGCCATTGAGACATGACCCAACTGACTCATACTTAGTTATTAAATGTAAACAATTGTCTGAAACCAACATCAGACATCACCTCCTCAAAACATGAGGACTCACCTACATTCTGGGAAAATGCAGCCCACATCCAAAGATGTGGGTCAGTACCGTGGAAAAGAACTAATTATATGGGGGTGTATGCAGTTTTATAAATATCATCATCATAAATATTTATAAGAAATATGCAGGATATATGAAAGACTTACATAGCCCGAAGAAAATCATCAAAATCATGAGAGGATGAAATAAGTACAATAACACATATGAGTCATCATATAATTTGTCAATCACTTTCATTTCACCAGGAATATCAATTCTCATAATGTAAATATCATTTAACTCTTTCAAAAGAATAACTTTCACAATTCCACTTTCAAGTCACTTCACCATTCACCTTAGACACAAGGAAATACACACATGCTGGGAGATCCTATAACCGACATAAACCATGTGAGCTACATGGATTCCAACGTACAACCCACGTTGGGGAGAGCCATTCTATCCTTTCCATCGGAATAGGACTATCAATATCAAATGCACACAAACTAGTGATCACTATATAAATCAGCCTCAGGCTCACTCCTATGGGGGCACGTAGTTCTAGGAAAGTAAGGTCGCTTGATACCTCCCACTCGGTGCTAAAGATTTCTCCGGAACATAGCTCAGATCATTTCAAAGACAAATCAGAACAAAACAATTTCAGTAAAATATAAATATACACCGCGAGCCATCATGCTTCCCATCTATCAAAATCAACCACATTGTAGATTTCTTTCATACTCGAGTTCAAACCAACTCCATTAAGACCAAAAGGTCAAATCATTCAAAATATCTCAAATATTCAACATCAATGTGTTTAAAACACACACTTTCTAAAAAAAATAATTTTCAATGGAGATTCACGACCCGAATATCAAAATCATGATAAATATCATTCAAGATTCATGCTTTATATCTCCACAGATGTAAATTCATCTTTCAAAATCATAAACATCAAAATTTCATAATAATCATCATAAGATATGGGTTCATGCTTCAAATTTGTAAAAATCAAATAAAAATCATTTCTTTGTAAAGAAAATTACTTTTGGGCACAAGAACGAAAGAGAGTTCTTGTTGAAAACCCCCACATACCTTGAATGATGAACGTTAGATCGATACTCATTTTTGAGATGTTAATCGTGCGTTTGAATGATGGTTCTTGGAGTTCTTGAACCAGGAACTTGGAATCTTGAATAAATTTGCAGAATTAATGGTGAACTTTGGAGGTTCTTGAAGTTCTTGAACTAAGAACTTGGAATCTTGAATAAATTTGCAGATTTATTGTGAACTTTGGAGGTTCTTGAAGTTGGATATAGGAGCTTAGGGTTTTCTTTTTGAGGGAATTTGATGAAATATAACATCTAATGATTCTAATAGGCTTCAATATAGGGTTTTGATGCATTTTGGGTGAGGGGAAATGACCAAAACGCCCTTAAAAAAATCAAATAATTCTTGAATTTGTCCTTTGGTGGACTGTTTTGATAGTCTGAAGTAGATCAACCATTACGTTTTACTCCGATATTCAAATTGGATGAATCCAATTTCATTAGAAAGAGGACTCTCATATATTTCCATTGATATATAGTATATCACCCATATTATTGTGTACAAGGAGTTATGATTGTTTGAAGTTGACCAAAAAATTTGCTTTAGATAGGCTGAGGTAGGTCGACCATAACATTTTGCTTCGATAGACAAATTGGATGAAACCAATTTTATTGGAAAGAGGACTCACAACTCTTTCTATTGATATATAGTAGATAACCAAGATCATTATTTTCAAGGAGTTATGATCATTCAAAATGGCCATAATGAGTTCAGAAAGCGATTTTCGGGATGTCACACTCCCTAACTTTGAGTTGATGATAGACAGAATGAAGGTTTATATTTTATAAATAACTTGAACCTTACAATTGGTCAAAAAAATATCTTTTCTCGGAAGGGGGTACTTATTTTTTACGGTGACTTTATTTAGTTGGCGGTAATCAATGCACATACGCAAAGAGCCATCTTTCTTTCTCACAAACATCATAAGAGCACCCCAAGGAGACACACTGCGCCTTATGAAACCCTTATCTAGTAGATCTTTGAGTTGCTCTTTCAACTCCTTAAGTTCTGCAAGGGACATATGGTAAGGAGGAATAGAAATGGGCTGAGTATCGGAAAGAAGATCAATCCCGAAATCTATCTCTCTATCAGGAGGTATCCCTGGGAGTTCATTCAAAAAGACATCAGAAACCCATTGACGACGTTAACAGAATGGAGAGTTGGAGTCTCAGACTTAGTGTCTTTGACTCTAACCAAATGGTAAATACACCCCTTGAAAATAAGCTTTCTAGCGGAGGCATATTTCTGAAAGAGGAGAGCACGAATCAATAGCAGAGAGAGACACTTTAAGCACGACAGACTTCTGAAAGAAAGAATCACACTTATTCCTAAAACGTCTTGTAGCCTCTTTATTATAGATGTGGCACGCTACACACTGATGATCAAGGCTCTACTTAACGCGGCTTGTCAGACTCCCTAGGACACCTTAAAACCTTAGGCAATGATACCAAGTTTGTAACGCCCCAGAAAATGGGTCCTAGAGCGTCACACGATGCTTGAGGCTGCGAGTAGCCCCAAGCTAACCCTTTGATCCATTTTCATTTATTTCAACACAAATCAACGGGGTTTCCATAAATAACCCTCAAATATCAACAGAGTAATCATCATCCAAGAATAAAAGAATTTTAGAAAGATAACAACATACAACTTATTAGTCAACTCCCAACATCTATACTAGTCTGACAAGCCTCTAAGAAAATCAACAAAACTAGAGAGCCATTGAGACATGCCCCAACTGACTCATACTCAGTTATCAAATGTAAATAATTCTGTGAAGCCAACATCAGACATCACGTCCTCGAAATAAGAGGACTCACTACAACAGAGGATGTAGAACAGCGTGCTCAAAGAATCACTGCTGAAGTTGGAACTGAGCACCTGAATATTCTGAGAAAATGCAGCCCACATCCAAAGATATGGGTCAGTACCATGGAAAGGAACCGAGTATATGGGGGTGTATTCAGTTTTATAAGCATCATCATCATAAACATTTATAAGAAATATGCAGGATGTATGAAAGACTCATATAGCCCAAAGAAAATCATCAAAATCAAGAGAGGATGAAATAAGTACAATAACACATGTGAGTCATCATATAATTTGTCAATCACTTTCAGTTCATCAAGAATGTCAATTCTCATAATGTAAATATCATTTAAATCTTTCGAAAGAATAACTTTCACAATTCCACTTTCAAATCATTTCACCATTCACCATAGACACAAGGAAACACACACACGCTGGGAGATCCTATAACCGACAATAACCATGTAAGCTACATGGATTCCAACGTACAACCCATGTTGGGGAGAGCCATCCTATCCTTGCCATCGGAATAGGACTATGGATATCAAATCCACACAAACTAGTGATCACTATATAAATCAACCTCAGGCTCACTCCTACGGGGGCATGTAGTTCTAGGGAAGTAAGGTCTCTTTATACCTCCCACTCGGTGCTAAAGATTTCTCCCAAACTTAGCTCAAATTATTTCAAAGACAATCCACAACAAAACAATTTCAGTAATATATAAATATACATCGGGAGCCATCATGCTTCCCATCTATTAAAATCAACCACGTTGTGGATTTCTTTCACACTCGATTTCAAAATAACTCTATTAAGACCAAAAGGTCAAATCATTCAAAATATCTCAAATATTCAACATCAACGTGCTAATAACACACACTTTCTAAAAAAAAATAATTTTCAATGGGGATTCCCGACCCAAATATAAACATCATGATAAATATCATTCAAGATTCATGCTTTATATCTCCACACATGTAAATTCATCTTTCAAAATCATAAACATCAAGATTTCATAATAATCATCCTAAGATATGGGTTCATGATTCGAATTTATAAAAATCAAATAAAAATCATTCCTTTGTAAAGAAAATTACTTTTAGGCACAAGAACGAAAGAGAGTTCTTATTGAAAAACCCCACATACCTTGAATGATGAACTTTAGATTGATACTCATTTCTGAGAGGTTAATCGTGCCTTTGAATGATGGTTCTTGGATTTCTTGAACTAGGAACTTGGAATCTTGAATAAATTTGAAGAATTAATGGTGAACTTTGGAGGTTCTTGAAGTCCTTGAACTAGGAACTTGGAATCTTGAATAAACTTGCAGAATTTATGGTGAACTTTGGAGGTTCTTAAAGTTGGATATAGGAGCTTAGGGTTTTCTTTTTGAGGGAATTTAATGAAATATAACATATAATGCATCTAATAGGCTTTAATATAGGGTTTGGATTGATTTTGGGTGAGGGGGAAAGACCAAAACGCCCCTAAAAAATCAAATAATTCTCGAATCTGTCCTTTGGTAGACTGTTTTTATAGTCTAAAGTAGATCAATCATAACATTTTACTCCGATATCCAAATTGGATGAAACCAATTTCATTTGAAAGAGGACTCTCATATATTTTCATTGATATGTAGTATCTTACCCAGATCATTGCGTAAAAGGAGTTATGATCGTTTGAAGTTGACCTAAAGATCCGCTTTTGATTGGCTGAAGTAGATCGACCATAACTTTTTGCTCCGATTAAAAAATTGGATAAAACTAATTTCATTGGAAAGAGGACTCGGACAAATTTCCGTTGATATATTGTAGATAACCCAGATCATTATGTACAAGGATTTATGATCGTTTAGAGTTGGAGCAAAAATACGCCAGGCCTCAGTACTTTTTCCTGCACGTTTTACTGTTCACTACTATTTACGGTTCGATCGGAATGTTCATAACTCGTCGCTCGGGTGTCCATTTTGGATGATCCACATATCATTGGAAACATTATTCGATACTCTACGCAATGGTGGATCATAATCTAAGACATTCCGCACAAAAATATTTATAATTCATTCTAGAAGATAGAACCCAACACGTTTATGCACAAAATTTGAACAAAAAATTTTCCGGGGTATTACATCATTCCCCCTTGGAAACATTAATCCTCGAATGATGCTAGACATGCCAAGATTAGATAGGGAATATAGAATACAGCTGAACCCATTCGTTAGACTCATCACCACATCGTTTCTCACTCCGAATGCAACATAAAATGCATAAATTCAAGAAACTATAGCTGAACTCTTAATAAATGATAGCTGAACTGCTGCAACTTTTATCAAAAGTGCATGATTTCGGAAAGAATAGTACCTTCGGCTTGATCGGAGTTCGCGGAAAATAGGTGCGGGTACTTGGATCGCATATCCGCCTCAGCTTCCCAAGTTGCACCCTCAACAGATTGGTTTTGCCACAACACCTTGACCAAGGGAACTTCTTTGTTCCATAGTCTTCAGATACTGAAATCAAGAATCTCATCAAACGAAAGATTTTCTTGAAAGTCAGCACTCACAGAGGAATCCACTACCACAGCATTGCTAATATGCTTTCTAAGCATGGAGACATGGAATATTGGATGAACAGAGGACAACTCGGAAGGCAAATCAACCTCATAAGCTACCTTACCAGCACGGCTAAGAATTTTGTAAGGACCAACATAACGGGGACTAAGCTTCTCCTTCTTTCTGAATCTCTTTACCCCCCTCATGGGTGAAATTTTCAGATATACTAGGTCATCAACTTCAAACTCAAGATCTCTCCTTCTAACATCCGTATATCACTTCTGACTTCTCTGCGCAGTTTTCAACCGTTCCCTAATCAACTCAACTTTTTCCATAGTCTCAAATACTGAATCAGGACCACTCACAGCCGCTTCACTCACCTCAAACCAACCTATGGGTGATCTACACTTCCTCCCATGTAAGGCTTCAAACAAAGCCACGCCAATACTAGAGTGAAAACTATTATTGTAAGCAAACTCTATCAACGGTAAGTTATCATCCCAACTTCCCTTAATGTCAAGTGCACAAGCTCTCAACATATCCTAAGGTCTGGATGGTCCGGTCAGCCTGACCATTGGTCTGCGGATGAAAAAAAGAGCTCAAAAGCAATTGGGTATCAAGACCCTTTTGAAAGGCTTTCCAAAATTGCGAAGTGAATTGAGTACCCCTATCCAAAATGATAGACAAGGGAACTCCATGCAGTATGACTAGCTCTCGGATATAAAATCTAGCATAATCCTCAATAGTATATGAAGTATAAACAGACAAGAAATGAGCAGACTTAGTCAACCTATCAACCACAACCCAAATGGAATCATGATGGCATCGAGATGGAGCTAAACCAATCAGGAAGTCCATATTTATCTCTTCCTACTTCCAGGTGGGAATACTAAACTCTTGCATCATACCACCAGGTTTTTGGTGTTCAACCTTAACCTGTTGGCATGTTGCATACTTAGCTACAAACGCTGCTATATCTTTCTTCATGCCACTCCATCAATAGATTTCCCGCAAGTCTCGGTACATCTTAGTGGCAACAGGATGAATTGAATATCACGCCCCATATGCTTCAGCCATAATCCTCTATGTCAAATCATCAACATTCAGGACACACAATCTACCCTGCAATCTCAACACACCACCCCCCTTTAGGAGAAAATTCTACTTTTTGGTCCTTGACTGACTCCTTCAGTCAGACCAAACTAGCATCTAAGTATTGCTTTTCCTTCACTTCCGAAACCAAGGAGGATTCAAAACTACTCTGAACCCCTATACTACCTTTAGTAGAGTCAACTAGCCTAACCCCCAATCTAGCCAAACGATGTACATCATGAGCTAACTCTTTCTTACCTTCTACCACATGTGAAACCCTACCCATGGACACTCTACTTAGGGCATCCACCACAACATTGGCCTGGCCCGGATGGTACAACACACTCATATCATAGTCCTTTAATAATTCTAACCATAATTTCTGCCTAAGATTCAATTCTCTCTTGGAAAACACATACTAAGACTCTTATGATTAGTGAAAAGATCAACATGGACACCATACAAATAGTGTCTCCAGATTTTCAAAGCAAACACAACAGTAACCAACTCAAGGTCATAGGTGGGTAATTTTTCTCATGGGGTTTCAACTGTCTAGAAGCATAAGCTATCACCTTACCCTTCTGCATCAATACGCAACCCAACCCAACTCTCGAAGCATCACAGTACATCACAAAACCATCAACACCATCAGGTAAAGTCAACACAGGGGCTGAAGTGAGTCGAGTCTTCAACTCCTGAAAAATTCTCTCACAAGATTCGGACCACAAGAACTTCACTTTCTTTTATGTCAACCGAGTCATAGAAGATGCTATAGAGGAGAAACCCTCAACAAAACGGCAGTAATAGCCATCTAAACCCAAGAAACTTCAGATATCAGTCATAGAAATAGGTCTAGTCCAATTTCTAATAGCTTCGGTCTTTTTGAGATCAACTCTAATACCCTCGGAAGAAATGATATGACCCAAAAAAGCAACTGACCTTAGCTAAAACTCAGACTTACTAAACTTGGCGAACAACTTGTGATCTCTAAGGGTTTGTAAGACAGTTTGGAGATGATCAGAATGTTTATCCTCACTACGGGAGTACACCAGTATATTATCGATGAGCACTATGACAAACATATCCTGATATGGTCTGAACACTCAATTCATGAGGTCTATGAAAGCTGCTGGGGCATTAGTTAACCCGAAAGACATAACAAGAAACTTAAAATGGCCATAATGAGTTCAGAAAGTGGTTTTTGGGATGTCACACTCCCTAACTTTGAGTTGATGATAGCCGGAATGAAGGTCTATCTTTGAGAAATAACTTGCACCTTGCAATTGGTCAAATAAATGATCTATTCTCGAAATGGGGTACTTATTTTTGATGGTGACTTTATTCAGTTGGCGGTAATCAATGCACATATGCAAAGAGCCATCTTTCTTTCTTACAAACAACATAGGAGCACCCCAAGGAGAAACACTGGGCCTTATGAAACCCTTATCTAGTAGATATTTGAGTTGCTCTTTCAACTCCTTAAGTTCTGCGGGGGCCATACGGTAACGAGGAATAGAAATGGGCTAAGTATCGGGAAGAGGATCAATCCCGAGCTCTATCTCTCTATCAGGAGGTATCCCTGGCAGATCATCCGAAAAGACATCAGAAAACTCATTGACGACGTTAACAGACTAAAGAGTTGGAGTATCAGACTTAGTGTCTTTGACTCTAACCAAATGGTAAATACACCCCTTGGAAATAAGCTTTCTAGTGGAGGCATGTTTCTGAAAGAGGAGAGCACGAATCAATAGCAGAGAGAGACACTTTAAGCACGACAGACTTCTGAAAGAAAGAATCACACTTTTTCCTAAAGCATTTTGTAGCCTCTTGCTCATAGATGTGGCGCGCTACACACCGATGATCAAGACTCTACTTAACGCAGCTTGTCAGACTCCCTAGGACACCTTAAAACCTTAGACTCTAATACCAAGTTTGTAACGCCCCAGAAAATGGGTCCCAAAGCGTCACACAGTGCTTAAGGCTATGAGTAGCCCTAACCTAACCCTTTGATCAATTTTCATTCAGTTCAACACAAATCAATGGGGTTTCCATAAATAACCCTCAAATATCAATAGAGTAATCATCATCCAAGAATAAAAAAATTTTAGAAAGATAACACAATACGACTTATTAGTCAACTCCCAACATCTATACTAGTCTGGTAAGGCTCTAAGAAAATCAATAAAACCAGCGAGCCATTGAGACATGCCCCAACTGACTCATACTCAGTTATCAAATGTAAAAAATTCTGTGAAACCAACATCAGACATCACATCCTTGGAACATGAGGACTCACCACAATAGAGGATGTAGAACAGTGTGCTCGAAGAATCACTGTCAAACCTAGAACTGAGCACTTGAACCTACATTCTGATAAAATACAGCCCACATCCGAAGATGTGGGTCAGTACCATGGAGAGAAACCAAGTATATGTGGGTGTATGCAGTTTTACAAACATCATCATCATAAATATTTATAAGAAATATGCAGGATATATGAAAGACTCACATAGACCAAAGAAAATTATCAAAATCATGAGAGAATGAAATAAGTACAATAACATATGTGAGTCATCATATAATTTGTCAATCATTTTCATTTCACTAGGAATATCAATTCTGATAATGTAAATATCATTTAACTCTTTCAAAAGAATAACTTTCACAATTCCACTTTCAAATCACTTCACCATTCACCTTAGACACAAGGAAACACACACACGCTGGGAGATCCTATAACCAACATAAACCATGTGAGCTACATGGAGTCCAACGTACAACCCATGTTGGGGAGAGCCGTCCTATCCTTGCCATCGGAATAGGACTATCAATATCAAATCCACACAAACTAGTGATCACTATATAAATCATCCTCAAGCTCACTACTACGGGGCACGTAGTTCTAGGGAAGTAAGGTCACTTTATACCTCCCACTCGGTGCTAAAGATTTCTCACAAACTTAGCTCCGATCATTTCAAAGACAATCCATAACAAAACATTTTCAGTAATATATAAATATACATCGGGAGCCATCATGCTTCTCATCTATCAAAATCAACCACGTTGTGAATTTCTTTCACACTTGAGTTTAAAACAACTCCATTAAGACCAAAAGGTCAAATCATTCAAAATATCTCAAATATTCAACATCAACGTGCTTATAACACACCCTTTCTAAAAAAACAACTTTCAATGGGGATTCACAACCCGAATGTCAAAATCATGATAAATATCGTTCAAGATTCATGTTTTATATCTCCACACATGTAAATTCATCTTTCAAAATCATAAACATCAAGATTTTATAATAATCATCACAAGATATGGGTTCAATTTTTAAATTCGTAAAAATCAAATAAAAATTATTCCATTGTAAAAAAATTACTTTTGGGCACAAGAACAAAAGAAAGTTCTTGTTGAAAAACCCCACATACATTGAATGATGAACTTTAGATCGATACTCTTTTTTGAGATGTTAATCGTGCCTTTGAATGATGGTTCTTGGAGTTCTTGAATTAGGAACTTGGAATCTTGAATAAATTTGTAGAATTAATGGTGAACTTTGGAGGTTCTTGAAGTTCTTGAACTAGGAACTTGGAATCTTGAATAAATTTGCAGATTTATTATGAACTTTGGAGGTTCTTGAAGTTGGATGTAGGAGCTTAGGGTTTTCTTTTTGAGGGAATTTGATGAAATATAACATATAATGATTCTAATAGGCTTTAATATAGGCTTTGGACGAATTTTGGGTGAGGGGGAATGACCAAAACGCTCCTTAAAAAGCAAATAATTCTCGAATCTGTACTTTGGTGGACTGTTTTGATAGTCTAAAGTAGATCAACCATAACGTTTTACTCCGATATCCAAATTGGATGAAACCAATTTCATTAGAAAGAGGACTCTCATATCTTTCCGTTGATTTATAGTATCTCACCCATATCATTGTGTACGAGGAGTTATGATTGTTTGAAGTTGACCCAGAAATTTGCTTTTGATCGGCTGAAGTAGATCGACCATAACCTTTTGCTCCGATAGACAAGTTGGATGAAACCAATTTCATTGGAAAGAGGACTCGCAGATATTTCCGTTGATATACAGTAGATTACCTAGATCATTATGTACAAGGAGTTATGATTGTTTAAAGTTGGAGCAATAATACGCCAGGCTTCAGTACTTTTTCCTGCATATTTTACTGTTCACTACTATTCACAGTTCGATCGAAATGTTCATAACTCGTTGCTTGGGTGTCCATTTTTGATGATCCACATATAGTTGGAAAGCTTATTCGATACTATACGCAATGGTGGGTCATAATCTAAGACATTATGCACGGAAAAATTTATAATTCCTTCTAGAAGATAGAACCCAAAACGTTTACGCACAAAATTTCAACAAAAAATTTCCCGAGGTATTACAACCACTCTAAGGCTGTAAACCACTACATAAACTCTAGTCTAATTATAATCACTTTACTATAGAGTCTGGGATATAGCAACATACATGAACAAAAGAACTTAACTTGAATGACTACACCTAAAAGCGTAAAACTAACTTCTAATACTCACTTCTGAGCTACACCCTATCTTTCTATAGCCCCAATAGTCATCATATAACACTTGAACACTTACTAACTTTGAATCTGAATGAGCATTTCCATAGTTGAAGTGCACACCATCTAGTGGTTCAACTCTTATTCTTATTAGCTAAATCTTCAAAATTTGTAACTTAGATTCTAACGCTTAACATAGGTATCTCCAAACCTTTGATGGACCATACAACTTCTGTCATAGTCTACCAATATCACATTTGTAAACTTATGTTTCTAAACTATGAGAATCACGTTCATACTTAAAAAGGCTCAATATCTTCAATCAAACTCCTTAACTTAGCTATCAAGAACATTACTCCTTATCTAACTAGTCTTTCTCCACCTAACATTTGGACGGTAATACCGACCCCACAACATGCAATAATCCTCAAAAGAAAATATAATGCAGCCCCATAGCACCTTGGGCGTACTTATGCATCATACATACACCGTCAAACTTGATTACGAATCAGTTAAACTTATTCTCGTGCATACACTGTCCAAGCCTATTATATCACTTCCCTATAACTAGTATTATTAGCCAAGAAATCATCACATCCACCTTCATGACCACCAATCGTTCAAACTTAATACATAGTGCTGTTCTCACTTGGAAGCTATAAAATAAAACATCAAGAATAACTATCCCACTTGAACCTCATAGTAATGATAATAGATCATAATCATATGGCCTATCTTTATTACAATCCATTACCACATCCTCCTTCTACACATCATTACTATCTATCTATCTATACACCTAAACTTCTTTCGTAGTTCTATAAGTTTCAACCAACACAAAAATAACAAGATGCACAACAAGTTTCTAGTGAATCGAAATAAGCCTCACACGGCTTCACTAGACTTTGATTTTTCAACAAAACAATGATAACAAGGTTACAAGAGATAGAAACTTGACACACAATATTCAATGATCTAAGAATACACATCTAATTCTATCTTACTTGCATGAATCATAAGAGTGAGGACATAACTCTGATCTGGAGAGACTTATAACACACTAGAATGCTACTCTCAAGCTGCTTTGTGTGACTTCTAAAGCTTCTTGCTAGCCAATATGAGAGCGTTATCTGGGGAGGAACAGAAACTTACCTATTATGCTATCTTAAGAATAATACATGGATAGGGAAGTATAACTTTACATTATAGATTCTGAGGAGGAATCTAGAAGTACAACTGACTTGGGCTTAGTGCATGACTTTTATAAATCATGAATAAAGTACTTCAATCATCGGAACTCAAAAGCACTGATGGGATACTTTCTAGCTTGCTTATAATCCGATAACTATCTGTGGAGACTATCTGAGAAAGCACTATCTATAATGATTTAAGTTTGACTGTTTATGATACCTTGAAAATAAGATAGAGATGGCTCGGATAGAGTAAGATGAGAATCTGTATAAGTTTCTTAAAGAACATTTCTATAGCACCATCTGAGACTTGAAAGAATGGAGATATTTCCTAAGTGCCTTGTAGCCTCTCAAAGAAAAGTATAGACATCTCCGTACCATTCCGCAAGACTCTACAAGACACGTCTTCACAGACACCCTAGGACACTTGAACTCTGTGCTCTGATACCAAGTTTGTAACGCCTTAAAATTGGGTCCCAAGATGTCACACAGTGCTTAGGGTCACAAGCTAACCCTTTTACTGGCATAACTCATAAGCAGCTGAATAAAATGCTTAAATCTGTATAAAATCAGCAAGAACATAAAAATTTTCTGTACTTGATCAATACAAATCTGAACTTTACAATATTACAGCTCTGATTTTACAAAATAAAACTGAAATTGAATACATTAACTCTAATGACTGTCTATGAAGGCTCTACTAATATTGAATTTAGATAGCCGGGTCATGACTCTCAACTATCCTAACTCAATACGACTGAGATAGGAAAATAAAAAACTGCTCAAACTGTCTATCTGGATCAAACCCTTAAATCAAAAGGATTCATCACCTGCTGACTGGAAGCTGCGAGCTGACTGAATCTGAATGTGCATACTATCTTGTACCTACATTATGAGACAAGAGAACACATAGACATATATGTGGATCAGCAGTTTGTGAATGTACTGAGTAATGGGGGTGTATGCAATTAAATAATCAATATTATAAATCTTTATAGAAAACATGCATGCTAGTATAAATGACTCACACAGCTTGAATTAAAACCATCATAATCATGAATAAGAAAACAAGTAATGTAAATCACGTGAATCATTGCACTTTATTCGAAATCTGCATTCTTTCTTTATTCTCAAACTTGTAAGATATATAAAGTCTTAAAACAACATCTTTCAGAGCATACACTTTAATCCTATGAAAACTAAGAATTTCTTTGGAAACTTAAAGATTTTGACACTTGAGAGCCTTAGAAATCTTGGACTCAGAGCTTTCAAAATACATATACTTGTATCTTAGATAGAGTGGGAGACTACTTTGGGAGTTTCTTCTAACTGACATAAACCATGTGAGCTACATGGAGTCCAACGTCTTACCCACATTAGGGAGAGCTGTTCTTTCCTTGCCATCGGATAGAACCTTAACTTTAGTGATCACTATATTAACCCACTTGGGGTATATCAAAAACCTATGGGGGCACTTAGTTATGAGGCATGAGACCTCAGAATCAAGCCCAACTCGGTGCTAAATACTATTCCCTTACTTAGCTTAGAACTTTAGAAAATCCACCTTAAAATATTTTAATAATATGCAATGGGAGCCAAAATGCATCCCCTTTATCTCAAAATTAAGAATATGGATTTCTTTCTTAACTTACAGTCAAAACTCACTTCTTTTTTGAAATCTTGATAGACTTATCATTAATGCTTTAAAGATCTCATAATAATGGAAATAAGAACATACTTCTTGCAATTCTTTAAAAGTCATAAACAACTCATTCTCAAAACTCATAATTCAACAATAAGGCTCAACTCATAACAACAAGTCTTGGGAATACTTGAAAATATGAAATCAATATAGGAATGTGCAATTTATATCATGAACTCTCAATTTATATCATAATTAAATAAGATAATCATGCAATTCAAGACTTGAACAATTTCATAATCTCATAAACTTGAAATATAGCAAAATAATATGAATTCATCTTGGAAATACGAAATTCTTTAAGAAAAATTAAAATTTTTGGGCACGAGAACGAAAGAGTGTTCTTGTTCAAAACCCACATACCTTAAACTTTAAGCTTTTGGATGACTTTAAAAATTCCGGAAGTTTATTCACGAACTATTAGGTGTCCCTCATAGCCCTCTTCACGAGGGATTCAAATATGCAAGAATTATCGAATTCTCATGATTGAATCTCTAGATAATTGGGTTTTTATGTTGGAACCCTAACCTTGTAGTTGAAGGTGTGTAGAGAATTTTGAGATGTTTAACTAAAGAGAATGAAAGATAATACGCTCCTTGAGGGTTATAAGTCGTGCGAAGTAAAGGAAAAATACCAAAATACCCTTACTATACTGCTTCCTAGTTGTTGAAAATCTAAGGTTGACGACATTTGTGATAGGCTGTCAGACTTATGATAAGTCATCACAAATGTCATCATGGGGGGAGGGGGGCTGGAATTGATGGATTTCTGCCTAAGGCTGACAACATTCATGATAAGTCGTCACACTTGTGATAACTTATCAGAAATGTCATCATTGGGGGCTGGATTCTGCCTAAGGTTGATGACATTCATGATAAGTCGTCACACTTGTGATAAGTTATCACGAATGTCGTCACTCAGTTTTCCAGGCTGACATGCTGGAGTAAAATGGGCATAACTTTTTGGTCCGATATCAGATTTAGGTGAAATTGGTATTGTTAGAAAGATAATTCAAATAGATTTCATTTGATATATAGTAGGACACCCAGTTCGTCATATAAAAGGATTTATGGTAGATTAAAGTTGACTCAAGTTTCAACGCTCACTAAAACTCAAACGATAGGAAAGCTTTCAACTTGACCTTGAGTTAGGGGATCTCTATGATCTCAATTCATGCTAAAATAGGTTCCTACACTACATAATTGATTAACATACCAAATTTCCATAGGATTTATGGCTTTTAGAACATCTACACGTAGAAAAGACGATTTTCACTCTAGCCCAAAATGCGGGGTGTTATAACATTGCTACACCTATAGAAACTCCAACTGACCTGCAACCATGGATATATTTAGAAAATAAGATAAAGTAAGTGTGGTATCAGTACAACCTCACATAATGGTAGGTATCATTTACCGACTAGGGATAAACAACATATAACTATATGTAACAATCAAGAAGAGATCATGACAATATAAATACTTAACAATTGAAAATACTTAACCCACTTCAAATTCCAATCTTACAACCATTCATTTATTATAACATTATTAATTCATCCTTAGGGCATGACTAACTGACATAATTTAATGAATCAACTTAGCTCACATTTCTTATGCACTCACCTCGTTACAATAACTTTACATTTTTCTCACTCTCACATTAATCCTCTTTTGTAACAGCTCTCTCGTCCTATTCTACTACCATTAGCTATCGATATTACAACCAAGAGAAATAATAAGGTAACTACAACTTAGAAAGAATAGTCATTACAATCACATCAAGTATATAACCATACACATAGAAATATAAGATTTATAAACAATCTAGGACAAACCTTATATTCACGCTTTACTGCAATACACAATCACAACCATCAAATTATAACCCATCGATTATTTTTTTTATATCATTTCGTTATAAGACATTCATATCAAATCAATTACACTCAAGAAGTCTAGTAAACAATAGCCAATGAATAGTCACATGTGCAATGCAAGGTGTATATACATATTAAGGACCCTTAGCCATGACATGTATGGTAGAGCTCAGTCCATGTACTAGTACTAGTATGACACTCAATCCAATTAATAATATCGACGGGATATCTGATTCAAATAAAAGTATCAACATGACACTTCATCTAAATAATAGTGTCAGTGTGACACTCGATCCTAATATCACAATGTATGAATGTCATCATCAAATATAAACCATGATAAAATATAATGCACCAATTATGCCAATACACACCTTTCTAGACGTTTAGCCAAAATCAAGTTCATCATTCTAGTTAAACAACAAATATCCACTAATACATAATATCCCAAAATCCCGGAGGCTAATTCAAGCAACTTATAATATAGGCATTATCAAACCATATTCATTAGTTATAGTATGTTCGAATAACAATCAATCAAGTATCTATTTTAGGAGTGCACCTTCCACAAAAATAGATATCTAGACTCTAATTCAACTCTCTTTTATTCTGATCAAAACTGATAAATTCAGTCACTAACTAGTAATCCTTACATTTCTATCATCAATAAGTTCAAGATACTATCATATTACTTGATTATTCAACTACTTAACTCTATTCAACTTATAATTCTAGCTAGAGTCATACATCTTTACACGTCTTACTTCCTAGCACTTACCCAAAGTTGACTTAGGTTCTTAGCTAAGATACTACATCTTTTTGTCATGATTAATTCTCCTAACTATCCTTCATCAGGAATATCTCATATGCAAAAAATACACAACATCAGATTCACTCTTTTTAAGGTACTAAAGATTAGTTTTATAGATTACATGTTCACTTAATTCCTTTATGGTTTCTCACATTCACATATTAGACTTGTTGTCATACAAATAAAACACCATAAAGCAATCCAAACAAAACACAACAATGTTTAGTTAGATCCTTATTACATTAATTTTATATCTTATCTATCCAAAATCTGTACAAGTAGGCTTGAAAATAAAGTCTTCTATAAAAACTATAGTTATTACATGCATCTTACCCAAGTCTACTACACATTAAATGATAACCAACCTCGATTGAAGATCTTAGAATACGCAACTTACACTAAGGTTGCTCTTTCTTTCCTATATATCTCTATTAGTCCAATATCTAGAAATAAAATAATTATAGTAGTAATTAAGCAAATTGCCCTTCAAATAATTACTTTGAGAAGTCAACCGATCAATTCTATCCTTATTCACGGTTTAAGACAGTACTCAATGTTCAATTAACCATTAACTAGTTCTATCATACTCAACCATCCCTATTAATGAAGTTTTAAAGCTAAAGATTTCATTTTTTGTATAGAATTCAGGTCTCGCAACCATTAAATTCATGTTTTAGAATAAAAAATTCATGCTATAAGTTGTTAGATAATAATTTAGAACTAATTCTAGGTGATATTATGCCAAAACATAGATTTTCTCCATCTCATGAACTTAAGATTCTAAACCCCAAGAATTTCACCATTAAAGATTATTCTAATGATTCTATGATGTTATTGGATTAACATACGAAGAATATGATGGAGTAACTTACCTCAACAATGTAATTCTACCCTAGAACTTGGAAAATTGCACTCCTAGTGATTTGGAATGAAGTAGTCTTTGTGTTAAAAATCCAAAACCCATAAAAATAATCTAGGTACTGCATGTTTGTCGCTTCAACAACCCAATCATCACTGCAAAAATTTTGCTGCAATGACTAACATTACATCACATATACTCTTCAATAAAATGGTCATAATGTTTTACTCTAAAAGTGGAATAACAAACGATGGGAAACATTGTAAAGAAGAATTAATGATCATTTATTTTGTGGGTACTGAGCCTGATAAATATTTATATTCTAGGAGGAGTGCTATTAGACCCCACAAAATTCTCTCGTAGTCTGACTCTTAGAGCGTGTCAAGTAAAGTATAATTTTTATCTTAAAAGATCGAGAAGTGACTTCCAAAGTGAGAAATGTTCTAAATCTTGTATAATTTACCAAATATTAACTTTTTTTCATGTAGATAATTGAATAAGATTTCCATCGATAACAAATTTTCCCAAATCTGACACTCAGGCGAAGAGTTAGAGCTATTTTAGTAAGACAGTGTGCCACCTGGCACTTTAGCGCGTTGCGGAGACAGCCAAAATGGAAATTGTCAAATTCCAGTGAGCCTATATGATTCCACCGTGTCACAGTGTATTTCCAGTTTGCAACCAAGGTGGCAACACGATTTCCACCGCGTCACGCCAAGGCTCAGTTTCCCAATTATCCAATTTCTAGTAAGCTGGCGCAATTATGGCACATTGCATCAGCACGTAAAATCAGGATATTTTCAGTTTTCGATTTTAATTCCAAGGGAAAAAAGGGTCTTTTACCAACCCCTATATATACTCTTTAACACGATATTCAGCACATTTACATCCAAATATTATTGGTTTCTCTCAATTTTCTTCAAGAGCAAGAACTAGGGTTTCCAATCCAAGAGCCAAATTATCAAGGTTTCACTATTAATCTTTCAAGAATTACATAGCAAGGTATGTTAGATGTTGATTCTTGGGTTCCTTCCACCCAAGAAGTTGAAGAATCCTTTCTCTAAATTCAAAGATCTTATATTTAGGAGTATTCTTGATTTATGTGAATTGAAATTGAAGTTCTTGTTATTATTGAGTTAAATTCATGTTTCATTTATAAAATATCAAGAGTTGATCCTAGTATGTGATATTCATGTGGTGTTCATGATAAAATCTCTTTAAGTTTCATGTTAAGTGATGTGTTTATGTCAATTGAGTGTAGAAATTGTTGAATAACCAAAGCATGCTCTCCATATGTTTGATAGAATGCTTATGTGAAGGAATTAGAGCCATTATACCATGTTAACAAGAAATCCCCAATTGTGTATACGTTCATGCATACCAAGTGTTTGTTGAAAAGACTTAGTGAATGAATTGTAACATCTTAGAATGAAATTCCCTAATTATGTTCTCTTCAATGCATGTAAAATATCTGTTGTAAGACCTTATTGAATGGAGTATGAGTCAATATCATGTCTCTCTATACTATTACATGTCTATGATTTCCAACTGCTTGAAGAGATGCTTTGATGATTGTAATGGTGAATGAAAGTCCATGGTCATGATTATTTAAGATGGTTATGTTTTACTTTTATGTTATCAAGTCTTGGGGGGATAATTATACCCGACAATTTAGCTGCAAGTCTAGAGCCCGTGTCAGTTTTTATGAAAATCTCAGTCAAGTCACAATTCAAAGAACTCCGTTAGTTACAGAATTCAGTACTCTCAGACAGTTATAGAACTTAAGAAAATCTCAGTAAGTTACATAACTTAGTAGCATTACGACAGAAAGTAGAACTCAGAACTATTCCGTAAGTCTTCAGAGTCAAGTGAACTCAGATTAACTCAGTTACTCAGTATGATCAGTAACAGAGTCATCTCAGTCTAAGTTTAGTGAAGAATTAGTTCAGAGTCCTTCAGTTGGGAGTAGTAACTAGCTTCGAGTGAGTGAAGGAATGATGGCTTCCCCGTTAGAGAGGCAGAGTCGTTAGTAACAGTCCCAGAACTCCAAAACTATATAGCCAGCGTAGGACCAGGAGTCACCTATTGATTGAGGCTTTACTATCATACTGCCTTAGGCTTGACTTCCTATTTAGGGTCACCCGTTAGAGAGGCCTGACCATAGCAGAGGTCTCTACTCATGGCATGGTATTGAAACCCTTCCAGCTGGGGTTACAGGTTGGACCCCACTAGATCAGATTCGGGGCATGTTGGTTAAGTGAGAACTCCAACAATTGTAGTTTCAGTATCAGTCTTTAGAGTAGAACTCAGAAATTAGGACTGTCAGACACAGTCACCCATCTTAGTAAGGAACTTAGATAGTTCCACAAATCCATAGACCACCCACTAGATAGGCCTGGTCTCACATAAATTTAGTCAGTATCAGTACTAATAGATCCAGAGATCACCCATTAGATAAGCCTGATCTCCAACTCAGTCCATCATTTCTATTATTAAAAGATTCAAAGATCTTCCTCTAGATAGGTCTGATCTCAGATACAATCACTCTTTATCATTATTAGTAGATTCAGAGATCATCCGTTAGAAAGGTTTGATCACAGATTTAGTTAGTCGATAGTAGAAAGATCAGAACTCAATCATTGATATGAGTAAATTAGTTAATCAGCTCCAGTATCATCAGTTTCATAGATCACCCACTAGAGGGAACTGATCTCAACTTCAGTACTCAGTTATCAATTTCAGAAGATTTAGTTTTTCAGTATCTCAGTATTAGTAGTGAGTTCAGATATTAGTAAAGCAGTATCCGAGTATCAGTATTCAGAATCACGATGATTTTAGTTATGGTTTGTTCATTCATGCATATGTCCCATTCAGTAGTCTCATGATTATTCAGTTAAGTTATGTTCATGCATAAGCCCTTGGAAATGGTGGTCTGTCAATGACTAGTGGTCCACTAAATCGACCGTCACTTTTAATCCAGTAGCTCTAATTTTTACCCCATTTTCCCAGCTGTATTACTTCTTCTTTATGCTGCATTTTTGATCCGGCACACTTCACAAACACATAAAAAATGCACTGAAATAACAAAATAATTTAACTAGTGCTTTACAATAACACATTGTTGGTTGCCTCTCACTAGCGCCTGATTTATTATTGGGGTACGACAAAGATATCTCAGTTACTCAGACTTCATTGAGATATACAGTATCAATACTCCTTATCAAGTCCATTGTACCAATATACAGTTTCACACGATGTCCATTTACCTTAAAGACACTCCCATCTTCATTTTCAAGTTCCACTACTCCAGATGAGTAGACTTGACTCACTTTAAATGGGATGGAGCTTTTGGATTTGATCTTACCTAGAAACAGTTTGAGTCTGGAGTTGAACAGAAGCGCCAAGTCACCTCTCTAGAAATCCTGCTTTTCATTCTTACGGTCGTGGTACTTCTTCATTCTTTCTTTGTATAGATCAGCCTGATCATAAGCTCCAAGATGGAACTCGTCCATATCATTTAGCTACCTTAGTCTCATATTCGCTGCCTCATTCCAATTCAAGTTAAGCTGCATCAGTGCCCACAACTCTTTATACTCTAGCTCAATTGGAAAATGGCATGCCTTGCCATAAACCAATTGGTATGGCAACATGCCAAGAGGTGTCTTGAAAGCCGTTTGATATAACTATAAGGCATCATTCAGCATCTTAGACCAATCCTTCCTGGTAGCATTTACAGTCTTGGCAAGGATAGCTTTGATTGCCCAATTAGAGATTTCTACCCGCCCACTGGTTTGTGGTTGTTATGGTGTAGCCACTTTATGCTGCTTAACTCTATATTTTGCCAAGGTAGTTATGAACATTTTGTTGCAAAAGTGTGATCCTCCATCACTTTTAATAGTACGTGGTACCCTAAAGTGAGAGAAGATGTTTTTCCTCAAAAATGCAATAACTCTCTTCCCTTCATTATCTACTAAATCCACTGCCTCAACCTATTTTGACACATAATCAATGACGAATAATATGTACTTCATCCCAAATGAGCTCACGAAGGGCCTCATGAAATTGATGCCCCAAACATCAAAGAATTCTACCTCCAGCATTTTAGACATTGGCATCTCATGGTGCTTTGAGATAGACCCTTGCCTTTGTATTGGTCACACCTCTTCACGAACTCGTAGGCATCTCTGAATAAAGAGGTCCAATAGTAGCCACTCTGAACCACTTTCCTTGCAGTCTAATCACCTGCAGGTGACCTCCAACTGGGGAAGCATGGCTGTCTTCTAGTATACTCAACATATCTACTTTTGGGATGCACCGTCTAATAGAAAAAGATATGGCTCATCCCAAAAGTAATGGGTCACATCATGGATAAACTTTTTCCTTTAATGAAAGAAAAGATTATCTGGGATCACCTCACTTACCACATAATTTGTGAAATCAGCATACCAAGGTATTTTCTCCATAATAGCAGCCAAGATTTCATCATTCAAAAATGCATCATTGATTTCAAATTTATCTCTAGCTGCTTGCTCCCCTTCAAGCCTAGACAGGTGGTATGCAACTTGATTTTTGCAACCCTTTCAATCTTAGACTTCAAAGTCAAACTATTGAAGCTGCAACACCCATCTAATCAACCTTGGCTTCATATCCTTTTTCTCCATCAAATATGTTAAGGTTGCATGGTCAGTGTGGACCACCACCTTGGTTCCTAGCAAATAAGCCTAGGACTTCTCAAAGGCATAAACAACTGCAAGAAGTTCCTGTTCTATGATGGTGTAGTTCTTTTGAGATCCATTCAGTGGTTTATTGGCATAATAGATTGGCTGAAACAATTTGTCCTTATTTTGCCCCTGCACAGCTCCAAGGGAAACACGTCTTGCATCACATATGATCTTAAATGGTTTTGACCGATCCGGTGTATCAATGATAGGAGCATCAACTAGCTTCCCTTTAAGGAACTCAAATACCTTCTAGCAATCATCATCAAAGGAGAATTTGACTTCCTTCTCCAAAAGTTTGCAAAGAGGGTTTGCAATATTAGAGAATTCATTTTTAAACCTCCTATAAAAGCTAGCATGACCAAAGAAACTTCGCACCCCTTTTACTAAAATATGAGGTGGAAGCTTCTCTATAACATCAACTTTAACTCAATCAACTTCAATCCCCTTTGCTGAAATTTTGTGTCCGAGAACAATGTCTTCCTTCACTATGAAGTGTCATTTCTCCCAATCAAGCACAAGATTAAACTCCTCACACCGCTATAAGGAAAATCAAACAAATCTCCTATAATAGGAAAATCATCCATGAAAACCTCCAAGGTGTCTTCAACCACATTTAAGAAATTACACATCATGTATCGTTGAAAGGTAGCGGGTGCATAACACAATCTAAACGGCATCCGCCTAAATGCAAAAGTACCATATAGGCAAGTGAATGTCATTTTATCCTGATCCTCTGGAGCTATAGAAATATGATTGTAACCATAATAACCATCCAAGAAACAATACCAACCTCTTCTTGCAAACTGATTAAGTATTTGATCAATGAAAGGCATTAGGAAGGGGTCGTTCAATGTCCACGAGTTGAGTTTTTTGTAATCTATACACACCCTCCATCCAATAACAGGCCTCAGTAGAATATACTCGTTCTTCTCTTTAGCCACCACTGTCATGCCCTCTTTCTTGGGCACTCATTGAACAAAACTTACCTACTTACTATTTGAGATAAGGTATACCACTCCTGCATCTAGCCAGTTGATAATTTCTTTATTCACCACCTCTTGCATAGGTGGGGTAAGATGGCGCTGATGCTCAATAATCGGGATACAATCCTCCTCTAGTTGGATTTTATGTGTGCATATACCACAAGGAATGCCGATAATGTCTGTAATCGTCTAACCAATAGCCCTCTTATATCTCTTAAGAACAAAAATGAGGGCTTCCACCTGTTGTTCACCTAAGTCAACCACAATAATAACAGGTAGTGTATTTCCACTGCCTAAGAACACATAACTCAAATGACCAGTCAATTATTTCAGCTCCACAGTGGGTAGCTTTTTAATAAATGGCTTGGCTGGTGGACTGGGATAATTTTTCAAGTCTAAATCCAGCTTCTTGGGTGCATAAGAATAAGACCCCATGCCTGTCAAGGCACACACAGTCTCCCCATAATCTTCAATACCAGCTTTATCAAAATTTAGTAATACAATAGCTCAAGTCTCCATAACAAATTTTTATTCTATAGGTGCTTCCTGCTCCTCCTCATAATAAACATCCATAATTGAAAATATACTCATATCTTTATGATGTTTTATGGACTAGCATACATCGAATCAAACTACTTCATCATTCAGCCTGAATAGTAGCTCATTTGCCTTTAGATCAATAAGCACACTCCCAATTATGAGGAAAGGTCTACCCAATATTATGGGCAACTCGAAGTCCACCTCATAATCGAGAATGACAGAATCAGCTGGAAATATGAAACTGGCCACCTTCATTAATACGTCATATAAAATCCCCACAGGCCGCTTCACTGACCTATCTGCCATAACTAATCTCATGTTCATGGGAGTAGGATCCCCCAAACCAAGTTTTTTATACACAGCAAGCGGCATCAAATTTATACTAAGTCCCAAATACATAGAGCTTTTGAAAACTCAAGATGCCCAATAGTGCACGAGATAGTAAATGTTCCCGGGTCTAACTTCTTCTGTACCAATGGTCTTATGGAAATAGCACCACAATGATAGAGATTGTCCACTATCTCATAACTAACTTTCCTCTTCTTCGTAGCAAGGTCTTTCATGAACTTTGCGTACCCGGGCATTTTCTCCAATGCCTATACCAATGGAAAGTTAATTGTAAACTTCTTAAGCATGTCCATAAACTTGCCAAACTTTGTGTCATCATCCTTCTTTTTAAATCGATGGGGAAATTGAGAAGGTGATTTTGGTAGCATAGTAACCACCATTTTGGTCTCCTTTCCCTTACACTTCTCCAACTCATCAACCTACTGGCAGTTAGATGGTGTATTATCAATAAATTTATCCAGTTTCTTAGAATCTACTGGATAAGTTTCTTTATAATTAATATCCTCAGGTATCACAGCTTTGCCCAAAGACGGGCCTGGTAAAACCTTACCACTCTGTATGGTAATTGCCATGCAGGAGCTATCATTTTGAGAATTCTGAGTTGTATCACTTGGAAAAGTTCTGGTCTTCATCTGATTCAATGCTATTGGGAATTAGCTCATTTGTTGCTCTAACTTCTTGATAGAAGTACAGTGTGAGTTTACCTGCTGAATCATGGAAGACAAATCACTCTTCATAGTGGTCACCCCAGAGTTGGTAGTCTCAACTCCCTTTATTAATTTTCCATCATGTCCTCCATATACATATTGCCAGAGCTAGTTCCAGCATTATCTCTGCTTCCAGGAGGTACATATAGTTCACTCCTATCAATTTTGCTTTTCCAGTTCCCTTGATCTTTATCATTATAACTAGCTTTATTATAATAGTTCTGACCTTGATTTCCTTGGCTATTTCCTTGAAACCCCCTAATTATTTAGATAATTCACCTCTTTTTCTGAATCAGAATCATCTCTTCCCTGGGATGCAACAACTTTCACCTTCTCTTCTTTCCCAGATAATAGATGCTTAGTCAGCAAATACATCTGTGTCTTCAAGTATGCCATGTCTGGGTCACGTTCTTCCTCTTTTTTGCATTTCTCTACGGTCATACTACCAGGCACAGTAAGGCATGCTACCGTAGAATCCCTGGTATTCCAAGCTCTACTCTATTTAGTCATCCGATTAAGCATCTCTAAGGCCTCTAGAAAAGTAAGGTCAACAAATGACCCTCGCTGTAGCATAATCTATGACTGGCTTCATAATAGAGTTCAAATCCTAATAAAAAGTCTTCATTAAATGAATATTCATCATATTATGGTTTGGGCATTGCATTAGCTTCTTTTTTAACCTGCCCCAGGTCTTATGAAGAGCTTCAGTGGGAAGCTGTCGGAAGTTACTGATTTCATCCTTCAACTGTACCTTTCTAGAGGGTGGAAAGAACCTTTATAGGAAAACCTCTTTAAAATGCCTCTAGTTGGTTATAGAGTTAGGATCCAAATCATTTAGCCATAGTGTCACCTTTCCAGATAGAGACAACGGAAACAAATACAGGCGGATAACATTTTGACCCACTCTTGGATTATCAAAAAACTTGCAAATAGTGACAAAATTCACCACATGCATGTTTGGAACATCTCCAGGAAGACCACCGAACAACCCCTTAAGATAAAGGAGTTGAATCGTAGTATTGCTAATATTGATTTCAGATCCTGGTGCTAGAGGTGGAGGAATGATAGCTCCAGTTGTACCTACTCCATCTATTCCATCTTTGTCATTGTTCAGATCATACTGTACTGGTTGACGTTCTTGCCTTGCCCTAATGGGGCGATTCCTATTTACATTCAAATTTACTGGTGCAGTCACATTCTCTACATGCCTTGGGTTAATAGGATCTAACAAGTCATCATCCCCTAAATCATCATCATCAGGATTAGGATGATGTGTCTACTAGCCGTCATTTTGTTGATTTAGTTAAGCTCTAGCTAGAGCGGCTAGTCTTTCAGCATCTTGGGGGTATGCCATTCTGCCAATTAACAATAGTTTTGGATATATTAGAAATAATGGTGCACCCGATCTCTATGTACTTGGAATACACAATAAATCCCCTGCACAAAACATAAACAACAAACAAAAGTAAAATTTAGGAAACTTGACCAAAGGTTAATTAACAAACACAAACTTAATTGACAATCGTATTCTCCAACAAAAACGCCAAAATTTGATATGCCCAAATTACAACTCTCATTAGAAAGTATAAGTGGTCACTGCCAAATATAGAACCCAACTAGGTTGGGTGTTGAATCCCGTAGGGAATACTGTGTTCACCAAGTATTGTGGTTGTTACTAGAGTGTTGATCAAAGGTTCCAAAATATAAAGGGGCTTTTGATTTATCAATTATTTTCAAATATTTGTCACAGAAAGTAATCCAATTATAGGTTATATTGCTAATATTAATTCAATAAGAGAAGTCAAACTAGAGTTATGGTTACTAAGATGCTTAAGCATCTAGGGTTGTGAACTATTTTGGATTCCCAATGAACAATTCTAATTGCAAGAGTAGTTGAATTCTATGGTTTACCCATTAGTTTCTCAACCTAAATGAGTAACTTATCCGTTAATTCTTTCAAACTTAAGGAACATATTATATATTCAACTATATTCTCACATGGGTTAATTTGGTTAAGGTATCTACCCTCTATCCAAAGGTTAAAGCCCTTAGATTTATGTAAACCCTTTCTTTTCCCAACAAACACTTTTCTATTCGAACAAGTGTTGTTCTTGGGCTCACTTTTCAAGTTTGCAACCATGAAAAGTCATTAAAATGAAGAAGAGTTTATGCAATGTTAATTAATCATTGGAATCTATTAAATTCACAACCCAAAATCAGCATTTCACATCAAGGCTCCCATAGACCTAATTATGGGAGATTAGCCACACGTTTCCACCAAAGAAAGAGAAGAAACCATTGTGTTATTCATAAATTAATTCAAAATTTACTTACAAAAGTCACAACTGTTGTTCTTTAATCTTCAATAGAAAATATGATAAATGAAAATAGATCCTCATAACTCTAATAAATCTTAGAGAAGATCCACATAACTCTAATAAATCTTAGAGAAAAAACTATGTAACAATATATTTTCAGTATTGAAAACCTAATGAAAGATGAGAGATGGATAAAAGATACCTAATGAACCCAAAAATTGGGTATTTATATGTTTCCAGGTAAATAGAACTTATAATTCAAATAATATAAAATCCGAGTGTAAAATAATGGCCAAAGTCGTGGTCCATCGCAAGTCTGATGGTCCACCATTTGGTCCATCGCTGCTGATCTTGGAGGGTCACTTTCTGGATAAGACTGACGGTCTACATTGTGGTCCATCATAAAACTAACAGTCCACCATCTTGATCATCGCTGATGGTGCTAGAGAGTCACTGATGGTTCTAGAGAGTTAGGTTCTAGATAATCCTGATGGCTGGAGTGGGGGTCTATTGCAAGATCGACGGTTCACCATGTTAGCCGTTGCTGAGTATTTCAAGATGCCTGGTTCTATTGAGTGCTGACGGCCAAATTGGTGGTCCATCGCAAAACTGACACTCCATCATATGGTCTGTCGCTGGGTCCATCGCAAAACTGACAGTCTACCATTTTGACCGTCAGAAGTGTTTTTCTGCTAATTTTTTGAGTCTTTTCCTTCAGTCAGCTCCTTACCCTAAAACACTAAAAACCAGTATTAAATGCAACCTTTGTTGCTTAAAAACATGCAATTTCCCAAGAAAAAGATAAAAATATGTTTCATCAAAAGCCGGAACATCACCTGGCAACACAACACACCATATCCCCCTAGGGAGAAAAACTCCACTTTATCTCTAACTGACTCCTTCAACTTCACCAAACTAGGATCCCTATCCTGCTTTTCTTTCAGTTCAGCAACCAAAGAACATTATGAACTATTCTGAACCCAAACACTGCCCTCAGCTGATTAACCAAAAAAACACCTAATCTGGCAAGCCGATGAACTTCTCTGGCTAACTTCTTCTTATCACCCTCAACAAGAGCAACGCTATCCATAGATAATCTACTTAGGGCATATTCCGCTACATTAGACTTTCATAAATGGTACAAAACACTCATATCACAATCCTTCAGCTACTCTAACCATCTTCTCTGACATACATTCAAATCCTACTGCTAAAACACATACTTCAAGCTTTTGTGATCTATAAACACATCAACATGCACCCTATATAAATAGTACCTCCAAATATATAAGGCAAACACAACAACTACTAACACAAGATCATAGGTGGGATAATTCTTTTCATGGGGCTTGAGTTGTCTAGAGGTATAGGCCACAAATTTACCCATTTGCATCAAAACACATCCCAACCCAACTTTGGAAGCATCAAAGTACACAACAAACTCATATGAACTATCTGGTAAGGTTAAAACTGGGGCTGTGTTGAGTCGAGTCTTAAACTCCTGGAAACTCTACTCACAAGAATTTGACCACTAAAACTTAACTTTCTTCTGAGTTAATCTGGACATAGGGGATGCGATTGACAAAAAATCCTTCAACAAACTGTCGATAATAGCCAGCCAAACCTAAGAAACTCCTGATATCTGATGGAGAGATGGGTCTGGCCGAGTTTTTCATCGGTTCTGTATTTTAAGGATCAACTCTAATGCCATCACCAAAATAATATGGCCAAGGAAAGCTACAGAGCTTAGCAAAAATTCACACTTACTGAATTTAACGAATAACTGATAGGATCTAAGAGTCTGCAATACTATCGTGAGGTGGTTTGTATGATCATTTTTGTTATGAGAGTAGATAAGAATGTCATCAATGAAGACTATGACAAACATGTCCAAGTACTATTTGAACATTCTATTCATTAAGTCCATGAAGGTAGCTGGGGCATTCGTGAGGCCAAAGAACATGACTAGAAACTCAAAGTGATTGTACCAAGTTCTGAAAGCTATTTTTGGAATATAACATTCTCTGACACTGAGCTGATGATAGCCGAATCTGAGGTCTATCTTAGAGAAATAACTAGCACCCTAAAGTTAGTCGAACAAGTCATCAATTCTGGGAAGTGGATATTTGGTTTTTATTATAACTTTCTTCAACTGATGGTAGTTAATACATATTCTAAGAGAACTATCTTTTTTACAAATGAATAGAACTGGTGCGCCCCCGGGTAGACACTGGGTCTAATGAATCCCTTATCTAGGAGATCTTTCAACTATTCTTTCAAGTTTTTACATTTAGTTGGAGCAATTTTGTATGGCGGAAAGAGATAGGCTGAGTATATGGTAGAAGGTCTATTCTAAAGTCAATTTCCCTTTCGAGAGGAACTCCAAAAAGATCTTCAAGGAAAACATCTGGAAATTCCCTCACTACTGAAAATGACTTAAGGTTAGGAGTCTTAGAATTGGAATGTTTAACTCGGATAAGGTGATAAATACACCATTTGGATATAATCTTTCTCGCTTTAAGGTATGAAACAAACTGACCCCTAAGAGCTATAGTACTACCCCTCTATTCAAGGACTGGTTCATTTGGAAACTGAAAATGAACTACTTTATTTATTCAATCAATTGAAGTATAGCATGAGTGGAGCTAATCTATGTTGAGAATAACGTCAAAATCTGTTATCGCTATTTTCACAAGATCAACTAAAGTGACTTTCTGAGATATTATGGTCAGACAGTTTTTGTATATCTACCTAGATATAATAGAGACACCCACTGGGGTAGACAATAAAAAGGGCTCTACTAAGATTTTTGGACTGACTCCGAAGTTGATGGCTATATAAGGGGTTACAAGAGAAAGAGAATCTCCAAGGTCTAATAAAGCATAGACATGTAAATGAAAGACTTGCAACGTACTGGTAACTACATCAGAAGAATTTTATTGATCCTATCGGGACTGAAGTACATACAATCTATTTGGACACTGACCACTGGTATCACTAGAAGTGGCACCCTGCTGAGTTGCACAATCGGATGGAACTGAGGGATTACTAGACTAACCCTGATGACCACTCTTTGGACAATAATTAATTCAGTGTTCTGGCTTGCCCCACACAAAACATACATCACTATTGGCCCTACAAACACATTGATGGTTTCTACCATACTTCTGGCAAAGGGTATTCATATGAGCATTGTTAACACTGCCTCAGGACTTAGAGCCTTGCACCCTATCCTGATTGTCAATTTTAAAATTAGGTACTGGGGCACTAGCTGAAGATGGTGTTGGAAGTGAAGATTTTGGGTGGAACTGAGGATAGTTTCCACCTTATGACCTTGGCTGACTGAAAGTAAAGCTACCCGTTCTAGCTTTCTTATTCTCTCTCTCTCTCCTTAGTCTTATGCTCCTTAATCTATTAAGCATGGAACATAATCCTAGACAAGCCCATCTCCTAAATCAACATTGCTGTACTACACTCCTTGACCATACTATCAGATACACCAGACATGAATGTACTCATCTTAGACCTACTATAAGCTACCACATGAGAAACATACCTAGATAACTGAGTAAACATAAGGGAATACTCCTTCATACTCATGTTTCCTTGCCTTAAGCTGATAATATCTAAAACTTTGGCTTCTCTCAACTTCAATTAAAAGAACCTATCTAAGAAGGCAATAGCAAACTCTTCCTATCCTATAGGCCTGGCATCTGTGTCTCTATCTATCTTCCACTGCTTAAAATATGTATGGGCTACATCCTGTAGCTGGTAAGCAGCCAACTCAACACTCTTACAAGAAGTTACCCCTACAATATCAATTACCTTCTGCACCATGTCTAAGAATTTCTGCGGATCCTCTTCAAATTTGGATCCTAAAAACAGAGGAGTATTCATTCAAGTAAAGTCCTGAATCTTAGTTGATGCAGAATTAGCCACTGGGTTGGCCCAAACATCGATTGGATAAGAAATCTAAGCTGCTATAGAATGGTCTAGAGTAGGGAATACAACTCTAAACTCTACATAAGAAACATATTTGTTCAGGGGATATTCCTGAATGGGTAGAGGTGTTGGCTGGTTTATGTTTCTTCTTCTATATATCTTTATGGGAGGCATGTTCTATATACGGAAGGGAGAATAGGTCAGAAAGAGAGTTTAACTTGAGCTCATACTTAGTCTCATGACATGAATACTAAAAGAAGGAAAACTTTTCTTAATGCCTCATAGCTTTTTGTCCATAAATGTGGTGCGCTTCACACCCATGCACAAGACTCTACTTAATGCGACTTTTTGACTTCCTAAGACAATTTAAAACCTTAGGCTCTGATACCAAGTTTATAACACCCCAAGAGTACACCCTGGGTGCCACACAGTGCTTACAATCCCGAGGGATCATAAGCTAACCCATGAGCTGGTACCTACTGTGAGCATTGAGTAATATAATAACATATGCGGAATATCTGAATATGCCACAAGGTTTTAAGTTATAAATCTGTTAAAGTCTATAAGATAAAACTGATAATACTGAAATGATATCTGAGAATCATAACTAAAATCTAAAAACTAACTGTCTGTACTAGTCTGAAAAGGCTTTACTGATTGACTGAGGAGCTGATAGGACAAAACCCCAACTAACTCTGACTGAATATAAATGACTGAAATTGATAAAAAAATCTGATCTAAGAAAATCATGTCCTTGAAATATGAATACTCACTACTTCTATGGCTAATAATCTGGAAAGTCTATGCATGATCTAAGAACTAAGAGTCTAAACCTATGATTTGATAATCATAGGGCAAGAAAAGGGTATGCGATCAGTACTTTAACTGTATTAGTATGCTAAATGAGGTAGGATGATATGCATGGTTTCATATGCATGAATAATAACTGACAAAATAAATAGATAGCATGAAATATTGAATAAAATGCATGAAATTTGTAAATACTGAAGATATATAAAATCTATAAATATTGAGAATTAGTGACCAAGTATAAATATGTTCTGAATATAATTTGTAAAATGAAATACTAAAATTTTATAACTGAATTACTGATATCTATATACTATGGTCAAGCAACTGAAATTGAATTTAATGAGCTAATTACTAGATTGAGTTTGTGGGAGCTATCATCTAATCAATATGCACTAATGAGCAAATTTTGGGTCCAACCTGTGACCCCAGTTGGAAGAGTGTCAGTATCATGCCATGGGTATTAACACTGGTTGTGTGGATCAAATAAAGTGTTTTCCCAAAGGATTAAGGGTGACCCTCAACTGGCAGGTTAACATCTCAACCTATGCTGGCTACATAGTTCTTAAATACGGGGACTGCTATTAAAGGTCACACCCTCAAATGGCAGGTGATCCCCCATCCCTGGGTTTGCTCAGTGCTAAATCCTACTCCCAACTGAACTGACTCAGAATACTGAACTACGCTAAGATTAATAGATTATGATAACTTACTAAACTAATCATGCTCATAGCATATTCTGAAACTATTCTAAAGATAGTGAGACTAAGTGAACAACTATGGTTTTGGGTATTCACAACCCCTAGGACTCAATAGTAATAATAGTAAAATAATACTAAACTTGGAGGATGTAATATGCAAGCATTTATAAAAATTCATTCTTGTAGGCATTTCATCAAACACTTGATATTCATAGTTTAATTTAAGTATGAGAATAGTTTAAAGCTTGTAGAAATAACATGATTTCAACACCAATATAACCAATTATGAATTAAATCAGTGAATAAAAACATTAAACATGTGGAATTTGATAACCAACAATAATTTAATGCAAACATGGTACATAATTAAAATTTCTGGGAGTTTATTGTTAAAATCATAATTTAAATTTAAAATAACTTGTAAAGATCATAACTTTGAATTTAAAGTTGGATACTTGGGCTCCATGGGTGAAAGGGACCCATGAATGAACACTTAACATACCTAGGTTAATTAATTCATGAGAATTGCTGGTAAATTCTTGAGATTTGATCTTGAATTTTGAAGGCTAGGGTGTTTGTTCTTGAAAGGAGATTAGTTTCTTGAAGAGGATTTGTTAGTATTTGTAATATCCCATATTTTGGACTAGAATAAAAGTCCGTCATTCGTATGTGTAGACATTTCAAAAGCCTCGAACCCTATGTAAATTTAGTGTGTTAATAAATAATGTAGTGTGGGGATCTATTTGATCATGAATTTAGATCATAGAAGTTCCCTAACTCAAGTTCAAGTTGAAAGCTTTTCTATCGTTCAAGATTTAGTGAACGTCAAAACTTGGGTCAAATTCAATTGGCCATAACTCATTGTATATATTGAATTAGATGGCCTATCATATATCAAATAAAATAACTTTAAATTATCTTTCTAAATATACCAATTTTTCTAAAATCCAACACCCGAGTAAGAAGTTATGACTTTACAAAGTGGAGTACATCGCCTGACATAAGATGTCCGATGCACAACTTAAGGTGTGCAATAAGGAGTACGACGCACACCCTAATATATGTTATAAGATATGCGAAGCACACCCTAAGGTGTGCGATAAAGTGTGCGCTGCACATGTGGGTGTCCAGGTTACTTAAAAGTCCATTTTTGGGGCAAAAATGGTCCTTTTTCCACCCTTATATAATGCTTAAACACGAAATTAAGCCCTTATTTCACCAAAACATATTCTTTCTCTCAGAATCCTCTCAAGAACACAAGCTAGGGTTTTCATATAATATTCAATCTCAAGAAATTCTCTCCATCAATCTTCATGAATTGAGAAATAAGGTATGTGTAGTGTTCATCCATGGATCCCTTTCATTCATGGAGCTCAAGAATCAACTTTCAAATAGTAAATTATGATTTTCATGATGTGTTATGATTATATTCATGTTGATGATTATGGTTTGAGTTTCAAGGTTGTATTTTGATGTGTTTCCATGAAACATGTGACTTTGATAGTTGAACCCCATGAATTTTGGATGGAGTAAGAATGCTATGTTGATAAGTATACCTATGCCCAAAATTATGCATGTAAGGTGTTTGCTAAAATGCCTAGAATGATAAAAATCATGTATTATAACTTAAGGGTGAACTATATGATAAATTCATGCTAGTTTATTATGTTTAAAGAGCTCACTTGTCATTGTTGTGCAAAATATGTGTTAATGGAATGTACATGATGATTGGGGAATGGATTGATAGTGTGTATATATGCCTTCCATGTTATGAACAAGATCATGATTTTGAAGTATCACATGATTTATCCCCAAATTATTACAATATGAACTAAATGTTACATGTTTGCCATTCCCTTATGCTAAAATGGTTTCCATGCTATTGTTATGAATAGTATATGTTGTCGGAATGCCCATGATATTAGAATATGAGATTTATGACTTGATTATAAGCATTCCTATTCACTTTAGAAATTATGATGACCATGTACTTCAAGAAATCCCTCACTCATGTATTATGGATTGTTATTGACGGTCATGTACTCAAGAAAGTCAAGGTGTGTCAGTTTTCTTCCATCGAGTCCTGGGGGTAATTGTACCCAAAAAATATAGTTGTGTGCCTAGAGCCATGTCATTTCATCACGATACTCAGTCAAGCCAAGATCTATAGAATTCAGTCAGTCATGTGACTTAGGTAAACTCAAAAATCTCAGCAATCACAGAAGTTCAATAATCTCAGTACTCAGTTAATCTCAGATAATCTCAAAAATCTCAGTACCCAGTAACTTCAGAAATCCCTATAATTCAGTACAGATAGAAATCTCATGAACTCAGTACTCATTAAGATCAGTAATCTCATAAACTTAGTTAGCTATTCCACATCAGTATTATTCCGTTAGCTACAGAACTCAGTAAACTCAAAATCAATTGAGTTAATCAGTACAGTCAGTTATTCATGTTTAGTCTCTTCAGATGGGAGTAGAAGTTAACACCGAGTGAACCCAAGGATGGGAACTCACCTTCCAGTGTAGGGTATGGTTCTTAGAAGCAATCGTTGTGTTCCGGAACTACGTAGCCATCATAGGTTGAGAAATCTACCTGTCAGTTTAGGGTTTATAAGGTGGCTTAACCAGTGATTTTAGGGTTCCCACCATTCTTATTTTAAGTACCTGCCAGTATAGGGTTCTCACAGCTATCCTTTCTAGTGGTGCGGAATTGACACACCTTCAGTCGGGTAGAGATTGGACCCCAACTTAGCTATAAGCATTATTGGGGCATGTCAATTAAATAACTACCTCCCATAGTTTCAGTTATAGATTTCAAGACTATTAGATATAGTCACCCAGTCTCAGTAAAGAACTCAGATAGTTCTTAAGATTTCAGTATATCAGGACTGTCAGATACAGTCAACTCAGATATAGTACGGGACTCAGATAGTTCCATCAAATTCAAGACTGTCAGATACATTCATCCATGTTATTAGTATTTAGTAGCAGGGCTATCAAATATAGTAACTCATGTTATCAGTTATATCAGTTGTCAAAATTCATGTTATAAGCTATATCATCTATCAGAACTCATCTGTAAGTTATATTAAATATTAGTAAACTCATGTTACCTGTATTTACTTTCATGACTGTCAGATATGGTTAAGCATATCAGTTCTTCATATCCATGGCTGTCAGATACAATCAATCAGACTTATTCTTTATAATTAGATTGCCGGATACGGTCAGTCAGACTAGTTTTTCATAATCATAACTGTCAGAAATAGTTATTAATATATCAGTAATATAGTTTAAATCCTTTAGTATTCAGTAATACAGTATCAGTTTCCCATTAATTAGTGATTGACATATCAGTATCAGTAAACTCAGTCTTTCAATATCTCAGTATCGGTAAACTCATATTGTCAGTATTCAAACTTAGTAGTCCGTATCTCCACGAGTTCAGTTACAGTTACGTATACATGTATGTATTCTCACGTTCATATCAGTCAGCATTATTCATGCATGTAAACCCTTTGTATTTCGCCTACCTCACTTTCTTACTTAGTACATTCAGATGTACTAACACATTAATGCTATGGTGTTTCTTTTATTCTACACCATAGGTTCAGTGACACGAGCTCCAATTCAGTAATAGCATTCCAGTGTTCAGATTTTGCAGTGACTCTTTCTCATTCGAGGATGATATGATTATTCCTTCATTTACTATTTTAGTTCAGTTGCTAGATGGGGTTAGTTGGGGACATGTCCCATCAACTCCTTATTCAGATAGTTTGGAGGCTTTCCAGACTATAGCATGTCAGATAGTTATTTCAAATTTTTTTTTGGCATTGTTATACTATTTTCAAATATTGTTCTTATCAGATACTTTATTCTGTTGAACCATATGCCCTACTTTTTATGTTTTCTATATTTTATATGTATATTATGCAGTTTATAGGTACAGATATTTGTCATGGGTTTGTTTGTGGCCCTTCGGGGTCATGAGCACCGTGTAGCATTCTTATTTAGAAAATTAGGGTGTTACAAACTTGGTATCAGAGCCTAAGGTTTAATAGAGTCCTAGGAAGTTTGAAAGCCGCATCTAGTAGAGTCTTGTACAGTCGTGTGTTGTGTACCACACTTATGTGCAGGAGGCGATGGGTTGTTTTACGAACAATTTCCCTTTTTACATATCTCAGATTGTGCTATAGCACGGTTTTCTTGGGAACCCATGCAGATTCACATCATGCTCCCCTCATGTAAAATTTACCTTATTTTCAAGGTAATGGAAACAGTGATGCTCAAGTCCTAAAGATAGGGCTTTCTCATACTGCATCCCATCAGTTAAGTTATGTTCCAAAGTCGTAGTGATTTCATTTATGATCATGAGAACTTATTCTCAAACCCAGATTTAGATATGCCCTCAGATCCGATCCCTTCTCAAAATCTTATAATAGAATGTGACCCAGAGTTAGAAGCATGAACCCAGGCTTTCAGATTTCAGTAGTAGTGCCAGTATTTATAGAAAAATAGTTAGGGAAGATGATTCTCGATCCATCATTATCTCAGCGTAAAGCTTTGTACTTTAGTCAGCATAATGCCTATGCATGCTTCATGTCTCAAATACTATGAATACAACTTATGTTCACACACATTCCATAGAATCATAAGCGCTTTCAGTTGGCAATATAGGGAGTTCAAATCTAGATCACTCAGTGTTACAAATCATGTTCCATGAACTCAGAAATTCTAGACTCAGGTCATGCAACTCATAGCTCATGTACACGTATCATGCTCCCCAGTATAATCAGTTTCCATGACTCATGCTATGTCCCCACTGACCAGATAAATTCAGAATATATCATGTATATACTCAATTCAAACCTTTTTTGGTAAATCCATATTATTGACATTCTATTCCTCAAATTTCAGTCATGTGTCAAGTTCAGTCAGCATCCATTCATGTTTCAGGTTCTCTTGATTTAACCCTTCATAAGATCTCCTTGTGGAACAGTGTAGTGGTGAGCAATCACTTAGATTAGAGAGAGTTAATATTTCATGTTAAGAGTAGACTGTTGTATGCATGTTTTATGTGATGGCGTAAATACAAAAATAGGCTTGAATATCTGTTAGTATGCAAGCAAAGGGTTAACGAGAGGCAGTACTTAGAAAATTAGAAAAAAATTCAGAGTATGAATGTATATTCAGATCCTTGATTTATGTTAGCCTTCATTATGCGTCTGTCATAACTTGGTTGCCATTTCAATTACAGTTCCAGTTATCAGGACCCAATATTTAGTTATAGTATGGATCCCAGTTACAGTCTTAAGATATAGTGTTAGCTTCAGATCAGTATTTAACTTAGAAATTTAGTTCAGTTTTAGACTTTCTTGACCATAGCATACAATTATCAACTACTCAGTTATAGGCATTCTAATACCTCAGTCTATGCAATGTTTCCAAATTATGTTATACGCTTGGTCCTGCATTTTCAGATAGTATAGCTTTCATAAAATCCATGATCAGTTACCACATGTTACTCAGTTATCCCCTTTTCATTTGCATAATACTTTATGGCGTCAATACAACTACTCAGATTAAGTACAATTGAGTCTTGCATAGCCAACATTCTGTTACCAGTTACTCAGTTAATCAGATAAGTCAGTATGTCTATGCATTCGTGCATCATTCTTCAGTTTTAGATCTCAGATAATTAGTCGCGACTTTGTATATATGTGCCTTGTACATCGCCTTAACATCCTCAACCTCTCAGCAAGGTTAGTCTAGCATCCTTCAAGGGACCTAGTGTCCCAAGGGGGAGATACATGATAGCCCTCAAACTTCCATGATTCAAACATGTCATTTCCTTTGATAAATCTATTCTGGAGTAAGGGTATTGTAAGTGGTCCTCTATATCTGAACTCAACATTAAGCCATGTACTCAATGACTCAGTTTAGACATGATACGATACTCTGTCTATGTCATGCATTACAAACTCAGTTCTGTTCATGTATCATGTTCCAGACTCAGTTATGTTCTTATATTTCTACTCATGCATATTGAGTAATCAATCTCAGACTCATCAGTATTTTCCGTTCATGGTAGCATTCTATTACTCATTCTCATGTTCAAATTTTAGTACTAAACTTGGCATTTAGTTCCATGCTCAGTTTTTAGTTCAAACTTGGTATCCTCACCATTTCATGATCATGAGCCAGTTTAGTCATGTATTCTCGCATCAGATATGCGTGATCAGCTTACCAGTACTTTCAGTCATGCATTCACATATCATGTTAGTCATATAATCATACATCAGATATGCATGGATTAAACTTATCAGTTATGCATCAGATATGCTTTCTCAATTTAAGAAACTCAGTTTATCAGAACACTCAGTCCTACACTGATAAATCAGCTACCCATACATCAGATATGCAAGTACAGTATGATATGCTCAGTTTTCAGTAATGTCAGTCATGAAATCAAGTTCAGTCATTCATGATAAGTACTCACGTCAGTTTTTTTCTCCTATATCAGTCAGTCTCATTCGAGGATGAATGTTCCCAAGGGGTAGATAATGTAATATCCCATATTTTGGACTAGAATAAAAGTCCGTCATTCCTATGCGTAGACGTTTCAAAAGCCTCAAACCCTATGTAAATTTATTATTTTAATTAATTATGTAGTGTGGGGATCTATTTGAGTATGAATTTAGATCATAGAGGTTCCCTAACTCAAATTCAAGTTGAAAGCTTTCCTATTGAAATTCAATTTTAGTATGATTGGGGAATGGATTGATAGTGTGTCAATATGCCTTCCATGATATGAACAAGATCATGATTTTGCAGTATCACATGATTTATCCCCAAATTATTACAATATGAACTAAATGTTACATGTTTGCCATTCCCTTATGCTTAAATGGTTTCCATTCCATTGTTATGAATAGTATATGTTGTCGTAATGCCCATGATATTAGAATATGAGATTTGTGACTTGATTATAAGCATTACTATTCAAGTTAGATATTATGATGACCATGTACTTCATGAAATGCCTCATTCATGTATTATGGATTGTTATTGATGGTCATGTACTCAAGAAAGTCATGTTGTGTCAATTTTCTTCCATCGAGTCCTGGGGGTACTTGTACCCAAAAAATATAGCTGTGTGCCTAGAGCCACATCATATTATCATGATACTCAGTCAAGCCAAGATCTACATAATTTAGTCAGTCATGTGACTCAGGAAAACTCAAAAATCTCAGCAATCACAGTAGTTCAGTAATCTCAGTAGTTCAAAAATCTCAGTACTCAGTTAATCTCTAAAATCTCAGTACCCAGTAACTTCAAAAATCCTAATAATTTAGTCCTCTTAGAAATATCATGAACTCAGTACTTAGTAAGATCAGTAATCTTATGAAATCAATTAGCTATTAGATATCAGTATTATTCCGTCATCTATAGAACTCAGTAAACTCAAAATTAGTTCAGTTTAGTTAATCAGTACAGTCAGTTATTCATGTGTAGTCTCTTCAGATGGGAGTAGAAGTTAGCACCGAGTGAACCCAAGGATGGGAACTCACCTGGCAGTTTAGGGTGAAGTTCTTAGAAGCAATCCTTGTTTTCCTGAACTCCGTAGCCAGCGTAGGTTTAGACATCTACCTGTTAGTTTAGGGCTAATGACGTGGCTTAACTTGTATGTTTAGGGTTCCCACTATTCTCATTTTGAGTACCTGCCAGTATAGGGTTCTCACAGCTGTCCTTACCAGTGGCGTGGTATTGATACCCCTCCAGTTGGGGTAGAGGTTGGACCCCAACTTAGCTATATGTGTTATTGGGGCATGTCGGTTAAACAACTATCTCCCACAATTTCAGTTACAGATTTTAGAACTGTCAGCTATAATCATCCAGTCTCAGTAAAGAACTCAGATAGTTCTTTAGATTTCAGTATATCAGGACTGTCAGATATAGTCAACTCAGATACAGTACAGGACTTAGATAGTTCCATCAGATTCAATACTGTCAGATACAGTCATCCATGTTATCAACATTCAGTAGCAGGGCTATCAGATATAGTAACTCATGTTATCAGTTACATCAGTTGTCAAAACTCATGTTATCAGCTATCAGAATGCATCTGTTAGTTATATTCAATATCAGTAAACTCATGTTACCAGTATTCACTTTTATGAAAATTAGATACGGTCAAGCATATCAATTCTTCATATTCATGGCTGTCAGATACAATCGATCAAACTTATTCTTTATAATTAGATTGCCAGATTCAGTCAATCAGGCCAGTTTTTCATAATCCGAACTGTCAGAAATAGTTATTCATGTATCAGTAATATAGTTTAAATCCTTCAGTATTCAACAATAAAGTATCAGTTCCTAATTTATTAGTGATTCACATATCGATATCAGTAAACTCAGTCTTTTAGTATCTCAGTATCAGTAAACTCATGTTGTTAGTATTCAGACTTTGTAGTCAGTATCTCCACAAGTTCAGTTAAAGTTACATATGCATGTATGTATTCTCACATTTTCATACTCAGTACATTTAGATATACTGACATATTTTCCCTATGGTGTTTCTTTTATTCGACACCATAGGTTTAAATACACGAGCTCCAGATCAGCAGTTGTATTCCAGTATTAAGAGTTTGCAGTGAGTCCTTCTCATTCGAGGATGATATGATTATTGCTTCATTTACTATTTTAGTTCAGTTGCTAGATAGAGTTAGTTGGGGACATGTCCCATCAACTCCTTATTCAGACAGTGTAGAGGCTTTCTAGACTATAGCATGTCCGACAGTTATTTCAGATTTATTTTTGGTATTGTTATACCATTTTTAGACATTGTTCTTATCAGATACTTTATTCAGTTGAACCTTATGTCCTATTTTTCATGTTTTTCTTATTTTATACGTATATTATGCAGTTTATAGGTACAAATATTAGTCATTTGTTTGTTTGTGGTCTTTCGGGGTCATGAGCACCATGTAGCATTCCGATTCAGAACATCAGGGTGTTACCATATTGGGGCATATAATGTCTCTTTAGGGATTTAATTATGTGTTTTGGAAAAATTTGGGGCTTTAGGAATTTACGGTCCTTGGAAAATTAAGTCACAAACTGGAAATCTCGATTTTGACACCCGACGTAATGCGGTACAATTGTGGTGCCTCACTTGAAAAAGAATGATCCCGATTTGGCACCTTGGCATGATTCGGCACCATTACGGTGCCTCACTGGAAAAAGGATGAGTGCCATTTTGAACTCCACCACGATGCGGTGTCTACTCCATCAAGAATTTTGACGCGACATCGGCCAATTGCAATGAGCTACTGGAAAGCGACAATTGTGCTCCTTGGTACGATGTGGTGCTTATCCTAATGGTACATTAGAAAATGATTAACGTGATTTTTTCCATTACCAAGATGCGGCCTTATCGCGTTGGGCTACTGTTCTGCATTAAAAGTGACATAACTTCTCACCAACTATTGGATTTAGGCAAAATAGGCTTCTTTAGAAACCTAATTCAATTTCCTACCATTTGGTAAGTCTTGAGCTGGAAAATTCTAAGTATATCAAATGATATACTCGTTTGAAGTTGACTAAAGCAACATTCTTATACAAAATTCAATCGGTAAGGAGCCTTTTGATTCGTCTAACAGGTAGGAGTTATTTGAAATATTAATATACACCAAAATAACTCATGAAACTATCAAAGAATCATAATATAATATGCATGAGCTTGAAACATAACTCTAGCATTGGGTTTTGACTTTTGGTGTATTACACTTACGCCCTCCACCTTCTTGATAAAATCAACCATCTCCTGGAAAGACCTACTTGAAGATGTCATCTAAAGAGCAAAAATCTGTAGACCTGTATTCAACCCCTTTACAAAAGATGAATCCTCTCCTCCTCAGTTTTCAGCAAGTGAGATGCATATTAAGAAAATGAATGAAATTTGGCCTCATAAGCCGCAACTGACATGTTTCCCTGCATAATATTCGCAAACTCATCCCTTTTTCTATCTCTCAAAGTACTAGGCATGTACTTTTCTAAAAAAACTAAGTATAACTGTGTCCAAGTCAAGGGAGGCAAATTTGGATCCCTACACTCAACATAGGCACTCCACCACATCTTAGCATCTCCCTGAAACTGAAAAGTAACCAGTTCTACAAAATACCTCTCAACCACCCCCATCTTGTGCAGCCTCTCATAATATTCAATAATAAAGTCGTAGGCATCTTTTGACTTACTTCGGTGAGAAACAAGGGGCTTCATCTTGATAAACATACAGAACAACTCATCTTCATCTTCGATCATCACCGGACCCACTACCTGTCTTGGAAAAATTTTTGCTGCTAATGCTTCTTCTATCCAAAAAGCTATAATAGTAGCATGGTACATCCCATGCTGGATTAAAGGTGCTATGGGCATAGTCCCTGATCGTGCTAGCCACTCAAAAAATTCAAAACCTGCTGAAATTACATTGGAGGACATCTAAATTGGAGCTGCAACTCCCTGAGCTGGTGCAACCCCATCACGAATCGACACTGGTTCATCCTATACTGGAATAGATCTATCCTTTACAACCTTAGGAAAATCCACATATGGGGAGGAGATACTGGCCTCTCTCTAGTTGGCCTCGCAGCCTGAGCTCTACCCCTAGTAGGCACTACTCTTCTTCCTCCACCACATCTTCTTTTTGCCTGGCCTCTACCCTGAACTACTGCCTTAGTAGTCATTTTAAGGACCTCAACTCTTTCTCCATTCTTTTGTGTTCTTACCATCTGTGAGGAAAGAGTGAAAGAAGTCAGATACCAATTGGAATCACAAGATACCAATTGAAATAGAGAAATAACACATAAGAAAGATGAATTTGAATTTTCCTACTATCCTATAGCCTCTCGAAGAAAAGCACAAACATCTCTACACCATTTCATAAGAATCTACTAGAAATGTTCTTGTACGATGAGATCAATGAACCTAGGGCTTTGATACCAACTTTGTCACGACCCAAATAGTCATGAATGGTACCCACACTAATCTTTCTGTGGGAGAACCATCTAAATCAAAATTTCACCCAATCACTTAGTGTAAGACCCCACAAAGTCCTAGTCATTTCTAGTCCTATATAGCATGCCAAAAGAGGTCTCTGACTTAGATAAATTCAGCTAAGTGTTAAGACTTAGAAGCATTTTTAGCCTTCAAATTGGATGATTTTATTTTTGATCCTTACGCCCTTAGATTGTTAATTTTTAAATTGATTCATGATCAGGGATGTCAATAGGTCATATTTGGTGAGTTTTGGAATTTTTCAACATTGTTAAAGTCATGTTTGGATGCCCAAAATAGTGCATCGATGCGATCAGGCCGGGACACTTCAGTAATCACATCGACACCATTGACACGATACGTCAGCAATTGCATTGACATTATTGACCTGGTACGTCGGGTATCGCGTTGTTGTTCATAGTTTACTCACTTAAACTCTGGCTTTCCAAGGGAAATTAGATCCTTTTCTCCTCACCCAATTTAGTTAAAACACGAGATTCAACCCCCAAAAGGGAAAATTACATTCATTATTCTCAAAATTCTCTCAAGAACAAAGCCCTAGTTTCTTCAAGTTCAAATCCATGTTTCAAGAATTCATCAACAATCTTCACAAAATCAAAAATCAAGGTATGTTAGGTGTTCATCCTTTGGTTTCCTTCTACCTTTGGAGTTCAATAACCCTTTCAAAACTTTAATTATGATTCCTATGTTAGGAATTGAATTATGCTCATGTTTGTGTTATTGTATGGATTTCAATTAAAGATTTAATTATAAGTTTCATGAACATAAGATAGAATGTATGTTGTTTGATGTAATTCCCATGTTAAAACCCTTGAAATTGCAAGTTTATGTTGTATTCATGATGGTTATGTGTTGTTCATTACCATTTGGATTAATTATGCTCCCCAAGTGTTTGATAGAATGTCCATGTGAATTGAATAGTGTATTCATGACATGTTATCATGTGTTCTCATTCATATACAATTTTATGACCTCCAAGTGTCTGACAAAAATGTCTTAGTGATTTAATTGTGAATAATTGACTAATATATTACTTTCAAGATTAGTTATGTTATATTATTGATGCTATTGAGTCTTGGGGGTATTTATTACCTAAAATCTAGCTGTTTACTTAGTTGTAGTAGTTATAGAATAGTCCCAGTAAAGGTCAAGAACAGTAGTACTTAGTCAGTAATAGAACTCAGTGAACTAAGTCCAGTTCAGTTAGCCAACACGATCAGTGTCAGTTCAATCAAGCCTAGTACGGTCTAATGATCAGTTCAGTGTCAATTCAGTTGGGAGTAGGACTCAATACCGAGCAAACCCAGGGATAAGGGCATTACTACCAACAGAGGGTTTAATCTTTAGTAGCAGTCCCTTCGTTATAAACTATATAGCCAACATAGGGTAAGTTATCTTTTACCATACTAGGGTTGACGCCATCATATATATATTTCATGAGTAATACCCTTCCAAATAGGGTCACAAATTGGACTCCAAAATTAATTTATATCAGGGTATGTTGGTTAGATGAACACTCCTATAGTTACAATTTCAGTCTCAGTATTCAGTGAAGAACTCAGACAGTTCTAGAGAACCATAGTTATCAGTTATTAGTTACTTAACCATCAGAATTTAGTACTCAATTTCAATATAGTCTCAGCTATATGATATATATCTACATGTGCAGTATTGCATGTTCAATATGTTCAGCAGTTACAGTTTTGCATATTCATTTATCCAGTTACTTCATGATGTTCATTCAGTCAGTTAGCATCTCATGCATATGAACCCATGTATATGATGACTTACCTCACTTAGCATACTAGTACATTCAACATACTAATGTATACTCTCTCTTTTGCACTATGATGTCTTATATCATAGGTTCAGATTATCAGGGTCCCGACCGTACTTAGTATATAGGATATCAGCGTAAAATTCAGTAGTGAGTTCTCATCCATCAAGGATATTATTTTATATTAGTATTTCAACAGATTTAGTATGTTCAGTAGTTCGGGTTAGATGGGGACTTGTCCTATCAACCCCATATTCAGATTGTTAGAGACTTTTGGACTAGATTACTTCAGACAGATGTTCGGCAGTTTTAGTATTATTATCAGTATTCAGTATTTGTTTTTAATTTACGAACTTTATGGCATTTTCAGCCTAACTTTCATAGATATTTTCAGTATTATTATTCAGTGCTCATAGCTAGTACTAGTCATAAGTTAGCTTGTAATCCTTTTGGGTTGTAAGCATCATATGATGTCCAGGGTGTAGACTCAGGGTATTACACTTAGTCAATATTAAGATGATATGATCATAAAGTCAACATAGTCACAATAATCTAGAACTAATCCTTAATTATGCATAAATCCAACAAACTACTTACTAAAATCCCTAAGACCCAAAAGTCATCGACAAGAACTACTAACAAAGATTTATGTATAAAGAGATATCCAAAATAAAGTAAATAAGGAATGTTTAATTGCCCGAGAAATGGATAATAACAAATAAGATAATCCATGGCAGCTTGGAGAAGGAGTGCTCACCCTTGGATCAAGATTTGCTATCAAACTCTAGAGGTGAGGTCATGACTGAGCCTCTAGAACACTTTCTGTACTCAACATAAGAAGAGTACAGGGCAGTATTAGTACAAGCCACTATGTACTAGTAGGTATCATAGGCCAACTCAACTTAATAACATGTCCACAATATAAATAAAATAACAAGTAGACAAGCATCATCACATAACAAATCTCAATGAATCAATAGTACAATAATAATAGGTCAATAGTGCTCACAAACAAGCTATATAACCATTAAGAGTATCAACCATAAAGTTGTAACACCCCGAGTCTATAACCCGGATGGTACACGTGCTCATAATCCTGAAGGACCACAAGCTAACCCATGAATGGTACCTGCTGTAATAGCTGAATAACAATAATACTAAAATATGCAGAAATTAGGCAAAAAAACTGGGCATAAGGTTCAATACTATAAATAATATTGAATATGGTGTCTCAACACCAAAATAGAACATCAATACTGAAAACTGAACAACTGTTTGAAAATACTCTAGTATGAAAAGCCTCTAAACTGTCTGAACTATGGAGTTGATAGGATAATCCCCCAACTAACCCCGACTATTGAAAATAATACTGAAACACTAAAAACAACCATGTCCTTGAACTATGAGGACTCACCACTATCCTGACTGCTAAAAATATGAAATACTAAGGGTGCTTTGAAACTCATGCGTTTGAACCTATGATATAAAAAATCATAGCGCAAAAGAAAAGCATTCATTAGTACTTTGAATATACTGGTATGCTCAGTGAGGTAGGATAAAGTGCATAGGTTCACATGCATGAACAATAATAACTGAATAACATGAGTATGACTGAATGAGAGTACATACATGAATATGTAAACTGTACTGAGATCATAATAACACCGAACAGTAGATTACTGATAACTGATTGACTGTATCTAAAAGTCTTAATTCTGTGGAACTATACTGAGTCTTGTACAGAGCAGAGTTACAGTGCCTAATTGTCCTGAATCTGCAGAATTTAACTAAGTTTCATACTGATATTGAATCTAGAACTGATACCGTAGGAAGTTATCATCTAATCAACATGCCCCTTCTCTAACTGATTTGGGATCGAACCAGTAACCTCAGTTGGAAGGGTGTCAATACTATGCAATAAGTAAGGACAAGTGCTGAGTCACCCTCATCTAGCAGGTACTCTACACAAGAATGGTGGTACCCTCAACTGGAAGGTTGATCACCTCATCAACCCTAAACTGGCAGGTTGATGTCTCAACCTATGCTGGATACAGTTGTGGAATACAAGGACTACTTCTAAGAATTTCAGCCTCTACTAGCAAGTGAGTACCTATCCTTTGGTTCATTCGATGCTGAATCCTACTCCCAACTAAATAGACACTGGATTGAATTCTAAACTGTACTAGGCTAGACTAAACTGTTATTGATCGTACTGTATAGCTAAACTGAACTAATTTTACTTAACTGAACTAGACTGATTCTAAGGTAACTGAGTTTTCCCATATTTTGTAGCTGACTGAATTCTACTGATCGAGACATGACTGATTCTACTCTGTGCCTGACCATTGCTCTAGATAAGTAGCTAAATTATTGGGTATTAAATACCCCCAGGACTCGATAGCATAAACTTAAAAGGCATGGCATAAATTTGAGACATGGTAATTAACTACTTAGTCATCATTCATTCATTTGGGCATTTAAGCAAACATTTACATGACATGAACTTGCATACATGATAACATGATATAATTTCACTATTTAACTCACATGGACAATTCATCAAACACTTATGGGGAATAATATATGCACACAATACTAAAACAACATGTAGGCATCATGATTCAATTCCAATTACACAATTCCAAGAGTTTCAATATGGATTCATATGATATAGCACATATATCATTTAACTCTACATGAATCTTGCAATAAAACATGAATACACTTTAATTCAAATCATTGAAATCATGAAATCACTCTACATGAACTTTAAAAGAGTTTCTTGGACTCCAAGGGTGGAAGGAACCCTTGGATAAACACTTCACATACCTTAGTTGATGAATTTCTTAAAGTTAATGGTGAGTTATTGAGTTCTTGATTTGAAATTTGAATACCTAAGGTTGTTGTTCTTGAGCAATTTGTGAAAGAATGAATATAGTTGCTCTCCAAAGGGCTTAATTTTGTGTTTTTGGGGGCTGAAGGACGTGGGAAAAAGACCCAAACACCCCCAAGGATGCGGTCTTTTTAATGACTAAAAAGTTGTGTTACTCGACATGCAGGCCGACGTATCACATCATTGGAATCGATGTGATAGCCAATGCGACGCATCGAGTCCATATTGGTTCACTGGAATTTGCACTGAAGCTGGGGAAAAACTATCTTACCAATGTGATGGTCGATGCAATGCATCGAGATCATATTGAACCACTATTTTTGGCACTCAAACATGATCTAAATGAGGTTCGAAAAATCCAAAACTTGTCCGAAAACACCTATTGACATTCCCGATCATGAATTAACTCAAAGATTAATATTTAATGGAAGTAAAGTTTGCAAAATAAGATTTCCAACTTTTGAAGGCTAAAATAGCACTAAGTCTTAATACTTAGGTAAAATATTCTACATCTGGGACTCCTTGTTAAGCCTAAAGGACTGATTTAAGCTAAGAATTTTGTGGGGTCTTACATTATCTCCCCCTTGTGAACATTCATCCTCGAAGGAGACTGCTGAGACAGAGGATACTGAGAGACTGGACTTAGAAACTGGGCATGCACAACTAAATCATGCTTTCATGACTGATATCACTGATATACTAAATTATCATACTGAACATGTATATCTTATGCATGAATAAAACACTGAACTGACTCATGAATGTATGACTGAACAAGCAATGGTACTGATACCAAGTTTGTAACTAAAATATGAACATAAAACTGAATAAGCTTAGGGAAAACTATTAACTTAAGCTGAATCTGAGTTTGCGGAGAAGAGGTAAGGATACTTGTTCCGCATATCTGCTTCTGCTTCCTGAGTATCTCCTTCAACGGACTAATTTTTCCAAAGAACTTTTACTAAAGGGACTTCTTTGTTCCTCAGTCTATGAATCTGATAATCAAGGATTTTGACTGGAATCTCTTTGTAAGAGAGGCTATTTTAAACATCTATTCCCTTTATAGAGATTACGGCTGATAGGTTACCTATGTATTTCTTTAACAAGGAGACATGAAACACTACATCGACTGAAGATAGATTTGAAGGCAACTCAAGCTCGTAAGCGACCTTTCCGAAATGGCTGAGAATTCGGTAAGGAACGATATATCAGGGACTGAGTTTCCCCTTCTTGCCAAACTGCTTCACTCCTTTCATAGAAAAGATCTTCAAGTACACATAGTCATCAATCTCGAACTCAAGATCTTTTCTTCGTACATCTACATATGATTTTTGCCAGCTCTGAGCTATCTTAAGCCTTTCCCTAATCATTTGAACTTTCTCTATGGTATCAAATACCAAGTCAGGCCCCACGACTACTACCTCACCCATTTTAAACAAACCAATGGGAGATCTATACCTCCTCCTATAAAGCACTTCAAATGGAGCCATTTGAATACTAGAATAATAGTTGTTGTATGGGAATTCAATCAAAGGCAAATGGTCATCCCAACTGCCTTTAAAATCTATTGCACATACTCATAGCATATCCTTTAAAGTCTGAATGGTATTTTCTATTTGACCATCAGTCTGAGGATGAAAAGCTATACTAAGGTGAACTCGGGTAACAAGACCCTTTTGGAATGCTTTCTAGAAATAAAAGGTAAACTGGGTACCTCAATATAAGATGATGGACAACACAAAACCACGCAATCTAACCAACTCCCTGATATAGAGTTTAGCATAATCCTCAGCTGAATAAGTGGTATGGACTGGTAGGAAATGAGCTAAGTTGGTTATCCTAGCTACAATGACCCAAACTGAATCATGCTAGCAATGAGTACGAGGCATACCCATCATAAATTACATGTTAACTTCTTCCCACTTCTAGGTGGGAACACTGAACTCCTGCATTGATCCACTTGGATTTTGATGCTCGATCTTAACCTACTAATATGTTGAGCACTTAGCCACAAACTCTGCAATGTTTCTCTTTATCCCACTCCACTAATAAATATATCGTAAATCATGGTAGATCTTAGTGGCCCCTGGATGAATAGAGTAGTACGCACCATGCACTTCTGAAAGAATTCACTGTCTCAAATCATCCATACCTGGCACACAAGCCGACCCTGGTAACGCAAAACACCATCTCCCTATTGGGAGAAGACCTCTACCTTCTGATCTCTGACTGATTCTTTTAACTTGACCAGACTGGGATCTCTATCCTGCTTTTCCTTCACATTAGAAACTAGGGATGATTTTAAACTATTCTGCACCTATACACTACCTTCTACTGAATCGACTAAGCTGACACCTAGTCGGGATAGCTGATGAACTTCCTGAGCTAACTTATTCTCACTGTCCTCGACATGAGTAATACTACCCATATACATTCTACTGAGAGCATCGACCACTACATTAGCCTTGTCTAGATGATACAGGACACTCATGTCGTAGTCTTTCAATAACTCCAACCACCTTCTCTGACGGAGGTTTAGGTCTTTCTGAGAAAACACATAATGTAGGATCTTATGATCTGTGAACACATCAACGGGCATACCATACAAATAGTGCCTCCAAATCTGTAAGGCAAACACTACTGCTACTAACTCAAGATCATGAGTAGGGTAATTCTTCTCATGAGGTTTAAGCTTCCTAGAGGCATAGGCTATGACCTTATCTTTTTGCATTAAAGCACACCCCAAGCTAACTTTGGAGGCATTACAATACACAACAAAGCCGTCTGAACTATCTGGTAGGTTCAAAGATAGAGCTATAGTAAGTCGAGTCTTTAACTCCTAAAACCTCTTTTCACAAGAATCTGACCACTGGAATTTTACTTTCTTCTAAGTTAATCTGGACATAGGGGATGCAATAGATGAAACTCCCTCAATGAACCATCAGTAATAGCTATCCAAATCTAAGAAACTCCTGATATCTGATGGACAGATGGGCCTGGTCAAGTTTCTCACTACTTCGGTCTTTTAGGGATTAACTTTAATGCCATTATCAAAAATTATATGGACAAGGAAAGATACTAACCTTAGCCAACATCTGCACTTACTAAATTTGGTGAATATCTGATGATTTCTGAGAGTCTATAATACTATTTTGAGATGGTCTGCATGATCATATTCACTGCGGGAGTAGACGAGAATGTCATCTATGAAGACAATAAAAAATATGTCCAAGTACGGCTTGAACACACGATTCATCAAGTCCATAAAAGCAGCTGGGGCATTGGTAAGACCAAAGGACATGACTAAGAATTCAAAGTGACTATACCGAGTTTTGAAAGCTATTTTTGGGATGTCACACTCCCTAACTCTGAGATGATGATAGCCTGATCTAAGGTCTATCTTGGAGAAATAACTGGCACCCTGAAGTTGGTCAAACAAGTCATCAATTTTGGGAAGTGGATACTTATTCTTGATCATGACTATATTTAACTAACGATAGTCAATACATATTCTGAGGGAACCATCTTTCTTATGCATGAATAAAATTGGTGCATCCCACGGGGACACACTGGATCTAATAAATCCCTTATATAAGAGATCCTTTAAATGTTCTTTTAATTCTTTGAGTTCTACTGGATCTATTCTGTATGGTGGAAAAGATATGGGGTAAGTATATGGAAGATGATCGATTCTGAAATCAAGTTCGCTTTTGGGAGGAACTTCAGGATGATCGTTGGGAAATACATCCTGGAATTCACATACTACTGACACTGGCTCAAGTGTAGGGGTTTCTGAACTAGAGTCCTGGACTCAAATGAGATGGTAGACATATCCCTTAGATATTATTTTTCTAGCCTGAAGGTAAGAAACAAGCTGACCCCTAAGTGCTGAAGTGCTACCCCTCCACTCTAGGATGAGTTTATTCAGAAATTGAAATTGGTCAATTCTATTTTTGCAGTCAACCAAGGCATAACATGAATGAAGCCAATCCATGCCAAGAATGATATCAAAATCAGTCATCTCTAATTCAACTAAGTCTGCTGAAGTGATTTTATGAGATATCATAACCAGATAATTCCTGTATACCTATCGGGCTATGATAGATTTACCCACTGGGGTAGAGACTGAGAAAGGATCTACTAGGATTTTGGAACTGACTCCGAAATCGACAGCTATATAAGGAGTAACAAAGGACAAAGAAGTTCCTGGATCTAGCAAAGCATAAACATACAAATAAAAAACTTGTAACATACCAGTGAGTATATCAGGAGAAATTTCTTAATCCCATCTAGACTGAAGAGCATAGAGTTTTTTTGGGCACTGCCCACTGGTGTCACTATGATGATAGGCGAATTTACACGCCTATATCAATATATTTTGCCCATATTTTAGCCTAGTTTTGAGAACAAATTATATATTTCATGCACTTTTAGTCCTTTTTCCTGTAAATGAGCTAACGAACATGATTAGTAAAGTTTCAGGTATAAATGATGCAAAATTCAGCATTTTATGGCTTACTTGACGCAAAAGAAAGCTCACAAAGAAAGGAAAAGGAGTGTACACGCCTAAGGACCAAATCTGCTGCATGGAAAATTTGTCCCGGGCTAAAACAACATTTCTGAAGACTTTGGGGACTTACAGACACATAGCTGGACTTGGACAATGAGATATTAACCTAGTACAATTGGGTTATGTGTTTCATTAGTTTATTTGGATTATGATAATGTTACATTAACCTAGTACATTTGGGTTAAGTATTCCATTAGCCTAGTAGGATTTGGTTATTTGTTTCATTAGCGTAGTAGGAGTAGGATATGGGTATTATAAATACCCTATCATGCTAGAGATTTCTATTCATTCCTCTCTTAACAATTCATCTTCTAATCTACTCTTCTAATCTTCCCATTAATTCTATTTTTCTTCTTCTATTCATCTATTCAATTCTTAATTTCCGCAATAAGAGAAACGTTACTTTGCTAAGGAATTCACGCCTCACGCCAACCACTTATGCTACACGAAAATCATCAATCTTGTGGTATAATAACAACAATGTCAATCGTGATCTCCTTCGCATTCATGGGTAACTAAACTTCTCTGTTGGGGTTATGGAAGCCGAATGAGTTACTATCTATTGCTGTAAGTTTGTGAGTTCGCGACACGTATACTGCTTATATCATTATTCTCTTCATCTTAATCTACATTTTTTGCGGTTGCAAACACAACAATACGCCAGTCTAACATTTAACTTGTTCGAAAGAAAGGTTATTTGTCTGGAAAAGAGATAGTGTCAAGGTAGTAGGACACCCTTTCCTATTAAAAAACTAGTGCCGTAACTGGACTAACCTCTTGGAGAATTCTTACCGTTAGACACGTTTTAAGCTCGAAAGAGTTAAAGTGAAATAGTCCTTGTTAAGGTCGAAAGACGTTTGGATTTACCATCGAATACAATTCTCTATAAGCAGTTGCATGTCAAAACTCTACACACTCATAGCCAATAGAGACGTATACCTCAGAAGGTGGACATAACCCCAACGCTTCAATTCTCATTGTTTCACAACCTACAAAATATCCTTTCTTTTTTACTTTGCTATTTTCAGCTTTTACTTTATTGTTTTACACATTACAATCCCCCCTTTTTACGAGACTTGCACCAAAAGTTTAGTAATTTTGCTTACTTGTTGGCCAAGCTATTCCCTGTGGGATCGACACCCAACCCAGGTTGGGTTGTATATTTGCTAACGACCGCTTTACACTCCCACGAGAGCTGTAGATTGAGCGTTATCAAAAATTGGCGCCGTTACCGGGGAATACGAGTGTCAATTAAGTTTTTGATAATTACTCGACCCTTTGGTCAAAGATTTTTGTACTTTTATGTTTAGTTTTTGTTTTTGTTTATTGTAGGTTTTTACTTTAGTGCATGCCCCATACTAGAAGTTCTGGTCAACCGTTATTACCAATAAATCCTGAACCACAACGAATTAGAAGAATGGAAGCACAAGCTGAAATCGACAAGACGGCTGCTCAACACGAGCAAGCAAGATTAGCTGCTCTTGACGCTGCTCAAGTCCAACAACAAAACATTGATAATCCTGGGCAAGCAACAAATCCTGACGATGAAGATTTAGGTGATGACGAGTTGATAAACCCAAGGCATGTTGCTGAAACTACAACACCTGCCAACAGAAGAGGTCGACAAGCTCGGTATAGGTATGATCGCCAACCTTTGCAGCCAGCTTTCGACGATGATGATGATGATCTTGATGGTGCCGGAGCCACTGGAGCTATAATTCCACCACCATTAGCGCCCAGAGCCAAGTTCAACATCACAAGCACCATGATTCAGTTATTGCAACTCAAGGGATTATTTGGTGGACTAGCAGGCGACGATCCGAATATGCATCTCATCAACTTTATTTCTACATGCAAGTCTTTTGACAATCCTGGTGTTGGTCAGAATGCTATTCGATTACGTCTATTTCCATTGTCTCTTTCTGGGGAGGCAACACTATGGTTGAATGGGCTGACTCCTGATTCAATTACAAATTAGAGGCAATTGAGAGACGCTTTCCTAGAAAGATTCTTTCTGCCATCCAAAAGAGCACAATTGAGAGATGAAATCAGCAACTTCCGCCAGCTTCCCACTGAAGCTCTTCATGAAATATGGGAGAGGTTCAAGACAAAGCTAGTAAGATGCCCAAACCATCACATGACTAATGTTCACCTAATGGAGATCTTGTATAGAGCCTTGAATTCAATAACTAAACCAGTGGTGGATAATGCAGCTGGAGGTTCTTTCATGGACCTCACCTTTGGTCAAGCATGCAATATGCTAGATCGCATGACGAAACAAAGTAGAGCTTGGCATACCAGGGATTCTGAGGTAGCAAGCCCCACTTTATCTATTGGCATGACTGCAGACCAAAGAAGAAGAGAAGAAGAACGTGATCAAGACATGGCGCACATGAAAACACAAATGGATCTTCTGACAAAGAATTTATTATCAGGGAAGATCAAAAAAGTTAAGGCCGTGGTAGCACATGGAAGAGACGAATCCGACTCTGAAGAAGAAGCTAACTACTTGAACAATCAGGGGGGTTTCCGCGGGAATGCCCAAGGTTGGAACTATTATGATAAATCTGGAAGTAAAGACCAAGGTAGTTGGAAGAAAAACAATGAAAAGAGTGGTTTGTACGTTCCCCCTGGTAGACGTGAGACCACCACATCTAATTCTGGAAGTATGGAAGACATGATGGCTAAGTTATTGAAAGAAGTGGAAGCAACGAGCGCGGGAGTTACGGAGGTGATTAATGATTTGTCCTCCATGAAGCAATTAGTTGATTCTCATTCCACTTCTATCAAGCAAATAGAGCAGCAATTGAGCCAACTTTCAGCAGCATTCAATCAAAGAAAGGCTGGCACCTTACCGAGCGATACTGTGCAAAACGCAAGGAATGATGGGTCATGCATGGCCATCACTACCAGAAGTGGTAAGGTGCTGGAAACTTCAGCAAAAGACAAGCAAGTGGTTGACGAAGTTGCGGACAAGGATAACAACGTGAAACGTGAGGAGTCCGCGGATGACGCTACTAACGTCACTCCCAACGACGTGCAAACTGAAAAAGTGGAAAAACGGAAGCAAGAGGAGAAGAAAGCCACGGAGAGAACACTTCCTTACCCACCACCACCTTTTACCCAAAGATTGAAGAAGGTGGCGGATGACACAAAGTTCAGCAAATTTATGACTATGTTGAAGCAGCTGACCATCAATGTTCCATTAGTGGAGGCACTTGAACAAATGCCTGGGTATGCAAAGTTTATGAAAGATCTTTTGACAAATAAGAGGGCAGCAAGTTATGAGCTGAAGGATGATGTACATTATTGTAGTGCAATTGCTACCCGATCGATAGTTCAGAAGAAGGCCGACCCCGGAGTTTTCACTATTCCTTGCACTGTCGGATCTTTGAACTTTGCCAAAGCACTATGTGAATTAGGAGCCAGCATCAACTTGATGCCATTATCGATCTACAAGAAGTTGGGGTTAGGAGATCCTACACCAACTAATATGAGGCTTGTCATGGCGGATAGGTCGGTAAAACGACCTGTTGGTATTCTATGTGACCTATTGGTAAAGGTTTCTTCATTCATCTTTCTGGAAGATTTGTTATTTTGGATTGTGAAGCAGACTCAGAAGTTCCCATAATCTTAGGGCGCCCTTTCCTTGCTACAGGAAGTGTGCTCATTGATTTAAGGGCTAATGAACTTTCATTCTGAATAAATGACGAAGTGGTTCGTTTTGATGTTTGCAAATCAATGAAGCAACCCAAAGATCTGAGTGTATTTTCTGTGGCTGATGTTGTCTTTGATGATGAGAAAGAACGACTTGAAGAAGAGCAAATTCTTGATGATCCTTTGGAGGTTTTGCTCATGAAAGGAGAGAATGAGGATGCTGAAATTTCTAAAGAAGCTATTTGTGCTCTATCAGGATTAGGGACACATCGATATACTCCCAAGAAGGTGGATCTTGATCTCAAGAATCGACCCACACCACCAGCTAAGCCATCTATTGAAGAACCACCCACACTAGAATTGAAGGAGCTGCCAAGCCATTTGAAGTACGCATTCTTAGGAAGCGGAAACACTCTTCCAGTCATAGTGGCAGCTGATTTGGGTGAGCAACAAGTTGCAGCTCTTATTGCTATCTTACGCAAGTATATTAGAGCTATTGGATGGACTATTGCGGATATTATTGGTATTCCACCTGGGATTTGCACACATAAAATTCAGCTTCAAGAAAAGTGCACACCCACCATTGAACATCAAAGGCGTCTAAACCCATCTATGCAACAGGTGGTAAAGAAAGAAATTATCAAGTGGTTAGACACAGGAGTTGTATATCCTATCTCTGATAGTACATAGGTAAGCCCAGTACAATATGTTCCCAAGAAAGGAGGTATGACGGTGGTCGGAAATGCAAAGAATGAGCTTATTCCACTCTGGCCCGTTACTGGATGGAGAGTATGCATGGACTACCGCAAGCTGAATTCCTGGACGCTCAAAGATCACTTCCCAATGCCATTTATGGACCAAATGCTAGATCGATTAGCGGGGAAAGGATGGTTTTGCTTCTTGGATGGTTATTCAGGCTATAATCAGATTGGTATTGCACCTGAAGACCAAGAGAAGACAACGTTTACTTGCCCATATGGTACGTTTGCCTTCAAACGTATGCCATTTGGGTTATGTAACGCACCAGCCACCTTTCAACGTTGTATGATGTCTATTTTCTCTGATATGGTTGAAGACACTTTGGAGGTATTTATGGATGACTTTTCAGTTATTGGTGAGTCTTTTGAAGCGTGTTTGGCAAACTTGAGCATGGCATTGCAAAGATGTGTAGAGTTCAACCTCGTGCTGAATTGGGAGAAGTGCCACTTCATGGTAAAAAAAGAAATCTTTCTTGGGCACAAGATCTCCGAAAGAGGAATAGAGGTTGATCGAGCAAAAATTGAGGTTATTAAGAAGCTACCGCCTCCAATTTTGGTGAAGGGAGTTCGTAGTTTTCTTGGCCATGCTGGGTTCTATCGTAGATTCATCAAAGACTTCTCCAAAATTGCTAGTCCATTGTGCAAACTATTGGATAAAGATGCGAAGTTTGACTTCAATAACGATTGCTTGGAGGCATTCGAATGCCTTAAAGGAAAACTCATTGAAGCCCCTATCATGGTAGCACCAGATTGGTCTCTCCCGTTCGAAGTCATGTGTGATGCTAGTGGTGTAGCTGTTGGTACTGTTCTTGGTCAGAGAAAGGAGAAATTATTTCATCCTATCTACTATGCGAGTAAGGTCCTGAATGAATCCCAAAGGAACTACACTGTTACTGAACAAGAGATCCTAGCGGTTGTGTTTGCATTTGAGAAGTTTCGTGCCTATCTATTGGGTACTAAGGTGATCGTTCATACAGACCATGCAGCTCTTAGGTATCTAATGACGAAGAAGGATGCAAAACCAAGGTTGATTAGATGGGTATTGCTGCTGCAAGAGTTTGATTTCGAAGTGAAAGATAGAAGAGGTTGCGAGAACCAAGTGGCTGATCACCTATCTAGACTCAAGAATGAGCAGGTGGCGCAACCTAAAATTCAGATTGATGATGCATTCCCGGACGAGGAGATATTAGCAACAACAATGGAGAAATTTCCATGGTATGCCGACTTTGCAAATTTCGTGGTAAGTAATGTGCTACCTGCCAATTTATCTTACCATCAAAGGAGGAAGTTCATGCATGATGTTCAGCACTACTATTGGGATGAACCTTATTTGTTTCGAAGATGCACTGATGGTATCATTCGACGATGTATATCCCACGAAGAAGTGCCCACTATATTGGAAGCATGCCATACATCCCAAGTTGGAGGACATCATGCAGGCAATCGAACGGCAAGAAAGGTATTGCAAAGTTGTTATTATTGGCCTTGGATATTCAGAGATGCATACGACTATGTTAGAAGGTATGACCAATGCCAGCGTCAAGGTGCTATCTCAAAACACCATGAAATGCCCATGTCCAAAATTCTTGAGGTAGAACTCTTTGATGTGTGGGGTATTGACTTCATGGGACCATTCGTGAATTCGTTTAGAATGAAGTACATCTTGGTTGCTGTAGATTATGTTTCAAAATGGGTGGAAGCTGTAGCTTTGGCCGACAATGAAAGGAAGCGTGTTGTAGCGTTCTTAAAGAAGAATATCTTCTCTCGCTTTGGAGTACCACGTGCTATCATAAGTGATGGAGGATCTCACTTTTGCAACAAGCTATTCAAATCTGTATTGGCCAAGTATGGTGTCAAGAAACACAAGGTAGCTACGCCCTATCATCCCCAAACTAGTGGACAAGTAGAGGTTTCCAATTGAGAGATCAAGCAAATCCTTTCCAAGACGGTTAATGCAAATAGGAAGGATTGGTCTCGAAAGCTAGATGATGCACTATGGGCGTATAGGAATGCATTCAAAACACCCATTGGTATGTCACCTTATCAACTAGTTTATGGGAAGGCTTGTCATCTACCCATCGAGCTTGAACAAAAGGCATTGAAGCAATTGAATTTGAATTGGGATGATATGAAGAATCTGAGGTTGGAACAGCTGAACGAACTAGATGAATTCCATCTCCACGCATATGAAAGGTCAGACCTATACAAGGAGCGGATGAAGAAGTATCATGATCAGCGGATTGTTCGACGAAACTTCCAAAAGGGTGATATGGTACTACTCTTCAATTCCAGATTAAAACTCTTCCCAGGTAAGTTAAAATCTAAGTGGTCTGGTCCATTTAAAGTTATCCAAGTCTACTCATCTGGAGTAGTCGAATTGGAAGACAATAATGGTGTTATCTTCAAAGTGAATGGCCAACGTGTTAAGCCTTATATCGGTCCTCTTGACTCGATGAATGACATGGCCATCACTTATCTCGACGAAGTCTAAGTACTCGAGTTTACTATGTCGAGCCACGACAATAAATAAGGCGCTAGATGCGAGGCAACCCATTGTTTTATCGTTTTATCGTTTATCGTTTTTCCTTTCATTCTAGTACTTGTTTGTTTTGCTAAATGAAAAATCCAAAAATAAGAGTCGTTCCACGACCAAAACTAAGGCGCTTGGTGGGAGGCAACCCATCGTACTAATCATTTTCGTTTGGTTTTGAGCAAAAATAGGTGCAAGAAGTATTCAACGAGGAGATTGATTTCAATTGACTATTTGGACGCATTGTATGGTAAAGTTGGTAAGTTAGGAATAGTGATGCATAAGGCTATGAATTGAGCATCTCTCATGCCCAAATAGGCAGCGAGGAAGGCTAGGCCTTGGAAAAACTAGGCCACGAATGATGCACAAACTATACTATAGCCTAAGGTCTCAGAATCTAGTGTGCTATATACTATGCGCCGCCTATTCCTAAGTGTACTTTTGACTATGCGCCGCCTATGCTATGGCATTTGGTCTCAGTATCTCATATGCCATAGACTATGCGGCGCATATGTCCCATTATGCTATAGACAATGCGCCGCATATGTCATGTCTATGCCAAGCATTATGCGCCGCATATGTGGGATTTTTGTCTCCAAAACTGATTGTAAATGGGTCCTAACCCGACCCATTCTCTTCCTATATAAAGGGGACTTAGTTTTACAACACAACCACACTAAAAATTGACCTAAGGGCGCCGGATATACATCCAAATCCTCTCAAAATTTTCTTCTTTTGCTCTTCCAATTCACAAAACCATCCCCACAAGCTTCAAGCAAGTAAGTGCTCTCTTATTCTTCATTTATTTCTCATAAGTACTACGTTGCTATGTCTAGTATGAATTGCTAAATCGTATAAGATTGTTGGTGATGTTTATGTGTTTGGATAGGTGATACAAAATCATGTGAGTGAACATATACGTAGGAAAATCTTGACTTGTGTCCGACTTGAAATTGGTTTCAATAGCATTGTTATGATATTTACGGAATTACTATGGCTATGAACATTGCTTAAGATTGTTGTTTGGATACTTACATGTTAGACTATCCCGGCCATCAGGATAAGACTTATAGTGCCTACCGGCATAAGAGGTTGTGATTGTTGTAAGAATAACTATTCCATGTGGTAACCCCTATGTAGGAGTGTTGTTATATCTACCATGAAAGTAGTCCAATGGCTGCAATTAAGTGATGCATTGCTGATTTTCTTGTCGGAATACAATCCTAAAACGTATGTCGACGAAATCTGAGTACTCGACCACTTTCACTTCACTGATTTGTGTTAACAAAACTAAGTGTGGGGTGGTACCCCTAATGCTTGTTTATAGATTGTATCGATTGAGATTGTGCTTCCACTAACACTATTTCTAGTCTCAGGTACAATGGCACCTAAAGCAAGGCAAGGCAAGGAGAAGGCTACCACTTCCCAAAAGGGCAAAAAGAGAGGTCGCAAGGACCAAGGAGAATCATCCTCAGCACAACTACCCCGCAGAATGTTTGGAATAAAATGGGTTCTTGAGGAGGAAGCCAAAGAATGGTACAGGAACAACAAAGAACGAAAATATGTTCACGTCGACTTGATCAACAAGGAAACCTTAGCAAAGAAGGAGCCGCGTATGTTGGCAAAAATAATGGCATTAAAGCTGGATTTCATCTTCCACGACATGGGAGAATGAAACCTTGATTTAACAAGAGAGTTTTATGCCAACTGTTCGCCGAACACAACAGGCAATGAAGTCAAAATTCGGGGCCAAGTGTTACAGCTCACCGCGGATTGGATCAACTCTTTTCTTAGCTTACCTTCGGTCGACACAGCACCATTCAAAGAGCTGTACAGTAGGCCTCCTTATAGAGCAATACGACACACACTTTGTGGATGCAGATCGATGGCAAGGTGGGGCAAACATAAAGAAACCGGCCGACACACCACCTTCCCCTATGCTCCACTAAATAGGGAAGCAAGAATCTGGATGCGCATTGTCAACTAATGCCTTATTCCCGGGACTCAATACACCAAGATATCAAGAGATAGAGTGTGTTTGGTCGATGCTTTGATGACGAATGTCCCTATCAACTTTGGGGCAATAATTCGATCTACCATGAGGAAGGCCAGACTCCACAAAAGGTCCCACTTCACATTTGGAAATTTTTTGACAGCAATCTTGCGGAAGGAGGATATCGAAGAGGAACCAGCTAACCACAAACTCCCACATAAACCAAAGAAGGTTGACCTCACCAAGGTCAAAGATGCTGAAACAACTCATGGTGTCAACCTTACTACTGCGGAGAGACATGCTCGTGATGAGAGTTTCTTCCGTCATCTCTATGGCATGACACGATTCACTATGATGAGTGGTGGACGTGTTCCAACTGCTGAAGAGCTCCAACAGCTGGACCACGACTACCCAATGAACAGCATGCACGGGAGATGTGTGGAGTGGGCGTATACTTTGAGGAACCTCTAGAGGATGATGTGCCGACTGATGACGATCGACGCTTGCCTGATTCTGACGAGGAGGAGAACTCTGACGACGACTCTTATGATGATTCAGACGAAGGGGGTGTGACCCCCGACATTGAGGAAGAGTCCGACTAACCAGGTTCTTCGTATTTATTTTCCACTGAGGGAAGTGTTCCGTTTTAGTGTGGGGTGGCGGTATCGCATGCTATACTTCTCTGTTTGCACCTATATTTGTTTGTTTACTTTGTTTTTTTTAAGTTTTTTATTTGAGTTCATTTTTTTGTTTTTTTTATGTTTTTTTAGGAGTAAATTTTTTCTAGCTTCGCATGAAATTATTTTGACAGGCAGCATGAGATTATAACAAGAGTATGTGTTACAATTGTGACTATTGAGACGTTTAGACTCTAGTTGTGACTCATTATGTGATATTTTGTGGTTCAATTCCTTCACTTGTTGGGTCGAGAGTCTATATTACTTCCAATCAAGTCGACCATGTGCCTTGTGTGTGTGAGATTAAAAGTATCTTCTTTGTATGTGGCTGATGCTAGAACTTGCCTGGTATGTATGCAAAGCGAAAATAAGGAGTGTAAGTTTAGGATATGATTTAGGCATTTCTTTGGCAACCTATATTTGTTTACCTTCAGTTTTACCTACCCATGAACATCATCCTAGTTAAACCCTTTTGAGCCTTTAGCCTATTTCTTTGACAACCTTGCATGCAAGCCTAATCCATTTTCTTTCAAGACCGTAATTTGATCCAAATTCCTAAGTGCTTTAAAGTGAAAAAGTCATGTGACAACATAAGAGGAAATTGGGTGAGTATAATGCTATAAATTGTAATGGTGCTTGAATGTGTTATGAAAAAGAAAGTACTATCATAAGAGGTATGTTATGAAAAGAAAAAGGAAAAGAAAGCTGAAAAGTGAGTTATGCTTAAAATTGAAAAACAAAAGAGGAGAACAAGGGTGGTAGAATAAAAGAAAGAACAAAGGTTGAAAGAAAAAACTGTCAATGATACAAAGTGATGTATTAAAGCGCTTAGGAACCTACTCACTATTCTTGGCCAAAATAGTCCTACCCGTCCCTTAGCCTACATTACAACCAGCAAAAGACCTACTTGATCCTAATCTTAACATTCTGACATTTAGTGGAGTAGTACACTAAGGGCAAGCCTATGGTCATCAGTTGCTGCATACGAATTCTTTGTGAGAGCGAGAGCAAGGATATTTTGATACCCATGTTTGAAAAATATGCTACACTTATGAGTGACTATGGGTAATATATTGTGAGACACACATGGTTGATGAGTTTTAGATAGTTGTATATGATTCTACGCACCTTAACGTTTGCATGCGAGTTGATCACCATCACGAGTCTATGCTAGAGGTTAAATTATTTCTACTTATAATCGAAAAGCTACTCTTTGTTGATAATTGTTGTGCTTGTCTTGATAAATGTTTTGTGTTATTGTTGTAAAAACCCTAAGTTGATGTTTAGAAGGACATGATATGTTGTTCGAGGACGAACAAAGTTCTAAGTGTGGGGTGTTGATGATAGGCGAATTTACACGCCTATATCAATATATTTTGCCCATATTTTAGCCTAGTTTTGAGAATAAATTATATATTTCATGCACTTTTAGTCCTTTTTCCTGTAAATGAGCTAACGAACATTATTAGTAAAGTTTCAGGTATAAATGATGCAAAATTCAGCATTTTATGGCTTACTTGACGCAAAAGAAAGCTCACGAAGAAAGGAAAAGGAGTGTACACGCCTAAGGACCAAAACTGCTGCATGGAAAATCTGTCCCGGGCTAAAACAACATTTTTGAGGACTTTGGGGACTTACAAACACATAGCTGGATTTGGACAATGATACATTAACCTAGTACAATTGGGTTATGTATTTCATTAGTTTATTTGGATTATGATAATGTTACATTAACCTAGTACATTTGGGTTAAGTATTCCATTAGCCTAGTAGAATTTGGTTATTTGTTTCATTAGCGTTGTAGGAGTAGGATATGGGTATTATAAATACCCTATCATGCTAGAGATTTCTATTCATTCCTCTCTTAACAATTCATCTTCTAATCTACTCTTCTAATCTTCCCATTAATTCTATTTTTCTTCTTCTATTCATCTATTCAATTCTTAATTTCTGCAACAAGAGAAACGTTACTTTGCTAAGGAATTCACGCCTCACGCCTACCACTTATGCTAAACGAAAATCATCAATCTTGTGGTATAATAACAACAATGTCAATCGTGATCTCCTTCGCATTCATGGGTAACTAAACTTCTCTATTGGGGTTATGGAAGCCGAATGAGTTACTATCTATTGCTGTGAGTTTGTGAGTTCGCGACACGTATACTGCTTATATCATTATTCTCTTCATCTTAATCTACATTCTTTGCGGTTGCAAACTCAAGAATACGCCAGTCTAACATTTAACTTGTTTGAAAGAAAGGTTATTTGTCTGGAAAAGAGATAGCGTCAAGGTAGTAGGACACCCTTTCCTATTAAAAAGCTAGTGCCGTAACTGGACTAACCTCCTGGAGAATTCGTACCGTTAGACACGCTTTAAGCTCGAAAGAGTTAAAGTGAAATAGTCCTTGTTGAGGTCGAAATACGCTTGGATTTACCATCGAATACAATTCTCTATAAGCAGTTGCATGTCAAAACTCTACACACTCATAGCCAATAGAGACGTATACCTCAGAAGGTGGACATAACCCCAACGCTTCAATTCTCATTGTTTCACAACCGACAAAATATCCTTTCTTTTTACTTTGCTATTTTCAGCTTTTACTTTATTGTTTTACACATTACAATCCCCCCTTCTTACGAGACTTGCACCAAAAGTTTAGTAATTTTGCTTACTTGTTGGCCAAGCTATTCCCTGTGGGATCGACACCCAACCCAGGTTGGGTTTTATATTTTCTAACGACCGCTTTACACTCCCACGAGAGTTGTAGATTGAGCGTTATCACACTAGAAGTAGCAACCTGCTGATTCGGGCGATCAAACATAGCGGGGGGACAGTTATTCTAACCCTGAGAACCTGACTGGGAATAACCTCTAACTTTGCCTTCTGGCTTGCCACATCCAAAACACACATTGCTATTTGCTCTACAGATACCTTGGTTGTTTCTGCCATACTTCTAACAAATGGGATTTGTTTGAGCACTGTTAACACTGTCCTGAGGTTTAGGGCCTGGTGCCCTATCCCTATTGCTGTCTTTGAATTTTGGCATAGGAGGAATGGCTGAGGATAGAGTTGGGACTAAAGATTTTAGGTAGAACTAAGAATGATTCCCACCCTCTAACTTAGGCGGAGCAAAGTTAAAACTACCTATTTTTGCTCTCTTGCTCTTTCTCTCCTTCTCTTTATTATTGGCCTCTTCTATATGCTGAGCATGGACCATGAGCCTGGATATGTCTATCTCCTTAATAAGCATTACGGTCCTACACTCCTTGACCACGTTGCTAGACACCTCTGACACAAACTTACTCATTTGAGATATGATGTCTGTCGCCACATGAGAAGCATATCTATCCAATTAAGTAAACATAAAAGAATACTCTTTCACTGTCATATTGCCCTGCTTTAGATTGATAAATTCTAGAACCTTCGCTTCCCTTAACTCCAGTGGAAAGAACCTATCCAGAAAAGTAGTGGCAAACTCCTCCCACTCTATGAGCCCTGCATCTACGGTCCTCTCTACCTTCCACTATTTAAACCTTTAGTAAGACACATCCTGTAACTAATATGCGGCCAACTCAATGCTTTCAATAGTAGTCACCCCCATAATATCAGTAACTTTCTGCACCTAATCTAGAAATTCCTCAGGGTCCTTATCTGTCTTAGACCCTATAAATGATGGAGGGTTCATTCAAGTAAAGTCCCAAATCCTGGCAGGAGCAGTATTGGCCTCTGGGTTGGACGGAACGGCAGCTGGGAATTCATTATGGGCTACCATACAATGATCTAAGATGGTGAAGGCTACTTTGAACTCAGCGTAGGAGACGTGTTCGTCCAGTGGATCAAGTTTGATGGGTTAGGGTTCTGGCTGGTGTCCTATTCCTCTTTCCTTAGTCCTGTTTGGAGGAATATTTCTATAAATAGAAGAGAAAGGATTATATTGAGACTTTAACTATAGCTCATGCTCACTCGCACGAAATGAATACTAAAATAAGGGAAATATTTCCTAAAACATCTCGTAGCCTTCTGTCCATAAGTGTGGCGTACAACACACCCATGCACAAGACTCTACTGGATGCGTCTTTTAGATTTCCTAGAACTCTGTTGAACCTGGATCTCATACCAACTTTGTAATTCCCTGAGTCTATACCCTAGACACTACACGGTGCTCATAATCTCGAAGGAACATAAGCTAACCTATGACTGGTACCTGCTGTAATAACTGAATAACAATATTACTGAAATATGTAGAAATTAGATGGAAAATTGGACATAAGGTTCAATACTATAAATAATACTGAATATGGTATCTCAATACAAAAACTGAACATCAATATTGAAAATTAAACAACTATCTAAAAATACTCTAGTCTGAAAAGACTCTAAACTATCTGAACTGTGGAGTTGATGGGACAATACCCCAACTAACTCTGACTACTAAAAATAATACTAAAATACTAAAAACAACCATGTCCTCAAATTATGAGGACTCACCACTACGCTGACTACCGAAAATCTGAACTGCTAAGGGTGTTCTGGAGCTCGTGCGTCTGAACCTATGATATAAGGCATCGTAGTGCAAAAGAAAAGCATGTGTCAGTACTTTGAATGTACTGGTATGCTCAGTGAGGTAGGCTGAAGTACATGTGTTCATATGAATGAACAATAATAACTGAATAACATGAGTATGATTAAAAGGCAGCACACGCATGAATATGTAAACTGTACTTAGATCGTAATAACACCGAATACTAGATTACTAGTAACTGAATGATTGTATCTGAAAGTCTTGATTCTATGGAACTATACTGAGTCCCATACTGAGCTAAGTGACTGTTCTTGACAGTCCTGAATCTATGAAACAGAACATAGTTTTATACAGAGATTGAATTTGGAATTGAGACTATGGGGAGTAATCATCTAACCGACATGCCCCTTCTCTAACTAATTTTGGGTTCAACCTATAACACCAACTGGAAGGGTATCAATACCATGCCATGAGTAAGGACAAATGTTGAGTCATCCTCATCTGGAAGGTATTCTGAGTAAGAATGGTAGTACCCTCAACTAGCAGGTAGATCACCTCATCAACCCTCAACTGGCAGGTTGATGTCTCAAACTATGCTGGCTACGTAGTTATAGAATGCAAGGACTACTTCTAAGGATTTCACCCTCTATTGGCAGATGAGTCCCCATCCTTGGTTTCACTCGATGCTGAATCCTACTCCCAACTGAATAGACACTAGATTGAATTCTAAATTGTACTAGGATAGATTGAACTTTTATTGATCGTACTGTATAACTAAATTGAACTAATCTTACTGAACTGAAATGGACTTATTCTGATTTCACTGAGTTTTCCTACATTCTATAACGAACTAAATTCTACTGATTGAGACATGACCGATTCTACTGTGACTGACCATGGCTCTAGTCAAGCAGCTAAATTATCATGTATTAAATACCCCTAGGACTCGATAGCATGAACTTAAAAGGCATGGCATAATATTGAGACATGGAAATTAATTACGTAGTCATCATTCATTCATTTGGGCATTTAAGCAAACACTTGCATGACATGAGCTTTCGTACATGCTAACATGATATAATTTCATTATTCAACTCACATGGACACTTCATCAAACACTTGTAGGGCATAATATATGCACACAATACTAAAATAATATGTAGGCATCATGATTCAATTCCAATTACACAATTCTAATATTTTTAACATGGACTCATATGATAAAGCACACATATCATTTAACTATTCATGAATCTTGCAATAAATCATGAATACACTTTAATTCAAATCATGAAAACCATGAAATTACTCTATATGAACTTTAAAAGAGTTTCTTGGATTCTAAGGGTGGAAGGAACCCTTGGATGAGCACTTCACATACCTTAGTTGATAAATTTTTGAAAGTTAATGGTGAGTTATTGAGTTCTTGATTTGAAATTTGAACACCTAAGGTTCTTATTTTTGAGCAATTTGTGAAAGAATGAATATAGTTGCTCTCCAAAGGGCTTAATTTTGTGTTTTTGGGGGATGAAGGACGTGGGGAAAAGATCCAAATACCCCTAAGGATACAGTCTTTTTAATGACTGAAAAATTGTGTTACCCAATGCACAGGACGATGCACCATGTCATTGGCATCGACGTGATAGCCAACGTGCTGCGTCGAGTCTGCATCGATTCACTAGAATATGTAATGAGGCTAGGGAAAAACTATCTTATCGACATGATATTTGATGCGATGCATCGAGATTGCATCGACCCACTATTTTGGGAACTCAAACATGATCTTAACGAGGTTCGAAAAATCTGAAACTTATTTGAAAATACCTATTGACATTCCTGATCATGAATTAACTTAAACATCAATATTTAATGGACGTAAAGGTTGCAAAATAATATTGTCAACTTTCAAAGGCTAAAATAGCACTAAGTCTGAATACTTAGCTAAAATATTCTAAGTCTGGGAACCCTTGTCAAGCCTAAAAGACATATTTAAGCTAAAATTTTGTAGGGTCTTAAAATTGTAAACATCCACAGAATCAACACAAATATTTACACACATGCTATACGATTTATTTTTGCCCAAATAGTCATGACCTTTAGGGAATAATCTATGTTCATGTACCGTACCGGCATAGTACCCGATCCAACATATACATTCCGTACCAACGTGATACCCGATCCAACATATACATATTCGTATCGGCATGGTACCCGATCCAACAAATACATATCTATACCGGTGTGGTACCCAATCCAAAATATACATATCCATACCATTGTGGTACCCGATCCAGCATATACTTATCCGTATCGGCGTGGTACCCGATCTAACATATACATATCCGTACCGATGTGGTAACTAATTCAATATATACATATTCATACTGGCATGATACACTATCCAGCATATACATATCTATACTTGTGTGGTACCCGATCCACCATAAATAAGTATTATCAATATCAAATTTACACAACCTTACAGCATACAACACAATGTACCAAGTTTACAAGTACACTTAAAGTAATAAAATAATTCCATCAGGTAAATTTTCAATAATCATTTATACACGCATCAACAATCCAAACATCAGTAATTTCAAGCATGTTCGAATACCAATCAACAAGTATCTAATTTAGGAGCATACACATAATTAAGTTGAGTCTAAAATCCAACTAAACAGTAACCTACCTCAATTAAAGAACTTAAATAAAAGCTACCTTGAAAAAGTATTGCCCTTCTGTAAAGCTTTCGAATGATCCAAATCTATGCAGTATATAATTCGCATAAGAATACGAAACTAATGACCCCATTTTATAAATTCCTACTCTAAGAATTCTAAACTGAAACCTCAATTTCTTAATCCAAAAATATAAAGGAATCATACATATACAATTAAGAATGATAAACTGTACCGGTCGTGTTCAAAGTAACCTAAAAGCAGCCACCTATTATTGATGTCAATGATTGGCTCATCATAGCCTAATCATTGTTTTTCGTCAATTTAAGTTAAGGAAGAACGAACAATATGTATAAATTATTCAATTTCTCCCTCACAGGTTACCGACAGTGACTATAATTAGAACATAAATTCTTTTTCTGTACACTTTAAACCCATTTGACATAATTATCGATATCACTTCCTTATTAAGATTCCATCCCACAAGTATATTGATATTAATATATATCTATACATAACTAATGACAAGCATACTACCATGTATAACTTATATAATTAAACCTTACGTGAAGCTCGTTCTCAGATGCCGCAACAGTTTTTTGCCTTTTTTTCCAATTTTTTTTCTTATCCTCTAAAGAAATTAAACCCTATCAATTGAATGTCCTTTTACGTAATATCTGATAGTAAAAGGATTATGATTTTGATCCATTTAACTATTAAATATACTATTTATCTAAAATACCCTAAACTTTTAATAAATACTTCACATTTATTTCAAAAACCTCATAGACATAAATAAAATAGGTGTATTGAATCAAAAGTACATTCTGGACCTATTGAAAATAATACGACACTAATTCGAGGTCTTCTCAATTAAAGATTGACCATTATCGGGTTTAACTTTCTCAACTCAATAACACCGTTAGTGAAATAAATTACTTCTGAACACCTCAAGAATTGGTAGAACTTATTACATGAGTTGTAATCCATGTATACAAACTATGGAGAGCACTAAAATAAAGAAGATGAGAAAATTTCACAATCAACCGGGAGGGTCGTTACATTAAGTTGGGGGCTTTATCTTTTGTAATTTTATAAATTTTTGATAGATTTTCTACAGACTTAATATTTTTACTATTTCTTTTTTATATTTTATGTTTCTCCAAGCTTTAATTGACATGGTTAAAATTTTTTATTAGAACATAAATTGTCAGTAAGTGATTTATTGCTAAATTCCTGCTTAGTTTTTTTTGCTTCATTTTTTAAGTATTGTAACTCTATTTGAAGGTCTTGCATAGTTGTTTCTGATTTTTTTTTCTTTATTTGACATATATCTCATGTTGGAGGGTTTAATTATTTCTTTTTCAAGTTGTTGATTAAGACAATATTTTTTAAGGCTATTAAATATTTTCTCTTAAGGATTTGATCTTTTAAATGATTGATAATATCAAATAAGACTTTTTCTCCGTGCTACTATTGGTAATAACATTGATAGAATGATTATTACAAGTGCAACATAAACTGGTACATTTATAATGATTAACTAATTTATCACTGTAAACGTTATTAGTATTACCTTTTGGAGAGGAATTATATTAATTTTCTTCAAATAAACAACATAAATTATTACTCATGTCTTTCCTTTTATCTAGGATTCTCCAATCTTTAGTTTTATGATTTATTTTTTTATAGTCCTAACCTGTACTATTATTCTTTACATTATTAGTGGATTTTGATTGAGATTCTAGTTTTTTTTATTATTTTCCTTAATGATGTCGTTGGTGATTTCAGAATCTTTTTCAAATATAGAAATTTTATCCTTGGAAAGTTATGATAATTTAAATATTGGGAGCAAAATAACAGTTTAAAATAATTTAATCTTTGAAAGTATTTTGAACTTTCAAATTAAACTTTAAAACAACATAATTAGAACATAATAAATGTAAAGCAAAATTAATTAAAACACGTTTTATTGGACTTCAATCTCCAAATTTATAGAAGAAATGGAAGTAACATTAGAAGATATTGAACGAAAATTAAAAGGAGTAGATTTCTCAAAAACAATTCCCAAAGTGGAATATGAATCAACAATTTTAAAAACTAAAAAATCAGTTAGTCCCATTGCTAGTGAAATTAAATCAAAATTAATTAAAACAATAGAGAAAGAGAGAAAATTATACTTACAAAAGATTTTTATTGGTTAGGGAAATGAGAGAGAGATTACAATGGGAGATGGGAAATATGGGAGATGGTAAAGAGTTTTTTTGAGTTGGAAATTTTTTTGAATGCTCTCATATTTCAAGTTTAAAGCCTTTTAAGAGGCCTCAGAAGAACTGACTCATATCTTATAAACTCTATCTCTTTTACATCTGTCTATTTTGCTAATATATACTATTTTTTTTACACTTGTCCGGTAGTTGGTGATTTTATATCTGTTGAATAGTTGATCCTTGTTTTTAATGACTTTTGAAAAGATATGTGTTTTAATTATTTTTGAAGTGTCCACCATGTTGTCTTATGTGTCTTTGTACTTGGTGACATGAAGACTTATGTTTCTTTGTCTTAAAATGACATAGTTTTTTTGGGTGGATTCCATGGGGTCCACCATTTGTTGTGTCTTGTGCTTCATTTTCATGTAGTGACATGTGTTTTATGGTGTTTGTCCTTTGTTATGTTATTCCTTTGAATGTAGATGAGATGTTGGGTCTTCTTCTTTTGCTGAACAGATATCACAATATCTATTAACTCTATTATCTTGCTTTGAAGGAGGGATTCTTTCCGTTAGAAAGAACCATATTTAAATTTATTTGATCGGGTTTACAATGAAATATTTAACTCTTAAAACATACTAACAATAGATGAAAACTATTTAATATTTTGTGATAGTGTAGAGATATTTTATCTAATATGTTGCATTTTTATGTAAAGGTAAATACTCATCAAATCTTTTTATTGCAAAATATAGTAAAGGATCAAATAGGGTTTTTGGTATAATATTAGAGAATTAAAAATTTACTTGTAGATGAGTTGATATTTATCTTATAGGTTTAAATATTTTTGTAACCATGCTATGCATCTTTATTAAGTGCCATAATTTGGTGAAGGTATTAATTTTGTAAATTATATTTCTTGTCTAAAATATTTCTATTGATAAAGCTTATTTGAATAGAAACTAGTGAAGAGACTCAATATTCTCCAGTAGCATAGAGATATTCTATTAAAATAAAATCACTAATATTTTCAGGTCTCGAGGGGATTATTTTCCTTAATTTGTATATCAAGGCTTTAACCACTCTTGTACCTTTGTATTTTTTATCAAGTGCTCTTATTGGCAGTACCTGTAGATCTATTATCTCAAATTGCCTTTTATCAGGAATTCTCTGCTCTTCATTCTTTTATGGTATGATTGGGGAGACTACTTGTGCGTATGTCTCTGGCAGGGACTGGAATTTCACCAGGATTGAAAATCTAGTTTCTTGATTTTTATATTCTTTGTTGAAAGGTTTTTTCATTTTTTCTTCTGGTCCAAAAGGCCAAAATTGAGGCCTCATCTTTATTTTGGGTTTTTCGGGTCTCCCTATTTTTTCCCTGAAGAAATTTTATAGTCAAAAAATCTGGGAGAGAATTGTTTTTTCTCGTTATAAATTCTATTTGAAAATCAAACCTTGATAATAAAGCTTGTCATCTGGCAAATATCTGTTTAGAAATTAAATTTTTAACGTCCTTTTGTGAAACATCTTTGGCTGCTTTGAAGTCCACTCTCAGTAAAAATTCTTTGTTTATTAAATCATGTTGGAATTTAGTAATACATAGTACTATAGCCAAAATTTTCTTTTTAATAGTACTATAATTCTTTTGCGTATCATTTCAGATTCCCAACATGAATCTTACTAATTGTTCAGTAGACTCTATGGAAATCCTTTGTTTGATAATGCCTCTATATCCTATGTGTGAGGCATCGATTTCTACAATCGTGTGAGCCTCTGGATGTGGTATCCGTAGACATGAAAGTTTTTGAACTATTGATTTAATTTTTTGAACTGTATTATATTCCCTATTCCCCAAGGTACTGGATTTTTCTTAAGATGCTGATAAGGGGGTTTACAAACCTATCTAATATTAGGAATAAAATCTGCAACATAGTTGAGACTTCCTAAGAATCTTTGAAGCTGGGTTTTATAAGTAATTTCATTTGGAAACTTAGAGGAGAATTTTATGGCTCTACAAATGGGTTTATAGGTTCCTTGAAATAAATCATGACCAAGAAATCTAATAGATGTTTATAATAATTTAATCTTTTTGGCACTAACTACTAGTCTATTTTGTTTGATAATTTTTAAAAAGTTTTGGAGATGTTTAAAGTGTTGGTTGATATATTCGAAAAATATTAAAACATCATCAATGTAGACTATAGATATATGACTATATTGATTGAATATATTATTAATAATGTTCTGAAATTCAGATGGAACATTTTTTATTCCAAAAGGCATTACATTTCATTCATATTGTCCAAAAGGGACATTGAAGGTTGTTTTATATTTATCTTTGTCTGTAATTAGTATTTGCCAAAATTCTGATTTCATATCAAACTTACTAAAAATATTAGCTTTATAAGTTCTTTTAAGAAGGTCATGTTTGTTAGGTATTGGGTACCTAATCAATTTTAATACTTTATTAAGAAGCTTATTCATTACTATTATTGATATAAAAGGCTGAACAACTCGAAGGCGATTTAAAAGGTCAAATAATTTTTTTATCTAATAAATTGTTAATTTATTTTTTACAATATTCCATTAATTCATGGTTCATTTGAATGGGTTTTTCTTTTATTGGAATAATCCTTCCGTCAAATTCCTCAATATAGGGTAATTCAACTATGTGCCTTTTTCTTTCCCAAAAGACATTAGGAAAATCTGAGCAAACTTCTCACTCTATGACTTCTTGTAGATTTTTAATTTTGGTTTCTACCTCTGGGGTTTTTAAAGAGGATTCAATTCTTTTAATTCTTATTTCATCTTTTAAACAATTTATCTGTTGTGAAATTAAATTGATTTTAAAGACCATTTTATTTTTTATAAGGTTACTTTCTTCTTTTGATAAACTATTTAAATAAGGAAAATAATTTTTTCCCTAAAATAGTGGGTGGATGCCATCTAATTTGGAAGTATAAGATTTTATTTGATTTATAAAAGGTAGACCTAGAATTATCTCTTAATTATATCCTTGGTTTTTACAAGGTTCTTTATGAAACAAATTCCATCATTACTGATGTGTGCATTGTATAGTTTATAATTTATTTTTAATCTTTTGCCTGTTGGCAGAGAATAATTTTATAGTACCTTTTTAAATATACTTAGTGGGGATCATTCCTTCAATGATGCAGTTTCGATCTGCTCCTATATCTAATAATGACACATTGTGATTTGTGTAGTTTTTATTTATAACTAATGTAATGGGTATATGGAAACTTTGAGCTTTATATTTTGTAATATTGTCAATTTTTGATTGATTTTCTAGAGACTTAATATTTTTATTCTTCATTTCTATTTTTTATGTTTCTCCAAGTTTTAATTGACATGGTTCAAATTTTTGATTAGAAGTTAAATTGTTAGTATGTGATTTATCGCTAAATTTCTGCTTAATTTTTTTGGCTTCCCTTTTTAATTATTGTAAATCTATTTGAAGGTCTTGCTATGTTGTTTCTGATTTTTGTTCTTTATTTGATATATCTCTTATGTTAGAGGGTTTAATTATTTATTTATCAAGATATTGATTAAGAAGAATATTTTTAAGGCTATTAAATATTTCCACTTAAGGATTGTATCTTCTAAAGGATTAATAATATCAAATAAGACTTCTTTCTCCTTGCTACTATTAGAAATAACATTGATAGAATGATTATTGCAAGTGCAATGTGAGTCGATGCATTTACAATTGTTAGCTAATTTATCACTGGAAACATTATTAATATTTTCTTTTAGAGAGGATTATCTTCATTTTCTTCAATGACACAACATAAATAATTACTCATGTCTTTCTTTATATCTATGATTCTGCAATCTTTAGTTTTATGATTTATTTTTTCATAGTCCCAATCTGTACTATTATTCTTTACATTATTAGTGGATTTTGATTGAGATTCTAGTTTTTTAATTATTTTCCTTAATAATGTCATTGGTGACTTTAGAATCTTTTTCAAATATAGGAATTTTATCCTTGGAAAATTCTAATATTTAAAATATTAGGTGAGTTTCTAACCTTTTATCATGATGAGAAAAACTCGATTTATCTTTAAAAGTTGATTTATTCTCGGCTTCGAGAATTTGTTTAGATACTACATATAATAATTTATTTGTATAATTATTTTGTTGGAGTATCTTATTTATATCCTTACTTGTAGGATCACCTTTAGTATCTACTATTGGTGTTACCCTTTCCAAGCCTATAGGAATAAACTAAAGGAATTTTTGAAGAAGAAAATTAGTAATTACTGCACTCAAATATAATTTTTGTAGAAGTAACATCTAAACTAGATTTTTGTACTAGGATAGTTTTCTCTCTCTCATCTGCAAAAAATCCTAATGAATACTCCAAACAACCAAAATGTAATAAATAGTGTTTATTTCTGCTATCTCTAGTAAAATTGCTAAAATATAAAGTGATTTACAAAATTGAAATATTTCGAAAGAAAGTTTTAATAGAGTCTATGAAACTGGACCCTTGATTTTGTAAAAAATTATAATATAAAACTTTGGAATCGACTGTTGCAATTAATATAAATATTGAGAATATTAAATTATTAGCATCTGAAGATATTAACAGATATAGAAAAAAAATTAAAAGTTCCTTCACATAGGTCTTGTCGAAGTAGCAGTTAAACCATTATATAGATTAGGTGTAGATGTTCCTATATGTCTACTTTTATGAGATAATAGGTTATTAAATTTTGATGATTCATTATTAGCAGTATTACAAAGTAATCTTGCTAATGGCCCCGTATACTTTATTTGTTATCCTAATTTTTCTATAGATATTAATGATCAAAATGTTATGGATACATTTACATTTAATGTTAGAACAAAAAACATGAATAGTAAGGTAAATACAAGAGAAATAGCAATAATATATAGAATATATTATAGATTAATGAAAACAACCTTAGCCCCTAAGGATAAAATAGTTAGTAATAAAGGAGTTTCCATGCTTATGGAAGCTAACCATAATAATAATAACACCTTTGTCCCAAAAATGATAAAATGGGATGATGTATTAATAAAAGATAATTGGCATTTTGATTCCATAATGAGCCAGAAATAGAAGAAGAAAATTCAAATATTGAACAAATAGTACAATATCCAGATGGATCTATATATTTAAAATTTCAAAGATCACAATCCTTTGATCAAATATCTTAAAGTAAAAGAATGTGCTTTTCCAGACCCCCAATCTCCAAATCTGTAGAAAAAAGGGAAGTAACATTAGAAGATATTGAACGAAAATTAAAAGGATTAGATTTCTCAAAAGCAATTCCCAAAGTGTAATATTAATCAACAATTTTAAAAACTAATAATTCAGTTAGTCCTACTGCTAGTGAAATGCTAAGGGTAAAAGACTCTTTATGCATGACTAGGTCAGATGTAAAATTTGAACCTGACTTTGAATATTTGGATAAATTATGGAATGATCCAAAAAATTATATTAAAAAAGAATGGTATAGACAAAGAAATTCATTAAAATAAAGATATTCTTTTAGAGGAAAATGGTGCAATATATGAAAAGATTAAGAGGTAATATTGAAGTTTTTAAATAATTTGAAATTACAGGAAAATTAGATGATCAAAAAGATTCGTTAAACATAATTGTCAATAAGTGGTATACTACCAGTAATAAAGTAGTAGAATTATCAATTCCTCCATTAGAAGAAATTAGCCTACCAGTAGTGTCACGTCTCAAATCCTGTTAGGGCAGACAGACACCCATAGCTGTGAAAGCCCGAGGAACCAATCCATCACCTTGTACTCCTCATGCATGTAACTATAATAACCAAAGGTTTTACCATACATGGATATAATGCATTGATGATAAATAAATGACATGCCCAAAACTATATATATACCACACTAACATCGAAAAAATAAGACACTATCATTCTTAACTTTATATTAGTCTACAAAGCCTCTGAAAGATACATAGATATCTGGTAAGGTCGGGACAAACCCCTGCCTTAGTCTTGACTACTGTACTATACCAAAATATATAAAATAGACTTGAAAAGCCCCAAATCAATCCAGATCTCACCAATAGGCGTTGGATATCCTGGGCTCCTACTAAGAAGGTGTATTTACTGAAGCACCTGTGCCAACAGCATGAAATATAGGTCCCCTATAAGGGGTGTCGGTACGAAAGTATGTAATGAATATGTAAGGTTTAAAGTGACCATACATGATATAGGAGATCAAGGAAAATCAGATATAAGTGTACAAATAGTGCTAGTAGACAACCTTTATATATAATTGTAGGGTCAGGTACATTACATTCCTTTCTTTATTTTACCTTTATTACTTCATAATCTTTTTAAGTCATATGATATTAATGACTAGATGATCAGTGGTAAAAAGATAAATTAGAATCAACCCATGCTAGGCTTACACCCCTAAGTTGCCACCCATAAATAAACATTAGGATCGGCCCATGCTAGGATTACGCTCCTGAGATTCCACGCACTTATAAAGTATCGAGATCAGCCCATGTTGGGCTTATTCCCCTATAAGAGCCCACAAAATCCTAAGCTTAACTCAGACCATTAAAGCTTGTTAAGGGGTCCCAAACTTAGAAAATTTTAGCTAAGTATTCAGACTTGCTGTTATTTTAGCCTTCATAGGTTGGTGACTCTATTTCACGGCCCTCATGACCTTAAAGTCATGATTTTTAGGTTAAATCATGATCAGGAATGTCAGTACGTGTTTCCAGACAAGGTTCAGATTTTTTGGACTTCTTTTGGATCACATTTATGAACTCAAACTAGTAGATCGATGTGATCTCGATGCGCCACATCTTCCATCATGTCGATGAATATTTTTCTTCAACTCCCAGTGCAAATTCTAGTGAACCAATGCAGACATAATGAGGTGCATTGGCCATCACATTGATGCCAATGACCTGGCGCATCGGTCCGCGTGTTGCTAGGTCAGTTTTCAGTCATTAAAAAGCTACATTCGTAGGGGTAGTTGGATCTTTTTCCCTTGTCTATCAGCTCCAAAACACCAAATTAAACCTTTCTAAGAGCAAAAACTATTCATTCTTCACAAGTTGCTCTCAAGAACAAACCCTAGGAGATTTTAAATTCAATTCAAGGCTCAAGAACTTACCATCAATCTTGTAGAATTTAATTGTTAAGGTATGTCAAGTGTTTACTCAAGGGTCCCTTCCGCCCTTAAAGTTCAAGAATCTATTTTTAAAATCTCAAGCGTATTGATTACATGAATTTTATGTTGGGTTTGATTATATTCATGATTATAATAATTAATTGGGTTTCTTATCCATATTTTGTTACAAGTTTCATGTGGAGTTATTTGATTTATGTATCAAATCATGTAAATCCATGCTAAACTCTTGAAATTATAAATGGGGATTTGAATTATGGTGGCCATCTGTGGTTAGTGTCAAGTGCATAGATTATGTCCTCCAAGTATTTGATAAATTGCTCATGTAAACAAAGAAGAAAGGAAAACAATCACGTCATGTTAGCTTATGTGCAAGTTATATCATGAAAGTGTTTGATGGAATGTCTCTATGATTGAGTTATGATCAAGTGCATATTGTTATGCCTTTCAAGTTTATGCTATTATTTATTTTCATGCTATCAAGTTATGGGGGCATCCAATACCCGAAAACATAACTATTTACCTAGAGCTGTGGTAGGTACATAATAGTCTCAGCAGTGTTATGAACAGAATCCTCAATAATCAGTCACAATTATAGTTTAGTATTCAGTTTAGACCTTAGTAAATTCAGCTAGTCAATAGAACTCTGTAGTATTCCATCAGTTAATAGAATTCAGTAGTACTCCATCGGTTAATGGAACCCAGTAAACTCAGTTCAGTTTAGTTAGATAGTACGATCAGTAACAGTTCAGTCCAGCCTAGTACAGTTTAGAAATTAGTCTAGTGTCTATTTATTTAGGAGTAGGATTCAGCATCGAGAGAACCTAAGGATGGGGGCATTCCTGCCAGCAGAGGGTTTGACCTTTAGTAGCAGTCCCTGCATTACAGAACTATGTAGCCAACATAGGTTGAGATATCTTCCTACTATATTAGGGTTGATACATCTCATACGAGTTTTTCTTGCCAGCGACGGTTGACAAAATAACTTTCTATCAGAAAGGGTTAACTCATAGTTGTCTTTACCCGTGGTATGGTACTGGCACCCTTCCAACTAGGGTTACAGGTTGGACTTTATTCTATCGAGAAAGGGACATGTGAGTTAGATGATTACCTCCCACAGTCTCAGTTTTAATCTTCACAATAGAACTTAGTTTAGTTCTATAAAAAAATTAAGCCTGTCACACACAATCACTCAATTCAGTATGGACTTCAGAATAGTTCTACAAAATTAGGACTATCAGATACAATCACTCAGTTAACAGTAATACAGTATCAGTAAACTCAGATATCAGTAAACCAGTGATTCTGAATGCTGTATCCAGTGTTACCATGACCTAAGTTATAGTTTATATATCTCATGCATGTACTCTCATTCAGTTATAATCATGTTATTCAATTAGTATTGTTCATGCATATGAACCCATGTATCTCAGCCTACCTTACTTAGCATACTAGTATATTCAAAGTACTAACGCATACCTTTCTTTTAAGCTATGATGTCTTATATCATAGGTTCAGATGCATGGGATCTCATCATATTGGGCAGCCTGATTTATCAGTAGCAGACTAGTGGTGAGTCCTTATTGTTTGAGGATAGATTTATTATTATAGTATTTCAGTACTCAGTGTATTTTAGTTGTTTGAGTTAGTTGGAGACTTGACCCATCAACTCCTTGTTCAGATATTAGAGGATTTTCGGACTAGAGTATTTATGTATGTTCAGTTTTTGTATAGATATACCGTACTCACTATTTACTTACAGTTTTAAAACTTAAGGCAGATTTCTACCTAATTTATGAATAACTACAGTATTACTATTTAGTTATTACAGCACGTACCAGTCATGGGTTAGCTTGTGGTCCTTCGACATTATGAGCACCGTGTAGCGTCTGAGGAATAGACTCAAGGCATTACAAACTTAGTATTAAAGCCTAAGGTTTAATAGAGTTCTAAAAAGTTTGAAAGACGCATCTAGTAGAGTCTTGTGCATGGGTGTGTAGCGTGCCACACTTATGGATAGGAGGCTACTAGATATTTTAGGAAAAGTTTCCCTTCTTTCATTCATCATGTTGTGTGGGTGAGCATAAACTCAAGTTAAACTTTCTGTCTAATCCAATTTATCTTCCGTTTATAGAATATGCCTCTAAAGAGGACTAAAGGAATAGGAACAAGAGACCAGCCGCACCTTAGCCCGTCCATATAGATCCTCTGGATGAACATGTCTCCTACGCTGAATTCAGATCAACTTTTACCACCCTAGCTCATTCTATGGCAGCCTAAAATGAACGCCCAGCTGCCATTCCGACCAACCGAGTGGCCAATACTGCTGCAGCCATGATTTGAGACTTCGCTCGAGTAAACCATCCATCTTTTACCAGGTCAAATTCAGATGAGGACCCAAAAGAATTTTTTGATCAGGTGCAGAAGGATACAGATATTATGGGGGTGACATCTAGTGAGAGTGCCTAGTTAGCTGCATATCAGTTGCAGGATGTGGCTCACTCATGGTTCAAACAGTGGAAAATAGAGAGGGTCATAGATGCAGGGCCCGTAGAATGGGAGAAATTTTCTTTTACTTTTCTGGATAGGTTCTTCCCGTTAGATTTGAGGGAAACGAAGGTTTTGGGATTTATAAATTTGAATTAGGTCAACATGATGGTACAAGAGTATTATCTTAAGTTTACTTAATTAGCCATATATGCCCCTCATGTGGTAGCAAATTGCAGATCTAAGATGAGTAAGTTTGTGTCTGGTGTGTCTAGTAGTGCGGTCAAGGAGTGTAGGACCGTAATACTAATTAAGGAGATAGATATATCTAGGCTCATGGTCCATGCTCAGAAGATAGAGGACGCTAAGAATAAAGAGAAGGAGATGGAGAACAAGAGAGCTAGAACAGGTAGCTTCAACTTAACTCAGCCTAAGTCTGAGGGTGGTAATTGTTCTCAGTTTTCCTCAAAATCCTCAGTCCCAACTTTATCCTCAGCTAGTATTCCCATGCCAAAATTTAGAGATGGAAATAGAGATATGGCGTCAGGCCCTAAAATTTAGGGTAGTATTAGTAGTGCCTGAATAAATACTCTCTGCCAGAAGTGTGGTAGAAACCATCAAGGTGTCTTCAAAGCTAGTAGTGACGTATGTTTTGGATACGGCAGGCCAGGCCACAGAATCAGATAGTGTCCTCAGGTAGGTTCGCAGAGTCAACATAACCGTCCCTCAGCTCAGTATGGTTACCCGAATTAGCAGGGTGCCACTTCTAGTGCCACTAGTGAGAATTACCCAAATAGACTCTATGAACGTTAGTCCCAACAGGATCAAGAAAGTTCTCCTAATTTGGTCATTGGTACATTTAAATTTTATCATTTACATGTTTATGCATTACTAGATCCAGGAGCTTCTTTAACTTTTGTAACTCCTTATATAGCTGTAGACTTCAGAGTTAGTACTAAAATTCTAGCAGAGCCTTTCTCAGTCTCTACCCCAGTTGGTAAATCTATCATAGCCCGGCGGGTATACAGGAACTGTCCGGTTATGGTATATCAGAAAGTCACTTCAGCAGTCTTAGTCGAATTAGAGATGGCCGATTTTGACGTCATTCTTGGCATAGGTTAGCTTTATTTCTACTATGCCACAGTCGACTACAAATACAAAATTGTCCAATTTTAGTTTCCGAATAAGCCCATAGTAGAATGGAGGGGTAGTGCTTCAACACTCAAGGGTCCTCTTGTTTCATACCTAAGGGAAAGAAAAATGATATCCAAGGGATGTGTCTACCACCTTGTTCGAGTCCAGTATTATAGATAAAACCCCCCTACTCTTAAGTTAGTATCAGTAGCATGTGGATTCCCAGAAGTATTTCTCGAAGATTTTCCCAGAGTTCCTTCCGAAAGGGAAATCAACTTCGAAATAGACCTTCTTCTAGATACTCACCCCATATCTATTCCGCCTTATAGAATGGCTCCAGCAAAACTCAGAGAATTAAAAGAATAGTTGAAAAATCTCCTGAATAAGGGATTCATCAGATCTAGTGTGTCCTCGTGGGGTGCACTAGTTCTATTCGTGCGTAAGAAAGAAAGTTCTCTCAGGATCTGTATAGACTACCGTAAGCTAAAGAAAGTCACAGTCAAGAACAAGTTTCCACTTCCCAGAATTGATGACTTATTTTTCCAACTTCAGGATGCCAATTACTTTTCTAAGATAGAACTCAAATCGGGCTATCCTCAGCTTAGAGTCAGGTAATGTGACATCTCAAAAATAGCTTTCAGAACTCGGTATGGTCACTTTGAATTCGTAGTCATGTCATTTGGTATTACTAATTCCCCAGCAACTTTCATGGACTTGATGAACCATGTGTCAAGCAATATCTGGAAATATTCGCCATAGTCTTCATAGATGACATCCTTGTCTACTCCTGCAATGAGCATGATCATGTGGACTATCACAGAATACTATTACAGGCTCTCAGAAACCATCAGCTATTCGCTAAATTTAGTAAATGTGAATTTTGGCAAAGTTTAGTAGCCTTCCTCAGCCATATGATTTTCGATGATGTCATTAGAGTTGATCCCCAAAAGATCGAAGCAATAAGAACCTAGCCCTGACCTATCTCTCCATTATATATCGAGAGTTTCTTGGGTTTGGATGGCTATTACCAATGGTTTGTGAAGGGATTTTAGTCTATTTCATCCCTTATGTCCAGATTGACTCAGAAGAAGGTCAAATTTTAATGCTTAGATTTTTGTGAGAATATTTTTTAGGAGTTAAAGACTCGACTCACTACAACCCCAGTTTTGAATCTACAGATTGTTCAGACGGATTTGTGGTATATTGTAATGCTTCCAGGGTTGGGTTGGGGTATATTTTGATGCAGAAAAGTATGGTCATAGCTTACGCCTCTAGAGAGCTTAAGATCCATGAAAAAAACTACCCTACTCATGATCTTGAGTTAGTAGCAGTAGTGTTTTCCTTACAAATTTGGAGGAACTATTTGTATGGTATGCACGTTAATGAATTCACTGACCACAAGAGACTACAATATGTATTCTCTCAGAAAGACCTAAACCTCCGTTAGAGAAGGTGGTTGGAATTATTAAAGAACTACGACGTGAGTACTCTGTATCATCTGGGAAAGGCCAATGTAGTTGCTGATGCTCTTAGTAGAATGTCTATGGGTAAAATTGCTCATGTGAAGGATGGTAAGAAAAAGTTAGTTTAGGAAGTTCATTTGCTTGCTGGACTAGGTGTTCGCTTAGTCGATTCAGCAGAAGGTAGTGTATGGGTGCAGAGTAGTTAAGAATTATCTCTAGTTTTTGAGGTAAAGGAAAAGCAGGATAGGGATCTCAGCCTAGCTAAGTTGAAAGAATTAGTCAGAGGTCAGAAGATAGAGGTTTTCTCCCAAGAAGGAGATGGTGTATTGCATTGTCAAGGTCATCTATATGTGCCAATTGTAGATGACCTGACATGGTGGATTCTTATAGAAACACATGGTGTGCATTACTCTATTCATCCAGGGGCCACTAAGATGCACCATGATTTGTAGGAGATCTACTGTGGAGTAGGATGAAGAGATATATTGAAGAGTTTGTAGCCAAGTGCTCAACATATCAGCAAGTTAAGATTGAGCATCAAAAGCCTAGTGAGGCTATGCAGAAGTTCAGTATTTCTACTTGGAAGTGGGAATAAGTGAACATGGATTTTGTGATGGGTTTATCTCGTACTCATCGTCAGCATGATTCATTTTGGGTCATTATAGATAAGGTGACCAAATCAGCTCATTTTTTACAAGTCCATATCTCTTCTTCAGCCGAGGACTATGTCTAGCTCTATGTTAGAGATTTGGTCTTATTACACAGAGTTCCGTTGTCCATTATCTCAGATATAGGTACACAGTTCACCTTTCATTTCTGGAAAGCCTTCCTAAAGGTTCCTGGTACCTAAGTCCACCTTAGTACAGCTTTCCATCCTTAGACAAATGGTCAAGCAGAAAAGACCATTCATACTTTAGAGTATATGCTGCGAGCATGTGCAATAGACTTTAAAGATAGTTAGGATGGCCACTTACCTTTGTTTGATTTGGCATATAACAACAACTATCATTCCAACATTTAGACAACTCCATTTAAGGTTCTATATAGGAGGAGATATAGGTCTCTCATTGGTTGGTTTGAAGTGGGAGAGGCTACAGTGGCAGGGCCTGACTTGGTGTTTGACACCATAGAGAAGGTTCAGCTGATCAGGGAGAGTCTTAAGACAGCCCAGAGCTGACAAAAATTGTATAGAGATGTGAAGAGAAAGGATCTTGAGTTTGCGATTAGTGATTATGTGTATTTGAATATCTCTCCTATGAAAGAAGTGAAGAGGTTTGGCAAGAAGGGGAAACTAAGTCCTCAATATGTCGGTCCTTACTGAAGTAAGTCCTTAATTTATCAATCAAGGGTGTTATTTTAACCCTTTTCCTCTCCAATTACATCCACTTACCATACATATTCTTATAAGATCCCCTTACACAACTTTGGGTTCATTATACCCTCCAAATAATACACAAAACAGAATGGGTAGTAGACGTATACAACCATTAATTCGGTGGTGTACCACCATATCCTTCTTCTATATTTCAATACAAACTAATTACACCTTTCCCCATCATCAACCTAGCATCCCCCAATATATACACATAAAATAGTCCACAAAATAGCCCCAAATCCCTTTTGTTGTAGCAATCAATTATTAAACTCATCATCTCTTGAGTTCTCAATAACGACACATCCATAATTCTTTTCCAAATTCATATATAAGGAGAACCAAATGGAGCAGTCACCTTACCTCAATTCTATAAATTATCCTTTAAATTTGAACTCCTCAAGAACTTCAACTTTAACTTTCCTTTAGACTTTAAACCAATGAAGAAAAGAGATCTCTTAATACCAAAGAAAAAGTGAGCAAGTAGCTTAGTTCTATATTCTACCATGAATTAGTAATTAAGAACTTATAGAATGTTTTCCTAATCTTTCATAAGATAATTAAGCTAAACCATAAGTGTTTTAACTTACCTTGGCCAACAAAGGTTGGGGGTTACTTCAAGAACCCTAGAAAGAGAATAGGGATGCTCTTTGTTGTTCTAGAGAAAGTGGAGAGAACTTTATGAAATATGGTACTTTTGTGACTTATAATTTAAGGAAATGACTAGGAACTTAACCTTATAAATCCCCTATTTTTGTCCATCTATTTAGCTGCATTTTGGACCTCAAAATTGGTCAAATAGATCCAAGTGGATGATGCACCTACTTAAAGAGATCAAGCTGCTCAAAAGGTCAAAGTAGGTGACGCACCAACTTGATTAAGTTCTTATTTGGGCTCAATTATCTTGGGCCTTTGGCAGATTTAAGTGTTGGGACATTTCTTCATTTCCTTTTCTTTTACTTAAGTTAGGCCCAAATGAGTACCTTAACATAGGATCAAATCGGATCCATAACCTTAGGTCCATTAACTTGGTTCATATATCTCAAGTAGGTGACTCACTAACTAACTTAATTAAGTCAAACAAGCCCCTCAATAAAATACTCCATTTTCAGTTCTTAATCCCTTGGATCTAACTTAAAACTTGTATATACCTGGTCACTTTAAACTTTAGATTAAACTACTAGCTTACGATCCCAAGTTTAAATAGTTGTATTGACATTAACTTGGTCGCACCACATTAAAACGTACAGGAAACATCTATAATTTCATATACACCATTAATACTCGCACAACAAATCTCATCAATTACCTATACCACAAGGCTATACCAAGTTACATATAAATAGAATAAGTACATGCAAAGTATGGGGTGTTACATCTTCCCCTCCTTAGGAACTTTCGTCCTCAAATGTTAGCATAATTGTCCAACCCAAACAAGTTCAAGCCTAAGTTTAATACTCATGTTATCATGTAGTACCTATTTATTACACTAAATTTCCCCCCCCCCCCAATTCTTAGCATCTCAAGCTTTCTCTTCGTATTTGAACAAATGGGGGTACTTGGATTTTATCTCTTCTTTAGCTTCCCATGTTATCTCTTCTACTTCCTAGTTTCTCTAAAGCACTTTTACAGAAGCTATTTCATTATTCCTTAACTTCTTAACTTGTCCATGTAGGATATCAATAGGTATTTCTTCACAGGTGAGATCATTCGTAACTTGTACATCTTCAGTAGGAGTAATATGAGATGATCTCTGATGCACTTTCAAAGCATTGAGACATGAAATACTGGATGAACTGTTGAGAGCTTTTGGGGTAGCTCTAATTCATAAGAGACTTGGCCAAACCTCTAAGTAATCTTATATGGGCCTATATAACGTGGACTTAGTTTTCCTTTCTTACCAAATCTCATAACCCTCTTTATTAGTGGCACCTTCAAGAATACCTAATCACCTATAGAAAACTCTAGCCCCCTTCTTCTAATATCTGCATATATCTTGTGTTGACTTTGGGCTATTTATAGATACTATTGGATTACTTTAACCTTTTCCATAGATTTATGAACAAGATCTAGACTGAACAAGGCTTTTTTACCCGCTTCAAACCATCCAATTGGTGATCTGCACTTTCATCCATACAAAGCTTCATATGGTGCTATTTTTATCCTTGAATGATAGCTATTATTGTAGGCGAACTTGATGAGTGGTAAATGATCATCCCAACTACCTTTAAATTCTAATACACAAGCTCGTAGCATATCTTTAAGTATTTGAATGGTACATTCCGCCTGTCCATCTGTTTAAGGGTGTAAGCTTAAATACCTGTGTCATACCACATTGCTTCTCTTACACCCCTGAGCTGCCACCCATAAATAAACATTGGGATCGGCATATACTAGGCTTACACCCCTAAGATTCCACCCATATATAAAGTATAGATATCGGCCCATGATAGTTTTATACCCCTGAGATGCCACCCATTTAATACAGATTTGCGTTACTTAGTTTATTTAGCCTTTGAGATTGTTATTTTGGTGGTCATAATATTATGGTACCTTGAAACAATAATCTACCAATCGGAGACATGTAAATGGGCAGTTAATGCAACAACAATGAGGTAGGGAGCTGTTGGCACACAAATGAAGTGTTTAGAAGCTGAAAATAACACAGGTCTTATTTGAGTAAACAGAGAACTCCTAAAATTTTCTAATGAAAATAGATGTGCAGGATTGATGATAAGCATGTATTGAGGTGTTTTAACACGTTATAGAGTGGGAACAAGGTCATTGGCTACATGGGATATAATATGCTGCTATTATGTATCACTAGTTATAGGATAACCTTGGAAGCTTACTTGTTGGAACAAATGTCTGATTTCATACCAAAGAGTGGAAGATAGAGTATGCCTTACATACCTAGTTGTACAACTCCGATACTAAACCAACTTGACTTCCCGCCTTTTGGATTACTTATCTATAATAAATTATATAGTAAACTAAGATTAGCAACCAACCGATAAATTTGGGCTATTTAACTTCACCAAAATAGTGGCCGGGCAGTAAGCCCTTAATTTATTAATCAAGGGTATTATTTTAACCCTTTTCCTCTCCAATTATATCAACATACCATACATATTCTTATAAGATCCCTGACAAAAATTTGGGTCCATTACACCATAAAAACAATACACGAAATAGAATGGGTAGTGGACATATACAACCATTAGTTCAGTGATGTACCACCACACCCTTCTTTAATATTTCAATACAAACTAATTACACCTTTCCCTAACATCAACCTATCATCCCCAACATATGCACACAAAATAGTCCATAAAATAGCCCCAAATCTCTTTTGTTATAGCAATCAATTATTGAACTCATCATCTCTTGAGTTCTCAAAAATAACAAATCGATAATTCTTTCTCAAATTCTTATATAAGGAGAACAAAATGGGCCATTCACCTTACCTCAATTCTGCAACTTATTCTTTAAATTTGAAATCCTCAAGAACTTCAACTTTCACGTTCCTTCACACTTTAAACCAATGAAGAAAAGAGATCTCTTAATAACAAAGAAAAAGTGAGTGTGTAGCTTGTTCTATATTCTTTCATGAATTAATAATTAAGCACTTATAGAATGTTTTCCTAATCTTACATGATATAATTAAGATAAAATATAAGTGTTTTCACTTACCTTGGCCTGCAAAGGTTGGGGGTTTCTTCAAGAACCCTAGTAGGAGAATAGGGTTGCTCTTTGTTGTTCTAGAGAAAATAGAGAGAACTTTATGAAATATGGTACTTTTGTGACTTAGAATTTAAGGAAATGACCAGGAACTTAGCCTTATAAAGCCCCTATTTTTGGCCATCTATTAAGCTGTATTTTGGACCTCAAAATAGGTCAAATGCATCCAAGTAGGTGATGCACCTACTTAAAGAGATCAAGCTGCTCAAAAGGTCAAAGTAGGTGATGCACCTACTTGATTAAGTTCTTATTTGGGCTCAATTAACTTAGTCCTTCGGCAGATTTAAGTGTTGGGATATTTCTTCATTTCTTTTTCTTTTACTTAAGTTTAGGCTCAAATGAGTACCTTAACATAGGATCAAATCTAATCAATAACCTTGGGTCCATTAACTTTGTCCATATATCTCAAGTAGGTGACTCATCAACTAGCTTAGTTAAGTCAAACAAACAAATCAATAAAATACTCCATTTTCAGTTTTTAATCCCTTGGATCTAATTTAATACTTGTACATACTTGGTCACTTTAAACTTTAGATTAAACTACTAGCTCACCATCGCAAGTTTAAATAGTTGTATCGATGTTAACTTGATTGCATCACATTAAATGTACGAGCAGTATCTATAATTCCATTTATACCATTAATACTTTCATAAAAAATCTCATCCATTACCTATACCACAAGGCTATACCAAGTTACATTTAAATAGAACAAGTACTTGCAAAGTACGGGATGTTAGAAGTAGAGGGTAGAATTGTTACTACCTCACCTTTTAAATTAGATATAATAGATACTAAAGGTAATCCTACAAATAAGGATATAAATAAGACACTCCAACAAAATACTTATCAAATCAATTATTAGATGAAGTTTCTAAACATATTCTAGAAGCCGAGAATAAAACAACCTTTAAAGATAAACCAAGTTTTTCTCATCATGATAAAAAGATAGAAACTCACCCAATATTTAAATTACCAGAATTCTCCAAGGATAAATTTCCTAAATTTGAATAAAAGTCTGAAGTAACAGATGATATTTTAGGAAAAAATTAATGAAAGATTAAAATCTAAATTAAAGGTCACAAATGACAAGGTTATAAGAACTTTATCCGAAAAGAATTATAATGAAATTAACAAATTAATCTATAAATATTCAATAAAAAAGAATTATTATAAAAAAGCCCACAGTTTTGGATATCCAGTATGAAGAAAATGAATTTTTATCTCTTACTTCACATTTTGGAAAAGAAATTTCCGAATGGAATATAGATGGTTTAGTTGTACATCAAATATATAATAAACTACATAGGAATGGCCATTACGACATATAAAATTGCCAAAATTTTAGATAAACAAGCAACATTTATTATTATATCAGGTTTTACAAGTACTATAAAATATTGGTGGGATAATTACCTCATAGATAATAATAGACAAATCATTTTAAATGCTAAAACTATTACTCAAACTATTAGGACCAAGTTAACAGGACAAACAGTTGAAAATCAAGTCTTAGAAGATGCCACCGCCACTTTAATTTATAGTATAGCACTATTTTATAGGAGAACCTCAACTTTTCCAAGATAGAAGCTTAGAAATATTATCAAATGTATCTTTTCCAAAATTAGATGATTTTAGATGGTATAATGATTTTTTCTTCAAGAAAGTCATGGTTAGAGAATATTGTAATCATGATTATTTGAAAGAAAAATTTATAAGTGGTTTACCAACTTTATTTGCAGAAAAGGTTAGAGCAAAATCAAAGGATAGATTCGAGGGAAAAATTCCTATTGTAATTTAACTCATGGTGATATTATAAGTTTTATAAATGTTACAAGACTTGAATTATGTACAGATATTAAACTTAAAAATCACCTAAAAAGATATAATTAAATAACTAAAAATGAGCTAGGAAGATTTTATCAATATTTTGCATATATGAAATGTAACGCCCTGACAGTACACCCTGGGCGATACACGATGCTTACAACCCCAAAGGACCACAAACTAACCCATGTTGGTACCTGCTGGGAGCACTGAATAAAATAATAAGGAACATGTATGAAATATAACTGGAACGCCTTAAGCTTTCAAATACAGAAAATAATATTGAATCATAATATTGAAAACAACTATCGAAAGACAGATAAAACTAAAAGCAACTAACTGACTGAAAATGTCTAAAAGCCTATAAATCTAACTGACTGTGGAGTTGATAAGACAAGCCCCCAACTAAATCCAACTGACTACATGACTGAACTACTAACACAACTAAATATAAGGTAAATTTTCCTCGAGGAATGAGGACTTACCACTGCTACTGCAGATAACCTAGAAAATATAAGTATGGTCAGGAATCTGAGCATCTAAACATATGAAATAAGACATCATAGTGCAAGCAACGAGTATTCAATTAGTACATTGAATATACTGGTATACTAAATGAGGTTAGGCTAATATGCATGGGTTTATGTACATGAGTAATAACTGACTAAATGTACAACATGAGATACTGAGGAAGAATGCATGCAAACTGTAAAAACTGAGAATGCATGACCAAGCATAAAACAAGTTTTGAATTATTTTGTAAACTAAAATACTGAAATACTGGTAACTAAATAACTGATACTGTATGCTGCGGTCAAGAAAACCTGAAACTAAATACTAAACTGAATACTAAACTATAACTGTGGGAGCTAGCTATAACCCACATGCCCTAATATACTATCGGGGTCCGACCTATAACCTTAGCTGGAAGAGTGTTAGTACCGTGCCATGGGTACTACCAATGGTTGCATGGATCCTCTAATCTGATACCCCAAAGTACGAGGGTGTCATGCCTATCTAATGGGGGACCACTCAAATCTATGGTGGCGCCATAGGCATGGAATGTAGGAACTGCTGCTAATGTCTCATGTCTACTGATGGGGGAGACAAGTGCCTCATGCATACTGATAAGGGAGATGCCATCTCTATATTCACTCGGTGCTAAGTATTACTCCTAACTGAAAGACACTGATTTCTTAACTAATATAAGTTTGACTACTTATGACAATTAACCAAACTGTTAGTGTTGATGGATTAGCTGAAACCATTCTTAGAGTACTAAAAACTAGATAAATAGATAAATTTAGGGTATTCAAACCCCCAGGACACAATAGCAATAAAAAAATCATAGTAAAACTTTAAGGACATGACATGTAAGCACTTATTCAAAACTCATTCTAGTAGGCATTTCATCAAACACATGCAATTAATGGCTTAAGATAAGCATGGGAATAGTTTTAAAACTTGTAGTAATAGCATGATTTCAATACTAACATTATCATTCAAATGTGTGGGGTTCAATAAAGATAAAAATACATTTAAAATATGGTATAAATTGAAAATTGTGGAAATTCATGGTTATAATCTTAATAACATGTAAAAATTATGGATTTGAATTTGAAATCGAGTTCTTGGATTCAATGGGTAGAAAAGGGCCCATGGATGAATATTTAACATACGTTGAAACTTAAATCTTGAAAGAGAACAACTTTCTTGGATTGGAACACTTGAGTTCTTGGTTTTCTTGAAGGAAGGGCTGGAATCTTGAAGAGGCTAGAGTTTTTCTTTTGATAGAAAAGATAAATAATAGTGTGTATAATGTTTTGGGGGGGGGCTGAAATGATCTATTATGGACGAGTTAAAGTGGAGGAAAAGACTTATTTGTCCTTAAAAATAAGGAAACAAAAACTAAATAATAGGTTCGAGTGACGGAGCATGCGTCTTGGGCTAATCGCGCGCCCTCACTGCCTCTCTCACGAAATGACTATAACTTTTCCTCGAGTATCGAATTGAGATGAAATTAGTATCGTTGTTCTTGATATGAAAAATTCTATGTAGATAAGAAGTTATAAATGTTCAAATTAAATGCTTTTAGAATCAAATACCAAACTCTGGATGAATCAAATGATCTTTGGCCAACTTTGTTCTAAGCGATTCTAATGAATATTTTTTACCTCAAAATCACTTCACACACTAGGATAAAGATCATTAAATGTGTATTCAAAATAAATTCATAGATTAGAGTCAACACACGTAAGCTTTAAAGTCTAGCCCAAAATATGGGGTATTACATTATCTCCCCCAAAGAATCATTCGTCCAAGAATGAGACTAGTTTGACTGAGAGTACTAAGGCAACTGAGATCATATTCTGAACATACATGACTTGGAACGTGACTGCATAACTGAGCCTAAGCATAATACATGAAAGGAACTAATTTTTTGAACACTTGCGAAGACATGAGAATGGTTATACGGCTGAGATTGAAATGAGATAGTTAACTTATGAGTGACCATTTCCTAAAGATAGATCTGGTTTTGTTAAGAAAATAAGAGAGAGTTAGTACATGAAAAAATTAGGGGTATTACAACATCTCCCCCTTGGGACAGTTCATCCCCAGAATGATACTGACTTGGCTGAAAAACCGATACTAAGGAAAAACTGAGATGATGCATGAGAAACTTAAGTACTGAATCTTGATTGAATATTTAGAATCAAAAACATGATGCATGGACTGAAATGTATTTGCAATTTACACGGATGCAAATATTTTACCTCATGGACTAGATATATTCATGAAACTTTAGATAGTAAGGCAAGTCTAGATCGAAAGATAGAAAATAATAGGAACTTATCCGTCTGACTGCTAGGCTAGATTGCTGGCTATATCTCATACTAAAAGCTTATATGCAACTGGAGCATTTATCCAATGCTATTTCTAAGAATATCTAATAACGTTAGAGATAAGAGGATCTTGGGCACAGTCTGAATAAGATATCTAAAGAAAAAGTCACAACATGGCTAGAATTCTGTAACATGGAACATAGGCCTACAAAACATAAGCTACGATAGGATTGCTATGCCTTAGACCATGTAACTGCTATTTTTAAGCTTATACATACTCCTTAAATACTCCCTCAACTATACCTTTTACTTTACTATTTCACTTATTTTGAGGCTACTAAAGATATTCACATGATCATTAATAGCTCTACCTACTGAAGTCAGAGCTGAACTAAATCCTCTCACTCCGTTCAAGCCACTCGAATATATAAAATACATATAAAACCACATAATACTAGTCTGAATCAAGAATTTAATACGCCCTACATTTTCACAACTTCTCACCTCATGAATAATTATTACCACTTCAGAAGCTATATTCAATCTCTTACTAGATATTCACTCATGCACAATGCATTCTTCTACACATATACAAACATGAAATTTAAGTCTATCTTCATAACCACACATGCCCTTCTAGAGAAACACCCATAAAAGTACCTTTCTCATATCCTGAAAACCTCTATCATTAACACCTTTCATGCACTACCCCAAGAAAACACATAAAATTTCAACTAACCTTGGAGTGACTGAAGGCTGGTAGTTAAGGAGGCTATGATGGAGAACGCACCACAGGATCTAGTCTACCGAACTATAGCACGCACCGTGGGTATTCCTACCAGTGGTTAGGGGCAAGCAATTACGGCTTATTCAAGTGGTGCTGCTATTTTGGAAGTCCAAACACACCTTTACACAAGTCCAAAAATTTTGAAAATTACTCGAGATGTACTATTGACTACCCCGATATGAATCAACTAAAAATTAATGTTTTAATGTCGACAAGGTAAAAAAATAAGATCATAAATGTTTGGGAGCTTTAGAAATGTCTAAGTCCCAATACTTATTGTAATTTTCTAAGTCTTCAACCCCTTTTAACATGTAATAGTAAGCTGAAATGAGTTTTGATAACAAAAAAACATTTATTCTCTCCCATCTAGCAATTTCTCATCACTACTATTATTTCATAAAGGAAGGTCATTGAAAGATTTGGACATGAGGACCTAAATCATGAAAGAATAACTTTGACACTCAACTAAGGCTTGAGGAACATAGTATCAATGTTCATCAAATAGGTCTAAACTACGGACATACATGACAAAAATCTAAATTTCAATAATAATAAAGTGTTGCATGGGTACTGGAACTGAACACACTGTAAAAGATGAATACATGAGTCGTGAGCTGCATGACCTGAGTTTGGAGTTTCCAAATTCGTGGAACATGGTTCTTACTACTGAGAAAACTGGAACTCCTTATACTAGGGACTAGAAGCATACATGATTCTTTATGATGTGCATGAACATGAACTATGATTATGGATATAACATGTAAGGCATAAGTAGATATTGTGATGACTGACAAACCTTGCACAGAGATAAGAATGGGTTGGGCATCATCCAATCCTAAAACTTTTCTATAAATACTGACATCACTACTAGGATCTAAGAGCCTGACTTGGTTACCTGTTCTATCATTTCCCCACTGGTTTAAAGCCATTATTCTAGGTCTTGGAACAATTTTATCAATATCTTATACTGAATTGCCACCACTTTAGCCTAGAATATGGGGTATAATTGTAATACCCCATATTTTCCTAGCCTAAATTCAACTCTTAGCATATGAGTTATTCTATATAAATTTTTAAAATACTTAGTATTTTTAAGTTTAAAGCTTATCATTGCATAGGAAATTCAGTTAGCTTTCCAATGATATAAAGTTCACCCAAATGTGATACTAGGGTGAAGAGTTAGATCCATTTTTGTAAAGCAGTGTGCAAACTAGCACTTCACTGCATAATGGTGCATCGCGCCATAGACCCAGTTCATAATTTTCAATTTTTAGTAAGGCAATGCGATTCCATAGCATTGTGCCAAGGGAAAAATTCCCATCCAATGAGGCTCCATGATTTCACCGTGTCGCACCAAGCTTCCAGGTCCCAATTGTCATATTCCAGTGACACAGAGCGATAGCACCGTGTTGCACCAGTATGTCAAATTAGGATTTTTCAGTCATTTTCGAGTATTAATTCCAGGGGCTTTTAAGTCATTTTCCCTTATCCCAGTCAGCCCAAACACGAAATTTAATCCCAAATAACCTAATTAGTCATTATTTTGTTCATTTTTTTCCCAAAATCAAGAATATTCTCTCAATTAGAAAAACCCTAACCTTTAAGAATCAAGGCCAAATATCAAGAAATCACTATCAATTCTCACGAATTGATCAAACCAGGTATGTTAAGTGTTCATCCATGGGTTCCTTTCACCCATGGAGTCCAAGTATCCATTTTTACTTATAAAATTATGGGTTTTTTCACCCATGGAGTCCATGTATCCATTTTTACATACAAAATTATGATCTTTACAAGTTATCCTAATTTTAAATCATGTTTACAACCATAAATCACTATGAACTTGGATTCTACACTATGTTTAAATAAAATTATTGTTGTTGTCAACCCTCACATGTTTTAATGTTATTAGTTATCGAGTTGCATCATGATTTAGCATCATAGATGTTGAATTGATGCAATTACTTCAAGTTACATGTCAGTCCTATGATTAGACTAAACTTTGAACTATAAGTATTTGATAAAATGCCTACAAGAATGAGTACTAGATAAAAGCTCTCATGTTATGTCCTCTAGGCTTGACATTATTTTACTATTATTACTTTTGAGTTATGGGTGTTTTGAATACCCTAAAACTATAACTATTTACTTAGTCTCATTTCAGTATATACAGAATAGCTTCAGAATATAATATGAGCATTATCAAATCAGTTAGTTAAACTCAAAATAGTTTAGTAATCCAGTGTCATCTAGTTGGGAGTAAGATTTAGCACCAATCGAGTGTAGGGATGATGGATTCCCTGTCATATAGAAAAAGCCATAATTAGCAGTACCTATACTCTAGAACCACGTAGCCAGCGTAGAATATAAGAAGTCACCCATTAGTTTAGGCTTGACTATCTTGCAAGGGTCTTCCATTAGTTAAGGCTTGACACCCTTAGTCCTTCAGGACAACATAGTACACTAGCTTAGTAGATTCACACAGCCAGCGTTAGTACCCGTGGTACAGTGCAAACGCCCTTCCAACTGTAGTTACAGGTTGGACCCTAATTAGCGAAGATTGAGGCTTGTCAGTTATATGACACCTCCCACAGTCTCAGTTACTGCCTTAGTTCAGTTATTCAATTTCTGTTGCTTGACCATAGAATACATTTACCAGTAACTCAGCTATCAGATTTTTAGTATTTACAAATTATATTCAGATAATGTTATATGCTTGGTCATGCCTCCCAGTATCTACAGATTTCATCTATCATTAATAGTTACAGTTTTCATACATCTTCAGTATTTACAAATTTTATGCACTCTATGAAGTATGTTATGTTATTCATATATATATTCAAACATTTATTTATTCATGTTTATGAAACCATGCATATATGCCTACCTCATTTAGCATACTAGTACATTCAAAGTATTGATCGCATACCCTTTTCTAGCGCTATGATGTTTTATATCATATGTTTAGATATCCAGTTTCCCAGATCGCGCTTAGAATTCTCAGGGTTTCAGCAGTAGCAGTGGTAAGTCCTTATATTTTAAGCACAGATTATTTTATTTCATGCTTTCAGTTTAGAAGTCAGTAGGAGTTAGTTGGGGCCTGTCCCATCAACTCATAATTAGTTAGTTTAGAGACTTTCATACACTACAATCAGTTATTCAGTATTCAAAATTTAGTTGATATTGTCAGATTATTTTATCAGTTTTCATTTCTTAAAACCTTATGTCATAATATTTCTTCTTCCTCATTATCATTATATTATTCAGTATTCATAGCTGGTACCAATTTATGGGTTAGATTGTGTTCTCTCAGAACTATAAGCACCGTGTGATGCCCAGGGTGTACTCTCGGGGTGTTACAAAATTTATATCAGATCCTATGGTTTTAAAGTGTCCTATAAAGTATGAAATCCACGTCAAATAGAGTCTTGTGCATGGGTGTGTAGTGCGTTATACTTATGGATAAGGGGCTATGAGGAATTTAGGAAAAGTTTTCCTTCTTCCAGTATTCACGTTGTGCGACTGAGAATGATGATCATGTTAAAATCTCTATCTAATTCTTTTCTTCCTTATATTTAAATAATATGCCTCCCAAAAGGAACAATAGAAAAAGAATAAGAAACCAGCCAACACGTCCTCCCGTTTAGGCAGGTACTTTGGACGAGCATATCTTCTATACAAAATTTAGAGCTGCGTTCACCACTCTAGCCAATTCCATAGTAGCTCAGAATGAATAGCCATCCACTGTTCAGTCCAACCCAGTGGCCAATACTGCTGCAACCAGGATTTGGGACTTCACCCAAATGAACCCTTCTTTCTTCATGGGACCCAAGGCTGAAAAAGGATCCACAGGAGTTCTTAAATATGGTTTAAAAGGTAAAAAATATTATGGGGGTGACATCTAGTGAGAGTGATGAGTTGGATGCATATCAGTTGTAGGATATAGCCCATACATGGCTTAAGTAGTGGAAGGTAGATAGGGGTGCAGATGTAGGGCCTGTAGAATGGGAAAAGTTTGCTACAACCTTCTTAGACAGATTCTTCCCACTGAACTTAAGATAGGACAATATGTTAGAATTTATTAATTGAGGTAGGGCAGCATAACGTGAAGGAGTATTCCCTCAGGTTTACTCAGTTAGCCAGATATGCCCCTCATGTAGTAGCTGACAGCAGATCTAAGATGAACAAGTTTATGTCTGGTGTATCTGATAGTATGGTCAAGGAGTGTAGGACCACAATGTTGATTAAAGTGATGGACTTGTCTAGGTTGATGGTCCACGATCAATAAATTGATTAGCAGAAAACCAAGGAGAGAGAGAGAGAGAATCAGAGGCCTAGAACGGGTAGTTTTAATTTCAGTCAACCAAGGTCAGAAGGTGGTAACCGCCCTTAGTTTATTCAGAGATCTTCATCCCAGTACCCTCTTCAGCCAATGCCCTAGTGCATAAATTTAGGAATGATAACTGGGATAAGGCACCAGGCTCTAAGTCCCAAGTCAATATTAATAGTACCTGTATGAATCCTCTATGTCAGAAATGTGGTAGGAACCATCAAGGTGAGTGTAGATCTAGAAGTGATGTGTGCTTTGCGTGTGGAAAGAGAGGCTATTATATTTGAGAGTATCGGGTAATTTCTAAAAAAGTTAGGGAGTTGCACTAATAGGGCCAGTCCCATCAGTCATCAGTTCCAGCTGGTCGCTCAACTCAGCAGGGTACCACTTCTAGTGCTACTAGTGGTCAGTGTCCAAATAGATTATATGCTTTTAAGTACCAAAAACATCAGGAAAAGTCTCCTGACGTAGTTACTGGTATGCTTCAGGTCTTTTATTTACATATTTATGCTTTATTTGACCCTAGAGCTTCTCTTTCTTTTGTAACCCCTTATATAGCCATCAACTTTGGAATCAGTCCCAAAATCTTAGCAGAGCCTATTTCGTTGTCTACCCCAGTAGGTGTGTCCATAATAGCCAAGTAGGTATACATGAACTGTCCGATCATAATATCTCAGAAAGTTACTTTAGTTGATCTTGTAGAATTAGAGATGATGGATTTTGATGTTATTCTTGGCATGGATTGGATCCACTCATGCTATGCTTCAGTTGATTGTAGAAACAAAATAGTTCATTTTCAATTCCCAAATGAACCAGTCTTAGAATAGAGGGATAGTACTACAGCGCTCAAGGGTCAGCTTGTTTCATACCCTAGAGAGAGAAAGATTATATCCAAGGGGTGTATTTACCCTATTGTTTAAGTCAAAGACTCTAATTTAGAGACTCAAACCCTTAAGTCAGTTTTAGTAGTCAGGGAATTTCCAAATGTGTTCTCTGAAGAACTTCCCAGAGTTCCTCCCGAAAGGGAAATCGACTCTGGAATAGACCTTCTCCCAGACACTCAGCCTATCTTTATTCCGCCATAAAAAATGGCTCCAACCAAACTTAAGGAATTAAAAGAATAGTTAAATGATCTCCTAGATATAGGATTCATCAGACCTAGCATCTCCTCATGGGGCATACCAATTCTATTCGTGCGTAAGAAAGATAGTTCTCTCAGAATGTGTATTGACAAGCGTTAGTTGAACAAAGTCACCATCAAGAATAAATATCAACATCCTAGAATTGATGGCTTATTTGAACAATTTTAGGGCACCGATTACTTTTCTATAATAAACCGCAGATCTGGCTATTATCAACTTAGAGTTAGAGAATGTGACATTCCAAATATAGCTTTACAAACCCGGTATGGTCACTTTGAATATATAGTCATGTCCTTTGGTCTTACTAATGCCCCAGCAACTTTCATGGAATTAACAAATCGCATGTTCAAGAAGTACTTGGACATATTCATTATAGTCTTGATTCATGACATTCTTGTTTATTCCCATAGCATGAATGATTACACAAATCACCTTAGAATTGTACTTCAGACTCTCAGAACTCATCAGTTATTCACTAAATTCAGTAAGTGCAAATTTCGGCAAAGGTCAGTAGTATTTCTTGGCTATATTATTTCCAATGATGGCATTAGAGTTGATCCTCAAAAGACCTAGTTAGTGAGAAACTGGGCCAGACCCATCTCTCTATCAAATATTAGGAGTTTCTTCGGTTTAGATGGCTATTACCATAGGTTTGTTAAAGGGTTTTCGTCTATTGTGTCCCCATAACCAGATTGACTCAGAAGAAATTTAAGTTTCAGTGGTTCGATTCTTGTGAGAAGATTTTTCAAGAGTTAAAGACTCGACTCACTCCAGCCCTAGTTTTGACTTTACCGATGGTTTAGATGGGTTTCTTGTGTACTATGATATTTCTAGAGTTGGGTGAGGTTGTGTTTTGATGCAAAGAGGTAAGGTCATAGCCTATGCCTCTAGATAACTTAAGCCTATGAAAAGAATTACCCCACTCATGATCTTGAATTGGCAGCTGTAATGTTTACCTTAAAGATATGGAGGCACTATTTATATGGGGTACATGTTGATGTATTCACAGACCATAAAAGCTTAAAGTATGTGTTCTCTCAGAAAGATTTGAACTTGCATCAGAGAAGATGGTTAGAGTTGTTGAAAGATTATGACATGAGTATTCTATATCACCCAGGAAATGCCAATGTAGTGGCAGACACTCTTAGTATATTGTCTATGGGTAGTGTTGCTCATGTTGAGAATGGTAAGAAGAAGTTAGTTCAAAAAGTTCATCAGCTTTCCCGACTAAGCTTCCACTTAGTTGGTTCAACAGAGAGTAAGGTGTGACAGCAGAGTAGTTCAGAATCATCTCTAGTTTCCGAGGTAAAGGAAAAGCAGGATCGAGATCCAAATCTAGTGAAGTTAAAAGAGTCAGTCAGAGATTAGAGGGTAGAAGTTTTCTCCCAAGGGGGAGATAGTGCGCTGCATTGTCAAGGTCGGCTATGTGTGCCAAGTGTAGATGAATTGAGGCAACGAATTCTTGCATAAGTTCATGGTGCACATTAATCTATTCATCCAAGGGACACTAAGATGTACCACAATTTGTGGGAGATCTATTAGTGGAGTGGGATAAATATAGATTCCACAGAGTTTGTAGCTAAGTGATCTACGTGTCAGCAAGTTAATATTGAGCCCCAGAAGCTTGGTGGGTCCATGCAAGAGTTCAATATTCCCATATGGAAATGGGAAGAAGTGAACATGGATTTTGTGATAGGTTTGCCTCGTACATGTCATCAACATGATTTGATTTGGGTTATCATCGATAGAATGACCAAGTTAGCCCGTTTCTTGCCAGTTCATACCTCTTATTCGGCTGAGGACTATGCCAAAATCTACCTCAGAGAGTTTGTTAGGTTACACTCTATTCCTTTATCCATCATCTCAGATAGAGGTAAATAGTTTACCTTTCACTTTTGGAAGGCATTCCAAAAAGGTCTCAGTACCCAAGTTCACCTCAGTACAACATTCCACCCTCAGACAGATGGTCAACCTGAAAGGACCATTCAGACTCTAGAGGATATGTTAAGAGCCTGTGTTGTTGATTTTAAAGATAGTTGGTATTACCACTTGCCTTTGATTGAATTCGCGTATAATAACAACTATCATTCCAGTATCCTGATATCTCTGTTTGAGGCTCTTTATAAAAGGAGATATAGGTTTCTGATTGATTAGTTTGAAGTGGGTATGGTTGTAGTAGTAGGGCCTGACTTGGTGTTTGATGCCTTAGAAAAAGTCTAGTTGATCAGAGAAAGGCTTAGGGTAGCCTAGAGCTGACTTAAATCTTATAAAGATGTAAGGAGAAAAGATCTCGAGTTTGAGGTAGGTGATTTTGTGTACTTGAAAATCTCTCCCATGAAGGGAGTGAAGAGGTTTAGCAAGAAAGGGAAACTCATTCCCCGATATATCGGTCCTTACAAAATTCTTAGTCATTTCAAAAAGGTAGCTTACGAGCTTGATTTACTGTCATATCTAGCTTCAGCACCCTGTGTTCCATGTCTCATTGTTGAAGAAGTGTATTAGTTACCCAACTATAGTTGTTCCCTTAGAAACTGCAGATGTTCGGAACAATCTTTCCTATGAGAAAGTTCCAGTTGAAATTCTAGATCATCAAGTTCATAGACTAAGGAACAAAGAAGTTCCACTAGTCAAAGTTCATTGGCAGAGTCAGTTCGTTGAGGGACCTACTTGGGAAGCAGAAGCGGATATGTAGACCAAGTATCCTCACATATTCTCTGCAAACTCAGACTCAGCTTGAGGTAATATTTCTCCTTAGATTTACTCAGTTTCATATTCAGTTAAAGTTACAAACATTAGTTATCGTTGCATATCATTCCCATGTAAGTCATGCATTTATGAATCATCTTAACCATGTATTCATTCATCAGATATGCATGTTCAATAAGTAAACTCAGTCTATCAGTATTCCTTAGCTTAATCAGTCTCATTCGAGGACAAATGTTCCCAAGGGGGAGATATTGTAATACCCTGTATTTCCCTAGCCTAAATATAACTCTTAGAACATGAGTTATTCCATATAAAGTTTTAAAATACTCAGTATGTTTTAGTTTAGAGTTTACCATTGCATAGCAAATTCAGTCAACTTTCTAAGGATATAAAGTTCACCTAAATCCGATACTCGGGTGAAGAGTTAGAGCCATTTTTGTAAAGCAGTGTGCCAACTGGCACTTTACCCAAATGGCACTTGTCAAATTTCCAGTATTGATCCACAATAATGGCATGTCGCGCCATAGATCCAATTCACAATTGTCAATTTCCAGTAAGACAACACGATTCCACTACGTCGCTCCAAGGGCTAAATTTCTATCCAGTGAGTCTTCGTGATTCCATCGCGTCGCGTCAAACTTTCAGGTCCCAGTAGTCATTTTCTAGTGATATGGCACTATACCTCCGCGTCGCGCTAGCATACCAAATCAGGATTTTTTAGCCAATTCTGAGTTTTAATTCCATGGGATTTTAAGTCCTTTTCCCTTACTCCATTCATCCCAAACACGAAATTTATTCCCAAATAACCTAATTAGTCATTAATTTATTCAATTTTTTCCCAAAATCAAGAACATTGTTCCAATTAGCAAAACCCTAAAATTTAAGAATCAAGGTCTAATGTCAAGAACTCACCATCAATTCTCATGAATTCTTCAACCCAGGTATGTTAAGTTCTCATCCATGGGTTATTTTCACCCATGGAGTCCAAGTATCTGTTTTTACTTACAAAATTATGATCTTTTCAAGTTATCCAGATTTTAAATCATATTTGCAACCATGAATATCCATGAACTTGGATTTTACACTATGTTTAAATGAAATTATTGTTGTTGTCAACTCCCACATGTTTTAATATTATAATTCATCGATTTGAATCATGATTTAGCATCATAGATATTGAATTTATCTATTACTTCAAGTTCCATGTCATTCCCATGATTAGACTAAACTTTGAACTACAAGTGTTTGATAAAATTCCTACAAGAATGAGTACCTTGATAAAATACCTCATGCTATGTCCTCTAGGCTCGATATTATTTTACTATTATTCCCTGTCAGATAAGCAGAGTCATTAGTAGCAGTCCTTGTACTCCAGAACTACATATCCATCATAGGATATGACAAGTCACCCGTCAATTTAGGCTTGACACCCTTAGTCCTTGGGACAACACAGTACACCAAATTAGTGGATCCATACAGCCAACATTAGTACCCATGGCACGGTACTAACACCTTTCCACTGGGGTTACAAGTTGGACCCCAATTAGCTTAGATTGGGGCTTGTTGGTTAGATGATACCTCCTACAATATTAGTTATAATCTCAGTTCAATTATTCAGTTTCAGTTACTTAACCATAGCATACAGTTACCAGTAACTCAATTATCAGATTTTTAGTATTTACAGATTATATTCAGATCATGTTATATGCTTGGTCATGCCTTCCCAGTATTTTCAGATTTTATGTAACATCAGTACTTAAAACTTTCATGCATCTTCAATATTTACAGATTTCATGCACTCTATTCAGTACCTTATGTTATTCATATATATCTATATTTAGACGATTATTTGTTTATGTTCATGAAACCATTCATATATTCCTACCTCATTTAGCATACAAGTACATTCAAAGTACTGATCGCATACCCTTTTCTTGCGCTATAATGTTTCATATCATAGGTTCGGACATCCAATTCTCGAATTGTGCTTAGACTTCTCAGAATTTCAGTAGTAGCAGTGGTGAGTCCTCATATTTTGAGGAAAGATTATTTTATTTCATTCTTTCAATTTAGTAGTTAGTAGGAGAAAGTAGGGGCCTGTCCCATAAACTCATAATCAGTCAGTTTAGAGGTTTTCAGACACTACAGTCATTTATTCAATATTCAGACTTCAGTTGATATTGTCAGATTATTTTATTAGTTTTCATTACTTAAAACCTTATGGTATAACAATTCTTCTTCCGCATTGTCATTATATTATTTAGTACTCACAGCAGCTACCAGCTCATGGGTTAGCTTGTGGTCCCTCAGGACTGTAAGCACCGTATGATGCCCAGGGTGTACTCTCGGGGAGTTACAATAATAATACGCATAATCGGTAAACTCACCCTAAATGACTAAGCCCGATAATGTAAAACTTATTGCTGGTATGTTCTTCTGAGATACAACTCTTGGCTTTCTATGGCCTCCAACAATCATTATATAACAGCTTAACCACTGACTAACATAGAATTCTTAACTCTCTCTTCTATTAGCTCAATTATCAAAGATTCAAACTGAGATTCTAACACTTCACATGAATATCCTCAAACATTCAATGACCATAATACTTTCATCATAGCCTACAAATATCACATCCTCAACATATATTTCAAATCAACAAACCCAAATTCTTGCATACACTACTTCAAGTCTACTGATTAGCCCATGAAATATACTTTGGTCAAATTCAGATAACACTACACTAACACTACTACTGTTGCTATACTCTAAGTTTTATGCCTCTAATTCTAGATCATAGTATTTTGAGAAAGAATCTGAAGACATGTCTGACACCTAAGCACTGAGGTATTACCCCTCTATTCAATAGCCGATTCATTAGGAAGCTAAAATTGAATGACTCTATTTCTAAAATCAAATAAATTGATTTTATAGGACACTGAAATAGAGAAATTCTTGTATACTCGTCTGGCTAGGATAGATTTACCCACTGAGTTAGACAAGAAGAAGAGCTCTACTAAGGTTTTGGGACTGATACTAAGCTCGGAAGCTATATAGAGGGTTATAAAGTGGAAAAAACGTTTTGGGGTCTATTAAAACATACAAAGAAATATGAAAGACCTGTAACACACCCGTAATTGAATCAGAAAAAATTTCCTAATCATGTCGGTACTGGAGTACATCAACTCTATTTTGTCGTTGACCACGGGTGGCACTGGAAGTTGCACCTGCTGGGTCGGGCGAATGGCTTGAACTTGGGAATGATTGTGCTGACTATACTGACCCACCTCATGGCATTCCTTAAATCTGTGGCCTGGCTCACCATATCCAAAATACAAACCACTACCAATCCTACACACGCCCTGATTATTCGTACCACACTTCCCGCAGAGAGGGTTAGTATGACTACTCTTTGGTCTTGACCTAAAACTACCTATTCTGGCCTTCTTATTCTTTCTCTATTTTTCTCTATGCTTCTCCTCCTCTCTCTGCATAGCATGAACCATAATCCGAGGCTAGATAGGAAAATAGCAAAATGATTATTCTAAGCTACTACTGAATAAGCTAAGGTAGTAAAAGTAGCTCTAAATTTAGAGTGAGAGACATGCTTATTCAGTGGAACTTCCTGAACAGGAGGAGGTGCAGGCTAATTCCCATTCCTCCCTCCATTGTTCCTTCAGAGAGGCATAGTCTGTAATAGAATTAAAGGATAGATTACAAATAGAGCCTAAATAGATCTCATACTTATTCGTACGCCACAAACACTAAAAGAAGGGAAAATTTTCCTAAAACATCTTGTATCTTTTTGTCCATAAGAGTGGCGTGATTCACACCCATGCATGAGACTCTACTTGAAACGGCTTTCTGACTTCCTAGGACACTTTAAAACCTTAGGCTCTGATACCAATTTTGGAATGCCCCAAGAGTATACCCTAGGCACTACACGGTGCTTACATTCCTGAAAGACCACAAACAAATAAATGTTGGTACCTGCTGTGAGCACTGAATAAAATAACAAGAAATATGTATGGAATTTAACTAGAACGCCATAAGGTTTCAAATACGAAAAGAAATACTAAATTGTAACACTAAAAACAACTGTCTGAAGACTGATAAAACTGAAAGAAACTAATTGATTGAAAATGTCTGAAAGCCTCTAAATTTGACTGACCGTAGAGTTGATGGGTCAATCCCCCAACTACCTCCATCTGACTAAATGACTAAACTACTAACACAATTGATTATAAAGTAACTCTCCTCAAATAATGAGGACTCACAACTGCTGCTGCTACTGATACCCTAGAAAATCTGAGTACGTTCAGGAATCTAAGCATTCGAACCTATGATATAAGACTTCATAGCACAAAAAATGAGTATGCAATCAGTACTTTGAATGGACTAGTATTCTAAATGTGGTTAGGCTAATATGCATGGTTTTATGTATGTGAGTAATAACTGACTAAATGTACAACATGAGATATGATTTAGAATGCATACAAACTGTAAAGACTGAGTATTCATGACCAAGCATTAAACAAGTTTGAAAATAGTTTATAATCTGAAGTAATGAAAAACTGGTAACTAAATAACTTATACTATATGTTACGATCAAGCAAACCTAAAACTGAATAATGAATTAGATACTGAACGGAAACTGTGGGAGCTAGATATAACCGACATGCCATAATATACTATCAGGGTCCAACCTGTAACCCCAGCTAGAAAGATGTTAGTACCATGCCACGGGTACTAACAAGGATAGTGTGGATCCACTAATCTGATATCCTAAAGGATGAGTGTGTCAAGCCTATCTGATAGGGGACCCCTCAAATCTACGGTGGTACTGTAGATCTGGAGCGTAGGGAATGAAAGTAACCTCTTATGCCTACTGACGGGGAAGACAAATACCTCATGCATACTAACGGGGGAGACACCATCCCTATGTTCAATTGTTTCTAAGTTTTACTCCCAACTGAAAGACGCTAATTTCTGAACTAATGTAAGTTTGACTACTTAAGACAACTGACTGAACTTTTAGTGTTGATGGCTTATCTTAAATCATTCTAAAGTACTGAAAACTAGATATGCAGCTAAATTTTGGGTATTCAAATCCCTAGGACTCGATAGCAATAATAATAATATCATAGTAAAACTTTGAGGACATGATATGTAGGCACTTATTCAAAACTCATTCTTATAGGCATTTTATCAAACACTTGCAATTCATGGTTTAAGCTAAGCATGGGAATAGTTTTAAAAGTTGTTGTAATAATATTATTTCAATACTATCAACATCATTCAAATGTGTGGGGTTCAATAATGGCAACAATACGGGTAAAACTTGGTATAAATCAAAATTTATAGTTACAATCTTAATAACATGTAAAAATCATAGATTTGAATTTGAAATTGGGTTCTTGGATTCCATAGGTGGAAAAGGGCTCATGGATGAACATTTAACACACGTTGAAACTTATATCTTGAGAGAGGACAACTTTATTGAAAGCTTTGTTGGATTTGAACACTTGACTTCTTGGTTTTCTTGAAGGAAAGACTGGAATTTTGAACAGGCTAGGGTTTTTATTTTAAGAGAAAAGATGAATAATAGTGTGTATAATGCTTTTGGGGGATGAAATTATTATCTATAATGGATGAGTTAGGGTGGAGGAAAAGACTTATTTCCCCTTAAAAACACAGAACCATAAACTAAAAAATTGGTGCGGGCGATGGAGCGTGCGTCGCGGGCTAATCGTGCGCCCTCATTTCCTTTCTCATGATAATGGCTATAACTTTTGTCTCAAGTATCGAATTGAGGAAAAATTTGTATCGTTGGAAAGCTGACTCAATTATCTACAATTTGGTGGGTCTTGAGCTGCAAAATTCTGTGTATATAAGAAGTTATACACGTTCAAAGTAGACCCTTGTAGAATCGAATACCAAACTCTAGACGAATTAAATGATCTTAGATCAACTTTGTTCTAAGCTATTCTTATGAACTTTTTTCACCTCAAAATAACTTCACACACTAGGATAAAGATCATTACATATATATTCAAAATAAATTCATGGAATTAGATTCAGCACACGTAAGAATGACGCTTTAAAGTCTAGTCCAAAAATATGGGGTATTATATTATCTCCCCTTTGGAATCATTTATCCTTGAATGAGACTGGTTAGACCGAGAGTTCTAAGGAAATTGAGATCATATTCTGAACATGTATTACTTGGAAGTTGACTTGTAATATGACTGTATAACTGATTCTGAGCATAATACATGAACTGAACTGATTTCTTGAACAAATGTGATGACATGAGAATGGTTATAAGGTTGACATAGAAATGAGAAAGTTAACTTATGAGTAACTGTTTCCTCAAGATGGATCTTGTTTCATAATGAAAAGATGAGATATTTAGTACATGAAAAACTTAGGGGTATTACAACATCTCCTCCTTGGGACAGTTCATCCATCGAATGATACTAACTTGGCTGAAATACCAATACTAAGGTAAAACTGAGATGATGTACGGGACACTTATGAACTAAATCATGATTGAATATTTGGAATCCTAAACATGATGCATGGGCGTAAATGGATTTACAATTTACATGGATGCAAATATTTACCTCATGGAATAGATATATTCATGAAACTTTAGATAGTAAGTCAAGGATAGATCGAAAGATAGAAAATAATAGGAACTTATCTTTCTGAATGCTAGGCTGGATTGTTGGCTATACAAACTATCTCATACAAAAAGCTTATACTCAACTGGAGCATTTCTCAAATGCTATTTCTAAGAAGTTCTAATAATCTTAGAAAGCAGGGGTTCTTGGGCACTTTCTGAATAAGATATCTGAAGAAGAAGTCACAACATGGCTAAAATTCTGTAAAATGAACCACAGACCTATGAAACATAAGCTAGGATTGGATTGCTATGCCTTAGACTATGCAACTGCTATTTTCAAGCTTAGACATACTCCTCAAAGACTCTCTCAACTATACCTTTTACTTCACTACTGTACTTTTACTGAGGCTACTAAAGATATTCACATGAGCATTGATAACTCTACCTACTGAAGTCTAAGCTGAACTGAATCCTCTCACTCTGTTCAAGCCTACTCGAATCTACAAAATACACATATAACCACATAATACTAGTCTGAATCATGAATTTAATACATGCTATATTTTTACAACTTATTACCCCTGAATAATTATCACCCCTTTAGCAGCTACATTCAACTTCTTACTAGACATTCACTCACACGCAATGCATTCATCCACATATATACAAACATAAAATTAAAGTCTATCTTCATAACCACATATGCCCTTCTAGAGAAACACCCATAAAAACACCTTTCTCATATACTGGAAACCTCTATCATTAATACCTTCCATTTACTACCCAAAGAAAACACACATAAAATTTCAACTAACCCTGATGTGACTGAAGGCTAGAAATTAAGAAGGCCATGAAGGAGCATTCACCGCGGGCTCTGGTATGTCGGACTAGAGCACGCACCACGGGCTCTTTTGTGGGTATCCCTACCAGTAGATTGGGGAACACAATGCGGGCTTATATTGATGGTGATACTATTTTGGAAGTCAAAACACACCCTTACACTGGTCTAAAAATTCCAAAACTCACCCGAGATATACTATTGACCACCCCGATCATGAAGCAACTAAAAATTAATGTTTTAATGTTGGGAAGGTCAAAAATAAAATCATCAAAATTTTGGAGACTTATAAATTGCTAACTCCCAATGCTTGGCAAAATTTTCTAACTCTTAGACCCCTTTTAATATGTAATGGTAAGCTGAAATGAGTTTTGTCAACAAAAAAACATTTATGCTCTCCCATCTCGCAATTGCTCATCACTATTATCATTTCATATGGGGAGGTCACTGAAAGGTTTGGCCATGAGGACCTAAAGCATGAAATAATAACTTTTGACACTCAACTGAGACCTAAGGAATAGAGTATCAATGTTCATCAAAATAGTCTAAACTGAGGAAATACATGACATAAATTTGAATTTCGATGATCATTAAAAGTGTTGAATTAGTACTGGAACTTAACACATTGTAGATTATTAATACATGAGTTGTAAGTTGCATGACCTGATTTTGGAGTGTCCAAATTCATGGAACATGGTTCTTACTGCTGAGAAAACCGGAACTCCTTATACTAGGGACCAGAAGCATGCATGATTCTTTATGATGTGCATGAAGATGAACTATGATTATGGAACTGAGATGGAAGGCATGAGTAGATATTATGATGACTAAGAAACCTTGCACTGAGATAAGAATGGGTTGGGTATCATCCTCTCTTATTACTTTTCTACACAGACTGACATCACTAGTAGAATCTGAGAGCCTGACTGGGTTACTTGTTCTATCATCTCTCCGCTAGTTTAAAGCCATCATTCTAGGTCTGGGAACTATTTTATTAACATATCTAAACTAAATTGATACCACTTTACTCTAGAATATGGGGTATAATAATATGCATAATTGGTAACTCACCCTAAATGACTATGCCTAATAATGTAAAACTTGCGGCTGATACGTTTTTCTAAGATACAACTCTTCGCTTTCTATGGCCCCTAACAATAATCATATAACAACTTAACCACTGACTAACATTGAATTCTTAACTCTCTCTTCTATTAGCTCAATCATCAAAGATTTAAACTGAGATTCTAACACTTAAAATTAATATCCCCAAACCTTCAATGAACCATACTACTTTTATCATAGCCTACAAATATCACATCCTAAACATATATTTTGAATCAATAAAACTAAATCCTTGAATACACTTCTTCAAGCGTACTGATTCACTTTTCATGCAACTAGCCCCGTAAAATATGCTCTGCTCAAATTCAGTTAACACTATCCCAACTTTACTACTGTTGCTATACTCTGAGTTTCATGCCTCTAATTCTAGATCATATATTATCATAGGATTTTAAGAAATAATCTAAAGACTAATCTGAATCTTAAGCACTGAGGTATTACCCCTCTATTTAATGGCCGATTATGATGAAACTGAAACTGAATGATTTTATTTCTGAAATCAACTGAAGGAATTTTCTAGGATACTAAAATCGGGAAATTCCTGTATATTTATCTGGCTAGGATAGATTTACCCACCGAGGTAGACATTGAGAAGGGCTTTCCTAAGGTCTCAGGACTGATTCAGAGCTGGCAGCTATATAGGGGGTTACATAGAGGAAGTGAAGTTTTGGGGTCTATTTAAATATACACAGAAATATGAAAGGCCTATAACATACTCATAATTGCATCAGAAAAACTTTCCAGATCATGTCGGGACTAAAGTACATAAATTCTATTCTGACGTTGACCTTTGGTGGCACTGGAAGTGGTGCCCTTCTCGGTCAGGCGACCAACTGGAACATGGGAATGATTGTGCTGACTATACTGACCAACCTGGGGGCATTCCCTAACTCTATATCCTGGTTCGTCACATCCAAAACACAAACCACTACCAGCCCTACACATGCCCTAATTATTTCTACCACACTTCCCCTAGATAAGGTTAGTACGACCACTCTTGGGCCTTAACATTAAACTACCTATTCTGGCCCTCTTATTTTTACTCCCTTTGTCCCTACGCTTCTCTTTATTAATTACGGAGCATGAACGATAAGACAATCCTAGATAGGAAAATAGCCAGTTGATTGTTCTGAGAAACTACTAAATAAGCTATGGCAGTAAAAGTAGCTCTGAATTTAGAGTGAGAAACATGCTCATATTTGGATCTTCTTGAATGAGTGGAGGTATAGGTAGATTCCCATTTCTCCTTCTATTATTCCTTCTGAGAGGCATAGTCTATAACATAATTAAAAGATAGATTAGAAAAAGAGTTTAGATAGAGCTTATGCTCCTTTTCATAAAATGAGCACTGAAAGAAGGGAAACTTTTCCTAAAATGTCTTGTAGCCTCTTGTCCATAAGAGTGGCGTGCTTCACTCCCATGCATGAGACTCCACTTGAAATGGCTTTCTAACTTCATAGGAAACATTAAAACCTTAGGCTCTGATACCAAGTTTGTAACTCCCTGAGAGTACACCCTAGGCGCTACATGGTGCTTAATCCCTGAAGGAACACAAACTAACCCATGTTTGTACTGCTGTGAGCACGAAATAAAATAACATGGAATATGTGTGGAATTTAACTGGAATTCCATAAGGTTTCAAATACGGAAAATAACACTAAATCATAATACTAAAAATAAATATCTTAACAATCATAAAACTAAAAGCAACTAACTGATTAAAAATGCCTGAAATCCTCTAAATTTGACTTACTGTAGAGTTGATAGGACAAGCCCCCAAATAACTCCAACTGACTAAATAATTAAACTACTAACACAACTGAATATAAGGTAACACTTCTCAAAGGATGAGGACTCACCACTGCTGCTGCTACTAAAACCCTGGAAAATCTGATTGCGATCAGGAATCTAAGCATCCAAACCTATGATATAAGACATCATAGCGCAAGAAACGAGTGTGTATTCAATACTTTGAATGTACTAGTATGATAAATATTGTTAGTCTAATATTCATGGGTTCATATACTTGAGTAATAACTGACTAAATGTACAACATGAGATATGAGTAAGAATGTATGCAAACTGTAAAGATTGAGAATGCATGACCAAGCATAAAACAAGTTTTGAAATAGTTTGTAAACTTAAATACTGAAATATTGGTAACTAAATAACTGATACTGTATGATGCAATCAAGCAAACCTGAAACTGAATACTGAACTAGATACTAAACTAAAATTATAGGAGTTAATTATAACTGACATGCCATAATATACTATCAGGTTCCAAATTATAACCCTAGCTGGAAGGGTGTTAGTACTGTGCCACGGTTACTAACAATGGATGTGTGGATCCACTAATTTGATATCGCAAAGGATGAGGGAATCATGCCTATCTGATGAGGGACCCCTCAAATCTACGATGGCATCGTAGGTATGGAACCTGGGGACTGCTACTAACATCTTATGCATACTGACGGGAGATACAAGTGCCTCATACCTACTGACGGGGGAGATATCATCCCTAAGTTCACTTGGTGCTAAGTTTTACTCCCAACTGAAAGACACTAATTTCTGAACTAATGTAAGTTTGACTGCTTATGACAACTGACCGAACTGTTAGTATTGATAGTTTATCTAAAACAATTCTAAAAGTACTAAAAATTAGATAAACAACTAAATTTTGGGCATTCAACCCCCTAGGACTCTATAGCAATAATAATAAAATCATAGTAAATCTTTGAGGACATGAAATATAAGAACTTATTCAAAACTCACCCTTATCGGCATTTCATCAAACACTTGCAATTTATGGCTTAAGTTAAGCATAGGAATAGTTTTAAAACTTGTAGTAATAGCATTATTTTAATACTAATATCATCATTCAAACGTATGGGGTTCAATAAAAACAAGAATACATGTAAAACATGGTATAAATTAAAATTCATGGGAATTCATGGTTACAATCTTAATAACATGAAAAAAATCATAGATTTGAATTTGAAATAGAGTTCTTGGATTCCATGGGTGGAAAAGGGCCCATGGATGAATATTTAACATAACTTGAAACTTACGTTTTGAAAGAGAACAACTTTATTGAAAACTTTCTTGATTGGAGCACTTGAGTTCTTGGTTTTCTTAAAGGAAGGGATGGAATCTTGAAGAGGCTAGGGGTTTTCTTTTGAGAGAAAAGATGAATAATAGTGTGTATAATGCTTCTGGGGACTGAAATTATTTGTTATGGACGAGTTACGGTGGAGGAAAAGACTTATTTGCTCTTAAAAATACGGAAACAGAAATTAAAAATAGGTGTGGGCGATGGAGCACGCGTCGTGAGCTAATCGCGCGCCCTCACTGCCTCTCTTATGAAAATGGCTATAACTTTTCTCTGGGGTATCGAATTGAGGCAAAATTAGGATCGCTGGAAATCAGACTCAATTATCTATAATTTGGTGGTTCTTGAGCTGCAGAATTCTATGAATATAATAAGTTATACACATTCAAAGTAGATCTTTGTAGAATCAAATATCAAACTCTAGACGAATCAAAGGATCTTAGTTCAACTTTGTTCTAAGAGTTCTTATGAACATTTTTCACCTCGAAATCACTTCATACACTATGATAAAGATCATGACATTAGTATTCAAAATAAATTCATTGAATTACAGTCAACATACATAAGAACGATGCTTCAAAGTCTAACCCAAAAAAATGGGGTATTACATGAACTTATCATCCCCTTCAAAGGAAGCTACCAAGAAGATTAATAGACAAAATAAAAATTATAAAGATAAATATGAAAAATCTAATTATTTTTAAGGATGATTTGAAAGATCCAAAAAATCTTCTAAAGGTGAATATAAAAACAATAATGAAACATGTCTGAAAAATAGCTCGTAGTGCTAAGGATTGTCGGGTTCCAAATAAAAAGAAAGAAAAGATAAATATATTAGAATTAGGAAATGAAGTTAAAGATAAATTATATTCAATTCTTGATGAAAATAAAAATAGTTCTTCTTTTGAAGAAATTCATAGTGATAATAATAAACTTAATGTAGCATACAGTTCGGACAGTAGTGAATTAACAGACCATTAAAATTGTAGTGGTGCAATTTACACTTGCGATAAATGTTATCACCAATAGTAATAAAGAAAAAAAGGTCTTATTTGACATGATAGATCATTTAGAAGATTCAACTCTTAGGATAAAATATTTAATAGCCTTAAAGGATTGTTCTTAATCAACAACTTGATAATAAAGAAATTATTGAACCTTTAATATGAAAAATGTATTAAATAAATTTAAAGAACATAAGTTTTAATAAAAAATACAGGATCTTCAGATAGAATTATTATACCCAAAAGAAGAACTTAGGTAAGTTAAGAAAAGACTTAACAATCTAGAAACTGAAGCACTTGCTAACAAAATATTAAAGGATTTAACTTCTAACCAAGACCCCAAATCACATCAGGATGAGCTTGGTGAGACGTCAAGAGTAAAAAGTGTTAATAAGGAAATAGAGTCTCTAGAAATAAAATCTCTAGAAAAACCTCCTATCAATAAATCAAGAATTAATACAATTACTATAGTTAAACCACAAAGTTACCATATACCAATTACAATAGTTATCAATAAAAATTATAAGATTCATAAGATTGCATTATTTGATACAGGTGCTGATGAAAATTGCATTATAGTAGGATTAATTCCTATAGAATACCTAGAAAAAGGTACTACACGCTTATTCTATGCATCAGGAGAAAAATTAAAAATAAATTATAAACTTCCCAAAGCACATATTTGCAACAACGAAGTTTGTCTTACTAATGATTTTGTAATAACTAGAGATCTTAATGAAGATATAATATTATGTCTTCCTTTTATAACTCAAATAAAATCTTGTATTGCCGAGCTAGATAACATCCACACCATTATTTTAGGAAAAAGGATTATTTTGTCCTATCTAAATAGTATATCAAATGAATAAAGTGACTTTATAAAAGATCAAACTATCTTTAGAGAAAAATTTTGTCCAATGGAGATTAAAGAAAAACTAATCTTCTTTCATAAGAAAATTTTATAGTACTATGGGTTATTAAAAAGAAAATTTAAATTCAATTTTTTGAATTTTTTATGAGTCATTAAATTTAAAGAATAGCCAAAACTATTTTGTAAAAGATGTCAAAGCTTAGGAGAAATTCTGTCCTAAAAAAATTTAACAAAAATTTTTCTACAGGGAAATAATGAGACCTGAAACACCAGGATCAAGGCTGAGGCTTCCATTTCAGCCTTTTCGACTAAAAGAAAAAATGAAAAAACCCTTCAATGAAGAAGATAAAATATTTTTAATGTTTCTCCTATTGTAGAAAATAATTTTGTAGTACCTTTTTCAAGATACTTAGTAGGGATCATTACTTTAATGATGTAGCTTCAATCGGCTCTTGTATCTAATAATGCCACTTTGTGAATTGTATAATTTTTATTTATAACTAATGTAATGGGTATATTGTAACTTTGGGCTTTATCTTTTGTAATTTTATCAATTGTTGATTGATTTTCTAGAAAATTAACAGCCCTATGACCTATTTTTCTGCAGTTCCAAAATGTTTCATTATTCTTTTTATATTCACCTTTAGAAGTTTTTTTGGATCTTTTAAATTTTATTTTAAAATAATGGGAATTTTTAGATCTATTTTTATAATTTTTATTTTGTCGTTTAATCTTCTTAGTAGCTTCCTTTGAAAGGGTTGATAATTTGATATATCCAAAAAGACATAAGTAATAATTTATGTTGTGTCTTTGAAGAAAATGAAGATAATTCCTCTCCAAAAGAAAATATTAATAGAGCATTATGAAATTTCCTCAACTCAAACAAAACTCTACACCATCTCCCATATTTTCCATCTCCCTTTGCAATCTCTCTCTCATTTCCCTAATCAATAAAAAACTTTTGCAAGTATAAAATTCTCTCTTTCTCTAATTTTTTAATTAATTTTTTCCTTAAATTTATTTTGTTCTAATTTTTTTGTTCTAAAGTTTAATTTAAGAGTTTAAAATACTTTCAAATATTAAATTATTTTAAACTGTTATTTTACTCCTTATATTCTCGATCCATCCCCAAATGGTATCAGAATTAACTTTCCTGGGAGGGAGAGTGAGTATGAGTAGGAATGGATAGAGTGTTACACTGTCCTAGAGCTAATCAAATTTTGTGTTACTCTTTGAATAATCATTTTTCTGGGTACTTAGAGCTAATCCAATAGAAAATTCCAGGTTTACCAATGTCTAAACCACTATTAAATGGCTATGCAAATTAAGAAATAAAACTAAGAACATAGAGGATGAAAAATAGTAATTACTAACTAGAAAAATGATTATTCTAAGAGTAATACTAAATTTGAACGGATCTAGGATAGTGTAACTCTCTAGCCGCTCCTACTTATACTCACTCTTCCTCGAACGCGCTGACTAATATTTAACAAATATAATATAATTTATATTTGTCCATACACTAATAGAAGATATTTATTCTATGCCTGTCTAGGAGTAGCTGATGACTATTCATATGTTCTGCACGTGACTCTGACTATCTTTTCATCCTTATATTGAACTTGTGTTTTTTGACGAATTTGAGAAGATTTTTGCTTTTTCTTCCTTGAAGATTTATGCTATTTGTCTTTTAGTAGTCTTTTTGTTTATGGGGTCCATTAAGTAGATTTTCAAACTTTGAAGGGGTGTGGGCATCTTTCTTACAATTTACAAGGTATGCTTGTGCTATTCCTTATAGATCCAGTATGTCGTCATTGCTAGGTTCATTATAATATAAGGATGCAGTATCTAATAACTCCATCATCTATTTTGAATGATTCACATTATCTAGGTTTGGCAAGGCTTCTGTAAGTCTTCTTGTTAATTTTTCCTTGGAGAGGTGCGATTCCTTCTGTGAGGATGAACTTGTTGTTGGCTTCTCCGCTGGACTCCATCCTTTAATCTTGATGGTTTTGCTTAAGTATTTGATCTTTTCAATTTCATAAATATCAAAGGACCAATAGATAATATATGAAATTCTTTTAGTGATAAAATATTTACACCATTTCACATTCTCCGGTAGTGTAGAAATATTCTTCTCTACCTAAAACTTTTCAAATTGACTGTGAAACTGTGTTGACAATACCTGTTTCTTTTCTCAAAATTGCTTCTAACAGTATAGAACCATCGGGGAATTATGACAGTCTTCTTCTGCTTTGAATATTTCATAAACCAAGAGTGAGTGTTACGCCTGACATACATAAAGTTGTACCAGGCTACCTTATAATCGTACAAATTATAGGTTTGAGGTCGGTAATTTCTCGACAGAGGAATGGGTGTCTGTAGGTGATCTGCATACCATTCAAATATGATTAGTATTCTTTTGATTGTAAAGTTTAAATATTTAATACTATTGGGATCATTTATATCTGCCAACTTATGCTCAATTTTCAATAAATCAGTATCTGTTAATATGAACTCATAATACCTTCGGGTCATAAGGGGATCATCTGTGTCCACATAATCCCAATTTGTATAAAAAGGTTTTAACAACTTTGGTACTCAAAAACCTTCATATTTTTTATCAAGTGCCATTATTGTAACTATGTAATACCTCTCAATTTTCCTATATTAAACTCATTCCAAAAATGTTAAGGCTTATCTTCTAGAATGAATGATGTTCATTTCAAGTGAATTCCTTAGATTTTAACTTTTCATTTTATAGTAAATTGAATTAGCTTTTCAACGATATGAGATTCGCCTAAATTCGATAACCGGGTAAGAAGTTATGGCTATTTAAAGTTCTAGTCATGAAACACCATCATTTAGACCCTAAGCATACCGCAGAGCAGTGTCAAATCCAAATTATCATTGTCCAGTGGCCCTCCATGATATTGGCACATTGAAAATAGTTCCAATTTCCCAATTGTCAATTTCAAGAGGTCCATCGTGATAATGGCGCGTTGCGCCATGTGCCAAAATGGCATTACAAAGGGTCACCAAGATGACTCCACATTGCGGAGTCTGCCCAGTTTCCAGTTGTCATTTTCTAGTGAGCCACTACGATAGTAGCCTATTGCGGTGGCCACCCAAATAAGAAAAGTATACTTTTTTCAGTTTCATTTAAAAGTTTAAAGGGGATATTTTGGTAATCCTCGACCCCCAATCTATGCAAAATCAAAAGATTTATCATATTGGATAGCACTTTATGCTCCATTCATCATTCTCTCTCAAAACACTAAGGCTTATACTTCCTCTCAAAGAAACTCAAGATTTCCTCCATTAATCCTCCAAGATAATCCAAAATTAAAGATCCCCAATACAAGAATACTAAGAATTCATCTCCAAAGCACTAATAGGAATCCAAGATTCAAGCCTTTCATCAAAGATCATCAATTAAGGTGTGTGGAGTTTGGACTAGGATAATTCTTTCATTCTTAAGCCCAAAACATTATTTTATTTACAAATTTACTACAATTTATATAATTTCCAAGAAATTTAAGTTATAGTTTATACCCATTATCATTCTTTGCAAGATTATGAGATTTTCCATGATTTAGAAGTTGAAATACCAGATTATGTTTATGTTTCCATGCATATTGCTGAAATTTCTAGATTTTAAGATGATTTATGAATGTTTACATTACCAAGTATGAATTTTTAGATGTTTTAACATGAGATTTATGCTTGGGTCAATATACCACATTTAAATATTGTTTTTTCAAGATTGTTTGTGCTACTAGCACCCCATGACTAGATTATTTTCAGATTAGATAAAGAATCCATTTTATATCAGAAGACTTGAGATTTAAAGAAAAGAGAAGCATAATTGGCTCTCTGTAAACCTTTGTGTAAATTTTAAAGTGGATTTCCTAAGATTTTGAGCATAACATTGAGAGTAGTATTTAGCACCGAGATGGGTAAGTTACTATGGTTTCAAACCCCAGAACTATGTGCCACCATAGGTACAAATTATTAGATTATTCGAACTTTAACGTGGATGACTCAGATTGTGATCACACATATTAGATTGTTCTATTCTTATGGCAAGGGTAGAAAAACCCTAACCTTACGGGGGCTAGTCGTGGGACAACATGGATGCTCAGAACCTCTTAAAAGATGTCCCCTACTATTAAACATTTTTGTTTGATTTAAAGCCTTCAGATGCATAGAATAAGTTTTCAGACCTCACTTGGCCTATGTGATTAGAGAAAATAGAGCCGCACTATGGATTTCAGAACTAAGTGTAATGAGTCACAAGATTTAGATTACATATTTTATTATTCATACTTTATTTCTAGATTTTAGATTACTCAAGCTTACGTGAGTCATTTGCATTTATCATGCATGATTTTGTAGACTGTGATGATATCATTTACTTATTACATACACCCCTAGATACTCAGTACAACATCAAAGTACTTATCTATATATATGTGTATGTGCTACATTGTCTCGTAATGTAGGTACAGGTGCTCAGTCTCAGCAGCATGTTTGATCTTCGAGTATCTTATCTTTATTCCTGTAGTTGGTGAGTCCTCTTAGTTTTGAGGGCTTAGTTATTCAGACTTCCAAGTAATTAGTAGATATTACTTTACTCATTTCAGACAGTTGAGTTAGATGGGGCCTGTCCTAGTAACTCTCTAAATTCATCTAGTAGAGGCTTGTCGGATTGTTAGATTCAGATTTAGACCTTTGAGTTAGAATTCAGATTTTCAACATTTGTTTTATCAGACTTTTGAGATTTAGTATGATTCATATATACTCAGAAGATTTTAGATAGTTTTCCATATATGTTGTGATTTTTCATCTATATTTCCCTATTTTGAGATTTAGATCTCAAAAAGACAGCCAGGGTTAGCTCAGTACTACTTGTAGTTCAAAGCACCATGTGGCATCCTGGGAACTAGATGTTGGGGTGTTACAAACTTGGAATCTGAGCCTAAGATTTAGAGAGTCCTAGGGAGTCAGATAAGCCGCATTACATATAGTCTTGATCATCGGTGTGAAGTACGCCACATCTATGAGCAAGAGGCTATGGAGTGTTTTAAGAAATAGTTTCTTCTTTCATGGTCTATCATCCATTCAGTAGCTCTATCTTCTTATAACTCGTGCTTTCACATAACAGAAAATGCCTCCTCATGAAGCTAACGCCCATAGAAATGATAATCAGCCACCTCAGCCTGCAGATCCTTTGAATGTGAATGTGTCACATGCAAAGTTTCATGCTACCTTTGAGGTGCTAGCCCAAGTTAAGACAACTAACATTCAGGGTAATCATCAGGTTGTAGTCCCACCTCAGCAGGATGGGGATTTAGCCACAGCCAAAATTCAAGATTTTATGAGAATGAACCCGCCATAATTCTTTGGGTCGATGGCAGGTGAGGACCCATAGTTATATCTTGATGAGGTAAAGAAGATCACCCAAATTATGTATGTTTTTGAAAAGGAGAGTGTAGAATTGGTATCCTATAGGATGAAGGATATTTCTTATGATTTGGTGGTGATGTGGAAGAAGAGTAGAGGGGAGAATGCAACTCCTATAACTTGACAGACATTTCAGGATACATTTTTAGACAAATTCTTCCAACTTGAGATGAGGGAAGCTAAGATAGAAGAGTTCATAAACCTGAGGCACGGCTCTATGATAGTAAAAGAGTATTGCCTCCAGTTTAATTAGTTGTCTAAGTATGCCTCTAATCAGATGGATGACTCTAGATCAAGCATAAGTAAGTTTATGATCGGTCTGTCTGCACTGGTAGTTAAGGAGTGTAGGATATCTATGCTCAATAGAGACATAGACCTTTCTAGATTGATGATGTATGCTCAGCAGATTGAGGTAGAAAAAGTGATATAAAGAGAGAGAGAGAGAGTAAATAAAAAGGCTAGAATAGGGTAGTTTGATTATGGTCAAAATAGGTCGAGAGGAGGAAACCATTCGCAGTTTCAGAATTGGTAATCTATTCCCACACCTTCTTTAGATAGTGCTCTCTCACCCCAAATCAGGCAGGATCAGTAGGGTAAGTCTTCTATATACAAATCTTAAAATAGTGTGAGTGGGAAACCTAATTGTCCCCTATGTGCTAAGTGTAGTAAGGATCATTGAGGTAAATATTTATGGGGTCAGAAAGGTTCTTATGGTTGTGGCGAGGAGGGTCATGGTATTAGAGATTTCCCACATGCTAGACAGGGAAATAGAGATATTCGTCTCTAAACTCATACTAACAGTACACCAGCTTCTTTAGGTCGCCTAGCTACTCCTTAGGGCGCATCATCCAGTACTAATGGCGGTCAGTGACAGAACCAATTTTATGCTTTACTCTCACTCCTGGAGCAGGAAGATTCACCTGATGTTTTTACTGGTATGCCTCGTGTGTTTCATCTTGATTTTTATATGTTGTTAGACCCTGGGTCGTGTTTCTCTTATGTGACCCTATTAGTTGCTGTGAATTTTGAGATAAGTTTTTGAAAAGATCCCTAAGATTTTCTTTGGTTTCTACTCCAGTAGGTGAGTCAGTTGTTGCCAAACAAATTTATAAAAAGTGTCCAATCACTATTCGTCATAAAGTCATATTAGCAGACCTGATAAAGTTAGACATAGTTGATTTTGATCTTATTCATTGTATGGATTGGATCCATTACTATATGCTTCTATGGATTCTCGCACCCGAGTGGTGAAGTTTTAGTTTCCAGATGAGCCAATCTTTAAGTGGTCTGGTAATTCAGTGTCTCCCAAGAGTCATTTCATATCCGATCTTAAGGCCAGAAAGTTAATATCTAAAGGTTGTATTTATCATCTAGTTCAAGTTAAAGACACTAAGTCTGAGACTCCAACAATTCAATTTGTCCAAGTGGTTAATGAGTTTCCAGATGTTTTTTCCAGAAGATCTCCTAGGGGTACCTCCCGATAGAGAGATAGAACTTGGTATTGACCTTTTCCCAAATACCCAACCTATTTCTATTCTGCCATATCTTATGGCTCCTGCATAGCTTAAGGAGTTGAAGGATTAACTCAAAGATCTTCTAGATAAAGGTTTCACAAGGCCTAGTATTTCTCTATGGGGCACTCTTGTCCTATTCGTGCGAAAGAAAGATAGTTATTTACGCACGTGCATTGACTATCGTCAGCTACATAATGTCACAATCAAGAACAAATATCTTCTTCCTATAATTGATGACCTGTTTGATCAATTTCAAGGTGCAAGTTATTTATCAAAGATACACCTTATATCCGGCTATCATCAGCGTAAAGTTAGGGAATGTAATATTTCAAAAACTGCCTTTAGAACCGGCTATGGTCATTTTGAGTTTTTAGTCATGTCTTTCGGGCTAACCAATGCTCCATTATCTTTCATAGACCTCATGAATAGAGCGTTCAAGCAGTATCCAGATATGTTTGTTATAGTGTTCATAGATAATATCCTTGTATATATCTGTAGTGAGGATGACCTAGAAGACCATCTTAGAGTTGTATTGCAAACTCTTAGAGATCATTAATTATTAAACAAATTCAGCAAAGGTGAATTTTGGCTAAGGTTAGTAGCCTTTATTGTTCATATTATTTCCGCCAATGGCATTAGAGTAGATCCCCAAAAGAAAGAAGCTGTAAGAAATTGTCCTAGACCTATCTCTCCATCGGATATTAGGAGTTTTTTTGGTCTAGCTGGCTACTACCACTGTTTTGTTGAAGGTTTCTAGTCTATTGCATCTCCTATGTCTAGATTGACCCAAAAGAAAGTTAAGTTCCAATAGTTAGATTCCTGTGAGAAGAGTTTTCAGGAGTTGAAGACTTGACTCACTTCTTCCCTAGTTCTAGCATTGCCTGATGGTACAGACGTCTTTGTTATTTATTACAATGCCTCTAGTGTTGGTTTGGGTTGTGTGTTGATGCAGAGAGGTAAAGTCATAGCCTCTACCTCTAGACAGTTGAAGCCTTATGAATAGAATTACCCAACCTATGATCTTGAATTAGCTGTTGTGGTATTTGCTTTGAAAATATGGAGACACTGTCTGTATGGTGTTTATGTTGATGTATTCACAGGCTAAAAAATCTTATAGTATCTGTTTACTTAGAGGGAGTTGAATCTCTATCAGAGAAGGTGGTTAGAGTTGCTAAAAAACTATGACATAAGTGTGTTGTATCATCTAGGCAAGGCCAATGTAGTGGAAGACGCCCTTAGTAGATTTTCTATGGACAGCGTTGCTCATATGGAGAATGATAAGAAACAGTTAGCTCGAGAAGTTCATCATTTTCCTAGATTGGGTATTAGGTTTGTTAATTCAGCTAAAGGTAATATTTGGGTTCAGAGGTAAAGGAGAAGAAAGATCTGGATTCTAGTTTGGTCAAACTAAAAGAGTCAGTTAGAGACCAAAAGGTAGAAGTTTTCTCCCAAGGGGGAGATAATATGATAAGATACCAGAAGAGATTGTGTGTGCCTTGTGTTAATGATTTGAGATAGAGAATTATGGTAGAAGCATATGGGATATGTTATTCTATTCATCTAGGTTCTACCAAGATGTACCGCGACTTGCGAGAAATCTATTGGTGGAATAGTATGAATAAAGATGTAGTAGATTTCGTAGAAAAATAAGCAACTTGTCAATAGGTTAAGGTAGAGCACCAAACACTTGGTGTTACATTGCAAGAGTTTGGTATTCCCACTTGGAATTGGGAAGAGGTGAATATGGATTTTGTGACTGGTTTACCCCAATCGCGTCGTCATCATTATTCGATATGGGTTATTGTAGACAAATTGACTAAGTCAGTGTATTTGTTGCCGGTTCACACGTCCTATACAACTAAGGATTATTCTAAGTTGAATATCCGAGAGTTAGTCAGATTGCATAGAGTTCACTTGTCTATCATTTTAGATAGGGGTACTTAGTTTACCTCTCAGTTTTGGAGAACTTTTCAGAAGGGTCTTGGCACCCAAGTTCATCTTAGTTCAGCGTTTTATTCACGGATAGATGGTCAGGAAGAGAGGACCATTCAGACTTTAGAAGATATGTTGAGGGAATGTGCTCTTAATTTCAAGGGTAGTTGGGATGAGCATTTGCCATTGATTGAGTTCGCTTATAATAACAACTATCATGCTAGCATTCGAATGGCTCCATTTGAGGATCTCTATAGAAGTAGATATAGATCACACATACGTTGGTTAGATGTGGGTGAGGCCACTTTGCTTAGGCCTGATGCAGTGTTTGAGGCCATGAATAAAGTTAAGTTGATTAGAGAAATATTAAAATATCCTAGAATCATCAGAAATCCTATGCAGATGTGAGAAGAAGAGACCTTGAGTTTGAAGTTGGTGATTTTATGTATCTGAAGATTTCACCCATGAAAGAGGTGAAGAGATTTGGTAAGAAATAAAAGCTTAGTCCCCAGTATGTTGGCCCTTATAGAATTTTGAGTCATGTTGGGAAAGTAGCTTATGAGATTGAGTTGCCCGCAAACTTATCAGTTGTTCATCCTGTGTTTCACGTCTCTATGCTTAATAAGTGCATCGGTAACTCCACCATTGTAGATCTTGTAGAGAGTTTAGACATTCAGAACGACCTTTCGTACGAAGAGACCAGTTGAGATTTTAGATCATCAGATCCGTAGACTAAGGAACAAAGAAATTTCCTTGGTAAAAGTTTTTTGGCGGAATCAGTCGGTTGAGGGCGCTACTTGGAAAGTAGATGCAGATATACGAGCCAAGTGCCTTCACTCTTCTCCACAAACTCGGATCTAGCCAAAGGTAATACTCTTTCTTAATCTAGTTCCTTTCTAATTAGATATTAGCACTATAGATGTCCTCATGTAAGTTCATGCACTCACAGATTACTCAAAAGCTCAGAATGATTTAGATTTCGTTGCTTAGTTATTTTCAGTTGTGGATTCTATCTTAAGGTCTCAGATTCCTCAGAAATTTCAGCCTAACGAGCAACATTCGAGGAAGAATGTTCCCAAAAGGAAGATATTGAATACCCCACAATTTTTCTAGCTTAAACTTATCCCGAAAATGTCAAGGATTATCTTCTAGAATGAATGATCTTCATTTTGTATAGGATTCCTTAGATTTCGACTTTCCATTTATTAGTAAATTAAATTAGCTTTCCAACAATATAAGATTTGCCTAAATCCGATAATAGGATAAGAAGTTATGGCTATTTAAAGTTCCATCCACAAAACAATGTCATTTAGAACCTTAGGGCACCGCGGAGCAGTGTCAAATCCAAATTGTCATTTTCCAGTGGCCCTCCAGGATATTGGTGCATCATGGACAGAGCTAATTTCCTTGTTGTCAATTTCCAGAGGTCCAGTGCAATAATGGTGCGTCACACCATGTGCCAAAATAGCATTATAAAGGGTTACCATGATGACTCCACATCGTGGAGTCTCCCCAGTTTCTAGTTTTCAATTTCCAGTGAGCCACTGCGATAGTGGTGCGTCGCGGTGGCCACCCAAATTAAAAAAATATACGTTTTCCAATTTCGTTTAAAAGTGTAAAGGGTGTATTTTGGTAAATCCTTAACCCCCAATCCCTCCAAAAACAGAAGATTTATCATATTGGAGAGCACTTTATGCTGCATTTATCATTCTCTCTCAAAACCCTAAGGCTCATACTACCTCTCCAAGAAACTCAAGACTTCCTCTATTAATCCTCCAAGATAATCCAAAATTAAGGATTCCCAATACAAGAACACTAAGAATTTTCGTTGCTTAGTTATTTTCAGTTGCTTATGAGATTTTCCATGATTTATACATGATTATGTTTATGTTTACATGCACATTGCTTAAATTTCTACATTTTAAAATGATTTGTGAACATTTACATTACCAAGTATGAATTTTTAGATGTTTTAACATGAGATTGATGCTTGGGTCAATAGACCCCATTTAAAGATTGTTGTTTCAATATTGTTTGTCCTATAAGCACCCCATGACTAGATTATTTTCAAATTTTAGATAAAGAATCCATTTTATTTTAGAAGACTTGAGATTTAAAGAAAAGTAAAGTATAGTTGGCTTTCTGTAAAACTTTATGTAAATTTTAATGTGGATTTCTTAAGATTTTGAGCATGATATTAGGAGTAGTATTTAGCACCGAGATGGGTAACTTACTATGGTTTCATACCCTAGAATACGTGCTACCGTAGGTACAAATTATCCGATTATTCCCACTTTAACATGGATGACTCAGATTGTGATCACACAAATTAGATTGTTCTATTTTGACGGCAAGGGTAGAACAACCCTAACCTTACGGGGGCTAGTCGTGGGACAATATGGATTCTCACATGGTGTACATATCGGTTAGAAGAACCTCTCAAAAGATTTCCCTTACTCTTAAAAAAGTTTTGTTTGATTTGAAGCCTTTAGATGCACAAAATAAGTTTTTAGACTTCACTTAGCCTGTGTGATTTCAGAAAATAGAGCAGCACTATGGATTTCAGAACTAAGTGTGATGACTCACAAGATTTAGATTAAATGTTTTATTATTCATGCTTTACTTTCATATTTTAGATTTCTCAAGCTTACATGACATGTATATTTAGCATGCATGATTTTGTAGACTGTGATGATAGTATTTACTTATTGCATACACCCCCAGATACTCAGTATATCATCAAAGTACTGATCCACATATATGTCTATGTGCTACATTATCTCATAATATAGGTATAGGTGCTCAGTCTCAGTAGTGTGTTTGATCTTCGAGCAACTTATCTATATCCCTGCAGGTGGTGAGTCCTCATAGTTTTGAGGGATTAGTTATTCAGATTTTCAAGTTACTAGAAGATATGTCTTTACTCATTTCAGATAGTTAAGTTAGGTGGGGCCTATCCCAGTGACTCTCTAGTTTCAGATAGTAGAGGCTTGTCGGGCTGTTAGATTCATATTTGACCTTTGAGTTAGTGTTCAGATTTTCAGCATTTATTTTATCAGAATTTTTAGATTTAGTATGATTAAGATTTACTCAAAAGATTTGAGATAGTTTTCTGCATATATTATGATTTTTCATCTATATTTTTCTATTTTGAGATTCAGATCTATAAAAGGCAGTCAGGGTTAGCTGAAGACTACTTGTAGTTTGGAGCATTGTGTGACGTTTCGGGAACTAGATTTCGGGGTGTTACATACTACTTACGAATCTACTATCTCAAAGTGCTTTTTATCAGGAATACTTTGTTCTTCCATCTTTTTTTGGAGTGGCTGGGGAGACTGCTTGTGAATATGTCTCCAGTGATTTAATCACAGAACTATCTTTCATTTGGATAGCAAGATTCTTATTAGTTGAGGAGTATTCTTCTTTAAATATTTGTTTAAGAGATATCATTCTGGGTAAACTGGTAATAGATTCTTTTGATAGTAGGGGAATGGTAGGTTTTGGTAGGGATGAAATTTTGCCCGGACTGAAAATCTATTTTTTTGACTTTTTCCTTCTGGTCGAAAAGGCTAAAAATGAGGCCTCAACCTTTATCCTGGTGTTCTAGGTCTCATAATGTTCCTAAAGAAAAATTTTTGTTAAAATATTTTGGGAGGGAATTTATCCCTAAATTGTTGACATATTTTATAAAACAGTTTTGGTTGTTTTTCAAATTTAATAACTCATACCAATTTTAAAAAAATATAATTTACAAATTTTTTGATAACCAATAATACTATAAAATTTTCTTTTGAAAGAAGATTAGTTTTTCTCTAATCCCCATTGGATAGAATTTTTCTCTAAAGATAGTTTGATCTTTCATAAAATCACTTTCTTCTTTTGATATACTGTTTAGATAGGGGGAAAAAATCCCTTTTTTGCTAAAATAGTTCTGTGGATGCCATCTAGCTCAGAATATAAGATTTTATTTGAGTTATAAAAGGAAGACCTAACATTATCTATTTATTAATATCTCTAGTACAAAATCATTAGTAAAACAAACTCCATGGTTGCAAATATGTGCTTTGGGGAGTTTATAATTTATTTTTAATTTTTCTCTTGTTGTGGAGAATAAGTGTGTAGTACCTTTGTTTAGGTACTCTATTGGAATTTACCCTTCTATAATTCATTTTTCATCAACACATATATCAAATAATGCAATCTTATGAATCATATAATCTTTATTGATAACTATAGTAATTGGTATATGGTAACTTTGTCGTTTAACTATAGTAATTGTATTAATTCCTGATTTGGTTACAAGGTTCATTGATATTCCTGGTATAGTAGATGCTATCACACATACAATCATACTCAATTTGATGGAATTGTTTAATCTTAAAGGGGATCTATTTCTATAGACTCTATTTCTTTATTGTCACTTTTTACTCCTGACGTCTCACCAAGCTCATCATGATGTGATTTGTAGGAGGGTGCGGATAACTAGGCTAACTAATCGGTCATAGAATAAATTTATTGTAGGTAATGAATCTATTCTTTTTTGTGCGTGGTTATTTCTTAAATTTTTGTAAGATGTATCCATTAATTTATTTGGTTTATTATTTTATCCTGTAGTAACTGCAGAGTTACAAATTTCTGTATAATAATTTATTCTATCTGTACTGTAGTATATGTCTAATTCTAGATTTTCTATGTTATTTATTATCTTGTGTTGTTCTTCTCGTAGTGAGTTTTTTATATTATGTAAACTATCACATGTACTTTTTTCCAAACTTTCTAAGGATTTTTCTATCCATATTAACTTTTCTTTTAGATCTTCCATTATTTTTCTAATTCGGTTTCTATAATTAATTTCGTTATTTAGATTATCTTGGTTTTCTCTAGTTTTTCTAATATATTCTAACATCCACAATCTTGATCTGAATAATATCCTTCTGGGTAAATGTCATCGTATATCTGTTCTAACGCATTTATTGTTTCGATTTCGTAGTTTATTACTTGTTCTAATATTATTTTCTTAATATCTATAATTTTTATATCTTTAAGTATATATAAGATTAAAACTTTAAGGTAGTCTAAATGATCTATTTTCTAAAATTGATATTTTATAGTTATTTGTTTTAGCCTTAGTAGTTCTTGAATATTTTTATTTTCCATGTATTTGTCTATATTTATTTTTATCTGTTTTTCTAGTAACTGTATATTTCGCATATCTTTAAAGATTCTACGTGATTTTAACATAATAAATATTTATAAGAGTAGCTAGATAGACATGGTATATAATTTACTCTAGTCATGTAATATTCTCCAAATGCTTTTTCTAGTATAATTTTTCTTCTATCTGCAACATTTATATCTCTAAGTGCATACAAAATAAGTATCTTAAATTTATCTACCATGACATCAGATAAATTGTTATTCATTATCATAAAATTGCTTTTTTCAAAATATTCCCTTCAACCATGTACATAATAAAATATAGTCATCTCAGATTACAATATACTAGATTATTCTTAAATAACATGTTCTTCGGTCACTATTAGCATGGTAATTTGGATACTTTTTCCCTTAAACAGCGCCTCGACTTTGGTTACTCCCCGCCACGGCTTCTTGCCTCATTGGTTTCACCTTTAGGATTACATAGTCCTTAGGGATTTTTCTCCGTTTCCACTTTGCTAATAAACTTCTTAACATATTATTTTTCGAATAATTCTACTATAAAGTAACTAATATGATTTTATTTTATCATATCATGATTGTCGGGAATTATGAATTTAGCTATTCATAATCATAAATAGATATACCTGTTCCGGTAGCTTTGATATTTCTGAGGTTTGTTGCTCCATAGCTTTTTCCATTGCAGTGTATATATTTAATTAACTGGGCTAAATATTTTTGAATGGAGAGAATTTTGGCTTGAATGTGTGAAGGCTTGCCCTCTGCAATGCCTTCTTCTCTTTTATTTATAGAAAAGAATACATTTGTGTACATTTGTGTACACGTTTTTCTCATTTCTACAAAAAGTCAAAAAAGCCTTAATGGCTAAAGAAAAAAACACAAAAAACAAACAAAGAAAAGACTTAAAAGTCTTCTACTCTATAAAGCCTACCTAAGCCTATAAAGCTAATAATTCAAACTTTACATTAAATGCTACCAATCTACCAACTACTTTTTTAATTTCTATCTTATCTTTTACGTAAACTATCTAAAGACTAAAGACTTATACAAATTTATACAATATATTAAATATCTTGTCTTCCGTTTGTTTTGTCATATCTGTTGTATCTTCATCATTGCTCTGGTCTTATCTTTCCAGCTGGTGTTCTTATCTTTTTTTATTCTAGTTGAACTGCTGGGACATCATTATCTCCTCCATTACATTTTGAACATTTATGATCTGGATATTTATGTCCAATAGTCTTGCAATATCTGGTTAATAATTTTTCCAAAATAAATTTTTCTCTGATAGCTCTGGCGATAGGTTCTGTTTCTGGTTTAAGCAACGTGATAATCCATTGCCTAATAGTTTCCATATCTGTTTCTCGTAACTCTTTTGAATTTGAATATATAAGTACATGATTTCTTGAATAGTAGCTCCATATAGGATTTTGGTTGCAATATGTATTTGCTAGCTCTTGCAAAATTGTAGATAGTCCGATAATCCTTTTGTTCGCATTAAATTTTGGTATCTCGATTCTAGGTATCTCTGGCTGTGAAATAATATCTTGTGGTATAATCATATCTCGTGTCATTCCTATCTTTACAACTTGTATAGGTTTTTTAACTTCATCATATAATATCTCTGCTGGTGCCGTGTAAATTTTATAAAAAACAAGGTACCTTTGGTTATTCTTTTAAAAGTGATAAATGCGTCATATATCTCTGGTATAGTGGATATCTCAGTTCCGTCCGTGGTATATGCAGTACTAAGTAGTCCATATTCGTAGCAAGTTTTAACTAAACTTGGTTTGGTTTTTGGTAAGGCAATTAATTTATTATATCCGATTAATCTTTGGGTTATATAGTTTGTATCTGGTTCTTGGATATTTGTAGCTTTAGGGTTGCTATTTAAAAAGGTTTGTACATTGTAGATATTTTCTATGTATGTACGGGCTGTGTAGTTGTAAGTCTTTTTGTCTTGGTTTAGACTATCTCGGTATGTGGTAACTTATGGGGGTATAAACATGGGATCTTTTGATGTATTAGGTGTATATGGTTTATCAAAGAGCTTGTTTAGGTTCATATTTTGTCTAACTCCTCTGCTTGTACCTACAGAAGTAGATTGATAAACGTTATGGGTTTTATGGAGTATCCCAACGTCTCCTTCTAGCTCTGGAATTTTATTGTCTTCCGATCGACATTGCTCTGCGCATTGCTGAGTTAGCTGATTCATAGCTATAGACTTCAGTTTATCTTCACTAGTCTTTAGCTTTAGCTTTTCTATCTCAGTACCCATACTGTCCATTTTCAATGAAAGCGTAGTTAGGGCGTTGAGTATCTTTTCATGTTTATTTTCTTCTATCATTTCAGTCTGTGTAGCTTTGTCTTGATATGTAATCTGCAATAAAATTCTTGTTAGTACTAATTACTTCTATTATAAATGTGAAATTTAATATATTTAAAACTAGTCTCCGAATCTCTTTTGTTGTAACTGAATTTTGTATTTTCTTTGTTAGCCACCAGCGTACCTGTGTATTATCTGTTCGCACAATAAATTTGTTATATACAATATATGGCTCGAATGCTAAAAAACATTTATATAATGAACATAATTCTTTTCTATTTATTTCCCATTTTATTTCTGTCTCGTTGAACGTACCTGAGTAGTATCTACAATGGTGTTCAATTTTTTCTGCCTCATATCTATATTTAAGTACTCCTCCGTAACTATATTCACTGGCATCTGCTTCTACTATATATGTAAATTTTCTATTTTCATCTAGAAATTGCAATTTTGGTAATTCCTTGCAAAGTAATTTTATTTTTTGAACTTGTTTTTTATCTTCTTCGTTATAGTTATATTCTATATCCTTTTTTAATTTTTTCTGTAGTGGTTTTAGATTTTCTGCTAATTTTGGAATATATTCTCTTACTTGGTTTACTAATCCTAAAAATGATTGTAATTTCTTTTTTGTATCTAATTCTTCTTTCGAATTTATTATTTTTTTACTATATGTTGTTGCATTTTTACTCCACTTTTATCTATTTGTATTCCTAAAAATTCTATCTGATTTTTCATAATTTCAGCTTTCTTTTCACTTAGACTTATTCCTGTTTTTTCTATTATATCTGTAAATTGTTCCAATAATTTTATATGTTCTTCTTTAGTTTTTGTATATAATAATATATCATCTATGTATACTATGCAATTGGGTAATTGTTTAAAATAATTGTCCATAAAATGTTGATATCTACCTGGTGCATTTTTATATCCAAATGGTAATACATTCTACTCATAAAATCCTTGTGGTACCGTAAATGCGGTTAATTCTTTAGATTCTTCTTCTAACTTTAGATGGTAAAATACTGACTTACAATCGAAATTACTAAATAATTATATCCTTGGATTTGTCTTATTTTTAATATCTTATTTGGTATTGGATAATTATATGTTATAGTTTTTGCATTTAAATTTCTATAATCAATAACCATCCTAGTTTTTCCTCTTTTTTTGTTCACTATGTTTATTTACTATAAATACTGGACTATTATGTTTGCTATTACTTTTTTGTATATATTGTTGTTCTAATAATTCATCTATATGCATTTTAAATTCTTTTAAATCGTCAAAATTATATGTTAATGGTTTTTGGGTTATTATGCTATTTTGGTCTATTAATTCAATTTTTATGGTAGTTTTATGTTTTCCCCATCCTTTTAATAGATCTTCACTATATAATTGTTCTAATTTTTTCTTAACTATTTCTATCTTATTTATTGAAAATATAGTTATTTCTGTTTTATTTATCGAGAATACTACTAGTTCTATTGTATCTTCAGTGGATTTTATACTTTCTAACTTTTGTGTAATTTTTTCACTTTCTTTTATCCAATCAGTTTTCTTTCTTATTTTATTATTAACTCTTTTTGCTCTTACTTTTTGTTTACACGATGTTGTAAACCACCAATCGTTTCTAGTTATTATGTGTGGGTATAATTTATCTAAAAATGGCATTCCTAAAAGTATATCTTTTGACGTTAGTTCATAATTATAAATTTCTTCTATTGTCAATATCTTATCCCATATTTGTGCTTTTACATTCCCAGCTTTATAAGTAATTAAGCTTCCTTCATTATTAAATCCTTTAACTACTATTGGTATTTTTAATTTATCCCATTTACTTTCTGGTAAGCAATTATATCTACATAAATTAGCTTCTGCTCCTGTATCTATCATAGGCGTATAATATCTACTGTAATATCCTTCCACTGCTATCTTCATTAATACATATATCTTCATTTTATGTTAAGGCTCTTTTTAAGAATAATTTCTCTCTATTATATGTTATAGTTAATTGTGTATGTTCTATATTATATGGTTTTACTTGTTCTAACCATTTTATTCCTAATATTATATCTGCTTTTTGCATTTCTTCTTTTACTTCAAATTCTATTTTTATTTTTCTAACTCCAATTGTTATTTCTTTTTCTGCTATATTTTTACTATTTATTAAACTTTTTGGTAGGTCTGGGCATATATCATTATCAATTTTTATTTCTTCATCTTTTACTAGATATTTTGCTATATAATTTTCTTCTTATCCTGTATTTAAGAGTATTAAATATTCTTTTTCATTTATTTTTCCTGTTATGTAATATTGATTTAGATTACTTATTGAATTTGTTTCATAACTTGTTCTTTCTGATGAGCTTGATGATTCTGGTTTTTCATTAGCTATTCTTTTTGTTATACTTATTCTATCATTTACTATTTCAAAATTTTCTTCTATATCTATGTCTCTATAGCTATAATCATTATAATCTATTATTTTTACAATTTGTTCAAATGGGCTATCTATTTGTATCTTGTTAATCTTATTTTTCCCTGTTATTTTATGTTTTGTTGTTAATACATATAAATTTTTATATCTTGCTGTAAATAGTTTACTTCCTGGGGTTAATTCTATACCTGATATCTTCCAATATAATACTAGTGATTTATCTATATTTCTATCTGTTACCTCTACTGAATAATTTGCACTTATTATAAATTTAAATTTTAAGTATATTAAATTTTCTTTTACGGCAGTTATTATGCTTTTTTCTATAGGTTTTATAATTTTATCATTTGCTAAATATAATTCTATCGGTGTATCTATTCCTTCTCTAAAACATGCTTTTATTAATATTTCTGTACCTTCAAGGTGTACATATTTTATTGGATCTCCTTTACTTTTTATATCATTTATTTCTTTATTAATTATTCTTTTTGTTACTAGTGGTATACTAGCTTTACCTTTTGCATAACTACAGTCTATTACATGTTCTTTCTGGCATACTACGTAATATTCATCTTTTTTCCTAGTAAACATATTTTTTATTGTTGGTATTTTAAATATTTTTTCTACACTTAAATCTAACTCTTTTCCTTTTATTTTATCAAATATATTACTGTCAAATATTATTTTTTGTTCTGTTCCTTCATTATTTAAATATTCTTCCTTTGTTATTATTTTTATATCTTCTTCAGTCATTTGATTCATCTATTTCACTATCTATTTCAGTATCTGTTTCATTTTCTGAAATTTCATATATACTATCTTCACTTTCTAATTCATAATCTATGTAATCTATTTGCATATATTCTGTATTATCTATTTTTATTTCTGATATTTGTTTATTTTTTGGATTTTTAGGTAATTTACAATCTCTAGCTAAATGTCCTAACTTTCCACAATTATAACATGTACATTCTTTTATAGATTTGTTCTTTCTATATGGTCTCTTATTTTTGTAATTTTTTACATAATATCTTTTTCTTTGTTTCTTGTATTTATATTTTGATTTTTTATATTTCTTATATTTCTTATGTCTTTTTCTTTTCTTATAATATCTTTCTTCGCATCCAAATTGGGGTGCTATTTTATTTTTGCAACATGCTAAATTTCTTATTAATGTTTTTTCCATTTTTAATTCTTCTCTATATTTTTCACATAAATTTCTATACCATTGTTGTAAGAATTTTATTCTAGCTCCTAACGTATCTACTATTTTTGCTTCTTCCCAACTTTTTATTATCTTTGAACTAAATGGTTCGGGTAATTTATTAAAATATAATTTTCTTATTTCTTTACTTTCTTCTATATTAATGCTCCTTTATAATAATATTCTTTAAATGCGCAAGTATATTCGTCTATATAACACATATTACATATTGTTAATTTTATCATTAAATTCCTATTTGTATCTTTTTCTTCATCTTGTTCTTCTTCTATTGTTTTCATACTACCAAATTCATCTTTTATAGCTGTTTCATATTTTTTTAATAGTTCTATAGGTGTTAGTTTAGTTGTTGTTGATGATGTTCCTTCCATAGGTTTATTAGTTCTTAATACTTTCTTACTATTTTCGGTTAAGTTTTAAAACCATAGTTTTACTGATCATATTAATGTTTTTTCTATATATTCTGGTGCATTTGTTATGTTTATATTATTATCTAATAGTTGTTTTGTCATATATCCTATCCATAATTGTATTGTTTTTTCTGTATCTATTACACAGTCTAGATCTAAAAAGTTATAATTTTTATTAACTATTTGTTTTGGTGTCCATTTGTCATATTTATTATATTTTTTAAATTTATTTTTATAATATATCGGTTTTCTTATTTCTGTTGTATTAGGTATTATGGTTTCATCTTCTTTTTTATCAAGAGTATTTATTTCTGTGTTGGTATTTTCTAAGTTTTCGCCATTAATTATTTCTTGTTTTTTGTTAATGTCTAAATTTTTTATATTTGTTAAAATTTCTGTATATGTTTCACTATCTTCTGAGTAATAATTATCTGACTCTTCAACCTCTATATTATTTATTTCTAATTTTTCTTTAAATTGATTTATCTCGTTTATTAATTTTTGTTCTTTATCTTTTTCTTATTTTTCTAACATTAGATATAAATGTTCACCTATTTTCTTATATCTTCTTCCTAGATTCGAAAATACTATTTTTATTTTTGATCCTTCGTGATTTTCATATATTTTTTCATCTATTATAAATTCCTCTTTGTTCATTTTATTGTGAATAGTTCATGTTGGTATATATATTCTAAACTATCTATTTGTGATTCTAATTTTGATATTTCATCTTTTTGGTTATTTATTGAGTTTTTACTAACTCCGGCAAATATATTATAATGTAGTCTTTCTTTTCTTAATTTTAATTCTTTACATTCTTCAGAGATAAATTGTTTTAATTCTTTGTATTTTTGCTCTTTATTCATGTAAATTATATTTATAATATCTTGGTGGATATCTAAATCTAATTTTATCATAATTATCATAATTTTATCTAAATCTAATTTTATCATAATTTTATCAAATATTGCATCTGACCTAATCATGCATAGAGAGTCTTTTACCCCTAGCATTTCACTAGTAGTGGGACTAACTGCTTTTTTAGTTTTCAAAATGGTTGATTCATATTCCACTTTGGGAATTGTTTCTGAGAAATCTACTCCTTTTAATTTTCGTCCAATATCTTCTTATGTTACTTCCCTTTGTTCTACAGATTTGGAGATTGAAGGTTTAGAAAAGGACATTCTTTTAGTTGAAGATGCTTGATTAAAGGATTGTGATCTTAGAAATTGTAAATCTATAGATCCATCTGGATATTGTACTATTTTTCAATATTTGAATTTTCTTCTTCTATTTCTGACTCCGTTATGAAGTCGAAATGCCAATTATCTTTTATTAATACATCATCCTATTTTATCATTTTTGGGACAAAGGTATTATTATGAATATGGTTAGCTTCCATAAGCATGGTAGCTCCTTTATTACTAACTATTTTAGCCTTAGGGGCTAAGGTTGTTTTTATCAATCTATAATATATTCTATATATTATTGCTCTTTCTCCTGTATTTACCTTACTATTCATGTTTTTTTGTTTTATTATTTAAAATTAATGTATTAATATCTATAGAAAAATTAAGATAAGAATTAAAGATTACTGGGCCATTAGCGAGAATACTTTGTAATACGGCTAATAATGAATCATCCAAATTTAATAACCTATTATCTCTTAAAAGTAGACATATACGAACATCTAAACCTAATCTATATAATGGTTTAACTACTATTTGAACAAGACCTATGAGAAGGAACTTGTAATTTTTTCTATATCTGTAAATATCTTCAGCTGCTAATAATTTAATAGTCTTAATATTTCTATTAGTTGCAGCAGTAGATTCCGAAGTTTTAATATTAAACTTTTTTACAAAATCAAAGGGTCAGTTTTATAGACTCTATTAAAACTTTCTTTTGGAATATTCCAATTTTTTAAATCAATTTCTATTTTAGCAATTTTACAAGAGATAGCAGAAATATTAACACTATTTATTACATTTTGGTTGGTTGGAGTATTCATTAGGATTTTTTGTAGATGAGAAAGAAAATACTATTCTTGTACCAAAATCTACTTTAGATGTTACTTCCTATAGGCTTGGTGATGGGAATATCCACCGGGTTCGGCTCTATTTTTCACCATACTCAGAGCTAATCCAACGTAAAATTCCAGGTTGGCCAACGTCTAAACCGCTATTAAATGGCTACCCAACTTAATTAATAAAACTAAGAACATAGAGGACGAACAACAATAATTACTAACCAGAATTTCCATCCCTACCAAAACCTACCATTCCGCTACTATCAAAAGAATTTATTACCAGTTTATTCTAAATGCAACCTCTTAAACAAATATTTAAAGAAGAATACTCCTCAGCCAATAAGAATATTGATATCCAAACAAACGATAGTTATTTGATTAAACCACTGGAAGCATATTTACAAGCAGTCTCCACATCCACTCCACAAAAGAAGGAAGAACAAAGTATTCCTGATAAAAAGCAATTTGATATAGTAGATTTGTTGGTAGTGATAAAAATGACACTTGATAAAAAATATGAAGGATTTCGAGTACCAGAGTTGTTAAAACCTTGTTATAAAAATTGGGATTATGTGGACACAGGTGATCCCCTCAAAACCCAAAGGTATTATGAGTTCATATTAACAGATACTGATTCATTGCAAATTAAGCATAAGTTAGTAGATATAAATGATCCCAACAGTATTCAATATTCAAAGTTTACAATCAAAAGGATATTAAGCCCATTTGAATGGTATGTAGATCACCTACATACACCCATTTATCTATCAAGAAATTACCTACCTCAAACCTATAATTGAAACGATTATAAGGTGGCCTGGTACAACATTATGTATGTCAGGCCTAACCTCACTCTTGGTTTGTGAAATATTTAGAGCAGATGAAGACTGCTATAATTCCCTGATGGTTCTATGACTGGTGGAATCAGTTTGGACAAAATAAATAGGTATGGTCAACACAATTTCAAAAGCAATCTGAAAAGTTCTAGGTAGAGAAGAATATTTCCACACTACCGAAGAATGTTAAATGGTTTAAATTTTGTAATGCTAAAGGAATTTCAAATATTATCTATTGGTCCTTTGATATTTATGAAATTGAATGGAACAAATACTTAAGCAAAACCATCAAGATCGAAGGATGGAGTCCAATGAAGAATCCAACAACAAATTCATCCTCATAGAAGGAATCACACCTCTACAAGGAAGAATTAACAAGAAGACTCAATGAAGCCTTGTCCAATCTAGATAATGAGAATCATTCAAAATGGATAATGGAGTTATTAGATACTGTATCCACAAGGGATAGGACAGGCATACCTTCTCAATTGAAAGAAAGATGCCCGCACCCTACCAAAGTTTGAAAAGCTACATAATGCACCATACAAACAAAATGAAGACTAGAAAACAAATGGCAAAATATTCAAGGAAGAAAAAGCTAAAATCTTCTCAAAGTCATCAAAAACACAGGTTCAAGATAAAGATGAAAAGATAGTCAGATACACGTGCAAAAAAGATGAATAGTCATCAGCTACTCCTAGAAAGGCGTAGAATAAATGGCTTGTATTACTGTATGGACAAATGTAAAATTGTCAATACCCAAAAATAAGGGTCATGATGGCACTAGTTACGGCATATGTTGACAAGTAAGACTATCACCCAAAATGATACGAAAAGAGGAAAAGACAAAACATCCCAAGATGAGGCTTCTGAAACAAAGACAAACCATCTAACTAATCATAACAATGCGGAAAGAACTTATCCAAAATACCTATCATGCCCAAAACTAGGTTTCAATTGAGTAAGAACTACCAATACAATCCAAGAGTCAAATACATTAGAAAAATAACCCTAAAGGAATAATATCTATCTCTGAATACTAATAAACACATAACTATTATACAAAGATAGAGGTGAACTTCAGACGCATAAATGTTCAACCGTTACCTTGGAAGCTCCAAATATTGCCTGATCCAATCAAGATGAGGCGTACTTGATCTAGGACCTGCACCAAAAGGGCGTTGTAGGCATGAGTACAGTTCACTTGTACTCAGTAGGCATCATAGGCCAACCAAGCAAAGTAGCAAATAAAGCATAAGAAATATTCACTATGGGAATGCCACCTGCAATTAGAAAATATCCCATACCACTTGCACAAACAATTTTAATATACATCATATATATTTCAATATCACACCAAGATAGAAAAATATTATATCACATAAAAGAAGAACAAGGGGGAATATGCATATGCAAGATTATCAAATACAAGTAAAAAAAGATACGATAAACATATAGATGACAAGTCAATATGGCAATACAATATAACATAACACAATAAATTAAGTTCAATGTATATAATAATGAAGATGATGCACGATGTCATTGCACAACCTCTGAGATCATCGCAAAATCCCCATATACACCTAGGAGGCAATCCTCCCAGTGCAGGACCCATGGGGGGTTCGTGAACCCATATACAATCCACATATCTCATATCTCTGTTATGGCACATCCCTTAAAAGGGTTTTGTAAGGTGTTACAATATTTCCTTCCTGGCACATCTCTCAGGGAGGGTTTTAACAAGGTATTGCCAGTGTTTCTTAGATGTTACATGGTGGTACAAATATTTTATGAATGAGTATGATATGAGAATGTAATGCTCACAACCAATCACAATGAGTATTTTCACAACTAACCATAGTGATATATTTCCACAACCATGTGAGCCAATATCCATTCATTATTTCAGTTTAATCCATGAATTTCCATGATGAGGGGTGAATTTACTACTTATTTGCACTAAATATTCGTGCACACTACTATGATTTGAATGCAAAAGTGAGACATATTTGGGGTTTAATGTACTAATCCCCATATTTTGTAGGTGTAAAAGTGCTGAGAAGTAAAGAAGCAAACTTGAGCAGAAAATATTCAAAAAGTAAATTGAAGTGCAAGAGCTGGACAAGCTAAAGCAGGATTAGGATCGAGCCCTTAGTTATCGCGATCCCAAGCGTTGTCCTATGATTATGCTGATTCAAGCTAGTTAAATAACTGCAATCACGATGGACTAACTACGATTGTGGTAAGTGCGATCGCTACCAATCTTCTGTGATCACGTGAGGGCGGAAAATGGACCAAGGGCAGAAACATCATTCTAAACAACTGACCCCAAATCCTATTTAAGGCTCAAAACCCCTTTATTCTAATGGAATTATTCCATAACCCTACCTCTCATTATTAGTTTAGGATTATTGTAATTTCTTGGAGCTTGGTGCTTAAATTTACACTAATTTGAGACAAGATTAAATTGGAGAAACTTGAAGTATAGATTTGGATTTGTCTATTGAAGATTCATTTGAGTCTAACGTGTGGTTTATCCTCTCTTTATTTTCTTATGAATAACTTTGATGAACATCTTGGTGTAATTGTTTTCATTATCCTTATAATTTTCTAGATCTACCTTTTTGGATTATGCTAGATTAGGGTGTAAATATGTGTGAGATGTGATTTATTTGTGTATATTTTAGTTTGTTGACGATGGGTTCTATTATTACTTGATTAAATTGGTTGGGATTTGTGGGTGAAATCCCATAAATACCCACATGGGTTTGATAGGTGAAAACTCCAAGCTCTAGAAAGCTCATAACCATCTTCAAAAAAAGGGTTTTGGGTGAACTTTAGGAATCCACATCATCCTTGAAAGAGAGATGTGGAAACCAAAGCAAAGGTAGACAATTCTTTGTGTAGTTTGCTAATCTATCACCATATTAGACATAAGGGTGGTTGAGAAGTTAACTATACCATGGGTATCATCCTAGAAATTGGGATACCAAATTAAGATATTGGGTAGTATTAATTGACACACTCGTTAGGTACTCAAAAGGGTCAATGAGTGATATCTTTGAGGTTTTGTTGAAAATCTAGCCTCAAAGACTTTAAACCTAGCCCACCACATCATCAACGATTAGAATTTGCATCAAATTATCATCAACAATTAGAATTTGCATCAAATTATCATGTTCCCATGCATATATTGCCCCTAGGAAAGCATAGTCTCAAGATCCAATTTTAATTGATTATACTCTAATTATTGTTAAGTCTCAAATTAGTCCCTTAAAAGCCCAAAAATTACTTTCACATTAGCAAACATTGAAAACCCCCAAAACCATCTTTTACCATAGGTTTGAATCTAGCAAGAAACTACTATTTTGGACTTAATAAATTGCTGCTCACATTGGTCCTCATGGATTTGGCCCCAACTCTAAAGTTGGGTAAATATATTGATGACCACCGCCTTGCACTTCAATTGATGTATAAGTTGAGCGTTATCATTCCACATGTCTTATAGTCTAAATAAATTATGAATATAATCACAGTATACCAATGGTACCATATTAAGTATCTTAACGACACCATACAATTATTAACATGTATTCAAGGCTATTAATATCACATAGGACCCCACACGGTCACACATATTACATAATAACTCAATTTTGATAATTACATCATATATATGCCCATACACGGGCACAACACATAAATAGTCATTTTTCATGATTAGTTCCCACCTCAAAAGAGTTAAGCCATAACCTACCTCAAAAGCCAAAACTGGTCTGCTTCACTTTGAACCCACACCTTTAATTTTAACAAACAATATTGAACTCTACTAAAAAGATCAAAAATGAAATCTATGCATCAAAACAAAACCAATGACACCCATATTGAGTTCTTTTTGTTCAGGATCAAAACGGATCCCCAAAATGAGTTTCCAAAAAAGAATAGCAAAATCAGAAATTTACTTCAAAAATATGTTCCCCATATTTTTAAGAACCTATAGCTAAAAACTCAAGTTAAATTGAGTAAAAAATGAGGTTCAAATTGAAGGAAAACTATTTTTGAGCTTTACTAGGTAAAATCTTTGAAATATAGGTTAAAATAAAGTATTGAAGTTGTTTTGAAGGTTAAATTAATGAAAATTAGTAATTGTAAGATAAAAATATAATTCACCTGAAAAGGAGTGAATTTGGACTTTAAAATCAAGCTCTAAAATTTTTGAGGTTTTGAGAAATTTATCAAGAAATTACTAAGAAAATGGTGAATTCTTACCATAAATCCGTAATAAAATCAAGAAATAGGTGTTAATCAGATTCCCAATCTCCCACAAGATTCACTTTAAACTCCGATACTATTTTAGGGTTTAACTCCCAAAAATGATCCAAAAAGAGTGAAAAATCTGCTATATAGCAGATTTTTCTGCAATATCAAATTTTTTTGTTCAATCGGACTTCGGCGGGGTGCCCAGGATTTGTTTGGAGTATGATACATGCAAACAAACTATGAAACCATACTAAATTCGACATTCCAAATGCGATGACAATATCATATTTTCAAAAAACCATCATTTTCACAAAGTTGACCCCCGAAAACAAAAATCATAATTTTCCAAACTAAGGGTCGAAATGAGATTTAAAAGCCTTAAAATCATACCAAATATACTAACACCCTAGAATCGATATTCCGAGTCTTTTGGAAAAGTTAAATTTTTTATCTGAGGTCATTTCGATCTAATGTGGGTCCCACACTCATATTTTTATTTTTTCAACTTTCCGACCAATAGATCAAAATGAGCTCGGGAGCACCGAGACCCGAACCAAAGGTTTACCTAGAGTAAAATTGATATTCTGGAGTTGCTGGCATAGTCTGTTCATCCATCCATCTCAAGGATCAAAAGATATCCATATAAGGCTAAAATAAGGTTTCCAAAGTCATAAAAAACCACAATATTGCATAAATGATACCAAAATGCATCAAAAATCATGCTAATCACTCCCACACCCAAAAAAATACCATAATGCAAATACGGGAATTGGTAAAATAGTCAAATCACACAAAATCATAAATTTCCCAAATTTCATCATATTTTTTTGTCGTTCAAAAAATAGATAGTGTTTGTTAAATAATAGTCAGCACTTCTGAGGCCTATTTAAGGCTTTCAACTTGTACTAGTAGAGAGCATTCTAAAGTTTTCCCTACTCAGAAGAACTCTCTACCATCTCCCATACTTCCTATCTCCCTCTGTAATCTCTCTCTCATTTCCCTAATCAATAAAAAGCTTTTTTAAGTACAATTTTCTCTCTTTCTCTACTGTTTTAATTAATTTTGCTTTGCATTTATTTTTTTCTAATTTTTTTGTTTTAAAGTTTAATTTGAAAGTTTAAATACTTTTAAATATTAAATTATTTTAAACTATTATGTTTCTCTCCGTTTTTCCAATCCGTCCCCTAAACGGTGTCAAAACTTTTTTGTCGGGGAGGGAGTGTGAGTTTGAGTAGGATTGGCTAGAGCATTTCACTATCCTAGAGCTGGTAAAATTTAGGGTTACTTTTGGGTTAATTATTTTTCTGGTTAGTAATTACTATTGTTCGTCCTCTTTGTTCTTAGTTTTATTCCTTAAGTTGGGTAGCCGTTTAGTAGCGGTTTAGACATTGGCAAGCCTAGAATTTTTCGTTGGATTAGCTCTGAGTATGGTGAAAAATAGAGTCGGACCCAGAGGGTGTTCCCATAGCCAATCCGATAGGAATAAAATAAAGGAATTTTAGAAGAAGTAAATTAGTAATTACTACACTCAAAAATAATTATTTGTAACGCCCCAGGAGTACACCCTGGATGCCACACGATGCTTACGGTCACAAGTGACCACAAGCTAACCCATGAGCTAGTACCTGTGTGAGCACTGAATAATAATAACAAAATAAACATATACGGGATACCTGAATACACCATAAGGTTTTAAATATTAAAGCATTTCAGGGTCATAAATATGAAAACAACTGCCTAAAAGCTGATAAAAATAATGACACACTTACTGACTGTCTGAAGTGTTCGAAAGCCTCTAAAACTGACTGAATAAGAGTTGATGGGACAAGCCCCAACTAAATCCAACTAACTAATGAACAAAAAGAATGGAAATAAACATAATCGGTCCTCAAAATATGAGGACTCATCATGGTTGCTGCTAATGTGCTGGAATCTCTTAGTACGGTCGGCAACCTGAGCATTCAAACCTATTATATGAGACATTATAGCATGAGAAATGAGTATGCGGTCAGTACTTTGAATGTACTGGAATGCTAAATGAGATTAGGCTGACATGCATGGGTTATGTGCATGAAGTAAAGACTGACTGAATATCATAGGATAACTGAATAACTACCATAAATGCGTGAATACTGTAAAATCTGAGAATGCATGGCCAAGCATAAAACATGATTCTACAAATAGTCTATAAACTGAAGTATTGGAATCTGATAACTACATAATTGATAGCTATTTGCAATGGTCAATGCAAACCTGAACTGAAGTATACTGAATACTGAATGGAGACTGTGGGAGGTATCATCTAACTGACATTCCCTGCTCTGAACTTTTTGGGGTTCAACCTATAACCCCAGTTGAAAGGGTATAAAAAACAAGTCATGGGTACTAACAATGGCTATGTAGATCCACTAAGCTACTGAAATACTCGGATGTCAAGCCTAAACTGACGGGTTACACATGGGCAGAGTCAAGCCTAATCGGATGGGTGACCCCTGGAATGTAGTCAAGCCTAAACTGATGGGTGACTCCTCATTCTACGATGGGTACATAGTTCTGAAACATAGGGGCTGGTACTAACAACTCTTCCTAACTGAAGGGGAAGCCACCATCCCTGCATTCCCTTGGTTCTTAATCCTACTCCCAATTGAAGGACACTAAATTTTGAACCAATCCAAGTTTAAGTATTTATGATGACTGATGGAGCTACTAATGATCATGGTATATTCTAAAATCATTTTGTGGGTACTGAAAACTAAGTAAAACAGGTAAATTTAGGTATTCAAACTCCAGAATTGATAGCAATAATAGAAAGATCATACTAAAATATTGAGGACATGACATGTAGTCAATATTCAACACTCATTCTTTGAGGCATTTCATCAAACACTTGCAATGCATGACTTAAGCATGGGAATAGTTTTAAACATATAGAAGTGACATGCTTTTGATACGAAATCTCCAATTAAGGCTTAAATCAGTGAAAAACACCATTCAAATGTGTAGGGTTTAATAACAACAACAATTTCGTGTAAACATGATATGAAATTTAAAATTTATGAAAATTCATGGACATACTTCATAAAAATATGTAAAGATCATACTTTTAAATTTGAAATTAGGTTCTTGGACACCATGGGTGAAAAGGTCCCACAGATAAATATCTAACATATTTTAGAGCTTTAATCTTGAAAGATAATTGACTTTTCTTGAACGTTCTTGGATTGGGAATTATAATTTCTTAGTTTTCTTGAAAAAGGGCTTGAATCTTGTTCTTAGGAGATGATCTTGAGAGGAAACTCTAATTTTATTTTTCTTATGAGTGGAGAGGATTATGAGTGATGAGAAACTGATATTTGATCACTTAATAGGGTTTAATGCTTGATTTAAGTCATGGGGGTGAGGTTTGAGGTGAGGAAAATACCAAAATACCCCTAAAGAAACCAAAGAAAATTGCAGAAATCTTTAGTTGACGACCAAGGTTGATGGACCGTCACTTAGGTGATGGCTTTTCACCTAAGTCATTACTTTCAGGCTGAAATTTACCCTCTGCTGTCCTAGGCTGACGACTAGAGCTGATGGGTCATCCCTTAGTTGACGGCTCGTCAGCTTAGTCGTCACCTAAGTGATGGCTTATCAGCGTAGTCGTCACTTGGTTGACAGATAGATACCTCAAAGTAAAATTAGCAAAATTTTCTACTCCAATATTGAATTAAGGTGAAACCAATTGCGTTAGAAAGAGGACTCAAAGATATTTCGTTTGGTATATTGTATGACACATTAATCGACATATGCTACAAGATATACTCATTTAAAGTTGACCTTTGTTGGAGCATTTTTCAAAACTCTATCAATAGAAAAGTCCTTAACTCGTCTTTGAGTTAGGAGAATATTATGACCTCGAGAAATACACAAAGATATTCCCATATCATATATTTGATAATCAAAAAAGTATATATATAGAATAATTGGGTTTAAGTCTGTATGCATAGGATCGATGATCTAAATTCTAGCCCAAAAATATGGGGTGTTACATTATAATCTCCCCCTTGAGGACATTCATCCTCGAATAAGACTGGTTTAACTTAGAGTACTGTACTAAGGTAACTGAGTGCATGTACTAAACATACATGAATCTAGACATTATTGAATAACTAAGTCTGGGCATGATACCTGAACTGAACTGGCCTCGTGAATGCATGCACTGAAATGAGAATGGTTATAAGGATGTCATAGAAATGAGAGAGTCAACTTATGAGTATCTATTACCTCCAGCTGGATCTGGTTTCATAAAGAAAAGATGAGAGATTTATGACATGAAAACTCGGGGTGTCTCAACATCTCCCCTATGGAATAGTTCATCCTCCAAATAATACTGACTTGGCTGGAATGCTAAAGAAAAACTGAGATGATGCATAGGACACTTATGAACTGAATCATGACTAAATATCTAGAATCCAAACTTGATGCATAATGCGTGAACTGGGCTGGATTCATAATCCACATGGATACAAACAAAATATCTCCTGAAAGGGATATATTCATGAAACTTTAGATAGTAAAACTAGATCGAAAGACAAAAAAACCATTGAAACTTGGTTGTCCGACTGCTAATCTGAATTATTGGCTATACAGACTAACTCATATTGAAAGCTTATACTTAACTGGGGTATTTCTTCATCACTCTTTCTACGAAGTTCTAATGAATTTAGGGAGAAAAGAATCTTAGGCATGGTCTGAATAAGACACCTGGATAAGAAATTACAACAAGGCTAAAATTCTGTAATATGGAACACAAGCCTACAAAATATCTGATAGGATAGAGCTACTAGGCCTTATGCACTGGAACTACTAAATTTCAAGATTAGACATACTTCTTGAATACACTCTCAACTATATCTTCCACCTTAATAATGCACTTCACCTGAGACTACTGAAAATATTCACTTGGGCATTAATAACTCTACCTATTGAAGTCTAAGCTAGACTAAATTCTCCCACTATGTACAAGCCTACTCGAATCTACGAAATGCACACACAACACTATAATACTAGTCAAAATCATCAATTAAACACACCCTATATTTTCATAACTTCTAATCACATGAATAATTCTTATTTCCCTTTTAATAACTAAATACAACCTCTTACTAGCCATTTACTAATGTGTAATGCATTTATGCACTTACACACAAACATGACATTCAATCCTATCTTTATAACTATAGCCTTGAGTAAAAAAAACATGCAATAATCTTTTCTTAACATGAAACATTTACTCTCTCCCATCTAAGCAATTGCTCATCACTACATTGCTTTATAAGGAGAGGTAACTGAAAGGCTAAAACATGAGGACCTGAAGTATGAATAAACACTATATAGAACTTGACACTTGAGGAATAAAATATCAACATCATGGATTCATCAAGAGACCTAAACTGAGGATATACATGACATAGTCTTAATTTCGCTGATCATTAGTAGTGTAGCATGAGTACTGGAACTAAACATACTGTAAAGCATGAATACATGAGTCATGAGCTACATGACCTGAGTTTGCAGTTCATAAATTCATGGAATATGGTTCAAACTACTAGGTGAAATGGAACTCTTCTTACTAGGAACTGAAAGCATACATGATTTTCTATAAAGTGCATGAATATGAGTTATGATCATATGGCTGATATATAAGGCATGAGTAAATATCGTGATAACTGAAATACAACACTTTGTATTGAGATAAGAATGGGTTAGGCATCTTCCTTCCCTACTGATGTTCTATAATACACTGGCATCACTACTAGAATCTAAGAGCCTAACTTGGTTACTTGTTCTATCATCTCCCCCTTAGCTTAACACCATCATTCTAAGTTTGGGAACCACTTAATCAACACCTCTAAACTGAACTGCTACCACTTTACTCTAGAATATGGGGTATAATAATACACATAATTGGTAAACTCACCTTAAATGACTATTCCCGATAATGTAAAACTTGCTTATAGTACTTTTCTTTAAGAGCTTAGCTTTCTATAGCCCAAACAATCAACATATAAGAACTAACCACTGACTAACTTAGAATTCTCAACTCTTCTTTCTATTATCTCAACCTTGAATGATTCAAACTTATATTTTAACAGATATCATGGATATCCCAAAATCTTTAATTAACCATACTACTTTCATCATAAACTACAAATATCACATCTGTAAACTTATATTCTTTCTACACCATGAGAATTACCACTACACCAACATCAACAACATATAATTTTGAATCACCAAACTTAAATTCCTGCATACATAATTTCAATCCTACATATTCACCTTTTCATACAACTAGCCCCATGAATGCAAGATCTACTAAATTCAGATAACACTATCCCCGCTCTACTACTGCAAAACTCCTGGGTTCATACTTCTTACTCGAGGTTATATGCTATCATAGGATTCTGAGAAGGGATCTGGAGGCACTTCTGACTTTGGATTAGGGCACAATTTTCATGAAAATAATAAAATATTTTCAATCTTTGAAACTGAAAATCACTTGATGAACACTCTCAAGCCTGCATGTAATCCCACATTTATCTTTGGGGACTAACTGAGAAAGCTCTATATGTAGGACTTTGTGCTTCACTGCTTCTGTTACATTGAAAGTAAGGTAGAGTTGACATGAGTAGAGCATAATGAGAATCTACATAAGTTTCTTAGAGAACCTTTCTATATCACGATCTGAGACATGAAAGAAGGGAAATGTTTCCTATCATGTTTTGTAGCCTCTTGTCCATAACTGTGGTGTTCTTCACACATATGCACAAAATTCTAGTTGACACGGATTTCATACTACCGAGGACACTTTTAAAACTTAGGCTCTGATACAAAGTTTGTAATGCCCTGAGAGTACACCCTGGATGCTATACGGTGCTTACGGTCACAAGTGACCACAAGTTAACCTATGAGCTGGTACCTGTGTGAGCACTAAATAATAATAACTAAATAAACATATGCAGAATATCTGAATATGCCATAAGGTTTTAAATATTGAAAATTTTTGAGTAATAAATCTGAAAACAACTATCGAAAAACAACTGACTGAAAGCTGATAAAAATAATGACAAACTAACTGACTATCTAAAGTATCTGAAAGCCTCTAAAACTAACTGAATAAGAGTTGATGGGACAGGCCCCAACTAACTCCAACTAACCACTAAACTGAAAGCATGGAAATAAATATAATCGGTCCTCGAAATATAAGGACACACCATGACTGCTGCTGATATGCTGGAATGTCTAAGTGCAGTTGGACACCTGAGCATCCGAACCTATGATATGAGATATCATAGCACAAGAAAAGAGTATGCGGTCTGTACTTTGAATGTATTGGTATGCTAAATAAGGTTAGGTATAGTGCCCCGACTCTACACACTGGATGCTACATGGTGCTTATGACCCCGAAGGACCACAAGCTAACCTATGAATGATATCTGCTGTGATCATTGAACAATAATACCAAAATAATTGCAGAATAATAGGCTGAAATGCCACATGGTTCAAAACATCTAAAATACTGATAAAATATAACATCTGTAAAATTAAATATTATCTAAAAATCTAGTCTAAAAAATCCTCTAAGTAAATCTATCTGAAAGTGAAGTAGATGGGACAATCCCCCAACTAACTCCATCTACTAAAATACTGCTAAGTTGAAGTACTGAAATGAAAGCATATCCTCGATTGAAGAGGACTCACTGCTAAATCTACTACTGTTGGCTATATCTGGCTAAGCAAGGTCAGGAACCTGAGCGTATGAACCTTTGATATGAAATGTCATAGCGCAGGAAAGTATGTGTCAGTACGTGGGAATATACTGGTATGGTATATTAGGTAAGGTTGAATGCAAAGGTTGATATGCATAAATAATAATTAACTAAATGATATGTAAGAGCTGGATTTGCATACATGGAGGATCTGTTACTACTGAACATAGTATGTATACTGTAACTGAGTGTACTGGAACTGAATCTAATAACTGATAACTGAATATACTGATACTCTGGAATCACTGATAATCTGAATTACTGATAACTGAGTGATTAATATGACAGTCCTGATTCTATAGAACTGAACTGAGTTCTATTATGAAGACTAAAACTAAAACTTAAACTGTGAGAGGTAATTATCTAACCGATATGTCCCAATCTGAACTAATAGGGGTCCAAACTGTAACCCCAATTAAAAGGGTGTCATTACTTTTCCATGGGTAAAGACAAGCTGAAGAGTAACCCTTTACTGGTAGGTTCCTTAAACGAGAATAGTGGTACCCTCTATTGGCAGGTAGAGCACCTCATTAACCCTCAACTGGTAGGTTTGATGCATCAACCTATGCTGGCCTAGAATGTAAGGATTGCTTCTAAGGTCACACCCTCTGCTGGCAGGTGAGCGCCCATCCTTGGGCTCACTTGATGCTGAATCCTAATCCTAACTGATTGACACTAAAATGAATATACTGAAATAGACTAGACTGATACTGAGATTACTAATTTTTCCTAAGTTATGTAACTGATTGAGTCGTACTGAACCCTGTTAGGGACTGAGAGTACTACTGATTGTGACATGACTGGTACTATTCTATAACTGACACTGGCTCTAGGTAAACAGCTAAATTATTGGGTATTAAGTACCCCCAGGAATTGATAGCATGAAAAGTAAAGCAAAGCATAATCTTGAATAATATAACAATGTTCACTTGGTCATAATTCATTCATAGAGACATTTCATCAAACAATTGTAATGCATTAACTTGTACAAGAATGGGGAATACATGTTAACATGCTATAATGACATTGTTTCATTCTCATAGACAATTTATCAAATACATGAGAAACATACTTGGTTCATTAAATCATAAACACTTGGGGTTAATCTTGGATACAATAATCAACTTGCAAATTCATGGATTATAACATGGGGATTACTCAATTCAACATACATACTATACCACTTCATGGAATCTACCATTAATCATGAATTGAAACTTAATAAATGTCAAAACGTGAACACAATCCAATTTAATACATGTCAATCATGAATCATAGATCTTAAATCTTTTAAAAAGTAGGTTCTTTGACTCCATGGGTGGAAGGGACCCATAGATGAACATCTAACATACCTTAATCCATGAGATGCTTAGAGTCCTTGGAGAGATTCTTGGGAATGACCTTGATTCTTGAGAGATAGGGTTTGTTTTCTTGAGAGAGAACTACCTTTTGATTCTGAGGAAAAGTGAATAATAAAGGGTTTTACATGTTTTTAGGGCTTAAATCCCATATCTGGGCGGAATAAAATCATGGGAAAACACTGTTTTAACCTTAGGCGCAACTTTAACTTTTTGTAAAATTTTCCCTATCTGGACCCCTAGTGCGACATGCCACCATCGCGTCAAGCCATTGGAAAATGACAACTGGGAAATTACATGGTGGTGAGATGCGGTGGTATTGCATTTCCACTATGTTTGCAAACTAGAAGTGCACTACGACGCGGTGGAATCTCATTGGTACACTGGAAATTGACAATTACTATTATGACGATGTCTAACGATTGAAACTTAAAATTTCCATGACATCTTATCGAGTTTTCAGATTTAGGTGAATTTTTTATTACTGGAAAGATAAGCGAACTTCCTATGTAATGGAGGGCTCAAATCTAAAAATTACCGAGTATTTTAAAATTTTTATATTGGATAACCCATGTACTGAAGTTTAATATAGACTAGGAAAATATGGGGTATTACATTAGGCTGATATGTATGGAATATGTGCATGAAGTAAAACTGACTGAATGTCATCAAATAACTGAATAACTAACATAAATGCATGAATGCTGTAAAATCTGAGAATGCATGACAAAGCATATAACATAATTTTAAAAATAGTCTATAAACTAAAGTACTAAAATCTAATAACTACATTACTAATTGTTGTATGCTATGGTCAATACAAACAAAAACTGAAGTATACTAACTATTGAATTGAGACTGTGGGAGGTATCATCTAACCGACATGCCCCGCTCTAAGCTGGTTGGGGTTTAACATGTAACCCAGTTGAAAGGGTGTCAGTACCATGCCAAGGGTACTAACAATGGCTATTTGGATCCACTTATCTATTAAAAAATAAGGATATCAAACATAAACTTATGGGTGACACCTAGGTAGAGTCAAGCGTAATCTGATGGGTAACCCTTGGGAGGTAGTTAAGCTTAAACTGATGGATGACTCCTCATCCTATGTTGTCTATGTAGTTCTGGAACACATGGGATGCTACTAACAACTCTACCTAACTGACAAGGAAGCCGCCATCCCTTCATTCACTTGGTTCTAAATCTTACTACCAACTAAAGAACACTGAATTCTGAACAAATCTAAGTTTAACTAATTATGATGACTGATGGAACTGATAATGCTCATGGTATATTCTGAAATCATTCTGTATGTACTGAAAACTAAGTAAAAAAACTAAATTTTGGGTATTCAAACCCTTAGTAATCGATAGAAATAATATCAAGATCATACGAAAACATTAAGGATATGACATGTAGTTAATATTCAAAACTCATTCTTTGAGGTTGTCATCAAACACATGCAATGCATGGCTTAAGCATGGGAATAGCTTTAAACATATAGAAGTAACAAGATTTTGGTACTAAATCACCAATTAAGACTTAAATCAGTGAAAAACACCATTCAAACATGTAGGGTTTCATAACAACAATAGTTTCATGTAAACATGATATAAAATTCAAAATTCATGAAAGTTCATGGACATAATTCATAAAAGTATGTAAAGATTATACTTTTAAACATAAAATTGGGTTCTTGGACTCCATGGGTTAAAAGGGCCTATGGATGAGCATCTAACATAACTTAGAGCTTTAATCTTGAAAGAGAATTGATTTTTTTTAACGTTCTTGGATTGGGAATTATAGTTTCTTGGTTTTCTTGAAGAAGGGATAGAATCTTGTTCTTGGGAGATGATCTTGAGATGAAACCCTAATTTTCTTGGTCTTAAGAGTAGAGAGGACTATGAGTGATGAGAAGCTAATATTTTATAACTTAATAGGTTTTAATACATGATTTAAGTCATGGGAGTGGGATTTGAGGTGAAAACAAAACCAAAATACCCTTAAAGAAACCAAAGAAAATTGCAAAAATCTTTAGTTGATGACTAAGGTTGACTGCCCGTAACTTAGGTGGCGGCTCATCCCCTAAGTCATCACTTTCAAGATGGAATTTAACCTCTACTATTCTAGACTAATTATTAGAGTTGATGGGTAGTCACTTAGTTGATGGATCATCAGCTTAGTCATCACCTAAGTGATGGCTTATCAGCGTAGTCATTACTTGGTTGACAGATAGATACCTTAGACTAAAATGAGCATAAATTTTTACTCCAATATTGAATTAAGGTGAAACCAGTCGTGTTGCAAATAGGACTTAAAAACTGTTCTTTTGGTATATAGTATGGCACCTTAATCGACATATGCTAAGAGATATACTTATTTAAATTTGACCCTAGCTGGAGCATTTGTCGAAACTCTATCGATAGAAAAATCCTCAACTTGTCTTTAAGTTAGGAGGATATTATGACTTCGATAAATAAAAAAAGATGTTCTCATATCATATATATGATAATAACACATGTATAAACATATAATAATTGGGCTAAAGTCTTTACGCATAGGAACAACGATTTAAATTCTAGCCTAAAAATATGGGGTATAACATTATTGTAGAAGTAACATCTAAAGTAGATTTTGGTACTAGGATAGTGGTTTATCTCTCAGCTAAAATAAATCCTAATGAATACTCCAACCAACTGTAACACACCGAGACTACACCCCGGGCATCATACGGTGCTTACGACCCTGAAAGACCACAAGCTAACCCATGATTGTTACCTGCTGAGCACTGAATAATATTCATTAAACATATGCGGAAGTAAAACCAAAAAATGCCATAAGATTCATAATATTGAATCAAAACTGAATACATCTATAGAATAACTGCTAACTGATAATGTCTAAAAAGCCTTTAAATATCTGAAATAAAAGAGTTGATGAGACAGGCCCCAACGAACTCACAACTACTATCTGAAATAACTAAAATACTGAAATAATGTAATGGATAAATAAATATCCCATCCTAGAAGGATGAGGACTCACTATTGTAGCTGTGATTGATAGAATGATATAGCTAAGTACGGTTAGGAATCCGAGCATTCAAACCTAAGATATGAGACATCATAGTGCAAAGAGAAAGAATGCGTCAGTACTTTGAATATACTGGTATGCTAGGTGAGGTTAGGTTGATATGAATGAGCTCATGTAGATGAGATGGTAACAGAGTGAATGAACATCTTTGAATAAATGGATGAGAGTACATGCTAAACTGTAACTACTGAACATAGTGAACATGCAATACTGCGCATATAGGTATACATCGTGTATCTGAGATTATACTGAGATGTAGTACAGAATTCTAATGGCTGAGTAACTGATAACTAATAGCCATAGTCTAGTAGAACTGATATATTTATTTACTAATTTCAAGACTAAAACTGTAAATATGAGAGTGTTCATCTAACCGACATACCCCAATTATAAAATGATTTGGGGTCTAACCCGTGACCTCAATTAGAAAGGTGTTAGCACCTTGCCACAGGATGTTAACAATGTTGTGTCAACCCTAATCTGGAAGGAAGACTCATGATATATATATATGACTGCGTCAATCCTAGTTTGGCAAAAGGAAGACTAACCCTACTCTGTCCACATAGTTTTGTAACTCAATGATTGCTACTCAGGGTCAAACTTTATACTAATGGGAATGCCCCTATCCTTAGGTTTGCTCGGTGCTGAATCCTACTCCCAACTGAACCGACACTGATCACTAGACTGTACTAAGCTTAACTAAAATCACGTCAATTCTGTTAACTAACCAAATATGATTGTTTGAAATACTATAGGATAATTCTAGTACGACTGGAAACTATGTATACAACTAATTTTGGGCATACAATACCCCAGGACTCGCTAGAATAATTAAAGGAACCATATCAGAAGTTTAAAGGATTACAATTAGGATGTCATGTAAAAATCATTCACATAGGCATTTTGTCAAACACTTGGGGAGCATGGTTCTTGAACATGAGAAAAAATAACATGGGATTATCGTTATTACAACATTCAATTCATAATTCATGAGTTATGACATGAGGATTTATAATCTTCTTGGTTTAAAACCCATAAAATTAACATATTCATGAACACAATTCAATTTAAGAATATAAATCATAATTTATATCCTGAAAAAGGGTTCTTGAACTCCAAGGGTGGAAGGAAACCCATGTATGAACACCAAACATACCTTAGTAGTTGAATTCTTAAAGTTTCTTGGAAATTTTCATGGGAATTTATCTTGAATCTTGAAGGCTAGGGTTTGCTATTTGAGAAAAAATGTTCTTTATTTTAGGGAGTTTTAAAAAAATAATGACTAATTAGGCTATTAGAACATAGATCTCATGTTTTAGACTAATTAGGATGCTGGAAAAACACCCAACTGCCCCTAGAAAGAATTAAATTTTTGTCACTGAAAATACCAATTTTTGCCGTCACCGTGATGCGATTCCATTGCAGCGAGCCACTGGAATTCGGCTGAAAGTATATTTCCATGGACTAGTGTAAAAAATCACTTTGGCGCGATGTGAGTGTGTTGCATTGCATCACTAGAAATTGACGAGTGCAAACTGGCACTCCTCCGCGATGCGATGCTTATCCCAATGCTTTGCTAGAAAATACCAATTGGGAACTTAAACATCACCACGATTCATTACTATCGCGGTGATTCACGAAAAACTAACGAGTGCCATTTGGCCTATCACTACGATACAATACAATCGCGTTGGGCTACTGCCTTGAACTAAACTTTCCGTAAATTCTTACCCGATTATTGGATTAAGGCAAAATTTATATCGTTCGAAAGCTGATTGAATTTTCTACACTTTGGAGGTTATTAAACTAGAAAATTCTAAGTACATTGAAGGTATATATATATAGAAACCCTCATACACTAAGAGCTAACTAAGTTTGGAAAGTATGGGGTATTACAATATCTTCCCCTTGGGAACATTCGTCCTCGAATGAGTTTGATTTAAACTGAAAATATTGATGAACTTAGTTTACACACTGAACATGCACAACTGAAACATGATTGCATGACTGAACTAATTTATGAATGTATGTCTCTCATGAAAATGAATATGCAGCTGAAACTGAGTATGGAAAAGAGAAATTTTAAAAAGATTGATACCTTAAGCTGAATCTATGTTTGCATAGAAAATATGAGGGTACTCTCTCCCTGAATAGGTTGATTCCGCCAGAAAACCTTGACTAAGGGAACTTCCTTGTTCCTTAGTCTATGAGTCTGACGATCGAGGATTTAGACTAGGACTTCTTCGTAAGAGAGACTTTTCTGAACATCTACACTAACTCTAGGGACTATAACTGTTGGGTCACAAATGTATTTCTTTAGCAAGGAGACATGGAATATTAGATGCACTGATGATATGTACGCAGGCAACTCAAGATCATAAGAAAGTTTTTTGAAATATCTCAAAATCATGTATGGACCAACATATTGGGGAATAAGCTTCCCCTTCTTGCCAAACCTCTTCAAACCTTTCATGGGAGAGATTTTCAAACACACATAATCACCAATATCTAAATTGAGATCTTTTCTTCGCATATCTGCTTAAGATTTCTGTCGGCTCTAGGTTACCTTAAGACTCTTCTTGACCAATTGTACCTTCTCTAAAGCATCCAACACCAAGTCAGGCCCTACTACCACAACCTCACTTACTTCAAACCAACCAATCAGAGATCTATATCTCTTCCCATGTAGAGGCTCAAACGGATCAATCTGAATACTAGAATGATTGTTGTTATTATACGCGAACTCAATCAAAAGGTAAGTGGTCATCCTAACTGCCCTAAAAATCAACTACACAAGCCCTCAACATATCCTCAAAGGTCTGAATGATCCTTTCTGCCTGACCATCTGTCTGAGGGTGAAAGGCTGTACTGAGGTGAACCTGGGTTCCAAGACCTTTATAAAAGGCCTTCCAAAAATAAGAGGTAAACTAAGTACCTCTGTTTGAAATAATGGACATGGAAACACCGTGCAACCTAAACATCTCTCTAAGATAGAGTTTGGCATAGTCCTCAGCAGAATAAGAAGTATGAACTGGTAAGAAATGGGCAGACTTGTTCATCCTGTCTACAATGACCCAAATTGAATCGTTCCAACGACGAGTACGAGGTAAATCCATCACGAAGTCCATGTTCACTTCCTCCCGCTTCCATGTGGGAATATTGAACTCCTACATGGGACCATTGGGCTTCTGATGCTCAATCTTAACCTTCTGACAAGTGGAGCACTTAGCCATAAACTCTGCAATGTCCCTCTTCATCCCACTCCACCAATAGATTTCCCACAGATCACGGTACATCTTCATGACCCCTGGATGAATCGTGCAACTTACACCATTATCCTCTACAAGAAGTTTCTACCTCAACTCATCAATACATGGCATACATAGTCTATCCTAGCAACGCAACACACTATCTCTCCCTTGAGAAAAAATCTCTACTGTCTGATATCTGACTGACTCTTTCAACTTCACTAAACTAGGATCCCTATCTTGCTTTTTCTTTACTTCAGCAACCAAAGAAAATTCTGAACTATATTGAACCCAAACATTACCCTTAGCTGAATCAACCAGACGAAGACCTAATCTGTCAAGCTGTTGAAATTCCCTAATTAATTTTTTCTTATCATCTTCAGCGTGGCAACACTACCCATAGATAATCTACTTAGGGCATCTACCACTACATTGGCCTTTCCTGGATGATATAAAACACTCATATCATAATCTTTCAATAGCTCTAACCACCTTCTCTAATGCAGATTCAAATTATTCTGTTAGAATACATACTGTAAGCTTTTGTGGTTTGTGAACACATTAATATGCACCCCATACAAATAGTTTCTTCAAATCATTAAGACAAACACAACAACTACTAATTTATAATCATGGGTAGGGTAATTCTTCTCATGGGGCTTAAGTTGTCTAGAATCATAGGACATAACCTTACCCTTCTGCATCAAAACACACCCCAAAACAATTCTTGATGCATCACAGTATACAATAAATCCATCTTAACCGTCTGAAAATGTCAAAACTAGAGTTGTGGTGAGTCGAGTCTTCAATTCCTAAAAACTCTTCTCACAAGAATTTGACCGCTGAAACTTAAATTTCTTTTGATTCAATTTGGACATGGGAGATGAAATATATTAAAATCCTTCAACAAACCATCAATAATAGCCAGCCAAACCCAAGGAACTCCTAATATCTGATGGAGAGATAGGTTTGGGCCAATTTGTCACCACTTTAGTCTTTTGAGGATGAACTCTAATTCCATCACCAAAAATTATATCGCCAAGGAAAGCTACTGATATTAGCTAAAATTTGCACTTACTAAATTTAGCAAAGAACTGATGGGCTCTAAGAGATCATATTACTATTTTGAGGTGATTTACATGATCACTTTCATTACGGGAGTAGACGAGGATGTCATCTATGAAGATTATGACGAACATGTCCAAGTACTGCTTGAACACTCTGTTCATCAAGTTCGTAAAGGCTGCTAGGGCATTAGTGAAACCAAAAGAAATGACTAGAAACTCGAACTGACCATACCAAGTTCAAAAAACTATTTTTGAAATGTCACCTTCTATGACTTTGACCTGGCGATAGCCGAGGTCTATCTTAGAGAAGTAACTAGCACCTTGAAGTTGGTCAAACAAGTCATCGATTCTGGGAAGTGGATATTTGTTCTTAATTGTGACTTTGTTTAGTTGACAGTAGTCGATTCACATCTTAGAAAAATTATCTTTCTTTTGCATGAATAGATCTGGTGTGTCCCATTGGGAAACATTGGGCCTGATAAATCCCTTATCTAGGAAATATTTTAATTATTCTTCTAATTATTTAAGTGCAGCTGGAGCCATTTTGCATGGCAAAGTAGAGATACGCTGAGTTTTTAGAAGAAGGTCTATTCCAAAGTCAATTTCCCTTTCGGTAAGAACTCCAGGAAGATCTTCAAGAAACACATCTGGAAATTCCCTCACTACTGAAACTGACTCAAGGTTGGAATCTCAGAATTAGTCTTTGACTCAGACAAAATGGTAAATACACCCCTTGGATATCATCCTTCTCGCTCTAAGGTACAAAATAAGTTAACCCTTAAGTGTTGTGGTACTATCCCTCCATTCAAGGATTGGTTCATTGGGAAACTGAAAATGAACTATTTTATTTCAACAATCAACTGAAGCATAGCATGAATGGATACAATCCATGCTGAGAATGACATCAAAATTTGAAATCTTTAGCTCTACAAGTTTGCTGAAGTAATATTTTCAAACACCATAATCAGACAGTTCCTGTATACCCACTGGGTTATGATAGACTAACCTACTAGGGTAGAGACTGAGAAAGACTCTCCTAGGATTTCGGGGCTAACTCCTTGGTTGATGGTTATATAAGAAGTTACAAAAGACAGAGAAGCTCCAGGATCTAACAAAGCATAAACATGTAAATGATAGATTTGTAATGTACCAGTGACTACATCAGGAGAACTCTCCTGATCTTGCCAGGACTGAAGTGCATAGATCCTATTTAGGCGCTGCCTACTGGTGGCACTGGAAGCAGCACCCTACTAAGACAGGTGACCGAACTGAACTAAGGGACAACTATGCTGACTCTACAAGAACACTTAAGGAAACTCTCAGATCTTATGGCCTGGATTACCTACCCAAAAACTACATCACTGCAAGCCCTACAGACACCCCGACGATTTCTTCCATATTTCTAACAAAGAGGATTCGTTCGACCACTATTTACGGTACCCTGAGATTTAGAGCCTGGTGCCCTATCCTTGTTATCATTCCTAAACTTGGGCATCCGTGCACTAGACAAAGAAGGAGCTGGGATGGAAAATATTAGGTGGAACTGAGGATGATTACCTCCTTCTGACTTTGGCTGAGCAAAATTGAAACTACCTTCCTAGTCCTCTTGCTCTCCATTTCTTTCTCCTTAGCTTTCTATTCCTCAATCTGTTAAGCATGGACCATCAACCCAAACAAGTCTATCTTCTTAATCTTCATTGTAGTCCTACACTCCTTGAACATACTCTCAGATATGCCCGACATGAACTTACTCATATTAGACCTGCTATCACCTACCACATGAGGAGCATGCCTAGATAACTGAGTAAACTTGAGGGAATACTCTTTCACACTTATGTTTCCGTACCTCAGGTTGATGAACTCTAACACCTTAGCCTCTCTCAACTCTAATAGAAAGATTCTATTTAAGAAGGCAGTAGAAAACTTCTCCCATTCTATAGGCCCTACATTTGTGTCTCTCTCTACCTTTTACTACTTAAACCATGTATGAGTTATATCTTGCAAAGGAAACTAACTCAACACTCTTACTAGAAGTTACCCCCATAATGTCTGTCACCTTATGCACCATATCAAGGAATTCTTATAGGTCCTCCTTAGACTTAGACCCTAAAAATAAAGGATGGTTCATTCGGGTGAAGTCCCAAATTCTATCTGCTATAGTATTGGCCATTAGATTATCCTAATCAACAGTTGATCGAACATTTTGAGGTTTCACAGAATGGGATAGAGTGGTGAACGTTGCTCTGAATTCCACATAAGAACTGTGCTTATTCAGGGGATCTTCATGAATGGGCAAAGGTGCTGGCTGGTTTCTAGTTCTTCTTCCGTTAGTCTTTTTGGGAGGCATGTTCTATAAAAAGAAGGAAAAGTTAGATTAGATAGAGATTTTAACTTGAGCTCATGCTCACTAGCACGATATGAACACTGAAAAAATAGAACTTTTTCCCTAAGACTGTTTAGAACATTACGCTCTGATACTAAGTTTGTAACTCCTCGAGACTACACCCCGACTGTCACACGGTGCTTACGACCCCGAAGGACCATAAGCTAACCCATGATGGGTACGTACACTGAGCAGTGAAGAATATTCATGAAACATATATAAAAGTAACACTAAAAATGCCATATGATTCATAATACTAAATCAAACCTGAATACATCTGTAGAATAACTGCTAACTAATAATGTCTAAAAAGCCTCTAAACATCTAAAATAAAAGAGTTGATGGGACAGGCCCCAACTAACTCTCAACTGCTGTCTAAAATAATTGAAATACTAAAATAATGTAATGGCAAAATAAATATCGCTTCCTCGAAGGATAAGGACTCACTACTATAGTTACGACTAATATACCAATTTGGCTAAGTATGGTTAGGAACCCGAGTGTATGAACCTATGATATGCGATATTATAGCGCAAAGAGAGAGTATGCATCGATACTTTGAATCTACTGGTATGCTAGGTGAATTTAAGTTGATATGTATGGGCTCATGTGGATGAGATAACAACTGAATGAATGAACATCTTGGAGTAACTAGATGAGAGTACATGCTAAACTGTAACTACTGAACATACTGAACATGCAATACTATGCATATAGGTATACATTGTGTATCTGAGATTTTACTGAGACTGAGTACTGAATTTCAATGGCTGAGTAACTAATAACTGATCGCCATGATATGGTAGAACTGACTGAGTTCTCTACTTATTTTCAAGACTGAAATTGTAACTGTGGGAGTGTTAATCTTACCGACATACCCTGATTATAAACTGATTTAAGGTCCAACCCGTGACCCTAGTAGGAAGAGTGTTATCACCTTGCCATGGGATACTAGCAATATTTTTTCAACCCTAATCTGACAGGAAGACTCATGAAATATATATATATATATATCTATATAATTGTTTCAACACTAGTCTGGCAGTAGGATGACTTACCCTACACTGGCTACGTAGTTTTGTAACTCAAGGATTGCTATGAAGGGTGAAACCATATACTGACAGGAATGCCCCCATCCACTATTTCTCTCGGTGCTGAATCCTACTCCCAATTGAATCGACACTGATCACTAGACCTTACTAAGCTTGACTGAACTCACGCTGATTCTGTTAACTAACCAAATGTGACTGTTCAAAATACAATGAGATCATTCTAGTATGACTAAAAACTATGTAAGCAACTAAGTTTTGGAATACAATACCCCTAAGACTCGATATCACAATTAAAGGAACCATATCATAAGTTTAAAGCATTACAATTAAGATGTCATGCACAAATAATTCACATAGGTATTTTGTCAAACACTTGGGGAGCATGGTACTTGAACATGAGGAAAAATAACATGGGATCATCATGATTACAATATTCAATTAAAAATTCATGGGTTATGACATAAGGAGTACATAAATCGACACACATACTAGTTTATTTACTTGAGATTCATAATCTTCTTGGTTTAAAACCCATAAAATCAACACATGCATGAACACATTTCAGTTTAAGAATATAAATCAAAATTTAAATCTTAAAAAGAGGTTCTTGAACTCCAAGGTTAGAAGGAAACCCAAGGATGAACACCAAACATACCTGAGTAGTTGAATTATTGATGTTTCTTGGAAATTTTCTTGGGAATTAATCTTGAATCTTGAAGGCTAGGGTTTGCTATTTTAGAAAGAATGTTCTTGATTTTAGAGATTTGAAAAAATAATGACTAGTTAGGATACTAGGGCATAAATCTCATGTTTTAGAATTATTAGGGTCATGGAAAAAGACCCAACTTCCCCTGGAAAGAATTAAATTTTTAGCATTGAAAATACCGATGTTGGCCGTCACCGCGATACGGTTCCATCGCGGTGAGCCACTGGAATTTGGATGAAAGTGTATTTCCATGGAAAAGTACAAAAATGCACTTTGGCATTACGCGTATCACGTTGCGTCACTAGAAATTGACAATTGCGAACTGGCACTCCTCCGCGACGCGATGCTTATCACGGTGCTTCACTTGAAAATGCCAATTGGGAATCAGAACTTCACCGCGAGGTGGTACTATCGTGCTGATTCACTGAAAATTGATCTATGGCATGTGTCCTATCACCACAGCATGGTACAATCGCGTTGGGCTACTGTCTGGAACTAAGTTCTCCATAACTTTAAACTCGATTATCGAATTTAGGCAAAATTTATATCTTCAGAAAGCTGATGAAATTTTCTATACTTTTATGGGTCTTAAACTAGAAAATTCTAAGTATATTGAAGGTTATATATATAGGAATCCTCGTACCCTAAGATCTGAACTGAGTTAGGAAAGTATGGGGTATTAGACCAACCACAATATAATAAATAGTGTTAATATTTTTTCTATCTCTAGCAAAATTGCTAAAATTGAAAGTGATTTACAAGATTGGAATATTCCAAAAGAAAGTTTTAATAGAGTCTATAAAACTGAACACTTTGATTTTGAAAAAAATTATAATAGTAAAACTATTGAATCAACTGTTGCAATTAATTGAAATATTGAGACTATTAAATTATTAGCAGTTGGAGATGTTAAAAGATATAGAAAAACCTACAATTTCCTTCACATAAGTCTTGTTCAAGTAGCACTTAAACCATTATATGGATTAGGTTTAGATGTTCCTATACGTCTACTTTTAAGAGATAATAGGTTATTAAATTTTGATGATTCATGATTAGCAGTATTACAAAGTAATCTCGGTAATGACTAGGAATACTTTATTGTTATCCTAATTTTTCTATCATATTAATGATAAAATTATTATGGATAAATTAACACTAACCGTTAAAACAAAAAACATGAATTGTAAGGTAAGTACTAGAGAAATAGAAATAATCTGTAGAGTATATTATAGATTAATGAAAACAACCTTATCCCCTAAGGCCAAAATAGTAAGTAATAATGGAGCTACCAATCTTATGGAAGCTAACCATAATCATAATAAGACCTTTGTCCCAAAAATGATAAAATGAGATGATGTATTAATAAAAGATAATTGACATTTTGACTCTATAAGGGATCCAAAAATAGAAGAAGAAAATTTAAATAATGAACAAGTAGTACAATATCCATATGGATCTATTGATTTAAAATTTCTAAGATCACAATCCTTTAATCAAGCAACTACAAGTAATAGAATGTCCTTTTCTAGACCTTCAATCTCCAAATCTGTAGAAGAAAGGGAAGTAACATTAGATGATATTAAAAGAAAATCGAAAGGAGTTTATTTCTCAAAAATAATTCCCAAAGTAGAAAAAGAATCTACAAATTTAAAAACAAAAAAATCAATAAGTCCCACTGCTAGTGAAATCCTAGGAGTAAGAGATTCCCTATGCATGATTAAGTCAGATGTAATATTTGAACTTGACTTTGAATATCTAGATAAATTATGGAATAGCCCAAAAAATTCTATTAAAAATGAATGGTATAAACAAAGATATTTATTAAAAGAAAGGTCTTCTTTTAGAGAAAAATAGTGGAATGATATGAAAAGATTAAGATGTAATATTGAATTTTTTAAATGGTTTGAAATCATAGGAAAATTAGATGATCAAAAGGATTCGTTAATCATGATTGTTAATAAATGGTATACTACTAGTACTAAAGTTGTAGAATCAATAATTCGTCTGTTAGAAGAAATTAGTCTACCAGTAGATGGTAGAGTTGTTATTGCCCCACCTTTTAAATTAGATATAGTAGATACTAAAGGTGATCCTACAAATAAGGATATCAATAAGATACCCCAAAAAAAAAATTATACAAATCAATTATTACATGTAGTATCGAAATAGCTTCTCGAAGCCGAGAATAAATCAAATTTTAAGAATAAACTTAGTTCTTATTATCAAGATAAAAAGTTAGAAACTCATCAAATTTTTAATTTACCAGACTTCTCAAAATATAAATTTCTTAAGTTGAAGAATAGTTTGAAGTAACAGACGATATTGTAGGAAAAATTAGTGAAGGAATAAAATCTAAATTAAAAGTCACTAATGACATTATAGGCGAAAATAATAAGAAAATAGAATCTCAATGAAATTCAACTAATAATATATATAATAATGATATGGGTTGGAACCATGAAAACACAGGACCAAAGACTAAAGATTGCACAATTCTAGATAAAAGGAAAGACATTAGTAATAATTTATGTTGTGTCTTTGAAAAAAAATAAAGATAATTCCCCTCCAAAAGAAAATATTAATAATGTTTGTTGTGATAAATTATCTAATCATTGTAAATGCACCCGTTCACATTGCACTTGCAATAATCATTCTATCAATGTTATTACCAATAGTAACAAGGAGAAAAAAAAAGTCTTATTTGACATTATCATTCATTTAGAAGATCCAATCCTTAAGAAAAAATATTTAATAGCCTTAAAAAATATTGTTCTTAATCAACAGTTTGATAAAGAAACAATTGAACCCTCTAACATGAGAGATATGTCAAATAAAGAAAAAATATCAGAAACAACTATGCAAGACTTTCAAATAGATTTACAATACTTAAAAAAGGAATCTAAAAAATTAAAGCAGGAATTTAGCAATAAATAACTTACTGACAGTTAACTTCTAATAAAAAATCTGAACTAGGTCAATTAGAGCTTGGAGAAACATCAAAAATAAAAAGGAAGAGTAAAGATATTAAGTCTTTAGAGAATCATTCAAAAATTGATAAAATGACAAAAGATAAAGCCCAAAGTTACCATATACCCATTACATTAGTTATAAATAAAAACTACACAATTCACAAAGTGGCATTATTGGATACAACAGTCGATCGAAATTGCACCATTGAAGGAATGATCCCCATCAAGTATCTTAAAAGGTACTACAAAATTGTTCTCCTCAATAGGAGAACGATTAAAACTAAATTATAAACTACATAACACTCACATTTGAAATAATGAAATTTGTTTCATAAATGACTTTGTAATAACCAAGGAAATAAATGAAGAGATAATTTTAGGTCTACCTTTTACAAATCAAATAAAACCTTGTACTTTTGAGTTAGACAACATACACACCACTATTTAAAAAAAGATTATTTTTTCTTATCTAAATAGTTTATCAAATGAAGAAAGTGACCTTATTATAAATAAAATAGTCTTTAAAATCAATTTAATTTTGCAACAAATAAATTATTTAAATGACTAAATAAAAAAATAAATTGAATCGTATTTAAAAACCCCAGAATTAGACGAAAAAATTAAAAGTCTTTGAGAAGTTATAGAGCGAGAAGTTTGCACGGATTTTATCTAATGCCTTTTGGGAAAGAAAGATGCATATTATTGAATTACTCTATATTGAGGGATTTGATGAAAGACTTATTCCAACAAAAGTAAAACTCATTCAAATGAACCCTGAGTTAATGGAATACTTTAAAAGGGAAATTAATGATTTATTAGATAAAACAATTATCAGACCATCTAAATCACCTTGGAATTGTTCAGCATTCTCTGTCAGTTATAGTACTGAAAAAATGAGGTGCCCCGAGATTAGTTATCAATTATAAGCCTCTTAATAAAGCATTAAAATGGATTAGGTACCCGATACCTAACAAATGTTACCTTCTTAAAAGAACTTATAAAGCTAATATTTATAGCAAGTTTGATATGAAATCAGGATTTTGGCAAATACAAAATGCATAAAAAAAGATATAAAATAGGCTTCAATGTTCCTTTTGGACAATATGAATAAATGTAGTGTCTTTTGGACTAAAAAAATGCTCCATCTAAATTTCAGAACATTATGAATAATATATTCACCCAACATAGTCATATATCTATAGTCTACATAGATGATGTTTTAATATTTTCTGAAGATATCAACCAACACTTTAAACATCTCCTAACCTTTTTAAAAATTATCAAACAAAATAGACTAGTAGTTCGTGCCAAAAATATTAAATTATTTCAAACCTCTATTAGATTTATTGGTCAGGATTTATATCAAGGACCATTATTTATTTCTGTTGCACCCCATTCTTATTAGCTATATGATATGAATATAGGTAGCTTAGGGAAAATTAGAAAGGGCTTTAACATATGGGTGATATATTGGATCTTGAACGATACAAAGGAAGTCATAAAATTTTTTGAAGCTCAAGCAAAGTGAAGAGGAGGAAGAAAATAGGCTATATCTACAAGTGGTCATCTCTTACATTCAAAATTAAAAAAATGAGGCAATCAAATGCAGCCCTTGTCTCATTAATGAAAAACTTCTAAAAGCCAGCGGTCTTATTTATTTCCTTAGATAATAGGATTTCATACATTTGTAAAGTACACTTTGAAGAATATACGAAGATTGGTGGAGAGATTCTTGAATTTGAGTCTTGGATTCGAATCCCTAATTGAAAACCCTAGCTTGTTCTTGAGAGAAACAATATATTTTGGGTGAATTATGAATGAATAAGGTGTTATTGGGTATATATAGGGGTGAAAAATTGATCCTTTTAACCCTTGGATGCGTATTTTAATTCTGTAAAAATTTCCCGGCATGGACCCCTGGTGCGACACGGCGCTATCACATAGTGTCACTGGAATTTGAAAACTCTAAATTGATCCTTGGCATGACCCACCATAATCGTGGAGGATAATTGGATTTTGAAGATTTCCATTTTGCCTAGCCCCGCGATGTATTGATCGTTCGGATGGCACATTGTCTTACCAAAATGGCTTTAACTCTTCGCTTGGGTATCAGATTTGGGCGAATTTGGTATTGATGGAAAGCTTGTTAAATTTACCATTTGATGAAAAGTGAAAATCTTGAGAATACCATATGTATAAAAGTAGATTCATTTTTGAAACAAGTCTTTAACATTTCTGGGACGATTTTAAGCTAGGTAGAAGTACGGGGTATTACAAAAACCAAGAGCAATCTCAAGAAATCCTCCAACAACCTTTAAGAACTCTTCTTGTCAGGAATGCTAGGTGTTTATTCATGGGTTCCTTTCACACATAAAGTCCAAGAACTCTTTTTAAACATACAAGATCTCAGATTCATGATTTCCATGTTTGAATTAGATTGAACTCATGTTCATGATATTAGTTGGGTTTCAATCCATGAATTAATTAGAAGTTTCATGAAAAAGGAATATCATTTGTGATTAATATGAGATTATCTTGATAAAACCATCAATTTAAAAATTAATCAATGTATCATGATGTTCATGTGTTGGCCATTATCAAGTAAATAATCCATGCTTCCCAAGTGTTTGCTAAATTGCCTCTGTGAACTAAATAGTGGAATCATGACTTCTTATTATGTGGTCCCAATTATGTACAACCTTATTCCCTACAAGTGTTTGATGAAATGCTTATGTGATTTGACTAGTGAATGTATGACATATTATTATGTGATCCCCTTCATGCACAAGTTCATGTATATCAAGTGTTTGAAAAAATGTCTAAATGAGTGCATTGTTAGCAAACGAGTATTGTTATGCCTTTATAATCATGTTATGTCTTTCTCTTTATGCTATCAAGTCCTGAGGGTATTTAATACCTGACAATCTAGCTGTTTACCTAGAGCTAGTGTCAATTATAGAATAGTATCAGTTATGTCACGATCAGTAGAACTCAGTTAGTTATAGAACTCAAGAATACTCAGTAGACTCAGTATCAGTCTAGTCCAGTTTAATATAATAAGTTCGATGTCTATTCAGTTGGGAGTAGGATTCAGCACCGAGTGAGCCTAGGGATGGGGGATCACCCATTAGTTAGGACTGGGTCCTTAGAAATAATGCCTAAGTTTTAGAACTAAGTATCCAGTGTAGGTTATGAGTTGTCACCCGTTAGATAGGACGAACATACTCATGGAACACCCGCTAGTTTAGGACTGATCTCATGGGTCACCCATTAGATAGGACTGACTACAAAGTAGATGTTAGTACCCATGGTACGGTATTAGCGCCCTTCCAATTGGGGTTATAGATTGGACACCTACTCAGTTATCTTATCTTATTTGGGGTGTGTCAGTTAGATGGTAACCTCCCACAGTTTCAGTTTCAGTCTTCAGTTTAGAACTCAATTCATTTTACAGAATCAGGACTGTCAGACACAGTCAATCAGTATCAGCAAATCAGTTATCAGTAACTTCAAATATTAGTTACTAAGTTATCAGAACTCAGTGCTCAGCTTTAGAAAAGCTAAGTATAGTCTATATGTATATGTACAATATTTCATACTCATAATTTATATAGTATCAATTACCCACGTACCCTTATATTCAGTTACTGTATAGCATTCAGTCAGTTCTTGTTCATGCATATGAACCCTTGCATTTAGCCTTACCTCATCTAGTATACCAGTATATTCCACATACTGACCGTATACTCTTTTTTTTGTGCTATGACGTCTCATATCATAGGTTTGGATGGTCAAGATCCCAACCGCATTTAGGTAGATCAGTCAGTAGTTGCAGATTTAGTACTGAGTCCTCATTTATCGAGGATATGATTTATTTTAGTTTATCAGTTGTTCAATAGTTGGTGTTAGCTGGGGGATTGTCCCACCAACTCCATATTCAGAGAGTTTAGTTACAGGATTTTAGACTAGACTAGTTCAGACAGTGTTTAGTTTTCAGATTTTTTACCAGATGTTATTATTTATCAGTATTTAGATTTTGAACCTTATGGAAATTCAGCCTAATTCCGCATTTATTTCAGTACTACTATTCAGTGCTAACAACAGATATCAGTCATGTGTTAGCTTGTGGTCCTTTGTGGTCGTAAGCACCAATTCGCATCCAGGGTGTACTCTCGTGGAATAATAAATACATAACGTCCGAAGATGGTTAGCGGTTGGACCACTAGCATATAACTTAAGGATAAGGATAAACTAGTTGTATCAATTAAGGACAAGTTACTATGTCATGTTCAACCATATTTCTATATGTAGTCATACGAGTAGGTTAATATATATTGCATATTCATAATGTGTCACATGGAAACAAGACTTATAAACATTCTCAACATACTCATTCACATGCCATGTAGTGTAAAACTCCAATCTTCCACACTTATAGGTTCACACCTATCTTATTAGGCTAGGGACTTTTACATATACATATTCTTTAGTGAGGGACTTTAACAACATACACATATTCATTTCGCAAGGGACTCTAACCACGAAGCGTTTTATATGGGAAACTGACTCTAACCACAAGCATATTATGTAGGGGAATCTAATGTCAAGTCGGCATATTCAAGCAAGGGACTCTAACCTCTAACGTTTCCATTAGGCAAAGGACTCTAATCTCTTGAATTTTCACTAGTCAAGGGACTCTAACCTCAAGTAGTATTGGTAGGTGAGAGGCTATAACCACAAGCCACTACGAACATCATTTGTCGACTTTGGTACTCTAACCCTTTGTCCATAACTCAACATTCATTCATTTCAACACTTAGGGACTCTAACCCATTTATCCAATTCAACACTTTGGGACTTTGACCGATTTATCAAATTCCACAACACACATGAATTTTATGGTCATTTGCTAATAAAACATTTCATAAGGCCAATGGCTTAATTCAATTCATCATTGAATTCAATTCATGGTCATCGAGTCCCTTGCAAGCGAATCATTCCTCATTAGCAATCTCGTACCACCTTTTTGTTCAACAAAATTCAATTTCATGCTAGGGACTTTAACCCCTCTTTAGCCATTAAACAAAAAAGGTAATAAATTAATAAATTACATGTCCAACAATATCTTTACAACACCATTTATGAACCATTCAAACTCATTTGGCCATTTCCCTATTTCTAAACATTGTCACATGTGATTATACATTTCATTTAGACATTTTTACAAACACCTTGCATGCATACCATTATCAAGGCCAAATACATGGAAGAATTCATAATTATTAGGGTTAATCAAGACCCATTTGTTAAATCATACTCAACAAGAACCCACATATGCAAATCATACCCAAGAACTTATATAAATACAAGTATAAGCAAGAACCAACATTATTCATCGTTAGAACAAAAAAATTGTATCATTTGAATAAAAAATCACCATTTACAATTATTAATCAATGTGGAAAATACATGGTTTTTGAGTTATTAATCAAGGAAAAGAGTTACATGCCTTATACACTTGATTTAAAGAAGGATTCTTTGCCTTCAAGCCTCTAGAATGTCACCCCTTGAACCCTAGCCTCCAATTCTTCAAAAATATACTTGAGAGAGTATTTATATTGTCTGAACCACTAAAAATGTGTTTTAGGAGGCCACACACCGTTATATAGGTAGGGGAATTTAGGGTTTTGGGGTAGGAAATAATCATAGGGACCTTAGCTAAAAAGTAGAAAATGAACCTTAGGTAGGGTACGACACACTTACTCAACTGTACCCTACGGTATAAGTGGTACCCTAACTCATACACTAGGATTCACCAAGGACTCCTACACTACCTATAGTATGACCACATACCCTAGACTCATATCCAAAGGGTAAAATTTGTTCCCTAAACCATACCCTTAAAGCATTCAAAAAACTGTCTACTTAGGATCAAGTTCAACACTCTCTACGACTAGGTTGTGTATGACTTGTACACTAAGATACTACCATGAGAGGCCAAGTCATATTGTGGACATTATTCTACCCTTATAGGCTATTCAATATACGATAGGGGGAGGGTAAAAGGGTATGTCTCATACACTAGTGTACGAATGACACACCTAAACAATCTTGACCAAAATGCCCAACTCGTGAAATTTTTCTACGGGTCCGAAACCTAGGCGTTAAATATAAATAGTGATGCCAAATTTTGAACTCGAACACAAAGGCTAGAAACTTCAAGTCATGAGTCGGAAAGTTCTTCTCATGAACCCTTAACTATCTAGAGGTGTAAGAAACCATGTTGCTATGCTGCATTAGTACCCAACAAAGTTTCGTTAATGACATATAACAATAGATGACAAAACCTTTTGTTCCTTCAGGAAGAGTCAAGACTGGAGCAGACGTTTACTTATACTTTAGCTTCTCATAGCTACCCTCACAAGCATCATACTATAACAACTTCACCTTCTTCTGAGTCAACTTAGTTAATAGGGCAGCAATAGAAGAGAAACTTTCTATAATCTTTCTATAGTAACCTGCTAAACGCAAGAAGCTTTGGATATAGATTAGTGTCATGGGTCTAGGAAATTTTTTAACCTCTACAACCTTTTAAGGATCCACCGCGATCCCATGAGTAGAGACAACAAGACCAAGATAATTCACAACATTCAACCAGAAATCACCATTAGAGAACCTAGCATATAGCTAGCTATCTTTCAAGGTCTACAACACAAGGTGTAGATAATCAGTATGATCTTTCTTACTCTTAGATTACACTATGGTGTCATCAATAAATACACTCATGCATGGGTGTAGAAATTGATGAAAAACCCTATTCATAAAAAACATGAATATCACAGGGGCATTAGTCAAGCCAAACGACATCACCAAGAACTAAAAATGGTCATATCAGGTGCAGAAATGTTCTTAGGGATCTGTAACTCCCTAATCTTTAACTGATGATACCCAAATCGAAGATCGATCTTAGCGAAGAATTTGGCACCTTGATGCTGAACAACGAGATAATCAATTCTTTGAAGCTGATACCTATTATTTACTATCACTGTGTTCAACTATAGGTAATTAATGAACATACGAAGGGAACTGTCCTTCTTATGTACAAACAAGATAGGTTAACCCTATGGGCATACCCTATGATTGAGGAATCTAAGAGTTATTTCAAATACTCATTGAGTTCCTTTAACTTAGATAGAGTCATTCTATATGACGGAATATAAATATGATGGGTGTTCGGATCAAGATTTGTACCAAAATCTATTTCCCTATCGGGAGGAAAACCAGGTAGATCAACAACAAAGACTTTAAGAAACTCATTTACCAAAGGAAAAGAATGTAAGAAATGTCCCCCCAAGTTAGAGTCTATAACCTGGACCAAATGATATAGAAAACCATTGGAAATTAACTTTTGGGCTCTATGATATGATATGAACCTTTCCGTAGGCACTAGATAACTTCTCTCTTATTCAACAATTGGCTCATTAGGGAATTTAAAAATTACTTTATGGGACCAACTGTCTAAAGAAACATAGATTGAGTGAAACCAATCTATCACTAATATGACATCTAAATCAATCATGTCTAATTCAAATAGATCCACCAAAGTCTCCCGACCACCCATATATACCACATAACCACTATAGACTCTTGTAGAAACCACAAAGTCACCTATCGGGGTAGAAACAAAAAAAAGGTATGATATACACTCTGGACCAAAACAAAATTACATAGTTACAAATGGGGTCATATAAGAGAGAGAGGACCCTAGATCAATTAAATACTATACATCATGAGAAAAGAGTTTTGACATGCCAATAATGACATCTAGAGATTCCTTAAACTCTTACCGAAGAGTGAGAGAATAAAGAATATTTCGATTAGACCCAAAGCTAGTAGTGGCAACCTTCGGTGCAGGAAATTATGAAGAGGCAACATGAACCTTGTTTGCTACAGAAGCAACTCTAGAGGGACAATCACGCTGCATACGTCAAATATGACCACACATAAAACATCAGTTACTCCCCTTCTCACACTAACCACGGTGGTGTTGACCACAAATTTGTAAAAAGGCTAGGTTAGTGTTGATTGGGCCTATTGGCTTGTGATTGGGTACCCTGTATTATAGAATCATCACTACTTTTAAAATGTCGATCATAAGATGACTTTGGCTAGGGAGCACTAACCGTTGAATTGAACTTAGGACTCCCCCAGTTCTTATTCTTAGAACATTTTCCACTCTATTTCTAGCCTCCACCCTATTCTAAATATTGGAATTTCTTACTCAACCTCTCATGATTCTTATCTTGATTCTTTTTCTCCTCTTTAATCTATTCCATAGACACAATCAATCTTTAGATGTCCATGTCCTTATTCAACAAGGCACACTTACTCTCAAGGACCAACACATAGGGGAATCCAAAAGAAAAATTATGCATTCTAGCCCTCATGCTAGACACCAACTCAGGAGCATACCTAGTCTGTTGATGAAATTTTAATGCATACTCTTTGACTGACATTATTCCTTGTTTCAAGTAAATGAATTTTTCTGCCTTCGCCTCACTTACCTCCTGCAAAAAAAAATGATCCAGAAATACACTAGAGAAATTATCCTACAAGGTAGAACCAACATCTTTCCCTTTCAACTATATCCATTCTTAAAACTAGTAGTATGCCATATCCTTTTATTGATAGGTAAAAAAATCCACACCTTTAATCTCTAAAGCATGGATAACCTAAAAGAACTTCACCATCTTATCAATAAAACTTTGAGTATCCTCTTCAACCTCAGTACAAACAAACATTGGAAGATGTAACCTCATAAATTTGCCAACTCTAGTGGCCTCTGACAAACCCATAGAACACCAGCAAAACCTAAATATTGAGACTAAGATGTCACCAAATAGGTCAATAGGTTAATGGAATATCAGAACTCAACATTAGTAACCTCCCCACGAGACAACTAACTATGAGTGTCACCCTTAAGAGTAGGATTAATGGGGATAGGTGGTTATCCATGAGGACAGTTAGATACAACAACCCTTGACCAGTTTTGGACCTAAAAAGATGGATGATCTTCATCCACATTGTCCTCAGATGGGACATAAAAAGTTCCAAGGACATCGGATCATCTTTGAGGCATGATCTAACAGATAAACAAATAAAAATTATAGGGATCCACGACCTTAGACTATACAACACAAATTAAGATAACAAGGAAGGGAAACATTCCTAAATGTCTCATAGCCTCTCTCTTATAAGTGTGGTGCACTACACATCTATAAAAGAGATGCTACTTCACATAGATTTGTGGACACCCAATTAACCATGAACCTTGTTTGTGATACCACCGTTGTCATGACTCGAACCAGTGCCAAGCCGTAACGAGTATCTTAATCCCACATGGACTGAAGATCACCTTTTTTACCTAACAAAACCAACACAACATCCTCAAAAAGCTAGTGAATTACATAAATATAAGAAGATAATGCATAATAAAGCTAATGATAATTCATGATATGTCTAGACCAACCACCAGTAACAAGACAACCTAACATCACCAAATAAAAAATCAAACCACCCAAGACAACAATAATCTAACAAAGCCTCTACAAATTCAAAGGTCAATAAAATATCAGGACTTTCCCCCTACAGTAGCCAAGACCAATTCTAGAATATAGTGAAAACATTAAAAGAAAACCATAATATGAAATGGGGCCTTACGAATTTTGTAAGAATAAAAATTTAATTTGACTTGCAATGAAAAAGATGATGATGATGCACAAAGTTATCACACAACCCCCGTATACCCCTACCGAGCGTAGCTATGTACATAGCACCAATGAGAGTTTTGTCATCCCACACCTACTGAGCTATTCTATGGACATAGGACCCATAGGGTGTTCATCAACAAATATAAAACCAATTCCAATACCAATATACATAACTCTTCTCTATCATATACTTTGACAGAGGAATTTTAAGGATGTCACATTTTCTGTTAGAAAAAGCTAGTTACTCTAGAATTTCTAGTGTTTCTACGGCGGTATCAAGATTTCATGAATGAATATGCTATGAGGATGTGAGCTCATAATCAACAAAAATGAGAATATCTAATATCCAAATAATGTGAGATAAAAATCCACTCAATCATGCAACCATCCACGATCAAATATAATTCAAAAGCCATCAAGCAAAACATGGAAGAAAATGTCATTGATACTACGTAAATCCCAAAATATAGGGTTTTCAACCAAAAAGAGTGCAACCAAACATATATATATCATTGCCAAGGCAAGTATCATCAAATAAGACCACATTGTGACACAAATCAAATAATGTCTAAAAACAACCGAATATTAGCCACATAGGCCCCCATACAGGCAAATAAATCACCCAAATAAATTTTCTATGATACAACCCATACCCATAGAATGCTTTTGCATTATTATTAACTACCCAACCTAGTATGAAGAAAGTTTAGCCATAAACTACCTCAAATATAAAAATGAGAATAATCAAGCCTTTATCACTAAGATTTCACCTCAAACATAACCCAAAAATAAATAAATCATAAGCGACAAAAGAAATCAAATAATACCCATATTGCCTAGTTTGGAATTAGGGTCAAAATAGACCCATCAAATGGGTATTTGGAAAAGAAACGTAAATTCAAATTTTTTAACCAAAATCATTTTCCCAACACTAAAGGAACTCATAGGAAAAAATCAAAGTAAAAAAGGGGTGAAATTGAGGTATGAATCAAAGAAATGATTATTTGGGCCTTTCGGGTAAAAATGCCAAAATTCCACTTTTAAATCAAAGTTCAAGTAAGATTTATATGATAAAGATCAAAGAAAAGTAGTTGAAATATGTAACGCCCTAGAAAACAGATTCTGGAATGTCACACAGTGCTTGAGGCTACGACTATTCCCAAGCTAACCCTTTGAGCCATTTTCATTCAGTTCAACACAAGTCAACGGGGTTTCTATAAATAACCCTCAAATATCAACAGAGTAATCATATCCAAGAATAAAAGAATTTCAAAAAGATAACAAAATACGACTTATTAGTCAACTCCCAACATCTATACTAGTCTAACAAGCCTCTAAGAAAATCAATAAAATCAGCGAGACATTGAGACATGCCCCAACTGACTCATACTCAGTTATCAAATGTAAATAATTCCGTGAAACCAACATCAGACATTATATCCTTGGAACATGAGGACTCACCACAACAGAGGATATAGAACAGCGTGCCTGAAGAATCACTATCGAACCTGGAACTGAGCACCTGAACCTATATTTCGAGAAAATGCAGCTCACATCCAAAGATGTGGGTCAGTACCATGGAAAGGAACCGAGTATATCGGGGTGTATGCAGTTGTATAAACGCAGTTGTATAAACATCATCATCATAAATATTTATAAAAAATATGTAGGATGTATGAATGACTCACATAGTCCGAAGTAAATCATCTTAGTCATGAGAGGATAAAATAAGTACAATAAAACATGTGAATCATCATATAATTTGTCAATCACTTTCAATTCATCAAGAATATCAATTCTCATAATGCAAATATCATTTAAATCTTTCGAAAGAATAACTTTCACAATTCCACTTTCAAATCACTTCACCATTCACCATAGACACAAGGAAACACACACACACTGGGAGATCCTATAACCGACATAAACCATGTGAGCTACATGGAGTCCAACATACAACCCACGTTGGGGAGAGCCATCATATCCTTGCCATTGGAGTAGGACTATCGATATCAAATCAACACAAACTAGTGATTACTATATAAATCAGCCTTAGGCTCACTCCTACGGGGGCACGTAGTTCTAGGAAAGTAAGGTCACTTTATACCTCCCACTCGGTGCTAAAGATTTCTCCCGAACTTAGCTTAGATCATTTCAAAGACAATCCATAAAAAAATAATTTCAGTAATATATAAATATACATCGGGAGCTATCATGCTTCTCATCTATCAAAATCAACTACGTTGTGGATTTCTTTCACACTCGAGTTCAAAATAACTCCATTAAGACCAAAAGGTCAAATCATTCAGAATATCTCAAATATTCAACATCAACATGCTTATAACACACACTTTCTAAAAAAAATACAATTTCCAATGGGGATCACGACCCAAATATCAAAATCATGGTAAATATCATTCAAGATTCATGCTTTATATCTCCACACATGTAAATTCATCTTTCAAAATCATAAACATCAAGATTTCATAATAATCATCATAAGATATGGGTTCATAATTCAAATTCATAAAAAATCAAATAAAAATCATGCCTTTGTAAAGAAAATTACTTTTGGGCACAAGAACGAAAAAGAGTTCTTCTTGAAAAACCCCACATACCTTGAATGATGAACTTTAGATCAATAATCATTTTTGTGATGTTAATCGTGCCTTTGAATGATGGTTCTTGGAGTTCTTGAACTAGGAACTTGAAATCTTGAATAAATTTGCAGAATTAATGGTGAACTTTGGAGGTTCTTGAAGTAGGATGTAGGAGCTTAGGGTTTTCTTTTTGAGGGAATTTGATGAAATATAACATATAATGCTTCTAATAGGCTTTAATTTAGGATTTGGATGGATTTTGGGTGAGGAGAAATGACCAAAACGCCCCTAAAAATCAAATAATTCTTGAATCTGTCCTTTGATGGACTATTTTGATAGTGTGAAGTAGATCAACCATAACGTTTTACTACGATATCCAAATTAGATGAAACCAATTTTATTAGAAAGAGGACTCGCAGAGATTTCCATTGGTATATTGTAGATCACCCAGATCATTGTGTACGAGGAGTTATGATCATTTGAAGTTGACCTAAAAATTTTCTTTTGATAGGCTGAAGTAGATCGACCATAACTTTTTGATCCGATCGACAAATTAGATGAAGGCAATTTAATTGGAAAGAGGAGTCACAGAAATTTCCGTTGATATATAGTAGATCACCTAGATTATTATGTACAAGGAGTTATGATCATTTAAATTTGGAGCAAAAATACGCCAGGCCTCAGTACTTTTTCCTGCACATTTTACTGTTCACTACTATTCATGGTTCGATCGGAATGTTCATAACTCGTCGCTCGGGTTCCATTTTGGATGATCCACATATCGTTGCAAATATTACTCGATACTCTACGCAATGATGGGTTATAATATAAGATATTCTACACAAACAATTTATAATTTATTCTAGAAGATAGAACCCAACACGTTTACGCATAAAATTTCAACGAAATGTTTTTTGAGGTATTACAAAATAGGAGTGTAGAGGTTACCCAAGCATAGAAATGGAAGAAAATGCCAAAAAACTTATTCCCCATGCTCCATGTCTCAAAAATAGTAAAGAAAAACAAAGAAAAGGATTATTTAAATCCAGGTGGAAGGTGCCACTAGAAAGGTCAGTTGGTCACTTTAGCCATCACCAATAAAGATGTCAATTACTGCTCTAGTGATACCTGCTTATCGTGCCAATCTGATAAAGTAGACAAAGGCCGCTTTATCTACCTCCGCTAATGCCCTTGACTAAATTGTAGTCGATTGCTAAAGAAACCATTTTCCACTTTAGCGCCTACCGCTAATGCGGCCAAAGTGGCGCTTTACCGGCTGCACTAGCTGATTGGTGCACTAGCTATAGAGGATTGAAAATTCCACGTCTTTGCAGATCCCTTGAGATTCTTTTGGAATCCTGAGAATGCAAATGAACTATGCTACCCTATCAACTTCGACAATCTAGACTCAATGGTGATATAAATTCTTTTAAAAATATTACTTTTATAGAATTGACCCCCGAGACCTATTCTTATAACTTTCCAAATGAACGGTAAAAATAAGATGTAAAAGTAGAAGAACCACACTAATAATGTTACCAATCTAAAATCCACGTTACAGATCTACGAGCATTGTCCATTTTTCCATCCTATGCACAATTCAAAAGATGTTTACCAAAGTTTAGAAGTACTCCATTAAAATCAATCTCGTATTTACCATGCAAAAATACATTGGGATCAATGCCAAACACTTCCATGCCCCAGAAATATCACAATGACACCATGAGAGGGCTGAAATTGAAAAATCACAAATAAAGAAATATCACACAATTCATCAAAAATTTGGTCATTACATCACCCACCACTACGAATCTAGTTTGTTCTTTGAGGTATGGGCAATAGAAATACCTAAATAAAATAGACTCGACCTCCCAAGTAGTATCATCTACAGGTCAATGCCTCTTCTAGACCTTAAACACAAAAATAATTCTAGAACAAAATCGTCTAACATCCCTGGCTAGAATGGACATAAGACTCTAAAAAAAAGACAACTGCTTTTCTAACTGGACTGAATCCGAATGAATGACATGAGTGTCATTTAGAATATACATTTAAAGCATAGAAACATGAAATACTAGATAAACATCTAAGAAGTCTTAAGGTAATACTACATCATAAGCCACATCCCCAATAGTCCAAAAGATCTCAAAAGATTCAATATACTCGGGGATATGCTTACCCCTTTTTCCATAACCTCAACTCTCCCTTCATAAGCGATACACGAAGGAAGACACAATCACCAACACATAAACTCAAGGCATAAAGGCTACGATCTGCATAGAACTATTTCCTAATCTAAGTCGCTTAAATTCTATTTTGAATAACCCAAACTCTATCCAAAGACTCATGAAGAGTTCTTACCTCAAGGTATAATCCACAAAACATCAAACCAACCAACTGAAGAGAAATAATGACTACTACACAAACCGTCGAATATAACTATCTCAATACTAGAATGGTTTCTACTATTATATGCAAACTCTGCAAAAGTTATATATTGTTCCCACTGACTACCAAAGTCTACCACACTAGCCTAAAGCATATCCTACAAAACTTTAATTGTCTACTTTGGTAGACTGTTCGTCTAGGGTAAAAATTTGAACTAAGATTAACTCGAGTACCCAAATCCACCTGGAAAGTTTTCCAAATGTAAAATGTGAACACTGAACCTCGATTTGAGATGATAGACAACAAAAACATCATGAAGACAAACTATATCCCATATATATATTTATGGGATAACTTCCCAACACTGAAGAAAATTCGAACTGGTATAAAATAAGTAAATTTGGTCGATCGATGTATAATGGCCTAAACACTATCAAAAGAATGGGAAGTATGAGGTAACCTAGTTACAAAGTCCATAGTGATTTTTTCCTATTTTTTCTCTCGAATTGGTAATGTCTAAAGTAAACCACCAGGCCTCAAATACTCATCCTTTACCTACTAGTAACATAGGGAATGATCTGCAAATTCCACTACATCCTTCCTTATATCACCTCACTAGTAATGTTGTTACAAATCATGGTACATCTTAGTCATTTTGGGATGAATGGAATACCAAGAACAATAATCCACCTTAAAAATTAATATAATCCAATCACCCATACTCGACATATAAACTCAGCCTACATTCCTCAAAACATCATCTTAATCAAGTAAGGCTTCCTTAGACTTACCTTTCAACACCTTATCTTGAATCGCTCTCAATCGAATGTCAATTAAATATTAAGTCTACATTTACTCTGTTATAAAAGACGTAGCCTCCACTAATGCCAAAATAGAACCAGGTATCAAAATATAAAACCTAATCATTTGGTTAGCCAAAGCCTAAAACTCCAATGCTAAAGGCCTCTCTTGAGTTAAAGAAAGCACCAAGCAAACCATGCTAGTCGACTTCTTGCACAAGGCATCTACAACTACATTAGCATTTCCTCAGTGATAGAGAATTGCAAAGTCATAATTATTAAGCAAATAATGGCAATAAAGCTTCCTCATATTAAGATATCGCTGGTGAAGAAATAATGAAGGCTATGATAATCCAAGAAAATCTCACAATGGATTCCATACAAGTAGTGCCTCCACAAATTCAAAGAAAAGAAAACTGTGCATAACTCAAAACCGTGGGTATGATAATTCCTCTCATTTGGCTTTAACTGATGAGAAACATAGTTAATAACCTTAACCTCTTGCATCAACACAACACATAATCCAACACCTGAAGCATCATAAAAAAGGTAAAACACATGCCCTTATTAGGCAATGTCAAGAAAGAAACTAAAGTCAATAAATTCTCATTTTTTAAAGCTTGTCTCACAAGTATCAGACCACTAAAAGGAAATCTTCATCCAAGTCAACATGATCAATGGAGTTGTAATAGATGAAAAACCCTTAACAAAATACCAATATCAGCATTATGTGATAAGAAAAGTAGGCCTTGCCCAATTATGTACCACTATAATCTTGGCCGGATCAACCATAATACCATCCTTGGTCACCTCATGACCCAACAAAGAGAAATTCTAACTAAAACTCTAACTTAGAGAACTTAGAATATAATTTCTCATCCCTCTATCTCTAAAGCATAATATGCAAATACTTTTCATGAGTGACTTTATATTTTGAATAAATCAAGATATCATCTACAAATAAAAATATAAAAGAGTTGAGTTAAGATTAGAATACTTGGTTCATCAACTCTATAAATTAGGTTGGCGCATTTGTCAACCCAAAGGAGAAGAACAAAAACTCATTATGACTGTACCGAGTGCAAGAAGTTGTATTTAGAATATCTGAAGCTTTAATCCTCAATTGGTGATACCCAAACATCGAATCTTTCTTTGAAAACATTGAAGAACCCTAAAGTTGATCCCAAAAAATCATCAATAGGAGGATGAGGATACTTATTCTTAGACATCACATTTTTTAACTATCGATAATCATTACACATGTATATACACCAATCCTTTTTCTTCACAAACAAGACAGGCACACCTTAAGGGGATATAACTTTGATATCTACCTTATCCAATAACTCAGGCAACTAATATTTCAATTTCATAAACTCTACTAGGCCCATCATATAAGGAGGAATAGATATGGGCTTTCTGCCTATCTTAACATTAATAGCAAAGTTTATATCATGATCTAGAGGCATACCAGACAAATTAGTAGGCACTAGTATCAAAAATATGATCCAAAATAAAAGAAAAGAGTTGAAGTAGAACTAGTATCAAAAATATGATCCAAATAAGATAAAATAACCTTTGAACCAAATGATGAGCTAGAAGGCAAGATATAGCTCTCTTGAGACACAATGATGTACACCCCTCAAAGCTATCCTTGGCACACCCAGTGAAGCTAAAGTCATTGTCATAGCATAATAATCTAGAATAGCATAATGAGGATCTATCCAATTCATACCCTGGATGCCAACAAAATCCACTATATTAAGAACAATCAGATCTACGCAAGTCTCACGTTTCACAAAAGTCACAACACAAGATTGATACCATCGGTCCATTATTAAAGAGTCTTCTACGAGGATAGATACATGGATTGGCACATCTAGAGGCTCACAAGAAGAATTAAAATTTGAAGAAAAATATGTAGACACATAGTAGAAAGTTAATCCTAGTTTAAATAAAATAGATAAAGATCTAAAAAAATAGAGATAATACTTGTGTTGACAACATCAAAGGCCTCTTTTTTTTGACTGGCCGATATAGCATAGCACTATCCACATCCACCACCTACCTGAGTAGCCCTGTAACTACCACTATAAGCACTACTACCATTGTCTCTCATACCTCTAATAGAACCTTTAGGTCTCATAGTTGATATAGAAAAAGCTTTGTAAACCTGATAGGGACAATTATTTGAAAATGGCAAGGCTCATCACACACAAAGAAAGCCTTACAGAACAACTTAATTAAAAGAGGTATGGTTGAGCCAAAATGTCCACCCACAATGTCTTGACAAAAAAACCCGCTACATGAACTCTAAAAGGCTACATGCATTGCTCTACAATGATATCTAAAAAATCATCTAGAATGTCTACCTCGATAAACATAACCTTGAGCTTGCCTTAATGATGAACCTTCTTGGTGCCTCTCTAAGACACTCAAGAAATAGACTCAGTCATGTTAGTATGATCCATAATTCTCTGATATGATGCCTCATACATAACTATATAAGGGATAGAAAGATAAATAAAAATATCTAAACCCTGTAAAAGTAGTGGATTCTCCTCAAACTCGATGACAATACTAGCATAATACTATCTGGATAAGGCAAAGAAACATGTCGCACACTCTGTATAGTCATGGATCTTTGCCCCATGAATTAATACTCATCTCTCATTTGATCCCTCAAACTAAAGGCACACAAAACTTTCAAAAAAGTCCTGAGCAAGCTAATCCCTAGTAATCTTTTGCAAACCAATGGGTTAGAAAACAACAAGTGACCTCCACCAATAATTGGATGCATCTCTCAATTGATAGGTAAAACACCCTATATGACTCAAGCAAAATAAATCACCAAATGATAAGATCATATATGATAAAACATACCATATAATGTCTTAAAATCCCAAATATTATCGACATAGGCCCCCCATAAAGGCACATAAATTACCTAAACCAAATATCCATAACATAAACCATACCCATATAGTGTTTTTGCATTATTATAAACTACCCAATCTAGTATGATTAAAGTTAAGACATAACCTACCTTGAATGCCAAAATGAAAACAATCAATCCTTTATCACCAAGATTTCACCTCACCCATGGACTTAAAATCAAGTAAAACATAAAAAAATCTAACAATACTTATATAGGCTATTTTTTAATCGAGCTTAAAATAGACTCTTGAAATGGGTTTTGAAAAAAGAAGGGTAAAACTAATTTTTTTGTCCAAAAATATATTTTCCAAGATTAACGGAATTATAGGAGAAAACCACAGTGAAAATAAAGTTTGAATCTATCATATAATGATTTGGGCCTTCCGTCCAAAGTCCCTAAATTTTACCTTTAAATCCAAGTTTAAACAAGATTTAAATGATAAGAATCAAAGAAAAGTAGTTGAAATAGGAGCTTAGAGATTACCCAAACTTAGAAATGGGAGAAAATACCCAAAAAACTTGATCCCCAAGATCCAAGTCACAAAAATTTAGAAAAAACCAAGAAAAGGGTTATTTTTACCCATGTTCCAGGCATTGTAAAGTGGTCAAATGGCCTCTTTAGCGGTGAGTTCTAAAACAGTCAAGTACCCATTTAGAAATTCCTACTTAGCATACCAATCGACTAAAGATGTCAAGGGATTCTTTAGTGTTTTCCATTAAAGAGGACGAGGGACACTTTGGCACCATGACGTAAAGCGAATTAGGGCTGCTAATGTTGCCTTGCCCAACTAGTACCTAAAAGCTAAAGAGGCAAAGTGGCGCCTTAGCACCTGCTGCTAAAGTGGCCTAAGTGGCGCCGTAGCAGCTGTATAAGCTGAGTGGTGCATCAGTTGTGGAGACTTTGGAAATTCAATATTTCCATGGACCCCTCGAGATTCATCTAAAATCTAGGGAATGCAAATAAAATATGCTACCCAGTAAAATTTAACACTCCAAAATCAATGATGATATTAAAATTTCCAAAAAATATTATTTTCATAGAATTGGCCCCCCTAGATCTATTTTTACAATATTCTAAATACAGGATCAAAATGATATATGAATGTCGTAAAATCACACCAACCATGTTAGAAACCTAAAATCAATGTTTCAGATCTACTGGCACGTTGTATTTCTCTATTCATCACACAGATCAAAAGATGTTGACAGAAGTAACTTTTAAGACTTTAAGATCATCAAAAACCATAATATCACACACAACAATGGAATGCATTAGGAACCATGCCAAACATCTCCACAATCCAAAAACACCACAATACAACCAAAGTGGGTAAAATAGTCAAATCATAGAGAAATAAATATTTTTCATAAATCATCAAAATCATGTCATTACACATATCGTCACCTACAAATGGTGAGTCCTTATCATTTGAGGTTAAGTATTCATTATATTTTCTTTAGTAGTTTCAGCTTCAATATTTAAAGTTAGGTGCCAACTTGTCCCTATTCCTCATAAGTATTAGAGGCATTCAAACGTAGAGTCAGACTTTTTAGATTTTTAGTTTATTAAGTTTTAGTATTTCTTTTGAGATTTTATTTTTGTTAAAGATTAAAATATTTTTTCATACATTTATATTTTAAATTACTTTAGCTTCCGATAAGTTATATCATTATAAATTGCTTAGAATTTTGTCAATCCATGAGTTAGCTTGGGATCACTTATGACTCTAAGCATCATTAAACATTTAGTGTGTAGTTTAAAGTCATGACAAATACATTTTTCTGCTTTATTAAAAACATGTCCCTCACTTTTTGTTCTACATACTCTTTTCATTGACTTTGATGTTCTAATAAATTCCCTTTATTAAAGTTCACCTTCTCTTCTGAATTCTTTAACAAATTAGTGCTTAAGATATTACATCACCCACCTCAAACTAACCTATGGGTAATCTGCATCTCTTCCTATTAAAAGGCTAAAATGGAGCAATGTTGATACTAGAGTTATTATTATTGCTACATAAAAGTTCTACAATGACTTAATTTGTGGTTATTTGTGTGTAATATTTATTTCTATATAATCTAACCATTTTACCCCTCCCCATGGTTGCATTATGGTATTTTTAGATGTGGAGATAATTGACATAATTCGCAATGCATTTTGATATGATTTATGCGAGATTGTGGGTTTTTATTTTATTAGATGTCATAAGTCAACATCTTTTGCTTTTTGTACTAGATGGTTAAATAGACAACAACAGCAGATTTAAAACGTTGATTCTAGGTTGGGATAATGGTTGGCTTGGTTTTATGGATTTTATAACTCATTTTAACCCTTGATTTGGAAAGTTGCAAAATTGGGTTTTGGTTATCTTTTTTTTTTAAATGAAGTATTTTGGACAATATGATATTGCCATTGAGTACAAAGCATCAAACTTGGTAGGGTAGCATAGATGGATTGCATACCTGGGTTTCTAGAAGAATGCTAAAAAGTTTATAGAGACTTGAAATTCTCAAAATCTCTTACTGGTACACTCACTTAAGTGATTTTTTGGTATGTTAGGAAATTTGGCCTAATAGACAATGTGTCACCTAAGCCATACCAGGATCAGTTAAACAATAATCTGGAACTTAAGCGACACTAGTATGCTAGAAGCCTATCGCTTAAGCAACAACTAAGTCTCTATTGCAATGAGGTTGGCTTTGCTTAAGAAATTCCTGGTTTCTTATATGATGGATGCTTAAGCGACCTACTGGTTGCTTAAGTGATGCCTAGGTGGATTACACAACCATTTAAGAGATTCTTTTACCTTTTTGGGGACTTGGAGCTTGGTGTTCAAGTTTGTGGGAATTTTATTTTATTTTAAAGCTTTGGTAAGATCCAAATCAATATTTTAACTATTTACCTTCATTCTTTTTTCATTTAAATCTTGTTTAAACTCAGTTATAAAGGTTGCGTTTAGGAATTTTGTCCCGAAAGACCATAATTATTATTTCCTTGACTTAGTCCCTAATTTCAACATGCATTCACTTGGGTTTTATCATATGAGGTCATTAAATCTTGGAAAAATATGTTTTTTGGACTAAATTTCAAGTTTAACCCTTCTTTTGTAAACTCCCATTTTGGGGGGTCCATATTAACCCCGATCTAAAAGTGGGTACTATGGGTATTGTTTGCATTTTTTTGATCTGTACATTGTATATTTTTATCTTTTTGCTGATTTTAGGCTAGTTCTTGAGGTAAAATTTCGGTGATAAAGGTCTATTTATTCTAGTTACAACATTTAAGGTGGGTTATGGCTTAACATTTATTAAAATTAGTTTGGTAGATAATAATAATGTAAAAGCATGCTATAAGTATGGGGTTGTATCATGAAATATGTGTTTAGGTTATTTATGTGCCTGTGGAAGCCAATGTGGATAATATATGATGGTTTTGAGAAATTACTTGATATGTGTTAACATGTGAGATTTTGAACGATGTTGTTAGCTTGGTATTGACATATGTATGCTTGATTGCACTCTTTTTGGTGTAGAAGCCTGATTTTAGGATTTATGTTGTATCAATGACATTTTCTTGCATGTTTCACTTTATGGTTTATGCATTATATTGGATCATAGATGGTTGGTTGATTTGAGTGGATTTTTTTACCTCAAGGTTTTTATATTTGTTGGATATTTGATATTCTCATTTTGGATTATAGTGATCATTATATCCTCATATCATATTCATTCATGAATCATTAATATAAGTGTAGTTTTATTAGAAGTACTTACTTTTGATAGACATCTTTAAAAACCCTCTACCGATGTATGTGCTGAAGAAGAGTTATTTATATTGGTATTGGATATTGGTTTTATATAAGTATACGAACCCTCTATAGGTCCTAAATCTATAGCACAACTCGATAGGTGTATACATAGGTTGTGTAATGACCTCGTACATAATTATAATCATCATCACCATATTTATTACATTCCATATATATTATTCTTATTCTGTGTTATCATTTGTTCTTGATGTATTATCAAGTATATGTGTATATATATGTTTTTTTCTTTTTATTAGTATTTGTTGTATGTGAATATAGTAGAACTGTTACTGTCGAAGTTGTGGGACACGTGAACATAATTGTGTTTATATGATTTATTTTCACAGCAAAGAGTCTGTAAATTCACGGTAATATGTTAAGTACTAAGAAAAAATAGACTATACTCATCCCTTATGTGCCATAGCAATATATCCAATATGAGTGCATCACACAGGTAGCTGATTCAAGTGGCACTTGGAGTATATTTGAGGTAGTGGACGTTCTTTGCATTAAAAGTTATCCAACAACCTCTTCCAGTCTATTTAATGTCTTATTTAGTATTCTTATATATATTTTGATGATTTTTGGACTATTATTATATATTTGTCATTCAAGATATATTTAGTTGTTCACAAACCGTGACACTAGGTTTTGAGATTTGGTTTTGTATCTTGATGGTATTTCCATTATAATCATCTTTATGACGTTTAACTTAACTAAAGAAGCCTTACCTTGGGTTTTTAGTATATATTTCCCTTTTTATATTAGATTTGGTGATAGGTTTACTTGTCAAGGCTTTACAAAACAAGTGGTACCTTAACATTTTATTTTTGGGTCATGACTAATTGGCATCAAAGTAACCAAGTTTCCATTGGTCTCATCAGTGTAAGAACAAGACGTCTAGTAGAGTATCCTAGATCTATACATAGATGTTCATATATATATTTGAGAGGCTATGAGATATCTTTAGAATGCCTCCCTATTTTATTCCTTATCATTGAAATTATTTCATACCTTGTGTTCTAAGTCATATTTTACACTTTTATATGCATGGTGAGGACTAGATCTTTTGAAGCTAGAGATAAAGATCCATTAACTATGGAGAGAGTACATTATCAAGGGAGAATTATGAGTCAAGGTTAAGCTCAAGGTGCGAGACGGCCATAAAGATTTTCCCATCCATAAATAGAACTAGAGAACTTCCCTCGAAGTCTCAGGTTGAGCATGTGGGAGTTATAAGGCCTATTCCATTATCAAAACGTTTTTTTGTCCAAATCTTTGAGGGGTTGTTGATTTAGTTATTAACCTATTTGGAGGGTTTTCTAGTGAGTGCACTTGGTGTTTCTCTTGATCTATGTATGGTACCTTCTCCTATGCTAGAGTTGATTTAGGGTGTTCCTGCTCTCTTAAATATAGATCCTCTAGTAGTACCAACATCTGCTTATGGTACTCCACACCCTGATTGTTGTTCCTTGTTCAGTGCTAATATATGAGTATGGTATTTCAATATTTGGAGTTCATCCATCTTCTATGTGTCCTCCTTAGATCGGTTCTCTTTCGTCCAAATTTATTATTCCATTTATTTTTGCAAGTACAATTATGTCTTTTGAGGATTAGAAGATATTTGAAAAAGTTACTCGTTTAGGCCCTCCTAGGTTCTATAGCATTGTGGATGAGGATGTGTATGAGTTCTTGATTGATTGTTTTGAGAAGCTGAATAATCTTTTTTGCTTGAATCACATGGGGTCGCTCATACTACTTATCCGTTACAAAGATGCAGCTAGAATTTGGTGGAGGCCACTTGTTGGTTCCCAGCATCTTGGTTCACCAGAGATGACTTAGGATCATATTACTAATGCCTTTTTTCATAGGTTCATTCCTTTCAGTTTGAGGGATCAGATAAGAAATAAGTATGATCGCTTGGAGTAGGGTTCTATGACTTTTATGGAGGATGAGGTATGTATCAATGCCTTGTATAGATATTATTATGCTAGCATTGTTACCAAGTATATGAAGAATCCAAATTTCATGAAGGGATTGGATGTTTCTTTTTAACTAGATATGAATCAATTGGTAGTGTATAAGGCATCATTTAGAGTATAATGGATCATGCTAAGATGTCTTAGTCTATTGTTCAAGCATCTCAATGAACTGCCAAGAGGGTGTGTTTGTCAAGGAAAGTTTAGAGGTCCCACCTCTTGAGGTAGAGATTTTAGAGGCTTGCGTAGGTATCATGATAGACTAGTGCAGGTAAATTTCTAGAGTTTGGATATTGGGTCTTGTAGTTCAGTAGCTTTGGTTGGTCATCCTAGTTAAGTCGTACCTTCTTCCATGGAGCCAAGATAAAGGTTTTTCTATGTGTGTGATGAGATTTGATATTTGGCCAATGACTATGCCTATTTTCTTTTAAGAGATACTCCTATATTAGTTTTGAGGGGTAGTGGTTCTTCCAAAATTGTGAGAGGCAGAAGTACTAGTGCCCATAATAATGGTTGCGGGTCTAGTCTATCGGAAGGTGGGTGTCATCAACGCCATGCTATACTTGCCAAGTTAGAGGTAGAGGCCTTTAATGCCATCATCACTAATACTATCCTATTTTGTTTCATGTGTGTATTTGTGTTATTTGATCAAGAATTAACTTTATCCCATGTGTCCACATATTTTTCTTTGGTTTTTCATTTTTATTGTGTGCCCCTTGATGTGCCTATCCAAGTATGTACCCCATAGGGGATCCTTTAGTAGTTAATTGGATGAACCAATTTTTTGTTCTAACTTATGTTGGGCATGAGACTTAGGTAGATTCGATTGTCCTTGATTTGGTAGATTTCGATGTCATCTATGCTATGGATTAGATAGCTCCTTAAAATATAGTCCTAGATTATTATTCCAAGACCACTTCTTTAGCTTCATTTGGTGTGCCAAGGATAGCGTGGAAGGGTTTGTTTTATTCAGGTCCCAAGAGATTCATATCTTTCCTTCAGGCTTATTGTTTTGTAAAAAGGAAATGTTTGTCTTATTTGTCCCATATTTGTGATATTTAAGTTGTTTCCCCTTTTTCTTTTAATTCTATTTATTGTATATGAGTTCTTGGATGTTTTCCCTATGAATTTTACTAGTATGTCTTCGGATTGTGATATTGACTCTGCTATTAATGTTGAGTAAAGAAACAAGCCTATTTCTATTCTTCTTTAGATGTTTTCCCCAACAAAGTTGAAATAATTTAAAGATCAGTTGCAGGAGTTGTTATATAAGGGATTTATATAGCCTAGTTTATCACCATACGGTGCGCCTATCTTGTTTGTTAAAAAAAGATTGGTCCATATGTATGTGTATCAATTATCAACAGTTAAAAAAGGTTATAATTAAGAATAAGTACCTTCTTCCTCGTATTGAAGATTTGTTCAATCAACTTTAGGGTGCTTTGTTGTTTTTAAAAATTAATTTATGGTTTGGGTATCACGAGTCGAGGATTAGAGCTTCAAATATCTTGAAGACAACTTTTCTGACATGGTATGGTTATTATGAGTTCTTGGTAATATCCTTTGGGTTGACAAATGCCCCAACCATGTTTATGGAGTTGATGAACCATGTCTTTTGATTGTATCTCAATTCTCTTATCATTGTAGGTATAAATTATATCTTGGTTTATTACAAGAGTAAGGCCAAATATGAGGAGTATTAATGGATTATGCTTTAGAGATTGAGGAATGAGAGGTTGTATGAAATGTTTTCCAAGTTTGAGTTTTGGCTGGAAGGTATTATGGTAGATCTGACCAAGATTGCTGTAGTTCGTGATTGGACTAGGCCTATTTTTCCTACGGGGTTTTAATGTTTTATTGGTATAACAGGCTACTAACTATGATTTGTTGATGATTTTTCATCAATTACAGCTCCATTGACCATGTTGACATAGAAGAATATTTTCTTTCTATAGTCAAATGCTTGTGAGGAAACTTTCAAAAGCTTAGGGTTTGTTGACTTTAACTCTTCTCTTGACATTACCCATGGAGGGGTGTGTTTTACCATCTTCTGTGATGCTTCTAGGGTTGGGTAAATTATTGTGTTGATGTATAATGGTAAGGTAGTTTCCTATGATGAGTGATAAAGCTAATTTTATAGCTCATTGCCTATGTTGGTAGTAGGTGAAGGCTGAGCATTTGAGAGCTAGTGGTTTACTTTAGAGTTTATCCATTCCCAATTGTAAATAGGAATGTATCACTATGGACTTTGTAACTGGGTTTCCTTATGCTTCTGGTTGTTCAGACAGTGTTTGGGTCATAATGGATAGATTGACAAAATCTACTCTCTTTATTTTGTTTTAGGTTTCCTTTACTGTTGAGTGGTTGGCCTGTATCTATATTTGTGAGATAGTTCATCTCTATGATGTTCCATTGTCTATCATCTTAGATCGTGGTTTAGTTTTCATATCTCACTTTTTGAATACTTTTATAGAGGAGTTAGGTACCCTAGTCGATCTTAGTACAACATTTTATCCTCAAAGAGATAGTTAGTAGAAGTTGATTATTTAAGTATTGGAGAATATGCTCTATGGTTATGTTATGGAGTTTGGAGGTTAGTGGGAGCAATATCAAACCTAGGCGGAGTTTGAATATAATAATGTCTATTATTCAAGTATTGAGATGTATCCTTTCAAGGATTTGAGTGGTAGAGTTGTCTCTCTCTATTTGGTTAGTTTGAGGTTCCTAAAATTATAATACGAGATATGTACTTACTTTGTGAGTTTTCAAATAGTGTTGGGTCCATTCAAGATGGACTTTGAGAGGCTCAGATTAGGAGTAAGTGCTATACATAATGTAGATTTCATGCCTTAAAATTTAGTGTTATTGTTTGTTTCTTTCTTCATGTCTCAACCATGAAAGGAGTGATGAGGTTTTAAAAGAAGGGTAATCTCAGCCCCTGATATATTGGATCTTTTGAGAGACTTTGGACTACTAGGAATATAGCTTATGTGTTAGCCATGCTCTCAGATTTATCAATTGTTTATCAAGTTTTTCATATTTTTGTTCTTGGATGTTATATTCCATATGATTCTCATGTCATTCGTTGAGATTCAGTTCAATTAGAAGAGTGAGTGTCTTTTGTTGAGGAGCCTGTCTCTTTTCTAGACAGTGACATAAGACGGTTGCATTATAGAGTTATTCATATGGTTAAGGTCCAATAGAATGAACGACTTGTAGGTGAGTATAGACCAGCAAATCCAATACATTGATTTAAGGTTGATAACATGGTTGGGAAAGTTTTAAGCCCTTTATATCTCATTTTGACCCTCGATTTAGAAAGTTGCAAAATTAGGTTTCGGGGCCAATTTTGTTAAAATGACATTTTTTCAAAAAACTTATATCGCCATTAAGACTGGAGCATCGAATTTAGTAAGGTACAATAGTTTCTTTGCCTACTTAATATTTTTGATGAATCCTAAGGCATTCCCGGAGACATGGAATTTTGCATGTCACCAGCTGGTGGACTCTCTTAAAAGATGATTTTGTTGCTTAATCGACTTGTCCTAATAGGCAATATGTCATCTAAGCGACACCAGGCTCGTTTAAGTGATAGCCTCTTAAGTTATGGCTTGGTCGCTTAGGCGAACTTGTTACGTCAGAAGCCTGTTCGCTTAAGCAATGGTGATGCTTAGGTGGATTACATCCCTATTTTCGAGACTTAGAGCTTGGGGTTTGTGTTTTTGGGCATTTTCATCTATTTTTAAGTTTGGGTAAGCTCCAAATCCCTATTTCAATGGTTTTTCTTTTATTTTAATCATTTCTATCTTGTTTAAACTCAAATACGAAGCTGGATTTTAGGGATTTTCACTGTAAGGCCCAAATTATCTTCTTTAATTCAAAGCCCAATTTCAACCTATTATCACTTGGGTTTTCTTACATTAGTTCCTTTTATCTTGGAAAACATGTTTTTAGACTAAAATTCAGATTTTTCCCTTCTTTTTCAAAAATCCATTATGGGGGTTTGTTTTTTTACCACAATTTAGAAGTAGGCAATATGTGTATTGTTATATTTCTATGCTTTATCTGGTTTTAGGTCTGCATGTGAGGTGAAAACTCAGTGACAAAGTATTATTTGTTGTTTGTACATTTGACGTAGGTTATGGCTTAACTTTCATTAGACTGGATTAGGTAGTTTGTAAAAATGTAGAAGCATGCTATGGGTATGATGGAAAATATTTTTAGGTGATTTATGTGCTCGTGTGGGGGCCTATGAGGACAATATTTTATATTTTTATACATTACTTGCTATGTGTGATCGTGTGGGTTCTTTTATGATGTTGTTGGCTTGGTATTCGTATATGTATGCTTGATTGCTCACTTTTTGTTGGGAAAAGAATATATTTTGGGATTCATATGGTATCAATAACATTTTCTAGCATTTTTCACTATATGGTTGATGGATTAAATTGGATCATGCATTGTTGGTTGATTTGAGGTGAATTTTTGCTCTCATGATTGGTAAATTTGTTGGATGTTAGATATTATCATTTTAGTTAGTTGTGATTATTGTATTATCAAATCATATTCACTCTTGAAATATTGTTACCATCACGGAAATAGATGAAATACAAGCTTTTTCAAAAAAAAAAGTGAAATCCTTAAGAACCTTCTATTGATGTATGTGTCGAAGAGGAATTATGGATATTGATATCGTATATTTGTTGTAAGTGGGTTGTCGAACCCCGTATGTTTCTGAGCGCAACTCGGTAGGTGTATACAGAGGTTGTACGATGACCTTGTGCATCATCATAATCTTTACCTTCATTGTATTCCATATATAATGTTTTTATTCTGTTTTGTATTTATATTCTTGAAGAAATATCTATATATTTAAACTCTTTTCCTTTACTTGTACCAACTATGTGTGTATGACTATGTTTTATTCTTGTATTAGTTTTTGTTCAATTTGTATATAGTAGAATTGTTTGTGGCAATGGTGTGGGCTACCGTTTGGGATATTCTCTTATTAGAGGTGATGTTCCCATAGTTTGTATTTATATTCTTTAATTTCTACTTTCCTCATTCAACCTATAATACCTACTGAATACAGAAGGATTGTATGCATTCCTATTGAGCCCTTTCGGTGCAGATCTAGGTACGAGTACAGTCCAACAATAGCTGATTCATGCAGTACTTGGAGCATATTTGAGGTAGCAAACGTACTATGTTTCATGAGTTGGCCTACTATGTCTTCCTATATATTTTATGTCTTATTTAGTATTTTGGGACAAGTTTTGATCCTTTTTGGACTATTAGTGTATCCTTGATATTCGAGATTCATTTAGTATTTCTTATACTATGACCCCATGTTTTGAGATTTTGTTTGGTATCTTTATTGTATTTCCACTATTATCATGTTTGTAGGGTTCGGTTTTGATCTATAATCCTTTCATTGAATTCTTAGTAAGGATTTCCCTTGTTATATCAGTTTGAGTGATAGACTTACTTTTCCAGGCTTTCCACGTTAAGTGTCATCATGAACCTTTGCACTAGGTTCGTGACAAGTTCACACAATAACAAGAACTGATCCCAATTACCACCAAAGCCAGTCGCACATGCTCGAATATATCTTCTAGAAACTAAATAGTTCTCTAAGACTACTAGTCTTCTAAGAATAGAAGACATTACTAAGATCAAACTTAGAGCCCAACTCCTCATGCAACTTGTACCAAAATTGTAAGGTTAATGGCATTCCTCTATCATATATGGTGGAGATTGGAACTCCATGCTTTCCTTCATATATATCTTTGCCATCTTCTTTGCATTATAGACCATCTTGACTAGAATTAAATCACACACTTGGTTAGCCTATTAAAAATAACCCAAATAGAGTCATACAACCCTATGGTCTTAGGAAGAAAGATTAAAAAGTCCCTGGTTGTAACAATACTTATAGTAATTCTAAGAGTTTTGTATGTTTTGACCATTTTTCCGTTCTCTGTTATTGTGTTACAATATTTATGAGTTGTGGAAATAGACTGCACGATCATTCAATCGTTCAGAAGTAATTAATATGACTTTGTGGTATTAAGTCACCTTCGAAGTGATGTGGTTGACTTTGGTCAATATTCTATGATCCAAACATCAAATGATAATTCTGTTAGTTCCACTAGATACATAATTTGATATTGGCCTAGTAGCCAAGTTGGGTTATGCTCAGTAGGTCTCAATAGAGTTTTAGGTACTTATTAATAGTTTAAAGTTACATATTGTTGACATTAAATAGTATCACCTAAAGTGGATGAGCTATTTTGGGCATTAATATGGTACCATTATATTTGTTTCAAAATGTTGAAACCAATTGAAAAAGAATCATCACATTTGGAGTTCATATGAGGAAGTTATGTCGTTTTTAGTAGACAGTTATTACTAAAGGATCTTTTCGCAAATTTTGGTCCCCACTAAAGGTATTAGATTATTTTTAATAAGAATCACAATTTTTGGGATTTCATATTTTTAAAAAATTGGAAGCTAAAAATCTTTTAGTGAAGCTATTTGGATGAGTTTTACTATCACGATCCAAATACCAAAGGTCATGATGACACTTGTTGCGGAAAGCCTTGACGAGTAAGCGTATCACCCAAACTGATATTAAAATGAGAGATAATACAAAACCCAAGGCAATACTCCTTTAATGGAGTTAAACCATAAGTGCATAATAAAAGCTGAAGTATATAACCAAAGATACCACACAATATCCCAAAACCTGGTGTCACCGTGTAATAACTACTAAATATATCTCGAATGTCAAAGGCACAATAATATACCAAGAAGTTTTTAATCTGTCTCAGAATAAAAAAAATAAATCAAATAGATAGGAGGAGGTAGTAGATCAACTCTGAAAATATGGATCATTTTCTAACTCGAATATACTCAAGATATACCCTAAATTAGCAACCGAATGGAGCAATAATAACTGGATCTGCACCGAAAGTCCATAGTATGAGTGAGTACAATCCATTTGTACTCAGTAGATATCATAGGTCGAATGAGCAAACTAGAAATAATGTGTTAAAAAAACACACTGTGGGTACATCGCCTGCAATCACAAAATGTCCAAAATGGTAGCCAACATTGTCTCAACTAACAGTTCTACAATATACAAAATAATATACACAAATACGAGAAAGAGGCACAATTATACATATACCAAATAAAAGTATAAGAAAGACGTGCAAATAGATAGATATCATTCAAGGAAAATAATACATCACAGAATGGACACAATATGTATAAAATATAATGAAGATGATGATGTGATGCCCGAGGTTGCCGCATAACCTCTATATACACCTAGATAGTTTTGCTTCCAGGTAGCACCATGGCGGGTTCTTAACCGATATACAATCTAATATCCAGTACCAATATCCATGGCACCTCTGAGGTACATCCCTTTATAGAGGGTTGATAAAGATATCACGAGCCAGTGTTTCCCGTATTTCCATAATTGTACCAATGTTTCACAAGTGCATATAATAAGAGGATTCAATGCTCATAACCAACCAGAATGAGAATTTTCAAAGAAAACAAATATACCAACCATATAAGCTAAAATCCACTCAATATGGCGATAATCCATGATCCCAATGTAATCATATCCCAATAGAGTATATACACAACAATATGCCATTGGTATAAAAAAAAGATTAACTTTAGGCTTCTCGCCTGAAAGATACCACCATATATAAACACATAAGGCCAACAACATCATACAAGGTCCCACGGGGTCATATATAGTATATAATATGTCAATACAACTAAATAACAAAAACACATGCCCTTACATGGGCAAAACACATTACTAATAGCCATTTCCATCATTGGTTTCAACACCCATAACATGATTTTTATACCAATATTAACTACCCATCCCTGTTCTAAGAAAGATAAGCCTTAACCAACCTCAACTATTGTAAACTGATAAAACCAAAGCCTTCAACTCCGATCTTTCACCTCTTGAAAAAAACCAAGAAGAAACTAAACTACACACAATAGAATCTGTGTATTACAAGAAAACTAATGAAACCCATATTACAAATTTCTAGGTCGGGGCCAACATGAACCCCAAAATGGATTTTAAAAAAGTCGGTTAAAAATTAGAATTTTTGTCAAAAAATATATTTTCCATGATAAAAAGAGATTATTAAAGAAAATCGAAGTGAAAATAGGTTAAAATTGGAGTTTATATCAAGTAAATACCCACTTAGGACTTGCGGGTGAAAATTCCCAAATTCCACTTTCAAATTAGAGTTTTAATGAGATTTACATGATAATAATCGATGAAATTTAATTGAAATAGGAATTCTGATCTTACCCAATTTTTAAAATGGAAAAAATTGCCAAAAAAACTAAGAACTCCAAGCTCCAATTCTAAAGAATGGTGAAGGAAATTGAGAAATGTAATAGATAAATAGGTACCAATATGGGTTATACCCACCAATATGTGCTATTCTTCTAGATAGACAAAGTCCTCTTTATCACTTATTGCTAAAGAAGATAAGGTACTGCTAAAGTGCCCTTTTCCAGGTGGAGAGAGTCGCTAAAGAGGCCAAGTGGATCTTTGGAACCTACCACTAAAGCAACAGAAATGACACTTTAATGGCTGCACCAGCCGAGTCATGCATAATTGTGGAGATTTTAGGAAATTTCAAATCTCCGCAGACCCCTCGGGATTCATCTGGCATCCCAAGAACACAAAAAAACTATGCTAACCTATCACATTTTGGGTTCTTAACTCAATGGTGATATAAGATTTTTAAAGAAACATTGTTTTCACAAAGTTGACCCTCAAAACCCATTTTTACAGCTTTTCAAATTGAGGGTGGAAATGAGATATAATAACTGTAAAACTACATCAACTATGTTACTACCCTAAAATCGATATTTTGATATGCTAGTGCAGTTCATTTTGCATCTATTGCTCAAATAAATAAATTTTGGCTGATTCAACTATAAAGAATTTATGGCCACAAATACCATAATCTCGCATAAATCACACTGAAATGCATTAAGTACCAGGTCAATGATCTCCAAATCAAAAAAATATGACAATGCAATACGAGGAGTCGTAAAATTGTCAAATCACACAAAAATGAATAATTCACATAAATCACAAAAAAATCAGGTCATTACATCATCCACCATTATGAATCTAGTTCATCCTCGAACTAAAGGCAAGAGAAATACCTGAATAAGAGAAAATTTGGGGATAACTCCTATGCATATTAGACCTAAAATCCCAAGTAGACTCATTTAAAAGTCAATATATCCACTAGACCATAACTACTTAAATAACTCTAGAATGCAATAGTCTCACAACGCTAGCTAAAATGGATACATACTTCTCAACAAAGGACGACTACTTATCTAACTAGACTAAATCCCAATGAAGAACATGAGACTCATCTAGAATGTAATGTCAAAGCTAGAAAACATAATAAACTGGATGAACAATTAATGAACCCAGGGTAATGCTAACTCATAAGACACACCCCAAAAAGTCTGAAGAAACTTAAAAGGTCTAATATACCTAGGGCTAAGCATAACCCTCTTCACAAGCCTTATAAGGCTCTTCATAGGAGACACATAAAGGAAAACTCTACCACCAATACTAAATCTCAAGGAACAAAGTTTGCAATCTCCATAACACTTCTGCCTACTTTGAGTCGCATAAAGTTTATCCTAAATTAACTAAACTCTATCTAAATACTCATAAAATATATTCATACCTCGGGGTCTAACCTGAAAAATCTCAAAAAAACCAACTGGAGAGTGACAAAGTTAACCATAAAATTCACAAAAAGAGTTATCTTAATATCAAAATAGAAGCAATTATTGTATGTGAATTTCACCAAAGATAGATGTTGCTCCCCCTAACCTCCAAAGTCCATCACACAAACGCAGAGAATATCCATAAAAACTTTAATAGTCTTCTATGACTAAGCATAGGTTAGAGGGTGAAAAGTTATGCTAAGAACAACCGAATTACCTAACTCATCTTAAAAAGTCTTGCAAAAGTAAAATGTGAACATTCAACCTCGATCTAATATGATGGGAACTGACACACCATATAAGAAAATAATCTTATGAATATAGATACAAGCCAACCTCTCAGCATTAAAAGAAACCTAAACTGAAATGCAATGAGCATATTTTGTCAATCAATCCACAATGATCCAAACATTATCATAACTAAGAGAAGTAAGAGGCAACCCAGTCACAAAGTACATAGTAATCCATTGCCATATCAACTAGAGAATGGGTAATATAACACCCCAAATTTGGTACTTATAATGCTACATGGTGCTCATGACTCCGAAGGACAACAAGCTAACCTATGACTGATATCTGTACCTGAACAATGCATAATATAGTATATAAATTCAAGTTGTAAGGCTGTATGGTTCAAAACTGTAACATAACTGATAAAACATAATATCTGGAGGGGGTATAAAATACCCAAAACAACTGGAATAAACTGTTTGAACATACTGTATCTAAAAAGCCTCTTACTGACTGAATTGTTTGAATAAGGAGTTGATGGAACATGTCCCTAACTAACTCCAACTAATAAATTAATTAATGAGATAGTAAAGTAATGTTCATGTCCTGGAAGTATGAGGACTCACTGCAAACTCTGAGTGCTGAGACTGGAATGCTACTGATACTTTAGAGTTCGTGCTTCTGAACGTTTGGTATAAAAGACCATGGCATAAATATGCCAATAAGTTTGAATTTACTAGTAAGTATGTGAGGTAGGTTGAATTCAAAGGGTTAACATGCATAAACTATACTAACTATCAGAATAACATAAATATGAGAATACATGCATAAATACCTAATACTGTAACTGAGTTCATGATAAGATGATTATTGAGTCTGAGGAATGATAACATGAGATATTGTTAATTGTATACCTGAAATAACTTATACGGAGACACTGTATCTGACAGAATAGTTTCTGATGGAACTTGTTGTGTTCTGTACTATTCTTAGTTGACTATATTTGACTATCCTGAATACTGTAAAACTATCTGAGTTCTATTACTGAGATTAAATGACTGTATCAAATAGTCCTAATTCTGTACTAAAACTGTGGGAAGTAGTCATTTAACTGACATGCCCCAAATATGCTATTTTGGTTGAGTTGGTGTCCAATCTATAACCCCAATTTGAAGGGTGTCAACACCGTGCCACTGGTAAGGACAATCTGTGAGTAACTCTCATATAACAAGTAACTGTAGTGAGAACGATGGGAACCATTACATAACAGGTTAAACCACATTATCTAACCTCCTATAACAGACAATGATGTCTGAACCTACGTTGGCCACGTAGTTCTAGAATTCAAGAATTGCTTTTAATAATCACTACCTCATATGACAGGTGGATTCCTATCCTTGGGTTTTTTCGGTGCAAATTTCTACTCCCATCTGAATAGACACTCAACATGATTAATAGAAATGACTGGACTGAGTTAACTGAATTTCCGTGGATTGACATGAGACTGACTAAATTCGATGGATCATGGCTTGATTGAGAGTATCTTGAAAACATGACACTGGCTCTAGACACACAGCTGATTTTCGGGTACAACTACCCATGGAATTGATAGCATGAAACTGAACAAGCATGACTTTCTTGAGTACATGACCAACATCGACAACCCATAATATAATAAGATTGGGATTTGATGAAGTACAAGTGCTAAAGCACCACAATGGATACACATATATCCATAATTCATTGATTAAGACATTTCATCAAACAATTAACATGCATGTACTTGTACATGAATGAGGATTTCATATTGTCATACTAGAATGACACTTTTCCTTTAAATAGGCATTTAATCAAACACATGGGAAGCATGCTTTGGTAATACAATCATCAACACATCTAATAATCATGGATACATCTATCAACATGTAAATTTAAGGGTTTATCATGATTATTATGCAAATCATCACATCGTAGGGTCAATCATTAGAATATGTAATTTCAAACATGGATCAAAACCGCACAACATCTTGAACATGAATTTGATTTCAATTTAAATTATGAACATTCATAAATACACAAATCTTGGATTTTGATAATAGATTCTTAAGCTTCATGGGTGAAAGGGACCCATGAATCAACACATGACATACCTGGGTTGTGAGTTTCTTAAAGTTCATGGACTTGATGAACTTGAATCTCTTAGTTTCTTGAAAAAGGATTTGGATCTTGTTCTTGGGGATTATCTGATATAATTAGGGGTTAAAATGGGTGGAAAAAGACTTAAATACCCTTTAAAAATGACTTAAAATTTGTTGAATGGGACCTGCGACACCCTGTGTGTTGGTCTATCGCTGGCTCGATCATCCGTCATTTCAACTGTCAGACGTGGACTAAAAAAACAACTAAATGCCTTATAGCGACAACTTAGGCGATGGTCTGTCAACCTATCCATCGCACCTTATCTAGAAAGTTAAATCACAGGCTTTGCTGCGATGATCCGCCACTAGATCAAGGGTCCGTCAACCTGGCCGTCGCTCCAGGGCGATTCTAAAAGCTCTAAGTAAAATGTCCATAACTTTTTACTTCGATATCGAATTTTCATGAAATTTTTATCATTGGAAAGCTAATTCAATTTTTCACGTGATAAAAAGTGAAAATATTAAAAATTTCACGTGTACAAAAATAGATTCATATTTAAAGTAAGTTTTTGACATTCTTGGAATGATTCTAAGTAAATTGACGTATATTTTGAACATAAACAATTGGAACATGATCTCATGACTAACATAACGGATAATTGAATATATCATATTGATCATACATTTCTGATGCATGTATAACTTATTCATGACTGCATGACTGAGTGTTCTGATGAACTAAGGTTCTCACAATGAGTATGCATGTCTTATACATGATTATATAACTGAACTGATACATGAATGCATGGCTGACTATACAATGGTACTTAATACAAAGTTTATAATAGAACTTTGAACATGAACTGAATACTAAGCTTGTAACTTAAAGCTAAACATGAAACTGAAATGTTTAAGAAGAACTGTTACCTTGAGCTTGATCTGACTTGGTGGAGAAAAGGTAAGGATACTTGGTACGCATGTTTGTTTCTGCTTCCCAAGTAGCTCCCTCAATGGACTGATTTCGCCAAAGAACTTTGACTAGAGGGACTTCTTTGTTCCTCAGTCTATGAGCCTTGTAGTAAAGTATTTCCACTGGAATCTCTTTATAAGAGAGGCTGTTTGAACATCTATGCTCTGAATAGGGACTACACCTCCTGGGTCACCTATGCACTTCTTGAGAAAACAGACATGGAAGACTGGACGAACTGAGGATAGATATGAAGGCAATTTGAGCTTATAAGCTACCTTGCCTAACTGAGAATTTTTAAGGGACCGACATATTGGGCACTGAGCTTTCCCATATGGCGGAATATCTTCGCTCCCTTCATGGTAGAGGTCTTTACATAGACATTATCACGAATATCAAACTCGAGATCCTTTCTGCACACATCTGCATAAGACTTCTGTAGGCTCTAAGCAGCCCAGAGTCTTTCACTAATCAACTGGATTTTTTCTAAAGTGTCGAATACTAAGTCAGGCCCTATAATTGATGCCTCACTAACTTCTAACCAACCGATTGGAGATCTGCATCTCCTACCATAGAAAGCTATGAATAGATCTATCCGAATACTGAAATAATAGCTGTTGTTGTATGCAAACTCAATCAAAGAAAAGTGGTCATCCCAACTACCATTGAAATCAATTACACATGCCCTTAGCATATCTTTTAAAGATTGAATGGTCCTTTCTACTTGACCATTTGTCTGATGGTGGAAGGCTGTACTAAGATGAACTTGGGTACCAAGACCCTTTTGGAATTCTTTCAAGAAATAAAAGGTGAACTAGGTAGCTCTTTCTAAGATAATAGATAATGGAACACCGTGCAATCTGACCAACACTCTGATGTAGAGTTTGGCATAATACTTAGGTAAATAAGAAGTATGGACTGGAAGAAAATTAGCTGATTTGGTCATTCTGTCTAAAATGACCCAAACTGAATCATGCTGACAACGAGTACGAGGCAAACCCATCATGAAGTCCATGTTCACTTTATCCTACTTTCAAGTAGGAATACTGTACTCCTACATAGAACCACTAGGCTTCTAATGCTCTATCTTAACCTGCTGACAAGTATAGCACTTAGTAACAAACTCTGTAATATCTCTCTTCATCCCACTCTACCAATAGATTTTGTGAAAGTCCTAGTGCATCTTTGTGTCCCCTGGATGAATAGATTAGCGCATACTATGCGTTTCTACAAAAATTCATTTCCTTAAGTCGTCTACACATGGAACACACAGACGACCCTAACCACCCAGAACACCATCTCCCTCTTGGGAGAAAACCTATACTTTTTGATCCTTGACTAACTCTTTTAACTTGACTAGGCTGGGATCTCTATCTAGCTTTTCTTTTACCTTGGATACTAGAGATGATTCTGAACTACTCTGAACCCATATGTCACCCTCCTCTGAATCGACTAAGTGATCACCTAATCTAGCTAGCTGATGTATTTGCTAAGCTAACTTCTTCTTATTGTCCTCAACATGAGCAACACTAACCATAGACAGTCTACTAAGAGCATTGGCTACGACGTTCGCCTTGCCCAAATAATAAAGGACACTTATGTCATAATCTTTCAAGAGCTCTAACCAAGTTCGCCTACGAAGATTGAGATATTTCAGAGAAAATACATACTGAAGGCTCTTATGATATATGAACACATCCACATGAACTCTGTATAGGTAATGCCTCCAAATATTCAAGGAAAGTACTATGTCTGCTAACTCAAGATCATGAATAGGATAATTCTTCTCATAGGGTTTAAGTTATCTAGAGGCGTAGGGTATAACCTTACCATGCTGTATGAGAAAACAACCCAAACCTACTCTGGATGCATCACAATACACTACGAACCTATTAGAACTATCTAGAAGAGCTAAGACTGGAGCTGAGGTGAGTCGAGTCTTCAACTCATGAAAACTCTTCTCGCAAGGATCTGACCACTGAAACTTAACTTTCTTCTAGGTTAATCTGGACATAGGGTATGCAATAAAAGAAAATCTCTAAAAAAACATCTATAATAGCCTACCAAACCCAAAACATTCCTGATATCTAATGGAGGTACAGGGCGAGGCCAGTTTCTTACTGCTTCGGTCTTTAGAGGATCAACTCTAATGCCATCATTGGAAATGATATTACCAAGGAATGTTACTGACCTTAGCCAATATTTTCACTTACTAAATTTGGCAAACTTCTGATGACTTCTGAGAGTCTGAAGTACGATTCTAAGATGTCTGCATGATCACGCTCACTATGGGAATAGACCAGAATATCATCAACGAAGACTATAATAAAAATGTCCAAGTACTACTTGAACTCCCATTTCATCAAGTCCATAAAAGCTGCTAGGGCCTTGGTAAGACCAAAGGACATAACTAAGAATTAGAAGTGACCATGCCGAGTATGAAAGGCTATTTTTGGAATGTCACATTCTCTTACTTTGAGATGATGGTAGCCTGATCTGAGGTCTATCTTAGAGAAATAGCTGGCATTCTAAAGTTAGTCAAACAAGTCATCAATTCTTGGAAGAGGATACTTGTTCTTCACCGTTACTTTATTGAGCTGATGATAATCAATGCATATTCTGAGAGAACCATCTTTCTTTGAAAAAGTAAGACCGGTGTACACCACGGGGACACATTGGGCCTGATAAATCCTTTATCTAAAATATCCATCAACTGATCTTTCAGTTCTATTGGTGCTATTCTGTATGGCATCATAGATATAGGCTGAGTATCTGGAATAAGAACAATGTCGAAGTTTATTTCTCTTTTGGGAGGAATTCCTACAAGATCTTTGGGAAAGACATGTGAATATTCATTCACGACTGGGATTGATTCAAAATTGGGAGTTTTGGAACTAGTGTCCTTAACTTGAACAAGATGATAGACACATCCTTTAGATATTATTTTCCGTGCTGGAAGGTAGGAAACAAGTTGACCTCTGAAAGTTGAAGTACAACCCTTCCACTTAAGGACAAGATTATTTGGAAACTAAAACTGGACTATTCTATGTCGAAAGTCGACTGTGGCATAGCAGGAATGAAGCCAATCTATGCCGAGAATGACATCAAAATTAGTTATTTGTAATTCGACTAAGTCTGCTGAAGTGATTTTTTGAAATATCATAACCGGGAAGTTCCTGTATACCCACCGGGCTATAATGGTTTTACCCACTGGGGTAGAGACTAAAAAGAGCTCTTCTAGAATTTCAAGATTGGTTCTAAAATTACCTGCTATATAGGGAGTAACAACAGACAAAGAAGCTCCTAGATCTAGCAAAGGATAAACATCCATATGAAAGATCTGTAACATATCAGTAACCACATCAAGAGAATTTACCGGATCTTACTGGGACTGGAGAGCATAAAGTCAATTTGGACGTTGCCAAATAGTAGCACTAAAGGTGTCACCCTGTTGGTGTGGGTGATCGGACTGAGCTGAGAAATGATTCTTCTTACCCCGAGGACCTGCCTGAGGATATTCTCTGACTCAGTGGCCTTGCTTTCCAAAAAAAAACTAAATACCATTGCCAGCTCTGCAAATACCCTGATGGTGCTTGACACAAGTCTAAAGAATATGATAGGTGTGGTCACTGCTGAAACCTCCTGAGACTTAGAGCCTGGTGCTTTATCTTTATTAATATCCCTTAACTCAGGAGCTAGACCACTAGCTGAAGAAAGAGATGGAACTGATGACTTATGATGAAACTGAGAATGGTTTCCTCCTTGTAGTTTGGGCTGAGCAAAGTTGAAACTACCTGTCCTTGCTCTTTTATTCTGCTTCTCCCTCATCTTAATATTTTACTCTTATTTCTGTTGAGCATGGGTCATAAGCCTGGCTATGTGCATGTCACTATTCAACATCACAAACCTATACTCATTGACTACACTATCATTCACCCCAAAAACAAACTTCTTCATCTTAGCCCTACTATCTAGAACCACATGAGGAGAATATCTAGCAAATTGAGTAAACTTAAGAGAATTCACTGTCATGTTGCCCTGCCTGAGGTTGATAAATTCTAACACTTTAGCTTCTGTTAGCTCAAGGGGAAAGAATCTATTTAAGAATGTAGTAGCAAACTCCTCCCACTCAATAGGCCTGCATCTACAGCCCTTTCTGACTTCCATTGTTTGTACTAAGTGTGAGCAATATCCTGCAACTGATATTAGCTAGCTCCGCACTCTCACTAGAAGTAACACCCATGATATCCATAACTTTCTAAATTTGATCGATGAATTCCTAAGGGTCCTCATCTGACTTATACCTGAGAAAGGATGGAGGATTCTTGGCTACAACAGAATTGGCCACTGGCTTGACCGAAACGATAGTTGGTCATTCATCCTAAGCAACAAATGACTGAGCATGAGTAGTGAATACAGCTTTGAACTTTTCATGAGAAACATATTCGCCTAAAGGTTCTTCAGGCTGAGGGGTGACTGATTCCAATTCTTCTTTTAAAGGCATGTTCCGTAGAGGAAAGGGAGAAACAAAATAGACTAGATTGAGAGATTAACTAGAGATTATGATCACTAGCATGACATGAATACTGAATAAAGGGAAACTATTCTTAAAAAATCTTATAGACTCCTACACATAAATGTGGCGTGCAACACACCCATGTAAAAGACTCTAATAGATGCGACTTTCAGACTTCCTAGGACACTATTGAACCTTAGGATCTAATACCAAGTTTGTAATCCCCCGAATTTGGTACCCAAAATGCTACACGTTGTTCATGACCCCGAAGGACCACAAGCTAACCCATGACTAATATCGGTACCTGAACACTGCATAATATACTGTATAAATGAGGAACTAAAGGCTATAAGGCCTTAAGGTTCAAAATTGTAACATAACTGATAAATGATAACATCTGGAGGGGGTATAAAATACCTAAAACAACTGGAATAAACTGTCTAAACATAGTGAAGTCTGAAAAGCCTCTAACTGACTAAACTGTCTGAATAAGGAGTTGATTGGACATGTCCCTAACTAATTCCAACTAGTAAATTAATTAATGAGATAATAAAGTAATGGTCATGTCCTCGAAGGATGAAGACTCACTTCTAACTCTGACTGTTGAAACGGGAATGCTATTGATACTCTGGAGCTTGTCCTTCTGAACGTATGGTATAAAACACCATAGCAAAAATTCGTTAGTATGTTTGAATGTACTGGTATGCAAGTGAGGTCATCTGAATGCAAAGGGTTCACATGCATGAACTACACTAACTAACTGCATAACATGAACGTGAGAATATATGCATGAATATATAATAACTATAATTGAGTTCGTGATAACATGATTACTAAGTCTGAGTACTGATAACATAAGATATTGGTAACGATATAACTAAAATAGCTAATACTAAGCGACTGCATCTGACAGTCTAGTCTCTAATGGAACTAGTTGAGTTCCGTACTATTCTGAGATGACTATATCTGACAGTTCTGAATACTGTAGAACTATCTGAGTTCAATTACTGAGACAGAATGAATGTATCTGACAGTCCTGATTCTATACTGAAACTGTGGGAAGTAGTCCTCAAACCGACATGCCCCAAATAAGCCAGTATGGCTGAGTTGGGGTCTAATCTATAACCCCATTTGGAAGGGTGTCAATACCGCACCACTGGTAAGCACAATTTGTGAGTAACCCTTCTATCACAGATAACTCTAGTGAGAATGGTGGGAACCCCCATATAACACGTTAAGCTACCTCATCTACCCTCCTATAATAGGATATGATCTCCCAACTTATGCTGGCTATGTAGTTCTAGAACTTAAAGATTTCTTCTAAGAATCACATCCTCATATGACAGGTAGCTTCCCATCCTTGGGTTCACTCGGTGAAAATTTCTACTCTCATATGAATAGAAATTGAACATGATTAACTAAACTGAATGGATTGAGTTAACTAAATTTTCGTGGACTGACGGAATGCTATTGAGATTACTAAATTTTCTGAATCATGAGACTGACTGAATTCTATGGATCATGCCATGACTGAGAGTATCTTGAAAACATGACACTGGCATTAGGCACAACAAATTGTCAGGAACAAGTACCCCCAAGGACTCGATAGCATGAAACTGATAAAGCATGACTTTCTTGAATACATGACCAACATCGACAATCTATAATATAATAAGATATGGATTTCATTAAACACAAGTGCTAAAGTTCCACAATAGCTAAACATGTATCCATAATTCATTGACTAAGACATTTCATCAAACACTTAACATGCATAAACTTGTACATGAATGGGGATTTCATATTTTCATACTAGAATGACACATTTCCTTCACATAGCCATTTAATCAAACACATGGGAAGCATGCTTTGGTTATACAATCATCAACACATCTAATAATCTTGGATACATCCATCAACATGTAAATTTAAGGTTTTATCATGATTATTATACAAATCATCACATACTAGGGTCAATTATTGGAATATGTAATTTCAAATATGAATCAAAACCCCACAACATCATGAACATCAATTTCAATTCAAGTTAAATCATGAACATTCATAATTACACAAATCTTGGATTTTGAAAAGAGATTCTTGAGCTTCATGAGTGAAAGGGACCCATGAATCAAAACATGACATACCTAGGTTGTGAGTTTCTTAAATTTCTTGGACTTGAAGACTTGAATCTCTTTGTTTCTTGAAGAAGGATTTGCATCTTGTTCTTGGGGATTATCTTTGAGAGAAAACCCTAATTTGATGTTGTGAATGAATAATGAAATGTTGAGGCTTGGTCTGATATAATTAGGGGTTAAAACGGGTGAAAAAAAACCCAAATACCCTTTGAAAATGACTTAAAATTTGCTGAACATGACCTGCGACGGCTCATACGATGGTCCATCGCTGGCTCGACGGTCTGTCGTTTTGACCATCGTACATGGACCCAAAAAAAAGACTCACTGCCTTATAGCGATGGCTTGGTCGACGGTCCGTCGCAAGTTCGATGGTCCATCAACCTATCCATCGCACCTTATCCAAAAGTTTGAGTCACTACCTTGGCTTCGATGGTTTAGGCGATGGTCCGTCGTTAGATTGACGATCCATCAACCTGGCCATTACAGCTGGGTGATTCTGATAGGTCGAAGTAAAACATCCATAACTTTTTACTCCGATACCAGATTTGGATGTAATTTGTAATATTAGAAAGCAAATTATATTTCCCACGTGATAAAAAATTAAAATCTTAAAAATTCCACGTGTACAAAAATGGATTCATATTTCAAAGTAAGTTTCTAACTTTCTTAGGATGATTTCAAGCTAGGTAGAAGTACGAGGTATTATAGGTAACCTTTGAAGCAAACCACTAGTCCCAAAGACTTGTCCTTCATATGCTTTAAACATTGTCAATAAGCTAAGAAATTTGCTACATCCTTCGTCATACCTCCCCACCAGTAATGTTGTCTCAAATTACGATACATCTGAGTTACTCCTAGATGGATGAAATACCTACTAAAATAAGCCTCCTATAAAATCAATATAATCTAATCACCCATTCTAGGAACACAAACTCGGCAACTAATCCTCAAAACACCATCTGAGATAAGTTAGGCTTCCTTACTCTCACCACTCAACTCCTTATCCTTAATCACTCTTACTCTAACATCATTAAAATAATGAGCCCTAATCTGCTCCACGAAGAATGAACTAGCCACCACAAATGCAAAAACACACCCAATTGTAAAAATATTAAGTTGAACTATATGGTTAGATAAAGACTAAACCTCTAAGTACAAAGGCCTCTCCTAGCTCAAAGATACAACAAGCTACCCATTATAGTCCACCTCCGACTCAAGGAATCCACAACCACATTAGGCTTGCTCGTATGATAGAGAATAGTCAAGTCATAATCCTTATACAACTCAACTAAATTGTGCTGCCTCATATTAAGATCTCGTTGCGTGAAGAAACACTAAATACTATAATGATCCAAGAAAATCTCTTAATGAACACCATAAAAGTAGTATCTCCACAACTTCAAAGAAAAAACAACTGCGAAAACTACAAATCATAGGTTAACTAATTCCTTTCATGGGGATTTAATTGATGAGAAGTATACGCAATCACCTTGCCCACCTACATCAAGACCACACCTAACTAACATCAAAGTATCAGAAAATATGGTAAAACTCATACCCTCTTTGTTAAAAGTTAAGATATAAGATAAAGTCAAGAAATCCTTAAGCTTATGAAAACTTGCTTGACAAGTACTGAAAAGTAATCTTCTTACAAGTCAACTTGGTCACGGGAGCAACAATTGATGAGAATCTGTCTGCAAAGTGCTGCTAGAAACCTACTAACTTAACAAAAATTTAAATCTCAATAGAAGAAGTATGCGTAGCCCAATCACAAAGCATTGCAATCTTTGCTGGATAGACTATAATACCGTCCTTGGTCACAGTATGAACCAAGAAAGAGACAAACACTAACAAAACTCACACTTATAGAACTTTGTATAAAACATTTTTCCCTCAATTTTAGAAGCACAATCCAAAAATGCTCCTCCTGGTCTAATCTTGGAATAAACCAAGATATCATTAAAAATTCAGTGATAAATAGTTTAGATACGATTAATATACCTGATTTATTACCTTTATTAATATGGCTGGGGCATTAGTCAACCTAAAGGGAATGACCAAGGACTCATAATGACAATATTGGGTCCAAAGTAGATGTCTTCAGTATATCTAAGGCTATAATCCTCTATTGGTGATACCTAAATCTCAAATCAATCTTTGAAAACACCGAAGCACCCTGAAGTTGATCTACTAAATAAACAATACAAGGAAGAGGATACTAATTCTTAAATGTTACCTAGCTTTACTACCGATAATCAACGTACATTTGCATAAACACATCTTTTTTCTTCCCAAAAAGGCAAATGCATCTTAATGTGATACACTAGGTTGGATATATCTTTTATCCAAGAACTCCTAAAATTTATCCTTTAATTCTTTTAACTTAGCTAGGGCCATTTTATAAGAAGGAATAGAAACAAGCTTGATGTGAGGCTCAACATCAATAGCAAAGTCAATATAATAATTCAAAGGAATACCAGGAAAATCCATAAGGAAAACAACCATGAACTGACAAACAACATGAACAGAATATAAGGAAATAGGTGAAGAAACACTTGTATCATAAGTATAAGCAAAATAGGACAAATACCCCCTCTCAACTAAGAGATAGGCTTGAAGGAAATATATGACTCTCTTGGGACCCAAATGAAGTACACCCTTCCATGTTATCCTAGGCACACCTGGCAAACCTAAGGTAATGGTCTTAGTATAATAGTCTATAACAACATGATAATAAGATGAGCAATCCATACCCAATATGACATCAAAATCTACCATATCTAAGATAATAAGAACTGCTGAGTCTCACGTCTAACAAAAGTAACAGCACAAGATTGGTGCACCAACTCCATGCTATGTAGTCTCTTATATGGGTCGATACATGGATATACATAGGAAGATGCTCACTAGAAGAATCAACACTAAAAGAAAAATATCAAAACATATTGGAGATAACCTTTCACGACCCGAACAAAGGCCTAGTTGTAACGAGTATCTCAAGTCCACCGAGGACCGAAGACCACCCCGGTTGCCCAACCAAATAACACATAACACACCCAGCAGTCACTGAAATCCGAACATATAACAAGATAGAAAAGGTAATAAGCTCAAAGACATCTTATGATGTCATTCATTAATACCCAATCCATAATAATATCTATAAACCCTTTACGTATATAAAAAAACTATGTCGGGACATGCCCCCGACTCTAAAAATGAGAATGACAATAATGATGTTAATGTGAACTCTATAATTCATGTTTATGAAAGGAAACTAATAGAATGATCAAGCCTTTTACAGAACGAAAGCTCACCACTTCACTATAAATGACCGACGAACTGAGTGGATTTTCCTAAGACTACACACAAAAAGTAGTAGTATATCCAGTACCTGTATTGCGGTGGGATACAATGTCCAAAGACTGTTAGCAAGTTGTGCACAAATATCTATCTCAGGGATAAGGATAAAGTAATGACAATCCAATAATGCAGTTCAATTCAATGTACATGTTCACATAAATATGTGCATACATATAAACTTGTATAAAATGATGGGATAGAGAACGAGGCTTAGGAAGTAACTTTAAAATTTTAGCTTGGATTGCGTAGCATTATCATCATTATAGAACCTACTGGATATATAGTCCCCAGTTCTCATGCTCAGGTTGGGACCCAATTTATGTAGTTTCACAAAATAAAGAATAATCTCATATATATGTACAGGGACTTGAACCTCCAAATCATATACTAAGGAGATTTAAGCATATAACCATGTAGTGTATTATGGGAGACTCAAACTTCTGAATCATTTAATAAGCTGTACTCAAACCTCCTAGTCGCAAGCAAAGGGACTCTAACTCTAGGTCGTTCAGATCCTCATACTAGGAAACACATTTTCTAGTATTGGTCCCTCGGGACCGCCATTTTCATGACCCAACTACACAACCCTCTTTTAAGCCCTATTAAAATATTTATCACAGATTTCCAATCACTGAACCATATTACACATTTTGTCATACACTGTTGGTATCACAATACCAACTACCTTTGCAAGGTATCATCAACATACTAATTCAATTCAATTGACTCGTGAGAACAACTCTCTTAGTTCATAAACACAAGGTGGGGGAACACTGATTCCCTTGGTTCATTAAACAAAACCATTGGGTTTCAAGTACTTCATTATATCTATGCAGTTATTCCAAAATAGCTCAATGCAACTATACTCATACTCAAAAACCACTTCAAAAAAAATTGGGTTGGGGTTAGTATAAATTCAATTGTCAATAATCACAAAATTTGGTGAAATAAAAATCCGATAGTTTATTCACCATATCTATTAACCCCATAAGTTCAAAACCATAAATAATCCATCAACAATCATATGTAAAAATTAGGAAACATTATCCAAAAACAAGCATTCAAAATCCCCAACCCATGTTTCAAAACCATCATCGGGACTACATGGATAACTTTTTTAAACACATGCTTTTACAAAGTAATAGTTGGAGAAGAGTAACATGCCCAAAATATCAAGAGTTATGAATAAAATTTTCCTTGGGATCTCCAATTGATAAACTTTTTAGAAACCCTAATTATCTCGCTTGAAAGAATTTAGAGAGTTTGAGAGAGTGATTCGAGTGCTAAAGTGTTGAAAAGAACATCCCTAGGGTATTTTATGGTCATGGGTATTAAGTGGGCCAAGAGGGAAATGTCCATAGTTCCCTTATTTAAAAGTAGAAAAATTGTCGCCACTAACTGTGGTTCAACATACGACTCTTAAGGCCTCACTACACCTCACGACGTCTTTTTCTTGACAGTAGGTAAGGGACCCCATTTCTGGTAATACTATGACTCACACCCTATGACTCATTACAATACCCTACATTCTCATAAAGTCTAAGTTGTTGACAAGATAAAATTTTTTGGGCATTTCACTAGATTGGATATGGATGGTGCCATACGATGCAGTTTGAGACCTTATAAATCGTAACACCTAGTCGTAGTCATAACAAAAATTCTTGGAGAACATTCTATCCAGGCTATGATTCGTTCCTTAAGACTCATAATGATGCATGATGACTAACAGGGAGGATCATTGTCTTGGCATTGATTCTAGAAATTTAGAAAATTTCTAGGACCAAAATCTGGGGTGTTATATTCCTCTCCCCTTGGATTCTTCATCCTTGAACAATGTGACAAGGTATCCCTTAGCACGATTAAACTAGTAATACAACTACACTTAAACTTTAACAAATATAGAAAACAAAGATGTTGGGGAAATCACAATTTCGTTTAACAAAGTTAGAAAACAAAGATGGTAAGATTAACACATACCTTAAGCACGAGTGTCCAGAACGGTGGACACAAATGGACATTTGAACTTTATGTTCTCTTCTTCTTCCTAAATAGCTTCTTCAAATATTTTGTTCCTCCATAGAATCTTCACTAAGGCCACATCCTTTGTCTATAATCGATGGACTTGTCGATCCAAAATCTCTACTGGGACTTCCTCATTTGACAAAGAACTTGAAACAACAACACTCCCCCAAAAAATTACAATGGATGGATCAACCACACAATTCTTTAACAACAAAACATGAAAGTTTGGATGAATGGAGCCCATGCTCAAAGGAAAATCCAACTCATAAGCTATACATCCCACTCTTTTCAAAATTCTGTATGGACCAACATAAAGGGGGCTAAGCTTTCCCATCCTTCTGAACTACACTACTTCCTTAATGGGATACACCTTCAAGAACATCAAATTCCCAGTACCTTCACCTTAAATCTGCATACAACCTTTGGATACTCTGGGCAGTATTAAACATGCCTTGAATTACCTTTACCTTCTTCATGGCTTGGTAAACCAAGTCAGGACCATGCAATTTATTTTCGCCAATCTCAAACCACCCAATAGGAGACATGTACCTCATACAATAAATAGCCTCTAAAGGAGCCATCCCAAAACTTGCGTAATAGTTATTATTATACGCAAACTCTATGAAGCAAAAATGATCAAACCAACTACTATAAAAGTCAAGCACACAAGACCTTAACATATCCTCCAAAGTCTGAATGGTCTTCTCTACTTTTCCATCCATCAGAGGGTGGAAAGCATTGTTAAGGTTTACTTTAGTTCCCAAACATATTTGAAAGAAACACAAAAAGTGTGAGGAGAACTGAGTACCATGATTAGATTTAATAGAAATTGGTACACTATGCAACCTGATGATTTCCTAAATGAAAAACTTTGTATAATCCTCAGTAGAGTAAATACACCTCACAAGTAGAAAATAAGAGAACATATTCATCCTATCATCAATGACACAAATTGATTAAAACTTATGGCGGGACTGCAGAATATTTGTAATGAAATCCATATTATTCACTTCCCATTTCATTAAGGCAACTCAATCTCTTGAGAAAACCCACCAGGTTTCAAGTGCTCCACCCTCACTTGTTGACAAACCATACACTTGGCCACTAAATTTTCCATATGTTGTTTTATGTTATTTTACCAATTGATCTTTGTGAGATCATGGTACATCTTCATTGAGCCAGGATGATAGTGTACCTCAAATCACGAGCCTCAACCAAGATCCTTTCTCATATCCCATTAATATCAAGGTCACAAAACCTACCTTGGTATCTCAAGACACCATCACCACCAATCTCAAAAACTATCTCTATTTGTTGATCCATGTCACCTTTAATCCATATCAAGATAGGATCCAAAATCTATTTTTCTTTCATCTCCGCATAGAGTGATAACCTCACCACCCTTTGCACCATCACACCTACATTCTCAAAGTCCAAGAGAAGAATACCTTGATTAGCCAACTAGTGAACACCCTTCCCCGATTCTCACTTCTCTTTATCTACATGGGATAAATGCCCTATAGATAACCTATTCAAAGCAACAACAACCACGTTAGCTTTACCTGGATGATATTTAAGACTCATATCATAGTCCTTGAGTAACTTAAGCCATGCCCTCTTCCTAAGATTCAACTGCTTTTATGTAAACAGCTATTGCAAGCTCAAATGATCTGAATAGATGTCAATATAAAGCCCATACAAGTAATGACACCAAAGATTTACAGAAAATACGACAACCAACCCTTCTATGTCACGCATCGAGTAGTTCTTCTCATGGACTTCTAACTATCCAGAAGAATAGGCCACAACCTTACCATGTTGCATCCTCACATAGCCCATTCCATACGGGATGATCCCAATTAGCCAAAAAATCTTCAATAGCCTTAGGCAGAGTAAAAAATTGGAGCCGAAGCAAACCTATCCTTAAAATTCTCTAAGCTACCCTCACAAGCATCCCACCATAAAAACTTTACCTTTTTTAGCCAACTTAGTCAATGGGATATAAATAGATGAGAAACTCTCCACAAACCTCCTATAATAATCAGCTAAACCTAAGAAGCTCTTAATATAAGTTAGAGTTAAGGATCTAGGTGACTTCCTAACTGCCTCTCTGTTGATCCACCAATATCCCATTACTAGACACCACATAGCTAAGATTGGTCGTGATATTTAACAAGAACTCATACTAAGAGAATTTAGCATGCACTCTCTAATCCTCAAGGGTCTGCAAAACTACATGGAGGTGGTCGACATGATCCGACTTGATCGTAGAATAAACAAGGATGTCATCAACAAACACGATGATGAATAAGTCTAAAAAATAATGGAATACCTTATTCTTAAGATCCATAAAAACTCTCGGTACATTAGTCAAACCTAAAGAAATAACTAAGAACTCAAAATGACCACACTGGGTTTGGAAAGTAGTCTTAGGGATATTCCCCCTCCTTAATATTAATTGTTGATAACTCGACCGAATGTCAATCTTAAAGAAGTATTTAGCACCCTAAAGATAATCAGATAAGTCATCATTCCTAGGAAGACGATACTTTTTCTTTACCATCACCTTATTTAACTAGCGGTAATCTATAGACAACTAAAGGGTCCCATTCTTCTTAGACATAAAGAGCACAGAAGCAACCCATGAGGAAATACTAGGACAAATAAAACCCTTATCCATAAGGTCTTTAAACTTGCATTAAGTTCTCTCAAATTAGATAGAGCCATTATATAAGGAGGTATAGAGACAGGATGAGTGTATGGAATAAGATCAATCCAAAAATCAATCTCCCGATCAGGAAGAACACCAGGAAGATCATTAGGGAATACTTTGGGAAACTCACAGACCATCGAGATAGATTACAATGAAGGACGCTCAGAACTAGAATCTTTAGCATGAACTAAATGGTATAGACACCTCTTAGAAATCAATCCTCGTGCTCTAAGATACAAAATAAATCATTCCTTAGGCACTAGGGAACTACCTTCTCACTCAATCACCAGTTCATTCAAGAATTTGAAACTAAATATTTGGGTTCTATAATCAAGAGACACATTGCATGAGTACAACAAATTCATCCTTAAAAACACATCAAAGTCTAACAAATCCACTAACATCTCCCTATAATGGATAGATACTACACAACCCCTATAGACACGTCTAGACACAATAGAGTCACCCACCAAGGTAGACACTAAAAAGGTAATCGAAATACTCTAAAGACTAAAACCAAAATGATTAGCCATATATGGGGTCATATAATAAAGGGTTGGCCCCAGATGAAGAAGACAACACACACGAGAATGGGTTGTAATATACCAGTGACAACATCTGAAGAATCCTTAGATATCTATTGAGTGAAAAGAGCATAAAGGCAGTTTTGATCAGAGCCATGGTGCAGAAGCTAATGAAGTGGCAACTGGAACCTTATTAGCCGAGTAGAAACCCTTACGGATGGTTAAGCCCGCTTTGGGTAGCCCAACTGACCATACATACAATAATTATTCCTTCATTCCTAACAAAATCCATGTTCAACCTTCCCAAAGAAATAGAAATAGGGATATTATGAGGCTGACTGAGTTCCACTAGCCTTAAACTAGGCACTTTTACCTTGGGGTCATCATTGTTCTTAGGATATGGTAAATTAGACACAAAATAGGAACCAAACTTTACCAAAGTCATCTTGTTGGACCACTGCCTACCGTCACCACCACTACTTTTCTAACCTCTACCTGATTTCTATATTTTTTTCTTCTCATCTTCCACTTATTACAAGAACATCACCAACCTGGAATGTCTATATCATTATTTAATAAGGCGGCGTTGTATTCCAACTCCAATCATAGGATAACCTAGTAGTAAACCTCCTCATCCTCACTTTCATGGAAGACACTAACTTAGGAGCAGAATGGGATAACTGTGTAAACATCAAGGCAGCTCCTTAACAATCATCTTTCTTTATGTGCAATTCACAAACACCTTGACCTTTTGTATTCTCAACTCCTAATGAAAAAAAACTATAGAGAATGGCGCCAGAGAAAGCATTCCATAAGGCCACCTTAGCATCATCACCTCTCAACTAATTCCACTCTTTATAACACTGATATATCATATCCATCAACTTATATATGGAAAAATCCACTCCTTCAGAGTCAAAAGCATACATAACTTGAAAGATCTTCTTTATCTCATCTATGAACACATAAGGATCATCCTCTACCTTAGAGCTGGGGAATTGACCCTAAAAAATTTCCTGACTAAAGTAACCTCAGAACAATTTATAGCTATACCAGTACGACCCAACTGACATGACAGAGATATCACAAACTTTCTCAATAGATGAATAGATAGAAAGAACTTATTATTAGAAATATCTTTCATGGGAGGTGAGGTGTGATCATTATTAGACCAAGGTGCTTGTGGAGGACTGGTATGGACCGATGGAACTCCATGTGAGCATTCAGGAGTAGGAGACCTAGATCGGGTCTAAACTTTATAGTAAAATAAGCTCTGTCGACATTGTCTTCTAATGGGACAGAAGAGTTTCCACGAATATCAGATCTTCTTGGAGACATGATCTGTAATTCGAACAATCCAAGATTAGAGGAGATTCGAGACCTTAGACTTTATAGCCCAAAACAGAACAACAAGTAAGGAAAACATTCCTAAATGTATCTCAGCCTCTCCTTTATAAGTGTGTTACGCTAAACACCCATAAAATAGAATCTACTTGACACATCATTTTAGACAACAAATGGAACCAAACCTATGCTTAGATCCCATCTTTGTCACACCCTAAACCAGGGCCTGGCTGTGACGGGTATCTCAAGTTCACCGAGGCTCGAAAACTGCCCTTGTTCCCTAACCAAACAATACATAACACACCCAATAGTGGATAAAATTTAGACATATAACAACATAGAAAAGGTAATGAGCTCAAATAAATTTAAGGATTTAACATATTAATACCCAATCCATAGTAATATTTACAAAGCCTCTACTAATTCAAAATTAACAAATGTCGGGACATGCCCCCAACTCTGACTATAATAATAATGTGAACTTTTAAATTTTAGTTTATTATAAAAAAATTGATGGAATGATCAAGTCTTCCAAAGAATAAAAGTTCATAACTCAATGTAAACGACCAGGAAACAGAGCTGATCAACCTAACAATGTGTATAAAATGTAAAATCATCTTTAGTGTCTGCATCGCATGGTGAAATAGCATCCAAAGATGATAAGGGGGTTGGGAACTAGCATAAAACTTAGGGTTATGGATAAAGTAATGAGAATTCAATAATTCGGTCCAACTAAATGTGCATGTTCACATACAGGTGTGCATACATAGATACTTATATAAAATATCAGGATAGAAACAAGGCTTAACATGCAACTATAATACTTAACCCTAGATTACATAGCATAACCATCATAATAGTACCCACGAGCTATATGGGCCCCAACTCTTATCCCCTGTTCTAGCCTTAGTGCGTATAGACCGATATACCATAGAATAATCTCATATAAATGCATAGGGGACTTGAACCTCCCAACCATATACTAAGGTTACTTAAGCACCCAACCATATAGTCTATTATGGGGTACTCAAACCTCCCAATCATATAATAAGGTGGACTCAAACCACCCAATCAAAAGCAAAGGGACTCAAATCCTGGGTTGTTTAGACCCCTAATCGTAAATGAGGTTTCCAATATTGGACCCTTGAGACTGCCACTTTCACAGCCCAACTACACAACCCTTTTTTACGCCCCAAAATATTTATCACACATTCCCATTTAGTGAACTATAATACACAAATAGGCATACACTATTGGTATCATCATACAAACTACCTTTCCAAGGAATCATCAATATGCCAATACAATGCCATTAACTCTAGAGAACAATTCCCATTGTTCATTAATACTAGGTGGTTGGAACACTGACTCTCTTTCTTCGTTAAAGAAAACCATTATGTTCCCAATACAACTTTATATCCATGTAGTTTTTAAGAATCATACTAAAAACCATTTCCATAACATTGGGTTAGGCTTATTATCAATTCAATTGCCAATATTCACAAAATTTAGGGCATTAATAATCCCCTAGTTTATTCACCATGACTATACTCCCGACATGTTGAAAACCTTAAATAAAGTATGAACATTCATATGTAAAACATAGGAAACATAATTCAAAAACAAATATTCAAAACCCAAAAATTATGTTCGAAAACCATTATGAGAAGCACATGGATAACTATTTATAACACATATTTTTATAATGTAATAGTTGGGGACGAGTATCAAGCCTAACATATCAAGAGTTATGGAGAGAACTTTCCCTTAGGAGCTTAATTAATGAACTTCTTAGAAACGCTGAGTATCTTGCTTGACAGAATTTAGAGAGTTTGAGAGAGTTCGTAGAGTTCTATAGTGTTGAAAATAACATCCTAATGGTAGTTTATTGACGTGGGTATTAACTTGCTAAAAAGGGTAATATCCAAAGTGCCCTTAATTAAAAGATAAAAATATTATCGATAGTGACTATGGGTCAGGGACCCTATTTTTAGTAAAATTATGACTCACACCCTATGACTCATAGAATTGAAGTCATTGTCAAGATGGAATACTTTGGGCATCACATTAGTTTAGCTACTGATGGGGCCATACAACTCGTCTTAGTCTTTACAACTCATAACCTCTAGTCGTAGTCACAACAAAAACTTTAGGCCAACATAATGGCCTATCTATGATTTATTCCTTAAGACCCATAGTGAGGGTCGTCATCTGTATAGTAAGTATAAAGACTCAAAAAATTTCAACTATTGAAATCTTGGGTATTAAATTGCTGATCTTAGATTAAATAACACATATCCATATATGAAACAAATGAGGACAATACCAGTGATAATAATGTCAGGCGCCCTCTGTCTGTAGTTTTTCTAGCAAAGAATAACATTGTTCAGGAATGCCTACTGACTAAGTATCCCCATGACATCCACCATGGGTATAACTACCTCCACAATGCATATCTCTAGTGGAAACTCTACCTCTCATAACAGATAAAGGAGTATCCCTAAACACATAACAGGGAAAACTCTTGGTTAAGTGGCCAATATCATCTCACATATATTAATCTTTGCAACTTGAAACAATTAAAAGAGGTATGATGAGATAGAATGGCCACTCAAAGCAATTGAAATAGAAGGTCTAGTCTACCTTGATACCAATGAAAACCTCTAAAATCTTGCTCTCGACTATGGTGACCTATGAACTCTCCTTAATGGAGTACCCTTTTGGTGCCTCCATAAAAACATCAAAGAATAGACTCAGTTATCATAGTATGATCCCCTAATCTCCACAATGATGACCCTTACACAATTATTTGAGATAGGTACCTAAAGAGAAACATCCATCCCCTTATTGAACTTTTGAATCTGCTAAGACTCAGTGGTAATATTGGCATAAGAATATCTATACAAGACATGGAAATATGCCTCAAAATTAATAACAATCATAGTGCCCTACTCAAATTGATCGAACTTGTCTCTCACCTGATGCATTAAATTGTACGACATAAATCTATCTAAAAGGCCTCAACAAATTGATCCCAAGTCATCTATAGAGAATCAATAGGTTTATAACTAATAAGTGACCTCCGCCAATCCTTGGTTGCATCTGTCAACTTGTATGTTTTTTAAGCAACCCAATGCGATTCAAGCAAACCTGTGATATGCAATTTCTAACAACATTCAACAAAGAATTCATAGGAATCCCTACCTACAACACCGCAGAACCTAGTAGGATGCAAGCGAGTGAATATCTCAAAAATCTTCTAATCCTAAGAAGATATAACTGTACTCACAATTATAGGAAATATAGTAAATCTGGAAGGCTAAGATCCCACCTGAGGAGGTAACATAGAATTAGGTTGAACTCTTGATATAAAAATACAATACTTAGATATTGGTATAAAAGGAGGATCTACACTCAAAGACTATGGAGTATCATAAGAAAATTTTGGTAATATTGGAGGATCCACAATCAAAATTAGAGGAACAACAAAGGTAAACTTTTGCACAGATGAAGATACAATATTAAGAGATGGAGGAACACCAAGTGTACTCAAAGGAACACCAGCCAAATAGGTTAGCAAGTGAATCAATAACACCTCCTAGGCTGGGGTTGTGGAACTGAAGTAGTCTATTTATCTCCAGCATGCTCAACTTGTGGCACAAGGGAGATCTGCCTGGTAATACCTCTAGATGAAAAAATCTTTATGCCAGTACACTACCTTGAGCCTAACCTTAAGTCAAAACTCACTTACTGGACTTATCTCTCTCCTCCAATGACAGCTTTGCACTCTGACCTCATGAGATATAGTCTTCACCATCTTCATAAAAAGAGTGAAACTCAATTTTGAACACAAGTTATGAAAAAATCCACACAATATAGAATGAAATAAGTACAAATTTCTAAAGATATATTTTAGACTCTCAAAGATAGATACGGACATCTATATACCAATCTACGAGACTCTATTAGACACACCATTCTTACACTAATAAGATCAATATACTTTATGGATCTGATAACAGTTTGTCATGACCTAAGAACAAAGGGGAGTGATGGAACTTGTCACGGTAAATTTGGATAAGTAAACCTTCCACCTAAATTGATATTAAATAAAAGATAATTCAAAAACCCAAGGCGTGACTCCTAGAACAAAGTTGAACCACATGAGTATAATAAAAGAAGATGTACATAGCCAATGAAACCATAAAATATCCCAAAACCTATTGCCATAGTGTAAGAACTACTAAATGCACTTCTAATATCAAAGGTACAATAATAGACTAAACAAATTATAATTTGTCTCATAATAAAAAACAAGACATAAAATTAATAGAAAGAGGTAGTAAATCAACTATAGAAACATTGATAATCTTCTACCTCGAATACACCCTATATACCATCAAAATTAGCTACTTATGATGCACACATTCTTGGATCTGCATAGAAGGTCACAGTAGGGGCGAGTATGGTCAAATTATACTAATTAGCTATCATAAGATGACTAAGAATAGAAGAAAATAAAGTATATAATATGCAATATCGGCACTCCACCTACAATTACAAAATGTCTCAAATGGTACTCCATAACTTCTCCACTAGAAGTTCTTAAATATACTCATATAATATATATAATTTAAAAAATGAAGCACAAATATACATGTATACAAAATACAAGTATAGTAAGGATGTACAAATAGAAAGATATCACATCAAGATAATAATACAACACATAATAAGTATTATATTTATAAAATGCAATGAAGATAAAGATGATGTTAAAATGTCAAGGTTGTCACCCAAATTCGTAAACATCTACTGATATGTGCTTTCTGGTATGAATCATAATGGGATTGTAACCCATATAAAATCCAATATCCAATACCAATATCCATGGCTCTTCTTCAGCACATCCCTCAGCAGAGGGTCAATAACAATGTCACAAGCCAGTGTTCCAATATTTCCACATCGGTACCACTATTTGATAAGTGCATATATTATGATGTTGAAATTCTTACAAATAACTAAAATGAAAATTTCCAAAGAAAATGAATAAACCAACCATGTAAGAAAAACTCCACTCAACTTGCCAATAATTTATGAATCTAGTTAATCAAATTCCAGTAGAGCAAAATACACAACAATAAGCCATTTATACCATAAATTCTAATTTAGGCTTTTCACCAGAAAGATACCATCATATATACATACAAAAGGCCAACAACATCATACAAGAGCCCATATGGTAAAACATAGCATATATTTTCTTAATACAACTGAATAACAACAACACAAGTACCACATGGGCAAAACACTATATTAATAGCCATTTCCATGATTGGTTTCCACACGAATAAGATCATTTTTAAACCAATATTAACTTGCTAGACCAATCTAAAGATTGTTAAGTCGTACCTACCATAAATACCATAAATTAGTACAACCAAGTATTCAACACTTAGCTTTCACCTCATGAATGGACTCATGAATGGACTCAAAATAAACTAAAATACAAAAATATTAAATATACATGATAAAAAGAAGCTAACAATGCCCATATTGCCCTTTTTATGTTTGGTCAAAAAGGACACAAATTGATTTTCAAATAATACGGGTAAAATTGTTTGACCAAAATACATTTTCAATAATTAAAGTAATCCATAGAAGAAAACCTAAGTGAAAATAGATTTAAATTGGGGTTTAGATTGAGAAAATTCCCATTTAGTCCTTTTGGGCCAAAATCTTCAAATTTCAATTACAAATTCAAGTCATAACAAGATTTAAATGAATATAATTTTAAAAAAATATAATTGGAATAGGTGTTTGGAGCATTCCAAAGCTTAAAAATTGAATAAATTGCCCAAAACTCTAAACCCCAAGCTCCGTGTCTCATAAATAGTGATACAAATTGAGAAATTTATATATATATGTGTGTGTGTCTATGTCTGTGTGCCAGGTGCCTCTAAAAAGGTCAAGTACCTCTTTAGCGGTAGTCTCTAATTCATTCTAGTCCACTAAAACAAACAAGGATAACTTTAGAGACTACTAGCAAAGCGGACATGGCATAGCTAAAGTGCCTTCATTTAGCTAGAGCTAGCCGTTAAAGATGCCAGGTGGCAATTTAGAACCTACTGAAAAAGCTACCAAAATGGTGCTTTAGCGGCTACACCACCTGTGAAGACTTGAAAAATTATAAATTTCTGCGGACCCCTTGAGATTCATCTAAGATCCCAGAAATGCAAACAAACTTTGCTACCCTATATAATTTGATGTTTTGAACTCATTGGTAATATTAGATTTTTTAAAAATGTTGTTTTCACAGAGTTGATACTCGAAGCCTAATTTCATAATATTAAAAATCAAGGGTCAAATGAAATATAAAAAACCTAAAACCACACCAACCATTTACCATGCTAAAATCAAATTTACAAAGCTGCTGATAAGTTCAATTTTGCCATTCAATGCACAAATCAATATATGTGACCAAAGTCAACTATATACCCTTTATAACCACCAAAAACCATAATCTTGCATAAATCACAATGAAATGCATTTGTCACCATAACATTCATCTCCACACTCCAAAATTCTATATTACAACCATAAAGAAGGTATAATGGTCAATTCACACAAAAATAAATAATTCACATAAATTACCAAAAAATTAGGATATTAGATTTTCTCCTGCAATGATTGGGTATATGTTTCTATCTTCATTTTAATTATTTTCAAAGAATACCCATTCTATTTATTATAATTTTTATTCACAGAGTTGATATTTTAAACTCTAACATTAAGAAATCAAAAGTTCTTGATTTGAGGGTCAATTTGGGATGGATTTTTATTGATTTTTGGTAGTTGAGGTCCTTATATCATGGGAAATAGATTTTTTATATAACTTTATTGAAATTTCTCAGTTAACTTTATTTGATAATGTAATTTTGTGATTTATCCGGCAAAGTGAAATAGAGTAGGTTGATGACTTCAAACTCTATTTTACTCTATTTTCAATTGGATTTCATATTTATAACCCTAAAACTTCATGTAAAGTGATTCTTTAATAAAATTATAGTTTTATCCTTTTATTTTTGGGGATAATTTGTAAAGTTATTTTTGACTTGACACAAAAGTATGATAGTATGGTTTTTGTTCGGCTTTAATATATAGGAAGATTAAATATTTAACTGGACAAAATGTATTTTGTGGTGATTTGAGAGAGTAGAGCTTTCAGTTGATTCATTATACTATGTTTTGGCTCACTAGATCTTCTTTAAGGCAAGCTGAGATCTCGCTTTACTTTTTTCTAAGTTGTGTATGCGTAATGAGCTTATTTTCTTATGTTTTTTAAAGTGATAAGGTTTGGGGGTTCCTCCTTAGATGAAATGGCGAGCATCCTTATGGGTACCATAGTCTATTGATTGGTTTTACTAATATATATATATATATATATATATATATATATAGATATATATATATATAGATATATATTCTAGGTAATGTAACAAGTCGAGGCTACCCCTATACGCCACCCGATGCTTAGAACAATATGTAATCCCAACGAACCTATGGTACTGGCATAATTTGTAAGCATCTAAATAAAAATACATAAAAGTAGAAGTACAAAGCGCAAGAAATGTGAATTGTTGAATTTGTTCAATACAATATTGTTTAAAATTATTTACAACACTAGTTGTACAAAAGAAAACTGAAATTGAATATATCAACTCTAACTGACTGTCCATGAAACATTTACTATTACTGACTATAGGTGGCCGGGACACGACCCCCAGAATACCTAATAAATGCCAAGAAAATAAAATACTATAACTGTAACTGACTTGAGTCCTTGAATAAAAATAACTCATCACCCGGTGGATTGAAGCATTAAACTACCTGATCATAATTTTGTGAGCTTTAACTAATGCCTATATTATGAAACATTGTATCCACATAGATGTATATATGGTCAATACTTATAGAATGTAATGAGTATATGAGGGTGCATGCAATAATTAAAATTTATATGTATTACAGCTTAGAAACATACATTCTATGAATATAGCTTAACCATAATCATGGAAAAGACTGAAATGTTAAATGTCATAAAGCATAAGTAATAAAGCAAAATCTTCTAAAGTTAATGAGTCATTATACCGAGTTTCTAATACAAGTATTTTTGTTGGAAATTTCTTAAACCACATAAACCATGTGAGCAATATGGCGACGTAAAATCCCATTTGGAAAAGCTAAATAATATCATAAAACCAATTAATATTTGTACATGTCTATTAGGAAAAGATGAATAATGAATACAAATAGTGGCACATAGTTTACGGAACTAGGGTATTCTAAAACCATGCTCCTTGGGGCTATGTACTACTTCCAAATCATACTGTTGCTCATAAATAAAGAAAAAATTCACCAAAAATAGGCATAAATGAACACAATATACTTCTGTTTCTGTTTCATAATTATCAGTGTATGTAAATTTCATTAAACTGAAAGCATGAGTTTAAATTTCTCATCAACTGAGTAAATCATGCTAAAACCACATACTTTTACCAATTTGTGGTACTTCTGTCAAGAGCTCTAAAATTCACTTCATGAGAGCAACTATGAGAGTAAAAACAGGAGAATACCATGAATTTACAAGACAAATGTACTTTAATTCATAAAGCAACATCACAGTTTATAAAATCATGTAAAGTGGATATGAACCCTAATTAGAAAATCTATAAAGTCATATGAAAACTGAGTTTTCTTCCAAAATGATTAAAGGGAATCCTTGTTCAAACTGCACATACTTGAACTTCTTTATTTTTTGTAGGAATATTTGTGCATGAAGCTCTTGATGTTTAATTTTTGAGAGAAAACCTTGGTTTTTGCATTCTTGAGTGTTTGGGAGGAGATGAAATAGTGGATTTGTGTATGGGGTGGGGTAAAATGCTTTATAGGTTAAGGCTAATTTAGTACGTAATGACTAGTTTTTCCTAAAAAATTGATGGAAAATGGGATTTTTGCGTTACCGAGACCACTAGCATGTCACGGTTTTATAGAGGACCACAACTACTCTACCATGATCTTATCATGAAGCACAGCTTACGTGCCATGATCTTATGGTTTATACTATTATAATCCATTTGCATTTCCTCCTTTAACATAATACTACTACTTATCCATTCATACTTATAAATTATATTCATGGATCTATAACCATCAACCAATTTCCTTTTCACAATCACAAAGAGAATCATATATTGACAATCTGTAACAACCTAATACTTTCACTAATGACATATACTTTTCTAACATAAAAAACGTCATCAAGAAATCCTTTCCTACTTCAAGCATCCTCTAAGTCGCCTTAACTAATGAAACCTCCTCTACCTTTCACAATGAGTTCGACACCAAGCTCACTACTCGTTAGTTAACACAGAAAGACATATCACCATAATCTTAATAACATACAAGATCTATTTATATGCTTTTAACTAATTATTATCCGTTCCTTTCTTGTCGCTTCACTTGTAAATCCATTCTCTAGACTCAAGGGTTGTTCTAATACTTAGGAATCACAACACTTTAAGTTATATGATCCCTTAATGAAAACATAATTAAATAATCTAGATAGTTAATCTCTTTTCTCATAAGTGTTATCTATAATGAAGAGCTAAAAGAGGATTTTGAAACATGTCATTTCAGTACTAACCACATGATTCATATTGATGAGAACATAAGCTTTTCAATTGAATGACTTAAAACACACTGACAAGCTCCTATCAAGCCTTTTTTTATGATTTTAGATGTTTTTGATAGTTAATCTGAGGGCATCATAGTTGGAGGAATTGAAATTTACTTCATACTTTAACTTATAATAAGTCATAGTAGGAGTATTATGGAGTAACATATGAATAGACTAAGTTTCTTATAGGAAAACTTTACTACACAATCTAGAGTATGATAGAAGGGAATTAATTCTTAATTTCCATGTCATCTCTCAAAGAAAAGTAAAAACTTTTCTATACTATTCCTCAAGAATCACCTTGATATGTCTTCACAATCACCCTAAGATACTTGAACCTTATGCTATGATACAAATTGTGTAACAATCTGAGACTACCCTCAAACATCAAACAGTGCTTGGAAACACAAGTGATCTCAAGATAACCCATGGTACATGCAAAATTCGTGAGCAACTAATTAAAAATACATGAAACAAGAAATACTAAGCAGAAGAAAAATCATCAGATGAACATGTTAAATAAAATATCTTTTAATAATATTTATAGAACTAGTTGATCAAAGGAAACTAAAACATAATATATCAACTCCGACTTACTAACTTGAAAGGTCTACTAATATCGACTTTAGGTAGCTGGGACCTGGGCACCATTTGTCCCAAACCAATAAAATAAAAATAAAATAAAATACTAGAACTGTAACAGACTTGATTCCCCAAATAAAGAGAACCCATCACCCGTTGGTTAAAATCTATGAATTTCTCAATCATGATTTTGTGAGCTTCAACTAATACCTACATTATGTCATAATATAGCCAAAAAGTCTTATATGTGGTCAGTAATTATGCAATGTACTCAGTATATAGAGGTTCATGCATTAATCAATATAAATATGTAACATAAGCTTAAAAACATGCATGCTAAGTATATCCAGACTCATCATATTCATGATAGAACTAAAAGCTTAAATATCATAAAGCAGAGGCAATAAAGCCAAATCTAATAAAGTCAGTGATTTATTACACTTTATTTCATAAATCATTATTTCTATTGGAGTTTATCTTAACCAATAAAAACCATAAGAGAAACATAGAGTTTGATGTAAGACACCCCATCAAAAGGACCCGATATATCTTTCTAGGGTATAAAGTCTTACTAAGGTGATCCTATAGAAGTTCATTTGGACAAGCTATATAATGTTCTTATGCGCCCATTTGGACAAGCTGAATAATGAATGACTATGGTAGCATGTACTTTATAGAACTAAGGTATGCTAAACCCTTACTTCTTGGTGCTAGGTGCTATTCACAAATCATATTATTACTTATAAAACATATAAAATGCATCCTAAAATCAGCATATCACCTAATATGTATGAATAACAGAATATACTTCTTTTTCTATTTCATAGTCATAAGTACATAGGTAAATTTCATTGTAAAATAGAAATCATAAGTTTGAGTTTCCTATAAACTGAGTGAATCATGCTAAAATAACGTACATTTACCAATTTATTGTACTTTTGTAAAGAGCGCTAAAATTCACTTTATGAGAGAAACTGTGCTAGTTAAAAAATGAGCTAACCATGTATTTTTATGTTAACTGTACTTTGATTCATAAAAAAACATCATAGTTTCAGAATAATGTAAAGTAGGTATGAACCCTAATTAGCAAATCCATAAATTCAAATGAAAACAGATTTTTTGGTCAAAAGAATGAAATGGAATCCTTGTTCAAACCCCATATACCTAAACTTCTCAATTTATATGAGGAACACTTGAGTCGGGAGCTCTTGAGGTTGAATTTTTTAGAGAAACCCTTGTATTGGAGTTCTTAAGTGCTTGAGAGTATAGGAAATGACAAATTTGTGTTACGGGGTAAGGAAAAATAATTTAGTATAGGTTATAGAATTATTTAAGACGTAAATGACTAGTTTACCCTAGTAAAATATATAGAAAAATGGTATTTTAGCATTGACATGCCCCAAAATCGGGCTATGTCGTATGGGAACCTCAAGCCTACTTGAACCATAGGTTGCATGGATAACCCAACCTAACCATCATCACAACAACCATAAGGGTCGGGTGAATCCCAACCTTATAATAAGATCGCGAAAATACAAGGCTAATAAGAAATACGTATACAATATCTAACATTTCAGTAAGTTCAATAGTCTAGCCAATATACCCAAGTCCACAGTCATCCACAAAACCTATACCAAGTCGAGTCATTGATATATCGGGACATTACCCCAACAATATCCAAGTACTAATCCTATAGAAGTCTCGAACATTCGATATAGAGACTATGAAAGGTAGGTTTTCCGGAGTATGGAATCTCACCACTTCAAGGTCTATGCCTAAAATGATCGAACACCCGATAACTGCATAGAAGAGAAAGAAGATGCTTTGGCCCCTATGTCGTATGGGTATAGAGCATCCGGTGACTATTAGCAGTCAGAGCACTAGCATGTAACTCAATGATAATGATAAACTAGTGCACTTGTTCAATCTAGTTAAGTCATCTTATGCAATCATATTTACACAAGTATAGGATTATATGAAGATACATGTACATATAGTTAAACAATGTGCCAAACCATGGAATAATCTAGAACCTGCCTTATCAAATCGTTCATTCATCAGAGATTAAGTGAAGAACTTTAAATCTTTCACCTTACAAATTTTATAACCTTGAACTTCTTTGATGTATTAGAAAAGAGGATCAAAACCTCAAACCTAGTAAACAAATTTAACAAATTTAATAAATTAATTAGGCATGGGACTCTATGACATTCCTACATATTTAATTGGGCATGGAACTCTAATAACATGCTCCTACATTCAATCGCACATAGAACAATAATAAAATTCTTACATATTTAATTGGGCAAGGAACACTAATCACATGCTCCCGTATTCAATTGGGAATGGGACTCTAAGCACATGCTCCCACATTCGATCGCTCAAGGACTCTAAATATATGCTCTCACATTCAATCAGGAATGGAATACTAATCACACGCTCTCATATTCAATTGGGTATGTAACTCTAATCATGTGTCGATTCATAAGGTGAGTTATTTTAACCTGAACAGATCTCTTTAAGCAAGGCACTCCAACAACAAACTATTAGACGAGGGTCTATAACCATAAGTTCTAAAATGAAGGAATTTAACTACAAGTCATTTGATGAGGGACTTTAACCACAAGTCCTTAGACGGTGGACTTTAACAACAAGTAATTAGACTAGGAACTTTAACCATAAGTCATCTTATTTCCATTATTGGTTGGCATATGGACTCCAAACCCATTTGTTCATGCATTAACATCAATAGAATTCAATTGGACATTTAAGGGATTGAACCCATTTAGGTAATTCTAGCTACCAAGGCTACATATCAAACATAATAGAAAACCACATGGTCTTTGTAGACCCAATTAGTCATTAATCATATAGATAGGTCCAAGGCCATAGTTCACAACTTGATGCAAGTTCATTTATGGTCATCAAGGCCTCTAAAAATCAATCATTACTTAGTACTATTCTTACACACACACCTTTCATGCAAACATAATTTTAGTTCATATTTTAGGACCACGTCCCATATAACCAACAACTATAAAAGACATCCTATTATTCCTTGCATGGCATACAATGCCTCTAGAACTAATTTACCAAGCGTTCACATTCATTAACAACGTCTTACCTCATTCATTTCTAGTTGACCAATACTATAGATACATATTTGGCATTTGCACAACTATTTAACCACTAATCACGTAAATGGGATAAATTACTTAGTTCAATTCATAATTTAATTCAATTTATGCTCATCAATACCTACACAATAATTCACATTATAGTAAGCTTATAGCACATCCTTACCACACTTTAGTTCAACACACTATTTAAATTCAATTTTGTGATTATCAACTTTAATCCGTTATTAGCCTTCTACCGTCAAGGTCATCAATTATACAATACATGGATCAAAATGCCTTCATGATATTATTTATCTATCATTCATACTAATTGGACCATTTCCCAAATTCAAAACATCACCAACATCTGACAAGACAATTCACTTAGAGATTTTTACAAACACCTTATATGCATACCTTTTAACAAGGTTATTTTCATGGTAGAAATCATCAAGATTAGGGTAACTCAAGACCCTCATGTTAAACCACATAGAGGAAGCACAAATATATGCAATTTATCATCAATAACAGGTAGAAACACCTGCCTACGCAAGAAACAACATTATTCTTCATTAGGCAACACAACCTTTTTCATTTGATTTTAAATCACCATATACACTTACTAATCCAAGTGTGAAATACATGGTTTTAGTGTTATTTAAAGTGGGGAAGAGATACATGCCTTAAACAATATGACATAGAACAATCTTGGCTCCTTCTTGCCACTACATGAGCTCCCTCCAAACCCTAGCTTCCAATCTTGCTTCAAGAAGTTTTTAGAGCATTTTGGAGTGTTTGTCTTGTAAATTGGTGGGTGGGTGGGGGGCTTAGAAATCCCCAATGACTTATATAGTGAAGAGGATTAGGGCTTTAGGCAATAAAATGACCACAAATACATTAGTTCAATGTTGAAAAGTAAACTTGCCGAGATGTATGACTCCCCTATACAATTCCCTTACTAATCATACCTTAGGGTATGAGTGGTACCCAAACTCGTACCCTAGGATTTTCCTAGATTAACCATACTATTGTGGGTACGAGTGGGAAACCTTGAGTCATAACCAAATGGTGTTAATCACCCTTATTCGGATCCATAAATCGTATACCCAACAGTCCAATACAAATGGATACTACTCTCTATAAGATTAAGTTGCATATGACCCGTATGCATGGGGTACGATCAAGGGAAGGTCATGTCGTATATAAAATAGAATGCTACCCTAACATGCTATCCAAGTTTAGAAAGGGATAGGGGAGAGTGGATGCAACCCGTATCCATGGGTATGACTCAAGCTCCAAGTCATACCCCATTCAGAGACACCAAAAATTATTGTTTTTTCTCAAGGTCTAAGAACCAGGTATTTCAATTCTCCCCCACTTGGATTATTAGTCCGTTAATGAAGGGTAAGGAAAGCATAAACACAAGTTAAATTATTATCACCCATCAAAATAACTTTCAAACACGTTAGGAAAAAGCACATAAAAAAATACAACACATATCATGATTATCAAAATCATCAATCTTGTTTTATTGAATTTCGCGATTCAAATCCAACATTTATCAAAGCACTAGAATAATTAAAGGTTTAGGGACTTGAGATCATTGTCTACTAAAGACATACACCCAATCAAGAATATCAAGACATAACTCGATCACTAATTTCCTAAACGGGAAATGAATGAAGATACTTGGACTTCATGTCCTCCTTTGCTTCCCAAGTAGCTTACTCAGACTATCAATCCCTCTATAGAACTTTCACCAAAGCCACTCATACCATTTATTATCGACAAACTTGTCGATCAAAGATCCTCACTAGGACCTCCTCACAAGACTAGGAACCAAAAAATACCAACGTCGTCTAAGGGAACAACCAATAAAGGATCACCACATATTTGCAATATAGAGACATCGAAAACAAGGGGAAATGAAGTTTAAACTAGGAGGAAACTCCAAATCATAGGAAACATTACTGGCCCCTTCTACGACAGGATACAAACCTACATAGTGGGTACTAAGTTTTCCCTTTTTAATGACTTGCATCACTCCTTTCATGGAAGAAACCTTCAAGAATACTAACTCACCAACACTAAACTCTAAAGTCCTACTCCACATGTCTGGATTGTACTTTTGACAACTTTGACCTGCTTTCAACCTCTCACAAATCATCTTCACCTTTTTCTAAGGCTTGGTGATCTAAATCGAGGTCAAGAAACTTACTTTTACAAACTTTGCACCATTAAATGGGATGACAAAATATCTTACCATACAATGCCTTGAAAAGGCAACCTAGAGTCTCCCATACTTACGGACTTTTACCTTTCCTATTTTAAAACATCACCATGCTCCTCGAGATACTATCCAACCCAAGAAGGGTCACGGAGGAGCTAAGGCACAAAAACCACTCACGAACTCAAGTAATTACCCTTAGTTGGGACAGGGCACTATAGGTACGAAGTGCTTTATAGCAATGACCTTGGTCATAATTAAGACCTATCCTGACATAACATAACAAAAAAGGAGTCCTTAGGTATGGGCATCACAACTACCCTTTAGGGATCTACCATGATTCCTCATGTAAAGATAGATAATAGGACAAAGAAAAGCTATGATTTTAATAAATTCTAACACTTGGAGAACTTCACATACAAACGACGATCCTTTAAAGTTTGTAACATGGCACAAAGATGATCTACATTATCTACCTCAGATTTAGAATACACTAAGATATCATCAATGAAGACAATGACGAACATGTAGAGAAATGGATGCAAGACCTTATTCATCATGTCCATAAATGCCGTCGGGGCAATGGTTAACCAAAAATACATGATGAGAAACCCATACTAACTATATAGGATTTTAAAGGTAGTCTTAGAGATATCCTCATCCCTAATTTTATTATTGATGAAAAACCGACCTAAGATCAAGTTTTGGATAAAAACTTTACAAATGGAAGTTGATCAACAAATCATCAACTCCAAAGAGAGGACACTTATTCATTAAGTTCACTTAGTTAAATTAGTAATAATGAATGCACATACGAAGGGAACTATCTTTTTTATGCAGAAATAACATGGGAGCACCCCTTTGAAATATACTTTTAGGCCTTAAGATAAGAAATGAATCTTTCTATAGGCATAAAATAATCACCTTCCCTTACAATGATCGGGTCATTAAGGAATTTAAACATAACATTATGGGTCCGACAATCTCAGAAAGCAAAACAAGAATGAAACTAATCCAACCCCCAGAATGAGATTAAACTCAATCACATCCAACATTAATAACTTTACGAGAGCCTTTCCACCATCAATAGATACCGCACAACCCCTATAGACACTCTTATCAATCACAGATCCAACTATCGAGGCACAAATAGAAAAAGAACTGATGGTCTCTCAAGACCAAAACCAAGAAACAAAGGCACATACGATTTATATTAAAAAGAGTAGACCCTGGATCATGCAAACAATACTTATCACAAGAGGAAAGTTTCAACATACTCGCATCAGAATTAAAGGATGCCTTAGTTCCTAAGGGATAGTAAGACAAATGAGATGACCTCAACTAATGTTGGGGCAAGAACAGACACCGCTTGGTGAAAAAACTAGAGAAGTGGCAATCAACAACGTTTCGACCTAAGTGACGGTCGTTATAGGATACTCCCATTGCATGTGACCCAACTAATAATATTTAAAACACCAATTCATTCCTTCCTCAAAACAACCATGATGTAATCCACCATAAAACTGACAATGAGGATTGGTTAATACGGATTAGTCCTTGCTTTCCTAATGTTGTGCACTTTTTACCCTATGAGCATTACCAATCAGAAAATTTTGCCTCCCAACTGGTTTAGATAAGGAGAACTGTTTATGGAATGGAGGTAAGAACCCACCTAATACCTCCTCTTGGACCACTTTCCACCAATCTGAGATACAAGAGCAATAGAGCGATGTAACCTAGCTTTTTAAGGTATCTTAGGAGAAATATCACCCCCTAGTAATAGGGTTGGTGGGAACGTATGGAAATCCATGAGGACAGTCAGATGTAATGAACCTTGACTGGGTCTTAATCCCATAAGTTGGACGAGATTTGTCCATATTGCCCTAAGTTAGGACAAAAAAGCTTGATTAAATGTTAGATCTCCTTGGATATATGATCTGAAAGATAAGCAAGCAAAAGTCAAAGGAATCTGTGACCTTAGACTATATATAGCTTGAGATTGAAACACAAGAAAGGAAAACATTCCTAAATGTCTTATACCCCTTCACATATAAGTGTGGCGTACTACATACCCATATAAGAGACTCTATTTGACCCAACATTATGGTATCCTAACTGATAATGAACCTAGGCTCTAATACAATCTTGACACACCCAAAAATCAACCAATGTCATATGGGAACCTTAATCCCACATGAACCAAAGGTCCCCTTGATAACCGAACATAATCATCATCATGGCAATCTTAAAGGTTCGATGAATCCCAACCTTATAATAAGATTGCAAAAAAATAAGGATAATAAGAAATACTTCTACATTATCTAACATTTCATTTTGGTCAACAGTTTAGCCAATATACCTAAGTCCACAGTCATCCATAAAACCTCTACCAAATCAATTCAATAATATGTTGGACATGCCCCTGACAATAGCCAAATACCACATCTAAACAAGTCTATGATATAGGATAAATAGATGAAGAAAGGTAGGTCTTCTATAGTATTAAAGCTCACCACTTCAAAGTCAATTCCTGAACCACTCGAACAATCAATCACTGAGTAGAAAAAGATGCTCTGACCCCTATATCAAATGGCGATATAGCATCCAATGACGATTAGTCGTTTGAGTTCTAGCATGTAACTCAAGGATAAGGATAAAATAGTACACTTGTTCTATCCAGTCAAATCATCATATGTAATTATATTTACACAAGTATAGGCATACATAAAGATACATGTACATATAGTTACACAATGTGCCAAATCATGTCATGATACGTGGAGTGAATAACTTCCAATCTTCCACCTCACCAATTTTATAACCTTAAACTTCTTTGTTAAATTAGTAAAGAGAATCTGAACATCAAACCTACTGAATGTATTTAACTGATTTAACCAATTTAAGTAATTCCTTAGGCATGGGACTCTACCACACGGTTACATATTTAATCGGGCATGGAAATCTAATCACATTCTCCCACATTAAATCGGGCATGGAACTCTAATAATATACTTATATATTTAATAGGTTATGGAACTCTAATCACATGCTCCCACATATAATCAAGCATGAAACTCTAATAACATTCTCCTATATTCAATCGGGAATAGAATTATAATTACATGCTCCCATATTCAATCGGGCATAGAACTGTAATTACATGTCAATTCATAAGGCAAGGTATTTTAACCTCAAGAGATCTCTTTAATCAAGGGACTTCAACCACAATCCATTAGATGAGGGACTTTAACAAGAAGTCCATACACGAGGGACTTTAACCATAAATCTCAGACGATGGACTTTAACAAAAAGTCATTCGACGGGGTACTTTATCCACTAGTCCTTAAAAGAGGGACTTTAACCAAAATTCATTAGACTAGTGACTTTAACCAGAAGTCATCTTATTACTATCATTAATTGATATTTGAACTCCTAACCCATCAGATAATGCATTAATATCCATACAATTCATTTTGACATTTATGGTTTTGAATCATTTAAGTAATTCTTTCCACCAAGGCTACTTATCAACACCATAGACAACCACATGGTCTTTGCCATCCAAATTAGCTATTAATCAAATATATATGCCCAAGGCCATAGTTAACAACATGATTCAAGTCCATTTATGGTCATCAATATCTCTACAAATAAATCATTACTTATTACTATTCTTACACACACCTTTTATTCAAACACAAATCGAGGTCATGTTTTAGGGACCATGTTACATTTAACCAACTAACTATCAAGGACATCCCTTACTCCTTGCATGGATAACAAGACCTCTAAAAACCATTTACTATGCATTCATATTAATTAACAATATATTACCTCATTTATTTCCACAAGACTAATAGCATAGACACATATTTCGCCTTCATACAACTATTTAACCACTAATAACTTCAATGGAATAAATTCCTTAGTAAAATTCAATTTACGATTATCAAGAACCAAACAACTATTAACATTTTATTAGGAATATTATAGTATATTCTAACCACCTTTTAGTTCTACACACTATTCAAATTAAATTTCATGATTAGGAACTTTATTCCCTTATTTACCATCCACCAACAAGTTCATCAATTATACAATACATGGCTCCCAATATCTTCATTATATAATTTATTAATTATTCATGCTTATTGGGCCATTTCCCAAATTCAAAACATCTTAACCATGTGACTAGAGAATTTACTAAGATATTTTCACAAATACCTTATGTGCATGCCTTCTAATAAGGCTATTTTCATGGTAGAAATCATGAAGATTAGGGTTAATCAAAAACCCCATGTTAAATCACGTACAACAAGAACCAATATATGCAATTCATCATTAATAACAAGTATAAACACGTCTACACAATAATTAATATTATTAATCATTATGCAAAAAACTCCTTTTCATTTGATTTCAAATCAACATGTACACTTACTAATCCAAGTGTGAAATAGATAGATTTAGAGATATTTAAAGACGGTAATATACCTTAAACAAGATTGCACACAAACAATCTTGGATCTTTCTTTTCAATAGATGAGCTCCCTCCAAACCTTAGCTTCGGATCGTGCTTCAGGAAGTTTTTAGAGTGTTTTAGTTTTATAAATGAGGGCTTAGGAGACCAGAATGCCTTATATAGTTAAGGGGATTAGGGTTTTAGGAAAGTGAAATGACCACAAATCCCTTAGTTAAAATATGAAAAGTGAAATTACCTAGTGGTATGACTATTCTATATGATTACCTTAGTAATCGTATCGTAGGTTACGAGTTGTACCCTAACTCATACCCTAGGCTTCTCCTAGGTCAACCATACTTTAATGTGTACAAATAGGAACCCTTGAGTCATAACCAAAATGTAATACTCAACCCTAGTCATATAAATAAATTTTATACCCAACAATCCACTCTAAATGGAGACTACCCACTATACGATTGAGTTGTATACGACTCATATGCATGAGGTACAAGCAAGAAAAGGTCATTTTATATATAAAATAGTATAATACCCTAACATGCTATACAAGGTATGAGACAAGGAGGGGAGAGTTGATACGACCCTTATCTATGGGTATGACTAAAGCTCTATTTCATACCAAACTCAGAGACACCAAAAGTTATTATTGTTCTCAAGGTCGAAGACCTAGGTATTTCAAGCATCACCATGACCATTGGTGTTGTACGGTATTATTGTGGATAACAAGTAGCATTACACTTCTTTATTGCAGAGCATATCTAGTGTGCCATACTCTTATTATTTACCCTTACTGGTTTGCTCATAAAAATTCTAGTAAGTTTTCACTTCGGTATTGAATTAAGTCAAAATTTGATGCGTTTCAAAGAACATTCAAATATAAATAATTTTTTTGTCTTTTTATCCAAATATATATTTATATATATATTCTATTACTTATACTCATTTACAATTTGCCCTTGTAGGATCACATACTAAAACACATTTGCTAAAAAGAGCTCTCAACTCAACTGTGCTTAAAGTGTTTCCTATGAGCATGATTTGCATCAAAAGCTTTCAGCACAGTACATAAATGGTCATGACACTAGTATAGAATTATAAATAATTATTTTTGAGCCTATAAATATATTATGAATGGTTAGATGCTTAGATAAGAGTTTGTGGGGCACTACAACTACTTAGAAATACACTTAGAGAAGTTTATAGTGAGGTAACATTTTGATTTTGAGTATATTAATATTGGGTATCTATTTAATAGATTGAGTTTTATTTAGTTGATTTTTGTCTAATGAGTGGAGTTTAGAAAACTTTTTATGTATAATTATGTTATTATGTTATTAGATGGTATAATTAGGATTAAATAAACACTTGGTGTATTACTAGGTTGTACTAGGTGATGCAACTACTATTGTTAATAATGTCTCGGGATATAACCAAATATAGTATAATTCCAAAGTTAAGAAACCAATTATGGCTTAGTTAAATGTAAATGAATGAAGATAAAACTTGGGGTATATTGTTAACTAGTGTATTTCTCCTTTTTGAAATTTAGTTTAATGGTGTAGTTCATTTCAAGTAAGGGACCTATTATATGAAAAAGATAGCTTTTAGGTAACATTTTATTTTTGGGTTATTTTTATTGTTTACTATTTTTCTGTTTACTGTGTAGGGGCTTATGTAGATATTATTAGTCATTTGACAGATTATTATATTATGATTCCCATGTGGGGTCTATTATTTCATTTACTTAAGCATTATTTATCTTTTTATTACCACGATGCCTGAGTGGGGCTTTAGTAGATATTATAAGCCATAATTGCACATTGTTTGCCTCTATCATGTTGTGATGCCTAATAGAAGGGCTTGGATTGATTTTATTGATGTCAAACATGGCTAATTATCCTAATGGTTCCATCCAAGGGATTATACTAGGAATTACTAACTTATTGAATTGATTTTTGAGCTTATTAAAAAATTATTAAATAGATTATTATCTTAAGAGTTACATCCTTATTTAATCCATATATATCCATTAGATTAGTACTAATATGAAACTCTAATTTTAAAAGAAAATGAAATATTTTTTACAATAACTAACCAAGGTCTTGGCCAGCAAGGTTGATTGAGAATTTTGTAAAATATGACCAAGATCTTTGTTAGTAAGTTTAATTAACACACTTTGTAAACCCTTGAACGAGGTCCTTGCCAGCAATAGTGATTGAGATAGACAAAGTATATGGGGTTTTAACACCCAATAAGTCCTATTCAAGTAGCTTTAGTTCAAAAGGTGTATACAAGGCCATATGATGGCTTACATTATTGTTATCCCACCACATCTCTTTATTATATTGCATCATTTTGTATGGTTGGTATTGCATTTTATTATTTTCTTTCATATTATATTATTGTGATTGAACTTTGGTTGTTATATTTTATATCTTACATTTATTTCACTATTTTATATCATAGTTCACCATACCTTGGGTGATTTACAGGTTCAAATATTATAAGATATGGAATATAGTTATGACTTGATCAGTAAGACTATTTTGTTTCACTTATTGGTCACTTTATAAAAACATAAATATACATTTTTTTCCTTATCTGTTATTATAAATTTGACATAATGATTATCCTTCTTAAAAGATGTGTGTCGACTTACCTAGACTATTTGCATACCCTATTTAGTGATATTTATTTAGTTTTTATGATTTGATTATCCTATTAGATTGGGATAACATATTGATTGGTTGCAGTTTCATTTGTGGATTATTGGATAGTTTGGGTGGCAGCCCTTACCATCACTTTGAATTTAGATCGATTATCGATAATTCTGGATGTGTACACGTGCTTTATTACCACCCTTATTTTTTCTTTCTTTTTTCCCTTTTTCTTAATCAAGATTAGGTAGTAGTTTGAGTAGTGAATCCTAGATCACACTTCTTCTGTGTTGATAATGTGGATAATGAGGTACTGGCGGGTAGATCTTAGAACTTACTATCCCTCTTTATTTTTCTTGTACTATATTAACTTACTATCCCTCTTTATTTTTTATTGTACTATATTTGCATTTAAGATACTTTAGTTTGTTTAAAATTACTCTATATTAGAGGCATGTACTAGTGAATACAAAACATGAGATGTATCCTTAAGACTTGAATTTTATTTCTGTATCATTATAGTCTTATTATTCATTCTCTTATATTTTACATTAATAGTTTTTTGGTTTAGGTTAGGCTAACCTATACTAGAAGGAGTAATAGGTGCCACAGTAGATTCTATTTTTTGTCATGATAAAGTAGTATCCGAACAACAGTCTGATTGCTCTCATTAGGGCAAGCTGACTTTAGTAGAGTCTTACAAATCAATGTGAACATATATGTTATTGATCATTGAGAGGCTATATGACATTAGGTGAAATTGATTGTTTCATTCCGTGTCGTGCCTAAATAACTTAATATGACTCAAAAACCTCTTATTCACTCTCTCAAAATAATGAGAACACATTCATCTTTAGCTAAAAACATTATTTTTGTGCCATTAGCTTATGGTTTGGACAAAGGTCATGAGAGTGGATGTGCTAGTACATCTAGAATAGTAGAGGTCTAATTATGTTCCTTCATTATGTGTAGGTGTTTCTCAAAATAATGGGTCTACGAGGCAAATGAGTTCAGACCTATTCAGATGGCACATATTTTTATTTTTTTTATGCTTGAGGATTTATTAGTACAATTATTGTGCTACATTTAAGGGATAGATCATGCTATCATTCAATATGTTACATTGATAATTTACAAATAAGATAACTATTTAACTATTGTTATAGTTTCTCTAGTGTTGATATGATATTATCGAGTAGTTCCCTATTGCCAAAAACTTTACTTGTTATATAAGTGGAAGGGTTGAGTAGGTTTCTGGTGTTCTTAAGGACAGATCCTTCTCAATCAGATGGAGATCTAAAGTGTTAATGCTTATGAATTCTTGGTTGAGTGTCACAAGAAGTTAATAGGTTAGTCTTGGTATTTTACTACCATTAAATTTGTCAAACTAGCCACAAAGTAAAGGACTTTTGTAGTGAGTAGACCAGATGGGCCGACCGATCTCTCATGAGATTACGTATAATATAGATAGAATGATGTCTCATTACTTTAATAGGGAAATGATGATTCTCAACATTATGTACCACAGGATGGATGCGAGGCAGGTTTCTTTGGTATTGTAATCACAAGTATAGTTTTAGTACACCTTTGATCTTTATTTTTAATGGTTGATTGTTGTTCTATAATCTCTTACATGTATACATATTTGACATTATATTTTGATGTTATTCATGCCTTTCTTGATATGTTTATTAATATTGCTACCTCCTAGATAATTTCTTAGTGGTAGATCAGGTATATAGATCTTATATTGTAACTCATTTATAGTATGCCATGGATCTAGATTTGAATCTTAGAGTATAATAGAATTTGGTATTTTTTTCTTTTGATTTGTCAATTGTTATGTTGTTATATAGTTGTGGGTCGAGCATTGTTATTGGTATAATAAGATTATAGTGTGTTTACTGATGCTTATTTATTGGGGTAAGAAGACCTTGTGATGGAATTGGCTATTGGTATGAAAGACTTAAAATAATTACAGGTTCAACATTCTAGTTGGAAAAGGGATGATTTTCTGGTATTCTTTCCTTGAGATTTGTTACTTCCTTACTGATTAGCTTTGGTTGCATGGAAAAAGTATGATGGTGTTGAAACCTCTTCGATTAGTATTGAATGATTTAAACTTATAAGGATTCTTGCTATAAATTTGGAAGGGTTTATAAATAGTAAGGGACTGAGTTTGCAGAACTTATTACTTTGGAAGTTAAAGGTGCTTAATGAAGTACTGTTCTCATGAGTTTTAATTTAAAGTATGCATTATTATTCCATGATTGTTGCATTAAATAATACTCAATGGAAATTTAGTTGGGAAAGCAATAAGGAAATAGTAATAAGGAATTTTAATAAATTCATAATTTAGCTATGCGTACGAATTTAAAATTTAAAGTCATGATAGTATGGTTCATCAGTGACTTATGAGGAGATTAGTTGTGACATTCCTTATATTTTGTATGTGTTTTAAGTGTCTATCAATAAGATATAGTGATTGTTGCACTTTCTTGATATATTGAAATATAATTGAGATACAATTTAGAGTGTTTATGTTTATTATATGTAGAGTTTTTTGATAATTTTCAATCTCTTCAAAGGTTTGAACATGAGGGTATGGTTGTGTAAGTGGTTATCTACTAGTTTTGCATGTGACTTTTAAGGTTTTGGATGATATTGTTATTGGATTCTGGCCTAGTTGCTATAGATTAAAGAACTAGTGTTCTTTGGTTCAACAGTCATGGTACCAGTTTTTAGTAGGTTCATTCATTATTGTGGAAAGTTTTGATTAAGCTCCATTGGGTCCCAGGTATTTATGGGTTTGAGTTTTATATTGCATCTGTGGTGCAGTCATTAACTTGTAGTCTTCGATACATTTAAGTAATCCTATTGTATTTAAAACATCTATTGTGATCGACACTCAACATGTTTCAGAGATGTTTCTTAAGATTCTAGATTTCTGTTCTTAATGGTCATAATAGAACGAATTTATGATTACTTTAGTGAGACCGATATATCTATAGACGTGACACATCTTGAGATTACTTGCAAGAGGGTTAAAGGATATTTTCGATTAACTTGTAAAATTTTTGTACTTTCCTTAACTTTACATTTGAGATGAATGCGAGTTTTAGTGGAGGATAATGACAACGCTCATTATGATTTTTAGAATTTTATGTGTTTTGACTATTTTTTCCGTTCTCTATATTGTTTTATATCATTTATCAATTGTGGGAATGGTTTGTAAGGTCACCAAAGCATTAAGAAGTGACATACATATGTTTGTGGTTTTGAGTAGACTGTAAAGTATTATAGTTGACTTTGGTCATCATTATTTGATTCAAGCATTAGAAGGTGATTTCGTCAGTTTCATTTGATCTGGGATGTCCAATTTAGCCTAGTAGCATAGTTGTATTGTTTTTTTGAGGTCTCCAATGTATTTTGGATACTTGTTAAATTATTGTAGTTCTACATTGTTAAGTTTTAAGGGATAACGTGAATTAAATGGTATATTTTTGGTAAAATATGGATCCATTAGTATGAGGTAGTTATGCCATTTCAAATAAAAATTTGTTACAGAGAAATCATTTGTCGCAACTTTTGTTTGGCACTAAATATATCACATTCTCTTTATAAAATGCACAATTTTAGGGATTTCATATTTTGAATATGTTGGAATCTAGGAGGCACTGGTTGAGGCAATTTTTGATGGTTTTTTTCAAAAATAACCATTCTGTTTTTCATGGTTTTGATTCATAAAGTTGATATTGAAACCCCAAAGTTAAGAAATTAAAAGTTCTTAATTTAACATGCAATTTGGGACGAATTTATGTTTATTTTAGGGATGAAAGCCCGTATATCGTGGGTAACCTGATTTTTAATAAAAAGTTATCAAAATTTCTCATTTTAAACTGCGTTTGATAATTTAAATTTGAGATTTACCTGGTAAAGTAAATATAAATGTTTTGATGATTTCAAACCTAATTATATTTGGTTTTTCAATTGGATTTCTGGTTTAGAACCCTTAATCTATAAGTAAAGTGATTCTTTAATAAAATTTTAGTTTTACCCTTTTATTTTTGGGGTCAACTTTCAAAATGATTTTGGACTAGAAAACAAAGTATAACATTATGTTTTTTTTATTAATCTTGTATATACATTTAGATGTCATATTTTAAAAGATGGAATGCATTTAGTGGTGATTTGAGAAAGTAGAGCATCCCGTTGATATCTTGGACTATGTTTTAGATTTATGGATCTTCTTTAAGGTAAGTAGAGGCATATCGTTATTTTTAGATGTGTTTATCTATTATGTGCTTATTTGCTTGTATTTTTTGAAGTGCTAAGGGTTTAGGGATCCCAATTAGATGAAATTATGAGCATCTCTGTGGGGACTGAAGTTTATTAATGTGTTGTAGTAAATTAATTTTTTCTCTTGTTTATTCTATCTGCTTGTAAATACGCTTAGAGTAGTTTGTAGATTGGTAAATTATGGAGATTGATTAAATCGATGGTAGGCATCTATTTAATATCTTGAATTGTGTTTAGTTGACTTTGATGTTGTCACTACCACAACCAGGGTCGGGCCATGATGGGTATCTCAAGTCCATAGAGAACTAGTGATGTCACGAACCATACAAGGGCGTGGCCATGATGGGTATCTCAAGTCCCACATGGACCAGAAGATCCCCCCCCCCCCCAAATGTTGAATGAATTCTGAACATATAACAACATAAGTTCAATGAATAAAGGGTATGTCTATAAGTGATAACCATCGACCGGCCAACGCAACAAAACAACATAGCTCATGTCCACAGTAATCCATCAAAGCTGTCTGACACAAGAACCAAAATTAGTCTTTGTCGGGACATGTCCCCGACTCTGATTGATGACAATGACAATGAAAATGACAATGTTGATGATAATGAAACTAACTCTTGTCTATGACAACTTTTGTTTTAATTTATTGAGTGGTAAATTGATATTACAAAATGAAAATTTTAAAAAACATAATATTTATGTGTTTAGGCTATTACGGAATGGGTTGGTCCATTCTTGTAGAAGACTTTGTTTAAATTTATCAATAACAACTCAAAAATTCATACAAAACAAAAAACTAACTCTGCATAGGAAAATTTGAGGTATCTCCGACGCATACATAGCATGGGGATACAACATCCAGAGATGGTTAGTAGGATGAACACTACAATGTAACTAAGGGGATAAGGATAGTATAATGCCATGATCAACAGTTAAAAATCATTCAAATCCAATGTACATAATCAAAAGTATATACAAATATTTATCACATGCCAGGATAGGGAACAAAGCTTACATGCACTTTAAAACTTTAATTTTGTTTGTGTAGTCATAACTTAAGAAGGAACCCATGGGATATATAGGCCTATCTGTTCTCTAGCTGGTAGGTCCCCAGCGCGTGTGATAGCATGAACCAAAAGATATACATATGCACTATGGTGGACTCAAACCTCCCGGTATGTAAAGGAGAAATGAGAACAAAATCATATAATACAATGTGGGGGACTCAAATCTCCCAATAAAATGAAACTAATAAAGGGGACTCGAATTAACAAGTCATATATACCCCAACATCGATAACCGTGATTTAAAATATTGGTCGTTCAAAACCTCCACATTAACGACTTAGCTACACAACCCTCATTAAAGTGCAACTAAATGAATTACACTTACATTATCATTTATTGAACCATGATATACATTTAGGCATACATTGTTGGTATCGCTATACAAATTACCCTTGCAAGGTAACTTTAACATGCCACACCATTTACGATCATTTAGGGGAAATAACAATACCCTTTGGTTCAATTAACCATTGGCTTTGGGATTACACAACCCTTAAAGTTCAATTAAAAAATCATTATGCTTCGTTGAATGTTCACATTAAATAATAATTCATGACTATTTCAATATGCATACTTTTAATATTAAATATAGGTTTGACGATATGGGCTTGGGGTCATAATCAATTCACAAGTCACAACTTTGGGAATAACAATCCATAGTTCATTCACCATTCTCATGAATCAATTTGACTTTAAAAACACAATTTAAATGTAACCCATGCAGGGACGAACATGAAACTTCACATAAACAACAAATGTTTAAGGCCCACAACCCATGGTTTCTAGAACAACCTCAATATCATATTAAAAACACTTTACAATTCATGATTACAGATAAATTAATAATTAGGTAAGAGAAACATGCCTGAAATACCAAGTTTCATGGTAAGAATACAACCCTTAATCCCTTGGATGTCCTACTTTTTATAAACCCTAAGTACGGGTGCTTTGGTGAATTTAAGAGAGTTTTGGGATTGTTTGAGTATGTTATCAATGAGAAATAACCCTTCTAGAGTTCTTTATGAATGTGGGTTTTAATTGGGTGATAAGTAAATTGTTCAAAATGCTCTAAATTTAAAAACTGAAATTTAGTAGTCAACTGTGTCTCTATAGGACTCGTATTGACTCATTACGACTTGTCTCCACAAGTCATAGATAAGACAGTCTCTAAGGCACTCACAACATGTTTACCCTATGAATTATCCTATATGACTCATAATTTGATCTTACGACATGTAAGTTACTGTCGTAGACAACCCAACACTATTTGGGGTATACACTGGACGCCCTACGATTTACGCCCAAAAATTTGTAATGAGTCATTAAGAATCATAGTGAGCCACTCATAATCAAAGCATAACTCAACCACACAGTTTCTAATTTGGTTATGATTTGGTTAAATGACTCATCAAGAATCCCTATGACTCATCAGGGGTGTCGTAGTCAGGACAGTGAGGATAAAATTTTAGAAATTTTTAAGGACCAAAAACTAATGGCATTATATGCTGCCTCCTTAGGATCATTCATCCTCGAATGATAGGACAAGACATTTATTAGAATTATTTGACCCCAAACACAACCACACTTACCCTTAAAAAAAGATAGAAAATAAAGATGTTAAGGAATACACTTACCTCAAGCACGATTATCTCGAATGGGAAACAAGAATGAATACTTTGACTTCATGTACTCCTTGGATTCCCAAGTAGATTCATCGAAATTTTGGTTTCTACAAGTAACCTTTACCAATGCCACTTCCTTAGTCTGCAACCGACATACTTGCCAATCCAAAATCTTGATCGGAACTTCGTAAAGAACAAGGAATCCGAAATAACCCCCTCCTTCAAAGGAATAACCATTGAAGGATCAGCCATGCACTTTGTAAACATTGAAACATAAAACACCTGATGAATGGAAATAAAAATAGAAGGCAAACTCTATTTCATATGCAACTTTACCAACCTTCTTCAAAAATAAGTATGTACCAACATAATGGGGACTAAGCTTTCATTTCTTAACAAACCGCATCACTCCCTTAACGGGGGACAAATTTAAGAACACCCAATCATAAACATTGAAGTCCAAATCCCTTTGCCTTACGTCCGCATAGGAATTTTGGAAACTTTGGGCTGTAATAAGTCTATCCCAATTCACCTTCATCTTCTCTATGGCTTAGTGAGCCAAATCTGGGCCAAATATTGTATTTTTACCAACCCTAGAGTGATAAGTGTTGTTGTAAGCAAATTTTATGAGAGGAAAGTGGCCAACCTAACTACCATAAAAATCAAATACACAATCCCAAAGCATATTTCCAATGTCTGAATTGTCCTTTCCTCTTTACTATACATTTGTGGGTGGAAACCGGTACTAAGGGTCACCTAAGTTCCCAAAGCACGATGTAATGACCTCCAAAAGTGAAATAAGAACTAAGTACCCCAATAAGATAAGATGGTAGCCAGATTACCATGTAACTTCACGATATCCTCGATGAATATCTTGGTATAATCCTCTGAAGAAAAGTTAGTCCTCGTTTGCAAGAAGTGAGAAGAATTAGTCATGATATTCACGCTCACCCAAATTAAATAAAATTATTGGAGAGACCGTGCAAAATTGGTAAAAAAATACATATTAATTATCTCCCATTCCTACACCAGTATCTCAATCTCTTGATTAAACCTATCGGGCCTCAAGTGATCCATATTTACTTGTTGACCCGCCATGCACTTAGCCATAAAATTAGCCACATCCCTCTTAATATTATTCCACCAATAAATATCATAAAAATCATGATACATTATCATCTAACTAGGATGAATAGTATAATGCGACTCAAGGGTTTTAGCCAAAACTCTCCTACACAACTCATCAGTTTTAAGAACACATAATCTACCTTGATACCTCAAGAAACCATCATCACCTATCTCAAAAATCGTTACCTTCTACCTACTTACATCATTCTTGATCTTCATCGAGATGGGATCCAATATTTTCTTCTATTTTATATCATCACCAAGAGATAACTTCACCACCTCTTAAACAATCACACCACAATTTTTGGAGTCCAAAAGACAAATTCCAAGATTTTGCATACAGTGAATATACTTCACCAAATCCTATTTCATTTCATCCATAAGAGATCACCTTTCCATGGACAACCTCTAAGAGCATCAGCGAAAATGTTAGCTTTACCAGAATGATAGTGAAGACTCATGTCATATTTCTTGAGAAACTCAAGAAATCTTCTTTTCCTTAGATTATCTCCTTCTAATTTAATATGTATTGTAGGCTCTTATAATATGAATAAATATCTACATGGACTCCATATTAATAATCTCACTTGTCCTTTTATGAAAACACCACAACCAACAATTCCAAATCATGTGTCAGGTAATTTTTCTCATGGACTTTCAATTTTCCAGAGGCATAAGAAACCACTTTGACATACTACCTCTACAAACAACCCAGTCACACTTAGGACACACCTTAAAATACAACAAAACCATCAGTGCCCTCAGGTAGAGTCATGACCAAAGACAAAGTCAACTTATCCTTCAGCTTCTCGATACCACCCTCACAAGCATCCGACAATAAGAATTTCCCCTTCTACTAAGTCAACTTAGTCAACAAGGAAGCAATAGAAGAGAAAATTTCCACAAAACTTTAATAATAACTGGCTAAACCAAAAATGCTCTGAATGTCAGTTGGAGTCGTAGGTCTAGGACACATCATAACCAATGCAACCTTATAAGCCTCAACCATGATCCATTCATTGGAAATAACATATCCTAATTAAGTCATATTATTTAACCAAAACTCACACTTGGAAAATTTTAAATATAACTGCTGCTCCTTAAGGGTATATAACACAAGGTAGAGGTGATTGGCATGATCTGCCTCCCTCTTTGAATACACTAAATTCATCGATAGTGACAATGACAAACAAATCCAAGAACTAACAAAGAACCCAATTCATAAATTTAATAAATGCTGCTGGGACATTGGTCAAACCAAAAATTCAAAGTGACAATACTGGGTTTGGAAAGCAGTGTTAGGGAAATCCACTTCAATAATCTTAAACTGATGATAACCCGGTCGAAGATCACTGATAGAAAAGATTTGAGTGGATGGAATAGATAATCAATCCTTGAAAGGGGATGCTTATTCTTCATGGTCACCTTATTAAATTTACGATAATCAATACACATCCATAGGGACCAATCCTATTATGCACAAAAAGAGTAAGAGCACCCCAATGGTATATATTAGGATATATAAAACCCTTCTTAAAAAGATCTTTCAACTATTCCTTGAGGTTTTTCAACGTAGCCAGAGCTATTCTATATGAAGGGATAGAAATAGGATGAGTTTCTGGATGAATATCAATCCCAAAATCAATCTTCGTACTGAGAAAAATACTGGGAAGATCATCATAAAACACTTTGAGAAATTTATAGACCACAGGTATAGTCTGCAACTAAGGACTTTAAGGTTTAGAATCCTTAAAATGCACTAAATGATAGGGCATACTTTAGAAACCAATTTTTGGGCTCTAAGATACTATATGAAATAGCCATTAGGTACTAGGGAACTACATTTCCATTCAATCACCCGCTTATTAGGGAAATGGAAAATGATGCTTTAGGTTCGAGAATCAAGAGATGCATAGCACAAATATAACCAATTATTCTCTCAAATCACATAAAAGTCTAAAATGTTCAACTCTATAAGGTCAACAGGTGTATATCTACCATAGAAAACCATCATAAAACTGCTATGGACCCTTCTAGCCGTAATGGAATAACCCACTGGGATGGACATAGGAAAGCAATTTGAAATACATTCAAGATAAAAAAAATTTATAGCTACATAAGGGGTTATATAAGAGAGGGTAGATCTAGGAGCATGTAGAAAATATACATCACTAGATAAGATTTTAAGTATACCAGTAACAACATTGGGGGACACCTTATATTCCTGGTTGGTGGGAAGAGCATAAAGATTGTATTGAACAGTGTCGTAGCCAGTAGCAGACGCAACACCTTTTGGTGCACGAGTTGATAAAGTATCAACAAGAATTTTATTTTTACTTGAACTAACCTTAAAAGGACAATCCCTCATTATATAACTAGTTTGGAAATATTTAGAGCAATTTTCCACCCCTCTTCATAAACACAACGGTGTACTTGACCATAGAATCTACAAAGAGGATACGATGGAGTTAACTGAGCCCCACTAGCCTAAGTCTAGGTTCGTAGTGCTCTAAACCCACTATTGTACTGAGAATAATGATCACCCAACAACTTTTTATAAGGAGCACTAGCTATTGAGTAGGAACCAAAATTGCCCCACTTCTTTTTATACCATTTTCTACCATCTCTACTACTTTGCTACTGACTTCCACCCTTATCCGAATATCAAAACTTTTTATTATGCCTTTCATTTATCTTTTCTTGCTTTCTCTTTTTATCGTCCACTTGTTGTAGATAAATCATAAGTCCAGAGATGTCCATATCTGTGTTGAACAAGGCAGCCTTGCTCTCCAATATCAACTCATGCACAACCCAGAGGTAAACTTCCTTATTCTAGCACTATAGTTAGACACTAATTTAGGAGAATAGCACCATAGTTGATGAAACTTCAAGGCATACTCCTTTATTGTCATCTTGCCTTGCTTCAAATTCACAAATTATTCCATCTTCACCTATCTCAACTCCAGAGAAAAGAATTGATCAAGAATGGAAGTAGAGAAATCATCACATAATTAGACACAACATTATCTAGACTAGTCCCACTCCTCATACCACTGATACACTATATCTTTCAATCGATACGCTGCAAACTCTACACCCTCCACATCAGTAGCATGGATTACCTAGAAGAAGTTTTCTATCTCATCAATTAAATTTTAAGGATATTTCTCAACTCTAGAACCAGTGAAAATATGAGAAATCAAACTTATTAATTAGCCAACTCTAGTGGCCTCAAAGGTTGGATCAACAAAAGCAACACACTCTTTCTGGGAGGCCACTATTTAGGCAAGAATTGATTGCAGTAACTCAGCATTAGACACGATGGTTGGGGTACCTAAGGAGAGATACGGGGAACTAGTAGAGCTCCCATAAGGAAATTAGAAGAAGCAACCCTAAAATAAGTCTGAACTCTTATAATAGGACATGCTCTATCTAGGTTGTCCTCAGACAGGATAAAAGAGTTTCCACGAACATCAGATCTTATGGGAGTCATGCTCTGAAAAGCAAACATACAAAAATAAGAGGAGATTAAAGACCTTAGACTCTATAGCTTTAAATTGAACAACAAAAAAGAATAACATTCCTAAATGAATCATAGCCCCTCCCCTATAAGTGTGCTATGTCACACACCAATAAAAAAAACTATACTTAATACGAATTTGTGGACACCCAATGACAACAAAACTAGGCTCAAATACCATCTTTTTTGAGAACCAAACCAGGGCCTAGCTGTGATGGGTATCTTATCTCCCCCATGGATGGGAGATTACACAATACACCAAACTAAACAAGAAAGAATATCCCCAATATAAGATTAATTCTGAACATTTAATAAGGTAAGATCAATGAATAAAAGGTATGTCTATAATTGAGAAAAATCAACAAGAAAACATGCAACACCCTGATTTGGTGAACTAGAATGCTACACGGTGCTCATGACCCCAAAGGACCACAACCTGACCCATGAATAATATCTGTACCTGTACACTGAATAAAATACTAAATAATATGAAAACATAAACTGAAAGGCCATAAGGTTCAATAATGAACATAACATGGAAGAGATAACATATGTGTGGTAATACAATACCCAAATCAAAACTGTAACACTAAAGTCTGAAAAATAATAGTTTATATCTAGTCTAAAAGCCTCTATTGTCTGAACAATCTAAATAAGGAGTTGATGGGACATGTCCCCAACTAACTCCAACTAATAACTAATCAATGAAATAGTGGATAAATAATCATATCATCAAAGGATGATGACTCACTTTTATTCTGACTGCTAAGATTGGAATCTACTATTGATTTGGAACTTGTGTCTCTCAACCATAGTGTAACATAAAAGGAAAACAACATAGCACAAATGCTTTAGTACAATGAAATGTACTGAGTATACATGTGAGGTAGCCTAATGCAATGGTTAACATACATGAATAATGCTAGTTGACTATCTAACATGAATGTGAGAATGCATACATAAATACATAACTGTAACTAACATTGTTATATCATGATTACTGAATTTGAATAGTAATGGCATGACATTCTAATAACTGATATAACTGATTGCATAAGTAGTTGTATCTTAATGTAACTAATAACATGGGTGACTATATCTGACAGTCCAGAATATGGTGGAACTAGCTGAGTCCTGCACTGTATCTATGTTGACTATATCTAACAGTCCTGAAATAAAAAGAACTATCTGATTTCTATTATTGAGACTGATTGAATGTGTCTGACAATCCTGATTTTGTAACATAAAACTGTGGGAGGTAGTATATAATTGACATTCCCCTAATACACCATTATGGCTAAGTTGGGGTATATCTGTAACCCCAATTGGAAAGGTGTAAATACTGCACTACTGGTAAGGACAAGCTATGGGCGAACCTCATTTGATAGTGTCCCCTGTACGATAATAGTAGGGCCCTTATAGAATAGTTCTTATCCACTTCATCAACCCTCATTGATAGTGCTGATGACTCAACCTATGCTGGTTACATAGTTCTAGAATACAAGGATGACTGCTAAGGATCACACCCTCATCTGAGAGTGTGTGTCCCCATCTTTGGGTTCACTCGGTGCTAATTTCTACTCCCATATGAATGGACACTGAACATGATTTATTGAACAGAACATGGACTAAGTTACTGAATTCTGTTGACTGATGGAATATTACTGATATCTGACAACTGACTAATTTCATGAGATCATGGAGATTTTTTGATTCATAAGACTGTCTGAAGTTTAAGGATCACGGCTTGACTGAGAGTATAATAAAAACATGACATGGCTCTAGGTACACAACTAATGTATTTGTACAAGTACCCCCAGGACTCAATGAAAGAAAAATGACAAAGCATAACTTACTTGAATACATAATAATCATCATAATACATTTACTGAAGCATTTCATCAAATATGTAACAGGCATAAGCTTATACGTATATGGGTATTTCATGATATAATGCTAATTAGACAGTTTACCCTTATCGAGACATTCAACTAAACATATAGTAGGCATATAATCTTTAAACAACATCATAAAACAATTAACAGTTGTGATTCAATTCTAATTTGATCATTTAAGGGCTTAGTCCTAGGGTTTGATGAATCTATATCGATACATATCAAACCATATGGAATTTAACACTCGTTCATGGAATACAATTCAATTACTCATTATCAACATGAACAAAAGCAGACCAATCAGGAAATTCATTAAAAAATCCATAACTTGAATTTAGAAAAGGGATTCTTCGTCTTCATGGACAAAAAGAGTCCATGAATGAACACAATGCATACCTTAGTTCATGATTTCGTGTATACTGATGGTGAAACCTTCTTGAAATTGGATCTTCTATTAAAATCCTAGCTTGTTCCTGTGAGAAAATTGAGAAAAGAGAGTCTATTTAGGGTGAAATATGGATGAATCACGTTTAAAAGGGCTTAAATAGGGGTGGAAAAATTGACCCTTTTAACCTCTGACTCGTCTTGTAATTTTAGTAAAAATTCCTCAAATTGAACACTTGGCGCAACGCGGATCTATCGCATTATGTCACTGGAATTTGACAATTGGGAAACTGAGGGATGGCGCAATGCAGAGCCATCGCATTGCCCCTTCCTTCGTGACCTAGAAATTTGGCGCAATGTAGGGGCAATCATCTTGAGACACTGGAAAAAGGACAATTCTAAATTTGAGTGCTAGCGCAATGCGCCATATTCACGGACACCTATTGGAAATTGCCAAATCCATTTCCTCTTGTGACGGACTGCGCCACGGACTAGCATGGTGCTGTTTTACTACGATAATTTGAAATAGTCATAACTTTTACCCGATTATCGGATTTAAGCGAATCATATATCAATGAAAATCTTATTGAATTTTCCATATGAAAAAAGTGAAAATATTGAATATTCCTCATGGAATAATTATCATTCACTTTAGAAGCTAATACTAGTCATTCTTGGGATGAAATTTGCTAGAAATCTTTGGAGTATTACAATATCTCCCCCTTTAGAACATTCATCCTCAAATGAGACTGACTGTGAGGGGAAATAATATGCTGAACATGAAATGAACATGAATAACTAAAACATGATCTCATGACTGACAAGCTGAACATAACATACTGAACATGCATATCTGATGCATGTGTAACTAATTAGTGAATGCATGACTAAATGTTCCGAGGAACTAAATTTCTCACAATGAGAATGCATTTCTGATGCATAATTATATAACTGAGTTGATACATGAATGCATGACAGAATATGCAATGTTACTTGATACCAAGTTTATACTTGTAACACGAACATAAAACTGAATCCCAAGTTGGTGATGAACACTGATCATGAAAGTGAGTGAGCTTAAGGAGAACTGTTAAGGAGAAGCTATGGGCGAACCTCATTTGATAGTGTCCCCTGTACGATAATAGTAGGGCCCTTATCGAATAGTTCTTATCCACTTCATCAACCCTCATTGATAGTGTTGATGACTCAACCTATGCTGGTTACATAGTTCTAGAATACAAGGATGACTGCTAAGGATCACACCCTCATCTGAGAGTGTGTGTCCCCATCTATGGGTTCACTCGGTGCTAATTTCTACTCCCATATGAATGGACACTGAACATGATTTATTGAACAGAACATGGACTAAGTTACTGAATTCTGTTGACTGATGGAATATTACTGATATCTGACAACTGACTAATTTCATGAGATCATGGAGATTTTTTGATTCATAAGACTGTCTGAAGTCTAAGGATCACGGCTTGACTGAGAGTATAATAAAAATATGACATGGCTCTAGGTACACAACTAATGTTTTTGGTACAAGTACCCCCAGGACTCAATGAAAGAAAAATGACAAAGCATAACTTACTTGAATACATAATAATCATCCTAATACATTTACTGAAGCATTTCATCAAACATGTAACATGCATAAGCTTATACGTATATGGGTATTTCATGATATAATGCTAATTAGACAGTTTACCCTTATCGAGACATTCAACTAAACATATAGTAGGCATATAATCTTGAAACAACATCATAAAACAATTAACAGTTGTGATTCAATTCTAATTTAATCATTTAAGGGCTTAGTCCTAGGGTTTGATGAATCTATATCGATACATATCAAACCATATGGAATTTAACACTTGTTCATGGAATACAATTCAATTACTCATTATCAACATGAACAAAAGCAGACCAATCAGGAAATTCATTAAAAAATCCATAACTTGAATTTAGAAAAGGGATTCTTCGACTTCATGGACAAAAAGAGTCCATGAATGAACACAATGCATACCTTATTTCATGATTTCGTGTATACTGATAGTGAAACCTTCTTGAAATTGGATCTTTTATTAAAATCCTAGCTTGTTCTTGTGAGAAACTTGAGAAAAGAGAGTCTATTTAGGGTGAAATATGGATGAATCACGTTTAAAAGGGCTTAAATAGGGGTGGAAAAATTGACCCTTTTAACCTCTGACTCGTCTTGTAATTTTAGTAAAAATTCCTCAAATTGAACACTTGGCGCAACGCGGAGCTATCTCATTATGTCACTGGAATTTGACAATTGGGAAACTGAGGGATGGCGCAATGCAGAGCCATCGCATTGCCCCTTCCTTCGTGACCTAGAAATTTGGCGCAATGTAGGGGCAATCATCTTGAGACACTGGAAAAAGGACAATTCTAAATTTGAGTGCTAGCGCAATGCGCCATATTCACGAACACCTATTGGAAATTGCCAAATTCTATTTCCTCTTGTGACGCACTGCGCCACGGACTAGCATGGTGCTGTTTTACTACGAAAATTTGAAATAGTCATAACTTTTACCCGATTATCGGATTTAAGCGAATCATATATCAATGAAAATTTTATTGAATTTTCCATATGAAAAAAGTAAAAATATTGAATATTCCTCATGGAATAATTATCATTCACTTTAGAAACTAATACTAGTCATTCTTGGGATGAAATTTGCTAGAAATCTTTGGAGTATTACGATATCTCCCCCTTTAGAACATTCAACCTCAAATGAGACTGACCGTGAGGGGAAATAATATGCTGAACATGAAATGAACATGAATAACTAAAACATGATCTCATGACTGACAAGCTGAACATAACATACTGAACATGCATATCTGATGCATGTGTAACTAATTAGTGAATGCATGACTAAATGTTCCGAGGAACTAAATTTCTCACAATGAGAATGCATTTCTGATGCATAATTATATAACTGAGTTGATACATGAATGCATGACAGAATATGCAATGTTACTTGATACCAAGTTTATACTTGTAACACAAACATAAAACTGAATCCCAAGTTGGTGATGAACACTGATCATGAAAGTGAGTGAGCTTAAGGAGAACTGTTACCTTAAGCTTAATCTAAGTTTGCAGAGAAGATATTAGGATACTTTGTATGAATGTCTGCTTCTACTTCCCAAGTAGCTCCCTCAATGGATTAATTTTTCCAAAGAACTTTAAATAAAAATACTTCTTTGTTCCTCAATCTATGAGTCTGATAGTGTAACATTTCGATTGGAATATCTTCATAAGAGAAACTGCTATGAACATCAATACTCTAAATAGGGATTATGATCTGTGGGTCACTTATACACTTCTTGAGAAAAGAGACATGGAAGACTGGATGAACTGAGGCTAGATCTGAAGGTAATTTTAGCTCATAATCTACCTTACCAAAATGATTGAGAATTTTAAAGGGACCAACATATCGAGGAATGATCTTTCCCTTCTTGCTGAATCTCTTCACTACCTTTATGGGAGAGATCTTTAGATAGACATGATCACCAACCTCAAACTCGAGATCTTTTCTGTGAACATCTACATAGCCTGCTATGAGCAGCCCAAAGTCTTTCTCTGATTAACTGGACTTTTTCTAAGTCATCGAATACTAAGCCAAGACCTATAACTGAGGCATCACTAACTTCAAACTAACCAATTGGTGATCTAATCAAAGGAAAGTGGTCATCCCAACTTCCCTTGAAATCAATTTCACACACCCTTAAAATATCTTTAAAGTCTGAACGGTACTTTTTTCTTGACCATCTGTCTGAGGATGGAAGGCTATACTGAGATAAACATGGGTACCGAGACCTTTTTGGAATGCTTTCTAGAAATAAGAGGTGAACTGGGTATCTATGTCTGATATAATGGATAATGGAACACCGTGCAATCCGACCAACTCCTTAATATAGTGTTTGGATTAATCCTCACCTAAATAAGAGGTATGAATTGGAAGGAAATGAGCTTATTGGGTCATTCTATCTACAATGACCCAGACTGAATCATGTTGATGATGAGTTTGAGGCAAACCCATCATGAAGTCCATGTTCACAACTTCCCACTTCAAAGTAGGAGCACTAAACTCTGGCATGGACCCACTAGGCTTCTGATGCTCTATCCTAACTTGCTAACATGTAGAGAACTTAGCTACAAACTCTACAATGTCTCTCTTCATCCAACTCCGCCAATAGATTTCCCACAAGTCACGGTACATCTTTGTGGCCCATAGATGAATAGAGTAGCCGCACCATGCGCTTCTGCAAGAATTTGCTTCCTTAAGTTGTCTATACTTGGAATATAGAGATGACCCTGACAACGCAAAACACTATCTTCTCCTTAGGAGAAAACCTCTACTTTTTAATCCTTAACTGACACTTTTAACTTGACAAGGATGGTATCTCTATCTTACTTTTATTTTACCTCGAAGACTAGAGATAATTCTTAACAACTCTGAACAAATATACCACCCTCTTAAGAATCGACTAAGAGAACGCCTAGTCTACTAAGATGATGGACTTCTTGAGCTAACTTCTTCTTACTATCCTCCACATGAGAAACACTACCCATGGATAGCCTACTGAGAGCATCGGCCACTACATTGGCCTTGCCCAGATGATAGAGGACACTCAAGTCGTAGTCTTTCAAGAGCTCTAACCACTTTTTTTGACAAAAATTGAGATCTTTTTGAGAAAAAACGTACTGAAGACTCTTGTGATCTGTGAAGACATCTACATGAAATCCATAGAGATAATGCCTCAAAATATCAATTCAAAGATTACGACTACTAACTCAAGATAATGAGTAGGATAATTTCTCTTATGGGGTTTAAGCTGTTTGGAGGTGTAGGCTATGAACTTATCATGCTGCTTGAGGACACAACCCAAACCTACTCTGGATGCATAAAAATACACTACAAACCCATCAAAACTATTTGGAAGAGCTAAGACTGGGTTGAGGTAAGTCGAGTCTTCAACTCCTGAAAACTCTTCTCGAAAGGGTCTGACCACTGAAACTTGACTTTTTTCTGAGTCAATATGGACATAGAGGATGCAATAGAAGAAAATCATTCAACAAACCCTCTGGAATAGCCAGCCAAACCAAAGAAAATCCTGATATTTAATGGAGATACAAATCTTGGTCAATTTCTTACTGCTTTGGTTTTTTGAGGATCAACTCTAATGCCATCATCGAAAATGATGTGACTAAGGAATTCTACTAACCTTAGCCAAAATTTTCACTTACTAAATTTGGAAAATAGTTGATGATCTAGGAGAGTCTAAAGTACTATTCTGAGATGGTCTGCATGATCATGCTCAGTGCGGGAATAGATTAGAATATCATCTGTAAAGACTATGACGAACATGTCTAAGTACTACTTGAACATGCGGTTCATCATGTCCATGAAAGCTACTGGGGCATTGGTAAGACCAAATGACATGACTAAAAATTTGAAGCGACCATAGCGAGTTCAGAAAGCTATTTTTGAAATGTCACATTCCCTCACTCTGAGCTGATGATAGCCAGATCTGAGATCTATATCAGAGAAATAACTGGCACCCTGAAGTTGGTCAAACAACTCATCAATTCTAGGGAGAATATTCTTGTTTTTCATACTGACCTTATTGAGTTGATGGTAATCAATGCATATTCTTAGAGGACTGCCTTTCTTGCACCCGAATAAGACTGGTGCACCCCAAAGGGAAATGCTGGGTCTGATAAATCCCTTATATAAGAGACCCTTCAACTGTTCATTCAATTCTCTGGGTTTTGCTGGTGCCATTCTGTATGGTAGAATAATTATAGGCTGAGTATCTCAAAGAAGATTAATGCTAAAGTCTATGTCCCTTTCGGGAGGAATTCCTGGAAGATCATCGGAAAAGACATCTAAATATTCATTTAGTACTGGGACTGATTCAAGGCTGGGAGTTTATGAACTAGTGTACTTAACTCGAATAAAACGATAGACATATCCTTTATATATCATTTTCCTTGCCCGAAGGTAGGAAACAAGATGACCCCTGAAAGTTGATACACTACCCTTCTACTCAAGGATAGGTTCATTTGGAAACTAAATCTAGACAATTTTATTTCTACAGTTGACTGTGGCATAGCAGGAATGAAGCCAATCAATGCCGAGAATTACATCAAAATCAGTTATCTATAATTCGACTAAGTCTGCTGAAGTGACTTTCCTAAATATCCTAATCGGGCAGTTCCTGTATACCGGTCGGGTTATGATGGTTTTGCCTATTGGGGTAGAGACTGAGAAGGGCTCTGCTATAATTTTAGGATTGATTCCAAAATAAACTACTATATAAGGAGTAACAAAAGACAAAGAAGCTCCTAGATCTAGAAAAATGTAAACATGCATAGGAAAGATCTATAACATACCAGTAACTACATCAGGAGAATTTTCTTGATCTTCTCAGGTTTAAAAAGCATATATTCTATTTGGGTGTTGCCTGCTAGTAGCACTGGTGGTGGCACTCTACTGATTTGGGAGATCGGACTAAGGTAAGGAGTGGTGATGACTCTGATAACCTGACTGAGGGCAGTCTCTGACTCTGTAGCTTGGCTTGCCACAAACGAAACAAACATCACTACCGGCTCTTCAAGCACCCTAGTGGTACTTACCACAAGTTTGACAAAGGGTATTAGTTATGGAATTGTTGACACTGCCCTGAGACATAGAGCCTGACATTCTATCCATGAACTTAGGATCTAGAGAACAGGCTGAAGAAGGAGCTGGAACTGATGACTTAGGATGAAACTGAGAACAATTTCCTCCTTCTGACTTAGGCTGATTAAAATTAAAATTACCTGTCCTAGCTTTCTTATTCTGCTTTTCCATCTGCTAAATTTTTTGCTCTTTTATCTGCTGAGCATGGGTCATAAGTCTGGCTAAAGTCATGTCATTATTTACCATGGCGGATCTTCACTCATTAAACACGCTATCATTTACCCCTAAAGTGAACTTACTCATCTTGGCACTGCCGTCTGGAACTATATAAGGAGCATATCTGGTTAATTGAGTAACTTTAGAGAATGCTCTTTCACCATCATGTTTCCCTGCCTGAGGTTGATAAATTCTACCACCTTAGCCTCTCCAAGCACTTAGGGAAAGAATTTGTCTAAGAATGAAGTGACAAACTCCTCCCACTCTATAGGACCTGCATCATCTAAACTTTCTAACTTCTACTGTTTGAACCAAGCATGAGCCACATCCTGTAACTGATATGCAGCTAGCTCAGCACTCTTAACAGTAGTCACCCCCATGATGTCTGTCACTTTTTGCACCTAATCTAGGAATTCCTAAGGGTCCTTATCTACTTTTGACCCATGGAAGGATGGAGGATTCTTTTGGGTGAAGTCCTGAATCCTAGTTGCAACTGAGTTGGCCACCGGGTTCGCCAGAATGATAGATGGTCGATTATTATGGGTAGCTACTGACTGAGCAAGATTGGTAAATGCGGTCCTAAACTCTGCATGAGAAACATGATTGCCCAAAGGGTCTTCGGGTTTAGGGGCTGACCGATTTCTTCTCTTATGAGGCATATACTGAAATAAAGAGAAGAAGCGGATTAGACTAAGATATTGTCCTTTATTTATGCTCACTAGCACGAAATCAATACTGAAAGAAGGGAAACTATTCCTAAATATCTCATAGCCTCTTACACATAAATGTGGCATGCAAACCTCCCATGTACAAGACTCTACTAGATACGACTTTCAGACTTTCTAGGACTCTATTGAACATTAAGCTGTGATACCAAGTTTGTAACACCCCGATTTGCTGAACTGGAACGCTACACGGTTCTCGTGACCCTAATGACCACAAGCTCTCCCATGACTGATATCTATACCTGTACATTGAATAAAATATTAAATAATATGGAAAAATGCACTGAATGGCCATAAGGTTCAATACTGAACATAACATGGATGTGATAAAATCAGTGGGGTAATATATTACCCAAAACAAAATTGTAAACACTAAAGTCTGAAACATAATAGTCTATATCTATTCTAAAAGCCTCTACTATCTGAATAATCTGAATAAGGAGTTGATAGGACATGTCCCCAACTAACTCCAACAAATAACTAATCAATGAAATAGTGGAGAAATAATCATGTCCTTGAAGGATAAGGACTCACTTCTATTATGACTGCTGAGACTGGAATCTACTATTGATTTGAAACTCGTGTCTCTTAACCAATGGTGTAACATAAAAAGATAGCACCATAGCGCATATGCGTCAGTACAATAGAATGTACTGAGTATACACGTGAGGTAGGCTTATGCAAGGGTTAACATGCATGAATAAGGCTAGTTGGCTGTCTAACATGAATACGAGAACTGATACATAAATGCGTAATTGTAACTGACACTATGATATCGTTATTACTGAATCTGAATACTGATGACATGACATACTAAAAACTGATATAACTCATAGAATAAATAATTGTATTTGAATGTAAATGATAACATGGATGACTGTATCTAACAGTCCTAAATTTGATGGAACTAGCTGTGTCCCGTACTATATCTAAGTTGACTATATTTGACAATCCTGAAATCTGAATAACTATCAGAGTTCTATTACTGAGACTTATTGATTGTGTCTGACAGTCCTTTTTCTATAACATAAAACTGTGGGAGGTAGTATTTAATCGGCATGCCCCTGATACGCCATTATGGCTGAGTTAGGTTCCAATATGTAACCCTAATTAGAAGGCTATCAATACCGCACCACTGGCAAGGACAAGTTGTGGGCGACCCTTATATGATAGTGTCCCCTATACGATAATGGTAGGGCCCTTATCTTATAGTGCTTATCCACCTCATCAACCCTCATCAATAGTGTTGATGTCTTAAACTATGCTGGTTACATAGTTCTGGAATGCAAGGATGACTTCTAAGGATTACACCCTTATCTCATAGTGTGTGTCCCCTTCCTTGGGTTCACTCAGTGCTAATTTTTACTCTCATGTGAATAGACACTGAACCTAATTTACTGAACTGAACATTGACTGAGTTACTGAATTTTGTTGACTGATAGAATATTACTGATATCTGACAATTGATTGAGTTCATGAGATCATGGATATTTCCTGAGTCATAAGACTTTCTGAAATCTAAGGTTCATGGCTTGACTGAGAGTATCATGAAAACATGACATGGCTTCAGGTACACAACTAATGTTTTGGGTACAAGTACCCCCAGGACTCGATGGAAGGAAACTGACAAAGCATGACTTACTTGAATACATAATACTTAACATAATACATTTACTGAAGCAATTCATCAAACATATAATAGGCATAAGCTTGTACGTACGTAGGGATTTGATGATATCATGCTAATTAAACACTTTACCTTCATCTAGGCATTCAACCAAACACATAGTAGGCATATAATGTGTAAACAACATCTTACAGTAATTAACTATCGTGATTCAATTCCAATTTAATCATTCAAAGGTTTAGTCCTAGGGTTTCATGAATCTATACTGACACAAATCAACCCATATGGAATTTAACACTCATTCATGGAATACAATTTAATTACTCATTATCAACATGAACAAAAGCATCCCAAGCATACAATTCATAATAAAATCCAGAACTTTAATTTAGAAAAAGGATTCTTGGGCTTCATGGACAAAAGGAGTCCATGAATGAACACTATGCATACCTTAGTTCATGATTTCGTGAAGATTGATGGTGAAATCTTCTTGAATCTGGATCTTCTATGAAAATCCTATCTTGTCCTTGAGAGAAACATGAGAGAAGAGAGTGTATTTTGGGTGAAAAGTGGCTGAATCACGTGTTAAAGGGCTTTAATAGGGGTGGAAAATTGACCCCTCTAACCCTGGACGCGTCGTGTAATTTCAGTAAATATTTCCCTTATTGAACCCCTGGCACGACGCGGTGCTATCCCGCCATGTCGCTAGAATTTGAGAATTGAGAAACTGAGGGATGGCATAATATAGAGACATCGCGTTGCCCCTTCATTCGTGACCTGGAACTTTGGTGCGATGCAGGGAAAATCACGCTGAGAAACTAGAAAAAGGACAATTCTGAATTTGAGTGCTGGCACGATGCGCCATAATCACAGACTCCTACTGGAAATTGCCAAATACCATTTCCTCTTTTGGCACTTTTTACGATGGGAATTTGAAATTGTCATAACTTCTTACGCAGCTATCGGATTTCAGCTAATCATATATAGATGGAAAACTTTTTGAATTTTCCACATGACAAATAGAGAAAATCTTGAATATTCCTCATGGAATAATTAGCATTCACTTAAGAAGTTAATACTAGTTACTCTTGGGACGAAATTTGCTAGAAATCGTTGGGGTATTACAAAAAATAACTGACCAACATATCCTAAGTCCACAATAATCCAACAAAGCCTTCTAACATAAGAACCAAAAACTGGTCTTGGTCATGACATGTCCTTAACTTTAAAAATGACAATGACATTGAAAATAGTAATGTTAAAGACAATGAAACTCTCAACTCTAGTCTATGATAAAAATCAATGAAATATCAATGTTTTTAAACTTATGGAAGTTCACCACTTTACCGTAACAAATGAACGAACCGAGCTAATCCACCTAGCTATGCACTAGAAAAGTAGAGGTATCTATGGTGCCTGCATCTCTTGGCGATACAATATCTTGAGATCATTGGTGTGGTGAACACTAGCATGTAACTCTGGGTAAGGATAACATAATATTGTGACCAACAGTTCAAAATCATTCAAAGCCAATGTTTATAATCAAATGCATATACATATAAATATCATATGCCAGGATAGGGAAAATGATTACATTCACTTTATAACATAAACTTGGATTGTGTAGCTCAACTATCAAAACATAAGAAGGAACCCACAGAATATATTGGCCCAGCTCTCCCCCTGATTGTAGGCCCCAATATGTTTGAATCCACATGAACCAAAGTGTATACATAAGCACTATAGGGGCTTGAACCTCCCAGCATGCCATGGTGACACGAGTACCAAATAATATAATACTATATGAGGGACTCAAACTTCCCAATCAAATGATAATAATAAGGAGGACTCAAACCACTCGATCATAAAGAGCCCCGAGTCGGCAAACAAAGTTTCCAGTATTTGTCCTTTAAGAACTCCACTTTTACGACTCAACTACACAACCCTCATTAAAACAATTAGAACATGCATTATTATTTATAGAACCATGATATAAATTTAGGCTTACATTGTTGGTACATTCATACCAATTAAATTTGTCAGGTAACTTTAACATGCCACACTATTTACCCCTTTTTAGGGAAATCACAATCCCCTTTTGGTCAATTACACATTGACTTGGGGAATTACACACAACGCCTTATAGTATAATTAAAAAATCATTATGCTTCATTGAATTTTCACATTATACAATAGTTCATGAGTATTTTAATATGCATACTTTTCATAATCAAATACAATTTCACAATATGGGTTTGGGGTCATAACTACTTCAAAAGTCACAAGTTTGGGGAATCGCAATCCCTAGATCATTCACTATTCCCATGCATAAATTTGATTTTAAACCACAATTTAAATGAGACCCATGCAGGAACAAGCATGAAACATCACATAAATAATAATTGTTCAAGACCCTCAAGCTATGTTTCTAAAACCAGCCTCAATACCATATGAAAAACACTTTAAAACTCATGTTTTTAGCAAATTAATAATTAGGGAAGAGTGACATGCCTGAAATACAAAGTTTCACTAAAAGAATTCAACCCTTGTGCCCTTGGATTGCCTACTTTTTGGAACCCTTAAGTATGTTTTCTTTTGATAATTAAAGGGAGATTTGGAAGTTTTTGAACACGTTATGAATGAGAAATGATCCTTCTTAACTACTTTATGAATGTGGTGTTTTAATTGAGTGACAAGGGAATTGTCCAAAAGGCCCTCAATTTAAAATCTGAAATTTAGTCGTCAGTGACAACGTGTCACTATGAGACTCGTTATGACTCATTATGACTGGTCACCATAAGTCGTAGCCAAGATAGTCTTCAAGCCACTCACATCAGTTGACCATATGAATTAACCTATATGACTCGTAATGGGACCCTATGACTAGTAAGCTCTAGTTATACTCAACTCATCAAACATTTAGGGTATACACTGAACACCGTACTATTTACACCTAATGATTCATAATGAGTCCTGATGACTCAAAGTGAGCCACTCATGCTCAGAGAATAACTCAAACACACATTTTTAAACTTTGTTTTGATTTGGTCCAATGACTTAACAAGAATCCCTATGACTCGTCAGAGGAGTTGTAGTTAGGATAGTGAGGATAAAATTTCAGAAATTTTCATGGACAAAAAAACCAAAGCATTATGGGAGACCACCACTTTACCCAAGCCAATCAAAACATTAGACAGCTAGTACCACATAATTACAAAAATATAACAACATAGACCACACAACTAACTCATAAAGAAATATAAGGACTTTAACATCCATCCTAATACAGAGTAATTCAAAAACCCTCTAAAATTTAAGAAAAACCTAAGATGGGATATGCCTTGAAGTATTTCCAAAAATAATCCCAAAGGGATAGTCCAAAATAACATAAAACAAGAACATATAATGAGGTTTTTTCAAATTATGGAAGCTCACCACTTCATGTTGATTCATGATTGATCCAAAAATCACCTAATCACTATGTAAGAAAAGCAGAAGTGTCTCCGTCCCCTACATCACATTCGTATGCAACATTTTGATATAATTATTAGGGTGTGTGCTAAAATGTAATTTAGGATAATGATAAAAATAATGTCTGTTAATAATCTCGTCCAAAGTAAATGTACATGTTCACAAACATACGTACATACATACATATAAGATATTGGGATAAGGGATAAAGTTTAACATGAGATTTAAAATCATTAACCTGGACTATATAGCTCTAAGAATCTTAAGGGCACCCATGGGCTATATGGGTTCAGCTTCCCCTGTTGAAAGGGTCCTAGTGCATGTTATCCTCATGAATAAGGAAAATTCGATGATTAGCCAGGGAATACCTCGACCTCAGCAAATCTAATATTTATATATATATATGTATGTGTGTTGGTGTGTATGTATGAACCATGCATACAGTCATAAAAACCCCTACATCGTCAAACATAATTTCAAGTATTGGTTTCCCCGAGACCTCAACCTTCTACGAAGAGCTACACAACCCCCTTTAAGCCCAATTAAAACAAGTTTCACCTAACCTATCCGTTTAACCAACAAATTTTTTGGTAAGGCATCAACCACATGTATCATCATACCATTATTCTTGCAAGCTTATAATTAGTCTGTATGAATTCAATCTACTTGGGAGAATGCTAAGTCCATTTTTTTTCATTAAATCCAAATAAGGGATTACCCATAACCCTTTGTTGTGTTAATTTTAAAATCAAAATCTGTCCAACAAGGAATTCAAATACTTTTTATCCAGTTAACCATTCATGCAATGCAATAGTTTAGAAAAATAAGACAAATCATATAATTAACCATATATTAAATGCAACTACGCAAGTGGGATAAGGGAACAAAATTTCCAAAACCAAATTCCAAAACAAAAATCATAAATTTGGGGGAAATCCCTCGACCTCCATCCCATTCACCAAACCCACGCATACTAACAAGATTCAAAATACATAAATAAAACATGAATACTTGCATTAAACCCATAGGAATGCAGAAAAACTAATTGTCCATTCCAAACCCATCAACCCAATAAAAATATATATTTAAATCCTCATGAATAACTATTTAATCATATTCTTTAAATAAAATGAGGATAAGGGGAGAGTACATACCTGAAAGTATCACAATTATGGTGAGAAATTACTATTTGGAAGCTCTAAATGATCAACCTTGAGAAACCCTAGTTTGTTTATAACTTAGGGATTTGAGAAAGTTTAAGACTTGGTTGATTTGATAAAGGATTAAAATAACCCTTTATTTTGGTATTTTATGGCCGTAGTGTCTGTGGGGAAAGCAGGAATTCCCAACAGTTCCCTTAATAATAATTTTGAAAAATTACCCCCCCAGTCATTACGAGTCACCTTACGACTCATATCGACCAACTACAAGTCAGACCCTTGACTCGTAGTCTAGGGAGTGTCTTAAGGAACCACAACGATTGACCCTACAAGTAGTACCTTACGACTCATAGTCCCTTCATATGACTCATAGGGTCCTATCGTAGTCATGACAATAAAAAGGTCCACTACACTGTTGAGACTATGAGTCCCATTTTATGACTTGTAATGTCTTACCATGACTTGTTATTTCTTAATCGTACTAAGGTCAGAAACTTTAGGTAAGACACTAGTCACCCAATGATTAGGGTCCTATGACCTATAATGACACCTTATGACTCGTAAGGTAGCTCGTAATTTGGGGAGTAAGCTCAGTGTCAAGAAGTTTTTTAGAGGCAAAAATTTGGGTTGTTTAATTCTCTCTCCTTAGGATCATTCGTATCCAAATGAAGAGCCAAGGAATCTAAGGGCAAAATTTAAAATAGAAACCCAACCATAATTTCCTTTAACAAAGTTTTAAAACAAATAAGGTAAGGAGAGAACATACCTTAAGCAAAATCTTCAAAAGCGAGGAACAAGAATGGATACTTGGACTTCATGTCCTCTTTAGCTTCCAAAGTAGCATCTTCTACCCTATGGTTCCTCTAAAGTACCATTACCTTAGCTAAATACTTAGTCCTTAAGAGACAGACTTGCATATTTAAGCTCCATCGAGACATCCTCATAAGATAATAAATCTAAAACACCAACACTATCAATAGACACAATAGAAGTAGGATTGCCCACACACTTTTTCAATATCTAGACATGGAACACCAGATAAATGGAAGCAAAAATTGAAGGAAAATCTAACTTATAAGCAATATTGCCTACTATCCTTAATATCAAGCATGGGACAACATAATTAGTACTGAGCTTCCCCTTCTTTTGAATTCTTATCACTCCTTATATTTGATAAACCTTAGAGAATACCCAATCGTCAACCTCAAACTGTAACTCACTACGCTTCACATTAGCATAGGACTTTTTTATACATTGAGCAGTCTTAAGTCAATCCCAAATCATCTTCACCTTCTCCATATCTTGTTAAACCAAGTATGATCCAAAAAACCTAATCTTACCAACTTTAAACCATCCAATAGGAGATCTATACCTCCTACCATAAAGTGCCTCGAAAGGAGCCATCTTAAAATTGGAGTGATAACTATTATTATAAGTAAAGATGATGAGAGGTAAATTATCAACCCAACTACCTCCAAAATCAATCACACAAGACATTAGAATATCTTCCAATGTTTGAATAGTTCTTTCTGCTTTTCCATCAATCTGAGGGTGAAATATGGTGCAAAGGTTCACCCGTGTGCCCATGTTTTGCTGAAATAAATGCTAAAATAAGAAGAGTGCTACATACCTCAATCTAAAATAATGGTAACAGTCGCACCATGCAACTTCACGATTTCCTAATTGAACATCCTTTCACAATCCTGTCTAATGTAAGTAGTCCTCATAGCTAAGAATTAAGGTGACATAGTCATCCTATCTATGATGACAAAAATTGATTTTTGCTAATTTCAAGACTGTGGAACACCAATCATAAAATCTAGGTTGATCACCTCCAACTTCCACATAGCTAACCCAATCACTAGAGGCACACCACTGAGCCTCCAGTGCTCATCCTTCACTAGTTGACATACCATACCCTTAGCCACAGAGCTAGACACATCCATCATCATGTTGTTCCACCAATAAATTTTCTTTAAATTGTGATACATCTTTATCAAATAAGGATGAACTTGATACCTCGACTCAAGAGCCTCAGTCTAAACTCTTTTATGCATCCCATCAACATCAAGAACACACAATCTACCTTGATAACTAAAGATACCATCTCCAACAATCTCAAATTCCATGAACTTTTGCTGACCTACATCATCCTTAAACTACACCAATATAAGGTTGAAATCATGTTTGTCCTTTACCTTTGCACTAATAGTTGAATTTACCACCTCTTGTACAATCACCTCTCTATCCTCAGAATCTAGAAGATGAACTCTAAGACTTGAAAACTGATTAATGTCCTTCACTAGTCAGCGCTTCTCCACATTTACATTAGATAAGATAGCCATGGAAAACCTACTAAGAGCATTAGAAACCATGTTACACTTACCTAGATAGTAATGAAGACTTATACTATAGTCCTTAAGCCACTCAAGCCATCTTTTCTACTTGAGATTTTACTCCTACATGAACACATACTATAAGCTTTTATGATTTGAGAAGATATCCACATAAACCCCACAAAAATAATCATGCCAAATCTTAAAATCAAACACAATAGTAGCTAACTCTAAATCATGAGTTGGATAATTCCTTGATGAACTTTTAGCTGCCTAGAAAAATAAGCCACTACGGTACCATGTTATATCAATACACAACACACTTCACATGGGATGCATCATAGTAAAGAGTAAAACTATTAGTACCCTTGGTCATGGTCAAAACTAGCAAAAAACTGAACTTGTCCTTTGGCTTCTAAAACTACCATCACAAGAAACAGACCACAGAAACTTTACCTTTTTTTGAGTGAGCTTATTATATGAAGCAATAGAAGGCAAAATTTTTTCCACAAATCTTCTATAATAGCTGACTAAACTCCAAATATCAGTTGTGTTCTTGGTTCTAGGCTATTTCTTAACTGGGTAAACTTTTTATGGATCTACCATGATCCCCTCACTAGAAATAATGAGACCAAGGACGATCACAATATTCAGCAAAACCTCATACTTCAAAAATATTGCATACAAACACTAATCCTTAAGAGACTGCAAAATAATACAGAGGTGATTGATATGTTCCTCTTCACTCTTAGTGTATACCAAGATGTCATTGATAAACACAATCACAAATAAATTCATGAACTTTCTGAAATGCAAATTTTTTCATGTCCATAATTGCAATCGGAGCATTATTCACCCCATATGATATCACAAAAAACTCATAATGACCATATTAGGTTAGGTAGGTAGTCTTAGGGATATAAACCTCCCTAATTTTCAATTGATGATAACCCGACCAAAGATCAGTTTTAGAAAAACATGTAGCTCTATGAAACTTGTTAAAAAGATCATATATCCTAGGAAGATAGTACTTATTCTTCAATGTAACCTTATTCAATTATCGATAATCTATACACATCCTAAGGGAATTATCCTTCTTGGGCACATAAAGCACACGGACACCGCATAAAAAACACTAGGATGGATGAAAACCATATAAATAAGATCCTAAAACTGCAACTTAAGTTTTTTTAACTCAGCCAAAGCCATTTTGTAAGGATGAATAAAGATAGGACGGGTATTTGATTGACCACCAATCTCAAAATATAATTCTATATTGGTAGGAATGCAAGGATAATCATCATGAAACACTTTAGGAAATTTATTTACTACCTGTATAGATTGTAGATAGGGAACCTCAGAGCTAAAGTCTCTAACTCAAACTTGATTGTATAGACTTTTCTTGGAAATCAATTTTTTGGCTCTAAAATATGAAATGAACCTTCTCTTCTTAACTAAGGAACTTCCCTCCCATTCTCTTAATGTTTTATTTGGGAATCAGAAATTGACCTTGTAAGTTCGACAATCTAGAGAAGTATACCACTAGTGAAGACAATCAATCCCTATTGCTATATGTAGTTTCAAAGATGAGAAGCTAAAATGCAAGGGTCGAGGTCCCTGTCATGTAAAGTATTATACAGTTGGCACACAGTATCTACACAATTTTGTCTTCTTGTGTACCAAACTTGCAGGTGCTATTTTGTATCATGTTGGACAACTGGTCCCTTGATATTCCAGACATAATCATCACCCAGCTATAAAAGTGACGAAAAGCCTCTTCAACAATTGTTTGTTTTCAAATTCTAAATAGATAAAAGAGTGGCAGCAAAACCTAATTTTATTACTCCATAACTTTCCTTCTTTTTATGTCCTTACATTCAACTTTTTATTTAGTGAGTGCTAACTTATAATAGTACTACTCATGCTATAATAGTAGTGTTTTCTTATATGGATAGATCTACTTAGGTAGTATTATGTATGGATTATTGTTGATTAGAGTGTAGAGAGACTCCTTGGTATAGTTACCAAGATGAGTTTGTAATGGAGTTGGTAAAAACGAAAGAAGCCTAGAGGTATTCTAAAATCTAGAATGTAATTAGGAAGTTGATTATAGTGGATCTCCTTAATACTTTAGAGAGAAAGGCCAGGTTTTTCCTATGTACGATTTCTACGTTAAAAATCTTATGTTCTTACATTCTGGTACTACATTTATTTTTAGTATCTAATAGTTGCACTACAGTTCTATTTCTTGTAGTTGATCCTGAGGGACCTTGTTTCTCATGTTTGATGCAACCCCCAAGGATTCTTTAATAGGAATTAGAGTGGGTTCAGTATAAAAAGTTTACACCTAGAATGTTTTGATCAAAATAGCCACTTTAAGTAAACTACGGGCAGAATAAAAGAGGGAGAACAAGAATGATTTTTGATCCTGAAGGCTTTGGTTAGGTAAGAAAAGGAAGTGTCAAGATTGAGAACGAAAGAAAAATAGGATTTCTAAAGTATTCATGAGAGGCTACCACATGCAAAAAGAATGATAAAATCCCTTAAATGACAAAAAGGAAAACTACAACTGAGTACAAAGTAAAGCAAGTTCAGATGGCATGGGAGGATTCCTTTGGTAAAACTGATAAATATAAGAGGTTTAGAAATGTCTCTATGCCTATAAAGGAAGATAGATCGGTCTCTTTTGATTCCCAGTATGTATTCTTGGCAAGCTTTGATGAGAAAAAAGAAAAGGAGGTAACTTTTCTTGATATTATGGAGAATCTAGACAAATACACTACTAAAAAGATAAAAAGGCTTGCTAGTATGTTGATAGATTTTGTGTGTCAACTAACTGATAAGAAGAATGCTATAGATGTAAAGGTTGAGAAATAAGAAGGTGAGTTGAGTACTTTAACTCTTCAGATTTCTGAAATTGAAGGAATGCTCTATAAATTGAAAACTGAGTATCCAAGTTGTATGTGTCACTAAAAGAAGGGAAGTGTCCTAGATGACATAGGAAAGAGAGAAGATTCTTTGTTTCAAATTGATCTTTAATAAAGGTTGAAGGATTCTAGAGAACATCTTATAGAAGATATACACAAGTATAAAGAGTTAGAGATGGACCTTGTCCGCTTATGAGAAGAATTAAAAAATCAATTTAATAGATTACCTCCTTATAGATCCCCACTAATATGATTAGTCAAGATGTCAAGGATGGTGGAGATTTTTCCTATCAAGTAGAACTCTAACTTGTTGAGTCTCATAGACAGGCTGCTCATTATGATAGAAGCAAAGAAAACAAGCTTATGTGGACTCACTATTGATGAAATGGAAATTTTAAACAAAAATATCACTCTTAGATCAAGGATAAGTTGAAGAATAAGGAATACATTCAGCATGACAATGCACATCCTAAGGGCTTTGAGATTGAAAAAGGGTTGGAGAGAAACAAATCTCTTCCCAAATAGGATAAGATAAAATTGATCATACCATAGTCCTTCTATTAGGAACTAAGTCTCAATTGGTTTCCCAAGTATGACTACTAATAATAAATATGGGCATAAGAAGGGGATTACAGTAAGGAACATCTTATTGGTTGAAAAAGTTTAAAGCATACATATAAAAGAACTAACTATGTTCTCTCTCTAAAGGAACTTCAAGATAGAGGAGTCTCATTGTGAAAGAAGATGATTTCAAGGAAACTGGTCCCGAAGATACTTATCTTAAGGTAAATTGGAGGCTTTTTTATGGAAGTAAAAATCTGGAACAAACTAAAACTGAGCTTGATCAGATTTCCCTAAACCAACATGTGAATCAATATTATACCTAAAAAACTTGCTATGATCAGGAGATAGGTATCCATAGTAATGTATGTGCATGATTAGATTAACTCATCTCCATACAATTGAAGGTATATGCCCATGACAATAGCTTAGAAGGAGAAAAACTGAAGGTGCACATATACAAAATTTATTTAAACTAAGAGGGACTTGGTCCTATCTTTCAGGTTTGTACATACAATATGCCTATTCAATATAAAAATGTTGTCTAAAAAATCCATGTATCCTTCTTTTCACTATATTATCAAATCCCTTCAAAATTTAAGAGTCACACTTATTAGATTTAGGCATGTCAGTTCAAAAAGAATTGTCTTTAATGACATTTGTCATTTTTAAAAGTGCTAAATTAGTCCTCCTCATCAATTGTATCTTAACTAGTCCTATTTAATTTCTAAAATAAGAAATAATTCCTGTGCTAAATTCGATCATCACCACTTCTCTAATCAAATGGATGATATTATTACTTCCCCACACTCTACAAAATTTCCAAAACCTAAGTAAAGTTAAATTTCACTAAGCAATCCTTATCCAATGAAGTTAATGCTCAACAAATCATTACAACATTCTCAACCAAGGGTCTAGGACATTAATGGAGCAAGAAACAACTTTATCAGAAACCCCATAATTTTCTATGTCATTTGAAAAATCCAAAATGGTAAACTTTTAAAAACACATCAAGATCCAAGTTATCCTAAATGCTCATACACAAACTATATTTTTAATCGGTTGTTTGACAAAGAAGTTATAGTTAAAACAGTTGATCTTTCCTCCAGTAAAAACTAGGTCACTGAGTACCTACTACTGGTATCTTATGATAACATAGAAAACTCAGTTGATGGGGTAGAATAGGTAGTTTGTGATATTGATAAATTGTATGGGAGAAAAGAGTTGTTGTTACCTTAAAATAAGGAAGATGAAGTACTTCTGTGATGGACTGTGAAGAAACTGATAAGAAACCCAAAAAGGAAAAATGAAAATACTAATGGTGTAAAGATTGATATTAGAGATATTTGAATTTAGGGGATATTGGTTCTATCAACAAGGGAACAAAGAATGATCCAAAAATATAGAGGACAAGGTCCTCTGTATCAAAGGAACAAATAATGATAAAGAAATAAGTAGTGAGCCTAAAATAAAGAAAAGAAATAAAGAAAAGACTAACATATCTAGAGAAAGAAGGGTTAGGAATCTAAGAACACAAAAGGTACTGTCAGGAAGAATATTTAATCCTATAATTTATGAGAAACATCGAATGACTAAATTGGTTGAATATGCCAAGTATCAAGGCAGGATGTACTTGTTTTAATAATCAAGCCCCATAGTTCTTATGAATGAAGTTAGAGAATTGTACTGTACTATGGAATTCTCAAAATATGGGCTACATTCATTTGCACAGGTTTAAGGAAAATCACTCTATGTTAATGAAAAAGCTCTAGGAAAAATCATTGACGTGTAAGCTATTGGAGTCAGTAGTTCTATAAAGCAACAATACTAGAAAAATTTATAATCAATGCCTCTAAGTTGGGAGGAACATGTATAGCACTTATAGAAAAGAAGTTCCTGAAATGTAAGTTCCAACTTGTATTTGAATTCATCAACAAAGTCCTATTGCCAAGATTTGGAAAAACTACCATTGCATCTGGAGCCGATCTATTCATTTAGAATGCCTAAGAAGTTTAACATGATCAGTGTACTCGATCTTATGATTGAGCACATAAAGAAACTGATTCTTGAGAAAAATAAGAGACATTGAATTCCCTATGGGTACTTACTGAAGAGAGTATTATAACATTTTAGTGTAAGTTGAACCAAAGCAACACCCTTTACATCCAAATAATTGATTAGCCAAACTACCCTTGTGTAGAATGAATGTATTAAAGGCAAAGCCAATACTAAGTCTTAAGTATCTGTGTTATTAGCTACTAAAGAAAGGTTGGGTAAGGAAATGAAGAAGTTAAGGATTTTGTTGGATAAAAAAGATTCTGAGATAATGTTTGTGAAGTTCCACGTTCAAAAGTTGTCATCAGTAGGATCAAGTAATTTTGATGAGCTTACAATTGAAAATGTAAGACCCCCCAAAATAAGGGATGACCAAATAGGTAAAGTACAAGAACTGAATGCTAAAGTAAAGGATCTTACAAAGTAGTTGTTTGATGCTCATAAAACTAGAAATTCAAGAGTGGAAATGATGCTTAAGTATCTTTCTCTAAAACCTTATTCGAAATATCCCTTAAGCTAAATCATATTTTTACAATCTCAAAATCAATCCAACGTTAGTTTCATATCTAACTTATGTATTTGATTATTGAGGATAGTCATTTTTAAAATTCTATGGCGTAATTATAATAGCAATAATTACTGGTTATGAATGAATGAATTTTGTTTGTGATCTTCATCAGATTTCTTACATTTATCTATTCTACATTTTAATGTTGCCCAAGTGGCCACGAGCTAGCCAATTTGTGCTTATTTTTACTCTTGGTTTATGTGAATCCTTTTTAATGATGACAAAAGGGGGAATAATAACTTAATCTATAAGGATCTGGTAGCACTGGTAGCATAATGAAAAGGGGAAGTATATGATGTGCTAAATAGTTAATGATAATAGGGTATAAAAGAATGCAAATGCACAAGTTGAAGGTAAATGATGACAGGGGGAAGTTTTTGCTACCAAATAACAGGAAAGGACAAGCTCCATATGTTTTTTTATAAAGAAAGAATGATAATAAGGGCAATATTCATCCTCAGGTAGTAATGACTCTGATTAAATATTATGAATGTGCACTGATACTTAAAATTTCATGGTTTGGTTTGTTATCATCAAAAAGGGGAAAAATTGATATATGCAGTTTTGATGATAAGCAGCTAAACTACAAAGGATTAGGTCCCTGGATTTGCAATGTATTGTAAAGCTAGCACACGGTATCTGCACAATTGTTTCCTCTTATGTGACAAACTTAAAAGTGCTATTTTGTATCAACTTGGACAGTTGCTCTAATGATATTCCAACCCTAAAGTCACCCAGCTATAAAAGGGAAGAGATGCCTCTTAAACAATTAGTTTTAGAAAATTCTAATTAGAGAAAAGGGGGCAGAACAACCAAATTATATTACTCCTCAAGTTTCCTGCTTTATGTGAGCTTAAATTGAACTTGTTCTTAAGTGAGTGATGAATTGTAATCAAACTATTCATTTATAAGAGTAGTGTTTTCTTATGTTCAGAGAACTACTTAGGAAGAGTTATCTATGAATTATTGTTGATTAGAGATAATCGGTGGAGAGAGTCCTTGGTTTAATTACAAAGAAGAGCTTGTAGTGGAGTTTCTATAATTGAAAGGAGCCTAGTGGTAGGGTGAAATCTAGACTCTAATTAGGAAGTTAATTCTAGTGGATTTCTTTGATTCTTGTGAGGGAAAGACATCATTTTTCCCATGTTAGGTTTCCATATTAAAAATCTTGGGTTGTTACATTTATGCACTGCTTTTATTACCAGATAGTTGTACTACAGTTCTATTACTTGCAATTTATCTTGAGGGACCTAGTCCCTCACTGTTTGGTGTAACCCCCAAGGGTTTATCACCCAATATCCCATTAAAATCAACCATATCCAATTAAATTAGATTCGTCAATGTCTTCCTATCACCAATATATACCAGACAACCCCTATAGACCCTTCTAGCCACAACAGAATCACTCACTTAGGTAGACATAGAGAATGGATAAAGAATACTTCCAGAACCAAAACTAAAAAGAATAGCTTCATATAGAGTCACATAAGATAGGGTAGACCCCAGATTAAGAAGACAATATACATCACGATAGAAAAGTTGTTAGGTAAAAGTAAAAAAAGTAGGAGATCCCATATATTCCTAATGGGCGAAAAGAACATTAAGAATATTTATCTAGTTTTGGTGCTAGAAGCAACACCCTTTGGAGAAGGATCTAAATAAGTAGAAATTGGAAACTTATTCGCCCAATTAGAAATATCTGTTTTCAGATAGTTCCCTTGAAAATGAATAGGCTAGACATATTTGAAATAGAAATTCCATCCTTATCACAACAATCGCAGTGCATCTGTCCACAGAATCTGCAAGGAGGATGCGATGGAGCGGACCGAGCAGTACTAGCGCAAATTTGGGGACCCTTGATCTTAATCCCACTGTAAGCCTAAAAGAGGGGATTGTCCAACAACTTAGGATATGGAGTACTAGTTGTAATATTAGAACTAGAATTTTTCAAGCCTTCTTCTTGGCCCACAACCTCCTATTTCTACCACTATTTTTCTGCCCTTGACCCTGCTCTAAATATCTGAATTTCTTATTCTGCCTCTCATATATCTACTTTCTTCATATTTTAATATTTCTTTTAATCTTCAACCTTTTGGATATACACCACCAACCTAAAAATATCAATGTCACTATTAAACCACACCATCTTACAATCTAGCACCAAGTACCAAGACAAACCTAGAGAAAACTTCCTCAATCTGGACGTCATTCTAGACATGAACTTTAGAGCATAGTGAGACAACTGATGAAACTTCATGGCATATTCATTTACAACATTCCTTTCCAACTTCAAGTTCACAAACTCATTATCTTTAGCTTGGCTCAACTTCTGAGGAATGAAGCGATCAAGAAAACTAATTCTTAGATTGATATGCAGCAAACTCCACACCCTTCAGATCAGCGGCTTGCATCATATTGAATATATTCTCTATTTTATCAAATTTCCCTGTGAATCCTCCTTAGCCTTAGAGCCTGTAAAGGTCGAATGACTTAACCACATAAACTGGATAACACTATTGACATTATAATATAGAGCAACAGAACCAACATGGTTAGGATAACGAGACTGAGCAGTCACCAACTGAGTCAGAAAGTGAATTTATTGACTAAATTTAGTATTAGAAATATCTCCTTTTGGAGGTGAGGCATGAACAACAATATCCTATGAAGGCCAAGGAGGACTAGTAGGGACTGTTGGAACTTTACGTGGGCAGTTAGGAGTAGGGGCCCTAGACTTGGTCTGTACTTTATCTGTTGAATGAGCTCCATCCATATTGTCCTCTTGTAGGATAGAGGAGTTTCAACGTGAATGAGATCGTTGAGGAGGCTTAATCTGAAATATGAATAAATTGATTTTGGAGGAAATTTCATGACCATATTCTTTATAGCCCAAAAAATAGATTACAAAGAAGTGAAATATTTCTACATGACTCATAGTCTCTCTTTTATATGTATTGTGCTATACACATCCATAAAACAGACTCCATTTGACACAACTTTGTAGACACCTAATGAAAATGAATCTAGGCTTTGATACCACTTTCTCATGACTCGAGCTAAGGCCTGGACATGATGGCTATCTCAAGTCCACCGAGGACTGGAGACTACACCATATAACCTAGCCAATCCAAACATAATACAGCTAGCAATGGATGAATTCTGAATAAATAACAAGATAGGGTTAAGTTTTGAACATATAACAACATAAGAAGCTCAACTAACTCAGAAATAAATCAAAGGACTTTAACATCCATCCTAATCTACAGTTATCAACAAAACCTCCAAAATCCAAGCACAACCTAAGTAAGAACATGCCCCGACCATAACCAAAAAAAAATAAAAAAGGAATAGTCTAAAACAACATAAAATAAGGGTATTTTGAAGTATGGAAGCTCACCACTTCAAGATAAGACATGATCAATTCAAAAATTACCAATTAACTAAGCAGGAAAAATAGAATTATCTTTATTCCCTGCATCACATAGTGATACAACGTTCGAAGATGGTTAGCGAGGCAACCGCTATCATGTAACTCTTGATAAAGATAAAATAATGTCAATTAAAGATATAATACAAACTCAATTTACATCTTCACATACATTCTTACATACATATATAAGACACTCGAATAGCGGTTGAGGTTTAACACGAGATTAAAACCATTAACCTTGAATGTGTAGCTTTAACCGTCCTAAGGGAACCTAAATGATTATGGGTTCATCTCACCCTGCTAAAAGAGTTCCGGTGAGTGTTAGCAGCACAGAATATAAAAATCCAAGGGTGAGCCATGGAATACCTAAATACTATCATATCCAATGTATACATATAAATATATGTGTGTGGGTAAACCATGCACACGGTTATAAACACCCCCATAATTGCAAACATAGTTTCTAGTATCGACTTCCTTGGGACCTCCACCTTCCATCCAAGCAACACAACCCCCTTTAAGCTCAATTAAAATAAGTTCCACATAACTCTTCTATTGAACCAAGGAATTTTACATTAAGTCATTAACCATAGGTATCATCATACTATTATATTTGTAATCTTATAATTATTCCATACAGATTCAATCATCTTGTGGGAAACCATGACCTATTTTATTCATTAAATCTAATTGAGGGATTTCCACATACCACTTTGTTCATTAAATCAAGTATAAAATCATAAAATAGACAACAAGGCCTTCAAAACCTTATCTTCTTAACTATTAATGTAATGCAATAGTTTAGGGAAATAAGAAAAATTATGTAATTAACCATATTTGAAATCCACCGATGCAAGTGGGTTAAGGGAACACAATCTCAAAACCAAATTCCAAAACTAAAAACTTCAATTTGGGGGAAATCCCCCAACCCCCTTCCCATTCACCATGCCCATGCACCATAACATGTTTCAAAATACATATATAAATATTAATACTTCGATTAAAATAATAGAAATGCAGATCAAGTAACAATCCTTCTAAAACATTTAACACAATTTAAAATTCGTATTCAAATCCACATGAATAACAGTTTAAATACACGCTTCAAGTAAAACAAGTTAGAGGGGCTAGGTACATGACTTAAAGTGTCATAATTACGTAGAGAAATAACATATTAGAACCTCTAAATGATAAACCTTGAAAAATACTAGTTTTTTTTTACTAGGGATTTTTATAGAGTTTAAGACTCGCTTGATTTGATAAAGGATAAAATAACCCTTTTTTTGTGTTTTATGGATATGGGATACAACTGGGAAAAGACAAAATTAACCAAAGTGCACGAATTAAAAGCACTAAAATATTATCGCCTAGTGATTACTGGTTATCATATGATTCATAATGACTGACTATGAGTCACCCCCTCAACTCGTAATCTAGGAAATGTCTTAAGGTACACCGACTGTTGATCCTACTAGTCATACCTTATGACTCATAATCCCTTCTTATAACTTGTAGGGTCTAATCGTAGTCATGATAAAGACAATGGGCCACTACACTGGTGAGACTACGAGCACACATTATGACTCATAATATATCACCATTACTTGTTATATCATCACCGTACTCAGGTCAGAAAAATTTGGTAACACTCTAGTCACCCTATTTTTAGTGTCCTATAACACCTACTAACACCTTATGACTTGTAAGGTGAGTCGTTATCTGGATAGTAAGCTGAAAGTCAAGAAATTTTTATAATGAAAAAATCAAGGGTGTTACAAATGTGATGATAAGTGCTTATAAACCATTTATTGTTTTTTTATTGGTTTTGTAATTTTATAGATAAAAGAAAAAAACACATAAAAAAGTCTTTGCACATGATGGACCAAACCATACAAAAAATACCAAAACAAAAAAATCATCCAATTAAATTATGACCAAAATATCTCTCCTATACGCCTTGATTTATTACAAATAAACGCAAATATAGGGTTTCATCAATTTGACCCACCTTTTCTCCTCTGCTTCAATCAAAAGCCACCTATAAAACGTTGTCACTTCCACTAATGAATAAAGTCTTTCAAAAGTATCTATTGTGGATTATCAACACCTTGCCATGGAAATATGTTGTTGGTTCTCTTTTAAGTATTCAGATGTATGTACCACTTGTTTAGTTGGGCTTTCTTCTATATTTTCAGCTCATTTTGATTCTATATTCTTGCTCTCAATCATTTTCTCTGTTGGATGGGAGGAATGCCTTGGTTTTGTTCTGTGTTAACATATAGGTCCCTAAAAAATACTACAGCTCATAGTAAGTTCTACACCTATCTTATGCTTTAGATTTGCTTGTTAAATACTCCTCATAATCCAATTTTTATTACAGTTATAACTGGTCGAGAAATAATGGGATGATTGGAACCATAAGTTATTTGACTGTGATCTTCTTATCAGGTGTATGAATAAAAATAAACTCACATGACCCTGCCATTTTTTTGTGAGACCTTTTTGATGTATGATATAGTATAGGCTAGAAAGATTTTTCACCTTTTTTGTTACTATTGAGGGTTGTAAACATTTTCATGTTAACTCTATAAGTTTTATCCTTTTAATCCTCTTTAACCCTTGTTGGTGATAGCCTTGTGTAAGGATATTGATTTTTATCACCATTCATTACCTTTTTACTAGTAACTTACAACAGCTGAAACATTGTAATTGTGATATCCCCTTTATTAATTACTAGATTGGTCAAATGATCTGGAATGTGATCTGACTCTCTTATAATACGTTGGTACAGAACTTTCTGGTTATTCAATATTATCCAAATAAGCTTAATAAAATCAATTGAATTGTATGAACAAGTCCACTCTCTATTCAATATTTTCTACATAAGAAGAGAGTCAGTCTTGATTATAACTTTGTTATATTGGGTATGATCACAAATTATAGCTTCATGTATTATAGCAAATGCCTTAGCCTTCATATTTGAAGTATCCTCTATTTTAGATCCTTATGCATAAATTAAATCACTATATTCATCCCCTAAATAGAAAGAATAACTAATAACAGGGTTACCTCTAGAAGCTCCATCAATATTATATTTAACCCAATCTTCATCAGGAAACATCCATTTTACTTTGATAATCTTCACCTTTTGTCTTCTTTTCTATAATTCCTTCAATATATTTGGCTATGCATGTGAAAAATTTTGTCTTGGATTATTGATATTGAGTAATATTCCAATATTCCTTCTAATATTGAATATTACTGTATCTGCTGGCAAGTTCTTTCCCACACGTTTTAATTTATTTCTTATTTTCCAAAGCTCCTAGATAATAATGCTAGGAATAGTTTGAAAATAAGCACTTGCTCTGCCCCTGACTTCAACATTCCATCATGCCAATATAGTTTCCTTGAATCTTAGTCCATCAATAGAAATACATGCCAAAGAAGAAAAGTAGGAACATGTCCTGCAAGCAGTGTGTGATCTTAGAAAAACATGAGCTATGGCTTCTTGATCAGGAACAGTACAACAACTATATCTAAAAGGGCCTTCAATTCACCATCTTCTTATATAGTCATCCACAGGGTCCTTTCCCTTCCATATTCTCCACATCTAAAAAGCCATTTTAAAAGGTAACCCTTTTATCCATATTTCTTATAAAATCCTACTCTTTTACCATTTTTGTCTTATATATTGCCATGTTGATCGAACTATAAAGTTTTTTTTACTTCAAGCATCAAAAGAGGACTATCATTTCAATATTAACTAACTGCGGGTTATATTTTGTTAATGATGGGTTAGCTACCTCATGAGGAAATAGTTGACTAATCAACTATACATTCCATTATCCAAATCATATTAAATCCCTCACTCTTTTATACATTTCATCCCTCTCGAGAATAGTGGATGACTAGATAGGTCAAGTTTAAGAACTGAATGATGAAGTGAAGGATCTTACCAAGAAGTTGTTAGATGCTCCTAACAATTGAAATTCATGAGTGGAAATGATGCTTAAGTACCTTTCTCCAAAATGTTCTCCCAAATATCCTTTAAGCTAAGTCATATTTTCATTGTCTAAAAATCAATCCAATGTCAGTTTCATATCTAGTTGTTATATTTGGCTTTTGAGGACAGTTATTTTTACAATTCTATGGCATGATCATGATAGTACTAATTATTGGTTATGAATGAATGAATTCTATTTTTCATCTTCAATTGATTTTATACATTAATCTATTCTACATGTTAATGTTGCCCCAGCGGCCACGAGCTATACAATTTCTTCCTATTTTTACTCTTTGTTTACTGTAAATCCTTTTTAATGATGTCAAAAGGGGGAATACAAACTTTATCCGTATGGATATGACAAGGGGAAGTATGTGACATGCTAAATACTGAATGATAATAGGGTATAAAAAATGCAAATGTATAAATTGAAGGTGCATGATGACAGGGTGAAGTTTTTGCTGCCAAATGACAAGAATTGACAAGGTCCATGTGTTTCTTCTTAGAGGAAGCATAATGATAAGGGGAACATTCATCCTTAGGAGGTAATAAATCTAATTAAATATGATGAATGTGCACCAATACTTAAAATTGTATTGTTTTGTTTGTTATCATCAAAAAGGGGGGAAATTGTTATATGTAGTTTTGATGATAAGCAACTAAACTAAAAGGTACTAGGTCCCTGGACGTGTAAAGTATTGTACTGCTAGCACACAGTATCTACACAATTTTTCCTCTTATATGAAAAACCTAAACGTGCTATGTTCTACCAACTTGGATAGTTGCTCCAATAATATTCCAACCCTAAAATCACCCAGCTATAAAAGGAAAGAGATTCCTCTTCAAAAATTAGTTTTTCCAAATTCTAAATTGACAAAAGAGGGAAGAAAAACCCCATTTCATTACTCCTCATGTTCCCTTCTTTATGTGAGATTAAATTGAATTTGTTCTTAAGTGAGTGCTGAATTGTAATTAAACTATTAATTCTATAAGAGTCATATTTTCTTATATTGAGATATCATTTTAGGTAGAGCTGTCTAAGAATATTTTTTGATTAGAGATAATAGGTGGAAAGAGACTTGAGTAAATTACCAAGATGAACTTTTAGTGGAGTTGCTATAAGTGAAAGGAACCTAGAGGTAGGGTGAAATCTAGACTATAATCTGGCAGCTAATTATGGTGGATTTCTTTGATGCTTGTGAGGGAAAGGCATGGTTTTCCCATGTTAGGTTTCCATATTAAAACTATTGCGTTGTTATATTTATGCACTACTTTTATTACCTGATAGTTGTACTACTGTTCTATTGCTTGCAATTTATGCTAATGGACCTAGTCCCTCACTATTTGGTGCAACCCCCAAGGGTTTATCACCCAATAGCCCATTAAATTCTACCACATCCTGTTAAATCAGATCCAAAAATTTTCTCACTATCACCAATAGAGACCGCACAACCCCTATAGACCCTTCTAGGCACAATAGAATTACCCACTTAGGTACACATAAAGAATGGATCGAGAATACTTCTTTAACCAAAACAAAAATGAATAGCTTTATAAGGAGTCACATAAGAAAGGATAGACCAAAATTAAGAAGACAATATAAATCATGAGTGAAATGTTGGAAGGTACAAATAACAACATTAGGAGATGCCACAGATTCCTGATGGGTGGAGAGAACATTAAAAATGTTTATCTAGTTCTGGTGATAGAAGCAACACCCTTTGGCATAAGATCTAAATAAGTAAAAATTGAAACCTTATTTGCTCTATAATAAATATCTGTTGTTAGACAGTTCCCTTGAAAATGAATAGGCTAACCATAGTTGAAACACAAATTCCATTCTTCTCAAATTAATCGCAGTGCATTTGTCCATAGAATCTGCAAGGAGGATGCCATGGAGCATACTGAGCAGTAGTAGCCTAGGTCTAGGCACCCTGGATCTTAATCCTACTGTAAGCCTAAAAAAGGCGATCGCCTGATGTCTTAGGATAGGGAGTACTAGAGGTAGAATAGGCTAGTATTGCTCAGTCAAGTCTGAAAGAGGCGATCACCTGATGACTTAGGATATGGAGTAGAATAGGTACATAAATTTTTCAAAGCCTTCTTCTTTCCCCACTATCTCCCATTTCTACCACTATTTTTCTGGCCTCAACCCTGCTTTAAATATCTGAATTTCTTATCCTGCCTCTCTCATATATCTACTTGCTTCATGTTTTAATCTTCAACCTTCTGCATATACACAACTAGCCTAAAGATATCAATGTCATTACTAAACACCACTATCTTACAATCTAGCACTAAGTTCCAAGACAAACCCAAAGCAATCTTCCTCATTCTGGACCTCATGCTAGACACCAACTTTAGAACATAGTGAGAAAACTCATGAAACTTCATGGCATATTCCATTACAATTATCCATCCCTGATTCAAGTTAATAAACTTTTTATCTTTAGACTACCTCAATTCCTGAGGAATGAAGAGATCATGAAAAGCTCTTAAAAATTCCACCTAGATAGCCTGCTTAACAATATCACCCTTTGATTGCTCCCACTCCTCGTACCACTAGTATGCTATATCCTTTAATTGATATGCAACAAACTCCACACACTCCAGATTAGTAGCTTGCATCATATTTAATATATTCTCTATTTTATCAAAAGCCTCTGTGAATCCTACTCACCCTTACAACTTGTATAGGTCGGATGACTTAACCACGTGAACTGTCCAACACTAGTGACCATAGAATATGGAGCAACAAAACCAAAATGGTCAGGATAACGAGACTGAGAAGTCACCAACTAAGTCAGAAAGTAAATGGTTTGGCAAAATTTAGTATTAGAAATATCTCCTTATTGATGTGGGCACAAATATAAACATCCCAAGAAGACCAAGGAAGACTAGTAGGGATCGGTGGAACTCTGCGTGGGCAGTCAGGAGTAGCAGCCCTAGACTTGGTATGTACTTTATCAGTAGATTGAGCTCCATCCATATTATCTTTTAGTGGGATAGATAAGTTTCAACGAGCATCAGATCTTCAAGGAGGCTTGATTTGAAATTCGAATAAATAGATTTTAGAGGAAATTACAAGACCATATTGTTTATATCCACAAAAATAGATTACAAAGACGTGAAATATTCCCATATAACACATAGTATTTCTTTTACAAGTGTTGTGCTATACACATCCATAAAAAAACCCTACTTGACAAAACATTGTAGACACCCAATGACCATAAACCTAGGCGTTGATATAATTTTCTCATGACTCAAACCAAGGCCTGGCCATGACGAGTATCTCAATTCCACCGAGGACTAGAGACAACCCCATATAACCTTGCAAATCAAAACATTATACATCTAGCAATGGATGAATTCTAAACATATAAAATGATAGGGTTATGTTCTAAACATATAACAATATAGGAAGCTCAACTAACTCATAAATAAATCTAAGGACTTTAACATACACCACAATCGACAATAATCCACAAAGCCTCAAAAATCTATGAACAACCTAAGTAAGAACATACCCCCGACAATAGTCAGAAAGAATCCAAAAGGCATATTCTAAAATAACATGAAAAAAGGGTTTTCTAATGTACTAAAGCTCACCATTTCAAGAAAACACATGATCAATTCAAAAATTACCAATTCATTTCGTAGGAAAAATAGCAGTTTCTTTGTTCCCTACATCGCATAGGCATATAACATTCGAAGACGGTTAGCGAGGCAAATGCTATAATGTAAATCTTACTAAGGAAAAAATAATGTCAATTCAAAATACAGTCCAAACCTAATGTACATCATCACACAAATGCTTACATACATATATATAAGATGTTGGAATAGAGGATAACGTTTAACATGAGATTAAAACCATTAACCTGGAATGTGTAGCTCTAACCTTCCTAAGGGCACCCAAAGGCTTATGGGTTTATGCCCTCCTGCTAAAAGAGTTCCACTGAGTGTTAGCAGCATAGACTATAAAAATCCAAGGGTGATTCCTCGATCCTAGCTTATCCAATCTACATATATATAAATGTGTGTGTGAACCATGCAAATGGTTATAAAGACCCCTACACTTGCAAACATAGTTTCCAGTATCAATCTCCTGGGCACCTCCACCTTCTATGCGAGAAACACAACCCCCTTTAAGCCTAATTAAAACAAGTTCCACCAAACTCATATATTGAAGCAAGGAATTTTACATTAAGTTATCAACCATAGGCATCATCATACTATTATGATTGTAATTTTATATTATTCCATACCGATTCAATCATCTTGTGTGAATACCATGACCCTCTTTATTCATCAAATCCATTTGGGGAATTTCCACGAACCCTTTTGTTCATTAAATCAAGTACAAAATCAAAATATGGACCACAAGGCCTTCCAAATCTTATCTACTTAATAATTCATGTAATGCAATAGTAAGCCAAATTATGTAACTAACCATATTTTTAAATTCATCGATGCAAGTGAGTTGAGGGAATACATTCTCCAAACTAATTTACAAAACCAAAAGTTTTAATTTGGGGGAAATCCCCTGACCCCCATACCTTTCACCATACCCATGAATCACAACATGTTTCAAAATTCATATATAAAAAATGAATACTTGGATTAAATCCATGGAAATGTAGATCAAGTAACAAATCTTCTAAAACCTTCAACATAATTTAAAATCCATATTCAAATCCACATGAATAATAGTTTAAGCACATGCTTTAATTAAAACAATTTAAAAGGGAGAGGTATATGACTAAAAGTATCACAATTACATAGACAAATAAAACATTAGAAGCTCTAAATGATAAACCTTAATAAACCCTAGCTTTTTGTTAATAGGGATTTGAGAGAGTTTAAGACTCGCTTGATTTGATAAAGGATAAAAATAACTCCTTTTTGGGGTTTTATGGATGTGGGATACAAATTTGAAAAGATGAAATTGACCAAAGTTCCCATAATAAAAGAACTAAAATATTACAGCCCAGTCATTACCGGTCTTCATAAAACTCATAATGGTTGACTACGAGTCATTCCCTTAACTTGTAGTCAAGGAAGTGTCTGAAGGTACCCTGACTGTTGATCCTATGAGTCATAAATTTTGTCTCATAATCACTTCATACAACTCGTAGGGTCCAATTATAGTCATGTAAAATAAAAAGGACCACTACAGTGGTGATATCACGAGACACATATTATGACTCATAATGTCTCACCTTTACTTGTTATCTCACTATTGTACTCAGGTCAGAAACATTGGGTAACAAACAGGTCACCCTATTGTTAGTGTCCTACAACCCCTAATGACACATTATGACTTGTAATGTGAGTCATAATCTGGATAGTAAGCTAAAATTCAAGAATATTTTTTAAGGAAAAAGTCTAGGGTGTTACAAATGTGATGATCGATGTTTAAAAACCATTTATTGTTTTATTTTAATAGATTATGTGATTTTATAATTTAAAGATAAAAAGCACATAAAAAGTCTTTACACTTGATGGACCAAACCATACAAAAATTCCAAAAAAAGAAAATCATCCAACTAAATTCTAACTTAAATATCTCTCCTATACCCCTTGATTTATTACATATAAACCCAAATGTAGGGTTTCCTTAATCAGACCCACCTTTCCTCCATCTATTCAATCCAAATCCACATGTAAAATATTGTCGATTCCATTGATAAATAAAATCTTCCAAAAGTATCTATTGTGGGTTATCAACACCTTTCCATGGAAATATGTTGTCGCTTCTCTTTTAAGTATTAAGAAGTAAGTACCGCTTGTTTAGTTGTGCTTCTTTCTTTATTTTAGCTTATTTTGATTCTGTATTCTTGCTCCCAACTATGTTTTCTGCTGGCTGGGAAGAATGTTTTGATTTTGTGTTCTATTGAGGGTTCTAGGTCCCTGATAAGTACTATAAGTCATAGTAAGTTCTACACCTATCTTATGCTTTAGATTTCCTTTTTGAATACTCCTTATAATACAATTTTTATTTCAGTTACAACTGGTAGGGAGATAATAAGATGATTGGAACCACAAGTAATTTGACTGTGATCTTCTTATAAGGTGTAACAATTTCCATAACCTTACATGACCATGCCCTTTTGTTGCGAGTCCTTTTTTATGGATGATATAGTACAGGCTAGACATTTTTTTAACCTTTTTAGTTACCCGCGAGGGTTGTAAATATTGTATATAAACTCTATAACTTGTATCCTTTTAAGCCTCTTTACAAACTGATGGTGATAGATTTATAATAGGATATTAAAGTTTACCACCGTTATGTACCATTTTACCTGTAACTTTGAAGTATTGAAACATTGTTATTGTGACATCCCCTTTATCAATTGCTAGATTAGTCAAATAATCTGCAAAGTGATTTCACTCTCTCATAATATATTGGTACTAAACATGCTTGTTATTCAGTAATGTCCAAATAACCTCAATAAAATCAATTAAATTCCATGGACATATCCACTCTCTATTCAATATTTTTTGCATAAGAAGAGAGTCAGTCTGAATTATAACCTTGTTATGTTGTGTATCATCACAAAGTATAGCTTTATTTACTATAGCAAATGCCTTAGCCTCCATAGTAGAAGTATCCTCGATTTTAGATCCTTGTTCATAAATTAAATCACTATATTCATCCCTTAAATAGAAAGCATACGAACTAATAATAGGGTTACCTCTAGAAGCTCCATCAATATTATATTTAACCCAACCTTTATCAGGAAACATCTAATTTACTTTTATAATATTCACTCTTTATCTTCTTTGCCTTAATTTCTTGAATATATCTGGACATGCAGGTTGAAAATCTTTCCTTAGATTTTTGATGTTGAGTAATATTCTAATATTCCTAGTAATATTGAATATTACTCTATGTCCTGACAAGTTCTTTCCCTCATGTTTTAATTTATTTCTTCTTTTCCAAAGCTCTCAAATAATCATGCCAGGAATAGTTTGAAAAATAAGCACTTGCTCTGCCCCTAACTTCAGTATTCCACCATGCCAATATAGTTTCCTTAAAACTTAGTCCATCAATAGAAATATATGTAAAATAAGAAAAGTAGGAACATATCCTATAAGCAATGTGTGATCTTAGAAAAACATGAGCTATGGTTTCTTGATCAGGAATAGTACAACACCTATATCTAAAAGGGCCTTCAATTCCCCCATCTTCTTATATAGTCATCAATAGGATCATTTCCCTTACATATTCTCCATCTCTAAGAATTCCTCTTAATAGGTAATCCTTTTATCCATATTTCTTTGAAAATGCTACTCTTTTACCCTTTTCGTCTTATGTACAACCATGTGGATCGAACTGTAAATTTTTTTTGATTCAAGCAGCAAAATAGGACTATCTTTTAAATATTAACCAGCTAAGGGTCAGATTTTGTTAATGATGGGTTAGCTATCTCATGAGGAAAGAACTGACTGATAGACTATACATTGTATTATCCATCTTATACTAAATCTCTCATCCTTTGATACATTTTATCCCATTCCTTACTATAGTGAATAATGGTATAAAAGACATATGTAGTTGTCCAGTTTTCAAACTTGATACTTGTACTCTCTCATCTTTTTTTCCACAAAATATGATACTTTATTAAATACCTAGCTTGCACCATCTTCTTCCAAACATGAGATCGTGCTCTTGTTCTCTTTAATACTTCTTTGTGATGCTTTTTATTGCAATACTTATCAATACACACACTCCATACAGACTCTATAGTTCTAAAGTTCCACCAAAACTTCCAAAATAAATCCATTGAAATATCCTGAACCCTCCTAAATACAAGTCCTCCTTAATCCTCTAGTAAGCATAAAGAATTCTACCATACCCAATGCCTGTTTCTCCCTCCAGTATGATTGCTCCAAGAAAATGAGCAACTTTCTTTTAAATTCTATTCAGCACATTCACTGGGGGATTCAGAACTTATAGATAGTGAATGGGGATACTTTGTAACACATACTTGATAAGAACATCTCTTCCCCTATATGACAATAGTTTTCCTTTACACCCTAGTAACTTCTAACTAATTTAGTCATGATGGATTGATAAAAATCCCTTTTCTTCATATATGAAATATAGGTCAACAAAGGTAGATGAAACAAAACTCTTTCTTTGGGTTCCCTGTAACTACTTCTGCCATCACAACTACCCCCAGAGATACTCCTTTATTCAAATATATTGCACTTTTGTCCTTATTAATCTTTTGTCCCGACACCCTTTCATACTACTCTAATATAGATGTAACTCTTTGCAAAGTAGCTAATTTAGCTTTTCACAATATGGTCTTGTCATCATCTAAGGCAAAGTGATTAACCTTTGAAATTCCTCTAGACATTGCAGACAACTTACAATCTTTCTTCAGATCAAAGAATTGTAAAGCTCTAGAAATTACCTATACAACTAGAATAAATAGGGTAAGGGATAAGGGGTCTCCTAATTTCAACCCTTTATAGGATATAAAGAATCGATTAGGTTGACCATTTAATAGAATGGAGTACCAGTTGTTTCCAATAATTCTATACACCATATCAATGATTATTTCACTAAACCCAACTTTTCTCAATACTTAAGTAAGGAACAACAAATCCATCCCATCATAAGCCTTTATCATATCAAATTAAATAACCTTATTAGGGATTTTAACTCACTTTCTAATATCATAAATGATTTATTGAACCACTAATATATTTTATGCAATGCTTCTTCCTTGAATAAAACCAGCCTGTTTTTCAGAGATATTCTTATGCTATAGATTCTTTATTCTCTCATGAATAATTGTAGAAAATACTTTGTTTACAAAAATACTCAGAGATATTTTCCTCATGTTAGATATTGTATTCCCAACTAACTTTTTTAGTGAAAGAACCAAATTTGTATGTGTAAAAAATTTTAGTAATTTATACCCAAAAAAGAAAGTTGCCACCATTTGATGAAAATATTCCCCAATAATATACCATATTTCCTGGAAAAAGGATACAATCATACAATCCAAACCTCCTATACTATTCCTATTCAACCCCATAATTGCCTCTTTAACCTCTGATAGATCAGGTATTTTATTCAGCTCATTATTTTATCCTTCATTCACAATTGTTGGTAATTCATCTATCATATAAAAATCTACATTTTATTATTATTTTGAGAACTACTTTCGAAAAAGAGTCAGTGCTACTTCCACAACTCATTTTGTTCCTCTAACCATTCTCTGTTATCATTTTGAATTCTTCACACCTTCAATCTATTTCTTCTTCCTTTAAACACTATGTGAAAGAACTTGAAATATCTTTCTACATCTTTAAACCACTTTAATCCTGCTTTCTGCTTCCAAAATTATTCTTCCCTCCTTAGATAAATGTTCAACTTTGTATACGTTTTAAACAATAGAACTCTATTTGTATATGAAGGAAATTCCTCAAACTGCTTCTCCCTGACCTTAATATCTTCTTTGAAGGTTGTACTATCTTGAAAAATGTTACCTGCGAGTTATTTGCTCCACTTCATTAATACAACCTTAACTTTTTTTAAATTATGATGAAATATTATGTTTAGGGCTGGTATAATCTTTAACATCTTTTACTCAATTTTTAATAATTTTTAGAATTGCAACTTTGGGTTTTTTAGGTTTTGGTGATTTCTTCCATTTCAAGATTGTTTAAGCTCAAAATCCCTTTTCCAATTAGTTTATTTTGTTCTTGTGATCTAAAGCCTGTTAAATCTGATATTTAAATGCGACACTTTGGGATTTTATCTTAGAAGGCTTAAATTATAATTCTTCAATATAAACCGCAATTTCAACTCGTTTTTACTTGAATTTTGTTCTATGGGGTCCTTTACTCATGAGTAATATGTTTTTAATGTAAAATTCTAGTTTTGTTATTTCTTTTGAAAACCCATTTTGGGGCTCCATTTTGGCCCCAATTAAAAAATGGTCAATATAGGTATTGTTTTCTTTCTGGTGATATATATATAAATATATTATGTATTTAAATGTTATAGTTGATTTTGAGTCTATTCATGAGGGGAAGGCTTTGTGTTAAAGGCTTTACGATCAAATTTTCTTCAGTCAATGTAGGTTATGTCCTCACTTTCTTCAAAATAGGATGGGTAATTAATAGTTATATAAAAGCATGTTATGGTTTGGAAACTAATAATAAAAGTGATTTTATTATTGTTTTGTCCTCGTGTTGGGGCTTTGTGTTGTTGTTATTTGGTGGCTTTGAGATATTAATTGATATATGTGACCATGTAGAGTATTACATGATGTTATTAGCTAACTAATTACATAATTAATTTTTTTTGTTGGTTGAAATCACCAATATTATGAATTATATAGTATCAAATAGCTTATTATGGTATCTCTTAGTCCATTGGTATATGGATTATATTAGATCATGGAAGGTTGGATTTTAAGTTGTATTTTTGTGTATGTTCTTGGTATATTAGTTGGATTTTTAAATTCTCCTTTTGGTTGGTTATGAGCATTACATCCTCATATCATATACATTCATGAAACATTGATACTACAACTAATATATTGGCTTTTCTAATTGAAAATTTTGCATTTTTAAAAACACTCTGCCAATGTATTTTCTCGAGAGGATTTATATATATTTGATTGGTATTAGTTATTGGATTGTATATTGGTTGATGTACCCCAATAGGCGATACCCTAGGACCTTATTTTGTTAAGTGTATACGAAGGTTGTGTGACAACCCAGTGCATCACATCATCATCATCATCATCTTTAGTTTCATTTCATATACTGTGCATATTGTGTGTTACCATTTTTTCTTGAATTAATATCTATCTATTTTTCTTTTTTTCTCATACTTGTAATTGGTATAAGTGTATAATATAGAATAGTTAGTGGAAAACCCGTGGGCAACTATTTAGGACATTTTATAAATATATGTGACATGCCCATAGTTTTTGATTATATACTTTATTTTCTACATTCCTCTATCAGCCTATGATATCTACTACGTACAAATGGATTTTACTCATCCCTATTAAGCCTATTCAGAGCAGATCTAAGTATGAGTGCTCTATACGGTAGCTGATTTGGGTGATTGTTTTTAGTATTTTTGAGGTTCTGATTGGTCGATACTTTCAAAGTTGATCTATTACCTCCTCTTATTTAGTTAGTGTTATGTTGTTGTATTTAGAAAGAGATTATGTTCCCTTTGGACTATCAATTGTATATTTTGACTTCAAGATATATATAGTTGGTTCTTACACTATGATACTAAATTATAGGGTGATTTAAGGTATAAATGCTATGTATTTTCTTCTCTTATTATATGTGTGTCGTTCGACTTCATTATATAAGTCACACCATAGGATTTGTTATTGTTTTTCTTATTCCATATAAGTTTGGGTGATAGGTTTACTTGTCGATGCTTATCGCGATAAGTGTTATTATTTACCTTACTTTTTGGGTAATGACAAATTATTTTCATAGTCAAGTTCATTGGTCTGATCAATGTAAGAATAAGGCATCTAAAGTCTTGCCGATTAGTACATAGATATCCATCTCTATCTTGCAAAGTCGATAAGATATCTTTATGAAGCTTTTCTTATTTTGTTCTTTATCATGCAAATTTTTCATATCTTATATTCTAAAATGTTTACACCTTTCTGATTATATGGTTAAGACTAGATCCTATGAGGTTACAGATACTAACCCATAATCGAGGAGAGAACTTAGTCTAAAGGGTAACATGTGGTTCATCGATGAAACCAAGGTAGAGGACATTCATGGGGATAATTTCCTATAAGTATCAGGTTGAGGATATTATGGATATAGGGCCCATTTAGGTCCTATAGTTTTTTCTTTAAGGGTCTTAGAGGTTGTATTAATTTGCTTGTTGACTCATTTAGATAATATTCCTTTGTGTGCTCCTAATGATTCTCTAGCTCCAAGTATTGTACCTCCTTTTGTACCAGAGTCTTTCTATAGTGTTACTCTTATTTCTAGTATAGATCCTTAAGTGGTAGAAATATATGCCCCAAGACCCAGAGTGTTTTTCCTCCTTCAGTGCCTATATCTTAGAATAGTATTCTATGATTAGAAGTTAATAATTCATATTTGTTAACCCCTTAGGTGGGATCTCAGCTGGCTAGATTAACTATTTTTCCTATTATTGTGGTATAATTATGTATTTTAAGGATCAAAATAGGTTTGAGAAATTCACTATCTTGGGTCTTTCCAAGTATAGTGATGTAATTGGTAAGGATGCCTATGAGTTATTTATTGATTATAAGGAGAAGTTACATTATATTTGATCTGTCGAGTCACAAAAGGTTGCTTAAACTACTTACTAGTTTAGAGATGTAGCTAGGCTAGGGATTGTTTAAGGTCACGTGTTTTTTTTCGATCTTTTTTTCGCTAGAGATGACTTGGGATTAGATCATTGAAGCCTTTTTAGATACGTTTGTTCCATACAGTTGACGGATCAAATAAGAGATCTTATTGATCATCTAGAGCAAGGCTCCATGACTTTGGCAGAGTATAAGGTACATTTCCATCTCGTATCTAGATATTCTTATGCTAGTATTTCCATTGAGTCATAGAAGTATTAGAAGTTTATAAATGTTTTTAATGTTTCACTTTAGCTTGTTGCTACTCATATAGTTGTGCCAGGCGATCAGTTTAGAGTATAGTCAAACATGAGAAGATGACTAAGTCTATTCTTTAAGTATCTCAAGGTGGCGGTAATGGGGCACACTGTTAGGGTGAGTTTAGAGGTCACACTCTTTGAGGTAGAGATTCTAGTAAATTTTGTGGATATCATAGAAGTCCCATGTAGACAACCTTGAATGATTTAGGTATTGCGTCTTCTGGTTCAGCAACTTTAGGTATTCATTCCAGCTCAACTATACCTTTCTCTTTTGAGTTATGCTTAAGTGTTTGTTTTGTGTATTACAAGGTTGGCTATTTATCAAAGCACTATCCTCTCGATATTATCAGTCCTAGTCCTATATCAGTAGTGAGAGGTAGAGGTTCTACTAGAGGTGCATAAGGATGAGGTAGTAGTGCCTGTAGTGGTTGTCATAGGGTTAGTCTGGTAGTGTATGTGGATAGTGTTATGCTATACCTGTAAGAAAAGAGTTAGAGGCTTTTAATGCCGTAATCATAAGTATGATCGCTATTTGCTAAAGATCTACATTTGTATTATATTATTTGGGGTCGTCTTTCTCTTATGTGTTCGCATATTTTACTTTGAGTTCTAATTCTACTAATAAGTATCTTGACATGCCTATGTATGTATCTACCCCTATGGGAAACACTTTAGTGGTGGGACAGGTGCATCAAACTTATGTTGTGACTTTTGTTGGACGTGAGACTTAGGTAGAACTTATTTTCCTAGATATGATAAATTTTGATGTCATCTTAGGTGCTGATTGAATAGCTCTTTATTATGTTGTCCTAGACTATTATTCTAATATTATGACCTTATCTTCAATGGGTGTGCTAAGAATAACTTCGAATGGTGTGTTTCATTCGGGTCTTAAGAGAGTTATATCTTTCCTTTAGGATTATCACTTAGGTTTTAAAGGATGCTTGTGTTATTAAGACCATATTCATGATTCTAGTATTGTATCCCTGTATTCTGTATATTTTTTATTGTCCGTGAGTTCACAAATGTTTTCCCCATGAATTTTCTTGGTATACCTACGTATCGTGATATTGACTTTTCCATAGATATTGATCTTGTCATCAAGCTTATTTTTATTCCTCCCCATAAGATGGCCCCAATAAAGTTAAAGAAATTGAAGGATCAGTTGCTGCAATTATTTGATATGGGATTTATCCGACTAAGTGTATCACCTTAGGGTGTGCTTAACTTATTTATGAAGAAAAAAATAGGTCCATGTGTATATGTATTGATTATAGGAAGTTGGGTAAGGTGATAGGTAAGAATAAGTGTCTTCGTCCTTGTATTGATGATTTATTCAATCAGCTTTAGGGTTCTTTGATGTTTTCAAAGATTGATTTGAAGTTTATGTATACCAATTATGGATTAGAGCTTCAGATATTTTGAAAATATATTTGAAAATTTGGTATGATTATTATGAGTTCTTAGTGATGTCTTTCGAGATAAAAAAGTCCCAGTCATATTTGTGGAGTTGATAAACTGGGAATTTCGAATGTATATCTACTTTTTTGTCATTGTATTTATAGATTATATCTTGGTTTACTCCTAGAGCGAGGTTGACAGTGAGGATCATTTGAGAATAGAAATACAGAGATTAACGGTTGAGAAGTTGAATGTTCAATTCTCATAGTTTGAGTTGTAGTTGTAGTTTATTTTCTTGGGTCATGTGGTGACCAAGAATGGTATCATGGTCGAACTAGCAAAGATTGTAGTAGTTTATGATTAGGCTAGGCCTACATCTCCTATCGAGATTTGGAGTTTTGTTGGTTTGGAAGGTTATTATCAATAATTTGTTGACCATTTTTCATCTATTGTGTCCCCATTAACAAAGTTGAGTCAAAAGAAGATTTCCTATTAGTGGTCTGATACTTGTGAGGCACGCTTTCAAATGCTTAAGGTTTTGTTGACTTTATTGTGTATGTTAACTTTTACCAAGAATATATTATGTTTTACCATCTATTTTAGGCATCTAGTGTAGGGTTAGGTGTTATGTTGATGTAAAAGGGTAAGGTAATTTCGTATACTTCTTATTAGTTGAATCCCAATGAGAAGAATAACCCTAGCCATGATTTAAAGTTGTGCGGGGTTATAGTTTTTGGAAGTTGTGGAGACACTTCTTAAATGGAGTCTATTGTGAGATCTTCTTGGATCATCATAGCCTTTAGTATTTCTTTAACCAACGAGATATTAATATGAGTTAACATTATTAGCTTAAGTTGCATAAGGAGTATGATCTTAATATTATTTATTATTTGGGCAAAGATAATGTGGTTGTGGATGCCTTGAGCTTAAAGTCAAATAGCATGGGTAGCTTGGCCAATTGATATTTTATGATGTTAAATATTTGAGCTCATCAATTGTGATGGTACTTTGAGGATTTGAGGTCGAGTTTGTGTGATGAGAGGGTAATTGGGTAAGAGTTATTTCAAAGAAAGGTTATTATTCTAGGTATTCCATCTATCTGAGAGAGACTAAGATGCATTGTAATTAGAGATGACACTACTAGTGGAGTGGAATAATAAAAGATGCGATGGATTTTGCAGCTCTACCTATGTTTCCAGTAGGTTAAGGCCAAGCATTTGAGGACTAGTCATTTTCTTAGAGATTACAATTCCCAAGTGGAATACTTCATTACTGGTTTGTGTTGCCATATAATTCTTGTGGTTCTTATAGTGTTTGGGTAATCATGGATCAATTAAACAAATATGCTAATTTCATTCCTAAACAACTTTCTTTCAGTGTTAAGAGGTTTGCCTACATCTATATTTGCAAGATGGTTTGTCTTTATGTTGTTCAAGTGTCTATCATGTAAGATAGGGGTTTTGTGTTCACATTTCACTTTTAACAATATTTCAGGAGGAGTTAGGTACCTAGGTTAATCTTAAAACAACATTTCACCCCAGACAGATGATCAGTCATAGCGAACTTTTTAGGTTTCAAAGGATATGCTCCACACTTGTGTAATAGACTTTGGAAGTCAGTTGGAGTAATATCTACCTTTGGTGGAGTTTGTACATATTAATAGCTACTACTGAAGGACTAAGATGGCTCCTTTTAAGGCATTGTATGGCAAGCGTTGTTGCTCTCCAGTTGTTTGTTAGAGGTCACTAAGATTAGACATCGAGATACAAACATTCTTAGCGAGTCTTTGGATAGATCTTTGGTCATTCAGGATAGGTTTAGAGGAGCTATGTAACGCCCCGCATTTTGGGCTACAATATAGACCATGATTCCGATGCATTGATAATACCGAAGCCATAAATCCTATGCCAATATGACATGTTAATTATTTGCATAGTATGTGAACCAATTCAAGCTTGAATTTTGACCACAGAGGTCCTTTGACTCATGGACGAGTTGAAAACTACTTCGATCAATTAAGTTTAAGTGGAAATTATAATTTGTGTCAACTTCTATTGACCATGACTCATTGTATATGTCGAATTAGAGAGCGTACTATGTTTAAAATGATTGGTTTTTGGGTTAGCTTTCCAACAATACAAATTTTACTAAAATCCGGCACCCGAGCAAGAAGTTATGGCCTTTCAAAGTAGTACACGTTGCCTAACCAATCCCACATGTCCACTGGAAAGCATATGTGATAGCATAGGCGATAGCATAGACTGCGCCTATGTAAACATAGGAGATATGATATGCGACGCCTATGTAATGGTTTCAAGTGACTTGAACACTCCATTTTTGGGGGAAAATGGTCCTTTTCCCACCCTTATTCAGGCATAAACACGCAATTCAGCCCCCAATTCTCCAAAAAATACATCCACATTCATCTAAAAATTCTCAAGAACACTCCTAAGGGTTTCAAACTAAAAACCCAAATAAATCAAGATTCAACCGTGGGTTTTCAAAATCAATTAGAGATTCGGAATCTCCAATCCACAAGATTCAAGAAGCACCCATTATTTTCCGAAATAGAGGTACGCAGGGTTTTCCTAAATTCTCATGGGCATACAAAAGTCATGTTTTAGAATGGGATTTTTGAAACTATGTATATATTCATGTACTAGATGTTTTAACATCATTGCTTTGGTCTTTTGACCTTCCCCAATGTGATTTGAGAATATGTATGTATGAAAGCATGTATTTAAGAATGATTTCTTGTTGAGAGCAAGACTTTTGGTGAATTCCCTCTTATTATGAATTTTCAGATTTTTCATAGCATATTAATTGTTTTGCAATGCATTCTTGAAAAGCACTATATGAAATGGTTGAAATCTTATTATGATTTGAAGGTGGTTTTAAATCACTAAAGAGGGAATTTAGCATGAATGTTTAATGTTCATAATGCATGTAGTGAAAGAGTTCATGTTTTCCTAAAGGCACTAGACCACCATATGTTTTATGAAGCTTTTGCATGATTTTGACTTGAGTTTCAGAACAAAAAATCTTCTATATCAGTTGCATGTTTTTGGGTGGTCTAAGCTTTTCTTTAAATGAAAGATTTATCTTAATAAATTATGGCTCAGAAATCATGACTTGCAGGTCTTGGTATGACGATACCAAACTCTGAAAATTCCATAACAGACATAGATGACTACAGAAATCAGACTTTATCAGATTTGTATGTTTTAGAACTTCAGAATGATGTATGTTCAGAAAAGGCTAAAAAGGGGCATAAAGAGAGCTTAGGTGGTTCCCCAAAGAAGGCGTGAGTTCAGACAACGCTTTTCCCAAAACTGTAGTTTGCCGACCCAGGTATATTATTATACGCTGAGTTAAGTGTTGTATGGCGTATCAAATTCAGTAACTCCAACCCTTATGGCACACTCGGGTAGGAGGCTTCCCCCCGAGTCAATGGCGAATTCCATATCGTCCTTGGAATATCATACTTGTAAGGGATACCACCTAACTCAAAAGTAATACATAGATCAGAGTTTGAGATTTACAAAGAGGTTTCATGTTTTTAGAAGATGCCCATGTGTTTTCAAAAACTTTTTTATGCATAATGTTTATTGAAACTTTGCTCTAATGTATTATATATATTTATATATATGTTCAATTACTCTATTTTGGATTACTTTGAATGCCAGTACAATTGTGTTGACCCCCCCCTTCCAGGTTCTGACGGACAGTATAGGCGTCCAGATAATTAGTAGAGATTCCAAATCATAGACTGAAGTTGCAGTGGTGAGCCTTCTATGATTCAGAAGGCCTGCTTATTTCATATTACTACTATTAGTTAGGTTTTGGTCTCCTGGGGGCCTTGTCCCAACTTTCAGGCAACTTTGATTATTTCATGGTAGAGATTTCATAGATTGAGTCAGACATTGTTATTCAGATGCATTTTTCAGTTTCAGTATTATGACTATGTTTCCATTTTGGATTTTAATTTCTGCATTGTCTTTTACTTTATGAATATTGTCATGATTACCAGATAGACAGACGACATTTAGAGCCTTCGGGTTTGGGAATTCTCATCACGGCCAGGGCCCCAGTTCAGGTCATGAAGAACTTGGTATCAGAGCAAGTTCATAGTCCCAGGGTGTCTACAAAATCGCATCAGGTATAGTCTTAGTTATGGGTGTGTAGCGCGCCACACTTATAAGCAAGAGGCTACGAGGAATTTAAGAAATGTTTCCCTTCTTTGTGATTTTGTTTGTTCTTCTGAGTCTGAACTGTCCCCTAATCAATGATCTCTTGTATTTTAGAAACACAGTTATGCCTCCACATTGTATCATTGATCAGAATGCTCAGGCATATGAGGTCCTTCCTACCCATGGGATGCGGACCCATAATGGAGCTCACACTTCAGAAGTTCTCCCTACTCTAGAAGTCCCTCCAGTCTCGACCAGTCCACCTCGGGCTCTGCGGACTGACGACAACCTTCCCCTGACTACTCAGAGAGATATTTCAACTGTAAAAATTTAGACAGAATATTCATATGCTGACATAGTTGGTAGCTAACTAGGCTTAACAACCAGAAGATGTTGGGTCTACATCTGTTACATCTGAGGCTTACCAGGGTCGGACATTTCATGAAAATAAACCCACCTAAGTTCATTGGCACCAAGGTGGAGGAAGATCCATAAGAGTTCGGGGATGAGATGGGAAAGATCTTTAAGGTAATGCATGTAGATGAGGTTGAAGGGGTGGAACTAACAACTTATCATCTTAAGGATGTTGCGAATCAGTGGTATGCCGACTGAAAGGATGTAAAAGGTGAGAGTGCTGAGCCCACAGTTTGGGGCGAATTTGTGGAAGCTTTCCTTGATCGATTCTTTCCTCCGGAGTTAAGGGAAGCAAAAGTGGAAGAGTTTATAAATATGAAGCAGGGCAGTATTAGTGTCCATGAGTACACATTGAAGTTTAATAAACTAGCCCGCTGTGCCCCTGTGTTGACTAGAAATATAAGAGCCCAAATGAGGAATTTCACATCCAGCCTTTCTGATAACCTGGTGCTTAAGTGCCAGGGGCAATGTTGAATAAGGAGTTAGACTTTTCTAGGCTAACTGTACATATGAAGTTGGTAGAAGAGAAAAAGAAGAAGATCTTTGAAGCTAGGGAGGTGTAAAGACAAGCAAAAAGAGCCAGATCAGCAGACCAGAGTCACAGTCAGCCTCAGGGCGGTAAGTGGGGAAATAAATAGAAGAAAAAGATGAATTGGGGTAATGCGCAGTCTTCTGCCAGTGCCCCAATACCCCAACCACCAGCAGATAGACGATATTAGAGTTTTTAGACTAGCCATAGAACCAGAGCTCAGGATACTCAGTCACAGGGTAGTGTGGCTCAGCAGCATCATACTTTTCTACGGTGTGAGACTTGTGGTAGAAATCATCTGGGAAGGTGTCAATTGGGCTCGATAGTGTGTTATTCATGTGGTCGGTCGGATCACTTTTAGATGGAATGTCCATCTTCTTGAAAGAATATTGGTGGTGAAAAGTCTCAGGCAAATTCTTTGCAACCACCCTCGCCTCAGAAGGGCACCACATCAGCTACCGGGAATAGTCACATTGATTATATTCTTTGACCAGCCGCCAGGAGGCGGAAGCTTCCCTAGATGTTGTTGTCGATATGTTATAAATCTTTTCTCATGATGTTTATGTGTTACTTGATCCCGGGTCTACTTTATCCTATGTGACCCCTTATGTGGCTATTGGTTTTGAGTTTGTGCCCAGTGTGATTTCTGAACCCTTTGTTGTTTCCACCTCAGTAGGGGATTCTATTGTTTTAAGGAGGGTGTACAGGGGTTGTGTTGTGACTGTTGGTAGCCGGGAGATATTAGCAGATCTCATAGAGTTAGATATGGTTGCTTTTGATGCTATCTTAGGAATAGATTGGCTCCATTCGTGCTATGCCATATTAGATTGTAGGACTCGAAGGGTCACTTTTTCCTGAACAAACTAGTGATAGAGTGGGAAGGACATTCTTTAGCACCCAGAGGGCACTTTATATCCTTTATTAGAGCCCGCAAACTTATTTCTAAAGGTTGCTTGTACCACCTTATCCGAGTTAAGGACTCCAATGCCCAGAGTCTTCTTCTTCAATTTGTTCCCATAGTAAAAGAATTCCCAAAAGTCTTTCCAAATGATCTCCCAGGAATACCACCTGATAGGGAGATTGAGTTTGGTATTGATGTGTTGGCAGACACTCGTCTTATTTCCATTCCGCCAAATAGAATGGCTCCTAAAGAACTAAAAGACTTCAAAGGACAGTTAGCAGATCTCCTAGATAAGGGTTTTATATGCCCAGTGTGTCTCTTTGGGGTGCGCGCCTATACTTCTCATGCGAAAGAAAGATAGTTCCCTTCGTATGAGCATAGACTACCATCAGCTGAATAAGTTCACAATTAAAAATAAATATCATCTTCCTAGGATTGACTACCTTTTTTACCAGCTTCAGGGTTCCAAGTGTTTTTCTAAAATAGACCTTCGTTCGGGTTATCATCAATTGAAAGTTAGGGAGTCATACATAACCATGAGAGCTTTCAAAACCCGATATGGTCATTACAAATTTCTAGTCATGTCCTTTGGGTTGACTAACGCCCCTACAGCCTACATGGATCTTATGAATAGAGTATTCCATCAGTTTCTATAACTATTCATCATTGTCTTTATTGATAATATCCTGATCTATTCTAAGAGTAAAGAGGATCACGCCAATCACCTTCAAATTATTCTTCAGACCCTTAAGGATCATCAACTGTATGCCAAATTTTCTAAGTGTAAATTCTGTTTTGATACTATCGCCTTCTTCGGGCATATTGTGTCCAGTGACAGGATAAGAGTGGTTCCCCATAAAGTTGAAGTAGTGAGAAAATGGCCCAGACCCACAACACCAATCGATATTCAGAGCTTTTTGGGTCTGGCGGGGTATTACAAAAGGTTCGTAAAGAGATTTTCTTCCATATCTACTCCACTCACTAAGTTGACTCATACAAAGGTGAAGTTTATGTGGTCTGATCTATGTGAGAATATTTTTGAGAAGTTGAAAGATAAACTGACCACTGCTCCTGTTTAACCCTTCCCGAGGGTGTAGATGGCTTTGTGGTATATTGTGATGCATTCTAGTTGGTACATGGTTGTGTGTTGATGCAGCATGGTAAGGTAGTGTCTTATGCATCTAGGCAGTGGAAGGTGCAAGAGTGGAACTACCCCACCCATGATTTGGAGTTAGCGGCTGTGGTGTTTGTACTTAAGGTTTGACAGCACTACTTATACGATGTTGGCGTTGACATCTTCATTGACCACAAAAGTCTGTAGTATGTTTTCTTACAGAAAGAATTGATCCTCAGGCAGAGGTGCTGGATGGAGTTATGATCCTGCATTACCATCCGGGCAAGGCAAATGTTGTAGCCGACGCCTTCATCAGGTTTTCTATGGGTAGCCTTTCTCAAGTAGAAGAATGAAAGAAAGATAAGGTTAAGGATATTCACTGCCTTGAAAATCTAGGAGTGGGACTCTTAGATTCCAAAGATGGAGGGGTGATTGTTCATGAGTTAGCTAAGTCATCCCTTTCTGCTGAAGTTAAGGAGAAGCAGGTTGAAGATCCCATCTTGATGCAATTCAAGAAAGATGTGGGTCAATAAAATGTTATGTCATTTGATATTGGTGGTGATGGTATTCTGAGATTTCAGGGTAGGTTGTGCTTTATAAATGTTCATGGACTGCGAAAAGAATCCTTAATGAGGGGTACACATCGAGGTATGTCGTTCACCCAGGCTCTACTAAAATGTACCATGATCTGAAAACCTTGTATTGGTGGAATAACAGAAACGTGATGTAGCTGATTTTGTGTCCAAGTTTTTGAATTGTCAACAAGTGTAGGTAGAACACATGAGGCCAGGTGGTACTTCCCAAGATATAGCCCTGCCTTTATGGAAGTTGGAGATGATAAACATGGACTTCATTACAGGACTTCGGAGATCCCAAAACCAGTATGATTCTATATGGGTGATTTTAGATCTATTGAAAAAGTTAGCCCACTTTTTGCCTGTGAGGATTAATTATTCGCGAGAGGGTTATGCTAAGATTTACATTAAGAAGATAGTTTAATTGCATGGGGCACCCGTGTCCATTATATCCGATAGAGGTACGCTGTTTTCATCTCAGTTCTGGAGATCTTTTCAGAAGGGTTTAGGTACACAAGTGAATTTGAGCATAGCTTTCCACCCTTAGATAGATGGGCAAGTTGAGCGTACCATTCAGACCCTCAAGGATATGTTGAGGGCATGTGTCACTGATTTCAAAGGTAGTTGGGTGGATCACCTGCCACTGGTTGAATTTGCTTATAATAACAGTTACCATGCAAGCATCAAGATAGCTCCTTTTGAGGCTTTGTATGGGAGGAGATGTAGGTCTTTGATAGGACGGTATAAAGTGGGTGAGACTCAGTTGTATGGGCCTGATCTTGTTCATCAGTTGATGGAGAAAGTAAAGATCATTAGAGAATGACTCAAGACTTCTCAGAGTCGTCAGATGTCCTATGTCGATGTTTGGAGAAGAGAATTAGAGTTTGAGGTTGGTGATTGGATATTTGTAAGGGTTTCTCCTATGAAAGGAGTTATGCGGTTTAGAAAAATGGTAAATTAAGCCCTCCCTATATAGGGACATATCAGATTCTGAGAAAGATTGGTGTAGTTGCTTATGAGCTAGAATTGCCTACAAGTTTGGGTTCCGTTCATCCGGTATTCCATGTATCCATGTTGAAGAAATGCATTGGAGATCATTCTCTGGTATTTCCAATAGAGGATATCAAAGTGACAGATTCCTTGTCTTACAAAGAAGAGCCCATTAAAAATATAGATCGCCAAGTTCAAAAGTTGAGGAGTAAATAGATAGCCTCAATGAAGGTATTGTTGAGGAATCAGAAAGTTGAAAAAACAACTTGGGAGTCGGAAGAAGATATGAGAATTAGATATCCAAATTTTTTTGCTTCGATGGATGATGAGACAGAAGGTACTATTCCTATCTTATCTTTTCAAGTCCTTATTAATCTTGAAATCGTGTCTGTCTGTGTCTCGCATCATTATTTGGGGACGAATGATCCTAAGGGGGGGATAATATAATTCCCTGCATTTCAAGCTACAACATAGACCATGATTCCGATGTGTTGATAATCCTGAAGCCATAAATCCTATGCCAATATGGCATGTTAATTATTTGCGTAGTATGTGAATCCATTCAAGCTTGAATTTAGACCATAGAGATCCATTGACTCAAGGACGAGTTGAAAACTACTTCGATCGATTAAGTTTAAGTGGACATTTAATTTGTGTCAACTTCTATCGACCATGAATCTTTGTAAATGTTGAATTAAAGATCCTACTATGTGTAAAATGAGAGGTTTTCGAGTTAGCTTTCTAACTATATCAATTTTTCTAAAGTCTGGCAACTGAGCATGAAGTTATGGCCTTCCAAAGTAGTATGCGTTCCCTAAACAATCTCACATGGCCACTAGAAAGCATATGCGATAGCATAGGCGGCGCCTATGTAAACATAGGCGATAGCATAGGCGGCGCCTATGTAAACATAGGTGATAGCATTGGCGGCGCCTATGTAAACATAGGCGATAGCATAGGCGTTGCCTATGTAAATATAGGCGATAGCATAGGTGTTGCCTATGTAAACATAGGCGATATCATATGTGGTGCCTATGTAATGGTTTCAAGTGATTTAAACACTCCATTTTTGGGGAAAAATAGTCCTATTGCCACTCTTATTTAGCCATAAACATGAAATTCAGCCCCCAATTCTCCAAAAAATACATCCACATTCATCTAAAAATTCTCAAGAACACTTCCAAGGGTTTCAAACTAAAAACCCAAATAAATCACGACTCAGCCGTGGGTATTCAAAATTGATTAGAGATTTGGAATTCCCAATCCACAGGCTTCAAGAAGCACCTATTTTTTTTGAAATAGAGGTATGTGGGGTTATCGTAAATTCTCGTGGGCATATAAAAATCATGTTTTAGAATGGGACTTTTGAAACTATGTATACATTCACGTACTAGATGTTTAAACATTATTGTTTTGGTCTTTTGACCTTTCCCAAAGTGATTTGAGAATATGTATGTATGAAAGCATGTATTTAAGAATGATTTCTTGTTGAGAGCATGACTTTTGGTGAATTCCCTCTTATTATGAATTTTCAGATTTTTCATAGTATATGAATTGTTTTGCAATGCATTCTTGAAAAAACTATATGAAATGGTTGAACTTTTGTTATGATTTGAAGGTGGTTTTAATTTACTATAGAGGTAATTTAGCATGAATGTTTGATGTTCATAATGCACGTAATGAAAGAGTGCATGTTTTGCTAAAGGCACTAGACCACCATATGTTTGATGAAGCTTTTGCATGATTTTGACTTGAGTTTCGAAACATGAAATCTTCTATATCAGTTGCATGTTTTTGGGTGGTCTAAGCTTTTCTTTAAATGAAAGATTTATATTAATGTATTATGGCTCAGAAATAATGACTTTCAAGTCTTGGTATGACGATACAAAACTCAGAAAATTCCATAATAGAAATAGATGAATACAGAAATCTGACTTTATCAGATTTATATGTTTTAGAACTTTAGAATGATGCATGTTTAGAAAAGGCTAAAATAGGGCATAAAGAGAGCTTAGGTGGTTCCCCGAAGAAGGCGTTAGTTCAGACAACTCTTTTCTCAAAATCGTGGTTTGTGGACCTGGGTATATTATTATACACTAACTTAAGTGTCGTGTGGCATATCAGACTCTTAAACTCTAACCCCTGCGGCACATTCGGGTTAGAGGCTTCCCCGCTGAGTCAATGGCGGATTCCATATCGCCCGTGGGATATCAGACTTATAGAGGATACCACCTAACTCAGAAGTAATACACAGATAAGAGTTTGAGGTTTACATACAGGTTTCATGTTTTAAGTAGATGCCCATGTGTTTTCAGAGACTATTTTATGCATAATGTTTGATGAAAATTTTCTCTAAGGTATTTTATATGTATAGATATATATATTTAATTACTCTATTTGGGATTACTTCACATGCCAGTACAATTGTGTTAAACCCCCCTCCTTCCACATTCTGAGGCACAATCTAGGGGTCTAAATAAATAATAGAGATTCCAAATCACAGACCAGAGTTACAGTGTTGAGCCTTCTATGATTTAGAAGGCCTGGTTATTTCATATTACTTCTATTAGTTAGGTTTTGGTCTACTGGGGGCCTTGTCCTAGCTTTCAGGAAACTTTGATTAGTTCATGGTAGAGATTTTGTAGACTGAGTCAGACATTGTTATTCAGACGCATTTTTCAGTGTCAGTATTATAACCATGGTTCCATTTTAGATTTTAATTTCTGCATTATCTTTTACTTTATGAATATTGTGTATGATTATCAGATAGATAGAGGGCGTTTTGGGCCTTCGAGTTTAGGAATGCTCATCACGGCCAGGGCCCCAGTTCTGGTCGTGACAAGATGCGAGTAGGCAGAAGTGCTATGTGTTTCATAGACTTTATTTGTTGATATTTAGTGTTGGTGATAGATTCTTCCTTCACGTATCTCCTATGATCAGTGTGATGAGGCTTGGGAAGAGGTTCCATCTTGGCCCAGGTATATTTGACAATTTAAGATTCTTCAGACTATTGGGTATGTGGCTTATGAGATAGCATATCACCTATATATATCAGTTGTTCATCTATTTTTGTATCCACACTTCAGCGTTATATTTTAGATGAGTCTTATGTTATTTATTGGGATTTAGCGTAATTAGATGTGAGGTTGTATTTTATTGAGTTGCACGTCTTCATTCTATCTAGAGTTGTTAGAAGATAATGTTCTAGAAATATTCTAGTTGTTAAGGTTAGGTAGAGACCTCAACCTATAGATAATGCTACTTGGAAGGTCGTGTCTCATATGCATGGTAGTTATCCCTAGCTTTTCACAAATTCAGAAATCTTTCCTTCCCTTTAATTTGAGAATGAACTAGATTATTAGCGTTGGATGATGTAATGGATTTATTATTTGTGATTTTTGTAAAATATTCATTTTTATGTGATTTTCCCATTTTACACTTTACTATCATTATTTTTTTGTATTTCTAAAGTGTGGGATAATTGACACTATTCCAATGCTTTTTCAGTGTAATTTGTGAGAGTTTGTCATTTTTTGTTGCTAATAAAACTTTCCAGTTGACTTTGGTCATCATTTATTTTTCTGTGTGTCAAATAGCAAAATAATCTGCTTCAACAGACTCAAAACATCAACTTCTTGTTGATAACATGGTTTGCATGATTTTACGACTTTGGTTTCTCATTTTGACCCTTGATTCGTATAGTTGTGAAATTGGGTCTCAGGATCCATTTTCTGAAAATGAAGTTTTCTTTAGAAAAATTGATATCCTATTGAGTCTGAATCATCGATTTCTATAGGTTGTCATAGTTCGTTTGCATTCATGGGATTCTAGATGAATCCCAAGGGGTCGGTGTCAAACTTTTGAATTTTCGAAGATTGTTGGTAGAAACACTAAAGAGCTATTTTTGCTTCTTTAGCAGCCGAACTCCAGTTGGATTTGTATGCTTCAGCGTTCCCTGTCCTCTTTTGTTGAGATGCATAAAAAGGCCCCATGTCCGCTCAAGTAAACTAGTCTGCACACTAGGTACCTCTAAAGCTACACTTGATTGCTTTAGCGGTCGGGGTTGGTACAATATAAAAATTCCTTTTCTCAAATTTAAACTATTTATTAGACTTTGAGCTTCTAGTTTCAGAGTGTTTGGGCATGCTACAAACCCTATTTCAATTATTTTTATTCATTTCATGTCATCTAATGCTTGTTAAATCTTGATTTTTAATGTAAAATTTGGGGATTTTGGCCCGAAAGGTCTAAATAAGTATTTCTTCATTTTAAACACCAATTTCAACCTATTTTCACATAGGTGTTCTTTTGTGGGTACCATTAATCATTGATTATAGACTTTTGGACTAGAGTTCTAATTTTACCCTTCTTTTTCGAAAACCTATTTTTGGGCTCTATTTTGACCCTGACCCACGAAATGGGCAATTTAGGAATCATTTGCTTCCTTTATTTGTGTATATTATATTTTGTATGTTTTTGTTGATTTTGAATGCATTGTTGAGGTGAAAGCTTTATGTTGAAGGCTTTCAGACTCGGTTTTCTTCTTTCGAGTTAGGTTATGGCTTAACTTTATTTAGAGTAGGATGGGTATTTCATACTTATATAAAAGCATGTTATATGTGTGGGAACTAATCATGAAAATGGATTTATTACCATTTTGTGCACCGATGGGGGGTTGTGTTGTTATTTGGTTGTTGTGAGAGATTATTTCCTATGTATGACATTCTAGAGTCTTATATTATGTATTGTCATGGTATTTATATAATTTATTGATTTCTTCTAGGTGTAATTTGTTCAATTATGGAATTATGTGGTATATAATGTCATATTATGGTGTATCTTACTCCTATGGTATGTGATTACATTGGATCATTGATGGTTGGCTCATCGATTCACTTGCTTGATATATTTATTGGATTTGGAAATTCACATTTGGGTTAATTGTGAGAATTACATCCTCATATGATATACTTTTATGAAACATCGGTACCATCATAGAAATATGGGTTTTTTATACATAAAAGGTAACAATTGTAAAAACCCTCTACCGATGTATCTGACTGAAAGAAGTTATGAATATTGAATTGGTATTGTCTATTGTATTATAAATGGGCTAATGGTCCCCCCATGGGTCCTATAATGGGAGCACAACTCGATAGGTGTATACTGAGGTTGTGCGACAACCTTGTGCATCTCATCATCTGCATAAGCATCATCATCTTCATTGCATTTTATAAATTATGCACATATTTATGTTTTTGTGTTTCTTTCTCGTACTTGTATTTTGTATATGTGTGTATTGTAGAACTATTAGTAGAGACAGTATGGGTTACCATTTGTGACATTTTCAGATTGCAGGTGACATCCCCATAATTTGTGTTTATAGAAGTTATTTTCAACTTTTCTTTGTCGGCCTATGATACCTAATGCGTACAAGTTTACTTTACTCATCCCTACTGTACCCTTTAATTTTAGATTTAGGTATGAGTGCGCACACAATAGGAGATTTATGCAGTGATAGAGTATTTTTTAGGTAGCGGTTGATCTATGCTTCCATAGTTAATCTACTACCTCCTTTTGTTTTGTTTATGTCTTGTTTGTTTTTAGAGATAGATTATGTTCTTTTTGGAATATCAATTATATATTTTGACTTCAAGATGTTTTAGTTTGTTCTTATGCTATGACACCGAATTTTGGGGTAATTTATGGTATCATTGCTATGTATTTTTTTGATATTGTTTTATATGTGTGGGTTTACTTTAGTCTAGAAGTCTTACCTTAGTATTTGGTGTTGTCTTTCATATTTCATATATATTTGGTTGATGGGCTTACTTTTCAAGGTTTGTCCCAACAAATGTCATCATGACCTTAGCTTTTGGGTCATGACATGCATATATCATATATGATAGAGAACTGAACTCCATGCAATCTCTAATTTTTATCTTGGCTAGATTATCTTCATTATAAACCATCTTAAATGGAATAAAATGTGAAGGCTTGGTTATCCTGTTAATAATAAGTCAAATAAATGATACAACTCCATTGTCATAGGTGACCTACTACAAAGTCCATGGTTGTAATAGATCATAATTTAATTCTTAGAATTTTCTATATTTAGACCAATTTACTAATCCCCATTGTTAGTTTATGTTATTTAGGAGTTGTAAAAATAGTTTACATGCTTTATATGAGTTTATGGTTTGGAGTAGCTTTTAAAGTTATATAGTTGACTTTGGGATATATTCCTTGATAAAAGCATCATCTTATAATTTTGTTAGTTTCGTTAGATACGTAATGTTGAGTTTGGACTAATCATATTTGTGTTATGTTCGGGAGGTATCAGCAGTGTTTTGGGTACTTCCTCAGAGTTTAAAGTTTTACATCATTGAGTGTTAATAGTGTGTGCTGAATTAAATGACCTATTTTGGGTATGTTCGTTGTATAATAAGATTTTCATATAAATTTCAAAAAAAAATATCAAAAGAATCATCATATTTGGAATCCGTATAAGGGTGTTATGTCTTTTTTCGTATAAAGTTGTTGCTAAAGGGTCTTTCTCCATGACTTTCGATCGGTAGTAAAGGTATTAGATTTTATTTTTAAAAAGAACAATTCCAGGGATTTGATATTCTGAAAGTTTTGTTAGCTGTGAATCGTTGATTGGAGCAATTTTGATAAGTTTTTCTCCTTCAATCATTGGGTATGTATTTCTAACTTCATTTTCCATATTCCCAAGAATACCTATTCAATTTTTCATATTTTTTATTCAGAAAGTCTATATCTGACACCCTAAGTGAATAAATCAAAAGATCTTTATTTTGGTGTTGATTTGGGATGGATTTAGTTTATTTTGGGGATTTAAGGTCTTTACATTAGTGGAAACTGATTTTTGATAAAAAAAAACTATCCAAATTTCTCATATTAAACTTTGTTTCATAATGTAATTTCAGAATTTATATGGTAAAATGAAAATGGGTATGTTGATTATTTCACAGCTGATTGTTAATTATTTCATACCTGATTCTACTTGGTTTCTAAATGAATTTCAAATTTATAACCTTAAACTATAGGTAAAGTGTTTGATTAATCAAATTTCAGTTTTATCCTATTGTTTTCGAGGCCAATTTTCAAAATGTTTAAGACTTGAAACAAAAGTATGACAATATGATTTTTGTTCTTGAATTTATATGAAATTGCCATATATTTTTAGATTAGATGCATTTGGTGGTGATTTGAAAGAGTAGTGATTTTGGGTGAAGATTTATATAGAGCTTTTTTGCCTTTCTAATCCTCTTTAAGGCATATTCAGATGTACCTTAAATTTTTCATGAGGTGTTTATGTGTTGTGAGCTTATTTAGTTATATTTTTAAAAGTGCTAAGGGTTTGGGTGTCCCTCTTAAATGAAATGGTGAGCATCCCTACAAGTACAAAAGTGTGTGGATGCATTGAAGTAAAATTGTTATTTATCTTGCTTATTCTAGCTACTTATGAGTACGTTGAAAGTAGTTTGTTGATAGGTAACTTATTGATCTTGAAAATTTTTATAATGGGTGTTTTTGTAAGAGATTATCTTGTGTTTAGTAGATTTTGTGTGATGATCGGGGTTTAGGATGCATTTAAGAGAAAGTTATGCAATTATGTCATTTTATGGAAAGATTAGGATTTAATAAACCATTGAGTGTAAATAGTCTATTGTTATTGAAGTAATAAGTGGAGTAATTAATCTCTCAGGATATAACAAAATATATTACAAATAAGTTGTTAGAAAAAAAATCTTGGCTTAGTCAAAGGTAAGTCAATGAAGATAAACCTTGGGGTATATTGTTCACTAGTGTAGTTATCCTTTTAGTAATTTAGTATAATGGTATCATCCGTGTGAAAGGTGGGACTTAATGTATGAAACAACCTAGATTTTGGGTAGGTTCAATATAGTTGTTTTACTTTTATTGTCTAATAATTACACATTTCGCATGTTGAGCTTATGTGAATATTTTTATTGACGTGAGAGAATGTTATATTGTGATGCCTATGTGGGGCTATTTTTAAATTTATTTTTGGTTTATTTTTCTTATTATTATTGTGATTCCTGAGTGGGGGCTTGAATTGATATTATTTTTCTTATTTGTAAATTATTTACCTTATTATTATTGTGATGCCTGAGTGGGGACGTGAGTAGATATTTTCCTTTATCATTATCATGACGCATGATAGAGGGTCTCAACTTAACATTCTTGACGTTCTATATGACTGTTTATCCCAATGGTGCTATACTAACTTATTGTGTTGATTTTTGAACTTATTGATACTTTTTATCAATTGGTTATTATCTTTATATTGATTTCATTGAGATCTTTACATCGTTATTTCACCCATATAATTCATGAGATTTGTACTACAAAGAAACTCTTATTTTTAAAGAAGAGGAAATATTTTGTAAAACTGCTGAGCAAGGTCTTAGCAAGCAAGGTCGACTGAGACAATTTGTAAATTCTTGATCAAAGTCTTTACTATCAAGGTTAATTGACACACTTTGTAAATCTATTGATTGATTTCTTTGCTAATAAGATTGATTGAGACTGTGAAAGTATATGAGATGTGAACACCTATGGGTCCTATTCTAGAAGCTTTAACTTAGATGGTTTAAACAAGTCCATGTGATGGGTTACAGTATCATTATCCCACCCCATCCCATGGCATTACATAGCATCCTATTATATGGTTGATATTGCATTTTGTTATTTCTGTTTATATTGTATTGCATAAATTTAACCTTGTTTGTGATGTACTTTATTTTACCTTCATTTCACTACATTACATCATATTTCACCATATAATGGTGATTTTGATGTTGAGATTTTACGAGACATGATCTATGGCTATCACTTTATCAATAATGCTGTTGTGTGGCACCTATTAGCCCCTTGATAGATATATATATAAATACATTCTTGCAACCTTATCCTTAATTATAGTTTTTACATGATTATTGATGTTACTATACAACGTTGCTGAGTCTCTCTCTTAGAATAACTTTCCTTACTTTGTCGATCATAAAAAATGTATGTTTACTCACCCAGACTAATTTTCAGACCTTGTTTAGTGATATTTATTTTGTTGTTATGATTTAGGTAACACTAGTAACTTGTGGAACTGTATTGATTGATTTATAGTTTATTTAGAGTATATAGGATAATTTGGGTGATATTCTTCACCATAAGTTTGGGCTTAGATCGTTTATCGACAATGCTTGTTGTGTAGGAGTGTTTAATGGTCACCCCTACTTTATCAATTTTTTGTCTCCCGAGAAGGTATTAATTTGAGTAGTGGAGACTAGATCTTATTCCTTCAATATTGCTAGCATAGAGATAGAGGTAGTGGTTGATTCACCTTAGAGATATTGTGAATATCTCTTATCTTATCTTATGCTTTATTCGTAATAAATATACTTTAGTTTATTTGATATTACTATTTATTAGAGGTTTGTATGAGTGAAAACCAGACCTTGGATGAATGTTTTGTACTTGAATAACATTTCTATATAATTTGGTGTTATTTATAGTGTTCTTCTTCTTTCGCTTCTATTTTACTTTTATTATTAAGTTTTAGTAGGGTAAGGATTACATATTTGTAGAAGCTACATGATTTTATGAGAAATCTATTTCTTCATTTTTTGGCATGTGTTCATAGCTTAGTGTGACTCAAATACCTATGATTAACTATCCCACTAGTGTTAAGAACACGTTCTTCTTTGGCTATAAATTTAGAGGTCATGCTCTTAGTTTATGGTGGGGACAATGGTCATAAGAGTGGTTATCTAAATATCCAAACCGGTTAGAGATCAGTCTATGTTCACTCCTAATGTTTAGTGGTTTCTCATGATAATGGGTCGATTATTATAGAGAAGTTCATTCCCATTTAGATAATACCTATTTTAATGTTTCATGATTTCCTTTTACATTTGTTATGTTTCGTAGTGTGGATGGATAAGACATTTATTCAGTCTGTTACTTTAAGGTTTTCAACTCCGGAAAGATCTTTGATTATTGCTACAAATTTTGATATTGTCGATGTGATATTGTAACTCATTGCCCCATATTTAGTGTCTTTACCTATTTTATTTGTGAAGAGGATCTGTAAGTTCATGGAGATAATAAAGATAGATCTTCCTCGACTGGATAAAGATCGTAGGGTCATTAATTACGAGTCCTTGGTTAGGTGTCATAAGTAGTTTGATAGTTTGTCTTGGAAAATTCTATAACGATGTAATTAACAGCCTTTTTATTGGTCAGACCAGCCAAATAGTGGGGGATTACTTTTATTGTGTGTATACTAGATAGTTCAACCCTCTCTTAAAAATATATGTTTTTCTTGAGAGTTTCTAAAGGAGTTTATGTAGAGTTATGAATGCCATGTAGGAAAGATGTCCCATGAATTTGATAGTGGTTATGGTATTTATTGTAGAGTTCAGTCTTTTAATAATTATTCTCAGAGATGGTCAGTTTATAGTAGTTGTTCGGGTTCTTTAGATCTAGTCCAACTAACCGCTACTTGTTTGGGTTGATTCATACATTTAGATCTCGAGCATTATAGGAGGAATTTCCTAAAACATAATTAGACAGATGTCTTATCATTTGCTTCGGTAGATGATGGGTCTCAATATTATGTAGCACATGATGGAATCAAGGACAGGAGTTTCTTGTATAGTAGTCAAAAGTATGCTTTCAGTACTTCTTTGGCCTTTCTTGATAACGGTTTACTATGGTTGTACATTATCCCATGTTCTTACACTTTTGACATTATGACTTGCTATGATTCATGAGTTCCTTTCTATGTAAATTAATATTTCTACTTCGTAGATTATTCTTTAGTGGTAGATCGAGTGTAATGATTCAATGTTGTGACTCATTTAGAGTATGTCACTGTGCTAGATTTGATTCCATTGAGTATTGTTGAGGCTGTTGGGTTTTTGTATGATTTTCATAATAGTTATGTTGTGAAAGAGTGGTTGTTCTATCATAGATTTTGATAAATTCAGATCGTGGGATATCTAGTTATGCCTATTTTTGAAGTAAGAAGACCTTGTAAAGAATTAGACTCATCGTATGGTTGACTCAAAAGTATTGCAAGTTAACATTCTAGTTAGATAAGGGAATATTTCAAGGAGTTCATGCCATGTGATTTGTTACTTCTTTATTTATTAGCTTGTCCTGCATGAAACAAGTGATGGTATTGATATGATCCTCTATTAGTTTTGAAGGAATTCGTCTTTGAATGATTCTCACTATTGATTTTAAAGAATTTCTAAATAGAAAGGCACGTGGTTCATAGAACTCTTTACTTTATAAGATAAAGGGGCTTAAAGTATTTTTCTCATAAGTTTTGATTTAAAATATGCATTATTATTTTATGATTCTTGTGGTAAAGAATACTAGATGAAAATTGTGTTGGGAAAGCATTATGGAACTAGTTCATAAAGAATAATAATATATTCATAATTTAGCTATGGGTACGAGTTGGAAATTTTATGTCCTGATAGTATGCTTCATCGGTGACTTTAAAGGAGATTAGTAGTGACTTTCTTGAGATTTGATTTACGTTTTGAATGTCCATTAATAAAATATGGTGACTGTTTCACTTTCTCTATAGGTTACATGAGAATTTTGTATTCCATTTAGAGTGTTTATATATATAGTATGAAAATTTTTATGATGATTCTCGGTCTCCTAAAAGTATTGAGAATGAGGATATGACTCTTTAATTAGAGATCAAACGACGCTAAATATGTCGTTTGATGTTTTGTGCAAAATTGATATCAATTTCAATTCTAGTTGCTTTATCTTGAGAAAATAGTATTTTTTGGTTTGACATCCATGGTATCAATCTTTAGTATGTGTATCCATTAATGTGAAGAATTCCTATATGTCTCTATCAGTTCCTTTGTATTGTTGATTTAGGTCTGATATTGATTTTTTGGTGCAGTCATTAACTTATAGTTTCTTGGACATATTCAGGTTATCCAGGTGTGTTCTAAAGTTCTATTGTGATTGAAAATGTTTATAGGTGTATGGAATGTTAAAAAATAAAGAAACTGAGCTTTATTGAGAGATTTGGCTTCAGATGCTAGCGCTGTGACCTTGAGGGTCATAATAGAAATAATTAATGATTACCCTTGTGAGAGCAATAGTTCTATAGATGAGACTCTTCTTAAGAGTTCTTGTGTCACGATCCGAACTAGGGCCTAGTTGTGATGAATATCTCAAGCCCACCATAAGCAGGAGACCACCCCCTTATCCCAACATCAAAAACACAATGAAAGAATACAGCTAAAGACAACCAAACATAATGATAAGAAGAATAGGTAAAACCAAATGATAATTAAGAGTAAAAATGAAAGACCAAAGCCTCTAAATTCTAAACTAGTTTGGGAGATGCCCTCAATCATGACAAAAGAAATCTCACAATTCAGACAATATAAAAAAAAATAATGGAAGGGCTTTACATATATGTAGCCTCACCATTTCATATCAATTCAACTTTCGTACCACAAAAACCTAATACTGAACAAAAGTAACTAAAAAGCCCTCATACCCTACATCATGAAATGATACATCTTCCAGGGATTCCAAGTGGGATAATAATTGTCTTGTAACTTAGGAAAAGTGATAAAATAATAGCATTGCCAAAAACCTGTAAAAAACCATATGTAGAAAAATCATATATATACATATATAGCATGTCGGGATAGGGACAATAGTCATGAGATTAAACATTTAAACCATTAACATGAATTGTGTATCTTTCTCAATCCTAAAGGCACCCATGGGCTATATGGGTTCACCTCTCCATGTTGAAAGGACCACAGTAGGTGTTAGCCGTATGAACCGAGGAAAACCAAAGTCTAAAGACACCAAGGTTATAGGCATAAAGAATATACGTTGTGTACCAAGAACTTAGTCATATAGACCCCTATTTCATCAATAGGGGTCTCAAGTGTTCGATTCCCTGGACTATACCTTCACGGTGAGCTTCAGAGTCCCCTTTATGCCAATATTAAAATAGTTTAAACATAAGCCCAACCACTAACGAAGGAGTCATTTATTAAGGAATTGATCAACATAGTATCTTTATACAAATACACTTGCAAGCTAATTCAATTATGTCAAACCTATTCATATTACCATTTGACTCCGAAGTTCATATCAAATACAACAATTGCCCCCGGAGGCATTTCAAAACCATTTCATTATCCATTTATCCATTAATGGAATGCAAAGTTCTAAAGGTAAGTAAAATTAAGAAAATTCCATATTCAAAACAAAAATTATAAAGGTGGGTTGAGGTCAATGCAATTATCAAGTAAGATTTTCATCAACTTGGGGAAACACATGTTTCCCAATATAACATCCATAATAATGCACCCATTAAACACCAAATAACATTAGTCAATGAATGAATAACATATTTGGATCATGGAGAAGCAATTCAATTAATAATTAACAAATCCCTAAATCCAATTTCAATTCAAGCAATTAATTCTCATAAACATTGAATCACTTTATGCCATCACATAAAATACAATTTTAGTAATGAGAGGCATGCCTGAAATTCTAAAGCATTTAAAAGGGATTTGATGTTTGTATCTTGATTAATTGATTTCCATGTAAATTCCTTGTGTCTCTTTCCTTGGTAGTTTAAGAGAAAGAGAGTAACTTTTGATGTACATATAATATGTTAAAACGGTCATTAGAGAGTTTTTAATTACCGTGAATAGTGTAAAGGAAGGAAAATACAAAAATGACCTTAATTAAAATATGCAAAAAATATTGAGTACAGTAATAACACCTAGGTTAATGACTCTAGATACCTGACCTTGTGCCATTACTCGAAGTTATTACCTGAGGATCAAAATACAGGCCCCTCACTGCTATGACAATTAGTCATTCATGAAAACTCATTATCTAATATCACGAGTCGCGAGAGAGACTCATGTTAGAGATTGGATTAATGGATAACCTATTATTGAGACAATGAGTTACTTATAACGACTCGTTATGTCTCATAACGATTCATACCTTGGACTCATTGTTAAGGGACCAAACCTAGGCAAACTCACTACCATGGTAATAAGTATTCCTAATGACGCGTCACTTGACATCACGAATCATTCCCTAGACTGTTATAATTGGCTATTTTTACACTATTTCAAGAAATTGGATAATTCAGTTACTCAAGTCTTTGTTCATTTTATTTAATAATGCTAAACTTACACCATTATGTTGATTCAAGCTGGCCGTCATCAATATATAAAAAATATATGTCGGGGTCGAATACACAAGGAGAATAAACTTAGTTTTGATTCCTATATGTGTTTAAAGTTAACTATATATTATCCCGTAATACCAAACTAAAGTAATACACAAAAGTATTTTAGGGGGTTTGAATGTTTAATTTTGTTGATCATAATTACAAAATCACACTAATATGAATTTGAACATTTGCAAGGCTATAAAATTTACAATTATCTTGGGGTTATGCTCTCGTAAGTAGTATTTATACATGGGTATTTAAGAGTCAGTCCAATTTTTGCCATGAATTTTCGGTAGACTAGATTTAGGGTCTTAGTGTCGACCTTTCGATAATACACTAAATTTCACTCATGGATTCTTTTGATTACCTCATGAGCGTGCCAAGCTTACAAATCCAATACCTCGACTTAGCATCCTTATTTCTAAAATGATACTATTGAAGCTAGAAAATTGACATGATAACCTTATTTCTAAGATAAAGCTATGGAGGAAGCTAAATCAAATTGTTATTTATTATCACTATTCACCCATATACCTCTTTCAAGGATGATGTACGATCTAAAAAAAAATTGGGGTTCTTCGCCATAATTATCATTTCAAACATGGAGAAAGATCAAAACAAAAAACAATTAACCTATCATTTGGACTAATAATCAATGTCAATACATTATACAGTTAGACTTTTATGTCTACGATTTTAATAATGATAAACTAATGAATAAATCTTTGTAGAAAAATGGAAGACTACTAATAATTGAAGCAAGTAGGTAAGACAGCTCCATAAATGGAAGGATATAAAATCATGATCCGTGGAATCAAATTGAATCAATCAAGATAAGAACAAATAGAAGGAGAATGGAAGAAAGTAGGGAAGTCAACTCAAGGAATAGAAGAACATCAAATCATGATCAATGGAATCCAAGAAAATCTATCAAACTAAGCACAAATGGAAGGAGAATTTGAGTTTAGGGATTCAAAATAAAGCAGATCAATTAGACGATGTCAATCTGGAGAATTGTAGAAAATCAGATCAATCATAAAATCAATCGATAGAAGAAAAGATCACAGACATATCTGACATGGACGTATGTCAAAGTTGTATAATGACATATCTGATATGAACATATCAACATGATAACATTCCTCAATCAAGTAGTCAATTCAAATTCTTAATTGAGAATAAATCTCTTGGATTTCAATATGAAGAGTGGCAACAGAAGACAATAAAAGAAGAAGACTAAAGATCGACACGGGTTATGCAATATCAAGAAGAAAAACTCAATGTTTCTCTATCTTATTCTCATAATTCTTTCTAATCTTTAGCTTAAAATTATTATACAAAGAACAGGATCGAGCCAACTTTGTAGTATAAATAGAAGATGTGTCACGAGATTTTAAAAATAAAATAAGCCTTCAGAACTTGTTTCTTGTCCGTGTACTCGAAGCCAATATTGAAAGATATAAGGAAACATTAAAACCAAATAGGACTTGAAGTAAGAACCACATTGATGTTCCGGACATGGATAAATTCTCTTGTTCTTTACTTTTGAATTCAGTTATCTATTTATGTGTTTTTTTAATCTAATCTATTTTGTGAAGCATAATAATCTGCAGGAATATCAACTGTGAGAAGTGAGTAGTCAATTGACAAAAAATTTCAATTCACCCCCCTCTTAAATTTCAATTGGTATCAGAGCAGGTCTCACCAACAGTGTTGCGTAACTGCAAGTGAGTAAAGATCAAATGGCAGATTATAAAATCCCCGTAACTTTTATCAAGGATGGCCACTCCTGCACAAGACCACCATACTGTAAATGGACAACATTAGTCTACTAGAAAAATAGGTTCAAAATCTTTGACAAATCAAATGACTTTCAAGCATGGGTTGTCATCTAAAAGGGTCCAAATCCGATTCCAGGACTTAAATAGAAGTTAAAGGACAAAAACAAAGACTCTAGATATACTGACACCGAAAACCTAGAAAGCTTCTTGGTCATTAAAGAGCAACAACAGGAAATTAAAACTAATGCATATTCTATAAGATTGCGTCATTATGAAGATAGTGGAGAAGAATAGGTAAAAATATAAACTTGTGAGACTACAAAAAATGTGGGAAAAACTGGAGGTAATCTATGAAGGAAAAACCAAAGTCAAAAAGTCAAAGATTCCTACCCTTGTAAAATAATATGGATTGTTCAAAATGGAAGAGAATGAAAATATTAAAACAATGATTCAAAGATTCCACAAGATCTTAGGAAACCTAAAATATTTAGGAATGATCTATCCACACAACCTATAAGTCCAGAAGCATGTCTAAAGTCTTCCAAAAATTTAGTAAACCAAGACCGCCATTCTAGAAGATGGAGATTTTTACATCATGACATATGATGAACTATGACATAATATCATTGCATACGAACAAAATTATATCAATAGGAACCACAAGGAGGAAAAAAGGATCCAGTACCCATCAATGTTGCTCCAACTAAATAAGAAGATATTTTGGAAGATGCTACTAGAAAAAGAATGGCTCTGGTCAATCATGAAGTAAGGCATATCATGAGACAGAGCTAACAAATATCCCAAGGATCCAAAATTAATGACAACATAAAAAAATAATGATCGATGTTATTACTATGGGAGGCCTGATCACTTCAAATAAACCTATCCAGAATTACAAAGAAGAATATCCAGGAAAAATTAAAACTTTGGCACCTAGAGTGATGAAGATGAAACCAAAGAAGAAGTAGAAGCTGCCAACATGTGCTTCATGGTAACAGGTGAATCTAGTGAGTAACAGTTCTGCAAGATCTATAAGAAGTGAATGCGAGTCATTGATAGGGTATGTTCGGGACACATGACCAAAAAGAAAGTAAACTTTTCCACTCTATAGAAAATTGATAGGTGAGCAGTCAGATTTGAGGATAATTCTAGGGGAAATGTCATTGGAGTCTACTCAGTAAAACTCAACTCATCATGTGAATTCACTAAAGTATTTCTAGTAGACGGCCTTAAACATAATTTTGTTAGCATTAGTCAATTGTGTGATCCTAGTTTTAGAGGTCCCTTTAAATCAAAAAATTTCTCAATCAAACACGATAAATGAGAAATCCCTCTCATCGGTGAATGAGTTGATTATATTTATGTCAAATAATACTGATATTCTACCTTATCTTGTCTCCCTGTGCAAACCAATGATATTTGGTTGTGACAAAGAAAGCTTGGGCAGGCTAGCATGTATATCATTGAGAAATTGTCAAGACTGGAAATGGTAAAGGGTCTTACAAAACTCAAATTTTAAAGGGTTCACATCTATGATGCCTGCCTACTGGGTAAATAGGCTCAAATATAATTTAAAGTCAAATACATTATCTCTACTACCAAACCATTTCAAATAATCCATATGGATCTATTTGTACCCACCAAGACCGCAAACATTGGTGGAAAGAAATATGTTTTTGTTATAGTTGATTATTTCTAATGGTTTACCTAGGTAATATTTGTTTCTCATAAACATGAGTCTTTTTAAAACGTTGAAAATTCTCATGGATGAGAATTTAAGAATAAGACATGTGAAGAGTACTGCGCTCAAAATCGATACTCTCAAAATTTCTCCTCACCTCGATCTCCTCAGCAAAATGGTACGGCAGCGTAAAACAATAGGTCAAACTAGGAAACAGCCAGGACCATGCTGCTAGAACATAATCTCCTAGATCACTTCAAGGTAGAAGTAGTAAGCATTGAATGTCACATCATCAACAAATGTCTTATCAGACCTATTCATAATAAGATGCCTTATGAACTCTGGAAAGGGAAGAATCCCAACATTAGATATTTCTATCCATTTTGCTGCAAATGGTTCATTCACAACAATGGTAAGAATAATCTAGGAAAATTTGATCCATGAAGTGGCAAAGTTATTTTTCTCGAATACTCTTATACTAGTCATGTTTAAAGGACATTTAACAAAAAGACTTTATGTATTAAGGAGTCTATACATATTGTATTTGATGAATCTAGTAAGCCTCCTACGATTTTAAGTGTTGATAAAGAACAGGTGAGCAATCTACAATTCAAAAAAGTGGATAGTACAATCTATAAAATATCACAAGAAATGTAGACTATATCAACACCAAAGTTCTCTACTCAGTAGAAAAAGTGAAACCTCGTGTTCAAAAATAATGTGAATACAATGCTATCTATCAAAACAAACTCATAATCGGAAATCTAGAAGATATAGTGCAAATAAAAGCATCATTGAGAAGAAAAGCATCCATTTCTCTTGTATCTCAAATTGGGTCAAATAAAATAGATGAGGCTCACAATGAAGAATCATGGGTCAAAGCCATAAAGGATGAATTGGACTAGTTTGAACGAAATCAAGTCTGGACATAGTAAGAAAACCTAGAAAAATGTTTGTAATTGAAACCAGATGGGTTTATAGAAACAAATTGAATGAAGAAGGTAAGGTTATCAAAAGTAAATCCTGACATGTAGCACTAGGTCATTCCCATCAAGAAGGTATTTATTATGATGAGGCCTTTGCCCCATGGAAAGGTTAGAGTCAATTCGACTTCTATTACCCTTTGTTGCCTTCAAATATTTTAAGTTACATCAAATGGATGTTAAGAACGCCTTTTTAAATGGTTTTATTAATAAAGAACTTTTTTCTAGAAACAACCCCCCGTGTGTGAAAATTTGGGATATGCAAATCATGTTTTCAAATTATCAAAAGTACTCTACGAGTTCAAACAAGCTCCAAAAGGCTTGGTATGAGAGATTAAGCACTTTCTTATTAAATAAAAACTTTCAAAGTAGAAAAATTGATGCTACTTTTCTCATACAAAACCTTGATTCAAATCTTCTTATTATTGAAATTAACGTTGATGATATCATTTTTGGTAGTTCTATTATCTCTTTGTCTGAGAATTTTGATAACTTTATGAAAGGAGAATTTAAAATGAGTCTTATGGGTGAGCTCACATTCTTTTTGGGACTACAAATCAAATAAACTCACAAAGGCACCTTTATTAGTAAAACTAAGTACACGAAGAAACTCATCAAAAAATTTTCCATGGAAGGAGGGAATGACTACGGAACTCCAATGAGTCCATCCACAGGCCTTGATTTGGACTCGTCTAGTAAGGATATTATTGACAAAATATACAAGGAAATGATTGGATCAATACTCTTCCTGACTGCCAGCAGACCAGAGATAATGTTCAACATAAGTAAGTGCGCTAGATTCCAGTCAACTCCTAAAGAGTCTCGTCTGAATGTTGTTTAAAGGATCATTTGAGTATAGGAACTCAAGATATTGGATTGTGGTACCCTCTCTCTTCTCATATTAATTTAAGTAGATATTCATACGCTAACTTTGCAAACTAATACAAAAAGCACTAGTGGAACTTGTAAAATTCTTGGTTATGCTTTAATTTCATGGCATAGAAAGAAGCAAACTTCATTTGCTCTATCAACAAATAAAGATGAATACATAATCGTTGGGAGTTATGGTAATCAATTTTTATGGATTATGCATCAACTATTTGAATTTAATTAATCTCTTTAATCTATACTCATAATGTGTGATAACATCAGTGCTATTAGCTTTTGTAAATATACTGGGCATCATTCTAGGGCATAGAACATGATATGAGGAATCATTTTATTTGCGATCATGTTGAAAATGGTGATTTCTCATTAGTTTTTTTTTTATTCCTAAAATCAGTTGGCAGATATTTTCACTAAAGTCCTGTTAGAAGAATGATTTTGTTACCTCATAAATAAACATGGTATCCTTAGTGTTAATGACCTAGGCATTTTTTGGGGATAGTCCTCTATGTCTATCTATTTCTTGTCTATTATTTTATTTTGCATTTTTTTTAATTATGACAAAAGGGGGAGAAAAATTAGAACAGAACGTCAAGATACACCTACACATCTGGTGGACAAAGTGTTAGCAGGATGATATACAGGGAAGCAAACTTATGTTTACACTCGTTTGTCATTATAAAAAAGGGGGAGATTGTTAGTCTACAAAGTCTGTGATTTTAATAATGACAAACTAGCGAATAAATATTTGTAGGATATTGGAAGACTGCTAATAATGGAAGCATTTAGGAAAGCTATCTCCACAAATTAAGGGATATCAAATCCTGATCCGCGACATATAAGCAAATCAATCAAAATTAGAACAAATGGAAAGAGAATGGAAAAAAGTAGGGAAGTCAGCTCCATACATGGAAAAGCATCAAATCATGATCCACAACATCCAAATGAATCAATCAAACTAAGAACAAATGGAAGGAGAATATGAGTATAGTGAATCATAGAAAAGCAGATTAATGTCGAGGATCTTAGACTCGAGAATACAGTAAATCAGATCAATCATAGCAGGAATAAAAGTAAGAAAAGATCATAGACATATCTTATATGGACGTGAGTAAAAGACATATAGGGGCATGTCAACACGACTGCATTTCTCAATCAACTATTCAATTAAAATCTTTGATTGAGAAGAAATCTATTGGGTTTCCTTATAAAGAGTGGCAATGCATGACTATAAAAGAAGAAGAATATATATGGACATGGGTTACCCAATGAAAGAAGAAAAACTCAACGTGTCTCAATATTAATCTCATAGGGCTTTCGAATCTTTAGCTTACACTTGTTAAACAAAGAATAGGATCGAGTAAACTTTGTGATATAAACTGAAGCTGTCACAAGATCCAAAGAGAAAAATATGTCTTCGAAACTTATTTCTCATCAGTGTAATCAAAGCACATATTTAAAGATATAAGGAAACATTGAAACCCAAAGGGGCTAGAAGTAGGCACCTCATTGGTGTTCTAAACAAAGATATATTCTTGTGTTATTTACTTTTGAATTCAATTATCTATTTACATTTTTATCTTAAATCTAATTTATTTTTTGAAGCAGACTAATGTACAAGAAAGTCAACTACGAGAAGTGAGTAGTCAACTCACAGAAAATATCAATTTGCCCCCACTATTGAATTTCATAACAACACCTAATCAAACATAACCCTAAGATATAAATTTAGCTACTCATGAATTTAAGGAAATAGAATATACCAAAATTGGCATTCACTTCATGTACTGAAGAGTAAAACAATAGTAATCCAATCTTCAAATTCACTTCAAAACTAAAATCTCCTTTGCAATTAATAAAATAAATTATTTGTTAACTCTCCAAATAAATCTATAGTAGATGATATGTGAAAGGGTTTAACCACTTAAGACTAGTCATTCAGCTCGGGGTAATTCAACGTCTGCCCTTGCAATTTTATGACCAGTCGTGATAGCTATCTCATGATTTAGATTATGATACTATGATTGAGGTGGTCCTTTCCCGATCATCCTTTTGTTGACTTATTGACTTGTCGCAGTCGCAACCCTTAGGCCGTTATCACGATATCTAAGGGTCGACTCCTGTGCGAGAAGTTAAGAACCCACAAAAATCCTAAGCTTAATTCAGAATATTAATGCTTACCAAGGGGTCCCAGACTTAGAAAATTCTAGCTAAATTTTCCGACTTGATTTATTTTTAGCCTTCAAAAGTTGTCAATCTTATTTTGTGATCTTAAAATCTTTTAAATATCTATATCTTAGTTAATTCATGATCAGCGATGTCAATAGGGATTCTCGAATGAGTTTTGGATTTTTTAAACCTCGTTTAGACCAAGTTCTAGTGTCCAAAATAGTGAGTCGACAGATAAAATGTTCCTTAGTCAATGAAATGTTAGTGCGGTACATTGGCTATCACATTTATTACAATGAAATAGTGCATCGACCAGTGCATTGGTACCCAATTTTCAATCATTAAAACTATAATACCCCGTATGTTTCTAAGCTAAGAGACAGACCATTTTTCCTACGTATGAAACCTCCTATCCTATGAGTAGCATTTTAGTGAATGACTTACAATGAGTATACTACCAATAATATAGATTATGATACATTAAGCATGTTCATATGAGTCACTTAAGGTAATACAAGCTAAGAGTTTTTAAATCCATCAAGTTTTAGTGTTTGATTTTGCAAGGGTTATCTTTGAGCAAATATAACTCGATGTTAATATGGTATTTTAGCTGATTGAGACCCACCAAATTGTAGAGAATCGAATTAGCTTTCCAACGATACCAATTTTGCCTTAATCCAATACTCGAGCAAAATGTTATGCCCTTTTTCATGAGAGACAGTAAGGATAGGTGATTGGTTAGGCGCCGCCCAAACCTAGCTTAGGCAATCACTTGGGTGCCGCCTAAGTCAGTTCTAGGTGCCAAAAATACTCTGTTTTGAGTTATTTTAAGGGTAATTAAGTCTTTTAACACTCCTTACACGTCCCTAAACTTAACCCTACGAAATATATAGCTTCTAAACACATTACAACCCTATTAACATCTCAAACCTCATCATCCAAGAGAACTAAAAGTGCAAAAAACAAATAGGGTTGCATAATTAAGCTTGAAGATCCAATTTTAAGGAAATTTCTCCATCAATCATCAAGAACCTCCCTTCCAAGGTATGCGTAGTGTTCATCCACGAATTCCTTTCGTCCGTGGAGTTCAAGAATCAATCTTTAAAATACAAAAGCTTTGTTGATTATGGTTATATGATCATTCCCATGTTGATACTTGTTTGTTTTACTACATAATAGTATCATGACTGTATATCTCATGAAAGTTACGTTGTTAGTTGAAAAACATAATTAGATGGATTGATAGAATGCAAGTATGAAATCCACCTATGCCTTAAAAAATGCATCAAAGGTGTTCGATTAAATTCCTAGTATGTTATAACTTCATATTTACATGATTTCATGAAAATAACAATTTCATGTTAGTCATACACTCTAATATGAATTTCCATGCAAATTATGTGTTTTTATTATTGTGGTATAAAGCATGTATGGTAAATGGAGATATAAATTATGTACACAGAATATATCCATGCTTTCCCTACCATGTTTGAGATGTTGAATAAAAACATGAAGTATAATATCCCCAAATCATTACAATGCGAACTAAACGTTACATGTTGCCGTTCCATTATGCTTGAATGGTTTCCATGCGATTGCTATGAATAATATATGTTGTCGGAATGCCCATGTTATTAGAATATGAGATTTATGACTTGATTATAAGCATTCCTATTCATGATAGATATTATGATGACCATGTAATTCATGGAATCCCCCACTCATTTATTATGAATTTTTATTGATGGTCGTGTACTCAAGAAATTCAAGTTGTGTTAGTTTCCTTCAATTGAGTCCTGGGGGTACTTGTACCCAAAAAATATAGTTGTGTGCCTAAAGCCATGTCATGTTTTCACGATACTCTCAGTCAAGCCATGATCTATAGAATTCATTCAGCCATGTGACTCAGGAACACTCAGAAATCTCAGTAATCTCAGTAGTCCAGTAATCTAAGTAATCTCAGTGTTCAGTAACCACAGCAACCTCAGTATTCACTGTTAATCACAGTAACTTCAGTACTGTCAACCAGTCCTCAAAACTCAGTACATTTTGTCAGTCATTGGAATCCAGTGAACTTAGTTTAGCTCTGCTAAACAATACCACTAGTATCGGTCCAGTTAATCAGTATCAGTCCAGCTAATCAGTTCAGTTCAGTGATTAAGTTTAGCTTAGTTATTCAGTTTAATATCCTTCGGATAAGAGTATAAGTTAGCACCGAGTGAACCCAAGGGTGGGAACTCACCCACTAGTTCAGGGTGTGATGGAGCCTATTTTGGGAACTCACCCACTAGTTCAGCCTATTCTGGCACTAGACAAGGCCTATGAAGGATATCACTTAAATCAGCTCATTAAGCCGATTAATAACAACAACAATTTTGTGGATACTGAAGATCCACTCAAGACTCGTCGGTTCTACGAAGCCATTTTGGTCGACATAGATTCTATTAAAGTCGAACACTCAGTAGATGAACGATACCCCGACCAAATCGGCTACTCCAAGTTTACCATCAAGAGGGTACTAACCCCTTTCAATTGGTTTGTAGATCATCTACATACACCCATTGCCTTATCGATGCCACATAGGCCTCAGACTTAAAATTGGTACGACTACAGATCGGCATGGTTCAACTTTTTGTTCGTTTGACCAGGACATACTTGGTTCGTTAAATATTGTCCTGCCATGATGGGAGCCATTATACCAAGATGGTTTTACGAATGGTGGATTTGTTTTGAAGGAACTAAAGACATTCTTCCCCAGCAGTTTCTTAACAGACTTCCTGATTTTGTAATAAAGGAAGGATGTTCCACACTTCCCGACCACATTCAAATGTGTAAATTTTTTATTAAGAAAAGGATATCTTATATTATCTCCTGGAACTTCTCCAAAGAAGAACAACACAGGATTAAGTATTTATCCAAAGAGATAAAGATTAAAGGGTGAGGGACTGTTGGCCACAATGGATTTGTGAATGCTAATGGAGAGTCAAATGGTCTTGCCATTTTAGGTTGTTCCCGCTTGGGGTTTTTCCCCAGATTTCTGGTATCAAAGCCATGACGGCAGATTGTGTTAGTAGCATGAGCAGCTAAGCACATAATCTGTCCGGAGCATGAGCACAACTATGAGCATATAAGAACTTATTACTTTAATCTAGTATGAATTTACTTAATCTTTAATTATGTTAATATATCTTGTCTTATAATGGGGTTTTAATCCAAGTATGGGGTAGCAGTCTTTTGTCTGAGTGTTTGAAGGAACCGATTAATCTCCGGTGTAGACATTGGTCAGCCTGAAAGTTTGGTCGTTGCTAAGGTAAGCATTAGACCTTGTTGGTGGTCCCGTCGCTAAAATAACACTAGCAAAATACTGCATAAAGCCATTAAAACTTGTTAAGATCCTATAAGCCATAGATGTATTCATGTAATTTGATTTCGTTGTTTCATACCTGTTTACTGTGATATGCTAGCTTGTGTGACCTTGTATGTTTTCTCTGTTAGTCTCTCGACAACATGTTTTCAATATGAACAATCATATCAAAAACACTGTTAACTTATCTTCACAGGCAACTCCGATTGCCACCATTGAAAATGATCTTCAAAACTGGAGTATTCCAGAAGAATCTTTTAACACTATTTATCAGATTGGAAAATTTTGCTTTTTGAAGAAGCATAATATCAAGACCTCCGAGTCTACTGTTGCTATAAATAATTCTTCAGAAATTATCCAACTGTTCAATGAATTAGATATAAACAGATTTAAAAATCAGTTTAATTATCTGCATGTTGGACTTGTTCAAGTAGCTATAAAGCCACTTTTTCGACAGGGTTTAGATATCCCTGTCTGTGCTATCCTAAGAGATGCTCGTCTACTCAATTTTGACGACTCACTCTTAGGAGTAATTCAGAGTAACCTCGCCGATGGCCTGGTCTACTTTAATTGCTATCCCAATTTCTTGGTTGACATTAATAATCCTAACTACTCTAGCCCCCAAGGCTAGATTCACGAGCCCTAAAGGGGTTACCACCATAATGGAAGAAAACAAAGACCGTAGCACAGTCTTTGTTCCTAAGGCTCTAGTTTGGGATGATATCCTCCATAGTAATGACTGGCATTTTGAGGCTATCACCCAACCCATTCGGATTTACCCCAAAAAATCTCAGATTGAACGGGTGATTCAACACCCTGACGGATCTATCGACTTGAAATTCCTTGGGCTCGACCCATCTCGGCACTCTTCCTTCCGCCGATCGGTTTCCACTCGTGCCTCTACTTCCAAACCTCCAGAGGGGAGTGAGGATCACGATCATAATAATTACAAGGGAAAGATTAGAGGAGTTGACTTCTCTGGTCCTATCCCTAAAGTCTATTATCACTAAAATACTAGGGTCCCTGAACCCGAGAACCTTTACGAACCCTGAAGTCCTACGGCCTCTGATATGGCCCCCCCTCAAAGGGTAAGGACTGACCGCAGTCTTCTTGTCATCACATCTGATGAAGGCGAATATACTCCTGACCTCAAATCTCTCAAGGTCAGGTGGTATCTTCCAAAAGACTCTATCAAGCGAAATTGGTACACCATTACCTATTCCAAAGAACAGCAAAAGGACTTCTGTCGGCTATGGATAGCTGATATGAAAAGACTCCGATGTGATATCGAGTTCTTTCAGTGGTTTGAACTAACGGGAAAAACAGGAAACCACGTGGAATCCCTTAACATTATTATCAACAAATGGTATACTCAAAGTAATAAGGTTATAGAATCCGTTACTCCTCCTCTAGAAGGACTTAACATTCCCGATTCCAATGAAGTCATTAAAGCTTCACCTTTTAAGACCAAATCTGAGAGAGGCACTATGACTCCTCAGTGCAAAGATCTTGATAGAATAATTGAACAAAACAATTATACTAATCAAGTTCTCCATACCATTTCTCAGCAGATAGAAGAAACCAAGGGTTCTACTCTTCCTGCTCCATTACCAGTTAAGAGCTCTCCTAGCTCTAAACCTCTCTCAAATCCTATCTTCAAGATTCCGAAATTCCAAAAGGATAAGTTTCTGACTTGAATGATGATTTCAAGCTCTCTGAGCAGATTTTAGAAAAAATCAATTCAAAACTGACAAAGTTTAAAATTTCTCAGCAAGGAGAGTCTAGTTCCAGTTCCCAAAAGAACTCTCTTTCTAAACTCACGAATGAACATTTTTCGCTTAAGAAAAACTATTATAAAAAACCTTCTCCTCCAGATGTTCAATACCAGGAACATCCTTACCTCTCTACCGGCAATCATGATGGAAGAGGTATAAACGAATGGAATATTGACGGTCTGGCCGAGCACCAGATATACAATAAACTCCATGAAATGGCAGTATCGATTACCGCCTATAAGATCAAAGGCTCCTCTGACAAAGGAGCTGCCACCATGGTTGTCTCAGGTTTTACTGGAATGATAAAGTATTGGTGGGACAACTACGTCACAGAGGACGAAAAGAACCTCATTTATAACGCCATGGTCCCCGAACAAGTAGTTCGAGTGGTAAATGGTCAAGAAACCATGGTTGAAGAGGCACAAGAAGATGCTTGCGCCACCCTCCTCTATCACATAGCTAGACACTTTGTAGGAAAACCTAAACTCTTCCAAGATAGGAACCTAGAAATCCTTAATAATCTTCGCTGCAAGAACTTAGCAGACTTTAGGTGGTACAAAGACACCTTCCTTGTTAAAGTTATGATCAGACCTGACTGCAATAATGATTTCTGGAAAGAAAGATTTATCAACGGTCTTCCTCCCCTGTTTGTAGACAAAGTGCGAACAAAGCTTAAGGATAGATTCTAAGGTCAAATATCCTTACAATATTCTTACCTATGGCGACTTGGTAAGTTTCATCACCACTACGAGTATAGAACTCTGTACTGACCTCAAGCTTAAGCAACAACTTAAGCAAAACAGTAAATATGGTCTAGTAACCTTTTGTCATGACTACGGCTTCACTGACATTTCTTCCCGCAAAAAGCGTAAGAAGAAACCCTTTAGATCAACCAAGAGGACTTCCTCTGCCAAGCGAAATTATAGGAAAGATTCCTATAAATCCATCCGCAAGACTAAACGAAAGTCTAAACCTTCCAAAGATACTTGCTGGACTTGTGGCAAACCTGGCCACAGGGCAAAAGATTGCAAATCTAGCAAGAAAAAGAAAATGAACCAGCTTGATCTTTCTGAGGAAGCTAGAGAAAAATTATTCTCCATTACGGATGACTCTTCTGAAGCCTCTGACTCTTGTTCCTCCTCTAACGAAGACTATAGTGACGAAGAATTTATCAACGCCGCCTATGAGTCTGACAGGTCTCAATCTAGGCAAGATTGCACTTGCAATGGTACCTTCTGTACTTGCTCTAACAAAACTATTAATGTCATTTTAGGACAACCTAAAGAAATCCTCTTTGACATTATCGAGCATATTAAAGACAACGAGCTACGGAGTAAGTACCTCCAAGAGCTCAAAAGACTTATGCTTTCTCAGGAAGAAAGATCGCCCAAGCCGAAACCTATTATTCAACCTTTCCGTATGAAACAGGTTATGGCCAAATTCAATACTCCTATAGAACCTACCGTAGCCAATCTTAAGGGAGAAATTTCTTCTTTAAAGGGTGAGATAAAAAATGTCAAGACCCGACTTGATCAGATAGAACTTAACATTCTAACTGAACAAGTCCTAACATCTACTTCTCCGACCCAGGAAGTCACTCTCCCTGAATCTTCCCGGGAGCCTCGGATCATTATGAGTGACCCTACTCAAGAACCTAATTCTTTCCCTGGCGAGGATATACCATCTTCCTCTGACAATATTGTTGCACCCATTAAAACTTACAGTGAGCATATCGTTGTCAAAACTGTTATTGACAAAGACTTTGTTTTAAACAAAGTCGCTCTCTTTGATATTGGTGCCCACAGTAATTGTATTGTCAAAGGCCTCATTCCCACTCGGTATCTTCAAAAGAGTAGCTCTCGCCTCTACTCCGCCACGGGCAAAAAACTGAGAATAAATTATCAGCTCCCAAAAGCTCATGTCTGCAATAATGGCATCCACCTTATTAATGACTTTGTCATAACCGAAGATATGACTGAAGATATCATTCTACGTTTACCCTTCATTAACCAGATCCGGCCGTTTTTGTTGGATAATGATGGAATTCGCACCACCCTTCTAGATAAAGAATTATTCTTTCCTTTGCTTCATCCTCTTTCTCCAACCGACGGACGTCGTATAAAGGAAGAAACTGTATTCAAAATAAAAGAGGACACGGTCTTCAAAAGTAACCGACTTTCCTCCCATGTTTCTTTTCTTAAACATGACGTTCAGCTCAAACGCATTGAGCAAACTCTAAAAACCCCAGAGATGGTCAACAGGATAACCCTTCTCCAAAGGAATTTCGAAAATGAGATTTGCTTCGAATTACCTAATGCATTATGCGAACGCAAAAAACATCTTGTTGAGCTACCTTATATCACCGGCTTTGATGAACAAAATATTCCTACAAAAGCCAGACCAATCCAGATGAATCATGAAATGATGGAAATCTGTAAGACAGAAATCAACCATCTTCTTAACAAAGGGATCATTAGACCCTCTAACTCTCGCTGGAGCTGCTCAGCATTCTATGTGAATAACAGTGCTGAAAAGGAACGAGGGACTCCTCGACTTGTTATAAACTACAAGCCTTTAAATGTTGTCCTAAAATGGATTCGTCATCCGATTCCTAATAAAAGAGATCTCCTCAAAAGAACCTTTAAAGCCAATCTTTATAGCAAGTTCGACATGAAGTCAGGATTCTGGCAAATCCAAATTGCTGAAAAAGATAAATATAAGACTGCCTTCAATGTCTCTTTTGGGCACTACGAATGGAACGTCTTACCTTTTGGGCTTAAGAATGCTCCTTCCGAATTCCAGAATATCATGAATACTATATTTAATGAATATTCTTATATGTTAATTGTTTATATTGATGATGTGTTAATCTTTTCTGAGAACATTGATTCACATTTCAAACACCTTAATACATTCTTTAAGATTGTAAAATTAAATGGCTTAGTTGTTAGTGCTAAAAAGATGAAGTTGTTTCAAACTTCCATTCTCTTTCTAGGTCATGATTTGCATCAAGGTAGTCACAAACCCATTTGTCGAGCTATAGAGTTCTCTTCCAAATTTCCCAATGAAATCATGGAAAAAACGCAACTTTAAAGGTTCTTAGGAAGCCTTAATTATGTTGCTGACTTTATTCCTCATATTAGGCAGGTTTGTGAACCTCTGTATAAACGTCTTAAGAAAAATCCAGTTCCATGGAGTTCTGATCAAACCAATGCTGTCATAATGATTAAATCTTTAGTTCAAAACCTTCCCTGCCTAGGTATTCCAAATCCTGAACCCTTCATGATTGTAGAAACTGATGCTTCAGATATAGGATATGGAGGTATCCCGAAGCAACGGGTAGAAACTAACTCTCCCAAACAATTAGTTCGTTTCACCTCTGGAGTTTGGAATGCAGCCCAGAAAAATTACAGCACTGTCAAAAAAGAAGTTTTGTCTATAGTGCTATGTATCACTAAATTTCAAGATGATCTTATTAATAAAGAATTTCTTCTCCGAGTTGATTGTAAATCAACTAAAGAAATTTTACAAAAAGATGTTAAAAATCTTGTTTCAAAACAAATATTTTCTAGATGGCAAGCTCTCCTATCTAGCTTTGATTGTCAAATCGAATTTATCAAAGGAGAATATAACTCCCTTCCCGATTTTGTAACAAGAGAATTTTTACAGGGCCATGAGACCAACAAATCTGGGGAAAAACCTAAAGCAGGAACAACCTAAAATGGCAAGACCATTTGACTCTCCATCAGCATCCGCAAATCCATTGCGGCCAACAGTCCCTCAACGGCCTACACTCAAGACAGAGATGCAATCTCAACTCCATAACAAGTTCTCCGCATTGACGGAAGTTCAGTTTCCTAAGTTATCTCCACCAATTCCTACAAAATTGGTAGATCTAAAGACAAACTTTCCCCTAGATAAGGGGCCAACAGCCAGCTCTCCCTCAGTTCAAACCAAACAGAGTTATGCAATGAAGGCCCCAGAGACCTTCGCTTAAGCAGTTGACCCCACGGTAGCCCAAGCTACGCCAGCCTCTCCAAGCAAGGAGGATTTCAAGTTCATTACTACTCAAGCAATGCCTATTCTGGCACTAGACAAGGCCTATGAAGGATATCACTTAAATCAGCTCATTAAGCCGATTTATAACAACAACAATTTTGTGGATACTGAAGATCCACTCAAGACTCGCCGGTTCTACGAAGCCATTTTGGTCGACATAGATTCTATTGAAGTCGAACTCTCAGTAGTTGAACGATACCCCGACCAAATCGGCTACTCCAAGTTTACCATCAAGAGGGTACTAACCCCTTTCAATTAGTTTGTAGATCATCTACATACACCCATTGCCTTATCGATGCCACATAGGACTCAGACTTATAATTGGTACGACTACGGATCGGCATGGTTCAATTTTTTGTTCGTTCGACCAGGACATACTTGGTTCGTTAAATATTGTCCTGCCATGATGGGAGCCATTAGACAAAGATGGTTTTACGAATGGTGTCTTTGTTTTGGAGGAACTAAAGACGTTCTTCCCCAGCAGTTTCTTAACAGACTTCCTAATTTTGTAATCAAGGAAGGATGTTCCACACTTCCCGACCACATTCAAATGTGTAAATTTTTTATTAAGAAAAGGATATCTTATATTATCTCCTGGAACTTCTCCAAAGAAGAACAACACAGGATTAAGTATTTATCCAAAGAGATAAAGATTAAAGGTTGGACTCCAAAACCTACTGCTCCCAAAACTCCAGACAAAGGAAAGGCTGCAGCATCCTCTTCCAGCTCCTCCTCTAGCAAGAAGGCTCTGAAAGAGAAGCTAAAGAAAGCCTTGGCCGATTTAGATAGCCAAGATGCCTCTACCAATGCTGAAGAACTACTCCAGCTCATCGCAGAAGCTTCTTCTATAGGAAGCACTGATGATAATGGCGATATGCTAAACCCATAAGGGATAGCTATGGCCTACTTAGATCCCTATTATGAACAGGAAACAGACCTTTCTAAGAGATAGAGGTTCAAAGAACCGGGATTATCTCTGCAAAGGGAAATTCACTATTTCTGATTGGAATCTAAGACCCATTCTTTCTTTTAAAGAAGACAAAATATCACCTCAGCGTTTCAGAAAAGAGAAGAATCTACTTTTACTTTAATAAAGTAAAACGCACTCAGAAAACTGGGCAGTTTTTGGAAAAGGCTAGCCAAGCTACTTTTGCTTTGTCAAAAGTAATCACTCAACTTTGTCGGCAGATTATAAGCCATCCACTTGTACACTCTAGATGTACTCTTTCATTGATTCTTGCCTATATAAGGCATTTTAATACTCTAGAGAAGGCATTCAGAAATTTCCCACATAAGAAATCTTCTCTCTGCCCAATCTCTTGTAAACCAGTTTGTAATGTTTTTCTAAGTTTCCAATAAAACTTGTAAGTTTGTTTAAATCTTTTATATTCTTTAATTACTTTAAGAGTTTTTCCGCTATAATATTCACAATCCGTTTTCTGGGACCAGAGAAGTCAACTCCTCTAATCTTTCCCTTGTCATTATTATGATCGTGATGCTCACTTCCCTCCGTGAGCTGAACGTCATGTTTAAGAAAAGAAACATGGGAGGAAAGTCGGTAGATTTTGAAGACCGTGTCCTCTTTTATTTTGAATACAGTTTCTTCCTTTATACGACGTTCGTCGGCTGGAGAAAGAAGATGAAGGAAGGGAAAGAATAATTCTTTATCTAGAAGGGTGGTGTGAATTCCATTATAATCCAACAAAAACGGCCGGATCTGGTTAACGAAGGGTAAACCTAGAATGATATCTTCAGTGATATCTTCGGTTATGACAAAGTCATTAATAAAGAAGATGCCATTATTGCAGACATGAGCTTTAGGGAGCTGATAATTAATTCTCAGTTTTTCGCCCGTGGCGGAGTAGAGGCGAGAGGTACTCTTTTGAAGATACCGAGTGGAAATGAGGCCTTTGACAATACAATTACTATGGGCGCCAGTATCAAATAGAGCGACTCTGTTTAAAACAAAGTCTTTGTCAATAACAATTTTGACAACGATATGCTCACTGTAAGTTTTAATGGCTGCAACAATATTGTCAGAGGAAGATGGTATATCCTCGCCAGGGAAAGAACTAGGTTCTTGAGTAGGGTCACTCATAATGATCGGAGGCTCCCGGGAAGATTCAGGGAGAGTGACTTCCTGGGTCGGAGAAGCAGATGGTAGGATTTGTTCAGTTAGAATGTTATGTTCTATCTGATCAAGTCGGGTCTTGAGATTTTTTATCTCACCCTTTAAAGAATAAATTTCTCCCTTAAGATCGGCTACGGTAGGTTCTGTAGGAGTATTGAATTTGTCCATAACTTGTTTCATACTGAAAGGTTGAATGACCTTCGAATCTATCCTTAAGCTTTGTTCGCACTTTGTCTGCAAAGAGGGGAGGAAGACCGCTGATAAATCTTTCTTTCCATAAATCATTATTGCAGTCAGGTCTGATCATAATCTTAACAAGGAAGGTGTCTTTGTACCACCTAAAGTCTGCTAAGTTCTTGCAGCGATGATTATTAAGGATTTCTAGGCTCCAATCTTTGAAGAGTTTAGGTTCTCCTACAAAGTGTCTAGCTATGTGATAGAGGAGGGTGGCACAAGCATCTTCTTGTGCCTCTTCAACCATGGTTTCTTGACCATTTACCACTCGAACTGCTTGTTCGGGGACCGTTGCATTATAAATAAGGTTCTTTTCATCCTCTATGACGTAATTGTCCCACCAATGCTGTATAATTCCAGTAAAACCTGAGACAACCATGGTGGCAGCTCCTTTGTCAGAGGAGCCTTTAATCTTATAGGCGGTATTAGATACTGCCATTTCATGGAGTTTATTGTGTATATGGTGCTCGGCCAGACCGTCAATATTCCATTCATTTATACCTCTTCCATCATGATTACAGGTAGAGAGGTAAGGATGTTCCTCGTATTGAACATCTGGAGGAGAAGGTTTTTTATAATAGTTTTTCTTAAGCGAAAAATGTTCATTGGTGAGTTTAGAAAGAGAGTTCTTTTGGGAACTGGAACTAGACTCTCCTTGCTGAGCAATTTTAAACTTTGTCAGTTTTGAATTGATTTTTTCTAAAATCTGCTCAGAGAGCTTGAAATCATCATTCAAGTCAGGAAACTTATCCTTTTGGAATTCCGGAATCTTGAAGATTGTATTTGAGAGAGGTTTAGAGATAGGAGAGCTCTTAACTGGTAATGGAGAAGGAAGAGTAGAACCCTTGGTTTCTTCTATCTGCTGAGAAATGGTATGGACAACTTGATTAGTATAATTGTTTTGTTCAATTATTCTATAGAGATCTTTGCACTGAGGAGTCATGGTGCCTCTCTCAGATTTGGTCTTAAAAGGTGAAGCTTTAATGACTTCATTGGAATAGGGAATCTTAAGTGCTTCGAGAGGAGGAGTAACGAATTCTATAACCTTATTACTTTGAGTATACCATTTGTTGATAATAACGTTAAGGGATTCCATGTGGTTTCCCATTTTTTCCGTTAGTTCAAACAACTGAAAGAACTCGATATCACATCGGAGTCTTTTCATATCAGCTATCCATAGCCGACCGAACTCCTTTTGTTGTTCTTTGGAATAGGTACTGGTGTACCAATTTCTCTTGATAGCGTCTTTTGGAAGATACCACCTGACCTTGAGAGCTTTGAGGTCAGGAGTATATTCGCCTTCATCATATTTGATGACAAGAAGACAGGGGTCAGTCCTTACCCTTTGAGGGGGTGCCATATCAGAGGCCGTACGACTTCCGGGTTCGTAAAGGTTCTCGGGTTTAGGGATCCTATTATTTTGGTGATAATAGACTTTAGGGATAGGACCAGAGAAGTCAACTCCTCTAATCTTTCCCTTGTCATTATTATGATCGTGATCCTCACTCCCCTAGATCATTTTCTATGGTGGCAATCGGAGTTGCCTGTGAAGATAAGTTAACAGTGTTTTTGATATGATTGTTAGTAGTTCCCATGAGGCGATAATATACATGGTATATAATCGTTATTTCTCGGGTGTTCTCCTAACTGCTGGGGAAGAACGTTTTTAGTTCCTCCAAAAGAAAGCCACTATTCGTAAAACCATCTTAGTATAATGGCTCCCATCATGGCAGAACAATATTTAATGAACCAACTATGTCCTGGTCGAACGAACAAAAATTTGAACCATGCCGATCTGTAGTCGTACCAATTGTAAGTCTGAGGCCTATGTGGCATCGATAAGGCAATGGGTGTATGTAGATGATCTACAAACCAATTGAAAGGAGTTATTACCCTTTTGATGGTAAACTTGGAGTAGCCGATTTGGTTGGGGTATCGTTCATCTACTGAGTGTTCGACTTCAATAGAATCTGTGTCGACCAAAATGGCTTCATAGAACCGGCGAGTCTTGAGTGGATCTTCAGTATCCACAAAATTATTGTTGTTATAAATCGGCTTAATGAGCGGATTTAAGTGATATCCTTCATAGGCCTTGTCTAGTGCCAGAATAGGCATTACTTGAGTAGTAATGAACTTGAAATCCTCCTTGCTTGGAGAGGCTGGCGTAGCTTGGGCTACCGTGGGGTCCACTGCTTGAGTGAAGGTCTCTGGGGCCTTCATTGTATAACTCTGTTTGGTTTGAACTGAGGGAGAGCTGGTTGTTGGCCCCTTGTCTAGGGGCAAGTTTGTATTTATATCTACCAATTTTGTAGGAATTGGTGGAGATAACTTAGGAAACTGAACTTCCGTCAATGCGGAGAACTTGTTATAGAGTTGAGATTGCATCTTTGTCTTGAGTGTAGGTCATTGAGGGACTGTTGGCCGCAATGGATTTGCGGATGCTGATGGAGAGTCAAATGGTCTTGCCATTTTAGGTTGTTCCTGCTTGGGGTTTTTCCCCAGATTTGTTGGTCTCATGGCCTTGTAAAAATTCTCTTGTTAGAAAATCGGGAAGGGAGTTATGTTCTCCTTTGATAAATTCGATTTGAAAATCAAAGCTAGATAGGAGAGCTTGCCATCTAGCAAATATTTGTTTTGAAACAATATTTTTAACATCTTTTTGTAAAATTTCTTTAGCTGATTTACAATCAACTCAGAGAAGAAATTCTTTATTAATAAGATCATCTTGAAATTTAGTGATACATAGCACAATAGACAAAACTTCTTTTTTGACAGTGCTGTAATTTTTCTGGGCTGCATTCCAAACTCCAGAGGTGAAACGAACTAATTGTTCGGGAGAGTTAGTTTCTACCCGTTGCTTCATGATACCTCCATATACTACATCTGAAGCATCAGTTTCTACAATCATAAAGGCTTCAGGATTTGGAATACCTAGGCAGGGAAGGTTTTGAACTAAAGATTTAATCTTTATGACAACATTGGTTTGATCAGAACTCCATGGAACTAGATTTTTCTTAAGACGTTTATACAGAGGTTCACAGACTTGCCTAATATGAGGAATAACGTCAGCAACATAATTAAGGCTTCCTAAGAACCTTTGAAGTTGCGTTTTATCCGTGATTTCATTGGGAAATTTGGAAGAGAACTCTATGGCTCGACAAATGGGTTTGTGACTACCTTGATGCAAATCATGACCTAGAAAGCGAATGGAAGTTCCAAACAACTTCATCTTTTTAGCACTAACAACTAAGCCATTTAATTTTACAATCTTAAAGAATGTATTAAGGTGTTTGAAATGTGAATCAATGTTCTCAGAAAAGATTAACACATCATCAATATAAACAATTGACATATAAGAATATTTATTAAATATAGTATTCATGATATTCTGGAATTTGGAAGGAGCATTCTTAAGCCCAAAAGGTAAGACGTACCATTCGTAGTGCCCAAAAGAGACATTGAAGGCAGTTTATATGTATCTTTTTCAGCAATTTGGATTTGCCAGAATCCTGAATTCATGTCGAACTTGCTGTAAAGATTGGCTTTAAAGTTTCTTTTGAGGAGATCCCTTTTATTAGGAATCGGATGACGAATCCAATTTAGGACAACATTTAAAGGCTTGTAGTTTATAACAAGTTGAGGAGTCCCTCGTTCCTTTTCAGCACTATTATTCACATAGAATGCTGAGCAGCTCCAGGGAGAGTTAGACAGCTAGTCACCCAATCTGCCTATAGCGTGAGCAAAACTATGAGCATATAAGAACTTATTACTTTAATCTGGTATGAATTTATTTAATCTTTAATTATGTTAATATATCTTGTCTTATATTGGGGTTTTAATCGAAGTATGGGGTAGCAGTCTTTTGTCTGAGTGTTTGAAGGAACCGATTAATCTCCGGTGTAGACGTTGGTCAGCCTGAAAGTTTGGTCGTCGCTAAGGTAAGCATTAGGCCTTGTTGGTTGTCCCGTCGCTAAAATAACACTAGCAAAATCCTGCATAAAGCCATTAAAACTTGTTAAGATCCTATAAGCCATAGATGTATTCATGTAATTAGATTTCGTTGTTTCATACCTGTTTACTGTGATATGCTAGCTTGTGCGACCTTGTATGTTTTCTCTGTTAGTCTCTAGACAACATGTTTTCAATATGAACAATCATATCAAAAACACTATTAACTTATCTTCACAGGCAACTCCGATTGCCACCATAGAAAATGATCTTCAAAACTGGAGTATTCTAGAAGAATCTTTTAACACTATTTATCAGATTGGAAAATTTAGCTTTTTGAAGAAGCATAATATCAAGACCTCTGAGTCTACTGTTGCTATAAATAATTCTTTATAAATTATCCAACTGTTCAATGAATTAGATATAAACAGATTTAAAAATCAGTTTAATTATCTGCATGTTGGACTTGTTCAAGTAGCTATAAAGCCACTTTTTCGACAGGGTTTAGATATCCCTGTCTGTGCTATCCTAAGAGATGCTCGTCTACTCAATTTTGACGACTCACTCTTAGGAGTAATTCAGAGTAACCTCGCCGATGGCCCGGTCTAGTTTAATTGCTATCCCAATTTCTCGGTTGACATTAATGATCCTAACATCATGGATGTTTTAACACTTAATGTTAAAACAAAGATCATGAATAGTAAGGAGAACACCCGAGAAATAGCGGTTATATACCGTTTATATTATCGCCTCATGGGTACTACTGTAGCCCCAAGGCTAGATTCACGAGCCCTAAAGGGGTTACCACCCTAATGGAAGCAAACAAAGACCGTAGCACAGTCTTTGTTCCTAAGGCTCTAGTTTGGGATGATATCCTCCATAGTAATGACTGGCATTTTGAGGCTATCACCCAACCCATTCGGATTTACAACGAAAAATCTCAGATTGAACGGGTGATTCAACACCCTGACAGATCTATCGACTTGAAATTCCTCGGGCTCGACCCGTCTCGGCACTCTTCCTTTTGCCGATCGGTTTCCACTCGTGCCTCTACTTCCAAACCCCCGGAGGGGAGTGAGGATCACGATCATAATAATGACAAGGGAAAGATTAGATGAGTTGACTTCTCTGGTCCAATCCCTAAAGTCTATTATCACCAAAATAATAGGGTCCCTGAACCCGAGAACCTTTACGACCCCAGAAGTCCTACGGCCTCTGATATGGCCCCCCCTCAAAGGGTAAGGACTGACCCCAGTCTTCTTGTCATCACATCTGATGAAGGCGAATATACTCGTGACCTCAACGCTCTCAAGGTCAGGTGGTATCTTCCAAAAGAAGCTATCAAGCGAAATTGGTACACTAGTACCTATTCCAAAGAACAGCAAAAGGAGTTCGGTCGGCTATGGATAGCTGATATGAAAAGACTCTGATGTGATATCGAGTTTTTTCAGTGTTTTGAACTAACGGGAAAAATGGGAAACCACGTGGAATCCCTTAACTTTATTATCAACAAATTGTATACTCAAGGTAATAAGGTTATAGAATCCGTTACTCCTCCTCTCGAATGACTTAACATTCCCTATTCCAATGAAGTCATTAAAGCTTCACCTTTTAAGACCAAATCTGAGAGAGGCACCATGACTCCTCAGTGCAAAGATCTTGATAGAATAATTGAACAAAACAATTATACTAATCAAGGTCTCCATACCATTTCTCAGCAGATAGAAGAAACCAAGGGTTCTACTCTTCCTGCTCCATTACCAGTTAAGAGCTCTCCTAGCTCTAAACCTCTCTCAAATCCTATCTTCAAGATTGCGAAATTCCAAAAGGATAAGTTTCCTGACTTGAATGATGATTTCAAGCTCTCTGAGCAGATTTTAGAAAAAATCAATTCAAAACTGACAAAGTTTAAAATTGCTCAGCAAGGAGAGTCTAGTTCCAGTTCCCAAAAGAACTCTCTTTCTAAACTCACAAATGAACGTTTTTCGCATAAGAAAAACTATTATAAAAAACCTTCTCCTCCAAATGTTCAATACGAGGAACATCCTTACCTCTCTACCTGCAATCATGTTGGAAGAGGGATAAACGAATGGAATATTGATGGTCTGGCCGAGCACCAGATATACAATAAACTCCATAAAATGGCAGTATCTATTACCGCCTATAAGATCAAAGGCTCCTCTGACAAAGGAGCTGCCACCATGGTTGTCTCAGGTTTTACTGGAATGATAAAGTATTGGTGGGACAATTACGTCACAGAGGACGAAAACAACCTCATTTATAACGCCACGGTCCCCGAACAAGTAGTTCGAGTGGTAAATGGTCAAGAAACCATGGTTGAAGAGGCACAAGAAGATGCTTGCACCACCCTCCTCTATCACATAGATAGACACTTTGTAGGAGAACCTAAACTCTTCCAAGATAGGAGCCTAGAAATCCTTAATAATCTTCGCTGCAAGAACTTAGCAGACTTTAGGTGGTACAAAGACACCTTCCTTGTTAAGGTTATGATCAGACCTGACTGCAATAATAATTTCTGGAAAGAAAGATTTATCAGCGGTCTTCCTCCCCTGTTTGCAGACAAAGTGCGAACAAAGCTTAAGGATAGATTCGAAGGTCAAATCCCTTACAATATTCTTACCTATGGCGACTAGGTAAGTTTTATCACCACTACAGGTATAGAACTCTGTATTGACCTCAAGCTTAAGCAACAACTTAAGCAAAACAGTAAATATGGTCTAGGAACCGTTTGTCATGATTACGGCTTCACTGACATTTCTTCCCGCAAAAAGCGTAAGAAGAAACCCTTTACATCAACGAAGAGGACTTCCTCTGCCAAGCGAAATTATAGGAAAGATTCCTATAAACCCAGCCGCAATACTAAACGAAAGTCTTCTAAACCTTCCAAATATACTTGCTGGACTTGTGGCAAACCTGGCCACGGGGCAAATGACTGCAAATCTAGCAAGAAAAAGAAAATTAACCATCTTGATCTTTCTGTGGAATCTAGAGAAAAATTATTATCCATTATGGATGACTCTTCTGAAGCCTATGACTCTTGTTCCTCCTCTGACGAAGACTATAGCGACGAAGAATTTATCAACGCCGCCTATGAGTCTGACAGTTCTCAATCTGGGCAAGATTGCACTTGCAATGGTACCTTCTGTACTTGCTCTAACAAAACTATTAATGTCATTTCAGGACAACCTAAAGAAATCCTCTTTGACATTATCGAGCATATTATAGACGACGAGTTACGGAGTAAGTACCTCCAAGAGCTCAAAAGACTTATGCTTTCTCAGGAAGAAAGATCGCCCAAGCCGAAACATATTATTCAACCTTTCAGTATGAAACAGGTTATGGCCAAATTCAATACTCCAACAGAACCTATCATAGCGGATCTTAAGGGAGAAATTTCTTCTTTAAAGGGTGAGATAAAAAATGTCAAGACCCGACTTGATCAGATAGAACTTAACATTCTAACTGAACAAGTCCTAACATCTGCTTCTCCGACCCAGGAAGTCACTCTCCCTGAATCTTCCCGGGAGCCTCTGATCATTATGAGTGACCCTACTCAAGAACCTAGTTCTTTCCCTGGCGAGGATATACCATCTTCCTCTGCAAATATTGTTGCAGCCATTAAAACTTACAGTTAGCATATCGTTGTCAAAATTGTTATTGACAAAGACTTTGTTTTAAACAGAGTCGCTCTCTTTGATACTGGCGCCCACAGTAATTGTATTGTCAAAGGCCTCATTCCCACTCGGTATCTTCAAAAGAGTACCTCTCGCCTCTACTCCGCCACCGGTGAAAAACTGAGAATAAATTATTAGCTCCCTAAAGCTCATGTCTACAATAATGGCATCTGCCTTATTAATGACTTTGTAATAACCGAAGATATCACTGAAGATATCATTCTAGGTTTACCCTTCGTTAACCAGATCTGGCCGTTTTTATTGTATTATGATGGAATTCGCACCACCCTTCTAGATAAAGAATTATTCTTTCCTTTGCTTCATCCTCGTTCTCCAGCCGACGGACGTCATATAAAGGAAGAAACTATATTCAAAATAAAAGAGGACACGGTCTTCAAAATCAACCGACTTTCCTCCCATGTTTCTTTTCCTAAACATGACGTTCAGCTCAAACGCATTAAGCAAACTCTAAAAACCCCGGAGATGGTCAACAGGATTACCCACAAGGGATAGCTATGGCCTACTTAGATCCCTATTATGAATAGAAAACATACCCTTCTAAGAGATAGAGGTTCAAAGAACCGGAATTATCTCTGCATAGGGCAATTCACTATTTCTGATTGGAATCTAAGACCCATCCTGTCTCTTAAAGAAGACAAAATATCACATCATCTTTTCAGAAAACAGAAGAATCTACTTTTACTTTAATAAAGTAAAACGCACTAAAAAAACTGGGCAGCTTTTGGAAAAGGCCAGCCAATCTACTTTTGCTTTGTCAAAAGTAATCACTCAACTTTGTCAGCAAATTATAAGCCGTCCACTTATACACTCTAGATGTACTCTTTCATTGATTCTTTCCTATATAAGTCATTGTAATACTCTATAGAAGGCATTCAGAAATTTTCCACATAAGAAATCTTCTCTCTGCCCAATCTCTTGTAAACCAGTTTGTAAAGGTTTTCTAAGTTTCCAATAAAACTTGTAAGTTTGTTTAAATCTTTTATATTGTTTAATTACTTTAAGAGTCTTTCCGCTATAATATTCACGATCCGTTTTCTGGTATCAGAGCCATGACGGCAGATTGTGTGACTAGCATGAGCAGCTAAGCACATAATCTGTATAGAGCATGAGCAAAACTATTAGCATATATGAACTTATTACCTTAATCTAGTATGAATTTACTTAATCTTTAATTATGTTAATATATCTTGTCTTATAATGGGGTTTTAATCCAAGTATGGGGTAGCAGTCTTTTGTCTGAGTGTTTGAAGGAACCGATTAATCTCCGGTGTAGACGTTGGTCAGCCTGAAAGTTTGGTCATCGCTAAGGTAAGCATTAGACCTTGTTGGTGGTCCCGTCGCTAAAATAACACTAGCAAAATCCTGCATAAAGCCATTAAAACTTGTTAAGATCCCATAAGCCATAGATGTATTCATGTAATTAAATTTCGTTGTTTCATACCTGTTTACTGTGATATGCTAGCTTGTGTGACCTTGTATGTTTTCTCTGTTAGTCTCTAGACAACATGTTTTCAATATGAACAATCATATCAAAAACACTGTTAACTTATCTTCACAGGCAACTCCGATTGCCACCATAGAAAATGATCTTCAAAACTGGAGTATTCCAGAAGAATCTTTTAATACTATTTATCAGATTGGAAAATTTAGCTTTTTGAAGAAGCATAATATCAAGACCTCTGAGTCTACTGTTGCTATGAATAATTCTTTAGAAATTATCCAACTGTTCAATGAATTAGATATAAACAGATTTAAAAATCAGTTTAATTATCTGCATGTTGGACTTGTTCAAGTAGCTATAAAGCCACTTTTTCGACAGGGTTTAGATATCCCTGTCTGTGCTATCCTAAGAGATGCTCGTCTACTCAATTTTGATGACTCACTCTTAGGAGTAATTCAGAGTAACCTCGCCGATGGCCCAGTCTACTTTAATTGCTATCCCAATTTCTCGGTTGGCATTAATGATCCTAACATCATGGATATTTTAACACTTAATGTTAAAACAAAGAACATGAATAGTAAGGAGAACACCCAAGAAATAGCGATTATATACCGTGTATATTATCGCCTCATGGGAACTACTCTAGCCCCCAAAGCTAGATTCACGAGCCCTAAAGTGGTTACCACCCTAATGGAAGCAAACAAAGACCGTAGCACAGTCTTTGTTCCTAAGGCTCTAGTTTGGGATGATATCCTCCATAGTAATGACTGGCATTTTGAGGCTATCACCCAACCCATTCGGATTTACCCCGAAAAATCTCAGATTGAACGGGTGATTCAACACCCTGATGGATCTATCGACTTGAAATTCCTCGGGCTCGACCCGTCTCGGCACTCTTCCTTCCACCGATCGGTTTCCACTCGTGCCTCTACTTCCAAACCCCCGGAGGGGAGTAAGGATCACGATCATAATAATGACAAGGGAAAGATTAGAGGAGTTGACTTGTCTGGTCCATTCCCTAAAGTCTATTATCACCAAAATACTAGGGTCCGGGAGTGAGGATCACGATCATAATAATGACAAGGGAAAGATTAGAGGAGTTGACTTCTCTGGTCCTATCCCTAAAGTCTATTATCACCAAAATACTAGGGTCCTTGAACCCGAGAACCTTTATGAACCCGGAAGTCCTACGGCCTCTGATATGGCCCCCCCTCAAAGGGTAAGGACTGACCCCAGTCTTCTTGTCATCACATCTGATGAAGGCGAATATACTCCTGACCTCAAAGCTCTCAAGGTCAGGTGGTATCTTCCAAAAGACGCTATCAAGCGAAATTGGTACACCAGTACCTATTCCAAAGAACAGCAAAAGGAGTTCGGTAGGCTATGGATAGCTGATATGAAAAGACTCCGATGTGATATCGAGTTCTTTCAGTGGTTTGAACTAACGGGAAAAATGGGAAACCACGTGGAATCCCTTAACGTTATTATCAACAAATGGTATACTCAAAGTAATAAGGTTATGGAATCCGTTACTCCTCCTCTCGAAGGACTTAACATTCCCTATTCCAATGAAGTCATTAAAGCTTCACCTTTTAAGAACAAATCTGAGAAAGGCACCATGACTCCTCAGTGCAAAGATCTTGATAGAATAATTGAACAAAACAATTATACTAATCAAGTTCTCCAGACCATTTCTCAGCTGATAGAAGAAACCAAGGGTTCTACTCTTCCTGCTCCTTTACCAGTTAAGAGCTCTCCTAGCTCTAAACCTCTCTTAAATCCTATCTTCAAGATTCCGGAATTCCAAAAGGATAAGTTTCCTAACTTGAATGATGATTTCAAGATCTCTGAGCAGATTTTAGAAAAAATCAATTCCAAACTGACAAAGTTTAAAATTTCTCAGCAAGGAGAGTCTAGTTCCAGTTCCCAAAAGAACTCTCTTTCTAAACTGACCAATGAACGTTTTTCGCTTAAGAAAAACTATTATAAAAAACCTTATCCTCCAGATGTTCAATATAAGGAACATCCTTACCTCTCTACCTGCAATCATGATAGAAGAGGTATAAACGAATAGAATATTGACGGTCTGGCCGAGAACCTGATATACAATAAACTCCATGAAATGGCAGTATCTATTACCGCCTATAAGATCAAAGGCTCCTCTGACAAAGGATCTGCCACCATGGTTGTCTCAGGTTTTGCTGGAATGATAAAGCATTGGTGGGACAATTACGTCACAGAGGAAGAAAAGAACCTCATTTATAACGCAATGGTCCCCGAACAAGTAGTTCGAGTGGTAAATGGTCAAGAAACCATGGTTGAAGAGGCACAAGAAGATGCTTGCGCCACCCTCCTCTATCACATAGCTAGATACTTTGTCCGAGAACTTAAACTCTTCCAAGATAGGAGCCTAGAAATCCTTAATAATCTTCGCTGCAAGAACTTAGCAGACTTTAGGTGGTACAAAGACACCTTCCTTGTTAAGGTTATGATCAGACCTGACTGCAATAATGATTTATGGAAAGAAAGATTTATCAGCGGTCTTCCTCCCCTGTTTGCAGACAAAGTGCGAACAAAGCTTAAGGATAGATTCGAAGGTCAAATCGCTTACAATATTCTTACCAATGGCTACTTGGTAAGTTTCATCACCACTACGGGTATAGAACTCTGTACTGACCTCAAGCTTAAGCAACAACTTAAGAAAAATAGTAAATATGGTCTAGGAACCTTTTGTCTTGATTACGGCTTCACTGACATTTCTTCCCGCAAAAAGCGTAAGAAGAAACCCTTTAGATCAACCAAGAGGACTTCCTCTGCCAAGCAAAATTATAGGAAAGATTCCTATAAACCCAGCCGCAAGACTAAACGAAAGTTTTCTAAACCTTCCAAAGATACTTGTTGGACTTGTGGCAAACCTGGCCACAGGGCAAAAGATTGCAAATCAAGCAAGAAAAACAAAATCAACCAGCTTGATCTTTCTGAGGAAGGTAGAGAAAAATTATTCTCCATTATGGATGACTCTTCTGAAGCCTCTGACTATTGTTCCTCCTCTGACGAAGACTATAGCGATGAAGAATTTAGCAACTCCGCTTATGAGTCTGACAGTTCTCAATCTGGGCAAGATTGCACTTGCAATGGTACCTTCTGTACTTGCTCTAACAAAACTATTAATTTCATTTCAGGACAACCTAAAGAAATCCTCTTTGAAATTATCGAGCATATTACAGACGACGAGCTATGGAGTAAGTACCTCCAAGAGCTCAAAAGACTTATTCTTTCTCAGGAAGAAACATCGCCCAAGCCGAAACCTATTATTCAACCTTTCAGTATGAAACAGGTTATGGCCAAATTCAATACTCCTACAGAACCTACCGTAGCCGATCTTAAGGGAGAAATTTCTTCTGTAAAGGATGAGATAAAAAATCTCAAGACCCGACTTGATCAGATAGAACTTAACATTCTAACTGAACAAGTCCTAACATCTGATTCTCCGACCCAGGAGGTCACTCTCCCTGAATCTTCTCGGGATCCTCCGATCATTATGATTGACCCTACTCAAGAACCTTGTTCTTTCCCTGGCGAGGATATACCATCCTCTTCAAACAATATTGTTGCAGCCATTAAAACTTACAGTGAGCATATCGTTGTCAAAATTGTTATTGACAAAGACTTTGTTTTAAACAGAGTCGCTCTCTTTGATACTGGTGCCCACAGTAATTGTATTGTCAAAGGCCTCATTCCCACTCGGTATCTTCAAAAGAGTAGCTCTCCCCTCTACTCCGCTACGGGCAAAAAACGGAGAATAAATTATCAGCTCCCTAAAGCTCATGTCTGCAATAATGGCATCTGCCTTATTAATGAATTTGTCATAACCGAAGATATCACTGAAGATATCATTCTAGGTTTACCCTTCGTTAACCAGATCCGGCCGTTTTTGTTGGATTATGATGGAATTCGCACCACCCTTCTAGATAAAAAATTATTCTTTCCTTTGCTTCATCCTCTTTCTCCAGCCGACGGACGTCGTATAAAGAAAGAAACTGTATTCAAAATAAACGAGGACACGGTATTCAAAATCAACCGACTTTCCTCCCATGTTTCTTTTCTTAAACATGACATTCAGCTCAAACGCATTGAGCAAACTCTAAAAACCCCGGAGATGGTCAACAGGATAACCCTTCTCCAAAGGAAGTTTGAAAATGAGATTTGCTCCGAATTGCCTAATGCATTTTGGGAATGCAAAAAACATCTTGTTGAGCTTCCTTATATCACCGGCTTTGATGAACAAAATATTCCTACAAAAGCCAGACCAATCCAGATGAATCATGAAATGATGGAAATCTGTAAGACAGAAATCAACCATCTTCTCAACAAAGGGATCATTAGACCCTCTAACTCTCCCTGGAGCTGCTCAGCATTCTATGTGAATAACAGTGCTGAAAAGGAACGAGGGACTCCTTGACTTGTTATAAACTACAAGCCTTTAAATGCTGTCCTAAAATGGATTCGTCATCCGATTCCTAATAAAAGGGATCTCCTCAAAAGAACCTTTAAAGCCAATCTTTACAGCAAGTTCGACATGAAGTCAGGATTCTGGCAAATCCAAATTGCTGAAAGATAATATGACTGCCTTCAATGTCCCTTTTGGGCACTACGAATGGAACGTCTTACCTTTTGGGCTTAAGAATGCTCCTTCCAAATTCCAGAATATCATGAATACTATATTTAATGAATATTCTTATATGTCAATTGTTTATATTGATGATGTGTTAATCTTTTCTGAGAACATTGATTCACATTTCAAACACCTTAATACATTCTTTAAGATTATAAAATTAAATGGCTTAGTTGTTAGTGCTAAAAATATGAAGTTGTTTCAAACTTCCATTCGCTTTCTAGGTCATTATTTGCATCAAGGTAGTCACAAACCCATTTGTCGAGCCATAGAGTTCTCTTCCAAATTTCCCAATGAAATCACGGACAACTTCAAAGGTTCTTAGGAAGCCTTAATTATGTTGCTGACTTTATTCCTTATATTAGGCAGGTTTGTGAACCTCTGTATAAACGTCTTAAGAAAAATCCAGTTCCATGGAGTTCTGATCAAACCAATGCTGTCATAAAGATTAAATCTTTAGTTCAAAACCTTCCCTGCCTAGGTATTCCAAATCCTGAAGCCTTCATGATTATAGAAACTGATGCTTCAGATATAGGATATGGAGGTATCCTGAAGCAACGGGTAGAAACTAACTCTCCTGAACAATTAGTTCGTTTCACCTCTGGAGTTTGGAATGCAGCCCAGAAAAATTACAGCACAGTCAAAAAAGAAGCTTTGTTTATAGTGCTATGTATCACTAAATTTCAAGATGATCTTATTAATAAAGAATTTCTTCTCCAAGTTGATTGTAAATTAGCTAATGAAATTTTACAAAAAGATGTTAAAAATCTTGTTTCAAAACAAATATTTGCTAGATGGCAAGCTCTACTATTTAGCTTTGATTTTCAAATCGAATTTATCAAAGGAGAACATAACTCCCTTCCCGATTTTCTAAAAAAACGTTATTATCAACAAATGGTATACTCAAAGTAATAAGGTTATAGAATCCGTTACTCCTCCTCTCGAAGGACTTAACATTCCCTATTTCAATGATGTCATTAAAGCTTCACCTCATAAGACCAAATCTGAGAGAGGCACCATGACTCGTTAGTGCAAAGATCTTGATAGAATAATTGAACAAAACAATTATACTAATCAAGCTCTCCATACCATTTCTCAGCAGATAGAAGAAACCAAGGGTTCTACTTTTCCTGCTCCATTACCAGTTAAGAGCTCTCCTAGCTCTAAACCTCTCTCAAATCCTATCTTCAAGATTCCGGAATTCCAAAAGGATAAGTTTCCTGACTTGAATGATGATTTCAAGCTCTATGAGCAGATTTTAGAAAAAATCAATTCAAAACTGACAAAGTTTAAAATTGCTCAGCAAGGAGAGTCTAGTTCCAGTTCCCAAAAGAACTCTCTTTCTAAACTCACCAATGAACATTTTTCGCTTAAGAAAAACTATTATAAAAAACCTTCTCCTCCAGATGTTCAATACGAGGAACATCCTTACCTCTCTACCTGCAATCATGATGGAAGAGGTATAAACGAATGGAATATTGACGGTCTGACCGAGCACCAGATATACAATAAACTCCATGAAATGGCAGTATCTATTACCGCCTATAAGATCAAAGGCTCCTCTGACAAAGGAGCTGCCACCATGGTTGTCTCAGGTTTTACTAGAATGATAAAGCATTGGTGGGACAATTACGTCATAGAGGACGAAAAGAACCTCATTTATAACGCCACGGTCCCCGAACAAGTAGTTCGAGTGGTAAATGGTCAAGAAACCATGGTTGAAGAGGCACAAGAAGATGCTTGTGCCACCCTCCTCTATCACATAGCTAGACACTTTGTAGGAGAACCTAAACTCTTCCAAGATAGAAGCCTAGAAATCCTTAATAATCTTCGCTGCAAGAACTTAGCAGACTTTAGGTGGTACAAAGACACCTTCCTTGTTAAGGTTATGATCAGACCTGACTGCAATAATGATTTCTGGAAAGAAAGATTTATCAGCGGTCTTCCTCCCCTGTTTGCAGACAAAGCTTAAGGATAGATTCGAAGGTTAAATCCCTTACAATATTCTTACCTATGCCGACTTTGTAAGTTTCATCACCACGACAGGTATAGAACTCTGTACTGACCTCAAGCTTAAGCAACAACTTAAGAAAAACACTAAATATGGTCTAGGAACCTTTTGTCATGATTCCGGCTTCACTGACATTTCTTCCCGCAAAAAGCGTAAGAAGAAACCCTTTAGATCAACCAAGAGGACTTTCTCTGCCAAGAGAAATTATAGGAAAGATTCCTATAAACCCAGCCGCAACCTTTGGTTTCTTCTATCTGCTTAGAAATGGTTTGGAGAACTTGATTAGTATAATTGTTTTGTTCAATTATTTTATCAAGATCTTTGCACTGAGGAGTCATGGTGCCTTTCTCAGATTTGTTCTTAAAAGGTGAGGCTTTAATGACTTCATTGGAATAGGGAATGTTAAGTCCTTTGAGAGGAGGAGTAACGGATTCTATAACCTTATTACTTTGAGTATACCATTTGTTGATAATAACGTTAAGGGATTCCACGTGGTTTTCCAGTTTTCCCTTTAGTTCAAACCACTGAAAGAACTTGATATCACATCAGAGTCTTTTCATATCAGCTATCCATAGCCGACCGAACTCCTTTTGCTGTTCTTTGGAATAGGTACTGGTGTACCAATTTCGCTTGATAGCGTCTTTTGGAAGATACCACCTGACCTTAAGAGCTTTGAGGTCAGGAGTATATTCGCCTTCATCAGATGTTATGACAAGAAGACTGGGGTCAGTCCTTACCCTTTGAGGGGGGGCCATATCAGAGGCCATAGGACTTCCGGGTTCGTAAAGTTTCTCGGGTTCAGGGACCCTAGTATTTTCGTGATAATAGACTTTAGGGATAGGACTAGAGAAGTCAACTCCTCTAATCTTTCCCTTGTCATTATTATGATCGTGATCCTCAAAACGCCAGCTCTCCTAGCTCTAAACCTCTCTCAAATCCTATCTTCAAGATTCCGGAATTCCAAAAGGATAAGTTTCCTGACTTGAATGATGATTTCAAGCTCTCTGAGTAGATTTTAGAAAAAATCAATTCAAAACTGACAAAGTTTAAAATTGCTCAGCAAGGAGAGTCTAGTTCCAGTTCCCAAAAGAACTCTCTTTCTAAACTCACCAACGAACGTTTTTCGCTTAAGAAAAACTATTATAAAAAACCTTCTCCTCCAGATGTTCTATACGAGGAACATCCTTACCTCTCTACCTGCAATCATGATGGAAGAGGTATAAACGAATGGAATATTGACGGTCTGGCCGAGCACCAGATATACAATAAACTCCATGAAATGGCAGTATATATTACCGCCTATAAGATCAAAGGCTCCTCTGACAAAGGAGCTGCCACCATGGTTGTCTCAGGTTTTACTGGAATGATAAAGCATTGGTGGGACAATTATGTCACAGAGGACGAAAAGAACCTCATTTATAATGCCACGGTCCCCGAACAAGTAGTTCGAGTGGTAAATGGTCAAGAAATCATGGTTGAAGAGGCACAAGAAGATACTTGTACCACCCTCCTCTATCACATAGCTAGACACTTTGTAGGAGAACCTAAACTCTTCCATGATAGAAGCCTAGAAATCCTTAATAATCTTCGCTGCAAGAACTTAGCAGACTTTAGGTGGTACAAAGACACCTTCCTTGTTAAGGTTATGATCAGACCTGACTGCAATAATGATTTCTGGAAAGAAAGATTTATCAGCGGTCTTCCTCCACTGTTTGCAGACAAAGTGCAAACAAAGCTTAAGGATAGATTCGAAGGTCAAATCCCTTACAATATTCTTACCTATGGCGACTTTGTAAGTTTCATCACCATTACGGGTATTGAACTCTGTACTGACCTTAAGTTTAAGCAACAACTTAAGCAAAATCGTAAATATGGTCTAGGAACCTTTTGTCATGATTACAGCTTTACTGACATTTCTTCCCGCAAAAATCATAAGAAGAAACCCTTTAGATCAACCAAGAGGACTTCCTCTGCCAAGCGAAATTATAGGAAAGATTCTTATAAACCCAGCCGCAACCCTTGGTTTCTTCTATCTGCTGAGAAATGGTATGGAGAACTTGATTAGTATAATTGTATTGTTCAATTATTCTATCTAGATGTTTGCACTGAGGAGTCATTGTGCCTCTCTCAGATTTGGTCTTAAAAGGTGAAGCTTTAATGACTTCATTGGAATAGGGAATGTTAAGTCTTTCGAGAGGAGGAGTAACGGATTCTATAACCTTATTACTTTGAGTATACCATTTGTTGATAATAACGTTAAGGGATTCCACGTGGTTTCCCATTTTTCCCGTTAGCTCAAACCACTGAAAGATCTCGATATCAAATCGGAGTCTTTTCATATCAGCTATCCATAGCCGACCGAACTCCTTTTCCTATTCTTTGGTATAGGTACTGGTGTACCAATTTCGCTTGATAGCGTCTTTTGGAAGATACCACCTGACCTTGAGAGCTTTGAGGTCAGGAGTATATTCGCTTTCATCAGATGTGATGACAAGAAGACTGGGGTCAGTCCTTACCCTTTGAGGGGGGGCCATATCAGAGGCCGTAGGACTTCCGGTTTCGTAAAGGTTCTCGGGTTCAGGGACCCTAGTATTTTCGTGATAATAGACTTTAGGGATAGGACCAGAGAAGTAAACTCCTCTAATCATTCCCTTGTCATTATTATGATCGTGATCCTCACTCCCAGATCTCCTAGCTCTAAACCTCTCTCAAATCCTATCTTCAAGATTTCGGAATTCCAAAAGGATAAGTTTCCTGACTTGAATGATGATTTCAAGCTCTCGGAGCAGATTTTAGAAAAAATCAATTCAAAACTGAAAAAGTTTAAAATTGCTCAGCAAGGAGAGTCTAGTTCCAGTTCCCAAAAGAACTCTCTTTCTAAACTCACCAATGAACGTTTTTCGCTTAAGAAAAACTATTATAAAAAACCTTCTCCTCCAGATGTTCAATACGAGGAACATCCTTACCTCTCTACCTGCAATCATGATGGAAGAGGTATAAACGAATAGAGTATTGACGGTCTGGCCGAGCACCAGATATACAATAAACTCCATGAAATGGCAGTATCTATTACAGCATATAAGATCAGAGGCTCCTCTAACAAAGGAGCAACCACCATGGTTATCTCAGGTTTTACTGGATTGATAAAGCATTGGTAGGATAATTACGTCACAGAGGATGAAAAGAACCTCATTTATAATGCCACGGTCCCCGAACAAGTAGTTCGAGTGGTAAATGGTCAAGAAACCATGGTTGAAGAGGCACAAGAAGATGCTTGTGCCACCCTCCTCTATCACATAGCTAGACACTTTGTAGGAGAACCAAAACTCCTCCAAGATAAGAGCCTACAAATCCTTAATAATCTTCGCTGCAAGAAGTTAGTAGACTTTAGGTGGTACAAAGACACCTTCCTTGTTAAGGTTATGATCAGACCTGACTGCAATAATAATTTCTGGAAAGAAAGATTTATCAGCGGTCTTCCTCCCCTGTTTGCAGACAAAGTGCAAACAAAGCTTAAGGATAGATTCGAAGGTCAAATCCCTTACAATATTCTTACCTATGGCGACTTTGTAAGTTTCATCACCATTACGGGTATAGAACTCTGTACTGACCTCAAGTTTAAGCAACAACTTAAGCAAAATAGTAAATATGGTCTAGGAACCTTTTGTCATGATTACGGCTTTACTGACATTTCTTCCCGCAAAAAGCGTAAGAAGAAACCCTTTAGATCAACCAAGAGGACTTCCTCTGCCAAGCGAAATTATAGGAAAGATTCCTATAAACCCAGCCGCAACCCTTGGTTTCTTCTATCTGCTGAGAAATGGTATGGAGAACTTGATTATTATAATTGTTTTGTTTAATTATTCAATCAAGATCTTTGCACTGAGGAGTCATGGTTCCTCTATCAGATTTGGTCTTAAAAGGTGAAGCTTTAATGACTTCATTGGAATAGGGAATGTTAAGTCTTTCGAGAGGAGGAGTAACGAATTCTATAACCTTATTACTTTGAGTATACCATTTTTTGATAATAACGTTAAGGGATTCCACGTGGTTTCCCATTTTTCCCGTTAGCTCAAACCACTGAAAGATCTCGATATCAAATCGGAGTCTTTTCATATCAGCTATCCATAGTCGACCGAACTCATTTTCCTATTCTTTGGTATAGGTACTGGTGTACCAATTTCGCTTGATAGCGTCTTTTGGAAGATACCACCTGACCTTGAGAGCTTTAAGGTCAGGAGTATATTCGCCTTCATCAGATGTGATGACAAGAAGACTGGGGTCAGTCCTTACCCTTTGAGGGGGGGCCATATCAGAGGCCGTAGGACTTCCGGGTTCGTAAAGGTTCTCGGGTTCAGGGACCCTAGTATTTTCGTGATAATAGACTTTAGGGATAGGACCAGAGAAGTAAACTCCTCTAATCTTTCCCTTGTCATTATTATGATCGTGATCCTCACTCCGAGATCTCCTAGCTCTAAACCTCTCTCAAATCCTATCTTCAAGATTTCGGAATTCCAAAAGGATAAGTTTCCTGACTTGAATGATGATTTCAAGGTCTCTGAGCAGATTTTAGAAAAAATCAATTCAAAACTGACAAAGTTTAAAATTGCTCAGCAAGGAGAGTCTAGTTCCAGTTCCCAAAAGAACTCTCTTTCTAAACTCACCAATGAACGTTTTTCGCTTAAGAAAAACTATTATAAAAAACCTTCTCCTCCAGATGTTCAATACGAGGAACATCCTTACCTCTCTACCTGCAATCATGATGGAAGAGGTATAAACGAATAGAGTATTGACGGTCTGGCCGAGCACCAGATTTACAATAAACTCCATGAAATGGCAGTATCTATTACCGCATATAAGATCAGAGGCTCCTCTAACAAAGGAGCAGCCACCATGGTTATCTCAGGTTTTACTGGATTGATAAAGCATTGGTAGGATAATTACGTCACAGAGGATGAAAAGAACCTCATTTATAATGCCACGGTCCCCGAACAAGTAGTTCGAATGGTAAAAGGTCAAGAAACCATGGTTGAAGAGGCACAAGAAGATGCTTGAGCCACCCTCCTCTATCACATAGCTAGACACTTTGTAGGAGAACCAAAACTCTTCCAAGATAAGAGCCTACAAATCCTTAATAATCTTCGCTGCAAGAAGTTAGCAGACTTTAGGTGGTACAAAGACACCTTCCTTGTTAAGGTTATGATCAGACCTGACTGCAATAATAATTTCTGGAAAGAAAGATTTATCAGCGGTCTTCCTCCCCTGTTTGCAGACAAAGTGCAAACAAAGCTTAAGGATAGATTCGAAGGTCAAATCCCTTACTATATTCTTACCTATGGCGACTTTATAAGTTTCATCACCATTACGGGTATAGAACTCTGTACTGACCTCAAGTTTAAGCAACAACTTAAGCAAAATAGTAAATATGGTCTAGGAACCTTTTGTCATGATTACGGCTTTACTGACATTTCTTCCCGCAAAAAGCGTAAGAAGAAACCCTTTAGATCAACCAAGAGGACTTCCTCTGCCAAGCGAAATTATAGGAAAGATTCCTATAAACCCAGCCGCAACCCTTGGTTTCTTCTATCTGCTGAGAAATGGTATGGAGAACTTGATTATTATAATTGTTTTGTTTAATTATTCAATCAAGATCTTTGCACTGAGGAGTCATGGTTCCTCTATCAGATTTGGTCTTAAAAGGTGAAGCTTTAATGACTTCATTGGAATAGGGAATGTTAAGTCTTTCGAGAGGAGGAGTAACGGATTCTATAACCTTATTACTTTGAGTATACCATTTGTTGATAATAACGTTAAGGGATTCCACGTGGTTTCCCATTTTTCCCGTTAGCTCAAACCACTGAAAGATCTCGATATCAAATCGGAGTCTTTTCATATCAGCTATCCATAGCCGACCGAACTCCTTTTCCTATTCTTTGGTATAGGTACTGGTGTACCAATTTCGCTTGATAGCGTCTTTTGGAAGATACCACCTGACCTTGAGAGCTTTGAGGTCAGGAGTATATTCGCCTTCATCAGATGTGATGACAAGAAGACTGGGGTCAGTCCTTACCCTTTGAGGGGGGGCCATATTAGAGGCCGTAGGACTTCCGGGTTCGTAAAGGTTCTCGGGTTCAGGGACCCTAGTATTTTCGTGATAATAGACTTTAGGGATAGGACCAGAGAAGTAAACTCCTCTAATCTTTCCCTTGTCATTATTATGATCGTGATCCTCACTCCCAGATCTCCTAGCTCTAAACCTCTCTCAAATCCTATCTTCAAGATTTCGGAATTCCAAAAGGATAAGTTTCCTGACTTGAATGATGATTTCAAGGTCTCTGAGCAGATTTTAGAAAAAATCAATTCAAAACTGACAAAGTTTAAAATTGCTCAGCAAGGAGAGTCTAGTTCCAGTTCCCAAAAGAACTCTCTTTCTAAACTCACCAATGAACGTTTTTCGCTTAAGAAAAACTATTATAAAAAACCTTCTCCTCCAGATGTTCAATACGAGGAACATCCTTACCTCTCTACCTGCAATCATGATGGAAGAGGTATAAACGAATAGAGTATTGACGGTCTGGCCGAGCACCAGATATACAATAAACTCCATGAAATGGCAGTATCTATTACCGCATATAAGATCAGAGGCTCCTCTAACAAAGGAGCAGCCACCATGGTTATCTCAGGTTTTACTGGATTGATAAAGCATTGGTAGGATAATTACGTCACAGAGGATGAAAAGAACCTCATTTATAATGCCACGGTCCCCGAACAAGTAGTTCGAGTGGTAAATGGTTAAGAAACCATGGTTGAAGAGGCACAAGAAGATGCTTGCGCCACCCTCCTCTATCACATAGCTAGACACTTTGTAGGAGAACCAAAACTCTTCCAAGATAAGAGCCTACAAATCCTTAATAATCTTCGCTGCAAGAAGTTAGTAGACTTTAGGTGGTACAAAGACACCTTCCTTGTTAAGGTTATGATCAGGCCTGACTGCAATAATAATTTCTGGAAAGAATGATTTATCAGCGGTCTTCCTCCCCTGTTTGCAGACAAAGTGCAAACAAAGCTTAAGGATAGATTCGAAGGTCAAATCCCTTACAATATTCTTACCTATGGCGACTTTGTAAGCTTCAACACCATTACGGGTATAGAACTCTGTACTGACCTCAAGTTTAAGCAACAACTTAAGATAAATAGTAAATATGGTCTAGGAACCTTTTGTCATGATTACGGCTTTACTGACATTTCTTCCCGCAAAAGCGTAAGAAGAAACCCTTTAGATCAACCAAGAGGACATCCTCTGCCAAGCGAAATTATAGGAAAGATTCCTATAAACCCAGCCGCAACCCTTGGTTTCTTCTATCTGCTGAGAAATGGTATGGAGAACTTGATTAGTATAATTGTTTTGTTTAATTATTCAATCAAGATCTTTGCACTGAGGAGTCATGGTTCCTCTATCAGATTTGGTCTTAAAAGGTGAAGCTTTAATGACTTCATTGGAATAGGGAATGTTAAGTCCTTCGAGAGGAGGAGTAATGGATTCTATAACCTTATTACTTTGAGTATACCATTTGTTGATAATAAAATTAAGGGATTCCACATGGTTTCCCATTTTTCCTGTTAGTTCAAACGACTGAAAGAACTCGATATCACATCGGAGTCTTTTCATATAAGCTATCCATAGCCGACCGAACTCCTTTTGTTGTTCTTTGGAATAGGTACTGGTGTACCAATTTCGCTTGATAGCGTCTTTTGGAAGATACAACCTGACCTTGAGAGCTTTGAGGTCAGGAGTATATTCGCCTTCATCAGATGTGATGACAAGAAGACTGGGGTCAGTCCTTACCATTTGAGGGGGGCATATCAGAGGCCGTAGGACTTCCAGGTTCGTAAAGGTTCTCGGGTTCAGGGACCCTATTATTTTTGTGATAATAGACTTTAGGGATAGGACCAGAGAAGTCAACTCCTCTAATCTTTCCCTTGTCATTATTATGATCGTGATCCTCACTCCCAGCTCTCCTAGTTCTAAACCTCTCTCAAATCCTATCTTCAAGATTCCGGAATTCCAAAAGGATAAGTTTCCTGACTTGAATGATGATTTCAAGCTCTCTGGGAAGATTTTAGAAAAAATCAATTCAAAACTGACAAAGTTGAAAATTGCTCAGCAAGGAGAGTCTAGTTCCAGTTCCCAAAAGAACTCTCTTTCTAAACTCACCAATTAATGTTTTTCGCTTAAGAAAAACTATTATAAAAAACCTTCTCCTCCAGATGTTCAATACGAGGAACATCCTTACCTCTCTACCTGCAATCATGATGGAAGAGGTATAAACGAATGGAATATTGACGGTCTGGCCGAGCACCAGATATACAACAAACTCCATGAAATGGCAGTATCTATTACCGCCTATAAGATCAAAGGCTCCTATGACAAAGGAGCTGCCACCATGGTTGTCTCAGGTTTTAATGGAATGATAAAGCATTGGTGGGACAATTACGTCACAGAGGATGAAAAGAACCTCATTTATAACGCCACGGTCCCCGAACAAGTAGTTCGAGTGGTAAATGGTCAAGATACCATGGTTGAAGAGGCATAAGAAGATGCTTGCCCCACCCTCCTCTATCACATAGCTAGACACTTTGTAGGAGAACCTAAACTCTTCCAAGATAGGAGCCTAGAAATCCTTAATAATCTTCGCTACAAGAACTTAGCAGACTTTAGGTGGTACAAAGACACCTTCCTTGTTAAGGTTATGATCAGACCTGACTGCAATAATGATTTCTGGAAAGAAAGATTTATCAGCGTTCTTCCTCCCCTGTTTGCAGACAAAGTGCAAACAAAGCTTAAGGATAGATTCGAAGGTCAAATCCCTTACAAAATTCTTACCTATGGCGACTTTGTAAGTTTCATCACCAGTACGGGTATAGAACTCTATACTGACCTCAAGTTTAAGCAACAACTTAAGCAAAATCGTAAATATGGTCTAGGAACCTTTTGTCATGATTACAGCTTTACTGACATTTCTTCCCGCAAAAATCATAAGAAGAAACCCTTTAGATCAACCAAGACGACTTTCTCTGCCAAGCGAAATTATAGGAAAGATACCTATAAACCCAGCCGCAACCCTTGGTTTCTTCGATCTGCTGAGAAATGGTATGGAGAACTTGATTAGTATAATTGTATTGTTCAATTATTCTATCAAGATCTTTGCACTGAGGAGTCATGGTGCCTCTCTCAGATTAGGTCTTAAAAGGTGAAGCTTTAATGACTTCATTGGAATAGGGAATGTTAAGTCCTTCGAGAGGAGGAGTAACGGAATCTATAACCTTATTACTTTGAGTATACCATTTTTTGATAATAACATTAAGGGAGTCCACGTGGTTTCCCATTTTTCCTGTTAGTTCAAACCACTGAAAGAACTCGATATCACATCGGAGTCTTTTCATATCAGCTATCTATAGCCGATCGAACTCCTTTTGCTGTTCTTTAGAATAGGTACTGGTGTACCAATTTCGCTTGATAGCGTCATTTGGAAGATACCACCTGACCTTGAGAGCTTTGAGGTCAGGAGTATATTCGCCTTCATCAGATGTGATGACAAGAAGACTGGGGTCAGTCCTTACCCTTTGAGGGGGGGCCATATCAGAGGCCGTAGGACTTCCGGGTTCGTAAAGGTTCTCGGGTTCAGGGACCCTAGTATTTTCGTGATAATAGACTTTAGGGATAGGACCAGAGAAGTCAACTCCTCTAATCTTTCCTTTGTCATTATTATGATCGTGATCCTCACTCCCAGCTCTACTAGCTCTAAACCTCTCTCAAATCCTATCTTCAAGATTCCGGAATTCCAAAAGGATAAGTTTCCCTACTTGAATGATGATTTCAAGCTCTCTGTGCAGATTTTAGAAAAAATCAATTCAAAACTGACAAAGTTTAAAATTGCTCAGCAAGGAGAGTCTAGTTCCAGTTCCCAAAAGAACTCTCTCTCTAAACTCACCAATGAACGTTTTTCGCTTAACAAAAACTATTATAAAAAACCTTCTCCTCCAGATGTTCAATACGAGAAACATCCTTACCTCTCTACATGCAATCATGATGGAAGAGGTATAAACGAATGGAATATTGACGGTCTGGCCGAGCACCAGATATACAATAAACTCCATAAAATGGCAGTATCTATTACCGACTATAAGATCAGAGGCTCCTCTGACAAAGGAGCTGCCACCATGGTTGTCTCAGGTTTTACTGGAATGATAAAGCATTGGTGGGACAATTACATCACAGAGGATGAAGAGAACCTCATTTATAATGCCACGGTCCCCGAACAAGTAGTTTGAGTGGTAAATGGTCAAGAAACCATGGTTGAAGAGGCACAAGAAGATGCTTGCGCCACCCTCCTCTATCACATAGCTAGACACTTTGTAGGAGAACCTAAACTCTTCCAAGATAGGAGCCTAGAAATCCTTAATAATCTTCGTTAGCAGACTTTAGGTGGTACAAAGACACCTTCCTTGTTAAGGTTATGATCAGACCTGACTGCAATAATGATTTCTGGAAAGAAAGATTTATCAGCGGTCTTCCTCCCCTGTTTGCAGACAAAGTGCAAACAAAGCTTAAGGATAGATTCGAAGGTCAAATCCCTTACAATATTCTTACCTATGGCGACTTGGTAAGTTTCATCACCACTACGGGTATAGAACTCTGTACTGACCTCAAGCTTAAGCAACAACATAAGAAAAACAGTAAATATGGTCTAGGAACCTTTTGTCATGATTACGGCTTTACTGACATTTCTTCCCGCAAAAAGCGTAAGAAGAAACCCTCTAGATCAACCAAGAGGACTTCCTCTGCCAAGAGAAATTATAGGAAAGATTCCTATAAACCCAGCCGCAACCCTTGGTTTCTTCTATCTGCTGAGAAATGGTATGGAGAACTTGATTAGTATAATTTTTTTGTTCAATTATTCAATCAAGATCTTTGCACTGAGGAGTCATGGTTCCTCTATCAGATTTGGTCTTAAAAGGTGAAGCTTTAATGACTTCATTGGAATAGGGAATGTTAAGTCCTTCGAGAGGAGGAGTAACGGATTCTATAACCTTATTACTTTGAGTATACCATTTTTTGATAATAACATTAAGGGATTCCACGTGGTTTCCCATTTTTCCTGTTAGTTCAAACCACTGAAAGAACTCGATATCACATCGGAGTCTTTTCATATAAGCTATCCATAGCCGACCGAACTCCTTTTGTTGTTCTTTGGAATAGGTACTGGTGTACCAATTTCGCTTGATAGCATCTTTTGGAAGATACCACCTGACCTTTAGAGCTTTGAGGTCAGGAGTATATTCGCCTTCATCAGATGTGATGACAAGAAGACTGGGGTCAGTCCTTACCCTTTGAGGGGGGGCCATATCAGAGGCCGTAGGACTTCCGGGTTCGTAAAGGTTCTCGGGTTCAGGGACCCTAGTATTTTCGTGGTAATAGACTTTAGGGATAGGACCAGAGAAGTCAACTCCTCTAATCTTTCCCTTGTCATTATTATGATCGTGATCCTCACTCCCAGTTCTCCTAGCTCTAAACCTCTCTCAAATCCTATCTTCAAGATTCCGGAATTCCAAAAGGATAAGTTTCCCTACTTGAATGATGATTTCAAGCTCTCTGAGCAGATTTTAGAAAAAATCAATTCAAAACTAACAAAGTTTAAAATTGCTCAGCAAGGAGAGTCTAGTTCCAGTTCCCAAAAGAACTCTCTTTCTAAACTCACCAATGAACGTTTTTCGCTTAAGAAAAACTATTATAAAAAACCTTCTCCTCCAGATGTTCAATACGAGGAACATCCTTACCTCTCTACCTGCAATCATGATGGAAGAGATATAAATGAAAGGAATATTGACGGTCTGGCCGAGCACCAGATATACAATAAACTCCATGAAAAGGCAGTATCTATTACCGCATATAAGATCAAATGCTCCTCTGACAAAGGAGCTGCCACCATGGTTGTCTCAGGTTTTACTAAAATGATAAAGCATTTGTGGGACAATTACGTCACAGAGGATGAAAAGAACCTCATTTATAATGCCACGGTCCTCGAACAAGTAGTTCGAGTGATAAATGGTCAAGAAACCATGGTTGAAGAGGCACAAGAAGATGCTTGCGCCACCCTCCTCTATCACATAGCTAGACACTTTGTAGGAGAACCTAAACTCTTCCAAGATAGGAGCCTAGAAATCCTTAATAATCTTCGCTGCAAGAAGTTAGCAGACTTTAGGTGGTACAAAGATTCTTTCCTTGTTAAGGTTATGATCAGACCTGACTGCAAAAATGATTTCTGGAAAGAAAGATTTATCAGCGGTCTTCCTCCCCTGTTTGTAGACAAAGAGCAAACAAAGCTTAAGGATAGATTTGAAGGTCAAATCCCTTACAATATTCTTACCTATGGCGACTTGGTAAGTTTCATCACCACTACGGGTATAGAACTCTGTACTGACCTCAAGCTTAAGCAACAACATAAACAAAAGAGTAAATATGGTCTAGGAACCTTTTGTCATGATTACGGCTTCACTGACATTTCTTCCCGCAAAAAGCGTAAGAAGAAACCCTTTAGATCAACCAAGAGGACTTCCTCTGCCAAGCAAAATTATAGGAAAGATTCCTATAAACCCAGCCGCAACCATTGATTTCTTCTATCTGCTGAGAAATGGTATGGAGAACTTGATTAGTATAATTGTTTTGTTCAATTATTCTATCAAGATCTTTGCACTAAGGAGTCATCGTGCCTCTCTAGGATTTGGTCTTAAAAGGTGAAGCTTTAATGACTTCATTGGAATAGGGAATGTTAAGTCCTTCGAGAAGAGGAGTAACGGATTCTATAACCTTATTACTTTGAGTATACCATTTGTTGATAATAACATTAACGGATTCCACGTGGTTTCCCATTTTTCCCATTAGTTCAAACCACTGAAAGAACTCGATAGCACATCGGAGTCTTTTCATATCAGCTATCCATAGCCGACCGAACTCCTTTTGCTGTTCTTTGGAATAGTTACTGGTGTACCAATTTCGCTTGATAGCATCTTTTGGAAGATACCACCTGACCTTGAGAACTTTGAGGTCAGGAGTATATTCGCCTTCATCAGATGTGATGACAAGAAGACTGGGGTCAGTCCTTACCCTTTGGGGGGGGCCATATCAGAGGTCGTAGGACTTTCGGGTTCGTAAAGGTTCTCGGGTTCAGGGACCCTAATATTTTGGTGATAATAGACTTTAGGGATAGGACCATAGAAGTCAACTCCTCTAATCTTTCCCTTGTCATTATTATGATCGTGATCCTCACTACCAGCTCTCCTAGCTCTAAACCTCTCTCAAATCCTATCTTCAAGATTCTAGAATTCCAAAAGGATAAGTTTCCTGACTTGAATGATGATTTCAAGCTCTCTGAGCAGATTTTAGAAAAAATCAATTCAAAACTGACAAAGTTTAAAATTGCTCAGCAAGGAGAGTCTAGTTCCAGTTCCCGAAAGAACTCTCTTTCTAAACTCACCAATGAACGTTTTTTGCTTAAGAAAAACTATTATAAAAAACCTTCTCCTCCAGATGTTCAATACGAGGAACATCCTTACCTCTCTGCCTGCAATCATGATGGAAGAGGTATAAACGAATGGAATATTGACAGTCTGGCCGAGCACCAGATATACAATAAACTCCATGAAATGGCAGTATCTATTACCACCTATAAGATCAAAGGCTCCTCTGACAAAGGAGCTGCCACCATGGTTGTCTCAGGTTTTACTGGAATAATAAAGCATTGGTGGGACAATTACGTCACATAGGATGAAAAGAACCTCATTTATAACGCCACGGTCCCCGAACAAGTAGTTCGAGTGGTAAATGGTCAAGAAACCATGGTTGAAGAGGCACAAGAAGATGCTTGCGCCACCCTCCTCTATCACATAGCTAGACACTTTGTCGGAGAACCTAAACTCTTCCAAGATAGGAGCCTAGAAATCTTTAATAATCTTCGCTACAAGAACTTAGCAGAATTTAGGTGGTACAAAGACACATTCCTTGTTAAGGTTATGATCAGATCTGACTGCAATAATGATTTCTGGAAAGAAAGATTTATCAGCGGTCTTCCTCCCCTGTTTGCAGACAAAGTGCGAACAAACCTTAAGGATAGATTCGAAGGTCAAATCCCTTACAATATTCTTACCTATGGCGACTTGGTAAGTTTCATCACCACTACGGGTATAGAACTCTGTACTGACCTCAAGCTTAAGCAACAACTTAATCAAAACAGTAAATATGGCCTAGGAACCTTTTGTCATGATTACGGCTTCACTGACATTTCTTCCCGCAAAAAGCGTAAGAAGAAACCCTTTAGATCAACCAAGAGGACTTCCTCTGCCAACTGAAATTATAGGAAAGATTCCTATAAACCCAACCGCAAGCATAAATGAAAGTCTTCTAAACCTTCCAAAGATACTTGCTGGACCTGTGGCAAACCTGGCCACAGGGCAAAAGATTGCAAATCTAGCAAGAAAAAGAAAATAAACCAGCTTGATCGTTCTGAGGAAGCTAGAGAAAAATTATTCTCCATTATGGATGACTCTTCTGAAGCCTCTGACTCTTGTTCCTCCTCTGACAAAGACTGTAGCGACGAAGAATTTATCAACGCCGCCTATGAGTCTGACAGTTCTCAATCTGGGAAAGATTTCACTTGTAATGGTACCTTCTGTACTTTATCTAACAAAACTATTAATGTCATTTCAGGACAACCTAAAGAAATCCTCTTTGACATTATCGAGCATATTACAGATGACGAGCTACGGAGTAAGTACCTCCAAGAGATCAAAAGACTTATGCTTTCTGAGGAAAAAAGATCGCCCAAGCCGAAACCTATTATTCAACCTTTCAGTATGAAACAGGTTATGGCCAAATTCAATACTCCTACAGAACCTACCGTAGCCGATCTTAAGGGAGAAATTTCTTCTTTAAAGGGTGAGATAAAAAATCTCAAGACCCGACTTGATCAGATAGAACTTAACATTCTAACTGAACAAGTCCTAACATCTGCTTCTCCGACCCAGGAAGTCACTCTCCCTGAATCTTCCCGGGAGCCTCCGATCATTATGAGTGACCCTACTCAAGAACCTAATTCTTTCCCTGGCGAGGATATACCATCTTCCTCTGACAATATTGTTGCAACCATTAAAACTTACAGTGAGCATATCGTTGTCAAAATTGTTATTGACAAAGACTTTGTTTTAAACAGAGTCGCCCTCTTTGATACTGGCGCCCACAGTAATTGTATTGTCAAAGGCCTCATTCCCACTCTGTATCTTCAAAAAAGTACCTCTCGCCTCTACTCCGCCACAGGCGAAAAACTGAGAATAAATAATCAGCTCCCTAAAGCTCATGTGTGCAATAATGGCATCTGCCTTATTAATGACTTTGTCATAACCAAAGATATCACTGAAGATATCATTCTAGGTTTACCCTTCGTTAACCAGATCCGGCCGTTTTTGTTGGATTATGATGGAATTCGCACCACCCTTCTAGATAAAGAATTATTCTTTCCTTTGCTTCATCCTCTTTCTCCAGCCGACGGACGTCGTATAAAGGAAGAAACTGTATTCAAAATAAAAGAGGACACAGTCTTCAAAATCAACCGACTTTACTCCCATGTTTCTTTTCTTAAACATGACGTTCAGATCAAACGCATTAAGAAAACTCTAAAAACCACGGAGATGGTCAACAGGATAACCCTTCTCCAAAGAAAGTTCAAAAATGAGATTTGCTCCGAATTGCCTAATGCATTTTGGGAATGCAAAAAACATCTTGTTGAGCTTCCTTATATCACCAGCTTTGATGAACAAAATATTCCTAAAAAAGCCAGACCAATCCAGATGAATCATGAAATGATGGAAATCTGTAAGACAGAAATCAACCATCTTCTCAACAAAGGGATCATTAGACCCTCTAACTCTCCCTGGATCTGCTCAGCATTCTATGTGAATAACAGTGCTGAAAAGGAACGAGGGACTCCTCGACTTGTTATAAACTACAATCCTTTAAATGTTGTCCTAAAATGGATTCGTCATCCGATTCCAAATAAAAGGGATTTCCTCAAAAGAACCTTTAAAGCCAATCTTTACATCAAGTTCGACATGAAGTCAGGATTCTGGCAAATCCAAATTGCTGAAAAAGATAAATATAAGACTGCCTTCAATGTCCCTTTTTGGCACTATGAATGGAACGTCTTACCTTTTGGGCTTAAGAATGCTCCTTCCGAATTCCAGAATATCATGAATACTATATTTAATAAATATTCTTATATGTCAATTGTTTATATTGATGATGTGCTAATCTTTTCTTAGAACATTGATTAACATTTCAAACACCTTAATACATTCTTTAAGATTGTAAAATTAAATGGCTTAGTTGTTAGTGCTAAAAAGATGAAGTTGTTTCAAACTTCCATTCGCTTTCTAGGTCATGATTTGCATCAAGGTAGTCACAAACCCATTTGTCGAGCCATAGAGTTCTCTTCCAAATTTCCCAATGAAATCACGGATAAAACGCAACTTAAAAGGTTCTTAGGAAGCCTTAATTATGTTGCTGACTTTATTCTTCATATTAGGCAGGTCTGTGAACCTCGGTATAAACGTCTTAAGAAAAATCCAGTTCCATGGAGTTCTGATCAAACCAATGTTGTCATAAAGATTAAATCTTTAGTTCAAAACCTTCCCTGCCTAGGTATTCCAAATCCTGAAGCCTTCATGATTGTAGAAACTGATGCTTCAGATATAGGATATGGAGGTATCCTGAAGCAATGGGTAAAAACTAACTCTCCCAAACAATTAGTTCGTTTCACCTCTGGAGTTTGGAATGTAGCCCAGAAAAATTACAGCACTGTCAAAAAAGAAGTTTTGTCTATAGTTCTATGTATCACTAAATTTCAAGATGATCTTATTAATAAAGAATTTCTTATCTGTGTTGATTGTAAATCAGCTAAAGAAATTTTACAAAAAGATGTTAAAAATCTTGTTTCAAAACAAATATTTGCTAGATGGCAAGCTCTCCTATCTAGCTTTGATTTTCAAATCGAATTTATCAAAGGAGAACATAACTCCCTTCCCGATTGTCTAATAAGAGAATTTTTATAGGGCCATGAGACCAACAGATCTGGGGAAAAACCCCATGCAGGAACAACCTAAAATGGAAAGACCATTTGACTCTCCATCAGCATCCGCAAATCCATTACGGACAACAGTCCCTCAACGACCTACACTCAAGACAGAGATGCAATCTCAACTCCATAACAAGTTCTCCGCATTGACGGAAGTTCAGTTTCCTAAGTTATCTCCACCAATTCCTACAAAATTGGTAGATCTAAAGACAAACTTGCCCCTAGACAAGGGGCCAACAGCCAGCTCTCCCTCAGTTCAAACCAAACAGAGTTATGCAATGAAGGCCCCAGAGACCTTCGCTCAAGCAGTTGACCCCACGGTAGCCCAAGCTACGCCAGCCTCTCCAAGCAAGGAGGATTTCAAGTTCATTACTACTCAAGTAATGCCTATTCTGGCACTAGACAAGGACTATGAAGGATATCACTTAAATCAGCTTATTAAGCCGATTTATAACAACAACAATTTTGTGGATACTGAAGATCCACTCAAGACTCGCCGGTTCTACGAAGCCATTTTGGTCGACACAGATTCTATTGAAGTCGAACACTCAGTAGATGAATGATACCCTGACTAAATCGGCTACTCCAAGGTTACCATCAAGAGGGTACTAACCCCTTTCAATTGGTTTGTAGATCATCTACATACACCCATTGCCTTATCGATGCCACATAGGCCTCAGACTTACAATTGGTACGACTATAGATCGGCATGGTTCAACTTTTTGTTCGTTCGACTAGGACATACTTGGTTCTTTAAATATTGTCCTGCCATGATGGGAGCCATTATACCAAGATGGTTTTACGAATGGTGGCTTTGTTTTGGAGGAACTAAAGATGTTCTTCCCCAGCAGTTTCTTAATAGACTTCCTGATTTTGTAATCAAGGAAGGATGTTCCACACTTCCCGACCACATTCAAATGTGTAAATTTTTTATTAAGAAAAGGATATCTTATATTATCACCTGGAACTTCCCCAAAGTAGAACAACACAGGATTAAGTATTTATCCAAAGAGATAAAGATTAAAGGTTGGAATCCAAAACCTAAACTGTCAGCTATAGCTACCCAGTCTTAGTAAAGAACTCAGATAGATCTTCAGATTTTAGTATATCAGGGCTGTCAGATACAGTCAACTGAGAAATAAATTGAAACTCAGATAGTTTCCTTCAGATTTATGGACTGTGAGATATAGTCACTTATGCTATCAATCACAATAGTTATCAGAACTCATGCTATCAGTAATTAGATTTAGGACTGTCTGATACAGTCAATTAGACCAATTTTTCATAATCCAAGCTATCAGAAACAATCATTCATTTATTAGTAATGCAATATCAGTCTCTTAGTATTCAGTAATACAGTATCAGATCCATCACTTATTAGTGATTGACATATCAATATCAGTAAACTCAGTCTTTCAAAATCTCAATATCAGTACACTCATGTTGTTAGTATTTAGACTTAGTAGTCTGTATCTGCACGAGTTTAGTTACAGTTACGTATGCATGTATGTACTCTCACGTTCATATCACTTAGTATTGTCCATGTATATAACCCTTTGCATTTAGCCTACCTCACTCGTATACTCAGTACATTCAGACATACTGACGCATTTGTTCTTTGGTGCTTTCTCTAATGTTATACCATAGGTTAGACGCATGAGCTCCAAATCAGCAGTAGATTCCAGCATCAACAGCCAGAGTTTGACGTAAGTCTTCATCCTTCGAGGACATGATGATTTCATTTCTATTTCAGTTTTTACTTTATTTCAGTAGTTGAAGTTAGTTGGGGACGTGTCCCATCAACTCCTTATTAAGTTCAGTTAGAGGCTTTCGGACTAGATGGCACATTAAATATTCAGACATCAGTATTTATGTTCTTTTTTGGTATTGTTATACCATATTTTTCAAATATCTATTAGTATTGAACCTTATGGCCTTACAGTTCATGCTAACACATATTTTATGATATATTATGCAGTTTATAGGTACAGATATCAGTCATGGGTTAGCTTGTGGTCCTTCAGGGTCATGAGCATCGTGTAGCATTTTGGTTTAAAAAATTGGGGCGTTAGAAAAACACTTTCGACCTCAGGGTTATTTTATTTTTCCCACCCCTATAAATCCCTAAAACACAAGATTCAACCATTATTCACCAAATTACATTTGTTTTCTCTCAAATTCTCTCAAGAACAAGCATTAGGGTTCTTCGTTCAAGAATTGCACCATCAATCTTCTTAAAGTCAAGTATTAAGGTATGTTAGATATTGAGTCATTAGTCCATTCCACCCATGATGTTCAAGAATCTTTTTACTAAATTCAAAGATTATATATTTATGAGTTTTTATGAATTATGTGGAATGATATTCATGTTCATGTTGTTGGTTGGTGTTGATTCATGTCTTAGATTACAAGTTTAAATATTTATCCTAGTATGTGATGACTTACATAATATTCATGATAAACCTTTAAATTTGCAAGTCAGTAGATGTAGCCATAATGATTTAGATGAATAGATTATTCTTTTACCAAAGCATGCTACCCATATGTTTTATAAAGGCCTATGTGAATAACATAGAGTCATTATAGCATGTTGACAAGAAATTCACAATTATGTATAAGATAATGCACACCAAGTATTTGATGAAATATTTTATTGAATTAATTATGAGACATTAATATGCTTCTCTATACATTTACAAGTTTATGACTTTCAAGTGTTAGATGAAATGCCTCATTGATTGTATTGTGACTGATAGACCATTGTCATGATATTTAATAATTCTCATGCTTTATATTATCTATGTTATAGAGTCCTAGGATATTTAATACCAGATAATTTAGTTGTGTGCCTAAAGCTACTGTAAGTTTCAAGAAAATCTCAGACATTCCACAATATGTAGAACTCAGTTAGTTACAAAACTTAGGATAACTCAGTAACTCAGTTCAAATAAGTTAAACAATACGATCAGTAATAGCTCAGTCAGGCCTAGTATGAATTAGGAAATGAGTTTAGTGTCTTTTAGTGGTGAGTAAGATTTAACACCGAGCAAGCCTAGCAATAGGGGAACACCCGTTAGTAAGGACTGGATCTATGGAAGAAATCCCTCAGTTCCAGAACTACATAACCATTGTAGGTAATAGATATCACCCATTGGATAGGACTAACATACTTAGAGATCACCCGCTAGTTTATGACTTATCTCAGGGGTCACCCATTAGATTAGGACAAACTTCATAGAAGTTGTAATTACCCATGGCACAGTACCAACACCCTTCTAGTTGGGGTTACAGGTTGGACCCCAATTAGTTCAGAAAGGGCTATGTCAGTTAGATGTCTACCTTCCACAGTTTATGTATAGTCTTCATAATAGAACTCAGCTCAATATTACAGAAATTAGGACTATTTGACACAGTCTCTCAGTTCAGTAAAGAACTTAGATAGTTTCATAGATTCAGAGATCACCCACTAGATAGTCTTGATCTCAGATTTAGTCAATCATTTTCATTATCAGTAGATTCAGAGATCACCAATTAGATAGGACTGATCTCAGCTTTAGTGAATCAGATATTAGTATTAGTAGACTCAGTTATAAAAAATCTAGTTATTAGAATTCAGTATTCAGTGATACTATGATTTTACTTATAGTTTATGCACTCATCCCTGTATTCTCACTTAGTCATATTCATGTTACGTAGTCTTCTATAGTTCATGCATAAGAACCCTTGTATTCAGTGTCACCTCAGCTAGCATACCAGTAAATTCCTATGTACTGATGCATACTCTTCTCTTGGGTATGGTGTGTTATGCCCTAGGTTTAGAAGTACAGGATCCTGAGTACCCTTAGTAGTTCAGATTCAACCAACAACAGTAGACTTAGTAGTGAGTCCTCATCATTTGAGGATGTTCCTTATATTATTATTACATTACAATTAGCAATTTAGTATATGGAGCTAGTTGGGGGATTGTCCCATCAACTCCTTATTCAGATAGTTTAGAGGCTTTTCAGACTAGAGTGCTTTTAGATAGTCCTTTTAGTTTTAGTATTGTTATACGTAAAATAGTTTTATTTCTGTATTGAACTTTATGGCATGTTTTTTGCCAGTTTTTTGCATATTACTGTATATTATTCAGTTCTCAGTTACACATATCATTCATAGATTAGTTTGTGGTCCTTTGGTGTTATAAGCACCGTGTAGCATTTGGGTTCAAATTACGAAGCATTATAAAATTAGTATCAGTGCGTAAAGTTTAACAGTATCGTAGGAAGTCTGAAAAGCAGCTGCCAGTAGAGTCTTGTGCATGGGTATATTGCATGCCACATTTATGTATAAGAGGCTATAATATATTTTATAAATAGTTTCACTTATTTCAATTTTCATATCATGCAACTGAGCATGAGCTCCAGTAAAACCCTTAATCTAATCTATTTCTTCCTTTTGTATACAGAAAATGCCTTCTCGTAGAGCTAATGCTCGTAGAAATGATAACCGGCCACCTCAGGCTACAAATCCTTTGAATGTGTCACGTACAAAGTTTTGGACAACTTTTTAGGTGCTAGCCCAAGTTGTGACAACAAGTTTTTAGGGTAACCGTTAGGCTAAAGTTGTACCTCAACAAGATGGGGATTTAACCGCAGCAAGAATCAAAGATTTTATGAGAATGAACTCACCAGAATTCTTTAGGTCAAAGGCAGGTGAGGACCCACAACTTTATCTTGATGAGGAGAAGAAGGTCACCCAATTATGCTTATGTCTGAAGAGAAGAGTGTAGAGTTGGCAACCTATAGATTGAAGGATAATTCCTATGGTTAGGTAGTGATGTGGAAGAAGAATACATGGGAGGATGAAGCTCACATGACTTCAAGTTTAACCAGTTGTATAAGTATCAATTTCTTCCTCTATGATAGTGAGGGAGTATTTCCTCAAGTTTAACCAGTTGTATAAGTATTACCTTGATCAAATGACTGACCCTAAAGCAAGAATTAGTAAGTTTATGACTGGTATGTCTGGGTTGGTGGTTAACGGGTGTAGGACTGTTATTCTCAATAGAGACATGGATTTTTCTAGATTAATGATGCATGCTTAATAGATTGAGGTAGAGAAATCTTAGGAAAGAGAGAGAGAGTAAATTAGAGAGCCAGAATAAATAGTTTTAGTTTTTCTCAGCCAGGGTTATAGGGTGGAAACTCTTCCTAGCATAGTCAGAAGTTTTCACTCGCAGCTCCATCTTCATCTAGTACACTAGTACCAAAAGTTCAGGAATGATTGTCATGATGGGGCACCAAGCTCACAAACCTAGGGTAATGTGAGAAGTGATTGTACCTATCCTCTTTGTGAAGAGTGTGGTAGGAATCACCTAGGTTTATGTAGAGCAGGCAACATGGTATGTTTTTGATATTGTAAGCCAGGCCACAGGATATGAGAGTTAGAGTTTTGGCTCAGAGGGGTAAATATTTGCATCAGTAGGGTGCCACTTCCCGTACCACTAGTGGTCAGTGTCAGAATAGATTTATGCACTTTAGGCTCGCCATGATCATGAAAGTTCCCCTAATATAGATTTGGGTGTGTTTTGAGTCTTTCATATTCATGATATGCTTTGTTAGATCCTTTTCTCCCAGTTGAGCTTAAGTTTACAACATGAGTCAGTTAGTAAAGTCACAATTCAGTTTAGCAGTCAAGTAGTAAAATTCATATGGTTTGTTTTTCCCATCTTATCATCTAGTCATATTATTAGAAATCTCATGAATGTTACTATTCCCAGATAGAACATCCTTGTTATTGCGAGTTCAGCTCAGTTCATGAATCATACATTAGTTTTAGATCCCAAATATTCAGTCATGATTCAGTTCGTAGGTGCTTTGTGCATCACCCCAGTATCTCAATGAATAAAGCATTCTTAGAGGGACATACTGTCCCAAGGGGGAGATACCCTACGATTTTCCCAATGCTTTAATGTCCTTAAACCCATCTAGGTTCACGCTCATATATTTCTTAAAAACTTGACATTATTCACCATTGCATATTCAGTCATACATTCACGAGTTTGGCATCCATGCATTAGATATGCATGTCCAGTATTAAATTTAAGTAAATTAGCAATGTTGGTTATATAATCATGCTTCAGATGTTCATGTCCAGTAAGTAAGTTCGAAATATCAGAAATATCATCTTAGTCTCTCTCTTTCGAGAACGAATGTCCCCAAGGGGGATATATTGTAAAACCTCGCAAAATCCTAAGATTAATTCAATTTAATAATGCTTACCAAAGGGTCCTAGACTTAGAAAATTCTATCTAAGTTTTCATACTTTGTTTATTTTTAGTCTTTGAAAGTTAGCGATATTATTTCTCGGCCTTAAAGTCCTTTAAATATATATATCTTGGTTAATTCATGATCAAGGATGTAAATAGGAATTTTTTGATGAGTTTTGGATTTTTCGGACCTTTTGTCGACCAAGTTCTAGTGTCCAAAATAATGAGTCGATAGATAAAATATTCCTCAGCTCAAGGCAATTTCCAATGAGTCAACACAATGTCGACACAGCACTAGCACCTTTGTACCCAATTTTCAGTCATTAAAATAGTCGCGACCCCATGGTTATTTCAGTCTTTTTCCCACCCCTATATAACCCTAAACACGAGATTCAACCATTATTCACAAAAGTACACTTGTTTTCTCTCAAATTCTCTCAAGAACAAGCATTAGTGTTCTTAGTTAAAGACTCGAAACTCAAGAATTTCACCGTCAATCTTCTAAAAGTCAAGTATTAAAATATGTTGATGTTGATTCATGGGTCCTTTCCACCCTTGAATTTCAAGAATATTTTTTCTAAATACAAAGATTATATATTTATGAGTTTTCATGAATTATGTGAATTGATATTCATGTTCACGTTGTTGTTAGGTGTTGATTCATGTCTTAGATTAAAAGTTTTAAGATTTGATCCTAGTATGTGATGAATTACATAATATTCATGATAAACCCTCAAATTTTCAAGTTAGTTGATATAGCCATGATGATTTAGATGTTTTGATTGTTGTATGACCAAAGCATGCTCCCCATATGTTTGATAAAAGGCCTATGTGATTGAGATAGAGTCATTATAGCATGTTTACAAGAAATCCCCAATTATGTATAAGTTAATCAACGCCAAGTATTTGATGAAAGACCTTATTGAATGAATCATGAGACATTAATATGCTTCTCTTTACATTTACAAGTTTATGACTTTCAAGATCTAAATGAAATGCCTCGTTGATAGTATTGTGAATGATAGATCATTGTCATGTAATTCAAGAATCGTCATTCTTTAAAGTATCCAAGCTATCAATTCCTGGGGGTATTTAATACCCGATAATTTAGGTGTGTACCTAGAGCCAGTGTCAGTTTCAAGGCAATCTCAGTCGTGCCACAATTAGTAGAACTCAGTTACTTAGAAAACTTTTGATAACTTAGTAACATAGTTCAGTTATGTTAAACAGTACGATCAGTAACAACTCATTCAGGCCTAGTATGAACTAAGAAATCAGTTTAATGTCTTCTAGTTGGGAGTAAGATTCGGCACAAAGAAATCCTAGGTATAAGGGCACACCCGTTAGGAAGGACTGGGTCCCTAGAAGAAATTTATATGTTCAAGGACTACGTCGCGATCGTAGGTATGACATTTCACCCGTTACATAGGACTGACATACTCAGAGATCACCCACTAGTTTAGGACGTATCACAAGGCTCACCGATTAGATTAGGACAGACTCCATAGCAGTTGTCTTCACCCATGGGATGGTACTGACACCCTTCCAGCTTAGGTTACAGGTTGGACCCCAATTAGTTAAGAAAGAGGCATGTCGGTTAGATGACTACCTCCCACAGTTTTAGTCTCAGTCTTCAGAATAGAACTCAGATCAATATTACAGAAATCAAGACTGTTAGACACAGTCACTTAGCTCAGTAGAGAAATCAAATAGTTCTATAGATTCAGAGATGACCCGCTAGATAGGCTTGATCTAAGATTCATACAATCATTTTCATTATCAGTAGATTCAGAGATGACCTACTAGATAGGCTTCATCTTAACTTTAGTCAATTAGACATTAGTATCAGTAGGCTCAGTTATCAAAAATCCACTTATTATTATTCAGTATTTAGTGATACTATGATTTCAGTTATAGTTTATGCACTCATGTCTGCATTCTCACTCAGTCATGTTCACGTTACGTAGTCAGTTACAGTTCATGCATATGAACCCTTGCATTCAACCTTACATCATCTAGCATACTAGTACATTCTAACGTACTGATGCATACTTTTCTCTTTTGCTATGGTTTCTTATACCATAGGTTCAGAAGTACGGGATTCCGAGCACCCTTAGAAGTTCAGATTTAGCCAGCAGCAGTAAACTTAGTAGTGAGTCCTCATCATTCGATGATGTTCCTTGTTTTATTATTGTATTAGATTTAGAAGTTAAGTAGATGGAGTTTTTTTGGGGATTGAGCCATCAACTCCTTATTCAGACAGTTTAGAGGCTTTTCAGACTAGATTACTTTCAGACTGTCGTTTTAGTTTTGGTATTGTTATACTTTATTTAGGTTTATTTCAATATTGAACCTTATAGAAATTTTTCTACTAGTTTTCTTCATTTTATAGTATATTATTCAGTGCTTAGTTATAGATATTAGTCATGGGTTGATTTGTGGTCCTTCGAGGTCATAAGCCCTGTGTAGCATCTGGGGTTCAGAATTCGAGGCATTACACAGAATTTCAGATTTGATTCCTTTTGCTCTCATTTTATTTGTTCTAGCTTTGTATGAACTTGCTATCATCAGGTTTCCTACAAGATCACCAACACTAAAAATGGGTTTATTTCAATAATTGAGTAGCCTTATATGCATAAATATTTTAGCATAGTGTGCTCAAATTTTGATGTAAATATGTGTCAAATTTCCCACTCATCAGCACCCCCAACTTAAAACATTTCTTGTGTCAGGAATCACTACTCCAAATTCAATGAGCTACTTAATTTTAAGCCTAATCTTAAAAATAAATGATCACAATGATTCTGAACTTGATTAGCACAACCAATTAGCCCTAACACATGGGAAAAATTATTCATGCACTTCCCCTCCATATAAATTACACTATTAAGTATACAGAATAACTTCAAGAAAAATGAAACAACAACAACTAATTCTGTGAAAGTGACTCTCTTTTTATACCGACTCAACTATAGTCCTTTACCTCATCTTCAGAATAAGACAACTGCACCAACCTAAATTTTTTTCAATGCCTCCTTACGTAGGAAATTCCCAACATACAAAATCAAAACTATACCGCAAGGGACAAATACGCACGTTCTAACAATCACAAAGAATCTCTTAAATCAAAAAAGTATCATGCCATATGCTTGCCCTTATTTTCAATCACCAGTAACTCAAAGACACTTGGTTGTAGAACTCGAAGGAAATTTTCAATCTTGTAATGAAGGCTAGGGGAAGGATAGGATAAACCATTTGAATAAAAGTGACTACACACTTCTTGAACTCTACATAATAATATAAAACAAAACTTTGGGTTATTGGCTACTTCATTCATTCTTAATTTAGCCACGTGCCTACTTTTACCACAATGACTCGCCTATTAATCAAAAACATTTTCTTTTCTTTGCACAATCATTCTTTTCTTTCCCTTGATAAACCTTCCCTTATTCTCAACCATTTGTTCTTATTCTAAGCTTTTAGGCAATGTCTTAGAATACAATGGCCCAAGATCACCTATTCCAAGATTTATCATAGCCAACTTAAGCTTTTACCCTCAAGTTGTATTTTTAAGTTCAAGGCAGGTACGGTACAAACAAGGGATGAAGTTCAAATGGTCCAAGGCTGGTAATGTGATTACCAAAGTAAGGTCAAAAGTTTTAAAAGGGGAGACTAGGTATTCTATTTTACCATGGGTCGACCTTTTTAGGCTAAAGTGATTTTCTATGATTACAAAGAAGGCCTAAGATCATTCCTCCAACCATGTGAAATTAGGATTAGCTTTGAAAGGCCAATAAGGCAAGTTATCGATGACACCACTAAGGGTAAAAATAAATCAACTAACTTACCGCATGTTACATGAAAGCTTTTCAAGGAGGATCAATTGCATTTTGTACATTAGAAAAAAGAAGTTATTTACAACACACTACCTACTATGGAATTTGGAGTCACAAAAAATGAGTAAGTGTTGTTACACAATTCTTCACATCTAGTCCTTTGATTTACAAAAAAAATTTTGGAATGGGGGGATACACATTTCACATTTGACCACGCAATATAGCTATCGTTAGTATCAAATCAAGTCGTCATCTCACATTTTGTCTCTTGCAAAGGAAAAACATATGGCGACTCAGACATCACAATAGTCATAATAAGAATTCCAAATCTGTAATGCCACAGGAACACAGAATTCCCCTGCATGTATGGGTCAAATCACCAACATAATAATTTTCCCTTAAAAATGTCGTCACTCAATCTATCATCGAAAAAGGTTCGTTGAATCATCATTATTAAAAGACCTAAATATGTAGGAATTTAAAATAAAACTAACTAATCCACACAATGTAGGCACCATCAATCAGGGCACCCAATATAATAACCCAAATTAACTTAAATCATACATAACAAATAATTTGAATAAAAAATAAAACATCCACATGATTATCAAAATTAATACAGACCCAGAAATCACAAATATGAAATGAGTACAAAGATTGCACCCCAACTAAAAGCTTGCGGTGTCCACACTACATAATAATGAAAGAATAGAAATATTTTAAGGGGCTCCTTAAAATAGCATCAAGCACTCCCATCACTAGCTGCCGCCTCATCATCATCATTAGACTATGGATCATCATCTCCTGACCACAATGGTAGGACCTTATCATTAGCATCTTATATTGGAAGTCTATATCTTTTATTTAGGACCTTCCATAGGCTTTTCACCCCTTTTAAAATACGGGTGATAAATTTGTCTCTCTTCTTCTCCCATCTCCTCATCTAATTATCAGATTCCTGTAACTTCCAATGCGATTATTCCAAGAAAGAGTAGGCTCGCTCAACTATAAAGATGGTGACTACCTGTTCCTTCTGATCCACTAAAAACATATCATAGTCAGTCTATGCAATATAGGAATAAAAGTAGTAGAAGGATGTCCCAACCATGTGGCCAACCTAGACACAAGCTCCTTACTTTAGAGCTCCATAAACAGCGCAACTATAGATAGATGGAAAGGGTCGATCTCATTATTGACCGACTTATCCAAGTCAATCCTTCTCTATTTTGTCTTTGAAGAAGCACCCTCGCCATGTTTTTTCAATGGTTAAATGGGTTTATTCGAAGATATCCAGTTGTACCCTGGTACCCCTCAACCCGAACCCGATTGCATAATTCAGTGATGAAAGATGGCAACATGATCATTAGGCCACCTATGTTCTTGTAATACCTAATGTCAGATAGAAAAAATTGACAAACATTTAATGGAATGGTTTCTAAGAGGAAAGCTAAAATCAGAGTTCACATGACCAGGATATAGGTCAAGTTTGTGCACAGAGAAACATCGCTATAGTTTGATATTAAACCATATCTTTGTCTAAGCAGTGGAATCGTCCAATTTTATCCTTATTTTTATTACAGCTAATGTGACTTCCTTTTACTGGAATAGTTTCTTAGCTAAGAGGCTTTCTGTGGCACAACCATTGTCCAGAAATGCTTTCATATTGACATCTGGCAATCTGTTGACTTCATTGATTTGTTCGTCCCTGAAATGCAATACTTTTCACCAAATTCTCACAACTGGGTATGAGATGTTCACTATATTGAGTATTTCATAGAATTCCCCAAACCAATGCTTATTTTCCCAGCATTGATATGGAGTAAAACATCTCCAACTTATGGCCACCAACTTCTAATAGAATACCGAGTGTTTTTAGGCACCTGCTTCATTGATATACGTTGCTCAGGGAGCAATTTTCCCCTAGTGAGGTCCTCATAATATACTATCTGACACACTGCAGCCATGAAGTGGGGTTGATCGTTGTTTTTCATATTTAGCTTTAAGAAACTGAAATCAACACAAAGTATTGACAATCAGTATTAACATATGAAAACAATGCTATATGACTTATTTAAGATAAGAAATAGTTCTTGATTAAAATTTTGAACTAAAATAGGAATTTAGGATTTTGGATATATCTACAACACAACCCTCAGATACTATGATCAAGGGCCACTATCCAACGATCGCATTACCTCGATCGCACCCAGGAGACAATGATCGTTGTACCTGAGGTTGTTGGCCTAAAACAACTTAAACCACGATAAAACAATTTTTGGTACCAATTTGTGTTACTTAAATTGTAAATGACTTTAAAAATATGAAACACAATACCCACACACTCAATAATTCCCCTTAGACATGGAAAACCCATTAAAGATCTCATTTGGGTATTTTACTGAACAGTTAGTGGGCACGTATAATTCAGTCACAATTTTGAACTAATTCGGGTACTCAAGACTAGCCCAATGAGGTACACACAACTACTATAGCCATTACATCAAACAAAGCTATTTAAAAAAGCATTAAGAACATAGTTCAAAGGTTTAGTCCATTGTCCTAAACATGCATTCTAGGGCCTAAATTAAGATTAAAGGGGAGATCAAAGGAACACACTAGATGTTCGGATGCAAAAGTGAATTCCTAGAACTTAAGGTCCTCTTAACAATAATGTGAATGGATGATTCTTTAGTGTTTTAAAGATGGAAAAGTGTTGGAAGCATTAGGAAGATGGTTCCTATTTGATAACAACTCTTTCCACGATTGAGGTCGAACCGTCATGATTGTGGTCTAACAGGGATATTTATCGCCATTGGTGTACCATGATTGGAGCACCAGAGGCTCAATTCGGGACAGACATTGTGTCTGTCGTAGGATCGCAATTGGGCGACTGGAATTGCGACACCTAAGACCAGTTTCATGTCACCTATTTTAAGTCATCCCGCCCCAAATTTAAACCTATTATCCTTTAATTTCATAAATTCATCTTTAGTGGGCCAGAAATTCATGGATTAATCAAAATCAAGATAATACCTAATTTAAGAACGAAAATTTAGGGGACACAGGCAAATTTAATATCAATGATGGGTTGCCCTCTATCTAGCGACAGATTTTATACTGCGACACGACGTCCATCAAACATAATGTTGGATCTTTGAGCTAAAGTGACCTAAGATACACTCCTTCATCTAGAACATTGATCATAGATACAACATGTATCTCTATTTGTTTCTTTTTGATTTCGCACACATGAAAAGAGACTTCACCATCATGCACTCAAAACATCATTTCTCCGCACTCCATATAAACCTTAGCTCTTTCAATTGCTAAAATTTGTTTCATGAGTATGATTGGTATCTTATGATTGGTATTGCAATCAAGAATAAAAAAAAATTCTGGGGGGATGGACCAATCAACCTTCACCAATATATTATATAACATTCCAACCGGTGTCTTAATTGAGCAATTTTCCTTTAAGAGTCTCATGGTAGTGGGAGAAGGAGCACTCATCATAAGCCTTTCATACACCGCATATAGAATTAAATTGATGCTCTCTCCGATATGACACAATGAACTTTAATAATTCTATGATTCAATGGTTAAAGGGATTGTTAATGCACCATGATATTCCTTTTTCTCCGCCAAGGCATTAATCATAATGGCAATACATCTACGTGTTACATCAATAGGATCACTATCAACAAGCCTCTTCTTCAAAGTCATATTCTTCATTAATTTTGCATACCCCAGGATTCTTTGAATAACATCCAACTATGGAATATTGATTGAAAGATTGCTAAACTTTGCAATAAGGATTTTGAGCTTGGAATTGTCATCTTTATTTTTTAATGTTTGTGGGAAGGGGAGGAAATTTAAATTCGGACAATGGAACACTTTAAGGATTATTACCCATTTTATTTTCACCATCAATGACTTTTCAATTTTTTTCATCATCATCATTCTTTTCCACTATCATTAGTTCCTCAATAATCTCTTCAAAATACTTTGAAGAATAATCACTTGTCCTTTCTGACTTCTTCCTCTTCCCATTCATTTGATCACAAGGGAATTTTGCACAACTTAAAACTATGCACACCAAGATTTCTATTAATTCTCATAACTATGGCCATAACCTGGGCATCATTCTTTAGATTTTCCCTCATATCACTAGGTAGGCCTCCTTTCGTACTATGATTGAGTTGCGTTGAAATTTTCCGCATTTATGATATAAGCCAAATGTGAAATAATCATTTATTTAAGTTGATAAAAGACACTCTTCATCTCCCATACCATACCATTTTGTCGGTACCCTCAAGATGCAGCAAAATTCTAGCAAGCACATACTAGATTTTTAATTTTTTCAGGTATACCAAGATTGATTCTTGTCCTTTATATAATCATGATGAGGCACATATCTATATTCACCTCTCTCCTTATCCCTCAAATCTCAATCTCTACCTCTTTCTTTATCAAGCAAATCATGATCTCAGTCTTAATTATGCCAACCTTGATCCCACCACACCTTTGGTAGGCAAGGTGGGACCCCCTGTATGAGTTGAAAAAACCCTTCTTTCTTTGTTCTGTACCTTAGCTTCTTACTCATAATTTTTTTTACAACTTAAGGGGTCGATATTTATAGATTTTGTAGGTACTCCCATCATGTGTTTAGTTAGGAGATCCAATTGGGCCATCACATTGGCCATATTTTTATCTATTTCTTTGTCCTTCTTTCTTTTCTATTTGTTAACATAAAATATTGCAGGAGAACTTATGGGCACTTTGGAGTCCCAGCTGTGCCATCACCAATTTTACTTAGTGACTTGCTCAAGAAGATTTGTCGCATCACCATATGACAATGACAACTGCAAAGGAGAAGCTCCCGATGCATTGTCCACCACCATTTTATTTAGTTGGTTCGATGCCCTATACAATATTTTGAGAAGCATCTTCTGCGGGTCTTCACGGTTAGGGAATTACATCAACTAATAATTTAAGTGTTGCTACAACTCATATGAGGGCTCAACACTAGGTTGACAAAAATTTGTTATTTTGTCTCTTAGTTGTACCATTTTATATAGGGAAAATTTCAATCCCAAAAGGACTCCCCCAAGATGTAATAGAGCTGACATGTAGAGATCTCAACCACAAAACTACCTCCCCCATCAATGAGAAGGGAAAAAGACTTAACCAAATAAAATCTTGAGTAATATGGGTAAAATAAAATGGGGCACACACCTCAATGAAGTTTTTCACATGTAGGTTTCCATCGTTTTGTGCTTGAATCCCAAATAAATATTTCATTTGTAACATATGGAGCATTACACTCATGAAATGGAATACCCCATTTCCCTCGGTAGGTGGGATACAGATTGCACTCGTAAATAAAAGCACTACGAGTAAGCCACGTTCACTAGCAAAACTGAAATAGAGAAAGCTAAGCTTTATTCCCCGACTAGCTCGAATTAGCAATTGAGTGTAAAGTAGTTTTTGGTACCTATGTGTGTTTAAAGTTAACTATGTATTATCCCTTAATACGAATCTAAATAAATACATAAAAGTAAATTGGGTGTTTGAATTTTTAATTTTGTTGAACACAATCACAAAATCACACTAAGAGGAGTTTGAACAATTGAAAGGTTATCAAATTAAGAGAGATCTCTGGGATATGTTCTCATACGAAGTGTTTATGCACGGGTAGTGAAGACATAGTCCAATTTTAGCCAAGGGTTATAGGTAGGCAAGATTTAGGGTCTTAATGTCAACCATACTATAAAATACTAAATTTCACTCATGGATTCTTTCGTATAACTCATGAGCGTACCAAACTTACCAATCCCATACCTCAACCTAGCATCCTTATTTCTATGATGAAACTATTAAAGATAGCTATTTTAGATAACATCCTTATATCGAAGATAAAGCTACGGAGGAAGCTAAATCAAATAGTTGTTTACTATTGCTCTTCATCCACATCCCTCTTTACTAGAGGATTTAGGATCCAAAACAATTGCCATTCTCACCCACAATTATCATTTCAAACATAGAGAAATAGCATAACCCAAAAACAATTACCAATCATTTGTACTAACAATCAACACTCATACATTATATACACCTAATAAAACATAACCCCATGACATGAATTCAGCACCTGATGAATTTAAAGAAAGAGAACATACCAAAAGTTTCATTAACTTCATACATTGAAGAGTAAAAAAAGAGTAAATCCAATCTTCAAATTAAATAAAAAAATAAAATCTCCTTTGAAATTAATACCACAAATTGTTTATTGACTCCCAAAAAAATTCTACTAGGTCATAAAAGATAGAAATTGTGAATGGGTTAAACCCCCTTAAAACTAGGGATTCATCTCGATGAAATTCCAAGTCTTCCCTTGAACTTTTCTACTCTATGATGATCGGCTTCTCCTGATTATGATCGCCATACAACAATTGTGGTAGTCCTCTCGCGATAACCCTTCAGTTGAATTGTTGTCTTGTTGTGATTGTGACCCTCAAGATGCGATCGTGAAATATGAGGGTCGACTCCTCGGCCGGAATTTCAACATTTGTTTCTTTTGATCTCATTTTATCTAGTATAGCTTTATGTTAACCTATTGTCATCAAGTTTCCTACAATATCACCAACACATAAAATTAGTGCATTTTAATATATGATTAGCCTAACATGCACAATTATTTCATCATAGTGTGCTCAAATTTGGATGTAAATGAGTGGCAAATTTTCCACTTATCATGGGTTTGAAGCTTAAAAACTTGTGCTTTCACATTACCCCCTTAGGTTCATTCATCACCGAATGAAGATTTAGGGCACCATTAGCACAATGAAAGACAAGATTCAAACATAATCGAAAGACAAATTTGAAATGCAATAAGATGGGAAATGAAGTTCGTACCTTAAGTACTTTCATCCAACATATGGAATAGGAATAGGTACTTCATTCTCATATCTTCCTTATCTTTCCAAGTAACTTCATCCACCAATTGATTTCTTCAAATCACCTTTGAACTTTCCTAAACAATATCTCAACAGTGACTTCCTCGTAAGGCAAAGAGATCGAAATACCAAATACTCAATAGGCACTATGAATGAAAGGTCACCCATACACTTTTTCATCATAGACACATTGAAAATATGATAAATAGAGGTCAAACTCACTGGAAAATCCAATTCATAAGGGACTTTCCTAATTCTTCTCTCAATATGTTAATGACCAATGTAATGGGAACTGAGCTTCCCCTTTCTCCAAACTATCATGAAACCTTTCACAGGAGAAACCTTTATGAATATCCAGCTACTAACCATAAACTCCAGCTCGCTTCACCTCACATTCAGATCAGACTTCTTGCGACTTTGAGCAATTTTAAGTCTTTCTATAATCACCTTCACCTTCTTCATAGACTGGTGAACCAAGTCCAGACCAAAAAACCTAGTCTCACCATCCTCAAACCATCCAGTAGGAGACCTATACCTTTTACCATAAAAAAACTCAAAAGGGGAGATCTGAATGCTAAGTGATAACTTTTATGGAAAGAAAACTAAGTAAGAGGCAAATGTTGAACCCAACTACCTTTAAAATCAATCACATAGGAACTAACAATAGCCTCCAAGGTTTTAAAGGTAAGATCTGCTTGTATGTTCATTTGAGGTAGAAAGATGTTATAAGGTTCACTTGGGTACCGTAACTATTCTGAAATAAATGCCAAAAGATTGATGAAAACTACACACCACGATCTAAAATAATGGACACCAATTCTTTAGGTAGTTTAATTATCTCCTGAATGAAAAAATATAATAATCCTCTTCTATGTAGTTAGTCCTTTAAAGGAAGAAGTGAGAAAACTTAGACATTGTATCCACAATGATCCTAAAAGAATCATATTTAGTGTGAGACCGCAGAAGAACTATAACAAAGTATGTATTAATTATCTCCCATATCAACATGGGTAACTGTGTCTCTTGAGACATGCCTCCCTACCTCAAATGCTCTACCTTGTCTTGCTAATAAACCATATATTTAGCAAAAAAAAAATTTCATATATCTCTTCATATTATTACACCAAGATATTTCCTTCAAATCATGATACATCTTAGTCAAAACTAGATGAACTGTATATCTAGACTCATGAGCCTTAGTGAAAATCCTTTCCCGTTACCCATTAACATCAGGAACACACAACCTTCTTTGATACCTCATTATAATATCTCTCCCAATCGCAAATTCTATTACCATATGCTGACCCACATTATCCTTAATCTACAAATGTATGAAATCCAAATTCTTCTTCTCCTTCAACTCAGGGCCTAGTGATGATTTGACCACTTTTTGAACTATTACTCCCCATCCTCAAAGTCAAAGAGAAGGACTCCCAAGTTAGCTTACTTGTGAATATCCTTCACCAACCCTCTTTTCTCCCCGTCCATAAGAGATAACTTCCCTATAGACAACCTATTAAAAACATCAACAACAACATTAGCTTTGCCTTGATGGTTGTAAAGGATAATGTCATAATCAATAGGTAATTTGAGCCACCACCTGTACTTAAGACTCAATTCCTTTTGCATAAAAACAAACTGCCAGCTGTTATGGTCAAAATAAATGTCCACATGTACCCCATACAGATAACGTAACAAAATCTTCAAGGCAAAGACCATAACATCCAACTCTAGATTTTGAGTTATGTGTACTTGTCAAAAACCTTATGCTTCCTTGAAGAATAGGACACAACCTTTCCATATTGGATCCATACACAATACAGTCCCACACCGGATATATCTGAATACGCAACAAGCCTATCAATACCCTCGAGATGGGTCAAAACTGGTGCAGAAATCAAATTATCCTTCAACTTCACAAAGTTGATCTCACAAGCATCAGACCACTAAAACATAACCTTTTATGAGTTAACTTCATTAGCGAAACAACAATAGATGAAAAATCCAAACAAATAATGTATAACACTTAGCTTAGCCTAAGAAGCTCCTATTGTTAGTTGTAGTCGTGGGTTGAGGCCACTTCTTAACTACCTGAACATTTAGTTTATCTACTGATATCCAATCTCTAGAAACAACATGCTTATAAAAGGTTACAATAATTAGAAAAAATCAATATTTAGTAGACTTTGCATCTAATTTCTTATCCTTATGAGTCTGTAACACAATTCGAAGGTGACTCGTATAATCGTCTTATCTCATAGAATATACCAGGATAACATCAATGAAGAATATAATAAAAAATTCCAAAAACTGCCTAAATACTCTATTCATAAGATACATGGAAGCAGTTAAAGAATTAGTCAACCCAAATAACATTACCAAGAATGCATAATGGTTGTATCGGGTTCGGAAAGTAGTCCTTTGAATGTCAAACTCTCTAATTTTCAGTTGATGATAGACCAAATAAAGATAAATATTATAGAAACACCGAGCACCCTGAAGCTGATCGAATAGGTCATCTATCCAAGGAAGATGATACTTATTCTTCAATATAACATTATTTAGTTGACTCTAGTCAATAAACACCTATAGAGACCCATCTTTCTATAACATGAATTGTATAGGAGCACCTCACAGAGAAATACTAGGATAGATAAAACCCTTATCAAGAAGATTCTTTAACTACCAATTTACCTCCTTTAGTTCAGTCGGAGCCATCCTATAAGGAGGAATGGAAATGGGATGGGTATCGGGTAGAAGATCAATCCCAAAATCTATTTCCCTATCGGTAGGAATTGTAGGAACATCATTGGGAAAACTTTTAAAAATCTCATTAATTACAAGGAAAAATTGCAAGAAGGGACTCTTAGAACTAAAATCCTTAACCAAAACTAGATGATACAAAAATCCTTTGAAAATCAATTTATGAGCTTTATGATGGAAAATAAAATTCCCTTTAAGGACTAAGGAACTCCGTTGTAATTTGACCAACAGCTCATTAGGAAAATGGAAACTGACCATTCGAGTCCAAGATTTAAGATAAGTATAGTACGAATAAAGCTAATCCATCACGCTGATTACATAAAAATATACCATGCCGAGTTTTATCGAATCCACAAATGTCTACCTATGATGAATGGACACCTTGAAACCCTTAGATATTTTTCTAAGAATAATAGAATCACCTACTAGAGTAGACACTAAAAAAGGGTAAAAAATATTTTCAGTACAAAAATCAAAGTGTACAGCTACGTACAGGGTCATGTAAGATAGGGTAGAAATCAGATCAAACAGACTATAAATATTACGAGAACGAAGTTCTAGCATATAAGTGACAACAATTGGAGATGCCTCAGATTCCTGATGAGTAGCAAGTGCATAGAGATGATTTCGTCTAGTGCTTGTACCCGAAGTAGTGCCTTCAAGTGAAGGAGCCAAGGATGTGGCGACCAAAACCTTATTAGCTCTTTTGGCAAAATTAGCTACTGGATAATTGTTATACATATGGATAGGCTAACCACAATTAAAACATAAGTTCCTCCCATCCATGTTAATAACTAGGTTGAAGCTACTCACTAAATTGGTAAAGATGATAAGGTGGGGATGATTGAGCTTAACCAACCTAAGACTCCGCTCTCTGTGCCATAGGACCACTTCTATTCTAAAAATAATGATCACTCAAAGTATTAGGATAAAAACACTACCCGACGAATAAGAACTTTCTAAATTCTTCTTCTTGGCCCAATGTCTACTATCTCTCCTACTATTATGTTAATGTACACCCTCCTCTAAATAGCTAAACTTTTTGTCTCTATCTCTCCCATCTCTAACTTCTTTTGTTTCTCATCCTACACCTGTTGTATATAAATCACCTACCTCGAGATCTCTATGTAATTGTTTAACATTGTAGCCTTGCATTCCAATGCCAACTCATGAAACAACTCAGATGAAATTAATTAGACTCTAACTCTGGAGTAGAACGAGACAAATTTTTGAACTTCAGAGAATACTCATTAATACACATATTATCTTGCTTCAATTTCAATAACTCTTCAGCCTTAGCCTCCATCAACAACTGAGGAAAGAAATGATAAGAAAAGTATATGAAAACACATCCCACACTGCCTTCTCAGCATCATCACCTCTCATTAATTCTCATTCTTTATACCACTTGGTAATCCACATACCTCAAATGATAAGTATTAAAATCCACACCCTCAAAATCAGTATTATGAATAACCCCTAAAATCTTCTACATCTCATCAATAAATCCTTAAGGATCCTCCTTAACCTTAGAGCCTATTAAGGTCAGGGGATTCATCCTAATAAATTGTTCACCTAACTGAACATATCTAAATTAACAACAGGACCAATATGCTCAGACCGACAAGACAACGATGACACTAATTCAACAAACCTATGGATAGACATAAAAAAATCGGTATTAGAGATGTCTCCTAAGGTGATTGAGCATAAGTATCACCAGCTCGAGAATCCAGAGAATGACTAGTAGGGACAGATAGAATATCATGTTCAATAGTACAATCAGGAGTAGGGACCATAGAACAGATCTGCATTCCAAATGGCATGAATTCCTTCCACATTATCTCGAGGAAGACTAGTAGGGATAAATGGAACCTCATGTTGAGTAGTACAATTAGGAGCAGGGATACTATTCTGGGTCTACAATCCATAAATAGGGTGAGTTCCCTCAATATTTTCCCCATGTGGGATAGAGAGTCAAACATAATTTCTACGTGTGTCCTATCTTTTTGGAAGCACGATTTAAAATACGAGTAAGGCAGGAGTTAGAGAAGTTTCATAGCCACTAGATACTATATCATAAAATAGAACACATGAAAAGGAAACATTACTAAAGGCCTTGTTGCCTCCCCCTTAAATGTATGGAGTACTACACACCCATAAAAAGGACACTATTCAACATGGCTTTATGGACGCCAAACGACCCTAAAGAATTCTCAGATACCAAGCCCAAGCCAAACAAGGGCATAATAATGATGGGTATCTCAAAACCATCATGTCCTGGAGACCACCCCTTAAATTAACATCTAGAACATAATTAAAGAATATACTGGAAAACAAAAAAAAATAATCATAAGAAGAATAGGTAAACTAAATAAGAATTAAGTGTCAAACTAAAAAACTAACCCATACTTGTCCACAAAATCCATTAAACTAGGATGCCAAACTAGGTCGGGACTTGCCCCCGACTATTGCAAACGAAACTCACAATTCCTAAAATGTAAGAAAATCTATTAAAATGGTAGTGCTTTATGAAAGGTGGAGGCTTATCACTTCACAAAAACTCAACCATGACACAATACCACCTAATGCTGCAGAGGAGTAACAAAAAGCCCACAGATCCTACATCATGAAAGGATGTAGCATCCAGGGACAGTCAGTGGGATAAGTAATGCTATGTAACTCAGGGAAAGTGAATAAATAATGCCATAGCCAAAAACTAGTCAAAACCATAAAAATAACAATGATATTTAAATATATAGGATATCAGGATAGGGACAAGAATCATGATCATGATAGGTTAAACCATTATCCTGAATTGGTATCTAGCTCTATCCTAAAGGTACCCATGGGCTATATAGGTTCAGCTTGAAACGACCCAAACTAAGGCCTTGTCATAATGGGCATCTTAAGTCCAACCGACGTCAAAGACTACCCTCAATACCAAACCAAACCAACTAGAATAAATACTATGTCGGATGAAGTCTGAACATATGACAAGATAAGATATTATTACAATTCCAGACTTTGGAGAGGTCAATAACTGCGACCAACCAAATCATGTCCAACAATCTAACACCAACTAACAACCATAACCAAAAAATAAAAAAATTAAGTTCCTATCTATATCATAATATAAAAGGATGGAATAAACATAAATTCAATCAAAAAGTATCAGCCCCAATGTAAATGCCAATACAAAGGCTGACGCAACTATCGTCACCGCCCATTCCAGCTAATAGTAGTTCCATAAAGCCTCTAACATAAAGTAAAACAATACCTGGTTGGGACATGCCTCCAACCATAGCTAAAACCAAAATCCATGAAATAACCAAAGTATGAAAAGATGTTCATTATATAAAATGGAGCCTTCCAGAGTATGAAAGCTCACCACTTAAATCTAATAGCTACACCTGAATCCAATCACTATGCAAGAGGAATAGAATAGCCGATTCCTGCATTGGGTAGGGATACAGCAGCCCAAAGATAGGTTAACGCAAACAAATGCTTAGGATAACAATAAAGGAATGCCAACCTTTAAAATAAAACAAACTACCATATGCACACATATCTACACATATATGCATATATAATCAATGTTGGGAAAGCAAACCTAGTTTAGCATGTATTTAAACCATTAACCTGGGTATGTGTAGCTTAATTATCCTATAACCACCCATAGGTTGTATGGGTCTAGTGTAACCCTCCGAGCGAGCCTTGATGCATGTGGCTGCACTAACCGGAGATACCATAAGAGTAGGGGATTCCCAGGTATCCTTCGATCTTTATGATACATATATACACGTGTAACTTATAAGATTCACATTTACCCCATATGGTAATCATGAAAAATCCTTATATCGGTAAATATGAGTTTTAAGAGTCCATCAGTTAGAATAACACCTTCATATTTAGCTATCACAACCCGCCATTATTGCCAAACTAAAATCATTACCACATACCAAGGCCACTAATCTAATCAATATTAACCAACACTACTAGTAGTGGTATTATTATACCAACTATATCTTACAAGAAATGTCCTTAGCCAAAGTTTTAGTGGGGGGATTCCCATTTAAAGATAGATTACATTATTTAGTTGCTTGGGGGATTCCCATGTACCCCACAACTATGTTCATTACTTTGTCTGCTTGGGGGACTCCCTTATATCATGCAAGGCTTTAAATTAAAATAAGAGTAACCACTAAGACCTTACCATTTAGCCATTGAAAGACATTTAGAACATTTATACCAGTAGGGTTCTATTACAAAGTGATAGAATGCAATAGTTTTCATTAAAAGTCCAACAATATAGTTAAAGCATTGTGATAGGTATTTTGTCAAACATGATGAGGGAATAGTGTTTCTAAAACTGAAACCAATAACCACTTAACCATTCCAATGCAGCTAAGTGTTCAAACCATCATGATAATATGACAATCACAAGTAAAACTCCATGGGAAAACCATAAGTAACAAATACAATCAAAAGCCTCAACAAATATTTGAAAACCCAAAACCAAACAACAATTAAGTCATGAAAACAATTCATAAAACATTCCTTGAGTTGGAACTAACAATGAGGGGGGAGTAACTATCCTTAGATTATGAATATGATGGAGTGAAATAACTTGCACAAGCCCTAAATTGATTTCTTGATGAAACCCTAACCTTCATTTACCAAAGAACCTTAGAGATAAATTGAGAGAGTTGCTAAGAGATTAAGTAATTGCAAATAGGTTAAATAAAGCCCTAGAATATGTGTTATGTCATGGGGTCCCAAGGAGTTATAAAGGGAATTTCCAGATTCCCCTAAAGTAAATTGTATAAAACCCCATAGGTGGGTACGACTCCACCGTATCATCAATACCCCCAAACTTGTACCCTGGTCCCCCATACTACCAAACATACGACCCCTCATGCCCAAGTCATACCCTTTGGTATGATTAATAACCTATAATCTATAACTAAAATATAATTTTATCAAGAACATGTTGATAAACATACCAATTATCACCATATGACTCATTCCCAAATACATAACCAATATATTGTCCACTAATGCCATTGGCAGAAAACTCTTTGCACCACATTGTTTAAGGTATGAGTAGGACCCCCCTTAAAAAGTATCACAACATATGACTAGTACCCCTAGTCGTATGAAATCCAAATTGTTAAAACACATAGTAAATTTCTAAGGATCGAAAAACCCAGGGTCTTTCAGTCGCCCCCACTTGGATCATTCATCCCCAAATGAACAGAGAAGGTAGTACAAATATGATTTATACACCAACATAACCATTCTAACCTTTAACTTAGTTAAAAAACAAAGATTTAAGAAAATCAACCTTCTCTTAACCATGAAAGGAATTAAAGATATGATCAGGAACACATACATTTTTCATGAATATCTAGAGTAGAAACTAAGTCCAGATACTTGGACTTTATTTTCTCTTCCGCATCCTAAGTAGCCTATTCTACCTTGTGGTTTTGCTATAGAACTTTAATCAAGGACACATCCTTAGTCCTCAACTGTCGAACTTGCCGATAAAAGATCTTAATCAAGATCTCTTCATAAGAAAGAGAATCTAAGAAACCCAAACATTCAAAAGGTAAAAATGATGAGTGTTCACTTATACACTTCAACCACATAGAGACATGGAACACCGGATAAATAGAGCTTAAATTAGAAGGCAACTTAAATTCATAAGTAATATTACAAATCCTCTTTACAACCACATAAGGTCTAATATACTGGGCACTGAGCTTCGCCTTCTTGCCAAAACACATTACTACCTTCATAAAAGATACAGCTAGGAAATATCTATCCCAAACATCAAACTCTAAATCTCTACGCCTTACAACTGGATAGGACCTTTGGTGACTCTGGGCAGCCTTAAGCATATACCAAATAACCTTCACCTTTTCCATAGCCTGATAAACTATGTTTGGTCTGAACATATCTGCCTCACCAACCTCAAACTACCAAATGAGAGATATACACCTCCTACCATAAAATTCCTTGAAAGGGGCCATTCTAATACTATAATGATAACTATTATTGTCAGCAAACTTTACAAGAGGTATATGCTCAACCCAGCTACCACTATATTCAATCACACATACACGAAGAATATCTTCCAATGTCTGAATTTTCCTTTCTGCTTGCCCATCCATATGTGGGTGAAATATAGTACATAGACTAACCTTAGTCCCAACACCTTTTGAAATGACTGCCAAAAGTAAGATGAAAAATGCATACCACGATCAAAGATAATCAAAATAGGTACCCCTTAAAGGCTCACAATCTTATGAAGATACAACCTTGCACAATCCTCATCCAAGAAGTAAGTCATCAATGGTAAGTAGTGTTTATACTTTTTCATCCTTTCCACAATGACCCAAATCAAATCCAACTGATTTCGAGACAAAGGAAGACTAGTAATGAAATCCATGTTGACCACTTCCCATTTCTATTTTGGCAATTCAATTTCTTGATACAACCCTCTGGGACTTATTTGCTCAAATTTCACTTATTGACACACTAAATACTTGGCAACAAAATTAGCTACATCCTTCTTCATAGCATTTAACCAATACATCTCCTTGAGATCATGATACATCTTTATCGAATTGGGATGAACAATGTAACTCGATTTAGGCACCTTAACCAATATCCTTTCACGTGAACCATCAATGTCTGAAACACATAACTGTCTTTGGGACCACAAAGTACTGTCAACGCTAATCTCAAATACTGTTACCTTTTGCTGACCTATATCACCCTTATTTTAATTAATATAGGATCTAGAATATTTTTCTCTTTGATCATTGCACCAAGAGACGACCACACTACTTCCTGTACTATCACATAATCATCCTTGAAGTCTAGAAGAGGAAACCCATGATTAGCCAAGTGGTGAATATCTTTCTCCAACAGCCTCTTTTCCTTCTCAACATGAGCTAAACTCTCTATGAACAACCTAGTAAGAGCATCAACAACGGTATTATCTTTACCTAGGCGTTAGTGAAGACTCTTATCATTGTCCTTGAGAAGCTCAAGACATCTCCTTGGATTGACATTAAGCTCCTTCTAAGTGAACACATATTGTAGACTTTTATAATCTAAGAAGATATCCGCATGCACTTCATACAAATAAGAAAACCAAATCTTCAATGCAAACACCACTCCTAAAAAATCCAAATCATGAGTAGGATAATTCCTCTCATGCACCACCAACTGCCAGGAAGATTAGGCTAACAACATACCATGTAACTTCAAAGCACAAACAAATCCTACCTAGGATGCATTAAAATAAACCATAAACCCCTTATTGACTTAAGGCAATATCAAATCAGGAGCAATAGTTAGCTTATCCTCCAGCTTCTAAAAATATCCCTCTAAATCATCCGACTGTAAAAAAATTCTTTTCACTGAGTCAACTAGTCATAGGGGCATCTATAAAAGAAAAGCTCTCCACAAAACTCCTCTAATATCCAGGCAGGCCCAACAAGCTTTGAATATCAGTTTGAGTCATGGGTTTAGACCACTTCTTAACCACCATAACCTTTTGTGGATCAACCTAATCCCTAAAGTAGAAATTATATGACTTAGAAAAGTGACAATATTCGACCAGAACTCATATTTCAAGAACTTAGAAGACAATTGTTATTCACTCAAGGTATGCAACACCCTATAGAGTTGATTGGAATGATCCACCTCACTCTGAAAATACACCCGGATGTCATTTATAAACATAATGACAAACAAATCCAAAAATTGTTAGAAAACCTTATTCATCAAATCCATAAATGTTGTTAGAGCATTGTTCAACCCAAATAACATCACTAAGAACACAAAGTGCCTATATTGGGTAGTGAATGTTATCTTATAAATGTCCACCTTTCTAATCTTAAGCTTATTATATGCAGATCTATGATGAATTTTGGAGAAGAACTTAGCACCTTGCACCTTATCAAACAAATCATCTATCTTTGGAAGAGGATACATTTTCATACATGGTCAATGCTTATGTCACGACCCGAGCCTAGGACCTAGCCGTGACGAGCATCCCGAACCATGAAGGCCCGAAACACCCATTCTCCATCTAGTTATCATGCACAACATTTGTAATCATAATAAAATACGGAATTGAAACTGAGTACGGAATACAGGGTCAAGTTCTGCAACATTTCTAAATAATATTATCTGACATCAGTCTGCGAAATCTCTACTAAGAACACAAACATCTATCTGAAAAGAAACTGGGACAAGGGCCCCAGTAAACCAAAAACATAATAACTAAGATAATGTCTGACATAATTAGGCCTTCCAAATAATAGAAGGCTCACCACTGCGAGATCAAGTCTGCAAATCCGAGAATGTCTACTGAGTAGCTGGACCCCTAGACTGTGCCTCAGGACCTGGAAGAGGAGGGGGGGTCAGCACAAAAGTACTGGCACGCGAAGCAATCCATAAATAGTATAACGGAACATACATGTATATATATATATATATATTAAGTGGAAGCAATTTTTCATCAAGACATCATGTATAAAACGATTTCCGAAAAATACATGGGTACTTTCTGAAAACATGTAACCTGCCTGTTCATTTCAAATCAAGATTTGTGTTTTACTTCTGAGTTAGGTGGTATTCCCCTACAAGTTTGATATTCCACGGGCTATATGGAATCCGCCATTGACTCGGCGGGGAAGCCCCCAACCCAAGTGTGCCGCAAGGGTTGGAGTGTCTGAGTCTGATACGACACAGGACATTTAAGTCAGCGCATAATAGTATACCCGGGTCGACAAACCACGGTTTTAGGCAATGAGCCGCTTGAACTCAAGCCCTCTTCGGGGAACCACCTAACATCTCTGTATGCCCATTTTTAACCTTTTCTGTACATACAATATTCTGAATGTCTAAAATCATGAAAGTTTGAAATGACTGTTAGTCTGAGTCTGATATGGCGTTAGTATGAATTGGTATCATTATACCAAGACATTGCAAGTCATGATTTTTCTGAGCCATAATGCATTAAGCAAGAGCTTTCATTCAAAACATAGTTTAGACCACCAAAACTTGTAACTGATGTAAAGGATTTCATATTCCGAAACATAAAGTTCAATTCATGCAGAAATTTCATCAAACACCTGGTGGTCAAATGTCTTTAGCAAGCTCATGTATTCAAAATTGAAACACATTCATTCATATATGTATATAAACTGTCAAATCACTTTGGAGATGGTCAAAAGACCAAAACAATGATGTTAAAACATCTTATACATAAATATATATACATAATTTAAAACCCCATTCTAAAACATGATTTTTTTCTATGCCTATAAGAATTTAGGAAAAGTCCCGCGTACCTCTATTTACAAGGATAATAGATGTTTCTTGAAGCTTGCGGATTGGTGATTCCGAATATGTAATTATCTTCGAAAACCTACGGTCGAATCTTGAACTATTTGCGTTTTTATTTTGAAACCCTAAGGAGAATTCTTAGGCAATTTTGGAAAAGTATGTGTATTATGGTGTTTGAGGGATTAAATCCCGTGTTGGCTGTATATATAGGGGTGGAGGATGACCAAAATACCCCTAAGGAACAATTAAGGTCAAATCTGTCCCTCAGTTGACAGTTTGATAGGCTGGAGTAAATCGATTATAACATTTTACTCATATATTCAAATTGGATGAAACTAACTTCATTTTAAAGAGGACTCAAATAGCTTTCGTTTTATATATTATACCTCACACAGTTCATTATATACAGGGAGTTATGATCATTTGAAATTGACCCAGAAATACTAAGAACTGGGCAATAGGCTATGCGTTTTGCTACTGTTTTGAAATCCAAACGCAGCCTTATGCATTCCGAAAAATTTCAAAACTTATCCGAGATGTACTATGAGCTTTCCCGATCGTAACGCAACTTGAAAATCTAAAAACGAATATCGAAAAGGTTGAAAAGTTGTATCCCGAAGATTGCCAGCTAAAATGACACTAAGCCCTCATGACACTCAAAACAAATTTCAAGTTTTTAAGTCTAAGGGCACTCTATTAAAGGCTAATCCATGAACGACTTTTACGGGGTGTTACAGCATATTAGAAAGGAAAATTCCTTTTTACACATGAATAATACTAGTGCACCACACGGGGATACATAAGGATGAATGAAACCCTTACTAAGATATCCTTAAGTTTATCCTTAAGCTCTTTCAACTAAGACGGAGCCATCCTATAAGGAGGAATCAATATTTGATGAGTGTCTAAAACCAAGTGAATTCTAAACTCAATCTCCCTATATTGAGGAACAACGGGGAGGTCATTAGGAAATACCTCAAGAAATTCATTAACCACTGGAACCGATTATAATGATGAACCTATCTGGTTGGAATATTTAACCCAAACAAAAACATAGGGACACCCTTTAGAAATAAACCTTCGAGCACTAGTATATAATATAAACCTTTCCTTTACGAGATAAGGAACAACCCTCCTACTTAATAATCGATTCACTATGGAACCTAAAGAAAACCATATGGGTTCTACAATTTAAGTATGTGTAGCATGAATTTAGCTAATCCATACCTAGAATAACATCAAAATCCACCATATCAAATTCATTCAAAACCATCAAAGTGTCCTTATTACCAAAAGATACCACACACCCCCTATAGACTCTTCTACCAACAACAGAGTCACCTACCTAGGTAGAAATATTAAAAGGATCTGAAATATCCCTCGGATCAAAACCAAAATACACAGTCACATATGGAGTCACACAATAAAGTATGGACCCCGAATCAAGCAAAAAATACATATTACGAGAAAATAGTGGCAATATACCAATCAAGACATTAGGTGATGCCTCGAACTCCTTGCAAGTAGAAATATCATATAACCTATTCCCACATGTGTTGGTACCTAAAGTAGAAACAAATGCAGAAACAACACCCTTTTATACAAAAGTAGAAGAAAAATAATCTAGAACATTATTTCATTCTAAAGCAACCTTACCTATCATAAAATTTCTAATAATATGGCTTGACTGACCATATTTAAAGCACCTGTATCTCCCCTCATCTCAAAAATCAGATGAAACTGACCAAAAAACCTAAAAAAAAAGATAGGGTAAAGTAGACTATGCCCCACTAGACTGAGATTTTTCACCCTATGCCCTGAAGTTATCGCCACCTTGTTAACGCCTTTAACCAGACAACTTTAGGTAAGGAGAAGTAGCTCTAGATAAAGAACCCAAACTCCTCTACTTCTTGTAACCCCCATCCCTACCACTTAGTTTTTGACCACCTTTCATAGAGAACCAAAACCTCTTACCCTGCCTTTCCCCTATTAGTCTTCTATATTTATGTTTTATGTTTTAATAATGACAAACTAATAATTGAACTTTGCAGGATATTAATGATCCTTAATGATGAAGGAGATCTCATACAAAGGATATTGCATATCTTAAATCATGGAGGATATCTCGCGGGGCAAGGAATATTCTCTCAAAGAATATTATGCTAAATATGGAGCCACATCATAGATATTGAAGATCACCAATGATGGAAAGATATCTCACATAAAGGACATTAAATATCTCAAATCACAGGTGTATATCTCATACAAGGAAAGAAATATTCTATCAAATATCATGCTAAATATATAGCCACATCAAAAGTAGGATATTAATTGACAAGGCAACAAAAATCATATCAACTGAAGATCCAAATAGATAAGGAAACTGGACACACCTCATTAAAATATCAAAGGAGATAAAATATCTTACTTGTTACATGGACATATCAGATATGGTCATGTATAGATATGAGAAAGTAAAATTGCAAAAATTATAGATTTATCTAATATGGACGTACCATAAGGTGTAAACTCCCTCAATTAAGAAATCAATTCAAATCCTTGATAGCAAAGAAATTTTTTGGGTTTCATGAGAAAGAATAGCAGCTGAAGACTATGAAAGAAGATGACTGAAGATAGACACGGGTTATGCAACTTCAAGAAGAAACTTCAAAGTGTCTCAATCTTAGTCTAAAATGGCTTTATAACTATAGTTTACAATTGTTATATAAATAGTAGGATTGAGTCAACATTGTAACATCAAATAAAGTCGTGTCATAAGATTTGAAAAGAAAAATAAGTCTTTAGAACTTGTTTCCTACCATTGTACTAGAACAAAATTTTCAACAATCTAAAGGAAATTTGAAACCCATGGAGAATGGACGTAGACACTGGATTGGTGTGCTGAACAAGGATAAATCTTTGTGTTGTTTATTTTATAGTTTATTATATATTTGCTTAACTTATTAAGTTTAATCTGTTTGTAAAGTATTTTTGATATGCATGTGATTCGACTGTGAGAAGTCAGGAGTAGACTCACAGAAGAAAATTTCAATTCATCTTCCCCCTCTTGAATTTCAATAAGTGTCAGAGTAGGTCTCACTAACTGCATTGCTTAACTGCAAGTGAGCAAAGGTAAAATGGCCAATTATCAAATTCTTGGTGCTTTTATTCTTGATGGTAACTTCTCCACAAGACCACCATACTTTATTGGACAACATTACTTTTGCTAGAGAAACAGGTTCAGAATCTTTGTACAATCAAAAGACTTCCAAGCCTAGGTTGTCATCAAGAAGGGCCCAAAGCTAATTTCAGGACACAAGGTGAAGTAAAAGGACAAAGACAAAGAATCCAAAAGTTCCAACATAGATGACCTTGAAAGCTTTGAGGTCAATAAAGAACAGTAATAGGTAATTCAATCTAATGCACGTACTATATGATTACTTTTATGTGTAGTTAGCGGGGAAGAATATGACAAGATATCAAATTCTAAAACCCCAAAAGAAATATGGAATAAATTGGAGGAAACCTATGAAGGAACCTCCAAGGTCAAGAAGTTAAAGATTATTTCCCTGGTCAATAAATATGAGTTGCCATGATAGAAGAGAATGATAACATTAAAACAATATTCACTAGATTCAGTAAGATCGTGTACAAATAGAAATCACTGGGGATGATCTATCCATATAGCCTGCAAGTCCAGAAGCTGGTCATAAGTCGCCCAAAGATTTAGGAAACCATGTTTGCCATTTTGGAATACGGAGATCTACACAACATGGCATATGACATACTACGATGGAACCTCATTACATATGAACATAATTATATATACAGGTACCATAAAGAATAATAAAAGAAACTAGTAGTCTTCAATAGAGCGTCAACTAAAGAAGAGTACATTATGGAAGACATTAATAGTGAAGGAATAGCCCTCAATAATTTTGGGGTAAGGCAGATCACGAGGCAGAGACAACAAAGCCCCCGATGACCCAAAATTAATGACTCCACTAGAAACAATGATTGCTATTAGTACTATGGAATCCCTGACCATTTCAAACAAAACTATCATGAACTAAAAAAGGCACATCCAGGAAGAATCAAAATTTTAGAACTTGGAATGATGAAGATAAAACTGAAGAAAATATAAAAGCCCCCAATATGTGCTTCATGGAAAGGGTGAATCCAACGAGGTAACACTAAAAGATTGTCATAATTTTACTACGCTCGAATGTAATTTAAATAAGAAATCTGGTGAGCTTCAACAAGTTATAGATGAATATAACATACTCGCTTATGAGAATAAAAGTTGTGAACCTCGATTTTAATGAAAACACAATGAGGAACGAAGAATGTATCAAATAAAAATTAAGGCGTGTCAAATTGAAGTTGACTTACTTCATGAAGAGCTTAATGATGTTAAAATAAAATTAAACAGTATCAAGAGATCACCAAATCACATTTTTGGGAGATCAAACTCTTATATAAGCAATCCGAGTTCCTCATCAAAATAATTTAAATTAGCAAAGACCTCTTTCTCCTCTCAAGGACCTGTTTATTTTAGTTATAGATAGAAAGGGCACAAATCCTATAGTTATAGGCATAATCCTAAAAGTGTGCTGGTTTGGAAGCATAAAGGAAGCACATCTAACCTGCAAGGACGCAAGACCACTTGGGTACCTAAATAAAATATATCTTATTTTGTAGGAAAATGTCCACAAGAGCTATAAGAAGGGAATGCGGGTCATTGATAGTAGATGATATAGACACATAACTAGAGAGAAAGAAAATTACTCTACTCTAAATAAAATAGATGGAGGATCAGTCAGATTCAGTGATAATACTAGAGGAAATGTCATCGGAGTTAGCTCAATAAAGTTCAGCTCCTGATGTGAAGTTACTCAAGTATATCTATTAGATGACCTCAAACATAACCTGCTCAGCACCAGTCAGTTATGTGACTCCTGATTTAGAGTCTCCTTCAAATATAGAAGTTGCTTAATTAAATACGACAAAAAAGATATCTCTCTCATCGGTGAACGTTTTGATAATATTTATGTTTGAAACATTCTTGATTTTTCTACTTTAACCTGCCTCACTGTGCAAGCTAGTGATATTTAGTTATGGCACAAAAAGCTTGGGCATATGTTTAGGCATATTCTATTTGATGAATCTAATCACCCTACCTTGAGATTGAGTATTGATAAAAAAAAATGGTGAGTGATGCATAATCTAGAGAGAATAGTAGCACAACCTTGAGCCATCACAGGTCAAGTCTAATAGACCCACTCAAGAGTTGGCTCAAATAGTAGAAATAGTCAAACTAACTATTCCAAAAGAGTGGAAAAACTATTATAGTTATCCAAATAAATTTATTATCAAAAATCCTGATGAGAGGATGCAAACAAGAACATCATTGAGAAAGCAAGCGTTTGTTGCCCTTTTATCTCAAATAGAATCAAAAAAGAAACAATGAGGCCCTCAAATATAAATCATAGGTCAAAGAGATGAAGGAAGAATAGGGGAAGTTTAAATGAAATTAAGTTTTGACTCTGGTTGAAGAACCTAAAAATTTCTTAGTAATTGGAACTAGATGGGTCTACATAAATAAATTGAATAAACTAGGTAAGGTTATCAGAAACAAAGCAAGAATTATAGCTTAAGGCTACTCCAAATTAAAAGGTATTAATTAATATGAATCCTTTTCTGTTGTGGCAAGGTTATAATCATTTCAAATTTTATTAGCTTTTGCTGCTTTCAAATGTTTTAAGTTATATTAAATGTACGTCAAAAAAGCCTTCTTAAATGGTTTCATTCATGAGGATGTCTTTGTAAAACAACCCCCTGGATTTGAAAATCTATCTTACGTAAATCAGGTTTTCAAATTATCAAAAACACTCTACAGACTCAAACATGCTCCAAAGGCTTTGTATAAAAAATTAAGTACGTTCTTACTTAATAAAGATTTATAAAGATTTAAAAATTGATTATAACTCTATTTATACAGAAGCTTGAGTCAAATCTTCTTATTGTGAAAATTTACATATATGATATTATTTTGAGTAGTCCTAACATCTTTTTGCATAAGAATTTTTCTAATTTGACGAAAGAAGAATCTGAAATAAGTCTTATGGGAGAGCTCACATTCTTCTTGGGATTACAAATCAAACAAACTCACAAAGGTACCTTCATCAGTCAAGTTAAGTACATAGAGAAACTCATCAAAAGATTAGAATGAAAAAAGGAAAGGCCTATGGAACTCTGATGACTCCATACACAAGTCTGGATTCATACTCGCATGGGAAAGATGTTGATGCAAAGAGTTGACTCCCAAAGAGTCTGATCTGACTACCATTAAACGGATCATCTGATACCTGATAGGAAGTCAAGACTTTGGACTTTTGTATCCTTGTTCTTCCTATTTTAATTTAATTGGATATTCAAAAAATGGCGCTGCTAGTGATAAAATTTATAGAAAAAGCACTAGTGGAACGTGTCAAATTATTAGTCATTGCCCTGAGCTCATGGCACAAAAAGAAGCAAACTTTAGTTACTCTTTAAACAACTGAAGCCAAATTTTATGGACTATGCATCAATTACTTGATTTTAATCTATTCCTATATTGTCTGACAATACCAATGCGGTTAGCTTATATAAATATAATGTGCTTTATTCAAGGGACAATTACATTGATTTAAGCATCATTTTTTGAGATTATGTTGAAAATGGTGACTAAAAGTAACATTTGTTGACTTTGAAAATCAACAGGCAGATATTTTTACAAAACCCCTTCTAGAAGAAATATTTTGTTACCTTAGAAAAGGACTTGGTATTCTCAGCATTAATAAATTATAAGTCTTATTTTTGGACAAAAATCTCTTTTACTTATTCCAATTTTCTCGTCAGTTTTAAACAAAAAATTATTTTTCAAAAGAGAGTCATGTCCCTTGTTTTGGCACGGTTGTAAAATGATTTTGAACACACTATCTGCCACAATGTTTGTTTTCCCTAGAATTTATTAGTTAATACATTAAATTTCTTCTATCTTTCTACTTTGTGGTTCTTTTTTACTATGCCAAAAGGTGGAGAAAGACAGGAACATCAGAAATGTTTGTAAGTCAGGGGAGCAAATTGACTAATACTCAAGAAACTTAAAACTACAGAAGTATTTACAAGTCAGGGGAAGCAACCAAACTACTGTGATAGATAAGGAAGTCAACTGATGTTTATGCTTGTTTGTTATTATCTAAATAGGGGTGATTGTTAGCCTCCTATATTTATGATTTATGTTTTAATAATGAAAAACTAATAAGTGAACTTGGAAGGATATTAAAGGTCCATAATAATGGAAGGATATCTCACACAAAGGATATTGAATATCTTAAATCATGAAGGCTATCACGCAGAAGGCATGGAATATTCTCTGAAGGAATATTATGTTAAATATCGAGCCACATCAAATATATTAAAGATCCTTAAAAATGGAAAGAGCTCTCACGTTAGGGACATTGAAAATCTCAAATCATGGGAGGATATCTCACACAAGGCAAGGAATATTCTCTCAAATATAATGGTTAATATGGAGACACATTAAAAGTAGGGTATGGCTTAATAAGTCACAAAAAATATTGAGTGAAGATCCCAATTGACAAGGCATTTTAACGCACCTCACGACAAGATCAAAGTAGAAGAAAGATCTTACTTCTTGAATGGACATATCTTATATGGACATGTATAGAGGTGAGAAAGGAAAATCACACCAAGTATGGACATATTTGATATGGACATACCATAAGGTGTAAGATCCCTCAATCAAGGAATCAATTCTAATCCTTGAGTGAGAAGAAATAATTTGGGTTTCCTTTTAAATAATAGCAGCCCAAGACAATAAAAAAATATGTCTGAAGACAGAAATGTGTTACACAACTCAAACCAAAAACTTCACTTTGTCTCAATCTTAGTCTAAAAAGGCTTTGTAACTGTGGTTTAAAATTGTTATATAAACAGTAGGATCGACTCAACTTTGTAACATCACCTAAAGTAGTGTCACAAGATCTGAAGAAAAAAATAAGTCCTGAGAACTTTTTTCCTATCATTGAAAATTGATGGGACTCGACGTAGGCAATAGATTAGTTTGCCAAACCAGGATAAATCTTTGTTACGTGCTTAACTATTTAAGTTTATTTGGTTTGTGAATTGTTTTTGATCTGCGGGCGAGTCGACTATGAGAAGTTAGTAGTCGACCCACAGAATAAAATTTCAATTCACCCCTCCTCTTGAATTTCATCTGTTATCTTTTCCTTCTCCACCTGTTGCCTAGGAACAATTAACCTAGAGATATCCATGTCTTTGATCAGCATGCAATCAAACTTTTAAGGATTAACTCATGAGAAAGACCCAAGGAAAACTTCCTCATCTTAGCTCTCATATCAGCCATCCTTTCTGAAGTACAACTAGACTACTGGTGAAACTTTAAGGCATACTCATTAAATGAAATCTTCTTGAGTTTATGATTAAAAAATTACTTTTCTTTTGATTCGCTCAACTTCCATGGAAAGAAGTGATCCATAATTGCATTAGATAAAGTCTCCTACAGAGAAGACTCATCAACCTAACCTCTCGCTGACTTTAATTCCTCGTACCACTAGTATGCTACATCCATTAGCTGGTAAGGTGAATACTCCACCGCTTCCACATTTGTGGCATGCATAATCCTGAATATCTTTTCTACATCCAAAAAACCTTTAGGATTCTTCTCCACCTTAATACCAGTAAACGTTGGAGGACTCATTTTAATGAACTGGCCAAACATTGTGGCCTCGGAAAATTGGATTCTAGATACACCCTTCTTACCCCCAAGAAGCCACAAACTGAGTAATCATTTGAATCAATTGAAAAAACTCAGTAGTAGTCATATTGGCCTGAGGAGGAATAGAAAGAACCGGTAAAACTCTAGAATAATCAGAGACTTGAACCTTAGATTGAGTGTTGATCCCCTACGTAGGATGTATCCCATCAAAATTATACCCATTTGGGACAGAAGAGTTTCTGTGAGCTTCAGATCATCGAGGTATGATCTTAAATGCAAACAAAAGGAATTAGAAAGAAACTTAGACCTTGCAGCTTAAAACAGTTGATAAGAAACAAAAATATTACTAAATTCCTTGTAGTCTCTCCCTTATGAGGAACTCATCAAAAAATTTAAATGAAAAAAGGAAAGGCCTATGGAACTCTGATGACTCCATACATAAGTCTGGATTCATACTCGTATGGGAAAGATGTTGATACAAAGGTTTAAAGGAGAATGATTGGATCACTACTCCAATGCCAGGTTCTAGTTGACTCCCATAGAGTCTGATCTGTCTACCATTAAACGGATCATCTGATACCTGATAGGAAGTTAAGACTTTGGACTTTTGTACCCTTGTTCTTCCTATTTTAATTTAATTGGATATTCAAAAAATGGCGCTGCTAGTGATAAAAGTGATAGAAAAAGCACTAGTGGAACGTGTCAAATTATTAGTCATGCCCTGAGCTCATGGCACAAAAAGAAGCAAACTTTAGTTACTCTTTAAACAACTGAAGCCAAATTTTATGGACTATGCATCAATTACTTGATTTTAATTTTTCCTTTTAATCTATTCCTATATTGTCAGACAATACCAATGCGGTTAGCTTATATACATATAATGTGCTTTATTCAAGGGACAATCACATTGATTTAAGCATCATTTTTCGAGATAATGTTGAAAATAGTGACTAAAAGTAACATTTGTTGACTTTGAAAATCAACAGGCAGATATATTTACAAAACCCCTTCTAGAAGAAATATTTTGTTACCTTAGAAAAGGACTTGGTATTGTCAGCATTAATAAATTATAAGTCTTATTTTTGGACAAAAATCTCTTTTACTTATTCCAATTTTCTCGTCAGTTTTAAACAAAAAATTGTTTTTCAAAAGAGAGTCATGTCCCTTGTTTTAGCACGGTTGTAAAACAATTTTGAACACACTATCTGCCACAATGTTTGTTTTCCCTAGAATTTATTAGTTAATACATTAAATTTCTTCTATCTTTCTAGTTTGTGGTTCTTTTTTATTATGCCAAAAGGTGGAGAAAGACAGGAACATGAGAAATGTTTGTAAGTCAGGGGAGCAAATTGACTAATACTCAAGAAACTTAAAACAGCAGAAGTATTTACAAGTCAGGGGAAGCAACCAAACTACTGTGATAGATAAGGAAGTCAACTAATGTTTATGCTTGTTTGTTATTATCTAAATAGGGGTGATTGTTAGCCTCCTATATTTATGATTTATGTTTTAATAATGACAAACTAATAAGTAAACTTGGAACGATATTAAAGGTCCATAAGAATGGAAGGATATCTCACACAAAGGACATTGAATATCTTTAATCATGAAGGCTATCACGCAGAAGGCATGGAATATTCTCTGAAGGAATATTATGCTAAATATCGAGCCACATCAAATATATTAAAGATCCTTAAAAATGGAAAGAGCTCTCACGTTAGGGACATTGAAAATCTCAAATCATGGGAGGATATCTCACACAAGGCAAGGAATATTCTCTCAAATATAATGGTTAATATGGAGACACATTAAAAGTAGGGTATGGCTTAATAAGGCACCAAAAATATTGAGTGAAGATCCCAATTGACAAGGCATTTTAACGCACCTCACGACAAGATCAAAGTAGAAGAAAGATCTTACTTCTTGAATGGACATATGTGATATGGACATGTATAGATGTGAGAAAGGAAAATCACACCAAGTATGGACATGTTTGATATGGACATACCATAAGGTGTAAGATCCCTCAATCAAGGAATCAATTCTAATCCTTGAGTGAGAAGAAATATTTTGGGTTTCCTTTTAAATAATAGCAACCCAAGACTATAAAAAAATATGTCTGAAGACAGAAATGGGTTACACAACTCAAACCAAAAACTTCACTTTGTCTCAATCTTAGTCTAAAAAGGCTTTGTAACTGTAGTTTAAAATTGTTTTATAAACAGTAGGATCGACACAACTTTGTAACATCACCTAAAGTAGTGTCACAAGATCTGAAGAAAAAAAAAAGTCCTTAGAACTTTTTTCCTATCATTGAAAATCGAGGGGACTCGACGTAGGCACTAGATTAGTTTGCCAAACCAGGATAAATCTTTGTTTGTTTACTTTATACTTTATTATTTACGTGCTTAACTAGTTAAGTTTATTTGGTTTGTGAATTGTTTTTGATCTGCGGGCGAGTTGACTATGAGAAGTTAGTAGTCAACACACAGAATAAAATTTCAATTCACCCATTCTCTTGAATTTCATCCGTTATCTTTTCCTTCTCCACCTGTTGCCTAGGAACAATTAACCTAGAGATATCCATGTCTTTGATCAGCATGCAATCAAACTTTTAAGGATTAACTCATGAGATAGTCCCAAGGAAAACTTCCTCATCTTAGCTCTCATATCAGCCATCCTTTCTGAAGTACAACTAGACTACTGGTGAAACTTTAAGGCATACTCATTAAATGAAATATTCTTGAGTTTATGATTAAAAAATTACTTTTCTTTTGCTTCGCTCAACTTCCATGGAAAGAAGTGATCCATAAGTGCATTAGAGAAAGTCTCCTACAGAGAAGACTCATTAACCTAACCTCTTGCTGACTTTAATTCCTCGTACCACTAGTATGCTACATCCATTAGCTGGTAAGGTGAATACTCCACCGCTTCCACATTTGTGGCATGCATAATCCTAAATATCTTTTCTACATCCAAAAAACCTTTAGGATCCTTCTCCACCTTAATACCAGTAAAGGTTGGAGGACTCATTTTAATGAACTGGCCAAACATTGTGGCCTCAGAAAATTGGATTCTAGATACACCCTTCTTACCCCCAAGAAGCCACAAACTGAGCAATCATTTGAATCAACTGAAAAAACTCAATAGTAGTCATATTGGCCTGAGGAGGAATAGAAAGAACCGGTAAATGTCTAGAATAATCAGAGACTTGAAACTTAGATTGAGTGTTGATCCCCTACATAGGATGTATCCTATAAAAATTATACCCAGTTGGGACAGAAGAGTTTCTGTGAGCTTCAGATCATCGAGGCATGATCTTAAATGCAAACAAAAGTAATTAGAAAGAACATTACACCTTGCAGATTAAAATAGTTGATAAGAAACAAAAATATTACTAAATTCCTTGTAGTCTCTCCCTTATGAGTGTCGCGCGCTACACACCCTTAAAAAGACTATACTTGACACACGTTTGTGTAATTCCAATTTAACATGAATCTAATGCTCTGATATAAACTTGACATGACCTAAATGGGGTCCTTGTCATAATGTGTATCTCACGTCTAATTGGGATCGAAGACTACCCCTAATACCAAACCTAACAAACAAGCGTAAAACCTAGGTTGGATGAAGTCCAAATATATAAGAAAATAATGTATTATTACAATTCAAGAATTTGGCATAGGTCTATAACAAGGACCAATCCAAATAAGTTCAACCATCTAATACCAACCAGCAGCCATAACCAAACCAATATAAAAACTGAGTTCCTGTCCACAGCATAATATAAAAGGATGGAACAATCATAAATTCAGTCAAATAGTATCATCCCCAACACCAATGCAATTACTTAGGCTGGCACCACTAACAACACTATTATTCTAACCCATATTAGTTCCACAATACCTCTAACTAAAAGTAAAAGAATGTACGATTGGGACATACCCCCACCCATAGACAAAACAAATGTATGTATAAAAAGATATTCAACATATCAAATGTATCCTTTCGGAATATGGAAGCTCAAAATTTCAATCCAATAGCTGATCTTGAATCCAATCACTAAGTAGGAGGATTAGAGTGGCTAGTTCCTTCATCGCATGGGAATACAACCTCCCAAAGGCAAGTTATCATGTGAACGCTAGAAAGTAGTCATGATAAGGGTAAAGTAATGCCAACCTTTATAATAAAATAGATGTCAATACATATATACATACATAACCCATACTGGGAAATAAAACCTGGTTTAGCATGCATTTAAACCATTAAACTTGGTATGTGTAGCTTAACTATCTTAGAACTGCCATCCTGGTATATAGGTCAAGTGTAACCCCTTGAACGGGCCCCGATACATATAGCCTCATAGACTGGAGATAACATACGAGTAAGGGGATTCCCAACTACCCTTTGCTCTCCATAATACATTTATACAAGTGTAACTTAGTAGATTCCTATGTAACCCATATGGTTATTATGACCTATCCCCATGTCGGTAAATATGAGTATCCATTGTCCGTCCTTGGACTCACACCTTCATGGTTAGCTAACACACCACGTTGTTATTGCTAAATTATTACCATTACCACATAACAAAGACCACCAATCAATTTATTATTAACAGTGGCTATTAGAAGCAATATCGTCATATCGACCATAGCTTGCAAGCAATGTCCTTAGCCAATATTTTAGAGGGGAAGGGATTTCAATTTATCCATAGATTATATTATTCAGTTTCTCGGGGGATTCCCATGTACCCTACAAGTATGTTCATTATTTAATTTTCATGGGGAATTCTCATATACCCCACAAGGCTTTAAATTAAACTATCTATAACCTCTAAGACCTTACTATTTTACCATTCAAAAAAATTTAGACCATTTATACCACAAGTTACTCCAAGAAGTAGGTTTCATTTAAAGTTCCACAGTATAGTAAAAGAATTCTCATAGGCATTTCATAAAACATGTTGAGGGGATAGAGTTTCCAAAACCAAAACCAATAATGAATTGACCATTCCCATGCAACCAAGTGTTCAAACAATCATGAAAATATGTAAACAATAAGTAAAATTCATGGGAAACCATAACCAACCATTATAATCAAAAGATCCAACATATATTTTAAAACACAAAACCCAACATCAATTATGTCATCAAAACAATTCATAAGACCTGTCTTTAATTGGAAGTAATAATGAGAGAGGAGTATTTTATCTTAGATTAAGAAGATGATGGAGAAAAATCACTCGTACAAACTTCAAATTGATCCTCTATATTAAACCCTAGCCTTCATTTACCCAAGAACCCTAAAGTGAATTTGAGAGAGATTCTAAGCATTTATGTAATTGGAAATAGGTTTAATGAAGCCCCAAAAGGTGTTCGATGTCGTGGGTTCCTAAAGAGTTATAAAGGGAAATGTCCATATTAACCCCAATTCAAACTATATAAAACCACATAGATGGGCACAACTCCACCATAAAATCTGTACCCTAGGGTACTGGTGGTACCCTAACTCATACACTGGACCTCTTCTTGGACCCTTATACTGCCCAATATATGACCCCTCATGCCCAAGTCATATCTTGAGGTATGAGTAGTACTCTACAATTCATAACCTAGTGTAACAACCCGAGACTACACCCTAGTCGTTATAGATTCCTATGGTCCCGAGAGACCACATCTAACCCATGTGCTGGTACCTGTTCTAAGTGCTGAATAATATAATCATAAAGGCGAAAGAAATACTAAAATGACATCAGGTTTAAATAATAAAATAACTACTAAATAATGAATCTGATAAAATTACTTAAATCTGAATAGTCTGCATAGCTAACTATAGTGTTTGAAAAGCCTCTAAACTGAATATTGTGAGTTGATGGGATAGGCCCCAACTAACTCTACTAACCACTAAGGTAAAGACATGAAGTAATATAATCTATCCTCGGATGATGAGGACTCACCACTTCTACTGTACTGCTGATAATCTTAGAATCTAGGTGCGATTAAAGAACTGAGTGTCAACACCTATTATATGAGACATCATGGTGCAAAAGAAAAAGGTATGTGATCAGTACTTTGAATGTACTGGTATGCTAAATGAGCTAGGCTGATATGCATGGTATCATGAATAGGAATAATAATAATTAATTGGACATATATGTAAAGCGTAGAGTACTAGATAAAGAGCATGGAATCTGTAGATACTGAAAATGCATGAAAAATTGTACATACTGAGGATGCATGACCAAGAATATAACATGAACAGAGTAAAATATGTAAAATAAAATACAGAGATAACTGAAATCTATGTGCTTTGGTCAAGCAACACTAAGACTGAATAACTGAGATGGGACTATAACTGAGACTATATCTGAGACTGTATCTGAGACTGTGGGAGGTATCATCGAATCGATATTCCCTAATTTGTGCTAATCGAGGTCCAACCTATAATGATAGTTGGAAGGGTGTCATGACCATGCCACCAACAATGGTTGTGTGGATTCACTAAACTTATATAATCTCCAAAGTACAAAATGTGTCAAGCCTAAACTGATGGGTGACCCCTGCGAGATAGTCAAGCCTAATCTGATAGGTGACTACTTATATCCTATGATGGCTATATAGTTCTTGAGTATAGGGACCACTAATAACGACTTTTCTTATCAAACGGGGAAGCCTCCATCCCTAAACTCGCTCAGTACTAAATCCTACTCATAACAGAAAAATACTGAGATACTAGACTATTCTAAGTTGAATAACTAATATGTGACTATTCTGATAATGCTCATAATATAATTTGAAAACTATTATGTAATATACTGAGGCTAGACTAAATAAATAGCTATGGTTTTTGGGTATTCAATACCCCAAGACTCAAAACATCAATACTGAAAAGACACTAAAGCTTTAAGGCTAAAACATGAAGGTTCTTATTAAATAAATAACTCTTGTAGGCATTTATCAAATGCCTGTACTTAATAGTTTAGTCAATTCATGGGAATAGTTTAAAAATTCAAATAATAGCATGACTTCAACATTTATAACACTAAATCATGATGTAATTCGTAGAATGACAATATTAAATCATGGTGGATTTAATAACAATGATAATTTCATTAAAGTATTTTATAAAATCAATATTCATGGAATTTCATGGAGATTCATAGTTTTAAATTATAATTTAATACCATAAATCATGAAAAAACAATAGATTTATAATTAAAATGCATACTTGGACTCCATGGATGAAAGAAATCCATTGAACATCTAACATACCTGGGATGATGAATTTGGAAGTATTGATAGAGAGTTCATGACATTTGACCATGATTCTTGAGAGCTAGGGTTTCTTATTCTTGAAAGAGAGGATTTTTAATTTGAGAGAAAGTGAATAATGAAGAGTATTTAGGTCAATTAGAGGTTTAATTTTGTGTTTAGGGAGTGTTTAGGGCTTAGGAAAAAGACCCAAATTCCCTTAAACGAATTGAAAAACACAAGCTAGAAACTAAAATCCCAATTTTTGGCCTTGGCACGATGCGCAACTATAGCGCCAAGCCACTAAAAATGGGATAACTAAGACATGGACAAATGCCATGATGAGGCACCATCATGATAATCATCTCCGCGATGCACCATGATTGCGGAGGCCCACTGGAAATTAACAAATAGGAAATTGGCCTGCTCCATGACACACCATAATCGCGGAGTCATACTAGAAATCGACAAATGTAAAATTGGCCTATGGTGTGATACGCCAGGATCATAGAACCTCACTGGAATTTGTCAAATGGGAGATTGGCCTGTGCCACATGAGCTAAAGGTTAAAATGATGGGGTTTTGCAACAAAAACTTAACATATCCATAACTTCTTACCAGGTTATCGAATTTGGGCGAATTTTATATCGTTGGAATGCTAATTGAATTTTCTACGTAATGACAGGCTCTAAATAGCAAAATAGTAATATTTTAAAAAAATTGCATACAAATACTTATGTATTGGGACATAGATTATGCTAGAGAAATACGAGGTGTTACAATATCTCCCCTTTCAGATCATTCGTCCACAAATGAATATGGATATGCTGAGGGAAATGATAGATTGAACATGCACACTGAATATACATGTACGATGCATTGAATTCATGACAGAACTGATTCATGACTGCACAGCAAACATGAAAATGATGTCCAACTGAAGCTGAGCATGATAGGAAAATATCTTAAGAAGATTCGGTGCCCTATACTAAATATGGATTCTCGAAAAAGAGATGAGGGCACTCGGTCCACATATCTGCCTCTCCTTCCTAAGTGGCTCCCTCAACATGTTGATTCCTCCTAATAAATTTGATTAGTAGAACTTCTATGGTCCTTAGTCTACGAACTTTTTTATCAAGAATTTTGACTAGAACTACCTCAAAGGAAAGACTGTTCTGAATATCTACACTTTCTAAGGGAACAACTACAGCTGAATCCACAATACATTTTTTCAACAATGAGACATAGAACACAGGGTGTACTGAGGCTAAATCTAAAGGCAACTCTAGCTCGTAAGCTACCTTTCCGAAATGATTGAGGATTCTGAAGGGACCAAAATATCGGGGACTTAGTTTCCCTTTCTGATCAAATCTTCTTACTCTCTTCATGAGAGAGATTTTCAAGAACACAAGATCACCTACCTCAAACTCGAGATTCTTTCTCCTCATATCTGCTTATGATTTCTATTGACTCTGGGAAGCCCTATGCCTTCCTCTGATCAACTGAACCTTTGCTAATGCATCAAACAACAAGTTAGGCCCTACTACTACAGCCTCACCTACTTTTAACCAACCAATTAGAGTTCTATATCTCCTACCATAGATACCATCAAATAGAGACATACGGATACTTGGATGATAGCTGTTATTGTATGTGATTTAAATCAAAGGCAAATAGTCATCCCAACTACCCTTGAAATCAGCAATGCATGCTCTTAGTATATCCTTAAGAGTCTGAATGGTCCTTTCTACTTGACCGTCAGTTTGAAGGTGGAAGGTTTTACTAAAATGGGCTTGAGTACCAAGACCCTTTTGGAATACTTTCAAGAAGTGAGAGGTAAACTAAGTACCTCTATCTGAGATGATAGACAAGGGAACATAATGCAACCTAACCAACTCTCTAAGATACAGATTGGAATAGTCCTCAACTATGTAAGAGGTATGGACTGGCAAGAAATATGTTGATTTGGTCATCATATCTATGACAACCCAAATAGAGTCAAGCTGATGACAGGCACGAGGCAAACTTGTCAAAAAGTCCATGTTAACTTTCTCCTATTTCCATATGGGAATACTGAACTCCTATATGGACCTAATAGGCTTCTGGTGCTCAATATTAACTTGTTGGAATGTAGAGCACTTATATACAAACTCTGAAATATCTCTCTTTATCCCACTCTACCAATAGATCTCTTATAAATCGCGATACATCGTAGCAGAGCCCCTAGTTAAATAGAGTAACACTCGCCATGTGCTTCTGCAAGAATTCGTTTCCTTAAATAATATACACTAGGCTCACACAATCTACCCTGAAAATGCAAAACACCATCTCCCCCTTGGGAGGAAACCCCTACTTTCTGATCTCGGACTGATTCGTTCAACTTAACTAAACTGGGATCTCTGTCCTGCTTTTTCTTCACCTTGGAAACTAGAGATGACTATGAGCTATTCTGCACCTTTACGTAGCCTTCTGCTGAATAAAGTAAACGAAGACCAAGTTGGGCAAGCTGATGTACTTCCTGAGCTAACTTCTTCTTACCATCCTCAACATGAGCTAGACTACCCATAGACATTCTAGCGAAAGTATCAATCATTACATTTGCCATACCTGGATGATACAGAATACTCATGTCATAATCCTTCAATAATTCTACCCTCTTCTCTGATACAAATTCAAATCTTTATGAGACAATATATACTGAAGGCTTTTGTGATCTGAGAACACATCTACACGCACCCCATACAAGTAATGCCTTAAAATCTTTAAGGTGAATACTACTAGTGCTATCTTAAGATCATGAGTCGGATAAATAATCTCATGAGGCTTAACCTATCTAGATCCATAGGGTATGACCTTACCTCTCTACATGAGGATACAACCCAAACCTACTCTACATGCATCACAGTACACCGTAAAACCATCTAAACCATCTAGTAAAGTAAGAACTAGGTCTGAGATGAGTCAAGTCTTCAACTCCTAAAAACTCTTCTCATATAAATCTGGCCACTGAAATTTTACTTTCTTCTAAGTCATTATGGATATAGGTTATGCAATAGAAGAAAACCCTTTAAAAAACTAACGGTAATAGCCAACTAAGCCTAAGAAACTCTGAATATCTGATAGAGAGATGAGTCTAGGCTAGTTTCTCACTGCTTTAATATTTTGAGGATAAACTCTAATGCCATCCCCAGAAATAATATGACCAAGGAATACTACTAAACTTAGCCATAATTTATACTTACTAAATTTAGCGAACAACTGATGAGCTCTAAGATTCTGAAGCACTATGCTGAGATGGTCTCCCTAATCTATTTCAATATGAGAATAGGTAAGAATGTCATCATTGAAGACTATGACAAACATGTCTATGTATTACTTGAAAACTCGGTTCATTAAGTCAATGAAGGTTTCTGGGGAATTTGTCAAACCAAAAGAAATGACTAGAAATTTAAAGTGACCAATTGTGTTCGGAGGCTATTTTTGGAATATCACATACTCTAACTCTAAGCTGATAATAGCCTGATCTGAGATCCATCTTGCAAAAGAAACTAGAACCCTGAAGTTGGTCAACCAAGTCATTGATTCTAGGACGTGGATATTTATTCTTGACTGTGACCTTGGTTAACTAATGGTAGTCTATGCATATTCTGAGAGAATCATCTTTCTTACGCATGAATTGAATAGGTACACCCAACGGGGAGATGTTGGGTCTTATGAATCCCTTATTTAAAGATCCTTCAATAGTTCTTTTAGTTCTTTGAGTTCAGCTGGTGAAATTCTATATGGAGGAATAGGTATAGGTTGAGTATCTAGGAGAAAGTTTATTCCAAAGTCGATTTCCCTTTTGGGATGAACTCCGGGAAAATCTTAAGGAAATATATCAGAGAATTCATTTACTTTTGGGACTGACTCAAGAGTAGGAGTTTCTGAGTTACAGTCTTTGACTCATACAAGATGGTAGACACATCCCTTGGATATCATCTTTTTGTCTCTAAGGTATGAAATAAATTGACCTCAAACAACTGCAGTACTACCCCTCCATTCAAGGACTGGTTCATGTGGGAACTGAAAATGAACTATTCTATTTCTACAATCAACCGAGGAATAGCATGAGTGGGGCCAATCCATTCTAAGAATGACTTCATAATATGACATCTCTAACTCCATAAGATAAACTAAGGTTAATTTTTGAGATATTATGATCGGACAGTTTCTGTATACCTTTCTAGCTATAATGGAAACACCTACTAGGGTAGAAACTGAAAAGGGATCCACTAGAGTTTTGGCACAAATTCCAAAATTTATGGCTATTGCCTCGTGCTCACTCTTCTATATTATTTAAAGAATAGATGAAAGTGTCAGGGCACACCCAAGTATCTCAAGAATATTCCTTAACCTCAGCGCTCCTGCAAAGCTCTATAATAATAGAGGGAAAGAAGATATGCGTCTAACCCAGGTTATTGAAGAATTTCATCACAAAAACCATGAGCTAACCAATATTCAACGAAATGTCATCTAGAATGCATGAAACTATCCGAGCCCAAAAATCTAGGACTACTGTCTCGTGGGTGTAAGGGAAGACTAGACTATATATAATGTTCAACCAAATACAAACCTCAGTAGTAAAGTTATTCATGTGGATATTACTGTTAGTTTCAGCTCATTAGACTTTCTTTCTACGACAAACATTTTTTGCTAAGCAACTTCCCGAGTCACATTCTTTTTCTTCGAACTCACCCATGTTTGCATTAAGAAGGCCATATAGATCATTAATTTGCTCCTCCCCAAAGTCCACCTCTTTCCCCTGATCTTGATAGACATGTCTGATGGATCAAATAATGACACTACATTAAGGTTGGAGTAGAATTCACAGACCCATTACTATTTTTCCTTGGAAAGATCCAGGGAAAAACCGCCACTCTATGGCCACATGGCGGTCATTAAATGTTGAAATATTTTTGACATATTCCGCAAGAATATTACTCTCTCCGTGAGCAGCTTTATCCTCAAAAGATCACCATAGTTGAGAGTATGGTACTCATTGTCCATGAATTGGATGTGTTCATATTTCTCCATGAGATAATCCTAAAAAACAACAGACAAAACCAGAACATCAATTATTGGCACATTCTTGCACAAACTATGCCATGTTGTCAACTAAATCTCATTTGATGGTTATTTTGTAGTGTCTGAACAAAAATTTGAAATGTAAAATTTTTGGCATAGGCAGAAAATCATCCCCGATTACCGCAATCGCGAGCCATAGTGTTGTGATCATTGTTTCTTAGACTTATTTCAACCCAATTTTTCAATTTCCTAAAAATTAAATTTGAATCCCAAATAATGTTCTATACCAAGGATTTATAGTAGAAGAATGTAACAAGACTACTAGGTACTCGATTGTGCTCCTAGAATGCGAAAAAAATTAGTGAAAACTTATTCAGGCAACCTATCAAGAACTTGGTGTGCACTATTCAATTGTATCAATTTCATAGATATTTTGGGTTCTAAAAACCTCCCTACTCATGTGCATACCATATTCTAGAAGCTAAAGACTATACAAGTACAATTTATAAATTATTTAAGCATGAAAAACATAATTTTAGGCCTTTCCTATGACATGCATTCTATAAACTATTTCCATAATCAAGGCATAGATTTGAGGCACCTATCAGATAAGTGATGTAAGAGGGATGCAAGGATTTTTTTGGAATGCAAGCAATTTTTCCAGAATTGGATCCAATTAGAGAAAAAAGTTGAGAAGGGAGTGTTAGGAAGAAATATGGGTTCAGATGGTCATATGACTTATGAGACTGATAAGCGGTGGATTTACCACTCATTTGCATACTAAAATCATGCACATTGCCATGATTTAAATGTATAAATAAGTCATATTTATTATTAGATGCATTTATATCCAAATTTTATAGGCATATGTGTCATGAGATGGAATGATGTGGACTCAAGCTAAAAAAATACCAAAAAAAAGAAAAAGGAAGTGCAGTTGGAAGATCTGAAGCAACAATAGGCCTCAATTATCGATATTGCGGTCTGAGGGTGGTGATTATGGATAATCAAAAAGGTCAGCAACCGCAATCACATTGATCTGCCGATGATCATTTTAGCCTTCATTGCAATGAATCTAGTGTGATCACGGCCACACGGGATTTAGCCTGGGGTAGTTTTATAATTTTCAGTAGTGGACCCTAAATATTTTAAAATCATAAAACCTTTTTCCCTTATTGGGCATTCAGGACACTGGTAATGACGTGAATTAGAAACTGAAACCCTAAATTTGGCAAGAATTGTAAATTTGATTTAGAGATTAAGATTTTGGTATTTTTTAAGAATGGATGCCTTGAACAACGTATTTTGTACTTTCTTTTCTAAATAAGTAGCTAAATCTTTTAGTCTTGGGATTATGTTGAACTAAGGTGCAAATTAAGCATGGGTTGTAATGTATATCTGTATTTTCTAGTTAGATGATAATGGGTTCTACTAGTTCTTGATTAAATTAGTTGGAATTTATGGGTGACAGTCTCAAATACCAAAATGTATTTATGGTGAAAACCCCATGCTATTTAAACCCCAAACCATCTTTGAAAGAGAGATTTAGGTGAACTATAGGAACCCTTATCATCCTTGAAAGAGGGATGTGGGAATCAAGTCAAAAGTATAGAATTATTAGGTTTAGTTTACTTATTTACACTTAAACATAAGGGTGATTTTTTAGTTGACTTTATCTTTGGTAACATTCTAGAATTAGGGATGCCCAAATTGAGGTAGTGGGTAAATATGACTTTCCCACTTCCTAGGTACCCGTAAGGGTCAACAACACAAATTATTGAGGTTTTATTGAGAAATTAGCTTCAAGAGTCCTAGACCTAGCTTACCACATTAGTAACTTATTAGAATGTGCACCAAATCTAACACACCAATACCTAAGTTTCCCTTAGGTAGACATAATCCCAAGACTTTTAAAATATTGAAGTTAAATTAAAATTTATTGCTTAGTTTACCGAATCAAGTTACTAGTGATATACATCCTCCATTAACGGAAACATCCCCCGCCATATTTTTAATTATTTCATTTACTTTACTTACAGTTTGGGTATCATCTTAGTAAGACTTAATTACCCATATGATTAGAACTCTATTTTTTACTCCTTGTGGATTCGACCTCAATGTAAGTTGGAATATTGATAACAATCATCCTCTACTAATTTAAATGGTATAATAGATCATTATCAGTGACCATGATTGCAATTACACATGTCACCACAATCATAGGAAATGTCCAGCAATTGCGGGAACTGGGGCATTTCTTCTCCCCTATTTTCCTGTTTTCTGCTCATTTAATATTTGGACAGATTTTCCCCTGTTAAGTTCAACATGAAAACATTTCACACTTCAACCTTCTCAAACTCATCCAACACACTCCATAGCACTATAAATGAATGGGTTATTCATTTGATAAAACAAAATCTAAACTACTTAAAATAAAAATAAAGAACACGAACCAATTTTGTGGCATTTGTGGTTTGCCTCCCACATAGCGCCTTAGTTCACATCACAACAAGATGTACTCAAGTGGGGTCGTCTAGGGCCCCCTCATTTATTTTTTTGATTTCAACATCAATCATCGATATCACTTGAAGTTCCATGGTTGGTTTCGTTATTTTTAATACACGAAAGGATACCTCATCTTCTTTAACCTGAACTCGTATGTAACCCAAATCTACGTCAATAATGGCTCTTTCAGTGGATAAGAAAGGTCGACCAAGATTGATGGGAACGTCTTGGTCCATTTTACAATCTAAAACCACGAAGTTTGCCAAACGTATAAATTTGTCCACTTTGACTAGAACATCAAAAAAAATCCCGACCGACCTCTTCATAGACCTCTCCACTATTAAAAGTCTCATTGATGTTAGAGTTGGGGTATCGAATCGGAGCATTTTATAAATCAAAAAAGGCATGAGGTTTATAATTGCACTAAGTTCACATAGATCTTTCACAAACATATGTATTCTGATGGTGTAAGGGATGGTAAAAACTCTGGGGTCTTTCTTCTTTTCCATAATTTTGCTACAAATGACAACACTACAACAATGGATGACTTCAATTGTGTCACCTTTAGTGAGATTCTTATTTTACTCCAACTTATTCATGAGCTTAGCATATCCCGATATCTTTTGGATCACTCAAGCAATGGGATATTGATAGAGAAAATGGGGGAGGGACTTGTATGGTAGGCATCACATCACTTTATGGTTTCTCATTTTCCACCACCTCATCATAAACTTCCACCAGGTCCATTTCACTATCTTCTTTATCTTGAGATTGTGGTGGCACTTAATTTGATAAAACCATACGCATATTTTAACACAAATCTTCTTTTAAGTGATCACCTTGGGTCTTCCCACACCTAGTGACTATTCCTAAAACCTTAGATTCATTCTTCATGTTTATAATAGTGTAACTAGGAATAACTTCCTTTGTACTAGCATTCAGTTGGGTGGAAATTTTCATGATTTAAGTCTCCCATTATCTTATGGCGGCGAAGTGGGACACCACTATTGGATTAAGTTGCAACAAATCTCCTTTTAGCTCTTGAACCATCATATATGTGGCTTCCACCCTCATCAAGATTCTCGTAAAGACATCATTGGTTTAGAATTTGTCGGGGTCGATGGAGATTGGATCTTGGTTCTTTGCACAATCATAGGGTGGCACATAGTTCTCATACTCATGCCCACTATCTTTCCAATCCCTATGATGATCATAATTCATCAAACCTTAATTCCTACCATGCCTTTGATAGGCAGGGCGGGAACCCCCCCAAATAACTTTCCAACTACTAAATCTCCTCATAGAGCCATTTAGACTATTCATAATCCTCATAATATTTCAATTACGCGGTATTTACAAATTTTGCAGGTGTACCAATCATATGTTTCATCAAAATCTCTTAATTGAGTCAACATTTTTGCCATATTCTCCACTCCTTCTTATCTTGTTTCCTTTATTCCTTGTTAACCAAGGATGTGGTGGGAGAACACTTAGAAACCTCAGCATCTTAGGTATGCCACCCCTGATTTTTCTTGGTAACCTACTCAAACAAATTCATCGCCTCATGATAATGCAAATTCACAAGGGAACCCCCCACCGCATTGTCCTCCACAATTTTATTTCGAGGATTAAGACAACGAAGAAGATTTGGAGAAGCATATTATTTAGGACCTCATGGTTTAGACATTGCATTAGTTTTTGGTTGAATCTTTCCAACACTTCATACAAAAGTTCTCCATTTTGTTTCCTACAGAAAATGATCTTATCCCTCTATTGGAGCATTTTTTATTGTGGGAAATACCGGTAAAGAAGGCTACAGTGAGTTCATCGCGAGAAGTAATTGAACTAGCCAATGGAGAATGAAGCCATAATACCGCATCACCCATTAGAGAGAACTAGAAAATTCATAGACGGATCAACACATGGGTTATGTGTGCAATATCAAATGGTGCACACGCCTCTAAACAATTGTTCAAATGAATGTTGGGGTACATATAAGCTTGCCTCGCATAGAATCCCTTTATTTGGAACATGTTCAACATGACGTTTTTGATATAAAAGACACTGCTCCTATGGATGTCACTTGAATGACCAACGTCATTGAGTTATCCCTTATCAGCAAGAGTTCCATCAAAAGACCTAGCATGACTAGCATTATCGCTCATTGTAACGTGTACACTACAATAACCTATAAAATAAAAACAAAAACAAAAACCAATGTAAATAAAAACTACTATTGTTATATCCCAAGTAAAAATCCATACCGCACAATTTAAATCTAGATTTCACTCCCTGACAACGACTCAATTTTGATAACACTCACCTATACTATCTAAAATCATAGTGAAATGTCATTGTCAATAGCTCAACTTTCATTGAGGTCAAATCCATGTGGAAAAATATTTAGATTTCTAGTCCTATGAGTGTCAAAATTACCAAAATGATACCTAAAATATACATATCGTAAAATACACAATGTAAAGTGGGGGGGAGGGGGATTGTTTGGAATAGAATCTTATCAATATCAAGACAAGGAACACACTATCATAACACTTTTTGTCCTAATTACTCATGACATGATGGGCTAGGTAAGTGTTCTTGAGGATAGTTTGTCAACATGACCTCATGGATGTCACTCCTTGACTCTTTCGAGTAACTAACAAATGTATTAATAAAAGCCACCCAATAACTCAAATAAGCATCCCTATTTCTAGGAATATGACCATGACATAACCTCTTCTCCACCTACCCTTATCTCTAGGACGACAAAAAAGTAGGCTATATTCATAGTTGTCCACTATTACTTTGGCCCCCTATAGTTCTTTTTGAAAGAAGATATGGGTTCCCAAAAGTGAACCCAAATCCCTTATTTATGTATGCTGAAAGCTTTCCAGAGTTTGGGGTTTTCACCGGACAAAACCATGTTGGGTTTTTGGGATTTTCACCCAGAAATCCCAACTATTTAGAATAAAGAATAGTGGAATCCATATTCAACAACTATGTATAATATAAATACATCATTACCCAAACACCATCACACCTTATTTCAATATAACACAAGACTAAAAGATTTAGCTACTCATGAAGAAAATAAACAAACATATACTAGAAGTATTGTTCAAAGAATCCATTCTTCACGAATACCAAAATCTATGTCTTTAAATCTAATTACAAATCTTGCCCGAGTGAGGGTTTTTTCTTCAAATTAAATAAATGTTTCCACAATGCAATGCCCAAAAGAGAATAGGTTGAATCCTATAATAGGAGTTGGGTTTGGCTAGGTGAAATGACAAAATAACCCATTGGAATGATACCTGCTTATCCACGATCACAGAATACTATCCGTATTTACTGCTACCGCGACAGTGGTAAAGACAATGAGATCGCATCCTTTTGACCTTATTGACTGACCGCGATCACTGTAATTGATGCCTCTTTTTTCTCTAGCTCTTCCAGTTGTACTTAATTTCTCACTTTTGATCCTTTTTAGCTTGTGTCCACATCTTTCAATCTCATGACGTGTATGCCTACAAAATATGGAAATTTGTGCATTCAAGTACAACTTTGTCTCACTTATACATTTAAATCCTGGTAGTGTGAACGAATATCTAGTGTCAACGAGTGGTATGTTTACCACTCTTAAACAACCCCAAATAAAATCCTTGCTTATCCTTAAGAAACACTACATCATACCATGAGAAAATGTACATAATTTCCCAAATTCTATTACCCAATAATCACAATGAGTTCAACTTGAGTACTACCACAAATTGCACTTTACGCATGGGAAGAGCAAAGGTTTACCCTAGTATAACTAGAGTATTCCTTAACCCCATCTCCTCTACAAATCTTAGTAATCAAAGAGGGAAAGAAGAGATGCATCCCACCCTGGTTCTTTAAGAATTTTATATTAGAAATAATGAGTTGACAAACATTCAAAAAATTCCAACTAAAATGCAAGCAACCATCCGAGCATACAAATCTGGGACTTATTTCATGTGGGTGCTAAGGTAGACTTGACAACATATAACGTTCAACAAAATTTGAGCCTCATCAGTGGAGTCAATTATATGGAAGTTAATCTTCGTTTCTACCTATGAGACTTTCTTTCTAGGGGAAAGTCATTCTACAAAGAAACTTCTTAGCTCACACCCTTTTTCTTTAAACTTACCTATATTTATATTTGGGATCCCATAGATATTGTTGATTTTCTTCATCATGAATTTCACCTCTTTCCCTTTATTCTAAATAGTCATGTTGGATAGATCTGAGACCCATTGCTTAGATACCTTGTAAGGATTCATTGAAAAAACACCACCACTCTATGTCCACAAGCCTATCATGAAATGCCAGAAGATTTTCCATCATATACTCAAAGCATATACATCTCTTGGTGAGAAATTTTCTTCTTGAAAGATCACCATAGTAGAGAGTGCGGAACTTAGGTGACACGAATTCGATGTTGTCGTATTTCTCCATGAGATTATCCTGAAAAACAAAAGGCAACACAAGAACATCAATTATTGACATATTCTTTCACAAACTTTGTTATTTTGTCAAATAAATCTAATTGGATGGTTACTAGGTGGTGTCTGGACAAAAATTAGAAGTGCAGAATTTTTGGCATAGGCAAAACATTATCATCGATTATCATGATCACGGGCCACAGAGCCACAGTCGCCATTTCTGAGACCAGTTTCAATCCATATTTTCAATGTCCAAATATTCAAATCTGAAGCCCAAAACATGTTCTATAACAAGGATTTACACTTAAAGCATTTAACAAGACTACTAGGTAATATATTGTGCCCCTAGAATGAAAAAGCTATTAGTGAATACTCATTCCAGAAACCTTTCGACCACTTGGTGTGCTCTCACTATTTTTCTCAATTTCACTCACAATTTGAGTACTCAAGACTTCCCCACTCATGTGCACACTATATTCTAGCAGCTAAGCGAAACACAAGTACAATCTTTGAAGCATTTAAGCATGATAAACATAATTTTAGGCATTTCCTATGACTTTATTTTTAAGGATTGTTTCCACAATCAAGGCATAGATTCGAGGAACCCACTAGATAAGTGATGAAAGAGGGATGCAAGAGGGATGCAAGGATGTTTTTTGAATGCTCATAATTTATACAGAAGTGGGTCCATTTACAGAGAAAATTTGAGAAGGGAGTGTTGGAAGGACATAGGGGTCCGGATGGTAATATGACTAATGTGACCACAATCTCGGTCAATGTTTTGAGATTGCGAACATGCGGGTGACAACAATCACAGCCAATGTCTCGGAATCACGGTAATTTACGGCATTTCTGCTCCCCTATTTTCTCATGTTCTGCTTATTTCACATTTGGACATATTTTTCCCTATTTAGTTCAACATGCAAAAATTTTGCAGTTTCCCCTTCTCTAACTCATCCAACACACTCTATAGAACCATAATGCATGGGTTATTCATTTGAAAAAATAAAATCTACACTATAAAAGATAAATAAAGGATACAATCCACTTATGAGGCATTTGTGTGTTACCTCCCACATAGTACCTTAGTTTACTTCACGATACGATGTCTCTCTTCTTTCTCTAGTTGTGTCCTCAAGAACCTACTTATTTATTTCATCAATTTCAATATCAATCACCAATATCACTTAAATTTCCATGGGTTGTTTCTTTGTTTTGCATACACAAAAGAAGACCTAATCTTTATCTACCTAAAACCTTATCTCACCCAACTTAAGTGAACCATGGCTCTTTCCGTGGCTACGAAAGGTCGATGAAGAATGATGGTAAACTGTTGGTTCATTTCACAATATAAAACCAAGAAGTCTACCAAAAGTATAAATTTATCCACTTTTACTAGAAAAATAAACAAAATCCCAACCAGTTTCTTGATAGATCGATCCACCATTAAAAGTATCATAGATGTTGGAGTTGGGGTGTCCAATCTATGCTTTTTGTAAATAACAAATGGCATGATATACTCGCACCGATGTCGCATTGAGATTTCATAAACATATGTGTTTCGGTGGTTCAAGGTATGGTAAAAGCTCTGTGGTCTTCCTTATTTTCAGTAATTTTGCTACTCATCATAGCACTATAACCAGGGGTGACTTACATCATGTCACCTTCGATGAACTTCTTCTTAGAAATCAACTTATTTATAAGCTTAACATATTTTAAGATCTCTTGGACCGCTTCAAGCAATGAGATATTGATTGAAAGGTTGCTAAGCTTAGCCCTAAATTTCTTTTGTTTATCACCCTACTCATTTCTTTGAAGCCTTTTTCAAAATAGGAGAGGGAATTGTATTGTACACATCACATCACTTGACGGTTTCACATTTTCCACTAACTTTTCATAAACTTCCATCGTTTCCCTTGCATCTTCTTCTCCATCATAAAATTATGGTGGAACTTCTATTAACTTAACCTTAGGCATATATTCACCAAAATCTTCTTACAAGTGATCACCAAGGGTCTTCACACTCCTAGTGACTATTTCTAAAACTTGAGTTTCATTATTCAGGTATGCAATTTTGTCATTAGGAAGACAACCCTTTTGCCTAGCATTCATTTGGGTAGAATTTTTCCCGAATTGGTTATCTAATTATTTTAAAGAATTAGAATGGGACACCACAGTTTGATTAAGTTGTGGAAGATTAAGTTGTGGAAAGTTTACTTTTATCTCCTGGACCATCTTATTCGTGCCTTCCACCCTCATCGAGATTCTCGCCAAGACATCTTTGGTTTTTAATTTGTCGGGGTCGATAGAGCCTGGGTCTTTGTTCTTCACCCAATAACTAGGTGGCACATAAATATCATAGTATGCTATCTATATCTTTAATCCCTATCATGATCATGATGCGTCAAACATTGATTCCCACCTTGCCTTTGAGAGGTTGGGCGGGAACCCCCCGAATAGTTTGCCAATTATCTGATTCTCCTCATCAATCTATTTAGCCTCTTCATAAACCTCATAGTATTTCAATGGCATAACCTTTAAGACTTTTTTGGGTGTACCCATTACATGTTTTTTCAGAAGCACTAATAAAGTCATCATTTTCTCCATATCTTCCTTTAATTCTTTATCTCATTTCTTTTATTCCTTATCAACCAGTGATGTAGTAGGAGAACTGTTAGGAACCTTAACATCTCAGGTATGTGACCCCAAGTTTTGCTCTGTAACTTTCTTAAGCAAATTTATCACCGCATAATAATATAACTTCACATGGTATCTCCATGCCACATTGTCCACCATAGTTTTATTTAGTAGATTAAGGGGTCGGTAAAAGATTTGGAGAAGCACCTTCTTTGAGTCCTCATGGTTTTTCATTGTGTTAGATATCCATTCAATCTTTTAGATATCCATTCAATCTTTCCCATACATCTTACAAAGCCTCTCTATTAAAATTCCTATCATCCATAAATTTGAGTATTTTGGACATTGGAAAATTCCAGCTAAGGAAGGACATAATGAGTTTATCCCAGGTATTAATTGAACCGACTAGAAGATAATAGATCTATAATACCCCCTTACCCATTAGAGAGAATGGGAAAAGATGTAGATGGATCGACTCTTGGGTTATGTGTACAATATCAAATGGTGCACACACTTATACAATATTCTTTAAATAAAGGTTAGAGTCCTCATAAGCTTTCCCCCTAAATAAGTCTCTTAATTTTCAACATGTAAAATATGATTCTTGTGATATGAAGGACAATATTTCCATGAGTAGGTGGGATACAGATTGCACTTGAACGACCAATGGCATTGAGTTTCCCCTCAATATCACGAGGGCCTTAAAAAGTCTCGGCGTGACTAATATTGTCACTAGTTGTTCCATGTACACAATGATAACCTATACAATAATAAAACAAAAACCAATATTAATAAAAACCATTATGGGTATATCCAAAGTAAAACCAACACCGCAAAAGTGAAATCTAGATTTCACTCTCTGGAAATGGTGCTAATTTAATAACTCTCACTTATACTATCTAAAGTGGTAGAGGACCATCATCATGAATTGCTCAACTTTTGTTGAGGTCAAATCCATAAGGAGGGAGATTTACATTTTGAGTCCTATGAGTGTAAAATTTAATATAAAGATACTCATTGTGTACACAAAATAAAATGCATAATATAAAATGGAGGTTTGTTTGGAATAGAATCTTATCAGTAAAAGGCCAAGCAACACACTATGATAACACTTTTTGACAAAGAATTAAAAGTTTGAATAAACTTAGGATTATGTATACCTAAGGGAAATGTGTCCATGGGATCATGATGGTTTGGTATAAGTCCTAATTGTTGAATACATGGCAGGCTAGGTTAAGAATCCTTGAGGCTAGTTTGTCAATAATTCCGCACGGATGTCACTCCTTGACTCTTTTCAGAACCTAATGAGTGTATCCATAAAAACCACCCAATACCTCAATTGGGTATTCCTCTTTCTAGGATGATTCACATGGCATAACTTTATTTCCTTCTACCCTTATCTCTAAGATGGAAAAAAAAGTAGTCTATACACATAATTGTCCTCTATTGGTTTATCCCCCTATAGTCCTCTTACAAGGAGGCTATGGGTTCCCAAATGTTAACCCACATCACTATTTCAAGGGTGATGAGATGTTCCATGACTTTAAGGTTTTCACCCAACAAACCTTTTTTGGGTATTTGGGGTTTTCACCCATAAATAAAAACTATTGTGACTAAAAAATAGTGGAATCTATAATCAACAACTAAGTATAATACAAGCATACCATTACTCAAACACCATTGCACCTTAGTTCAACATGATCCCAAGACTAAAAGATTTAGCTACTCATGAAGAAAAGAAAGAAACATATACCATATGGATTTTTCAAAGTATCCATTCTTAACGAATACCAAAATCCAAGTCTCTGAATCTAATTATGAATCTTTCCCAATTTAGGGTTTTTGCTTTAAATTTAAAAAATTTACCTACAATTCACTACCTATAAGAAAAAGGGTTTAACACTATAAGAGAAGTTGGGTTCGGCTGGGTAAAATGATAAAACAGAACTTGGAAAAAATTCTTACTTAGCAGCTATTGTGGCTAGGACACAACGATCACGGTAACTAACGCATGGTTTGGCTCTAGGTCTTCTAGTTGTACTTCTTTTCTCTCTTTTGATCCTTTTTAGTTCGAGTACACATCATTCCATCTCATGACCTAAATGCCTAAAAAATATGGAAATTAGTGCATTTAATTACAACTTTGTCTTACTTATACATTTAAATCATGGTAATGTGCACGAATATGTAGTGCAAATGAATGGAAAGTTAACAATTCATCAATTTTTTGTTTCATGTGTCTATGTTGAGGAAATGTCGGGGTGATATATCATTGGTGGTGCCTAATAAGAATGTTGGTTTATCATATTCCCTATCTAATGAAGAGGTCTCGATAACAATCTTAGATTGGCAAGTTCGTTGGTTTCATACTAAAAATGTATCATTGGTAAAGGTCCTTTAGGAGAACCATAAAATAGAAGAAGCCACTTGGGAAACAGAAGGTGATATGAAGGCTAAGTATTCATTTCTTTTCCATTTGATGGATGAAGAAGATTGAGGTATGAATTCTATTCATCCTAGTTATTATTCAGGATTATCTTTTGATTTTATTGAAATATTTCTATTATCATGTGAAACGTGTCCCAGTTCATAAATCATGGATGAATGATCCTAAGGGGGAAAATGTAATACCCTCAAAATCATTAATATTTTATATTTATCCTTTCAATTCTTGAAATATTGATTTTTGACTTAAATTATGTTCAGGAAAGTTAAAAGGGTAAGGCAAAAGAATTTCCATATTTTTTGTATAGGGTTCAGGGTGGTTTTGAGTATTGGAGGCAGTGCGCCTCCAAGATATTGACATTCATGGAGGCTAGTTTCCTCAATACCCTCCATGTCACAGAGGCTGGGTCTCCATAATAGGTCTTCGACACGGAGGATAGACTCTGCGGTGAGGTCCATGCCACTGACCTGTGTTATTTTGTTGTTGTTTTATTTAATTAAAAAGGGGATGGGGGGAAATGGGGTCCTTTCACTTCTAAATGACCCTTAGGAACTATATTAACCAACTCTCATCATTGATTACGATGCTAAGGCTTTTACATTACTCCTAAAAATCCTTTTTCTCAAGTTTACCTTTTCAAGTAAAGTTCAGGGGTCAAGAAGTTGATCATCTAGTTTTCTAAGTATGTTGTTTTATTCAAGTTCTTGGTAATTTAGGCATGTATCTCCCTTCCTTGAACTTATATTTTATTTATGTCATAAATTTATTATTAATGAATGGATTTGATGTAGGTTATGACATAAATGAGGGCTTTTGATATATTTGGTCATGAAATTGAATTTTCGTGGTTTATTATGCAATATTCATTATTTATTATTGATTTGAAACATTGTGGTGTGCTTGTGAAAGCAGAATAAACTAAGAGGGTCATATATAAACCCCTATATGATAATATTTCTTTGATATATGATTTGAAAATAATGTGCCCTCAACTTGTTTGTGAAATTAACATTGAGCATGATTTTGTCACATAGCTTGAATTGCTCACTTATACTAATGCATTGTCATAAATTTATTAAATGGAGTATAAAGGCCTTTCTTTCCATAGATCAATCATGAATTGGTACTTAGGGGGTTGGTTGGTTTAACGGGTTTGAGACCATAAATAATTAATTGCATCGATATTTTTTGGGCTGAAGGATTAGAGACCCGATTGGCTAAATAATTGGCATATCATGATTGTATTAGCTTGCAAGTGATGTTAGTTTGACGATACCAATAGGTTGCCTTGATTCATAATTAGTTAATGAAATATGATTGTGTATTAACTATTTTAATTTGGCTTAAAAAAGGGTTGTGTAGCTAACTACAAAAGGTAGAGGTCCCAAAGGACCAATACTGAAAACCATGTTTACCGATGCCAGGTCAAAATGGCTTGAGGGTTCGAGTCCCTTTGATTATGACTAGGTTGTTTGAGAACACGTTTTTATTACTATTACTATGTGATTGGGAGGTTCCATTCCCGTATATCATATTACATGATTGGGTGCTCAAGTCAGCTTAGTAAAAGATTGGGAGGTTTGAGTCCCCTATACATATATATGACATTCTTCTTCAGTTTATGTGGCTACACACATGGGGGCCAGACTAGGGGTTGAGAAATGGGATCCATATAGCCCATGGGTACTATTATAGAATTGTTAGGATACACAACCAAGGTTTTTGTTTTAAAAGTTTATGTTAAGCCTTGTTCCCTACCCCAGAATGTGATATCTATATCTATATCTATATCTCTATCTATCTATCTATATATCTATCTATCTATATATATATATACATTTGATGCTGTGAATGAGTTTTGACTTGTTTTGAATTATAATGCATGGAATTATTTGTTTCCTTATCCCTAAGTTATATGCTAGTGCATCAACTTCTAACAATCTTGAAAGGTTGTATCCCCATGTGATGCAAGGTCCAAAGGAAAGTCTACCTTTCTTACACAGTGAGTACGTAATCATGGTTAATTGGAGAGATGAATTGAAGTGGTGAGCATCCATACTTTGGAAGACATCATTTCATGTTTTGGTATTTATGTCATAGAATTTATTTCATATTTATTTGGGATATGGATGGGGCCATTTCCAGACACTTTATTTGAACTTCAATTCTACTAGAGGCTTTATGGATATTGTCGACTTGGGTATTGTAGATGTTTTGAATGTTGATGTGATACATATTCTTTTTGGGAATTTTTATTAATTTTCATATTATATTTTTTTATTCACCCTTTCCTAGGTTTTCTTAGTTGTGTTGGAATAGGCTCAGGGGTGGTCTCTGATCCTCGATGGACATGGGATGCCTATCAAGGCCAGCAACTGGTTTGGGTCATGTAAAAATAGGATTTCAGCTACTATAAAAATCCAGTACATAACTCTAGAGAATCCTATAGAGTTCCATGGTTTGATGTTGGTGAAGATCCATGGGATTTCGTTGATGATGTTTAGAAGATCTCTCAGATAATGAGTATTTCTTTAGTTGGGAGTGAAAATTAGGTTGCCCATCAGTTGAAGGGACTGACTCAGACTTCGTTCAAATAGCAGAAAGAAAGTAGATTTATGGATGTAGTTCCTATATATTCTGAAGTGTTTGTAACTAGGTTTTTGGACATGTTCATTCCAAGTGATTTGAGAAAATCTATCGTTAAAAAGTTCATCAACTTGAAGCATGGAAATATTTTTCTGATGGAATTATTTTTTATGTTTACACATCTTTCCAAGTATGCTCTAGAGATGGTCGTTGAGGCAAGGGCTCTCAAGTGAGTAAGTTCATTTCATGGGTCTTAGAGCTAATGGTGAAGGAGTGTAGGATCATTTTTCTTATTAATAAATAAGCATCACTACACTTATGACTCACACCTAGAAGAAATACACACAAAATAGGGGTTTTACATCCTCCTCCCCGTTAGGAACAATCATCCTCGAATGGTAGCACAATTATTTAACATAAACAAGTTCAAGACTAAGATTAATCTTTTTGTACCAACATAATACTTATATATTATAGTTACTTGTTATTTCTCTAATTCAGCATATTGGAATCCCTCTTCTTATTTGAATATATGGGGGTACTTGGATTTCTTTTCTTATTTTGTATCCCCTGTGATCTCTACTACTTGTTAGTTCCTCCAAACTACTTTTAAATAAGCTATTTCCTTATTTCATAAATTCTTAACTTGCTGATATAGAATACAATAGGTACATCTTCATATGAGAGATCTTCCGTAACTTGTGCATCTTCAGTCGGAGTAATATGAGGTTGATCCCCTATGCACTCATGAATCATTGACATCTGAAACGCTTGAAGAACTGCTAAGAATAATGTTATACAACCTTATATAATGTGTACTTAGTTTTCCTTTCTTACCAAATGTCATTGCTCTTTTAATTGGTGAAACCTTAAAGAATACAAAATCACTTATAGAAAATTGTATCCCCCTTATTCTAATATCCACATATGAGTTGAGTCGACTTTTGTCTGTTTCTAGCCCTTGTTATATCACTTTAACCTTTTCCATAACCTGATAAATAAGATATATATCAAAGAAGATGGTTTTACCCATATTAAACAATAGATTTGGTGATCTACACTTTCGTTCGTATAAGGCTAAATATAGTGCAATTTTGATACTCGAATGATAGCTCATGTTGTAGGGGACCTCTATAATAGTTAAATGATTATCACAACTACCTTTGAAGTTCAATATACATGCTCGTAATATATCTTTAAGTGTTTGAAAAGTATGTTCTGCTAGTCCATCTATTTAAAGGTAAAAAGTTGTACTTAAATTCACTTGTTTTCCCAAATTTATTTGAAAAAACTTCAAAAAGTTTTTCGTAAATGGAGCTCCCCTATCCTATTTAATAGAGGTTGATACTCTGTGTAGCTGAACTATTTATTTAAAACACAAGTTTGCACAATCTTCAACTGTATAAGTAGTCTTAACTAGTAGGAAATGTGTTGATTTGGTAAGTCTATCAACTATTACCCATATGGAATAGAACTTTTGAGATGCACAAGGCAAACAATTGACTGAATCCATTTTGATCATGTCTCACTTTATAATTGGGAGCCTATACATTTCATATAACCCCCGAGATTTTGATACTCTATTTTAACTCTTTGACAATTTTGACATTGGGCTACATATTCTTCAATGTTCTTTTTCATATCAGCCTACCAATGTATTTATTTAAAATCATGATACATCTTAGTTGATCCTGGATGTATGGTTTACCATAAAGGATATGCCTGTATCATAATCCTCTTTCTTAACCCATCTACATTATGTACACACAATTTAATTTTGTATCAAAGTTCCCCTTCTTCCTAACCTCAAATGCCCTTGTCCTAGCATACTTTACATTCTCCTTAAGCTATAATAGAACATGATTTGCATATTTCTTCTCTTTTACTTCAGCTACTAATGAATATTATATTGTATTATACATAATAACTCCTTCATCCGGAATTTAAGAAGGCAAATCCCCGAATTAGTTTCTTGGTGTAGATCCTTAGGTATTCCTTGCCTATCTATTGACTTCTCATAAATTCTTGTTGTTATCTTAAGACTCAAAGCATCATCTACCTTATTTTCTTTTCTTGGATGATACAAGTTATCAACATCATAATCTTTTAATAGATCAAGCCACCTTCACAACCGTAAATTTAGGTCTTTTTAGTAAAATACATATAGCAAACTTTTATGGCTGGTATACATGTCAAAATGCATCGCTTACCAATAATGGAAAGATATTTTTAAAGCAGATATAACTGCTGCTAAGTTAAGATAATGCGTTGGATAATTTTTCTCAATTATACATATTTTTCTTGAGGCATAAGCTATTACTCTACCATCTCATATCAATACATATCCTAAGGCAATAACTAAAGCATCATAATACACTGCATACCCTTTGGTGTCTTCTAGAAATACCAAAACAGATATAAAGGTTAACTTATTCTTCAGATCTTGGAAACTCCTTTCACATGTATTATTCTATTGAAACATGGATACTATGTGTGTTAGCTTTTTTAAAGGTGCAGAAGTTGATGAAAATCCTTCTTTTTACTATAAACTCCAACCTTAAGGAAATTATGAACCACCTTAGGCCTTGTAGGTCTTGGAAATCTCTTCACGGGTTCTATCTTCTAAGTATCCACCTTTATTCCTTCATTGGATACACTATGACCTACGAATTCTATAGAACTTACCCAAAACTCATATTTACTGAATTTCGCATGTAACTTATGATCATGAAGAATCTATAACACTTGTCGCAAGTGACTAGAATGGACCTCTTTTAATCTTTAATTAATAAGAATATCATTAATTATAACTATCACAACACAACTAACAATGGCTTAAACATCTTATTCATTAAATATATGAAAGTTTTTTGTGCATTAGTTAGCAAAAAAGACACGAGTAGTAATTCATAATGGCCATACCATGTTGGTAAAGATGACTTAGGTATATAATTCTCTTTGAACATCACTTAGGTATCCTTTTTACCTTTATATACGAAATAAATTTATCTCTTGGGGAACCAATAGTACCCCTCCATTAAAGAACTACCTCTCCTTGAAAATAGAAATACACCTTCTTAGTTTGGCAATCTACCCTGGCATAACAAGTAGCTAACCAATCCTTACCCATTATACAATCAAAAAACAAAATTTCAAGCTCAACAAGGTCAACCATTGTATCACTGCCACAAATAATTACTATTTAATTTTGATACACTCTCCTAGCTATAATAGATTGACCAACTGGCATAGACACTTCAAATGTCTTAACAAGTAATTATGGTGTTCTTTTAAAATTTCAAGAAACCAATAAAGTGACATATAATAATGTAGAACCTAGATAAATTAATACATATACATTATGTGGAAAGATGGAAAATGTGCCTATAACCATATTAGGAGAAAACTCTAAATTTTGTCGATCCACTAGAGCAAATGTTTGATTCTGAACACCACTAGTACTAGCAATTTCTTAAACACCGCTACCATGACCTATAGGAACAATTATGATGATTCAACTTCTGATCCAATAGGTCATGCCATTTCACCCATTCCTTATTTTTTTTCTTTCTCTCATCATATGCCCCAATATACCACACCCTAATCAATCATTTGTCCCATATCAACATGCACCTAAATTAAACTTTATATATTTTTATATGGTTGTCGAGGAGGTCTTAATTGGATCATACTTCTTTTCTCTTGATACCTCACTGTTCATGTACTTTTACTCTCACTTCCTTACATAAACTGATGCCCCTTGGACCCTTGAAAACATTTTGTAGTACTAGATACAGAGTAACAAGATGATGGACTAGGCAGTATATTATAAAACTGAGGCCTAAACACTCGTTTGGATGCCACAAGCTACCCCATAGAACTACCCTCTTTGAATGCCCTCATTTTGATCCTTGTGTTCTTCTTTGCATCTGATCCTCCATTTTATGTGTGAAACCTTATATTCTCTCGATATCTATGTTTTTGTTCAAATAGGAAATAGTATAATATCTAACTAGTTACTGATGCAATCTATCCATATATTAATGGCCATTATCATTCATAGTAGCTACTATATTTAGAGAGTACTTAGCAAAAGAGTTAAATAGAAGGATGTACTTACTTAAGCTATTCCTTTAGTGAATATATAAAAACTAACCTGTATGAGCCTCTTGGATCTCAAATAGAAGGTAATGATCAAGAAATGGCATTTTCAATTCTTTCCAACTATTTGACGGTGTATCGATACCCCTAGATCTTTTCTAGTCTTCATACTACATAGCATCCCCTTTTAATCTAAATGTTTCTAGCTCATTCCCTATTTACCAGATACATGCATGACATCAAGACCCCTTTTGATATGATCAATAAAGTCCTATGGGTCTTCATTAATATCTGATCTGGTAAATATGGGAGGATCTAATTTTAGAAAATCATCCGTTGACTAGCTGCCCTAGCGTCACTACTATAATATGTAGTTGGAATAGCTAGTCCTTATGCCTGTCCAGTAACTATATGAGTCAAAACCAAGACCGCATTTCTTAAATCTTGCTTAAAAGCATTAATATGTTATTCGAAGGTTGCTTCACTCTCCCTTATCTCTCCAAGAGATAGAGGAGTAGAAGAAGATTGTAATGCAATTTCATCTTAATCCCCACTTTGTTTAGCTTGTCTAGGTGGTGACCTAATGGTCCCTTCTTTGACAACCATATATACTGGCTTACCTATAGTCTTACTCCTTCTTGTAACCAGCATCTTTATTATAAAGATAAAAAAACATATTCCATATTTTAAAATGACTCCACCTAAAACTTTTGTTCTATAACACAATCTAGAATATGAAGAAAAAGATACATGAACTAAATTTCTGATAACCTCTTGTTTATAGATTTGGTGAACAAAACACCTATAAAAAATACACTAAGTAGACATGAATTTAAAGACTACCTATGATGACTTGGTCTAATACCAATTTTGTTACCCTTTAAATCACACTGCAGTGGATAGGCACCCCCAGCCATAAAGGCCTAAGAGTACCAAAATATGACCTTGAACATAAAATACATGAAAATATAATAAGCAAAGGTTCTACCAAATAAGGATATAATGCATCAAAAATATTAAACTATGTAGGAAAGCACAAAACTATATATACAAGACATGTCTATTGGGGACACGATATCTAAAAGATAAAATAGTACTATGCTTATCATTACGTAGGTCTACAAAGCCTCTAAAGATACATGCATATAGTTATGGTCAGGACAAGTCCGCACCATACTCTTAAGTAGTTTACAATTCCAAAAATATGCAATAGACTAAGAAAGTCCAAAATCAATTTGCAGCTCACCAATAGCAGTTGGATACCCTGTGCTCTGACTGAGAAGGTGTATTAGCGGAAGCACATGTGCGTGCAACATGAAAGGTAGGTCTCTCATATGGGATGTCAGTACAAAAATATGTTGTGAATATGTAAGGCTAATAGTAATTAAACATAATGTATAGGATCAATTGAAATTATATAGAATTTTATAAATGATTCTAGTAGAAAACCTTAATATATACTTGTAGGATAAGGTACAATAATTATTTTCTTTATTTTATGCTTCTTACTTTATAATATTTGTAAGATATATGATATAAATGACCAATTGATCAGTGATAAATACACAAATTGGAATTAGGCCATGGTAGTCTTATGCCCTCTAGATACTACCCACGTATAAATAGATTAGTATCAACCTATGCTGGACTTTTAACTCTGAGTCGCCATATAATACCCCATAATTTTCCTAGCTAAGTTTATATCCTAGAATGTCTAGGATTACCATTGAAAATAAATAACTCTAGATACCTGCAGAATTTTCAAGCTCTAGACCCACCAAGTTTTTGATAATTTAACCAGCTTTCCAACGATATGAATTTTTCCTTAATCTGATACTCGATTAAGAAGTTATGGTGATTTTAGAGAAAATAGTAGGACATTTCCATAGGCACCGCATCACGGTGAAGGAAAAAATCTCAATTGTCCGATTCCAGTGAAGCACCGCGATTAGCTCGAATCACGAAGAAATTCCAGTTCCCATTTATCCCATTCGACTAGCTCAATGCGATTAGCTTGTATTGCGCCAAAATTCCCAAATGAACTGATACCGCATTATGCCAAAGGCCAAATTGGAAATACTACCTTATCCAGTAATCCACCAGGATAGTCCCGCATCGCGTTGCGGCCTAAAATTGAGATTTTAGTTTCTGAACTTAATTTTTAAGGGCAATCTAGTCTATTCCATAGCCCTAATTCGTGAATAACTCTGAATTAAACTTATTCCAACCATTATATGCTCACTTTTTATCAACTTCCTCTCAAAGAAAACCTCGAACATCTAAACTTAATTCCCAAGATATCCAAAATTCCATCATTCTTTCTCTATGGTAACTCAAAATTCAAGTTTTCAAATTTAAGATAATCAAGAATCCATCTTAAGGGGCAGAAAAAGGAATCCAAAATCAAGTGTTCTCATCAATTGCATCAATTAAGGTATGTGGGGTTTTCAACTAGGATAATTCTTTCATCCTTGTGCCAAAAATTAGTTATTGAAGACAATTTTACATGAGCTTATATTGTTTTAAATTAGGGTTCATGCCCAATATTGATATTTGCAAGATTATGAGATTTTAAGAGATTTAAATGTTTAATTGAATGTCTACTTTCATATTTTCATGCATATTGCAGAAATTTCAAGATTTAGAATTGAATTATAAATATTTTAAATATCAAACTTGAACTTTTGGATGATTTAACATGAATTTGATGGACGATTTATTAATCCTACTTTGAATGTTGATGTTTCAAGAATGACTATGCTTAAAGAGTCCCATGACTTGTTATTTTCAAATTATTAATAAAGATTTGATCTTTTGATTTTAGTTTAGATTAGGAATCAATTTTTACAGATTTAACTACAGTTTATTGTAACAGATTTACAAAAAGTTTTCATTGTAAACCCATATATTAGTTTTTAAAAGTGGATTTCCAATAGATTGAACATACAGATTAAAGGGAGTAGTATTTAGCATCGAGTTAGGTATGATTACATGCCCTAGAACTACGAGCCAATGTAGGTTAAAATTATCAGATAATTCCCATTTCTATATGGATGACAAATATAGATGTTAACATTTAGATTAGGTTATACTACTTGGCAAGTGTATGACACATCACCCCAACGTGAGGTAAGAACCACCCTAATAGAAAAGACTATAGAATAATCGTAACAACACAGCTTTTAGAAGCTGTGTAAAGGCTCATGATTTTATTCAAATATTGCTTAATATAAGTCATTAGCTACTAGATTTCATACTTCAGATTTCATGCATAAAAGTTAGTCCTTTCTACACATATAGCATGATTTGAATATAGAATACAAATACATCTTTTAAAAACTAAGTGTTATGACTCACTAGATCTATGCAACATGTTTTGCTCTTCATGATTATGATTTTCAGTTTCCAGATATTTCAGCTTATATGAGTCATCCACATGTAGAATGAATTCTTTATAATTTGATAATAATATTGAGATATTGATTTACTTGTGTATTCACCCCCATATACTCAGTACAATCCAGAAGTCCACATATATGTTTATGTGCTACATTGTGTCATAATGTAGGTTCAGGTGCTCAGTTTCAGCAGTGTGGGTGATTTTAAGAATCTCTATCTGCATTATAGTGGTTGGTAAGTTCTCATAGTTCGGAGACCCATCTATCACTTTTTCAGCTTACTAGTATAGATTATTCAATATTTATAGACATTTCGAGTCAGCAAGGGGGTTGTTCCAGTAACTCAAGCATTAGTAGTAGAGCTTTTTAAAACTGCTAAATATGCTTCAGATTTTCAGTGTTGATTGATCTGACTTTCAAGTCCAGTATTTTATGAAATTATATTCAGATAATTGCAATTAGCTCAAATAGAATTCTGCATCTTAGCTTTGATTATATATTTTCATTTCCTCTATATTGAGCATTAGATTTAGTAGAAGGAAGACAAGGTTAGATTAACATTAATCGTAGTATTGAGCCTCGTGTGATGTCTAGAGACTCATTTTGGGTTGCTACATGCCACCCACATATAAGGTATCGTGATCGGCCCATTCTAGGCTTACATACCAGAGCTGTCACCTATTTAATTCAGATTTACATTAGTTTATTTAACCTTTGAGCTTGTTACGTTGGTTTTCATTACATTATTGTACTTTTGAGCTAAAATATACTACTAAGACGCATGTGAATAAGCACTTAATGTAATAACAATCATGTAGGAAATAGTTTGTACACAAATGGAATGTTTATGAGCTAAAAATAGCATATGGGTCTTATTTGAATTAAAGGAGAACTAAAAATTTCTACTAAAAGTGGTCATACAAACTTGATAATAAGTATGTATTGAGGTACTTTAATCATATTAGATGGTGGGGACAAGGTCGTTAGCTTTATAAGAGATCATGTGCTTCCACTATGTATCATTTGCTATAGTAGAACTCTAGAAGCTTAATTTATAACACAAGTGTTTGATTTTATATTAATGAATATGAAATAGAGTATGCCTTACATACCTTTCTATACAACTCTGATATTAACCAAAAGTAATGTCATGCCTTTTGGACTACTTATCTACAATAAAGTATATTGTAAAATTAGTATTAGTAACTAAAAACCACATTTTGTCTATTTAACTTTACCAAAAAAGTGGCTGGGCAATCAGCTTACCTCAAGTTTCTTTAACTTATCCTTTAAACTTGAACTCTTCAAGAACTTGAACTTTCCTTCACACTTTAAACTCAACAAGAAAAGTGAAGTCTCTTAATAACAAAGAAAAGTGAGTAGTTAGCTTGTTTTATATTCTTCCCTATCTTTATAAAAAATCAAGAATAGCATGTTTTCCTAATCTTCCATGGGTGAATTAAGTTAAACCATAAGTTCTTTCACATACCTTTGCTTTAAAAGGTGATGGTTTGTACAAGGACTATAGAATGAAAATTAAGGTTGTTCCTTGATGTTCTAGAGAAAAGTAGATAGAACTTATGAAATATAAACCTTTTGTGACTTAGAAGTGAAGTAAACGAACAGAATCTTGGCTTTATAAAGGCCCTAATTTTGATATCTCTTTAGCTGCATTCTGGACCTCAACTGTGTAAAGTTGGTCTGAGTAAGGGATACACCTACTTAAGGAGATCATGTTCCTCACAAGGTCAAAGTAGGTGATTCACCTACTTTATTGATTCTTTGATGAGATGAACTTAATAGGGACTTAGGAGATTTTGAGTGTTCGACACAATATGAAAATGGACTATCCTATGAACATATATATGAGCTAACCTCTCAGCACTGAAATATATCTAATTAGGAATAAAATGAACTGACTTGGTATACCAAGCCAAAGTGACCCATATACTATTGGAACCATGAGAAGTGAGTCAATCTACTAACACTGTCCATGGTAATTTACTCCTATTACAATTCGTGAAAGGGCAATCTTTGAAAAAAGCATCCAGGTGTCTGATGCCCAACCTTTACCTTATGACAACATAGGCAATGAGAAACGAAATCTGAAAAATATCATTTCATTCAAATCCACCAATAATGCTGCCTCAAATATCTATACATCTTAGATGTACCAGGGTGAGTAAAATATCTAGAGTTGTGAGCCACATGGGAAATTGACTAAAGGGAATAACCAAGCCTCAAAAATAAAATGTGGCCATCAAATACCAAAACACACTCAGAATCTGTGGTATACTTCTCAAACTCATCACTCAAAACTAGATCATGAATGATGCATTGTCTTATATCCTCAAACTGACGACTCTGATTCTACTCAAATAAAGTAGACCTTGCCTCAACACGATAAATAATCCCTATCGGATCTGCAATATCAAGTCGCACCATCAAGTTGGCTTAACACTTTATGTCCCATGCCAGTAAACTCTAAGAAATTAATAGAAGAAGAGTTACCCATATTCATTGCAATCCTAATCAGGGCGTCTGCTACCATGTTCACCTAACCTTGATGATATGAGATAGATATGTCGTAATACTTCAGTAGTTTCATCATCTCCATTGTCTAGAATAAACTTACTTCTTGGCCATAATTTGCTAAATACTATGATGATCTATGTAAATCACACAATGCACAATATAATGATAATTCCTCTAAATCATTAGCATAAAAAATACTGCCCTTAATTTAAAATCATGAGTGAGTATTTTTCCTTCTACACCTTGAGATGCCTCAAATAATAAGTAATAACATCACCTTTCTGTATATGTACACAACCCAAACTATTGCTAGAAGTATCCTCATAAATGGTGAATCCCTTAACCTTAACAGGCTAAGCAAATATGGTAGCGGAATTATGTTCCTTGAGCTTCTATAAGCTCGAATCATACGTAAAGGACCACATAAAGGAACTAAAACACCTAGATTTTGAACTATTGAATGAAATTTTCCATTTAATGTCATTGGGTGGGTGTAACTAGGGGCATAATTTGTACCCTTTGGATAAGAATTGTATCCACTCTCCCCTCTGCTCTTGTACCTTAAGTAGCCTAGGAGGATAGTATACTATCCAATATATGAGTGACCCTCCTCCTAAATCATACCCTAAGTATACGAGTCATACCCAGCATGATCATATTGAGGTAAGTTCTAGCTTGAGTTGAATTTTTTATGTATGGGTGGGGTATACAAGTTAGGAGTTGATTCATACCCTTTTGATACGACTCAAGGGTTTATAATTATACCTTTAATAGTGTACATGACCTAATAGAATCCTAGGGTATGAGTTATGGTACCACTCATACCCTAGGGTATAGTTCATAAGGTGATTCATACCCTTATATGGGTTCATTTTACAACATTCATCAAAGGGCCTTGTGCTCATTTCCCATGCCTAAAACCCTAAGTCCCCTCGCAATAAAATTTCTTATAGCCTCTTAAACATCTATTTTGATGGATCAAAAACCCAAAACACTCTTTAAAATTTCTCTTTGAAGAATTAGAGGCTGGGGTTTAAAGAGTCATCTTTAAGAGGCAAAGTTAAGTGAAGTTTCTTGGTGAGTCATATTGTTTAAGGCATTTAAATCTTTCCATGGGGTCATGTATAGTGTTGAATTAGTTAAACGGTTAAAGTCCATAATTATTTTATGGAATGAATGTTGATGCAGTGGCAAAGGGTTAAAGTCCTAATGCTAACTAGTGGTAGTTGTGATGGCTTTAGGTTGAAGTCCCTAGCCATATAAAATGGATCGAGGTTGAAGTCTCTTTTTTTATGGAATGGCTTGAGTTTGGAACCTATTTCCTAATGAAATTTCTTGAGGTTAAAGTCCCTTCCTTACATAGATCTCTTAAGGTTAATGTACCTTGCCTTATGAAATGTCTTGCGGTTAGAGTCCCTTGGTATGAGGTTAGATTCCCCAGTGTAACAAATGGGCATGAGGTTGGAGTCCCTTGCCTAGATGAATGTGTGTGGTATTAGAGTTGCTTTTCTAAATGATTGTGTATATGTTTGATGTCCTTGGTTAATCAATGTGTGATCATAGTTAAAGCCCTTTTGTCTAATGGTATGTAATTGTGGTTCAAGTCCTACGCATAAATGGAAGTATCGAATTTAAGTGTGGAAGGTCAGAGTCCTCCACTTCATGTCTAATGAATGAATGTTCAAGAATGTTTCTAAGACCTAATTTATTGATTTGCATAAGATGTTACTATGTGTAAGGGTAAGTGGATGAATACGATTGAATATGATATATTGACTTGTTTTTCAATGATGATTCTACCTTGCTTGAGTTACATTCTAGTGTTCCAATAGCTAACCATCAACAAACACTATGTCCCCATGCAATATAGGGGCCGGAGCATCATATTCACTTCCTAGACAGTGATTAGATGATTGAAGCAGTCCGTACATTGGCTGTAAAGTGGTGAGCTTCCTTATTTCGGATGGCATGCATTCTTGATCTCCTATATTTAGACTTTGTCTTTTTGGACTTAGTTTGTCTTTTGTCGGGGGATTATCCTAACACTTACATTTCTAAACTTTTGTCTATATAAAGGTATTGTGGATGATTGTGGTCTTGGGGATGTTGGACAGTATGATGAATCTAATTAAGTATTTAGACATGTTTGTATTATGACTTGAGTATGTTTTTGCTATCTTATATTGTTGGGATTTATCCAACCCTTGTGGTATATATTGATGATTAGGTTCGGTTATCAGGGAAACCTTTGATTCATATGGGCTTGAGGTGCCCATATGGCATGGAACAGTTTTGGGGCGTATCAAGTTGGTATCAAGGACTAGGTTTACGGTCAGTTAGGCGTCTGCAATACACTGTCAAGTAGAGTTTCTTTTATGGGTGTGAAGAATGCCACACTTATGAAAGAAGGGTTACGATACATTTTAGGAAATGTTTCCCTTTCTTATGTTTCAATATCAAGCTAGAGAGTCTAAGGTCTTGGATTCCTCTAATTTTTGTTAGCTATGTTTCAAATTATTCCTCCAAGAATATCTTTGATTAAGGTAAACCTTTCTCAGGGCCCTATGGATTAAAATCATCCAACTTCTAGATTTCTGACCTAGGCTAGGGCTGCGGTATTCGACCATCTTCATAGGGTTCCACCTATCCCCACCAACTACGACTATGAGAGTGACCCTCTTATTTTGTCAACTCAAAGGGATGCTATTAATGTTGAGATTCACCTGTGTATAAATCTCTTGACTCAATTGGAATACTATCAATCAGAGCGTGGTGCTCCGACTACCGTTTCATCTGAGGCCACAAGAATTAGAAAGTTTATGAGGTTGAGCCTTTCTATGTTCTCCGGTACAAAGGTTGAGGAAGATTCTCAAGGCTTCGTTGATGAAGTAGAGAAGATCTTCAAAATAATGCATGCTTTGGAGATTGAGGTCGCTGAGTTTGCTTTCTACCAATTGATAGATGTAGCGTACCAATGGTACAAGGGGTGAGATTTATCTAGAGTTGTTGATGCTAGTCCCACCATGTGGAAGGATTTCTCCGGGTCTTTCTTGGACAGCTTCTTTCCTCAAGAATTTAGGGGATAAAAGGTAGAAGAGTTTGTGAACTTGAAGCAAAGGAGGATGTCTATTCAAGAGTATGCCAAGAAATCCCATCAATTGTCAAGGTATTCTTCTGAGATAGAATCTACCATGAGGGACAGAATGCATAAGTTTGTTATGGGATAATCCCATGAGTTGGTCCTTGTGTAACGACTCCATTTGGAGTCTTTATGTCACCTACCACATCCCACCGGTAGTTAAGCCAGTATCAGAACTTAGAGCTATTGCGATGGGTTACCTTAATAAAAACTTCCAACATGGACCCTATATGTGAACACAATATATAACAACAACATTTCACATCTAAGGACAACCGATAATCAAGCACAAAACCCAGTACCGGATAATATTAATACAAGAGATTCTAAAATTGAAAAGAGGAACTTACAATCTTACAATCTAAACTATCTTAAATAATATCAAACATTTGTCTGGAAAGAAAAAGACAAATAAGGATAGAAGGGAAAGAGGGCAACTCAATCTCCAAGAGCTTACCCTTTCTTCAAATAGGTAACTCACATGAGCTAGCTCAACGGCGGAAACTAGAACTTGGGTCTGCACCAAAAAGGTGTAGAAGCATAGTATGAGTACCAAAACACGGGTACTCAGTAGGCATCATTGGCCGACTAAGCTCAAATATATTGTAAAGATGATATAAAGTAAGACAATAACCTTAAAGTCAAGGGATAGGATCGAAGCTAAATCTGCTTTGATACCATTGTAACAATATCTATAATAGTAAAGCAATAACATGACATACTCTTTCAAAATACTCCATAATCACTATAATAACAGAATATCATCTCGAAAGCGTAAATCAATATACACAATTGCAAAGCATCTACTTGCCATAACCATAATTAATCATATTTAGAACAATAAGCACAAGAACTTACCACAACGTCCCATACCGTTAGGAAGTACACAAAAGAAAGCACAACAAAGAAGTCGTCATGGCATCCCATACCACCGGAGAGTACACAAAAGATATCAAACAAGAACTCACCATGGTGTCCCATACCACCGGAGACTACACCAAAAGAAAGAAACCAATAATACAATAAAGCATAATTATTCCATCAATTGAGCAAAACCAGGGTAGCTCAATCCCTCCATAGCTCATTACCGAAATCTACTACTAATTACCCATACTGTAATTTACATAAAGAAAGCAACATTGTGATAGCATAGGCATGTATTCATTAATTCTATAATGCATGGATAGACACCATATGAGCTTGATACTAGTTATCCTTATCCTTTAATTGATCAATAGAATACAATTCATATCAGTACTAGTCATCAAATTGGGGAAAGCAGCAAGCCACCCATATTATTGGTTATTCATCTATCATAAGGCCATTATTTATCTATCATCTTCATGACATGAGTTAACAATTAAGCCATCTCAACCTCACATATTAGAAGATAAGTTAACTAACTATCATGCCATACTAGGTCCATCGTCACTAAGAATGTCAAATCCTTAAGGACTAATTTCCATAGTTTAATCAAGTATAGTCCACCAACTAATTTTCTAGGTTTCAAGCCTCCAAATAGAAATCATATATTTTTAAAATAACTAGTTATCATATAAGCAACTTTACTAGGCAAGATTTCATTATACAACCTCATTTCCAAGTCAAGGATCTATATTTATATATATATATATATATATATGTTCAGTTAGCCCTTGATTCAGCGTAAGATTATTCACACCACTATGTCTTAACTCAATATTAGGCCTATATTTCCTCTAGTTATTAATTTAGCATCAACAAGGGTAACATCTCTCATTTAGTGACTTGGAATAAGAAATAAATAGCAATATACCTATATAGACCTCATACCTCAAGAACATAGGCGGCTGTCCCCACACGGCCTAACCTTACAAATATCAATGCATATAAGTAAATTTGCCCCACACGACATCATAATGTTCTTACCTCTTTCGAATTCACCAGGAATCATCACAAGATCAACATATTCCTCAGGATTTACCAAGCATCATCATAATATCACATATTCCTTTGGACTCATCGGGCATCATCATAATATCATATAATCCTCTGGACGTACCAGGAATCATCATCATAATATCACATTTTCCTCCAGACTCATCGGGAATTATCATAATATCATATTTTCCTTCAGACTCGAACTAGGCATCATCATAATATAACATATCTCGCAATAAAACAACATACATCCATATGCATAGCCAAAATAATAAAGATGCACAAGGGATCACAATATTAGGAAGTAGGGATGTAGGCTAACACTTTCCATTTCAACTTACTAATAATCTTCAAACATAATATTAGCATAAACAACAGCATGAGCATTTACAAGTCGTGTACAATAATAACTTAACAAGATTATTTAATCGTGATCAGAAGATAATGCGATAATCGAGTTCAACCATCACAACTCCTATGTATATATTATTTAGTCAATCACCATGTATCTAGGTCGCTAATCATTTACTCAGTTTGAGGTTAAGGTGTGTCAAGTCCCACTTCTAAATCCCCAAGAAAGTCAAAGCTTTACTAATACAAGTCTAGCTTCTACGCATAATTAGTCTAAGTTATCCATAGGGAAAGTCTATTCAAAACTCCATCCCAATTAAAGCTAATACCAAGGTCATGTCCTATCTAGGCATTATATAGGTCAATACACTTCTAAGAATAGTGAAGTACAATATTCATATATACTTAGAACAACAATAGTGATCTCACGCTAGTCATGAGACCACAAATAAGCTAACGAAGGTCCTAGACTAATGGTCAAATATCATACCTTATAAATTAATAGTCTAAAACAATCAATAAAACCTAGGTTCAATATTTAATAAACTATCATCTAAATTCCCCGCTCAATCTCAGGAGAGATAAATAATTACATTATAAACAAGCTCAATCAGTCTACGGGTAAACCTAACCTACCTTGCATCCAAGCAACTCAAGATCAAACGAGTTGTTTCTTTCCTTTTTGTGAAGCTTCCACTTCCACAAGCAATATTATTAAGAATACAATCTAAGCATTACAACAAGAATAACAGTACCCATTATAGAACCATTGTGCCATGGGTTTCAAATGGACACAAAAACCCCAATTGGGTTTAACCCTTGGAAAATAGTTTCCAAGACCAACCCATAGCTAACTATCTTTAGGGTGTTAAAACCCTTAAGTAATATGAATTAATCTCAATTTTCTTTCTACAATTGACCCACAATGATTTAGGGATTTTGAGTCAATAAACGATGAAATCAATACCAAATTAGAGGAATTCTTACCTTAGATTATTGAAAGAATCAATAACATAAGTTGTTTAAGCTCCAATTCAACCCATAACACACACTTAGAATTTTTTATAATTCATTAGGGTATCTAGGTTAAGAGGGAGGCATAAAATGACCAAAATTTGTACAAGAAAACTCATAAATATTGACTACCCAACCCTCTAATGGTACGATCGTGGCCCCTACATCACTGTAGTTGTAATCTTGTGGTCGCACCTCCTTAGATGCAGTTACGGCACCTCGGTGAATGATATGCATTGTTAAAGCATAGAACTTGGTTTTGATATTTGGCCAATGTCGCGGGATACGTTTGGGGTCCATTTTGAACAAATAAGATATGAAACCCCACAGTTTTTGACATTCCAGATGAATAGGCGAAGTCGGATTGTGCATACGAGGTTGTTTACTAATGTTTTTCCTAAGTGGTCAACTAGCATCAATGAATACTTCAAATTAAGGAAAGGGGTTCTAAAATCCCAATGAACCGTCAGGTAACAAAACTATCGATCCCCGTAAGTCATCTATAACTTTGGACAACTATGGAGAAGCTCTATCGGAGGAAGCAAACAAGAATATGGAGAATGACCTGAAGGCTCATTACAACATCCACTACTAAGGAACTTTCATCCCCAAAAGTTAAAGACAAGAAAGTACCTGAAGTCTCAAAAAAGTTAAGATACTAGGACCATATCTCACTCTTGATCTCTTAAGTAGCTTACTGTATTAGGTATTGCATCTATTGAACCTTGACTATTGGAATCTCCATTGTACGCAATCGCCTCATATCGCTAGCCAAAATAATCATAGGCTTCTCCACAAAGTTCAACTGATTGTCTGACTGGACCGAGTCCCATCTAAGAACATGAAAAGGATTTGGAATATACTTCACCAAAATAAAAACATGCAAAACCAGATGAACAACGACAAAGTTTGGAGGTAGAGAAAACTTATAGGCTACCTCAAAAATAACACGAAGAATCTCAAAAGGACCATCATAGCGAAGGCTAATCTTACCCTTCCTTCCAAACCTCATCCCACCTCTCATAGGTGAAACTCAAAAGAATACATGATCCCCCACTCCAAATCTAAAGGCACGGAGTCTACGGTCGGCATAGGCCTTCTACCTACTGTGGACTGCTCTCAGCCTATCCTAAATCACCCTGACTCTATCCAATGATTCCTGAAGGAAATATATACCACAGGGTCTAACCTAGAATATCTTAAACTAAATTATAGGATAACGACAGCTCCTACCATACAATGCCTCATAAGGGGCCATCTCAATACTCGAATGATAACTGTTGTTGTAGGCAAACACTAACAAACCTAAGTGATGACCCCATTGACCTCCAAAGTCCATAACACAGGCTTGGAGCATATCCTCAAACACCTAAATAGTCTGCTCGTACTGACCATCTATTTGTGTATGAAAGGTTGTACTCAAATTAACTCTAGTACGTAACTCCTCCTGAAATGCTCTCCAAAACCTTGAAGTAAATACAGAACCACGATCTGATATGATAAACACAGGAACTCCATGCAAACGAACTATCTCCCAAACATAAATCTGAGCTAATCTCTCACCACTGAAGGTTATCTTAATAGGTATAAAATATGTTGACTTTGTCAAACGATCCACAACAACCCAAATACCATCATGACCACGGGAAGTACAAGGCAAACCACGAATAAAGCCTTTGGTGATCCTTTCCAATTTACACTCTAGAATTGGAAATCTCTTAGTAAATCCATTGGGACATTGATGCTCGGCCTTAACCTGCAGACAATACAAGTAACAGGCTACAAAATCTAGCACATCAATCATCATACCATCCCACTAATACAACTACCAAAAATCTCTATGCATCTTGGTCATACCTAGATAAAGAAAATATCTAGGACTATAATCCTCATGTAGAACAAACTGAAACAAATCATTAAGTCAAGGAACACAAATACGACTTTGAGATCTCAAGATACCATTGAAATGAATTGTGTGTCTCTCAGACTAACTACTTACTACTCGATCACAGAGAAGGCACAACGTATCATCCTTAAACTGACAATCACAAATCTGCTCAAACAGGGAGCACCTCACCTATATATAAACCAAAACTATCATTGGATCTGAGATATCAAGGTGAACCATCAAATTGGCTAAGGATTGAATATCTGGTGCCAATGGTCTCTTAGAAACAGATATATAAGCCAAACTACATATACTCAATGCCTTGCAACTTAAGCCATCTGCCACCATATTAGCCTTAACCGGATGGTACAAGATAGAAGTATCATAGTCGTTTAGCAACTTCATTCATCTACACTGCAAGCATTAAGCTCTCCCTGAGTCATAATATGCGGAAAACTATGATGATCGATGAAAATCTCACAATGCACGCATACAAATAATGATTCTAAATCTTGAGCTTGAAAACTACCGCCACCAACTTTAAATAATAACTGGGGTAGTTATGCCCATGCACCTTAATCTATCTAGAAGCATAAGCGATAACACGACCCTTCTGCTTCAAAACAAAACCAATCCCAACACCAGAAGTATCACAAAACACTGTGAATCCCTTTCTATCTACAGGAAGAAGTAACATCGGGGATGAAGTACAACAATCCTTAATCTTTCCAAAGCTTGACTCAAACTCCTTATAGCATAAAAAAGGAACCTCCTTTCAAGTCAACTTAGTCATAAGGCCTGATAAGGTAGAAAAGCTCTAAAAAAATTTCCTATAAGAAATAGACAAACCAATAAAACTGTGAACCACGGTCAGAGGTGTAGGCCTATCCTAATCACGAATCGCTGAAATCTTAGTCAGATCTAACATAATTCCCTCCATGGACACCACGTGTCCGATATAAAAATAAATGACTCAAGCAAAAACTCACACTCAGAGAACTTGGTGAATAGCACATGCTCTCTCAAAATCTGGAGCACAACCCTAAAATATTTTGCATGCTCCTCACTACTCCTCGAATAAACAAGGATATCATCATAAACACTATGACAAAGAAATCTAGATAAGGTCTGAACAAACAGTTCATCAAGTCCATAAATGCAGCTAAAGCATTAGTCAGCCCAAAAGACATCACCAAGTACACATAGTGACCATAACGGGTCCTAAGGGTATCTTTGGGATATCCTCAGTCTGGATCCTTAAAGGATGATAAATGGACCTTAATATATCTTTAAAATACTGTTACACCTTGAAACTGGTCAAAATAATTAGCAATGCGGGGAATAGGATAACGGTTCTTTACAGTCACCTTATTTAGCTGCCTATAATCAATACACATCTGTATCAAGCCATCTTTATTCTTTAAAAATAAAATAAGGGCTCCCCATAGAGACACACTTGGTATAATGAACCCTTTTCCAAAAGGATCCTAACGCTAAGAATTCAGCTCCTTAAGCTCTGCAAGAGCCATATGATAAGGTACAATAGAAATTGGTGGAGTACTAGCCTAAAGTTCAATAGCAAACTCAATCTCATGGTCAGGAGGGTTACTAGGAAGATCATCTGGAAACACATCAGGAAAGTCACACACATAGGAACAAAGTCAAGTGTGGAACCCTCTATAGGAGTATCACATACATAAGAAAGATAAGACTCACAACCTCTCGACATAAGTTGTCTAACACAAACATAAGAAATAATCCCCTTTTGCTCGTGACTAATCACTCCCTTCCATATGACTAGGGGTATGTCGAGCATAGATAAGGTAACGGTCATGGCAAAATAATCTATGACCGTATAATAGTGGGATAACCAGTTCATGCCCAGAATCACATCAAAATCTTGCAACTAAAAAATAATAAGATCAGCATATGTATCAACATCACTAACTATCATGACACATGATCTTAATACCCGATCCACTACTAAAGAATCACCTACTAGAGTATATATACGCAACAGCATAGATAATAAATCACTAGTCAACTTCAACTGTGGTGCATAATCAGCAAATATATAAGAATAAGTAGATCTAGGACCAAATAAAGTAACACCTAACTTGCAACATAACATAATTAGACCTGTAACTAAAGCATCCAAAATCTCAGCATTGGGCCTAGCAGGTACTGCATACAACTGACCATGCCTGCCACCTAGCTGGGCACCTAAATGACCACCTGTCTTGCTTGCTTGAGTACCACCTTGAGCGTCCTAGTAACCACCTCTACGACCTTGCACAACACTCCTACCTGAAGGAGAAACTTCCCTGATAGGAGTAGCTTCCTAGGTTGAAAGAACCATTGCCCCACGACAAGGGCACTCTCTAGAGAAATGACCAGGATGTCCATAAGCAAAACATAACTCAAGAAAATAACTAGAACTAACATAATCGGCTGATCTAACATAACTGACATGCCTAGCATGGCCCATACATAAACCTCAAATTTTGGGCCAATTTAAAAAAGTTTAGGTTAGGAATAAGTTAGATATTCTTGTTGGTGCTATTTTTGATTGCATGATGTAAGTGGGTTTGTTGGTAAAAGCATGTTGAATTGTCTGAATTGCTACTTTTGAGACTCTTAAGGTCATGTTTGTGACACTAGTTTTGTGGCTTAATTTTGAATTTATGTTATACTTTTGTTGGGAGTCTATGATGATGCTATTGAGTTGAGCATGTACCATATGCGTGCGTGGTATGCTGTATATTCCTTGTTGAATGTGATGTCTAAAAATTTCCCGGTGTGTGTGTAAAGAGAAATAAAGAATGGGAGTTTAGGAGATGATTTAGGAAATTCTTTGACAACCTTCTTTATACCTTCTATTTGTCCTACTCATTCTGCATTATCCTAGTTAAACCCCATTGAGCCTTTAGCTTATTTTCTTTGGTAGCCTCATAAGTAGGCTAATCACTTATTTGATAGACCATAATTTGATCCAAAAAATTCCTAAGTGCTTTAATGAAAAAAAATTAGTAAAAAGTTTGAGAAATTGAAGAATAAAAAGGTGAAATTGATGTCCCTAGGTAATAGTTGTTGGTGTTTATAATTGATGTGTGGTGGATTGATGTAATATAAATATAATACCCCAAAAAATCCAAAACAATATTAGAGCCATGTACCAAGCTCATGCATAGTACATATGGTTATTTTATAGTTTTATGAGTAAGTTAGATTTATATTAAGGCTTCAAATAACTCCCATCTATCAGACGAATCAAAACATTCCTTACCGATTAAATTCAGGAGAAGGATATTGGTATAGTCAATTTGAAACGAGGATATCTCTTATTATACTTGAAATTTTTTCTCTCATGACCAATCCACAGATAGATAATTGAATTATCTTTCCAACGATACCAATTTTGCCTAAATCCGATATCGGAGCAAAGAGTTATTCCTATTTTACTCTAGCATATCAGGCTGGAAACAGTATGACGACATTCATGATAGCTTATCACATTTGTGATGACTTATCATGAAGGTCGTCAGCCTTAGGAAGAAACCATCTTTGAAGTGACGAAATTCGTCATAGGTTACCACTTTTTTTATGCCCTATCACGAAGGTTGTCAGCCTTATGGAGAAACCAACTCCTAAGTGACGACATTCGTAATAGCTTACCGCATTTGTGATACCCTATAACGAAGGTCTTCAGCCATAGGTAGAAACCAGCTACTAAGTGATGACATTCGTGATAGATTACCATATTTGTGATGCCCTATCATGAAGGTCGTCATCTTTAGGTAGAATCCAGCTTCTGTGTGACGATATTTTTGACGGCCTGTCACATTTTTTATGCCTTATCATAAATGTCTTTACGCTTAGGCAGAAACCATCAATTCCTACTCTTGTGTGATGATATTTTTAACGACTTGTCATATTTTTTGACGCCTTCTCACAAAGGTCACAAGCTATGATTTTTTAGCAACTGGGAATTTATTTCATAAGGGTATATTGGTCATTTCCTTCACCTTCCATGACTTATAACCCTAAAGAGGTGTAATTTGTCCCATTATTTTCTTCAGTTAAGCATCTCAAAAACCCTCTCTTATGCTCTCAACCACAAGATTAGGGTTTCCATCAAACTCATCTCTCAGAAGCAAGATTCAAGCCTTTTTCTAAGATAATTGAGAATTATTTTTCCCAATCCAAGAACTCTCCAGCAAATCATCAAGGTTTCCTTTCTAAGGTATGTGTAGTGTTCATCTATGGATCCAATCCATTCATGGAGCTCAAGAACCATGTTTTAAATATTATTTTGCAAAATTTTTGTGGTGATATGAGTATGTACATTGTTTAAGTTTCAATGTGATGTCTAAAGGAGTTTTCATGGAATATATATGTTTGTTAATTGAAAACCATGAACTTTAGGTGGTTTAATTTGGTGAAAGTATGAAACTCACCTATGCCTTAAATAATGCATTCAAGGTGTTTGATAAAGTGATTTGGATGCTAGAAATTCATGTTTGTATGGTTCTATGATGTCTAAATGTCAAGTCCATATTAGCTATATACTTTAATATGAATCCCATGTTTTTCATGTGTTGCTATTGTGGTGGTATGAAGCATGTAAGATAATGGAGATATACAATACGTACAAGAAATATATTAATTCATTCCCTACAATGTTTAATATGTTGAATAACTATATGAAGTATGATATCCCATACTATGAATTGTGGACTCAAATCTTATGATCAAGTCATGTCTGTGTGTCAGTTTCCTTCTATCGAGTCCTGGGGGAATTTCTACCCGTAAACATAGTTGTATGCCTAGAGCCATGTCATATTGTCATGATAATCTCAGTCAAGCTATAATCTATAGAACTAAGTCAGTTATGTGACTCAAGAAACCTCAGAAATCTCATGATCTCAGTTAACTCTCAGATAATAGTACTACTCCGTCAGCCAACGGAAGTCGGTTAATCTTTCAATGTACAGTCAGTTGAATTATTTTTAGTCTCTTCAGATGGGAATAGAAGTTAACACTGAGTAAAACCAAGGATGGGTACTCACCTACTAGTTTAGGGTGTGTTTCTTAGCAGTCATCCTTATGTTCCAGAACTATGTAGCCAGCGTAGGTTGATACATCTTAGCCTGTCAAACTAGTATTGATGAGTTAGCTTAACCTATCAGTTTAGGATTCCCACCATTCTCATTTTGAATACCTACCAGCTAAGGGTCACCCACAATTGTTCTTACCAGTGGCGTGGTATTGACACCCCTCCAGTCGGGGCAGAGATTGGACCCCATCTTAGCTATATGTGTTATTAGGGAATGTCGGTTAAACAACTACCTCCCACAGTTTTAGAATCAGTCTCAGTAAATGAACTCAGATAGGTCTTTAGATTTTAGTATATCAGGACTGTCAGGTACAGTCAGACTCAGTTACAGTACGAAACTCAGATAGTTCCATCATATTTAGTATTGTCAGATACAATAATACATGTTATCAGAATTTCAATATCAGTCATATTAGCCATCAGTAAACCATGTATTAGCATACATGATTAGCTATCATGCACCCACGATTTCAGTTACTATATATGTATATTTGTACTCTTACGTTCATGTTAGTCAGACAGTTAGTATTGTTCATGCATGTAAACGCTATTTATTTTTAGCCTACCTCAATCGTATACTAAGTAATTCCCTCATACTGACGCATTTGGGCTATGGTGCTTTCTTTTTATGTTACACTATAGGTTCAGAGACACAAGCTCTAGATAAACAGTAGCAGTAGCATTTCCAGTCACAGAGATTCAGTGAGTCTTCTTCATTCGAGGACAATATGATTTGATTTATTCATTATTGTTTTAGTCTATTATAAGTTTACAGAGTTAGTTGGATACATGTTCTTTCAACTCCTTATTCAGACAATACTTAGAGGCTTTTAGATTTATTATTCAGACTTATGTTCAGATTTGATACAGTTTTCAGCTATTTTGGGTATCTTTCACCCTTATGGATAATATGTTTTGATAGATTCTTTATTTAGTTGAACCTTATGGCCTACATGTTCATATTCTCTGCATTATTACATTATATATGCAGTGTATAGGTATAGATATCAGTCATTGGTTAGCTTGTGGTCCCTTGGGGTCATGAGCACCATGTAGCATTTTGATTTAAAAAATTGGGGCATTGAAAACTTAGTATTAGAGACTAAGGTTCAATAGAGTCCTAGGAATTTTGAAAGTCATATCTAGTAGAGTCTTGTGCATGGGAGTGTTGTGTGCCACATTTATGTACAGGAGGTTATGAGATGTTTTAGGAATAGTTCGTTTTCTTCAGTATTCATGTCGTGCTAGTAAAAATAATTTAAAGTCAGTCTCTCAGTCTAATCCGTTCTTCTTTTATTTCAAAAACATGCCTCCAAAGAGAAGAATTTAGCCAGCTCTTCAGCCCAAAATCCTTTGGGCGAACATCCTTGTCATGCGGAGTTCAGGACCGCATTTACCACTCTTGCTCAGTCTGTAGCTTCCTAGAATATATGACCAGCAGTCGTTCCAGCCCACCTAGTGGTAAATTCAGTAGCAGCTAGGATTTGGGACTTCATCCAAGTAAATTCTCCATCCTTCTTTGGGTCTAAGCCAGATGAGGATCCTTAAGAATTCGTTGACCGATTACAGATTGTCATTGATATCATGGGAGTCACTTCTTCTTAGATTTTTGAGTTATCCATATACCAATTGGAGGATGTCGCTCACACTTGGTACAAGCAGTGGTTAGTAGAAAGGTTAGAGGATGCAGGTCCTATTTAGTGGGAAGAATTTGTCACGACTTTCTTAGATAGATTCTTTCCCCAAGAGCTGAGAGAGATCAAAGTTCTTGAGTTCATCAATCTCAGGTAGGAAAATATGACAGTTAGAGAGTATTCTCTTAGATTTACTCAGCTAGCCAGATATGCCCCTCATGTGGTTGCAGACAATAGGGCTAAGATGAGAAAGTTAATGTCAGGGGTGAATGATAGAGTGGTAAATAAGTCTAGGTCTACAATGCTGAACAGTGATATGACTTTTGCAAGGATCATGACCCATGCTCAACAGATAGAGGAGTAGAAGGTTAAGACTTAGGAGAGGCAGAACAAGAGAGCAAGAGCAGGCATTTTTAGATTTTCTCAGCCCAAATCAGAGGGAGGAAATCGTTCACAGTTTCATCCTAAGTCAGTAGTTCCATCCCCTTCCTCCACTAGTGCCCCAGTGCTGACGTTCAGGGACGGCAATAGAGATAGAGCACCAGGCTATAAATCTCAGGGCACTGTAAGCAGTGCCCGAATAAACCCTTTTTGTCATACTTATGGTAAGAACCATAAAGGTATTTGTAGAGCCAGTAGTGATGTCTGTTTTTGGTTATGGTAAGCCAGGCTACAGGATTAGGGAGTGTCCTCAGCCAGGCCCTCAGGGTCAGCAAAATCATTCAACAGCTTAGTCCGGTTGCCCGAACCAGCAGGGTGACACTTCCAATGCTAGTAGTGGGCAACACCCAAATAGACTGTATTCTCTTCAGACCAGACAGGATCAGGAAAATTCTCTTGATGTCGTTATTGGTACGTTACATATTTTCCATGTTCAAGTTTATGCTTTGATAGACCTAGGTACATTTTTATTTTTCGTCACTCCATACATTGCAGGAGATTTTTAAATCAGTCCCAAAATTTTAGCAGAGCCCTTTCCAGTCTCTTTAACCCTATGGTTAAAACCATCATAGCTCGGTGGTTATACAGGAACTGATCGGTTATGATATTTCAAAAATTCATATCAGTAGATTTAGTTGAGTTAGAGATGACTGATTTTCATGTTATTTTCGGCACGGATTGGCTTCATTCCTGCTATGCCATAGTTGACAACAAAAATAGGATAGTTTAATTTTAGTTCCCGAATGAGCCCGTCCTTGAGTGGAAGGGTAGCACTTCGTCTTTCAGTGGTCAGCTTGTTTCCTACCTTCGGGCAGGGAAAATGATTTCTAAGAGGTGTGTGTATCATCTTGTGCATAGTAAGGATTCCAGTTTTGAATCTCCTAGTCTCCAATCAGTCCCAGTGGTTAATGAATATTCAGACGTTTTTCCTGAAGATCTTGCAGGCATTCTTCCCGAAAGGGAAATAGACTTCGCCATAGACCTTCTCCCAGATACTCAGCCTATTTCTGTTCTACCATATAGAATGGCACCAACAGAACTCAAGGAACTAAAAGATCAATTGAAGGATCTCCCAGATAAGGGATTTATCAGGCCCAGTGTATCCCCATGAGGTGTGCAAGTCCTATTCGTGATCAAGAAAGATAGTTCTCTCAGGATGTGTACTAATTACCGTCAGCGCAACACAGTTATGGTCAAGAATAGGTATCCACTTCCTAGATTGGTTAATCTGTTCGACCAACTTCAGGGTGTCAGTTATTTCTCTAAGATAGTTCTCAGATCAGGCTATCATCCACTCAGAGTTAGAGAATGTGACATCCTGAAGATAGCTTTTCGTACTCGGTATTGTCACTTCAACTTTCGAGTCATTTCCTTTGGTCTAACCAATGCCCCTACAACTTTCATGAACTTGATGAACCGTGTGTTCAAGAAGTTCTTGGATATGATCATCATAGTTTGTATCGATGATATTGTGGTCTATTCTCGCACTGAGAGTGATTATCCAGACCATCTCAGAATTGTTCTTTAGACCCTTAGAAATCAACAGTTATTCACCAAGTTTAGTAAGTACGAGTTTTGGCAAAGATCAGTAGAATTCCTTGGTCATATTTTTTTTGTTAAGGGCATTATAGTTGATCTTCAAAAGACCGAAGCGGTAAGAAACTGGCCTCGCCCTGTCTGTCCATCAGATATCAGGAGTTTCTTGGGTTTGGCTGGCTATTACCGACAGTTTGTCAAGGGATTTTCTTTTATTGCATCTCCTATGTCAAGATTGACTTAGAAAAAGGTCAAGTTTCAGTGGTTAAAACCTTGTGAGAAGAGTTTTCAGGAGTTGAAGACTCAACTCCCCTCAGCTCTAGTTTTAGCACTTCCTGACCGTTCCATGGATTCGTAGTATATTTTTATACATCCAGAGTAGGTTTAGGTTATGTCCTCAGCAGCATGGTAGAGTCATAGCCTATTCCTCCAGACAGTTAATGCCCCATGAGCAGAATCATCCTGCTTATGACCTTGAGTTAGCAGCAGTCATGGGGCCTGACTTAGTATTCGGTGCCTTAGAGAAAGTTCAGTTGATCAGATAAAGACTCCGGGCTGCTTAGAGACGACAGAAGTCTTATGCGGATATTTGTAGAAAAGATCTCGAATTTGAGGTCGATGACTATGTCTATCTCAAAATCTCTCCCATGAAGGGAATGAAGAGATTCATCAAGAAGGGAAAGCTCAGTCCCTGATATATCGGTCCCTTCAGCATTCTCAGTCGCTTTGGCAAGGTATCCTATGAGCTTGAATTGCCTTCAGATCTAGCCTCAGTTCATCCATTCTTCCATGTCTCTTTGCTCTAGAAGTGCATAGGTGACCCAGCAGTTGTTGTGCCTATTCAGAGCGTTGACATTTAGAATAGCCTCTCTTATAAAGAGATAACAATCGAAATCCTCGACTCTCAGACTCGTAGGCTGAGGAACAAAGAATTCCCTCTAGTCAAGGTTCTTTGGCGGAATTAGTCCATGTAGGGAGCTACTTGGGAAGAAGAAGCATATATGTGAACCAAGTACCCTCATCTTTTCAACGCTAAATCAGAATTAGCTCGATATAACCATTTTCCTTAATCTTATTCAGTTACATCTTCAAAATTCTAGTATAAAATTGGTATCAAGTATCAGTGCATAGATTCTTATCCATTCACGAGTTCATCGTATTAGTCAAGCATAAAATATGCATGTTCATCTGAGCTATATTCAGTTTAGAATTCAATTCAGTCCTAAAATCATGTGCCAGTTGATCATGATTAGTGTATGCATTGTTTTATCATTTCTCCCCTCTCCAGCAGTCATCATTTGATGAGGAATGTTTCCAAGGAGGAGATATTGTAATACCCTGAAAAATCCAAACCAATATTAGAGCCATGTACAAAGATCATGTATATTACATCATGGTTCTTTTATAATTTTATGAGTAGGTTAGATGTATATTAAGGCTTCAAATAACTTCCAGCTATTAGACGAAGCAAAACAATCCTTACCAATTGAATTCTTAAGAAGGATATTGGGATAATCAATTTCAAATGATAATATCTCTCATTATACTTGGAATTTTTGATCTCATGACCTATCAACATATACATAATTGAATTATCTTTCCAACGATACAAATTTTGCCTAAATCTGATATCGGAGTAAAACGTTATTCCTAGTTAACTCCAGCATGTTAGGGTGGAAACAGTGTGATGAAATTCGTGATAGCGTATCACATTTGTCACGCCCAATCATGAAGGTCGTTAGCCTTAGGAAGAAACCAACTCCTAAGTGACGACATTTATGATAGCTTATAACATTTGTGATACCCTATCACGAAGGTCGTCAGCCTTAGGCAGAAAGCAGCTCCTAAGTGACAATATTCGTGATAGCTTATCATATTTGTGATGCCCTATCATGAAGTTCATCATCCTCAGGGAGAAACCATCTCCTAAGTTACAAAATTCGTGATAGCTTACCACATTTGTGATGCCCAATCATGAAGTTTGTTAGTCTTAGGCAGAATCCAGCTTCTGTGTGACGACATTTTTGATGGCCTGTCACATTTTTTATGCCTTTTCATAAATGTCGCAGGCTTAGGCAGAAACCATCAATTCTAGATCCTGTGTGACAACATTTTTGATGGCTTGTCATATTTTTGATACCTTGTCACAAAGGTCATCGCCTATGATTTTTCCGCAATTGAGAATTTATTTCATAAGGGTATTTTGGTCATTTTCTTCACCTTCAATCACTTATAACCCTAAAGAGACACAATTTTCCCATTATTTTCTTCAGTTAAGCGTCTCAAAAACCTTCTCTTACGCTCTCAACCACAAGATCAGGGTTTTCATCTAAAGCAAGATTCAAGACTTTTTCCAAGATAGTTGAGAATTAAGTTTCCCAAACCAAGAACTCTCCAACAAATCATCAAGGGTATGTGTAGTGTTCATCTACGGATCCAATCCGCTCATAGAGCTCAAGAACTATGTTTTAAATGTTATTTTGTAAACTTTTTGTGGTGATGTGAGTATGTACATGTTGACGATTGATGTTTAAGTTTCAATGTGATGCCTAAAGGTGTTTTCATGGTATATATATGTTTGTTAATTGAAAACCATGAACTTTATGTAGTTTAATATGGTGCAAGTATGAAACTCACCTATGCCTTAAAGAATGCATGCAACGAGTTTGATAAAATTCTTAGGATGCTAGAAATTCATGTTTCTATGGTTCTATGATGTCTAAATGATAAGTCCATGTTATCTATATACTTCAATATGAATCCCATACTTTTCATGTATTGCTATTATGGTGGTATGAAGCATCTAAGAAAATGGAGATATACAATATGTACATGAAATATATCAATGCATTCCCTACAATGTTTAAGATGTTGAATAACTATATGAAATATGATATCGCCTTCTTATGATATTATGAATTATGGACTCAAATATTGTGATCTAGTCATGTCATGTATGTCAATTTCCTTCTATCGCATCCTGGGTTTATTCGTACCCGAGAAACATAGTTGTGTGCCTAGAGACATGACATATTGTCATGAAAATATTAGTTAAGCTATAATATATAGACCTCAATCAGTCATGTGACTCAGGAAACCTAAGAAATCTCATGATCTCACTCTCAGATAATAGTACTACTCCGCCAGTCAACGGAAGTCAGTTAATCTATCCATGTACATTCAGTTGAATCCTATTTATTCTCTTCAGGTGGGAGTAGAAGTTAGCACCAAGTGAACCTAGGAATGGGGACTCACCTACCAGTTTAGGGTGTGTTTCGTAGAAGTCATCCTTGTGTTCCAGAACGGCATTGCCAGCGTAGGTTGAGACATCTTAGCCTGTCAGATTAGGGTTGATAAGGTGGCTTAACCTGTTAGTTTAGGGTTCCCACAATTCTCCTTTCGAATAGCTGCCAGCTAAGGGTCACCCACAACTGTCCTTACCAGTGGTGCGGTATTGATACCTCTCCAGTCGGGGCAGAGATTGGACCCCAACTTAGCTATATGCGTTATTAGGGCATGCCAGTTAAACAACTACCTCGCACAGTTTCAGAATCAGTCCCAGTAAAAGAACTCAGATAGTTCTTCAAATTTCAGTATATCAGGATTATTACGTACAGTCAGACTTAGTTATAGTATAGAACTCAGTTATTTCCATCAGATTCAAGATTGTCAGATATAGTCGTCCATATTATTAGAATTTTAGTATCAGTCATGCTAGCCATCAGTAAACCATGTACTAGCATACAGGACTAGCTATCATGCCCCTACAATTTTAGTTACTATGTATGCATATTTGTACACTTATGTTCATGTCAGTCAGACAGTTAGCATTGTTAATGCATGTAAAACCTATTTATTTTTAGCCTACCTCACTCGCATACTCAGTATATTCCCTTGTACTGATGCATTTGCTCTAGGGGGCTTTCTTTTTATGTTACACTATAGGTTCAGAGACACGAGCTCCAGATCAGCAGTAGTAGTAGCATTTTCAGTCGTAGAGATTCAGTGAGTCCTCTTCATTGAAGGATAATATGATTTTATTTATTCAATACTATTTTAGTCCGTTATCAGTTTACGGAGTTATTTCAAGACATATTCCTTCAACTCCTTATTCGGACAATACTTAGAAGCTTTTAGATTCAGTATTTAGAATTACGTTCAGATTTGATTAAGTTTTCGGTTGTTTTGTGAATCTTTCACCCATATGGATATTATGTTTTCACAGATTCTTTATTTAGTTGAACATTATGGCCTACATGTTCATGTTTTTCGTATTATTATGTTATATATGTAGTGTACAAGTACAGATATCAGTCATGGATTAGCTTGTAGTCCCTCGATGTCATGAGCATAGTGTAGCATTCCGATTCAGAAAATTGGAGCGTTACAATAATTGATGTTAGAAATATTGCCATGGTTGAAAAGAATGAGGAAAATTGATTTTTGTGGTAGTAAACTACGTGTCCACCAAGTATTTGTCAAAATGCTTAAAATATGGGGTAAAAACAAAAGGTATGGATGAATAAATAAGTGTAATTTGGTTGTTGAAAATTGGTTTTATTATAAAATGTAGTGTATTATAGCACTTAGAGAGGTTAGTCACTATTCCTAAATTGTTCCTACTCGTCCCTTATCCTACATTGCAACCCAAAAAAGGCCTAGTTGATCCTAAACTTTACATTCGACTACTAGTGGAGCATTACTTTTAGGGAAAGCCTATGGTTCATTATGTGTTACTTGTGAATTCTTTGTCAGAGTGAGCGTAATTTGATTTTGTACCCATTATGTTATAAATAGCATTATTGTGAGTAATTATGGGTAACTCTCTTATTTTGAGGGCTCATGTTTGATGAATGTGGGTGATTCATATAATGTTCATGAGTGAGCAATATGCATGAGTTTGCCACTTAGGTGAGTAAATTTTTGAGGCTAGGATGTTTTGGAGTAGTGTTCTTGAGCTTTCAATTATGTAAATAACGTGCTTCGTGTGGAAACTTGCATTTTGCGTAGTCGCTGTAGTTCTAGCTTAAGTGTCTTGCATTTAGTAGAAGTGTAGCATGACCTCGCATTTTTATGGTTTGAGTAAAGAGTTGTTCAAGTATGATCATGAACTTAAGTACGGGGTGATGATCTAAGGTGATTTTATATACTTTTGTGTATTATTCTTGCTTATTTGAGTTTCCAAGTGTGCATTTACAATGTCCAAGGTATTTTTCAAACAAGTTTGTGCTAAATTGAGTAATTTAGAGTTCAACCCGAAAAACTAGTTTTACTAGCTTGAGATAGGTGTGTGTCTAGTTGATCTCGATGGATTCTAATGTGTTTAATTTATTTCAAATATTTTAATGGTATGATTATGAGTGGAATAACTTGTTTTTAATGTGCAAAGTTTAATTTTATTAAGTCAAGAATTGGAATAATAAGTGGAAGATCATTGTGAATGTGCCTTATCTTAGCTCTTGTTTTGCTTTGATGTTGAGAATATTGAGTTGTTTTGATCTTTAATATGTGGTGTGTGATATTTTAGAAGGCTTTGTGAACTGAATATACGGTGATATATTGATGATTTAAAGACCGAAAATTATTAAAATATATTACAAAAGATATGGACAAAGAATAAGAAGTTCTAGACTTAACAAAAATTTTGAAAGAAAATTTCATTGAGTCAATGAGAAGTCAATACGTTGCATCAATGGTTACACAATCTACACTTAGAAGAATTTTTCAAATATAATTTTAGGTCACCGACGCGATGTTGACGGTCGCGTCTATGATTCAAGCAGGGAAACTTAATTTGCACCGACACAGAGTTGTGCTATTTTTAATATTACTATGAGGAACGGAAATCAAAGTAGGGGGAATATTTTTCATTAATTCCTATTCATTACTTCCTTCGTTTCGAATTAAGTGAATTATTCGGGTATTTATTAGTGTTTTAATATAAGTGAATTATTGAATTTTTTTTCAAATTTTACATTATGATTTGACAACCAATTAACTTTTGAAAAGTTATTAGAATGTCAACTTTCTTTTTGGAGGGATAAAAATAAAAAGTTGTGTTAAATTTATGTCTGTAATGATTTTTCCTTAATATGTCTGTCTAAATCTAACAATTCATTTATTATAAAACGGAGGAAGTATGTGATTATATATATATATATATAGATATGTATATATATATATATAGATATGTATATATATATATATAGATATAGATATGTATATATATATATGGGATAAGCTGATCAACACAAAGGGATATTTTTTATTTATATTTGGACAATTAAAAAGATGCACAAGTCTTGAAAAAAAAAAAGGATACCTGGGAACCTTTTTTTTTGGTGGACATGTGTGGGATAGTTGTACATATATATATAAATTATCCTTGATCAACTAGGGAAACAAAAACAATTCATGGACAATATTAATTCACTGGACACGTAAGGGATGGTGAAGAACTATTTTGGAGAAAATTGCGGAGACGGCTACGTGGTTTATTAGATTTTAATTATTTTATTTAATCTTTAATTTTACATATCATGTATACAAATATTTGGATAGTGATTATGAATATTAGTGGCTAAAATCCTCTTTCCTGGGTTAAAGTCAAGAACATGATTACTATTGTTTTGAATTAAATTCGATAATTTTGCTTATCATATTTGATTGTTTGTTTATTCTTGTTTTAATTATTTTATGGATTGATCATCCATAAAATACATATATTATCGACCTTTTGATCTCGAGAGAAGGAATAGGGAGATAGAACATGGGAATAAACAAAGTTTGGATTTTTATTCTTTTATATAATAAATAATTAAATTTTCTGTGTAGGACAGAGATGTACTTAGATGCCTTACTTGATTCAAATCAAGGATGATAATTTTAGTTATCTTAATTGGATTATTATATCTATGCTCCACGATGTAGTTGTAATGACCATATTAGGTAAAAGATTATAGGTTGGGAAACCATGATCATGCAATTAACCCTTCGAATCAACAACCAAGATTAGGAAATTAGTAGATGAGATTCAATAACATAGTATGATTGTTCGGGGTGCTTTAACCCTGGGCTTTACTCCATTGCTTGTTCCAAGAATTTAATTTTCACACTATTTATTTATTTATTTTATTTACAAAAGTTACAAACTCTCTTTTTGGTTATTCTTGCACTAAATTAATTTAAACTGTGAACTAGAATTAAATCGTTGTTAAATCAAATCTCTGTGGGATCAATATTCAGCTTTCATGAAGGTCACTATATTACTTGGTAGAACACGCACACTTGCGTGTGCACTTGGGCGTTGTCAGCTAGCATGTTCATGGCATGAGTTATCAATTAAGCCATGTCACAACCTTAAGGTCTAATTTTTATATTTTAATCAAGTAAAGTCCACCAACTAGTTTTCTAGGTTTCTAGCCTCCAAATAGAAATAATATATTTTAGAAGTAACTAGTTATAACATAATCCACTTTACTATGCAAGATTTCAAAATGCAACCTCTTATTCAATTCAAGGATATATATATATATATATATATATATATATATATATATATATATAAGGCTTGCTCTTGATTCTACGCGAGATTATTCACATGTAACACCCTAAAAGTTCCAAGATAAAATTTATCCCTAAAAGTGTCAAGCATGGGATTCTAGAGTGAATTATACTCAAGTACCTGTGGAATTATTTAAATTTAAACTCTTCAGTATGTAGGTGACTGAATAAGCTTTCTGTCGATATAAGATTCTTCCAAAACGGATATCCGGTGATGGAGTCATGGCTATTTTATGTGCTAGTCGCAAAACATCGCCGTTCAGGTGTTTAGCGCATCGCGGAGGATCCCAATTTCTTATTCATCAATTTTTAGTAAGACTTCGCAATCGTGGCGCATCGCGGAGTGAGAAAATTTCCCAATTATCAATTTCTAGTGCGTCACTGCAATTGTGGTGCGTCGCGGTAGCCCATAAAAGTGGGCTCCAGTTATAGTTTACTCTGTCTCATTAAGGGTAAATGGTACTTTTCCAACCCCTTGTCATCTCTAAAATGGGATTTAATCCCAAGAACACCAAAGTAAGATTATTTTCATAAAAATCTCTCAAGAAACTCCATTAGGGTTTCAAACTAAAACCCCTCATAGCTCAAGATTTAATCATAGATTTTCAAAAGCAATTGAAGATTTGTAATCCCCAATCTGTCAGCTTAAAGAATTACCAATTATCTTCCGGAATTAAGGTACGTGGGATTTTCCTAAAATTTCATGGGTATAGAAATCATGATTTTAAGAAAGGGGTTTTCAAATTTATGAATACATTCATGCTTTAGAAATCTTGACGGTATTGTTTTGGTATTTTGAGCTTCCCCATATTGATTTGAAATTGTGTATATATATGTATGTGATTTAAGTTAATATTCGAATTGAGAGCATGACTCACATGAAATCCCTCTCTTGATGTAATTGTTTCCATGTTTCACATGATATGAATTGTTTTTGAAATGGATCTTGAAAAGCATGTTACAAAGTGTCTTGATTAATGAATGATTTGGTTATGAATCTTGAATTCAAAAGAGAGGGTTGTTTTTATTGAAAAATATTAAAAATACATATAATGAGAGAGTGCATGGATTTTGCCAAAAGCACATGACCACCTTATGTTTGAAGAGTTCTTTCATAGTTTTGACTTATGCTTTCGAAGCATGAAATATCTTATACTATTTCCATGTTTGGGTGGTCTGAACTATGTTATAATGAAAGAATTAAGCATGATGCATTATGGCTCAGAAATAGGACTTGCAAGTCTTAGCGTGATGACACCAATTTAGATTATGGAATGATAATTCCGAACAGAATAGAATACATGTTTGAAACCAGACTTTTCAAATGTTGAAACTAGAAAAGTGCATAATTTAGAATAGAATAAAAATGGGCACAAAGAGAGCTTTGGTGGTTCCCCAAAGAAGGCATGATTTCACATAAACCGTTGCCTAAAATCGTGATTTTCCTATACGGGTAAATTATTTTACATTGGCCTAGTGTCGTGTGGCATATCTGAATTAGAAACTCCAACCCTTGCGGCACACTCAGGTTGGGGGCTTCCCCATCGAGTAAATGACGGATTCCATATCGCTCGTGGAATATCAAAGTTGTAGAGGAGTGCCACCTAACTCAGGATTAATACAAAGATCAGAACTACATTGCCCAGAATGATTTATGATTTTTTAGAAAATGTGCCCATGTGTTTTGAAACTATTTCATACTTGATAATTTGACAAATTGCTCTCTCGATATTTTTTTTAACATAAAAGCATTATTTTTGAATGATTTCCATACATGTACATCTATATTGTCCCCCTCTCCTCCCTCCTGGTTCTGAGGCTCAGTCTAGAGGTCCACAAAGGCAGTAGATTTATCAGACAGAGTTGCAGTGTTTAGTTGGTAAGCCTTCTCTATTCCAGAAGGACCATCTTTTCAGATTGTGTCACTTAGTATTGTTTTGGTCTTTTGGGGCCTTCTCCTAGTTTCAGATAATTATTAGATTTTCATGTAGTAGAGATTTTGCAGACTGAGTCAGAAAATATTTAGACAGAGTCGATTTACAGTTTCCATACCTATATTGAATTAAGAATTGACCATGTTTCCATAACAGATTATGATTCTGTATTTTCTTCAGTTATATGAATGTTGTGCATGATTACAAGATAAAAAAGGACGTTCCGGCCCTTGATGGATTGGGATGTTCGTCATGACCAGACCTTAGTTCGGATCATGACAAACGTGGTATCAGAGCATGGTTCATGGTCCTTGGGTGTCTGTGAAATTGCATTGGGTCTTTTTTATGGGTGTGTAGTGCGCCACACTTATAAGAAGGAGGCTACTAGGCATTTAGGAAATGTTTCCTCCTTGGTGCTTTAGTTCGTGCCTCAGAGTCTGAATCAGAAATTGTCCCCTAATCAATGATCTATTGTATTTCAAAAAATATTCATGCCTCCTCGTCGTTCCAACAACCAAGATACTCAGGATGATGAAGTCTATCCCATTCATAGGATAAGGACACGTAAAAGAGCTCACACTCCAGAACTTGTCCCCACTACGGGAGTTCTTCCAATCCCGACCAATCCACCTAGCTCTCCACGGACCAATGATAACCGTCCCTCGACTACTCAAAGAGATATTTCAAATACAGAATTCAGATAAGCATTTGGTGGGTAATCAGGCCCAATGATCAGAAGATGTTGGGTCTGGACCTATTATATTTGAAGATACCATGGTGGGCTAGCTTATTAGAATGAAACTGCTCAAGTTTATTGGAACTAAAGTAGAAGAGGATTCGCAAATGTTCATAGTTGAAATACAGAATATTTCAGAGTGATGCATGTGTATCAAGTGGAAGGTGTTGAGCTAGCGGCTTACCAGCTAAAGGATATAGCGAACCAATGGTATAATGAGTGGGAAGAGGGGAAGGGTGACAGTGCTGAGCCCACAGTGTGGGACGAATTTGTGTAAGCGTTTCTTTACCATTTCTTTTCTCTAGAGTTGAGGGAGGCAAAAGAGGAGGAGTTCATGAACCTTAAGTAGGGTAAGATGACTGTTCAGGAGTATACTTTAAAGTTTAATCAGTTGGCTCATTTTTATCTTGAGATGACGAGTAGTATGAGGGCTCAAATTAGGAAGTTTGTTTTTAATATTTTCGATAATCTGGTGCTCGAATATCAAGGGGCGATGCTAAATAGGGAATTGGACTTTGCTAGGATGATAGTCTACATGCTGTAGGTTGAGCAGAAAAAAAGAAGATAGCTGAGTCCAGACAGAAAGACAGGCAGGCGAAGAGAGCCAAATCAGCGGATCGGAATCTTAGTCAGTAGTAGGGTGGTAATTGGGGTAACAAAGGCAAAATAAGAAGTTTTGGGGCAAGGAGCAGTCTGCAGCTAGCGCTCCAGCACCGAGAACCCCAGTCGATAGATGATCCCAGAGTTTTTGGACAAATCATTGACCCAGAGCTCAGGATACTTAGTTGCAGTGTAGTGTGCCTCAGTAGCATCATACTTTTCCATGGTGCGAGACTTGTAGGCATCATCAAGGAAGGTGTCGGCTAGGCATATTTGTGTGTTATTCTTATGGTCAGACGGGTCACTTTCAAAGGGAATTCCCTTCGGCTAAAAAGAGTTTTGGGGGTGCCAAGTCCAAGGTAAAATCTTCTGCACCACCACCACCTCAGAAAGGTGCCACATCAGCTGCCAGGAGCGGTCGAAACCGATTATACTCTTTGACCAACTGACTGGTGGTAGAAGCCTCACCAGATGTAGTCACCGGTATATTACAACTCTTTTCCTGTGATGTATATATGTTGCTTGATCCCGAATCTACCTTATCTTATGTGACCCCGTATATGGCTGTTGGCTTTTGGTTTGAGCCCGATGTGATTGCTGAAACTTTCTTTGTTTCCATTTCGGTAGGGGATTCTGTTATGGCTAGGAGGGTATACAAAAATTGTGTTATGTCTATTCTTGGTAGGGATACTGTGTCAGACCTCATAGAACTTGATATGGTTAATTTTGATGCTATCCTAGTAAAGGACTGGCTCCATTGGTGTTATGCCACACTAGACTATAGAACCCAAAAGGTTACCTTTCCTTTCCGAATAACCCAATATTAGAGTGGGAGGGGCACTCTTTAGCACCTAGAGGTAACTTCATATCTTGTATCAGATCCTGTAACATCTTATTCAGGTTAGGGATTCTAACGCCAAAAGTCTTCCTCTTCAGTCTCTCCCAGTAGTAAATGAATTCCTAGTAGTTTTTCCAGATGATCTCTCAAGAATACCACCTAATAGGGAGATAGATTTTTTTATTAATTTATTGCCAAATACCCATCCTATTTCTATTCTGCCATATCGTATGGCTCCTACAGAGCTAAAAGAGTTGAAAGAACAATAAGAAGATCTACTAGATAAGGGTTTTATCCACCCCAGTGTGTCTCCCTGGAGTTCACCTGTACTCTTCGTATGAAAAAAGATAGTTCCCTGTGTACGTGCACAGATTATCATCAGCTGAATAAGGTCACTATTAAAAATAAATACCCTCTTCCCATGATTGATAACCTTTTGACTAACTTCAAGGTGCAAAGTGTTTTTCTAAGATAGACCTTCATTTAGGATATCATCAGTTATAATTTAGGGAAATAGAAAATCCCAAGTCAGCTTTACGAACCAGATGTGGTCAGTATAAATTCTTAGCCATGTTCTTCAGGTTGACTAATGCTCCTGCAACTTTCATGGACCTAATAAATAGGGTCTTTCGTCTGTTCCTAGACCTATTTGTCAGAGTTTTTATTAATGATATCTTGATTTACTCCAAAAGTGAGGATGACCATGCCAATCACCTCTGAATTATTCTTAAGACTCTCAAAGATCATAAGTTGTACGCGAAATTCTCCAAGTGTGAATTCTGGCTGAATGCTATTACTTTCTTGGGGCATATTATGTCTAGTGAGGGGATTTGGGTTGATCCCCAAAAGGTTTAGGCAGTGAGAAAATGTCCCAGACTCATGACTCCAACCGACATTCGGATCTTCTTGGATTTGGTGGTTTATTACAGAAGGTTCGTAGAGAGTTTCTCTTCCATATCTACACCACTTACTAAGTTGACTCAGAAAAAGGTGAAGTTTATGTGGTCTGACGCTTGTGAGAATAGTTTTGAAATGTTGAAAGCCAAGTTGACTACTGCTCCTATTTTGATTCTTCTGGATGGCACAAAGGTTTTTATTGTGTACTGTGATGCATCCCGTGTGGGGCCTCGGTGTGTACTTATGCATCATGGTAAAGTGGTCGCTTATGCATCTAGGAAGTTAAAGCTGCATGAGCGAAACTATCCCACCCATGACTTGGAACTAGCAGTTATGGTGTTTGCGCTTAGAATTTGGAGGCATTGTCTTTATGGGGTGCATGTTGATATTTTCTCTGACCATAAGAGTTTGCAGTATATTTTCTCACAGAAAGAACTAAACCTCAGGCACAGGTATGGGATAGAGCTTTTGAAAGACTATGACATGAGCCTGCACTATCATTTGGGCAAGGCGAATATGGTAGCCGATGCCCTCAGCTGATTATCTAAGCGAAGTTTTTTTCATATGTTGAGGAAGGGAAAAGAGAAGTGGTAAAAAATATTCACCATATTGCAAATCTAGGAGTGCGACTCTTGGTTTCTTACGATGAGGGAATGGTTTTTCATGAGATAGCTAAGTCTTCCCTTTGTGCAGAAGTTAAAGAGAAATAGGTTGAAGATCCCATCTTGATACAAATCAAGAATGATGTGGGTCAACAGAAGGTGATGTCCTTGGAAATTAGTGGTGATGATATTTTGATGTATCAGGGTATATTATGTGTACCAAATGTTGATGGTTTGGAGGAGAGAATCCTTGACGAAGCCCACACTTCGAGGTATGTTGTTCACCCAGGATCTACTAAGATATACCATGATCTAAAATCTATGTATTGGTGGAATACTATGAAGCGTGATGTGGCTAACTTTGTTTCCAAGTGTTTGAATTGCCAACAAGTTAAAGTAGAGAATTTGAGGCTAGGTGGTTTTTACGAAGAGATAGCTTTACCCTTGTGGAAGTAGGAGATGATTAATATGGACTTCATTACAAAACTTCCAAGGTTTCGAAACTTGTATGATTATTTGGTTCATTGTAGATAGGCTGATCAAGTTAGCCCACTTTCTGCCTGTCAGGACTACCTATTCTGGAGAGGTTTATACCAAGTTGTTCATTGCAGAAATAGTTCCTTTGCCTGGTGCACCTGTGTCCATCATATCCGACCAAGGTACACAGTTTGCTTTTTAGTTATGGCGATCCTTTTAGAGAGGCTTACTTACCCAAGTGAACCTAAGTATTTCTTTCCACCCTCAGACTGATGGGCAGGCTGAGCGCACAATTCTGACCCTTGAGGATATGTTGAGGGTCCGCGTGATTAATTTTAAAGGTAGTTGGGCAGAACACTTTCCATTCATAGAGTTTGCATATAATAATAGTTTATATTCTAGTATTAAGATGGCACCATTTGAGGAATTTTATGGGAGAATATATAGGTCTCTGATAGTATGGTATGAAGTAGATGAGATACAAATATTTGGGCTTGATCTTGTTCACCGATCAATGAAAGATGTGAAACTTATCAGAGAATTACTTAAGACGGTCGTCTGAAATATTATGCCGACATTAGGAGAAAAGATTTAGAATTTGAGGTTGGTGATTGGGTGTTTCTAAAAGTTTCTTCTATGAAGGTAGTCATGCAATTCAGAAAGAAAGGTAAATTGAGTCCTCGCTACATAGGACCCTATCATATTATGAGAAGGGAAAGTGGTGTTGCGCATGAGCTAGAATTGCCTGCCAGTTTGGGTTCTGTCTATCCGGTATTTTATTTATCTATATTGAAGAAGTGTATTGGAGATCATTTGATAGCGCTGCCTATCGATGAAATCAAAGTGACCAACTACTTATCCTATGAGGAAGATCCTGTAGAAATTTTGGATCGCCAAGTTAGAAAATTAAGAAACTAAGAGATTACCTCAGTTAAAGTGTTGTGGAGAAACCATAAAATTGATGAAGCAACTTGGTAATCCAAAGTTGACATGAGATATAGGTACCCAAACCTTTTTGACCTAGTTGATAATGAAACAGAAGGTACAATCCTTGCGTTACTCTTTCTATGCCTAAGTTCCAAGCTAAAATTTGTCCCTAAAAGTTTCAAGCATGGGCTTCTAGAGTTAATTAAACTCAACTTCCTATGGAATTATTTAAATGTTAAATCTTCATTATGCAGGTGACTTAATAAGCTTTCCGTCGATGTAAGATTCGTCAAAAATGGACACCCGGTGAGGGATTTATGGTTGTTTTATGTACTAGTCGCAAAACATCATCATTCAGGTGTTTAGCGCGTCGCGGAGGATCCCAATTTTTAATTCATCAAATTTCCAGTAAGACTCCGCAATCATTGCACATTGTGGAGTGAGACAATTTCCCAATTATCAATTTCTAATGAGTCACCGTGATTGTGGCGCATCGCGGTGGCCCATACCGTCAGGCACCAATTATATTTTTATTCTGTCTCATTAAGGGTAATATGGTACTCTTCCAACCCCTTTTCATCTCTCACACGGGATTTAATCCCAAGAACACCAAAGTAGGACTATTTCATAAAAATCTCTCTAGAAACTCCATTAGGGTTTCAAATTAAAAACCCTTATAGCTCAAGATTTAGCCGCGGGTTTTCAAAAGCGATTGAAGATTTGGAATCCCCAATTCGTAAGCGTCAAGAATTACCTATTATCTTCTTGAATTATGGTACGCGGGGTTTTCCTAAAATCTCATGGGCATAGAAATCATGATTTTAAGAAGGGGGTTTTCATATTTATGAATACATTTACGTTTTAGAAATCTTGACGGTATTAATTTGATTTTTTGACCTTCCCCACATTGATTTGAAATTTTATATATATATATATATCTATATATATGTGATTTAATATAGTATTTGAATTGAGAGCATGACTCACATGAAATCCCTCTCTTGATGTGATTGTTCCTATGTTTCACATGATATGGATTATTTTTTAAATGCATCTTGAGATGCCTGTTACGAAGTGTCTTGATTTATTAATGATTTGGTTATGAATCTTGAATTCAAAAAAGAGGGTTGTCTGTATGGAAAAATGTTGAAAATAAATATAATGAAAGAGTGCATGGATTTTACCAAAAGCACATGACCACCTTATGTTTGAAGAATTCTTGCATAGTTTTGACTTATGCTTCCGGAGCATGAAATCTCTTATATTATTTGCATGTTTGGGTGGTCTGAACTATTTTTTCATGAAAGAATTATGCATGATGCATTATGGCTCAGAAATAGGACTTGCAAGTCTTGGTGTGACGACAACAATTTAGATTATGCCATGATGATTCAGAACAGAATAGAATGCATGTTTGAAATCAGACTTTTCAGATGTTGAAACTAGAAAAATGTATGACTTAGAATAGGATAAAAATAGGCACAAATAGACCTTAGGTGGTTCCCCTGAAGAAGCCATGGGTTCAGACAACCCGTTGCCCAAAACTGTGATTTTCCAATTCGGGTATATTATATTACGCTGGCCTAGTGCTGTGTGGCATACCAGAAAAAAAAACTCCAATCCTTGCGGCACACTCGGGTTGGGGGCTTCCCCGCCGAGTCAATGGCGGATTCCATATTGCCCGTGGAATATAACAATTGTAGGGGAGAGCCACCTAACTCAGGATTAATACGAAGATCAAATTGCATTGCCCTGGATGTTTTATTATTTCCCAGAAAATGTTCCCTTGTGTTTTGGAACTATTTCATACATGATATTTTGACAAATTGCTCTCTCAATATTTTTTTTTACATAAAACCTTTATTTTGGAGTGCTTTGCGTACCAGTACATCTGTATTGACCCCCCTCCTCTCTCCAGGTTTTGAGGCTCAGTCGAGGGGTCCAGAAAGGATGTAGATTTATCAGACAGAGTTACAGTGTTCAGTTGGTGAGCCTTCTTTATTCCAGAAGGCTTGTCTTTTCAGATTGTGCCACTTAGTATTGTTTTGGCCTACTGGGGGCCTTGTCCTAGTTTCAAACAGTTATTAGATTATCATGTAGTAGAGATTTTGCACACTGAGTCAGAAGATATTTAGATGTAGTTGATTTATAGTTTCCATACTTATGTTGAATTCAGAATTGACCATGTTACCGTAGCAGATTATGATTCCACATCATCTTCTGTTATATGAATGTTATGCATGATTACCAGATATAGAAGGACGTTACGACCCTTGATTGATCGGGATGTCTGTCACGGACAGGTCCTAGTTCGAGCCGTGACATCACACCACTAAGTCTTAACTCAATATTAGGCATAAATTTCCTCTAGTTACTAATTTAGCATCAACAAGTGTCACACCTCTCATTTTGTGATTTGGAACAAGAAACGAATAGAAATAAACCAAGAGAGACCTCACATCTCAAGCACATAGGCAGTTGGCCCACATGTCCTAACCTCACAAATATCAATGCATATAAATAAATTTGCCCCAAATGGCATCATAATGTTCTTACCTCTTGTGGATTTACCAAGCATCATCACTAGATCAACATATTCCTTCAAATTTACCAGGCATCATCATAATATCACATATTTTTCCGAACTCACCAGACATCATCATAATATCAAATATTCCACCGGACTCACCTGGCATCATCATAATATCACATATTCCTCCGGACTCACCGAGTATCATCATAATATCATATTTTCCTCGTGGCTTATCGGGCATCGCCATAATATCACATTTTCCTATGGATTCAAACCAGTCCTCATAATAATATCACATATCTCCCAATACAACAAGATAATCTATATGCATGGCCAAAACAATAAACATACACAATGGTTCACAATATAAGGAAGTAGGGATGTAGTCTAACACTTTACATTTCACCTTACTATTAAGCTTCACACATAATATGAGCATAAACAACAGCATGAGCATTTACAAGATATGCACAATAATTACTTAACAAGGTTATTCAATCGTTGTCATGAGATAATCCGATAATCGAGTTCAACCATCAGAACTCCTATGTATATATAATTTAGACAATCACCCTGTATTTTGGTCGCTAAGAATTTACTTAGTTCGAGCTTAAGGTGGGTCAATTCAAACTTCTAAATCCCCAAGAAATTCAAAGATTTACTAACACAAGTCTATCTTTTACCTGAAATTAGGCTAAGTCATTCATACCTCACAACAAGGGCTTCTTAATCCTTTCTAGGTCCATAAGGAAGGTCTCTTCAAAAATCCTACCTAGGTCAATCCATCAACAAGGTCATCTCCTATCTAGGCATTATATAGGTCAATCCTCTTCTAAGGATAGAGAATTACACCATTCATGTCTTCTTAGAAAAACTATAGTGTTCTCACACTAGTCATAAGACCACAAATAAGCTAACCAAGGTCCTCAACTAATGGTCAAATATCATACCTTACAAATTAATAGTCTAAATCTATCAATAAATCCCAAGTTTAACATTTTATCAACTATCATCTAAAATCCCCGCCCAATCGTGCAAGATATCAATAATTTCATTACTAATAAGCTCAATCAAGTCTATGGGTAAGCCTAACCTACCTTGAATCCAAGCAACTCACCATCAAATGAGTTTTTCCTTTCCTTTTCATGAAGCGTCCACTTTCACAAGCAATGCTATAAATAATACAATCTAAGACTTAAAACAAGAATAACAATACCCATTATAGCACCATTGTTCCATGGGTTTCAAATGGACACCAAAACCCCAATTCGGTTTCACTCTTGGAAAGGAGTTTCCAAGACTAACCCATAGAATAACTATTTTTAAGGAGTTAAAAACCTTAAATAATTTGAGTCAATCACTCAATTTTGGGGCTACAATTGAGCCACAATGATTTAGGGGTTTTGATTCAATAAACCATGAAATAAATACAAAAATAGAGGGATTCTTACATTAGATTATATTAAGAATCATCAACATAGATTATTTAAGATCTAATTCAACCAACAACACACACTTAAAAGGTTTTACACTTCATTAGGGTTTCAAGTTAAATAGGGAGGCACAAAATGGACAAAATTCGTGCAAGACAACACTTAAATATGGACTACCCAGTGCTCTGGTGGCACAGTCTCAGGTATTATATCACCACGATTGTGGTCCTATGGTCGCACCTCCTTCTCTATGGTCATGACACGTCAGTGTATGCTATGCATGGTTGAAGCATAGAACTTGGTTCCAAGCTTCATCCAATGCCTCGGGATGCATTTAGGGACTGTTTATAACAAATAACATATGAAACCCATAGTTTTTGATGTTTCAAATGCATTTGCAAAGTTGAATTTCTCATACGAGGTTATTTACTAATGTTTTCGCTTAGTGGTCAATTAGGACCAATGAAGACTTCAAATTAAGAAAAGGGGTTCGAAAACCCAAATAAACCATCAGGTAACCGAACTATCAGTCCCCACAAGACATCAATGACTTAGGTCGACTATGGAGAAGCTCTATCGGAGAAAGAAAGCAAGAATATGGAAAATAACCTGAAGGGATATTACACTTTAAGAGCAAGGCAGCCTTGTTGATTAGAAGCATACATATTTCTAGGTTTATCATGTATATGCAATAAGTCGAGGAAGAGAAAAAGAAGCAAGTTGAGCTTAGTAAGAGGCAACGATAGAAATTTAGGCCTTCTGATCATAGTAGTGGTGATGGTGTCCAGAGGCCATGGAAAAAGTGGAGGAGTTCGAGTTCTTCTCCTCATCTAGTATCTCTCTCCTTACCTGATTTTTTTATGACTGTCGGTATTAGTTTAGTGGTGGTTCCCAGGCACAGGGTGCCTAATTCAAGGATAGTGGTGCCCAGTAGGCTCTACCCCACCCTTCTTGTAGATTTTATGATCAGAGTCACCATGGTCAGAGTGAGAAGGGGAGAAGCAGGTTTTTTATTTATGGTCAGAATGAGCACATGCAGCGTGAGTGCCTCTCTCTAGCATCTTCTTAGGCTAACAGGGCTCCAATTTCTGCTCCATTTACTCCCACACCGAAGGGTGCTATATCAGCCTTTACTTCATTTTTTGCACCGGTGATGGCCGAAACTGTTTGCATGAACTTGCTACTAACCAAAATTCTAAGGCATTTCCTAATGTTTTTAGGGGTATGTTGAGACTTTTGTCCCATGATGTATATTCTTTGCTTGACTCAGGGTCTAATTTTCTTATATGACCCCGTATGTGAATAAGCATCTTGATTGTGGTCTTGAGAGTCTATTGGTTCCTTTTTCTGTTTCTACCTTGGTAGGAGACCTTGTAATTGTCAGAAGGGTCTATACGGGGTTTGTGATAATAATTGGTGATAGTGATATTTTTGTAAACTTCATAGTGTTGGACATGGTTTATTTTGATGTCACATGAGGATACATTGGTTTCACTCTTCCTATGCTTCCTTAGATTGTCAAACCCATAGGTTAATGTTCTAATTACAGACTGAGCTAGTCATTGTATGGGAAGGTAGTTCCCTAGTGACTAAGGGAAGGTTCATTTCTTACCTTAAATCCCAAAGGTTTATTTCAAAAGGGTGTTTATATCATTTGCTTTGAGTTAAATATTCTAACTCAAAAAAGCCTTCTCCAGAATCCATTCTCCTGGTTAATGAGTTTCTGGAGGTATTTGCCAATGATCTCTGGTGTTCCTCCTAATAGGGAAATTAATTTTGGGACTATTTTTGTTCTGGACACTCATCCAATTTATATCCATCCAAATAGAATGGCTCTAGTAGAGTTGGAAGATCTCTAGGAGGAACTGAAAGTCCTCTTAGATTAAGGTTTTATCTGCCCTAGTGTGTCTCCGTGGGGTGCTCTTGTGTTATTCCTGTGCAATAAGGATGGTTCCCTTTGTATGTGCATTGATTATCATCAGTTGAAAAAAGTGACCGTAAAGAATAAATATCCTCTTCGTAGGAGCGATGATCTTTCTGTTCAAATTCAGGGTACGAAATATTTCTCTAAGATTAATCTTAGGTCGGGTTATAATTAACATAAGATTAGGGATGTGGATATCCCTAAGACTGCCTTCAGAACCCGGTATGATCACTATGAGTTTCTTGTCATGTCTTTTGGGTTGACCAATGCTCCAGGGGTATATATGGACTTAACGAATAGGGTCTTCTATCCATTCTTTGAAATGTTTGTCATCGTATTTATTTTAATATCTTAGTCTGTTCTAAGAATGAGGCAGATCATATAGATTACCTCCATGTCATGTTGAAAACTTTGAAGGATCATCGTTTGTATGCCAAGTTTTCCAAGTGTGAATTTTGGTTGAAAGTCATAACTTTTCTTGGTCATGTTATCTCTAGTAAAGGGATCGTGGTGGATCCCCAAAATGTTGGGTCGGTTAAGAAGTGGCCTAGACCTATGACTAAACCGATATTTGGAGATTCTTGGGTCTAGCGGTTTACTCTAGAAGATTTTTGGAGTGTTTCTCTACTGTAGCTTCCTGATTGACCATGTTAACCCAAAGGAAGGTTAATTTCTTGTCGTTCGATCTGTATGAGGGTAGTGTTGATAAGTTGAAAGATAAGTTGACTTTGGCTGTGGTTTTGACCTTGCCCGAGGGTAGTGTCACGACCCTACTTCTCATGTCCTGATGGCACTTACCATAACCCACTAATAGTCAATCAAACTCATAGTTTGAAATGGCTAGTAATGGACTACTCAATAATATAAGGAAAAAAATATGTAATATATGAAATAAAGATCAACATATAGAAGAATCCCTAAACCTGATGGTATCAATACAAGAGCTTCAAATATAAAAAGAGTAGAAAAGTGAAATGTCAAGAGATATACGCTGATACAACTTATCTCTAAATATAACTTAGAGACTAGTCTAATAAAAGAGAGACATAAGTAATGCTCTGAACGTCAGGAACTCACTCTAATTATCTGAACCAGGGATGCTCCGCACAATACACACAGCAACAACGATAACTCGTATTATGATCTGTAGTCTACAGAAGTGTAGTATGAGTACCAAATGAATCATACTCAGTAGGATACTACCACCTGATCTCTAAGGATAGAGCAGATACAAACAACATATAGATAGAACGGAATCTATATCCAAGAGTCAAGAAATCATATGACAAGTTAATAATAAAGAACAAATATCTTGTTCATGTCAAAGAGTCTAACATAATAAAACTAAGGAAGTATCAGGCTGAACTATCCTGTTCCAGCTACATTAAATATATATAAATATTATACTGTATATCCAAGGTCAATATACGAATAAAGAGCGAAAGAAAAATATATATAGTAATATACAAGGCAAAGAAATGACTATACAACATGGACAACGAAGGAAGGCATATACAATAATATCATAGCATCATATAGCTAATATATATAGCTATATATACATATAAACACGAGGTGATCTCGAAGCATAACCAATACCATCATATTCTTATTTTTAGACTTCATTATAATAGAATCGGGATTTAAATTTTATAATACTCGGGGTTTCTAATCCACATTGGTAGACATGAAATAATCATGGTTAATAATGCAATCATAAGATAGAAGAGTCAGAAGACATACTGCAAATCCCAATACCAGATCAAAGACCAATCTGTCATAAGCTAGCCATAATAACGATCATAACAATGATAACATCAATATAAATAACAGCATGAATAACGGGCTACTACGAACAACCAAATACCTAGCTGAGCCTATTAATACCCCCACCGCCCCATGCTCGGAAGTTCCGATAAACATACAACAACACAAGGCATATTATTCACCCATATCTATGCAATTATCCCATACCGACGGATAGACATAGGTGCATACTGGTGATAGACAATGCGCATGAAGGAATGTATGCAAAGTACACAATCAGTATCATAAATCATCATAGTTGTCCTCATCAGAAACATCATTCGTAATCAACCTCCAGCCTTGCCGGATATCAACATATCATCAATATATCCTCTGTCCTTGTCGACTATCATAATCATCATAAGAGTATCCTCCGGTCTGCCCAGGTATCAGTATCATCATAATAGTATCCTCTAGACTTTCTTGGTATCAATATCTTAACAATTTCAATTTACAAATAAGATACACTAAAATACTGACAAACATACACATATCACCAAAGAACATCTTTCTAGTCAATACATCCCAACTACTCATTATTAGTTAACCAACACTTATTATAATAGAATCACTAGTTCACTAGTCATCACATAACCTCTAATTATTAGCCTTAACATTATCCTTCACATAATCCTTACTCAAGGGATAGCAACTAACCACTATTTATTAATTATCCAACATCTATCATCTAGTCAAGGTTCATCACTAGACCAAAACTGTCATTTATCCCCCATTCATTATTATCAACTAATCATTCTATAACCATTAATAATAAATAGACAACACCCTTACTACTTGTCACCTAACCATCTTTTATGAACTGACACCATTCATTAACTAACCATCATTAGATACCATGTTTAATCTATGCAAGAGTCATTAACTAGTACATTAGCTTCCTCGCCATCAAGTGCAATAGTCCCCTAATAGACAACTAGTTCCCACATAGCTTAACCGTCTAACATGAAGAGCAATCATAATATCACATTTAACGTATAATCACATTATACTGCATCTTCCTCCATCCCATACTGGAGAGATGCATAAACAAACATATATATATTCATATTCATAAACTTTTATCACATCTTTTATAATTATTAACAGTTCTTGGTTGTTCAATAAAAATCATAACGCGGACCTTAGAACATTAATTTATTTGAAATAATCACAACAACATAATCATGACCTTTGGACAATATACATATCTGGGGCTCATATTAATAATCATATTTATAGGTCGTAGCATATGTCTAATCATCTCACATATAGGAGGCATCTAATATATAGGAGGCATAATATCAATAAACATGTAATCATTTATAGAATATCTTATATTAATACGTCATACATCATGACTACGAGGAATATCACTTCTCTAGGAAAATTTACATATCCAAGAGGAACATCGTCTCTATAGGTCCACTAATCATGACAAAAGGAAATAGTAACTCCGTAGGCCAATCATCAAGTCTAAGAGGAAATAACATCTCTATAGGCCAATGATCATGTCTAAGAGGAAATAGCATCTCTATAGGCCAATCATCAAGTCTAAGAGGAAATAGCATCACTAAAGGTCACATAACATATCTAGGAGGAAGATCATCTCTAAATGCCCATTATCACTTCCACAAGAAGAATCATAACCATAACTCAAAAGCCATAATACGGGAACATCAACACAAGTTACAAAGTTAAGAACTTACCTTATTCTAAGGTTTAGTTTCCTCATCTATGTCTAACATCTGCACTAAGTCCACAAGACTTAACACAAGCTTAAGCTTATGTGGGCCAAACGATCCCACTTCTACTCCACAAATTGTAAAATTAGGCATACTATGCCCCAAACCAGGCTAAGGTATCTAGTTCATCTTCTATATGTAAATTAAGCAATATTCAAGCCTAAGATAGCAACTTCGACAAGCAATAATGGTAATCAAGTCAACTTAACCAACTTATGGGTTCAAGGCTTCCACACTAGCCCAATAAGGTTAAATTTACAAATGATGCTTCAAAAGCTAAAACCATATTCAAAACATAGAATTACACCATATCGATACTTTAACTAATCTAAGCTAAAGATGGAAAACAGTAATATACTAAAGGGTTATAAATATGCCATCTTACGGGCCCAAAACCCTCATCTTATCCCCAAATATCAGTATTTCAAGGCCAAGTTATCCTACTCATAATGAAGATGAACATCCATATTCACTTACAACATACATCACTCATCTTCTATGATCAGAAGTAGATAGAAGAAAACCTCAAGGACAAACTAAAAAACTTCACTTCAAGTACCCCATGCTCGTCTTTATTTTACAATTTTCAAAATGCTATCACACTATTAAAATAATAATCTACTAATCAATACAAGCCTAATGATATGAATATTGCATTATTATATTTCACGTCAGAAAATAACACCAAACCACCAAATGGATCCCATAAATGGAAAATGAGTTTTTGAGACCAACCCAGTATTCACACATGAATAAGGAGTCATAGCCCTCCAAGAATTGGAGAAAACTAAGTATACTTTGGGCTAAAATTAAGCCCTAAACCAAACATTAGTTTTGCGTCCAAACTAAGAAATTCAAGCATGAGTTCAAGAAATTCTTATCTTAATCTTGGACATAATCTCGATACAATATGATAATTAAGTTCCCAAGTCACCCCCTCCCTCCCGACCAATTTTGAGTTATTACACTCATTTTGAGGTTTTTAGGTCCAAATAGTGAATGGGCAATGACCCAAATACATCTTGGGCCTTTGTATAGCCTTATAGGTACTTAAATATCGCAATCGCGGTCCAAGGGGCTGCAATTATGCTAGTCGCAACTGCACATTCTTGGCTGTGATCCCAGTTTCACTAGATGGTAGCAAACACAAAAATAAGTTTTTAACCCTCGAAACTCATCCAAAATCCAAAAAACATGATCAAATTATGTATTTTGAGTGTAAACAACAATTCAAATCCATTGGAATCATTGAAAAGTTCATCAGAGATCATTTAAGAATATAGTGGGGCCCACACCTATAGTTTAATCCCTTTTCATAAAATACACTGAATAGTCCAAAATAAGTCTAGAAGCCTTGGGACATGCACTAAGGGTCTCTCTACCCTAAAAGTGTTGTCTCAAATGCGATAGAGAAGTTGTATTTTCAATTTGAGGTCATTTGACTAAATATGGGTCCCACACCTATTCTTTTAAATTTTTAACTTTCCAACCAATAGGACGAAATGAGCTCGGGTGCATTGGGACTAAACCAAAGGTCTACCTAGACTAAAATTGATATTCTGGATTTGCGAGCATAGTCACAATTTGCATCCAAGATCTTTTCAATAGAGTTTTTTCCCTTTGTCCCTTTGGAACCAACGAAGACTTGTAAATAGGAAATAGGGTCTATGTACCAAAGGAACTGTGCGGTAACGAACTGTTGGTCCCAGTAGGTCATAAATGACTTGGGGCAACTATGGAGAAGCTGAAACAGTGAAGATAAGCATAAATAGATAAAATGGCCTGAAGGGTCATTTCAATATCCACTACTAAACGGACAATCATCCCAGAAAGTCAACGGATAGAAACATTCTTAAATGCTCAAAAGGATAAGGTGCTAGGACTGTAAGCTCCAAGCATGACTTTCTAGGTAACCTTAATGCAGAGAAAACACTTCTAAGGGATTTTTCCACAGGTATCCCTTTTTCAACCAACACTCTTATTCTACTTTCAAAATAGCCAAAACTTAACTTCGACTGTTATCTAGCATCCAACTGAACTAAAAAGGTTGATAAGTATAGACAGAACCACAACAAACTCATACCATCTTTATATCTTCGTAAATTTACAAAGGCTCATCCAATCAAAAAAAGAAAAAAGAAAAGCAAGACATGATTCGTAAAATAGACTACAAATAAAAAATAACCTTTTCTTTACATTTTTGCACCGACTATCTACTCCAAGAGAGAAGGAAAATCACTTGAGTTTCATCCACACAGTCTCATCACAAAGAACTCAAAGAAATGAAGTTGATCCACTAAAATTCCATAAGCAAAACATTAGAATAAGCTCATAAGGCTCTATGTGGGCATAGAAATAGAGATAGTCATGAAATCCAATCAATGTCAACGCTTCAACCAGTCGGGATGAAAATCAAACTAAAATCCTAAAATCCAAGAAAACCACCAATCACTGAATATTCCAATCCAGGATGTATCATCCACCGTGAATAAAGCCATACATAATTCAACTCAAGAATATTACTACCACTAAGTATATCATCAAAATTTCACAAAGAAAACTTAAACACGATGTCAAAACTGAAGAAACCAATATGGGGCCCATGGGCTATCATATGAACATTTATCAACTATAATCCATCTGAAGTCTAGAAGACCAATAATACAAATATGGGGTAGGTTCAACCAGCCTATAAATGAAATTTGAACAAGGATATGTCTACAATTAAAGCCGCACGATAGCGATACAACACCAAGATGAAATCTCAATACCAAGGTTGGACCGCAAAATCTCAAATACGTAAATCATAACTACAAATGGGTTGGAATTTATTCCCTAAATGTATCATACTTCCAAATCGCCATTACAAGGAGAAAAAATCCAAAATTATGCCAATAAGGCTATATCATTGTCAATTATCTCAGATCGACACTAGTATCTAAATTTAAGATTTTTGAGATAAATCATACTAAGAAATCTTTGAGACATATCTTTAGAGCAAAATCACCACAAGGCTAAATACTGACTAATAATACAAGCAACTAACTTTATATGAACTGAAGGGAAAAAACATACCCGCAAAATAAAAATCATATAAAAGGACAAATCATTGGCTAAAAATGCATATAACCTACTCCATATCCACTAGAGGGCACGAACTATCCAAGCATACTCAAAACTTCTCAAGAATGAAAACCACACAAGTGAAGGTAAAACCTATAGCAACTTGGAGAAATACAACTTAAGGTGGGAACTAACCTATGCAATACTACATCTAGGCAAGAACTAGGCACAAGCTTATATCATCAATAAGAATCACTCCACCAAGCCTCACTAGGCCAAACAAATACTTAAAAGGGGATTTCCAAAATCCATCCAAGAACAACAACATCGAAGAAGAAATACCAATCTCAAAACCAACATCAGTGTCTAGACCACCACCAGAGAACCAAGAAACTTGAGATAAGGTACTTCTAATTTTCCAACTTAAGAAGCGATCACAGGAAAGGCCATATTCCCCAAAATTTCTAACTCCACTAGACAAAACCATATCATACCAACAAAGAAGTATGTAATCTCAATATTAACAACAAGGCAATCCATCATGACTGAGCGAACCCAACATACCTATGATATGAATCCATAATATCTCAACGTTGATATTAAAATTGCTATCAGATGATAAAATATGCAAAAATGAAGAACAGACTTCAAATTTGTCCATATCACTAAAGGGTTATACCGAAAAAGATATAAAAATAAAAGCTTTCACAATATTATAGGAAAGTATAAGAACATTGAACTCAATAACAAGTAATATAACTAAATTACCAACTCAAAATCCATAAAACCAAGGAAGGTTAACATATCTTCGATACCACAACACATGCCCAAATCAATTAAATACAACAAACCAAGCGGTAATATAATCAGCCTTGCCACAATAGGGGAAATAAATCACCAAATTAGGCTATATCTACTGATGCAACAAAATAGTATCACAAGAAAATAAAAGTCTAATCAGATAACACTAGTGTATACAGCTACTCAGCAAGAATCAAATCCATCATGCAACAACATCAAGTAATAACATCAAGTAATATTAATAACCTCACACAGTGGTAGAAATAGCAAAAGCAATATCAATATCAACATGCTGAGCAGGCGTTACCAAAATCAATATAAATATCATGTACCACTCAATGGCCACAATACGGCTAATGTGCCAAGATTAATGGGATTCAAGCCCAAAACCACTCCCATAGGGGGAAAACATCTCTCTGTATATATATATCTACTCCATCCACTACTAAAAAAAATAAACCAAAGAGTCATAACTTAATCATGAATCCAATAATAAGGCACATAATAATTGATATCAATTCATCAAGGCATATAATAATCAATGGCTATGAAAACCCCAATACACATAATAAGAGATAAATATAAAAAATAAAAGCACACCAATTGTGGTATCATTCACAATAACCTGCCTGATGGGCATAGGGAAAATAAATTTAAATGGGTTTAAATCGGGCTAACCGATTGAATCATAAACTGAGGTGCCAAGCACACTATCTCCAACTAAAAATTCCACAACATTGTGATCTAGTTTAAAGAATCTCAATGACTTGAATCTCACAAATAGAACACTCTCTTGACTAGTAGTTGATCACTTTACAATCGTAAAAATTTCTAAGTATCAATATGGAGAGAACATAAACTAAGACCAGATGTTTGGCCAAATGATACTGGGAGAAATTAACAAAATTATTTCCAAACTTTCAAAATCACAGCCTGTCTTACGAACTCTAGGTTGGTGGGGAATACAGACTAACTCTTGCTAATCACCTATCTCATACCAGGGGCATTCTCAAAACCAGTGTCTCATTGTAACACAACCAATCATAGATACTAGAATACTTCAAGATATTGTCCCTTATAATCCAAAATGTATGCCATGGCCCGAAAAACCATACCACACTCCGCATGTCTGATGGATACTTTTTCCAAATCTTTTTTGGCTACCATAAGTAGCCCCATGCTAACCCTTTGCGCATTCTACTTCATATATTAGCTTACTTTGAGATAAAATACAATAACTCAACACTATGACATCATAAAAATTGAAATATGAATGAAATACTTAGTCTGAACAAACTACAACTCAAACAAAATCTTGAAGTGCTGATTATATAATGACTTGTCAGACAAATCTCTACTATTCCAAATTAGAGAGCCATTGGGACAGGTCCCTACCTGACTAATACTCAAATGACAAGAATTAAATAGCTACTAAATAAAACTGAAAGTTTGAGAATAACCAGTCCCCGAAACATGAGGACTCACCATGACTAAAATATAGATAGGAGTACTCAGAAGGATTACTGGTGAAGATGAGACTGAGCACCTGAACCTACATTATGAGAATATATTACACACAGACAAAATATATGGGTCAGTACTTTAGGAGTGGACTGAGCATATGGGCGAGTGTCTAATTAAAATAACCAATATCATAAGCTTTTATAGAAAACCTGCATCGTGTAAAACATACTCATATAGCTTGAAATAAATATATGCCACAAGACTCATAAATCATCATACTTTTATTTAAAACTTCAAATTATTATGACACCTAAAATTATTAGGACCATAGCTCTCAAAACACTTATACTTTCAAAACTGTGTAACTTTAAGTCTAAAACTCTTTGAAACATGGAACACTTAGAACTTAGAGAACTTTAGGAACTTAGGGATTTTCTCTTAACCGACATAAATAATATGAGCTACATGGAGTCCAACGTCATACCCACGTTGGGGAGAGTTGTTCTATCCATGCCATTGGATTAAACCTTAACTTTATTGATCACTATCTTAACCTACTTGGGGTATATCAAGAACCTACAGGGGCATGTAGTTCTAGGGCATAAGACCTCAGAATCTAGCCAAACTCAGTGCTAAATACTATTCCCTTACTTAGCCCAGAACTTTAGAAAATCCACCTTAAAATAATTCAATAATATATATATAATGGGAGCCAAAATTTATCCCCTTTACTTCAAACTCATGAATATGGATTTCTATCTTAACTTACATTCAAAACTCACTTCTTGATATTATTTAAAAATCTCTAACATCTCATTCTCAAACTCATGCTTTAACCATAAGGTTCAATTCACAACAATTGGACCTGAAATTCTAAAAACATGCTATATACGTTGAATTATGCAACTTAAATCATAAATTGACAATCTAAACCATTAATTTGCATAATAATATTTCAACTCAAAGCTTGGGTAAGACATAGTTTAATAAAAAAACTCACAATAATAACTTTTGAGCCCAAGAACAAAAGGGCGTTCTTGTTCAAAACCACATACCTTAAACATGGAAGTTTTGGATGACTTTAAAAATTCGAGAAAGTTATTCACGAATTATTGGGTGTCCCTCGTAGCCCTCTTAATGGGGAATTCAAATATGCAAGAATTCTCAAATTCTCACAGTTGAATCTCTAGATAATTGGGTTTTTATGTTGAAACCCTACCCTTATGGTTGAAGGTGTGCAAAGAATTTTGAGATGTTTAACTAAAGAGAATGGAAGATAATACGCTCCTTGAGGGTTATAAGTCATGAAAAGTGAAGGAAAAAGACCAAAATACTCTTACTAAACCGCTTCCTAGTTATTGAAAATCAAAAGCTGACAACATTTGTAATAGGTCATCAGGCTTGTGATAAGTCGTCACAAATGTCGTCACTAGGGGGCTAGAATTGATTGATTTCTGCCTTAGGCTGACGAGGTTTGTCATAAGTCATCATACTTTTGATAAACTATCAGAAATGTCATGATTGGGGGATAGATTCTACCTAAGGCTGACGACATTCGTGATAAGTCATCACACTTGTGATAAGTTATCACGAATGTCATTACTCACTTATCCAAGATGACATGCTGGAGTAAGATGGGCATAAAATTTTGCACTAGTTTTGGATTTAGGAGAAATTGGTTTTGTTGGAAAGCTAATTCAATTATCTATCTGTTGGTGGGTCATGAGCTCAGAAATTCATAGTATAACAAGAGATATGCTTGTTTGAAGTTGACTATACCAATATCCATCTAAAGAATTCAATCAGAAAGGAATGTTTTGATTCGTCTAATAGCTAGGACACTTTTGCGGCCTTAATACTCATCAAACTAGATCATGGAACTACTAAATCACTATCTTTATTTCTAAAGAGATTGAAATAGGGTTCTACTATTAGTTGAAATGCTTGGGGTATTACAATATATCCCCCGTTAAAATATTAATCCTCGAATATCACTAGTTAAGCTAGGAATGAAAAGAAACTGAGGATGCACAAGTGGAATAGTTCTCTAAATTGAATCTATGTCATTCTAAACTTTTGAGTATTTCTGAGAGTGCACAAATTTGCAACAAAATAGATATATAGCTGAATCTTTGGTTAGATAGGGGCTGAATTAAGAAAAAGTAATACCTTCGGCTTGCTCTGAATTCGTGAAGAAGAGGTGTGGGTACTTGGATCGCATATCTGCTTTAGCTTCCCAAGTATCACCCTTAACTGATTGGTTTTGCCATAAAACTTAGACCAATAGAACTTTTTTATTCCTTAGTGTACAGACTGGGTAATTTAGGATCTAAACTAGAACCTCATCAAACTAAAGGTTATTCTGAACATCCAAGCTATCAGAAGAATCAACAACAATAGAATCAACAATATGCTTCTTAAGCATGGAAATATGGAAAATAGGATGAACAACTGACAACTTTGTAGGTAACTCAACTTTATAGGCTAGTTTCCCAACAGGACTGAGAATTTTGTAAGGGCTAATGTAACGGGGACTAAGGGTGACTGTGGGAGATTTTTTTCAAGCCACTCTCTCGAGAGTTGACTACGAAAGAGTTTCGACTTTGCTTGGCCATCATCACATCCATACTTCCTAAACCTTTTCACCCCTCCCTGGGCAAAATTTTTAGATACACCATATTATTCACTTCGAACTCAAGGTCTTTTCGTCTTACATCGGCATATGACTTTTGACGACTCTAAGCTATCTTTAATATTTCTCTAATCAACTTAACCTTCTCCATCGCCAAAAATACTACATCAGGTCAAACCAAAGTAGCTTCATCCACTTTGAACCAACCTATGGATGACCTACATCTCCTACTATATAAAGCCTCAAATGCTGCCGTCTTGATACTAGCATGGTAACTATTGTTGTAAGCAAACTTTATCACCGGAAAATGCACATCCCAACTACCTTTGAATCAAGGGAACACGCTCTCAACATGTCCTCCAAAGTTTGAATATCCCTCTCAGCCTGACCATCTATCTGCGGATGAAAAATGGAACTCATATGAACTTAGGTACCAAGACCCTTCCGAAATGCTCTCCAAAACTGAGTACCCCTATCCAAAATTATAGACAACGGAACTCCATGAAACCTGACCAACTCCCAAATATACAATCTAGCATAGTCCTCAGCTGTATAAGATGTGTGCACAGGCAAGAAATGGACTGGCTTAGTCAGCCTGTCGAAAACAACCCAGATAGAATCATGATGGCATCTGGAAAGAGGTAAGTTAGTCACAAAATCCATATTTATCTCTTCCTACTTCCAAGTTGGGATACCAAACTCATGCATCACACCACTAGGTCTTTAGTGCTCAACCTTAACCTGTTGACATGGTGCACACTTCGCCACAAAATTAGCTATATCCTTTTTCGTACCACACCACCAATATATTTACCATAAGTCGCGGTATATCTTGGTAGTGTTGGGATGAATAAAATACCGCCTACCATGTCCATCATCTGTAATTCTCTATCTCAAATCACCAACATCAGGAACACATAATCTACCCTACAACCTCAACACACTATTTCCTCCTTGAGAGAAAATCTCTATCTTTTTGTCCTTGACTGACTCCTTCAGTTTAACCAAGCTAGAATCTAAGTCTTGCTTTTCCTTTACTTCTGAAACCAAAGAGGATTTGGAACTAATCTGCACCAACATATTTCCCTCAGTGGAATCAAGAAACTTAACACCCAGTCTAGCCAGATGATGCATATCAGGAGCCAACTCTTTCTTACCTTTCTCCACATGTGAAACACTACCCATAAATATCCTACTAAGGGCATCTACCATAATATTAGCCTTGCTCGGATTATACAAAATGCTTATATCATAGTCTTTTAAAAATTTTAACCACCACTGCTTCCTAAGATTGAAATCCTTCAGATTCAACACATACTACAGGCTTAGGTGATAAGTAAAAACATCAACATGCACACCATATAAATAATGTCTCCAAATTTTCAGAGCAAACACTACAGTAGCCAACTATGGGTAATTCTTCTCATAAGGTTTCAACTATATAGAAGTATAGGCTATAAATTTTCCCCTCTGCATCAACGCACAATCCAAACTAACTCTTAAAGAATCACAGTATACCACAAAACCATCTACACCATCAGGCAAAGTCAACACAGGGGCAGAAGTGAGTCGAGTGTTCAACTCTTGAAAACTTTTCTCACAGGAATCGACCAGAGGAACTTAACTTTCTTTTGGGTTAACCAGGTTATAGGAAACGCCATGGAAGAGAACCCTTCGATGAAATGGTGGTAATAGCCAGCTAGACTTAAGAAAATTCTAATATTAGATGGAGAGATAGTCCTAGGTCAATTTCTTACAACCTCTATCTTTTGAGGATCAACTGTAATACCTTCAGCCGAAATAATATGACCCAAAAATGCAACAAACCTTAGATAAAACTTACACTTACTGAATTTAGCAAACAACTTATGATCTCTAAGAGTTTACAAGACAATTCTAAGATGGTCTATGTGATCACCCTTACTTTAGGAATACACAAGGATGTCGTTGATAAACACAATGATGAACATATTAAGATATGGCTTGAACACTCGATTCATAAGGTCCATGAAAGCTGCTGGGGCATTAGGTATCCCAAAAGACATAATAGGAAACTCAAAATGACCATACTATGTTCAAAATGCTATCTTCGAGATATCACACTCCCTTACTAAAAGTTGGTGATAGCCAGATCTAAGGTCTATCTTGGAGAAATAACTCGAACATTAAAACTGATCAAACAAATCATCTATTCTCGGAAGAGGGTACTTTTTCTTGACTGTGACCTTATTAAGCTGACGATAGTCAATGCACATAAGCAAAGAACCATCTTTCTTTCACACGAAAAGGATAGGTGCACCCCAAGAAGATATATTGGGCCTTATAAAACCTTTTTCTAAGAGATCTTTGAGTTGTTCTTTCAATTCTTTAAGATCTATAGGTGCCATACAATAAAGAGGAATGAAAATAGGCTGTGTGTCGAAATGAAGATCGATCTCGAATTCTATCTCTCTATCGGGACGTACCCCTGGAAGATCTTCCGTAAATATATCAGAAAACTCATTGACAATGTTGACTTAATGGATACTTGGGGTTTCAGACTTAGTGTCTTTAACTCTAACCAAATGATAAAAGCAGCCCTAAGATATAAACTTCCTCGCTTTGAGATAAGAAATAAAATGACTCTTGGAAGTTACTGAACTCCCTGACCACTCAAAAACTGGTTCATCAGGAAACTCAAATTTGACTACACAAGTACGATAATCTATATATGCATAGCAGGAGTGAAGCCATTCCATACCTAGGATAATATCAAAATCAACCATCTCTAACTTTATTAAATCAGCAAGTGTGACTCCATGAAGGACTATAATAGGACAATTCTTGTATACTTGCTTAGCAATAATTGAATCTCCTACTAGTGTAGAAACTAGAATCAGCTTGGAAATACTTTCAAAACTATTCACAAAATTCACAGCAACCATGGGGTACATAAGAAAAACTTGACCTGAGGTCCAATAGCATATAAACATCAAAGTAAAATACATAAAGCATACCAGTAACAACATTGGGAGAGTCCTCCTGCTCATAAAGGGAAGGTAGGGCATAGAACCTGTTTTGGCGCTGATCGCCAACAATACTAGAAGAAGTGCCCTGAGAAGGATTTGGATGGGCTGCGAGAGCTGGTGCATTGTGTCTTGGGTCTGGGGTCAGGGATCTCTGCTTCCCTTCCTGGCACGTGGGCACTCTCTAAGCCCGTGGCCTATCTTGACACAACCAAAACAACCATGTTGTTTAGCCAAACACTCACCCAGATGGGTCCTACCACACTTGCCACAAGGAGGAAAGTTGGGTTTGCTTTTCATACTCTGCTGAGGCTTGGACATAGAAGAGTTATTTCCCAGCTCTAGCCTACCTTTAGGCACTGGGGAACTAGCGGATGAGGGTGCTGGCATAGAAAAAATGACTATTGAACTGAGGGCGGTTCCCTCCCTGGGATCTAGCCTGATCGTACTCGTGTTTTTCAAACCTGGATCTTTTGTTACCTCTTACTCTATTTGTTTCCCCTATGTTATCCTCCTCTATTTGCTGCACATAGATCATCATCCTAGACAAATCCATCTCCTTGTTCAATATAGCAGTGCGGTATTCTTTCTGTACTATGCCCGATAACCTGTCATAAACTTTCTCATTCTGGTTTGAGCATCGGAGATCAAATTAGACGCATATTTTGCTAGTTGATTTAACTTTAATCTGTACTCCTTAACAGTGATGGAGTTCTATCTCAAGTTAATAAACTCTTTAATCTTTGCCTCCCTTAACTCCAAAGGAAAGAACCTATCCAAGAATGTATCTTGGAAAATCTGCTAGTTAATGGGAGTATCATCTTCCCCTCTGCCCTTCATCCTAGAAACCACCCAGTACACAATGTCCTTTAACCTATAAAATGCTAACTCCACACACTCTTCTTCAGACACACGCATTACCTGTGTGATCTTCCTTATCTCTTTAAGATATACCTATGGGTCTTCCTCTACCTTTTACCCAAAAAACTCTGGTGGACACATCTGTATAAATTCACGAATTCTGCAAGCAGCTAAGTAACCTCCCTGCTACTGAGAAGTTGCATCCTGATTGGCCTGGATTGTGACAGCTTGGGCCAGTTCCTAAAAGGCTACCTTTAATTCGGCATGCGACACGTTTTCATTTAGAGGATCAGCGGGCTGAGGTTACTGATCGTTTTCATTTATTCGAGCTTGGATGGGAGGCATATTTTTAAATAAGAGAGCATAAATTAATAGCTGAAAGAGAAAACTTTGAGCTCAATGAACTTGAGAGGAAGAAATGATTTGTTCATAAAATATTTCGTAGCCTCTTGCTCATAGATGTGGTGCGCTACACACCGATTATCAAGACTCTACTTAACGCTACTTGTTAGACTCCGTAGGATTCTCTAACCCTTTGGCTCTAATACCAAGTTTGTAAAGCCCCACAATTGAGTCCTGGAACATCACACGGTGCTTAAGGCTACAAGTAGCCCCAAGCTAACCCTTTGTGCTTTCTACTTTATATATTAGCTTAGTTCGAGATAAAATGCATGACAACACTACGACATTATAAAATGAGAAATTTGAATCAAATACAAGGTCTGAACAAACTACAACTCAAATAAAATCTCTAAGTCCTGATAATCTGGTGACTAGTCTAACAGACCTCTACTACTCCAAACTAGAGAGCCATTGGGACAGATCATCAACTGACTCATACTCAACTGACAAGAATTAAACATATACTAAATAACATTGGAAGTCTGAGAATAACCAGTCCCCAAAATATGAGGAATCACCATGGCTGATATGTAGATAGGAGTACTCAAGATAATCATTGGTCAAGCTGAGACTGAGCACCTAAACCTATATTATGAGAATATATGGCACACAGACAAAATATGTGAGTCAGTACTTTGGGAATATGCTGAGCTAATGGGGGAGCGTGCAATTAAAATAATCAATATCATTAGCTTTTATAGAAAACCTGCATGGTGTAAAACATACCTACATATCTTGAAATAAATACATACCACAAGACTCATAAATCATCATGCTTTTACTTAAAACCTCAAATTATCATGACACCTAAAATTATTAGGATCATATCTTTCAAAACACTTATACTTTCAAAACTTTGTAACTTTAAGACTAAAACTCTTTGAAACTTGGAAGACTTTAGAACTTGGAGAACTTTAGGGACTTAGGGAATTTCTCTTAACCGACATAAACCATGTGAGCTACATGGAGTCCAACGTCTTAGCCATGTTTGGGAAAGCTATTCTATGTTTGCCATCGGATAAAACCATAACTTTAGTGATCACTCTCTTAACCCACTTGGGGTATATCAAGAACCTACGGGGGCACGTAGTTCTGGGGCATGGGACCTCGAAATCAAGCTCAAATCGGTCCTAAATACTACTCCCTTACTTAGCTCAGAACTTTATAAAATCCACCTTAAAATAATTCAACAATATATATATATAATAGGAGACAAAATGCATCCCCTTTACATCAAACTTAAGAATGTGAATTTCTATCTTAACTTACAATCAAAACTCACTTCTTGATATTCTTTAAAAACCACTAACATCTCATTCTCAAACTCATGCTTTAACCATAAGGTTCAATTCACAACAATAGGACTTGGAATTCTCAAAACATGATAGAGATGTTGAATTATGCAACTTAAAACATAAATTGACAATTTAAACCATTAATATGCATAATAATATTACAAGTCAAAGCTTGGGTAAGACATAGCTTTATAAAAAAGACTCATAATATAATAACATGATAGGAATTCTCCATGAATTTATGAAATACTTTATGAAAATATGTAACTTTTGGGCACAAGAACAAAAGGGTGTTCTTGTTCAAAACCACATACCTTAAACTTAGAGCTTTTTGATGACTTTAAAAGTTCCAGAAGGTTATTCATGAACTATTGGGTGTATTTCGTAGCCCTCTTAAAGGGGAATTCAAATATTCAAGAATTATCGAATGCTCACGGTTAAATCTCTAGATAATTAGGTTTTTACGTTGAAACCTTAACCTTGTGGTTGAAGGTGTACAGAGAATATTGAGATGTTTAACTAAAGAGAATGGAAGGCAATACACTCCTTGAGGGTTATAAGTAATGGAAAGTGAAGTAAAAAGATAAAAATACCCTTACTAAACCGTTTACCAGTTGCTAAAAATCTAAGGCTGACGACATTTGAGATAGGCCGTCAGACTTGTGATAAGTCATCACAAATGTCGTTACTGGGAAGCTGGAATTGATGGATTTCTTCCTAAGGCTAACGACATTCGTGATAAGTCATCACACTTGTGATAACTTATCATAAATGTCGTCATTTGGGGATGGATTCTACCCAACGCTTATGACATTCGTGATAAGTCATCACACTTGTGATAAGTTATCACGAATGTCGTCACTCTATTTTCTAGGCTGACATGTTGGAGTAAAATGGGCTTAACTTTTTACTTCGGTATCAGATTTAGGAAAAAATTTTATTATTTAAAAGCTAATTCAATTATCTATATGTTGGTGGGTCATAAGCTCAGAAATTGATAGCATAATGGGAGATATACTCATTTGAAGTTGATTATACCAATATCCTTCTCATGTATTCAATCGATAAGGAATGTTTTGATTCGTCAAATATCTAGGAAACTTTTGAGGCCTTAATACTTATTAAACTATATCATGTAATTACCAAATCACTAACTTTATTTCTAAAGAGCTTGAAGTAGGGTTCTACTATTAGTTGAAATTCTTGGGGTATTACAACTGAGGATCTTCTATATCTATCTCTGACCCTCTTGCCTGATGTTGCACTAAAATTCATAAAATACATGTTGGAGTCTCATCTGCATCTGTTGATAATATTGCATCATCCTCTAGGGATAGAATAGAGTCATAGAATGTGTTAGAGGTTTATAGGAATACAGATACACGATAAGGAGTCATGAAATTAATTTCCTAAAATGCCATTGTAGCCTCCCGAAGATATGTTATGGACATCTCCACACTGATCCAAAAGATTATACTAAAACTTAGCTCTTTCACTAATAATCCGATGAAACCTAGGATTTGATACCAATTAGTTATAACCAAACTCATCAGGTCATGATGGAGCCTTCTGTAACTCACTAGTAGGCAAGCCAACTTGTAGTCCAAAATAGCTAGTAATAGACTACTCAACAATATAGGGAAAATAATGCGGAATACATGAAATAAAGATCAATAAATAGAATAATCCCAAAATCCGGTGGTACCAGTACAAGAACTTCTTTTATAAAAAGAGTACAAAAGTGAAATATCATGAGTTATATGATGATATAGTTTATCTCTGATTACAACTTCAAGACTAGTCTAATACATAAGAAATAGATTAGTAATGGTCCAAACATCAGGAGTTCACTCTAAGTTTCTGAAACAAGGGTGCTTTGCACGATGCAAACATCAACAGTTATAACTCATACTATGATCTGTAGGCTGTAAAAGTGTAGTGTGAGTACCAAACAAATGGTACTCAGTAGGGTACTACTAACATATCTCCAAAGATAAAACATAAATATACAACATATAAAAAAATGGAAACTACACCTAAGAGTCCTGAAATCACATAACAGGTCAATGAGACAATAAGGAACAACTATCTTACTCATGTCCAAGAGTCTAACATAGTAAAACTAAAGAAGTATTAGGGTGAACTATCCTGATATAGCTACATTCATTATATGTCAATTCTATACCATATATTCCATGTTAATATCTGAATAAAGAGTGAAAGAAAATGCATTTATTAATATACAAGCCTAAGATATGACTGTACAACATAATCAACGAAGGAAGGGATACACGTTAGTATCATAGCTTTATAGAGCCAGATATATTTTTAGGTATATATACAAATAAAGATGAGGTCAATTTAAAGCATAACTTGTATCATTATATTATCATTTTGAGACCTCATTATAATAGAATTAGGATTTAAATACTATCATACTGAGGGTTTCTAATCCACATAGCTAGACATTAAATAATCATGCATCATAATGAAATCATAAAGATAGGAGAGGCCGAAGACATACCTCAAATCCCGATACCAGATCAAAGACCAATATGTCATAATCTAGCCATATTAATGATCTTAACAATAATAAAAACAATATCAATAACATCATGAATAATTGGCTTACTTCGGACAACAAAATACCTAACCGAGCATATGAATACCCCCACCACCCCAGGCTCGGAAATGCCAATAAACATACAACAATACAAGGCCGATTCATCACTGATATCTACACAACCATACCATACTGGATAATAGACATAGGTTCATACTGGTGATAGGTAATGCGCATGTAGGAACTAATGCAAAGTGCCCAATCAATATTAGAAACCATCATAACTATGCTTATCAGAACCATTATTATCGTAATCAACCTTCGGGCCTTACCGAGTATCAACATATAATCAATATATTATCCGACCTTGTCAAGTATTAACATCATCACTATAGCATCCTCCCATCTTGGTGGGTATCAATATAATCATAATAGAATCCTCTATCTTTTTGGGTATTGATATCATCAGAATTATTATTATCGAATAACATACACTTAAATACACATACACATACATATATCACCAGAGAATATCTATCTTTTCAATACTTCCCAACTACCGTTATTAGTTAACCAACATTTATTATAATAGAATCACTAGTTCACTAGTCATCACATAACCTCTAGTTATAATCCTAAACATTATCCTTCACATAATCCTTAGTCACGGGATAGCAACTAACCACTATTTATTAATTAGCCAACATCTAACATCTAATCAAGGTTTATCACTAGACCAAAACCACCATTTATCCACCACTCATTATTAGCTAATCATTCTATATTTGTTAATAATTACGATACACCTTTATTATATATCACCTACCGTCTTTTATTAACTAACACCATTCATTATTTACCATCTTAGATACCATGTATCAGATAAGCAAGATTTATTAATTAATACATTATGTTTCTATCCATCAAGTGCTATAGTCCAAAAATTGACAACTAGTTACATCTAGCTTAACCATTTAACAAGAAGAGCATTCATAAGATCACATATAAGCTATAATCACATTATTTATAAAGGTAAATAATCATCACCCTAACAAATATATGCATGTCATCACCAATATTAAATCAATGGAATAATAACATCATACTGCATCTTTTTCCATTCTATACCAGTGAGATATGTGTACAAACAAATACATATATGTATTTATAAAATGTATTCATATCACGTATAATGATAAATAGTTCTCGAATATTCAATCAATATCCTAGCATTGCCCTTGGCCTACTAGTTTATCTAAAATAATCAGAACATCATAATCACAACCTTAGGCCCATACGCATTCTTTGACTCATATGAATAATTATATTTATAGGTCGAAGCACATCTCTAATCATCTCACATATAGGAGGCATCTCATATATATGAAGAATAATATTAATAAGTATGTAATCATGTATAGGATATCTAAAATCAATAGCTCATATATCATGACTATGAGAAATATTACTTCTCTGGGATAATTAACATATCCAAGAGCAACATTGTGTCTATAGGTCCAACAATCATTAATAAAGGAAATAGTAACTCTATAGGTAAATCATCTAGTCTAAGAGAAAATAACACCTTGATATGCCAACCATCAAGTCTAAGAGGAAATAGTATCTCTATAGGACAATCATTATGTCTAAGTGAAAATAGCATCTCTATAGGCCACATAACGTATCTTGGAGAAATATCATCTATAACTGCCCAATATCACTTCCACAAGGAGTATCATCCATAACTTAAAAAACACAATCTGGGAACATCAATAAAATTTATAATGTTATGAAGTAACCTTATTCTAAGGTTTACTAGCCTCATCTAAGTCTAGCATCCACACTATGTCCATAAGACTTAACACTAGCTTAGAACTATGTGGGGCGAACGATCCCACTTATAATCAACAATTTCTATAATTTGGCATACTATGCCCCTAACTTGGCTAATGTGTCTAGTTTATCTTATAGATGTCAAGTAAGCCATATTCAAGCGTAAAATAGATACTTCAACTAGAAACAAAGGTAATCAAGTCAACTCTACCCAACTTATAGTTTTGAGACTATGACACAATCCTAATAAAGCTAAATATACAAATCATGCTTCAAATTTTAAAATATAGCAATATATAATATCCATGCTATAACTAATCTAAACCAATGAGTGAAGGAAATAAGATACAACAGGTTTACAAACATTCCATATTATGGCTCCAAAACCCTTCTCTCATCCCCAAATGCCAATATATCAAGGCCAAGGTATCCTACTCACAATCAAGCCTAACATCCATATTCACATACAATATATCATATATCATCTATGAAGAAAAGTAGATAGAAGCCTACCTCAAGCACAAATCATAGAGCCTCACTTTATGCATCATATTCCTATCTTCAGTTTAAAATCCTCAAAAAGCCATCACACTATCAAAATTATAATCTACTTATCAATATGACTCTAATGATACCCATATTCCACTATTGTGCTTTGTGTTCCAAAATGACAATAAAATCCCAAGTGAGTCGTATAGATGAAAAAAGAGTTTCCAAGACCAGCCCAATGTTCATACTTGAATAACGAATCATAACCCATTAAAAATGGGTGAAAACTATAAGTACTTTGTGCTAAAATCAAGACCTAAGCTAAATTAGGGTTTTTTGTCCAAAATAATAAATTCAAGAAATTCTTGCCTTAATCATGAAGATAATTGCAATACAAGATGATAATTAAGCACCCAAGTCACCCCCATGACTAATTTTTTGTTATTACACTTATTTTTGGGTTTCTAGGTCTAAATAGAGAAGGGGAAATGCCCCAAATACATATTAGGGACTTTATATAGATCCTAATGGTACTAAGATACCACAATTGCATTCCTAAAAGCAGCGATCATGCTACTTATAATCTCACACTCTTGGGTGCGATCGTGGTTGCCCCAGATTACTGCAAACTTAATATTAAGTTTTTGACCCTCGAAACTCATCTGGAATCCAAAGAACATGATCCAATACTAAATTTTTATTGTAAACCATATTTTAAATCCATTGGAATCATCAAAACTTTTATCATAGATAGTGTAGGAAAAAAGTGGGGCCCACACCTATAGTTTCATCACTTTTAATTAAATATGCTCAATAGCCCAAAATAAGACTTGGAGCCTCGGTACCTTAACCAAGGGTCTCCCTGCCTAGAATCAAAGTTTTAGATGGGATGGAAAAGGTGGATATTAAATTTGAGGTTGTTTCAACCAAATATGGGTCCTATACCTATTCTTTCAAATTTTAAACTTTTTGACCAATAAGTTGAAAAGAGCTTGGTTGCATTGGGACCCAAACAAAAGGTATATCTAGAATAAAATTTATATTCCAAATCAATTGGCATAGATGAAATTTACATTTGAGATTGTTTCACTAAAGTTTTTGTCCGGTGGCCATTTGGAACCAGCGAAGACTTCTCAACAGGCAATTGGCTCTAAAAAACAAATGAACTGCCTGATAATTGAACCATCGATCCTAGAAAGTTATATATGAATTCGGGAAGCTACGGAGAAGATCAAGCAATAAAGATAAGAATAAATATGGAAAATAACCTTAAGGGTCATTACATGTAGTGATGCTTTTGTGGTATATTGTGATGCTTCTCATGTGGGCCTCAGTTTTATGTTGATGAAATAAGGTAGGTTGGTGCCCTGTGCTTCTAGGAAATTGAAAGTTCATGACAAGAACTACCCTACTCATGACCTAGAGTTGTTAATCATGTTTTTTGCATTATAGGTTAGGTGGCATTACTTTTATGGAGTTTATGTCGCTATCTTTGTTTATCATAAGAGTCTCCAATATGTGTTTATCCAAACTGAGTTAAATCTCTGGCAAAGAAGGTGGCTCAAGTTATTGAAAGACTATGATATGAGTCTTTATTACCATTCGGGGAATTATGAGCGGTGATTTTGTGACTCATTCGCACTCAACATTCATGCACATTATCATGTTTTGAATAAATAAATAAGACATAATTTTGATTGAATGCACTAGTATTCATATTTTGCAAACACATAGTCGATGAGATAGAGATGTATAGGTTGGAGCTAAAAAAGATCAAAAGAAAGCAAAGAAGTGCACTTGAACACTTGGAGCAATTAAAGCCTCAGTTACCCAGTTGCGGTCTGAGGACCACGATCACAGTTAGTCAAGAAGGTTACCCAACCTGGAATGGGTAGCTATGATCGCAGTTACAACTGCTGCTATTATGGTAAAGTTTCTATGATTACGGCTTACTGGGAAAATACAACCTATGGGCAGAAATATAAAGGCATATAGCTTATCCCAAGTTTGACAAAAGGAAGACTCAAACCCTGATCATTCATTGATTCTACATTCTTTTCCAATGATTAGACATTATTCTAGGGTTATAGCCTTTATTTATGGAGAAGACAATATTGTATAAATTTTGGGTGAATAATACTTTGGAGTTACTTCCAAGTGATGAATGAGTGCTCCTATTTATAGTTCATTCGATCTCATAGTTTGAAGTAACATTCACTTAGATTTTCTCAAATCAAATCAATGGAGATTTTGGGTAAAACATTTACTTATTTATCTTATGAGTAGGTGGTTTTTCCTCATAGGATTATGCTAGAATAGGGTACAATTACATATGGGTTGTGAATTATTTGTGTATATGTTAATGTGTCGATTGATGGATTCTATTATTTTTTGATTAAATTTGTTAGGATTTGTGGGTTAGTACCTTAAATACTAAAATGGGTTTGTCAGTAAGAATCCCAAATTCTTGAAAGCTCAATCTATCTTCTAAACAAGGTTTTAGGTGAATATTAGGAACAAACATCATCCATTAAAGAGGGATGTGGGAACCAAAGTAATAGTAGAAAATTGTTGGCATAGTTGTCTAAATTTTCACTATATTAGACATAAGAGAGATTGTGAATTTTACTATTCCTTTGGTATCATCCTAGAAATAGGAATGCCTAATTAAGGTATTGGGTGGCTTTATATGATAGACTTGTTAGATACTTGAAAGAGTCAATGAGTGAAATCTTTGAGGCTATGTTGACAAACTAGCCATGAGGACTTACATCCTACCTTCAACATCATCATCAATTAGAACATGGACCGAATAATCATGTATCCATGCATATTTTTCCCCTAGAAATGCATAATCCCATGATCCATGCCTAACTATTTAGATAGTAAGTATTTGTATCACTTATTGTGTACTCGGAAAATCCAAAAAGAATTATTAAGTGTTATATCTTTCAAACCCTCCATTTTTATATTGTTGTACTATCAGTTTTAATTTAGGTAGTATCTATAATTTTAAACTAATTTAGTTGCCGCTCAAATTGTTCTTCATGGATTCGACCCCCACTCTAAAGTTGGGTTAATATTTTGACAATGACTGCCATGCACTTAAAATTGACATGTAAGTTGAGTATTATCAAAAATGGTGCCGTTTCCGGGGAATAATTTGGCTTATTGAGTTAGTTTAGAATTCTAGCTTACTTGCTTGAATTCAAACTTGTAAATATTTATTTGTAATTTCCTTTTATTTCTTGTGTTAGGTAGATTTTTTTTTTGTTTTTTTTACTTTTCTCTATTGGATCTTCCGAAAAATATGAATTTTGTAGTTAGAAGTCCTATATGGACGATCTATGTCCATATTGTGATAAACCCCACATTGGAAGAGATTTCACACACACTCCCCAGAGATATATGGAAACACTATCTCAGTCATAATGGGAGTATGATTGTTCTTTTATGTTGGTCAAGATGCACATTTTAGTGATTGACAAAATGCCCATCCCCTTATTATGCTAATCAAAATACTAGTTCTTCTTATGAGTTTGATAGGTCTTATGATAAGATAAAGAAAGAGAAGCATACTGGATCCAATAGTTTTAAGGCAATGCTTCAAACTATTTTTGCTTGGGTAACTACAATGGCAAAGAATGTGCAAGACATATATAAATCCAATGAGGCATTCAAAAGGAAAATTGTCAAGTAGGAGGAAATGGGCAAGGAACCCAAACTTTCAAATACCTCTACCTTGCCTATTTCCTAAGTAGAATTAACCAAGAAGAGAAACCGAGCTATGATGATGAGCTTGGTAGTGAAAAATCCTCAGTGATTACCCAATAAATCAAATCAAATGATGCTGAAGATGTTAAAATTAAGGAAATGGTACTCGAGTCATAATAAGAACCAACACACATCTCTTATGAAGACTTTAGTTTATTTCGGGTTGAAGGAGCTTTAGAGGAAGCAATCCTAGAATTAGGGGTAAGTCCTCATTAAAACCACTTCTCAATATTATTCTCAGAGGATGTGATGAGAATCCATTCACCTAGGAAAATGATGGATTGTGGGGAAAAGGAGGACCATCCCTATATTTTGGGATTTGACACTCCAAAAAAGCACATGGAAGCCTCACCATCAATGGCCATGGAACTCAACTCTCATTATATAGATAGAGGCATATTGATGTGTATACCATTGCCTAGGAAGCCATACCAGAATAGTTATGTAAAGTTAGTTAAAAGTTTCAAGTCTTCAAAATGGTGAGATAGAAGCTCTCTCGCAATTTTTTTGCATATTCCAAGTTTCATCTTTGAAATATGAATCTTTTATCCCTCTTTCGCTCAATGCCTCGTGAATGAAAGTTGTGATGGAGATTCAAATCTTCTAATTACAAGCATAAACGGGAGTTGAGGAGGACTCATTCCATGATATTAAACTTAGCGCTCGATGGGAGGCACCCCACCAAGCAACTAAAAGTGGCTCGTATCCTTTTATTTATGCATGATAGAGTAGATTTATTTTTTTCATTTTTCATGCATAATCCATGGAAAAGAGGTGTTACGAGAAGTTTTGATTGAAATTAAAAAAGGAAATATGTGAAATTGGCATGTTTGGACTGAATAGTTGAGTATAGGAGACATCAATTTTGGTTTTAGTTAACATGACTACGGCCCATGGAATCAAAATCGTGGAGAAGGTATGCCAATGTCTGCAGAACCAGGATCATTATTGGGGTTGAATCAATTTAAATGACCATTCGATTTCCATTTTATCCATAAGCACCGTTTTTTAAATTCTCTCAAACTCCTTCCATTTTTCCCATTGTGTAAAGTATCCAAGTGTTCATCTCAATCCTTTGCATCTTCTAACATGGCATGTTGTGTAAACTCCATTATTTTTACTATATTGGTATATTTAGAACTTGTGGTTTAGGGAAAGGCCTAAAATAGTGTTTTAAACATGAAATCTATGCTTTTTTATGAGTTTTGTGGTAGTTAGATATAGTAGATGGTGTACACACCCATGGGGATGTCTTGCGTTCCCTGATTTAGGACTGAAATTGTCGAAATTAGCGAGTACACCATGTTTTTAATTCAATGCCCCAATGAGGTTCATGGTAATTTCTTTTAGTTGGGGGCATAATCATATATTCTAGGCTTAAATTACTTGATAATGATTTTTATGTGCCTAAGTTGGAACACAAAGTTGGGGTTAAAATCATATGTTTTGAATGAAATGTAAAACTAGCGACCATAGTCTCAGGTACTGTAATCATAACAATTGCTCTACGATCACCATACCTAAGGGCAGTCATCTGCAACAGCCAAAATTTTTGTACACCTATTTCTCACCCCAAAACCTTCTACCATACTACCACATGAGTTTATCTAATTAATCAAGCATGATTTTTGTGTGAATAATGCTAATGATGGTCTGGATTGTATTATTTACAAGTACTAATCCTCATGGATGGGAGATTTTGACAACACCAGTTTCATGCCCACTGAATGCCATAACTTCTACTACGGTGATCTACAAAGGATGAAATTACTCTCAAAAGGGGTATTTTCCTTGATAAAGTGGAAGAAAATCTCACAGTATTCCATGCCTGACTCACTGCTACAAGGTGGATATGTTTTTTCCTTGACCCCTACTATGCTAATAAACATTGGGTATGTGAGTTGTAAGAAAAAATTAGTATAGTTTCTCTCATAAACCCAGTGATGAAAATTTAGGGTAAGTAAGTGAATGTCTGAGCAGAGTGGATTAATGATATATATGGGCTCCCAGATGCTCTCATATATCAGGTTGAAGCAAAAAGATATGATCCAAGGACCTAGATGGAAAACATATTATGTCTAAGCAAATAAGTTCTCTAGGAAACCACTAAGAGAGATGTTTTGATAAATGACATCGTAGCTGAGGCCAGACTTTGGCTAAATATCATCTGAAGCCGAGTATATCTATACACTCACATAACTATTGTCACTGATTTCTGAGCTCTAATGGTGGCTTACATCCTATCTGGCATTCCTCTTAATGTGAGAGAAATTTTGATCTCTGAAATGAGGTATTTCAAGAATCATAGAGGTACACTTCTTCTCTTTCCTTCCCTTATCACTAAGATTTCTAAAAAGGCAGAGGTGGAGGAGTATGTTGCATATACCTGGGTGCACTTAGGACCCCAAATCTCCTACTCAAATTCTGGGGTGAAGGTTCCCCAGGTCAGAGCAAGAAAAGAAAAGTGGACTTAGGCAAGTCGACAAGGGATGACACAGACTCTCGCAGACCTTCATCAGCCAACCCCTTTGATGAAATCTTAGGTTAGTGTGGGTTGTTAGGGATCTATTGTATAGATTACCTCAGGGACCAGGAGAGTTCTCCACTTCTTTCCATTCATACATACCTCAGTCAGATTATGAGATATACTAGGAGAAGAAGAAGAAGCATGGAGACACAGTTTCCATCTTGGAGAGAGATTATTAAGCCTTGGCTACATTACTAGAAACCTCAAGGAGTCACACTATTAGGTGGTGAAGAGAGAGAAAAAAAGAGATAAATTATTCAGAAAGGAGTAAAATGCATCTTTAAGGTGGTCAAACCCAGTGATTTACTACCTTCTCCTAGGTTGATTAGTGATGACATAGCCCCTGCTGATTTTTCAGCTGATGATATCAGTGGTGATAGCTCAGATTCAGTGGGAGAGGACAACTCCTCATGCAGATTTAGGGAGACCCCTTTTACTCTTCCTTTATTACACATACAGTGAAGACAGTGGTTTTCTTTTATTTTGAGGTTCTCCCAGATTTGTATAATTTTTCTATGTTTTGAGATATTTTTATGTTGGATGATGTTTTGTGTTGTGTTTTGGGATGTTATATTTGGGTACTCTGATAGTTCCCCCATTTTCATGGATTGTCATGTAGTTTTATTTTTAGATTTTATTTTTACTTTAGTTTTATTTTATTATGTGATGACATTCTTATGGGTAAAGTATCGTGTTTGGGTTTTGAGCAATAGATGTAGGGGAATTTTGAGTACCCATGGCATCTAAGTCATTAATGCAAGGGAAGTTTGAGTACCTATGGAATAGTAAATTTGGGATGAAATCATGCACCATAGGCAAAGTTTGAGTAGCCATATGGTTGGTTTGCCCATATGAAACTGAAATATGATGGTAAAGGTTTGGTTGTATCCGTAAGTTAGCAAATTTAGAAAGGCACAAATGAAAAACAAACAACCCCCTCCATCCAATAAATCTTTCAAATATCAAGGCCATAGACGTGAGCAATTAACAAAACTCATTCTCTTTTTGTGACTCTATAAATGTTTGACTTACAAATAGTGGTATATACTTAAATTTTGTCCCTAACGGGAGTGGAAATTGAGACTCCTTGGTGAATATTTCATGCTATTTGCATTTATCTCTTATATACTTGTATTATCTTGAACTTTCACCGTTAGTCTCTCACGTCTAATTTTTTTGGTTGAAGAAATGATCTTAGGCCATCTTTTTAACTTTTTAACCCACTTTATCTTAAAAAGCCTACCCAAGCATAAATGTAATCCCAATTAACCCACTTTGAGCTTTTGGACCATTCTTTGGCAAACACATTATAAGTCATGATTCATTTTTTTATCCCTCTCTTGTTCCATACCCTTCTTGCACTTGAAAATACAACTTGAGGATAAAAGCCAAAGTTGGGGATGGTGAAGATTGATCAAAGTAAGTATGGGGACATGATGTTGTATGTGAAATACCTAAGTGGCCAAGTATTGAAAGCAAATAAATAGAAAAATAAAGGTTTAAATAATAGAAAGAATTGCTTGGAAATTCCAAGAAAAAGAAATATAAGAAATTGGGTGAACAAAGGAAACAAAAAGTAGGTATATGAAATGATAAAAGATCAATGAGAAGTGGCCCATAGTCATAAAGGTAAATTAAGTAGTGTAATGTAGATGTTTAACGAAAGGTGTAGCCATGTTGTTCCAAAATGATATCCTACCTTAACCCGAACCTATATTACTTGCTCAAAATGTCATTTGAGATCTTCAACCATTTACTTTCTTTTTAGTGGTGATTATAAATAGGGGCCAGCCTATGGTATTAGACTTGTTCACATAGACAGTTCTTTTTGTGAAAGTGAAATTTTTTACAGTTAAATTCCTTGTTGCATATTTGGTAGCTTGATATGTGGAATTTTCTTTCTTGTGAGGTTCTATGTGAACAAGTTGAGGCAGGTGATTTTATCATCTTTCGAGCAATGATGGAAATGGAGTATAGATTAGTTTTGATCAAAAGTGAGTCACTTTTAGGGTATTGGTTGTGGTTTCTTGGTTTCTCTTTAATGTCTTGTGCAACCTTAGATATTACATTTTATGATAATGGGTGTAGTAAGAATAGCTTTGCCCATGTGCAATGAGATACTTATGGTAGTGACTAAGATTGAAGTCATTGTGATCTTTGAGGTATTAAAAGTGTAATTTCTCATGATAAGAGGTACTGTTGCTTGAGGACAAGTAAATCTTTAAATTGGGGTATAAATGAGTTGTGATTTTACCACTCATTTGTACTTAATATTCATGCACATTATAATGTTTTGAATGAATAAATAAGACATATTTGTGATTGAATGAACTAATATCCACATTTTGTAAGCAAATAGTTGATGAGTTAGAAAAATATGCATTGGAGATAAAAATTATCAAAAGGAAGCAAATAAGTAAAGATGAAGACCTGGAACACACATAACCTCATTATCACAGTCGCGGTCTGAGTGTTGCGATCACTGTCACCTAAGAAGGTAAACTAACTGCGAATATGTGGCTCTGACCGCAATCGCGGTCATTGTGGTCATGGTCGCTGCACTTAGGGTAAAGTCTCTGTGATCGCAGCTTAGCCAAAAAATGCAGCCTAAGGGTAAAAATATAAATATATATAGCTGATCCCAAAATTGACAAAAGGAAGACTCAAACCCTGATCATTCATTCATTATACTTTCTTCGTGGTAATTTGACATTGTTCTGGGGCTAGCCTCTATTTTTGGAGAAGAAAATATTGTATAAATTTTAGGTGAAGAATACTTTGTAGTGACTTCTAATTGAAGAATTACTGAACTCTCATTGAATATTTGTTCGATCTCACAATTTGAAGTAACTTTCACTTAGATTTTCTCAAATAAAATTAATAGAGATTTTAGGTAAAATATTTACTTATTTATCTTAAGAGTAGATAGTTTTTCCTCTTGGGATTACTCCAGAATAGGGTGCAATTACATGTGGTTTGGGATTTATTTGGGCATATGTTAATATGTTGATTAATGGGTTTTATTACTTCTTGATTAAATTGGTTAGGATTTGTGGGTGAAAACCCTAAATACTCAAATAGGTTTGTACGTGAAAATCCCAGGCTCTTGAAAGCTCAATCTATCTGGGAAAGAAGGGTTTGGGTGAATATTAGGTACGAACATCATACTTAAAAGAGGGATGTGTAAACCAAAAAATAGTAGATAATTGTAGGCATAGTTTGCTAACTTTTTGCCATCTTCGACATATTGTTTGTGAAGTTGACTAGTCCTTGGGTATCATCCTAGAAATAGGGATGCCTAATTGAGGTAATGTATGGATTTATTTGACACACTCGTTAGGTACTCGAGAGAGTTAATGAGTTTAATCTTTGAGGCTATGTGGACAAACTAGAACCAAGGATGTACAACCTAGCCTACCACATCATTATCTATTAGAATATGCATCAAATTATCATGTCTCCATTAATACTTTTCCCTAGGAAAGCACAATCCCAATATCCATGCCTAATTGTTTAGACTCTAAGTATTCACAGCCCCAATTTTGTACTCGAAAAACCAAAAAAAAAGTATTATGTGTGATATCTTCCAAACCCTTCATTTTTATTTTTTTGTACTATTGGTTTGAATTTATCCAGTATCTATCATACCAAGCTAATTTAGTTGTCCCTCATATTGTTCATCATAGATTCGAACCCGACTCCAAAGTTGGGTAAATATATTGACGACGACTACCTTGGCACTAAAATTTTATATGTAAGTTGAGCATTATCAGTAAGGAAAATATAGTCACCGATGTTTTTGGTAGATTATCCTTGGGGAGTTTGACCCATATAGATGAAGATAAGTCAGAATTGGTGAAGGACATTCACCCTTTAGCTAATCTTGGAGTTTGAGTTCTGGAATCCGAGGATGGTAGTGTATTTGTTTTTCTAGTATCTCAGTCGTCTATTATTGTTAAGAAAAAAAAAGTAAACAGTGGACCTTGACTTGATGAATATCAAGAGTAATATGGGTCGACACAAAATTTTGGACTTTGTTATTAGAGGTGAAGGTATCTTAAGATACCAAGGAAGGCTATGCGTTCCCGACATTAATGGATTGAGGGAAAGGGTTATGGCGGAGGCTCATGGATTCTATTATGCTATTCATTCTGGTTCAACAAAAATGTATCATAACCTTATAGAGTTATATTGGTAGATCAATATGATACCTGATATGTATAATGGACTAAATGAAGGCAATAGCCTATTGGAATGGTTGAGCAATGACGACTCCCATAAGGACCATGGGATAATGTATAGTGTTGAATTAGTTAATAGGTTAAAGTCCTTAAGTATTGTATGAAATGAATGTTGATGCATGGGCAAACGGTTAAAGTCCCTATGTTAACTAATGCTAGTTGTGATGGGTTGACGTTGAAGTCCCTAGCTTTATAGAATGGCTTGAGGTTAGAGTTCCTTGCCCAATGAAATTGCTAGAGGTAATAGTCCCTTGATTAAACAGATATCTTAAGGTTAATGCACCCCACCTTATGAAACAACTTACAGTTAGAGTCCCGTGGCATTAGGTTAGAGTCCCTTGTCGAATGAATCGGTATGCTGTTGGAGTCCCTTTACTAAATGAAGGTGTGTATGGTTAGAGTCCCTTTTTTGAAGGATTGTGTATGTGCTTAATGTCCTTGGTTAATGAATTTGTGAGCATGGTTAAATCCCATTTGTCTTATGGTATGTTATAGTGGTTAAAGTCCTATTCCTAAATGGAATTTTCAAATGTAAGTGTGGAAGGTCAGAGTCCTCCACTTTATTTATAAGGAGTGAATGTTCAAGAATGTTGTTAAGCCTTGATATCTTAATTTGCATGTGATGTAACAATACGTAAAGGTAAGTGCATGAATATGATTGAATATGATATATTGACTTGTTGTTGAATGATGATACTATTATGTCATTATCCTCGAGTTACATGCTAGTGTTCCAAATGGTAACCATCTTCGGGCACTATGTCCCCACATGATATAGGGGATGGACCATCATATTCTCTTCCTCCATAGTGATTAGGTGATCGAATAATTCTATGCATTCACTATGAGTTGTGAGTTACCTTATTTTGGAAGACAGGCATTCCTAGTCTTCTATGTTTTGACTTAGTCTCATTTTGACATGGTTTGGCTATGGTCGGGGGCTTGTCCCGACATTTATATTCCTAAACTTTGGTCTGAATAGAGGTATTGTGGATGACTATGGACTTGGGAATATTTGTTAGTATTATAAATATAATGAAGTATTTAGACATATTTAAGTTATGACTTGTTGTGTGTTTCCGCTATCTTATATAGTACGTATTTATCCAACTCTTGCGGTTTATATTGATGATTAGGTTGGGTTATCGGGGTGACCTCCAATTCATATGGACTTGAGTTCACCATACGACGTTGCCCAATTTGGAGGCGTGTCAGGAACCTCTTTCTGGGTCAATCTAGTAATCAATATTTCAATAGTAGCAAAACAATCAACGAATCACCTATAGTAACCAGCTAAATCAATGAAGCTTCGAAACTTAGATGGAGATGTCGGCCTGGCCTACTCACAGATAGCCTCAATCTTTTCCGGATCTACCATAAACCTATCATAAGACACTATATTTCTTAGGAAGACAACCTACTCAAGCCAAAACTCACACTTATAGAATTTGGCAAAAAGCTTATGATCTCTCAAGGTCTGGAGTACAATCCTTAAATGTCACATTTGTTCCTCAATACTCATCTAACACACCAAGATATCATTGATAAACACAATAAGAAAGAAATGCAAATAAGATCCTAACATATTGTTTATCAAATCCATAAACATGGCTGGGGCATTGGTCAAACCAAAAGATATCAGCAGGAACTCATAATGGCCATAATGAGTCCTAAAGTCTCTCTTTAGGATATCCTCAGCACGAATCCACAACTGATGGTAACCAAAACTTATGTAAAACGTAGAGAACACCCTTTCTTCCTGAAGCTAGTCAAATATATCATCAATGTGAGGCATGTGATATTGGTTCTTTACCATCACCTTATTTAACTGCCAGTGGTCAATCCAAATGCGCAATGAATAATCATTGTTATTTATTAAGAGCACCCCAAGGAGAAACACCAGACCTAATAAAACCCTTAACCAGACACCCTGAAGTTGATAATTTAACTCCTTAAGATAAGTAGGGGCTATACAGTAAGGTGCCATAGAAATATGTATATTACAACCCAATTTATGAGTCATAATGGGACCTACTCTATCCCACCAGTAGGTAATCCAAAAGATAACCTGGACATAAACACAATGGGTTAACTTGGTGGAAATTCCCCAAAAGGGATTAATAAGCAATCCAATAGAATAAATAAGTAAGGAAATTAAAATATTTTAAAGGTAGACACTACATAAATACCATACCACAACCTGGTAGAGCTAGTACAAGAGCATCCAGTAATAATAATATAAACCAAGTATCTAGAATAGTCAAAACCATCTATCTTGAAATAGAAGACTAAACATAGAAAGATACAAGGAAATAAGTGACTCTAACTCACTGAGATCATCCTATCTATGGATATCAACATATCACAAATGTCAATTAACAACAACAACTTATACTCGTGTCTGCACCAAAAAGGTACAGAAGTGTAGCATGAGTGCCAAAACCATGGGTAATCTGTAGGCATCATTGCAGACTTAGATAAATCATGATATAAGAATTAAAGATTCCAAGATAACATAACTAAGTCAAGCCAAATAAATAAAATGGAAATATCTCTAACATCGCTATACATGAATAAATATATAAATGGAATATCATCATAACATAACATAAAGCTTGAACACATGCAATCATAACTACGAAACTGTCTCCCATATACCAATTAGTAAGGAAACTAACTAACCCATCTCAAGTCCCATAAGCATGGAAGGTACAAACAAGATAGAATAGCCCATCGACGTCATTTATTAACTCTTACAATCCAATTCATGCTGCAAAATAAACATTGATTTACAGTATAAATCATTTGTAAATGGGTGAACACTTATCAACTATCCTTCCTGGAGAAACTAGTCCTCACGCATTAAAAAATTATCCATTATTAACTATACATCACTTACTGACTAGTTAGTAATTAACAACTAACTAATATTTAATAGATAATCAATATTTCTCAACTAATAAATACTTATCAACAAATCAACATTTCAATAGAATCTCATCATATCTTACCACATTATTACTATTTCCTGATTTTCAACTTAGCTAGATTGTCAATGTCATACCCCAATATCTTCATATCATAAAAAATATATAATAATTAAATAATACACATAGTTGAACTCTAAATAGTATTGGTATTCAATAATATCCTCATAAATATCATCATAATCATCTTTCGGTCTTGTCGGACATATGTAAATCATCATAATATCCTATAGTCTTATCGGGTATATATTATCATAATTATCCTTCGACCTTGTTGGGTATATACCATTATAATCATCTGTCAGCTGTGCGAGGCATATATATCATATGAATGTCATCATCAATCTGACCAATAGCATAATCATGAGAGTATTTAATAGAATAATCGTTATGGTAGTATCTTAACATGATCAATAATCATAAACAAAATTGTGAGTTTTATCATAATAAGTAACATATTGCCAATATAGTATATAAGGACGATCTTTAACATATTCAATAGCACAATCGTCAATATAATTAATAAGCATACTCTTAAGCGTAATCAATAACATATTCACCAATTTAGTTAATAAAAATGATCACTAATATAATCAATATGCATTATCAAAGCATAGTTAAGAACTTTTCAATTACCTAATTTGGCTTATCATTAGAATAATAGATAACTCATCATTTGAATAATCATTAGCTTATCAATATCCTGACCAATAGTTAATCCATGGCATGATATACAACTTATTCATAGCATAGTCAATCACATTATTTATTGCTTCAACAATATCATAGTCAAGGGCCCATTCAATAGTACATTTGGTAGCACAATTTATAGTCAAAACAGTATCATATATTCAATATCTCATCATAAGCTTGACCAATAATCCATATATATTGCTTAATCATTGAAGCATTACTTAAAACGTCATTAATTAAAACAAAAAAGTAACTAGGCGTCTAAATATAACGTAATAACCATCTTTCAAGATTTACACATGCATATCAAGGGTCCTTAATAACTACGACGAGTTTGGGCCTTAGGTTGGTCGAATTACCCACTTCTAAATACTCTTAATCATTTACAAAGAAATATCTACCCTAGACTAGGCTACTTTGCCATTATATGTTGAATAAGCAACAACTAGCCCTAGGATATCAATCCTCCTAATTTAGAACAAGAACGCTAATTCCACATAAGGCAAGGGAATTTGGTTATGTTTTATTCTAACATCAAGTAACAAAGGAAATGTCCTCATTATTGGAGTAACGAAGGTATTTCCACCCTAACAAGAGACTACAAGGTCAATTTCATCTAAGATAGGAATATATAGGCTAATTATTCCTAAAACGACATCCAAGATAGCCTAACTAATCCAACTAATCCAAAGTAATTCAATTTATCAATCCATCAACTAAAACCCATCCCAAATCTAACACATTATCATAAACATACTATGAAGTAACTCAATCTAATAAGGGTAAAACCTAGCCTACCTCGACGATAAAGAAAGCTCACAAGAATAGCTAAATATTATGTTTTCCCTTTGGAGAAGCTTTTGCAAAATGTCATGCTATAAAAACCACATTCTACTCATTGATATGAGAATATTGCACCATTGTGCTTTGGGTCCCAAAATCACATCAAAATCCAATGTGGTTCTTACTTATTAAAAATTACATTTCTGAAACCAACGCAGCGTTCACTCATGCTCAATGGATAATTACCTGCAATAACGAGTGTAATACAATAAATTTAAATTTCCACCATAAAACCATAAAATGGTGCAATTTAACCTCAAATTTGTAAATAATCCTATGAATAAGTCTTAGATATGTTCCCAACCCACCCACAAACACCAATTTCAATATATCTCTCTTTTAGGGTTTTAGATCTCAAGAAATAGATGAAGGAATGGCAAAGTCAGGCTAAAAGGGTGTAGTTACTATTATGATATTGGCGTTGGACTCAAAAGTCATGATCGTGATATTTACCATTGTGATTGCGGTTTTGGCCGACTAGAAAAGGAGTCGTATTCAAGACACTTACTAGTACTACGCGATCGTGGCTATACCAGATGACAGTTGAGACTTTGAATTTTCCAAGTCTACGCCAACCCCTAGGGATTCATCTAGAATCCTGTATATGCAAATGAACTATGTAACCATACCAAATTGAATGTTTAGGAACAAATGGCATAGTAAAAATTTCCATCCAATGTCATTTTGAAAAAATTCTAGTCCCACACCTATATTTCATTTCCTTAACTTTTCGACCAATAGGTCAAAATGGGCTCATATGCCTTCGCCCCAAAACCAAAGGATCACCAAGCCTAAATTAGAAATTCATAAGTTGCAGGGATAGTCAGAATTTTTATTTGAGGTCGTTTGTTGCTGGGAAACAAAACTATCAGTTATAGCATGTCATAAATGACTTGGGACGAATATAGAAAAGTGCTAAATGCAAACATAAGTGGAAATAGGTAAAATGACAGAAGGGTCATTATAATATCCACTACTAAAGGCAGTTTCATCTGTGAAAGTTAATATTAGGATATACCTAAAGTCTAAAATTGGTATGTTGGACCTGTATCTCACTTTCAATCTCCCAAGTAGGCTCTTATACTGGGTGATGCCTCCACTGAACCTTAACTGCACGAATCTCCCTAGTCCACAATCGCCTGACATCTTTATACAAAATGGGCATAGGCTCCTCCAAGAAGATCAACCACTCATCCAATTAGATTGAGCCCCATATAAACCTATGAGAACGATTAAAAATGTATTATCGCAAAATAGAAACATGTAAAACTGGATGGACATCAGCAAATTTTATAGGTAGAGCTAAATCATAAGCCACCTCACCTACTGTGCAAAGAATCTCAAAAGATCCAATATATGTGGGACAGATCTTTCCCTTTCTCCCAAATCTCATCACACCCTTCATGCACGAAACTTGGAGGAATAGTCTATTACCAGCTTTAAATCTTAATGATCTAATTCTACAGTCTGTATATTGATGTGTGAGCAATTGCTAACATATTTAAGACCTTTAACTAAGAATAATTGTGAAGTCTTAAGAAAATTTTGTCATTTTTGATTTGTTTATGTCTGATTTATAGTTTAAGCTGATGGGATAAAGAACCATCAAGAATTGAAGAAAAGAATTTAAAATCTGGAGGAATCTGAAGAAAAGTGTGGCTAACAACATATGTGATAAGTCATCAGCCCTGTGATAGGCTATCACAATTATCCTCAGAATTAACTAGAGATTTTGCATGAGTTAAAGATAGTTTTCTAACGAAATCTATGACACGCCATTAGCCTGGTGATAAGCTGTCAAGGATGACATCAACCTTAATCAGAAGATAGAAGTTGAAGAAAGTTTTGTGATGACATCCATGAAACGTTGTCAATATAGTGATATGCTCTCATTGTCATCGTTAGCCTTAAGCAGCAAGAGCCAAAAATGTGGAGGAGCTGACGACATCCATGATAAGCCATCAGACTCCTGATAAGCCATCACTGACGTCGTCGTTTATTCTCAGACAAAGCTGAAACTTCTACTTTGTTTCCTTATTTAGGGTTAACTATTTAAAGCCTTGTTTTAAGGTTTTCTAGGGGAGAGAGAACTTATCAATCAACATACTTTACAACAGATGATTTCTCTCTCTCTCTCTAGACCAATATTATAGAAGTTTTGTCTCGTGAATTAATTCAAGTTATACTTTTTAATATTTATCATAGTTGTAAGATAATCTTCTCAATTGTGAATTCAATTTGTATACTTGTTTATTTCATCATGATTGGATAAATCTCATTAACCTGAATTATGGGATCTAGGGTTAGGTGCTAAATACTTAAGATTCAATAGATATTAGGATTTCTTAGTAATTATGAGATTTTAATTGATGTTTGTTGGTTGCAAACAACAGGCATACCTACTTTGATTTTCTTAAGAAAGAAATCATAAACACTAGGAAGTGAATTATCAATAGGGATTCGAAAATACTTCTTTTAATAATCCGTGTTATAACTAGGTTAACTAACCTGAGGTAAAATCTTGGCAGTGAATAGTGATTCCTTAAGTTCGAGTGAATTAGGAAATTAGATACTTAAATAGGTCAAGAGACATTTGAGAATATCATCGATAAAGATAGCTTATTACCCTAACCACCGTGAGAATGTTGAGTCACCTTTAGCATCTATCATGTACCATAAGCCCTAATGAACATAATTTTGGTTATCTCATAAAATCTTTGTTATAAACATCGAAACTAAAGTAACAAATCATTATTTTCTGATCATCAAAAATACCCATTTAATCTTATTGTATCTTTTGTTTGAATTTAACTTATAGCTTTAGTTTCAAACTAGTTTAATCGCCACTAATATTATTTCCTTGTGGATTTGACCCCGACTCAAAAATTGGGTAAATATACTGACGATGACCTCCTTGCACTAAATTGACATATAAGTCCAGCATTATAAAAAATGTCACCATTATCGGGGAATAATTTTGCGTATTGAGTTGATTTGGAATTTTAGCCTGCTTGGTTGAATTCAAACTTGTATATATTTGTTTTTAGTTTACTTTTAGTTCTTGTGTTAGGTATATTTTTATTTTAGTTTACTTACTACTATGGCGTCATGGAATAAATATGATCTTGTTGGTTAGAAATCTTATCTTGATGATCTATGTACATATTGTAATGGACCTCACTTTTGGCAAGACTGTAGATATACTCCACAGAGAGAGATGTGTGCACCATCTCCATCCTATTAGGAGTATGATTGTTCTATATGTGGTGGTCAAAATAGACATTGGAGTGATTTCCCAAATGCCCCCTCCACCCATTATGCTAACCCAAATTCTAGTTCTTCTTATGATTTTGATAGGTCTTTTGGTTAAGAAAAAGAAGAACGAAGCACCGAAAAGAGTGGCATTGAAGCTATGCTTCAGCTAATGATGGATTATATGGACACAACGAATGATAGCATATGTGATATACATCAGAACATTATGGCATTTAACAAGGAAAGATAAAGTATAAGGGAGATGGATACCGAGGTCAATCATCTAAGGCACTCCACTACATTATGTTTATCTTGATGATCTATGTCCATATTGTAATGGACCTCACTTTTGGCAAGACTGTAGATATACTCCACAGAGAGAGATGTGTGCACCATCTCCATCCTATTAGGAGTATGATTGTTCTATATGTGGTGGTCAAAATAGACATTGGAGATTTCCCAACCAACCGAACCAAACATGAGGGATGATGCCAAAATTTGGGAAATGGTTCTAGAGGCAAAAGAAGAAATCAAGCACAATCCTTGTGAAGACTCTAGTCCATTTTGGGTTAAAGATACTAATAGGGATGCTACTCCAGAAGTAAGAGTTAGTCCTCATTTGAACCACTTTTCAACATTGTGCCTGGTGGATATGATGAAAGTCGAATCACCCAAGCAAATGATGAATTTTGAAAATGAGGAGAAAAATTTTTACATTTTGGATCTTATCTTTCCAAAAGGGTATACCACAACCCTAATCGTAAAATCCAATAAGCCTAAATATCGATGACATTTTAGTGGCTTTTTAAGATCCGCACTGTTTCCCAATGAGCCCACAGGAAATTTTGATGCAAAATTGGGCAAGTGGTTCAATTCTTCGAAGTGGTATGATAGAACATTCCTTAACATGCCCTCAACTTTGCCTAATGGACCTAAAAGGAGTAAAGAATGAAAGATGGGCCTACAATTCAAATAATCTAAGGGGAGGAACAAAAGGATAAATGACTGATGTCGTGCCGCGACACTAAATTAGGCACTTCTTGGGAGGAAACCCAAGGTATTTTGTTATTTGTATTCGTATTATGTGATTGACATCAGATCTTTGCACCCATGGTGCCACATGTATGTTTCTGACTCTCTTATTTTGGTTTGATGCATTGGGGACAATGTATGATTATAAGTTGAGGGTGGGACTGCTTGTCGGTATTGATGTCCTCATAGGGTTTATGTTGACATACCTCTTTTCACCGAAGTCTTGTTCCTAGTAGAGCTAGCATATTTAGGGGTATTTTGATTTGTTGTAAAATGTTGTAGTTGACTAGGAGAAATACAAGTACCTTAGGTAGTTAACATGTTTTTGTGATTTTGTGAGCACCTCTCCAATGGACTAAGTATTTAACTATGTGAATTGCATCGTATTATGACCACTGTGCATCTTTGTATGGCATTAGTTTTAGTGATGCAGTAATCATTGCTAAATAGTTGCACGTACTGAATAAGTAGTAGCTTGTGATATACTTGTGTGCCAAGTGCATGTGAGATCTTACTCAGTTCCCGTTGTATGTTGAGTTCCAGAACTTTCCCGATTAATCTTACCTTGATTGAAGGATAGGTTAGGAAAGGATCATAGGCCGTTTTGATATTCGCTCACTTTTAGCCTAAATAACCTTCCCTGTATGTAGAATATCCCTTGATCCTAGCTTTGAGCCTGATTATCCTATTTCTTTTTATGACACTTGTCACTTTTCCAATTTATATCATAATGAACCTATTTTTGCCCTGATCCTCCTTGGACACTGTGCACCTTGACTTAGGCAAATGGACTAAGTTGAGGGTGGCTATCATAGGGGTGTGTGATGTAAAATGAGTAGGAAGAAAGATTGAGCAAAAGAAAAGAATAAAAAGTTGAGTGTGGTAGAAAAGAGCAATAAAAAGAAAAGTTGTGAAAAAAAAGTAATTGAGAAAAGACTGCACCCATCCTAAATAATTTTGATCAAGAAAAGAGAAGAGCGAAAAAGTCTAATGAGTGAAACCCCAAAAAGCTAGTGCAGTGTCAAAGAGTCTTAGACACTTTAAGTACCATCGAGTATCATACCAACCCCTAGCCTACATTACAAGTCTAAGATCTGTCCTATAGTGATCCTAGTTGACCTATCTGAAGATCTGGGTAATGAAAATAAGGGCAAGCCTATGGTACTTGGCATACACTGGTTACATTGCTAGTTACTAACTTCGGTTAGTGTAATACTGGTCTATGCATGGTTGTTATAGCTGAATTGATGCCATATCTTGATTCTTGTGTGTTGCATTGGTGTTTTTCATTGTACTTAAATTGACTGACTTTGGAGATGGTGAAAGTGTTTTGAGATGATATGGATGATTGACTACCAAATGTGCTTTGTAATCTGTTAGTTGTGCTAAGTTTCTTGAGGACAAGCAACTATTTTAAGTTGAGGTTGTTGATGTGTTAGCGATTCCTAACACATTTAAGACCTTTAACCATGAATAGTTGCAAAGTCTTAAGCAACTTTTATCATTTTTGATCTGTTTATGTCTGATTTTACAATTTAAGCTGATGGGATAGAGGACCAACAAAAATGGAAGCAAAGAAGTTAAAAACTGGAGGAATTTGAAGAGAAGTATGGCTGACGACAACTGTGATAAGTCATCAGCCATGTGACAGGATATCACGGTTGTTGTACGACTTAACCAGATATTTGGCATGAGTTGAAGACAGTTTTCTGACGACATCCATGACACATCGTCAGCTTGGTGATAAGCTGTCAAGGATGTCGTCATGCTTAAATAGAAGATGAAAGTTGAAGAAAGTTTTGTGAAGACATCTATGACACGTCATCAATATGGTGATAGGCCATTATCACCATTGTCAGCCTTAAGCAGCAAGAGCCAAAAATTCAGAGTAACTGACGACATCTGTGATAAGTCGTCAGACTCTTGATAAGCCGTCACTGACGTCGTCGTTTATTCTGAGAAAAAGCTGAAACTTCTATTTTGTTTCCTTATTTAGGGTTAACTATTTAAAGCCTTGTTTTAGGGTTTTCTATGAGAGAGAGAACTTATCAATCAACATACTTTTCAATAGATGATTTCTCTCTCTCTCTAGACTAATATTTTGGGAGTTTTGTCTTGTGAATCAATTCAAGTTATACTTTTTGATCTTCATCATAGTTGTAAGATAATCTTCTCTAACAATCACAACAGAGGACCTGATAACCAAATCCACTACAAAATCATCACTTATGAGAGTAGATACAGATAACAGCACAAATAATAAATCCTATGATAACTCTAACCTTAGAGCATAATAATTAAAAACAAAAGAATAAATTGACCTCAAATCAAATAAAACAAGGGATGACTAACAAAATAACCAAATATAACCTGTAACAGCAATATCGAAAGAATTAACCTCGAGTATAGCAAGACCTATATATAACTGACCACTCTCACCACTTGGCTAGGCTCCTAACTGACCTCCTATATTGTCTGCCTGAGAACCTCCTCAAGTACCCAAGAAACTACCCCTACGACATCGAGAACCACCTCTAGTTATGGGATAAACTTATCTAATAGGGGGAACACTTTTGCTGAAGCAATAATCACCCCATAACAAGTGCAATCTCACAAATACTAACTAGGAGCTCCATATTTATAACATGACACCTAAGCTAAACTAGAACCAACAGATCTGACTGACCTAGAATAACCACCACATCTAGAATGACCATATGATGAACCTTTTGAAGAATGAGTACTTCCATGACCAGAGTGATCATTATCAAAATACTTACCTCCATAAGTAATTTATAGATTTACCAGAACAGTTAAACTAGCCTATCACTGACGCTTATAGGATGGATGTTGAGGATACCTACTATAAAAATGGCTATCCATAACCGAGAACTACTAAGGCATCTACTGAAATTGCCTTAATGTCTAGGCATTTTATCACTGCCCCATGGGCATCATGATGCATCTTCTTCATAAGCTGAGAATGATCAGTAACCTCAGTAAAATTCCTATCCAAAGCAATAAAACTCTGAGTAAATATACCAAGGGGACGTCTCTACCCTATAACAAAGCAATAAACTCTCTCATACTTTATATCCAAAATTTAAATTGCATGCCTAGAAAACTCATGAAAATGAACCTCATACTATACAACTTTTATGGATCCCTACTCCAATCCGTAGAACTAATCCCCTAAATGATCCCTAAGACTGGGATGCATATATTTCTCAAAAAATATCTCATAGAACTAAGGCCATGTCAAAGGAGAGAATCTAATGTTCTAGAATCCATAAAACCTCTCCACCATTATAAAGCAGTGAATTATAACTAAAATATTGTGTAATCCGCAACGAGTCTCAAAAAAGCCTAAATTATGAAGCATATCCCTACAAGCAATTATAAACTTATAATCATCTTCTCTCGAAGCACCAGAAAACCTAGTCCGGGCTAATTTTAAGAATCTACCAAACACCTTCTGCTCTTTGACATACATATCACGTTGGGAAACCACTGGCTATGCAACTACCGCCAAAAAACCACTGCTGCAAGAGGTACCTTAACTCTATGAGGTACAACTATAGGTTGTGTAATACCCCATATATCTCTTCACTCCTGGACCATTTATGACTTATTTTTTTAAAGTCGTAAAGACTCTTACGAGTCATATATGGTAGTCATATCTAAGATAGTGTGTTTGGGTTGCCATTCTATTCTACGTATGACTTGACCCCTGAAAATCTTATCGAGGGGTATGATTCGTATGAACCCAAGTTGTAAGGACATCAGTGTAGACTACTTAAAGTTTTGTCTAAGATATGAGTCATTAATACTCATTGTATGCTAAGGAATGAGTCATAAGATGCTCGTACCCGAGATAGTAGATAATTCAAGAATAAAGCCTCATGTTTTGATAGCTTTTTAAATTATGTGGATATATATTAAATACTTGAATATCTCCTAGCGTATGAACAAGTCAAAACCCCCTTAGTGATTAAATTCTTGGGATGTACATATTTTTAGGCACCTTTAAATGATCATATGTTTTATTTTACTACTAATTTTTTAGTTCAAGACATGTCAATGGATAGGTAATTGAATATCTTTCCAACTAAACCAATTTTTCCTTAATCTGAAATTGCGGTGAAATTTTATGGCCAAAAACTGAAGCATTGTCAAGTTGTGTCACACACTGTCCAGCATACGGGTTTCAAAATCTAACTCATACCCAAACCATACGAGTCATATGGTAGACCCATAAGGACTGTCAAGAACTATTTTTAAAGTTTAGTTTAAGTATTTTTTTATTCTTTTACCCTCTTATAACTCCCAAGTCATTATATTTAACCCTCAAGGGGCATTGCTTTGCCTTAATTTCCACCTATTTAAACAACATAAAATCCTTATCCACTCTCAAAAAAAATATTAGGGTTTCCGCTCAAAATCATCTCGCAAGAACAAGATTCATGTCCTTACTCAAGAAACTAAGAAATTCAAGCTTCAAGTTCATGAAGTCCTCATGGAATCTTCAAAAATTTATCTAGTGAGGTATGTGTGATGTCATTCCATGGACCCTTTTCACCCATGGACTCCAAGAGCCCCTTTTTGTTTTTAAATTATGACTTTTACATGATTATGTTGAATTATCTCCACGAATACCATAATGATTTTTAATACAAGCTATGTTTAGAATGTTTTCAATGAAATGAGCCTTTACATATTTTGAATGTCAAAAAGATTCATGTTAAATCCCTAAATTTTGATTGTAGTCTTGTGATCATGTCATTCACACATTCTTTAATAATTCTTATGTTAAAATCTAGTGACTCCCATGTGTTTGATGAAATGTCGAAATGATGGGTTTTAAGAAATGATCCCTTATAATGAATTTTAAAACTCTATATGTCATCATTGTTATTTCCAATTAGTGTTGGTGGGTTATGAACCCCCAATACCTAGTTGTTTGCATAATTTCAGTATCTTCAGAATAATTTTCAGATAAACTTCAGAATGTCGTTCAGTTAGTCACCATGATGAGTTGTTTTTTTAGTGAAGTTTAGTTCAGTCCAAAAATTTGTGTCAGTTCATTTGGGAGTAGGATTCAACCCCTAGCGAACACATGGATAAGGGCATTCTAGCAAGTTTAGGGTTTGACCCTTTGTAACAATCCCTTAGTTACTGAACTACGTAGCTAATGTAGGTTTGAGATGTCTTCTAGTTAGTTTAGGGTTAAAACATATCTCATGAGAGCACCTGCCATTATAGCGTGACTCCTTAGTCTTTTGGGACATTAGCTTTGTGGGTCTATATCATCAGCCATTATTAGTACCCGTGGCAAGGTACAAAAACCATCTAATTAGGGTTATAGAGTAGACCCCAATTAGATTAGATTGGGGCATATCGGTTAGATAATACCTCCTAAAGTCTTAGTAAAGTATTCAATATAGCTTTAGTTTAAGTTTTTTTTCCCGAAGCATACAGTCTCTTAGTTATTCAGTTATCAGATTTCAGTATTTTAGTTTATAGATTATTTCAAAAATATAATATGCTTGGTCTTGCATTCTAAGATATTTCAATTTTCATGCATGTATACTCTGTTATCTCACGCTATTTAGTCACTCATTATTTCATGCATAGTAAAACCAGGCATATCAACCTAACCTCATCTCATATACTAGTACATTCAAAGTACTGATTGCATACTCTTATTTGCGCTATGATATTTAATATCATATGTTCGAACTCTTATTATCCTAACGGTGCTTAGGTAGTCAAGAGGTAAAGCAGAAGCAACAGTGGTGTGTCCTCATCCTTTGTGGATGAGTTATCTTTCATTTATTTATTTTAACATTTCTTCTGCTTAGTCTGTTGGAGTTAATTGGGGGTTTGTGCGATCAACTCCATAGTCAGACAGTCCGAGGCTTTTTAAATATTCAGATATTCAGTTAGTTTATTAGTCTTATCTTTACGATTTTAATTTTTTTCATAGATGTTTTATAATTTCAAATTAAGTTACATTTTTAGTATTTAAACCTTATTGTTTTATCTGTTGTTTTCCCCATATGTCTTTTATTATTAGTTTATTTAGTGCTCATATCAGGTACCAACATATGGCTTAGTTGGTGGTAACTTGTGACCGTAAGCACCGTTGTTGAGACTAGGGGTAGCCCCGGGTCGTGACAAAACTTTGTATCAAAACCTAAGGTTTAAATGTCCTAAAGAGTCTGAAATCAACATTGAGTAGAGTCTTCTACATTGGTGTAAAGCGTGACATACTCATAAACAAGAGGCTACAAGACGTTTTAGGAAAAGTTTCTTTTCTTTCAACATTCATGTTGTGTGAAAGAGCATGAGCTCTATTTAAACTCTCCTTTTGACTCATCCTACATTCCATTTAAAGACCATGCCTCCCAGAAAGAATAAGGGAGGAATGAATAGGGATTAGCCTGCACCTTCACCTATTCAGGAATATCCCTTGAATGAGCATGTCTCACACACCGAATTTAGAGCTCTTTTCACTACCTTAACTGCAGGTTGTGCGACAATAAATTGATAAATTATTTCTATAGGAGGGAAATCATCTTTTGGAGCCATAAATTGAGGCTTCGCATCCACCTTAATACCACTCTAATCGACAGACTACGCACTATCACACTGTTAACCACCATCAAATCAAAAAAGTCAAACCAATGAATCCATAAATATATCAAATAAATGAAGAACTCCTATGAATGTCTTATAGAATCCCGAATATAAGAAATAGATATTATCATTCTAATTTATGGGACACTATTAAACACTTGTTGTCGTAATAATAATACTTGTAAAGCTAGCACTCTTATACTAATTTTTCACAACCTGATTTTTGAGTCATGATGGTACCTGCTTTATTTTACAAGTAGGTAAGCCAACTCATAGTTTGAGCTATAAGCAGTTGGCTGGTTTGGTGTAAAAATGCATATACTGGAAATTTGCAATTAAGTACTTACAACAATAATTCAAGTAATAATAATAATACAAAAATGCAAATAAGATAGCAATAATATCCCATAGCCTAGTAGTGTTGGTACAAGAGCCACTAGCAAAAGGAACACGAGTATAGTAATAGTCAAATATACAATAATCTTCAAAAATGAAAGGATAAGAAAAAGTACAAAAAGGAGAAATGGGACACTATACACTTAACTTTAAACTCTAAAAAGAACGATCGTATCATCAAAAAAGGCCACTTGTACTTGGATCTACACCAAAAAGTTATATAAGTGCAGTAAGAGTACAAAAGCCATAGGTACTCAGTAGGCATCATCAGTCGACTAGGCTAAATAATAATATAAGAAGAATAAAGATGGAAGATAAATATGCTAAGGTAAAGGGGAAAACTTTAAATAAAGTTCCAAAACTGTGAATAAATAATCGAAACATATGGAAAATTAAAGAAGGCATAATTTATACTACAAGACTGGCCAACATAATACACTACAAGACTAGCCAACATAATACACTAGAAGGGGCTAGAAGGGGCCCACTTCTAATCCTCAATATATGTTCCAAGGGAAATTCTACCTGGACTATGCTAAGGTATATAGTTCTCCTAAAATGTCAATTTACCATAATAATAATTAACTAAGTGATCCATACTTAATTTAAGATTCCTAATGTGGCCAAGAGATTCAAATTACACTAAAAAAACTTCTAAGACATAATTCCCAACCCATATCCAGCATTATTGTTTTATGAATTATCTCAATATATAAGGAAGATAAAACTAGCCTACCTGGACATTGAAGAAAGCCTAAATTAATCCCCTAAGTCGGTGAATTTCCCTTTTGATATGCTTCCACAAGATGCCACACTATCAAAACAATAATCAACTCATAAATACAAGACCAATGGAACCCATATTGCACTTTCAGGCTTTTGGTCTAAAATTATGTAAAACAATTCCCTGTAGAGACTCCTTGCGGAATGACACTTTCAAAACCGACAATATGTCTGCTTTGCTCAAGGAAAAGTTACCCTTAAGAATGAGTAAATTCAAAGCTCAAATAGTTCTAAAATCAACATACAAATATTCTAGGGATTTGGAAAATAATTGAGAAATTAATCATGGAATTACTGAGAACTTACCATGTTTCAGATGGAAAGCGAGTAATCTAATCTCACAAATACCTAAAACCTCCTATCAATGTTTATCCAAAGATTCCACATGTTCTACAATTTTTACTCTTGAAATAGTGTGAAAATTTAGAACATCAAACTAGGTGAGCCATTTATTGTTTTTTAGGTGATGCTAAATCAAGCACTAGTTTACTTTAGCCATAAACGCTAAAGTTCCCTGGTGTCGCTAAAGTGATACTCGCGCTATCTTGGAATGCTGCTAAAGCGGCATGTGCTTTAGCGGCTAAATTACCACTGAAGGATCTCATGGGGCTAGGCTAAGATGATAAAAGTGTAATGAAGGCCGCTAAACAGAACTCCACTAAAGCGCCCATAGTCCTTGTTTAGTGGATGCACCAACTCAGTGCACTAGCTTGAGACTAGTAATTTTTCTGATTTCCACCAACCTCTCAAAATTCATTCAGAATCCCATATATTGAAATGAACTATGATACCTAATCAAATAAACATTGTAGACTGAATGGCGCAGTCAAAATTTTAAATTAAGGTCATTTTGATGAAAAGTTGGTCTAACACCCAAGTGCCCTTTTAAAAAAAATTGACCAATAGCCTAAAATGAGTATGTAACTGTTGGTACCCAAACCATAGATCTATCTAGCCTATAGTTGATGTTTCAAAGCTGTTGGAACTAAAAAAATAGGCATACAAATTCATTTGAATAAAATTTGCCAGGTAGCCTACTTTTACCATTAAAAACTTCAAATAAGGTGATTTGTTCTAAAAACTAAACAAATTACACAGCAACTAAGCTTTCAGTTCTAGCAACTCATAATGACTTGGCGTAGATATAGGAAAGATCTAAATCATGAAAATTATCGTAAGCGCAAAAAATGACTTGGAGGGTAATTCTTCTTAAGGTTCAGGTCAGCTTTCTATCTCCACTCCCGAATAAAGGTAAATCATGATGCACTAGTCATAAACATAGACTATGATCCTTACCTAGAATGCAATCTATACTATATATCATCTCATGAATAAAAGTCGACCTTAGCTTACCTTGATGTCGAACCGCAATCCTTGAATCATCAATGAACTACTCATTTTTGCTCCATGATCCCAAAGAACCACCACAATATCAAAATAATAAACTTCACTTCAATAGGAATAAAATCATATCTATATTTTAGTATAAAATGCTAGGTCGAAATTCAGGTCAAGAACCAACCCGCAAGGCCTACAAACACAATCTAAAATTTAATCTATCAAGAGGTCCCTCAAAGGATGAGGAATATGTGCTAAAAGTTTAATAACAAATGGGACTCAAGTTTGTGTACGAGTCGTCCCCCTAAAGTCCAAGGATTTTAAGACGTATGTAATTTCTATGAATTTACACTGAAATGGGAAGGAATTACACAGAGAAAATAATAGGAAATAAAAATGGAGTGTTGTACTAACGCACCTTACTTTCAATAGATGCTTCCCAATACATTTTCATGTCCAATGCTATAAAAAATAGTTGAAAGGGGTTAAGAAATGAATGGATAATTTGGGTTAAGAAAAGGGATTTAACACTCTAGGTGCAAGTAAAGAAGTCACTTGGCCTCTTAGAAGACTGCTTTTTATGCGAAACAAGTTTGCTAGAGCGGTCGATAAAGGAATTATGGGCATCTCTAAAGAGGCATACTAGCCTCTAAACCAACATCAATTATTGTACCAAGGGAGCTTAAACAGTCCTAAGTCAAACAACCAAGGCCACTAAAGCGACTCAAAGTCACTAGGGCGACTAACTCTAAAGCAGTCCTTCGATTCCTTAAGAGGTTGCACCACCAACTTGAGGTATCAGATTTTTCTAAGTATAAATGGACGTTGATTAAGTTTTGTGGATTCAATTTGAACCCCGTGCATCCAAACAAATATTACTACCATACAATGTTTGACATTCTAGACTCAATGGAACCATAAAAACTTTCATTTGAGATAATTTCAACAAAATGTGGGCCTCAAACCTATAATTTCATTTTTCATAAAATCCACCCAATATCTCCCACAAAGCGTCTGGAATCCTTAGGACCTGAACCAAGCCCTTTTTAAGCCTTAAATCGATATTCCTAAGATCATGGTGCTATAATAATTCTAATCCAATATCGTTAACTAAGAGTTTTGTTACAAGACCAATTCCTTTGAAGTGGTAGCTCAAAAATCAGGAAATGACCTAAAAACCCAAACAAATTGTCTGATAATCAAACAAATAGTTTTGTCAAGTCATAAATGACATGTAGCCATGGTAGAAAGCCTAAAATGAAGAAAATATGTGAAAATTAAATAAATGACCTTAAGGATCATAAGTACCTCTATGGCCTTTGAATTTCTATACATATATCAATATGAACCTCTAAAAGTGCTCAACTTTAAAAGTAAGAGGTATATTTTTGTTATTGTTGATGAGTGTTCCATGTTAAATTTGACCATATTTCTCAGTATCTAGATGAAAACATTTGATTTTTTCACCATCTTTGTGAAATTGGTTCAACAAAAATTATGATCTTAAGGATAATCATGGTACTGAATTTTAAAATGCTATATTTTTTGAATAATGTGTTGAAAATAGAATTTATCACATATTTTACCCCTAGAATAGCTCAGAAAAAAATGTGTTGTGTCAAGAAACAATAGATCTTTAGAAGATATAGCAAGAACGATACAACTAGCTAGTGGTTATATATAGTTATACACACACACACACATATCCCACACACAGACACACACATATATATATGATATTCTCCCTACTACTTGATTAAATTTCCTATGAATTACTAATGTGAAGAAAATCAAATCTTACATATACAAATGCTTTTGGATGCAAATATTTTATAAATAATAATCAATAGGATACCCTAGGTTAGTTTGATGCCAAGAGTGATGTGGGAGTTTTTCCTAGTTACTCCTCGTGGAGTATATCTTATGGGCTATTTAATAAAATAAAAAATTGTTTTGTAGAATACATTTCATCTTCTTATACAAAACTAATAACATGGCTTAGGAAGTGTTACAAGTTGACTATAAAGGTATTTTGTTGGTAACTTACTCTGATGATAAATAGAAGAGGCCTTAAGAGGCTGATTCACCTAAAAGTGTTTGGCGAGTTGGTGGCCAAAGAAATGAGCAAGACACTGCACGATAAGTGCCATCTTCTGGTGGAACATCTTATAAAGGTGAAAACCTATTGCCAGCTCTACCAACTAAATCTTATCCATCTAAGCTAGCTGGACCACAAAATATTCAAAGCATTAACTAGAAATTCTACAACTCTCATCCAGTCCATTCAAAGATAAGCAAACAATAATACTACTATTCATACAAGAATTCTCAATTCAAACAAATACGCAACCACAATTTATGCTTAAGGACCAAGAAAAAGTTTGGAAACAACATAAACCTATGATTTAAAACCAAAATACTCTATAATAACAAAACTAAATTCAACTAATACGTTCCTAGAACCTATTCTAAACACATGAAAGAGATCTAAATACAAGAAGAACAAATCATAACACATACTCTATGTAAGAGTAGAATATCAAGAGCTTTTGAAAACTGATCACTACTGGTCTACAAAAATATCAACTAACCTAAAATCTAATCTATAACCCCAATAGGTGATATAGTTACAATAGTATCAGTTAAAAACTCACATACTAGTAGGTATCATCAACTTACCATGGTTTGAAACATACAACAACATATAGAAGTCAAGAAGAGATCATGACAATATTCGTTTAACAAATACCAACATTGTTTCACTCCTTATTTTACCACTTTAACTTAGTTATTAGAGTATTAACATATTCTTAGAGGGTGACCAAGTAATAAAAAATTAGTGGAACCACAAAGCCAATTTATCATACAAACTCATCTCATAATAGCATCTCTACGCTACTCTCTCATGAATGCACTTTCATGACAATACTTGCTCACTATTATATTACCATTAGATAACGATAACAAAAACACCAATACAAGTAATAAAGCAATCAACTAATTTGCAAGAAAAGACATATCAATAGACATAAAAGGATAAATTTGATAAAAATTAAATACATACTTTCTTTCATACCTACCTACAATAGAAATTCATAAATATTCACTTTATAAACCATTGATTATACTCTTCATATCAAGGTATTTATGTAATATGTGGAGTCTAATTTAGATACCATGAAGAAAAACCTGCAGCGTCATACATACCTCATTTAAGGGGAGTTCCATCTAGATTAATAGCTCCCCAATACTCCAATATTCCTACTCTGCTCTAGATTAGGCTCAGAAGGACCTACAAAAGAATTTAGATTGAGAAAAGAAGTAGAACACTTCACAGGTATACATGTTTCACCAAATGTAAAAGACTATGATGTCTAGTTCAAATGTGTAAACCATGACTAAAAGATGCTGAAGCAAAGGAATTTGTACTTGGAGAACGTCTATTTCCTTAATGTAATAGAGGAAGAAGGCTCTGATGCATTGAGACTACCCAAGAATAAGTATTATAGCTAGTATTCTAGGCTTGCACACTCCCCTTTACCTTTGTAGATTTTATTGTTGTTTTCCCTTGTTTAGGGTAAGTATTAGACAATCTTTTCCTTTTTCCACATATTTGAATATTTTATTTCACCATAAAATTTTCTTCAACATACTCATATCTTACTACATATGCATGGCAAACTATCTATTTTTCTATACACTATGTATATACGATTGTTTTTGTGAGGCATAAAAGGGAAACAAAAATAGGGAATTCTCTGTCATCTTTCTACCGAAGTGCCACTACAGTGGCTCTACTAGAGCGACACTGATTTATCGTAGCAAGCTCGCAATAACAAAAAATTTGTCATTATAGTGGTTACTAAGTAGTAACTTAGATTTCTATTTGTCCTTAGCTTTTCCTAATATGATTTTATCCAAAGAACACTTTGCAAATTTCACTAACACTTTCTAGGAATTTTAATATAAGTTAAAACTATGATACACTACTTTAACTCCCTCTTTATAACGATGCATCATACCATTTTCTATATTTTAGTTTATTTTTGTTGTTAGAGATTTTTTATAGCTACCCAGGTCATTTATGACTTTCTAGAACCGATAATTTGGTTACCAAATTATTCGTTTGGGTTTTAGAACTAATTCCAAGTTTTGAAGTCTTCATTGCTACAAATCAGCTACCAAGAAAAAACTTTAGCGAGACAACCTTGTATACTGATTCTAACTATTACAATTGCTATTGAATTTGCTTTTAGTCTAGGTGGACTCTTAGTTTATTTCTATAGGTACCAAATATCATTTTGACCTATTTTTTAAAAAAACAAGAAAATGACAAATTGGGCGTGGGACCCACTTTTTTCTAAACAACCTCAGATGGAAATTTTGACTACACAATTAAGTATAGAATGTTAAATTTGGTATGATAGCATAGTTTGTTAGCATATACAGGATTTTGGATAAATACCGAGGGGTTGGGGAATTCCAAGTCTCATCTTTATGTGGTGCATTCAATAATAGAGTCATGGGTTGCAATTGAGCTTACCATGGTAGGGCATGCGATAATTATGGTGCCTATATCAACATAATGATTCACTTAGTATCCTCAAGATATGGTGGTCACGATAATCAAGTCGTGATTACGATACCTGAACACTTGGGAAAGCTATAAAAAGGCCTTTTTAAGATCATTTTTCCCATTCATTCATCCATTCTCAACAGAATTAAACCCTAAATATTACGAAGGCTTAGGTTTAGAGCTCGTGGGTGATTTTGGAGCTTGGGTAATGATTATTACATAATTTTTCCTTGAATTTGAGGTAAGAGTCCTCCATTTCATGGTTAATTTTCCCCTGTTCTTTCCTAAAATCCCAAAACCTTAGTGGCTTGATTCAACATCAATATAGCTCAGATTTCACTCATTTTTTTGGATAATTACTCCATGATCAAGAGGGAATAGTAGGTTAGCTTTGGAAAAGTAATTTTCAAAAATGGGACCTATATGGGGTTTTTGAGTATTTCTAGACCCGAATCACAATGGTGCAATATGGGTTCCATTATTATTGTTATGATGAGTACATTGTGATTTTGATAGCTTTGAATATTCTGAAAGCTTCTCGAAAAGGAATTTCGGTGATTTAGTTTGTTCTTCGAGCTTAATTTGACTCCTACGTAGGATAGGTTTTCCCCTCTTTATAGATTGAGTTATGTCATAGAATGTTTATGATATTAAGTTAGATTTTGAATTGGTTTTGGTGTTGATGATAAAATTGACTATACTTGGGTTAGTTGAACCTTTTTGGCCATTTAGAAACTATAACTTTTATTCTTGGTCTTAGGTTCACAAATCATGTTTAGAAATTCTATCTTAGGGATAGTTAAGGCTTATTTATCATTTAAAAGTAGATTTATATGCCTTATCCTAGTCGAGGGTATAATTTTTATAGTAGTGGATTTTGGGGATTTAGAAGAAGGCCCTTTGTACCACTTTATTCCAATATTGGAATGTTCAAGAAAACTTTTTATATGTTTGTTGTACATCTTGAAATTTCTTATTGAGGTAATATTTAAAACTTTTTCACTTGATGGTGATGATGTGTTGAATATTAAGAGTTGAGGTTTATTGATTATTCTAGTGATTATGTTTTCAATTATGCTAATGATTGAGCTAGTGATTATGATACTGTTTATTGTGTTGAATATATAAATTTATCAGTTCAAGTCCATATATTTATTGTAATATTGATGATATAATTATTGATCCAAGTTTGAATAAAAATTATGATATAATGATATACTACCAATTTAAGTCCAGATATTTGTAATAATATTAAGGACATATACCTAGTTCAAGACTGGAAGATTATTACGATATTGATTATATGATTACCGATTCGACTCTGCATGTTTTTATAATATTAATCATGGAATTATTAGTATGACATAGATGACATTAATGCTTATGGTATTAGTTATGGAGTATGATAGTAATGATATGGGTATCAATTTCAATGCTGGAAGTGGGAATTGTTATTATGTGGCATGATATGGAATGATTTTAGTTGTACCTTGCAAATTGGTAAATGAAAGTGGCTTGAGTTATATTATCCTTTATTGTACCCTTAAGTCTTATGGGGGTTGCATTGGGTTATTTACTTTTCAGCACTTATTGGCATATGAGGCCTAATCTTTTAGTTTTAACTGCATGTGTTTGATCCCTTATGTTATGGTTATTTACATATTTTTGTAGAATGATTTTAGAGTGGATTCAGGTTTGACTCAATCTCAACTTAGTTATGTTATCCTACATTTTGTCGTATTTACATCATGATTTAGCCTAGTTCACTGATGATGTCCACTGAGTACACATTTGTTAGGTACTTATACTACACTTTGGTATATGTTTTATGCATATCCAAGTACTAATTACTGACATTGATTCGGGGATCATGCTATGTTGGATTACAGAGATAGGGTGAGCTCTTAGAGTTGGAGTTTTCCCATTTCCATCACTCTATGTCTAGTCTTTAGTTTTGAGACTATATTATATTAACTATTTTTTGATGTGTGTTGTATTTATAGTAGCTCTTGCTACTAGATCATGGGATGGTTTTCTATATTATGTTATTACTATCTATTATATTATTCTATGGTTTGTCTTATTTCTATTGTTATTGTCCATTTTTTCCTTTTGGGGAATTTCTACCAAGTTAACCCATTGTGTATAACTTTGTGTGATGGTTCACCTTACCTAGTTCCATGGTTTAGTAGGTGCCATTATGACTCATTAATCAAGTCATGCCAAATTAGTATCAGAGCCTAGGCTACAGTAGTATTGTTGGTACAAGAGCAAATGTCTAGTAGAGTACTGCAGATTGAAATTGTGACGCTTGTTTCTTAACTTCAATAGGCTATAGGAAATTTTTAGGAGTTCTTCACTTTTTTCACTTATTTTGTGCTAAAAGGCAAAGTTTTTTTTATAAAGAATTCCTTTGACTTCACTCTTTCACAAATAGTTAGGAGGTGTGCTACCACTACACTAGATAAGGGTCCTAAGATAGAGCATAGGGATACTATTATTGTTTGTGGATAAGTCTATGGTTACAAATAGCCTCAAGATATGTCCCCAGCTAGGGGAAAGGATAGTGGGTCTTCAAAAGACCCTATTCCTGCTCTTGATCCACATATTCTTCTATCCTAACCAGTAGTGGGCTAGAGACTAGCCCAGGCTCTATCAGGGTTTATTTCTTTTTTAATGCTAATGTATGATTTGGTTTATCTATTAGGGTTTGTTGGTCGTTTCCTGTTAGATAGTGTACAGTCTATAGATCAGAATAGTACTAAGGCTCCCAAATTTGAGGTTCCTCTTTCACTGATATTGACTCAATCGATTATTGCTCAATAAGTGGTTGGTTAGCCTACTATGTCTACTGACGACAATAAGATATTGGGCATATTTTTAATATCAACTCTTCCTATGTTTTTTTATGCACCAGGTAAGGATGCCTATGTGTTTTTGATTGCTTGTGACGATAGGATCCATTATTTTAGCCTAGTGAAGACTCATCATATGGACTACACTATATTTTAGTTGGACTTAGAAGTTCGACATTGGTGGCATGATTATCTTAATTCCAGGCCGCTAGATTTTTTGACATGGGCTCAATTTTTTGTGATCTTATTGGATAAGTACATCCCTCGGAGCCTTAGGTATTGTTTGAGGAATCATTTATTTAGACTACAGAAAGAATCCATGATTTTTTTGGAGTATGAGTCTCATTATCATGAGTTAGTTAGGAATGCTATTTCTATTCCTTATACTAACTATGAGAGGGTTTGTTGCTTTATTTGAGTATTGAGACTTTCTAATCGTATGTCTACTATGAGTTTGGTTGTTATATGTAGGTCTTTTTCTAAGTTTTTTGTTCATGATAAGATGATGGTGGAGATATATTGTGAGCCCCAAGGGGGGCTGATCTTATGAGGATTTATACACCTTAGTGTTGTTGTTCAATCTTATTTAGCTTAGTTTAGAGGAGTTCTCTTGTGCTTAATGAATAGTTATTGGTTGAAATAAGCAGCTAAATGATATTTTATGTAAATTTAATGTTTAAAGTTTGTTCATAGTAAATTATAAATCAAAATACCAAGTTAAGAATATAGGGACAAAAGCTAGTACTCTTAGATTGAGCTATGGCCTTTTCTAGTTCGTTGTCTTGAATTTTATGTTGTTTTATTCTCTAATGTGAGGTGTTTAATACATTAGGGTTCTTGGTAAATTAATAATGATGATAGAAGTATATTTAAAAATCTATTAATCACATGTAAACAACACCCCAAGGCTTGGACCTAATGGACAAAAGAAATGGACAATGCAGGATCAGAGTTGGACATTTTGTTGTCCTTCACATTCCATGTTGCGTAGATGCCACAATAAGCAAATGTCTTTCCCTTATCAATATTTTTTTTGTCAATTTCCAGTGTGACTCAACATTTTTGGTGTTCGCCACTTCCTACAAGGCGCAATATTGGTGTGGGACACCTATAAGCAAAAATCGGCAATTATTGTCCAAGTATAAATAGGACACAAAGTTTTTATGTGGTGCACTTTGGATGACCTTAGGACTTGAAGGGAGGCTATAAAAAACATCCATTATGGTCCTTACCTCTTTAATTTAGTTTGTTTATTGATTTTAACATGGATTATATTATCTTGTAATCTTGTTCTGTGCTTTACTATGTATTTGTGTGGTATCTCGTGTCTTGAGCCGGGGGTCTATCGGAAACAGCCTTTCTACTTCTTTAGAGGTAGAGGTATGGACTGCATACATCTTACCCCTCCCCAGACCCCACCAGGTGGGAATACACTGGGTTTGTTGTTGTTGTTGTTCCATCTATGAGAGGCTAAAAACCCTTTTCCGAGGTTAAGGCCCAAAACATGACTACTAGTATTTTAAATTGATTTGGTTATTGTTATTTATGATTATTGGTTGTTTATATGTTCTTTATAATAATATTTTTAGTCTTCATGACCCTTAGAATATATTCTACATCTCTATTGTGAACCTGTAAGGATGAATGATAGAGTAGAACGTGGGATAAATAAAGTAAGATCATAATCTTAATAGAATGATGTTATGGTTTGCACATAGGAATGGAATATACTTAAGTGTCCTATTTGGTTCAAGTATGGTATGAATATGAAATAATTTAACATATTCATTCCATTCGCACTCATTGACGTAGTTGCAACGCTAATTTAGATAATTTATTAGAGGTTTTGAATACCATAGTCAGGGAATAGACCCCGTAAACTAACAACAAAGATAAATAACATAACAAATGAAGTTCTACAATGTAGTATGATTTTTCTTAGAGTCTTAACCCTGGGTTTCTCTCCATTGATTGTTCCAAACCATTCCTTCACATCATTATTTCGTTACGATTACTTATAAGTTACAAACTCTTGTGGTTACATTTGCACTTAAATAATACTAACTGTGTTACTTGTATTAGATAGTTTTTGGACACGATTCCCTGTAGGATTGATATTCAGCTTTCTTTAAGGCCAATTTATTACTTGGTTATACAACGTACACTTCCATATACGCTTGGGCCTAACATGTTTTTTGCGATGTTGTCGAGGACTTATAGTTTTGTAACTGTCATATTTTTAGTGTTACATTTTTATTTTTTTGTGTTTTTTACTTGGTCTTGGTTTCTCAAATTGCAATTGGTTAACAAGTTAGTAAGCGGGCAGGGGATTGGGAATTGGTTGAGCCTGACCTATGCTTTCACCAATAGAGAAGAGAAACAGTCCTTCTTTATCATATATCATCAGTTCAAGAAGAATGTAAAATTCCTACACCAATGGCTAAGGATCTACTAGCCCACAAGACAGTTCTCAAAGTCACAATCCCACTTACGACTGATATGATATTTGTTATTCAAAGACTGACTCCTTTGGTAGATTTGAATTAATGCAGAATATGGTGCATGTTTTGCATAGTAGTGGATAGTTTATTGGGCTATCACATTAGAATCCACAAGTCCACTTGAAAAACTTTCTGGAGATCAGTGACACATTTATCGCAATGGGTGTGTCAACTAGTTCCCCTTATCACTTTTGAGGGAATGTAAGAAGTGGTTAAATGCTAAACTGAGAACTTCTATCACATTATGGGATGACTTCTCCCACAAGTTCCAAATTCATTTCTTTCTAACTGGTATGATTGTAAGACATTGTAGTGAGATTTTATGATTCAAGTAGCGGACATATGAGAACCTGTATCATGCTTAGGAATGGTTCAAAGCTATTCTTTGGGACTATCCACTTCACTAGCAGTCCAATGAAGTACTAGATCACACAATTGTTGATGCACTAAACCATAATGAAGTAATAGTCAAAGCTCTTCTTTAGGACTTTTCACTATACCATGTTCAAAATACTTAGGTTGGTAAAGCTAAAACCATACCCTTTGAGGCTGCAATTTTCGGGATGGATAATAATTAAACCCAATGGAATAATTTAGGAAGTACTCATAAAGGTTTGTAAGTTTGTAACTCCTGCTGATTTTATTATTTTGGATTATGATGCATATTATAGGGTACCGATCATTCAGGGCTATTGATTCTTATCCATAAAAAGAGTGTTGATAGATGCGAGAGAGGCCATAATGAGATTGGATAATGAAGAGATAGTTTACAGAGTTTATAATTAAGTTAATCTACTTTCCCACTTTAAATATTTATGTATGATTACAGTGATAGAAGTAGATAAGTGCGGGATGGTAGAAATTGCACCACAAAACACCTATTCAGATAGTCTCATTGAGTTGATTGAGCCACCACCTAATCCCAAATCGATAATGAATGATAATTCAGAGAAGGCTAAACTTGAAAAAGTTGTTGACCTTGACAGTGAACACTTAAGAAGTCAAAAGAGAGTGAGAAGATAATCTTTGAGTTGGAGGAAAAGGATGAAGGAAAGCAATTGAATTGCGATGCTGGGTCATGCCACAACACTAAATCAAGAGCTACTTGCGAGGCAACACAAGATTTATTTTCAGTATTTTAGTATTTACTTCATGTATTTTTTGTTTTTGTTGAGTCATAAGTTTGTGGAAATTCTGAGTATCGGAACCCAAGCTAAGAAGTATGGTGAAGACTAAGTGTGGGGTCCTTGAACCCTCTTGATGTCAAAAGATGCTACTAGCTAGGCCTAGAGGCCTTAAGGAGTATTTCTATCTCTACTTTTGAATTTACTTTGAGGAAAAAGTAGATTTTTAAGTGTAGGGTGTGGAAAGTCTCATTGTTTTAGGTGAAGTGATTGTGGTAGGATATTAGTATTTAGCTATTTTACTACTTTTTAGGTTAAATTTTATTTTTAAAAAATGAAAAATTAAAAAAAAGATTTTCTTTTTATTCTTTATTTTTACTTAGTTAGGTCAATCTAGGTACATACTTTACTCACCCCATAGTTGTTCATTTCAGTTCCTTTTCATGGGGGCACCCCTTGAACCCAGTATCCTTTTTATTTTTATGAGTAATTTTTATATTTTTATGTTTAGGTAAGTGAGATGTTCTTGTTGGTGGTATCTATTATTGCATGATGCATGTGGGCTATATCTGTAATGCATGTCATTTGTGTGAATTACTACTTTAGAGACACCTAGGCTCTGGTTTATGACATTTGAATATTGTTGGTTTAATGTTCAATTTGTCTGATTGCTTGGTTATGGGTCTTTGATGATCCTACTTGAGTTGAGCATGTGCCATATGTGGTGTAAGGTTTTTGGTTATTCCTTGTTGCATTTGATATCAAGAACTTGCCTGGTGTGTATGCAAAGAAAAATAAAAAGTATGGGTTTAGGAGATGATATAGGCGTTTCTTTGATAGCCATGTTTTGTACCTTCTTTTATCTACCCTTGTTCTTAATCCTAGTTAGCCCCATTGAGCCTTTAGTCATTTTTATTTGGTAGCTTCTTATGTAGCCTAATTACCTTTCCTTACTTGACCTTAATATGATCCAAAACTCCTATGAACTTTAATTTAAAATTATTTGAGTTAAGGAGTTTAAATATAAGTAGGGAAAAGGTGAAATTTAAGCCCCTGAAAATAGCCAGTGGTGTTAAAAATAGATATGTTTTATTGTTAGGAGTTGGGTAATTTAAAGAATGAAGATTGTCAAAAATTGAATAATATGTACATAGATAATACTCCCACTACATTGTATGTCAATTAGCTTATTGAGATGGGACAAAGTAAGAGAAGTGTGTAGATACATAATTTGGAAATTAGTTGTTATTATAGAGAGCTTAATGTTCATATGATGTATTAAAGCACTTAGAGAGACAGTCTCGATTTCTAGCTAGAAAAGTTCCTACCTATCCCTTATCCTACATTACAATCCTTAAAGACCTATTTGATCCAAAGTCTTAACATTCTGATATTAGTAGAGTACTTTACTAAGGGCAAGACTATGGCTCCTAATATGTAACTTGTCAATTCTTTTTTAAAGAGAGCGTAATTTGATTCTTATGCCTATTTGTGTGATATTACATCTTTGTGAGTGGATTTAGGTAACTCTCTTTGTGTGAGGGCACATATATGATGATAGTTGGGGAATTTGTATTATCTCCTTGATTGAGAACAGTGCATGAGTATTCCAACTTGGTGAGTTACTTCTTGAGGTTAGGCTGTTTTTATGTTGTATTCTTGGGTTCTCAATTCTACAAGACATCCTGGTGTTTGAAACTTGCATTCTCTGTAGTCATTATAGTGTTATCTCTAATCTCTTGGTTGATATGGAAGTGTGGAGTTTCTCTGATTATTATATATAGAGTAAAGAGTTGTTTGCTAAATAAAAAGGGTTTATGTGTAGGGTGATGATATGAGGTGGATTTATCCACCTCAGTGTTGTTATCCAGGCTTATTAGCTTAGTTTAGACGATTTCTCTTATGCTTAAAGAGTAATTCATTGTTGAAATAAGCATCTAAATATTATGTTATTTAAATGTAGTGTTCAAATTTAGTTCATAGTGAATTATGAATAAAAACACCATGTTTTTAATAAAGGGATAAAAACTAGTACTCTTAGGTTGAGCTATGTCCATTACTAGTTCGTTTTATGGAATTTTATGTTGTTTTCTACTCTAATGTGTGGTGTTTAATGTTATAGAAAGCTGGTTGAGTTGGTAATAATGATAAAGGGATGTTAAAAAAGATAGAATTCACAAGGACACACCAACACAAGGCTTGTACTATAAGGACAAAACAATGTACAATGCTTGATCAAAGTTGGACATTTTGTTGTGTTTGGCATGCCACGTGCCTAGGTGCCGCAATAAAGTTATGGAACACCCTTATCAGTATTGTGGATCTCTATTTCAAGTGTGCCTCTATGTTTTTGGCATGCCAGTCAACCTACATAGCATGATATTGGTGTGGCACGCCTTAAGTCAAATCGGCAATTATTGTCCAAGTATAAATAGGAAACTTAGTAGTTAGGTGGGACACTGCAGGCGACCTTGGGACTTTAAGGGAGGATGGAGAAAATTTCAATTAGATTTTTACCTCTTTACTTTAGTTTGTTTATGGATGTTAATGTGGATTATACTATTGTGATTTTTGTTAAGTCTTTGAGAGATTAAACATCCTTTTCTGGGGTTAAGGCCAAGAAAGTGGGTACTATTGTTTTGAATTTATTTCTTTATGGTTGATTGTCATTATTGGTTGTTTATTTATCCACTATATTACTATTTTATAGCTTCATGACCCTAGGAATACATGTTATAACTCTATTATAAAAAGTAAAGGTTTACTACTAGAGTAGAAGGTGGGATAAATAAAATAGAATCGTAATCATCATACAATGATTTTATGATTTGCAGATAGGATATGTCTATACATAAGTTCCCTATTTAGTTAATGTACAGAATGAATATGAAAGCATTTGACTTAGTCAACACAACCCTGCTCAATAATGTAGTTACAGGGTTGAGTTAGATAATTGATTAGAGGCTCGGAAGACCATAGTCATGGTATATAGCCCTTGAACTGACAACCCATATAAATAACATAACAATGAAGTTCTATAACATAGTATGATTGTTTATAGAGCCATAACCATGGGTTTCTCTTCATTGATTGTTTAAATATTTACTTTACTGGAATGATTAGTTACAGTTACTTATAACTTACAAACTCTTGTGGTTATGTTTGCCCTAAATTAATCTTTATAGTTGAACTGGAATTAGATAGTTTCTTAACATGAATCCCTTTAGGATTGATATTCAACTTTCTTTAAGTCTAGTATATTACCAGGTGAGACCATTTACAGTTGTGTGTATGATTGGGTACAACAGTGGCAGCTATGAAAGGCCTAATTATCAGGTTATTTTCAGTAGGAGTTGTTGAATCACCCAATTCAAAAATAATGGTTCTCAAGGTAGGTATCCTCTGCATCAGTCATATCAGCCTTAATGTTAGCCTAGTGGACCCATTCAGGTAGCACTCTAAAATACTGATGGTGGTTACTCTTGTGTTAGTTATCGTCCTAGTCATGGTAGGAGTCTGTATTAGATGGGTTTGTTATCTAGTTACTCCAGTCGAGGTGGCTATTCTTGGTCAGCCAGATTTTCTGGTTCTACTTTGATTCATGGAATATATTATTGTCATAGGGGTCATAGGTATTATTCATAAGGGTCCCTTAGTTATAGGCCAATTGTTAATTCTGATCAAAGTGTTACCCCTATGTCAAAAGTTTTTCCCTTAGATATTGGTGTTTTTCAAGGTCGGAGGGGCGGTCCCAAAGGTGCTCGAGGAGGTTCTCAGGAAATTAGGATAGGAGATTATTTAGAAGCTTAGCCCGGTGGATCACGTTGTCACAAGTACGATTTTAGTGTTTCATCAGTTGACCATTGCTTCATTTGATTCAATACCCACTTATTCTTATATATCTTCTAATTATGCTCCACTGTTACAGTTATTTTGGGATTTATTAACCATTTCATTACGTGTATCTACTCTTGTGGGTGATTCTTTCATTTTGTATTGGATTTTCAAATAATGTGATGTGATTATTTGAGATATTGATACTCATGTTGTTCTTATTATATTAGATATAGTGGATTTGGATTTGATTATAGGCATGGATTTGTTATCCCACTATCATGCAGCGATGGATTATTTTATGAAGACTACTACCTTAGCCATGCCTAACATACCCCCAATCGTGTGGTAGGGAGTTGTTAACTATGATACATAGGGATAATTTATTACATGTGTGCTAGGAGGCTTATTTTGAAAGGTTGCGAGTTTTTTCTCACTTATATTCGTGATGTTAGTATGGAGAGTCCATTACTTGACTCTGTTTTTGTAGTTCATGCATTTCAAGATGTTTTCCCTACTGATCTACCTAGTATAGCTCCTACCCATAAGATTAAGCTTATTATTGATCTTTAGCATGGCATCTAACCTATTTCTATGGCACCTTACCATATGGTTCCTACCGAGCTTAATGATTTATATTGTCAACTTCAGGATAATCTTGTTAAGGGTTTCATTAGATTGAGTGTGTCTCCTTTTGGAGCTCTTGCATTGCTTGTGATGAAGAAGTATTTTTCTATGCGTATGTGTATTGATTATACACAACTTAATAAGGTGATGGTGAAGAACCATTATTCTTTGCCTCACATAGATTATTTTTTTAACTAGCTCTAGGGTACAACAATGTTTTCTAAGATTTGTTTAAGATTTGATTATCATCAATAAATGACTCGAGCTGATGATATCAAGAAGGCAACTTTTTGGACTCGTTATGGTCAATATGTGTTCCTAGTGATGTCATTTTTGTTGACTAATGCCTTAACTTCATTCAATGATTTGATAAATCGAGTGTTCAGGCCTTATTTAGATTCTTTAACAATTATGTTAGTCAATGACATCTTTGTGTATTTGAGGAGTAAAGAGGAGTATGTGCAGTATTTAAGATTTTTTCTCCAGACCTTGAGAGATAATGTTTTTTTCCCAAGTCCTCTAAGTGTGAGTTTTGTCTATAGTTAGTGATATTCCTTGGGTACGTGGTGTCTAAAGATGTGATAATGGTAGATCTAGTGAAGATTGAGGCAATTTGTTATTGAGTTAGGCCTATATCTTTGACTAAGGTTCATATATTTATTAGTTTTGCTGGTTATTATTGATTATTAATCTAAGTTGTTTCTATAGTTACAGTGCCTGTGACCAGATTGACTCAGACGGAGGTTCTTTTCCAATGGTCTGATGAGTGTGTGTCGAGCTTTGGAAAGCCCAAAGAGTTTCTTACTTCTGCTACCATTTTGGCTATTCCTACAGAGGATTAGGAATTCACCATGTCTTATGATTCTTTTGATATTGGTTTGGGATGTATATTGATGAAGCTGGGTCATGTTATTGTTTAACCTTTGAGGCAGCTTAAGTTGCACGAGTGCAACTACTCCACTCATTATTTGGAGTTAGTGGTGGTTGTTTTTGTGCTAAACATTTAGAGGCATTATCTTGATGATGTACATTGTAATATTTTCACCGATAATGCAGTCTTCAGTATCTTTTAACCAAAAGAGAGCATAATGCTCGGCAACGTAGATGGATAGAGTTTGTCAAGGATTATAATATTTTTATCTTGAATCATTCAAGTAAAGAGAATGTGATAGCAGATGCCTTGAGTTGAGAAGCAGTGAGTATGGGTATCTAGGATTGTATTTCATGTTCTTAGAGGCCGTTTTCAAGGGAAATTTAGTCCTCATCTAATTTGATGATGTAACATGATATTTCAGATCCTTAAAGGATTCTAGCTAGTATTGAGGAGAAGCCATTGCTATTCGAGTAGATTTAAGATTTCTAGTTTGAAGATAATAGGCTTTGCATCCTCAATGATAAGGTGGTAAGTGGTGAATCCAAGAGGGCTACCATAGATTCTGAGGGTGACTTAAGATTTGATAGCTGCATTTGTTTTTTTAGGATCGATGAATTGATTTAGTTGATATTGCATGAGGCACACAACAATAAATATTCCATTCATCTAGGTATAACGAAGATGTACAGAAATTTGAGGTAGCATTTTTGATGGAGTAGTACGAAGAGAGATATGACAAACTTTGTAACTTATTGCTATGTTGTTAGTAGATGAAGGATGAGTATCAATGACCAGGTAGTTTTATCTAGAAGTTTCCCATTCTTGATTAGAGTGTGAGAGGATTACCATGGACTTTGTTAGTGAGTTACCTTATACTTCCCGTGGTTTTGATGGTGTTTGGGTCATTGTATATGAATTGACCAAGTCAAAACATTCCATCCCCATTCAGATATACTTCAGTGATGAGAGGTTGGCTCATATCTATGTTAGTGAGATAATCCGTATGTATGGTGTGCCTATATCTATCATTTTAGATTGGTGTTCCGTGTTTATTTCCAGGTTTTGGAGAGATTTTCAAGAGGTGTTTGGTACTCAAGTTGTCCTTAGTACAACCTTCCATCCACAAATTGATGTCCTGTTGAAGCGGACCATTCAGGTTCTCAAGATATGATCCTAGCCTATGTTATGGACTTTGGAGGTCAATGGGAGGAACACTTTTTAATACCCCATACTTCTACCAAGCTTAAATTCGTCCCAAAAATCTTAAAGACTTGATTCAAAGATGAATCCACTTTTATACATGAGGTATTTTCAAGATTTACACTTTATGTCCTGTAGGAAATCAATAATCTTTCCATCGATACCAAATTCGCCAAAATCCAACACTCGAGCGAACAGTTAGAGCCTTTATATTGAGACAGTGTATCACCTGAGACATCAGCGCATCGCAGAGCAGGTAAAAATGTCAATCGTCAGAATCCAATAAGCCTCCGCGATTATGGTGCGTCGCGCCAGGGCTCAAATTCATAATAGTCCTTTTTCTAGTATCTCAGAGCGATACCTCCGCATCACGGTGAATTTTAAGGTCCCATCCAGTATTACAATGCAATTTCACCGCATTGCGCTGTCAACCCATTTCTCAGTTGGCAATTTACAGTGACACTGCATAATAGCACCTCATCGCAACAGCCTGCCAAATTAAGAAATTTTCTCAGAAATAATATACACGTCCAAGGGTTAAAAGGATCAATTTCTTAACCCTATATAAACCCAATAACACATGATTCAGCCATATTTTATCAAAAATATAAGGTTTCTCCCAAGTTTCTCTGAAGAACAAACTAGGGATTTCAATTGGGGATTCATATTCAAGACTCAAATTCAAGAATCTCTTCGTCAATCTTCATAGAATCAAGAAGTAAGGTACTCACAGTGTTCATTCATTGATTTCTTTCATCCATGAAGCCCAAGAATAAAGTTTTAAATCCTGTATTATGAATATTTTGTTGTGGGTTGATTATGTTCATCTGATTATGATTGTATGATTCCCAAGATGGAATCTTTATCTGTTGTTCATGAATCTATACTAGTATATGGTCTGAAATATGTGAAATTGAGTTCAAATATGATGTTTTGTTGTGTTAATTTGATGTTCATGCCTATGCGCTAAGTCATGCATCCTATATGTTTGATAAAATAGTTAAGAGAATAGAAACTATGCACTATAGCTTAATTGTGACCCAAGTGATAAATGCATGCTTTACCCTATGACCAAGAATAACTTCTATGATATTGTGTGCATTATGAATTGTTGAGGGAATGTACATAATATTTGGTTGATGGAAGTATGACATGTTTATATGCAATTCCATCCACGTACAACATTATGATAACAATGTGCTTCATGAAATCCTTAACTGATTGTATTATAAATTGTTGATATTGGTCATGTGTTCAAGAAGTGTCAAGTCTTATTAGTTTCATGCCATCGAGTCCTAGGGGTAATTGTACCCGAAAATTTTGTTGTGTGCCTAGACCCATGTCTTGTTTTTACGATACTCTCAGTCAAGCCATGATCAGTAGAATTCAATCAGTCTCATGACTCAGGAGAAAACTCAGTAATCTCAGTAATCTTAGTCAATTATCAGATCTCAGTAATATTCCATCAGTCAATGAAATTTAGGTAATTCAGTTAATTCTGTTAATTCAATTGAATTTAGTAATCCATGTTCAGTGTCAATTCAGATGGGAGGAGGAATTAGCACCGAGTGAACCCAGGGATGGGAACACACACTGTAAGATGAGGGTCTGATTCTTAGAAGTCATCCTTGCATTCCAGAACTATGTAGCCAGCATAGGTTGAGACATTAACACTGTCAGATAAGGGTTGATGAGGTGGATAAACACTATCAAATAAGGGTCCCACCGTTCTCTTTTAGGGGACACTATCAAATGAGGATTATCCACAACTTGTCCTTACCAGTGGCACGGTATTGACACCCTTCCAATTGGGGTTACAGATTGGACCGCAACTCAGCTATAATGCATTATTTGGGGCATGTTGGTTAGATAACTACTTCCATTAGTTTCAGTTACTGAATTGATTTGTCTTTTGATTTCATTGATATTGGTTATGGATTGTTAAAGGTAGTAATTTTGAATTTTTATATGGGAACCTTGAATTGAATTTGGCATAGAATTAAGTATTTGATAAAAATGAATATAAATTAGTCGTTTTGATCCACTATTATTGTTACTTTTGCATCTAATTGTCAATTTCTCAATAGTATCATGATAGGTTGAACGGATAGGCAAACGTAGGTGGGGTAGGCAAAGTTTAGAATTTGTGGTTTTATTGAATGTTTGAAATTTGAGTGAATGCTTTGGTTTTCTCGCACTAAAAATTTGTTCTCATTTGGTCGGGGAATGCCCCGAAGGAATTGTATTTAATAACCGTGGAATGCCCCGAAGGATCATCTACTTGAAGGTGGCGTAGGATGAAGGCCCGGAGCATCAGGTGGAGAACGAAATGGAGCGTAGTTTAGGATTATTGTATTTTAGTATAGGTTTAGTTCAGTATTTTCTATTTCAGGATTGTATAATTGGACTGAATACTAAATCTTGATTTGTTTTATTTGCATGTTGATTGATTGTTTTATGTGTTTTTGTGTGGTTTATACATTCGTAATGCCAAAATAGCCGATACACTCGACCAACCGACCATGGTCAAACCACAGGACCGAGGGGTGTCTAACACCTTCCCCTCGGTCAACAAAATTCCTTAGTTAGAATCTCTGTTCGTGGATTAATTTTAGAGAGTTAAAATCATTTTGTAAAGAGTTTTCCAAAGGTTACTTGGCACACCGGATTATGCCAAGTGGAGACTCTGAGTTTTGAATAAAACGAATCCTTTTCGAAATAAATTTTCATTTTTTGTCACTTAATAAATAAAAACCCTTTCGAACCTTAAAACGAATCTTTTTGGAGTTGAAAAAAAGAGGTGTTATAGAAGGAAATGGGCTAATTTGGTCATCATGTCTACAATGACCCAAACATAATTATGTTGATGATAAGTTCGAGGAAAACCCATTATGAAGTCCATGTTTACTTTTTCCCACTTCCAAGTAGGAATAATGAACTCCTGCATACGACCAGTAGGATTCTGATGCTCTATATTAACCTGCTGATATGTAAAGCACTTAGCCACAAACTCTACAATGTCTCTCTTCTTCTCTCTCTACCACTAGATTTCCTGCAAGACGCGGTACATCTTTGTAGCCCCTGGATGAATAGAGTAGCATGCAGCATGTGCTTCTGCAAGAATTCAATGCCTTAAGTCATCTATACCAGGAACACAGAGACGACTCTGACAACACAAAACACCATCTCCCCTTTAAGAGAAAACCTCTAATTTTTTATCCTTGATTCACTCTTTCAACTACAATGCTGGGATCTCTATCATGCTTTTCATTCAAAACACCATCTCCCCGTTGGAAACTAGAGGTGATTCTGAAGTACTCTGAACCCATATATAACCCTTTTCTATATCGACTAAGTGAACTCCTAGTCTTGTAAGCTGATGGACTTCCTGAGCTAAATTCTTCTTACAATCCTCAACATGAGAAACACTACCCATGGATAGTCTACTGAGAGTGTCAGCCACTACATTGTCCTTGTCCAGATGATAAAGGACACTCATGTCATAATCTTTCAAAAGCTCTAACCACCTTCTCTGACGAAGATTCAGATCTTTCTATGAAAACACATACTGAAGAGTTTTATTATTAGTTAACACATATATATGGACACCGTATAGATAATGCCTCCAAATCTTCAAAGGGAAAGACTACGGCTACTTACTCAAGATCATGAGTAGGATAATTCCTCTCAATGGTCTTAATCTATCTGGAGGCATAGGCTATGACCTTACCATGATGCAAGAGGACACAACCCAAACCTACTCTGGATGCATCCCAATATACTACGAAACCATCTATAAGAGCTAATACTAGAGCTGAGGTGAGTTGAGTCTTCATCTCCTGAAATCTCTTCTCGCAAAAATCTGACAACTGAAACTAGTCTTTCTTCTAAGTCAGTCTAGACATAGGGGATGCAATAGAAGAAAATTCATCAACAAACCATCTGTAATAGTTAGCCAAACCTAAAATACTCCTAAAATCTGATGGAGTGATATGGCGAGGCCAGTTTCTTACTGCTTCAGTCTTTTGAGGATCTACTCTAATGCCATCACCGAAAATAATGTGACCAAGGAATGCTACTGACCTTAGCTAAAACTTGCACTTACTGAATTTGGCAAATAGTTGATGATCTATGAGAGTCTGAAGTACTATCCTGAGATGATCTATATGATCATGCTCATTGTAGGAATAGGCCAAAATATCATCTATGAAGACTATGAAAAACATGTCCATGTACTTCTTGAATACACAGTTCATCAAGTCCATAAAAGCTGTTGGGGCATGCGTGAGACCAAAGGACATAACTAAGAATTCAAAATGACCATACTGAGTATGGAAAGCTATTTTTGGAATGTCACATTCTCTAACTCCGAGCTGATAATAGCCGGATCTGCGATCTATCTTAGAGAAATAACTGGCACCCTAAAGTTGGTGAAACAAGTCATTGATTCTGGGAAGAGGATACTTGTTCTTGACCTTAACTTTATTAAGCTTATGGTAATCAATGCACATTCTTAGAGAACCATCTTTCTTATGCACGAATAAGACTGGTGCGCCCTACGGGGAAATTCTGGACCTGATGAATCCCTTATCTAGGAGATCCTTCAACCATTTTTTCAGTTCTCTGAGTTCTGCTGGTGCCATTTTGTATGGCAGAATAGATATAGGCTGAGTATCTGGAATAAGATCAATGTCGAAGTGTACTTCCTTTTTGGGAGGAATTCCCGGAAGATTTTTGGGAAAGGCATCTAATTATTTACCTGCAACTGGAAATAATTCAAGGCTGGAGTTTCGGATCTAGTGTCCTTAACTCGAACAAGATGACAGAAACATCCTTTAAGTATAATTTTTCGTTCTCGAAGGTAGGAAACAAGATGACCTCTGAAATCTGATGTACTACCCTTCCACTCAAGGATGGGTTCATTTGGAAACTGAAATTGGACTATTCTGTTTCTATAGTTGACTATGGCATAGTAGGAATAAAGCTAATCCATGTTGAGAATGACATCAAAATCAATAATCTCTAATTCAACTAAGTCCGCTGAAGTGACTTTCTGAAATATTATAACTGGGCAATTCCTTTATACCCATCGGGCTATGATGGTTTTACCCACTAGTGTAGAGACTGAAAATGGGCTCTGCTAGAATTTAGGGACTCTTTGGAGAATCTCCTGGATATATCAAAGTGTAAACATGTACATGAAATAACTTTAATGTACCGGTAACTACATCTAGAGAATTTTCCTGATCTTGTAGGGACTGAAAAGCTTAGAGACAATTTAAGTGTTGCTCACTAGTAACACTGGTGCTGGCACTCTGTTGATTCATGCGATTGGACTAAGCCTAGAAGCAAAAATGACTCTGATAACTTAACTGAGAGCAGTCTTTCACTTGGTGGCCTGGCTTGCCAAAGCCAAAACAGACATTGCTAGCAGCTCTACGAGCACCCTTGTAATTCTTACCACAAGTCTGACTAAGGGGATTAGTTCAAGCATTGCTAACACTATTTGGAGACTTAGAGCCTAGCGCTCTATCTCTGTTACTATCCCTAAACTTAGGAACTGGAGAACTAGCTAAAGAAGGGGATGGAACTGATGATATAGGATAAAACTGGGGAACGATTTCCTCCTTCTGATTTAGGCTGAGTGAAGTTGAAACAACCTCTCTTTGCTCTCTTATTATACGTCCCCCTCTGCTTAATCTTCTGCTTATCTATTTGCTGAGCATGAGTCATAAGCCTAGCTAAATTTATGTCACTATTTAGCATGGCAGATCTGCACTCATTTACCATGCTATCATTTACCCCTGAAGTACCATTACTCCTCTTGGTTCTACTGTCTGCAACCACATAAGGGGCATATCTGGCTAATTGAGTAAACTTAAGAGAATACTCTTTCACTATCATATTACCCTGCCTGAGGTTGACTAATTCTATCACCTTAGACTCTCTAAGATCTTATGGAAAGAATTTTTCTAAGAATTCAGTGGAAAACTCCTCCCAATCTATAGGACTAGTATCATCTAACCTTTTTGACTTCCACTATTTAAACCAAGTATGAACCACATTCTGTAACTGATACGCAGCTAGCTCAGCACTCTTAACAGTAGTCACCCCCATGATTTTTGTCACCTTCTAAACCTGATCAATAAATTGCTGAGGGTCCTCATCTACTTTAGACTCAAGAAAGGATGAACCATTCATTCAGGTGAAGTCCCAAATCTTAGTTGTGTCTAAATTGGACACTGGGTTGGCTGGAATGACTGTTAGCCATTTATTTTGAGTGATAACTGATTGAGGAGGATTAGTAAATGTGGCCTTGAACTCGACATGAGAAACATGATCGCCCAAAGGATCTACGGGCTGACGGGCTGACTAATTTCCATTTCTTCCTTTAGGAAGAATGTTTCTATAGAAGAAAGGGAGAATTATATTAGACTGAGAGATTTACTAGAGATTATACTCACTAGCACGACATGAATACCAAAAGAAGGGAAACTATTCCTAAAATATCTTATATCCTCCGGAACATAAATGTGGAGTGCAACACACCCATGCATAAGACTCTACAACATACAACTTTCAGACTTCCTAGGATACTATTGAACCTTAGGATATGATACCAAGTTTATAACGCCCCAAATCTGATACCCGAAATGCTACATGGTTCTCATGACCCCGATGGACCACAAGCTAACCCATGACTGATATTTGTACCCGTATACTACATAAAATACTTAATAATATGGAAACATGAATTGCAAGGCCATATGACTCAATACTGAACATTATTTGAATGATAACACATCTGTGTGAGGTGGTATAATACCCAAAACAAAACTGAACATACTAAAGACTAAAAATTGATAGTCTAGAAAGCCTCTAACTGACTGAACTATCAGAGTAAGGAGTTGATAGGACATCTCCCCAACTAAATCCCACTAGTAAAACTGATTAATGAGATAATAGGGAAATAATCATGTCCTCAAAAGATGAGGATTCACTTCTAACTCTGTTTGTAGATATCTAGAATCTACTGTTGCTCTGGAGCTCGTGTCTCTAAACCTATGGTATAAGACACTAAATCATAAATGCATCAGTACTTTGAATGTATTGGTATGCATGTGATGTAGGCTTAATACATGGGGTTCATATGCATGAACAATAATAATAATTGACTAACTATCATGAGCGGGAGAATACACGCATGAGACATAACAAATAAAACTAATACTATGGTAACATGATTACTGAATCTGAATATAACTAATAACATGAGTGACTATATCTGATAGTCCTGGATCTGATGGAACTATCTGAGTTTTGTACTGTATCTGAGTTTACTATATCTGACAGTCCTGAAATCTGAAGAACTATCTGGTTTCTATTACTAAGATTTATTGACTGTGTCTGACAGTCCTAATTCTGTAACACAAAACTGTGGGAAGTAGTTATCTAACTAATATGCCCTAAATATGCCAATATAGATGAGTTGGGGTCCAATCTGTAACCTGAATTAGAAGGGTGTCAATACCACGCCACTGGTAAGGATAAGTTGTGGGCGACCTTCAGCTGATAGTGTCCCAAAAATAGAATGGTGGGGGCCTTATCTGATAGTGCTTATTCATCTCATCAACCATCATCGAACAGTGTTGATGTTACAACCTATGCTGGCTACATAGTTCTAGAATACAACGATGACTTTTAAAAATCATAACCTGATCTGATAGTGTGTGTTCACATTCTTGGGTTCACTCGATGCTAATTCTTACTCCCATTTGAATAGACTCTGAACATGATAAATTGAATTGAACATGGGATGAGTTACAGAATTCCATTGACTAATGGAATACTACTGATATCTGACAACTGATCAAGTTTATGAGATCATAGAGATTTCCTGAGTTGTAAGACTGTCTGAAGTCTAAGGATACATAGCTTGACTGAGAGTATCGTGAAAACATGACATAGCTCTAGGCACATAGCAAATGTTTTGGGTACGAGTACCCCTAGGACTCGATGGAAGGAAACGGACCAAGCATAACTTACTTGAACATATAATTAACATCATAATCCATAATATGTTTATAAAAACATTTCATCAAAATATGTGATAGGTATAACTTGTACATACATGGGGATTTCATGATATCATGCTAGTTAAGCACTTTTCCTTTATCTAGGCATTTAATAAACATATTGTAGGCATGGTACATGTGAACATTATTGTACAATAATTAAGCATCATCGGTTAGTTCTAATTTCATCATTCAAGGGTTTAGTCATAGGTTTGCATTAATCTATATCAATAATAATTTAACCCACATAGGATTTATCACCCAACAATGAGTAGAATTCAATTTCTCATTATCCACATGAACAAGAGCAGTCCAATCATAAAATTCATAAGAAAATCCATAAAATTAAATTTAGTAAAGGGATTATTGGGCTTCATGGATGAAAGGAATCTATGAATAAACACTATGCATACCTTAGTAAGAGAGGTAAGGATACTTGTTATGCATGTCTGCCTCTACTTCCCAAGTAGCTCCCTCGCCAGACTAATATCGCCAAAGTAACTTAACTAGAGGGGCTTTTTTGTTCCTCTACCTACGAGTCTGATAGTCTAAGATTTGGACTTGAATCTCTTAATAAGAGAGAGTGTTCTAAATATCAATGCTCTGAATAGGGACTACAACTAATGGGTCACCTATGCACTTCTTGATCAAAGTGACATGAAAGATAGAATGAACTGAGGCTAGCTATGAAGGCAATTCGAGCTCATACGCCACCTTGCTGAATTGATTGAGAATCTTGAAAGAACCAACATATTGGGAACTGAGCTTCCCTTTCTTGCCAAGCCGCTTTATTACCTTAATGGGAGAGATCTTTAGAAAGACATAGTCACTAATCTTGAACTCGAGATGTTTTCAACAAACATTTGCATAAGCTTCTGTTGGATCTGGACAGCCCAGAGTCTTTCTCTTATTAATTGGACATTTTATAAGGCATTGAATACCAAGTCAGGCCCTATAACTGAGGCCTCACTAACTTCGAACCAACTAATTGGAGATCTATATCTCCTATCGTAGAGAGCTTTGAATGTAGCCATCTAAATACTGGATTGATAGTTGTTATTGTATGCAAACTCAATCAAAGGTAAGTGGTCTTCCCAACTTATTTTAAAATTGATTGCACAGACCCTTTGCATATCTTCTAGAGTTTGAATGGTCCTTTCTGTTTGACCATCTGTCTAAGAATGGAAGGCTGTACTAAGATAAACTTGGGTACCAAGGCCCTTTTAGAACACTTTCCATAAATGAGAGGTGAACTGGGTACCTCTATCTGAGATAATAGATAGTGGAACACCGTGTAATGTTACAAAATCCCTGATGTATAGTTTGGCATAATCCTCGGTAGAATAAGAGGCATGGACTAGAAGGAAATGGGCTGATTTGGTCATCCTATCTATAAAGACCTAAACAGAATCATGCTGATGATGAGTTCAAGGCAAACCCATCCCTTGGATTAGGTGACAGCATTTAATATAGCCTATCAGGAGGCTGGCAACTTATCACAAATGTTGTCAGCTCCTTCTTCAATTTTGACTCCTCCTATTTAAGGCTGACGATAAACTAGACAACTTATCAGCTTTGTGACATCTTATCACAAAATATAGTCAAGGCTTTGCTTTGGTTTGCCTTGGCTGCCTTAAGCTGATGACATTCTTGACAACTTATCAGAAGCTTGACGACGTATTATAAAATATTGTCACAGTTTCCACTTTAGGCCAATTCTCTATCTACTGCTGATGACAAACTTGATAGCTTATCACAGGGATGACGACTTATCACAAATGTCGTCAGCCGCACTTGTCTTCAAATTTCTTCAGATTACAACTTCTTTGCATCCATTCTTTTTTTTCTCTATCATATTGGCTTAAACTACAAAATCAAACATAAACCAATCAAAAACAACAAAATTTGCGTAAGACTTTGCAATTATTCTCAGTTAAAAGCCTCAAATCTATTAGCATTAGCTCACATATCAACAATAATTAAAAATAATGGTTCAATTCTAATTTCATCATTCAAGGGTTTAGTCACAGGTTTGCATGAATCTATATCTATAATAATTTAACCCACATATGATTTATCACCCAATAAGGAGTAGAATTCAATTTCTCATTATCCATATGAACTAGAGTAGCCCAATCATGAAATTCATAAGAAAATCCATAAACTTGAATTTAGAAAAGGGATTCTTGGGCTTCATGGATGAAAGGAGTCCATGAATGAACACTATGCTTACCTTAGTTTGTGATTTTGTAAATATTGACGGTGAAACATTATTGTAATTGGATCTTCTACGAAAACCCTAGCTTGTTCTTGAGAGGTTTTTGAGATAAGAGAGAGTATTTTGGGTGAAAAGTGGCTGAATCATATGTTAAAGGGCTTAAATAGGAGTAGGAAGTTGACCCTTTTAACCCTGGATGTGTCATTTAATTTCAGTAAAATTATTCCGAAATGAACCCCTGGTATGACGCGCCACTATCATGTCGTGTCACTGGATTTTGACAATTGGGAAACTACGGGATGGTGCGACGTGGAGCCATCACGTTGCCACTTTCTTTGTGACCTGGAACTTTGGCGCAACGTGGGGGATATCGCGCTGAGACACTGGAAAATGGACAATTCAGAATTTAGGCCTTGGTGTGATGTGCCATAATCGAAAATTCCTACTAGAATAAGCCAAATGTCATTTCCTCTTTTGGCGTGGCACGCCACTAACTAATGTAGCGTTGTTTTATGATAGAAACTTGAAATAGTGTAACTTCTGACCAGGTTATCGAATTTGGGAAAATCTTATATCAATGGAAAGATTATTGAATTACCCATATGACAAAAATTGATAATCTTGAAAATTCCTTATGGAATAACCATCATTCAATTTAGAAGCTAATACTAGATATTCTTGAGATGAAATTATCTAGGAAAAAGTATGGGGTATTACATATGGGTAGTGATCAATCTTTAAAAGGTTTATCTTTAGGCTGGTCTAGACATTGTAGTTATTTTAGGTTAGCCAATTCTATTGCTTTTTGTTCTTCTTATGTTTCTTTTCTTACTTGTGGATAGTTGGTCATTATTCATGAGATTTCCCTAGTCGTGGAGATATAGTTATTTTAGCTAAGGGTGCTACTACAATTAAAGTAGTTCATCCCTTGGGTAGAGGTAGTTCTCAAAGTTGGTAGGGGGGGTTACTAGGGTGCTCGAGAAGGTTCTCATAAAGAAAAGATAGAAGGTCATTCAGTTGTTTAGCAAAGTGGTGGGAATGATTAGTTATATGCAATACCTATAAGACTCAAGGTTGAGACTCTAAATAATATAGTGATACGTATGATTTTTGTATGTCCCAAGTCGGCTATTGCTTTACTCAATTTGGGATCCACTTATTCATATATATATATATATATGCTTATTTTGCACCACAGTTGAAGTTTAATGATAATTGATTATGTGTTCCTTTGTATGTATCTACTCTATTGGGTAAATCTTTAGAAGTGGATTAAGTATTCAGATTATGTGTTGTGACAGTTAGTAATATTGACACTTGAGCTGATCTAATTATTTTGGATATGCTGGACTTTGATGTGATTTTGGTCATAGACTAGTTATCCCACGAGCATTTGGTCATGGATTATTTTTGCAAAATGATTACCTTAGTAATGCTAGACCTATACCCATTTATATGGTAGGGAGTGGTTAGCCATAAGCGAATGGGGATTATCTCTTATGTTTGTTCTAGGAGATTTATTTTAAGGGGTTGTAAGTCTTATCTTGTTATTTTTGTGATAATCATTTGGTGAGCCCATTGATTAACTCTGTGTTTGTTATTTGTGAGTTACCGATGTGTTCCTAACGTACCTGTAACCCCCATCTGTGAGATCAAGTTTGCTGTTGACCTCGAGCCTGACACCTAACCTATTTCTATGAAACCTTTCCGTATGGCTCTAACAAAGCTGAAAGAGCTAAATTCTCAAATTCAGGATCATTTTTGAAAGGGTTTTATTAGGTCGAGTTTTTCCCTATGGGGAGCCATTGTATTCTTTATAAAGAAGAAGGATTGTTCTATAAATATGTGCATTGATTATAGAGAGCTTAATAATGTAACAGTGAAGAACCATTATCTATGCCTTACATTAATTATTTATTAGACTAGCATCAGGGTGTCACGAGGTTGTATAAGATTTATTTGAGGTATGGTTACAATCAATTGAGGATTTGGGCTAAGGATTTCCCAAAGACCACTTTTAGGTATCGTTATGGTCACTATAAGTTCTTGGTGATGTCCTTTTGGTTGACTATGCCCCAACAACATTTGTGGATTTAATAAATCAATTATTCATTCCTTATTTAGACTCCTTTATGATTGTATTCATTGATGACATCCTTGTGTATTCGAGGAGTAGTGAGGATCATGCATAATATTTGTGGATCGTGCTCTAGACTTTGACAGATAATTTGTTTTTCACCAAGTTCTATAAATGTGAGTTTTTTCTTGAGTCAGTGACATTCCTTGGCTATGTGGTATCTATGGATGGTATTATGGTAGACCCAACCAAGATAGAGGTCATTCATTTTTGGGCTTGACGTACTTCTCCGTTTGAGTTCCATAGCTTTATTGGTTTGGCCAACTATTATAGACACTTCATTGAGGGCTTAGCTACTATTTTATCCTCTATGATAAGATTGACTAAGAAAGCGGTTCCATTGTGATGGTTCGATGAGTATGAGTCGATCTCTGGAGATCTCGAGGATTTCCTTATCTTAGATCCTATGTTAGCTCTTCCTATTTAGGGTGATAGATTCATCATGCTCTGTAATGCTTCTAATGTTGGTCTTAGTTTTGTATTGATATAGCAAGGTCATGTTATTGCTTATGCTTCAAGATAGCTTAAGTGAACTTGTAAATAAACCAGTCATTATTTTGAGTTGGTGGCGTAAGTTTTCATACTTAAGATTTTGAGGCATTATTTGTATGGGGTGTATAGTGAGAGTCTTACCAACCATCGTAACATTAAACATCTTATAACCCAGTGAGAGCTTAATGCTCAACAATATAGATTGATGGAGTGTCTTAAGGACTTTTATTTCTATATTGTATCATTTTGGTAAGGAAAATATTATCGCTAATGCCTTGAGTCACTAGGCAGTGAATATGGGTATCTTGGCCTACATTTAATTTTCTTAAAGGCCTTTTCCATGGGATATTCAGTTCTTAGCAAATTTAATGGCTCGCCTTAGTATTTCAAATCCTATATGGATTTTGGCTAGTGTGGATACGAAGTGTTCACTATTTGAATAAGTTTGTTCTCTTCAGTATAAGGATGGAAAGCCTTGCTCCTTTTATGATTAGGTATTGAGTTAGGAGTCCAATAGGCACACTACTGATTAGAAGGGTACTTTAAGGTTTTATGGTCATATTTATGTTCCTCATATTGGTGATTTCATTCAGTCAATTTTGTATGAGGATCACAACTCTAGGTACTCCATTTATCTCGGTACAACAAAGATGTATAGACATTAAGGTAGCACTATTGGTGGAGTAGCATAAAGAGAGATATGGTCAACTTTGTAGCTCATTTCCTACGTTTTCATCACGTAAAGGCTGAGCATCAGTGTCCTAGTGGTTTGACTAAGACGTTCCCTATTCCATAGTAGAAATAGGAGCAAATTCTATGGACGTAATTAGTGGTTTATCTCGTACCTCCTATGGTTCCATGGTATTTAGTTTATTGCAAATCGTTTGACCAAGTCATCATATTTTATTCTTATTTGGAGGAACTTTAGTACTAATTGATTATACCATATCTATGTGTAGGAGATAGTTCATTGGCATAGGATGTCTATTTCTATCATTTTAGATTTTGGATTTATGTTTACTTTGAGGTTTTAGAGAGAATTTTAGGAGGAGTTGGGTACTCTAGAGGATTTGAGTACATCTTTTCACCCACAAAATGGTAGTCGATCTGAGCAGACTGTTTAGGTACTTAAGGATATGCTCTGAGCTCGAATTATGGATATTGGAGACCAATGGGAACAACTCTAATACTTGACAAAGTTCACGTACAACAACAGTTATTATTCTAGTATTAAAATTATTCCTTTTGAATCTTTTAATTGTAGGAGATGTCATTCATTGATCAGATGGTTTTAGGCTTTCGAGGAGAGGCCCTGTGGTATGAATTTTCCTCCGAACTCATTGGGTAGAATCAAGTTTATTATGGAAAAGCTAAGAGTATCCCAGAATAAGAAAATAGTCTACGCAAATCAGAGGCTTTATGCTTTGAGATTTTGAGATGCAATCATATATTTGAATGTGTAATACCCATGAAGGGTGTGATGTGATTTGGGAGCAAGTTTAATATCACTGCGCTCTATATTGGTCCTTTTGAGATTCTCTGTGCAAGTGGTGAGGTAGCTTATAAGTTAACTTTACCTTTGGATTTTTCTGTTATTCATCTAATTTTCTATGTCTTTATATTATGGTGGTATGGCCTTGATCTATCCTATATACTTAGATGGGGCTTAGTCCAGTTAGATGGGAAATTCACATTTGTAGAGGAGCATGTGCTTATTTTAGCTGGTAAAGTAAGGCGGTTCCGTACTTGGGAGAGTCTTATAGTTAAGGTTCAGTGGAGGCTTTGCCTAGTGGAAGAGGCTACCTAGGAGATCAAGAGCAAGATACGGGCCAAATACCCCTACATATACAAGTCATTAGATATTTTCTCATCTTTAAATTTTGGGGAAGAATATTTCTTTAGTAGTGGATAATGTTAAGATCCTTCAAGTTATTTTTAATACTTCTGCTTATTTTCATTTTTAGAGCTTTTCCATAGCTTCCTTAAGTCATTATGACTTGCTAGCACTAATATCTCATTACCAGCTAGTTCATTTAGTTTTAGAGTCAGTTATTTATTTAGAAGTCTTCGCTATTCCAAATTGCAACTGGGTGAAAACATCAATATAACGATCGCAGATGCAAATTCTGACTGATCCGGCAGCTCTAGAATATTGATTTAATGTAACATAGATCTTTTGTTTGGGTCCCAATATGACTGAACTCATTTCAACCTTTTTGTCGGAAAGTTGAAAATGGGAAGTTTAACTGTGGGACCCCATTTGATTAAAACAACCTCGGATATAAAATCCAAATTCACCAATCCGTTTAAAATGTCAAATTTAGTGTGGTTACATACTTCATATATCATTATTTGATTTTGAATGAATCCCGAAGCATTGGCCGGAGTATGGAATAAATTCTAAGTTTTGGTGGTTACTTAATTCTAAGAGAGAATATTACGATTGCACAAGCATTAATGGTGATTGCCATACCGGGATCATGGTCCATGGATGGCGATCGTTAAAGGATTGAACCTTGGAGATTTTAAATGCTTGAATTATAGGCTTGAGCCTTGGAGAATTGGACTTCACGACTTAAGGCTAACATGAGGATTCCTTAGTTACTCTAGTTGTATGTGAGTGACCTTATCACTAATATTATGGGTAAGTTAACCCTAGTTCTTACATTAATGAAAGAGCCTTAGATATTATGGTTTAATTAGATTTAATGTTTGGGGAAGACTCTTACTTTAGGTCTATTATTGGATTGCTATGCATCTAAGAATTTATTTAGAAACCTTAGTCGTCTCCGAAGTAGAAGTTGGGCTTAGAATATTTGTAGGGAATTAGAAGGGGGTTCTTGACCTACCTTAATCTTGGATTGATGTAGCTCTCTTTAAGACCTTAGACGGCCACCAAATGCCGAGGAAATGATCCCTTGAAAACATGTTTGCTAATTTGAGTAATTATATTATGGTAAAGGCATTAGAAGTGATGTATATGGTTTGTTGACTAAATTTCCGTAAATACTAGGAATAACTATGGTTTATACTATCAATTAAGACCATGTCTATGTTATCATGTGTTGTATTAAATAAGATATTATTTTGGACTTTGGACAATGCTATTATTCATGTTGTACTCTTGTTTAGTAACCATGCATGAAAACCTCATATTGGTAATATTGTGAGTCATGTTACTAATGATCTAGGAAGCATGCTTATTAACTACATCAGAAGTTATGTGGCTAATTATGCTTGAAATACAATGATAATTATAAAACTCATATCACACACACACAAAAAAAACACATATATATAGAGATAAATTAACATGGAAGACGAATGTTGAGTATTGAAGGTATGCTCGTCTTTACTTTTCCTTTATGTTCTTTTACTTTATGCTTCATGGGACTTGTAATTTACTGTAGCCCTTATGGGGCTTGTCATAAATTTTAGCACTTGTGGGGCTTTTTCCTTAATATCGATATTAAATTATATATTGAGATAATATTTATACCCGATGAGGTCGAAGGAGTTTGTGATAATGATATTGCTACCCGACAAGGATAGAGGAGTTGTGATGATGATATTGATACCCGCCAAGGCCGGAGATGTTCTGACGATGTTATTGATGTCTTGTAAGGCCAGAGTGTTATGATGATGATATACTATGCAATGACAGAGGAAGATTGTTGATGTGCCTATATATACATCTACCTGTTCAAGTTCGACTAGCCCTATGAATGGCAATTGTATAATCATATGTGCATGTACTTGATTATATGTAATGTTGATGGATTGATAAAATTTGGATACCAGTTGTATCCCAGTAGTATTAATGTTTATAATGGTTTGTAGTTAATAATAAATGATAACTAAGGATTAGTGATGGATAGTGTTTAATTGACAATTAAAAACTAGTTGGTAAACAGAAACTAGTAAAAAATGAGGGTTCACTTAGTGTGTGATGTTATGATAATTGTTGGTTTGATAAGTGATTTTGGCTATTAAAATAGCTATATGGTGAATAGTTTCCTAGTAAATTATTATATCACATGATGTCTAAGAATCCAACGGGCTAGCTAATGATCCTTGCTTATCTAATAAGTAATGGATAATTGGTATTTATTATAAGTAGCTATTAATGGTAATTCTATGGAGCATTTTGATGTGGTCAATGTTGATGAAAAGTTAAGATTTAATAAAAATGACCGACTGATGATAAATGTGAAATTCAAGTGAATAATGATGAGAATTGGATTCAGTGTTGGTTAAGTTCCAATTATTATTATATCTCTTTGATGTACTCTCTCATAAATGGGATATAGTGATGAGCTCTATACTTTATGAACCACTTGGTGTATGGGCTCCAACTTGTTACTTATGTTTGCTTTTGTGTATGTCATGTGATACGTTATGGTTCCAAATTGTCTATTTCCTATTAATGATGATATTGGATGTGATGATGTCATTATTTCTTTATAATGATTCAGGTTTATTTCTATATTCTGGCATATTTATGTTACCTTGCATGATATCATACTTATATTATGATTTAGATCAGTTGGCCGAGATGATTCCTATAGAGTATATGTTGGTTTGGTATTCATACTACACTTCTGTACCTTTTTGGTGCAGATTCAAGTATTAGTTGTCATTGTTGATGGTCATTCGTGTGGTGACTGATTTTTGGAGAAAGGGTGAGCTCTTGAGTTTGAGTCACCTATTTCCCTTTATTTTTATTTTCAGTCTTTTGTTTTGAGTTAGATGATTAATTATACTAGACTTTGTGTTGTATTTGTACTATTAGATGATCTTGTACTGGCTCGACCAGGTTGTGGGATTGGTACCTGGCATTGACTATTTATTTTATCTAGAACACTTGTTATTTTTAAATTATATTTTTAAAATTTTGCCTATGTTGGGAATTTCCTACCATGTTAACCCATTGGGTTAGCTTCGGGTTATGGTTTGGCATAACTACTAGTTGGATTTAGTAGGTGCCATAATAACTCATAAATTACATCATGCTAAATTGGTATCAGAGCCTAGGTTTCATTGTTATTATTAGTACAAGAGCAAGTGTCTAATATAGTTCTGTGGATTAGAGCGATGACGTTTGTTCTTATCTTCGAGAGGCTATGGGTCATACTTAGGAGTTCTTTACTTATTTCCCTCATATAATCCAAAAAGGCTGAGTTGGTCCATAGAAGTATTTCCTAAACTTTTCTCTTTTGTAGGTGTCCAGGACACGTGCTATTGCTATATGAGATGAGGGTCCCAAGACCGAGCCTAGGGATCCTACTCCTGTTCGTGGATGAACTAGAGGTTTTGGAAAATTGTGTTATGTGTCCCCAACTATAGTCCTGGATAGACAACCTGACCTAGATCTTATTCCCGCTCTTGAGCCAAAGATTCTTCCACCCATCAAGCAATGGGGACAAGCCCAGATACTACTAGGGTTTATTTTTTCTTGAATGCTTAGAGATGCATTGGTTCAGCTGTTGGGTTTAGTTAGTAGTGCGTTGTCTGATAGTGGACAATCCACTTATCAGAGTGGTACTGAGGCTTTCAAAGTTGAGGTTCCTCTGGCACTGGTAGTTGCTCAGTGAGTAGTTGCTCAACTAGTGGTTTCATAGGCTACTATGTCTTCTGAGGAGTAAAAGATGTTTGGTAGATTTATGAGACTTGCTCCACCTAGGTTTTTTGGTGCTCAAGGTAAGGATGCATATAAGTTTCTGATTGATTGTGCGGATAGACTCCCGAATTTGAAGGATGCATATATGTTTCTAATTACTTATGAAGATAGGCATCGTAATTTAGGCCAAGTTGAGACTCGTGCTATTAATTAAGCCATAATTTTGTTTGTCTTGGTTTCTCTACATTGGTTGAGAGTTATATGGATTCTAGACTAGCTGGATCTTTTCCTTTGTCTTGGACAAAGTTCTTTGAGATATTCATTGTGAAGTACATGCCTCGTGGTGTTAGAGATCATTTTAGAGATAAGTGTTCATTGTTAGAGTAGGGTTCAATGACTTTTATAGTTCATGAGGCCCATTTTCATGAGTTTCCTAGGCATGCTACTTCTATATTGGACACTGAGTATGAGAGAGTTTACTGCTTTGTTAGATAGTTGAGACTTTCCATTTGTATCTCTAGTTATTGTTTAGTTTTTATAGGTATATCTTTTATTAAGGTATCAATTCACAGTCAGGTGATGGAGGAGATGCACCATGAGAGTTGCGAGGGGCGTGATAAGAGGACTGGGTTTTAGTGCATATTTAGTGGGAGCCGTCATAGATCTCAACATAGATATAGTAGTTCTCAGAGTAGGGATCCTCCGCTCCATCTTCTCAGTATTAGAGTCAGCCTAGTTGACCTATTCAGGCAGTGCTTTAGATTATTAATGTAGATCAGTCTAGTAACAGTGATCACCATGGTAAGGCTAGTGGTAAGTCTTTGAAAGATTCATCTTTGAGTTATTCTAGTCGTGGTGGTTACTCTATGTCAGCTGGATCTTTTGGAGTTATTTCTGCTTATGTTTCCTATTTTACTTATGGACTTCCTGTTCCCTATTTATGTGAGTGCCCTAGTCTTGGGGAAACTATTTTTTTTATCTCAGGGTGTTGCCCCTATATAAGTAATTCATCCCTCAGAAAGAGTTGGTTCTCATGGTTGTAGGGGTGGTTTCTAGGGTATTCGAGGAGGCTCTTAGGAAGGAAAGACAAGAGGTCAGTCAGGTGCCATGCCAGATGGCGGGCGTGGTCAGTTGTATGCAGTACCTACCAGGATTGAGGTAGAGACTTTGGATGTTATTGTACAAGTATGAGTTTCTAGTGCCGCTAGGGAACCCTTGTTTTATTTAATCCAGGATCCACTAATTCTTATATATCTACTTATTATGCACAGAAGTTGGAGTTGTCTTATGATTCTTTCTGTGCCATTTTGTGTATCTAGTTTTGTGGGTGATTCTTTAGTTGTGGATCAAGTATTCAAATCATGTGTTGTAACTGTTAGAGATGTCTATACCTATGTTGATCCTATTATTCTGGATATGGTGGATATTGATATGATTCTAGGCATAGACTGGTTATCCCATTATCATGCAGTCATGGACTATTTAACCAAGACCGTTACATTAGCCGTGCCTGGCATATCCCCAGTCGTATGGCAGGGAGAAGTTAGTTGTGAGCTGATGGAAATTATTTCTTATGTTTGTGCTAGAAGGATTATTTCGAGGGGTTATGAGTCTAATCTCATATATATTTGAAACACTATTAAGGAGAGTTCGACACTTAGATCTGTTCCCATTATTTGTAAGTTTCCTTATGTGTTCCCTACCAAACTGCCTAGTATTCCCACAGTCTGTGATATTGAGTTTGCTATTGACCTCAAGCCCGACACCCATCCTATTTCTATGGCACCTTACCATATGGCTCTAGCCGAGCTTAGAAAGATAAATTCTTAACTTTAGCATATTGTTGGTAAGGGTTTTATTAAACCGAGCGTGTTTCCTTATGTAGCTTCTGTATTGTTTTAAAGAAAAAAGGTGGCTCTATGTGTATGTGTATTGGTTATAGAAAGTTTAATAAGGTGACAGTGAAGACCCGTTATCCTATGCTTTTCATTGATGTTTATTTTTACTAGCATCAGATAGAGGTAATGTTTTCGAGGATTAATTCGAGATATGGATACAATTAGTTGAGGATTCGGGCTGATGGTATCCCAAAGGTATCTTTCAAGGAAGTTATGGTCACTATAGTAGGGATCACAATTGCGACTAACTGTACAGTCTTCAGGTAGTGCAATCGCACACTTCAGGGTCATGATAGCGACCCTCAAAAACCTGGACTTGGTATATAATGACCCTATTTTCCCAATTTTACTTATTCGCCACTTATTCTTTTAAGACCAAAAGCCCTAAATAGTTTGATATCTTAAAATTAAATATTGTGGTGATTGGGAAGCTAGATTAATGTTTATTTTCGTGATTATCATCTGATTGAAGGTAAGAATTCACCCTTTTCTTGGTGAAATTTCAATTATTTGCTCAAAACATGAAAAATATTAGGTCTTGATTTTAGCACCAATATTGCTTGGTTTTCACCTATTGTTGAGGGTAATGATTCATTTATCTTGTATGAATGTTTATTTGGTTTTGGTAACGCATTTTTCATACGTGGAACCCATATGGGATTTTGATGTCATTTTTTACCCAAAGCATAATGGTGCAATATTGGTATCGATATTCTCGTCTTAATGAGTAGAATGTATTTTTGATAGCTTAGCATCATGTCTTGGAAAGGAAAAGTGGTGGTTTAGTAGTTAATTGAGCTTTCTTCGGCGACAAGGTAAGATAGATTTATCCCTTGTTAGATTGAGCTATGTTGTAGTATTCTTATGATATCTTTTTGGATTACGAAAAGGTTTTAGGTGTTGGATTGATAAAATGCATGACATGGGGTTATTGGACGTTTAGGCTAATTTGAAACTTTAAGTTGAAACACTTAACTTGTTCCTTTTACAGTAGGTAAATTAGGCTTCATTTCTCATGCATGGCATGAGTATAACTTAGATTACTCAAGTTAGAGAAAAATGTATTAGTTGCTCATGTTTAGGGTATGTTTGGCCTTAGTTGCTTACACCTATGAAGGTTTCCTTAGTTTTCTATTGTACTAAGTAAAAGTATTTGGGAAGAATACCTACCTTAGGACTAATTGTAGCTTGTTATGCATCTAATAGTGGATTTATATACCTTAGCCTAGTCCGGGGTAGAATTTAACTTAGAATGTCTTTCAAGGATTAATAAGTGGGATTCTTGACCCACCTTAAGTCAAGAATCATTCCACATAAAACACAAAATAGTTACCCAACTAGTCTATGTGCCACAGGACATTAGCTCTAGGCATAACATGTGATCACTATATCTTGAGTAACACGACGCATAATAAAATTTTTACACAACATGCAATCTAAAATACCTATCAAACCTTTCCTTGAGATTTTTCCATACCTCACAAGCATTTGTTGCATACACAATACCACTGAGCAATTCAGCACTTACAGAACTCATCAACTATGAAAGGACCACTGCATTACATGTCTCCCATTGATCATGTAGCTTCTCTTTGTATATGTACCTACTACAAGACCCAGATACAAAACCATATTTTATGTTTCCCAATAGTGCAATCTTCATAGATCTACCCCAAACTCAATAATTTTCTGAACTAGTAAATTTGATAGGGATTAATGCAGTTCCTGCTACATCTGATGCACCCATGAACAAGGAATCACTAGGATCTATTTTAGGTGCCATATCTGACTTGTAAGCTACGACTAAAACAAAATATCACAGAAACCTTGGAATCTATAACTTGTACGCAGAGATTTATAGCTCACAAAATGGAGATCTAAACTCCTTTAGGCTAGGTCAAAAATAGAAAAACATAACAGGACACTCACAGTATTCGATTGTGGCTTCTTTAGATATACGATCGTCTTCTCTAATAACTTATTAAAATAGTTGCTACTCTATTCATATTCACATATAGTTACCATTGTAGCAGTTACCAAGCTCGAAGGAAAAGAAGGGAGAAAAGGAAGAAGAGTGAAAATGTTGAGCTAAGATAATTTTTGTGTCAAGAGTTAGATACAATGTGAACTAATTACATCTATTTATAAGCTCACATGAGTATCTAGAAGTTTCCTAACAGCTCACTAACAGCTCACCAACTAACTCACTTTTCTCTACAAGCAACAGCTAGCCACATTAAGATAAAAACAATGGAATAGTAACTGATATGCTAACTAACTAAATGCTCCAACTAACTGCTACAACTGTACAAATGTGATATTTTTCACAATAAGTTTTAACAATAATCTATTGCCAACCAACCAATCTACTAACAAATTTCCCAAAAATTCCTACCTTACTAAGTACCAAAAGGGTATAAGAACAAGAGAATTCATTCAGGAAAAGTGGTTTTGATGAAGAATGTAGCAGAGGAGGTGCTAAATTTTTTTAACTAATTACACGCATTTGGGTGGGAGATGATAGAAAATCCCACCCCTGCAAGTAACTTAGAACTACTTTTGGAGTTTGATGCTATACTCCCAAATATTTATTGGTCCCAAACTAATTCTAACATCCATATTTTAGAGGTAAATATTTCAATGGATTAGGCCATCATCAATGAATCTCTAGGGTTACCAAACCCCTAAAATAAAACTTTTAATGAGAAAAAGATAAAGCTAATCTATAATGGTGGGCACTTAATTTGGTTTTGCAGGGTGATGAAAATAAATTCTAACGGATCATAGCTAAAGGAATCAGGAGCACTCCTTTCTTGGCAGAGGCATGGAGGTGGTTGAACTTGGTATCCGAGAGAATTCGTTTATCAGGAAATGTCACCACATGACCTTTCTCCAAGCATTGGTGGGACATATACTATTGTTATTTAAGTGATGAATATGAGGATTTTGATTATAGATGGGTGGAATTTCTTCTACTCCAGGCCTGCAAGAGATCTTATTCTTTCATTTTTATTTACAGAGATGTACAAGCACGTTAATGTTCCAAAGAAGAGGGTGACCCCTTACAACAATATGATATGGCCTTCAACCCACTACATTTGAATAGTTCTCAAGAAAGTAGTAAGAAAGAGAGAATTATATACCAATATAGAGAGTACCAGGTCCTACACGGGTGAGATAGAAGGTCCCACCCATGGGATTTATGCTATATCTAGAATTAAATTTAGCTACCTAAAGGAAATCCTGCAGCATCAGTACGTAACTCCTTTCAGGGCGGCTCCCTATAGTTTATTAGCTCCCTGAAGACTCCATTCCTTGTAGTCTCCTCTATTTTAATCTTACAAAGATCTTCATAAGCATTTATACAAAGACAAATACCAGGGTGTGTCTCAAGAATTCATTCTTCCTCGAATATAGAAGACAATGAAGGTCATGTTCAAGTATGTTGCCCCAGACTAGAACAGTATGAAGCTAAGGACTTTAGACATATAGAATTTCTCCTTTCTGAGAGGAATGGAGTAAGAGGTCTCCGATGCTTTGAGACTACACATGATTAAGTCCTATAGCTAGTCTTAAAAGATTGGACACTCCCATTTCCCTTTATAAATTTTATAGTTAGTTGCCCTTATTTATGGTTAATATTTGGCAACTCTTTCCATTTTCCATAATTTTTATTATTTATTTTACCACTAACTATTTTTAACATAATCGTATCTTACTACTTACGCATGGTGAACTATCTATTTTCATACTCCACTAGAGCGGAACAAAGTTGTTGTAGCAAGATCACAATACTGTAAAATCTGTTACTATAGAAGTTGCTAAGTAGTGATAATGAACTCTATTTTTCCTTAACTCCTCCCAATATGATGCCATCCCAAAAACACTTTTATACTTTCACTAACTATTTTCTATTAATTTTAATTAAAGCTAGAACTACGGTACACTAGTTTCATTCCTGCTCACCATACATTTTCAAAATTTCACGCTTTCATCAACTCTAACACTTTACACTCAAAAATGTTTTTGTAAACATAACACTATCTTACTATTTCTTTTGGTAAACATAGTCAATTAGTTAATAAAGGAGTTGCTCTAATAAAATTCACAAAAAATCACAACATCCTCTTAATAAGAAAACCATAACAACATAAATGATACATCTAATATTTAATCAAACACATAAGCAATGTTAGAACACATGGCATATGCCTCCTATTAACCTTTTCCAATTAGAATAACCAATTATTAACCTTTCAAACACTATTGAGATACCAATTGGGACAAATAATCCTAATTTTGAATGTCAAGATACCAGTTAAAATCTATAAAATTTGACTCAAGTAATTGAGGAAACTCTAAAATTTTATGATAAAAGAGTATAAATAAGATTGACTCCTAGATGACCTGTAGATTTCCATAGGTTTGACGTGGAAAAAAACACACCAATCTATAGGATTCTACTTGACATTTACTCTTTTACTGGGAAAAGAGTAACCTGTTCTCTGGTACCACCTTATCACAATCCAAAATTTTGGGATTATGTGGGAACCACCCCTAGTTTACCATAGATAGGAGAAACCTTACATCCTAATGTTTAACAAAAGTGGAATACATCTCTAAAACTATAAGCATTAGTAAATAATTTAAAATTGTTTATATCTTGAATCAAAGTTTGGATGTAACATAACCTCAAATTTAAAACTAAAACACTATACAATAACGAGACCGACTTAATCTAACAACTTCCCATAACATGGTCTATGGACATATAAAAGCTCTAAATACAAGAATAACAAATTAGGACACAACCTTGATATAATAGTAAAATAAGAAAAAATATGGAAAATTAATCATAGTAGGAATACCGTAACTTTAAATAGACTACAACAAGGAGATAAAGTAAGTTTAGTATTAGTACAAAACATATGTGCTGGTAGATATCATATGTCAACCAGTTCTAGAAACATAGAAAAATATACATAAATGAAGACGGGATCATGGCTATATTTGCTTAACTACATTCTACACATTTCAACTCTCAATGCCACTAGACTAAAGTTGTTATTACTAAACCATGACCTACCTTGTTGACAAGTTTGTTGTGATGGAGAATGAAGATTCTCTCATTCAGTGTTTTCTATTTCTATTCCACTATGGTTTTCCTTTGAGAATTATGGGGAAACCACCCTCTAAAAGTTTGGTCTCCTTATACTTACCATTCTAAATTTGGGGTTCATAAGGGGGTTTTTTAAAAGGCAAAAATGACATATAAGACCATAGCAAAGGGAAAGAGTTGGAAAAACTCAGTGGGGCCTGACTGCCTTACTACTACTGTAGTGGGTGGAATGTTGTTGCAGCTGTATGACTGTAGTAGCAAATTTAATGTAGCAGTGAATGTTGGCATGTCTAGCCAAACTATAAATTTAGAATATTTATCTTTTAGGCCACGAATTTTCTACCATAAAGGTAAATTCTAATCAGCACCAAAGCACATTTTAGTAAAATTATAAGATATTGCCAACAAACACATCCACCATTAAATTTCCCAAAGATGCCTAACATACTAGGTACCAAGGGTGTATAAGAACAAGTGGGTTCATTCATGAAAAGGGGTTTGTGATCTATAATATAGCAGAGGAGATGACCTATTTTTCAACCAGTTACACACTTTTGGGTAGGTAATGCTAGCAAATCCCACCCCTACAAGTACCTTAGACCTAGTTTTATAGTTTTATTCTACACTCCCCACTATTTATTTGTCCCAAATAAATTCTAACATCGATATTTGAGGGTTAAGTTATAATACCCCACCCTTCTCCTAGTTTAAATTCTTCTCTAGAACATAAAAAATCTTTCTTCAAAGATGAATATATTTTATTACATGTGAAATTTTTAAGATTTTGACTCTTTATAATGTGGAAAATTAAATAAGCTTTCCATCAATACCAAATTATCCCAAATCCAACACTCGGGCGAAGAGTTAGCACCACTACTTTGGTGCATCGCGGAGTCAGCCAAAATGGTAATTGTCAAATTCCAGTGAGCCTCCATGATTCAATTGCATCGCGGTGTCTTTCAAGTTTGAAACCAAGGTGTTAATGCAATTTCCACCAGGTCGTGCCAAGGCTCAGTTTCCCAATTATCCAATTTTCAGTAAGTTGGCGTGATTATGGGGCGTCGCACCAGCATGTAAAATTGGGACTTTCAAATTCTATTTTTAAATTTAAGATACCAATTGGTAATTTCCTAAATCCCCAAATCAATCTATATAAGGGATTTATACGCTAAATAACGAGAATAGTTCTTTATTCATCAATTTTTTTCCAAATCAGAATATTTTCTCTCTTAAAGAAGTCAACAACCCTAGCCAAGAAATCATAAACAAGCCTAAGGATTTCTTCAAGAACCTTTAATAAAGAGTCTTCTAAGGTATGTTAGATATTGATTCTTGGGTTCCTTTCACCTAAGAATCTCAAGAATCCTTTTCAAATTTTTGAGGTTTATGTATTTATGAGATTTCATGATTTATGTGTATTAGAGTTCATGATTTTGTATTATTTTGACTACTAATTTTAAGAGTAGATTCTAGTATGTGATGAATTGTATGATGTTCATTATAAACCTCTTCAAGTTTCATGATATTGATGTATTCATGATGATTAAGTATAGAATCTGTGGTATAACCAAAGCATGCTCCCCATATGTTTGATAGAATGCTTAAGTAAAGATAATAGTGCCTATTTAGTATGTTAAACATGAAATCTTCAATTTTCTGATAACTAGTGCATGCCAAGTGTTTGTTGAAATGACTTAGTGAATATATTATGATAAGTTGCATGCATTCTTATCCATGTGTATTCCTTATTGAATAACTATGAAATATTAGTATACATTCCCTATACATTTTCATGTTTACGACATTCAAGTGATTGACGAGATATCGTATTGATTGTGTTGTGAATGAAAGTCCATGGCCATGATTATTCAAGAATGGTTATGTTTTACTTTTATGTTATCGTGTCCTGGGAGTATTTATAACTGACAAATTAGTTGCTGCCTAGAGCCAGTGTCAGTTGTCACGATAATCTCAGTCAAGCCATGATCCTTAGAACTCAGTCAGTTACAGAATTCAGTACTCTCATACAGTTACAGAACTTAAGAAATCTCAATAATGTAAGTATCATTAGCATTCCAACTTCATTTCAGTACTCAGCTTAAATCTTAGTAGTATTTAAGAATTCATTTTTAGACCTCAGTAGAGTTTAAGTAATCATTTTGAATTTACTATCATCCAATCAAATAACAAAATTCGGAAGTATTTTGGCAGATAATGGAATCAAGAAACTCAGTCTGATCAGTATAGTAAGATAATCAGTAATAGATTCATTTTATTCTAGTACAATCCAAGAATTAGTTTAGTGTCTTTTGGTAGGGAGTAGGAACTAGCACCGAGCGAGTACAGGGATGATGGCTTCCCAATTAGAGAGGCAAAGTCGTTAGTAATACACCCTAAACTCCAGAACTGCGTATCCAGTGCAGGACTAGGAATCACCTATTAGATTAAGGCTTGACTATCATATTGTCTTAGGCTTGACTTCCTATTTTGTGTCATCCGTTAGAAAGGCTTGACCATAGCAGAGGTCTATACCCGTGGCATGGTATTGATATCCATCCAACAGGGGTTACAGGTTGGACCGTACTATATTAGATTCAGGGCATATCAGTTAAGTATGAACTCCTAAAATTGTAGTTTCAGTATAAGTCTTCAGTGTAGAACTCAAAAATCAAGACTGTCAGATTCAGTCTAAGTAAAAGAATTCAGCTAAGGAGTCACCCGTTATACTAGGGTTGACTACCTCTCAGAGATCAACCATTCTATAGGCTTGATCTTAGATTTAAAAAATCATATTCATTATCAGTAGACTTGGAGATCACCCATTATATATAGGATTGATCTCAGATTCAGACAATCATATTCATTATCAGTAGACTCAGATATCACCCGTTATATAAGCTTGATCTCAGATTCAGACAATTATATTATTTATCAGTAGACTCAGAGGTCATCCATTATATAGGCTTGATCTCAGATTCAGACAATCATAGTCATTATCAGTAGACTCAGAGGTCACCCGTTATATAGGCTTTATTTAAGATTCAGACAATAATATTCATTATCAGTAGATTCAGAGGTCACCCATTATATAGGCTTGATCTCAAATTCAGTTTATCAAGTATCAGGCATCATTACCAGTAAACTTAAAGGTCACCCATTTTATAGGCTTGATCTTAGATATAATAAATCAGTATCAGTATTAGCAAGATTAGACATCAAACTCAATAGACTTAGTTATTTTGTCTCTCAGTATTAGTAGTGAGTTGAGATGTCAGTAAAGTAGTATCCGTGTATCAGTATTCACAGTCATGATGAGTTTAGTAATTGTTTGTGCATTCATGCATATGTCCTCATTCAGTACTCTCATGTTATTCTGTTAAGCTATGTTCATTAATATGACCTTGCATTTAGCCTTACCTCATCTAGCATACTAGTACATTCAAAGTACTGACGCATACTTTGTTGTTGTGATATGGTGTCTTATACCATAGGTTCAGAAGCACGAGATCCAGACCACCCTTAGTAGTCCAGACTCAGTCAGCAGCAGTAGACGTAGCAGTGAGTCATTATTCAAGGATGATCCCTATTTTACTATTGCATTAAACTCGATTTATTTTTAGTAGACGGAGTTAGTTGGGGACATGTCCCATCAACTCCACAGTTTAGATAGTTAGAGACTTTTCAGACAGATGTATCAATATTCAGTTTTTATCTTTTGAGTATTTTAGATATTTTAAACCTTATGGTAAGTTTCTACCAGTTTTCCGCATTTATTATATTGTATTATGCAATTCTTAGGTACAGATATCAATAGAGGGTTAGCTTGTGGTCCTTCAAGATTATGAGCACTGTGTGGCATCTCGATTCCAGAAAATTAGGGCATTACATAAATATTTTAATGGATGTGGTCACCATCAATGAATCTCTAGGGATACCAAATGCCTAAAATACAACTTTTGATGGGAAAAAGGATAAAGATAATCGAAAATTGTTAGCATTTAATGTAAAGTTCGAGGTTAAGGAGTATAAATTCTAATGGACCAAACCCAGAGGATTCGTCCTTCTAGCAATGTCACTATGTGAGCATTTTCTAAGAATTAGTATGGTCTTATGCTAATGACTGTTTGGTAATGAAAGTGGGGATTTGATTATAGATTAGTGGAATTTCTTCTAGGTTGGTGTGCCAAAGAAGGGGTGACCCATTCAATGAATATGACAAAGACTTGAGCCCACTAAATATTAACAGTTCACTAGAAAGGATCAAGAAGTAGGGAAATATAGTGACTAAGGGATAGAGTAACAGGCCTTATAAGGGTGAGATAAAAATGGCCCACCTAATGGATTTATGTTGTAGGTGGAGTCCTATTTAGCTTCTATAATAGAAATCATGTATCATTATTACATACTTTATTTAAGGGCATCTCTCTCTACATTAGTGGCTCCCATAATACTCTAGTCCTTCTAATCTACTTCAGATTAGATTTGCATAAACCTCGATAAGAATTTAGACAAAAATAAGAAGAAGAGCGCCTTTCAGCAATGCATGGTTGCCCAAATATAGAAAACCAAGTGTGTCATGTTCAAGTGTGTTTCCCCAGACAGAAAAAGGCATAAGATAAGGATTTTATACGTGTAGGAATTATCCTTTCTTTGTAGAATGGAGGAAGAGGGATCTATGCTTTGATCCTACATAATAATACGTCCTATAGCTGTTTTTCAAGGCATATATACTCCTTTTTCCCATTATAGATTTTATGTTTGGTTGCACTTGTTTAGGGTAGGTATTTGACAGTTCTTTCTTTTTTCCATAATTTTGAATATTTTATTTTACCATAAAAAAATTTTAACATGCTCATAATAAAATACCTAGGGTTTGGATCCTTAGAAAATTTCCCAAGTTGTGAGGTTCTGGGTTTTATACGGATTGATCATACCATTCGTATGCTAGGGTTCAACTAGTACCCTCTCATTTTGTATAGAGATCAGTGTAGGTTAATAACATACTGTCTAAGATATAGTTTATCCCATCCCAAGTTTTGTGATAGGGTATGGGTCATGTACAACATAGTCGTATGAAGTGTTTGTCTTGATCTAGTGGTCACTAACTTGTGTACGGGTTTCTTTGTACCACTTGTATCTTTGGGTATTAGTCATGCATGTATAGTAATATGTTAGGTAGATTAGGGGTACATGGTAAAGCCTAGGGTATGAGTTAGGGTACCATGCATACCCTAAGGTATGTTTTAGACATAGAGTTGTACCCTCCTAAGAGTACATTTTTAGCTTTTACGTTGAGAAATTTATGGACAATTCCCACCCCAAAATACATATGTCCCCTTACTATATAACATGTTATATACCCTTATGACATATTTTGAAAGATAAAAACTCACCAAGAACACTCCTAAATCCTTTCTAAAACTTATTCAATAAAAATTGGGGTTAGAATTTATCAAATAAGCAATCTAGAGATTTAAAGACCAAGAATCATTTCATGAATCATCTTGTAAAAGGAATCTGAATCTTTCCCTATTATTATTTATCAAATATCATGTTATTTAAAAAAAATTTATGAATTGTTACTGGTTATTTATGAGACAAATATTGAGAGTTTTGATGTAAGGTAATGGGTAATGTTTTCTCTTGTTTAAAGTTATGATTATTCATGATTTTTGTAATGGTTAGCACATATGGGTTCTTATTGATTTTGGTTAAATAAATAGGTTAAGAGTAACCCTAATATTAGTGGTTTTAACTTGGTTTTTGGTCATGGTAGGAGTATGTCCTCAAGGTGTTAGGGAAATATCTACTTGAAATAACAAGTCCATATTGATGGTAAATTGAACTAAGGTAATGGATTAATAAGTAAGAATTATTTGTAAAAGATCATGTAAAGGCCTTGTTGGCCATGCAATGAGTTAAATAGTGCCCTTGGTGTTTTGATTGGTTAAAAAGGGGTTACAGTCCCTAATATGAAATTGAATTGTGTTGGAACTTAAGCTTGGTGTAAGAGTGCCACTGAATGATTTGATAAAGGTCGTGATGACCATAATTTAACTTGAATGCTATTTGAAACTAATGTATTGGCCTATTAAAGTGATTCATAGATATATGATTCATGGATATCTTGTGGTTATGTATGATTTTAAATTATTGCCTTAATGGCTTAAAATAGTTGAATGGGTTATAATCTCTAAATGTAAATGGTGTGGTGTTAATGCATGGACGAAGGGTTAGGTCCTAATATTGACTATTAATGAGTGCAATGGCTTTTGGTTTAGGTCCACTTGTGTAACAAAATTGCTTTTGGTTAGAGTAAACTTACATAATGAAAAGGGCTTATGGTTAGAGTCCAGATGTCTTATGAAATGGCTTATGGTTAGAGTCCACTTGGCTAATAAAAAGGTTTGTGGTTAGAGTCTACTTGCTTAATAATATGGCTTGATTTTAGAGTCCTCTTGCTTGATATCAAGTAAGTGGTGAAAGGTTAGTGTCCTTCAATTCATGGTTCATGTTTGAGTGCTTTAAAATGCATGAGAAGGCCTTGTTATCTTTTCACAATTGATGTACCCGTATGTATTTACATATCTGTGTGTAAATGTGGCGTCTTATGTTTCTTTACTTGGTTATTGAATAATGACACTATTTTATCTTTTCCCTTGAGTTACAGGCTAGCACTCCAATTGCTTATCATCTCTAGATATTATGTCCCCATACGACACAGGGGCCAAAGCATCTTCTTCTCTTCCTACTTAGTGATTAGGTGTCTGGGCGGTTCAAGTGTTAACATCGAAGTAATAAGCTTCTATCGTTCAGAAGGTACACATTTTATAGGCCTCTTAGATTATTTTATAGACTTATTTTGGATTCAGTTTAGGCTATTATTAGGGCTTGTCCCGACATATTATTGAATCTAAAACTATAGAGGCTTGCGGATGACTATGGACTTTGGTAGATTGGATGTTGCATATTGATATTAATAAATGGCTAGACTTTCTTGAATTATAATTATTAGTCTTATTTTTTCTATCGTATTATATGATTGGAGTTCATCCAATCATTGTAGGTTGGTATAATGGTTAGGTTGGTTAAATAGGGAGATATCTGGTCCTCGGTGGGCTTGAGATGCCCATATGATAAGGCCCATTTTTTGGTCGTGTAAAGTTAGTATAAAAGCCTAGGTTAATGGTCAGTTGGGTATCTATAAAGCCATGTCAAGTAGAGTCTCTTTTATAGGAGTGTAGTGTGACATTCTTTTAAAAGAGAGGCTACAAGGCCTTTAGGAATGTTTCACTATCTTATTGTCTTATTTTGAGCTATAGAGTTTAAGGTCTTGGATCTTTTCAACTTCTAGTTGCTCGTCTTTCAAATCATGCCTCTAAGAAGATTTGTCATTCCTACAAACCCTTACATCCCAATTGGAGATGATGTTGATGGGACTCGATCTACTTATAGAGTCCATACTCGATCTAGAGGGCTAGTACCTAATGGTTCGAGTGTTCCACTGCTTCTCTCTATTCCTAATATTCCTAAATCTGACATGTTGAATGCTGAGTTTTGTCAGTCGATTTCATATGACTGCTTAGTTGGTAGCTTCTTAGGCTAAGCATGTTGTGTCTTCAACTATATCTTTTGAGGTTACAAGGGTTGGCCAGTTTATGAGGTTGAATCCTTTGACCTGTACCATTTTTAAGGTGGAGGAAGATTTCTAGGGTTTTTTAGATGAGATGGAAAAGATTTTCAAAGTAATTCATACCACTGATATGGAGGAGGTGGAGTTTGCATCCTATTAGTTGAAAGACGTGGCATACCAATAGTAGAAAGAGTAGGAATGGATAAGGGGTGGTATTGATGAGTCATCCTTTTTAGTGGATTTCACTAATCAATTTTTGGATCACTTCTATCATCTAGTGTTGAGAGAAGCAAATGCGGAGGAGTTTGTTAATCTAAACAAATGGCAAATGTCCATCAAGGAACATACCATAAAGTTTTATCGATTATATTGGTATGCTCTAGAAATGGTATCGGATATTAGAGCTCGGATGAGGAAGTTTTCCTCTAGATTATCTCATGAGTCGGCCCTTGAGATCAAATAGGCTCTGTAGATCAATGATATGGATATCTCTAGTTTTGTTGTTTATATACAACAAGTGGAGAAAAATAAAAGAAAATAGGTTGAGGTTAGTGAAAGTCAAGCAAACAGAATTAGGACTTTAGACAAAAATGGTAGAGATGGTGGTACGTTGCTAAAAAAGAAGTGGGGGAGTTCTGATTCTTTCTCCTCATCTAGTGCACCTTAACAGAGGCCATCGAGTGAACCTTAGTCTCAATTTGGTGGTGGATTCAAGGCCCAGGGTGCCCAAACTAAGAGTAATAGGGCTCAGTAGTCTTCATCCCACCCTTCTTACAAATTCTATGCTCAGGATTATTATAGCTAAGTGCTAATGGGAGAACATATGCTTTAGATGTGGTCAGATTGGGCACATGTAGCGAGAGTGCCCTTCTCTTGTTTTATTTTAGGCCAACAGGGCCCTTATTTCTACTTCACCTACTCCTACACCGAAGGGTGCTACGTCTGCTTTTATTTTTGGTATCGACACTGGCTGGAATTATTTTTATGTACTTACTATATGCCATGATTTTGAGGCATCTTCAGATATTGGTACGGGTATGTTGAGATTTATCTCCCATGATGTGTATTGTTTGATTGATTTGGGGTCCACTCTTTCTTATGTTTCCTTATTTTTGGTGGTGTATTTTGGGTTTTGTCCTGAGTGGTTGTTAGTTCCTTTTTGTATTTCTACTATGATAGGTGACTCTATGGTTGTTAAAAGAGTTTTTAGGGGTGTGTGGTAGTTATTAGTAGTAAAGAAACTCTTGTTGACTTGATAAAGTTAGACATAGTTGATGTTTCTGTTATTCTGGGGAAGGATTGGTTGCATTCATTATATGCTTCCTTAGATTTTTGGACCTGTAGGGTCACGTTTAAATCCCCCAATGAGCCAGTTATTATATGGGAATTGGGTTCATAACTTCCTAAGAAAAGGTTCATCTCATATCCTAGAGCCCGAAAGTTGATTTCTAATGGGTGTTGGTATCATGTGGTCTAAGTTAAAGATTCTAACTCACAAGGTCCTTCTCTAGAATTGATTCTTGTAGTTAATGTGGTTCCTGAGGTCTTTCCCGATGACCTCCAGAGTATTTCTCCCAATAGGTAAATTGATTTTGGGATTGATCTTATTTCGCACACTCATCCAATTTCTATCCCTTCTTATAAAATGGCTCCAGCTGAGTTGAAGGAATTTAAAGAGCAATTGAATAATCTCTAACATAAAGGTTTTATCCACTCTAACCTTTCTCCTTAGGGTCTCCATTATGGTTCATGCGTAAAAAGGATTGTTCCCTTTTAATATGCATTGATTATCGTTAATTGAACAACGTATAAATAAATAATAAGTATCCTCTTCCTAGGATAAATGATTTCTTTGATTAGCTTCAGGTGAAAACTATTTCTCTAAGATTTATCTTAGGTTAAGTTATCATAAGCTTAAGATTAGGGATGTTGTTATCCCTAAGACTGACTTTAGCAATCGGTATAGTCACTATGAGTTCATAGTTATGCCTTTGGGGTTGGCCAATGTCCTAGCGTCATTCATGGATTTGATGAATAGGGTTTTCTATCCATTTTTGGATTTATTTTCCATTTTCTTCTTTGATTAAATCTTGGTATATTATAAGAATGAAGAGGATTATGTCAATCACCTCTGTGTTGTGTTGCAAACCTTAAAGAATTATGTTTTGTATGCCAAGTTCTCAAAGTGTGAGTTTTGCTTGAAGGATGTAACTTTAATTAATCATGTAATCTCTGTTAAAGGTATCAAGGTGGATCCACAAAAGGTTGTAGGGATGACAAAGTTTCTTAGACCAAAGATTCCAACGATATTCGGAGCATCTTAGGTCTGGCCGATTACAATGGGAGATTAGTGGAGTATTTTTTTACGATATCTACTCTATAGACTAAGTTGACCCAGATAAAGATTAAGTTTTTATGGTCGGATGCGTGTGAAGGTAGTTTTCAAAAGTTGGAAAATAAATTTACTAAGGCTCGAGTATTGACGTTTCTAGAGGGTAATGATTGTTTTGTTGTATATGGTAATGCTTCTCATTTTGGGATTAGTTGTGCGTTTATGCAACATGGAAGAGTGGTGGCCTATGCTTCAAGGTAATTGAAAGTTCTTGAGAAGAACTACCCTACTCATTATTTGAAGTTATTAGTTGTGGTCTTTGCCTTGATGTTTTGGCATCATTATATCTATGGGGTTCATGTTGAAATATTTTCTGATCATAAGAGCCTACAGTATGTGTTTAGTCAAAAGAAGTTGAATCTCAAACAAAGGAGATGGCTTTAGTTGCTAAAACACTATGATATGAGTCGTCACTGCCATCCAAGTACAACTAGTGTTGTTGTTAATGTTATTAGTAGGTTATCCACTGGGAGTTTGGCTCATGTTAATTAGGATAATTGGGAGTTGGTGAAGGACATTTATCGACTGGCTAGTCTTAGAGTTTATCTCTCGGACTCTTAGGATGGTGGTCTATTCATGTATCCGGTATCACATTCATCTCTTGTAGTTGAGGTAAAGTAATTGCAAATATTGGATCCTGGCTTGATGCGGATTAAGAGTAATTTTTGTCAACAAAGCTTCCTGACTTTGTGATTGATGGTGATGGTATCTTGAGGTACCAAGATAGGCTATGTGTTTTTTATGTCGATGGATTGAGGGAAAGGATTATTGTCAAGACTCATGGGTATCAGTCTGTTATTCATCATAATTTTATGAAGATGTACCATGATCTTAGGGAGTTTTTTTGTTGGAATAATATGAAATGAGTTGGAATAATATGAAACGAGGTGTGGGTAAGTGTTTGGTATGTCAACGAGTGATAGTTCAGTACTTGATACCCCGTGGTTTGTATTAAGAGTTAGAGTTACCTGAATTGAAATGTGAAGTGAGTAATCTGGATTTCATCATCGCTCTTCCCCGATTTCATAATAAATGTGATTCTATTTGGGTCATTATGTATAAAATGAACAAGTCTGCTCATTTCTTACCGATACGGACTACTTATTCGATAAAAAATTATGCTAAGTTATATCTTGCGGACATTGTGAAGTTCCATTATGCTCCGATTTCTATCATCTTGGATTGTGGTACTCTGTTTTCATCTTATTTTTGGAAGTCATTTTATGAAGGTTTGGGAACTAAGGTGTTCCTTAGTATCACTTTCCCTCCACAAATGGATGAACAGGTGGAGAGGACTATCCAAACATTGGAAGATATGTTGCATGCTTGTGTGATTGATTATGGTGGTAGTTGGTTTGAGCATTTCTTTTTGATTGAGTTTGCTTATAACAATAGTTACCACTCTAGCATTGGTATGGTTCCTTTTAAAGTGTTGTATGGTAGGAAGTATCGATCTCCCATAGGGTGATATGAGGTTGGTGAGTGTAAGTTATTTGGCCCTAATTTGATTCACCATGCCTTGGAAAAGGTAAAGATGATTCTTAATTTGTTGAAAGATACTCAAAGTCGCCAAAAGTCCTATGCTGATATAAGGCATAGGGATTTAGAACTTAATGTTGGTGATTGGGTATTATTGAAGGAATCTCCCATGAAGGAAGTAATCCGATTTGGTAAAAAGGGAAAGTTGATCCCCCGATATATTGGCCCATGTTTGATTTTGAAGTGGTTTAGTAATGTTTCTTATGAGTTGGAGTTTCCCTCTAGTTTGAGCTCCATCTATCTGGTATTTTATGTGTCCATGTTGCGAAAATGTCTGGGTGTTCCTTCATTGGTTGTTCCTTTAGATGATGTGGATATTTTAGTCTCTTTGTCCTATGAAGAAGTCTCGGTGAGGATGTTAGATCATCAAATTCATCAATTGTGAACCAACAAGCTGGCTCAGTGAACGTTCTATAGAGGAACCAAAAGTCTGAGGAAGCTACTTGGGAGGTGGAATAGGGCATGGAGTCTAAGTATCTGCATTTCTTTTTCATTTTGGAAACTTGTTCTTGAGATATGTGTTAATATTATTAACTTGATTTATGTCTTTTATAGTCTATGGGTTAAAGTCCCTAAACATTGAATTGAGCAAGTGTTTTGATAGACAATGGGTTAGAGTCCCAAAATCTATTCTATGAATGGATAATTGTTAATGATCATTGCATGTGTTTTATCCTTATTGTATCTCTCTGTCTTCTAACTTAGTTAACGGTTATTTTGATGTATAATAATGTGTTAACATATTCTTGTGAATACTTTACCCTTCATTCGAGGATAAATGATCCAAGTAGAGGAGAATTGATGCTCCTATGATTTGGATCCTTAGAAAATTTCACAAGTTGTGAGGTTCTGGGTCGGGTACTTATTGAGCATGTCATTCCTACTCTAGGGTGCGACTATTATCCTCCCCTATCGTATAGAGATTAGCTTAGGTTGATAACATACTGTGTAAGATATGCTTTATCCCTTATTGCTACTTCACCTGCTCCTACACCGAAGGATGCTACTTTTACTTGTATTTTTAGTACTGACACTGGCTGGAATTATTTGTATGTACTTGCAACATGCCAAGATTTTGAGGCATCTCCAGATGTTTATACGGGAATGTAGAGACATATCTCTCATTATGTGTATTGTTTGATTGATTTGGGGTCTACTCTTTCTTATGTGTCCCCATTTATGGCGGTGTATTCTGGTTTTTGTCCTGAGTATCTATTAGTTCCTTTTTTCTATTTCTACCATGATAAGAGACTTAATGGTTGTTGAAAGAGTTTGTAGGGGGTATGTGGCAGTTGTTAGTAGTAAGAAACTCTTTTTGATTTGATAGGTTTAGACATGGTCGATTTTGATGTTATTTTGGGTAAGAATTGGTTGTATTCATTCTATGCTTCCTTAGATTGTAAAACCTGTAGAGTAACTTTTAAATCTCCCTATGAGCCAATCATTATATGGGAATGGGGTTCATAACTTCCTAAGGGAAGGTTTATCTCATATCTTAGAGCCTAAAAGTTGATTTCTAAGGGTGTTGGTATCATGTGGTCTGAGTTAAAGATTCTAACTTAGAATGTCCTTCTCTTGAATCGATTCCTGTAGTTAATGTGGTTCTCAAGGTCTTTCTCGATGACCTCCATGGTATTCCTCCCAATAGGTAAATTGAATTTGGGATTGATCTTGTTTTGCACACTCAACAATTTTTATACCTCCTTATGGAATAGATCTAGCTGAGTTGAAGGAGTTTAAAGAGCAATTGAATGATCTATTAGATAAAGGTTTTATCCATCCTAGATTGTCTCCTTGGGTTTCTGCCTTGTGGTTTCTTCATAAGAAGGATTGTTCCCTATGAATATGCATTTATTATCGTCAATTGAACAACGTGAACCTAAATAATAAGTATCCTCTTCCAAGGATTGGTGGTTTATTTGATAAGATTCAGGTGAAAAGTGTTTCTCTAAGATTTATCTTAGGTCAAGTTATCATCAACTTAAGATTAGGGAGGTGGATACCCCTAATACTGACTTTAGGAATTGCTATGCTCACTATGAGTTCCTAGTTATGCCTTTTGGGTTGACAAATGCCCTAGCGCTATTCATTGTTTTGACGAATAGGGTTTTCCATCCATTTTTGGATTTGTTTGCCATTTTCTTCATTGATGAAATCTTGGTCTATTATAAGAATGAGGCAAATTATATCGATCACCTCTGTGTTGTATTGCAAACCTTGAAGGATAATCATTTGTATATCATGTTTTCAAACTGTAAGTTTTTCTTGAAGGATGTGACTTTAATTGGTTATGTTATCTCTAGTGAAGGAATCATGGTGGATCCACAAAAGGTTGCAGGGATTAAGAAGTTCCTTAGACCTATGACTCCAACCAATATTCGGAGTATCTTGGGTCTGGATGATAACAATGGGACATTTGTGGAGAAGTTTTTTATGATATCTACTCTATCGACTAAGTTGACCCAAAAGAATGTCAAGTTCTTGTGGTAGGATGTGTGTGAAGGTAATTTTTAGAAGTTGAACGATAAATTTACTAAGGCTCAAGTTTTGACCTTGCCATAGGGTAATGATAGTTTTTTTGTATATTGTGATGCTTCTCATGTTGTGATTGGTTGTGTGTTTATGCAAAATGGTAGGGTTGTGCCCTATGCTTCTAGGCAATTAAAAGTTCATGAGAAGAACTACCCTACTCATGATTTGGAGTTATTAAATGTGGTCTATCCATTGAAAATTTGGCGTCACTATATCTATGGGGTTCATGTTGAAATATTTTGTAATCATATAAGCCTACAGTACGTGTTTACTTAGAAGGAGTTGAATCTCAAACAAAAGAGATGGCTTGAGTTGCTAAACAACTACGATATGAGTCTTCACTGCCATTCAGGTAAAGCTAATGTTGTTGTTGATGCTCTTAGCAGGTTATCCATGGGATTTTGGCTCATGTTGATTAGGATAAATGGGAGTTGGTGAAGGACATTCACTGATTGGCTAGTATTGGAGTTCGTCTCTCAGACTCATAGGATGGTGGTATATTCGTGCATCCAGTGTCATATTCATTTCTTGTGGTTGAGGTAAAGGAGAAGTAAATGTTGGATCTTGACTTTATGAGGATTAAGAGTAATTTTGGCCAACAAAAGGTTTACGACTTTGTGATTGATGGTGATGGTATCTTGAGGTACTTAGGTTGGCTATGTATTCCCGATGTCGATGGATTGAGGGAAATGATTATGGCTGAGGCTCATAGGTATCAGTATGCTATTCATCCTTGTTCAATGAAGATATACCATGATCTTATGATTCCATTTGGGTTATTGTGTATAAAACGGCCAAGTTTGCTCATTTCTTGCCAATAAGAACTAGTTATTTGACGAAAAATTATGCTAAGTTGTATCTTGCAGAGATTGTGAAGTTGCATTGTGCTCCAATTTCTATCATCTTGGATTATGACACTCCATTTTCATCTTATTTTTGGAAGTCTCTTTAGAAAGGTTTGGTAACTAAGGTGTTCTTAGTACCTCTTTCTACCCATAAACGGAGGAACAAGTTGAGAGGACTATCCAAACATTGTAAGATATATTGCGTCCTTGTGTGATTGATTATGGCAGTAGTTGGTTCGACCATTTATTTTTGATTGAGTTTGGTTATAACAATAGTTACCACTCTAGCATTGGTATGTCTCCTTTTAAGGTATTGTATGGTAGGAAGTATCGATCTTCTATAGGGTGATATAAGGTTGGTGAGGGTAAGTTGTTTGGCCCCAATTTGATTCACCACACCTTGAAAAAGGTAAAGGTGATTCTTGATTTGTTGAAAGGAACTCAAAGTTGCCAAAAGTCCAATGCTGATGTAAGGTATAGGGATTTAGAATTTAATATTGGGGATTGGGTATTCTTGAAGGTATCTCCCTTGAAGGAAGTAATGCAGTTTGGTACAAGGAAAAGTTGATCACCCGATATGTTGGCGCATGTTTGATTTGGAAGAGGGTTGGTAATGTTGCCTATGAGTTGGAGTTTCCCTCTAGTTTGAGCTCCATTAATCCAGTATTCTATGTGTCCATGTTGCAAAAATGTCTAGGTATTCCTTCGTTGGTTGTTCCTTTGGAGGATGTGGGTATTTTAGTATCTTTGCCCTATGAAGAAGTCTCGGTGAGGATGTTAGATCGTCAAGTTTGTTGGTTACGAACCAACGAGATGGCTTCAGTATAGGCTCTAGAAGAGAGAGAGAGTCCAAGTATCTGCATTTGTTTTTCATTTTGGATACTTGTACTTGAGGTATGTGTTAATCTTCTTAACTTGATTTATGTCTTTTATAGGCTATGGGCTTAACTCCCTAAACATTGAATTGAGCAAGTGTTTTGACAGACAATGGGTTAGAGTCCCGAAATCAATTCAATGAATGGGTGATTGTTAATGATCATGGCATGTGTTTTGTCCTTCTTGTGTCTCTTGGTCTTCTAACTTTATTAATGGTTATTTTGATGTGTAATAATGTGTTAACATGTTTTTGTGAATGCTTTACCCGTCATTCGAGGATGAATGATCCAAGTGGGGGAGAATTGACACACCTAGGATGTGGATCCTTAGAAAATTTCACAAGTTGTTAGGTTCTGGGTTAGGTACGGATTGAGCATACCATTCCTATGCTAGGGTATGACTATTATCTGCCCCTATCGTATAGAGATTAGCTTAGGTTGATAACATACTATCCAAGATATGGTTTATCCCCTCCTAAGTCATATGTTAGGGTATGGGTCATATACAAATAGTTGTATGAAGTATTGGTTTTGATCTAGTGGTCACTTTCCTAGGTATGGTTTAATTTCTACCACTCGTAAGTTGTGGTACGAGTCATGCATGTATGGTCTAATGCTTGGAAGATTAGGGTTCTATGGTGAAATCTAGGGTATGAGTTAGGGTACAACTTGTACCCTAGAGTCGTACCCTCCTGGAGTGCATTTTAAGCTTTAAGCTATGGACTTTATGGACATTTCCAATCACATAACCCTTAATTACCTTATCTATATAACATGTTATAGACTTTTATAACACATTTATGAAGATCAAAGCTCACCAAAAACACTCCTTAATCCTCTATAAAATTCCTTCAACAAAGTTTGTTGGTAGGGTTTATCAAAGAGGCCATCCAGAGACTTGTAGACCAAGAATCCTTCCATGAACCATCTTGTAAAAGGAATGTGACTCTTCCACTATGATTATTTCTCAAATATAATGTTATAACATTGTTTAAGAATCATTAATGGTGATTTTTGAGAAAAATGTTGAGTGTTTTGATGTAAAACGATGGGTAATATTTTCTCTTGTTTAAACTTGTTATTATACATGTTTTTGGTAATGGTTTGAACATGTGGGTGCTTGTTGATTGTGGTTTAATAATTTGGGAAAGAGTAACTCTAATATTTATGGTTTTCACTTGGGTTTTGGTCATGGTAAGAGTATGTCCTCAAGGTGTTTGAGAAAATGTCTACTAGAATTAACTAGTCACATGTTGATGGTGAATTGAACTAAGTCAATATCTTTGTGAGTAAGAAAGATTTGTAAATGATCTTGTAATAGCCTTGTTGGCCATGTAATAAGTTTAATGGTGCCCTTGGTGATTTGATTGGTTAAAAAGGGGTTAAAGTCCTTAACATGAAATCGAATAGTGTTTGGACTTAAGCTTGATGTAAGAGTGGTAATGAGTGATTTGATAAAGCTCTTGATGACCACAATTTTAGTTGAATGATATTTGAAAATAATGTATTGCATTATTAAAGTTATTGATTGATATATGATGCATGGAGACCTTGTGGTCATGTATGATGCAAAATTCTAGCCTTGATGGCTTTCAATTGTTTAATGGGTTAGCGTCCCCAAATGTGAATATTGTGATGTGAATGTTTTGACCAAGGTTTAGAGTCCCAATGTCGACTAGTAATGAGCGCGATGGATTTTTGTTAGAGTTCACTTGTGTAACAAAATGTCATGTGGTTAGAGTCCTATTTTCTAATAAAGTGGCTTGTGGTTAGATTCCACTTGGCTATTAAAAAGGCTTATGGTTAGAGTCTATATTCTTAGTAAGATGGTTTGAGGTTAGAGTCCTCTTGCTCTATATAACCTAATTGGTTGAAGGTTAGAGTCCTCCACTTTATAGTTCGTGTTTGACTGCTTTGAAATGCGAGCTAAGGTCTTGTTATGTTTTGACACTTGATGTACCCATATTTATTTCCATTTCTATGTGTGTAAATATGGTGGCTTGTTTTGGTTTTACTTGGTAATTGAATAATGACACTATTTTATCCTTAACCTTTAGTTACATGCTAGCGCTCTAACTACTAACCATATTTGAACGTTGTGTCCCCACATGAAATAGGGGTCAGAGCATCTTCTTCTCTTCGTCCGTAGTTATCAGGTGTTTGGGCAGTTCGAGTGTTTATATCGAAGTGGTGAACTTCTATCTTTCGAAAGGAACACATTTCATGGTCTTCTTTTCTTATGTCATAGACTTATTTTGGATTTGGTTTTGGCTATTATCGGGGCTTGTGCCAACATATTATTGACTCCAAATTTATAGAGGCTTGTGGATGACTGCGGACTTAGATAAATTAGATGTTGAATGTTTATATTAATTAATGGCTAGACTTTCTTCTGTTATTATTATTAATCTTGTTTTTTCTATCTCATTATATAATCGGATTTCATCCTATACTTGTGGATTGGTGTGATGGTTTGGATAGGCTAATGGGGCAATATCTTGTCCTCGGCGGTCTTGAGATGCCCATACAACGAGGCCTAGTTTTGGGTCGTGTCACATATCTTACTGTTTATGCATGGTGAATTGTCTATTTTCATATACACCATGAAAATAAAATCATTTTTATAAGGTATAAAAGGAAATAAAAATAAGAGATTCTCTGGCATCTTTTTGCTTAAGTGCCACTATAGAAGCTTCACTAAACAAGCTCGCAATAACATAAAATATGTCATCATAGCAGGGGCTAAATAAAGACTAAACTCTGTTTTCCCTTAACTTTTACTGATACGATGCTATCCCAAGAACTCTTTGATACTTTAACTAAAAGATTTTTAGGAATTTTAATCAAAGCTAGAACAACGATACAATAGTTTCACTCCCACTAAAAATACATTTTTATTATTTCATGCTTAATTCACACTTAACCATTAACCCAAAAACATTACACTCGAAAATGATTTTACTCTTAACATTATCTTACTATTTCTTTTGGTAAACATAGCATATAATTTAATGAAGGAGTCGCTATAAACTTCACGAAAAATCACAACATTTGCTTAATTAAAAGACTATTACAGCATAAAGGATACATGTGACACTAACTCAAACACAAAAGCAATGTTAGAACACAAGTCGTATGCCTCCTATTGACCTTTCCCCATTAGAATATCAAATTTTCAACCATCAAAACATTATTGAGATACCAATTGGGAAAAACTAATACCAATTGTGAAAATCAAGATACCGGTTGAAATCTACCAAATTGAACCAAAATAAGGGAGACGACAATAAAATAGCACTATGAAAGAGTTTAAATAAGGTTGACTACTAAATGACTATTAGATTTCTGTAGCTTTGATATGGATGTATACACACCAATCTATTGGATTCTACTTGGCATATGCTCTTTTACTAGGAGAATAATAACCTGGGCTCTGGTACCATATTATCACAACCTAATATCTTGGGATCATGTGGGCAACTACCTTAGTCTACCATAGATAGGAGAACCCTTACATCCTAATTTTTAACAAAAATGGAATACATGTCTAAAACTTTAAACATTAGTAAAAAGATTTAAAACTTTTTATACCTTAGATCAATGTTTGGAAAGAATATTAACCTCATATTTAAAACTAAAACATTATACAATTCAAAAATGGACTTTTACTAACAACTTCCCAGAACTTGGTCTAGACACGTACAAGAGCTATTAATATCAGAAGGACTAATCATGGCACAACCTCAATTTAAGAGTACAATAAAAAGAATTATTTAAATATGATCATTGTCGGACTACTAAAACTTCAGATGTCCAACCATTATATTAAGATTTATTAAAAAATGATAATTGTCGAACTGCTAAAATATCTAATTGACTACTATAATAACAATACCCCCACAAGGAGATAAAGTATGTTTAGAGTCAATATAAAACATATGTGCTAGTAGATATCATCTGTCCACCAGGGTTAGAAATATAAAATAACATACATCTATCATGACAGGAGCATGGTAATATTTATTTAACGAAATTCAACACACTTAATTCCCTATCTAATTAGCCCAAATCTACTACAATTAGACCATTACCTACCTTATTAACGAGTTCGGTGTTTTAGAGAATAAACATTCTCAGGATCATTGTTTTTTATTTCCATTCCATTGAGGTTTTCCTTTGAAAATTACTTGGAAACCACCCTCTAAAACTAAGTCTCCTCATCCTTATCATTCTAAACATACGATTCATCAGGGGTGTTTTAGAGGAGGCAAATGACATATGAGACCATAGCTAAGGGGAAAATTTGTAAAAACTTAGGGGGGCTAACTGTCTTACTACTCTTGTGAGTGGAATGTTACTACAACAGCATGACTATAGTGGCAAACTTATCACAGTAGTGGATTTTTTAAAGTCTAGCCTAACTAAAAATTCAACCTATTATGCTATTTATCTTTGAGGCCACAAATTTTTTTCCATAAATTTTACGTCTGATCAGGACCAAAGTGCATTATAATCAAATAACTTTTTCAAAATTATTACTCCATAACAAAGAATTATGTCATTACAAAAGATACCGATTTATTAATCGCTCATCCTAGAAAGGATATGGTAACTAGGAATAAGATTTTAGCATAATGTCTCAAAATCTAGCACTTCTAAATATGGTAGAAGTTAAATGCAAACTCCTATTTTTCTGATATAATATTGATCCATCGTTCCATAGATAATACAAAATAGTTACCAAACAAGCATGTTCACCACATGCCACAAGCCCTCTGCATAACTTATGATTAGTATACATCGAGGAACATGACTCATAATAAAAAATTTACAAAACTAGTAGTCAAAAACACCTATAAAGCCTCATAATATTTTAACACATAAATATTCAAATTTTCCCTTCGCCTTCACTTAAGTTAGCCAATTGTCATAGCAATAATGCTATTGTAGTGACAAATGGGTTGTTGCAGTGTATGTTATGAAGTTTTCAAAACTTGAAGTGGGACTTTATTTTTTCCAACATCTTAACTCTCAAACCCTCTCAAATACACTCCAGCAAATCTCTTTCATCAATCTAAGTTAAATTTTTATCTTTATTACGCCTTTTTAGGTTTTATCATAGTTGAATCAAGATTCTAGGACTAGAATTCAAATATTCAATTAGTTTTTTACTTCTTTTTGGGCAACTAAATTTCTTCCCTTATTTGCATGGATGGAAAAATCATACCTATAACATTCAAGGCATAAAACTTATGATGTTCATGGAAAATTCTGGGTTTGAATGGGGTCGAAGATAAAGCGTCATCTTTTGTAAGAAATTCAATTCCATTTAGTATTATGGTAGGTATTATTCACTTTAAAATTAGTGTATAAGAGGTCGATGCTACTCTACCAAGCCTAATCTATGCTTAAAATTCAAAAATTTCAATAAAATTTGAAATCTGTCATTGATAGGGTGGTGGATAATTAGGGATGATAGGTTTACCATAGTAATGTCACTGATGTGGACCCCTTCATTATAAAAAATTCATCAAAGATATAAAATTTCCAATGCAACAGAGTTATGGCAGTGACCCTACCTCAAATTAAAAAAAATTGAACTCTTTTCTTTCTAAAGCATCTCTTTTTGCCTCTTACTTATGTTCATGGGACACTTGTATAGTTATAAGTTATGGCCAATAAACACATCTACAAATAAATTTTCTTACAATGCCTACCACACTAGGTACCAAGAGGTTAAAATCACAATAGGTTTCATACATGAAAGAGGATTCATGATGAAAAATGTTGTAGAGGAGGTGCCCAATTTTTTGACCCAGTTGCATGCCTTTGGATGAGAGATGCTAGTAAATTCCACCCATGGATGTAACTTAGAAATAATTTGGGATTTTGTTCTATACACTCCACTATTGATTGGTCCCCAATAAATTTAACATCGTATTTGAGGGGTAACTATTCAATAGATATGACCACCATCAATGAATCTCTTGGGGCATCAAAACCCTCAAGTACAACTTTTGATGAGAAAAAGGATTAAGCTAATCTATAATGGTTGGTGCTTAATTTGGTATTGGAGGGTGATGAAAATAAATTCTAATAGACCACATCTAGAGGAACCTAGGGCAATTCTTTCTTGGCAGAGGTTTGGAGGTAGCTGAACATGGTATCTCGGAGATTCGCCTTTTGGGCAATGTCACCATGTGACCTTTCACAGAGCATTGTTATTATATTATGATATTGATGGTTTGGTAATCAAGGTGGGTCTTTTGATTATAAATGAGGGGAATTTCTTCTACTATAGGACTGAAAAGATCTTTTTCTTCTATTTTTAATTACAAAGAGGTACAAGCAGATTAATGTACCAATGAATGGGTGACCTCTTTAATGAATGTGATATAGCCTTCAACTAACTAAATGTTAAAAGTTTGCAAGAAAGAAGAAAGAGGGAGAAAAAAAAGGTACTAAGGTAGAGGGTAACATGGTGTATAAGGGTGATAGAAAAGGTCCCACCTAAGGGATTTATGATGTAGGTGGAGTCCAATTTAACTGTCATTAAGGAAATAATGTAGCATCATTACATACCTCATTTAAGGGCGGATCCCTTTTGTGTAATGGCTCCCCCAATACTCCAGTCCTGGTACTCAACTCTAGATTAGGCTCACATGGAACTCCATAAGGATTTAGTCAAAAAGAAAAAGAAGAGTTCCTCTCTAGAATGCATGCTTACCCAAGTATAGAATAACATGAAGGTCATGTTCATGTGTGTCGCCCCAGACAAAAACGGCCCAATCTAAGAACTTTGTAAATGTAGGATTTATCCTTCCTGAGTTGAATGGAGGAATAGGGATTCGATGCTTTGATCCTACACAAGAATAACTCCTCAAGCTAGATTTCTGAGTTTGCATACTACCCTTTCCCTTTATAGATTTTATGGTTGATTGACCTAGTTTATGGTAAGTATTTGACAATCCTTCCATTTTTCCATGATTTTAAATATTTATTTTACCACAATCTTTTTTAACACACTTATATCTTGCTTATTATGCATAGTGAACTATCTATTCTCATATACACTATATACACAAGATCGTTTTTATAAGGCATAAAAGGAAAACAAAAATAGGGAATTCTCTTGCAAGAACACTTTGATACGTTCACTAATAGCTTTCACAAAATTTTAATCAAAGTTTGAAAAACAATACAATAGTTTGCTCACCATACATTTTCAAATTTTCTTGCTTCATTCACACTTAATCTTTAACTCCAAAACTTTACACTTGAAAATGTTATTAAACTTAACATTATCTTACTATTCCTTTCGGTAAACATAGCCTATCAATTAATATAGGAGTTGAACTTACAAACTTCACAAAAAATTAGAACATCTGGTTAATCAAAAAACCATAAGAGCATAAAGGATACATGTAACACTCAATCAAACACATAAGCAATGTTAGAATAAAAGTCATACGCCTCCTATTTACCCTACCTAATAGAATATCCAATTTCAACCTTCCAAACATTACTGAGATGCCAATTGAGAAAATATAATCCCAACTGTGAACGCTAAGATGCCAGTTGAAATTTTCCAAATTAGATTCAAATAAAGTAGACAACTCTAAAATAGCATGATAAAAGTATATAAAATAAGACTTACTCCTGCATGACTTGTAGATTTTAATAGGCTTGATGTGTATGTAAACACATTAATACATAGGATTCTACTTGACATTTACTCTTTTAACGGGACAAAAGTAACTTGGGCTCTGTATCATCTTACCACAACTCATAAACATGGTATGATATATGAACCTACCCTAGTCTACCATAGATAGGAGAACCCTTACATCTAAGAGTTTAACAAAAGCTAACTACATCTCTAAAACATTAGGCATTAGTATATAATTTAAAAATTTTATACCTTGGATCAATGTTTTAAAACAACATTAACCTCGAAATAAAGTCAAAACATTATACAATGACAAAACAAATATCAACTAATAGCTTCCAGAACATGGTCTAAACACATAAAATAGCTCTAAATACAAAAAGTACTCATCATGACAACCTCAATGGAAGAGTACAATAACAAAAATTATTAAAAAATGATCATCATCAGACCATTAAAACTTTAAATGGCCTACTATCATATTAATATCCCCAATATGAGATAAATTTAGTGTAGTATCAGTAGAAAATATATGTGCAAGTAGATATTATTTGTCAACCAGGATTAGAAACATATAACACAACATACATCAATCAAGAAGAGATCATAGCAGTATTTACTTAATGAAATACAACATATTTCAACTCCCAATCTCTTTATCCTAAATCTACTACAATTAAATCAAGACCTACCTTGTTGACGAGTTTGGTGTTATAGAGAATGAAGATTCTCTTTTTCATTGTTTATTTTTCCATTCCATTGAGGTTTTACTTTGAATATTACTTTGATAGTATCCCTTCAAAGATTGGTCTCCTCATCCTTATTATTTTAAGCTTAGGGTTCATCAGAGGTGTTTTTTAGGGAAGGCAAATGACATATGATCCCATAGGTATGGAAAAGAGTACTTCGGGGTGCCTAACTTCCTTACTACTATTGTAGTGAGCGGAATGTTGCCGTAGCATCATATTAGTAATGGAAAACTTATCGGTAGCACTGAATATTGACAGTTCTTCCTATCTGAAAATTCATCCTCTTTATCTTTTAGGCCACAAATTTTCTACCACAAAGTTTAATTATGATCAAGACCAAACCATATTTTAATCAAAATATTTTGTCATAATGATTTCTCAATAACAAAGAAATAGGTCATTAAAAATTATACCAATTTATCCACCGTTCATCCTTGAAAGAGTGTGGTAACTAGGAGGATGATTTTAGCATAATTTTTCAAGACCTAGCACTTCTAAATATGGTAGATGTTAAATTCAAACTCTAATTTTTTCTAATTTAATTAGATAACATTGAGCAAGCCATCATTCCATGAACTATAAAAATAGTTATTGAACCAGACTTTGGGCCACAGGCCACTAGCTTTAGTCATGACTTATGATCACTATATCTCGAGGAACATGACACATCATAAAATTCTTATGCAATAGGTCATCCAAAATACAATAAACAAAATAATATTATAAAACCTAAAAATCATTATTTTTCCTAAGCCTTACTTCAGTGAGTGAATTCTCATTGAAGCAATGCCATTATAGCGACAAATAGGTCATTGCAGTGTAAGTTGAAAGGTTTCCTAAGACGAAGTGGGATTTTATTTTTTTCAATTCTCCAACTTCTAAACTCTCAAATTCTCTCTAGCAAATCACTTTACAATGTCAAACTAAGTTAAATTTATTTTATTTATTACAACTTTTTATGCCTTATCATATTTGAATCATAGACTCTAGGACTAGAATTCAAATATTCAATTAGTTTTTTGGTTCTTTTTGGGTAACTCAATTTCTTCACTCATTTGCATGGATTTACAAAGAATACCTATAGCATTCAAGGTGAAAGAATTATGATGTTTATGGAAAATTATAGGATTTAATGGGGTAGAAGATGAAGGGTTATCTTTTTCATGAATTTTCATTCCATTTAGTCTGGACTTAGGTATAATTTACTTAAAAATCATATGAGCACAATGCATCTCTACAAACCTTGATCTATGCTTAAAATTCAATAATTTTTAGAAAATTGAAAAATCTGCCATTGGTGGGATCATGGATTATTAAGGAAAAAGGGTCAAATTTACTCCTCTACTTTGAAAAATTAGCTAAATATACCCTTTGTCATACTTTTTAGTCAAATTTACCCTCGGTGTCATACTTTGGGGCCAAATTTACCCCTTTACTTTAGAAATTGGCTAAATATACCCTTCGTTAAACTTTGGGGTCAAATTTACCCTTGATGTCATACTTGGCAGTCAACTTTGCCCTCGGTGTTAAGAAAATTTTCATATGTAGACTTTTAAAATAGAAAAGCTCAAATGAACGTTAAATACCCCATTTTTAAAAAATAAAATACACCTTAATCTACTCCGTTTGATCTGACTCGAGCCACAAAAAAAACACAAATAATAAATATACCCTCTTCAGTTCTGTTGGCCAATTTTTCAACAAGATTAAGCCACTAGATATTTATCAGGCATAGCTCATGAAAAATTGATTTGCATCAGTGTAAACACAAAGAAATATATTCCTTTCTCACTTCGTGGATCTGCATCATTGCAGAGCTTATGATAAATGACACTTGACAAACAAATGCAATAGATTAGGCCCATTTGATATTCATTCGATGATTGAGTTAAGTGGTCTCTTATTTTTCCAATCAGACATCTCTTCATTCATATATATATATATATGCAATTTAGATTAATACAATTTTTTTATCATGTCATTTACTCAAAAAAATTATTACCTGATTCTAGAATTTTAATGCACATAGAATTGCATACAAAAATTTAAAATTTGAATGTAAGCGTACAAGATCAAAGTTTGTAATAGATGTTTTCTTTAGTTTCATACTTCTCCGTTATCCCATTTTATTTTACATTTTATTAATTTGTAAACTACCTACCAGTGTTGTACGTTGAAAGAGAAATATTTCTGTTTGTTGAAAAAAATCAACCAATATAAGTAAGGGAGGGGTATATTTGTTTGTATTTTTTTATAGGTCAGATCGGCCGAGTTAGATTAGGATGTGATTTATTTTTAAAAATTGAAGAATTTAACATTAATTTGGGCTTTTCTGTTAAAGGAAGGTTAAAAGTGAAAAGTTTCTTAACCATGAGGGTAAACATGACCCCAAAGTATGAATTGAGGATAAATTTAGCCTCAAAGTATGACGAAGGGTATATTTAACCAATTTTTTAAAGTAGAGAGGTAAATTTTACCCCAAAGTATGACATCGAGGGTAAATTTGACCCCAAATTATGACAAAGGGTATATTTAGCTATTTTTTAAAAGTAGAGGGGAAAATTTGACCCTTTACTCATTAATTAAAGAGACAAAATTGAAACTACAACAGAGGTACGACAGTGAATCTACCAAAGACTAGCCAAATTTTTTAATTCTTTTATTTTCATAGCATCTCTTTTACTTATTAATTATTTTCATGTTGCACTTGCAGGATTAAAAGCTATGGCCAACCAACCTATCTACCAATAAATTACCCTACAATTCATACCACACTAGGTACCAGGATGTTAGAATCACAAAAGGGATCATTTATGAAGGGGGTTTGTGATAAAGAATGTAGTAGAGGAGGTTTCTGATTTTATCAATTAGTTGTACACCTTTGGGTGGGAGATGCTAGTATATCACACCCCTGCGTGTAAATTAGAACTACATTGAGAGTTTCATGATTTACTCCCAACTATTGATCGATCTAAAACCAATTCTAACATCCACCATTTGAAGGGTAAATATTTTAATAGATGCGGCCATTATCAATGAATCTCTACTCATGCCAACCCCCTCAAATATAGATTTTGTTGAGAAAAAATGATTAGTATAATATAAAATTATTGGCACTTAATTTGGTATTAGAGCATGGTAAAATAAATTCTAATGCGCCACGCCTAGAGAAAACAAAGAGCACTCATTTCTGGGCAAAGGCTAGTAAGCGGCTGAACTTGGTATCCCAGAGGATTCGTCCTTAGGGAAATGTAACCACGTGACTTTTCACTAAGAATTAGTGGTATATTATGGTATTTATGTTTTGTTCATGAATGTGGGGATTTTAAATTTTGATGAGTGGAATTTCTTCTACTCTAGGCTAGCAAAAGATCTCTTTCTTCAATTTTTAATTACATAGTTGTGCAAGTAAGTTGATGTGCCAAAAATGGAGGTGACCTATTTAACGAATGTGATATGGAATTTTACCCATTAATTGTGAATAGTCAAAATTAAACGAGAAAGAAGATGGTAAAAGTAGGGATTGAGGGAGAGACTAACAGGGCATAAAGGGGTAGAGAGAAGGGCCCGCCCAAGTTATTTATATAGTTGGTGGAGTACAATTTAGCCTACACGAAGGAAATCCTACTGCATCATTACATACCTCCTTTAATAATGTCTCCCTCAAGTTTAATGGCTCCCCTAAAACTCCAGTACTCCTACAATGCTCTAGATCAGGCTCACAAGGACCTCCATAAGGATTTAGACATTAAGAAAAAGAAGAGTGCCTCTCAAGAATGCTTGCCCGAATGTAGACGACAATGAAATTCATATTTAAGTGTGTTGCTAGAAAATAGAATAGGCCTAATCTAAGTACATTGTACATGTAAGATTTCTCCTTATCGAGTGGAATAGAGAAAGGGGGATCCCATGCTTTGAGACTACACTAGAATAAGTCCTCTAGCTATTTTTCCATGCTTCCACACTACTGTTTCTCTTTGTAGATTTTATTGTTGGTTTCCCTAGTTTAGGCTAAGTACTATAAAATCCTTTCCTTTTTCCATAATTTTGAATATTTTATTTTACCAAAAATGTTTTTTAACATACACGTATCTTAATACATATTCATGGTACACTATATATTTTCATATACACTATGTATATAAGATAAGTTTTATGAGGCATAAAGGAAAATAAAAATAAGGGATTCTCTGGCATGTTTCTACCTAAGTTCCACTTCAATGGCTCCATTAGAGCGGGACGGAGTTGTTGTAACAAGCTCATAAAATCATACAATTTCTAATTGTAGTGGCAGCTAAGTGGTGACTTTGTACTTTGTTTTTTCTTAAATTTTCCCTATACGATGCTATCCCAAGAAGACTTTGTACTTTCATTAACTGCTTTCTACGAATTTTAATCGAATCTAGAACAATGATACACTAGTTTCACTCCGCTCACTGAACATTTTAAAATTTTCACATTCAGTAATACCTAACTATTTACCCCATAACCTTACATTCAAAAATGTTTTAAAGTTAGCATTATCTTACAATTCCTTCGGTAAACATAGCCAATCAATTAATGAAGAGTTGCACTTAAAAACTTCACAAAAAATCATAACTACTTAATCAAAAAAATATAACTACATAAAGGATACATGTAGCACGCAATCAAACACATAAGCAATGTTAGAACACAACTCATTCACCTCTTATTGACCTCTACCAGTTGAAATAACCAACTTCCCACCTTTCAAACATTATTAAGATACAAATTGGGAACAAATAATCCCAATTATGAACGTCAAGATACCAGTTAAAATATGTCAAATTGGACACAAATAAGAGAAATAACTCTAAAATGGAATGATAGAAGAGTTTAAAATGAGATTGACTCCTTGATTACTATTAGATTTATATAGATTTGAAGTGGATATAAATATATCAATCGATAAGATTATTCGATAAGATTATACTTGACATTTGATCTTTTACTGGGAAAACAATAACCTAGGCTCTGGTAAAATCTTATCACAACCTAAAATCATGGGATCATGTGGGTACCTACCCTAGTATACCACATATAAGATTACCCTTACATCCTAACATTTAACAATAGTGGAATATATCTCTAAGACTTTAAGCATTAGTAAATTATTTAAAACATTTTATACCTTAAAGAAAAGTTTGGAAACTACATTAACCTAATATTTAAAACTAAACATTATATAATAACAAAAAAACTTCAACTAACAACATCCCAAAACTTTGTCTAAACATGTATAATAGCTCTAAATACAAGACTAACACATTATGACACAACCTCAATGAAAGAGTACGATAAAAACAATTACTGATAAGTGATCCATGGAAGATTACAAAAACTTCAAATGTCCAACAAAAGGAGATAAAGTAACTATAATATCTGTACAAAACATATGTGCTAGTAGATATCCTCTGTTGACCAGTTTTAGAAACATATAATAACATACATCATTCAATACTTGATCATGACAATATTCACTTAACAAACCTCAACACACTTCCACTCCCATCTCACTACTTTCCTTAGTTATACAATTATTAGTATATCCTTACATCTTGATTAAATGATTACAGTTCCATGGAACCACCAAAAGCATATTTCTTATGCACAAATTTTATTAAAAAAACTCTATACTCCTCTCTCATTAATAATAAATTTTGACAATCCTATATCACTATTCTATTACTATTCTTATCGACAATGCAAACACTAAGGTAAATAATAAATAAAACAATTAATCCATAAGAAAAGACACAACAATACACTCCATATATATATACATACATACATAAACTCATAAGATAATAAGATCGTTTCAAAGTTCAAGACATATATTCTATTTCACACCTACGTGTAATGCATAGTAAAAAATACATAATCTTACAAACTAATAGTTATCATCAATCCATAAATCCATCTCACAGTAGTCACAACAATTCACATACACGTAATCAACCAAGTAATCAACCAATCACATGCACGATGAAATGCAATAATGAAATGACTCAAAGCATACCTAAAATAGTATAGAAATATACTAGAGATGATAGAGTCTCTTAGTCATTACCTGCAATCAAAGAGCTCAATTCATATACAAACTAACATGGTACCCATTCCCATAATATGGTTGTTAATATTTGTAGCAGTGTATCCTGATAGTATTATCTTAAAATAAAGTTAAAACCTCAATAATTGATGCCAGCATGGTGCATGTTCCCAATATTATAAAAATAGGTAAATTCCTCAATAATTATGCTCAATGCGCCATAACTTCAATATTCAAATTCATATTCCATTCATCAACACTTATAATTGTTGAGTTTATCAATTAAATATAACATTAAAATTAAATCGATGAATGATAAAAAATATACTAAAAGGTTAATCACAAACATCTAACGTTAGTAAAAGAACAAAGTCAAATCAAATTACAAAAACATACAATCAAACTCTTCGTCTATCTTGACTTTAGATTCTTAAGTTATGTCACCACCTCCTTTATAATAATAAACTCTCATAACTATCTTCAACAAAATATTTCACATTCCAAATATACACAACATCAAATTCACCCCTTTTAAGGCATTAAAGATGTGTTTTATAGATTAAAAGCTCACCTAATTCCTCTATTTTTATCCACATTCACATATTTATTTTGTGAATCATTAATTAAGTCATATAAATACAACTATCGATCAACAGATCCATAGAAAAATAACAACACCCAATTTGTTCCCTGTTATAATAATTCTATGCTTTGTTTTACCCACCAACTTATTTTGTCTTCCCTCATTAACCTTACAACCAATCACCCTCAAACCTGCTGGCTATGATATCCATAACATCCATAATTCAACTTATCCCAAACTAGCAAAAGCTAAGAATATACAAGGCACTACAATAACAAAACACTATTTCCTCCCTCTTATTTACTTCTTCAAAACATAAATGTGTACTAACCCACCATTTACCATCTTGCTTCTTGTTTAGGTAATAGAAATATTTTCCAACATATAAACAATAAAGACATAACATAATCAACATGAACCACCTAATACATCAAAACTCATTACCCTAAGTTTTTTTGTTATTCATTCAATCCAAGCCCCAAGCTCGCAGGCCTAAACAAAAGCCTCCCATAAATACTAAATTTATTACATATAACTAACCCAAATTCACTATAATTAAACTATAAACTACCACTTTATTAAGTTTTCTGCTACAGAGAATGAAGATTCTATCTTTTGGAGGTTTTACTATCTATTTAGTTGATGTTTTTCTTTGAAAAATTCTTGAAAAATACCCTCTTAAATCTTGGTCTTTCATCCTTGTTATTTAAAGCCAATGGTTCATCCTGGGTTCTTTTGGAGGAGGCAAACAACATATGAGACTAAAATCAAGGGAAAATTTTTAAAAACTTAGGGGTACACTGTCTAACTACTGATACAGTAACAAAAATATTATTGTTATTACCTGCATCGGCAAAAACTATCATTGTAGCGAATATTTGAAGGTCTAACCCAGCTAAAAATTCAACCTATTTAAATTTTGTACCATGAATTTTCTACAATAAAATTTAATTCTAATTAAACCCAAAGCTTACTTGATAAAATTATTTAATCAAAATAATTTTGTAATAACTCTCAAGGTCATTTTCTATGTTTCCATACTTTTTAGCTATTTAGAGCTTTCCTTTAGCTTTCCCAAGTCGTTTGTGACTAGATAGAGCTGACAGTTCAGTTGTAGGGTAGTTTCTTTGGTTCTTAAAGTCAATTTCTTATTTTCAAGTTTTCGTTAGTAAAGAGTGTCTATCCACGATAATCATCTATTTACAAACCTTCTATGCCAATTCTAATAGTTTCAACAGCTACGAAATATTAGTTTTTAGCTAGAAGACATTTCGTTATGGTCCAACAGCCTCCATACACAATACAATCTATTGGTTGAAATTCAGCAAAAGTAACACCCAGGTGTGTTGCCCATATTTCTTTACAAAAAATTAGATGGAAATTTTAAATATACCATTGAGTCTTAATGTCAAATTTGATGGGAAGAATTCTTCATTTGCATTCTTTAGATGTTGATTGAATCCTGAGCAGTCGATTCAAACTTAAAATATTCCAAGTTTTAGTTGATGCAACACTCAACTGGTGCATCCACTAAAGTGGCTAGCCAATAACTTCAGTGACCATGCTTTTCCGGCTAAGTCACAAAAAATAAATCAACCGCTAAATCAAAGGCTGCTTATGCTGGTGCTTTTCCTCTTTACCAGAAAGGTCAGACCCAGTAAGTACTGTTTTAGGGGTACATAATCATTTTAGCAATTTTAACTTAGGAAGTCAAGTGGACTCTTAACCTTCACATGGGAATTCATTGAATCCATTCCTTACTTGATTTTCTCCCTATATTTTGAACATCTTAAGAACTAGAAGCCCTAGAGAGTACGGATAACTAGGGGAGCATTCATTGAGAGATTTTGGGATGTTTGTAAGCTCATATTAAACATTTTCTTAGCTTAGACATTGTATGTTTCTGATCAATTCATGTTTTAATCCCCAATTTAGACCTAAATCCCTATATTCTTATTTTGTTAATTTTTATATTATTTAAGTCGTGAATTTACCTATTCTTAATGGTAAATGGTCCTTAAGCATAGAAGGACATGTTGATAATTTGAAAGTGCAATTCCACAAGCATGCCCCAAATGGGATTTTGACTCAATTTTCTTACTCAAAGCATAAATAATGCAATATGGGTACCATTCTACTTTTATTGATATATAAAATTTCCATTTTGATATTATGGCATTGCACGAAAGCTTTTCAAAAGGAAAAATTGTTGGTTTAGTAGAATTATTCGGTATTTCTACACCATCCAGATAGGCTAGGCTTACCTTTCTATTAGATTGAACTTAATTATAGTATCAATATAATATTGTGCCACTTCTAGGAGAGGAATTCCTTTCTTGAGGCATGATTAGTGTGATTTGGATTATTTAGCTGATTAAGTTACCATAATTAGTTATAATTAGCTTAACTAATTGATGTGTCATGGTTTTATGGCACTATATAAGATTAAAACTATGAAATTATACAAGAAATTAGGTCTTTTTTTATATGTGATGTGTTTTTGTTTTGGTTTTACAGGAAAATAGAGTTTAGAGCAGTGAAAGAGCAAAAAGGGGTGAAAGGAAGCAAGAGGGCTACCTATGAGCCTTACCTATGGGTCATAGGTAGTAACTACGGGCTCGTAGTTGTCTCCGTAGGTAGGATCCTGAAGAGTTATACAAGTTGATATGTTTTTGGAGTCCTACGAAGACTACCTATGAAGCATAGGTAGTATCTACAGCCCTGTAGTACACTCATAGGTAGAGTTCTAAAATCTAAAGACTTCTATAAGTCCTTCAAACCTACCTATGGCCCGGTGGTACTACCTACGACCCATAAATGGGGTCGTATGTTGGTGCCGACTCTATTTTCCAAATTTTCTTAGTAAGAATTTTGTAGATTTTTAGATGTATCTATAAATACCTATTGGATGTTTCATTATTAGGTTACACACTTTATACACTTATTACATTGCTTTGACTTTCAAGAAACATTTTTGATCTTGGAGTTGTTGTTCTTAGGTTTTAGGGTTTGATAAAAAGTTTATATTCGGTTTTTATATTGTTCTTAGGTTTTAGGTTTTGATAAAAAGTTTATATTTCGGTTTTTATTTTTAATTATTTGTGAGATCATTTGTATTCTTTCAATTTGGAATTCTATGTGTGTTCTTGCAATCATGAGCAGTGATCTTTGAAAGATTTATGCCCCTAATTGTTGTTATCTATCCTTATGTAACATAGATTTGAGGATTTCTTATGTGCATATTGAGTTAATCTTTATATAAATAAGCATCGAAGTGTTAAGTTACTTGTTTATGATGTTGAAGTTGTGTTCAAATAAAAGTTGAAAGAAAAACATTCATTTAGAGTTTAAATGAGAAAACTAGTATTCTTAGCTTGAGCTATGTGTTATTCTAGTTGTTCTTGTCGGATTCAATCTTGTTGTGAGCTCAAATTCTTGATGTTTTATGATATAGGTGATGAAATTGATAAAAGGATGATATACAAGCTAGAATTTAAGAGGAAAACTTGCCACAAAATAAGGAATAAAAGTTCAAACACATGGAGCAAAGGATGACAAAATCTGGAAATATTGGGCTAAGGTGTGTGCAACTCTCCCTAGCCACCACTTTAAAGGCATGCCTATAATGACTCGAATCAGGTCTTAGACATGAAGGGCATCTTAAGTCCCACATGGACTAGATATCACCCCATTTACCTAACCTAGTCAGCACCACAACCTTAAGTGTCGGATGAATTCCGAACATAAAACAAGATAGTATAAAGTGAGACAAATATTTATTCATGAAATGTCTATATCAACCGCTGGTAATCGGGCAACCGTCCATCACCAAGACAATCCACCAAAACAACACTCCCATGTCCACAGTATCAAACAAAGACTCTAAAATATGAAGTCAATAAAATATTAAGACATGCCACCAACAGTAGAAAAAATAACTACTAAACAATGTCTGAGACACAGAATATAAGGACCATGATATAAAGTCTTCCAAAGTATGGAAGCTCACCACTTCAATATCAACTCATGAACCACTTGGACACCTATTCACTATGCAATAAAAGTAAAAGAAATTATTTCACCTTCATCGCACGTGGATATAGCATCCGGAGATAGTTAGCGGTTGAAACACTAGCATGTAACTTTTGTATAAAAGAATAAACTAATGCCATCATTAAAAAACAAATCAAATATCTATTAGTTTAAAAAACATAACCTGGGTTGTGTAGAATAACCATCTTATATCGAGGCACCCACGAGATATATAGGCCCAGCTCTACCCTAGATGGAAGGGCCTCAGTATGTGTAGCCATACGAATCAAAGAATATTCATAATTGTATATGCCTTTATAGGGGACTTGAAACTCCCAACATGATTAAGGTGACTTAAGAACCAATGATACAATATGGGGGACTTGAACCTCCCATTCATATATTCATTTGGGCGACTTAAACCACCCTATCATATAGACACCTACATCATATAGTGCGGTTTCCAGTGTTATTCCTTTTGACTCCATTTTCACGGCCTTGCTAGACGACTCCATTTTCACGGCCTTGCTAGACATCCCGCTTTAAACCCCTATTGAAACATCTATTAAATATATACACAACTATTAATCAAATTAATTACCAAAGGCATTCCATTGGTATCATTATACCAACCCCACTTGCAAGTGTACAACATGCCATAACCATTATTTATCAACTTTGGGACTTGAATCCATTGTTTAAACCAATACATCAATTCAATTCAACATTTAGGTACTTAAACTCATTTAGCAATTCAAACCAATTTATGGCCAACAAGGCTTTCATAAAACCATTTACAAACCACGTATATTATTAGGCCAATGCCTTAGTTTAAAACATAAATCAATATGTGATAAGATCATTCGTATGTGCAATTTCACAAATAGGTTGAGGTCATACAATTATCAAACCATTATTCAAGCCAAAAACCATCAAGTTACGCTTAACCATGACACCTTAGTTGAAATCACAATTTCCAAGAATCCACATGTGCAAAACTATTACCAAAACATGTATAATCATAATTTAAGACACCAGGATTTCACAAAGGCCAAAGCTTGGGGTGTTTCAATCCCTACCTCCCCGCATAGGATCATTCACCCTCGAATGGAGGGACAAGTCAATACAAGTATGATTTGGACTTCAATGCCTCTATTCTTACCTTTAACCATGATAGAAAACAAAGATGCCAAGGAAATTGATCTTTTCCTTGATAAAGTCAGAAAACAAAAGATGTTAAGATCAACATGTACCTCAATATTGAATTTACAGAATAAGGAATAGGAACGGATACTTGGACTTTACGTCATCCTCAGCTTCCCAAGTAACTTCCTCTGAATTTTGATTCCTTCATAGAACCTTTATCGAAGCCACGTCTTTAATCTATAACCGACAAACTTTCCAATTTAAGATCCTTTTCGGGTCCTTCTCATAGGATAATAAATATGAAATACCAATGTTCTCCAAGGGAACAACCAAGAAAGGAGCACCCATACATTTTTGCAATATGGAAACATGGAATACATGATGAATGAAACTCTTGATTGAGGGAAAATCCTACTCATATGAAACACTAACAACCTTTCTCAAAAAATAGTGCAGGCCAACATACTGGGGACTGAGCTTTTCCTTCTTCCCAAACTACATTACTCACTTTATAGGACACACTTTAAGGAACATCCAATATCTAACCACAAACTCCAAGTCCTTTTGCCTTACATCTGTATAGGACTTTTTGAAACTTTGGGTAGTTCATAAGCATATACCAAATCACTTTCACCTTATCCATAGCTTGGTGAACCAAATCTAGGAAAAATCTCCTTTTCACCAACCACAAACCATCCGATAGGATATCTACACCTTCTTTTATATAATGCCGCAAACAGGGCCATACCAATGCTAGAATGTTGACTATTGATATAAGAAATTTCAATGAGAGGCAAGTGGCCAAACCAACTATAATAAAAGTCAACCACACAGGCTCACAACATATCTACAAAATTCTGAATAGTCCTTTAGGTTTTCCTACCAACTATGGGTGAATAGTCGTACTGAGACTCACTTCAGTCCCCAAACCATATTGATAAGAGCGCTAAAAATGCAATGAGAACTGAGTTCCATGATCTAAAATAATCAATACAGGTGCACCATACAACTTTACAACTTTCTAAAGGAATAAATTCACATAATCGTCAGCAGAATAAGTAGTCTTTATCGATAAAAAGTGAGCATACTTAGTTATCCTATTCACGATAACCCAATAAAGTCACACTAATTTCGCGATCGTGTAAGGCCTATAATGAAATCCATATTAATTAATTCCCACTTCTACACTGGTAGTTTAATTTTTTAGAGTATCCCGCCAGGCCTCATGTGCTCCACCTTCACTTGCTAACATATCATACACTTAGCCACACAAATGTAATACCCCAAGACTCTAACCAATAGTGCAACCATAACACAAGCTCATGAGAAGTAAATTATAGTACATTGTTTATTTTCTAATCAAGGGTGATGTGTATTAAGGCCTCAAATATTTCCTAGCGATTAGGTGAATTAGAACATTCCTTACCGATTGAATTCTTGAGAAGGATATTGTCATATTCAACTTCAAATTATCATATCTCTTGTTATACTATGAATTATTGATGTCATACCTACCAAAAGATAGATAATTGAATTATATTCTCAACAATACCAATTTCACCCAAATCCGGCATTGGAGCCAAGAGTTATGCATATTTTACTCCATCATGTCAGGCTGAAAAATTGAGTGATGATATATTGTGATAAGCTGTCACAAGTGTGACGAATTTTCACCAATGTTGTCAGCCTTAGGCATATTTCTACCCAGTGGCGATATTTTGTGATAAGTTGTCACAAGTTTCAAGACTAATCACCAATGTAGTCAACCTTGAGCAGAAAATCATAAAATCCACCTTTTTGTGATGACATTTTATGATAACTTGTCACAAGTCTGACGACTTGTCATGAATGTTGTCAGCTATTTTTATCAGCAATTAAAGCATATTTTTTCAAGGGTATGTTGTTTTTTCCCATCTTTTGGAGGCCCCTAAATATATGAGAATTCCCATCTAAACCCTAATTTATTCATTCTCTCTTCCAATTCTCTTAAGAAATATATCTAAGGTTTTATTTAAGTACACTAATCTTTCAAAAATCATCCATAAATCTTAAAGATTTCTTCAAGAATTAACGTCCTCATAGTGTGGTCTTCGAGAATCATTTATTTCAAGTGCGGATAGAGTCTTAAGCACTAGAATTCATCCAATTTCAAAGATTAAGGTATGTGGGGTTTTGAACAAGAGAAATCCTTTCATTCTTATGCCCAAAGCTTTGATTTCTATCATGGATTTATATGATTTTGTAAGTGGGTTTATAACCAAATTACTTTATCATGTGACTATGAGAATATAAATTGTTCAAGCATTGTTATACATGATTATTTTGCTATTCCCAAGTTATGACTTGATATTTAATATTGTGAATTTCATATTTCTACCATGAATTGATATTTCAAGTGCTTTCAAGATATGTGTCAAGCTTTAAGTTTCCTTATGAAAAATTCGATTATTGAGTATATTGATTCATGATATTTGGTTGTTACAATGAGTCTTGATATTTTCTCAAAGTTATTGATGTTGCCATGATTTAATAAATTGATACATTTTGATATTGAGAAAGATTTATTTGATTTGAGTCAAGTTAGGAATCCACAAATTGATTATGATTTGATAAATGAGAAAGAGATTTGACTTGATCTTTATAGTAGACCCTTGTAATATTTGTAGTGGATTTCATAACGCATTCTGAGCTTGTGTCTAGGCGTACTATTTAGCACTAAGCATGAAATATGGTATTTCCCCTAAAACTATGTGCCACCGTAGGATTGATGTTGATAATTGTGGGCCAAAGGCCAAGTATGAGATTGTGATCACTAAATTTAGGTTGTACTCCCAGGCAAGAGTACGACGCTCCCACTAATGCGGGGTTCTCTCCATAGGAGGGAAAAACATTGGAATCCATGTACCTCATATGGTTTATGTCGGTTATAAGAACCTCCCATGTCCATAAGATTTGAGTTTCTTGAATTACCGAGTCACTCCGAGTCTTGAGTTGAAGATTTGAGTTGTTTATGATGATTTATGATGCTTTTATCATATGATTTATTTACTATGAGATCATGAAAATTATGTTTCAATCTAACTCAAGCCAAGTGAGATATCATTGTACATATGCATATTTTAATGAAATTGATGGTGATATTTGCATTGTTGCATCCATCCCCACATACTCAATACATTCTAAAGTGCTGACCCATATATTTTTCTATGGGCTATATTTTCTCATAATGTAGGTTCAGGTAGTCATCCGCAGCCATGTTAGCAATATTCGAGTGCCTCAACTACGTTCCCTTAGTGGTAAGTCCTCATGGTTCGAGAACCGTGTCTATACTTTTTGGTGATATCGCTCTGTTGTTATGGCTTTTAGCACTGTTTGAGTTAGTTGGTGGTTTGTCCCAATGGATCCTTGATTTTGATGAATAGAGGCTTTTTCAGAATAGAGGGTTAGTATGTACAAACATTCAATATATTTTGGTTGTACAGTATAGTATTCTCCAGTATTTCTCTTGAACCCGATGTGGTATATCTCTTTGTTGTGCATGACTATTGTTGAACTGAATTCCCTGAGGAAGTATCTGGCTCCTAGGGTTAGCTTGGGGCTACTTGTATCCCTAAGCACCATGTGGCATCTGGGGATGAAATTTCAGGGCGTTACAACAAAGTTGGCTATGTTCCATTTCATTTTATTCCACTATTACATTTCCTTAAGGGTAGGATATATCTGTGTTAAATTGGGATGAATCGTATATCATAATTCATTAGCCTTCACCATAATCCTACCTCAAAATCTATGTATATCAGGAAATACAACCTTCCTTGGTATATCAAGATACCATCACCACTAATATTGAAGTCCATCTCATTTTGCTTACCCACGTCATCCTTGATTTTCATCAATAGAGAGTCTAATACCTGTTTCTCTTTTATTTCTGAACAAAGAAATGATTGCACCACCTATTGCACAAACACACTACCATCCTCAGAGTGTAAGAGGAAAACCCTAAGGTTTGGCAAATGGTGAATATCCATCACCAATTCCTGCTTATCCTAATCTATATAAGCTGGACTTCTACGGATGATAGTGAAAACTCATTTTATAGTTTTCCAGCAACTCAAGCCATCTCATTTGCTTGAGATTATGCTCTTTCTGAGTGATCACAAACTGTAGGATCTAATGATCAGAAAAGAAATCATCTTAGACCCCATACAAATAATGACGCCAGAATTTCAATGCAAACACCATAGCTAACAATTACAAGTCATGGGTTAGATTTTTCTTCTCAAGAACTTCTACTGTGTAGAGGCATAAGCAACCACTTTGCCATAAGGTATCCACACAAATACTAAACAAACCCAGGATGCACCATAACAGATGACAAAGCCCTCGGTACCATAAAGTAGAGTCAAGGCTAGAGTTGAAGTAAATTTATCTTTTAGCTTCTCAAAGCTAACCTTGCAAGCATCTGACCATAAGAAATCTACCTTCTTATGAGTCATCTTGATCAATCTGGAAGCAATAGACAAAAAAGTTTCCACAAATATCTTATAGTAACCAGCTAAACCCAAGAAGCTTTGAATATTGGCTGGATTTATGGGCCTAGACCAATTCTTAACCATAAAACCTTTTTGAGGATAATACATGATCCCCTCATTAGGCATAACATGACCCAAAAATGTAACAACATTCAACTTGAATTCACATTTTGAGAAGTTATCATACAAGTGCTAATCTTTTAAGGTATGCAACACAATGCAGAGGTGATCGACATGATCCTTCTTACTCTTTTAGTATAAAAAAATATAATTAATGAAAACAATCACAAAAAAATCTAAAAACTAATGAAAGACCCTATTCATCATTTCCATGAACGTTGTAGGGCATAAGTTAAGCCAAACGACATCACAAAAAAATCAAAATGCCTATATGGAGTACGGAAAGTAGTCTTAGGGATATCCATCTCCCTGATCATTGATTGATGATACTCAAATCGAAGATCTATCATAGAGAAGAATTTGTCACCATGAAGCTGATCAAAAAGATCATCTATCCTAGTAAGAGGGTACTTATTCTTTATCAACACTTTATTCAGTTGTTGAAAATTAATATACACTAGGACGGATGAAACCCTAATCTAAAGTATCCCTTAATTTCTTCTTAAGCTCCTTTAACTTAGTCGAAGCAATTCTATGGGAGGGAATAGATATAGGACGAGAGTCCGTAAAAAGATCTATCGAAAAATTAATCTTCCTATCTCATAACAATAAGGTCATCTGGGAAGACCAAAGGAAATTCATTCACTGATAATGCTCTACTTACTCCTATGTTTAGGTGTTATGATGGTTATTGTCAAAATCCCAACTCGTGTTGGGGTCAATCCACAAGGAGTGAAATGCGTATTTCAAGTCCTATGGGTGCTCTCATTGCTAAAAGGATACCCAAAAGGCAAACTAATATAATTTTTAGCTTAAAATGGGGGGTTGGTTTGAAGTTTTCTTATAACAAATCTTTAGTTAGAAAATCACACTAGTATTGCACTTTTGATTTAAAATCAAGTTTGGAGGTAATCTTGGGATTATGCATACCTAAAAGTAAAGAGCATATGGGTTAATGATGGTTTAACTTGAATCTTAGTTGTTAAGTGAGAGATAGGCTAGGTCAAAGGTATTTGTGGTTTTTCTTTCAAAAAAACCACGAAGATGTCACCCATTGGCTCTTTTGAGAACCTAATGAGTATGTGATGTTGGGTGTTTCTATGCATTCTAGGATTACAATCCTTGTTTTCTTAGCTCTGTATTAAGGATAATTCTTATCCTATATGTGTTGATAATGATATAAATGAGCACTTATGTATCCAAGTATTTGTTTATAATGTTTAATTGTATTTTCACATAACTATTGATTCAATTTGACCATTTAGAGTTAAACCAAGAACATTAGTGTGACTAACTTGAGCTAGTTGTTGTCTAGTCCCATATGTTGGGTTATAATGTGTATTAATGAGTTCCTAAGCTTGTTATTATGCATTTATATTTCAAAAAAATTAGTTATAATGTTCAAGGATCAATTTTATCAATAAAAGAATCAAAACAATGAGCTAAAGCTCAACGTGAAATTACCCTATGCTTAGCTCGTGTTTCTAGTTCACCATTGAGGATGTTATGTTATTGTGAGCTCTAAATTACTGTGTTTAATACTATAGGATGCTTGATGAATCTAAAATCATGATATATTAAGGATATACAAGCTTCAAATCAAGTGTAAACAACTTAAAAAGGCTTGAAAATTACTACGGAAGCACAAGACACAAGCTGGACGAAATTTGGATACCTGAATATTATGGGGCACGTGAGGGCTGTAGAAAAGTCCAATTTACACATTCAAAACACCAATGGATTCATAATAAGCCAAATTATGTGACCCATAGGTGATTGTAGTATTTGGTGGAGTTGGAGGAGGCGCTGGGATGCAGTGAAATCTCGGTGTGATTTTGGATATTGACAATTGTCGATTGGCTCAACACCGCGATGTGGTGGCCATAAAAAGTGGAATAAAAACTGCCCATATGAAGGTTAATCACGTGGAAACCCAATACTATTTGGTTTATGACTTGTTTACTATAAATATAACGTGTTAAATCATGTTTTGATCATCTTGGAACCCCTAGATCGCTTGGAACAACATTGGAGGCTACCAAACTTCTTTTTAGTTTTTTTTTTTTTTAATTTTTCTGTATGGTTTTAATCATTCATACAACTATTTGGATGGTGATTATGACCATGAGTGGCTAAAAACCCTCTTTCTTGGGTTTAATCCAAGAACATGAGTATTATTGCTATGCATTAAGTTTGTTTTCTTTGCTTAAAAATATTGGTTGTTTGTTTATTCTTGTTTTAATTATTTTGAGGATTGATCACCTTTAAAATACACCAATTGTCAACCTTGTGGACTGAGGAGAGGGAATAGGGAGATAGAACATAGGAATAAGTAGAGTATAGTTCTTGATTCTTTATAAAATAAGAAAGTTGAATTAGTATCTAAGACAGGGATGTACTTAGATACCTTACTTGATTCATATGTAGGAAGGTATTTGTTAAGATCTTAAGTTAACTATTACCTCCCCGCTCAACGATATAGGTGTAAGGTTCAACTTAGGTAAAAGATTAGAGGTTGGGAAACCGTAATCATGCAATTAACCCTATGAATCAACAACCAAGGTAAGCAAGTTAACGAATGGAATCCAAAAGAATAATATGATTGTTCAGAGTGCTTCAACCCTTGGTTTTATCTTATTGATTGTCTCAAGACCACTACTTTCTGCATTTTTTAGTTTGAATTTACAATTTCCAAACTCTTTATTTGGTTAGTCTCGCATCAATTGAATCTGAATTAAAATAATTGTTGAATCAAGTCTCTGTGGGATCGATAACTCGGCTTTCTTGAAGGCCACTATATTACTTGGTAGACCACATACACTTATGTGTGTGCTTGGGCGTTGTCAGTGTGTCATTCATAGTCACCCGAAAATTCAATTAGCCACTATTTCTTGGAAAACGCCCATTATCTGACTTACACTCCATTAAACTTATGTCTAAGATTATATTAGTAAATCACATGCTTAATTGTACACCATTGCCTTGTCCCTCTACATCCCTCTTTAAAGAATGCTATGGGTTCCCCTATGTTCATATTTATCCCTTTTTCAAGTAGGATGAAAGGATTCTAGAGTTTGGAGTTTTCACCCATCAAACCCATTAGGAGGTTTGGGGTTTTCACTAACAAATTCCTACTATTAAACTCAACCAATGGTTGAATCCATACATAACAACTAAAAGTTATGCAAATACAACAAAACCCACACGTAATTACACTTTTACTTCAACATAATCTCAAGACTAAATTACTTAGCTACTCATGAAGAAAGTAGAGAAAGATATAACATAAGGATTATCCAAAGTATCCATCCTTCACAAAACACTAATAATTTAAGTCTCCAAAATTAGTTACAGTCTTTCCCAATTAGGGTTCTTGTTTCAAATTCAAAAGTATCTATGAGGTAAGAATTACCCAAAGAAGAAAGGGTTTTTTCCGATATAAGGTTTGGTATTCAACTAAGTGAAATTACAAAACTGCCCTGGGAAACATTCCCACTTATCCTCGATCGCATGAGATTGTCCGCGATCATGGTATGGTTATGGAATCTCATTCTATTGACTATATTGACTGACCATCACCGTGACCATGGCCTTTGGCCTACGATACTGGTAACTATGGCTGATGACTGCTCCAGGAGGGCTGATGACTGCTCCAGGTCTTTAGCTGTATTTATTTGCTTCCACTTTATCTCTTTTATCTTTAATCCATATTTTTTCATCTCACCAACTCTATGCCTGGAAAATGTGGATATTAGTGCATTAAATCACGATTATGTCTCATTTATTTACACAAAACTTAGTAGTGTGCACGAAATTTAAGTGCAAATGAGTGGTAAAATCACCACTCATCAACACCCAAACTTAAAACCATGCTTTTCCTAAAGCAACACCACCCCATATCATTTGACAATTTCACATGTATGCCCACATTCTATTACCTAATGATCATGATGACTTTAACTTGATTACTACCACAAAAAGCTCTTAACACATGGGTAAAATAATTTGGACTACACCCATCAACATAAAATGGATTATTGAAGGACTCAATAGACTTTAAGGAGTAGCCATGTGACAATTACTAATACTCTACAAATGACTCACTTCTTGACCTCAACCACATTATACTTCCTTTTGCCTCATCGTTCTAAAAGTGAGAAAATCACCCACCTCAACTTGATCACATGCTTCCTCACAAAAAATAAGAATTCACAAAACCTAGCTATCAACCATTCAATAAGGAATTTAAGTGTAAACACTCTCTATGTCTCAAGAACTCTCAAAGCTAACAAGTACCATGCCATAGGCTTGCCCCTATTTTCAATCACCACTACTATGATCATATTTGGTTGGGAATCAAGGACTTTTTTCTTTTGTAATGTAGGTTTATGGTAGGGTAGGATATTCATTTTAGGACAACAAGGCTAAACCCTCCTTGAACTTCTACAACACTCTCTTTTAAATTTTGCTATTGGGACACTCCTTTTCTTTCACTATTATGCCTACAGTGTCTTTCTTGCTTTGCCCATTTTCATTCCACTTCTCTCTCTCTTTTTTTATGTGTGCATAATTCATACATTTCTTTCCTTTGTTGGATCCTTTTCTTTCTTCTAATAATTTTACTTTATTTATGTAAGTATTTCAATACTTTCTTATGACTTCATAGCCCAACGACACCTCTTTGAACTTTTACCACCCACAACTTAGGCTTTTAGAATCAAATTAAATTTTTAAGTTCAAGGAGGATAGGGTTCAAGAGAGGGATAATAGAAGGGTCACGACCTGCAATTTGTTTCCCAAAGATAAGTCCAAAGGCTTAAAATGGGTGACTAAAGATTATATCAATGTATTGGTAGGATTTTTAGGCTAAAGTAGGCTTCCAATATCACAAGAATGGCCTAGGATCATTTTACCAAACCAATCAAATACAATCAAAATTTAGCCTTGAAAGACTAATGGAGAAGTTCTAGATGGTACAAGTACACATGAGATATAGACAAATAAGCTCCCACACATGGCATATAAATCTCGTAGAGGGGGTTCAATTGTTCCTCCATCTTGATACAAATTCCAAAGTAAATTTCCATAGTCATAAAAAGAGAAAACGTTTTGTTACAAAGTTGCTCATGTCCACACCCTTGAATTTTGCAAGAATTTTGGATGGAGGGTGGTGTTTGTTTTGTACTCGCACCATGCATAATTTGTTAATCATGTCAACAACCATAAGACTTCCTTTTACCTCAGACAACATGGAGATGTGAAAATCATTCATGGATATGTTTCTTTTTTATTTTCATCCCCATGACTTCCTTTCCTAGACACAATCTTTCCACCAACCAACTTCACGGCTTACACCCTTTTGCTTTGAATTCCCACATGTCTGCATCTGGGAGCCCGTAAATATCATTGATTTGTTTTCCTCAAAGCGCACCATTTTTTGTCGGATCTTAATAGTCATGTTGGATGGATTTGAGAAAGAAACTACGACAATGTTGGAATAGAATTCACACACCCATTTCTCATTTGCATTGCATGGGTCTGTGGAAAAACACCGCCACAGGCTTGTCATGTAATTCCATAAGCTTTTTTGGCACATTGTCCAAGAAAATTCCTCACTCCGAGAGCAGCTTAATCCTTAGAAAATCACTATAGTAGTGAGGGTGGCACTCCGATGCCATGAATCAAATGTGATCATACTTGTCCATGAGATTGTCCTAAAAGCACTAGGCATACATGATGTTAATCAATGACGTTTCCTTACACAAACTATGCTACATTATACTTGAAAGCTCATTGGATAGGCACTTGGGGGTGTTTGGTTATAAATTTGGAGAGCAGGATTTTTGGCATAGTAGGAAATCACCCTCGTTTACTGTTATCACAGGTCATAACCACATCCCCGCTGATGTAATCGCGATTCAATAACTGCGATTATGATAACTGAGACCAGTTCCTACCATCTTCCCATGTTCAACATTTCCAAATTTTTAGACCACAAGTATGTTCTACAATATGGATTTACGTTAATACCAATGGACAAGGCTATTAGTTGCTCGATTATGACCTTCCCAATGTAAAAACCATTATTGAATACTCATTTGGGAAATATATCAAACATTTGGTATGCACACTCTATTTTACATATATTTTTGGGTACTCAAGACTTCCCCACTTGTTCACACCATACTCTAGCAACTAAACACCACACAAATGCAAAGTATGAAAAAATAGAAACATAAGAATAGAAGTCCTAAGCTCTTTCTACATCGAGCATTCTATGGCTTATTTTCAAAAATCAAAGAAAGGATTCAAGGAACCTACCTAATGTGTGATTCAATAGGAATGCAATGATGTTGGTGGAGAGTTCACAAATGTGGACATAATTTGGTCAAATTTGAGAGCAAGATTTGAAAAGGGATTATGAGAAAAATAGGGGATTCAGCTAGCCATATAGCTGAAGCAACCACGATTGTAATAAAGTGACTGCGATTGTTGTCGCGCGAGTGACCGTGATCGTGACCAAGTACCTATAATCGCAATAACTTAGAGCGTCTATGCTCCCCTGTTTTCCCCTATTATGCTCAATTCATAGATTGACAGCTTTTCCCCTATTTAATTTTTAATACAAAATTTCACACTTTTCCCTTTTTAAGCTCATCCAATATGCTCTATATTTCCAAAAATGCATGGTTTTTGAAATGCCAAAACCAAAATCTAAGCTACAACACCATAAAGAAAAGATATGAGCCATTTTTTTGGCATTTGTGGGTTGACTCCAACACAGCGCTTTAGTTAACATTGTGGCAAGACGTCTTTCTTTTTATTTCATTCTCAAGGTTGGTCCTCAATCCCACCTTCTTCTTCCTCCTCAACCTCAACATCCACCACGAACATAACTTGAAGCTCTGCGAATTTCTTCTACGTTTTGTAAACCTTGAAAGATACCTCATCCTCTTTCACCCTAAACTTTATCTCCCCTATTTCCAAGTCTTCAATGGCCCTTACGGTGGCTAAAAATGGACGACTGAGGATGATAGGTACATCTTGGTAGATTTCACAGTCAAAGACCACAAAGTTTGCCTAAAGTATAAACTTGTCTAATTTAACTAGGACATTAAATAAAATTCCCACCATTCTTTTGATTGACCGATCTGCCATTATGAGTTGCATAGAGGTTGGAGTAGGGGCATTAAAACCAAGCTTATTATAGATGACAAAGGTCATGAGGTTTATACTTGCACCAAGGTAGCATAGGGCTTTTACAAACAATGGTGTTCCAATGGTAGAAGGAATTGTGAAAGATCTGGGATCTTCATTCTTTTCCACAACCGTACTATCCACGATAGAACTACAACCATGGGTAACTTTAATGGTTTCACCATCTACAAGTTCTTTTTTACATCAATTTCTTAATTATCTTAGCATATCTCGGGATCTCTTGGATAGCCTCAAGCAATGGGATGTTTATCAATAAATTGCTAACTTGGCCATAAACGTTTTTAGCTTGTCACCCTCCTCTTTTCTTTGCAATCATTGAGGGAATAGAGGAGGAACTCAAACTGTAGGACTTCTTTGATTTGTGTCTTTTTAACCTCAACCACTTCTTCATCATATTTATCATCTTCTACTTCTTGGTTTTGAGGTAACACCATCTTTGGGTTATACTTAGGCATCATCCCCTCAAGTCGTATTTCAAGTGCTCATCAAGTGTCTTCTGAATGTTAGTGACAATTTCTAGGACTTGAGCATCATTCTTTGGATTAGCAATCGTGTCACTAGGGAGTCCATCTCTAGGCCTAGCATTTAGTTACGTGTAGATTTACCCAATTTGAGTCTCTATGATTGGAACTTGTAGTTATACCCGAGGTAGTGGGACACTATGATTTGAGAAAGTTGAGAGAAGTCACTTTTAAATTCACATACCATCTTGTCTATACCTTTCACCCAATTCAAAAGTTAGGCCAAAACATCCTCGATTTTGAAATTTTTATGGTCAATGGAGCTTGACGTTTTGTTCTTAGCTCGATCATGGGGGGAACATAGCGGTCATATTCACGCTCTCTATCCCTCTAATCCTTATCACGCTCAATGTCCATCCAACCTTGATTCCCACCTTATGTTTGATAGGCGGGGCAGGAACCCCCCAAATAGTTTTCTAAATATTAGATCTCCTCATCCAACTTCTTTGCCATCTCATCATCCTCATAGGCGTTAGATACTATGGTATTTACCGCTTTTGCGGGTGCACCTATAACATGCTTTGTTAAGAGCTCAAGTTCGGTTATCATTTTTACCATGTTGCTCTCCGCTTTTTTATCATTCCATTTTTTTTATTCTTTGACAACCACGGATGTATAGGGAGAGCTTATGGGAACTGTGATATCTAGGATATGCCAACCCCAATTTTCTTTGTCACCTCTCCCAACAATTGAATTGCCGCATGGTATCACATCTTCACTAGCAAACATCCTACCGCATTTCTAACCATGGTTTTGTTAAAAGGATTAAAGGAACGATAGAAGTTCTAAAGAAGCATTTTCTATGGGACCTTGTGGTTTGGAAACTTTGCCAATTTTCCATAGAATCTATCCTATGCTTCAAACAAGGGTTCCCCGCTCAATAGCCTAAATTATATGATATCATCCCGCATTTGGAAAATTTAAGTTGGTGGGAAGTATCAATCAAGAAAAATCATGGTAAGCTCATCCCATGTAGTGATTAAACCGGGTGGAAGTGAACGGAACCACAACACCGCCTCGCCCGTTTGAAAGAATGGGAAAAGGTGAATACGGATAGAATCTTGAGTGATATGTGTAATGTTGAAAAGTGCACACACCTACAAAAACATCTTCAAGTGAACATTAGGGTCCTCATATTCTTGTCCACAATATATCCCCTTCCTTTGTAACATGTGTATTATAACACTAGTTATATGGAAAACTTTGTTCCCATTAGTTGGTACGATACAAATTGTACTCATTTAGCCCGCATCATTGAGTTGTCCCTCATCATTGAGAGAAACATCAAAGGGACCCATGTTACTAGTGCCATCACTCATTGTTGCATTAACACTATAATCACCTACAAAATAAAAAACAACAAAGAATGTAAATCACACTACCTCGGGTATAACTAGGTAAAAATCATACCGCACAAGTGGAATCAATATTCCACTCCCGACAATGGCACCATTTTTAAACTACTCAACTTACTCCCATGTTTAAGGAATAAGGCAGTCGTTGTCGATATCAAACTCGCGTTGGGGTCTAATACATAGGGAGTGAAATTCAAATCTCAAGTCCTATGGGTGCTCTAATTACTAAAAGTATACCCAAAATGCAAACAAAAACAACATTTAAAGAAAAATGGGGGTTTGGCTTGGAGTTTATTTATAGCAAATCTTTAGTCAAACAACATACTAGTATATCACTTTTGATTTAAAATCTAGTTTGGAGGTAATCTTGAGATTATTCCGATCTAAAAGTAAAGAGCATATGGTTAATGATGATTTAACATGAATATTAGTTGGTAAGTGAGAGATAGTCTAGGTCGAAGGTTTTTGTGATTAGTCTTTCAACAAAACCACAAAGATGTCGCTCATTAGCTCTTTCGAGGACCTAACACGTATGTTATTCATATTAACACAAAACATCAATTAGACATCCCTATTTCTAGGAAAATGACTATGATATGACTTACACTCCATTTACACTTATGTCTCAGATTGTAAAAGGTAGTAAACCACATGCTTAATTGTCCACCATTTCCTGGTCCCCCTATAACCCTCTTTCAAGTATGCTATGGGCTCTCATATGTTCACCTTCGTCCTTCTTTCAAGGATGATGAAGGGTTTCTAGAGTTTGGGGCTTTCACCCATCAAATCCATTAGAAGGTTTGGGATTTTCACCAAAAAATTCAAAATATTAAACTCAAGAATGGTGGAATCCATACTTAACAACTAAAAGTCATGCAAACACAATAAAACCCACACACAATTACACCTTTAATTCAACATAATTCCAAGACTAAATTACTTAGCTACGCATAAAGAAAGTAGAGAAAGATATACAATAAATATTATCCAAAGCATCCATCCATCACAAAACACTAAGAATTTAAGTCTCCAAAATTAGTTACAATCTTTCCCAATTAGGGTTCTTATTTCAAATTCAAAAGTGTCTATGAGGTAAGAAATACTCAAAGAAGAAAGGGTTTTTTCCTATTAAGGTTTGGGATTCAGCCAAGTGAAATTACCAAACTACCCTAGGCAACATCCCTTCTTAGCCTCGGTAACATGAGGCTGTCCACAATCGTGGTATGATTCTGCAATCGCATTCTATTAACCATCTCGATTAATTGCGGTCGCGTCTTTTGGCCTGCAATTGCTAACTAGGGTTGATGACTGCTCCAAGTCTTCAACTACACTTCTTTGCTTCCACTTGATCTCTTTTAGCTTCAATCGATATCTTTTTATCTCACCATCTCTATGCCTACAAAATATGGATATTAGTGCATTAAATCACAATTATGTCTTATTTACTTATACAAAACTTTGTAGTATGCACAAAAATTAAGTGCAAATGAGCGGAAAAATCACCACTACTCATTCACCACTGAGACAGAATGAAAGGAAGGACCCTCCAAGTTAGAATCGTTACCCCAGACCAGATGATAGAGACATCCCTTGGAGATCAATTCCAAGATCTAAGATATGATATAAACCTCTCCTTAGGATTAAGGAAACCACCCTCATATTTAATAATCGGCTTATTCGAGAATTTAAAGACAACCTTACGGGTCCAACCATCTCAAGAAGCATAGCATGAGTGCAGCCAATCCATCCCTAATAGGACATCAAAATCAACTATGTCTAATTAAAATAAATCCACCAAAGTTTCCTCACTACCAACAGATACTACACAACCCCTCTAGACTCTTCTAGAAATCATAGAGTCGCCCACCAAGGTAGACACAGAAAAACCATTTGAAATACACTCAGGACCAAAGCAAAAATGGACGGCCACAAATGGGGTTTGATAAAAAAGAGTAGACCTCGAGTACCAGCGATAATATCGGGAGATGCCTCAGAGTCCTGATAAGAAGCAAGAGCATATAAATAATTCTGACCAATGCCAATGCCAAAAACAGCAGTAGCACCTTTTGGTGAAGGAGCTGATAAAAAGAAAACAAGAACCTTCTTAGCCCAGAAGCAAACCTTAGAAGGAATATCACACTTCATATAGCTAATCTAACCATAATGAAAACATGTATTTCTCCCCTTCTCAAATTTATCATGATGTAGCTGATCACAAAATCTACAAGGAAGATATTATTGAGATTGATCCCTACCAACATGTGATTGGGTATATTATGCCCTATAACCTCTACCATTTTGGAAAAAATAATAACCCGACAGCTTTGGGTAAGGGGTACTAGCCATTAAGAAGGAACCAGAACTCCCCGACTTCTTCCTAGGCCACTTTCCCCCATCTCTACTACTCTGTTGCTAGCCTTCACCCTGATAAAACAATTTGTACTTATTACTATGCCTCTCAACAATCTCAACCTACTTCTTTACTTCCACAACCTATTTCATATAAACCACAAGATGAGAAATATCCATATCCTTATTCAACAAAAAAAACCTTACTCTCTAAACTCAACTCAAAGGACAACCCCAAAGCAAACTTATGCATCAAACTCTCATGCTACATACCAACTCAAGAGCATACCTTGACTACTGATGCAATTTCAAGGTTTACTCCTTGACTTCCATCCTACATTGGTTCAAATTAACAAACTCTTCCGCTTTTGCCTCCCTCAATGCTTGAGGAAATAAGTGGTCCCAAAAAGTACTAGAGAAGTTATCCCACAATTTAGAGTTGCAATTACTTCCCCTAGATTTTTCCCACTTTTCGTACCACTATTAAGCCACATTATTCAATTAGTATGCAACAAAATTCACACCTTCAACATTTGATGCATGTATAATCTAGAAGATTTTCTCGATATTATCAATAAAAGATTATGGGTCCTTGTCAACCTTAACACCAGTGAATACAAGAGGGCTTAACCTTATAAACTAGTAAACCTTTATGGCCTAAGAAGATGGAGGAAAAGAAGCACCACGCTGAACTTTAGCAGCAACCAAATATGCCAATATATGAATAGACTAACGAATCTCAGTATTTATCAAATCTTCCTGATGAGCTCGAGAAAGACTGGAGGGAACTACTGGAACTCTAGGAGGACAATTAGGAACTGGACCCATAGACTGGGTATGAACCCCATACAAAGGTGTGCCCCATCAACAGTGTCCCTAAGTATAATATAAGAGTTTCCTTGAGCTTTAGATCATCGGAGAGAAATGATCTAGAAAAGAAAGAAAATAGGAATTAGAGTAATCCAAGACCTTAAATTCCACAGTTCAAATCAGAATAAAAAGAAAGGGAATCATTACTAAATGTCTCGTATTCTCCCTTTTATAAGTATGGTGTGCTGCACATCTATAAAACATACCCTACTCAACATGGCTTTGTTGACACCTAATTGACCATGAACTTAGGCTCTAATACCAACTTTGTCAAGTCACAAACCAGGGCCTTCACATGATGGGTGTCTCAAGTCCCACGTAGACCAGAGATCACCCCCTTCAGCTAACCTAGTCAATACCATAACATTAAGTATCGGATGAATTATGAACATGTAAGAAGATAGTAAAAACAAGGACAAACATTTATTCATGAAATGTATATATCAACCACTAGTAATCAAAAAACCATCCATCAGCTAGCCAAAGCACAAAAACAACACAACTAAGTCCATAATATCCAACAAAGCCTCTATAAGAACAAAGTCAATAAAATATCGCGACATGCCCATGGCAATAGCCAAAATAAAGACTAAACTAAGTCTGAGACATAGAATATAAACACCATTAGATGAATCCTTCCAAAGTATGAAATCTCACCACTTCGATATAAACTCATGAACCACTCAAACACTTGATCACTGTGAAGGAAAAGTAGAAAAAATTTTATCACTTGCATCACCTGGCTATACAACATCCAAAGATGGTTAGCGGTTGGAGCACTAGCATATAACTTAGGGATAAATGAATAAAATAATGCCATCATTCAAAACCAAATAAATTATCCATATGAAATCACATATATATATATATATATTGAGTCATAATAAGGAACAAGGATTAGCGTGCAGTTAAAACCTTAACCTGCTTGTGTAGTGTAACAGTAATACACTAAGGCACCTATGGGCTATATGGTTCTATCTCTACAGTAGATGGAAGTGGCTCAATGCATGTAGTCGTATGAACCAGAGAATATCCATTACCATATATGCCTTTATTGGGGACTCAAACCTCCAGTCATGATCAGGGTGACTTAAGATCCAATGTGTACAATATAGGGGACTCAAACCTCTTATTTATATATTTATTTGGGAGACTGGACCCTCCTGTCATAATCAAGGTGACTTAAGAATAAATATGTATAATATAGGGGACTCGAACCTGCTATTCTTATATTTATTCAGGGGACTCAAACCTCCCAATCTTATGGAAACCCGCACCAACTTGCGCGGTATCCAGTGCTTATCCTTTAGACTCCACTTTCACAGCTCTGCTACACATCTCCATTTAAATGCCAATTTAAATATTTATTACGCATATACAAAACCACTAATCCAATTACTTACCATAGGTAACTCATTGGTAACGTCATACCAACCCCACTTGCAAGCATACAACATGACATATTATTAATTTACTTTGGGACTCAAACCCATTTCCTAAACAAAGATATCAATTCAATTACATGTTTAGGGACTCAGACCTATTTAGCAACTCAAATAAATTTATAGCCAACAAGGCAATTATAAAACCAATTACATTATTATGCTATTGCCTTAGGTCAAAACACAAATCAACATATTACAAGATCATTCTCACAAGCAATTTCACAAATAGGTCAAGGGTATACCATTATTAAAGCAAAAAACCATAATGTTACGGTTAACCATGACCCCTTAATTTAAATCACAATTCCCAAGTACCCACATGTGCAAAACTATTATCAAAACATGTATAATAATAATTTAAACCATGATGAAACAATTGTGAACATTATTTATTCAACCCTCAATCATGGTTTTCAAAATCAATATTAATAGTTCATGAACATTATTTAAAACATGTGATTTTATGTGCTAACAATGAAGAAAGAGTCACATGCATGAGTTATGAAGATTCACAGAGAGATTTTTAAATTTAAACCTCCAAATGACTACCTTGAAGAAACCCTAACCCAATCTTCTTGAGAGGCTATTAGTGAGTATTTTAATATTCTAAAATATAGAATGAGAACCCAATAAGTGTTATAGGACATGGGGTATTAAGGGATTATGGTGGAAAATGTCCAAACTACCCTAAACTTAAAAGTTGCAGAAAACTTGTAGGTGGGTATGAGTTTACCCTCTAACTCATCACCACAACATACGAATGGTACCCTCAAATCATCACTAGATCAAAAAGTCGGACACCACATTCTGTCTAATATATGACTCCCTTGCCTAACTCATAAAATTAATACACTACTAGATAATCAAGTCATACCCATGGTAGAACATCAAGGGCTAGACACTGGACAATATACAATTGGACCCTACCTTCTTATCAAGACCATACAACTCATATGAAGTTTATTGTACAAAGGACAGAACTTGGTCAATTAACACACTGACAAACATAACACTAGCATCCCTAGATCCATCACCATACCATATGACTTGTGTGAGTTTTATAATGAACATAAGGTTGAAGACTCAAGAAAATATTAAGGGCCAAATCTTGGGGTGTTTCAATGCCACACCTTAAGTGTCAAACCAAAATGGCATTTCCTATGTTCACCACAATATGGGCATACTACACTACCTATCCTCTATGATAAGCGCGTGGCACCGAGGTATTTTAGAATTGGACAATTCTAGCCTACTATAAATAGGACACTCCAATTCTTTTGTAAACTTCTTTGATGATATTGGGGCATGAGAGTACACTTAAGGAGGCTTATCTTATGGTTTCTATTTTTTTCTTTTGTTTAATTTTGGATTATTTACATAGATTCAATTATTATGATTCTTTGTAAGTCAATGAGTGGCTAAACACCCTCATATAAGGTTAGGGCCAAGAACATTAGTACTTTTGCTTATAACTAAGTTGATTTATGTTATTATCTTTATTTGTTATTCATGTATCCTTGTTTTAATTATTCTACAAATTCAAAACCGTTAGAATAAATGTATATTTTGATCATGAGCTCAAAAAAAGGACTGATAGAAAAGAACGTGGTTTTTATAGAAAGTAATTATTTTCTTTAAGTGATTTCAAGTTATAATTTGCATTTAGTATAGGAATATAAATAATTTTCCTTATTTTGTTCATAGATGAGAAAAAATACAAATGCATTTAGGTTTGTTTTTGCATCCCAACTCAACAATGTAGTTTTAATGCTATGTTAGATAGTTGACTAATGGTTTTGAAAACCATAATCATGTTATAAACCTCATGGATAAACAAAAAATATAATTAACAAAAAAATGATATTATTTAGCTAAGTAGGATTATTTGTAGTGCCTTAACCCAGAATTTCTCCTTATGTTTTTCCAAGAGCCTTACTTATAACTCATTGTTTACTTTTACTTATATTTTTCAATTCAAAAACTTTATTGGTTACTTTGCACTTGTTTAATCTGCATAGTGAACAAGTATTAAATAGTTGTTGAGTAAAAGTACATATGGGATTGATAGTTGGCTTTTAAAGTCCATTTTAATACTTTGTGGACCATATACACCCGCGTGTATTCTTGGGAGCAACATGTTTTAGCACCGTTATTGGGGTATTATAAATTGGGAATGATCTTACTTTTAGTTTTGCTATTTCTATTTACAGTCGTTAATAACTTAATCTCAGCTTCTGAATTTGTAGGTTCATGTTTGAAAAATAAGAAAGGTGGCAAGGAAAATGGATTTTGTTGACCCATATACAAAAATCGAGTGATGCTTACACTAAATAAGGAGATATGTCGTACTTCTCTATCAGATACCTCAAATTCAGTAAGAGGAAGATGCTCTTGCACCTATGGAAGAAGTTCCTCCAACCTGCAAGATAGTATGCAAGGTGGCAACCCCACTCGCAACTAATATTTATTTATTATTTGAAGGCTGACAATTGTAGGTATATTTAAGGTAAAATAGAATATGTTGCAACATTTGTAAATTAGTGGCCAATTTACTAGTTTATCATACAAGGATCAGCAGGCACATTTGTAGAATATTTTTGAGATATATGACATGTTCATCCCCACTGAAATCTCTAATAACTATGTTAAGCTCAATTTATTCCCTTTTCTTACTTTAGGGAAAGGAAATAAGTGCTTAAACACAGATCCAATAAGTTTTATCACTGCATGGGTTGATCCGCAAATAAAGTTCCTTATCTATTACTTTTCATCTGACAAGCCTATGAGGTTGCACATCGAGATATCGAGTTTTAATGGAAAGCCAAATGAGAATCTACATCATGTTTTGGAGAGGTTTAAATATTTTCATAGGAACTGTCCATATCACCAACAGTCCAATGAGGTATTAGCTCACACTTTTGTAGTGGATCTTGACCATAATATGAATGTTTTGTTAGATATAGCTGCATGTTGTCAAGCACTGAAGAAAACATATGATGAGCTATATACAAAAGGTAACCCTGAGTGGAAGGTGACATTTCTAGAGGTGTAGTGAAAAAGCTTATGGGTATGATAGAAGTTGATAGTGTCACATCCTTAGCCATCCAATTGTCAACTCTCAAAAATCATTTTATTACATAGTATAAAAAATTAGGTGTGAATCAGTCTTAGGATTAGATGAATGTAGTTCAGTAGGCTCCATCAAAGTGTGAGATTTGTGGCAATAATGGTCACTCTATAGACTGTTTTGGAGCAAATCCAGAGTCTGTAAACTTTATAAGCAATACACAAAATCCAAATTATGGTAATGCCTACAATCATAAGTAGCATATTCAATCTAATTATTCATTGAGGAATAATCAGACTCAGTAGTATTAGCAGAAGCAGAACACATAGGCCAGTAATATTTAGGAGACATTGAAGAAGATTCATTCCAATCAAGAGCAAATGGTTGGTGATATAAAAAATCATAGCTTGTCCAGAGGAATTTAGAGGCACAATTAGGGAAGCTAGCTTAGGCATAGAACACTAAGCCCGAAGGTGCATTGCCAAGTGAAATAGAGAATCCAAAGCAAGTAATGAAAACAACCTTAAGGAGTGGTAAAGTTCTTATTGATAGGCCTATTAAGTAAAATAAGGAGGTACCAGCTGAGCAAATCCTATAACATATAAAGAAGAAGTAAAATGAAGCTGAGGATGTTAAAAGTCTGAAAGTCTAAGTATTCAAAAACAAAGGTTGCTAGTATGTAACTGAAATACCACCACCATATTTCTATAAAATATTCAAGTATTCAAAGGAAGATGGATGTTTTAATATGTTTTTTGAAACTTTCAGAGAACTTCACATGAATCTTTGTTTGTTAGATGTCAAAGGAGTGTAGTTTAGTGTTGATGAGAAAAATTCTTAAGAAACTAAAGGACCCATGGGTTTTATCCTCCCTATATAAATTGGTGATAATAATGTGGTATTCCCTATATGATATAGGGGCAAGTATAAACTTTATTCCCTATCAGTGTTCAATACTCTTGATTTGGATAAGCCAAGACCATGCTCTGTGGTGCTCAAAATAGCAGAAAGAACCAAAGTTCATTCAAAAGGAATCATTGAGGATGTGCTTATTAGGATTGGTATGTTTATTATCTCTAGTTAGTTTACTATTCTTGATGTAAGGTAGATTATTGGGTGTCGATAATATTAAGATATCCATTTATATCGATACGCAGAGCACTGATTGATGTTAGAAAAGACACTCTAATCCACCTTTGGACTATAAAGACTTCTACCTTATCATAGCCATGGAATTCAATGAGTGTGTGGTAGTTAAGTGGGAACTACCTATGACCTTTTTGGACTGTCTCATAGAGTTTTCTGAATCACCGCCCAAGCCTATAGTTCAAAAAATTAAGAATTTTCCTAAAAAGGATAATGTTGAAAAACATAAGGAACTTGAGAATACACACTCAAAATTTTCAAAAAGTGTAAGAAAATGACCTTTGGGTAGGAGTAAAGGGATGAAGGAAAACTTTTGAGATGTAGTAATGTGGGCTATGTCGCTACACTAAATCAGGAGCTTCTTAGGAGTCAAACTAAGTTAAGGTAGGTGTTTTATTTTCATATTTTTTTATTTCACTTTTTTTTTGTTTTTGTTGAGTCAAATATTGATGGGAAGTCTGAGTATAGAAAATTTGAGATAAAGAGAATGGAAAAGGCTAGGTTTTGGGTCCACCCAACCTCACTAATGATTAAATATACTTCTAGCTAGGCCTAGAGGCCTCAAGAAGTATTTCTGGCTCTACTCTAGAATTATACTTTAGGGACAAAGTGAGTTTTTTAAATGTAGGGTGGGGAATATTTTAATGGTTTCAGGTGAAGTGTTGCAATAGGACTTGATTTTAGTTGTTTGTTCATTCTTGAGAAAATCTGAAAATATAAAAAAGATCATCTCTTAGTTTGTCTTAAGTTTTAGTTATTGGTTTTAGTCTAGTTGGGGCACACTTAACCCACTCTTGGTTATTATTTTCAGTTGTTTTCCATGGGGGTGCCATTTGAACCCAGCATCCCTTTTTTATTTTAAGGAGTAAAATTTAAAAAATTTGTATTCGGAGTAAGGGAGAGGTTCTTGCTAGTTTCTATGTATGACTACATGATGTAAGTTGGTTGTGAATCTGAGAGCATGTTGATTAAGTTGAATGACTATTGTTAAGACACCTAGGCTCAGTTTTATGACTCTTATGTGATGTTGGATCAATACTGAATTTGTGTTATTTCTTGGTATAGAGTATACAATGATCCTACTTGATTCGAGCATATACCATGTGTGATGTGAGGTTTTGTTGTACTCTTTGTTGTATTTTTATTTCTAGAACTTTCCTAGTCTATGTGCAATGTGAAATAAGGAATGTGTATTTAGGAGATGATATAGGCAATTCTTTTATAACCATATTTCATAGCAATTTTTATCTACCCTTGAGCAGAACTTTAATTAGCCCTATTGAGCCTTTAGAATATTCTTTGGTAGTCTTATATGTAGACTATTACCCTTATTCTATTGGTCCTAATTTGATCCAAATCTCCTAAGTGCTTTAGTTGAAAAATTAATATGGTTAAGTAGTGTGCAAAGTTAGTTAGAAAAAGGAGAAAGTGAAGCCCCAAAATAGTAGCTTTGGTGGTGTGGTCGAGAGAGATAAAAAGGAAAGAAAGAAAATTATGCAAAATTTTATCATATGTTGATAGTAAATACCCCCCCCCCCCCCCCCGCTGTAATATACGAACTAGCTTAAAGAGATAGGATAAGGCAAATGAGATGTGTGAACATAGAAGTGGTGAAAGTATGGTTGTTAATAAAATATTTTAATGTATAATGTTATATCTTAAAGATTTTAGGGAGGAAAGTCACTTTTAGTAGCCACAATAGTTCCTCAGCGTCCCTTTACCTGCATTACAACCCTTAAAGTCCTATTTTATCTTATGCCTTAGCATTCTGATATTAGTAGAGTACTACATAGGGGAAATCTATGGTTCATCTTATGTGACATGATAATTCTTCGTGAGAGTGAGCGTGATTTTTTTTAAACCCATGCTTGTGATAAACTGCATTTCTATAAGTAAATATAGGTAACTATCATGTGGTGGGGGCACATGTTTTATAATAGTTAAGTGACTTATAATATCTCTGTGATTGATTAATAAACATGAGTTTTCCAACTTGGTGAGTAAACTCATTAGGTTAGGATGTCTTAAAGTACTATTCTTGAGTTTCCAATGGCTAGCCTTTCTGCAAAATCAATGTCTGGCTCGCCGTGGTTTTTGAGTAGAGGTAATAGTAATGTGAAGTTTCCCTTATATGACTCTTAAGGTGAATATTTTTTCCAGGATGAACAAGTCTTTAAGTGTTGGGTGATGATCTTAGGTGGATTTGTGAGTGTTGTTATATACCCTTAATTAGATTAGTTTTGAGAACTTATCGTGTGTGAATTGAGTTAATATTTATATAAATAAGCATATAAGTGTTAAGTTACTTGTTTATAATTTTTGAAGGTGTTTTCAAATAAAAGTTGAAATCAAAATGTTCATCATTTATATTTTAAATAAGAAAATTAGTCTCCGTTGCTTGAGCTATGTGTTATTCTAGTTGCTCTTGTTGGATTTTATCATGTTGTGTGATCTAATTCATGGTTTTTATTCTATAGGAATCTAAGTGAGATGATAAACTTGAAAAATGGATGATATACAAGCTTTAATTAAAGTGGAAAATCTACCACGAAGCAAGGAATAAAAATCCAAATGCATGGAACAAAGCATGCAAAATTTGGAAATTTTGGTCTTTGGGGTGTGCCACACTCCCTAGCCCCAGCTTCATGGGCGTTCCACTCTCCCTATACTTGTATTCAATGGATTGCGACACCTTAGTGTAAAAATAAAATGGCAATTCTAGTGTGTCACCATGATAGGGAGTGCCATGCTCCCTATCCTCCGCGATAAGGGTATAGCACGGCGGCATGCAAAAATTGGCCAATTATGGCCTAGTACAAATAGGAAACTCCAAATATTTTGTAAACATCTTGGACAACATTCATAAATGGGAATACATTTTATGAGGCTTCTCTTATGATTTTTATTCTTTCAATTAGTTTACTTTTTGATTATTTACATCAATTCCATTATTATGATTCTTTGTATGTCCATGAGGGGCTAAACACCCTCATCTAGGGTTAGGGCCCAGAACATGATTACTTTTTCTAATAACTAAGTTGGTTTATGTTATTATAATTATTGGTTTTTCATGTATCCTTGTTTTATTTATTTTATGGATTCGCGACCCTTAGGATAAATATGTATTTTTGTCATGAGCCCAGAAGGAGGGATGAAATAATAGAACGTGGGAATATAGGATGAGATCATTATCTTTTAATTATTTGAAGTTTTAGTTTGCATTTAGAATAGGAATGTACCTAATTCACCCTCTTTGGTTCATAGATGAGAAGAAATACAAATTCCTTTATCTTAGTTCTTACATCCTAGCTCAACGTTGTAGTTGTAATGATAAGTTAGATAGTTGATTAAATGTTCGGAAGGTTGTAGACATGTTATAAACCCTGTGAATAAAAATAATAATTAAATAAACCAAGGATATTATGTAGTTAAGTAAGATTGTTCATAGTGCCCAAACCCTGGGTTTCCCCCTTTGTGTCCAAGAACGTTACTTTACCGCATTGTTAACTTTTACTTTTAGTTTTCAATTCACAAATTTTGTTGGTTACTTTTGCACTTTTCTAATCTTCATAGTGAAATTGGATGAATTATTTGTTGAACACAAGTACATGTGGGATCGATACATGGCTTTTAGAGGCTATTTTACTACTTGGTGGACCACCTATACTTTCATGTCTGCTTGGTCGCAACAACAATCTAAGTACCATACCCACGGTTGTGGGAACCCTAACAGATTAAAAAAGTAGATGAAGTGAAAAGTCGTTCTTGCATGTGTTGTTGTTTTCATCAATTTGATTATTTTCCTAATAGTTGCAATTGTAAGGAACCTACCTATATTTTATACTAACTCAACAAAGAGGTTGAGATTAGGAAAAAGTGATCACAATAGTAATTTTAAGATTTTAACAATTATCTAATTAACTTGAGACCGATAGGTGATAGTTAATCTGGGATCCAAAACAAGGGTTAGTAATGCGATATTCTGAGACTTAGAGGAGATGAGTAAAATTCACCCAAACAAAGGTTAAGAGATGGTTAGATCATAAACAACTTGTTAGATTCTACAGGTAAGGCCTCAAGGGAATTAGACAAGCACGATAGTCTGAAGAATTAAGAACTCAGGGGGATATAATCCTAGTAATCATGTCATTTAATAACAACCCTTTTCAATCATTATTACTATTACTATTATTCTTACAAAACAATCTATTTACTTTCTGTACTTTTCATTAGCATCAGCAACTTCGTGATAGATTTTTTTTCCTAGTCGTTATGAGATCGATTCCAACCTTGTTGGGTTCTAAATTTTGCAAGTGACCATGTTATACTTTTTAGGAGGTGTAATTTGGGAGACATCAAATTTTGTCACTATTGTCGGGGAATTAAAGTTATTGGTTGATTTATTAAGCTTATTGAAGTTGTTTTTTTGTATTATTTTTGTGGTATACACCAGTAAATGCCCAACAATTATAGCTAAGGCAATTCCTTGATTTTTTTTGTTCTTGGTCTTGAACATACCTTTTGATAAAATCATACAACGAAAAAGTATGAGCATTGATCTCAAAACGAAGGGCTTCAAGATTATCCAAATAAATTAAATTGGGCATCTCTGGCTGGTATTCATAAAATTGATGATGAAACTACTAACTAATTAATAGCCAAGGAGAATGAAAGGTTACAAATAGCCTAACGTGTTAAGAAAAGGGATAAATAGAAGGAAACAAATGATGGATCAGTAGTCGATATGGATAAAATTAGAAAAGAAGAGTTCAACCACCTGCTTATTATTACTTGCCAATTCATAATGATTTAGAAAAAGATTTAGGGTATGTTTAATTGCTCAATATAGGAGCTATCATTCCTCAAATATTGCGCCAAGGAATAAGATTTGACATTATCAGTGCAATAATTCAATTGCTTAATTTGAAGGGTGTATTTGTTGATTTTCCTGTTGACGATGCAAACATGCTCATTATGAATTTCATTGGGATTTTCACTTTGGTTTTCTATGAGCCAATGGAGATTATTTCTTATGTTGGTTCTAAAAGACTTATATCGAGAGGCTGTGAGTTTTACCTAGCTTATATATGTGATACTCATGTAAAGAGTCTATTGTTTGACTTAGTTCCTGTTGTTTGTGAGTTCTATAATGTGTTTCTTTATGACCTTCCTGGTATTCCCTTGGTCATAAAATTGAATTAGCTATTAAACTTAAGCCCATAACCCGACCTATTTCTATAGAACCTTACCGTATGGATCCTACCAAGCATAAGAAGATGAATTCTCAACTCAAAGATCTTCTTTGTAAGGGTTTCATTTGACTGAGTGTATCCCCATAGGGAGCTCATATATTATATGTAAAGAAGAAATATGGCTCCAAGTGTATATGTATTGATTATAGGAAGGTTAATAAGGTAAAGGTGAAGAACCATTATGCTATGCCACACATCAATGATTTGTTAGACTAGATTCTTGGTGCGGTCTTTTTTCTATGATTTATTTGATGTCCGATTATCATCAACATAAAATTCGAGCCAAGGATATCTCAAAGACATCTTTCAGGACCCATTGTGGTCATTATGAGTTCTTGGTGATGTCTTTCGGGATGACTAATGCCCCAGCCGCATTAATGGATTTGATGAATCGCTTGTTTAGAACCTATCTAGACTCCTTCAATATTATGCTCATTGATAACCTTCTTGTGTTCTCAAGGAGTAATGAGGAGCATGCATACCATTTAAGGATTATGCCCAAGACCTTGTGAGATCATGTGTTTTTTGCCAAATTCTTTGTGTGATTTTTTCCTTAAGTAAGTGTCATTTCCTGGACATGTGGTATCTAAACTTGATATTATGGTAGACTTGTCTAAGATTTTGGTTATTCATGATTGAGATAGGTCTATGTGTTTGACTGAGGTTCGAAGTTTCATTGGTTTGACAGGTTATTACAAGCACTTTGTTGAGAGCTTGGACACTATTCTAGCCCCTATGACTAGATTGACTAGGAAGGAAGTTCCATTCTGATGGTCCAAAGAGTGTGAGTTGAGCATTGGAAAGATCAAGGATTGTTTTAATTCATTTCTAGTGTTAGATCTTTATATTTAGGGTGATAGATTCACTGTGTTTTTATTCTTCAGGTCTTGGTCATGGTTTTGTTTTGATGTAGTAGGGTCGTGTCATTACTTATGCTTTGGAGTTAGCAGTGGTAGTTTATGTTATCAGGATTTGAAGGCATTATTTGTATGGGCTGCATTATGATATTTTAACCGATCATCACAGCCTTCAACATCTTATGACCGAACAATAGCTTAATGCTCAACATCATAGATGGATAGAGTTACTAAAACACAATGATGTAACCATCTTGTATTATTCGGGTAAGGAAAATATGGTAGCTGATTACTTGAGATTTAAGGCAGTTAGTATAGCTAGGTTGGCATGCATATTAGTTTCTCATAGGCCTATGGTATGGGACCTTCAGTCAATAGCCAATTTGATTGTTCGCCTTTGTATTTCAAATTGTGCTAGGATTTTAGCTTGTGTAGAGGCGATGTCCTCCGAATGTGAGCATATTTGTGATTGTTAGTATAAGGATAGCAAGTTGTGTTTCCTTGATGATCAGGTGGTGAGTGGTGAATCTGAGAGGCACACCTTTGATTTTGAGGAAATCTTGCGATTTTAGGGTCGTATTTGTGTTCTCTGGCTTGATGACTTGATTCAGTCGATTCTTCATAAGGCTCATAGCTCTATATAGTTAATTCATCTTGGTACAGCTAAGATGTATAGATATTTGATGTAGCTTTACTAGAGGAATGGCATGAAGAGAGATGTAGTAGACTTTATGGCTCCCTGCCTATGTTGTCAGTAGGTTAAGGCCTAGCATCAGTATCCTAGAGGATTGACTCAGAGGTTGCCCATTCTCTAGTGAAAATAGGAATGAATTACTATAGATTTCATTAGTAGTTTACCTCATGTTTCTCTTGGTCTTGTTGGTATTTGGGTTATTGTGGATTATTTGACCAAGTCAGCATATTTCATTCTTATTCAGATGGCCTTTAATGCTGAAAGATTAGCCTATATTTATGTTTGGGAGAAAGTTTGTTTGCATGAGGTACCTATTTTTATTATATCAGACCATAGTTTTGTACTTACTTTGTGATTTTGGAGAGGATTCCAGGAGGAGTTGGGTACTCAAGTGGATTTGAGTACTGCTTTTCATCTATAGATAGATGGTTAGTCTGATTAGACTATTTAGGTGCTTGAGCATATGCTCTGAGTCTATGTTTTGGATTTTAGAGGACAGTGGAATCAGCACTTAGCATTTGCAGAGTTTGCATATAATAATAGTTATCATTCAAGCATTGAGATATCTCCTTATGAGGCTTTGTATGGAAGGATATGTCATTATTCAATAAGATAGTTCGATACTTTCTAGGTGAGACTTTGTTCTACGGATTAGCTTTAAGACTTATTAGATAGAATAAGGGTGATTCAGGAAAGGCAAAAAGCAACCTAGAGTAAGCAGATGGCCTATGTCGATCATAGGCGTCGTGCCTTGAGATTAGGAGTTGGTAATCGTGTGTTTCTTCACTTTTCACTCATGAAAAATGTGTTGTGGTTTAGAAGGAAGGGTAAGCTCTTCCCTTGATATATTATTCCTTTTGAGATTATATGTACAGTTGGCGAGGTGGCCTATAAGCTATCCTTGCCTTCAAATATTATTGTTGTTCATCCAATTTTCCAAATCCCTATGTTGCGAAATTATATTCCTGATCCATCTTATGTGATTAGGTGGTACTCTATCCGGTTGGATGAGCAGTTGACCTTTATGGAGAATTATGTGCTTATTTTAGCTACTTAAGTGAGGAAGTTGCATACAAGAGAGATTCATGTAGTTAAGGCTCATGGAGGCATCGTCTAGTGGAGGAGTCCACTTGGGAGATAAAGAACAAAATGCGTACCCAGTATCCTCATCTGTTTGAAGCTTCAAGTATTTTCTTTTTCTTTAACATTCAAGGATGAAAGTTCCTTAGTAGTGGATATTATAATGACCTTTTAGGTCATTTGTCGTGACTCCGCCTATTTTTATAGTTAGATTATTTGCATAGTTTCCCCAAGTCAGTGATGACTTGGTGGAACTGATAATTCAGTTATCCAGCATTATTTTGGTTTATAGAACCATTTCCCTATTTAGAAGTCTTCACTGGTTTCAAATGGATGCCAAGTGAAAACCTCATTTAAATGATATTAGATGTGAATTCTAACTGTGCCAGCAGCTCCAGAATATCCATTTTAGGCAGGGTAGTTGATAATCTGAAACTTTATATGTGGGGCCCATATTTGGTCAAAATAACACCAGATGGAAAATACGAATTTGCCAATATGTCCAAATTTTCCAAAAATAGTGTGGTTGCATATTTCATTTGCTCATATTGGATTCTTGATGCATCCCGAGGCATTGGCCGAAACTGAGAAAATATTTTATGTTTCAGCTGTCATCTGGTGCAGCAGGGGGTACCGGGATCGTGGAGGGAGTATTGCGATCACATACTATGTGATGGTGATTGTGTTAACCGAGCACCTGGGAAGGGGTATTTAAGTACCTTTTTGTCAAGAATTGGCCATTTTGCTATTTCTTTGAATCCCATAAACCCTAATAGAATATGTAATCCACAAATTGATTCTTGAGTATTGACTGGGAGCTTAAATAACTTGCATAATCATGATTAGCAATGAATCTAAGGTAATAATCCTTCATTTATAGTGTTGAATTCTTGATTATTTTACCCAATACCCCAATTGGCTTGAGGGCTTGGTTTTAGCCTAAATATGCTTGGTTTACAACAAATTCTTGAGGGATATAACTCCTTAATGGTATTTAAACAATGGATTAGTCTGAAAAACTCATTCTCCGTATATAGGACCCACTTAGGGGTTTTTGGTATAATTTTGGACCCGAAGAACAATGGTGCAGTATGGGTATTGGTATTCAAGTAATAATGCATAGATTGTGTTTTATTAGCTTTACTCCTTGAAGAATCTCCATGGAAAGGGAAAGAAAAGGTTGTCGGTTCATGAGTTATATTTAAAGTTTAGGTAGGTTAGGCTTACTTCTTGTTAGATTGATCTTTATTATTGTATGACTTTGATATCTTTTAAAGATTGGGTGTTTTATGTGTTAGAAAGGTAGATGTTAATGTTTGGGATTAATAGAACCACGTAGGCTATTGAACTCATAAAGTGTGATACTTGACTTATGGACTAGAACCTTTGTTAGTTGGACTTGTTATCTCATTAATAACACGAGAATGCTCTAGTTGTTCTAGTTAGACGGGATTGACATTGTCACTCATATTAAAGATTAATTTGACCTTAGTTGTGAATAGTTGTAGAGATTGCCGTAGTTGCTTTGAATGAATCAAGTGTAATACATGAGGAAGAATTGTACCATAGAACTAGTGTGGATTGATAAACCTCAAAGACATGACTTAGATGGCTTAGCCTAGTCCCGGGTACAATTTGTACATAAAGAGGAATTTAGGGTACTAGAAGAAGAGCTTGACTAACCTTAAGCTTGGACTATGTGGTTTCATTAGTGATCTAGATACTTGTTAAACGCATAGGATGTGCCTTTGGTAATACTATGGCTAACCCTCGTAAATGGTTTATTCATGATATTGGTACTGTAATTAAGTGCATTATTAGTTTCTAATTATTGATAATGCTTGGATAGCAATTAAATGTCTTATTGATTGAGTCCATGGCTATCGTATCACTTAAATCATTGACTAAATTACCATATGAGCCTTGTGTTATGTTATTACTCATATTATATTAAAGCCTAGTGACCAATAATGTTTGTGCTAAAATCATTTTGTGTTCTAATAATGTGAACCATGCTAATAAAAGGGGCTCTACAAGATATACTATGGCTTTGTATTTGACCATGCTAATGATTATGCTAATCCCCGTAATGTATTTACTTTTCATACCATATGAATATACATTTTCATGCTCCTATTAATATATTGTGTTGATAATAAATGAGGTGGTACGATGGTATGTCTATCCGTAGTGGGGCATGCATTTATTTTTTATTTGATTGAACATATATATATATATATATATATTGATATTATGATGATACCCGGCATGTCCGGAGGATTTATTCATGATATGATGATGCCCGACAAGTTCGAGGGATATATTGATGTTATGATGATACTCGGCATGTCCGGAGATATATTGATGATTTGATGATGCCCGGTAAGTTCGGAGGATATATTGATTTTATGATTATACCCAGAAAGTCCGGAGGAGATATTGATGATATGATGATTCCTGGCAAATCTGGAGGATTTGTTGATGATATGATTATGCCCGGCATGTTCGTAGGATATAATAATGTTATATATAGCATGCATATATATGTTATGTGTGGTTATGTCAAGCTACCCGACCGAAGGACTTATCGTAACAGGTGTCCCAAGTCCGATCGGGGCCGGAGACCACCCTCGTTACCCAACTCAACCTCCAATCGCCTGCCCTGAATTGGCTGAATTTTTTAGCATGTAACAAGATAGTGTAATAGATAATATGAAGATTATAGGATAGGATCAGAACCATGACCGACCCAACCGAGTCCAACCATCCCATGCCAATAATCCAACCATACCAAACCATTCCTAAGGGCATAAACCAGGTTATACCCAAAGATGTTCCAAAACATAATATAATTAATCCCAAAAAAAAATATGATGGAACAACAAACAATATCATCCAATTATGTTAGACCTTCATCTTATTCCAATGCCAAGGCCGACACCAATACCGAACCCATTCATTCCAATCCGTAGAAGTACCACAAAGCCTCTAACTAAAAGAGTAATAAAATTCGGTTGAGACATGGCCCCAACCATGACCAAAACCAATATCAAAAATATAATCAAAGTGTCAAGAGATATCCATAATATGAAATTGAGTCTTCATAAATGATGGAAACTCACCACTTCAGTCCAAATTTTGATCCCCTAGTCAATCACTATGTAGGAGGAGTATAACGATCTGTTCCTACATAGCGTGGCTATACAGCTGCCAGTAGACGGGTTAGTGGGTGAATGCTAGCATGATCTTAGGATAAGGATAAAATAATGTTATTTATAAAAACAATTAAAACCATCCATATGCACACAACCATACATATATATATAACCATGCTGGGAAAGAGGACTAGGTTTAGCATGCCTTTAAAACTTTTACCTGGGTTGTGTAGCTTTGCTTTCCCAAACCACCCACGGGCTATATGGGTTCATCTCCCCCTACTGAAATGTCCCCAGTGTGTGTAGCAACACGACCAGGGAAAAAAACATAAGATGACTAGTACATCCCCCATAATATAGTGTGACATCATGCACACGGTCATAAAAACCAACCTCATATCGATAAATATGAGTTTCTAGTTTTGGTCGCCCCGGGACCTCCACCTTCAATGGCTTTACAACATATCCCACCATTATTGCCCAATTAAAACCATTACCAAGTAACCAACCAATCTATTTACCAGTTATTAACAAAATCCATTTAGTGGTAGTATCGTCATACAAACCATACTTGCAAGTACTATCCATATCCAACCACATAGGTTTAAGGGAACTTCCGAGTGTCGTTCTATTTACCATATTAAACAACTGAGTGGATTCCATGTACCCCATAAGCATAAGCATTTAGTCATTTACCTTTCCAAGCAATTTAACCATGCATAATTCCTTTACCAAGTTTTTAAAACAAGCAAGAGTTCCGTAGAAATATTCAATGCAATGAAAACATGCTTATAGGTATTTTGTCAAACAGATTAGGGGCATAGTATGACCAAAACCAATTCCAATTACCATTAAACCATTCCCATGAAATCCAATTATATAAAACAACCATTTATGCACAAAAATCATAATTAAAACTATGGAAAGCCAAAATCAACCATTTAATATCAAAACCCTCAATTCATATTTTAAAACCAAAATCATACATTCAATGAAGTCATAAAAACATTCATAAAAGTCATGCTTCTAGTTAGAATTAACAATGATTGAAGAGAACATGCCTTAAACCACGATGATGGTGGAAAGAACTTACCAAGACAAGCCCCAAATCAATCCTCTAGTTGAAACCCTATCTTCTCATGCCTAATAGCTTTTGAGAGAATTATAGAGTGTTTAGAAGAGTTTCTAGGTGTTAATTAATGGAATAATAGGGTAAATAACCTCCCAAGTAGGTTAGAAGTCGTGGGACCTTATTAGAATAAGTGGGGAAATATCCAAAATACCCCCACTTAAGTTGCACCAAAATCCCATCCCAGGGGTATAATTGACCCTCGTGAGTCGTACCCTCCAATACGAGTGGTACCCTCCACTCGTATCCTAGATCAACCTTTGGATCAAACATTGTCGAGCATATGAGTCATCCAATAATTTTATATACAAAGTATAAGATTTGTACCCTTTATCTGTACCCCTGGAAGATATAAACCCATGGAAGATTTAGACACTGTCCACTATATGAGTCTTTGGTACAACTTGTACCCTGTCTGACGGCTCATGGTGAGCCACTGATATTCATATCCAACATATATAATAAAGTCTAAGATTAAATTAAGGAATCAAACAATTCGTAACCACCGATGCAACTCGTACGCCTAAGTCATATCCATTCCAATAACAAAAATCCATCCCATCATCCAACATTGGTCAACATACTACTAGATAATACCATTCATACCTCAAGATATGGCTTGTACCCTCGAGTAGTTTTAGGTCAAGAGACCAAAATTCTAGGAAATTTTCTAAGGTCCACAGACCAGGGTGTTTTAGTCTCCCCCACTAGGAACATTCATCCTCGAATGACGGACAAGGTAGGGGTAACCACATGCATGATTCATTTGCATAACCAATTATATCTCCAATCTTTAACAATGTTTGACAACAAAGAGGCAAAGATATTTATCTTTCCTTTAACAAACTCTCAGTATAAAGATGTGTTGAAGATGCACACCTTCCGCACAAATCCCAGGAGTAGAAAATAAATGAGGATATTTGGACTTCATGTCCTCCTGTTCTTCCTAAGTAACTACTTCTACCTTATACTTCCGTAATACCCCAAACTCTCTTTAAGTCAAATCTAGTCTCCAGAAGAGCTAGTGATGACTTCCTAAATAATTAATGTTTAAATTAGATAGAATTTCCCCAATTTCTATATTTTATCATATGAAAATTGAATTATCTTTCCAACGATACCAATTTTATCTGAATCCAATATCGGAGTAAAAATTTATGGACCTTTTACAAAGAACTGTTGGAATTACCCATAAGCAACGGTCAAGCCGACGGACCGTCGAGCTATAGATGGACCGTCGCACAAGCCATCGCGACAAAAGCAGTGAACCTGACTTCTGGCCAAGTGCAACGATCAGGACCGACGGACCGTCAAGCTAGCGACGGACCGTCGCCCAAACCATCATAGATGATACAGAAAGTTTAGGTTCTTTCCAAGTGCGACGGTCAGGACCGACGAACCATCGAGCCAGCGATGGACCATCGAGCCAGCGACGGACCATCGCCACTTCCGATCAGCAATTTTAAGCCATTTTTAAAAGGGTATTTGGGTCTTTTTCCACCAGTTTTAACCCCTAATTATACCATAATAGAGCTTATAACTTCTTTATTCATCTACAACACCAAATTAGGGTTTTTCTCAAAGATCAATCCCCAAGAACAAGAAACCCTAGGTTTCTAATCCCAAGGCAAGAATTTAAGCTTTCCTCCACCAATCTTTAAGAAATCATCCACCCAGGTATGTCAAGTGTTGATTCATGGGTTTCTTTAACCCATGAAGCTCAAGAAACCCTATTTGAAATATAAACTTTGGATTCCATGGTATGAATTAAATTATATCCATTTTTATGTTGGTTTTTTATTTCTAAGTTGAAGTCTTTAATGACTATCATAAAAATATGTTCGTATGTGGTTGAAATTCCTGGATTGGAAGTGTAAAATATTGTCATGAAGTATTATTTCAATATTCATGCCTAAGACTAAAGTTATGCATGCAAGGTGTTTGATAAAATTCGTAAGAGAATAGGAATTTTGCCTTATGACTCATTTGTGAGCAAAATTGATGAATTCACGTTTCTCTCTTATGTTTGATATGACTCCCACATTATTGTTATTCTTTGTAATGGATTGCCATAATACTCATGAGATTAGGATTATGAAATTATGATATGTTTACATATATTCCTATTCATGTGTAAGCTTATAGCGTGCGAATACTTCATGAAAATCCCCAATGATTGTACTATGTACTGTTGAATATGGCCATGTGTCAAGAAGTGTCATGTGTTATCAGTTTCATGCTATCGAGTCCTGGGGTACTTATACCCAATAATTTAGTTGTGTGCCTAGAGCCAGTATCAGTTTTCAAGATACTCTCAGTCAAGCTATGTTCAGTAGAATTCAGTCAGTCTCATGACTCAGGAAAACTCAATAATCTCAGTAATCTGAGTAATCTCAGTCAGTTATTAGATCTCAATAATATTTTGTCAGTCAACGGAACTCAGTGAACTCAGTCTAGTTAGTTCATTATAATTAATTCAGTGTCTAGTCATATGGGAGTAGGATTCAGCACTGAGTGAGCCCAAGGATGGAAACTCACCTGCAAGTAGAGGATATTATTCATAGAAGCAATCCTTGCGCTCCAGAACTACGTAGCCAGCGTAGGTTGAGAGATGAAACCTGCTAGATGAGTGTAGATGAGGTGGCTTAACCTATTATATGAGGGTCCTGTGGTTATACTTAGAGTACCTATTAGATGAGGGAATACGCACAGCTTGTCCTTACTAGTGGCGCGGTATTGACACCCCTCCAATTGGGGTTACAAATTGGACCCCAACTGAAATATATTATATCATTTGGGGTAGGTCGGTTAGATGACTACTTCCCACAGTTACAGTCTTAGTCTCAGTCTCAATAATAGAACTCTAATAGTTCTACAGAATTCAAGACTATCAGATATAATCACCCAGTTCAGTATGGAACTCAACTAGTTCCATAAGAAACAGGACTATCAGACACAGTTATTCAGGTAATAGTATATTAGTTATACGAAAATGTATGTTATCAATATTCAAATTCAGTGATGTCATAATCATAGTTATAGTTCACATATTCATGCATGTATTCTCACGTTCATGTTACTCAGTCAGTCAGTATTGTTCATGCATATGAAACCTTGCATTCAGCCTATCTCACTTGCATGCCAGTACATTCAATCATACTGATGCATTTGTGCTGTGGTGTTTTATACCATAGGTTCAGAAGCACGAGATCCAGAGCATTAATAGCATTCTAGTTTCAGCAGTCAGACTAGCAGTGAGTCCTCATCATTTGAGTATGTTATTATTTGATTATTTCATTCTTTCAGTACTTAGTTTATTTCAATAGTTGGGGATATGTCCCATCAACTTCTTATTCAGTCAGTTTTAGAGGCTTCCAGACTATAGCATGTTCAGAAAGTTATTTCAGTTTTCTTTTGGTATTGATATACCGTATTTCTAGATGTTATATTTTATCAGATATTTGAACCTTATGAGCTTTCATCCTTTTTCACAGTTATATAGTATATTATGCAGTACCCAGTTACAGATATCAGATATGGGTTAGCTTATGGTCCTTTGGCATCATGAGCACCATGTAGCGTTCTGAGTACCAGATTTGAGGCGTTACAGGTTTCTCCATAGAACCTTAAATGAAACTACATCCTATGTTTGCAACCGAAGAACCTGCCTATCCAAGATCTCGACTGGGATTTCCTTATAAGACAAAGAATTCGTGATACCCAGTCCTTCTAAAGGAAAAAACGATGAAGGATCACCAATGCACTTTCTCACCATGGAAACATTAAACACCGGATGAATCAAGAGAAAGATATAAAGTAACTCCAACTCATATGCGACATTACCAACTCCACGCAAAACCTTATAAGGACTAGCATAGCTGGGGCTGAGCTTTCCCTTCTTGCCAAACCGCATTACTCCCTTCATGGGAGATACCTTGAGGAAAACCTTATCCCCAACTTTTAACTCCAAGTCTTTAGGCCTAACATCCGCATAGGACTTTTTGAGACTTTGGGCAGCCTTAAGCCTCTCCTGAATCACCTTTACCTTCTTCATGGATTGGCAAACCAAGTCAGGACCAAACATGTTTGCCTAACCAAGATCAAACCAACCAATAGGAGACTTATACCTCTACCATACAATGCCTCAAAAGGGTCCATACTAATACTAGAATGATAGTTATTGTTGTAAGCAAACTTCACCAAAGGTAGACGCTTAACCCAATTACCACTATAATCAATCACACAAGCCCGAAGCATATCCTCTAATGTCTTAATAGTTTTTTTTGCTTGCCCATCCGTCTGTGGGTGGAAAGCAGTACTTACACTAACCTTAGTCCCCAAACCTTTCTAGAAAGATCACCAGAAGTGAGATGTAAACTTTGTGCCACGATTAGAAATAATCAAAATAGGCAACCAATGTATTTTCACAATCTCCTGAAGATACAACTTCGCATAATCTTCCACCAAAAAGGTAGTCCGCACTGGTAAAAAGTATGCAGTTTTAGTCATCCTATCTACAATAACCCAAACCGAATCATATTAATTCTGAGACCAAGGAAGACCGGTAACAAAGTCCATATTGATCACTTCCCACTTCCATTAGGGAAAATCAATTTCTTGACACACTATGTACTTGGCTATAAAATCAGACATATCCCTTTTAATACCATTCCACCAATAGACCTCCTTGATATAATGATACATTGTCGCAAACTATCGACATGAGGAACACACAGCCTCCCTTGGTATTGTAAAGTACTATCACCACTTATCATAAATACCACTAACTTTTGCCTACAAATGTCACTCTTAATTTTCATCAATATAAGGTCTAGCACTTTCTTTTCCTTAATCTGTACACCAAGAGATGATCAAACCACTTCTTGCACCAACACACCATAATTTTTGGAGTCCAAGAGGCGAACTCCAAGATTTGCCAAGCAGTGAATATCCTTCAGCAATTCTTTCTTTCTTACCTCCACATAAGCCAAACTCCCTATGGAAAACCTATTAATAGCATTAGCAACCACGTTATCCTTACCTGGGTGGTAGTGAAGACTCAATTCGTCATCCTTGAGAAGCTCAAGCTATCTCCTATACCTGAGGTTAAGCTTCCTCTGAGTGAACACATAATGTAGACTCTTATGATAAAAAAAGATATCCACATGAACACCATACAACTAATGCCTCCATATTTTCAAAGCAAACACAACCGCCAACAACTCTAAATCATGAGTAGGATAATTCCTCTCATCCATTTTTAACTACCTATAAGCATAGGCAATCACCCCACCCCACCCCCCACCCTCCGCTGCATCAAAACACAACCAAGCCCTACCCGAGATGTATTACTATAAACCACAAACCCATCATTGTCTTCTGAAAAAGAAAATTTGTAGCCAAAGTCAACTTAACCTTTAACTTCTCGAAACTCCCTTCAAAAGTATTTGATCAAGAAAATATGACCTTCCATCTGAGTTAAGTTAGTCAAAGGAGTAGCTATCAACAAAAAGCTTTCCACAAATCGCATATAATACCCGGCTAAACCCAAGAAGCTCCAAATGTCAGATAGAGTCGTGAGTCTAGGCAACCTCGTCACCACAACGACCTTTTGCAGATCCACTATGATCCCCTAACTAGAAATAATATGACCCAAGAAAGTCATAATATTTAACTAAAACTCACACTTGGAGAACTTGGCATACAACTAATGTTCCTTTAAGGTCTGCAACACCACACGGAGCTGATTAGCATAATCCACCTCACTCTTTGAATAGACCAGAATGTCATTAATAAACATAATAAAAAGATATCCAAATACTAATAAAAAACCCTGTTCATCAGATCCATAAATATTGCTTGAGATTTAGTTAACCCAAATAACATTACCAAAAACTCAAAGTGACCACACCAAGTACGAGAAGTAGTGTTAGGGATATCTACCTCCCTAATCTTTAGTTGATTGTACCCAGAACAAAGATCTATCTTAGAAAAGAACTTGACACCTTGCAACTGGTCGAATAGATCACCTATCCTTGGAAGAGGATACTTGTTCTTGACTGTCACCTTATTCAATTGCCTATAGTCAATGCACATTTAAAGGAAACCAACATTCTTGCACACAAACAACACCGGATCACCCCATGGAGATATAATAGGATGAATAAACCCATTACCAATAAGATCTTTAAGTTGCTTCTTGAGTTTCCTTAACTCTGTCGGAGCCATTCTACCGAGAGGAATTGCAATTGGACAAGTTTCCGATACTAGATCAATACCAAACTCCATTTCCCTATCTCGAGGAACACCAGGAAGATCATCTAAAAAGACCTCTGGAAACTTGTTAAACACCAGAACTGACTGAAAAGGAACTTCCAAGTTAGAATCTTTAACCTGGACCAAGTGATAAAGACAACCTTTAAAGATAAACCTCCAATTCCAAAATAAAAAATAAATCTAAACCCTTAATAGCAAAATAACCACCCTTCCATTCAATAACCGTTTCACCAAGGACCCTAAAGATAATGATACGAGTTCGACAATCCAAGGGCGCGTAACAAGAATCTAATTAATTCATACTTAAAATGACATTAAAATCCACCATACCCAACTCAAATAAATCCACCAAAATTCACCTACTTTCTCTTTTCATCCTCCACTTATTGTATATGAATAGTCAACCAAGAGAAATACATATCTATAATCAATAAGGCAGTCTTGCTCTCAAAAATCAAATCTCAATTCAAAATAGAAGTGAACTTCCTCATTCTTGCCCGTATGTTAGCAACTAAATTAGAAGCATACATCGACAATTGGTGAAACTTCAAGGTATATTCCTTGATAGACATCCTTCTCTGCTTAAGGTTCATAAACTCCTTTATCTTTGCTTCTCCTAACACTTGGACCTCCAGAACTATCAAGGATATGACCTTGACATTGGAGATGAACCCCAGAAGTAGGACGCACCCATTCAATACTACCCCCAAATGAGATAGAAGAATTCCTTGTGTTCCAGAGCTACGAGGCATGATCTTAAAATGAACAAATAAGGACTAGAGAAGATTTCAGGACTGAGACTCTAAGCTTAAAAATATAATAAAAAGAAAAAAAACATTCCTAAATACTTTATATCCTCTCCCTTATAAGTGTGGTATGCTACACACCCCTAAAAGAGACTCTACTCGACATGGGTTTAAGGACTCTGAATTGATCCTGAACCTTGATAACGCTCAAATTACACTCTTGAATGGGTGTAAGAGATCATTATTAATATAAAACCCAACTAGTTTAGGGTCGAATCCCACAGGGAATAGGGTGTAAATGTCAATTTGTTTACGAAATACTTTACTAATAGTTTACCATTTCCGAAAGATGGGGGTTTAAGGTTCGCAATGAATCAATTTTCACTTTCTAAAATTTAGTGTTGTAATCAATATAAATGGGAAACCAAAGTTGTGTTCACAAAGGGTTTTGGGAATTGACAGATACTAGGTAATTCTAGAGATTCTCAAAATGAGTAAAAAAGTAGAATATCCCTGACGATTATACTATCTGGCTTATCTCTTGACCTCACCAGATAATTTATTATCTAATTATCTCAAACTTAGATAACCTATCTTTTTCCAATAGGATGTTATCTCAGGTAGATTAATCCAATTACGGCATTAATCATTAAATAAAAGGTTGGTAGCTTTCGAGTCCCTGTTGATAATTTATGTCCTCTAGTCTAATTCTCCGTTAGAAGCAAATAAAACCTAAGGCATAACCTAATGTTTGCAACCACTATAGTTTTAATTAAAACACAGAATCTCAAGATGTTTTACTACTCTTTGAATCCATTAAAACCTAGTATCATATCAAACCCTAATTTATGGATCCCATAACTCCGACTAATGAAATTAGCCGCTCATGACTTGATGAATGAAATAACAAATTAAATTCATGATTATAATGATAAACTTACGATTGGATAGAAAACAACAAGTAGTTCCTCCGATTTAATCACAAGGTAGAAACCCCAAAAATAGTTAATACGAAAAACATAAGAATATATTATGAAAGAGCAAAACTACGCGTCTCTCTTCTTAGATTTGATGTCTGGTAGATGAATTCTTGAGTAAATCAAAAACCCTAAAAGATACTATTTATACTAAAGCCTAATTAAGAAAATAAAATAACAAAATAATAAAATTGTTTGGAATAGGTGATGCCCAGTCTGACGCCGCGTCAAGAAGTTGACACCCTATCACGGATGGCATCAAAGAGGCTTCAGTTGTCTTCAGGTTCTATCTTAGGCTGACGATGTGGCTAACACCGTGTCAGGGATCTGACGGCATATCACCAGCGTCGTCAGATATCTTCTTCCCATGCTAACTTTCTGCTTAAGGCTGACGCCATTCTTAACTCTTTATCATGACTTTGACGCCACATCACCGGTATCATTAGAACTGCTCCTCAAACTGCAACTCCCTGGTTAAGGCTGACGTCAATGTTGATAGGCTATCACGAGGCTGACAACTTATCACGGAGGTCGTCAGCTATATTTTCTTCTATTTTGCTCACATTTTTAACTCTTTTGCTCCATTATTGTTTATTCTCATTTCTTCAGCCATTTTCTGCAACATCATGAGCAAACACATCAAAACAACAAGAGTTGCTTAAGAATTCACAATTATTTTGAGCTAAAAAGCATTAAATGTGTTAGCTTTTCCTCACACATCAACACCCTCAACTTAAAACAATTGCTTGTCCTCAAGCAACCACTAACTAAGAGAATACAATGAACATTCAGTAGTCAATAACCAATTAAGCTCAAAACTCAGTTTACCATCTGCAAGGTCAACTAACACAAAATTACTGTGCAATTTATTGAAAAGCAATAATGTATCACCAAGGCTTCTACCCATGGCATCAACTAAGTACCAATCAATCATGCATGTATCAATGTACACTACCCAAACAAGTAAGTAACATAGCAAGATACTAGTGTGCCCTCACAACAAAGAAATTCCCCTCTTTTTCTCATATCAGACATCAAAATATAAACACGGGATCATCAAAAAAACACTCTCTCTGAATGAAGTTCAAACTAGTGTATGCCAAATACCATATGCTTGCCCTTATCGTCATTACCAAGGTTTCCAGCTAGGTACGCTATGATCACCATAGGTCTTTCTTCTTCTTGTAACGTAGGCTAGGGTTGGTATGATATTACATGGCATTTACAGTGACTAACCTCCTTGGCACTACCTTTAAGGTGCATAGTTTCCAAGGAGGGCCAGGGCCAAAATAGGTTCATTATGATTTTAAAAGGGAAGGTGATAGGTATCAAGAAAGAAAAATGATCAATTAAGGCTTAAACTGAGATCAATGGATATCATGCATTAGAGAAAGGTTATTTTGGCTAATAGTGACTTAAATTAAAAAACGGCCTATGATCTTTTCCTAACCCCTATCTTTCAACTATGGTAAGATGAACCGGGCAAGTTCTAGATTTGACACTACAAAGAGAACTCGGTATAATCTCACACACACATGGAACTCAAGCAATATCACTAGCTACTACCTATCCGGTTCATGTAATTGTTCAGCAGTGATGATCAGGTAACTAAACTAATGCCATGATGAGATGAAGAGTGGTCACACGAAGCTGTAATTCATACAGTCATGCAAAACAAACCTTTAGAGAGGTGTTCAAAATCACAAAATCAGTTAACTGCCTACAGAACTTACACTACTCCCAGTTATTTACAGAATATGCTACAAAAACATACTACCCTACACCCTTAACTTAAAATAAAAACAAACTAAAACTAAGGGTTAGGGCATACATGGATTCAATCAAGTCTCAAATCATGGGTCCTCGAACCTGCAGCAGTGTTATCCTTATTAGGAGCTTCTCTTTGATTCGGTTCAGCTGTTCTGCTAGATGAGGCTCCTATATCTCTCGCTCATAGAGCTTATTCCCATTTTTAGTTGTCCTATCGGGACACTTGCGTTGCCCTTTTCAGATCTGCTTTCTTTTGTTCTGTCAACTCATTATCTTCCTATAGTGTCTTCTCAGCCTTCTTCTTTTTCTTTACCTTTTTCTCGGTCTTGCTCTCATTTTGATCATCTTCTTGTCTCTTTCTCTTACCTTTTTTAGCTTCTTTGTCTTTCTTCTTTTTCTTTTTCATTGGCTCCTCAGTGAGATCTAGGATTGGAGGTTCATCCTCAGATTCCTCAGCTGTCTGCCCTGCAGGCATCATAAACTGGTGTTGTTGTACTACCACTATCTCAGCTTTTACCTTTTCAAGGGACACTCTGAATGTAGCAAGCTCTGCTTTAGTCAGCTCCTGTGCCCTTGCATCAAAACGGTTCTCCAGATCTGTAACCCATGCAGGCAAAGTAGCAAAGGGCTAAGAAGTAGCCCCAATTCTTTTATCTACAGCAACAGAAAATTGCTCAGCAAAGGCACGTAGCTGTGTCTGGCCACTTTTTTTATATCAATAGGCTGGGATACAACTTTCGATGGTAATGTAGGAACTGGTGGACCTGGATCATCATCAGGAAATGAGCCTACCTGAGCAGCCTCAGAAGCTTGTACCTCTACTTCAGGTACTAAACTAGGGCCTGCAATTGATGGGTTAACCTCAACCCTAACCCCTCTATCAAGTGTGAACCTTGGCTGATTTTTCTCATAGAGACTAGTGTTGTGGGTCTTTGTGGCATACAAAGTCTCATCAATCTCAGAAATATGTGGTACCCCTACCTCTGTGCATAGCCCGGTAATCAGACAAGGGAATGGATAAGCTGTGTCAGATCTCATTACCTTGGTCAGTATCAAATGGGTGCGCACAACACCCAACTAGAATTTTGCCTCTTGAGTCAAAAAAGCCTTGTAAATATGCTCACTGGGTTGGGTTAGCCATAAAGGTCTCCCTTAACTATAAGTGTAGCTAACCAAGGACATTGGTCATCCTTACTCTTCAGACGATAGTACAGTGCAGGATTTATGTCCTGAGGATTGAAGTTGGGTCCGTGTAGAAACCTGTTGATAATTTTATCAAATATATCTACATTTACCCCATGAGTCGGAACTCTAGTCAGCAAAGGCTGGTCTGCTGTGGTCTCTCCACTCTTGCACATGATTTCTAATATAGCTTGGTAGTTCGTATAGAACTCCCGGACTACTGTAAGGTAAAATGGTCTACCTTCTTTAGCAGTCCATCCCAACCATAATCTCTAAATTTCTTCTCAATTGCAGGATACCCAGGAAACCCTATGATGATGAATCTCTTCTCTGCAAACACTGGCTATCTGGTAGATCTTTTTTTTGTTCCAATCAACCCTTTGAGGAAGATGTCTTCTGCTTCAGGGATCTACCATCTAGCACTCTCTCAAACCTCTAGATTCTTGCATTTTATCAAAGTTCCCCAAACTGGGGGTTCCTTCTCAGCTTGATTTTAAGTTGAGGGAGTTTAAGAGAATGGTTCTTCAGAATTAGATTTTCCAGACTCTGCCTTTTCTGCCTTTGGTTCTTCAGATTTAGCCTTCTCAGACTCAGGCTGAGTAGATTCAATTTTCTTAGAACCCTTCTACTCTGAAGACTCACTCTCATCTGGGGTGGTAGTCTCAGTAACATCACTATCCTCCACCACAATGGGTTTAGGTGAAGAAGGTGCCTTTAGGCAGGGTTTCTTTCTTCTCCACCTGAGCAGTGGTTCTTCATCTTCGTAATCAGAGTCTTTATCAATAAGCTTACGAACCACCTTAGGCTTGGCAGCTTTCTTGGGAGTGTTAGGATACTTCCTTTTAGGTGCCATTAGAATGTTCCTGAACTATAAGACAAACACAAGTTAATGATCAAGGTATAATAGTCAAAACGTTATAATAGAATTATCATCTGACTTGTGACGACGTGGCTGATAAGGCGTCACATTTTTGATAACCTATCAGCTATGTCGTCAGCCTTAAACAGAACTGGCATACTTTTTTCAAACTTATGATGACATTCCTGATAAGGCGTCACAGTTTTGATAGCCTATCAGGTAGCTCGTCAGTTCAGAATTTTTCCTCCACTCAGTTTGAATTCATAATTTTGGGACCAAATTCTTCATATAATCACATGGAATTTTTATTTTTGTTCTTAGGGTATTCAAATTTTTACAATTTAGGCACAACTTAACCCTAATTTCCGATTTCTATGCTATTACAACTTGAACTCAAGTTTCTTCTTTTAGAGAATCATGTTTTCAACAACTTTACCACTTCAATGACAGGAGAACAAAGTTATAAGCATACCTGATGAGTTGACTCCACTTGATTATGCGAGAGAGAAAAAATATGAGAGATAGACTCTGATTTTCCTTGCAATCCCACAACTATCAGGAAGGAGGTTTCCTTGTATACTTGAAAGTGTTTTTAAAGAAAGTAAATATCCTACTAAGGAAATAAAATAATACTTAAAGAAGGAAATAAAATAAAGCGGGAACCTGAAGGGTTTGGATCTGCTCGGGTCGGATTCGGGTCAATTTGGGTCCAGATTTTCAAAAACAAAATGATGGCTGACAACAACTTGTGATAAGACATCACAAATGTGATAGCCTATCACAGAGGTCGTCATCCTTAACAGAGAAGGTCTCCATTGCTAGTCTTTCTGATGACATTGGTGATAAGCCATCACAGTTGTGATAGCCTATCACGAATGTCGTCAAGACCACTTGGTTTGCATTCTTCAATTTTTACCTTGACCTTTTTGTACCTATTCAGTTCCTTCCTATTACTACCTAAATGAATAAAAACAAAATGCATGAAAATAAAATTTTTGGTTGCCTCCCAATAGCGCCTGATTTAGTGTCGCAGCACAACTTGGTTATCTTGACTACTCAGACTTCATCAAGATGTCGTATCACTACCTCATTACCATATTCCTGGAATACATCCACAACCGAGAAGATATTTATATCCTTCAACTGCTTCAAAGGAGGTTGCATTTTGAATCTGGCCTTCTTTTATCCATACTAGAATTTGAGCTCATTGAGCTCCATATCAACCAATACTCTTCTCATGGCTAATAATGGTCTACCCAAAATGATGGGTACCTCAAAATCAACATCACAATCCAATATAACAAAATCTGCAGGCAAAATAAAGTCATCCACTTTTATTGGGACATCATGCAATACACCTACTGGTCATTTCACTGATCTGTCTACCATAACAAGATGCATCACTGTAGGGGTAGACTCCCCCAATCCAAGCTTTTTGTAGCTATCAAGTGGAATAAGATTTATACTTGCTCCTAGGTCACATAAAGCTTTGGTAAAATTCATGGACCCAACTGTGCACGGTATAGTAAATGCTCCAGGGTCAGGCATTTTCTGCACTAAGGTTTGTGAAGAAACGACACTATAGAGGTGGATATTGTCCACTGGCTTACAAATTACCTTCCGTTTCTTTGTTAGAAATTCCTTAATAAATTTAGCATAGTTTGGTATTTGCTCAAGTGCCTCTATCAGTGGCACGGTCACTGTCAATTGTTTCACTATTTCCATGAACTTGCTAAATTTCTCATTATCTTCTTTCTTTTTCAATCTCTAAGAAAACAGAGGTGGTGGTCTTGGCATTCGTTTCAATTCCACTTTCCCTTTATTTTCATATTCTTTCTCTGAAATATCAATAACGTCATCCATCTTCTCAGACTCCACTGGATTGCGTCCTTCTGATTCATCAACATTCACCTCCTCCATAGCTTTGCCCATAGAAAGGCTAGACAACACCTTACCACTTCGAGTGGTAATCGCTATACAAGAGCCATCAGTCCATGGGTTCTGAACCATATCACTAGGTAAAGAACCAGCTTTTCTCTGGTTTAGAGTAGCCAAAAGTTGGCTCATTGGCTGCTCTAACTGCTTAATGGATGTAGAGTGTGAGCTAACCAACTGACTGAGGGTAGAAAACTCACTTTTCATATTAGTTACCCCCGAGTTGGTTGCCTTAACTCCCTTTAATATATTTTCCATCATGTCCTCCATGGACATATTTCCAGAACTAGTTGTCGCAGCTTCCCAACTTCCAGGAGGAATATACAAACCACTACTGTCATTATTATTTCTCCAGTGCCCCTGCTCCCTATCTTTATAATCAGGCTTGTTATAGAAAGTCCGACCTTGGTTCCCTTGGCTATTTCCTCGGAAACCCCCCTGATTACTCATATAGTTTGCCTCAGCATCAGCACCTGCAGATACAGTACCCTGAGAATCCAAAACCTTGACCATTTTAGTCTTGCTAGATAGAAAGTGCTTAGCCAGCAAGTCCATCTGCATCTTTAAGTAGGCCATGTCCTTATCTCATTCCTTATCCCTTCTACGTTGCTCCACAGTAATACCACCAATAACAATCGGGCAAGCCACTATAGAATACCTAGTGTCCCAAGCTCAAATCTGCTTGGTCATTCTATTCAACATGTCGGAGGCATCCAAAAAAGGGAGGTCAATGAATGAACCACCTACACCGTTGTCCACAATAGGCTTCGTCACAGAGTTGAAAGATCTGTACAAAGTATCCATCAAGTGCAAGTCCGTTATATTGTGGTTCGGACATTGTGCAAGTTTCTTCTGAAATCTTTCCCAGGTTTTGTGCAGTGCTTCAGTCGGAAGCTATCTGAAGTTGTTGATTTTGTCCCTCAACTGTACTTTTCTGGAGGGTGGAAAGAACCGTTCTAGGAACGCATCTTTCAACTGTCTTCAATTGGTTATATAATCAAGCTCTAACTCATTCAGCCACATTGTTGCCTCTCCAGACATAGACAAAGGAAATAATCTCAACCTGATCGTATTCTGGCTCACCCCCGTATTGTCAAAGGATTTGCAAATGGTGATGAAGCTCACCAAATGCATATGCGGATCATCACCAGGAAAGCCTCCAAATAACCCCTTTAGATTTAGGAGTTGGATCATGGTACTTGTTATGCTGAACTTTGCACCTAGTGCCAATGGTGGCGAAATGATAGCACTCATTGCATCAGCTCCGTTCATTCCTTCATCATCTTCATCAGCCTCATATAGCATAGGATGTTGACCATACCTTTCTCGGACTGGACTATTTTTGTTGACGTTTCACTGCACTGGTGCAGTAATTTGCTCAGCTCTCCTTGGGTTTTGAGGATTCAGCAATTCCTCATCACCCAAGTCTTCATCATCAGGATTTTAGTGATGTGCTTGTTGACCCAAATTTTGCACATTCACCTGAGCCCTGGCTAAAGTAGCTAGTCTTTCTGCTTCTTGTTGTTCAGCCATTCTTCTAATTAGTTAAGGTTCCTAATTGATTGGTAATAGAGGTTCTACGGAACTTCTCGTTCTTGGCATAAACAACACAGTACCTACGATAAATAAAAACAACAAATAAACATAAAAAACAGAACCTTAACTATCAATAAATTTTTGCGCACAAAATTTTCAGTCAACAACCGTAATTCCCCGACAACAGCGCCATTTTAGATAACGCTCAAATTACACTCTTGAATGGGTGTAAGCAATTGTTGTCAATATAAAACCCAACTAAGTTGGGTACGAATACCAAAGGGAATAGGGTGTGAACGTCAATTTATTTAAGAAACGCTTTACTGATAGTTTACCGTTTCCGAAAGATGGGGGGTTAAGGTTCGCAATGAATCAATTTTCACTTTCTGAAGTTTAGTGTTGTATTCAATATAAATGGAAAACCAGAGTTGTGTTCACCAAGGGTTTCGGGAAGTAATAGATACTAGGTATTTCTAGAGATTCTCGGAATAAGTAGAACAGTAGAATATCCTTGATGATTATACTATCTGACTTATCTCTCGACTTCACAAAACAATTTATTATCTAATTCTCTCAAACTTAGATAACTTATCTATTTCCAATAGGATGTTATCTTAGGTAGATTAATAGATTTATGAAATTAATCATTAAACAGAAGGTTGGTAGCTTTCGAGTCCCTGTTGATAATTCACGACCTCTAGTCTATTTCTTCGTTAAAAGCAAATAAAACCTAAGGCATAACCTAATGTTTGCAACCACTAGATTTTAAGTTAAAACAAAGAATATCAAGATGTTTTACTACTCTTTGAATCCGTTAAACACCTAGTATCATATCAAACCCTAATCCATGGATCCCATAACTCCGGCTAATTAAATTAGCCGCTCAAGACTTGATGAACGAAATAAATAGTTGAATTCATGATTATAATGATAAACTTATGATTGGATAGAAAACAACAAGTAGTTCCTCCGATTTAATCAAAAGGTAGAAACCCCAAAAATAGTTGATACGAAAAACACAAGTATATTTTATGAAAGAGAGCAAAAATGTGTGTCTCTCTTCTTAGAGTTGATGTCTGGTAGATGAATGCATGAATAAATCAAAAACCCTAAAAGATGCTATTTATACTAAAGCCTAATTAAGGAAATAAAATAACAAAATTTATAAAATTATACGGAATAGGTGACGTGCAGTCTGACACCACCTCAAGAAGTTAACGCCCTATCACGGATGGAATCAGAGAGGCTTTAGTTGCCTTCAGGTTCTGTCTTAGGCTGACGATGTGGCTGACGCCGCGTCAGGGATCTGACAGCATATCACCAGTATCGTCAGATATCTTCTTCCCATTCTAACTTTCTGCTTAAGGCTGACGCTACTCTTGACGTCTTATCATGACTTTGATGCCACATCACCGGCATCGTCAGAATTACTCCTCAAACTGCAACTCCCTGGTTAAGGCTAACGCCAATACTGATAGGCTATCATGAGGCTGATGACTTATCACGAAGGTCGTCAGCCATGTTTTATTCTATTTTGCTAAGATTTTCAACTCTTTTGCTCCATTATTGTTTGTTCTCATTTCTTCTGCCTTTTTCTGTAATATCATAAGCAAACGCATCAAAATAATAAGAGTTTTTTTAGAATTCACAATTATTTTGAGCTAAAAATCATTAAATGTGTTACCTTTTAATCACACATCAAACCTAGGCTCTGATACCAACTTGAGGCGACCCGACCGAGGGCCTTGTCTTAATAGGCGTCCCAAGTCTGACTGGGACTGTACACCACCCCCATTACCCAACCTAACTTCCAGATGCCTACCCTATGTTAGCTGAATTTTTTAGCATTTAACAATACAGTGTAACAACTCACTTGAAGAATCTGTGATAGGATCACAACCATGACCGACCCAATTGAGTTCAACAATCTCATACCAATAATACAACCATACCAAAGCATTCAAAAGGCTATAAACCAGGCCATACCCAAAGATGTTCCAAAACATAATATAATTAATCCCAATGTAAAATATGATGGAACAACTTACAATATCATCAAATGATGTAAGCCTTTCAGCTTATTCCAATGCCAAGATCGACACCAATATCGATCCCTAATAATCCAACCCATAGAAGTACCACAAAGCCTCTTACCAAAAGAGTAATAAATTTTGTTGGGACATGCCCCTAACAATAGCCAAAACCAATTTCCAAAATAAAATCAAAGTGTCTAGAGATATCCATAATGTGAAATAGAGCCTTCTGAAAGGATGGGAGCTCACCACTTCAGTCTAACTGATGATCCTCAAGTCAATCACTATGTAGAAGGTGAAGAATGGTCAATTCTTGCATAACGTGAGTATACAACTGCCAATTGATGGGTTAGCGGGTGAACACTAGCATAATCTCAAGATAAAGGATAAATTAATGCCTTTTATAAGACCAAGTAAAACCATCTATATACACACAACCCTATATATATATATAACAATGCCAGGAAAGGGGACCGGGTTTAGTCTGCCTTTAAAACCTTTACCTGGGCTGTGTAGCTTTGCCGTCCTAAACTACCCATAGGCTATATGGGTTCAGCAACTCCTGTTAAAAAAAAACATGTATGTTTAGTTGCATGACCAGGGAAGAAAACTGGAGATAACTAGAACATCCCCCAAAATATAGTGTGACATCATCCACACAGTCAGTAAGACTAACCTCACATTGGCAAATATGAGTTTCCAGTTTTGGTCCCCTGGGACCTCCACCTTCCACGACTTTGCTACACATCATGCCATGATTTACTAATTAAAACAACTACAAACAAACTATATCCATACTTTTATGTGGTGTTATCATCATACCGACCATACTTACAAGTACCATCAAAAGCCAACCACATATAGGTTTAAGGGGACTTCCAAGTGCCCTTCCATTTACCATATTAAACCACTTCGGGGATTCCATGTACCCTACAAGCATAACCATTTAGCAATTTACCTTTCTAAGCCATTTAAATGATGCATAATTCCTTTACCAAGTTTTTAAAACAAGCAACAGTTCTATTAAAGTACTCAATGCAATGAAAACATGCTTATATGTATTTTGTCAAACACATTGGGGGAATAATATGACCAAAACAATTCCAATTACCAGTAAACCATTTCCATACAATCCAACTATCTAAAAACATTATTAATTCACATAAAGCATAATTAAAACCATGGAAAACCATGACCAACCATTTAATATCAAAACCCTCAATTTATATTTGAAAACCAAAATTATTTAATCAATGAAGTCATGAAAACATTAATAAAACCCATTGTTCTCGTTATAATTAACAACGAGGGAATATAACAAGCCTTGAACCAATCCTCTATTTAAAACCCTAGCTTCCCTTTCCCAATAGCTTTTGGGATAATTATTGTAATGCCCCAAATCTGGTACCTGGAATGCTACACGGTGCTCATGACCCTGAAGGATCACAAGCTAACCCATGACTGATACCTATACTTGGACACTGCATAATATACTGTATAAATGCAGAAATAAAGGCTAAAAGGCCATAAGTTTAAAACTATAACATAAATGATAAAACACAACATCTGGACGGGGTATGAAATACCCAAAACAACTAAAATAACTATCTAAACATGCTAGTCTGAAAAGCCTTTAACTGACTAAACTGTCTGAACAAAGAGTTGATGGGACATGTCCCCAACTAACTCCAACTACTAAAATAAATTAATTAATGAGATAATAAAGTGATGTTCATGTCCTCAAAGGATGAGGACTTAATTCTAACTTTGACTATTGAGAGTGGAATGCTACTGATTCTATGGAGCTTGGGCTTCTGAACCTATGGTATAAAACACCATAGCGCAAATGCGTCAGTACATTTGAATATACTGGCATGCATGTGAGGTAGGCTAAATGTAAAGGGTTCATATGCATGAACTATACTAACAGACTGGATAACATAAATATAAGAATGCATGCATGAATACATAATAACTATAACCAAGTTCGATGATAACATGATTACTGAGCCTTGAGAACTGATAACATGAGATATTGATAATTGTATAACTGAAATAACTAATATGAAGTGATTATATCTGATAGTCTAGATTCTGATGGAACTAGCTGAGTTTTATGTTGTTCTGAGTTGACTATATCTGACAGTCCTAAATTCTGTAGAACAATCTAAGATTGAATAATTGTATCTGACAGTCTTGATTCAACAGCTAAAACTATAGGAAGTAGCCATCTAACCAACATGCCCTAAATGATGCAATAGAGCTGAGTTGGGGTCCAATCTATAACCCCTATTAGAGGGGTTCCAATACCGTGCCACTGGTAAGGGTAATCTGTGAGTAACCCTCATATAACAAGTGACTCTAGTGAGAATGGTGGGAACCTCATATAATAGGTTAAGCCACCTCATCTACCCTCATATAACAGGCTATGATGTCTCAACCTACGCTGGCTACGTAGTTATAGAACACAAGTATTTCTTCTAATAATCACACCCTTATATAACAGGTGGGTTCCCATCCTTAGGTTCACTCGGGGCTAATTTTCTACTCCCATCTGAATAGACATTGAACATGATTTATATAACTAAACTGGACTGAGTTAACTGAGTTTCATTGACTGACGGAATACTACTGAGATTACTGAGTTTTTCCTGAGTCATGAGACAGACTGAATTCTATAGATCATGGCTTGAATGAGAGTATCTTGAAAACATGACACCGATTCTAGGAAAATATCTAAATTTTTGGGTCCAAGTATCCCCAGGACTCGATAGAAGGAAACTGACAATGCATGACTTTCTTGGATACACGACCAACATCATAATCCATAATACAATATGTTGGAGATTTCATGAAGTACAAGTTCTAAAGCACCACAATGGATACATATATATCTATAATTCATTGACTAAGACATTTCATCAAACACTGGACATGCATAAACTTGTAAATAAATGGGGATTTCATATTATCATATTAGTATGGCACTTTTCCTTCACATAGGTATTTAATCGAACACATAGGGAGCATGCTTTAGCTATACAATCATCAACACATCTAATAATCAAGGGTGCATCAATCAACGTGTAAATTTAAGGATTTATCATAATTATTATGCAAATCACCATATCCTAGGCTCAATCATTAGATTATATAATTTCAAACATGAATCAAAACCCCACAACATCATGAACATGAATTTCAATTTAATTTAAATCATGAACATTCATAAATACACAAATCTTGAATTTTGAAAAGAGATTCTTAAGCTTCATGGGTAAAAGGGACCTATGAATCAACACATGACATACCTGGGTTGTGAGTTTCTTGAAGTTCTTGGACTTAAAGAACTTGGAATGTCTTAGTTTCTTGAAGATGGATTTAAATCTTGTTCTTGCAGATTATTCTTGAGAGAAAATCGTAATTGGATGTTGTGAATGAATAATGAACATATGAGCCTTGATCTAATATAATTAAGGGTTAAAACGGGTGGAAAAGACCCAAATACCCTTTGAAAAATAGTTTAGAATTCACTGAATGGGATCTGCAATAGCTCGTGCGATGGTCTATCACTGGCTCAACAGTTCGTCATTCATACCATTGCACCTGGGCCAGAATAGGGACTCACTGCCTTAGTAGCGATGGCTTAGGCAGCGGTTTGTAGCTAGCTCAACGGTCTATCGGTCCTGGCCTCTACACTTGACCAGAAGTTGGGGTCACTGCCTTAGTCATAATGGCTTGGGTGATGGTGCATTGCTGGCTCAATGGTTCGTCGGCTTAACCGTTGCTTCTAGGCAGTTTTGACAATTCTCTATAAAACGTCCATAACTTTTTACTTTGATTCCAAATTTGGACGAAATTGGTACCATTGGAAAGCTAATTCAATTTTCCACATGATAAAAAGTCAAATTATGGAAATTCTATCTGATTTAAATATTAATCATTTAAGAAGTCATCAATAATTCTTCTGGAGACTATATTTGACTTAAAAAAAGTTTAGGATATTATAATATCTCCCCTTTTGAAATATTCGTCCTCAAATGGGGCTTATTGAGAGGGGAGAAATGAAAGACTGAAGAACATCCTGAATATGAATGACTGAAACATGGCTCCATGACTAACATTACTAATAAACTAAATATATATTATACTGAACATGCATATCTGATGCATGAGTAACTAATTTATGACTTCATGACTGAATTACTAATAAGATGAGTTTCTCATCAAACTGAACAGGCATATCTGATGCATGAATATATGACTGAACTGACACGTGAATGCATGACTTACTATGCAATGGTTCTTAATACCAAGTTTATAAGGGAATTCTGAACATGAAATGGATACCATGCTTATCACTAAAATCTGAACATGCAACTGAAAAGATTAAGGGAACTATTACCTTGAGCTAGATCTAAGTTAACGGAGAAGAGGTGAGGATACTTGGTCCGCATGTTTTCTTCTGCTTCCCAAGTATCTCCCTCAACGGAATGATTCCGCCAAAGAATTTTGACTAGAGGGACTCCTTTGTTCCTCAGTCTACAAGTCTGGTAATCAAGGATTTTGACTGGAATCTCTTCATAAGAGATGCTATTCTGAACATCTATGCTCTTAATAGGGACTACGACTGCCAAGTCACCTATTCACTTTATGATCAAAGAGACATGGAATACTGGATGAACTAATGCTAGATCTAAAGAAAATTTAAGCTCATAAGCTACCTTGCCGAAGCGACTGAGAATTTTAAAGGGACCGACATATCGGAGGCTGAGCTATCCCTTCTTGCTGAATCTTTTCACTCCCTTCTATGGAGAGATCTTTAGATAGAAATAATCATCAATGTCAAACTCGAGATCCTTTCTGTGCATATCTGCATAAGACTTCTGTCAGCTCTGAGTTGCCCGGAGTCTTTCTCTGATCAACTGGACTTTCTCTAAGGCATAGAATACTAATTCAGGCCCTATGACTGAGGCCTCACTAACTTCAAACCAACCGATTGGATATTTGTACCTTCTACCATAGAGATCTTCAAATGGAGCCATCCAAATACTGTAATGATAGATGTTATTATACTCAAACTCAATCAAAGGCAAGTGGTAATCCCAACTACCCTTGAAATCAATTGCATATGCCTTTCGAATGCTTTCTAAAGTCTGAATGGTCCTTTCTTCTTAACCATCTGTCTGAGGATAAAAGGCAGTACTGAGATTAACTTAGGTACTAAGACACTTTTGGAATGCTTTCTAGAAATGAAAGGTAAACTGGGTACCTCTTTCTGAGATAATAGATAATGAAACACCGTGCAATCTGACCAACTCTCTGATATAGAGTTTGGCTTAATCCTCAGTTAAAAAGAGGTATAGACTGGAAAGAAATAGGATAATTTGGTTATCCCATCTATAATAACCCAAATTGAATTATGATGGCGACGAGTGTGACGAAAACCTATCACAAAGTCTATGTTCAATTCTTCCCACTTTAAAGTGGGAATACCGAACTCCTGGATGGATCCACTAGGCTTCTGATGCTCTATCTTAACTTGCTGACATATAGAGCACTTAGCCACAAACTTTGTAATATTTTTTTCATCCCACTTCACCTATAGATCTCCCACAAATCATGGTAGATCTTAGTGGCCTCTAGATAAATCAAGTAGCACACACCATGTTCTTCTACAAAAATGTTCTTCCTTAAGTCCTCTACACCTGGAACACACAGACGACCCTGACAATGCAATATACCATCTCCCCCTTGGTAGAAAACCTCTATTTTCTGATCCTTAACTGACTCTTTGAACTTGACTAAACTAGGATCCCTATCTTGTTTTTCTTTTACCTCAGAAACTAGAGATGATTCTAAACTACTCTGAACCTATATGTCACCCTCCTTTGAATTGACTAAGCGAATGCCTAGTCTGGCAAGCTGGTGGACTTCCTGAGATAGCTTCTTCTTACTGTCCTCAATATGAGCAACCCTACTTATAGACAGTCTACTGAGAGCATCGACCATAATGTTGGCCTTGCCTTGATGATAATGGACACTCATGTCATAATCTTTCAAGAACTCTAACCACCTTCTCTGATGAAGATTGAGATCTTTTTGAGAAAACTCATACTGAAGGCTTTTATGATCTATGAACACATCTAAATAAACCCCGTATAGATAATGCCTTATAATCTATAAGGGAAAACCAATGGCTACTAACTCAAGATCATGAGTAGGATAATTCTTATCATGGGGTTTAAGTTTGCTGGATGCATAGGCTATGACCTTACCATGCCGTATGAGGACACAACCCAAACCTACTCTGGATGCATCACAATACACTATGAACCTATTTGAACCCTCTAGAAGAGCCAAAACTAGAGCTGAGGTGAATTGAGTCTTCGACTATTGAAAACTCTTCTCTCAAAGATCTAACTACTGAAACTTGACTTTCTTCTGAGTCAATCTGGACATAGGGGATACAATAAAGAAAATCCCTCAAATAACTTTCTATAATAGCCAGCCAAAACTAAGAAACTCCTAATATATAATGGAGAGATAGGTCTGGGCCATTTTCTTACTACTTCAGTCTTTTGAGGACAACCCTAATTCCATCACCGAAAATAAAATGACTAAGGAATGCTACTAACCTTAGCCAAAATTCGCACTTACTAAATTTGGCAAATAACTGATGATCTCTGAGAGTCTGAAGTATGATTTTGAGATGGTCTGCATGATCACGCTCACTGTGGGAATAGACTAGAATATTATCTGTAAAGACTATGGTGAACATGTTCAAGTATTGCTTAAACACGTGATTCATCAAGTCCATAAAAGATACTAGAGCATTGGTAAGACTAAAGGACATAACTAAGAATTCGAAGTGACCATACCGATACAGAAAGCTATTTTTGAAATGTCACGTTCTCTGACTCTAAGCTGATAATTGCCTGATCTGAGGTCTATCTTAGAAAAATAATTGGCACCTTGAAGTTGATTGAATAAGTCATCGATTTTGGGAAGTGGATACTTGTTCTTGACTATGACTTTATTGAGCTAACAATATTCTATACATATTCTGAGATTATTGTCTTTCTTTCACACGAATAAGGCCAGTACGCCACACGAAGACACCCTGGGTCTGACGAATCCCTTATCTAGGAGATCCTTCAACTGTTCTTTCAACTCTCTAAGTTTTATTAGTGCCATTTGTATGGAGGAATAGATATAGGTTGAGTATCTGGAAGAAGATCAATGCCAAAGTCTATTTCCCTTTTGAGAGTAATTCCTGGAGGATCTCCAGGAAAGACATCTATATATTCATTCATGACTGGGACTGAATCAAGATTGGGAGTTTTAGAACTAGTGTTCTTAACCCCAAAAAGATGATAGACACATTCTTTAGATATTATTTTTCGTTCCTGAAGGTAGGAAAAAAGATGACCTCTGAAAGCTGAAGTACTACCCCTCCACTCTAGGACAGGTTCATTTAGAAGTTGGAACTGGACTATTCTATTTCTGCAGTCGACTGTGGCATAGCAGGAATAAAGCAATCCATATCGAGAATAACATCAAAATCAGTCATCTCTAATTCGACTAAGTCTGCTAAAGTGACTTTCTAAAATATCATAACTAGGCAGTTCTTATTTACCCGCCGGGCTATGATGGTTTACGCACTGGGGTAGAGACTAAAAAGGGCTCTTCTAGAATTTTGGGACTGGTTCCAAAATTGCCTGCTATATATGGAGTAACAAAACACAAAGAAGCTCTTGGATCTGGCAAAGTGTAAACATGCACATGAAAGATCTGTAACATACTAGTAACCATATAGGGAGAATTTTTCTAATCTTGCCGGGACTAGAAAGCAAAGAGTCAATTTGGGTATTTCCCATAAGTAGCACTGGAGGTGGCACCCTACTGGTTTGGGCGACCGAACTGAGCTGGGGAATGGTTTTGCTGACCCTGATAACCTGACTGTGGACAATCTCTAACTCTGTGGCCTGGCTTGCCATAGCAAAAACAAATACCACTGCCAGCTCTGCAAATACCCTAATAGTGTTTTCCACAAGTCTAGAAAAAGGATAGGTGTGGGTATTGCTAACACTGCCCTGAGACTTAGGGCCTGGCACTCTATTTCTGTTACTATCTCTGAATCTAGGATCTGGAGCACTAGCTGAAGAAGGAGCTGGAACTGCTGACTAAGGATGAAATTGAGAATGGTTTCCTCCTTCTAATTTGGGCTGAGCAAAGTTAAAACTACCTGTCCTTGCTCTCTTATTCTGCTTCTCCCCCATCTTAATATTTTGCTTTTTTATCTATTGAGCATGAGTCATAAGCTTGTCTATGTTCATGTCATTATTCAATATTGCAGACCTGCACTCATTTACTACACTTTCATTCACCCAGAAACAAACTTACTCATCTTAGCCCTGCTATCTGCAACCACATGAGGAGTATATTTGGGTAAACTTAAGAGAATACTCTTTCACCGTCATGTTAATTTGCTTGAGGTTGATAAATTCTAAAACTTTAGCTTCTCTCAGCTCTAGGGAAAAGAATCTATCTAAGAATACAATAGCAAACTCCTCTCACTCAATAAGCCCTACATCTACAACCCTCTTTAACTTTTACTATTTGTACTAAGTGTGAGCAACATCCTGCAACTGATATGCAGCTAGCTTCGCACTCTCACTAGAAGTAACCCCCATGATATCCGTAACCTTCTAAACTTAATCAAGAAATTCCTGAGGGTCCTCATCTCACTTAGACCTAAAAAGGGATGGAGAATTCATTTGGGTGAAGTCCTAAATTTTGGCAGCAGCTGAATTAGCCACTGGGTTTGCTAGAATAATAGCTGGTCATTTATTTTAAGCAGTAACTGACTGCACAAGAGTAGTGAATGCATCTCTGAACTCTACATGAGAGATATGTTTGCCTAAAAGATCTTTGGGCTGAGGGGCTGGCTGATTCTCGTTTCTTCTTTTAGGAGGCATGTTCTGTAGAAGAAAGGGAAAAATGGATTAGACTGAGAGATTGACTTGAGATCATGCTCACTAGCATGACATAAATATTGAAATAAGTAAAATGGTTCCTCAAATATCTTATAGCCTCCTGCACAAAAGTGTGGCACGCAACACACCCATGTACAAGACTCTACTAGATGCAGATTTTAGACTTCCTAGGAATCTATTGAACCTTAGGCTTTGATACCAAGTTTGTAACGCCCTAAATCTGGTACCCAGAATGCTACATGGTGCTCATGACTCTGAAGGAACACAAGCTAACCTATGACTGATATCTATACCTGGACACTGCATAATATACTATATAAATGCAGAAATAAAGGTTGAAAGGCCATAAGGTTCAAAACTATAACACAATTGATAAAACAAAACATCTGGAGGGGGGACGAAATAGCCAAAACAACTGAAATAACTGTCTGAACATGCTAGCCTAAAAATCCTCGAACTAACTATTTCAACAAAAAATTGATGGGACATACCCCTAAATAACTCCAACAACTGAAATAAATTAATTAATGAGATAATAAAGTGATGGTCATATCCTCGAAGGATAAGGACTCACTACTAACTCTAACTGCTGAGATTGGAATGCTACTGATGCTATGGAGATCGTGCTTTTGAACCTATAGTATAAAACACCATAACATAAATGTGTCAGTACATTTGAATGTACTGGTATGTATGTGAGTTATGTCGAATGCAAAGGGTTCACATGCATGAACTATATTAAATGACACATGAATGTGAGAATGCATGCATGAATACATAATAACTATAACTTAGTTCGATGATAACATGATTAGAAAGCCTGAGTACTAATAACATGAGATACTGATAACTGCATAACTGAAATAACTAATATGGAGAGATTGTATCTGACAGTCTAGGTTGTGATGGAACTAGTAGAGTTCCATACTATTCTAAGTTGACTGTATCTGATAGTCCTAAATTCTGTAGAACTATCTGAGTTCTATTACTAAGACTGAATGACTGTATATGACAATCCTAATTTTGTAGCAGAAATTATGGGAAATAGTCACCTAACCAACATACCCCAAATAACGCAATATAGCTGAGGTGGGGTCTAATCTATAACCCCAATTTGAAGGGTGTTAATACGGCACCACTGGTAAGGACAATCTGTGAGTAACCTTCATATAATAGGTGACTCTAGTGAGAATAGTGGGAACCCTCCTATAACAGGTTAAACCACCTCATCTACCCTCATATAATAGGCTATGATGTCTCAACCTATGTTAACTGTGTAGTTCTGGAATGTAAGGATTACTTCTAATAATCACACCCTCATATAACAGGTAGGTTCCTATCCTTGTGTTCACTCGGTGCTAATTTTCTACTCCTATCTGAATAGACACTGAACATGATTTACTAAACTAAACTGGACTGATTTAACTGAGTTTTGTTGACTGATGGAATACTATTGAGATTACTGAATTTTTCCTAAGTCATGAGACTGACTGAATTTTATGAATCATGGCTTGACTGGAAGTATCTTGAAAACATGACACTGATTCTAGGCGCACAGCTAAATTTTTGGGTACAAGTACCCCCAGGACTCGATAGAAGAAAACTGACAATGCATGACTTTCTTGGATACACGACCAACATCACAATCCATAATATAACAAGTTTGAGATTTCATGAAGTACTAGCTCTAAAGCACCACAATGGTTGCATATATATGCATAATTCATTGACTAAGACATTTCATAAAACACTGGACTTGCATAAACTTGTACATAAATAGGGATTTCATATTATCATACTAGTATGGCACTTTTCCTTCACATAGGCATTTAATCGAACATATGGGGAGCATGCTTTGGTTATACAATAATCAACACATCTAATAATCATGGATACATCAATCAATGTGTAAATTTAAGGGTTTATCATGATTATTTTGCAAATCACCACATCCTAGGGTGAATCATTGGAATATGTAATTTCAAACATGAATCAAAACCCTACAATATCATGAACATGAATATCAATACAATTTAATCATGAACATTCATAAATACATAAATCTTGGATTTATAAAAGAGATTCTTGAGATTCATGGGTGTAAGGGACCCATGAATCAACACATGAAATATCTGGGTTATGAGTTTCTTGAAGTTCTTGGACTTGAAGAACTTTTAATCTCTTAGTTTCTTAAAGAAGGATTTGAATCTTGTTCATGGGGATTATTCTTTAGAGAAAACCCTAATTGGATGTTGTGAATGAATAATGAACTTATGAGCCTTGATCTGATATAATTAGTGGTTAAAACGGGTGGAAAAGACCCAAATACCCTTTTAAAAATGGTTTAGAATTCACTTAATGGGATCTACAATGGCTCGTGTGATGGTCAGTCACTGGCGTGATGGTCCGTCGTTCTGACCGTAATATCTGGACCAGAATAGGGACTCACTGCCTTAGTAGCGACTGCTTGGGTGACAGGCAGTTTCTATCTCAACGGTCCATCGATCATGGCCATCACACTTGACCAGAAGTTGGGGTCACTGCCTTAGTTGCAGCCTGATCGTCTCTTCTGGGCAGTTCCGACAGTTCTCTGTAAAATTTCCATAACTTTTTATTCTGATACTGGATTTAGACAAAATTGGTATCATTGGAAAGTTAATGCAATTTTACACATGATAAAATGTTGAAATTGAGGAAATTCTATATGATTTAAATATTAATCATTTAGGAATTCATTAATAACTCTTTTGGAAACTAGATTTTACTGAAAGAAAGTTTGGGGTATTACAATTATAGAGTGCTTAGAAGAGTTTCTAAGTGTTAATGAATGCTATAATAGGGTAAATAACCTCTAAATAAGGTTGGAAGTTGTGGAACCTTATTAGAATAAGTGGGGAAATATAAAAAATACCCCTATTTAAGGTGCACCAAAATCCCATCCCAAGGGTACGATTAACCATCACGAGTTGTACCCTCCAATATGAGTGGTACCCTCCACTCATATCCTAGCCTCAACCTTTAGATCAAACACTGTCCATCATACGACTCATACAACCATGTCTTATCCAAAGCATTTGATCTGTATCCTTGCATATTTAAAATCAAGGAAGATTTAACCAATGTCCACCATACAGGTGTTGGGTAAAACTCGTACCTTGGCTTATATTTCATGGTGAGACACTCATACTCAGATCCAACCTAAGTAATCAAGTAAAAGATTATGTTAAAGAACTAAATAATCCATAACCACTGATACAACTCGTACATATAAGTCGTATCCATTCAAGTAACCAAATCCCATTCCACCATCCAACACTGGTCAACGTACAACTGGACCATACCATCCATACCTAACATATGACTCATACACTTCAGTCTTATTGGATCCAAAGACAAGAATTTTAGGAAATTTTCTAAGGTCCACAAACTAGGTGTTTCATTATGTCTTTATATGATTACATTAGTATGTGCTTTGAGGGTATAATGTTATTCTTGGGATATAAGTTATAATTATTCAATGCTAGTCTCTCGCTAAGTATCATAGATTATGTAACTGCTATAATGAGTAGGAGTAGAATATGCTGAATTATGAGTTAAGAGTTGTTAGTAAGCAAAAGCTTGTGAAGAATTAAGAATTCACCTAGTGGGTGTAAATAAATGGATTAATTTAAGGGTATTGCCTATTAGAATGAGCTATGTAGTATCTAGTTGGATATTAAGTGTTATTATCAGTTGATGGATAGAAGTCCAAAGTACTAGGTAATGAACCATGTTTAGTTAAAATATGGTAACTAAGAATTATTATTATTACATGGTTAAGAATGATAATAGGTTAGAATTGGTGATGGTTAGTAATATGGATGACTAGGTTATGATGTTGATTAGTTGTTAAATTAGGATCTGTAAATTAATGATGCTAGATAATAAGAGACGTTAGTTGATAGATAATTAAGTGTTTAAATAATTATTAGTGGCCTTTTCAAGATGGTGACTATTGCAATTATGATGATTAGGAATAAGCATTGGTTAAATGGCATCTATGGTATAATAGTAAATCTCGACTAGATGTTGGATGTTGCGTTCAGTGAATAATGTTTAGTTGTTATCCCATGAATAAGGATTATGTAAAGAGTTGGTTAGGATAATAGTTAGAGTTTATATGATGACTAGCAGATTAGTTGTTTATTAATAATCACTTGTTAATAAATAACCAGTAATTAGAGTATATTAAAGAGATAAATATCGACATGGTGATATTATTATGGGTATTAGCACTTCGGTATATGTTATTCAATTGCGGTAATCATTGATGATTATGATGGTTGGCAAATGGTTGTTGATGGAAAATGTGGAAAACCTTGGAAAAGGAGAAGTTGGTTATATATCTTTATATGTTGATTATTTGATCCTTTGATTCACTCTCTGGTGGTGTGGAACATCGAGATAGGTTCTTTACTATATGTTCTTTTTTATGTACTTCCCGGTTATATGGGACACTGTAGTGAGTTCTTTTACTTTATCCTCTAATGGATATTATGCGCCAACTTGGTAATTATGTATTTTAATTGTACTGTGCTGCTTTACACTTCTGGATTATTTACTCCTTATATATGATGGTGTTGGCGTGTATTGTTATGATATGTCACATTATCATTCAAGTTTGATCATTTATTACATATTGTGATGACGAAGATAATTCAAGTTTGATTTTGTACCTTGACTTAGCGATATTATCTTTCTTTATATCATAATTTAACTCGGTCAACTAATGATGCTTACCGAGTACCCATTATTTTGGTACTCATACTATACTTTTATACCTTTTCAATGTAGACTTGAGTACTAGTTTCCGCAGATGAGTTTAGTTCGTGTAGTGTTAAATCTTTCAGAGACAGTGTAACCTCTTGGAGTTTTGAGTCACCCTTCTTCTTCTATCATTTTTCAATTTTCTTTATTCGAGATGGATGTATTGACTATTTTATAATTTTGGATTATATTTCCTATTATCATACTTAGATGTTCTTGTACTGATATTACAAGGTTGTGAGATTGGTATTCCTATTTCGATTGTGTCTTTTTAGTGGAACACTATTGATTATAATTCTGTTCATATATTTGGGCCTTGTTAGGCGTTTCTACCAAAGTAACCCATTGACTTAGCTTCGGGTTACAATGTTGGCTTACCTATTGGTGGATTTTCGTAGGTGCCATCATGAATCATGAATCGGGTTGTGACATCTATTGGGTCAATTTTAGTATCATTTGAGCTAGGATTTTACCCATTCTTCTTGGTAAATGATCCCAGAGAATTGAGGGACATGTTGATAATTTTTAAAGTGTGATTTTACAAGTGGTCCCCATATGGAATTTTTACTCAATTTTTGGACTCGAAGCATAAAAAAGCAATATGGGTACCATTGTTCTTGTATTGATGTGTAGATTACCATTATTATAGTGTAGCAGCATGCGAAAGCTTTGGAAAAGGGGAAATTTTTGATTTAGCAAGCTTAGTCGGTCTTTCTCTAGTGTCCAAGTAGGCTAGTCTTACCTTTCTCTTATATTTGGCTTAGTTATAGCGTTGATATAATACAATGCTAGTTTGGGATCGGGAATTAGTTCTTAGAGGCATGATTAGTATGATTTGGATTATTTAGAATTAAGGTACCATAATTATCCATAATAGGCTTAACTACTCATTCATTGGATAGAATAGCTACCTTTGGAACCAATGTGGCTTACTTGACATCTTGTAGTTATATTAGATAATTTAGCCTAGTTCATGGTAGAATTTGACTTAGAATGAATCTTCGGGGTTAGAAGTGGACCCCTTCTGCCCACCTTAGGCCAAGATTACTATTAGTTCATTGAAGGATGAATAATCCTTGTGTACTACACTAATTATATTCTTGAACCCAAGAAGGTATAGATTCATGATACATTATTCTATATTAGTACTTGAGTGATGATATTAGTTATAGTCTGAGTCAAGAGATTTTTGATACTAAGACTAATTCAATTCTAGCTCTGTTCATGATGTTGAGAGTTTTGGTTCAAGTCCGACAGATGATGATATGAGTTTTGGTTCAAGTCCTAATTGGAGAGGCTATGTTCAACGATTATGAAAGTGGGTTGAGTTTTGTGGTAAATTTATAGTAAGGAAAACGATTATGATTTCAAGCTATGTATAATTGGCCTTATTATTACTATTTCTCATTCTTCTTGATTGCATCCACGGGGTTTATGGGGGTCGTGTTTGTCTATTTATTCACTCTATTTATGTCTTTTGGGCTTATGGAGGCACAGTCCTGTTAGATATAGCTATGTTCACCTTACTTTATTTACTCCTATTATTTACTAACCATATTAGAGTACTATACTAGTTTCGTCCTTTTTCCTATGGCTCAACTTAGTTATCTCGCATTTTACTAGATTTAATTATGATTTTACTTAGTTGTACGATGATGCCTAATTATTACCCATGTCTTTGGTACTTATACTAAACTTTTGTAACCTTTTCGTGCAGATCTGAGCACTAGTGGCCACCATTGGAGGTGTGTTTTTATCGGTTAGAGTTTAAAGATACGATGATATCTCGAAGTCTGAGTTGATCTTTTCTCCACCTTCTATTTTTTATAGTCTCTATATTCTAGAGACTAATGTTTATTGACTTTGATAGTACTCATATTTCTTTTTTATTAAAGGCTCTTGTACCGACCTTACTAGGTTGTGGGATGATATTACTCCTCTCTATTTCTCCTTTGTTATGTTATTGGCGTATGATTTATCTCTTTTAATTAATTTACTTGTATACTTCTGACATTTATGCCATAATTTAACAAATTAGCCCATTACTTATAATTTCGGGCTACAGTTTTGCTTACCTATTAGTAATGAAAAGTAGGTGGCATTATGACTCAAAAATTGAGTCGTGACAAATTGGTAATTATCAATTGATGGGTTCCTACAGTTATCCACCTTTTATCATAAATCATACTTTATGATTTATACAAGTATTCCTCTTAGTACATCTACATTATTACCCAACTTTTACTTCTTATTCAGACCCCAAGGAAAAGAACCTCAAGCTAAACACACCATCTATAACACAAATAAACAAGTTTATTATGCATGTATAGTATTTCTAACCTAAATTATTATTAGTCCAGGTTTATAGGTGCATTAGCATATAATCTTACAATCACTACTCAGATTATACATATTCACATTACGAACACATAATGATCATCGTACATACATGTACATAGACATCACAAGTGTAGTCTTTTATGTTATTTTCATTATTATCCATCAAAAACAATTATCCAAAGGCCTAATTATTCTTTCTTCTGTTAATTCTACACAATACATATGATTACTAATCAAAGTTTGTTTCTCATAAACTATAACCTACCTCAACTAAAATGCCCAAATCAAGCAATCTACATCGTATAAGATTTTCCTTTTCTCCATGTCTTAGAATGTTCAAAGTGAAAAAAATAATTATAATAGTAATTAATTATCTTCACATCAAATATATGCTTTGGGAATTTATTCTCTCAAATTTTTCTACAGTATTACTCAAAAGTCATTCAACCATCAACTAAAGCTACACGACTCAGATTGTCACAAATCATGAAGTTTCTACTCTAGTTATCCACCTTAAAGTAGTTTGTATGCTAAAAACTCCATTTTATTACAATCAAGGTTCCCAATCACCACAAATCATGTTTAAGGGTAGCAACTCATTCTCATAATTATTAATTTATAATAATTCTAAATGATATTTTATCTACCCATAGGTTTTACAATAATTTTCATGAACCTAGGGTTCTAACCCATAGTTCCACCATTAAAATTTCCCAAGTGATTTGAGGATGTTTATTAATTACTAAGAAAAGAGATTGATGGAAGAACTTATCTCAATAATAGAATTTCACCCTAGCCTTGGGAAAATTACCTCTTTGGAGCATTGAAATGATGTTTTGGATTTTGTGATGAAAACCCCAAATAACTGAGTTAAATCGGGCATTCTGCCTTGCGATAGTTGATATGATAATCATATTCTCATTGTAGCAGCCAGAAGACTACTATAGTAGATTGGTCTGGTCGGACCCACTTGTGTTTTACTCTATTTTGTTCAACATTTATTAAACACAAATAATGATTATCCTAAAATTAAATTGAACTTGGTAAAAAATTTAAAATCTTATGACTTTATCATGGATAATTTAATTACAATAATTTTTCATTACATATTTCGTGATGAATGAGTCTAATATTATGAAGGAGATATTTTAAGATGTTGATTGTATTATTTCCATACAAGAATAGTTAAGGTGATTTGAGGGGATCAATGTTTAGAAATTGATCCTCAAAATAGCAGAGAAAATATTAATTAAGAAAATATTGGTATTCATAGATAAGATTTATAATAAAGGCATATTCACCAAAACCAAAGAAAGACTTGTGGTAATAGGAGTAAGGAAGTAATTATGATGAGACATTTGCTCCAGTAGCTAGAATGGAGAAAATCATAATGGTTATTATAATTATTGCTCATATAGAGTTTACTTTGTATCATATGAATGTTCAAAGTTCATTATTATATAGGTACTTGCAAAAGGAATATATGTTAATAAATTCCAAATCTTTGAAAAACAAAAATATGTGTACAAGCTTGGGAAACCACTATATGGACTGAATATGTCCCATGAGATTAGTATGACAAACTATCAATATTTTTTAGACTATAGGTACATTAGATAAAATATAAAAGTCACTTTCTTTTCTATTATTATGTATTAGCCTCTTATTTAAAATTTCATACTAAAATTCTTCCCATATTAAATTTAAAAATTCAGGCAAGGCTAGTTTTGGATTTAATCTGAGCGACAAACATTCTAGGTCAATTGGGAAATGAATTGGGTATGTATAGTGGTTTAATACTTGATTCCTATTTATCTAAGATGATTAATAACCCGTAGAATTTTATGAAATTGAATTTGGATAAGTCAAACTCCCAAAATTGGTCTGAACATGGAGGGTTTTATATGGGATGCCTTAGAATTAAGTTGTGTTGTGAAAAAGGGAAAATTTGGGAGAATCCATACATTTTCCCTCTCCAATGTCGCTATAGATACATGACCAAAAGTTAAAAAATTCCCATTATAGAACCCAACCAACGCCGTTGTAGTGACATGTTCTTTTATAATGGTAGAAATTGCTGATTTATTTTAAGAACCCCTCAAAATGATATATATTTTTGAAAATACTTATTTTTTGTCAAGGGAGAGGGTATTTTAACAAAAATCAAAAGGTAATCATCAATTTTTCTCAAATGTAAGGATTTCATCTCCGTTAGGTAGGAAATCAATAATCTACCTTTAGAATTGCTAGTTTGCATAATCTGAGGAGGGTGAAGGGATAATTTTTATTGGTGTTCTAGTTTAAGGGATTCAATTAAGAATAAAATTAATGTATTTTGGTTAATTTACCCTTTCATTTCATTAATTCCTTAAATTACTTATTGAATTGGTAGTGTTAGGTTAATTAAAGAAGAAAAGCTCTAGAACCGGGAGGGAATGATCTTGAACTAGGTATTAGGGTTTGGGTGTGAGTTATAATCCTCAATATGGTAGTCATTTCATTAATTATATGTTAGTACGTATTTCTAGATTGAGCTTAAGTAGAAACTTCGCATAAGGGCAAGGCTCCAACTTAGTGGAGTTGTACAAGCTTGGTTCAAGTTAGGTGATGGTATTGGAGTTTAACCAAATTTTTACTAAAGGTGCATGTTAACTACTTATTACTATGTCTTGTTAGTACATGTTTGGTGTGATCAATTAAATAATTTTATCTTGTTGTATGATTTTTACCTACCTTATGTTTAAATAAGGAATTCTTTTATATATAATCATTCTCTCGGCTTATGGATGGAACAAGGTTCGCAAACACTTGAGTCTGGGGTTTTGGTACATGGACAAATTTTTTTCACTATAGGTTTTAACTTGAGGATGGTCATGATACCAATAGCATATATGTACGATATTCAAGAGATCTTAACAGTCGATGAGTGAACCAAGAAATATATATGTATAAATATATATATATATATATATATATATTTATATGTTGAGATATTTCATAACTTGTGTAGACTTAATTTAATTTGGCTTAACTTATTTGACATGGTTGAATATGGTTTTACTTGTTGCTTGAAAATTCTTAACTGCTTAATTGATATTTCTTTGCTATGTATAGGTTAGAATGAACATGGATTATCATGTAGTACTATGTTTTGGTTAAATGTACATATTCAAATCTTGGGTTGTCAAAATGACCTTGCCAGTACACTATTATTCTTATGTGCTGATACTACATCTGCTCACACTTTGTTTAATATAGTGCATACTCTAGTGGCTCCTTGAAGTTTTCAATTATAATTCAAGATTATGATCTTGATTTCAGGGGTGAGCATCTTATTGGGCTATAATGGAATATTTCCATTATGGCATGGTCTTTTTTTTCGGACACTATACAATTTTCTTTGATTTTTGTGGTTGCATCTCCTTTTAGAGATTCTTAGTATTTTTTGGTACTCCAACATTTAAGATTCTAGGGGTGTTTTGATTTTAGTATTTATTTTTGCTTTTCCTTAAGTTGTTAGACCGAATAATCTCAAAACTATTAATGGATAGTTTTCTTGTATTTTCTCAAAGTGTTTGCTAATACTTTTGGAGTTTTGGTTCTCCTACCAGAAAATAGGGTAGGTGCCACTCATGTTTAATTAGGTCATGAGAAAGTTTGTATTAAATCCAAGGTTTGTCGATCTCATTTTTCAAAAATAGGTCTAGTAGAGTATCATAGAATAATACAAAGATGTTTGCATTTATCTTCATGAGATTGTAGGACTTTAGGAAAATTATTATTATTTATTCTTTTGTGCTATAACTTTATTCCAATTGGTATTTAGCAATCCAAATTGGTGTCTAATTTTCTTCACTCTTTTGTCTATAGATGGTGACTACTAGGTAAAATAGAACCTGACCAGCAGCCCCAGTACTAACGTCTCTAGCTACGGAGCAACAACTAGAGGAGAGGACAAGTAAAAGAGAGAGGCAGGGGAAAAGGGGATGAGCCACATCCCCCAGAGGTAGAGCTGAAGCAGTTCCTGGCTAGGATAATGAAATTTCAGTATCACCTTCCCCATCTTAGGACCATTTAGAGTATACAAAGATAGTAAAGAAGAAGGTAATAGAGCTAAAGGTGGTAGAACCAATTGGGGTTCCATCCATACCCCTATGGCTGTTGAGGTTGTTCAATAGGTGTAAGCTTTTCCGAGTTGATTGGATAGTACTATAACCACCCTTATGTTGATGGTTGTTTAGGATATAGGTGTTTATCTTACTTTTACTATAACTTCGAGGAAGGATAAGGCTTTTGGGACTAAAGTTTTTCCTCATCTATTTTGGGTTCTGTGATGACTAGTACAAAACATGATCTATTGAAAAAAATTTAAGATGAAACCTAAACCATTGTAAAGTACTAAATATGAGAAAACATTTAAGTTTATTATTGACTGTATAGATGATACACAAGATAGTTATTGTTAAACAACATAGTGTTGAGTTCGTAACCTTTCTTTTGAAGAATAATGTTATGTAATAGTGGATGGCGTATGTTGAATGGTGGTCACCAGTTTGACCTCCATTAATTTGGGATAAATTTTATTCTTTGTTCATTGAGGAGTATGGGTCATGAGCCTTCTATGATCACAAGAAGGATGATTTATTGTCATTAGAAAAGGGTGATATGTCCGTTGTGGTATATAAGGCAAAGTTCCATATTTTGCCTCACTATGCCACTCAGTTCCTAGCTTTTAAGGAAAAAAATTTACTTTATGTCAAAATTTTGAATTATGATCTTTAGTCCTTATCTTTACATATCACTTCTATAGAGAAGGGGTTAAATGAGGTTTTAGATTATTTGAAGAAGATAAGGGGATAATGCAAGTAGGTATGGCTAATATGTTAGATAAAAAATCTCGTAATGTTTGGAATTTAAGTAGATCTTACTCCAAGGGATGTGGTTAGAAAGCCTACCTAGCTCAACCCATTTATTTGACATTGGCAGCTTCTATTATTGATCCATCTAAGGTATCTTCTTAGTTGCATATTATTATAAGCCAAGGGGCTTCTTTCTCTTCTAACAGTCAGCCTTTTTCTCAAGTGGGGATATAAATAATATGGTGTTGTTGGTCACTTTAAGAAAGAGTGTCCTTTGAGATAGACAAATATCATGGCGTAGCAGTAGACTCAAGTTATAGTTTTAGTTGGTTAAGAGGAGGAGTTAACGACAAATATCATCCACAAGGTGGTTAGGAAAATCAAGCAGTTAGTTGGAGAGGTTAAGAAATTGACGGTATATGGGGAGGAGCATAGCTGGGGAAAGAGATAGCTCAGACTGATGATCGATCTCACTACTATGCATTTCTAGGAAAAATTGATGTTGTGGATTTTGATACGTTTATGAAAGGTACTATTTCTATTTTTGACTGAATGGCATCTCATTTATTTGATATGGGGTCTACTTATTTTTATGAATTTGTCTAGTTTGCGGTGGGTCTAAATTTTTTTGGTGTACTTGACTATCTTGTTTATGTTTCTACTTTGGTTGGTGAGTCTGTGGTAACAACCTATGTTTACAGTTCTTATTTTGGGCTATTAGTGGCCTTTTTGACTTGGGTAGATTTGATTATTCTATGTATGTTTAACTTTTTACTAGTTTTAGGTATGACTTAGTTATCTTCATATCACAATGTCTTAAATTATATTACTAAGAAAATGACTCTAGCTATGCCTGGAATAGATAAACTAGGGTGGAAGGGGGTGTATAAGTTCAGATCGTTGAAAATTATATCATTTTTAGGCTATAAGGTTAGTCGGGAAGGGGTTAGTGTTATTAGCTCATATTCGAGATTCATGTGTGGGGTCCCCTCTTATAGAGTTAGTACTAGTGGTTTCTGATTTCCAAGATATATTTCCTTTAGATTTACCCGATATGCCTCCAGATAGAGATATTGAACATTGTATTGACTTAGACCCAGTTACTCTCTCATATCTATTCCTCCCTATTGAATGGCTCTAGCAGAGTTGATGCAACTCAAAACTTAATTACAAGAACTACTTGACAATGGGTTTATTCATCTAAGTGATTGACCTTAGGGTGCTTTGATCCTACTTATTAAGAATAAGGATGGCAGTATGAGGATGTTCATTGATTATAAAATGATGAATAAAGTTATAATCAAAAACAAATATTCCTTACCTAGCATAGATAATTTGTTTTACCAATTATATGGTGCGATGGTATTTTCTAAAATTGACATATAATTAGGTTATCACTATATGAAAATTAGATTGGAGGACTTACCAAAGACAACTTTTAGAACTTATTATATCCATTACGAGTTTCTGGTGATGTCCTTTCAGCTAACTAATGCACCTACAACCATTATAATCTCGAGTAATGATATTTTTAAGTTATGTTTTGATTCTTTTGTTATTGTTTTTATTGATTAATTTCTAGTTTATCCATGATTAAGGAGGATCATGCAGGTCACCTTCACATAGTGTTGGAGATTCTATTAGAGAAATGATTATTTGCCAACTTTTTGATGTGTGAGTTCTGGTTGCCTTAGGTGGCCTTTTTGGGTTATGTTATTTTTGAAAAATGGGGTAGTGGTGGACACCCATAAAATATTTCTCAGCTAAGAATTGAACCTGTCTTGTTCAGTGATCTAGGTAAGGAGCATTGTGGATCTTACTTTCTATTACCATAGGTTTATCAAGAAATTGGTTTCCATTGGAACACACTTGATAAGGATAACTCAGAAGGAAGTGTCATTTGTTTCGTAAGATTAATATAAGGAGAGCTTCAAAAATCTTGAGACACTCTTGAATATTGATCCTATTATTTTTTTTATCGGTTGAGGGTAAGAACTTTATAGCATTTTATGATGCTTAACTTCTTGGCTTGGATGTCGTGTTGATGCAGGATAGGAATGTAATTTCTTATGCTTTGAGGTAGTTGAAGTCTTATGAGAAAAACAATCCAACCCATGACTTAGAGTTAGAAGTGATGGTGTTTGATTTAAGGATTTGAAGACACTATCTTTATGGTGTCATGTGTGAGATCATCATGGCTTACAATATGTGTTTACTCATATGGAATTGAATTTAAAGTAGCGGAGATGGATGGATTTGTTGAAGGATTATGATGTGACTATTCAGGATCTTCCATGTAAGATCAATGTGGTGGTAGAAACTTTAAGCCAAAAGGTTGTCAGTATGGGTAGTTTATTATTCTTAAGGGTGTCCAGGTGAAATTTATCTCGTGACTTTATTTATTTAGCATAACAGAGCATGCAGTTTTGTGTTTCACACAGTGGTGGAGTGTTGTCTAGTGTTGAGGTAAAGTTAAAATTCTTGGATTAGATTAAGGCTAAGCAATTTGAGTACAAGAAGTTTAATTCACTATGAAATAAAGTGGTATGTGGGAATATGGTGGACATCACATATGACACGAGTAGGGTATTGTGATTTAAGTAAAGGTTATGTGTTCCTCGGGTTGTTGATTTTATTCATGATATACTTTCAGAGGCCCATGGTTTACGTTATTTTTTTAAACTAGTTGCGACCAAGATGTACCATAACTTGAGGCGGTGTTATTGGAGGGATAAAATGAATATGGGCATAGTGGATTATGTGTCCAAGTGTCACAATTATCAGTAGGTAAAGTATGAAAATTAATGTCTTGCGGGGTTTCTTCAGAGTTAACGCCTACACCTATCTCAAAATGGAAGCACATTGTTGTGGATTTCATGGTGGGTATTCCTATGACCTTGGAAAAATATGACTCCATTTAGGTAATAATGGATTAATTAACAAAATTAGGTCACTTTTTTCCAGTTCGAGTACACTATAGCTCTTAGTAGTAAACAAAATTTTGTGTCAAATAGATAGTGAGACTTCATGGGGTGTCCCTTACAATATTTTCAGCTAGAGATACAAAGAATACTTCAAAATGTTAGGATAGGATACCCAAGGATTTGGGCATCAAGTTTACCTTTATCATCCTCAAACTGATGGGAAGTCAGACGGGATAATTCAAGTGCTAGAGGACATTTTAAAGGCTTGTGTTATTGACTTTGGTGGTCGTTGGGACCGGTTTCTTCCATTGTGTGAGTTGTCATACAACAATAGCTATCACTCCAACATTGTTATTGCTCCATTAGAGGCACTCTATGTAAGGATGTGTAGGTTGCCTATTGGGCGGTTTAAGACTAGAGATGCAAAGCCTTTGGGAACTACTATGGTGAGGGAGGCCAGTAAAAGTAAGGTACATTCAAGCTAAGTTTTTGGATACTAAAATTTGATAGAATAAGTATGTTGAACATAAGGTATGAGACATGGACTACAAAATTGTTGAACAGTTGTTAATTTTTGTATCACCAATAAAGGAACTCATGAGGTTCTATAAGAGGGGAAAGCTCATCCCTTGAAACAATGGTCCCTTTAGGATTCATGAGGATGTGGGTTCGATTGCTTACATGTTAGCATTACCGCTAGGGTAATTAGGAGTTCATCTCAAAATTCACATTTCTATTCTCAAAATATATCATAGAGATGGATTATATAATTAGATGGTACTCGGTTTTATTAGATAAGGATTTGGCTTATGAAGAAGAACTGATAGCGATTCTAGATCGGGTTGTTTGGAAAGTGAGGACAAAGGAAATTCATTCAATTAATATTCAATGGAAACATATACAATCAAGGAATCCACTTGGAAAACATAGAAGGACATGTTAGACAAGTACCCTTAATTTTTTTAGGATGCAGGAACTCTCTTTTCTCTCTTAGTTTTAGCTATTTTTATCATTAATTATTTCAGGATGAAGGATGGGTAAATTGGAACCTATTGTAATGAAAATTGACATCATTATTTATAATTCTCTTATTTAAAATTTAATGTTAAAATTCTTCCTAATCTAAAGTTAAATATATCAGGCTAGGCTAGTTTTAGACAAAATTTAAAAGAGGTACGGTCTAGGGAAATTTGGTAAAGAATATGGTAAGTATAGTGGTTTTGTTTTTATTATTAGTTGCATAAGATGATAAGTATCCCCTAGCATTTTATGGAATTTAATTTGCGTATGTATAACTCCAGAAATTAGTCTTAGTGTAAAAGGTATTGTTTGAGATGACTTTAAATTAAGGTATTTTGTGAAAATAAGGAAATTCTAGGTGAAACCAGGCACTCTTCGTTTCCCAGTCACTACATTGATATACACATCGCTATAGTAACATACTGAAAAGGAAAAAAATTCCCACTATTATGCCCAGTCAATGCTACTACAATAATGTATGACGCGATAACGGCCAAAATTGTTGTTTTATTTTAACCCCTACCCCCACCCCACCAAAAAAGATTTAATTTTCTAAATATTATCTTGGGAAAATAGAAAGGAGATTTTAAGTAAAAATATCAGCTAATCATTGTTTTCTTTATTAAGCTAAGAATTTCATCCCCGTTAATTAGTAAATCAATAATCGAGCCTTAGAATTGCTTGCTGGTGTAATTTTAGGAGCGTTAAAGGATGAATTTTGTTGGTTTTATGGTTCAATGGATTAAATGGATTATAAAATAAATGGTTTCTTGTTAATTATTTTTAATTTAGCCTTGCATGTAATTAATTCAATAAATCATCCATGGAATTTATAGTTTTAGGTAAATTAAGGTAGAATAGACCTTGAACAGGAAGGGAATTATCACGAACTTGGACCTAGGGGTTGGGTATGATTTATAACACCAACTTGGTAGGTCATTTATATATTAAACTATTTTTATGCATTTTCTAGACATAGATCAAGTGGAAATTACATGGAAGGCCAAAGGCTCCAGCTTAGTGGAGTTGTGCAAGCTTGTTTCAAGTTTGGTGATTGTATTGTACATTAATCCAATTTGCACTATATGTTCGTGTTAACTACTTCTTAATATGGCATGTTATTACATGCATTATGGTGTAGTCAATTCAATAATTTTATTTTGTTTTATGATTTTGACCTACCTTATGGTTAAATGAGGAATGCTTTGGTATTTGAACATTTTCTTGACTTAAGAGTGGAATAAGGTTGACAGACACTTCAGTATGGGGTTTTGGTAGATGTAAGGAATTTTTATCTTTCACATCATGACTAGAGGATAGTTATGATACCCATAGCATGTATGTACAAGGCTTAGGTGAGCTTGACATTTCCATGAGAGAACTAGGAATATATATTTATATGTTGAGCTATTTCTTAACTTGTCTTGACTTTCTTTGATTTGGCTTGACTTAGTTAACTTGGTGGAAAAAGGTTTGACTTGGTACTTGAAAAGCCCAAACTGCTTATTTAATACTTGTTTGCTAGGTGTAGGTTAGAATGGGCATGGATTAACTTGTGGTACTATGTTTTATTTAAATGTTCATATTCTCATATTAGGTTAGCCTAAAGGCCCTACCAATACACTATTGTTCTTCTGTGTTGACACCACATCTTTTCTTACTTTGTTGAGTGCAACATACATTCCAATAGATCTTGAAAGATCTCAATTGTAATTCTATCTTGTGATATAGATTTCAGGGGTAAACAACTTATTCGTGCTACCGTGGAATCTTTCCTTTTTATCATGGTCATTTGTTTGGACATTATGCACTTTACTTTGGTTTGTAGGGTTGCATCCCCTTTTTGACATTCTAAGTATGTTTTAGTATTCTCTTGGCCCTAACAATCAAAGCCTTATAATCCTCCACAAACAAATAAAAAACCATAGGTGCTGGCTTGGACAGTGGCAATATTAGTGTAAGAATAACCAGAGAAAGGACTGGAATGTTGCTCTTGACTAATGATCTCACCTCTGATCGCAATGTGGCCATCTCCTCGAGTCGGCTTGATAAATCAGGCACTTGGACATCACAAAGTTTTTCTCCTATTCGGCCATCCAAACTATCAATTCAGGTATACATCTATCTCATGCACCCCTTAATTGCAGCCATCATTGTACCTTTAAATCTAGCCTTAACAGCTACTAGTACGGTCTAGACTGATGTTTTGATTAGACTGAAGAGTGTGGCCACCAGGGTCTCTATCTGGGTGAAGCAATCAGTCAACTCCTATTGCCGCTTCACCATCTATTGAAAGAACTCTTGAGTCACACTCAAAAAACCAACAACTGATGACTGAAGGGGAAAAATTGAAGCCATTGTTAGTGCTAAAGTAGAAGTTAAAGTTGGTATTGATGTGTCCATGGCCCCCTCACTGCCTGTAGTAGTATTTGGCTCGACTCTCTAACTTCTACATCAATATAAATTCTCAAATGATTCTTTTAACATGTTTGGCCTAAATAGAAAGCCACTCAAAATGAGTCGTACCAGATAAAGTAGATGGTTGTGCATGATATAGCCCAATCATGTAAGTTATATCTATAATCATGCCAATATCTGTTTTGTGGTTCACCTCGATCCTCTGATCCACCACTATAATAGGTGGAACTCTGACTGTATCACATAACCACTGCACTAAATAAGAAAAAAATGGTGGTGAACTCTAGGAATATTTTATCATGGGACTCAGTCCAGATCTATCTAGAAAAATCAATATCATAACCGGCTATCAAGTTATAAATCTACACTGCTCTATCCCAAGTGACTATGTTGTCCACAGATGTTTGACTCAAACAATGCCTCACTACTGTCAACTAGAACTTAGTTGCAAAGTGAAATGATGCCTTCTTAATCTTTCCCTTCCCTCTTTTGAAGGGGCATCAACATTTATCTCTATGATCTACTCAGCTACCCATATATCCAAGTCTATTTTCTATACCTTATCTCATCATCCATCACTATGCACCTACTCAGTATTAACCTCAGATAATAGTCAAACTCAGATATTGTAATGACCCTTTTGATCATTTTCTGTATTCCAATTTTTTTCACCATTAGAGCAATTCTATATCTGCCCCAAGTTTCTTATGACTTGCTAGGATTGATAGTTCAGTCACTGGACAATTCATTTTATTTTTAGAACCAATTTCCTATTTTGAAGTGTTCGCTAGTTTATATTAGCTACCGGGAAAAAACATCAATCAAAAAACCTTGAATTGGAATTCTGACTATTCCAATATCTCTCGATGTCTATTTTAGGTTAAGAGGACTCTTGCAGTATATTTTGAGTCACTCAAGCTAATTTTTTCCTATTGGTCGAAAGGTTAAGAAAATGGAAATATGAGTATGGGACCCACTTTTGGTTGAAACGACCTCATATGGAAATTTTGAATATGGTATTTAGTTTAAAATATTAAATTCGGTATATTAGCATAGTCCGTTTGCACATACAGGATTCTCAAAGAATCCTAAGGGGTTGGCAGTAACTTGGAAACTTCCAAGTCTTAGCTGGTGCTGAAGAACCAAAAATCACAAGCCACATGTCCCAATAGTGACTTCGGTAGAAGCCAGCAGATGTGGAAATTTAGAGTAAAGTGTCATGATAGTGACTCAGGTTGCAACCATAAAAAATGGCACTCACAAGTCTCGAGTCACAATATCGACTCCTGAGGTAAGATTATTACGCAATTTAAGCTTAGGGTTAGTGCATATGGGTTATTTGGGAGCTTGGGTAATGATTATTACGCAATGTTTCGTCGTATTTGAGGTAAGATTCCTCTAATTTTATGATTGATTCCGCCTTTTATTCATTAAAATCCCTAAAATTTAGCCACTTTGATTTTAGTACCAATATTTCTTTGATTTTACCCATTTATTAGGGTAATTACTCTTTGAGCATGACGGCTTTGAAAACATAATTTCCATAAATGGGGCCCACATAGGACTTTGGTGTGATTTTTGGACCCGAAGTACAATGGAGCAATATGGGTATCATTATTCTCATATAGATCAATAGATTGTGATTTTTATAGCTTGGAATATTGAAAAATATTCTCAGAAGGGAAAAATAGTGATTTGGTGGATTTATAGTTCTTTCTTCGGCATCCAGGTAGGTTAGGTTTTCTCCCTTCATATATTGAGCTATGCCACAATATGTTTATCATATTATTATATATTTGGGATGTTTTTTAGGTATTGGTGATCAATTTGACAACATTTGGGTTAGTTGGACCTTTTATGTTATTTGGAAACCATAGTTTAGGTGCTTTAGCTTAGTTGCTAAACCAATAGAAGAATCTCTATGTTAGGGAAAATTAGGTCTTGTTTGAAATCTAAAAGTGTATTTACTTACCTTATCCTAGTCAGGGGTAGAATTTGCCTAGTAGTGGATTTTAAGGATTTAGAATTGGGCCTTTTACCCACCTTAGTCTAAGATTCGTGTTAGCTATTGAAAATAATTTATATGTTTATTGTACGTTTTGAAATTTCATATTGAGGTCATATTGAGAAACTTTTTCACTTGATTGTGATGATGGATTAAATATTTAGAGTCAAGGCTTATTGAATATACTATTGCTTAAGATATTGAATATATATATTTAGCAATTCAAGTTCAGATATAAATTATAATATTGATGATAATATGATGATATACATTTACCGGATAAAGTCAGGATATTAATAATGACAATGATGATAGATACCCGATTCAATCCCATTAGATTTTTATGATACTGATTATATGATTATCGGTTTGAGTCAAGATATGGAGTATGGAATTGATGATAAGTGTTTCGGTGGTAAGTTTGGAAGTAGAATCTATTATAGTATGGCATTGACTTGGATAAATTATGGTTGTACCATTGAAGTTGGTAAATCATGGTGTTTCGAGTTACAGTTTCTTGATTGTACTCTCCTAGCACATTGGGACTTGCATCGGGTTATTTTTCTTTTCCACACTTTTTGGCTTATGTAGGCTAATCTTGTAGTATAATTGCATGTGCTTGATTCTTTATGTTATGTTATTATTCTAGTTATTTATGTTTTGATGTACAATGATGTGGTAGTGGATTCAGGTTTGACTCTATCTCAAATTTGTTATGTTATCTTGTATTTAATCATATTTATATCATGATTTATCTCAATCGGCCGATGATGCCTACTGAGTACCCCTAGTTTTGATACTCATACTATATTTTGCTATATTTTTGCTGCAAACCCAAGTACTAGTTGTCGTTGTTATTTTGAGAATTTTGTTTTATTGAATTCCAGAGATAGGGTAATCTCTTAGAGTTTTCCTATTTTCTTCTATCTTTCTTGTGTCTAGTCTTTAGTATTGACACAGGATTGTATTGGCAATTTCAAACTTGGATTGTATTTATAATAGTTATTATAATAGCTCTACTAGGTCGTGGGATGGTTTTCTATGTGATGACTATGTTTTAGATTGTTTTATTACTTTGCTTATTCATTGTATTGAATTGTGTAATTTGGCTTTTTTAGGTATTTCCACCAAATTAACCCATTGTGAATAACTTTGGCTTATGATTTGTCTTACCTACTAGGTGGGTTTAGTAGGTGTCATCATGACTCATAAATTAGATTGTGACAAATTGGTAATAGATCTTAGGCTACACCAATATTACTGGTACAAGAGCGAATGTCTAGTAGAGTTCTGTGGATCGAAATGATGGCGTCCATTTCTTTTCAACGAGAGGTTATAGGTAGGAGTTCTTCTTTGTTTTCACTCATTTCATTCTAAGTGTCTCATTTGATTTGTAAATCATTTATTTAACTTCATTTTTCTGTAGATGGCTAGGACTTGTTATACTACTACACCAGTCAAGGGTCCCAAAACCAAGCCTAGGGATCTTGTCGTTGTTCGTGGACAAGCCAAAGGTCGTGGATATCCTTGAGATGTGTCCCAGGTAGGGACAAGGATAGGGGGCCTTTACCAGACCAATTCCTTTTCCTGAGCTAGAGATTCTTTCGCCCGAGCCAGCGGTGGGCTAGGGACAAGTCCAGGTTCCACAAGGGTTTATTTATTCTTTAGTGCTCAGGGATTCTTTAATTCAGCTTTTAGGGATGGTTGGTGGTGCACCGTGTGATTGTGCATAGTCTGTAAATCAAAGTGGCACTTAGGCTCCCAGAGTTGAGGTTCCTTCTGCACCGGTAGATGCTCAATTAGTTGTTGTCCAGCCTGCTATGTCTGTTGTTGACACCTAACTTTTGCCCTCCATGACTAAGTTTAATTTTGAATTTATTTTATTTTAAATAAAATTACAACATTCATTTTATTCAAATAAAAAAACTTTTCAAAATATTTTCTATATAATTATTTTCATTTTATGTGGCAATTATATATTCTCATTTTTATATACGAGATTGCATAATTTTGTTACTTCAATAATTTTTTTATTTAAAATTTGATTTTAATCAAGGGTTGTCTCTAAAATTAATTCAAATGGGAAAAATACTAATTTCAATATAATTTTTTCTCAAAAAATAATTTATTTGAAAAAATATTTATTTGACTTTGTTAAACCAAGAAGCTCTAAATTAAATCGGTTGATAGTTATATCGAATATTTTTTAAATTTTAGTCAATTTATTAAATTTGATTAATTAAAATAAATTTAACCACAATTGCAATGCAATTGGCCAATTGATTTTCAATATGATTAAAATTTAAAAAAAAATGACTAAAATTATAATTTAACACTATTTTTTAAATAAACTCGTCTTAAATCCCAATTAATCTATCCCATTTCCCTTGTTTGGGCCACTTCTGCCCAGCCCAAAAAACAACTCACCAGACCACATCCTTACACTCTCTTTTGTCAACCCAATAAAACCTAGCAGCCACCTTCTACCCCAGCCCTCCCAACTTCACCAACCCAACATCCCCAAGCCAAACAGGCCCAAACCCAATTTCTCTTTCCTTTTTCACTTAGGTTCTATTTGTTTTTTTTAAGATTCGGTTGTCTAAATCTGAATGCATATCTGAATGATTAAGATGTTGTCTCTAGATCTAAAAACTAAATGATTAAGACTGTTTGTTTTTCAACATCTGAATGTGTAAAAAAAATTTATTTGTATACATAATAAAATAAAAAATACAATTCAAATAAAAAATTAATTAAATATTTAAAAAGTATGTAATTTAATACAACAAAATTATTAGTATTTGATTGAGAAAAATATTTATGTTTATTAGTAATAGTGGAGATGACTTATAATGATGGTTGCGGTGACAATGATTGATGTTAGTGATTAATAATGTTGGTTGTGATAATTGTAATGGTTGACAGTGGCGGAGCTAGAATTTTTGTTAAAGAGGTTCAGAAGTAAACATATGAACTAATTGAAGGGGGTTCAACATCTATTGCATATACATAAGAAATAATTTTAACCACATATAAATAGTAAAAAAATTCGCCGAAAAGAGTTCAAATGAACCCCTCGGCCAAGTTTAGCTCCGCCCCTGATGGTTGATATTGTAGTGACTGTTATGATGGTGACGATTGATGGTGGTGGTGGTGGTTGTGATGTGACGTTGCTTGATGTTAGTAGTTTAAGGTGTTGATTGTGTTGGCTGAAACATGAATGCATGATGATTGTCGATGTGTTGGTGCTAGTTGGAGATGTTATTTGTTATGATGGTGGAGATGGTTGTTAGTAAGAAAAATTGTAGCGATGGTACTGGTTAAAGTGGTGGTAGAGGTGGTGTTACTAGTGACAATGGTGGTGGCGGCCAAGGAATGTGTAGAGGTTGTGATGTATTAGTGGTAGTTAGTAGTTGTGCTAGTTGTGATAGATAAGTTGGTTGGTAATAGGGATTGACCGGTAGTGATTGCTAATTGTGGTATTGTTGACGGCAGTAGCGACGGTGAATATAATTAGAATAAAAGAGGTAGTAGATGTTGACAATTGTAATTGGTAACGGTATTTTTTTGTCGATGGTGGTTGTGATGGTGGAGGTAGGTGGTGGTTGATAATGGTGACGGTAGCAGAGGCGGTTAGTGGTGGTGATTGCTAATTATGAATAGAGTGGTGATCCAACATCAGAATATCCTTTTAGACCTATTAAGACTTGGTTCTAGATCTGAATGATTAAGACATATTCAGATTTATTAAGAGTTAAAATTTTAATAAAAAACAAATGCACTTATTGATCTGAAGTATGAACCATCCAGAATCATACCTCGATTAAGTGCAAACAAATGAGGCTTTACCCGACAACAAATAACAACAACATCCAACATGACCAACCAAATAATCAGTGTCAACAACGATGCAACAACTTCGATTTCAAGCTTGTGAACCCGTGACAAACCCGACCCGCAAACAACTCCAACATGTCTAGCTGTCAACAATCAATTCGTACAATTTCGTACGAATCCATCTGATTCCAACAATATCATCAATTTGAAATTCTTTAACAAACACCTAAATTGTCCTTGAATTCTTGTTCTCACATTGGGTGTATGCCAAAATTCTATCCGATGTTGCTCCTGTAAATACCCCACTATTTTGGGTTGGAAGGAGGTAGATAGCAGGGATCCCCATTTGTAAGGGATTTTAGCTATCGAAAAGGATTTTAGCTCGTTGTCCCGAGTTCGCTGCCTGAATAAAGTTAACCACATCTTTCTCATTAATAATTTTTGTCTGTTGTCGTATTAATGGTGAGATTTGTAGCTATAGAAACCAAAGATTTTGTTGTATTTTCTTGTTGTTTCGACAATAAAAATCTCACTTTGATTAAGAATGAAATTGGTGCATTGAGTAAGGTCTTAAAGTCCCATGTTTGAATCCGTATGCTTATTTCGCTCTGGTTTGGTCAGCTGTTTTGGTCATTTGTTTTGAAAAAATATGGTGTCAAGCTTGTGAGGCTATTTTTTTGTTTTGTTGTAAAGGGTCAAAATCAACTTCTTTGGCAACTAGTTGAATAAGTTAAAAGTTCACTGGAAGTGATATAGTCGATTGATTCGTTCGGGTTCCTGTCATCAATAAGGATACAAATGAGGATCATTATTGTACAAATGAACTTGTTTAGGTAGTTCTAATAATTGGATAGGTGCCATTTCATATTGTTAATTATTTATACTTCTCTTAAACGTATTGGGTATGATTAGCTTCCCTTCTTGCTAGTTGAGGATGGTCCTCTAGTTTTCTCTTTCGATTTGATGACATGAATATTGTTTATTTTTGTATTGGTTTCTCTAAAATGAATTTCTCGATTGTTTTTGTTTAATTTTTTGACTAGTGTGTTTGTTGAGAAAGATATGTTTACCGTAACTTGAGTGTATAGCTTTTTTCATTACGAATCTGTTGTAACTATGAGTCCAGTTTGCATGCTTCATAAGTATCTGGGCCAATTGGGGCGCTTTCTTAATGGTGTTATATGTCATCTTGGAATCTATTCGAGTAAAAATGTTCAGACTTTTAGTAATCGTTAAAATATTATGACCTTTAATTTGCTACCTGAAGTATTAAGAGACCCTATATCTTATATGGTTACCCCCTCTCGGCTCCAATTTTCCTGTGAATCCTTCATTTTTGCCATGGTTCTTTAAGATATCCTTGTATGTATTCATGAGTTTTGGCTTATTCAAGTTGTTGAAAATTTTCTTACCATTTGGGTAATAATCCCTTGGCCATACCAACTCGTACGCTTATCCATAATGTCTGTATCTTTTGCTATTCTGGTTTGATATAGTTTGCTTTCAAGGTACTACATATACTGGTTTGTTTAATTTTCTCTTTACTGCTATGTTTGATTGGCTTTTAATTAGTCTATCTTGAGAACTTTTCATTCATTTTAAACATATTAGTTTTCTTCATGGGTTTTAAATGTAGCAGCTTAACTTAAAAGGTTGATTTGTATGGTTTTATATGTATTAAATTGTTTGGTGAAATAGGTCATTTGTCAATATGTGAAGTTAATTATACCACTATAGTGAATCACCTATTCTGAGATCTTTCTATGATCTGCTGCTAATTTTTTTATCGTAGTTTTTGTACATTAACCTTATCTGTTGGAATCCAATTAGACTTCATACCCCTACAACTCTTCGGGACTAACTCCCAAAAGTCCTTAAAGGGACTTGCTCATGAAGAAACAGTTGCTGGGATACATTGTATACAGAAGACATACGGATTTTTCAGGTTGAAGGTGGCTGGTATACACAAACATATAATGCACAGTGAAGCTGGAGGCAAATATATAGCCATTTACATGCGGATATACAGAGAATATACGAAAAATACAAGGACAAAAGCCTATGATATACAGCTGGTATACATAACTGAAAAAGAGTTGAAAAAGCCAAAAATTAGGCACAAATCTATACAGAATTGAAAATGGGTTTAAAGTAAGGGTGGCAACGGACCGGAACCGGAAACTTCGGACCGGAATTACCGGATCCGGAACGTTTCCGGAACCTCGTTACCGGGTTTTGTCTCCGGAACCGGAGTTACCGGAACCGGAATACCGGAATATATTCCCTGTTCGGACCGGTCCGGTAGCTACCGGAGTGGAACCGGAACGGACCGGTCCGATACCGGAACGTTACCGGAATTTTGGTCGGCTACCAGTTTTTTTTTTTTTTTTTTTTTTTTTTTTTTTTTTTTTAACTTTTAATTGAAATTGTAACTTAATTAAGATTAATTTATAAGTTAAATATATATATTTTTAACTTATATAGTTTATATAATTTATTAACTTTTTTTAATAAGTTTAAGTTGTAATTATTGTAAATATATGTTAAGTTAAAGTGAAATACTTAATATAATATATTTTTTTTCATAATTGCAACAAACAAATGAGAAAATTTAAAACAAAATTAGGCAAATATTTATTACAAAGATATTAAATGTAAATCTAATCTACGCAGCCACCTTCTAGGAAGGATTCTGTGTGAATTAGATTTCTATTGTAAAATCTTATTAATATCTAAATTGTCTATAATTTTTTTGGCGTAATTTTTCTAATTCTTCGACGGATAAATCCTCCGGAATTGGTCTATTTCCTTGTTGCTCCATTGCTTCCATTCCATCATCACTATTTTCGTCAAAAATTTCATCTATTTCTTCTTCAATATGGGGCGGTAGTTTGGGGAGCCCAAAATTTCTTCGTTCGGCATTGATCCAATCTCTAAATAATACCGAAATCTCCAAACTATCTCTTGCTAACGAATACCGATGATCTCCTATTATAAATCTTCCTGCGCTGAAAGCTTGCTCCGAAGCAACTGAAGAAGCTTGAGCTGATAACAAATCTCGAACCATCCTTGAAAGTTTTGGAAATTGTCTGATCCGGGTCTTCCACCACGATAAAAGTTGTTGTTTTCCAGTTTCATCTCTAATATTTTCCCGGTCCTGCGAAAGATACGAATCAAAATCATTACTCCTACAACATTGAAGACCAAGTTCTTCGCCCATCTCGTCATCTAAATCATCATATCTACGTCTAGAACTAGGAGGTTCAATCGGGCCAATATTTTGTTCCATAACTTGATATAAGTTATATAAATTCCTAGCTGTAGGTACTATGCTGGCACAACAAGTTTCAACTGATGGCTTTTCATGAAGTCCAATTTCTAAATTGTTGTATAATTTTCTAACCAACATTACTGTACCATGTTCTTTATAAAATGGGTTTAATAAATTAGTTGTTAAAATAATTTGTGGAATTGGAAAATAATATTTTTTAAATTTTTCAACCATAGCTTCAATTGCCTCTTTGTTAGGACATATTTTTTTATATTCAACAAGTACTTTAGAAATAGCAGTAATAGTTACTAAAACAGAAGAAATAGTTGGAGTATATTGAGCAGATACTGTGTTCGTAGCTTGATAAAAAGTTTTCAAAAATTTACAAAGTTCTTCTACTTCAATCCAATCTTCTTCATCTAGCATTAAATTAACATCCACATTATAAGAATTATAAACTAATTGTATAGGTTTACGATATATAAGAGCAACTTCAAACATTTGAAACAAAGAATTCCATCTAGTAGGAATTTCTTTTGGAATTTTTCTATATGGAAGGCCACATTGTTCACATTTACGTTTAAAATCATCCATTACAGCCTTTTTTTTATTTTTAAACATAGAACTACAAGCAATTCTCACTTTAACACAACCATTTCCAAACAAATGAATACCATCATGTACTATCAAATTTAAAATATGTGCGGAACATCTAACATGAAAATGATCTTGATACATTAAACATAATCTACTTTTTAACTCGTCAATAGCTTTCAAATTATTAGAAGCATTATCTAATGTGCATGCCATAGGTTTACCAATAAATCTAAAATATTTCATGCTCGTCGTTATTGTATTAGCTATAAACATACCGGTTTTAGACTCATCGACATATTTATAAGCAATAATTCTTTTTTGCATGTTCCAATCGTGATCAATCCAATGAGCCGTGAGAGTAAAATAATCATTACCGACAACACTAGTACCCATATCAGAAGTAACAGACATTCTACCATCAAATTTATCAAATAAGCAACGAATAAAATGACAATGTTCAGCTTGAAATTTAAAAATATCATTTTTAATTGTATTTCGAGAAAAACCTTTAAAAGAGGGATTATATACTCGTTGAATATAATGAATAAAACCTGGATGCGAAGGAAAACTAAAAGGCAAACCCATAACAGCAACCATTTTTGCTAGTTCTTCTCTATCTACATCTTCACTATATGTCGAGGATGAACTTGCTTCAGCCGGGTTAAACATGTCTAACCGTGTTTGAACCATATTACCTCCTACAGATTCATGTACAAATGTTGTACCATCTTTTTTGGCCTTAGCCTCATTTTTTAGACGAATAAATTCTTTATTACATCTCATCAAATGCGAAGTTAGCAATCCTGTCCCGCCATTTTTCCCCCCAGTCAAATGTTTAAAAACATGCTTGCATTTATTGCAAGTAGCAGTATTTTTTACCCTATCATGCTCCATAAATTTCCAAACTAAAGACCTTTTAGTACGTTCGGTACCTTTGGCCCTAGTAAATTTTGGTAAAGGGGACAGTTCTTCACCGTGTTCCGGTAATTCCGTAACCGGACTAGTAGGGGTAGGGCTATCACCTATTTCTTGTTCTTCTATGTCATCTTCCTCTGGTAAGTCTTCCTCAAAATTATTATAACGCCTATTCAGGGTCTCATTATCTAATTCCATACCAATACCAACATCAAAACCATTAGGTTGTGATAATGAAGTTTCATTAAATCTACCCGGTAATGAACTAGTACTAGCCTTACTTTTTTTATTTCTACGAAAGACCTTACCAAAATTTGATTTTTTACCACTACTATTTTTTTCAAAATCCATATTTCAAAATAAAATATTAAAACAAGCAATACAAATACAAATTGATGTTCGTAAATAAAAAAAATATAGATAATTAACGTAAATAAAAAGAGATTAAAGTTGGAACGAATATACCGAACGTCTGCGTAAAAGCAGACGTATAACAAATGTCGGAATTAAATGAATCCTCAACTTCAAGTGTTCAACTTATATAATAAAACTAGAAATATTTAGAGAGAATTTGAGAGAATATTAAGAGGGAGAGAGTATGAAAATTGATAATATTTGTGTAAAAAAATAATTGAAATGAGGTATATTTATAGTAAAAATTTTAAAGGGTGGTGGGGGTAATTAGAAAGGGGGGGGGGGGGAGCAACAGCTATAAAACGGCTAGTTGTTTTATTAAAAAAAAAAAAAAAAAAAAAAAAAAAACAAACAAACAAAATCTGACCGTTATTCCGGACCGGAATCCGGTCAACCGGTACCGGAACCGGTTAACCGGAAATTTTTGAAGGTCCGGTCCGGTTACGGTATCCGGAACATTTGGTACCGGTAAACCGGAACCAACCGGAACCGGAACTACCGGAACCGGAACCCAACCGGAACCGGAACTACCGGAACGGAACCGGAAAGTTCCGGTTCCGTTGCCACCCCTAGTTAAAAGGGGCCAAATCTCATAGGTTTTCTTTATTTTCTTGTAATTAATTTGATAATTCGCTTGTAATTTAATCCAATTTAGATGAACCTCGGGGAGAAAGATTATGTTAAGATTATTCATTTTATTTTAATTATTTAATATTTTTTATTTCTCTATTTAGGCAAATTTTAGCTTATAAAATGACTTGAAATTCTTTTTATAGTTATTAATAGTTTAAATTCATATTTAAGAAGTTGGGTTAATCATTTGGCCTAGAGTCTTAATCCGGATAAAAGTGTTGAAGTTAAAAATATTTTGAAACCTTGATGTTTTGTTTATTTTTTTACTTAGTAAATTAAATGGATTAGTATCGAATAAATTTTATTTTATTTATTTAAAATAAGTATTTTTTCCACAAAAATTCAAGATCTTTCTGGAATAAGTTCAAGATTTTTGTAATTTAAGAAATGTTTCCAAGTTTAGCCAAACAAGTTAAATCTGTCAGGAACCACACTTTGTGAATTTTCGAAAGTGCCTAACACCTTCTTATGAATTTACTTGAACCCTTACCTAGACTCTGGTTATTTTTTAATTATTTTTCTTGCAAAATTACCTTTTCAAATGGGTTTTTAATTTTTCTAAAATTAATTGGTGGCTCTAAATTAATTTTTCAAATAAAATCTAATAAATAGCTTCTCTTTTCTTTTTCACCATGAAGTTATGGAACGTTTTTTGACTTTTTAAAAATGGATCGTAATAGAATAACGACTCTACTAGGGATTCATTTAGCTTCTAACCATAAGGATTTTATGTGTTGGGCTAATATATGTATTAATTGTTAGTTGTGCAAGTGTGTGTTTAAATTTTGGCAGTTATTGACTGTTGCAGTCATGGCATACTTCCACATTTTCATTATTAAACTATTTTGGGGTTTTGCGGATCTCCCGACCCCTATTATTTAATTTCAAATCAAGTGCTGGGAATACGATGATTTATTGGCAAGTTAGGTGTCTGATGGTTGTATGTATTTCCAAATCCAAGTTGTCTACTTGGGAACCTGGTCGAAGCCCACTTTAAACACTTAGAATAGAGCGAAACCAAAATCATGTTTAGGCTTGATCCTAGGATGACCCAATATTCAAGGGAGTATTGGGCCCATTAAAAACCTACCTTTCATCTATTGACCATGAGTCATAACAGACGATCATTCTTTATGTGTTAAATTGGAGGACATAATGTTGAATTATATAGACCATTGTCCCTTGGGTTTATGGTTTTATTTTATAGTTTCTTTTATTTGTAATATGGATGAGATCTTTACCCAGAAGGTATTCAGAAATTTCAACAAGTTCAGGATCGAAGAACTCCCAAGAGGTTTAGTTTAGATTTGCTCCCCTACACAGGACTGATATCATATATCTCCCCTTTCCCTAATTTTATATCCCCATTTGATTTATTCATGAAGTTCTATATTATTTTTATTGCAATGGAATGTCTTATAAATGACATTTATATCCTTCAAACATTAGGCTTACCTTTGGCTTGAAAGGTCGCATGTATGTTAGGATGTGTTAAAAAATATTTATATTCTAAAGTATTTCATTATTTTGGTTTATCTATATTTGCTTGATTGTTTTGTTTAAATAACATATGTTGGGCTTTAAACAAAACCAGTCCATTATTCTACTCGAAGATTTAGAGCATTATTAGGCATATAAGACTTTAAATTTTGATACTCCAAAAAAACTATTAAAAGTTCATCGATAAAATTCCTTTGATTTCATACAAATTTTTTCCAAAATTCCATTAGGTCATTGTCTAATTCACATTGACCGCATTGCACTTAAAATTTTCTTTTTATCACACATAATTATAGTTAGAGCTATTCAGGTATTCTATTAATGGAAAGATTATGTTGTCTTCAAAAGAGCTTTCCACATATGCATTTAGGGTGTTTATTCATAAACATTCGATTTTCTAAAACCACATAGTTCATTCTATTCTAAATGTTGTTTTCCCCATTAAATTTAAAATCCATCAAATGATCAAACTTTTGATCATTTGGTCTCTTTTTTAAAGCACCCTATTCTTCAAATTCTGGAGTAGTTTGTTCCAAACTATATATATGTCATTTATTTTGTATATTATTTTAATCAATTGTTATGATAATAAACTAATTTTTTTTTACCTTTTGAGTGGTTTTCTTTCCTTTTTGAGAGAGGTTGATTGTGTTGGTAATCACACTTACTCATTTCCCAAAGTCTAAAGGCAAAAGTAATATCTGGAAGAACATCAGTATTTCACCCTGCCTAAGGTTAAGAAAGCAACTACAGACTCCTCGATTCTTACTTGGGCAAATAGAAACACTCGTTCAACCATGGATCCTAGATAGGAAGAGAAATACTTTATCTTAGTCAATTCCCACCTTGTCTGTGGGAATGGACCCTAGACCCTCGATAGGAAGAGAAATAACCTCAGACGTCATTTTTGGCTTGGAAAAACAAATTGCCGAACTAAGGCTAATGTTGATGTAGAGTAGAACACTTTCTCAGACTCCTCCAAATATGACTCTGTCTCCAGATGCCCGATAAAAAGGTCTTATGTTTTTGACATCGTAAGAAGTTGATCTGGATAGGTAGTTTTCCACTCTCAAAATGTTCATGCTTCTCAGAATGCTCCTTTTTCTGTATGCATTTGCACCACCAAAGGTTCAAAACATAATGTTGTCACATAACACTTAACCAATGTACACCTATGCTACCGCCATACCAATGACACAAACTCAAGGGTTATACTGCCTAGATGGTGATCATTATGTTGAAATTAATAATGATCCAAGAGTATGCACCGATGATACAGTAAAAAGAAATCTCAAGGCTTTAGAAGATTCAATGAGAAGCCTTAGAGGGATTGGAATTAATCAAAGTATGAAGTATGAAGAGTTGTGTGCATTTTTCGAGAATGAGTTGCCTCCTGGTTACAAGATCCTGAAATTCAAAAAGTTTGTTGTGTATAGAAATCCCTTATTTAATTTGAAAACCTATTGTGGAAAGTTGATTGGTGAGGGAAAAAAATGAAGGAATACGAGTCACGTTATTTGGTCAAAGTTTGAGTGGAAAGGCTCTAGAATGGTATGCTAAGCAAGATGTGACTAAGTGGTGTATTTGAGATGACTTGACAAATGCTTTGTGTATCATTACAATTTTTATGTTGATATTATTCCTGATAGGATCTCTATCACTAAGATAAGGCAAAAAAATGAATTTTTTTTTGAATATGTCATACCGTAGAGAGAAGAGGCAACTAGGGTACATCCTCCTATAGAGGAAGCTAAAATGATAAGTTATTTCATTCATGCACGAAATATAGAAGATTTTGATTGCATGTTGACAATGGCTGGATAAACATTTACTGAAACTGTCAAGACTGGAGAAATGATTGAGGATGGCCTCAAGACTTGAAGGAAAATAAATTTAATAGAACTGCAATCAACTCATAAGGGTTTTCATATTTTGGAAGTGGAAAGAAAAAAGAGAAAGAAGTGATGGTGGTAATGACTCTAGGAGGTTCATCCAACTACAAGAAATCCCCATGATACCAACCCAATGCTTGACATGCTCACTATTAAGTCTTCAATGCACAAGCGACATATCATTCTCAACCTCAACCTCAAAACTATCCAAATAATTCTCCTCATGCCAATCATGAAAAGAAGCCTCCCAGAATTATCATGCCATTGAAAGAATCTTTTACACAACTTTTTGAAAAGTTGAAAGAAGCAAGACTACTTCATCTAGTGAAAGCAAAGCATGTGAACACTTATTCTAATTGGTATGATCCAAACAAGAGAGGTTCTTATCACTTTGGAGTTTTTGGACTTGATATCAAGAAATTTATGACTCTTAAATACAAAATTCAGGATTCGATTGACAAAAAGGTGATAACATTTGCAAAATCTCCAGCCAATGTCAGTAGCAATCTATTGCATAATCACACGAAGTAGTCATTAGAATCATCAGTCTCAATGAAGAATGATGTTTCCTCAAAGACACACCTTTGGCATTCTTCTATCCTGCATCTTGAAGTTATTGTTTTATTTTCTTGTAATCCTACTTTATGATTTTATTTTTTTGTAAACTCACTTTGTGTTTTCCTTGTAATCATACTTTTTAGTTGTACTGAACTATGTTCGACTTGATTTCCCTAGTGAAATACGTAGGTGACCTATATTTGCTTCGGCCATGTTATTAAAAATACTAAATATTTTTTTAGTTATATGAACTACGTTTGACCTGAATTTGTAAGAATGGATAGTGTAGGTGGCCTATGTCGGATTCGATCAACCCCTTAGAAATGTTATCTTTTTATTTTATGATTGAACTACATTTGACATGGTTCTTAACTCAATGGGACATATAGGCATCTTAATGAATTGATCATGTTCCTCATAAGATTTTTATAAAATTTGGGACAAATTTTTGAGAGGTCTCAAAATTTTATCAAGAGAATCTTCTTTCAAGTTACATGGAGATAACAGTGAAGCATGTAACTAGGGAATTTTTTTTTGACAAGGTCACAAAAATTTCACAAAACTCGACATTTTTTATAAAGGTGACCACCAGAAGTTGTTGAAATTAGGTCAAAGTTTTTGATAAAATTTTAAATTTCAAGATACGTTACATTAGAAAGAACCCAAAAAAATTCATTCTAGATTAGGGCAGAATTTTTGAGAAGATCTAAAAAATTCCATACTAAATGATGTCATAAGTTGCAAGAAAGTTTGAGAGTTTCTATGTTATAAACTGGGGCAGAATTTTTTAGGAAGACCCTTAAACATTTCGCAAAAGACAGCACTTTAAGATCGCAAATCAATGATCAACAAGGAGCATCTTGAGAGCAAAACAATACCAACACATTGAGTCTCTCAAAACTAAGAATTTTTCTTTCGATGCAGTTATAATAAAACCATGAAGTTTACAATGTTAAGTATATCAAAGGATATTATCAAACCCATCGTGGCCTTGCCTTAGTAAGCTAGAAAACTTCTCTTCTCATATTTCCTCTTTATTTATATTTCTATTACTTTGTTATTGTCCCTAAAACTTTCTCTGATTTATAGGAAATGATTGGGTATACTAATTGAGATATTATTTAAAACATTATCTCAAAATTGTCACGAGTCAAATGAATTTATCTTTAAACTCTATCTTCGCGTACACTCTTGGCTTAGTTCCAACAAATTATTATGTTATTAATGAATGTTGTTTGAGTTACACAGGTGACAAATGCAAGACCGCATCTAAGAACTAACAAAACCAATCCTCTCAAAGCTTGAGGATTTTATCCAAAAGCTCAGGACATGCACAATTCCTTTTTAAGTATTTCTAATTTTAAGGATGAAGTTCAATAAATCAACATTTATGTTTTCTTACATATTAGGGTTTATACCCTCCAAGAAAATTACGAGATTGTTAGCCTATTCAAGGTGACATAAATTATTATATTATGGCTATTCACTCTTTCAAGATGACCTATCGAATCATCACTTCATTTGTGGTTACACATTTTATTATATTTGGGTCATCCATCATTTTAACAGGACATACCGAATTGTCACTTCATTCGAGGTGACACATCTTATTATATTTGGGTCATTGACCCTTTCAAAAGGACACATATTATTATATTTGGATTTTTCATCCTTTACAGAGGATGAATTGGACCATCACTTTGTTTGAAATGTCATGTTATTAGATTATGGATCGTCACCTCCTTCAGAGTGACATGTTATTATGGTAGAGACCGTCACCTCTTTTAGAGTGACATGTTATTATTTTAAGGACCGACACCTCCTTTAGAGTGACATGTTATTATGTTATGGATTGTTACCTCCTTCAAAGTGACACATTATTGTATTATGGACAGTTACCTCCTTCGGGAGTAACATATTACTATATTATGGATTGTCACTTCATTTAGTGTGGCATACTAAAACAAAGTATGCACAATTTTACTTATATTGCATTTGCTACTAATAAGTTTAGTATAGGTAATTAATAGACATGTTGGACCGTCACTCTATTCAAAGTGGAATTTCATTCAAAATAGGTCATCTTTCCTTCAATAAAATATGTTGGACTGTCACTCTATTCCAATTGGAATATTACATTCAAAATAGGTCGTCCTCCCTTCAGTAAATAAGTTGGACTATCACTCTATTTAAAGTGGAATATTACATTCAAAATAGGCTCGTCTTCCTTTCAATAAGACACGTTGGACCATAACTCCATTCAAAGTGGTATGGTACATTTAAAATGGGTCATTCATCCTTCAATGAGACACATTGGGATATCACTCTGTTCAAAGTGGAATGTTACATTCAAAATAGGTTATCCTTCTTTTAATGAGACACATTGGACCATTACTCCATTCAAAGTGACATGTTATATTTAAAATAGATCATCCGCCTTTAAATGAGATACGTTGGACTGTCACTCCATTCAAAGTGGCAAGTTACCTTCAAACTAGGTCATTCGCCTTTCAATGTGACATGATTGATCGTCACTCCATTCAAAGTGGCATGTTACATTCAAAATAGGTCATCCGCCTTTCAATGAGACACATTAGACCATCACTTCATTCAAAGTGGCATGTTACATTCAAAATAGGTGATTGTCCTTTCAACAAGATACATTGGATCGTCACTTCATTAAAAGTGGCATGCTATATTCAAAATAGGTCATTTGCTTTTCAATAAGACACATTGGACCATCACTCCATTCAAAGTATCATGTTATATTAAAAATAAGTCATTCGTCTTTTATTGGTACATGTTGGGTTGTCACCCCATTCAATGTGGCATAATATTTTTAGAGCAGGTTGCACAAATTGGTTCATGAACTATCTCAAAATAACATATTTAAACAGGTTTGAAATAATTTATGTTTGGGTAATGCTGCATTTACAACTAATTACTTTTTTGAGTCGTGGTAGAGAGCATTCAAAAGGATGAAATTCTCAAATCAAAACCACAGGTGTGGATGACTCCAAAAAAGACGTAGCACAACGTGGACCTTTTCTTTGTAGCAAACTGGTACATTGTCCAAAGAGGAATGTCAAACTCTTTGGACGCAAGTTGAAAGATGAATTTTACCACCATCAAACCACACCTCTTTTAGAAGGTATTTAGGCTACTTCAGGATATTCTAGTTTTATTTTCACTTTCAGGATATTTCTAAAATCACATTGGAAGTAACCTTCTCGTTCCTTTAAATCTAGGTGATAACAAACTCAGAGTTTCAAAAATTATGTCTAGGTAAATTCTTGCCTGTGGATGTGAAGGATCCCATATACATGGTTAAGAGGTTACTAACCTCTTTTCCTTAACTTAATTAACTTATCACTCATCCTAAGCCAAAGATCATCTAAAATAAATGACTATCTTTTTTACCAATTGAGTCAAACTACAAGCAGTATGATTCCCTGAATCATTGGAATATGTAGGCTGGGCTCTCTATTGAAAACTCGACTACATTCCAACCTTACCCTCAATCCTCTTATTCCCTAGCTTTTTGGTTTCACTAAAATTCAAAAATCAGGATAACTTATGAGGTCTTTATAAAATAATCATGCTTTAAAAGCAAACTTTATGAACTACAAGTGGCATGGATTCTCATGTAGCCTGAGATATATAGAAAATATGATATCGGGATACGACCATAACTTTAGGAAAACTCGCATGAATATCAACCTCTCTTGAGAAACAACTTTATGGTCGAACAAAAATTAGGAACATTAAACTCCCTTTGCTTAGGGTACTTGCATCCACCCTACCCAAAGGGAGGGTGCAGTTGTTGACTCTTAATTTTTTCCTCTACGACTAAGTTTAATTTTGAATTTCTTTGGTTTTAAATAAAATTACAACATTTATTTTATTCAAATAAAAAAAAAATTCAAAATATTTTCTAGGTATTTTTATTTTTAGTAGATATTATATATTCTTGTATTTGTATACGAGATCGTATAATTTTATTACTTAAATAATTATTTGATTAAATTTAATTTAGTCAAGGGTTGTCTCTAAAATTAATTAAAATGGATAAAATATTAATTTAAATATAATTTGTGCTCAAAAAATAATTTATTTGAAAAAATATTATTTGATTTCGTAAACCAAGAATCTCAAAATCAAACCAGTTTATAATTCATATCGAATTTTATTTAAACTTTAGTTAGTTTATTAAATTTGATCATAATTGAAAGAAATTTGACCATAATTGTAATGTAATTGGCCAATTGATTTTCAATATGATTTAAATATAAATATAGATCACTGAATTTATAATTTGAGAATATTTTTAAGAATAAATTAGTCTTAAATCCTAATTAATCTAGCCTCTTTTGAATTTTTGGGCCACTTCTGCCAAGCCTAAAAAACCCACTCATGAGCCCATAGCCTTACAATCCCGTTTCTCAGCCCAATAACACTCACCATCCACTTCTGCCCTAGACGACCCAACTTCAGAAGCCCAACATCCCCAACCCAAACTAGTCCAAACCCAATTTCTCTTTTCTTTCACCTGACCCGACAATAAGTAAAAGAATAGCCAACATCAATAACCAAACATATCCTATACAATAATCCAACAATTCACAACACCATACCAGTGATATCAATGGCCTAACTAAAAGTCGCTGTCAAAAACAATGTAGAAGTTTCTATTTCAACATGGTGAACCCTCGACCAACCCGACCCGCAAACAAATCTATTGCATCCAACTGTCCAACATTCAATTTGCACATTTTTTTTATGAATCCATCACATTCTAACATTATCATCAATTTGAATTTCTGTAACAAATACCTAAATTATTTTTGAATTCTTTGTTCCCGCATCGGTGGAATACCCACATTCCATCAGATTTTGCTCATATAAATGCCCCACTATTTTGGGTTAGAAGGAGAATTTGGATAGCAAGGATCCCCATTATTAAGGGATTTAAGCTATTAGAAAGGATTTTAGCTCATTATCCCGAGTTTGCTGCCCGAAAAAAGGTAACCATATCTTTCTCATTAATAATTTTTATTTGTAGTCGTAGTAACGGTGGGATATGTTGCTATTGAAACCTAAGATTTTGTTGTGTTTTCTTGTTGTTTTGATAATGAAAATCTCACATTGATTATGAATGAAATTGGCGCATTAAGTAAAGTATTAAAGGCCATGCTTGAATGTGTATGAATATTTCTCTCTAGTTTGGTTGGCTACTTAGGTCAGTTGTTTTGAAAAAATATGTTGTCAAGTTCGTGAGGCTATATGTTTGTTTTGTTGTAAAGGGTTAAAATCAACTTCTTTGGCAGCTAGTTGAATAAGTTAAAAGTTCGTTAGAAGTGATAAAGTCGATTGATTCATTCAGGTTCTTGTCATCAGTAAGGATGCAAATATGGATCATTATTGTACTCATGAACTTGTTTTGGTAGTTCTAATAATTGGATAGGTGATTATTTATACTTCTCTTAAACTTATTGGGTATGATTTTCTTCCCTTTTAGCTTGTTGAGGATCCTCATCTCCTTTTCTCTTTTGATTTGATGACATGAATATTATTTATTTTTTATTGGGTTCTCTAAAATCCATTTCTCAATTGTTTTTCATTTTAATTTTAGACTAGTGTGTTTGTTGAGAAAGATATGTTTACCATAACTTGATTCTATAGCTTTGTAAGGAGGTGCGGATATGCGAATACCTAACTTATGAAATAGATCTATTATATGTATAATGAATCTATTTTTCTTTCTCAAAAGCAAACACCACCGCAAGTAACTCTTGTTCAATAACCATATATCATTTCTGCGCAGGGTTGAGTGGTTTGTTGGCATAGTAGATAGGATGAAGTATTTTTTGCATCTTTGGCCTAGTTCAAATCCTAGGGCCACACCACTGGCATCATACACCACCTCAAATATAAGAGTCTAATAGAAGAAACAATGATAGGATCAGAAATCAACCTCTCTTTTAGTCACTCAAAGGTCTTGATATAGGCATCATTAAATATAAACTTTACCTCCTTCTCTAATAACTTGGATAATGGACTTTCAATTTTAGAGAAGTACTTGATGAATTGCCCATAGAACACTGCATAACCTAAGAAACTCTGAATACCTTTCACAAAAATTAGAGGAGGTAATTTTGCAATAACCTCAATTATAGTCCTACCAACCTTTATTCCCTTCTTCAAAATCTTGTTCCCAAGAACTATTCCCCTCCTTAACCATAAAGTCACACTTCTCCAAATTCAGAACCAAGTTGTACTCCTAACATATCTTAAGTGCATTAGCAAAGTGGGCCATAGATTCATCAAATGAGTCACCCACAACTGATAAATCATCCATAAAGATCTTTATAGTATCCTCCACCATATCAGAAAAGATAGACATCACACAAGTTGAAAGGGTATGGAAGCATTAAAAAGTTCAAAAGGGATCATCTTAAACACAAACATATGGACATGTAAAATTTGTTCTCTCTTGCTCTTAAGGTGAAATAAATCTAATTATACCCTTAATAAATATCACAAAAAAAATACCATCCTCTACCTACAAGAAAGTCTAATATCTGGTTATGAATGACTTAATAAAATAATCCTTATGCCTCCAATTATTTGGCTTCTGGTAATACATACAAACTCTCCATCTCATAACTGGTCTTATAGGCACCAACTTGTTCACCTTATTAGGGACCACAGTGATCCCACCCTGCTTTAGCACACACAAAATTTGGCTCACCTACTTGTTGTTGGCAACAGGTTTAACCACACCTATATCAAACCACTTGATGATCTCCTTATTCAACACCTCTTGCATAGGTGGATTCAGATGACTTTGATGCTCAATGCTAGGCATACACTCAATTTAAAGATGAATCTTAGGAGAGTAAATTTTGTGTAGAATCCCAATAATAACCATAATAGTCAAACCAATCACCCATTTAAACATCTGCAAAACTAAGAGTAAGGGCTCAACCTGTGCAAAAAAAAAATCTACAACAATAATAACGAAGAAGCTATTGAGAAAAGTGGATAATGTAAGTGAGAAGGTTGAGCGTTTAATTACAAGACTGGTGGCTCTTCAATGGAGGGTAATGTTGGTAGAGTCGCTCTATTCTTCGAATCAATATCTAAATTTTTTGGTGCAAAATAATAAGAACATCTATTAGCAAGAGAACTTACCATCTCATCATACTAATTGATACCGTCACCGCCAAAGATCATGATCACCACCGCTAATGCCTCGACACTAATCTCTCCTCAAATAGTGCAATCAATGCATCTTCAACAACAATGTATATCACTGAGATGACCAAGATATATTTCAATTGTCTCACCATCTGACCCATATTTAAAGTAACTTGTTCACCATCGAGATTGAATTTTATGTCCCATCTCCAAGTTAATAATTCCCTACCCATGGCTAGGGTCTTCCCAATATAATAGGGTTGTTAAAATCCACCACATAGTTGAGAATCACAAAATTAGCTAGGAATATGAAAAAAGAAACCTTTACCAACACAAAGAACAATATACCAACTGGCTTTATCACAAAACGATCAACTGTCAATAGTCTCATAGATGTTTTCTTAGGTGACCCCAACCCTAACTGCTAGTACACAACTAGCAATATCAGATTGATACTAGCACCCAAGTCATATATGCTCATGAAAAATTTAAGGACAAAATAGTAAAAGGAATAATGAAAGCTGTAGGATCCTTTTTCTTCTCAATCAAAGATCGAGATACAATTGCACTATAGTGGTGTATATTGTCGCATATTCAAAACTTACTATCTATTTCTTAGTCAATAGGTCCTTCATAAACTTGGCATCACAAGCAATCTTCTCTAACACTTTGACCCGACCCAAACTGGGGCCTTTTTATAATAGGCATCCCATGTCCAACCGGATCGAGGACCACCCCTGATACCCAACCCAACCTCCAAGAACATACCCTTAGTCGAATGAATTAATATATGACAAGATTGCGTATTTGAAGCTATAATGAGTTTGGGATAAGTATACTTCCTAGACCAACCCAACCAAATAAATCTGCCAAATAACCAACCAAACTAAGAAGATAACCCAACATGTTTATATATATAATCCAAAATAAAATAGAACAATCGTAAATCAAATATAGTCCACTGATATCAATCCTAATACCAATGCCAATGCCAAGGCTAACACCAACAGTAAAACCATCCATACCAACCCAATGTAGTTCCATAATGCCTCTAAATAAAAGAAAAATAATATCCGACTGGGACATGCCCCTGACCATAGCCAAAACCATTGTCTATAAAATAAAAAAAGTATGAACGACAGCCATGATATGAAATGGATCCTTCTAAAGTATGGAATCTTACTACTTTAATCAAATAAAAACTGATCTTGAAACTGATCACTGAGAAGAAGGAGTAGAATGGCCGATTCCTGCATCACATGGGAAAAAACACCTAAAGATGGGTTAGCGAGTGAACGCTAGAATGCACTAAAAATAAGTATAAAATAATGCCAACCATTAAAATCAAGTAAACAACCATATGCATTCACAACCACACATATATATATATATATCCATTTCGGGAAAGGGAACCAGGTTTAGCATACCTTACAAATGTTAAGCTAGGTGTGTGAAACATAACTGTCATAGAATTACCCACGGGCTACATGGGTCCAGTTTTACCCCTGAATAGTCCCTGGTGCGTGTAGCTGCACGAATCGAAGATACCATAGGAGTAGGAGATTCCTATTTACACCTCAACACCTCCATTCCAACCTTTAACTAAGTTAGAAAACAATGATGAAAGGAATCAATCTTGTCTTTAACAAATTTTGGAAACAAAGGTTGATGAGGAACACATACCTTCTGCACAAATTCTGGAAGTAGAAAATAGGAAAGAACATTTAGACTTCATGTCCTCTTCTGCTTCCCAAGTATCCTCTTCTACCTTGTAGTTTCTCCATATAACCTTAACCAAAACTACATTTTTGGTTTGCAACCGACGAACCTGCTGATCCCAAGTCTCCATGTAGACCTCCTCATAAGATAAGGAATCCAATATACCTAATCCTTCAAAAGGATTAATCAATTAAGGATCACCTACAGATTTCCTCAACATGGAGACATGGAACACTAGATTAATGGAGCTCAAACTATAAGGCAATTTCAATTCATATGTAACATAACCAACCCTTCTCAAAATTACATAAGGACCAATATACTCGGGGACTAAGCTTCCCTTCTTCCCAAACCACATTACTCACATCATGGGAGACACCTTTAGAAACACCTATCCCCAACCTCAATTAGGCATCCTTAAACTTATCCCAAATCACCTTTACCTTTTCCATTTCCTGGTAAGCCAAATATAGGCCATACATTTCCACCTCATCAGCTTAAACCACCAAATAAAAGATCTGTACCTCCTATTATACAATGCATCAAAAGGGGCATTACCAATACTAGAATGATAACTATTATTGTAATAAAACACTACAAGAGGTAGATGCTTAACCCAATTACCACCATAGTCAATCATCCATGCACTAATCATATCCTCCAATGTCTAAATAGCCCTCTTTGTTGGCCCATCCGATTGTGGGTGGAAAGAAGTACTCAGACAAACCTTAGTACCTAACCCTTTCTAAAACGACCACCAGAAATAAGATGAAACTTGTGTACCACAAATAAAGATGATAGAAATCGGTACCCCATGCATCTTCACAATCTCAAAAACATACAACCTCACATAATCCTCAACCGAAAAGTTAGTTCTTATTGTACAAAAAATGAGCCGACTTTGTCATTCTATCTAGTATGACCCAAACTAAATCAAATTGATTCTGAGATCGAGGGAGACCGGTAATGAAATCCATATTGATTACTTCCCATTTTCATTCAGGAAATTCAATTTCTTGATGCAATCCTATGGTCCTCATGTGCTTGACTTCTACCCATTGAAACACCATACACTTTGCCACAAAATCTGTTACATCCTACTTTATACCATTCCACCAATACAACTCCTGGTAGTCATGATATATTTTAGTTGAACAGGGATGAACAACATAGAATGATTCATACACCTTAAAAAATATCCTTTCTCACAAATGATCGACGTCAGGAATATAAAACCTCCCTTGGTACCGCAAAGTAGCATCACCGTTAATCTGAAATACCATTACCTTTTGCCCACCAATATTACCCTTGATCCTTATCAAGATAGGATTTAACATCTATTTTTCCTTGATATCAACACTGATAGATGACTGCACCACTTTCTACACTAATATACCACCCTCCTCAAAGTCGAAAAGGCAAACTCCAAGGTTATCCAAATGGTTAATATCCTTCACCAACTCTTCTTTCTCATTATCCACATAAGCTATACTCCTCATCGATAACCTGTTAAGAGCATCAACAACTATATTAGCTTAACCTAAATAGTAGTAAAGATTCATGTCATTGTCCTTGAGAAGCTCAAGCCATGTTCTCTGTCTGAGGTTAAGTTCTTTTGTAGTAAACACATACTGCAGGCTTTTATGATCTGAGAATATATCCATATGCACCCCATCCATATAGTGCCGCTAGATTTTCAATGAAGACACCATGACTGAAAGCTCCAAATTATGAGTAGGATAATTTCTATTATGTATCCTTAACTACCAAGAAATAGAGGCTATCACCTTAACGTGCTGCATTAAAACACCACCAAGTCCTACCCGGGACGTAACATAATAAAACATAATCCCCCCCAGTGCCTTTTGGAAAGGTAAAAATTTAGGCCAAAGTTAGTTTATCCTTCAGCTTCTCAAAACTACCTTCACACGCATTCGACCAAGAGAAGTTTACCTTTTTCTGAGTCAACTTAGTCAATGGGGCAGCTATAGTAAAGAAACTTTCCACAAACCACCTATAATACCTGACCAAACCCAAGAAACTCTGAATATTAGTTTGAGTTATGGGTTTAGGCCACTTTTTAACCAATATAACCTTTTGTGGATCCACCATGATCCCCTCACTAGAAATGATATGACCCAAAAAAGTGATAACGTTCAACAAGAATTCATAATTAGAGAACTTGACATATAATACTTATTCTTCAAAGTCTGCAACACCATATGTAGGTGATTGTCATGATCTACCTTACTCTTAGAGTACACCAAAATGTCATCAATGAACACAATGACAAATAGATCCAGAAACTGACAGAAGACCCTATTCATCAAATCCGTGAATGTAGTCGGGGCATTGGTCAATCAAAAGAAATTACTCTAAAATCAAAGTGCCTATATCTAATATAAAAAGTTTTCATAAGGATATCACCTCCCTAATCTTAAGCTGATAATACCCAAATAGAAGATCAATTTTAGAAATGAATTTGGCACCTTGAAACTAATCAAACAAGTCATCTATCCTTGGAAGAGGATTTTGTTCTTAACAATTACCTTATTAAATTGTTGATAGTCAATACATATCCAAAGGGACCCATACTTATTGCACATGAATAACACCAGTGCACCCCATGTGAAAACACTTGGACGGATGAAATCCTTATGTTAAAGATCCTTAAGTTGCTCCTTAATCTCTTTCAACTCAGTTAGAGCCATTCTATAAAGGGAAATATGAATTGGACTAGTGTATGGAAAAAGATCAATCCCAAACTCAGTCTCCCTATTAGGAGGAACACCAGGAAGGTCATTAGGAAAGATCTCAAGAAATTCATTCACCACCAGAACAAAATGTAACGAATGACCATCTGAGTTAGAATCTTAAATTTAGATCAAGTGATAGAGACTCCCAGTAGAGATTAATCTTTGAGCTCTAATATATTATATAAATTTCCTCTTAGGAGCTAGGGAGCCACCCTCCCACTCAATAACTAGTTCATTTGTTCACCAGGAAACTTACAGAGAACCTTACGAGTCTAACAATCTAAGGATACATAGCATAAGTACAATAGATTTATCCCTAAGATAACATCAAAATATACCATATCTAGCTCATACAAATACACCAAAGTATCCTTACTAAAAATAGATACAACACCCCCCTATAGACTCTTTTAGCAATAACAGAGTCACCTACTAGGGTAAGAACAGAAAAAGGATTCGAAATAACATCGGGATCAAAACCAAAATACACAAACACAAATAAGGTCACATAAGAGAGAGTGGACCTTATATCAAGTAAATAGTATATGTCATGAGAAAAGAGTTGTAATGTACTAGTCACGACAATAGGCAATGCCTCAGACTTCTATCGGGATGAAAGAGCACATAACTAATTTTGGCCTGTGTTGGTACCAGAAGTAAATATAGATGCATAAGAAACACCCTTTGATATAGGAGTAGGTGAAGAGGCAACAAAAATCCTGTTCACTATCGAAACAACCATACCAACCGGACAATTTCTAAATATATCCCTGGCTTACCATATTTAAAACACCTATCACTCCCCTAATCACAAAAACCCTAATGTAACCAACCATAAAACTTACAAAAAGGATAGAACGAAGCCAACTGTGCCCTAGTAGCCTAAGATTGGGCATCCTATTCCCAGATATTATCGCCACCCTGCTGATGCCTATAACCTGATGACTTTGGGTATGGAGCACTATCTACGGAGAAAGAACCAGAACTTCCCCACTTCTTTTTTGGCCATATACCATTATCTCTACCACTTTGTTGTTGTCCACCACCCTTCTTAGAGAACCTAAACTTCTTACCCTGTCTTTACCCTAATTTAGCCTGCTTTCTCTTCTCCCCCCCCACCTATTGCATATGAATAACAAACCTATAGATTTCTATGTCCTTGATTAGAAAGTCAATCTTAATCTCAAGGATCAACTCATGAGATAGTCCTAAAGCAAACTTTCTCTTCCTAGCCCTTATATCTAACACCATCTCTCAAGCATACTGAGACAACTGATGAAACTTTAAGATATACTCCTTGACTGATATCTTCCCCTATTTCAAGTTAACTAATTCCTCTGTTTTGCTTCCCCTTAACTCTTGATAAAAGAAGCGGTCAAAATAATGCATCAAAAAAAGTCTCTTATAGAGATGACTCCTCAAAATTATCCCTTTCCCTATCCTATTCCTTGTACTATTAGTACACCATATTCTTCAGTTGTAGGTAGCAAAATCCACCCTTTTCACATTCATGGAATGTATCACCCTAAAGGTTTTTTCTATGTCATCTAGAAAACCCTGAGGATCCTCCTCTACCTTAACACTAGTGAAAATTGGAGGACTCAACCTTATGAACTAGCCAACCTTTGTGGCCTCAGAAGATTAAGTAGCAGATGTACTATGCCTAGACTGAGAAGCTACCAACTGAGAAATCATATGAGTTAATTGACCAAACTCAACATTTGTAACATTGTCCTGAGGGGTTTGAGAAGGAGTAGAGGAGACCAGTGGAATTCCATAAAAATCAGGGAATGGACCCCTAAACCGATTATGGATCCCATGAGAAGATCATGTCCTATAAACATCATCCCTAATTGGGATAGAGGAGTTCCCACAAGTATCAAATCGTTGAGGCATGATCTTAAAAATAAACAAACATGGAATAGGGAAGATTCCAGACTTAGACTCTAAGTTTGAAAATAAAACAAAGACATTCCTAAATTCCTGGTAGCCTCTCCCTTATGAGTATGGTGCGCTACACATCCTTAAAATAAACTCTACTCAAAATAGCTTTGTGGACTCCCCAATTGACCATGAACCTAAATATCTGATACAAACTTAACACAACCGGAACCAAGGCCTTATCATAATAGGAATCCCAAGTCCAACCTGGATTGGGGACAACCCCTGATACCCAACACAACCTCCAAGAACATACCCTCAAGTGGATGAACAACCATTATAGCAAAAAACCCCAACATATATTAGAAAGACCAAAACCATACCATAACTATGCCTTGAAAACTATACATAAAACGTGCCTTTAATTGAACTAACAATGAGGGAGTAGTAAAATGCCTTCAATTTTAAAGGGGATTGAGAGAAATCACCCTTATAAACCCCAAATTAATCCTATTAATGAAACCCTAGCCTTCCTTAACCCATGAGCCTTGAGATAATTTAAGATTTTCTAAGTGTTTAAGATTAGAATAATAGGGTAAATAATATCCCATGAGTGTTATTAGTTTTGGGGCCTTAAGAGGTTAAGTGGGGAAATGTCCAGATTACCTCCAACTTAAACTATATAAAATTATCACAGGAAAGTAAAATACCATCACCCAAACCATACCCTTAGGTATAAGTGGTACCCTTATCTAATACCCTAAGGCTCCCCTTAGATCCTAACACTATCTAACATATTACCACCATGGCCCGTACCCAACCATATGACCAATACCTTAAAATCATACCTTAGATAGAATAAAATCCTATAGGTTAAACTAATACCTTAGACAGAAACCAACCAACCTACATTAGTTACCATATGACCAAGACCAACCAAAAATACCACATCATACTAGAAGTACCCAAAGTCATCAGATGTCCTGAAACCTAAAAATTGAGAAATTTTCTAAGGGTTAAAACCTAGGGTGTTTGATGCTTCTACAAGAGGGATGGTTAAAGATAATCCCTTCAACATCTACATAAATTTTAGATATTTCTCTTTTTTGTTTTCTACTTCAATCTTTGAGAAAAAATAATGGGGGCCATGGAATATGCTTCAAGACAGGTTTGACCTCCTTACTAATTCCTAATTCATTCTTAACTTATTTTTCTATATTCATCACTTTTTTGCAATGCCTCATCAGTATTCACCATCTTCTTAATTAAATCTTTGGGTGTATTATTGACCTTAGAACTATCATCCCTTATCTCATCATCAACAGGCATAGGTGGATCAATAGTAGCCTTACCACTCTAAGTGGTGATGGCTAGGTAGTGACTATCATTTTTAGGATTCTTATTGGTATAACTCAAAAGAGTTCACGGTTGATGTCAATTAAGGGTAGAAAATATTTGACCAAACTGCTGCTCAAGATACTTAATCGTAGTATCATGTAGTTCTACCTGTAGGATCAGTCCCAATATCTACTTTAATCTTCCTAAGGTAACTCTTTTGGCTCTCTAAACCATTAACCATTTTCATAAGCATTGCTTCCATCCTAGATTCAGCATCACATTTCCCTAGTGGAATATATAAGCCACTTTTCTCCTTATAATCATCTTTTATCCTCTATTCACCATCCCTTTCTTTACTTCTATCCCAATATTTATCCCCATAACAGTTCTGACTTTAATTTGCTTGCCTTAGTTTCCAAGTGGAGTTACTGGACCGTAGCTCTAAAACTATCTTTTTATCTACCTAAGTACTTAACTTTTTCCTTATAGTAGGACTTGTAATATATAAATTATTTACTTCACACACCTACTGCATTCTCCTTTTTTGCATTCATTGTTACAAACTGCTGGTTAAGTAACCCTTTCTTAAACCTCAGCTGTGCTACCTCTTGCGTTATAATATGTGATGTTGGGCGTATTTATACGTCTAAGCACCATAACTTACCCATGTTTTAGCTAAGTTTTGTGGATAAAATACATAATTCTTGCACTTTTAGTCTATTTTTAGTTAAGTGAGCTGACCTATGTGATTAGCATGCTTTTCAGATACTAATGAGGAAGATTACAACACTTTGGGGACCTGTGGACAGCAAAGGAAAACTTCACATAAAAAGGAAAGCAGCTTTTGAGCTGAATGTGATGTATGGGAACTTTTTCCCGGGCAAACTCAATATTTTTAAATAGTTAAGGATTTAGTAGCAATTTATTAGAAAAGGATGTTATTAAAAGCATTATTGCTGAATTTTTAGGGATCATTCACATTCTGTATTATTTTGAAAAGAAGAGAGAGCGACTTAGCTTGAGGACGGAGAGAGAGAAATGCTTTTCTCTCTTATTTTCGCTAGTCATCTTTATCACCAAGATCGTTCTAAGTTTTGGTATGATGAATATGTCTATTTTGATTTCCGTTTTATTCATGAGTAGCTAAGTTTATTTGTTAGGGTTATGGAAACCTTGTAGTATACTCTCTATTGCTATGGGCTTTTGAATTTATGATGTGTTAATCCACTTATATCATTACTCTCTTTATTTTGATTGAATTCTCGTGGTTACTAACATAGGGAATGCACCATTATAGCAATAACTTGTTCGATATAAAAGTTACTATTTGGAAAAGAGAGTGTGACAAGAGAATAGGGTTTCCAACCTCTATTTTACACGTTAATGCCTTAGCAGGATTAACTTCTTGGAGAGTTCGTACAATTGGTTGTACACTTTGGATTCGAGAGAACAAAGGTGAATAAATCCTTGATGGTTGAAAAATGCTTGGATTTAGAATTAGAATACGTCTCTCTATAAGTGCATGCATGTATAAAATCCGTATTACTCATAGTTAATAGAGAAGTAGAAGCTACAAGGTGGACATAACCCTAACTTGTCATTCTCTGTGATCAAATATTATTACACATATCATCTCATCATTACACTGATAATATTATTGTGCACCTAAACTGAAACCCCCCTTACCTTGGAACCTTCGATCAACAGTCTAATAATAATCGCAATACTTAGTGATCATAGTATTCCCTGTGGGATTCGACACCCAACCCAGTTGGGTTCTATATTTGACAGTGACCACTTGCACTTTCTAACGAGAGTTGTAATTTGGGCGTATCAAATTTTGGCTCCGTTTCTGGGGAATACGGTTGTCAACTAAGTTTGTGATAGATAATAGACCCTTTGGTCAAAGATTCTCAAATTTTACTTTTTGTTTGTTGTTTTTGTTTTGTTCAGGTTTAGTGGAGTGCATGCCAAATACACGAAGATCTGGTCAGCCATTATTACCTATAAATCCTGAACCATATCTCATTGGCAGAATGGATGTGCAATGAGACCTTGAAAGATAGCTACTCAACAGGAGCAGGCTAGATTAGCTGCATTGGTAGCTGCGTAAGTAAATCAACAGAATGCTGATAACCTAGGTCGGGTACCAAATCTTGATGATGAGGACCTGGGTGATGATAAGTTATTAAATCCAAGGCATGCAGATGATGTGGCTGCACCAGTGAACAGAAATATCAACAGAGATCGTCAAGCTAGAATGAAACCTGAATGCCGAGCTGTGCAAGTTGCTTTTGATGATGATGATGACGACTTGGATGAGGCTGGTGCCACAGGGGCTATTATTCCTCCGCCCTTAGCACCCGGAGCCAAGTTCAATATCACTAGCACCATGATCCAGCTATTGCAACTCAAAGGGTTATTTGGTGGACTTGCAGACGATGATCCAAATATGCATCTGATTAATTTTATCTTAACATGCAAATCGTTTGACAATCCAGGGGTTTGACAGAATGCGATCCAATTGCTCTTATTTCCATTGTCTCTATCTAGAGAGGCAACTCTATGGTTAAACGGGCTAACTCCTGACTCTATTACCAATTGGAGGCAACTGAAAGAAGCTTTCCTAGAAAGATTTTTTCTGCCATCCAAGAGAGCACAATTAAGAGATGAGATAAGAAATTTTAGATAGCTTCCAACTGAAGCTCTCTACGAGACATGTGAGAGGTTAAAGAAGAAGCTTATGTGGTGCCCAAATCATCATATGACTAATGTCCACTTGATGGAAATATTATATAGGGCTTTGAACTCGGTGACTAAACTAGTGGTCGATAATGCTGCGGGTGGGTCATTCATGGACCTTACTTTTATTGAGGCATGTGATATGCTGGATCGTATGACAAAGCAGAGTAGAGCTTGGCATACCAGGGATTCTGAGGTAGCAAGCTCTACTGTATCTATTGGCATGACGGCAGAATAGAGGCGAAGAGAAGAGAAACATGACTAGGATATGGCTCACATGAAAACACAGATGGACCTTCTTACTACGCATTTATTATCTGGGAAGACAGAAATGGTCAAAGCTGTTGTATCACAGAGAAGAGATGACTTTGATTCTGAGGAGGAAGCAAATTACTTGAATAATCAGGGGGTTTCTGAGGCAATGTCCAAGGAAACTGATGATAGGCGAATTTACGCGCCTATATCAATATATTTTGCCCATATTTTAGCCTAGTTTTGAGAACTAATTATCTATTTCATACACTTTTAGTCCTTTTTCCTGTAAATGAGCTAACAAATGTGATTAGGAAAGTTTCAGGTATAAATGATGCAAAATACAGCAATTTATGGCTTACTTGACGCAAAAGAAAGCTCACGAACGAAGTGGAAAGGAGCTGGACGCCTAAAGGACTAAATCTGCTGCATGGAAAATCTGTCCCGGGCTAAAACAGCAATTCTGAAGACTTTGGGGACTTACAGACACAAAGCTGGATTTTTGCCATAATACATTAACCTAGTGCAATTAGGTTATGTGTTTTGTTATTCTATTTGGATTATAATTTTGTAACCTTACCCTAGTACATTTGGGTCAAGGATTTCATTAGTATATTAGGATTTGGTTATTTATTTTATTAGTTTAGTAGGAGTAGGATAGGAGTATTATAAATACCCTATCATGCTAGAGATTTTGAGACATTCCGCATTCAATACATTCTTCACTTAATTTTCTTCCATCCCTTTCATCTTCCACCACAAACATTCAACTCTTAAATTCCACAACAAGAGAATCGTTACTTGCTAAGGAATCACCAAAACCACACGCCAAACACCTACTATTCACGCCAACCATCATGCAAAACGTGATATCCTTCGCATTCATGGGTAACTAAACCTCTTAGTTGGGGTTATGGAAGCCGAATGAGTTACTATCTATAGCTATGAGTTTGTGAGTTCAAGACAAGTATATTGCTTATATCATTATTCTCTTCATCTTAAATCCACATTCTTTGCGGTTCAAACACCAGAACACGCCATTCTAACATCTAACCTGTTCGAGAGAAAGGTTATTTGTCTAGAAAAGAAGACGCATAGACCAACGCCAGTCTAACATTTAACTTGTTCGAGAGAAAGGTTATTTGTCTGGAAAAGAGATAATGTCAAGGTAGTAGGACACCCTTTCCTATTAAAAAGCTAGTGCCGTACCTGGACTAACCTCTTGGAGAATTCGTACCGTTAGTCACGCTTTAAGCTCGAGAGAGTTAAAGTGAAATAGTCCTTGTTTAGGTCGAGAGACGCTTGGATTTACCATCGACTACAATTCTCTATAAGCAATTGCATGTCAAGACTCTACACACTCATAGCCAATAGAGACGTATACCTCAGAAGGTGGACATAACCCCAACGCTTCAATTCTCATTGTTTACAACCAACGTGACAATCTTTCTCTTTTACTTTGCTATTTTTCAGCTTTTTATTTCATTACGTTGGTTACTTATTACAATCCCCCCATTCTTACGAGACTTGTATCAAAAGTCTAATAATTTCTCTTACTTGTTGACCAAGCTATTCCCTGTGGGATCGATACCCAACCCAGGTTGGGTTCTATATTTGCTAACGACCGCTTTACACTCAAACGAGAGCTGTAGATTGAGCGTTATCAAAAATTGGCGCCGTTGCCGGGGAATACGAGTGTCAATCAAGTTCGTGAAAATTACTAGACCCTTTGGTCAAAGATTCTCGTACTTTTACGTTTAGTTTTTGTTTTTGTTTATTGCAGGTTTTTCTTTTAGTGCATGCCCCATACTAGAAGTTCTGGTCAACCGTTATTACCAATCAATCCGGAACCGCAACGAATTAGAAGAATGGAAGCACAAGCGGAAATCGACAGGATGGCTGCTCAACACGAGCAAGCAAGATTAGCTGCTCTTGCCGCTGCTCAAGTCCAACAACAAAACATTGATAATCCTGGACGAGCAACAAATCCTGACGATGAAGATTTAGGAGATGACGAGTTGATCAACCCAAGGCATGGCGCTGAAATGGCAACACCTGCCAACAGACGAGGTCGACAAGCTCGGTACAGATATGATCGCCAACCTTTGCAACCAGCTTTCGACGATGATGATGATGATCTTGATGGTGCCGGAGCCACTGGAGCTATAATTCCACCACCATTAGCGCCCGGAGCCAAGTTCAACATCACTAGCACCATGATTCAGTTATTGCAACTCAAGGGATTATTTGGTGGACTAGTAGGCGATGATCCGAATATGCATCTCATCAACTTTATTTCTACATGCAAGTCTTTTGACAATCCTGGAGTTGGTCAGAATGCTATTCGATTACGTCTATTTCCATTGTCTCTGTCTGGGGAGGCAACATTATGGTTGAATGGGCTGACTCCTGATTCTATTACAAATTGGAGGCAATTGAGAGACGCTTTCCTAGAAAGATTCTTTCCGCCATCCAAGAGGGCTCAATTGAGAGATGAAATCAGCAACTTTCGTCAGCTTCCCTCTGAAGCTCTTCACGAAACATGGGAGAGGTTCAAGACAAAGCTAGCGAGATGCCCAAACCATCACATGACTAATGTTCACCTCATGGAGATCTTATATAGAGCCTTGAATTCAGTAACTAAACCAGTGGTGGACAACGCAGCTGGAGGTTCTTTTATGGACCTCACCTTTGGTCAAGCAAGCAACATGCTAGATCGTATGACGAAACAAAGTAGAGCTTGGCATACCAGGGATTCTGAGGTAGCAAGCCCCACTTTATCTATTGGCATGTCTGCAGATCAAAGAAGGAGAGAAGAAGAACGTGATCAAGATATGGCGCACATGAAAACCCAAATGGATCTTCTTACAAAGCATCTATTAGGGAAGACTGAAAAAGTGAAATCTATTGCGTCAAAAGGAAGAGACGAATCTGATTCAGAAGAGGAGGCCAACTACTTGAACAATCAGGGGGGTTTCCGTGGGAATGCCCAAGGAAACCAAGGTCGGAACTATTATGATAAATCTGGAGGTAAAGACCAAGGTAGTTGGAAGAAAAACAATGAAAATAGTGGTTTGTACGTTTCCCCTGGTAGACGTGATACCACCACATCTAATTCTATGGAAGACATGATGGCTAAGTTATTGAAAGGAGTGGAAGCAACGAGCGCGGGAGTTAAGGAGGTGATTGACGATTTGGCCTCCATGAAGCAATTAGTTGATTCTCATTCCACTTCTATCAAGCAACTAGAGCAGCAATTCAGTCAACTTTCAGCAGCACTCAACCAAAGAAAAGCCGGCACCTTGCCTAGCGATACTGTGCAAAACCCAAGGACTGATGGGTCATGCATGGCCATCACTACAAGGAGTGGTAAGGTGCTGGAAACTTCAGCAGAAAGCAAGCAAGTAGTTGACAGAACAGCAGACATAACCGCCACACCTAGTGACGCCACTAGGGAAGACGCCGCAATATCCACTTCCAACGTCAAGGACGTGTTGCCTAGTGACGTGCAGCCTGAAAAGAATAATAAACGGAAGCAAGAGGAGAAGAAAGCCATGGAAAGAACACTTCCATACCCACCACCACCTTTTCCACAAAGATTGAAGAAGGCGGCCGATGACACTAAGTTCAGCAAATTTATGACCATGTTGAAGCAGCTAACTATTAATGTCCCATTGGTAGAGGCACTTGAACAAATGCCTGGGTATGCGAAGTTTATGAAAGATCTTTTGACTAAGAAGAGGGCAGCAAGCTATGAGCTGAAAGAAGATGTGCATCATTGTAGTGCAATAGCTACCCGATCTATAGTTCAGAAGAAGGCCGACCCCGGAGCTTTCACTATTCCTTGCACCGTCGGATCTTTGGACTTTGCTAAAGCATTATGTGACTTAGGAGCCAGCATCAAATTGATGCCATTATCAATCTACAAGAAGTTGGGGTTGGGAGATCCTACACCAACTAATATGAAGCTTGTTATGGCGGATAGGTCGGTAAAACGACCGGTTGGTATTCTATGCGATGTCTTGGTGAAGGTATCTTCATTCATATTTCCAGCAGACTTTGTCATCTTGGATTGCGAAGCAGATTCAGAGGTTCCCATAATCTTGGGACGCCCTTTCCTTGCTACGGGAAGTGTGCTCATAGATTTGAGAGCTAATGAGCTTTCATTCCGAATAAATGATGAAGTGGTGCGCTTTGATGTTTGCAAATCAATGAAGCAACCCAAAGATATAAGTGTATTTTCTGTGGCTGATGTTGTCGTTGATGACGAGGATGAGTTACTTGCTGAAGAGCAAATTCTTGATGATCCTTTGGAGGTTTTGCTCATGGAAGAAGATGATGATGATGCTGAAATTTCTGAAGATGATATTTGTGCTCTATCGGGATTAGGAGCATATCGCTGTCCTCCTAAGAAGCTGGATCTTGATCTCAAGAATCGACCCACACCACCAGCTAAGCCATCTATTGAAGAACCACCCACATTAGAATTAAAGGAGCTGCCAAGCCATTTGAAGTATGCATTCTTAGGAAGCGGAAACACTCTTCCAGTCATAGTGGCAGCCGATTTAGGTGAGCAACAAGTTGCAGCTCTTATTGCAATTTTACGCAAGTATATTAGAGCTATTGGATGGACCATTGCGGATATCCTTGGTATTCCACCTGGGATTTGCACTCATAAAATTCAGCTCCAAGAAAAGTGCACACCCACCATCGATCACCAAAGACGTCTAAACCCACCAATGCAAGAGGTGGTGAAGAAGGAGATTATCAAGTGGTTAGACGCAGGAGTTGTGTATCCTATTTCTGATAGTACATGGGTAAGCCCAGTACAATGTGTTCCTAAGAAAGGAGGTATGACGGTGGTTGCGAATGCAAAGAATGAGCTTATTCCACTCAGGCCCGTCACTGGATGGAGAGTATGCATGGACTACCGCAAGCTGAATTCTTGGACTCTCAAGGATCACTTCCCCATGCCATTTATGGACCAAATGCTAGATCGATTAGCGGGAAAAGGATGGTTTTGCTTTCTTGATGGTTATTCAGGTTATAATCAGATTTTTATTGCACCAGAAGACCAAGAGAAGACAACGTTTACATGCCCATATGGTACGTTTGCCTTCAAACGTATGCCATTCGGGTTATGTAATGCACCAGCCACCTTTCAGCGATGTATGATGTCTATTTTCTCTGATATGGTAGAAGACACTTTGGAGGTATTTATGGACGACTTTTCAGTTGTTGGGGAGTCTTTCGAAGCATGTTTGGTGAATTTAAGCATGGCATTACAAAGATGTGTAGAGTTCAACCTTGTGCTGAATTGGGAGAAGTGCCACTTCATGGTAAAAGAAGGAATTGTTCTTGGGCACAAGATCTCCGAAAGAGGAATAGAGGTTGATCGCGCCAAAATAGAGGTAATTGAGAAGCTACCACCTCCAATTTCGGTGAAGGGAGTTCGTAGTTTTCTTGGCCATGCTGGGTTTTATCGTAGATTCATCAAAGACTTCTCCAAAATTTCTAGTCCATTATGCAAGCTATTGGAGAAAGATGCGAAGTTTGACTTTAATGATGATTGCTTGAAGGCATTCGAATGCCTTAAAGAAAAACTCATTGAAGCCCCTATCATGGTAACACCAGATTGGACGCTCCCGTTCGAAGTCATGTGTGATGCTAGTGGGGTAGCCGTTGGTGCTGTTCTTGGACAGAGGAAGGAGAAATTATTTCATCCTATCTACTATGCGAGTAAGGTCCTCAATGAAGCCCAAAGGAACTACACCGTCACTGAACAAGAGCTATTAGCGGTTGTGTATGCGTTTGAGAAGTTCCGTGCCTACCTATTAGGTACTAAAGTGATCGTTCATACAGACCATGCAGCTCTTAGGTATCTAATGACAAAGAAGGATGCAAAACCAAGGCTGATTCGATGGGTTTTGCTGCTGCAAGAGTTTGATTTCGAAGTTAAAGATAGAAGAGGTTGCGAGAACCAAGTGGCTGATCACCTATCTAGACTTGAGAATGAGTATGTGGCGCAATCAGAAAATCAGATTGGCGATGCATTCCCTGACGAGGAGATATTAGCGACAACAATGGAAGACTTACCATGGTATGCCGACTTTGCAAATTTCGTGGTGAGTAATGTGTTACCTTCCAATTTATCTTACCACCAGAGGAGGAAGTTTATGCATGACGTTCAGCACTATTATTGGGATGAGCCTTATTTGTTTCGAAGATGCGCGGATGGTATCATTCGACGATGTATATCCCATGAAGAAGTGCCCACTATATTAGAAGCATGCCACACTTCGCAAGTTGGAGGCCATCATGCAGGGAATCGAACAGCAAGAAAAGTCTTGCAAAGTGGTTATTATTGGCCTACAATATTCAGAGATGCACACGACTATGTGAGAAGGTGTGACCAATGCCAACGTCAAGGTGCTATTTCAAAACACCATGAAATGCCCATGTCCACAATTCTGGAGGTAGAACTCTTTGATGTATGGGGTATTGATTTCATGGGACCATTCGTGAATTCGTTTGGAATGAAGTACATCTTGGTTGCTGTGGATTATGTGTCGAAATGGGTTGAAGCTGTAGCATTGGCCGATAATGAAGGAAAGCGTGTTGTAGCGTTTTTAAAGAAGAATATCTTCTCTCGCTTTGGGGTACCTCGTACTATCATAAGTGATGGAGGATCTCACTTCTGCAACAAGCTATTCAAATCTGTATTGGCCAAGTATGGAGTCAAGCAACACAAGGTAGCTACGCCTTATCATCCCCAAACTAGTGGACAAGTAGAGGTTTCCAATCGGGAGATCAAGCAAATCCTTGCCAAGACGGTCAATGCGAATCGGAAGGATTGGTCTCGGAAGCTAGATGATGCACTATGGGCGTATAGGACTGCATTCAAGACACCCATTGGTATGTCACCTTATCAGCTCGTTTATGGGAAGGCTTGTCATCTACCCATCGAGCTTGAATACAAGGCATTATGGGCATTGAAGCACTTGAATCTGAATTGGGATGATGTGAAGAACCTAAGGTTGGAGCAGCTGAACGAGCTAGATGAATTCCGTCTCCATGCATATGAAAGATCAGATTTATACAAGGAGCGGATGAAGAAGTATCACGATCAGCGGATTGTTCAACGACACTTCCAAAAAGGTGACATGGTGCTACTCTTTAACTCCAGATTCAAGCTCTTCCCAGGTAAGTTAAAATCAAAGTGGTCTGGTCCATTTAAAGTCACCCACGTCTACTCGTCTGGAGTAGTCGAATTGGAAAATAATGAGGGTGTTATCTTCAAGGTGAATGGCCAACGTGTTAAGCCATATATCGGTCCTCTTGACTCGATAAATGACATGGCCATCACTTATCTCGACGAAGTCTAAGTACTCGAGATTACTACGTCGAGCCACGACAATAAATAAGGCGCTAGATGGGAGGCAACCCTTCGTTTTATTGTTTTATCGTTTTGTCGTTTTAGTATTTTTTCTTTTTGATAAATGAAGATCCAAAAATAAGAGTCGTGCCACGACCAAAACTAAGGCGCTTGGTGGGAGGCAACCCATCATACTAATCGTTTTCATTTGTTTGAGCAAATATAGGTGTAAGAAGTATGCAACGAGGAGATTGATTTCAATTGACGATTTGGTCGCGTTGTATGGTAAAGGCGGTAAGTTAGGAATGGTGATGCATAAGGCTATGAATTGAGCCTTTCTCACGTCATAATAGGCTTCGAGGAAGGCTAGGCCTTGGTAAAAATAGGCCACGAACGATGCACAACCTATTCTATAGCCTAAGGACTCGGAATCTAGTGTGCTATACCCTATGCGCCGCCTATTCCTAGGTGTGCTTTTGACTATGCGCCGCCTATGCTATGGCATTTGAGATACTGAGACCAAATGCCATACCATATGCGCCGCATATGCCTAGATATGCCATACTATGTGCGGCGCATATGTCCCATTATGCCATGGACAATGCGCCGCATATACATGTGATATGCCGAGGGATATGCGCCGCATATAGGGTGATTTTGTCCCCAAATCCGATTGTAAATGGGTCATAACCCGACCCATACTCCTCCTATATAAAGGGGACTTGTTTTTATTTCACCAACACATTAGAATCAACCCTAAAGGCGCCGCATATCATCCCAAATCCTCTCAAATTTTTCTTCCTTTGTTCTTCCAATCCACAACAACTTCTCCACAATCTTCAAGCAAGTAAGTGCTCTCTTATTCTTCATCTATTTATCGTAAGTACTACTTTACTATGCTTATTATTAAATGCTAAATCATGTGAGATTAGTGGTGATGTTCATGTGATTGGATAATTGTTGCAAAAATCGTGTGATTGAATGAATACGAATGAAATTCATGACTTGTTTCCGACTTGAATTTTGTTTCAATGGCATTGTTGTGATACTTGCTGAACATATGTGGCCATGAATATTGATTGAGAGTGTTGTTTGGATGCTTGCATGATTAACCATCCCGGCCATCGGGATAAGGTTATAGTGACTATCGACTTAGGTGGTGGTGTTTGTTGTTTGAATAGCAATTCCATGTGGTAACCCCTATGTTGTAACGTTGCTATATACACCATGCAAGTCGTCCAAATGGCTGCTCATAAGTGATGTAATGCTGATTTTCTTGTCGGAATACAATCCGAGGACGTATGTCGACGAAGTCTGAGTACTCGACCACGTTCACTTCACCGATTTATGCCAACAAGATTAAGTGTGGGGTGGTACCCCTAATGCTTGCATATAGATTGTCTAAAGTGCGATTGTGCTGCATCTAACATTATTTCTAGTCTCAGGTTCAATGGCACCGAAAGCAAGGCAAGGCAAGGAGAAGGCTACCACGACCCGCAAGGACAAAAAGAGAAGCCGAAAAGACCAAGGCGAATCATCTTCCGCACACCTACCACGCAGAATGTTCGGAATTAAATGGGTTCTTGAGGAAGAAGCCAAGGCATGGTACAGCAGCAACAAAGAAAAGAAATATGTGCACGTCGACTTAATCAACAAGGAGACCTTAGCAAAGAAGGAGCCGCAACTGTTGGCTAAGATAATGGCTTTGAAGGTGGATTTCATCTTCCGTGACATGGGAGAGTGCAATCTTGACTTGACAAGAGAGTTTTATGCCAACTGGTCGCCAAACACAACAGGCAACGAAGTCAAAATTCGGGGCCAAGTGTTACAGCTTACAGCGGATTGGATCAACTCGTTTCTAGGCCTACCTTCGGTCGACACTGCACCATACAAAGAGCTGTACAGCAGGCCTCCTTACAGAGCTATAAGACACACGCTTTGTGGAAGCAGATCGATGGCGAGATGGGGCAGACATAAGGAAACAGGCCGTCACAACACATTCCCCTATGCTCCACTAAATAGGGAAGCAAGAATCTGGATGCGCATTGTCAACTCATGCCTCATTCCTGGGACGCAATACACAAAGATATCGAGAGATAGAGTGTGCCTGGTTTATGCATTGATGACGAATGTCCCTATCAACTTTGGGGCAATCATTCGATCTACCATGAGAAAAGCCAGACTCCACAGCAGGTCCCATTTCACATTCGGCAATTTGTTGACAGCAATGTTGCGGAAGGAGGATATAGAAGAGGAACCAGCTGACCACAAACTCCCACATACCCCAAAGAAGGTTGACCTCACCAAGGTCAAAGATGCTGAAACAACGCATGGAGTCAACCTTACCACTGCGGAGAGACATGCTCGTGATGAGAGTTTCTTCCGTCATCTCTATGGCATGACACGATTCACTATGATGAGTGGTGGACGTATTCCAACTGCTGAAGAGCTCCAACAGCTGGACCACGACTACCCAATGAACAGACATGCCCGGGAGATGTGTGGAGTAGGAGTCTATTTCGAGGAACCTCTTGATGATGACGTGCCAACTGATGATGATAGACGCCTGCCTGATTCTGATGCTGAGGAGAACTCTGACGATGACTCTTACGATGATTCGGACGAAGGGGGTATGACCCCCGACATTGAGGAAGAGTCCGACTAATCAGGTTCTTCGACTTTATTTTCCACTGAGGGCAGTGTCTAGTCTAAGTGTGGGGTGTCTGCAGAATCTGCATGCTATGTTTGTATGTTCGCTTGTTTTACTTGTTTTACTTCGTTTTTAGTCCATTTTTTTAGTCCATTTTTTTCGTTTGACGTTTTTTTTGTTTTTTAGGAGTAAAAATTTTTTCTAGCTACGCATGAAATTATTTGGATAGGCAGCATGAGATTAGAACAAGAGTATGTGCTACAATTGTGACTATTGAGACATTTAGGCTCTAGTTGTGACTCATTATGTGATAGTGTGTGATTCAATTCCTTCACTTGTTGGGTCGAGAGTCTATATTACTACCAATCAAGTCGACCATGTGCCTTGTGTGTGTGAGATAATAGTATATTCTATGTGTGTGGCTGATGCTAGAACTTGCCTGGTATGTATGCAAAGCGAAAATAAGGAATGTAAGTTTAGGAGATGATTTAGGCATTTCTTTGGCAACCTATACATGTTTACCTTCAGTTTTCCTACCCATGTACATTATCCTAGTTAAACCCTTTTGAGCCTTTAGCCTATTTCTTTGACAACCTTGTATGTAAGCCTAATCCATTTTTTTCAAGACCGTAATTTGATCCAAATTCCTAAGTGCTTTAAAGTGAAAAAGTCATTGACAACATAAGAGGAAATTGGGTGAGTATGATGCTTTAAATTGTAATGGTGCTTGAATATGTTATGAAAAAGAAAGTGCTATCATAAGAGGTATGTTGTGAAAAGAAAAAGGAAAAGAAAGCTGAAAAGTGAGTTGTGCTTAAAATTGGAAAACAAAAGATGAAAACAAGGGTGGAAGAATAAAATAAAGAAAGGTTGAAAGAACAAAGTGTCAATGATACAATGTGATGTATTAAAGTGCTTAGGAACTTAGTCACTATTTCTGGCCAAAATAGTCCTACCCGTCCCTTAGCCTACATTACAACCATCTAAAGACCTACTTGATCCTAATCTTAACATTCCGACATTTAGTAGAGTACTACATTAAGGGCAAGCTTATGGTCATTAGTTGCTACATATGAATTCTTTGTGAGAGTGAGTGCAAGGATACGTTGCTACCCATGTTTGAAAAATATGCTATAGTTGTGAGCGATTATGGGTACTATATTGTGAGACACACATGGCTGATGAGTTTTGGATAGTTGTATATGATTCTATGTACCTTAGCGTTTGCATGCGAGTTGATCACCATCACGAGTCTATGCTTGAGGTTAAATTGTTTCTACTTATAATCGGAAAGCTACTCTTCGTTGATAATTGTTGTGCTTGTCTTGAAGAATGTTTTGTGTTGTTTCTGTAAAAACCTTAAGTCAATGCTTAGAAGGACATGATATGTTGTTCGAGGACGAACAAAGCTCTAAGTGTGGGGTGTTGATGATAGGCGAATTTACGCGCCTATATCAATATATTTTGCCCATATTTTAGCCTAGTTTTGAGAACTAATTATCTATTTCATACACTTTTAGTCCTTTTTCCTGTAAATGAGCTAACAAATGTGATTAGGAAAGTTTCAGGTATAAATGATGCAAAATACAGCAATTTATGGCTTACTTGACGCAAAAGAAAGCTCACGAACGAAGTGGAAAGGAGCTGGACGCCTAAAGGACTAAATCTGCTGCATGGAAAATCTGTCCCGGGCTAAAACAGCAATTCTGAAGACTTTGGGGACTTACAGACACAAAGCTGGATTTTTGCCATAATACATTAACCTAGTGCAATTAGGTTATGTGTTTTGTTATTCTATTTGGATTATAATTTTGTAACCTTACCCTAGTACATTTGGGTCAAGGATTTCATTAGTATATTAGGATTTGGTTATTTATTTTATTAGTTTAGTAGGAGTAGGATAGGAGTATTATAAATACCCTATCATGCTAGAGATTTTGAGACATTCCGCATTCAATACATTCTTCACTTAATTTTCTTCCATCCCTTTCATCTTCCACCACAAACATTCAACTCTTAAATTCCACAACAAGAGAATCGTTACTTGCTAAGGAATCACCAAAACCACACGCCAAACACCTACTATTCACGCCAACCATCATGCAAAACGTGATATCCTTCGCATTCATGGGTAACTAAACCTCTTAGTTGGGGTTATGGAAGCCGAATGAGTTACTATCTATAGCTATGAGTTTGTGAGTTCAAGACAAGTATATTGCTTATATCATTATTCTCTTCATCTTAAATCCACATTCTTTGCGGTTCAAACACCAGAACACGCCATTCTAACATCTAACCTGTTCGAGAGAAAGGTTATTTGTCTAGAAAAGAAGACGCATAGACCAACGCCAGTCTAACATTTAACTTGTTCGAGAGAAAGGTTATTTGTCTGGAAAAGAGATAATGTCAAGGTAGTAGGACACCCTTTCCTATTAAAAAGCTAGTGCAGTACCTGGACTAACCTCTTGGAGAATTCGTACCGTTAGTCACGCTTTAAGCTCGAGAGAGTTAAAGTGAAATAGTCCTTGTTTAGGTCGAGAGACGCTTGGATTTACCATCGACTACAATTCTCTATAAGCAATTGCATGTCAAGACTCTACACACTCATAGCCAATAGAGACGTATACCTCAGAAGGTGGACATAACCCCAACGCTTCAATTCTCATTGTTTACAACCAACGTGACAATCTTTCTCTTTTACTTTGCTATTTTTCAGCTTTTTATTTCATTACGTTGGTTACTTATTACAATCCCCCCATTCTTACGAGACTTGTATCAAAAGTCTAATAATTTCTCTTACTTGTTGACCAAGCTATTCCCTGTGGGATCGATACCCAACCCAGGTTGGGTTCTATATTTGCTAACGACCGCTTTACACTCAAACGAGAGCTGTAGATTGAGCGTTATCAGAAACCAAGGTAGGAACTATTATGAAAAATCTGGATACAAGGACCGAGACCAAGGGAATTGGAAGAATAAGAATGACAGGAGCGGTTTGTATGTTCCTCCTGAAAATCATAAAGCTATTGCACCTAGCTCTGGGAAGATGTCCATGGAGGATATGATGGCTAAGCTGTTGAAAGGAGTGGAGGCAACCAACACGGGAGTAACTGAGGTAAAAAATGATTTGTCCTCAATGAATCAATTGGTTGACTCGCATTCCACTTTAATAAAATAGCTGGAACAACAAATGAGTCAACTATCGGCGGTATTTAATTTAAGAAAACCTGGCACTTTACCGAGTGACAATGTCTAAAATCCAAGAAAAAATGGATCATGTTTGGCCATTACAACCAGGAGTGGTAAGGTGTTGGAAAATCCATCCAAGGGCAAGCCTGTAGTTGATAGTATGAAGTAGAATACTGTTGAAGCAGATTGTAATAATTCTGTAGAAGTTGAAAATCAGGTTGAGAACGTTCATGATTCTACACCTAGATACTAGCAGTCTGAAAAGATTGATAATGGAAGCACAATAAAAAGGAAGTGGTGGAGAAACTCTTCCAAATCCACCACCACCCTTTCCTCAGAGACTAAAGAAGAAGGCTGATGACACCAGGTTCAGTAAATTCATGACCATGCTGAAGCAGCTAACTATAAATGTGCCTTTGGTAGAGGCACTGGAGCAAATGCCAGGGTATGCCAAATTCATGAAGGACCTTTTGACAAATAAAAGGACAGCGAGCTATGAACTGGTAGATAAATTTCATCATTGCAGTGCAATTGCCACGAGGTCTTTGGTACAGAAGAAGGCAGATCCAGGTGCTTTCACTATTCCTTGCACTGTTGGATCTTTAGACTTTGCTAAGGCTTTATGTGATTTAGGGGCTAGCATTAATTTGATACCTCTAGCCATTTATAGACAGTGGGGGTTGGGGGATCCTACACCAACCAACATGCGGCTTGTAATGGAAGATAGGTCAGTAAAATGACCTGTTGGTATCTTATATGATGTATTAGTAAAGGTTCTACCTTTATTTTTCCTGCAGACTTTGTTATTTTGGATTGCGAGGTGGATTTTGAGGTGCCTATAATCTTGGGTCGACCTTTCCTCGCAATAGGAAGTGTGCTTATTGATTTGCGAGCAAATGAGCTTTTATTTCGGATGAATGACGAAGTGGTACATTTTGATGTATGCAAATCAATGAAGCAGCCCAAGGATATGAATGTGTTCTCTATAGTCGATGTTTATTATGAGGATGAGAAGAAATTATCTTTAGAGAAGCAACTTACTGTTGAGCCATTAGCTGCTGTTCTTTTGAACTTTGATCGTGAAGATGTTAAAGAGTACGAAGAAACTATCTGTGCTTTGACAGGAATGGGGTCATATTCTTATGCCCCCAAAAATCTGGACCTTGACCTTAAGAATCGACCTTCACCACCGGCGAAGCCATCCATTGAAGAGCCATCGGTGCTAGAATTAAAAGAGCTACCCAGTCATCTAAGGTATGTGTTCTTGGGTAGTGGAAATACACTGTCGGTTATTATTACTGCTAATTTAGGTGAACAACAGGTAGAGGCTCTCATCTCTGTTCTAAAGAGGTACAAGAGAGCAATTGGTTGGACTATTGCTGATATAATTGGCATCCCTTCTTGGCATATGTATGCACAAGATTCATCTAGAGAAAGATTGCGTACCCACTATTGAGCATCAACGTCGTCTGAATCCACCTATGCAAGAGGTGGTGAAGAAAGAAATCATAAAGTGGTTAGATGCAGGGGTGGTGTATCCAATCTCAGATAATAAATGGGTGAGTCCTGTACAATGTGTGCCCAAAAAAGGGGGGCATGACAGTAGTAGCGAACGAGAAGAATGACCTAATTCCACTCAGGCCTATCACAGGGTGGAGGGTGTGTATAGATTACCGGAAGCTAAACTCGTGGATGTTAAAAGACCACTTCCTAATGCCATTCATGGATCAAATGCTTGATTGATTGGTAGGAAAGGTATGGTTCTATTTCTTGGATGGTTATTCTAGATATAATCAGATTAGTATTTCTCCTAAAGATCAGGAGAAGACCACTTTTACATGCCTATATGGTACTTTTGTATTCAAACGAATGCCATTTGGGCTATGTAATGAACCTGTCACTTTTCAGCAGTGTATGATTTCCATTTTCTCTGATATGGTTGAAGACACCTTGGAGGTGTTTATGGATGAATTTTCGATTGTAGGTGAGTCATTTGATTTATGCTTGGCAAATCTGAGTATGGCTTTACAGCGATGTGTGGAATTCAATCTGGTGCTAAATTAGGAAAAGTGCCATTTTATGGTTAAGGAAGGCATTGTTCTCGGGCATAGAGTCTCTGAAAAGGGAATTCAAGTTGATCGATCCAAGATTGAAGTTATCGAGAGACTACCACCTCCTATTTCTGTGAAGGGGGTTCGTAGTTTTCTCGGTCATGCTGGTTTTTATCGGAGGTTTATAAAAGACTTCTCCAAGATTGCAAACCCATTATGCAAACTTTTGGAGAAGGAGGCAAAGTTTTACTTTGGTTAAGATTGGTTGAAGGCATTTGAATGCCTCAAAGGAAATCTAGTTGAAGCCCCTATTATTGTAGCACCCGATTGGTCTCTACCTTTTGAAATTATGTGTGATGCAAGTGGTGTAGCCTTGGGTGCTGTACTTGGTCAGAAAATAGAAAATCTATTTTATCCAATCTACTACGCGAGCAAGGCCTTGCATGGAGCACAACAGAACTATACCGTCACTGAACAAGAGCTTCTTGCGGTTGTTTATGCTTTCGAAAAGTTCTGTGCTTACTTGCTGGGAACCAAGGTAGTGGTTCATACAAATCATGCGGCTCTAAGATATCTAATGGCAAAGAAGGATGCCAAGCCATGGCTAATTAGGTGGGTGCTACTGCTTTAAGAATTCGATTTTGAGGTAAAGGATAGAAAGGGTTGTGAAAACCAAGTCGCTGATCATCTATCTAGACTTGAGAGTGAGCACACAGTGCAGACCGACCTTGATATTGATAATGCATTCCCTGACGAAGAGATTCTAGCAGCTATGGTGGAAAACTTACCGTGGTATGCAAATTTTGCTAACTACGTGGTAAGCGAAGTGATTCCTGAGCATCTCTCCTTTCATCAAATGAAAAAGTTCATGCATGATGTGAAACATTACTTTTGGGATGAGCCTTATCTTTTTCGAAGATGTTCTGATGGTATTATTAGGCGGTGCATCCCAGATGTAGAGGTGCCTAGCATACTGGAAGCAATCCAAGCTTCCCAAGTTGGAGGTCACCATGCAGGAGATTGGATAGCCAAGAAAGTACTGCAAAGTGGCTACTATTGGCCTTCATTATTCAAGGATGCCTACGATTTTGTAAGAAGATGTGATCAGTGTCAGCGGCAAGGTTCTATTTCAAAGCACCATGAGATGCCCATGTCCAAAATGCTTGAAGTAGAGTTATTCGATGTTTGGGGTATTGACTTTATGGGCCCGTTTGTGAGCTCATTTGGGATGAAATATATCTTAGTTGCTGTGGATTATGTATCCAAATGGGTCAAAGTAGTCGCTCTAGTTGATAATGAAGGTAAGAGTGTTGTGGCGTTCTTAAAGAGAAATATCTTCTCTTGTTTTGGGGTACCCCATACCATCATAAGTGATGGAGGATCACATTTCTGCAACAAGCTGTTTAGAGCCGTATTGGGAAATTATGGGGTTAAGCAACATAAGGTAGCTACATCGTACCACCCACAAACTAGTAGGCAGGTGGAGGTTTCAAATCGGGAAATCAAGTTGATCCTTGCTAAGACTGTGAATGCCAGTAGGAAAGATTGGTCCAGGAAGCTGGACGATGCCTTATGGGCATATAGGACCGCGTTTAAGACACCAATTGGCATGTCACCATACCAACTAGTTTATGGAAAGGCTTGTCACTTGCCAATCGAGCTAGAAAATAAAGCAATGTGGGCACTTAAGCAGCTTAACCTAAACTGGGATGATGCCATAAATATGAGATTGGGACAGCTGAACGAGATGGATGAATTCCATCTAAATTCATATGAAAGAGCACATCTTTACAAGGAAAGGATGAAAAAGTACCATGATCGGAGGATTATCCAATGAAACCTTCAGAAAGGCGATTTGGTACTCCTTTTCAACTCTAAACTAAAGCTGTTTCCAGGTAAGTTGAAGTTTAAATGGTCTGGTCCATTCAGAATCAGCCAAGTTTACTCATCTGGAGTAGTGGAGTTAGAAAATGATGATGGTAGTGTCTTTAAGGTGAATGGCCAAAGAGTGAAGCTATATACCGGTCCAACCGACTCAATAAAATGTATAACCACCATATATCTTGATTAAGTCTGAGTAATCGAGATAACTATGTCGTGCCGCGATAATAAATCAAGCGCTACATGGGCAACCCATCATTTTACTAGGATTTTATTTTTGGTAAATAAAAATTCAAAAAGAAGAGTCGATCCACGACCAAAACTAAGGCGCTTGGTGGGAGGCAACCCATCCTTCTAATCATTTTTGTTGTTTTTGATTAAGTGTAGGTGCATGAAGTACAAAGGAGGACATTAGTCCCAATTTTGATTTGGAAGTGAGTCATGTCAATAGTGGTAAGTCTAGGAATGATGGAACAATACAGGTAAGTGGGAGTGGTCAAATGTATAAGGTTCAAGTATGATTTCCATTAGAGTCGTGCCTCAAATTATGTAGCTTCAACCTAAAAAGTTTCATGGTGCGACTTTATTTTGTGACTGTCAATGAGGTCTGTGGTGGTAGTGCAGGCATCGGGCCAACAGGCCTGATCCCAAAGCCCACCACTGACCTCGATGGGGGTGCGAGGGCAAAGCCCTCGTGGTATGGACCCTTTTCGACCAAGAGTGTACCGCTTTTCCAATTGCCTATGCTCACTGCTTCACTTAGGCAATAGGTTAGGCGCCGCCTATGCCAACATAGGCGATAGGTTAGAGGTCGCCTATGCCAACATAGGTGATAGGTTAGGTGCGGCCTATACCAATATAGGCGATAGGTTAGGCGCGGCCTATGCCAACATAGACGATAGGTTAGGCGCCGCCTATGCCATCGCCTATGCTCACTACCTCACATAGGCGATAGGTTAGGCGCCGCCTATGCCAACATTGGAATAGGTTAGGCGCCGCCTATGCCAATATGGGCGATAGGTTAGGCACCGCCTATGCCATTGCCTATGCTTACTGTCTCACATAGGCGATAGGTTAGGCGCTGCCTATGCCAACATAGGCGATAGGTTAGGCACCGCGTACTTATGCTTAGGCGATTCTATAAGCGCCGCCTATCAACGTAAATTTTGCCTAATAACCCATTTGTGAATGGACCAACCCGACCCATGTCTCATCTTTTAAATATATCCTCTACCCTTAAACCCCACTAAATTTTTCTTAAACCTAAGCGTTGCCCAACATTCTTTCCCTCTCCAAGTGCCCTTCTATTTTCTCATCTAATCCTGTAGGCTCACCTTCCCAATTCATCATGAATTTATCACCAAGTAAGTTGTTCTTTCATGTTCCATAGTTGTTTTAGTGCTACGCTTATAATGGTTAACTAGATTTTGTAGTAGTGCTTGGTGATAAGAGTATGGTTAGTTTGTTATGATTTTTGAAAAATACATCTCATTGAGTGAAAGGATTCTCGTAGGTAATCTTGATTTTACTCCGGCATGTATTGATTGGTATTCACTGTCATAATTTTTTATTATTATGGAGTTGAAATATTAAAGTTTAATGCATAATTTTGGGAGTTGTAAGCTTGACTATGTGAGTGACTCGTTCATCGATGTAATGATCATGGTTAACCAAAAGCATAAGATTGTGTAATTGTTTCTATGCTATAGCATGATAAGATTTCTATGTGGTAGTCTTGTTCAAAGATAACATTGCTCCAATGAAATAAAGTTGGAAATGATAGTCAAGATTACAGGACCATTGTGTGCTGCTTCTCTATATCAAAATGAGAAATTGTTATGTAAAGTGAAGGGTTGAAAGTGTGACTGCACTAATAATGTTATTGGCACATACCATCTAAATGTATGTCGATGAAGTCTGAGTAATCGAACACACTCACTCAATTAGTTTGTGCAAACAAATTAAGTGTGGGGTGGTTCCATCACTATTTTCTTTTTCGATTATAGTGAATTTTATGAAATGAGACTAACATGACCCTATTATGATCTCAGGTAACATGGCTCCGAAAGGACGACAGGGAAAGGAGAAAGCATCCACCTCACAAAAAGGTCAAAAAAGGTCAAGAAAGGACCAGGCTGATTCCTCATCTCATCAAGTACCTCGACGCACTTTTGGGATCAAATGAGTTCTGGAGGAGGAAGGGAACGAATGGTATAGAAACAATAAAGTGAAGAAATATGTATATGTGGAGTCGATGCAGAAGGAAAGTTTAGCAAAAGAACTGCCCTAGCATTTTGGCAAAGATTATGGCACTAAATCTTGACTTTATCTTCCGAGACATGGGCAAATGTAATCTTGATTTGACTCGAGAGTTTTATGCCAACTGGTCCCCAAGGACTACAGGAAATAAAGTAAAGATTCGGGGGCAAGTCTTGCAATTGAAAGCTGATTTCTTCAACTCTTTCCTGGATACTCCAAGTGTGGATCAATCACCACTCAAGGAGCTCTACAACAGACCTCCCTACAGACCCATCAGACATATGTTGTGTGGATCAAGGTCCATGACCCAGTGGACTAATCATAAAGATAATGGTTGTCACAATACTTACCCATATGCTTGTTTGAACAGAGAAGCTCGCATATGGTTAAGAATAGTCAATTCCTGCTTGATTCCTGGGACACAATACACTAAGGTCACGCGTGATCGAGTCTGCTTGGTATATGCTCTAATGACAAATGTTCCCATCAACATTGGTGTAGTTATACAAACGTCGATGCAAAAAGAAAGGGTGCACAAAAGGTCCTATTTTAGTTTTGGCAACTTGTTGACTGCAATTTTAAGGAAAGAGCATATTGAGGAGGAGCCATCAGACCATAAGTTGCCACAAAACCCGAAGAAGGCAGATCTCACAAAAATCAAAGATCTAGAGACTAGTTAAGGCATCAACCTTACCACTGATGAGAGACATGCTCGAGATGAGAGTTTTTTTCGCCATCTGTATGGCATGACTAGGTTTACTATGATGAATGGGGGTCCTGTGCCGACTGATGCAGAGCTTCGGCAGTTGGACTATGACTACCCTCTTAATGAGCATGCTCGGGCCATGTGTGGAGTGGGGGTAAATTTTGAAGAACCTCTAGATGATGATGTGCCGACAGACGATGATCACCGACTGCTAGACTCTGATGTGGAGGACAACTCTGATGACGAAGACTCTGATGATGATTCTGACGCAGGGGGTATGACCCCGGATGTAGAAGAGGAGTCTGACTAACCAAGTTTTTGCTTATTTATTTACACTGAGGGCAGTGTGTTCCTTCTTAGTGTGGGGTGCGGGTATAAGTACGTGTATTCCTGGATTGCCTTGTCTGCGGATTGCCTTGTCTGCTGTATTGATTGCCTTGTCTGTTGTATTGCGTACTGCTTGCCCGCATTTATTCTATAGTCATTTTGCTTTAGCCGTAGTTAGTTAGTTGTAATTAGTCAGATTTTTGCATGAAATTGTTCTTATAGACGGCATGGCATTATAACAAGAGTTTGTGCTGAATCACTACTATTGAAACATTTAGGCTCTAAGTTGTGACTCATTCTGTGATAATTGTTTGTGGTTTAATTCATTTATCTGTTGGGTCAAGAATCTATAATGCTCCCAATTAAGTTGACCATGTGCCATGTGTGTGTAAGGTTAGTGTATATTCTTTGTTGCGACTGATGCTAGAACTTGCCTAGTGTATGTGTGAAGCGAAATAAAGATTGTGAGTTTAGGAGATGATTTAGGCATTTCTTTGGCAACCCTGATTTTTTATCTTCTTTTTTACCTACCTTTGTACATTGTCCTAGTGAACACTCATTGATCCTTTAGCTATTTTCTTTGGCAACCCCATATGTAGCCTAATACATTTTTTTGAAAAGACCAGAATTTGATCCAAAAGCTCCTAAGCTCTTTAAATTGTAGAATCAAGTTGAGTAAAGAGTGTGGCAAAATAAGAGGAAAATGGTGAAAGTGATGCCCCAAAGTTTAGTTATTGGTACATGAAAATATTGTGATTGGGAGTGGCACCTTGAGGGACGCAAATAGTCTAAACTGAGGGTGGCTATCATAGGGATGCTTAACAAAAAATAAATAAATAAAAATAAATAAATAAATAAAAAAATAATAAAAAAAAGAGTTGTATATTCCCATCATAGTGTTTTTAATTGAGTAACAAAATGGGTGAAGAAAGGTAGAGTGGTTGGTAGATGAAAGAAAGGTAGAGTGGTTGTTAAAAGTTAGTGTAAATGGCATAATGTAGTGTATTAAAGCGCTTAGGGAACATAGTCACCATTTCTAGCCAAAATAGTCCTACCCGTCCCTTTAGCCTACTTTACAACCCGTAAAGACCTATTTGATCCTAACCTTCACATTCTGATATTAGTGGAGCATTACACTAAGGGCAAGCATATGGTCATCAGTTGTAATCTAAGAATTCTTTGTGAGAGTGAGAGCAAGCAAGTTCTTATTCCCATATTTCTGAAAAATGCTAAACTATGAGTGATTATGGGTAACATTTTGTGTGAGCGCACATGGTTGATGATTGTTGGGTAGTTTTATATGATTTTTTTTGTCTTAACTTGTGTATACGAATTAACCAACTTAATGAGTCTATGTTGGAGGGTGAGTTGTTTCTAGTAATGATCAAGAAATCTACTCTTTGTTAATAATTGCTGTGTATGTCTTGTTGAAAATTTTGTGTTTCTCTTGTGAAGTTTAGTCAGGTATTCGCATGGATGTACTATTTTGTTTGAGGACAAATAAAGCTTTAAGTGTGGGGTGGTGATGTTGGGCGTATTTATACGTCTAAGCACCATAACTTACCCATGTTTTAGCTAAGTTTTGAGGATAAAATACATAATTCTTGCACTTTTAGTCTATTTTTAGTTAAGTGAGCTGACCTATGTGATTAGCATGCTTTTCAGGTACTAATGAGGAAGATTACAACACTTTGGGGACCTGTGGACAGCAAAGGAAAACTTCACATAAAAAGAAAAGCAGCTTTTGAACTGAATGTGAGGTATGAGAACTTTTTCCCGGACAAACTCAATATTTTTAAATAGTTAAGGATTTAGTAGCAATTTATTAGAAAAGGATGTTATTAAAAGCATTATTGCTGAATTTTTAGGGATCATTCACATTCTGTATTATTTTGAAAAGAAGAGAGAGCGGCTTAGCTTGAGGACGGAGAGAGAGAAACGTTTTTCTCTCTTATTTTCGCTAGTCATCTTTATCACCAAGATCGTTCTAAGTTTTGGCATGATGAATATGTCTATTTTGATTTCCGTTTTATTCATGAGTAGCTAAGCTTATTTTTTAGGGTTATGGAAACCTTGTAGTATACTCTTTATTGCTATGGGTTTTTAAATTTATGATGAGTTAATCCACTTATATCATTACTCTCTTCATTTTGATTGAATTCTCGTGGTTGCAAACATAGGGAATGCGCCATTATAGTAATAACTTGTTCGATAGAAAAGTTACTATTTGGAAAAGAGAGTGTGACAAGAAAATAGGGTTTCCAACCTCTATTTTACACGTTAATGCCTTAGCAGGATTAACTTCTTGGAGAGTTCGTACAATTGGTTGTACACTTTGGATTCGAGAGAACTAAGGTGAATAAATCCTTGATGGTTGAAAAACATTTGGATTTAGAATTAGAAAACGTCTCTCTATAAGTGCATGCATGTATAAAATCGTTATTACTCATAGTTAATAGAGAAGTAGAAGCTACAAGGTGGACATAACCCTAACTTGTCATTCTCTGTGATCAAATATTATTACACATATCATCTCATCGTTACACTGATAATATTATTATGCACCTAAACTGAAACCCCCCTTACCTTGGAACCTTCGATCAACAGTCTAATAATAATCGCAATACTTAGTGATTATAGTATTCCCTGTGGGATTCGACACCCAACCCAGTTGGGTTCAATATTTGACAGCGTCCGCTTGCACTTTCTAACGAGAGTTGTAATTTGGGCGTATCAATATGTTATAGGGCTCTCTGTGCACTGGAAGCATATATAGCATAAATACCTACAACACTTTCTACCTCTAAATTATGCCACCCTGGATTGGATTTAGAGACCCGATCTAAGCTTTCTGTAGCTAAATCCTTGTGAAGGCTCATCAAATATCAACCAATAATAGTATCAACAATAATATTGGAGTTTGATTTTAGGGCCCTATAGAATATCATGAGAAAATTCCATCTTAAAATTATATGATTGGGCATATTCATCAACTTCTTCTTGAATATTAACAAGGTCCTGTATAGTGCATCTGATTATAGTTGCCTAAAATTGTAAATCTTATCTTTAACTATAGCATTCGCGAAAGTGGGAAGAATCTGCAAAAAAATGCTTTCTACAATTCTTTCCAAATGGTGATGGACCGACAAGGTAGTTTCCCTAACCATAATATTATTTTCCCTATAAGAGAGAACAGGAACAACTCGTGTCTTAAATCTTCCTAACTCACCCTAAATAGATTATATAAAGTGCAAATCCTATCAAGATTAATGATATGCATGTTTAAATCATTAGTCGGTAAACCAACAAACACATTCTTAAGATTAAACAACTGAATTATTACACTCGTAATGTAAAATTTCATTCCTTGGGGAAACTCTAGAGGAATAATAGCTATTGTCTCAATCGGCTGAACATACCCTAAATCTTCTTTTAGATCATGAAAATTGGAAAATACTGATAAACGGGTGGTGGATGAACTTTACTTCTTCTAGCTCAGTCTAGGTCTAGTGTTTCTCTATGATCTTCCTACTGTCTAACTCTTTCGTCCTCATGGGTTGCATAAAAAGCAATAGCCAACTACACATTCTCTTTAACTAATAATCTAATAGTGGTTTGTGAAGATATTTCTTTGACACCATGAGAATTTAGTGGATTCAAGGTATCTAGGTCATCTTGAACCCCATCATATTGAGCTCTATGCTCATACTTAAGCATCTTATGATTCTATTATAAGGTTAGTTCAATATCAGGATCAAAATAAATTAGGATATTTCCTTGACTCCTAGTATTGGGAATACACCATAGAATACCCTAAAAGAAGTAAAAAATCAAAACTATTAGCCTCAACAACCTCAATCAATATGTCACTGATCATATTCCCCAGCAATGACACAAATATTTAATTTCACCCAAATTACCCCAGCAATGTCACCAAAGTTTAATTTCACCTAAATTACACCTTCTAAAAAGTATAACGTAGTCGCTTGTCAAATATAGAACCCTAAAAAGGTTGGGGTCGAACCCGAAAGAATTGATGGACTTTAATCAAGAACATATTAATATAGTCAGAAAGTTGATAAAGTAAATGGGGGTTTTGTAAGAACACTAGTAGTAGTAATAATATTTTGATACTTTAGGTTAAAATCACTATGAGATGACCACTATGATGTGTTCCCCCCTGACTTCCTAACTTCGTAGATTTATCATGATTGTCCAAACATCTTGGTGCTTTGCATGTAGAATCTTACAAGTTATATATCACAAACTATATATTGACCATATTTAGTGAATTTACCATATCTCCTCCTAATCTAAAAGTGTTGCATTACTAACTCTTATCTTGGATCCCAAATTAACTATCTCCTCTTGGTCTTAAGTTACTTAATTAACTGTTATGATCTTTTTTCCTATCTCAACCTTTCTCTCGAGTTAGTATCAAATACAGGTAGGATCTTAGTATCTGAAGTTTTCAAGAAAGTAATCAATAAGAAGAAAACCACAATACATGCAAGAACACCAATAAGAATGACTTTGCACTTTCTTTACATCGTTATTCCTTTAGGATTCCCACAATCCTAGTTATGGGGTTTAGATGCTCATGGTTTCAAGAACACTTATAGAATTCATAATTGAATGTATATGAATGATCTCACAAATAATTAAGAATGAAAATCTAAGTCTCAAATTAATATCAAACCTTAAAAGTCAAGAACAAGAACTCCAAGATTGAAAGTTCATCTTAGAACTCAATAGAGTGTTGTACGTATTTAAAGGGTGTAAAATACTAAAAAACATCAATGGGGTATTCATAGATACATTATATGTCTTGCAAATACAATCCTAAACAAAGTAGGAAAATAAGGTCGGCATCTACTAAAATACCTCAGATTTTTGGCCCTCGGGATTATCTTGAGCTTTTAAGCTCAATCCTTTGGTAACTAATCACCCTATGAGTCATAGGGTGTCCTGATGAGTCGTAGGGATGAGTTGTAACCAAATCAGTATGTTTAGGACTTGATTATACTCTAAGTATGAGTTTTTCACTAAAAGTCGTAAGTATATGTCATGAGTTGTTATGTGTAATCATAAGGTATCCAGTGTAAGTCCCAATTTGGGTTTAGTGTCGACTACGATAGGACCCTACGAGTCATAGTTTCCTAATACGAATGGTGCTTTTAAGACATAAGGATATCAGTGTAAGGTGTCTTGGTGGTACTACCTTGGTTACGAATCGTGGTGATGAGTCGTAAGAAGTGGCTATGAGCCAACGGTATAATTCTAGTCAAAGGTGACCCTTTTTCATCTTTTAATTTAAGGGCATTCTAGATATTTTCCCTCCTACCCAACTTGAAACCCATGTCTTATAACTTCATTGGTGTCTCATTAACTCTTAGAAACAGATCAATGTAACTTCTCAACATTCTTAAATTTCTCATGGTCAATACCACTTTGGGTTTTCAAGAGGTTGGTTAATTAGGGCCTTCATAGGTAATTTCTCCTCGTACATATTACTATTTGAGGAATGTGACACTTTTCTCATTGTAATTTGTTAAAAAAAATATGTATTAAAGTGTTGTTCACATGGAATTATTTTTGTTTTGAAAACAAGGGTTGTGGGTTTTGAATGTTTATTGTTGAACAATTTTTTCCGATGATTTCATTATGATTATTCATGCTTTAAATATGAATTTAAACTTGTCGGTGCATAGGTATTGTGAATGAACTAAGGAATTGTGATTTTACCAAACTTGTGTCTTTTGATGTGGTTATGACCCTAACCCCATAGTGTGAAATTTGTTTTGAGTTATGAGAAAAGTGGAAATTAGTAAAATTGAACTAGTCTTGAATTATTGCATCATATAAAGAGGTTTTAAGTACAATGGTATGATTAAATGAACAATTGCAATCGATTTCCCCCACCTTGTTTTAATGAATAAAGGGAGTTATTTTCCCCAAGTAAATGTAATATTATCTAGGCATATTGTTATTACCTTACAAGTGTAGTTGGTATGACGATACCAACAATGTATGCCTTTATGTGAAATGTGGTTCATGATTGGGATTGTATGATAAATGTTTTAGCTGCGCTCTAATAAGTATTGTGTAGCTGAGTTATGAAAGTGGATGTCCGAATGACCGACACTAGAAATCATGTTTGCCAATGTGGGGGTTAAAGTAACAAAGGAGGTTTGAGTCCCTTTTATTATTATTATTTCATGATTAAGGAGGTTCGAGTACCCCATAAATTATTAAATGATCAAGTGCTTAAGTCTTCTTAGTATATGTTGGGAGGCTCGAGTCCCCCGTTTGTATCTATATGATATTATTGTATGGTTTGTAAGGCTATATATAGCCCATATAGCCCGTGAGTACTATTATATGATGGTTGAGCTACACAATCTAGGTTAAGGGTCAAAAGTGCATGCTAAACCTTGTTCCTTATGGCATGATATATATATATATATATATATATATATATATATATATATATATATATATTCTTTGGTTATGTGCATTAGGTGACTCAGTTTTAATTGATGGCATTATTTTATCTTTATTCCTGAGTTACATGCTAGTATTCACCCCACTAACCATCTCCAAATGCTTTATCCCTATGTGATGAAGGATTTGTCCATACTTCAACTTCTCTCGCTGAGTGATTGTGACCCAAAGAACCAATGTAGGTATCACTTTCTTATTTTGACAAGTAGATTGTGATTTTTATTGAGTGGCACATTACAGAAGCTTTTTAGAAAGGGAAATAGGTGATTTAGCAGATTTTTCATTCTTTTTTTTTGGCGTCCATGTAGGGTTCGTTTACCTTCATTATGTATTGAGATATCTCATGGTATGGTTATGATATTATGCTAGATATGGGGTGGGAATTAGGTGTTGGAAACATACATGAGAATATTTTTGTTAGTGAACAATTTCAGCAATCTTAAAATTATAAATTAGAAGTAATTAGTGTAATACCCCCAAAAAATCCTAACCAATATTAGAGCCATGTACCAAGCTCATGAATAGTACATCATGGTTGTATAATATTTTATGAGTAAGTTATATGTATATTAAGGCTTCAAATAACTCCCAGCTATTAGACGAATCAAAACATTCCTTACCAATTGAATTCTTGAGAAGGATATTGGTATAGTCAACTTCAAACGTGCATATCTCTCATTATACTGGAAATTTTTGAGCTCATGACCTGTCAACAGATAGATAATTGAATTATCTTTCCAACAATACCAATTTATCCTAAATTCGATATTGGAGCGAAGAGTTATTCCTATTTTACTCCAGCATGTCAGGCTGGAAGCAGTGTGACGACATTCGTGGTAGCTTACCAAATTTGTGACTCCCTACCGCGAAGGTCGTCAGCCTTAGGCAGAAACCAGCTCCTAAGTGACGACATTCGTGGTAGCTTATAACATTTGTGACACCCTATCATGAAAGTCGTCAGCCTTAGGCAGAATTCAGCTCCTATGTGACGACATTCGTGGTAGCTTACCATATTTGTGATGCCCTACCACGAAAGTCGTCATCCTTAGGCAAAAAACAACTCCTAAGTGATGACATTCGTGGTATATTACTACATTTGTGACACCTTACCATGAAGGTCGTCATCCTTAGGTAGAAACCAGCTCCTAAGTGCTGACATTCATGGTAGCTTACGACATTTGTGACGCCCTACCACGATGGTCGTCAGACTTAGGTAGAAACCATCAATTTCAGCTTCTGTGTGACGACATTTTTGATGGCTTACCACATTTTTGACGCCTTGTCACAAATTTTGTTAGCTATGATTTTCAGTAATTGGGAATTTATTTCATAAGGGTATTTTGGTCATTTCCTTCACCTTCCACGACTTATAGCCCTAAAGAGGCATAATTTTTCACATTTTTCTTATGTTAAGCATCTTAAAAACCCTTTCTGACACTCTCAACCACAATATTAGGGTTCTCTCTCAAGATCATCTCCTCAAGAGCAAGACAAAGGAATTCTTCAAGAACCTTCAGAAACATTAGATCTCTTTCAAAATTCAATCTCTGAGGTGTGCGTAGTGTTCACCTATGGATCCAATCCGTTCATAGAGCTCAAGAACCATGTTTTAAATATTATTTTGTAAACTTTTTGTGGTGATATGAGTATGTACATGTCAATGATTGTTGTTTAAGTTTCAATGTGATGTCTAAAGGTGTTCTCTTGGAATATATATGTTTGTTAATTAAAAACCATGAACTTTAGGTTGTTTAATATGGTGCAAGTATGAAAACCACCTATACCTTAAAGAATTCATGCAAGGTGTTTGATAAAATGCTTAGGATGTTAGAAATTCATGTTTGTATGGTTCTATGATGTCTAAATGACAAGTTTATGTTAGCTATATACTTCAATATGAATTCCATGCTTTTTATGTGTTGCTATTGTGGTGGTATGAAGGATGCAAGATAATGGAGATATACAATATGTACACGAAATATATCCATGCATTCCCTACAATGTTTAAGATGTTGACTAACTATATGAAATATGATATCCCCTACTTATGATATTATGAATTGTGGACTCAAATCTTGTGATCAAGTCATGTCATGTGTGTCAGTTTCCTTCAATCAAGTCCTAGGGATATTCGTACCTGAAAAACAAAGTGTATGACTAGATCCATGTCGTATTGTCACGATAATCTTAGTCAAGCTATAATCTATAGAACTCAATCACTCATGTGACTCAGAAAACCTTAGAAATCTCATGATCTCAGTTAACTCTCAGATAATAGTACCACTCCACCAGTCAATAGAATTCAGTAAGTTCCACTTACTTTCAGTTAGTTAAATCATGTTTAGTCTCTTCAGGTAAGAGTAGGAGTTAGCACCAAGTGAACCCAAGGATGGGAACTCACCTGTATATGAGGGTGTAATTCTTAGCAGTTATCCTTGTGTTCCAAAACTACGTAACCAGCATAGGTTAAGACACCGCATCATGTTTTATGAGGGTAGATGAGGTGGCTTAACCTATTATATGAGGGTTTCCACCGTTCTCACTAGAGTTACCTGTTGTGTAAAGGTTGCTCACATGGTGTCCTTACCAGTGGCATGGTATTGACACCCTTCCAGTCAGGGCAGAGATTGGACCCCATCTTAGCCATAATGGTATATATTGGGCATGTCGGTTAAACAACTACCTCCTACAGTTTCAGACTCAGTCTCAGTAAAAGAACTCAGATAGTTCTTCAGATATCAGTATACCAGGACTGTTAAATACAGTCAAATTCAGTTATACTGTGGAACTCAGGTAGTTCGATCAGATTTAAGACTGTTAGATCCAGTCGCCCATGTTATTAGAAATATAGTTTTAGCCATTTCAGTTATCAGTAAACCATGTATTAGCATACAAATCTAGCTATTACGTACTCATGATCTTAGTTACTATGTATATATCTTTACACTCTCACATTCATATCAGTCAGTCAGTTAGCATTGTTCCTCCATGTAAACCCTTTTGTATTAGCTTGCCTTAGTTGTATACTTAGTACTCCTGCTGTACTAACGCATTTATGATATGGTGCTTTCTCTTATGTTACACTATAGTTTTAGAGATACGAGCTCCAGATCAGCAGTAGTATCCAGCCGCAGAGTTGCAATGAGTCCTTATTCATTCGAGTGCGTTATTATTTTATTTCATTTATTATTCAGCTAAGTTTTGCTAGACGAAGTTATTTGGACACATGTTCCTTCTACTCCTTATTCAGACGGTACTTAGAGGCTTTTAGATTCATTATGTAGATTTAGTTCAGATTTGATTTAGTTTTCAGTTGTTTTGGGTATCTTTCACCCACTTGGATATTGTGTCTTGATAGATCTTTGTTTAGTTGAACCTTATGGCCTACATGTTTATGTTTTCTGAATTATTACATTATATATGTAGTGTACAGGTACAAATATCAGTCATGGGTTAGCTTGAGGTCCTCAGGGTTATGAGCACCGTGTAGCATTCCGATTCAGAAAAATGGGGCATTACAGACATGGTATTAGAGCCTAAGGTTCAATAGAGTCCTAGGAAGTCTGAAAGCCGCATCTAGTAGAGTCTTGTACATGTGTATGTTGCGCACCACATTTATGTACAGGAGGCTATGAGATGTTTTAGGAAAAATTCCCTTTCTTCAGTGTTCATGTCGTGCTAGTAAACATAATTTCAAGTCAGTCTCTCTGTCTAATCCATTCTTCTCTTGTTTCAAAAACATGCCTTCAAAGAGAAGAGATCAGCCAGCTTCTCAGATCGAAGATCCTTTAGGTGAACATATTTCTTTTGCAGAGTTCAGTATCGCATTTACCGCTCTTGCTCAGTCTGTAGCTGCCCAAAATAAATAACCAACAGTCATTCCGGCTAACCAAGTGGCTAATTCAGCAACAGCTAGGATTCGAAACTTCACCCAAATAAACCCTCCATCTTTCTTTGGATCTAAGCCAGATGAGGATCCTTAGGAATTCGTTGACCAAGTCCAGAAAGTCATTGATATTATGGGAGTCAATTCTCCTCAGAGTGTCGAGCTAGCTGTATACCAATTCTAGGATGTCGCTTACACTTGGTACAATCAGTGGTTAGCAGAAAGGTTAGAGGGTGCAGGTTCTGTTGAGTGGGTATAATTCGTCACGGCTTTCTTAGACAAATTCTTTCCCCAAGATCTAAGAGAGGCCAAATTTCTTGAGTTCATCAATATCAGGCAAGGAAATATGACAGTTGGAGTGTATTCTTTTAGATTTACTCAGCTAGCTAGATACGCCCCTCATGTAGTTGCAGACAATAGGGATAAGATGAGAAAGTTCATGTCAGGAATGAATGACAGCGTGGTAAATAAGTGTAGGTCTACGATGCTGAACAGTGATATGAATTGAGCCCAGCTCATGACCCATGCTCAACAGATAAAGGAGAAGAAGGTTAAGACTAAGGAGAGGTAGAAAAAGAGAGAAAAAGTAGGCAGTTTTAGTTTTGCTCAGCCCAAATTAGAGGAAGAAAATCGTTCGCATTTTCGTCCAAAGTCTATAGTTCTAGCCCCTTCCTCTGCTAGTGCCCCAATGCTAAAGTTTAGGGAGGGCAACAGAGATAGAGCACCAAGCTCTAAATCTCAGAGTAGTGTTAGTAGTGCCCGCACTTATCCTTAGTGTCAGACCTGCGGTAAACACCATCAGGGTGTGTGTAGAGAGGGTCAAGGCATTTGTTTTAGTTATGGCAAGCCAGGCCACAGAATTAGGAACTGTCCTAAGCCAGGCCCTCAGGGTCAGCAGAATCCTTCCATAGCTTAGTCCGATCGCCCGAACCAGCAGGGTGCCACTTTCAGTGCTACTAGTAGGCATTGCCTAAATAGACTCTATGCTCTTTAGACTCAACAGGATCAGAAAAATTCTGCTGATGTCATTACTGGTACATTACAGATTTTCCATGTTCATGTTTATGCTTTGCTAGACCCAGGTGCATCCTTGTCTTTCCTCACTCCATATATAGTAGGTTATTTTGGAATCAATCTCAAAATTTTAGCAGAGCCCTTTTCAGTCTCTACCCCAGTGGGTAAAACCATTATAGCTCGACCGGTATACAGGAACTGCCCGATTATGATATTTCAGAAATCCACATCAGCAGATTTAATTGAGTTAGAGATAACTGATTTTGATGTCATTCTCGGCATGGATTGGATTCATTCCTGCTATGCCATAGGTGACTGCATAAATAGGATAGTTCAGTTTCAATTCCCGAATAAGCCCGTCCTAGTGTGGAAGGGTAGCACCTCATCTTTCAGGGGTCAGCTTATTTCCTACCTTTGGGTAAGTAAAATTATTTCTAAGGGGTGTATGTATCATCTCGTGCATTTAAGAATTCTAGTTATAAATCTCCCAGTCTCGAATCAGTTCCAGTGGTTAATGAATATTTAGATGTCTTTCTCGAAGATCTTCCAGGCATTCCTCCTGAAAGGGAAATAGACTTTTGCATAGACCTTCTCCTAGATACTCAGCCTATTTCTATTCTGCCATACAGAATGGCACAAGCAGAACTAAAGGAACTGAAAGATCAGTTGAAGGATCTCTTAGATAAGGGATTTATCAGGCCCAGTGTATCCCCATGGGGTACTCCAGTCTTGTTCGTGCGTAAGAAAGATGGTTCTCTCTGAATGTGTATTGATTATCGTCATCTCAACAAAGTCACGGTCAAGAATAGGTATCCGATGCATTGGATAGATGACTTGTTTGACCAACTTCAGGGTACCAGTTATTTCTCCAAGATATACCTCAGATCAGGTTATCATCATCCCAGAGTTAGAGAATATGACATTTCGAAGACAACTTTTAATACTCGATATGGTCACTTTGAATTTCTAGTCATGTCCTTTGGTCTTACCAATGCCCCTGCACCTTTTATGGACTTGATGAACCGGGTTTTCAAGCAGTACTTTGACATATTCATCATAGTCTTCATAGATGATATTCTGGTCGATTCTTGCACAGAATATGATCATTCAGACCATCTCATAATTGTTCTTAAGACTCTCAGGGATCACCAGTTGTTCACCAAGTTCAGTAAGTGCGAATTTTGGCTAAGATTAGTAGCATTCCTTGGCCACATTATTTTGGATGATGGCATTAGAGTAGATCCTAGGAAAACTGAAGTGGTAAGGAACTGGTATCGCCCTATCTCTACATCAGATATCAGGAGTTTCTTGGGTTTGGCTAGCTATTACCGATGGTTTATCAAGGGATTTTCTTCTATAACATCTCCTATGTCCAGATTGACTCAGAAGAAGGTCATGTTTCAGTGGTCAGAACTTCCGAGAAGAGTTTTAGGAGTTGAAGACTCAACTCACCTCAGCTTCAGTTTTAGCACTTCCCGATGGTTCCAATGGATTCGTAGTATATTGTGATGCATCTTGAGTAGGTTTAGGTTGTGTCCTCATGCAATATGGTAGATTCATAGCCTATTCCTCTAGACAGTTAAAGACACATGAGAAGAATTATCCTACTTATGACCTTGAGTTAGACATAGTTAGCTTTACCTTACAGATTTTGAGGCATTATCTATACGGTGTTTATGTAGACATCTTCACAGATCATAAGAGCCTTTAGTATGTCTTTTCCTAGAAATATCTCAATCTTTGTTAGAGAAGGTGGTTAGATCTCCTAAAAGATTATGACATGAGTGTCTTTTATCATCCTAGCAAGGCCAATGTAGTGGCCGACGCACTCAGTAGACTATCCATGGGTAGTGTTTCCTATGGTTAGGATATTAAGAAGAAATTAGCTCAGGAGATTCATCATCTAACTAGGCTAGGCATTCACTTAGTCGATTCTTCAGAGGGTGGTGTATTTATTCAGAGTAGTTCATAGTCATCTCTAGTTTCCGAGGTGAAAGAGAAGCAAGACAGGGATCCTAACCTTGTCAAGAAAAAATAGTCAGTTCAGAGTTAGGAAGTAGAGGTTTTCTCCTAAGGGGGAGATAGTGTTCTTCATTGTCAGGGTCATCTGTGTGTTCCCGATGTAGATGACTTGAGACAGCGAATTCTCGCAGAAGTGCATGGTGCGCAATACTCTATTCTTCCAGGGGCCACTAAGATGTACCGTGACTTGTGGGAGATCAATTGGTGGAGTGGGATGAAGAAGGACATTACAGAGTTTGTGGTTAAGTGCTCTACATGTATGCAGGTTAAGATAGAGCATAAAAAACCTTGTGGTTCTATGCAGGAGTTCACTATTCCTACTTGGAAGTGGGTAGAAGTGAACATGGACTTCGTGATGGGTTTCCCTAGAACACGTCATCAGCATGATTCAGTTTGGGTCATTATAGACAGAATGACCAAGTCAGCTTATTTTCTTCCAGTTCGTACCTCTTACTCAGTCGAGGATTATGCCAAACTCTATATCAGGGAGTTGTTCAGATTACACAGTGTTCCACAATGTATCATCTCATACAGAGGTACCCAGTTTACCTCTCACTTCTGGAAAGTGTTCCAAAATGGTCTTGGTACCTAAGTTCATCTCAATACAACGTTTCATGCTCAGATAGATGGTAAAGAAGAAAGGACCATTTAGACTCTAGAAGATATTCTAAGGGCGTGTGCAGTTGATTTCAAGGGAAGCTGGGATGACCACTTGCCTTTGACTGAGTTCGTATACAACAACATCTATCACTCTAGTATTCAGATGGCTCCATTCCAAGCTCTCTATGGTAGGAGATTTAGGTCTCCAAATGCTTGGTTCAGAGTTAGTAATACCACATTCATAGGGCCTAATTTAGTATTCGATGCCTTAGAGAAAGTTTAGTTGATCAGAGAAAGACTCCAGGCTGTTCAAAGCCGACAGAAGTCTTATGCGGATATTCATAGAAAGGATCTCGAATTCGAGGTCGATGAATATTTCTATATCAAGATCTCTCCCATGAAGGGAGTGAAAAGATTCAGCAAGAAGGGAAATCTCAGTCCTCGATATGTCAGTCCCTTCAGGATTCTCAGTTGCTTCGGCAAGGTATCATATGAGCTCGAATTGCCTTCAGATCTAGACTCGGTCCATCCAGTCTTCCATGTCTCTCTGCTCAAGAAATGCATAGGTGACGCAGGAGTTGTAGTCCCTATTCAGAGCATTGACATTCAGAATAGCCTCTCTTATGAAGAGATTCCAATTAAAATCCTCGACTATCAGACTCGTAGGCTGAGGAACAAAGAAGTCCCTCTAGTCAAGGTTTTTTGGTGGAATCATCAGTAGTGAGAGCTACTTGGGAAGCAGAAGCAGACATGCGAACCAAGTACCCTTATCGTTTTTCTGCTAATTCAGACTTAGCTTGAGGTAACCATTTTCCTTAAGTGTATTCAGTTACATGTTGAAAATTCTAGTATAAAATTGGTAGCAAGTATCAGTGCATAGCTTATCATGCATTCATGAGTTCAGCTTATCATTCATGCATCAGATACACATGTTTAGTTGGGCTATATTCAGTTTAGAATTCCATTCAATCCTAAAATCATGTGCTATTTGAGCATGACCAGTGTATGCATCGTTTTATCTTTTATCCCCTCTTAAGCAGTCATCATTCGAGGATGAATATTCAAAAGGGGGAGATATTGTAATAACCCGTAAAGTCCAAACCAATATTTGAGACATATACCAAGATCATGAATAGTACATCACATTTATTTTATAGTTTTATGAGTAAGTTATATGTATATTAAGGCTTCAAATAACTCCCAGCTATCAAACGAATCAAAACATTCCTTACCGATTGAATTCTTAAGAAGGATATTGGTATAGTCAACTTAAAATGAGAATATCTCTCATTATACTTGGAATTTTTGAGATGATGACCTATAAATAGATAGATAACTAAATTATCTTTCCAACGATACCAATTTCTGCTAAATCCTATATCGGAGCAAAGAGTTATTCGTATTTTACTCCAGCATGTTAGGCTGGAAACAGTGTGACGACATTCGTGGTAGCTTACCACATTTGGGATGCCCTACCACGAAGGTCGTTAGCCTTAGTCACAAACTAGCTACTAAGTGATTACATTCGTGGTAGCTTACAACATTTGTGATGCCCTATCACACAATTCGTCAGCCTTAGGCAGAAACCAACTCCTAAGTGACGACATTCGTGGTAGCTTACCACATTTGTGATGCCCTACCACCAAGGTCGTCAGACTTAGGAAGAAACCATCAATTCCAGCTCCTGTGTGACGACATTTTTGACGGCTTGTCACAAATGTCACCAGCTATGATTTTCAGCAACTGAGAATTTATTTCATAAGGGTATATTGGTCATTTTCTTCACCTTCCATGACTTATAACCCTAAAGAGGCATAATTTTTCCCATTTTTCTCCAGTTAAGCATCTTAAAAACCCTCTCTTAAACCCTCAACCACAAGATTAGGGTCTTCTCTCAAGATCATCTCCTCAAGAGCAAGCCTAAGGAATTCTTCAATAACCTTCAGAAACATTAGATCTCTTTCAAGATTCAATCACTAAGGTATGCGTAGTGTTCATCTATGGATCCAATCCTTTAATAGAGCTCAAGAACCATATTTTAAATATTATTTTGTAAAATTTTTGTGCTGATATGAGTATGTACATGTTGATGATTATTGTTCAAGTTTCAATATGGCGTCTAAAGGTGTTCTCATGGAATATATATGTTTGTTAATTGAAAACCTTGAACTTTAGGTGTTTTAATATGGTGCAAGTATGAAACCCACCTATGCATTAAAGAATACATGCAAGGTGTTTGATAAAATGCTTAGGATGCTAGAAATTCATGTTTGTATGGTTCTATGATGTTTAAATGACAAGTTCTTGTTAGCTATATACTTCAATATGAATTCCATGCTTTTCATGTGTTGCTATTGTGGCGGTATGAAGCATTCCCTACAATGTTTAAGATGTTGAATAACTATATGAAATTTGATATCCCATACTTATGATATTATGAATTGTGGACTCAAATGTTATGATCAAGTCATGTCATGTGTGTCAGTTTCCTTCTATCGAGTCCTGGGGGTATTCGTACCCGAAAAACATAGCTGTGTGCCTAGATCCATGTCATGTTGTCACGATAATCTCAGTCAAGCTATAATTTATAGAACTTAGTTAGTCATGTGACTCAGGAAAACTCAGAAATCTCATGATCTTAGTTAACTCTCAGATAATAGTACTACTCCGCCAGTCAATGGAATTTAGTAAGATCCAGTTACGTACAGTTAGTTAAATTATGTTTAGTATTTTTAGATGGGAGTAGGAGTTAGCAACGAATAAACCCAAGGATGGGAACTAACCTGTATATGAGGGTGTGATTCTTAGCAGTCATCCTTGCGTTCCAGAACTATGTAGCCATCATAGGTTTAGACATCGTTGCATGTTATAAGAGGGTAGATGAGGTATCCTAACCTGTTATATGAGGTTTCCCACCATTCTCACTGGAGTTACATGTTATATGAGGGTTGCTCACATGTTGTCTTTACCAGTGGCGCGGTATTTACACCTTTCTAGTCAGGGCAGAGATTGGACCCCATCTTAGCCATAATGGCATATATCGGGCATGTTGGTTAAACGACTACCTCCCACAGTTTCAGACTCAGTCTCAGTAAAAGAACTGAGATAGTTCTTTAGATATTAGTATACTAGGCCTGTCAGATACAGTCAAATTCAGTTGTAGTGAGAAACTCAGTTAGTTCCATCAGATTTAAGACTGTCAGATACAGCCACCCATGTTATCAGCATTACAGTTTTAGCCATGTGAGTTATCAGTAAACCATATATTAGCGTACAGATCTAGCTATCATGTACTCATGATCTTAGTTACTATATATGTTACACTCTCACATTCATATCAGTAAGTTAGTTAGCATTGTTCCTGCATGTAAACCCTTTTGCAGTAGCATGCCTCACTCGTATACTCAGCACTCCAGTTGTACTAACGCATTTGTGCTATGGTGATTTATTTCATGTTACACCATAGGTTTAGAGATACGAGCTCCAAATCAGAAGTAGAATCCATCCACAGAGCTGCTATGAGTCCTCACCCATTCGAGGGCGATATTATTTTATTTTATTTATTATTTCAGCTTAGTTTTGCTAGACGGAGTTAGTTGGAGACATGTTCCTTTAACTCCTTATTCAGACAGTACTTAGAGGCTTTCATATTAAGTATTCAAATTTAGTTCAGATTTGATTCAGTTTTTAGTTGTTTTGGGTATCTTTTACCCACGTGGAATTATGTCTTGACATATCTTTATTTAGTTGAACCTTATGTACTACATGTTAATGTTTTCCGCATTATTATGTTATATATGCAGTGTATAGGTACAGATATCAGTCATGGGTTAGATTATGGTCCCTCGAGGTCATGATCACGGTGTAGCATTCTGATTCAGAAAATCGGGGCATTACAAACTTGGTATCAGATCCTAAGGTTCAATAGAGTCCTAGGAAGTCTAAAAGCCGCATCTAAAAGCCGATCACCTGCGTGGTGACCTCCAACTGGTGAAGCATGACATGCTTCCAGTATACACAATACATCCACTTCTGGCACACATCTCTGTATATTATTGTTAGCACATTGCCAAAAAAGATACGACTCATCCCAGAAGTATTGTGTCACATCATGGAGGAATTTCTTCCTTTAATGGAAAGAAAGATTTTCTAGAATAACTTCACTTACAACATAGTTTGTAAAATCAGCGTACCAATTCATTTTCTCCATAGCAACAAACAAGTTCTCTTCATTAGGAAATGCATCATCTATCTCCATTTCATCACTAATAACTTGCTTACCTTCCATCCTAGACAAATGATCCGTAACTTGGTTTTGTCAACCCTTCCTATCTTTGACTTCAAAGTCAAATTCTCTGAGTAGAAACACCCATCTAATCAACCTTGGTTTTGTATCCTTTTTAGTCATCAAATATCTCAAAGCTGTGCGGTCAGTGTGGACTACCACATTGGTCTCTAGCAGATAAGCCCTGAATTTCTCAAAAGCATAAAGTATAATAAGGAGTTCCTGTTCGGTGATGGTGTAGTTATTTTGAGCTCCATTCAGTGCTTTGATTGCAAAATAAATTGGATGAAACAATTTGTCCTTCTTTTGTCCTAACAAAGCACCAAGGGCAACACCGCTTGCATCACACATGATCTCGAATGGTTTTGACCAGTCTGGTGCAATAATGATAGGGGCCTCTACCAGATTCTTTGTAAGGAATTCAAATACCTTCAAGCAATCATCATCAAAGGATAACTTAACTTCTTTTCCAAAAGTTTGCAAAGTAGATTTGCAACCTTCGAGAATCCCTTATAAACCTCCAGTAAAAGCCAGCATGTCCAAGGAAACTACGCACTCTTTTAACTAAAATGGGAGGTGGTAGGTTCTCAATAATCTCTACCTTGGCTTGATCTACCTCTATCCCTTTCATTGAAATTTTGTGCCTGAGAACAATACCCTCTTTCACCATAAAGTGGCATTTCTCCCAAGCACAAAATTGAATTCCATACATCGTTGCAAGGCTATACTCAGGTTCACCAACACATAACTCAAATGAATCTCCTACCACCAAAAAATCATCCATAAACACTTCCAAGGTGTCTTCAACCATATCTAAGAAAATAGACATCATACACCGTTGAAAGGTGGTAGGTGCATTACATAACCCAAACGGCATCCGCTTGAATGCAAACGTTCTATACGGGCATGTAAATATTGTCTTCTCCTAATATTTAGAAGCAATACAAATATGATTATACCGAGAATAACCATCCAAGAAGCAATACCACCCCCTTTCTGCTAATCGATCAAGCATTTGATCCATAAAGGGCATCGGGAATTGGTCTTTCAAAGTCCATAAATTTAGTTTACGGTAGTCCATGCACACTCTCCCACGGTCACAGGCTTGAGTGGAATAAAATCATTCTTTTCATTTGGAACAATAGTCATTCCCCCTTTCTTGGGCACGTATTGAACTGGGCTAACCCATTTACTGTCAGAAATAGGATAAACTACTCTTGCATCCAACTATTTAATAATTTTCTTCTTAACCACTTCTTGCATTGGTGGGTTAAGATGATGTTGGCGTTTGATGGTTGGAGTGCATTCCTCCTCAAGCTATATATTATGAGTGCAGATACCAGGGGGAATGCCAATAATATCTGCAATAGTCCAGCCTATTACCCTTTTATACCTTTGAAGTACCGAAATAAGTGGTTTCACCTTTTGCTTTCCCAAATTAGCTACAATAATAATGTGTAATGTGTTTTCGCTGCCCAAAAACATGTACCTTAAATGCCCTGGTAGTTTTTTCAATTCCAACACCAGTGGCTCTTAGATAGATGGCTTAGTAGGTGGTGTTGGTCAATTATCAAGATCAAGATCTAGCTTCTTAGGAGCATAAGAGTATGAACCTATTCCTGACAACATACAAAAAACCTATTCCTGACAACGTACAAACAACCTTTTCATACTCCTCAATGCCTTCATGATCAAAATTCATTAGTACTATAGCTAAAGGTTTGATAGTAGGTTTCTCCTCTATTGGGACCTCCTGCTCATCCTCATAATTTACATCAATAATTGAGAAGAAACTTATTTATTTATTCTGCTTCATGGATTTACACATATCAAATTGTACCACGTTATCATTCAACCTGAATAAGAGCTCATTAGCTCGCAAATCAATTAGCATACTTCAGTTGCGAGGATAGGTCGACCCAAGATTATAGGCACCTCAAAGTCTACCTCACAATCCATAATGATGAAATCTGTGGGAAATATGAAGCTTGACACTTTCACCAACACATCTTACAAAATACCAATAGGTCATTTTACCAACTTGTTCGCCATTATAAGTCACATATTGGTGGGTGTGGGATTGTCTAAACCTAGCTTTTTATAGATAGCTAGCGGCATCAGATTGATGCTTGTTACTAGATAACATAAGGCCTTATCAAATTCCAAAGACCCAATAGTACAAGTAATAGTGAATTCTCCTGGTTCTGCTATCTTTTACACCAAGGACCCTATAGAAATAATACTATAATGATGGATGTTATCCATTGGTTCGTAGCTCACCGCTCTTTTCTTAGTCATAATATCCTCCATAAATTTAGCATATCTTTGCATTTGGTCAAGTGCCTCGACCGAAGGAACATTCACTGTTAGCTTCTTTAGCATTTCCATGAAATTACTAAACTTTGTATCATCAAAATTCTTTTTCAATCTCTCTGAAAAGGGAGGTGGTAGTATTGGGAGAGTCTTCACCACTACTTCATTTTTCTTCTCTTTTCCTTGTTCCACCTCATCAACCTATTGATGATTGGAAGGGATATCAATGCCATCCAGCTTCTTAGACTCCACTGGATTACCTTTTTCAAGTTTAACATCTTCTTTGATCACCTCATCATTAACAGCTTTGCCCAAAGAAGGGCCTGATCAAACCTTACCACTCTGTGTGGTATTAGCCATGCATGAACTATCATTGCGAGGGTTCTAAATTGTATCACTTGGCAGCGTTCCACTTTTTCTCTGATTTAATGGTGCAAAAAGTTGGCTCATTTGCTGTTCTAACTATTTGATCAAAGTGGAGTGCAGTTTACCAGCTGACTCATAGAAGGCAAATTGGCCTTTATGGTTGTCACCCCAGAGTTGGTAGCCTCAACTCCCTTTAACAATTTCTCTATTATGTCCTCCATGGATATCTTACCAGATCTAGTTGCCACATTATCTCTACTTCTGGGAGGTACATACAACCTACTTCTATCATTCTTGCTCTTCCAGTTTCCTTGATCCCAATCCTTATATCCATCCTTATCATAATAATTTCGACCTTTATTTCCTAGGCTATTGCGTCGGAAACCCCCTGGTTATTCAAATAATTGACTTCTTCTTTTGAATCAGAATCATCTTTACCTTGTGATGCAGCAACTTACACTCTTTTAGTCTTTGTAGATAATAAGTGCTCGGTCAATAAATCTATTTGCGTCTTCAAGTATTCCATGTCTTGATCAAATTCTTTCTTTTTTTTTCATTGTTCTGCAGTCATGTCAATAGGTATAGTAGGGCTTGCTACCATAAAATCCCTGGTATGCCAAGATCTACTTTGTTTGGTCATCCGATCAAGCATCTCTGAGGCCTCTTGAAGAGTAAGATCCACGAATGATCCCTTTGAAGAATTATCAGTAACTGGCTTCATAATAGAGTTCAATGCCTGATAAAGAGTCTTCATCAGGTGAATATCTGTCATGTTATGGTTCACGCACTGCATCTGCTTCTTTTTGAACCTGTCCCATATCTCGTAGAGAGCTTCAGTTGGGAGCTATCTAAAGTTACTGATCTCATCCCTCGATTGTACCCTCTTGGAAGGTGGAAAGAACCTTTCTAGGAAAGCCTCTTTTAACTGCCTCCAGTTGGTTATTGAATTGGGCGTCAGCTTATTAAGCCACATTGTTGCCTCCTCAGATAGAGACATTGGAAATAAATACAGGCAAATGATATTCTGTCCTATTCTCAGGTTATTGAAAGACTTGTAAATAGTGATAAAGTTCACTAAATGCATATTGGGATCATCTCCTAGGAGTCCACCAAACAACCCCTTCAGGTTAAGGAGTTGAATCATTATACTAGTAATGTTGAACTTCGATCCTGGTGCTAGAGGTAGGCAAATAATAGCTCTAGTAGCACCAGCTCTGTACATTCCATCATCATCCTCATTAGGATCAAATTACACAGCTTGGCGATCAAGTTTCTCCCTAAAAGGATGATTTCTATTTATATTTCTGTTCACTGGTGTAGCTACCTCCTCTGCACGGTTTTAGTTAATAGGATTCAACAATTTCTCATCTCCCAAGTTATTATCATCTGGATTTGGATAATAGCCTTGTTGACCGTCATTCTGCAGATTAACCTGAGCTTTAGCTAAGGCGGCTAGCCTTTCAGCTTCCTATGGGTCTGCCATTCTGCCGATCAGTTAGGGTTCAGGATTGAAAGGTAATAATGGTTCTCCTAAACTTTTAGTACTTAACCTAAATAACCCTAAACCTATAACAAATAAAAAAAACAAGCAAACATAAAATTAGGAAACCTGACTAACAGTCAATCAGCACTCATAAACTGAATTGAAGACCATATTCCCCAACAATGGCGCCAAAATTTGATATGCCTAAATTACACCTCTCTTACGAAAGAGCAAGCGATCGTTGTTAAATATATAACCCAACTAGGTTGGAGTCAAATCCTACAGGGAATATGGTGTTAATTTAAGTTATTCATAAGTCAATCAACTGATAGTTAGTAGTTTCCTGTAAATGAGGGGTTTTTTAAGATTTAACAGGTAATTATTTCTCACTTTGAATTTATCACTTATTACTAGTATTTTAGTATTTCAAATCAATGTTATGGAAGAAACAAAAATTGTGTTCACTATGGGTGTTGGTGCTTGACATGTACAAGTAAATATGCAAGATTCTCATTACAAATAGGAACAACAGATCATCAGTATTGAAGCAATGCCTAAATGTCTCTTGACCTATTCAGGTATTCAATTGCCTAATCCTTTAAAACTTAGGGAATTTAATAATTAACTAGATTTTATCTCAGGTTAATCAACCTTGTTACAACATTGATTATTAGATAGAAGTTTAATACTTCCAAGTCCCTGTATATAATCCACTTCCCACTAGATTTGATTTCTTATTTCAAGCAAATCACTAGTTAGGTATAATCTACCATTTGCTACCAATTGATAACATGTACAGTAGAGGAATTATCAAGAAGTTCCTAAATGTTTACAAATCTTGATCCACTAGTTACTTTACAAGACCAAACCCAGAGATCCCATATTTTGGGTTAAGGAAATTTGCTATTCATGATGAAAAAGCAACAGTACAAATTTCATTCATAATCTAATGATGATAACTTACATAATAATGATTAGCAATAGTTGTTTCTCCTTCACAATCACAGTATAAATCCCAAGAGAAATATATAAAAATATAATAATAATCTCCCAAAATAATTGTAGTGACTTAGCCCAAAAACTAGTGAGAAAATGAATTAATGTCATGAAATTCAAGATGCCCTAGAAAACCTTCAACATTGCCTTAAATACTTAGCCTAATTTTGGAAGCAAATCACAGCATACAACTTTTTCTTGCACAGGTGACGACAATATGTGATGACTTATCAGGGGGTTGATGGCTTATCAGACATTTCGTCAACTCTTCTTTATGTTGGATATGTTACTATCTTTAGCTGATGACGACTCTGATGGCTTATCGAAGATCTGACCACTTATCACGAAATGTTGTCACTTCTTTAACTCAGCTTCTGAACACTGCCTAAGGCTGACGGTAATCCTAATGACTTATCATAAAATTGATAGCTTATCAACAGATGTCGTCACTTTCAAAATCTAACTCCCATACACTGCCTAAGGCTGACGATGACTTTAGCAACTTATCACAGAGCTGACAACTTATCAGATAAGTCATCTACTATACTTTGATGTCTATTTTCTCCCATTTTATCTTTATTGACTTTATTGTCATTGGTTTTTGTGCATCTCAACTTTATTGTAATATCAAAGAGAAACAAATCAAACATGACAAAAATTGCTTAAGAATTTACAATTATTCTGGGTTAAAAGCCTTAAATGTACTAGCATCAACCTCGCACATCACCTGTTACTCAACCCATCTCCATTTCCAATATCGTATGGCTCCGGCTGATCGTTAAGAGTTGAAGGAATGACTTAAATACCTCTTAGATAATGGTTTCATAAGGCCTAGTGCTTCTCCATGGGGCGCTCCAGTGCTATTCATTTATAAGAAAGATTGCTCTTTCTGAATTGTATCGACTACTGTCAGTTGAATAAAGTCACAATCAAGAACAAATATTCTCTTCCTAGGATTGATAACTTCTTTGACCAGCTTCAAGGTGAAATTTATTATATCTAAGATATACCTCAGATACAACTATTATCATCTTAGAGTAAGAGAGAGTGATATTCCTAAAATAGCCTTCAGAACCCATAATGGTTAATTTGAATTTCTAGTCATGTGCTTCAAGCTAACGAATGCCCCAACAACCTTCATGGACTTTATGGACAGAGTTTTTAGGAAGTACTAGGACATGCTCATCATATTCTTCATCTATGACATCCTTGTCTATTCCTGTAGTAAGAATGACCAAGCATACCATCTCATGATTGTGTTGCAAACTCTCAAAGATCATCAGTTGTTTGCCTAATTTAGTAAGTGTGAATTTTGGCTAAGGTTAGTAGCTTTCCTTTGCCATATTATTTATGGTGATAGAATAAGAGTTGATTGTCAAAAGTCTGAAGCAATGAGAAACTAGCCTAAACCCATCTCTCCATCAGACATCAGGAGTTTCTTGGGTTTGGCAGGCTATTACCGACAGTTTTTTGATGGGTTTTCATCTATTGCATCCCTCATGTCTAGATTGACTCAAAAAAAAGTTATGTTTTTGTGGCCAGATTCTTATGAGAAGAGTTTTCAGGAGTTAAAGAGTCGACTCACTTTGGCCCCTATTTTGATGTTACCAGATGGTTTAGATGGCTTTGTTGTTTACTGTGATGCTTCTATATTTTGTTTGGATTGTGTGTTGATTCAGAGTGATAACGCCGTAGCCTATGCCTCTAGACAACTTAAACCTTATGACAAGAACTATCCTACCCATGATCTTGAATTATCAGCTATTGCATTTACCTTGAAAATTTTGAGGCATTATCTTTATGGGGTGCAGGTTGATGTGTTCTGGGAACAAAAAAACTTTCAGTATGTGTTCTCACAAAAAGATTTAAATCTTTCTCAGATAAGGTGGTTAGAGTTGCTAAAAGCTTATGATATGAGTATTTTGTATCACTCATCCAAGGCCAATGTACTGGTAGACAGCCTTAGTAGACTGTCTATAGGTAGTATTGCTCATGTTGAGAATGATAAAAAGAAGTTAGTTGTCTAGATTAGGTGTTCTGTTAGTTTATTCAAATTAAGGTAGTGTATGGGTTCAAAATAGTTTGGATTCTTCATTGGTTGCTGAATTGAAGGAAAAACATGATAAGGACTCTAGTTTGTTTAAGTTGAAGGTATTAGTTAGAGATAAAAAAGTAGAAGTTTTCTCCTAGGGGGAGATTGTGTGTTGTACTATCAGGGTAGACTATGTGTGCCTTGTGTTAATGGTTTGAGGCAGTGGATTTTGGCAAAAGAACATGGTGCATGTTACTCTATTTACCCAGGAGCTACCAAGATGTATTGTGATTTACGAGAAATCTATTGGTAGAGTGGCATGCAGAAAGATATTGCCAAGTTTGTAGCCAGGTGTACTAATTGTCAATAGATTAAGGTTGAGCACCAAAATCCTGGTGGCACCTTACAGGAGGTTAGTATTCCCACTTGGAAGTGGGAAGAGGTGAACATGGACTTTGTGACAGGGTTACCCTATCGCGTCATCAACATAATTTGATTTGGGTTACTGTTCATAGAATGACCAACTCATCCCATTTCCCACTATTCCGTACTTCATATTAAGCTAAAGACTATACTAATCTTTATAGTAGAGAGTTGGTAATATTGTATGGAAATCCTATGTCCATCATTTCAGATAGGGGACCTCAGTTTACCTCACACTTTTGGAAAGCCTTTTAGAAGCGTCTTGGTACCCAAGTTAATCTTAGTATTGCTTTTTATCCTTAGATAGATGGTCAGGAAAGAGGACCATGCAGACCCTAGAGGACATGTTGAGAGCATGTGTTATTGACTTTAAGGGTAGTTGGGATGATCACTTGTCGTTGATCAAGTTCGTCTATAATAACAATTATCATTCCAATTTTCAGATGGATTTATTTGAGGCTCTTTATGGGAGAAGGTATAGATCACTTATTTGTTGTTTTAAGATAGGTTAGGCTGGGTTGATAGGGCCAAATGTGGTGTTTGAAGCTATAGAAAAAGTTCAATTGATTCGAGAGAGGCTTAAGATAACTCAGAGTCGTTAGAAATCATATGTAGATATAAGGAGAAGGGATCTTGAGTTTGAGGTTGAGGTTGGTGACTTAGATTATTTGAAGAGTTTGCCCATGAAGGAGGTGAAGAGATTTGGCAAAAAGGGGAAGTTAGTCCCTGATATGTTGGCCCTTAAAGATTATTGAGTTGTATAGGGAAGGTAGAATATGAACTTTAGTTACCTACAGATTTTTCATCCGTTCATCTAGTGCTTCATGCCTCCTTATTGAAGAAATGTATTGGTGATCCAGCTATTATAGCTCCTTTGGAAAACGCTGAAATTTAGGATAGTGTTTCTTATGAAGAAATCTTAATTGAGAATCTTGATCACCAGATTCGTAGGCTAAGGAACAAAGAAGACCTCTTGGTTAAAGTTCTTTGACAGAATCAGTCCGTTGAGGGTGCCACGTAGGAAGTATAAGTAGATATTCAAGCCAAGTTTCCTCATCTCTTCTTTGCAAGTTCAGACTTAGCTTAAGGTAACAAATTTTCCTTTGATTATCTGTTTTCTATACTCAGTTTCAACCATATAATTATTTTTATGTCATAACATGCATTCACTAATTAGTTTAGTAATGTGATCATGTCTCCACTCATGCATATTTAGTATAAAGTCTCAGTCCCTTAGTATTCTTAGTTTAGCCAGTCTCATTTGAGAACAAATGTTTCCAAGGGGGAGATATTGTAAGACCCTGTAAGAGCTTAGCTCAATTCAACTCACTATTACATGTCAAAGGGGTCCAAGATTTCAAAAATTTCACTAAGTGTAAAGACTTAGTCATTTCCAAAGCCCCTTAAACTTTGATTATTTTATTTCTAACCTTTCTAACCTTAGAATATCGATTTTAATATTGATTAATTATCGGGGATGTCAAGTGTATATCTCAGGTAAGTTTTGTAATTTTCAGATAAGCGTAAGGGCATGTTTGGACTTCTAAAATAGTAGCTACATGCGTTAACCCAGCGGTGCCCGCTCCAGTCCGGTGCTGGGAGAGCTAACTGTGCCCTTTCCAATCCTGCACTCCGTAGCCCGCTCTATCGTGCCCATTGTTTTTCCAGCCTTTGGTTCCTTTTTTAAGGGCAATTGGGTATTTTCCCACCCAAATTTATCCATAACCCAAAATTAAAGCCCCAAAGGAGCATTATTTGCCCTATAACCCATAGTTTCTCTTAATGAAAGTAACCCTTTCTCAAGAACAAACCCTAGCTTTTTCAAAATTTAAGATCAAATTTGAAGAAAGCAACCAAGAACTTCTGCTAATTCATCAATTAAGGTATATGGGGTTAAGAACAAGGGCATCCTTTCACCCATATGCCCAAATTGCATGATTTTAAGATTTAATTCATTTGTTTTGAATTAGGGTTCATACAAAGTTTCTATATTCTTAAAGCATGTGATTTCTTGAGATTTAAAGTATTTAAAATATCAAAAATTTCTTATGTTTATAATTTTAACTTACATGATTTATATAATGAATGTGATTGCACTATCTTAACTTGTTATTGTTGAAGTATTTCAAGATTGTTATTGAGCATGGAGTTTTATGTTGAATTGACATGAGTTTAAGCAGGGGTTTTAAGCCTTAAGTTTGATTATTGAGACTACAAGAAGATTATGCATTAATGCTTTTAAGTATTCTTTAATAACCTTATATCAAGATTTTAAGCAAAAATTCATCTTTTGATCCTAAGCTAAGATAACAAATCCACATAATTCATACAGTTTATGATTTAAAGCAAAAAGAAGCACAACAAGTTGTCATTATAAACCCTTATGCTATTCTATGGTGGATTTCCTCAAGAGAGAGCATATAAGTAATATAAGTATAGTACTTAGCATCGAGTTGGGTATTAGCCCATATTACATTCCCCAAAAGTATGTGCCATCATAGGTTTAAGCTCCAATATGGGTTAAGTCAGTGATCACTCAAGCTTGGTTCTATTATAATGGCAAGGGTAGAACAACTGTACCAACGTGGATAAGAGATGCTGGACTTCATGATAGCTCACATGGTTTATGTTTGTTAGAACCTCCCAATAAAAAGAGTAAAAGTACATATTTTAAAACTAAGTGTTACGACTCACATGATTCACACAATATATTTTATTATTCATGATTTATGATTTTTTTTAGTTTTCAGTTATTCTGGCTCAAGGTGAGTCATTTACATTTGGCATGCATAATTTAAAAGTTTAAATGAATATTGAGTTAATGTTTTACTTATGCATTCACCCCTATATACTGAGTACATTCTAGAAGTACTGATCCACATATACATCTCTATGCTACATTGTCTTATAATGAAGGTCGTGGTGCTCAGTTCCAACAACATTATTGACTTCGAGCATCTCCTCCTACATCCCGATTTTGGTGAGTTCACATAGTTTGAGGACTCGTTCTTATTAGACTTTAATATTGATAAATTTCTTTAGTTATTTAGTTTTAGTTGAGTTCGAGTCAGCTGGGGCTTGATCTAGTGGCTCTCTAGTTAAAACTAGAGGCTTGTCAGACTCTTTTATATTTTGGATTCAAAATTTTGGGTTTTAAGATTTCGAGTTTAAGACTATCAATTATTACGTTAATTTAGTATTTCAAGATTTTATGTGATATCTTATCTTTATTATGGGTTCCAAAGTTATTAGAAGGCTAAAAGGGTTAGCTTGGGACTACTTATAGTCTTAAGCACTATGTAACATCTAGGGTGTATTTTTAGAGAGTTACAGGAGTAGCTTGTATTTGTGGCTTCCAGGTTTAAGGTCCCTCCTATACTGGTAGTTGTTCAGCTATTAGTTTCCTAACCCGCTATGTCTGTCGAGGAGTAGAAGATGTTGGGTAGACTTATAAAATTGGCTCCACCTTTTTTTGTACACCAGGCAAATATTCTTAGGAGTTATTGATTACTTCTGAGGATAGTCTTCCTAATTTGAGCCTAGTTGAGACTCATACTGTATATTACACTACTTTTCAGTTTGTGTTCGTAGGTGAATGTTTACACCTTAGTGCTATTATCTAGCCTTATTTAGCCTAGTTTTGAGGACTTCTTATGTGTGTGATGAGTTTATAAGAATATAATAGATCATCTTAGTGTAAAGTTACATGTTTATAATGTTTAAGGGGAGTTCAAAAAATCTTTTGGAAAGAAAATGACCACTTAAAGTTTAGATGAGAAAACTAGAATTACTAGCTTGAGCTATGTGTTGTTCTAGTTTATATTGTTGGATTCTATAGTGTTTAAGCACTAATTTGTGGTGTTTGATGATATAGGATGCCTTGTAAGATGTTAAAGTTCATAATCAATAGCAAAACAAGTTCTAACAATGATGGAAAATCACATACAAAATAAGGAGCTCAAAGCCAAATTGAGGGAGCAAGCTTGGACAAAATCCAAAAAATTTAAGCGCAAGGGTGTGAGACTCCTTGGATATTTGTGTTAAGGGCAAGCCATTCCCTTGGAAACAAACCAGAATTGGCAAATTCAAGTGAGCATCCACGATAAGGGAATTCCATACCCTTATCAAGCCAATTCAAGAGTGTGGCACACTTATGGTGTGAAATAGGGCTTTGGCTTACAACTATAAATAGAACACTCGAATATTTTTTCTAAACACCTTGGATGAATTTTTGGGCTTTTAATACCCTTGAGGATGTTTCACATAGTGTTTTTAACTATGTATTTAGTTTAATTTTTGATAATAAACATGAGTTCCTTAATTGTGATCTTTGTAATTCAAGAGTGGATGAAAGCCCTCATCCCAGGCTGAGGCCAACACCTTGAGCACTTAAGTTTGTTTCATTTAATTATCGTTATTGGTTGTTCATATATCCTTTTTTTACTATTCTATGGATTCACGACCCTTAGGATAAACTCATAATTCTATTATGAGCCTGAAAGGAGGAATGGTAGAATAGAACATATGATATATGGAATAGGATCATAGTCATTTAATGAATTGAAGTTATGATTTGCAGTTAGGGTAGTAATATACCTAAGTCTCCCTCTTTGGTTAATAAATTGGAAGAAATACAAATGTATTTAACTTAGTTCTTTCATCCCCACTCAATGATTTCTTTGTGAAGATAAGTTAGACAGTCGAGTAAAGGCTAAGAAGACAAAAGTCATGTCATCAACCTTGTAAACCAATACTAATATAATTAACTAAATTAATGAGATTATAAATCTATGAAGGATTTTTCATCTTTCCTGAACCCTGGGATTCTCCCTATTATTGTTCAAGTACTTTGCATTACCTCGTTGATTACTTTTACTTTTTCTTTTCAAATTACCAAACATTATTAGTTACTTTCACACTTGTTAAACTTTATAGTGAAACTAGATGTTTATAGTTGTTATAACATGTCCCTATGATATCGATACTTGGTTTTTGTAGGACACTTTACAATTTGGTTGATCACCTACACTTGCTTGTGCACTTGGGTGCAACAAGTTCCTGGCACCGTTGTTGGGGACTTATAAATTGGAACTTGTTTTACCCTGAGTTTTGCTATTAGTTTAAAATGTGTCAATAACTTGATCTTAGATTTTGAATTTTCACATTATCTTTGAAATGAATATAAGATGGCAAGGGAAAGGGAGTCGCTTGATCCACACCCCAAACCCGAGCAATGCTTGCACTAGCTAAGGAGAGAAGCAATACTTCTCTACTGGATACCTCAAATTCAACAAGTGGGAGTTGTTCCTACTCCTATGCCATAGGATTCCCTAGCCCAAAAGATAGTTCATGAAGTGGAAATCGCAGTCACAACTAATATTACCTCCTCCATCCGCAGACCTAGATCATGGAGGTAGATTCTCCCATAAACCAAACGTGGTGCAACTTTTGCGCAGTAGTGGGTAGTTCACTGATTTGTCGCATGAGGATCCACTGGTCCATTGGTAGAAGTTTTTGGAGATAAGTGGCATGTTCCTTTATATTGGAGTATCTACAGTCTATGTGAGGTTCACACTCTTCCCCTTCTTACTCTTTGGGAAAGCAAAATAAGTGGTTGAACACAGAGCCAACATGTTCAATCACAACATAGGATGATTTGGCAAGAGAATTCCTAATTCATTTCTTCCCATTAGGAAAAACTGAGAAGTTGCACTGTGAAATATTGATTTCTAAGAATAAGCTAGATAAGAACTTGTATAGTGCTTGGGTGAGGTTTAAATATCTTTACAGGGACTGTCCACATCACCAACAGTCTAATGAGGTATTGGGTCACACTTTTGTTAAAGTTGTAGCCAATAATACAAAGATTTTTCTAGATTCAGTTGCAGGTGGTCAAGCACTACAGACAACATATGATATTCTATAACATGTTAAACAAAATTGCCCAAGGTAATCCTAAATTTCATGGTGACATCTCTAGAGGTACAATGAAAATGCTTGCGGGCATGATTGAAGTTGATAGTGTCATAGCCTTAGCCTCCCAATTGTCAAATCTTTAGAACTACATCATGACATAGTTTAATAGATTAGGTGTAAATCAATCTCAGTCTCGGGTAAATGCTATTCAGCAGACCCCATTTTGGTATGAGAGTTTTGGAAATAGTAGTCACTCTACAGACTTGTGTGGAGCAAATTTGGAGTCTGTAAATTTTCTGGAAAATGGAAAAAATGGAACTTATGGAAATACCTACAACTGCAAGTGGAAGAGTCTGCCCAATTATTCATAGGGCAAAAATAATTAAGGATAAACTTTTAGCAGTTTCATCAACACACAGATAGGCCAGTAACATTAAGGAGATATGGTAGAAGATCCTAGTCAACCAAGAACAAATGATTGCTGAGATAAAAAACCAAAAACATACCTAGAAAGGATAGAGACACAGCTGGGGAAGCTAGCTTAGGCATAGAATGCCAGGACCCAAGGCTGTTCGCCTAGTGTTACATAGAATCCATAACAAATTATGTCAATCACCGTGAGGAGGTTTAGGTAGAGTTAGTCCTAAAATAAGTTGAGGAGAATAAAAATACAGTTAAAGATGCCAAAAACTTGGGGAAGTTTGAGTACCCAAAAGTAAAGTCTATTGAGCATGTAAGTGAAAGACCACCACCACCTTTCCTGCAAAGGCTAAAGAAGGCCGACGAGATGTATGTTTTAAGAAGTTCTTAGTCACATTTCAAGAATTTTACATTAATATTTCTTTGTTTTATGTTTTGCAGGGTATGCCTAGGTATGCTAAGTACTCAAAGGATGGGGGTGACAAACAAGATAAAGCTACAGGAGATTGAGATGATAACACTTACTTAGGAGTGCAATTCGGTGGTGATAAGAAATATATCTAAGAAGTTGAAGGACCTATGGAGTTTGACTCTCCCTATACAAATTGGTAATACTAATATGGTCCATACCTTGAGTTAGTTGGGTGCAAGGATAAACTTGATGCCCCTATCAATGTTCAATTATCTTAGTTTGGGGAAGTCGAGGCCATGTTATGTGGTCCTACAAATGACATTTAACACTAAAGTTCATCTTGAAGGGATTATTAAAGACGTGCTCATTAAGGTGGGTAAGTTCATTATTCTTTCTGACTTTATTTTTCTTAACTATTATGCAAATAACATGATGCTTATCATTTTTGGGCAATTATTCTTAGTTCTAGAAGGAGAACTGATTGATGTGAGAGAGGGAACTCTAAAAATGAAATTGGAAGATGAAGAGGTGGTATTCAAAGTATGCAAAACATTCAACCCACTTTTGCTTTATAAATATTTATACATGATCATATCCATAGAAGTGGATGAGAGAGTGGTGGAGTGCAATCCACCATTGACCTTTCCGAGTAGTCTCATATAGTTTCCAAAGCCACCAATTATGGTCAAAAAGGTAAAGCTAAAATAAGAGACTGAAAAGGCTATCATTGAAAAATATGCAGACCTTGGGAGTACACACTTAAATGGTCAAAAAAGTCTGAGAAGATAACCTCCGAGTATGAGGAAGAGGATGAAGGAATATGGTTGAGAGTAGTGATGTGGGTCATATCGTGATACTAAATAAGGTACTACTTGGGATGCAACCCATTTAAGGTAGGTAGTTTATTTTTATATTTTAGTTTTTCTTTTTCCTTGTTTTTGTTTTTGTTGAGTATAGATTAAAGAAAAGTCTGAGTATCGAAGACCTAAGATAAGGAGCATAGAAAAGACTGGGTATGTGGTCCACCAGATCATATTAATGATTGAAGATGCTACTTTCTAAGCCTAGAGGCGACAAGGAGTATATCTATCCTTAATTTTGAATTGTACTTTAGGGACAAAGTCTGTGTTTAAGTATGGGGTGGGGAATCTTTCCATGGTTTTCGGTGAAGTATTGCTATAGGATTTTCCTTTTTATTGTTTTGTTAGTTTTTCTTTTAGTTGTTTGTCAATTTATATGTAAATTTCATAAAAATAACAAAAAGATTTTCTCTTTATTGCCTTAGTTTTAGTTGTTGGTATCGGTCTAGTAGGGGCACACTTTACCCAACCCTTTGTTTTTAATTTTTTTTTAAAAAGGGGCACCCTTTGAACCCAGTATCATTTTTTATTTTTAGGAGTAAATTTTAAATTATTGTGTTATGAACAAGTGAGATGTTCTAGTTATATGGTTGGTGTTATTATATGATACAAGTGGTTATGTTTGTAGAAAGCGTGTTGATTGTGTGAATGTCACATTTGAGAGACCTTGTCTTATGTTTATGACAATTATGCAATGTTGGATTAATTATGTATTTGTCTATTACTTAGTTTACATTATATAATGATCCTACTCTAGTTTAGCATGTGCCATGTCTGATGTGAGGTTTTCTTATAGTCTTTGTGCATATTAATGTCTAGAACATACTGATGTGTGTGCAAAGCAAACTAAAGAATGTGGGTTTACGATATTATTTTAGCATTTCCTTATTAGCTATGTTTCACACCTTTTTTATCTACCCTTTTACATGATCTTTGTTAGCCCCATTTAGCCTTTAGCCTATATTCTTTGGTAGCCCCATGTGTAGCCTATTACCCATGTTTGATTGCTCATAATTTGATATAACACTCCTAAGCACTTTAGTGAAAAATTATTGGGGTTAAGGAGTAAGAAGAAGAAGAAGGAAAGAGGTTAAAGTGAAGCCATAATCATACTTGGTGATGCCCTTTCGAGTAAAGTATTATGCTTATAGGTGTAATAATATGAAGGTTGAGGGTTAATCATAAATTTTCTTTTATCGAAGGGAAGGTTGGGGTTCATACTCTTGCGATTCTCTTTTATCTCGGTTAATATAGTATTTTATAAATGTTCCATGCATTATAATAGTGCTTATTCTTAAGGTACATATTCTTTATTATCCTAGTTCTTTGGTTATGAATCTTGATATATGTTATGTTACCCATGATATTTACAATTTTGTGTATTTTGGTGGCCAATCCTTAGGACTCCTACTATGGTGTTTTGTGTTGATATGGATCTTTATTCATGACCGAGGTGGTTGCTCTGATGTGCTTCATAACTATGTGTCATGTCTCTCTTGGAGGTCACCCTTTGAGTGAAAGTATTAATTCTTCAATTTTAGTGCCTTAATGATCCTTCTTATGTTAGGGTGGTAATGGCTTTGGACGTGTTGTGATGTTTTGAAATGGAGGAGAAGTAGATCTGTCTAAGTGAGGAAGAGACTAGGGTGACTCCTAGAGCTACATTTTTTGAGGTGGGGGTAAGGTTGTGGTATGAGGGATTGTTAGGCAGAAATGGGCGATGTAAATCTTTCTGGTAAGATGATAGAGGTTCCTAAACCTTTTTAAGAATAGATTATATCATGAGTATAGAAAAGGTATGCTTGAAAGTTGTTGTTGGGAGATATACCTTTCATTTTATGAAGTAATTAATAAGCTTGGAGAGGCATGATGCTTGGCAATAGGGATGCAAGCGGAGTGGTGTTTTAGGTCCATGTAAGGGATAAAGATCTGTTGACTAAGTTAACTCCTTCATTTTTTGAATAGGACTGAACATGGTAGTAGTGTATTGTTAGACTTTGGCTCTCATAGTGATGTGACCCTGGGGAATTTTAAGTTTGATTTGGCTTACCCTCTAGCATGAGTTCTATTTGTTGGGTATTCCATATGGTTGTATTGAGGTAAGGTGTTGGTGGTCCTCTGTCGGTTGTTTTCATTGGGTGGTATTGGTATCTCAGACTCTTTATTCTTTAAGGAGGACTCGGTAAGGACCTTGTGTTGGCAAGTTCGTTAGTTACAAACAAAAAGGTAGGGATTTCTTGAAGTTTCTGTGGTGGAAACAAAAGTTTGAGTAAGCTATTTGGTATGCGGAATAGGACATGGAGTCCAAGTATCTGTATTGGTTACTTTTCCTAGAAACTCATGTTTAAGATATATGTTATTCATCACCACTCAGTTAAAGGAAGGGTGGGTCTCCTTATGTCTTTGTTTTCTAATTTAGTAGAAGGTCAGAATGAAGGTTTTTGGGTGAAAATCGTGCTTAGAGTATATTGTGATCTTCTCATCTTGTGTTATGTCTTTGTCTCCAAATTTCGTTGTAAGGAAGTTTTATGTTTGTTAATGTGTTGAGTCGTTCTTGTGCTTTCCCTTACCCGTCATTCGAGGATGAATGATCCTAAGTGGGGGAAAATAAAATACACTAAGCATGGACCCTTAGAAAAACATTCTAAGTTTGAGGATCTTAGGAAGGTATGATTCATGGGTTCTATTTTTACCCTAGGATATGGGTTAGGGTACCTCTTTTCGTATAATGGTCAGTAAGTTTTGGTTGGGTTCTGTCCAAGATACGAGAAGTCATCATACAAATCATATAATAGGTTAGGAGTCGTATCTTTAAAATCACATGGTGAACTAAGGTTAGTCTAGTGCATTCGATTCGGTCTAAGGTATGATCTATGGTACCATTTGAACCTTTGGCTATAAGTTAGGCATGGATATCATATGATGACCAGTGTGGGGTTCCATTCTTAGGTATAGGGTATGAATTAGGGTACCACTCGTATCCTAGGGTATGATTTAGATGGGTGAGTCATACCATCCTGGGAGTTGATTTTTATCTTTTATGATGAGGGCTTTTCGATCATTTCACACCCCATAACCCTTATGTCCCCACACTATATAACTCATTGTAGCCTCTCATAACACTTATTTTTGGATTAATCATTCCAAATACCCTCTCAATGTCATTCTCGAAGTTGGGAGGCTAGGTTTCTACAAGTTTTCTTCAAATGGCTGAAGAGACAAGTTTTCTTCCATTAATTTTCTTGTATAAGGCATGTACTCCTCCCTCATTGTTAGTTCCGACTAAAGGCATGTTTTAATGTGTTTAAAAAATTTATTATAAATCATAAACTTTTGTTTTTAGATCCAATGTTCAGGGTTTTGCTGCATATTGTTGAGTATTGTTATCTGTGGATTTAAATAATGATTTCACATGTTTTTGGGGATGGTTTGCATATGTGGGTGCTGTTTTACTATGGTTTAATACATGGGTCATGGGTAGCCCTAATCTTATTGGTTTTTACCTTTGTTTAGGTCTTTTTAAAGGTGTGCACACAAGGTGTTTGTGAAAATGTCTATAGGAAATTACTAGTGATATGTTAATGATGTTCTGAACTAAGCCAATGGCTTAATGAGTATGAATGGCTTGCAAATGGATTTATAAAGACCTTGTTTGCTATGAAATGGTTTAAATAGAAACCTTGGTTGTTTAATTGATTAGAATTCTTTCAAGTCCTAAAATCGTAGAGTAAATTAGTGTCCTTGTTGGGCGATGGGCTAGAACTCAAAATATCACATAAATGGTTAATTGATAAAGGTAATGGCATTTGTATATTTACAAGTAGTTTTAATATAATGATACCAATGAATTTCCTTTTGTATGAAATTAATAAAATGGTTGGTTTTGTATGAATTGTTTTAATTTGTGCTTTTAAGCAGGATGTATAGCAAAGCCATAGAAGGCTGAGGTCTCGGGGGGGACAAAGATGGAAACTCACAATTGTTGGGGTGAGGATTAGTTTTGGTGACCGTGTGCATGATGTCACACTTATATTCATGGAGAATTACTAGTCATCACATATTCTCCATGACTTATGCAGCAAACACATGTCAGGGCCCTTTCAGCAGGTTGCGCTTTCCCCATATAGTCTATGGGTAAATTTTAAATAGCAAGACTACACATCCCAGGTTTATGATTTCAAATTTCACGCTAAACTCTATTCCCTTTCCTAGCATAGATTATATATATATTGAAATGTGTGCATATGGTTGTTTGATGTGTTTTAAAGGTTGGCATTATTTTTTCTTCATCCCGAGTTCATTCTAGTGTTCACCCGTTAACCCGTCTTTGTCTGATTATATCTCTACATGATGTAGGAATTGACCATAGTACTCGTACTGCTTATTGATCAGATAAGGGAATAGTCGATGCTGGATTGATGTGGTGAGCTTCCATAGTTTGGATTCCATCCATTTCATGTCATGGAATATTTAACATATTATTGCTTTCCCTTAAACATTAGTTTTTGGCTATAGTTGGGGGCATATCCCGACTAGGTATTCTTCGTTTAGGTTTAGAGGCTTTGTATGGGCAACTGTGGACTTGGGTATAGAAAGGTTATGACTTATATACAATATACATTGGGTTATCGTTATACATTTTATTGGTTGCTCATTGAATGGATTGACTTGGTTGGGTTGGTCTCGGGTATAGACTTATCCTAAAGTTATTATATCATTTAATTTGTCATTTTTTGTATATTAGGAATTCATCCGACTCAGGTTATATGTTGGTTTTTTTGATTGGGTATCTGCAACGGTCTCTGGTCTAAGTTGGACTTGAGATACCCATTATGACAATGCCCAGGTTCAGGTCATGTCAATAGGAGTACAATGGTTTTAGCTAAATGACTATTTACTTCCAACTTACCCTATCACAAACACCACTACCAATGTATACTTCAAATCATGGAAGAACTCTACAAAGAAGATCTAGAGTAAGAAGGGTATTATAGAATAGAGACTTAGAGACTTTATGAACCTTAACACTTAATGAAGGTTTGAAGAGTATAATAGAACATTAATTTGCTTGTCTAAAAATTATTTTTGGTGAAACTTACCAAGGCATTATTTGAAGAAGTGCCTTGGTTAAAATTGAAAAGGTAGACATGTTCATCAATATACTTAATCTAGTACTTTAGTACCTCTAAGATGTTTCCCTACACAGTAGGGGGCCTCATCTAGTGTTAATAGCAGCCAACGTAAGAATATATTTTATGCCCTCAAAACTTGACAGGATAATAATAATTCTCATGATGTAGTCACTTCTATGTTATAGGTCTTCGCAATTCATGTTTATGCATTATTAGACCTTAGAGCCACACTTTCTTTTTGACCTCTCTCAGTCTCTACCCCAGTAGATGATTAGTTATTACTAGATAAGAATAAAAAAAATACCTTGTCCCAATTTCCTAGAGAGTCACCTTAGTTGACCTTGTAGAGTTAGAAATTATTGATTTTCATACCATTCTTTGCATGGATCGGCTATATTTATGCTATGCGTCTATTTATTGTAGAAAGAGAGTAGTACAATTCTAGTTTTCAAATGAACCAGTTATATAGTAGAAGGGTAGTACCTTAATGGCTATGGTTTGGTTTGTCTCTTAGCTTAAGGGTAGAAAGTTGATCTCCAAAGGGTGTATCTATCATCTTGTTCTTATTAAGGATTCAAAATTGAAATCACCAACACTTGAGTCAGTTCTAGTGATAAATGAGTTTCCAAAAGATCTACCTAGAATTCATCTTGAATGGGATGTTGACTTCAGAGTAGATCTCCTTCCAAATACCCAAACTATTTTGATTCCACCTAATAGAATGAATTCAAGAGAGAATAATGATTTTATGAAATAATTTAAAAATAGCCTAGAAATTGTTTTAGCAGGACGAACATCTCTCCCTAGGGTACTCAAATTCTTTTTCATTTGTAAGAAAGACGATTCACTCAAAATATGCATCGACTAACATCAGTTTAACAAGGTCATGGTCAATAATAAGAATCCTATTCCTAATATACATGACTTATTCAAGCATCTTCAGGGCATAATTTTTTTCTGTTAGATAAAATTCAAATTCTATTATAATAATCTCAGAGTTAAAGAATATGACATTCCAAATACAGTCTCTACAATTTGGTATGGTCACATTAATTTTTTTTATTCTTTTTGGACTAATTAAAACTCCTACATCTTGTATAGACATGGTGAATAGATTGTTATGTTCATCATTGTCTTTATTGATGACATCCTTGTTTATTCTCATGATGCAGATAAAAATGCAAACTGTTTTACAAATGTGAATTGTGGTTCAAATTGACGGGGTTCATTGGTCCTATTATTTTTTGTGAAAGCGTTCAAGTTGATTCTTAGAAGATCAAAGTAGTAAAGAATTATCTTAGATATATTTCCCCATCAGATATCAAGAGTTTATAGGGTTTAGCTAGTTACTACTAACAATACTTTGAAGAGGTTTCCTTCTTTGCTTATCCTAAGTCCAGGTCGACTCTGAAGAGAGTAAAATTTTTTTGGTACGATTCTTATAAGATGTCATGACCGAGACTACCTAGTAGTCATAACACAGTGCATAAGCTAACAAGTGACCTCAAACTAATTCATGATCTGGCACAAGCTGTAAATTACTATAAGAAGGTAACACAATACTATGTGGAAGTCATCTAAAAGGATTTGATAATTTTAAATAATATCAAAGATAACTAAAATATATCATTGAAAATATGCCTAACTGACCGACTGTCTTTAAGCCTCTAAATATGATGATTTGTTGGGACAGGTCCCCAACTAACTCTGACTAATGAAATAATGTGAAATAAAGAACTGGAGAGCATGATAATAATATGTCTAGACCTCGATTGATGCAGGCTCAAAAATATTGTTGCTGAATGATACAAGAACAGAGTATGTGAGATCTGGGAACTAAGAGTCCGAATATAATTTTTGAAATAAATATAGCTCAAAAGAGAGTATGTGATCAGTGCTTTTAATGTACTTGGATGATAGATAGAAACTAACTCATTTAAATATATGTACTAAATATAAATGCATTAACATATATAACGAATGCAAAACCTAGCATAAACATGTACTAGGATGATCTAAATAACTTATAGCTAATATATTGACACTTGGTCATACAAACCTAAGCTGATATAATCTCAATAGTAAACTAAATTTGTAGGAGCTAGAATTTAACCGACATGTCCCAATATGAGCTAATTAGGGTCCAAACTATAACCCTAGTAGAAAGGGTGTCAGCACATTGCGTAGGGTACTAACAATGGCTGAGTGGATCCACTAAACTGGTGTCTCGAAGGACTATGGTGTCACTCTATGCTGGCAGGTGCCCCTAAGGTACCAACCCTATACTGACAAGAATACCTCTTATATCCTATGATGGCTACGTAGTTCTGGAACTTAGGGACTACGACTAAAGGTCTCAACCTAAGCTGGAAGGTAAGGCTTCATCTCTATGTTCACTCGGTGCTAAGTTCTACTCCTACTGAATTGATAATGATGCAGATAATATGATTAACATGATAAGATATTCACAATTTCTCAACATAATAATGTTATGAATTTTGTGGTACAATGGTATAAATAACTTAAAATCTTGAATGTTTTAGCATGCATGATTATCTAGGTATCAAGTGTTCATAACCCACCAGCACAGAAAATATAATTGGATACAATAATACCAAGACAATCATGTGATAAGAACTTTAATGACTTAAATACAAGAATTAAAAATATTCATTAAAGTAACTAGTTATCATGATTAGAGTAATAAGGGGTGCTCTAAATTATGAGAAAACACTTGTTCATGGTCGATTCAAGAATTAAATAGAAGAATTTTTGAATTCATACTTTTGACTAGAACCTAAAACAAAAAGGGAAATTAGACTTAAATATTGGGGAAACTTTGGGTCTCAATAGGTAAAAGAAGACCATTGGGGAATATACCACATACCTGAATGTAGAAGTTTAAAGAAATCTTCTTGAAAATTTGACCTGCTTGATGAACCCTAGTGCATGACTTATGATGATTAGTTTAGTTAGAAGAGAGCTTATGTTTTTTGTAATATATTTATAAGAGTCAATTAGAGTAATATGAGCTAAGAGCTTTTGAATCGATCATGTTTCCTTGTCTAATTTCACTAGGGTCATATTTGAACAATCATAACTTTATATACATGTTGTATTTGGTAGATTTAGACCCAGAATATTTTAGATAATCGAATTATCTTTCCAACGATACCAATTTAGCATAAATCCGATACCCGAGCGAAAAGTTATGAAATTTTCCATGTGAGGCCGTAAGAAGACGCGATTAAGACGTGATTCGTCAGTCATCTACGCTATTAGCGACAAAACCCGATGGACATTGCATTACAGAACTACTTCATATGCCATTTCACTTCCTCAAGGGGATGGGAGAACTTTGGTCACTTCCCTTCACCCAAATTCGCCCATAATAGTTAATTTCAGCCCCCAAAAGCATTATAACATTCTTATTCATCTTTTTCTCTGCAAGAAAACCCTAGCCCCCTCAAGAACACCAATAAATACATAAACTTTCTTTATGAAAAGAAAAAAACCCAAGCTTCCCAATTCAAGAACTTCTAGAATAATCTTCAAGAACGCTATCATAGATTCGAATATCAAGTCTTTACATCCAATTAATCAAAAAAGGTATGTGGAGTTTATGAACAAGGATACCCAATAATCCTTGTTCCCAAAATTTATTTTTAAGTTAAGATTTCATGAATTTCATGTTAGGGTTCATATCCAACATATCTTGTTTTGAGTTTGTAAAATTATAAATGCTTTAAGTATTGAAGTGTGTGTTTATCTTACCTACTTATTATTTGAATTGAAGATTTATATCACAATTTACACTTTCTTCGTATGAATCGATATTGTTGAATGATTTCATGAATGTCATTGAGCATGAATCTTTGTTGTGAATTGTCATGAGTTTATGCATGAATTTTTAGCCCACAGTCTATGTGTTGAAATTTTATGAAGATAATGCTCTTCAGTTTTATTTAATAAGCCATATCAGGAATATGTTTGAGATTTCAAGAAGACTATGGATTTTAGTGGCTTTTGATAATTTTTTTATCGAGGTTTTAAGAAAAGAAAAAGATCTTTGGGTCCTAAGCTAAGAAAAGGAATCCACATTGTTCATATAGTTTTAGATTTAAAGAAAGAGAAGCATAATTTGTTTTATTTTAAACCCTTGTGTTATTTTAAGGTGGATTTCCTAAAGTTCTGAGCAATAAGTATGAGGGTAGTATTTTGAACCAAGTTGGTACAATTCAAAGGTCTCATGCCCCAGAACTACAAGCTACCATATGTTTAAGCGCCTATAGTGTGCTAAGTCAGTGGTAACTCTAGCTAGGTTCTATTCAGATGGCAAGGGTAGAACAACTCTACCAGCGTTATTACGAGATGTTGGACTCCATGATAGCTCACATGGTTTATGTCAGTTAGAAGAAACACCCACTAGAATGAGTAAGGATACAACTTTTATTACTAAGTGTTATGACTCATAAATATTACCTTTGTTTCACATACTCATGTTCTAATATTTTTGCAGTATATGTTTTATTCGAGCCAACGTTAGTCATTTACACTTCGCATGCATTGTTTGTAAGATTTGTTTAAATATTTCATTATTATTTAACTTATTCATCCAGCCCCAAGGGATCAATACATTCCAAAAGTACTGATCCATAAATACATCTATGCGATGCATTGTTTAATAATGTATGTTCAGGTGCTTAGTTCCAGGAGCATGATTGACCGCGAACACCTTTATCTACATCCCAATAGTTGGTCAGTCCTTATGTTTCGAGGACCCATTTATTCAGACGTTCAGCTTGATGAAGTATTTGCTTAGTTGTTTCCATTCAATTTGAGTCAGCTGGGGGTCTATTCCAGTGACTCTCTAGTTATTAAAAGTGGAGGCTTGTCAGACTGTTAGTAATATTTCAGATTTTTAGTATTGGTTGTTTAGATCTTTAAGCCAAGCACTTTCAGACTTTATGTTTGTCTAAACTCAAATCAGTTAAGATAATAAATGTCGTGTTTCAGTATTTTAGTGGATTCATATGCCTATGTAACCTGTATTATGAGTTTTAGAATTAGGAGAAGGCTCAAAGGGTTAGCTTGGGGATACTTGTAGTATTGATCACTGATGACGTCTCGAGACATATTTTTGAGGCATTACAAACTTATTATTATAGCCTAAGGAGACCTAGGGAGTCAGACAAGCTAAGTTACATAGAGTCTTGATGATAGATGTGAAGCGCACCATATTTATGAGCAAGAGGATATGGAACAATTTTGGAAATCATTATTTTCTTTCATTCTCTGTCATGCTTTAAGATATCGCTATCTTCTTTTAACTTATGCTGTTATATAACAGAATATGCCTCCTCACCAAGCTAATACCCATAGAGATTATAACCAACCACCCCAGCCGCTGACCCACTGAACGAGAACATATCCCATGCTGAATTTTGAGGTACTTTTTAGGCATTGGCCCAAGTTGTGACTTCCAGTGTTCAGGGAAACCATGAGGTTGCAGTACCACTTTTGTAGAATAGTTATTTAGATGCAGCCAAGTTTTGTGTCTTCATGAGAAGGAACCCGCATGAATTCTTTGGGTCAAAAGTAGGTGAGGACCCACATTTCTCTCTTTATGAGGTGAATAAGATCACCAAAATTATTCATATTACTAAGGAGAATAGCTTAAAATTGGCATCCTAAAGGTTGAAGGATATTACTTATGAATGGGTGGTTATGTGGAAGAATGGTAGAGGTGGGGATGTAGCTCCCATAAGTTGGAAGGTATTTTAAGATGAATTCATAGATAGGTTCTTTCCATGTAAGATGAGGGAAGCTATAATAGAGATGTTTATTAACCTGAGGTAGGGCTCGATGACAGTGAAATATTTTTGCCTTAAGTTCAACTAGTTGTCCAAGTATGTTACAGATTTGATAGCTAGCCGTAGATCTAGTATGAGTAAGTTTGTTATCGGAGTATCTAGATTGGTAGTTAAAGAGTGTAGTACTGCCATGCTTATTGGGGATATAGATTTTTCAAGGTTGATTATTCATGCTCAATAGATTGAGGTAGAAAAATTGAAGGAGACAGAGAGAGGAAATAAGAAGGCTAGAATTGGGTAGTTTGAGTTTTGCCAAGCTAGTTCTGAAGGAGGGAATCATTAGGAGTTTTAGATTCACTCATCTATGCCAATGTTATGTTCAGCCAGTGGTCCTTTACCCAAAACCAAGCAGGAGCTGTTAGGCAGGACCTCTATTTCTAGGTCTCAGAGTAGTACAAGTAGAAGGCCCAATTACTCGCCATGTCTGAAGTACGGTAGGAACCATCCTAGTATGTGTTTAAAGGGAATGAAGGCTTATAATGGATGTGGTACAGTGGGTCACGAAATAAAAGAGTGCCCGTATACTATGCAAGGGAACAAAGATGTTCGGCCCCAGACTCAGGCTTCTAGTTCACCAACTGCTTTAGGTCACCAAGTCCCACTTTAGGCTAAATCATTAAGTACCTGTGGCGTTCAGTGTCAGAATCAGTTCTATGCTTTACCATCCCACAAGGAGTAGGAGAGTTCTCTAGATGTTGTTACTAGTATGCTTTGTGCCTTTCATTTTTATGTTTATGTACTATTATACCCAGGGTAAAATCATTCTTATGTGACCCCGTTGGTTGAAGTTATCTTTGGAATGGATCCTAAAAATATTTCAAAAACCTTTTTCTACCTCAGTTGGTTATTGCAAATAGATCTATAGAAATTGTCCTATTACAATCCTTCATAGGGTCATGTCAGCAAATTTAATAGAATTAGATATGGTCGACTTTAACCTTATTCTGGGTATAGATTGGATTTATTCTTGGTATCCATCTATAGATTGTCGCACCCGAGTGGTGAAATTTTAGTTTCTTGATGAGCCAGTCTTTGAGTTGGAAGGCAATTTAGTATCTCCAAAGAGCTATTTCATATCATATCTTAAGGTCAAAAAGTAGATATCAAAAGGGTGAAATTATCATTTAGTTTGAGTCAAATACACTAAGTCTGAGACTCCCCCATTTCAGTCAGTCTATGTAGTCAATGAGGTTCCTGAAGTCTTTTTCGAAGATCTGCCAAGGGTACCTTCGGATAGCGAAATGCAATTCAAAATTGATCTTCTTCCTGATACTCATCCTATTTCTATTCCTTTATAACGTATTGCTCCTTTCGAGCTTAAAAAGTTGAAAGAGAAACTCAAGGACCTCTTAGATAAGGGTTTTATAAGTCCCAGTGTTTCTCCATAGAGCGCTCCCGTCCAATTCATGATTAAGAAAGATACTTCTTTGCATATATGCATTGACTACCGTTAATTGAATAAAGTCACAATTAAAAATAGATATCTTTTTCCCAGAATTTTTTACTTATTCGATTAACTCCAAGGTTCAAGCTACTTCTCTAAGATTGACCTTAGATCTAGCTATCACCAGCTTAAAGTAAGGGAATGTGATATTCCAAAGACACCTTTCAGGGCCCATTACGATCACTTTGAGTTTTTATTCATGTCCTTTGGGATAAAAAATTCCCTAACAACGTTTATAGACTTGATGAAATGAGTGTTCAAAAAGTACCTACACATGTTTGTCAGTCTTTATCAATGATAACCTTGTCTATTCCTTAGTGAGGAAGACCATGTAGACCATCTTAGAATTTTTTTGCAAACTCTTAGAGATCACGAGTTTTTCGCTAAATTCAGCAAGTGTTAATTTTAGCTAAGGTCAGTAGGTTTCCTCGGTCATATTATTTTTGGTGATGGCATTAGAGTTGATCCTCAAAAGACTAAAGTAGTAAAACACTAGCCTAGACCTATCTCTCCATCTGTCATTAGAAACTTCTTAGGTTTAGATGGCTATTACCAATGGTTTGTTGAAGGGTTTTCAGCTATTGTGTCCCCCATGTCTATATTGACTCAAAAAAAATATAAATTTCAATTGTTACATTCCTGTGAGAAGATCTTTCAGGAGTTGAAGGCTCGACTCACTTCAGCCCCACTATTGGCATTACCTGATAGCACAGATAGATTTGTTGTTTATTGTGATGATCTAGAGTTGGTCTGGATTATGCTATAATGAAAAAAGGTAAGGTTATAGCCTATTCCTCCAAATAGCTTAAGCCTAAAAAAAAGAAGCATCCTACCCAAAATCATGAGTTAGTTGTTACTATATTTTCCATGAAAATATAGAGGCACTATCTTTATGGGGTGTATATTGATGTGTTCACAGACCACAAAAGTTTTAAATATGTTTTTATTTAGAGAGAGAGAGTTGAACCTCCATCAGAGAAGGTGGTTAGAATTGCTAAAAAACTATGACATGAGTGTATTTTATCATTCGGGTAAGGCTAACATTATGGTAGATGCCCTTAGTAGAATATCTATGGGTAGTGTTGCTCATGTGGAGAGTGATAAGAAAGAGTTAGTTTAGGAATTTAATCGGTTAGCTAGACTAGGTGTGTGGTTGGTTGACTCAGCTGAGGGGAATGTGTGGGTTCAGAATAGTTCAAAATCTTTCTTAGTCTCCAAAGTGAAGGTGAAGCAAGATAAAGGTTCCAGTTTGGGTAAGTGGAAGGAGTTAGTTAGAGATCAGAAGGTGGAGGGTTTTTCCCAAGGGGGAGATGTCGTGTTTAGATACCATATGAGTAGACTATGTATACCGTGCGTGGATGATTTTATGCAGCGGATTATGGCTGAAGCACATAGTGCGCGTTGCTTTATTCACCCAAGAGCCACTAAGATTTACTACGATCTATGGGAAGTGTATTGGTGGAGTTGTATCAATAATGATATCATAGAATTTATGGCCAAGTGTGAAATTTGTCAACAGGTAAAGGTGGAGCATCAAAGGCCTGGTGGTATCTTTCAAGAGTTTAGAATTCCCATTGGGAAGTAGGAAGAGGTGAGTATGGTCATTGTGACAGGGTTACCTAATTCACATCAGCATCATGATTCAATTTGGGTCATTGGAGATATTTTGACCAAATTAGCGTACTTCCAGCTAGTTCACACATCCTACTTGGTCGAAGATTATGCTAAGTTGTACATTAGAGAGTTGGTCAGATTGCACAGAGTTCCTTTGTCTATTATTTCTGGTAGGGGTATTCATTTTAACTCTCATTTTTGGAAAGCTTTTCAAAAGGGTCTTGGTACCCAAATTCACCTCAGTTCTGCTTTTCACCCTCTGATAGATTGTCAGGCAGATAGGACTATTCAGACCCTTGAGGATATGTTAAGGGAATGTGTTCTTGAGTTCAAAGGTATTTGGATAATCACTTGGTATTTATTGAGTTTGCCTATAACTATATTTACCATTCCAGAATTCAGATGGTCCCATTTGAGGCTACCTGTAGGAGAACGTGTAGCTCACGAATCGGTTGGTTCGAAGGGGGTGAGGACACTTTGATTGAAGTCATGGATAAATTCCAGTTAATTTGAGAAATGTTGAAAATAACCTAGAGTCATCAGAAATCCTACGAGGATGTGAGGAGAAGGGATCATGAGTTCGAAGTGGATGCCTTAGTTTACTTGAAGGTTTCACCTATGACTAGGGTGAAGAGATTTGGTAAAAAATGGAATCTTCATCCTCGATGCGTTGGTCCTTACAATATATTGAGCCACGTTAGGAAGGTGTCATATGAGCTTGAGTTACCTGTGAATTTGTCATACATTCACCTTGTGTTCCATGTATCCTTATTGAAGAAATATATTAGGGATCCAACTATTGTAGTACCCTTGGAAAAAATAGATGTTTATGATAACCTCTCTTATGAAAAGATTCCAGTTTAAATTCTTGATCACCAAACACGTAGACTAAAGAACAAAGAAGTTTCCTTGGTCAAAGTTCTTTGGCAGAATCAGTCCATTGAGCACGCCACTTGGGAAGAGGAATAAGACATGCGATCCAAGTATCCTCACCTTTTCTCCTAAATTTCAGACTCAGTTTAAGGTAACAACAGATTTCCTCTATTCCATTTTTTCATATCCAGCTTAATATAATTGTTGCATGATAGTTGGTGCAATCACCGATTGGTTTAGTCATGCAGTCATGTTTTGAGTAATGAGAAGTTTAGTATGTAATCTTAGAACCTGAGTATTTTCTGTCTCGCGAATCCCATTCGAGGATGAATGTTTCAAAGGGGAGATATTATAATGCTCGTATACTTCTAAGCTAGAAAATGAACTGTTGTTCCTATATGTGAAACCTCCAATATTGTAATTCATGTTTGAGTGCATGAATTATGATAATTATCCTAGTGAGAAGAGAGCTTAAGATGTTTAAAACATGTTTAGAAAAGTCATTTAGAGTAATGTGAGCTAAGAGCTTTTAAACCGATCATGTTTCGATGTTTGATTACACTAAGTTAATATTTGAACAAACATAACATTATGTATATGTGGTATTTGGCAGATTTAGACCCACCAAATTGTAGATAATAGCATTAGCTTTCCAACGATACCAATTTCACCTAAATTTGATAATCGACGAAAATGTTATGGAATTTTTTGTGTGAGGCAGTAAGACGTTGGGATTGGGACGCGACGTATCGGTCATCGACGAGACGCAATGGACATCGCGTAATGGAACTATTCCACTTTCTATTTCAGTTCCTAAAGGGTGTAGGGGCACATTTGTCATTTCCCCTCACCCAAATCCGCCCATAACACTTAATTTAAATCCGCAAAATCATTATACACATTCGTATTTATTTTTTTCTCTCCAAGAAAACCCTAGACCCCTCAAGAAGACCAAGAACTTCATCAAATTATCTTCAAGAAAAGAAATAACCCAATCTTCCTAATTCAAGGACTTCAATAATAAGATTCAATAACATCATTGGAGATTCAAATATCAAGCCTTTACATCTAATTAATCATATAAGGTATGTAGGGTTTATAACCAAGGATAAACTTTCATCCTTGTGCCCAAAGCATGTATTTTGGAGAAGATTTCAAGAATTTCATATTAGGATTCATACCCAAATTATCTTGTTTTAAGTTTGTGAATTTATAAATTCTTTAAGTATGGAAGTGCGTGTTTATCTTACCTACTTATGATTTGAATTGAAGATTTATATCATGAACTGCACTTTCTTCTTATGATTCGATATTGTTGAATGATTTCAAGAATCACATTGAGCATGAAGTTTTGTTGTGAATTGTCATGAGTTTAAGCATGAATTTTAAGCCCACAGTCTAAGTGTTAAGATATTAAGAAGATCACGCTCTTAAGTTTTATTTGATAAGACATAACAATAATGTGTTTGAGATTTCAAGAAGATTATGGCCTTAATTTTCTTTTGATAATTGTTTACCAAGATTCAAAGAAAAGAAAATGATATTTTGATCCTAAGCGAAGATAAAGAATCGACATTATTAATAAAGTTTGAGATTTAAGGAAAGAGAAGCATAATTGGTTTTCATTTTAAATCTTTGTGCTATTTTAAAGTTTATTTCCTAAAGTTATGAGCGATAAGTATAAGAGTAGTATTTAGCACCGAGTTGGGGATGATTCCACGGTCTCATGTCCCAGAACTATGAGCCACCGTAGGTTTAAGCACCCATAGTGCGCTATGGTAGTGATCACTCTAGCAAGGTTCTATTCTGTTTGAAAGAGTAGAACAACTCTACCAACATGGGTTGGAGATGTTGGACTCCATGATATCTCACATGATTTATGTCGGTTAGAAGAAACTCCGGCTATAAAGAGTAAATATAAAACTTTTATTACTAAGTTCTATGACTCACAAAGATTACCCATGTTTCACACACTCATGTCCTAATATTTTCATAGTATATGTTTTATTCGAGCCAAGGTGAGCCATTTACACTTAGCATGCCTTATTTGTATGATTTGTTTAAATATTGGATTATTATTTAACTTATGCATCCACCCTCACATGCTCAGTACATTCTAAAAGTATTGATCCACATATACATCGATGTGCTACATTTTTTAATAATGTAAGTTCAGGTGCTCAGTTCATAGGGAGTGATTGACCGTGGACACCTTTATCTACATCCCGACAGTTGGTGACTCCTCATGTTTCAAGGACACATTTATTTAGACTTTCAGTTTTATGTAGTATTTTCTCAGTTTTTTTCCATTTGGGTTGAGTCAGCTGGGGTCTATCGCTGCTACTCTTTAGTTATTCGAAGTAGAGGCTTGTCAGACTTAAAGCCAAGTACTTTCAGACTTTATGTTTATCTAAACTCAGATTAGTTAACACAATAACTGTCGTGTTTAAGTATTTTAGTGGATTCATATGCCTAAGTAACCTACATTATGAATTTCAGAATTAGGAGACAAAGGGTTAGCTTGGGTCTACTAGTAGTTTTGAGCACCGTGTGACATCTCGGGACTTGTTTTTGGGGCGTTGCACCTAGATGCTTCTCGGGAGAATATAAAAAAGCTTTTTTTGGTTTCTCTGAGTGAAATAATTATTAATCATGCAATTGGGGACTTTGGGGATTTTATAATACCCTCCAGGAAGACTAAACGGTGTGGGTTAGGCTTTAAAGGACTATAAAAAGATGAAAATTCTTGGGAAATTATGTAGAGGGCCACATTGAGTCGTTATAACTCACCTCATGACTCGTTATGACTAACTATGAGATCTTAATTACAGGGGTATTATGAAGCTTGAGTCTTGGATCATTTATAGGTTAAGATATGAGTCTACATAATGACTCATAAGGTTTGACTACAAATCATATGATGGACTCATAACTAAGCGAATAGCATCTTGGGTGAATGCTATTATGACTGTGATTCCCTTATAATGACTCATAGTCACTGATTTTGAGTCGTGGGGTTGAGTTATATCGACTTACAAAAAATTCAATAATGCTGATGACAAATATGAGGCAACCCTATAACAGAATCCACATCCACCGCTTCCAACTTCAAAGTAGGGATGCTGAACTCCTGAAGCGTAGTACTATTACCTTGGTGCTCAACCTTGACATGCTGATAATTCAATCACTTTGCCATAAATTCAGCAATATACTTCTTCGTACCCTTCCACCAGTGGACTTACCGTAGAATGTGGAAAGTCTTAGTTGCTCCTGGGCGATTAAACATTCACTACCTCATGCCATCCATAGTTAGAACAGATAACCTACCCTAACAAAGCATTACACCATTTACCCTTGGAAGAAGTCCTCAACCTTCTTGTCTTGAATTGTCTCGTTCAACATGACTAGAATAGGAACTTTGTCTTGCTTTTCCTTAACCTCAGATAAGAGAATGTCCAGGTACTATTTGAACACTTTTTTCATCATGTCCAAAAAATCTATAAGAGCATTCATCAGTCCAAAACACATAACTATAAATAAAAATTGACCAAACCGAGTTTATAACGATTTCTTCAGAATTTCACATTCTAAGACTCTGAGTTGATGATAGCCGGATGTGATTTCTATCTTAAAGATACAATGTAACGCCCCAAAACCAAGTCCCAAGACATCCCACAATGCTCAAGACTAAGAATAGGCTTAAGCTAAACTTGTCTGCCTGGTGCTAAGTCTGAATCTCATAATAAAGGAAACATAGACATAAGAGTCATACTTTATGCAAAAACTGTCAGAAATAACTGAGAATAATTTGAAGTAATGTCTAAAATCTCAATACTAAATAATCTATATCAAAACTTGTAGTCTGACAAACCTCTACTACTAATAACTATAGAGTCACTGGGACAAACCCTAAGCTAACTCAAACTGTTTGAAAAGAAAACTAAATCATATAAACAAGTATGCTGCAAAATCTAAATGAATAAGTCCTCAAATTATGATTACTCACCAACTGTCGGATGTATATGGAGATGCTTGAACTACTCACACTGCTGATGTTGGGCACCTGAACCTATATTATGAGACAATGTTGCACATAGACATATATGCTGATCAGTACTTTGAGGATGTACTGAGTATATGAGGGTGAAATTATATTGTAAAAACATCATCTTATCATCATAATTTGTAAAACAATGCAAGCTAAATGTAAATAACTTACATAGGCTGGAATGTCTAAAATACTAAAATTTGTAATCATGAATAGCGAACCATACTTTATAAATTTAGTAAGTCATAATATTTAGTTCTAAAAGTTATACTTGTATTCTCTCTTTAAATCTTACTGCCTAAGTGTAGAAAGATCTCACGTCTATGTATGAAAACTGAAAGCTAAAATCTGTAGCTATTATCTTTATGTAAAGCATAATTTTAAAACAGTTGTGAGCCTTTACTCTTAGTTTTTGAAAATCTTTTCTATTAATATTTTCTATTAGGGAAATACTAAAAACTATTTATTTACTTTTATCGGTAGGGAGGTTCTTCTAACTGACATAAACAATGTGAGTTAACATTGATACCAACATATTTTTCCCCTAAGGTGAACACCTCACGTTGAGGATAGGTTTTATACTATGACCAAAGAGTATAACCTGAGCTAGCTGATCACATCTATAAATGTCATCCTCTTAGGAGTGTAAAAAATTTAATAATCTGTACCTATGTTACTTATATAGTTTTGTTAAAGATAGGGCACGCTAATCCCATACTTCCCGCTAGGTGCTAAATACTATTCCCTTTAATCTGTATGCTTATTCTGTTGGAAATCTACTTAAAAACGTAGAATAATGGTTCATTACAAAACTAATTATGCTTTTATCTGAGCCATTTTGTAAGTAAAGCTGATCTAAATTCTGTAATCTTTAAAAAATCATTAAAGTGGATTCAAAAACTTATACGAGGATCAAGAGATCAAAACTTTATTGAAAATCCGTAAATAATCTTATCATAGAATGCTTAAAGCATCATCATTCTTGTAATACTAATATTCAATCTTGGGATAGTAACCCAAGCATCAATCTCATGCCAAAAAATCATAAAAATCATGCTTGGTTATGAAAACTATGATAATTCATCTCAAAATCTAGAATTTACTACAATAGGCATAAAAATATGAAAATAAACATGCAATTCATCTTCAAAATCTATCAAAAACTCATAATCTTGCAAATAGTAATAATGGGTATGAACCCTAATTCAAATCTCATGGATGTTCATCAAAAATCATATAAATTTGTAATAACGGCACAAGGATTGAAGAGTATCCTTGTTCGGAAGCCCCACAAACCATGGTAGATAATTAGATGAAGAAACTTGAATTTTGGATTCCTATTTGATTTCTTGAAGATGTGTTCTTAACTCTCTTGTCTTGGGAATCCTCAACCTAGAGTTTTCTTGAAAAAATAATGATAGAATTTGATTTCTTAGAGAAGAAGGTTTGAACTGCAGAGTTTTATTCTTTGAGAGAGCATGGATAAAATTGGGCATAATGTTCTTTGGAATATGTTTAATTCCTTGTTTTGGATGAATTGGGGCCTTGAAAATTGTCCAAAATACCTCTTTTAAACTTTTAATTAAAAATGGAAAAATAAACATTTTTTTGAATTGAAAGGCCACTACAACGCGCCACAATTGCGGTGGCCCACTGGAAAATGATGACTGTGAACTTGAAGATCTCCGCGATGGGCCACCATCTCGGTGCTCTATAGAAATGCAAATTCGGACACCAATGAGACGCGGTAAAATTGCGTTGGCCTACTGGAAATTGCCAGATGGGAAATTAGGAAATTGGAACTCTCCTCTACGCGGGACAATGGTGGAGGTCCACTGAAATTTGACAATTAGGATTTTAACCATATCCGTGATGCGGTGAGTACCCAGGTGGCACAATGGTTCACTAAAATCATCGTAACTTCTCAACCGCGTATCAAATTTAGGTAAATTGGGTATTGATGGAAAACTTATTCAATTTCCCACACAATGAAGAGTCTAAATCTGGAAAATTCCACATAGAATAAATGTTGTTCATTTTTTAAGCTAACCCATAATATTCTAGGAGAAAAATTAAGCTTGGAAAAGTATAGGGTATTACAATATCTCCCCCTTGGGAACATTTGTCCTTGAATGTGTCTAGTTAAGATAATAATACTGAGGAATATGAGGCTATGAACTATGCATAACTTAAATAAAATAAATGACTGATTCTTAATATAATGAGCTACTGAACTGATCTGTGAGTGCATGAATTTACATTGAAACAACCATATAGCTAAATCTGAGACTGAAAAAGAACTGAATGAAGGCAAACTATTACCTTCGGCTGAATCTGAGTTCATGGAGAAGAGATAAGGATACTTGGTATGGATGTCTACTTTTGCTTCCCAAGTAGCACCCTCAACGGACTGATTTCTCCATAAAACTTTAACCGAGGGAACTTCTTTGTTCCTCAGTCTACGGATTTAATGGTCAAGAATCTACATTGAGACTTATTCGTATGAAAGGCTATTCTGAATATCTGGACTATCTAGAGAGAATATAACTGTTGAATCATCCATGCACTGATTTAACAAGGACACATAGAACACTGGGTGAACTAAGGATAAATGTGCGAGAAGCTCATGCTCATATGCCACCTTCCCAAAATGACTCAAAATTTGGAAAGGGCCTACATATCGTGGACTATGCTTTCCCTTTTTGCCAAATCACTTCACCCCCTTCATGTGTTAAACTTTCAAATAAATAGGATCATCAACCTTAAAATCAAGATCTCTTCTTCTTACATTTACGTAAGAGTTTTGATGACTTTGAGCTGCTTTCAATCTCTCTTGAATCAACAAAACTTTCTGATTGGCTTCAAACACCATGTCTGACCCAATCTAAGTGGCCTCACCCATTTTGAACCAACTAACTGGCGATCTACATCTTCGATCATATAGAGCCTCAAATGGAGCCATGTGAATACTATCATGGTAACTGTTATTATACGTGAACTCAATCAATGGAAAATTCTCATCCCAACTACCTCTAATATCAGGAACATGTGGCCTCAATATATCCTTTAAAATCTTAATATTCCTTTCTGCTTGATCATCTGTCTATGGTTGAAAAGCTAAACTAAGATGAACTTGGGTACCAAGACCATACTAAAAGGCTTTCTAAAACAGAGAGGTAGACTTAGAACCCCTATTAAAGATTATGGAAAAAGCAATTTTATGCAATCTGACTAACTCTCAGATATACAACTTCGCATAATCTTCAGCTGTGTAAGCTATGTGAACTGGCAAGAAATGCACTGACTTAGTCAATCTGTCTAGAATAACCCAAATTGAATCATTCTAACGACGCGAATGAGGTAATCCATACATGAAGTCTATATTTACCTCTTTCCACCTCCAAGTAGGGCTACCAAACTCTTTCTATGTACCACCAGGTCTTTAGTGCTCTACCTTAACCTGCTGACAAGTTGCAAACTTGGCAATAAATTCTTCTATATCTTTCTTCATACCACTCCACTAGTAGATTTCCCGTAAGTCACGGTACATCTTGGTGGCATCTGGATGAATAGAATAATGCACACCATGCGCTTCTTCAAATCATGAACACATACTACACAATATCTACTCTAGTACTTGAAAACCTCTATATTTTGGTCTTTAACATACTACTTAAATTTGACCAAACTAGAATCCTTATTTTGCTTCTTTTTCATTTTCGAGACCAAAGAAGATTCGAAACTACTATGGACCCAAACATTCCCCTCAACTGAATCAACCAATCTCACACCTAATCTACGTAAACGGTGAACTTCTCGAACTAACTCTTTCTTATCATTATCCACATTAGCAACACTTCCCATAAATTATCTACTAAGGGTGTCTGCTACTACACTGGCCTTGACCGGATGATATAACACACTCATATCATAATCCCTTAATAATTCTAACCACCTCTCTACCGAAGATTCAACTCTCTCTAAGTAAACACTTACTGCAAACTTTTGTGATCCATAAACACATCAACATGCACCTCATAAAGATAGTGCCTCCAAAATTTCAAAGCAAACACAACAACATCTAACTTAAGATCATTAGTTGGGTAAATATTTTCATAAGGCTTAAGCTGTCTAGAGGCATAGTCTATGACCTTTCCTCTCTATATTAACATACAACCTAAAAAAACTCTAGAGGGATCACAATACATAATTAAACAATCTTTACCATCAGGTAATGCTAAAACTAGGGCAGAAGTGAGTTGAGTCTTCAACTCCTTAAAACTTTCTCGTAGGAATCTGATCATTGAAACTTAACTTTCTTTTGGGTTAATCTAGACATAGGTGACACGATAGAAGTTAAACGCTCAACAAAATTTCTATAATAACCGGCTAAACCGAAGAAACTCCTAATGTCTGATAGAGAGATAAGTGTAAGCTAGTTTCTTACGGATTTTGTCTTTTAGAGATCAACTCTAATACCCTCACTAGAAACAATATGACAAAGGAAAACTACTGACATTAGCCAAAATTCACATTTACTGAATTTGGGAAAACAACTGGTGACTCTAAGAGTTTGCAACACAATTTTAAGATGGTTTGCATGATTATCCTCACTACAAGAGTAAACAAGAATATTATCAATAAATACTATGACAAACATATCTAGATACTATTTTAACACTCAGTTCATCAGGCCTATGAAGGCTGTTGTGGAATTTGTTAGCCTGAAGGATATGACTAGAAACTCAAAATGACCATAACGGGTTCTAAAAGTTATCTTTGGAATATGACATTCCCTTACTCTAAGTTGATGATAGCCAGATCTAAGGTTTATCTTTGAGAAATAACTTGCACCTTAGAGTTGATCAAATAAGACATCAATTCTTGGAAGAGGATATATGCTTTTGACTGTAACTTTATTCAGCTATCTATAGTTAATGTACATATGTAAAGAACCATCTTTCTTCTACTTGAATAGGACGGGAGATCCCCGTGGATAAATATTGGGCCTCATAAAGCCTTTATCTAAGTAATCTTTGAGTTTCTCTTTTAACTCTTTGAGCTCGGCGGGAGCATTATGATATGTAGGTATTGAGATGGCCTGTGTATCTTGTAGAAGATTAATAGTAATGCTCTATCCCTATCGGGAGTTACCCTTAGAAAATGTTTAGGAAAGACATTAAGAAACTCATTGACTGACTGAACTATTAGAGTCTCAGACTTAGTATCCCTGACTGTAACTAGATGATAGATGCATCATTTAGAAATCAACTTTCTAGCTTTAAGATAAGATATGAAATGACTTTTGGGGGACACTGAATTACCTTTCAACTGAAAGGGTACCTCATCTGGAAACATAAACGTCACCACTCTGGTGTGACAATCAATGGATGCATAAAAAGAATGGAACAAATCTATACCAAGAATAACGTCAAAGTCAACCATATCTAACTCTATTAAGTATGCTAACATGATTTTATGAAGGACAGTGATAGGATAGATTCTATTGATCTGTTTAGTAACAACTGATTCACCCACTGGGATAGAAACCAAGAAAGGTTTATGGATCTTTTTAGGAATTATTTCAAAGTTCTCTGCAACTAATGGGGTCACATAAGATAAACTCAACCCGAGGTCTAACAAAACATAAATACCAAGATGAAAGGCATAAAGCATACCAGTAAAAACATCTGGCAAATTCTTCTGCTCCAGATGGGATGGTAAAGCATAAAACCGATTCTTGATCTGGCCGCCAGCGTTACTGGATGATGCGCCCTGAGGAGAAACTAGGTGACCTAGAGAAGCTAGAGCACTAGTAGCCTGAATCTGTGGATGAATATCCCTGTCTTCTTGCTTAGCATATAGAATCTTTTTGATTCTATGACCCATCTTAACACAACCATAACAGCCTTTCTATCAAGCTAAACACTCACCAGGGTAATTCTTACCACACTAAGCACATGAAGGATAATTGGGCCTTTCACTCAGACTATTCTAAGATCTAGAAATAAAGGAATTACCCCACTGCTCATATCTAACTCTAGGAGCGGGAACACTAGCTTAAGATAGTTCTGGAATAGATGAATAATTCAAAAACTTCAAAGGATTTCCCCCTTGAGACCTAGTCTGGCAATAATCAAACTATCCAGTTCTAGCATTCTTATTACATCTATCTCTTCCCTTTAACTTCTATACCTCAATCTGTTGATCATGCATCATCAACCAAGAAAGATCAATGTCCTTAATAAGCATGTCAGTCTTAAACTCCTTGACTACCAAGCTAGACACTTCAGTGACAAACTTACTCATACTTTTCTGATTAAACTTAAAGCAGTACTCTTTCACTATCATCAAGCCCTGCATCAAGTTCACAAACTTCTGTATCTTAGCCTATCTCATTTCACGTGGAATGAACCTATCTAGAAAAGTATTTGGAAATACCTGCCAACTTATAGGAGTTGCATTCGCACCTCTACCATTCTTCAACATAACTAATCAATCATACGTATTATAGTTAAACCTATAGGATGCCAACTCTACACTCTTCTCTTCAGAAACAAGCATAATATGGGTGATTTTATTCACCTCATATAAATAAAATTGTTGGTCCTCACCTGCTTTTGACCCAAAGAACTATGGATGATTCATTCTCATAAAATCTCTCATTCTGGCGGCTGCTAAATCACTATACTGCTAAAGTAGGACTGCAACCTAATGATTACCCTTAATATTAGCAGTCACAACTTTGGCCAATTCTTGCAAGGCAGCCCTAAACTCAACATGGGATATATTCTTATTCAGCAAATCAACGGGCTTGGGTGGCATGTTATTATTTCTGTAGGCATTAGCTTAATGAGGTGGCATATTCCTCTATCACATAAGAGCATGAGTTAAATGTAGATAGAGATACTATAAGCATGATAGATCATAAAAGAAAGATATGACTTTCCTAAGAACTCTTCATAGCCTTTTGCTCACAAATATGGCGCGCTTCACACCAATGATAAAGATTCTACATAACGCAGATTGTCTAACTCCCTAGGACTATTATAAACGTTAGGCTCTGATACAAAGTTTGTAACACCTTGAAAATTGGTCCCAAGATGTCACATGGTGCTAAATACTATGAGTAGCCTTAAGTAACCCTGTCTACCTTGTACTAAATCTAAATCTGATAGTAAAGGAAACATAGACATAAGATTCATATTATATATGGAAAACTACCTGAAATAACAAAGAATAATTTTATGTAATGTGATAACTCTCAATCTACAGCTCTCGTTTGAGTGTAAAGCGGTCGTTAGCAAAAATAGAACCCAACCTGGGTTGGGTATCGATCCCACAGGGAATAGCTTGGCCAACAAGTAAGTAAAATTACTAAACTTTTGGTGCAAGTCTCATAAGAGGGGGGAATTCTTGTCGTGCAAGTAATTAAATAAAGTATCAAAATAAAAGCTGAAAATAAAAAGAAAGAATGTTACGTGAGTTGAAAACAATGAGAATTGAAGTGTTGGGGTTATGTCCACCTTCTGAGGTATACGTCTCTATTGGCTATGGGTCTGTAGAGTCTTGACATGCAATTGCTTATAGAGAATTGTAGTCGATGGTAAATCCAAGCGTCTCTCGACCTGAACAAGGACTATTTCACTTTAACTCTCTCGAGCTTAAAGCGTGTCTAACGGTACGAATTCTCCAAGAGGTTAGTCCAGTTACGGCACTAGCTTTTTAATAGGAAAGGGTGTCCTACTACCTTGACATTATCTCTTTTCAAGACAAATAACCTTTCTCTCGAACAAGTTAAATGTTAGACTGGCGTTATTCTATGCGTCTGCAGCCACAAGAATTTGCATTAAGATGAAGAGAATAATGATATAAGCAATATACGTGTCTCGAACTCACAAACTCACAGCAATAGATAGTATCTCATTCGGCTTCCATAACCCCAACAGAGAAGTTTAGTTACCCATGAGTGCAAAGGAGATCACGATTTGCATTGTTATTGTTGAGTAATGGCGTGTGGATTAGGTGATAGGCGTGTGGCGTGATTCCTTAGCAAGTAACGATTCTCTTGTTGTGGAATAGAAGAATAGAAGAATAGATTAGAAGTGTTTGTGGTGGAAGATGAGAAGGATGGAAGAAAATTAATTGTTGAAGAATGAATGTTTCTCTCCACTAAGGGAGGAATGTGTTGTGGAATGAATAAAAATCTCTAGCATGATAGGGTAATTATAATACTCCTATCCTACTCCTACTAAGCTAATGAAATAAATAACCAAATCCTAATAGACTAATGAAATCCTTAACCCAAATGTACTAGGGTAAGGTTACAATATCATAATCCAAGTAGAATAGCGAAATACATAACCTAATTGTACTAGGTTAATGTATCTTTGTAAAAATCCAGCTTTGTGTCTGTAAGTCCCCAAAGTCTTCAGAAATGCTGTTTTAGTCCTGGATAGATTTTCCATGCAGTCCCCAAAGTATTCAGAAATGCTGTTTTAGCCCGGGACAGATTTTCGATGCAGCAGATTTGGTCCTTTAGGCGTCCAGCTCCTTTCTACTTCGTTTGTGAGCTTTCTTTTGCGTCAAGTAAGCCATAAAATGCTGTATTTTGCATCATTTATACTTGAAACTTTCCTAATCATGTTTGTTAGCTCATTTACAAGCAAAAGGACTAAAAGTGCATGAAATAGATAATTAGTTCCCAAAACTAGGCTAAAATATGGGCAAAATATATTGATATAGGCGCGTAAATTCGCCTATCATCATAATGTCTAAAATCTCAATACTAAATAATCTATATCAAAACTAGTAGTTTGACAAGCCTCTACCACTAATAACTAGAGAGTCACTGGGACAAACCCCCAACTAACTAGAACTGTTTCAAAAGAATACTGAATCATATAAACTAGTATGCTACAAAACTTGAATGAATAATTCTTTAAACTATGAGGACTCACCAATTGTCGGATGTAGATGGAGATTCTCAAACTACTCGTACTACTGATATTGAGCACCTAAACCTACATTATGAGACAATATAGTACATAGACATATATGTGTATCAGTACTTTAGGGATGTAAGGATTATATGGGGGTGAAATGCATAAGTAAAATCATCATATCATTATCACAAGTTTTAAAACAATGCATTCTAAATGTAAGTGACTCACATAAGCTGGAATGTCTGAAATACTAAAATCTATAATCATGAATAATGAGCCGTACTTTACAAATCCAGTAAGTCATCACATTTAGTTCTAGAAGTTGTACTTGTATTATCTCTTTAAGTCATACTGTATAAGTTTAGAAAGGTCTCACGTTTGTGTCTAAAATCCAAAAGATGAAATTTGTAGCAAATATCTTTCTGTAAAGCATAATCTAAATAACGTTGTGACCCTTTACACTTAGTTTTCTAAAAGCTTTTTTGTTATTCTTTTCCATTAGGGAAATACTCAAAATTGTTTATTTACTTTTATTGGCAAGGAGGTTCTTCAAACTGACATAAACCATGTGAGCTAAAATGGAGTCCATATCTTATTACCCTAAGGGGAAAACCTCACGATGGGGAGAGGTGTCATACTCTTGCCTAGGAGTATAACCTAAGCTAAGTGATCACATCTGTAACTATCATCCACCTTAAAATAGGAATAATCCGATAATCCGTACATACGTTGGCTATGTAATTCTATGAAATATTAGGCACGCTAATTCCACACTTACCAATAGATGCAAAATACTACTCCCTTTGATCTGTATGCTTATTCTATTAGAAATCCACTTTAAAATCTAAAGTAATGGTTCATTGGAAAACCAATTATGCTTTTATCTAAGTTATTCTATAAGTAAAGCTGATCTGAATTCTTTAATCTTTAATAAATCTATAATGTGGATTCCAAAACTTATCTGAGGATCAAAAGATCAAAACTTTATTGAAAATTTGTAAATAATTTGATCATAGGATGCTTAAAACATCATCATTCTTTAAATAATAATATTCAATCTTTGGGTAATGACCCATGCATCAATCTGATTTCAAAACATCATAACAACCATACTTGGTAATGAAAACTATGATAATTCATCTCAAAATATGGAATTTATTGCAATAGGAATGTAAATATGAAAATAAGCATGAAATTCATCTTCAAAATCTCTCAAAAACTCATAATCTTATAAAGATCAATAATGGGTATGAACCCTAATTCCAATCTCATGGATATTCTTCAAAATTCATATAAATTTATAATTAAAATTTGAGTTTTGGCACAAGGATGGAAGAGGATCCATGTTCATAAACCTCACACACCGTGGTAGATGATTAGATGAAGAAACTTAAATTTTGGATTCCTATTTGAGTTCTGGAAGAGGAGTTATTAACTATATTGTCTTAGGAATCCTCAATCTAGATCTTTCTTGGAGAAATAATGGTGGAATTTGATTTCTTGGAGAAGAACTTTGAACTCTAGGGGTTTGCACGAATCGGGGCCTTGGAAGTTGACCAAAATACCCATTTTAAACTTTTAATCGGAGCTGGAAAAAATAATATTTTTTCTAATTAGCAAGCCAATATGACGCTCCACTATTGTGGGGGCTCACTAGAAAATGAAAAGTGGGAATTTAAATATATCAACGACGTTCCACCTTCGCGGTGCTTTATAGAAATGCAAATTATGCCACAAACGCAATGTGGTACAATCGCATTGGCCTAGTGGAAATTTCCAAATGGGAAATTGGACCTCTCAATGATGTGGGGAAATCATGGAGGTCCACTGGAATTTGACAATTGGGAGTTTAACCATCTTTGCGACACAGTGAGTGTTCAGGTGGCACACTACTTCACTAAAGTTTCCATAACTTCTCAATCGCGTATCGGATTTAGGTGAATTTGGTATCAATGGAAAGATTATTCAATTTACCATTCAATAGAGAGTCTCAATCTAGAAAATACTGCATGGAATATATGTCTTTCATTTCTAAAGCTAACCTATAATATTCTAAGAGCAAAATTAAGTTAGTAGAATTATGGTGTATTACATATAACTTGCACCATGAGTTTCGTTAGAAAAGACAACAATCCTAGGGAAAGGGTATTTATTTTTTATTGTGACTTTATTTAACTACTAGCAGTCGATTCATATTCTGAGAGAACTTTCTTTCTTTCACACATAGAAAACTAGAGCACCCCACTGAGAAACACTAGTCTTGATAAAGCCCTTATCTAAGATATATTTCAATGGTTGTTTCAATTCCTTAATCTTAGTTGGAGCCATTTTGTAAGGTTGAATTGAAATGGGCTGGGTATTTGGAAAAAGATCTATTCTGGAGTTGATTTCCCACTTGGAATGAACTCCGAGATGATCTTTAAGAAACACTTCTAGAAAATCATTTACTACTGGAAATTATTCAAGGCTTTTGGTTTCACAACCTAAATATGTGACTTTGATAAAATGATCAATACAAATCTTAGAGATCATCCTCCTTTTCTTAAGGTATAAGATTAATTGACCTATAGGCGCTGAGGTACTATCCCTCCATAATATGGTTTGCTCTTTAGTGAATTGAAAATGGATGTTTTTATTTCGAAATTCAACTGTGGAATATCAATAGTAGAGCTGATCCATGACATAAATGACATCAAAATCAGTCATCTCTAATTAAATAAGATTACCTAAGGTGATTTTCTGATATACTAAGATTGGGCATTTTTTGTACCAATTAGATATAATGGAACTACCTAATAGAGTAGACACATAAAATAATCCAACTAAGAATTAAAGACTAACACCAAAGTCTACGGCTATATAAGTAGTCACGAAACAAAGTGTTAGTTTGGGTTCTAATAATGCATAAACATGAAGGTGAAAGATTGGTAATTTATCTATAATAACATTGGGAGAACCATCCTGATATTAGAAAGTCTAAATTGCATAGAGTTGAATCTAACGGCGTCCACTGGTTGCACAGGAAGTGGTGCACTGCTGAGTCTGGCGAATTGCTGGAGCTGATGAGGAGTTCACTTGAAATATATCTTTCCACTTTCTGGGAAACTACTGGACACTCCCTAATTTTGTTACCTGACTTTCTTCACTCAAAACATGCATCACTGCCTTCCACGCACTCACTCTAATATTTCTTACCATATCTCTTGCAAACTGGGTTGGTGCGACCATTTTTATGCTACCCTAAGACTTAGACCCTAGTTCTCTATCATGATTATCTTGTCTAAAATTAGGCATGTGTGCACAAAAAGAAGTTGGGGATAGGGCTGATGATTTTTGGCTGAATTAAGAGTGATTATCAATATCTGATATCAATTGAGAAAATTTTAAACTACATGTTATGGCTCTCTGATTTTCCTTTGATATTTCCTCCTTGATCGATTAAGAATGAACAATTAGTCTAGAATGGTTCATCTTCCTAATTAACATAGCTATACTACACTCATTTACAATATCTTTAGAAACTCCCAGAACAAAATTACTTTTTCTCTAGCATCGGCCACTGTATTCGGAGCATACCTTAATAACTAGGTGAACTTGAGTGTATAATATTTCATACTCAAGTTTCCCTACTTCAGATTGTTAAACTCCTGCACCTCAGCCTATTTCAACTCAAGTGGGAAGAACTTGTCTATTTTTGTAGTTGGAAACTTAACTCACTTTACCAATCCTATATTAGCACCTCTATCCTCTTTCCACATCTTAACCTAGGTGTGACCAGCCCCTTATAATTAGTAAGATTCTAAGTCAACACTCTCACTTGAGATAATACATTGATATCAGTAAACTTCTGCACACAATCCAAAAACTCTTGCGGTTCCTCTTCATACTTGGTTTCAGAAAATATTAGAGGATTCATCTGAATAAAGTAATAGATTCTAGATACGGTCATATTAAATAAGGGGTTGCCTAGGTCAATATTATTTAGATTATTTTGAGCATCCATTGATTGGGATATTTCTCTGAAAGAAGCCTTGAATTCAATATAAGTGAGTTGCTCATTTAGTGTGTCTTCAGGAATAGCTGGTGTAGGATTGTCTATATTTCTCCTTCTGTTTGCCTTTTTGAGAGGTATTTTCTGTAAAATATAGAGAATAAGTTAGAATTCAATCATTAATAGAGCCTACAATCCATGGCACGACATGAATTCTTAAAGAAGGGAAACTTTCCAATAATGTTTCGTAGCCTCTTGCCCATAAAAGTAGTGTGTTCATACAAATTAAAAGGACACTACTTAGCATAGCTTTTGTACACCCTGTGAGACTTTAAACCTTGTGCTCAAGTATTTTTTTTTTCATGATCTAGGACTATCCCCTAGTTGTAAAAGGTGAATAAGGTCTCAAGTGACCCCAAGCAACCCATAATCTGGAACAAGCAATAAATAATATAAGAAGGTAAAAAATACTATGCGAAATTCATTTCAAAGTATTTGATAGTCGATAATAGTATCAAAGGTATCTTAGAAAAATCACTAAAAAATATCTATAAAATTCCACATGGAATAAATGTTGTTCATTTTTTAATCAAACCCAAAATATTTTAGGAGCGAAATTCAGTAAGGAAAAGTACGGGGTATTAACTTCGACTATGAATTTTTTAGACAAGATATCAATCTTAGGGAGAGGGTATTTCTTTGTTATTTTAACTTATTAAACTACTGGCAGTCGATTCATATTTTGAGAGAACTTTCTTTCTTGCACACAAAGAGAACTGGAGCACCCCACAGGGAAACACTATGCCTGATAAAGCCCTTATCTAAGACATCTTTCAATGGTTCTTTAAATTTTTTAAGCTCGATAGGAGCCATTATGTAAGGTGGAACTTAAATAGATTGGGTATTTAGAACAAGATATATTCCGAAGTTGATTTCCCACTTGGACGGAACTTAAGGAAGATCTTCAGAAAACACTTCTAGAAAATTATTTACTACTAGAACTGATTTAATATTTGTGGTTTCGCAACCTAAGTATGTGACTTAGACAAGATGATCAATATAACTCTTAGAGATCATCTTCCTTTCCTCAAGTTAAGAGACAAACTGACCAATAGGCGATGAGGTACTATCCCTTCATTATATGTTTGGCACATAATTTAATTATAACTAGATGATTTTACTTCTACAATTAACTGAGGAATATCAATAGTGGAGCCAATCCATGACATGAGTGACATCCAAATTAGTCATCCCTAATTAAATAAGATCACCTAAGGTGATTTTCTTATATACTAAGATTGGGCATTTTTTGTACTATCTGGATAAAATAGAACTACCTACTAGAGTAGACACTTAAAATTGTTTTGTTATGAATTCAAGACTAACACCAAAGTCTACGGCTATATAAGTAGTCACAAAAGAAAGTGTTGGTCCGGGTTCTAATAATGCATAAACATGAAGTTGAATGACTCGTAACATACCTATAAAAATATTAGAAAAACCTTATTGATCTTTGTAGGTCTAAATGGCATAGAGTTGATTCTACCAGTGTACACCAATTGCACTGGAAGTGGTGCCTTGCTTAGTCTAGCAACTTGCTAGAGCTGATGAGGAGTTCACTTGAAAAATATCTTTCCTCTTCTGGCAAACTACTGGACACTTCCTATTCTGTTACCATACTTGCTTCACTAAAAACATGCATCACATCCTTTTATGAACTCGCTTTAATATTTCTTACCACATCTCCTAAGAACTGGGTTGGTGCGACAACTTTTATGCTACCCTAAGACTTAGAGCCTGGTGCTGTATCGCATTATCTTATCTAAAATTAGGAACTGGAGCACAGAAATAAGATTGGCTAGGACTAATTATTTTTAGCGGAATTAAGAGGGATTACCACCATCTGATATCAACTAAGAGAATTTTAAACTATATGTTTTGGCTCTCTAATTTTTCTTTGACCTCTTCCTACTCTATCTATTAAAAATGAACAATCAGTCTAGGAAGCTACTTCTCCTTAATCAACATAGCTATACTACACTCCTTTACAATTTCTTTTGAAACTCGAAACACAAAATTACTCTTTCCCTAGCATTGACCACTCTATTCAGAGCATACCTCAATAACTTGGTGAACTTTAGTGAATAATCTTTCACACTCATGTTAACCTACTTTAAATTTATGAACTCCTGTACCTTGGCCTCTCTCAACTCGAGTGGGAAGAACTTGTCTATTCATGTAGTACCAAACTCATCTTACACTACCTTTCTTACATCAGCACCTCTATCCTCTTTTCACTTCTTAACAAAGGTGTTACCCAACCCTTATAATTAGCAAGTAGCTAAGTCAACATTCTCACTTAAGGTAACACCGATGACATCTGTAAACTTTTGCACACAATCGAAAAACTTTTGTAGATCCTCCTCACTCTTGGATCTAGAGAATATTGGAGGATTCATCTGAATGAAGTAATGGATTCTAGATGTGGTCATATTAAATAAAGGGTTTGCCAAAGTAATATCCAATAGATTATTTTGTGCATCCATGGATGGGCTATTTTTGTGAAAGAAGCCCTGAATTCGACATAAGTGAGCTACTTATTTAGAGGGTCTTCAGGAATAGGTGGCGTGGGATAGTTGATGTTCCAGCTTTTGAAAAAACATTTTGCATCTTTTTCATAGAAAAATTGCATGTTTTAAAGAAACCAATTTTGCATTTAATGTTGGATTTTGGTGTTTCAGGGTAAGGAGCTAGCTAAAGATAAAGACGTAGAAAATTAGCAGAAAAACATTTCTGACGGTCAAAATAGTGGACCACCAATCTCACGACAGACCACTAGTTTAACCGCTGGGCTTAAATAGAATCCATGATTTTAGAAGACTCAGTACCGGCCCATGTGGTGGACCACTAATCTTGTGATAGCCCACTATTTTGGCTGCCAGCTTTAAGCAGAGCCTTGTATTTTGAAACATCCAGTGATGGCTTATATGGTGGACCGTAAGTCTTGTGATGGACCACCACTTTGGCCATCAGTGTTAACCAGAACATGCTTCTCTAGGATCATCAGTGATGGCTCATATGGGGGACCGTCAATCTTGCGATGGACCAGTACTTTAGCCGTCAGTGTTAAGCAGGACCTGCCTCTCTAGGATTATCGATGATAACCCATATGGTGGACTGTCAGTCTCACGACGGACCACCAGTTTTGCTGTCAATGGTTAGTAGTACTTGACTTGCAAGGATCATGAGTGACAGATAATATGGTGGACCATTAGAATTCCGATGGACCACAACTTTGGCCCTCACACTGGATGCAGTTTTTATAATTTTGAATTTTAAATCCATTTTGGTTGGGAACAAATAAATACCTAGTATTAGGTTTTATAAAATTTCTTTTATCTTTCATGAGTTTTTTCCATACTTGAATCATTCTATAATTATGGATATAGATTTTATTATCATTTTCTCCATTGAAGATTGAAGGTTGATTGTCTTGTATGTTAAGTTCATGGAGATCGGGTAAACCTTTATTACCTATTCATCAAGAACCTCAACTTATTGGCAGAATGAATGGTCAACAGGACCCGGATAGGGTAGCTGCTCAAAAGAAAGATGCCATACTAGCTGCCTTAGCAGCTGCACAATTGAATCAGTTAAATGCGGCTAATGCAGGCTGGGTACTAAAACCATATGATGATGATCTAGGTGAAGATAATTTTTTAAATCTTGTTATAAAGAGGCGTGCAGACAATGTGCTTGCACCGACAAATAGGAAAGTCAATAGAAATCACTCTACTAGGGTGAGACCAGAGCACCAAGCCATCCAATTTAATCTTGTAGATGATGATGATTACATGGAAGGAGCTGGTGAAATAGGGGCTATTATTACTTTGCCCTTAGAACCCAGAGCTAAGTTTAATATCATGAGTACTATGATCCAGTGGTTGCATCTCTAAGGGTTATTTGGTGGACTTGCGGGTGATGACCTAATATGTATTTGGTGAACATTATCTTTACTTAAAATTCATTTGACAACCCATCAGTTGGGTAAAATGCTATTTGGCTATGGTTTTTTCTGTTGTCTCTATTTGGGGAGGCAGTTTTATGGTTGAATGGGTGAATCCCAACTCTATTACTAATTGGAGGCTATTGAAAGATACTTTCCTTGAAAGTTTTTTTTCACTATCAAAGAGGGCACAGTTGAGAGATACAATCAGTAACTTCAGACAAATTCCAATTAAATCTCTCCATGAGACTTAGGAGATATTCAAAAATAATCTTATGTAGTGTCCAAATCATCAGATGACCAGTATCAACTTGATGGAGATCTTATTTCAGTCCTTGGACTTTGTGACAAAGCCAGTAGTGAATAATGATGTGGGTGGGCCATTCATGGACCTCACTTTTCCTAAAGCAGCTAGGATGCTTGATCGTTTGACAAAGCAGGGCAAATATTGGCATACCAGAGATTCTTAGGAAATAAGCTCTACTGTATTTATTAGCATAACTACAGAGCATAGGTGAAGGGAAGAAAGAATGTGACCAGGACATGGCTCACATGAAGACACAGATAGATCTTCTCACTAAGTATTTATTATCAGGAAAGATAGAGAAGGTTAAAGTTGTGGCATCTTAGGAAAGGGCTGAATCTAATTCTAAGGAGGACACCAATTAATTAAACAATTAGAGGGGTTTTTGAGGCTGTGGCTAAGAAAATCCAGGTCAGAACTATTATGAAAAATCTATCTATAAAGACTGCGACCAAAGAAATTGGAAGAATAAGAATTATAGGAGTGGTTTATATGTTCCTCTTGGAAATCATGAGGCTACTGTGACTAGCTTAGGGAAGATGTCCTTAGAGGATGTGATGGCTAAGTTATTGAAAGTAGTAGAAGCAACCAATACAGGGGTGGATGAGATAAATAGTGATTTATCCTCAATGAAACAGTTAGTGGATTCACACTCTACTTTAATAAAATAGTTGGAACAATAATTGAACCAACTATCTACCACATTTAATAAGAAGAAGAGTGGAAGCCTACCAAGCGACACAGTCCAGAACCTAAGGAAGGATAGTTTGTTTATGGTAGTTACCACTAAGAGTGGTAAGGTATTGGCAAGCCATCTTGTCAGCAAGCCTATGGTTGATATTGTGGCAGATGATGTCGAGGAAGATGAAATTGATCATCCAGTGGAGTTTGAGACATTGGATAAAGTTACTGATAATACACCATCAAACCATTAGCAGGTTGATGAATTAGAGAAGAGCAAGGGAAAGTATACTGAAGTGTGGTTACTACACTCCCAAAACCACCTCATCCATTTCCCCATCAATTGAAGAAAAAGGCTGACGACACAAAGTTTAGAAAAATTTATGGCCCTGATTAACCAATTGACAATCAATTTGCCATTGGTGGAGGCATTGGAGAAAAAGCCAGAGTATGCAAAGTTCATGAAAGACTTTGTTATGAAGAAGTGGACAGTTATTTTTGAACCAATGGACAATCTCCATTATTGTTGTGCTATTTCCATAATGTCATTAGTGTAGAAGAAGGTAGACCCAAGAGCATTTACTATCCCATGCACTATTGGGCCTCTTGATTTTGCAAAAGCTCTATGTGACTTGAGAGCCAGTATAAACTTGATATCTATAGCTATGTCTAATAAATAGAGTTTAGGAGATCCCTCTCCTATAAACATGAGATTAGTTATGGCGGTTAGGTATGTGAAGTGGCCCGTGGGGATTCTATATAACGTATTAGTTAAGGTGGATAGTTTCATACTTTCGACTGATTTTGTGATTCTCGATTATGAGATGGATTTTGAGGTGCCCATAATCTTGGGTCGACCCTTCCTCATAATCGGGAGTGTACTTATTAATTTGAGGAAAAATGAGCTACTATTCAAGCAGAATGATGATGTAGTTCGATTCGATATATGCTAGTCCATGAAAAATCATAAAGATATGAGTGTATTTTCTATTATGGATATTTATAATGAGGAGGAGGAAATGCCAATAGAAGAAAAATTTGTTGTGGAGACTTTAACTGTTGTATTGATGAATTTAATATTGAAGGTATTGAATATTTTGAGGATACGGTGTGTGCCTTAACGGGCATAGGGTCTTATTGATATATACCCAAAAAGTTTGAATTAGACTTGAAAAATCATCTAAGTCCACCTGTTAATCCTTCTATTGAAGAGCCACATACCTTGGAACTGAAGGAGTTTCCCGATCATTTAAGGTACACGTTCCTAGGTAGTGGGAATACACTACCTATGATTATTGTTGCTGATATGGGTGAGAAACAGGTGGAAGATCTCATCTCTATTCTTAAGAGATATAAGTGGGCTATTGGTTTGATAATTGCAGGCATCATTAGTATCCCTCCTAGTATATGTACACATAATATTCACCTAGATGAGGATTGTGTTCTGACTATTGAGCATCAGTGTCATCTATACCCACCTATGCAAGAGGTGGTGAAGAAAGAAATAATCAACTTGCTAGATACAGGAGTGGTATACCCTATCTCAGATAGTGAGTGGATGATTCTTGTTCAGTGCAAGCCCAAGAAATAGGGCATGACAATTATGGCTAATGAGAAGAACGCGTTTATTCCACTCAGGCATGTTCCCGATGCTTGATCTGCTAGCGGGAAGCGTTTGGTACTATTTCTTTGATGTGTATTCTAGTTACAACAAGATTTATATTACTTCTGAAAATCAAGAAAAGACGACATTCATATGTCCATATGGTACATTTGCTTTTAAGCGGATGCCTTTTGGTTTGTGTAATGCACCCACCACTTTTTAGCAGTACATGATGTCGATATTTTTTGATATGGTTGAAGAAAACTTGGACGTGTTTATGGATAATATTTTAGTGGTCGGTGATTCTTTTGAGCTTTTCTTGCTGAATCTTTGTCAGCCATTGCAGCGGTGTGAAGAGTTTAAGCTTGTCCTTAACTGGGAATAATGCCAATTCATGGTGAAGGAAGGCATTGTTCTTGGTCAAAAAATTTTGGCTAAAGGCAAATATTGAAGTGATTAAGATACTACCTCTCCCTATTTCAGTCCAAGGGTGACATAGCTTTCTCGGTCATGTAGGGTTCTACCACAAATTCAGAAAGGACTTCTCGAAGATTGCGAACCTGTTTTCCAAACTTTTGGAGAAGAAGGCTATATTTTCTTTTTATGATGACTGTAGAAGGGATTTTGAACTCCTTAAGTCAAAACTAGTGGAAGCTCCAATTATTATTACTCCTAACTGGTCGAAACCATTTGAGATTTTGTGTTATACCAGTGGAGTGGAACTTGGAGTTGTTCTTGGGCAAAAGAGATGTTGTTCCATCTAATATATTATGCAATTAAGGCCTTGAATGGAGCCCAAAATAATTATACCATGACTGAGCAGGAACTTCTAGTAGTTGTGTATGCTTTTGAGAAGTTTCGGGCATATTTGTTACGTACCAAGGTAGTGGTGTACACTGACCACTCTTCCTTGAGGTACTTAATGGCGTAGAAGGATTCTAAGCAAGGGTTGATCCAGTGTGTATTTCTACTTCAATAATTTTACTTTGAAGTTATGAATAGAAAGGTATGTGAGAATCAGGTAGTAGACCTCTCTCATCCAGACTCGAAGGTGAGCAAGCAGTCAAGGAGGAGCTAGATATTGATGATTCCTTTCTGAAAGATAAAATATTAGCTGCAGTGCTAAGAAAAGTACCTTGAAATTCTTACTTCTCAAACTATGTTGTTAATGAACTGATGCTAAAGAATCTTCCCTTTTATCATAAGAAAAAGTTTCTCCATGATGTGACACATTATTACTGGGATGAGCGTATCAATTTTGATGGTGTGTGGATGGGATTATTAGGAGGTGCTTCCCAGAAGTAGATATGTTATGTATATTGGAAGTGAGTCATGCTTCCCCAGCTGGAGGTAACCATGCAAGTTATTGGACTACAAGAAATGTCCTTCAAAGCGGCTACTATTAGCCCTCCTTATTCAAAGATGCCTATGAGTTCATGAAGAGATGTGATCAATGTCAAAGACAAGGGTCCATCTTAAAGCACCATGAGAGGCCAATGTCTAAAATGCTGGAGGTAGAATTATTTGATGTCTGGGGCATTGATTTCATGGGTCCCTTCATCAACTCATTTGGGATGAAGTACATATTAGTTGTCATTGACTATGTGTCAAAATAGGTCGAGGCAGTAGCTCTAGTGGATAATGAAGAAAAGTGAGTTATTTTATTCGTAAGGAGAAATACCTTCTCTCGCTTTGGGGTACCATGGACCATGAGGATCAAAATTTTGTAACAAGATGTTCAGACCCACCTTGGCAAAAAATGCAGTAAAGTAGCCTAAGGTAGCTACCCCATACCACCCACAGACCAGAGGGAAGGTAGAAATCTCTAATTGGGAGATCAAAACTATCCTTGCCAAGACTATAAATGCTAGAAGAAAAGATTGGTCTAGGAAGATAGACGATGCCTTGTGGGTATATTGAACATCTTTCAAGAAGCCGATTGGCATGTCACCATACAAATTGGCTTATGGCTTGGTGTGCTATTTACCGATTGATTTGGAGCATAAAGTATTGTAGGCACTGAAGTGGGTTTTTCTAAACTGGAAGAAGGCAGCGGATATGAGACTGGGGTAGCTGAATGAGATGGATAAGTTCCGTCTCGGAGCTTATGAAAGAGCTGAATTATACAAAGAAAGAATAAAGAAGGTCTATGATCGTAGAATTAAAAAGAGTGATTTTCAAAAAGGTGACTTGGTGCTCCTCTTCAACTCCAGACTCAAGCTTTTTCCAGGTAAGCTCAAATCTAAATGGTCTTGCCCATTTAGTGTCAATCAAGTCTACTCATCTAGAGTAGTGGAACTTGAAAATGAAGATGGAAGAATCTTCAAGGTTAATGGTCAGTGTGTGAAACTATATATCGGTCGAATAGATTCGATAAAGAGTATTGCTACTATCTATCTCGATGAAGTTTAAGTAATCGTGATAACTTAGTCATGTTGCAATGATAAAAAAGGCGCTAGTGGGAGGCAATCCATAGTGTGTTATAGTAAAGTATTAGCTAAGTTATTTTGTTATTTTAGAGCATTTTTGATGTGTTTGTGAAGTGTGCAGGATTTAAAATGCAGCAAAATAAGGACTAATACGGTGGAAAAAAGGGTTGATGGCCAAATTGGTGGACCACCAGTTACCTGATGGACCACTATTTGCTCCGTCAACTAGATGCTGAAAATCTGAGTCACTGGAACAAAAATGATGGATGAATTAGTGGACCACCAGTTACCTGACGGACCACCATTTCTCCATCGCAAAGATGCTGATAATCTGAGTCACTATAACAAAAGTGACGGAGAAATTGGTGGACCGTCACTGATTTGGTTGACTTCTACATTGACCATCAAAATTTGGCTGAGTTACCCATGTTCTAGTAAGGTATGACAACCAAAGTGGGGGACCGTCACAAATTTCGTAGACCACCACATTGATCATCGCAATTAAGTCGAGGTGGCCATGTTCTGGTAAGATACGATGGCCAAACTAGTGGTTTGTCGCATATCCAACGGATCATCGGTGCAGCCATCACTGTTACCCTATTATCGGGTTGGCTCGAGTTAAAATTAATGATTATTTATGTTATCCGTACTTGACCCAAATGATTTTAAAGAGGTAAAAAGGAACGGTTACATACGTTATAAGATTTTTAATTTCTTCAACTGACCAAATCCCTTTGGATTCAAAGAATCTGAAGGCATTTGCTCTTCCTAGTACTATCCATCTCCTACTTTTTACCCTATTTAAGAAAGCCCTCTCTTTTCTCTATCTTCATCATAAAAAATCTTGAGAGCAATTACTAAAGTTTTAAGCTAAGTTTTTTTTCATAAAGTGCAAGAAAGAAAGAAAGACGCTACTGTAGAACCAAGGTATAAACACAACAATGTACTTCTCTTTTTGAATTGCAAAAGCATGAAATCAATTAGTTGTTCATTGTTGAAATTCCATCTTGTGTTTTACTTGTTCTTTGAGTTACTTTGAGTCTAGAACTTTAATATACACTGTTGGATTAAGTCTGATGTAACTCATACATTTAAAAGTGAGAAAATTTCCAAATAAATATGAACTTGGTATCAATTTTGGCTAAAGAATTGGGATGATGTACTAAATATTTGACAAAATGCCAAACTGAAAGCTTAATCTTGAGAAGGGGCTGCAACGGCCGAAATTATGGATCACTAGTTTTGCGATGGACCACCATATATACTGTTGCAAGGACCCCAGAAATGATACCTACTGGAAAAGATGCGATGGCTCAAATGGTGGACAGTAAAAAACCTGACGAACCACCACTTTGGCCGTCGCAAAGATCTAAAAAAAATAGGTCCTCTGGATAAGACCTGATGGCCAAACTCGTGGAACACCAGTTACCTGATGGACCACCAGTGTGTCCGTCAAGTCAATTCTTTCATTGTTTAGACAGGTTTTATGCTGCACACTAATTCATTACTTATATTTCAGCCATTATTGCTTTCAAAATTCCAACCAACAAAGGAGAAATATCATAAAAGGGTAGAGAAGAACCTGCACTTGCTCTCCACACTAGGTAATATGAAAAGGAAACTTCCATACTCTCCCAGTATGAAAAAGAGAGTGACAGAAGAACTCGTAGTACTAGCTCGAGCCCACACGAGGCAACGGTTTCTACAACTCAATCCGAGCCTATTGAGGTAGAAACTGAAGACACTAATGCAAAAGATCAAATGAAAGCAACTGATGTAGACACTGAACCTGAGGATGCTAATGTTATCAAGCGTAAGGATCCTCAAGTTCTAGAGGAAATTAGGTGGCAGATAGAGGGAGAAAATATGAAATTCTATGACAGATTGACATCTACAGCAAGGGGGATTAAAAGGCCATTTTCTAAGGAAGATAAGATAGTGACAATGGAGTTACATGAATATCCTGAGTTGGAACGTCATTTCAACGAGAATGAACTAGCATGGATGAGCCAGCAGCCAGGATCATATCAGTTGAATTGGGTAAGATAATTCTTTGCTAATTATTTAGAATTAGTAGAGAAGGGCTGTCCAAAGGGGTCGTCAGTTTCAAACTTGTCGAACAGAGAATAGTACCTATCCGAGGAGTCAATGTCGACATTTTAGCCTGAACAATCAATAGGATGTTGTTTGGGATAGAGTACAAAGCTCTACCTTCTATGAATGATCTTGAGTATAGGTAGAGAACTGCATCGACTAAGAGGCCTTGGGTGGCTACATTATTGATGGATGATGATAACCCCTCTTGGGTGACCAATCCACATGAGAGAATTGTAAAATTTACCATTAGTTTCAAGGCTATGTTCTGGTGTCCTATTGTTCGTTTAAGGATGATTCCAAAAAAAGCTAACAGAATCTTGGGTAAACACAGAGTTGTATTGGTGGCCAATTTGGTTTCAGGGCTGCAGATTCATTTCAGCTAGATTATTGCAGATGAGATGTTCGTAAGGGCATATAAAATATCCAGAGCATTGTCGTTCCCATGCTTAATAACAGAGTTATGCAGGCAAGCAGTTGTGTCTCTGATTCATAGTGTTGACAGTGTAGTCCAAGCTACATATAGAGTAGACATTAAGAAGTCGAAAGACAACTCAAAGTTTCAAATGCGTGTCACGACGACTGCTTCTTACTAGACTCAATCTGCACCAACTCCCGATGCTCCCAAAATTCTTGTAGGTATGTCATTGCCCATAACCACTTATATAGCACCTGAGTATGTACCACTAAGTACATCTTCAAGTTCGGGTTTTGCACCATTTATGGGTGGATTAGACTTTGACGAATATATGTTACGCAGGAAAATTTTGCAAAATTGGTGAAGCTACAAAAGAGGTTTAAGAAACAGTTAGATAAATGGGCATCATAATTCAAGCCTTTTGTTGATGGAATTATAACTAAGGAAATCCATCCATTCCAAACTATTAAACCAACATTGGACAACATTGAACACCGCATCAACAAAAGGATAGATGCATTGTCCCTCCCTGATCTTGCCAAGCTCATGGCTGAATTAGAGCAGGCAAAGGCTGATATTATGGAGTTAAAGGGAAGCTAGCCATAGCAGAATATTTTTGACCCATTCTTAGTGGTGAGTAATGATGATGAAGGTATTGTGGACCTAATAGAAAGACCAGTAAACGAAAAAGAAAAGCAGCACATGGATGAGCATGCTGCAAGGAAAGCTGTAAAGAGGAGAAAGAGAGAAGCAATGATGTTGAAGCAACAAAAACAACATGATATAAAGAGAGATCAAAAAAATCAAAGTAATATGAATAAAAGAGAAAGAACAAACCAAAAGATGAAGCAGCAGTAGTATCCACTAGTGTTCCCCAGCAAGGGGGCAAAGTTCAGACTCATACTGATAGATGATTCCTCCAATTTTGGAGGGTGAGGTTTTGAGTTCCCCTACTTCCATAGTGGCCAAAATTTCACTAGGTGAGAATGTAGGAGCCTCACCACACTTCATAGATGCCTGAGATGAATAAGAGGCAATACAAGTATACCTACTCCTTTGTACATTCATTTAATACTTTGAGGATAATGCATATGTTTTTCTATGGGGGGTGGTATACTTATACCATGAGGGGGTTGTGTTGCTGATATACTTAATCCTACCATGTTCTATCTAGGAGAATCAGTAGGACTAGGATTATTCTAAGTTCACTTTTTTCTTTTCTAGGTTTAACTTTAGTCTTGCATTTTTCTTGTTAAGTCTTGTTATGATTTTAATGTTGATCCATGAAATAAAATTGCTGTTTGTGTTAGTATCGTTTTGTGAATAGGGATGATAAATGATGTTGACATCAATATATGTCTATTTCCATATGACTGTTTACTTTTATCTTCTAGGATATGTTATCAATTGTTAGTGTATCTGTAGTTGGCATTAACCTATAAATTTACATGACATGTGATGCTAATCTTAAGAACATTAGAATGAGTTTGACTTAGCTACCACTATGTGTCTGAGTATTTGTATGAGTTCTTAAATAGTATAGTACCTAGAACTTACCTGGTTCAATTGATGTTATTTTTTAGTTGATGAGATAAGAAGGGATGGCAGGCAACTGATAACGCTCAAACTACTGCTCTTGTAAGAGTGTAAGCGGTCGTTGTCAAATATAGAACCCAAATGGGTTGGGTGTCGAATCCCACAGGGAATACTCGGTCACTAAGTAAGCAACGATTATTAGACATTTGATGAAAGTTCTGCGAATAAAAGGGGGGATTTTGTGCGTGCAAATGATGTAAACAAAATAGTAGAGTAAAAATGGAAAATAGAAGAGTAAAACGGAGTACTTGGTAGGTTTTAATCAATGAGGATTAAGAGTTAGGGTTATGTCCACCTTATGAGTTATACGTATCTATTGACTATGAGTTATGCTGAATTCAGACATGCATGCACTTATAGAAAATCGTATTCTTTGGTAAATCCAGGCGTCTTTCGACCATCAAGGACTATTTCACTTTAACTCTTTCAAGCTTAAAGCGTATCTAATGGTACAAATTCTCCAAGAGGTTAATCCAGTTACGGCACTAACTTTTAAACAGGGGTTGGTTCCCTATTTACTTGACATTCTCTCTTTTCCAGACATGTAACTTTTCTTTCGAACAAGTTAATGCTATACTGGCGTATTCTATATGTTTGCAACCACAAGAATTTATATTAAGATGAAGAGAAGAATGATATAAGCAGCATATGTATCATGAATTCACAAACTCATAGCAATAGATAGTATCTCATAAGGCTTCCATAACCCTAACAGAGAAGTTTAGCTACTCATGATTGCAACGGAGATCACAATAAACATCATGATCTCACGTTGGTCACAAGGACCGTGCTTTCTCTGTTAGAAAGAGTAACGTGAATTAGGAACAAAAGTTGGATGAAAAAGACTTGAATTAATGAGTGAATAAGAATAAATTAGAATGGGAAAGAATAGAAGGGGGAATAAGAAGAGAATGAATGCTGAAAAAGTTCAGCAAAATAGGGTTTTTATAACACCCATATCCTATTCCTACTAAGCTACTGTATACTTATCCTAATCCTACTAGGTTACTGAATTCTTTTCCTAATCCTACTAAGTTACTGCTGGTCCTCAAGTCTTTGGAAATGCTGTTTTTGTCCGGAACAAGTTTTCCATGCGTCACTTCCAGTCCATAGGCATCAAAACGCTGCTTTCCTTCTTACGTGAAGCTTCCCTTGGCTGCATCCAGTCCATAAAATGCTGAAATCTTCATCATTTATACCTGAAAACTTGCTAATCATGTTGGTTAGCTCACTTACAGGAAAAAGACTAAAAGTGCAGGAAATATATATTTTGTCCTTAAAACTTAGCTAAAATATGGGTGAATTAAGGTGCTTTAGGCGTGTAAATACGTCTAACATCAACACCCCACACTTAAATCTTTGTTCGTCCTCGAATAAAATATCATGTCCATATAAACATCTACTTAGGGTTTCACAGTAATAGCACAAAATATTCATCAAGACAGGCACGACAATTATTAACAAAGAGTAGTTTTCTTTATCAATACTAGAAACAATTCCACCTCCAACCTAGACTCGTGATGATGGTTAATTCGTATTCAAAAGTTAAGGCACAAAGAATCATACACAACTACCCAAAACTCATCAACCATTTGTGTCTCACAATCTATCACCCATACTCACTCACAAGTATTCCATTTTTCGAAACATGGGTATAAGATTTTCCTTGCTCTCACTCTCACAAAGAATTCATATGTTGCAACTGCTGACAATAGGCTTGCCCTTAGTGTCATGCTCCACTAATATCAGAATGCTAAGTTTAGGATCAAATAGGTCTTTGCAGGTTGTAATGTACGCTAAGGGACGGGTAGGACTATTTTGGCCAGAAATAGTGACTATGTTCCTAAGCGCTTTAATACATCACATTATGCCATTAACACTTTCTTTTAAATAACTTCTCTACTTTCTTTTTATCTACCAGCCCTTTTCACCTATTTTGCCATTTAAACATAACTATCTTTTTATTTAATCATAAGCACAATTTATCTTTTTCTTTTCTTCTCTTTTTTTATAACACACCTCTATGATAGCCACTCTTTTTTCATAACAAATTCAAGTACCAATACCTTCTAAGGCATCACTCTCACCTAATTTCCTCTTATTTTGTCACATGTCTTTACAATTTAAAGCACTTAGGAATTTGGATCAAATTATGGTCTTGAAAAAATGGATTAGGCTTACGTATGAGGCTGTCAAAGAAAATGGCTTAAAGGCTCAAAAGGGGGTTATCTAGGATAATGTCCATGGGTAGATAAAAAGAAGGTAAACAATAATAGGCTGCCAAAGAAATGCCTAAATCATCTCCTAAACACACACTCTTTATTTTGCTTTACATACACACTGGGCAAGTTCTAGCATCAGCCACAATCACAGAATATACTATCACCTCACACACACAAGGCACATGGTCGACTTTATTGGGAGTATTATAGACTCTTGACCCAACAGATGAAGGAATTAAACCACACACTTATCACATAATGAGTCACATTTAGAGCCTAAATATCTCAATAGTAATGATTTTATCACAGACTCTTGTCACAATACCATGCTACCTATCAGAACAATTTTATGCAAAGTTTTTAACAAGAAAATAAAATAAAATTTTGACTACTAAAAAAATAAAACAAATAAACAAATAAACATAAATAAGCAAATGCAGAGAAGGAAGTATAGCATACAAATACCAGCACCCCACACTTAGATAGGACACACTGTCCTCGGTGGAAAATAAATAAGAAGAACCTGGATTAGGCGGACTCCTCCTCTAAGTCTGGGGTCATACCCCCTTTATCGGAATCATCATAGGAGTCATCGTCATCCGAATTCTCGTCCAAGTCGGAGTCTGACATTTGGCGATCATCATCGGTTGGCACATTGTCATCGAAAGGTTCCCCAAAGTACACACCTACTCCACACATAGCCCTTGCATGCTTGTTCATTGGGTAGTCATAATCCAACTGTTAGAGCTCTGCAGCAGTTGGAACACGACCCTCTCTCATCATGGTAAACCTCGTCATGCTATAAAGATAGCGAAAGAAACCTTCATCCCGAGCATGACGTTCTACCGTGGTAAGGTTAACGCCATGCATGGTTTCAGCATCTTTAACCTTTGTGAGGTCAACCTTCTTCGGGTTGTGTGGAAGCTTATGATCAGCCGGCGCCTCTTTGATATCCCCCTTCTTCAATATTATAGTCAACAGATTGCCAAAGCTGAAGTGGGACCTCTTGTGTAGCCTGGCCTTACGCATTAAAGATCGAATGATTGCCCCAATGTTGATGGGGACGTTCGTCATCAATGCATACACCAAACACACTCTATCTCATATAATCTTCATATACTGAGTCCCTGGAATCAGGCAAGAGTTGACTATTTGCAACCATATTCGAGCTTCCCTGTTTAAGGAAGCATAAGGGAAGGTGTTGTGACGACCGGTGTCCTTGTGTCTGCTCCATCATGCCATTGATCTTGTTCTGCACAGTGTGTATCTGATTACCCTGTACGGAGGTCTGTTATATAGCTCTTTGAGAGGTGATGGATAAACAGATGGCAAACCCAGAAAAGAGTTGAAGAACTCCGCATTTAGAGTAGAACTTGACCCCGAATCTTTACTTCACTCCCTATAGTTTTCGGTGACCAGTTGGCATAGAATTCTCGTGTTAGATCGAGATTGCATTCTCCCATATCTTGGAAGATGAAATCAAGATGTAACGCTATTATCTTGGCCAACATGCGAGGTTCTTTCTTTGCTAGGATTTCCTTGTGTATCAACTCCATATGAACATATTTTTTCTCTTTATTGTTCCTATACCACTCCTTTACTTGCTCCTCTAGGACCCATTTGATTCCAAACATGCGGCGAGGTATTTGCATCGAGGAGGATTCACCTTGCTCTTTACGTTCCCTTTTCTGGCCTTTTTGTGAGGTGGTTGCTTTATCCTTTGGTTGTCTTGCTTTTGGTGCCATTGTACCTGAGATTAAAATAATAGTAATGTTAGCTTGATCTCGGTGGATCCAATCAATAAACAAGCAGTAGTGGCACCACCCCACACATAGTTTGTTGGCACAAACTAGTTAAGTGATCGTTGTCGATTACTCAAACTTTATCGATATATGTTTAGGTGGTACGTTCCAACAATATAATCACTGCAGTTATACTTTTCTAGTCATCTTAACTATCCTTTTTGATTCTATCTCAAGAAATCTTGACAATACTTTTCATGTTTGGATTGATGTACCCTTTTGAACAAGACTACTACATAGAAATTGTGTCAAGTTATGGCATAGAAATAATCATCATTTCATGTTTGTAGTTAACCATGATTTTTCATCTCAATGACCAAGTAATTCGAACATGAAAGCTTTCAAGTTACAAGATTATACCATTTTCTTGACCATGGAAATTCTGCAAAATTATGACAGTGTATCAAAATCAAATTCAAGTTGGAAACAAGTCAAGACCATCCTTACGTATCCTTTCACTCACTTAGTTTTATCACAACAAATCAACCACACTCAAATCACCAACGCTACTTCAAGATTTAACAATTTATTATAGGCGTAGCAGTGTAGTACTTACGGAATATAAAAGAAGAACAAAGAAGTACTTACTTGGTTGATGGCCTTGGAAGATGTTCTTGCAAAGTTAAAAGAGCAAAAGGAAAATTTTTTGAGAGAATTTGGAGAGGTAGGCGGCGCCTAGGGTGAAGTTGCAATGCAATTTTGTTTTAAGACTAAGGTTCTATTTATAGGACACTCTTGGGTCGGGTTTTGACCCATTTGGAATCGGATTTGGAGACCAAAAGTGACCATAGGCAGCGCCTAATGCTTTGCCTATGCTTGGCATAGGCGGCGCCTTTTGCAAAGCCTAGTTGGACATAGGCTTTGGCATAGGCGGCGCCTATGCTATGGCATTGTTGGGCATAGGCGGCGCCTATGCCATGGCATATGAGATTCGGAGACAAAGGGCTTTTGCATAGGTGGCGCCTATGCTATGGCATTGTTGAGCATAGGCGGCGCCTATGCTATGGCACTCTAGAATCCGAGAGCTTAGGCCATAGCATAGGCCTTGCCTTGTTCGTGGCCTAGATTTACATAGGCCTTGCCTTGTTCTTTGCCTATATTTTAATAAGCAATGCCTAACCCATAGCCTTTTGCTTCTTCATTCCTAACTTACCACCTTCAACTTGCAATACTTCCAAATCAAAAATTGAAACCAAGATCCTCCTTTATACATCTTGCACCTACACTTACTCAAAAACAACAAAAACGATTAGAACAATGGGTTGCCTCCCATCAAGTGCCTTAGTTTTTGTCGTGGCTCGACAAAATCCTAGGAAAACAAAAACAACAAAAACAATTAAAAATGATGGGTTGCCTCCCATCAAGCGCTTGATTTATTGTCGCGGCACGACATAGCTATGTCGATTACTTAGACTTCATCGAGATAGATGGTGGGTCATTTTCTAAATGGATTCAGACGACAATGAGGCTTACTTGTAGGCATGCAATCTTCTTCGAGATGACCCTTGTGCATATATATCCCATGCGGGATACCAATTATATCATCAATAGTCCAACCCATAGCTCTCTTGTATCTCTTCAGAGCAGAGATGAGAGCCTCTCGTGCTGTTCACTTAAATCATCCGCCACACTCACAGGAAGTGTATTTCCACTTCTCAAGAACGCATACCTTAGATAATTGGAAAGCTCTTTTGATTCTAGAACTGGGGGCTCTTCAATGGAAGTCTTTGCTGTTGGTAACGGTTGATTCTTAAGATCAAGGTCCGGCTGCTTAGGAGTATGAGAATACGACCCTATTTCTGTTAGAGCACACATAGTTTCTTCATGTTCTTGAGCCTCCTCACGCTCAAAATTTAGCAGCTCATTAGATAGTGACTCATGAGTAAGCTGCTTTTCTACAGATAATTCTTTGTCATCCTTATAATTAACTTCAGCTACAGAGAACACATCTATATCTTCGGGCTGCTTCATTGCTTTGCATACATCAAAACGGAACACTTCGTCATTCAACCAAAATAAAAGCTCATTAGCTCTCATGTCAATAAGCACACTTCCAGTTGCGAGGAAAGGGCGTCCCAAGATTATGGGAACTTCAAAATCCACCTCGGAATCCAAAACAACAAAGTCTGCTGGAAAGATGAATGTGGAAAACTTCACCAACACATCATTTAAGATACCAACAGGTCGTTTTACCGACATATCTGCCATCACGAGCCGCATATTGGTTGGTGTAGGGTCTTATAACGCTCAATCTACAGCTCTCGTAGGAGTGTAAAGCGGTCGTTAGCAAATATAGAACCCAACCTGGGTTGGGTGTCGATCCCACAGGGAATAGCTTGGTCAACAAGTAAGCAGAATTACTAGACTTTTAGTGCAAGTCTCTTAATGAGGGGGGATTGTAATGTGTAACCAAAACAATAAAGTAAAAGCTGTAAATAGCAAAGTAAAAAGAGAAGGATTGTTACGTAAGTTGTAAACAATGAGAATTGAAGCGTTGGGGTTATGTCCACCTTCTGAGGTATACGTCTCTATTGGCTATGAGTGTGTAGAGTCTTGACATGTAATTACTTATAGAGAATTGTAGTCGATGGTAAATCCAAGCGTCTCTCGACCTAAACAAGGACTATTTCACTTTAACTCTCGCGAGCTTAAAGCATGTCTAACGGTACGAATTCTCCAAGAGGTTAGTCTAGTTACGACACTAGCTTTTTAGTAGGAAAGGGTGTCCTACTACCTTGACATTATCTCTTTTCCAGAAAAATAACCTTTCTCGCGAACAAGTTAAATGTTAGACTGGCGTATTCTTGCGTTTGCAACCGCAAAGAATGTGGTTTAAGATGAAGAGAATAATGATATAAGCAATATACGTGTATCGAACTCACAAACTCACAGCAATAGATAGTAACTCATTCGGCTTCCATAACCCCAACAGAGAAGTTTAGTTACCCATGAGTGCGAAGGAGATCACGATTTGCATTGTTATTGTTGAGTAATGGCGTGTGGATTAGGTGATAGGCGTGTGGCGTGATTCCTTAGCAAGTAACGATTCTCTTGTTGTGGAATTTAAGAATAGAAGAGTAGATTAGAAGTGTTTGTGGTGGAAGATGAGAGGGATGGAAGAAAATTAATTGTTGAATTAAGTGAAGAATAGAATGATTGTTCTCTCCACTAAGGGAGGGGTTAATTAAAAATCTCTAGCATGATAGGGTATTTAAAATACTCCTATCCTACTTCTACTATGCTAATGAAATAAATAACCAAATCCTACTAAACTAAGGAAATACTTAACCCATTTGTACTAGGTTAATGTAACATTCTCCTAATCCAAATAAACTAATGAAATACATAAACCAATTGTACTAGGTTAATGTATCTTTGTCAAAATCCAGCTTTGTGTCTGTAAGTCCCCAAAGTCTTCAGAAATGCTGTTTTAGCCCGGGACAGATTTTCCATGCAGCAGTTTTGGTTCTTGGGCGTGTAGACTTTCTTCCCTTCCTTTGTGAGCTTTCTTTTGCGTCAAGTAAGCCATAAAATGCTGTATTTTGCATCATTTATACCTGAAACTTTACTAAACATGTTTGTTAGCTCATTTATAGGAAAAAGGACTAAAAGTGCATGAAATATATAGTTTGTTCTCAAAACTAAGCTAAAATATGGGCAAAATATATTGATATAGGCGCGTAATTTTGCCTATCATCAACACCCCACACTTGCAGCTTTGTTCGTCCTCGAACAAAATATCATGTCCTTCTAAGCATCAACTTAGGGTTTTTACAACAACAACACAAAACATTCTTCAAGACAAGCACAACAATTATCAACAAAGAGTAGTTTTCTGATTATAAGTAGAAATAATTTAACCTCAAGCATAGACTCGTGATGGTGATGAACTCGCATGCAAACGTTAAGGTGCATAGAATCATATACAGCTATCCAAGACTCATCAACCATGTGTGTCTCACAATATAGTACCCATAATCACTCACAAGTATAGCATATTTTTCAAACATGGGTATCAAAATGTCCTTGCTCTCACTCTCACAAAGAATTCATATGTAGCAACTGATGACCATAGGCTTGCCCTTAATGTAATACTCTACTAAATGTCAGAATGCTAAGCTTAGGATCAAATAGGTCTTTTGATGGTTGTAATGTAGGCTAAGGGACGAGTAGGATCAGCTATTTTGGCCAGAAATAGTGACTAAGTTCCTAAGCGCATCACATTGTATCATTGACACTTTTTTCTTTCAACCTTTCTTTCTTTTATTCTTCCACCCTTGTTCTCCTCTTTTGAATGTTCAATTTTAAGCACACCTCACTTTTCAGTTTTCTTTTCCTTTTTCTTTTCACAACATACCTCTTATGCTAGCACTTTCTTTTTCATACCACATTCAAGCACCATTGCAATTTAAAGCATCATACTCACCCAATTTCCTCTTATGTTGTCACATGACTTTTTTACTTTAAAGCACTTAGGAATTTGGATCAAATTATGGTCTTGAAAAAAAATGAATTAGGCTTACATACAAGGTTGTCAAAGAAATAGGCTAAAGGCTCAAAAGGGTTTAACTAGGGATGATGTCCATGGGTAGGTAAAACTGAAGGTAAACATGTATAGGTTGCCAAAGAAATGCCTAAATCATATCCTAAACTTACACTCCTTATTTTCGCTTTGCATACATACCAGGCAAGTTCTAGCATCAACCACGTACATAGAAGATACTATTAATCTCACACACACAAGGCATATGGTCGACTTGATTGAAAGTAATATAGACTCTCGACCCAATAATTGAAGGAATTGAACCACAAAATATCACATAATGAGTCACAACTAGAGCCTAAATGTCTCAATAGTCACAATTGTAACACATACTCTTGTTATAATCTCATGCTGCCTATCAAAAATAGTTTCATGCGAAGCTAGAAAAATTTACTCCTAAAAAAAAACTAAAAAAACGTCAAACAAAAAACAAAAAAACGGGCTCAGAGTAAACAAACAAACATACAAACATAGGTGTAAACAAAGAAGTATAGCATGCGATTCTGCGCCACCCCACACTTAGACGGGACACTGCCCTCAGTGGAAAATAAATTCGAAGAACCTGGTTAGTCGGACCCTTCATCAATGTCGGGGGTCATACCCCCTTCGTCTGAATTATCATAAGAGTCGTCGTCAGAGTTCTCCTCTTCGTCAGAATCAGTCAAGCGTCTATCAGCATCAGTCGGCACATCATCGTCTAGAGGTTCCTCAAAATATACACCCACTCCACACATCTCCCGTGCATGCATGTTCATTGGGTAGTCGTGGTCCAGCTGTTGGAGCTCTTCAGCAATTGGAATACGTCCACCACTCATCATAGTGAATCGTGTCATGCCATAGAGATGACGGAAGAAACTCTCGTCACGAGCATGTCTCTCCGCAGTAGTAAGGTTGACTCCATGAGTTGTTTCAGCATCTTTGACCTTGGTGAGGTCAACCTTCTTTGGGTTGTGTGGGAGTTTGTGGTCATCTGGTTCCTCTTCGATATCCTCCTTCCGCAACATTGCTGTCAACAAATTTCCGAATGTGAAATGGGACCTTTTGTGGAGTTTGGCCTTCCTCATGGTAGATCGAATGATTGCCCCAAAGTTGATAGGGACATTCGTCATCAAAGCATAGACCAAACACACTCTATCTCTCGATATCTTGGTGTATTGAGTCCCAGGAATAAGACATGAGTTGACAATACGCATCCAGATTCTTGCTTCCCTATTCAGTGGAGCATAGGGGAAGGTGTTGTGTCGGCCGGTTTCTTTATGTCTGCCCCACCTTGCCATCGATCTGCTTCCACAAAGTGTGTGTCGTATTGCTCTATAAGGAGGCCTGCTGTACAGCTCTTTGAATGGTGCTGTGTCGATCGAAGGTAAGCCAAGAAAAGAGTTGATCCAATCCGCGGTGAGCTGTAACACTTGGCCCCGAATTTTGACTTCATTGCCTGTTGTATTTGGCGACCAGTTGGCATAAAACTCTCTTGTTAAGTCAATATTGCACTCTCCCATGTCGCGGAAGATGAAATCCAGCTTCAAAGCCATTATTTTTGCCAACATTCGCGGCTCCTTCTTTGCTAAGGTCTCCTTGTTGATCAAGTCGACGTGCACATATTTTCTTTCTTTCTTTGTTGCTGCTGTACCATGATTTGGCTTCTTCCTCAAGAACCCATTTTATTCCAAACATTCTGCGTGGTAGGTGTGCTGAGGATGATTCTCCTTGGTCTTTTCGACTTCTCTTCTTGCCCTTTTGGGACGTGGTAGCCTTCTCCTTGCCTTGCCTTACTTTAGGTGCCATTGTACCTGAGACTAGAAATAATGTAAGTTGCAGCACAATCTCAGTTGATACAATCTATATGCAAGCACTAGGGGTACCACCCCACACTTAGGTTTGTTAGCACAAATCAGTGAAGTGAAAGTGGTCGAGTACTCAGATTTCATCGACATACGTTTTAGGATTGTTTTCCGACAAGAAAATCAGCATTGCATCACTTGTTTGCAGCCATTGGACTACTTTCATGGTGGATATAGCAATACTACAACATAGGGGTTACCACATGGAATATTTATTCTTACAACAAGCACAACCTCCTAAGTCCGTAGGCACTATGACCTTATCCCGATGGCCGGGATAGTCTATCATGTAAGCATCCAAACAACAATCTTAAGCAATATTCATAGTCATGTCAATTCAGCAATTATCATAACAATGCTTTTGAAACCAAATTCAAATCGGAAACAAGCCAAGAATTCCCTACGTATATGTTTACTTCACATGATTTTGTGACAACAATCCAAACACATGAATATCACCACCAATCTTATATGGTTTAGCAATTCATCATAAACATAGCAACGTAGTACTTACGCAAAATAAATGAAGAATAAGAGAGTACTTACTTTCTTGAAGTTCGTGGAGATGGTGTTGTGAATTGGAAAAGCAAAAGAAGAAAATTTTGAGAGGATTTGGAAGGTTATGCGGCGCCCTTAGGGTTTATTCTAATGTGGTGGTGTTATAAAAATAAGTCCCCTTTATATAGGAAGAGTATGGGTCGGGTTATGACCCATTTACAATCGGATTTGGAGACAAAAACACCACATATGCGGCGCATATCACTCGGCATATCAATGACATATGCGACGCATTGTCTGTGGCATAATGGGACATATGCGCCGCATAGTCTATGGAATTTGTAGACATATGCGCCACATAGTCTATGGCACATGAGATACTGAGACCAAATGCCATAGCATAGGCGGCGTATAGTCAAAAGCATACCTAGGAATAGGCGGCGCATAGTGTATAGCACACTAGATTCTGAGACCTTAGGCTATAGGATAGGTCGTGCATCGTTCGTGGCCTAGTTCTACCAAGGCCTAGCCTTCCTCGAAGCCTATTTTGAGGAGGAAAAGGCTCAATCCATAGCCTTATGCATCACCATTCCTAACTTACCAACTTTACCATACAATGCGTCCAAATCGGCAATTGAAATCGATCACCTCGTTGAATACTTCTTGCACCTATTTTTGCTCAAAATCAAACAAAAATGATTAGTATGATGGGTTGCCTCCCACCAAGCACCGTGGTTTTGGTCGTGGAACGACTCGCATTTTTGGATTTTCATTTATCAAAAAAGAAAAAAATACTAAAACGACAAAACGATAAAACGATAAAACGATAAAACGATGGGTTGCCTCCCATCTAGCGCCTTATTTATTGTCGTGGCTCGACGTAGTAATCTCGAGTACTTAGACTTCGTCGAGATAAGTGATGGCCATGTCATTCATCGAGTCAAGAGGACCGATATATGGCTTGACACGTTGGCCATTCACTTTGAAGATAACACCCTCATTGTCTTCCAATTCGACTACTCCAGACGAGTAGACTTGGATGACTTTAAATGGACCAGACCATTTCGATTTTAACTTACCTGGGAAGAGCTTAAATCTGGAGTTGAAGAGTAGCACCATGTCACCTTTTTGGAAATTTCGTCGAATAATCCGCTGATCATGATACTTCTTCATCCGCTCCTTGTATAAATCCGATCGTTCATATGCATGGAGCCGGAATTCATCTAGTTCGTTCAGCTGCTCCAACCTCAGATTCTTCACATCTTCCCAATTCAAGTTCAATCGCTTCAATGCCCACAATGCCTTGTATTCAAGTTCAATGGGTAGATGACAAGCCTTTCCATAAACTAGTTGATAAGGAGATATGCCAATGGGTGTCTTGAATGCGGTTCTATACGCCCATAGTGCATCATCTAGCTTTCGAGACCAATCCTTCCGATTCGCATTAACCGTCTTTGCAAGGATTTGCTTGATCTCACGATTGGAAACCTCTACTTGTCCACTACTTTGGGGATGATACGGCGTAGCTACCTTATGTTGCTTGACACCATACTTGGCCAATACAGATTTGAATAGCTGGTTGCAAAAGTGAGATCCTCCATCACTTATGATAGTACTAGGTACTCTAAAGCGAGAGAAGATATTCTTCTTTAAGAACTCTACAACACGCATTCCTTCATTATCGGCCAGTGCTACTGCTTCAACCCATTTTGACACATAATCCATAGCAACCAAGATGAACTTCATTCCAAACGAATTCACGAATGGCCCCATGAAATCAATGCCCCACACATCAAAGAGTTCTACCTCAAGAATTTTGGACATGGTGTTTTGAAATAGCACCTTGCCATTGGCATTGGTCATACCTCTTCACATAGTCATATGCATCTCTGAATATCGAAGGCCAATAATATCCACTTTGCAATACTTTTCTCGCCGTTCGATTGCCTGCATGATATCCTCCAACTTGCGAGGTGTGGCATGCTTCCAATATAGTAGGCACTTCTTCATGGGATATACATCGTCGAATGATACCATCAGCGCATCTTCGAAACACATAAGGCTCATCCCAATAGTAGTGCTGAACGTCATGCATAAACTTCCTCCTTTGGTGGTAAGATAAATTGGCGGGTAGCACATTACTTACCATAAAATTTGCAAAGTCGGCATACCATGGTAATTTCTCCATTGTTGTTGCTAATATCTCCTCGTCAGGGAATGCATCATCAATCTGGATTTCAGGTTGCGCCACTTGCTCACTCTCAAGTCTAGATAGGTGATCAACCACTTGGTTCTCGCAACCTCTTCTATCTTTGACTTCGAAATCAAACTCTTGCAGCAGCAACACCCATCGAATCAGCCTTGGTTTTGCATCCTTCTTTGTCATTAGGTACCTAAGAGCTGCATGGTCTGTATAAACTATCACCTTAGTACCCAATAGATAGGCGCAAAACTTCTCAAACGCATACACATACGCTAGGAGCTCTTGTTCAGTAACAGTGTAGTTCCTTTAGGCTTTATTTAGGACCTTACTTGCATAGTAGATAGGATAAAATAATTTCTCCTTTCTTTGTCCAAGAACAACACCAATGGCTACACCACTAGCATCACACATGACTTGGAACGGGCGCGTCCAATCTGGTGCTACCATGATAGGGGCTTCAATGAGTTTTCCTTTAAGGCATTCGAATGCCTTTAAGCAATCATCATTAAAGTTAAACTTCACATCTTTCTCCAATAGTTTGCACAATGGACTAGAAATTTTGGAGAAGTCTTTGATGAATCTACGATAAAACCCGGCGTGGCCAAGAAGACTACGAACTCCCTTCACCGAAATTGGAGGTGGTAGCTTCTCGATTACCTCTATTTTTGCGCGATCAAACTCTATTCCTCTATCGGAGATCTTGTGCCCAAGAACGGTTCCTTCCTTTACCATGAAGTGGCACTTCTCCCAATTCAGCACAAGGTTGAACTCTACACATCTTTGCAATGCCATGCTCAAGTTTGCCAAACATGCTTCAAAAGACTCACCAACAACTGAAAAGTCATCCATAAATACCTCCAACGTGTCTTCAACCATATCATAGAAAATAGAAATCATACAACGTTGAAAGGTGGCTGGTGCATTACACAACCCGAATGGCATGCGTTTGAAGGCAAACGTACCATATGGGCATGTAAACGTTGTCTTCTCTTGGTCTTCAGGTGCAATACAAATCTGATTATAACCTGAATAACCATCCAAGAAGCAAAACCATCCTTTCCCCGCTAATTGATCTAGCATTTGGTCCATAAATGGCATGGGGAAGTGATCCTTGAGCGTCCAAGAATTCAGCTTGCGGTAGTCCATGCATACTCTCCATCCAGTAACGGGCCTGAGTGGAATAAGCTCATTCTTTGCATTCGCGACCACCGTCATACCTGCTTTCTTGGGAACACATTGCACAGGACTTACCCATGTACTATCAGAGATAGGATATACAACTCCTGCGTCTAACCACCTGATAATCTCCTTCTTCACCACTTCTTGCATTGGTGGGTTTAATCTCCTTTGATTTTCAATGGTGGGTGTGCACTTTTCTTGAAGCTGAATTTTATGTGTGCAAATCCCAGGTGGAATACCAATAATATCCGCAATGGTCCATCCAATAGCTCTAATATACTTGCGTAACATTGCAATAAGAGCTGCAACTTGTTGCTCACCCAATTCGGCTGCTACAATGACTGGAAGAGTGTTTCCGCTTCCTAAGAATGCGTACTTCAAATGGCTTGGCAGCTCCTTCAATTCTAACGTGGGTGGTTCTTCAATAGATGGCTTAGCTGGTGGTGTGGGTCGATTTTTGAGGTCAAGATCCAGCTTCTTGGGGGTATAGCGATATGTCCCTAATCCCGATAGAGCACAAATATCTTCATCAGAAATTTCAGCATCATCATTCTCTCCTTTCATGAGCAAAACCTCCAAAGGATCATCAAGAATTTGCTCTTCTGTAAGTAACTCTTTCTCATCATCAAAGACAACATCGGCCACAGAAAATACACTCAGATCTTTGGGTTTCTTCATTGATTTGCAAACATCAAAGCGAACCACTTCGTCATTTATTCGGAATGAAAGCTCATTAGCTCTAAAATCTATGAGCACACTTCCCGTAGCAAGGAAAGGGCGTCCCAAGATTATGGGAACCTCTGAATCTGCTTCACAATCCAAGATGACAAAGTCTGCGGGAAAGATAAATGAAGAAACCTTTACCAAGACATCGCATAGAATACCAACTGGTCGTTTTACCGACCTATCTGCCATAACAAGCCTCATATTAGTTGGTGTAGGATCTCCTAACCCCAACTTCTTGTAGATCGATAATGGCATCAAGTTGATGCTGGCTCCTAAGTCACACAATGCTTTGGCAAAGTTCAAAGATCAGACGGTGCAAGGAATAGTGAAAGCCCCGGGGTCGGCCTTCTTCTGAACTATCGATCGGGTAGCAATGGTACTACAATGATGCACATCATCCTTCAGCTCATAACTTGCTGCCCTCTTTTTAGTCAAAAGATCTTTCATAAACTTCGCATACCCAGGCATTTGTTCAAGTGCCTCTACCAACGGAACATTAATAGTCAGCTGCTTCAACATGGTCATAAATTTGCTGAACTTAGTGTCATCGGCCACCTTCTTCAATCTTTGGGGAAAAGGTGGTGGTGGGTATGGTAGTGTTCTCTCCACGGATTTATTCTCCTCAAGCTTCCGTTTTTCCACTTTTCTAGGCTGCACGTCACTAGGTGAAACGTCCTTGACGTTGGGAGTAGTTGTTGCGGCTTCTTCTCCTCTTGTAACATCAGTAAGTGTAGCATCCATGTCTGCAACTTTGTCAACCAATTGTTTTCCTTTTGCTGAAGTTTCCAGCACCTTACCGCTTCTGGTAGTGATGGCCATGCATGACCCATCATTCTTTGGGTTTTGCATAGTATCGCTTGGTAAGGTGCCAGCCTTTCTTTGATTAAATGCTGCTGAAAGTTGGCTCAACTGCTGCTCTATTTGCTTGATAGAAGTGGAATGAGAATCAACTAGTTGCTTCATGGAGGACAAATCATCAATCACCTCCTTAACTCCCGCGCTCGTTGCTTCCACTCCTTTTAATAACTTAGCCATCATGTCTTCCATAGAATTAGATGTGGTGGTATCACGTTTACCAGGGGGAACGTACAAACCACTCTTTTCATTATTTTTCTTCCAACTACCTTGGTCTTTGCTTCCAGATTTATCATAATAGTTCCGACCTTGGTTTCCTTGGGCATTCCCACGGAAACCCCCCAGATTGTTCAAGTAGTTGGCCTCCTCTTCAGAATCAGATTCGTCTCTTCCTTTTAGCGCTACAGCTTTCACTTTTTCGGTCTTCCCTGATAATAAGTGCTTTGTCAGAAGATCCAATTGTGTTTTCATGTGCGCCATGTCTTGCTCACGTTCTTATTCTCTTCTTCTTTGGTCTGCAGACATGCCAATAGATAAAGTGGGGCTTGCTACCTCAGAATCCCTGGTATGCCAAGCTCTACTTTGCTTTGTCATGCGATCTATCATATTGCTTGCTTGACCAAAGGTGAGGTCCATGAAAGAACCTCCAACTGCGTTGTCCACCACTGGTTTAGTTATTGAATTCAAGGCTCTATACAAGATCTCCATGAGGTGAACATTAGTCATGTGATGGTTTGGGCATCTCGCTAGCTTTGTCTTGAACCTCTCCCATGTTTCATGAAGATCTTCAGAGGGAAGCTGACGAAAGTTGCTGATTTCATCTCTCAATTGTGCTCTTTTGGATGGCGGAAAGAATCTTTCTAGGAGAGCGTCTCTCAATTGCCTCCAATTTGTAATTGAATCAGGAGTCAGCCCATTCAACCATAGTGTTGCCTCCCAGATAGAGACAATGGAAATAGACGTAATCGAATAGCATTCTGACCAACACCAGGATTGTCAAAAGACTTGCATGTAGAAATAAAGTTGATGAGATGCATATTCGGATCATTGCCTGCTAGTCCACCAAATAATCCCTTGAGTTGCAATAACTGAATCATGGTGCTTGTGATGTTGAACTTGGCTCCGGGCGCTAATGGTGGTGGAATTATAGCTCCAGTGGCTCCAGCACCATCAAGATCATCATCATCATCGTCGAAAGCTGGCTGCAAAGGTTGGCGATCATACCTATACCGAGCTTGTCAACCTTTTCTGTTGGCAGGTGTTGCAGTTTCAGCGACATGACTTGGGTTTATCAACTAGTCATCACCTAAATCCTCATCGTCAGGATTTGTTGCTCGCCCAGGATTATCAATATTTTGTTGTTGGACTTGAGCGGCGGCAAGAGCAGCTAATCTTGCTTGCTCGTGTTGAGCATCCATCCTGTCGATTTCAGCTTGTGCTTCCATTCTTCTAATTCGTTGTGGTTCAGGATTGATTGGTAATAACGGTTGACCAGAACTTCTAGTATGGGGCATGCACTAAAGTAAAAACCTGTAATAAACAAAAACAAAAACTAAACGTAAAAGTACGAGAATCTTTGACCAAAGGGTCTAGTAATTATTACGAACTTGATTGACACTCGTTTTCCCCGGCAACGGCACCAATTTTTGATAACGCTCAATCTACAGCTCTCGTAGGAGTGTAAAGCGGTCGTTAGAAAATATAGAACCCAACCTGGGTTGGGTGTCGATCCCACAGGGAATAGCTTGGTCAACAAGTAAGTAGAATTACTAGACTTTTAGTGCAAGTCTCGTAATGAGGGGGGATTGTAATGTGTAACCAAAAAAATAAATTAAAAGCTGAAAATAGCAAAGTAAAAAGAGAAGGATTGTTACGTAAGTTGTAAACAATGAGAATTGAAGCGTTGGGGTTATGTCCACCTTCTGAGGTATACATCTCTATTGGCTATGAGTGTGTAGAGTCTTGACATGTAATTGCTTATAGAGAATTGTAGTCGATGGTAAATCCAAGCGTCTCTCGACCTAAACAAGGACTATTTCACTTTAACTCTCGCGAGCTTAAAGCGTGTCTAACGGTACGAATTCTCCAAGAGGTTAGTCCAGTTACGGCACTAGCTTTTTAATAGGAAAGGGTGTCCTACTACCTTGACATTATCTCTTTTCCAGACAAATAACCTTTCTCGCGAACAAGTTAAATGTTAGACTGGCGTATTCTTGCGTTTGCAACCGCAAAGAATGTGGTTTAAGATGAAGAGAATAATGATATAAGCAATATACGTGTATCGAACTCACAAACTCATAGCAATAGATAGTAACTCATTCGGCTTCCATAACCCCAACAGAGAAGTTTAGTTACCCATGAGTGCGAAGGAGATCACGATTTGCATTGTTATTGTTGAGTAATGGCGTGTGGATTAGGTGATAGGCGTGTGGCGTGATTCCTTAGCAAGTAACGATTCTCTTGTTGTGGAATTTAAGAATAGAAGAGTAGATTAGAAGTATTTGTGGTGGAAGATGAGAGGGATGGAAGAAAATTAATTGTTGAATTAAGTGAAGAATAGAATGATTGTTCTCTCCACTAAGGGAGGGGTTAATTAAAAATCTCGAGCATGATAGGGTATTTATAATACTCCTATCCTACTCCTACTATGCTAATGAAATAAATAACCAAATCCTACTAAACTAAGGAAATACTTAACCCATTTGTACTAGGTTAATGTAACATTCTCCTAATCCAAATAAACTAATGAAATACATAACCCAATTGTACTAGGTTAATGTATCTTTGTCAAAATCCAGCATTGTGTCTGTAAGTCCCCAAAGTCTTCAGAAATGCTGTTTTAGCTCGGGACAGATTTTCCATGCAGCAGTTTTGGTCCTTGGGCGTGTAGACTTTCTTCCCTTCCTTTGTGAGCTTTCTTTTGCGTCAAGTAAGCCATAAAACGCTGTATTTTGCATCATTTATACCTGAAACTTTACTAATCATGTTTGTTAGCTCATTTATAGGAAAAAGGACTAAAAGTGCATGAAATATATAGTTTGTTTTCAAAACTAAGCTAAAATATGGGCGAAATATATTGATATAGGCGCGTAATTTCGCCTATCATTAGGGTCGCCCAACCACAACTTTCTGTAGACGGATAGTGGCATCAAATTAATGCTTGCTCCCAAATCGCACAATGCCTTAGCAAAATTTATAGATCCAACTATGCAAGGAATAGTAAAAGCACCAGGGTATGCCTTCTTCTGTACTAAGGACCTTGTGGCAATTGCACTGCAATGATGAATATTATCTGTCGGCTTATAGCTTATTGCCCGCTTCTTTGTTAAAAGCTCCTTCATGAATTTAGCGTACCCAGGCATCTGTTCCAGCACCTCCACCAAAGGAACATTAATAGTCAGATGCTTCAACATCGTCATGAATTTACTGAACCTTGTATCATCTGCCTTCTACTTCAGTCTCTGCAGAAAAGGTGGTGGTGGAAGGGGAATAGTTTTCTCCATGACTTTATTTTCCTCTTGCTTCAGGTTGGCGATCTTTTCGGGTTGTGGACGTTGAGGGGTGACGTCATTGATGCCTTGTTCAGCTTTTTCGGCATCTTCTGCATTATTTGTGATATCATCGGCCACTTGCTTGCTTTGGGCTGAATTTTCCAGCACCTTGCTACTCCTGGTAGTAATAGCCATGCATGTTCCATCGTTCCTTGGGTTTTGCACTGTGTCGCTAGGTAAGGTACCAGGTTTTCGCTAATTTAATGTGGCTGAAATTTGACTCAATTGTTGCTCCAGCTATTTTATTGAAGTAGAATGCGAGTCAACCAATTGCTTCATTGAGGCCAAATCATTTATTACCTCGGTTACTCCCATGCTGGTTGCCTCCACTCCTTTCAGCAGCTTCGCCATCATATCTTCCATTGACATCTTACCAGAGCCAGAGGAAGTGGTGTCACGTCTTTCAGGAGGAATATACATGCCACTTCTGTCTGTCTTGTTCTTCCAACTACTTTGATCATGATCCTTATTTCCATAATTATCATAATAGTTCTAACCTTGGTTTCCTTGGGAAGTGCCTCAGAAACCCCCCTGATTGTTCAATTAGTTGGCTTCCTCTTCAGAATCAAATTCCTCTCTTCCTTTTGACGCATCCGCTTTGACTTTTTTGGTCTTCCATGATAATAGAAGCTTTCTAAGAAGATCCATCTGTGTTTTCATGTGCGCCATATCTTGATCGCGTTCTTCCTCTCTTCGTTTTTGTTCTGCAGTCATGCTAATAGATAAAGTAGGGCTTGTTACCTCAGAATCCCTGGTATGCCAAGCTCTACTTTTCTTTGTCATTCGGTCTAGTATGTCGCTTGCCTGAACAAAAGTGAGGTCCATAAATGACCCACCCGCAACATTATCAACCACTGGCTTAGTCACAGAATTCAAAGCCCTGTATAATATCTCCATCAAGTAGACATTGGTCATATGGTGATTTGGGCACCTCATAAGCTTCTTCTTGAATCTCTCCTATGTTTCGTGGAGGGCTTCAGTTGGAAGCTGACGAAAGTTGCTAATTTCATCTCTCAATTGTTCTCTTTTGGATGGCGGAAAGAATCTTTCTAGGAAAGAGTCTTTCAATTGCCTCCAATTTGTAATAGAATCAGGAGTCAGACCATTCAACCATAGAGTTGGCTCCCCAGATAGAGACAATGGAAATAAGCACAGCCGAATTGCATTCTGACCAATGCCTGGATTGTCGAATGACTTGCATGTAGAGATAAAGTTGACCAGATGCATATTCGAATCATCACCTGCAAGTCCACCAAATAATCCCTTGAGCTGGTATAGTTGAATCATGGTGCTAGTGATGTTGAACTTGGCTCCAGGTGCAAAGGGCGGAGGAATAATAGCTCCTGTGGCACCAGCTCCGTCCAGGTAGTCATTATCATCATCGAAAGGCATCTATATAGAGCAGCGTTCAGGCCTAAATCTGGCTTGACGATCTCTTTTGTTTGTAGGTGTCGCCACCTCAGCATCACGCCTAGGGTATAGTAGATCGTCATCACCTAGGTCCTCATCGTCTTGATTTGTTTCCTGCCCAGGGTTATCAATATTTTGTTGATGTACTTGGGTAGCGGCCAACACAGCTAGTCTAGCCTGCTCCTGTTGAGCAGCCCTTCTCTCAATGTCACGTTGTGCATCCATCCTTCCAATAAGTTTTGGTTCAGGGTTTATGGGTAATAATGGTTGTCCCGAACTTTGAGTATTTAGCATGCACTGAACAAAAACCTGCAGAAAACAAAAACAACAACTAAAAGTAAAGTATGAGAAACTTTGACCAAAGGGTCTAGTAATTATCACAAACTTAGTTAACAACCGTACTCCCCGGCAACGGCGCAAAAATTTGATAACGCTCAAACTACAGCTCTCGTAAGAGTGTAAGCGGTCGTTGTCAAATATAGAACCCAACTGGGTTGGGTGTCGAATCCCACAGGGAATACTCGGTCACTAAGTAAGCAACTATTATTAGACTTTTGATGAAAGTTCTGCGAATAAAAGGGGGGATTTTGTGCGTGCAAATGATGTAAACAAAATAGTAGAGTAAAAACGGAAAATAGAAGAGTAAAACGGAGTACTTGGTAGGTTTTAATCAATGAGGATTGAGAGTTAGGGTTATGTCCATCTTATGAGTTATACGTTTCTATTGACTATGAGTTATGCGGAATTCAGACATGCATGCGCTTATAGAGAATTGTATTCTTTGGTAAATCCAGGCATCTTTCGACCATCAAGGACTATTTCACTTTAACTCTTTCGATCTTAAAGCGTATCTAATGGTGCAAATTCTCCAAGAGGTTAATCCAGTTACAACACTAACTTTTATACAGGGGTTGGTGCCCTCTTTACTTGACATTCTCTCTTTTCCAGACATGTAACTTTTCTTTCGAACAAGTTAATGCTATACTGGCGTATTCTATATGTTTGCAACCACAAGAATTTATATTAAGATGAAGAGAAGAATGTTATAAGCAACATACGTATCTAGAATTCACAAACTCATAGCAATAGATAGTATCTCATAAGGCTTCCATAACCCTAACAGAGAAGTTTAGCTACTCATGATTGCAACTGAGATCACAATAAACATCATCATGATCTTACGTTGGTCACAAGGGCCGTTCTTTCTCTATTAGAAAGAGTAACGTGAATTAGGAGCAAAAGTTGAATGAAAAAAACTTGAATTAATGAGTGAATAAGAATTAATTAGTATGGGAAAGAATAGAAGGGGGAGTAAGAAGAGAATGAATGCTGAAAAAGTTTGGCAAAATAGGGTTTTTATAACACCCATATCCTATTCCTACTAAGCTACTGCATACTTATCCTAATCCTACTAGGTTACTGAATTCTTTTCCTAATCCTACTAAGTTACTGCTGGTCTCCAAGTCTTTGGAAATGCTGTTTTTGCCCGGGACAAGTTTTCCATGCGTCACTTCCAGTCCATAGGCGTCAAAACGCTGCTTTCCTTCTTACGTGAAGCTTCCTTTGGCTGCAACCAGTCCATAAAATGCTGAAATCTTCATCATTTATACCTGAAAACTTGCTTATCACGTTGGTTAGCTCACTTACAGGAAAAAGGACTAAAAGTGAAGGAAATATATATTTTGTCCTTAAAACTTAGCTAAAATATGGGTGAATTAAGGTTCTTTAGGCGTGCAAATACGCCTAACATCAGCAACCTTGTACTTTTAGTCTACTTAGCAAAAGTAATTATCCATACCAAAAATAATTTTCCATTTTTGAAACCTTCTTTGAGCCTTTGTTAATTTTTCTTCACTACCAAGAATTCTAGTTAACTCTCTTTAAGCTGTTGACACCTAGCTCTGGGCCTGTCCTAATAGTGGGAAATTTTTACTTACACTTAGGAAAAAAAACTAAGTTGAGGGTGGCTATTGTAGGGCTGTTATCTATCTAATGGAAAGTTGGTCTAAAATTTGGATTAAAGCATTTGGCCCTAGTCTACTCAAGACAATGTGCACCTTGACTTATTGCATCAGCCTAAGTTAAGGGTGGCTGATGCTTGTGTTGTGTATATATATATATTTAAAGAAGAAAAAGAAAAGAGGGTTATTGTGGTGAACCATGAATGAGTGAGAAAAGGGTAAGAGAGCTAGTGAAGCAATGACATTGGTAAGAAGAATTTAAAAGCAAAGAGAGTTAAAGCCTAGTATTTAGTCACTTTTACCCAAAATTCCTTCTTGACCTTGCCTGATACCTTATTATTAGCCTAGAAAAGACCTGCTTGATCTTGGAACTCAGCTATAAGGGGGCATTGGATGATAAAGGAAAGCTTATCGGTGTATACACTATGTTTGAAACTTCTTTGATGAGCGAGAGAGTTTTGATCTGTATCCACAAAATATAATGAGTGGTGGATCTCTTTGATATTGAGGGTACAAGTCATACTTAATTTTGCTTATCTTTGTAGATTCTTGTATCCATGTTGTGTAGATGAATTGAATTTGACACAATGCCAGTTATTGACTCTAACATGTTAAGCCATATGGTTTGGATGACAAGTGAATGGTTGTGTGAGAACTAGATCAGTAATAAATGCCCTTCTTTGTATTGTTCATATTTGCAATTTGCTGCTGAGTGGCTTGAGGACAAACAATTATCTTAAGTTTAGGGTGTGGATTTTCCGATTTTTGACCAAACATTTTGCATTTTTTTCTTGAGAAAATTGCATGTTTTCAAGAAACCAAGGTTGCATTTAATTCTAGGTTTTAGTGTTTCAAGAGAAAGAGCTAGCTGAAGGAAAAGACTCAAAAATTTAGCAGAAAAATACTTTTGACGGTTAAAATGGTGGACCACCAGTCTCATGATAGACCACCAACTTATTCATCAGGCCCAAACAGAATCCATGATTTCAGAATACTCAGCGACGGCCCATGTGGTAGGCCACCAGTCTTGCGATGGACCTCCACGTTGTCCGTCAGAACTAAGAAGAGCCTGACATACTGAAACATCCAGAGATGGCTCATATGGTGTACCGTTAGTCATGCGATGGACCACAACTTTGGCCATTAGTGCTAAGAAAAACTTGCCTCTCCAGGAACATCAGCGAGGTCTCATATGGTGGACCATCAATGTTAAAGAGAACGTGCCTCTCCAAGATCATCAGCAACAACCCATATGGTGGACCTTCAGTCTTGCGTTGGACCACAACTTTAGCCATCAGTACTAAGCAGAGTTTGATTTTCAAGGATCATCAACGACAGCTAATATGGTGGACCATCAAAATTCCGACAGACCACTACTTTGGCCATCACTTTGGATACAGTTTTTATAATTTTGAATTGTAAATCCTTTTTTGCTGGGAACATATAAATACCCAATTTTAGGTTTTATAAAATATATTTTATGTTTTATGAGCATTTTCCGTACTTGAAACATATTGCACATAGTTTTTCCCTTAGATTCATTCTAGAATTGTGGATCTAGATTCCATTATCAGTTTCTCCATTGAAGATTGAAGAATAAGAACTGTGACTTTTGTAAGTAAATTTTTAATTAATTTGTGAATAAAACAATGACTTCTTCTCTTTCTGTGATGGAGATATGTGACTAAGCTCCCATAACTAGGGTTATGGGAGCCTTTATGTGAATAGTTGATTGGGGGTTGTAAATCTAGTAGATTTTCATGATTAATTGATATTGCATAAACCCTTCTTCCCTTTAATGTCTTTCTTGGTTCCAAACTTGAAAAGTGAGCCCAATAACAACCCTTGTTCAAATAGAAAAGTGTTTATTGGGGAAATAAAGGGTTTACATAAATCTAGAGGCTTTAACTTTTGGATAGAGGGTAGATGCCTTAACCGAATCAACCCATAAGAATATATTTGAATAAATAGTATGTTCCTTAAGTTTGAAAGATTTAAGGGATAAACTTCTCACTTATGTTGAGAAACTAATGGGTAAACCATAGAATTTAATTACTCTTGCAATTAGAGTTGTTCATTAAGAATTCAAAATAGTTCACAACCTTAGCTGGTTAAGCATCTTGGTAACCATAACTCTAGTTTGACAACTCATACTGAATTACTAATTGCAATACAATCGACATTTCTATTACTTCATGTGACAAATATTTGAATACAATTGATAAATAAAAACCCCTACATTATTCTGGAACCCTTAATCAACAGTCTAATAACAACCATAATACTTAGTGAGAACAGTATTCCCTGTGGGATTAGATAAACAATCCAGTTGGGTACTATATTTGACAGCTTCCACTAATGAGAGTTGTAATTTGGGGTTATTAATGGTCTACATTTCTCCTTATTTTTTCCTTTTTGAGAGGTAATTTTAGTAAAAGATAGAGAATGAGTTAGAAGACGATCATTAATAGAGCTTACAATGCCTGGCACGACATGAATTCTTAAATAAAGGAAACTTTCCAAAAATGTTTTGTAGCCTCTCGCCTATAAATGTGGTGTCCTTCACACCAATGAAAAAGACTACTAAATGAAGCTTTTGTACACCCTAGGAGACTTTAAACCTTGCACTCAAATATTATGTTTTTCATAAGATCTAGGACTATCCCTTAGACGTAAAACATATATAAGCTCACAAGTGATCCCAAGAAACTCATAATCTGGAACAAGCTATAAACAATATAAGAAGGTAAAATATACTATGCGAAATTCATTTCAAAGTATTCGATAATCGATAATAGTATCAACGGTATCTAAAATACATCACTAAAAATATATGGAAAATTCCATATGGAATAAATGTTGTTCTTTTTTTAAGCTAACCGATAATATTCTAGGTGTGTAATTAAGCTAGGAAAAGTACGGGGTATTACATAGAACTTGCACCATGAATATTGTTACACAAGTCATCAATCCTAGGGAGAGGGTATTTATTTTTAATTGCGACTTTACTCAACTACTGGTTGTCGATTCATATTCTGAGAGAACTTTATTTCTTGTACATAAAGAGAATTGGAGCAGCCAATAGGGAAACACTAGGCTTGATAAAGCCCTTAACTAAGAAATCTTTCAATAGTTTTTTCAATTCCTTAAGCTCAGCTAGAGCCATTCTATAAGGTTGCACTAAAATAGGCTGGGTATTTGGAAGAAGATCTATTCCAGAGTTGATTTTACAATTGGAAGGAACTCTGGAAAGATCTTCAAGAAACACTTCTAGGAAATCATTTAAAACTGAAACAATTCAAGGCTTGTGGTTTTGTAACCTAAGTATGTGATTTGGACAAGATAATCAATACAACTCTTAGAGATCATCTTCCTTTCCGATGGTATGAAACAAATAGATGTATAGGCGCTGAGGTACTATCCCAGCATTTTATGATAGGCTCATTAGTGAATTCAAACTGGATGATTTTATTTCTACATTCAACGGAGGAATATCAATAGTGGAGCTAATCGATGACGTGAATGACATCAAAATCAGCCATATCTAATTAAATAACATCACCTAAGATTATTTTATAATGTACTAAGGTTTGGAATTTTTGTACCATATAGATATAATAGAACAACCTACTTGTGCAGACACTTAAATAGTTCTGCTAAGAATTCAAGACTAACACTAAAGTCTTCAGCTATATAAGTAGTCATGGAAAAAAGTATAGGTCTGGGTTCTAATAATGGATAAACATGAGGGTAAAAGACTCATAACGTACCCATAAAAATATTAGGAGAACCTTCCTTATCTTAGCAAGTCTAAAGGGCATAGCGTCGATTGTAATGGTGTCCACCGGCAGCACTAGAAGTGATGCCCTGCTGCGTCTGGTGACTTGCTAGAAATGATGAGGAGTTCACTTACAAAACATCTTTCCCCTTCTGGAAAATTACTGGAGACTCCCTTATTTTGTTACCTAACATGCTTCACCCAAAACATGCATCACTTTCTTCCCTTCACTCACTCTAATATTTCTTACCACATCTGCTATAACTAGGTTGGTGTGACCAATTTTATAATACCTTAATACATACAGCCTGGTGTTCTATCCCAATTGTCTTGTCTAAAATTAGGCACTGGAGCACAGAAAAACGATGGGGCTAGGGATGATGATTTTTTATAGAATTAAGACTGACTATAACTATCTGATATAAACTGAGAGAATTTTAAACTATATGTTCTTGATCTCAAATTTTTCTGTGTTCTTTTCCTCCTTGATCTATTAATAATGAACAATCAGTCTAGAAAGGTCTATCTCTTTAATCAACATAGCTATACTACACTCCTTTACAATATCTTTAGAAACTCCATACACAAAATTACTCTTTCCCTTCCATCGGCCACCCTATTTGAAATGTACCTCAATAACTAGGTGAACTTGAGTGAATAATATTTCACACTCATGTTACCCTACTTTAGATAGACCAAATTCTACACCTTGGCCTCTCTCAACTTGAGTAGGAAGAACTTGTCTATTCATGTAGTTGCAAACTCATCTCACTCTAATGACCTACCATCAGTACCTTTATCCTCTCTGTACTACTTAATCCAGGTGTGACCAACCCCTTATGATTAGTAAGTATCTAGTCAACACTCTCACTTTAGGTAACACCCATGATATCCATAAACTTTAGCCCACAATCCAAAAATTCTTATGGATACTTCTCACAATTGGATCTAATGAATGTTGGAGGATTAACCTGAATGATGTAATTTATTATAGCTTTGGTTGTATTAAATAAGGGGTTTCATAGGTCAATATTCTATAGATTATTTTAGAATCCATGGATTTGGGTTATTTTTGTGAAAGAAGCCCTGAATTCGGCATGAGAAATTTGTTTCAAAGTATTTGATAATCGATAATAGTATCAAAGGTATCTGAAATACATTACTGAAAAATATATAGAAAATTCCACATGGAATAAATGTTTTTTTCATTTTTTAAGCTAACCCATAATATTCTAGGAGAGAAATTAAGCTTGGAAAAATATGAGGTATTACATATAACTTGCACCATGAATTTTGTTAGAAAAGTCATCAATCCTAGGGAGAGGGTATTAATTTTTTATTGTGACTTTATTCATCTACTGGCAGTCGATTTATATCTGAGAGAACTTTTTTTCTTGCGCACAAAGAGAACTGGAGCACCCCATGGAAACACTAGACATGATAAAGCCCTACTCTAAGAAATGTTTTAACGGTTCTTTCAATTACTTAAGCTTAGCTGGAGCCATTCTAAAAGGTTGAACTTAAATGGACTAGGTATTTGGAAGAACTTCGAGAAGATCTTCAGGAATCACTTCTAGGAAATCATTTACTACTAGAATTGATTCAAGGCTTGTGGTTTCATAACCTAAGTATGTGACTTGGACAAGATAATCAATATAAATCTTAGAGATCATCTTCCTTTCCTTAAGGTATGAAACAATTGACCTATATGTGCTGAGATACTATCCCTCATTTATAATTTTAGCTAATTAGTGAATTAAAATTAGATGATTTTATTTCTACAATCAACTGAGGAGTATAAGAAAAATAGCCAATCCATGACATAAATAATATCAAACTCAGTTATCTTTAACTAAATAAGATCACATAAGGCCATTTTCTTACATACTAATATTAGGAATATTTTGTACCATGTAGATATAATAGAACTACCTACTAGTGTAGACATGAGGGTGAAAGACTCGTAACGTACCCATGAGGGTGAAAGACTCGTAATGTACCCATAACAACATTAGGAGAACCTTCCTGATCTTAGCATGTCTAAAGGGCATAGAGTCAATTTAAACGGTGTCCACAGGTTGCACTAGATGTAGTGCCCTACTGAGTCTGGAGATTTGTTAGAGATGATAAGAAGTTCACTTTTAAAATATCTTTCCTCTTCTGGAAAAAAACTGGATACTCCCTAATTTTTCTACCTGACTTGCTTCACCCAAATCAGGCATAACTTCTTCCATGCACTCACTCTAATGTTTCTTACCACATCTCCTACAAACTGGTTGTTGCGACTACTTTTATGCTATCCTAAGACTTAGAGACTGGTGCTCTATCCCCATTGTCTTGTCTAAAATTAGTCACTAAAGCACAAAAAAAGATGGGGCTAGGACTACTGATTTTTGGCAGAATTAAGAATGATTAACACATTCTGATATCAACCGAGAGAATTTTCAACTATATCTTCTGGCTCTCTTATTTTTCTTTGATCTTTTTCTGCTTTATTTACTAAGAATGAACAATCAATCTAGAAAGGTCTATCTCTTTAATCAACATAGCTATACTACTCTACTTTACAATATCTTTAGAAACTCTAAACATAAAATTACTTTTTCCCTAGTGTCGACCACCGTTTTCGGAGCATACCTAAATTAGTAGGTGAACTTGAGTGAATAATCTTTCACACTTATGTTACCCTACTTCAGATTGATGAGCTCTTGCGCCTTTTCCACTCTCAATCACGTGGGAAAAACTTGTCCTATAGATTATTTTGAACATCTATAAATTGGGCTATTTCTATGAAATAAGCCCTACATTCGGCATGAGTGAGTTGCTTATTCAGAGGGTCTTCAGCAATATGTGCTGTGGGATGGTCTATATTTCTTCTTCTATTTACCTTTTTAAGAGGTACTTTCTATAAGATCTAGAGAATGAGTTAGAAGACAATAATTAATAGAGCTTACAATTCATGGCACGACATGAATTCTTAAACAAGGGAAACATTCCATAAATGTTTTGTAGCCTCTCGCTCATAACAGTGGTGTGCTTCACAATAATAAAAAAGACTCTACTTAACGCAACTTTTGTACACCCTAGGAGACGTTAAACATTGCACTCAAATATTATGTTTTTCATGATATGGGACTATCCCCAAGTCGTAAAAGGTGCATAAGGTCACAAGTTCCCCTAAGAAAACCATAATCTAAAACATTCTATAAATAATATAAGAAGGTAAAAAATACTATTTGAAACTCATTTCAAAGTATTTGATAATTGATAACAGTATCAAAGGTATCTCAAATACATCACTGAAAAATATCTAGAAAATTACCCATGGAATAAATGTTGTTCATTTTTTAAGCTAACCCATAATATTTTATGAGAAAAATTAAAATAGGAAAAGTACGGGATATTAAATATAACTTGCACCATCAATTTTGTTAGATAAGTCATCAATCCTAGGGAGAGGGTATTTATTTTTTACTGTGACTTTATTCAACTACTAGTAGTCGATTCATATTCTGAGAGAACTTTCTTTCTTGCGCACAAAGAGGACTGGAGCATCCCATAAGGAAACACTAAGCATGGTAAACCCCTTATCTATGACATCTATGAATGGTTCTTTCAATTCTTTATGCACACCTGGAGCCATTCTTTAAGGTTGAACTGAAATAGGATGGGTTTTTAAAGAAGATCTATTCCGAAGTTGATTTCCCACGTGGAAGTAACTCTGGGAAAATCTTTGGTAAACACTTCTTGGAAATAATTTATTACTGAAACTAATTCAATGCTTGTGGTTTTTCAACCTATGTAACTTGGACAAGATGATCAATACAACTCTTAGAGATCATCTTCCTTTCCATAAGGTATGAGATGAATTGACCTATAGGCACTGAGGTACTATACCTCTATAATATGATTGGCTTATCAGTAAATTAAAATTGGATGATTTTATTTCTATAATAAACTGAGGAATATCAACAGTGGAGCCAATCCATAACATTAATGACATCAAAATTCTGGTTCTAATAATGCAAAAAAAAGGGTGAAAGACTCGTAATGTATAGATAATAACATTAGGAGAACCTTCTTAATCATAGCAAGTCTAAAGGGCATAGAGTTGATTCAAATGGTGTCCACGATTTGCATTAGAAATGGTGCCTTACTAAGTTTGACGACTTGTTGGAGCTGATGAAGAGTTCACTTAAAAAATATCTTTCCCCTTGTGGAAAACAACTGGATACTCCCTAATTCTGTTACCTGACTTGCTTCACCCAAATCATCTATCATTGCTTCCATGTACTCTCTTTAATATTTCTTACCACATCTCCTGTAAACTGGGCTGGTGTGACCACTTTTATGCTACCGTAAGACTAAGAGCCTGGTTCTCTATCCCAACTGTCTTGTCTAAAATTATAAAATAGAGTATAGAAAAAAGATGGGGCTAGGGATGTTGATTTTTGGCAGAATTAAGAGTGATTAGCACCATCTGATATCAACTAAGAGAATTTTAAACTACATGTTCTGGCTTTGTTATTTTTATTTTATGTTTTCCTCCTTTACTTATTAAGAATGAGCAATCAGTCTAGAAAGTTCTATCTCTTTAATTAATATAGCTATACTACTATCCATTATAATATCTTCAGAAACTCCAAACACAAAATTACTCTTTCCCTAGCATCGGCCACCGTATTGAGAGCATGCCTCTATTACTAGGTGAACTTCAGTGAATAATATTTCATACTCATGTTACCTTACTTCAGATTGATGAATTCTTTTGCCTTTTCCTCTCTCAATCGAGTAGGAAGAACCTGTCTATTCATTTAGTAGCAAAGTCATCTCACTCTACCAACCCTGTACAACACCTCTATCCTCTTACTACTACTTAAATCTGGTGTGACCCACCTCTTATAATTAGTAAGTATCTAATTGAACACTCTCACTTGAGACAACACCCATGATATTTGTAAACTTTTGCACCCAATCCAAAAACCCTTCTGTATCCTCCTCACACTTAGATCTAGAGATGTTGGAGGATTTATCTAAATGAAGTAATTGACTCTAGTTGTGGTAATATTAAATAAGGGGTTGTCTAGAGCAATATCCTATAGATTATTTTGAGAATCTATGGATTGGGCTATTTCTATGAAAGCATCATAAATTCAGCATGAGTGAGCTACTCATTTATAGGGTCTTCAGGAATCGGTGGTGCGGGCTGTTCTACATTTCTCCCTATGTTTACCTTTTTGAGAGGTAGTTTCTATAAATATAGAGAAGGAGTTCGATGAAGTTCATTAATAGAGATTACAATCCATGGCATGACATGAATTCTTAAAGAAGGGACACTTTCAAAAATTTGTTTTGTAGCTTCTCGCCCATACGAGTGGTATGGTTCACACCAATGAAAAAGACTTAATGCGGCTTTGATACACCCTAGGATACTTTACACCTTGCACTCAAATATTATATTTTTCATAATATGGGACTATCCCCTAGTCGTAAAAGGTGCATAAAGTCATAAGTGACCCCAAGCAACCTATAATCTTAAACAAGCTATAAATACAATAAGAATTTAAAAAATACTATGCAAAATTCATTTCAAAGTATTTGATAATTGATAACAGTAACAAAAGTATCGGAAATACATCACTGAAAACTTTCTGGAAAATTCCACATAGAATAAATGTTGTTTATTTTTTAAGCTAACCCATAATATTTTAGGAGCGAAATTAAGCTAGGAAATTTTTTGGGTATTACATATAACTTACACAATGAATTTATTTAGATAGGTCATCAATCCTAGGTAGGGGGTATTTATTTTTGATTCTGACTTTATTCAACTACTGGCAGTCGATTCATATTCTGAGAGAACTTTCTTTCTAGTGCACAAAGAGAACTTAAGCACTCCACAAGGAAACACTAGGCCTCATAAATCCCTTATCTAAGACATCTTTTAATGGTACTTTAAAATCCTTAATCTCAGCTAGAGCTATTCTGTAACGTTGAACTTAAATGGCTGGGTATTTTGAAGAAGATTTATTCCGGAGTTGATTTCTAATTAGAAGAAATGCTGGGAAGATCTTCGGGAAAAACATCTGGGAACTCATTCACTACTGGAACTGATTAAAGCATTGTGGTTTTTTAACCTAAGTATGTGACTTAGACAATATGACCAATACAAATCTTAGAGATCATCTTCCTTTCCTTAAGGTATGAGACGAATTGATCTATAGGTGTTGTGGTATTATCCAACCATTATATGATTGGCTCATTTGTGAATTGAACTTGGATGATTTTATTTCTAAAATCAACAGAGGATAATCAACAGTGGAGCCAATCCATGACATGAATGACATGAAAATCAATCATCTTTTATTAAATAAGATCACCTAAGGTGATTTTCTGATATAATAAGACTGGTCATTTTTTGTTCTATCTGGATATGATAGAACAACCTACTAGAGTAGACACTTGAAATAGTTTTTCTATGAATTTAAAACAAACACCAAAGTCTACGGCTATATAAGTAGTTACGATAGAAAGTGTATGTTCGGGTTCTAATAATGCTTAAACATATAGGTGAAAGACTTGTAGTGTACCCATAACATCATTAGGAGAACCTTCTTGATCTTAGCATGTCTAAAAATCATAGATTCGATTATTTTAGTATCCACCGGTTGCACTAGAAGTGGTGCCTTGCTAAGTCTGGCGACTAGCTGGAGCTGATGAGGAGTTAGACTGACCTACTTGACAAATATTTTTCCCCTTCTAGCGAACTAATGGACACTCCCTAATTCTGTTACCTGACTTTATTCACCCAAAAGATGTATCACTACCTTTCTTGCACACACTCTAATGTTTCTTACCACATCTCTTGCAAAATGGGTTGGTGTGACCACTTTTATGCTACCATAAGACTTAGAGCCTAGTTCTATATCCCAAATGTCTTGTCTAAAATTAGGCACTGGAGCACAGAAAGAAGATGGGGCTGGGGCTGATGATATTTGGAAGAACTAAGAGTGATTACCACCATTTGATATCAACTAAGAGAATTTTAAACTACATGTTCTGGCTCTCTGATTTTTCTATGATCTTTTTCTCCTTAATCTATAAGAATGAACAATGAGTCTATAAAGGACTATTTCCTTAATCAACATAGCTATACTACACTCCTTCACAATATCTTTAGTTACTCCATAAACAAAATTACTCTTTCCCTAGCATCGTCCACCTTATTCACAGCATACCTTGATATCTAGGTCATCTTGAGTGAATAATATTTCACACTCATGTCACCCTACATTAGATTAATGAACTCTTGGAACTTGGCTTCTCTCAACTTGAGTGGGATGAACTTGTCTATTCATGCAGTAGCAAACTCATCTCACTCTACCACCCATGCATCAACACCTCTATCCTCTTTATACTACTTAACCTAAGTGTGACCCTCCCCTTATAATTAGTAAGTAGTTAAGTCAACACTCTCGCTTGAGGTAATGCCCATTATATTTATAAACTTCTTCCCACAATCCAAAAATTCTTGTTGATTATCCTCACACTTAGATCCAGAGAATGTTGGAAGTTTCATCTAAATGAAGTAATGGATTCTTGCTACGATTGTATTAAATAAGGGGTTAGCTGGAGAAATATCCTAAATATTATTTTGAGCATCCATGGATTAGGATATTTTTGAGAAAGCAACCCTAAATTTTGCATGAGTGAGTTGCTCATTCATAAGGTCTTTAGGAATAGGTGGTGCGGGCTAGTCAACATTTCTCCTTTTATTTACCTTTTTGAGAGGTACTTTGTATAAACGATAGAGAATAAGTTATAAGATTATCAATAATAGAGCTTACAATCCATTGGATGGCATGAATTCATAAGGAAGGGAAACTTTCAAAAATTGTTTTGTAACTTCTCCCCAAAAGGGTGGTGTGCTTTACACCAATGAAAAAGAGTCTACTTAACGCAACTTTTATACACTCTAGGAGACTTTAAACCTTGCACTCAAATATTATGTTTTTCATGATCCGGGACTATCCTATAATCCTAAGAGGTTCATAAGGTCACAAGTGACCCTAACCAACCTATAATCAAGAACAAGCTATAAATACTATAAGAAGGTAAAAAAAATGCAAACTTCATTTCAAAATATTTGATAATCGATAATAGTATCAAAGGTATCTAAAATACATCACTTAAAATATTTAAATGACTGATTCACTAAAAGCCTTATATAGGATGAGGTATTGGAAAAGGTCCCCAACTAACTCTAACTATGGAAATAACTTGAAACAAAGTATATGAAAGGATGATAAATAATTTGAGTAGTCTTTGACTGATCAAGACTTACCAATGCTATTGCTTAGCGATATTGGAATGGACCACGTGCTATCTGGGAACTTAGTATCCGAACCTACATTGTCAAATAAATATAGCACAAAAAAGAGTATGCATTCAGTACCTTAAATGTACTGGTATGCAAGATAGGAACTTACTAATTTTCTTTAATATACTGACCATGAATGCTAAAACATGTAAAACAAATGCAAAACAAGGCATAAACATATACTTAAATGATCTGAATAACTGATACCAAATATATGGACAGTTGGTCATACAAGTAAAATGTGATATAATCTTAATGTTGAACTAAAGTTGTGTGATCAAACATCCGACTTGCTCTAATCTGAGCTTATCAAGTCCCAAACTATAACCCCAATTAAAAGGATTTGGTACTATGCAAAGGGTACTAACAATAGTTGTGTTGATCCACGAAATTGATGTCCCAAAGTACTAAGGTATGACCCTATACTTGAAGGTTCCCCTAAGAAAGTATCAACCATATACTAGCAAGAAGGCCTCTCAAATCCTATACTAGATATGTAGATCTAGAACCATATACTAGCAAGAAGGCCTCTCAAATCCTATACTAGATATGTAGCTCTAGAAATTATTGACTGCTACCAAAGATCTCACCCTAAGATTATAGGTAATCCTTCATCCATAGGTTCACATAGTGCTAAGTTCTACTCATAACTAAAATGACACAGATGCTCAACATGATAATAATAATTTCTCAACATAATAATGTTATGAATTCTGTGGTACAACCATGGTATAAATAATTTTAAGTCTTTAAAAATTGTGGCATGCATGATTATCTAGGTATCGGGAGTTCATAACTTACAAGTACTGAAAATATAATTCGATATGATAATACCAAGACAATGACGTGATTGGAACTTTCATTACATAAATCAAGGAATTAAACTACTTCAACAATGTAATAAGTTATCATGATTAGTGTACATAAAAGTGCTTGAAATTATGAGAAAACATTTGTTCAAGATTTAATTCAAGAATTAAATGGATGAATTATGGAATTAATATATTTTGCTAAATCCTAAAACAAACTTGAAAAATGGGGAAACAATTGAATTCAATGGGTAAAAGTAGCCTATTTATAAATATCCCACATACTTGAATGTAGAAGCTTGAAAAAATCTTCTTGAGAATCAGTCCTTCTTGATAAACCGTAGTTGATTATTGGGAGAAGAGAAAACAACTTCTTTTTGATTTCTTTGAATGAAATTATAATTGATCATGGAATTAGGGATTTTGGGGTTGTTATACTACCCTTTGGGAAGACAAAAAAACGTCTGTTAGGCTTTAAAGGATGTAAAATGACTTTAAATCCCTTGGTGAACTCTGCAAGAAACACGTGTCAAGTCATTATGACTTACCACATGACTCATTATGACTGACTATGAGTTATTAGATGTAGCGATAGTCTGAAGCTTGAGTCTTGGGTCATTAACTATTAAAGCAAGGATTTCATATAATGACTCCTAATGTCTAACTTTAAATAATATTTTGGCGTTATAAAAAAGGTAATAGGTTCTTCAGTGGACGTTATTATAACTAAAAATCCCTCTTAGCAGCTCGTAGACTTTATTTATAAGTGGGGTCGAGTTAAATTCACTGGGCTCATAACTTGGGGTATTAACTGGAGTGATTAGGACTCACTTGTGATGACTTTTCACATATTGAAATGACTTGTTACTAGATTCGCCATCACGGTAATTAGTAAGGCCTTTAGGGCAAATTATCCATATCTTTTAGACATGACATCAGATTAAGGTTAGACTTGATGCATTGGAAATCAAAATAAGTGCACTATATTTTTGAAAAGTCTAGAGTTTAAGAACATGGGATATCAAATAAGAATATTTTTTAAGGATTTGAAGACTTCACTCACTACTATTCTAATTTTTGACTAAGCTTGAGGGCTCATATAATTTTGTGGTTTATTGTGATTCATCAAGTGTTAGACTTTCTTATGTGTTTATTCAGTGTTGAAAGGTCATAGAATATGCCTTTAGATGGCTTAAGACTTAGTAAAAAATCTTGAGCTTGTAGTAGTTGTTTTTTCCTAAATATTCAGATGAATTACCTCTGTAGGGTTCATGTTGATGTGTTCACTAATCATAGTTGTCTTCAATATATGTTGGCTAAAACAGATCTTAGTCTTTACTAGAGATGATGACTAAGGTTGTTGAGCGATTATGATATAAGTGTCTTTTACCATCTATAGCCAATGTTGTGGCCTATGATCTTAGCATATTATCTATGGGAATTGTTGATCATGTAAAAGATGAAAATAAAGAGATAGTTATCAAGGTTCAGGGGCTGGCAAGAATTGGTGTTCGATTTGCTGATTCAGCCAAATATAGTATTTAATGGCTCAGAATCCACATTGATTTCAAAGGTGAAATAAAAGTATGATAGTAATCCAATATTTTCTTATATTAAAAGAAGTGGTCCAATGTCAAAAGGTTGAGGTTTTCTCCTAAGGGGGAGATTGTATTTGTTGCTACAAGGGTAGACTATGTGTCCCAAATATAGCTGACTTGATATAGCAGATTTTATCCAAAGCTCGTGATTCTTAATATTCTATTCATCTAGGATCTACTAGGATAGACCATGATTTACATGTAGTCTATTGGTTGAATGGCATTAAAAGAAATATCACATATTTTATAGCTAAGTGTCCAAATTTCTAGTAGGATATGGTTAAGCACCAGACACCTGGTTACACAGTTTAGTATATTAGTATTCATACTTTCAAGTGGAAAGTTCTGAATATGGAATTCTATATATGGTTGCCTCACACTCATGAAATTTATGTTCTATTTGGGTTATCATGGACTAAATGACTAAGTTTCTATCCTTTAGCATTTGAGATTAAATCAAGGACTATGCTAGGATATACCATAAGTAGTTGATGAAATTTTATGGAGTCTCTTTAAGTATCATTTATGATATATGCATGTAGTTTTACTCTTAAAATTAAAATGGTATTGGTAATAAAGTTTGACTTAGTACTAATTTTCACCCGCAGACATATGGTTTGGTAGAGAGGACTATTCAAACCTTACTAAATATGTTATGAATGTGGATGATCAATTTCAAGGGTAGATGGGATGATCATTTTCCTTTGATTGATTGTGTTCATAATTAAAGTTATCAATCCAGAATTTAGATGGCCCTATTTGAGACACTTTATAGTAGGAGGTGTAGATTCCCTATTGGTTGGTATAAAGTTGGTCATGTTATAATGATTGGTACATAATTAGTTCATAATGCTATAGAGAAAGTTTTGTTGATTAGAGAAAGGCTAAAAATATCTCTCGGTAATGAGATGTCCTATGCAAAGCTTAGAAGAAAGGAACTTGAGTTTTCAATTACTGATTTTTTTACTTGAAAGTTTAGCCTATGAAAAAGGTGAAGAGATATGGTAAGAAGGGAAATCTCAAACACTTCTATATTGGTCTTTATGAGATAGAAGTTCATATTTTTATAGTAACCTATAAGTTTAATCTACCTGCAAACCTATTATTAAAGAATCAGTCTTTCATGTTTCCATGTTGAAGAAATACATTGGTGATCCCACATCAGCTGTTCTGTTAGAGAATGTGGGTGTGAATGATAGTATTTCAAAAAATGAACTTCTGGTTGAAATCCTTTACCATCATGTTTATAATTTGAGAAATAATGTGGTTGTTAGTAAAGGTTCATTTCTAAAATATTTAGGTAGAGAGATCTACTTATGAAGTTGAGGAAAATATGATGACCAAGTACCCTCACCACTTAACTTAAAATGCAGTCCCACATTAGTGTTATTGTTTCCCCTTAATTAATTAATTTTTTCTATTTCATGTGAACCAGGTTTTCTTATATCATAGCATTTATTCATGAGTTTGGTTTAATCCATGTTTTAGCTACTGACTCAGTTATCATATCACTGTTTAGCTGTTGAAAACTTAGTATGGAAATATTACGGTCAAATAGTTTGAAAAGGTTTCTATAATATTACGGGAAGAGGTGAAGAATATTTATAATAGTAACTCCATCCGCTAACCGCTCAGCTTATTTAGTTTTCATTCAAGGACGAATGAACCCAAGACTGAGATATTGTAACACAAAAAAATCAAAGTTATGATTAGAACCATGCTTTAACAGACCCTGAGTGCATTGAGATATTAAAACTGTTGGTCGATTAAATAAGGATGACCTTCTAATTGCCGTTGTTGATAATCATGCTAGCATAGAAGGTGTAAATGATTGTATTGGTGGTAATCATGGGAGAAAGAAATATTTCCTTAAACTATGTCCATGGCCACTCTAGCCTTTTGATCCCAGTGATTATTTGTAATATGGTGGTTCTTCTGTACACCACTTAGTGTTGGGGTAAGAAGAAAATTCAACCACCGGTGAGGGTGTTAGAACTCATCCCTAGTTGTATAAGGGAAGGGTTAGGGTTAGCACAATCATTCAAAACATCATTCTAAGGTTGTATGTACTTTTGATATAACCAAGCATCAAAATAATCAATCAAGGGTGTATAACACCCAAATGTAAGAACTACTTGTTCATTCAAGAGATTTGGACAAAGGGGTAGGCTAGAGGAACCATGGTAGTTAATTAACCGCTCATGAATGCTCACATGGATTCCAAGTCTTAATTGACCGCTCATGAATGCTCACATGGAGATTCCTAATGTACTTGGGCTATTTTTTTAATAAGCTATTTAGGCAAAGTAAAACACTATAAATACATGCCTTATTCATTTAATTTATAACTTTTGATGATATTTGAATGAATGCTCTTATGATTTAATTGCAAGATTGAATTAGGTTGTGTTGACATCTTGTTAAACGTGGGTTGCTTGGGAACTAGATTCCCTTGAGGTTTACGTAAGAAATTGGTGTTTTATTCTATAAGATTTAGGGGTCTTCGAGTTTGATAATTTCATTAGTTCTTATTTCTTTGTAGTTTCTTATGTCAATTTATCTATCTTTATTTCTTGTATTGTTGCGGTTATATCTTTCTTAGGTAGACTTCTTTCTTTCATAGCTAGATTTGTATCATTTTCACTCTTTAACTTTACAATAAGATATACAAAAGACATCGTCTTCCGCTTATGTTTTAATTAGTTTTTTAAGTCTGTTCACAAAGGTGGTAACTTCTCGATTATTGTAGCCACTTCGAAAACATCATTCATGACCAAACCTTCAGCCAAATGATCATGGATTATGACTTGCAATTCTTGGACTTGGGTGCCTGCAGATTTATTGTCTAACATCTTAATGTCAAAAAATCATGAAATAATGAACTTTTCCATTTCGGCATCCTCTGGATTATATTTTTTTCTAAAGCATATTAGAGTTCCTTAGATGTTTTCATATTACTATACACTATGTACAGGTCATCTTGTTTCCCATGCAAAATGTAATTCTTACACTTAAAGTCTGAGCGCTTCCAAGCTTCCATAACTTTGAAGCATTCTTTTTTCGAAGTTTCTATTGATAATTCAAGAACACTTTTGGTGATGACCCTTTGCAGAGTCAAAGTATTCAAACAAAAAAACATCTACTGCAACCAAAGTTTGAAATCAACACTAGAAAACTTTTCTATTCTTTGTCGGTGCCATAACATAAGAAACATTCGAACAACTCAAAGTAGCAATGTTTTTTTCTGCAACATTCACCATTCCATCATTGACTTGAGTTTCATTAGGCATTTTACTGTTACAATTAGACAAGTAAATTACTATTTCATAATACAAACAATAAAACTTTAAACTTTAATCAACTTGTTTCTAGTTTAATGATAAAGTGTTTATGATCTTGTATTTATCAATTCAATGAATATTAGACTCATGAACAAGTTTTTATATCTTTAGATAACTATTAAGTTCACGGAGAGTAAAAAACCAAAAGGTTTTAATCTCTAGAAACCAAATTACATATTAACAAATTCCTTGAGATTGTTGTTTTCTGGGTACATTATCTGTATTAACAGTAAGAACATCAAACACAAGTTCAAATAACTTATGACCTATCAAAATAATGTTTCAATAACTTCAAATAGAAGTTAAAACAATTTATGAACTATCAAAATAAATTTCAAACTATTTTCTCAAAAATTGTAAAACCATCAAGGGAAAAGATGAAGAAATAAAAGAATCAAGTCTACTAAATTCATGGTGCATCCTTAAAGAATTTATTCCCCTCAAGTACCTGGGTTAATGGAATATATCCTCCCAAGAAAAAATCATCCACTTCAACAAATAGTAAAATCTCAAATTTACTGGACAACAAGCTCACTTAATTATTTGTAAATCACTCTTGAGTTCTTAAAATGGGGAAAACATTTTTTACTTCATAGTTTCATGCCTTTAAATAAAGAAAAATTCAGGTATTTATAGACAAAAGGTGGTGGTTTAGAAAAAAACATTGGTTGTTAAAAAGAAGTATTATTTTGGATATCGTCATATGTGTACTAAACCTGTACCCGTAGGTGGACTATATGCACCCAAAGGTCATTGCTGTCACAAACCAGAATCGATCGTCCCATCCACATATCCCATCTACATCCTCAGATGGTCATATGTTTTAGAAGGTAACTCAAAGGGTCGAATCCATTCGACGTGCTTTGTATTATATATTTGGATTAAACCATCATAATTTTTAAAGTTTCAAATTAATTTTATACAAAAGTATAATCTCTCAGTTTATCATTTTCAAAATTCAAATCCAGATTAAAATCTTAAGTCAAAACCGAGTGAGAGATAATGATGATGATAGGAGTCTTGTCTTATTTTTTCCTCACTATCCATATGAAGATGTACATGTACACTTAAGCACAAGTATTTTCTTTTCTCTTGCTAATATGGGAGAATATTCCTTTTATATAGAGAATACAAACTTCACTTTTCCCTCCATTTTCTATTCACTTTCACTTAGAACCCAACTACAAGCAATTACCATAAAAGGAAAATGTAATAGATAAATTACAGGAATCTGCTTTGTAATGTACATCCAGGTCATTTTATTATTTCCACATTTTTTTTCATTTTGTGCTTTCCCATAGCTGCCCCATGTCATTTGTGAGTTGAAAAAGCTGATAGTTCTGTTACCAGATAGTTCATCTGGTTATTAGAGAAAATTTCTTATTTTGAAGATTTGCTAGTAAAGATTGGCTATCATGCATAAAATTTTTCTTAATCATCTTGTATGCCAGTTCTAACAGTTCCATCAATTATAGAACATAGATTTTAGGCTTGGGAGACCTTTGGTTTGGGTTTGAAGGCATCTGGACTCATTTTAGGCTATTAGTCAGAACTTTGATAAAGTGTCCCTTGGGTATGGGGCCCATATTTTGTGGAAACGACTTCAGATCAAAAGTTTAATTGTGCCACTAAGTATGGAATGTCAAATTTGATAAGGTAGCATAGTTCGCTTTCTTTCACTTGATTCTCAATTACTCCCGAGGTAATGGTGGAAACTTAGAAAATACGAGTTTCAGTTAGTGTATAATCCAGTTGATGCATATGCTAAAAAGGACCTTTTGTTGCTTTAGCAGAGGCCACTTTAGTGACCAAGAGGTCTCTTTTTGCACCCTAGGCTTTCCAACCTCAGTCTTTTTAGAAGAACCCTTACCGCTAAATTGGGTGTTACTTAAGTGATACCTTATCTTCTTAAGAAGAGGGTGCCTATCATGAACCAAACCAGGGCCTGGCCGTGATGGGAATATCAAGTCCACTAAGGACCAGAGACTACCCCCTTTTCTTAGCCAAACGGAACATAATACACTAATTGTGACTGAATTTTGAACATACAACAAGATAAAATATTAAAAATTTAAGAAATCTCAGATACATCAACAAATAATATCCAGTCCATAGTAATCCAAAAAGCATCTATGAAAAAATTGAATCAGAATAATGTACGGACATGCCGCAAAGATAGATAAAACAATTTCAAATAAAAGTGTATGATAGAAGCTAAACCAATAAGTAATAACTTTTCGGAAGAAGAAGGCTCATCACTTCAAGTTGACCACTAATGATCTGGAAATCCTATTACTGCATAGGAAAAGTAGAAGTGTCTTTAGTTTCTACATCGTGTAGGGATACAAATATAGAGATATTTAGTAGATTGAGCATGAGCATGTAACTCAGGCATAAGGATAAAGTAATGACAATTCAAAATACCATTCAACAAAATGTACAAGTTCACATTCATGCATACATACATATACATATACATATATTAAATGTTGGTATAGGGAACAAGGCTTAACATGAACTTTAAATCATGAGTTTTGACTATAGCTCAACCGTTATAAAAAGGCCCCTACGAGCTATATGGGTCAAGCTCATCCCCACCTGAAAGGGCCTCAGTACATGTAGCCGTACGAACTATACAATAATCATATATACAAATGTAATGTAGGGGACTCAAAACTCCCGTTAATATATCAAGGATGACTTAAGCAACCATTAGTGTAACATGGGGGACTCGAACAACCTAATCATTTAATAAGGGGGACTCAAACCACCAGATCATTGATACCCTTGTGCTGACAAATGCAGTTTCCAGTATTGGTCCCTCGGGACCTCCATTTTCATTTCCCAGCTACAAAACCCTCTTTGAAGCCAAATTAAAACACCTTTCACATATTTCTATTCATTGAACCAATTCATTCATTAGGTCACCCCATTGGTATTGTCATACCAACTTCTCTTTCAAGCTACATTATCATGCCGTATAAATTATCTATCACATAGGGAATTCATAACCTCATCAATTTAATTACTCATTTAGATAGGAAATTCAAATTTACCAAGGTTCAATTAAAAATAAATCTATGGTTTATTATCCTCTTATTGCATTCTATTGATAAATTGAGCAAGTTAAACTATGTGAAAAAATCCTATCTCATTATAAATTTCAAAAAGGGGTTGAAGGGAGACAATTTCCAAAACCATATATCTAGCCAAAATCATCAAATTAGTGGAAACCACAACCACTTAGTTTATTCACCTTGCCCATGCACCCCACGAGTTCAAAACCATTGATAAAGCATACACAGTTCATAGTAAATCATGGGAAAATAATTTAAGAAACAATCATTCCAGAACTGTCAACCTATATAAAAACTTATGTTCAAATCCACATAAAAAATCATATAATTTCATGCTTTATGTAAAATAGTTTTAAGGGTAGAGTCACATGCCTTAATCACCAAGATATTTGAAGAAGGAATCACCCTTGGAATATCTAATTTCCAACCTTGACAAACCCTAAGTATTTTTTCCTGAGAGAACTTAAGAGAGCCTTGAGAGTTGTTTTTATTATGTTATGGATGATAATGAGGTCCCTAAAAGGGTTTTAAGTCATGGGTTGCTAGTGGGAGATAGGGGAAATGTCGAAAGTATCTTTAATAAAACACTAAAAAACTGTCATCAGTGACCATGGGTCACCCTATGACTCATAAGGTCTTGTTATGATTCATCACCATGAGTCGTAGGCTAGGTAGAAATATCAAATACCTACACTGGTTACCTTACAGAAGGCAAATTATTACTACTATTGAGTCAATACGATTTGCAGCACCTGGTCATAATAAGGACAAAACACATTAGGCCCAACAATGGTTAGCCTACAATTTAGAATATACTATTCGTATTGTATTAATTACTTTATAGGTGTGTAATGCCCCAAAAATTTCTCTTCTAGTGTGAGCCTTAGAGCGTATCCAGCAATGTGGAAAATCTAAGTGTAAAAGTTTTAGAAGTATCACCCCAAGTATGAAACACTTTGAATCGTATTTAATTAACATAATTTCTACTTTTAGTCATGTATAACATTGAAAAATCTTTCCATCCATACCAATTTCATCAAAATCCAACATCGGACGAAGAAGTTATGGTTGTTTTACTGAGCGTTGTTCGAATTGTAGGTTTGACGGTCGATCTGACGGACCGCCAAGTCCTTGGTAGACCGTCAAGTGTCCTATCAGACAAAGGTAGTAGCTTCCTTTTTTGTTCATCATGTGATGTGAAAATTGGTAGACCATAAGAAAGTAGATGGACCGTCAAGGGACCAGTCAGATCGAGGAAGAATGTTCTATTCCTAGACCCCGAGTGATGGACGATCTGGTGGACCGTTGGATTTCTGACGGACCATCACTTTGACCGTCACTCCAAGATATAATATCCTAGTTTTGTAACTTGAGTGATGGACGAATTGGTGAACCGACAGTCCCTCTGACAGACCGTCGGGTCGACCGTCACAGACCCCGATCAGAATTTTCTAGACAAATTTTAAAGGGGCATTTTGGTATTTTTCATATCTTCCCCCAGCTCTATAAATACTGGGACAAGGGCCTTCAACTTCATTTTTTCTCTCTTACACCCAAAAAAAATTAGGGTTTCCAAAATTAAAATACTCTTTTCTCCTTTCATAAAATTCAAGAGGGATCAAGAAGGATCTAGAGAAATCAAGAACTCCTTTCAAGAGCTTTCAAGAAAAGAAATTCCCAGGTATGTAGATGTTGATTATTGGGTCCCTTTCATCCAATAAGATCAAGTACCCTCTTTTTCAAACTTAATGATTTTATGCTTTGTTATATTTCATGATTTGCATGAGTTGATGTTGATGTTACTTGTGTTGTTGAGTTTGGATTCATGATTGTTGCAAGATTTATGGTCTTTGACCCTACTATGTGGAATTTATGTGAGGTTGTGATGATAACTTTTCGATTTGGTGTCTATGTGAGGTGATCATGACAATAGGGTGTAGAGATGGTTGAATAAGCAAAGTATGCACCCCACAGGCTGGATGAAAGGCTGAGGTGAAGCATATAGGGGCATTATAGTATGTTAAAGGGGAAACCCAAAGTTGTGGGCTTGTCCATGCACATATAGTGTTTGATAAAATTCCTTAGTGACCGGAATGAGCCATAAAAATAATATGGAATGTCCGAGTAGGTGTAGAACCGGACATGTCTAGTTGTTGTCGAAAAACCGTAGTGAGTAAGTTGAGACGAAATAGCGGTAAATATCCTAAGTGAGTGCTCTTTGATTTATTTTAAGTTTGATACATGCTAAGTGGTTAGCAAGAGAGTAGTCACATGATAGTGTGAAGTTTTCCAGAAATCTCATGAAATCTAAATATATGTCGAGGCCGATATAGGTGTGAAGTACTTGATGCAAGACTTCGTTGAATGGGGTATAATTTAATAACATGTCTTCCTTAAGGTAGTTTGTGATGATGAATTGATATTGATGAGCCCCCCTAAATGTTGGGAGAAATTCTTTGGTAATCATGATGGTGCATAGAGGTTTATATTTCCTAAATGATAGATGCGATGCCATAAGGTTTGTGAGGGTGAAAGTATGTTAGGATTTTAAAATGCTTAGAGTGACCCCTTGGTAGTTGTATTGGTGACAGACACTTGTGAATCCTTAGAGGCTTGAGGTGATGTTCTAATGATTGTGAAATTGAATATATGACATTATTTCTCAGTTTCTTGTGAATATGCCTGAATGATGGTAATGATGCATGAATGGTTGTGATGCTTGAATGAATGATGATGATTTACTTCTATGTTATCCAATCCTGGAGGTATTTATACACGAAAATAGAGCTTTTTTCTGGAGCCCGTGTTAGTTTCTCGATAATTTTAACCAAGCCATGATTTTTAGAACTCACTGAACTATAGAACTCTGTATCCTCTGACAAGTGTGAATCTTAATAAAGCTTAGTAATCTTAATTATCTCTAATATCTCTGTATCTCTAGTAATCTATCCTTCAATTGTACTCAGCCCAGTCCTAATTGAACTGAAGTGATTCAATTCCAATCTCAGAAATGATTCGAATAATCTAATCAAGTTATGTATTATCAGTCAGATATTATGATTTGATATTGTTTCTGTCAGATACGAATCCAAGTGATTTCAGCGTATTTAAGACAATTCATTTGAGAAATATGATCATGTAATCAAATTTGGCGTTATTATGATCATTCTAAGGATTCAGTGAGAGTCTATCAGTTGGGAGTAGAAACTAGCATCGAGCAAGTGAAGGAATGGCGATTCCTGTGGCACGGTATTGACGCCCTTCCAACTGGGGTTACAGGTTGGACCCCACCTATGGTAGGTTGGGGCATGTCGGTTAAGTGAGTACTTCCCACAGTTATAGTTTCAGTATCAATCTTTAGAAGTCAAGAATGTGTGGTACAGTCGTCTATCTCAGTAAGGAACTCAGAAAGTTCCATTGATCCATGGACCATACCATCAGATAGGCTTGGCCTTATATACAAATGCTTACTATCATATTTAAAGATCTCCCATCAGAGACAACTAATCTCAGTCTCAGATCATTTTAAATATTCTTATTATCATATTTAAAGATCTCCCATCAGATAGGCTTGGTCTCCTTCTCAGAATTTGTTAAGTATTCTTGTGGTTGGATTCGGATATAATCCTATTTTCTTATAATTGATAAATCTTCCGAAGTTATCTGTTAGAAAAGTTAAATCTCTAATTTTATCGGTTGAAAGAGGTATGCTCGAAACTCAATCTTTGATATAAGTATACCCAGATCCTCAATTATCTGTTGCAGATGAGTCAATGGTTCAATATCTCAGTGATGGTAGTGAGTTTAACTCACAGTAAAGCGGTACCCAAGGTCAAGTCTCTAGAGTTGTGATGATTATGAGTATGATTTATGCATTCTTATATATGTGCTTGTTTTCATACGGTAATCTCATGATCATTTAGGCTATACATAGTTTGCATGTATGAGCCCTTGCATTTAGCCTTACCCTGTCTACATACTTGGTACATTTTGTGCTGACGCATTTGCGCTATGGTGTCTTATTTGACCCCATAGGTTTAGAGGAACACGACCAAGAGTTTAATCAGTAGATCTGTCCCAATCAGTAGCAGTAGCAGTGAGTCCTCTTATTTCGAGGATGAGTTTTAGTTTTTTCTATTATAGTAATCAAAAGCTTATTTAATTTTAGTTGACGGAGTTAGTTAGGGACCTGTCCCATCAACTCCACAGTTCAGTCAGATTAGAGGCTTTTCAGACGGATGTATTGTATAATTTTTAGTTTTATATTTTGTGTATTTATAGATATGTTGAACCTTATGGCCAGTTTCCGCATTCATTCCAGATATTATGAAGTGTACAGGTATAGTTATAAGAATAGGGTTAGCTTTTGGTCCTTCAGGGTCAGAAGCACCATGTGACATCTCAGGATGGGATCTCGGGGCATTACAGGTGCCAATCGCGACCAACATAGAGGCATAGAAAAACAAACTATTCGAGATATGATTTAGGGTTCTAAGACTCATACCTAATCCCTATGACACGTAGGGAAAGTTATAGTCTGGGTAGTTAGTGTAAAAACTCAAGAATTCCAGGGGTAAAAATCTAGGGTGTCACATTCTTTCTCTTTAGGATCATTCGTCCCCGAATAATGAGACAAGGCATCCATAAGCATGATTTAACCCCAAAAACAACCATAATTATCCTTAACTAATACAGAAGACAAAGATATAAAGGAAAACACAATTTCCTTTAACAAAGTCAGAAAACAAGGATATCAAGTAAACACATACCTTAAGAACGATTATACCAAGAAAAAAATAGGAATGGATATTATGACTTCATGTCCTCTTCATCTTCCCAAGTGGATTCTTCAGCCTTATTATTCCTCCATAGAACCTTTACCGAACCTTTACCATTTGAAACACCAAATTTTTCTAAAGGGACAATTGAAGACAAATAATCCACACACTTCTTCAACATCGAGGCATGGAACACCGGATGACTGGAACCAAAACAAGTAGGGAACTTCAATTTATAAGCAACATTTCCCACTCTCCTCAAGATCATGTAAGGGCTGATATACTGGCACTGAGTTTCCCTTTCTTCCCAAACTGTATCACTCCCTACATGGGAGATACCTTTAAGAACACCCAATCATCAACGTCAAACTGTGACTCCATATACCTCACACCGTCATAAGAATTTTGGTGGCTTCGGGCAGTCTTAAGCCTATCTCTAATTATCTTAACTTTCTCCATAGTTTGATGAACCAAATTAGGACCAAACAATCTACTCTCAGAAACTTTGAACTACCCAATGGATAACAATATCTCCTACTATACAAAGCCTGAAATGTAGCTATCCAAATGCTGAAATGATAGCTATTGTTATATGCAAAAACTATGAGAGGAAAATGTTCAACCCAACTACCACCATAATCAATTACACATGACCTTAGCATATCCTCTAAAGTTTGTATGGTCTTCTTTTCTTGCCCATCCATCTAAGGGTGGAAAGCAGTGCTAAGGTTTGATTTTCTTCCCAAACATCTCTGAAAAAAATGTTAAAAGTGCAAAGAGAATGGAATACCTCAATTAGATATAATGGAAATTTAAACACCATGTAACTTGTTGATCTCTTAAATGAAAACTTTGCGTAATCCACTGCAGTATAACTAGTCGTCACAAGAAAGAATTAAGCAGACTTATTCATCCTATCAATAACGACCCAAATTAAATCAAACTGACCACAAGACTATGGAAGACCGGTAACAGAATACATATTAATCTCTTCCTATTTCCATAAAGGCAACTCAATCACTTGAGACAATCCCCTAGGCCTCAAGTGCTCAACCTTCACATGTTGGTAAACTATATAATTAGCCATGAAATTTTCCGCTTCTCTCTTCATGTTATTCCACTAACAAATCTCCTTCAAGACATGATACATCTTTATCGAAATATGACGAGCAACATACCTCGACTCATGAGCATCGGTCAAAATCCTTTCATGCAAACTATCAAAATCAAGAATGCATAATCTACCTTGTACCTTAGGATACCATCACCAACAATCTCGAAATCCAAGACTTTCTTCTGATCCACATCATTTTTAATTTGCAACAAGGCCCTCAGTACCAAGAGAGGACTTTGCCACCTCCTGAACGATCACCCCACCATCCTCAAAATCTAAATAACGGACTCCAAGATTGGCCAAATGGTGAATATCCTTCAACAAACCTCATTTCTGCTCATCAATATGAGATAAGATCCTTATAGATAACCTACTAAGAATAAAAACAATCACATTACCTTATGATTAAAAAATATATCATAAGCCATCTCCATTTCCTGGGATTCAACACCTTCTATGTTAATAGATACTGCAGGCTCTTGTGATTAGAAAATACATCAACATGAACTCCATACAAGTAGTGGCACTAATTATTTAAATAAAAAATCACAGCCAACAACTCCAAATCATGGGTTAGATAATTATTTTCATGCATCTTAATTTGTCTAAAAGAATACGCCACCACCCTGCCATGCTGTATAAAAACACAACCAAGTCCCACACGGGATGCATAACAATATAAACAAAACAATTAGTGCCCTCCTCAAGGCCGAAGCTGAAGCCACAATCAACTTATCCTTCAACTTCTAGAAACTACCCTTACGAGCATTGTACTATATGAACTTTACCTTCTTCTAAGTCAACATAGATAATCAGGCAGTGATTAAAGGGAAAGTCTTTATAAACCTTATATATACCTAGCTAAACCCAAGAAGCTTCAAATACCGATTAGATTTATGGGTCTAGGTCACACCAAAACTTTCTGTGGATCCACCAGGATCCTATGATATCATCAAGAGAAGCCTCAGATTCCTGATGGGTGGCAAGAGCATACAAACATTTCTGGCTAGAACCAATACTAGAAGCAATGCTCTTTGGTGCCAGAGCAGATGAAATAGCAACAGGGACCTTATTAGCTACAAAAACAACCTTTGAAGGACAATCCCATTGAAGGAGACCAAGCTGACTACACTTAAAAGAACTTATTCCTCCCCTCACCCTATTCCCCATGGTGGCTTTGCCAACAAGAATGACAAGACAGATAAAAGGGGGATGACTAAGGTCCACTGAACTAGGACTATGCACCTTGTGCCCTAAATCCACTATTTGTACAAAAGAAAAAATCACTAGATGACTTAGAATATGGAGAACTAGCCGTGGAATAAGAACTAAAATTTCCCCACTTTTTCTTAGACCACTGCCTGCCATTCCTACCATAATTCTACTGGCCTCCTCCCTGATAATAATACTTAGATCTCTTAATCTGCCTTTCCCTATCTCATCTTTCTTCTTCTTTTCCTCCTTAACCTATTTCATATACCCCATAATCCTAGAGATACCCATATCCTTGTTTAACAAGGTGGCCTTCCACTCCAAAACCAAATCATGGGACAAACTTGATGTGAACTTTCTCATCCTCTCCCATATAGATGACATAAATTTTGAAGCATATTGATATAACTAATGAAATTTCAAGGAGTACCCTTTCACATCTATTTTTTCTTGTATCAAATTCTCAAACTCCTCGACCTTTGCCTTCCTCAATTTCCTGATGAAAGAAACGATCAATAAAAGCACTTGACAAGTCATCCTAAATAGCTAGCTTAACATCATTTTCCCTCATCTACTCCTACTCCTCATACCAGTGATATTTCAGATCCTTCAGCTGGATATAACAAACTCAACACCCTCAGAGTTAGAAGCATGCATAACTCTAAATATATTTTCCATCTCATTAATAAAATTTTAAGGATCCCCCTAAACCTTTAAACTAGTGAAAGTCAGAGAGATCAACCTCATAAACTGGCTAACTCTAGTGACTTCAGAAGATAAAGCAATAAAAGTAACATGCTCATTCTGAAAGGCTACCAACTAGGCAAGCAAATGGATCGACTGGCAAAATTCAACATTAGATACATCATCCTTAGATATCCAAGGAGGGCTAAAGGGAACCAATTGAACTCCATGAGGGCAATTAGGAGCGGACCCCTAGACAGGGTCTAAACTGTATAAGTAGGATTATATGCATCCACATTGTCTCCAAGTAGGACTAAAGGCCTTTTGCGAGCAACAGATCTTCTGGGAGGCATGATCTAAAATGTAAACGAATGGGAATTAGAGAAGATTCAAGACCTTAGACTCTGTAGCTCAAAATAAAACAAGAAGAAAGGGAAATATTCTAAAATGTCTCATGGCCTCTCCCTTATAAGTTTGGCATGCAATAAACCCATAAAAGAAACTTCACTTGACATGAATTTGTGGACAGTCAATTGACCATGAACCTAAGCTTTGATACCAAATTTTTCACAATCCAAACTAGGTCCTGGCCATGAAGAAAATCTCATATACATCAAGGACTTGACTCCATCCTCTTTGCTTAGCCAAACGGAACATAATACACTAACAATGGCTAAATTTTGAATATATAAAAATATAGAATAATAAAAATTAAAGAATTCTAAGATACATCGACAACCAATGGCCAATCCATATTAATCCATAAAGCCTTTATGACAAAATCAAATAAAACCAATAATGGGACATGCTCCCGATGATAGCCTTAACAAGTCTAAAGAAATATTTACAATAAAAGATAAATCAAAAAGTAATGGCCTTTCAAAAAAGGAGGATCACCAATTAATGTTGACCGCTGACGATCCAACAATCCTTTCATTACACTAAAAAAATAAAAGTATCTTCGGTTCCTAGATTGCATGGAGATTCAACGTTCAGAGATAGTTAGTGGTTTTATTACTAGCATGTAACTCAGGAATAAGGATAAATTAATGAAAAGTCAAAATCTACTTCAACTCAATTTACATGTTCACAAATATACATGCATGCATATACATATATAAAATGATGGGATAGGGAGCAAGGATTAGAACAAACTTTAAAACATTAGTCTAGACAGTGTAGCTCAACCATCATATAAAGGCACCCATGGGCTATATGGGTTCAATTCTCCCCCCATTGAAAAGGCCCAGTGCATGTAGCTGCACAAACCAGAGAGTAATCATATGTACACGGGTACCATGGGGGACTCAAACCTCCCTATCATATATCAAGGATGACTTAAGAATCCATTCATGTACCATGGGGGACTCAAACCACCCAATCATTCAGACCACCCGATCATTTAGACCATCGTATTGGCAAACACGATTTCCATTATTGGTCCCTTAGGACCTCCACTTTCACAGTGCAGCAAAACAACCTTATCTTAATCCCAATTAAAACACATTTCACACATTTCTATTCATTGAACCAATTTATTCATTAAAAAACCCCATTGGTATTGTCATACAAATATCACTTGCCACCTACATTATCATGCCATATCAATTATCCATCACATGGTGGAAATCACTTAAATTATCCATTACATAAGGGAAGTCACAACCCCTTTAATTCAATTATTCATTCACACGGGAAATTCACAACACCTAATGTTTAATTAAAAATCAATCTATGTTTTATTAGCCTTTTATGTATGCAATAGATTAAGTGGGAAAGTTAAACCATATGATAAAACCATATCTCAAAATAAATTTCATAAAGGGGTTGAGGGAACAAAATTTCCAAAACCTTATGGCAAGCCAAAGTTATCAAATTGGGGAAAACTATGTCCCCTTAGTTTATTCACCATGCTAATGTGTAAGCAAAAGCTAACACATTTAATGCTTTTTAGCTCTAAATAATTGTGAATTTTGTAGCAACTCTTATTGTTTTGATGTGTTTGCTTATGATACTAAAGTAAAAGGCTAAAGAAATAAAAACAAAGAACAATGGAGCAAAAGAGTTAAAAATTTGAGCAAAAGTGAATAAATCATGGTTGATGACCTCCGTGATACGTCGTCAGGATTCTGATAGCTTATCAGTATTGGCCTCTACCTTAAAGAGAAGCTTGAAGCCTGAAAAGGTCTGACGACATTTCTTTCAAGCCATCAGAGATATGGTAAGCTACTAGAAAAAGGCATCAGGAAGAACAGTGCAGAAGAGATACTAGATTAAGGTGACGACAGTCTCAATATGTCATCACAAGTATGGTAAGCCATCAAATAATGCTGTCAAGTAGGACAGAACATGGTGAAATAAGAAAAAGGTCTAAGGACATTTGCTACACGCCGTCACTCCTCTAGTAAGATATCAGAGGACATCGTAAGAGTGAGGTAGAATAGGTTAAAAATGCACAATTTCTAATGATAATTACTACATGCCATCACTCCTCTAGTAAGCCATCGTCAGAGTGAGGCAAAAAAGGTTAAGAAGGCACGACTTCTGACAACATATCTGAGATGTCGTCAGAAGCCTGATGATCAACACTAATATGCCGTCACCTAAATCCTAGCCCAGATGTGATTTTGTTATTTTATTACCTTAATTACGATTTAGTAGAAATAGCATCTTTTAGTGTTTTTGATTCATTCATAATTTATATTTTAGACAATAAACCTAGGGAAGAGAGGCACGTAGCATTGCTCTCTTACATCAATTATTCTTCTTATTTTTATCAATTATTTTTAGGTTTCTACCTTGTGATTTAATCGAAGAGACTAATTGTTGATTTTCAATGTAATCATAAGTTAACCTTATCTGTATGAATTCAACTTGTGATTTCATTCATCAAATCATGAGTTTCTAGTTCCATTAGCGGGGGTTATTGGATCCGTGGATAAGGGTTTGATATGATACTAGGTGTTTAACGGATTCAAAGAATAGTGAAATATCTTAAAATTCTATTGTTTTAATTGAAATCTAGTAGTTGCAAACATTAGGTTATGCCTTAGGTTTTATTTTCTTCTAATAGAGATATAGACTAGAGGACGTGAATTATCAATAGGGACTCGGAAGCTACCAACCTTTTGTTTAATGATTAATGCCATAACTGGATTAATCTACCTGAGATAACATCCTATTGGAAATTGATAAGTTATCTAAGTTTGATAGAATTAGATAATAAATTGTTTGGTGAGATCAAGAGATAGATTAGATAGTATAATCGTTAGGGATATTCTGTTGTTCTAATCATTCCGAGAATCTCTAGCATTACCTAGTATCTGTCAATTCCCAAAACCCTTGGTGAACATAGCTCTGGTTTCCCATTTATATTGATTACAAACATTAATATTGAAGTGACAACATTACTTGATACTTTCAAAAACCCCCATATTAGTTTTATATTTTCATACCATTTGTTTGAATTGACCTTGTAGCTATAACTTCAAATTAGCTTAATCGTCACTCACATTGTTTCCTGTGGATTTGGCCCCGACTCCAAAGTTGGGTAAATATATTAATGACGACTGCCTTATACTAATTTGAGGTGAAAGTTGAGCGTTATAAAAAATGGCATAGTTGTCGGGGAACAATTTGGCGTATTGAGTTGGTTTGGAATTTTACCTTACTTGCTTGAATTCGAACTTGTAAATATTTATTTGTGATTTCCTTTGTTTCGTGTGTTAGGTAGATTTTATTTATTTTTGCTTATTTCTTACTATGGCATCATGGAATGAATGTGAGTTTGATAGTTGGAAATCTTATTTGGATGATCCATGTCCATATTGTGATAGATCCCACTTTTGGTATAACTATAGATATGCTCCCAGGAGAGAGATATGTGCACTATATCCATCCTACTGGGAGTCTAATTGTTCTTTATGTTGTGGTTAAGATGGACATTGGAGATATTTCTCAAATTCCCCCTCCCCTTATTGCGCTAACCCAAGTTCTAGTTCTTCTTATGAGTATGACAGGTCTTATGATAAAGAAAAGGAAGAACACAACACTAGAAAGAGTGACATTGAAGTTATGCTTCAACTAATTTTTGATTGTATAGATACAACAAATGATACCATATATGACATACATTAAGACATTAGGTCATTTAACGAGGGAAGAGAAAAGATAAAAGAGATAGATATCAAGGCCAGTCATTCAAAAACCTTTTCTACATTATCTTTAGATGATATTTTGTCTGTAGAATCATTTAAAATAATGGACGAGTGTGACGATGAAGAGCAAGATTCTAATACTGATGTTGAGTTTGATGTTAATCAACTCTTAGAGATTTCTAAACCAATTGATTCAACCATGAGGGATGATGCTAAGATTGTTGGAATGGTGCTAGAAGCAAAAGAAGAAGCTAAGACAATATCTTATGAAGAATCTAGCCCAATTCAAAGTAAAAATGTTGAGAAGATGAATAAAAGTGAGTGTGTAGAGGATAGTGTAAATTTTGAAGTAAGATTTGTTGGTCCACACTCGAAGCATTTTTCCATATAATGTTTAGATGATATCTTGTTTGTGGAATCATCTAAAATAGTGGAAGACTATGAAGATGAGGAACAAGAATCCTATATTCTGTATTTTACACTTGATAAACAACATAAAAACATACCTCACTTTAAGGTTGAGTTGTTTACCATGTATTATTCATTACTCAGCTTCTTAATCTTTGTACCACCTCTCTATGAGCGAGGCAAGAAGATGGACTCCAAGTTGGGGGTGAAATTCATATCCTCAAGGTGGAGGAAAAAACTGAGTTGGGTTGTGCCACGACGTCAAACTAGGCTCTTCTTGGGAGGCAACCCAAAGTATTTTGTTATTTGCATTCGTATTATATAATTGACATCAGATCTTCCGACCCATGGTGCCATAGGTATGTTTCTAACTCTCTTGTTTTGATTTGACGTATTGGGAACAATGCATGATATTAAGTTATGGGTGGGGCTACTTGTGGGTGCTGATGTCCTCCTGGAGTTTTTGTTGTCTTGCCTCTTTTCCCCGGAGTCTTATTCCGAGTAGAGCCAGTATGTTTAGGCATATTGTTTTTGGTTTTTGATGTGTTGTGGTTAATTCAGAGAAAAATAAGTATCTAGGATAGGTGACATATTTTAGTTGATTTTTGAGACTAATAAATACCTCTCTGTTGGTCTGTTTTATAACTGTGTGATATATATTTAGGTGTAACTACTGTACATCTTGTTATGTCATTAGTACTAGTGACATGATATCCACTGCTAAACAATCGCATCAACTGGATAGGTAGTAGCTTGTGATGCTCTTTTGTGCCATGTATGTATGAGATACTACTTAGTTCCCTTTGTATGTTAAATCCAGAACTTGACCAGTTAGTCTTACTTTGGTTGAAAGATAGGGGTTAGGAAAGGATCATAGGTCGTTGTTGATGTTAGTCCACTTTTAGCCTAAATGACCTTTCATGTTATGCATGATATCTCTTGATCCCCATTTTGAGCCTGAATTGACCATTTCTTTCTGTGAAACCTATCACCTTCCCATTTATATCATAATGAACTTATTTTCGCCCTGGTCCTCTTTGGACACTGTGTACCTTGACTTAGGCAAATAGCCTAAGTTGAGGGTGGCTATCATAGGGGCGCGTGATGTAAAATGAGTATGACGAATGGTCAAATAAAATAAAAAAAAATAAAAAGCAGGGTGCTATGGAAAAAGAATAAGAAAAGAATAGTTGTGAAAAAAATAAATAAGAAAAGCCACATCCATCCTGAATAATGTGTGATCAAGAAAAAGAGAAAGAAAGAAAAAGGTTAATAAGTGAACCCCAAAAGTTAAGCTAGTTCCAAGGAGGCTTAATCACTCTAAATGCCATTGAATATCATACCAGACCTTAGCCTACATTACAAGCCGAAGAAAAGACTTATAGGGATCCTAACTTATCTGTTTAGACACCTTGGTAATGAAAATAAGGGCAAGTATATGGAATTTGACATCCATTGATTGGAATTTCTTTCAGAGAATGAGTGTATCTTGACCGTACCCGCATTGACATGCTTGAATTCATATATGAGTAAGGAGGGACTTCTTTGTTGTAAGGGCACATCAGTTGCATTGCTAACTGTTTATTTTTTTGGGTAGTGTAACTTGTATATTTGCATGGTTACTGTTGCTGAATTGATGCTATATCTTGATTCTTTTAGGTCACATTTTTAATCTTCATGGATAGGCACAATTGGATTGAACATTGAGAGTGGCATGAGTTTTGAGCTAAACTTGATAATCAACTGTGATAGGTATCTTATATGTCTCTTGGTTAAGCATTGTAGTATCGTGTTATGTAGTTGCTTGAGCATAACCAATTCTTTTAAGTTAAGGGTGTTGATGTGTGAGAAGAAGCAAACATATTTAATGCTTTTTAGCACTAAATAATTGTGAATTCTGAAGCAACTCTTGTTGTTTTAATATGTTTGCTCATGATACCGCAGTAAAAGGCTAAAGAAATAAAAACAAATGACAATAGAGCAAAAGAGTTGAAAATGTTAGCAAAAGAGAAGAAATCATGGTTGGCAACCTCCGTGATGTGTCGTCAGTCTTTTGATAGCTTATCAGTATTGGTGTCAGCCTTAACCAGTAACTTAAAGCCTAGAATGATCTGACGACATTTCTTGCAAGCTGTCAGAGATGTGGTAAGCTACTTGAAAAAGGCATCAGGAAGAATAGTGAAGAAGAGTTGCTGGATGGAGGTGACGACATTCTTAATATGACATCACAAGTGTGGTAAGCCATCAAAAGATGCCGTCAAGTGGGACAAAACATGGTGAAATAAGCTGAAGGTCTAACGACATTTTCTACACGTCGTCAGTCCTCTAGTAAGCTGTAGGAGAACATCGTCAGAGTGAGGCAGAATAGATTAAGAAGTCACGACTTCTAATCGTATTTGTTACACCATGTCACTTATTTGGTAAGTCATCAGAGGACATCGTCAGAGTGAGGCAGAACAGGTAAAGAAGGCATGACTTCTGATGACATATCTGAGATACCGTCAGAAGCCTGACGATCAACACCAATATGCCGTCAGCTAAATCCGAGCACAACTATGATTTTGTTATTTTATTACCTTAATTAGGCTTTAGTATAAATAGCATATTTTAGAATTTTTGATCCAATTATAATTCATCTATCGGACAATTAACCTAGGTAAGAGAGGAACGTATCATTGCTCTCTTACATTAATTATTAATCTTTTTTTATCAACAACTTTTGGGTTTCTACCTTGTGATTCAATCGAAGAAACTACTTGTTGTTTTCCAATATAATCATAAGTTATTCTTATCATTATGAATTCAACTTGTGATTTTATTCATCAAATCATAAGTGGCTAATTACATTAGTTGGGGTTATGGGATCCATGGATTAGGGTTTGATATAATACTAGGTGTTTAACGGATTCAAAGAGTAGTGGAACATCTTGAAATTCTGTTGTTTTAATTGAAATCTAGTGGTTGGAAACATTAGGTTATGCCTTTGGTTTTATTTTCTTCTAATGGAGAAATAGACTAGAGGACGTGAATTATCAACAGGGACTCAGAAGCTAGCAACCTTCTGCTTAATGATTAATGTTGTAACTGGATTAATCTACCTGAGATAACATCCTATTAGAAATAGATAAGTTATCTAAGTTCGAGAGAATTGAATAATAAATTTTCTGGTGAGGTCGAGAGATAAGTCAGATAGTAAAATAGTCAGATATATTCTGCTATTCTAATCATTCCGAGAATCTCTAGCATTACCTAGTATCTGTCGATTCCCGGAACCCTTGGTGAACATAGCACCGGTTTACCATTTATATTGATTACAAACATTAATATTGAAGTGACAACATTACTTGATACTTTCAAAACCTCCATCTTACTTCTATATTTTTGTACCATTTGTTTGAATTGAACTTGTAGCTATAGCTTCAAATTAGCATAATCGCCTCTCACATTGTTCCCTGTGGATTTGACCCTGACTCTAAATTTGGGTAAATATATTGACGACTACCTCCTTACACTAATTTGAGGTATAAGTTGAGCGTTATCACATGCTCATGCTCTCCATGAGTTCAAAACCATAGATAAATCTAAACAATGCATAATAAATCATAGGAAAAGAATTTAAAAAACATTCATTCTAAAACCCTCAACCTATATCAAAATACATGTTCAAATCCACATAAAGAATCATATAATTTCATTCTTTAACTAAAACTTTTTTAAGGCTAGAGTCACATGCCTTAATCTTAAAGAAAACTGAAGATGGAATCACCCTTGGAAACTCTAATTGGCAATCTTGAGAAACCCTAAGTGATTTTTCTTGAGAGAATTTGTGATATCCTTGGCAGTTGTTTTGATCATGTTATGGATGATAATGGGGTCCTCAGTAAGGTTTTAAGTCATGGTTTGCTAGTGGGGAAAATAAGAAATATCCAAAGTACCCTTAATAAAAAACTGAAAACTATCGTCGGTGATGATGAGTCACCCTATGAATCGTAAGGTCTAATAATGACTCATCACCATGGGTCGTAAGCTAGGAAAAAACATCAATTTCTAACATTGGTTACCTTACTGAGGGGAAATCTCCAATTTAGTAGGCTTTATTAGGCTTTCTTCGGTGTCAAATAGGATAGGTATAACATTCTTGTAGATTGAGCTTAATTATAGTTTAATATGATATTGTGATAGTTTTCGGTTGAGCATTAGGACTTGTGGTATATTTAGTGTTAATTATATTATTTAACCAATTAAGGGACCATAATCAAGTGCATTTGACTTAACTACCAATTTTTTGGTAGAATTTCTATTTTAGTATGCAATGAGTCTTATTTAGCATCTTGTAGTGGGATTTTACACCTTAATCTAGTTTGGAGTTGAATTTTCTGTATAATGAACTTTTAATGTTAGAAGTGGTCCTCCCTGGTCCACCTTAGGCCAAGATTTACTATTTGCTCCTTATAGACTCAATAGGCCTTTATGTGTTATATAAATTAGTTTCTTCTGCCTGATGAGGCGTTAGTCATATTATGGCTTGTTCTATACTTGTGATTGGGAGATGCTAAGACTGGTTGTAGCCCAAAAAATTATGGTACTATAGTACATGTAGAGGAGATCTTCATATTTTTCACTCATTTCATGCTAAAAGTCTATGTTCATTTCTAAGATTCATTTGGTTTTACTTTTTCACAGCAGATAGGACATGAGCTACTATTATGAGAGATGAGGACAACAAGTTTAAGACTAGGGATCCAATTATAGGATGTGGATAACCTAGATATTATGGAAAAGTGAGAGACACAGCCCTAACTAGAGATAAAGATAGAGAGGCTTCACCAGAACCTAACACTACTACCTCACCAGAGATTCCTCTACCCTATCTAGTGGAAGGATAGGGGAGACTAGTCACCATTGAGGTTTATTTATTCATCTCTACTATAAGATTCTTTGGTTCAGCTATTGGGTATTTTTCCAGGTGCACTATCCAATGGTACTCAATCTACAGATTAAAATATTACTGAGGTAGGGATGCAACTTGTAGTTTTGACCACCAAAGTTAAGATCCCTCCAGCACGGATAGTTTTTAGCCAGTAATTTCCTAGCCTTATATGTGTATTACGGAGCAAAAGATGAGATTGACTCTGCCTAGGCTTTTTGGGCCAGCGAGCAAGCATATGAGTTCTAAATTGCATGTAAGGATAGGCTCCATGTAATACCTCAAAGTATTCATGCTCTAAAACTCTTAAAAGATAGGACAAAAAGTTAGATTTCCAACACTTCAAGTCTCACCTTAATCAGTTGTCATTTAAAAGAGTTATGGAAAGTTTACCCTAAGGACCTGATACACTGCTATGACTATGACTCATGAAACTAGTCGTAACAACTAGTGATAAGGAATCATGAGTGAGTCATAGTTAAAATAGTATGTAACCAAGAACTCCTTCCCATGGTTATGATTCTAGCATATGACTCGTAGTCAGACCTTATTAGTCGTTGTAGGACCCATAGATTGACTAGTAAAGGATCCAAGAATCAAGCCTCAGACGATGACTTTACCCAATGACTCATAGTCAATCATAATGATTCCATATGTGGTAAGTCATAGTCATAACATAATACATCTAGAATCTCAATATTCTAGGTTAAGACCCAAACCATGACTCGTAACCAGCCATAAAAGTCATGAGGTGAATCATAACGATTGGAAATGTGTTTTCCTACAAGTTTTTCAAGGTACTTTTATGTCCTTTACCACTCTCTTAAAATCAAAATGTATATTGTTTTGGCTTCACAAGGCTGGTATAAACGACCAATTCTTTCCCTTTCAAGAATAAACTAGGGTTCTTTAAGCAAGTTCAATTCTCAAGAAGGTTCTTTCAAGGCTTCTACTTTAGGTATGTAGGATATTCATCAGTGGTTTATTTTCATCCATTGAGTCTCAAAGCTCCCTAAATTTCTTTAAGTTTAATTCCCTTTTTGTCTCAGATTCCATGAGAAGTGTGAATTTCATAATTTTTTAAGTTAACCTCTCAAGTTCCTCCATGAAAATATATTCCCTCATGATAATTATGTTTCCATATGTTTAATAATACAAATATCTACATCATTATTAGTTATTGATTTTGGTGTTATTCATAATTTTCCCTTACCATAAATTATTTAACATTTGTCAAGATTAGTCTGCATTAGATAATGTTGATAGGTTATGAACACCCGATACATAGATATTCATATATGTCACTTACATCTAGTTTCAATTCATTCAGAGCATACTTTTATCATTAAATTCAAAATACTATCATGATGAGCATATGTCAGTATCAATAATGTTAGGCCTTTCATCAGTATCAGTGTCAGTTCAGTTGGGAATAGGACTTAGCACTTAGTGAATCTAGGGATGAAGGCTCACCTACTAGTAAAGAACTAAGACCTTTAGTAGAAGTCACCAAGTTTTAGAACTACATATCAAGCATAGGTTATGAGAGGTCACTCACCACTTGAGGACAAACACTTTCCTAGGGGTCTCCCACCAATAGAGGATTCACACTCCAGTCCTTTGAGACATTATGTTTGTGTATCCACATAGCCAATATTGGTACCCATGGTAAGGTACTGACACCCTTCAAACTTGGGTTATAGGTTGGACCTCGATTAGCTTAAATTTTGGATTTTTGGTTATATGATAGCTCCCAATATTTTTGTGTAGTATTCAAATTATATCAGTTTAGGTTTGCATTACAAAGTGTCCATATATCAGTTATTCAGATCATTTTAGTACATTCTCATACTTTTTCTTGCATTTGATATTCATGTTCATGCATTCATGCTTAGTATATTCACATATAAAGTAGTCTTTCACTTGCATATCAGTACATTAAAGTACTGACATAATACTCTCTTCTGTGCTATGTTATCTTATAACATCAGTTTGGATGCTTAGGTCCCCTATCATACTTATATAGTTCGTGTGACACTCAGCTGAAGCACATGTGAGTCCTCATTAATCAAAGACTAATTATACTATTTTTTCATGCTTTCTAGTATTTTAGTTCATGTTTATTTCAGCAGACAGAGTTAGTTTGGGACCTATCCCAACAACTCATCATATTTATGGGTTTTTATATAATTAGGTTATCTTGGGGTCGCTTGTGACATTAATCCTCATTTTACAACTAGGTTTAGTCTCAGGTTGTGAAAAGCTTGTTACTAGAGAACAATTTTTAAATTGTCCTAGGGTATCTAAAAGTCGTATTAAGTAGAGTGTTTTGCATGGGTGCCATATTTTTGGGCGAGAGGCTATGTGACATTTTAGGAAAATTTATCTTTTTTTGTTATTCATGTCGTGCGATGGAGCATGAACTCTTTTAAATTTCCCTCTTCTATCTCATCCTCTTTCTATTTATAGAAAATTCCTAACAAAATAAGGACGAATAGGTACCATCTCATGATGCCATATTTTGTTGAAGACCCTCTTATGTAGCATGTCTTCCATGCTGAATTTAGGGTGGCTTTCATAGTTTTGGCCCTGTTTATGGCTGCCAAAAATGACAAGCAGGCTATATCTCCAGCCAATCTAGTAGTGAATACAAAAGCAACTAGATTTTGTGATTTCACTCAAATGAATCCTCCAACCTTTTCTAGATCCAAGTTTTAGGAGGATCTGCAGGAGTTTTTGGACTGTGGGTAGAAAGTAACTGACACCATTAGTGCCACTTTCAGTGAAAGTGTTGACTTAGCTGCTACCAATTGCAAGGGGTAGATCACACTTGGGTGAAGTAGTGGAAGGATGATAGAGGCATTGATGTATGTCTTATAGAGTGGGATGAGTTTGCTCCTTCTTTCTTAGATAGATTCTTCCTACTCGAGTTGAGAGAGGACAAAGTATAGACATTCATTAATTTGAAGTAGGGTATCATAAGTGTTAAGGAGTATTCATTTAAGTTCACCAAGTTAGAAAGGTATGCTTTGAGGTGGCTGATTCCAGGTCTTGAATGAGTAAGCTTGTTTTTGGATTTTTTAAGGATGTGGTTAAGAAGTATAGCATCATTATGTCAACTAAATAGATGGACCTTTCTAGGCTGATTGATCATACTCAATAGATTGAGCAGAACAAGATTAAGAAGAAGGAAAGAGAAAAAAAGAGGGACAGAATGGGTAGCTTCAACTTATCTCAAAATAGGTCAGATAGTGGAAATCATTCTTAGTTCCATCAAAAATCTTCAGCCCCAACCATATTATCTGCCAGTGTTCCAGTACCTAAGTTTAGATAGGGCAAACGGGATATAGCACCAGGCTCTAAGTCCCAGGGTAGCATGAATAGTGGTTTTACTAACCTTATCTGCTAGAGGTATGGTAAGAACCACAAGGGTTAGGGCATGACTGGCAGTTATATTTTTGTTTGGATGTGGTTAGATAGACAATAAAATTATGTATTTCATAGTGGTTGCTCAAAATGGTAAAGATTTTGGTCTATAGGGTTAGGCTAGCTCATCAATAGTACAAGTAGGTCATTCAAGTTAGCAAGGTGCAATTTTTGGTGAAACTAGTGGCCAGCGTCAGAATCAACTCTATGTCTTTCAAACTCGATAGGATCATAAGGATTCTCCTGATATGGTTATGGGTACATTGGAAGTCTTCCACCTTTATGTTTTTGAATTATTAGACGTCGGATCCACACTATCCTTCGTGACTCTCTATATAGCAGTAGACTTTGGTGTTAGCCCAAAAATTCTTGTAGAGTACTTCTCAGTGTCTACTCTAGTGGCTAATTCTATTATTTCCTGATGGGTATACAAAAAATACCCAATCACAGTATCTTAGAAAGTTTCTTCTGTTGATCTCATAGAGTTAAAGATAACTGATTTGATATTATTCTTGGCATGGATTAGATCTTCTCCTGCTATGCCTTAATTGATTGTAGAAATAGAATAGTTCAGTCATAATTCCCTAATGATCCAGTCCTAGAATAGAGTGGTAGTACCTCGTACCTATAGGTTGGTTTATCACCTTACTCAAGGCAAGGAAAATGATTTCTAATGGGTGGATTTATCACCATGTTCATGTCAAGGACTAAAGTTTGAAAATTCCACTTATTTGGCCAGCTCCAGTAGTGAATGAGTTTTAAGAAGTATTTCTTGAAAATAAGCCTGGAATCCCTCTGGAGAGGTAAATTGACTTCAGAATAGATTTTCTCCAAAATAACCTGCCTATTTCAATAATACTTTTTATAATGGCTCCAGCTGAGCATAAGGAATTGAAAGAATTATTAAAAGATCTGTTAGATAAGTGTTTCATCAGGCCTAGTGTTTTCTCATGGAGTGCTCCAATTCTCTTTGTGAACAAGAAGGATAGTTCTCTTAGATTGTCCATCGACTAATGTCAGTTAAAAAAATTCATAATAAAGAATAAGTATCCCCTCCCCAGTATTGATGACTTGTTCGACCAACTTTAGGGTGTAAATTATTTCTCTGACATAGACATCAGATCCGACTATCATTAGCCTAGAGTCAGAGAATGTGACATTCCAAAGATAGCCTTCTAAACTCGGTATGGTTGCTTCAAATTTGTAATATTCTTTGGACTAACAAATGCCCAAGCATCTTTCATGGATTTGATGAATAGAGTGTTCAAGCAGTTCTTTGACATGTTTATCATAGTTTCATAGATGACAACCTTGCATACTCTAATAGTGAAGGCAATCATGCAGACTACCTAGGGATTATTTTGTACACCCTTAGGGATTATAAGTTATTCATTAAGTTTAATATGTGTGAATTCTAGTTGAGATCAGTAGCATTTCTTGGCCTCATTATTTCTAGTGTTGGTGTTAGAGTTAATCCTCAAAATACCCAAAGTAATGTGAAACTAGACTAGACCTATCCCGCCGTCAAATATCAGGAGTTTCTCAAATTTAGCTGGTTACTAAAGACTGTTTGTTTAGGGATTCTCTTCTATTATTTTCCCATGTCCAATCTAATTAAGAAAAAAGTCAAGTTTCAGTGGTCAGATTCTTGCGAGAAAAGTTTTCAAGAGTTGATGACTCAACTTACTTTTGTTCCAGTATTAATTATACCTAAAGGTTTCAATGGGTTTGTAGTTTATTGTGATGCTTCTAGGGGTTGACTTGGAAATGTGTTGATGTATCAAGGCAAGGCGATAGCTAATTCCTCTTAACATCTTAATCCCCATGAGTGGAATTACCCGATAGAAGATCTTGAGTTGGCAGTGGTTGTCTTTGCCTTAAAGATTTGGAGTAATTATCTATATGGGGTTCATGTTGATGTGTTTATCGATCAAAAGAGCTTACAATAAGCATTTACATAGAAATACCTAAATCTTCGTCACAGGTGGTGGCTTGAATTTTTGGAAGACTAGGATATCAGTGTGTTGTATAACCCGGGTAAGGCTAATGTTGTGGCTGATACCCTTAATTGATTGTCTATAAGTGATGATGCTCATGTTGAGAAGGGTAAGAAGGAGTTACTTCATGAAGTTCATTAGCTTGCCAGATTGGGATTTTAGTTTCTTGATTTGGCCAAAAGTAGTGTATGGGTTCAAAATGGTTCAAAATCTTCCTTGGTTTCCGAGGTAAATGAGAAATAAGATAGCGATCCCATTTTTTTTTTTATAAACAGATTTTTCATTTCACCAAAAATGTTCATTACAATAATTGCTGAAAAATCACCTCTCACTTCCTATTCCTACTTTCTTACATACATTATACCTAGCTATCAACAAGTACAACAAGTACATAATTACATAATTTCGTTTTGCATGTATAGAGATACATTTTGCATAAGTTAAAGAAGGCAGTTTGGGATCAAAAGGTCGATATTTTCTCCCAAGGGGGAGATGGTGTGCTTCATTTTCAGGGAAGGTTATGTTTTCTGACTGTGGGTGGTTTAAGGCAACAAATGTTAGCAAAAGCGCATTGTTCACTATACTCTATTCATCTAGGAGCCACTAAGATGTATCGCGATATATGAGAAGTCTATTGGTGGAATGGTATAAGTAAGGATATTTTGGAATTTTATGGCTAGGTGTCTAAATTATTAGTAGGTTAACGTTGAGCAATAGAGACCCAATGGTACACTTTAGGAGTTCAACATCCAACTTGGAAGTGAGAGGTGGTGAATAGGGATTTTGTTTCATGGTTACATCATATGCGTAACCATCATGATTCAATTTGGGTCATCAAGGATAGGGTGACTAAGTTAGCCCATTTTTTCCTAATTCATACTTCATTTTCAGCCAAGCATTGTGCAAGACTTTATCTCAGGGAGTTGGTGAAATTGTATAAGGTTCCTTTGACCATTATTTCAGATAGAGGCACACAGTTTACCTTTAATTTTTTGAAGGCTTTCTAGAAGGGTCTTGGTACCCAAGTTAATCTTAGTACAACCTTTCACTCGCAGAACAACGATCGGGAAGAAAGGACCATTCACACCCTAGAGTTCATGTTAAGGGATTATGTTATTGATTTTAATGTTATTTGGTATGACCACTAGCCATTAATTGAGTTTGCATACACTAATAACTATGTCTCTAATATTTAGATGGCTTTATTTGGGCTCTCAATGGTAAGAGGTGTAGATCTCGTATTGGTTAGTTTGAGGTTGGAAAAGCTTCTTTGATAGTGCCAGAATCAACATATGAGGCAATATAGAAATTTTAATTAATCCCAAAAGGCTGAAGATAGCCCAAAGCCGTTGGCAATCCTATGCTAAAGTGAGAAGAAGTGAGCTTGAATTTGATGTTAGTGATTTGATGTATCTAAAGATTTCAATCATGAAAAAACTTAGTGTCAATGCACATAGTCTTTCATGTTTCTATCCTAAAGAAATGCCTTAGTGATCCTACTTTATTCATTCCTTCAAAGAGAGTGGGTGTAAAAGATAGCCTCTTCTATGAAGAAATCCTAGTAGAGATTCTAGACCGTCAGATTTGTAGATCAAGGAATAAAGAAGTTGCCTTTGTTAAGGTTCTATGGAGAAAATAGTCCGTCGAGGGACATACTTGGGAAGCATAAGTAAATAGGCAAGCCAAGTATCCCTATCTCTTATCAACAAAGTCTGATTCAACTTAAGGTTATGGTTTTTTTGATTAATTCTCTTCTTTTCTATCTCATTTATCTAACCATCCTCATGTCATAGCTAGCATTCATGAGTTCAGTTCAGTCCATACATCACATTTCATATTTTAGATATTTAGTCATAATTTAGCTTCTAAATATTCTGGGTATAATCTTAGTCTTCTTAGTGTCCCCAACTCAGTTTGATTCATTCAAAAATGATTTATCTCAAAGAGGAGATATTGTAATACCCTAAAATTTTTTAGCACTGAACCTCTTAAAAGATAGGCCATGAATTTAGCTTTAAAATGCTTCAAGTCTCTCCTTAAATTGATGCCATGGCAAAGAGTAGTGGGAACTTTCCCTTAAGGACCTGATACACTTCTATGACTATGATTTAGTAAATGAGTTATAAGCACTTGTGATGACTCATCAAGAGTAAGTCATAGTCATGTCAGTATGTAACCAAGTATCCTTTCCAGTTGTTATAAGTCCATCACATAACTCTAACTCTGACCTCACGAGTCATTGTGTAGACCCGTAGCGTTACCTGTAAAGGATCTAAGAATCAAGCCTTAGACTATGACTTTGCCCAATGACTCGTTGTCAGTAGAGGACAATGACCAGTAGTAGGAGTCCCTAAGTTCTAGAACTACGTAGATAGTATAGGTTGTGAGAGGTCACCTGCTAGTTAAGGACTGACACTCTTCTTAGGGTCACTCTCTAGTAGAGGACTGAAGCCCTAGTCCTTTAGGACATCATTTTAGTAGAACCACACAAATAATGTTGGTACTCCTGGCAAGGTACTGTCACCCTTCTAACTAGGGTTATAGGTTGGACCCAAATTAACTCAGATTGGGAAGTGTCAGTTATATGATAGCTCCTACAATTTTAGTTCAGTATTCATATTGTATAAGTTTAAGTTTACATGACCAAGTGTCCATATGGCAGTTATTTGGATCATTTCATTACATGCTTATACTTGGTCTTGCATGTGATATTCATGCTTAGTATTACAGATATCAGGTAATCTTCATCTCACATATAAATACATTTAAAGTAATGATTGTATAATCTCTTTTGCCTTATGTTGTCTTATAACATAGGTTCAGACACTCAAATCCCTGATCGTATTTGGACATTTTGTGTGCCACTCAGCTGCAGAACTGGTGAGCCCTCATCAGTTGAGGACTAATTATACTAGTTATCATGCTTTCCAATATTTTAGTTCATGTTTATTTCAATAGTCATAGTTATTTAGGGACCTTTCCAAGAATTGATTATGTTTAGAGGCTTTCAGACAATAAAACAAATAGTTATGTCTCCAGTGACATGCTTCAGACTTGTTTGTTATTGTCTTGGTTACTTAATCATTTATTTAATGACTTTCGCATAATTTTTTGTTATTTCCTTTTAGTATTCACAACATATGCAAGACCATGGGTTAGCTTGAGGTCACTTATCACCTTAAGCACCATATTAGGACTAGGGGTAGTCTCGAGTCGTAACACTCTATATCTTAGAATTTTTGATGACTCACGATGTTAACTATACTACTTTTTAGTTTTAGTTACCAGCTCAACATTGTTAGAGAGGTTATCTTGATCCCAGGCAAGCTGGATCTCCTTCTTTATATGCACACAGTTTTTTAATGTTTTCTTAGTAAAGTATATTCCTCATAGCCATTGAGAGAACCTCAAATATTAGTTTTTTAGATTGGAGCAGGGTTCTATGACCGTATTTAAGTATGAATCTTAATTTAATTAGTTAACCAGATGATGTATGATCTAATGCTAACACTTTTGAGGCTTTTAACTAAGAATAATTGCGAATTCTTAAGTAAATTTTTGTTGTTTTTGATTGTTTTATGTTTGATTTTGCAGTAGAAGCTTTGATGCAAGAGAACCAACAAGGATGGAAGTAAATTGAGTTAAAATCTAAAGTAATTCAAAAAGAAGTGTGGCTGACGATATTTCTGATAAGTCGTCATCCCTGTGATAAGTTATTAGCTTTATCGTCAACCTCAGAAAGGGAATGCACCTTAGTTTAGAGTTATGATGACATTTTGTGATAAGCCATCAAGGAGACAATAGGTCGTCAAAGTTGTCGTTAGCCTAAGACAGTACATGAGGGATGAGGTAGAGACTTGGCAACATTTGTGATAAGTCGTCAATGAGTTGATAGGACATCACTGGTTGTTGTTAGCTTTAGGAAGTGAGTATCATAAGTAAAGTGGATCTGACAACATTTTTGATAAGTCATCATCCTCCTGATAGGTTATCACGAATGGCGTCACCTAATCCGAGGAATTTCTGAACTTTATTATTTTGTTTCTATAATTAGGGTAAACTATTTAAAGAATTATTTAGGGTTTTCTATAAGAAAAGAAAAACTGGAGTATTGAGACATGTATTTTGATATTTTCTCTCTCTAGTTTCCTTACTTGAACAAGCAATTATTTTGAAGAGGTTATAATCATTATTTTAGGATTACTGTTGTGATCTAATCTGAGAATCTCTAGTTTCAATTCATCTTGTGGTAAGTTTATCTTTCAAATAATAAATATAACTACTTGTTTCTATTATTACATTATGAGGGGCTAAATTCCTTTAACCTTAATTATGGGATCTAGGGTTAAGTCTGGATAAGGTGCTGAGTGTTCAAGATTCAAAAGGTGATAGGACTTCTTGATAATTCTGAGGTTTTAATTATCATCTATTGGCTCCAAATGATAGATAAAACCTACTTTAATTTTCTTGATAAAGAAATCAAATATAGTGGGAAGTAAATTATTAACATGAACTTGGAAGCACTAGAAACTTCCATTTAATAATCGACGCTGTAACAAAGTTTATTAACCTGAGGGAAAATCTGGTCATGAATATAAATTCCCTAAGTCTGAGAGGATTAGGTAATTAAATGATTAAGTAGGTCAAGAGACATTTAGGCATAACTTCGATAAAGATAACTTGTTGTCCTACAAACTTTGAGAATCTTGAACCACTATTAGCATCTGTCAAGTACCGAAATCCCTAATGAACATGATTCTGGTTTTTTCATAAACTCTTGATTACTAACACTGTAACTAAATTAACCAACAATTACTTGCTAAACTAAAAACCCCCATTTCAGGAAACATCCAGCTATCAGTTGATTAAATTACCAACAACTTAAGTTTACACCATATTTTGTGGGATTCGACCTCAACCTAGTTGGGTTTTATATTGACAACGATTGCTTACATTCTCATTAGGGAGTTATAGTTTGAGTGTTATTACCAGACTTTCTACATCTATCTTACCAATCAAGTATGAACAAATTCAGTGTTTTGTTTGGAGACTAAGACTTTCTCTTTGCATGGCTACATAGATTTTTGTAGCTGCTAAAAGGTCTTCTATATAGGTTTTTTATCATAAGCAGATTATGGAAGAGATGCATTACAAATACCAAAGGGGCAATAATAAGGGGCTACATTATTAGGGTAGTTTAAGTGGTAACTAGAATGGGTCATGATCCATAGGTAATGGTTCTCAAGGTAGGCACCTTCCATGAAAGTATTATCAGCATCAAGGTTAGTTTTGTAGGCCCATTCATGCCACACTTCAGATTACTGATAGGAGTCAACCCAGCTAGAGTGATTATCTTGGCCAGAGTAATAGTCATCCTTTGAGAGAGAGAGATTCTAGCTTTTCTAGTCGACGAGGCAATTTTGAGTCATCCTAAACTTCTTGATGTATTACAGCACTTGGATTGTGTTATTTGTATGGGGCCTTCAACCTTTCTCTTGAGGGTGTCCTTGATTTGGGTCAATGTACCTGCACCACAAAGTGTTCCATTAATTAGAGCATTGCTGCCCCCAGCTAGTGGTAGTATGTAGGGTCATTGGGGTGCTCACAGGTTTCTTATAGAGGTCTTAAAGTAGGGAGAAAAAATGATTAGTACCTAGGTGGTTGGCAAGATCATCTATAGACGTTACGTGGAAGTCCAAAAATAGATTATTTAGATGTTATTATTATAAGTATGCTCTCAATATACAATTAGCTTATTTTGATTTATTTGACCCAGGATCCCCTATTTTTATATGGCTACTTATTATGCCCTGTGGTTAGAGTTTTCTTGGGATTTTTTTGTGCCATTATGTGTATTACTCCCATCGATGATTCTTTGGTAATAGATTGATTTTATATATTATGTGTTATATCTGTTAGATAGTTTTTTACTTAGGCCATTCTTGTTTTGTTAGATATTGTGGATTTTGATATAATTCTGGGCATAGACTGGTTATCCCCTATCATGCGATCTTGGATTATTTTCCTAAGACTGTTACCTTAGCCATGTCTGGCATACCCTTAGTAGTGTGGAATGGATCTATTATCAATGAACCGAGGGATATTATTTCTTATTTTTGGTCTAGGAGGCTTATAAGTAGTGGTTGTGAGTTCTATTTTGCTTATATTCATTATGTTAGTGTTGAAAGTCCTTTGCTTGACTCTGTTCCTATATCCATAACTTTTCTAATATTTTTTTTATCGATCTACTTGGTCTTGATCCTGATCGTGATAGTGAATTTATTATTGATCTTAAGCTATTCACCACTTATTTTTATGGCACCTTACTATATGGCTCCCACTGAGCTTAAAGATTTGAATTGTCAACTTTAGGATCTTTGAGGCAAGGGTTTTATTAGGCAGAATGTGTCACATTAGGGTGCTCCTATCTAGTTCATGGAGAAGGATGGTTCCTAGCATATATGTATTGAGTATAAGTAGATTAATGAGGTGACATTTAAGAATAAGTATCCTATTTTTCATAATAATGACTTGTTCAACTAACTTTAGTGATCACTGATGTTCTCTATATTTTATTTTAGATTCGATTACCATCATTTGATAATTCAACCTAAGTATATCACAAACATAGCCTTCAGGACTTGCTATGGCCACTATGAGTTCCTGGTGATGTCTTTTGGGTTGACCAATCCCCCAACTGTGTTTATGGATTTGATAAACTACTTGTTCCGACCTTATTTAGATTCTTTTGTCATTGTGTTCATCGATGATATTCCTATATTCTCCAAACATTAAAAGATCATAGTCTTTTTGCCAAATTCATAAAGTGCGAGTATTAGCTTTATTTGTTACATTCTTAGGACATGTGTTGTCTAAGAATAAGATTATGGTATACCCAACAAAGATTGAGGCTATTCAAGATTGTACCAGGCTTACATCTCCATTCAAGGTTCGGAGCTTTATTTGTTTGGATGGTTACAACAAGTAGTATATTGAGGCTATTTGTGCTTTTGCAACATCGATGACTAGATTTCCTCGAAAGGAGGTTCTATTCCGATAGTTTATGAAGTATGAGTCAATCTTTTAAAAGCTTAGGGGTTTTCTCAGTTCAGCTACTATATTGTCTCTTTCTATTGAGGGCGAGGGATTTACCATATATTGTGATACTTTCGGTCTTAGTTTGTGTTGTATTTGATCCAGCAAGGTTAAAATATTTCTTATCCATTGAAGTAGCTAGAGGTGCAGGGGCGCAACTACCCCTCACGATTTGGAGTTAGAAATAGTAGCTTTTGTGCTTAGGAGTTGGAGGCATTATTTATATATCATGCATTGTGAGATATCCATTGATTATTGTAGGGTTTGACATCTTATGACTCAGAGGGAGCTTAATTCTAGGCTACGCAGATGAATGGATTTGATGAATGATTACCTAATCTCTATTTTATACCATCCAAGACAGACAAATGTGGTAGCAGACACATAAAGTGAGAAGGCAGTGAGTATGGATAGCTTGGCTTCTATTTTAAAGTCTAAGAGGATATTGGCATAGAACATCTAGTCCTAAGAAAACTTGATGGTGTTAATTGATATTTAAGACTCCAAGAGGATCCTTGCTAGTTTTTAGGCTAGGTCAACCTTATTTGAGCAAATTTAGGGTCGTTAATTTGAGCATAACGGATTTATATCATCTGTGATCAGATAATGATGTATGATCTCAGGAGGGCTGATCTGAGTGTATTATCAGGCATGATGGCCTCATTTGTGTTTTGAGGGTAGGTGACTTGGTTCAGTTTATATTGTGTGAGGATCACATCTTATGATACTCTATTAACCATGGAACAACTAATATGTATTGGTATTTTAAGCAATACTAATGGTGGTGTGTCATGATGAGAGATGTAGAAGACTTTGTTTCTTGTTGCCTAAGTTGTTAGTAGGTGAAGGCCAAGCATCAGAGGATTGGTGGCCTAATTAAGAGATTGCATATTTATGTTAGAAGTGCGAGTAGATAACCATGGACTTTGTTAGCTAGTTATCTCTTACCCCTCATGGTTCTAATAGCATTTGGGTCATTATAGATCGGTTGACCGAATCAACACATTTCCTTTCTATTCCGATATCCTTCAGTGTTGAGAGGTAATCTCGTATCTATGTTCGTGAGATAGTTTACCTTTATGGAGTGCCCATATCTATTATTTTGTGTAGGGGCTTGGCTTTCATTTCAAACTTTTGTAGGTCCTTTTAGGAAAAGTTGGACACACTAGTGGATCTTAGCACTACTTTTTCATCCTTAAATCAATGGGAATTTAGGGTGAACTATTTTGGAAATGGAGATTTTAGTTTGAGTCTATGTTATGGATTTTGGATGTTAGTGGGAACAAAACTTAGCTTTGGAGGAGTTTGCATATAAGATTAACTACTATTCAAGTACTGAGATTGCACCTTTTGAGAAACTATATGGTATGTGTTATCGATCTTTGATAGGGTGTTTTGAGACCTTTGATGTGGGGACCCATTGTATTGAGTTACTTTGGGAATTATTGATATAGTTAGGGTGGTCTAGGATAGGCTGAAGGTAGCTCAAAGTAGGCAGAAGGCTTGTGAAGACTGTAGACTTTGTGCCTTGATGTTTGAAGTTGGTTACTAGATAATCTTTTAAGTATCTCTTATAAAGAGCATGATGAGGTTCAGGAGGAAGGGCAAGCTCAACGCCATATATATCAGCCCTTTTGAGATGTATCGTATAGTTAGAGAGGTGGCTTATTTCCCTCCAAAATTTTATTTTGTTCTTCCGATTCTCCATTATTTTATGTTGCGGCATTATATCCCCCAATGAGTCACAGGTTCTTCGGTGGCACTCTATTTCGTTGGATGAGAGATTGATCTTCGTGGAATAGCCATTACTCATATTAGCTAGGTATGTTAGCCGATTAAGTTCTAGCGATATTCTAGTAGTTAAGGTTTAGTTGAGACCCACCTAGTGTAGGAGGATACTTGGGAGATATAGATAGAGATATAGGCCTATTATCCCTACCTATTTGAGCCTTTAGGTACATCATAATCCCTAACTTTCACAGATGAAAGTCCTTTAAGTAGTGGATATCCTTCAGGACATTTTCTTTTTTTTCAAACTTTTTCATTATTTAGAGCTTTCCTATAGATGCCCTAAGTCATTTGTGACTTGCTGGAGTTGGCAATTCAGTTACTGGGCAGTTCATTTGGCTTTAAGAGTAAATTCCTTGATTTGAAGTCTTTATTGATAAAGATTGACTTTCAAGCATACACTCTAGGTTAATGACCTCATATGCCAATTCTTACAGTACCTTCAACTTTGAATCATTGATTCTAGGCTAGAGGTCTTTTGGTTTGGGTGTCAAGTCTTCTGAACTCATTTTGGGCGATTGGTCATAATTTGGTAATAGTTGTCCTTTGGTTTGGGGCTCATATTTTGTTGAAACGACTTCAGATGAAATTTCTTTAGTGCCATTGAGTCTCAAATATTTAATTTTATAGGGTAGCATTGTCCCTTTACATTTATGGTATTTTGAATAAATCTTGAGTGGTCGGTGCAAACTTGATAAATCCAAGTTTTAGCTAGTGCATGACTCAAATGATGCATCCGTTAAAGTAAAACTTTGGTTGATTTAGTGTCCAATAGGTTTCTTTAGAGGACAAGGTTGTCCTACCTTAGTTAATTTATAGGAACCCTTACTACTAAAGCAGGTGTTGCTTAAGTGACCCCTTGTTCATATTAACAGAAGGTGACCCAGGGGAGGTACCATTTTAGCGGTATAGTCTACATAAGTAGTGACCGCTTAAGCTATCAAGTGACCACATAAGTGGCACCTGGGAGGGTATTAAATTCAGACCATGACTTAATTTTCTCCAATTTTTCACAACTCTCAAGAACTAAAGATCCTGAGAGATAGTAAAACTTTTAGGAGCCTAATCTTTGGGTGATAATGAGGGTGTTGGTGAGCTCGGTACAATTGTTTCCTCGCCATAATCTTTGTTTGTTTTCATTTAATTCTAAGTTTAGTTCCCTTATTTAGTCATAAATCCCTATATTATTGATGAGTTGACATTGGCATTGCTTGAGCTTGAAATTTACCCATTCTTAAGGGTAAATTATCTTTGCACATTGAGAGATGTGTTGATGATTTCTAAAGTGTAATTTTGTAAGTGGGCCCATATAGGATTTTTACTTGATTTTGGACTCGATGCTTAAAAGTGCAATATAGGTATCATTAATATCATATTAATAGGTAGATCACTACTTTGATAGCTTGGCATTGTGCGAAAGATTCTCAGGAGGGTAAATAGTTAATTTAGTAGGCTTTAACGAGATTTCTTCTGCGTCAAAGTAGGCTAGGTTTACCTTCCACTTAGATTGAGCTTAATTATAGTATCAATATGATATTGTGATAGTTTTGGATTGGGAATTAGGACTTAGAGGTATATTTAGTGTTAATTGGATTACTTATCTGATTAAGGGACTGTAATTACGTGCATTTGACTTAACTAATCGTTCCCTAGGTAGAATTGCAATCTTAGATTGCAATGAGACTTAACTAGAAATTTGTAGGGGGATTTGACAACTTCGTCTAATTTGCGGTAGAATTCCTTTGAATGGGATTTCGAGGTTAGAAGTGGGCCCTTCCGATCCACCTTAGGTCGATATTACTATTAGCATCTTGTAGACTCAATAAGCCTTTATGGTTATCTCAATTAATTTCATGAGCCCAAGGAAGCTTTAGGTATATTATGACTTGGTCTACACTTATGCTTGGGAGATGATAAGACTGGTCTAAGTCTGGAAAATTATGATACTAAGACCGGTTAAAGTAGATCATCTATGTGTATATTACTTACGGTTCAAGTCTTGTTTTTGAAATACTATTTCCAGTTTGAGTCTGGTAGTATTCGGGTAGAATTTTCCTAAAATGGACATCAACGATTAGAAATGTATTCTTAACCCACTTTAGGTTATGACACATGTTAGTTTTGTAAACCTTTTATGATTATTAAACTCTTTAAAATGTGTTGTGAGACAATACGGAGAAATATTGATTCTTGATGGTCATGTTGGCAAATGTGAGGGTTGACGCCTATTGACTATGCAATTATTTGTGCTATTCATGATATTGATTATATATATATATATATATATATATATATATATATTTATATGCACACACCCAGTTTGAGTCTGGAATATGATTATGACATTTATTATATAGAAGGTTCAAGTCGAGATATCCTCAGCCCGAATCCTCAACTGATGGTAACCAGATCTCAAATCAATCTTACAAAATACTATTGTACCCTGAAACTAGTCAAACAAATCATCAATGCGGGGCATAGGATAAAGGTTCTTCACCTTCACCTTATTAAGATACCTATAATCAATTCATATATGCATGGAACCATCTTTCTTATAAACAAACAATACAGGAACTCCCTACTGGGATACACTCATTTTATTAAAACCCTTATCAAGAAGATCCTGAAGCTACGAATTCAGCTCATTAAGCTCGGTAGGATCCACATGGTAAAGTACCATATAAATTGGTCAAGTTCCATGATCGATATTAATAGAAAAGTCAATATCATAGACAGGGGGAATACCAGGCAGGTCGATAGGGAACACATCAGGAAACTCGTAAACTATAGGAACAATGTCAAGAGACATACACTCCACACTTTTATCACAAACATAAGTGAGCTAGGACTCGCTACCCCTCAAAATAAGCCTCCTAGCACACATATAAGAAAAAATCCCCATCGTCTCATGGGTAATAGCTTCCTTCCATAAGGATAGGGGTATACCGGGCATAGCTAAGGTAACGGTCTTGGAAAAACAATCCAGGATTGCATGATAGTGGGATAGCCAGTTCATGCCTAGAATCACATAAAATTCCACAATATCAAGAATAATAAGATTAACATGAGTAAAAACATTAGTAATATTCACAAGACATGATCTAAAAAATGGATCCACTACTAAAGAATCACCCACGAGAGTTGATACGCATAATGGCACAAGTAATAAGTCATAAGACAACTCCAACAGTGGTGCATAATAAGAATAAACAAAAGAATAAGTGTATCCCAGATCAAATAAAATAGAAGCCGATAGGCGGCACTCAAAAATTGTACCTATAAGAAGATCATCAAAAGTTTCAGCCTGGGGTCTAGCAATTTCTATGTATAACTGATAACGCCTGCCACCTGGTTGGGTATCTGACTGATCTTTGCTCCTGCCTACTTAAGAACCTCTTCGAGTACCTTAAGAACAACACTTGCAACCATGAGAACCATCTCTAGTTGAGGGAAGAACTTCTCTAATAAGAGAAACACCTTGCACTAAAACAACAATCACCCCATGACTTAGGCACTGATGCAAATAGTTACCAGGAGATACAAAAGTACAACATAAGCCTAGAACTAAACTAGAACAAATAGATCCAGCAGATCCATAGTAACCACCACGACTAGAATCACTAGAAGATGGACCCTGTGAAGATGGACCACCACCCTGACCAGGGTGGTCTCTAGAACTAAACTAACCTCCACTAGTAATCTAAAGCACTGCATAAATAGGTCGACTAGGCTAACTCTTAGTCTGATAGGATAGATGCGGAGAATACCAAGCAAGAGGACTACTACCTTAGAATTAGGAACTACTATAGCTCCTACTGAAATTTCCCTAAAATCAAGGACTCTTATCGTTGCCCTGTTGGCCTAACAATGCATCTCCTCTATCACTCGAGGTTTATTCATAACCTCTAAAAAATACCTACCCACAATAACTAAACTATGAGTAGACGTAAGAATAGGGACTCTCGACCCTATAACAAAGCAGGGAGCTCTCTTATAATTAATATCTAGAATAGAAGTCGCATGCCTAGCCAACTCATGAAAATGAGCATCATACTTTGCAACTATCATGGAGCCTACTTCAACCTCAAGAACTGATCCCTCAGACAATCTGTATTGTTGCAAGGCATATACTTCTCCAAGAACATATCAAAGAACTGAGTTCATGACAAAGGAGAATATCCAGGTGGTTAGAATCCATATAATCTCTCCACTCATGTGGAGCATCCAAACCAACTGAAAGATAGTGTAATCTACACGCGAGTCTCAACTAGGCCTAAATTACGAAGCCTAATCCACAAAAGCAAGCAGAAACGCATATGCATCCTCGCCCGGAGCACCAAAAAACTTAGGTGGAGCCAATCTTAAGAATTTACCCACCATATTTTGTTCCTAAAAAGACATAGCAGGCTGAGCTATCGCTGTCCGAGCTACTATTGACTGATCAACTATAGATGCAGAAGGAACCTCCACTCTGGTAGCCATAGCTTTAGGGTACAAACCTTCCTCAGTAACACTCTGATCTATAGATTGTGCACTATTATATGTCACACCACGAACTATGCCCAAAAATTGAACCAATTCATCTTTGTGCATTAAAGAATAAATAAAAATTAGTGGATCCTAGGCTAGTCCATGGCCCACCGTTTGCTGGTATGGAAGAATCTCTAGATCAGGAGAGGGAATAGGACCTAGGGAATTCAACCTATCCTGGACCTTAGTTAGGGACACATTATGTCACTTTCCACAACCTTTAGGTCATGAAAGAACATAATTTGGATCCTAAGGCTTGATATCGGGACCCCCATCTCAAGTAGCATTAGCACGTGTCTTAGTTATCTACAAAAGTGTAACGTTAAGGAATACTTGTATAAACCAATTCAAACTCTTAGCGTGAAGTCAGTGAAAGAAGTGAGGAACTCTTATCAATGTCCCATAGCCTCCCAAAGATAGAAAATAGATTTTATTGTTCTGATCCACAAGACTCTACCAGACACTTGCTCTTGTATGAATAGTACCGGTGTCACCTGGCTCTAATACCAATTAGTCATGATCCAATTTATGAGTCATGATAGAACCTACTAAATCCTGTTAGTTGGTAACCCAAACCGTAACCCGTAGCTAACGCAATGGGTTAACTTAGTGGAAAATGACTAATAATAGACAAAATGAATAACACACTTATAAATAATCAAGCAATTCTAAATAGACCAAATAGTCAATATAATAAACTATTCCATGATATAGTCGAGCCAGTAAAACAACATCAAATAATAATACAACTCAAAGACTTAGAACACTCAACGACATCTATCTTGATAACTAAAGACTGAAAATGAAAAGATAGAAGGAAACAGGTGACTAAAACTCTAAGAGCTTACCCTATCTCTAATAAAATCAACACAACATGATCAATGATCAATGGCGATAGCTAATACTTTGATCTGTACCAAAAAGGTACAAAAGTGTAATATCAGTACTAAAACAAGGGGTACTCAGTAGGCATCATCGGCTAACTAATCCAAATTATGATATAAGTATGATAGACACAAGATAACTTAATGAAGTCAAGGTATATACAAACCAGAAGTATCTCTAATACTATTGTTCTAGATAAGTAAATAAATCAGAATAATAACGTAATATAAAGCATCAACATACACAGTCATAACTACAATATTAGCTCCCATGGACCAATTGGTGTGAAAATTAACTAATTTACCATAGACTCCTATATGCCTGGAGAGTACACTAAAAATAGAATAAAGCAACCATTCATCACTTTAAAATAGTCAACTCATTATTTAACAATCATTCATAAATTTACCAATGTATAGCAATCTTCTTATCATTTATAGCCTAGTCACATGTAATCAACTATCCACTCTTATTACTAATTCAATAATCGACTAGTCATCGTATATCTACTAGTCATCATTTATAAACTAGTCATTTTACCACTAGAGTTCATTTGTATCATGCTACATTATAACCATTTACAAATTTTCCAACATAGCCAAATTTCTATTTTGAACCTTACAACCCAATATATTTAATCAGAAAAAGGATGTCTTCATCCAAACTTGTACTAGTAAATAATTAATAACCAAACTTGAACCGATAGATAACCAATTGACAAAACTAAATTGGTAAATATAATCAATACATGAACATGAACTGGTAATTAATCAATAGTGTCATAATTATCCTTTGAACTCAAATTTAGTATATATATATATATATATAAAATCAATATCATGTATAGTATCATCAATAACATAAAACATCACATACTCAATGGGCGTCAACCCTCTCATTATCCAATATGACCATTAAGTATCAAGATTTCGCTTTCCTCAATACATATTTTCAAGAGTCTAATATTCATAAAAGCTTTACAAAAATAACATGTGTCCTGGCCTAAAGTGCATTAAAAGTCCACTTCTTATCCTCAAGTACCAGTTTAGGAAAATTCTACCTAAACTAGGACTAAGGTATATAATTCCACTTTTAAATATTAAATAAGCCATAATTAGTCCTAAGGTAGAGATCATTTCCAAACACGTTAACTAAATCTAATGTAAACTAAGGCATTCTTCATTAGAGTAAGCAACTAAGGCCAACCTACTCCAATCATGAGTAACTAGATTATTTTACTTAATCTTGACAAAATCTAAGACATTATTATGCTAAACATGAGTAATGAAGTCCAATCCCCCTAAAGCATAAGGAAACAAGCTAAGTGTTCAACTCTATGGTTTCGAAATGGCCTAAATGGTCCAACTAACCCAATTCTTACATTGTATCAATTCAACATCTAAAACTCATCCCAAATATAACAATATATCTTAAGCATACTATGCCACCGATCAATCTAATAACGAATAATCCTAACCTACCTTAACACCAAAAAACTTAATGAATAATTTAATAAACACTTGTCCCTTTCGAGAAGACTCCTCAAGATTCTAAGCTATCAAAAACACATTCTACTCATAAATATAAGAATAATGAAACCCATATTACACCATTATTCTTTCAGTCCAATATTCACCAAAACCCCATACGGGTCTCACTTACACAAATCATATTTTTGGAATAAATCTAACATAATTTCAAGATCAAGGAATCATTATCCTCAGAAATAGGTAAAAAATCAAGATAACGTAGGGCTAAAATCAAGTCTTAAGGATTTTGGGGTGTTAAACAATAAATATAGAAATTTTTGTCAATAAAAGGATTGATTCTTACCTCAAATTGGAAGATAATCACAAAAATAAATATTAATCTTTCTTACCGCTCATCGACAAGATTCAATTATAATCTCTCACACTATTTAAGGTTCTAATATATCAAGGGAGTTATGAAGAATGGCCTAAAATCATGGAAAATGGTCATTTTATACCTAATCCAGGTTCGCAGAAGTCGGTATCATGATTTGAAACCTCTCGATTTCCATATCTTGTGGATGCTAGGATCAATTACAATGGTGATATCCATTTGCGATAAAAAGATCTCTTCTATAAAGAGTGTCGTGATTATAGTCCCATGTACTACTATCATTATGCATCAGACACTGGTGTACCAAATTTTCTATGTCTAAAATGGGCTTGACCAGGTGCTCGAGATTCATTCGGAATAAGGTATATGCAAAGTAACTAAGAAACCACATTGAATTTGATATTTTGGAATCAATCGTGCGATAAAATATTCTATTCGAGGTTATTTAGACTAAATATGGGTCCCATACGTATCATTTTCTTAACATCTCAACCAATAGTTCAAAAAAGGCCTTGGTGTTTCAATACCCAAACCAAAGGTCTATTATAAGACTTCTTATAATTTTGATCATTTTATTTTTTATCCTCTTGTATTTGTAATGTCGATATTCAACTTGAATTATGTCTAGGGATATTGAAAGGGTAATTTGGGAAAGTTTTAGATTTTTTGAAAGGGGTTCGGGGTCATTTTAGGATGTTGAGGAAATAAGCATCTGTGATAAGGCCGTGCCATGAAGGCTATCCTCTACAATTGTGGTTTGTCATGGAGACTACCCTTCGCAATATTGGCGTGCTACACTGCTATTTTAATTTCATCCTGTTTTTTATTTTTTCACTTGGGTAGAGGGGCTTTTGGTCTTTTTTACCCCTTGTACGACCTTTAGATACAAAATAACCCTATTCCCTATAGTTTTTAAAGGTAAAATAATCTATTTTCTCTATTAAACTCAAAATCTAAGAAAATTCAAGGGTTTTTTTAGAGAATTTATCATCCGGGCTGCAATCTTTTAATTGACTTCAATTTCTTATGCATTTCAGGCATGTTTCTCTCTTCCTAACTCTAATAATTTTACAATGTGGAATTAGTTGAATAAATTTTCATGTGATTTAATTGTGAGTTTTAAAATTAGGTTAAGGGATTTTAGTTATTACTGATTGAATAACTTGATCTATGATCTAAATTCATTAGAATGCTTTAAATTGTTATTTTTACGAATGAAATGGTGCATGATATAAATGTTTGGACTTGAGGACATGAGATTCCCTATACTGATGAATTTTTTGCTTGATAATTGCACTAATGAAACACCTAGACTTTGGACCCTTAGAAAATTTCCCCAAGTTTTGAGGTTCTGTTGGGTACTGTAATGAACCTTCTGTCATTTTCCATCTTTTTTCTTATATTCACCATTTTATCTTCTCCATAGTCATACCATGACATTTATGACTTGCTTGGATCGACGGTTTGGTTATCGGGAAGTTTGCTTGATTTTTAGAGCCAATTTTCTATTTTAGTCTTCGTTAGTTCCAAATGACAATCAGGCAAAAACGTTTGTAAAATGATCTGGGATGCAAAGTCCGACTGCTCCATCAGAACTAAAATATTTATGTTAGTCTAGGTAGACCTTTGTTTTGGGTCCACATGCAACCGAGCTCATTTCGACCTATTGGTTAGAAAGTTGAAAATTGGAAAAAATGGGTGTGGGACCCACATTTGGTCGAAATGACCCCAGATTGAAAATCTGACTTCACTATTGTGTTTGGAAAGTTGATTTTCGACTAGGGATGCCCTTGGTTTAAGTCTCAAGGCTCCTAGACTTATTTTGGATTATTGAGAAGATTTATAAAAAGTGATGAAACTATAGGTGTGGGCCCCACTTTTTTCTAAACTATGTCCAATGAAAGTTTTGATGATTCCAATGGATTTGAAGTGTGTTTTAAACTAAAAATTCACTATTGGATCTTGTTCTTTGGATTTTGGATGAGTTTCGAGGGTTAAAAACTTATTTTTTATTTTGTTGTCATCTAGTGCAACCTCGATCGTGGGTAGCACGATTGCAGAACTTATCACCATTTTAACCACAAAACCTCAAAATGAGTTTGATAACTCCAAATTGGTCATGAGGGGTGACTTAGGATCTTAATAACCATCTTGTATGGCGGTTATCTTCAATATTAAGGTAAGAATTTCTAGAGTTTGTATGTGAAATTCTTAGTTTGGATCTAATACACCAATTTATCTTAGGGCTTGATTTTAGCCCAAAGTATGCTTAGTTATTACCCATTCTTTAAGGTTTATGATTTCTCATTCATATGTCAACATATGGTTGGTCTCGAAAATTCATTTTCTGTATGTGTGACCCATTTGGAAATTTAGTATTATGCCATGGGTACTAACACTGGCTATGTGAATATACTAAACTAGTGTCTCGAAGGACTAAGCAATCACCCTCTACTAGCAGGTGCTCTTATGAGATATTTGTCAACCCTCAACTGGCAGGAAGACCTCTCAAACCTATGTTGGTTACGTAGTCCTGTAACTCAGGAACTGCTACTAAATTACACACCCTCTACTTGAAGGTAAGCCTCCATCCATGGGTTCTCTCGATGCTCAATCCTACTCCCAACTGAACTGATACTGGTACTAAATTGAACTGAACATTATTACATAACTGATAGTTCGCATCCTGATCATAAATATTTGAGTAATTAATAAAACTCATGATTTTACTGAATTATTACTTGAAAGATCTGAAGCGTAAGTAAACACAAAGGTATCAGGTCTTCATAACCCACCAGCACAAAATGACGATAAAGCATGATATTATCACTTAAAACTATAGGATGAGAATCGTGGTTCAAAGACCCAAAAAATGAACATTCCACCAAACATGTGAGAATCATTAACTTGAACAATGGAATGTCTTAAACACGAGGAAACAAAATGATTACACGGCTAAATTGATAAATTGGGGGTTTAATATGAAAGTCACTTGAATATGACATGGGAAATTGAATCTTTAAGCATGAGATATCATATCTATCCATGGAATCGTACTTGGACATGAATTAAGTTCAAATAACGAAGGAAAAGCATAAAATAAACCCATCTTGAACATATGCATCTTCATCATAAAAGAAAACTCATCTTTTTAATCAAAGAAAGGTTTTTGAGATCCATGGGTGAAAGGGACCCATGAATGAACTCCCACATAACTTAATTGAATGAATTATTGAAGAACATTGAAATTTGAACTTAAACCCTTTAACCCTTGTGGAAGAAAGCTTGAATGTTGGGACTTCTGAAAGAAATAGTATTCTTGATGTTTTCTTGAAGATTATTGAAATTAAAAGCTTAAATTCTTGGATCTCTTGAGAGAAAATCTTGGATTATTGTTCTTGGGAAAGGGGAGGGTTTTTACTAGATAAATTTTTAAGAAAGTGGGCAAATAAAACCCTTTTGGGTGTTATAATCCGTACCTGGGACGTTTGGGGTTTAGGGGAAAGGACCAAAGTGCTCCTTGACCCTTAAAAAGCTAAAATATTAAAGGAATATACCCCGCGTAGCACCCCTTAGTTCGGGGTCTAGCCCCCATTCTGTCCACCTTATTTTGAGAGAATAACCTCGCATCACGAGCTTATCGCCTGCCTTTACTGCCTCCCATAAAAATGCCATAACTTTTCGTTCGCATATCGAATTAACGCAAAATTGGTATATTTGAAAATATAACTCAAATATATATCATTTGGCGGGTCTTGAGATGAAAAATTCTACATATATAAAAGTTATGCATGTTCAAAGTAGACCCTTGTAGAATTGAATATAAAGATTTGGCCAAATCAATGACTCTTAGCTCGACTTCGCTCTATGTGATACCTATGAATATTTTTCACCTCTAATTCACTTAACAAACTATGATAATAATCATTGATAACGCTCAAACTACAGCTCTCGTAAGAGTGTAAGCGGTTGTTGTCAAATATAGAACCCAACTGGGTTGGGTGTCGAATCTCACAGGGAATACTCGATCACTAAGTAAGCAAAGATTATTAGACTTTTGGTGAAAGTTTCGTAAAAAAAATGGAGATTGTAGCATGAATTTAAGAGTATCAAAATAGTAACGTAAGAACGGAAAATAGGAGAGTAAAATGGATTGCTTGGTTGGTTTTGATCAATGTGAATTGATAGTTAGGGTTATGTCCACCTTATGAGTTATACGTATCTATTGACTATGAGTTATGCGGAATTCATATATGCATACGCTTATAGACATTATCTCTTTTCCAGACATGTAACTTTTCTTTCGAACAAGTTAATGCTATACTGGCGTATTCTATATGTTTGCAACCACAAGAATTTAGATTAAGATGAAAAGAATAATGATATAAGCAGCATACGTGTCAAGAATTCACAAACTCATAGCAATAGATAGTGTCTCATAAGGCTTCCATAACCCCAACAGAGAAGTTTAGCTACTCATGAGTATAATGGAAATCACAATAGTCATTATTATCATACCTAAATAACAGTCTAACGTGAAGTATGCTTTGGTAGTGCTTGTGGGGTGAATTCCTTGCAAGTAGCATTTCTCTTGTTTTGAAAATTTAGAATTCAATGAAGAGAAAGTAATAAGAATTAATTGAAAGAGAATGAATTGAAAGTGTTGAATGAATAATAAAAAGTAATTGATTGAAGAAGTATGAAGTCTGAAAAAATTCAACAAAATAGGGTATTTATAATACCCATATCCTATTCCTACTAGGCTACTGCGTACTTATCCTAATCCTAATAAGTTACTGCATCATTATCCTAATCCTACTATGTTACTGCTGATCCCCAAAGTCTTTGGAAATGCTGTTTTTGCCCGGGACAAGTTTTCCATGCGTCACTTTTAGTCCCTAGGCGTCCAAGCTCTGCTTTCCTTCTTTCGTGAAGCTTCCTTTGGCGTCAAGTTAACCATAAAATGCTGAAATATTCATCATTTATACTTGAAAACTTGCTAATCACGTTTGTTAGCTCACTTACAGGAAAAAGGACTAAAAGTGCATGAATTATTTATTTTGTCCTCAAAACTTAGTTAAAATATGGGTAAATTAAGGCGCTTTAGGCGTGTAAATACGCCTAACATCACCACCCCACACTAAAAGCTTGGTTCGCCCTAGAACAAAATATCATGTCCTTCTAAACATCTACTTAGTGTTTCATAGTAACAACACAAAATATTCATCCAGACAGGCATCGCAATTATTAACAAAGAGTGATTTTCTGATCACTACAAGAAACAATTCAACCTCCAATATAGACTCGTGATGATGGTTAATTAGTATTCAAAAGTTAAGGCACAAAGAATCATACAAGACTACCCAAAACTCATCAACCATGTGTGTCTCACAAAAGATATTACCCATAATCACTCACAAGTTTTGCATTTTTCGAAACATGGGTACAAGATTTTCCTTGTTCTTACTCTCACAAAGAATTCATATGTTGCAACTGATGACCATAGGCTTGCCCTTAGTGTAATGCTCCACTAAATATCAGAATGCTAAGCGTAGGATCAAATAAGTCTTTTACAGGTTGTAATGTAGTCTAAGGGACGGGTAGGACTATTTTGGCCAGAAATAGTGTCTATGTTCCTAAGTGCTTTGATACATCACATTATGCTATTAACACTCTCTTTAAAACAACATTTCTACCTTTCTTTCATCTACCACCCCTTTTCACCTATTTTGTTATTCAATGATAAACACAAAGATCTTTTTATCTTCTTTTTTTTCTTTTTTTCTTTTTATAACATACCTCTATGATAGCCACTCTTTTTTTGTATAACAAATTCAAGTACCAATACACTCTAAGGCATCACTCTTATTTTGTCACATGACTTTACAATTTAAAGCACTTAGGAATTTGGATCAAATTATGGTCTTGAAAAAAAATGGATTCGGCTTACATATGAGGCTGTCAAAGAAAATAGGCTTAAGGCTCAAAGGGGGTTATCTAGGATGATGTCCATGGGTAGGTAAAATGAAGGTAAACAATCACAGGTTGCCAAAGAAATGCCTAAATCATCTCCTAAACTTACACTCTTTATTTCGCTTTACATACATCCCAGGCAAGTTCTAGCATCAGCCACAAACACAGAATATACTATCATCTCACACACACAAGGCACATGGTCGACTTTATTAGGAGAGATAGTCCATATATTATGTGTATTTAGTACTATGTTTGGTAGGATTTTGGACCGATATATAACTAATATATGTATTAGTTATATACTCTACTAGGTATTATAGGGTATATAACTATTACCTTCCATTTGGTGGCATTAGTAATACATAGGATTTAATACCACAGGACTAATATATGTAAAGACCAAAATATTCCTCAAATTCTTTTAAGTATTTTTTTTATTGTTTTCTTGGTTTTATTTTTATATCTTTTCAAATAAATGTATTTAAATAAACTAGCTTACAATTTTTGTTATTTAGAGAAAGTTGTCCGTTGATAAATAAAATCCAATATCAATTAATACAACATTTGAAATATGAGTTTCTTAGCATTTGTTGGGGTAGTGTTGGTGGTGGTTACTATCGAGGCAGTAAGGTTAATAGAACCTACTTAAGCAAGGAGGAATCGCCGTATGAATCTCTATCTAATAACTCCATTTAATCCTGTTTTAAATTGATATATGATGTTTTGTGAGTGAATCAATTTATTAAGATGACAATTATTTATCCTCAAATAATTTAAGTGAGGATGTAAAAATTTATTTTTAAGAATAAATAATAGAGCTTTGGAAAGAAAAATACATAAAGGTATAAAATATACAATTATTTACACCGTGCTATCAATGATTTCCATAGTGCAACATCCCACATAAAATTAGAAACAATTTTTTTTCATATTTTAGTTTTTAACTTAACTAATTTAATGAAATAGAAAATACCACAAAAATTGTAAATGAGATATTTGTAGCGTTTTAATCAAACACAAAATATTCTATATCTAGTTTAATACAATGAATCAAATAGCGGATAAAAAATAATCCAAGGAATACAATCCCTGTATTACTAATAATTACTTTTCTTTGTACTGAATGAACTCTTAGTATTTTCTTACATCCTAGGATCATCATAATCAAAATTTATACATATTCCCACCATTTTTCATAATTTTTCAATAACTAGGGTTAAAGGTCAATTTCCACCATTAATCTATTTCTAGATATTTTCTATGGTTAAACAAAGTACATTTAAGTCTAGAACGTAATTACTTACCTCCAAAGATGAAAAACCATATCTCTAAAAATTGCCTCTCCTATAGATCTATTGCATAGTTTTTACTAAGTGGGTCATAAAAATGTTTTTCAAGCTTTAAAAATAAAAAATTATCATATGTTACTGCTGTAATAGTTTGCACCATTTTACTGTAGGCCTCCATTGTGGTTCCCATGACCATTGCAATGACTGTTCTTAACGCTATAGTGGCCCAATTTAGAAACTCAAGAGACCTCCATAGATTTCCTCAATTTATAACATAGATCATGAATATTGAAAATACAAACCAACCCCTCCACGACAAATGCTATAATCAGAGTTCTATAACTCCATTTTAGGAGCTGAAAGTTGCGACGACTTTCTGTAATTATTGGTTATCTAATTATCACATCACGTCTTGTCATTATAAATAAAATTAATATCATAATTTTTTTTATTCCTAAACCTTCATGAAATAAGGCAATCCTAGTCTAGCCTGCATTTTAAAAATTTATCTAAGAGAAGTCTTGGTGAAGTTGTTACCTCCTATTTTAGCGGAATGAAATTCTAGGTCTTTTCATTTGATACCAATTTACCACTCGTTTGTCCACAAATGAAAAATACATAAAAATATGACAACTACTGTAGAATGCACCTGAACCATGATTAAGAGAAGATACCATTTAAACATGTCGACTTCTATCTCTCGTTTAACTTTTCAATAGTATGATACCTCCACTAAACCTTCATACAAAGAATTACTCATGTACTTAGCTTCATTAAATCTATGTCTAGGATAGAAATTGATTTCTCTTCATAGGAAAATTCGTTGTGAAACAATTTTAGATCCTATCAAAATATATAGTCACCATCTTCACGGTACCTCTTTAACATTGACATATGAGATACGAGGTGAATTTTGGACATACTAGGGAGCAATATCAACCTATATGGTACCAACCCCACTTTCTTCAATACCTCAAAGGTTCGAATGTATCTTGGGCTCAACTTTCCCTCCTTGCCATATTGTATCACACCCTTCTTGGGTGGCAGCTACAAAAGCACCTTCTTTTTCTTCTCGAATATCATATCTCTAACCTTTTTATCTATGTATTCATTTTGTTGTATTTGATCCACTATTACCTACTCATATATGAGCCTCACCTTCTTTATAGAGTCCTTCAGTACATCTATTCTCGAAGGCCTCACATGAAATACTTAAAACTACCCTATTGGGGACCTATACCATCTACCATATAAAGCCTCAAAATAAGTTATGTCAATCTAGAGTGGTAGCTATTTCTGTAGGTAAATTAACACAATGGTAAGTATTGTCTGACTAAACCCTAAATTACATAAAACAAGGCTGAAACATGTCTTCAAGAACTTGGATGGTGTATTTTGATTGACAATTAATCTATAGGCGAAAATCTATGCTTATGTAAAATCTATACCCTAGCTCGGACTAAAATATTTCCCAAAAATTAGAAGTGATAAGAGTACCTCAAACTGACACAATAAACACTAGTACTCCATGTAGTCTTACAATTTTCTTCACATAAATCAAGGTCAACTTTACCGCATTATAGGTAAATCATACTAGAATAAAATGAGTTAACTTAGTCAACTAATCAACAAGAACACAAATAGAGTCACATTTACTTAAGGTTTTTAGAACACCAACCATGAAATCCATTTCCACTTCTATTTCAGAATGTGCATCTGCTCAAAAGTGCCACTAGGCTTCATATGTTCATATTTGACTTGCTACTAGATTTAATATTTAACCACAAAATCCACAATTCTATACTTTATCATTCACAACCAATAGTGTTTCCAAGTATCTATACATCTTGTTGGTACCCAAATCTATACAGTACTTGGAACTGTGAGCCTCTACCAGAATAGTTTGAATCAAGTTATCTACTCGAGGTATAGATAATCTACCATTGATTCTTTAGTCCCCTTCATCATCTAAATTGTTATCCTTCTCCTTTCCTTGTAATACTTTTTCTCAGAGGTTTTTTAATTCCCTATCTTTAAACTGGTGTCTCTTAATCTAATTTTAGAAAGTAGATCTAGCCACAACATATGCCAATACCTTTCCATTTCTAGTTTCATTCAACCTAGAAAAAAAATTAGCCAAAGACCACACCTCTGTCGCAATGAGCGTTTGGACGCCTAAAAAAATGCTAGGATCCCCATGCTCACTAGTTTTTGTCTTAGTGCATCAACCACTATATTGTCTTTACCCGGTGATACACATTTGATATGTCATAGACTTTAATCAGCTCCATCTTTCTCCTCTATCTCAGATTCATATTCTTCTGAGTAAACATGTGTTACAGGATATGTTGGTCTCTGAACACCTCAAACTTCACCCTATAAAGATTGTGTTTTTAAATTTTTAAGGAGAACACCATGACTGCTGACTCCAATTCATGCATGGGGTTGTTTTTCTCATAGGGATTTAGTTTTCTAGAAGCATAATCAATAAAATTTCAATTCTGCCTCAACACAACACCTAAACCCAAATATGAGGCATCAGAAAATATAATAAAATCCTTTCCTTCAGCAGGAACGGTTAGTACTTGAGCCAAAGTTAACAAAGTTTTTAGCTTTTGAAATCTCTCTTCCCACTTGTTATCCCATTTAATCTAAACTTTCTTCTAAGCTAGGTGGTCACATGTGAAGCAATAGAAACAAACCCTTAGCAAAATAATAATTATAATTGGCCAATCCCATAAACTATGGATCTTTGTCATATTCGTCGGCTTGGCCTAGATCTTAACTTCCTCAACCTTTTGTTGGGACACCATAACCCTTTATTTAAAAACCATGTTCCCCAAGAAGACCACTAAAGAAAGCCAAAATATGCACTTAGAGTACTTAGCATACAATTTTTTCTATTTTAATAATTTCAATATAGTATGCCAATTATTCCTACCTCTTAGAATAAACCACTATATCATCAATAAACACATTAATTAACAAATCCAAAGAGGACTTAAACACTAAATTCATCCAGCTCGTGAAAGTAGCTGGGGTAGTGGTCAAGCCAAAGACAAAACGAAAACCTCGTAGTGACTTAATGAGTTTGCAAATCTATCTTTGGGATGTTCTCTAACATGATTTGTAGCTGATGATAACCCAACCTCAAATTAGTATTAGAGAAAATTGCAGCTCCTTGAAATTGGTCCAATAAATCATCTATTCTAGGAAAGAGATCTTTAATATGAATAGTCACCTTATTCAACTAGAGGTAGTTTATACACATCCTTATAAAACTATCTTTCCTTTTCACAAACAGCACTAGTGCACCCTAAGAAGAGACATTTAGGAGAATAAAGCCCTTTTTTAACAACACTTGAAATTGGGACTTCAATTCTTTCAAACTGCATGTGCCATATGACTTTAGAGGGATAGAAATTGGTCTAGTCCCTAGGTCTAGGTCTATACAATAGTCAACTTCCTAATCTACAGGCATATCGAGATGATCAATCAAAACCTCTTTTAGGAATTCAAAAACCACTAGAACTAATGGTATAGGAGAGAATACAATTTTATCTTCCCAAAGATGGGCTAGAAATTCCTACACCCTCTCTTTACTAGTTTCTGAGAACAAATTGTTGAGATAACCTTCATGAAATTAGGCCTAAATGTACCCTCCCACTCTTAATTCTCTTTCTAGAGCATTAATATTATTGTGATTTTTTTATAACAATCAAGAAAAATAGAATGATGAGACTGCTAACTCATCCCAAAAATAATATCAAGTTCCTCTATATTTAGGATGAATAAATCTGCCAGGGTCTTAAACCCTATGATCATTATAGAACATGTATAATATACTTGGTAAGGTCACACAAACCCCCAAATCAGTGTAGACATACACATAGGATCTTTAAGATTTTCACAATCTATGTTCCAACCCAAAGTTAATTTCACACACATCAGAGAAGTTGGAACCAAAATCAAATAATATATAATACATGTGATCAAGGACAAGAATAGCATTTATAATCACAAGAACTGGGAGATTTTACCTCAAGATGATCTAAAACTACATAAGGATGTGGTTGGCCTGGTTGACAGCCCTAGATTGGCCACACACCTAATTTATGGATGTCCCCTACCATTTTCTTTTCCTCTATGTCCTGATGAAACTAGAGGAATAGAAGTTGGTTGCTATATTAGCTGACCCACAAAAAAGAAGTTATGTAAATATCATATGACTTGTACTAAATACCCATACTTAAAACATTTAGGTCCTAAAGTGGGCCTCTAAATTGAAGAGGAGAATATGTGGATCTGTCGACGTATGAAGATTAACAACTGACCCATGATGGGACCTTATAGACATTGTAATAACTGAATGGTAGGACTTAGAAGAACCAATCCTTTTTGGAAAATTACTGCTAAGTTGGATAGTGTTTTTAGCCTTATTCTCATATGTTTTTACCTCTCTATGTTTCTTAAGTGCTTTAGCCTTTTAAGTATATTTAACATCCTGAAAAGACATAATAATCACTGCCATAAATAAGGTAGACAACTGAATCCTCAAATTTAGACCATTCATGAAATATCTAATTCGATCTTCTTATAAGGTAATAAACTATAGTGCATAATAGGACAATGCACAAAGTTTGGCCTCATAGGATACAATGGATATGTTACCCTGCTCTAATATTAGAAACTCATATTTTTTGTCATGAAAAGTATAGAGAACATATTTTGAAAGGAATATGTTTTTAAATTGATTTTAAGTAAATGGAGGTAAGGCAACCCTACACTCAACTCTCCATAACTGTTTAGCTTCATTATCCAGTTGAAAGGAAAAAACTCCACGTACTTTACAATAATACCCATTTTGTACAGATGCCCATGTCAGTCTATTAAGAACACAAAAGTATCCCCAGACTCTGTACCGTTGAATATGGGGTCTTCATATTCATAAACATACAAAATATCCCATACTGATCATCAGTCATTACTGTTCCAAGTACCTATTAGGGATACACCTCTATTTAAAAGCCTATATCAATCCATGGTGCTACAATAATGAAATATTATACTATTGGGGACAGAGTAATTAAAATAGATGCAGGGTATCCAGTATTAGCCAAGATACCTAAGAATTCCAACATTCATTGGATCACCACTACAAATAAAGGAACCTGATCTGGACTATTATTCTAGCACAATCTCTTCTTTCTTAACTAGATGCTTTTTATTTTAAGCATAGATTAGAGTATCTTGTTGTGGGAAGGGGATAGAAATATCTATCTTATCAGTATACCAACTACTTTTTATCTACCCCTAGTGGGCACTAGTTGTCATCTTCTCTTTCTTACTCTTTATTTAACTCAAAGTTTGCCCTACACTGTAGCCAGTATGGGTGCTGCTATAGTTGGTGCCACCAGCTCTTCTTTCTTAACTCAATCCTATTTTTCTTAAGCATGGCTTAGAGTATCTAGGTATGGAAAAGGGGATGGTGATCTCTACCTTTCTAGTTAGCCTATGATCTTCCCCTAGTGTGTGTTTATCTCCATCCTTCCTTTCTTTCTATTTCTCTAACTCAAGGTTTACCCTGGACTATAGGTAGTGTAGGTGCTGCAGCAGGTGGTGCTATTGGTGTTACTGCTACTACTTTGGTAGAATTAGTATTTTTCATCTACAAATAAGAGTGAATTATTAGATAGCAGTTTGGATCACCAGATACCAATTGGAATTAAATAATAGAACAAAAGAAACAAACAAAAAGGAACTATTTTCCTAAAGCCCTGTAGCCTCATGATGAAAAGTATAAACTACTCCACATTGTTCCATAAGTCTCTACGAGGTCCATTCTTGTATAATGAGATCTACGAACCAAGTACTATTATACCTCCTTTATCATGATCTAAACTGCTATGATTGTCACCCCCCTAAAGTTTTGAAGGAGAACCATACTACACTCACCTTTAATCACTTAGATGTTATTCTTATGTTCATGGTAATAATAGCTCAAACTTTTTAACAAGTACTAGATAATCTCATTCTACAACTAATAATCATTCGATGACATTATTATCCATAAAACAACTAGAGTGATAAAACCTTTGTTTGCACAAACCTTAATACTTGAAGTCACTCTACAAGAACATCTAAAAAGATCAACTAACATCACATAACTACTACTCACAAGTTTAATTTCACATGCTTCCACACTTATTTATTTTTATCAACATGCATCCAATGTATATATATGAGTGCATGTGTAGAAAGGTGCACGTTTTCTCTTACACATCTCAACCTTGTCATCTACATAACATCGTGCTGTTGTGGTATCGAACCATTATCGTCGTACAGTTTATGTACCTGACCTATTATCACTTTTATACTGGTGTGGCACCCAACTCATAATTATACACATCATTATAGTTCTAATGAAAAACAATGAAGTTGTTGAATAAAAAGTTATGCTAGAAGCAATCATAGATGTTTAAATCACAAACAATCACAAAACCAAAAATGTCTAGGTGCTATTTAAAACAATGGCCTACCTCATCTCCTTTTCTTAAAGTCACCTTTAAGCCATACATTTCCCTTTTTATTGTTGTTCTTGATCTTTACATTGCAAATTATACACATGTTTTAATCAATCATCTCTTTGTTAAGTACTAAGGATCAGAATTCACTAATTTTACCCATTACTCACCCTATTTCATCATTTTAAGGTTTATTTATCATTTAAACATCATGAATGCTAATGCCTTGATTCAATTCATCACTTAATTCAACTTAGGATCATTAAGACCCTCACAAACCATTCAACCTCATTAGCAATATGACATAACAATTTAGTTCAAGCATAATTTAATTTCACATTTAGTGGCTTTGACCCCTACTTAGCAATCAAACAATCTTGGTCATGAGTTAACTAATTACAAGGATAAATGGGTCTTTAAAATGCCATTTTACAACAATTGATATTCATTGGACCATTTCCCTAGTTCAAACTATCAATAATATGTGACTAGACATTTCCCTTAGACATTATCACAAACACCCTGTGTGCATACCTTTGTCAAGGCCATAAACATGTTAAAATTCATCAATATTAGGGTTACTCAAGAACCATTTGTTAAAACACAAACAACAGGGATGCACATAAGAAAATTATCACTATTAATATTTATAAACATAATTTTAAGCAAGAACAACCTTGATTAATCATTAGGCTAAAATACCCTTATCATTTGATTTCAAAATCACAATTTTCAATTTTTAATCCATGTGTGATATAAATGATTTTTGAGTTATTTAACAAGGGAAAGAGTTACATGTCTTAAATAAGATGATCTACCAAGAAACTTGAATCCTTTTTTCATCTAGATGAAAACCATAAAACCCTAGCCTTCCGGCTTATTTTGAGAAATGTGGAGAGGATTTGGAATGTTTTTGTCTTGCAAAATAAGAATTTAGAAGGCAACAACACATTACATAGTATGGTGACTTATGGTTTTGTAGGTGGCAAATAACCATAGAGTCCTTGACTAAAAGATAGAAAATAAAATCGAGGTAGAGTACGACTTACTTGAGTCAACCAAATCCTAGGGTACGAGTGGTACCCTAACTCATAACGTAGGATTTACCTAGGACCCCTACACTGACAAAGGTATGGCCACACACCCTATATTTGTATCTAAGGAGTACTATTGGTTCCATAAATCATACCCACACAACATACCCACAACAATGTGCACTAAATCAAGACAACACTCTATATGAGTTAGCTTTGTACATATCGTATCTTAATATATGACCATGGGAAGGCTAACTCATACCAAAGTTTGTGTGGGGCCCCATCCATACTTTATAGGGTATGATAGGGGGGTCACCAAGTCGTATCCAAAGGGTACGACTAGTACCTTAGCCGTACCAAGTCCAAAATCCTCCAACCAAGGAAATTCTCTAAGGGTCCAAAGCCTAGGTGTTTTAGTTGACTGATGATTTTTATCTAGTACCTATGGATTTTTTACTTATACTATACTTTTATACTCTTTTGGTGCAAATTCGAGTGCTAAATGCCATTATTGATGCCTTAATTATGCTTGTCAGAGTTCAGGGACAAAATGGATGTTAGAGCAAGAGTTGACCTTTTCACCATATTCTATTTTAGATTGCCTTTTGTTTTGAGAATGTTGTATATCTAAATTTTATATAACTTATATTGTCTTGACTAGAGTCTCTTGTATTGAGTTTACTAGGCCATGCTACAATATTACTCTTCTCTTCATTTCTCTTTAGTGCTATTACCCCTATCATTTATGGCTTATAATTCATTACTTATAGTTCCTATTTATGATTTGACTTACCTATTGGTGGGGTAAAGTAAGTTCCATCATGACTTCTGAATTTGTATCATGATAAATTAGTATAATAGCAAGGTTTGCCAGTATTTTAGGTACAAGATCAAATGTCTAGTAGAGTCCCACAGATCAAAATTATTATGTTTGTTTCTTATTTTCGCGAGGTTATAGGACATTTATAGAAGATCCTTAATTTTTTCACTCATTTCATACAAAGAGTCTGTGTTGGTTTCTAAGATTCATTTTCTTTCACTATTTCATAGATCGCTAAGAAGCGAGCTAGAACTACTAGAGACAAGCACCTCAAGTATACAATTAGGAATCCTATTGAATGATGTGGACGAACTAGAGGTCAGGGGTAGGCGAGAGTTGTAAGTCAAATTTGAGGTTAAAATAAGGGGATTTCACCATACCATATCCATACTCCCACACTAGAGATTCCTCTACCCCAACCAGTGATGGGCTGTGGATAGATAGGCTCCTTTGGGTTTTATTTTTTTAGTATTTCTTAGAGATTCCTTAGTTAAAATTTTGGGTTTTTATAGTGGTGCACCTTCTGATTATTCTTATTTTGTGGATCAATTAGGAACTGAGGTAGGGGAAAAACCTTTAGCTATGACTACCAATATTGATATCCCTCCAATGCTAGTAGTTTCCCAGCCTACTATGTCTATTGCAGAGTAGAAGATATTGGGTAGATTCTTGTGATTGACTCCACCAAAGTTTTTTGGGGTACCAGATAAGGATTCATATCAGTTCTTGGTTTCTTATGAGGAAAAGATTCATAATTTAGGCCTATTTAAGAGTCATGGTTTTGACTACATAATTATTTTGTTTCATCTGGAATCTCGACATTAGTAGAGAGGTTATCTTGATTCCTAGCTAACTAGATCTTCCTTGTGGATATGGACTTGAATCTTTGATGGTTTCTTTGATCAGTATATGCCTTTTATCCTTAGACTCATCTAAGAGACCAATTCTCAAGAGTAGAATATGGTTCAATGACCATTTTGAAGTATGTGGATCAATTTTATAATTTAGCGAGGCACGCTAAATCTATTTTACTGACTAAGTATGGGTAGATATAGTGTTTTGTTTTTGGGATAGAGACTTATTTTTATATGGCTACACTAAGATTAGTTCTTATAGGTAAGTCTTTATTGAGGTTTTAGATTATGCTCTAATCATAGAGGAGATGCAATATGAGGCCCAAGGGGACAATAATAAGAGACCATATTAATAAGGTGTCTTTAGTGGGATCCAAGGGGGATCGTTCTTTAGAGAAAGAATTTCTCAGGGTAGGTACCCTTCTTACTAGTCTTATCAATATCAATGTCATTCTATGAGGCCTATTCATGACACACTATGATTGACTGATGAGGGTTAGCTTAGTTACAATGATTATCCTAGCCAGAGTAGTGTTTAGTTTTAATTTTCTAAATGAGGTGGCAAATCCAGATTAATTGAATCTTCTGGATACAGTGCAATACTTGGGGTGTGATATGATTATTGCACCTTTAGTCATTTATCTAGAGAGTTTCCCCAGTCTAGGAAAGTTGTACCTACAATATAGAGTGATCCTCTAATTAGTGAAATAATGCCCCCAACTAGAGGTGGTATGCAATGTCATCAAGGTTGTCTCTAGGGTTCTTGTAAAGGTCCTTTGGTGGATAGGGCAGGTGATCGATTTGGCATATAGCTAGGTGGAAGGCTAGGTTATTTATATGATATTCTTTGTAGACTAGAGGAAGTCTTCAAATACTGTTATTATACATACGATCTTAGTGTGCCATCAACTAACTTTTTCTTTATTTGATCTGAGACCCACTTAGTCTTATGTTATTTGCTTATTAAGTACTATGATTAGAGTTGTGGAATTATTTATCTATTCCATAATATGTGTGTACTCTGATGGGTGATTCTTTAATGGTGGATCCGATTTATAGGTCATGTCTTATGATTGTTGGAGAGTTTAATACTTGAGTTGATCTTTTATGTTTAATTTGGTCAATTTTTATATGATATTTGGTAGGAATGGTTATCCCCCTATCATGTGGTCTTCGATTGTTTTGCCATGACCATTCCTTAGTCATGCCCAACCGAAATATGTTATCCGAGAGCCAATGAGATTATTTCTTATATTAGTTCTAGGAGACATATATCAAGGGGTTTCGATTATTATCTTTCTTATAATTTTGATGTTACTGTAAAGAGTCCCTCACTTTCCCCTATTCCTATAGTCCATGGTTTACCTGATGTTTTTCCTACCGATCTACCTAGTCCTTTTTGGGAATATGACATTGACTTTATTATTGATCTTGAGCCGGGCACCCGACATATTCACATGGAACTTTACCATATTGATTTTTCCAAACTTAAGGAATAGAACTCTAATCTTTAGGATCTTTTGGTTAAGGGTTTCCTTAGGTCGATTGCATTGCCCGGGAGTGCTAATATCATGTTTGTAAAGGAAATGGTTGGTTCCTTGTATATGTGTATTGATTACATATAGCTTAACAAGGTGATGATGTAGAATATATATATGATATGTCTCGGATTGATAACTTATTTGACCAGCATTAAGGAGCATCGATGTTCTCTAAGATTTATTGAAGGTCTGATTATCATCAGTTAAGGATTCAGATAGAGGACATTCCAAAGGTATCCTTTAGGACTCGCTATGTACTTTATGTGTTCCTAGTAAAGCCTTTTGGGTTGACCAATGCCCTAGCCGGAGTAATGGATATACTGAACCACATATTTAAAACCTATTTGGATTCATTTATAATTGTGTTCATCAATGAAATTCATAGGTATTAGAGTAGTAGGGATAATCATACACAATATTTGAAGATTACACTCCGACATTGAAGATCATAGGCTTTTTTTCCATATTCTGAAATTGTAAGTTCTGGCTTGAGTTGGTGTCATTCTTAGGACATATGGTGTCTAAGGATGGTATTGTGTTGGGCCCAATGAAGGCTGAGAATACTCATGACTAGACCAAGCCTACATCTCTATCTGATATTTTTTGCTTCATTGGTATGGTTGGATACTACAAGTGGTTCGTTAAGGTTTTTCTACTATTACAAAATCAATAACTTACTTTACCTAGAAGGAAGTTCATTTCCATTGGTATGAGGAGAGTGAGTCATGCTTTTGGAAGCTTAAAGATTTTCTTATTTCAGCTCCTATATTGGATCTTCCTTTTAAGGGTGAGGGGTTAACCTATATTGTGATTATTTTGGTGTTTGTTTCTGTAACGCCCCATATCTGGTTCCCAAAATACTATACGGTTCTCATGACCCTGAAGGACCACAAGATAACCCATGATTAATATCTGTAACTGTATACTGCATAATATACTATATGATTGAGGAAATATGAACTCAAAGACCATAAGGTTCAAGACTGTAACCTAACTGATAAAGATATAACATCTGAAAGGGGTATGAAATATCCCAAACAAAACTGAAATAACATGACAGTCTGAACATGATAGTCTGGTAAGTCTCTAACTGACTTAAGAGTCTGAATGAGAAGTTGATGGGACATGTCCCCAATAAAATCCAACTAATAAATTACTTAATGAGATAATAAATAAGTGATCATGTCCTCGAGAGATGAGGACTCACTGCTAACTCTGACTACTGAGGCTGGAATGCTATTGATGCTTTGGAGCTTGTGCTTATGAACCTATGGTATAAGACACCATAGCGCAAATGCGTTAGTACTTTGAATATACTAGTATGCATGATAGGTAGGCTGAATGCATGGGGTTTATATGCGTGAACAATACAGACTAACTGACTAATATAAATGTCGGAATACATACATGAATGCATCGTAACTATATCTGAGATCATGATAACATGAATTTACTGATAACTAACATAACTAATAACTAAGTTATGATGACTAATATAACTTATAACATGAGCGACTTTATCTAACAGTCCTGAATTTGATGGAACTAGCTGAGTTCCGTACTGTTCTGAGTTGACTGTATCTAACAGTCCTGAATTGTGTTGAACTATCTGAGTTCTATTACTTATACTAAATAACTGTATCTAACTATCCTGATTCTGTAACTAAAATTATGGGAAGTAGTTATCTAACCAACATGCCCCTAATATGCCATTATGGCAGAGTTGGGGTCCAATCTGTAACACTAATTAGAAAGGTGTCAATACCATGCCACCGATATGAAAAAACTGTAAGTAACCCTCATATAACAGGTAACTCTAGTGTGAATGATGCGAACCCTCATATAATAGGTTACACCACCTCATCTACCCTCATATAGCAGGCTATGATATGTCAACCTACGTTGGCTACGTAGATTAGGAACGCAAGGATTGCTTCTAAGAATCACACCCCCATATAATAGGTGAGCTCCCATCCTTGGGTTCACTCAGTGTTAATTCGTACTCCCATTTGAATAGACACTGAATGTGGATCACTAGATTGAACAGGATAGAATTAACTAAATTTAGTTGACTGACAAATAGTACTGAGATTACTGAATTACTAAGATTTCCTGAGTCACATGGTTGACTGAGTTGTATGGATCATGGATTGAATGAGTATATCATGAAAAAATGACACTAAATCTAGGTACATAACTATATTTTTTGGGTACAAGTACCCCCAGGACTCGATGGAAGGGAACTGACAAGGTTTCACATTCTTGAATACATGACTAACATCAACAATCCATAATACAATAATTGAAGATATTTCATGGGTATTTTGTTATCATAGGTTGGTAAATGAATAACATAGCATGTATACATAGCATAATTTCATAAGACTAACACATGAGCAATCCAACAAACCAATTTCAATACATAAGAATAACATGGAAGTCGTTTTGGATCCTAATTTAGCTATAGTGCATAATTTCTATATTCCTATGCATTTTATCAAACACCTTGCATGCACCCTTAGGGCATAGGCATAATCATCAAATCGGCATATTATAAATAACTTAATTTATGGATTTTACTCACTTTCTAATGAGTTTAATGAAAAACACCTAAATATGCCAACTTGGTAATCATATAACAAGATAAACATAGTTACAACCAACCTACAAAATAAATATCATGATTCATAATTTAATATCATCCATAAATGAACACAACACATACCTTAGTTCTTGATTTAGCCAAGATTGATGGAGAGACATTCTTGAAATTAAATCCCCAATTGAAACCCTAGCTTGTTCTTGAGTGAAAATTGAGAGAAACTAGTATATTTTGGTTTCCAATTATCTGAATCTCATTTTATAGGGATTAAATAGGGGTGGGAAATTTACCCTTTTAACCCTTGATTCTTCTTTTAATTTCAATAAAAATTTTCTGAATTGGACCCCTGGCAAAAAACGGCGCTATCCTGTCGTGTCACTAGAATTTTACAACTGTAGAATTGAGGGATGGGGCAACGTGGATCCATCGCGTTGCCGCTTCATTTGCGACTTGTAACTTTGGCGTGATGCGCCACTATCATGGACCCCTACTGGAATTTGATAATTGTCATTTTCTCCTATGGAGCAGCACACTACAGACTAATATGGCACTGTTTTATGATGGGAACTTGAAATAGTCATAACTTCTTACCCGATTATCGATTTTAGGAAAATTATATATTGATGAAAATCTTATTGAATTTACCACATGATAAAAGTGAAAATATTTAAAATTCCTCATGGAATAAACATCATTCAATTTTGAAGCTAATACTTGACAATCTTGAGGCAAAATTAGTTAGGAAACTTCGGGGTATTACAGTTTCGGTTGTGTTTTGATGCAGTAGGGCATAGTTATTTCTTGTGTATTAAGGTAGCTAAAGATGCAAGAGTTCCATACTTCACTCATGATTTGGAGTTGGCAGTGCTAGTTTCAATGCCTATGATTTTATCTCATTATTTATAGGGCATGTTATGTGAGATCTACATGGATCAACATAGTCTTCAACATCTTATAACTCAAAGATAAATTAATTCTAGGAAGTAACAATGGATGCAATTATTGAAGGATTATGATATCTCTATTCTTTACTATCAAAGTAGGGTGAACTTGGTAACAAATACCTTAAGCCAGAAGGCGGTGAGTATGGGTAGCCTGTCTTCTATTTTAGTTTTTAAAAGTTTGTTCGCATGGGTCATCCTATCCATAGAAAACTTAATGGTGCGACTTGATATTTTACACCCTCAGAGGATCCTTGCTAGTGTTGAGGAGAGGTCTACCTTATTAGAAAGATTCATAGTCACTAGTTTGAGGATAGGGGAATTTGTGTCATTCATGATTTGGTGCTAAGGGGTAAGTCCAAGAGTGTTACCATAGATTCTGAGGGTATTCTGAGATGTGATGGACACATTTGTCTTCTAAGGGTTAGTGAATTGATTCTATTGATATTAGGGGAGGGTAATGATTTAAGATACTCTATTGACTCTAGGATGTCTATGATGTATTGGGAATTAATGCATCATTATTAGTGGAGAGGAAAAAAGAGAGATTTGGTATACCTTGTAGCTTATTTTCAATATTATTAAAAGTTAAAGGCCGAGCATCAGAGGCTCGGTGGGCTAATTTAGTGATTGCCAATCTAGAGTAGAAGTGGGAGCATATTACCATGGACTATTTTAGTGGTTTCCTTGCACCTCCCATGGTTATAAGGATAGTTTGGTGATCATAGACTAGTTAACCAAATTGGCATATTTCTAACCTATTTAAATGTCCTTTAGTGTTTAGAGATTAACCCGTATATAAAAAACCCTGGGATTTTCCCCTTGGAAATTTATTGATCTTTAAGCTCACTATCCTATTGACGACTTAACGATATGATTCATATGGTGTTTCTATGGGTCAGGTAACCTTTGTCATGAGGTATCTAGTGGATTATGGTTGGGGTTCTATTATGGTTATGACTTTCTGGTAGGAGTCGTTAGGTATGGTGACATGTTGTTAGGTGAAACCTAAATCAAATCAATAATTTAGTGACTTGATTTTGCTTTGAGTATGAGTGGCTCAGTAAGATCCATGAGGATAAGCTTCGAGTGGTAGTATTAAGTCATCTATTGTCCAATTTCCAATCCATTTGGGTTTTATTTTGGATATGGCTAGACCATACAAATCGTATGGTCTTGTAATAAGTTGGATCATAGAGTCATATGATGGACATTGTATGGGTGGCCAACTCAATATCTTGGTAATGAATCAAGGGTACAAGTCGTATGTTATGGTCATGAGTCAAGGTAGTCAACTCGTAACCACCTATGACCTTTTCATAGTTTTAAGTTACGGGTATTCTAGAAACTACTCCCTTAACTCCCTTTGATACAATGACTTAAGCACCCTTCGGGACTTTATTGACATATTATTCCCTATAAAATACTCACAAATTCTCTCTTAAACTCTCTGTTCAAGTAAATGATAGGGTTTTATCAGGATTATCAATTAAGGTTTTCAAGGGTAGTTTCTCTTCTTAATTCTTGGTGTCTGAGTCATGTGACTCTTACCTCATTGTAATTTTACTAAAGGTATATGTTTTAATGTATAGTTTTTGTGTTATTTTTATAGTTTGTAATAAAGGTTGGGGTTTTTAGATTTTCAAGGTTGATTATTGTTTCTCATGATTTAATTATGGTTTTTCATATTTTGATTATGGTTTTCCACAAGTGGGTGTATGTGAATGATGATTTAATTGAGTGGTCATGGTTGAGACCTAAATTTGATGATTTTTTATTCGATAATGGCATGCCCTCAACATGTTTGTTAAATTGTTAATGAGAATGATATTATCACAAGTTGAATTGGGTTTTTGAGCAAAGGGGTACAATGGAATCCCCAAGATGTTTTATTTGAATTTTTTCATAAAACTAATGCATTCACTAATGGTTAAAATGGTTATGGATCGTATTCGTTTAATTGGAATATATGGAGTCTAATTTGTTTTAATAGTTTAAATAGCGTAAGGTAATAGATTTGCAAGCACTAATTTTGGTATGATGATACAAACGGTTAATGCCTAATTAAAATACTCCTTAGTGAAAGGTTGGGAATATGTAAATAATTTTATATACGCTTAAAGAGGTCTGAGTAGAAAAGTCGTAGAAGGTGGAGGTCCAGGTGGGATCGACACTGGAAACTCATGTTTTCCAATGTGAGGGTGGTCTTGGTGATTGTGTCCAAGATGTCACACTCTATATTTTTTAGGATGAACTAGTCATCTCAGGTTCTTTTCTCTTATCGTGCTGCTAAAATACATTTGGTCCCTTTTAGTAGAGAGAGTTGAAATCATATAGCTCGTGGGTGGTTTAAGGACGATCAAGCTTCACAATACCAGATACGGTTTTCAATACATGCTAAACATTGTCCCCAATCTTGGCACAATACATATAAGTAGTTATGTCATTGTATATGGTTATTTGAGCTAGTTTTGAATTAATGGCATTATCTTGTTTTAATCCCTGAGTTACATTCTAGCGATCACTCTTCTAATCATCTTTGGGCATTGTATCCCCACGCGATAGAGGATTTGGACATACTATCATTCTCCTGCTTAGTGACTTGGATTCAGGGATTGCTTTTAAGTTAGATTGAAGTGGTGAGCTTACTTACAAAAGGACCCATTTCATTATATAGACTTCTTTGGATTATTGTTATTTCCATTGTTTTGGTTTTGCCTATGGTCAGGGGAATATCCCAATGGGATATTTTTTAACTTTGGTTAAAGTCTTTGTCGAACAACTATAGGCATGTCGGTTTTGGTATTAATGTTAGCATTGGTATTGGTGTTGATATTGTCTTTATTATCTTTAGATTATTATTTCTTTATCTCGTATTATGTTTAAAATTATTTGACATGGGATGTAGGGTGGTTAATAGTGAGGTATTGGGGGTTTTCTTTCGTCCTTGCTGGACTTGAGATGATCGACATGAGTAGGCCATAGTTTGGGTCATGTTAGATTTATATCAGATCCTTAGGTTCATGATCAATTAGATTTTTGACAAACTCATGCTGAGTAGAGTCTCTTTTATTTATGTGTAGCATGCCACACTTATAAGGTAGAGGCTATGAGGTATTTAGAAATATTTCTCTTTCTTGTGTTCTATTTTTCAGTTATAGAGTATAAAGTCCTGAATTCTTCTCTAATACCTAATTTTTTGCTTTTCAGATCATGCCTTCTAACTGATCTAAAGTTTACAAAACTTACTTCATTCTACTTGGGTACATTGTTGATGAGACCTATCCTACTTATAGGGTCTACAACTTGTCTAGGTGTCTTATTCCCTATATCTCGCTGGAGTTCCATCGGTCCCCTACAGTCATTCTCGAGCTCCTTAGGCTAATGTGATAAGTGCTAAGACTTGTTAGTCCATTCATATATTGGCTCAGTATGTAGTTTCCCAGGTTGAGCATAGTGCATCTGTTACTCTATATTTTGAGGCCACAATAGATGGCTAGTTTATTAGGTTAAACCCTCCAACCTTTACTGGGTGTTAAGGTTGAGAAAGAAACTCAACTGTTTATTGATAATATGAAAAGGATCTTTCACGTTAAGCATGCTACTAATGTGAAGGGTGTGGAATTGGCTTCTTACCTACTGAAAGATGTAACTTACTAATGGTATAAGGAATGGAAATAGTCTAGAGGTTACGATACTGAGTCAGATTTGTAGGATGATTTCTCTAGTGCCTTTTTGGGTCACTTCTTTCCTCATGAGTTATGGAAGACAAAGGAACAAGATTTTGTTATCTTGAAACAAGGCTAGTTGTCAGTGAAGGAGTATGCCGTGAAGTTTCACTAGTTATCATAGTATTCTCTGAAGTTTGTATCTAGCATGAGGGCTAGAATGAGGAAGTTTACTTTCAAATTATCTTGAGACTTCATTTTGGATAGTAAGGCTATCTTTTTGAATAAAGACATGGATATTTCAAGGTTGGTTGTGTATATAAAGAAGGTTGAAGAAGAGAAGAAGAAGCAGGTAGAGATAGAGCAGAGGAAAAACAAGAAGTTTAGATATTTTGATTAGGGTAAAAGTTAATAATTAAGTGGCAGGGATGGTAGAAAGTGGTCAAAGAAGAGGTGGGTCAATCTAGGTCTCTCTCAATGACTTGTGCTCTCAACCTAAAGATATTTTGTGACAGACGTATAATTATAGGGCATAAGGTGCCCAATCTAAGGGTAGTGGGGCTCAATTAGCTCTATCATATGTTATATGTATATTTTGTGGTCTTTTGTATTGGGGTTACTGTGATGAAAGAAAGGATAAGTCCTTCAACTTAGGTCATCCAGGGTATATGCTTGAAAGTTACCATTTTGGTAAGTTAGCCTCTAGGGCAAACAAGGTTCATGTTGCCCTTCATCAGCTCCGACATCAAAAAGTGCACCATCTATCTTCGACACTGATCTAAACCAACTCTATGCGTTCACTACTCATCAATGATATGTACTATTTTCTTGTCTCGGGGTCCACTCTTTCTTATATGACGCTATTTGTGGCTGTACATTTTATTTTTAATCTTGAGTATTATCCAAACCCTTTTTCTATTTCTACCGTAATGGGTGACTCTGTGGTAGCTTAAACAGTCTATTGGGGTTGTTTGTTGTCTGTGGCTGGTAGGAAGACTTTGTTGTATCTTTTAAAATTAGACATAGTGGATTTTAATAATATATTAGGCATGGATTAGTTGCACTCTTGATATGTGTCTTTAGACTGTCGAACCCATAATGTCATCTTTAAATTCCCTAATAAGCCAATTATTAAATGGGAGGGTGATTTCCTAGATCCTAAAGAAAGGTTCATATCATATCTTAGATCCCGAAGATTAATCTCCAAGGGGTGTCTTTATTATTTGGTCTCGATTAAAGATTCTAACTCGAAAGGTGTTTCTTTACATTTCGTCCCTGTGGTTAATGAATTTCCCGAGGTCTTCACTGATGACCCTCCTAGTGTTCCTTGCGATAGGGAGATTGATTTTGTGGTAAATCTTATTCCAGGCACTCGTCCTATTTCTATTCCCCAGTATATAATTGCTCTTGCCGAGTTGAAGGATCTTAAGGAGCAACTAAAGTATATTTTAGACAATGGTTTTATCTATCCTAGTGTATCTCGTGGGATGCACCGGTATTATTCATGCATAAGAAGGATGGTTCCCTTTAGATGTGTATTGATTACTGACAGTTGAATAAGGTGATGGTACAGAATAAGTACCCTTTTCCAAGTATAGATGACTTGTTTGGTCAGCTTTAGGGTGCTAAGTTTTTTTCTAAGATTGATCTTCATTTCAGGTATCATTATTTAAAGCTTAGAGAGGTAGATTTCCCAAATATTTCCTTTCAAAACCGATATGGGTATTTTGAGTTCTTAATCATATCTTTTGGGTTAACTAAAGCCCTAGTGGCATTCATTAACTTGATGAACAAAGTCTTTTGTAAGTTTCTAGATTTGTTTGTTAGAGTGTCCATAAATGATATTATAGTGTAGTCTAAGAGCGAGATGGATTAGCTAATCACCTTTGCATTATGTTGCAAACCTTAAAAGATCAGAAGTTATACGTAAAATTTTTGAAATGTAAATTATAGTTGAATGTTGTCACTTTTCTGGGTCGTCATTTCTAGTGAAGGGATCATGGTAGATTTGCAAAAAGTTGTTTTGGTTAAGAAGTGGCCGAGACCTGCAACTCCAGCTGATATTTAAAGCTTCTTGGGTTTAGCTGGTTACTATAGAAGGTTTGTGGAAAGTTTCTTTTCTATCATTCCCTATTGACTAAGTTTTCCCAAAAAAGGTGAAGTTCTTGTGGTCTGATTCTTGTGAGGGTAGTTGTGAGAAGTTGAACGATAAGTTGACTTTGACACCAGTCCTGACTCCGCATACAGTCACCGATGGATTTATGGTCTATTGTGATACGTCCCATGTGGGACTTGGATATATTTTGATGCAACATTAAAAGGTGATAGCTTATGCCTCCAAATAGTTAAAGGTACATGAAAAGAATTCTCCAGCACATGACTTGGAATTGTTGGTTGTGGTATTTGTATTGACAATTTGGCGTCACTTTATATATGGAGTGCATATGGATATCTTTTCCGATCATAAGAGCAAACAATATGTGTTTACTCAAATTGAGTTAAAAATCATGCAAAAAAGATGGCTTGAGCTACTCAAGGATTATTAAATGAGTCTTTACTACCATCCATATAAATTTAATATGGTTGTTGGTGCTTTTATCATGTTATTCATGCAGAGTCTAGCTCATGTAGATGAAGGGAAGTGGGAGTTTGTGAAAGATATTCACTGTTTAGCTAACCTTTGAGTTTGTCTCTTGGACTCTGGGGATGGTGGTGTGTTTGTGAAGAAGGTGGCTTAGTCGTCTTTTGGTGCTGAAATAAAGGAGAAACAAGTGTTAAATCCTGTATTTTCAAGGATCAAATTGATATAGGCGGGCAGAAGTTGATAACCTTCGAGATTAATGGTGATCGTACCTTGCGGTATGATGAGGGTTATGTGTTGCCGACATAGATGGATTACGAGAAAGGATCTTGGCTGAGGTACATGATTCGTGCTATGCTATTCATCCTGGTTCGATGAAAATGTATCATGACCTTAAGGAGATGCACTAATTGAACAATTTGAAGCGGGATGTGGCTAGTTAGATTGCTAAGTGCATAATGTACCAACCTGTGAAAGTTGAGCACATGAGGCTCGAAGGATTGTATCAGGAAATTGAGTCACCTATGTGGAAGTGGGAAGTAATCAATATAGATTTTGTTACTGGTCTTCCTCAGTCTCGGAATTAGTTTGATTCCATTTGGGTCATCGTGGATAAGATGAACAAGTGTGCTCATTTCTTACCAGTGAGGAAAAATCTTTTGGTAGAGGATTATGCAAGGTTTTACATCCAAGAGATTGTGAAGTTTCAAAGGGTCCCTATTTCTATCATCTCCAAATGTGGTATGTTGCTTTCATACTACTTTTGCCGGTCATTTCATAAAGGTTTATGAACTAAGGTGAGTCTTACTATGGCTTTCCACCCATATTCAAATGGGCAAGCGAAAAGGAATATTCAGACATTGAAAGATATGCTTCGAGCTTTTGTGATTGACTATGGTGGTAGCTGGGTCGAGAATTTTCCCTTTGTTTGTATTGCGTAAAATAGCAGCTACCACTCTAGTATTGGGATGGCCCTGTTTGAAGAATTGTGTGGTAGAAGGTGTAGGTCTCCTATTAGGTGGTTTGAGGTTCGTGAGGTAGAGATTTTTGGCTAGGAATTGGTTCACCAAGCCATGGAGAAGTTAGAGTTTAAGGTTAGGGATAGGGTATTCTTGAAGGTATCTACCATGAAGGAAGAGTTGCAGTTTGTCAATAGAGGAAAGCTCAGTCCCTAGTATGTTGGTCCATATTTGGTTTCGAGAAGGGTTGATAAGAATATATATAAATTAGAGTTGCCTTCTAGTTTTATCTCTATTCACCCATTGTTCCATGTGTCTATGTTGAGATAGAATGTAGGTGATCCGTCGCAAATTTTACCTATCAAGGATATTGGTATTTTGGATTCTGTAGCTTATGAGGAGATCCCGGTTGAAATATTAGATTGGTAGGTTGGCCAGTTGCATACCAAGGAGGTAGATTTGGTAAAGGTTCTACGGAGGAACCATAAAGTCGAAGAGGCTACTTAGAATGCTAAAAAGGTCATGAATTACAAGTATCAATTGCCATTTCCCATTTCAAAAAATTGTGCTTAAGGTATGTATTGTTCTTAACATCTTTATTTCATTCTTTGTTAAAGGTAAAATGTAAAATTCCATGGTATTCTATTTTCTATTTTTAAAGTAAGAGTAGGGGTGTTTTGGTGTTGAATCATGCTAGTCGATTCCTTGTCCAACTATTCAAGGACAAATGATACAAGTGCTGAAGAATTGAAACACCCTGGGTTTTGTCTCTTGGAAATTTCAAGAGATTTGATCTCACTGTCATGTTAACAACTTAACCATACGAGTCGTATGGTATGGCTATGGATCAGATGACCCTATTTGTGAGGTGTCCTGCGGGTTGTAGTTGAGGTTATTTTATGGTTACGACTTGGTGGTATAAGTTGCTAGGTATGGTAACAGGTTGTTAGGTCAAACCTTAATCAAATTAGTAACCTAGTGGCTTGACTTGGATCTGAGTATGAGTGGCTCAATAAGAGCCATGACAATAGGCTACGAGTGGTACGATTGAGTTTTATGTTGTCCAGTGTCCCATCCCTTTGGGTTCTGTCTTAGATACGACTAGAGCATATGAGTCGTATAGTTTTGTATCAATTGGGATCATGCAGTCACACGGCAGACAATATATGGCTTTCTAATTCACTGTCTTAGTGATGACTCAAGGGTACGAGTTATATGTTGTGGTCATGAGTCCTGGGGGTCGACTCGTGACCACCTGCGACCTTTTTACAGTTTTAAGTTGGGGCATTCTGGACATTTCCCCCTCTAACTTCTTTTGATACCATAAATTAAAATGCCCTTTAGGGGTTTGTTAACACATTATTCCCAATAGAACACTCTCAAATTCTCTGTTAAACTCTATGTTCAAGGAAAATCTGGGGTTTTACTAAGAGAATCAATTTAATTCTTTCAAGGGTGGTTTCTCTTCATACTTCTTGGTGTCGAAGACATGTGACTCTTCTTTCATTGTTATTTTTATGAAAGGCATATGTTTTAATGTATGGTTTACATGGTATTATATGGTTTTGAAATAAAGGTTAGAGTTTTTGGATGTTCACGGTTAATTAATATTTCTCATGATTAAATTATGATTTTTCATGTTTTAATTATATTTTTCCACTTGTGGCTGAATGAGAATGGTGATTGAATTAAGGGGTTGAGGTTGTGCCCCAAATTTGATGATTTTTGCTTTGATAATGGCATGCCCTCAACTAGTTTGTGAAATTGTCAATGAGAATGATATTGACACAATTTGAATTGCGTTTTTGAGTTAAGGGTACAATGGAATCACCAAGATGTTTGGTTTGACTTATCTCTTGAAACTAATGCATTCACTAATGGTTAAAAGAGTCATGGATGGCATTGGTTTAATTGTAAATGGTAGAGAAAAATTCGGTTTAATGGTTTATATGATATAAGGTAATGGACTTGCAAGCTCTAATTTTTGAATGACGATACCAACGGTTAATTTGTAATTAAAAGACTCCTTGGTGAATTGTTGGGAATGTGAAAATGATTTTACATAGGCTAAAAGGGGGTTGAGCTGCAAAGACGTGGAAGGTGGAGGTCCTGGGGGGACCGACACTGGAAACTCATATTTACCAATGTGAGGGTAGTCTTGGTGACCGTCTGGATGATCTCACATTTTATATTTTTTGGGATGTGCTAGTTATCTCAGTTTTTTTTCTACGATCATGCAGCTAACATGCCCTTGGGACCTTTCAGCAGGGGGAGATGAATCCATATAGCCCATGGGTGGTTTTAGGGTGGTCAATCTACACAACCTAGGTTAAGGTTTTAAATGCATGCTAAATCTTGTTCTCGAACTCTACATGATACATATATGTATGTATGTTATAGCATATGATTATTTGATCTGGTTTTGAATTGATGGCATTATCATATATTTATCCGTAAGTTACATGTTAGCATTCACTCCACTAAACATCTACGGGAGCTATATCCCCATGTGATGTAGGAACCGGCCATACTACTATTCCTCCCGCTCTGGGGCTTGGATTCGGGGACCGCTTTTGAGTTAGATTGACGTGGTGAGGTTCCATACTTAGGAAAACCCCATTTCGTGTTATGGATAACTTTTTATTATTGATATTTCTTTAGTTTTCATTTTTGGAGGCGTTATCGAATAACTATGGGCGTGGGTGGTGTCGATATTAGTGTTAGCATTGGTATTGGTGTTGGCATTAGGATTGGTATTGATTGGATATTTTGTTATGGTTGTTTTGTTATGGTTATAGGCCTACTTCATTGTCTTTAGATTATTATTGCTTTTATCTTGTATTATGTTAGGAATTATCTGACATGAGATGTTGGTTGGTTAACAGTTAGGTATTGAGGGGTCTCCGATCCAAGTTTGACTTACGATGCCTGACATGGCTAAGCCCTGGTTTGGGTTGCGTGAATATATATGTTCATCATAAAGTTCACCCACATGGAGTGCTGGCATCTATAACTTTAGATTGGGGTTTGGTATTCACTTTTATTTTCTAGAGATCTTTTGAGGAGGATTTTGGTACTCAAGTGGATCTTAGCACCGCTTTTCACCCTTAGATCAATAGGCAATTAAAATGGTCTATTTAGGTTATTGAGGATATTCTCCAACTTTTTGTTATTGATTTTGATGGTTAGTGAAAGAAACACTTATCCTTGGTAGGACCATTTAAGGATCTATATAGTGGGAATTTTATATCTTGTATAGGATGGTTCGACACCTCCGAGGTTAGGTCCCCTGGTATCGACATACTTTGGGAGTTGTTGGATGGAGTCAGGGAGATTCAGGATAGGCTTAGGGTAGCTTAGATTAGTATAAGGCTTATGCTAATCATAGAATTCATACCTTGAGTATTTCTAGTTGGGCACGGGTTATTCCTTTGAGTATCACCCATGAAGGGCGTGATGAGGTTCGGGAGGAAAGGCAAGCTCAATCCCAGATATATTTGATCTTTTGAGTTCCTTCACACAATTGGAGATGTTGCTTATGATTTAGACTTGCCCATAAATTTTTGTTGTTGTTCTTCCAGTTTTCCATGTTTCTATGTTTTGTCAATTCATTCCCAATGAGTCACATTTTCTTTGTTAAGACTTGGTTAAGTTGGTCGAGAGGTTTCCCTTTGTGGAGGAGCCCATTCTTAAAATAGTTAGGGATGTTAGCGGTACCCTATAAGTAGATTCCAATATTTAAGGATCTGTGGAGACACCCCTATTAGAGAAGGCTTCTTGGGAGATCGAGAGAGAGATGCGGGCCTATTATCCCCACCTATTCGGGCCTTCGGATACATCCTAATTCTTTACTTTTGCGGATGAAAGTCCTTTTAGTAGTGGACATTGTATAAAAGTTGTGAAAGTAATCATGTGAACTGTAAATGTTGTACTTAATTGTTGATGTTTTTGATTTTGAGTTTTTTTTTTATGATTGCTTTTATACTTCTATGTCTTACTTACTTGTACATTGTTCATTTAGTGGGCCTATGATGCTTATCAGTACTTGTTGATGTACTGATTCTTCATGTACTCTACTTTTGTTCAGTGCAAAACAGCTTCCAGCAGCTAACATTAAACCACAACTCTAGATAATGGTTCAAACTTGAATTTGAGGCAAGCACCATGGTCGGGCAACATCCGAGTCTTCCTATTAGTGTTGATGTCCTTTTTTTGTGCTGAGATAATACACTGTAATTTATGTTTTTGGATTTTTTAGTTGTTTTAGACTTAGTCATTCTTAGATGTTCTTGCACGGTGACTTCATGTTCGGGAATTGTAAAAATTTGAGGTTCCACACCCTATTCATTTTATGGATATTAATGTTATTAACAATAATTTTTTAAATGAAGACCTATTTAACATGTTTAAAATATGAGGATTAATAGAAGGAGAATATTAAAGTAACACTAAGTTAGTACATGTGAGGTTAGTATGTTTCTACGGCTAAAGTTTTGGGTGGGAAACACTCATGAACGTTTGTGTTGTGACAATATAGCGAAGAGCTTAACCTGACCCTATAATTACAACTGGTATTCTACGCTTGGGCTCAGACTATAATTCAATTCTAAAGTTCCCCCAAGCAAGTCAAATATTGATAATAGGATACAACTAGCCTAAACCCTTTCTAAAAAACCCTACCTGGTATGCAACTTATATAATACACAATAAACCCCTACCTAGTATACAATCTATACAATGCACAGTCTCATAGATAAAAGTAGATCGTAGTCTACTTCATTACCGATTGTAGTCTCAAACTATCCATGAATTGTTCGTCTCCACTCCCAGATCTCCAAATGTCGTCGCACTGTTAAATTCTTAATCTACACATTAATATGAGTAAAACAAGCGCCAATATAAACTTCAAGTAAAGAATCGAGTAAAAAATAGGCTCATGGGATCCATATTTAGAATTTAGAGACTGAATCCATCACGAGGTCCCTTAAAGGATCAGGAATGCATGCTCAAACATTAAGCACAAATAAAGTTTCAGTTAGTCCTAAATTAGTTTGTCAAGTCCAAGGATAAAAATCCCAAAATTTAAGAATTTATTGGATTTTGGAGAGGGAAGAGACACAAAAATAGTAGAAATTGACCAAGGATCATTCAAGTGTCTTATTTCTAAATTTAATAGAATGAAGTCTTAATAATTTTCAAGCCCATGATCACTATAATGGAGGGTAAAGAGAAACAAATGGGTAAAAGGGATGAAATAGATAGATATATACCTAGATGTGATCACTTAAGCGACAAGTGAGCCGCTAAAACTGTCAACTACTAAAACAAAAAACGATCGCTAACGTGGCAGGTGCAATAGATGTGAGATGCTACTAAAAGTGGTAAACTTACTACTTAAATGGTTTCCTCTAAAGTGGATAAGTACTTGTAAAGTAGCACTCATCAAGTTAGCCAAGTACTGCTAAAGTGACACAAAACCTCTAAAACGGCTACACAAACTATTGAAAAACAAAAATTTTACCTAATCAAAATAGATTCTAACAGGATGCTCGATATTTATTTAGAAAACCACGCATGCAAAAAATACTATGCTACCCTATTGAATATGATATTCCTAAATCAATGGAATCATCAAAATTTCCTTTCAAGGTTGTTTTGACAACACAGAGTTTCCAGAACCAATGTTCCATTTCACCAATTCTAACCAAAAGCCTATAACAAGCTTGAAAGCCTCAAGCGCCAAATAAAAGCCCTCCAAGCCTAAAATCAATGCTTTAAAGCTAGTGAAACTATCAAAATTATCATCCGGGGCTATCTGTTAGATGTTTTGTCTAAAGACCAGTTAACCAACTTCAACTGCTTAAAATAGGGAAATTGGATTAAAACTCAAACGAATTACTTGAGAAGCAAACCGACGATCCTGGTAAGTCATAAATGACCTATAGCCATTATGTAAAAGCACAAAATATAGAGAACACACAAAATAGAGAAAATCACCTAGAGGGTCATTGCAACATCAACTACCATAAGGACTTTTGTCCTTGAAAGTCAAGGATTAGATAGAGCCTGTAAAATGAAACGGAAAATGTAATGGGCTTGCATACCCCACAAGGCTCCCAAAAACTTCAAGGCCAAAAAACTCGTCCATAGAATTTCTCTAAAGGTTATCCTTTAAACACTCACTTACTTACTTAACTTTCCAAATTACTATAAAATCATCCTCAAAAGTTGACAAACTTCCAATTGAACTAAGGTCAAGTAAAGTATGAAAGACCTAGTCCAAAGCATGCTGAAATTAGACCCATACAAGCATGACTAAGTGAATAATCTACCAAGGTTAAGATTACCCAATGCATGAACCATAAAGACAACCCCAAACACTAAATCTAAATTTCTCACCTTTTCAAACCTATTTCCTTCTTTGAACTACTCACAATGTCTCTAACATCATCAAAGTGTTATGCATATAACCACACAAGACTAACCTAGATGATGTTGGCCCCCTGAATAGCCAATAAGAGCATAAGCAATGCTTCAAAAGATGCTATTTGAAATTAATTTGCAATGGATAATGCATCAACCTCTACATGGCTATAAAATTCTCCCAATGATCTTTGAAATTAAAATCTTAAGTCTGAAGGATAACCTCCCAAACTTGTAAATCCACTCTAACTAAATGTCGATGAAAGGGTGAGAAACTGCCCTAAACTCATCTTGGATACCCATATCCCACTGAGTGGATTCCTTGAAAGTCTGATCTAAACTGAGAAGCATAGTTAGATGCAGTAGAAACCTTAACCATGTTCCAATGAACCATCTCTCAATATCCATCTAAATTAATCTCTCTTAATGGAAGAAAATTAAATTAGTAAGTAGTGATGTGGCCTATTATACCTGTTGATGATGTCTCAAATGAAACAACCCTCAAACTATAGGTTGTAATCAATCTATGAAATCTATAATGATAAGCTTGACAGAAGAGTAGAACCACTTGACCTCAACTTCCCAAAATAATGGGCTAACAAATAGGCGTCCAATGACAAGATCTAGCACAACTCTTATGCTATTATCCAAAATAAATAAAGTCACAATTGGAGCCAATTAGTCCCTAAAAATTTCATAAACCCAAACCAATCTCACCTTTAGATACTAAGAATATACTCAATGGTACCACAAGGGTTGAAACTAAGGTATTTGCAATGAACACTATGATAAATGGGTAAAACAATGAGCTAAACATATGAGCAATCACATTTGCACCTGCGGAGGGGCATAACACACCATGTGATAACAAAGAACTAATTGGGACTATAAAGGGTCCTAAAGATAGCCAAATCTCGAGAAACTTAAAAATACAGTTGTACCTTGAATGTTGTTGAATATATACTCAAATACTTACCACTAATAAACCCCTACTAAGTTTGCCTATATCTAATACAAATGTACATACAACCATCCTTCTTTATCATGCAATAGACAAAAGCATCCATAAATTCACACTAGGCCGAATAAATCCACAATGATAAACTATTGATCCCACTCATTTAAACTCAGTCAACTAAACTTCACCATGAACTTTAAAACATAATGAAATGAGTACCCAACATGATATCAATACCTAAGACCAAGTCCACCAATGATGAAAAATCAAGAAACCAACCACCAACATACCTTCCTAGATACAAACAAGAAAATCAGAATGAAAATGCTAAAGCTAGAACAAAAACATGAAAGGATAAACCTTTAACACAGAATGGTTTTTAAAAAACTATAAACATTATTATATAGTCATTTATTATTCTCGGTTGTTTTTTCAGTGCAGTAATCAGTGTCTTTTAGTTAGGAGTAAAACTTAGCACCGAGTGAACATAGGATGGTGTCTCCCCCATCAGTTAGGCATGAGGCATTTTTCTCCCCCATTAGTTAGGCATGAGATGTTAGTAGCAGTCCCTAAGTTCCATACCTATGGTGCCACGGTAGACTTTGAGAGGTCCCCCATCAGTGAGGCATAACACTGTAGTCCTTCAGGATATCAGATTAGTAGATCCACATAACTAACATTAGTATCCATGACATGATACTAACATCCTTCAAACTGGAGTTATAGGTTGGACCCGAATAATAGATTTGGGGAATGTCATTTATAGGTAGCTTCCACAGTTCCAGTTCTATATTCAATACAAAATTCAGTTCGGGTTTACTTGACCATAAAATATAGTTTATCAGTTTTTCAATTACCAGATTTTAATATTTCAATTTATAGACTACTTTAGTATCATATTATATGTTATGTACTGCATTCTCAGATTTTATGGCTTTCATGTATATTATGCATTAGTTATCTGTTGTTATTTACTTAGTCATTATCTCATGCCATTTAGTCAGTCAGTGTTTCATGCATACGAACCTATGAATTTTAGCCTAATCTTATATCATATACCATTACATTTAAATTACTGACCACATACTTTTTTTGCGCTATGATGTCTTATATCATAGCCTCACACACTCAATTTCTTGACTACGCATAAACAGTTTGGGTTATCAGCAGCAACAGTTGTGGTGCATCCTCATATATCGAGAACCTATTATTTTATTTCAATATTTTACTTTTTTTTAGTTAGTTTAGTTTAGAGTTAGTTGGGGCATATCCCATCAACTCTTCATTCATATTTAGAGGCTTTTAGATATGCAATCGGTTAGTTAGATAGTTAGTTGGTTACTATCAGATATTTTTAGTCATTCAGACATATTTTGATATGTATTGTAGTATTTATTTTTACATTATCTTATAACTATTTAATTCTTATGGCATTGATAGTTTACTTTTGCACTTGTGAATGTTGTTATTTTATTCAGTGCTCAAGCAGGTACCAATTGATGGGTTAGATTGTGGTCACTTTTGATTGTAAGCACCATTGTTGAAACTAGGGGTAAGCCTCGGGTTGTGAAAAAATATGGTATTAGAGCCTAAGGTTTTATAGTTTTCTGGGAGTTTGATAGCCACGTTGAGTAAAGTCTTATAGATTGGTGTGAAGCGTGCCACACTTATTAGCAAGAGGGTACAAGACATGTTCGGAAAAGTTTCCCTTCTTTCAGTATTTATGTATTGCGAGTGAGTATGAGTTCTATTGAAACTCTCTTTCTAATCCATCCTTTATTCTGTTACTGAAAATGCCTCCCAAAAAAAATAAAGGAAAAAGGAATGGAAGCTAGCCCACACCTCCATTTGTTCAGAAAGATCCCTTGAATGATCTTTTCTCTTATGACAAGTTCAAAGCAGCATTCACTACCTTAGCTCACTTAGTATTAGCTTAGAATAATCAGAAGGCCACTTCCCTAGCCAATCTAGTCGCTAACACAGCTGCAGCTAGGATTTAGGACTATACTAGAATGAACCCTTTTTTTAGATCCAATTCTGAGGAGGATCTGCAGGAGTTTCTTAATATGGTTCATAAGGTGACTGATATCATGGTTGTCACCTCACGGGAGAGTGTAAATTTGGTTGCTTATTAGTTAAGTATATAGACCATACTCTGTATAAATAATGGAATGGAATGGGGATAGGGTACCGAGGTAGAGCATATAGAGTGGGAAGTGTTTGCTACAACCTTTTAAGATATGTTCCTTCCTTTAGGGTTGAGGGAAACTAATGTTTTGGAGTTTATTAGTTTGAAGTAGGTTAATATGAGTGTGAAAGATTATTCATTTAAGTTTACTTAGTTGGCAACGTATGCTCCTTTGGTGGTGGCTGATAATAGATCTAGAGTAAGTGAGTTTGTTTCTGGTGTAGCTAATAGTATGGAAAAATAGTGTAGGAATTATATGTTGATTAAAAAGATAGATATATCTAGGATTATAGTCCATTCTCAGTGGATTGAAGAGCAGAATCTTAAGGAGAAAAAGGGAGAATAAGAGGATCATAATAGGTAGCTTTAATTTTTCTCAGCATAGGTCAAAGGGTTGCAACCATTTTCAGTTCAATCAAAATTATTCAGACCCAGCTCTATTTTTATCTCAGTGTCTACTCTAGTAGGTCTCTCCATTTAAGCCAGGCAGGTAAACAGGACATGTTCGATTATAATATCCTAGAAAGTCACCTCAGGCGACCTTGTGTAGTTAGATATGATAGATTTTCATGTCATTATCATCATGGATTGGCTCCACTTATGCTATGCTTTAGTTGATTGCAGACATTGAATCATTTAGTTTTGGTTTCCTAATGAACTAGAAATTGAATCGAGAGGTCTTACTTTAGTGCGTATGGGTCAAATTGTTTCATATCTTATAGAAAGAAAATTATTTCCAAGGGTTGTGAGTACCATCTTATTTTAGTCAAAGACCCTAGTCTGAGACTCCTAATCTTGAGTCAATTTCAGTAGTAAGGGAATTTACAGATGGATTCCCTAGAGGTCTTCCCAAAATTTTTCCCAAAAGGGAAATTCACTTATAAATAGGTCTCCATCCAAATACCTATCCAATGTCTATTCTGCCCTACCGAATGACTCCAACTAAGATCAAAGAGTTGAAAAAATAATTGAAAGATCTCTTACATATGAGATTCATTAGGCCTAGTGATTCCCCATGAAGTTCACCAGTCCTTTTCGGGTATAAGAAAGATGGTTCTCTAAGAATGTGTATCGACTACCGTCAGTTAAACAAAGTTACAATCAAGAATAAGTATCCACTCCCTATGATTAATTACTTATTCAACAAACTTTAGGGTGCCATCTATTTCTCTAAGATAGATCTCAGATTCGAGTATCATCAGCTTAGAGTTAGAGAATGTGACATTCCAACAATAGCTTTCAAAACTCGGTATGGTCACTTTAAATTTGTAGTTATGTCTTTAAGACTAACGAATTCCCCAACAACTTTCATGGACTTGATGAACAAAGTGTTCAAGCTGTACTTGGACATGTTCATCATAGTCATCATTGATGATATACTCATTTATTCCCGTAGTGAAAATGGTCATGCAAACCATCTCAGAATTGTATTGCAGAATCTTAGAGCCTATTAGTTATTCATCAAATTTAAAGTGTGTGTTTTGGATAAGATCAATATTTTTCCTTGGCCATATTATTTCCGATGATGATATTAGAGTTGACCTTTAAAAGACTGAAGCAGTGAGTAACTGGCCCAAACCTATCTCTTCATCATATATCAAAAACTTCTTAGGTTTAGCTGGCTATTACAGGGGGTTTACTAAAGGATTTTCATCTATTACATCACCCATGTCTTGATTTGCTCATAAGAAAGTCAATTTTCAGTGATCAAATTGTTATGAAAAAATGTTTCAGGAGATGAACTCTCGACACACTTCAAAACCCATCTGGACTTTCCTAGATGGTTCAGATGGGTTTGTTGCTTACGATGATACTTCAAGTGTTAGGCTTAGTCGTGTGTTGATGCGAAAAGGTAAGGTCATAGCCTATTCCTCTTGACAGCTTAAACCCTAATAAAAGAATTATCCTAACCACGATCTTAAGTTAGAAGCTTTTGTATTTTCCTTGAAAATTTAGAGGCCCTATTTGTATGGAGTCCATGTTGATGTGTTCATGGTGATAAAATTTTATTGCATGTGTTTTCGTAGAAAGATTTAAATCTTCATCAGAGAAGGTGGTTAGAGTTATTGAAAGAATATGATATGAGTGTGTTGTAATTATCTGGGTAAAGCCAATGTAGTTGCCGATGCCCTTAGTAGATTGTCTATGGGTAGTGTTTCTTATGTTGATAACGGTAAGAATAAATCAGTTTAGGAGGTTCACCAGCTTGCTAGATTAAGTGTTCGTTTGGTTGATTCAGGTAAGGGTAGTGCTTGGGTTAAGAATAATTCGGAATCTTCTTTCGATGCTGATGTAATGGAGAAGAAAGATATGGACTCTAGCTTGGTTAAATCGAAGGAATCAGTTAAAGATCAGAAAGTAGAGGTTTTCTCCCAAGGAAGAGATGGTATGTTGCAATGTAATGGTAGATTGTGTGTTCTGTGTGCTGATGGATTGAGATAATGGATTTTGGAAGAAGTGCATGGTGCATTTTATTTTATTCAACTAGAGACCACTAAGATGTACCTCGATTTGCTGGAAATCTATTGGTGGAGTGATATGAAGAGGAATATTGCAGAGTTCGTAGCTAAGTGTTCTAATTCTCAACAGGTAAATATTGAACACTAGAGGCCTAGTGGTACATTTTAGGAGTTAAGTATTCCTACTTGGAAATGGAAAAAAGTGAATATGGATTTTTTGATGGGGTTTCCTCGTACGCATCATCAGCCTGATTTGATATGGGCCATTGTAGACAAAATGACAAAATAAACCTATTTTTTGCTAGTTCATACTTCTTATTCAGCCGAGGACTACGCCAAACTCTATATTAGGGAGTTGGTTAGGTTGAATGTAGTCCCTTTGTCTATTATTTTAGATATAGGTACTTAGTTTACCTCTCACTTTTGGAGAGCTTTTCAGAAGGGTCTTGGTACCCAAGTTCATCTCAACATAACTTTCTATCCTCAGATATATGGGCAGGCAAAGAGGACTATTCAGACCTTAGAATATATGTTGAGAGCACGTGTTATTGACATTAAAGGAAGTTGGAATGATCACTTTCCTTTGTTCGAGTTTGCTTACAAAAATAGTTATCACTCTAGTATTCAGATGGATTCATTTGAGGCTTTTTATGGGAGGTGATGTAGATCTCCTATTGGTTGGTTTGAGGCTACTTTGGTAGGGCCAAATTCGGTGTTTGATGCGATAAAGAAGGTTCAGTTGTTCAGGTAGAGGCTTAAGACATCCCAAAGCCGTAAGAAATCCTTTGTAGATGTGAGTAGAAAACATCTGGAGTTTTCTCTTGGAGATTTAGTGTATTTGAAAATATCAATAATGAAGGGAGTGAATAGATTTGGCAAAGAAGGAAAGATTAATCCCCAATATGTTGGCTCATATAAAATCTTTAGTCATTTCGGAAAGGTATCTTACAATCCTGAGTTCCTGCAGATTTGGCCTTTGTGTATCTAGTGTTCCAAGTCACTTTGGTAAAGAAGTGTATTGGTGATCTAGCTGTCGTAATTCCTTTAGAAAGCACAGATGTTCAGGATATCCTTTCTTACAAAGAATCCTAGTCGAGATCCTAGATCATCATATTCGTAGACTAAAGAACGAAAAAGTTCCCTAGGTCAAATTTCTTCGGTGGAATAAGTATATTGAGGTAGCCACTTATGAAGTAGAAGAAGATATGCATACCAAGTACCATTATCTTTTCTCTGCAAACTCATACTAAGCTTAAGGTAATAGTTTTCCACTGATGGTTTCTTTCCATTCTCAGTTCCACCTATATAATCATTCTCTCATGTCTTTGCATGCATTTATAAATTCAGTTCACTTATGAATCATGTTTCAAGCTCAGTCATGTAATTATGTTTTCAGTTATGCATGTTCAATATATGATCTCTCTTTCTTAAGTATTCTTTGCTTAATTAGTATTATTCAACTAAAAATGTTCCTCACGGGGTGATATTGTAATACACCATACTTTTCTTAGCTTAATTCAATTCTTAGTGCATGCATAAGAGGAGTAGAACCTAAAAATTTCACTAAGTGTTGGGTACTTAGTCTTATTTTTGTCCTCTTAACTTTAAGTACTTTTAAACTGATCTTTCCAATCCTAAGACACAAGTTTTTTAGTTAATTTATATTCAGGGGTGTAGAGAACATATCTCAGGGAAGTTTCAAATTTTTTATGGGAGGATTGGGCCCGTTTAGATTCCGATTCCAAAACCTCACCACGATAATGGGGCGTTGTGGTGGTTATAGCGGTGAGTCTTTTATCGCATCATGGTGATGCGTCAATCAGTGTTCCAATTACGAATTGAAATGTCTAGGGGTAGTAGGATCTTTTCCCCTCAATAGAAGCCATCATAGCCCAACTTATATAAGAAATTTAGGCATTATTTTTGCATTCTTATTCAATTTTCTATCAAAGACACCCTAAACCTCTCCCAAGAACATCAAATTCAATTACATTCCCTTCAAGAAAAAATAAGAATTCAAGTCTCCAAATCCATGAACTTAAAAAAAGATTTAAAGACTGTCTGTTCTTTTCAAGATTAAGGGTTTATGGTATGTGTGATGTTCATCCATGGATTTCATTCACCATGTAGTCAAATAATTCCTTTTTAAATGTTAAATTATGAGTTTTCCATGTTTTAAAAGAATTATCTCCATTAATTACTTGTTATTTTAATTTTAAGTGAAGATTATAATTGTTTCCAAGTGGAATGGATTATAGTATGTTGTGGATGTTGAAGTCCCCATGCCATGCTCATGCAATTCAGGATAAAACCTTAATTTATTATTTTTTAATGTAACCATGCTAACGCACCATATTTAAAAGCATCCCCATGTTAAAGCTTTGATCTTCATGTGTTTGATGAAATGCCAAAGAAAATGATTTTGTAGAATGATTCACCATTATTGTTTCGAAGCTTTTACCATCCTTTATTGTTATTTTCATTCAGTGTTGGGGGTTATGAATACCCAAAACTTAACTGTTTACTGAATTTCAGTAGTTACAGAATGATTTCTAATAAACCATAAGCATTATAAGTTAGTTAGTTGTTATTCTTAATTGTTGGTTTAGTCATGATCAGTTCAGTCTAGTAATCAGTGTCTTTTAGTTAGGATTAAAAATTAGCACCGAGTGAATATAGGGATGGCGTATCCCTCGTAACTTAGGCTTGAGGCATTTGTCTCTTCCTTCAGTTAGGCATGAGACGTTAGTAGTAGTCCCTAAGTTCCATACCTACGACACCATCTAGACTTTGAGGGGTCGCCTGTCAGTTAGGCATAAGACCTTAGTACTTCGGCATATTAGATTAGTGGATTCACACAGTTAGAATTAGTACTATGGTATGTTACTAACAACTTTCCAATTGGGGTTATAGGTTATCCCCAATAATAGATTTTGGGCATATCGGTTATAGCTAGCTCCCATAGTCCAGTTTAATATTTAGTATAGAATTCAGTTCAGGTTTGCTTGACCATCGCATATAATTTTTTAGTTATTCAGTTACTAGATTACAGTATTTCAGTGTACATACTACATCAGTATTATGTTATATTCTTAGTCATGCATTCTCAAATTTTACAGCTTTCATGTATATTATGCATCAGTTATCTCATGTTATTCAGTCAGTCATTATCTCAAGCTATTCTGTCTGTCTGTATTTCATGCATATGAACCTACGTATTTTGCGTAACCTTATCTCATATACTAGTATGTTCAAAGTACTAACCGCATAGTTTCTTTGTGCTATGATGTCTTGTCACGACCCGAGCCTAGGCCCTAGCCGTGATGAGCATCCCGAACCATGAAGGCCCGGAACACCCATTCTCTATCTGGTTATCATGCACAACATTCGGAAACATAATAAAATGCGGAATTTAAATTGAGTACGGAATACATGGTCAAGTTCAGCAACATTTCTGAATAATACTATCTGACATCAGTCTGCGAAATCTCTACTAAGAACACAAACATCTGTCTGAAAAGAAACTGCGACAAGGCCCCCAGTAAACCAAAAACATAATAAATAAGATAATGTATGACATAATTAGGCCTTCCGAATAATAGAAGGCTCACCACTGCGAGATCAAGTCTGCAAATCCGAGAATGTCTACTGAGTAGTTGGACCCCTAGACTGTGCCTCAGGACCTGGAAGAGGGGGGGGATCAACACAAAAGTACTGGCACGCAAAGCAATCCAAAAATAGTATAATGGAACATACATATATATATATATATATTAAGTGAAAGAAATTTTTCATAAAGATATCATGGATAAAACTGTTTCCGAAAAATACATGGGCATTTTCTGAAAACATGTAACCTGCCTGTTCATTTCAAATCAAGATCTGTGTTTTAATTTTGAGTTAGGTGGTATTCCCCTACAAGTCTGATATTCCACGAGCTGTATGGAATCCGCCATTAACTCGGCGAGGAAGCCCCCAACCCAAGTGTGTCGCAAGGGTTGGAGTGTTTGAGTCTGATACGCCACAGGACATTTAAGTCAGCGCATAATAGTATACCCGGGTCGGCAAACCACGATTTTAGGCAATGAGTTGCTTGAACTGAAGCCCTCTTCAAGGAACCACCTAACATCTCTGTATGCCTATTTTAACCTTTTCTGTACATGCAACATTCTGAATGTCTAAAATTATGAAAGTTTGAAATATCTGTTAGTCTGAGTCTGATATAGTGTTAGTCTGAATTGGTATTGTCATACCAAGACATTGCAAGTCATGATTTTTCTGAGCCATAATGTTTTAATCAAGAGCTTTCATTCAAAACATAGTTTAGACCACCAAAACATGTAACTGAGGTAAAGGATTTCATATTCCGAAACTTAAAGTTCAATTCATGCAGAAATTTCATCAAACACCTGGTGGTCAAATGTCTTTAGCAAGTTCATGTATTCAAAATTGAAACACATTCATTCATATATGTATATAAACTGTCAAATCGCTTTGGAGATAGTCAAAAGACCAAAACAATGATATTAAAACATCCTATACATAAATATATATACATAATTTAAAACCCCATTCTAAAACATGATTTTTTTTATGCCCATGAGAATTTAGGAAAAACCCCATGTACCTCTATTTCCAAGGATAATAGATGTTTCTTGAAACTTGCGGATTGGTGATTCCGAATATGTAATTATCTTCGAAAACCTACGGTCGAATCTTGAACTATTTGGGTTTTTATTTTGAAACCCTAAGGAGAATTCTTGAGAAATTTTGTAAAAGTATGTGTATTATGGTGTTTGAGGGATTAAATACCGTGTTGGTGGTATATATAGGGTGGTGGATGACCAAAATACCCCTAAGGAACAATTAAGGTCAAATCTGTCCCTCAGTTGACAGTTTGATAGGCTGGAGTAAATAGATTATAACTTTTTACTCATATCTTCAGATTGGATGAAACCAACTTAATTTTAAAGAGGACTCAAATATGTTTCTTTTTATATATTATAGCTCACACAGTTAATTATATACAGGGAGTTATGATCGTTTGAAATTAACCCAGAAATACTGAAAATTGGGGAATAGGCTATGCGTTTTGATACTGTTTTGAAATCCAAACGCAGCCTTATGCATTCCGAAAAATTTCAAAACTTATCTGAGATGTACTATGATCTTGCCCGATTGTAACGCAACTTGATAATCTAAAAACGAATATCGGAAAGGTTGAAAAGTTGTATCCCGAAGATTGACAGCTAAAATGACACTAAGTCCTCATTACACTCACAAAAAAAATTTCCGATAGAGGGATGCGTTGATTGTTTCAAAAGTGCAATTTCGCAATAGGGCCCCACTTGGAATTTGTATGTAATTTTACACCCAAAGAATAAAAATACAATATAGGTACGATTGTTCTCGTATTGACGAGAAGGTTACCCTTTTGATAGTGTGGCATCATACAAAAGCTTCTCAAAAGGGGTAAGCAATGATATAATGGATTTCACCAAGCTTTATTCGTCGCCCAGGTAGGCTAGGTTTACCTTTCTCTTAGAATGCATTATATTATAGTATATTTATGATAATGTGCTATATATGGGTTGGAATTAAGATCTGGTGTTATATTTAGTGTGAATTGGATTATTTAGTTGTTTAAACATTGTAATTATACATAATTTACTTAGTTTCTCATACTTTAGGTAGAATATCCATATTAGCACTAAATTGTGGTTTATTTAAATTCTAGTAGGGAAATCAGATACCTTAGCGTCATTTGGGATATAATATGTTGTAGAATGGATTTTGGGGATTCAATGTACGCCCCTCTAGCCCACCTTAGGCTAAGATTACTCATACCTCCTTGTAGACTTTATAATCGGGTTATATCATCTAAATTTATGTTTTAAATATTAAAGAGGTTTAGGCACATGATTTATTTTAGATAAATGCTTGGGAGATAATATTAGTTTTGCTCCAAGACCAACAATTTATGATCTTAAAACTGGTTCAATCTGGCATTATTTATGAAATAAGTTTCAGTTCAAGTCAGACAAATGATAATATGAGTACCAGTTTAAGTCTGGCAATGATGAGTTATTTATAATGGTTATGGAACTAGTTCAATTTTTGTATTTGCAGTATGATAGATTCCATAGTTATGATTTTGAGATACAACTACTTAGTATAAATCTGGTGTTTTTTTTCTACTGACTTTACCCTCCGCCTTATGAGGGCTCTCATTGGGTTATTTAATTTATGGTACTTTCTTGCTTATGGTGGGCCCACATTGGTTTATTTATTTATTTTATTCCATTATAATTATCATTCTAGTTATGTATTTATAGTATTTGGAGAATTATTTTAGGTTTTCCCTCTTACCTTGACTTGGCTTATTTATTTCACATTTTATTATATTTATATCATGGTTTAGCTCAGTTGGCCGATAGTGCCTATTGAGTACCCGTGGCTTTGGTACTCAAACTACATTTTTGTACCTCTTTGGTGATGATCTAAGTATTATTTTTCATTATTGATATGCGATCCTGCGAGCCAGATTTTAGGGATAAGGTGAGCTCTTGGAGCTAGAGTTTACCTTTTCTCCATCTTCTATATTTCTATTATTCTTTCCATTTTCAAGACTGATGTATATTTGAAGATGATATTACTCGTATTCTTTTGGATTTGTGGCTCTTGTACAAATAGTACTAGGTTGTGGGATTTTTTTATTTCTCTTATTTATCTTTTATTTTATCATCATTCCACGATTTATTAGTTGTAAGCCTTTTTCTTGCTTATTTTCAATATTTGTGTAATTTTTCACCAAATTAGTCCATTGCTTATAGATCTACAATATAGTTTGGCTTGCCTATTAGTCCGATAAAGTAGGTACCTTCATGACTCAAAAATAGGGTGGTGACAATGCATTAACTACGCCACAAGAGCCTAGCCTTTCCAAATTCTCATAGATAGATGGAAAACTTGAAAGGTAATCCTTTACACCATGACCACTTCAAATCTTCATAAATTTCTCCTCTTTTTGTCGAAATCTCCAAAGATTTCTTAACACTAAACTTACCTATGTTTGTTGCAATCCATCAAGGTTTGTCTCCTTAGTTCACTAGTTTTACCTAGTGCATGTTGTTCCTGATATGTGCTACTACATACTCAGGGACATAATTCTATATTTCTTCAAAATTCTAGTTTTCTTCTATGAGATTCTTTAATATCTTGATTACACAAAAAATATGGAACTCTGATTAATGTTTGAAAAGAGGACATAAATTGGTAAATTTGCATACCAAATACTAGATGCTCCGTCACGAACCAACTTCTCAGGTCATGATGGTGCCTACCACAACCCACCAGTAGGCAAGCCAACCCGTAATTCGGAATGGCTAGAAATGGATTACTCAATAATATAAGGAAAATAACACGGAACATATGAAATAAAGATCAATATATAGAAGAATCCCAAAACCTGGTGGTATCATTATAAGGGTTTCTAATATAAAAAGAGTACAAAAGTGAAATATCAAGAGAAATACAATGATACAGCTTATCTCTAAATACAATTTAGAGGCCAGTCTAATACATAAGAGTGAGATAATTAATGCTCAAAACATTAGAAGCTCACTATAAGTTTCAAAACTAGGGATGCTCCGCACGATGCATACTAAATGACGATAATTGGTACTATTATCTGTTGGCTTCAAAGGTGTAGTATGAGTACCAAATGAATGGTACTCAGAATGAAACTGTCAACTATGCTCCAAGGTATAAGAGATATACATAGCATAAAAACAAAACGAAATCTACACCCAAGAATCCAGAAATCATATAACAAGTCCATGAGAATAATAAGGGAAAACTATCCTTTTCATGTCCAAGAGTCTAATATAATACGACTAAGGAAGTATCAGGGTGAACTATTTTATTCTAGCTATATTTAATGTGCCTGAATGTTATACTGTATATCCCATGTCAATATATGAATAAAGAGCAAAAAAACATATCTAGTAATATGTAAGGCAAAGAAACGACTATACAATATGAATAATAAAGGAAGCGATATACGATAGTATCATAACTTTATATAGTTAGATATATATAGGTATATATACATATAAATATGAGGTCGTCTCAAAGCATAGCCTATATCATCCTATTCTCATTTTAATCCCTCATTAAAATACTATAAGGATTTAAATACTATCATACTCATGGTTTCTAATTCACATGGCTAGACATGAAATAATCATGCATAATAATTCTATCTTAACATAGGAGAGGCCAAAGACATATGCTAAATCCCAATTTCAGATCAATCACCAATTTGTTATAGGCTAGCCATAATAAAGAACATAACAATGTCAACAACAATATCAATAGTAGCGTGAATAACCGGCTAATCCATGACAACCAAATACCTAGCTGAGCCTATGCGTACCCCCACCGCCCTAGGATTGAAAGGTTCAATAACATACAAGAACACAAGCCATATTTTTTACGCATATATATGAAACCATTCTATACGGGCTGATAAATATAGGTCCATACTGGTGATAGACGATGCGCATGAAGGAATGAATTGAAAGTACACAATCGATATCATAGCTGATTGTAATTGTCCTCTTTAAGACTATTATTATCATAATTAACCTTTGGCCTTGTCGGGTATCAAAACATCATCAATATATCCTTTGGCCTTGTAGTGTATCAACATTATCATAAAAATATCCTCCGGCCAATCCGGGTATCAACATATAATCAATATATCCTCCAGCCTTTTCGGGTATCAACACATCATAAATTGTATCTCCGGCCTTGTCCGATATCAACATATCATCAATATATTGTAATACCAAAAAAATAGGTCCTGAGGCATCACATGGTGCTTAAGACAATGAGTAGACTTACGCTAACCCTTTCATCCTTCTACTAAATCTATAAGCTCATAATAGAGGAAATATAGATATATGATCAAACAAAAATATAGAATTCTATATGAGCTAATCTGAAACTAATTGAATATAATATTTGAAAATACTTAACTCTAGAGTTTGATAATCAACACTGAAAATCTGAATCGTATCTAGCAGTCTAACAAGCCTCTACTTCTAATAAATAAAGAGCCACTGAGACAAGTCCCCAGCTAACTCAAACTGACTGAACAATACTAATTCATATAGACTAATAAGTAGAAAAAACCAATGACTAAGTCTCCAAACTATGAGGACTCACCAACTGTTAGGATGTAGATGGAGATGATTGAAATCATTCACGTTGCTGAAACTGTGCACCTCGGCCTATATTATTAGAAAATGTAGCACATAGAAGTATACGCGGATCAGTAATTTTGGATTGTAATGAGTATATAGGGGTGAATGCATAAGTAGAACAATATTGTAACATTATAACAATTTCTAAAAGAATGCATGCTAATTGAAGATGACTCACATAAGCTGGAATATCTGAGAACTGCAAATCCTATTCAAGAATAGCAAAATTTGGTGCATAAATCTAGTGAGTCATAACATTTAGTTTCTAAAAGCTATACTAATATTCATTCTTTAAGTTATACTATCTAAGTGTAGAAACGACTACCTTCTATATCTGCAAATCAAAAGTTGAAGTCTCATAGATAATGTCATATGTAAAGCAATATCTAAATAAAACTGTGAGCCTTTACACTTAGTTTCTAAAAGTTTTTCTGTTATTCTTTACTCTGTTCTATAAGCTGTAGGGAAACTCTTTTAAAAGCTGTTCTGCAAGTCTTTATTATTATAGAGATTTTACTAACTAACATACACTATATGAGCTATCATAGTGTCCAACGTCTAGTTCCCTTTTGGGAAAACCTCACATTGGGGAGAGCTGTCATACTCTTGCCTAGGAGTATAACCTAATCTAAGTGATCACATATATATCTTTCATCCATATAGAAATGGAAATACGTAACTACTTTCGAAGGAAAGGTGAGCAACTAATTTGATAATTCTGAATCCTACATTGGTTGGTAGTTCTGGGGCATAAGAACATACCCAACTCGATGATAAATACTACTCTCTTTAAACTATACGCTCGTTTAGTTGGAAATCCATTTTTATAACTAACATAATGGTTTATACTGAAAACTAACTATATAACTGTTGATTTAAACAGTAACTAAAACTGTAAAGTGGATTCCGAGTCTAAGTTAAGATCAAAAGATCAAATCCTTATTAAAATCTACAAATAATTAATCATAGGATTGTTAATGTATAGTCATTTTTGAAATATCAACATACAAACTAGGGATTAACAACCCATGCATCAAATTCATGTCAAAACATCATAAGGTTCATGCTTGATAATGTAAATATTGATAATTCATCTAAAAATCTAGAAATTTCTGCAATACTCATTAAAATACAAAAATAGACATGCCAATTCATCATCTAAATAACTTTAAATCTTAGAATCTTTCAATTAGCAATATTGGGTATGAACCCTAATTTGAAACTCATGAAATTTTATACAAAATCAACATTAAAACTAATTTTGGGCACAATGATGAAGGAATTATCCTTGTCAAAAACCCCATATACCTTAATTGATGCAATTGATAAGAACACATGATTATGGATTCCTATTTGTGCTCTTAAAGATGGGTTCTTAATTTTTTTCAATTGGAAACCTTGAATTTTGAGTTTCCTTGGAGAAAGAATGGTGGAATTTGGATTTATTGGGAATTAAGTTTTGATGATTTAGGGTTACTTTGAGAGAAATTTAATGAAAAGTGAGCATATAATGGTTAGAATAGGATTAATTCAGTGTTATTCACAAATTGAGGGCTGAGGAAAAGACTAGATTGCCCTTTAAAAAATTAAGTTCAAAAACTAAAATCTCAATTTTTGACCCCACTGTGACACGCCACTATCATAATGGCTTACTGTAAAAAGGACAATTGTCATTTTTCACTATGGCCCAACGCTGTGAAATAGCAATGGGCTACTGGAAAAGGGATGAGTCCCAATTTCTCTCTGGCATGACGTGGTGTGATCTTGTTGCTCTACTGGAAACGGGACGAGCGGGAATTAGAACTTCACCATGACATGGGCCAATCATGGTGCCTCCCTAGAATCAAAAAATTGTGATTTTGTCCTTCATCGTGATGTGGTGCCTGATAAAATTCCAAACTTTTTTCACTATAATCGCCATAACTTCTCAGCCGAGTATCGGATTTAGGAAAAAATTGTATCATTAGAAAGCTAATTCAATTATCTACACATTGGTGGTTTTAGAGAAAGAAAAATTATACATGTATCATGAGTTATTCATTTTGTAAGTTAACCCTTGACATTCTAGGAGTTAAACTGAGCTAGGAAAAACTATGGGGTATTACAATATCTCCCCCTGTGAAACATTTGTCCTCGAATGTTGCTAGTTAAACTGAAAAAATTAAGGAACTTAGGCTATTTTCTGACATGCACAACTGAACAAACTGCATGATTGATTCCAAAACATGTTGAGCTACTAAACTAATCTGTGAGCGCATTAATTTTTTACATAAAGATAGCCATATGGCTTAATCTAGGATATAAAAGGAAATAAATTAAGCAAGACTGTTACCTTTAGCTAAATCTGAGTTCCTAAAGAAGAGATGAGGATACATGGTTCGCATGTCTGCTTCTGCTTCCCAAGTAGCACCTCAACGGACTGATTTCTCCAAAGAACTTTGACCAAGTGAACTTCTATGTTCCTTAGTCTACGGATCTGATAATCAAGAATCCGTATTGGAAGTTCTTCGAATGAAAGGCTATTCTAAATATCTGTGCTTTCCATAGGGGATACAATAACTGAATCATCCATGCACTGCTTCAATAAGGACACATAGAACACTAGATGAACTAATGACAAGTCTGTCGGTAGCTCAAGTTGATACGCTACCTTCCCAACATGACTCAATATCTGGTAGGGGCCTGTATATAGGGAACTAAGCTTTATTTTTTTGCCAAATCTCTTCACTACCTTCATGGATGAAACCATCAAATACACAAGATCATCTGCTTCAAACTTAAGATATCTCTTTCTTACATCTGGATAAGATTTCTGACGGCTATGAGCTAGTTTCAGTCTCTCTCAAATAAACTGAATTTTCTCCATAGATTCAAACACCATATCTGGCCTAATCAAAGTGGTCTCACCCACTTGGAACGAACCGACTGGTAATCTATATCTTCACCCATGCAGATCCTTAAATAGAGCCATCTAAATACTAGCATGGTAACTGTTATTATAGGCAAACTCGATCAACGGCAAGTGGTCATCCTAACTACCTTTGAAATCAAGTACATATGTCCTTAACCTATCCTCTAAAGTATGAATGGTCCTCTCTCCCAGACCATCTATTATTGGGTGAAAAGCTGAGCTGAAGTAAACTTAGGTACCAAGACCCTTTTGAAAGGCTTTCCAAAACTAAGAGGTAAACTAAGTACCCATATTTGAAATGGTAGACAACGAAACTCCATGCAATCTAACCAACTATCTGAATAACCCAACTTGAGATGATTTGGTCAATCTATCTACAATAACCCAAATCGAGTCATGCTGACATCGCGAGTAGGGTAATCCAATCACAAAGTCCATATTTACCTCTTCGTACTTCCAAGTGGGAATACCAAACTCCTGCAAAGTGCCACCAGGTCTTTGGTGCTCCAACTTAACTTGTTGAAAAGTTGCACACTTGGCTACAAATTCTTCTATGTCATTCTTCATACCACTACACCGATACACTTCCGGCAGATCACCGTAAACCTTGGTGGATCCTAGATATATGAAATAACATGCACCATGCATTTATGCCATAATCCTCTGCCTGAAATCATCAACACATGGGATACATAATCTACTTTGGTATCTCAACATACCATCTCCCCCTTGGGAGAAAACCTCTGCCTTTTTGTCTTTAACTGACCCATTCAGTATGACTAAACTAGGATCCTTGTCCTACTTCTCTTTCACAGCAGATATTAGAGAAGATTCAGAACTACTTTAAGCCAAATATTCCCTTCAGCTAAGTCAACCAACCTCACACCCAATCTATCTAACCTGTGAACTTCCTAAACTAATTCTCTCTTATCATTCTCCACATGAGCAACACTGCCCATAGACAATCTATTAAGAGCGTCTGCCACTACATTGGCCTTGCTTGAATGATACAACAAGCTCATATAATAATACTTCAATAATTTTAATCACCTTCTCTAACGAAGATTTAACTCTCTCTAATTAAATACATACTGTAAACTTTTGTGGTCTGTAAACACATCAACATACACCTAATAAAGGTAGTGCCTCCAGATTTATAATGCAAACACAACAACAGCTAATTCAAGATCATAGGTAGGGTATTTCTTTTGATGAGGCTTAAGTTGTCTAGAGTCATAGGCTATAACCTTATCCCTCTGCATCAAAACACAACCCAGACTAATTCTACATGCATTACAATGGACAATGAACCCATATGTACCCTTAGGTAATGCTAAAACTGGGACAGAAGTGAGTCAAGTCTTCACCTCCTAAAAACTCTTCTCATAAGAATTTAACCACTGAAACTTACCATTCTTCTTAGTTAATCTAGACATAAGGGACCTAATAGAAGAAAAACCCTCAACAAAATGTCTCTAATAGACAGCTAAACAAAAGAAACTTCTAATGTCTGATGGAGAAATTGGTCTAGGCTAGTTTCTTACAGCTTTTGTCTTTTGGGGAGCAACTCTAATACTATCACTGAAATAATATGAACAAGAAAAGCTACTGATCTTGGCCAAAATTCACATTTACTATTTTAGTGAACAACTGGCGATCCCTAAGAGTTTGCAACACAATTCTAAGGTGGTTTGCCTGATCATCCTCACTATGAGAATAGACAAGAATATCATCTATAAACACTATGACAAACATGTCCAAATACTGTTTAAACGCTCGGTTCATCAAGTCCATGAAGGCTGGTGGGGCATTCATAAAACCAAGTGACGGACGATTTCGTGGACCGTCAGATCGATTGTTACAGACCCCGATCAGTAGTTTTCAACTCTTTTTCTTTAAAGGGCATTTTGGTATTTTCCATATTTTCCCCAACCTCTATAAATACCCACTTAAGGGTTGAAGGCCTCATTTCTTTTCTTTTCTTTCACCCGAAAACTAGGGTTTCAAAAAGGAAAAATTCTCTTTTCTTTCACTAAAAATTTAGAGAGAATCAGGAGAACAAATCTAGAATTCTTCAAAAGGCTTTCAAGAAAGAGTTTCCCCAAGGTATGTAGACATTGATTCTTGGGTCCCTTTCATCCAAGAAGCTCAAATACCTGTTTATAAATCTCAAAGATTTATGTTTATGAATTTTTAAAGATTCTTGTGAGTTGAAATTTATGTTTTTACTACGATGGAGTTGTGGTTCATGTTTGTCTACAAGATTATCAAGACTTGGCCTTAGTATGTGGTATTTGTGTGCTAAAAGGATTATGTATTTGTGGTTCATGTTGAATGACCTCCAAGATGGGATACTTATGTGGTTTGTATGAATCGATGAGCCTTTGAGCATTTTTGGTAAAGCAAAAATCCGAGTCTAAAATTTTAAAAATATCATCCCAAGAATAAAACACTTTTAATAGTGTTTTATTTATATAATTCCAACTTTTTATCATGTAGATCATTCAATTATCTTTCCATCGATACCAATTTCATCAAAATCCGACATCGGACAAGGGAGTTATGGTTGATTTACTAAACGGTATCGGAATCGCCCAAGTTTGATGGTCGACCTGGCGAACTGCCAAGTCCTTGGTGGACCATCAAGTGTCCCATCAAGCCAAGATAGAAAATCCTATTTCTTACCCCCGAGTGACGGCCAAAGTGGTGGACCATCAAAAAGTTGACGGACCGTCGAGAGGTCCGTCAGGTCAAAATAGAATGGCCTATTCCTGACCCTCGAGTGACGGATGATTTGGTGGACCATTAGATTCCTGATAGACCATCACTTTGACCTTCACGTCAAGGCAGCATGTCCCAGTTTTATCACTCGAGTGACGGACGACTTGGTTGACCGTCAATCCCTCTGACGGATCGTTAAATCGACCATCACAGACCTCGATCGACACTTTTCTACTCTTTTTCTTTAGAGGGAATTGTGGTTTTTTCCACTCATTCCCAAACCTATATAAATACCCACTTAAGGGTTGAAGGCCTCATTTCTTTTCTCTTCTTTCACCAAAAAACTATGGTTTCCAAAATAAAAAATTCTCTCTTCTTCCACCAAAAATTAAGAGAGAATCAAGAGCAAAAATCAAGAATTATTCCGAAGGCTTTCAAGAAAGAGTTTCCCCGAGGTATGTAGACGTTGATTTTTTGGTCTCTTTCATCAAAGAAGCTCAAGTACCTTTTTAAAAATCTCCAAGATTTATGTTGATGAATTTTTAATAATTCTTGTGAGTTGAAATTGATGTTCTTGCAATGATTGCGTTGTGGTTCATGTTTGTCTACAAGATTATCAAGCCTTGGCCTTAGTATGTGGTATTTGTGTGGTAAATGGATTATGTACTTTTTTGTTATATTGAATGACCTCCAAGATGGGATACTTATGTGTTTAGTATGAATCTATGATAATATATGAGTGGAAACATGTAAATTTGGTTGTTCATGATGAGTAGTTAGGTTATTATACTTATTCCAAAGTTGTGTATGTGAGGTGTTAGATAAAATGTCTAAGAGACTAGAAATTAAGCATTGTAGTTAAATCATGATCTAATAACTTCTAAAATATGGTTATGTGTCATGGTCGTTAATGTGTTGATGACTTTTGGGGGTAGAATTGGTTGACTAAGCAGAGCATGTCTCCCATAGTTTTGATAAAATCTTAGGAGAAGCATTTCGTCCATGATTGTATATTGAATAGGAATCCCCAAATTATGAGCTAGTCTACGCATGGCTAGTGTTTGATAAAATGTCTAAGTGAATGAATTATTCCATACTAGTAGGAAATCCCCAAATAAGTGTGAACCTATGCACGTCTATTGTTTTTTGAAGGACCTTAGTGAACGAGGAGAGATGCGATGGTTGTAAATTCCCTATTATGTGCCCTTTGATATATTCTAAGTTTTTAATATATGCCAAGTGATTAGAAAGTAAGCTAGGACATAATTGTATGAAGTTTCCTAAGTGGTGTGAAATCGAAATACATGTTAAGATAGATATAGGGATGAAATAGTTATGGTAAAACTTTGTTGAATGGAGTACGATCTAATTGTATGTTTCCTCTATGTTATTATGTGATTAATATCCCGATATGCTTAAAGCAACCCTTTGGTAATTGTGATGATGAATAAAGGTCTATGTTTCCTAAATATAGGATGTGATGCCGTAAGTATTTTTTAGGGGGGGAAAGTATGTTAAGATTTCTAATTACTTGGAGATATGCTTTAATAATTTTGATGATGCATTGATGATGGTGATGATTAAGGTATGATTACGATAATACATGAATAATTGCGATAATACATGAATGAGTAAGATGATGAATGAATGCTTGTGTTGATGCATGAATGATTGTGATGGTGAATAGATTATCTTGATGATGTGAGAATGATTATTTTTTTCTTTTATGTTATCGAGTCTTCGGGGTATTTATACCCAACAATAGAGTTGTTGTCTAGAGCATGTGTTAGTTTTGCGATAATTCCAATCGAGCCACGATTCTCAGATCTCAGTGAACTATAGAACTACGTATCTTCAGACAAGTACGGAGCTTAATAAGGCTCTATAATCTCAGTTATCACTTTAATCTCTATATCGCTAGTAATAAAACATTCGTCCTGTAATCAGCTCAGATATAATAGTATTCAGGTAATTCAATTCTAATCTCAGAAGTGATTGGAATAATTTATTCAAGCCTACATCATCAGTCAGATGCTATGATTTGATACCTTTTCGTCAGATACAGAACTAAGTAATCTCAGCGTAACTCAGTTAGATCTATTGAGAGATATAATCAGTATCAGATTTAGCTAAGTCAAACTTCAGTTATGAATCAAATCAGTGTCTTTCAGTTGAGAGTAAAAACTAGCACCGAGCTCAAGGATGGGGACTCACCTACTAGTTGAGGGTGTGATCCTTAGATCTGATCCTGGTGCTCCAGAACTATGTAGCCAACATAGGTTGAGACATCACACCTACTATATGATGGTGGATGAGAGACATCATACCTGCTAGATGAGGGTAGATGAGGTTGCTTGACCTGTTAGATGAACGCTCCACCATCCTTGTATGAGGACTTAATAGATGAGGGTCAAATAAAGATAATGTCCTTACCCGTGACACAGTACTGACACCCTCCCAACAAGGGTTAGAGGTTGGACCCCTAAGATATAGTAGGGGCATTTCGATTAAGTAACTACTCTCCACGGTCTCAATTTCAGAATCAATCTCAGACTTTAAGAAAGAGCTCAGTTCACTGTACAGAATTTAAGGTTGTTAGATAAAGACCATTAAGTATGATTAATTTCTAATTCAAATTTCCGTTGCTAGATAAGCTAATCTCAAAATCATTTATGAAGAAGTATTGTTATCCACAATACAAACACAACTTGTTAGATAGGGTTGTTATTCGTTTCAGAAGCTTCAGATACTCATAATCTCAGTATGTTCAGAGATTTCAGAACTTACTCCTTGATGAAGGTGCATCCATATTTCCTAATTATCAATATCAGATGAGTTAGAGATTCAATATCTGAGTGTCAATAGTGAGTTCAGTTTGAAGGAAAGTAGTATCTGAGTTCCAGTCTCTAGAGTTATGGCGATTTTGTTCATGTTCTATACATTCAATATATTTTCTCGTGAAACATTTTCATGACTATTCAATTTACATATTGTGCATGCATGAGCCCTTGCATTTAGCCTTACCTTGTCTACATAGTCAGTATATTTTTGTACTGATACATTTGTGCTATAGTGTTTTATTTGAAAACATAATTTTAGAGGGACAAGATTAAGAGTTTCCTCAGTAGTTCAATCCCAGTTAGCAGCAGTAGTAGTGAGTCCTCTTACTTCGAGGATGAATCTCAGTTTACTATTATTGCATCAGATTTTCTTTATATTATCAATTGACGGAGTTAGTTGGGGACATGTTCCATCAAATTCATAGTTCAGATAGTTTAGAGGATTTTCTAATGGATGTTGATGTATTAGTATTCCGTTTTTAGTTTGAGTATGTATATATGTGTTGAACCTTATGGCCAGTTTCTATATTTATTTCCGATATTATGCAGTGTACAGGTATAAAAATCAGTAAAGGGTTAGCTTGTGGTCCTTCAGGTTCATAAGCACAGTGTGCCATCTTGGGATGGGATCTTAGGGAGTTACAAACTTGGTATCAGGGCCTAAGGTTTAATAGTGTCCTAGGGAGTCTGAAAAGCCGCATCTAGTAGAGTCTTGTACATGGGTGTGTAGTGCACCACATTTATGTACAAGAGACTACAGGATGTACTTAAGAGTAATTTCCCTTCTTTCAGTATTCAGATCATGCTAGTGATCATGAGATCAAGTTGATCCTTAATCTAATCCACTTGATTATTTCAATTACAGAGTATGCCTCCTCTTAGAGATTTTGTCCATGGGGTTGCTGACCATCCCCCTCAGCTAGTACATCCTGAAAATGAGAGCGTGTCACATATAAAGTTTTAGGGCAGCTTTCTAGGCGCTATCCCAGGTTGAGACTAATGTTCATGGGAACCGTAAGGCTGCAGTTCCACCTCAGCAAGATGGGGATTCTGCCGCAGCCAGGATTAGAAGCTTCATGAGAATCAACCCACCCGAATTCTTTAGGTAAGTAATAGGTGAGGATCCACAACTTTTTCTTGAGGAGGTGAAGAAGATCACCCAAATTATGCATGTGTTAGAGGAGGAGAGTGTTGATTTACAATCTTATAAATTGAGAGATATTGCTCATGATTGGGTAGTGATGTGGGAGATGAGTAGAGGGAAGAATACAGCTCCTATAACTTGGTCAGAGTTTCAGAGTGCTTTTCTAGATTGAATTTTCACTCTAGAGATGAGAGAGGCTAAGTTATAGGAGTTCATGAACTTAAGGCAAGGTTCCATGACCATGAAAGTGTATTGTGTTAAGTTTAACCAATTAGCAAAGTATGCTCCTGACTTGGTAGCTAACCTAGAGCAAGTATGAGTAAGTTTTTTTCTGGAGTATCGAGTTATGTGTTGAAATAATATAGAGCTGCCATGCTCAATAGAAATATGTACCTTTCTAGGCTAATGATTCATGCGTAACAAGATTGAGGCAGATAAGATAAATAAGAGAGAGATGGAGTAAGAGATCCAAGAAAGGTATTCGTGGTCTCTCGTAATTAGGGTCTCAAGGTGGTAGTAGTTCTCAATATGGTCGAAGATTGTTAGTTCCAGCTTCGTCTTCAGCATGTGTACTCACACCTATTTTTGGGGGTGCCAGAGTTGAGGGAGCACCAAGCTCTAAAGCCTAGAGTAGTAGTAGTGGAGTTTATACCTACCCATTGTGTGAAGAATGTGGTAAGAATCATAAGGGTGTAGGTAGAGCTGGTAGCGATGTGTGCATTGGATATGGCGAGACCGGTCATAAAGTTCGAGACTGTCCTAATCCAGGCCCCCGAAGTCATCATAGTCATCCTTTAAGCTCTCCTAGATTGGGAAAGATCCCCTAAAATAAACCTGGGTAAGTTATGAGCCCTTCATCATTATAATATGAATTATTAGATCTTTCGATTTCATTTTGAGCTTATATGCTAGCGTGAGTCATACCCGAGTTTCAGGTCTCATTTGGTCAATTATGACCTAGTTTATAGGTGCCCCGCGCACCGGCCCAGTATTTTAGTGAAGTTTGTTTAGAGGGATATAGAGTCCGAAGGGGGGGATTCCCAATGGTATTATGATGATGCATGCCAATAGATTCATCTTTATGCATGTTTAAGATTTTCTTTATTAAGTTAGCATCAATCATTATTGGATGGTCAAGTCGGGCCTTCAGAAGTTATCTTAACAGGATATTCATGCATTAGATATAAACATTTAGTAGAAAGAGTTTAGCTTGTCAGCGTTTGTTGAGTCGTGTATTTATGATATCATCCCAGTTATGAGTCCGTGCATCAGATATCTATATCAAGTGTGAGAACTCAGTATGTCAGTCATTCTAGTTGCGTTGTAATACCTTGATATGTTTCTATTTCTTGAGTAAGTCATGTTACTATATTTTACCAATGTATCAATGCAACATTTGAGGTCAAATGTTCCCAAGTTTAAGATAATGTAATACCCCACAAAGTTCTCTCCTAGTCTGAGCCTTAGAGCATTTTTGGTAAAGCGAAAATCCAAGTCTAAAAATTTCAAAAATATCTTCCTAATAATAAATCACTTTGAATTAGGTTTTATTACTATAATTTCAACTTTTTATCATATAGAGGATTAAATAAGCTTTCCATCGATACCAATTTCATCAAAATCTGACATTGCACGAGGCAGTTATGGACGATTTACTAAATGGTATCGAAATCGCCCAGGTTTGATGGTCGACCTGGCGGACTGCCAAGTCCTTGGTAGACCATCAAGGGTCTCGTTAATCCAAGACAAAACATCCTATTTCTAGCCCTCGAGTGATGTCCTAAGTGGTGGACCATCAAAAACTTGATGGACCATGAAAAGGTCCATCAGGTCAAAACAGAATGGCCCATTCCTGACCCTCGAGTGACAGATGATCTAGTGGACAATCAGATTCCTGATGGACTATAACTTTGACCATCACATCGAGGCATAATGTCCCAGTTTTTTACCTTTAGTAATAGGCGACTTGGTGAACAGTCAGTCCATCTGACGGATCGTCAGATCGACCGTAACAGACCAGGATCAACAGTTTTCTACTCTTTTTCTTTCAAGGGCATTTTGTTTTTTTCAACTCTTTTCCCAACCTCTATAAACACCCACTTAAAGGTTGAAGGCCTCACTTCTTTTCTCTTCTTTCACCAAAAAACTATGGTTTCAAAAATAAAAAATTCTCTCTTCTTCTACCAAAAATTTAGAGAGAATCAAGAGCAAAAACCAAGAATTCTTCTGAAGGCTTCCAGGAAAGAGTTTCCCCAAGTTATGTAGACATTGATTCTTGGGTCCCTTTCATCCAAGAAGCTCAAGTACCTTTTTTAAAATCTCTAATATTTATGTTTATGAATTTTTAATGATTCTTGTGAGTTGAAATTTATGTTCTTGCAATGATTGAGTTGTGGTTCATGTTTTTCTACATGATTACCAAGCCTTGGCCTTAGTATGTGGTATTTGTATGGTAAATGGATTATGTACTTGTTTTTGATGTTGAATGACCTACAAGATGGGATACTTGTGTGTTTTGTATGAATCTATGATAATATATGAGTGAAAACATGTAAATTTGGTTGTTCATGATGAGTAGTTGGGTTACTATACTTATTCCTAAGTTGTGCATGTGAGGTGTTAGATAAAATGTCTAAGAGACTAGAAATTAAGCGTTGTAGTTAAATCTTGATCTAATAATTTCTAAACTATGGTTATGTGTCATGGTCATTAATGTGTTCATGACTTTTGGGGGTAGAATTGGTTGACTAAGAGGAGCATGTCTCCCATAGTTTTGATAAAAGCTTAGGAGAAGCATTTGTGCCATGATAGTATATTGAATAGGAAGCCCTAAATTATGAGCTAGTCTACGCATGCGTAGTGTTTGATAAAATGTTTAAGTGAATGAATTATTTCATGGTAGTAGGAAAACCCCAAATAAGTGTGAACCTATGCACGTCTATTTTTTGTTGAAGGATCTTAGTGAACGAGTGGAAATGTGATGGTTGTAAATTCCCCATTATGTGCCCTTGATATATGCTAAGTTTTTAATACATGCCAAGTGATTAGAAAGTAAGCTATGACATGATAGTATGAAGTTTCCCAAGTGGTGTGAAATCCAAATACATGTTAAGACTGATATAGGTATGAAATAGTTAAGGTAAAACTTTGCTGAATGGAGTATGGTCTAATAGCATGTTTCCTCTATGTTATTATGTGATTAATATCCTGAGATGCTTAAAGCGACCCTTTGGTAATTATGATGATGAATAGAGGTATAAGTTTCCTAAATATTTGATGTGATGCCAAAGGATTTTTGAGGGGGGAAAGTTTGTTATTATTTCTAATTACTTGGAGATATGCTTTAATAATTATGATGATGCATTAATGATGGTCACAATTAAGGTATGAATGCGATAATACATGAATAATTGCGATAATACATGAATGATTAAGATGATGAATGAATGTTTGTGTTGATGTATGAATAATTGTGATGGTGAATGGATGATCGTGATGACGTGAGAATGATTATGTTTTACTTTTATGTTATCAAGTTCTAGGGTTATTTATACCCGACAATAGAGTTGTTGGCTAGATCCCGTGTCAGTTCCACAATAATTCCACTCTAGCCACGATTTTTAGAACTCAGTGAACTATAGACCTATGTATATTCAGAGAAGTGCGGAGCTTAATCAGGCTCTGTAATATCAGTTATCACTTTAATCTCTGCATCGCTAGTAATCTAGCCTTCATCTTGTAATTAGCTCAGATCTAATATTATTCAAGTGATTCAATTTAAATCTCAGAAGTGATTGGAATAATCTATTCAAGCCCTGCATCGTCAGTCAGATACTATGATTTGATACCTTTCTGTCAGATACAAAACTAAGTAATCTCAGCGTAACTCAGTTAGATCTCTTGATAAATATAATTAGTATCATATTTAGCTCAGTCAAAGTTCAGTTAAGAATCAAATCAATGTCTTTCAGTTGGGAGTAGAAACTAGCACCGAGCGAGCTTAAGGATGGGGACTCACCTACTAGTTGAGGGTGTGATCCTTAGATCTAATCCTTGTGCTCCAGAACTACGTAGCCAACATAGGTTGTGACATCACACCTGAAAGATGAGGGTGGATGAGAGACATCATACCTTCTAGATAATGGTAGATGAGGTGGCTTGACCTGTTAGATGAGGGCTTTCCCATTCTCGTACGAGGACCCGATAGATGAGGGTAATATAAAGATAATGTCCTTACCTATGGAATGGTATTGACACCCTCCCAACCAAGGTTATAGGTTGGACCCCTAAGAGATAGTAGGGGCATATCGATAAATTAACCACTTCCCATGGTCTCAGTTTTAGAATCTATCTCAGACTTCAAGAAAGAGCTCAGTTCAGTGTACAGAATTTAAGGCTGTTAGATAAAGGCCATTAAGTATGATTACTTGCTAATCCAAAGATCCGTTGCTAGATAAGCTGATCTCAAAATCATTTATAAAGAAGTACTATTATCCAAAGACTCAAACACAACCTGTTATATAGGGTTGCTATCCATTTCAGAAGCTTTAGGTACTCATAATCTCAGTCTGTTCACAGATTTTAGAACTCACTCCTTGATGAAAGTGTATCCATATTTCCCAATTATCAATATTAGATGAGTCAGTGATTCAGTAGCTTAGTGTAAATGCTGAGTTCAGTTTGCAGTAGAAGTGAGTCCTTTTTCTTTGAGGACGAATCTCATTTTACTATTATTGCATCAGATTTTGTTTATATTCTTAGTTGACGGAATTAGTTGGGGATATTTCCCCTCAACTCCATAGTTCAGATAGTTTAGAGGCTTTTCAGATGGATGTTGATGTATTAGAATTCAGTTTTCATTTTGAGTATGTATAGATGTGTTGAACCTTATGGTCAGTTTCCGCATTTATTTCAGATATTATGAACTGTATAGGTATAGATATCCGTAAAGGTTTAGCTTGTGGTCCTTCAGGTCCATAAGCACTATGTGACATCTTGGGATGAGATGTCGGAGTGTTACAGAGGACTCACAAACAATCGAAATGTAGATAGATATGCTCAAAATCACTCACATTGCTGAAACTGACCACCTAAACCTACATTATGAGAAAATGTAGCGCATACATGTATATGTGGATCATTACTTTTGCATTGTACTCAGTATATGGGCGTGACTTCATAAGTAAAATAATATCTCAACATAGTAAAATCATACTATCTAATTGTAGAAAGGACTCACTTTTGTATCTATCAACCGAAAGCTGAAATCTCATAGCTAATGTCATATGTAACGCAATATCTGAATAAAACTGTGAGCCTTTACACTTAGTTTCTAAAAGCTTTAATTTTATTCTTTACTCTTTTCTGTAAATTGTAGAGAAACTCTTTAACAAACGTTCTTTAAGTCTTTACTATTAGTGAGGCTCTTTTAACCGACATATAATATGTGAGCTATCATTTTATCCAACATCTAGTTCTTTTATTGGAAAACCTCATGTTGGAGTGAGGTGTCATACTCTTACTAAGGAGTATAACCTAATTTAAGTGATCAAATTTTTATCTGTCATCTATATAAAAATGGGAATAATCTGATAAATTTGAATCCTACATTGGCTTGTAGTTCTGGGGTATGAGAACATACCCAACTCGATGCTAAATACTACTCCCTTTAATCTGTATGCTCATTTTGTTGGAAATCAACTTTTAAAACTAACATAATGGTTTATACTAAAAACTAACTATATATCTGTTGATTTAAACTGTAATTGAAACTGTAAAATGGAATACGAGTCTAAACTGAGATCAAAAGATCAAATCTTCATCAAAATCTGAAAATAATTAATCATAGGATTCTTAAAGTGTAGTCATTCTTGAAATATCAACATACAATCTAGGGCTTAACAGCTCATGCATTAAAGTCATGTCAAAACTGTAACACCCCGTAAATTTTTTCGTACACTTATCGCGATTATATGGAGTCCTAAAGAATTGCGTATGGGTTAAATTAAGTTTATGGTGTTTGGAAGTGTCCCTTCAATAGTTTTATGTGTAGGTATTGGAATAAGCTTTCCAACGATATAAAGTTTGCCCAAAACAGAGGAGTATTTCATACAAGCGGGCACATTCGAAATTTCAAAACGGTGGCCGGGAAGCCTGTGAACAGTAATTCTGCAGGAAACTTTCTGCAGCTAAGCACTCCAACTTGAGACGATCATACCTCCTTGTACAAAAAGAACTATGTGATCTGCTATATATAGACGAAAATATCCGAGATTCTTCTTTCCGATGAAATTGGTTTCATCCAAATCCAACATCTGAGTAAGGAGTTATCCTCGTTTTACTTCAGCCTCTCAAAACAGATTTTTGTGAACAGTAAATTAGCAGGAAAATACTGAGGCCTGCCAGTTTTTTGGACAACTTTGAACGATAATAACTTCCTCAATATAATGAACTGGGCGAGCTACCATATATCAGAAGAAAGATCTTTGAGTATCCTTTCTAATGCAATTAGTTTCATCCAAATCCAACATCTGCGTAAGGAGTTATACGCGTTTTACTTCAGACTCTCAAAATAGATTTTTAGGGTCAACTTCAAACGATCATAACTCCTTGTACAGGACGAACTGGGTGGCCTAAATTATATGAAATGAAAGACCTTTTAATTATATTTACAATGATACCAATTTCACCCAAATCTGATATCGGAGCAAAGAGTTATGTTCGATTTACTTCAGCCTGTCAAAACTGTCCACTGGGGACAGATTCGGGATTTATTTCAATTTTTAGGGTACAATGGTCATTTTCTATTTGGACGAAAATTGGTCTTAAAAACCTGCACTTAGCCTTAATTTTATCAGATTTTATCCAAATTTTAGGAAAGGTGAAAACGCTATCCAATTTCAACCTCAAATATTTTGTGATTCAACCGTAGAAAATTCAAATTGGTTCCGTAGTTGTGTTCACCATCTCGGAAGCTTCGAGAAGCACCCCATGGTTATGTAAGGAGGATTCTAAATACAATAGTTCATTGTTAAGGTATGAATATTGTTTATTCTTGATTCTTATCCATGAATAAGTATTTATAAAGGATTATGAGTATTGTCTTGATGATGGAAGATAACTAGAAACATAGTTATGACTGGTTGTGTATAAATTATTAGTAGTAAATTATGGAAGTTGCTGTATTGGATTATAGAGGATGAATTGTGGTGATATATCATTATATTAGTGGTTATGTATGCCTAGTGATCATGTTGGTATTGGATGGTGATTAAGAAGGGAAATAAAGGCTAAGAGTGATGTTGAGGGATATTTCATGAAAATGCATGATATGTGAATGTAATAAGAGTATAAGAGGATGTATGTAGTACTCTTATTGATGAGCTAAAGGATTACTTCCTAGACATTATTTGGTGAAGTTAATACCTAAATGGTAAGGTTTGGTTGCTAATACTAGTTTGCCACAAATGACTTATTGTAGATAAGTGTTCGAAGAGTACGGGAAGTCACTTGTATTGTAGTGGTTATATCAAGGTATGTAAGACATACTCTATCTATTCTTTGGCATGAATAATGACCCATGGCACTCTCAAGTAAGCTTCCAACATTGTCCTACGACACATGACACATAATAACATCATATGATCTTCGACACTACCAATTGAACTTGTTTTCATTTTTAAGATGTCCGGCTAGTCAAAAAAATGTCCATATACTATTGTTGACTCCGAAATGGTTTAATGAGGTATCCATGATTCTCTACTTCATATTCATGATATTGATTACCTATTTACATGTTTTTCTTATTGAGGTATCATGGTTTCAAGTTCCATAAAGTGTGGCCACAAAGTAACCAATCTCAAAGATTAATTGAATTAAGAAATGGAATGTCTGTATTTTAAATTGATAATATGATGTATTGTATTAGTACCACTGATCAGTTGGCCATTGTATTATAAAGATTATATATATATGCTATTCCAGGGGTGGTCCCTGATGTATTATATTAGTACCACTGATCAGTTGGCCATTGTATGACATATGTTATGTATTGATAAGGATTACGGGAAGTAATGATATGAAAGTAATGTGCAGGTATCCCATCAGTTCTTTTAAGTGTGGCCTACTCATACTGTTTATTCAATGGTATCTGGGTTCTGTTGATCTTTTGTATCTCATCTTGATACTTACTGCCTTACATACTCAGTACATATTTCCGTACTGGCGTCCCTCACGGGGGACCTGCATTCATGCCTGCAGGAACACGTACTTCAGGTCGTGCACCTCCGCAGTAAGATCCAGGACATTCTGTTGTTAGTGGTGAGCTCCAGTTGTTTTGGGGCATCCCAAGTCGTCTCTATATGTACTTTTGGTATTTGCATAAAATTCTTTTGTGGACGGGAGTTTGTCCCAACCCCAACTCAGTTGTGTATCTATGTAGAGGCTTTTGTAGACATATTGTACATCCATAGGAGTGTTTGGTTGATAGACGTGATGGCTCTGACGGCCAATTACTGTTCATATATATATTTATGCGTGTCTACTGGGCTGATACAGGTACTGTTTTCTTCTATTTACAACGAAGTGCTGCCCAAATTTCTAATTTTCACAAGTAATGTGAATGTGAAAGTATAGGTTATGAACGGGTTCTCCCGGGCCTCCTCGGCTACAGGTGCCAGACTGCTCCAATGGGATTTGGGGTATGACAAAAACATAATAAGATCCATGCTTGATAATCCATGTACTGATAATTCATCTCAAAATCTAGAAATTTCTGCAATACGCATTAAAATAAAAAATTAGACATGCCAATTCATCATCTAAATCACATTAAATCTCATAATCTCTTAATTAGAAATATTGGGTACGAACCCTAATTTGAAACTCATGAAATTTGATACAATATCAACTTTAAAACTAATTTAGGGCTCAAGTATGAAAGGATTATCCTTGTTGAAAAATCTCATATACCTTAATTGATGCAATTGATGAGAACACTTTGTTTTAAATTCCTATTTGTGCTCTTTAAGATAGATTCTTTTTTATCTTTAATTGGAAACCTTGAATTTTGAGTTTCCTTGGAGAAAGAATGGTGGAATTTGGATTTCTTGGGAATTAAGTTTTGATGATCTAGGGTTTCTTTAAGAGAAATTTAGTAAAATGTGAGCATATAATGATTAGAATAGGATTAATTCATTGTTATTCATGAATTGGGGGCTAAGGAAAACACTAGATTGACCATTAATAAGTTTGGGAATTGAAATCCCAATTTTGGGCCACACCGTGACACACCAATATCGCAGTGGCTTGCCGGAAAAAGAAAAATTTCCATTTTACACCTATAGCGCAACGCGGTGGAAACGCATTGGGCTACTGGAAAGGGGAGGAGTCCCAGTTTGGCCTCTAGTGCGACGTAGTGTAATCGCATTGCTCTACTAGAAAAAGGACAAGTGGTAACTGGAACTTCACCGCAATACGGGTCAATGATGGTGCTTCACTGGAATTAAACAATTGTGATTTTGTCCTTCACTGCGACATGTTGCCTATCGAAATACCCTATTATTTTCACTAAAATCGCCATAACTTGTCAACTGAGTAACAAATTTAGGCAAAATTGGTATCGTTGGAAACCAAATTCAATTATCTATAAATTGGTGGGTCTAGAGCAGGAAAATTCTAAATGCACCAATAGTTATTCATTTTTGAAGTTGACCTTTGATGTTCTAGGAGTTAAACTGAGCTAGGAAAAAGTAAAGGGTATTACATATATCCTCTGGCCTTGTTGGGTTTCAACATCATCAGAATAGTATCCTCTAAACTTGCTGGATATCAATATTATCACCTTAGTATCCTCCGGCCTTGTTGGGTATCATATAAATCATAATAGTATCCTTAGGCCTTGCCGGGTATCAGTATCAACACAATAGTATTCTTCGACCTTATTGGGTATCAATATCATCACAATTACCATTACCAAATAAGATACAATAAAATACTTATAATAATACACATATCAACATAGAATACCTATCTAGTAAATACTTTCCAACTACTTATTATTATCTAACCAGCACTTATTATTATAAAATAACTACTTCGCTAGTCATCACATAACCTCTAGTTATCAGCCTAAACTTTATTCTTCACATAAATTTTATTATCAAGATAATAACTAACCTCTATTTATTTAATTATCAACATCTATTATCTAGTCAAGGTTCATCATTAGACCAAAACAATAATTTACCCACCATTCGTTATGTTCAAGTAATCATTCTATATCTGTTAATCATTACTCGACCCACATTACTACTTGTCACCTAACCATATTTCAACTAAGCAAGATTCATTAACTAATAGATTAGATCCTAGGCATCAAGTGCTATAGTCCCATTATACACAACTAGTTACGACATAGCTTAACCTTCTAACAAGAAGATCATCTATAAGATCACAATTCAGCTAAAATCACATCATTTATTATGGTAAATAATCATGAATGTATCAAATCTATGCATGCCATCACCAGTATTTAATCTGTGGAATAATAAGCATTGTACTGCATCTACCTTCACCCCATACTAGAGAGATGTTTATAAAAAAATATTCATATTCATAAATATATACATATTCATATTCATAAACTGTAATCACATTATCACATATAATGATAAACACTTCTCTTCTATTGAATAAATATCATAACATGGCCCTTCTCCCATTAATTTATCTGGAATAATGACACTATCATAATAATGGCCTTAGGCCCATACACATATCCAAAAGTATATTAATAATCACATTTATTAGTTGTAGCAGACCTCTAATCATCTCACATATAGGAGGCACTCATATAGGAGGTATAATATCAATGCGACTATAATCATCTCTCACACAAGAGGCATCTCATATCTAGAAAAAATGATATATTTAGACATGTAATTGTCTAAAGGATATCTTATATCAATAGGTCATGCATCTTGACTACAAGGAATATCACTTCTCTAGGAAAACTTATATATCCAAGAGGAACATGTCTCTATAGGTCCAACAATCAAGACTAAAAGAAATCACGATCATGAAAACTTGTACTCTAATCCAAAGTTAGATAAGCTTTTAGATCCCTCCCCAAAATCCTAAGATAGCATATGGTTTAGAATTAGAAGCATGAACCCAAAAATTAAGTGGTAGTAGATTTGGAATGCTATTATTTGGATTGAGAAGGTTTTGTATAAATTAAACTAGTTGTATGAAGGGTTAATTAGTAGGCTTGAAATAGTGTATACAAGAATTTAAGTTTGTTGAGACAAAAGTATATTTTGTTAATATTGGGTATATTGGTGTAATGGTAATTCTCATGGTTTAGGTGTAAGTTAGTAGGCTATGAAGGAAGTTAGTAGGGTTCAATGAAAATTTGGGGATTTCCATGTTATGTGTTAGAATCTATGTTTGAATGTTTGAAAATTAAGCTAACAGAAAATATAAAAGTTGAAGCTCTAGATGATGTTAACTCAAAGTAAAGTGAATGCAGTTTAGTTTAAAGATTTCAAAGGGATACACATTTTTATAATAATGGCTTAAAGATAAGGGGAGATAATAGAACAAGTAACTAAGTCAAACTCTTAGATTCTATTACTGATGCTAGAGTATTATAGAACGTCAATAAGGGAGGATGATTCCAAAGCCATTCTTATTTCTGTATTATATTTCAGTCATCAGAATATCTACTCATGCCTTACATGTCAACCCCATTATCGTAGTTCATGTTCATTCATATAATAGAGAATCATGCACTCTTCAAGTTCCTAGTAAGAGGAGTTCCATTTCATTTACTAGTACGAATCAAGTTCCATGAATTTATGAACTCCAAACAAAGGTTAGGCCGCTCCTGACTCATGTACTAATGTTTTATAGTAAGTTTGGTTCCAGTACTCATACTACACTCCTAATGACCAGCGAAATTCAGAGAATGTCATGTATAACCTCAATTTAGGTCTCTTTTATGAATCCATTTTATTGATACTCTATTCCTAAGGCTTTAGTCAAGTGTCACATTATGCATAGTATTATTTTATATTTCAGGTCCGCATGTTCTATGTTTTAGTAAGCTTTATTTACGTCAAGGTAGTGATGATGAATAATTTTTTAGATGGGAGAGAGTAAATGTTTCTTGTAGATGAAAGGTTGTTGTATGCTTGTTTGATCTAAGGTTTTAAGTATGAAGTAAGATTGAGGCAAAGTTTTGATATATGCCATGGTTATTTGAAATTTTTGTGTGATTTTCTTAAGTATAATGCATGGAAGTTTTTAATGATAGAGGTTTGAAGGATATGAGAAGATTTTTTTTGGGTATTTGTGTAGGATTTCATATGTAGTTAGGGAGATAGGCTTGAATGTCATGTTAGTGTATAAGTGGATGAATGCTTTGCTCGTTAGTGAATTCCTAGTAAGAGGTTGATTATAGTTGTTAAAGTGGTAATAAGAATCATTCTTGAGATAAGAAGCTGTGAAAATGTAAACTGTATTAAATTCATGATTCATACTAGTATTACAGTGTTATGTGTGCATTTTGTAGATTAGGGTAGACTTGAACATAGTCAGAGAATTCAGTTTAGCTGAAACTTCTGTAACTAGAGTTACCAGTGCCCATGTGAGTATTTTTAGCGGCCTTAAGTGAAGTGTGGTATTGAAGTGGAAAGTGTAGTTGAGTATAAGCATTCAGTATAATTCAGTCAGTATAGCCTGCAATCCAGTTTAGCAGTCAGACAAAAAAGTTCCTATGCTTTTATTCATTAACGACCATGAAAATTGTAAATTTAGTTCAGTTCATGCATCTGGCATCAGATTCAAATTCCAAATATTCAGTCATAATACAGTTTGTAAGTGTCTTGTGCATCATCTTAGTTTTTCCTAAGTATCTCAGCCAAGTCAGTATCATTCGGGGGATGAAGTAGCCCATAGGGAAAATGTATTCTAATACTCTGAGTATGCATGTCTTAAACCCTTGATCTTCGTATCACGAAACCATATCCAGCCTGAGGAAAGGGTTACTCATATGTTGACTTTCTCATTTTTATCTCAGCCTTATAACCATTCACATGTCAATTTATGCATTCAAGAAACCAACCCAGTCATGATATTCAGTTCATGTATCATGTTTTAGAATTAGTTAGGCAACTATGTTCCAAGTCATGCATGTTTAGTATATGACCTAAGTTACCTTAGTATAGTACTCTCACTCTTACCGATCTAATTTGAAGATGAATATTCCCAGGGGGGAGAGATTGTAATACCCCATACTTTTCTTAGTTCAGTTCAGCTCCTAGTGCTTGCATAAAAGGCTAAAAACTTGAAAATTTAGCTATGTGTTGAGGAATTAGCCATTTTAAGACCTTCTAACTTCAAGGAATTTTAAGTTGACCTTCTGGACTCCGAGATGATAATTTTTGGGTTTATTCATGTTCAAGGGTGTAAAGAGCATGTCTCGAGTATGTTTTGGGATTTTTTGATAATGATTGGGTCACGTTTGTATTTCAATTCTAGTAGCTCAACTAGATTCCACCGCGTCATGATTGGGATGGCAATGACACACTCACTACATCACGATTAATGTGTATTTATCATATTTGTGATTCTTTATTTAAATTCATGTGTCATGATCTTTATTCAAGTGTGTGAAGTGCTTATTATGTGAAGAATGTTCATAGAAATCACTTAGATCCAATTTGAGCTAAGAACCTTAGATTCTCCCAAAGTTTGGTGTTTGATTCTACAAGGGTTGACTTTGAAAATCTAAAATTTTTGATGTATGTCAACTTTTTCAGCTCGACCCACCAAATTTTAGATAATTGTGTCAGCTTTCCAACTATACCAATTTTTCCTTAATCTATTACTCGCGAAGAAAGTTATGATCATTTTCATTAGAACTAGTAAGCCACCACAATTATACCGTGTTGTGGTGACACTTCAAAATGCAATCCGGGTTATGAATTTTTTGTTCAATTAGTGAGGGACCCAAGTCCTAAAAACACAATATAAGATGTCGGTTTAACCATTATTTTACCATTCTCCTTCACCTTTCACTCCAAGAAACCATAATCTAATCCCAATAACATCAAATTCAATCTTCTTCTTAAATAACAATCAAGAATCAAGTTTGCCAATTCAAGAAAGCTTTCAAGATTTTGTTTTTTCTTCAAGATTTAAAGTTTTAAGGTATGTGGGAATTCATCCATGGGTCCCCTTTCACCTATGGAGCCCAAAACCTCTTTCTTTCTTTTAATGAGTGAAATTTTTGTCATTATGATATTTTTTATTCTCAAGAAGATTTCATTTCATGTTTCCATGGTGATTTAAATTAAATTCTGCCCAAGTATGATCCCATGCAAGATTTTGAATTCCTTATGCTATCAATTTGAGTTTCCCATTCTTTATTCAAAAGAATTTTATGATAGATCCTAAATCCATGATTTTTTAGCAGCATTCCCATGTTTTGAATTCATGTTTTCCACATGTTTGATGAAATTCCCATATCATGTTCAATCAATTTCAAGACGAATCCCCAAGTTATGAATTTTTCCATGTAACTCAATTATTCACTTATGTTTAAAACAATCTTAGCTTCAAGCTATGATCTTTACATATTTTGATTAAAGTCCTATGTCCTATTTCAAGTGAATTTTATGTAAATTCCTTAATTCATGATCTTAGCTATGTAATCAAGCTATGTTCCCATGTTTAAGATATTTCCATTTTCAAGATCATGATCCCCATGTGTTTGATTAACTACCCCATGTTAAAGTATTAATTTCATGTGTTTGATGAAATGCCTAAGTCATGACTTTCTTTAAATAATTCTTACTTATTATAGTTTCAAATGATCTCATGTGTTCTTGTTGTTAATGTCATCGAGTCCTGGGGGTTATGAATGCCCGAAAATTTGATGTTTACTTAGTCCTAGTACTATTAAAATAGTTTTCTGGAACATATGAGTATTATCAATTTCGTCAGTTATCCTATCAGTCATGTTTAGATCATTTCAGTATTGCGAGTTAGTTCAATTGGGAGTACGATTTAGCACCGAGCGAACCAAGGGATGGGGGATCACCTTCCAGTTGAGGGTGTGACCTTTAGTAGCAGTCTTTGCATTCAAGAACTACATCGCTAATGTAGGTTAGAGATATTAACTTTCCTGTTAAGGGTTGACATATATCTCACAAGAGCACCTGCCAATAAAGGGTAACTCTTTAGTCCTTTGAGACTTTATTTCAGTGGATCCACGCAACCAGTGTTACTACCCGTGTCATGGTACTGACATCTTTCTAACTGGGTCATAGGTTGGAGCCTAATTATCTACTAATTGGGGAATGTCGGTTAGATGATAGCTCTCATAGTCTTAGTATAGTATTCAACATCTTTTTAGTTCAGGTTTTCTTGACTAAATGTATAGACTTTAAGATATTCAGTTTAATAGTTTTTATTCTTTCAGATTATGAATTATCTCAGTACCATAAAAGATATACACTTAGTCTCGTATTCCCAAATATTATAGTTTCCACGTATTCATGCTCAGTTATCTTATGTTGTTTTAATAGTCCTTACCTCGTAAGCATTGTATTGCACAGTTTCAGCCCAGTTATTTAGACTAAGTATAGTTCAACCTTACATGAACAATATTTCACTATCAATCATTCAGTTAATAAGATAAGCTAAAAATATGTTATGTTTGGTTTTGCATTTTTATGTATTCATGCTCCGTATGATTCTATATTCAGATTCTCCAGTTATGTCAGTCTTCATCACGTAGTTTAAGACTCAGTATTCATATAGTATCCATGTTTTATGGTATCCCAGCTTCAGTTCTACATATTCTACAAAAGTAAAGATTTTTAAGAAACTTAGTGTAGTGATTCGAAATCTTACCAGATTATGTTGCTTACTCATATTTTAAGATGTTTTTTCAGCTTTTAGTTTTGTTCATGTTATTGGTGAGTGTACATATACCTATCATGTATGTTTTAAGATTCCATACAAAATTAGTTTTACTTAGTGCATTCAACACTGCTTACTCAGTACATTCCAAAAGTACTGATCCACATATACATCTATGTGGCTATATTATTTCATAATGTATGTACCATTTATAGCCCACATATCATGATCAGGTAGTTGCAGTTTCTATCCAGCAGGTGATGATTTCTCTTATTTCTGGAACTCCAGACAATTTTAGTTCGTATTCAGTTTATTTATTTTCCATATGTATTGATTAGCAGTAGTTGGAGGCATGACCCAACTACCTATAGTCATATAGTAGAGCCTTCATAGATGTCAGTTTGAGTAAGTCATGTAACTTGAGTTCTTTCTCAGTTTTGTTAGATTGTAAGCTTTATCAGTATTGTATTTGTCAAGATTATTCCACGATTATGTTTATGCACAACAATTTTAGTTATTTTATACGTATTAATCTAGTTGCTCAGTAGTATGCCATTTGATGGGTTAGTTTGGGATCACTTGTGGTTCCAAGTACCAGGTGATGACTAAGGGTAGTATCAGGTCATTACATTAATTATCAGTTTAAGTCCATCAAGAAAGTGTTGCGTTGTTGCAAAAGTCGACTTCAAAACATTTATACCTTGGAAAAAGCACCAACATAAACATAAGAATGGTTAGGTTGGCTCTGGATGGGTTCAAGTACGAGGGTATAAAATTGTTTACTTTAGTGTTCACTGAATGGATTCCCTCAAGAGACAATTTCACTCCTCCAATGATGGTCTATCTATTTCCATCATGAACTCTTATTTCTCCTTCTTAAAAAATGTTGAAAAATCATATGACACCTTGTGACATAACATGCGTAATACTCTGACCTAGTTTCTCAAGAAGCAATAAACAATGATGATTTTCCTCAAAAGGGAGTCATGTTCCTCGTGTTGATGGATTGTAAAATGATTTGTTACATACTATTTGCTACACTATTTTTCTCTATCTAGTTAATAGATTATATTGTTGTTGCTAGTCTACTATTTTGTTTTGTATTTTTTTTATTATACCAAAAGAGGGAGAAAGAAAGAAATATTAGGAAATCAGGAAGCGCCTACATGTCAGGAGAGCAAGTCGACTGATGTCAAATATAAGTCAACTACTACTAAAGAAATATGCATAAGTCAGGAGGAGCAAGATGATAGACAGGGAAGTCAACTGATGTTTACACTGGTTTGTCATTTTCAAAGGAGGAGATTATTATCCTCCTAAGTTTACATTTTTATACTGACAAACTAATGTTTACTGGATATTGAAGACTACTAATAATGGAAGGATGAAGGAAGAAAGTAAGGAAGTCAGCTCCAGGAGTAAAAGTACATCAAATCATGATCTGGGACATCCAAGAAAATAAATCAAAAAAAAAAAAGAATCTCAATCCCAAAATTGTGGCATATCAGATCAATCACAACAAAGTAAAAGGAAGAAAAGATCACAAACAAACGTGGAAAAGAATCAATCACTACTTGACCAAAAGGAAGAAAAAATCATAAATATATCTGATATGGACATGAGTAAAATCCATATATTGACATATCCTATATGCACATATCACACGACTACCTTCCTCAATCAAGGAGCTAATTCAAATCCATGATTAAGAAAAAATATCTTCGGTTTTCTCATGAAGAGTAGAAGCCGAAGAGTAAAAAAGAAGAATACTTAAGATAGACAAGGGTTATGCAACTTCGAAGAATAATCTCATAGTATCTCAATCTTAGTCTCATGAAGCTATGTAACTCTTAGTTTAGAATTATTATATAAAGAGTAGGATCAAGTCATCTTTGTAACACAAACTGAAATTGTCGTACATGATCTAAAGAGTAAAATAAGTCTTCATAAATTATTTTCCATCATTGTACTCGAGGCCAACATTAAATCATCTAAGAAAATAGTAAAACCAAAGAGGACTGGTAGTAGGAACCACTAAGGTTTTCCAAACTAAGATAAATCTCGGTGTATTTTATTTAATTTTATTATTTATTTACTTGATTATTTCGAACCTAGTCTATTGTATAAAGTGTAGTGATTTGTGGGAGAGTCGACTCACAAAATTTTTTTGATTCACCCACTCTTTAATTTTAATAGAAGGCTAAGGTTTCATCTAGAAGATCAATTTGGGTCTTGTACTGATGATTTCTCTGTATTATATTTGTAATCTATGGCATGTTAATCCTCCATCATTGTTAGTACCAACTAAAGGCATATTTTATGAATTGTTTTCAATGCATAATTATTTTATGATTTTGGGTTTTCAAATATAAGTTGGCAATTTGGGTTATAAAAGCTTGGTTATGGCTTTCTCATGTTTTAACTATGGATTTACATATTTTAATGGTGGTTTAGACGTTTGGTTGCATGAGAATGGTTAATTGGTACTAGGTTTTGGTTTCGGAAACACTATGCCCCCAACATTTTGATAAAATTCCTATTACAAGGCTTTTACTATATTATTGGACTTTTTACGAAACTATTGCATAGTATAACTTGGTAATGGAACTTTAAATAGCACAAATGGTTTAAATTCTGTGAAATGGTTAAATGGGAAGGTCTTGGTGGTTATGGTTTATTTAATTGAAAACCATGAGAGGTACAATGTAATATCCTGATCGTTCCTTAAGTCTAAATCAATTTTTTGAGTTTATGAAAATGAGTTCCAAAGTAAATGATGATTGAACCATGAAGAATTTCCCTAATTTCAAACTTTTGTCTTGTAAAGCATTGAATAAGCTTTCCATTGATACCAAGTTCTCCCAAATATGAAACTCTGGTGAAGAGTTAGAGTCATTTTAGTGAGACAGTGTGCCACTTAGCACTTTAGTGTGTCGTAGAGCCAGCCAAAATGGAAATTGTCATTTTCTAGTGAGCCTTCGTGATATCGACGCATCGTGCCAAGGCTTAATATTAGGATTGTCAAATTCCAGTGAACACATGCAATTCCACCGCGTCATGGTGCCCTTCCAGGTCACAACCAAGGTGACAATGCAATTTCACCGCGTCGCACCACTAAGCAGTTTCCCAATTTTCCAAATCTAGTGAAAGACCGTGATGCTGGCGCTTCGCGCTAGAGATAAAAATTGGGCTGCATTTATAGAATTCTCTCAGGGGTATTTTTGTTTTTTCCACTCGTTCTTAGCTTCTATTTATATATCCAAGTAGCGAAGAGAAATTCATTTCTCTCCAATTTCTTTCCAAGAACATTCAAGAAGCTAGGGATTTCTCTCAACCCAAAAATCTAATCTTCTCCAAGAAAATACAAGAACCTTCCATAAATACCTTCAAACGGTTCAAGATTTAATATATCTAAGTCAAGGTATAAAGAAATTTAGCTCAAAAGTGCGAGAATGAAGTTCCAATCAAGTTTCTTCATCACAAAATTCATAATCAAGTTATGTGGGGCCTAAACAAGAATATCCTTTCATTGTCGTGCCCAAAGAATTAATTTTTACTATTGGAATTTTTATGATCTTTGCGAGTGGGTTTACACCCAAATTTCTTTATTGATGATTTATGAGATTTGAGTTAAACAAGTTTGATATTTATGTTTATTTTACCATCACATTTCTTAAATAGAGAATTTATGCCATGAGTTGTATATTGTCATTTTATATTGATGATTTCTAAGCGATTTAAGACAAGTGTCATGAGTTATGCTTTTTCCACGATAAGTTTGAGTATTGAATATATTTATCGACATTGAGCTTGATAGTCAAAAATAATTCCTATGATATTTTATCATAGCTTTTGATACTTGATACGATTTGATAAGCAAGTGTACTTGATGTTGGGAAAAACTATTTTAGTTTTAGTCGAGTTAGGAATCCACAAGTTTTATATGATTTACAGATGAGATATATTTATTATTTGGTCTTTATGATAGACCCTTCAGTTGATTAAGGTGGATTTCCTAATGCATTCCGAGCTGATTTTGGGATGAGTATTTAGCACCGAGCGGGAAGTGTGGGTTCAGCACATGCTACTTCCCTAGAACTACATGCCACCATAGGATTGAGATTTGAGGGCCTAAGTGCTGAGTTTGTGATCACAGAGATGAGTCTAAGGTTATACTCCCTATCAAGAGTATAATGCTCCCGCCAATGTAGGGTTCCTTCCTTAACATGGCAAAACGTTGGACTCCATGAGGCTCACATAGTTCATGTTTGTTATAAGAAACTCCCGAGTTCATAATAGTCTATGTTTCTTGAGTTACCAAGTCATTCTAAGGCATGAGTCAAAGAGTTTGAGTTGAGTCCAATGATTTATGTGATTTATGAGGCATGTGTTACTTTTGATGATTTATGAGAAACTATATTACAGTTTAATTCAAGCGAAGAGAGTCATTATTCTCAGCATGCATGATTTTATTTTACACTTATCATTTTTTTTAAAAATATTGGAAACACCCCCACGTACTCAGTACATTCCCAAAGTGCTGACCCATATATATATGTCTATGTGATACATTATCTCATAATGTAGGTACAAGTGGTAGCGCACATACCATATTCACTCAGTTTGCAGGTTCCAGTCAACAGGAGATGAGTCCTTTTGATTCTAGGGCTTGAGTTAGTTTTATAGATTGAGAAGTATTGTATTGTCTTATATTAGTCGTATTGAACTTGGATAGTTGGGAGTCATAACTCGGATATCTAATGTCAGTACCAGTAGAGGTTGCATAGATAGTCATTATAAGTTGATGTATTCAGTTTCAGTTTTATTTTGTAAAGGTAGAGTTGTAATCTCGTAAAGTTCATAATTGTATTGATCAAGTTCAGAGAAGTGCTATGTTTTCACTGATTTTATATAGATTTATGCATTTTATTCAATCGCTTATGAGTTATGCCACCAGGACGGTTAACTTGGAGTCACTTGTTCCCCTAAACACCATGTGATGTCTCGAGACCCAAATTTGGGTCATTACAAACTTGGTATCAGAGCACAGAGTTCAAGTGTCCTAGCGTGTCTGTAAAGCGTTGTCTAGTAGAGACTTATGGAATGGTACAGAGATGTCTATAGTTTTCTTTAAGAGTTTACAAGGCATTTAGGTAAGTTTTCCATTCTTTCAAGTCTTAGATCGTGCAATAGAAAGGTTCTTTAAGAAACTTATATAGATTCTCATCTTACTATATTCAGGGCATCTCTACCTTATTTTCAAGGTATTAAAGAAAGTGAAGATCAACTCTTTGTAGATAGTACTTTCTTAAACAATCTTCATAGATAGTTATGGAGTTGTAAATAAGCTATAAAGTATCCTATTAGTGCCTTATCATGCTTTGCTTATAAATCGTGCAATAAGCCCAAGTCAGTTGCGCTTCCAGATTCCTTCTCGGAATCTATAACAATAATCTATTCTTTTTTTTATGTGCTATTGTTGAGGTAACATGATTAGCAAGTTCCAATTTCCTCTCTTTGATAATGCTCTCATACTTACTTGTGCGGAGTTTCAGAAGTTTCACAAAGTGGCTTGAGCAAAGCGTTCCGGCGTGTTATAAGTTCCCCTAAGCTTAATGTTATGTCCTCACCCTTATAAGTCGTTTATCTAAGATAGAGTGAGATGTGTATTCTTATATCATCAAAGATAATATGTCAAGTTTCTACCTCTCATAATGTTGTCATTATTATGCTATTGAAACTGAAAGTCTAGTGAAGCCGTATGGGGGCCTTTCGATTCACTAGCAGAATTGCTTTGTTATCCACCTCAAATTCTTTTTTAAAAATGCAAAATCAAAGACTAGTGAAGCCGGGTGAGGCCTATTTTGATTTAGTGGCAACTCGTTGTTCATCATGTTTCCTCGTGCTGGTTGAAACTGAGTTTTGAAATATAGTGGCAAGAAGGGTGGTAAGTGTGATTTATTAAAAGTATGTATAGCCAAGCCTTTTTATATGTGATCGAGTTAGTGATGAAGTTATATGCTCTTATATGTCAGCTCGTGGAAGAAAGAGATGGAGTTACTCATTAAGGTACATAACAGTTTTCTTGAAGTATAAAGAGAGTTGTTGATGGTGTGTGTTGCACAAGACAAGTATTGGTTATGGATGAAGATACTTAGTGGATGAGTGTTGTTAACTTAGGTGCTCCTAATATTGTAAGAGAAAGTTAAGTTGAGGCTTAGAGAGCTATGAACTAAGTTAAGTTATGAATGGAGGATAGATAGTAATATTGGGTAGAACAAGGACATGTTGATGAATTGTAAATGAGATAGGCCATATGATTATGACCAATTATTGTAGTTATTAGTTTTAAGTAGGCTAGTGTTTATTGATGTTTTATTTTATAGTTTCCAACTGAAAATTTTGTATGTAAGGTGGAGTTGTAAGGTATGTTGAGGTCTAGGCATTAAGCTTGAATGATTGGTCGCCATGAAGGTGGTTGTGACGATTTATTATTTAATGGCAGCAGTTATAGGAAAGTGACCTAATATGCTTAAATAGTGTATGCAAGAGCTTAAGTTTGGTTGATTTGTAGTCAAAGTTTGAGATTATATCTATGATAAGGAAGTTTACCTAGGGTGCTATGGGTCTGCATTATTTTCGAGGATCATTGCATGTGGTGTAGATAGTGGCATGATGTTAGGTGTATTTACACGCCTAAAGCTCCTTAATTTACCCATATTTTAGCTAAGTTTTGAGGACAAAATATATAATTCATGCACTTTTAGTCCTTTTTCCTGTAAGTGAGCTAACCAACGTTATTAGCAAGTTTTCAGGTATAAATGATAAAGATTTCAGTATTTTATGGATAACTTGATGCCAAAGGAAGCTTCACAAAAGAAGGAAAGCAGCATTTGGACGCCTATGGACTGAAAGTGACGCATGGAAGACTTGTCCCTGGCAAAAACAGCATTTCCAAAGACTTGGGGATCAGCAGTAACTTAGTTGGATTAGGATAAGGATGCAGTATCCTAGTAGGATTAGGATAAGTACGCAGTAGCCTAGTAGGAATAGGATATGGGTGTTATAAAAACCCTATGATGATGAACTTTTCAGCAAGCATTATTACAATTAAAAACAATTCTCTTTCAATTAATTCTTCTTCCCTTCTCTTCATCTATTCGACTTTTAATTTTTATAACAAGAGAAACGTTATTTTGCAAGGAATTCATGCCACAAGCCCTACCAAAATATACTTCACATGAGATTTTTATCTTGGTATGCTGATAATGTCTATTGTGATTTCCGTCACACTCATGAAAAGCTAAACTTCTCTGTTAGGGTTATGGAAGCCTTATGAGATACTATCTATTGCTATAAGTTTGTGAATTCATGATACGTATGCTGCTTATATCATTCTTCTCTTCATCTTTATATATATTCTTGTGGTTGCAAACATATAGAATACGCCAGTATAGCATTAACTTGTTCGAAAGAAAAGTTACATGTCTGGAAAAGAGAGAATGTCAAGGAAATAGGGCACCAACCCCTGTTTAAAAGTTAGTGCCGTAACTGGATTAACCTCTTGGAGACTTCGTACCATTAGATACGCTTTAAGCTCGAAAGAGTTAAAGTGAAATAATCTTTGATGGTCGAAAGACGCCTGGATTTACCATAGAATACGAGTCTCTATAAGCGCATGCATGTCTGAATTCTGCATAACTCATAGTGAATAGATACGTATAACTCATAAGGTGGACATAACCCTAACTCTCAATTCTCATTGATTAAAACCTACCAAGTACTACGTTTTACTCTTCTATTTTCTATTTTACTCTACTATTTTGCTTACATCATTTGCACGCACAAAATGCCCCCTTTATTCGCAGGACTTTCATCAAAAGTCTAATAATCGTTGCTTACTTAGTGACCAAGTATTCCCTATGGGATTTGACACCCAACCCAGTTGGGTTCTATATTTGACAATGACCATTACACTCTTATGAGAGTTGTAGTTTGAGCGTTATCAAATTTTGGCACCGTTGCCGGAGAATATGGTTTTCTACTAAGTTTGTGATAATTACTAGACCCTTTGGTCAAAGATTCTCGTACTTTACTTTTAGTTGTTGTTTTTGTTTTCTGCAGGTTTTTGTTCAGTGCATGCCAAATACTCGAAGTTCGTGACAACCATTATTACTCATAAATCCTGAACCAAAACTTATTGGCAGAATGGATGAACAACGTGACATTGAGAGAAGGGCTGCTCAACAGGATCAGGCTAGACTATCTGCTTTGGCCGCTGCCCAAGTACATCAACAGAATATTCTTAAACCTAGGCGGGCAACAAATCCTGACGATGAGGACCTAGGTGATGACGAGCTACTATACCCTAGGCGTGATGCTGAGGTGGCGAAACCTGCAAACAGAAGAGATCGTCAAGCCAGATTGAGGCCTGAATGCCGAACTGTGCAGATTCCTTTTGATGGTGATGATGACGACCTGGACGGAGCTGGTGCCACAGGAGCTATTATTCCTCTGCCCTTGGCACCCGAAGCCTAGTTCAATATCACTAGCACCATGATTCAGTTATTGCAACTCAAGGGATTATTCGGAGAACTTGCAGGTGATGATCCGAATATGCATCTGGTCAACTTTATCTATACATGCAAGTCATTCGACAATCTAGGTGTTGGACAGAATTCAATTCGACTGCGCTTATTCCCATTGTCTCTATCTGGGGAGGCAAATCTATGGTTGAATGGGCTGACTCCTAATTCTATTACAAAATGAGGCAATTGAAAAACGCTTTCCTAGAAAGATTCTTTTCGCCATCCAAAAGAGCACAATTGAGAGATGAAATTTGCAACTTTCAGCGGCTTCCAACTGAAGCCCTCCACGAAACATGGGCGAGATTCAAGAAGAAGCTTATGAGGTGCCCAAACCATCACATGACCAATGTCTACATGATGGAGATACTATACAGATCCTTGAATTCAGTAACTAAACCAGTGGTGGATAATGCGGCAGGAGGGTCATTCATGGACCTTACTTTGATTCAGGCAAGTGATATGCTAGATCGTATGATAAAGCAAAGTAGAGCTTGGCATACCAGGGATTCTGAGGTAGCAAGGTCTACTATATCTATTGGCATGACTGCAGAACAGAGGCGTAGGCAAGAGGAACGTGACCAAGATATGGCTCGCATGAAAACACAGATGGATCTTCTCACCAAGCACTTATTATTAGGGAAAACTGAAAAAGTCAAGGCTTTTGTGTCGCAAGGAAGAGATGAATTTGATTCTGAGAAAGAAGTTAACTACTTGAATAATCAGGGGGGTTTTCGAGGCAATTCCCAAGAAAACCAAGGTCGGAACTATTATGATAACTCTATAAATAAGGTTCGTGATCAAGGTAGTTGGAAGAATAAGTCAGACAGAAGTGGCGTGTATATTCCTCCTAGAAGACGTGACACCACTACATCTGGTTCTGGAAATATGTCCATGGAAGATATGATGGGTAAGATATTGAAAGGAGTGGAGGCAACCAGCACGAGAGTAACTTAGGTAATAAATGATTTGTCCTCACTGAAGCAACTGGTTGACTTGCATTCTCTGCAATAAGACAGCTGGAGCAACAATTGAGTCAAATTTCAGCTACATTAAATCAAAGAAAAGCTGTCACCTTACCTAGCGACACAGATGAAAACCCAAGGAATGATGGAACATGTATGGCTATTACTACCAGGAGTGGTAAGGTGTTAGAAAATCCAGCCAAAGGTAGGCAAGTGGCCGACGATGTAGTAGATGTTACCGAACCAGAGGACGCCAAAGAAGCTGAAGAAGGCGTCAATGACGTCACCCCCCAACGTCCACAGCCCAAAAAGATCACCAATCCAAAGCAAGAGGAAAACAAAGTCGTGGAGAAAACTATTCCCCTTCCACCATCACCTTTTCCTCAAAGATTAAAGAAGAAAGCTGATGATACCAGGTTCAGCAATTTAATGACTATGTTGAAACAGCTGACCATTAATGTTCCATTGGTGGAGGCGCTGGAACAGATGCCTAGGTACGCTAAATTCATGAAGGACCTTTTAACAAAGAAGCAGGCAGTAAGCTATGAGCCGACAGATAATATTCATCATTGCAGTGCAATTGCCACAAGGTCCTCAGTACAGAAGAAGGCAGACCCTGGTGCTTTCACTATTCCTTGCATGGTTGGATCTATGAATTTTGCTAAGGCATTGTGCGATTTGGGAGCAACCATCAATTTGATGCCACTATCCGTCTACAGAAAGTTGGGGTTGGGCGACCCTACACCAACCAATATGCAGCTCGTGATGGCATATAGGTCGGTCAAACGACCTGTTGGTATCTTAAATGATGTGTTGGTGAAGGTTTCCACCTTCATCTTACCTGCAGACTTTGTTATTTTGGATTGTGAGATGGATTTTGAAGTTCCCATAATCTTGGGAAACCCTTTCCTCGGAACTGGAAGTGTGATTATTGACATGAGAGCTAATGAGCTTTTATTTCGGTTGAATGACGAAGTGGTCCCTTTTGATGTATGCAAAGCAGTGAAGCAGCCCGAAGATATTGATGTGTTCTCTGTAACTAAAGTTAATTATAAGGATGACAAAGAATTATCGGTAGAAAAGAAGCTTACTGATGAGTCACTATCTGATGAGATGCTGAATTTTGAGCGGGAGGAGGCTCAAGAACAAGAAGAAACTATGTGTGTTCTAACAGAAATAGGATCCTATTCTCATGTCCCTAACAAGCTGGACATTGATCTTAAGAATCAACCGTCACCAACAGTGAAGACTTCCATTGAAGAGCCACCAGGGCTAGAATCGAAAGAGCTCCCCAGGTATACGTTCTTGGGAAGTGGTAATACACTTCCGGTGAGTGTTGCAGATAATTTAAGTGAACAACACGTAAAGGCTCTCATCTCTGCTCTGAAGAGATACAAGAGAGCTATGGGTTGGACTATTGATGATATAATTGGTATCCCTCCTGGGATATGTATACACAAGGGTCATCTCGAAGAAGATTGCATGCCTACAAGTAAGCCTTATTATCGTCTGAATCCATTCAAAAAATGATCCACCATCTATCTCGATGAAGTCTAAGTAATCGAGATAACTATGTCCTGCCGCGACAATAAATCAAGCGCTTGATGGGAGGCAACCCATCATTTTTAATTGCTTTTGTTATTTTTGTTTTCCTAGGATTTTTTCGAGCCACGACCAAAACCAAAAGCGCTTGATGGGAGGCAACCCATCAATCTAATCGTTTTTGTTGTTTTTGAGTAAGTATAGGTACAAGAGGTGTAAAGGAGGAGATTGGTTTCAAATTTTGATTTGGAAGCGGTTCATGTTGAAGGTGGTAAGTTAGGAATGAAGAAGAAAAGGCTATGGGTTAGGCATTTCCTATGAAAATCTAGGCAATGAACAAGGCAAGGCCTATGTAAATCTAGGCAACGAACATGGCATGGCCTATGCTATGGCCTAAGCTCTCAGAATCTAGAATGTCATAGCATAGGCGCCGCCTATGACCAATAATGCCATAGCATAGGTGCCGCCTACACCAAAGCCTTTGGTCTCAGATTCTACAATGCCATAGCATAGGCGCCGCCTATGCCCAACAATGCCATAGCATAGGCGCCGCCTATGCCAAAGCCTATGTCCAACTAGGCTTTGCAAAAGGCGCCGCCTATGCCAAGCATAGTCAAAGCATTAGGCGCCGCCTATGGTCTCTTTTGGTCTCCAAATCCGATTCCAAATGGGTCAAAACCCAACCCAAGCTTGTCCTATAAAAAGAACCTTAGTCTTAACACAAAATTGCATTGCAACTTCAACCTAGGCGCTGCCTACCTCTCCAAATTCTCTCAAAAATTTTCCTTTTGCTCTTTTAACTTTGCAAGAACATCTTCCAAGGCCATCAACCAAGTAAGTACTTCTTTGTTCTTCTTTTTCATTCCGTAAGTACTACACTACTACACCTATAATTAATTGTTAAATCTTGAAGTAGTGTTGATGATTTGAATGTGGTTGCTTTGTTGTGATACAACTAAGTGAGTGAAAGAATACGTAAGGATACTCTTGAAATGTTTCCAACTTGTATTTAATTTTTCTACACTGTCATACTTTTGCGGAATTGACATGGCCAAGGAAATTGCATAATCTTGTAACTAGAAAGATTACATGATGGAATGAGTTGTTCATCGAGATGAGAATCATGGTTGACTTCAAACATACGATGTTGTGATTATTTCTAAATGCTATAACTTGATTCAATCTCTATGTAGTAGTCTTGCTCAAAAGATACATCAATCCAAACATGAAAGTATTGCCAAGATTTAATGAAATAGAATCAAAAAGGATAGTTTAGATGACAAGAAAAGTATGAATGCACTGATTATGTTGTTGGAACATAACACCTAAACGTATATCGATGAAGTTTGAGTAATAGACATCGTTCACTTCACTAGTTTGTGCCAACAAATTAAGTGTGGGGTTGTGCTACTAATACTTGTTTGTTGATTGTTTCCACCGCGATGAAGCTAACATGACTATTACTTTAATTTCTGGTACAATGTCACCAAAAGCAAGACAAGGAAAAGAAAAAGCAACCACTTCCCAAAAAGGCCAGAAAAGGGGACGAAAAGAGCAAGGAGAATCCTCCTCGCTACAAATACCTCGCCGCATGTTTGGAATCAAATGGGTCCTAGAGGAGCAAGGAAAGGAGTGGTATAGGAACAATAAAGAGAAAAAATATGTTCATGTGGAGTTGATACACAAGGAGAGCCTAGCAAAGAAAGAACCCCGTATGTTGGCCAAGATAATGACGTTACATCTTGATTTCATTTTTTGAGATATGGGAGAGTGCAATCTCAATTTAACACGAGAATTCTATGCCAACTGGTCACCAAAAACTACAGGGAGTGAAGTAAAGATTCGGGGTCAAGTTCTGCAACTAAATGCGGAGTTCTTCAACTCCTTTCTAGGTTTGCCATCTGTTGATCCATCCCCACTCAAGGAGATGTATAACATACCTCCGTACAGGGCCATTAGATACACATTGTGTGGAACAAGATCTATGGTACGATGGAGTAGACACAAGGACACCGGTCGGCACAACACCTTCCTATATGCTTCCTTAAATAGGGAAGCTAGGATATGGTTGCGAATAGTCAACTCTTGCCTGATTCTAGGGACACAGTACACAAAGATAACATGAGATAGATTGTGCTTGGTGTATGCATTGATGATGATTGTCCCTATCAACATTGGGGCAATTATTCGATCTACAATGCATAAGGCTAGCCTGCACAAGAGGTCCCACTTCAGCTTTGGCAATCTGTTGACTGCAATATTGAGGAAGGAGGACATCAAAGAGGAACCTGCTGATCATAAGCTTCCACACAACCCGAGGAAGGTTGACCTCACAAAGGTTAAAGATGTTGAATCCACAAATGGCGTCAACCTTACCACTGCAGAAAGACATGCTCATGACGAAAGCTTCTTCCGCCATTTATATGGCATGATGAGGTTTACCATGGTGAGCGGGGGTTGCGTTCCAATTGCTGCAGAGCTCCAACAGCTGGATGATGACTACCCAATAAATGAGAATGCGAGGGCGATGTGTGGAGTAGGTGTGTACTTTGAGGAACCTCTCGATGACGATGTGCCAACCGAATGCCAGACTACGACATGGAGGAGAATTCAGATGACGACGACTCCTATGATAATTCTGATGAAGGGGGTATGAACCAAGACATAGAGGAGGAGTCCGCTTAATCCAGGTTCTTCTTATTTATTTTCCACTGAGGATAGTGTGTCCCGTCTAAGTGTGGGGTACTGGTATTTGTATGCTATACTTCTTTCTATGCATTTGCTTATTTATGTTTATTTGTTTATTTGTTTTATTTTTTTTTAGTAGTCCAAAAATTTTTTTTAAAATTTTTTTTTTTGTTAAAAACATTGCATAAAATTATTCTGATAGGCAGCATGGTATTGTGACAAGAGTCTGTGATAAAATCATTACTATTGAGACGTTTAGGCTCTAAATGTGACTCATTATATGATAAGAGTGTGGTTCAATTCCTTCATCTGTTGGGTCAAGAGTCTATACTACACCCAATAAAGTCGACCATGTGCCTTGTATGTGTGAGGCAATAGTATATTCTGTGTTTGTGGATGATGCTAGAACTTGCCCGGTGTGTGTGTAAAGCGAAATAAATAGTGTGAGTTTAGGAGATGATTTAGGCATTTCTTTGGCAGCATATTATTGTTTACCTTCTTTTTATCTACCCATGGACATCATCCTAGATAACCCCCTTTAAACCTTAAGCCTATTTTCTTTGATAGCCTCATATGTAAGCCAAATCCATTTTTTTTCAAGACCATAATTTGATCAAATTCCTAAGTACTTTAAAATTGTAAAGTCATGTGACATAATAAGAAGAAATTGGGTGAGAGTAGTGCCTTAAAGTGAATGGGTACTTGAATTCGTTATAAAAAAAGAGTTTCTATCATAGAGGTATGTTATAAAAAGAAAAAAAAAGATAAAAAGATCTTTGTGTTTATCATTGAATAACAAAATAGGTGAAAAGGGGTGGTAGATGAAAGAAAGGTAGAAAGGTTGTTTTTAAATAGAGCGCTAATAGCATAATGTGATGTATCAAAGGGCTTAGGAACATAGTCACTATCTCTGGCCAAAATTGTCCTACCCGTCCCTTAGCCTACATTACAACCTGTAAAAGACCTATTTGATCCTAAGCTTAGCATTCTGATATTAGTAGAGCATTACACTAAGGGCAAGCCTATGGTCATCAGTTGCAACATATGAATTCTTTGTGAGCGTGAGAGCAAGGAAAATCCTATACCCATGTTTTGAAAAAATGAAATACTTGTGAGTAATTATGGGTGATATATTGTGAGACACACATGGTTGATGAGTTTTGGGTAGTTGTGTATGATTTTTTATGCCTTAACTTTTGGATACAAATTAACCATCATCACGAGTCTAGGTTGGAGGTTGAATTATTTCTAGTAGTGATCAGAAAATTACTCTTTGTTAATAATTGTCGTGCCTGTCTTGATGAATATTATGTGTTGTTACTGTGAAACCCTAAGTAGATGTTTATATAGACATGATATTTTGTTCGAGGAAGAACAAAGCTTTAAGTGTGGGGTGCTGATGTTAGGCGTATTTACACGCCTAAAGTGCCTTAATTTACCTATATTTTAGCTAAGTTTTGAGGACAAAATATATAATTCATGCACTTTTAGTCCCTTTTCCTGTAAGTGAGCTAACCAACGTGATTAGCAAGTTTTCAGATAAAAATGATAAAGATTTCAGCATTTTATGGATAACTTGACGCCAAAGGAAGCTTCACGAAAGAAGGAAAGCAGCGTTTGTACGCCTATGGACTGAAAGTGATGCATGGAAGACTTGTCCCGTGCAAAAACAACATTTCCAAAGGCTTGGGGATCAGCACTAAGTTAGTAGGATTAGGATAAGGATGCAGTATCCTAGTAGGATTAAGATAAGTACGCAGTAGCCTAGTAGGAATAGGATATGGGTGTTATTAAAAAACCCTATGATGCTGAACTTTTCAGCAGGCATTATTACAATTAAAAACAATTCTCTTTCAATTTATTCTTCTTCCCTTCTCATCATCTATTTGACTTTTAATTTTAATAACAAGAGAAACTCTATTTTGCAAGGAATTCACGCCACAAGCCCAACCAAAACATACTTCACATGAGATTTTTATCTTGGTATGCTGATAATGTCTATTGTGATTTCCGTCGCACTCATGACTAGCTAAACTACTCTGTTAGGGTTATGGAAGCCTTATGAGATACTATCTATTGCTATGAGTTTGTGAATTCTTGATACATATGCTGCTTATATCATTCTTCTCTTCATCTTAATATAAATTCTTGTGGTTGCAGACATATAGAATACGCCAGTATAGCATTAAATTGTTCGAAAGAAAAGTTACATGTCTGGAAAAGAGAGAATGTAATCGAAATAGGGCACCAACCCCTGTTTAAAAGTTAGTGCCATAACTGGATTAACCTCTTGGAGACTTCGTACCATTAGATACGCTTTAAGCTCAAAATAGTTAAAGTGAAATAATCCTTGATGGTCAAAAAACGTCTGGATTTACCATAGAATACGAGTCTCTATAAGCGCATGCATGTCTGAATTCCGCATAACTCATAGTTAATAGATACGTATAACTCATAAGGTGGACATAACCCTAACTCTCAATTCTCATTCATTAAAACCTACCAAGTACTCTGTTTTACTCTTCTATTTTTTGTTTTACTCTACTATTTTGATTACATCATTTGCACGCACAAAATCCCTCCTTTATTCGCAGAACTTTCATCAAAAGTCTAATAATCGTTGCTTACTTAGTTACCAAGTATTCCCTGTGGAATTCGACACCCACCCCAGTTGGGTTCTATATTTGACAACGACCGTTTACACTCTTACGAGAGCTGTAGTTTGAGCGTTATCATTGCACCATAGAGCTACTAGGTGGAGTAAAGACTAGTTAGGTAATAAATGATATTCTTAATGGCTAAGTTAAGGAGTTTAGATCGAAAATATTGAACCTTTTTATGTGATTTTGATTTTCATTGTTTAGAAATATTAGTTTACAAGTGTGATATTATTAGGCTATGACAGTAGTAGTATGGTCCGTCAAAGGTTGGGAAGTATTCAAGTTGAGCGTTAAAATCTATGATTTGAAATTCTGAAGTTAACTTAATAGAAAAAATGGTTGAAGCATTAGATGCTGTATAATTCGAATATGGGGATGCTCATGCAAATTCAAACTTAGTGAGTGAGCTAGTATCCTATGATCACTACTGAAGGTATAGAGAGATAGGATGTAACTCAGAAGGAGGTGTAAGGAAGTTGTTATGTGTTTTCAGGTGTAGTCATTCAGATTAAATTCTATTTTGCTTGTGTATTTATTATATCTTGGACTCTAAAGTAAAATAATTTCAATTTAGACTAGAATGTATATAGTGGTTTACCTACTCAAAGTTATGGCTTAAGTCTAAGGGGGATATGATCAGATGAGTAACCAAGTTAATCTTTTAGATTTTAGGAGATGTACCAGTAAGTTGTAAGGTAGCGTGAGAAAGAATGATGCTTGACCCATTCTTATTTCTGTATTTTTCAGTTATCCCAATAATTACTCATCCATTACGTGCTTGTTCCATGATCATAACTCATGCATATCATAAAGAATCATGCCCCTTCTTAGTTCCCAAAATGCAGAGCTTCAGATCTTTCAGCAGTTGGAATTACATTTCGTAAGTTGTGAGTGCAAAATTTTTGTCTTGCGGCTCATGACTCATGCACTCAAGCCTTGTGATATGTTCAGTTCAAGTACTCAAGTAATGCTTCTAATGAACAACAAAAAATTCAGATTTATATCCTGCATGTCCTTGGGCCGTATTTCTTTGATAAATTTATGATGTTAAATCCTCTATTCCTCAAGCCTTTGTTGAGTGTCAAGTTATTCATAGCATCTATTAATGTGTCAAATTCTCATGGTCTAATCTTTTTGTTATCTTTGCTTAATCAAGATAGTGGTGGTGAATAGTTGTCTAGATAGGAGAGAGAACATATTTCCTTATCAACGATAGAGGGTGGCATGCTTACTTTGGCTAAGCGGTAATGTGAAGTGAGATTAAGGCTTAGTTTTTAATACATGTCAATGTTAGTCAAAGTTTAATGTGTCAGGATTGGGGAGATTGTTGTATGTTTATTTTTTGTAATTCCATGAGTCTGAAGGAATATTAAAGTGAAGCGTTTGTGTAGGACTTGATTAATTAGTAATATGTCGGGTGTGCTTTATTAAGGTGAATGCATGGGAGTTGTTCTTGATATAAAGTGTGTAGGATATGAAGACGAGACTTTATAAGTCTTTGATTCGAAATGTATGTATGGTAATAAAGATGTGCTCGAAGGTCGTGTTTATGTATGTGCGGATGAATGTATAGCACATTAGTAAATGGGTAGTAGTAGGTGGATTGGAGTTGTCAAAGTGGTAATGAGAATTATTCTTGAAGTGATAAGTTGTACAAAAATATAGATGTGTGGAAGTCCATGATCCAGAATGGTGTCTTGTGGTGAATCCTGTGGTTCTAAGTTACGCTTGAAGATAATGAGAGGGTTTGGTTCGAGGAGATATGAGTAGATCAAAGTATCAGTGCCATGTGAGGATTATAAGTCGTATCGATCAACTATAGTATCGAAAGGGTATAGTATAGTCGAAAGATTGTTTGAGACATGTGGTTACGTTTGTGAGTAAGGAGTTGCATTGCTTGGGGCCTAGTACTTCTATCCCGACTTATTATTTATAAGTTTATGTTCCAAGCTATGGGATTATGACAATTCTATGATCTCTGATTCAGATGTCTTTTTAAGATCTTGCCTAAAGTTCCTCGGTCTTTCATACCGTTAGATTTCCTTAGAAGGGTGTTAAAGAAATCCTCTACTTAAGTATGAGTATCTAGTACGATTCAGTTTGTATAGTCAGCAACCCAGTTTAAAAATTTGGCAGATAGGTTTCTATGGTTTTCCATTTTTCGAACTAGTCTGGTCTTACTACTCGAAGTTTCATATGTACGGTCAACCCGGTAAGTAGTTGCTCACACCCTAGATCTATGATTTCAGTTCAAGTATATGCATCAAGCATCAGCTTCAAATTCGGATATCTAACTATGATTCAGTCTTTAAGCATTCATTCAACGATCCTTATTTTCCAAGTATTCTAGCCTAGACAATGTAATACCCATTATATAATCTTAGTACTTATGCCTACATAAATTATCACTTCGCAGTCTATGAGTATGATTGCACCATGATCACATTAAGTAAATCCTAAACTCTCAGTATGAGCCCACTATTTATTATAAGCAAAAGCCAAATCAGCTCAGACTCAGTTGAGAATTACAACTGTCCTCTATTTTATTATTTTCTAGTCTGGGATCCAGTGGTATAGCTATTCTTATCACAATTTTATACATTCAAAGAAGTACTCCAAAGTTTAGAAAGATATATATTTAGATTAGCAAGTTCATTTAGCTGTGTATCTTCTGTTTTCTCTGTATTCTTGGCCAAACTAGCAACATTTGAGGACGAATGTTTCTAAGAGGGAGATATTGTAATATCCTGATCGTTACTTAAGTCTAAATCCATCTTTTTGAGTATATGGAAATGACTTCCAATGTGTACGATGAATGAACCGTGTAGAATTTACCTAATTTCGACCTTTTATCTGGAAGAGCATTGAATAAGCTTTCCATCGATACCAAATTCTCCAAAATGTGACACTCAGGTGAAGAGTTTGAGTCATTTTAGTAAGACAGTGTGCCACCTAGCACTTTAATGCGTCGCAGAGACAGCCAAAATAACAATTGTTATCTTCCAGTGAGCCTTCGCGTTATTGACGCATCGTGCCAAGGTACAATATTAGGATTGTCAAATTCCAGTGCACCAACGCGATTCCACTACATCACGGTGCCCTTCCAACTTACTACCAAGGTGACAATGCGATTTCACCACATCTCGCCACTGAGCAGTTTCGCAATTGTTCAAATCCAGTGAAGGACCGTGATCCTGGCACGTCGCTCTAGGGCAAAAAATTGGGCTCCAGCTCAAGAATTTGCTCAAGGGTATTTGGGTCTTTATATATATCCAAGAAGAGAAGATAAATTCATTTATCAACAATTTCTTTCCAAGAATATTCAAGAAGCTAGGGTTTTCTCTCAACCCAAAAATCCAATCTTCTCTAAGAAAATTCAAGAACCTTCCATAATTACCTTCAAGTGGTTTAATATTTAAGATTCTAAGTCAAGGCATCAAGAAATTTAGCTTAAAAATGCGAGAAAGAAGTTCAATATTGAAGAAGAATATTGTTTCATACTTGTGCCCAAAAATTGATTATTACTATTGGAGTTATCTGATCCTTGCAAGTGGGTTTACACCCAAATTTCTTTATTGATGAATGATGAGAGTTGAGTTTAATAAGTTTGTTATTTATGGTTATTATACCATCATGTTTCTTAAATGGAGAATTTATGCCATGAGTTTTATATTGTCATTTTGTATTGATGATTTCTAAGCGAATTAAGACAAGTGTCATGAGTTATAATTTTTCCATGAGAAGTTTTAGTATTGAATATATTTATTGATATTGAGCTTGAGAGTCAAAAATGAGTCCTATGACGTTTTCTCAAAGCTTTTGATACTAGATACTATTTGAGTTTGATTCGAGTTAGGAATCCACAAGTTGTATATGATTTACAGATAAGATATATTTATGATTTGGTCTTCATGATAGACCCTTGAGTTGATTAAGGTGGATTTCCTTATGCGTTCTAAGCTAACTCTGGGAAAAGTGTTTAGCACCGAGCGAGAAGTATGGGTTCAACACATCCTACTTCCCCAGAACTACGTGCCACCATAGGATTGAGATTTGAGGGCCAAAATGCCGAGTTTGTGATCACAGAGATGAGTTTAAGGTTATACTCCGTGGCAAGAGTATAACTCTCTCGCCAATGTGGGTTTCCTTCCTTAGGAGGGAAAAATGTTGGACTACATGCGGCTCACATGATTTATGTCGGTTATAAAATATGTCGGTTATAAAAAACTCCTAAGTCCATAAGAGTCTAAGTTTCTTGAGTTACTGAGTTGCTCTAAATCATGAGTCAAAGAGTTTGACTTTAGTCCAATGATTAATGAGATTTAAAAATCATGTGTTATTATTGATGATTTATAAGAAACTATATTACAGTTTAATTCAAACGAAGAGAGTCATTATTCTCAGCATGCATGATTTTATTTTACACTTATGATATTATTTTAAAATGTTGCATACACCCTCACATACTAAGTATATTCCCAAATTACAGTCCTATATATATATATGTCTATGTGCTACATTCTCACATAATGTAGGTACAAGTGGTAGCGCACATACCATATTCACTCAGTTTATAGCTTCCAGTCATCAGGAGATGAGTCCTTTTGATTCAAGGTCTTGAGTGAGTTTTACAGTTTGAGAAGTATTGTAGTTTCTTATTTTAGTCGTATTAACCTTGTATAGTTGGGAGTCATGACCCGAATATCCAAAGGCAGTACTAGTAGAGGTTTCATAGATAGTCAGTAGAGGTTTATGTATTCAATTTCAATTTAATTTTGTAAAGGTAGAGTTGTAATCTCGTAAAGTTCATAATTGTATTGATCAAGTTCAGGGAAGTTTTATGTTTTCATTGATTAGATATAGATTTGAGTGTTTGATTCAGTCCCTAATGAGTTATGCTTGAAGGAGGGTTAGCTTTGGGTCACTTGTTCCCCTAAGTACCGTGTGACGTCTTGGGACCAAATTTTGGGGCACTACAAACTTGCTATCTGAGCATAGAGTTCAAGTGTCCTAGGGTGTATATAAAGTCGTGTCAAGTAGATTCTTGTGGAATGGTACGGAGACATTTGTAATTTTCATCGAGAGGCTACAAGGCATGTAGAAAAGGTCTTCATTCTTTCAAGTCTTAGATCGTGCTATAGAAAGGTTCTTTGAGAAACTTATACAGATTCTCATCTTACTCTATTCAGGCCATCTCTGCCTTATTTTCAAGGTATTAGAGACAGTCAAGCTCAACTCTTTACAGATAGTACATTCTTAAATAGTCTCCACAGATAGTTATGGAGTTGTAAATAAGCTATAAATTATCCTATTAGTGCCTTATCATGCTTTGCTTATAAATCGTGCAATAAGCCCAACTGACTTGGGCTTCCAGGTTCCTTCTCGAAATTCATAATGATAATCTATACTTTTTTAAATACATACTATTCTTGAGGTAACATGATCAGTGAGTTTTAATTTCCTCCCTCTGATAATGCTTTCAAACTTCCAAAAGTTTCATAAAGTGGCTTGAGCGGAGCCTTCCGGCGTATCATAAGTTCCCACAAGCTTATTGTTATGTCCTCACCCTTACAAGTCATTCAGTTAGGATAGAGTGAAATGTGTATTCTTAAATCATCGAGTATTGTATGTCAAGTTTCTACCTCTTGTAATCTTGTCATCATTATATTGTTGAAACTTAAATTCTAGTGAAGCTATGTGGGGGCCTTTCAATTCACTAGCATAATTGCTTTGTTATCTACCATAAATTCTTTTTCAAAATACAAAATTAAAGACTAGTGAAGCCGGGTGAGGCCTAATTTAATTCACTATCGACTCGTTGTTTATCTTGTTTCCTCATACTGGTTGGAACTGAGTTTAGAGGTGTAGTTGCAAAATGGGTGGTAAGTGTGATTTATTAAAATTATGTATAGAGAAGCCGTTTTGCTTGTGATCTAGTTAGTCATGAAGTGATATGCCCTTGTTCGTCAGCTTGTGGAAGAAAAAGAAGGAGTTACTGATTAAGGTAAATAACAGTTTGCTTGAAGTATAAAGAGAGTTGTTGGCGGTGTGTGTTGAATAAGAAAAGTATAGGTTATGGATGAAGATACTTAGTGTGTTAATGTTGTTAACTTAGGTGCTCCTGAGATTGCAGGAGGAAGTTATGTTGAGTCTTAAAGAGCTATGACCTAAGTTAAGTTGTGTATGAAGAATAGATAGTAATGATGGGTAGAAGAAGGACGTGTTGATTGATTGTAAATGAGATAGGACATATGATTATGACCAATTATTGTAGTTATGAGTTTTAAGTAGGCTAGTGTTTATTGTTGTTTTATTTTATAGTTTCCAAGTGTAAATTTTGTGTGTGAGGTGGAGTTGTAAGTTGTGTTGAGCGCTAGGAATTAAGGTTGAATGATTGGTGGCTATGAAGGTGGATGTGATGATTTCTTGTTTAATGGCACCAGTTATAGGGAAGTGGCCTAATATGCGTAAACAGTGTATGCAAGAGCTTAAGTTTGATTGATTTGTAGTCAAAGTTTGAGTTTGTATCTATGATAAGGAAGTTTGCCGAAGGTGCTATAGGGCTGCATTAGTTTCAAGGATCATTGCATGTGGTGTAGATAGTGGCACCATGGAGCTACTGGGTGGAGTAAATACTAGTCAGGTAATGAATGATATTCTTGATGGCTATGTTAAGGAGTTTAGATTGAAAATGTTGAGCCTTTTTGTGTGATTTTTGATTCTCATTGTTTAGAAATATAAGTTTACAAGTGTGATATTAGTAGGCTATGACAGTAGCAGTATGGTCCGTCAAAGGTTGAGAATTATTCAAGATAACCATTAGAATCTAAGATTTGAAATTTTGAAGTTGAGTTAATAGAAAAAATGGTTAAAGCGTTAGATGGTGTATACTCCGACTATGGGGATGCTCATGCAAATTCGACGTTAGTAGGCATGCAAGTATCAAATGCTGACTACTAGAGGTATAGAGGGATAGGGTGTAACTCAGACGATAGTGTAAGGAAGTGAGATAGTGTTTTCAAGTGTAGTCATTCAGATTAAATTCTATTGTTCTTGTGTATTGATTATATCTCGGACTCTAGAGTAAAATGATTTTAGTTTAGAATAGCGTGTATATAGTGGTTTACCTACTCAAAGTGATGGCTTAAGTCTAACGGGGAGATGATAGGACGAGTAACAAAGTTAAGCTTTTAGATTTTAGGAGATGTACGAGTAAGTTGGAAGGTAGCGGTGAGAAAGAATGATGCTCGACCCATTTTTATTTTGGTATTTTTCAGTTATCCTTATAATTACTCGTGCTTTACGTTTCAGTTCTACGATCATAACTCTTGCATATCATAAAGATTCATGCCCTCTCTTATTTCCCAAAATGCGAAGCTTCAGATCTATCAGTTGTTGGAATAACATTTGGTAAGTTGCAAGTTCCAAATTTAGGTCATACGGCTCATGACTCATGTACTTCAAGCCTTGTGGTATGTTCTGTTCAAGTACTCAAGTAATGCTTCTAATGATCAACAAAAAAATCAGATTTTTATCGTGAATGTCTTCGGACCATATTTTAAAGATAAGTTTATGATGTTAAATCTTCTACTCCTCAAGCGTCAGTTGAGTCTTAAGTTATTCATAGAATCTATTCATGTATCAAATTCTCATTCTCTAATCTTTTAGTTATCTTTCCTTAATCAAGAGAGCGGTGGTAAATAGTTGTCTAGATCGGAGAAAGAAGATATTTCCTTATCCCCGATAGAGAGTGGCATACTTACTTTGGCTAGCGGTAATGTGAAGTGACATTAAGGCTATGTTTTTAACACATGTCACGGTTAGTCAAAGTTTAATGTGTTATGATTGGGAAGATTATTGTATTTTTATTTTGTGTAATTCCATGACTCTGAAGGAATATTGAGGTGAAGAGTTTGCGTAGGATATAATTAATTAGGAATATGTCGGGTATGCTTGCTTAAGGTGAGTGCATGTAAGTTGTTCTTGATAAGAAGTGTGTAAGATATGAAGAAGAGGGATCATAAGTATTTAATTAGGAATGCATATATGGTTATGAAGATGGGCTCGAAGGTAGTATTTGTGTACGTGCGGATGAATGCATTGCACGTTAGTTAATGGCTAGTACTAGGTGTATTGGAGTTTTTGAAGTGGTAATTATTCTTGAACTGAGAAGTTGTAAAAAAAATGTAGATGTGTGTAAGTCCATGATCCAGAATGGTGCCATGTTGTGAATCTTGTGCTTCAAAGATAGGCATGAAGACAATGAGAGGTTTTGGTTTGAGGAGATATGAGTAGATGGAAGTATCAGTGCCATGTGAGGATTATAAGTCATATCGATCAACTATAGTGTCGTAAGGGTATGGTACAGTTGAGAGAGTGTTTGAGAAGTATGGTTACGTTAGAGTGTAAGGAGTTGCATTGCTTCGGGCCTAGTACTTCTATCCCGACATATGATTTATATGTTTATGTTCCGAGCTATGGCAGTATGGCAATTCTAAGATCTCTGATTCAGATGTCTTGCATAGATCATTCCTAAAGTTCCTTTCTCCTTCATAGCGTTAGAATTTCTTCGAAGGGTGTTAAAGAAATCCACCACTTAAGTGTAAGCGTCTAGTACGATTCAGTTTGCATAGTCAGCAACCCAGTTTTAAAATTTGCGAGATAGGTTTCTATGGTTTTCCATTTTTTGAACTAGTCTGATCTTACTACTCGAAGTTTCATAAGTACGGTCAACTCGGTAAGTAGTTACTCACACCCTAGATCTGTGAATTCAGTTCAAGTATATGTACTAGGCTTTAGCTTCTGATTCGGATATCTAACTATGATTGCGTCTGTAATCATTCATTGAACGATCTTTATTTTCCAAGTATTCCATCCGAGACAATGTATATACCCATTGTATAATCGTAGCCTTGTTTCTCATGACTTATTCCTGCATAAATTATCACTTCACAGTCTATGAGTACGATTGCACCCTGATCACATTAAATGAATCAGCTCAATCTTAATCGAGAATTACAGCTGTCCTCTGCTCTATTCTTTTCTATTCTCGGATCCAGCGGTATAGCTATTATCATCACGAGTTTATACATTCAAAGAAGTACTCCAAAGTTTAAAAAGATATAGATTCATATTAGCAAGTTGCTTTAGCAGTGTATCTTCAGTTTTCTCTATATTCTTTGCCAAACTAGCAACATTCGAGGATGAATGTTTCCAAGGGAGAGATATTGTAATATCCTGATCGTTCCTTAATTCTAAATCCATCTTTTTGAGTATATAGAAATGAATTCCAAGGTGAATGATGATTGAACTATGTAGAATTTCCCTAATTTCGACCTTTGTTCCTATAGAGAATTGAATAAGCTTTCCGTTGATACTAAATTCGCCCAAATCTGACACTAGGGTGAATAGTTAGAGTCATTTTAGTGAGACAATGTGCCACCTAGCACATCAGCGCATTGCGGAGCCAGCCAAAATGACAATGGTCATTTTCCAATAAGCCTTTGCGATATTGACACTTCGTGCCAAGGCTCAATATTAGGATTGTCAAATTCCAGTGCACCAACGCGATTCCACCGCGTTGCAGTCCGTTCTAGGTCACAACCAAGGTGACAACTCTATTTAGCCGCGTCGCGCCACTAAGCCATTTCCCAATTGACGAAATCCAGTGAATGACCGCGATCCTGGCGCACCACGCCAAGGCCGAAAATTGGGCTCCAGTTGTAGAATTTGCTTAAGGGTATTTTGGTCTTTTCTACCCGTTCTTACCCTCTATATATATCCAAGTAGAGAAGAGAAATTCATTTCTCTCCAATTTCTTTCCAAGAACATTCAAGAAGCTAGGGTTTTCTCCCAACCCAAAAATCCAATCTTCTCCAAGAAAATTCAAGAACCTTACATATATACCTTTAAGTGGTTCAATATTTAAGATATCTAGGTCAAGGCATCAAGAAATTTATCTCAAAAGTTCGAGAAGGAAGTTCCAATCAAGTTTCTTCATCTCAAAAATCATAATCAAAGTATGTGGGGATTCAACAAGAATATCCTTTAATTCTTGTTCCCAATGAATTGATTTTTACTATTGGAATTTTATGATCCTTGCAAGTGAGTTTACACCAAAATTTCTTTATTGATGATTTATGAGATTTTAGTTGAATAAGTTTGATAGTTAAGATTATTTTACCATCACATTTCTTAAATTGAGAAATTATGCGATGAGTTGTATATTGTCATTTTGCATTGATGATTTCTAAGCGATTTAAGAAAAGTGTCATGTGTTATGCTTTTGACATGAGATGTTTGAGTATAGAATATATTTATCGATATTGAGGTTGAGAATCAAAAATGAGTCCTATGACATTTTCTCGAAGCTTTTAATACTTGATACGATTTAATAAGCAAGTGTAATTGGTGTTGAGAAAGACTGTTTGACTTTGAGTCGAGTTTGGAATTCACAAGTTGTATATGATTTGAGATATATTTACGATTTGGTCTTCATGATATACCCTTGAGTTGATTAAGGAGGATTTCCTAATGCGTTCTAAGCTGATTTTGGGAGGAGTATTTAGCACTGAGCGGGATATGTCAGTTCAGCGCATCCTACTTCCCCAGAACTACTTTCCACTGAAGGATTGAGATTTGAGGGCCAAAGTTATGAGTTTATGACCACAGAGATGAGTTTGAAGTTATACTCCCTGGCAATAGTATAACGCTCCCACCAATGTGGGGTTCTTTCCTTAGGAAGGAAAAACGTTGGACTCCATGCAGCTCATATAGTTTATGTTGGTTATAAGAAACTCCCAAGTCTATAATAATATAGGTTTCTTGAGATATCAAGTCACTCTAAGTCATGAGTCAAAGTGTTTGAGTTGAATCTAATGATTTATGAGGTTTAAGAAGCATACGTTACTGTTGATGATTTAACAGAAATTATATTATAGTTTAATTCAAGTGAAGAGAGTCATTATTCTTAGTATGTATGATTTTATTTTATACTTCTGATATTATTTAAAAATGTTTCATATACCCCCACATACTTAGTATATTCCGAAAGTAATGACCCGTATATATATCTATGTGCTACATTCTCTCATAATGTAGGTACAAGTTGTAGCGCACATACCATATTCACTCAATTTGCAGCTTCCAGTCAGCAGGAGATGAGTCCTATTGATTCAAGGGCTTGAGTTAGTTTTACAGTTCAAGAAGTATTTTATTTTCTTATTTTAGTCATATTGATCTTGGATAGTTAGGAGTCATGAACCGTCTATCTAAAGTCAGTACCAGTAGAGGCTTGATAGATAGTCAGAAGAATTTGATGTATTCAACTTCAGTTTTATTTTGTAAAAGTAGAGTTGTAATCTCGTAAAGTTTATAATTGTATTGATCAAGTTCATAGAAGTTCTATGTTTTTGTTTACTTTATATAGATTTAAGTATTTTATGTAGTCGCATATGAGTTATGCCAGCAGGAGGGTTAGCTTGGGGTCACTTGTGCCCCTAAGAACCGTGTGACGTCTTGGGACCCAATTTCATGGCACTATATACAAGGGAATCCCCCATGTAAACTTAATAATAGTACACTTACGGGGTATACGTGATTCCCTAAGTCAGCTCGATAATGTAATCTATGGGTACATGAGAATCCCTTATTAATAAAAGGTTCGCTAAAGACATTGCTTGCAAGCTATAGTCGATATGATGTTACTACACCTTATAGGCTTGGTTAATAACAAATGGAATAGTGGTCTTTGTTATGTGGTAATGGTTTTAATTAGGCAATAATTTTGGGGTATGACAGTTAACCATGAAGGTCTGAGTCCAATGAACAAACACTTAAAATTCATGTTTGCTGACATGAGGATTTGGTCATGTTAACCATATGGGGTACATTGGAATCCCCTATATTACAATTGTATATATGAATCAAAGAGAGCAAAGGGTACTTTGGAATACCCTATTCTTATGGTATCTCTGGTTCATGCGACTACACGCATTGGGGCCTATTCAGGGGTAACACAGGACCCATATAGCCTATGGGTTGTTCTAGGATGGTTAAGATACACATACCCAAGTTAAGGGTTTTAAATGCATGCTAAACCTACTTCCTTTTAGAATGGTTATATATATACATGTATAGTTGTGAATGCATATGGTAAGTTTTTTGTTTTAAAGGTTGACATTATTTTATACTTATCCTGAGTAATTGCTAAAGTTCACCCGCTAACCCATCTTTTGGCAGTTGTATCCCCACACGATGGAGGAACCATCTATTTTACTCCTACTTAGTGATCCAACTTGAGATCAGCTGTTGGATTGAAGTGGTAAGGTTCCATATTTGTAAGGCTCCATTTTATGTCATGGTTGTTTTTAGATAATTTTGTTATTTCATAGACATTGGTTTTTTTAATGGTTTGGGGTATGCTTCAATCAGATATTGTTTTTCTTTTGGTTAGAGGCTTTGTAGAACAACTATAGGTTGAAATAAGCGGTTTCAATATTGGTGTCAGCCTTAATATTTGCATTAGTATTGGGTTAATACCATGGGACTGTATTTATGATTCTTACATACTTTTATGTTATGGACTTATACTTGGTTGTTGTTTTTGTTTTTGTATTGGTTATTGGTTGTGTATTGGATGGTTGGAATCACTTGGGTTGGTTATTATTATGGACCAATCTTAGAGTCTGCATTGGTACAAATATGCTATCTTGTTATACGTTAAGAACTCATCCAACTCAGGGCATGCATATTTGGATGTTGGGTTTGGTAATGGGGGTGGTCCCCTGTCCTAGTTGGACTTGGGATTCCTTTTACGACAAGGCCCTAGTTCGACTCGTGTTAACTCGAGAGGAGGATAAGTTAATTGGTACAAATGTTATTGATATATCTAGTTAGAAAAGTGTCATATATAGGATAGTGGCTTAAAAGGTAGCATAACTAAGGACGAAGATTAGTTTGCTTACCAAGCAATTGCATCTATTACAGATGAAAAGATGAATATAGTGGGCGCACTTGGAAAATCTTCTAGGCAAGACAAGTCTGATTAAGAGGAGGAAGTGAAGTACTTAGACAAAGAGATGGAAAGCTTGACAGCCAAGGGGATAGGGTCTAATCAAGATAATTAGAAATCAAGGAAAGGTAATAAAGGTAAATGTAATACCCCGTACTTTTCCTAGATAATTTCATCTCAAGAATGTCTTGTAATAGCTTCTAAATTGAATGACGGTCATTCCATGAGGAATTTTTAAGATTTTTAATTTTTTTCATATGGGAAATTCAATAAACTTTTCATCAATATAAGATTCACCCAAATATGTTAACCGGGTCAGAAGTTACAACTATTTTAAGTTCCCATCGTAAAACAGCGCCATATTAGTTAGTGGCATGCCGCGCCACAAGAGGAAATGCGTAACGCCCCACAACCGGGTCCCAGAACATCACACGTTGCTTAAGGCTACAAGTAGCCCCAAGCTAAACCTTTGAGCCTTCTACTTTATATATTATCTTAGTTAGAGAAAAAATGCTTGAACTCAACACTGTGACATCATAAAATGAGATATATGAATGAAATACTTGGCCTGAACAAACTACACCTCGAAGAAAACCATGAAGTGCTGATAATGTAATGACTAGTCTGACAAACCTCTACTACACAAAACTAGAAAGCCATTGAGACAGGTGCCCAACTGACTCATACTCAACTGATAAGAATTAAGTTGCTACTAAATAAAATTGGAAGTCTGAGAATAACTGGTCCCCGAAACATGAGGACTCACCACGACTGATATGTAGATAGGAGTGCTCTAAAGGATCTCTGGTGAGGCTGAGACTGAGCACCTAAACCTACATTACGAGAATATATAGCACACAAACAAAATATGTGGGTCAGTAATTTGTGTAAGTACTTAGCATAGGGGGAGTGTGCAATTAAAATAATCAATATCATAAGATTTTATAGAAAACCTGCATGGTGTAAAACATACTCACATATCTTGTAATAAATATATTCCACAAAACTCATAAATCATCATACTTTCACTTTAAACCTCCAATTATCATGACGCCTGAAATTATTAGCACCATAGCTCTCAAAACACTTATACTTTCAAAACTTTGTAACTTTAAGACTAAAACTCTTTGAAACATGGAAGACATTAGAACTTAGAGAATTTTAGGAACTTAAGGAGTTTCTCTTAACCAACATAAAGCATGTGAGCTACATGGAGTCCAACATCTTAACCACGTTGGGGAGAGCTGTTCTATCCTTGCCATTGGATAAAAACTTAACTTTATGATCACTATCTTAATCCACTTGGGGTATATAAAGAACTTATGGGGACACGTAGTACTAGGGCATGAGACCTCGGAATCAAGCCCAACTCAGTACTAAATACTACTTTCTTACTTAGCTCAGAACTTTAGAAAATCCACCTTAAAAAAATTCAAAAATATCTATATATATAATGGGAGCCAAAATGCATCCCCTTTACTTCAAACTCAAGAATGTGGATTTCTATCTTAACTTACAATCAAAACTCACTTCATGATATTCTTTAAAAATTTCTAACATCTCATTCTCAAACTCATGCATTAACCATAAGGTTCAATTCACAACAATCGGACTTGAATTTCTCAAAACATTATATAGACGTTGAATTATGCAACTTAAACCATAAATTGACAATTTAAATCATTAAAATGCATAACAATATTACAACTCAAATCTTGGGTCAGACATAGTTTCATAAAAACTCATAATAAAATAACATGATAGGAATTCTCCATGAATTTACGGACTACTTTATAAAAATATGTAACTCTTGGGCACAAGAACAAATGAGTGTTCTTGTTTGAAACAACATACCGTAAACTTGGAGCTTTTGAATGACTTCACAAATTTTGGAAGGTTATTCATGAACTATTTGGTGTTCCTCGTACCCTTCTTAATGGGGAATTGAAATATACAAGAATTATTGAATTCTCACGATTGAATTTCTAGATAATTGGGTTTTTATGTTGAAACCCTAACCTTGTAGTTGAAGGTGTGCAGAGAATTTTGAGATGTTTAACTAAAGAGAAATAGAAGAAAATACGTTCTCTGAGGGTTTTAAGTCATGTGAAGGGAAGTAAAAAGACCAAAATACCCTTACTAAACCGCTTCCCAATTGCTAAAAATCTAAGGATGACGACATTTGTGATTGGTTGTCAGACTTGTGATAAGTCATCAAAAATATCGTCACTGGGGGATGGAATTGATGGATTTCTATCTAAGGCTGACGACATTCATGATAAGTCATCACACTTCTGATAACTTATCAGAAATGTCATCACTGGGGGCTCGATTTTACCTAAGGTTGATAACATTGATGATAAGTCGTCACATTTGTGACAACTAATCACAAAATGTCGTCAATAGGGTTGGAAATCTTCCTAAGGCTGACGACATTAGTGATAAGTCATCACACTTATGACAAATTTTCACACAATGTCATCACTGGGGGTAGAAATCTTCCTAAGGCTGACAACATTGGTGATAAGTCATCACACTTGTGACAACTTATCACCTAATATCGTTTGTCAATTTTCCAGGCTGACATATTGTAGTAAAATGGGCATAACTTTTTGTTCCGGTATAGGATTCCGGAGAAATTGGTATTGTTGGAAAGCTAAATCAATTATCTATCTGTTGGTGGCCCATGAGATCAGAAATTCATAATATAATCAGAGATATGCTAGTTTGAATTTGACTATAGCAATATCCATCTCAAGAATTCAATCGACAAAGAATGTTTTGATTCGTCTAATATCTTGGACACTTTTGAGGATTTAATACTCATCAAGCTAGATAATGTAGCTACCAAATCACTAACTTTATTTCTAATGAGATTGACACAGGGTTCTACTATTAGTTGAAATTCACTGGGTATTACAATATCTCCCCCTTGGAATCATTTGTCCTTGAATGTCACTAGTTAAGCTGGAATTGCAAAGAAACAGAGGATGCACAGTTGTTATACTTCTCTGAATTGAATCTATGTCATTCTAAACTTTCGAATATTTTTGTGAGTGCACAAATTTGCAACAAAATAACAATATAGCTGAATCTTTTGTTAGATTGGGGAGGATTTAAGAAAAAGTAATACCTTCTGCTTACTCTGAACTTGTGAAGAATAGGTGTGGGTACTTGGATCGCATATCTACTTCGGCTTCCTAAGTAGCACCCTCAACTGATTGGTTCTGCCATAAAACCTTGACCAATGGAACTTCTTTGTTCCTTTGTTTATGGACTTGGTAATCAAGGATCCCAACTGGAACCTCATAAAATGAAAGGTTATTCTGAACATCTAAGTTATCTCAAGAATCAACAATGATAGAATCACCAATATCCTTCCTAATCATGGAAATATGGAAAATAGGATGAACAACTGTCAACTCTGCACGCAACTCAACTTCATAGGCTACGTTCCCAATACGGCTAAGAATTCTTTAAGGGCCAACATAACGGGGACTAAGTTTCCCTTTCTTCCCAAACATTTTCACCCCTTTCATGGGTTAAATTTTTAGATACACCAAATCATTAACCTCAAACTCAAGGTCTTTTCATCTCACATATGCATATGACTTTTGATGACTCTGAGCTGTCTTTAACTTTTCTCTAATCAACTTCACCTTCTCCATCGCATCAAATACTGCATCAAGTCCAACCAAAGTAGTTTCACCCACTTCGAACCAACCTATGGGTGATCTACATTTCCTACCATATAATTCCTCGAATGGTGACATCTTGATACTAGAATTGTTACTATTGTTGTAAACAAACTCTATTAATGACAAATGGTCATCCCAACTACATTTGAAATCAAGGGAACACGCTCTCAACATGTCCTCAATGTTTGGATAGTCCTCTCAACCTGACCATCTGTCTAAGGATGAAAAGGTAAACTCATATGAACTTGGGTACCAAGACCCTTTTGAAATGCTCTCGAGAACTAAGAAGTGAACTGAGTACCCCTATCAAAAATAATAGACAAGGGGACTCCATGCAACCTGACCAAATCCTGAATATACAATCTAGCATAGTCCTTAGCTGTTTAAGATATGCGCACAGGCAAGAAATGCGCTGACTTAGTCAGTCTGTCGACAACAACCCAGATGGAATCATGATCACGTCGGGAAAGAGGTAAGCCAGCCATAAAATCCATATTTATCTATTCCCACTTCCAAGTTGGGATACTAAACTCTTGCATCACACCACCAGTTTTTTCGCGCTCAACCTTAACCTATTACCATATTGCACACTTTGCCACAAAATTAGCTATATCCTTCTTCATACCACACCACCAATAGATATCCTACAAGTCGCGGTACATTGTGGTAGTTTCGGGATGAATAAAATACCGTACGCCATGAGCTCCAGCCATAATTCTCTTCCTCAGATCACCAATATCAAGACACATAATCTACCCTACAACCTCAACACCCCATATCCCCGTTGAGAGAAAACCTCTACCTTTTGGTCCTTGACTGACTCCTTCAGTTTAACCAATCTAGCATCTAAGTATTGAATCTCCTTTACTTCCGAAACAAAAGATGATTCGCAACTACTCTGCACCAAAATATTTCCCTTAGTGGAATCAAGAAACTTATCACCCAGTCTAGCCAGACGATGCATATCACGAGCCAACTATTTCTTACCTTCCTCCACATATGAAATACTACCCATAGACATCCTGCTAAGGGAATCTACCACAACATTAGCCTTGCCCGTATGATACAAAATGCTCATATCATAGTCTTTTAACAATTCTAACCACCTTCCCTGCCTAAGATTCAACTTTTTCTGAGTCAAAACATACTGCAGGCTTTTCAGATCAGTAAAAACATCAACATGCACACCATACAAACAATGTCTCCAGATTTTCAAAGAAAACACTACATCAGCCAACTCTAAGTCATAGGTTGGGTAATTCTTCTCATGAGGTTTCAACTGTCGAGAAGCATAGAATATAACTTTACCCCTCTGCATCAACACACAACCCAAACCAACTTTTAAATAATCATATTATACCACAAAACAATCTACACCATTAGGCAACGTCAACACAGTGGTGGAAGTGAGTCGAGTCTTCAACTCCTGAAACTCTTCTCACATGAATCCGACCAGACGCACTTAACTTTCGTTTGGGTCAACCGAGTCATGGGAGCCATAATGGAAGAGAACGCTTTAATAAAATGGAGTTAATAGCCAGCTAAACCAAAGAAACATCAATATCAGATAGCGACACAGGCCTAGGCCAATTTCTTAGCTGTCTTTTGGGGATCAACTCTAATACCTTTCACTAAAATAATATGACCTAGAAACACTATGGACCTTAGCTGAAACTCGCACTTACTAAATTTGGTGATCAACTTATGATATCTAAGAGTTTACAAGATGATTCTAAGATGTTTTTCATGATCACCCTCACTTCGAGAATACACAAGGATGTCGTCAATAAACACAATGAAGAACATATCTAGATATGGCTTGAACACTCGATTTATAAGTTCCATGAAAGTTGTTGGGGTGTTAGTTAGCCCAAAATACATGACAAGAAACTCAAAATGACTATAGTGGGTTCAGAAACCTATCTTCGGGATATCACACCGCCTTACTTTAATTTGGTGATAGCCGGATCTAAGGTCTATCTTGGAGGAATAAATCACACCTTGCAACTGATCAAACAAATTATCTATTCTCGAAAGAGGATACTTGTTCTTGACTATGACCTTATTAAGCTGATGATAGTCAATGCACATATGCAAAGAACCATTTGTTTCGCGTAAAAAAGGATAGGTGCACCCCAAGGAGATACACTATGACTTATAAAACCTTTGTCTAAGAGATCTTTGAGTTGTTCTTTCAACTCCTTAAGCTCTGTGGTGCCATACAGTAGGGAGGAATAGAAATAGGCTGAGTTTCGAGAAGATGATCAATCCCAAATTTTATCTATCTATCGAGAGGTACCACTGGGAGATCTTCCAGAAAGACATTAGGAAACTCATTTACAATGTTGACTAAATGGATAATTGGGGTTTCAGACCTAGTGTCCTTAAATCTAACCAAGTGATAAAAGAAACCGTTAGATATAAGCTTCCTGGCCTTGTGATAAAAATAAAATGACTCTTGGGAGGTACTAAACTTCTTGACCACTCAAAAATTGGTTCATCAAGAAACTGAAATTTGACTACAACAAGTACGACAATCTATAGACGCATAGCAGGAGTGAATCCAGTCCATACCAAGGATAATCTCAAAATCAACCATCTCTAACTCTATCAAATTTGCAAGTATGACTACATGAAGGACTATAAGAGGACATTTTTTGTATACTTTCTTAGCAACAATAGACTTCTTTGCTGGAGTAGAAACTCGAGTAGGCTCAGAATTACTTTTAGGACTCTTCTCAAACTTCACAGCAACAAGTGGGATCACAAATAAAAACTTGACCCGGGGTCCAATAACACATATATAATAAAATTAAGAAAATAGAGCATACCAGTAACAACATCGGGAGAGTCCTTCTTCTCATGATGGAAAGGTAGGGTATAGGAATCATTTTATCATTGACTGCCAGCAGTACTAGAAGAAGCGCCCTGAGGAGGAGCTGGATGGCTGCGGAAGATAATGCACTAGTGGCCTGGGTCTGGGGTCGGGTATCTCTGCTTCCCTCCCTGGCATGTGGGAACTCTCTAAGCCTGTGGCCTATCCTACCATACTTGGAATAAAGAGAGAAGTTGGGCATGCTGCTCACACTCTGCTGAGGCCTGAATAGAGAAGACCTGTTTCCCTACTCAGGCCTACCTTTAGGTGCTATGTCACTAGCGGATGAGGGTTCTAGAATAGAAGAATGACTCTGGAACTGAGGGTGATTACCTCCCTAGAATCTATCCTAACCGTACTAGTGTTGTTCAGACCTTGCTCTCTTGTTACCTCTCACTATATCTCTTTTCTTTATCTTATCCTACTTTATTTGTTACACATAGATCATCAGCCTAGACAAATCCATCTCCTCATTCAACATAGCAGTGCGGCATTCTTTCAGTACTAAGCTCGACACACCTGTTAAAACTTTCTCGTACTAGTTCGAGCATCAGAGATCAAGTCAGGCGTATATTTTGCTAGCTGATTGAACTTTAAGCAGTAATCCTTAATAGTCATGGAGCCCTGTGTCAAGTTCATAAACTCTTCAATCTTCGCTTCTCTTTACTCCAAAGAAAAGAACCTATCCAAGAATGTTTCTTAGAACATGTACCAGGTAATGGGAGCATCATTCTCACCTCTACCCTTCTTCTAAGAAACCACCCAGTCATATGCAATATCCTTCAACCTGAAAGAGGCAAACTCCACACTCTCATCTTCAGTCACACGTATTACCTATGTGATCTTCCTTATCTTCTCTAGATATAACTACGGGTATTCCTTGACCTTTGACCCATAAAAATTTGGCAGACCCATCCACATAAAGTCACAAATTCTAGCAGCAGCTAAGTCACCTCCCTACTACTGAGGAGTAGCATCCTGATTGGACTGGATAGTGACAGCTTGGGCCGGTGCCTGGAAGGCTGTCCTGAATTCAGCTTAGGACACATTTTCCTTCAGAGGATCAGCGGGCTGAGGTTGCATATCGTTGTTATTTTTCGAGCTCGATGGGAAGGAAAATTCTAAAATACGATAGAAAATATTAATAGATGAGAGAGACAACTTGAGCATGATGGACTTAAGAGGAAGAAATGACTTATTCGTAAAATGTTTTGTAGCCTCTTGCTCATAGATGTGGCATGCTACACACCAATGATCAAGACTTTACTTAACGTAGCTTGTAAGACTTCCTAGGACTCTCTAAACCTTAGGCTCTCATACCAAGTTTGTAACGCCCTGTAATTGGGTCCCGAAATGTCACACGGTACTTAAGGCTACAAGTACCCCAAGCTAACCCTTTGAACCTTCTACTTCATATATTAGCCTACTTAGAGATAAAATGCATGAACTCAACACTGTGACATCATAAAATAAGATATATGAATGAAATACTTTGTCTGAACAAACTATAACTCAAAGAAAATATTTTAAGTATTGATAATCTGATTACTAGTCTGACAAACCTCGACTACTCAAAACTAGAGAGCCACTGGGACAGGTCCCTAACTAACTCATACTTAACTGACAAGAATTAAACAACTACTAAATAAAATAGGAAGTCTGAGAATAACCGATCCCTAAAAAATTAGGACTCACCATAGCTGAAATATAGATAGGAGTGCTCGAAAGGATCATTGGTGATGTTGAGACTGAGCACCAGAACCTACATTACCATAATATATGGAACACAGACAAAATATGTGGATTCAGTACATTGAGAATGTACTAAGTATATAGGGGAGTGTGCAATTAAAATAATCAATATCTTAAGCTTTTATAGAAAACCTGTATGGTGTAAAATATACTCACATAGCTTGAAATAAATATATGCCACAAGACACATAAATCATCATACTTTTACTTTAAACCTCAAATTATCATGAAACCTGAAATTATTAAGACCATAGCTTTCGAAACACTTATAATTTCAAAACTTTGTAACTTTAATACTAAAACTCTTTGAAACTTGAAAGACTTCAGAACTTAGAGACCTTTAGGAACTTAGGGAGTTTCTCTTAACCGATATAAACCATGTGAGCTATATGGAGTCCAACGTCTTACCCACGTTGGGGAGAACTTTTCTATCCTTGAAATTGAATAAAACCTTAACTTTAGTGATCACTATCTTAACCCACTTGGGGTATATCAAGAACCTACGGGGGTATGTAGTTCTGGGTCATGAGACCTCAGAATCAAGCCCAAATTGGTGCTAAATACTACTCCTTTACTTAGCTCAAAGCTTTAGAAAATCCACCTTAAAATAATTCAACAATATATATATAATGGGAGTTAAAATACATCTCCTTTACTTCAAACTTAAGAATGTAGATTTCTATCTTAACTTACAATCAAAACTCACTTCTTGATATTCTTTTAAAATTGCTAACATCTTATTCTCAAACCTATACTCTAACCATAAGGTTCAATTCACAACAATAGGACTTCAAATTCTCAAAACATTATATAGATGTTGAATTATGTATCTTAAACAATAAATTAACAATTTAAAACATTAATATGCATAATAATATTGCATCTCAAAGCTTGGGTAAGACATAGTTTCATAAAAACTCATAATATAATAATATGATAGGAATTCTCCATGAATTTATGAAATACTTAATGAAACTATTTAACTCTTTGGCACAAGAACAAACGGGTGTTCTTTTTCAAAACCACATACCTTAAACTTGCAGCTTTTAGATTACATCAAAATTTATTAAAGGTTATTCACAAACTATTGGGTGTACCTCATAGCCCTCTTAACGTGGAATTCAAATATGCAAGAATTATTGAATTCTCATGGTTCAATCTCCAAATAATTGGGTTTTTATGTTGAAACCCTAACCTTGTGGTTGAAGGTGTGCGGAGAATTTTGAGATGTTTAACTAAAGAGAAATAGAAGAAAATACTTTCTCTGAGGGTTATAAGTCATGAAAAGGGAAGGAAAAAGACAAAAATATTACTAAACCATTTTCCAATTGCTGACAATCTAAGGCTGACAACATTTGTGATAGGCCATAAGACTTGTGATAAGTCATCAAAAATATCATCAATGGGGGATGGAATTAATGGATTTCTATCTAAGGTTGACGACATTCATGATAAGTCATCACAAATGTCATCACTGAGGGATTGATTCTACCTAAGGTTAACGACATTGGTGATAAGTTGTCACACTTGTGACAACTTATCACAAAATATTATCACTGGTAGTGGAAATCTACCAAAGGCTGATGACATTGGTGATAACTCATCACACTTGTGACAACTTATCATAAAATGTCGTCAGTTAGCTTTCCAGGCTAACATGCTGGAGGAAAATGGGCATAACTTTTTTTTCCGGTATTAGATTTAGGAGAAATTGGTATCGCTGGAAAGCTAACACAATTATCTATCAATTGGTGGGTTATGAGCTCATAAATTAATACTATAACGAGAGATATTCTCATTTTAAATTGACTATACCAATATACATCTCAAGAATTCAATCAGCAAGGAATGTTTTGATTCGTCTAATAGCTAGGATAATTTTAAGGCCTTAATACTCATCAAGATAGATCTAGTAGCAACCTAATAACTAAATTTATTTCTAACGATATTGAAACAGGGTTCTACTATTAGTTTAAATACTTGGGGTATTACAGAATGGCATTTGGCAAATTCTAGTAGGGGTCCACGATTATGGCGCGTCGTGCCAGGGCCCAAATTCAGAATTGTCCTTTTCTAGTGTCTCAGCATGATTTCCTCCGCATTGCACCAAATTTCAAGGTCACAAAAGAAATGGAAAAATGATGGCTCCATATCGTGCAATCTCTCTGTTTCCCAATTGTCAAATTCCAGTAACAGGGCATGACAGTACCGCATCGCACCAGGGGTAAAATTCAGGAAATTTTTACTAAAATTACAAGATGCATCCAAGATCACAAAGGTTAATATCTTACCCCTATTTAAGCTTATTAGCATGTCATTCAATTACTTTTCACCCAAAATACACTCTCTTCTCTCAAAAACCTCTCAAGAACAACCTAGGGCTTTTCATAGAAGATTCAGAATCAAAAATTTCCTCCGTTAATCTTCATGAAATCATGAACGAAGGTATGTATAGTGTTCATTCATGGAATCCTTCCATCCATAAAGCCCGAGCATCCCCTTTTCTAAATTCAAGTTTATGGATTTCCTTCTAAATTTCATGATTGGGCTACTGTTATTCATGTGGATAAATGAGAAATAACATTCTACTCCATGTTGGGTGATAAATTCTATATGGGTTAAATTATTATAGATATAGATTCATGCAAACCTATGACTAAAACCTTGAATGATGAAAGTATAATTGAACCATGATGTTTAATTATTGTACAATGATATTTACATGTACCATACCTACAATATGTTTGATTAAATGCCTAGATGAAGGATAAGTGCCTAACTAGCATGATACCATGAAGTCCCAATGTATGTATAATTTATGTCTATCACATGTTTTGATGGAATTCTTCTATAAATGTATTATGGATTATGATATTAGTAACATGTTCAAGTAAGTTATGCTTGGTCAGTTTCCTTCCAAAGAGTCCTGGGGGTACTTGTTCCTAAAACATTAGTTGTGTGACTAGAGACATGTCATGTTTTTATGATACTCTTAGTTTAGCTATGATACTTAGAGTTCAGACAGTTTTATGACTCAGGAAATCTCCATGATCTCATGAACTTAGTCAATTTCCAGTAGTATTCTAGCAGTCAATAGAATTAAGTAACTCAGTCCATGTTTAGTTTAGTAAATCATGCTCAGTGTCTATTCAGATGGGAGTGTAATTTAGCACTGAGCGAACCCAAGGATGGGAACTCACCTGTTATATGAGGGTGTGATTCTTAGAAGCAATTCTTGCATTCCAGAACTATGTAGCCAGCATAGGTCTAGACATTATAGCCCACTATATGAGGGTAGATGAGGTGGCTTAGCTTGCTATATGAGATTTCCTACCGCTCTCAGTATAGTTACCTGTTATATTCGGGTCACTCACTTATTGTCCTTACTAGTGGTGCGGTATTGAAACCTTTCTAATTAGGTCATAGATTGTAGCCTAATTCAGCTATAACACATCATTTGGAGCATGTCGGTTAGATGACTACCTCCCACAGTCTTAGTAAAAGAACTTAAATAGTTCTTCAGAATTTAGGACTATTAAAAATAGCCAACTCATATAAAGTACGGAACTCATCTAGTTCCATTAGATTCTGGACGGTCAAATACAGTCACCCATGTTATCAGTTATCAGAATTAAGTCATTTGTCATGTTAGTCATCCACGTACTCATGTTATCACAATTGCATATATAGTTACTATGTATGCATACATGTATTCTTATGTTCATATTTGTCAATTAACTAGTATTGTTCATTCATATGAGCCCAATTCATTCATCCTACCTCACATGCATACCAGTACATCCAAAGTATTGACGCATTTGCGCTATGGTGTCTTATACTATAGGTTCAAAGACACGAGCTCCAGAGAATTGGTAGATTTTGTATATCAGCTGTTAGAGTTGTCAGTGAGTCCTTATCCTTCGAGGACATGATTATTTCTCTATTATTTCATTAACAATTTTTTTAGTTGGAGTTAGTTGGGGACATGTCCCATCAACTCACTACTCAGATAGTTCAATCAGTTAGAGGCTTTCTAGAGTATCATGTTACAGACTTCAGTATGTTCAATTTTATTTTGAGTGTTCTATTATCCCACACAAATGTTATATCATTCAGATCATGTTCAGTATTGAACCTTATGGCCTTGCAGTCCATGTTTCCACATTATTAAGTCATAATATGTAGTGTATAGGTACAAATATTTGTCATGGGTTAGCTTATGGTCCTTTGGGATCTTAAACACCATGTAGCATTTCGGGTACCAGATTTGGTACATTACAAAATTTTTATCAAAGCCTAAGGTTCAATAGAGTCATACAAAGTCTGAAAGCCGCATCTAGTAGTGTCTTGGACATGGGTATGTTGCATGCCACATTTATGTGCAGGAGTCTATAGGATGTTTTAGGAATAGTTTTCCCTTCTTCAGTATTCATATCGTGCTAGTGAGCATAATCTCAAGTCAATCTCTTTGTCTCATCCATTTCTTCCTTTCATCTATAGATCATGCCTCCTAAAAGAAGAAATGGGAATCAGCCAGCCCCTCAGCCTAAAGAACCTTTGGGCTAACATGTTTCCCATGCGGAGTTCAGGATTGTATTCACTACTCTTGCTCAGTCAGTTGTTGCTGAAAATGAATAACCATCTATTGTTCCAGCAAACCCAAAGAACAATTCAGCTGCAGCTAGGATTTTGGACATTACCTGAATGAATCCTTCATCCTTTCTTGGGTCTAAGACAGACGAGGACCCTCAGGAATTCCTAAATCAGGTGCAAAAAGTGACAAACATCATAGGGGGTGACTACTGTTGAAAGTGCTGAGCTAGATGTATATCAGTTATAGGATGTTGCTCACATTTGGTTAAAGCAGTAGAAGTCAAATTGGGCAGATGATGCAGGGTCAGTTGAGTAAGAGAAGTTTGTTGTAGCTTTCATTGATAGATTCTTTCCGTAGAACTTAGAGAAGCTAAGGTGCTTGAATTCATCAACCTCAGGTAGGGAAATATGATAGTGAGAGAGAATTCTCTTTACTTTACTTAATTATCTAGATATTCCCCTTATATTGGAGCAGATAGCAGGGCAAGGATGAGTAAGTTCATTTTAGGGGTGAATGATAGCGTGGTTAATGAGTGTAGATCTACCATGATGAATAGTGACATAACATTATCCAGGCTTATGACTCATGCTCAGCAGATAGAAGAGTAGAAGATTAAGATAAGGGAGAAGAAGAAGAAGAATGCAAAGATAGATTGTTTCAGCCTTCCTCAGCCTAAGACAGAAGGAGGAAACCATTCCCAGTTTCATCCGACGTCATCAGTTCCATCTCCTTCTGAAGCCAGTGTTCCAGTTCCTAAGTTTAGAGAGGGTAACAAAGATAGAGCGCCAGGCTCTAAGTCCTAGGGCAGTGTTAGTAGTACCCATACCTATCCTCTTTTCCAGACTTGTGGAAAACACCATCAGGGTATTTGAAGAGCTGATACTGGTATTTGTTTTGAATATGGCAAGCAGGCCACAGAGTTAGAGACTATCCTCAGCCAGGTCCTTTGGGTCAACAAAATCGCTCCTCAGCTTTGTCCAGTCGCCCAAATTAGTAGGGTGCCACCTCTAGTTCTAGTAGTGGGTAATTTCCAACTAATCTCTATGATCTTCAGTCCCAACAAGATCAGGAAAATTCTCCTGACGTGGTTACTAGTACGTTACAGATCTTTCATGTACATATTTATGCTTTGCTAGATCCAGGAAATTCTTTGTCTTTAATCACTCATTATATAGCAGTCAATATCGGAGTCTGTCCCAAAATTCTAGTAGAGTCATTTTTAGTCTCTACCCCAGTAGGTAAAACCATCATAGCCCAGTAGGTATATAGGAACTGCTCAGTTATGAAATCTCAGAAAGTCACTTCTACAGACTTAGTCGAATTAGAGATGGCTTATTTTGATGTCATTCTCAGCATGGATTGGCTTTATTCCTACTATTCCACAGTTTTCTGTAGAAATAGAATAGTCCAGTTTCAGTTTCCAAATTTACCCATCCTTGAGTGGAAGAGTAGTACTTCATCATTGAGAGATCAACTTATTTTCTACTTTCGGGTATAGAAAATAACATCCAAAGGATGTGTCTATCATCTTGTTAGAGTTAAGGACACTAGTTCAAAAACTCCTATCCTTGAATCAATTCTAGTTGTAGGTAAATATTCTGATATATTTCCCAAATATCTTGCAGGAATTCCTCTTGAAAGTGAAATGGAATTTGGCATTGATCATTTTTTAGATACTCAGCCTATATCTCTTCCGCCATACAGAATGGCACCAGCAGAACTCAAAGAACTAAAATAACAATTGAAGGATATCTTAGATAAGGGATTTATCAGGCCTAGTGTTTCCCTGTGGGGCTCTTTAGTTTTATTCATGCGCAAGAAAGATGGTTCTCTTAGAATGCGTATAGACTACCGTCAACTCAATAAGGTCATGGTCAACAACATGTATCCTCTTCCCAGAATCGATGAATTGTTCGACTAACTTTAGGGTGCCCTTTATTTCTCTAAGATAGACCTCAGATACAGCTATCATCAGCTCAGAGTCAGAGAATGTGACATTCCAAAAATAGCTTTTTGTACCTGGTATGGTCACTTAGAATTCCTAGCCGTGTTATTTGGTCTTATTAATGCCCCAGCCACTTTCATGGACTTGATGAACCATGTGTTCAAGCAGTACTTGGACATGTTCATCATAGTCTTGATAGATGATATTCTGGTCTATTCCCACAGTAAGCATGATGATGTAAACTTACTCAGAATAGTACTTCAGACTCTCATAGATCATCAGCTATTTGCCAAATTCAATCAGTGTAAATTTTGGCTAAGGTCAGTAGTATTCCTTTTCCATATGATTTCAGGTGATGGCCTGAGAGTATATTCTCAAAAGACCAAAGCAGTAAGAAACTGGCCTAAACCTATCTCTCCATTAGATATTAGGAGTTTTTTAGGTTTGGCTGGCTAACAGATAGTTTGTTGAGGGATTTTCTTATATTGTATCCCTTATGTACAGTTTATATCAGAAGAATTTCAAGTTTCAACAGTCAAACCCTTTCAAGAAAAGCTTTTAGGAGTTAAAGACTCGACTCACCTCAGCTCTAGTCTTAGCTCTTCTAGATGGTTCAGATAGGTTCGTAGTATATTGTGATGTATCCAGAGTAGGTTTGGGTTGCATTCTCATGCAGCGTCGTAAGGTCATAGACTATTCCTACATATAGCTTAAACCCCATGAGATGAATTATCCTACTTATGATCTTGAGTTAGTAGTCATAGTCTTTTTCTTAATAATTTTGAGGCATTATCTCTATGGAGTTCATGTAGATGTCTTCACAAATCATAAGAGTCTGCAGTATGTCTTTTCTTACAAATATCTCAATCTTTGTCAGAGAAGGTGGTTAGAGCTCTTGAAAGATTATGACATGAGTGTCCTTTATCATCCGGGCAACGTCAATGTAGTGGCCGATACTCTCAGTAGACTATCCATGGGTAGTGTATCTCATGTTGAGGACTAGTAAAAATAAGTTAGCTCAAAAAGTCCATCAGCTTGCCAGACTAGGCATTCGCTTAGTCGATATACATGAGGGTGATAAATGGGTTTAGAGTACTTCAGAATCATCTCTAGTTTTCATGGTGAAAGAAAAGCAAGATAAATATCCCAGCCTTGTCAAGTTAAAAGAGTCAGTTCAAGATAAAAAAAAAAAGGTTTTCTCCCAAAGGGTAGATAGTGTTCTTCATTGTCAAGTTCGTCTCTGTGTTCTAGGTGTAGATGACTTAAAGAAGCAAATTCTTATAGAAGCGCATGGTGCGCGCTACTCGATTCACGTAGGGGTCACAAAGATGTACCGCAATTCGCGAGAAATCTATTGGTAGAGAAGGATAAAGAGAGAAATTGTAGAGTTTATGGCTAAGGGCTCTATATTTCAGTAAGTTAAGATAGAGTATTAGAATCCTAGTGGGTCCATGTAGGAGTTCAGATTCCTACTTGGAAGTGGAAAGTTGTGAAAATAGACTTTGTGATGGGTTTGCCTCTAACTCGTCATCAGCATGATTCAGGTTAGGTCATTGTAAACAGAATGACCAAATGAAATCATTTCCTTCCAGTTCATACCTCTAATTCAGTCAAGGATTATGCCAAACTCTACATCTAGTAGTTGGTCAGATTGCATGGTGTTCTGTTGTCCATTATCTCAGACAGAGGTACCCAGTTCACCTTTAATTTCTGGAAAGAATTCAAAAAGGGTCTTAGTACCCAAGTTTATCTTAGTACAACCTTTTATCCTCAGATAGATGGTTAAGTAGAAAGGACCATTTAGATGTTAGAAGATATGCTAAGGGCATGCGCAATCGATTTTAAGGAAAGTTGGGATGGCCACTTACCTTTGATCGAGTTTTCATACAACAACAACTATCATTCAAGTATTCATATGGCTCCATTTAAAGCTCTCTATGATAGGAGATATAGATCTCTAATTAGTTAGTTCGAAGTTAGTTAGGCCTCAGTCATAGGTCTTAATATGGTATTCAACATTTTAGAGAAAGCACAGTTGATTAGAGAAAGACTCCAGGCTGCTCAGAGCTGACAAAGGTATTATGCAAATGTTTAGAGAAAAGATCTCAAGTTTGATACTGAGGATTATATCTCTCTAAAGATATATCCCATGAAGGGAGGGAAGAGAATTAGCAAGAAGGGAAAGCTCAGTCCTCAATATTTAGTTCCCTTCAAGATTCTTAGTCGCTTTGGCAAGGTAGCCTATGAGCTCAAATTGCCTTTAGATCTGCCTCAGCTCATCTAGTCTTTCATGTCTCTTTGCTCAAAAAATACATAGGTGACCCATCAGTTGTAGTCCTTATTCAGAGCATTGATATTTAGAATACTCTCTCTTATGAATAGCTTCCAGTCAAAATCTTAGACTATCAGACTCGTAGATTGAGGAATAAAAAATTCCCTCTATTTAAAGTTCTTTAGAAAAATCAGTCCGTCAAGAAAGCAACTTGGGAAATAATGGCAAACATACGTACCAATGATCCTCACCTCTTATTCAATAAATCATATCAAGCTCAAGGTAATAGTTCTCCTTAAGCGTACTTAGTTTCATGTTTGCTACTCATCACAAACTTGGTATGAAGCTTTATGCTCATGTTCCCATCAAAAACATGGTATCAAGTACCATTGCATATTCAGTCATGCATGGATGTATAAATTCAGTTATGTAATATGCATCAGACATGCATTCTCATTTTGAGAAACTTAATTCTTTAGAACACTTAGTCATGCATTCATGAATCAGTTACACATGCATCAGATATGCATTTTCAGCATTATATGTTTATTTTGTCAATCATGTCTATCATGAGATCATGTTCTAGTTATTCATGTTTAGTACGCATATCAGTTGTCTTTTCTCCCCTCTCAGTCAGTCTCATTAGAGGATGAATGTTCTCAAGGGGAAGAATTGTAATACCTTATACTTTTCGTAGCTAATTTAACCTCAAGAATATCTTGTATTAGTTTCTAAATTGAATGATGGTTATTACATGAGGAATTTTCAAGATTTTTACTTTTTGTCATGTGGGAAATTCAATAATCTTTCCATCGATATAAGATTCACCCAAATTCGATAACGAGGTCAGAAGTTACTACTATTTCAAGTTTCCATCATAAAACAATGCCTTATTAGTCAATGGCGCACCGTGCCATAAGAGGAAATGACATTTGGAAAATTTCAGTAGGGTTCTATGATTATTATGCGTCGCGCCAGGGCCCAAATTAAGAATTGTCCTGTTCTAGTGTCTCCGCGTTGGACCAAAGTTCCAGGTCGTAAAAGAAGAGGCAATGCGATTTCTCTGCATCACGCCATCCCTCAATTTCCCAATTGATAAATTCCAGTGACACGGCAAAATAGCATCGCGTCGTGCCATGGGTCCAATTTGGGAAATTTTTACTAAAATTACAAGAAGCAATCGGGGTTAAAAGGGTCAGTTTCCTACCTCTATTTAAGCCCTTTAATGCATGATCCATCCACTTTTCACCCAAAATACACTCTTTTCTCTCAAAAACCTCTCAAGAACTACCTAGGGATTTTCAAAGAAGATTCAGAATCAAGAATTTGCTCCGTCAATCTTCACGAAATCATGAACCAAGGTATGCATAGTGTTCATTCATGGACTTCTTTTGTCCATGAAGCCCAGGAATCCCTTTTACTAAATTCAATTTTATGGATTTCCTTATGAATTTCATGATTGGGCTAATCTTGTCCATATGGATAAATGTGAAATAAAATTCTACTCCATGTTGGGTGATAAATTCTATGTGGGTTAAATTAGTATCGATATAGATTAATGAAAACCTATGACTAAACCCAACCATGATGTTTAATTATTGTACAATGACGTTTACATCTACCGTGCCTACAATATGTTTGATTGAATGCCTAGATGATGGAAAACTACCTAACTAGAATGATACCATGAAATCCTCATATATGTATAAGTTATGTGTATCACATGTTTTGATGGAATGCTTCTATAAATATATTATGGATCATGATGTTAGATATATATTCAAGTAAGTTATGCTTGGTCAGTTTCCTTCTATCGAGTCCTAGGAGTACTTGTACCCGAAATATTAGTTGTGTGCCTACAACCATGTATGTTTTCATGATACTCTTAGTCAAGATATGATCCTTAGACTTCAGACAGTCTTATCGCTCAGGAAATCTCCATGATCTTATGAACTCAGTCAGTTGTCAGATACTAATAGTATTCCGTCAGTCAATGGAATTTAGTAACTTAGTCCAGGTTCAATTCAGTAAATCATGTAATTTAGTAACTTAGTCAACGTTCATTTCAGTATATCATGTTCAGTTTCTATTCCGATGGGAGTAGAAATTAGCACCCATCAAGCCCAAGGATGGGAACTAACCTATTATATAAGGGTATGATTCTTAGAAGCAAGCCTTGCATTCCAAAACTATGTAGCCAGCATAGGTTGAGATATCATATCCAGCTATATAAGGGTAGATGAGGTCGTGTAGCCTGCTATATAAGGGTTCCCACCGCTCTCACTAGAGTTACCTGTTACATTAGGATCACTCACATTTTATCCTTACCAGTGGCAGGTATTGAAACCCTTCTAATCAGGGCATAGATTGGACCACAATACAGCTATAAGGTATCTTTTGGGCCATGTCGGTTAGATGACATCCTTTCATAGTCTCAGTATCAGTCTCAGTAAAAAAAACTCAGATATTTCTTCAAAATTCAGGACTGTCAGACACAACAAACTCAGATACAGTATAAAACTCAGCTAGTTCCATCAGATTCAGGACTGTCAAACACAGTCACTCATGTTATCAATTATTAGAATTCAGTCATTAGTCATGTTAGTCATCCACATACTTATGGTATCACGATTGCAGATATAGTTACTATGTATGCATACATATTTCTCATATTTATATTAGCCAGTTATCCAGTATTGTTTATGGATATGAATACCATTCATTCATCCTACCTCACATGCATACCAGTACATTTAAAGTACTAACACATTTGCGTTATGGTGTCTTATACCATAGCTTCAGAGACACGAGCTCCAGAGCATCAGTAGATTCTAAATATTAGAAGTCTGTATTAGCAGTGAGTCCTCATCCTTTTAGGACAGAATTATTTCTCTATTATCTTATTAACTAGTTTATTAGTTGGAGTTAGTTGGGGACGTATCCCATCAACTCCGTACTCAGGCAGTTCAGTTAGTTAGAGGCTTTCTAGACAATCATATTTCATACTTCAATATGTTCAATTTTGTTTTGGATTTTTTATTACCCCACCCAGATGCTGTATCATTCAGATCGTGTTTAGTATTGAATATTCTTGCTTTGCAGTGCATGTTTCCGCATTATTATGTCATATTATGCAGTGTACAGGAACCAATATCAATCATGGGTTATTTTGTGGTCCTTCGGGGTCATAAGAATCATGTATCATTTTGGGTACTAAATTTAGGACGTTACAATCAAAAATACTATAAAGATAGTTATCGGGATAGGATAAGAGAGCATGATGGTGAATAAAGGAGAAAGGATGATTACAAGTAGAAAAGTAGTCTTTATGTTCTACCAGGAAACTATGATGCTTACTCTAGAATTGAAGTGTTGATATCTAAGCTCGTGAAGTATTTATAGAGCTAATAGAGTTTCCTTAAGAATATTAAGGCCAACATACCAATATCGAGCTATAAAGTTTAATTGCATGCTATTACGATTAAGAAATTTGAGCAGTAGTTTGGCTAGATGTCTATTGCACTGAATCATCATCAACTAGGCACCCTTCCCAGCATTGCCAAATTATCCAAATAACTACACTGACTACTTAGCTATCACCACGCAGAGTGGTAAGGCTATTATTAATTTAATAATGCCTTTTGTTAATAAGGTGAGGAATGATACTATAGATATTTGTTATAAACCAAATGTTAAAACTGAGAAGTTTATGACTGATGGTGAAAGATCATAGAAATTTATAGGTATTGACAAATGAGTTAATATTGATGAAAAAAGGGGTAAGGAGGTTGAACTAGTATTTAAACCCATTCCATGATCTTCCTCTCCTTTTACTCAAAGGTTGAAGAAGAAACTAAAATAAAATAAAAAACTAAAATTCTTGTCGATGTTGAATAAATTATCTGTGAATATCCCTCTTATTATAGAATTAGAGAAAATGCCTAGTTATGCCAAGTTCATGAAGGATTTAGTGATTAAGAAGCGGATGGTGAGTTTTGATCCCACTAGTAATATGCACCATTATAGTTTTAGTAATTCTTAATCTTTGGTTGAGAAGAAGAAGGACCCCAGTTATTTCACTATTCTTTATGCGATTGGATCCTTATATTTTACATAAGCTTTATGTGATCTGGGAGCTTTCTTCAATCTTATTCTTATAGTCATATACAAGCATTTTGGGTTAGGGAACCTAAGCCAGTATCTATGAGTTTATTAATGGTCGATTGCATTATGACGAAGCTTGTTGGTATATTCTGTGATGTGTTTATGAAGGTGGTTTTTTTCTAATTCATAGTTGACTTTGTGATTCTTGGTTATGAGGTAATTTTTGACATATATATCATCTTAGGAAGCTTTTCCTTGCCACAGAAAGAGCATTAGTTAACACAAAGTTGGGATTGAAGAAATTTAAGGTTAGTAATGAATAGGATACTTTCAATGTGTGTCAGTTGATGAGTCATCCAAAAGATATGCAAGTGGTATTTATAATAGATACCACAGATGAAGGTTTACGAATTGAACCCATAAATAAGTATTGGCGACAATGATTATAAAATTTGATAGTGATGGTATAAATAAGTATGAAGAGATGGTGAGATCAATTGTTGGAAAAGATTCTTATCCTTGTGCACCAAACAAGTTGGACCTTAATTTGAAGAATAAAGGAACCCAATAGCTCAACCATCTATTGAATATCCCCCGGTATAGGAACTAAAGGCCCGATTTTCTCATTTGCATTATGCATTTTTAGGGGCCAACAATACCTTGCCAGTTACTGTTGCTGCATATTTGATGGATTTGTAGGTTGTGGCCTTAATTTTAGTATTGTAGATGCTTAAATGGGTAATTGGCTATTATTGGGATTCCAATAATAATTTGCAATCATAAGATTTAGGTTGAACCAGAATTTATGCTTAGTATTGAGTATCAACATCATCTGAATCCACCTAGTAATGAGGTGGTGATTAAGGATTAAATTGTTAGGAGTGGGTGTGGCTTATCCTAGTTCCAACAACAAGTGGATGACCACAATTTAGTGTATGCTAAAGAATTGTTGGATCACTGTGTTCACTTATAAAAAATAAGTTATTTCCCATGAGATTTGTCACGGTATGGAAAATATATATGGATTATAAAATGTTTAATATGTCGATGTATAAGGATCACTTTCCTATGCTATTCAAGGACGAAATGTTAGATTGTCATGTAGGTAGAGAATGGTATTATTTTCTTTATGGTTATTCACAGTATACTTTGATTTCTAATTCTCCCAAGGACCAAAATAAGAAAACTTTAACTTATCCATATGGTGTGTTTGCATTCAATAGAATGCCTTTCGGTCTTTGTAATGCTCCCTACTATTTTAGTATTAAATGATGTCCATAATTTCCGAAAATAGTAGAGGACACTAATGAGGTCTTCTTGAATGATTTATCTATTGTGGGTGACTCATTTGATGATTGTTTGTCTTCCTTGGATAATGCACAATAGATAAGTGAGGAGTGCAACATGGTTCTAAACTAAGAAAAGTGTCACCTCATGGTTAAAGAGGGGATCATCCTTCAGCAAAAAATTTTGATGAAAGGGATAGAGGTCGAGAAGGCTAAAATTAAGGTGATTGAAAATTTCCTCCATTCATTTCTAGGAAAGGCATTCAGAGTTTCTTGGGTCATGTAGGTTAGTATAGGCATTTCATCAACGACTTTTCTAGGATTGCAAATCCACTGTGCATGTTTTAAGAGAAAGAGGTGAAGTTCATTTTTTATGATGCTTGTCTCAAGGCTTTTCAATGCCTTAAGAAGGGATTGATCTTCGCCCCTTTTATTGTTTCTCAAGATTAGACTCTTCCATTTGAGGTGATGGGTAATTACAATATTGTGTCCCTAGAATTTTTCCTAGGTCAATTACATAAGAAGTTACTTACTCCCAATTATTATTCAAGAAAAGTATTCAACTACTCATAGGAAAAAGACACTGTTACTGAATAGAAGTTGCTGGTGTTGATGTTTTCTTTTTATAACTTCCTGTGCTTTTTTGTTCGTACAAAAGTTATTGTACACACTAACCATACAAATCATAGGTAACATATGGTGAAGAAAGATACAAAGTATAGACTTATTAGATGGGCACTATTGTTGCAAGAGATTGACTTTGAGATAAAGGATCGACAGAGCATACAAAATTAAGTTATAGACCATCGATCCCACATAGAATTAGAAGAGATGCTTAAACATAGGGATAAGCAAGTTATTGAAGATACTTTTTAAGATAAATATATTTTAGCAGCATTACAAGACTTAATTCCTTGGTTTGTTTATTTTGCAAATTATTTGGCAAGCGATCTTGTCCCGGAAGACATTATATTTTAATATCATAAATAATTTATGCATGAGGTATGAAATTTCGTTTAGAATGAGCCTTACTTATTTCAGGTGAGTGTATGTGGTGTTATTTGGAAGTGTATTCTAGAAGTTAAAATGATGAGTATTTTGGAGGCCGGTCATTCATCTCTAGTTAGGGGTCACTATGGAGATAATTGTACAACCCACAAGTTCCTTTAATATGGTTACTATTAGACGACAATATATAAGGATGCACATGACTATGCTCGGGGATACGAACTATGCCAAAGGTAGGGAAATATCACATAGATGCATAAGCTTTCCATGACACCTATTCATAATCATGATATATTTGATGGGTAAGGTATTGATTTTATTAGTCCATCCATTAGATCACATGATATGAAGTACATCTTGGTCACTGTCAACCATGTGTCTAAGTGGGTGAGAGTAATTTTCCCTCTCAATAATGAAGGTTGTAGAGTCATAAAAAATTTAAAGAAAATATTTTCTCTCAGTTTGGTACTCCGCGAGCTGTAATTAGTTATGATGGGTCTCGTTTTGGCAATCTTCTATTCAAGGCCCAATTTAAGAACCATGGTCTGAAATATCAAGTGGTAACACCTTACCATCTACAAACATATGGGCAAGTTGAGGTCTCTAATGAGGTGATCCAGTTCATATTGGCAAAGACTATGAATACCAACCTGACTAATTGGTCGAGAAATTTCAATAATGCACTCCAGGACTACCGACTAGCATATAAAACTTTCAAAGGTTTCTCACCTTATCATTTTGTGTATGACAAGGAATTCCACTTTTCGGTTGAACTTGTGCATAAGGCACTATGTACTTTGAAGAAGTTTAATTTATAGTGGAGTGATACCGTGCTTTAACAACTCCCATTTTCGGACTAGGATTCAAACAATTTTTCTTAGGTATACAGACCAGAACCCAACGATTTTATGTCAATATATTTTTGATGATAAGTTCTATAGTATTAAAACAACCTTTTATATAAGTCGAGGTCATAAGAATCTCCTAACTCAAAGACGAGGTGAGAATTCTCTTATCGATTAAGTTCTAGTGAACATTTCAGCTTGGGTCTTTGAATCTTCTTTCAAACGCATTTTGTTTCACCTAAATCCGATATCAGAGTGACAAGGTATACTCATTTTACTTCAGCATGTTTGTCTGTCAACAAAGTGACGACCTGAGTTGATAGGCCATCACCTAAGTGACGACCTACCAGCCAAGTCGTCACCCCAAACCAGTGAGACATTATTTTCAGCTTCTAGGTGACGACCTGAGTTCTTAGGCCATCACTTAAGTGACAACCTATCATCCCATGTCGTCACCCTTAACCCAAAACTCAAAAACATCAGCTTCCAACTGACGACCTGAGTTGAAAGGCCATCACCTAAGTGACGACCTATCAGCCCAAGTTATAACCCAAGACCAGCAACTCATAAAATCAGCTTCTAAGTGACGACTTGGTATGATAGGTCATCACTTGGTTGATGACCTATCAACCAAGGTGATCACCCTTGAAATTCAGAAATTTCTATTTGAATTTGGAGGGGTATTTTGGTCTTTTGCCTCTACTCCCACAACTTAAGTTATCAAAAGAACAAGATTAGGGTTTTAAGTCCATCTTCTAAGAACTTCAAGAATCTATTACATTCTTTTCAAGATAGTTGAGAATTCAAAGTTTCCAATCCAAGAACTTTAAAATTCCTCGAGAATATTCCCAAGGCTTCGAAAGTCAACTTATTACATCAAATTAGGACAAACAAGGTATGTGAGATAATGAAAAAGGACACACCTTTCATCCTTGTACCCAAAACTAGCTTTTAAAGATATCAAATAATTTGTCTTGGTTTTTCTATATATTGAGAATTGAACTTCATGCTTGCTAAGCAATCTTGAGATTTTGACTATTGAACCTTGTGAGGTTTTGACATGAGTTAAAGTACGGATTTTTAAGCCCTAGTTTGTAATATTGATATTTCAAGAGCATCTGCTTTTAAGCACCCTATGATTACTATATCTTCAAATTTTTAAAAAGTATTTGATATTTTGATCCTCAACATAGAAATGGAATAGACAATACAGTTTTATTACAGTTTACTGAAAATACATTAGTTTTTATTATAGCTTTAAACAGACAGATGCATCACTGGTTTTTCATTATAAACCCTTATGCTAGTTTTAAAGAGGATTTTCTATAGAATGAGAATACAGATTAAAGGGAGTAGTATTTAGCATCGAGTGGGAACTGTTGGTTTAGCGCATCATACTTCCCAAGATTATGAGTGAATATAGGTATAAATTTAGATTATTCCCATTTCTATATGGATGACAAATAAATATTGTGATCACATAGTTAGGTTATACTACTCATCAAGAGTATAACCCCTCTCCGAACATGAGGTTTTACCCTTAGGGGAACTACACTTTGGACTCCATGATCGCTCACATGCTTTATGTTGATTAGAAAAACCTCCTTAAGCCTATGTCCTAAAATAGAATAATAGAACAACTTTTAGAAATTAAGTGTAAAGGCTAGCGATTTTATTCATACATAGTTTTACATAAGTCATTAGCCATGAGATTTCAGCTTTAAGTTTATAGATACAAAGGTGAGTCCATTTACACTTAGCCTGCATGATTTGAAAAAAGACTTAACTTCGTTTCTACTTATTATTGGTAGTTGGAGTCGCATCCCAGCTACCTATAGGTAGTATAGTAGAGGCTTCATAGACTGAGTAGAACAAATGTATTTCATTCTAGTTTTACTTGTATAAGCAGAGTTGTAATCATTTTTATATTTCTTTGTATTGATTGGATTCATAAAATATTGTTATTTCACTTGTTTTATTTAGATTTATGTATATTATATAGCAACTCATGATTTATTCCATTACAAAGGTTAGCTTAAGATAACGTGTGGTCCTAAGAATCGTGTGATGACTAGGGGGAGTCTCAGGTCATTACACATTCAGATGAGATTGGATAACATTAATGAGTTATAAAAATTCTGCCTCCATGATTATAAAAGTTAAGCCTTGTATAAGGAGAAGATGAAATTTTACCACGATAAGAAAATTGAGCTAATGGTATTCCAACCCTGTAATTTTGTCTTGTTTTATAATTTGAGACTTTTCTTGTTTTGGTGCAAGTTGAAGTATTTGTTGTCTTGACAATTCACATTAGAAAGAGTATTTCCACATGGTGTAATTGAGCTAAACTGAGATGGAGATGCCTTATTCAAGGTGAACGGGCATTGCGTTAAACATTACTTGGGAATTAGAGAGAAGTTGATAGTGTGTGAGAATGTTAGTTGTGGTAAAGTCTGAGAAGCCAAGGAAGATAAGTCATGTCGTGACGTTAAATCAGGAGCTACATGGGATGTAACCTATAGGCTCATTAGTGAATTTAATTACCCAAAATAGCCACGTCGTGACGCGAGGATAATCAAGTGCTACTAGGGAGGTAAACAAATACTTTAGTGCTCTCTTTCTATTATGTTTTTTAGGTTAAAAGATCGGAGAAGTAAATGTAGAATGGAAAATTTGCAAATTTTTTTACAAGTCTAGGTAAGTGGATCTATGCCTCAACCTATGGGGTTGTATGTCCAACCCAAGACCTGTAAGGCGGGTCATGGTTATCAAAATAAAACTTTGATCTCTACACTTCAACCTACAATATCTACCGACTCCCCTATAGGTATAACCTACTATTTCATAGATTGGGTCATCAAAATCAGAACAAAAATAAGATAGGCTTGCAGATTCAATCTACGTACCCTACCAATGGGCCTGTAAGTAAAACCTATATCCTATAAGTAGGGTTGTAGGCAGGTGCAGTACTTTGGTAAAAAAATTCAACTTTTTTGGGGTTGATCCCTTTAAACCAAACCAAAATCGGCTCTCCCATCACTTATAACCTTTTAATCCAATAATTTTAGCCCATTAAATCTATAGTTAAAACTTCTCAGTAAAATTTAAAATCTTGCTCTCATATTTAAGACTTCAAAAGGAAATCGCTACCCCATATTGCACATTTTTGTGTGTATTACAGTTCGAGTTTGAGGCTAAATGAATTGTTTATTTTCCTCTTCTACAATATTAACTTAAGGCAAGGTTTTTTTCAAGATTTTGATTTTATTAATACCTTGATTTTGATTGAATAACCAAGACATTATCTAAAAATAAGATTAAAAGTTTATTAACTCAAATATTTTTTTCATTTTTCTTCTCATTTGTAGTTTTATTATTGTGTTTCAATAACTAGTAACTCTTGGCACCCAAAGCTACACAGAAGAAGGGTGTACAATCCATATTGAGAGATTAGTCTCCTTAATGAAGTTGATCCATAAAAGAATGCCCAATTTATGGGCACCTATGGCTCCATACTTGATTAGGGACCAGACTCAGAGATAGGCAACAAACAGGGATGTTATTCAACTAGGCTCTCAGCTTGCACCAATATCGGCAACTTATCCCGGCCTCTAGACTACCGTAGCTCATGTTATTTAAATTTGACCTTAAATATGGTTAGCCTAAAAAATACCACCACACTCTCCAATCTCTATCCAATCCAATAAGAGAGATCAAGAGTTCAGTTCCAGTGCTACTAAAGAGGATTCACCCTTCCCCTTATCTAATGGGTGGTCAAATTTGGCTTTTAGTACATTTGATTTTGAGACAGATCCACTAAAATCGGAGGTCGTGTTGACATAATGCATAGTAAATAGGATGCTTCTACTTTAAAATGAGTACTCAAGAGTCTTCCAGTTTAGCTTCAGCTGCACAGGAGTCCCCATATATCTCTAGAATACATGTTCCTCAGGGCATTAGAAAATGGTATGTGGAAGACATGCAGAGTATATATGATAATTATAGTGCTACCATGGAGTATGAAAAACTATAATGCAGTATTAGTGAGGTGATTTAGATTAAGCTTGCTTTTTTGGGCATGTGATCCAGACTTGCTGAGTACCTTTGACTGATATAGACATGGTTGGATGGGCCATCCTCAAGGATCGTACTGCCCAGTGATTTTTTAGGAGTTTTATGCTTCTTATGTGGTTTTTATATATTTGGTTACCCTAATTGATGGGAGAGAGAAGGAACATCCCCTAATGACTTATTCATATGTCATAAGGATTAGGGTTTATTTATCTGGGTGGACTATTTGATGATTCTTCTTTGGGTCAAAGATTGTATGGGCAACCACTACAATTGAATTTTACTATAGGTTGAGGCTTGTAAGGAGTAGGCGTACTATGAGATATACTGAGTAGAGAGAGTAGAAGAGAGACGTTTTCCAGATTTATAGCTCCATAGATAATAGAGCTTGGTATTAATGCCTCTTGGGTTGGTAGGAAGAAGGAGATAAATAAGCCTTTGTTGATTTATAGAAAATATTTGTAACTATTGTAAAGAACCAATTAAGCATGGAATTTATGGATAATATGATCATATGTGAGTGAGTTGAACTGCTTGCCAGGCAAATATCTGGCTATGATTTTAATTTCACCCAGTGAATTTGGGATAAGATTCATGAGTGGGTGTTCTGTTAGTTCACCACTATCCCATTCTCATTCTTGATATATATATTAAGTGATACAATAGAGGTACCAAGTATTATATAGGCTAATCATAGTATTGGGGCCCCCACATGGCTGATATTTAGTTTATTAAGGATGATGCCAACCCTGTTGCACTACCAATAGCACATCCATTAACATTTTTAAGCGAGACCTGCTTTAAGTGTCCCTCTGTGTTGGATAAGCATGTTTAAAGTTCGACACTAATTAGAGATATTACAATAGGAAGTCAATAGGTAAATCCTACTTCTGCGATAGGTAGTTAGTGGGATACATGTACTTCAACCCCAGCATTAACTTCTATACTGCCTATCGACTGCCAATTTCTAGTATGGTGACTGTGTCTAGAAATTTCTTATTCTAGTTGGTAGATCGACAACTGTATCGCCAATCACATACCAACATACCCAATTAGATGCATTATTTAGTTATATTAGGACATGGGTGAAGACCATATTAAAGGTATTTGAGGTAAAAGTAGAGGCTAGGATGATGCTTCCATAGAGTGGTTTACTAGATATCTGCATCTGTGTGTTGATAGTTTTAAGGCCATAGAGGAGCACGACTACACAAGGCATAGGTTCCTGACTTATCAGGCTTGCGTGAGGTAGTGGGTATGTTGTTATTAGAGGTGTACTCTTTAGTTGAGATCTACATTGCAGTCATCCCTCCAACAATCCTTTCTTTTTATTGCCACTACACATACTACCACCAAACTAACACCTTTGATTTTTGATCTTATTGCTATGAAGGACGAGGCCCATACTATTGGGGCCAAAAGAAAATATGAGCAGAAGAAAAAGGGTGACCCAAATGACTATCAAAGGGCATTATATAAGGATACAAAAAAGTTTATGATTTATTTTTGAATCGATAAGGATAGGCATATGTGGATAACATTGGGCACCTATTTTAGTTGACCACCACCATCACCTCCTAGCGATGAGCCGCATGATGAACCAGATAGGGGTGAGCCCTATTTTGATGCCTAGAGCATCCCATTTTTGTCTTTATACCCTTATGGATTTTATTTTTTAGTATTCACTGGGTACAGTGCATCAACTTTATGTTGGGGTGGTGGTCCTCCAACCACTTGGGGTTTTTGTTTACAGGTTTCTTTTCAAAGAGTTTTATATCATAGTAGAATCAACATATTTAGGTATTGTGTTGGGTCATGATATGTGAGATGTGTTGTTTGGTCAATTAGAAGAAAATGACGATCATAAGTGTAGATGAAATATTTTTTTTCATGTTTTAAAGTGTTAGAAAAATATGATACCCTTTCTAAAATTTCTTGAACTATATGTTATTATTAATATATGTGTGACCATTGTTGAATCATGTTATGGCTTTATTATTAGGAAAAAAAATCAAAGATTAACATTGCATTAATCGGATAGGTACTAGTTGATAATATAACCTTGCACAATGTCATTTTCCTTGTTCAATTTGTGCATTTAATCTAGAATTTGCCCGGTTAGTCTTTCCTAAGTTGTAAGATAGTTGGTTAGGACATGATCATAAGATGTTTTTGAATAAGTCCACTCATAGACAAAATGACTACCAAAATATAAGTGTCCCTTGATCTCTTATTTGAGCTTAAATTGACCTATTTTCTTATATTAACCTTTTCACCTACCCGTTTAATTACAATGAACTTTTTTTGCCCTTGATCTATCCATGGACAATATGTACCTAAGCTTATGAAAATTACTTAAGTTAAAATTTGCTATCATGTGGATGCATAGTTAAAAATGGGTATGAAGAAGGGTGTTAAATTGTACAAAAGAAATTAAGGCCAGTTGTGGTAGAAAAGTATAAAAAAAATAAATAAAGGAAAGAAGAAAGAGAAACAAATTGTGAAAAAAAAAGAGAAAAATGAATAAATGTAAAGAATGAAGGAAACCACGCCCAATCCAAATAAGCAAAAAAAGAGAAAAGGGGTGAAATATAAGAAGCGTAGTTAAATAGTGGAGACATTAATGAGTGCATCATCAAAGAGGGCGATTCACTATACCCTATATGTATCATACCCGGCCCCAAGCCTAGAAAACTCCAACAGTGATTCCAATACAACTGTACAAAAAACTAAGATATTGAAAATAAGGGCAATTCTATGATATTTAATGAACACTTTTTGAGCTTCTTTTGAGAGAGTGAGTCATTTATGTAAAACCTATGTTACTATGGACTATAATACTATAAGAGTGGAACTTTCTTGCTGTACGAGTACATGGGTTTTGTTTTTAAATACTTATTTGTTTGGGTAGTGTCATTTGCACATATATACTTTGTTGTTTGTTGCTAATGTAATACCATCATTAATTCCTTTCTGTGTCAAACTATTGTTCATTATGAACCCACATGGTGGTTTTGAAACTTGTGAATATAAAGGGGTAAGAGATTTGACCTAAAATGATGTGACTACAGCAGATTCCTTAGGTTTCTTTTTGTTAAGCATCATATTTTTCTATTATAAGTTAGTTTCCTGATGACAAGCAAATGTTCTAAGTTGAGAGTATTGGTGTGATATGCTTTAATTGACATTCGATATTTAAAATAAGAAAATTGTACAAGTACTAAGATATTATTATTAGATTTGATGTGCGTTTGTGTTGATTTTTAAGATAAAATGTAGTTCGAAGTAGAGAATAAGCAAAAAGGATGAAGATCGGTTGGGAAGGCTAACTACTAGCATACCTACGGGCCATAGGAAGTGCTTATAGCCAAGAAGACTGCCAACGAGGAGTTAGTACTTCCTACAGACCCTATATGGCATTGTAGGTAGGCATTCTATAGTTTGAAGATTCTCCTTATTCCAACGAGCCTACTTATGCCCTATAGGTACAATAAATAACTCAGAATTATTGTTGTGGGTTAGTGTTGACTGCTGTTTCCTAGACTATTTAGTATAGGTTTCTTTGTGTATCTATAAATACCCATTTGATGTTCTAGTATTAGTTTATATAATGTATGCATGTTTTACATTATCTTCATTTTATGATGCATAATTGAATGATGCATTACTGATCTTGGAAATATTATTCTTGGTTTTAAGGTTTGAGATTAATTTGATATTTTGGGTTTTCATTATCATTATTCATAAGTTCATTCATATGCGTTCAACTATGAAATCTATGTGTGTTCTTACAATCATGCATAGCGAAACCCCATGAATAGGGTTATGGGAACCTCGATACAATAATAAAGTAGACGAAGCGCATAGTAAATCTAAATTAATGTTCTTGAATACATGTATTGGGATTTCATTTAATTTTGATTGTTTTCTTGACAGTTGGAAATGTTGGGAACTCACCTGTATTTGGTATTTACTAAAGAAACAGGTATAAATTAGGAAAATTAAACCACGTCAATGATTTGAAGCTACCAACCTTTGTTTAATAAATTTAAGACCGAGAGGGGATAGTTAAAATGTTATCTAGAACAAAGGTTAGTAATGTGACACTCTAGTACTAAGAGGAGATAAGTGAGATTCACCTAAAATAATTTGGAGACATGGTTGGGTAATACATACTTGTTAGATTTTTCATATAAGGAATTGAGATAGTTTAATAAGTATGATACATGTGGAGTTATGAAACCAAGGGGAACACAATCCTAGTGATCATCTCATATTCATAACCCTAATTGCCCAACATTGTTAGTTTACTGTTACTTTTAAAAATTAATTCATTTACTAATTTTCAATTTCTAATTACACTAGTCAGCTCAAGACAGATTTCTAACCTATTCTTTGTGGGATCGATCCCAACTTCGTTGGATACTATTTTTCCTTAGCGACAGCTTTATACTTCCTTGTAAATTTTAATTTTTTGTTGGCATCAACTACATGCACATGAATATAAAAAATATTTTTATTCAATTAAATACTTTTAACAAAAGTAAGGGACAACATACCATTCTTCTATTGGTTATGTGGTCATTTTCTGGCGTACCGTTAAATCTCTCCCATGCCAGATATAAATTTTACTCAAGCATCTACTTGAAACTAAATATTTCACTTCTTAACTTTGAAGTTTTTCTAAATTAAAAAAATTGGTAACACCCTCAACAATTTATATATTTTATTTGTTGTCTTCCAGTGATTGAAATATCAATTTCTTACTCAAATTATGTTCGAGAATATTAAAATGGTAACCCAAAAGAGTTTAGAATTTTTGAATGTGGTTCAGGGTGGTTCTGGGTCATGGAAGCAGTAAGCCTCTGCAATGTAAGTATGCCATGGGCGTTACCCTCTACGATAACCTCATTAAATGGAAGATAATCACCTTGATAAGGTCCATAATGTGGAGGATGGACCTCCGCGATAAGGTCCATGTCACGGACCTATTGTAATTTCATAATGTCTTGTTCTTTTTAAAATGGAATGAGGGGTAAAGGGGTAATTTCAGCTATACATAATTTTTAATTATTATAAGGAACAATTTCTATCAATTATATATAAAGGTCATCCTCATCACTCTCAACCATCCTCTGTCGAATTCCCCTTTAAAACTCAAGTTTATGGTTCAAGAAGGTGATCATCTAAGGTCCTAAGGGTGTGGTTTTTATTAAATTTCTTATCAATTAAGGCATGTACCTCTTTCCCTAAACTCGTATTTTATTAATGCAATGAAAATTGGTTAATTATTCATTGTTTTGTTACTGGGTTTTGACTTATAATTTGAGGGTTTTGAATTTATTTGGATTAAATTTTGACCCATGATTATTGTTGTATTATTATGCATTGAATTGATGATTTATGAATTTTTTAGGTTCATAGGATTGTAAATGGATTTAGGGTTACAATAAATTCCCTAAATAAATTGTTTTGATATGGAAATTGATTAAAAAAACTCGACCCACTTACATAATTGGCTTTTTAATATGGCTTGTCACTTGTTTTGGCTATTTATTTTGAAACGTTAAATTGCATAAATGGTAAATGGAATATGAAGTGGTTTGGTTTGTGTTTCAAATGGTTTCAAAAAGGCTTTAAAATTGGAAATTATGGAAAAAACTTAGTTCAAAGGTTTTATATGGCAAAAATAGATTAGACTTGCAAGCTCTAATTTTGGTACTACAATACCAATGGAAATAGACTGATTAAAATACTCCTTGGTAAATGGTTGAAAATATGTAAATTATTTTAATATGGATTTAAAGAGGGTTGTGTAACAAAGTCGTAGTAGGTGGAGGTTCCGAGAGAATGATACTAGAAACTCGTCTTTGTGAACGTGAGATTTGGTCGTGGTTATCGTGTCCATGAGAGGCATATTTTATTTTATCAATGCCATTAGACTTTTATGGTTTTATCTGATATGTGCGGCTAACACAAACTGGGGCTCTTTTAATAGGGGGAGATGAACACATATAGCCCGTGGGTGCCTTTAGGACGGTAGAGGTAAACAGTCAAAGTTAATGATTTAAAAATGCATACTAAACCTTGTTCCTTTCCCTTAATAGATGATATACATATATATATATATATGCATATTGCATATGATATTTTGCATGGGTGTTAATGGTTGTGATATTATGGTTCATGGTATTATTTTATCCTTTATGCATGAGTTACATGCTAGTTTTCCAATAGCTAACAATCTTCAAACAGTATATCCCCACGTGATGTAAGATTCAAAGACAAGTCTACTTTTCCTGCATATTGATGAAGTATTTGTGGTTAGATTGAGAGTTGACTTGAAATGGTGAGCTTTCATCATACGAAAGACTTTATTTCATGTTTTAATTTCCCTTATCTTAGATTGTATCTTAGATATTTTTTGGCTATGGTTGGGGGCATGGGCTGACGTTTTACTGGTATTCAATTTTGTTAGAGTCTTTCCTGGACTACTGTGGTCGTGGGAATTATGGTTGATATTCAATATTAGTTTTTATTATTGTGGATGGTTTTGGTATCTTGATCTTATATAGAAATTCAGGTATATCTTACATATCTGGTCATATATATTAGTTATGTTGGAATAGGCTAAGTGGATGGTTTCCAATCCTAATGGAAATGAGAAACCCATAAAGATCAGGTCCTTGTTTGGGTCTTGACAAAGTAGGTAACAGAGTGTAGTTTTTGGTGTCATTAGGTATACACAAAGTTATGTCAAGTAGAGTCTCTTTTCTGGGTGTGTAGCGTGTCATACTTATAAGAGAGACGCTATGAGAAACTTAGGATCTTTTCCCTTGATTGTTTGTCTTATTTTTGGGCTATAGAGTCTTAGGTCTTGGATTTCTCTAAGTTTTGTTTATTCAACTTTCACATCATACCTCCCAATTGATCTGAAGCTTATGGAAATTGGTTTGTCCCGCTTGAGGATAGTGTTTTTGGATCTCATCAAACTTATGGGGTATAGAATTGGTCTAGGGTCACTTCTTTTGATTATCCCCATAGAGTCCCACATGCCTCCACTAATCCTTCCTGGAGGGTGAAACTTCAGTTCAGTCACCTTGGGAGATATCACTAATGCTGAGTTCCATATATCCATTCATCTATTGACTAAGATGGTGACATCTAAGTTACCTCTATTGGGTCCTGCTATTATTGCTAGGAGTTTAGTTAGGGCAACTAAATTTGTCCAATTTTTTAGGCTGAGCCCTCTGACTTTCACTGGAACTAAGTTTGAAGAGGATCGTCCAAGTTTTATAGCTGACATGGAGAATATCTTTTGGGTTATCCATGTTACTGAGGTAAAAGTTATGGACCTCTCTACTTATTAGTTGAAGGATGTGGTGTACCAAGGGTACAAGGAGTAGGAGCGACTTAGGGGTGATGATGCTAAATCGGCTCTGTGAGAGGATTTATTTAGTGCCTTTCTTGAAGCTTTTTTATTTAGGAGTTAAGGGTAAAAATCAGAAGAGTTAGTGAATTTGAAGCAAGGAAGAATGTCAGTGAAGGAGTATACCTTAAAATTCCACCAGTTGTCTCAATATACTCCTAAGCAAGTGTCTAGCATAAGGGCTAGAATAATCAAATTTTCTTCTGATTTGTCTTATGAGTTGATTTTTTAGATTAGAGCTGCCTTATTAATTAAGGTTATGGAAATTTGTATACTTCTATTGTATATGAAATAGGCTAAGGAGGAAAACCAAAAGCAAACGAATATTGGGGAGAGGTAGAGAAAGAAGTTTTGGTATTCATATTAGGGTGAAAGTCATCACCATAGTGGTAGATATAGTGGAAAATGTTCTAAGAATAGGTGGGGCAGCTCAGGTTCATAGCCAATGACTAATGCTTCATAGCTGAACTCATCTAGAGATCATTCTTTTAAGAGTGGTTATTGTTCTAGGGCACAAGGGGCCTAATCTCAAGCCAGTAGTGCCCTTTTAGCTCTGTCATATCCTCCTTGTAGACTATGTGGTCAGTTTTATCATGGCTTCTATGATGAGGGAAAGAATTCGTATTTCAATTATGAGAAACTGGGAAATATACTGAAGAATTTCCCTGTTGACAAGGTTTCTTTGATGGATAATAAGGTTATAGTTGCCATATCGTCTGCTCCTGCACCATGGGGTGCCATATCTAGCGTCGACACACGATGGAATCCCTTGTATGCTCTTACTATCCATCAGGATTCTAAGGAATTACAAGATATCATCACTGATATATTAAAACTCTTTTCTCGTGATGAGTACTATTTACTTAACTGGAGGTCTACTCATTCATTGTGACCCCGTTTATGGCTGTGCATTTCAGTTTTGATCACAAATGTATTTTATACACCATTTCTATTTCTACCATAATGGGTGACTTTGTGGTTACTAGATGGGTCTATAGGGTCTATGTGGTATCTATTAGTCAAAGGTAAACTTTGTTTGATCTATTTGTATTAGACATGTTAACAACATGCTATGCCTCTTTAGACTGACGGGCGTGTAAGGTAATTTTCAAATTCCATAATGATCTGATTATGTGGTTGAAAGGGAGTTACTTAGTTTGTAAAGTAAGGTTCATATCATATCTTAGAGCTTAGAAATTGATTTCCAAGAGGTGTCTTTATCATGTGGTCATGGTTAAGGATTTTAACTTGGAGGGTCCTCCTTTACAATCCATTTTGGTGGTTAGAGAATTTATTAAGGATTTCCCAGATGATTTTCCTGGTGTTCCTCCTAATACAGAAATTGATAGGATTTATCTTCTTTCGGAAACTCGCCGTATATTTATCCCTCCTTATCAAATTTCTCTAACCAAGTTAATAGCACTTAAGGAGTAGTGAAAGGATGTTCTTGACAAGGGTTTTATTTGGCTAGTATGTCTTCATGGGGCACTCTCATTTTCTTTGTTTGTAAGAAGGATGGTTCTCTTTGGATATGTATTAATTATTGTTAGTTGAACAAGGTAACTGTGACGAATAAGTACCCTCTTCCTAGGATTGATGATCTGTTTGACCAACTTTAGGGTGCTAATTATTTCTCTATTATTTACCTTTGGTCGGGTTATTATCAACTTAATATTAGTGAGGAGGACATCCCTAAGACTGTATTTAATGCTCAAGATGGCTATTATGAGTTCTTTGTCTTTTCTTTTCGATTAACGAATGCCTCGGCCTCATTTAAGTATCTAATGAATTAGGAATTCCACCATTTTTTGACTTATTCATGAATTAATTTATGTATGATATTCTTGTATATTCAAAAAGTGAGCTAGATCGTGCCAACAACCTCCATATTGTGTTGCAGCCGCTGAAAGATCAGCAATTGTATGTTAAGTTTCCGAAGTGTGAGTTTTGCTTGAATATTATTTTTTTCTAGGTGATGTTATTTCTATTGAAGGGATCATGGTGGATCTACAAAAAGTTGAAGTGGTTAAGAAGTGGCCTAGACCTATTACTCTAAATGATATTCAGAGCTTCATGCGTTTAGCAGGAAAAGAAGGTAAAGTTTCTATAGCCCAATGCTTGTGAAGGGAGTTTTGAGTAGCTAAAAGATAAACTAACTTTTGTTATGGTTTTGACCTTTCCCGGAGGTAGTGATGGTTTGTGGTTTATTGTGATGCGTCTTGTGTTTGACTTGGTTGTGTTTTGATGTAGCATGGCAGGGTTGTATCATATACTTCAAGGCAGATGAAAGTTCATGCTAGGTATTATCCAACTAATGATTTGGAGATGTTAGTTATGGTGTTTGCATTGATCATTTAGCGACATTATCTACTTGGGGTCTATGTTGACATCTGTTCAGATCATAAGAGCCTGCAATATGTATTTACCTAGAAGGATTTTAATCTCAGGAAAAGAAGGTGGCTGGAGATGCTAATGGACTATGACATGAGTCTCTACTATCATCATGATAAAACAAACATGATTGCTGATACTCTTAGCAGGTTATTTTCATAACCTAAACTAGGGCCTGGCCATGATGGGTATCTCATGTCTCACGTGCATCAGAGATCACCCCCTTCACCAAATTGAACCAACATGGATCCTGAAATGCCGAATAAATTCCAAACTTATAACAATATAACATAAAATAAAAACTAATCGAAATTCATTAAGTGTCTATACCATCCACTGGTAATCGGAAACCGTCCATCACCAAACATTCAACCATACCACCCAAGTCCACAGTAGTCTGACAAATCATTTACAAAACTAAAGTTTAATAAAATATTGGGACATGCCTCCGACAATAGCCAAAACCAATATCTAAAAGATGGTTAAAACATAAAAAAGAAAACCATAATATGAAATAGGGTCTTCTGAAGAATGGAAGCCTACCACTATAACATAATTCACTAGTTAATCCCAAATACATGTTACTGAGTAAGAGATTTTGATGTATGGCTAGTTCCTGCATCATGTAGGGATACAGTTTCTAAAGACGGTTAGCGGTTGGAGTGCTAGCATGTAACTCAAGGATAGAGGAATAAAATAATGCCATGATAACTGTTCAAAACCAATATAGCATTCAATATATAAGATCATATGAAATACATATATATATATATAATACCACATGTTGCGGTAGCAAACGAGGCATAGAATGTACTTTGAACACCTCAATCTGCACTATGTAGCATAGCCATCATAATACAAAGCACCACAGGCTATATGGTCCTAGCTCTCTCCTAGCTGGAAGGGCCCAGTTCATGTTGCTGCACGAACCAGAGAATATCCTTATCTGTATATGCCTTTATGGAGGACTCAATCCTCCCGACATAGTAAATGTGACTTAAGCGCCAATGTGTTCAATATGGAGGACTCGTACCTCCCATTCATATATTCAATATGGTGGAGTCGAGCATTCTAGTCATTTAGAAACCCGCACCAGCTAGCGATTTCTTATGTTAGTCCTTCAGACCTCCACTTTCACGGCGCAGCTACACATCCTACTCTTAATCCCAATTTTTAAAACATTTAACATGCATAAAAAATTATTTAACTTGGTTTACATACATGCACCATGGTGGTATCGTCATACCAACACCACTTGCAACGTACATTATGCCATAACAACAAATTCATCACTTGGGACTTGAACGCATTGTCTAAATAAAGATATAAAGTTAATTTAACATTTAGGACTCGAACCCATTTGGACAACCAAACCCCAAAGTTTCAATTTAAATAAGTTTACGGCCACCAAGGACTTTACATATTCATTTATCAATTATTATCATGGTTATGAAAATACCTTAGTTCAAAAACATAATTCAACTTGTGAAAAAATCATTCTCATTAACAATTTAATAAATAGGTTGAGGTCATGCCATTATTAAAGCCAAAATCATAAAAGTTTGGGTTCAACTATGACCCCTCAATTAGATTACCATTGTCATGCACCCACATGTGACAAACCATAACTAAAACTTGCATAGTAAAAATTTCAACTATAGAAAATAATATTCGATGATATGCATTCAAACCCCTCAACAATGCTTTCAAAACTATCATTAATGATTCATGAACAATGCTTCAAACATATTCTTTTAGTAAACTAACAAATAAGTTAGAGTTAGATGCCTGAATTACGTAGATTGATGGAGAGAAATTGACTCTTGAAACCTTAGATGGCCATTTTGGATAAACCTTAGCAAATTTTGCTTAAGATGATTTTGGGAGGGTAAAGAGGATGTTTTGATCTTACATAGTGTATAACAAATGTCCCAATGTGTTTTAGGACATGGGGCCATAAGGGTCTTATGTAGGAAATATATAAAGTACCCCCCAACTAAAAACTATAAAAAAGAAGGTCATCCTTGGTTAAAGTCAACTCATCACTATATCATACGACTCATAGCCATGACTCATATCCTAAATAGTGTGTTTAACACCCATACACTGTCCATCTTCTGACTCTATGATCCCACTTATGACCTGATCATATGACTCTATGGTCTATTTGTATCATAAATAAAACCCAAAGGGATTAGACTTTGGACAATAATTGACTTAAACCTACCACTCGTAATATGGTCTTACAACTCATAGCGAGCCACTCTTACTCCAAGAATAACTTAGCCAATTTCATACTAGTTTGGATATGACTTGGTTCCCTAGACTCGTAACTACATCATATGACTCATATGACTTATCAACAGGGTATGAGCTTAAATAAAATTTCTTGTATAGAAATGGGAAGTGGTAAATACGGATGTTGTTACTGGCATTTTGCAATCTTAAAAACTGTTTGATTCTATCTTAGTTATCATGGATAAGATTACTAAGTCTACTTTTTTTTTTCCAGTAAGGACTAATTATAATGTTGAGGACTATACAAGGTTATTTATTCAGGAGATCATGAAGTTACATGGAACTCCAGTTTCCCTAAATTTTGATCGGGTTAGTCAATTCTCATCTCATTTTTGGTGGTCATTTCATTTAGATTTAGTGAATAAAGTGACCCTCACTACCGCTTTCCACCCACAGATGGATGGATAAGTGGAAAGGACTGTTCAAACATTAGAAGGTATTCTTTGAGATTATGTAATAGTATTTGGTTGTAGTTGGGTGGACCAATTACCTTTGGTAAAGTTTGCGTACAATACTATTTATCATTCTAGAATTTATATGGCGTCATTTGAGGCTTTGTATGGTAGGAGGTGTAGCTCTCCTATTGGTTTATTTAAATTTTATGAGGCAAGGTTTTTCGGTCCTAATTTAGTTCATAAAGCTATGAAGAAAGTGAATGTGATCCAAGATTGACTTAAGACTATTTAAAGACCAAAAAGTCCTATACAAACCTAAGATAGAGAGAGTTAAAGTTTGATATAGGTGATTGGGTGTTCTTAAAGGTGTCTCCTACGAAGGAAGTTATGCATTCTAGAAGATGGGGAAGCTTAGTCACCGTTACTTTGGTCTTTATATTATATTTAATATAATTGGAAATGTTGCTTACGAGTTAGTATTGACTGCGGGTTTGGGTTTTATTCACCCTGTGATTCATGTGTGCCTATTAAGGAAATGTATGGGAGATCCTTCCTTGGTGGGGCCGATTAAGAATGTTGGTGTCTCGGATTCCCTGTCATATGAAGAGGTTCCAATAAATATCATAGGTATACAAGTTTGTAGGTTACGGACTAAAGATGTCTTATTTGTAATGGTCCTTTGGAGGAACCATAAAGTGGAAGAAGCCACTTTAGAGGTGGAAGAGGATATGAAGGCAACGTATCCATCTCCTATTCCTTGTGATGGATAAAAGATCTTGGGGTATGAATTCCAGTCTTCTTTGTTGTTATCTAGGTTTATCTTTTGATTCTGGTGTGTTGTTATTATTCTTGTGTGAAATATGTCCGAGCTGATCATTTGTGGATGAATGATCCTAAGGGGGAGGGGATAATGTAAAAACCTCAAAATTTCAAGTATTTTATTTTTGGCTTTCCCATGGTTGAAATATCAATTTTTGTATCAAATTATGTATGGTCATGTTAAAAGGGTAACCCAGAAGAGTTTTAAAATTTTTGGACGGGTTTTGGGATGCTTTTTGGTCATAAAGGTAGTAAGACTTTGTGATATTGTCATTCTAAAGAGGTTAGCCTATGCAATAACATCTGTGACATGGATGATAATCACCGCAATAAGTTCAGTGACACGGAGGCCAGACCTCTAAGATAAGGTTCATGCTATAGACCTATAGTAATTTAAAATGGGATGAGGGGTAATGGGTTTCTTTCATATATAAGCAATTTTTAGTAATTATAAAGACCAATTTCTATTATTTTTTAAATAAGAAGGTCATCCTCATTACTCTCAACCATCCTCTGTCAAATTCCTCTTTTCAACACAAGTCTAGGGTTCACTGATTTTGTGCTAAGTGTCTATGTTGGTTTTTAAGATTTATTTGGTTTCACTCTATTGCAAATAGATAGGAGACAAGTTACTGCTATGAGATATGAGTACCTTGAGTTTGCGATGAGGAATCCTATAAGTGGAGGTGGATGACCTAGAGTCTGGGGACATATGAGAGATATAGACCCAACTAGAGATCATGATAGGGAAGCTTGACTAGTCCCTATTTCTTATCGTTATCTAAAGGTTCCTCATCCATTGCTAATGGTGGGTGTGGGGGAAGTCCAGGCTCTATCGAGGTTTATTTCTTCATTATTGCACAGAGATGCTCTAGATTAGCTATTAGGTTTTTTTGGAGCTGTATTTTTTTATGGTGCTTAGTGTGAGGATCATCATGCTATAAATGCAGGGGCATAAGTTGTAGCTGTGGATCCTAGAGTTGAGATCCCTCTAGCTTCAATCATTGCTCAGCTAATAGTTTCCCAACATATTATATCTGTTGAGGATTAGAAGATGTTGGATTCTTGAGATTTCCTAGGTTTCTTGGGGCGACTAGTGAGGATACCTATGAGTTTTTGGTTTCTTATGAGGATAGACTCTATAATTTGGGCCTATTTTAGACTCGTGGTGTCGACTACACTACTTTTAAGTTTGATCTTGCATCTGGACATTAGTGATGAGATTTCCTTGATTCCAAGTAAGATAGATCTTCCCTTGTCTCGTGGACTCAGTTCTCTAAGGTTTTCTTAGAGTAGTACATTCATTGTAGCCTTAGGGAAAATTTTAGTTATTAGTTCTAAAGATTGGAGCAAGCTTCTATGACCGTCTTGAAGTATGAGCCTTGATTTTATTTGTTGGCTAGACAGGCTATATCTATCTTATAGACCGAGTATGAGCAGATTTGTTATTTTATTTAGGGGCTGAAACTTTCTCTTTTTATGGCGACATAGGGAATGTTTACTTCTGAATGGTCTTTTAATAAGGTTTCAGATCATTCCTAGATTATGAAGGAGATGTATTACGAGGCCAATAGGGTAGCAATAAAAAGTCATATTACTAGGTTAGTTTCAATGGAAGATGGAGAATCTCACGATTCAGAGGCAATAGTTATCAATGTAGGTATCTGTGCTAGTCTTACCAAAATCAAGGTTAGTCTAGTAGGCCTTTTCATGCCGCACTTTTTTTATTGATAAGGATCAACCCAACTATAGTGATCATCTTGGAAAGAGCAGTGGTTAGCTTTCTAGAAAGGCATATTCTACATTTTGTAGCTAAGGTTTTTATTCTAGGTTAGCCGAATCTTTTGGATACAATATTATGCTCTAAGAATGTTATAAGTGTAGGGCCTTGATCATTTATCTATAGAGTATCCCAGCATTGGGCAGTTATTCCTACAGTATAGAGCGTTTTACCCATTATGATAGAGAGGTCATATGCAGGGTCGTTGGGTAGTCCCTAGGGTTCTTGTGGATATTCTTAGAAAGGTAGGACAAGTGATTAGTTTTGAGCCCTGCCACATAAAGAGTGAGGTTATTTATATAATGTATATGGTAGTGCAGAGAAAGAGTCTTTAGATGTTATTGCAGGTACGAACTTAGTGTGTCATTAGCTATCTCTTGCTTTACTTGATCTAGAATCCCCATTTTCTTATATGTTTACTTATTATACACAGAGGTTAGAATTTTCTTAGGATTTTTTATCCATGTCATTATGTATATCTCTTCTTATGGTTCATTCATTAGAATTGGATCGAGTTCATAGATTATGTAGTGTGACTATATGAGAGTTTAATAATATAGTCAATATGATTATGTAAGATATGGTGGACTTTTGTGTGATTCTTTGCATGGATTTGTTTTTCCCTTGTCATGTGGTCTTGGATTATTTTTCCATGACTGTTTACTTTGTCATGACCGACATAACCCAGGTTGTGTGACAAGGATCTATTAGCTGCACGCCAATATGGACTATTGCTTATACTTGTGCTAGGAGAATTATATCAATGGGTTACAAATATTTTTCATATTTTCTTTATGTTAATGTGGAGAGTCCATCACTTAACTCTATTCTTGTAGTTTATGATTTTCTTAATGTTTTTCCTACCGATCTTCCTTATCTTCCTACTGAGCATGATATTGAATTTATTATTGATATTTTTCTAGGAACCCAACATATCTCTATAGAACATTATTGTATGGCTCCAGTCAAGTTTAAAAGGCTAAATTCTTAATTTCAAGATATTCTAGGTAAGGGTTTTATTAAACCAAGTGTATCACCTTTATGTGCTACTATTTTGTTCATAAAGAGAAAAGATAGTTCCTTATGTATGTGTATCACTTACAAGTGGGTTAATAAGGTGATAGTGGAGAATAGATATCCTAAACTTTGTATTAGTGAGTTGTTTTACCAACTTCAGGGAGTAGCGATATTCACTATAATTGGATTGAGGTTTAGTTACCATCAGTTGAGGATTCTGCCTGAGGACATCCTAAAGACAGCTTTTCAAACTCAGTATAGCGACTATGAGTTCCTGGTGATGTCTTTTGGGTTGACTAACGCCCCAACTGATTTCATGGATTTGATGAATCACACATTAAAACCTTAATTGGATTTCTTCATGATTGTGTCCATCAATAACATTCTTATATATTCGAGTAGTAGGGAGGAACCTATGCATTATTTGAGGATTGTGCTCCAGAATTTAAGAGAACACAGGCTTTTTGCCAAATCCTTAAAGTGTCAGTTTTGGCTCGAGTCAATGACATTTGTAGGACATGTGTCTAAGAATAGGATTACAATGGACCACCAAAGATTGATTGAAGGATTCACAATATATTGTGAGGTATATGTGGTTGGTTTATGTTTTGTTTTGATTTTGTTAGGGTCCAGTTATACCTTATGTGTTGAATCAACTTAAGGTGGAAATGTATAACTACTAGTTTTCGTTCTAAAGATTTTGAGGCATTATTTATTAGGCATGGATTATTAGATCTACTTGGGCCATCGTAGTCTTCAACATCTTATGACTTAAAGAAGCTCAATTCTGGGCATCAGAGATGGATGGAATTTCTAATGGATTATCATATCTCTATTCTAAACTATCTAGGCAAGTTGAACGTAGTAGCAAATGCCTTTAGCTAAAAGGCGGTCAGTAAGTGTAGTTTGGCTATTTTGATTTTCTGGGAGGCGGTTGATGTGTGACATTTATTCCTTATCTAACTTTATGGTTTGACTTGATATTTTTTATTCCAAGAGGATATTTACTAGTGTTGAGGTGAGGTCTACCTTATCTGAGTAGATTTAGAGTCTCTGGTTGGAGGATATAGGGCTTTGTTTCATCTATGATCAGGTGCTGAGTAGTGAGTCCAGGAGAGACACTATAGACTCTGAGAGTATTTTGAGATATAGTGGTCCCATTAGTGTTTCGAGGGTTGGTGACTTGATTCAGTTGATATTACGTGACACTCATAGCTCGAGTAGTCAATTTACCCTGGTACAACTAAGATGTATAGGAATTTGAGGTAGATCTACTGGTGGAGTAGAATAAAGAGGGATGTGTTAGATTTTGTAGATCACTTACTATTTTGTCATCATGTGAAAAATGAGTATGAAAGTCTTAGTGTCATAATTTAGGGATTGCCCATTACCTAATCAAAGGGGTATCAAATTACCATGGACTTAGTTAGTGAAATACCACTTATTTCCCATGATTCTGATGACATTTGGGTCATTACAGATCAATTGGCTAAATCGGCACATTTTATTCCTATTCACGCATCCTTCGGTACCGAGAGTCAATCTCAATGTCTGTGAGATAGTTTGCCTTCATGGAGTGAAAATATTTATTTGTTCAGACTAGAGCTCGGAATTCACTTTTAGCTTCTGGAGGGATTTTCAGGGGTAGTTGGGTACTCAGGTGGATCTATGCATAACTTTTCCCCTCAAACCAATGGGTAATCTTAGCAGACTATTTAAGTTCTTGAGGATATTCTCTGACTATGAGTTATGGATTTTTTAGAATAGTGGGAGCATCATTTCGCTTTGACAGAATTTACATATAATATAGCTAACATTCAGGTACATGAGTTAGCACTATTTGAGGCACTATATTGTAGGCCTTATTGATATTCGATAGGTTATTTAGAGATTTCCAAGGTTAGGAACCGTGGTACTAATATACTTCAGGATTTTTTGAATAGAGTTAGGGTAATTTATGATACACTGAAGGTAGCTCAAAGTAGGAAGAAGGCTTATGAAGTTCTTAGACTTATGGCTTGAGGTTTAGAGTTAGATATTGGATTCCTTTGAGTATCACTAACAATGGGTATGATAAGGTTCGGGAGGAAAGAAAAGCTTACCCTAGATATATAAGACCTTTTTAGATACTTCACACTGTTGGAGATATGGCTTATAAGTTAGCCTTTTCCCAAAAAATTTCAACCATTCATCAGGTTTTCCATGTTTTTATGTTATAGTGTTACATTCCTAATGAGTCGTATGTACTTTGGTGGAAGTCAGTTCATCTGGATGAGAGGCTGGTCATTATGGATGAGTCGGTTCTTACATTAGCGAGGGATGTTAAGTTGTTGCTATCTAGGAAGATTCTAGTAGTTATGCTTCAGTGGAGAAACCCCCAAGTAAAGGAGGATACCGAGGAGATCGAGATCGAGAGATGTCGGTACCTGTTCAAGCCTTCAAGTACATCCTATCCCTTTACTTTTGCAAATTAAAGTCCTTTTAGTAGTGGATACTCAGTGATCTCCCCGGTCATTTTCTACATTTACATATATTTTTTCCATTTGGATATATGGAAAATTCCAAGTTCAGTTGATGCATATTCTAAAGCAGACATTTTTTTGCTTTAGCAGAGGCCTTTTTAATGGCCTAGTCATTCTTTTATCAATTGTGGCGGGTCCATACTAGGCCTCTTTAGAAGGACCATTAATCATTAATAATGGAGTAGACACCTTTCCCGCTTTACCAAATGGTGACCCAAGCCGGGTACCGCTATTGTGGTCATGCGCAACTTTAGCGATGGTTGCTTAAGTAGTTAAGTGGCCGCTTAAGAGATACTTGGGAGGGCATTAAATTCATCCTTTACCAAAATTATCTCATTTTTAAGAAGTATTAAGATCCAAAAATCCCTAGACAGTGTAGGCATTTAAAGACAAATAATTGGGTGATGTGGGGTGTTGGTGAGCTTGGAATAAACATTTCCACATTGTAAAACCTGTATGTTTCCACCAATTTTTTTGTTTTATTCCCAATATTGAGTCAGAAATCCCTAGTTTCTTGATGAATTTGTTGTGGTATCATTTGTGTTCAAAATTTGCCCATTCTATATGGTAAACAATTATTGAGCATAAGGGGACATGTTGACGATTTTGAAAGTGCAATTCGAACACTGGTCCCGAGATGGGATTTTTGACTTGATTTTGGAACCAAAGCATAAATATGCAATATGGGTAGCATTTTTCTCATATTAATGTGTATATTACAATTTTGATAAAATAGAATCATGTGAAAACTTCTCAAAAAGGGAAATCCCTAATTTAGACAACTTGATCAGGCTTTCTTTGCATCCCGATAGTCTAGGCATAACTTTCTCTTAGATTGGGCTTAATTTTAGTATCAAAATTATATTATGGTAGTTTTGATTTGGGAGTTAGGACTTGGAAGCAGTTTAGTATGATTAGAGTATTTAGTTGATTCATGGACCGTAATTGGGTGTATTAGACTTAACTACCTGCTCCAAAGGAAAATTTTCCATTTTTGGATGCCATAAAGCTTAAGTAGTGCCTTGTAGTAGGATTTGACACCTTAGTCTAGTCCAGGTAGAATATTCTGTAGAATGGATTTTTGGGGTTAAAAGTGGTCCCCTCTAATCCACTTTAGGCCAAGATTACTATTAGTTCTTTGTAAACTCAATAGGGATTTGTGCATGATATTAAGTATATTCTTTAGCCGGGGTAGCTTTAGTCATATTATTGCTCTTTCTATATTTTTTCTTGTGAGATGATAAGATTGGTTCAGGTTCTATAATTTATGATATTAAGACCGATTAAAGTTCGACATCTATGATGATATTACATCCAGTCAAGTTTAACACTCATCTATTATTTTTTGTTCAACTCTAGATTATAAGGAACTACATATGTTTTGAGCTCAGCTTTGAGAGGTTATTTTTGATGGTTATGGAACCGATTTGAGTTCGGTGTTTACGTTAGGGAAAGATTGATGTTTTTGTTATCGCGATTAGAATGGTAGGAATATTTACTATTTTCACTTCTTGTTGATTGAATCCACTAGGGTTATGGGTGCTCGTGTTAGATTATTTACTTTAGTTACGTCTTTTGGGATTATGGGGGCCCAGTTATGCTAGAAATAGCTATGCCTCTTTAATATTTATTTTTAGGGTGTTTAGTTTCAGTATTTTAAGGTACTATCCTAGGTTTTCCCTTCTTTCTTTAACTTAGCTTATTACCTCACATTTTATTGTATTTATTTTATAATTTTTCTCAGTCGGCTGATAATGATTACCACCCATTGCAGTGGCACTCATACAACACTTATGTAACATTTTTGGTGTAGATCCGAGTACTAGCTGAAATTGTTTATGTTGTAGTTGTACGGGTCAGAGGTTGTATATAGGGTGAGATCTTGGATCCGAATTTGACTCTCTCCTTATTTTATAATGATGGCCTTTTTTAGAGACTATTGTACATTAACATTGATAGTACACTTGTTCTTTTGCTTGTGGCTCTTTTAGCGACCTTACTAGGTCATGGGGTGTTATTACTCTTTCATTATTTCTCTTCAGTTAAATTATTATCTTTATGTTTTATGTCTTGTATTCTACTTATTTGTATAATTGCAGCAATTATGTCATTTTTCTCCAATAATCCAATTACTTGTAGTTCCGATCTATGGTTTGACTTACCTACTGGTTGGGTAAAGTAGGTTCCATAATGATTCGGGAAGTCGGGTTGTGAAAATATAGATATTGTCCATCTTTGATGCATTTTGTGTTTAAAAAATTTGTAGTTTTAATCAATTGGTCCACAATCACCCAAATAAAATCAATCCTTTTCTAAGGTTTTGGGATGACCAGCAACAAAATCCATGGCTTTTCGTTGCCACTTCTATCCATGAATAGGCATCCTTTGAAGTGTATCACTAGGTCTTTAATGATCATACTTCACCTATTCAAAGTTTTGGAAATTATCCATAAAATCAACTATATCGCACTTCATACAACACCATCAATAGTGCTTTCTCAAGTCATGGTACATCTTGGCTTCACCAGGAAGTTGAAGTACCTTGAACTATATGACTCCGTAAGAATGGTCAAATCAAAATCATTTATATGAGGTATGCAAATTTGTCTTCCAATCCTCATTATACCTTTACGATCTTGGATGACCTCATTGGCCCCAACTTGCAATACTTTGTAGCGAATCTTACTTAACTTCCCATCTTTAAACTATCTCGCATTTATTTAGCAAGGAAATGTACACCACGCCTCAGCATTAGCTAGAAGTTTTCCTCTTCAATCACCTATAATCTTATAGGACTATTAGATAAGGTTTGGACTTCCCTAGACAAAAGAAGTCTAGAAATATCCAAACATGCCAAAACTACTCACACTTTGGCTTCTGAGACTCAATGTATTTTCATTGCCTGGATTATAGATAATCTCATCAGTCAATAATAGCGTCAAATACTTGGAAAAAATTTGACATCGTAGGTCACAATCAACTTCTTAAGTCTAGTGAACTCATTCTTCTTTTTATATCTTAAAGTTTGATGCACTTATTTCTCCAGGGATACCAAAAAAATTTGATCCTCAGTTAAAAGAGGAAAAACTACAAGTCTACACTTTATAAATGCCCTACACCATAGTTTGTCTAATACCACATAGTTTTCCTAGTTCGTCTTAGCTCCTAGTGTGTGAAGTGTTGAGTTGGTGAAGAATGTTCATAGAAATCACTTAGATCCAAGTTGATCCAAGAACCTTAGATTTGCCCAAAGTTTGGTGTTCGATTCTACAAGGGTCAACTTTGAATGTATTTAACTTTTAATATATGTAGATTTTGCTAGAACAATAACAACTAAATTTTAGATAATTGAGTCATCTTTCCAATCATACCAATTTTTCCATAATACGATGCCCAAGTGAGAAGATATAGCTTTTTTCATCTGAGGCAGAAACTATGCATCCCACCGAGGTGTAAAATCAGACTCCAGCCGTAATTTTAAATTTCAGAAGGGCATTTAAGAAAATTACTCTTGCACTAATTCATGAAAACATACGATTTAACCTTATTCTAAGCATATTATGCTCTTTATTCACCGAATTTCACCCTAAAACTTTAACCTTAAGTCCAAGAAATCCAAAGTTTCACTATTCCTTTTTCACTATAACCCAGAAATCAAGTTTCCAGGTTCAAGAACTTTAAGAAGAATCTTCAAGAAAACTATTATGAATTCAAAGTTCAAGCTTTTACATTCAAATAATCGAATGAGGTATATAGGGTTATGAACAAGGATACTTCTTTCATCTTTGTTCCCAAAATTAGTTTTAGAGTTGAATTTTACATGAAATTATATGAATTTCAGTTTAGGGTTCAAACCCAATTATCATTTTTCAAAGATGTTTATGTTACAAGTGATTTAAATGTTGAGTTGCATGTTTTCTTACACATCTTTATGCGTGTGGCATGATTTTATGGATTGAGAATTTATTTCATTATCTTGACTAGAATTATTGTAGAATTTCAAGATTTTATTATTGAGTATGAACTTTGGGATGATTTGATATGAGTTCAAATGATGGGTTTTAAGCCCTAAGTATAAGTATTGATATTTCAAGAAGTTTATGCTTTTAAGCACCCTAAGACTAGTTTATATTCAGATTTTGAACAAGATTGGATCTTTTGATCCTCAGCTAATATTTGGAATCCACACAGTTAGTTTTATTACTGTTTAAAGTAAACAAATGCATAACTATTTTTGATTGTAAACACATATGTTAGCCTTAAAGGGGATTTCCTATAGAATGAGCATATAAATTGAATGGAGTAGTAGCTACCACTGAGTTTGGTATGTGTCCTAGTTTACATACCCAGAACTACAAGCCAACATAGGTACAGATTCAATTTATTTCCATATACATGGATGACAGATACAAATTGTGATCACTTAGATTAGGTTATACTCCTTTAAAAGTATATGACACCTCTCCCCAAGGTGAGTTTTTACCTTACGACAACTAGATGTTGGACTCTACGATAGCTCACATAGTGTATGTCGGTTATGAGAACCTCCCTAAACCTAAATCTTAAAAACAAAAATAGAACAGATTTTACAAACTAAGTTTAAAGGCTCACAAATTTGCTCAGATATGGTCTTACTTACAGAACTAAAGATTTTTGTTTTCATATAATAAAAGATAGACCTTCAAAAACATAGCGTGCATGATTTGAAAATATATTTCAAGTATAGACTTAGAACTAAGTGTGGTGGCTCACACTATTCATAAAGTATATTTTATTATTCATGATTTACAATTTTATCTTTCAATTACTCTAGCCAAGGTGAGACATTTGTACTTAGAATGCATTGTTTATCAGAAAGATACACATTTAATCACTATTTTACTTATGCATTCACCCCCATATGCTCAGTACATTCCAAAAATTTTCATCCACATATATGTCTATGTGAAATATTTCTTAATAATATAGGTTCAAGTGTTAAGTTCTAGCAACATGATTGACTGCAAGCATCTCTATCTAGATCTTGATAGTTGGTGACTCCTCATAGTTTTGGGACCCCATTAATCAGATTTCTAGTTTTTTAGAGTTGTTTATTCATTTGTTTTAAGTTAGTTTGAGTCAGTTGGGGGTCTTTCCCAATGATTCTCTAGTTAGTAGTGTTTAAGGCATGTCTAAATATTCGATTCATTCTAGACATGTAGTGCCAGTTCTTTAGATTTCCTTGTTAAACTCTTTCAGAACTTATGTTCAGTTAATTCTAGTTCAGTTCATACAGTATTCAATTGTTCAATATTGTTTTGCATGCTTACATTTCTGTATTATAATTTACATATTTAGTAGAAGGCTTAATGGCATAGCTTGAAAATATCCTAATATGCTTAAAAATATAATCATTCTTTAAATAGTAACATTCAACTAGGGCCTGATAGCCCATGCTTCAATTTCATGTTAAATCATCATAAAGTTCATGCTTGATAATGAAACTATTCATAATTCAACTCCAAATCTTGAAATTATAGTCTCATGCATGAATTTACAAAAATAGACATGTAATTCAACATTCAAAGCACTTGTAATCGCATAATCTTCAAATAATAATATTTGGGTTTAATCTTAAATTGAAATTCATGTAATATCATATTAGTTTATAATTAAAAACTAGTTTTGGGCACAAGGATGAAAGATTTATCCTTGTTCAAAATCCCACATATCTTAATTGATGAAATTATTAAAAAAGCTTGAACTTGAATTCCTTTTTATGCTTTTGAAGATGATTTCTTGAAAGCCTTGGATTTTAAATATTGAATCTTGGGTTAACTCCAAAAAAGAATGGTGAATCTATGACTTTCTTGGGGATTAAGTTTTGAGTTTCTAGGATTTCTTGGATAGAAATTTGATTTAAAGTGAGCATACAATGCTTAGAATAGGATTATTGTTGTGTTTTACACAATTTGAGAGCTTGAGAAAAGTCCAAACTACCCTTTTAAAATAAACTTCAAAAAACTGGAAATCAAAATTTTATAGGCGGTGCAACTAAGTGGTACTCGAGGTGTCCACACTGGATAAGGGATGAATGTGGTTTTCACCATTGCCGCGATGCGGTGAAATCACATCATCTCACTGGAAAAGGATGAGTGTGAGAATATACTTCTCCGCGATGCGTTACCATCACGGTGAGCTACTAGAAAAGGATAAATGAGAACTGGACTTTCACCGCAACACAGTCCAATCGCAGTGGTCCACTAGAATTTTATAAATGTCATTTTGAATTTCACCGCGATGCGGCGCTATCAATTTTGAGACACTGTCTTCACTAAAAGTACCATAGTGTAATACGCCGAGAAATTTTTCTTTGAAATTTTGTGCGTAAGCGTGTTGGGTTCTATCTTCTATAATGAATTATAAATTTTTCGTGTGGAATGTCTTAGATTATGACACACCATTGCATAGAGTATTGAATAATCTTTCCAGCGATATGTGGATCATCCAAAACGGACACCCGAACGATGAGTTATGATCATTCCGATCAAACTGTGAATAGTAGTGAACAGTAAAATGTGCAGGAAAAAGTACTGACAACTAGCATATTTTTTCTCTAAATTTAAACAATCATAAATCCTTGTACATAATGATCTAGGTGATCTACTATATATCAATGCAAATCTCTGCGAGTCCTCTTTCCAATGAAATTGGTTTCATCCAATTTCTCTATCGGAGCAAAATGTTATGGTCGATCTACTTCAGCCTATCAAAAGTGAATTTTTGGATCAACTTCAAACGAACATAACTCCTCGTACACAATGATCTAGGTGAGATAATATATATCAATGGAAATATATGAGAGTCCTCTTTCTAATGAAATTGGTTTCATCCAATTTGGATAGCAGAGTAAAACGTTATGGTTGATCTACTTTAGACTATCAAAACAGTCCACCAAAGGACAGATTTAAGAATTATTTTATTTTTAGGGGCGTTTTGGTCATTCCTCCTCACCCAAAATCCATCCAAACCCTATATTAAAGCGTATTAGAAACATTATATGTTATATTTCAGCAAATTTCCTCAAAAAGAAAACCCTAAGCTCCTACATCCAACTTCAAGAACCTCTAAAGTTCACCATTAATTCTGCAAATTTATTCAAGATTCCAAGTTCCTAGTTCAAGAACTCCAAAAACCATCATTCAAAGGAACTATTAACATCTCAAAAATGAGTATCGATCTAAAGTTCATCATTCAAGGTACGTGGAGTTTTTCAACAAGAACAGTCTTTCGTTCTTGTGCCCAAAAGTAATTTTCTTTACAAAGGCATGATTTTTATTTGATTTTTATGAATTTGAAGCATGAACCCATATCTTATGCTAATTATTATGAAATCTTGATGTTTAATATTTTGAAAGATGAATTTACATGTGTGGAGATATAAGGCATGAATCTTGAATAATATTTATCATGATATTGATATTTGGGTCGTGAATCCTCATTGGAAATTATGTTTTTTGAGAAAGTGTCTATTATAAGCACGTTGATGTTAAATATTTGAGATATATAGAATGATTTGACCTTTTGGTCATAATGGAGTTGTTTCGAACTCGAGTGTGAAAGAAATCCATAATGTGGTTGCTTTTGATAGATGGGAAGCATGATGGCTCCCGATGTATATTTATATATATTACTGAAATTGTTTTGTTGTGGATTATCTTTGAAATGATCTGAGCTATGTCCGGGAGAAATATTTAGCATGGAGTGGGAGGTATAAAGCGACCTTACTTCCCTAGAAGTACGTGCCCCTGTAGAGTGAGCCTGGGGATGATTTATATAATGATCACTAGTTTGTGTGGATTTGATATCGATAGTCCTACTCCGATGGCAAGGATAGGATGGATCTCCCCAACGTGGGTTATACGTTGGACTCCATGTAGCTCTCATGGTTTATGTCGGTTATAGGTTCTCCCAGTGTATGTGTGTTTCCTTGTATCTATGGTGAATTGATTTGCAAGTGGAATTGTGAAAGTTATTCTTTCAAAAGATTTAAATGATATTTACATTATAAGAATTGATATTCTTGATGAACTGAAAGTGATTGACAAATTATATGATGACTCACATGTGTTATTGTACTTATTTCATCCTCTCGTGATTATGATGATTTTCTTCAGGCTATGTAAGTCTTTCATACATCCTGCATATTGCTTATAAATATTTATGATGATGATGTTTATACAACTGCATACACCCCCATATACTCGGTTCCTTTTCATGGTACTGACCCACATCTTTGGATGTGGGTTGAATTTTCTCGGAATATAGGTTCAGGTGCTCAGTTCCAGGTTCGACAGTGATTCTTCGGGCACGCTGTTCTACATCCTCTGTTGTCGTGAGTCCTTATGTTCCGAGGACATGATGTCTGATGTTCGTTTCACGGAATTGTTTACATTTGATTACTGAGTATGAGTCAGTTGGTGCATGTCTCAATGGCTCGCTGGTATTATTGATTTTCTTAGAGGCTTGTCAGACTCGTATAGATGTTGGGAGTTGACTTATAAGTCGTATTTTGTTATCTTTCTGAAATTGTTTTATTCTTGGATGATGATTACTCTGTTCATATTTGAGGGTTATTTATGGAAACTCCATTGATTTGTGTTGAACTAAATGAAAATGGCTCAAAGGGTTAGCTTGGGGCTACTCGTAGCCTCAAGCTCCGTGTGATGCTTTAGAACCTGTTTTCTGGGGCGTTACACGTAGCTTCTCAACCGAGCATCGGATTGAGGTAAAATTGGTATCATTGGAAAACTAAGTAATTATCTACTCATTGGTGGATATAGAACTTGAAACTCTACATGTATCAAGTGTCATTTACTTTTAAAGTTTACCCTTGACATTCTAGGAGCTAAACAGGACTAAGAAAAGTGTGGGGTATTACAATATCTCCCCCTTGGGAACATTTGACCTCGAATAAGACTGATTGGACTGAGAATTCTGAACTAAGGTAACTGAGATTATATACTGAACATGCACATCCGGAAACATACTTACCTGACTAAGTCTGAAACTTTAGAAACCATTATCATATAACTTATTTCTAAGCTGACTTTCCTTTACTTGATATAATAAGCTGATTTATGCGGAGAGTTTAGAATTCACTTGAAGTGTTGATAATGCAATCATACATATGGAACTGCAAAGTCATAAATTATGCCGGCATGAATCATGAAACAACGAGGCAAAAATCATAAAATGGGTATTACACTGTCTGAGCTAGAATACTTTGAAAACTAAGGTTATTCATTGAGTACTTATAAAATGAATCATGACTAAATATCTGAATATGAGACTGATGTCCGATGCCCGGATTGATCTAAATTCGTAATTTGTACAAATGCAAACATTTTACCTCATAGAATAGCCTTAATCGGGAATCTTTGGGATGTAAGGCTAGATGGAAAGTTGGAAATCTATAGGAGCTTATCTGTTTGATTGGTAAACTGGATTGCAAGCTATACGGACTGGATTATACTAAATGTTCACATCCAAATCGGGTATTTCTTAAACACTCTTTAAGGAAGTTCTAAGGATGTTAGGATGAAAAGAACTCTTGGAACAATCTGAACAAGACATCAGAATAAGAAATTTCAATATTGCTACAACTCTCTGGCATGGAACATAGACCTATAAATCATAATCTAGGATAGAATTACTAGGCCTTGAGCAATGCTACTTCTTACTTTCAAGATTACAAACACATCTCAAATACTCTCTCAACTATACTATCCCCTTAAATTCCATATTCACTTGGTTCAACATTTAATTCTCACATGGGCATTGATAAATCCATCTACTAAAGTCTAAACTGAATTGATTTCTCTCACTATATGCAAACCTACCCGAATCTATAAAGTGCACACATCATACCGAAATACTAGTATGAATTATGAACTCAATACACCTTGTACTTTCACTACTTCTCATCTCATGAATAAGTATTATTACTACTTTAAGAACTACCTGCATCCTCTTACTAGGAATTTACTAACACATGCACCTCTAAACAAACACCCATAAAAGCATTTTTGTCATATTCTCTAATACCTCTACCAATAACAACTTCCATGCACTATTCTTAGAAAGACACGCATAAAATATTCTCAACTAATAAAGTCATACGCAAAAAGCTTCACCTCAATATTCCTTCACTTATAACTTACATAAAACAAGTGTACAATAATCTTTCCCAACATGTAACATTTACTCGGTCGCATCTGCACAATTGTTCATCATCACTATCTTGACCTAAGGAAAAGTCACTAAAAGGTTAGGACATGAGGACCTAATGACTGAAGGAATACTATGCATAACTTGGACTCTTAATTGAGGCCAGAGGAATAGAATATGAATATCATAAACTCATCAAAGAGGTCTGATCTGAGGACATACATGAAATAATCTTAATGCCATGGATAATTAAGCATAGCATGAGTACTAGAACTTAATATACTGTAAAACATGAGTACATGAGTCATGACCTGCATTATTGGAGTTTGGAGTTTATAAATTCCTAGAATACAATTCATACAGCAGAATGAACTGGAACTCCTCATACTAGGAAAGGGAGAGTACATAATTCGTTATTACATACATGAATCATGAACTATGATAATGGAAAGACACATAAGGCATGAGTAGATATCAGGATTACTGAAATAAGAATGGGTCGGGCATTATCCTCCCGTAATGCTATTCTACCATACATGGACATCCCTGCTAGAATCTAAGAGCTTGACTTGGTTACTTGTTCTTTCATCTCCCCTTTAGCTTCAATCCATCATTCTAAGTTTGGGTAATCCTTTACTAAACTCTAAACTGAACTACACTCAAGGCACTCTAGAGTCTGGAATATAAAAATACATGTAAGAAATAAACTTACTCTAAAAGACAACATCTGAAAGTGTAAAACCCATTGCGAATACTTTCTTCTAAGATACAACTTTATGATTCAATATCCCAATAGTCATTATATAGTTACTTGAACACTTACTAACTTATAATCTTCAAGAGAATCACCATGTCCTGAGTTCACACCATCTAGATCTTCAACTCTTATTTCGATTTACTGAATCCTCACAGATTCAATCTTAGATTCTAACACTTAACATGGATATCCTCAACCTTTAATGAACAATATTACTTTCATCATTGCTTACTAATATCGCAGCTCTAATATTATAATTTCTATAAACCATGAGAGTCAAAATCATATCAAAAGGCTCAACATTATCAATCGTAACTCCTTAGCTTAGCTTTTACGAACACCCCATTCTATATCACTAACCTCTTTCCACTATTCAAACTGAGTGTCTAGTTCTAGAAATGGTTAACAACCATAATTGATCACAATCTCCTAGTATACTTTATTAAAATCCGTTAGCACACCCCTCTTCCACGCATCTCTAGTACTTATCCATCTATATATCTAAATTACTTTCATGGCCCTATAAGTTTCAACTAAACTTCTTTTTGGATCCTCAAGGGAAGCCTAAATTAACACCACTAAACAATGAAATACTTTCATTAATAACGAATACATTACTAACAAAATAAGTACCATCAATAACTCCGTTCATACTACATGCAAACAATAATTTACTTTAACTAAACATTTTTTCTCTACCTTATACCAAGGGACTTGTACCACATTCATTAACTCTAAATTAACACACACGGACATATCACATTAACACTAAATCTATAACACGCATAAGCTAATCTATATTCTTTCGATCAAACGCCATTCCAACTTTTATTGCTACTACACTTCTATACCCATAATTCCAACTATAAAAAAGTTCAACTACTTATAAAGGATAACACTCTAGGTTGCAATATTTCTCGAATGCAAACTGTATTAACAATCTAGGTTCAAATTATTTTGTCTCATGAGAACTATCTATATTGGAAGGTTATCGAGGAATATTAATACATATCTTACTCTGTATTAACTAAATAACTAATATGGATGAGGACATGAACTTTCAACATAAGGAACTTAACAGATTAGGGAGCTCCTCTCAAGCCCCTTGTCTTGCTTTTGAAGTTACTGATAGTAAATCTGAGAGCATTATCTTAGAAGAAATTAGAACTTCCTAATCATTTTATCTCAAGAATAGGTCACAGAATGAGGATTATGGATTTATGTTCGAACTGAGAGAACAACTTTACAATACAAAATAATACAGAGTGCTTATGTCCTCGAAGGACCATAAGCTATTCCATGACTGATATCTGCACCCGAGGACTGCATAATATACTGTATAAATGCAAAAATAAAGGTTCTAAGGGCAAAAGGTTCAAAATAGATAGAATATTCTCTGAATGATATGGTATCATAATACCCAAAAAAAAATTGAAATAAACTGTCTGAACATGATAGTCTAAAAAGCCTCTAACTGACTGAATTATATGAATAAGGAGTTAAAGGGACATGTCCCCAACTAACTTCAACTACTTAAATAAACTAATTAATAAGATAATATAGTAATAGTCATGTCCTTGAATGATAAAGACTCACTGCTAACTCTAACTGATAGAACTTGAATGCTATTGATGCTCTAAAGCACGTGTTTTTGAACCTATGGTATAAAACACCTTAGCGTAAATGCGTCAGTATGTTTAAATATGCCATTATGCATGTGAGGTAAGTTGAATGCAAAATGTTCACATGCATGAACTATACTAACTAACTGTATAACATAAACGCGAGAATACATGCATTAAAACTTAGTAACTGTAACTAAGTTCATAATAACATGATTACTTAGTTTAAATACTGATACAATGAGATACTGACACTGAGTGAATGTATCTGACAATCTAGGTTGACTATATCTGACAGGCCTAAATTCTGTAAAACTATTCGAGTTCTATTACTGAGACTGAATGATTGTATCCGACAGTCCTGATTATGTAAATTAAACAGGGGAAAGTAGTCAGATAACCGATATGGCACAAATAATACATTATAGTTAAGTTGGTTTCTAATCTATCACCCTAATTTGAACGGTTTCAATACTGTTCCATCGGTAAGGATAAGATATGGGTGACACTTATCGGACAATGTCCCCAAAGAAGAATGGTTGGACCCTCATCTAACAGTGTTTATCCACCTCATCAACCCTCATATGATAATGTTAATGTCTCAGCCTATGCTGGCTACATAGTTCCAGAATGCAAGGATGACTTCTAAGAATCACACCCTCATCTGACAGTGTGTGTTCCCATCGTTGGGTTTATTCGAAGGTAATTCCTACTCCCATCTGAATAGACACTGAACATGGATTACTAAACTGAACTGGACTAAATTATATGAGTTTCATTAACTGATGGAATACCACTGAGATTACTGAATTTCTGAGATTACTAAGTTGAATGAGTTTTCTTGAGTCACATGACTGACTGAATTTCTATGAACATGGCTCGATTGAGAGTATCTTAGAAACATGACATTGGATCTAGGCACACAGCTAATTTTAGGGTACAAGTACCCCTAGGACTCGATGGAAAATATGACAAAGCATGATTTTATTGAATACATGGCCAACATCACAATCCATAATACAAAAAGTTTGAGATTTTATGAAGTAGAAGTTCAAAAGAACCACAAGGGTTACACATATATCCATAATTCATTGACTAAGTCATTTCATCAAAAACATAACATGTATGTAATTGTACATAAATGGGGATTTCATATTATTATACTAGTATGGCACTATTCCTTCACATAGGCATTTAGTCAAACACATGGGGAGCATACTTTGGTTATGCAATCATCAACACGTCTTATAATCACGGATACATCAATCAACGTGTAAATTTCCTAAAAATCTTAAAAATTTCACGTATATAAAAGTGGATTCATCTTTGAAAGTAAGTTTCTAACATACTCGGGATGATTCCAAGCTAGGTAGAAATACGGGGTATTACAATATCTCTTCCTTGAGAATATTCGTCCTCGAATGAGACTGAGCGAGAGAGAAGAAAGATAAACTAATGTACATACTGAACATGAATGAATGGAACCTAATTTCATGACTGACATGATTGATAACTGAATACATCATACTGTACATGCATAGCTGATGTATGTGTAATTGACTCATGAATGCATGACTGAGTATTCTAAGAAACTAAGTTTCACACAATGAGAATGCATATCTGATTCATATTTATATAACTGAACTAACATATGAATGCATGACTGAATATGAGAGGGTACTTCATACCATGTTTAAGTTTCTAACATACTCGGGACCATTCAAAGTTAGGTAGAAGTTTAAGGTATTACACTATTTATAGTAAGCAAACGTTGGTGGATTTTCTTGAACATGATATGGTGGATTCTAATCTTATTTTGGGATTGATTGGTTTCACTCTTTTTATGTGTAACACCCCGAGTATGTATCCCAAATGCTACACGGTGCTTACGATCTTGAAGAACCACAAGATAACCAATGACTAATATTTGCTATGAGCACTAGATAATAATACTAAATGAAATATAGAAAATGGACTGAAATGTCATAATTTTTAAAATACTATAATCAAAAATGAATTAAATACTAAAATACTTAACATCAATCTAAAATACTTTAGCCTAAAAAGCCTCTAACAGTCTGAATATGGAGTTGATGGGACAAGTCCCCAACTATCTCCAACTACTAAAATAATGAACTACTGAATGTACTAATGTAATCTAACATCCTCAAAGTATTCGTATTCACTACTATAACTGTTGCTGATAACTTGAACTGACTATGTACAGTCAGGAACAAGAGCATTTAAACCTATGAGATGAGACATCATAGTATAAAAAAGGAGTATGTGATCAATATATGGGAATATAATGGTATGTTCAATGAGGTAAGGATGAATGCATGGGTTTATATACATGAAAAATAACTAACTAAATGATATACAAAAGATGTATTACCATAAATGGAAGATATTCTAACTAATGAAAATACTATGTATACTGTAACAGAGTATTCTAAGACTAAATTTGATAACTGATAACTGAATATACGGATAATCTAAGATTACTGATAATGTGGATTACTAATAATTAAGCAATTGTATATGACAGTCCTAACTCTGTAGAATTAAACTGAGCTCTATTCTTATGACAAATACTGAAACTGAATCTATGGGAATTCTCACTTAACTGACATGCCCCTAAGTAAATTGAGTTGGGTCTAACCTGTAACCGCAATTGGAATTGTCCTAGTGTCGTTCCACTGGTAAAACACTATTGTGGTCAAGTCTATCTGATGGGTTACCCTAAATAGAAAGTCAAGCCTAATCTGACGAGTGACCCCTGGGAGGTAGTCAAGCCTTAACCTTATGGGTGACTCCTAACATACTATGCTGGCTATGTAGTTTTGTAGAGTGAGACTGCTACAAATGACTCTACCTCCATGATGGGAGAAGTCATCACCTCTACACTTGCTCGGTGCTTGTTCCTACTCCTAACTAAAAACACTGACTGAATAGACCAAACTGGACTGGACTGAGTTAGCTGGGTTCGATAACTGTCCGAGCTCTGCTATTCATGATACTATGGATTTTATTCTATAATTACTAAGGCTCTAGATAAATAGTTAGATTGTTAAGTATTGAGAGCCCACATGACTTAATAACATTAAAAGTAAATCATGTCATAATTTTTGGATACATTACTTTGGCTACATGTTCATAAATCACTTATTAAGACGTTTAAACAAATACTTGGGATGCATTGACTAGTACATGAAAAGGGAGTACATGCTATCATGGTATAATGACACTATTTCTTTCACTTAGGCATTTAGACAAACATTTGGGGAGCATGGTTAGGTTACATAAAAGTAAACAACCATGGTGATTATGGCTACATCAATCAACTTGTACATCGTAGGGTTTATCATGAAGATCAAGCAATTCAACACATATAATGATTAATTCCATGAAAACTTGTAATTAAATATAGGATTAAAACCCAATAGTAACATGAAAAAGGAATTCAATTCAAACATTGAAAGCTTTGAATCAAAAGTCTTATATTCTAAAAAGGGTATTCTTGGTTTCCGTTGAAGGTAAGGATCCATGAATGAACATCTAACATACCTGGGAATCTTAATTCTTGAAGTTCTTAAAGATTATCAGAAGGATTCTTTAGATTGCTCTTGAAACTTAGAGGCTAGATTTTTCTATTTTTGAGAGAGAATGTCTTAAATTAGGGGAAAGTGAGTTAATAATGACCTAAATACATTTATAGGGATTAAATAACATATCTAGGGTGGATTAATTACATTAGAAAAGACTAATTTAACGTTGGATAAAACATTAATTTTTCATCAAAATTTTTTATTTGGGGCCCTTACGCGACACGGTGCTATTGCGTCGTGTCACTGTAAACTGACCGCTGGGAACTAGGCTGATGGAATGCTGTAGAATAATTTCAGACCCTTACTGGATTTGGACAATTGTGAATTGGAGGTCCTCTATGACACGGTGAGATCATAAAGTCACACTGGAAATTGACAATTGTCATTTGGACCTATGGCGCGATGTGCAACTGACTATCAAATTTAGGTGAATTTTATATAGTTGGAAAGCTAACTGAATTTTCTACAAGATGGTGGGTGTAAATCAAGAAAATTGTGCTTAGAACAAAAATTCTACTTAGGGATTCTTGTGTATTGAAGACTAAACTAAGATGGAAAATTTTGGGATATTACAATATATCCTCCTAGGAACATTCGTCCTCGAATGTGGCTAGTTAATCTAATATAATACTGACAGACTGAGTTTATGTACTAAACTGGACATGCCCAATTGAAGCATGATTATTTGACTGGTTTGATAGACTGAACTTACTACTGAACATCCATATCTGATGCATGATTATATGTCTAAAACTACTTCATGAAACACATGACTGATATGTGAATGATATGAGATAGTAACTGATAACAAGTGTGTAATAGTACTGAATATGGGAACGAGTAGGTTTAATGAATACTGTGATGATGTACGAGACATCATTTAACTGAAGCTCGACTGAATGACTTTGACACACTACTGAGGCCTGAGGAACACATGACATAAACTGAATTTCATGAACCATTAAGAGTGTAACATGAGTCATGTGAACTGAGCATACTGGGAAATATGAATACGTCCATCATAAACTGCATGACCTAAGTTAGGAATTTATGAACTTATAGAACCTAATTCACACTACAGAGTGAAATGGAACTCCATATACTAGGAACTGTATGCGTGCATGGTCTTTTACGATGTACTATACTACCATCTCCCCCTTATCTTAGACACTAACCGTGAGTAGCATAGGAAACGGAGCCATACTGATTTAGATGACTAAACTGAATTGGTAAATGATGAGATTGACCCTGATGGTGCATATATCTACCTCTCTGATTAGCTACTCAACACTCCCTAAGCCTATGGCCTAGTTTCCCATATCCATAACAAATATTACTTCCTGCCCTACACTCTCTATGAATGTTTTTACCATAATCTCCTTAAAATAGATTAGTACGACCATTGCTTATGCTATCCTGCGTCATCGGTACACTGGCTGAGAATAGAGCTGGGACTAAGAACTTTGGTCAAAATTAGGAACGGGTACCGCCATCACTTGGTCTAATTGAAATTAAAACCACCTATTCTAGCTCTCTTATTTTTCCTCTTTTTTTTATTTAGCCTTCTACTCTTTAATCTTCAAGGCCTGAACCATTAGTCCAAATATGTCCATCTCCTCAATTAATATTACAGTTCTACACTCATTAACCACACTCTCTAAAACCCAAACAGATGCTTGAGCATATCTGGCTAATGGAGTAAACTTAAGGGAATACTCTTTCCAGCTCATGTTACCTTACCCGAGATTCATAATTCTAACAATTTGGCCTCTCTAAACTATAAGGGAAAGAATCTATATAGAAAAGTAGTAGCAAACTCTTCCCACTCTATGGGGCCTACATCTATGCTCCTATCTATCTTCCACTAGCTAAACCATGTATGAGCTACATCTTGCAGATGATAGGTGGCTAACTCAGCACTCTCACTAGAGGTTACTCCCATGATATCAGTGACTTTGTTAACCTGATCGAGAAATTCTTGTGGATTCTCTTCTGACTTAGATCTTGATAGTAGAGAAGGATTCATTCAGGTAATGTCTCGAATGTTGGTAGCAGCAGTATTGGCCAGTTGGTTAGCTACAGATTCTGGACATCTATAGACTAATCTAGAGTAGTGAATGCAGATCTAAATTCTATATGGGAGACGTGCTTATTCAGGGGGTCTGCTTGAATGGGCTGAGGATCTAACTGATTCCCATTCCTTATTCAATTTGTCCTTTTGTGAGGCATGTTCTATTAGAGGATGGAAGAGATGAGTTATATTGAGGTTTAACTAGAGCTTATGCTCACTCACACACCATGAATACCAAAAGAACAGAAACTTTTCCTAAAATATCTCATAACCTCCTGTCCATAAGTGTGGCACACTACACACCAATGCATAAGAATCTTCTTGATGCGGATTTTAGAGTCCCTATGACTCTGTTGAACCTTAGTCTCTAAGACCAAGTTTTTAATGCCCTGAGTCTGTACCTTGGATGCTACATGATGCTTACGATCCAAAAGAACCATAAGCTAACCCATGACTGATATTTGTTGTGAGCACTAGATAGTAATACTAAAATAAATATGGAAAATAGACTGAAATTCCATATGGTTCAAAATACTATAATCAAAATTGAATAAAATAATGAAATACTGAATAACTGACTAAAATACTTTAATCTAAAAAGCCTCTAACGTTCTCAATATAGAGCTAATGGGATAAGTTCCCAACTAAATCTAACTACTGAAATAATAAACTACTGAAGTAATATAACATCCTCAGATTATGAGGACTCACTACAATAAATACTGCTTATAACTGGAATTGGCTATGTGTGGTCAGAAACCTGAGCATCTAAACCTATGATATGAGATATCATAGCGTAAGAAATAAGTATGCAATTAGTATGTGGGAATGCACTGGTATGCTAAATAAGGTAAGACTGAATAGATGGGTTTATATACATGAACAATAACTAACTGAATGATATTCAAGAGTTGGATAAGCATACATGGAGGATCTTCTAACTACTGAACTTACTATGCATATTGTAACTGAGTATATTTGAACTGGATCTGGTAACTGATAACTGAATATATTAATAATACAAGATTACTGATAATCTGAATTATTGATGACTAAGTGACTATATCTGATAGTCCTAATTCTTTAGAACTAAATTGAGGCTTATTTTGAAGACTGAGACTGAAAAATGAAACTGTGGGAATTCTCACATAACAAATATGTCCTTGAGTAAAATGAGTTGGGTCCAACCTGTAACCATTGTTAGAAGGGTACCAGTACCTGCGAAGGGTAAAGATACTATTATGATCAAGCCTATCTTATGGGTGACCCTGTACAAGAAGTCAAGCTTAATCTTACAACTGACTCTTGGGAAGTAGTCAAGCGTTAATCTGATGTGTGACTCTTCACATCCTATGATGGCTAGGTAGTTCTGTAGTGTAAGACTACTACTAATGAATTTGCCTACTTGACGTGAGACGTTCTAACCTCTACACACTCTTGGTGCTAGTTCCTACTACCAACTGAATGACACTGAATAATTATATTAGACTGGACTAAACTGAGTAAGCTGGGTTTGGTAACTATCCGAGTTCTTATATTCGTGATACTATAGAGTTTATTCTATAATTACTAAGAATCTTGATAAACATCTAGATTGTCAGGTATTGAGTACCCCTGGGACTCTATAACATTAAAAGTAAATCATGACACAAGTTGTGGAAACATGACTATGGCTACATGTTCATAAATCACTCATTAATATGTTAAAATAAATACTTGGGATGCATTGAGTAGTAAATGAATGGGGAGTACAAGCTATCATGGTATAATGACACTATTTCATTCCCTTACACATTTAGACAAACACTTGGGAGTATGCTTAGTTCACATAATAGTAAATACACATAGTGATCATGGCTGCATCAATCAACTCGTACATCATAGGGTTTATCATGAAGATCATGAAATTCTACATATAGAATGATTAATTCCATGAAAACTTGTAATTAAATCACGGACGAAAATCCAACAATAACATAAAACATAAATTCAATTAAATTCAAACGTAGAAAGAGTACATCAAAGTCTTATATTTTGAAAAGGGAATTCATGGGCTCCTTGGAAGGTAAGTATCCATTAATGATCATTTAACATACCTGGGAATCTTAATTCTTGATGTTCTTGAAGACACTTAGAGGGATTCTTAAGATTGTTTTTGAAACTTGGTGCCTAGGGTTTTCTATTTTTGAGAGAGAATGTCTTAAATTGGGGAGAAGTGAGTTAATAATGACCTAAATATATTTTTAGGGATTAAATCCCACATATGGGTTGATTAAATATATTGGAAAAGACTAATTTAACCTTGGACAAACTTTAAGTTTTCATCAAAATTTTTAATTTAGGGCCCTGGGATGGCGCGATGCTATCGGGTTGTGTCATAGAAAACTGATAGCTGAGAACTGGGTTTATGGTGTCAAGCGGCATAATTGCGGACCCCTACTGGATTTGGACAATTAGGAATTGGAGTCCCTCCGTGACATGGATAGATCATGGACTCACACTGGAAATTAACAATTATCATTTGAACCTATGGCATGATGCACTACTGACAGAAATGATGGTGTTTAATGACTAAACCTTAAAATAGCCATAACTACTTACCCGGCTATAGGATTTACGCAAATTTTATATCGTTGGAAAGCTAACTGAATTTCCTACAAGTTAATGGGTCTAAATCTGGAAATTCTTTCTACAACAAAAATTCTACTTAGGGATTATCGTGTACTAAAGACTAAAATGATCTAGGAAATTGTGGGGTATTACATTATGCATTAGAAGTTTGTTGTACTTGTACGGTTATCTTTCAGTTCCTTGGTAAACTATTTATTGAGTGGGAGGTTAGTTTTCTAGCTCCTAGGTAGAGGTTTAGTTCTTATCTTAACTTAGAGTAAACTGAGCTTAGAGGTTAATCTCTTAGACTAAACTGAGCTTAGAGGTTAATCTATAAAGTATGTCTCTACTTGGTCCAGGTTAAAGATTCTGACTTGGAAGGTCCTTCTTTATATTCAATTGCGGTGGTAAATGAGTTTACTAAGTTTTTTTGGATGATCTTCCTGGTATTCCTTTGAATAGAGATTCTAAGTTTTGTATTAATTTGATTCGAGACACTAACCTAATATCTACTCCTTCTTATAGAATCACTTCGGTTGCGTTGACGTATCTAATAAGAAATTTAAGGATCTTTTGGATAAGGGTTTTATCTGTCCTAGTGTGTCCACATAGGGTGCGCTGGAGTTATTCGTGCGAAAGAAGTATGGTTTCCTTGGATGGGCATTTACTATCGACAATTGAATACGGTAATAGTTAAGAAAAAGTATCCTTTTACCGGGATAAATGTATTATTTGATCAATTCCAAGGTTCCAAATTCTTTTATAAGATAGATCTTTAGTCTAGGTATCATCAACTTAAGATTAGGGAGGTATATATCCCTAAGATAGATTTTTGTACTTGCTATGGTCATTTTGAGTTCCTGGTTTTGTAATTCCATTCGAAAAATGCCCCCATGATATTTATAGATTTAATGATCAGGGCTTTCAAGTAGTTTATTGATCTTTTTGTCATTGTATTAGTTGATGACATTTTGTTTTTTTCTAAGAGTGAGGTGGATCATGTTAATCATCTCCTTGTGGTTTTGTAGACCTTTAAAGAACAATATTTGTTTGCCAACTTCTCCAAGTGTGTCTTTTGGTTTAATGTTATAACTTTTCTTGATCATATTATTTCTAGTGAGGGGTTCATGGTAGATCAAGAAAAGGTTGTTATTGTTAATATGTGTCTTAGACACACGAATCTAACCGACATTCAGAGTTTTTTGCAATGTGGTTGGGTATTATAGAAGGTTCTTGGAAAGTTTCTTGACAATAGCTTCCCGATTGACTAAGTTGCCTTAAATGAGGGTAAAGTTTTGTTTGTCAAATATTTTTTAGGGGATTTTTCATAAGCTGAAGGATAAGCTAACTTCGGCTCTAGTTTTGACATTGTGAAAAGGTAATTGGAGTTTGTAGTTTTTTTATGTGCCTCGAGTGGGACTTGGTTTCATTTTGATGCATAATGGTAAGGTGATTGCCTATACTTCCAGGAAGTTGAAGATACATTTGAAGAAGTATCCTACCCACGATTTAGAGATTTTATCAGTGGTATTTTCATTGAAAATTTTATTGCATTATTTGTATAAACTGTAGATGGACATCCTTTCAGATGTTAAGAGTGTATAGTATGTGTTCACTCAAAAAAAGCTAAATCTTAGGTAGAGGAGATGGTTGAAGATTCGCAAGGACAATGATATGGGTCTTCACTACTACCCAGGTAAAGCTAACATGGTTGCTGATACTCTTACAAGGTTGTTCATGGGGAGTGAAGATAATATGGATAAGGAGAAGCAGGAATTGGTGAAGGATATTCACTGCTTGGCTAATTTCGAAGTTCACATCTTGGACTCAAATGATGGTGGTGTGATGGTACAAGAAGTGGTTTGGTTATCTCTTGGTGTAAAAATAAAGGAAAAACAAATACTAGATCCCATCTTGAAGAAAATCAAGTGTGATATTTATGGGCAAAGATTGGTGGTGTTTCAAATCAGCGGTGATGGTACCTTGAGGTAAAAAAATAAGTCTTTTTCTCCTCACATCGATCATTTTCGATAAAGGATTTTGGCTGTGGAACATGGATTGCACTATGTTTTTATCTCAGTTTAAAAAAAAATGTATCATGATCTTAAGAATATGTATTGGTGAAATGGTATGAAGAAATATGTGGTTGGTTTTGTGGTCAAGTTTATGGTGTGCCAACAAGTTAAAGATTAGTACATGAGGCCTGGAGGGTTATATTAGGAAATTGATTTGCCTTAATGGAAATGTGAGGTAATCAATATGGATTTCATTATCGGTATTCCTCGGTCTGAAAACCAATTTGATTTGGTTATTGGTTATATTGAATAGGATGACAAAGTTCACACATTTCTTGCTAGTGCAAACAAATATTTTAGTTGAGGACTATGTGAGGTTGTATCTTCATGAGCTTGTAAAGCTTCATAGGTTACCCGCTTAGATTATCTAAGATTATGCCATTCAGTTTTTATGTCATTTATAGAAATCATTTAAGAAAGGGTTGGGTACTAAGGTTTGTCTAAGCACTACTTTTCATCCATAGATAGATTAGTAAGCATAAAGGACTATTAAGAAATCAAAGGATATGCTTTATGCATGGGTGATTGATTATTGTGGAAATTAGGCTGAGCATCTACCTTTTCTAGAGTTTGTTAACAATAATAAGTATCATTCTAGCATTAGGATGGCCCCTTTTGAGGTATTGTATGGTAGAAAGTATAGATCTCCTATTAGATGGTTTGATTTTTATGAGGCAGATAAGTGCGGTCACGATATGGTTTATCAAACTATAGAAAAGGTCACTATTATTCAGTATTGGCTTAACACTACCCAAGGTAGAAAAAGTCTTATGCAAATGTAAGGTGTAGAGGCTTAGAGTTAGATGTTGGGGATAAGGTGTTACTGAAGGTATCTTCCATGAAGGGTATGATGCGGTTTGGTAAAAAGGGGAAGCCCTGTTTCCAGTATGTTTGTCCTTGTGTGGTTTTGTGAAGGGTTTGTAATGTGGCCTATGAATTAGAGTTTCCTTCTAGTTTGAGCTTCATTCATCTAGTATTTCATGTCTCTATTTTGAGAAAGTGTCTTGATGATCCTACTTTAGTTGTTTCTTTCGAATGATTGGGCATTTTAGATTCTTTATTATATGAAAAGGTCCTGGTAGAGATATTTCATCAGCAGGTTCCTCGATTATGGTCCAAGGATATGGCCTTGGTTAAGGTTCTATGGTGGAACCACATGGTGAAAGACTCTACATATGAAGCACAAGCGGACATGAAGTCCAGATATCCAAATTCGTTTTCTACTCTGGGTATTAGTGCGGAAGTTATGTGTTCTTAATCACATCTTTGTTTTCTAACATGGTTAAGGTTATATTATGCTGCCGAAGTGTTTGATGAAATCCTTATAAAGATATGTTCATTGTATTGACTTTTTTTAATGTAACTCTTGCATATTTTAAACTCGATAAAGGATTTATGTATGGTTTAAATGGTTTTAAAAGGATAAAGTTTAAATGGTTACGCTTAGGAAGAACATGGAAGTCTCCCAAGTGGATTTAATATGGTATATGGAAAGGGAACCTAAGGTCCTCTTAATCTAAATGGTTTTTCTATGGATATTACTTGCAAGTAAGACTTGTTATGACGATAGCACCAATATATGCTTTCGTTAATAAATGTATTGTTTAGACATAGTTTTAATTAGGCATTAATGGTGGGGTATGTAGCTAAGCCATGAAAGGTAGTTGTCCTAAGGGGACCAAAATTAGAAACTCATATTTGCTGATATGAGGGGTCCTTTATGACCACGTTCGAGTATCTAGTTTTATATTTGAGGGATGTACTAGTCATCCCATAGGATATTTCCCGGTCGTGTGACTACATGCACAAGGACCCTTTTAGAAGGGAAAGCTGAACCCATAATGCTCGTGGGCGGTTAGGACTGTAAAACTATATAGCCAAGGTAATGGTTTGTAGTGCATAATAAACCCGATCCCTTTTCTCAACACATATATATGTATGGTTGTAAAAATTATTGATGGTTTAACTTGGTTCTATGACTGGCATTATTTTATCTTTATCCTGATATTCATGCTAGTTGTTCTTTGCTAACCCTATCTACTAGTGGTTCTATACCCCCGCTATACTGGAATCGACCATTCTACTCCTCTTGTTTGGCATGTGGATTTGGTATCAGCACTTGAACTAAAGTGGTGAGATTCCATCCTTTCAAAATGCATCATTACATGTTTTAGATTCTTTTTAGACACTTCTGTTTTATTTTTGATATGGGTTTTGGCCATGGTTGGGGGCTTGTCCCAACTATATTTGTTTACTCATTTAGATAGAGGCTTTGTGGTACTTTTGTTGATTGGTATGGGCAGGATCGATATTGGTGTCAGCTTTAGCATTGGTATTGGTATTGAAGCTGGCATCACAGGACAAAATTTTTCACTATTCCATCATATTACATTTTCGGATTAATTATTATGTCATGTTTTCGTATTCCTTTTGGTTTATGGTCTATGGTTAGGTTTGGCACTGTTGGTCAGTTAGTGAGGTATGGTTGGACTCAGTTACGTCGGTCACAGATGTGACCCTATAGCAGAGTCTTAATGAAAACAATAAAACTATCTTGTTATATGTTTGAAATTCAGCCCATCTAAAGCTAGATATAGGTTTTTGGGTAGGACAATAGTTGGTGGTCCCCATTTATGGTTAAACTTGTGATTCCCATTTCAACAAGGCCCGGGGTTGGGACGTGTCAAGTTGGTATTAGAGCTTTAGGTTCATGTTGAATAAGGAATTCCGTAAAGTCGTGTTGAGTAGAGACTCTTTAGGGGGTGTAAAGCACATGATACTCATAAGAGAGAGGTTAAAAGATATTTAGGAATATTTCACTTTCTTGGTATAATATATTCAAGTTTGAGACCTTAATCCTTGAATCTCCTCTAATCCTTGTATGTTCATCTTTCAGATAATGCTTCCTAGATCAAGAACACAAGAAAATTCTTCCGCCCTATCGGGGGATAATGCTGAATGGGTACATCCTATGTCTGTAGTACATCTGTATAGTCATGGTCCTATTCTTGATGGTGCTGGTGTTCTTCCTATTCTGGCTAGTTCTCCTCAAATCGCTCAGTGTAACATGAAGAACATAGAATTTCGTCAGTTTATTCATGTTATTTCCAAATTAGTTATTGCTCAGGCTGAGCGGGGTGTGACTGGTGCTTTATCTTTTGACGCCACAAGGGTAGGTAAATTTATAAAGATGGCTCTTCAAACTTTTAAGTGGGTGAAGGTGGAGGAGGATATACTAGGCTTATTCGATAAAATGGAAAAGATCTTTTGGGTAATGTAGGCTACTAATGTAGAGGGGATTAACTTTGTAGCATATTAGCTCAAGGATGTTGCTTATCAGTGGTATGCGGAATGATATACAGATAAAGGTGATATGGAAATGGAAGGGTTATGAAAGACTTTTTCTAATGACTTTATTGATCAGTTCTTCCGTCAATAGTTAAGGGGAGTAAAGATGGAGAAGTTTATGAACATCAAGTAGGGGAGGATGTCTGTTAAGGCATATTCATTGAAGTTCCATCAACTAATTTGTTACTATTCCTAGTTCTAGCGTTGGTCAGAATAGGTTGTACCTTTAGCATCCCGATCGGAATTTGAGTCATCACCGTATGTCATTACTGGTACATTACAACTTTTCTCTCATTACATATATTTTTTGCTTTAGCTAGGGTGCACTTTTTTTATGTGACTCCATATGTGGCCGTGTCTTTTTATTTTGATCAAAACATTTTCTGATATCCTTTTTATATTTCTATTCTGGTAGGTGACTATAAGTCCCTGAATTTGGTACTCAGAATGACACACGGTGCTCATGGCCTCGAAGGGCTACAAGCTAATCCAAGACTGATATGTGTAACTGAGCACTGTATAACATACTGCATACATGTGGAGTAAAAGGCTCAAAGGCCATAAGGTCCAAAGTTTGATGAAACATAACATCTGGAGATATGGCATATCATTACCAAAATAACTGAAATAATTGTCTGGATATGCTATAGTGTGAAAGCCTCTAAAAGTAACTGAATAAAGAGTTGATGGGACGTCCCCAACTAACTCAAACTACTGAAATAAACTAAGTAGTTAAAGAATGAAATAGCCAATTAATAATATTCTCGAATGATGATGACTCACTGCTAGTCTAACTGCTGAAACTGGAATGCTACTGGTGCTCTTGAGATCGTGCTTCTGAATCTATGGTATAAAACACCATAGAATAAAAGAAAAGTGTGCATCAGTATGATTGAATATACTGGTATACAAGTGAGGTAGGCTAAATTCAAGGGTTTGTATGCATGAACAATTATGATTGACTGAGTAACATGAACATGGGAATACATGCATGACTACATAACTATAAATAAGATTGTGACAACCTTGATTTTTGAGTCTGAATACTGATACATGGATTTATGATAACTAATGAAACCAATACATAGAAACTATGTCTTATAGTCTAGGTTCTGATGAAACTAGCTAAGTTCCGTACTGAGCTAAGTGACTGTATCTGACAATCCTGAATTCTATAGAACTATCTGAGTTATATTACTAAGCCTAAGATTGTAACTGTGGGAAGTAGTCATCTAACCTCCATGCCCTAAATAAGATAACATAATTGAGTTGGGTCCAATTTGTAACCCTAATTAGAAGAGTATTAATACAGTGCCATTGGTAAGGAAAAGATATGAGTAATCCCTGATCTAACAAGTACTCTAAGGAGAATGATGGGAGCCTCATATAACAGGTTAAGCCATCTCATCTAACCTCAACTAGCAGGTTTGATGTCTCAACCTACGCTGACTACATAGTTCTGGAGTTCAATGATTGCTTCTAAGAATCACACCCTCTACTTGCACGTGAGTTCCCATCCTTGGGCTCACTCGATGGTGAATCATACTCCTATCTGATTAGAGATTGAATTAATTATACTGAACTGACTAGACTGACTTCACTGAGTTCCGTTGACTAATGAAATATAATTGAGATCTTTTAAAATACTGACATTACTAAGATTACTGAGTTTTTCAGAGTTATAAGACTGACTGAATTCTACTAAACGTAGCTTGACTGAGAGTATCTTTAAAATTGACACTGGATCTAGGCATATATCTAAATCATCGTGTATAAATAACCCTAGGACATGATAGCATGAAAGTGGTAAGACATGACACACCCTGGACGAACGACCATAATAACAATCCATAATACAATCATTGGCGAATTTCATGATGCACTTGATTATTATGGTTTGGTATAATAATTGGGAATTTATATAAACATGTCACAATTTCATAGGGCTAATCTCTTGAACAATCCAACAAATAATTTCAATGAATAATAATAACATGAAAGTCATTTTAAACATAAGGGTAAAGCATGGGTTCATCAATTTGGTCATAATTGAGTCCTAAAGCATGATTCTTATTCTCTTGGGAATTTTATCAAATACATTGCGTGCAGAACCTTAGGCTTAGGCATACACACTACTTCGTACATTATGGTTACTTTAATCACCTCAATTTAAAAGTTTCCAACCCACATACTATCATAATTTCTTCAAAAGTACATGAAGACTCCAACTTGAGATTCATACAACCATAACAACATAATTAAAATCAACTCACTACATGAAAATCACAATTAATGAGTTTAAAAATGAGATTCTTCAACTTCATGGGTGAAAGAAACCCATGAATCAATACTTTACATACATGGGTGGATGATTTCTTGAAGATTGGTGTAGGAAAGATTGAATTCTTGGCTTGGATTAAACACCTAGGGTTTTTTGTTCTTGGAGATTGATCTTTTAGAGAAACCCTAATCTGGTTTTATGGATGAATAATGAAGTTGTGAGCTCTAGTCTGGTATAATTAGGGGTCAAAATGGGTGGAAAAAGACCAAAATACCCTTTTAAAAATGGCATAAAATCAATGATCGAAAGTGGTGATGGTTTGGGCGATGGTCTATCACTAGCTCGATGGTCCATCGGTCCTAGCCATTGCACTTGGCCAGAACTTGAACTTTTTGCCTCATCTTTGATGGTTTGGTCGATAGTCCATCGCTAACTCAACGGTCCGTCGGTCCTGACTATCACACTTGTACAGAAGATATATTCACTGCTTTAGTCGCGATAGATTTAGCGATGGTCCATTGCTAGCTTGATGGTCCATTGGCTTGACATTGCTTCTAGGTTATTTCGATAGTTTTTTGTAAAATGTCCATAAATTTTTACTCCGATACTAAATATGGATGAAATTTGTATTGTTGGATGAAATTGGTATGATATTAGGGAAATTCTGTTCGATTTAAATACTAATCATTTAGGCAATCATCACTAACTCTTATTGAGACTAGATTTTACTTAAAAAAAGTTTGGGGTACTATAGTGACTCAGTTATTGCTAAGAGTGTGTATAGGGAGGTGTGTGGTATATTTGGGTAGTAAGCAGACCTTAGTGAATCTATTTGAGTTGGATATGGTTGATTTTAATGTAATCTTAGGTAAGAATTTGTTGCATTGTTGTTATGCGTCAATGGATAATTGGACATGTAGGGTTACCTTTTAGTGTCCAAGCGAAATCGGTTATAGAGTGGGGTGGTAGTTTCTTATATATAGGAAGGTTTATTTGTTATCTTACAGCTCGAAAGTTAATATCCAAAGATTGCCTTTATCATTTGGTTCGAGTTAAAGATTTTAACTTAGACGGAACTTATTTGTCTTTGTTCCTTTGGTAAATGAGTTTCCAAAGATCATTTAGGATGATTTTCCTAGTGTTCCTCCGGATCGAGAAAAAGATTTTGATAATTATTAGCATTTGGACACTCGTCCAATTTCTATTTCTCCATATAGAATGGCTCTGGATGAGTTGAGAGAACTTAAGGACAAACTTAACAATCTTCTAGATAACAGGTTTATTTGTCTTAGTGTTTCTCCGTAGGGTGCACCGGTGTTATTTAAGAGAAAGAAGGATGGTTCCCATCAGATGTACATTGACAGCAAGTATTCGAACAAGGCGACAATCAAGAACCAGCATCCTCTTCCTCAGATAGATGACTTGTTTGATCTTTTACAGAGTGCCAAGTTTTTCACTAACATATTCGGTCTGGGTATCATTATCTTAAGATTAGGGAGGTAGATATCCTTAAGATGTCTTTTTGTAGTCTGTATGGGCATTTTGAGTTCTTGGTGATGTCCTTTTGGTTGATTAATGCTCCGAGAGCATTTTTAGATTTGAGGAACAGAGAGTTCAGACAGTATTTGGATCTCTTCATCATTGTGTTTATTGATGACATGCTTGTTTATTCAAAGAGGGAGGTAGATCAAGCTAATCACCTCTATATCATGTTACAGACCCTAAAAGAATGAGAGTTATAAGCTTAGATCTCTAAGTGTGAGTTGTGGTTGAATGTTGTGACTTTCTTGGGTCATGTTATTTCTAGTGAAGGGATCATGGTCGATACGCAAAAGGTTGTTGTAGTGAAGAGGTAGACTAGGCCCATGACTCCATCTGACATTCAAAGCTTCTTAGATTTGGCCAGGTATTGTATGTCATTTGTTGAAAGCTTGTCTTCGATAGCTGATCCTTTGACTAAGTTTACTAACAAGAAGGTTATCTTTTATCAATTGGATGCTTGTGAAGGGAGTATTATGAAGTTGAAGGATAAGTTGACTTCGACTCCAATTTTTACCTTTTTGGAAGGCAATGATGGGTTTGTGGTTTATTTTGATGCATCTCGGATAAGGCTCAATGGTGATTTCATGAAGCATGGGAAGTTGTTGCCTATGCTTTATTGTAGTTTAAGGTACATGAAACGAATTATTGTACTCATGATTTAGAGTTGTTGTCGGTTATTCTTGCTTTGAAAATATGTTGACATTATTTATATCGTGTTCACGTGGATATCCTTTCTAATGACAAGAGTCTTTATTAAGTGTTCACTCAAAAGGAGCTTAATCTCAGGCAGAGAGGTAGCTTTATCTTCTCAAGGATTTTTATATGAGTCCTCACTACTACCCAAGTAAGGCTAATATAGTTGTTGATGGTCTTAGCATGTTATACATGGAGAGTTTGGCTTATGTGGAGGAAGGTAAGTAGGAATTGGTCAAGGATATTCACTGCTTGTGTAATCTTAGAGTTCATCTGTTAGAATCTAATGGTGGTTATGTGATGGTGCAAGAAGTGGATCGATCGTCTCTTAGTGCATTGATTAAAGAAAAACAAGTGTTATATCCTGTCTTGATAAAAATCAGGGGTGACGTTGGTGAGGAAAAGTAGTGATGTTTGAGATTGGATGTGATGGTACTTTACGATACCAAGAAAGGTTTGTAAGATCCCACAAAATTCTACATTAACTCAGTCCTTTATAACATGAAAAGAGGTCCCAGCCTTAGAATATTTTAAGCTAAGTATTGGCACTTAGTCTTATTTAAGCCTAGATATTTAAATGAACTTATTTTCGACCCTTACAACCTTAAAATGTCAATATTTTGGTTGATTCATGACCAGGATTGTTAGTAGGTGTTCTTGGGTGAGTTTTCAATTTTTTGAACATCGTTTGAGGCACGTTTGAGAGTCCGAAATAGTGGATTAATGCGATTTCAATGCGTCTCATTGCCTGTCGTATCGATAGATATTTTCCCCTAGCTCTAAGTGAAAATTCTAGTGAGCCAACGTGATCTCGACATGTCTCTTCTGTCATTATGTCAACCCCTTTGACATGGCGCGTCGGTTTGCGCATCACTGAGCACGTTTTCAATAATTAAAAGCTCGTGTATAAGGGGGTATTAGGGTCATTTTACAACCCTTAATCAACCTAAAAATATGATATTAACCTACTCTAAAGAAAAAATCCCCCATTCTCTCTCAAATTTCACCCAAGAATAAACCGTAGGGCATTTAATTTCAAGTTCAAGTTTTAAGAACACACCACCAATCATCATGAGTTTGATTTCCAAGGTATGTTAGGTGTTCATTCATATGTTCCATTCACCCATGAAGTCCAAGAATCCCTTTTTAAAAAAACAAGTTTATGATTACATGATTTACATGTTTGAATTGGATCGTGTTTATGTATTTATTGATGTTTGGGCTTTAATTCCCTAATTTATGACCAGTTTCATAAGAACTAGATAATTGTGGGTTGATTTATGAGATCTTCATATTGAAATCTTGAACTACGAGTTTAATCTAGTAGCCATGATATTATTACATGTTTACTGCTCTATGAAATAACCAGTGTTTGTTAAAATGCTTATATGAATTGACTAGTGAAAGCATGACATATTATGTGATTCCATTCATGCACAAGCTCATGTATATCAAGTGTTTGACAAAATGTCTAAATAAATGCATTGTTAATAAGCAAGTATTATTATGCTTTAAAAGTTATGCTATCTTCTACTTTCGATGCTATCGAGTCATGGGGGTATTCGATTCCCAAAAATCTACCTGTTTACCTAGATCTACATTAGTTGCGGAATAGTCTCAAAAATATCATGATTAATATTATTCAGTCAATATAGAACTCAATTTATTCAGTCACAAATCTGACATAGTGAACTCAGCCCAGTTCAATTAGTTAACACGATCAATAACAGTTCAGTCCAGCCTAGTATTGTTTAGAAATCAGTCTTGTGTCAATTTAGTTGGGAGTATGATTCATGATTTAGTGTACCAAAGGATGGGGACTCACCTTCCGGTAGAGGGTGTGATCCTTGTAAGAAGTCCTTGTGTGCCAAAACAACATAGCCAGCGTAGTTTGAGACATCATCCTGCCAGTTGAGGGTTGATAAGGTGTCTTACCGGTCAGTTGAGGGTACCACCATTCTCATTCAGATCACCTTCAAGATAAGGGTGACTTAGTAACTTGTCTTTACACGTGGCACGATACTGAAACTCTTCCAGCTGGTGTTATAGATTGGAACCCAAATTAGTTCAGAGAGGGGCATGCCGATTAGATGATTACCTCAAACAGTTTTACTTTCTTTTTTAGTCTCAGTATAAAACTCGGCTCAGTTCTACAGAATCAGGACTGTCATTCACAGTCACCTAACTCAGTATAGAACTCAGTTAAATTCTACAGAATCAAGACTGTCAAAAATAGTCACCTAGCTAATAGTAATACAGTTATCAGTGAACTCTGATATCAGTCATTCAATTATCAAAATTCAGTACCCAGTGTTAATATGATCTCAGTTATAGTATACGTAGTTATGTGTATTGTATTGGATAATCAGTATTTACAGTAATTTCATATATACATGTACTCTCATTCAGATATATTCATATTACTTAGTCAGTTATTGTTTATATGCTTATTTTTCATGCATAAGAACCTATGTATTTAGTCTCAACTCACTTAATATGGCAGTACATTCAATGTAATTATTCATACCTTTCTTTTATGATATGATGTCTTATATCATAGGCTCAGACGCACGGGCTCGTGATCGTACCTAGAATCCCAGCTTATCAGGAATAGACGAAGTGGTGAGTCCTCATAAATCAAGGACAGAGTTGTTATTTTAGTATATTTTTTGTAGTCATAGTTAGTTGGGGTTTTTTCCTAATAACTCCACCTTCAGAAAGTTAGAGATTTTCAAACTAGATTATTTCAGATAGATGGTCAGTTTTCAATATTTATATACTAGTATTAGATTTCAGTTATGAACCCTATGGCAGATTCAGCCGAATTTTTATATTATGAGTACTGTGTGGTGTCTCGGGTATAGACTTGGGACATTACAAATGTGGTATCAGCGCCTAAGGTTCAATAGAGTCCTAGGAAGTATGAAAGTTGTGTCTAGTAGATTCTTGGACATTGGTGTATAGCGCACCACACTTATGCACAACAGTCTATGAGGTATTTTAGGAAAAGTTTCAGTTCTTTCAGTATTTATATCGTGTGAGTGAGCATGATCTCAAGTTTCACTCTTTGTCTAATTAAAGTTTCCCTTATATTTTATGAGTATACCTCCAAAAAGGACTAATGGAAGCAGAACAGGAAACCAGCTAGCACCTCCGCTCATCCAGTCAGATCCCCAGGATGAGCATGTTTCCCATGGAGAATTTAGATCAGCTTTGAACACTCTCGCTGACTCTGTGGTAACCCAGAATGAACGTCCAGCTATTGTTCAAGACCACCTAGTGTCCAATACTGCTGCAGCTAGTATTCAGGACTTCACTCGAAGGAATCCCCTATTATTTAAAGGGTTTAAGTCAGATGAGAATCGACAAGAATTCCTTGATCAGGTGCAGAAAATCAAAAATACTATAGGGGTGACTGCTAGTGAGAGATCTAAGTTGGCCGCATATCAGTTGGAGGATATGGCTCACTCATGGTTCAAGTAGTGGAAGGTAGAGAGGGCCACAGATGCAAGGCCCATAGAATGGAAGGAGTTTGCTATTGATTTTCTTGATAATTTCAACCCACTGGAGTTGAGGGAAGTGAAGTCTTAGGAGTTTATTAATCTGAAGAAGGGCAACATCAAAGTGAAGAATTATTCTCTAAAATTTACTCAGTTAGCCAGATACGCTCTTTATGTGGTAGCAGATAGCATATCTAATATGAGTAAGTTTATGTCGTGTATGTCTAACAGTATGGTCAAAGAGTGTAGGACAACAATACTAATTGAGAAGATAGACATATCTAGGCTCATAGTCCATGCTTAGTAGATAGAGGAGGCTAAGAATAAAGAGAAAGGGGGGGGGAGAATAAGAGTGCTAGAATAGGTAGCTTGAACTTTGCTCAGTCTAAGTCAGAGGGACGAAATCATTACCAGTTCCTCCTAAAATCTTCAGTTCCATCTCCATTCTCAGCAAGTTCTCCAGTGTAACAATTCAAAGATGGAAATAAAGATAGGGCACCAGGACCAAAATCCCAGGGTAGTGTTATCATTGCTAGAACAAATTCTTTTTGCCAGAAGTGTGGCAGAAACCATCAAGTTGTCTGCAGAGCTGGCAGTGATGTGTGCTTTGAATGTAGCAAGCGAGACCATATAATCAGAAATTATCCTCAGTTAGGTTCTCAGGGTCAGTATAATTGTCCTTCAACTCAGTCCGATCTCCCAAATCAGCAGGGTACTACTTTTAGTCCCACCCGTGTGTAGAGCCCAAATAGACTCTTTGCAGTTCAGTGCAAACAGGATCACGAAAATTCTCCTGATGTGGTCACTGGTACGTTACAAGTTTATCATTTACATATTTATGCTTTACTAGATCCATGAGATTTTTTATCTTTATATAGCTATTGACTTTGGAGTGATACTTAAAATCCTAGCAGAGCCTTTTCGGTTATGGTATCTCAGAAGGTTACTTCAGTATACTTAGTAGAATTAGAAATGACATATTTTGATGTCATTCTTGGCATGGATTGGCATAATTAATGCTAAGATTCATTTGACTGCAGAAACAAAATTTTCCATTTTTTCAATTTTCAAATAAACCTGTCCTGGAATAAAAGGGTCGTACTTCATCACTTATGGGTCAGCTTTATTCGTACCTAAGGGTGAGAAAAATGATATCAAAAGGATATGTTTATCATCTTGTTTGAGTTAAGGATTCTCTTTCTAATAGTCCCAGTAGTATGTAAATTTCATGACGTGTTTTCCAAAGATCTTCATGGGATTTTTCCCAAGTAGTAAATTGACTTCAAAATAGGCCTTGTTTTAGATACTCAACCTATCTATATCCCACCATACAAAATGGCTCCAGCTGAACTCAAGAAATTGAAAGAATAGTTGAAAAATCTCCTAGATAAGGGATTCATTAGACCCAGCGTAACCTCTTGGGGTGCACCAGTTATATTCGTCCATAAGAAAGACAGCTATCTCAGAATATGTATTGACCATCGTCTGTTGAAAAAAGTCACAGTCAATAAAAAGCATACACTTCCCAAAATCGATGACTTATTTGACACACTTCAGGGTACCCGTTACTTTTCTAAGACAGACCTCAGATCAGGCTATTATCATCTCAGAGTCAGAAAATATGACATTTGAAAAATACTTTCAAAACTCGGTATGGTCACTTCGAATTCCTAGTAATGTTATTTCGTCTTACCAATGCCCCAATAGCCTTCATGGACTTGATGAGCCGCGTGTTCAAGAAGTACTTAGACATGTTCGTCATAGTCTACATTGATGACATTTTTGTCGCCTCTCGTAGAGAAGGTGATCATGCAAACCATCTCAGAAACTATTACAATCTCTCAGAGCCCGTCAGTTGTTCTTCAAATTTAGTAAGTAGGTTAGTAGCTTTCCTTGGCCATATATTTTACAATGATGGCATTAAAGTTTATCCTCAAAGATCAAAGAAGTAAGACACTGGCCGAGGACCATCTCTCATTAGATATTAGGAGTTTCTTTAGTTTGGCTAGCTATTACTGATGATTTGTTGAAGGACGTTCACCCATTGTATCCCTCATGTCTAGATTGACTCAGAAGAAAATCAAATTATAGTTTTCATATTCACGTTAGAAGATTTTTAAGCAGTTGAAGACTCGACTCACTACAGCCCTAATTTTGAATTTACCAAATAGTTCAAATAGGTTTATGGTATATTATGATGCTTTTAGAGTTGGCTTGGGGTGTGTTTTGATGTAGAGAGGTAAGTTCATAGCCTTTGCCTCTAGACAGCTTAAGTCCCATGAAAAGAATTACCCCACTTATGATCTTGAGTTAGTAGCTGTAGTGTTTGCCTTAAAGATCTAGAGGCATTATTTGTATGGGGTGTATGTCTATATGTTCATTTACCATAAAACCCTGCAGTATGTATTTTCTCAGAAAGACCTGAACCTACGTCAGAGAAGGTAGTTAGAGTTGTTGAAAGACTATGACATGAGTGTTTGTATCATTTGTGAAAAGTCAATGTATTGGCTGATGCCCTTAGTAGGATATCTAAGGGTAGTGTTTCCCATGTGAAGAATGGTAAGAAGAAGATAGTTTAGGAATTTCACCAGCTTTCCCGACTAAGTGTTCGCTTAGTCAATTTTGCAGAGGATAATGTATGGGTGCAGAATAGTTCAAAATCATCTCTGGTTTCTAAAGTAAAAGAAAAGTAGGATAGGGATCTAAGTATAGTTAAACTGAAAGATTCAGTTAGGGATCTGAAAATAGAGATTTTCTCCAAAGGGGAATATGGTATGTTGCATTGCAAGAGTAGAATATGAGTACCACATGTAGATAGCATGAGACAACTATTTTTGCAGAAGTGTATGGTGCATGCTACACAATTCACCCAGGGGCCACCAAGAAGTACTGCGACTTGCGGGAAGTCTATTGGTGGAGTGGGATTTAAAGAGACATTGAAAAGTTTGTACCTAAGCTCTCAACATATTAGTAGGTTAATATCGATCATCAGAAGCTTAGTGGATTGATCTAGGAGTTCATTATTCCCACTTGGAAGTAGGAGGAGGTGAACATGGCTTTTGTGATTGGTTTGCCCCATACTCGTTGCCACGAAGATTCGATTTGGGTCATTGTAGATTGAATGACCAAATTAGCTTATTTCTTACCAGTTCATACATCTTATTCAGCCGAGGATTTATCCAAACTCCATGTTAGAGAGTTGGTTAGTTTGCATGGTGTTCCATTGTCCATCAGTACAGATAGAGGTATGCAGTTTACCTATTATTTCTAGAAAGCCTTCCAAAAGGGTCTTGGTATCCAAGTTCACCTCCGTACAGCCTTCTATCCTTAGACAGATAGTCAATAAGAAACGACCATTAAGACATTAAAGATATGTTAAGAGCGTGCCATTTACTTTAAGGGTAGTTGGGATGACCACTAGCCCTTAATTGAGTTTGTATATAATAACAGCTATAATTCAGGCATACATATGGCTCCGTTTGAGTTGCTTTATAAGCAGAGATATAGATCTCCCATTGGTTGGTTTGAAGTGGGTGAAGCCGTATTAATAGGGCCTGACTTGGTAATTGATACCTTATAAAAATTTCAGCTAATCAGGGGAAGGCTTAAGATAGGTCAGAGCCGGGAGAAATATTATGAAGATGTATGAAGAAAAGATCTCGATTTTGAGATTAGTTATTATATGCATTTTAAAATCTCTACTTTGAAGGGAGTGAACAGATTTCAGAATAAGAGAAAGCTTAGATCCCGATATGTCGGTCTTTATCGAATTATCAGTCGTTTTGGAAAGGTAGCTTACTAGCATGAGTTGGCTTCAAACATAGCTCCAGTGCACCCAGTGTTTTATGTCTCCTTACTAAAGACTGCATAGATGACCCAATAGCTTTAGTCCCGATAGAGGGCATTGATATCCAGAACAACCTCTCTTAAAAGAAAATCCTAGTCAAAACTCTTTATTATTAGGTTCGCAGACTAAGGAACAAAGAATTTTCTCGGGTCAAAGTTCTTTAGGGAAATCAGTTCATTAAGATAGCTACTTGGGAAGCAGATATAGAGATGCAGACTAAATATCCTCACCTTTTTCCGCTCAAACTCAGCTAAATGCAACAGTTTTTCTTAAATTTATTCAGATCATGCTCAGATTACCTTTATGAAATCAATAGTGGTTTCAGTTGTATAGCATTCTCATATTATGTATATCATCATGAAATATCTCATACATGCTTCATGTCTTCAGAATTTAGTCATGATTTAGTTATGTAATCTAATATAAAAACTGAGTATGTCAGTAGTCTAACTAATCTAATCATGCTTCATTTATGCTTGATTCAGTATAGTTTAGACACCCTTCCATCTAGGGTTATAGGTTAGACCCTAAATTAGTTCAGAGAGGGGAAAATTTGTTTGGTGATTACCTCCCTTATTTTTAGTTTTAGTCTAAGTCTCAGTATAGAACTCAATTTAGTTCTATAGTACTAGGACTATAAGACACAGTCACCCCGCTTAGTATAGAACTCTGTTCAGTTCTATTAAATTAGGCTTGTCAAAAATAGTCACCTAGCTAATAGTAATACAATTATCAGTGAACCTAAATACCAGTTATTCTGTTATCAGAACTCAGTACCCGGTGTTAATATGATCTCAGTTATAATATACGTAGTTATGTGCATCATATTGCATAATTAGTATTTACAGTAGTTTCATATATACATATACTCCAATTCAGATATATTCATATTACTCAATTAGTTATTATTTATGCATGTAGAACTAGGTATTCAGCCTTACCTCATTTAGCATACCAGTATATTCAAAGTACTAACACATAACTTTCTTTTGCACTATGATGTCTTATATCATAGGTTTAGATGCACAAGCTACTGATTGTACATAGCATCCTAGCTTATTAGTAGAAGAATTAGTGGTGAGTTCTCATAGTTTAAGGATAAAGTTATTATTTCAGTATATTTTTAGTAGTCGGAGTTAGTTGGGGGCTTGTCCTATCAAATCCACCTTCAAACAATTAGAGGTTTTAAAAATATATTATTTATTATAGATGCTCAATTTTTAGTATATATATATACCAATATTTTATTTTAGTTATAAATCTTATGGAAGATTCATCCTAATTACTGTATTATTACTCAGTTATTGCAGCAGGTACCAGTCATGGGTTAGCTTATGGTCCTTCGAGATTATTAACACCATGTGACATCTGGGTTATAGACTCAGGGCATTAAAAAGTTGTGCATTCCAGATGTCGTCAAATAAACGCAAAGGGTTATTCATCCTGGCTTGGCTAAGATGTATCATGATCTCAAGAATATCTATTGGTGGAATGAAATAATAAAGGATGTTGCTGATTTCATGGTCAAGTTTATGTTGTGTCAGTAGGTTAAGGTTGAGCACATGAGGCCAAGAGGGTTGTATCAAGAAATTGATTGTGAAGGTGCATGGGGAACCTGTTTCGATTATCTCAGATCATGGTATGTAGTTTATGTCTTATTTCTTGTGGTTTTTCTAGAAATAGTTGGGAATAAGGCTAGCCTGAGTACAACTTTTCATCTACACTCGGATGGGAACGCAGAAAAAACTATTCAGATATTGCAAGATATTCTTCATGCCTGTGTGATTGAATATGGTGGAAATTGTGTTGAGCATCTGCCTTTGGTGGAGTTTTCTTACAACAATGGTTATAATTCGAGTATTGGCATTGCTCTTTTTTAGGCATTTTATGGTAGGAGGCATGATCTCCTATTACGTGGTTTGAGCTTAGAGAAGCAGATATGTTTTGTCTTTATTTTTTTTACTAGGCGATGGAGATGCTGAGGGTTATTTAGGATAGTCTTTAAGTTACCCAAAGTCACCAAAAGTACTATGCAAATGTTAGGCATAAAGTTTTGGAATTTGAGGTTAGGGATAGGGCGTTCCTCAAGGTATTGCCCATGAAGGGAGTGGTGCAGTTTGGGAAAAAGGGGAAACACAGTCCTCGATTTATTGTTCCATATGTGATTTTGAGGAGAGTAGGGAATGTTTCTTATAAGTTGGAGTTCCATCTATCTTAAGTTTGGTTCATCCAGTCTTTCATGTTTCTATGTTGAAGAAGTGTCTTAGAGATCCTTCTTGGCTTGTTACATTAGAAGGATTGGGTAATTTAGATTCTCTGTCTTATGAAGAGATCCCAGTTTCTATGGTGTGACCAAAAGATTGAAGAAGCTACTTTGGAAGCGAAAGAGGAAATGAAGTCCATGTATCTGCATTTCTTGTTTACTCCTATGATTTCAGCGGAAGGTACGTGTCTTAAACACATCTTTATTTTCTAGCTTTGTTAAAGAAAAGATTAACATCTTTTCCCTTTTATTTTCAAACTTTAGTAATAGGATATTAGATAACGCAAATGACTATTTGTATAGTTACCTCTACCTTGTCTATTATTCTGGGATGAATGATCCTTGTGGAGGAGACTAAAACTTCTTGGGTTTTAATCCCATAGAAAATTTCCTTGAAATTTATGCTTTGGACCAAATATGACTTATAGGTATGAGCCGTATACTAGGGTACAAGTGGTATGGTCTTTTCATATATTGACCAGTATTAGTTAGTGGGATTATTTTTATTACTGGAATGAATAAGACTAAGAGGTACAAGTCGTATTGATGTTTATGGGTCATTTAGTTCCTTAAATTAATCTTAAACTTGATAATTTTGGAGGGATCTGAATAAAAGTTGCTCACATGATCCCTAGGCTATGGTACGAGTCCTACCCATGACTCGTATGGTAAATAGTGTTCAATTCCCATAATATATTATTCTTCCAGTGATATAGGTCATCTAATCAAATCATATATTGTGGTTACGACCTTGTTGGATGAGTTCTATACTGAATAGTGTTTGATCTACGGATTAAGGTCTAGATACGAGTTGAGGATACTAATCATATAAAAGGGTATGACTCGTATGGTTCAGTCGTATCCATGTAATGGGTTTTTAAGGGATTTATGCCGGGGTATTCTTTACATTTCCCTACATATCCTAATTAGGACCCACATGACCCTAATTAGGACTTCTAATACACTTTTGAGGTTATTTAGCCTACTATTCTATGTAATAACACTTAGAACCTATTCCAAAACATCTCGTAATTCCCTCAGGAGCTTTTGGGATGAACAAAGCTAAGGTTTCCACTAAGGGATTTCTTTGGGGCTTGCTTTGGTGATTTCTTTCAATCAATTCTTACTTTTAAGGCCTGATTCTCATCCTTCATTGTAATTTCAACTAAAAGCATGGTTCATATTATTGATATCATGGCTTTTACTATTTCATAATTATGGTTTTCAACTACTATTGAGTGTTTTGATATTGAGTGTTTTGTTATGGTATTAATTATGATTTTATATGCATTAATGGTGGTTTTGGACCATTGGATTGCATGGTAATGGTTTAATGGTGTTTAGAATTGGTTTTGGTTTTATTATGCCCCCAAGGTGTTTGACGAAATGCTTATAAAGATATGTTCATTGCATTAACTTATTTTAATGGAACTCTTGTATGTTTTAAATTGGTTAAAGAATTTTTGCATAGTTTATATTGTTTGAAAATTCTAAAGGCTAATTGGTTATGCTTGTGGAGAATATGTAAGTCTCCGAAGTGGATTTAAAATGCTAAATGGAAAGGGCGCGTAAGATCCCCTTAACATAAATGGTTTGGCTATGGCTATTACTTGTATGTAAGGGGTGGTATGAAGATACCACCAATATTATCCTTGGTTAATAAACGGTAAATGTATTGTTTGGACATGGTTTTAATTGGGCATTAATGGCGGTATGTGTAGCTAAGCCATGCAAGGTAGCGATCCTGGGGGGTCAAAACTGGAAACCCTTATTTGCTGATATAAGGGGTCCTTGATGACCACTTGACAATCCTTGATGACCACTTGACAATGCCACATCTTATATTGTAGGGATTTACTTGTCATCCCATGGGATATTGCTTGGTCGTATGGCTATATGTACTGGGACCCTTTCAGCAAGGGTAGTTAAACCCATAACACCCATGGGTGGTAAGGACGATAAAGTTACATAACCCAGGTAATGATTTTAAGTGCATGGAAATTCCGGTCCCTTTTCCCAACATTTATATTTATATGGTTGTAAGTATTATTAATGGTTTTACTTGTTTTTATGACTGGCATTCTTTTATCCTTATCTTGAGATTCATGTTTTTGGCCATTCGCTAACCATATCTACTGGCGGTTGTATACCTAAGCTATGCAGGAACCATCTATTCTACTCCACCTATTTTTCACATGGATTAGGTATCAGTACATGGACTAAAGTGGTAAGCTTCCATCCTTTTGAAAGGCATTAGTTCATGTTGTGGATTATCTTAAGACATTTTTCCTTTATTTTTTATATAGGTTTTGTCTATGGTTGGGGGTATGTCCCAACCTAATTTGTTTAATCTTTTGGATAGAGGATTTGTTGTACTTCTAGGGTTCGTATGGTCGGGAACAATATTAGTGTTAGCCTTAACATTGGTATTGTTATTCAGACTAACATCATCAGACATAATTTTTAACTGGTCCATCAAATTATATTTTAGGATTGATTTTCATATCATGTTTTTGTTTCCCATTTTGTTTATGGTCTATGGTTGGGTTTGTACGGTTGGTGGATTGGTGAGGTACGGTTTCACTCGATTTGGTTGGTCACAGTTGTGACCCTATCCTAGAGTCTTAATAAAAGCAATAATGACAATCTTTTTATATATTAGAAAATCACCCCATCTAAGGCTGGATATAGGTGGTTGGGTTGGGCGATAGTGGGTGGTGCACGGACCTAATTGGACACGGGATGCCTATTATGACAAGACTCAATGTTAGGTCGGGTTAATGGTTTGGGTTTTTCCTTCACTTAATCTAAGATTTAGTAACTTAACTTTGATCTGAGTATGAGTGGCTCACCATGATTCTTAAAATAGGGTACGAGTCATACCATTGATTCATATGGTAGACAATGTACACAGTCTCTTTGGTTCTATTTTGCCCGGGATACGATTTAGGGTGCTAATCGTATAGTTTGGGAATGACTTGGTTTAGGTAAGTCATATGCCGGAAACTATTGGGTAAAAGGGGGAGGCCAGCGGTATGAGTGGTGGGTATCACTTATATTTAAGGTTACGACTTGTATGGGTAGTCATACCATCTAACGGTAATTCTATGAAGTTTAAGTAGAGGGTAATCTAGACATTTCCACACTTAACAACGTAAGGCCCCATAACTTATAACTCTATTGGTACATCATTTACTTTATTATTATAATCTTAAACACTTAGAAATACTCTATAATGCTATCTTAAGGTCTTGGGTAAAGGAAGGCTAAGGTTTCATCTTGAGGATCAATTTGGGACTTTTATAAGTGATTTCTCTCCATTATCTTCGTAATCTAAGGCATGCTCTCCTCCCTCATTGTTAGTTCAAACTAAAGGTATGATTTATAAAATGTTTTCATCGCAAGATTATATGTATGGTTTTGGATTTACAAATATATGTTGGGGTTTTTGTATTAGATGCTTGCTTGTGGGTTTTCCATATTTTAATTATATTGTTACATGCTTTAATAGTGCTTTGGACAATTGGTTACATTGAAATGGTTAATTAGTAATACTAATTGGTTTTGGAAACACTATGCCTCAAGTATGTTTGATAAAATGCCCATGATAATGCTTTTACTATATTATTGGACTTTTAATGGAACTATTGCATGGTATAGTTTTTTAATGTAACACTAAATAGTTAAATGGTAAGGTTTTTTTGTCATGGTTATGGTTAATTAAAAATCCTTATGGGGTACAAGGGTTTTGACCAAGTAAACATTTTAAAGGAACACTTATCGGGTACACGTGATTCCCCCAAGTTAACTTGATTATTTAAGCTATGTGTACATGGGAATCCCTTTAAATTAAAGGGTTGGCTAAGGACATTTCTTTCAACCTATAGTCGGTTTGATGATACCACTACTAAAGGCAATGGTTAATAAAAATAAAATAATGGTTTTGTTGGTTGGTAATAGTGTTAATTGGGCAATAATGGTGGGGTGTGATCACGAACCGTGAAGGTGAGACTCCAATGGAGGGACACTGGATACTCATGTTTCCCAACATAAAGGTTGTTCATAGCGACTACATATAATACGATGAGGTACATGGGATTCCTCTAAGTACACGGTACATATGTATTATAGAGAGTGAGGGGTACTCGGGAATCCCCTACTCTTATGGTATCTCTAGTTCGTACGGCTACACACATTGGGGCTCGTTCACTGGGTTACACTAGGCCAATATAGCCCATGGATACTTCTAGGATGGTTAAGCTAAACATACCTATGTTTATCGTTATAAAGGAATACTAGATTTGGATTCCTTTCACGATATGGTGATATATATGTATTTGTGTATGGTTTGTTAGCATATGATTGGTTTACTAGTTTTTATTGGATGGCATTATTTTATCTTTATGTTGAGTTCATGCTAGCATTCACCAGGTAACCCATCTTCGAGCGACTGTATCCCCATGCGATACAGGAATAGGCCAATCTACTCCTCCTGCTTAGTGATTGTATTAGGGATCAACTAGTGGATTAAAGTGGTGAGTTTCCATACTCTTTAAGGCTCCATTTCATATCATGTGTGCCTTTACATACTTTGGTCCTTTTTTATGGATATTGGTTTTGGCTATGATTAGGGGTATGTCCAAACAAGATATTGTTTTCTTTTACTTAGAGGCTTTATGTGATCACCATGGGTTGGAATGAGCAGAATCGGTATTGGGGTATGCCTTTCTATTTGCATTGGTATTGGGAATTATACCTTTGAACTTGATTTATGATTGTTCCATCCTATTACGTTATGTTATGGATTCATAGTTACTTACTATTTCGGATGCGGTATGGTTATTGGTTGGGTTTTAGACAGTTAGACTGATTTGTGTTGGTCAAAGTCATAGACCTATACTAGAGTCTGGATATGTGAAATTACACTATCTTGTTACATTTTTAGAATTCATCTAACTCAGGGAATGCGTTTGGATGGTTGTGTGATGAGGGGTGAATTTACCACTAATTTGCACTAAACATCCGTACACACTACTATGATCTGAATGTAAAAGTGAGACATATTTGGGGTTAAATATATTAATTCCCATATTTTGCAGGCATCCAAGTGCTGAGAAGAAAAGAAGCAAAGTTGAGGTAAAAAGGGATCAAAAGGGGAAATGAAGTGCAAGAGCTAGACAAGCTGATGCAGGATCAGGATTTAGCCCCCGCGATTAGGGCGAGTCAATCTAGTCGACCTACTGTTATAGAAATGGACTAACTGTGATCACAATGAGTGCAATCATGATCAATATTCTGCAATCGCGTGTGATCAGAAAATGGCCCAAGGGTAGAGACATCATTTTGACCAGCCGATCCCAAATCCTTTTTACGGCTCAAAATCCCATTCATTATAAATACATCATTACATCACATTCTTTCTTCCCCAATATTTCCCTAGTTTAACTTAGGGATTTGTAGAGTGCATTTTTGGAGAAGAAAATATTGTATAAATCTTGGGGGAAGAATACATTGGAGACTTTCCAAGTGGAAGATTTGTTCACTACCATTGCTGAATTTGTCGTGGAGCCAAGTTTGAAGTAATATTTACTTAGATCAACCACAAATTAATTAAATGGAGATTATGGATATATCTATTCTTAGTTATGTTATGCGTAGATAAATCTTCCACTTGGGGTTATGTGTGAATAGGGATTAAAGTGTGTGTGGGTTGTTATTGTTAGCATCTACTTTGTAGTTCATGTTTATGTGTTCTATTACTGCAATGCTAATTTTGCTAGGATTTGATAGGTGAAAGCTCTAAATACCCATATTGGTTTGATTGGTGAAAGCTCCATGCTCTAGAAAATCCAAGGCTATCTTCGAAAGAAGGATTTTGGATGAACATTAGGAATCTACATCATCCTCAAAAGGGGGATATGGAGACCAAAGCAATGATAAAAAATTATGTGTATTGTATGCAAAAATCCCAGTAGCTTAGAAATAAGGGTGAAAGTGAGGTTGACAATGCCATGGGTGTTATCCTAGAAGTAGGGAAGCCTTTATTGACGTTCTGGTTGCTAATTGTTGAACACACCCATTAGGTATTCGATAGGATCAATGGGTGAAAGTTTTAGGTTTTATTGAAGGACTAGCATCAAAATTTATAACCAAACCTACCCATATTTGACTTAGTAAATTGATGTTAATGACTAAATCCCATATGTCACTCCCTTAATGAGGAATAATCCCAAGATCCGTGCTTAATTTTTACAACTCTACTTATGCATAACCCCGAATTTATAAAAGAAAATCCCAAGGAGAAACATTAGTGTAGGAACTCACCTCCCCCATTTTATCTTTTTGTACCATTTATTTGAATTTGACTTATAACTATCATTTAAAATTAATTTTATCGCCACTCTCATTGTTCCACGTGGATTTGACCCTAACTCCAAAGCTGGGTAAATATATTGACAAGGACCGTCTTGTACTCAAATTGACGTGTAAGTTGAGCCTTATCATTAGGTTGGGTATCTGGTGTGGTCCCTGGTCTTGGTTGGACATGGGATGCCTATTATAATAAGGCCCCTGGTTGGATCGTGTCAATCCACTACTAAAAGAAATAGTGCACGGAGGTGGTCATATAATCATGATTTCAATAAAAAGGCACATACCAATATATATGAACTCATGAAGGCATATAACTAAAGGTACCAAAAAATCAGGAGGTTCATCTGAATGAGCTGAATGACTAGTAATACCATAATTGGTACACTATCTCGAATAGTGATCGATCTCTCTATGGTCATACAAAACTCCTAAAGCCCTAACTTGCCGAGAAACATGAGCTGATCCTAAATGGATACGTAAAGATCACGCTCTACTACTATGATCATCTTTTTCTTGGTCATAGCCTATCTTAAGAACACTAGGCTAGTGGGAAAACATGTTACCACTATTTAATCCTCTAAATTATGCCTAGATCACTCTCTTAACTGATGTCCCATCTTGCCACGATAAAGAAATACTTTAAAAATACTCCAAGATACTGCTTTTCCTAATCCATTATTGTCGCCACATCCTGAAGACCGATGTTAAAAACTACTCAAGGTCTGATGGGAACTCTCCCAGCGGCGATCATCATATTAAATATGAAAACGACCCATAATATGAAATACTACTTGCATAGATAGATTGGATGCAAGTGAAGTTGACTTACATCGCAAGGATCCTCACCCAAGATGTAATACCAATAGCGCTATACTGATGGCATGGTCTCTTACTGCCACCTTAATAACTTTCATTGCATGCTCTCTCTATGGCCCTCGCATAATCAACAATTTGAGAGAAGAAAGACCTAGCTGCTATCAGGTGCTCCGTCACCAAGCAGCGTGGAAATACTAAACCTCTAATAAATCCATGCACCAAGTCCATCATATAAGAATATATTCTAAGAATATGTCTAGCCCACTCTAGAAATAAAATATTGTACTCAGAAACTGAAAAAGAACCCTTAAGAACACTAAAAGATCTAACTCCAGTCTGAGAACTACTAAATGGACTAAACGTCATTTCTGGTTGTGAGGTATCAACAATTAGACTCAGTATCTCTAACACTGAACTTTGAAGGGATAAAGTATCCACAAGATCCACTGGAGCCTAAATTGGCCAAAATTGCTTTCGCTAACATTTAAGATCATGGATATTCATCTCTGATACTATAGTCATACTCTACATAGAAGCTCCAAAAATACTTGTTGAAGTTACATTCTTATATATCGACCATTTCACATCTTCCATTTGGTACATAATAGATTCAAAGAATGTTCTTGAGTCTCATATAAATACGGACACATGACATAGAGTCAAGAAGTGAATTTCCTATGACTGCCTAGTAGCCTCCCAAATTTAGGTTACGGACGTATGCTCTCCAATTTGTAGAAATCTACTAAACACTTATCTCTTTTACTAATACAGCGGTGAACCTAGGCTTTGATACCAACTTCTGACGACCTAATTTCTAAGATTAGGATGGCATCTAATATAACCCACCAGTAGGCAAGCCAAACTAATAGTCCAGAATTGCTGGTAATGGACTACCAATAAGAATTGAGAGAAAATGCAGAATAGATAAAATAAAATAATATTATACGTTAGATAATCCAAGAACTTGGGTTAATTAGTACAAGAGCTTCTATCATAAGAAGGATGTAAATAAGTTACTAAATGAATACTCAGATGCAACCATCACTTAATAAAATAAATAGACTAGTCTAGTGCATAGAAAGATCACTCTATGTCTACAAACAATGGCTTCTCTTCAGGACGAACACAACACCGATAATAACACATATTTTGATCTGCAGGCTGCAGAAGTGTTGTATGAGTACCAAAATTGCGGTACTTATTAGGCACCTTCTGATTGATCTCTAAAGATCATGCAAATACAAATAACATATAAATAGAATGGAAACTTTATCAAATTGTCCAGCAGCCACATAAGAAAGCCAATGAGAAACTAAGGATCAACTAACATATCATGTTCAATAGACTAACATAATAGGTCTAATGAAGTGTTAAGGATGACTATCCTAGTCCTTCCTTACTCAGGTTTCTCAACATTATAACTAATATCACTTGGCAATATACAAAATAAATGTGAAAGGAAGATAAATAAGTATAAAAGGCCAAGGAATAAAAATACAATAAGAATAAATAAAAGGAAAAGATTTATGGTAACAACATATTACATTTATATATATATATATATATTTATATATATAAACAAGGTCAAATTTAATTACTACCTAAATCATCAGACTAGAATTTTAAGACCTCGTAATCATAACAGGAACTAGTGCTAGTATATTAATGGTTTCTAATCCATACTTCTAATCATGTATAGTAATATAATTGTAAATTAAAATTAGCAAAAATATTCATACCAAATTATAAACCAATCTATCAAAAACATTCCATAATAATAACAATATCAACGGGAACATGATTAATCGAATCGAGCATTCACGAACCTATACCACACATGCCTAGAAGGTCCAATCATTATAAAACACACAAAAAGTAATAATAATCACCCATAACTATGCAAAAACTTATAACGATGATATATATAAGCACATTCTTTTGATAGGCATTGCAATACAAGATAAGTGAAAAAAATTTATAATGTCGTAATCGGTCAAAGTATCATAATGTATATCATGGCTCGAACTGATAAGTATAATAAATATCATAATAATCATCCTCATCACCATCATCATCATAATCATCTTATCATAAGCATCCTCCAACCTTTCTGGGTATATAAGCATATCATTGTAATTATCCTTTGGCCTTTCTCGGTATATAAGCACCATATAATAATCTTCCACTGACCTTGATGGGTATATAAGCATATCATCATAATCACCCTTCGACCTTGGCAGCTATATAAGTATATCATGATAAAATAAATATAACATTAATACTATAATCTATCATCGGGTCTTGGAAAAAATTCATTTTATCAATACCTCCTCATCCTATGACCCATACCGTTGAGATGTATACATAGATATATAATAGGTGCATGGACTTAAGACATTGCTAAAAGAGTGCAAATCATAAAATCCATCACTCAAGGTAAACTTCAGGATTAAATCATTATGAAAGTGTAGAAAGGGTCAAAATCTCTCATAACCGAAGTAATTAGTATTATCAAATCATAAGGCGGAGTCTGTCCCGATAAAATTTATAAAGGATTTAAGGCGAGGAAAAGGATTTAATCCCTATTTATGAAAAATAATAATAAACTCATATTTTAGTTGGAATCATATCATTTACCGATTTAATGATAATGAATCTACTGAATCTATGCATGCCATTGCAAGAAATTAAAAAAAGGAAAAATCGCATCAATATATCTATAAACTATAACCTTATAATTTGAGAGTATAAACACTTCCCAGAAGTCCTATTGTATCGTAACAGGTACTTGGGCCTAATAAGCTGGTCAAAATAATAACAACATCATAATCACGGTCTTATGAATATACATCCAAAACAAATATCAATAATCATATTTATAAGACATCTCATATTTATAAGCCATAGCATAACTGAGAGGGATATCATATCAATAGGCTATGAATAATATTAATGAGGCATATCTTATCGATAAGGCATATCATATCTAGAAGGCGTAATATCAGTAAGGCATCTCACATCTAAGAGGCATAATTTATAAATAAGGCATCTCACATCTAGGAGGCATAATATAAAAATGAGGTATCTCGCTTCTATAAGAGATAAAATAAATAATGTATCTCACATCTAGGAGGTATAATATCAATAAGGCATCTCACATCTACAAAGCATAATATATAACAAAGGAAAAAGTCATTACAATGTTTATGCCTATATTGTTAAGCATGTCAATAAAATACAACATAAATCAAGTTAGAAAGCCATATCATGGAAACAAGAAAATAACCATAATCCGTGAAAATCATCATAATTCACCAAGTCAGAAAGTAACCTTATAATAATGGCTAAATATCCAAACTATGTCTAATATGCATAAATAACTCCACAAAGGTACGTCAGAGGAACCCACTTCTATTCCTTAAAATCCATACTTAGGAAATTTCTAGCTTAGACTAAGCTATGGGATCTAAATTGACTTCTAGTGGGTACCTAAGCCATATTCAATCCTAATATAGGAGGCCCACCCAAAACATGAGTAATTAAGTCAACTTCCCCTAAATTATGATTTGAAGATCATTAAAATTTCCCCAATAAAGTTAATAATACTAACCATGCTTCCAACAGTAAAACCACCTTCAAAACCTAGCATCATATTAAATCTTTTTTTTGAATTTGCTCAATAAATGAAGAAGAAAATAGGATCTTATAAATGTTCAAGTGTTTTACCTTACAGGTCAAATCACTAATCTAATCCCTAAGCTTCTATAATAAAGACTATGTCTCAATTCTCTACCCTTAATAGATCTTACCATTCGCATTCACGTGCAATATTTAAAAATATGATCTTGCATAGAAGAGTGATAGAAGCCTACCTAAAAGTTAAATCCTAACTCCTTGAATTGTACCCACATCATTTGTCTTTGCTTCACAATCCTCTAATGCTATCAATAAATTAAAATCATAATATACGTATTATTAATAGTAAAACAAGAACACTATTTCCATATAATGGGTCAGGTAAAAATTTGGATCTAGAAGGGACCTATAGGGCCCGCTAATAGATTCCAAAATTGAACCCATCACGATGTCCCTCGAAGGATATAAAAGTTGTATTCAAAAGTACGGCATAAACTGAGCACAAATAGAGTTTCAAATCAACCCTTAAACTTAAGAAATTCAAAGCCCTAATTTTAAGAATTTATCAAGAAATTAAAAGAATCCTACATTGAATTTTAAGGGAAATTATGAAATATTTTCTAACCAAGCACCTCAAATCATCTAAAAGCTTTAATCCCACTTATTCTCACACTGTAGGATTTACGTTCTCAACAAATGGGTGGACAATGGACAAATTCGTGATTTAGGATCCATTAGTTAAAAATAGCAGGTACTCGGGTCCACCTATTGAGGCGTGAAACCTACAATCGGAATATCTAGAGCTTGTATGGGGAGTTGCGATTGTGACTTTTACTCTACGATTGTGGCTCCAAAAAGTTGAGCATAAAACATATTAAACGAATGTGTTTTAACCTTTAATCCATAAGTGTCATTTTGAAAATACGATTTTTGCAATGTAACCGTGGTCACATTATATGTAACTGCACCAAATTTCCTAAGTTGAAAATAGACTTCGATTGGGTAAGCAAAATTCTTTTGGAACCTCATATATTAAAATGAACTATGTAGACATACCAAATTCAACGTTTCAGGTGCGGTGGTGCTCTCAAAATTTTCATTCATGCTCATTTCGAACAAATATGGGTCCCATTCCTAAATTTCCAATTTTTCAATATTTCAATTTTCTGACCAAATAGTCAAAATGAGCTCGAATGCCTCAAGCCTTGAACCAAAGGTCTACATTGACTAAAATTAGCATTCCAATACTTGTCACGCTGTCAATAATTTCATTCAAAGGTTATCTACATAGAGTTTTTGTCCAATACCAAGTACTAAAAAGAAAAACATCAAAAATAGAGAAACGAGCCTAAAATTAAAACAAACAATCTGATCACAAAACCTAAAGTTTTGAAAAGTCAAAAATGGCTTGTTGCCTCTGTGGAAAGGCTTAAAGTGTAGGAAATTCATGAAAATCAAGGAAATGACTTGGAGGGTCATTGCAAAATATTTTTGAACTAAGGGTCAAGATGGGATCTAAAAGCCGAAAAGTCAAACCGGTCCCTCAACTAAGTCTAATTGGACATTCTGAACTCAATAGATATATCAGAGTTAAAAACATCATTTATACAATGTGTACCCCAAAATCCAATTTTACAACTTTCCAAATTTAGGATTGTAACACGATATAAGATCTATAAAACCATACCAACCATCTTACAAACCTAAAATTGACATTCATATCTGTTGGAAAAGTCTGATGCATAGATAAATAAATGTTTGCAAAAATATACTATACAACTTTTATAACCACCAAAAACCACTATTTCACATAAATCATATAAAATGAATTAGGAATCGTGCAATTAATCCCTACACCTCAAACATACCACAAAGCAACCTCGAGAAGGGGTAAAATTGACCAAATCACACAAAAATGAATATTTCATAAAAACACCAAAAATCAAGTCATTACATTATTGGACAATCGATATTACTATAATTTATTATAGTATTGACAAATTCCTTTTTTTATAACACAGTTTCCATGACCTAAATCACTGATCACGTAGATACCTACCCACCTCTACCCTAGAGAGGATAACCCTTACTGCCCAACCTTTAAAACCTTTAGTGTTAGTAAATAATAAAACTTTCATTTAAAAAAATTATTTATGAAAAATAAGTTGTGAAATTGAATTATACAACTCCCTACAATGTATTCTAAATAGGTAGAAGAGTACCGAGCAAATGAAGGATGACTCATTGAATAAAATCCATATAGGAGTAGAATGAAAGGAACATCTTTGTGAAAGTACAATAATGTGAGTAGATGACGAATAATCGAGCACCTATAGAAACTCCAACAAACCTACAATAGTGATATATTCCAAAGCAATGTTATTTTAAGTATAGTATTAGTGGGACAACACGTCTTGAAGGTATCATCGGCCGGCCAATGTTAAAAACATATAACAACTTATAGTAATCAAGAATAGATGATGACAAACATGTTGGCTTAATAACAAAACATACTTAACTTTTTTAAACGTCAAACCTAATCAGGTTTCCTTTGTTAAAGAATTATTTATTTATTCTTAGGGCATGACTTATTGGCATAATTCCATTGATCACCGTAACCCAAATTTCTTATGCACTCACCATGTTACATTAACTTTATACTTCTCTCACTCTCTCTCATTAATCCTCTTTCATAACATCCCTAACTCTTTGTTCTACTACTATTAACTATTGTAATTGCAACAACCATGACAAATCATAATACATCAACAACTTTGTAAGAAGGTACACTAAAACAAATGTCTTTTATAAAAATTTACAGTAGGAGAATAAGATTTATACACAATCAAGAACATGTCTTATGCTCATACTTTGATATAACACACAATCACAATCATCAACTTATAAATAGTTCATAATACTTTTTGTATTATTCCATGATAGTGATCTGTATCCATTCACTCACACTCAATTAGTTCAATATATAATAGTTAATAAAAGCATGTGCAATGCTACTAATGAATATATAAACAATGTAAGGTATATACATATACAATAGTTAATACTACTCTAATCAATGACCTACTGAGGATGATCTTCATCCATTTACTAGTTCATTGTGATAAAAGATGCAAATAGCAGTCTTAGTGATGTGTCACGGATTAATGGAACTTTCAATGCTTAAAATAAGAAAATTGTGCAAGTACTTAGGTATATTATTAGATGTGATATGTGATTGTGTTGATTATGGTAAAAAATAGGGTTTAAACCAAAGAATGAGAAAAAAAGGATAATGAGTAGCTAAAAGTCTAACAACAAGTTAACCAACATATCGTGGGTAGTACCTATAATCCTTGAGTATCTTTTGTGCGTTGAAGTTCTACAGACAAAACTTAAATGTGATTTTCATAAGTCTACCTACAACTCTTTGGTACAAACTATGACACATAGGTACAGCCTATAGCCCATAGGTAGTAATTGTCAGTAGATGTTTTGAAGGATTGCAGTTGCTGCAATTTCCATGACCCAAGGCACAATTTGTGGGCTATAAGCACGAATCAACCCACGGATCAAGATTTTATAAATATTGTTTGATTATCTTTTTATGCACTTCTAACTCTTTTGAAATTATTTTGAATGCTTAAAAAATAGGTTGATCAACACGGTCACACAAGTTCCCATTCCACGACGACCCCCACCTTTTTGAAGAGGTTGAAAAAAAGAAGCTAAAGAAGGTAAATATCATAAATTTGTATAAATATGAAAGTAATTATCAATGAATATCCTTATAGTAAAAGCTTTGGAGCATATATCTGATTATGGGAATTTCATGAAGGATTTTGTGACTAAGAAGAGAATGACATGTTTTGATCCTATTGATAAGAAACATTGTTGTACTGCTATTTCCTTGTGGACTTTTGTTAATAAGATGGAGGATCCCGAGCTTTCACTATTTCTTGTGTTATTGGGCCCTTTAGATTTGTATGAGCATTATGTGATCTAGGAGCTAAAATTAATCTAGTACTTCTAGTTATATACAAATTGTTTGTGTTAGTGTAGCCTAAGTTGACACCTATGAGACTATTGATGGTAGATAATGCTTTGAAAAAGCATATCTGTATATTGTGTGATGTGGTGGTGAAGATGGATGCTTTGATATTCCTAGATTACTTTTTCATCTCGACTATATGGTTTGTTTTGACATTAATATAATATTGGGATGGACCTTCCTAGCCATAGTTAAGGAATTAGTTTACATAGATATGGGATATATGAAATTCAAACATAAGGGTGAACAGTTCAATTTTAATATTTCTTAGTTAATGTGGCAGCTGAGAGATAAACAGGTAGTTTTTGTGATAGATGCCATAGATGGTAAAGCACTGGTTGTAAAAACATTAAGAATTTTTATAGCAATAGTGTTGATGAATATGATGAGATGCTAAGCATGCTTATTTTAAGACTTTCTTATAATTTCTCTCCTAAAAAGTCGGACCTTTATTTTAGGAATAGAGCAACCCCATTAGTTCGGCCATCCATTGAGAAAACATCAATTTTGGAATTGAAGACCTACCCCTAGGATTTGCATTATGCATTATTTGGTGCCAACATTACCTTTGGTTAACAATGTCGTAGATTTGTTAAGAGTCGTAGGTTCAAGCCATGATATCAGTGTTGCAAAGGTTTAAATAGGCAATTGGTTGGAACATTTTATATATTTTTGGGATTCAACCAGGAATTAGCACTCCTAATCGTTATCTTAAATCAGAATATGTGACTATAATTGAGCATCAACATCGTCTAATCCCGCCTATGCATGAGGTGGTGCAGAAGGAGATTATTAAGTGGTTAGATTCATGGTTGCTTTACACTATTATTGTTAGCAAGTGGCTGATCCTTGGTCAGTGTATGTGAATGAAGAGTGGGATTACTGTTGTCCGCAATGAGATACATGAATTAGTTACCATGAGCCTTGTTATGGGATGGAGATTTTATATGAATTATCGAAAGATGAATAATTGGATGTGAAGGATCACTTTCATATGCAAGTCATGGTCCTAATTTTAGAATGTATTACGAGTTGAGGATGGTATTTTTTCTTGATGATAATTAATGGTATAAGAAGATTTACATTGACCTCAAAGACCGATGAAAAACCTCTTTCTCCTATTTATAAGGTACATTTCCATTTAGGATGATGCCTTCTAATGATTTTAATGCTCCCACCACAATTTAGCATTGCATGGTGTCCATCTTTTCTTACACAATGAAGGATACTATTAAGCTCTGCTTGATTGATTTCATTATTATTCATGATTCATTTGATTATAGTTTAGCTCACTTGGCCAATGCACTGCAAAGTTGTGAATAGGGCAATCTGGTTCAAAAATTGGAGAAGTCTTACTTCATGGTCAAAGAGGGGATAGTTCTAGGGATAAAAATTTTGAAAATAGGATAGTGGTTGACAAGGGTAAGATTTAGGTGATATAAAAGTTACCTCCACTAATCTGTATGAAGAATATTTAGAGTTTTATGCATCATGCAGGTTTTAATCGATGATTCATGAAGGACATCTCTATGATTCCAAATCCATTGTGCAAGTTATTTTAGAAGGAGGTAAAGTTTGATTTTAACAATGCTTGTCTAAAGGATATTGATTGCTTTTACAAGAGGTTGATCTCAACTCCTATTATTGTATCTAAAGATTGTACCCTCCAATATAAAGTGATGTATGATGCTAGCGGAATGGATATGGGAGAAATCCTAGGCTAAATATATTAGAAGATACTTCATCCAATTTATTATCCTAGCAAAACACTCAAACCCAAATAGAAAAATTACATAATGACCAAACAAGGATTTCTTACTATAGTGTTTTCCTCATAGCCTCTCCCTTATGAGTGTGGCGCGTTGCATACCCTTAAAAGAAAGTCTACTCTACAAAACATTGCAGACATCTAATTGACCATGAACCTATGCTCTGATACTAATTTAACACGACCCGAACTAGGTCAAGAACATGTTGGGTATCTCAAGTACAATCAGGACGGGAGACCATCCCCAACACCCAAACCAGTGACCACTCTTCATCCCTTGTCTGATGAATTTTGAACATATAACAAGATAAAATAGTATGAATTTGAAACATGATAACAAGTCTATAATAAAAACCAAAATCCATAAATAATTTACCATATAATGTCGATTCCAATGCCAATATCAATACCAATATTAACACAAATACTGATAGTGCCCATGCCTATAGTAGTCCAACAAAGCCTCTAATCAAAATAAAAGAATAACATGTCCGGGTATGCCCATAACTATAGCTAAAAAATAACAAAAAGTATTAATAAGGACATAAAGAAATCAATAACATGAAATAGGGTCTTCTAGAGTATGAAAGTTCACCAGTTCAGTCTGAATCAAAAGGTATCACCCTAATAAAAAAGTCACTGAGTAGGAGGAGTAGTAGCATGGTAGGTTCCTACATCGTGTAGTCATACAACACCCAAAAATGGTTAGCAGGGTGAATGCTAGCATATACCTCAGGGATAAAGATAAAGTAATTCCATTTATTTAAAGCCAAATTTGACCGATACAAATAAACGTATGCAAAAACATATATACATATATATAACATACTACGATAAAGAACAAGGTTTAGTATACATTTTAAAACCTATAGTTGGGTAATGTAATTTTACCATCAAAGATCTACCCATGAACTAAATATGTCAAGTGTTACCCCTGAACAGGCCCAACACATATACACGGATGAACTAGATATATAATATATGGTAAGGGATTCCCTTGTACCCTTCGTCCTTCATGATACATATTTACAAGTATAGACTTGGGGATTTAAAAGTATAGACCACCCGTCATGTCGGCAAACTTGAGTTTCTAGTGTAAGTCCTTCAGAGTTACACCCTCACGGATAAATATAACAACCCCATTTATAGAAAGATTAAAACCTTTAAAATAAAAACTAAACATCCAAATCCAACAGAAAATTAATAAGGCATTAGTAAGTGGTATGGTCAATTCGACTGTAGTTTTGCAAACAATATTATTAGCCATGACTTAGGGGATTCCTGTGTACCCCATAGACTACATTATTAATATAACTTTCGGGATTCCTATGTACCATACAAAGATTTCAAAACCACTATTAACTATTTTTCCCTTTATATAATGCATTAATTATAGAAATAAATCAAACCAAACATCTTGGGGATTCCATTGTACTCCAATTCAAAGTCCCCCCTTTATCATAACTAGAAACTAATTTTATAATACAAGGTTGGGCTTATAACTACTTCAAAAGACACAAGTTTAGAGAAAATTACCATTATAAATTTCAACCACCATACCCATGCACCCACATGTTCAAAACTATATTTAAAACACAAAAAAACCATAATTAAACCATGGGAAAACATTATATAACAATACACACTCAAAAATCCCAAACCTTTATTTCAAAACCATAACAATACCATGAAATCCATCCATTAAAATATGTTATTTTATTAAAATAACAATAAGGAAAGAGTAACATGCCTAAAATACTAAGAAATTTGGATGAGATAGCACCCTTAGAACCATAGATGATCACTTTTTTTTGAAATCCTAGCCTTAGCTTGTATAGAGAGTTTGAGATAAAATCATGGGATCATTTTAGTAAGAATAATATGATAATAAAGTCCACATAAAAGTTTGAAGTAATGGGGTCCAAAGGGTTAAAGTGGGAAATGTACAAAATGCGCCAAACTTAAAAAGCTAATAAAGTGTCACCTTTGGTTATGAGTAAACAATCAACTCGTAACAATGACATACCACCTATGACCTAAAGTCATCACCAAGACAATGATAAAGGACCCCATAGACTGTCAACCTTATGATTCACCATCATCTCTAGACCAAAGCATATGGCCCGTGAGGTCCAGTCGTATACAAAATAGAACTCAAATCGGAAAGACACTTGATTTCCTATAACTCCATCCAATGACTGGTAACATATCCATATGGATCTTAATGAGCCACCCATACTCAAACCAGATCTAAGTGACTAAGTTATTGATTTGGTTATGTTTCATCCTAATGAATCATCACCACTCTTAACAACCTGTATTCCCCAATCTTATACAAGGAAGAAGCCCAAAAAACCATCAACTGGACACCTTACGACTTGGGTCATCTTACCCATAAAGAAAACATATCATTCATATAGTAAAGTCATAATCAAGGCAGTGAACTTAGAGCTCAAGAAATTATTCAATGGCCAAAATTCAACGTGTTTCATAAACATACCTATTTTATTAACCAGTATAACCCTCTTTTATTCCTATCAAAACTAATTAATTCGGTTAATAAATAGTAACCCTTACACTCAAGTCATCTCTATGTTCATGTAAGACCCCACAAAATTTTAATCTTAACTCAGTCTGTTAAATCTTGAAAAGGGGTCCCAGACTTAGAAATTTCAGTTAAATGCTTATACTTAGAAGTATTTTAGCCTTCATTAGTTGGTGATTCTATGTCACAACCCTTATAACCTTAATATATCGATTTTTAGGTTGATTCAAGATCAGGAATGTTAGTAGTTTACTTCAGATGAGTTTTAGATTTTTTGGACCTCGTTGAAACCATGTTTCAGGTAACCAAAATAATGAGTCAATGCTATCTCAATGTGTCATATCGCACATCACATTGATGGATAATTTGCCCAACCTTTAGTGCAATTCAAGTGAACCAAGACAAACTCGATACAGTTCGTTGGCCATCGTGTTTGTCCATACATCACTGGAAATATTTTCACACAGTAAAACTATGCATCTAGAGGGGTAATTGGGTCATTTGCCTCCTCATATCAATCCCAAAAGCACATAACTAGGTCATCTAAATGGCAAAATTTACTTATTCTCTCTAAACTTCTCTCAACAACAAACCCTAAGGGATCTAATTTCAAATTCAAAATTCTAAAATGCACCATAAATCTTCACGAATTCAAGCACAAAGGTATGTTGGGTGTTCATTCAAGGGTTTCTTTCCACCCTTGGAGTTCAAGAATCTTTTTAATACTTTAAGTTTATTTATTTCATGATTTCCATATTAGGTTTGATTGTATTCACGATTACGATTTTAATTGGGTTTCTGTAATGACCCAATTTGCTGAACTAGAATGCTACACAGTGCTAATGAACCTAAAGGACCACAAGCTAACCCATGACAGATATTTGTACTTGTATACTGCATAAGATAATATAATAATGCAGAAACAGGCACTAAAAGGCCATAAGGTTTGATCATGAACATAATTGAATATCGTAACATCTGTGTGGGGTAATAGAATACCCAAAAAAAATTGAAGTCTAAAATATGATATTCTGTATCTAGTCTTCATCTAGTCTGAAATCCTCTACTATCTAAAGAATCTGAATAAGGATTTAATGGGAAATATCCCCAACAAATCCAACTAATAACCTAACTAATGTGTTAATAGAAAATCATTATGTCCCTGAACGATGAGGACTCACTTCTACTTTGACTGCTGAAACTGGAATATACTGCTGATCTAAAACTCATCTCTCTAAACCTATGGTGTAACGTAAATCTAATGCACAATATCACGAATGCGTCGGTACATATGTATCGATTATACATATGAGTTAGGCTATATACGATGGTTCACAAGCATAAATAATGCAAACTGACTATCTAACATGAACATGAGAATATATGCAGAGATATATAACTGTAACTGATAACGTGATTTTGTGATTTCTGAGTCTGTATACTAATAAGGTGACGTGTAGTAACTGATATGACTGATAACATGAAGGACTATATCCAAACAATGCTGATAACATAGGTGACTGTATCTGAGTATAACTGATAATGTGGGTGACTGTAGCTGACAGTCCTGAATCTGATAGAACTATCTGAGTTCCGTACTATATTTGAGGTGACTGTATCTGACAATCCTGAAATCTGAAAAACTATTTAAGTTCTATTACTGAGAATAATTAACTGTATCTGACATTCCTGATTCTGTAACTTGAAATTGCGGGAAGTAGTATCTAACCGACATGCCCTAAATGTCCTATAATAGCTGAGCTAGGGTCCAATCTATGCCCTGATTAGAAGGTTATCAATACCATGCCACTTGTAAGGACAACAGGTGAATAACCCTCATATAACAGGTTACTCTAGTGAGAACTGTTCAACCTATGTTGGCTACATAGTTCTGGAATACAAAGATTGCTTCTAAGAATCATACCCTCATATAATAGGTCAGTTCCCATCTGACAATTGTCTGAGTCATGAGATCATGGAGATTTTTCCTGAGTCATAAGACTATCTGAAGTCTAAAAGTTCATAGATTTACTGAGAGTATCATGAATACATGACATAGATCTAGGCATACAACTAATATTTTGGATACAAGTACCCCAGTACTCGATTGAAGGAAACTAACATGACTTGATATTCTTGAATACATAATAATCACCGCAATACGTTTATTGAAGCATTTCATCATACATCTAATAGGAATAAGCTTGGACATTTATGGGGATTTTCATGATATCATGCTAGTTAGGCAAATTTCATTCATCTAGGCATTTTATCAAACATATGGCAGACATAGTACATATAAACATCATGGTATAGCAATTAAATATCATGGTTCACTTCTAATTTCATCATACAAGGTTTTAGTCATGAGATTTTGTAAATCTCTATCTATAAAAATCAACACACATAGAATTTATCATCAAATAATGGAATAGAAATCTATTCTTTATTTATCAACATGAAAGTGAACATACAAAGAACACACAAAGAAAATCCATAACTTGTAGTTGAAAAGGGATTCTTGGACTTCATGGATGAAAGGAGCCCATGAATGAACACTATGCATACCTTAGATAGTGATTTCGTAAAGATTGATGGTGAAACTTTCCTGAGTTTGAATCCTGAATAGAAACCCTAGCTTGTTCTTGAGATGAACTTGAGAGAAACTAATATATTTTGGACGAAAAGTAGTTGAATCACGTGTTAAAGGGATTATATAGGGGTAGGAAGTTCACCCTTTTAACCCTAGACACATCATTAAATTTTCAGTAAAATTTCCCGGGATGGGCCCTTGGCGCGACGCAGCGCTATCGCATCGTATCACTGGAAATTGACAATTGGGAAACTGCACGGTAGCACAATGCGGAGCTATCGCATTGCCACCTTTTCTACTACCTGCAAGTTTGGCAGGATGTGCCAGTATTACAGAGCAACACTAAAATTTGACAATTACCATTTGAGCTATCTCCGCAATGCGCTGAAGGCTCAAGTCAAATATTGTCTCACTAAAAAGGCTCTAACTCTTCGCCCGGGTGTCAGATTTGGCCGAATTATATATCGATGGAAATCTTATTTAATATTCCTCGTGATAGGAAGTAAAAATTATGGAAATAGGAAAGAATTATTATTTCAAAGAAAGTTCTAACATTCTTGAGGTAATTTTCGAGCTAAAAAAAGCCTGGGTATTACAATATCTCCTCCTTGAGAACATTAATCCTCAAATGAGACTGACTGAGAGGGTAAACAATGGGCTGAACATGAAAAACTGGAACATGATCTCATGATGGATGTGACTGACTATCTGAACATACAACTGAATATGCATATCTGATGCATACGTAACCGATTCATAAATGCATAACTGAAAGTTCTGAAGAACTAAGTTTTCTCACAATGAGAATGCATGTTTGATGCACAACTATATAACTGATATGATACATAAATTCATAACTGGATATGCGGTGGTACTTGAAACTAAGTTTATCATGGGAACATGAACATGAAACTGAATACTAAGTTAGTGATGTACACTAATCATGAAACTGACTAAGCTTAAGGGGAACTGTTACCTTGAGCTTGATATGAGTCGGCGAGGAAAAAATAAGGGTACTTGGTATGCATACTTTCGTCTGCTTCCCAAGTAACTCCCTTTATAGACTGATTTTAAAAAAGAACTTTAACTAGAGGGACTTCTTTGTTCCTCTATCTACGGGTCTGATAGTCTAGGATTTCAACTGGAATCTCTTCATAAGAGAGGTTGTTTTGAATATCAATGCTCTGAATAGGGACTATGACTGATGGGTCTCCTATGGACTTCTTGAGAAAAGATACATGAAAGACTCGATGAACAGAGGTTAGATCTGAAGGCCATTTGAGCTCATAAGCTACTTTGCCAAAATAACTGAGAATCTTGAAGGGACCGACATATCGGAGACTGAGCTTTCCCTTCTTGATGAATCTCTTTATTCCCATTATAGAGAGATCTTGAGGTAGACATAGTCACCAATCTCAAACTCAACATCCTTTTTACAAACATTTGCATAAGACTTCTATCGACTCTGAGTAGCCCGGAGTCTTTCTCTAATTAACTAAACTTTCTCTAAGGCGTTGAATACTAAGTCAGGACCTCTGACTGAGGCCTCACTAACTTTGAATCAACCGATTGGAGATCTACATCTCCTACCATAGAGAGCATTGAATAAAGCCATCTAAATACTAGAATGATATCTATTGTTGTATGCAAATTCAATGAAAGGCAAGTGGTCATCCCAACTTTCCTTGAAATCAATTGTACACACCCTTAGCATATCTTCTAAAGTCTGAATGGTCCTTTCTACTTGACCATCTATCTGAGGATGAATGTTGTACTGAGATGTATTTGGGTACCAAGAACCTCTTAGAATTCTTTCCAAAAATGATATGTGAACTAGGTACCTCTGTCTAATATAATTGAAAACAGAACACCATGCAATCTGACCAGCTCCTTAATGTAGAGCTTGGCAAAATTCTTGGTAGAATAAGAGGTATGAACTGGAAGAAAAAGAGATGATTTGGTCATTCCGTCTACTATGACCCATACAAAATTATGCTGACAATGAGTTCGAGGCAAACCCATTACAAAGTCCATGTTCACAACTTCCCACTTTAAGGTAGGAATACTAAATTCCTGCATGGACCCACTAGGATTTTGATTCTCTATCTTAACCTGTTAACATATAGAGAACTTAGCCACAAACTCTGCAACATCTCTTTTTATCCCACTCCACTAATAGATTTCCCACAAATCGTGGTACATCTTAGTGGCCCCTGGATGAAGAGAGTAACGCGCACAATGCGCTTCTGCAAGAATTAGCTACCTTAAGTCATCTATGTCTAGAACACAAAGACGACCTTGACCATGAAGAACACCATCTCACCCTTCGGAGAAACCCTCAATTTTCTAATTCTGAACTGAGTCTTTTAGCTTGACAAGGCTAGGATCCTTATCTTACTTTCCTTTCACCTCAAAAACTAGAGATAATTCTAAACTACTCTGAACACATACACCGCCCTCTGAAGAGTCGACTAAGAGAATGCCTAGTCTAGCAAGCTGGTAGATTTCCTAGGTTAACTTCTTCTAACTATCCTCAACATGAGAAACACTACCCATAGAGAGTCTACTGAGAGCATCGACCACTTCATTGTTCTTGCCTGGATAATAAAGGGCACTCATGTCATAGTCTTTCAGGAGCTCAAGCCACTTTCTCTAATAAAGATTGAGATCTTTTTGAGAAAAGATATACTGAAGGCCCTTATGATCTGTGGAGACATCTACATGAACACCATTTAAATAATGCCTCCAAATCTGTAAGGCAAATACTTTGCATGCTAATTCAAGATCATGAGTAGGATAATCCTTCTCATGTGGTTTAAGCTGTCTGAAGGTGTAGGTTATGACCTTACCATTAAGCATGAGGAAACAAACTAAACCTGCTCAAGATGTATCATAATAAAATACAAAACTCTCTAAACTATCTAGAAGAGCTAGAACTGGAGATGAGGTCAGTCGAGTCTTCAATTACTGAAACTTCTTCTCGCAAGGATCTGACCACTTGAACTTGAGTTTCTTCTAAGTCAATCTGGATATAGGAGATGCAATAGAAGAAAATACCTCAACAAACTGTCTGTAATAGCCATCCAAACCCAAGAAACTTTTGATATCTGATGGAGAAATAGGGTAAGGACAGTTTCTTACTGCTATGGTCTTTTGAGGTTCTACTCTAATACCATCACCGGAAATAATATGGCCAAGTAATTCTAGTTACCTTAGACAAAATTTGCACGTACTGAATTTGGCAAATAACTGATGATTTCTGAGAGTCTGAAGTACTATTCTGAGATGGTCTGCATGATCGGACACAGTGTGGGAATAGACTAGGATAAGATCTGTGAAGACTATGATGAATATGTACGAGTTCTTCTTGAACACGCAGTTCATCAATTCTATTAAAGCATTCGGGCATTGGTAAGACGAAAGAACAAAACTAAAAATTCAAAGTGACCATACCGAGTATCGAAAGATATTTTTGGATGTCACTTTCTCTAACTCTGAGCTGATGATAGTCGAATCTGAGTTCTATCATAGAGAATTAGTTGTCACCTTGAAGTTTGTCAAGCAATTCATTGATTCTTAGAAGAGGATACTTGTTATTGACCGTAACCTTATTGAGTTGATGGTAATCTATACACATTCTGAGTGAACTGTCTTTCTTGCATACGAATAAGACTGGTGTGCCCCACAGGGAAAAGCTGGGTTTGATGAATCTATAATGTACTATTAAATTCATTAGGAGAACTTTCCTGATCTTGTCGAGTTTGAAGAGTATAGAGATGGTTCGAGCATTGCTTACTAGTAGCACGGGAAGTGGTACCCTACTAATTTGGGAGTCTAGACTGAGTTGAGTAGTGATTCTGTTGACCCTAAGGACCTAGCTAAGGACAGTCCCTAAATCTGTGGCCTGGCTTACCACAACAAAAATAGATGCCACTACCCGCTCTACAAATACCTTGATGGTGCTTACCGCAAGTCTGGAAAAGAGGATAGGTGCAAGCACTGCTAACACTGCCCTGGGTCTTAGAGCCTGGCACTCTATCTTTGTTACCCTCTCGAAACTTAGGAACTGGAGCACTGACTGTAGAGGGGGCTGGAACTGATGACTTAGAATTAAACTGGTAACGGTTTACTCCTTCTGACTTAGGCTGAGCGAAGTTTAAAATACCTATTTTTGCTCACTTATTCTATTTTTCCCTCTACATAATTTTCTACTCTTCTATCTGCTGGGCATGAGTCATAAGTCTAGCTAAGGTCATGTCACTATTCAGCATGGCGGATCTGCACTCCTTAACCATGATGTCGTTCACCCCTAAAGCAAACATACTCATATTGGCGCTACTATCTACAACCACATGAGGGGCATACCTAGCTAATTGAGTAAACTTAAAAAAAATACTCTTTCACTGTCATATTGCCTTGCCTGAGGTTGATGACCTCTAGATCCTTGGCTTCTCTAAGATCTTGGGGAAAGTCTCTATCTAAGAAAGCAGTGAAAAACACCTCCCACTCTATAGGACCTGCATCCTCTAATCTTTTGGATATCCACTGTTTGAAACAATTATTAGCCACATCTTGCAACTGATATGCAACTAGATCAGCACTCTCAATAGTAGTCACCCCTATGGAATCTGTAACTTTCTCAAACTGATCTAAGAATTCCTGAGGGTCTTCATCTACCTTAGACCCGAGGAAGGTAGTAGTATTTATTCTGGTGAAGTCCCAAATCTTTGCTACAGCTGAGTTGGCCACTGGGTTGGTCGAAACAACTATTGGCCATTCATTGTAAGCAACGACTGATTGATAAAGAGTGGTAAATATAATCCTAAACTACGCATGAGAAACATGATCGCCCAAAGGTTCTTCAGGATGAGGGGCTGACAGATTTCTTCTCTTAGGAGGCATGTTCTAAAACAAAGAGAAGAAGTGGATTAGACTGATAGACTTACTTGTGATTATGCTCACAGGAACGACATGAATACTAATAGAAGGGAAACTGTTCTTAAACATCTCATAGCCTCTACCTAAATGTGGCGTACAACATATCCATGCACAAGACTCTACTAGATGCGGCTTTTAGACTTCCTAGGAATCGATCGAACCTTAGGCTTTGATACAAAATTAGTTAGAACTTGATTTGCTGAACTAGAATGTTACATAGTTTTTGTGATCCCCGAAGGACCACTAGCTAACCCATGACTAATATTTGTACCTGTATACTGCATAAGATAACATAATAAAATGGAAACATGCACTGTATGGCCATAAGGTTCGATCATGATCATAACTGAATAGATAAACATCTTTGTGGGGTAATAAAATACCCAAAACAAAACTAAAGTCTAAAACATAATAGTGTAAATCTATTCTACATCTAGTTTGAAAGCCTCTACTGTCTGAAGAATATAAATAAGGAGTTGATGGGACATATCCCCAACTAACTCCAATTAATATGCTAATCAATGAGATAATAGAAAATCATTATGTCCTCGAAGGATGAGGACTCACTTCTACTCTAACTACTAAAACTGGAATTTACGGTTGATTTGGAACTCGTGTCTCTAAACCTATGGTGTAACATAAAAAGAAAGCACCATAGCATTAATGCATCAGTACTTATATACCGAGTATACATGCGAGATAGGATATATGCGATGATTTAGATACATGAATAATGCTCACTGATTGTCTAACATGAACGTGAGAATATATATGCATAAATACGTAACTATAACTAATAATGTGATTTTGCGATTTACGAGTCTGTATACAAATAATGTGACATACTAGTAACTAATTTGACTGATACTGTATCTGAGTATAACTGATATGGTGGGTCACTATAGCTGATAGTTCTGAATTTGATGAAACTATCTGAGTTTAGTATTGTATCTGAGTTTACTGTATCTGACAGTCCTGAAATCTATAGAACTATCTGAGTTCAATTACTGAGACTGATTGACTATGTCTGAATGTACTGATTATGTAACACGAAGTTGTGGGAAGCAGTATCTAACCGACATGCCCCAAAGGTGCTATAATAGATGAGCAGGGGTCTAACTTAGTCCTTGAATGAAGGGGTGTCAATACCACACCACTGGTAAGGACAATATGTGAGTAACCCTCATATAACAGGTAACTCTAACGAGAATTCTGAGAACCCTCACATAAAAGGTTAAGAAATTTTATCTAACCTCATATAACAGTATACGATGTCTGAACCTATAATGGCTACATAGTTCTGGAATGCAAGGATTGCTTCTAAGAATTACACCCTCATATAACTTGTTAGTTCACATCCTTGGGTTCACTCGGTGCTAATTCCTACTCCCATATAAATAGACACTGAACATGATTTACTGAACTAAATTGAGCATAGACTGAGTTACTGAATTTTTATGGCTAATAGAATACTACTGATATCAGACAACTGACTGAGTCATAAGGTCATGGAGTTTTTTCATGAGCCATAGGACTATCTAAAGTCTAAAAGTTTATAGCTTAACTGAGAGTATCATGAAAACATGACGGATCTAGGCACACTGCTAATATTTTGGGTACAAGTAACCCGAGGACTTGATAGAAGGAAACTAACATGACTTGATATTCTTGAATATATGATAATCACCACAATACATTTATTGAAGCATTTCATCAAAAGTCTAATAGTCATAAACTTATACATTTATGGAGATTTTCATGATATCATACTAGTTTGCTAAATTTCCTTCATCTAGGCATTTTATCAAATATATGGCAGGCGTAGTACATGTAAACATCATGGTATAGCAATTAAACATCATGGTTCACTTCTAATTTCATCATACAAGGTTTTAGTCATTAGATTTCATAAATTTTTATCTAAAAAAATCAACCCACATGGAATTTATCTTAAATTCATGGAATACAAATAAATTGCTTATTTATTAACATGAAAGAGAACATACAGAGCATGAACACATGAAGAAAATCCATATCTAGTAGTTGAAAAAGGATTCTTTGACTTCATAGATGAAAAGAATCCCTTGAATGAAAACTATGCATACCTTTGGTCATGATTTCATGATGATTTATGGTTAAACCTTCCTGATTTTTAATCTCCAATAGAAACCCTAGCTTGTTCTCGAGATAAACTTGGGAGAAAGTAATATATTTTGGGTGAAAAGTTTCTGAATCATATTTTAAAGGTATTATATAGGGGTAGGAAGTTGACCCTTTTAACCCTGGACACATCATTAAATTTTTAGTAAAATTTCCCGAGTTAGGTCCTTGGCATAACACGACGCTAACGCGCCGTGTCATTGAAAATTGATAACTCAGAAACTGCACGGTGGCACGACGCGAAGATATAACGTTGCTACCTTGTTCACAACCTGGAAGTTTTGTTCAACGCACTAGTATCACGAAGAAATACTGTAATTTGACAATCTCCATTTGACCTATCTCTGTGATGCGCTGAAGGCTCAAGTCAAACACTTCCTCACTAAAAAGGCTCTAACTCTTTGCCTGGGTGCCGAATTTGGGAGAATTATAAATCGATGGAAAGATTATTCAAATTCCCACGTGATAGAATAAAAAAATTATGGAAATAAAATGCGTATAAGAATGAATTCTTATTTCAAAGCAAGTTGTAACATCCTTGAGATAATTTTCGAGCTAAGAAAAAGCATGGGTATTACAGTTTCTAATCCATGATTAAATTAAAGGTTTACATAAATTAATTTATGCATGTAATGGTATATAGATTTTGTCAAAAACCCCATAAAGTTATAAGTTAAAATTGGTAATCATGATGCCTACACGTTGTTCATTATTGCGTGAATAGATTGCACTCCCTAAGCTTTTGATGAATTTTTTATGTGACATAAGTAATGAAATCATATCATGTTAGCATTTATACATGTTGATGCCATGCAAGTGTTTGTTAAAATGCCTAAAAGAATGAATGGTGGTAAAATAAGTAGATCTCATATTTTCAAGATTGTGCTATGTTTTATAATTTATACTATCGAGTCTTGGTTGTATCTAATACCCAACAATTTAGCTGTTTACCTAGATTTATAGTAGTTTTGGAATAGTCCCAGTGATGTCATGTACAATAGTATTTAGTCGGTTATAGATCAAAGTGTATTCAGTCAGTTAGTAAAATTCAGCATAATCAGTCAAGCAATAGAAATCAGTGAACTCAATTAAGTTCAGTTAGATAATACAATCAGTAACAGTTCAGTCAAGCCTAGCACAGACTAGAAATCAATTTAGATGAGGTCTATTCAGTTAGGAGTAGGAATTAGCATCGAGTAAAGTTGGGATGGGGGCATTCCTTTCAGTAAAGGGTTCTACCCTTAGTAGCAATACCTATATTACAAAACAATGTAGCTAGGGTAGGTTGAGATGCCTTCCTATAAGTATAGGGCTGATACATCTCGTATGAGTTTTTCTTCCAGTGAGGATTGATGAAAGAGCTTTCTACCAGAGAGAGTTAACTCATAACCATTGTTAGTATCCCTAGGCAGGGTGCTAATACCCTTCCAACTAGGGTAATAGGTTAGGCCTCAATTGAGTCATACTCATGGTATTTTTGTTAAATGAACACTCCTACAGTTTCAGTTTCTGACCTAGTGTAAAATATCAGTTTAGTTTCAAAATTAGGACAGCCAGATACAGTTACCCAGCCTAGTACAAAACTCAGTGCATTCTACAGAATAAGGACTATCAAAAAGTGTCACTCAGTATAAAATAATTTAGTATCAGTAAAACTAAAATATTAGTTATTTAATTATCAAAATTCAGTACCCAATATTAACATGATCTTAATTATAGTCTGTATAGTTATGTGCATATAATTGCATAATCATTATTTACAATAGTTTTTGATATACATGTATTCACATTTAGTTATATTTATGCTACTCTGTTAGTTATTGTTCATGTATATGAACCTATGCATTCAGCCTTACCTCACATAGCATACCAGAACATTTAAAGCACCGACACATACTTTTCTTTTGTGCTATGTTTTCTTATATCATAGGTTCAAACGCACAGGTTCATGAACGCACTTAGCATCCCAAACTATTAGTAGTGTATTTAGTGGTGAGTCCTTATAGTTTGAGGATAGAGTTGTTATTTTATCACTTTCACTATCTTTTTAGTAGTCGAAGTTAGTTGGGGACTTTTCCCATTAACTCCACCTTCAAATTGTTTGACGCTTTTGAACTAGAGTATATACAGAATGATGATTAGTTAGAGGCTTTCCTAAGTAGGGTTTATGCATATCAGTCTTGACAGGATCAAGAAAGTTCTATTGATGTGGTCACTGGTACGTTACAAGTTTATCATTTTTGTATTTATGCTTTGCTTGATCCAAGATCTTCTCTATCCTTTGTAACTACTTATATAGCTATTGACTTCAGAGTCAATCCCAAAATCTTAGCAGAGCCCTTCTAAGTCTCTACCCTAGTTGGTATATATATCATAGCCAGATGGGTATACAGGAATTATCCGACTATGGTATCTCAGAAAGTCACTTCAGCAGGCTTTGTAAAATTATAGATGACAAATTTTGATATTATTTTCGACATGGATATGCTTCATTCATGCTATACTTTAGTTGACTGCAAAAATAGAGTTGTCCATTTTTAGTTTTCCAATGAAAATATCCTTGAGTGGAGAGGTAGTAGTTTAGCGCTTAACTTAGGGGATAACTTCTTTCTTACTTTAGGGTGAGGAAAATAATATCTATGGGATGTGTCTATCATCTCATTCAAGCTAAAGACTCTAGTTCAGAGACCCCTACTTTTGAGTCAATTCTAGTAGCATGTGAATTCCCAGATGTTCTTCAAGAAGATCTTCCTGGAGTCTCTCCCGAGTAAGAAATTAACTTTGGAATAGACCTTCGACCAGATAGTCATCCTATCTCTTTGCCTCCATACAGAATATCCCAGTAGAACTCAAAGAGTTAAAAGAATAGTTGAAGGATCTCCTGGATAAGGGATTCATCAGACCTAGTGTATCCCCTTTGGGTGCACCAGTTCTATCGTATGTAAGAATGATGGTTCTCTTAGAATATGTATAGACTACCGTCAGCTAAATAGAGTCACGGTCAAGAACACGCATCCACATGCCAGAATCAATGACTTATTTGACAAATTTCATGGTGCCAGTTACTTTTCTATGATAGACCATAGAACAGGCTATCAACAACTCAAAGTCAGAGATTGTGACATTCTAAAAACAACTTTCAAAACTTAGTATAGCCACATCACATTTTAAGTCAAGTCATTTGGTCTTACCAATGCACCAACAACCTTTATGGAATTGATGAACCGCGTGTGTAAGCAATACTTGGACATGTTCATCATAGACTTCATAGATGACACTCTTGTCTATTGACGTAATAAGGATGAATCATGGATCATCAAAACCCATCAGTTATCATTATATCTTATCTATTCATGCCTTATATCTCAACTCTATGATAATAGCTCATATTTGTGCACGTTAGTAAAAATTATGTACGCTTACAGTTCCAAGTTTAAGCATTTTAAGTTCACTCAGGATTACAAATGATGTTTCATAAAACAAAAAGCTCCAGACTCAGGTCATGTAGCTCATGACTTATATACACATGTCATGTTTTACAGTATGCTGAGTTCCCACGACTCATGCAACACCCCTAACGGTTGGCTAAATTTAGATTATGTCATGTATATCTGTAGTTTAGATCTCTTGATAAATCCATGGTGTTGATATTTTATTCCTTAGGCCTCAATTAAGTGTCGAGTTCGGTATTGTATTCATTCATGCTTTAGCTCCTCATGTTTTAACCCTTTAGTGAACTCTCCTTCAAAAATGTAGTGATGAGAGATTGCTTAGAAAGGAGAGTGTAAATATTTTATGATAAGGAAAGATTTTTGCATGCTTGTTTTACTCGAAGTTGTAGTTATGAAAATAGGCTTGAATGTCAGGTTAGCGTGCTAAGTAAAGGTCTATCAAAAAGTTGTATTTAGTTATTGAAGGGAGGAAAATTAGAATTTTTCATTAGATGAGAAGTTTAGAAAATGCCGAGTTTGAGTGTCTATTAAGATCCTTGATTTATTTCAGTATCCATCACGTAGTTATCAGAACCCAGTATTCTATTTTAGTATGATTCTAAGTTACAGTCTGAGTTACAGTCTTATTCATAGTCCTAATCTAGTAATCTGATCAGGACCTCAGTTTAGTGTTAGATTTGCTTGACCATAGCATACAATTATCAGTTATTCAGTTATCAGTATTTCAGTACCTCAGCTTATACACTATTTCAGAATAATGCTATACCCTTGGTCTTGCATTCTAAAATAATATAGATTTCATGAATTCATGCTCAGTTATCTCATGTTGCTCAGTAATACCTTGCATTATAAGCATAATACTCTATAGTTTTAGTCCAGACTAAGTACAATTCAATATTACATGACCAATATTCAGCTATCAACCATTTAGTTAATCAGATAACTTAGAATGTTTATGCATTTCTGCTTAGTGGCCATGTTAATATTTTTAGTAGTCTCAGGTGAAAAGACGTACTAAGGTAGAGAATATAGTTGAGAGAGTATTCGAGGAATATTTATAAGCTTAAAAATTTATAGATATTGTTCATAGGTCTTAGTCACTCTGTATTATAGGATGTTTTGTAGGCCTCGCCTCACACTATAAAATTTTAGCCAGGATGTGATTTGTTTTTCAAATATTTTTCTCAACCCATGTCAAGATTCCTTGCTCCCTAAAGCCATTAGAACTCTATAGAAAGGGTGTCAAAGAATGGCTCCAGTCGAGTATAAGTTTTAAGCATGTGTTATTTTGTAAAGCTAGTAATCTAGTTTGGCAGTCAGGCGGACAAGTTTGTATGGTTTGGTTTCCTATCTTTCCATCTAATTGCACTATCTGAAGTCTCATAAATGTAACTATTCAAAGATGGAGCAACCAGGTAGCAGCGAGTTCAGCTCAGTTCATGTACCATGCCTCAGTTTTAGATCCCCAATATACAGTCACGATTTATTTCATAGGTGCCATGTGCATCATCCTATTCTTTCCTCAGTAGCTCAGCCAAGTTAGCATCCTTTAGGTGATGTATTATCACAAGAAAGAGATGCACTATAATCCCTCGAGATTTCATGACCTAAACCTTCCATCTTTTCTTTATGTAACAAATCTAGTTTGGAGTTGTGGGTATTCATAAATTGACCATCAAGTTTCCATCTCAGTAGTACGCTATGTATTCTGGAGCTCAGTTCAGTTCATGTATCACATTTTAGGCCCAGTAATGTTCTCATGATCCCATTCATTCGTGTTCAGTAAAGAATCTCAAGCTGAGATTGGTAATTTTATATTCTTGAAAATCTCTCCCATAAAGAGGGTAAAGAGGTTGGCAAGAAGGGAAAGCTTAGTCCCCAATATGTCGTCCTTTATAGAATTCTCAGTCGCATTAAAAAGGTAGCTTATGGGATTGAGTAGCCTTCAGATTTAGCTTCAGTACATCCAATGTTTCATGTCTCCTATCTTAAGAAGTGCATAGTTGTCCTAGCAGTTGCAGTCCCTATAGGGAGTATAGTTGTTCAGAATATTATCTCTTGTGAAGAGATCTCAGTAGAAATCCTCGATCACCACGATTCGTAGATCTAGGAACAAAGAGGTTCTGCTTGTCAATGTTCTTTGGTAGAGTCAATCCATTGAGGGAACTACTTAGGATGCAAAAGAAGATATTTGACCAATTATCCTCAACTCCTATCTGTAAACACAGATTCAGCTCAAGGTAATAATTTCCCATGAATTCATTTAGTTTTATGCTCAGATTATCTTTAAAACTCTGTATCAGTTTAGTTGGATATCATTTTTATATCAGGCATACCTTCATAAAATAGTTCAGTCATATGTCATGTTTTCATAACTCAGCCATGATTCAGTTAACCATGTCAGTATGAAAGTTCAGTATATCAGTACTTTCAGTTATGTATTCATGTTTCAGTTATGGATGTTCAGGAAATATAAATTAAGTCAATCAATATTCTCAGCTTAGTTAGTCTCATTCATGGATGAATGTTCCCAAGGGGAAGAAATTGTAAAACCCCACAAAATTTTAAGCTGAACTTAGTATGTTAAAGCTTGAAAAGAGGTCCCAGGCCTATAAATTTAAGCTAAGTTCTTATACTTAGAAGTATTTTAGCCTTCATAAGTTGGCGATCCTTTTTCATGACCCATATGAACTTAAATCATTAATTTTCTGGTTGACTCATGATCAGGAATGTCAGTAGGTCACTTTGGGTGAGTTTTTGATTATTTAGACCTCGTTTGAATCATGTTCAGGTGACCAAAATAGAGGGTAGATGCGATCTCGAAAGATATTTTTCCCATACTTTCAGTGCAATTCTAGTGAACCAACACAAACTCAACGCCACACTTTGGCAATCACGTCGATGACATCGACGCGACGCATCAATTTACATGTCACTAGTCACATTTGGAGTCATTCAAAGTCCGCATCTAGAGGTGTAATTGGATCATTATCCAACTTCACATCAACTACAAAGAAACATAATTAAATTATCTAAAAGGAAAAATTCACTCATTCTCTTTAAAATCATTTCAAGAACAAACTCTAGGGGATCTAATTTCAAATTCAAGAATCAAGAACACACTATCAATCTTGATGAATTCAACCACCAAGGTACATTAGGTGTTCATTCAAGGGTTTCCTTCCACCCTTAGAGTTCAAAAATATCTTTTAAAACTATAAGTTTATTAATTTCATGAATTATATGTTGGGTTTGATTGTATCATGATTATGATGGTAATTGGGATGATTAAATTCAAGTTTCATGTAAATTAATTTACACATGTTATGGTATGTGAATTTATATCAAAAACCCCATCAATTTGCCTGTTGAGATTGGTAATCATGATGTCGACATATTGTTCATTATTATATGTATAGATTGTGCTCTCCAAGTATTTGATGAATTGTTCATGTGAGATAAGTAGTGAAATCATATCATGTTAGTATGTATACAAGTTCATGCTATGCAAGTGGTTGTTAAAATACCTAAATGAATGAATGGTGGCAAAATAACTAGATATCAGATTTTCTAGATTGGGCTATGTTTTATAATTTATGGTATCGAGTTCTAGGGGTATCTAATACCCGGCAATCTAGATGTTTACCTAGATTGACAGCAGTTTCAGAATAGTCCTAGTGATGTAACGTATAATAGTATTTAGTCAGTAATAGAACTCATTGTATTCAGTTAGAGAGTATAATTCAGTAAACTTAGTCAAACAATAGAACTTAGTGAACTCAGTTAATTTTGGTTTGACAGTACGACTAGTAATAGTTCAATCAAGCCTAGAACAATCTAGAAACCAGTGCAGTCGAGTTCTATTAAGTTGGGAGTACGAATTACCATCGATCAAACCAATGATGGGGGCATTCCTATCAGCAAAGGGTTCGAACCTTAGTAGCAATTCCTGCATTACAGAACTATGTAGCCAGTGTAGACTTAGATTCCTTCTTACCAGTATAGGGTTAATACATCTTATATAAGTTTTCCTGCCATTGAAGGTTGACAAAAGAACTTTTTTCCAGAGAGGGTTAACACAGCCATTTTTAGTATCCCTAGGCAAGGTGCTGACACCCTTCTAACTAGGGTCACAGTTGCTCCCCAACTCAGTCATACTAGAGATATGTCAGTTAGGTGAACACTCCCACAGTTTCAATTTCAATCCCAGTATAAAATCTTAGTTCAATTTTATAATCAAGACTGTCAGATACAGTCACCCATCTCAGTACAAAACTCAATTTAGTTCTACAGAATCATGACTGTCAGAAACAGTCACTCAGTATACACTAAACTCATATATCAGTTATCAAGTTATCAAAATTTAATACCCAGTATTAACATGATCTCAATTACAGATTGCATAGTTATGGGAATATCATTGCATAATTGGCATTTATAGTAGTTTTATGTTTACATGTACTATCATTCAGTTATATCGATCACACCCAGTCAGTTATTGTTCATGCATATGAAACCATGCATTCAGCCTTACCTTACTTGGCATACTAGTACATTCAAAGTACTGAAAAATAATTTTCTTTTGTGCTATATTGTTTTATAGCATAGGTTCTGACACACTGGTTCATGACCACACTTAGTAGTTAGAGTTAGTTGGGGACTTTTCCCATCAACTCTACCTTCAGACAGTTAGAATCTTTTGAACTAGAGTATATATAGACAGATGTTTAGTTTGTCATATTTTGAATTTAGTTTTCAACCTTATGGAAATTTCCACCTAATTTCCATATTATATAGTATTATTATTATTCAGTGATTACAACAGGTACTAGTCATGGGTTATCTTATAGTCCTTTAAGATTATAAGCACCGTGTAGCATCCGGGGTACAAACTAAGGGCATTACAAACTTTGTATCAGAGCCTAAGGTTCAATAGAGTCCTAGAAAGTCTAAAATCCATGTCGAGTAGAGTCTTGTGCATGGGTGTGTAGTGCACCACACTTATGGAGAAGGAGCTATAAGGCATTTTAGGAAAAGTTTCCCTTTTTTCAGTGTTCATATTATACGAGTGAGCATGAGCTTAAGTTACACTCTTAGTCTAATGTTTTCCTTACTTCAGTTTACAGAACATCCCTCCAAAAAAGAATAAAGGAAGGTAAACTTGAAACCAGCCAGCATCTCCACCCATTTAGGCAAATACCCTAAATGAGCATGTGTCTCACTCAAACACAGGACTGCCTTTACTTCCTTAGCTTATTCAGTAGTAGCCCAAAACAATAAGCTGGCTACAACCCTATCTTGTTTTTTGACATAAGCTCCACAGAGTTGGAGGAAGAGATATAGGAAAAGGGAAAGAAAGAATAAGATGGCTAGAATGCTAAGGACAAAGAGTTGCCTATCAAATCCTCCTCGCCAGAAATTTGGAAGTAACCATCAGGGCGTGTGTAGTGCTGGTAGTGGGTTGTGTTTTGGAAGTGGCAAGCCAAGCCATGTAATTGATATTGTCCTCAGTTAGGTTTACAGAGTCAACATATCCGTCCCTCAGCTTATTTTGATCGCCCAAATTAGTAGGGTGGCACTGCTAGTTCCACCAGTGGGCCATGCGTAAATAAACATTATGCACTTCAGTCCTGATAGGGTCAGGAAAGTTCTCTTGATATGGTAATTGGTACATTACAAGTTTATCATTTGTACGTTTCTTCTTTTATAGATCTAGGAGCTTCGTTGTCCTTTGTAACTCCTTATATAGCTATTGACTTCAAAGTCAGTACCAAAATCCTAGCAAACCCAATCACAGTCTCTACCCGAGTGGGGAAATCTATCATAGCCTGATGGGTATAGAGGAACTGTCCTATTATGGTATCTCAGAAAGTCACTTCAGCAAACTTAGTAAAATTAGAGATGACAAATTTTGATGTCATTCTCAGCATGGATCATCTTTATTCATGCTATGCTTCAGTTGATTGCAGAAATAGAGTTGTCTATTTTCTATTTCCAAATGAACCTATCCTTGAGTGGAGGGGTAGTACTTTAGAACTTAACATAGGGGTTAGCTTTTTTCCTACCTTAGGGTGAGGAAAATAATATCTATGGGATGTGTCTATCATCTAGTTCGAGTTAAAAACTCTAGTTCAGAGACCCCTAATCTTGAGTCAGTTTCAGTAGCATGTGAATTCCCTGATGTGTTTCTCGAAGATCTTCTTGGAATACCTCCTAAGTGGGAAATTGACATCCTCATAAACCAACTTCTAGATACTCAGCCTATCTCTTTCTCTCCATACAAAATGGCCCCAGCTAAACTTAAATAGTTACAAGAATAGCTGAAGGATCTCCTAGATAAGGGATTCATCGGAGCGTATCCCCTTAGGGTGCACCAATTTTATTTGTGCATAAGAAAGAAAATTCTATTAGAATATGTATAGAATATCGTTAACTAAATAAAGTCACAATTAAGAAAAACTATCCACTTCCTAGAATCGATGACTTATTTTACCAACTTCAGGGTGCTAGTTAATTTTCTAAGATAAACCTCAGATCACACTATCATCAGCTCAGATTTAGAGATTGTTACATTTTGAAAAAACCTTTTAGAACTTGGTATGGCAACTTCAGATTCCAAGTCATGTCATTTGGTCTTGCCGATACACCAGTATCCTTCATGGACATAATCAACCCCGTGTTTAAGCAGTACTTAGACATGTTCGACATAGTCTTCATATATGACACTATTTTCTCTTCTTGTAATGAGTATGATCCAAGATTATCTTAGAACCTTAGTTCAGACTCTCAAAACCCATCGGTTATCATGGTATCTTATCAATTCATGCCTTACATGTCAACTCTATGATAATAGCTCTTATTTGTGCACGTTAGCGAAAATCATGTATGCTTACAGTTCCTAGTGTAAGGAGTTACAGTTTAATCAGTATTATGAATCATGTTTCATAAATATAGTAACTCCACACTTAGGTCATGAATCTCATGACTTATGTACTCATGTCATGCTTTACAGTATGCCCAGTTCCCATGACTCATGCTACACCCCTAATGGTCGGCTAAATTTAGATTATGTCATGAATATCCTCAGTTTAGATCTCTTGATAAATCTATGGTGTTGATATTGTATTCCTTAGGCCTCATTTATGTGTGGAGTTCTGCATAATATTAGTTCATACTTTAAGTCCTCATGTTTTAACCCTTTAGTGAACTCTCCTTATAAAATGATGTAGTGATGGGTAATTGCTTATATAGGAAAGAGTACATATTTCATAATTAGGAAAGATTTTTGCATGCTTGTTTTACACAAGCTTATAGTTATGAAAATAGGCCTGGATGTCAAGTTAGTGTGCTAAGTAAATGACTAGAAAGAAGTTGGATTTAGTTGTTAATGGGAAGGAAATTAGAATTTTTCATTAGATTAGAAGTTGACAAAATGCCAAGTGTGAGTGGATATTCAGCTCAATGATTTATGTCAGTATCCATCACGTTGTTATCATAACACAACATTTAGTTCCAGCATTAGTCTCAATTACTATCTTAGTTACAGTCTCAATCACGGTCCTAGTTTGGTAATTAGATCAAGAACTCAGTTCAGTTACATTTTTTCTTGACCATATCATACAATTATTAGTTATTCAGTTATCATTATTTAAGTAACTCAGTTAACAGAATAATTCAAAATAATGCAATAAAATTGGTCTTGCATTCTGAAATAATACAGCTTTCAGAAATTCTTGCTTAGTTATTTCATGTTGCTCGGTTAGTCCTTACCTCATATGTGTAATAATATATAGTTATAGTCCAAACTATATAGATTTTAATATTACATGACTAGTATTCATTTAGCAAACATTCCGTTAATCAGATAAGTTAGCGTGTTTATGCATTTGTGCTCAACGCCCATGTTAATATTTGTAGTAGTTTCAGATGAAGTGTCGTACTAAGGTGGAGAATTTAGTTGAGGGGGTATTCAAGGAATATTTCCAATATTGAAAATTTATAGATGCAGTTCATATGGCTTAGTCACTCTATCTTATATGATCTTTCATAGGCCTTGTCTTACACTATAGAATTTTAGCCAAGATGTGATTTCTTATTCAGATGTTTTATTCAGCCCATTCCAAGATTTTTTGCACCCTAAATCCATTAGAACTCTATATAAAGGGTGTCCAAGAAAGGCTCCAGTTGAGTATAAGTTTCCAGCATATTTTAGTTCGCAATGCCAGCAATCTAGTTTAGCGATCAGGCGGACAAGTTTATATGGGTTGGTCTCCCATCTTTCCATCTAATTGTACTATCCGAAGTCTTACGAATATAACTATTCGTAGATGGAGCAACCAGGTAGTTGCGAGTTTAGCTCTGTTCATGTATCATGCTTCAGTTTCAGAACCCCGATATGCAGTCACGATTTATTTCAGAGGTGCCCTCTACATTGTCCCAGTCTTTCCTAAGTAGGTCAACCAAGTAAGCATTCTTCTGGGGATGTATTATTCGAAGGAGGAGATGAACTATAATACCTTGAGCTTTTATGAACTAAAACTTCCATCTTCTCTTTACATAACAAATCTAAGTTATAGTAGTGGGTACTCATAAGTTACCCTCAAGTTCCAATCTCAGTCGTACGCCATGTATTTAGGAGCTCAGTTCAGTTCATGATATTCAGTTCATGTATCATATTTTTGGACCAGTTATGTTTTCATGTTCCTGTTCATGTGTGTTTAGTAAAGGATCCTGAGTTAAGATCGGTATTTTTATATTTTTGAAAATCTCTCACATGAAGGGGGTAAAGAGGTTGGAAAGAAGGTGGATCTTAGTCCTCAATATGTCGTCCCTTACTAAATTCTCAGTTTCTTTGAAAAGGTAGCTTATGAGGTTGAGTTGCCTTTAGATTTAGCTTCAGTACATCCATTGTTTCATGTCTCCTTGCTTAAGAAGTGCATAGGTGACCTAGCAATTGTAGTCACTATAGGTAGTATAGTTGTTCAGAATAGTCTCTCATATGAATAGATCCCAATAGAAATCCTCGATCATCAGGATTTGTAGAATAAGTAACAAAGAGGTTCCTCTAGTCAATGTTCTTTGGCGAAATCAGTCCGTTGAGGGAGTGACTTGGGGAGTAGAAGTACATATATGGACCAAGTATCCTCACCTCTTATCCGCAAATTCAGACTCAGCTCAAGGTAACAGTTTCCCTTGAATTCATTTAGTTCCATGCTTTGAATACGTTCATAACTTTGTATCGGTTCAGTGGCATAGAATTTTCATATCATGCATACCTTCATAAAATAGCTCAGTCATATGTTATGTTTTCAGAACTCAGTCATGCTTCTGTTAAGCATGTCACTATGATAACTCAGTATATCTGTATTTTTGGTCATGTAATCATGTTTTAGTTATGCATGTTCAGCGAATATAAATTTAGTCTACCATTATACTAAGCTTAGATAGTCTCATTCAAGGACGAATGTTTCAAAGGGGGAGATATTGTAAAACCCCGAAAAATTTTAAGCTTAACTCATTCCGTTAAAGCTTGAAAAGAGATCTCAGACCAAAAAATTGCAACTAAGTTCTTATACTTAGAAGTATTTTACCCAGCGTAAGTTGGCGATCCTATTTCACTACCTTTATAACCTTTTAACATCAATTTTAGGTTGATTCATGATCAGGAATGTCAAAAGGTCACTTCAAGTGAGTTTTGGATTTTTTTGACCTAGTCTAAACCAAGTTCAGGTGACCAAAACAGTGGGTCGACACGATCTCGATGGGTCATGTCACCATAGATAGATAATTTCCCCCATCTTTTAATACAATTCTAGTGAACCAACACGAACACGACATGTCACGTTGGCCATCATATTGATGCCATCAATGTGGCACGTCAGTTTGCACGTCACTGGTCATATTTTCAGTTATTAAAACTCCGTGTCCAGAGGAGTAATTTGGACTTTTTCCAACTTTATATCATCCCCAAAAACACGTAATTATGTCATCCAAAGGGAAAAATTCACTCATTCTCTCTAAAATACTCTTAAGAACAAACCCTAAGGGATCTAATTTCAAACTGAAAATTAAAGAATGCACCATCAATCTTCACAAATTCAAGCACCAAGGTATGTTAGGTGTTCATTCAAGGGTTTTGTTCAACCTTTGGATTTCAAGAATCTCTTTTAAAACATCACATTTATTGTTTTCATGAATTTCATATTGGGTTTGATCGTATTCAAGTTTCATGTAAATTAATTTACGCAAGTAATGGTATGTGGATTTATGTCAAAAACCCCATGAATTTCTATGTTGAGATTGGTAATCATGATGCTTACATGTTTCTCATTATTTTGCGCATAGATTGTGCTCTATAAGTGTTTGATAAATCATTCATGTGAGATAAATAATAAAATCATATCATGTTAGCATGTATATAAGTAATGAAATCATATCATATTACAACCACAATCCATAATATCATAACTTGCGGAATTTTATGAAGTACATGGGTATTCTACAGATTGTACATGAGTGGGTTTTGCAAGTAAGCATAGCATAATGCCATAAGACTAGTTCATGAGTAATCCATCAGTGTTCACAAGACACATTATTAATATGGATGACATTGAATTATAGAGGCCAATCATGAATCATTCCCTTAGTCACAATTTAGCTATAATGTATGATTTCGAGTCTATTAGGTAATTTATCAAACACCTTACATGCACAACTTAGGAATAGGTGTAAATCATACAATTACTTATCATAAACAATCAAACTTTCATTTTTACAACTCATATGATGTCATAGATTCATAATAACACATAAACATTCCATCTTGGCATCATTCAACACTTAAACATGATCAACAATCCATTCAGCAAATGAAAACCATAATCTATAGTTTTCGAAAAGGGTTCTTGAGCTTCATGGATGAAAGGAGTCCATGAATAAACACATGAATACCTTAGAAAGGAAACCTTGATGATTTGCTGCAGAGTTCTTGGATTGGGAAACTTAATTCTTGATTATCGAGGAAAAAGGCTTGAATCTTGCTTTTGAGAGATGAGTTTGATGGAAACCCTAATCTTGTGGTTGAGAGTATAAGAGAGGGTTTTTGAGATGCATAACTAAAGAAAAATGAGAAAAATTATCACTCTTTAGGGTTATAAGTCGTGGAAGGTGAAAGAAATGACCAAAATACCATTGCAAAAATGTGCTTGAATTGCTGAAAAAATATACTTCATGCCATCCGTGACAGGCCGTCAGGTCCGTGATAGGTCATCAAAAAAGGGGTCCAAATTCTTGATTTTCTTCCCAGGGCTGATGATTTCATCATAAATGTCGTCAGAATGTGACGATGTCATCAAAAAGGTCATCAGAAACGTGGTAGCCCGTCAGAAATGTCGTCACCATTTTCTAGCTTGACATACTGGAATAAAATAGGCATAACTCTTTGCTCCGATATCAAATTTAGGCGAAATTGGTATTGTTGGAAATCTAATTCAATGATATTTCATTTGATATATAGTAAAACACCCGTTCGTCATATACAATGAGGTATGGTCAATTGAATTTGACCCATGTTTTGACGCTCACTAAAACTTGAACGATTGGAAATCTTTCAACTTGTACTTGAGTTAGGGGACCTCTATGATCTAAATTCATGCTCAAATAGATTCCCACACTACATTATTGATTAACACAATATATTTATATAGGATTTGAGGCTTTTGAAACATCCACTCATAGGAGTGATGGATTTTTATTCTAGTCCAAAATGTGGGGTATTACAGATTTAGACCGGTAAAAGTACACATAAGCACATCAATACTTATCCTCTACCTTCCAGGGCATCATCATATTATCATAGTATGTTTTGGCCTTGGGTATTAATGTAACATAACAATATCCTACGAAATCAGAGGGTATCATCATATAATGACAACATCATCCGGCTACACCTGGTATCGTCATATCATAACAATATCATTTAACCTCACCAGGTATCATTATATCATTACAGTATCATCCGGCCTTGACTAGTATCAACACATCATTATAATATCGCCTGACCTTTCCTTGTATCAACATATCATCATAATATCCACTGGCCTTATCGAGTATTAACACATCTTCATAACATCCTCCGACCTTGCGATATCAACATACCATTATAATATTCTTTGGCCTTGCCGTGTATCTACACATCATTAAAATATTATCTGTCCTTACTAGTTATCAACACATCATCATAACATCCTTCGGCCTTGTTGTGTATCAATATAACATCACAATACATAAATTTATATCATTAATAAAAAATAAGCCCGATGAGGTTTAAAGTAAATAACAATCCCCATGAGGGATAAAGTAAATTACAATCCCCATGAGGGTTAAAGTAAGGAAATATAAAGCAGAAGTGAGAAAAGCATACCTCTATAATCCACAATTCACCATCAATGTCACTTTATCAAATGATATATTTATATGTAACATGAATAATATAAATTAACATCGGGTCATTCCTCGTAACTGATATCTTTACCACCAACAACTTCCTCCATCCCATACCAAAGAGATGGGTATATAGATATGCATTAATAAGTGGCAAAAACATTAAAATAATTAATTTTATAATGACTTATCATGAGTCGAAGCATAATTTATAGAATATCATTACGTATAGTCAATAAGCATGCCTTCTAGCACCAGGAACATCATCGTTTCCAATATCAATAATAAGAAAGATTTTCGATATGAATATTATTAGCATAATTATTTAGCATGACCATCACTTGAGCAATATCATTGTTAATGTCCTAAATACCAGCCCAAACATTGTCTTAATCAAAGATATAATCTAGGACTCTTCATTAGATAATCCATAATCTAGTCACTTCGACCATGGCCATAACTATAAGCGATATTATGAACAATGACCCATTAGTATCATATTCAATTTCCTACACTTGGCCTAAAGATGATTTATCATTAGTATCAGCAATAGCTAAAGCAATACATAATCTATTGCTTTTTCATAACATGGTCATTAATATCATTTATAGCTTAGGCCATATTATAGTCAAGGGCTCTTTTAGTAGCACGTTCGTTAGCCTAAAAGATTATTTATCACTGTAGCATAATTAATAACTTGACATAAGATTTAGACAATAAAGCATAAAAAGGCATAATCACTTGCGCATCATTCTCAATGACACTCCACATAACCAACAAACACAAAAAATAAATTTTGTTGCCTCTAAAAGGAACTCTCTAGTAAATTACTAAACATGAGGGTTAAAGAGAACTAATCATATAATTTGCCTTATGGTGGGTAAACAAGCCTATATCTAAGTCCTTGAATGCATTATAAGTCAATTTCTACTCTAGACTAGGATACAATAGCTAAACCAACTCTTAGATGTACAAAAAGTCACCATAACCATGAGTCCTATGGTAGATATTCTACTTAAGCACCTATACTATGTCGAATAGAACCAAGGTAACCTTCACTAGTATTAGCAACTAAGACATACTTAAACTAAGTATGATCAACTAGATAATTTCACCTAATATTAAGTGTTATAAGGAATTCTCGTGCTACACATGAGTAATGAAGTCTATTCCACCTAAACATAAAGAAAACAAGTCATGCTTTTCAACTCTAAGACTCTCAAAGACTAAATGGTCCAACTAACCCAAGTCTTCAATTACATCAATCCAATACTTAATGATCCAATCTAACAACATATCACAATTCTATAAGCACATAGTTCAATCTAACATGGAATAAGCGTAGCCTTCCTCAAATCCAAAAATTTATAAAAAATCTACTAAACCTTTGTTTTTCCTTCTCGAGAAACTTGTTCAAGGTGCGAAGCTACCATACATAAAATCTACACATCATTATAAGAACATTGATACACATTATGAACCAATGAGCCTTGAGTCCTAAAATGAAACCAAAAACATCAATTGGGTCCCACGTATTGAAAACATGTTTCCAACAACAACCCAATATTCAAAAATCATTAGAGAGTCATAACCCTCAATATAATAGTTGAAAACCAGACTTATTTTTGCTACAATATTGTCCTTATGCTACATAGGTTTTTGTCAAATAATATAGAAATTCAAACATCGAATGTGAGGATTATAACTCAAATTAATTATTAATCAAAAAATATATGTCAATAAAGCTTGTAAGTTTAACCCCAGAATCAATTTAAGATTTGCACAATATTTTAGGGTTCAATGGTCGCACGTATGAGTGCAAAATGCCCAAAATTTTACCCAAGGGTCTCTATAATAGCCACTATATGCAATCGGGTTTAGTGACAACCATCCATGGATAGGGATCCCGCAAGGGTGATCGTGACCCCTCTTATGGCGATCGCCATTAGGTTATCATGATGCCTTATTGTACAATCGTATACCTCTTAGCACCAGAATCTTAGAAATTTTCAAGTTTTCTAATAACGCCTCGTGATTAATTTGTAATGAAATAGAAGTAAATGAACTATGTAACTATACTTATTTCAACATATAAAAAGTGATCGAGATGTTAGATTTTCCATCCGTGGTAGTTTTGACCAAATATGGATCCCACACCCAATCTTCCAAACTTTAAACTTTCGAACCAATAGGTCGAAATAAGATCGGGAGTGATGGGATGCAAACCAAAGGCCTACCAGGACTAAAATAGATATCATGGGGTTTTTGGCATTGTCAAAATTTGCATCTGAAATCATTTTACTAAAGTTTTTTACCAGTTGCCATTTTATATCTGCGTAGACTTCTAAATAGGGAATTGGCTCTAAAAAACAAACAACCTGCTCGATGAGAAAACTATCAATTCAAACATGTCATAAATGACTTTAGATAGATATAGAAATATTGTAACGACAAAAATAAGTAGGAACATAGAAAATGGGCTTAAGGGTCATTACAATATCTACTACTAGGAAGTTTTATCTCTAAAATTTAAAGATGAGGATATTATTAAGGTCTCAAATAGGAGATGATACTAGGACATCATCTCGCTCTCAATCTTCTAAGTGGCTTCCTTCATTAAGGGGTGTCTGTAATGCACCTTAACAACTCAAATTTCTTTGGGGTGCAATCGTTTGACATCACTAGCCAAAATGAGCATACGGTCCTCAACAAGGTTTAAACTCTAATCCAACTCACTAAGTCCAATCCAAGCACATGAGAAGGATCAGGCCTAAATCTCCGCAACATAAAGACATGGAAAACTAAATTTCCAGAGTCAAGAATAGAAGGTAAAGCTAACTTATAGGCTACCTCACAAACTAGACAGAGAATCTCAAAGGGTCTTACATATCTCAAACTAAGCTTATGTTCTGCTAGTTCCCATTAGTACTCTTTGGGATTTTCGAGCGGATAATACTCTTGCCCCAACACCTCAAGATGACATCTCTAATGTGGAGTTCCGCCGTTTATTCCATTTTCTTACTCAGCCGGTGACCTCTTTCTCTCATAAATTTGAGGTCACTAGAGTTGGTAAGTTTATGAGATTAAATCTCCCAACCTATATCATCTCTAAGGTTTTAGAGGATCCTCAAAGGGATCATAAGGAGAAGATACTTAGGTTGATTCATTCTATCGATTCTGAGGTTGTGGAATTTGCTGCATACCAGTTGAAAGATATAGTGGTATAATGACTGAGAGAGAAGTTTATAATTGATGATGTGGATCCAACTTTATGGGATGAGTTTTCGGGTGTATTTCTTTATTATTTAATTCCTCAGGATCTGAGGGAAGCTAAGGAAGAGGATTTTGTTAATCTGAAGCAGGGCGATATGAGTGTGATAAAGTATGCCCTGAAATTTTAGCAGTTGTCTCATTATGCTCTGGGGTTAGTGTCTTCTAAGAGGGAAAAGATGACAAAATCTTCTTCTGAGTTATCCCATGACTTTTTATTAGAGTGTAAGGCTGAAATATTTAACAATGACGTGGACATATCAAGAGTTGTTGACATGACCCAAACTGCGGCTTTTTTGTAACTGGCATTCCAAGTCTAACTAAGTCTAATGAATTCCAAACATATAACAAGATAGCATATTTTGTAATACCCCGCATGTTTCTAAGCTAGGAAGTGAATAAGTATTCCTACATATGAAATCTCCTATCCTATGATTCATACTTTAGTACATGACTTACAATGAATATCCTAGTGATAGGATAGCTTATGATGCATTAAGAATGTTCATATGAGTCACTTAAGGTAATACAAGCTAAGAGTTTTTGAATCCATCAAGTTTTAGTGTTCAATTTTTCAAGGGTCATCTTTGAAAGAGTATAACTTGATGTTAATTTGTCTGATTTAGACCCGCCAAATTGTAGAGTATTGAATTAGCTTTCGAACGATACCAATTTCACCGTAATCTAATACAAGGGCAAAAAGTTATGCCTATTTTCGTGAGAGACAGTAAACATAAGCGATTGGTTAGGCGCCGCCCAACCTAAGCATAGGCAATTGGTTAGGAGCCGCCCAACACAAGCATAGGTGATCACTTGGGCGCCACCTAAGTCAATTCCATGTGTCAAAAACACTCTGTCTTGAGTTATTTTGAAGGTAATTAAGTCTTTAAATACTCCTTACACGTCCCTAAACTTAAACCCTATGAAATATATAGCTTCTAAACATATTGCAACCTTATTTTCATCTCAAAGCTCATCATCCAAGAGAACTAAAGAGAAAAATAACTAGGGTTGCATAATTAAGCTTGAAGATCCAATTTTAAGGAAATTCCAATATCAATCATCAAGAATCTTCCTTCTAAGGTATGCGTAGAGTTCATCCACGGATTTCTTTCATTTGTGGAGTTCAAGAATCAATCTTTAAAATACAAAACCTTGGTTGATTGTGGTTATATGATCATACCCATGTTGATGCTTGTTTGTTTTGCTATATATTAGTATGTGTGAGTTGATTTATGGATCCCATTCATCCATAAATCTCAAAAAACCTATTTTTCATTATAAAGTATGATTTCTATATTATTGGGTATTGATGATCATGTTGTTGATATTGGGTGATTCCCAAGATGGAATCTTTATGTGTTTTTTTAAACTTCATGATATCATGTGAGTTGGAAACATGTAAATTTTTTTGTTCATGATGTATAATTTGATGATTTCACCTGTGCTTAAGATGTGCATGTAAGGTGTTTGATAAAATACCTAAGAAAATAGAAATCATGCAATATAGCTAAATTGTGACTAACTGAAGGATTCCCGATATGCCCTTATGTTCCAATGACTTCTATGTTGATAATGTGCCTTGTAAATGTTGTTGGAATACTTATGAATTATTCTTACGAGATAATGCTATGTTTACTTGAAAATCCTACTTATGAACAAGATGTATGATAACCATGCAATCCACATGAACTTACATGCTATTGGTATGTGTTGCCAATATGATTATGCAATGAACATGATATTAAGATTGTGCAAGTACTTCCATGTGATATGAAATCCTTTCCATGCAATACATTATTGATAACTATGCTTAGTATGAGATCCCTACTTATTATATTATAAATTATAGACTCTACTGTTATGATTAAGTCAGTCATGTGTGTCATTTTTATTCCATCGAGTCCTGGGGGTACTTGTACCAAAAAACTATAGCTGTGTGCCTAGATTCATGTCATGTTTAATGATATCCGAACTCAAGCTATTATTCCATAGACTTCAGTCAGTCATGTGACTCAGGAAAACCTCGTGATCTTATTCAGTTGTCAGATAGCAGTAACATTCTGCCAGTCAATGGAATTCAGTAAGATTAAGTCATGCACATTCAGTTATTCATGTCCAGTCCCTCCAGATGGGAGTAGAGGTTAGCACCGAGTAAACCCAAGGATGGGAACTCACCAACCGGTTTAGGGTGTGATTCTTAGTAGTCATCCTTGTGTTCCATAACTACATAGCTAGCGTAGGTTTAGATATCTTAACCCGTCAGATCAGGGATGATGAGGTGGCTTAACCCATTAGTTTAGGGTTCCCACCATTCTCATTGAGTACCCGCTAGATAAGGGTCACTCATAGGTTGTCCTTACCCGTGGCACGGTAGTGACACCCCTCAAGTCGGGGCAGAGATTAGACCCCAGTTGAGCCATAATGACATACATAGGACATGTCGGTGAAACACTACTTACCACAGTTTTAGTACCAGTCCCAGTAAAAGAACTCAGGGCATTCTTCAAATTTTAGTATATACAGGACTGTCAGATACAGTCGTCCATGTTATCAGTTTCAGTATCAGTCATGACAGTTATCAGTAAACCATGTATTAGCTTATAGGTTATCCTATCATTTATTCACGATCTCAGTTTTTATATATGTGTGTTTTCACTCCCACGTTCATATTAGTCAGTTAGTGTTGTTCATGCATGAAACCCTTTATGTTCAGCCTACCTTCTTCGTATACTCAGTACTCCAATTGTACTGACGTATTAGCACTATGGTGCTTTCTTTTCATGTTACACCATAGGTTCCAAGACATGAGCTCCAGCCCAGCAGTAGTGGTAGCATTCCAGTCACAGAGACACAGTGAGTCCTCATTGATTCGAGGACAATATGATTTCATTCATTTATTTATTTCTTTAATTCAGGTTTATGGAGTTAGTTGGAGACATGTTGCTTCAACTCCTTATTCAGATAGTTTAGAGGCTTTCAGATTTATGTTCAGATTGAGTTGTTTTGGGTATTTTAACCCATATAGTTTTATTCAGTTGGACCTTATGGCATTACAGTTCTATGTAATTCGCATTATTATATTATGATTTGCAGTATACAGGTACAAAAATTAGTCATGGGTTAGCTTGTGGTCCCTCGGGGTCATGAGCACCGTGTAGCATTCTGGTTCAGTGAATCGGAGTGTTAAAAACTTGGTATCAGAGCTTAAGGTTCAATAGAGTCCTAGGAAGTCTGAAAGCCGCATCTGGTAGAGTCTTGTACATGGGTGTGTACATGTCCCAGCTCCTCAGCCCAAAGATTCTTTGGCCGAACATGTTTCCCATGAGGAGTTTAGAGCTGCATTTACCACAATTTCTCATTCCAAGGTTGCACAGAATGAACGGCCACCAGTCTTTCCAGCTAATCGAATGGCCAATCCTAAAGCAGCTAGGGTTTGGGACTTTACCCTGATGAGGACCCTCAGGAGTTCATTGACCAAGTACAGAAGGTCATCGACATCATGGGTGTTACTTAAATTGAGTGTGCTGATTTAGCTGCCTGCCAGTTACAGGATATTGCTCATGATTGGTACAAACAGTGGAAGTCTGAGAGGTTAGATGATACAGAACCTATCGAGTGCGAAGAATTTATCATGGCCTTCTTAGACAGATTCTTTCCCCAAGAGCTGAGGAAAGCCAAAGTTCTTGAGTTCATAAACATTAGGCAGGGGAATATGATGGTTAGGGAGTATTCTCTTAGATTTACTCAACTAGCCAAGTATGCTCCTTATGTGGTTGAAGACAATAGAGCTAAGATGAGCAAGTTCGTGTCAGGGATCACCAATAGCGTGGTAAATGAGTGTAGGTATGCGATGTTGATCAGTGATATGACCTTAGAAAGACTCATGAACCATGCCCAGCAAATAGATGAGAAAAATTTTAAGACTAGGGAGAGGCAGAATAAGAGATCAAGGTCAGGTAATTTCAACTTTGCTAACCCCAAGTCCGATGGAGGAAATCGTTCACAGTTTTGCTCCAAGTCAGCCATTCCAGCTCCTTCTTCTTCCAGCGCTCTAGTGCCAAAGTTCAGAGACGGCAATAGAAACAAAGCACCAAGATCTTAATCTTAGGGAAGTGTTAGCATTGCCCGAACGAATCCCCTTTGTCAAACTTATGGTAAAAACCACAAGGGCGTTTGCAGAGCCGGTAGTGAAGTCTTTTTTGGTTGAAGCAAGCGAGGCCACAGGATTAGAGAGTGTCTGCAGTCAAGTCTTCAGGGTCAGAAAAATTATTCTATAGCCTAATCCAGTTGCCCGAACCATCAGGGTGCCATTTACAGTGCTACCAGTGGGCAACGCCCAAACAGAATCTATGTTATTCAATCCCGGCAGGATTAGGAAAATTCTCCTAATGTCGTTACTGGAACGTTACAGATTTTCCATGTTCATGTTTATGCTTTGCTAGACCCAAGTACATCTTTGTCTCTTGTTACTCCATACATAGCAGGCAATTTTGGAATCAGTCCTGAAGTCCTAGCAAAACCCTTCTCAGTCTCTACCCTATGGGGTAAAACCATCATAGCCCGATGGGTATGTCAACAGATTTAGTAGATATAGAGATGACTAATTTTGATGTCATTCTCGACATGTATTGGATTCATTACTGTTATGCCACAGTCGACTATAGAAACAAGATAGTTGAATTTTAGTTCCCGAATGAGCCCGTCCTAGAGTGGAAGGGTAGCATTTCCGCGTTAAGGGGTCAACTTGTTTCCTACCTTCAGGCAAGGAAAATAATTTCTAAGAGGTGTGTGTATCATCTCGTGCATGTTAAAGATTCCAGTTCAGAATCTCCCAGCCTTGAAATAGTCCCTATTGTTAATGAATACTCTGATGTCTTTCCCGAAGATATTCCAGGCATTCCTCTCAAAAGGTAAATAAACTTCGGCATAGAACTTCTTTCGGATACTCAACCTATTTCTATTCCGCCATATAGAATTGTACCAGCAGTACTCAAGGAACTGAAAGATCAGTTGAAGGATCTCTTATATAAGGGATTCATCAGTCCCAGTGTTTCCCCATGGTGTGCGCCAGTATTATTCGTACGTAAGAAAGACGGTTCTCTTAGGATGTGTATTGATTACCGTCAACTCAACAAGGTCACGATTAAGAACAGATTTCCTCTTCCCAGGATTAATGATCTATTCAACCAACTTTAGGGTGCCAGTTACTTATCCAAAATAGACCTCAGATCGGGCTATCATCAGCTTAGAGTTAGAGAATATGACATTTTGAAGACAGCTTTCCATACTCGGTATGGTCACTTTGAATTTTTAGTCATGTCATTTGGTCTTACCAATGCCCTTGCAACTTTTATGGATTTGATGAACCATGTGTTCAAGCAGAACTTGGACATGTTTGTCATAGTCTTTATAGATGATATTCTAGTTTATTCTCACACAGAGAGTGATCATGCAGTCCATCTTAGGATTGTTCTTCAGCAAGTGTGAATTTTGGCTAAGATCAGTAGTATTCCTTGTCCATATTGTTTTCGGTGATGGAATTAGAGCAGATCCTCAAAAAACCAAGGCAGTAAGAAACTGGCCCAGACCCATATCTCTATAAGTTATTAGGAGTTTATTGGGTTTGTCTAGCTTTTATAGAAGGTTTGTCGAGGGATTTTCTTCTATTGCATCTCCCATGTCCAGATTGACTCAGAAGAAGATTAAGTTTCAATGGTCAGATTCATGCAAGAAGAGCTTTCAAGATTTGAAGACTTGACTCACCTCCACTCTAGTTCTAACTATTCCAGATGGTTCAGATGGTTTTGTAGTCTATGTGACACATCCAGAGTGGGTTTAGGTTGTGTCCTCATGAAGCATGGTAAGGTCATAGCCTACGCCTCCAGACAGTTAAAGCCACATGAGAAGAATTATCCTACTCATGATCTTCTGTTAGCATTGGTAGTTTTTGCCCTGAATATTTGGAGGCATTATCTCTATGGAGTTCATGTAGATGTCAGCAGGTTAAGATAGAGCATCAAAACCCTAGTGGTTCCATGGAAGAATTCACCAGTCCTACTTTAAAGTGGGAAGAAGTTAGCATGGACTTCGTGATGGGTTTGCCTAGAACTCGTCATCAGCATGATTCAGTCTGGGTCATTATAGATAGAATGACCAAGTCAGCTCATTTCCTTCCTGTTTTTACTTCTTATTTCGCCGTGGATTATGCCAAACTCTATATCAGGGAGTTAGTCAGATTGCACAGTGTTCCACTATCTGTCATCTCAGACATAGATACCTAGTTTACTTCTCACTTTTGGAAAGCATTCTAAAAATGTCTCAGTACCCAAGTCTATCTCAGCACAATATTTCATCCTCAGAAAGATGGTCAAGCAGAGAGAACCATTCAGACTCTTGAAGATATGCTAAGGGCATATTCAATTGACTTCAACGGAAGTTGGGATGACCACTTGACTTTGATTGAGTTTGCATACAACAATAGCTATCATTCTAGTATTCAGATGGCTCTATTCGAAGCTCTTTATGGTAGGAGATGTAGATCTCTAATTGGTTGGTTCGAAGTTAGTGAGGCCTCAATTATAGGTCCTGACTTAGTATTCGACGAGTTAGAGAAAGTTCAGTTGATCATAGAGAGACTCTGTGCTGCTCAATGCCAACAGAATTCCTATGCATATGTTCATAGAAAGGATCTCGAGTTTGAGGTCAATGACAATATCTATCTTAAGATCTCTCCCATGAAGGGAGTGAAAAGGTTCGGCAAGAAAGAGAAACTCAGTCCTCGGTATCTCGGTCCCTTCAGAATTCTTTGTCGCTTTGGCAAGGTAGCTTATGAGTTTGAGTTGCCTTCAGATCTAGCCTCAGTCCATCCAGTCCTCCATGTCTCTTTGCTAAAGAAGTGCATAGGTGACCCTGCAGTTGTTGTCCCTATTCAGAGCATCGATATTTAGAAAAGCCTCTCTTATGAAGAGATTCCAGTCGAAATCTTAGATTTTCAGACTCGTAGATTGAGGAATAAAGAATTCCCTGTAGTCAAGGTTCTTTGGGAAAATCAGTCTCATGAGGGAGCTACTTGGGAAGCGAAAGTAGATATGCGTACCAAGTATCCTCACCTCTTCCCCACCAATTCAGATCAAACTCAAGGTAATAGTTCTCCTTAATCTTATTCAGTTTCACATTCATGTTTCCATTATAAGCTTAGTACCTATGAACCATTTCTTACTCAGTCATGCATTCATATGTCAGTTGTCCGTGCATCAGAAATGCACGAGTTTAGTATGTTTATCATGTCAGTCATGAGATCAAGTTTCAGTTCTTCATGATCAGTTCAGGTTTTATTGTCCTGTGTCCCTTCTCAATAAATTCTCATCTAGGACGAATGTTCCCAAAGGGGAGATATTGTAATACCTCGCATGTTTCTAAGTTAGGAAGTGAATAAGTATTCCTACGTATGAAATCTCCTATCCTATGATTCATACTTAAGTACATGACTTACAATGAATATCTTAGTGATAGGATAGCTTATGATGCATTAAGCATGTTCATATGAGTCACTTAAGGTAATACAAGCTAAGAGTTTTTGAATCCATCAAGTTTTAGAGTTATATTTTGCAAGGGTCATCTTTGAATGAGTATAACACGATGTTAATGTGGTATTTTGGCGGATTTAGACACACCAAATTGTAGAGAATTGAATTAGCTTTCCAATGATACAAATTTTTCCTTAATACAATACCCGACGAAAAGTTATACCCATTTTCATGAGAGAAAGTAAGCATAGGCAATTGGTTAGGTGCCGCCCAACCCAAGCATAGGCGATCACTTGGGAGCCACCTAAGTAAATTCCAGGTGTCAAAAACACTCTGTCTTGAGTTATTTTAAATGTAATTAAGACGTTAAATACTCCTTACACATCCCTAAATTTAACCCTATGAAATATATAGCTTCTAACATATTGAAACCCTATTTTCATCTCAAAGCTCATCATCCAAGAGTACTAAAGAGAAAAACAACTAGGGTTGCATAATTAAGCTTGAAGATCCAATTTCAAGGAAATTCCTCCATCAATCATCAAGAATTTTCCTTCTAAGGTATGCGTAGTATTCATCCATGGATTCTTTTCGTCTGTGGAGTTCAAGAATCAATCTTTAAAATACAAAAGCCTTGTTGATTGTGGTGATATGATCATACCCATGTTGATGCTTGTTTGCTTTGCTATGTAATAGTATGCGTGAGTTGATTTATGGATCCCTTTCATCCACAAATCTCAAAAAAACTATTTTTCATTATAAAGTATGATTTTTATATTGTTGGGTGTTGATAATCATGTTGTTGATATTGGATGATTCCCAAGATGGAATCTATATATGTTTTTTTTGAATTTCATGATATCATATGAGTTGGAAACATGTAAAGTTTGTTGTTCATGCTGTATAATTTGATGATTTCACCTATGCTTAAGATGTGCATGTAAGGTGTTTGATAAAATGCCTAAGAAACTAGAAATCATGCAATATAGCTAAATTCTGACTAAGTGAAGGATTTATGATATTCCCTTACGTTCCAATGACTTCTATGTTGATAATGTGCCTTGTAAATGTTGTTGGAATACTCATGAACTATTCTTATGAGATTATGCTAGGTTTACTTAAAAATCCTACTTATTAACAAGATATATGATAATCATGCAATCCACATGAACTTCCACGCTATTGGTATGTGATGCCAATATAATTATGCAATGAACATGATATTAAGATTGTGCAAGTACTTCCATGTGATATGAAATCCTTTCCATGCAATACATTGTTGATAAACATGCTTAGTATGAGATCCCTACTTATGATATTATAAATTATGGACTCTACTCTTATGATCAAGTTAGTCATGTGTGTTAGTTTCCTTCGATCGAGTCTTGGGAGTACTTGTACACGAAAACTATAGTTGTGAACCTAGATCCATTTCATGTTACAAGATATCCAAACTCAAGCTATGATTCCATAGACTTGAGTCAGTCATGGGACTCAAGAAAACCTCATGATCTTAATCAGTTGTAAGATATCAGTAACATTCCGCCAGTCAATGGAATTCAGTAAGATTAGGTCTTGCACAGTCAGTTATTCATGTCCAGTCCCTACAGATGGGAGTAGAGGTTAGCACCGAGTGAACCCAAGGATGGGAACTCACCCGCCATTTCAGGGTGTGATTCTTTGAAGTAATCCTTGTCTTCCAGAACTACGTAGCCAGCGTAGGTTGAGATATCTTAACCCATCAGATTAGGGTTGATAAGGTGGCTTAACCCATCAGTTTAGGGTTTCCACCGTTCTTATTGAGTACCCGCCAGATAATGGTCACTCACAGGCTATCCTTACCCATGGCATGGTACTGACACCCCTCCAGTTGGGGCAGAGATTGGACCCCAGCTTTGCCATAACGGCATACAGGGGGAATGTCGGTTAAACACTACTTCCCACAGTTTCAGTATCAGTCTCAGTAAAAGAACTCAGGGCGTTCTTCAGATTTTAGTATATACAGGACTGTCAGATACAGTCGTCCATGTTATCAGTTTTGTATCAGTCATGACAGTTATCAGTAAATCATGTATTAGCTTATAAGTCATGCTATCACGTTTTCACGGTCCCAGTTTTTTTATATATGTCTTTGCACTCCCACGTTCATATTAGTCAGTCAGTGTTGTTCATGCATAAAATCCTTTATGTTCAGCCTACCTTCCTCGTATACTTAGTACTCCAGTTGTACTGACATATTTGTGCTATGGTGCTTTCTTTTCATGTTCCACCATAGGTTCTGAGACACGAGCTCTAGCCTAGCAGTAGCGGTAGCATTCTAGTCGCAGAGACACAGTGAGTCCTCATTGATTCGAGGACAATATGATTTGATTCATTTATTTATTTCTTTAGTTCAATTTTACGGAGTTAGTTGGAGACATGTTCCTTCAACTCCTTATTTAGATAGTTTATCGGCTTTCAGATTTATGTTCAGATTTACGTTCAGATTGAGTTGTTTTGGGTATTTTCACCAACATGGTTTTATTCAGTTGAACCTTATGTCCTTACAGTTCTATGTATTCTGCATTATTATATTATGATTTGCAGTATACAGGTACAAATATCAGTCATGGGTTAGCTTGTGGTCCCTCGGGGTCATGAGCCCGTGTAGCATTCAAGTTCAGTGAATCGGGGTGTTACATATTTGTACCAATCCTGACTCTAGGATAAGTTCATAGCCATGGCTAACCCAAGAAAATCCAGCCATTAAATATGCAACCATTAACAATACTATAAACAAAACAATAACCAAGTATGAGTCCATAACATAAAAGGATGGAACAATCATAAATACAATCAAATGGTATGTGCCCCTATACCAACGTCAATTCTAAGGCTGACACCAATACTAAAATTGCCCATTCCAAGCAATAGTTGTTCCATAATACATCTATTAAAAAGAAAAATTGTATTCGATTAGAACATGTTCCCAGCCATAGCTAAAACCAATGTCTGTGTGTTAACCAAACTATCCATAGAAACAAAGCACACCACTTCAATCAAACAGTTCATCACTAGTCTAATCACTAAGTAAGAGGAGTAGAATGGTTGGTTCCTGCATTGTGTGGGGATACATCCACTGAAGACGGGTTAGTAGGTGAATTCTATCATGCACTGAGGACAACGATAAAACAATGCCAAACTTATAAACCACTTAAACCAACCATATGTATTCACAAATATGCATACATATATATAACCATGCCGGGAAAAGGAAACAAATTTAGCTTGCCTATAAAACTATTATCATAGTTAAGTGTAACTTAACCTTTCTAGAACCACCCATGGGTTATACAGGTCAAGTGTAACCCCCTGAACGGGCCACGATATGTATAGCCGCATGAGCTAGTGATACCATAAGAGTTGAGGATTCCCGAGTACCCTTCAATCTCCTGATACATATGTACAAGTGTAATTAAGGGATTCCCATACACAACGAAAGTAACATATATAGACTCCATAAACCATCCTCAGGTCGGCAAACATGAGTTTCCAATATTCATCCATTGGACTCACACCATCACGGCTAGCTATTATACCCCACCAGCAATTCCCCTGCAACAAATCCACCAATTTCATTTATTATTGACCAAGGCTATAAGTTATGGTATCATCATACCGACTAAAGCTTGCAAGCAATGTCCTTAGTAATCCTGTTTAAGCAGAAGGGATTCCCATGTACCCACAGATTACATCATCAAGTTTACATGGGGGAATCCCATGTAACCCACTAGTGGTCATTATTATGTTTTCCTGGGGGATTCCCATATACCCATAGGCAATTCAAATTCATACGAAACGTTAACAACGCTCCTCAAAACGACATTACAACCATCATACAGGGGACTAAGCTTCCCTTTTTTTTCAAACCATATTACTCTTTTCATGGGAGATACTTTTAGTAACAACCTATCACCAACGTCAAATTCCAAGTCCCTATACCTTAAATTTGAATAAGACTTTAGCGACTTATGGAAGCCTTAAGCCTACCTTGAATCACCTTCACTTTCTCCGTAGGCATGTAAAGTAAGTCCATCCCAAACATATCTACCTAGCAAAGATCGAACCACCCAATAAGACATCTACCACTCCTACCATACAACACCTCAAAAGTGGCCATCCCAATGCTAGAACAATAGTTATTATTATAAGTAAACTCTACAAGAGGTAGATGCTCAACAAAATTACTACCATAATGAATCACACATGCACAAAGCATATCTTCCAATGTTGAAATATTCATTTTTGATTGCCCATCTATCTGTGGATAAAAAGCAGTACTCAGAATAACCTTAATATCCAACCCCTTCGAATAAGATAGCCAAAAGTGAGATGAAAACTACATACAATGATCAGAGAGAGACAAAATAGGTACCCCATGCTGCTCCACAATCTCATGAAGTTGCAACCTCTTATAATCCTTAGCCAAAAATCTAGTCCTCACTGGTAAAAAGTGATCTAAATTTGCCCTCCTATCCATGATAACCTAAAGAAAATAAGATTGGTTTTGAGACCGAGGAAGACCAATAACAAAGTCCATATTGATCACCTCCCACATCCATTTTAACAATTCAATCTCCTGATACAAGCCTCCAGGCCTCATGTGCTCAACTTACACTTGTTGACACACTAAATACTTGGCCAAAAAATTAGTCACATCCTTCTTCATGCTATTCCACCAATACATCTCTTTGAGATCTTTATACATTTTCATCGCACAGGGATGAACAACATAGAATGATTCATGAGCCTCATTCAATATCATTTCACGCAAACAATTAACATCGGGAACGCATAACCTCCTCTGATACCATAAGGTACCATCACCACTGATCTCAAATTCCATTACCTTTGACCACCTATATCACCCTTAATTTTCATCAAAATAGGAACTAACATTTGCTTCTCCTTGATTTTTCCACAAAGAGATGACCGATCTACTTCCTATAGCAACAGACCACCATTCTCAGAGTCCAAAAAGCAAACTTCATGATTAGTTAAGCTATGAATATCCTTCAAAATATCCCGCTAAGAGCATCAGCAACATTATTTGACTTACCTGGATGGTACTAAAGACTAATGGCATAATCTGTTAGAAGCTTAAGCTAACTCTTCTTCCGGAGATTAAGGTTTTTCTGAGTAAACACATATTTCATACTCTTATTATCAGAAAAGATGTCTACAGGCACTCCATACAAATATTGCCACTAGATGTTTAACACAAACACCACAGCTACAAGCTCTAAATTATGAGTCAAATAATTATTCTCATGCACCTTCAACTACCTAGAAGCATAGGTAATCACCTTACCATGATGCTTCAAACACAACCAAGCAACACTCAGGATGCATCACAATAAACCATAAAACCCTCATGACCTTCATGGAAGGTAAATATTAGAGCCGAAGTTAGCTTATCCTTTAGCTTCTAAAACCAACCCTCATAAGCATCTAACTAAGATAACTTTACCTTCTTTTGAGTCAACTTACTCAATGGAGAAACTACAGTTAAAAAACATTCCATAAACCTCATATAATACCAAGCCAAACCCAAGAATCCTCAAATATCGGTTGGAATCATGGGTTTAGGCTACTTATTAACCACCACCATCTTTTGTTGATCAACCATATTCCCCTTACTAGATATGATATGACCTAGAAAAGTGATAGTATTTAACCAAAATTCATATTTTGAAAATTTTGCATGTAACTGTTGTTTTTTCAAGATTTGTAACACTACACGGGGTTGATTGGCATGATATACCTAACTCTTAGAGTACATCAGTATGTCATCAATGAACACAATAACAAAAAGATCAAGATTCTGATAAAAGACCATATTCATCAAATCCATGAATATTGCTAGGGAATTAGCCAAACTAAAGGACATAACCAAGAACTCAAAGTGCCCATACCGGCTACAAAAAGCTATCTTAGGGATATTCACATCCCTAATCATAAGTTGATCATACCCAGACCAAAGATCTATCTTTTAAAAGAATATTGCACCTTGCAACTGATCAAAAAAGTCATCTACCCTCAAAAGCGAATACTTGTTCTTAACCATCACCTTATTCAGCATCTGATAGTCAATATATATCCGAATGTAACCATTCTTCTTACACATGAATAACACTAGTTAACTCTATAGGGAGACACTAGGACTGATAAAATCCTTATTAAAAATGATCCTTAAGTTGCTCCTTTAGTTCACTCAACCCAGTCGAAGCAATTATATAAGAAAGAGTAGATATTGGGTAAGTGTCCGAAACCAAATCAATTCCAAACTTAATCTCCCTATACAGAGAAACACCAGGAAGATCATCTGGAAAAACTTCAGGAAACTTATTGACCACAAAAACAAAAAACAAAAAAGGACCCTCTGAGTTAGAATCTTTAAGTCGTACTAAATGATAGAGACACCCTTTAGATATTAACCTCTAAACTCTAAGATATGACATAAACTTCTCCTTATGAGATATAGAACCTCCCTCTCACTTGATAATTAGTTCACCAGGTAACTTAAAGACAACCTTATGGGCCTGAAAATCTAAGGACACATAGCATAAGTATAACTAATCCATCCCTAAAATGACATATAAATCAACCATATCTAATTCAAATAAATCCAATGAAGTCTCCTTTCTACCAGTAGATACCACATCCTCTATAGAATCATTTAGTAACTAAAGAGTCACCTACCAGGTTGAAATAGAAGAAGGATTCGGAATAACCTTGAGATCAAAACCAAAATACACAGCCACAAGTAGGGTCACACAAGAGAGAGTGTACCTTAGATAAAGTAAACAACACACGTCACGTGAAAAGAATTGCAATATACAAGTCATGACATCAGGCGATGCCTTAGATTCCTATCATGATCCAAGAGCATATAACTTATTCCAGCATGTGTCGGTACCATAAGAAGCACCCCTAGGTGTATGAGACAATGAATAGTCAAATCAAACCTTGTTCGCTCCTCAAACAACCTTACCAACTAAATAATTTCTACACGTATGGATTGGTTGACCATACTTGAAGAACCAACCCCTCCTTCATCACTGAAGCCCTGATGTAACTGACTACATAAACTATAAGGAGGACATAATGAGTCCGATTAAGTGCCACTATCTTGATATTGGGCACCTTCTCCCTAATGTTGTTGTGACCCTACTGATAAGTATTGCCTGACTACTTTGGATAGAGAGCACTAGTTGTATAGAGAGAACCAAAACTCCCACACTTCTTCTTTAGCCACTTACCACCATCTCAACCACTTTGGTGTTGTCCACCCTACTTAGAGAACCTAAACTTCTTGCCCTACCTTTCCCATACCTTAACCTATTTCTCTTTTTCCTTCTCTAACTGTTGCATATGAATAATCAATCTAGAAATATCCATGTCCTTGATCAGTAATGTACTTTTGCTTTTAAAGATCAACTCATAAGACAGTCTTGAGCAAACTTTCTCATCCAGGATGTAATATCCGACGCTAATTCTATATCATACCTAGAAAACTGAGTTTCCATGACACTGAATATCTTTTCCATCATATCTAGAAAACTCTGAGGATCCTTTTTTACCTTATCACCAGTATAAGTTGGAGGATCCAACCTCATAAATTGGCCCACCTTAGTAGCCTCAGAAGATAAAATACGCAATGCACCAGGCTTATCCTAAGAAGCTACTTACTAGGCAGTCATAATAATCAACTAACAAACCTATACATTCATCATGTCTTCCTAAGAAGGACTAGAAAGAACTGGTGGAACTCATAAAAAATTAAGGACTGGACCCCTAGACCGAGTATGGATCCCCTGAGTGTAATGTGTCCCACCAACATTGTCCCCAGTTTGGACCGATGAATTTTAATGAACTTTAGATCATCAAGGCATGGTCTGAAAGAAAAGAAAATGAAAGTCATAACAATCCAAGACCTTAAACTCCAAGCTTGAAAGTAGAACAAATAGAAGAGAAACATTCCTAAATTCCGTATAGCCTCTCTCTTATGAATGTGGCATGCTACACACCCTTAAAAGAGACTCTATTCTATAAGGCTGTATGGACTCTCAATTGAATAAGAACCAATGCTCTAATACCAACTTGACATGACCCAAACCAAGTTCTTGTCCAAATGGTCATCCCAATTCAAACTAGGACTGAGGACCACCCCCATTACCCAACCCAACCGCCAAAACCATACCCTGATACAAATTAACTCCTAACATAATACACGATATCATATTTGTACCAATCCAAGCTCTAGGATATGTCCATAATCGTGAACAATTCAAGTTAGTCCAACCATCTATAACAACCCTATAACCATACACAAACAAAAATAATAATAAAGTGCGTGTCTATAACATAAAAGGATGGAAACATCATAAATTCAATCAAACAACATCAAGACAAATACCAATACCAATACTAAGGATTACACTAATACCTACACTACCCATTCCAACCAATAGTAGTTCCACAATGCCTCTATCAAGAAGAAAAATACTATTTGGTTGGTACATGTCCCCTACCATAGCTAAAACCAATATCCATGTGATAACCATTGTATTTAAAGTAATCCATGATATGAAATGGTGCATTTCAGAGTAAGAAAGGTCACCACTTTACTCTAACGATTAATCTTGAGTCCGATCACTAAGTAGGAGGAATAAAAAGGTTGGTTTCTATATTATGTGGGGATATATCTTCCTAAAAATAGGTTAGAAGGTTAATGCTAGTATGTACTCAGGATAAGGATAAACTAATCTCAACCTTTAAAACCACGTAAACCAACTATATGCATTTATAACCATACATACACATCTATAACCATGTTGGGAAAGTGAACTGGGTTTAGCATGCCTTTAAAATAATTAACCTTGGTATGTGTAGCTAATTATCCTAGAAACACCCAAGCGATATATGGTTCTAGTGTAACTCCTTGAACGAGCCTTGATGCATGTATCCAAAAAAATCAGAGATACCATAAGAGTATGATATTCTTGAGTACCCTTTGCCCTTCATTATACATATGTACATGTGTACTTAGGGGATTCATGTGTACCCTGTAAGTATCATATATGGATTCCATGACCAATCCTCATATCATTAAATATGTGTTTCCAGTGTCCTTCCATTGGACTCACTCCATCACAGTTAGCTATCACACCTCATTATTATTGCCTAATTAAAGCCATTACAACATAATCAATCCATAAATTCTATTTATTATTAACTAAGGATAAAAGTAGTGATATTTTCATACTGACTGTAGCTTGTAAGAAATGTCTAGCCATCCCTTTTAAGAAGAAGGGATTCCCATATACCTATAAATTATTTTATAAAGTTGACTTGAAGGAATATCATGTACCCCATAAGTGATTACTATTATATTTTCTTGGGGGATTCCCTTGTACCCTATAATACTTTCAATTAGACAACCCATAATCACTAAATCCTTACCATTTAACCATTCTAAACCATTCAACTACTTTATACCACTTAGGGTTCTATTACCATGTTATACTATGCAATAGTTCAATGAAAGTCCAACATTTAACCAAAAATATTCACAAAGGAATTTTATCAAACATGTTATGGGAATAGTATATTCAAACACAAAACCATGTACCAATTTACAATTTGCATACAACCAAAGTTGAAACCGCCATAATAATCAGAAAACCCTAGGTAAAATAAATAGGAAAACCATAACCAACTATTTTGACCAAAACCCCCAATATATGTTTAAAAACCCAAAACCATTCAACATATATGTTATTAAAACATTTCATAAAATATGCCTTTAACTGGACTAAAAATGAGGGAGGAGTAACATGTCTTAGATTACAACAATGAAAGAAAAAAATTACCCTTGTAAGCTACAAATTGATCCTATTGATAAAACCTTAGCCTTTCTTAACCTAAGAGCCTTCGAAATAATTTGAGAGAGTTTCTAAGCGTTAAAGATTAGAATATAAGAGTAAATAATATCAAAAGAGTGATATAAGTCATGTCTTCTTAAGTGGTTGAGAGAGGAAATATCCAGATTACCTTTAAGATAAATTGTTTATAATTCTCGTAGGAGGGTACTACTCCACCATACCACCCGTACCCTATCATATGAGTGGTAACCATCACATCATACCATAGGTAACCCTTGGACTCCCAAAATAGAACAACATACAACAACTAAGCCGCAATCATGCCCAAGCATACAACAAGTTAACCCATTCCTTTGGTAGAATGAAGAGGGGTTGACACTGTCTAACATATAAGTTGAACTATACCACTAGTACACTAGCTCACGAATCATTGTGAGCCAATCATACTCAAGTCCAATTTAAGTTACTAATTTTTAGATTAAGTGAAGGAAAACCCAAATATTGTACCCTTCACTAACCGTATAATTCATACCCACCTTGTCGTACCAATTCCTGAAACTCAACCACCCAATACATCCCTTCATTGGACAATATACGATTGGGTGACCTGGCTCATACCCTTACCATACAACTAGTATAGTGAGTCAGATAATGCCCAAAAAGTCAAAAACACAGGAAATTTCTAAGGACCAAACCCTAGAGTATTTCACTTTGGGTTTATATGCATAAAGTGGAGAATGAATAAAAGACAAGCAAGGATTGTGGAACAAAAAGTTATTAAGTTTAGGTATTATGATCAGGGTGCAATAAGTAGAATAGTAAAAAAGATGCTAGGTAGTAGAGATAGAAGAAGACTTAGGAAAATTATGGTTCATATTCTTCGGCTAGTTCCCCTTATCCTAAGCCTTCTGGTAATTGTATCTTTTAGGTTAATAGTATTTTAAAGCCAAAGGATGTCTAATCTCAAGCTAGTGGAGATCAGTCAGCCCCATCATATCTTTCTTATTAATTTTATAGATATCTTTATTATGGTATGTATGATAAGGAGAGCAATTGGTGCAATAATTATGGTTAGCCTAGACATATGCAATGACATTATCTAGAAGTTAAAGTTTACATGAGAGCTAACAATATCCTAGTTTCAACTTCTTTAACTCCTGCATAAAAGGGCACTACTTGTGGTACTGACACTGGCCGAAATTATCTCTATAGAATTGTTACTTGCCCAAAATTTGAGGAATCTCTAGATTAAGTAAATGGTATGTTGAAACTCTTCTCTTGTGATATTTATTATTTCTTGACTCGGGGTCTATCCTATCTGATGTGTCCTATTATATGGATGTGCATTTTGGTTTTGATCCTAAAAGCATTTTAAGCCCCATTTCATCTTTACCCAAATTTGTGATTGTATTGTCACTAGAAATATATATAGGGGTTATGTGGTGTTTATCTTCCAAAGGGAGATTTTGATGGATATAATATAGTAGGATCTGGTAAATTATGATATGATGGTGGGCATGGTTAGGCTTTATTCGTGCTATGCATATCTGTATTGTACGATTCAAAAGGTTAGTTTGCACATTTCTAATAAGTCGGTACTAGAATGGGAGGGTATTTTCACAGTGCCTAAAGGGAGATTCATCTCCTATATTAGATTTTAGAAATTTATTTCAAAGGGATGTCTATATCATCTAGTTCATGATAAATATTCTGACTCTAAAAGTACTTTATTTTAATTTTTCCCTATGGTAAGTGAGTTTACTAAAGTGTTTCTCGATGATCTTCCAGGAATTCCTCCCAATAGGAAAATAGATTTTAGGATTGATCTTCTATTGGATACTCATCTTATTTCTATTCCTCCTTATAAATTGCTCTACTTGAATTATAGAAGATAAAGGAGAAATTAAATGATCTTCTTGATAAGGCTTTTATCTATCCTAGTGTTTCTTCGTGAGCTAATCCTATTCTTTTTGTGTGAAAGAAAGATGGGTCTCTACAGAGGTGTATAGAGTACCGTCTATTGAACAAGGTGACAGTGAAGAATAAGTATCCTCTTCCTCGAATTGATGATCTTTTCAATTGGCTTCAGAGTATTAAATGATTCTCTAAAAATGATCTATTTTCAGGTTATCATAAGAAGAAGATTAAGGAGGTTAATATCCCTAAGACTACTTTCCAAAACCGGTATAGTCACTATAAGTTTTCGGTTCTGTCATTTGGGTTTATGAATGATCTAACTATGTTTATGGATCTTATGAACGTAATTTTTCATAGTTTTTAGATTTATTTGTTATATTTTTCATAGATGACATCTTGGTGTATTTTAAGAATTAGGCAAATCAAGCCAATCACCTCAAAATTATATTAAAGACCCTTAATGATATGAAGTTGTATGCTAAATTTTCTAAGTGTGAGTTTTTTTTAAGTCTTAGAATTTTCTTTTATTTTATTTCTATTGAGGGGATCAAAGTGGATCCACAGAAATTTAAGGCAGTTAAGAAATGTCCTAAACCCACAACTTCGACAAACATTCAAAGCTTTTTGTGCTTAGATGGGTATTAGAGAATGTTTGTATATTGTTTAACCTCTGTTGCTACTTCGTTGAAAAGATTGACTCAATGAGGGTTAAGTTTTTTTAGTCCAATTATTGTACAATTAAGTTTGAGAATTTGAAGAATAGGTTGACTTCTGTGCCAGTTTTTACCCTACTCGAGGGTACTGATGGTTTTGTTATATTTTGTGATATGTCTCGTGTAGTACTATGCTATGTGTTAATGCACCATGATAAGGTTTTGGCTGATGCTTCTAGGAAACTTAAGGTACATGAAAGGAACTATCCAACTCTTGATCTAACGTTGCGGCTGTGGTATTTGCTTTAAATATTTGGCACCATTATCAATATAGGGTGCTTATGACATCTATTAAGATCATAAGAGCTTACAATATGTGTTCACGCAGAAAAAATAGAACCTCAGGTAGAAGCGATGGCTTGAGTTTCTAAAGGATTACGATATTAGACTTTACTACTATCCAGGTAAAGCTAATATTATTTTTGATGCTATCAGCAAGTTATGTATGGGGAGATTGTATCCTATTGATGAGGATAAAAGATTATTAGTCAAGGACATTCATAGGTTGGCTAACTTGGGAGTTCGTCTTATGGACTCTGAGGATAGAAGGGTTATTATTTAAAAAGTCATCAAATCATCTCTTGGTGTAGAGGTGAAGGAGAAATAGGCATTGGGTCTCGTATTTATGAGGATTAAGTATGGTGGAGATGGTATCTTGAGTTACCAAGGTAAGTTGTGTGTTCCTAATGTTTAGGGGCTATAATATAGTATTTTGACTACGGATCATGAGTCTCGATACACCATTCATCCAGGTTCTACTATGATGTACCATGACTTGAAGAAGATCTATTGGTGGAGTAGTTTAATAAGAGATATGGCTAAGTTTGTGTGTAAGTTTATAGTCTGTTAGCAAGTTATGGTTGAGCACTTAAGTCCTGGTGGCATATCCTAAGATTTGTTGTTTCTTATGAAAAAGTTGGAGATAGTCAATATGTATTTCATTGTAAGTCTTCTATGGTCTCGGTATTAGTATGATTTAATTTGGGTAATTATGGATAGGATGACAAAGTCTGATCTCTTCCTGCCTCGGAGGACTAGCTACTGAATAGAGGAATATGCAAAGATTTTCATTTAGGTGATTGTGAAGTTTCATTGTGTGCCAATTTCCATTATTTTAGACTGAGATATGTAGTCTTCATCACACTTTTGATGATCATTTGAGAAATTTTTAGGTACACAGGTGAACCTTAGCACCACTTTTCACCCTCAAATAGATGGATAAGAAGAGCGTACTATTCAGAACATAGAGGATATTCAAAGGCCCTATTTGATTAATTTTTAGGGAAGTTGGGTTTATCATTTTCCTCTTCTTTTATTTGCATGTAACAATAGTCATTATTCAAGCATTCAGATGGCTTATTTTGAGGCTTTTTATGGTAACAGGTGTAGGTTTCGTATAAGATAGTTTGAGGTTTATGAGACTAGGATTTTTGGTCCTGACTTAGTTCACCAATCCCTAGAGAAGGTAAAGGTGGTTAGAGAAAGACTTATGAAAGCTCAGAGTCATTAAAAGTGTTATGTGGATGTGAGCAACAAGATTTGGAGTTTGAAATGAATGATTGGGTGTTCTTGAAGGTATCTCTGATGAAATAACTCAATCCTTATTATGTTTATCCATATTGGATTTTAAATTGAGTTGGAAATATTGCCTGTGAGTTGGAGTTGCCTGCAAGGTCGTGTTCGATTCATCCGGTTTTCTATGTGTCAATATTGAAAATATGTATGGGAAATCCTTCCTTGAAAGTGTCTATTGAGGATGTTGGTATTACAGATTCTTTGTCTTTCCAGGAAGTACTGATTGAGAAATTGGATAGGCAAGTTCGTAGATTTATTAACAAGGATGAAAATTCGGTGAAGGTCCTTTAGAGTAACCAAAAGGTAAAAGAGGCTACATGGGAAGCTGAGCAAGATATGAAGGCTAAATACCAGTTCTTATACCCACGATTGGATGAAAGAGCTTAAGGTATGAGTTTCATTTTCCTTTTGTCATTTTTTTGAGTTTTTTATTGGATTTTGGTGCGTTCTTGCTACTCTCATGCTAAAAGTGTCCTAACTCATCATTCGGGGTAAATGGACCTAAGTGGGAGATAATATAACACCCTCAAAATTTTGCATCATTTTATTTTTGACCTTTCTATTTTTGAAATATCAGTTTTTCACTCGAATATTTTTTAGGGATGTTATAATTGTAACTTGGGAAATTTTTGAAATTTTCAGAAAGGGTTTCGGGACATTTTGGGACCTTGAGTCAACTGGGGTCTATGATATCAATGTGCCATGGAGGTTAACTTCCACAATCTTGACATGTAAATGACGCTACCCTTCGTGATATTGGTGGGTCATTGAGGATAGTCTCCATGATATTGGCATACAAACCAAGGCCTAACTTTCGTGCAGTTTTTAATTTTCTCACTTGGGGTGAGGGGAATTTGGGTCTTATCACCCTTGTACAACCCTTAAACATAAAATAAGCTTATATTCTTCAGTTTTCAAAGATTAAATTACTTGTTTTAACTCTCAAAATCAAAACCCAAGAAACACTCATGGGTTTCATAGAGAATTAATCATCCGTGTTCCAAGATTAAAATTGATTACAAATTATTATGTGTTTCAATTATTTATCTCTTCCCTATATTAATTTTATTCAAAAGCACATATTTAATTGTTATCCATGTTATTTAATTGCCAGTTTTGTATATGGATTGAGGGGTTTGTAATGATTATTACATAAATTGAATCCCCATGGTTATGAATTGATCATTTGTGTTTTATTTTCTTTCTTTTGTAACAAATAAATGCATGGGTGTACGAATTGGAATGGAGATAATGGTTTTCACCAAATATATGGTTCAATCATTTGGAATGGACTTAACTCAAACCAACTTATGAAATTGGTTTGAAACATAGAAATATACACAAATTATTTTACTTTAAAAATCTTATATTTCATAAAACGTTAATGGAACATAAATGATTTTTGAAACACCTCTGAAGCCATGGATTGATTTTAAATTGGAACATGAAAGCCAAATGAGGGTTATAGATTTCCCATACTTACATGGATGAATGAAGGTCATGGATTCCTTAATCTTATACTTATTGTCTTGTAAGCCTAATTGGTATGATAATGCCAAGTTGTTAATACCCTGATAAATGACTCCTTGGTTTATTAGAAGGGTTTATGTGCAAGATTTTTAATTAGTCTTAAAGTGGGTTTTGTATCTCGCCTTGGAAGGTGGAGGTCGCAGGAGGACTGATGCTGGAAAATATATTTGCTGGCACTGGGGTCTTTATGACCGTGTACATAGCTTACACTTGATATATGTATATCATGAATTGGAGTGGGATGGTGGATTCCCTGGCCCTTCCTTGGACTTTTCTAGTTCATGCGACTGACATGCACTAGGGCCCTTAAGGTAAAAGGAGTTGTACCCATATAGCCTGTGGGTATTTTTAGAATGGTTAGAGCTACACTATCCAGGTTAATGATTTTCAAAATATCATTTGTAACTTTGTTTACTATCTCAATATCTTATATATATGTGTGTGTGTGTGCATGTGTATAAATGTGTGCATTGTGGTTTTGACTAATTTTTAGACATGGAATTATATGATCATATCCCATTAGTTACATGCTAGTACTCACCGCGCTAACCTTCCAAGGACAGTACATTGTTTCATAATGTAGAATTCGAAGACACTTCTTTTTACCCTTGTGATGTATTAGGTAGATTAGCACGTGCATCAAGTAGTTGTGAAATAGTGAGAATCCATCCATCAGAAAGGCTTATAGGACTCAAGGAGGTTCTCCTTCCACATACATATTGGTGAGAGCTAAGAGGTCCATTGTTGTGTGGTTTGAGGTGAGTATCAACTTAAGGCAATTATCAATGTTAAATATTCTTGGGTTGGGTAAGTCGCGACGATGCTTTTTGATTCTCCAAATAGCTCACATGACCATAGTGAAGCCCGAGGGAATCCTAAAGGGTATGCTCATAAGGATAGGTCAGTTTATTTCTCTAACTGACTTTTTTGTATTAGATTATGATGTAGAGAACAGGGTGCCAATCAACTTGGAACGTCCTTGCTTAGCACTGGTAAGAGCACTAGTAGATATGAGTGATGGAACTCTCATATTGAGACTGGATGATGAAGAGTTGGTTCTTAAAGTTTATACGCTACTCAATCCACCTTCCCACTATAAAGACTTATATATGATTATGGTGATGGAAGTGGATGAGCTTGGGGCAGATTAAGACTATTGAAGACCTCTTTGGTCTATCTCATTTAGTTTCCTAAGCCACCACCTAATCCTGAAGGGACGATGATTGATGAGTCTGAAAAGTCTAATATTGAGAATAATGTTTACATTAAGAGTTCACACTCATGTGGTAAGAAATAAGTAAGAAGATAACCTCTAAGTAGTAGGAAGAAGATAAAGGAATTTGGCTTAAGAGTGATGTTGGGTTGTGGTGCAATACTAAATCAGGCACAACTCGGGAAGCAACACAAGTTAATGTAACCTTATTTTCAGTATTTTTGTCTTAATTCACATAGTTTTTATTTTTCTTGAGCCACATGTTGATGGAATGTCTGATTATCAGAAATAAGCTCAGATGCTTGGCAAAGACAAAGTATGGGGTCCCCAAATCCTCTTGATGTTAAAAAATGTTACTAGCTAGGCCTAGAGACCTCAAAAGTATTTCTATCTCTACTTTTAAAATCAAATTAGGGTATAAACTAAATTTTTAAGAATGGGGTGGTGAAATTCTCATGTTTTTGTTGAAGTAATGTTGTAGGATCTTAATTTCTATTTTTTTCTAGTTTTTTCCTAAATTTGAAAAAATTACCAAAAGACTTTTACTTTTTAGTTTTTAGTCTAGTTGCGTTAGTTCAATATATGTACATTTTACCCACCCCGTGGTTGTTATTTTTGGTTATTCTCCACGGGGGCGCACTTTGAATCCAGTATCCTTTATCATTTTAGGGGTAAAATTTTAAATTTTTGTGTTAGATTAGTGAAATATTCTTACTGGTGCTCTGTATGATTGCATGGTGTAAGTTGTTTTAGTTCTAAGAGCATGTTGTTTGAGTTGAATTACTACTTTTGAGACGCCTAGGCTCTTGTTTATAACTCTTGTAAGTTGATGGCTTAATGTTGAATACTTGTGATTACTTGGTTTAAAGTCTATGATAATCTTATTTAACTTGAGAAAGTGCCATGTGTGTGTGAGTTTTATTTGTATATTCCTTGTTGGATGTGATGTCTAGAACTTTCTTGGTCTGTGTCCAAGAAAAATAAAGTGTGTGGGTTTCAGAGATGATACAGGCACTTCTTTGATATCCATGTTTGATACCTGTATTTTATCTATGCTTGTATATTAACCTAATTAGACCTGTTGAGCCTTATCTTATTTCATTAGTAGCCTCATATATAGCTTGTATCCCCTTATTTGACAGACTTTAAATTGATCTAAAGCTCTTAAGCGTGTTCGCTGAAATTTACCGAAGTAAATGAGTAAGAAAATAAGTAGGAAAAAGGTGAAGGTGAAGCCCCCAAAAAGTCTCTATTGTTGCTATAAAATTTATATATGTTATGGTTGGGAGTTGTGTGCTGAAAAGAAAGAAAAAATTGTTCTAATATTTTATGTTGAGTTGATGAAGAATAGTCCCTCCATAATAATTGTGAATTAGCTTAATGATATGTGAAAAAAAATGTGTGTTTATAGAAGTGGTGAAATGTGGTTGTCTAGACATTAATCTTTAATGTTAATGTGATGTATTAAAGTGCTTAGGGAGAGAGTAGTTATTATTATCAAAATAGTTCCTACCCATCCCGTAACAAACATTAGAACTCTTAAATACCTATTTACTCCTATGTAATAACCTTATATTACTAGTGGAGTACTAAACTAAAGGAAAGCTTATGGTTCATCTTCTATAACTTGTGAATTCATTGTGAGAGTCAGCATAATTTGATTTTATACCTATTTTTATGATAATTGCATATATTCGTGTGAATATGGGTAACTCTATTTGGGTGAGGACACACGTTTTATTATATTTGGGTGATTTGTATATTTTCTGTGATTGAATAATATGCATGAGAGAGTCAATTCTTAAGGTTTAGATATTTTGAAGCTATATTCTTTAGTTCTCAATTTTATAAGACATGTTGGGGGTTGAATCTTGCTATCTGTGTAATTATTATTATGATAGCTTGAGTGTCTTTCTTGTAGTAATATTCTTGGAGTCTTTCCATTTTTATGATTCTTAGAGTGAAGAGTGTTCGAGGACAAACATGGCTTCAAGTGTGGGGTAGTGATCTTAGGTGGATTAATGCATCTAAGTGTCCTTATATATGTTTGGTTGGCTTAATATGGAGGATTTCTCTTGGGATTAAGAAGTTAATTCTTGTATAAATGAGAATCTAAGTTTTAAGATGTTTATTTTTAGTGTCTAAGTTGTGTTCATAATGATTTTTAACTCAAAACACTAAGTAAAAGTTCAAACACGAAAACTAGTACACTTAGCTTGAGCTATGCTGTTTTCTAGTTCATCGTGTTAGATTTTTTTGTTTTGAACTCTAAATTTTGGTGTTTGATTTTATAGAAGGCTTTGGTAGGTTATCAAGATTATAAATGGGTGAATCATAAGCTGAAAATCATGAGTAAATATCATCACAAAGCTTGGAATGAAGGGACAAACGCATGGAGTGGAATGGGACAACATCTGGAATTTCTAGGTTCATTGGCGTGCCATACTGCATAGATGACGCGTTATAGGTGTGGAACACAATTTTTTGAGTATTGAAATGTCAATTCAAGTGTGCCTATGTGATAGAAACGTGCCACAGACCATAGGCCACACGATAAGAGTGTGGCACGGTGCAATGTTAAGAACGGGCAGCTTTGTTCGACTATAAATTGGACACTTAAACTCTTATGTAACCTTATTGGATCATCTTAGGTCATGGAGAAACATTGGAGAAATCTGTCAATAGGTTTTTACTCTTTTTCTTTAGTATTTTCTTTGATTGTATCATGGATTATACTCTTGCGATTCTTGTTACATCCATGAGTAGCTAAATGCCATTTTCTAGGGTTAAGGCCAAGAACATAATTACTATTGTTATGATTTGATTTGGTTTGGCATGTTCATCATTTTTGGTTGTTTATTTATCATTATTATCACTATTCTACAGGTTCGCGGCCCTTTGAATAAATACATAACTCTATTATGAACCCAAAAAGATTAATAATAGGGTAGAATGTTTGATGAATAAAATAGGATCGTAATCTCTACTGGATGAAGTTATGATTCACAATAAGGATAGGAATATAATTAAGTGTCCTATTTGGTTCAATTACAGTGTAGAATATGAGAGGAGTTAACTTAGTTCTCTCACCCCCACTCAATGATAAAGTTGTGGGGCTAAGTTAGATAGTTGATTATAGGTTTGGAAGACCATAGTCTTAGTATCGACCCAGTGAACCAACAACCAAGATAATTAACCTAAACAATGAAGTTCTATACATAGTATGATTTTTCATAGAGCTGTAATCCTAGGATTTTCCCCATTGATTGTCCAAGAACTTCACTTTACCACATTATTTTAGTTTATGTTATGTTATAATTTCCAAATATCATGTGGCTACATTTGCACATGGTTAATCTTAAAAGTGAACTCAAATTGGATAATTTCTTAACACTAGTCCCTGTGGGATTGATACTTGGATTTATTAAGGCCATTTTACTATTTGTTAGACCGCGTACACTTGAATTTACGCTTGGGTTTAACACTAGACAAATGTTAGAGTCTATGGAGTTAACATGTATGCTCACTCCACTTAAGCTAGAATGTTTTATGCTAGTGATCTTACTATCCTCGTCTCTATAAGGTCCATATATTAGGCTCTTGACACTACCCAGATAAGGAATCAACTTATCATCAAGGAACATAGTTTTGTTTCCTTTATGGACATTCCAAGAAATACCCATGGTACAATCTTTCCTAGAGGCTACTATTCTATGCTTTGTGGTTTTATTGGATCTAAGGTATTTGGTTCAGAAGACCTTACCCCAATAATTGTTAATGTTTTGAAAGAGTCTTTATGCTAAACTAGCATGCATGGTTTTATTTCTCAACTCAGTCTTGTAGAGCCTTAACCACCATTTATTTTTTCCTCATCAATACAACCAACTACGAAGGTGTAGTTTTTTATTTTTAACACAACTCCCCCAGACAACGTCCCTCTAAATCCTGTTAATGGATTCTATGGTGTTACTGGGGAGCTTGATATATTTCATGATACGGGTAGGCATGCTACTAATAGTGGATTTGGCATAGATAGTTCTATGAGTCATACTTATGAACTTGGACATCCAGCAAGCTAGTCTGGTGTTCATGCTGTCAGTGATGAATTGGATGTCAATGTTCTTTAGATATTTGTGGAAAAATTGGAAGTTAAGATATTTTAAAAACTTAGAGCAGGAGTTGATGTTAAGAATCAAAGAACAATGATTAGTATTACCAAGGTTGAATTTTCTAAAATATATGTCTTTGGAAGTATTATGGTTAATACTTTGTCTTAAGATCCTTATAACGCTCAACTTACACGTCAATTTATGTACATGGCGATCGACGTCAATATAGTTACCCAACTTTGAGTCTAGCTAATATCCATGAGGAACAATGTGAGTGTCTATTAAACAAGTTCGAAATTTAAGTTACTTGCTAAACTCAAACCTAAGGTACAAGTATTTATGGGGTGAGGTTTCAAATGTTTTATGGATATAATTATTTTTTAGACTACTAATGGACTAACCCGGGGCTATGAATTATTACAGTGTAATCAATTACAAATAGTTTATGGGATTATGCTTTCCAATGGGAAAATTATTCATGGGAGCATGATGACTCGGTGCAAATTCTAGTCGTTAGTAATGTGGTAGGCTAGGTCAAAAGTCCTTGAGGCTAGTTTTCCAACAAATCCTCAAAGATACCACTTATTGACCCTTTCTAGTAGCTAACAAGTGTGTCAATTGAATCCATCCAACACCTCAATTGGGTATCCCTATTTCTAGGATGATACCCAAGGTATAGTAAACCTCATAATCAACCTTATGTATAAGATAGAGAAAATTAGCAAACTATGCCCATGAATTGTCTACTATTTCCTTGGTTACCACATACCTCTTTCAAGGATGATATGGTTTCAAAAAAATAACCCAAACCCCTCTGTCAAGTATGGATTTAGCTTACAAGATCTTGGGATTTTCACCCACAAACCCATTTGGGATTTTAGAGCTTTCACCCACAACTCCCAACAAATTTAATAAAGAATTGATAGAACCCATCACCAACAAACCAGCATATACACAAATGAATCAAAACCCACACATATTTTTATCTTACTCATACAACCCTCTTGAGTCCATCACAGTCTCTTTTTCCTTTATTTTTCTTCCACCCATATCTTTTCTCTTATTCTTCTCACTCTTTTTACTTATACATTTCTTTATTCTTTCTTCACTTCTTCTCCTCTTATATATGTAAATTATTGACCATTATCTCTATGTATGAGTAATCAACCCTAATTACTAGGGCCTTGGAATATAAATTCAGAACTAGAAAATCAGCAAAAGAAGGCATAGTTTGAGCTATTGGAGGTACTACCAGGATAGTCTACTCAAAAATCACCTTGACCACTTTCTTCAAATTAGCTAAGTCTTTCCTTACTATCCTTATGTATCAAGCTAGGTCCTCCTCCATATTAGCCAACATCCAACTATCAAACCTAAAAATTGGGTCTAAAACTACCCATACTAGAGCCTTAATTTTATTTTATACACAAAGGCTTACCCGTACTTCTAACTTTTGGATCAACAATCATGCAACAACTAAATTATCATGATATCTTCAATCTGCATAGTGGGAATAAAAATAGAATTGACAAGTACCAACTGATGTTCACCCATATATGATGTAGGTGGATATGAAGATTAAAAAGCATTGGCATCTAATGTTAGAATCTCACTAATATGGGAACCCTCTCGATATCCTTCTATGGAAAATCTGGTAAAGAAATCTACGGGGAAGCCATATTTTGTACATATTTAATTAATTCTATGTCTTCACTCTTAGTTACATTAACAAATTTTTCGAAAGAAGAAATAGAAGGCCCATTTAAGTCCTGCATCAACTGAGTCAACAGGTAATGAAATGGCAATGTGGTGCTGACCTCCAGTGATCTATCATGAACATATTCCATAGTGATGTGCAAAATATTTAGGTCTTCTTTATCCAAGAATGCTTTTATAAGGCCTACAAGTTGAACTAAGTGTATTATCATTCACTGTAGGTGCAATGTAGTGACTCATAATTGACTGCCATACCTTGGCATTGAGCATTAAGTTGTTCTTACATATTATTGATTTATCAATCCATGCCACTTTATAATATGCCTCTTTAATATGGTCCACTAACCACTTATAATGCATGGTCCTATTATCAGTCATTAACTTCTTGACTTTCTTCAGTTTAGTTATTTGGTAGTCATACTCCAAGGTCTCATTAAAGGAGCAAAAGTATCTCCAACTAAGTTATAAGAGATAAACATCACTAAAATATCACACTTTATGCCCCATGCTATCATAATGTCCCATTTGGTATACTTTTTTATTTCTTTAAACTTGGGGGGGGGGGGGGAGTCAGGTTCTTCACTATCATTTTATAGCTGGCATTGAAATCCCTTATAAGTTATGGACCATATATGAAGAGTTTACTAGACATCCACCTCAGCTGAAAGCTTTTAAGCACTTGGACTACTTCTAGGACATTTTGTCGAGGTTTTTTTGACTTGGGGATCCTATAGTATGTTCTACTATAATGTTCAAGTGCCTCCACCAATGGAACATTAATGGTCAGCTGCTTGAGCATAGTCATAAATTTGCTGAACTTAGTGTCATCCGCCACCTTCTTCAATCTTTGGGGAAAAGGTGGTGGTGGGTATGGAAGTGTTCTCTCCGCGGTTTTCTTCTCCTCTTGCTTCCGTTTTCCCAATTTTTCAGGCTGCACAGTGCTGGATGTGGCGTTGTTGACGTCAGGAGTAGTAGCTGCGGCATCTTCTCCTTTTGCATTGTCATCCATGTCCGCAACTTCGTCAATCACTTGCTTGCCTTTTTCTGAAGTTTCCAGCACCTTACCACTTCTGGTAGTGATGGCCATGCATGACCAATCATTTCTTGGGTTTTGCACAGTATCGCTAGGTAAAGTGCCGGCCTTTCTTTGGTTGAGTGCTGCTGAAAGTTGACTGAATTGCTGCTCTAGTTTTCTAATTGAAGTGGAATGTGAATCTACTAATTGTTTCATGGCGGACAAATCATTCATTACCTCCGTAACTCCCGCGCTCGTTGCTTCCACTCCTTTCAATAATTTAGCCATCATGTCTTCCATACTTCCAGAATTAGATATGGTGGTATCACGTCTGCCAGGGGGAACGTACAAACCACTCTTTTCATTCTTGTTTTTCCAACTACCTTGGTCTTTGTTTCCAGGTTTATCATAATAGTTCCGACCTTGGTTTCCTTGGGCATTCCCACGGAAACCCCCCTGATTGTTCAAGTAGTTGGCCTCTTCTTCAGATTCGTCTCTTCCTTTTGACGCAATTGCTTTCACTTTTTCAGTCTTCCCTAATAGATGCTTTGTAAGAAGATCCATTTGGATTTTCATGTGCGCCATATCTTGATCACGTTCTTCTTCTCTTCTTCGTTGGTCTGCAGTCATGCCAATAGATAAAGTGGGGCTTGCTACCTCAGAATCCATGGTATGCCAAGCTCTACTTTGTTTCGTCATACGATCTAGCATATTGCTTGCTTGACCAAAGGTGAGGTTCATGAAAGAACCTCCAGCTGCGTTGTCCACCACTGGTTTAGTTATTGAATTCAAGGCTCTATACAAGATCTCCATGAGGTGAACATTAGTCATGTGATGGGTTGGGCATCTCGCTAGCTTTGTCTTGAACCTCTCCCATGTTTCATGAAGAGCTTCAGAGGGAAGCTGACGAAAGTTTCTGATTTCATCTCTCAATTGAGCCCTTTTGGATGGCGGAAAGAATCTTTCTAGGAAAGCGTCTCTCAATTGCCTCCAATTTGTAATTGAATCAGGAGTCAGCCCATTCAACCATAGTATTGCCTCCCCAGACAGAGACAATGGAAATAGACGTAATCGAATAGCATTCTGACAAACACCAGGATTGTCAAAGGACTTGCATGTAGAAATAAAGTTGATGAGATGCATATTCAGATCATCGCCTGCTAGTCCACCAAATAATCCCTTGAGTTACAATAACTGAATCATGGTGCTTGTGATGTTGAACTTGGTTCCGGGCACTAATGGTGGTGGAATTATTGCTCCAGTGGCTCCGGCACCATCAAGATCATCATCATCATCGTCGAAAGCTGGCTGCATGGGTTGGCGATCATACCTATACCACGCTTGTCGACCTCTTCTATTGGCAGGTGTTGTAGTTTCAGCAACATGCCTTGGGTTTATCAACTCGTCGTCAGCTAAATCCTCATCATCAGGATTTGTGGCTCGCCTAGGATTATCAATGTTTTGTTATTGGATTTGAGCAGTGGAAAGAGCAGCTAATCTTGCTTGCTCGTGTTGAGCAGCCATCCTGTCGATTTCAGCTTGTGCTTCCATTCTTCTAATTCGTTGTGGTTCGGGATTGATTGGTAATAACGGTTGACCAGAACTTCTAGTATGGGGCATACACTAGAGTAAAAGCCTGCAAGAAACAAAAACAAAAACTAAAAGTAAAAGTATGAGAGTCTTTGACCAAAGGGTCTAGTAACTATCACAAACTTAATTGACACTCGTATTCCCCGGCAACGGCGCCAATTTTTGATAACGCTAAATCTAAAACTCTCGTAGGAGTGTAAAGCGGTCGTTAGCAAATGTAGAACCCAACCTGGGTTGGGTGTCGATCCCACAGGGAATAGCTTGGCCAACAAGTAAGCAAAACTACTAAACTTTTGGTGCAAGTCTCGTAAGAGGGGGGATTGTAATGTGTAACGAAAACAATAAAGTAAAAGCTGAAAATAGCAAAGTAAAGAGAGAAAGATTGTTACGTAAGTTGTAAACAATGAGAATTGAAGCGTTGGGGTTATGTCCACCTTCTGAGGTATACGTCTCTATTGGCTATGAGTGTGTAGAATTCTGACATACAATTGCTTCTAGAGAATTGTAGTTGATGGTAAATCCAAGCGTCTCTCGACCTAAAAAAGGACTATTTCACTTTAACTCTCTCGAGCTTAAAGCGTGTCTAACGGTACGAATTCTCCAAGAGGTTAGTCCAGTTACGGCACTAGCTTTTTAATAGGAAAGGGTGTCCTACTACCTTGACACTATCTCTTTTCCAGACAAATAACCTTTCTCTCGAACAAGTTAAATGTTAGACTGGCGTATTCTTGCGTTTGCAACCGCAAAGAATGTAGATTCAGATAAAGAGAATAATGATATAAGCAATATACGTGTCACGAACTCACAAACTCACAGCAATAGATAGTATCTCATTCGGCTTCCATAACCCCAACAGAGAGGTTTAGTTACCCATGAATGCGAAGGAGATCACGATTGACATTGTTTTTATATCACAATATTGAGTAATGGCGTGTAGATCAAGTGATAGGCGTAACGCGTGATTCCTTAGCAAGTAACGTTTCTCTTGTTGCGGAAATTAAGAATTGAATAGATGAATAGAAGAAGAAAAATAGAATTAATGGGAAGATTAGAAGAGTTGTAATTGAGAAGTAGAATGTGTCTCTCCACTAAGGGAGGACTTAATTAAAAATCTCTAGCATGATAGGGTATTTATAATACTCCTATCCTACTCCTACTATGCTAATGAAATAAATAACGAAATCCTACTAAACTAAGGAAATACTTAACCCAGTTGTACTAGGTTAATGTAACATTCTCCTAATCCAAATAAACTAATGAAATACATAACCCAATTGTACTAGGTTAATATATCATTATCAAAATCCAGCTTTGTGTCTGTAAGTCCCCAAAGTCTTCAGAAATGCTGTTTTAGCCCGGGACAGATTTTCCATGCAGCAGTTTTGGTCCTTAGGCGTGTAGACTTTCTTCCCTTCCTTTGTGATCTTTCTTTTGCGTCAAGTAAGACATAAAATGCTGTATTTTGCATAATTTATACCTGAAACTTTACTAATCATGTTCGTTAGCTCATTTATAGGAAAAAGGACTAAAAGTGCATGAAATATATAATTTGTTCTCAAAACTAGGCTAAAATATGGGCAAAATATATTGATATAGGCGCGTAATTTCACCTATCATCACTAAGAATATGTCAAATCAGATGGTCACATAAAATTATCATAAATTGATAGGAAGATCATGAGATATCCTCATATACTCTTGGAAATAACTTCAATTTGGATTCCAAAATCAATACCATATCGCTGATGGTAAATACTCTTTTCACAATCTTATGATCATGGTATATCTTCATATTCTCTTTGTCCAATGTTGATCACTCATAGGCACAAAGATGAAATTAATCTATGTCATTTAGCTTCTCTAGTCTCAATTTGTCTGCATTATCCATTCCAGAGTTAGCTCATTTAAAGATTACAATTTGGTAGGCCCATAGTATGTCATCTAACTTTCTTGACCAATCTATTATGTTAATTTTCATAGTCTTTTCCAAGATATACTTGATCTCACAATTGGAAACCTCAACCATCCTACTTGACTATGTATGGTAAGGATTTCTTCCTTAAGTTTCACACCCTATTTCTTAAGAAAGGCTTTGAATATATGATTGCAAAAATACGAGCCTCCATTACTAATGATAACCCTTAGAGTCCTAAATGTAAAATATATGTTCCCCTTTAAGAATGTTGTGATAGACTCCATTTCATTGTTTATAAGCTCAACTGCCTCTACCCATTTCAAAAAATAGTCAACAACCACCAAAAAATACTTCATACAATGCATACTCACCAAATAATTTGCAAAGTCTGCAAACTATGAAATCAAATCTTGTGATGTTTCTAACACCCACTGATATGGAAATGTATCATTAATCAAAAGTTCATCTTATTACTTTCGTATAGCCTCTTCTTATAACTGTGATAAGTGGTGGCCATTTGATTCTCAGTCCATTTTCAGTTCTTTACCTCAAAATAAAATACCTCCAACAAAAAGACCCATCAAATAAACCTCCACTTTGCATCCTTATTTTCCATAATGTAGCTAAGAGATACATTATCAGTATGCACAATATCTATCGTGCCAAATAAGTAAGACTAGAATTTATCAAATATGAACACCACAGCAAAAAGCTCTTATTCAATCACAATATAGTTCTTTTAATCTATATTAATTACTTTGCTACCATAGAAGATCAGATTTAAGATCATCTCTTACCTTTACCCTAGGATGACACAGGATCCACGACAACAAAATCACACATAACCTCGAATAAAATATACAAATTAAGTAATAAAATAACAACGATTGAAATTAACTTCATTTTAGGAACCCAAACATTTTTGTGCATGCATCATGAAACACAAACTTTACTTCCTTCTCTAATAGCTTAAACAAGGAATTGGCAATTTTAGAGATGTTCTTGACAAATCTTCTATAGATGCTCGGATGCCTCAAAAAGCTACAAATACCCTTGGTATAAATGGGTGGAGAAAACTTTTCAATTATATTTTTCTTTTCCTTGTCGACTTCGATTCCCTTCTTTGAAATCTTTTGACCAAGCGCTACTCCTTCTTTAACCATGAAGTGACACTTATCCCAATTTAAAATAAAGTTACATTCCTTGCAAATACTTAAAAAATTGTAGAGATGTGCTAAACAATCTCTAAATGAGTCACCAATAACCAACAAGTCCTCCATGAATAGCTTAATAGTATGATAACTATGTCAAAAAATATATCCATCATGCCACGCTAAATGGTTGTACGTGCATTACACAAACCGAAATACATCCCTTTGAATGCAAATGTCATATATAGACAAGTGAAAGTGGTCTTCTCTTTGTCCTTAACAACAACTGATATATGATTATAACTCGAGTATCTATTAAGAAAATAGTACCAACATCTACCAACAATTGATCTAAAATGTGATCTACAAAGGTGATGGGAAACTTATCTATCTTTGTTTAAGAGGTAAACTTTGTATATTACGTATACACACACTAATGTAATACTATACCCATCAAAATAAGATCGGTCTTCTCATTTTGAACTATAGTGATTCCACCCTTCTTTGGTACACCTTGAAACGAGTTTAATTGATTACTATTTGATATACGATAAACCACACCCGTATTCAACTAATTGAATATTTATTTCATTAACACCTCTTGTGTATGTGGATTCAACCTCCATTGATTGTTAATACTAGTCAAACATCCTCTTTTTAGTCACCACATCCTTCATATACTTTGTGTAACCTGATATTTGTTCATGTGACTCAACTAGTGGGATATTCACCATCAACTCCTTCACCATAGAAATAAATATCGGGTGTTTTTCCTTGTTGGTTTTTATTTTCAGTCTAGGCAAAAAATAAGGACGAGTTTGTGGAATGAGAATCAATACTTACGGAAGATCCTTGTCCTTCCCCTTTCTTGAATTTGCCTCATGATCGTCAACTTTAGTCTTTTCCCGTGCATTATCATTTACCTCAATTTTTTAGGAGTTTATAACTTCCTTATCATCCTTAATCATAAATTCTATGATATCATCAACATACATAAGCATAGGAGGGTCAGTGGTCATGTTACCACTCTGAGTAGTGATAGTATGACAATAACAGTCATATTTAGATTTTGGATGGTATTGCTTGGAAGTGTATTTTGTTGATGCTAATTCACCACCACAAAATTCTAACCAAACTATTTTCAAGTAGTTTGATGGTTGTAATATGTGACTCAACCTTATGATTCATACTAAATTATCTTTCTTAGTTTAGTTTAGTCTTCCATATTCTCTATCCCTTTCACAACCTTAACAAGTATATCTTCGATAATCAAATTTCTCAAATATGCATCATGATTTTAAGGTGGAACATAAATGCCTCTCTTTTACTGGTAGTCATCCTTTCTTTTCAAATAACAATCACAATTCCTAGTCCTATATATTGACCTAAATGTATTGTAATTATTTTCTCCATAGTAGTTTCAACCTTGATTCACTTGATGAGAGTTTCAATTATCTTTGTTAGGTCCTTGGCATATGGCTCAAAAATCTACCACCTCTCTATATTTCACTACCTTTTTTGAATTTAAATTTTCATACCTAAGGGCCTTACCTTGAGCACCAAATGCATTCACATTTTTCACTCTTGATGCAATAAATTATTTTTTGAGAAAAATATCCTAAGTCCTTCATTGTGCAAATTTTTAAGCTATTGTCTCATCTAGTGCTATTTGCACTATGGATACTCCAATTGTATAAGTGTTTGAGGGTTTGGCAGTATCTCAAGTGTGCCATACTCAAATTGTCTTTGTGATTTAATAAAACATAGACGCATGAATGTGTGCCATACTCAAATTGTCTTTGTGATTTAAAAAAACATAGACGCATCAATGCCCACCGATGATAGTGTCTAATAGAACCTTTATGACTGAGTTCAAGGCTTTAGAGAAGATCACAAGCAAATTTCTACCAGTTATCCTATAATTTGGAGTATTCTACTAGTCTTTCTTGAATCTCAATCAAGTCTAATATTGTATCTTTGAATGCAACTACCTAATATATAAATCTAATTGCTTAACTACAACTTTTTGTTAATGGTAAAAATTTATACATTACAAGTAGTAATAGATTCACGTGGAGATTCAACCAGCCATAATGTAGGCTCTCTTGTGAGAGAGAAAGAAAATAACCTTAGACTAATCACCTTTTGACTTACTCTAGTAATAATATAGGAAGTGTAAATCCCTACAAAGTTCATCACATGAATTTTAGAATTATCCATAGATTGGACCTCAAATAAACCATTAAAGTTCAGCAAATGGATCACGACACTAGTAATGACAAATTTCATCTCTAGAGGCAATTTGGGTGGAATCATAACATCTGTCTCATTTGGCCCCAAATAGTCCATGTCTTCTTTTGAGTATTTATAGTGAGTGAGATATTTTTGTAGAGGTTGTTTCCCCCATTCCTTCTATTTTTCCCTCTCATCAAGTGCAATTAGATGATTTGCATTATAATGTCTAACCCTTCCTTCCCTTTTTATTTGCCTGATAGCTTTTTGTCTGGTGTGTTCTTCGGTAATGAATCAAGTAGAGAATTATTCCATAGTTTCCTAACTATCATGCTATTATAGTTGATTCAAAAATTTTGGGACATCATCAATGGGCTTGAGCAAGGATCCTTGATCATGAACCTTTTTGTTCACCATTTGTTGATTGCCTCTCAATGTTATATTATGTTCTATATCAATTAGAATCGGGGGATTACCTTGACTCTGAGTATTGGGCATACATTAGTGTGTGATCTAAAAGTTACTAAAAAGTTAAATTAGGAAAAAGCAGCAGTAACCCCAAGAAAGATTATAAAATTAACTCTATAAATGTATTCCCCACTAATAGGACAAAAATTTAATGTTTCCCAAATTACACCTCTAAAAAAATCAAAAAGTGGTTGTTTATCAAATGCAGAACTCATCTAGTCCATAGGTAATAGGTCAAAATATCAATAAAGATGTATATGAAATAAATTAATAATAATTTTTTTAAAAAAAAGTGAACTTTTAAATAAATAGTTCAGCAGTAACAGTTGTTCATTTGTTAAATTTGTAGTTAATATGAGAAAAACACTAGGATGATGTTACCCAATAACTTTATAAGACCATAGGTTCATCATAATTCATAACTCCCCTAGATGTTTAGACAACAGAAGTGATAGGTTATGTATACCAAGAACAACTTTATGCTCTTGTAGAAATAGTATCCTTAAGAAAGTTTTGTCTTCTCCCGAGCCTGCATTACCAACCCTTACCTTAGATCCTAGATTGCTAACTTGAATTATTGGCTCAAGCTTTTAAGTAGAGGTTGATCACTCCAAGTCTTTCCTTGATCCCATCCATATTCATTATTTCATGTAGAATATAGATTTGTTGAATTCAAACAATGTGTACCATCATAAAACATTCAAACCCAAGGAAACTACTAATACACTTGAACATCAGCTAAAGACTACTCCATACTATAAATCCTACTTTAATAATTCATCATGGTTCCTGCAACCCTAGTTGTGGTGTTTAGCTACTCATAATTTCAAGAACACAAAAGGAAATCTATTATGAAAATATAATGAAATAATAAATTCAAAAATACTATTTTTAATTTAAAACCTAAAACAAATGTTTGGTGTATTTTCAAAGCCAAGAATATACTTTAGAACCTTATAAGAATGTAATAGAACATAAAACTATTAAAATAAAATCAATAGGAGTATTAATAGATAAAACAAAACCTACCCTAAATAAAATAGGAAATCTAAATTAGTCACATAAGATGAAGGAAGGTATAATCATTAATTGATTCCATGTTCAAACTTCGGTGCTCCTGGTTGGCTCATGGAATTTTAAACCTTCAGGTCTACTCTAGTATGATGATTAGTATGAATTAATGACTTTTTCCTACAACCATACAATGTGGTCATCTGATCTTAATACACTCACCTCTTATGGAGTTTAATTTTGGCCATACATCCCACGACCTCATGGTATCACCATCATTTCTAAGTACAATTATGGGATTCGATCTTCTATTCCATTTTATACTTAGATCCTGTAGCTTTGATTTTAGGTTTTATTCCTATGATCAAGTTGCATGATTTTAGAATCGAGTAACGTTCAGGGGATACTTCTTTATTTTTTACTCAATTTAGATCCCAGAGTCATGTCAATGGTCCTTTGACACCCATTTTGTCCAAAATCTAGGACTTTTCTTCTAAAAAATTCTTTAACCTACAAACACTCAAAAACCTATCGTGTCTACAAATAAATACCTTTTTACCTACAAAAATTCAAAGCTTTAAGCATCATAAATTCTGAATTTTCTTAGCGCATTAGGTTTATCCAAGAGTGATCAAATACATATCTATTAAGTCTCTTCAGGATTAGACATTTTCTATTTCTATATCTTTTATTAGTCCTGGTAATCTTAAAACTTTTAAAAACTAGATGGACAATGTTACAATAATTTATATACTACAAAAATTTGTTGACTCTATTGTTGTTAATGTTGTTACAACCTAATTTATCATTCGCTCTAGGGATTTTATTAAATTACCCTCAAATTAGCTAATCCCCTTTGTGGACTAGAAAAGCTAGCATAGCTAATCCAAAAAGGTGTTGTGATTCTAGAAAATAGATGCAACACAAATCACAAAGAAAAGGAAGGGCCAACATTCAAAAATCACATTAACCATAATGTAAATTCCCTAATTAGAGATGGAGATATTGTCAAATTTAGAATGTCCTCCTTTCCCATAATAACTATTCCTTTTTTATGCTCATCAACACTGGATTAAAGTTTGGAGTCAAAGTGAAGGGATTAAATAAAGTGTTTATGCTCAACCATCTTGGTCTCTAGAAAAATTAGCATAGTAGTTTTGTGAGTTTTTATCGTAGCTTGAAGTTAGCGCGATCGGTGCCCCTCTTGTTCCAGATGATATAGTTCATTTCTTTTATAAAAGTAGGTAATGGTCATTCGTAAAGAATCTTCCCTTTGTATATCTGGAATAGCCTTATTTCTCCTCCATAGGAGCTCAAGGTCACTATTTGCTTTAACCTGGTTATACATACTCCCCAAGTTTAGATTGAACATCCTTATCTCCTTAGTAAGGAGTATTATATTAGTTTTACTATATATGTCATTGTATTCTATAAGGAGTAGCTTTTCTAGAACATAATAGTAGACCTTTAGTTTCCCAAAAGATGCAAGAAATAATTCTAGCTTGTTGTTTGGGTACTTGATAGTGTTGAGAAAGGTTGAGCTTTCCCTTTTTAGGTCTTACCCCCCATAATTATGGATTCATAAGTTGTCTTCGGTATCTAAATTTCATAGGAATCCAAGAGATGATGTTCCACTTCTAGGTGCTGGAGAGGTAAGGATCATCTGGGTGTGAGCAAGCCTTCCACACTTTATAAATAGGATTACATCCTTTTTATAGACCAAATTTCATGTATGACTACCTATCTTTTCATATATTTTAATTATGACCTATAGAGGTAATTGTATGTAACTTTTTTGCATATTTTCCTTCGAAAGATGAGAACGTTCAAACATCAATCTTTAGTGGCCCTCCTAATTTCATTCCAACTCTTTTAGAATAACTAAATCATCGAATACCATTTGGAGTTGTGCAACCTTATCAAGATAGTTTTGTGTGTAAGCATGGCTTTATTGGTAAAAAAGTTTTGTACCCATCTTTTGACTATTAGAATGTTCCTAGTTACTTACCATGGTCCATTATGTGGGACATTTTGAGTATTTTGAACATTGTTAAGCTTTTCAATAAAGTACTCACAACTCAAATATATTGGAGTTAAAGGAAGGTTCTGTGGGTTTTCGTAATCCCATCAACCTATTCCTAAGGTAGTATTACGCTAGCTTCCTCTACAATATCTTAACTATAACTCCATTTTGCTAGGGTTTGTAGATTCCTTGTGTATCCTTATTTGTAAGCTAGATAGAGTCATAATCGACTTTATCTTCCTTTACTATAGTATTTTTACCATGTAGTTGATAATAGTCTAGATTCATATCCTTTTTGTTGAGTAATGCTTATATGAAGGTTTCCTTTAATGGGCCCTGTGTATGGTTTTCCTCCATAGAGTTCATATGGTCTGATGGTTTTGTGGTTTTGGAGGTGCTAGATGTGGTGTCATTATGGCCCAATGTATGGGCATGGTTATCTCTAAGAGGGCGTCTTTCTTCTTGAAAGAGAATTTATTTGTCTTCTCTTATTGGGCGAATATATCATGAGTTTTAGTTGTTATATGGTGTGTAGTGTGTAACTTTTTGATGAAAAAATATTAGATGCCTTAGAATATGCCTTATTATTGTAATTTTTTTCTTATCTAACATCTTAGAGTAGGTCTTATTTTTTCTACCACTAGAAATCATCAGGCACAAATACAAATAATGATTGGATCTTTACCCATGTTGTGTTTTTTTGGATGGGTGTTTCTTACATTTTGTTTGTCTTTTAATTCAATTTTAATCAAAACTTCTAACGTAGCAATAGAGCCACTATTTATTAGGTTATATAATGTCAAGTATTTTTTCAATTTTTAATTAATTATTAAAAGATTTTACTTTTATTCCGAAATAAGCACGATTTAAAATGGATAAGAGTAGTACTTAACCCTATTAGAGTAAGTTGGAAAAGAAGTCTTCAACAATAAACTTGAATGATAAATCTTCTCTATCGTTCTATGTGTCATATTTTTCTTTTGTAAGTTTTTATGATGAATCTATGGTCAATAACAAGTTCTTGGAAGAAGTTTAGATACAAAAGATAGTGAAAACAGTCCTGGAGGAGCTGGTTCTAGTAGCTAATGCTGACAATTGATAATTTATAGTTGCTAATTTGATGACTTGTTAGCACTTTTTAAGCTTGAATTATAATGTTTTTTTCATTGATTTGAGCTTATTCTCATGTTATAATGCTCATTTGTTCAAGTAAAGGTTTAAAATGATGCTGAGCAAGTCACACAAATCTATTGGAGGTTAAAATGGAAGAAAAGAAGATTAAAGTTCTCTTGGGCATACTGAGAGCCACCTGAGCGTACAAGATGGACCCGCACATGTAGGTGGCTAATTTGAAGAACTAGTGTCACCTACCTAAGTTACCTTCAGATATAGGTTATCCACATGCACTAGACCATGCGCCAACAAGTCACCAGTTTGGGGGTGTTTTTGTAATTTTGATGTATGTAAATTTTGGGTATGGGTTTTCCTTCTCAAAACCTCCATTATTAAACTTTCTAACACTTCAAAAAATTAGAGTAAGACTTGAAGTGAGAAATTAGCAATTTTATTTCAAGTTTTATCGAATCAGGAGCTTGAATTTGGTACTAAATTGTTATTTTGTCGATGAATATGAGGAGAATATGGGTATATCTCTTCTTTCTATCTATGAGTAGCTAATTTCTTTAATTGGTATTATTCTTTAATAAGTTATAATTATTGTATGAGTGTTATTTATATTACTTCCTAATTAGCTAATTGATATGAGTTTACATCTTTTACAAGCTTTAATTGAGAATTAGAGGTTGCAAACTCTAATTACCCTTGAACCCAAATAATCCGTGAAAAAAGAAATTACGTTGAGTAATGGGTTTGAATAATAACCTGATTTACATCATTTAATAGTATCTCTTAGACTTAAGGGAACTAATTAATTTTATAGATTGTTCAAATAGATACACTTATGAGGTGTTTGAAAGAACCCATTTTTGAGACTTTGGTGTTTTATTGACAAATAACATTATCCAATTACACATGCATGAACCCATACTTAGTAAAATATAACCCCACGTCTCATTCATATTTGGTTAAGCTCAAGTATTTTCTTACTTTGAAATTGAATTGTAAATATAAGAAAATTGTCAACTCAAAAAATATTCAACCAAACCCCCTACTTTTACTTTCTTGTTTGATTTAAATGACATTACATGCCAACTTTTTGATGCTTCTAACACTCAAGCTTGTAATCCTTATCATTATTCCCTAAGAATTTGATCCCAACTATTTTTGGGTTTCAATATTGACGATGATCGCTTACATATTAACAGTGTAATTTTAGAATCCTCATATGTCAGCGCCATTGTCAGGGAGTGAAACACAGTTTTAATTCTTATAGTATTTTTAGTAAATTTGGTTAAGCGTACTATTTATTTATCATTATTTCTTGTTTTTGTTCTTTCTAAGATGATGACCATAGTTCACACGATACCATGTGCCAGCAAATAGTAATACTAGTACATAGGATGGTCATCTCAAGGATAATGATCACAATAGAGATGTGGGATGGGCTAGTGCTATTTCTATTCCACTAATGGACGAAAATCGAGTGTTCCACATTACTAGTGTGATGTTTCATTTTCTATAGCTGAAATGATAGTTTGTGGGTCTATAACACCCTTGGTTTTGATCCTTATAAAATTTCATGGAATTCTTATGTCTAAACCCAATTGAACTCGTGGGTATGAGTCGTACGTTGGGGTATGGATGGTATCACCCAGTCGTATGCTGACCATAGTTAGTTGTTGGGATGGATTTTAGTCACTGGAATGGGTACAACTTGGTGGTACGAGTTGTATGGTTCGATATGAATTATTTGGTTCCTGAAATTAATCCTAGACTTAGTTACTTAGGTTGGATCTGAGTTTGAGAGGCTCACCGTGAGCCATAAGCCAGGGTATGAGTCGTACCAAGGAGCCTGTAAAGCCTAAAAAATTGGTCCCGAGCTATCACGTGGTGCTTAGGACCACAAGTGATCCTAAGCTAACCCTTATACTAGAGTAACTTATAAGCAACTGAATCAGATACATAAATCTGAACAAAATAAGTGGAAGAAAACTCTTTCCTGAATCTGATCAATACAAAACTGAATTCACACTATTACAACTCTACTTTAACAAAGAAACTGAATATGAATACATTAACTTTACTGACTATCTATGAAGCCTTCACTAATACTACTATAAATAGTTAGGAAGCTACTTCCACTATTGCTAATCAATACATATGAATAAGAAAGTAAAGAATATAAATAGGTGTAACTGAAATTTCCGAAGTAGGAGGACTTATTATCTCACAGGTTGGAATTTGTAACTGTCTCAATCTGAATGTGCATACTGAAACTTATACCTACATTATGAGATAATGTAGCATATAGACATATATATAGATCAGTACTTTTTGAATATACTGAGAATATGGAGGTGAATGCATAAGTAAAAACATATCTCATAATCATCATTAATAAAACAATGCATGCTAAATGTAAATGACTCAAATAACTTGAGAAATTTGAAATCTAAAACTCATAAATCATGAATAATGAAGCATGTAGTATAAATCTCGTGAGTCATTACACTTAGTTCTAAAATCTGTAGTTATATTCCCTTCCCAAAACATATAGACTAAGTGGTAAAGTGCTCACCTCTGTATCTGAAAGCTAAGACAGTAACTTTTAAACTAAAATCTCAAGTAAAAAAATATTTGACTAAGCTTGTGAGCCTTTGCACTTACTATCTAAAAATATTTACTAAAAAGGAAATCTTTCAAAGATTTAGGATAAATAACTCATCTTAAAGGAACATACTTTAGGAACTACTCTAAAAATCATACTATTAGGGAAAAAATTCAAAAGCTGTTTATATACTTTTACTAGTAGGGAGGTTCTCTTAACCGACATAAACCATGCGAGCTACATGGAGTACAACGTTTTGTCCTCCTAAGGAAGAAACCTGACATTAGGGAAAGGTATCATACTCTTTCCAGGGAGTATAACCTCAACTAAGTGATCACTATCTTGGTCTCGGGCCCATAAATCTTAATCCTATGGTGACACGTAGTTCTGGGGTATGAAACAGTAGTAACTTATTTGACTCGTTCCTAAATACTACTCCCTTCAATTAGCTATGCTAATCTCATTGGAAATACAATTTTAAAAAAATAATCTCATGGTTTATAATGAAAACCAAACTCATATATATCTGTAATCTGAAATAAACTCTGAAAAGTAGATTCTAAAACTAACTGTGATCCGAAGATCAAATACATTTATTCAACTAAAAATATACGAATCTCAGGGAGTTCAAAGCACAAGTTTTTGAAATATAAATACTCAAAGTAGGTCCTAATAACCTATTCTTCAACTGATGTAAATTAATAGTAATCATGCTTGTTAATGAACACAATAATAATTTAACTCAAAATCTAAAAATTTCTACCATAGGCATGAAAATATGAGAATATACATGAAACTTATCTTCAAAATCTCTTAAAACTCATAATCTTCTAAATAGTGATAATAGGTATGAAATCGCAATTTAGAACTCATGTATAAACAACCAAAATCATAGAAAATCATACAGTTCTATATGCTTCTTGAAAATACTTCAACAATATCAAAATTATAAAATCAAGAATCTCAATATCATGCTTAAACTCAATTTGGAAATATGGAAAATTGCATTACGCGCATAAATATATGAAAATAGTCATGCAATTCAATATTCATTCACGTGTAAACTCATAATCATCAAATACTTATAATTGGGTATGAACCCTACTTTCAACTAATAAGAAAATTGATGAAAAACAAAAATTTGGATACAATGGCGAAAGGATTGTCCTTGTTCATAACCCCACATAACTTACTACATGATCTTAGATGAGAAAGATTGAATCATTGATTCCTATGATTAATTGAATGTTAAATCTTGAACTTTGAACCCTTTAGAGATGACTTTGAAAACATTCTTGAAGTTCTTGGATTAATAACCCTAAATTCTTGACCTTTCTATTGAAGAGAAGAAGATGGAATTGATGATTCTTGAAGGAATTGATTAGGGTTGTTCTTGAGGGAAAAATTGGAGAATGGGGGGAAAAAATGCCCCAATTGAAACCTTAGATCATGTTTTACGACCTGAGTTGTGATGGAAAAAGGCCCCATTTCCCCTTATTAAATTAAAGCAGAAGTTCGTAACCCGCATCCCAATTTTGCCCTTTAGCCCGATGAGCTACCATCGCGGCATCCCACTACCTCACACTAAAATAGCGATAACTTTTTGCTCGGGTACCAGATTTTTGGGTAATTGGTATCGTTTGAAAGATAATTCAATTATATACAAGTTGGTAGGTATTGGGATGGAAAATTCTACATTTATAAAATGTTATACAAGTTTAACGTAGACCCTTGTAGGATTGATTGTAAAATTTTGATTGAATCTAATGTTCTTAGCTCCACTTGGCTCTAAGTGATTTCTATCAATATTATTCACCTAATAAGGACTTCACATACTTACAACTACAGTCATGACAAATTAATTAAAATTATGGATCAAGAGTACGACAATTACACCTTCACTGCGATGCATTGAAATCATGTTAAACTACTGGAAAAGGACGAGTGCGAATTTGCACTCTGACGCGACGCGGTGCTATCGCATTGCGCCACTGAAAATTGACAATTAGGAATTCGGATCTCTCTATGATGTACCAGTATCATAGAGGTTCACTGGAATGTCACGATTGCCATTTTGGCATCCACCGTGACGCGATGAGTGCCTAGGTGGGAAACTGCATTACTAAAAATGCTCTAACTTCTTCACCGAGTGTCAGATTTGGGTGAATTTGATATCTATGGAAACCTTATTCTATTTCCCACACAATTGAAGGTATAAATATGACAAATTCCACATGTAATATAGGTTATTCATTTTTGAAGCACACTCTTAACATTCTAGGAAAGAATTTTAAGCTCGGAAAAATAAGAGGTGTTACAATATCTCCCCCTTGGTAACATTCGTCCTCGGATGTGGATAATTAAGCGGAAAATACTGAAGAATCTGACGTTATAAGTTATCATACACAACTAAAATAAACAGAATAACTGAATCTTAAACATAATGAGTAACCAAACTGATCTGTGAATGCATGTATTCTCATGAAAATATCTATAAGGCTGAAATAGAAACGAGGGCATCAACTTATGAGTAACCATTACTTTAGGCTGGATCTGATTTCATGAGAAAATGAATGAGAGGTTTATGACATGAAAAAATTAAGGTATTACAACGTCTCCCCCTTGGGATCGTTCGTCCCCGAATGATACTGATTTGACTAAAATACTAGAAAAAAACTGAGATGACGAACGGGAAGCTTACGAGTTGAATCATAACTGATCATCTAGATTCTAAAACTGATGCATAAACTGACCTAAATTTGCAAGATACACGAAGTGTGAAAATTTCCTCTTAGAATGATATGATTAGATGGGAAGATTGAAAACCATAGAAACTTGTCTGTATGGCCGCTAGATTGAATTACTGGCAAAACGGGTTAATTCATATTGTATATTCCACATCGTCGACTACATTCAACCTTCTGCTAGGATCTCACTAACGCACAATACATCCATCCACATCTATACAAACATGACATTCAAGCCTATCTTCATAACCACGTATGCACATCCAACACACACACATGAAAACATCTTTCTCATATTTTCCAATACTTCTATCAATAACAACTTCCATTCACTATTCAATTCTTAGGAAGACACACATAAAATATTCCCAACTAAGCATGTCATACACAAAAATCCTTATCTCAATATTCCTTCATTTACAGACCTACAAAAAACAAGCATACAATAATCTTCCTAACCATAACACATTTACTTTCTCCCATCCATACAATTATTCATCATTACTACTAGAATCTGGAATTCTGACTTAGTTACTTACCCTATCATATCCCCCTTATCTTTAAGGCACCACTCTAAGTTTGTGAACCATTATATAAACTCTAATCTAATCTACGATCACTTAACTTTAGCGTCTGGCGAAAAATCAATACACATAAAACTAGACTTACCCTAAAGGACTGTATCTTAACATGTAACTCCCAAGGCTAGTACCTCCTTCCGAGATTCCACTCTTAGATTTCTATAGCCTCAAAATTCACAGATAACAACTTAAATACTCACTAAATTAGAATCCTCATGGTATCACCAGATCTTTATTTCACACCACCTAAAGCTTCAACTCTTACTTCTGTTCTCTCAATCTTCAAGGATTCAAACTTAGATTCTAACACTTAACACGGACATCATCAATATTTAATAAACCAAACTACCCATCTCATATCTTACTAATATCACCTCTCTAAACTTTTATTTCTAAACCATGAAAATCATGATCACAGCAAAAAGGCTCAACATCATCAACCCATAACTCCTTATCTTAGATATTAAGAAAATCATATATATATATATATATAACTAGTCTCCTTCCTCTTAGAAACTTAACGATACTACTAATCACATACAACATGTAATAATCCTCGAAAATAATGTAGCCTCATATTACCCTAGGCATACTTCTACATCATACATACAACATCATACTTAATTATAAATCAAGCATTCTTTAAGCTCTTGCATACACTCTTCAAGTCTATTATATCACTCCCCTATAACTAGTATCATTACTAAAGAAATCATCTCATCCACCTTCATAACCACCAACCGTTCAAACTTAATGTCTAGTGCTCAACATGATTTACAACCCAATCTCACACACAATTCTAACTTGGAAACTATAAAATAAAATATCAAGAAACACTAGCCTACTAGAACTTTATAACAACAATAATCAATCATAATTATTTGGCCTACCTTATTCACAATACATTAATGCATCCTCCTTCTACACATCATTACTATTTATCCATTTAATACATCTAAATTACCATCATAGCTCAATAAATTTCAGTTAAACTCTTTTCCATAACCTCAAAGAAACAACACTCAACGACCAAGTACTTCCATCAATAACCTATACTTTTCTAACACAACAAATATCATCAATGACTTTTCTTACTTCAAGCAAACAACAATTCTCCTTATCTAATAACTTCTCCGCTACCTTTCACTAAACTGACAAACAAGGACATATCACTTCATTACTAGCCCAATCATATGACAAAAAAAATCAGCTATACATATATATTAAATAAATCGCCCTTACCATCTTTCTTATCACTGAACCTCTAAACCCCCAGTTCCAACAAACACAACATCAATAAGATGAACAACAAGTTGCTAGTGAATTGAAACAGGCCTCACATGGCTTCACTATAATTTGAATTTTGTGTTTTAAACAATAAATTGAGATTAATAACAAAGAGACTATGCTAATGAATCAAAAGAGCCCCACACAGCTTCATTAGACTTTTAGTTTCAACAAAATAGTGATAACAAGATTACAAGAGATAGAAACTTGACACATAATATTCAATGATCTAAGAATGCACATCTTACTCTGTCTTAACTGAACGGCTCATAAGAATGAGAACACAACTTTAAACTCGAGAATCTTATAACACACTGTAAGGCTTTTCTCAAGCAACTTTATGAGACTTCTGAAACTTTTTGCTAGCAAGTCTGAGAGAATTATCAGGGGGGGAAATTGAAACTTACTAATTATGCTATCTCAAGATTAATACATAGATAGAGAAGTATAGATTTACATCATAGATTTTGAGAAGGAATCTGAAAGAACATCTAACATGGGTGTAGTGCCTGATTTTTATGAATGTGAATAAAGCCCTTCTTTTTATCAAAACTCAGAAGGACTGATGGGATACTTTCTAGTCTTCTTATTATCCTATAACTATCTATGGAGAATTAAGCTTGACTATTTTTGATATGCTGAAAATAAGTCAAATATGGGCTGAATAGAGCAAGATAAGAATCTATATAAGTTTCTTAGAGAACCTTTCTATGGCACGATCTGAGACTTGAAAGAATTGAGACATTTTCTAAATGCCTTGTAGCCTCTCTAACAAAAGTACAGATACCTCCACACCATACTGGAAGACTCTACTAGTCACGGCTTCACAGATAGCCAAGGACACTTGAACTCTGTGCTCTGATACCAAGTTTGTAACGCCCTAAAAATAGGTCCTGATACGTCATACGGTGCTTAGGACCATAAGTGATCCCAATATAACCCTTATACTGGCATAACGCATGAGAAACTGAATAAGATATATAAATCTAAATAACATAAATGAAATATAACTCTTTCCTGAATATATTAAATACAAAACAGAATTTACAGTATTACAACTCCGCTTTTACAAAGAAACTAAAACTGAATACATTAACTTTATTGACTATCTATGAAACCTCGACTAATAATGACTATAAATAATTGGGTAGGTACTCCAACTATGTTAATCTACTACATATGAATAAGAAAGTAAAGAATATAAATAGGTGTAACTGAAGTCCACGAAGTAGGAGGACTCATCATCTCACAGGCTGGAATCTGCAACTGTCCCAATTTGAATATGCATACTAAAACTTGTACCTGCATTATGAGATAATGTAGCACAAAGACGTATATATGGATCAGTACTTTGGGAATGTAATGACAATTTGGGGGTGAATGCATAAGTCAAAACATATCTCCTAATCATTATTTATAAAATAATGCATGCTAAATGTAAATGACTCACATAGCTTGAGAAATCTTAAATCTAAAACTAATAAATCATGAATAATGAAGAATGTAGTATAAATCTCGTGAGTCATTACACTTAGTTCTAAAATATATAGTTTTATTCCCTTTTTAATACATATAGACTAAGTGGTAAAGTGCTCATCTTTGTATCTGAAAGCTAAGACTATGACTTTAAAGCTAAAATCTCAAGTAAAACAATATTTGAATAAGCTTGTGAGCCTTTACACTTAGTATCTAAAAATCTTTACTGACAAGGAAATCTTTCGAAGATTTAGGAAAAATAGCTCCTCTCAAAGGAACATAGTTTAGGAACTACTCTAAAAATCATACTATTAGGGAAAAATACTCAAAAGTTGTTTATATACATTTTTTCTAGAAGGGAGGTTCTCTTTACCAACATAAACCATGCGAGCTACACGGAGTCCAATATTTTGTCCTCGTGAAAAAGAAATCTCATGTTGGGGAGAGTCATCATACTCTTTCCAGGGAGTATAACCTCAACTCTGTGATCACTATCTCAGCCTCGGGCCCATAAATCTCAATCATATGGTGGCATGTAGATCTGGGTATGAAACCGTAGTAACTTACCCAATTAGGTGCTAAATACTACTCCCTTTAATTAGCTATGATCATCTTATTGGAAATACAATTATAAAAGAATAATCTCTTGGTTTATAATGAAACCAAACTCATATATATTTTTAATCTGAAATAAACTCTGAAAAGTGGATTCCAAAACTAACTGGGATCCGAAGATCAAATAGTTTTATTCAACTAAAAATATACTAATCTCAGAGGTGTTCATAACACAACTTTTTGAAATTTAAATACTCAAATTAGGCATAGTAATCATGCTTGTTAATGAACTCAATAATAATCATGCTTAGAATCCTCATGGTATCACCAGATCTTTATTTCACAGCACCTAGAGCTTCAACTCTTACTTATATTCTCTCAATCTTGAAGGATTCAAACTTAGATTTTAACACTTAACACAAACATCATTAATCTTTAGTAAACCAAACTACCCATGTCATAGCTTACTAATATCACCACTCTAAACTTGTATTTCTAAACTATAAGAATCAAGATCACTCCAAAAAGGCTCAACATCATCTACCCATAACTCCTTAGCTTAGCTATTAAGAACATCATATATATATAACTAGTGTTCTTCCACTTAGCTTATCAACGATACTACTAATCACACAACATCTTATCAATGATTCTACTAATCACACACAACATTTAATAATCCTAAAAAATAATGCAACCCAATATTACCTTAGGCATACTTCTACGTCATACGACCAATATCATACTTAATTACGAATCAAGTAAACTTTAAGCTCTTGCAAACACTGTTTAAGTCTATTAGATCACTCCCATAAAACTAGCCTCATTAACCAAGAAATCATCACATCCACCTTCATGACCACCAACCATTCAAACTTAATGTCTAGTGCTCAACATGATTTACAACTCATTCTCACACATAATTCTCATTTGCAGACTATAAAATAAAATATCAAAAAACATTAGCCTACTAGAACCGTATAACAACAATAATCGATCATAATAATACGGCCTATCTTATTCATAATCCATTAACACATCCTCTTTCTAAACATCTGTAGCGCTCCGATTTGCTGAACCGAAACACTACATGGTGCATATAACCTGAAAGGACCACAAGCTAACCCATGAATGATATTTGTACCGATACCCTTCATAATATACATGTAAAATATAGAAAACATAAACCATAGGCCATAAGGTTCAACTGAATAAGGTATCTGATAAATTGTAACATCCGTATGGGGTAAGAAGTACCCAAAATAACTGAAGTCTGAATCAAATATGAACTAAATCTGAAAGCCTCTAAATACTGTCTGAGTAAGGATTTGAATGAATATGTCCCCAACTAATTTCGTAAACTGAAATCTAATTGAAGAAAATAAATGAAGTCAAATCATATCGTCCTCAAATAAAGAGGACTCACTGCAACTCTATCTACTGAAATGCGACTGCTACTATTGATCTGGAACTCGTGGCTCTAAACCTATGGTGTAACATAAAATAACGCACCATAGGGTAAATGCATCAGAACAACTAAAAGTATTGAGTATATAAGTGAGGTAGGCTATATGTAATAGGGCTTATATGTATGAGTAGTACTAACTGACTGACTAATATGAATGTTGGAGTACAAACATACATACATAGTAACTAAGATCATGAATCCATGATATCTAGATATGTATGATAATACATGGTTTATTGATATTTAACATGACTAATATTGGAATTTCTGATAAAATGGATGACTGTGTCTGACAGTCCTAAATCTGATGGAACTACTTGAGTTTCGTACTGTAGTTGAACTGACTGTATCTAATAGTCCTGTTATACTAAAATCAGACAAACTATCTAAGATCTTTTATTGAGACTAAGAGTGAAACTATGGGAGGTAGTTATTTAACCGACATACCCTAAATGCACTATAAGAGCTGAGCTAGGGTCCAATTTGTACCCTGATTAGAAGAGTTTCAATACCGCGCCACTGGTAAGGACAAGCTATAAGTAACCCTTATCTGGCAGGTTACTCTAATAAGAACGGTGGGACCCTGGTATGATAGATCAAATCACCTCATCAACCCTAATCTAATAGGCTAAGATGTCTCATTCTACGTTGGCTACGTAGTTCTGGAACACAAGGATGACTGCTAAGAATCACACCCTTATCTGGCAGGTGAGTTCCCATTCTTTGGTTCTCTCTGTGTAAACTTCTACTCCCAGCTAAAGAGATTGAATATAATTAAATGACTTTACATAGACTGAATAGCTGAATTCTGTTGACTAATGAAATAGTACAATTATTTGAGAATTAACTAAGATCAAGTGATTTCTGAGATTTCCTGAGTCACATGACTGACTGAGTTCTATAGATCATGGCTTGACTGAGAGTATCATGATAACATGACATGGATCTAGGCATACAATTATATTTTTCTCGGGTAAAAGTACCCCTAGGACTCGATGGAATAAAATTGACACGCATGACTGACTTGATCATAAGAATAGAGTCCATAATTCATAATATCATAAGTACAGAATATCATACTACACTTGGTTCTCAACATCTTAAAATGGAAAGGGATATGCACAACATGTATACACTCACATTGCTTCAATATCATGCTCATTCTATATCACAATAATAACACACAACAATAATGTGGAGTTCATGTGGAATCATAAGGAATAGAACATGGACTTGTCATTTAAGTACTATTAAGTCATAAAAACATGGATTCAATATTCTTGGTATTTTATCAAACACCTTACATGCACAACTTTGTGCATAGGTGTACTTATCAATTTGACAATCTTAATTTATCCAAAATTCATGTGTTTCAACTAACCTACTTATATACTTTATGAAAAACAAATCAAGATACAAACTTGAATCCAAACAACAATATTCAACATGAATATAGTCATAACACAATAAGGAAATAACAATTTATAATTTATAACATGATTCTTGAGCTAAATGGATGAAAGGGATCCATGGATGAATACTATGCACACCTTAGTGATTGAATCTTGAAAGAGATCTAATATTTCAGAATGTTTCAGAAGATTCTTGAAGACATCCATAGGATTGCTCTTGATTTTTCTTGACTAGGGTTTAACCCCTTTGGGAGAGAATGTTCTTGTTCTTGAGGAGATAATCTTGAGAGGAAACCTTAATCTTGTGGTTGAGAGTATATGAAAGTATTTTTGAGATATTTAACTAAAGAGAATGGAAGATAATACGCTCCTTAAGGGTTATAAGTCGTGGGAAGTGAAGGAAAATGACCAAAATACCCTTACTAAACTACTTCCCAGTTGCTAAAAATTTAAGGCTGACGACATTCGTGATAATTCATCACACTTTTGATAAGTCATCACAAATGTCGTCACCGAGGGACTGGAATTGATGGATTTCTGCCTAAGGCTGACGACATTCGTGATAAACCATTACACTTGTGATAAATTATCACAAGATATCGTCACTGGGGGCTAGTTTCTGCCTAAGGCTGCCGATATTCGTGATAAGTCGTCACACTTGTCATAACTTATCACAAAATATCATCACTGGGGGCTAGTTTCTGCCTAAGGCTAACGACATTCATGATAAGTCATCACACTTGTGATAATTTATCACAAAATATCATCACTAGGGGCTGGTTTCTGCCTGAGGCTGAAGACATTTGTGATAAGTCATCACACTTGTGATAACTTATCACTAATGTCGTCACTCAGTTTTCCTGGCTGACATGCTGGAGTAAAATGGGCATAACTTTTTGCTTTGGTATTGGATTTAGGCAAAATTGGTATCGTTGGAAAGATAATTCAATTATATATCTATTTGTAGATCATGATATCAGAAATTCATATAATAAATAGAGATATACTCTTTTGAAGTTTACTATACCAATATCCTTCTCAAGAATTCAATCCGTAAGGAAATGTTTTGATTCGTCTATTAGCTAGGACACTTTTGAGGACTTAATATTCATAAAACTTGATCATAAAACTACCAAAGTACTAAAATTTTTTACTCATAAATTGGAAGTATGATCCTATAGAAATGTCTGAACTTTTGGGGTATTACAATATCTCCCCCTTAGGAACATTCGTCCTCGAATGGGACTGACTAACTAAGATTACTAATATACTGGCCTTACTTAAGCAATGCAATATCTAAAACATGAAGACATAACTAACTTGAATGATTAGTTGAATATATTTGAACATACTAAACATGCATATCTGATGCATAACTGACAATTTGAACGCATACATATCTGATGCATGATTACGTGACTAAACTGTTACATGTATGCATGACTGAATTCAATAATATTTAGTACCAAATTTGTAAATGGAATTCTTAACATGAGACTGAATAAGCTTAAGGAGGAATATTACCTTGAGTCGATCTGAGTTAGCAAAGAAGAGGTAAGGGTACTTTGTATGCATATCTTCTTCTGCTTCCCAAGTAGCTCCCTCAACATACTAGTTTTGGCAAATAAGTTTGACTAGAGGGACTTCTTTGTTCCTTAGTCTACGAGTCTAATAGTCAAGAATTTTGATCAGAATTTCCTCATATGAGAGACTATTCTAACTGTCAATGCTCTGAGTAGGGACTACAACTGCTAGGTCACCTAAGTATTTTTTGAGAAATGAGACATGGAACACTAGATGAACTGAAGCTAGATTTGAATGCAATTCAAGCACATAAGTTACCTTACCTAAATGACTAAGAATCCTAAAGGGACCGATATATTAGGGACTGAGTTTTTCTTTCTTGCCGAACCTCTTCACTCCTTCATGGGACAGATCTTGAGATAGACGTAGCCATCAACCTTGAACTCGAGATCCTTTCTACGAACATCAGTATACGACTTCTGTCATCTCTGAGAAGCCTGGAGTCTTTCTCTAATTAACTGAACCTTTTCTAAGGCATCGAATACCAAGTCAGGACCTATGACTAAGGCCTTAATAACTTCAAACCAACCGATTAAAGATCTGTACCTCCTACCATAGAGAGCTTTAAACGGAGTCATCTTAATACTGGAATGCTAGCAATTGTTGTATGCAAACTCAATCAAAGGCAAGTGGTCATCCCAACTTCTCAAATCAATTACACAGGACCTTAATATATCTTCTAGATTTTGGATGGTCCTTTCCTCTTGACCATCTGTTTGAGGATGAAAAGCTGTAATGAGATGAACTTGGGTACCAAGACCCTTTTAGAATGCTTTCCAGAAGTGATTGGTGAATTATGTACATCTTTCTGAGATGATTATTAATGGAACACCATGTAATTTGACTATTTCCCTGATGTAGAGTTTGTTGTAATCCTCAGCTGAATAAGAGGTATTGACTAGAAGGAAATGAGCTGACCTCGTCACTCTGTCTATAAAGACCCAAACTGAATTATGCTAATGACGAGTTCGAGGTAAACTCGACATGAAATCCATGTTCACTTCTTCCAACTTCCAAGTAGGAATGGTGAACTCCTATAGGGAACTACTAGGCTTCTGATGCTCTATCTTAACTTGCTGACATATTGAGCACTTAGCCACTAAAGCTGCAACATCTCTCTTCATCCCACTTCATCAATAGATCTCCCGTAAGTCGCGGTAAATCTTAGTGTCCCCTGGATGAATGGAGTATCGCGTGCTATGCACCTCTGCAAGAATTCACTGCCTCAAGTTATCCACATCTAGAACACACAAACGACTATGATGACAAAGGACCTCATCTCCCTCTTAGGACAAACCTCTACTCTCTGATTTTGTACTGACTCTTTTAGCTTGACAAGGCTACGATCCCTGTCTTGCTTTTCATTCACCTTAAAAACTAGAGACAACTCTGAACTACTCTGAATACATACACAACCCTTTAAAGAATCGACTAAGCAAACACCTAGTCTAGCAAGATGATGGATTTCATGAGCTATCTTTTTTTTGCTATCCTCAATGTGAGAAACACTACCCATGGAGAGTCTACTGAGAGCGTTGGCTACAACGTTGGTCTTTCCCATATCATAAAGGACACTCATGTCATAATATTTCAAAAGCTCTAACCACCTTCCCTGATGAATATTAAGATATTTTTGAGGAAAGAAATATTGGAGACTCTTATGATATGTGATGATATCTACATGAACTCCATAGAGATAATGCCTCCAAATCTCTAAGGCAAATACTACAACTGCTAATTCAAGATCATGGGTAGGGTAATTCTTCTAATGATACTTTAACTGTCTGGAGGCATAGGCGATGACTTTACGATTCTACATGAGGACACAACCTAAACCCGCTCTGGATGCATCACAATATACTACGAACCCATCAAAACCATCTGGAAGAGCTAGAACTGGAGCTGAGGTGAGTGGAGTCTTCAACTCCTGAAAACACTTCTCGTAAGAATCTGACCACTAAAACTTGACCTTCTTCTGAGTCAATCTGGACATAGGGGATGCAATAGAAGAAAATCCCTCAACGAAACTTCTGTAATAGCTAGCCAAACCTAAGAAACTCCTGATATCTGATAGAGAGATAGGGCAAGGCCAATTTCTTACCAATTTAGCCTTTTGAGGATCTACTCTAATGCCATCATCGGAAATAATATGGCTAAGGAATGATACTCACCTTGGCCAAAACTCACACTTACTGAATTTGGTGAATAATTGATAGTCTATAAGAGTCTGAAGAACAATTTTGAGATGGTATGCATGATCACGCTCTGTGCGGGAATAGACCAGGATATCATCTATGAAGACTATAATGAACATGTCCAAGTACTTCTTGAACACATGATTCATCAAGTCCGTGAAAATGGTTGGGGCATTGGTAAGACCAAAAGACATGACTAGAAACTCGAAGTGACCATACCGAGTACTGAAAGCTATCTTTGGAATGTCATATTCTCTAACTCTGAGCTAATGGTATCCTGAACTGAGGTCTATCATGGAGAAATAACTGGCACCCTGAAGTTGGTAAAACAAGTCATCTATCCTAGGAAGAGGGTATTTGTTCTTGAGCGTAACTTTATTGAGCTGATGGTAATCAATGCACATCCTGAGAGAATCATATTTCTTATGCACGAATAAGACTGGTGTGCCTCACGAGAAGATACTGGGTCTAATAAATCCCTTATCTAAGAGATCCTTCAACTATTCTTTCAGTTCTCTGAGTTCTGCTGGTGCCATTTATATGGAAAAATAGAAATAGGCTAAGTATCTCGTATAAGGTCAATGCCGAAGTCTATTTCCCTCTTGGAAGGAATTCTTGGAAGATCATTAGGAAACATGTCTGAATACTCATTTATAACTGGAACTAATTTGAGACTGGGAGATTCTAAACCAGAGTATTTAACATTAATGAGATGATAAACACATCCCTTAGAAATCATTTTCCTTGCCCGAACGTAGGAAACAAGTTGACCCCTGAAAGATTAAGTACTACCCTTCAACTCTAGGATGGGCTCATTCAAGAACTGAAAGTGAACTATCCTATTTCTACAGTCGACTGTAGTCTAGCAGGAATGAAGCCAATCCATGTCGAGAATGAGATCAAAAGTAGTCATCTCTAACTTGACTAAATTTGTTATGTGGCTTTTTGAAACATCATAACTGAGTAGTTCCTGTATACCCACCGGGCTATGATGTTTTTACCCATAGAGGTAGAGACTGAAAAGGGCTCTGCTAAAATTTCAGGACTGATTACAAAATCACCTACTATATAAGGAGTAAGAAAAGACAAGGATGCACCTAGATCTAGTAAAGCATAAACATGAACATGGAAAATATGAAACTTAACAGTAACGACATCCGGAGTATTTTCTTGATCCTATCGGGTATAAAGAGCATAGAGTCTATTTGGGTGTTGCCCACTAGTAGAACTGGAAGTGGCACCCTGTTGATTTGGAAGACCAGATTAGGCTATAGAATAATTCTGCTGACCTTGCAGAACTAACTGTGGACACTCTCTAACCCTATGTCCTGGCTTGCCACAACTAAAACCATCATCGCTACCAGCTCTATAGGTACCCTTTTGGTTCTTAATACAAATTTGGCATAGGGGATTCGTTCGGGCACTCCTAATACTGCCCTAAGACTTAGAGCTAGGTGCTTGATCTCGGTTGCCGTCACTGAATTTTAGCATTAGGGCACGGGCAGAGGAAAGAGTTGGAACTACTGAATTAGGACAAAACTACAAACGGTTTCCTTCTTCTGATTTGGGTTGAGTAAAACTGAGACTACCTCTCCTTGCTCTTTTGTTCTGCCTCTCCCTAGTCCTAATCTTTCTTCTCCTCTATTTTCTAAGCATGGGTCATGAGTCTAGATAAATTCATATCATTGTTTAGCATCACAAACCTACACTCATTTACCACACTATCATTCACCCCTGACACGAACTTGCTCATCTTAGCCCTATATTCAGCAGCCATACAAAGGGCATATCTGGCTAGCTGAATAAATTTGAGAGAATACTCTTTATCCATCATATTTCCCTACCTGAGGTTGATGAACTATATAACTTTTACCTCCCTCAACTCTTGGGGAAAGAATCTGCCTAAGAAAGTCGTGACAAATTCCTCCCACTCTATAGAACCTACATCCTCTAACCTCTCAGACTTCCACTATTTATACTAAGTGTGAGCAGCATCCTGTAACTGGTATGCAGCTAACTCAGCACTCTAACAAGAAGTAACTCCCATGATGTATATGACCTTCTACACATGGTCAATGAATTTCTGAGGGTCTTCATCAGACCTAGACCCGAAGAAGGGTGGAGGGTTCATTTGAGTTAAGTCTCGAATCCTAGCTGCAGCTGAGTTGGCCACTGGATTGGTTAGAATAAATGTTGGCCGTTCATTTGAGGCAGACACAGACTGAGAAAGTATGGTGAATGCGGCCCTAAATTCCGTATGAGAATATGTTCGCCCAAAAGATCTTCAGTTTGTCGAGCTGGTTGTTTTCTTCTCTTTGGAGGCATGTTCATAAATAAGAGAAGAACGAATTGGACTGAGAGTTTAACTTGAAATTATGATCACTAGCACCATATGAATACTGAAAGAAGGAAAACTATTCCTTAAACATCTCATAACCTCCGGCACATATATGTGGCACGCAACACACCTATGTACAAGACTCTACTAAATATGGCTTTCAAACTTCCTAGGACTTTATTGAACCTTAGGCTCTGATACCAAGTTTGTAATGCCTTGATTTGCTGAACTCGAACACTACACGGTGCTTATGACCCTAAAGGACCATAATCTAAACCATGACTAATATCTGTACCTGTATACTTCATAATATACATGTAAAATGCAGAAAACATGAACAATAGGCCATAAGGTTCAACTAAATAAGGTATCTGATAAATAATAACATCCAAATGAGGTAACAAGTACCCCTAACATTTGAAGTTTGAATCAAATCTAAACTAAATCTTAAAGCCTCTAAATAGTTTTTGAGTAAGGAGTTGAAGGAACATGTCTCAACTATCTCTGTAAATTGAAAGCTAACTGAAAAAATAAATGAAGTCATATCATATCATCCTTGAATGAAGAAGACTCACTATAACTCTGTATACTGAAATGAGACTGATATTGCTGATCTGGAACTCATGGCTCTTAACCTATGGTGTAACATAAAAGAAAGCACCATAGCATAAATGCGTCAGTACAATTGAATATACTGAGTATACGAGTGAGGTAGGCTATATACAAAAGGGCTTACATACATGAGCAGTTCTGACTAACTGACTAATATGAATGTGAGAGTGAAAACTTGCATTCATAGTAACTGAGATCGAGAATACGTGATGTCTAGATCTGTACGCTAATACATGGTTTATTGATATCTAAATGAGTAATACTGGAATTTATGATAACAAGGATGGTTGTGTCTGTCAGTCCTAAATCTGATGGAACTACCTAAGTTTCATACTGTAGTTGAACTAACTATATCTCACAGTTCTGGTATACTAAAATTTGAAGAATAATAATGCAAGGTATGTTAGATGTTGATTCTTGGGTTCCTTCTACCCAAGAAGTCCAAGAAACCCTTTTTAAATTCATGATTTTATGTTTATGAGTTTTTCATGATTTATATGGTTTGAAGTTGAAGCCCATGTTAATATTAAGTTTTTTTTCATGTTGTGATCATAAAGATGCAAGTATTGACCTTAATATGTGTTGGTTATGTTATCTTCATGATAAATTCCCTTCAAGAAGCATGATTAATTATGTAATCATGTTAATTATGTGTATTGAATGTTATATGATCAGATTATGCCTTCCTCATGTTTGATAAATTTCTCATGTGAAGAAAATACAGTCATTGTAGCATCCAGACAAGAAATCCTAAATTTTGCTTAAGTCATTACATGTCAAGTGTTTGTTGTAATGCCTAGATGAGTTAATTATGATATGATACATGTATTCCTATTCATGTTAATTCCTTATTGAATGAGTTATGAGATAACAACATGCATCCCTATACAATTACATGTTTAAGATTCTCTAAGTACTTAAAATGATGCTTCATTGGTTATACTGCGAATGATAGTCTATTGTTAAGATTATTACGCAAGATTTGTCATGCATTATTTATTTATGTTATCTAGTCTTGAGATTAGTAACTAGAACTGAGAGAGTGAAGGGATGATGGCTTCCCGTTAGAGAGGTAGATTGTTAGCAGTAATTCCTGAACTCCAGAACTGCGTAGCCAGTGTAGGACCAAGAGCCACCCATTATATTAAGGGTTTACTACCATACTGCCTTATGCTTTACTTCTTGTTCAGGGTCGCCCGTTAGATAGGCTTGACCGTAGCTGAGGTCTTTACCTGTGGCACGGTATTGACACCCTGCTCGATGGGGTTACAGTTTGGACCCTACCTGATTAGATTTGGGGCATGTTGGTTAAGTGAGAACTCCCACATTTATAGTTTTAGCTTTAGATTCGGTCTCAATTAAGATCTCTGAGAGTTTTTCAGATTTAGAATCATCAGATATGGTCAAACAACTCAGTAAGGAACTTAGATAGTTTTACAGATTCAGATATCACCCACTAGATAAGCTTGATCTCAAACTCAGTCAATTATTATTATTATCCTTATCAGTATTAGAAGGTCCAGACATCACTTATTAGATAGGCCTAAAATCAAACTTAGTCCATCATTTCTATTATTAAAAAGTTCAGAGATCTTCTGCTAGATAGGTCTGATCACAGATGCAATAATTCCTTATCATTATTAGTAGATTCAGAGATCATTCGTTAGAGAGGTTTGATCTCAGATTTAGTCAGTCAATAGTAGCAAGCTTAGAACTAAGTTATTATTAAGACTTAGATGTTCAGTGTCCCAGTGTTAGTGAATTCCGATGTCAGTAATAATTAGCTCAGTTGTCAGAAGCTCAAGTGTTCACAAGTTAGTATTTAGTGTTGTCAAGATTTTCGTTATGATTTATGCATTCATAAATGTATCCTCATTCAATATATTAAGATTATTTAGTCAGTATAGTTTATGCATAAGCCCTTGTATTTAGCCTTACATCATCTAGTATACTGGTACATTTTAAGTACTGACGCATACTTTCTCTTGCGCTATGGTGTCTTATACCTTAGGTTCAAAATCTTGAGATCCAGAGCATCCATAGTAGTCTAGACTCAATCAGCATCAGTAGATGTAGTATTGAGTCCTCTTCATTCGAGGATGCCCCCTATTTCAGTTCTATATTATATTCAGTTTATTTTTAGTAGACGGAGTTAGTTAGAGACATGTCCCATCAACTCCACATATCAGACAGTTAGAGGCTTTTCAAACAGTTATATCAGTATTCAGTTTTTAGTTTTGTGCATTTTAGACATTTTGAACCTTATGGTAAGTTTCTGCCAGTTTTTCGTATTTGTTATATTATATTCTGTAGTACTCGGGTATAGTTTTCACTAGAGGGTTAGCTTATGGTCCTTCAGGATCATGAGCACCATGTGGCATTCCAGTTACAAAAAATTTGGGCGTTACCAATAATTATTTTAGTGAGTCCTAAAGATTGTCCTAGGGATTTTTGTAGACATAAATCTAACCTTATAGTATCCAGATTTCAAATATATATTATAAAATTTAGCAACACCTTTAAGCTAAGCAAACAAATCATCTTAACGAGGCATATGATACTTATTTTTCACAATGACCTTATTTGACTTCCTATAGTCGATTAATATATGCACAAATCCATCTTTTTTCTTCACAAAAAAAATTGGAGCACCCCATGTTGACAGACTTTATCTGATAAATTGCTTTCCCAAATAATCTTGAAGCTGACTATTCAGCTTTTTACCTCTACAAGAGCCATACTATATGGAGCCATATAAATAGGTTGGGTTCCTAGCACAAAGTCAATAATAAACTCTATATAATTCTTAGGTGGAAGGACAGGTAGGTCGATAGGAAAAACATCAAAAAAATCATGGACAATAAGGTGTTCTAGTAGGGTAAGGATGAATTTTGCATGTTTAGGATTTGCGGTTATTGTTGATCTCATAATAGGATTAGTATTGTGCAAGGAATTATGGAATTTTGAAACACCCCCTAATGAAATGGAGGGACTTTTAGTTTGAAATAGTAAAAGTAGTGCATAATGGAATGTGATATCTAGGTATCTAGTTAGTCATAAGGTTTGTGGATTCATCTTCAATTAAAGAGACGTGTGTTTAGAGTAATGTGGTTACATAGGTCTTATTTGGGGTATGGTGGTACAACTACGTATTATTTAATCGGTTGCAAACTATAGAGTGTTCTTGAGAAAATAAGTCTAAAGATGTTGCAGTGTAATAGGTTCCTAAGTGAGTTGGAGTTTGGTAACCCGTAAACTTCAGATTTCAAGGGTCAGACATGATCAGGTCATTGTAAAATGATTGTTGGGGGCTAAGGTATGCAATATAGTATCATTCTTTAGTACATGGTTTGATCATCATTATGGGCTGGAGCAAGATTTAGATTATTCTATGTTAAAGGTAGATTTGTGTTAATGAATTACACACAGAGTTAGTAAGCGAGGTAAGGGAGTTTTGGCGTGATTGGATATGTAGGTCTTCGAAAGACTTGTGCATGTAAAGGTGCTTGGTTTGGAGAATTTAATATCTTAGGGATGTTAAAATCCATTATGATATGGTTCGCTCAAAGGTTTTTATCTAGAGTAAGAGGTAGTACACCATTGACCTTGCATCAACAAAGATAGAAGAGAGATAAATGTAAGAGGGAGAATAGGTGATGTATTATAGTTGTACTACTTTTATAATTCTTAAAACATTGAAATTATGCATGTTGTCAAGTGAATATTTATAGATATGATGTGTTTTAGGTATGTGTGCAAGAAATCATGTTTCGAAAGTAGAGGTTGAAAAAATAGATATAAATTGCCAAGTGTTGGTCATGAAGTCAAGGTACGACTCGTGACGTCCTTGAATAAGTCATATTAAGAAATGAAGATCCTAGAGTGTACATTTTTAAAGTCCATACCATGACTAATCTAATGACTTATGACATGATATCATGAGTTGTAGTCCAGCCATATAAGGATGTTCTAAATATTTGATGACTGGGTGATATTCATTAAAATGGGAGATTAGTTGTTTAGGTAAACCTAACTTACCCATTTGAATAATTGATAACGCTTAACTTAAACGTCAATTAAAGTGCAAGGCGATCATCGATAGTATATATACCAAACTTTGGAGTCTAGGTCGAATCCACCAAAAACAATGTGGGTGGAAATCAAATTAATTTGAAATAATAGATACAAGTTAAATTTAAATAAATGGTACAAAAAGATAAAAATGGGAGATAGGTATCTAAACTAAAGTTTCCTTTTTTGAGGTTTTCTACTATAAATTTGTCACTACGAATAATTAGAGTTTTAATATGTATGCACGGATCATGGGATTATTCAATACAAATGGAGTGATATGTGGGTGTTAGCAATCAACATCAATTTAGTAAGTCAAACATAGGTAGGTTTGGTTATAGATTTTGATGCTAGTCTATCAATAAAAAACAAAACTTTCACCCATTGATTCTTTTGAATACCTAATAGGAGTGTTCAACAATTGTAAGCACAACCTCAATATAGGCATCCCTATTTCTAGGATGATACCCATAGTATAGTAAGCCTTAAACTCACCCTTACGTCTAAGATAGTGAAAATTGAGCAAACTACACGCACAATGGTCTATAATTGCTTTGGTCTCCACATCCCCCTTTCAAGGATGATATGGATTCCTAAACTTCACCTAAAACTTTTCTTTCGAAGACGGCTTCGGGTTTTCTATAGCATGGAGATTTCACTCAACATACCCATGTGGGTATTAGGGAATTTCACCGATCAAATACCAACCAAATTAGCATACAAATGATAAAAACCCATAAACATGACCTACTAAATAGAATCCAATCAAGAATAACCCACACACACTATAACTTGTATTCGCACATAACACCAAGAGAGAAATCTAGCTTCACATAGGATAAATAATCATAGATCTACCGATAATCTCCATTGAAGTGATTTATTGAAGCTTAAGTAAAAGTTATTACAAACTTGTCACTCCAAAAGATCAACAATGGAAGTGAGCTAATCTTTCACTTAGAAATTCTCCAATGTATTCTTCACCAAAAAATTATACAATTTTTTCTTCTCCAAAAATGAAGGCTATGAATTCAAGACCTAAATCTAAAAATTAGGGAAGATAGAATAATATCCAGGATGCTAGGGTTTGAGTCTTTTTGTAAAAATTGGGATCAGCCACGTGCGTTTCAAGTTTTGACCTTGGGATGATTTCTTCCGCTAAGCCGCGATCGTGCGGGTGTAGCTGCAACTGCAGTTATGCGACCATGGTAAATTTCCATGATTGCGGTTGAATGACTTTTGCTTGACTATTACGATTGTGGTTTGTAGACCGCGGCTGCAGTACCTAAGGCCTTTCTGTTATAAGTCTTCATCTTCACTTTTTTTTTCCTCCTTCTGATCAGCTTACACTCCAATCCTTATCTTTTAATCTCCTCAACCCTATGCCTGCAAAGATTTGTTATTACTGAATTTTATCACCAATATGTCTCATTTATTCATTGAAAATAAGGTAATTGCACAAATGTTTAGTGAGAATGAGTGGTAAAATCATCACTTATCAACACCCCCAACTTAAAGCATTTGCTTGTTCTCAAGTAACACTATCTCTTACTATAAGAAAACAATTCTCTATGCCATAACTTTATACCTTAAAGATCACAATGACTTCAACTATAGTAGCAACCACAAGTAGCTCACTGCATATGGTCTAAGCTAATTTCCACTATACCCCTCATCATAAGACGCAACATTCAAGAATACATAGAACTTTAAAGACTAACAAAGAAACAACAACCAATACTCTAGAGGTGGCTTCCTCTTTACCACAACTATGCTATACTCATTTTGCCTCATTACTCAGAAGATGGCAAAATAACCCACCTACACTTGTTTCAAATGCCAGCCTCACAAGAAAAAAAAAATCACACATCAAGCTACCAAATACGAAAAAAGGAATTTTAAGTTCAAAAACTCACTCCCTCAAAAAAGAAATATCTATGCAACAAGTGTCGTACCATAGACTTGCACCTATTTTCAATCACCACTAAAAAAAGATTAAATGGTTGGATATCTCAAAGGACTTTTATGCTTGTAACTTAGGTTTGGGCTAGCGTAGGATATCATTTAGGACAACATCTCCACACCCTTCCATGAACATCTACTTCACACTTTCCAATTCTCCTTTTTGACTATGGGCTACTTCTTATTTCTTTTATCTTTTTATTATGCTTACTTTTTTCTTTCTTTGTTTCATTCCTTTTTATTGAAACTCTTATGCTCATCTTCCCTTTGTTGAACTCTTTCTTTTTCTATTCATTCATTTTCAAAGCTTAGACGAATTAGGTATTTCAATTACAACTTCATAGCCCCAAAATTACTTCCATCAATATTTTACCACCCCCATCATAAGATTTTAACCTCAAGTTGCATTGTTAAGTTCATGGAGGGCATGGTTAAATAATAGGGATAAAAAGAATAGTTCATGGCTTGTAATGTGTTTGCCAATGAAACGTCCAAAGGATGAAAGTGGGTAACTAGGGGTTACATTCATGCTTGGGTAGGATTTTTATGATAAAGTAGCTTCAAAAATCACAAAGATGTCCTAAGATAATTTCTCTAAACAAATACAATCAAAATTAGATTTGAAAGCCTAATGGGGCAAGTTCTAGATAACACAAGTATACAAGACATGAATGAAAGAATATCACCACATATGGCACGTAAATACTCACCAAGGAGGCTTTGTCCCTCTCATGAGAGACAAAATTGGAGTATCTATTATTATTTACAAGTCAACAACTTATGGAGCCACAAAAAGTAAAAAAAGTTTTGTTACAACATTGCACATATCCATGCCCTTGATTTTTCAAAAGTTTTAGATGGAGGGGGTTGTCCATTTTGCATTAGCATCTCGTTCAACTGGCTAAACTATGGATACAACCAAAGCCTTATTCTAACATTTATGCTTAAAACGGGCATAGTAACAATATGGATACTAAGACTTCACTAATAGCATAGAATGTGATCCCAAATTTTTACTTTACAATGCTACAGGTACTTATACTTCCCTTGAATTCATGATATTTATGCTATGGGTACTCAAACTTCCCCTCACCTACACCTCAAAACTCAAACACAAAGCTTTACCCTTAAGAAAGTTGTCACTCAATCTATCATAGGGTAAAGCTTTTCATGCATAATTAAAATCAAAATTAAAGTAAAAGAAATACTAATACCAAAAACCATATGATAATCTATAATGAGTCATCACTATCATAGTGCCCAAAGATGTAGCATCCCACAACAAAAAAAAAGTAATATCAAGAATGTCATCCCAAACCAACAACATAAAAATAAATGTCCAGCATCACAACATCAAAACAATATAAATCTGGGGGCACCCCTAACTAAAGAAATGCACTGCCGTCACTGCATGTTCTAAAAAACAAGAGTAAGAGAGGTCTCCCAGAATCAACATCAAGAGATGATCTCTCTTGCATACTCTAAATAATCTCCACCAGTATCATCAGCCAAAAATTCAGTAGAGGCCTCGTGTTCACTGTCCAACCTTAGTGAAGGTAGTCACTTATTGGGTTTGAGCCCCTTAAAGATGCCTTTTACCCCCTTCCACAGCTTCTTGAATAATTTATCTCTTTTCTTCTCTTTCTTCATCATATTCGTATGTGGCTCCTTGAGGTCCCTGTATGATCCTGCTAAGGATGAGTAGGCTCTCTCCAAATTTATAATAGTAGCTCCCTTCTTCTTTTTCTCCTTGTGGTATAGTAATAATCTGACCGAGTTACATATAAGTGGCGTAGGGTGGATGGCTATCCCAGTCCCTGAGTCAATCTTAACACTAGATCCCTACCCTTCCTCATTTGACCTGAGATGGCATCAAGGGGGTTGGCTGAAAATGGTCTATACAAATCTTTATCCAGCTGGGTTGATTTACCGGAGTTCATCTTCCTTTTCTTACCTAGACCTGAGGCACCCTCACCCCTAAATTTAAGTTGGAAAATGTAGGGGCCTGGGAGAACCCATGTGTCTGTAGCACACTCCTCTACCCCTGATTTCTTACATAGCTTATTAATAAGGGATAGGAAGAGAAGATGCATACCTCCCTCATTCTTGAAATACCGCCACTATAAGATCACGATCTTATCGATATTCAGAGCAATGCAAGATAGGATAAAAGCCACCCATACAAGCTTGCATGTTTATGAAAATAGTCATTTATTTTCATGGAGAGACTCTACTACAAATGATACTCAGCCTTAGCCTGGCTTAAGCAGTGAAGTCATTCATCAAAATATCTCTCTTAGTAATGGCCCAACATACTTCTTTTCCTGGACATAGTATGTCTGCCATCCATATTCCTAGAGCACATCTTTTTGCTTAGAAATGCCACATGTTAACACTCGGCAGCCTAAATACCTCATTAATCTACTCTTCTCTGAAGTTCACTTATTTCTACAAAATTTTCACCATTGGGTTAGAGAGGGAAACTATGTTAAGGTTTACGTACAACTCGCATACCAAGTGCTCATTTGTATAGTAGGGTTTCAAGGAGTAGCACATCCACCCGGCAGCATTGAGTCGGGCATGGAATACTGGGATCTTCTCCTATACTTTATCAAGGTAAATACCCCATTTAGAGAGTAACATGTTCCTATGAAAATCAACATAAAAGTGGTGTTGTCATTGTGCGGCCATGAACCTATTATCATAAAAATATCCCATATTTGAGGTTTAGAAACTGTAATTGATGCAACTTAGGCCAAAATTAGTATTATCATACCTAAAATGTACTAGATCAAATAGGTAAACTCTTTTGGTAGTGTTATGTAAGGTTTGGGGGTGGCAGAGTATCTGTAGAACTTTTGAAGTCTACCAAAATCTTCCATCCGAAATGGAGATCACAGAGTGTTGACCACATTCCCATTGTCACGGTCGTGGTCATCGGGACCATGATCATGGTACCTGAGCCAGGTTGGATAGTTTTTGTATGGTGTTTAAAATGCAATTTTAACCCTGATCCATCATCTAAGCTAGGCACATCAAGATTATAATTAGAGAATTTCAAGTCTAGAGTGTGTGATCACAACGCTAAACTTAAAGAAATTGAACATTGAATTTGTAGGATCATTTAATCGCACATATGACGTACATTTCAATTTAATAGGCTTAAAGCTTAAATTTGGGTACTTAAGATTTTTGCAATAGTTTGTACACTAACTACAATAGCTAACTACAACACAATAATAACTAAGCATGCATTTAGTTGTGAAAACATCATTTTAGCCCTCTTTTAAACTATAAGTTCTAAGAATATAATTATTCCAAATCAAGGAAATTGAGGCAACTTACAAAATTAGATGATGCAATTAGGATGAACTGACACTGGGATATGCAATGCAAATCCACAAACTTAAGAGAATTTTGAAAGAAATTAAGAGGGAAGTGTGGGAGAAAATGGCATTCGGATGGTCATTTAAACTTATTTAACCATGATCAGAGTCTTTATTCCTAGATTGCAGTGGAACGGACCACAGTCTCGATAACTGAGACCAAAAGATCCAGTCTCTTGCATTTCCGAATAAGTGCAAATTACTAATTTCACATGTTCCTTTTTCTACTTCAATAAAAATTCCTCTAAGCTTCAATATTTCATGGATTATACATGCATAACAACAAAAAATAAAATCTACTCCATATGCATAAATCAAAAGAATATATGCCACTTTTTGTGGCATGATGGGTTGCCTCTCATCGAGCGCTTAGTTTAATGTCATGGTATGATGCCTTCATTGCTTCATTTTATGTTTCCACTTAGAGTATTTGAATCTCCATCCCAACTTTAGTTCAATATAAAATTAGCAGAAAGGGGACAAAAGATTCAGATCTTCTAAGGTAAAACTTTGAAAAGACTTGAAAATGCCAAGAAAGCTTTAATTTCGCCATTTTGAAGACTTGAACCTTTTACCCAATTTGATATCAAATTTTTGATTTTGTTATTTGGGCAAAGGTAAGGACATCAATAAGCCATTACTTGTATATTGTAAGTTGAGTTCCTTGGCCATTGATGGGTGGGGTTCTATATGCTCCATTGGTATGGAAAGCTCCAAAATATAAGAATCAGACTCCTTCTCCCCACAATCCACCATTTACCTAGGTAGATGGATTCACATCACTTCCTTCAAGCACAATGTTGAGAAGTGGTTTGGATGAGGTCCAATACCAAATTTTGGAATTGTTTCCTACAAAGCATCTTCACCCCGGGATGATCTAGAGTCATCATATGAGCTTTTCCTTAATTCTTCTCTACACTCTAGCACCACTTCTTTTATTTTGGCTTCTTCTTACTCATTTGATTTGGTCGATTAGGATGTCACTGAGGAATCTTCTCTACCAGGATCATCATAATAGCTTGGTTACTCTTCTTGATTAGCCTCCTCTTGGAAAATGGGCATGGTCGTAGTATTTGAACGAATTATGTCCTTGGACAATTCCTTAGCCTTGATGTTTGACCTTTTAAACTCCCCATAGGATTGATGCAAGTCATGTGTATTCTCCCTAGTTATTGTTGCCCAATCCAAAATAGTTTGAAGCATTGCTTCAATGTCAGTGGGTCTGGGTGGTTTCGTCTATGTCTTCTCTTAATAAGACCTATCAATCTCATAAGAAAAACTAGCAATTTGGTTAGTATAATGGGTGGAGGAGGCACATGGACAATCACTACAGTGTCCATCTCGATCAGAAATAAAGAACACCTATACTCCCTATAAGAACGAGATAGTGAATCCATCTCTCTTCAGGGAGCATAGTCAGAATCTATCATGAAGTATGGCACATCATAATATGGACGTGGATCATCAAAATAGGACTTCCAAATACCAACATCATATTTGTCGGAAGATACCATAGAGAAAGGTTAAATAAAATAAGAATCTACCTACAAATGAAAATACAAAACAAATATTTACAAGCTTAGATTCAAGTAAGTAATCTAAAATTTCACACTAACTCAATATGCCAAATTGTTAATCGAAAACAACACCATTTTTTATAACTCTCAACTTACACGTCAATTGAAGTGGAAGGAGCTTGTCATCAATATATTTACCAAATTCTAGAGTCGGGATCGAACCCAAGAGGAACAATGTGGGTGGCAATCAAGTTAATTTTAAATAATAGATATAATTTAAATTCAAATCAATGGTACAAAAAGATAAAAAAGAACGAGATAGGTATCTACACTAAGGTTTCCTTTTTGGGTCTTTCTAGTATAAATTGGGGCTACGAATAATTAGAGTTTTAAAAGTTATGCACGGATCTGAGGATTATGCACTACTAAGGGAGTGATATATAGGTGTTAGCAATCAACATTAATTTAGTAAGTAAAATATGGGTAGGTTTGGTTATAGATTTTGATGCTAGTCTTTCAATAAAACACATAACTTTCACCCATTGAATCTGTCGAATACCTAATAGATGAGTTCAACAATTGTTAAGCACAACCTCAATCTAGGCATCTCTATTTCTAGAATAATACCCATAGTATAGTAAACCTCACATTTACCCTTATGTCTAATATAGTGAAAATTTATCAAACTAAAAATACAATTTTCTATCATTTCTTTGGTATCGACATCCCTCTTTCAAGGATGATACAGATTAGTAAACTTCACCCGAAACCCTTTTTTCGAAGATGGATTTGGGTTTTCTAGAGCTTGGAACTTTGACTCATCATGCCCGTTTAGGTATTTGGGGCTTTCAAATATCAAATCCTAACCAAATTATCATAACAATGATAAACCCATAAACATGAACTACTAAATAGAAGCTAACCAACAACAACCCACACACTCTTTGACCCTTATTCACACATACCCCCCAAGAGGGAGATCTAGCTACACATAAGATATATAAGCATAAATATACCCATAATCTCTATTGAAGTTATTTATTGAAGCTTAAGTGAATGTTACTTCAACTCCCATAAATCAATAATGGAAGTGAGCTAATCTTCCCCTTAGAAAGTCTACAATGTATTCTTAATCCAAATATTAGACAATATTTTCTTCTACAAAACTAGAGGGTATGAATTCAAGAGCTAAACCTAAAAATTGGGTAAGATGGAATATTATCCATAATGCTAGGGTTTGAGTCTTTTTGTCAAAAATGGGATCAACCATATGTATTTCTAGTTTTGCCCTTGGGCTGATTTCTTCTGCTAAGACGTATAGCACAGGTCTAGTTATGACTGTGGTTACATGACAATGGTTAACTTCTATGATAGCGGTTGATTGACTTTTACTTTACTGTCATAATCGCAGTCAGCAGACCGCGACCGCGCCACCTCAAGTATTTCTTCTCCAAGTCTTCAGCTGTATTTTTTAGATTTCTTTTATCAGTTTATTCTCCAATTCATATCTTTTGATCTCCTCAACTCTATGCCTGCAAAGAGTGGATATTTATTCATTTTATCACTTATATGTCTCATTCATTCTTTCAAAACAAGTATCTGCACATATGTTTAGTGAGAATAAGTGGTAAAATTAACACTCATCAATAATAAGCACCAGGATAGGTCTTTAACTACAAATTGTCACTTGTTACCTAGTTACTCATAACTTGCAACTTGATACTTTCTACTTTAAATAAACCCTTTAAAAAATAGTTGATTAATAGTAAATATAATTGTATTGATCTAGCTTATAACCATATTCCGTTGGATCACCCCAATTTAGTTAGTGTCTATATTGTATTTAACGAGCACATTATTTATTGTGAGGTATAATTGAGGATATATTAAATTTATACAAGTCAAGAGTCGTATTGAGACTTGAGGTAACCTATTTGGAAACCTTATTTAGTAAACTTTGTATCATGACTGTCCCTACAAATTGTGGTTTAATAACAAGAGTAGTCTTGTGACTCGTACTGACGGATGTAAAATTAATGGTTGATAGAATCTTATGTATGAGTCATTCTACAAGTCATAGGTTCTCTTCATAGCATGTAAGTTAACTCATACTGAGTTTGATTAGTTGACAATTTTCTAAAGCCTTGCTTCACGAGTAAAGATATGAGTCGTACCTTCATGTCACAACTCGTTCCATGATCTATATAATAAATCTGTAACTATATTTATCTAGTTTAATATATTTTAATCTTTTGGGACTAATACTTTCTCCAGTTGGTGCTATACCTATAAAAAAAACACTCAAAATAATGGTGTAATTAATATACCTACTAAGAAGGAGCAAGAAAAAGCTTTCAACTCCAAATTTTTTGATGAACTAGATCCAAAGGGCCAAGTAACTCCTAGATGATCTATAAGATAAAAGTAAACTAGTTAGAGACTCACATTATGAGAAACACGGATAAACAACATGCTCTAGTCATTGTACTAACTTCTGTAACCATTTCCCAGTATGAAAATAGAGTTGGTTCATAAGGTGATGGCAAAAACAAATCTAAAAATAGGGACTCAAACTCATATTTAATTGCATAAAATATAGCTATAACTCCTCCAACTTCACCCAACAAGATACAATGGTTATTTGAGAAGCGAATGGATAGATTAACAGTTTTGGATAAGGCTCCTAATAAAAAAGGGAATCCAAAGTAGAGCTTTTAAGAGGATCCATGGTTACTAAAAACCATTATAAATAATATGCCTAAGATTTGGGAGTTGCTTGAAAATTTTTAGATAAGATGCACTAGGAATTATTTAAGAAAATTTAACTCTAAAATGTTATGAAAATTCTAATGTTGCATATGAAACCACAATGAATAACCAAATCCCAAAGGGTCAAGATTAGAAAATTTAATCTGCATTGACTTCTATGCAAATTAGAGTAGATTAGTTGATATTTTTGAGAACACTATCTTATGATTTTTTATTGACACGTAGCTTAAGGCTCTACAAAACATTATGGAATAAGATTATCCCAAAAATATTATGAAAGTGGCAAAAATCATAGTGCCATAGATAAGTAAATGTATTATACTTGAGTAGCTAATATCTAAGCTGATAATAAAGAATAAGATAAATTGTTAGTGGGCAGTGAGCGTCAGATCAAAAAGAAAACTTTAATTTTTAAAGACATATTTTTATTGTTAATAGTATGACACCAGTTGGAACTTATAAACAATGATAATACCTTGACTCCTAATCGGCCAGCACGTACGGCCAATATTGTTTCTAGGTATGCATTGAAATTACCTAGATACAAACAAGAAAAGATGTGGGAGAGCACTATAAAGCATAGCATAAGCATACTATTCCTATGCCTCATATTTATTCTATGTAGAGTGTCCTCTTTACCAACTTGACAGATGGTAGATCAACTAATGGAGGTTACTCAAACTAAGGATATTATGTTTATTAGAAATGATGCAATTCATGTATGTATGTTTAAAGCCCAGTATTCCAGATCTTTTTGTGTAAGTTTGTTTGTGGCGTTGATCGAAAGAAGTGAGCAGGTTGATACCTTAAATTAGATTGATTTTTATGTAGCTACTGTTGAGCCACAGGTTGATACTATAGACTTCAAGGTTGATATTTCCAAAACCACCACTACATTCTCCGTTGCAACATCGACCACCCCATACCCTTACTACTTCTCTATTATTTTCTATTCCACATTCTTTGCCCAATTGCTAGTTGCTCTCACTTAAGAGTTCTATTAAAAAAGTAGAAAATCCATATTGGTAACAAGTTTAGATGTTGATTAATAAAATAAATACTTAGGGGTACACTAAGATTATAAATACATTAAATTTTATACAAAGTCACTAGAATGGATTTGAGTTATTGATAAGTAGCTCTACAAGATTCTATGTTGGGGATGATTTTGGAGGATCTTGTTTTTCAATGATAAAAGGTTAAAAGTTATTTGGAAATTAGGTTCCTTTGATAAGATGTCAACCATTTCAATCATTAAGTAAGAGTAAAAGGAGAATGGAAAGATTATAGATTTTTTGATCCATATTCTAAGCCTAAGTGAGTGGGATAAAGATATCAAGCAGATGGCGATATTGATTAGGGCGAACCTAATAAGGAATATAAGAAATTTTAATAAGGATATCCATAAAGATAAATAGATCTCTCAAGATACCTACAAGCAAAATCATGTCGAGGACTTGTGCAAGCTAGTGGAATCCAGAAATATGACACTTGATTGTTTCACTATTTTTATGGGTGATGACCCTTTAGGAAAGCCTCTTTCTTTGTGTATGACAGTCACTGGCATTATAACTATTGATCCATTGAGTGTGATGGCCACTCTAATTGCCCCTACTACTTAGAAAGAGGTTGTATATGCAACTTATACAAATTTTCCTAGACACGACCTCCTAGGGCACCATATGTGTGTCCTACCTCAAACATTCTATTTTGATATTATGCATTAGGGACATTGCATGCCTAATTTATTAGGGTAGGGTAATTATGGGTCTATCTTACAACTTGAAGTTTTTGTTTATCATGATTCTTTTTTTTAATTGTACTATCTAGTAGTGAATTTTTTTTGTGTTTTTATGTTTTTTTTTATAAAATAAAATAAAAATAGGAAAATCTAGTGAAGCATGAAATACAATTATGAAAAATGAATTCATTTTGAAAAATAATGGCCCCTCAAATTTTTTTATTGTGTTGTGTGCTTTTGTGCCTTTTTGAATTGACCTTTATGGCTCTTTGCATGAAATTATATGCATATATGTATATGGTAATATGTTCTTAAGCTAGGGCACTAATCCAATTGTTAGTGGTTGATAATGCAATCTTATGCCGTTTGTGTGGGAGTGGCATTAGTTTGGTTAATACATTATGTGTGCAATCAAAAACTTTCCTAGTTAGTTGTACTAATCTAATAGGCACAGTTGGATAGGAAAGAATCATAGGCCATTCTTGAAATAGCCTAATTTAATCCTAAATTACCCACTCAAAGGTTAAATAACCCCTAGACACCTAATTTTATGCCAAAATAAAACCTTTTTGTGATTAGACAATTCACCTTTCTGATTTTCCTTAAACCTCTATTTTTGACCTGGTTAATTCTTTGATAATCTGTATCTCAATACATGTAAATCACCTAAGATGAGGGTAGCTACTACAGGGTAAATAAGAGGAAAGGTCTTGTATGAAAAAAGATTAGTCATCAAAAGAAAAAGCATATATGGTATGTTAGTAAAAAAAAAAATAAGAAGCAATGAAAAAATAAAATGACAAATAAATGTTTGTTGATTAGAAAATAAAGAAAGCCACGCAGTAGTTGAAAAGTAATAAAGAGAGAAAATGAAGGGAAAAATGGTCAAAAGTGGAACGAAGTTATTATAGTGACAAGGAGGGTTGAGTCAATATTTCCAAATATACCATACCCAAACCCATGACTACCTACCAAGATGAGTAAAGTCCTATAGTGATTCTATTCTAATACACCAAAAGTGAAGGTAACAAAATAAAGACAAGCATATGGTATGATACATGCGGTGTCTGAACTTCTTTGTGAGAACAAGCTTATTAGTAAAGTCTCAATTTTTAGTAAGCATATATATGTATGGTACTTCATTGTGGTGAATACCTAAGCTTATACTGTTGATGGTTGATTGTTCATATGATTGTCATAAATGCATGCATACGTAATCATTGATATCGCAATATCATCCATGAATTCATCTATGTTTATTTAAATAGTGTGGATTGCACACAACTTTTCTGTAATGATTGAAAAAAGGAAAATGTTGTTGAATCTATGAAAAATATGTTGCTAAATGTAATGTGACTATTATAGTTTTCTTAGGTTTTCTTTGCCTAATCATTGAGTTAGTTTTGTTTTATTTTATTTCTTTAGGATAAATATATGTTCTAAGTTGAAGGTGTTGATATATTATTATATTACAATACTTTTGATGATTAACACATGGAAATTATGCATGTTCTAAAATTTATTTTGGTATATGTATTGTGTTATTGTCTATGCATGATAAAAAAGAAGTATATGGTATCAGCCTTGGTAAGTTTGATTCAATTAGAAAATGATTAAAGTGGGTCTAAATATAATAGAGGTTCGTCTGAGATAAAGTAAGGCATGATTCAAATTTTTGGAGAGTTATAATGAGGTTCCATAGGTTCTTGGTAACTAGTATATATAGTGCCAGCACAAGATTTCTAGTTTTGTTATTCACTTGTGATGACTGATGGGTTTGGTATACTGGATATGTTTAGAAGTACAATTGTAATCAACTCAATTATTTGGTATGGATACAGTTCAAAATTATGGAAGTCTAATACTGTGATTAATTAGGTTTTGGGTACTAGAGATACAAACTTAAAGAGTTGGAATATAGAACAATCATGACTACTAGAGTGAGCAGCTTACAAAGGTGACATCTCTTAAAAGAGTTATATGAAGTCTACTATGGTACTTTTGACTACTTGAAAGTTTTAGTACATTTCTTATCTCTATTTTCATGGATGAATAAATATTTTAGTGGTAGATGATGTAATGACCTATATCGTGATCCATTTTACCCCTTATTATATCGTATTTCTGTATTGGAGATTATGGAAGTGGGTGCCATGGTTCCTTAGGTGTTCAGTTGATTTTTATGTGAGTTTTTGTTTTTAGGTCCTTAGATTGATAAAGTGAGATATGGTGAACATTAAGAGATCCAAGAGGCGTAGCAAAATTATGTGATTTCATTAGCTTTGAAATGTCAAATTTATTTTAGTGCTATCCATTTTGGTCTGAGGCTTCTGTTGTGACTATTGTCTTTGATATATTTTATTGTAATGGTCTATGTTCAAGATTTCTACTATCTAATTGAGTCCAAAACAAAGAAATTAGTCTAGTAACATAGTTGATTTATTTTTACGAGATCCCAAATGAATCCTGACGGTCCATTAGGAAATATCTTTACCAAAAAGTTGTTGTCAACTACTATATTTTGGTGTAGCGACTTCATTTCATCATGATCAAATGGATTATATTGTATTTAGATAGGGAGTGGTGCATAAGGCATCATAATAATGTTGTATGGGGGTCGCATTGCGTGGGTGGGATAAATAGTTCACTAAAATAAGATGGCTTATGTCACAGTTATATAAACCATTGAGGTTTGTGTTTAACTCTTCTTTTTTATCATGAGGGTATGGGTTGGAATCCTGAAAAGTAATTGTCCCTCAGCTCTTAAACTCTCCAATTCAATCCTTTTTTTTCAGAACTCCATTATTAATTTTTAGAAGCATAGATTGAATCAAATTTCAAGTGGAATTTAAAGATCAATACCCTGGGTAAGTTTCTAAAGCTTGTTCCATCATTTCCCAATAATTGGTTTATGATTTTAACTTAAATTATTTATTTTTCTACCTTTAAATTTGAGGTTTAATCGATAAAGATAAAAGTTTATATTTTGGTGGTTTCAAATTCAATTTCAACTTCATTTGTAAAGAAATTTCAAATATTATTTATTTGGGATATGGGTAAATTGATTTTCTCTAAAATTCCAATTTTTCCATTGTAGGCTCAAGTTTTATTTTTGAATTGGGTTTTTGAACAAAAATTCTGAATTTGGTGATATGGATATCGTCGGTTTCCTTTTCTTATTTAGATTTTGTAATTGTATAGATTGGGCATGTTCAGAGGTGATCTAAAAAATAAAAGCTTAGATCTAATTCTATGGGTCTTCGTTTGGATTTACGGTCTTCTTTAAAAGACAAATTGTGATTTACCCTTAGTTTTTTAGGATGTTTGTGTTATAAGATAGTTTCTTGTAACTAGGGAATAATGGTGATTTAGGAATATTTTTTAGATAAGATGACAAGTATCTATATGTGTATCGGTGTTTATTGAAGGATTAAAAATTATTAAATACAGTTTTTTTATTGTTCCCTCTATTTGTTGATGTAGTTTAAGTGAATTATATTGATAAATGACTTTTTGATCATGCTAGTTAACCTTGAGTATCTATAGAAGGATTTAAACCAATTCTTGTTATAAATTGGATGAATAATTGGGTTTTAGTGGCTGCATATGGTACAAATAGATTATAGCTATAATTAGGAAAGTTAAAAAGAGGAATTATTGCATATTTGTTATGTATTAGGTATACAAGTGAACTTCTGAACATGCTAGTTGATGTGTATGCTTCCCTTTTGGTATTTTGGGTCAAATGTGTAGTGATAGGGAAAAGATTGAGCAACTCGTCGTCGGGCATGCTATGTAATATGAAAATTCAGTGATTGAATCATTTAATGAAAATAAATTACCATTATGTCGGCTGTTAGATGCTTGTGTTTACCTTGATGGTGATTTGAGTTGTTTTTACAGTATTATGATACTTTTTAGAGGCTTATATTGACTTTGGTGGTGATTTTAAGTGATGTTTATTATTGAGATGCTTACGTTGGGGATTTTTTTTTTGATTAACTAAGATTTTACTGTATTGACTTCTATTTGATTCTTATTAGACTGATTCAATGCATTTGAATTTATATTTAGGCTTGACTTTATCTTATTCAAGCATAATCATTCATTGCATTATTTATATAACTGCTATAGCTGAGAAATAACCGGTTATAAAGAAAATAAAACACTTTCTAAAACCTTAACCGAGGGATGAACTCATAATATTGATTATATGAGAGTGAGAAATGACTTGATTGAGGATCAAGATTGATTATCTGAGATGATGATTGGTATATGTATTTCTAACCCCTCACAGGTCCTCTCATGGAAGCTTTGGCATGGAATGTGTATATTGTTAGATAGGAATGCACCAAATTCATTAGATGAATCATCATATCATATAATCATCTACTCCAACACACATATTTTGTTGCAAAGTCATTTTTCTTATGTCATTTTTGATTGCTAGTTTATTATGGTAAACAGGATATACCACTATGTTGGTGAAATTATTTCCTTTCATTGAATTATGATCCTATGTTTGATCCTAAACCTTTACATTTCCAACTTAATTAAACTTGATTGGGCCCTTGTTAATTGTTGATATCTATTGGATTAAGGTGGCTTCCTAAGTGCATGTTTATTTGGTTTATTTTTATGGTTGGTGTGATGGTCCTTGCCAACACGTTGGATTGGCGTCTATTGTGGACGATGTTTGTGTTGTACATGGGTTTCATACTCACCCTTGCTTTTCTTTTCTACACTATATAGGTACTCAGCAGGTAGACTTGAGCAGTAATTGTGATTGTTAGTATCTATTTTGTGGATATTAACGTAGTAACTATTGGATCTTTTAGATTACCCAAATCAATTCATTATTTATCTTATGCTTATTAAAATTTGACGCCCTTCAAACTACATTATTATGTTTGCTAATAAAGGCTCGTACTAGTGACGGCTAGACCTAAGAGGTTGTGCTGATATTGTGAATCCCTTGTTTACATATATATATATATATATATATATATAGATAGATATATACATATATATATATATATTGAATTATTGTTGTTTTATTTATTTTTTCTACATCTCTGTTATCACGAAACGAGGCTACCTCCTAGTTGCAACAATGGTGCTAATGGTCAAAAGTGACCACAAGCTAACACATGAGTTGGAACCTGTTGTGAGCACAAAATAAAGTAAAAAAATACACATGTGTGCAAATAAAGTGTCACCACCATAAGGTTTAAATACTGATAAGATAATGTAAAACTGGATACTAAAATACGTATCAAAATGTGTCTGAATGACTTAAAACATCTGATAAAACTAACTGACTATCATATTGACTGACTGCATGTCTAAAAGCCTCTAAACTGACTGAAGAGTAGATGGGACAGACCCCCACTAACTCCAAATTGTACTGACCGAAATGAAATGCAAAAATACTGAAATAAGATAACAGGTTTTCAACATATGAGGACTCACCACAACTGTTGCTGCTAATAATCTGAATAGTCTATGCTAGGTCATGAAATTGAGCATCCAAACCTATGATATAAGATACCATAGCACGAAGAAAGTGTGTGATGAGTACTTTGAATATACCGATATATGAGATGGGGTTAGGTTAAAATACATACGTTCATGTGCATGAAATACGGAATGACTAAATAGCAAGAGATAATGACTGACTGAATAACATGAGATAACTAATGCATAAAATGCATGAAAGCAGTAAAATCAAGGAATACCTGACCAAGCATATGAATGACACTGAAGCAGTCTGTAAACTAAAATAATAAAAGAAGGTAACAGAATAATTGATGAGCTATATGCTATGGTAAAGCAAACCTGAACTAAATTCTGTACTAAATACTAAACTGAGACAGTGGGAGGTATCATCTAACCGATATGCCCCAATCAAAGCTAATTGGGGTCCACTAAATGTGCCATGAGTACGAACAATGGTTGTGGGGATCCACTAAACTGATGTCATGAAGGACTAATGAGTTACCCACAACTGGAAGGTACTCTAATGAGATATGTATTACCCTTAAATTATAGGTAAAAAATTTATCAACACTCAACTAGCAGATTGATATCTCAAACCTACAGTGGCTACGTATTTCTGGAACTCAGGGATTTCTACAAAAGGTCACACCCTCTACTGGAAGGTGATCCGCCATCCCTAGGTTGACTCGATGCTAAATCCTACTCCCAATGAATGACACTGATTTACTTGACTAACTAGCTTCACTGAACAAACAACTGATTATGATAACTAACTGAATGATAATTCTCATGGGTTATCTGAAACAATTTTGAATATATAGAAATTATGTGAACATCTAAGTATCTTGTGTTCATAAGCCTACACCACTGAATAAAAATGTCAATAAGGACATAGAAAGCTTCAAAACCCATAATAAAGGATCTTTGCCAAAAACCCAACATTTAGACATTTCATCAAACACATGGGAGACGTGAATATAAGCATGGGAATGGGTAAACATGTGATTAAAAACATAGTTACAATAATAAAACCATGAATTTGGGATTTAACATGAAACACTCGTCATTCAAATATTTAAAAGGCTCATCCACTCAAAAACCACTTGTAACCCAACTTGTAATTAAAATCAATAACAACTTCATTGAGACAATTGATCATAAACATTTAAAAACTAATAATTTGATATAAAAGGGGGATTCTTGGACTCCTTGGGTGAAAAGGGCCTATGGATGAACATCACAAATACCTTGAATCTTAAATCTTGAAAGAGAAGCACAAATCTTTAAATATCCTTGAAGGTTTTCGGATTTGAGAACTTGATTTCTTAGTTTCCTTAGAGAGGAAAGACTAAAATTGATGAGCCTGGAGGAATGATTAGGGTTTGTCTCTAAGAGGAAAACTAGCGGAAAATGGGCATATAATTCCCTAAACGACGTTTTAACTCATGTTTTTAAGAATTGGATTGAGGGAGAAAGATGTAATATCCCCTCGGATACTTAAATTTGGAACTGGAACACAGATGCGATGAAGGATTCATCTCTATACCCACTGTGACGCTCCATTATCATGGTGAGGTGCTGGAATTGAATTACAAACAACACCCAATCCTCGTCCAAAAAAAACAAAACTTCCTCGAGACATGCTCCTTACACCCCTAAACATGAATTAACTCAAAAAAAACATCTTGGGGTCGAGAAGACTTGTTTAAAAATCCTCACAGTTATGAGGCCAAAAATAACACTCAGTGAAATTTGTAGGCTTTAAGCCTCTTATAATGCAACTATGAGCCGAACTAAGCTAAGAACACTATAGGGTATTACAATATCTCACCCTTGGGAATATTTGACCTTAAATAAGACTGATTTATCTAACAATACTGAGGAAATAGAATTCACATACTAAATATGCATAACTTAATACATCATTGCAAGAATAAGTTTGAAACTTGATACATGACTGAACTAATTCGTGAGTGCATGAATTGACATGAGAATGATCATTTAAATGGAACTTTGAATTGAAAAGATATAATCTAATAGGGATTGTTACCTTAAGCTGATTCTGAGTTTGCTGACAAAAGATGAGGGTACTTGGTATGCATGTCTTCTTCTGCTTCCCAAGTGGCTCCCTCAACGGACTGATTTTGACAAAAAACATTAACCAAAGTAACTTTTTTGTTCCTTTGTCTACGAATATAATGATCAAGGATCTCGACTGGGATTTCATTATAAGAAAGGCTATCCTAAACATTTGTGCTTTCTAAAGGGACAAGAAAAGGTAGGTCACCAATACATTTCTTTAATAGGAAAACATAAAACGCTAGATAGACTGCTGCAAAATCTACAGGCAACTCAAGATAGTAAGTTACCTTCCCAAAATGAGTCAAAATTCTATAAGGGCTAATATTGCAGGGACTGAGTTTCCCCTTCATGACAAATATTTTCACTCTCTTCATGGAAGAGATTTTTAAATATACCAAATCTCCAATCTCAAACTTAAGGTCTCTAACGAGATATGTATTACAGTCAACTAGTACATAAATAATTTATCAACCCTCAAGTAGCTGATTGATATCTGTAACCTACAGTGGCTATATATTTCTAGAACTCAGGGATTTCTACAAAAGGTAACACCCTCTAGTAGAAGGTGAGCCCTTATCCCTGGGTTCGCTCGTCCCTAAATCCTACTATCAATTGAATAACACTAAATTACTTGACTGAACTAGCTTAACTTAACAAAAAACTGATTATGATAACTAACTGAATGATAATTCTCATGGGTTATCTAAAACCATTTTGAATATACTAAAATTATGTGAACAGATAAGTATCTCGTGTTCATAAGTGTTCAACACTGAATAAAACTATCAATAAGGATATGGAAGGCTTTAAAACCTATAATAAGGGATCATTGCTCAAAACCTAAAATATAGTCATTTCATCAAACACATGGGAGTCAAGAATTTAAGCATGGAAATAGCTAAAGTATGGGATTGAAAACATAGTTACAATACCAAACCATGAATTAGGGATTTAACATGAAACATTCATTATTCAAATGTGTAAAGGGGTCATCCCATTTAAAACCACTTGTAACACAACTTGTAATAAAAATCAATAACGACTTCATTGAGACATTTCATCATAAACATGTAAAAATGGATAATTTGATATAAAAAGGGGATTCTTGGACTCCATGGATGAAAAAGTCACATAGACTAACATTACACATACCTTGAATATTAAATCTTGAAAAAGAAACACAAGTCTTTAAGATTTCTTAAAGATTCTTGTATTTGTGAAGTTAATTTCTTGGTTTCCTTGTAGAGGAAGAAATGAAATTAATAAACTTGGGGGAATGATTAGGGTTTGTTTTTGAAAGGAAAATTAGGGGAAAATGGGCAGATAATGCCTTAACTAATATTTTAATTCATATTTTCGTGAATTGGATTGAGGGAAAAAGATTTAATTACCCCTCATACATTTAAATTCAGAACTAGAACACCAACTAAAGGCTCATCATGAAGCGATGAGTGCTCTATCATTATATCCACTACGACGCACCACTATCTTGGTGAGGTGTTGGAATCAAAATCCAAACACGACCCAATCATCATCCGAAAAATATGAAACATTCCCAAAATATGCTCCTTACACCCTTGAACATGAATTACCTCAAAAACCAACTTCTCGGGTTCAGAAAGACTCTTTTCAAATTTCTTGAAGTTAAGAAGCCAAAAATAAGCCTAAGTCCCCAACATTTTTTGAAATTTTCATGATTTAAGCCTCTTATACATACAAATTAGAGCTGAACTAAGCTAAGAAAAGAACGGCGTATTACATATATTGTTTTGAGATGTTTTGTTTGTTTTGATAGTCTTACCTACATTGGTTGGTGTGAAAGGTGCCATTATAGTCTAGTTTTAGGCTGTGAAAGTTATGTGGCACACTCTATCATAATTTAATAACAAAAAAAAAATATGATGAGTCAAATTTAAATTTTAGTTTCAAAGATCATCTTGTAGTAATGTCGATATAATTTCATAACATTTCAAATTTACAAGTGAATGGAAAGGGCGATTTTTTAAATTTTAATAATGAACCACAAATTATTTGCAAAAAGCTTCTCAACTAATGTATAGGTTTTTACAAGTAATATTTCTTTATAGATGTAATAAACTATTTGTATGCAATAACTTTATAATGAGGAGAGTAATTTCAAACTTTAGATATACAAGATAGTTATAGGGCATATTTCTACATGGGGTATGAAATCATTATTCAAAATCTAATTACATTGAAGTTGAAGCTATATCTGGTTACCTTAGACTCCTTAAGTAGTATTTTTTTCTCAAAAACACCACAGCCCCATAATATGTGAAAACTATCAAATTTCCTCAATTTCTTTACAATTTAACTCGAGACGAGTAAATCATAATTTATAAAAAAGATACTAAAATATCTGAAGGTGCCATATTAATAATTACATATCTCCATCTACATCTAAAAAATATGTGTTTGAGGTCAGAAACTTTGGGAAACGTATAATCTATCAAACATCAACTATTAAATGATAGTAGTACCTATTTACTTCGATATTATATTTTCACATCACACAAACAATATTACCACATTAATCATGAGTCATTTATTGTAAAATTTAGAATGATGGGTCTTTTTTTGAAAAAATTGTTATAAAAATCCCAAGCCATACTCTTTAGAGAATTTAAATCGTGATCCCAAATTCCATTACTAGACATTGATTTAGTATCAGGATTCCAAATTACATATCCTTGACTTAGACGAGAACTTAATGACACTTGTTGTCAAGAATACCTCTTTCATACAAGCACTTAGGAGGAAAAATACATAAATTTTGGGTAATGAAAAACTATAAAGTAAATCGGCACATTAAAGAGAGGGAAAATATTATTAGCTATATTGGAAATCGCATGTCATCACTATGTCACCTATACTAGGAAAAGCACTTAGGAAGCTTACTTTTTTGGTAGTAATACAAGTATAATATTTAATACCAAAGAATATGGAGAATCAAATAGCCTAAACACTAATTTAAAATTATGATTTTATATTCCATGTCAAAATATTTCACGACCCAATTTATCAGGTCTTGATAACACCTACTATAACCATAAGTAGGTCAGCTGAATTAAAGTTTGAAACAACTAATAATGGACTATCAATAGAATATGGAAGACAACAAAAAATAATTTTCATAAATACCTAATATAACATACAACCCCCAAGTCCTGGTGAAATTAGTACAAGAACTTTTTATACAATCCAATTACAAAGTGAAATACTAAATAAATGTACTTGTACAAGCCATCTTAAAAATACAAAATGGAGAAAAGTCTAATCAGCATGTAGGAGAGAAAGAATACTCTAAATGTCCAGAGATAACCCTATATGATTGATCCAAAGTTGCTCCAGGCAATGCACATGTCAACAACGAGAATTTGTACTATGATATGTAGGTTACAGAAGTGTAGTATGAGTATCAAACATGTGGTACTTAGTAGGCATTGGTCAATTGAGATCCAAAGATAATGCACTCCCCTATTGCACCTTTTCGGTCAAGATTCAGGTTCAAGTACACCTTACAATGGCTGAGTAGAGTGATATCTTAAGCTTTTTGAGGTAATAGTAGATTTCATGCGTCCAGAGTTGACTACTACCTTTCCTTATTTAGACTATGTTTTTATTTGTATATAGAGATAGAGTTATTCCTATTTTAGACTCCTTATGCTTTTTTGATCTCAAGTTGTACTTGTTAAGTTCTTACACTATGACTCCAGGTTTTGGGATTGTCGTATGATATCTTTGGTTATGTTCTTCTTCTTTTATCATATTCTGTAGTTTGGCTTAATTCTAGAATACTTACTTTGGGTTATTATATTACTTTCCCTTTTTGATTAGTTTGTATTATAAGCTTACTTTTCAAGTCTCCTTGCGACAAGGTCCATCTTGACCCTTAGTTTTGGGGTTATGATAAATTGGTATCAGAGGAGACAGGTTTATTTGGTCTTAAAAATATAATTATAGGATGTCTAATACAGTCTAATATATTGGTATATAGACATCCTTATCTATCTTCGAGAGTAATAGGATATCTTTAGAAAATTTCCCATATTTTATTCATTATCGCATGGAATTCCTTCATATCCTATATTCTAAATCATATTTAACTCTGTTGCGTAGGTGGTAATGACTATATCTTCTGAGGTTTGAGATATGGATCTTTTATTCAATGAGAGAGGGTGAGTTATAAGGTGGGATGGGTTTAATTTAGTGGATAGAAATATAGATATACCACATTTAGTAGTAATGCTAGTGGAATTTTCCTTGAGCTTCGAGTTGAGCATGTTTTATCTGTGGGTCTCACTTTGGTTCTATCAAGTACCTCTACCCCATTCTTAGAGGGATTCTTGGTTCTCTTACTGACCCATTTAGAGGGTGCTCCTTGGGTGTTCTTGGTATTTTTTTAGTTTTGAGTCTTGTACCGCCATCTGTGCTAGATTCTTCTTATAGAGTTTCTCTAGTTCCAAGTGTGGATCCTCCAGTAGTTCCAACTTCTGATTTTGGTACTCCATAGATTCTAATTTTTTTTTCCCTTTAATGCTTGAATCTGAGTATAAAATTGTGAGGTTGAGTGTTCAGCCTTGATCTATGATACCTTCTCATGTTGGCTATCAACCTAATAGATTCACCATGTATCATTGTATTGCAAGTATAGTTATGTCTTCTGAGGATCAAAAGTTGATTCAGAGGTTTACTTATTTAGCTCTTCCTAGGTTAAGTAGTACTGTAGGCAAGAATGAGTATAAGTTCTTAATCGACTATAGTAAGATATTGCATAACTTGGGTTTACTTGAGTCGCATGGTCTTGCTTATAATTTCTTCTACTTGAGTAATATTTCTACAGATTATTGGAGGTTACGTATTAGTTGCATCCCTCGTAATTCTTCTAAGATTACATGAATCAATTTATTGAGGACTTTTTGGAGAAGTTAGTCCCTTATAGTCAGAAGAATCAGATCATAGATTTATTTAATTGACTGGAGTAGGGCTTCATGATAGTTGCAGAGTATGACACCACTTTTATGGCTTGTCTTGATATTCTTATTCCAGTATTACCATCGATTCTAAGAAGATTTGGATGTTTTTGAATGGATTAGATGTTTCTCATCTTCTTTATATGCCTCAAATGGTAGTTTATGGAGATTCATCCCAAAGTATAGTAGATCATGCTACGAGACTGAGGGTATTCTTCGAGCATCTCAGGGAGGCTCTACGAAAGTGCACTGTGTGGGTGAGTTTAGAGGTCACACTTCTCAAGGTAGATATTCTAGAGGTTTTCATAGGTATCATGGTAGACCGGTGCAAAGATCTTTACAAAGTTCAAATTGTGGCTTTTTTAGTTCAGCAGTTTAGGGTGTCCATTCTAATCCAATCGCTCCTTTTCCTATAGCGTCAGTCTATAGGGCTTGTTTTGTGTGTGAAGAGACTGGCTATTTTTCAAAGGAACGGCCCTATCGTGTGTTCAAATCTACTTATATATTAGTTTTGAGAGGTAGGGTTCTACTAGGTGTGTTCATGTCATAGGTAGTGGAGCTCGTAGTGGTTGTCATAAGGATATTCAAGTAGTTTGCGGTTGTGGACAATGCTATGCTATACCCGCGAGACTAGACACAAGTGTTTCTAATGTGATTATCATAGTTATATATGTTTTTCTTTGGATTTTGTTTAAGCTTGTTAGATTCTTTATGTGCCTATTCGTGTATCTACCCCTGTAGAAGACTCTTTAGTAGTGCATCAGGTGTACTAAATTTATGTTATGACTTTTAATGGGTGTGGGACGTGGATAGATCTGATTGTTTTTGATATGATAGATTTTGATGTCATCTTCAGTATGGATTAGTTAGCTTCTTACTATGTTGTCCTAGATTGTTATGATAAGACCATAACCTAAAATTCAGTAGTTGTGTCAAGGATATCTTAGAAAGATATGATTTTTATGGATCCCAAGAGAGTTATATTATTCATTCAGTCTTGTCATTTGGTTAAGAGGGTTTTTAGTCTTATTTGGAGCACATTCATAGTACTAGTATTGCTTTACCCCCTTTTGGATTCTATTCATATTCTTAGTGAGTTCATGGATGTATTACCTATGGATTTTCCTCGTGGGCCTCTGGATCGTGATATTGAATTTTCTATCGATATAAAGCAATGGACTAAGTCCATTTCTATTCCTCTTTATAGGATACCCAACTGAATTGAAACAATTGAAGGATTAGTTGTAGGAGTTATTGGATAAGGGATATATTCCGCTAAGTATTTTTCCTTAGTGTGCTCTTATCTTGTTAGTGAATAAAAAGGATGAATCTATACACATGTGTACTGATTATCGATAGGTGAACAAGGTGACGATCAAGAATAAGTATCCTCTTCGTCATATTAATGATTTGCTTTACCCGATTCAGGGTGCTTTGTTGTTTGTAAGGAATGATTTGACATTCGGGCATCACCATCTGAGGATTAAAGATTTGGATATTCAGAAAATAGTTTTTTGGACAAGATACAATCAATATGTATTCTTTCTCATGTCTTTTGGGTTGACTAATTCCCCAACTACATTTATGGATTTGATGAACTGAGTATTTAAACCATATCTCAACTCTTTTGTTAATATTTTTATAGATGATATGTTGGTTTACTCCAAGATTGAGGCAAATCATAAGGAGTATTTATGGATTGTTCTTTAGAGGCTAAAAAATGATAAGTTGTTTAAGAAGTTCTCCAAGTGTAAGTTTTGGTTAGAGTCTGTCTCTTTCTTGGGTCATGTAGTGACCATGATTGTTTTATGGTCAATCTATCTAAGATTAGAGTGGTTTATGATTGGGCTAGACCAACTTCTCCCATCGAGATTACAAATTTAGTTGGCTTGACAGTTACAACTAGCATTTTGTTGAGGGTTTTTCTTCTATTGCAGCTTTAATGTCCAAGTTGACTGAAAATTAGATTTCTTCTCAGTGTTGTGATGATTCTGAGGAAAGCTTTCAAAAGGTCAAGTATTTGTTCACATCAATACTATCATAACTTTGCCTAAAAGGACATGGGTTTTATCATCTTTTATGATCCATGAGATGTTGGGTTAGTTGTTGTGTTTATGCAAAAGGGTAAGGTCATTGCCTATGTTTATCTTCAGTTGAAGCCCTAGAAGAAGAGTTATTCTACCCTTGATTTTAAGTTATGTGTATTTGTTTTTTCTTTGAAGTTGTTGAGGAACTACTTATATGGAATCCATTGTGAAATTTTATTAGATTATAGTAGCCTTCAATACTTTCTCTCCCAGTTAGATCTTAATATAAAGCAACACCATTGGCTTGAGTTTCTTAAGGATTATGATTTGACTATTTTGTATTATCCGGTCAAGGCTACTATAGTTGCAAATTCCTTGAGCCAGAATTTGGCTACCATGGGTATCATGGCACATCTATTGACCTAGGAAAGGCCTTTCACCTTAGAGGTTTAATCTTTAGCTAACCAGATTGTTAGGTTTGATATTTTGACACATAGGTGTGGTTTGGCATTTTTTAGGCTAGGTCTTTTTGATAGAGCAGATTTGAGCTCATCAGTTTGATGATATTAGATTGAGAGTGAATTAAGATAAGGTATTAATTGGTGAGGCTATGTAAGCCTCCCTTAATTTCGGTAATGTTTTGAAAATTTGTGTCTATGTTTGTATGCCGAAAGTGGGTGATTGGATTAAGTTATTTTTTTATGAGGCCCATTATTCCATGTATGCTATCCATCTGGGAGTGACTAAGATGTATTATGATTTGAGGAAACATTACTAGTTGGGTGGTATGAGGAAGGATGTAGAATACTTTGTAGCTCATTGCCTTTTTTCTAGCAGTTGAAGGTCAAGCATTTGAGCCAACGTAGTTTTCTTAAGAGGTTACCTATTCCCAAGTGAAAATGGAAATGGATCACCATGGACTTTGTGACATGGTTTCCTCATATATCTCATGGCTCGAATAGTGTTTGAAGCATTGTGGATCGATTGACCAAGTCTTCCTATTTTATTTTGGTTCTAGTCTCTTTATGTGCTGAGAGGTCTGTCGGTCTTTATATTCATGAGATAGTGTGTCTTCATGGTATGTCAATGTCTATTATCTCCTATTGAGGTCCAGTGTTTACATTTCTTTTTTTGAAGACCTTTCAGGACGAGTAGGGAAATCAGGTTCATCTTAGTATAATATTTTAACCCTAGAAAAATGGGTAGTCTGAGAAGAATATTTAGGTTTTGGTGGATATGCTACGCACTTGTGCAATGGAATTTAGTGGTAAGTGAGAGCAACATCTAGCTTTGATGGAGGTTGCATATAATAACAGCTACTATTCCATCATTGTTATGACTCCATTTGAGGCATTGAATTGTAGAAGTTTTTCCTTTATAGTTGGCCTATTTGAGGTTTCTGAGATTATATCTCAGGGTATGAACTTGATTCATGAGTCCTTGTATAGATTTCTAATCATTCAGGATAGACTTTGTGCAGCTCAAAGTAGGCAGAAGTGCTATCCAGACCATAGACTTTGTGCCTTGATATTTAGTGTTGTTAATCATATTTTTCTTTGAGTTTCACCAATGAATGGTATGATGAGGTTTAGAAAAAGGGGCAAGCTTAGCCCAAGGTATATTTGTCCATTTGAGATTCTTTGGACTCTCAGTGATGTGGCTTATGAGTTGTCTCTACCCCGATATCTATCAGTTGTTAATCCAGTTTTGATGTATTCATCATCAAGTTACATTCTGGATCAATTAAATGTCATCCGTTTAGATTTGGTTCAGTTAGATAAGAGGTTGTCAATCGTTAAGAAGCTTGTCTCACTTTTCCCTAGGGATTCCAGATAGTTGCATTCTAGAGATATCTTAGTAGTTAAGGTCCAGTGGAAGCATCAACCTATAGATGAGGATACTTCCAATGTCGAATCCGATATGCACAGTTCTTATCCCTAGCTGTTTGCAAATTCAAGTATTTATCTTGCCTTTAGTTCAAGGATCAACTATGTTTTTAGTGGTGGATAATGTAATTCCTTAATTTTTGAATAATTATGTGAAATATTCTTTTTTGTGTGATTTCACTATTTTATGCCTCCCCTTAGTTGCATTTGTTATTTCTAGATGTGGGGATGATTGGCATGGTTCTCAATGCATTTCGGTGTGACTTATGTTATATTATGTTTTTTTGTAGCTTGAAAAGCCTTATAATTTACTCTGGTCAACATTTGTTGATCATTCCATCAGATGGCATAATGTACTACACCAGTAGATTCAGAATGATAATTTTAGGTGGTGTCATGGTTGGTATGGTTTTATGGCTTTTATATCACATTTCGACTCTCGGTTTAGAAAGTTGTGAAATTAGGTTTTGGGGGTTAACTATGTGAAAATGATGTGTTTTCAAAAATTTAAAATCGCCATTTAGTATGGAGCATAGAATTTTATTGGGTCACATAACTTATGTGCATTCACGGGATTCTGAATGAAACCCAAGTGGTCCGCTGATGATTGGCGTATTTACACGCCTAAAGCACCTTAATTCACCCATATTTTAGCTAAGTTTTAAGGACAAAATATATAATTCCTGCACTTTTTAGTCCCTTTTCCTGTAAGTGAGCTAACCAACGTGATTAGCAAGTTTTCAGGTATAAATGATGAAGATTTCAGCATTTTATGGACTGTTTGACGCCAAAGGAAGCTTCACGTAAGAACGAAGGCAGCTTTTGGAAGCCTATGGACTGAGAGTGATGCATGGAAAACTTGTCCCGGGCAAAAACAGTATTTCCAAAGACTTGGGGATCAGCAGTAACTTAGTAGGATTAGGATAAGGAAGCAGTAACCTAGTAGGATTAGGAGAAGTATGCAGTAGCTTAGTAGGAATAGGATATGGATGTTATAAAAATCCTATTTTGCTGAACTTTTCAGCATTCATTCTCGTTCAATTCATTCTTATTCTCTTCTATTCTTAAATTCATTGTTGACATTATTATTCATTCTATTTTCTATCCGACTTTCCTATTCATCCTATTTTCTATTCAATTCTATTTTTCTTTTATTCGACATTTAGTACTATTCATGTTACTTTCTGATACAGAAAGCACGGCTCTTGTGACCAACAATATGTTATTGCGATCTCCGTTGCACTCATGAGTAGCTAAACTTCTCTATTAGGGTTATGGAAGCCTTATGATATACTATCTATTACTATGACTTTGTGAATTCTTGATGCGTATGCTACTTATATCATTACTCTCTTCATCTTAATTAAATTCTTGTGGTTGGAAACATAGGAATGCACCAATATAGCATTAACTTGTTCGAGAGAAAAGTTACATGTTTGGAAAAGAGAGTGTGACAAGGAAATAGGGCTACCAACCCCTGTTTACAAGTTAATGTCGTAACTGGATTAACCTCTTGGAGAGTTCGTACAGTTAGTTACACGCTTTAAGATCGAGAGAGTTAAAGTGAGATAATCCTTGATGGTCGAGAGACGCTAGGATTTACCATTAGAATACGAACCTCTATAAGTGCATGCATGTCTGAATTCTGCATAACTCATAGTTAATAGATACGTAGAACTCATAAGGTGGACATAACCATAACTTATAATTCTCATTGATTAAAATCTACTAAACAAAGCTTTCCGTTTTTACTTTGTTTACATTAATTCACGTCATAATTCAAAACCCCCCCTTTCCGTAGAATTTTCGACCAACAGTCTACTAATAGTTGCATACTTAGTGACCGAGTATTCCCTGTGGGATTCGACACCCAACCCAGTTGGGTTCTAGATTTGAGAACGACCGCTTACACTCTTACGAGAGCTGTAGTTTGAGCGTTATCAAATTTCGGCGTCGTTGCAGGGGAATACGGTTGTCAACTAAGTTTGTGATAGTTACTAGACCCTTTGGTCAAAGATTCTCGTATTTTACTTTTAGTTGTTGTTTTTGTTTTATTCAGGTTTTGTTCAGTGCATTCCAAACACCCGAAGTTCAGGTCAACCGTTATTACCTATCAATCCTGAACCACATCGTATTAGCAGAATGGATGCACAACGTGACATTGAAAGAAGGGCTGCTCAAAAGGAGCAAGCTAGATTAGCTGCGTTGGCAGCTGCTCAAGTGCATCAATAGAATATTGATACTCCAGGTCGGGCAACAAATCCTGATGATGAGGACCTGGGGGATGAGGATCTACTGAATCCTAGGCGTACAGATGAGGTGGCGACACCTGGGAACAGAAGAGATCGTCAAGCTAGATTCAGGCCTGAACACTGAGCTGTGTAGATTCCTTTTGAGGATGATTATGATGATTTGGATGGAGCTGGTGCCACAGGGGCCATTATTCCTCCACCCTTGGCACCTGGATCCAAGTTCAATATCACCAGCACCATAATTCAGCTATTGCAGCTCAAGGGATTGTTTGGTGGACTTGCAGGTGATGATCAAAATATGCATCTGATCAATTTCATCTCTACATGCAAGTCATTCGACAATCCAGGCGTTGGATAGAATGCTATTCAGCTGTGCTTATTTCCATTGTCTCTGTCTGGGGAGGCAACTTTATGGTTGAATGGGCTAACTCCTGATTCTATTATTTATTGGAGGCAACTGAAAGACACTTTCCTAGTAAGATTCTTTCCGCCATCCAAGAGAGCACAATTACGAGATGAGATCAACAATTTTCGACAGATTCCAACTGAAGCTCTCCACGAAACATGGGAGAGGTTCAAGAAGAAGCTTATGCAGTGGCCAAATCATCAGATGACCAACATCCACTTGATGGAGATATTATACAGGGCTTTGAAGTCAGTGACAAAGCCAGTGGTTGATAATGCTGCAGGAGGGTCATTCATGGACCTTACTTTCATTGAGGCAAGTGATATGCTAGATCGTATGACAAAGCAGAGCAGATCTTGGCATACCAGGGATTCTGTGGTAGCAAGCTCTACTATCTCTATTGGCATAACTGCAGAGAAAAGGCGAAGACAAGAGGAACGTGACCAAGATATGGCTCACATGAAAACGCAGATGGACCTTCTTACCAAGCACTTATTATCAAGGAAGACAGAAAAGGTCAAGGCCGTTAAATTGAAAGGAAGAGAGGAATTCGATTCTGAGGAAGAAGCTAACTACTTGAATAATCAGGGGGGTTTCCGAGGCAATGCCCAAGGAAACCAAGGTCGGAACTATTATGATAAATACAGATACAAGAACTGGGATCAAGGTAGTTGGAAGAACAAGACTGACAGGAGTGGTTTGTATGTTCCTCCTGGAAATCGTGAGGCTGTGGCGTCTGGCTCTGGGAAGATGTCCATGGAAGATATGATGGCTAAGCTTTTGAAAGGAGTGGAGGAAACCAACGTGGGCGTAACCGAGGTAAAGAATGATTTGTCCTCAATGAAGCAATTGGTTGACTCGCATTCTACTGCAATAAAACAGCTGGAGCAACAATTGAGTCAACTTTCAATGGCATTCAACCAAAGAAAGGCTGGAACGCTACCTAGCGACACTGTGCAAAACCCAAGAAATGATGGATCGTGTATGGCTATTACTACCCGAAGTGGTAAAGTGTTAGAGAATCCATCCAAGGACAAGCAGGTGGTTGATGATATAGCAGATAATGTTATTGATGTGGAATGTGAAGAGACCGAAAAAGCTGAAGAGAGTGCTTATGATGTTACACCTAGACGTCACCAGCCTGAAAAGGTTGATAATCGAAAGCAAGATAAAAAGGAAGTGGTGGAGAAAATGATTCCCCTTTGACCACCACCTCTTCCTCAGAGATTGAAGAAGAAAGCTGATGACACCAGGTTCAGTAAATTCATGACTATGTTGAAGAAGCTGACCATTAATGTTCCTTTGGTGGAGGCGCTGGAACAGATGCCTGGGTATGCTAAATTCATGAAGGACCTTTTGACAAAGAAGTGGGCAGTAAGCTATGAGCTGGCAGATAATGTTCATCATTGCAGTGCAATCGCTACAAGATCGCTAGTTCAGAAAAAGACAGATCGTGCTTTCACTATTCCTTGCACGATTGGATCATTGGATTTTGCTAAGGCATTGTACGATTTGGGAGCTATAGCATCAACTTGATGCGGCTATCCATCTACAGAAAGTTGGGGTTGGGCGACCCTACACCAACCAATATGCGGCTCGTGATGGTAGATAGGTCGGTAAAACGACCTGTGGGTATCTTGAATGATGTGTTGGTGAAGGTTTCCACCTTCATCTTTCCTGCAGACTTTGTTATTTAGGATTGCAAGGTGGATTTTGACGTTCCCATAATCTTGGGACGCCCTTTTCTCGCAACCGGAAGTGTGCTTATTGATTTGAGAGCTAATGAGCTTTTATTTTGGTTGAATGATGAAGTGGTCCGTTTTGATGTATGCAAAGTAATGAAGAAGCCCAGCGATATGAATGTGTTCTCTGTAGATGATGTTTATTATGAGGATGAGAAAGAATTATCTGTAGAGAAGCAGCTTACTGTTGAGTCACTATCTGATGTGCTGCTGAATTTTGAGCGTGAGAAGGCTGAAGACCATGATGAAATTCTTTGTGCTCTAATAGGAATAGGGTCCTATTCTCATGCTCCTAAGAAGCTGGACCCTGATCTTAAGAATCAACCTTCACCGATAGCGAAGAATTCCATTGCAGAGCCACCATTGCGATAATTGAAAGAGCTGTCCAATCATCTAAGATATGCATTCTTGGGAAGTGGAAATACACTTTCGGTGAGTATTGCGGCCGATTTAGGTGAACAACACGTAGAGGCTCTCATCTCTTCTCTCAAGAGGTACAAGAGAGCTATGGGTTGGACTATTTATGATATAATTGGTATCCCTCATGGGATATGTATGCCCACAAGTAAGCATCAGCGTCTTCTGAATCCATTCAGAAAATGATGCACCATATATCTCGATGAAGTCTAAGTAATCGAGATAACTATGTTGTGCCGCGACAATAAATCAAGCGCTAGATGGGAGGCAACCCATCATCTTTAATTGTTTTGTTTTACTAGGAGTTTGTTTTTGTAGTCGAGCCACGACCAAAACTAAGGCGCTTGATGGGAGGCAACCCATCGTTCTAATCGTTTTTGTTATTTTTGAGTAAGTATAGGTGCAAGACATATAAAGGAGGAGATTGATCTCAAATTTTGATTTGGAAGGGTGCTATGTTAAAGGTGGTAAGATAGGAGTGAAGAAGCAAAGGCTATCGGTTAGGCATTGCCTAAGCAAAACTAGGCAATGGTAATGGCAAGGCCTATGTAAATCTAGGCAAGGCCTATGCTATGGCCTAAGATCTCTGAATCTAGAATGCCATAGCATAGGCGCCGCCTATGCCCAACAATGCTTTGTAAAAGGCGCCGCCTATGCCCAATAATTCTTTGCAAAAGGCGCCGCCTATGCCAAAACCTTTTGTCTCTAAATCTAGAATGTCATAGCATAGGCGCCGCCAATGCCATAGCCTATGCTCAACTAGGCTTTGCAAAAGGCGCCGCCTATGCCAAGCATAGGCAAAGTATTAGGCGCCGCCTTTGCTCACTTTTTGGTCTCGTAACCCGATTTTTAATGGGTCAAACCCGACCCAAGCCTTGGGCTATAAATAGAACTTCATCCTTAAGACAAAATCACATTGTTTACTCAATCTAAGCGTCGCCTACCCTTCTAAAATCACTCAAACTTTTTTTTTTACTCATCTAACCTTGCAAGACCATCTTCCAAGTCCATCACCAAGTAGAATGGCCTCAAAAGGACGACAAGGAAAACCAAAAGCGCCCACCTCACAAAAAGGTAAGAAAAGATGAAGAAAAGAGCAAGCTGAATCCTCTGTACTGCAAATACCTCGACGCACTCTTGGAATCAAGTGTGGTACATTTTGAGGAACTTCTGAGGATGACGACTCTGGTAATGATTCTGACATGGAGGTATGACCCCAGACATAGAGGAGGAGTCCGACTAATCAGGTTTTCCTTATTTCTTTTCCACTGAGGGTAGTGTGTCCCATCTAAGTGTGGGGTGCTGGTATTTGTATGCTGTACTTCTTTGCCTATAATTAGTTATGTGTGTTTGTTTCATTTTGTTGCGTAGTTAGTAGTTTTTAGTTAGTAGTTTCAAATTTTTTTTTTAGATATTGCATGAAATTGTTCTGATAGGCGGCATGGTATAATGACAAGAGTTTGTGATAAAATCATTACTATTAAGACGTTTAGGCTCTAAGTGTGACTCACTATGTGATAGGTGTGTGGTTTAATTCATTCATCAGTTGGGTCAAGAGCCTATACTGCTCCCAATAAAGTTGACCATGTGCCTTGTGTGTGTGAGATTATAGTATATTCTGTGTTGTGACTGATGCTAGAACTTGCCTGGTGTGTGTGTAAAGCAAAATAAAGAGTGTGAGCTTAGGATATGATTTAGGCATTTCTTTGGTAGCCTATAATTGTTTACCTTCTTTTGACCTACCCGTGTACAATTACCCTAGTAAAACCCATTTGAGCCTTTAGCTATTTTCTTTGACAGCCTCATATGTAGCCTAATCCATTTTTTGCAAGACCATAATTTGATCCAAATTCCTAAGCACTTTAAATTGTAAAGTCATGTGATAAAATAAGAGGAAATTGGGTGACAGTGATGCCTTAGAGTGTATTGGTACTTGAATTTGTTATGAATAAGAGTGGCTATTATAGAGGTGTGTTATGAAAAAAAAAAAGAAATAGAAAAGTAAAAAGATAGTTGTGTTTATGTTTGAATAACAAAATATGTGAAAAGGGGTGGTAGATGAAAAGATAGGTAGAAGGGTTGTTTAAAAGAGAGTGTTAATGGCATAATATGATGTATTAAAGCGCTTAGGGAACATAGTCACTATTTTTGGCCAAAATAGTCCTACCTGTCCCTTATCCTACATTACAACCTGTAAAGACCTATTTGATCCTAAGCCTAGCATTCTTATATTAGTGGAGCGTTACACTAAGGGAAAGCCTATGGTCATCAGTTGCAACATATGATTTTTTTGTGAGAGAGAGAGCAAGGAGAGTCTTATACCCATGTTTCGAATAATGCAAAACTTGTGAGTGATTATGGGTAATATCTTGTGTGAGACACACATGGTTAACGAGTTTGGGTAGTTAGGTATGATTCTTTGTGCTTTAACTTGTGGATACGAATTAACCATCATCACGAGTCTATGTTGGAGGTTGAATTGTTTCTAGTAGTGATCAATAAAACTACTCTTTGTTAATAATTGTTGTGCCTGTCTTGATAAATATTTTGTGTTGTTACTGTGAAATCCTAAAGTAGATATTTATATTGATATGATATTTTGTTCGAGGACGAACAAAGCTTTAAGTGTGGGGTGTTGATGATAGGCGTATTTACATGCCTAAAGCACCTTAATTCACCCACATTTTAGCTAAGTTTTAAGGACAAAATATATAATTCCTGCACTTTTTAGTCCTTTTTCCTATAATTGAGCTAACCAACCTGATTAGCAAGTTTTCAGGTATAAATGATGAAGATTTCAGCATTTTATGGACTGTTTGACGCCAAAGGAAGCTTCACGTAAGAACGAAGGCAGCTTTTGGAAGCCTATGGACTGAAAGTAATGCATGGAAAACTTGTCCCGGGCTAAAACAGTATTTCCAAAGACTTGGGGATCAGCAGTAACTTAGTAGGATTAGGATAAGGAAGCAGTAACCTAGTAGGATTAGGAGAAGTATGCAGTAGCTTAGTAGGAATAGGATATGGATGTTATAAAAACCCTATTTTGCTGAACTTTTCAGCATTCATTCTCGTTCAATTCATTCTTATTCTCTTCTATTCTTAAATTCATTGTTGACATTATTATTCATTCTATTTTCTATCCGACTTTTCTATTCATCCTATTTTCTATTCAATTCTATTTTTCTTTTATTCGATATTTAGTACTATTCACGTTACTTTCTGACAGAGAAAGCATGGCTCTTGTGACCAACGTGAGATCGTTCAAGGTTCGGTACGATGATGATGTTTATTGCGATCTCCGTTGCACTCATGAGTAGCTAAACTTCTCTGTTAGGGTTATGGAAGCCTTATGATATACTATCTATTACTATGACTTTGTGAATTCTTGATGCGTAGCTACTTATATCATTACTCTCTTCATCTTAATTAAATTCTTGTGGTTGCAAACATAGGAATACACCAATATAGCATTAACTTGTTCGAGAGAAAAGTTACATGTTTGGAAAAGATAGTGTGACAAGGAAATAGGGCTACCAACCCCTGTTTACAAGTTAATGCCGTAACTGGATTAACCTCTTGGAGAGTTCATACAGTTAGTTACACGCTTTAAGATCGAGAGAGTTAAATTTAGATAATCCTTGATGGTCGAGAGACGCTAGGATTTACCCTTAGAATACGAACCTCTATAAGTGCATGCATGTCTGAATTCTGCATAACTCATAGTTAATAGATACGTAGAACTCATAAGGTGGACATAACCCTAGCTTATAATTCTCATTGATTAAAATCTACTAAACAAATCTTTCCGTTTTTACTTTGTTTACATTAATTCACGTCATAATTCAAAAACCCCCTTTCCGTAGAATTTTCGACCAACAGTCTACTAATAGTTGCATACTTAGTGACCGAGTATTCCCTGTGGGATTCGACACCCAACCCAGTTGAGTTCTATATTTGACAACGACCTCTTACACTCTTACGAGAGCTGTAGTTTGAGCGTTATCATCCGCGGAGACTTCCAAGTCTGTAGTTGGTGTTGGTGCATCCGTGATAATGGATGGTAGTCACGTACACGACTTGGATGACCATCCTAAAGTGTTGCATTTGTGACATCTTGGTCGCGATCGTGAGTCCTAGAAATGCAACGACAGGATCAGGAATGTGATAACTGCCCCAAGGTTGGATAATGCAAACGCGACCTGCCAATCGCAAACGCAATACCTGGGTTATATATACACTAATGTTCCACCATTTATCACTTTTTATGAGACTTGGAGCATATTGTTTTGTGATATTTAGTAATTTCTTCCACTTTTAAGCTTGGGTAAGCTCCATAACACTTATCTCAACTATTTTATCCAAATTCCATATCGTAATTCTTGTTTCAAAGCGAATTAAAAAGGTAGAAATTGGGGATCTTGGCCCATAAGGCCTAAAATTTTAATTCTCCAATTTAAACACTAATCTAAACCCTTTTTTGTAAGGGTCAGTTTCTAATATTATAGCTATCACTTTTCTTTCTATTTCTTCTTCAAAACAACTTTAATTCTTGATTTTTAAAATAAATTTTGAGAATTTTTGTTAGTAAAGCTTAAACATAGTTTTTCTTCAATTTGGATCTTTTTTTTAACTCATTTTCGCTTGGGTTTTAAGTTGTAGACTCCTAAAAGCATGGGAAACATGTTTCAAACACACAATTAAGATTTTACCCTTCTTTTTGAAAATCCATTTCAGGTGTCCATTTTGGCCCCGTGTAGAAAATAGTAAATTTGGGTATCGTTGGCTGTCTTTTTACGCTTAGATTATATATCTGTATGATTTGATTGATTTTGAGTCCATTCATGAGGTTGACTTTCTCTCATACTACTTTGTGGTGAGCATTAAATCCTCATATCATAATCATTCATGAAACATTGGTACGTATATGGAAATACTAGAAATACAGAAAATACTAGCTTTTTCTGAGAAAAAATGCCACTTCTTAAAAACCCTCTAACAAAGCATATGTCGGCGAGGAGATATTAATATTGGTGTTGGATTGGTTGTATATCGATTGACAAACCATCCATGGTTCCTACGTTTTGTAGATTTAGATCTCTAGGTATATACAAATGTTGTGCGACAACCTTATGCATGACATAATAATTATTATTATCATCATCATCATCATTTTCATTGCATTTTATATATTGCGCTTATGTCGTGGCTATATTTCTATCTTTATTTCACACTATATCTTTAGTTGTGTTGCTTTATCTCACTTGTATACCTATCTATGTCTATCTCTACCTTCATACTTGTATGTGTATTATCATTATACGTGTATTCTTTTCTTATATTTGCATTAGTGTATGTGAATATTATAGATCTGTTAGTGGAGACTGTGTGGGCTACCATTTCGGACATTTCTGGTTGCAGGTGACTTGCCATTAGTGTGTATTTTGTATACTTTATTTTCTACTTTTCTTAGTCGGTCTGTGATACCTACTAAGTAGAAATGGATCATACTCACCCCTAATGCTCCCTTTTAGTGCAAATAAAGTTTTGATAGCACCTCATAGTGGTTGATACGGGCAATATTTTGAGCTTTTTGAGGTATCGGTTGATTTCATGCATCCAGAGTTACTACTACCTTTCCATATTTAGACTATTCTTTATTTGTATTAAAAGTAGGAGTTATTCCTGTTTTTGACATCTTATCTATTTTTTATGTCACTAGTTTTGTTCTTACACTATGACACTGGGTTCGTTCTAGAAGCCTTACATTGCGTTATTGCTATTACTTTCCCTTTTTTATTAGTTTGTGTGGCAGGCTTAATTGCCATGACTTTCCGTGACAAGTGCCATCATGGCCCTATGTTTTTGGGTTGTGAAAAGATATAAGCACCAAACAATTATGCTCGTGATAGGAAATGGATATAAATGAAAGGATGCAACATAATCTAATAGTAAAGCATGTCCATGAATCCTCCCATTCCATAAGCACAATACTCCAACCAGTTCCTTAAAATAATGAGTATTCCATTAGTGCAAGACTTTAACAAAATATAGTATCATAGATGCTAGACTGGAACAAAAAATAGTACCATAAATGTCGGACTTGAACAATAAATAGAATCATAAATGTTGGACAAAAACTAGATTTATAGTGCCATTATAAAATAACCATTGTCGGAAATCAACTCCGAGACTAATCAACATAATAGCTCAAAAAGTATAAGAATATCTCTAGACTTAAGTAAATAGAATAGTCAATAAATCATGAACCAAAATCAATCTCGGTCTAATTTCCAAAACATCATCTTTAGATTATAAATCACATAAATCATTAAAAAAGGTGGTATGATTTTGATACGACCCAAACTGGGGCCTTGTCGTAATATGCATACCAAGCCCAACAAAGACTGGGGACCACCCCAATACCCAACCCAAACATCCAAATGCACACCTTGAGTCGGATTAATTTTGAACATATAAGAATATAGCGTATTCGTACCAATCCAGACTCTGGAATAGTTCCTTAACCATGACCAACCCAAACAAGTCCAACCATAAAAACCAAACCAAAACATAAACAATAACCGAATACGAGTCCATAACATAAAAGGATGGGACAATCAAATGGTATCACATGAAATACTAATGCTAATACTAAGGCTGACACTAATTCCAACACGGCCTATACTAACCCATAATAGTTCCATGAAGCCTCTAACCGAGAGTAAAATAATATTTGGTTGGGAAATGACACCAACCATAGCAAAAACCAATGTCTATGCAATAACAAAAGAATATAAAAACATCCATGACATGAAATGGAGCCTTCCAAAATATGGAAGCTCACTACTTTAATCCAACTGAGCTGATCCCGAATATGATCACCAAGTAGGAGAAGTAGAATGGACGATTCCTTAGTCGCGTTGGGATACAACTGCCAAAGATAGGTTAGCGGGTGAAACTTAGCAAGTACTCATGATAAGGAAAAAATAATGCCAACCTTTAAAACCAAGTAACCCAACAATATGCATTCAAAACCATACATACATATATATAACCACGATGGGAAAGGGAATCGGGTTTAGCATGCCTTTAAAACAATTAACCTTGGGGTATGTAGCTTAACCATGCTAGAACTACCCATGGGCTATATGGGTCAATTGTAATCCCAAAACAAACCTCGGTGCATATAGCCACACGAACCATAGATACCATAGGAGTAGGGGATTCCCAAGTACCATTCTCTCTCCATGATACATAAGTGCAAGTGCACTTAGGAGATTCCCGTATACCCCATAAGTATAATATATGGTCTCCATAACCAATCCTCAAGTAGGCAAACATGAGTTTACAATGTCCGTACAGTGGACTCGCACTTTCCCAGTTAGCTATCTTACCCCGCCATTATTGCCCAATTAAAACCATACCCACACAACCAAACCACCATTCTATTTATTATTAACCGAGGCTATAAGTAGTGGTATTATCATACCGACTATAGCTTGCAAGAAATTTCCTTATCCATCCTTTCTGAGTAAGGGTTACCATGTAACCATTACATTATTATGTTTACTTGGGGGAATCCCATGTACCCCACAAGTGATCATTATTAAGTTATCTTGGTGGATTCCTTTGTACCCCACAAGGCTTTAAATTAGACCAACCATAGCCAGCAAGATGTTACCATTTAACCATTCCAAAGAATTTAAGCCATTTGTACCATTTAGGGTCCCATTACTAAATTATACCATGCAATAGTTTGATGAAAGTCTAACAATTTAACAAAAAACCATTCCTATAGGTATTTTATAGAACAAGATGGGGACGTAGTATTTCTAAAGCCTAAACAAAGTATCAATTTACCATTTCTTTGCAACAAATTGTTCAAACAACACAATCATATGAAAATGAAAAGTAAAAGACAGAGGAAAACCATAACCAACCATTGTAACCAAAAATCCAACATAAATTTGAAAACAAAACCATACAACATTTATTCCATAAAAATAATTCATAAAACCTTCCTTTAGTTGAAACTAACAATGAGGGAGGAGTAACATGCCTTAGATTATTCAGATGGCGGAGAGAAATCACCCTTGTACACCCCAAATTGATCATATTGATGAACCCTAGCCTTTCTCGACCCAAGAACCTTGAGAGAATCTGAGTGTGTTTTAAGAGACTCTGAGTGATTACAAGTAGGTTGAATGATGTCCCAATAGTTATATAAGTCATGGTGCCTTAAGAGGTTAATAGGGGAAATCTCTAGATTACTCCTTAATCAAACTGCTTAAATTTCCACAAGATGGTGTGACTACCCCATACCTATCGTAACTGACCATATAAGTGGTACCCACAACTCATCTTCTAGGCCACCCCTTGGACCCCAATACTTTCCAGCATACGACCAGCCAAGCCAAACCATATCAAATAATACCATTAGTACCTTGAAATCGTATGGTAGGCAGAATCATGAGGGGTTAAATAGTGTCCAACATATGAGTTAGACTATACGACTCGTACCCTATGCTCACAACTCATGGTGAGCTACTCGTACTCAAATCCAAGTTATGTCACTAAGTTTTAGATTAAGTGAAGTAAAACCTAAACCACCGACCCATCATAAAACATACGAATCATGCCTAACCAAGTCATACCCATTGCAAAAACTCAACCACCTAACACTAGGCAACATATGATTGGGTTACCTGACGCATACCCTATCATAACACTACTACCCTAACTCATATGATGTCCAAAGGCCAAAAACTAGAAAATTTTTCTAAGGTTCAAAACCCAGGGTATTTCAGTCTCCCCTACTAGGATCGTTCATCCTCGAATAACGAACAAGGTCGTATAGGCACAAATTACACCCAATTATAACCATTCCAACCTTTAACTAAGCTAGAAAACAAAGATGCAAGGAATCAACCTTCTTTTAACCAAGTTAAAAAAACAAAGATATTATCAAGAACGCATACCTTCTTCATGAATATTCGAAAAAGAAAATAAATGCAAATATTTAGACTTTATGCCCTGTTCTGCTTCCCAAGTTTATTCTTCCACCTTATGGTTCTACCATATAAGCTTAACTAAAGCTACATCCTTGGTCCGCAACCAACGAACCTTCAAATCTAAGATCTTAATCGAGATCTAGTTATAAGATAGAGAATATGAGACAACAATCTATCCAAAGGAAAAATAGATAATCACCTATATATTTTCTCAATATAGAGACATGGAATACCGGATGAATGGAGCTCAAACTAGAAGGTAACTTTGATTCATACGCTATATTACCAACCCTTATCTAAACCACATAAGGACCAACATACCGGGGACTGAGATTCCTTTTTTTTCTTACCAAACTGTATTACTCCCTTTATGGGAGACATCTTTAGGAACACCCTATCCCAAACCTCAAACTCCAAGTCCCTATACCTTACATCCACATTGGACTTTTGGCGAATTTTGGAAGCCTTAAGCCTATCCTGAATCACCTTTACCTTCTCCATACCATAATAAACCAAATCTGGGCCAAATAATCTACTTTACCAACCTCGAACCACCCAATAGGAGATCTACACCTCATACCATAAAATTTCTCAAAAAGGGTCATCCTAATGCTGGAATAATTGTTATTGTTGTAAGAAAACTCTAAAAGAGGTAGATGCTTAAACCAGCTACCACCATAATCAATCATACATGAACAAAGCATATCTTCAAATGTCTAAATATTTCTTTCTACTTGCCCATCTATCTGTGGGTGAAAAACAGTACTCAAACTAACTTTAGTACAGAACAGTTTATTAAACAACCGCCAAAAGTGAGATCAAAACTACGTACCACAATCAAAGATAATAAAAAAGTACCCCATTCAGCTTTACAATCTTATGAAGATACAACATTGCATAATCATCAGCCAAAAAGTTACTGACATTGTAATCCTACCCACGATGACCTAAATTGAATAAAATTGGATTCAAGTCCAAGGAAGTCCAGTAATGAAGTCCATATTAATCTCTTCCAACTTTCATTACGGCAACTCATGAGAAAAGAGTTATAATGTAGCATTCATAAAATCACACAATGCCTCAGACTACTATCGGGATGCAAGAGCATATAATCTATTTCGATCAGTGTCAGTACTAGAAGTAGAAATAGATACAGAAGTATCACCCTTTGGTGTATTAGTAGATGAAGAGGCAATCAGAACCTTGTTCCTTCCTAAAGAAACCTTACCAATACGATAGTTTCTGAGCATATAGCCTGGGTGACCATATTTGAAACACTTGTCCCTTCCATCATCGTAGAAACTCTAATGCAACCGATCACATAACCTATAAGAAGGATATAATGAGGCCTACTGATACCTACTAGATGAGGATTCGGCACCCTATGCCCTAAAGTTATCGACATACTGCTGAAGCTTGTCACTCAATTGCTTTGGATAAGGAGCACTAGTTGTGGAGAAAGAACCAAAACTCCCTCACTTCTTCTTTGGCCACTAACCACTATCTCAACCACTTTGATTTTAACCACCCTAATCAGAGAACCTGAACTTCTTACCTTAACTTTCCCTATCTCAAATTGCTTTCTCTTTTCTTTCTCCACGTGTTGCATATGAACAATCAACCTACTAATATCTATGTCATTGATTAGCAATGCAGTACTGCTTTCATGGATCAACTTACTTGATAGTCCTAAAGCAAGCTTTCTTATCCTGGTTATCATATCAGACACTAATTCTTGAGCATACCTAAATAACTGGTGAAATTTTAAGGCATACTCCATAACAGACATGTTTCTCTATTTCAAATTAATAAATTCCATCGCTTTTGCTTCCCTCAACTCCTGAGGAAAGAACAATTCCATAAAAGCATTAGAGAAAGTCTCCTACATATAAGACTCCTTAACATCACCTATTTTCTGATCACATCTTTTACCTGATGGAAAATTTTTACCTCTTCTACATTCGTGGCCTATATGACCCTAAAGATCTTTTCCATCTTATCTAGAAAAACCTAAGGATCCTTTTCTACCTTAACACCAATAAAAAATAGAGGACTTAACCTCATATACTAGAAAACCCTTGTGACCTTAAAATATATAATACCAAATGCCCCACTCTCAACCTGAGAAGTTATCAACTGAGCAATCATATGGATCGAATAACAAAACTCCACATTTATCACATATGTATAAGGGGCACTAAATGGAACCAGTGATACTCCAAAAATATAAAGGACTGGACACCTACACCAAGTATGGATTCCCTAAGAAGAGCGTGTCCCATCAACATTTCTCCCCAATAAGGACATATGAGTTTCTGTGTGTATCAGACCATCAAGGCATAATCTGAAACACAAGTAAATAGAAATTAGAATAATACATGAACTTAGACTCGAAGCTTTAAATAAGAATACAAAGAAGAGAAACATTTCCTAAATGCCTTGTAGCTTTTCTCTTTTTAGTAAGGTGCGCTACATGCCCTTAAAAGAGACTCTACTTGATAAGGCTTTTTGAACACACTTTTGACCATGAACCAAAAGGTTTAATCAAAACATGACATGAATCGAACCAATTCCTCGCTATAATGGGTATCCCTTGACCAACCAGGACCAGGGACCACTCCCTATTCCTTACCTAATAATCTAAACGCACACCCTGAGTTGGATGAAGTCTAAATATATAACAAGATAGTATATTTGTACTAATCCAGACTCTAGGTAGGTCCATAACTGTGAACAACCCAAGTAAGTCCAACCATGTAATAACAAACCTATAATCATACCGAAACCAAATAATAACTGAATATGAGTGCAAAAGATAAAAGGATGGAACAATCATAAATTCAGTAAAATGGTATCAAACCCAATAGCAATGTCCATACTAAGGCTAAAACCAATACTGAAACCACTCATACCAACCCATACTAGTCCCACAAGGCCACTAATTCAAAGTAAAACAATATCTGGTTGCTACATGCCCCCAACCATAGCCAAAACTAATATTTATCTAATAACTGATAACGCTCAAACTACAGCTCTTGTAAGAGTGTAAGCGATTGTTTTTAAATATAGAACCCAACTGGGTTGGGTGTCGAATCCCACAGAGAATACTTGGTCACTAAGTAAGCAAAGATTATTAGACTTTTGGTGAAAGTTTCGTAAAAAGGGGGATTGTAGCGTGCAATAATGTAACAAAGTGAAAATTGGAAAATAGCAAATTAAAAAGAAAGAATGTTTAGTAAGATGTTTAACCAATGAGAATTGAGATCTGGGGTTATGTCCACCTTCTGAGTTGTTCGTATCTATTGACTATGAGTTATGCGGAATTCAGACATGCATGTGCTTATAGAGAATTGTATTCTATGGTAAACCAGGCGTCTTTTGACCATCAAGGATTATTTCACTTTAACTCTTTCGAGCTTAAAGCGTATCTAACGGTACAAATTCTCCAAGAGGTTAATCCAGTTACGGCACTAACTTTTTAACAGGGGTTGGTGCCCTATTACCTGGACATTATCTCTTTTCCAGACATATAACTTTTCTTTTGAACAAGTTAATGCTATACTGGCGTATTCTATATGTTTGCAACCACAAGAATTTAAATTAAGATGAAGAAAATAATGATATAAGCAGCATACGTGTCACAAATTCACAAACTCATAGCAATAGATAATAGATCATAAGGCTTCCATAACCCCAACAGAGAAGTTTAGCTACTCATGAGTGCAACGGAAATCATAATAGACATTATAATCACACCAAAATAAAGATCTTGTGTGAAATATGTTTGGTAGCACTTGTGGCGTGAATTCCTTGCAAAATAGCTTTTCTCTTGTCATGAAAATTAAAAATAGAATAGATGAATAACAATGTCAACAACAAATTTATGAAGAAAGAGGGAAAGGATCGAATAGGGATGAGGGTGGTGGAGAATTGTTTTGATGGATGGATAGATGGGAATAGTAAAAATCTCCAGCAAAATAGGGTATTTATAACACCCATATCCTATTCCTACTAGGCTACTGCGTACTTATCCTAATCCTAACAAATTACTGCATCATTATCCTAATCCTAATAGGTTACTATTGATCTCTAAAGTCTTGAGAAATGTTGTTTTTGCCCGGGACAGGTTTTCCATGCGTCACTTTTAGTCCTTAGGCGTCCAAGCTTTGCTTTCCTCCTTTCGTGAAGCTTCCTTTGGCATCAAGTTATCCATAAAATGCTGAAATCTTCATTATTTATACCTGAAAACTTGCTAATCATGTTTGTTAGCTCGCTTACAGGAAAAAGGACTAAAAGTGCATGAGTTATATATTTTGTCCTAAAAAAATAGCTAAAATATGGGTAAATTATAGCACTTTAGGCGTGTAAATACGCCTATCATCAATAACTAAAGTAAGTAAGAATATCCATGACATTAAATGGAGCCTTCTAAAATATGGAAGCTGACCACTTTAATCCGACCAAACTGATCTCAAATCGATCACTAAGCTGAAGGACTAGAATGGTTGGTTCCTGCATGGCATGGGGATACGATCGCTCGAAGATGGGTTAACAGGAGAACACTTAAAATTATTTAGGATAATGATAAAATAATGCAAACCATTAAAACCAAGTAAACCAACCACATACATTCATAACCGTATATTTATATATATAAATATATGCATATATAACCATGCTAGGAAAGGGAATCAGGTTTAGCATTCCTTTAAAACCATTATCCTTGATTTGTGTAGTTTAACCAACATAGAACCACCCATGGGCTATATGTGTCTAGTGTAACCCCCTGAAAAGCCACCGATGCAAGTAGCCACATGAACTAACGATACCATAAGAGTAAGGGATTCTTGAGTACTCTTCACTCTCTATGATACATATGTACATGTGTAGTTAGGGTATTCTCATTTTCCTTGTAAGTATAATATATGGTTTCCATGACCAATCCTCATATAGGATAACATGAGTGTAAGACCCAAAAAAAATCTCTCATAGTCTGAGCCCTAGAGCGTGTTCAATGGAGTATAAATTTGTCCCTAAAAGGTTGAGAAGTACTTCCAAAATGAGAAATATTTTGAATCATGTAGAGAAATGAATAAGCTTTCCATTGATACCAATTTTGCAAAAATCTAACATCAGACGAGAAAGTTATGACCATTTTACAGAGAGCAGTCGAAATCGTCCAGGTGCGACGGCCGAGTGGATGGACCATCAAGCTTCCGATGGACCGTAGCCTAGACAATCACAACCAAGGCAGTAACTTCCTTTTCTGGCACAAGTGCGATGGCGAGGATGACGGACCATCAAGGCTGCAATAGACCATCGCTGAGACCATAGCTGCTAAGGTTGTGTGGCCTCAATTTGGCCAATATGCGATGGACAATCTGACATACCGTCGGGTTTGCGATGAACCATAGATTAGACCATCGCATTGAGGTAGTATGTTTTTTTCCTGACTGATGTGCGATGGACGATCCAACGAACCATCAGACTAAGTTATGGACCGTTGCTTCAACCATCGCAGCCCCCATTCAGCATTTTTAACTCATTTTAAAAAGGGATTTTTGATCTTTTTCCACTCTTTTTAGCCCCTATTTATACCAGATAAAGGCTCACAACTTTATTTATCCTCTTCAACATCAAAATCTAGGGTTTCTATAAAATTAAAACCCTTATTTATTCTATAAGAAAAATCAAGAGAAATCAAAAATATCAAGAATCGGTCCACGAGCCTTCAAGAAAGAGTTTCCCTAAGGTATGTAGATGTTGATTCTTAGGTCCCTTTTATCCAAGAAGCTATAGAACCCTTTTATAAAGTTCAAAGATCTTATGTTTATGAGTTTCCATGATTTATGTGAATTGAAATTGGACTTAATGCTATTATTGAGTTTTTAATTCTTGTTTTGTTGATGAGGTTTCAAGCTTAGACCCTAGTATATGATATTCATGTGATGTTCATAATAAACCCTATTCAAGTTGCTTGTTAAGTGATGTGTTCATATCAATTAAGTGTAGAAATTGTTGAATAAGCAAAGCATGCACCCCATATTTTTGATAAAATGCTTATGTGAAGGAATTAGAGTCATTATAACACTACTGGAAAATTGGGCTATTGCAATGGTTGTCATACTATCTTGATAGCTACCAGAATCGTCATAATATACCTTTAGTGATGGTAAGAGAACTGATACAACTGAAGGCATTACATTAGATCTTAGGTGATGGTTTTATGTGACAGTTCCTCAAGTGACATTATAACTCAGCCTTTAGTGACGGTTATTTGCACTGACCATTATGCGATGGTTTTGATGTTGTTGTGAAGGTTTCAGACCATTCCTATATATAAACTATAGTGACGGTTATATTTATGTTAAGGAGATGGTTATTTTGTTTTCATGGTTTTAAACCGTTACTATAGATGTACTATAGCGATGGTATGAAGTATGCTGAGGAGACAGTTATCTTATAGGGGATGGTTTGAAACTGTCCTTATATATCGACAGGTATGAGGTGAAAGACTTATTGTGACGGTTTATTACAATTTAGGACGGTTGGAAACCATCCCCTATAAGTGTGTTTACGATGATTTTTAAGCTATTGCAATGGTTTGATTTTTGTTGGGACTGCTACCTATTGTGACAGTTGTAAACCATCCTAAAAGCTTTATAGGACGGTTATTTTGTAAGCTATTGGGACGGTTAAACATGACCTATAGCAACGGTTAATTTCGACTATAGTGACAGTTATTTTAGTCTATTAAGACAATTATTATTAAACTATTCAATAATACTATATTGTACTATTGCAGTGATTTTATAATGCTACCATAACACAAAATGTAAATATATATATATATTAGTCATCAAGAGTAGTAGGATCTACTAATTCCCAAAATGTCCAATAAGAAACCAAATACTTTTTGATCATTCAAAAAAATCAAAACATACACAAGTTTTGAATGTTCAAAAATAAAAGATGTTTGAAACTACTCAGTCAAATGTGATCAATCCCAATCAAAACATACACAAGTTTTTCATCATGAAGTAGTGTAACATGCAGCCAATATGATCGATCTCTTAGGTCAAGTCTAGTTCATCGATTTCATTCCCACTAGCTTCTATGTCATGATCACCTACAACAATAAGAATAACAAAATTAAAGTTGATAAAAGGCACATCTCATTTCCTCAAAGCATGGTTAGAATACGTATGGTTAGAATACATAATAGGAAAGGAAATCCCATAGGAGTAGAAAGATGAAAGGCAGTGACTAAAGTCTCATCTCATTTTCTCAAGACAAAGATAGTGATCAGATAGGCAATCACTGGGAACCTGAAACAGATTACAAGTTCATAAAATACCTGGCATTATATCGAATTTCATCTAGATGTTTATCGACTAGCAAAGTTACAAAAATTTATGCAAAGTAACCTGGTCGGTACTACTAATTTTATACTTATTTCTAACTTATTGTAAGCATCAACGGCTTAAAAACATGACTTGCACAATCAACAGAGAGGATTATGAGATCAAGAAGAGCAAACAATAAAAAGAGGCTGCTAAAAATAGTGAAAAACAACAGCATAATAGTAGTGATAAGACCAAAAACCTGCTTATAAATAAGGGAAAAATTGTGGCTCCACATGACATACCAATGGGTAGCAGTCACTAAATCAGTGATGCACTTCCACTACATGAATATCAAGTTCAAGAGAAGTGAAAAATGCAGGAAAAAAAACATAAAAAGACCAACTATCAATAAGTAGTACAACAGCAACAACAACCAAAAGTGTATAAACAAAAAGCGTCACTATTTTCTCAAAACAACAAGAAGAATGGGCTTTTTCACACTTCAACTGTAACACTTGAATGGGTTTTTTCAAACTTGCTTGACAATCTAGAAATATTAAAGAAAGAAAAGACTGAAATCAACAACCATGTTGGACTAAACCTATTAATTGATGAATCCAATATGTGTCGACTTTCTTACATCTGATGCATCATCAATGAGACATTGTGGATGCATCCAGCAGTCCCATTACTAGTGCCTCATTTATCCTCACAAAAGTGTAAGGTTGCAGGCTATCGAGTTCCACATGGAACAGTTCTATTATTCATTGAATTCATACTTCCACCAAAGGTTCAGCCTCTATTGGCAAAATGTGCTCCAAGACTACACATGGTTCTTTCCAATAGTTGATCCTAATAAGTAATAAACAAAAATCTAATAAGATATGCTATTACTTCCTCAGGAAAAACTATACATTTTTAAGATTCAATTTTTCTTATTCCATTATTTAGCAACCAAACTTTATAATGACAAGTACAAAAAATAAAGAGAAAGTGCAGGGAAGAAAAAAAGGAAATCATTTTCTGAAGCGAGATTGTAGCAAATTGACGCATAAGAAAAAACACATAGGCAATACAAGTTCAATGATGGTAACTATGCTACTGCAGATCATTCAATTGTTAATACAAAACATCGATTTTTGAACATTGTCATGCTAGCATTTGTCAAAAAGATAATATACATTTCTCAAATATCAAGGACGCATTATCATAAGAGAATTCATGACTAAAACTTTGAGTACTCTGATTAGTTTCGGAGCATAGGTGATACAAGATTAAGTGTGTATCAAGAGATTCAAGCAAACACAAGAACAACAAGATGATCAACAAAGTGCTAGTGAATTGAAAATGGCCACACATGGCTTCACTAGGCTTTTAACATTGGATTTTGTAACTAGAAAATAAGTTTAACAATAAGAACAAAAAATAACAACAATGCTAGTGAATCAAAAGAGCCCCACGCGGCTTCACTAGAATTCCAACACTTGGTTTTATAACTAGAAAATGGGTTTAACAACAACAACAACAAATATCAACAATGCTAGTGAATCGAAAGAGCCCCACACGGCTTCACTAGACTTGATATCATGACACAACAACTAGTATTATAGCTTCAAACACTAACCTTGATGGTTTTGACTATTTCCCCTGTAGCTGATAGTGTAGCAGTCGATCCCGTGGGTGAAGGATTTGATAATGCCGCCAGTATCTTAGGATCAATTTTCTATTGCCAGACATGCACCTTGTGCATTTGTGTTCTGCCTCTTGTTTTTTTAGTTGAAGGCCCTTCCGCTATAAACAAAATAGAAGAGATTATAGGTCATGAATGAATTCAATAAGTTTCTAAGATATATATTACCTTGTGCTTCAGAATGTTCATTGTTGTAGGAGTGCCTGAAACTGTCATTTGGACTTGATGTTGTATAAGTTGATCACCCTATGCATGTTGCTCCTCTACAATATGGTGTTCTACTATAAATTGTTCAATTTCTATAGATGGTGGTGCTGGTGGTGATACTAATGGATGCTCTTGTTCAATTAGCTTTAAAAGATTTTCTTTCACTGATCATATAGACTGAACAGTTTCATTTGTTGTCAGCATACGTTGTTTTCTCCTTGCCAAGACTGATAACGATCCAGGTTTACTAAATGTCCTATTCCTTGCTCTTTTATTATTTTTTCCAGGCTCTTCTTTGTTCTTTTTTTGGTTTATTTTTATACAAACCAGTATAAAATTAAGATGGAACAAGTTAAATTTCAGAATGCTGAAATGAAACAAAAAGCATAGTAAAATAGTCAAAGTCACTTAAAATTATCAGATAACAGTAAAATATTATTATCCAACTAGGTTTCTTGTTGTATTAATCTGAAATGAGTTGATCAGAAACCAAACAAAATTTGCAATATGTATAACAACCTTCCTGAGAATGTAATCGATAACATATAGTAATTGTGCATAATTAAGAATACAAGACACTCAAAGCATACCTGTATCTTTGATCTTTGCCTCCTTTAATTTTTTCCCACAAGGCAAATGGCTTCTATTAATTCCACTTTCCTGACTCCCTCAAAATTACAGATATCAGAAGTTTTCAAATGTGAAAGATCCTACAAAACAAAGAGAACATCTCAGCTGCTATCTCATAAATTCAAAATGAGAAGTAAAAGATTGAGGTATTTTCCACATCAAATCAAACAAAAGAAATTCATGGACCTGAATAAGTTACATACAGTAAAATTATATAAAGAAATGTTCAACTAACTATCCAGTAAAGCTAAAACTAAGGAATACAAATACAAAATATTTCTTTACCAGCCTTAAAGAAAGGCAAGTTCAAAATACTGCCAGACACTTAATTTTCCTTTACGGTAATATTCTCACTAAATAGGAGGAAGTACAACAAGAGGTCACTGGTATTTATACCTAGTTTTTAGACACTATAACTAACACTTTTAACTATTGATTCTACTATTATAAATAATGAAAATGCACTTAATAAGCATCAGCAGTCAGAGCTTATCAAATATCTAACATGAGAAGATGAAGGAGTTTACAAATGAAGAGCTAGGATATTTTACTGATGGCAATATATATAAGACAGTTAACTGTACCATGTGACTAATTCCTAAATTGAATAACCATGCAAATGTAAAGGAGTTTAGACTCATGTCATGTTGTACCACTGTATATAAACTCATAAGGTTCTTACGCAGAGGATGAAGCATGATATGGACACTATTATTGATACTAGACAGAAGAGGACCGTGCATTAGTGTTGTATTTTATGTTACATCTAAAGTTATGTTTAGAAGGGTGAATTTGTATAAAAGTTGAAAGTTATAGAATCACTCTTTAAGTAGCAATTCCAGCAGCCTGGTATGCAAGAAAAAATTAAAGAAAAAATTGAAAGGTAAATTGCAATAATAGTTTAGCCCTACGTAAAAGGGACATTTTCTATAGATAGGCCAACATTCGAATATTAAATATTACACCTAACAAATCCTGTTTATACTATTTTTTTCTTCAAGGAAATATACACTCAAATTTCTTTTTTTCTTTTCTTTCTTTTGTTAAAAAGAAAAAGCTAAATCCTTTTTATGTTATCAAAAAAACTTGCCCTCTCATATCTAAAGGCATAAAGCTTACACTATCTATGTCTTTATTTTCTTATCAACAGAATCAATAAATAGTCTAATTTGTCACTCTTTACTTTATTATCCATACTTATTAAAAGCAACTTCAAGACATAACAAACAAAAAGGGATTGATTGGAATTTTTGGTTAATTATGATAACCCCCTGTTGATATTCAATCTGTAAAATCAAACAATCCCAAGAGAACCCTAAATCCCATTTTTGTTACTCTTAATCCCAGCACAAACCCAAACTTCTACTAAATTACACAACCAACGGCTCAAGAAGTTACCCACATCAAACTATGAACACAGTAATGAACTAAGCAAAAATTAAATTAAAGCCAAAAATTCTACTAAATTACACAATCAACAGTAAAATCAAATATTCCCAAGAGAGCCCTAAATCCTATTTTTGTTACTTACAACTCTTAATCACTGCACAATCTTAAAACTTTTACGAAATGACACAACCAACAGTTCAAGGAATTACCCCCGTCAACTATAAGCACAGTAATGAACTAAGAGAAATTTGTATCAAAGAAAATAAGGAGAAAATGATGTGATAAAAATAAAGCAAAATAGAAATGCTAGAAAATTTTGTTGTCAATTTAAGGCTCCCGCCAGCAGGGCACGTCAAGATCAGAGTGAGAGAGTGAAAGAAATCTTATGGAATTTTTGCTAGTGGATCTGGTTAGTAGTGCTTGATGGTTGTTGGTGGATGATGGTATTTTCTTTGGTGGATAAAGGCTCAATGACGATCTTCTCTTTCCTAAAATCTTTAACGGACAAGAAGATGAGTATAATAATCCTTCACTTGAACCAAACTGATGAAGAATTGATTAAGAGAAGATGTATCCAACTATCAAAGTCTCTGCTATTGAAGATCTTTAGTCCAACTATCGACATGATATTAAGAATTGATGAAGAAAAAGATGAGTCCAACTATGAAAGTATTGATTTGGGGGTTTCTAAACCCTAATTAAAGCCAAAATATGAATTTTTTTAATTAATAATTATTATTAACTTAAAATAAGTGGGAAAAAAATATTGGAGGGAAAATTTCTGGGAAATATTATTTTTTGCCAAAAAATAACCATGGCTAAAGATGCCTATAGCGATGGTTCATCAAAACCGTTCCCACAGAACATGATATAGCGATGGTTTTAAGACTATAGTGATGGTTCTAATTATTTTTCGTGCTAATAAACTAAACTATTTTATGCGATGGTTAAAACTGTCGCCATAGGTTATCTATAGTAACGGTTCAAAAAGTGTCACTAAATAAGCATTCCCATAGCCCTCTTTTCTAGTATGTAATATGTTGACTAGAAATCCCCAATTATGTGTAAATCCATGGATGCCAAGAGTTTGTTGAAAAGCCTTAGTAAATGAATGGTGATATGACAGCATGAAATTCCCCTATTATGTGCTCTTCAATACATGTTGAAACTTTAATACATACTGAGTGTTTGATGTAAGACCTTTTTGAATGGAGTACGAGCCAATAGCATGTCTCCCTATACTATCATATGTTTATGATTTCTAAATGATTGATGAGTTGCTTTAGTGTGTTTGATGGTGAATGAATGTCCATGATCTTGATTATTCAAGAATGGCTATGTTTTACTTTTATGTTATCAAGTCCTCAGGGTATTTATACTTGACAAATTAGCTATAGTCTAGAGCCCATGTCTATTTTCACGATAATCTCAGTCAAGCCACGATTCTCAAAACTCAGTGAGTTATAGAACTCTGTACTCTCAGATAGATACAGAATGTAAGAAATATTAGTAATCTCAATAATCTTAGTATCACTACCATTCTAGCCTCAGTTCTGTACTTATCTCAGATCTAGTAGTATTCAAGTGTTTAGTTCAAACCTCAGTGGTATTCGAGTAATCTATTCAAAGCTCAGTATTATCCAGTTAGATAACGAGATACAATAGTATTCCATCAGATACAAAACCAAGTGAATTCAGCTTAACTCAGTTAGATCATTTGAGAAACATGATTAGTATCAGATTTAGCTTAGTTTAAGATCACTTAAGCATCAATTCAGAGTCTTTCAGTTGGGAGTAGGAGTTAGCACCGAGCGAGTGTACGTGTGCCATAACTAGTATCCAAACCATACAATAATAATATCCTAAGCATCTATATACTATAATAATTTCCAAATCACTAAGTCGAATGATAAATCATATACGAAGAATTTTTATTAAACTATGGTTAACATGCTTGTAATTAAGGGTAAAAGGATTCTATATTCATAAAAAGCAATTCATACTAAGTGTTGGGTAACCTTTCAAGTCTGAAATTTGCTAAATAAGTTATGTCATACTATGCTAATCATAAACATATACTATAATCCCTACTATAATGACTTGATTTTTTGTGATTCTTGTAAAATATATCTTTTGATGTTTTTTAATGATTTTACCCCTCTCTGTGATTTATTTATTGTATTTCTATGTGTGGTGATGATTGGCATAATTCTTAATGTACTTTGATATGATTTATGTGAGTTTGTGGTTTTTGTTGGCTTGAAAATTCTTATAGTTGACATTGGTAAATGTTAATTACTTTGTGCATCGGATGGTAAAACGGATCCCAAACATTGATTTTATGTTGGTAACATGGTTGGTGTGGTTTTATGGCTCTTATATCTCAATTTGAGCCTCTATTCAAAAAGTTGTGAAATTATTTCTTGGGGTTCAATTATATAAAAATAACATCTTTTCAAAAATCAAATCTCATCATTGAGTCCCTAACATCTAGTTTAGTAGGGTAGCATAGTCCATTTACATACACAATATTTTGGATGAATCCCTAGGGGTCTGTGATGACTTGGAATTCGCCAAGTCTCAAGCTAGTGCACCACTAAGTTGGTGCCCTCACATGTGCAAAGAATTGGTCTATTAAATAACTTGGCCTTAAAATTATATTTTTACTTAACCAACATTAGGCTCTCTTAAGAATTTATTTTTTAAGATATGGCCTAGTCTCTAAAGAAAAATTGCCATGCCAAACGTCTTTTACTTAGTCGACAGCCGAATCGCTTATGTAATATGGTGTGCTACGCTTAAGCGACGCTTAGTCTCTTAAGTGATAGCTATCTAGGACACCCGATAATCACTTAGATGATGCCTGGGTGGAATTATTCTCTATTTTGAGATTCTTTGACCATTTTCAAGACTTGGATATTATCTTTTGCGTTTGTGAGCATTTTCTTCAATTATTATGATTGGGTAAGCTCCAAATCCATATTAAAATTATTTTTTTCAAATTTTTATCATTTAAATCCTTTTTAAACATAGAATCAAAGGTAAAATTTGGAAATTTTGGCTCAAAAGGATCAAAATAGCATTTCATTGATTCAAACCCTAGTTTTAACCAGTTTTCACTTGGCTTTCCTCTAACGAGTCCCTTTAATCTTGGGCAATATATGTTTAGACTTAAATTCTTAGTTTACCCCTCTTTTTTCTTAACTTAATTTGGTCGTCCATTTTTCCACCTATTCAAAAGTGGACAATATGGGTATCATTGTCTTTCTCTTGATGCATAAATCCTATATTTGTATGTTTTAGCTGATTTTGGGTCTGTGTGTGGGGTAAAAGCTTAGTGATTAATTCTTGATTATTTTGGTTTCAACATTCGAGGTAGGTTATGGCTCGAATTTCTTTAGACTGTATTGGATAGTTAATAATAATGTAAAAGCATTCTATGGGAATGGTCTTGTATCATGGAAAATGTGTTAAGTGGTTTATGTGCCCTTGTGGGGGCCTATGAGGGATTTTTGGCTTACATGCTTGGTATATTGGGTGGTTACTAGATATTCTCATATTTTTTAGTTTTGAACATTACATCCTCATATCATATTTATCCATGAAACATTGGTTCCAATGTTGAAATTCTAGAAATATTGGCTTTTTTGATAGAAAATGTAACATCTTTAAAAACCCTCAATCACTGTAAGTGTTGAAAAGGAGATATTGTCATTGGTATCGGATATTGGTTTTATATGGGTAAAAAATCCCTAATAGGTCCTACCTAGGGAAGCTTTTTCTCGATAGGTAAATATAGAGGTTGTGTGATGACCTCATGCATCATATCATTATCATCGCCATCATCATCTTCACTGTACTTCATATATTGTGCTTATGCTGTGATTGTATTTCTATCTTTGACCTGATATCTTTTCATTATTCTATGTTCCGATAACTATATTCAATGTACATGTATGTTTGTTCTACTTTTCTCTTACGACATCTGTTATATAAATGTATATTAGAATTGTTAGTAGAGATAGTATGGGCAACCATTTGGTAAATTTTCTAATTGAAGGTGGTGTGCCCATAGTTTGTGTTTTTGTGCTTAATTTTTTACTTTACTTAGTCGGCCTATGACACTTACTAAGTACAAATTGGCCATACTCATCCTTACTGCTCCCTTTTTATGTAGATCTAGGTACGAATACACCTCACAGTAGTTTATTCAGGCGATACTTAGAGCTCATTCAATGTAACAGTTAATCTATGCATCAATAATTGATCATTAACTTTTCTCATCTAGACTATGTCCTTATTAATTCAGAGATAAAGTTTGCTCCATTTGGGATATCTTATGTATTTTGATTTTGAGTTGTATTTGTTAGTTCTTACACTTTGACACCAAGTTTTTGGATTATGGTATGGTATCCTTGGTTATATTTTTCAAATTTGTTACATTTATATGGTTCAACTTTGTTCCAAGAGTCTTGCTTTAGGTTTGGTATTATCTTTAATTTTATATCGGTTTGGGTGATAGGATTACTTGTTAAGGATTGTTCAGATGAGTAACATTTTGACCTTTGGTTTTTTGGTTGTGAGAAAATGGTATCAGAGTAGCTAGGTTCATTGATCTCAACAATGTAAGAATTGGGTGTGTAATATAGTATCATGGATTTGTACATAGACATTTATATCTATCTTTGAGGGGTTATAAGATGCCTTTAAAAAACATCCTTTATTTCATTCTATATCGTCCTAATATTTCATACCATATGATCTAATTCATATTTAACTATTTTTACACAGATGGTAAGGACTAATCCAGTAAGGCTAGGGATTCAGAGCTATTATCTGAAGAGAGAGTCCAATCTAGAGGGAGAGTTGTGAGTCATGGTCGGTCTTGAAATAGAAGATGAGCACTAAGATCTTCCCTCTTTGGTAATAATACTAGGGGATTCTCCTATGAGCCCCAATATTAATATATTAGAGTTATGGGTCCTACCCCAGTCCTATAGAGTTCTTCTAGTCTAGGAGGGGTTGTTGTTTTGGTTACTCACCCATTTGGAAGATGCTCCTAAGAGTGCACATGGTGTTTCTCTAGATTTAAGTATTGTACCTCTATCCGTGCCAAAGTTTTCTTATGATAATCCTCCAATATAGAGTATGGATCCACCTGTGAAATTGAAATTAACTTTTTGCTCCATAGAATTTGAGTGTGATTTCGTGTTTAGCGTATATATCTGAGTATAGAGCACTGAGGTATTAAGTTTAGCTTTTCTCTATGATGCCTACATAGATAGGTTCTTATCCATCCACATTTATTATGCCTCCCACTGTTGTGAGTGTATCTATGCCTTTTGAGGATCAAAAAATCTTTGAAAGGTGCACTCATTTGGGTCTTCCTAGGTTTGGTGGTGCTATAGGAAAGGATGTCTATGAGTTCTTGATGGATATTTTGGGAAGTTGCATAAACTTGGTTCACTTGAGTCACATGGGGTCCTTTATACTACATAGAATTTGATAGATACTCCCAGATTTGTTGAGGTTTTTTATTTGTTTTGGACCTCTTGGTTTATTAGAGATGACTTAGGATTAGTTTATATAGACCTTTTTAATGGGTTTGTAACTTTTAGTTTGCATGACTAGACGAGAAATGAGTTTTATTACTTGGTATAGTGATCCATGTTTGTTTTGGAGTATGAGGCATGATATTATGCCTTGTCTCAATATTCTTGTGCCAGTATTTTGACCAAGTCTAAGAAGATTTAAAAGTTCGTGAAGGGGTTAGATATTTATCTTCTTCTTACTTTTATTCAAATAGTAGTGTATGGAGCATCATTTTAGAGTATAGTAGATTATGCTAAGATGACTGAGTCTATTCTTCGAGCATCTCTGGGAGGTGTCAAGAAGGAGCATCTTTTGTGTGAGTTAAAAGGTCACATCTCTTGAGGTAGATATACTAGAGATTTCTGTATGTACAATGGTAAACCATGGAAGGGAGCTTTGCCAAGTTCAGGTAGTAAGTTCTTTGTTTTAATAGCTTAAGATAATCATCTTAGTTCGGCTGTACCTCTAACTATTGAGTTGAGCTACAGGGTTTGCTATGTGTGTGATGTGATTAGAACTTGTGGCCAAAGACTTTCCCCTTATGTCTTAAGAGATAATCCTATATTAGCTATGAGAGGTAGAGGTGCTTCTAGGTGTGCAAAAGGAAGAGGTGGCGAACATGGTCAGTGTTATGCTATACCGATCAGGCAAAAGATAGGGGCTTCTAATGCCATCTTCATAGGTATCGTACCTATTTATTTTAGATATGTATATATGGTATTTGATTCCAGATTGACTCTCTCCTATGTGTCTACATATTTTGCTTTGTGATTTTATTCTACTTATGATCCACTTGATATGTCTATTTGTGTATCTACCCTAGTAAAAAACTGTTTAGTGGTTGATCTATTGTACTGATCTTGTGTTTGACTTTTACCAGGCGTGCTAACTTGGCAGATCTGATCAAATTAGAAATGGTAGATTTATATGTCATCTTAGGTTTGGATAATTTAGCACCTAATTATGTTGTCATAGATTGTTATACCAAAATCGTTACATCAATTTTGTTATATTTTCCGAGGATAGCTTTGAAAGGTGTGTTTTATTTGGGTACCAAGAGAGTTGTATCTTTCCTTATGGCTCATTTTTTGGATGAGCAAGGATGTTTGCCTTGTTTGGCTCATATTTTATGATATTCATGTTGCTTCACCTTCTTTTTTGATTTTATTTATGTTGTCCGTGAGTTTGTTGATATTTTCCCCTTAGATTTGCCTGGTATGCCTCCCGATTGTGATGTTAACTTTGATATTGATGTTGAGCCAGCCATTTAGCCCATTTTTATCACTTCTTATAGTATGTCCCTAAAAGAGTTAAAAAAAATTAAAGAATCAGTTGCAGTAGTTTTTCGATAATTGATTTGTCTGACCTAGTATATAACCTAAGTATGTGCCTATCTTTTTTATGAAGAAAAAAATAGGTTGATGTATATGTTTATTGATCATTGGTAGTTGAATAAGGTTATAGTTAAGAATAAGTATCCTCTTCCTCGTATTGCCATTTTATTGGACCTGCTCCATGGTGCTTTGATATTTTTGGATATTGATTTAAGATCCAGATATCACGAGATGAGGATTAGAGCTTTTGATATTTCAAAAGACCCATTTTCAGATTCGATATAGTCATTATGAGCTATTGGTCAAGTTATTTGGGTTGACCAATGCCCCAACCACATTAATGGAGTTGATGAAGCAGGTATTTTGGTCGTATCTAAGCTCTTTAGTCATTGTATTTAGAGATGATATCTTGGTTTATTCCAAGAGTGAGGACAATCATGAGAAGAATTTATGGATTGATCTTCAGAGATTAAGAGACGATAATTTGTATGATAGGTTCTCCAAGTCTAGTTTTGGTTGGAGTCTGTCTCATTCTTAGGTCATGTAGTGACCAATGATGGAATTATGGTTCATCCAGCAAATATTACAATGGTACATGATTGGTCTAGGCTAACTTCTTCTACTGAGATTTTATGTTTTATTGGTTAAGTGGGATACTACCTACACTTTATCAACAGGTTATTCATTTATTGCATCTCTATTTACCATGTTAACTTAGAAGAAGATTTTCTTTCAGTGGTCTGATGCTTGTGAGACGAGCTTTCAAAATCTCAAGGATTTGTTGAGTGTGGCTCCTAACTTGACCTTGTCCAAGGAAGGCATGGGTTTTACCATCTTTTGTGATATTTTAGGTGTTGGCCTAGGTGTTGTATTGATGTAGCAGGGTAAGGTAATTGCAAATATTTCTCGTTAGTTGAAGACCCATGTGAGGAATTACCCTACCCATGTGCTGGAGTTATCCATTATTATTTTTACATTAAAGTTGTGGATGCACTACCAGTATGGAATACAGTGATAGATATTTTCAAATCATCATATCCTTTAGTAATTCTTCACCTAGGATATCTTCACATGAGGAAAGGTCATTGGCTTGAGTTTCTTAAGGATAATAATATGAGAATTCTCTATCATCCGGGCAAGGAAAAATGTTGTTGTGGATTCTTGAGGCAAAAGTCTAGTAGCATGGGTAGCTTGGCGGATCTCTTAACTCAGGAGAGACCTTTGGCCTTAGAGGTTCAATCTTTTTCTAACTAGATGGTTAGGCTTGATATTTCTACACCTGGATGTGTTTTTTCTTTTGTGTAGGCTAGGTCTTCCTTGATGGAGTACATTTTGGCTCATTAATTTGATAATATTGGGCTGAGAGTAGTTTAGGATAAGGTGTTAAGTGTTGAGGCTATGGAAGCCTCACTTGATTTAGACAATGTTTTCATGATTGGTGGCCATGTTTTTATGCTAATAGTGGGTGATTGATTAGATCAATTTTGGAGGAGGGTCATTGTTCAATATATTCTATCCATCTGAGAGTGACTATGATGTATTATAATTTGAGAAAGCATTACTAGTAGAATGGTACGAGGAAGGATGCAGAGTATTTTATAGCTCAATGTCTATGTTTCCAATTGGTAAAGGCCGAGTATTTAAGGACTGGTGATATGCTTTAAAGGTTACCCAATTCTAATTGGAAAGAGGAACGTATTACTATAGATTTATGATTGGGTTGCCTCGTACTTCTGTGGTTTAGATAGTCTTTGGGTCATCATGGATTGATTGACCGAATCTGTATTTTTTTCTAGTTGAGATTTACTTTATTGCTGAGAGGTTAGCCCACATCTATATTCGTGATATAGCCGAGCATCATAAATTTCTATTGTGTATAATCTCGAATCAACGTTCAGTGTTCATATCTTACTTATGGAAGACTTTTTAGAAGGATTTGAGTACTCAGGTCAGTCTTAATAAGATATTCCACCCCTAGAATGAAGGTCAATTAGAGCGAACTATTAATGTTTTAGAGGATATTCTACGCACTAGTGTTATGGACTTTGGAGGTCAATAAGAGTAACATCTAGCTTTGGTGGAGTTTGCATTTAATAATAGTTACTATTTTAGTATTGAGATGGCTCCATCCGAGAATTAGTATGGTAGGAGTTGTGCTCTCCAGTTGGATTGTTCGATGTTATAGAGATTATAGGTCAAGTACAAACACGCTTCGTGAAAACTTGGATATAGTTTGGATTATTCCAGATAGTCATCGAACAACTCAGAGTAGGTAAACGTGTTATTTAGATTGTAGACTTTGTGCCATAGATTTAGGATTGGTGATCGTGTATTTCTCTATATTTCACCCATGAAGGGTGTGATGAGGTGTTGTAAGAGGGGAAAGCTTAGCCTTAGGTATATTGAACTCTATAAGATCCTTCAAATTATTTGTAATATGACCCATGAGTTAGCTTTGCCTCTAGATTTATCAGTCTAGTCTTTGATATTTCCTTGCTTCAGCATTACATTCTTGATGAGTCTCATGTTATTCAATGGGATTCAGTTTAGTTAGATGAGAGGTTTTCTTTTGTGGATGAGATTATCTCTATCATAACTAAAGATGTGTGGCGGTTGCATTCTTGAGATATTCTAGTGGTTAAGTCCAATTGCGACGTCGACTTATAGATGAGGATACTTAGGAGGTTGAGTATGATATGCGTAGTAGTTAGCCATAACTTTTTGATGTTTCATGTATTTCTCTTGCCTTTATTTTGAAGAAGAACTAGATTTTTAGTGGTGGATGATATACTGACTTGATTTTTGGTGATTTTTATAAAATATTTATTTCTATATAATTTGACCATTTTACTTTTCCCCATAGTTCCTTTGTGGTAATTTTGGGGTGTGGGGATGATTGACATGGTTCCCAATGCACTTTAATGTGATTTGTGCAAGTTTATGATTTTTGATGGTATGTAAAGTCTTATAGTAGACTTCGGTCAACATTTACTAATCTTTGTATTGTATGGAAAAATAGACTGCGCTAGCGGATCCAAAACGCCAATTTCAAGTTTGTTACATGATTGGTGTATTTTTATGACTTTTATATCTCATTTAGACCCTTTATTTGGAATGTTTTGAAGTTAGGTCTCAAGGTCAATCCAATGAAAACAATGTTTTTTCAAAAATCTGATATCGCCATTGAGTTCGGAATATTGAATTTACTGAGGTAGTCTAGTTTATCTCCATACTCGATATTTTGGATGAATGTATACGGGTCTATAAAGTCTTTAGCTGGTGCACCACTTAGCTGATGCACTCACCTAAGTGAAGATTTGGTTGCTTACGTGACTTTTCTGATAGCTGAACTATTGCCTAAGCGACATTAGACCCACTTAAGTGTTGACTTGGTCACTTAAGCATCATAAGCATTCAAAGTACTTGTCACATAAGTGATAGCCGAGTCACTTATGCAATGAGCCATGCTTTTGTCAAGTGATGCCTGGTCGCTTAAGCGATAGTCTCCTACAATCGGTGAACAGGTGGGATTTATTCTCATTATTCAAGATATTTTCATCATTTTCGAGACTTTGAGGTTGGGGCTCAAGTTTTTGAGCATTATTTTCCATTTTTAAGCTTTGGTAAGCTCTAAATACATATTACAATTATGTTTTAAGAATTTTTATCATTTAAATCTTATTCAAAGTCAAATTCGGGGATGTTGGCCGATAGGCCCAAATTAGCATTTCATTGATTCATACCTCAATTTTAACCTGTTTTCACTTGGGTTTTCTCCTATGAATTCATTTAATATTGAGAAATATATTTTTGGATTAAAATTCCTATTTTACCCTTCTTTTTTGAAAACCCATTTTCAGGGTTCGTTTTGTCCCCAATTTGAAAATGGATAACACGGGTTTCATTTTCTTTCTATTGATGCGTAGATCTTATATTTGTGTGTTTTTGTTTATTTTAGATTAGCATTCTTTAGACTGAGTTCGGTAGTTAATAAAAATGAAAAATCATGCTCTTTATATGGGGTTGTATAAGGGAAAATGTATTAGGTGATGCATGTGCTCATGTAATGTCCTATGTGGATAAGATTTTGTGGGTTTTGAACATTATTTGTTATGTGTGAACTTGTGGGCTCTTATATGATATTGTTGGCCTAGTTTGATGTATGTATGTTCTGTTACACTATTTTTGGTCAAGAAAAAACTAGATTTTGTGAATTACATGGTGTAAATGAAATTTTCTTGCATGTTTCACTTGTTGGTTTATAGATTATATTGGATCATGGATGGTTGATTGATTTAGGTGGATTTTTCGCTCACATGGTTGATATATTGGTTGGATATTGGATATTCTCTATTTGGTTGTTTATGAGCATTACATCCTCATATCATATTCCTTAATGAAATATTGGTACTGTCATGGAAATACTAGAAATGTCGGTTTTTTCTGACATAAAATGTGACATTTTTAAAGACCCCCTACTAATGTTTATGCCGAAGAGGAGATATTGATATTTGTATTGGATATTTGATATATATGGGTTGAAAAAACCCTCATAGGTCCTACCTTGGTAATCTTTAGCTTGGTCGGTGTATATGGAGGTTGTGTGAGGATCTCATGCATCACATCATCAATATCATCACCTTCACTACACTTTGTGTATTGTGCATATGCTTGTAATGACCCTTCTAGTAATTTTTTGTGCATCCGCTTAATTTCACTATTATAGGTTTTCCATAGCTTCCCCATGTCATTTATGACTTTCTAGAATAGATAGTACGGTTACCAGGTTGTTCGTTTAATTTTTAGAGCAAATTCTTAGTTTAGAATTCTTCATTGGTTCCAAATGGCCACTGGGAAAAAGATTTTGGATACTAATTTCAACTCCTCCAACAGCTCCAAAATATCAATTTTAGGGTGGGTAAACCTTGGGTTAGGGTCTCAATGCACCTGAGCACATTTCAACTTACTGGTCGAAAGTTCAAAAAATTTTAAATTAGGGTATGGGACCCATATTTTGGTTAAAATGACCCCGTATTGATAATCCCACATTTCCATCATGTTCAGAACATCGAAATTAGTGTGGTTACATATTTCATTTGCTCATATTGGATTTCGAATGAATCTTGTGGTATCCTTGGAAAACATGGAAAATTTCTAAGTTTTGAGTGCTAAGGTGGTGCGATTTCCACACAAGTAGCTTCGATCACCCTTGCATGATCGCCACATAAGGGGCCACGATCAACATAGCACGATAGTCATCCATGGACGGTGATCATCGTAATTGAGGACCTGGTGAGGGTGTTTAATATCTTTTCAGCCACGTTTTTGTCCATTTCTAGTTCTCTCTGAGACCTAAGAACCCTAGAAAGATATGTTAACTTCAAATTGAGTCTATGGTGTGATTTGGAATCTTTTTTAGAATATACTTTTGTAATTAACGAATAAGTACAGGTATGAATCCTTTATTTTTATGCTTGAATTTCTTGAATTCTTGACCTATGCCCCAAATAGCCTGAGGGGTTGATTTTTTCCCAAATAAGATTTGTTTTTACTTATTTCTTGAGTGTTATGATTCCCTAATGGTGTATGAACATTGTGTTGATCTCATAAAAGTAGTTTCCATATGTTGGACCCACTTGAGCATTTTTGATGTCATTTTGGTACTCGAAGTACAATTGTGCTATATGGGCCTCGATGTTCTCGTATTGATGTATATAATGTGTTTGTGATAGTATGGACCCTTGAAGAAACTTCTCGAACGGAAAAAGTAATGGTTTAGCGAATTATTAAGGCTTGTTTAGATTTAAGGTAGGCTAGGCTTTCTCCTTGTTAGATTGAGCTATGTTTTAGTATAATTATGATATCTTGTTAGATTCACATAAGTTTTAAGTATGGGATTGATTTGGTGTAAGGCTTGGGTTAGTTTGAACATTTTGGGTATTGATGTGCTATAGAAATATAGCATTTTCGATGCTTAAAGGAAAGAAAATATGCAAGTTTCTTAGGCCTTTTTATTTGTTATGATCTGTTTTGGGTATGTTTTGCAAGAAACAATGTTTTTAAAGATAAGTTTGTGAATTGGTGAAAAAGGTTTTTTTGGCCACTTATTGAGAAATTATGGATGATTTGGATATTTTTTTATTTGATCGTGATGAATGCATGTTCTAGATTCAAAGAAGAGCAGAAAAACTGACTCCCGACACCTACTAAGTTGACTTATTGAGTGCATGTACACCTGCGGACCGCATGTTGACAAAGCGGGTGCTAAAAATATAAAAATCTGAGAGCTGACCTGATGGAAAAAGTGTCATCCGCTACCTGCGGTCTGCACCTGCGAGACCACAGTTAAAAGGAACTGGTGACCACTGGCCCTATTTATGTCTATTTCATCCGAGATAGTTTTTAGGGTTTTCTCTTGTACTATAAATACCCCTTATGTAGTTTATAGTAGAAGTGACACACTTTTAATACTTAGAAACATATTTTGATTTCAAGAACTATCTTTGATATTGGGATTTCATTGTATTGACTTTGATTGATTATTCAGTTTATTCTTATGGGTTTACTTCATCTTATCATTGTTATTTCATTTTTTCTTTCCATTATGAATGTTATTGATTTCTTCACACATGTGAGCAGCTAAAACTCATAGTTAGGGTTGTGGACACCCTGGCGAATTGACGAAGTTATGGAAGTGTGATTGTTGAAAGAAACTAATACACATGGCTCGCATTGCATTATCTTGGATATGATTGATTTCTTAATGGGTGCACACATTAGAATCCCACCTAGATATTTCTACTTACTCTAAAAAAGGTGTAGTGACTAGGAAAAGATAAAGGTAACAGTAATTTGGGAGTTAATAGTCGATCCGTTTCAGTACACAATTGGGAAAAGCTTATCAAAGATATTCTACAGAGCCTTGACCATCAATTCCAGAACAATGGAAGACACCATCTATGGAGGAGCTTTTATGACACTACGTTGTGAGACAGCTTCAGAGATGTTTAGATCTTATCTCACTCTCTAACCAAGGGTTGAAAACTTAGGATGCTGAGAGGGGATCTGGTACTTATGCTATTGGTGTTTCCTGCAACAAAAGAGCAATCGATGATATAGTAGCGTAAGAAATTGAATTACTAAGGACTATTTTTAGGGTGCTATCAAAGCAGTTCATAGAATGTTTATGCAGTAGCAACACAGGGGTCAGTTTCCAAACATATGTATCTAAACTAGAAGAGGAATCTAATTATCTGGATCGTCAAATGAAGGATTTCTGAGCACTAGGGCAAGGGAAAAAAGGTCGGAACTATTATGATAGAAACAGAGATTGTAGAAAAAAGCGATATGATGAATGGAGGAAGAAAGATGACGATAGAGATAAGGGAGATAGCTACATTTGACTTGATAGATGCGATGTAGAATCTCAAATGGAGAAGATGCTAACTAAATTTGTAAAATGTTAGGAAAATCATGAGACCATCCTTAAGGATATTAAGCCTTCTATTTAAGGATTGACCTAGAAGGTCGAGTCACATGCCACTGCTATCAAGCAGTTGGAGCACCAGTTTAGTCAGATGTCATCAACTCTAAACCAGAGGTATCCAGGTACCCGTCTGAGCAATACAGTGCAATATAAATAAAATGATGGTTATTTTCTTGCTATTACCATGAGAAGTGGTATCACTAATATGGATCCTCCAATGCTTGCTTGTAATACCCCACCCTTCTCCTAGTTTAAATTTATCTCTAGAACATCAAAGATCTTGCTTCAAAGATGAATATATATTATTCCATGTGAAATATTTTAGATTTTAACATTTTATCCCGTGGTAAATTGAATAAGCTTTCCATCGATACCAAAATTGCCCAAGTTCAACACTCAGACGAAGAGTTAGAGCCACTTTAGTGAGACACTGTACCGCCTAGTACTTTAGCGCATCGCGGAGCAAGCCAAAATGAAAATTGTCAAAATCCTATAGGCCTCAGCAATTCTACCGCGTCACGGTGGCTTTCCAATTCGTAACAAAGGTGGCAACGCAATTTCTACCGCTTTGCGCCAAGGCTCACTTTCTCAATTGTCCAATTTCCAATAAGCTGGCGCAATTATGGCGCTTCACGCCACCATGTAAAATTGGGATTTTTTTTAGTTTTGGATTTTAATTCCAAAGGCAAGACGATCATTTTGCTACCGCTATATATATTCTTCAACACGATATTTCTCATTATTTCACCCAAATATACTAGTTTTCTCTCAATTTTCTTCAAGAACAACTATTAGGGTTCATACCTTAAAACCTAAGTCATCAACATTCCTCCGTAAATCTTTCGAGAATCATATAAAAAGGTATGTAGATGTTGATTCTTAGGTTCCTTCCACCCAAAAAGTTCAAGAATCCTTTTCTAAATTTAAATATCTTATATTTATGAGTTTTTATGATTCATGTGAATTGAAATTGAAGTTCATGTTATTATTAAGTATTAATTCATGATTTAGACTACTAATTTCAAGAGTTGATTCTAGTATCTGATGAATTGTATGCTTTTCATTATAAAATCTCTTTAACTCTCATGATATAAGTATAGAATCGGTGGTATAACCCAAAGCATACTCCCCATATGTTTGATAGAATTCTTAAGTAAAGAGCTTAGTGCCTCCTTTAGTATGTTAAGCATGAAATCCCCAATTATGTGATAATTAGTGCATGGCAAGAGTTTGTTGAAATTCCTTAGTGAATGTATTATGATAAGTTGCATGCATTCTTATCCATGTGTATTCCTTATTTAATAATTATAAGGTATTATTATGCATTCCCTATACATTTACATGTTTATGACATTCAAGTGATTTACGAGATATCGTATTGATTGTGTTGTGAATGAAAGTCCATTGTCATGATACTTAAGTGTAGTCCTGTCTTATTTATTTATGGCATCGAGTCCTGGGGGTATTTATACCCAAAAATTTAGTTGTGTCTAGAATCGAGTTAGTCTAAAGATAATTTAAGTCGTGCTATGATCAGTAAATTCAGCCAGTACAGAACTTGAGAAAATTCAATAATCTCAGTACTAGTTCAATTCAGTCTCAGTATCAGTCTGATCAAACTCAGTATTCAGTTTTGATTTAATAGTATTAAGTAGTATCCAGTATTCAATTCAGACTTCAGTGAAATTCAGTAAGATAACAAGAATTTGGTAGCATTTTGTCATATAATGGAACCAAGTAAACTCAATAAGCTCAGTCAAGCAAGATGACCAGTAACAAATTCTGCTTAGTATAGAACAATCTAGAAATCAGTTCAGTGTCTATTCAGTTGGGAGTATGATTCAACACCAAGCAAGGGCAGGGATAACGACTTCCCCGTTATTTTAGGCAGAGTCGTTAATAACAATTCCTACACTCTAGAATTGTATAGCCAGTTCAGGATAAGGATTTACCCATCATATTAGGGTTGACTACCTCCTAGAGTCACCTGTTATATTAGGCTTGTCTTAAACTAGGTGTCACCCATTATATTAGGCATGGCATCCTGGATTCAGAGAGAAGTGTCTTTACCCATGGCACGGTACTGACACCCTTCCAACTGGGATTACAGGTTAGACCCCAAAGAAGCTAGAAGGGGTATTTCAGTTAGATGACTACCTCCTATAGTCTGAATTTCAGATTCAATCTCAGTAAAAGAATTCAACTGAGGAATCACCCATTATACTAGGCTTGACTACCTCTCAGATATCACCTATTATATAGGCTTGATCCCAGATTCAGACACTCATATTCATTATCAATAAACTCAGAGGTCACCCATTATATAGGCTTGATCTTAGATTCAGACAATTATATTCATTATCAGTAGACTCAGAAGTCACCCATTAGATAGGCTTGATCTCAGATACAGTTTATCAGTATCAAGCATCATTACTAGTAAACTTAGAGGCTACCCGTTATATAGGCTTGATATCACATATAATAAACCAGTATCACTATCAGCAAGATTAGACATGAATCTTAATAAACTCAGTTATTCTGTCTCTCAGTATTAGTAAACTTAGGCATCAGTACTAGTAGACTCAGTCATCAGTAAGTCAATTTAGAAACCAATATTTAGAGTCATGTTATTTAGTTAAGCTATGTTCAAGAATAAGCTCTTGAATTTAGCCTTACCTCATCTAGCATACCAGTACATTCGAAGTACTTAGCATACTTTACTCTTTGTGTCTTATACTATAGGTTCGGAAGTAAGAGATCCAGAGCACACTTAGCAGTCTAGACTCAGTCAGTAGCAGTAAATATAGCAGTGAGTCCTCTTCATTCGAGGATTATCCTTATTTTATTATGGCATTAGACTCAGTTTATTTTTAGTAGACGGAGTTAGTTACTGACATGTCCCATCAACGCCATAATTTAGACAAGTTTAGAGGATTTTCAAATAGATATAATAGTATTTAGTTTTCAATATTGAGTATTTTTAGATATTTGAATGATATGGCAAGTTTTTGCCATTTTTCTGCATTTATTTCAGTATATTATACAGTGCTCAGGTACAGATATCTGAAAAAGATTAGCTTGTGGTTCTTTAGGATCATGAGCACCATGTGGCATTCTAGTTCTAGAAAATCAGGGTGTTACATTGCTACAAAAGTTGTTGATGATGACAAACCTGTTAGTGAGTCTGACAAGGTAAACACATGATAGGGGTATAGTTGTTGAAGATAAAGGTAAGGGCCCAGTCATTAAGCCTGAAGGGAGAAATATTTTGAGGCTACCCCACCTTTTCCACAGTGACTGATGCATAAGAAAGTGGAAGGTAAGTTCAAACAGTTCATTGAGATACTAATAAAATTGATCCTGAATGTACCTCTTCTTTAGGCATTATAGCAGATGCCTGGATACACTAGTTTCATGAAATATTTTACCATAAGGAACAACAGAGAAACTTTGATGATATTGAGGGTGTCCTTGGCATAGAAAAAAGGTAACCCCAGAGCGTTATCTATACCATGCACTATTGGGTAATCCAAATTTTCCTGAACCTTTTGTAATTTAGGGCCAGTATTGCATTGATATCGTTGGCCGTCTTAAGAAACTAGGCTTGAACCTTCTGGAACTTACTTCGATACAGCTACTAATGGATGACAACACAGTGAAAAATCCTGTGGGAATATATTTTGATGTTATTGTTAGGGTGGACACATTAATTTTCCCAGCTAACTTTGTCATCTTAGACTATAAAGTTGACACCGACAGTTCAATTATTTTGGGAAGACCATTCATGGCCATAGGTAGAGCTATGGTTCATATGGAGAACGGTGAGCTGAAATTCCAAGTCAATGGTGATGAGGCAATATTCAACATCTAAAAGTATATAGAGTAGCCAACCGATATGAGACTAGTGTCAGTGATCGATTGTACTGATGACCTTGTAGAATATTCCTATGGGTATCTTGATGAATTCTAAGTAATCAAGATATCTGTGTTGTGTCACAATATTAAATCAAGTGTTGCATGTGAGACAATGCATGGGCTTGCTGGTTATGCCTGAGTAACCAACATAGCCATGTCGTGCCGCAATATTAAATCAAGCACTGAGTGGTAGGAAACCCACTATACTTTAGTGTTTATATTTTTGTTGTTTTTGATTTTGTAGGTTTTTAAATATTGGGCCTTGCATGAAATACAGTAAAAATTGCATATTCATCAATTTCTAGGTAAAGGGACTTGTGATCAGCCACTCATGATCATAGTTTTTCCATACTGTAAGCTAAGTAGAAAATAAAAAGTTGAAATTTTGAGGATGAAAAATAGTAAGTAATGGAATTTTGCACCTAATATTATATTTGAAGCCTAATACTTAGATTGCAGGACCATAAGTATCTCGAAATATGACAACATGCCAAGTCCAAATTGCAGAAAAGCGGACCAAAAGTTTTGGCTCAGCACCTGTGGGCCATAGGTGCTACTTGCACCCATGACCCAACCACGAGTACAGGGCACAAGTATAAGCCATGTGCAGGTCAAAATTTAGGCCCACTTTTTAATTAAAATTTTGTGCCCACCAATATTTAAGCATGACCTATTATAGCCCTCACCAATATAAAAACATTCTAACCCTCATTCTAACTCATTCTTATCCTCAAACCTGCAAATTTCTCTTTGGATTCAAACTTCCCACTTTAAACATAAACAAACCCCACACTTAAGAAAAGGCAAAATTCAAACTTTCTTGAGATACCAACTTGTCCAAACACGCTAGAAACAAGTTTCAACCTTGGTTTTACTTGAGTTCTTTCTTATTCTCTTTCGGATTTGCATTTAAAAGGTAAATAATTTATTGGCTCCTAATGGTTATATAATATTTTATTTATGGTTGAAACAGGTGAATATGTGTATTTCATTACTAAATATACATAAACTATCATGCTTGTATACGGGAGACTTGAAGTTGCCTAAAACCATAATATAAGGCCTTGGTTCGAGTTAAAATTCTAACGTAGTCCCTAACCAGAAGTTAAACTTGAATGAATGAAAGTAATACCATGATTTACCATGTTTGTTTGGTATGAAGTTCATGATTCTTAATTAGTGTGTATTTATTGGACTTGTTGGCATTTTAAATATGTTACAGGGGTGTCAGAAGTGAGGAAAAATTCAAACTTTTCAAATTTAAAGTTTTCCTTCAACTTTCATTATTCCTCACTTTTGCTGAAAGCTAATAACTAGTTTTTCAGGTATACATAACACCTAAAGCGGTAAAGAAGAAAGCATTTGGTACTTCGAAGAGACAGGCAGGGTCTCTTCATCTGAGTGGCTCGGTGGAGGAGTATCTTAGACAGTGTCATATTGATGTTCTAATTACAGTGACATGCAGATTTACGTGAGGATAGACTCACCACGTAGCTCAGTCAACTGCAGCCCATCCGAGGATGAAGTCAACAAGGATATCACCACTACATACTCCTTCACACGATGATGATAATATTGATGAGAAGATAAGAGTTTGAGTAGACTCCACAAGCTGATGCTTAGGACTCTAAGGCTGAGGAGGCGTCCCAAGATTCTTATACAAAAATTGAGTAGAAGAAGACATTAGTGGTGCCCCAGTCTGAGGAGGGTACCTCTACTCATACACAATAGACTGAGGTGCCCGAGTCTGTAGAGTATACCCGTACCCACATATGCCCAGATGCAGGATGACCCATATGTGGTAGGGATACGACATGTATATGATCTTGATTACACTGTCTTTGAGCTAGGATAACCTATATAATCTATCTGTGTGCATCACAAGATCGACTTCTCATGGTTGGAGTGGTTACTGCAGCTGAGGACAGCATTTGATAGTTATTAATTGGGGTGGATGACTAGGCCACTCGATTTTTATAGCACGCTATGGTGTAGGAGTTTTATGTAGCTTATAGAGACACCGTAGTCCTTCCCATGTGACATCATCTAGGATTTATCAAATTTGTATGGTAGCCACAAATTGATCAAACATTAGTCAAACGGGTCAGAGTTGACATCAGAGTGAAGACTATTTGTAAAGTCATATTTGGCTCAAATTATATCAAACCCGAATCTATAGTAGAGTGAGACCACAAATTGAGGATCACACGGGCTCATCATATTATGCAAGATATTGAGCACAAAGCCAATATGCTCAAGATAGATAAGTAGATAGCCAGTCACATTTTAGCACAAGGTGATTCTACCCCATGGATTGAGGGAAAAGCTGTGATCAAGAAGGGCATGTTTACACTATAGGCCATATTTTTGTGGTTGTTGATTCTATATCATTTGCTTCCCACTTCTTTCGATAACACATTGACATGGGAGGGAACTGCATTAGTTCCCTTCTTGATGGCTAGTTATTATATTGATTTTGTTTCCATCCATAAGTATGTGCTACATGATGGAGCCTTTGGTAAGCTGACTAACATGCCATTTTCTTGTATGATCCAGAAGCTATGAAATGAGGTAGGTCTGCCTGAGTTACCAGGTATTAATAAAAGGGTAACTACCACTGCTACTGTGCAGATGAGGACCATGAAGGTTCTAGCATGTCCAGGCACTTCCAGGAGGCCTAGACTGCAGGCAGTAATACCACAAGCCTAGAATAAGGGCCCGACAGTTTTTACGATGCCTGATTAGGTACATATTTACAATGCGGGTGTTTGTGTAAATATAAGATAGAGGTATAGAGAGATGCTCAAGTTTCAAGTACTCGTTGGGAGAGGACACAGGCTACTTCTTCTTCTCCCTAACTTCAACCACAGAGCCGATTTGTGTATCTACAGAGTCTTCTCGCCTATCCAATACAGTTCAAGCAACAGGTATGATTACTATATTAAATATGTTTTTCCATAGACTAGTGTACATACGGAGGGTTATAACCTCTTGATTGAAGGATGTTTATACTGACATGACTACCCTCTTTGGGTAGATGATGTCGAGGGTCTGAACTACATTTGAGCAGGCCGAGGCTAGATAGAAGGCTGCTCGAGAGCTCACTGTCAGATCTTCATGTCAAATTTTTTACATACATTGATAAGCTGGAGAGATAGGTTACATCCCTATATTTAGAGACAAGTGCACAAGATTTAGTTCAGATGGGGAAGGATTTTTATATCCTACAATCAGAGGTATGCTCTATTGAAGAGAGTCGTGTAGTAGCTACTCCCTCAATGTTACCCCCTATAGTTCAAATATCACCTCTGTGTGTGTCGAGACACTTTGACTTCTTGTCCAAGGATGATTAGGGGACCCAACAATTGAGACCAAGAGAGGTCACTTACACGATTTGTAGGATCCTGTTATGATAGAGGAAAAGGCCCTTTAAAAGGCCAGATATGATTCATTGGTGATTGTATTTGTAGATAAGCAGAGGTGTGATTCTATAGAAATAGTTGCCTCATCCGGTAGTGCACCGTCATCACTACCACATCTGTTGGCTTCTATGTCCCCATATAGGTAGGCTTCTAATTCGGGTGCATAGTGCATCCAAGGTATGTTCTCACTACCCTATAATTTATTTTGTTTTTATCACATTAAGGACAATGCATTGCTTTTAGTTGGGGATGGGAATACCATGCCACTATGGGTTTTTATTGTTTTGCATCTTTTCCTATTGGCCATAGTATGATTCTAGAATAGGCATGTCTAGTATAAATAGGTTTTGTATTATGTTTTCTTCGTATTGTTATGTTTTGTGTAATTATGAGATTTCGAGTATTTAGGGTAGTAAGAGTTTGAATGATTTTTGATAACCTTTCAAAATAATTTAGGTTTTAAGAACTGTGTTGATATACATATGTGTGAACTTTGGTGATCTTGTTATGGCATTTGTATTAGGGACATGATAACCATTTGCTGACAGTTGCATGAACTTGATAGGTAGTAGTAGCTGATATCGATTCCGTGTCATGTGTATGTGAGATACTACTTAGTTCCCTTTGTATATTAAATTCAGAAATTGTCTAGTTAGTTTTGTCTAAGTTGAAGGATAGTCAGTTAGGAAAGGATGTAAGGCCTTTTTTAATCTTAGTCCACCTTTAGCCTAAATAACCCTCCATATGTTAAATAGTATCCCTCCATCCCTATTTTGAGCCTTGTAAGCCTATTTTCTTGTTTTAACCATTCACCTTCCTATTTGTGTTAGAATTTATCTATTCTGGACTTGTTCCTCCTTGGACAGTATGCACCTCAACACGGGCATAAGTTAAGGGTGGATATCATAGGGGTGCATAATATAAGATGGGTATGAAGAAAGGTAAAATAGGAGAAACAATAAAAGTAGAGCTGGGTGTGGTAAACATAAAAAAAAGAGAAAAAATGTGAAAAAGTGAAAAAAAAAGAATAAAATACCCCACATAATCTAAATGTGCAATTGAAGAATAAAAGGGAGAAATAAGGGCGGAATGAAAAAAAAAATGGCTAGTATGTGAGACCCTAAAGTTAGTGTAGTGCCAAGGATGACATGCCCCGAACATAAGGCAATGTCCCATGGGCACCTCAAGCTCACACGAACAGAAGGTCGGCCCAATGAGCTAACCTAAACGTCTCCCCATATCATTTGAGTCAAAGAAACTTTGACTTACACATCAGATATAACTTATGGTTATGCTCATAGTCTAAATGACTAAATTATAGATAATGTAATGATGAGTCCTTTGTTATACTCTTAATTAAGCCATTTATTAGGCTAGTGTTTGGGTTGTTTACTATGCTATCGCCCAAGTTATGATCATGCTAGATAATTATGCTAATATTCATATTGGGATTTTTCCCTAATGTCAATATTAGAAGTGATGATGTTAATGGGATTAGGAGGCATACTTATTGACTATATGTAAAGATATTCTATAGATTATGCTTGGACTCATGATACTTCCTTATATAATAACTTATTCTAATGTTTTTTCCACTTATTATACATATCAATATACTCATTTCTCTGGTATGGGACGTAGGAAAAATATTGGTATTAGAGACATAAGTTCTGAGGGAAAACCCAATGATAATTTATGTGATTCATGTTACATATACGTGTATGTATTGATAAAGTAACATTGATAATGAACATTGGATTATGGAGTTATGATCTTCTTTGCTCTTTATTATATTCATTTACTTTAGCCCTTTTGGGGATGACATTTATGTTGGCCCTTGTGGGGCTTGTTCTTTATTAATGATGTAAAAAATTACATGTTATAATGATTCTCGAAAAGGACGAAGAATGTGATAATGTTATGATGATGCTCGATAAGGTTAGAGGATATAATGACGTTATGATGATACTTGACAAGGAGAGGGGATAGAATCATTATATATTGATACTCAGCAAGGCCATAGGATATGATGATGACATGTTGATGCCCAACAAAGTCGGAGAATACTATAATAATATGATGATAACTGCTACAACCAGAGGATATTGTGATAATATAATGGTACATGTTGTATTCGAACGATATTGTGATGATATATTAATACCCAATAAAGACTAGAGGATACAATAATGAAATTATAATGTCCAACAATGGTGAAAAATAATTATTGACGTGCCTATGTGTACATCTACTAGTTTGAATTTGACTAGCCCAATGTATGTAAATCATATATTTATTTATTTTCTTGTGTAGTTAGGTATTATATTGATATTAGTGATATCGGTTATAGACTTCTAGTGAGTTAAGGTATAAAGTGGTAAATTTGTTAATTTAAGAATGAAAGATGCTTACTGGTGGATATTTCTGATGTGGATAATAGTGACTAATGGATTAGTGAACCCTAGCTATAAACAGAGCTAGTGGCATTAATGGATAATAGTAACAATGATTGATTTATAAGTGAGATTAGTTATAATGGGATTAGCAATGGTGATGATTAGTTTCTATTAATGACAATGTTTATGATGTTGGTTAGTTGTTAAGTGGGGATTTTCAGATTAATGATTCTAGTTAATAAGGGATGTCTGTTAATAGATTGATAATTTATAGGTAGTGATTGGTAGACATTTGTTAGATGGTGGAAAGGGGAATTATGATGGCTAGAAATAAATATTGGTTAATTGTCGGATATGGTCTAGTGGTGACTCTTAACTAGATACTAGGTATTGGCTAGATAGTGAATAATGTTAGACATTAAACTATGAATAGTGGTTAAGTGATGAATACTAGATAAATAATAATTAGAGGTATTATGTTGATTAGTGAGTAATTGGATTGGTATTAAGAGTTGACTAGCTAATAATGTGTGAATATTGTGTAGTGATAAGATGGATGCCATTATGATGGTACGGTTACAGTTATGAGTATATTTGTATGTGTTATTCCACTATGATTATTGATGATGATTATGAATGTTGGAAAATAGTTATGAACGTTTGATGAGTAATAAAGAAAAGTATGGATAATGTGTAAGCTAGGATATATTGTTGATTTGATTCCTGAAAAACCCTGGGTTTTTCCCTTGAAAATTTCCTGAGTTTTGAACTCACTCTCCTAGTAATGACTCACCATACGAGTCGTATGGTATGGGTACAGGTTAGGTGACACTAGTCATAGGAAGTCCAGGGGGTGGTGGTTGGAATTCTACTATGGTTATGATAGGGGTGGTCAAGTTGTTAGGGGTGTTGATAATTTATTTGGTAGGTCCCTTAATTAAATTAGTATCTTAGTAACTTGAATTGGCTTTGAGAATGAGTGTCTCACTAAATGCCATGAGTATATGTTACGGATATAAAGGTTAAGCCTTATGTTGTCTAGTTTATTGATAATGATTATGAATGTTGGCAAATAGACGTTTGATAAATAATAAAGAAAAGTATGGGTAATGAGTAAGCTAGGATATATTGTTGATTTGATTCCTGAAAAACCCTAGGTTTATTCCCTTGGAAATTTCCTGAGTTTTGAACTCACTCTTCTATTAACGACCCACTATACGAGTCATATGGTATGGGTACAACTTAAGTAACACTAGTTGTAGGAAGTCCAGTGGGTGGTGGTTGGAATTCTACTATGGTTATGATAGGGGTGGTCAACTTATTAGGGGTGCTGATGATTTATTTGGTAGGTCCCTTAATTAAATTAGTATCTTAGTAACTTGAATTGGCTCTGAGAATGAGTGTCTCACTAAGTGCCATGAGTATATGTTACGGATGTAAAGGTTGAGCCTTATGTTTTCTAGAGGCCAATCAGATTGGGTTCTGTCTTGGGTACGACTGGACCATATGTGTTGCATGGTCTGTTCATGTCATATGGTTGACAGTGTATGGGTGTCCAACTCATTTTAATGATGACAACTCAATCGTATGGGTCGTATGATATGGTCAGGAGTCTCGAGTTCAACTTGTAACCACCAATGGTAATTTTATAATTTTAACTTGGGACCATTCTTGACATTTCCCCTTTTCTTAAATCCTTTTGAAACCATGACATAAAACACCTTTTGGGACTTCATTAACCTATTATTTTAAAATAATCATTCTTAAAATCTCTCTCAAATTCCCTTTCATGAAAAAGGCTAGGGTTTCATCAAGATAATTAGTTAAGGCTTTAAGGGTGGTTTCTCTTCGTCTTTCTTGGTGTCTAATGCATGTTACTCCTACCTCATTTTTATGTTACAAAGATTATGTGTTTTAATGTATAATTTCCATGATATTGCTATGGTTTTAAATAACGGTTGGGGTTTTTGGATACTCATTGTTTAATAATGTTTCTCATGGTTTAATTATGTTTTGTTTCATGCTTTTAGTATGATTTTGACATTGTGGACTGCATGTTAATGGTAAATGGATTTTTGGGTATTATATATTCCCCAAATTACTTTTTATGGTTTTGAAACTTATTATCCTTCAACCTGTATGTTAAAATGCCTACGAAAAGGATTTTTTCACATTGTTTGACTACTCTTTATATCATTTCATTGCATAAATGCTAATGGAACCAGAATTGGTCTTGTTGATTTTAAATGGTTTAGAAATTCCTTGGTATCCATGGTTATTGTTTAATTATAAACTTTGGAGTCAACATAATTTGATATTTTTTGTATGGCAGAAAAGGATAGACTTAAATGCTTTAATTTTTGTGTGACAATACCAATGATTCATGCCTAAACAAAAGATTTCTTAGTTAATCATTAGAATGTGTAATTGGTTTTAATATGGGCTAAAATATGGTTGTGTTATCAAATTTGTGGAAGGTGGAGGTCCCGAGGGGACCAATAATAGAAATTCATGTTTTCTAGTGTAAGGCTTTGTCATGGTTACTTTGTGCATGATGTCACACATTACATTTTGGGAGATGTACTAGTCATCTCAGGTTTTTCTCTAGTTCATGGTGCTAGCACAAACCGAGGACCTTTTAGTAGGGGGAGTTAAACCTATAAAGCTTGTGGGTGGATATTTAGGATGGTATAGATACACAACCCATGTTAAGGTTTTAAATGCATGCTAAACCCAGTTCCCTATCTCGATGTGGTATATATATGTATATGTGTAATTACATATGGTTATTTGATTTCATTTTGAATAATGGTATTATTTTATCTTTATCCCTGAGTATATGCTAGTGTTCACTCCACTAAATGTCTTTTGGTGCTATATCCCTGCACGATGCAGGAACCAACCATACTACCATTTCTCCTACTAAGTGACTTGGATTAGGGGAAAGTTTTGAGTTAAACTGAAATGGGGAGATTCCATACTACGTAAGATCCCATCTCATTCTATTGAATTATTCTTATTATTGTTATTTCTTCGGTTCCAAAAACCTCTAATCTTTGATTCTTGTTACAGGTTTTGTCAGAAAACTATGGGCATAGGCGGTGTCATTAATTGTGTTAGACTTTGTGTTGGTACTGGCATTAGGTCTAACACCAGTTGCATATTTTGTTGAGGTTATTAGATAAGGATTATTGACTTGATTTAATGGTTTTGGATTAATATTGATTTATCTTGCTATATGTTGGACTTCATCTGACATAGGGTGTAGGGTGGTCAACGGTGGCATATTTGGTGTGATCTTCGATCCTAGTTTGACTTGAGATGCCTGACATGACTAGGCCCTGATTCGGGTATTGTCAAAATGGTGTTTGAGCTCTAGGTTCATGGTCAATTAGGTGTCCGACAAAGTCGTGTCTAGTAGAGTCTCTTTTAAGGCTATGAAGTGCGCCACACTCATAAGAAAGAGGCTATGAGGCATTCAGGAATATTTCTCATTCTTGTGTTTAGTTTATGAGATATAGAGTCTAAGGTCCTGAGTTTTCCTCTAATTTATGCTTGTTTGCCTTTAAAATCACGCCTCCCCAATGATTTGAAGCTCATGGAAACTCCTCTATCCCATTTTGGGAAAAATATAATAGCAGAAACTCTACTTATGTAGTCCATACCCGGTCTAGGGGTCTAGTTCCTGATTGTCCTTCTTGAGTTCCACTAGTCCCTTACATCCCTCCTTGAGCTCCCTAGGCCGATGTCATGAATGTTGAGTTTCGTCAGTCTGTCAATATTTTGGCATAGGTGGTAGCTTCTTAAGCTGAGCATGGTGGTTCTATTACTCCATCTTTCGGGACATAAGGGTTGGCCATTTTATAAGGTTGAGCTTCAATGTTAACTGGTGTTAAGGTTTAGGAGGATCCTTGTAATACCCTGTATTTTCGTGCTAGAATTCTAACTGTCGTTCCTACGCGTCTAAGCTCTAATCCAAGTTAATCTCACATAAATACAAGTTGCGTGATCATTATCCTAGTTTATAGAGTAGTTTAGAGGTGAAAAATATTTATAGCAATGACCTAGAACAAGGTTGAGCTAAGACCAATTAATTCATCCAATGTTTGACATTCGATTCTACAAGGGTCAACTTCAAACGTGAATATCTCTTAATATACATAGAATTTTTCATCCCAAGACCTATCAAATTGTATATAATTGAATTAGCTTTCCAATAATACCAATTTCTCAAAAATCCAATACTCGAGCGAAGAGTTATGCCCATTTTTGTGAGAGACAGTAAGGGTGTGCGATGGGCAATGTACCACCCAATCAAATGTGTGCAATTGGGAGTGTGAGGCACACTTAAATGTCTACCATAAGGTGTGAGACGCACACCTTAAGGTTTGCCATGGGTTGTGCACCGCATACCTCACTTCCAAGTGCCAAAAATACCCCAATATATGTCTATAAGACGGGATTAAACTCCCACAACATCAAAATAAGTTTACTTTCTCTCAAAATCACCAAGAACAACCTTTAGGGTTTCAACATAAAAACCCCAATAGCTAGAGATTCAACTGTGAGAATTCTATAATTTTTACATATTCGGAATCCCGGTTACGAAGGCTACGAGGGACACCCAAAAGTTCATGAATAGCATTACGTCATTCGGAAAGTCATTCAAAGCTTCAAGTTTAAGGTATGTGGGGTTTTTCAACAAAAACACTCTTTCGTTCTTATGCCCAAAAATACTTTTTTTACGAAGTTATGGATTTCATATGTTTTAATATAATTTTGAAGCATGAACTTATATTCTATATTGATTATCATGAGATTATGATATTTTTAATATTTTAGAAGTGGAATTATATGAGAATGGTGATATTTTGTGCCTTATAACTGAATTTTCTAGATTTTGAAGGGATTTATATATGTTTATGATGTAAAGCTTGAATCTTGATAAGTTTTAATGTGACATTGATACATGAGTTTTGAACTCTATTTGAGATTGTTGTTTTTGAGAAATCATGTGTTATCAACACCTTGAGTTTGAATGATTTGAGATGATGAAGAAGCTTTGACCTTTCAGTTATAAAAAATGGTGTTTTTGAACTCGAGATGAGCAAAGAAATCCACTTTTATTATTTAATATGAAAAGGGTAGCAAGATGGCTCCCGTTGTGAATTGTTGAACTGTTTATTAGTGGATTTTCTTTTAAAAAGATCTAAGCAAAGTCCAGAAGTAGTCTTTAGCACCGAGCAGGAGGTATAGGTTTTTGGTACTTCCCTAGAACTAAGTGATGTCGTAGGATGTGATCCTGAGGCTGATTTATATAGTGATCACTAGTGTTTGAATTGATGATTTAAGGTCCTACTCTGATGGTAAGTGATGATAGGCGAATTTACGCGCCTATATCAAAATATTTTACCCATATTTTAGCCTAGTTTGAGAACAAATTATATATTTCATGCACTTTTAGTCCTTTTTCCTATAAATGAGCTAACGAACATGATTAGTAAAGTTTCAGGTATAAATGATGCAAAATTCAGCATTTTATGGCTTACTTGACGCAAAGGAAAGCTCACGAAGGAAGGAAAGGGAGTTTACATGCCTAAGGACCAAAACTGCTGCATGGAAAATCTGTCCCTGGCTAAAACAGCATTTCTGAAGACTTTGGGGACTTACAGACACAAAGCTGGATTTTGACAATGATACATTAACCTAGTACAATTGGGTTATGTATTTCATTAGTTTATTTGGATTAGGAGAATGTTACATTAACCTAGTACAAATGGGTTAAGTATTTCCTTAGTTTAGTAGGATTTGGTTATTTATTTCATTAGCACAGTAGGAGTAGGATAGGAGTATTATAAATACCCTATCATGCTAGAGATTTTTAATTAAGTCCTCCCTTGGTGGAGAGGCAAGTCCTCCCTTAGTGGAGAGGCAAGTCCTCCCTTAGTGGAGAGACACATTCTACTTCTCAATTACAACTCTTCTAATCTTTCCATTAATTCTATTCTTAAATTCCACAACAAGAGAATCGTTACTTGCTAAGGAATCACGCCACACGCCTATCACCTAATCCACACGCCATTACTCAACAATAACAATGCAAATCGTGATCTCCTTCGCACTCATGGGTAACTAAACTTCTCTGTTGGGGTTATGGAAGCCGAATGAGATACTATCTATTGCTGTGAGTTTGTGAGTTCGAGACACGTATATTGCTTATATCATTATTCTCTTCATCTTAATGCAAATTCTTGTGGCTGCAGACGCATAGAATAACGCCAGTCTAACATTTAACTTGTTCGAGAGAAAGGTTATTTGTATGGAAAAGAGATAATGTCAAGGTAGTAGGACACCCTTTCCTATTAAAAAGCTAGTGCTGTAACTGGAATAACCTCTTGGAGAATTCGTACCGTTAGACACGCTTTAATCTCGAGAGAGTTAAAGTGAAATAGTCCTTGTTCAGGTCGAGAGACGCTTGGATTTACCATCGACTATAATTCTCTATAAGCAATTGCATGTCAAGACTCTACACACTCATAGCCAATTGAGACGTATACCTCAGAAGGTGGACATAACCCCAACGCTTCAATTCTTATTATTTACAACTTACGTAACATTCTTCCTCTTTTTACTTTGCTATTTTCAGCTTTTACTTTATTGTTTTGGTTACAAATTACAATCCCCCCTTTTTACGAGACTTGCACTAAAAGTCTAGTAATTTTACTTACTTGTTGGCCAAGCTATTCCCTGTGGGATCGACACCCAACCCAGGTTGGGTTCTATATTTGACAAACGACCGCTTTACACTCCTACGAGAGCTGTAGATTGAGCGTTATCAAAAATTGGCGCCGTTGCCGGGGAATACGAGTGTCAATCAAGTTCGTGATAATTACTAGACCCTTTGGTCAAAGATTCTCGTACTTTTTACTTTTAGTTGTTATTTTTGTTTTATTTAGGTTTATTCAGTGCATCAATGGAGGCACAACGTGAAATTGAAAGGATGGCTGCTCAAGTGCATCAACAGAATATTGATAATCGTAGGCGAGCAACAAATCCTAACGATGAGGATCTGGGCGATGAAGAGCTACTAAACCCACGGCATACTGCTGAGATGGCGGCACCCATGTAGAGGAGAGATCGTCAAGCGCGATTGAGGCCTAATCGCCGAGTTATGCAAATTCCTTTTGATGACGAAGAGGACGATCTAGACGGACCTGGTGCCACCGGAACTATTATTCTTCTGCCATTAGCACCTGGAGCAAAGTTCAATATCACTAGCACCATGATTCAGCTTTTGCAACTCAAGGGATTATTTGGTGGACTAGCAGTCGATGATCCGCATATGCATCTGATCAACTTTATTTCTACATGCAAGTCATTCGACAATCCTGGCGTTGGACAGAATGCAATTCGACTACGCTTATTTCCATTGTCTCTGTCTGGGGAGGCAACTCTATGGTTGAATGGGCTGACTCCTGATTCGATTACTAATTGGAGGCAATTGAAAGACGCTTTCCTAGAAAGATTCTTTCCGTCATCCAAAAGAGCACAGTTGAGAGATGAGATCACCAATTTTCGACAGCTTCCAACTGAAGCTCTCCATGTTACATGGGAGAGGTTCAAGACGAAGCTAATGCAGTGCCCAAACCATCATATGACCAATGTCCACTTGATGGAGATATTATACAGAACTTTGAATTCGGGGACTAAGACAGTGGTTGATAATGCGGCTGGAGGATCATTTATGGACCTCACCTTTGTTCAGGCATGCAATATGCTAGACCGGATGACAAAACAAAGTAGAGCTTGGCATACCAGGGATTCTGAGGTAGCAAGCCCCACTTTATCTATTGGCATGTCTGCAGACCAAATAATAAGAGAAAAAGAACGTGAGCAAGACATGGCGCACATGAAAACACAATTGGATCTTTTGACAAAGCACTTATTATCAGGGAAGACCGAAAAAGTGAAAGTTGTAGAGCTAAAAGGAAGAGACGAATCTGATTCTGAAGAGGAGGCCAACTACTTGAACAATCAGGGGGGTTTCCGTGGGAATGCCCAAGGAAACCAAGGTCGGAACTATTATGATAAATTTGGAAGCAAAGACTAAGGTAGTTGGAAGAAAAATAATGAAAAGAGTGGTTTGTACATTCCCCCTGGTAGACGTGATACCACCACATCTAATTCTGGGAGTATGGAAGACATGATGGCTAAGTTATTGAAAGGAGTGGAAGCAACGAGCGCAGGAGTTAAGGATCTGATTGATGATTTGTCCTCCATGAAGCAACTAGTTGATTCTCATTCCACTTCTATCAGGCAAATAGAGCAGCAATTGAGCCAACTTTCCGCAGCATTCAATCAAAGAAAGGCTGGCACCTTTCCAAGCGATACTGTGCAAAACCCAAAGAATGATGGGTCATGCATAGCCATCACTACCAGAAGTGGTAAGGTGCTGGAAACTTCAGCAAAAGGCAAGCAAGTGGTTGACGAAGTTGCGGACATGGACATTACACCTAGTGACGTTACAAAAGGAGAAGAAGCCGCAACAACTACTCCCAACGTCAGGGACGTTTCACCTAGTGACGTGCAGCCTGAAAAAGTGGAAAAACAGAAGCAAGAGGAGAAAAAAACCGTGGAGAGAACACTTCCATACCCACCACCACCTTTTCCCCAAAGATTGAAGAAGGTGGCGGATGACACAAAGTTCAGCAAATTCATGAATATGTTAAAGCATCTCACCATTAATGTTCCATTGGTGGAGGCACTTGAACAAATGCCTGGGTATGTAAAATTTATGAAGGATCTCTTGACAAAGAAGCGGGCAGCAAGTTATGACTTGGCGGATAATGTTCATCATTGTAGTGCAATCGCTACAAGATCGCTAGTTCAAAAGAAGGAAGATCCTGGAGCTTTCACTATTCCTTGCACAATTGGATCGTTGGATTTTGCTAAGGCATTGTGCGATTTGGGAGCTAGCATCAATTTGATGCCACTATCTATCTATAGAAAGTTGGGGTTGGGAGACCCTACACCAACCAATATGAGGCTCGTGATGGCTGATATGTCAGTAAAACGACCTGTGGGTATCTTGAATGATGTGTTGGTGAAGGTTTCTTCATTCATCTTTCCTGCAGACTTCGTTATTCTGGATTGTAAGGAGGATTCTGAAGTTCCCATCATCTTGGGACGTCCCTTCCTTGCAACTGGAAGTGTGCTTATTGACATGAAAGATAATGAGCTTTTGTTTCGAATTAATGACGAAGTGGTACGGTTTGATATATGCAAAACAATGAAGCAGCCCAGCGATATGAATGAGTTATATGTTCATCATGAGGATACGAAAGAATTATCTATAGAGAAACAGCCTACTGTTGAGCCATTGTCTGCTGTGCCACTGAAAGTTGAGCATGAAGATAATGAAGGTTATGAAGAACTTATGAGTGCTCTAAAATAAATAGAGCCTTATACTCCTAAGCAACTAGATTGTGATCTCAAGAATCAACCAATAGCGAAGACTCCCATTGACGAGCCACCAATGCTAGAATCGCAAGAGCTTCCCGATTATCTAAGGTATGTGTTCTTGGAAAGTGGAAGTATACTTCCGATAAGTGTGGTGGATGATTTAAGTGAACAGCATGTGGAGGCTCTCATCTCTGCTCTGATGAGGTATAAGAGAGCTATGGGTTGGACTATTGATGATATAATTGGTGACTCTCCGGAGAAACGTAGGAGCCATCTCGAAAAAGATCGCATGCCCACAGGTAAGCCTCACTGTTGTCTAAATCCTTTCAGAAAACGATCCACCATTTACCTCGACGAAGTCTGAGTACTCGAGGTAACCATGTCGTGCCACGACAATAAATAAGGCGCTAGATGGGAGGCAACCCATCGTTTATTATTTTTCATTTATTGTTTATCGTTTTGTCTTTCTTTCGTTCTAGTACTTGTTTTGTTTTGCTAAATGAAAAATCCAAAAATAAGAGTCGTGCCACGACCAAAACTAAGGCGCTTGGTGGGAGGCAACCCATCGTACTAATCGTTTTCGTTTGGTTTTGAGGAAAAATAGGTGCAAGAAGTATTCAACGAGGAGATTGATTTCAATTGACGATTTGGACGCATTGTATGGTAAAGTTGGTAAGATAGGAATGGTGATGCATAAGGCTATGGATTGAGCATTTCTCACGCCAAAATAGGCATCAAGAAAGGCTAGGCCTTGGTAAAACTAGGCCACGAACGATGCACAACCTATCCTATAGCCTAAGGTCTCGGAATCTAGTGTGCTACACACTATGCGCCGCCTATTCCTAGGTATGATTTTGACTATGCGCCGCCTATGCTATGGCATTTGGTCTCAGTATCTCATATGCCATAGACTATGCGGCGCATATGTCTATAAATGTCATAGACTATGCGGCGCATATGTCCCATTATGCCATAGACAATGCGCCGCATATGTCATGACTATGCCAAGCATTATGCGCCGCATATGTGGCATTTTTGTCTCCAAAACCGATTGTAAATGGGTCAAAACCCGACCCATTCTCTTCCTATATAAAGGGGACTTAGTCTTGAAACACAACCACACTAAAAATTGACCTAAAGGCACCGCATTCCCTCTCCAAATCATCTCAAAATTTTTTCTTGCTCTTCCAATTCACAAAACCATCTCCAAAAAGCTTCAAGCAAGTAAGTACTCTCTTATTCTTCATCTATTTCTTGTAAGTACTACGTTGCTATGTCTATCATGAATTTCTAAATCTTGAAAAAGTATTGGTGATGTGAACGTGTTTGAATTGTTGATACAAAACCAAGTGAGTGAACATGTACTTTAGGATGCTCTTAACTTATTTCCAACTTGAATTTGATTTTGATGCATTGTTATACTACTTGCGGAATTGCTATAGTAATGAACATTGCATAATCTTGTCACTTGAATACTTACATGTTAGAATGTCCAGTTTAGCGGTATAAGACTTATAGTTGCCTACCGACATAGGAGGTTGTGATAGATACTATACCTTGATGTAATCCCTATGTAGTAGTCTTGTTATACCTAACATGAAAGTATTGCAAAGGTTTCAAGAAGTGATACATCTCTGATTTTCTTGTTGGAATATAGCTCCTAAACGTATGTCGATGAAGTCTGAGTAATCGACCACTTTCACTTCACTAGTTGGTGCCAACAACCTAAGTGTGGGGTGGTACCTCTACTGCTTATTTATAGATTGTATCCATTGAGATGATGCTAACATGACTCTATTGAGATCTCAGGTACAATGGCACCAAAAGACAAGGCAAAGATAAGGCTACCACTTCACAAAAAGGCAAGAAAAGAGGCCAAAAAGAGCAAGGAGAACCCTCCTCACTGCAAACACCTCAACTCATGCTTGGAATTAAGTGAGATACTTATGAGGAACTTCTAAGGATGACGACTCTGATGATGATTCCAATGCAAGGGGTATGACCCCAGACATAGAGGATAAGTCCGACCAACCAGGTTCCTTGTATTTATTTTCCACTGAGGACAGTGTCCCGACTAAGTGTGGGGTGGTGGTATTGCATGCTATACTTCTCTATTCGCATCTATGTTTGTTTGCTTTTGTTTCATTTTTGTTTCATTTTTGTTTCGTTTTGTTTCGTTTTGTTTTTTTTTTAGTAAAATTATTTTTTTTCTAGCTTCGCATGAAATTATTTTGATAGGCAGCATGAGATTATAATAAGAGTATGTGTTACAATTGTGACTATTGAGACGTTTAGACTCTAGTTGTGACTCATTATGTGATATTTTGTGGTTCAATTCCTTCACTTGTTGGGTCGAGAGTCTATATTACTTCCAATCAAGTCGACCATGTGCCTTGTGTGTGTAAGATAATAGTATATTCTATGTGTGTGGCTGATGCTAGAACTTGCCTGGTATGTATGCAAAGCGAAAATAAGGAGTGTAAGTTTAGGAGATGATTTAGGCATTTCTTTGGCAACCTATACATGTTTACCTTTGTTTTACCTACCCATGGACATCATCCTAGTTAAACCCTTTTGAGCCTTTAGCCTATTTTCTTTGACAACCTTGTATGTAAGCCTAATCCATTTTTTTAAGAGCGTAATTTGATCCAAATTCCTAAGTGCTTTAAATTAAAAAAGTCATGTGACAACATAAGAGAAAATTGGGTAAGAATGATGCTTTAAATTGTAAATGGTGCTTGAATGTGTTATGAAAAAGAAAGTGCTATCATAAGAGGTATGTTGTGAAAAGAAAAAGGAAAAGAAAGCTGAAAAGTGAGTTGTGCTTAAAATTAAAAAACAAAAGAGGAGAACAAGGGTGGTAGAATAAAAGAAAGAAGAAAGGTTGAAAGAAAAAAGTGTCAATAATACAATGTGATGTATTAAAGTGCTTAGGAACTTAGTCACTATTTCTGGCCAAAATAGTTGATCCTACCCATCCCTTAGCCTACATTACAACCATCAAAAGACCTACTTGATCTTAATCTTAACATTCTGACATTTAGTGGAGTATTACACTAAGGGCAAGCCTATGGTCATCAGTTGCTGCATACGAATTCTTTGTGAGAGCGAGAGCAAGGATATTTTGATACCCATGTTTGAAAAATATGCTATACTTGTGAGTGATTATGGGTAATATATGGTGAGACACACATGGTTGATGAGTTTTGGATAGTTTTATATGATTCTATGCACTTTAACTTTTGCATGCAAGCTGACCACCATCACGAGTCTATGCTAGAGGTTAAACTGTTTCTACTTATAATCGGAAAGCTACTCTTTGTTGATAATTGTTGTGCTTGTCTTGAAGAATGTTTTGTGTTGTTGCTGTAAAAACCCTAAGTTGATGTTTAGAAGGACATGATATGTTGTTCGAGGACGAACAAAGCTCTAAGTGTGGGGTGTTGATGATAGGCGAATTTACGCGCCTATATCAAAATATTTTACCCATATTTTATCCTAGTTTTGAGAACAAATTATATATTTCATGCACTTTTAGTCCTTTTTCCTATAAATGAGATAACGAACATGATTAGTAAAGTTTCAGGTATAAATGATGCAAAATTCAGCATTTTATGGCTTACTTGACGCAAAAGAAAGCTCACGAAGGAAGGAAAGGGAGTTTACACGCCTAAGGACCAAAATTGCTGCATGGAAAATCTGTCCCGGGCTAAAACAGCATTTCTGAAGACTTTGGGAACTTACAGATACGAAGCTGGATTTTGACAATGATACATTAACCTAGTACAATTGGGTTATGTATTTCATTAGTTTATTTGGATTAGGAGAATGTTACATTAACCTAGTACAAGTGGGTTAAGTATTTCCTTAGTTTAGTAGGATTTGGTTATTTATTTCATTAGCACAGTAGGAGTAGGATAGGAGTATTATAAATACCCTATCATGCTAGAGATTTTTAATTAAGTCCTCCCTTGGTGGAGAGGCAAGTCCTCCCTTAGTGGAGAGGCAAGTCCTCCCTTAGTGGAGAGACACATTCTACTTCTCAATTACAACTCTTCTAATCTTTCCATTAATTCTATTCTTAAATTCCACAATAAGAGAATCGTTACTTGCTAAGAAATCACGCCACACGCCTATCACCTAATCCACACGCCATTACTCAACAATAACAATGCAAATCGTGATCTCCTTCGCACTCATGGGTAACTAAACTTCTCTGTTGGGGTTATGGAAGCCGAATGAGATACTATCTATTGTTTTGAGTTTGTGAGTTCGAGACACGTATATTGCTTATATCATTATTCTCTTCATCTTAATGAAAATTCTTGTGGCTACAGACGCATAGAATAACGCCAGTCTAACATTTAACTTGTTCGAGAGAAAGGTTATTTGTCTGGAAAAGAGATAATGTCAAGGTAGTAGGACACCCTTTCCTATTAAAAAGCTAGTGTCGTAACTGGACTAACCTCTTGGAGAATTCGTACCGTTAGACACGCTTTAAGCTCGAGAGAGTTAAAGTGAAATAGTCCTTGTTCATGTCGAGAGACGCTTGGATTTACCATCGACTACAATTCTCTATAAGCAATTGCATGTCAAGACTCTACACACTCATAGCCAATAGAGACGTATACCTCAGAAGGTGGACATAACCCCAACGCTTCAATTCTTATTGTTTACAACTTACGTAACATTCTTCCTCTTTTTACTTTGCTATTTTCAGCTTTTACTTTATTGTTTTGGTTACAAATTACAATCCCCCCTTTTTACGAGACTTGCACTAAAAGTCTAGTAATTTTACTTACTTGTTGGCCAAGCTATTCCCTGTGGGATCGACACCCAACCCAGGTTGGGTTCTATATTTGACAAACGACCGCTTTACACTCCTACAAGAGCTGTAGATTGAGTGTTATCAGTAAGGAATAGGGCGACTGTCCCCAACGTGGGTAGAATATTGGACTCCATATAGCTCACATGGTTTATGTCGGTTGTAAGAGTCTCCCAGTGTGTGTGTATTCTTCTATCTGAGATGAAAATATAATTGTTTGAAAGATTGAGTTTGAGAAAGTCATTATTTTTGAAATATTTAAAGACTATATATTCTAAAGAGAATTGTTTTGAAACTTGATTACTCTATATGTTTAAAACCAAGGAAGAAGTGAATTGAGAACTTATTGTAATGACTGACTTGTTTTACTTTACATGTATTATTCATCCATGATTTCGATGATTTAATTCGAGTTAAGTGAGTCATTTATATCAGCATGCATGATTTTATAAACTGACATCATATTAAGATATTATTCTATATATACATTGTACCCCCATATGCTTGGTACGTTTCCATGGTACTGACCCAAATATTTGTATATGGCCTACATTTTCTCGAAATGTAGGTACAAGGTATAGTATGCACCTTCAGATCCAGTCAGTTCGTGGTATCCAGTCAGTAAGTGATGAGTCATTTTGATTCAATGGCTTGAGTTAGTTATATAGTTCAAGAAGTGTTGTATTTTCTTTATCTAGCCATATTGAGTTGGGATAGTTGGGAGTCATGAGCCAGCTACCTATAGTCAGTACTAGTAGAGGCTTGACAGACAGTCAGTAGAAGTTAATGTATTCCATTTCAGTTTATGTTGTAAAAGCAGAGTTGTAATCTTGTAAATTTAGTTTTATATCTACCATATTCAGAAAAGAGTTATTTTCCACAGATTTGTATAGATTTATACTTTTTGTTCAGTTGCTTATAAGTTATGCCAGTAGAAGGGTTAGCTTGGGGTCACTTGTGATCTTAAGCACCATGTGATGTCTCGGGACCCAATTTTGGGGCATTACAAACTTGGTATCAGAGCACAGAGTTCAAGTGTCCTAGGGTGTCTAGTAGAGTCATGCGGAATGGTACAGAGATGTTTGTACTTTTCTTTGAGAGGCTACAGGGCATTTAGGAAATGTCTCCATTCTTTCAAGTCTTAAATCGTGCTATAGAAAAGTTCTCCAAGAAACCTATACAGATTCTTATCTTACTCTAGTCATGCCATCTCTACCTTATTTCCAAGGTATCAAAAATAGTTGAGCTTAATTCTCCATAGATAGTTATGGAATTGTCAGAGAGCAACAAAAGTATCCTATCAGTACTTTTAAGTTCTGAAAACTGAAGTGCTTTATCAAGCCTGTAGAAATCATACACTAAGCTCGAGTCAGATATGCTTTCAAATTTCTCCTCAGAATCTATAATGATAATCTATACTTCTCTATCTATGTATTGTTCTTGAGGTAACATGTTTGGCAAGTTCCAATTTCCTCCCCAGATAATGCTCTTATATTTGCTGGTAGAAGTTTCAGAAGTTTCATAAAGTGGCTTGAGAGGAGCCTTCTAGTGTGTTATAAGTCCTTCAAATTTAAGTTATGCCCTCGTTCTTATGAGTTATTTAATAAAGACAGAGTAAGGTGTATTCTTAGATCATTGAATGTTGTCTATCAAGTTTCTATCCCTTGTATTTTGTAATCTTGTTATCATTATGTTTGTGAAAAATTAAAGTCTAGTGAAGCCGTGTAAGGCCTATTTTGATTCACTAGCATAGTTGCTTTGTTATTCATATAATTTTCTTAATCAAAACACAAAACTAAAGTCTAATGAAGTTGTGTGAGGCCTATTTTGATTCACTAGCAACTTGTTGTTTATCTTGTTATTCTTATGTTGGTTGGAAGTTTGGGTTTAGAAGTGTAGTGACAAGAAAGGTGGTAAGGGTAATTTATTGAGTGTATGTATAGCCGAATCTTCTTTTTGCATATGATCGAGTTAGTAATGAAGTGATATATCCTTGTTTGTTAGTTTATGGAAAGTTAGAGAAGGAGATTTTAGTTAAGGTAGATTGTTGTTTGCTTGAGGTAAGAAAAGATTTATTGATGGAATTTGTTGTGCTAGGAAAGTATAGGTTTCGATGGAAGTACTTAGTGGTTGAGTATTGTTAATTTAGGCTTTCCTAAGATTGCAAGAGGAATTTTAGTTGAAATTTATAGAGCTAAGGAAGTAATTTAGGTGTGAAGATAGGTAAATAGTAATGATGTGAAGAAGGAGGATGTGTTAACAGATTATGAATAAAATAGGCCTTATGATTATGATCGATTGTCATTGTGTACTAGTTTTTCTTAATGCTATGTTCTATAGTTTTGAAGTGAAAATTGTGTGTGAGATTGAGTTGTAAATAATGTTTAGCTCTAGACATTAAGTTTGAACAGCTGATAATTCGGTTGTTGATGCTAGTTATATAGAGGTGATCTAGTGGGCCTGAACAGTGTATGCAAGAGTGTAAGATCATGTGTTCGTAATTAAGTATGGTGTAGAGGTGTGCCCAAGGTGCTATGGGGCTATATTATTTTTTTCGAGGATTATTGCATATTGTGTGGTTAGTAGTAATGTTGAGTTGCTAGGTGGAGAATGGATAGTTAGATAATTTATGATGTTCTTGATAGATAAGTTAAGGAGTTATGATTGAAGATGTTGAGCCTTTTTAGTATGATTATTAGTCTCATGGTTTGGAAAAAAAATATATAAGAATAGAGGTATGATCTTGGTAGATTATGATTATGTGATTAGAGATGTAGGTATGGTTGCAAATGAGAGTGTAAGTCTTTGATGATGATTATTGAAGCTAGAAAGTTAAGGATGGCATATGGATAGGTTGTTCAAGAATGAAGTTTGCAAGTTCGAAATTAGTTTATTCTTGTGAGTTAAGCATTTATGTGTAGATAATAGAATGATGAAATTATGGCTTAATCTCGAGGATATGGAGTCGACCATCATGCTTAGAATACTAGCTTTGACCTAAGGGGGAGATGGTTAGTGAAGAACCAAACTGAGTTTTGAGAATTAGATTGTGATACATGTCAATAATGAGTTATGATGAGCTAGTGATCCCTTCTTACTACAGAGTATTCCCTTGATTTCAGTCATTACAACACCAAATCCATCACTAGCTTGACAAATCCATGCCACAGGCCTATGCTTATACCTATCATGTGTGCTCAAGCCCATTCTCATCTTCTAGCAAGCATGTAACAGCTTCACTCTGTGATTCGAGTTATCTCTTATGAATCTACGGACTTCAGTCTTATGTTGAATAGCTCATGATAAGTATAAACTCATGTTTCAGAGTATGACCAGTTTTTAAACTCATGATACTAGTGAAGTTCACATTATATCATACATGTCCTCAACTTTGATTTCTTTAATGAATCCATGCCTTTGATATTTTATTCCTCAGGATAAAGATAAGTGTTAATGTTATGTATTGTAGTTTTTGTGCTTCTGGTTCATATGTGTTAGCCCTTCGGTGACCTCTTCCTATGTTAAGATAGTGGTGATGATAGTGGATAAGAAATTGTTTAGATGTGAGAGAGTTGATGACCCTCATTAAGAAAGATTATTTATGCTTTTCTATCTAAGGCTAAAGTATGAAGTAAGATTGAGGCCAAGTCTTTGATACATATCATGGTTAGTTAGAAATTGTGTGTATGTTTTTAAGAATAGTGCAAGAAAATTGTTGTTGATAAAGGTTTAGAGAATATGTGAAGTATGCCTGTAGGGGCATTTGCCTTAAAGTTATATATGATTTTTAATAATAGGCTTGAATGTCATGTTGGGTGTAAGATGATGAATGCAATATGCACTAGTGAATCCATATCAAGAGTTTTAAATTAGACATTGAAGTGGTAAGGCATGTTATGCTTAGGGTGTGATCTCTAAGAAGATATAGAATATTGAACCTTGTGGTTTAGACTAGCATTGTGGTTTGGCATGTTGTATCTTGTGATTTAGTGTTAGGCTTGATCATGGTGAGAGAACATAGTTTAGTTTAGACCTTAGTAGAAAGATTTTGCAGTGCCAATATGAGAATTATAAGTTGAATCAAATGAGTATGGTATTTAAGGGGAATAGTATACTTGAGAGAGCATTTGAGAAGTGATGCTAAGCTTGAAAGTAAGAAGTTGTGTTGCCTACGGCCTAGAAATCTTATCCTAGTTTATGAGTTATATAATTATATTCCATGCTATAGAGTTATATCAATGTTTTAATTCCTTAGTCAAATGTCTTGTTCAGAGCATGCCCAAAATTCTTTTCTCCCTAATGTCAATAGAATTTCGTAGAAAAGTGCTAAAGAAATACTCCATTTGAGCATGGGTAGTCAGTATGATCCAGTCCATAAAGCCTATAATCTAGTTTAGCAAGGAAGGAGATAAGCTCCTATAGATTCTTAATTTTCCAGCTAGTCTTACTATCCGCAGTCTTATATGTATGTACATTCCAAGAGGCAATGTGTTTGTGTCTAATTAAATTATGAATTCAGCTCAGTTCATGCATTAGTTTCAGTTTCAGATATTAAGTCATGATTCAGTTCGTAGGTATCCTGTGTAGTATCACAGTCTCTTCCTAGTATTTTCATCAAATTATTATCATTCGGGGACGAACGATCCCAAGAGAGGGATGTTGTAATACCCCGATTTTTCATGTCATAAACCTCTCATCCTTTCTCAAGAGATTAGATCAAGTGCAAAGTAATGGTTACTCATAAGTTGACACTCTCGTTTCTATCTTAGCCATATAGTTATTTTTCTTGAGGATTCATGCACTTGTAGACCAGTTCAGTAGCTCATTCTTCTTGAGATCCATTGAATCATTTCTATCAGTTACACATTATAGCTTGAAGACCAATATTCCTCTGTGTTTCAGGCTAATATCCACATTTTAGGACGAATATTCCCAAGGGGGAGATAATATAATACCCCATATTTTTGTGCTAGAATTCTAACCGTCGTTCCTGCATGTCTAAGCTCTAATCCAACTGATTCTCACGTGAATACAAGTTGCATGATCATTATCCTAGTCTATGGAGTAGTTTAGAGGTGAAAAATGTTTATAGCAATGAACTAGAACAAGGTTGAGCTAAGACCAATTGATTTATCCAAAGTTTGGCATTCGATTCTACAAGGGTCAACTTAAAACGTGAATATCTCTTAATATACATAGAATTTCATCCCAAGACCTATCAAATTATATATAATTGAATTAGATTTCCAACGATATCAATTTCACAAAAATCCAATACCCGAGCGAAGAGTTATGCCCATTTTTGTGAGAGGCAGTAAAGGTGTGCGATGGGCAATGCGCCGCCCTATCAAATGTGTGCGATTGGGAGTACGAGGCACACTTAAATGTCTGCCATAAGTTGTGCGACGCACACTTAAGGTCTGAATGGGTTGTGCGCCTCATACCTCACTTCAAAGTGCCAAAAATACCCCAATATATGTCTATAACACGGGATTAAACTCTCAGAACATCAAAATAAGTTTACTTACTCTCAAAATCACCAAGAACAACCTTTAGGGTTTCAACATAAAGACCCCAATAGCTAGAGACTCAACCGTGAGAATTCTATAATTTTTATATATTCGGAATCCCCGTAACGAAGGCTACGAGGGACACCCAAAAGTTTGTGAATAGCATTACATCATTCGGAAAGTCATTAAAAGCTTCAAGTTTAAGGTATGTGGGGTTTTTCAACAAGAACACCCTTTTGTTCTTGTGCCCAAAAATACTTTCTTTTAGAAAGTTATGGATTTCATATGTTTTACTATGATTTTGAAGCATGAACTTATATCCTATATTGATTATCACGAGATTATGATATTTTTAATATTTTAGAAGCAAAATTATATGAGAATGACTATATTTTGTGCCTTATAACTGAATTTTCTTGATTTTGAAGGGATTTATATATTTTTATGATGTAAAGCTTGAATCTTGATAAGTTTTAATGTGATATTGAGACATGAGTGATCACTAGTGTTTGGATTAATGATTTATGATCCTACTCCGATAGCAAGGAATAGGGCGACTCTCCCCAACATGGGTAGAACATTGGACTCCATGTAGCTCACATGGTTTATGTCGGTTGTATGAGACTCCCAGTGTGTGTGTTCTTCTATATGAGATGAAAATATAATTGTTCGAAAGATTTCATTTGAGAAATTCATTGTTTTCGAAAGATTTAAAGAATATCTATTCTAAAGATAATTGTTTTGAAACTTGATTACTCTATATGTTTGAAACCAAGGAAAAAATGAATTGAGAACTTATTGTAATGACTGGCTTGTTTTACTTTACATGTATTATTCATCCATGATTTTGATGATTTAATTCGAGTAAAGTGAGTCATTTATATCAGCATGCATAATTTTATAAATTGATATGATATTAAGATATTATTCTATATATGAATTGCACCCCCATATGATCGGTAAGTTTCTATGGTACTGACCAACATATTCGTATGTGGGCTACATTTTCTCAGAATGTAGGTACAAGGTATAGTATGCACCTTTAGATCCAGTCAGTTCGTGGTATCCATTCAGCAAGTGATGAGTCATTTTGATTCAACGGCTTGAGTTAGTTATACAGTTTAAGAAGTGTTGTATTATATTTATCCATCCGTATTGAGTTGGGATTGTCTGGAGTCATGACCCAGCTATCTATAGTCAGTACTAGTAGAGGCTACATAGACAGTCAGTAGAAGTTGATGTATTCCGTTTCAGGTTTTGTTGTAAAAGAAGAGTTGTAATCTTGTAAATTTAGTTTTGTATCTATCATATTCAGAAAAGAGTTATTTTCCATAGATTTGTATAGATTTATACTTTTTGTTCAGTTGCTTATGAGTTATGCCAGCAGAAGGGTTAGCTTGGGGTCACTTGTGATCCTAAGCACCGTGTGACATCTTGGGACCCGATTTTGGGGTATTTCAATCCTCATGGTTTTATTAATAAGATGGAAGAGATCTTATGCGTTATGCATGCTACTAACGTAGAGGGTGTATAGTTTTATACCTTCCAATTGAAAGATGTAGCATACTAATGGTACGAGGAATGAGAGTAGTCAAGGGTTGATGATACTCAATAAGCCCCATGGGATGACTTCTCAAGTGCTTTTCTGTACTGCTTCTTTCCTTAGGATTTGAGAGAGGGGAAAGTGGAAGAGTTTATTAACCTGAAGTAGAGATAGATGTCAGTCAAGGAGTATGCCTTGAAGTTTCACCAATTATCTTGGTTTTCTCTAGAGTTAGTTTCTAGCATGAGGGCTAGAATCAGGATGTTCGTATCTGAGTTATCCAAATACTTGATTTTGGAGAGTAAGGTTGCCTTGTTGAACAAGGATATGGATATCTCTAGCCTGGTTGTGTATATGTAGTAGGTTGAGGAAGAGAACAAAAAGCAGACAAAAATTAGGGAGATGTGAAATATGAAAATAAGATTTTCTAATTAGGGTGATGGTTAACAACATAGTGGAAGGGATTGTGGAAAGTGGTTCAAGAAGAGGTGGGGCAATTCTGGGTCTCACTCAATAGCTAGTTCTCCTTACCCAAATCCATCTAGTGATAAATATTTTCAGAGTGGCGACAGTTATTGGGCACAGTATGCCTAATCTAAGTCTAGTAGGGCTGAATCAGCTTCATCATACACTCCCTACAGATTTTATGGTAGTTACTATAACAAAGAAAAGGACAAGTGCTTAAACTATGGTCATCCGGGGCACATAATTATATGTTGTCTTGTTCGTAGGATGCTTCTGGGGAAAATAATATTCCTCTTTCCTATTAATCAGCTTTGCTACCAAAGGATGCACCATTATATTATAGTTTGAGGCTCTCACTACTCGTTAGGAGTCTGAGGCATCATCTAATATTATTACTGGTATGTTGAAACTCTTTTCCCATGGTGTGTATTATTTACTTAATCCCGGGTCCACTCTTTATTATATAGCCTGATTTTTTGCTATGCATTTTTTTGTCTCGAGTATGTTCTGGACCATTTCTTTTTCTACCCCGATGGGTGATTCTGTGGTTGCTAGAAAATTCTATAGGGGTTGTTTTGTGTCTTTGGGTGGTCGGGATACCTTGGTGGATTTGATTGAATAAGACATAGTAGATTTCGATTTCATATTAGGGATTGATTGGCTTAACTTATGCTATGCTTCTCTAGACTTTCGAACCCATAAGGTTGTTTTTACATTCTATAATGGTCCAGTTATTGAGTGGGATGGTGGTTCCTTAGATCCTAAGGGGAATTTTATTTCGTATCTTAGAGCTCAGAGATTAATCTATAAGGGGTGTCTCTTCCATCTGGTCTAGGTTAAAGATTTTTACTTAGAGGGTTCTCTTAACATTCTGTTGCAATGGTGAATGAATTTTCTGAGGTCCTCCCTGACGACCTCCCTTGTTTTTCTCCTAATTGGGGTATTGATTTTGGGATTTATATTATCCCGAAAACACATCCTATTTTTATTCCCCCGTATAAAATGTCCTCAGCAAAGTTGAAGGAGCAATTAAAGGATCTTTTATACAAGGGTTTCATCCATCCCAATGTGTCTCTATGGTTTGCAGTGTTGTTATTTGTGTGCCAGAATGATGGTTCCCTTTCGGATGTGTATTGATTACCAGCAACTAAATAAGTGATGGTAAAGAATAAGTCCCCTCTTCCTAGAATAGATGATTTGTTTGATTAACTTTAGGGTGCTAAGTTTATCTCCAAGATTGATTTTTGGTGTGGGCATCATTATCTAAAGATTAGGGAGGTTGCTATCACTAAGACTACTTTTCATACCCGGTATTGGCATTTCGTAATCCCTGTTATGTCTTTTGGGTTGACTAATACCTCGGTGGCATTCATTGATTTTATAAATAGTCTTTCTTTAGTTTCTAGATTTGTTCATCATTGTGTTCATAGATGGTATTTTGGTGTATTCAAAGAGTAATATATATCATGCCAATCACCACTATATTATATTACAGACCCTTAAAGAGTAGCAGTTGTATGCTAAAATGTTCAAATGTGAGTTTTTGTTAAACGCTGACACTTTTTTGGTTTATGTCATTTCTAGTGAGGTGGATATACAGAAAGTTGTAGTGGTTAAAAAGTTTACTAGACCCACAACTCCAACCTATATTTGGAGATTCTTGGGTTTAGTTGGCTATTACAGATGGTTTGTGTAAAGTTTCTCATCTAAAGCTACTTCGTCGACTAAGTTAACTTAGAAAAAGGTGAAGTTCTTATGGTTGGATGCTTGTGAGAGTATTTTTTAAAAGATGAAGGATAAGCTGCCCTCCACACTGGTCCTGACCTTGCCTATAGATAATGATAGTTTTTAAGTCTATTGTGACGCATCCAGTTTGGGGCTTAGTTGTGTCTTAATGCATCATGGAAAGGTCATAACTTATACCTCTAGACAGTTGAAGGTACATGAGAAGAATTAGCTGACCCATGACTTTGAATTATTTGTCGTGGTATTCGTGTTGAAAATCTCACATAACTATCTATATGGCGTGCATATGAATATCTTTTTCGATCATTAGATCCAGTATTATGTGTTTACTCAGAAAGAGCTTAACCTCAGCCACATAAGATGTCTTGAGTTGCTCAAGGATTATTAAATGGGTTTTTACTTCCATCCACATAAAGCTAATGAAGTTGTTGATGCTCTTAGCAGATTATCCATAGGGAGTATGGCTAATGTGGATTAAGGGAAGCGGGAGTTTGTGATAGATATGTACCATATTTTGGTGACTGAGTCCCTATCTCTTCCTTGGTAACCTCCAGTATTTTAATAATCCTGATGTTCTATTTTTTACATTAGACAATCTTAATGAAGTGTTAAGTACTTCCATATTAGTGAAAAACTTCCATAGTGGCTCCTTTTCTACTGCTACTTCCACTTCTAAAAACCAACAACTTTTCCTCATAGCTTTAACAATTCTTTATGCAAAGTAGGCAACAATAGTGTTATCTATATTTGGACCAGATCTTGAAGCTTTATAGCCTTAGATTTATCCCTTTTTACTTCCATCTTCTTATGCCTTTATAGCTTTTTAAGTTCATGAGTTTTCAGATTCCCAATGAGTTCATCCAAGGTGAGAGTTTCTATGTCCTAGCCTTAGTGATAGCATACACTCTGCTTTCCAAGGATTTAGGAAGGACCCAAAGAATTTTTCTCACCTGTTTGTACAAGGTAAATGCTTCACCTAAGCAACATAACTCATTGGTGATAAAGGTGAACCTGGTGTGCATCTCATGAATAGTTTCTCATTCTTTCATAGTGAAAGTTTCATACTGAGTTGACAACATATCTAATTTTGAATCCTTTAGATCATTAGTTTCTTCATGAGCTGTGTTTTAACAACCATAGATTTCTTTAGTTGTTTCACAAGCTAAAATCCTGTTGTATTCATCCAGTTCTACGCCACAAACAAGTAATTTGTTTACTTTGTAATTTTTTTCAATATCTTCCCTATCTTCATCATTGTACTCTCTCCTACTTTTTACAACCATCTTTGTAACCTCTCCCTCTTTGACTTCTCTAACAGGTATAGAGGACTATAAAGAATAATATCAAAAAGCTCACTATGCTTAGCCATAATGAAATCAAACATTCTTGTTTTCCACCTCCCATAGACTGTCCATTGAATCTTGGTGGTCTAGTTGTAGATTGCCTTCTTCTAGGTTAGGTGGAGAAGCCATTCTAACCAAAACACTGTAGCCGTGAATGTTTTATAGTAACCAGGCTCTAATACCAATTATTGAAAGCCCGAATTGATATTAATTAATTTTTTAAAAGAGATAAATTTTAACTGTTTCATAGTAACTTAAATTAATTTCACTAAATTTAGTTCTCGGCTATTAAATTCAATTGGAACTTTAATGAATTTAATATTAAATGAATAATAATTTAATATGAATCACTTCAACTCAATCTGATCAATTGATGGCTCTGGTCAGGATGAACACAATACCAATATTGTGCAATTGTAACGACAACAATTGAAATTGTAGTTGAACCTTTTAATTCATCCTTAATTCTACCTAAATCAATTTATATATTTTAAACAATGTCTTGATTTGAATCATTTCAACTCAAATTAATCAATTGATAACTCCGGTCAAGACGAATACAATACCAACATCATGCAATTGCAATGACATCAATTGAAATTGTAGTTGAACTTATGAACTCATTCTTAAGTCTAGCTAAATAAATTTAAATATTTTAAAAAATGGCTTGATATTAATCAATTCAACCCAAATTGATCAATTGATGACTCCGATCATGACGAACACAATATCAAAATCATCAAATTCCAATGACATCAGTTGAAATTGCAGTTGAACCGATGAAATCATCCTTAATTATAGCTAAATCAATTTATATATTTCATACAATGGATTGATTTAAATCATTTTAACTCAAATTGATCAATTGATGATAGTTGAAATTCTGAAATAATTTCAACTCAAATTATTTCAACGACATCAATTGAAATTACAGACTGAAATCTTTTTTCAAGCAAGCAATAAACAGAGAAGTAGATAGTTCTATCTTATTCTTGAATGAAATTCCCTTGTAAAAGCCAGTCTCGTCATCTTGACAATTTTCCGATTGTGTTAATTGAGAAAAATCGCCTATTGTATTGCTCGCAACAACGGGCATAGGAGTTTGATTATCAACTGAAATATTCATGTCCAGATATAATGCCCCAAGATCCCATCCCAAGACGTCACACGGTGCTTAAGGCCATACGCGACCTTAAGCTAACCCTCTGAGCCTGTCATCACCTCTATAACTCACTATGACATTAATCAAGCTCTAATAAAGAAGAAGAAGAAGAAGAAGAAGAAGAAGAATCATATCATGAACATACTAGAATACAAAGAAATACTATCATGTACAATCAAAATACTAAAGTTCTGTACATACTGGTACTCTAGTCTGATAAAGCCTCTACTACATAAGACTGAGGAGACATTGGGACAGATCCCCAACTGACCCGTACTGAACTGGAAATAAACAATCATCTACTATCAAGACAAAATTCGGGGACATAGGTCCTCGAACCATGAGGACTCACCAACTGTATGAATATAGATGGAGGTACTCGAAGATCACTGTCGCTGCTGAGACTGAGCACTTGTACCTACATCATGAGAAAATATAGAACACAGAAGAGTATGGGAATCAGTACTTGGGAATGTACTGAGTAAGTGGGGGTGCAGGCAACATTTAAATAATATCATAAATGTATAAGAAAACCATGCATGCTGATAATAATGACTCTCTTTGCTTGAGTTACCTGAAACATATTTTCCATAAATCATCAATAATAATACATGCTTCATAAATCTCACAAAGCGTTGGACTCAACTCAAACTCTTTGACTCATGACTTAGAGTGACTCGGTAACTCATGAAACTTGGACTATTTTGGACTTGGGATTTTCTTAAAACTGACATAAACCATGTGAGCTTACATTGGGTCCAACGTCTTGCCCACGTTAGGGAGATCTGTTCTATCCTTGCGATCGAAGTAGAACCTTAACTTTAGTGATAACTATCTTGGCCTTTGGCCCTTAATCTTAATCCTACAGTGGCACGTAGTTCTGGGGAAGTAGGACGCACTGAACCCATACTTTCCGCTCGGTGCTAAATACTACTCCCAAACTTAAGCTCAGAACGCGTTAGAAAATCCACCTTAATCAACTCAAGGGTCTATCATGAAGACCAAAATATAAATATATATCTCACTTGTAAATCATAATCAACTTGTAGATTCCTAACTCGACTAAATCTCAAAATAATATTTCTCATTATCAAGTATACTTGCTTATCAAATCATATCAAGTATCAAATCTTCCAGAAAATATCATAGAACTCGTTCTCAACTCTCAAGCTCAATAACAATATATATTCAATAGAAAAACTTCTTATGGAAAAACATAAATCATGACACTTATCATAAATCACTTAGAAATTATCATTTCATGATAACAATATACAACTCACGGCATAAATTCTTAATTTAAGAAATAAGATAATGAAGTAGTCATATGTGTCAATCTTGTATAGATCATATCTCATAAATCCTTGATAAGTAATTCGGATGTAAACCCACTTTGCAAAATTCATGAAATTTAATAGAAATTAAATCTTTGGGCACAAGAACGAAAGAAGTGTTCTTGTTCAAAACCCCACATACTTAATCTTTGAAATTGGATGAACTTTTGTGTTTGAGACTTTATCCACACTTGAAATAAATAATTCTTGAAGCCCACACTATGAGGAACTTGGTTCTTAAAGAAATTTTGAAAATTTATGACTGATTCATGGAAGATTTATGTTCTTGATATAACCCTATATATATTATTTCAAGAGAATTGGAAGAGAAAATGATGGAATTAGGGTTTGGATGGGATTCTCATATTTATAGAGGCCTCCAAAAGATGGAAAAGGACCAAAATACCCTTGTAAAAACATCTCTAAATTGCTGAAAAAACATAGCTGACGACATCCGTGATACGCCGCCAGACCCGTGATAGGCCGTCACGAAATGTCGTCAGAAATGTGACAGGCCGTCAGAAACGTCGTCGCCCTTTTCTAGATTGACATGCTGGAGTAAAATGGGTAATACTCTTTGCTCTGGTATCAGATTTTGACGAAATTGCTATCGTTGAAAAGCTAATTCAATTATCTATCTGTTGATAGGTCATGACCTAAAAAATTCCAAGTATAATGAGAGATATGCTCGTTTAAAGTTGACTATATCAATATCCTTCCCAAGATTTCAATCGGTAAGGAATGTTTTGACTCACCCAATCGTTAGGACATCTTTAAGGCCTTAATACACACCATCCTTGATTAAAAAAAAACCCAAAACATTATGATTTATTTCTCATGAGCTTAATTCATGGTTTCACTATTAATTAGAGTCTCGGGGTATTACAATATCTCCCCCTTTGAAATATTTGTCCTCGAATGTGGCTAGATAGGCCAATAACAAGACAAAATGAGGACGTATAGCTAGAACGACCCACTAAAAGGGCTTACTTCATTTTAAACTTTCGAGTACTTCACAAAATGCATGAATCATGGAGAGAATAACCATATAGCTGAATACACTGGATTAGAAGAAAACTGGATTAGGGAAGAATAGTACCTTAGCTTAATTTGAACTCGCGGATAAGAGATGAGGGTATTTGGTTCGTATATCTTCTTCTGCTTCCCAAGTAGCACCCTCGACTGATTGATTTCGCCACAGAACTTTGACCAAGGGAACTTCCTTATTTCTTAGTCTACGAACTTGATAATCTAGGATTTCAATCGGAACTTCATCATACTAAAGGCTATCCTGAACATCAAAACTTTATGATGGATCAACAACAACAGAATCACCAATGTGCTTTTTGAGCATAGAAACATGAAAGATAGAATGGACATCTGACAACTCGGCAGGCAATTTAATCTCATAAGCTGCTTTCCCAACACGATTCAAAACTCTATACGGGTCAACGTATCGGGGACTAAGCTTCCCTTTCTTACCAAATAAGCTTCCCTTTCTTACCAAATCTTTTCACCCCCTTCATGGGTGAAATCTTCAAGTACACCAGATCGTTAACCTCAAACTCAAGAGCTCTTCTTCTCACATCTGCATATGACTTCTGACAACTCTGGGATGTCTTTAACCTTTCCCGAATCAGCTTAACTTTCCCCATAACCTCAAACACAGCATCAGGTCCACTCATAGCAGCTTCACCCACTTCAAACCAACCTATGGGTGATCTACATTGCCTTCTGTATAAAGCCTCAAATGGATCCATTCCAATGCTAGCATGAAAACAGTTGTTGTAACCAAATTCAATCAATAGAAAATGCTCATCCCAACTTCCTTTGAAATCAAGAACACATGCCCTCAACATATCCTCCAAGGTTCGGCTGGTCCTCTCAACCTGACCATTGGTCTACGGATGAAAAGTGAAGCTAAGATGAACTTGGGTACCAAGACCCTTATGAAAAGCCCTCCAAAAATGATAAGTAAATTGAGTACCACAGTCGGAGATAATAGACAAAAGAACTCCATGCTACCTGACTAACTCTCGAATGTACAGCTTAGCATAGTCCTCAGCGGTGAAAGATGTATGCACTAGCAAGAAATATGCGGACTTAGTCAACCTATCTACAATGACCCAAATAGAATCATGATGAAGTCGAGAAGGAGGTAAACCAGTCACAAAATCCATATTTACTTCCTCCTATTTCCAAGTAGGAATACTGAATTCTTGCATCATTCCACCGGGACTTTAGTGTTCTATCTTAACCTGTTGGCAAGTTGTACACTTCTCTATAAATTTTCCTATATCATTTGTCATACCATTCCACCAATAGATTTCTCGCAAATCACGGTACATCTTGGTAACACCAGGATGAATAGAATATCATGCGCCATGCGCTTCAGCCGTAATTCTCTGCCTTAAATCTTCAATATTAGGCTTACATAATCTATTTTGAAATCTCAATACACCATCTCCCCCTTGGGAGAAAACCTCCACCTTTTGGTGTTTAACTGAATCCTTCAGTTTGACCAAACTAGGATCCATATCTTGCTTCTCCTTTACTTCCGAAACTAGAGAAGACTCGGAACTACTCTGGACCCAAATATTACCCTCAGCTGAATCAAGCAATCTAACTTCCAACCTAGCCAGACGATGCACCTTATGAGCTAACTCCTTCCTATCCTCCACGAATTGTGCTACATTACCCATGGATGACATGCTAAGGACATATTCCATTACATTGGCCTTGCCTAGGTGATACTGCACATTCATATCATCGTCCTTTAACAATTCTAACCATTGCCTCTGACAAAGATTCAACTCTCTCTGAGTAAACACATACTGCAAACCCTTGTGACCCGTAAATACATCAACATGAACACCATACAAATAGTGTCTCCAGATTTTCAAGGCAAAAACCACTGCAGCAAACTCGAGGTCATGGGTCGGGTAGTTCTTCTCATGCAATTTAACCTTTCTGGAGACATAGGCTATAACCATACCTTTCTGCATCAACATGCAACCCAACCTAACTCTAGAAGCATCACAGTACTCCACAAAATCATCTACACTATTTGGAAGGGTCAACATAGGGGCCGAAGTGAGTCGATTCTTCAACTCCTAAAAACTCTTCTCGCAAGAGTCAGACCACAGGAATTTAATTTTCTCTTGGGTCAACCGAGTCAAAGGAGATGCAATGGAAGAGAAACCCTCAACAAAACGACAGTAGTAGCCAGCTAGACCCAAGAAACTCCTAATATCAGATGAGGAAATAGGTCTAAGCCAAATTTTTACAACTTCTATATTTTGAGGGTCAACTCGAATACTTTCAGAAGAAACAATATGACCCAGAAAAGCAACTAACCTTAGCCAAAATTTGAAATTGCTAAATTTGGGAAATAGTTGATGATCTCTAAGGGTTAGCAAGACTATTCGGAGATGATCTACATGGTCGTTCTCACTTCAGGAGTATACAAGAATATCATCTATGAACATAATAACAAACATATTCAGGTATTGTCTGAACACCCAATTCATGAGGTCCATAAAGGCTGCTAGGGCATTTGTTAGCCCGAAGGACATGACCAAGAACTCAAAATGACCATATCGGGTGTGAAAAGTTGTCTTTGGAATATCACACTCCCTAACTTTAAGCTGGTGATAACCGGATCTTAAGTCTATTTTTGAGAAATAGTTATCACTTTGCAGTTGATCAAACAGGTCATCAATTCTAGAAAGAGGGTACTTGTTCTTGATTGTGACCTTGTTAAGCTAACGATAATGCACATCCGCAATGAACTATCTTTCTTTTACATGAACAGAATGGGTGCACCCCAAGGATATATGCTAGGACTTATGAAACCCTTATCTAAAAGATCTTTGAGTTGCTCTTTCAACTCCTTAAGTTCTGCGGGGGCCATACGATATAGAGGAATATAAATAGGCTGAGTATCAAGGAGAAGATCAATCCCAAATTCTATCTCTCTATCGAGAGGTACCCCTGGGAAATCTTTTGAAAAAACATCACAAAACTCATTAACAACGCTGATCAACTGAATGGTCGGAGTCTCGAACTTAGTATATTTAACTCACACCAAAGGATAGATGCAACCCTTAGAGATCAATTTCCTAGCTTTAAGATAGGATATGAAATGACTCCTAGGAGATACAGAATTTTTGGACCACTCAAAGGCTCATTGGGAAACTAAAACTTGACTACACGACTATGACAGTCTATAGACGCATAACAAAAGTGAAGCCAATCTATACCCAGAATAATGACAAAATCAACCATGTCTAGCTCAATCAAATTTGCAAACATAACTCTGAAAAGGGCAGTGATAGGACACTTCTTATATACTTGCTTAGCAACAACAGGTTCACCTACTGGAGTAGAAACTAGAAAAGGCTCACGAATCTTTTCAGCATTGATCTCAAAATTCACAGCCACTAACAAAATCATATAAGAAAGACTTGACCCAGGGTCCATCAACATATACACTTCAAAATGAAATACACGAAGCATACCAACAACAAGATCTGGTGAATCCTCTTTCTCCTGGCGGGGTGGTATAGCATAAAATCGATTCTGGCACTGACCACCGACAGTACTAGACGAGGCACCCTGAGGAGGAGTAGGAAAAACTCAAGGGGCTAGAGAACTAATAGCCTAACTCTGGTGACGAACATCACGGCTCCCCTATCTAGCATATGGGCAATCCTTAAATTTGTGGCCTAACTTACCACAACCAAAACAACCTCTCTACTCAGCCAGACACTCTCCAGGATGATTTCTACCATACTTAGCACACGGGGGATAGTTAGGTCTATTACTCACACTGTCCTAAGACCTAGACATAGTAGGTCTATTACCCTGCTCCTACCTAACTCTAGAGGTGGGAGTACTAGCTGATGATGGTGCTGGCATAAAAGAATGGCTCTAAAACTGAGGGTGGATCCCTCCAGAAAGTCTACTCTAACTATACCCCTACTGCTCTAATTTAACTCTTGTATTCTCTCTCACTCTCTCTCTTTCTTTCACTTTGTCTACTTCAATCTGTTAGGCATATATCATCAATCTAGAAAAATCTATGTCCCTATTGAGCATAGTGGACCTACACTCTTTCACAACATAACTCAATACACCAGTCAAAAACTTACTCATACTGGTCCTAGAATCAGCCATTATACTGGGAGCATACTTAGACAACTGGTTAAATTTAAGATAATATTCCTTAATTATCATGGAGCCTTGTCTCAAGTTCATAAATTCTTCTAGTTTTGCTTCCCTCAGTTCCGGGGGAAAGAATCGATCTAAGAACGCATCTTGGAACAACTACCAAGTCATGGGAGCAGAATTATCCCCTCTACTCTTCCTTCACAACTCCACCCAATCATAAGCAACATCTTTTCAGCGATATGAAGCTAGCTCCACACTTTCTTCCTCTGTTACATGCATAATTTGGGTGAACTTTTTCACCTCATCAAGATACATATATGGGTTCTCACCTACCTTGACCCATATAATTCTGGCGGATTCATCCTCATAAAATCTCTAACTCGAGCTACTGCAGAATTACCTTCTTACAGAGGTGGAATAGCAGCCTGAACATTGGTCGGAGCATTGGCTGTAACTGTCTGGGCTAGCGCCTGAAAAGCTGCCCAAAATTTGGCATGAGTTACCAACTCATTTAAAAGATCAACGGGTTGAGGTTGTTTGTTGTTTCTGCGAGCTCTATGAGGTGGCATTTTTTATCATAAGAGAGCACGAATTAATAGTAGAGAGAAACAGTTGTAGGCACGAAATACTTCTTAAAGAAAATAATGACTTTTCCTAAAATGTCCCGTAGCCTCTTGCTCATAGATGTGCCACGCTACACACCAATGATCAATACTCTACGTAACGCGGCTTGTCATGCTCCCTAGGACTCTTTTAAACTTAGGCTCTAATACAAAGCTTGTAACGTCACAAGAACCTATCCCAAGATATCACACGGTGTTTAAGGCCACACGCAATCTCAAGCTAACCCTCTGAGTCATCACCTCTATAACTCACTATGACAATAATCAAGCTCTAATAAAGAAGAAGAATCATGTCATGAACATACGGGAATACAAAGAAATACTATCCTATACAATTAAAATACTAAAGTTCAGTACATACTGGTACTCTAGTCTGACAAAGCCTCTACTACATAAGACTGAGGAGCCATTGGGACAGATCCCCAACTGACCCGTACTGATCTGGAGATAAACAACCATCTATTATCAAGACAAAAATTGGGGACATAAGTCCTCAAACCATGAGGACTCACCAACTGTATAAATATAGATGGAGGTACTCAAAAATCACTGTTGCTGCTGAGACTGAGCAGCTGAACCTACATCACGATAAAATATAGAACACAGAAGAGTATGGGAATCAGTACTTGGGAATGTACTGAGTATGTCGGGGTGCAGGAAACATTTAAATAATATCATAAATGTATACAAAAATCATGCATGTTGATAATAAAGACTCTCTTTGCTTGAGTTACCTGAAACATATTTTTCATAAATCATCAATAATAACACATTCTTCATAAATCTCACAAACTATTGGACTCAACTCAAACTCATTGACTCATAACTTGGAGTGACTCGGTAACTCATGAAACTTGGACAATTATGGACTTGGGAGTTTCTTATAACCAATATAAACCATGTGAGCTTATATGAAGTCCAACATCTTGCCCATGTTGGGGAGATCTATTCTATCCTTTCCATCGGAGTAGAACCTTAACTTTAGTGATAACTATCTTGGCCTTTGGCCCTTAATCTTAATCCTACGGTGGCACATAGTTCTGGGGAAGTAGGATGCACTGAACCCATACTTCCCGCTCAGTGCTAAATACTACTCCCATACTTAAGCTCAGAACACATTAGGTTATCCACCTTGATCAACTCAAGGGTCTATCATGAAGACCAAAATATAAATATATATCTTACTTGTAAATTATAATCAACTTGTGGATTCCTAACTCGACTAAATCTCAAAATAATCTTTGTCATCATCAAGTACACTTGCTTATCAAATCATATCAAGTATTAAATCTTCCTGAAAATATCATAGAACTCGTTCTTGACTCTCAAGCTCAATATCAATATATATTCAATAGACAAACGTCTCATGGAAAAACATAAATCATGACATTGATCATAAATCACTTAGAAATTATCATTTCATCATAACAATGTACAACTCATGGCATAAATTATTAATTTAAGAAATAAGATAATGAAGTAGTCATGTGTGTCAATCTTGTATAGCTCAAATCTCATAAATCCTGGATAAAGTAATTTGGGTGTAAACCCACTTTGCAAAATTCATGAAATTTAATAGAAATTAAATCTTTAGGCACAAGAACGAAAGAAGTGTTCTTGTTCAAAACCCCACATACCTTAATCTTTGAAATAGGATAAACTTTAGTGCTTGAGACTTTATCCACACTTGAAATAAATAATTCTTGAAGCCCACACTATGAGAAACTTAGTTCTTGAAGAAATTTTGAAGATTTATAGATGATTCTTAGAAGATTTATGTTCTTGATATAACCCTAGATATATTATCTCAAGAGAATTAGAAGAGAAAATGATGGAATTAGGGTTTGGATGGGATTTTCATATTTCTAGAGCCCTCCAAAAGATGGGAAAAGACCAAAATACCCTTGCAAAAAAATCTCTAAATTGTTGAAAAAAATAGCTGATGACATCCGTGATAAGTCGTCAGACCCGTGATAGCCCGTCACGAAATGTCATCCCAAAAGGGTTAAATTTTATGATTTTCTGCCTAAGGCTGATGACATCATCAGAAATATCATCAGAAATGTGACAGGCCGTCAGAACCGTCGTCACACCTTTTTCCAAATTGACATGCTAGAGTAAAATAGGTATAACACTTTGCTCCAGGTATCGGATTTTGGAGAAATTGGTATCATTAGAAAGCTAATCCAATTCTATATCTGTTGATAGGTCATAAGCTCAAAAGTTCCAAGTATAATGAGATATATACTCGTTTGAAGTTGACTATACCAATATCCTTCCCAAGAATTCAATCGATAAGGAATGTTTTAAGGCCTTAATACACACCATCCTTGATCATAAAACAACCCAAAACATTATAATTTATTTCTCATGAGCTTGATTCATGGTTTAACTATTGGTTAGAGTCTCGGGTTATTACACCAGATCATCCAACTTATTACCAAATATGTCTTCTTGTTGTTCTTCTTCAACATCTTGGTTCTTATTCTCTCTATATTTTTCAACCGCGTATACCCTTAACACTTTCCTAGTTGAATCACTTATATAAGCATGTAACCAAACCTAATCGGTTATGTTTAAAGGTAGTACCCTCTGATTTTTAAAGGAGTTATATATGTAGCTGATTACGAGTTCTTTCAGTTGATAATTTTGTCCACAATAGCTGATGATTAAGTTCATAAAATCATCATATAAAACATCATTTTGGACTATCATAACTATCATATCTATCATTTCACCCTTCTTCCATCGCCATACATATCGATTGCTCTTCTGGATCCGTTCACCATAACAATTCACCCCTATTGTTATTGATCTCTCTATTAGTGGTACCTAAATAAAGACATTTGTTGAAAAATTTAATAATGACATGATAATAAAGTTAATAATTCTTTTCTAGTACCATAACATGAACCCCAACAGATGATTAATCTATTGCAACAGGTGAATAATATGATGTAACATGTTAGTTATTTATTGCAACAGATGACTCACCTATTAGGATTCATGTTATGGTATTATAGAACCTGAAGATAATTCCAATAGATAAGTCAGCTATTAGAATAGGTGAATCATCTATTGCAATAGATTATCCATTTATTGCAATAGATGTCTCATCTATTGGGATGGATGTTACAGTAAAAAAACCTTTGAAGCTGATTCTAACAAATGAGTGATATGTTGCAACAGATAACTAATCTGTTTCAACAGATGACTCACCTATTGTAATAGATGACGCATCTGTTGGAATCAACTTCAGGTTCTGTTGTAACAGGTGAGTAATCTAGTTCAACAAATGACTTCTCTATTGCAATAGATAACTCATTTATTGCAACAGATGCCCCATTTTTTCAATTCATGTTACGGAACTATGAAATGGTAAACATGAATCCAATATATGAGTCTTCCATTATAACAGATGACTCATCTATCTATCTATATATGTATCTATGTATGTATCTATCTGTCTATCTGTATGTCTGTCTATCTATCTATCTATCTATCTATCTGTCTATCTATCTATCTATGTATCTATCTGTCTGTCTATCTGTCTGTCTATTTGTCTATCTGTCTATATATCTACCTATCTATCTATCTATCTATGTATATATATTATATTATATTGAAGATAACTTTTAAAATAAAAATTACAATATATGAAATAATCTTAAAACTAATAATCAAATGTTTATTTGGACCAATAATGTAACATTTAAAATATTAATAAAAATTGTAAAAATAATGTAGAATACTTAAAATTATTGAAAACAAAATTAAGAGGTAGTGAAGATATAAAAATATGATAATCGCGGGTCAAATATGAGGCATAAATTGAAAAATTAAATTGCTTTAATTTGTGTAACTATAAAAATATATGATTGGATTGAGACTCAATTTGTGGGCAGAACAATTAGTCGATACAAAATCTATCTTTAATTAGAAATTTGAATTGAGGCTCAATTCGTGGATGTAACAATTAGTCGATTCTAATGTTTGATTGTAATTGAAAACTTGAATTGACTAAACTTATATAACTCTAAGTAACATGAAATTGAATTGAGAACCAATTGGTAGATTTAACAATTAGTCAATCATATTATTTAACTTTAATTCAAAAATAAATTGATTTAATATATATAACTATGAGTATTAAAAAAATTAATTGAGACTAGATGAGTGGTGATTTTACCACCCAGTTACACTCAATATTTGTGCACATTACCTTATTTTGAATGACTAAATGAGACATAATTATGATTAAATGCACTAATATCCACTCTTTGCAGGCATAGAGTTGAGGAGGTAGAAAGATAGGGAGTGGAGCTTAAAATAATCAAAAGGAAGCAAGAAAGTGCAACTGAAGACCTGAAGCAGAAGGGCCTTAGTTACCACGATCGCGGTCTTCTGACTGTGATTGTGGAAGTCAAGAAGGGTCAATCAACCATGATCGCATAAGTCTATCATGGTCGCGGCCAATATGGAGCGATCGTGGCTTAGCGAAAGGGTTAAACCCAAAGGAAAATTTGAAAATGCACGTCGTTAATCTCAATTTTGACAAAAAAAAAAACTCAAACCCTAAATCATTCATCACATTCCATCTTTCCCAATTTTTTTAGGTTTAGCTCTTGAATTCATAGCCTCCATTTTTGGAGAAGAAAATATTGTCTAATTTTTGGGTGAAGAATACATTGGAGAGTTTCTAAGTGGAAGATTAGATCACTTCCATTGTTGATTTATGGAAGTGCAAAGTTTGATGTAACATTCACTTAAGCTTCAATAACTCACTTTAATGAAGATTATGGGTATATCTATTCTTATTTTTCTTATGTGTAGCTAGATCTCCCTCTTGGGGTTATGTGTGAATAGGGGTTAAAGTGTGTGTGGGTTGTTATTGATTAGCTTCTATTTAGTAGTTCATGTTTATAGGTTTTATGATTGCTATGCTAACTTGGTTGGGTTTTGCTGGGTGAAAGCCTCAAATACCCACATGGGTATGATGAGTGAAAGCTCCATGCTCTAGAAAACCCAAAGTCATCTTCAAAAGAAGAGTTTTGGTTTAAGTTTAGGAATCCATATTATCCTTCAAAGAGGGATGTGGAGACCAAAGCAACGATAGACAATTGTGTGTGTATTTTGCTAACTTCTCACTATCTTAGACATAAGGGTGAATGTGATGTTGACTTCACCATAGGTATCATCCTAAAAATAGGGATGCCTAGATTGAGGTTATGGTTAACAATTGTTGAACACACCTATTCGGTATTCAAAAGAATCAATGGGTGAAACTTTGATGTTTTGTTGAAAGACTAGCATCAAAATCTATAACCAAACCTACCCATATTTGACTTATAAAATTGATTTTGATTTCTAACACCTACATATCACCCCCTTAGTAATTCGTAATCACAAGATCCGTGCATACCTGTTATAACTCTAATTATTCGTATCCCCAAGTTTATACTAGAAAAACCCCAAAAGAAACATTTGTGTAGATACCTATTTCCCCTATTTTTACATTCTTGTAACATTGATTTGGATTTAAATTGTATCTATTATTTTGAAGTGACTTGATTTCCACTCACATTGTTACTGCTGGATTTGACCCCAACTCCAAAGTTTGGTAAATATATTGATGACGACCGTTTTGCACTTAAATTGACATATAAGTTAAGCGTTACCAAAAATAGCATTGTTGCTAGGGAATAATTTAACGTATTGTGTTAGTTTGAAATTTTGTATTACTTGATTGAATTCAGGCTTATAAATATTTGTTTGTGATTTTCTTTTGTAGGTACATTTTTATTTTATTTTACCTTTCTCTATAGAATCTTCCGACAAATATGATATTGGTAGTTAGAAGACCTATCTTGACAATCTATGTCTATAATATGATGTACCATACTTTATAAAAGATTGTGACTATGCTTCCTGTAGAGAGATAGATTCACTATCTCGTTCCTATAGGGAGTATAGGTGTTCTTTATTTAGTGTTCGAGGTGGAGATTAGAGTGAATGTCCAAATGCTCCCTCCCCCTATTATACTAATCGAATTGCTAGTTATTCTTATGATATTGATAGGTCTTATGATGAAAAGAGGGAGGAGAAATAAACTAGACCCATTGGTCTTGGAGCAATGCTTTAAACCATTTTGGATCAGGTAACTACAACTAGGGAGAACATGCAAGACATATATCAATCCAATGAGGCATTTGGAAAGGAGATTGTCAAGGTAAAGGAAATAGGCAAGGAAAGAAATCTTGCAAATGCCATTGTCCTTCCCACTTCCCAATATGAGATTAATTAAGAAGATAAACCAAGCTATGATGATGATCTTGGAAACAAAGAACCCTCGACTTCCCAACCAATCAAATCAAATGATGATGAAGATGCCAAAATAAAGGAAATGGTACTAGATTCAAAAGAAGAATCAAAGCATATCCCTTATAACGACTCTAGTTTATTTTGGGGTAAAGGTGATAAATTCTAAAATTAAGGGTTGGACCTTATTTAACCCACTTTTCAACATTATCCCTAGAGGATGTCATGAGAATCTATCTACCTAGACTAATGATGGATTGCGGAGAGACGGAGTCCATTCTTATATTTTGGTATTTGATATTCCAAAAGAGAAATTGGAACCCCATCCATATAAGGCCAAAGAACATAACTACCTATGTAAAACGAGTGTCCTATTTATGTGATCACTTTTACCCAAGGAGCCAAACCAAAAGTTCTACATGAAGTTGGGTAAAAGGTTCAAGTCTTCAAAATAGCGAGATCAAAGCTTGCTCGCTATGTCCTCACAGCTTCCAAGTTTCATCTTAGCAGATTTAAATCTTATATCTCTCTGCCACTCATTGAACGAAAGTTGGGATAGAAATTCAAATAATCTAAGTGGAAACATAAAAAAAAAGTGGTGAATGTGTCATGCTACCACGTTAAAATAAGCGCTAGATGGGAGAAAACCCATCATGCCTCAAAAAGTGACCAGTATCCTTTTGATTTATGTATGTTAGAGTTGATTTCATTTTTTTATTGTGTTTTGTTATATGCACAATCCATGAAATATTGGTGGTAAGAGGAATTTTAATTGAATTTGAAAAAAAACATATGAAATTTGCAATTTAGGATGAACAAGAAGTGCAAGAGACCCATTTGTTTGGTCTCAGTTACTGCAACTATGGCCCGTACCACCATGAATGCGAAGGCCACATATCCACAATCTCGTAACTAAGACCGCGATCATGGTCAAAACAAATTAATAGACCATCCAAATGCCTTTTTTACCACATGCATTTTTTTTAAAATTTACTCAAATTATCTCCAATGTTTTTGCTTTGTGTGGAGTATCCAAGAGTCAATTAATTCCTTTCATTATCTAATTCAGTAAGTTGTCTCAATTTCTTTAGTTTTAGTATAATTGCTTGCTTAGAACTTGTAGTGTAGAGAAAGGCTTGAAATAATATTTTCATTGCTAAATACATTCTTAGTAGTGATTATTGTTATGGTTAGCTATTGTAGTTGGTGTACCGGCTAATGGGGAAGTCTTGAGTACCCAAATTTAAGCTTTACACGATCGAAGTGAGCATCTACACCATGTGTTCAATTCAATGCCCCTATGAATTCCATATTAAATTCTTTGAGTTTGAGGGTATAATCATGATAACTAGGATTAGGTCCCTTAGTCTTAATGCTTACATGCCTTGTAGAATACGAATATGGGGATAAAATTGTATGCTCTAACTGAAGTGCAGAACTATAGAATTTGATCTCAGGTACCGCAATTACGGTCTAAATGACTGCGATCGTGGTCACTGAACCGCGATCTCCATACCTGAGGACAGTGTCTGCTGAAACCAAAAGAAAAATTTTGCACCTCCATTTCTGCTCTAAATCTTTCTATAACACTGCCGCATGTATTTATTTGTTTGATTTAGCATATTTTTAGTATGATAATAATAATGATGGTCTTTAATGTATTGTTTATAGGTACTAAGCAACCTCAAAAATAGAAGAATTTGACAACACCAGATTTATAACCCCATAATGCCAGAACTACTATAATGTAGACTTGCACAGAACTAAGTTGCTCCCTAAATGGGGGTATCAGCTTACATAAAATAGAGGAAAAGTTCCCAAGTTTTCATGCCAGACTTGAGTAGACCAGGCTGATGTGTTTTGCCCTGGACCCTTGTATTTCTAATGAGCACTGGGTACATGAATTCTATGCTAACCTAAGCGTAGCTCCTTTAACAAACCCTACAATGACTATTAGGGAAAGGTAAGTGAAGTTTGGAATAGAGAAGATCAATGAGGTATATGGGCTCTCGAATGCTGACATGGAGGAGTTTCATACAAAAGTATGTGCGCTAGAGACTTGGATGGTAGATATTTGATGTGTTAGCAAAGAGGTTCCTTGAGCCACCACAAAGAGAGACATTCTGATGAATGACTTCGCAGTTGAGTCTAGGCTTTGGATGAATATTGTCTATAGCAGAGAATCACCGTGTACTTACATGACTATTATCACAGATATAAAAGCTCGAATGGTGGCGTGTCTTCTCTCTTGTATCACCCTGAATATGGGCAAGATTATGCATTCTGAATGGAGGTACTTCAGAAATCATGGCGGTACATATCTTCTCCTTCCTTCTCTTCTCACAGAGCTATGTAGGAGAGCACAAGTGGAGGAGTATGCTACAGATACTTGGGTACCCCAAGAACCCCGTATCTTTCCACTTAAATTTATAGGTGAGGGTGCCTAGGTCAAAGCAAAAAAGAAATATGGACTCAACCAAATCAGTCTACGAGAATACAAACTCTTGCAAACCCTAATCAGCTACAACCTTTGATGACATCTCTAGTCAGATGCACGTGGTGAGAGAACTACTGTCCAAACTAACTCAGGGACTGGGAGAGTCCTCTACCGCTTGCCACTCGTATGTAGCCTAGTCAGACTATGAGAAATATAGAGAGGAGCAAAAGAATTAGGGTACCACTGTTGCCCATCTGGAGAGAGCTTATTTAGCCTTAGCGACATCACATAGGGACCTCAAGTATTCACATGAGAAAATGGTGCAGAGAGAGAAGAAGCAAGATAAATTCTTTAAGAATCTTTGGAAGGTGACGGAAGGCATCTTCAAGGTGCGCAAGCCTAACCACCTACTACCTTTACCTAGGATGGACAGTGAGGATGAAGCCCCTATTGATTAATCTATTGATGATGCTAAGGGTGATGGTTCAGAGTTAGCGGGAGAGGATAGCTCTTGATGTATATTCAGGAAGGCCTATTTTACTATTACTTGTTTGCACGTGTAGTGAGAAACAGCATTCTTTTAGTTAGGGGTGCCCCCGGATTAGATTTGTACTATTTTGGTGTTATGTGCCTACTATTTCTATTGATGATGTTTTAGGATGATATTTTGGATACTATTTTTATTTTGTTTTTAAATGCTATATTTTGGGTACCCGATTGGTGCCTACATTTTATGGATTAGCATGTTTTTCTTCTAGTATTAGTTTTTCTCTTTTCACTTTAGTTTTTATTAAGCTTTGCCCTATGATGGATTGAGTGACGATATTCTTAAGGGTAAAACATCATGTTGGGGTTTTAAGGCATAGGTGCAGGGGAATTTTGAGTACCCGTAGCATAAATATCAAGAATAAAAGCGAATCCTGAGTACCTGTAGCATCGTAAAGTGCAAAATTGGGAGCACATTCTACGCCACTGGTGAAGTCTGAGTAGCCATATGGTTAGTGTGCCCGTTTTGAGACAAAATGTAAGGCTAAGGCTTTGGTTGTTGCCATAATTTAGCAAATTATGTGTTGTGCTAATGTAAAATGAACAACCCTATCCATCCAAAAATTTTCAAAACAAAATTAAAGTTATGGACGTGAGCAATTTTGTAACAAAACTTTTTCTCTTTTTGTGGCTCCATAAATTTTTGACTTGTGAATAGAATTAGATACTCCAAAATTTTCTCTAGTGGGAGGGACATTTGAGCTCCCTTGGTAAATTTTGTATGCCATGTGTGGTGAGATCTTTGTATTTATCTCTTGCATACTTTTGTTATCTAGAACATGCCCCATTAGTGTTTCGAAGCTAATTTTTATTGTACTTGGTTGGAGAAATGATCTTAGGACATCTTTATGATTTCAGAAGCCACTTTATCTTGAAAATCCTACTCATACATGATTATAATCCTTAGTATCCCACTTTGAGCCTTTGGACACTTTTATTGGAAAACTCGTTAAAAACTATGAACCATTCTTTTTATCCCTCTTTTGAACCATACCCTCCTTAAACATGAAGATGCAACTTGAGGCTAAAAGCCTAAGTTGAGAGTGGTGAAAGTTGATGAAAGGAAGTTTGGGGCCACTATGTGTTAGTAAAATGCCGAATGAGCCTAAGTATTGAAAATAAAAGAATGAAAAAAAGGATCCAATAAAGGAAAAAATTGCATGAAAAGTGCAAGAAAAAAATAGAAAGAAAATTACACGAACAAAGAAAGTAAAATGTAGTCATATGAAAAGAGAGAAAACAAAGAAAAGTCGCCCATAGTCAATAAGGAGGATTGAAAAGTGTGATGTAGATGTTCAAGGAAAGGTGTAGCCATATTGTTCCCAAATGATATCCTACCTCAACCCGAACCTATGATACAAGCTTAGAAAGCCCTTTAAGATCTCTAACCATTTACTTTCATTGTTGTGGAAATTAAAAATAGGGGCAAGCTTATGGTAGGACACTTATTGCATAGAGATTTCTTTTGGAAGGGAGAGAGTTTATGCACTTATAATTCCTTGTTGCATAGTTGGTAGTTTGGTGTGTGGAATTCTCTTTCTTCTGAGGTTGGCATGTGAACAAGTTGAGGTGGGTGATTGTCCCTGAGCGATGATGCAAATGGAGTATAGCTTAGTTTTGGTCAAAATGTGAGTCACTTATAGAGCATTAGTGGTTTTTGCTTTATTGTTCTTTAAATTCTTGTGTATTCTTTGATGGTGCATCTTAGGATGAGGGGAGTAGTGAAACATAGCTTAGCCCATGTGTAATGAGCTACTTGTGGTAGTGACTAGGGTTAAAATTATTGTGATCTTTAAGTCATGAATTTTGGACACAAACGATTGTCTCATGGTAAGAGGTAGTGCTGCTTGAGGACAAGCAATAGCTTTAAGTTGGGGTATTGATAAATGGTGATTTTACCACTCATTTGCACTCAACATTTGTGCACATTACCTTATTTTGAATGAATAAATGAGACATAATTGTGATTAAATACATTAATATCCACTCTTTGTAGGTATAGAGTTGAGGAGATATAAAGATGTGGATTGGAGCTTAAAATGATCAAAAAGGGAGCAAGAAATTATAGCTGAAGACCTGGAGCAAAAAGGCCTCAGTTAACGCAGTCACGGTCTTCTGACCGCAATTGCGGCAGTCAAGCAGGGTCAATCAACCATGGTTGCATAAGTCTATCGCGGTCGCAGCTAAACTGCTGTGATCGTGACTTAGCGAAAGAGTTCGACCCAAGGTCAAATCTGGAAATGCATGTGGTTGATCCTTATTTTGACAAAAGACTCAAACCCTAAGTCATTCATCATATTCCATCTTTCCCAATTTTATAAGGTTTATCTCTTAAATTCATAGCCTCCATATTTTGAGAAGAAAATATTGTATAATATTTAGGTGAAGAATACATTGGAGACTTTCTAAGCGGAAGATTAGCTCACTTCCATTGTTGATTTGTGGGAGTGCCATGTTTGAAGTAACATTCACTTAAGCTTCCATAAATCACTTCAATAGAGATTATGGGTATAGATATGCTTATTTTTCTTATGTGTAGCTAGATCTCCCTCTTGGGGTTATGTGTGATTTGAGGTTAAAGTGTGTGTGGGTTATTATTTATTAGCTTTTATGTAGTAGTTCATGTCTATGGGTTTTATCATTGCTATGCTAACTTGGTTGGGTTTTGATGAATTAAAGCTCCAAATACCTACATAGGTATGATGAGTGAAATCTCATCACTCTAGAAAACCCAAAGACATCTTTGAAAGAAGTGTTTTGGGTAAGGTTAGGAATCCATATCATCCTTGAAAGAGGGATGTGGAGACCAAACCAATGATAGACAATTGTGTGTGTAGTTTTCTAAATTTTTACTATCTTAGACATAAGGGTGAATGTGAGGTTGACTATACCATGGCTATCATCCTATAAATAGGGATGCCTAGATTGAGGTTATGGTTACCAATTATAGAACGCACCAATTAGGTATTTGAAAGAATCAATAGGTAAAAGTTTGGTGTTTTGTTGAAAGACTAGCATCAAAATCTATAACCAAACCTACCCATATTTTACTTACTAAATTGATGTTGATTGCTAACACCCACATATCACTCCCTTAGTAATGCATAACCCCAAGATCCGTGCATACCTATTAAAACTCTAATTATTCGTAGCCCCAAATTTATACTAGAAAAACCTAAAAAGAAACATTAGTGTAGATACCTATTTCCCCCATTTTTACCTTCTTGTAACATTGGTTTGGATTTAACTTGTATCTATTATTTCAAAGTAACTTGATTGTCACTCACATTGTTCCACGTGGATTCGACCCTAACTCCAAAGTTTGGTAAATATATTGATGACAATCGCCTTGCACTTAAATTAACGTGTAAGTTGAGTGTTATCAAGACTCAGTTTGTGGTTGTAACAATTAATCAATTTTAGTGTTTGACTTTAATTATAAAATTAATGCTTTTATTTATAAAAATCTAAGTATTATAAGATTGAATTAAGTCTTGGTTAATGGATGTGAAAATTAATCAATTCTAATGTTTCACTTTAATTAAAATGTTAAATTAATTAAATTATGTAACTCTAAGTATAATTAAATTGAACTGAGTTTCAGTTTGTAGATAGAATAATTAATCAGTTCTAACGTTTGACTTTAATTGAAAAATTTAATTAATTCAATTCATATAATTTAAGTATTATAAAACAAAATAGAAGCACAATTTGTGGATTTGACAATTCGTCAATCCTAATATTTGACTTTAATTTGATATTAAATTATTTTCATTTATGTAACTCTATATATTATATGATTGAATTGAAACTCAATTTTTGCATTAAATAATTAGTCAATATAAATGTTTGACTTTGATTGAAAAATTAAACTGCTACAAAATGTATAACTCTAATTATTGTGTAATTGAATTGAGACTTAATTTGTGCAGGTAATAATTAGCTAATACAAATTTGATATTTTTAATTGATTAATTGCTTCAAATATATTTATGAGCATTGTAACTTTGAATTGTGACTTGATTTGCAGATATAACAATTAGTCAATTATAAATGTTTGACTTTGATTGGAAAAAAAACAAATGACTTTCATTATAATTTTATATAACTAAAAATAACATAAGATTGAATTGACACTCGATTTATTGATGTAATAATTAGTAAATTATTGATACGAGCCAAATGACCATCATAACTTTTGATGGCATCATTAGAGGCCAACACTTAAAGATTCATGCTTTGGTCACCTCGAGGATACATGAGCATGCATGGAGGATCCATTTTGGACACTCAAGAGAGAAATTTCGTGTGTGGAGGGTTACTTGGATGTGTGGAATGATGACTACCCAGAGCACAAGAGTTGAAGTGTTTTGAAGAGCTTTAAACACCCTAAGGCAGCTCCTATTTTGACACACCAAGACCACCCCTTTGTTCCCTTTTCATTAAGGGTGTTTTGGACACTTTCATTATGTAATAGTTTAGCCTATAAATTGATAACTTAGGTCATTTTTAATTCCTTAGTTTTTGAAGATGGATGATTGAAAGAACTCATCTATTGAGACAGAGTGTGAAAATCGTAACTAGGGTAGCACTTAGGGTGGAATCACTAGTGTTGCATTTTGGCTAGCAACATTGGTGCTTAAGTGGTGGATTCCCTCTTGTGTCTACGTAAGAGTGTGGTGTTACTATTGTAAGTATTAGGGGTTCTAGGATTTGATACATCCTTTAGTTCCTACTTCTTGTTATAGTGTATGTCTCACTACCTATCCTTTTATATTCTTGTAATGTAATCGTTTTAAGTGTTTTCTTCTTATTCTAGTGAAATCGTTGGTTGTGGTTTCCTTTGTGGTGGTGTTATCACGTCTTTTTGTTGATGTTGTGGTTTTTTTATTGTGTTTGTGGGATTACCATATCATTTGGTATCAGAGAAAGGATTGATTTTGTTCCTACGAGATCAAACTTGGGCTTGTTAACTTGAAAATAAAAAAAAATGTTGAAAAACCAAAAATTCAAAAAGAAAGAATTTATCCCTTTTTTGGTGTCTTGGATGAATTTTTTATCATGGATCTAGGATATTTCTATGTGTTTTGGTTGTTTCTAGTGTTATCCCCTTCTTCACTAACACTAAAAGAGTCTAGATTCGATTTTGAGCTATTTCTGAGTTTTTCTTAAAATTTGGAAGTTGTTGTTGTTGTGGATGTGAGTTGAGCCATGTATTGCTGTTGTGGTATTATGGTTGATGTTGTTGTTGAGGATTTGAGCTTTAACATATGTTGTTGATGTTTGGGGGTCCAATGTGCACCTAGAACTCCAAAATTTTAAAGGAGGTGTTCTTAGTGTTCTTCACTATCTTCATATCTTGTTAGAAAGAATTTTTTAAGAATGGTTGTTTGATCAAGAAAATCAAGTGAAAAGAGAGTGGTCTTTATTTTTCTAGAAAATATTTCCAAGACAACATAAAGAAGGAAAGGGACAATAAGACTTTCAAAAAGACTTATTGCAAAAAATTAGAAAGAGCATTTTCAAGGTTGACAAAAGAGGAAAGGAGATAAGACCCTCAAAAAGGTTGTCTTGCCAAAAAGGTGCAAGACAAGTCAAACCTTTTTGAATATTGAAAAGGGATCCAAGCTTGTGTTTTCCCTCCCAAATTTGATTTTCATCATTCCAAATTTGAAATTGATCAATACAAATTTAAGACAAGAAAATATTATCAAACTTCAACAATTCCAACGCCCAATCCAAGATTGCCACTCATCACCTTACAAAATGACCTAAGGCTCAAAATTTCAGGTTTCTAAGTTTTATTTCTTGTTTCTTTATTTTCATTTTGTTGGATCTGGTACTTACAAGCTAGTAATCACCTACTAGAGTGTGAGATGGTTTTGAGTCCATTTCTTCGTGTTTACGTTCCTTGTGGTCTTTTATCTTTTTGATTCATTGTAAATCCTTGGCTCAAGTCCGAACTAGATTTAATTTGAGTCTTTCAAATGGATATCCACTCTGGACAAGAGTATAACTCACCCCTCAATGTCTCACGGAGTACAAGAAAACATACAACACTTATGTGACTAAGTGTGAGGTATCGAAAGAGAGGAGAGTATAAGGATACTTTTAGGGCTAACTAGTTTGTTGTTTTTTTGTTGTCTTTTCGTAGGTACCATGGACAAAATATTGTTAAGGCTATCTTGTCCTCTATCGAAGCTCTCAACTGTAATTATGTGATAACGGAATCAACCCACAACACATAAATAAGACACAAAACATAAGAGAAACTGAGGGCACCACAACATCACAATCTCGGCAGTAACTAAAACACAAGGAAACGTGAACACAAAGGGGAGGAACAAAACAAAAAAATGACAAAATGAAAAGAACAACAACTTATGATAACTAGAACTAACGATTTCCACTAAAAAGGAAACAAACACTACAAACAGTTAAAGAAAATAAGATAGGTTATGAGACATGAACTCTTACAAGAGATAAGAACCTAAATGTATCTCAAACACTAAGACCTTTAACTAATGTAATAGCCATACCTACTCTCTTACAAAGACACAAGAGGGATTCCACTGCTTAATCACCAATGCTTCTAGAAAAGCTCGCAACACTAGTGATTCCATACCAGTATCACCCACATTTTGGTTTTGGATTTTTCAATCCCTACAACTAAGTTGTTACACTCTCCAAGAGAGAAGAGAGGATGTTTCAAGTTTATCATTCTAGAGTATTCAACATCTAAAATAAAATTACCTAACATTAGTCTATTTATAGACTTATTACAAAACAAAGTGAAAGGTCCAAAAAGCCCTTAATGAAGGAAAGCAAAAGGGCGCCCTTGGAGTGCATGTAGGGGCGGCTTTGGAGTGTTCCAAAGCCTTATTCACACTTCAACTTGTACACTCCCTTGGATTGATTCAATACACACTCACGTACGTCCATCTTGTAACGCCCTGAGTCTGTACCCCGGATACAACACGGTGCTTACGACCCCGAAGGACCACAAGCTAACCCATAACTGGTACCTGCTGTGAGCATTGAATAATAATACTAAAATAAAGTGGAAAATAGGTTGAAATTCCATAAGGTTCATAATCTGAATACTAAAAAATAGCAACTGATAATAATGTTTGAAAACTGAATACTGTCTGAACTAGTCTAGTCTGAATAGCCTCTAACTGAACTATCTGAAGGTGGAGTTGATGGGACAAGCTTCCAACTAACTCTGACTACTAAAATACTGAAACTACTGAAATACTAAAATAAAAGTATATCCTCTATAGATGAGGACTCACTACTAAATCTATTGTTTCTATCTGAATCTGTCTAAGAACGGTTAGCAACCTACGCGTCCAAACCTATGATATGAGACACCATAGCACAAAGAGAAAGTATGTGTCAGTACGTTGAATATAATGGTATGCTAGATGAGGTAAGGATGAATGTAGGGATTCATATTCATGGATAGTAACTGACTGAATGATATAGCATAACTAAATAAGAGTAAATGAATAACTGAGACTGCTATAAAATGCTGAGTATGCAATTCTGTGCATATACATGTATACTGTAGCTAAGCTTTTACTGAAGTTGAGTACTGAGTAACTAATATCTGTTATTACTGGTAACTAAATTACTGATACTAAGTGACTGTGTCTGACAATCCTAGTTCTGTAGAAATAAACTGAGTTCTATACTGAGACTGAAACTGAAACTATAACTGTGGGAGTGTTCATCTAACCGACATACCCTGATAATAAACTGAGTTGGGGTCCAACCTGTAACCCTAGTAGGAAGAGTATTAGTACCGTGTCATGGGAACTAACACTGGTTGTGGAGTCAATCTTAACTAACGGGTGACCCTGGAGATCAGTCCTAACTAAAGGATGATCCCTGAGAGTGTCAGTCCTAACTAACGGGTGACATCTCATAACCTACGCTGGATACGTAGTTTTGGAACTTAGGGATTGTTTCTAAGGACCCAGTCCTAACTAACGGGTGAGCCCTCATCCCTAGGCTCGCTCAATGTTAAATCTTACTCCCAACTGAACTGACACTGATTACAGGATTGAGCTAAGATTAACTGGACAAGTAATTGATCATGATGGCTAACTGGTTGAATATGCTCATACGCATCTGAAACTATTCTGAAACTACTGAGAATAAGTAAGCAGCTAAATTTCAAGTATTCATTATCCCCATGACTCGACAACAATAATAACAGGGTCACATGAAAGCTTTGAAACCATGGAAAGAAATTATCGTTCACAATTATTCACTTAAGCATTTCATCAAATAAATAGGGACCAAGACTTTAACATGAGAATACCTCTAGACATGATAGCACGATCATATGACAAAATTAGAAAGTGAGGATTTATTTCGAATTCTCATGAACATGATATGGAAATCACAATATTTAAAATATACTATAATCCATTCCACTTGAAAACAAATTCCAAAATCTTAATTTGCAAACATGTAATAAGTAGTCATTGTCCAAAACCCAATCATTTAGGCATTTCATCAAACACTTGCAATACATGGTTTAAACTAAGCATGGGAATAGTTCTAAAACTTGTAGAAATAGCATGATCTCACTTCGAAGATCACCAATTAGGGTTTAAGTTCAACAAACAAGCCCATTTAAAGATGTAAGGTTTAATATCACTAACAATTTCATGGAAACATGATAAAGATTCAAAATTCTTGTAAGTTTATGGACATAATTCATAAAATATGTAATTAGGGTTGCTTTCAATGAAAACAGATTGTAAACATCATGTATAATTAAATTTATAAAAGATTCATGGAGCTAAACCATTATAAACATGTAATTTCATGATTTAAAATATAAAATATGGATTCTTGGACTCCATGGGTAAAAAGGGCCCATGGATGAACATCTAACATACCTTAAAAGCTTGAATCTTGAAAGAGAGTAACTTTTCCTGAAGGTTCTTGAGCAGTGATGCTTTGATTTTTGTGTTCTTGGGAATGGAGGAGGGTTTTTATGTGAGTTGATTTGAGAAAGATGGGCAAATAATGCCCTTTTGGGTGTTAAAATTTGCCCTTTGTACATTTAGGGTTGAGGGAAAAGGACCAAAGTACCCCTTGACTCCTAAGGAGCTAAAACTGTGGAGGAATAGCCCCCGTTTCGTGACCCCTATTTAGGTCAAGAATTCCTCACGATGCAACCCCTATTTGGGTCAAGCAGCCCTCGCGTCGTGGGGCTATACGACTTGTTTCCATCTTGAGAGAAATTTAAACTCAAATTTAGGGCTTTATCTTGTTTAATTGGGCACTACAAACGCATCATCATACGGCTAACATCTTTATGTTGAACCTTGCCTTCCTCTCCATCTTGAGATTTGCCTTCAATCTCATCTGACTCAATTCCCACCCCTTCTCTTAGTGGCGGGTTCCTTATTGTGGTTAATGGAGGCATTTGGCTTCCAAGTCCTACTTGTTGGACTTGATCAACATGCAGGGGAACACTACTAAAAAAAGGTGAAAAAGCAACGCAAAAAAAGCAACGAACTATGTCGGTTATTTAGTTTAATTTTAATTTCTATTTATTTTTTATTAAAATCGATGGCCAACCTCATAATATCCGTCGCTTTTTTTTAGGATTATTGTGCCAACTAATTAACAAATAATTTATAATTTTTTTAATAAATGCGATGGATAGTGTCATAATTTATTTAAAAATAATAATAATAAATTTTTTGAAAAGGGACGTAATTTGTCAATTTTTAAATTTGATTTTTATTTTTTTATATTTATTAAAAGTGACGGGCAACGTCGCTATAATTTTTTAAAAAAATATTAATTCTAAAAAAGTGATGTTATCCATCGCAATTTGTAATTATTTTTAATTTTTTTTTTACAAAAAGCGACGGACAGTGTCTCTTTTATTAAAACTAAATAAAAATTAATTTTTTAAGAAGCGATATTGTCCGTCAGTTTTTAAATTTAATTTTAATTTTTATTTATTTTTATTAAAATGGACGAACAACATCACTATAATTTTTATTTTTAAAATATTAATTATAGAAAAAGCGAAGCTATCCATCGCAATTTTTAATTATTTTTATTTTTTCTATATTTTTATAAAAAGAGACGGACAATGTCATTTTTTATAAAAATTAAATTTATGATAAAAAGTGTCGTTGTCCGTTGGTTTTTAAATTTAATTTTTATTTTTATTAAAATCAATAGACAACGTCTCTATAATTTTTTATTTTTAAAATATTAATTATAGAGAAATGACGTTATATGTCGCAATTTTTAATTATTTTTTTATTGTTTTATATTTTTTACAAAAAGCGACGAACAGTGACGCTTTTGTTAAAAATAAATCAATATTAAATTTATTAAAATGACATTGTCCGTCGATATTTGATATTTTTAATTTAATACTAAATAAATAATTTTTATATTAAAAAAAATAAATGTATTCAATTAAATATTGAATACATTGACATCATACGATCGATTGGTAACGATAATCATATATTGTTGAAGTAATATAAGCTAAATTAAATGACAATTCATCAGAGTATATATGAAATACGTTGTATTACGAGGTAATATACTCGTGCATGTGATATATATAGAACATATTTCGAAGTTGATGGTCAATCAAATACATATACATATATATATACACACATACACACATATATATACATATAAATATATACATATATATATATATATACGTATCTCTCGTGTAGTGATGTACATAGTAGTCAAAACCTAGCTAACTGAATATATCTATCCAAATATTTTGAATAGTATGTTAACATCATATGATCAATGTAACAATATACTATTGAAGTTATAATAATGAAGCTAATTAACCAATAATTCATCATATTAATACGTTGTATTATGATATATATATATATATTTAATACCGCATTCAAAAATTAATTAATCAAAAATTATTTGTAGAATACGAAATGCATTGACATTATTATGCGATTGAAATTATTAATTTTATTTACATAATTTATTTATAATTAATTTAAAAATAATAATTTTATTTATTTTTTAATAATAGTTTTATATTGTTACTATACTTATTAAATATAAACTTTATTCACTTCAATTTTCCTACTTTATTTAAATTCTAGACATGTTATACTCAAGTGTCAATTGAGTTTAATTGGATTCAATCAAAATCCCCAATTCAATCTTTTTCAACCTATGTTTAGTTGTTGTATTCATTTTCTCAAAATCTCATAGAGAAAACAATCAAAAGATGTCACCTTGATTAATTTTTCTTATCATTACTATTATTACATTTATGCCCAGCTTATTTCAAATTTATTATCGGTAATTTTTATGTAATTTTAGGTTGTCTTCTACTCTTTTTGTTGACACCCAATTTTGACCTCCCGATGCTCTCTTAGGTTGTTATTTTACCAAATTATTTAATTTCAAATATTAATATATATATATATATATATATATGTCTTACAAATAGATATTGACGTGTCACATCCATGATTTTCAAAATATACATATTATTTTATTACTTTTAATATATTTTTTTTTGATAATTTATTAATATTTTTTACATAATCTTGTTAATATTTATCAAATCATTTTTATGAATATGCACACTTGCAATTTACAAATACATTGTCTACTACTACTATTATCAAATAGTAGTAGTAGTAGTAGACAAATAGTAGTGGCAGACAAATACATTATCTACTACTACTATTTATCAAATACATTGTCTATTACTACTACTACTACTACTACTATTATTATTATTATTATTTCAATAACAGTCAATTGCATTTAATTTTCCTTTTTGTTTAATTATTAGTTAATTTTATTCTCAATTAATGTTAATTGTAGCCAAATTGATGACATTTTTTAATCTCAAATTAAAAGTCAATTTTTGAGCTTTTTTTAATACTTTTAATATCAGTCGTTGATCAAAACGGATCCAACGACTGAGATCAATCTTTTTTCCCTTTTCTTTTTAACTAAAAAAATAAACCCTAATTCTATTCTCTCAAAAAAACACCTGCCCCTGTCTCTCTACATCCCCGTTCTCTCTCTACCTTCTTCATTATCTCCTTTTCTCTCTATCAAACTCCGGTCAACCAAGACTGGTGACAGTCTATCAATGCCGGTGAAACCCCAAAACCAGCGCTGCTTCCCTTGGAAAAATCATCCAACGCATTGGCTAGCCACCAACCGCTGCCATGAATAGCCAAGTCGTCGCCAACAACCATTTTCACCGGAGACCCTCTATCTTCGTTCCCTTTTTCCTTTTCTCCACGTCGGGTTGATTGCCGATGAAAACAGCCACTGCAACAACAACAATCACGGCCAGCCACCACTGGCCACCAAATTGCCTCCCGCACCTCCGTTAGTATTTGATTGATGGGTGCTAGCTTGTGGCTGCTGATAGTGAATGACTTCTATAGGCCTTTGTTCTTGTCCTTGTGCCACTGAAAACCAGTAATCCACAGTCTCCACCCTCGTTTTCATTTGTTTTTGAGCGTTCAAATCTTGTGTAGCCTGTGAATCAATATCTTTCAAATAAGAATAGTGAAGAAAAAATATGATCCAGAATTTCCATTTTCTAACTGACAATACAAGAACGAGTAATTTGGATCTCCAAATCACATACCTTATCGACAGATGAATTCATATTAAAGCTCTTCCAAAATTCTTGTTCAGGAATAACAATAGTAACTAATTTTCTTTTGGACAGATTTGGAATGTTTTCTTGTGACTCATATTCGTTTAATGTTGTGTTACACTATTGTTCGTAAATTCCATTAATTTTTGTCTGAATTTAATTCTCCATATCTAAGTACTACTACTATTCAATTATCAAATTCTTGAGTGAAGCTATTTTATGATTGTCACTGTTGGTACTGGGATTTTACTTATTTGGATGGAATTACAACTTTGCTTCTCCTCTTGCTCACCTTAATTTGGAATAGTCAGTGTGCTAAATATGATAGCCTGAGATTTTTTAATAGACCATAAATCATGTGACAGCTTAGTATTTATTTTTGGTATGATTTGGACTAATTGCTCAATTTGTGCGGCTATATTTTGAACTAATTTGGCATGATTGGAACTGTTTGCTTGATTGTTGTGAAATTTTGGTAAAGAAAGTTTTTTCTATTCTTATAATATAAGTTTAGGTAGTTGAAATGTGAACTTGTGTTTTGAATTTACTAAATTGGTCACTTGAGTAGTTAATTAGTGACTCAAAAATGTTTAAGTTTATGTTTTTGAAATGTGAACTTGTCAATTGAATTTACTAAAGTGTGGTCACTTGAGTAGTGAATAAGTGACTTGAAAATGTTTAAGTTTAGATACTTAAAATGTGAACTTGTCAATTGAATTTACTAAATTTTGTTACTTGAGTAGTGAACTAGTGACTCAAAAATATTTAAGTTTAGGTATTTTAAATGTGAACTTGTGTTTTGAATTAACTAAAGTGTGGTTACTTGAGTAGGTAATTAGTGACTCGAAAATGTTTAAGTTTAGGTACTTGAAATGTGAACTTGTCAATTGAATTTACTAAAGTGTGGTCACTTGAGTAGTGAATTAGTAACTAAGAAATATTTTAGTTTAGGTAGTTGAAATGTGAACTTGTCAATTGAATTTACTAAAGTGTGGTCACTTGAATAGTGAATTAGTGACTCGAAAATGTTTTTAGGTACTTGAAATGTGAACTTGTGTTTTGAATTTACTAAAGTGTGGTCAATTGAGTAGTGAATTAGTGACTCAAAAATGTTTAGATTTAGGTATTTGAAAGGTGAACTTGTGTTTTGAATTTAGTAAAGTGTGGTGACTTGAGTAGTGAATTAGTGACTCAAAAATTTTTAAGTTTAGGTACTTGAAATGTGAACTTGTCAATTGAATTTACTAATGTATGGTCACTTGAGTGGGGAATTAGTGACTGGAAATGTTTAAGTTTAGGTAGTTGAAAGGTAAACTTATGTTTTAAATTTACTAAAGTGTGGTCACTTGAGTAGTGAATTAGTGACTCAAAATTTTTTAAGTTTAGGTACTTGAAATGTGAACTTGCTAATTGAATTTACTAAAGTGTGGTAACTTGAGTAGTGAATTAGTGACTCAAAAATGTTTAAGTTTAGGTAGTTGAAATTTGAACTTATGTTTTGACTTGAAAATGGTTAAGTGTATTTACTTCAAAATGGTTAAGTATAGTGACTTTAAATATCAATTAGCTAATTGAAAATGATTTGAGTGTAGTGACTTAAAATGTGTACTAGTGAATAAGTTATTTGAAAATTATTAAGTGTAGTGACTTGAAAATGATTAAGTCCAGTTATTTGAAATTGCGAACTTGTGACTTGAAAACGGTTAAGTGTAGTTACTAGAAATTGTGAACTAGTGACTTAAAAATAGTTTAAGTATAGTCACTTGAAATGTGAATTAGTTAATTGAAAGTGGTTAAGTATAGTGACTTGAAATGAATGATTAAGTATAGTTATTTGAAATGGGAAGTAGTTACGTCAAAAATGGTTAAGAATAGTTATTTGAAAGTGAAGTAGTTACTTGAAAATAGTTTAAGTATAGTGACTTGAAATGTGAATCAATTATTTGAAAATGGTTAAGCGTAGTGACTTGCAATACGAATTAGATATTTGAAAATGGTTAAGTGTAGTGACTTGAAAGGTCTACTAGTTATTTGAAAATAGTTAAATGTAGTGACTTGAAATGTGTACTAGTGACTTGAAAATGGTTAAGTGTAGTTACTTGAAAATGGTCAAGTATAGTGACTTGAAATGTCAATTAGCTATTTGAAAATGGTTTGAGTATAGTGACTTGAAATGTGTACTATTGAATAAGTTATTTGAAAATTATTAAGTCTAGTGACTTGAAAATGATTAAGTGTAGTTACTTGAAATAGCGAACTTGTGATTTAAAAACGATTAAGTGTAGTTACTTGAAATTATGAACTTGTGATTTGAAAATGGTTAAGTGTAGTCACTTGAAATGTGTACTAATAACTTTAAAATAATAAAGTATAGTCACTTGAAATGATTAAGTATATTGACTTGAAATGTGAATTAGTTAATTGAAAATAGTTTAGGGTAGTGATTTGGAATGTGTACTAATGACTTGAAAATGCTACAAGTGTAGTGACTTGCAATTTGAATTAGTTATTTAAAAATGGTTAAGTATAGTTACTTGAAATGTGAATTAGTTACTTGAAAATGATTAAGTATAGGAAAATAAAATGTCAATTAGATATTTGAAAATGGTTTGAATGTAGTGACTTGAAATGTTTACTAGTAACTTAAAAATAGTTAAGTGTAGTCACATGAACTATGAACTAATGACTTAATTTTTATATGTTTTTATTTAAACTTGCATTCAGATGACACCTGATGGTGAAGGTGATCGGCCTCGTCCTGGTAAGAGTTTGAAATCAACTGCTAGAAGAAATCTAGGACGCCTATAGACTTTAATGAAAAAACTTTAGGATTATTTAAGTGTTTTGATTGTTGTTGAATTAATTATTAAGTGTTTTGAATTTTGAATTTGATTATTTAAGTGTTGTTGATTTGAATTGCTTAAATATTTTGACAATTTAGTGCGTTGAATGGTTATTTTAAAAATATGTGTTGTATGAGGCTGTATATATTGAATTGTATTTTTATTTGGCATGTGAGATGTAGAAAATGTAGATTTCTGCATAACAAAAATGCAGAAAAGCGACGGACAGGGTTCCTTTTGTCCGTCGCTTTTTTGAAATACATTTTCAGAAATGTGACGCTTTGTGTCTCTTTCTAAATCAGTATTTTTTTAAAAGAAAAACGACGATGGCCGTCGCTTTTTTATTCATTATGAAGAACAAAAAGTGATGACCAATGTCATTTTTTATTCATTATGAAGAACAGAAAGCGACGATCAACATTGCTTTTATTCATTATGAAGAACAAAAGTCGACAACCAACGTTGCTTTTTCTAAAATAAAAAATTTTATTTTTCTCAAATTACGACAGATAGTGTCAGTTTTTCTAGAAAAAAATTAATTTGTTTTCAATAAAATGATGATGTCCGTCATTTTTTTTTCATCATGTGTTCTTCACATGAAGAACAAAACACACAGCGTCGCTTTTTCAAAAAATAGCTAAAAATAAAATTTCCCAAAAAGCAATGTTGTTCGTCGTAATAAAAGCGATGCAAGCCATCATTTTCAAAAAACAACGCCCCTTTTTGAGATGGAAAAAAGTAACGGATTGCCTATAAAAGCGACGCTGGTCGTCGCCTTTTGGCATGTTTTTAGTAGTGGAAGTGGCCTACTTAGGTCTCAGTTTGAGGGTAATTGGTAGCTTAGCTTATGATATTTTGTGGTGGTCTTGAAGGATTGAACGTCGGGTGTAAAGTTTTGGGGGTAATAGGGGTGAAAGTGTTTTGGTCATGCTAACCAAAGGAAACATGATGTCGAGGAGTAGAAGCATGAGATTTCCTTCGACTCTCCATACAATCCAACCTCTCAATCATAGTAGATATGTATCCTTTGATTTAGGACATGCCTTCTTTGATTAAGGACATATTTGTGTTCATCTTTTCATGCGTTGGTTGATAGTTTCAATCCCGTCCAAGATATAAGAGCATTGTTATCCATTGTAGCGAAGAAGTTACCTACAAAAAACAACAAGTTTGTTGTACGAATTGGGTGATGTGGCAGTCCTTAATTGGTTGCGGATTTTGTGTTGCACGAAAATAGTGATGTGTCAGCCTTGGATTAGTTGTGGACTTTGAAAAATTATTGTTTTTCCCAACTTTGAATTTTGTCCAATTTTCAACTTGTGGAAGAGTAAGACCGGTCTTAGAGGGGAAAGACACAAGTTTGGAGCCTTTTCCACATTCAAAATAGGTTGACTTTCTTTGCACCTTTTGGGCAAAACACCTTTTTGAAGGGTGGTTGGTGCTTTTCTCTTTTGAATAGTCTGAAAAGTCCCCTTACTCCTTTTTGGTAACTAGTCTTTTTGAAAGGTCTTTTGTCCCTTACTACTTTGGTATAGTTTTGGAACTTGTTTCAACACAAACAGGAAAGACTACACTCTTCCACTTGGTCTTAAGATCAAACACTACTATTGAAGGTTCTTCTTGTCATAAGACATGAAGGTTGGTAAAGAACACTAAGAACCTTCAACAAGGTTTGAAGACTAAAGGCTCAAGTTGAATCTCCAAATAACAACAACACCCTTTTCAAGAACCAATCCATAACAACAAAACCAACACCACATCTTCAAGCTTCGGATTCTCAATAACAACACACCAACAACGTTAAACTTGAATCCACTACAACAATACCAACAACACTTCGGCCCAACCATTTGAATCCACACAAACATAACACAACAAGATGCTCAACCTGGATATTGATTCTATTAGTATTAGTGAAGAAGAAACTAACACTAAACATAATAAAGTACACAAATTGACTTCTAGATCTAGACTCAAAGTTTAATAACCTAAAAAATTAATAAAATATGTGAAATTTGTGATTTTGTGTGATTTGACTATTTTACCCCTCTCCGTAGTTACATTATAATATTTTTGGGGTGTGGGAGTATTGACATAATTTTTGATGCACTTTGGTATCATTTATGCAATATTGTGGTTTCTGATGGTTTCGAGAGCCTTATTTTGGACATATATGGATATCTTTTGATCCGTGCGATGGATGACCAAACGGACAGCACCAGCAGCTTCAAAATATCAATTTTAGGCTAGGTACACCTTTGTTTCGTGTCCCGGTGCACTCGACCTATTGATTGGAAGTTGGAAAATTAGAAATATGGGTGTGGGACCCACATTTGATCAAAATGATCTCGGATGGAAAATTCAAATTCGCCAGTAGATCCAGAATATCAATTTTAGGGTTTTAGCATATTTGGTATAATTTTAAGGCTTTTAAATCTCATTTCGACTCTCGATTTGAAAAATTATAATTTCGGGTTTCAGGGGTCAACTTTGTGAAAATGATATTTTTTTTTAAAAATCTGATATCGTCATCGCGTCTAAAACAACGAATTTAGTGTGGTTGTATAGTTCATTTATATGTATCGAACTCCGAATGAATTTCGGGTACCCTGTCGAAGTCCGGAGTGGACTTTAACAAAGAAAAAACTGCAGCTTTTTAGTTAATTTTATTGCAGATTTTCTGCACTTATAAATAGTTTTTGAGTCATTTTGCTCATTTTTAATCTTGCCTCTTGAGAGTTTAAATCCTAAATAATTTGGAGCTTAAAAGTGAAGCTTGTGTGAGCTTCGGAAGATATATTAACATCTATTTCTTGGTATTCACCCCTTTTCTTAATAATTTCTTGATAAATTCCTCAAAATTTCAAAAATCTCAGGGCATGATTTTAAATCAAAATTTCACTCTTTTCACTTGAATAATATTTTTATCTCGTAATTACTAGTTTTTCATCAATTTAACCTTTAAAACAACTCCGATTCTTGATTTTAACTCGGATTTCAAAGATTTTATCCGGTAAAGTTCAAAAATGATTTTTCTTCGATTTGAACCCCATTTTTTACTTGATTTAACTTGAGTTTTCAGATGTAGGTTCCTAAAAATATGGATAACATATTTTTGAAGTAAAGTTCTAATTTTGCCCTTCTTTTTGAAAAATCTATTTTGGGGGTCCGTTTTGACCCTAAATCAAAAGTAGTCAATATGGGTGTCGTTGATTTTGTTTTGATGCATAGATTTTATATTTGATATTTTTAGTAGATTTTGAAATTTTTCGTGAAAAGTAAGGTTGCGACTTCAAGTGTAGCGAACCAGTTTCAGCTTTCGATATAGGTTATGGCTTAACTCTTTCAGACTGAGCAGGAAAGTAAATGATGGTGCTAAATGCATGTTAAGGGTGGGAACTAATCATGAAAATGTCTATCTATGTGTTGTGCCCATGTGGGGGCTTATATGTGATGTAATTATTGAAATTGAGATATTATGTGATATGTGTGACAGTGTGGGGTCCTATGTGATATTGATAGCCTTGAATACATATGAATAATTGTGTTATGTTGTTAAAATGCTAATGTGGTACCATTTTTGTATTATGATTATATTCATATTTTATTGGCAAATGAGACATGTGAAAATTCATGGATGATACAAAAATAATGAGCGAATATTGACGCATGTGGTTGTGGAAATGTAGCATTATTGTTGGTTGTGGAAATATATCATGTGGTTGTTTGTGAAAATATTCATTGTGATTGGTTGTGAGCATTACGTCCTCATATCATACTCATTCATGAAACATTGGTACCACTGTGGCAATATCTGATAAACACTGGCAACATTTTTTTAAAACCCTTCTTGAGGGATGTGCCGAGGAGGAGATATTATAAGACCTTATAAAACCCTTTCTGAGAGATGTGTCAGAAAGGAGATATGATATATATAGATTGTATACGGGTTGACAAACCCCCCATGGGTCCTACATCGGGAAGCTTCTGCTCCGTAGGTGTATATGGGGATTGTACGACGATCCCAGAGGTTGCGCGATGACCTCGTGTATCATCATCATCATCACAATCACATACATTGCACTTACTTTATTGTGTTTATGTTTTGTTGTATTACCTTATTGACTTGTCATCTATGTATTTTTCTTTTCTTCCTTTAATTGTATTTGACGATCTTGTATCTACATGTTCTCTATTGTTCTATTTATATGTGAAATAATGTATACTTGTGTTCTATATCTTGGTGTATCATTGTAATATATGTGAGATATATTAGAACTATTAGTGCAAGTGGTGTGGGCTACCGTTGTGGGATATTTTATGATTGCAGGTGACGTGCCCTTAGTGTATATTTTGTATGCTTTATTTACTACTTTGGTTGGTCGGCCTATGATACCTACTGAGTACAAGTGGACCGTACTCATGCCTACTGCGCCCTTTCGGTGCAAGTCCTAGGTCGAGTGTGCCTCAAATTTCTTGACTCGAGCGATCGTTGGAGCTTCCAAGGTAGCGGTTGGATATTCATGCATCCGAAGTTCACCTCTATCTTTCTAAAGTAGTTATGTCTTTATTAGTATTTGAAGACAGATATTATTTCTTTAGTGGTTATTTTTCCGACGTATTTGACTCTTGGATTATATTAGTAGTTCTTACACTATTAACACTTGGTTTGGGCATGATTGGTATTTTGGACAAGTTCTTTCCGCATTGATATAATTACTTATTATGGTTCGGCTTCATTCTAGAAGTCTTACCTTGGGATATTTTTTTTGTCTTTTCCTCTTTTCTCATCATTTTGGGTGATAGGCTTACTTGTCAAGGTATGCCACAAAAAGTTCCATCATGACCCTCATTTTGTCTTACTTGTCAAGGAATGCGCGACAAGTGTCATCATGACCCTTATTTTTGGGTTGTGATACAAAGATAAGTCTCAGCCAAGACAACAACAAGAACACAACTCTCGACCAAGAACACTAATTCTTTTTTTTTTTATTTCTCAAGTGAGCTAGCCCAAGATTGATTTTGTTGGAACAAAATCAACCACAATCTCTGATACCAAATGATAACAGAATCAATCTATGATATGAAAACAAGACACAAAACACAAGAGAAACCGAGGGCACCACAATATCACAATCTCGGCAGTAGCTAAAACACAAGGAAACGTGAACATAAAGGGGAGGAACAACACAACAAGATGACAAGAACAAAAATATATGATAACAAGAACTAACGATTTCTACTAAAAACAATAAAAAACACTACAAAAAGCTACAAGAAGATAAAGATAGGCAGTGAAACATAAACTCTTACAAGATCTAAAAACCTAAGTGTAACTCAAACACTAAGACCATTAACTAATATAATAGTCACTCCTACACTCTTACAAATACACAAGAGGGATTCCATCGCTCAAGCACCAACGTTTATAGAAAAGTTTGCGACACTAGTGATTCCACACCAATATCACCCTCATTTCGGTTTCGGATTTTCCAATCTCTACAGTTAAGGTGTTACACTCTCCAAGAGGGAAGAGAGGATGTTTCAAGTTTGTCTTTCTACAGCATTCAACAACTAAGCTAAAATTACTTAAAATTAGTCTATTTATAGACTTATTACAAAACAAAATGAAAGGTCTAAAAAGCCCTTAATAAAGGGAAGTAAATGGGCGACCTTTGAGTGCATGTAGGGGCGGATTTGGAGTATTCCAAATCCCTATTCACACTTCAACTTGTAAACTCACTTGGCTTGATTCAATCAACACTCACGTACATCCATCTTCATGATCGTGCCTTTATTAATATGAAAGAATACACACAAATTTATCATCAATAAATAGAAGGTTAGATTGCATGAAAGGTCAAAAGAACACCAACTATTACTTTCCAAAGGAACAAGTGGGCTGCCAAGGCACACACTAAAGTGAAGGCCTCACCTCATGTGATATACAAGGTAAAAATACCATCTCCTACACTCCTACAAACGTAGAATATAGTTGGTGGTTTGCTTAGAGGAGAATTGCATGAGTCTTTCCTTTGTGATACTCTTTGTATTGCTAGGTTTCATGAAGACCAAAATCTTGTTGTAGGTACTCAAGCACTAGCTGATCCTATAGGTGAGAAAATTAATTCTTCTCGTAAGAATGATTTGTGTCCACCTAGTGCTAGCACTTATAACTTGAATAAGGCCCTATTGCCAAGTGCTAAAAGTATTCACACACTAGTTGACCCTTTTGAAAACAAAGGTGAGTCTACGTTTGTATGTGAGTTACCAATAACTAGTGAGGATGTGTATGATGATAAACTTATTCATAAACATAATCCACTACTTGAGTATGTGTATGGTGTGTTTCTTGAGCCTCAAGTTAGTGATGATGTTGATATAGTTGATCATGACATTGGTGATGATTCTTTAAGCATGTTGTGTGATGAAGCCTTGTTTTTGCTCATAAGAATCATAAGAATGGCCAATCAAGTAAAGGTGACGTTGATATTCTTGAATATTTAGGAAACCTGAATTGTGTTTGTTCTTGTGAAGGTGGTTTTGATTGTGATCCCTTTGCTGCCCATGGTGGTTTGTATCTATGTGCGGATTGCTCTTTTGAAAGAGAAGGTGAAATTTGCTTACAGATTTCATCTACTTATTCTTTGTGTGTACCCTATGATGAGCATATTAATGGTGACGAATTTGAAACTAGAGATATATACATAAGGACACCATAGTTGGAGTTGACTTGTGTGACACCTTTCTCTACCCTCTTCTTATTCATGATATTACTAATGGTAGTATAGAGGGTGTGCCTAATTTTGGGGATGGAACCATAAGGGAAATTGGGTATAGCCGAGACCTAGGTCCTTAGCTACTTTACCAATTTGACCCCAGTGACCTCTTGGGATATGGAGATTGTTGTACATCCGACTTGATGCTTTGTCAAGACGACAAGCAAGATTTGATTGTGAGTTTTTGTATCCTCCCTTATGATGGAAACTTATTCTTGTGGATTTACAACCCACTTGATAGACCCAAGTTATGCATGGGGGGGATTTTCAACAAGGTTAAGTGTTCTCTTGGAGTGTATCCTAGCCACTTTATTTTTGACATTTGCACTAATATTTTCATGTTTAAAACAAAGGATTTATGGTTGCATTTAAAGTGTGTACCTCCTATCCATAATGATGTTATTTATTGCACTAACCTTAACCCTCATGCCATGAGGATTTTCTGCTTGTTGTTCTTTCTTTAGTTTTGAAAGGTATGGATTCAAGGTCGAATCCTTTTCAAGAAGGAAAGGATGATACGAGCCAAACAACCATTATAGCTTTTGATGAAATCATTAGAGGCCAATACTTAAGGATTCAAGCTTTGGTTACCTCGAGGACACAAGAGCATGCATAGAGAACCCATTTAGACACTCAAGAGAGCAATTCCGTGTGTGGAGGGTTACTTGGAGGTGTATAATGATGAATACCCAAAAGCACAAATGTTGAAGTGTTTTGAAGAGATTTAAACACTCCAAGGCAGCCCTATTTTGACACACCAAGACCACCCTTTTGTTTCCTTTTAATTAAGAGTGTTTTGGACATTTTCCTTATGTAATAGTTTAGCCTATAAATAGATAACTTAGGTCATTTTTTATTCCTTATTTTTTTGAAGATGGATGATTGAAAGAACTTATTTTTTTAGAGAGAGTGTGAAAACCGTAACTAGGGTAGCACAAAGTGTGGAATCACTAGTGTTGTATTTTGGCTAGAAACGTTGGTGCTTGAGTGGTGGATTCCCTCTTGTGTCTATATAAGAGTGTGGTGTTACTATTATAAGTCTTAGGGGTTCTAGGATTTGATACATCGTTTAGTTCCTACTTTTTGTAATAGTGTATGTCTCACTACCTATCCTTTTATATTCATGTAATCGTTTAAGTATTTTTTTCTTATTCTAGTGAAATCATTGGTTTTGGTTTCCTTTATGTTGTTGTTAGCTCTTGTTGTTGTTCTTATGTTTGTGGGGTTCCCGTATCAATTCTAATATTTAACTTTAATTAAAAAAAAAACAATTTATGTAACTTTAAGTATTATAAGATTGAATTGAGACTTAGTTTTTGTGTGTAATAGTTAGTCAATCCTAATGTTTGACTTTAATGAAAAATTAAATTGATTCAATTTATGTAACTCTAAGTATTATGAAATTGAATTGAAACTAGATTTATGGATGTAACAATTAGTCAATTCTAATGTTTGATTTTAATCAAAAAATTAAATTGATTCAGTGTATGCAACTCTAAGTATTATAAATTTGAATTGAAACTTAATTTGTGGATGTAACAATTAGTTAATCCTAAAATGCTTGACTTCAATTGAAAAGTTAAATGTCTTGATTTATATAATCCTAAGTGTTATAAGATTAGATTGAAACTCAATTTGTGCAAGTAGCAATTTATCAATACAAATGTGTTGACGTTAATTGAAAAATTATTGTTTCAATTATATAATTCTAAGTATTATAAGATTAAATTGTGACATGATTTGTTAATGTACAAATTAATCAATTTTAATTTTAACTTTAATTAAAAATTAAATTGCTTCAATTTATATATAATTCTAGGCATTATAAGATTGAATTGTGTCTTGATTTGTGGATGTGATAATTTTTCAATTCTAATTTTGAGCTTTAATTAAAAATATTAAATTATTTCAATATATGCAACTCTAAGTGTTATAAGATTGAATTGAGACTCAAATTGTAAGTGTAACAATTACACAATCTTAATATTTGACTTTAATATAAAATTAAATTATTTCCATTTATGTAATTCTAATATTATAACATTGAATTGATAGAGTTAAACAATCAGTCAATATAAATGTTTAACTTTAATCAAAAAATTAAATTGCTTCGTTTTATATAAATTTAAGTATTATACTATTAAATTGAGACTCATTTGGGGCACGTAATAGCTAGTCAATTCTCATGTTTGAGTTTAATTAAAATATTAAAATTTTCAAATCTATGTAACTTAAAGTATTATAAATTGAATTGACACTCAATTTGTGGATGTAAATACAAGTCATCACAAATATTTGACTTCAATTGAAAAATATTGTTTCAATTTATATAACACTAAGTATCATAAAACTAAGTTGACTTACTTTGTGGGCGTACAATTAGTCAGTCATAATGTTTGACTTTAATTGAAAAATTGAATTACTTCAATTTACATAACTCTAAGTGTTGTAATATTGAATCATGAATCATTTTTTGTATTAAAAAAATAATCAGTAAACGTGTTTATCTCGAATTGAAAAGTTGGATTGATTCAATTAGTTTAACTACAAGTATTATAAGATTGAACTGAGAATCAAATTTTGAAAGTAACAGTTAGTCAATCCTAATGATTGTCTTTAAGGACCTGTTTGGAAAGCCACCCTGAGAATTGAATTTGGTGTAATCAGGTATAATTACACAGCTCGACATGTTTGATTGACCATGTAATTAATTGGTCAGCAGGTAATTATGTGTAATTGGCTGGGGGTAATTACACTCTCCAATCCACATTGGGTAGCTATGAATTGCTGGTAATTACATGGTGTAATTACAAGTTGGTTACATTTTTCTTCCTTTTATTTCTATTTTTTTTCATTTTAATTTATTTTTTATTTCAACTTATTTTAAATTCTTTTTATTTTATTATTCTAATATTTTTAAAATACATACTTTTTATTTCATATTATTTATATTCTTTTTTATTTTTATTATTCTAATTTTTTAAAATATATATTTTTTATTTTACATATTTACATTTCATTTTCCTCCCCAGACCTCACTATGTGGGAATACAGTGGGTTTGTTGTTGTTGTTGTATATTTTATTTCCTAACATTTACTTCTTGTGATTTCATTCAATTGTTCATATTATGTATTTTTATTTAATTTTTTATTTAATAATTTTGTTAGTATCTTAGAGTAGAATTTATTGTTGAATAAAGTTATAGATTTATCTTTTTTCTTTTCTTTTGAATCATATTTTGTGCGGTATGTTTAAAATTTGACATAAGACTATTATGTTATCTTTTTGGGATAATAGTCCGAAAAATACCTGTACTTTGTCTAAATTTGAAGTTACGCATACTGAACTTTGCGGGGGTAACCACCCTAGACTTTTTTTCAGTATTTAAATGGTATATATCTACCCACTTGAACCACTTATTCAGTCACCCAAAGGGCAGTGATTCATACGTGACCTTTCAATAAATCGTTATTCCTCTTAATTATGTTTTAACTTTTAATTATATAATCTTGAGATATTATCATGGTGGGGTTTTGAATAGTAAAAGCCGAAATTAAGAGGAATAATTATTTATTGAAAGGTCGTGTGTGAATCACCGACCTTTAGGTGACTGAATAAGTGATTCAAGTGGGCAGATATATGCCATTTAAATATGGAAAAAAAATTTAGGGGGTTATAGGACCTCCGCAAAGTTGAATATGCGCAACTGCAAATTTAGGCAAAGTACAGGTATTTTTCGCACATTTTTTCCTATCTTTTTTGTTTTGGATTTTGAACTAATGTTATATTTTCAATTTCAGTTTATTTGTTTACTAGTATTGACTTGATATTTCACATTACAAGTCATTAATCTTTTAGTTAGAATTGATAGATTATCTTTTAGTCAAATATTTTAATAATTTTATGATATTATATTTATAATGTTACTTTATTTGTCTACCAAGCATTTCACGATGTCCTTAAAAATCACGTACTTTTAGTTTTTATGATTAAGTTAATTAAATTATACTTATTTGAAAAATATAAATCAGTTATTTTCTTATAATATTGGTTAAGAATATATGTTTTTTAATTTATTTATATAAATTTTTAGTTTTTGATAATTAACTTTTATTTTAAAATTTTAATTTAACATGTCGTTACACTTGTACAACCAAACAATACACTTGTAGTTACACTGTACATAGATTGTGACAAACAAACATGTAATCGTAACTACTAGGCTGTGTAATTACTATCCTAGTAATACCACACCAATCACGATTACCAGGTGACTTTTCAAATAGACTCTAATTGAAAATTTGAATTTCTTCAATTGATGTAACTTTCAGTAATATAAGATTGAACGTTAAACTCAATTTATGCATTTTAATTGGCCAATTCAAATGCTTGACTTCAATTAAGAAATTAAATTATTTCAATTTATATAACTCTATAAAATTGAATTGAGATTCAGCTTATGCATGCAATAATTAGTCAACAAAAAAATTTGACTACGATTGAAAATTTGAACTACTTCAATTTAAATAAATTTGAATATTATAACATCAAATTAAAACTAAACTTGTGCATATATTAATTAGTCGGCACAAATGCTTGACTTAAATTGAAAAATAAAATTAATTAAATTTATATGACTCTTAATATGATAAGATTGATTTTAACATGAAAAATTATTTTTTTAAGTTTAGAAGATAAAGTTTTTTATTCCTATAAAAAATAATTTCATAATTTAAATGATTTTGTCTGTGATTTGAGAGTGCGATTGGGGAGGGGGGAAGCGGGTGAAATTTTTTGATTAAAATATGAAAGAGTATATTGAGTAGACAAAAGTAGGAAACTAACTTGTAGTAAAGAATCAAAATAAATAAAAAGAGATGAAAAAATAAAGAAACATCGAAAAAGGCAAATACATTTTCCAATGCAACATGCATAAAAAAGATTTTTTATTCTTCGCTAATAACAAGAAAGGTAGAGAGAGAATATTATAAAAAGCTTTTGCTTATTTGAAAAAAGAGGTAGAAAAGTCACTTAACTCTAGAGAAACATTAAGAAAGGATTAAAAAATAACCAAAATTTCACTCTTTGGACATTATGAACATGATTTGTTTGGACATTTAACAGTCCCTTATAACAAAAAGGAAAAAGATGTAATTTACCTTTCTACTTTAAAAAAAATTGGCTAAATATACCCTTCATCGTACTTTGGAGCTAAATTTACCCTTTTTGTCATACTTTGGGGCCAAATTTACTCTTTTACTTTGAAAAATTGGCAAAATATATCCTTCATCATACTTTGGGATCAAATTCACCTTTGATGTCATACTTTTGGGTCAAATTTATCCTCGTTATTAAGAAAATTTTCTTATGTACCCTTTCATAATAGAAAAACTCAAATCTATGCCCCATTTTTTAAAAAACATAATAAATTTTAATCTAACTCGTACATTCCAACTCGAGCCACAAAAAAGACACAAATAGATATGCCCCTTTGAGTTCTGTTGGTTAAATTTTTTCAGAGAGATTAAGTCACTGGATATTTATTAGTGTATAACTCATGAAAAATTGATCTGCATTAGTACAAACACAAAGAAATATATTCCTCTCTCAGTTCATAATATGCATCAATGTAGAGCTCATGAAAAATGACCCTTGACGGTAAAATGCAATAGATTAGACCCATTGAATATTTCTTTAGATAATTGAGTTAAGGTGTCTCCCTATGTGTCAATCGTAACGTCTCTTCATTCATATATCTTTATTTGCAATTTCAATCCATACAAATTTTTTATCATGTTATTTGCTCAGAAAATTTATCCACTGGTTCTAGAATTTAGATGCACATCGAATTGCATACCAAATTTTGAAATTTGAATATAATCGAACAAGAGCAAAGTTTGTAATAGATATTTTATCTAGTTCCATGATTCTCCATTATATCATTCTAGTTTACGTTTTGTTCATTTGTAAATAACCTACCAGCGTTGTATGTTGAAAGAAAAATATTTTTGTTCGTTGAAAAAATTCTATCAACAGAAAAGAGGGGTATATTTGTTTGTGTACTTTTTGTGGGTCGGATCGGGAAAATTAGATTAGAGTGTGATTTATTTTTTAGAATTGAGCAATTTAACATTGATTTGGATTTTTCTGTTAAAGGAAGAGTACAAGTGAAAAGTTTATTAACAATGAGGGAGAATATGGCCTAAAGTATGAAATCAAAGATAAACCCAAAGTATGACGAAGGGAGTATTTAGCTAATTTTTCAAAGTAGAGGGATAAATTTAGCCCCAAAGTATGACAATGTAAATTTTATCTCAAAGTAGATGTTATAAATGTATTATCATATATAGTGAATGCCTATAAATAAAGGGGTTTTCCTCTATTGTAATAAAATCTCTCAAGAATTTCTCAAGAGAAATAAAAATTATTCTCTCTTCTCTCACCATTCTTCTTGTTCTTATTTTATATTTCATAACACGTTATTAATACGAAACTCTAAACAATTGAGGTAGTAAAATATTATTGGTAGAATCAAGTGTTAATAATGTCGCAGCTTTATGCTTGAGGTAAGTAATATGATGAAATTCACTTTTATTGAGTATTAAAGTTTTTAAAACTTCACGTTGCCATATTCAAAATCAAATACCATTTTCATGTATGCCAGGTAAGTTTTTATCTTATTTGTTTATATATTTTGGATCTCTCAATTTCAATCACTTGACATTAAATATGAGCAGATCAATATATATACATGGCTATCACAAGGTTTCTACTAGAAATACAAATTGTTGGATCCGCTTGATGTGAGAAACCTAATTAAATGGTTCACCTGATCAACTAGTATATATAAATAAATTTAGTATTATGGATTTGGTGATAATCCATTCTGGCGTGTTATTGGATTTAAATTACATTGATTTATGCCAAAGACGTCTTTATATGGATAAGACGTTGAGTTTAAATATCAATGCACTATATTGATGATATAATGATGGATAAGGTAAAATAATATGTATTTCATGAAAAATTATGAAACACGTCCTATTGAATATGCTCCATTCCTAAAGTAAATGTGGTAGCAATGCATAATCTGAAAGAAGACAAGTGATTAGATGTGTGAATTCAAGCGTGAAGGGACAATATTATAATATTTATCAAAAGTGATAATATTTCACACGCTTATTATGATTATAAGATATACAACAACAACAACATACCCAGTGTATTACCACCTAGTTGAGTCTGGGAAGGGTAGAGTATACGCAAACCATACCACTACCTCAAGAGAAGTAGAGAGGTTGTTTCCATAGACCCCCGGCTTAGGACCAATAACAGTATAACCAATACAAAAAGTAAGCACAATAAACTAGTATGGTACACAAAACAAACTAACCGTATAACAAATACAAAAGATAACTGCATAATAAACTAGTACAGGATGCAAAAAAGCCAACATCACTAGCCCCAAAACCTACAGCCACAATACTACGAACCAGAAACTCCTGGCCTAAAGGAGCACTCCCCTATTACTACCGCCACACTCCCACCCCTTAACCCTCTACCCTAATCTGCGTCCTCCATACTTTTCTATCAAGGGCCATGCCTTCTGTAAGCTGTAATTGCTCCATAGCATGCTTAATCACCTCCCTACAACATTTCTTCGGTCTACCTCTAGCCCTCCTAAAACCATCCATAGCCAGAGTTTCACACCTTCGCACTGGAGCATCAGGGGCCCTTCTTATCACATGCCTGAACCAACGTGGCCTCACTTCTCGCAACTTATGCTCTAATGAGGCAACTCTCACCTTCTTTAGAATAATCTCATTCCTCACTCTATATTTCCTGGTATGTCCACACATCCATCGCAACATTCTTATCTTTGCTACCTACACCTTTTGGATGTGGGAGTTCTTAACTGGCCAACACTCCGCTCTATACAACATAGCCGTCCGGACTACCACTCTGTAGAACTTACCTTTAAACTTTAGGGGTACCTTCTTATCACAAAGAACTCCCAAAGTGAGCCTCCATTTCAACCACCCTGCCCCAATATGATGTGTGACATCCTTTTCAATCTCACTATTATCCTAAATTATAGATCCCAGATACTTGAAACTCTCCCTCTTCTGGATGGCCTGAGAGTCTAGCTTCACAAGCACTCCCTCTTATAAGATATGTTAAAGAAAAATTCTCTACATTATATGTATGCCTTGATTTGCTCCTAAACTATCAACTTCTTAAAAGAGGTTTTAAGCTATCATAATTTGATATGCTTAAGGCAGGATTATATTTCATTCATGGGGAATGAGAATTTCAATTGTTATAAATACAAATCTATACCCTAGGGGTGAATGTGAATATATTTAATAACATTTATAAATTCAAACGCATTCTTAGTTGTAAAGATATCACAGCCCATCTCTAGAAGAGGTAGAATAATTGGAAAATTGAATATCTTCAACTTACTATGGTAAGAAACATGAATCTGAAAAGTTATTCGAGCATGATGAGATTACATATCATAATAAACTAGGAGTTTATTGATATAAAATTCATGTCATAATAAACAATATGTTTACTAAAGTAAAAAGCACATGCCAAGATAGAGTTGGAGTTTACTAGTATAAATAAGTTCATAAGTTGGCATGAATGATTGTGACATTTCCAAAATGTACATATTAAGTGTTGGACATATATTGAAGAACTGAAAGATTCTTCAAGAATTGTTTGTGTTGCTTGTTCTCATGATAAGTTGGTTGGACCAACTAATGTTCGGGTTGAATGTCATGACCTAATTTATTAGGTCATGATGGCGCCTACTATAACCCACCAGTAGGCAAGCCAAACCCATAGTCTGGAACGGCTAGCAACAGACTACCAAATATATAAAGAAAAGAATTGCAGAATAGATGAAATAAAAAAGTAGTTACATAATATAATCCCAACACCTAGGTGTATCAGTACAAAAGCTTCTAGTATAATAAGAGTGCAAAAGTAAAATATCAAAGGGATTACACTGATACAACTTATCTTCGGATACAACATAGAGACTAGTCTAATACATAATTTGGAGATAAGTAATACTCTAAACGTCAGGACGTCACTCTAAGTCTCCGAACCATGACTTCTCCACACGACGCACACATCAACAATGATAATCCATACTATGATATACAAGCTGCATAAGAGTAGTATGAGTACCAAATGAATGGTACTAAGTAGGCAACTGTCACCTGAGCTCCAAAGATAAAGTAGATATATATATAACATATAAACACAATGAAAAATACACCTAAGTGTTCAGCAACCACATAAAATAGCCAATGATATAGTAAGGATAAAAAATCCTATCTATGTCTAAGGGACTAACATAATAAGGCTACGAAAGTATCAAGGATGATCTATCCTATTTCAGTCATACTCAAAAATCTCAACACTATGCCGTATATCCCTACCCAATATATGAATGAAGGGCGAAAGAAGATCATATAGCTATATACAAGGCTAAGGAATGAATATACAATAAGAATAAAGGAAGGGAGGGATATATGATAATACCATAGCTATATATAGTTATATATATATAAGGTCAACCCAAAGTACAACCTTGATTATTATATTTATTTATTTAAGGCCTCATTATAATCCTATCAGGATTTAGTACTAACAACTCTGAGTTTTTAGTCCATTTAGTCTCATCATGAATTTATCATGAATAATAATGAAATCATAAGATAGAAAAGGCTAGAATCATACCTCAAATCTTGATACCGAATTAATAACTAATCTGTCATAAGCTAGACATAACAATGATAATAATAATATTAATGAAAACGTGAGTAACCGGATATTCCAAATAATAAAATACCTAGTCGATCCTATGTGTGCCCCCATCACCCTAGGCTCGGAAGGTTCAATCAGCATACCATAATACAAGGCATAGTCATCACCCATATCTATTCAACAATCATATACTAGCTGGCAGACATAGGCACACACTGGTGATAGGCGTTGCGCATTCAAGAATAAATGTAAGGTACATAATCAATGTCCCAATCTCGTCATCATAACTATTTCTAACATCATAATCAACCTTCGTCCTTGCCGTGTATGTATATATATATATAGTTGTTATACATAGGGCTAGCTGAACTCGAATTGGTAGATATACATATAGACACATCGATATAATCATCCTCTATCCTTGTCGGGTATCAATATCATCATCACAATATCCTTTGGCCTTGTAGGGTATCATCACATCATCATAGCATCATCCGGCCTTATCGAGTATCATCATAACATCCTCCAGCCTTACTGGGTGTCATCATAATATCCAGTCAATATTAATCCAAAATCTTTCTCTATCCTATACTGGAGAGATGTGTATCTAGGTATGATAGGTGCACGGGCTCAAGTCATGACTAAAAGAGTGTAAACCTGTAAGTTTATTGCCTAGATTTAACTTTGGGGCTAATCATTATAAAGGGGTAGAAAGGGTCAGAATCTCTCATGACTATAATAATTAGTAGTGTCAAATCATGGACCGGAATTTGTCTTGATCAAATCTTTAAACATCATTATTAATCTATTTTACATATTAGTTATTCATTAAAATAGACATTTATTATTACAAAAATATATTTTAAGGTAAAAAGTGGGCTTTAACCCTTCGTTAGTGACAATAATAACAAAATTATAATCGAGCTGGAATTGTATCAATTATTGATGTAGTAATCATAAATGTACCGAATATATGAATGCCATCACCAGTATTCATACAATGAAACCATAAGCATTAATATATCAGTAAACTACAATCATATTCTTTGTGAGGATAAACACTTTTCGGATGGTCAACTCATATCATAACATGGCCTTGGGTCCAGTAATGTGTCCAGAATAATCATAACATCATACTATGGCCTTACGCCTACTGTAAAGCCCCGAATATAGTACTCAGAATGACACACGATGCTCATAATCCCAAAGGACCACAAGCTAACCCATGACTGATATCTGTAACTGACCCCTAAATAATAATGGTGATAACGTAAATGCAGAAACATGAACTGAAAGGCCATAAGGTTCAATACTGAGACATAACTTAAAATATGGTATAACAATACCAAAAATAATTAAAATAACTATCTGAACATACTATAGTCTAAAAGCCTTTAAAACTGAACTGTCTAAATAAAGATTTGATGGGACTATCCCCCAACTAACCCCATTTGCTAAAATAAACTAAGTACTAAAAGAATGAAATAATCAAATAATAATATTCTCGAATGATAAGGACTCACTACTGACTCTGACTGTTGAAACTGGAATGCTACTAATACTTTGGAGCACGTGCTTCTGAACCTATGGTATAAAACACTATAGCGCAAATGTGTCAGTACGATTGAATGTACTGATATGCAAGTAATGTAGGTTAAATGCAATGGTTCATATACATGAACAATACTAACTGACTGAATAACATGAACATGAAAATATATGCATGAATACATAAATGTATCTGAGACCATGATAATACTGACTCATGAATTCTGATAACGTGGATTTACTGATATCTTGGTACAAATACTGGGATACTGAAAGACTAAGTCTATTAAGTACTGAGGAACTGATGTCATATTACTGATAAAGGAATGACTGTTTCTGACAGTTCTGATTATGAAGAACTGGTATAATTGATTTTATCTGACAGTCCTGAAATCTGAATAGTGGTAACATGAATTTCGTATAATTAATATACTATTAACTAGGTGACTGTGTCTGATAGTCCTAATTTTGATGGAACTAGCCGAGTTCCGTACTGAGCTAAGTGACTGCATCTAACAGTCTTAAAAGTATAGAACTGAACTAAATTCTATTACTGAGACTGTGTGAGGTAATAATATAACCAACATGCCCTAATACTAAACTAGTAGGGTCCAACCTGTATCCCCAACTGGAAGGGTGTTAGTACCGTGCCACGGTTAAAGATAAGCTGTGAGTAATCCCTCTCTGACAGGAAGCTCTCCTGTAAACTCCTTCTAGTAGGAAAAACTCAAATGAGGTGTATAATCCCTAGAATTGTAGGATACATCTCAACCTATACTGGCTACGTAGTTTTGGAATGCAAGGATTGCTTCTAAGGATCACACCCTCTACTGGATAACAGGTGAGTCCCCATCCTTGGGTTCACTCGGTGCTGAATCCTACTCCCAATTGAAGAGACACTGAACTGATTTAAACTGAACTGAACTGTTACTGATAGTATCTTTTATCTTATTTGAACAGAGTTTACTAAATTCCGTTCACTGATGGAATACTACTGAGATCAGATAACTGACTGAGATTACTGAGTTTTCCTGAGTTATGTAAATGACTAAATTCTAATAATCATGGCTTGAATGGGAGTATCATAAAAACTAACAATGGCTCTAGGTACACAACTAAATTGTCGAGTACAAGTACCCCCAGGACTCGATAGCATGAAACAGACAAGACTTGACACTTTTTGAAAACATAACCAATATCAATAATTCATAATACAATAAGTTGGAGATTTCATGAAACACATGGTTGTCATAATATTATACATGGATGGAATTGCATATAGACAAGTCATACTTTCATTAACCTAATCTCATGAACATTTCATCAAATACTCATAATGAACATAATATCGTGGAAGTCAGTTTTGGTCATAAAGGTAAAACATGTATTTATTGTTCAAGTCACAATTAAGCTATAATACCTAATTTCTATCCTCCTAGCCATTTTGTCAAACACACAACATTCACAACTTAGGGCATAGGAGAAATCATCAAATTACACATCATAAAAAACTCAATTCATGGATTTCATCTTGCATACTAATGTAGTTTCATGAAAACACATACAGATTCCAACTTAGGAATCATACAACAAGATAAACATGGTTACAAATAACCCACAATATAAATATCATGTTTTATAATTTGAAAGAGGGTTCTTGGATTTCATGGATGAAAGAAATCCATAAATCAACACTTGACATACCTTAGTTCCTGATTTTACAAAGATTGACGGAGAGATTCTTGAATTTGAGTATTGAATTTGAATCCTTAATTGAAAATCCTAACTTGTTCTTGAGAGAAACTTGAGAGAAACTCTATATTTTGGGTCAAATATGGCCGAATCACGTGTTATTGGGTTTATCAAAGAATGCTAAATCGACCCTTTTGCCCTTAAAAATGCAAACATTTAATGACTAAAAATTGGGTGCTGATGCAACAAGCGATGCGGCGCGTTGATGGCTGCGACGTGATACTCGACGCATCGAGACATGATCACGTCAAGCCTCAGAAGTTTTATCTCTGGCATCCTGCACAAATGTTGACCAATACAATTGACAATGTGGCGCTCCATGATCGTGTTGGTCCACTGTTTTGGGACTCTGAACATGATCTAAACGTGTTTTGAAAAATTCAAAACTTGTTCAGGAACACGTATTGACCTTTCTGATCATGAACTAACAAAAATAGACCATTAAAGGACGTTAAGGTGGCGAAATAAGATTGTCAACTTTCAATGGCCAATAATAGTCTAAGTTTGGGAACCTAACTAGAATTTTCTACGTCTAGGACCCCTTGACAAGCTTAAATAACTGAATTAAGTTTTAGGATTTTATGGGGTCTTACAATATCTTCCCCTTGAGAACATTCATCCTCGAATAAGACTGACTGAGAGGGAAGAAAAGATAAACTGACATACATACTAAACATGAATAATTGGAACATAATTCCATGACTGACATGATCGATAAACTTAATGTATCATACTGAACATGCATATCTGATGCATGGTTAACTGGTTCATGAATGCATGATTAACTGGTTCATGAATGCATGATTAACTGGTTTATGAATGCATGATTGAATATGAAATGGTAATTGATACTAAGTTTATCATGGAAATCTGAGCAAGAAACTGGATAAGTTCAAGGGAGACTATTTCCTTAAATTGAAAATGCTAATGAGCCTGAAATTAATTACTAGATATAGACGAGCGGAAACACGTGAATATAACTGAGTCTAGAATATGATACATAAGTTGGATATCATGATCTGAACTGAGTACCTTAAATACGCAGCTTACGGATGAGGTTGGAGTTTGAGGGTCAAATTATAACTATCCCCTTACTCCAAACTAGATTCATTACGAGAAGAAATAATGGCATATTTCATGTCATGAGAGTTGGGTGAATTATCGTGTATCTCCCTCTTGGGACACTAGGTCCCTCAAAGAATACTAATTTTACTGAGATACTAAGGAAAACTAGGGAGATGCATAAGGCACCTACGAACTGAATCACGGTTGGATATCCGAGATCTGAAGCTAAGACAAAGTGATTAGACCTTACGCACTGCAACTGAGACTACTGAAAATATTAACGTGGGTGCTCTGCACGAATGCATAAATATATACTAACTTTATCTAATTAACTGAATAACTTATATCTAAATACTAGGCGTGTAAGACTGAACTGTACTTAGTTTGGATAGCTGGACTGAGACTATATGGTATTATACATAGGAGGTAATAACTGACTGGGCAACACGAGGTAACTAGGCATGAGTGAGAAAAAACTGTATTACCTTAGGAATGTAAGACCAGGAGTCTAATTATGATTCAAAAACATTCTGTAAACTGAGGTACTGTTATACTAATAACTGAGTAACTGATGGCCATATGCTATGGTCGGGTAATCTTGAAACTTGACTGAGTTTCTGATCAGACTACTGGACTAGGTCTGGGATTGAGATTGTAGCTAAGATGGTAATTGAGACTGTAACCATAACTAAGACTATAACTGATATTGAATGATGGTTTTCTATAATTAAGGGTTAGACTGGTACGGGAGTACTGAATTCTGATGGCTAAGTAACTGATAGCTGAAAGCCATGGTTCTGTAGGACTATCTGAGTCTTTTACTGAATATTGATTACTGAACTGACACTGTAACTGAGGCCTACGGGATAGAACATTAACACTACAAATTCATTGAGGTATCTAAACTAAGGGTATACGTGGCATAATCTGAGTTTGACTGAACACTAAGAGTGAAGTCATGAATCGTGTGGGCTAAGCATACTGTAAAGCATCACATGAGTGCATGAGTCATGAGCTGCATGAACTGGGTTTAGAATTTCTGAATTCGTGGAACATGATCCGCAACATTGGATGGACTTAGAATCCTCATACGAGGAACTTGAAACACACACTATTCTATGAAAAATGTAAGGATATAAGATATATTCGTGGGACTAAAATGGAAAGCATGCACAAGTATCATGATGGTTGAAGTATAAAACTTTGCACTGAGATAGGAATGTGTTGGGAATTATCTTTCTCTATGGATTTCCTACACATATCGGTATTACTAATGCAACCTGAAGGCCTGACTTTCAGAGATTTCATAATCAAACAGTTCCTGTATACCTGTCGAGCTATGTTAGACTGACTTACTGGGGTGGGGATTGGAAAAAGGTTCTGTTATCATTTGGTCTAACCTTAAAGTTGACTGCTATACAAAGAGTTACAAAATAAAAAGGAAGCTTCTAAATCTAAAGAAACGTGAACATATAAATGAGGGATCTGTAACATACCAGTGGTTGCATTAGGATGACTTTCCTAATCCTATCAGGACTGAAGTACATAGAGTCTGTTTTGGCGTTACCCACTGATAGCGCTGGAATTGGAACCCTGCTGATTTGGGGGACCAGACTAAGTTGAAGGACGACCATGCTTACTTTTAAGACAAGGCCTAGGACGATATCAGACCTTGTGACCTATCTCTCCACATCCAAAACACACATCACTACCAGCTCTATATATACCCTTATAATACTTACCACACTCTTCACAAAGTGGATGAGTAAAAACCCTACTCTCACTACACTGGGCATTGGAGCCTGGTGCCCCATCTCTACGGTCATTTTTAAACTTTGGTACTGGTGCACTAGCTGAAGATGGAACTGGGGCTGAAAACTTCTATCTATGCTGAGAACGGTTACCACCCTGCGACCTTGGCTGAGAAAAACTATAAATACCAGTTCTAGCCCTCTTATTTTCTCTCTCGTTCTTCTTAAATTTCTACTCCTCAATCTGTTAAGCATGGACTATAAGCCTGGATATGTCTATCTCCTTAATCAACATTGAAGTCCTACACTTCCTAACCACTTTACCTGATATCCCAAAAATAAACTTATTCATTCTAGATCTACTATCTGCTACTACTTGAGAATTGTATCTGGCTAACTGAGTGAACTTGAGAGAGTATTCTTTTACGCTCATACTACCTTGTCTGAGGTTTATGAATTCTAACACTTTGGATTCTTTCAGCTCTAGGGGAAAGAATCTACCTAAGAAAGTTGTAGCAAACTCTTCTTCTATGGGCTATGCATCTGCTCACCTGTCTACCTTCCACTGCTTAAACCACGTATGGGCTACATCTTGTAGCTAATAGGCGGCTAACTCTACACTCTCACTGGAAGTCACTCCTATGATATTTGTGATTTTCTGAACCTGTTTGAGGAACTCCTATGGATCCTCTTTAGACTTAGACCGGAGAATAGGGGAGGATTCATTCGAGTGAAGTCCCCTATCCTGGCTGTAGCAGAATTGGCCACTGGGTTGGCCAAACAGCAGTTGGCCGATCATTCTGAGTTGTGACTGAATTGGCTAGAGTAGTGAATATAGTTCTAAATTCTGCATGAGAGACGTGCTCATCCAGAGGATTTGCCTGTACGGGCTGAGGTGCTGACTGATTCTCGGATCCTCTTTCATTAGCCCTTTTAGGAGGCATGTTCTGTAAACAAAAGAGAAGAAGGGATTAAACTGAGAGTTTGACTGGAGCTCATGCTCAGTCGCACAGCATGAATACTGAAAAAAGGGAAACTGTTCCTAAAATATCTCATATCCTCCTGCACATAAGTGTGGTGCACAATACATTCATGTATAAAACTCCGCTAGATGTGGCGTTTCAGACTTCCTAGGATGCTGTTGAACCTTAGGCTCTGATACCAAGTTTGTAACACCCCAAATCTGGTACCCGGAATGCTACACGATGCTCATAATCTCGAAGGACCACAAGCTAACCTATGACTAATATCTGTAACTAAGCCCTGAATAATAATGGCAATATCGTAAATGCAGAAACATGGACTGAAAGGCCATAAGGTTCAATACTGGTACATAACTAAAAATATGGTATAACAATACGAACAACAACTGAAATAACTGTTTGAACATGTTGTAGTCTGAAAGTCTCTAAAACTGAACTGTCTAAATAAAGAGTTGATGGGATAATCTCCCAACTAACCCCATCTGCTATAATAAACTAAGTACTGAAAGAATGAAATAATCAAATAATAACATCCTCGAATGATGAGGACTCACTGCTGACTCTGACTACTGAAACTAGAATGCTAGTGATACTCTAGAGCGCATGCTTCTGAACCTATGGTATTAAACACCATAGCACAAATGCGTCAGTACGACTGAATGTACTAATATGCAAGTAACGTAGGCTGAATGCAATGGTTCATATGCATAAACAATACTAACTGACTGACTAATATGAGCGTGAGAATACATGAATGAATACATAACTATATCTGAGTTCATGATAACGCTAAATCATGAATTCTGATAACGTGGATTTACTGATATCTGGGTATAATATTGGGATACTGAAAGAATAAGTCTATTGAGTACTGAGGAATGATGTCATATTACTGATAAAGGAATGACTATTTTTGGCAGTTCTGATTATGAAGAACTGGTCTGATTGACTGTATCTAACAGTCCAAAAATCTGAATACTAGTAACATGAATTTTGTATAATTAATATACTATTAACTGGGTGACTATGTTTGATAGTCCTAATTCTGATGGAACTAGCTGAGTTCCGTACTGAGCTGAGCGACTATATCTGACAGTTCAAAAACTGTAGAACTGAACTGAGTTCTATTATTGATATTGGATCCGAAACTAAGACTATGGAAGGTAATTATCTAACTAACATGCCCCGAAACTAAACTGGTGGGGTCCAACCTGTAACCCCAGTTGGAAGGGTATCAGTACCGTACCACGGGTAAAAGACAAGTTGTGAGTGAACCCTCTCTGATAGGGAGCTCTTCCGTCAACCTTTTCTAGTAGGAAAAACTTATATGAGGTGTGTAATCCCTAAACTCATAGGGTGAAATCTCAACCAATGCTAGATACATAGTTCTGGAATGGAAGGATTGATTCTAAGGATCACACCTTCTACTAGATAACAGGTGAGTCCCCATCCTTGGGTTCAATGGATGCTGAATTCTACTCCCAACTGAAGAGACACTGAACTGATTTAAACTGAACTAAACTGTTACTTATAGTATCTTTTAGCTAATTTGAACATAGTTCACTAAATTCCATTGAGTGATGGAATACTACTGCTATTGGATAACTGCCTGAGATTACTGAGTTTTCCTGAGTCATGTAACTGACTGAATTCTAATGATCATGGATTGAATGGGAGTATCATGAAAACTGACACTGGCTCTAGGCACACAGCTAAATTGTCAGGTACAAGTACCCCGACTCGATAGCATGAAACTAACAATACTTGACACTTCGTGAACACATAACCAATATCAATAATTCATAATACAATAAGTTGGGGATTTCATAAAACACATGGTTTTCATAATGTTGTACATGGATGGAATTGCATATAAACATGTCATACTTTCATCAACCTAATTTCATGAACATTCTATCAAATACTCATAATGCACAGAATATCATAGAGGTCAGTCTTGGTCATAAGGGTAAGCAAGCATTTATTATTCGAGTAACAATTAAGCTATAATACCCCATTTCTATCCTCCTAGCCATTTTGTCAAACACCCTAAATGAACAACTTATGTCAAAGGTGAAATCATCAAATTACACATCATAAACAACTCAATTCATTGATTTCATCTTGCATGCTAACGTAGTTTCATGAAAACACATAAAGATTCCAACTTGGGAATCATACAATAAGATAAACATAGTTACAAATAATGCACAACATAAATATCATGTTTTATAATTTGAAAGAGGGCTCTTGGACTTCATGGATGAAAGGAATTCATAAATCAACACTTGACATACCTTAGTTCCTAATTTTACAAAGATTAACGGAGAGATTCTTGAATTTGAGTATTGAATTTGAATTCTTAATTAAAAACTTTAACTTTTTCTTGAGAGAAACTCTATATTTTGGGTCAAATATGGCTGAATCACGAGTTATTGGGCTTATCTAAGGATGGGAAATTGACCCTTTTGCCCTTAAAAATCCTTACATTTAATGACTAAAAATTGAGTGTCGACGCTAAAAGCGACGCAGCGTGTTGATGGCTGCACGCGATACTCGACTTATCACGACATGATTGCATTGAGCTTCAGAAGTTTTTGCTCTGGAAGCCTGCACAAATGTTGACCAATGCAATTGACGACGCGGCACGCCATGATTACGTTGGTTCACTGTTTTGGGACTCCAAACATGATCTAAATATGTTCCAAAAAATCTGAAACTTGTCTGGGAACACCTATTGACCTTCCTGATCATGAACTAATAAAAATATGAACCATTAAAGGACATTAAGATGGTGAAATAAGATTGTCAACCTTTGAAGGCCAATAATAGGCTAAGTCTGGAACCCAGCTAGAATTTTCTAAGTCTGGGACCCCTTGATAAGCTTAAAGGACTGAATTAAGCTTTAATATTTTATAGAGTCTTACACCCACATACGTATCCAGAACTCATATCAATAACCATGCATATAAATAATCTCATATCTATAATCCCTAGTGTATTCACAAGGCATAACATCTCTATAAGTTGTAAGGCGTATCTATAATCATCTCACATATAGGAGGCATATCACTTCTAGGAGGCACAATGGATCAATGAAGCTTAACTCACAACTATGAGGCATATCATATCAATAGGACATCTCATATCTGTAGGTAATATATCAAAACTATGAGGAATATAACCTCTATAGGCCCAATTATCATGTCTAAGAGAAAATAATATCTCTAAAGACCCAATATCGTGTCTAAGAAGAAATAGCATCTCTATAGGATATTTATCATAATTTGGGGAAAGTCATCATAACTACCAAGTCGCAAAGTAACCTTATTCTAGAGGTTCAATCATCTCAACTAGGCCTAACATCCGCAACTAAGTCCACAAGGGATACCACAAATCTTGGACTAAGGTGGGCCGGATGAACCCACTTTTAATCCTCAATTTTCATACTTAGGTAATATATGCCCCGCATTAGGCTAAGGTAGCTAGTTTAACTTTTAGATGCCAAGTAAGCCATAACCAACCCTAAGATAGGAACTTCATCTAGAAACATGGATATTTATGTCAATTCTACCCAAATTATGATTTCAAAACCACTAGACTAGGCCTACTAAGGTTAATCATGCCAACTATGATTCCATCACATAAACCACATCCCAAACCTAACACCATATCATATCCATGCTACAAATTAGTCCAATATAGGGAGACAGAAATAGGATTCTAAAAGGACAATAAGCTTTTTGCTTCACGGGTCCAAAACCCTCATCTAATCCCCAAAACTTTAATAATCAAGACTAATTCATTCTACCCATAATCAAACTTAATATTCATATTCACACGCAATATATATCATACATCTTCTTACGAAGAAGAGTAGACAAAAACCTACCTCAAAGCTGACCGCAAATCCTTACATCACCAAATTCCCATCTTCACTTCATAATCCTTAAAATTCCATTACATTATCAAAATCATAATCTATGTGTCAATATGAGAATGACGATACACATATTGCACCATTGTACATCGGGTTAAAAAACAACACCGAAAATCTCAAGTGAGTCCCACATATGGAAATCACATTTTTGAGGTCAACCTAACATTAATAAATGAACAAGAAATCATAACCCTCAAGAAATGGGTGAAAACCAAGCAAACTTAGGGCTAAAATCAAACCTTGAGCTATATTGGGATTTTGGGTTAAATTAACGAAATTCACCAAGAATTTGATGGAATCTTACCTTAAATAAGATGATAATCATGATAATAGATGTTTATAAACCTAAAAAAATCACCCATAAGACTCAATTTTCAATTATCACACCCATTTAGGGCTTTTGGCTATTAAGGACAAAGAGAAAATGACCAAAATTGCGACATTGGGGCTATTTACAGCCCCTTCAGGTTAGAAGATCTCACTATCGCAGTCATAGGGATTGCTATCACGGTTGTGCGATCATAATAGGCTTATCACATTCAGAATGGTGTGATCACAGTGCCCCAATACCGACCGCACATGAACCAGCAAAGTCAAAACTTATTTTTAACCCTCGAAACTCATTCGGAGTCTAATTGTTGCAAATGAACTATGTGACCCCACTAAATTCGATATTTAAGACGCGTTGGAGAAGTTGAATTTTACATGCAAGATCGTTTATACCAAATGTGGGTCCCACACTCATACTTTTAATTTTTTAACTTTTCGATCAATAGGTCGAAATAAGCTCGGGTGCATTGGGACCCAAACTAAAGGTCTACCTAGCCTAAAATCAATATAACGGATCTGTTGGCATAGTTAAAATTTACATCTGAGATCGTCTTACTGAATTTTTTGCTCAGTGGCCATTTGAAACCAGCAAAGACTTCTAAACAGGGAATTGGTTTTAAAAATCAAATGAACTGTCCCATAACCGAACTATTAGTCCCCGCAAGTCATAAATGACTTGGAGAAACTATGGAGAAGTTCAAATGATGAAAACAAATGGAATTATAAAAAATGACTGGAAGGGTCATCAAATTAAATTCCTTAAATATGAAAGTATAAAAGATGAATATGGGACCGTTCACATATCATGTTATATATATTAAGATGCATCAATATAAGATGATCATATATGTGTTTATTGTCAACATGCAATTGTCATTCATAGATTTTCTTTCTCAATATAAATTGAGTTAAGTGCATAATTTCAAAATTATACAATTAAGACAATTCATCTTGACAATGTTAGTTTGGCGTTGAATGCCTCCGATAAATAGTTGAACCATTACTTATGGGAATAAAGCTTCATATGCTGGTATAAAGTATGATATATCTCATACAATAACACTTGTTTGCATTAGACCAAAAATTATAATTAATTCATCCCTCTCAATTGGTTCAAGGTCAGGAACTAATCATTTCATCTAATAATTTTGATATGCAGTATATGATTAGTAGATATGCAATGATGCACAAAGATGGATTCTCTGAATAAATTGAGATGTATGTTAGTTTTCTTAACATGAGAGGGATATAATAAATAGATAAAAAAATATATTGTGAATTATCATCAATACGATCCTCATTCAAAAGATAATTCAAGTTAAATTCTAGGAGCATTTGCTGACCCCAAATTGATATCATATTTAGTTGTGTGTCCCTAAAGGAAAAAGTTTACACATACGTAAAGCGTGGTAGACCAATCAGTTTCAAATAAAATTATTCGTGGAAAGAAAAAAGGAGCAAATGATCATAATAAGGAGGTAATGGCTCTTAAGGAGCCTAAGACATAACACTTTATGAAACCTTATGAAAGGTTCAGTAACTTGAAAATAATGAAGTGATAAGATCTCAAATGTTATTCACATTGTGAATTTGATATGAGATGAAAAATGAAAATGAAAATGATACGAAAACAAAGAAAACAATGAAAAACGAGACATACTATTAAAGGATAAAAGGAATAGATAGATTGACACAAATAGATAAAGAGGGGATAACCAAAGGGTATGTTAAACCCTAAGACCTTTCCATCAATTACCAATAAACACCAACCTCTTACGAGTGCTGACACCCAATTTTGGGTCGCTCTTTTTCCTCTAATTATTTTGCTGATGCTTCTTGGCCTTAAAAAAAATTTCAAAATAAATTCATATTTTTATTTCTATGAATTTTGAAAATAATAAAAAAAAAGAATTTTTTTCTATCATATTGTAAAAATATTTTAATCAAATATAATTAATTGTTTTTACATCAAAATCACAAAAAATATATTTTTGATAGTCGCATTCGCATTTTTTCCAAAAAAAAGTTCAGACGATATATTGAAAATATATATTCTCATAATATATATGTCCTTATTATATGAATATGCGTATATTTTAATTTAATCTCATTTATAATTATTAACATAATGTATATGTATTCTTATATAATATTGTTAATTTTATAAAATTAAAGTTACAAATTATTAAATCAGATGCATATACTATTATTTATATAATTCATATATGTTATACTAAAAATAATTTTTAGGATAGTAAGAAGCATCGATAAAATTAATTTCAGTAGAAAAAGAGTATGCGGGCCAAAACTTACTCAATTTCTATTTTTATTTTATCCAAACCCAACTCTTATTTAAAAATCTCAGCCAAGAAATCCAAAAATTAGTCCAATATCCATACCACTCCACACCATACCAACCAATCATATGCTACCACATCAACATAGAAGCACCAAAATTCCCCCAATAAATACAAATTAATCTGATCCATTGATTAATTTCTAAATCAAGGATCCCAAAATTTTCAGTTATTTTTTACATATATACATAAATATAATTTATTTTATTTTATTTATTTATTTACCTTCTCCCTTACTTTTCTTTTTTCCTTAAATTAAATCTGAACGATCCGATCAAAAGATCGAACGGATCAAAAAATAGTCATCTTTAAATCAACTTTTTCATATAGTTATTCATATATATATATATATATAAATAGATAGATAGATAAAGATAGCTATATATTCTTTTTTTATTACTATTATTTTTAGGATAATCTTCTTTTTTTTAGTCTTCCGATCAAAAAGATCGGACGGATCAAATTCATCAAGAAACCCAAGTACATTACACATTTCTCCACTCTCATGCGTTATCTGACTCCCTTCCCCATCAACGTCCATTACCCCAAAACGTAGAAAATCAATGAACTCACCCCTTGTTTCTTCTTCCTCCCTTCGTTACCATCCTAAAACAAGAACCCTAGCTATCGGATTCAGCCATAGCTGTCACTTCTACAAGAGATTCACTTTGATTTTCACCCCCAATTCCGTGAATTCAAAAAACCAGAGAAAACTAGACCCGAATTCGTGGAACAGCGGAAAATCTCTTGTAATCTGCCACTAGAGCTTTGAAAAATGCTGAAATTCGCAGATTGGTTTCAAAATTTGAATTCAAATATCATCTCTTCATAAAAATATTGTTTTGCCTTTCGACTTTGAAGTTTGGATTTTAGCTATAAATAGCCTAAATCTCCATGCCCAAAGGAATAAGCTTCAAAGTGGGAGAGGTGAAGGCAGACAAGGGGTTAGAGAGGTGAAGAAAAGTAAAAAAAAAAAGAGTTTTTTTCAATTATGAGGAAAAGGATCAAAAAATAGACTCTAAAGGTTGGAGTTTGGAGAGAAACAAATTGGAAAAGCTGGAAAGAATAGTGTGAAAATCAGTGGACGAGTAAAGAGGAAAACGAGTAAAAAATAAACTAAGGAAAACAGAGTAGAAAATTATTAGAGGGTAAACAGTTCGAATCCTCGGAGTCGAGTGCATCGCCAAAAAACTCTTAGACGTTAAAGCCCCAGTTTTGATTCCCCCAAAAAGGTGCAAATCCATTTTTATCTCCTTCCCTTCGTCTATTTAGTTTTAGGAACATGAGATATTTTTTTGACTTTTAAGTTTATGTTGTTGTCATTTTTTTATCTTTGAGGATAAATTTAACTTTTAATTTTGAAAAGTCATTTTCAAACTTGAATACCCAGATCTGTAAATATGTGTGTATGTGTATTTATTTTGTTGAGGTGTTATTATTCGTGTTTTATTTAAAAAAAAACAATCTAATTCTAATAAGAGTTATTATCCTCTCTATGTTATATTTTGTATTTTTTAAGTTGAATTTTATCCCCTCTTGATTTGGACTCAAGACTGTCGAAAGCAAGATGACATGGGAATCATCATTTTTCTTTGTTTCCCTGTTCGGACATATATCTGTGAATATGTGTATGTGTTTGTTCATCCTGTTTGGTATTATCTGTGAGTTAAATTCATGCGTATGTGGTTATTGCAAGTATTCAAAGTGTGATTTCTGTCTCTTCTTGATACCACTGTTGCCTTTCGCCATCTTTGTGTGAAATAAAATTGTGATTTTTGAAATTATTTCGTGTGTGAATATACAAGTCCATGAATATGTGTATTTGTATCGTTGGAAGATAGCTTTTCGAATCAGATTTTTCTAAAAAGATATAGTTTCGTCTTAGTTCATTTCAAATATGTCTGCCTATTATTATCTTTTCCTAAACCCAAGACTAGAATGAAAGATCTAGTTGAGTCCTTTATCCATTGTGTCTTAGGTGTGCTAAACAATTTATTCTATCCTTAACAAAGAAAATGTGAAGTTCTCCATTGAAATATCTTTGTACGCTTTTGCAACAACAATTATTGACTCTGTTTTTCTCATGTACACTTAAGAGTAGAAAAACTAATTTGGAAAGAATTGATCTACTACAAAGTATAGATTAATAAATAAAGGACTTGGGTAACATGTGGAGATGGTGAAGTAATGGGCTTTATAATTAGTTTAAGCATCTGTACAAGTTGCGTGGAAATCCGCTGGTAATGGTCTCTTTTGATCAATTTTTCAAAGGTCTGTATTTGATACTAAGTTTTATAGCTGTTAGATTTGGACACTCCGAAGCATGAATTTTTGTTTATTTGTTTATTTATTTAGTATTTTTCTGTCAATTCCATTTTACTTGTCTTATTTGACGTGTGGGTTTCTAATCCTTATTCTCTTTATTTTACATGTGAACTCGGGAGTTGGAGTTCCACAACAGAACTCGTTTTGACCCAACTATTGGGTCAACTGCTACTAGGATCGTAAGAGCCTTGGAGTCATGAGAAATAGAACTTTGAACTCCTTTAGGAGTCTAGTACCTTTTTCACCTTTCTTCTCTAGTTATTATCCTTCGCATATTACTCATGTTATGATAAATAGTTCTTGATACTTGAATCGACGTTTAAGTGTTCTTATTTTTGTTGAAATTGTTTAAGGTATCATTATTTGATTATTGTGTTTATATTGTTGTAGCGTTCACAAATTACCTTTAAAATGTATTAACTTTTACACAATTTGCAAATAACGCGATTAGCTAACTCACTTATAGACATTTCGGATGTAATTATCAAATGTTAAGGTTAGGCTTTTTTTTCTTTTCTAAGACTATTCATTCGCCTCAAAAATATTTTTTTCCAATAAAAATAGGCATCACAATCTCAACACATACATTAAAAAAAAAATTCAGTATTAATTTGGTAGTAGAGTAACTCGCCAATAAAAATGCATTTTTATTTACTATCTTCTTTATTTATTTCTAATTTAATTTCAAAATTTCAGATTTTATAAAGTCTTCAAAATATAAGGTATATACGTGTATTCACAATATCATATACAAGGTATATTTTATAATTATTATTATGACTGTTTTATTAACACTACTATTTTCACTGTAACTATCATCATCGTCATCATCCTCATCCTCATCATGATCATCATCATCGTCGTCATCATAATCGTCATCATCATCATCATTGTCATTTTAGCTACTATTATTATAATTATTTCGACTCTACCACATGTTATATTTATTTTCCACTTAACTCCAAACTGTCTATTGAAATTTCGCATCTCTTCATATACCCTTACATAAATTCATATCCATATTTATTTTACACTGAATAAATCCTTGCATACTTTAAAAGTTTTTCTTGCATACTTTAAAAGTTTTTCTACTTAATAATGAGTTATTTATATTCTCAACTTAATATACCTTTAAGCATGTCTTCTCATGAAATTATAGAACTTTCAACCATGTGTATCATTATAATAAAAAACACTACGCTTCATCATATTTTTAATATTTCTGTATATATACTTATATTGTGCAATTAACATATCATGTCTTCGCATATTGTAGTGTTACATCTTATATACCTTGAGTGCTATTTTTGAAATAATAACAAAGGCTTTCTTATCAAATTTTAGCAAATAACAAAATAAATATTTTTCGAACATTTTTCTAAACTGACTCTAAGAACTATCTTCAGATAGACTCGATGGGTGCCTAACACCTTCCTCCCGAGTAACCAAAACCCTTACTCAGAATTTTAAATATTTTTTAAGATTAAACACAGAGTTCAAATTACAAAATGATTTTCCTAATTTTTCCCAAAAGTTAGGTGGCAACTCTAAAAATGAATTTTCAAAACCCGAGAGTCATCTGAAGCCACCACATGTTGTGTGATATTTTGACCGGTTCGAAATAAGGCGCGACAGCGTGGTGACTCTGCCGGGGATGTCAATGAACTTAGTTTTTTACCTTAGCACGCTTAGTTTAGGATTGTCATGCTTCTATTGTGTTATTTGTTTTACATGTATTTACATCCTTCTTTGCGTGAAAGGACGTAAGCCAAATCCAAACTTGTGTTCATTATTTGTTTGAAAACATTACTTATTACCACTTTATCACTGGTATTTTCCTATCGAATCTTTGGTCGTACACAATTTACACACTGTGGTTCACGCAGTGGGCGTCTTACACCTCCAAACCTTCTTTAGATTCTTTAGTTTCAAAGTCGATGCAATTAGGTTAGTGCGCCTTCTCACAACTATTCAGTCCTACTCTCAAACATTTAGGGAAAACATTTATTTTAGAAATAGGTCATATTGCAAAAACCTAAGTCGGGACGGTCTAAGGCATCGTCATCACAATTAAGAAACCACCCTTTTGTCAAAGGTTACAAACCTAATGACATGCTTTTATATGAAAATTAGTGTGAACAGTCCAAACTAAAACATAGAATGGATTTTAGATAAATGACTTATCATATCCTTTATCCTTTATTTCAGATGGATACCAACCAAACCTTACCAAACATACAAATGATTGTCTCAGCCCCCCCAAGCCAACAAAACTGGAGGCAAAACATTCAGGCAATGCATGGAGCTGTAGTTAGAAAACACTTAGGCTATTTGGTGTCACTCATAGATTTTTGAGCCAATGAAGTGCTCATAAAGCTACTGGTTGATTTTTGGGATCCGATCACCATGACATTTCAGTTTGTAGACTTTGAAATAACCCCAACCTTGTAAGACATCAGTAGTCTCATGAAGGGAGAATACCATTGGCACCATCGGCCATGACCGGTAATGATTTTTTGCATGCTTTGGGTTTAAGGGCATATAGTGCACCAAGGAGCATCAGAGATGGTTGAATTAACTTGGGCTACCTATTTTAGAGATTTGGATATCAAATGAGATGTGACTATTATCGAAAGGACTTTGCCTATAGCACAACAAGGTGGGAGAGTGTCTTCCTATGTCTTTCGCACTTGACTTCCTAGGGATTATGGTATTCCCTAAAAGAAGGGGCTACATCAACATCAACTTGATGCCTTTGTTCTTTACTATGTTTACCAGTTTTGAGAGATTGGTGTTAGTGCCAATGATGCTGGCAGAAGTATTTGTGCTTTGTCTACTTGTTCAAAAGGGGATGATTTCTTTGGTGGATGTAACTTGTTACTTCAAGTTTGGGATATGGAACATTTCTATCAAAGGGATCCAATCAAATATAACTCAGAGGACATCTCTAAAATAATACATATCCATGAACAGAGGTTGAGATATTGGGAGGCACCACTTAGACCAGAAGAATGGTGGGTTTATCTGACGTACCTCATAGAAGGTGCCATCCAATGGAAGCTTCCTTAGATCACAGAAAGAGCATTACTAAGGAGGTACACTGGTCATTTTATTAAGTTGATTGGGTTGGAAGGAATCCAACGGTATGCTCTACTTAGAGTTCTACATCAATTCAGCATAGAACAAAATATCCCTTTATGGTCACACATGGCTCCAGCGAAAGTTACTTATGGAAGACAAGTACCTTAGGCTAGAATTAGGAAACTTCAGGAAAAGTAAATGAACATACTCTCAGCCAAAATTGGCCAAACAACTTGGTGAACCTCAGGGTATTATTCAAGGAAAGTAGAAGGAGGCCCCATAACGTGACTAAGTTGAGAAAAGATTCCTGGGCTGGTTGACTATGACATGGCGTGTCAGGTGGCAAGTGAAATACTATCTCACATATATCTCACCATCTCCATGTATTGAAAGGTATTTCCAGGATCAGTTGATGACATGATGCCTCCAGGAAACGGTGATGGTGTAAGGGAAGGCACAAAAGAGGAACCCACAGATCAATTCGAGTGGAATAAATATGATCCAGACTGCACAGATTGGCTGATAAGTGGGGGAGATTTCATGGATTACCACATGGACATTTTTATAGGCCTAGGTGATGATGATGATGTTGGTCCCACATAGCCTTAGATCCCCTTTTCTTGTTGTATTTTTACATTCCCTAAAGAGTCGCATGACCAACCCCATTATATACCCTTGCGGCCGTCCAAGTACTTTTTTTAAAAGATTTTGTAGATCTATTTTGATATAACCTCTTGAATCCCTTTGTTTAAAGAAAGGCTTGTTTATTCTTCAATCTAAATGTATTTAAATGCATCATTTATCATTAAACTGATTGCAATGTAGGCCTACCTCTGGCGAAAAGAGGCTCTACATTAGGACATGTTTTAGATGTCGCCAACTTGACGTATATATGTGCTACATACTTGTTAAATTTTAGATATATCCCAAACTAAAGTGGTTTACCTTTACTTTTTATTTCTTTCTTTTCATTTATTAATCCCCCAAAAAAGAAAGTTGATTTATGTCGACACTCAAATTGACGAAATCTAATACAACCTTCGGTCCAAAGGAAAAATGACTAATAAGGACCAATCTTACAAAGATGTGATAATCCCAGTAGATGATGTCGAGAGTTCCCAAAGGCTGTCAGAAACTCAAAACAATGAACAGATAGCTAACATGACACAAGAGATTGAATTTCTAAAAGAAGAACTAAGTTAAATGCGGGATTTGACCAAGTTTACCGTGGCTACCTTTCCCTCTCAATTTAGGGTTCCAAGTGTTGCTAATATAACAAACCCACTTTCATATACTCAAGGAACACTTATGTCACTCTCCGAGACTACCCCCTGGATGTTATACGGTGCTTAAGACCAGAAGTGATCCTAAGCTAACCAGTGTACTGGCATATTTCTTGAGCTATAAATAATTATAATTCTAGTTATACAAAACAAAACCAGAATCAAGTACATCAACTCTATTGACTGTCTATGAAGCCTCCACTAATATTGACTATAGGTAGCCGGAACATGACCCCAACCTATCCCTAATCAATAGACTGAATAAAGAAAATAAGATGCTTCTCAAACTATAATTCACTCGATCCGTTGAATCAAAAGGACTCATTACCTACTGACTGGAAGCTGCACACTGTCTGATTGTGATATGTGGGCTACAACTGGTACCTACATTATGAAATAATGTAGTACATAGACATATATATGGATCATTACTTTTGGAATGTACTGAGCATGTGGGGGTGAATGCATAAGTAAACAATAACTGAATGTACACAAAGACTTTAAAATAATGCATGTTAAGTGTAGATGACTCACCTTGAGCTTGAATAATACAAAAGTTGTAAAATCATAAATATGAGTAATGAAGCATAAGGATACACTTTATGAGACATAACATTTAGTTCTAAAAGCTTTAATTTTACTCTTTCTTTTGGGAGGTTTTTCTAATCGACATAAACCATGTAAGCTATCATGGAGTCCAACGTCTTACCCACATTGAGGAGAGTTTTTCTACCCTTGATATCAAAATAAAACCTTTTCTTGAGTAATCATTATACTTAACAATTATTAGGACTTAAACCTATGATGGCACGTAGTTCTGGGGCATGTAACCTCGGACTCTTACCCAACTCGGTGCTAAATGCTACTCCTATGTTACTTATATGCTCATACTTTAGGAACTCCACATTAAAATAGTGTAAGGGTTTATAGAATGAAAATCAGTTATGCTTCTCTTTGCTTTAAATCATATTCAAGATGAACAAATATGGATTCCATATCTTATCTTAAGAACGACAGATCATTCTTTACTTTAAATCTTTGTATAAACTTACCAAAGGAGCTTAAGAGCATTATCTTATTGAAATCTCAAACTTGTACTTAGGACTTATAATATATGCTTAAATTCTTAGAATTTCATCATAAAACTTCATACTCAATAATCATCTTGAAATACTTCAACAACTCCAGTAAATATAATGAAATTCAAATTGCAATATGAATCTTATAAATCAAAGGATGAATATGTGTCATATAACTTGTAAAATAATATCATGATTAAATCTCAATTATAAATCTTTAATCTGTATTCAAATCAAACCCGTGATATACAAATCATAATAGAGAATCTTCAAGTCAAAACATAAATAGATGAGAACAAGTATGCACTTTAATACTTAAATCACTTTATAAATCCATAAACTTAAAACAAGATAGTTTGGGTTTGAACCCTAATTGCAAATCATATAATCATAACTTTAAAACAAGTTTTGGGCAAAAGGATAAAAGGTTATCCTTGTTCATAAACCCCATATACCTTAAAGTTCTAGTCTTGGAAGAGAAACACAGTCTTGGTGTTTTTCTTGAAAGTTCTTGGATTGGGGAACTTAAATTCTTGGTTTTCCTTGGAGAGAAAGGAATGAAATTTGATGATCTTGGGGGATGATTAGGGTTTGTTTTTAGAGGAATTTAAAGAATATGGGCAAATTATGCCCTAACTGAAGCCTTAAGTAATGTTTCTACGAATTGGGTTTAAGTGGGAAAAGACCCAATTGACCCTTAATTATTTAAGCCAAATATTCGTAACTAGAATGTAGATTAAAAGATCATCACGATGCAGTCTTATCGTGGTGGCGTATTAGTTCTGACAAAAATGATCATAACTTTTGGCTCGGATATCGGATTAAGGTGAAATTGATATCGTTGGAAAACTAATTCAATTATATACAATTTAGTGGTTCATGAGCTGAAAAATTACATATATGTCAAAAGTTATACACATTCAAAGTTGACCCTTGTAGGATCGAACACCAAACTTTGGACGAATCAAAGACTCTTAGCTCAACTTTGTTCTAAGTGGTTCCTATGACCATTTTTCACCTCATAAGCACTTCACGCACTAGGATAAAGATCATGATACATGCATTCAAATTATAAATCAAGAACTGGGCACAACACCTTCACCGCGATGCGGTATATGTGCCAACGGGAATAGCACCATAACGCGGTGCTATCGCGGTGACTTATTGGATTAGTGATTCAAACGTGACCCAATCTGCATATACAAAATTCAAAACTTTTCCGAGACATGCTTCTTACATCCATGAACATGAATTAACTCAAAAATTAACATCTCGAGATCGGGAAGGTCAAAATAAAAAATTCTCAAAGTTAGAGGTCTTGAAGATGACTAAGTCCCCAAAACTTAGTGAAAATTTTGAGCCTTATGCCCCTTAAGCATGCAACTAAGAGCTTAACCGAGCTAAGATTAGTATGAGGTATTACAACTTTTTCCTCCACCCACTGCTAGGGTTGTACCTGACTTTTTAATTCCTACTCAGAATTTTACCATTCCAGTCCATCCAATAATGCAGCACATACCTGAGGCACATGTCACTTGCAAGATACCCATGCCACCGGTATATATTACTGAAGCTCCTACTTTTGCAATATTTACAGCTATTAAGGTTCTATATGACGTTGATCGGTATATCGGATTAGGGAAGGATGCCCAATTAAATATAGAAGGGTCGATAGTAGCTCAACTTAAAAGTCTAAGAAAGGCATTAAGAAATATGCAAGTCACTAGAAGAACTGAAAGCTTAGATTATGATGACTTGTGCATTCATCCAGACATCGACATAATAGTTGGGTACAAACCATCGAAGTTCGACATATTTGATAGAAAGGGAGACTCGCATACACATCTAAGGACCTATTGTGACAAGTTGATCAGTGTAGAAAGGAATGCGAAGTTAAGAATGAGGTTGTTAATTTAGAGATTGTTAGGAGAAGCTTTGACTTAGTGCACTCGATAAGACCCTCGTAAGTGGTGTGACTGGAGGGAAATGGCTAAAGACTTCATAAGCCGCTTCAGATTTAACACCGAGAATACCCCAAATAGGTTCTCATTGGCTAACAAACAAAAAAAGCCATCAGAATCATTTCAAGAGTATACGTGGCATTGGAGGACTAAGGCTGCTAGGATCCAGCCTCTACTGGATGAAAGTAAGCTCTCCAAGTATTTTATTCAAGCATAAGAGGGTGTTTATTTTGATAAGAAAATGTCAATGATGGGCCAAAAGTTTGCAGAATTAGTCAAGATGGGAGATTTTATAGAATAAGGCATCAAGTCAGGAAAAATCTAGTCTATGATTGTACTGCAAGCCGCAAGTAATGCCATACAATTTGGTACCATTGGTGGTAATAAAAAAAATAACGAAGATATCTCAACCATTACACCATACTACCAACATGGAAATTCTTCCTACCGTTACCCTAACAACCATTAAATTATTGCACATGTTTCGGTGTATAATACTCAACCACAATACAAAACACCTCAATCTCTAACATACCAAAATTCACCAAGACCATATACCTCGATCCTAGCACCCGCTCACTAAAATAGACCAGTTTATGCACCAAGACAACATCCAAATATTGAAGCGAGAAATACCAGCACCTACACATCAATTGTTGAACCTTTGGCCCTACTGTTTGAAAGATTGAAGGCAACAGGATTGTTACATCTGGTCAAAGGAAAAAATCCCTGACCCAACCTGTCAAAACTTTGATGGAAACAAGTGATGCGCTGATCACTAAAGAGTCTAGGGGTATGACACGGAAGAGTGTTATGGTTTGAAGAATTAGATTAAGTCTCTAATCAAGAAGGGAGTAATCAAATGCATCACCGCAACTCTAAATGTAAACAATAACCCCCTACCAAATCATGGAAATTGAGAATTCAACATGATTACTTTAGAGGAAGAGTATGACTGGGAGGCCTAATTATAATAGTAAAGCAGTCCGATGAGATTATCGAGCTAAAGCCAAGGGCAAAATGATAGATGTTATTGTGGCTTAGGGGATGACCAGGTCGGGAAGGTGTTATGCTTTAGAAGATCTAAATTGAGGAGTTTATAGGAAAGAGAAGATCCCAAAAAGGAATATTACTGATGCTAAAGTCGCAGGATTTTGGAAGAAGAAGCAACCTAAGGAACATTCAGTTGAAGAGCAACTAAAGAAGACATCAACCCACATATCCATTATGTCCTTGCTTATGAGCTCTGAAGCCCATAGAAATACTTTGATGGAAGTGTTGTGTGGAGTTAGCATGCCGAAGGAAACCACGAATGAGACTTTGGTTTCAGTGATCGAACGAATGATAGAAGCAAATAAGGTCTCTTTCCATGATGATGAGGTACCATAAAAAAGGGTCGCATAACAAACCACTTTATATCTCAGTCAGATATCCTAACAAGATCATAAATAGGGTTTTGATCAATAGTGGTTCAGGTTGTAACATTTGTCCATTCTCGACTCTAAGGAATTTAGGTGTGAAAGTAGAAGATATGAAGGAGAGTCGGGTGAAGGTCAGAGCCTTTGATGGAACATAAAGGAGTGTCATCAGAGAAATCTACCTAAAATTGCAGATAGGACCAGCTGAATTTCCCATATTATTTCAAATAATGGATGCATCGTCTAGTTATAACCTGTTGTTGGAAAGTCTATGGGTCCATATGGAAAAAGTCATTCCTTCCAATAACCATCAGTGTGTAAAGTTTGAGTGGGGTCATACAGAAGTTACTGTCTTTAGAAAGGTCAGTCATCCCTTATATTCTTTCAATTCAGTTCCAATCATTAGAGAGTTAGATAAAGCTATTTTCATCTGGAGATCATACAAACTACAAAGACCGATGAAAAGATAGAGCCAGTTGAAGTAAGAATATTAAGTGATGCAAACATGGTTGTGTCAAAAATGTTAAAATATAAATATCAACCAAAAACATGACTAGGGCCAAAAGTCGATGGTATAATTGAGCCCATCCAACTGAAACATCAGAAGGGACCATAGGGCTTGGGTATAAGACCATTTCTAGAGGAGTCCGCAATGAAGGATCAGGAGTGATAGTGTTTCTTCCATCCTAAGTCCCAACTTCAAAACAATTAGTTGATGAGGATATCACAGAGGGAATAGGAAATATATTCTAGGAAGTGATCGAAGGAGAATCAGAGATAGATTTCAAGCAGCTTACCATTGTTGATGTCGAACATGGAGAAGTCTTCCAGAATTGGACCATCAGCCCATCCCTATTTCAATAGGAGTCTTGGTAGTGTGGAATTGTTCAGCCCAACCCTGATCAATTGAGTCTTGAATCATGCCGAAGCTCTTTTTACTACTCGTCTTTTGCCAAAGCGTAATGTTTTCCAATTAATAAAAGTCCTTATTTTTTAAACTTATCTTCTTATTTTTAATATCTATTTACTTTACTCACTTTTTATACTTTTCAATGTAAATATCAGTAAAATTCATCATTCCAATATTATGACATATAACAAATCCATTGAGAAAAATGCGAGCGATGAACAAGATCATGAAGAGTACGATGAAAGTATGATACCTGAAAATCGACTGCATTAGACAAAGAAACATGAAAGTCAAAAAAAGCCTAACATGGATGAAACTGAGTCATCAATTTGGGTGATAAAGAAACGGTGAAGTAAACACGAGTCAGTATACACTTGGAGGTTAAAAAAAAATAAGAGTTCATAAGCCTTCTCTAGCAATACATCGATGTGTTTTATTAGTCTTACGATGACATGCCTGGTTTAAGAACTGATATCATCTCACATCAACTGCCAATTAACCTTGTATGTCCGTCGGTGAAGCAAAAGAAAAGAGAATTCAAATACAATTTAAGTTTAAGAATCAAGGAGAAGGTGACCAAAAAAGATAAAAGCTAGCATCATGAGGGTCACAAATTACCCCATATGGTTGGCAAACATCATACCAGTACCGAAGAAGGATGGGAATATAAGAATATGTGTAGATTATTGGGATCTCAATAAGGCTAATCCAAAAGATGATTTTCCTCTCCCAAACTTTCTTATTCTCATTAATAATTGTGTAAAACATGAGTTGCAGTCATGTCTTGATTGTTTTGCAAGATATCATCAAATCTTGATGGATGAGAAAGATATAGAGAAAAAAGATTTTATCACTCTGTGGGGAGTATAATTCTAAAAGGTAATGCCATTTGGACTCAAGAATGTCAGTGCAACTTACATGAGATCCATGCCTACTCATTTACACGATATGGTTCACTAAAAGATAGAGGTGTATGTGTATGATGTCTTCATCAAGTCTAAAAAGAGTTCGAACTACCTGGATGACTTACAAAATTTCTTTAAAAGGCTGCGAAGGTACGACCTAAAGTTAAATCCAGCCAAATACGCCTTTGGAGTTCCCACGAGAAAGTTATTGGGATTCATTGTTAGTAGGAGAGGTATAGAGTTGGATCCATCCAAGATAAAGGTAATCCAAGACTTACTACCTCCTAAGACCAAAGAAAATGTAATGAGTTTATTAGGAAGACTCAATTACATCAGTCGGTCCATTTCTCAATCCACGATAATTTGTGAACCAATATTTGAGATATTAAAGAACGTTGTCATCAATGGATGGACTGAAGAATGTCAGAAGGCTTATGACAAAATCAAAGAGTACTTGTTAAACCCATCAGTATTGTTTCCATCAGAGCTTGGGGAGCCGTTGCTGTTATATTTATCTATTATAGATAATGCATTTGGATGTGTGTTAGGGCAGCAAATGAGAAAAAAGGAGCAAGCCATTTACTACCTGAGTAAAAATTTCACACCATATGAAGCAAGGTATACATTTTTTGAGAAAACCTATTGCACATTGACTTGGGTTGCACAAAAGTTGATTCACTACTTATCTTCGTATACCACATACTTGATTTCAAGAATGAATCCCCTCAAGTACATCTTTCAAAAACCGATACCTATTGGAAAATTGGCAGATTTTGTTGAGCGAGTTTGATATGTTGTACGTGACACACAATAACTGTAAAGAACAAGCTTTAACTGATAACCTCACAGAAAATCTAGTGGATCAAGATTACAAGCCACTCAAGACATACTTTCCTGATGAACAGGTGTTGTTTGCAGAAGAAGCTATCTCAGAGTCGTATGATGGATGTGGAATGTTCTTGGATGGAGCATCAAACTTTAAAAGAGTCAGAATTGGAGTAGTTATAATTTCAGAAGAAGGTCAACATTACCCGATCTCAATGAAGATTAGGTTTTCTTGGACAAATAACATAGAAGAATATGAGGCTTGCAATCTCGGACTTAGGATGGCATTAGACATAAACATCAAAGAGCTTTTGGTGATAGGAGATTCAAATTTGTTGATCCATTAGGTACAAGGAGAATAAAACACCAAGAATATTAAAATCCTTCGTTATGTGCAATGTGTTAAGGAACTGAGTAAAAAATTTATGAAGATTGAGTTCAAACATGTCCCTCAAATTTAATGATTTTATCGACACCCTAGCAACACTATCTTTAATGATTCACATCTAGATAAGAATTATATCAATCCCATCAAGGTGGAGATACACGATCAACATGCATATTGTTTCCATATAGATGAAGAACCAGATGGAAAGTCGTGGTACTAAGACATCAAAAGTTTACTCAAAACAGAGAAATATCCTGAGAGCATTACTAGAAAGCAAAATAAGACTTTAAGGAGGATGGAAAATCACTTCTTTCTAAAAAAGAAAATATTGTATAATAGGACTCGGGACATAGGACTGCTGCGAGGCGTCGATACCTTGAAAGCCATAAAACTATTGGAGAAAATACATGTAGGAACTTGCAGACCCCACATGAATGGTTTTATGCTTGCAAAGAAGATTTTGAGAGCTGGATACTTTTTGATGACCATGGATAAGGATAGCATCCAATACGTGTAGAAATTTCACCAATGTGAAGTTCATGGGGACTTAATCATTTGTTGCTTGGGGTATGGATGTTATCAGGCTGATAGATCCTCTTGCGTCCAATAGATATTGTTTCATCTTGATTGATATTAACTATTTTAGAAAATGGGTTGAAGCATCAACACACAAGGCAGTAACTTAGAAAGTCAAAGCATATTTTGCCTAAAATAATTTAGTCTGTTGATTTGGGATTCCAGAGTCAAACATAATGGGGCCAATCTTAGTAGCGACCTCATGAGAGAGATTTGCAAGAAGTTCAAGATCTCTCATTAAAATTCCATAGCACATCGAACACAAATAAATGGAGCATTTGAGGCTGCAAATAAAAAAATCAAGAGCATTTTGAGGAAGATTAAGGAATGGCATGAAAAGATACTATATGCTTTGCTCGATCATTGCACCACGATTAGAAAATCCTCTGGGGCAACTCCCTATATGTTGCTTTACGGTTCGAAAGCAGTAATACCTATAAAAGTAGAGATACCTTCATTGAAGATCATGAAGGAGGTTGGTTTAGATGATGCTGAATGGATTTGTAGCAGGATCGAACAATTAATGCTTATTTATGAGAAGAAATTAGACGTTGTTTGTCATGGTCAACTCTATCAAAATAGAATAATCAAGGCGTTTAACAAAAAAGTCAAGCCTCATCGATTCAGACTAGGACAATTAGTATTGAAGAAGATATTCCCTTACTAAGATGATGCCAAAGGCTAATTTGTGCCAAATTGGCAAGGTCCCTATATAGTTCATCGATTATTCTCAGGAGAAGCAGTAATCCTTACAGAAATAGATGGCATAGTAAGCACAAAGCCAATAAATTCATACGTCATCAAGAAGTACTACATTGAAGATATAGGACTAGTTGTTATTTCCTTGTACTTTTGCCTTTTTCTCTAATGTAACAGAACTACGTATTAGCCTAGCTTCCTATAATGAGATACATAGGCAACCCACATAGGGTCCAGTTTCCCTTAGAAAAGCCCAAAAACATCATCCTTTCATACATTCAAAACTATGCTCGACTTGACTTCCCACGATGGGATATGTAGGCAATCCTTATCAGAATCGGTCCCTTCATATATTACTCTCTTATTGTACTAAACTATGGGCTGACCTAATTCTATTTGGATACGTACGCAACCTGAGTCCAGCCCGATCATTGCATTACTTTACATTACTTCTTGTATTGAACTACATCATGACTTGATTTCTATTTTTAGGATACATAGGCAGCCCGATTCAGGATCAGTCATTGTATTCCATATTTTATTTCTTCCATTATATTTGAACTACGTCATGACCTAATTCTACTTGGATACATAGGCAGTCCGAGTCAGACACGGTCATTGCATTTCACATTTATTTCTTTACCTTTGAACTATGTACAAACCTGATGCTTATTTCAAGGATACGTAGGCAACCTAAAAGGTTCGGTCTTACCTTTAGGAAAATCCAATTTTGCTCATAGTATAGTGATGATAGGCGAATTTACACGCCTATAGTGCTATATTTTACCCATATTTTAGCAATGTTTTGAGAACAAATTATATATTTCATGCACTTTTAGTCCTTTTTCCTGTAAGTGAGCTAACGAACATGATTAGCAAAGTTTTAGGTATAAATGATGCAGAATTCAGCATTTTATGGATAACTTGACGCCAAAGGAAGCTTCACTAAAGAAGGAGAGCAGCGTTTGGACGCCTATGGACTGAAAGTGATGCATGGAAAACCTGTCCCGGGCAAAAACAACGTTTTTGAAGACTTTGGGGACTAGCAGTAACCTATTAGGATTAGGATAATAATGCAGTAATTTATTAGGATTAGGATAATGATACATTAACCTAGTACAATTGGGTTAAGTATTTCATTAGCTTAGTAGGATTTGATCAAGTATTTCATTAGCTTAGTAGGAATAGGATATGAGTATTATAAATACCCTATTTTGCTAGAGATTTTTATACATTCCGCCATTCCACACAATTCCCCCATTCCATCAATTCCCATCCATCCACCATCCATCCATCCATCAAACCAATTCTCTTTATTAATTCATTGTTGACATTATTTTTCATCTATTCAATTCTTATTTTCCACAACAAGAGAAACGTTACTTTGCAAGGGAGTTCACACCTAAACGCCTACCACATTTTACTACACAAGATCTTTATTGTGGTATAATAAAAATGTCGATTGTGATTTCCTCGCACTCATGGGTAACTAAACTTCTCTGTTGGGGTTATGAAAGCCATATGAGCTACTATCTATTGCTATGAGTTTGTGAATTCATGACACGTGTGTCGCTTATATCATTATTCTCTTCATCTTAATGCAAATTCTGGTGGCTGCAGACGCATAGAATAACGCCAGTATAGCATTAACTTGTTTGAAAGAAAAGTTATATGTCTGTAAAAGAGATAATGTCAAGGTAATAGGGTCCCATCCCCTATTAAAAAGTTAGTGCCGTAACTGGATTAACCTCTTGGAGAATTTGTACCGTTAGATACGCTTTAAGCTCGAAAGAGTTAAAGTGAAATAGTCCTTGTTTAGGTCGAAAGATGCTTGGATTTACCATCGAATACAATTCTCTATAAGCACATGCATGTCTGAATTCCGCATAACTAATAGCCAAAAGAAACGTACAACTCATAAAGTGGACATAACCCCAACTTCTAAATTCTCATTGTTTTACAACCTACTAAACATTCTTTCTTTTTTACTTTGCTATTTTTAGTTTTACTTTAATATTTTGGTTACACATTACAATCCCCCCTTTTTACGAGACTTGCACTAAAAGTCTAGTAATCTTTGCTTACTTGTTGACCAAGCTATTCCCTGTGGGATCGATACCCAATCCAGTTGGATTCTATATTTGACAGCGACCGCTTTACACTCCTACGAGAGCTGTAGATTGAGCGTTATCAAAAATTTATGCCATTGCCGGGGAATACGAGTGTCAATTAAGTTTGTGATAATTACTAGACCCTTTGGTCAAAGATTCTTGTACTTTTACTTTTAGTTTTTGTTTTTGTTTACTGCAGGTTTTTATTCAGTGCATGCCCCATACTAGAAGTTCTGGTCAACCGTTATTACCTATCAATCCTAAACCACAACGAATTGGCAGAATGGAGGCACAAACGGAAATCGAAAGAATGGCTGCTCAACAGGAGCAGGCGAGATTAGCTGCTCTTGCCGCCGCCCAAGTACACCAACAAAACATTGATAACCCTAGGCGAGCAACAAATCCTGACGATGAGGATTTAGGTGATGACGAATTACTAAACCTAAGGCATGATGCTGAAATCGCAACACCTGCCAACAGAAGAGGTCATCAAGCTCGGTTTAGGTATGATCGCCAACACATGCAACCAGCTTTTGACGACGATGATGATGATCTTGATGGAGCCGGAGCCACTGGAGCCATAATTCCTCTACCATTAGCGTTCGAAGCCAAGTTCAACATCACAAGCACCATGATTCAGTTATTGCAACTCAAAGGATTATTTGGTGAACTAGTAGGTGATGATCCGAATATGCATCTCATCAACTTTATTTCTACATGCAAGTCGTTCGACAGTCCTGGTGTTGGTCAGAATGCAATTCGATTACGTCTATTTCCATTGTCTCTGTCTAGGGAGGCAACTCTATCGTTGAATGGGCTGACTCCTGATTCTATTACTAATTGGAGGCAATTGAAAGATGCTTTCCTAGAAAGATTCTTTCCGCCATCCAAAAGAGCACAGTTGAGAGATGAGATCACAAATTTTTGGCAGCTTCCAACCGAAGCTCTTCATGAAACATGGGAGAGGTTCAAGATGAAGCTTATGAGGTGCCCAAACCATCACTTGACCAATGTCCACCTAATGGAGATACTATACAGAGCCTTGAATTCAATAACTAAACCAGTGGTGGATAATGCGGCTGGAGGATCATTTATGGACCTCACCTTTGGTCAAGCAAGCAATATGCTAGATCGTATGACGAAGCAAAGTAGAGCTTGGCATACCAGGGATTCTGAGGTAGCAAGCCCCACTTTATCTATTGGCATGACTGCAGACCAAAGGAGAAGAGAAGAAGAACGTGATCAAGATATGGCGCACATGAAAACACAAGTGGATCTTCTTACAAAGCATTTATTATCAGGGAAGACCGAAAAAGTCAAAGCTATTGCGTCAAAAGGAAGAGACGAATCTGATTCGGAAGAAGAGTCCAACTACTTAAACAATCAGGGGGTTTTTCGAGGCAATGCCCAAGGAAACCAAGGTCGGAACTATTATGATAGATCTGGATATAAGGACTGTGATCAAGGTAGTTGGAAGGATAAGACTGACAGGAGTGGTTTGTATGTTCCTCCTGGAAGAAATGGCGCCGCTGCATCTGGTTCTGGAAATATGTCTATGAAAGAAATGATGGCTAAACTATTGAAAGGAGTAGAGGCAACTAATACGGGAGTGAATGAGGTGAAGAACGACTTGTCCTCAATGAAGCAATTGGTTGACTCACATTCCACTTCAATCAAGCAAATAGAGCACCAATTGAGCCAACTTTCAGTAGCACTCAATCAAAGAAAGGCTGGCACCTTACCTAGCGACACTGTGCAAAATCCAAGGAATGCCGGATCATGCATGGCTATTACTACCCGAAGAGGTAAGGTGCTGGAAACTTCATCCAAAGGCAAGTAAGTGGTTGATGAGGCAGCAGACATCGATGATAAGGCAAAAGGAGAAGCTGCCCACGACGTCCATGACGTCATCCCCAGCGGTTTGCAGCCTGAAACTACCAAAATTTGAAAGCAAGAGGAGAAGAAAGCCGTGGAGAAAACAATTCCATACCCACCACCACCTTTTCCTCAAAGATTGAAGAAGATTACGGATGATACAAAGTTCAGCAAATTCATGAATATGTTAAAGCAGCTGACCATTAATATTCCGTTGGTAGAGGCACTAGAACAAATGCCTGGGTATGCAAAATTTATGAAGGATCTGTTGACAAAGAAGCGAGCAGCAAGCTATGAGTTGAAGGATACTGTTCATCACTGCAGCGCAATCGCTACCCGATCACTAGTTCAGAAGAAGGCAGACCCCGGTACTTTCACTATTCCTTGCACGGTTGGATCTATGAATTTTGCCAAGGCATTATGCGATCTGGGTGCTACCATCAATTTGATGCCACTATCCGTCTATAGGAAGTTAGGGTTAGGCGATCCGACACCAACCAATATGAGGCTCGTGATGGCTGATAGGTCGGTAAAACGACCTGTGGGTATCTTAAATGATGTGTTGGTAAAGGTTTCCTCATTCAACTTTCCTGCAGTTTTTGTTATTCTTGATTGTGAGGCGGATTCTGAAGTTTCCATAATCGTGGGACGTCCTTTCCTTGCAACAGGAAGTGTGCTTATTGACATGAGAGCTAATGAGCTTTTATTTCGGTTGAATGACGAAGTGGTCTGTTTTGATATATGCAAAGCGATGAAGCAGCCCAGCGATATGAATGTGTTCTCTATAGCTGATGTTCATCATGAGGATAAGAAAGCATTATCTGTAAAGAAACAGCTTACTATTGAGCCATTGTCTGCTGCGCTACTGAATGTTGAGCATGAGAACGATGAAGATTATAAAGAAACTATGTGTGCTCTAACAGAAATAGAGTCCTATTCTCATACTCCTAAGCAGTCGGACCTTGATCTTAAGAATCAACCGTCACCAACAGCAAAGACTTCTATCGAAGAGCCACCAATGATAGAATCGAAAGAGCTCCCCGATTATCTAAGGTATGTGTTCTTGGGATATGGAAATACACTTTTGAAGAGTGTTGCAGATGATTTAAGTGAACAACATGTAGAGTCTCTCATCTCTACTCTGATGAGGTACAAGAGAGCTATGGGTAGGAAGATTGATGATATAATTGGTATCTCTCCTGAGGTATGTATGCACAAGAGTCATATCGAAGAAGATTGCATGCCTACAAGTAAGTATCAGCGTCATCTGAATCCATTCAGAAAACGATGCCCCATCTATCTCGATGAAGTCTAAGTAGCCGAGATAGCTATGTCATGCCGCGACAATAAATCAAGCGCTTGGTGGGAGGCAACCCATCGTTTTTAAATGTTTTTAATTGTTTTTGTTTTCTTAGGATTTTGTCGAGCCACAACCAAAACTAAGGCGCTTGATGGGAGGCAACCCATCGTTCTAATCGTTTTTGTTGTTTTTGAGTGAATGTAGGTACAAGAGGTGTCAAAGAGGAAATTGGTTTCAAAATTTGATTCGGAAGTATTGCATGTAAAGGTGGTAAGTTTGGAATTAAGATGCATAAGGCTATGGATTGAGCATTGCTCATGACAAAATAGGCATCGAGCAAGGCTAGGCCTAGACAAAACTAGGCCACGAACAAGGCAACGCCTATACTATAGCCTAAGGTCTCGGAATCTAGTGTGCAAAGGCATAGGCGCCGCCCATGCTCAAGTATGCTATAGCATAGGCGCCGCCTATGCTAAAGCATTTGGTCTCAGAATCTCATATGCCATGCTAAAGGCGCCTCCTATGGTCACTAAAGGCATTGCACTAGGCGCCGCCTATGCTAGCAAATGCTTTGCATTAGGCGCCGCCTATACCATGCATAGGCAAAGCTAAAGGCGCCGCCTATAGCCACTTTTTGTCTCCAAAACTGATTTTAAATGGGTCAAAACCTGACCCAACCTTTTTCTATAAATAGGAGACTTAGTCTTGAATCAAGAATACATTGAAAACCTACCTTAGGCGCCGCCTATAGCCTCCAAATCCTCTCAAAAATTTTCCTTTTGCTCTATTTCTTCACAAGAACATCATCCAAAGGCATCAATCAAGTAAGTACTTCTTTGTTCTTCATTTATATTCCGTAAGTACTACACTACTACGCATATTATGAATTGCTAAATCTTAAAGTAATATTGGAGATTTGAATATGATTGAATTGTTGTGACACAACTAAGTGAGTAAACGAATACGTAAGGATGATCTTAACTTGTTCCCAAACTTGAATTTGATTTTGATGCATTGTCATACTTTCTCGGAATTGACATGGTCACGAAAATTGCATACTCTTGTCAATAGAAAGCTTACATGTTGGAATGACTTGTTCATCGAGATGAGAATTAAGGTTGACTACCAACATATGAGGTTGCGATTATTTCTAGATGTTATACCTTGATTCAATCTCTATGTAGTAGTCTTGATATATCAAACATGAAAGTATTGCCAAGATTACAAGAAGTATGACTGCACTGATTATATTGTTGGAACATATCACCTAAATGTATGTCGATGAAGTCTGAGTAATCGATATCATTCACTTAATTAGTTTGTGTCAACAAATTAAGTGTGGGGTGGTGCCACTATTGTCTGTTTATTGAATTTTCCAAGATGAAGCTAACATGACTCTATTGAGATCTCAGGTACAATGGCACCAAAAGACAAGAAAAGCAACCACTTCACAAAAAGGCCAGAAAAAGGGAAGAAAAGAGCAAGTTGAATCCTCCGTACTGCAAATACCTCGATGTACTCTTGGGATCAAGTGGGGTACTTATGAGGAACTTCTGAGGATGACGACTCCAATGATGATTTCGATGAAGGGGGTATGACCCCAGACATAGAGGAGGAGTCCGACTGACCAAGTTTTTTGTATTTATTTTCCACTGCGGACAGTGTGTCCCGTCTAAGTGTGGGGTGCTGGTATTTACATGATATACTTCTCTATCCGCATTTGCATCTATCTATGTTTGTTTTTTTTAGTAGTTAATCATTTTTTTTGTAGTTAAATTTTTTTTTACTTAACTTCGCATGAAATTATTCTAATAGGCAGCATGAGATTATAACAAGAGTTTGTGCTAAAATCATGACTATTGAGACGTTTAGGCTCTAATTGTGACTCACTATGTGATATTATGTGGTTCAATTCCTTCAACTGTTGGGGCAAAAGTCTATACTGCTCCCAATAAAGTCGACCATGTGCCTTGTGTGTGTGAGGATATAGTATATTCTATGTTTGTGGCTGATGCTAGAACTTGCCTGGTATGTATGTAAAGAGAAATAAAGAGTGTGATTTAGGAGATGATTTAGGCATTTCTTTGGCAACCTGAAATTGTTTACCCTCATTCTAACCTACCCATGGACACCATCCTAGTTAAACCCTTTTGAGCCTTTAGCCTATTTTCTTTAACAGCCTCATATGTAAGCCTAATTCATTTTTTTTCAAGACCATAATTTGATCCAAATTCCTAAGTGCTTTAAATTATAATGTCATGTGACAAAATAAGAGGAAATTGGGTGAGTATGATGCTTTAGAATGTATTGGTGCTTGAATTTGTTATGAAAAAGAAAAGTGCTATCATAAGAGGTATGTTATGAAAAGAAAAAGGAAAGGAAAACTGAAAAGATAGTCATGTTTAAAATTGAACAAAAGAGGAGAAAAAGGGGTGGTAGAATAAAAGAACGTAGAAAGATTGTTTGAAAGAAAAAGTGTTAATGATACAATGTGATGTATTAAAGCGCTTAGGAACATAGTCACTATTTCTGGCCAAAATAGTTCTACCCGTCCCTTAGCCTACATTACAACCATCAAAAGACCTATTTGATCCTAAGCTTAGCATTCTGATATTTAGTGGAGCATTACACTAAGGGCAAGCCTATGGTCATCAGTTGTTGCATATGAATTCTTCGTGAGAGCGAGAGCAAGGATATTTCTATACCCATGTTTGGTAAGTATACTATGCTTGAGAGTGATTATGGGTAATATATTGTGAGACACACATGGTTGACGAGTTTTGGTTAGTTGATTATGATTCTTAGTACCTTAACTTTTGGATACAAATTAACTACCATCACGAGTCTATGTTGGAGGTTGAATTGTTTCTACTAATGATCGGAAAACTACTCTTTGTTGATAATTGTTGTGCTTGTCTTGATGAATATTTGTGTTGATACTGTGAAACCCTAAGTTGATGTTTAGATGGACATGATAGTTTGTTTGAGGACGAACAAAGCTTCAAGTGTGGGGTGTTGATGATAGGCGAATTTACACGCCTATAGTGCTATATTTTACCCATATTTTAGCAATGTTTTGAGAACAAATTATATATTTCATGCACTTTTAGTCCTTTTTCCTGTAAGTGAGCTAACGAACATGATTAGCAAAGTTTCAGGTATAAATGATGCAGAATTCAGCATTTTATGGATAACTTGACGCCAAAGGAAGCTTCACGAAAGAAGGAGAGCAACGTTTGGATGCCTATGGACTGAAAGTGATGCATGGAAAACCTGTCCTGGGCAAAAACAACGTTTTTGAAGACTTTGGGGACTAGCAGTAACCTATTAGGATTAGGATAATAATGCAGTAATTTATTAGGATTAGGATAATGATACATTAACCTAGTACAATTGGGTTAAGTATTTCATTAGCTTAGTAGGATTTGGTTAAGTATTTCATTAGCTTAGTAGGAATAGGATATGAGTATTATAAATACCCTATTTTGCTAGAGATTTTTATACATTCCGCCATTCCACACAATTCCCCCATTCCATTAATTACCATCCATCCACCATCCATCCATCCATCAAAACAATTCTCTTTATTAATTCATTGTTGACATTATTTCTCATTTATTCAATTCTTATTTTCCACAACAAGAGAAACGTTACTTTGCAAGGGAGTTCACGCCTAAACGCCTACCACACTTTACTACACGAGATCTTTATTGTGGTATAATAACAATGTCGATTGTGATTTCCTTCACACTCATGGGTAACTAAACTTCTCTGTTGGGGTTATGGAAGCCATATGAGCTACTATATATTGCTATGAGTTTGTGAATTCGTGACACGTGTGTCGCTTATATCATTATTCTCTTCATCTTAATGCAAATTCTGGTGGCTGCAGACGCATAGAATAACACCAGTATAGCATTAACTTATTTGAAAGAAAAGTTATATGTCTGGAAAAGAGATAATGTCAAGGTAATAGGGTCCCATCCCCTATTAAAAAGTTAGTGCCGTAACTGGATTAACCTCTTGGAGAATTTGTACCGTTAGATACGCTTTAAGCTCGAAAGAGTTAAAGTGAAATAGTCCTTGTTTAGGTCGAAAGACGCTTGGATTTACCATCGAATACAATTCTCTATAAGCACATGCATGTCTGAATTCCGCATAACTAATAGCCAAAAGAGACGTACAACTCATAAAGTGGACATAACCCCAACTTCTAAATTCTCATTGGTTTACAACCTACTAAACATTCTTTCTTTTTTACTTTGCTATTTTCAGTTTTACTTTAATATTTTGCTTACACATTACAATCCCCCCTTTTTACGAGACTTGCACTAAAAGTCTAGTAATCTTTGCTTACTTGTTGACCAAGCTATTCCCTGTGGGATCGATACCCAGCCCAGTTGGGTTCTATATTTGACAGCGACCGCTTTACACTCCTACGAGAGCTGTAGATTGAGCGTTACCATATAGCCCCAAAATACAAGCGATCTTGCTGCCAGAATCTTCGTAGCATCGATAAAGTCAGTGGAGCTCCACCCAAAGGATAAATTTACATGGGTCACCATCAATAAATGGAGGCTTAATAGATTTCAGAACATGTCATAATTTAAAAAATGATGGAGGATTACTATATATACGTAATATATTTGCAAAAGTATATATATATATATATATATATATATATATATATATATATATATATATATATGTTTTTTTCAAATCCTTCCTACTCTCCCACGTACCAAGACTCCAAATCTAGGAATGATGAAGTAGCCGAGGAAGTGTTGGAGGATTCCTTAGACAAAGTCAGCATCCACAAGTCGACATAAATCAACACCCCCTCCCAACTAAGAATTTTTCTTTGAGTTCAGAAAAATAGGAATTGGAAGAGATGACATCAAGTCAAGCTTTTGAATGGGATTAGAGACATCATACAGCTTATCACTATGACATGAGCCAAAATATTCTTTCTCTACTTTAATTTTCACATATATTTGTACTATTCCTCACAAGCCCTAAGAATTTCTTTTGAATTCTTTGCATTAAAGGCTCGAGTTAGAGGCAATGAAGAAAGAGGATCCTCATAGGAAGTTAAGTTATTTTACTTCTTCAAATAAAATTCGCCTAACGGAGCCAACCACCTAACTGCATCAAATAACTTTGCCAATCAAAGAATCACCGTCCAATTATATCGAATAAGCTCCGTCAATCGGAGAATGTCGTCTAACTTTAACAAACTCAAACTCCCATATTTTGAGGATTGTACATAAGCAAAAAAAGTTATTCTTCTACATTTCAAATACTGTACATCAGCAAACAAAGTTGAGCTTTTGCATTTCGAGGACTGTACATAAGCAAATAAAGTCAAATTTTGCATTTTGAAGATTGTACATAAGCAAGTAAAGCAACACTCTACCATATCAGAGGATGCAAATGAGAAATATGACACTCCTTCATATTGAGAGTTATGCACCAGCAAAGGAAACACCACACCGCAAATCAAAGAATGTACATAAGCAAAGCAATGCTCCGCTATATTGGAGAATCACATTTTAGCAAACAGAGCATAGTCTACAAATCAGAGAATTGCATCATAAAAAGCAAGACAGAAAGCCTGCTATCATAATAAATACATCTAAATCCACCATGATAGCAATAAGAATGCCACTATCGCAATAGCATCAAATCCCAACAGCAATATTATCATCTAGTTCATATCAAAGGTTGCCTTGCCAGGATGAGGTTATTACTTATAAGCAATTACCCTGCCAGTCGGAGGCTCTACTCTTCAGCCACTGCCCACCAGTCGAATGTCGTTTATTTCTTAAGAACTATCCGCCAGTCGGATGGCTTTTATTCTTCAACAATTTTCCACCAGTCAAATGGCATATTCTTCAACTACTTACCAGTCGAAAGTCTTTATTCTACGAGAAGCACTCAGTCGATGAAGGATCTTTACATTTTAGTTATTGTCCTCCAGTTGGAGGCCTTCAAAAATAAAGATCACAATACTAGTTCAATAGCTAAACTCTACTCTTTACATTAATATTTCAATTTACAATTTTTGAACAATAGGTATGGTTTAAATTTTTCACCTGTTTTGCAGCATAAAATATTACAACGTGGACCTACCTTTTTAGCAACAAACTGGGGCAAGATAGAGAAATGTCAAGCATTCCTAGGGTAGGATAGGCAAGTCGTTAGTTGATCATGATGCACTTGCGGCTGAGGAAGAGTGTTGGTGGCTATGTCAAGAATTCCAATAAAGAAACTCAACTCAACTCGGCTCAGTGATCTCACTTTTTCTTAGAGTCATAGCCCAATGCCGTCTTAATCCAACATTGGGATAATTTTTGAAAATCCACAATCCTTTTTTCTCTCAAAATCCTCAGCAGATATTTCTATCCAATGCTTCCTTATTCTCAGTTGTCCTAAACAACCGATTTAGGGATAAACGCATCCATTATTTCATTTGTGCCTAAATTTTTGCAATCACCACCAGAAGAACTCAGTGTCACCAGAAAAACTCAATTGATCAAAATTTTTCATGATTTGAACTAAAAATGACTTGATTTCTCACGAAACCCAAGATATAAAGGTAACTCAGAAACTGGAGTACGACCATAATCTTTAAAAAAACAAATTCGCCTGAGACAAACTTGGTTATGTCAACGTAATTGCCTAAAGATTTTCACACTAATCTTCGATCAGTCAGGGGCTAACTGTTGACACCCAATTTTGGCTCTCTTTTTCCTCTAATTATTTTGCCGATGCTTCTTGTCCTTAATTAATTTTTTAAAATAAATTCATATTTTTATTTCTATGAATTTTGAAAAGAATAAAAAAAAGAAGATTTATTTTCATATCATATGGTAAAATATTTTAATCAAATATAATTAATTATTTTAGCATCAAAATCACAAAAATATCTTATAATATATATGTCCTTATTATATGTGTATGTGTATATTTTAGACTATATATTGAAACTATATATTCTTATAATATATATGTCCTTATTATATGTGTATGTGTATATTTTATTGTAATCTCATATATAATTATTAACATAATGTAATTATATATATATATATATATATATATATATATATATATATATATATTGTTAATACTATAAAAATTAAAGTTACAAATTATTAAATCGGATGTGTATACTAAATTATTTATATAATTTATATACGTTATACTAAAAGTAATTTTTAGGATAGTAGGAAGCATCGATAAAATTAATTTCAATAGTAAAAGAATAGTTGAGACAACAATAACTGAGTTTCAATTTTTATTTTACCCAAACACAACTCTTATTTATAAATTTTAGTCAAGAAGCCCAAAATTTGGCCCAAAATCCAGTTCAATATCAATATCCATTCCACACCGTATCAACCAATCACATGTTGTCACGTCAACAAAGTAGCACCAAAATTCATGCAACAAACACAAATTAATTCGATCCGTTAATTACTTTCTAATCCAAGAAACTCAAAATTATCCGATATTTTTATATATACATATACAGATATATATATATATATATATTATTTATTTTAATTTATTTATTTATTTATGTATTTACTTTCTCCTTTTCTTTTATTTTATCCTTAAATTAAATCTGAACCATCCGATCATAAGATCGAACGGATAAGCAAATAGTCATCTTTAAATCAATGTTTTCATATATTTATTCATATATATATACGTATTCTGTTTTATTACTATTATTATTTTTAGGGTAATCTTTTTTTAGCCATTCGGTCGAAAAGATCGGACGGATCAAAATTAGTCAAGAAATCCAAGACATTACACGTTTTCTTGACTCTCCAAAAGGTTGACTCCCTTCCCCATCAATGTCCATTACCCTAAAAAGACAAAAAATCAATAAAATCTCCCCTTATCTCTTCTTTCTCCCTTCTCAACTACTCCTACACAAGATTCGCTTAATTTACAAGAGGAAATCAATACCGAATTCGTGCAACAATGCAAAAAATCTATTGGAATCCACCACTAAAGCTTTGAAAAAATCTAAAATTTGTAGATTGGTTTCAAAATTTGAATTCAAATCTCATCTCTTCATAAAAATGTTGTTTCAAATCCAAACTTTAAATTCCAAATTTCAGCTATAAATAGCCCAAATCTCCATTCCCATGGGAATAAGATTCGAAGTGGGAGAGGTGAATGAAGAAAAGGGGTCAGAGAGATGAAGAGAAGTCGGGAAAAAAAGAGTTTTTTTTAATCTTGAGGAAAAGAAGCAAAAAACAAACTTTGAAGGTTGGAGGTTGGAGAGAAAGAAATTGAAAAAGCTGAAAAATATAGTGAGAATATTAGTGGAAGAGTAAAGGAAAAAAATGAGTAAAAAAATATAAGAAAAACAGAGTAGAAAATACTAGAGTGTAAACGGTTCAAATCCCCAGAGTCGAGTTCATCGCCGGAAAACTGTTAGACGTCAAAGCATTAGTTTTGTTGCCCCCAAAAAGGTGCAAATCTATTTTCATCTCCTTCTATTCGTTTATTTGGTTTTAGTAATATGTGATTTTTTTTTATTTTTAAGTTTATGTTGTTGTCGTTTTTCATATCTTTGTGGATAGATATAACTTTTAGTTCTAAAAAATCATTTTCATACGTGAATACCCAGATCTATAAATATGTGTGTATGCGTATTTTTTTAGTGTGGTGTTGTTATTCATGTTTTATTTTTTAAAAAAAGAAATCTCTGATTCTAATAAGATTTATTATCTTCTCCAAGTTATATTTTATATTTTTTGAGTTGAATTCTTTTCCCTCCTGATTTGGGTTTGGGACTGTCGAAAGCAAGATGACATGAGAATCATCCTTTTACTTTTGTTTTCCTGTTCGGACATGTATCTATGAATATGTGTATGTGTTTGTTCATCCCGTTTGGTATTATCTATGAGTTAAATTCATGGGTATGTGGTTATTGCAAGTTCAAAAGAGTGATTTCCATCTCATCTTGATACGGTTTTATCCATTCGCCATTTATGTGTGAAATAAAATTGTGATTTTTGAAATTATTTCGTGTGCGAATATACAAGTCCACGAATATGTGTATTTTTATCATTGGAAGCTTGCATTTTGAATCGGAGTTCTCTAAAAAGATGTAGTTTCATCTTAGTTCATTTCAAATATGTTTGCCTATTATTATATTTTCCTAAACCCAAGACTAGAATGAAAGATCTAGTTGAGTCCTTTATCCATTGTTTCTTGGGTGTGCTAAACAAGTTATCCCATCTTTAACAAAGAAAATGTGAAGAAGTTCTCTATTAAAATGTCTTTGTACGCTTTTGCAACAACTTCTTTGCGAAGAGGTTCTCTATTGAAATGTCTTTGTACACTTTTGCAACAATATTTATTTACTCTATTTTTCTCATATGCACTTAAGAGTAGAAAAACTAACTTTGTGTGAATTGATCTGCTACAAAGTATAGATTAATAAATAAAGGGATTGGCTAATATATGGAGATGGTTAAGTAATGGGCTTTATAATTAGTGTAAGTATTTGTACAAGTTGCGCGAGAATTCGTTGGTAATGGTCTCTTTTGATCAATTTTTCAACGGGTTAAAGTATTTGATACCAAGTTTTATAGTTGTTTGATTTGGACACTCTGAAGCCTAAACGTTTATTTATTTATTTATTTATTTATTTATTTTTCACTCAATTCCATTTTACTTAACTTGTCTCATTTGACGTTCGGGTTTCTAATCCGTATTCTCTTTATTTTACATGTGACCTTGGGAGTTGGAGTTCCACAACAGAACTCGTTTTGACCTAACTATCGGGTCAACTACTACTAGGATCGCAAGAGCCTTGGAGTCATGAGAAATAGAAGTTTGAACTCCTTTAGGAGTCTAGTACCTCTTTAGCCTTTCTTCTTTACTTATTATCCTTCGCTCATTAATCATGTCATGATAAATAATTCTTGATACTTGAATCGACATTTAAGTGTTCTTATTTTTGTTGAAATTTTTTAAGGTATCATTATTTAATTATTGTGTTTATATTGTTCCAGCATTCACAAATTACCTTTAAAATGGATTAATTTTCCAACATTTTTCAAATAACACAATTAGCTAATTCACTTATAGACATTTCGGATGTGGTTAAAAAATGTTGAGGTTAGGCTAATTTTTCTTTTCTAAGACTATTCATTTTCCTCAAATATATTTTTCGTTCCAATAAAAATAGGCGTCACAATCTCAGCACATGTGTAAAAAAAAAAAAGAAATTTCAATAATAATTTGGTAGAAAAGTAACTCACCAATAAAAATACATTTTCATTTACTATATTCTTTATTTATTTCTAATTTAATTTCAAAATTTCAGATTTTTATAATTATTCTTATTACTATTTTATTAAAACTACTATTTTCACTGTAACTATTATTATGACTATTATTATTATTATTATTATTATTATCATCATCATCATCATCATCATCATCATCATCATTTTAGCATTACTACTATAAGTATTTCGACTCTATCACATGCTATTATATTTATTTTTGACTTAACTCCAAACTGTAGATTGAATTTTTGCATCTCTTCATATACCCTTACATATATTCATATCCATATTTATTTTACAATGAATAAATCCTTGCATACTTTAAAAGATTTTCTACTTAATATTGACTTATTTATATACTCAACTTAGTATACCTTTAAGCATGTCTTCTCATGAAGTTATAGAACTTTCTACCATGTGTATCATTATAATAAAAAATACTACTTTTCATCATATTTTTAAATATTTCTATATATATACATATATTGTGCAATTAATATATCCTGTCTTCGCATAGTGTATTGTTACATCTTATATACCTTTAGTGCTATTTTTGAAATAATAACAAAGGCTCTCTTATCAAATTTTAGCAAATAACAAAATAAATATTTTTTGAACATTTTTCTAAACTGAGTCTAAGGACTAGCTTCGGATAGGCTCTAAGGGGTGCCTAACACTGTCTTCTCAAGTAATCAAAATCCTTACTCAAAATCTCAAATATTTTTGTGGACTAAACACAGAGTTTCATATTAAAAAATGATTTTCTTGATTTTTCCCAAAAGACAGGTGGCGACTCTAAAAATGAAATTTCAAAATTTGAGAGTCACGACAAGCCACCACATGTTGTGTGTTGTTTTTCCCATTTCGAAATAGGGTGCAACAACGAGGAATGTAACATCTCATAATTTCACGGCTTGATTCAGCTCTTAGTTGCATGCATGGGGAGTTTAAGACCTAAAAATTTTTCTAAGTGTTGGGGACTCAGTTATATTTTATGCCTCTTAACTTTGAGGATTTTTAAATCGGTCTTCCCAACCCAGAGGTATTTATTTTTTGGTTAATTCATGTTTAGGGAGGTTGGTATGTCTCGGGGGAGTTTTGGACTTTTTGGACGAGGATTGGGTCATGTTGGGATCCCAATTCCAGCATCTCACCGCAATAATGCTGCATCGCGATGCTAATGGCGATGGAACTCCTACCGCATCATGGTGATCATCCAAAACACAGTCTAGTTACGGATTTAAATGCCTAAGGGGTAATTGTGTCTTTTTCTCTCAATTCAATTCATCAAATAATGATTAGTATCATCAGTTAGAGAATAAATTTCCCATCTTCTCCAATAAACTCAAACTAAAAAAGCTCCCTTTTTTTTCATGAACAAGAATTCAATCCTTTTCCCCCAAGTAACCTAGAATTCAAGCCTTTCAAATTCACAAATCTCAAGAAAGTAGAAAGATTAGGGTTTCATCCTCCAAGTTAAGATACTTATGGTACGTAGGGATATCCTAAATTCCATGGGCATGAATTCATTATTTTACTAAGCTTTGAAGTATGTTATTATGTTTATAAAAGGGTTTTGTAAGATCGTCTTAAATATCCAAACTATAAACCCATTTTAATGAATAGTGTTTTGGTATTGAGGTTCCTTTTTGTAGATTAAATTATGTTCGCATATATACAAATGTATTTTCAATTTTGCAATTGGAATTAAGAGCATGAATAACTAAACTACCTCTCTTGTTATGATACCTCTTGATTAACATGTTAGGGTTATTCAATTAACTGTTTAGAAGCATGAGATAGATGTTTTAATATTATTTATGGACTTGACATTGGTTATGAAATAAAGAGAGGGGTTTTCTTGTTTATAAATATTAAATGTGACAATTGAAAGAATTGCATGGGTTATTGTAAAGGAGTTGATCATTATTTGCTAAGGTGTTGAAAAGAGAAAATCTTTGCATAAGTTTTCACATATTTCGAAGCATGAATTCTCTTGCATTGTTTAAATATTTTGGTGGTCAATACTGTGTTTTGAGATAAGAAGGGTTGTAGATATGTTGTGGTATAAATGAAGGACTTTCAAGTCTAGGTATGACGATACCGTATTACGAATATGCCCTCAATAGAATAACAAAAAATGGTTTATAAGAAGAATGCATGTTTTTGAGAGTCTAAAATTGGGCTTAAGATAGTTAAATAGTAGGCCGAAGAAGGCACGAGTTCAAAAACTCATTTCCCAAAATCGTGATTTGTCGACATGGGTTTATGTTGCCCTGAAATAGAAATTGTACACTAGCAACGGCCCTGTGGTATAGTAGAGATGCAGAGACTCCAATCCTTATGATAAACTTGGGTTGAGGACTTGGCCGTCGAATCAAGGGCGGATTCCATATAGCCCATGTAATTACATAATGTAGGGTGTACTATCTAGCTCAAAAGAGAAACAAAGAGTAGAGTCATGATTCCATTAAAGTGTTTTGAAATTTATCAAATCATGTCTATGTGTTTTCAAATGTTTTAGCCTGACATGTTTTTATGAAATTCTCTCACCTATGTTGTGTAAAAACATATTTTATTTTTGGATTATTTTACGTACCAGTACATTATGTATTGACCCCCTATAAATTAGGTTCTGAGGCCCAGTATCGTGGTCCTACTAAATAATAGATTATTGTCAGACATTCAGAGTTGGTGAGCCTCCCTTATTTTGGAAGGCTTTGTTCTCATGTGTTGATTTTATTTGATTTAGTTCATGGTACAATTGGGGTCTTTGTCCCTATTTCCGAAATATTGTTATTTTCAGTTTAGTATAGATTTCATAGACTTGTTATAGATGGTTATGGATTTTCTTATGGACTCATATTTCGTATTGCTAAGTGAAAATAATATAACTATCATGCTTCTAGTTACTTCCACATTAATTATAGTAGATCAATTATGCTTAAGGTGACAAGATAAGAGGTCTCTTGGGCCTTCATGGTTCGAGATGCCTGTCGCGGTTAGGGTCTCGGCTTGGGTCATGGAAAACTTGGTATCATAGAATGATTCATGGTCTGAGGGTGTCTGCGAATTTTTGTCTGGTAGAGTTCTTTTTATGGGTGTGTAGCGCGCCATACTTATAAGAAGGAAGCTACTAGGCATTTAGGAATTTCTCTTTTTCTTCATGTTCTTGCTTGTGCAATAGAGTCTAAATGTCCCCTAACTCAGGATTTCCTATATTTCAGAGATTGATTATGCCTCCCCATAGATCCAACGAGCAGAATACCCATGTTGAGGATGTCCGCCCTACTCATGGGATGCAAACCTATAATGAAGCTCGTACTCCAGAATTTTTTTCCACTCTAGGAGTTCCTCCAGTCTAAACTAGTCTACCTCGGGCTCCTCGATCCGGTGTCAACTGCACCTAGCCTTCAAAGAGAGAAGTCTCGAATGTTGAGTTCCATCAGTCCATCTATATGATTGCTTAGCTTATGGCTTCTCAGTCCTATCAGTCTGAAGATATGGGCTCTGTGTCTGGTTCATCTGAAATTACTTGGGTTGGCCAATTCATGAGGCTGACCCACCCACCTTTACTATCATAAAGATTGAAGAGGAAACCAAGGGTTTATTGATAAATTGGAGAAAATTTCTAGAGTCATGCATGCCAACTAGGTTGAAGGGGTTGAGATGGCAGCCTATCAGTTGAAGGACGTAGCTAACTAGTGGTACAATGAGTGGGAAAACTTGAGGGGTAGATATGTTGATCCTCCTGTGTGGGGTGAGTTTAAAGAGGCTTTCCTAGATCATTCTTTCCCCAAGAACTGAGATAAGCAAAATCTAAAGAATTTATGAACCTGAAATTAGGAAATATGAGTGTCAAAGAATATGCATTAAAGTTCACCCAACTATCTCGTTATGATCCAGAGTTAGTGGGCAACAAGAGGGCTCGTATTAGGAAGTTTGCATCTGGTCTCTCAGATTATTGGGTATTAGAATGTAAGGGAGAAATACTAAACAAGGACATGGATTTCTATAGGCTGTCAATGCATATGCAATAGGTAGAAGAGGAGAAGAAGATGCAGGCTCAGAGAGGGAGAAAGAAAGGCAGGCTAAGAGAGCTAGGTGTATGGATCAGAATATCAATCAGCAGCAAGGTGGCAGGTCGTACTAGAGGTGGTACAAGAAGAAATTTTAGAGCAATGCAAAATCTTCAGCTAGCGCCCCAGCGCCCAAACCTCCAGTTGATTATGGATTTCAAAATTTCTATCCTAATAGTGGGCCAAGGATGTAGGGTACTAGTACTAGGGGAGTGTAACGTAAACCTTCTGATCATACTTGCGCTATGGAAAGTTTGGAAAGAATTATCAATAAATGTGTCAATTTAGTAGTCTTATGTGCTATACCAGCGGTTAGCCAGGCTATATCAAGAGAGACTGTCCCCCAGCAAGAGGAAATATTAAAGGTGCTAAGTTTCAGTCAACTTCTATAGCCCCACCACTTAAGGGTACTACTTCTACTACTGGAGGTAGTCGTAGCTGGTTATATGCTTTGTCTACCCACTAGGATTCAAAGGCTTCACCAAATATGATTACGGGTATATTACAGATGTTTTCCTGAGATGTGTATGTATTACTTGACCTGAGGTCTACCTTATTTTATGTGACCCCTTATGAGGCAGCTAGTTTTGATTTTGAGTCTGAAAATATTTTGGAACCTTTTTTTGTTTCCACTCCTGTTGGTGATTCTATTGTGGCTAGGAGAGTTTATAAAAATTGTGTGGCTTCTATTTGTCTTTGTGATATTATGGATGACCTTGTAAAGCTGACTATGATTGATTTTGATGCTATACTTGGAATGGACTGGCTTCATTTATGTTATGCTATACTAGACTGTAGAAACAAAAAAGTCTCCTTCTCTTTTCCTAATGAGTCAGTGATTTAGTGGGAGAGATATTCTCCAGCACCTAGGGGAAATTCATATCTTATCTTAGGGCCCGTAAGCTCATATCAAAGGGTTATTTGTACCATTTTTTTTAGGTCAAAAATTCTATCTCTAAAAGTTATTCCCTCCATTCTGTTCCTGTAGTCAATGAATTTCTAGAAGTCTTTCCTGATGAACTCCCTGGGATACCACCAGATAGGGCGATAGATTTTGGCATTGACTTATTGCTACATACCCAACCTATCTCTATTCCTCCATAAAAAATAGCTCCCGTATAATTTAAAGATTTAAAAGAGCAAATAAAAGACCTTCTTGGCAAATGCTTTATACATCCTAGTGCCTTTCCCTAGGGTGCTCCAATACTCTTCATGTGTAAGAAAGACAGCTCCCTCCACATATGCATAGATTACCGTCAGCTGAATAAAGTTATAGTTAAAAATAAGTACCTTTTTCCCAAAATTGATGATCTCTTTGGCCAGCTCTAAGGTGTCAACTATTTTTCCAAGATAGACCTTTATTCAAGGTACCATCAGTTTAGGGTTCAAGAGGCTGACATTCCCAAAATGGATTTCCAAACCCAATATAGTCAATATGAATTCTTAGGTATGTCCTTCGAACAGAATAATACCCCCACAGTGTTTATAGACCTAATGAATAAGGTGTTTCGCCAGTTCTTAGATCTTTTCATCATAGTCTTTATTGATGACATCTTAATTTATTCTAAGAGTAATGAGGCTCATGCCAATCATCTCTGAATCGTCCTTCAGACTCTTAAAGATCATGAGTTGTATACAAAGTTTTTCAAGTGTGAATTTTGGCTTAGTTCTATTGCTTTCCTAGGGCACATTATTTCTAGTGATGGAATTAAGGTTGACCCCGAAATGGTTAGGGCAATGAGAAAATGGCCCAGATCCATGACTCCAGGTTACATCCGGAGCTTCTTGGGTTTGGTAGGGTATTATAGAATATTTGTAGAGAGTTTTTCCTCCATATTTTCCCCACTTACTAGGTTAACTCAGAAAAAGGAAAAAATTCTTGGGGTGTTACTCTTGTGAGAATAGTTTTGAGTAACTGAAAGACAAGTTGACTACCACACTAGTTTTGACTCTAGCTGAGGGTACATAGGGCTTTGTTGTGTACTGTGATGCATCTTGGGTGGGACTTGGGTGTGTACTTATGCAGCATAGTAAGGTGGTGGCCTATGCATCTAGACAATTAAAGTTGCACGAAAATAACTATCCCACCCATGATTTGGAGTTAGCGGTTGTAGTATTCACATTAATAATTTGGTATCATTATCTGTATGGGGTGCATGTTGATATATTTACTGATTACAAAAGTTTACAGTATGTTTTCACGCAGAAAAAACTTAATCTCAGGTAGATGCGGTGGTTGGAATTATTGAAGGACTATGACAGAAGCCTGTATTATCACCCGGGTTGTCCATGGGCAGTCTTTATCATGTGGAGAAAAGGAAGAGAAATATGGTGAAGGATATTCATCGGCTTGCAAATTTGGGAGTTTGACTCCTGGATTCTGAAGATGGGGGAGTATTCATTCACGAGGTAGCTAAATCCTCCCTTTGTGCAGAAGTTAAGGAGAAGTAGGACAAGGACCCCATCTTGATGCAGACTAAGAAAGATGTTGGTCAACAAAATTTGATGGCTTTTGAGATTAGAGGTAATGGGATTTTGGGGTATTAAGGTAGGCTATGTATGCCGAATGTGGATGGGTTGTGACAAAGAATTCTTAATCAAGCTCACACTTCTAGGTATGTGGTTCACCCCGTCTCTACTAAAATATATCATGATCTTAAGGTGACCTACTGGTGGAATAACATGAAGAGATAAATTGCTAACTTTGTGTCTAAGTATTTGAATGGTCAACAAGTTAAGGTAGAACATTTGAGACCAGGTGCAATTCCCAAGAGATAGCTTTGCCTATGTGAAAATGAGAGGTAGTCAACATGGACTTCATTACAGGACTTCTGAGATCCCCAAACCAATATGACTCCACTAGGGTAATTATAGATAGAATGACCAAGTCTGTGCATTTTCTTCTAGTGCGGACAAATTATTCGGGGGATGATTATGCTAAGTTGTACATTCAAGAGATAGTTCGTTTGCATGGGACTCCAGTGTCTATTAATTTGATCAAGGTACACAATTCTCTTCGTTGTTTTGGCGTTCTTTACAGAGGGGTTTGGGTACCCAAGTAAACCTCAGTATTGCCTTCTACCCACAAACAGATAGGCAAGCAGAACACACCATTCAGACCTTAGAAGATATGTTGAGATCTTACGCCATAGACTTTAAAGGTAGTTGGGTGGATCATTTGTCATTTATAGAATTCGCATATAACAATAGTTACCACTATACCATCCAAATGGCTCTATTTAAAGCTCTTTATGAGAGGAGATATAGGTCCTCGGTTGGGTGGTATGAAGTGGGTAAAACCCATTTATTTAGGCCTGGTCTTATTCATCAAGCAATAGAGAAAGTGAAAATCATTAGGGAGATACTTAAGACAGCTCAGAGTCGCCAAAAGTCTTATGCTGATATTATAAGAATGGGGTTAGAGTTTGAGGTTGATGATTGGGTATTTCTAAAAGTCTTCCCTATGAAGGGAGTCATGCGATTTGAAAATAAAGGGAAGCTCAGTCCTCGTTATATAGGACAATATCATATTACAATAAGGATCGGTGGAGTTGCTTATGAGTTATATTTGACCACGAGTCTGGCTTTTGTTCATCCTATATTTATGTATCCATGCAGAAAAACTGTATTGGAGATCATTCTTTTGTATTGCATGTGGAAGAGATCAATGTAAAAGACCCATTATCATACGAAGAAGAACCCATTACTATTTTAGATCGCCAAGTTCAAAAGTTGAGAAGCAAGGAGATAGCTTCAGCTAAGGTATTGTAGAAGAATCATAAAGCTTAGAAAGCTACTTGGGAGTTAGAAAATGACATGCGTACGAGATACCTAACTCTCTTTGAAACCATAGATAATGATATGGAAGGTACATATCTTATACTACTCTTTTATTTCCATGTAGTTCTTGAAATTGTACTTGTCGTATCCCGAGTCATCATTCAGGGATAAATGATCCCAGGGTGGGATAATGTAATACCCTGTATTATTCACGGCTTGATTCGGCTCTTAGTTACATGCATGGAGAGTTTAAGGCCTGAAAATTTTTCTAAGTGTTAGGGACTTAGTTATATTTTAAGCCTCTTAACTTTGAGAATTTTTAAATTGGTCTTCCCGACCCCGAGGCATTGATTTTTGAGTTAATTTATGTTTACAGAGGTAGGTAGTATGTCTAGAGGAGTTTTGAACTTTACAGATAAGGATTGGGTCACGTTTGGATCCCGATTCCAGCAGCTCACCGCGATAGTGCCGCATCACGGTGCTAATGGCGATGAAACTCCTACCGAGTTGTGGTGATCATCCAAAATGCATTCCAGTTACAAATTTAAATACCTGGGGGGGGGGGGGGAATTGTGCCTTTTCCCCTCAATTCCATTTGTCAAATCATGATTAATATCATCAATTAGGGCATAAATTTCCCATATTCTCCAATAAACTCTAAAGAAAAACCCTTTCTTTTTCCCCAAAAAACAAGAATTCAATCTTGTTCCCCCCAAGTAATCTAGAATTCAAGCCTTTCAAATTCAAACATCTCAAGAAAGTAGCAAGATTATGGTTTCATCCTCCAAGTTAAGAAACTTAAGGTACGTGGGGATATCCTAAATTCCATGGGCATGAATTCATTGTTTTACTAAACTTTGCAGTATGTTATTATGTTTGTAAAAGGGTTTTGAAAGATCGTCTTGAAAAGCCATACTATAAACCCATTTCAATGATATAGTGTTTTTGTATTGAGGCTCCTTTTCTTAGATTGAATTATGCTCGCATATATATACGTATTTTCAGTTTTGCAATTTGAATTGAGAGCATGAATAACGAAACTCCCTCTCTTGTTATGATACCTCTTGATTTAACATGTTATGGGTTATTCAATTACCTATTTAGAAGCATGAGATAAATGTTTTAATATTATTTATAGGCTTGACATTGGTTATGAATTAAAGAGAGGGTATTTTTTTTGTTTATAAATGTTAAATATGACAATTGAAAGAATTGTATGAGTTGTTATGAAGGAGTTGACGATTATTTGTTAAGGTATTAAAAAGGGAAAATCTTTGCATAAGTTTTCACATATTTCGAAGCACGAATCTCTTGCACTGTTCAAATCTTTTGGTGGTCAATAATGTGTTTTGAGATAAGAAGGGTAGTAGATATATTGTGGCATGAATGAAGGACTTGTAAGTTCGGGTATGACGATACCCTATTACGAATGTGCCCTCAAAAGAATAAGAAAGAAATGGTTTATAAGAAGAATACATGTTTTTTAGAGTCTAAAATTAGGCTTAAAAGAGTTAAATAGTTGCCCGAAGAAGGCATGAGTGCAGAAAACTCATTGCCTATATCGTGATTTCCGACACGAGTTCATGTTGCCCTGAAATAGGAATTGTACGTTGCCTACGGCCCTATGGCATAGTAGAGATGCAGAGACTCCAACCCTTGCGAAAAACTTGGTTGGGGGCTTGGCTGCCGAGTCAACGGCGGATTTCACATAGCCCATGGAATTACAGATTGTAGGGTATACCATCTAGTTCAGAAGAGAAACAAATAATAGAGTCATGATTCTAGAAAGTGTTTTTAAATTTATCAAATCATGCCAATATGTTTTCAAATGTTTTATACTGACATGTTTTTATGCAATTCTCTCACCTATATTGTGTGAAAACATATTTTGTTTTGGGATTATTCTGCGTACCAGTACATTGTGTATTGACCCCTTATATTTCAGGTTCTGAGGCCCAGTCTCGTGGTCTTTATTAACAGTAGATTGTTGTCAGAAATTCAGAGTTGGTGAGCCTCCCTTATTTCGGAAGGTATTTTGGTCACATGTTTTGATTTCATTTGATTTAGTTCATGGTCCGACCGGGGGCCTTGTCCCGGTTTCAGATATCTTGTTGTTTTCAGTTTAGCAGAGATATTCCAGCCTTGTTATAGATGGTTACGGGTTTCCTTATGGACTCATGTGTCTTATTGCTAAGTCAAAATAATATAACTATCATGCTTCTACTAACTTCTGCATTAATTATAGTAGATCAGTTATGCTTAAGATGACAAGACAAGAGGGCTCTCATGCCTTCATGGTTCGGGATACCCATCGCGGCTAGGGTCTCAGCTTGGGTTGTGAAAGAGGACCTCACGGGAATAAAATCCTAAGCAACACATGTTTCTCAACAATTCAAAACTCCCAACAAGCTTTAAAACAAACACTCACAAGTGTAACTCAAATCATCATTCATCAACTACCTAAAAATGAAAAAGGTCCTGGCTATTTATAGGCAAAGTCCACTTATTACAACTTGGGCCTAAAAGTGATCCTAAATGCAACGTGGGCCTAAAAGCGACCCAAGCGCCAAACACAATGCTAATTAGCCTTATATTGGCGCCTATGCTCTCCCGAGGGCCCAAGGTATTAGTCAAATGCGTTATTACTTATTACTCCCTCGAAGAACTTCATAAAAGGTGGATCCTTCCCAAGCTATCCTACAATCACGTGTGTCCTTTCCTATGATGATCAAGTCGTGCGTCCTAATGTTTGCTCCTTGAAGTATAGATCCCAAAAGAGTGGAGCCAATTTGGCTTGTATCAGAATCTATATAAAATGATATATCATCGACGATATCTTTGATACAATATTAGGGAAACATTGTACAAGATTATGAGGATCTGAATTTTGGATTTATTTAAGCATACTGACGTAGAAATATTTATCAAGTGACATAAAAGGATGCATCTCGATAAGCATAAAAATTATTTGCTTTGCAGTTAATACACTTGAAGATGTCATATATGAAATGCTGAATATTGTCACTTGACAAAATCTATATGAAAACTTTTTAAGCATACAAAATTTTATGGGAAACTTATTTATAATCCTTATATTGCATAAATTTATAACTTGAAAAAATCATTGGAACTCTTGAAGAGTTTTCAAAAATAATAAATTATTTGCTTAAATGAGAAATATACCGAATTGGATTGGTTATGAAGTAAATCTTAGTGCAATGGGTGTACTAATGTACCTTGCAAATACTACAAGGCTTGATATAAGCTTTCGGTCAATTTGTTAACAAGGTATGGTTCTGTTCCTACTAAGAGACACCAAAATGAGATCAAACAAATGAGCTTATTTTATTCTAATGATTGCAGTCCCGATCTTGTTGGTTATGTTGATGATGGGTACTTATTTGAACCGCATAAAGCTCGGTCTTAAATAGGCTATGTGTTCATATATGGAGGTACTGCAATATCTTGGAGATCTACAAAGCAGTTTATCGTAACTACTTCATCAACTACACTGAGATATTAGCTATTCATGAAGTAAGCCAAGAATGTGTGTGGTTGAGACCCATGATACATCTCATTCGAGGAAAATGTGGTTTGAAATGTGACAAAGTACCCATAATTTTGTATGAAGATAATACAACATGCATAACACAACTTAAGATTCGTTGAAGTGACAATGTGGCTGATTTATTCACCAAGTCTCTTCCAACTGCAATTTTCAAGAAGATGGTAAACAAGATGGGGATGCAAAGGTTCGAATGTTCTCATTAGGAGGAGTTAATATGCGTTGTACTCTTTTTCCCTTACTAGGTTTTGTCCCACTGGTTTTCCTTGTAAGGATTTTAATGAGGCAGTCTATATGCGTATTATTAGAGATGTGTACTCTTTAGCCTTCACTAGATTTTTTTCACTGGTTTTTTTGTAGTAAGGTTTTAACAAGACATATTATCTATCAATTAGATATTCAGGGGGGAGTGTTATAATGTATTACCATATATAGTGAATGTCTATTTTTAAAAATTGAGCAATTTAACATAGATTTTGCTTTTTTTTGTTAAACGAAGGGTACAAGTGAAAACTTCCTTAACAAAGAGGATAAATATGACCCCAAAGTATGAAATTGAGGGTAAATTAATTTGGTAGAGGGACAAATTTGACCTTTTCCCTAACAAAAAATATGAAAACATCGCTTGAGAGATTTAAACTTCTCGCGGGAAAACCCCACGTACTTAGCAGGCACACCCCTTAACCACTCAACCAAAGTGACCGTTTATTACCTTGATAACACATTATTTTACTTATTATAAGCAAACCGGCAAAATGGGCACGACTACATGCAAATACAATATAGTTGTTTTTAGAGGAAACATCTAATGAGTAGTGGTGAGAACTGGAAACAACGCGAGAGAAACATAGCAAATAAAAGCATCTTTCCATACAACAACTAAAAATATAGTGAGAGGGTAGAGTGTATGCAGATATGATATAATTTTTTATATTAATTTATGTAGCACTTTCACTTTTCAAGAGTCAAAAAAATTAATTAGATTGTGGATTTGACATGAAATCTTCAAATATTTTAAAATAAAATTTATATATATTGAAAATTATGTAAAAAGTATTACTCCATTTTTCTCAATTTATGTGTCACTTTTTGAATTTTCAGATTCAGGTAAGTTTATTTTTTATCGTAATTTTTTATATATCTTAAATATTTGAATTAACAATAATTGTGACTTATAGTATTTTTTACATAATTTTCAAATATATATATATATATATATATATTATTTCAAAAGACTTAAGCTTTCGTGTCCAAATTTATGATTAAACTTAAACTGTTTGACTCTCAAAAATAAAAAATGGAACATAAATTGAAACATAAAAATTATAAGTCACAATAACAATTTAAAATATTTACGAACAAAATTTATTTGAATCTCAAATCTAAAAATTTGTGCAACAGAAATTGATGCGCATTTGGGAAAAAAAACAAGAATGTTAAAAGTGAACCTGCCAACTGGGTCGGGCTGGCCTATTTTGGCCTAGTAAGCCCGTCCCAATGATCCCCCGAGTTACAGTACTGGCGGTCTCGGGCTGGGTTGTCTACGTTGATAGGCCCGATAAATCCGGATAGATTTGAATTCCGACCAGGCCCACCGGTTATTCGGCCTGGCTCGGTATATTAATTTTTTTAAGTAATTAACTGTTGTTGACTGGTCTTCAATGGTCAAATGGACATTGGACCAACGGCTATAATGTCGTTTGGGAGCCCAACGGCCATTTGACCAATTTTTCCTTTTAAAAAAAAGTAATTCAAAAAATTTCCTATAAATACCCTATAATTTCAAATTATTTTCCACACAATTCTCATTCTCTCAAATCCCAATCTCTCTCAATTATTTAACTATCTCCTAAAGTGCTCAATTTTATTTTTAATTTTGCGATTACAAATACAAGTGGAAGTTTTCTAATGTCGCAACTTTCGGATACTTTCAATATTTGGTATTGTCGTTTCATCTCTTACCTTTAATTTTTAATTAGTGTATTAATTTTTGAATATTTATTTTTATTATTTTTATGTATTTTGAATTTCATTTAGTTTATTTTATAATATGGATAAAATAAGAAACTTCGGTAAAAGTGTCAAAAAAATTATCTCGAAAGTGGTAGTGGTAGTAAAAATGAATTGGTGGTCGCTCTGGTAGAGGTAGTTGAAGTAATAGATATACCTGTATGCCTCCGATACGGGTTAATCAACCTTTTGAGGAAGAAATAGGTGCAGGTGCTCACATATATGGATTATGCAGAAGTTCAGAAAAATTATGGTATAGAAGAAGAAAATGAAGTAGATGTGGTTAATTTAGATGTAAAAGATGAAAATATTGGTGAGACACCCGGAGTAGGAAATTCTAATGTTAGATCTGAATCGATTAATCTTCCTCCCCGTCCTCCCCGTTCCCCAAGAGCTCGTATAAAAACTAGTATTACATGAAATTTTTTTACAAAAATAGAAGGAGAAAGTAAGGTGCAATATAATATTTGTGAAATTATATATAAGCATAAAATCAGAGGCAATAAAAAGGGTATGGGTTCGTTGATGAGACATTTAAGAGATAGACAGGCTAGAGAGTTATTTATTGCACAAGATGGTGAGGTTGTTGCTGGTCCAACACAAACTATATTGAACCCAACAAGCGGTCAATTAATTAAGAATTATAATAAAATGAAGGACCGGGAAGAAATAGCGAAAATGATAGTTGTGGGTTGTTTACCTTTCACTGTTATATTCAAGCAATTTATAATCCTATGTTTAATGATATTCCTAGAAGTACTGGTCGGACTGATATTTTTAGATTCCATACACAATAGGTTTATTATTTATCTACATTATTAAAAAATATTCAATGTAGAATTGCTCTAACTTCTGATCTTAGTTGTGTTGTTAATAAAAATGATTATTTAACCATTACTTGTCACTGAATAGATAATAATTTTACTATGCAAAAATATATTTAACCTTTTTGTATGATGAAGATTGTAGACATACTGAAAAATTTATTTCTGAATCTATTACTAAAGTTACAAAATATTATGGTATTGAAAAAAAAATTATGTATTGCTTTTGATAATGCATCTAATAACAAAGTTGCTATTGACAAGTTAAAAGCTGACCTTTCTCCGCCGTTACTTGAAATATTTCATGTTAAGTATGCTTGTCATATATATAACTTAATTGTAAAAGATGGTCTTGAATTTTTTGAGTTTTATATTGAAAAGGTCCGGCTTGTTGTTGGCTTTATTCAAGGAAATAATCAAAGAAAAAGAGTTAGAGAATTTAAAGTTAAATATGAACAAAATGAACTTAGACTGATATTAATGCCTGGAGAATGTGATACTAGATGGAATGCTACTTATACTTATTTAAAAACTTGTCTTGTTTATAAACTTCCTATTACAATGACTTTTAATCAATATTTTGGTTCTTTTCCTAAGTGTATGCTACATGATTCTGATTAGGTTGCAATTGATGATCTTGTTAAGTTTTTGAAAAAAATTTATATAGCTACGGTTGAATTTTTTGGTGCTTATTATCCTACTGTTTGTAATATTTTAGCTTATTTAACCGACATTCCTTGTTTGCTTAAAGAATATAAGAATAGATAAGGTTACAAAGAAGCTGTTAGGGCTATGTTTGCTAAATTTATAAAATATTTGTCTCAGCTTCCCCTAATTTACTTGGTTGGTGCTATACTAAATCCATGTATAAAATATAATACTAAGTGCGACTTTAGTTCTATTATTTATACTTCCTTAGAGATAGAGCCTGAAGAAAAACCAGATTTATTTACGGTTATGAGTGATGCGAACATTTACATAGAAGCATTATATAACCATTATGCCAATTTACTTGATGTAGTTGTACCAACAAATATCACTCCAACTGTCACTCTCATGGAGCCATCATCTTTTAGAAGGCTGGCACATAGTGGTTTTTCTGATTACTTTTATGATTTAAATATTTGGGACAGGGTTTCTCCTTCAACATACATAACAACTTCTCGGGAAGATCTTAAGTATTATCTTTGACAGCCGATAAAGGATCGTAGAGCAAGGATCAACGCATTGGATTAGTGGAAGAATAATGAAAGACAATATCTTGTGCTTTCAAGATTAGCTAGAGATATAATGAATGTTTTATTGTCAACCGTTGCATCGAAGAGCGCTTTTAGTCAGGGACGACAACAGCTTGGATACAACCGACACTCATTGGGAAGAAATGCTATGAATGTTCTAGTTTACCTTAGAGATTGGATTAGACTAAAATGAAGAAATCAAGGAATGGAGGTGGAGCCAAAAGACGAACAAAATATTTAAGAAAGTCTGACTTCAAGGGAGAACTCAGCACAATCAAGTCCAATGCATGGTTTTGCCCCTATTGATTTTGACTATCCTATGGCAGTTCCCGTTAATATTAACATGCACAAGTTGGAAAAAATGATACAAAATTTGTAGATTTTTCATTCATGTAAATTATAAGTTTTGGATCAGTTTGCAATCAATAAAATACAGCATTCATTCACTCCTTACTTTATAATTTTTTTCATTTAAATTGAATTTCTGGTTTGAATCAAATACTTTTAATATATTACCATCAAACTTTACACTAAGTAATAAACATAACAAACATATATACACATAATGAAAAAATAAATATATTTTAATTTCAAATATAATGAAAACATATAATGAATATATGTTCAAAACTTCATGTATTATTATATTAAGTAGCATACATTGTAATCTTGTATGTATATATATATATATATATATATATATATATATATATATATATCTTTCAACTTTCAAGTGGTATTTAAATTAGTATATATTTTACATATATGTGTATATATTTTGTATAGACTCTAAAGTAGTATATATTTAATGTATACATGTCTATATATTTTCTAAGGTATTATATATATAGTGTATATTGTTTGTATGTATATTGTTTCAAGTAGTATTTAAAGTAGTATATATTCTACATATATGTGTATATATTTTCTATAGACTAAAATAGTAAATATTTAAAGTATATATGTGTATATGTTTCTAAAGAATTATTATATGGAATGTATATATTGTACGTATATATGTGCATATATTTTCTATAAAATCTAAACTAGTATATATTTAAAGTATACATGTGTATATGTTTTCTAAAGTAGTATATATTTAGTGTATGTATATTGTTTCAAGTAGTATTTAAAGTAGTATATATATTATATTGTGCGTATATATGTGTATATATTTTCTATAAACTCTAAACTAGCATATATTTAAAGTATACATGTCTATATGTTTTCTAAAGTAATATATATTTAGTGTATATACATTGTATGTATATTGTTTCAAGTAGTATTTAAAGTAGTATATATATTATATTGTATGTATATATGTGTATATACGGAGTATTTTCTATAGACTCTAAACTAGTATATATTTAAAGTATACATGTCTATATATTAAAGTAGTATATATTTAGTGTATATATGTTGTACGTATATTGTTTCAAGTAGTATTTAAAGTAGTATATATGTTATATTGTAAGTATATTGTATATATGTGTATATAATTTCTATAGAATCTAAACTAGTATATATTAAAAGTATACATGCGTATATGTTTTCTAAAGTAGTATATATTTAGTGTATATATGTTGTATGTATATTGTTTCAAGTAGTATTTAAAGTAGTATGTATATTATATTGTAAGTATACAGTATATATGTGCATATATTTTCTGTAGAATCTAAACTAGTATATATTTAAAGTATACATGCGTATATGTTTTCTAAAGTAGTATATATTTAGTGTATACATGTTGTATGTATATTGTTTCAAGTGGTATTTAAAATAGTATATATATTATATTGGACGTATATATGTTTATATATTTTCTATACACTCTAAACTAGTATATATTTAGTGCATATATGTTGTATGTATATTGTTTAACGTATTTAAAATGTATATAGGTGTGTATATATTGAAAAAAATGGAAATTTTGAATTTTTTTTAACATTTTGACCGATTTTGACCTGTCAAAACCAGATACACACTAAGTCGGTCAATTTTGGTCCATTTCAGCAAATCACTGTTTGGGCCCTGGATCGACCCAGCCCATTAAGAGTGAACTAGGACCAAACCGGCCCAGAACTCTGGTAAAATTATGTGGGTTGGTGGCAGTTTGAACTGGACCAGCCAAGTTAACAACCCTAATTAAAAGCATCTTTCCATGTGAATGTTAAACCTTCTAACAAAAGTAGAATTGGAAAAGTAGAACATGCAAAAAGTTCTTCCTCCAACTTCTAAATTACTTCCACTCCAAATTGTTAAAGCATATTACATCAATGTACAGAGCAGAAACTAGGGTCATCTTTCACACAATGATTTGACTATTTTCCTACTTTTTTATTTCCTTGCTTCCAATTTGCTCATAATTAAGTGAAGTTACAATTTAAGCTTAGTTTAGGAACATATGGAATTTTCTCTTTATATTGTCCGTCAGGAGTAGAACACAATACAAATTATACGTATTAAGAAGATTAACTGTGGAATTATTCAATTTAAAAGGCAATGAAGATCATTGCATCGTTTTCTTTCACGAGTATTGAACCACTCCACTAGGATTAATTTGTAAAGACTACTCATTGTGTGCTTGAACTTTAATTCCTTTGCCTCCCATATTCTTAGGCAATTCTATTCAGTATCCAACAACCCAACTAGTTGTTGGGATATGGGTCTTTTCCTTTCCTATATAGATAAATAAAGTCCAATTCAGACCAACCGCTTTTGCCCATAGGCCCACTAATATGGAGCATATATATAGATCTTTTTAGGTCTTATTTCACCATCCACAAAGACAATTTTCAGCAGCCAAAGAGAGAAAAACAAAGCTCATTTTCACCCAAATTTTCAGCCACAGCTATCAACTTCAAATTGAGATTTCCGCTTAGTTTCTTGTCCGATTAAGCTGTTTTTTGGACAGCTTATTTCTCTCATCTCATATTTGATTAGCAACTAATTGAGGTAGATTTGATGGCCTGTATCTCCAGTTCTTCATTCTCGAACAGTAGCTGCATTTTATTGGTGTTTATGCTCCTTTTTATTCTCTAGTTTGGTGTTATCTTGTGTTGTTACTTGTTGTTTGGAACTTGATTTGTGGCTAATTTTAGAGAAAAATATTATAACTCTTGGATATTATATTAGAAGTTTGGTCCCGTGGTTTATTACTCTTTACATTGAAGGGTTTTTTATGTAAATTTGGTGTCTCGTGTGATTGCCTTTATTTTTATCTTGTCATATTTATGTGGTTGATAGATTTGCTGCCTATTATCATTTTTTTGCTTGGTTTTATTTGTTTTCTCTTGGTTTAATTTTAAAGAAAAAGTTTAGACTTGAATATTCTTCCGCTACTACTCTGTCGGGCATTTTGATAGTACCCTTGTCTTTCCCAACAAAGTGGTATTAGAGCGTAGGCTATTGTTGATTTTTAATTTAAATGATGGAGGTAAATATGAGAAATATGGTGTGTTTGAATGGTAGTAATTATCATACTTGGAAAGACAAAATAAAAGATCTTCTCTTTGTCCAGAAAATGCATCTACCTGTGTTCGCGTGTACTAAACCTCAATCCATGGCAGATAAGGGTTAGGAATTTGAGAACTACAAGTTTATGGCTATATCAAATAATGGGTTGAAGATAATTTTAGAAACCAAATTGTGAATGAGACATATGCAAGAAGTTTGTGGGACAAACTCGAGACACTTTATGATTTAAAAACTGACAATAAAAAGTTATTTCTTCTTAAGAAAATGATGAATATCAGGTATAAAGAGGGCAGTCCTATTTTTGATCATATAAATAATTTTCAGGCTGTCCTTGACCAGCTGTCCAGAATGGGTGTAAAGTTCGATGAAAAAATTCAGGGACTTTAGCTTCTTAATACTCTACCTAACTCTTGGAAAACTTTTCGAGTTTCTTTGACTAATTCTTCTCCCGATGGTGTTGTAACTATGAAATATGTTAAGAGTGGTGTCTTGAATGAAGAGATAAGAAAAAGATCTCAGACCTCTTCTTCTTCATCTTTACACTCTAATATTTTGATTACTGAAGAGAGAGGGAGAAATAAGTCCAAAGATACGAATGATAGAGATAAAATTAGAAGCAAGTCGAGGTCTAAATTCAAGAATGTTACATGTGACTATTGCAAAAAAAAAGAGGCATATCATGAAATATTGTTACAAGCATAAGAGATATATGAGATGACAAAATAAAGAAGGTGATAATAAAAATCGTGTTAGTATTGTTGCTAATGATGATCCTCTTGTTGCTTGTGGTGAGAATTCCATTAATCTTGTTTGTAGTGAGTCTAGATGATTTGTGGATTTTGGTGCTACTTCTCATGTTAAGCCAAAGAAGGAATTATTTTCTTCTTATACTCTAATTAATTTTGGGATATTGAAAATAATAATGAAGTTAAATTACTTGACATTGGCACTATTTGTTTGGAAAGTAACAATAGTTCCAAACTAGTTCTCAATAATGTCAAGCATGCTCCAAATATTCGTCTGAATTTAATTTCTGTAAGGAACCTTGATGATGGGGGTTATGTTAACACCCTTGGTGCTGTCCAGTGGAAGATTACTAGATGTTTGATGATTGTGGCTCGAGATGACAAATTGTCTAACTTGTATGCATTTCAGGGATCCACTTCTAGAGGATCAGTAAAATTGGTGGAGAATGATACTTTATCAGAGTTATGACATAGAAGATTGAGTCATATGAGTGAGAAGGGGATTGATAGTTTAGCTAAGAAAAATTTGCTTTCTAGAGTGAAACAAGCAAAGTTGAAGAAGTGTGTTCATTGCTTAGACGATAAACAGAAAAAAGTTTCTTTTCAGAGTCATCCGCCTACAAAAAATCTTGATTTGCTGGAGTTGGTGCATTTTGATTTATGTGGTTCTTTTGAAGTAAGTTCTCATAGTGGTGCACTTTACTTTGTGACTTTTATTGATGATCATTCTCTCAAACTCTGTATATTTCCTTTGAAGTCCAAAGATCAAGTAATTGATGTGTTCAAGGGTTTTCAAGCCTTGGTTGAGAGACAAATAGGGAAAAAATTAAAATGCATCCTCTCAGATAATGGTGGTAAGTATATTCGTCCTTTAGATAGATATTGCAGAGAGTAGGGTATTCGACATCAGAAAAATCCTCCAAAGACTCCTCAATTGAATGGTTTAGCAGAAAGAATGAATAAAACTCTAGTTGAGAGGGTTAGATGTATGCTTTCAGATACTAAGCTGTCAGATTCCTTTTGAGCAGAAACACTTAATACTGCTGCTTATGATATTAATTTATCTTCTATTGTTGCTTTGGATGGTGATGTCCCTGACAGAGTTTGATCTGGTAAGAATATTTTTCATTATCATCTTAGAATTTCTGGTTGTAATGCCTTTGTGCATGTTCCTAAGGATGAAATACCAAAGTTAGATGTTAAAACTAGGTAGTGCATCTTCATTGGTTAAGGTCAAGATGAATTTGGCTATTATTTTTGTGGTCTAGTTGAGAAGAAACATGTTAGAAGCCATGATGTTGTGTTCTTTAAAGACCAAATAATTGAAAATTTTGACAAAGCTGAGAAGATTGATTTTCAAAGTAGTGTGTAACGCCCCGTAAAAGTCATGCATGTATTAGACTGTAATTTCTGAGCTTTAGACTTAAGTTTTAAATTCTTCTAAGTGTTGAAATGACTTAGACTCATTCATAGCTGGCAACCTTCGGGATACAACTTCTCGACTTTTTCGACCTTCATTTTTTGATTTTTTTGTTACGTTACAATGGGGCAAGGTTGTAGTACATCTCGGAGAAATTTAGAATTTTTGGACGAGCCAAAGGCCTAGTTTGGATTTCAATCCAGTGGCAGCGCGCGATTAGCCCGCGCCGCCTGCTGGATCGCGCTCGGCCAAAATGTTCAGTCCATCCAGATTTTTAATGGCATTTCCGTAAATACTCATTCTCCTATCAACTTAAACACGGGATTAAATCCCTAAAGAGCCAAAATATCATTATATTCTTCAAATTTGCTCAAGAACTCTCCCTAGGGTTTCAACATTAAAACCCAAGCAACTCAAGATTTAACCGCGGGTTCGTGAAACAAATTACAGATTTGGAATCCTCTCGACGTAGGCTTCGATAGACACCCAAAATTCGTGGAGAACAAGGTACGCGGGATTTTTCCTAAATTCTCATAGGCATAGAAAAAAATCATGTTTTAGAATGGGGTTTTAAATTATGTATATATATTTATGTATAAGATGTTTTAACATCATTGTTTTGGTCTTTTGACCATCTCCAAAGCGATTTGACAGTTTATATACATATATGAATGAATGTGTTTCAATTTTGAATACATGAACTTGCTAAAGATATTTGACCACCAGGTGTTTGATGAAATTTCTGCATGAATTGAACTTTAAGTTTCGGAATATGAAATCTTTTACATCAGTTACATGTTTTGGTGGTCTAAACTATGTTTTGAATGAAAGATCTTGCTTAATACATTATGGCTCAGAAAAATAATGACTTACAATGTCTTGGTATGACGATACCAATTCAGACTAACGCCATATCAGACTCAGACTAACAGACATTTCAGACTTTCATGATTTTAGACATTCAGAATGTTGCATGTACAGAAAAGGTTAAAAATGGGCATACAGAGATGTTAGGTGGTTCCCCGAAGAGGGCTTGAGTTCAAGCGACTCATTACCTAAAACCGTGGTTTGCCGACCCGGGTATACTATTATGCGCTGACTTAAATGTCCTGTGGCGTATCAGACTCAAACACTCCAACCCTTGCGGCACACTTGGGTTGGGGGCTTCCCCTCCGAGTCAATGGCGGATTCCATACAGCCCGTGGAATATCAGACTTGTAGGGGAATACCACCTAACTCAGAAGTAAAACACAGATCTTGATTTGAAATAAACAGGCAGGTTACATGTTTTCAGAAAGGGCCCATGTATTTTTCAAAAATAGTTTTAAACATGATGTCTTGATGAAAAATTGCTTTCACTTAATATATATATATATGTTCCATTATACTATTTTTGGATTGCTTCGCGTGCCAGTACTTTTGTGCTGACCCCCCCCCTTCCAGGTCCTGAGGCACAGTCTAGGGGTCCAGCTCTCAATAGACATTCTCAGATTTTCAGACTTGATCTCACAGTGGTGAGCCTTCTATTATTCGGAAGGCCTAATTATGTCAGACATTATCTTATTTATTATGTTTTTGGTTTACTGGGGGCCTTGTCCCAGTTTCTTTTCAGACAGATGTTTGTGTTCTTAGTAGAGATTTCACAGACTGATGTCAGATAGTATTATTCAGAAATATTGCAGAACTTGACCATGTATTCCGTACTCAGTTTCAATTCCACATTTTATTATGATTACGAATGTTGTGCATGATAACCAGCTAGAGAATGGGTGTTCCGGGCCTTCATGGTTCGAGATGCTCGTCACGGCTAGGGCCTAGGCTCAGTTCGTGACAAACTTGGTATCAGAGCACGGTTTATGGTCCCAGGGTATCTACGAAATCGCATTGAGTAGAGTTCTGTTTATGGGTGTGTAGCGAGCCACACTTATAAACAGGAGGCTACTAGGCATTTAGGAATGTTTCCCTTCTTTGTGATTTAGTTCATGCTTCAGAGTCTAAACTGTCCCCTAATCAATGATCTCTTGTATTTCAGAAACACGACTATGCCTCCCCGTCGCAACATCGATCAGAGTGCTCAGGCAGATGTGGTCCGTCCCACCCATGGGATGCGGACCCATAATAGAGCTTCCACGCCAGAACCTGTCCCTACTCCGAGAGTCCCTCCAGTCCCAACCAGTCCACCTCGGGCTCCACGGACTAATGTCAACCGTCCACCAACTACTCAGAGAGATATCTCAAATGCAGAGTTCAGACGGTCTATCCATATGCTGACACAGCTGGTAGCTAACCAGGCTCAACGATCGAAAGATGTTGGATCTGCATCCGTTATGTCTGAGGCTACTAGAGTCGGGCATTTCATGAAGATGAATCCACCTAAGTTCACTGGTACAAAGGTGGAGGAAGATCCACAGGAGTTCGTGGATGAGATGGAGAAGATTTTTAAGGTAATGCATGTAGATGAGATTGAAGGAGTGGATTTGGCAACTTATCAGCTTAAGGATGTTGCAAATCAGTGGTATGCAGACTGGGAAGATGCAAAAGGTGAGAATGCTGAGCCTACAGTTTGGGGTGAGTTTGTAGAAGCTTTCCTTGACAGATTCTTTCCTCTGGAGTTGAGGGAGGCCAAAGCAGAAGAGTTCATGAATCTGAAGCAGGGCAGTATGAGTGTACAGGAGTACACTTTGAAGTTTAATCAACTAGCCCGCTATGCACCAGAATTGACTAGCAATATGAGAGTCCGGATGAGGAAATTTGCATCCGGCCTTGCTGATAACCTGGTACTTGAGTGCCAGGGGGCAATGTTGAATAGGGAGTTAGACTTTGCTAGACTGACAGTCCACATGCAGCAGGTGGAAGAGAAGAAGAGAAAGATCGCTGAATCTAGAGAGAAGGACAGACAGGCCAAGAGAGTCAAATCTGCGGACCAGCACCAGAGTCAGCTGCAAAGTGGTAATTGGGGAAATAGGTGGTCGAAGAAGATGAGGTTTTGGAATAATACACAGTCAGCAGCCAGCGCCCCAGCACCCAGACCCCCTGCAGACAGACAGACTCAGAGCTTTCAGACTCCTCATGAATCTAGAGCACCAGATACTCAGTCGCAGGTTAGTGTGGCTCAGCAGCATCGCACTTACCCGCGATGTGAAAATTGTGGTAGGAATCATCCGGGGAAATGTCAGTTGGGCACACTTGTATGTTATTCATGTGGTCAGTCAGGCCACTTTCAGAGGGACTGTCTATCTGCTAGGAGGAGTGTTGGTGGTGCGAAGTTTCAGGGCAATTCCACAGCGTCACCCCCGTCTCAGAAGGGCGCCACATCAGCTGCCGGGAATAATCGCAACCGGTTATATGCCTTGACCAACCGCCAGGAGGCGGAAGCTTCCCCAGATGTTGTTACCGGTACGTTACAAATCTTTTCCCGTGATGTCTGTGTTTTACTTGATCCCGGATCTACCTTATCCTATGTGACCCCTTATGTGGTTGTTGGTTTTGGGTTTGAGCCCAGTGTGATTTCTGAACCCTTTTCTATTTCTACCCTGGTGGGGGATTCTGTTGTTGCTAGAAGGGTATATAGGGGTTGTGTGGTGACTGTTGGTAGTCGGGATACGGTGGCAGACCTTATAGAGTTGGACATGGTTGCATTTGATGCTATCTTAGGGATGGATTGGCTCCATTCATGCTATGCCATATTGGATTGTAGGACCCATAGAGTTACCTTTTCCTTCCCGAATGAACCAATGATAGAATGGGAGGGACATTCTTTAGCACCCAAAGGGCACTTTATATCTTATCTCAGAGCCCGAAAACTCATTTCTAAGGGTTGCTTGTATCACCTTATTCGAGTCAAGGACTCTAAAGTTGAAAATCCTCCTCTTCAGTCTGTCCCTGTGGTGAATGAATTTCCAAAAGCCTTTCTCGAAGATCTCCCAGGGATACCCCCTGATAGGGAGATAGAGTTTGGTATTGATGTGTTGCCATATACCCATCCCATTTCTATTCCGCCATATAGAATGGCTCCCACAGAGCTAAAAGGGTTGAAAAAGCAGCTAGCAAACCTCCTAGATAAGGTATTTATATGCCCCAGTGTATCTCCTTGGGGTGCACCTATACTTTTCGTGCGTAAGAAAGACGGTTCCCTTCGTATGTGCATAGATTACCGTCAGTTGAATAAGGTCACAATTAAAAATAAATATCCTCTTCCTAGGATTGATGATCTTTTTTACCAGCTTCAGGGTGCTAGATGTTTTTCAAAAATAGACCTTCCTTCGGGATATCATCAGTTGAAAGTTAGGGAGTCAGACATTCCCAAAATAGCTTTCCGAACCCGATATGGTCACTACGAGTTTCTTGTCATGTCCTTCGGGTTAACTAATGCCCCTGCAGCCTTCATGGATCTTATGAACAGAGTTTTCCGTCAGTTTCTTGACTCGTTTATCATTGTATTTATTGATGATATTCTGATTTATTCTAAGAGTAAAGAGGATCATGCCGATCACCTTCGAATCATTCTTCAGACCCTTAAGGATCATCGGTTGTATGCCAAATTTTCCAAATGTGAGTTCTGGTTAGATGCTATTGCCTTCTTAGGGCATATTGTGTCCAGTGACGGGATTAGAGTGCACCCCCAGAAAGTTGAGGCAGTGAGAAAATGGCCCAGACCCACGACTCCAACCGATATTCGGAGCTTCTTGGGTTTGGCAGGTTATTACAGAAGGTTCGTAGAGAGTTTTTCATCCATAGCGGCCCCACTCACTAAACTGACTCAGAAAAAGGTAAAGTTTATGTGGTCTGATTTATGTGAAAATAGTTTTGAGAAGTTGAAAGACAGAATGACCACTGCACCTATTTTGACTCTTCCCGAGGGTGTTGATGGTTTTGTGGTTTACTGTGATGCGTCCCGTGTGGGACTTAGCTGCGTTTTGATGCAACATGGTAAGGTGGTAGCTTATGAATCTAGGCAGTTGAAGGTGCATGAGCGGAACTACCCTACTCATGATTTGGAGTTAGCGGCTGTGGTGTTTGCCCTTAAGATTTGGCGGCACTACTTGTACGGTGTTCATGTTGATATCTTCACTGATCACAAGAGTCTGCAGTATGTTTTCTCACAGAAAGAACTGAATCTCAGGCAGAGGCGGTGGTTGGAACTTCTGAATGACTATGATATGAGCCTGCATTACCATCAGGGCAAGGCAAATGTTGTAGCCGACGCCCTCAGCAGGTTGTCTATGGGCAGCCTTTCTCATATAGAAGAAGAAAAAAAAGAGATGGTGAAGGACATTCACCGTCTTGCGAATCTGGGAGTGTGACTGTTAGATTCTGAAGACGGAGGGGTGATTGTTCATGAGTTAGCTAAGTCATCCCTTTGTGCTGAAGTGAAGGAGAAGCAGGTTGAAGATTACATCTTAATGCAAATCAAGAAAGATGTGGGTCAACAGAAGGTGATGTCTTTTAAAATTGGTGGTGATGGCGTTCTGAGGTTTCAGGATAGATTATGTGTTCCGAATGTCGACGGGCTTCGAGAAAGAATTCTTGATGAAGCTCACACCTCGAGGTATGTTGTCCATCCTGGTTCTACTAAGATGTACCATGATTTGAAATCTATGTTTTGGTGGAATAATATGAAGCGAGATGTGGCTAACTTTGTTTCTAAGTGCTTGAATTGCCAACAAGTGAAAGTAGAACATTTGAGGCTAGGAGGTACTTCCCAAGAAATAGCGTTGCCCTTGTGGAAGTGGGAAATGATCAATATAGACTTTATTACAGGACTTTCGAAGTCCCGAAATCAGTATGACTCTATATGGGTGATTGTATATAGGCTGACCAAGTCAACTCACTTTCTGCCTGTCAGGACTAACTATTCGGGGGAAGATTATGCTAAGCTGTTCATTGCAGAAATTGTCTGTTTGCATGGAGCTCCTGTCTCCATTATATCCGACCGAGGTACGCAGTTTTCTTCTCAGTTTTGGAGATCATTTCAGAAAGGTTTAGGTACCCAGGTAAACTTAAGTACGACATTCCACCCTCAGACTGATGGGCAAGCTGAACGCACCATCCAGACCCTGGAGGACATGTTGAGGGCCTGTGTGATTGACTTTAAAGGTTGTTGGGTTGATCACTTGCCACTGATAGAGTTTGCCTATAACAACAGTTTCCACTCTAGTATTAAGATGGCACCTTTTGAGGCATTGTATGGTAGGAGATGTAGGTCTCCAATAGGCTGGTATGAAGTAGGTGAGATGCAGATGTATGGGCCTGATCTTGTTCATCAGGCAATGGAGGATGTGAAACTCATTAGGGAACGACTTAAGACAGCTCAGAGTCATCAGAAATCCTATGCCAACGTCAGAAGAAGAGAGTTAGAGTTTGAGATTTGAGATTGGGTTTTCCTCAAAGTTTATCCCATGAAGGGAGTTATGCGTTTCGGGAAGAGGGGTAAGCTAAGTCTTCGCTATATAGGCCTGTATCAGATTGTAAGGAGAATAGGTGGAGTTGCGTATGAATTAGAATTGCCTGCAAGTTTGGGTTCTGTTCATCCAGTATTCCACATATCCATGTTGAAGAAGTGCATCGGAGATCACTCTTTGGTGGTGCCCATTGATGAGATCAAGGTGGACGATTCCTTGTCTTATGAGGAAGAGCCCGTGGAAATCCTAGATCGACAAGTGAGAAAATTGAGGAGTAAGGAGATAGTCTCAGTTAAAGTGTTATGGCGAAATCAGAAAATTGAAGAAGCAATTTGGGAGTCGGAGCATGACATGAAAGTGAGATACCCAAGCCTATTTGAACCAGCAAATAACGAATTGGAAGGTACAATTCTTGCTTTATGTTTCCCTCTATGTATGAATCTGCTTGAAATCGTGCGTGACTATTCCCTCGTCATCATTCGAGGACGAATGATCCCAAGGGGGGATAATGTAACGCCCCATAAAAGTCATGCATGTATTAGACTGTAATTTCTGAGCTTTAGACTTAAGTTTTAAATTCTTCTAAGTGTTGAAATGACTTAGACTCATTCTTAGCTGGCAACCTTCGGGATACAACTTCTCGACCTTCCCGACCTTCATTTTTGGATTTTTTTGTTGCGTTACGATGGGGCAAGGTTGTAGTACGTCTTGGAGAAAATTTAGAATTTTTGGACAAGCCTAAGGCCTCGTTTGGATTTTGATACAGTGGCAGCGCGCGATTAGCCCGCGCCACCTGCTGGATCGCGCCCGGCCAAAATGTTCAGTCCATCTGGATTTTTAATGGTATTTCCGTAAATACTCATTCTCTTATCAACTTAAACACGGGATTAAATCCCTAAAGAGCCAAAATATCATTATATTCTTCAAATTTGCTCAAGAACTCTCCCTAGGGTTTCAACATTAAAACCCAAGCAACTCAAGATTTAACCGCGGGTTCGTGAAACAAATTACAGATTTGGAATCCTCTCGACGTAGGCTTCGATAGACACCCAAAATTCGTGGAGAACAAGGTACGCGGGACTTTTTTCCTAAATTCTCATGGGCATAGAAAAAAATCATGTTTTAGAATGGGGTTTTAAATTATGTATATATATTTATGTATAAGATGTTTTAACATCATTGTTTTGGTCTTTTGACCATCTCCAAAGCGATTTGACAGTTTATATACATATATGAATAAATGTGTTTCAATTTTGAATACATGAACTTGCTAAAGACATTTGACCACCAGGTGTTTGATGAAATTTCTGCATGAATTGAACTTTAAGTTTCGAAATATGAAATCCTTTACATCAGTTACATGTTTTGGTGGTCTAAACTATGTTTTGAATGAAAGATCTTGCTTAATACATTATGGCTCAGAAAAATCATGACTTACAATGTCTTGGTATGACGATACCAATTCAGACTAACGCCATATCAGACTCAGACTAACAGACATTTCAGACTTTCATGATTTTAGACATTCAGAATATTGCATGTACAGAAAAGGTTAAAAATGGGCATACAGAGATGTTAGGTGGTTCCCCGAAGAGGGCTTGAGTTCAAGCGACTCATTGCCTAAAACCGTGGTTTGCCGACCCGGGTATACTATTATGCGCTGACTTAAATGTCCTGTGGCGTATCAGACTCAGACACTCCAACCCTTGCGGCACACTTGGGTTGGGGGCTTCCCCGCCGAGTCAATGGCGGATTCCATACAGCCCGTGGAATATCAGCCTTGTAGGGGAATACCACCTAACTCAGAAGTAAAACACAGATCTTGATTTGAAATAAACAGGCAGGTTACATGTTTTCAGAAAGGGCCCATGTATTTTTCGGAAACAGTTTTATACATGATGTCTTGATGAAAAATTTCTTTCACTTAATATATATATATATATGTATGTTCCATTATACTATTTTAGGATTGCTTCGCATGCCAGTACTTTTGTGCTGCCCCCCCCCTCTTCTAGGTCCCGAGGCACAGTCTAGGGGTCCAGCTACTCAATAGACATTCTCGGATTTGCAGACTTGATCTCGCAGTGGTGAGCCTTCTATTATTCGGAAGGCCTAATTATGTCAGACGTTATCTTATTTATTATGTTTTTGGCTTACTGGGAGCCTTGTCCCAGTTTCTTTTCAGATAGATGTTTGTGTTCTTAGTAGAGATTTTGCAGACTGATGTCAGATAGTATTATTCAGAAATGTTGCAGAACTTGACCATGTATTCCGTACTCAATTTCAATTTCGCATTTTATTATGATTACGAATGTTGTGCATGATAACCAGATAGAGAATGGGTTTTCGGGCCTTCATGGTTCGGCATGCTCGTCACGGCTAGGGCCTAGGCTCGGGTCATGACATAGTGAGAGACTAGTTGATGTTGATCTAGTTCCTTTGACTACTGCTCCTGAAGAAAATTTTCATGATGATGAAAACCAAGTTGATAATGAAGATGATGATCATGTTCAGAATGACCAGCATGATGATGTTGATGCTCCAGTGTAAGTTGATATGGCTGATCAACAATCAATTGTTGATACTCTAATGTTTTCTCTCAGATGATCTACTAGAGAGATAATACCTTCATCTCGCTATTCTCCCAGTGATTATGTACTCTTGACTGACGAGGGAGAACCTGAAACAAATGCTTTGATGCTATGAAAGACGTGATTAAATCTTTGCATTATAATTATACTTTTGATTTGGTTAAGCTGCCTAAAGACAGAAAAACTTCAAAAAATAGGTGGATATTTTGGGTGAAACTTGAAGATGGCAACCCAGTTCGACGGTACAAGGCTAGATTGGTTGTGAAGGGATTTAACCAGAAAAAGAAAGTTGATTTTGATGAGATATTTTCTCTAGTTATGAAGATGTCATCCATTCGTGTGGTTGTAGACTTAGCTGCAAGTCTAGATTTAGAGGTTGAGCAAATAGATATTAAAACTATTTTACTCCATGGTGACTTAGATGAAGAAATTTATATGGAGCAGCCTAAAGGTTTTAAAATCAAGGGAAAAGAGAATTATGTTTTCAAATTGAAGAAGAGCTTGTATTATTTGAAACAAGCTCCCGGGTAGTAGTACAAGAAGTTTGGTTCCCTTATAACTCAGCAGGGCTTCAAGAAGACTACTTCAGACCTTTTTTATGTGCGAAAATTCTCCGATGGTGACTTTATTATTGTGTTGCTTTATGTTGATGACATGTTTGTTGTTGGTCATAATGCTTGAAGGATTCAAAAGTTGAAGCAAAAGTCGAGTAAGTTTTTTTCTATGAAAGACTTAGGATCAGCAAGACAGATTCTTGGCATGCCGATTGTCCTTGACAGAAAGGCTAGTACATTCGGAAAGTACTTCAAAGGTTTAACATGGATAAGGTTAAGGTTGTCAGTACACCTTTAGATATGCACTTCAAATTGAGCACGAAGCAATGTCCTTCTAGTGATGATGAGAAGGAAAATATGAAGAAAGTTCCTTATGATTTATTGGTAGTTTGATGTATGCAATGATTTGTACAAGACCGAATATTGCTCATGTTGTTGGTATTGTTAGCCATTTTCTTTCTAATCTAGAAAGAGAACATTGGGATGCTGTGAAGTAGATTATGAGATATTTTTGTGGCACTTTTAATCTAAGTTTGTATTTTGGTATAGGGAAGCCAATTCTTTGTGGTTATACTAATTCAGATATGGTTGGTGATGTTGATACTCGCAAGTCTACTTTAGGGTATTTGGTTACTTTTGCAGGGGGAGTTGTCTCTTGGCAATCTAGGTTGCAAAAATGTGTTGCTCTATTTACTACAAAAGATGAGCTTATTGCTGTCGTAGAAGCTTGTAAAGAATTGCTTTGGATGAAGAAATTCTTTAGGGAACTTGGTGTTTCTCAAGAGAGTAATGTGCTTTATTGCGACAGTCAAAATGCTATACATCTTGGAAAGAATTCTACACTTCATGATCGGTCTAAACATATTGATGTGAGATACCATTGGATTTGGGATGTATTGGATTCTAAATTGCTTAAACTTGAGAAGATTCATATCGATGATAATAGTTCCGACATGATGACTAATGCTTTGTCAAAAGGGATGTTTGAAGATTGTAATATTATATTGCCGGAATGGCGGTCTCCTCCACATAATCGGGAGGGGGAGATTTATTGGGATATGGGTTTTTTTCCTTCCTATGTGGATATATAAAGCCCAATTTGGACTAACCACTTTTTTCATAGGCCCATTACTATGGGGCATATATACAAATCTTTTAAAGTCTTATTTCACCATCCACAAAGAGATTTTTCAACAACCAAAGAGAGAAAAATAAAGCTGATTTTCGCCTAAATTTTCAGTCATAGCTGTCAACTTCAAATTGTGATTCTCACTTCGTTTCTTGTTCGATTGAGCTGATTTTTGGACAGCTTATTTCTCTCATCTCAATCTTTGATTAGGAACTGACGGAGGTAGATTTAGTGGTTTGTATCTCCTGTTCTTTATTTTCGAACAGTAGCTACATTTTTTTATGTTTGTGCTCCTTTTTATTCTCTAGTTTGGTGCTATCTTGTTGCTCGTTGTTTGACACTTATTTTGTGGCCAATTTTGGAGAACAATATCGTAACTTTTGGTGATTATAGTGGAAGTTTGGTACCGTGACTTTTTATTCTTTACACCGAAGACTTTTTCACGTAAATTTGGTGTCTCGTGTGGTTGCCTTTATTTTTATTTTGTCGTATTTGTGTGGTTGATATATTTGCTGCCTATTATCATTGTTTTGCTTGGGTTTATTAGTTTCCTCTTGGTTCAAGTTGAAAGGGAAAGTTTAGACTTGGGTATTCTTCCGTTGCTACCCTGTCAGGCATTTTAATAGTGCCCTTGTCTTTCCCAACACTAGTGTCACAATGACGAAACCGTTTTTCCTCTTAGGCAAATTATTCGGACGGCTCCAGCTCAAAATTCCTGATTAAAGTTAAAGAATCTCAATCATTTCATTACATTTGTTTATAATACTTTTTTCCTTTAGAAATTTGGTATCTTAAATTCACTAGTCCGATTAATAATGACATCACAAAACCATTCGCCTACTGCTAGCAATATATATTCTACGAATTTCATAAAAATAAAAGGTACTCCACTAATAATTGGATGGATTGAGGAGAGGAAAGAAAAGGTCACTTCTTATGCTGCAGGATAATGAAAGTGAAACACAGCTTGATATCCCATTAAGGATTCGATCATTCGATGACAATTACAAATTGTTAGGTTGATGACAATTGGAGGATGTTAGTTGCTAGCTGCACAATTTGATGTGGATTGGGCTCATGGGCCACTAAAGGAGATACCTAAATCTCCTTTTAAGTGAAGTGAGCGATAACCCCTTTATCCTTTGTCACTAATAATAAGCTAGAATAGGTTACATATTGTTGTACCCTTCTTCCACAATGGCTGGTCACGAACTTTTTACATGTTACTATCAAATCATGTGTGTAATCTATTTTACTAGTTGTGGAACAATTTAGACTAGATCGTGCACGCGATCGAATATATATGTACCAATTACAGCTAATAGCTAACTTTTCCGCATGCTTTAAAGAAGTAAAGTTATAAGGGTGAAAAAGAAAAAAAAAAAGACACATGAATATACTCATTACTCTGCCTGAGTCGGAATCTGGAATTTTACAAAATATAGTCGTATTGAAATGAAAGAAGAGAGGATATAACATATGATTTTTCAAGTTACATGAATTCATTGTGCAAGAATAATTTATAACAATCAAGTTGTTTATAAAATAATTTGAAATAAACATCAGATAAGCACTTGATAAAAATGAAAAATGATAAGAGTATTATCAAATAATAAATTCACTAATAGTGTAAAAACTATTTGAAATATTAATGCCTATTATCTCAAAATTAAATCTATGGGGGCACATGTGAATACGAAGAAATAGATCGCGTCTAAGCGTAAAATCAAAGTGTATTTAATTAAGTTTGCATGGAGAAGGTGATATTACTCAAACTCCAAACTTTAGACTAAAAATTATATTAAAATATGTTTACGCATATACTCTGCTTACTTCGTGGCAGATCCAGGAATTCAAGGTTGTGGGTGGTCAAAAAAAATTATAAAAATTAACATGTAGCTGTAGGGATTCAAACCCACAAAGCTGAACATGGGAGTCACATCCTCAAGCCACTGCACCCAACCATATGTTTATTATCTGGGTGCTTCTTAATAAATTATATCATTTATTCTATATTTCTTATATAATTATACTTAATCTACATCGAGTTTAGTGAGTGTCAGAGCACCCCAAAATTACACGTGGATCCGTCCCGGTGCTTACCCTAAGAAAAGCATTTGTTCATGCTCATGCAAGTCAACACACTTGGCATAAGCACCTAATAATATGGCCATAAGAACAATAATTACGTAACGATCTTTGAAGATATTTTAACTTTTTGAAGAAAACAAACCAAAATCAGTATAGTCGATCACAAATATCAACATTGAGATCCGTTATTGTCCCTTCGGGAAGCTCACACCCGATTAATAAAAGGCACGATATGAAAACTTTTAAAGTAAAGGTGTCAAACGGGTCGGGCTGACCCGGCCCGGCCCGGCCCGGCCCGTATCTATAAACCGGACCGGTTTGATCCGGCCCGGAAAGCCCTAGGGCTTTAGGGTACCGGGTCCCGGTCCGGTTTTTTAAAAAAATTGGGCCCGATTAACCCGGCCCGGACCAACCCGGTCCAGGCCCGCCGGTTAACCGGCCCGGCCCGGCCCGGCCCAGTAACCGGAAAAAAAAAAAAAAAAAAAAAAAATTCTGTTGGGCCAAACTAGCCGTTGGCCCAACGGTAATATTACCGTTTTTGGGTCCAAACGGCTAGTTTGGGCCCATTTCATTAAAAAAAAAAATATATATATATATAAAATATTTTTTAATCCTCAAAATAAATCTATAAATACCCTACAACTTCAAATCATTTCTCACACAATTTTCCAATCTCTCAAATCTCATTCTCTCTCAAATCTCAATTCTCAATTCTCAAATATTCAATATATTTAATTTCTTAAAGTGTTCACTTTAATTTTTTATTTTTTCGTTTACAAAGTAAGAGCGGAAGTTTCTAAAGTCGCAATCTTCGGATACTTCCCAAATTTGGTATTGTCGTTCCATCTCTTACGTTTAATTTTTATTTATTGTATTAATTGTTTAATATTTAATTTTGTTATATTTGTGTATTTTGAATATTTTTAGTTTAATTTAATTTATATTATGGATAAATTAAAAAACCTCGCTGCTAAAGGTGTTAAAAATTTTTGTCCCGGAAGCGGTAGTGGTAGTAAAAAGCGAATTATTAGCGGTAGAGGTAGTTCAAGTAATAGATATACCCGTGTGCCTTCGCCTCCGGTACCGCTTGGTACACCTTTTGAGGAAGAAATAGGTGTAGGTGCTCACGATATGGATTATGTAGAATTTCAAGAAAATTACGGTATAGAAGAAGAAAATGAAGTAGATGCAGTTAATGTAGACGAAGATGATGAAAATATTGCTGAAACACCCGCAGTAGGACATGCTAATGTTAGATCTGAATCAGTTAATCTCCCTTCCCGTCCTCCCAGTGCCCCAAAACCCCGTAAAAGAACTAGTATTGCATGGCAATTTTTTGAACGTATATCAGATAGTGAGGTGCAGTGCAATATTTGTCAACAAATATATAAGCATAGAAGTGGCGGTAAGCAAGGGGGTACGGGTACGTTAATGAGACATATAGCTGAAGATCACAAAAGAGAGTTAAATATTGCAAAAGGTGGTGGGGATGTTGGTGGGTCAACGCAAACTAGAATGGACCCAACAACCGGTCAAGTAGCGAAAAAGTATAATAAATTGAGGGACCGGGAAGAAATAGCTAAAATGGTAGCTGTGGGTTGTTTGCCTTTTACTTTTCCTTCTTCTGATGCTTTTATCCGTTATATACAAGCAATTTATAATCCTATGTTTAATGGTATTCCTAGAACTACTTGTCGGTCTGATATTTTTAAACTCCATTCACAATATTGTTTTTATTTATCAACATTCTTAAAAAATATTCAATGTAGATTGGCCCTAACTTCTGATCTTGGTCGTGCTGTTAATAAAAATGATTATTTAACTGTTACTTGTCATTGGATGGATAGTAATTTCATAATGCAAAAACGTATTCTTGCTTTTTTATATGATGAAGATCGCAAGCATACTGGACAATTTATTTTTGATTCTATTATTAAAATTGCCGGATATTATGGTATAGAAAATAAAATTTTATGTATTGCTTTTGATAATGCTTCTAACAACAAGAATGCTATAACAAAAATAAAATCTACGTTATCTCCACCCTTTCCTGAAATTTTCCATATTAAGTGTGCATGTCATATCTATAATTTAATTGTAAAAGATGGTCTTGACTTTTTTGAGGTTTATATTGAAAAAATTCGTCTTGCCGTAGGTTTCATTCAAGGAAATAATCGTAGAGCGAGAATTAAAGAATTTAAAGTTAAATGTCAAGAAAATGGACTTACACCGATTTTAATGCCTGAGGAAATTGATATTAGATGGAATTCTACGTATGAATTTTTAAAAACTTGTTATAAATATAGAATTCCTATTACACTCACTTTTAACCAACACTGTGGTTCTTTTGCTGATTCTGCTGATTGCATGTTACATAATTCTGATTGGGTTATAATTAATGATCTTGTTAAATTTTTAGAAAAATTTTATGTAGCTACGGTTGAATTTTCCGGTGCATACTATCCTACTGTTTGTAATATTTTGGCATATATAGCCGATATTTCTGGTTTGCTCCAACAATATAAAAATAAAGAAGGTTATAAAGAAGCTGTTGGCGCTATGTTTACGAAATTTAAAAAATATTTCTTCCCGATTCCCCCTATTTACATGATTGGTGCTATTTTAAATCCTTGCATGAAATTTAATCATATGTGTCACTTTAGTACGCTTATTTATACTAACTTAGAAATAAATACTAACCGTGAGTCTGAACAAGAGCAGCCTGATTTGTGGACGGCTACGGCTGATGCAAAAGATTATATAGACAAATTATATAATCACTATGCTGATTTATTTGATTCAGCCGTACCTACAAATATCAGTCCAACTGTCGCTCCTCATCCTCCCGAGGAGCCATCATCTTCTAAAAGGTCGGCACATAGTGGTTTTCCTGATTCGTTTTATGATTTATCTTGTTGGAACAGTGTGGATGACAGAGCTTACACATCAACTTATCGGGAGGAGCTGAAATATTATCTGCGGACGCCACCAGAGGATCGCAGACGACGGATCAACTCGCTGGATTGGTGGAGAAATAATGAATCACAATATCCTGTACTTTCAAGATTAGCCAGAGATATCTTGAATGTTCCAATGTCAACCGTTGCATCAGAGAGCGCCTTCAGTCAGGGACGACAGCAGCTTGGAGACAACCGACACTCATTGGGAAGCAACGCAATGAATGTTTTAGTTTGCCTTAGAGACTGGATTAGAGCAGAAAGAAGAAACCAAGGAATGGAACCAGAGCCAAGCGACGACCTCAAACTTGAAGAAATAATGACTTCACGGGAGAACTCAACAGAATCAAGTCCAATGCATGGGTTTGCCCCCGTTGACTTCGACTATCCTATGCAAATTCCAATTAATATTAACATGCATGAGTTGGAAAAAATGATGCATAATTTATAGATTTTTCATTCATGTAAATTATAAATTTTGGATCATTTTGCAATCAATAAAATTCCACAAATTCATTCACTCCTTAGTTGTTGTTTTTTATTTTTTTTTATTTATCAATTTAAAGTTTTAATATCTTCTATAGAAGTGTATATTTAATGTATACATTATATATATCTTCTATAGAAGTGTATATTTAATGTATACATGTGTATATATCTTTTATAGAAGTGTATATTTAATGTATACACGTGTATATATCTTCTATAGAAGTGTATATTTAATGTATACATTATATATATCTTCTATAGAAGTGTATACTTAATGTATACATTTGTATATATCTTCTACAGAAGTGTATATTTAATGTATACACGTGTATATATCTTCTACAGAAGTGTATATTTAATGTATACATGTGTATATGTTTTATAAATTAGTATATATCTATAAATATTGTAATGTATATATAATGTAGTATATTTTATAAGTAGTAGTGTATATACATTGAATGGTGCATAAACACGTGTATATATCTTCTATAGAAGTATATATTTAACGTATACATGTGTATATGTTTTATAAATTAGTATATAAGTATATCTATACATATTGTAATGTATATATAATGTAGTATATTTTATAAGTAGTAGTATATATACATTGAATGGTGCGTATACATGTGTATATATCTTCTATAGAAGTGTATGTTTAACCTATACATGTGTATATGTTTTATAAATTAGTATATAAGTAGATCTATACATATTGTAATGTATATATAATGTAGTATATTTTATAAGTAGTAGTATATATACATTGAATAGTGTGTATACACGTGTATATATCTTCTATAGAAGTATATATTTAACGTATACATGTGTATATGTTTTATAAATTAGTATATAAGTATATCTATACATATTGTAATGTATATATAATGTAGTATATTTTATAAGTAGTAGTATATATACATTGAATGGTGCGTATACATGTGTATATATCTTCTATAGAAGTGTATATTTAACCTATACATGTGTATATGTTTTATAAATTAGTATATAAGTATATCTATACATATTGTAATGTATATATAATGTAGTATATTTTATAGGTAGTAGTATATATACATTGAATGGTGCGTATACACGTGTATATATCTTCTATAGAAGTGTATATTTAATGTATAGATTGTGTATATAGCGTATATATAGTGTATATTTGACCGGTTTTTATCCGGTTTTGACCGGTTTTGACCGGGTTTGACCGGGTTTTAGCGGGTTTGACCGGATTGGGTTAAGTGGGCCGGTTCCGGGTGGGTTTTATTTTTTTTACTGTGCGGCCCGGCCCGGCCCGGCCCGGTTAAGGCCAAAACCGGCCCGTAACCGGCCCGGAACCCGGTAAGAGAGAGGGGGCCGGTTCCGGGTTGACCCGGCCCGGCCCATTAGACAGCCTTATTTTAAAGAGTAATAATGTAAAAAGATTTTCATACCATTAAATCACATTAAAAATAATAATAATTAATTATCAATAATAAATAAAATTAATATAATCTTTGTAAACAAATATACTTCATCTGTCTTTATTTATGTGAATTGCTTTTTAAAAATTTGTCCTAAAAATAATATCTTTTGTATGTTTAAAAGAATGCTTAAGTCATCGACAATTTCTTAAAATTATCCGCATAATTGACTTAGGTTGTATTTGTTTTTATTAAGATTCAGACGTCTGAATCTAAATGCATATCTGAATGATTAAGATGTTGTCTTCAGATCTGAAATCTGAATGGTTAAGACCATTTATTTTTCAATATCTGAATAAGCAAAAATTATTTATTTGCATATATAATAAAAAAAATATAATTTCAATAAAAAATAATTATATATTAGAAAAATATTTGATTTAATATGATAAATTATTATTTGATTGAAAAAAAAATCATATTAGTTAGTGATAACGGAGATAGTTTGTAATGATGGTGGTGGTGGTAATTATTGATGTTCATGATTAGTAATACTGGTGGTGATAATTGTGATGATAGATATGTTTGGTATTGTAGTGATTGTTATGATGGTGTCGATTGGTAGTGATGGTGGTATTGGTATGACGTCGGTTGATGTTAGTAGTTGGGGGTGTTGATTATAATAGCTTAAAAATGAATGTATGATGGTTGACGATGTATTGATGTTAGTTGGAGATGTTATTTGTTGTGATGGTGGAGATGATTATTAGTAGAGATATATTGTAGCAATGATAGTGGTTGAAATTGTGGTAGAGATGGCAACACTGATAACAATGATGGTGGTGATCGAAGAATGTGTGGATGTTGATGATGTGTTAGTGGTAGTTAGTGGTGGTGCTAGTTGTGATAAATGAGTTGGTTAGTAGTTGGGATTGACCAATAGTGGTTGATGATAGTGGTGGTGTTGGCATTGGCGTTGACGGTGGTGATAGTTGTGGATATAATTAAATCAATGGAGGTGTAGATATGGTAGCGATTGAAAATAATGATTAGTAGCAATTATGATTGTGAATGGTGAATGGTGAATGTGATGTGGTTGGTGGTGGTTGGTGGCAAGGTGGTGGTTGACAGTGGCGGTGGTGGCAGAGATGATTAGTGATGGTGACAATCTGAATGATTAAAACATATTCAGACCTACAAAGATTCAAAATCTTAATGAAAATCAAATGCATTTAATGGTGTGAAGTCTGAATCATTCAGATTCAGACTTGCATTAAGTGCAAACAAATGAGGCCTTAAGCATCTCGATTAGTACTTATACCTATTAAACACTCCAATGTTAATAAATATGTGCCTATTAAATATTTTTCTGACAAGTAGTCAAAAACTAAAGTATGTGTAGAAGTACACAGCAAAAGAGAATGGAAAAAGCAACAAATTAAATAAAGCCAAATGACATTTAGACCCGAAATAATTATAAAAAGTAATTTTTGAGTATAAAAAAAATATATATATATTTTAAAATCTATGTAACTAATTCTGAAACAAAATCAGCCAAAAAAAAAAAAAAAGTAAAATCTAATGTTTTACAATCCCCTCCCCCAGTAACTCCCCCCACCCTCCAAACAATCCTCCTCCTCCTTCCAATACCACCACCGTTGACACCCACAAATCCATCAGACTTTTCCTCTTATTTTCATTTTCTTTCTTTTCATCAGTAATTTCTTTAACATTTTCTTAATCACATTTTGTAATAATACTCTTCATGATGAACAATGTGATACTTTACATCGTAATATGAATAAAAAAGTTAGATGGGTAATTTTGTAGACTTGTATTGAAAAATTGATATTTATTAAATGTTTTTTTGTTTTATTTTAAAAAAATTCGTGTGGTGATTATTGGATCGAAAAATTCTGGACCGATTGAGGTTAAGGGGGACAAAAATGGTGGTGAACATTGTTGAAAGAAGAAGGGCGGAAAAGTTTTATTGCTTTGTTGAAAGAAGAAGGATGGGAAAGTTTTTCTTTAAAAAAAAAAAAGAAAAATATCAAGAAGAAGAAAGGAATATTTTGAAATTTTTGATAATATTAATTCAAACACTCAATAGAAAGTGTATTTCACATATTGTGCTACATCAGCATATTTTTTAAAATGGAATGTCTAATATGTTCAAATTTTGATTGAGGTGTGTAAACAAATTATGCGGACAACTTTAAAGAGTCGTCAATGACATAAGCCTTAAAAAAATAAAATAAAATATTCAATGTATCCTTAACACTACAATTTGTATATATGACAATTTCATGTCGTAAAATTCAGAAGAATTTCTGTTTAAAATTTTGTGTTCAATTAATTAAGGTTAAACCCATCGATAGGATCTCAAACTTATTCCGAAAATTCACTTAGCCCTCTAAATTAAGGCTTGTACCTATCAAGCCCCTAAATTCCCGAACTTTGTTTCAATTAGGCATTTTTTCCCAATCAGCTAAAGGCTTAATTGTGTGTTGCACACACGCGCTGACATGGCAAAAACGACCAATTGAAAGCTGACACATGGCATTGCGGGTCCAATATATTAAAAAATAATTATAAAATTATTTTTTAAAAAAACTAATTATTAAAAAGAAATTATAAAATTTTAAAAAAAACAAATTATTAAAAATAATTATAAAATTATTTAAAAATAAAATTTTAAAAAATGAAAATCAAAAATGGCATTGAGGATCCAAATTATTAAAAAATAATTATAAAATTATTTAAAAAATAAAAATAAAAAAATGATTATTCAAAAGAAATTATAAAAAAAAAATTAAAAAAAAAATTGCATTGAGGATCGAAATTATTAAAAAATAATTATAAAATTATTTAAAAATAAAAATAAAAGATTGATTATTAAAAAGAAGTTTTTAAAAAAAAAAAGAAAAAAAACACCCCCACCCATGCGGTCATCTTATTCACACACCCCCACCCCCACCCCACCCCTCCCATCATCTTCAATGATTATTTGCTCCATTAATGGAGTTGCTGATTATTTTCTGAGTAAAGCACTTTAATGAAAAGCACGATACATACTTCTGACTCAATTTTTTCGTCTTTAATGATTATTTGCTCCATTAATAGTGAAAATATCTATTGGCATTGAAGACGACTTAAAGCACACTTAAAGTTAACAACAATGGCGACATTAGCAATGACGGAGTGAAGGTGGGTTGAAGACGACGAAGACGCGGGCGTGGGGTAGGGTTGAAGACGATGAAACATTGTTCTTCTTCCTCTTCGAATATCAATTTGAAATTCTGGCAAAACTTACTCAAAATTGACATATAATATTTTTCGTCGTTTTTAATAACAGACTCTCCAAATAAATACTAACAATTTCGCATTTTCGAATTCAAGGTTTTGAAGTTTTTTAATGTCTATTAATGGAGAAGTTGTTTTTGAATGAAAAATTGATATGGCTTTGAAGCTTTTTAATGGCTATTAATGGCGTTGTTAGTATTATTGAAGACGCAGGGGGTGGGGTTGAAGACGCAGGGGGTGGAGGGTTGACGAGATGAAGAAGACGACGATGAAAAGGGAGGGTTAGGGGTACCTTTCTTTTAAAAAAAATTATATTAATAAAATAATTAAATTATAATTTTTTTAATTAAAAAATAATTTTTTTTCGATTCACGTGCTCAAGGAGAGTGTAGCACACTCTCTTTGCCAAATCAGCATTTTGTACTTGATAGATATTAATTTTAGCACTTGAGGTGCCTGATAGATACAAGCCTTAGTTTAGGTGCCTAAGTAAATTTTAGGAACAAGTTTGAGGTCCTATCGATGGGTTTGGCCATTAATTAAATACACTTCATTTGAATAGAAAAGAAAGGAGCATTTCATGGACCTCCTTTCAGGTTTGAATCACGACACTAATCTTCTTGTGTTTATCTCCTTTCTTTTAATTTATGGATGGCAATTATCTAACTAATTTATTGTAAATATAAAATAAATATCATATGATAATAATTCAAAAAAAAAAAAGAGATTGAAAACTGATGTAACACATTATATTGAAGCAGGATACATGAAATAGAGACTCACATCCAGTCATGTTTTGCATTATAAAAATATATCACTAATAAATAAAGATAAGTTTTATAAAGTGGATATTAAACCAGTCATGTTATATAGGGTTAGTATTGACCGATCAAGAACTTGCACGTTCACAAGATGAAAATAAAGAAATTAAGGATGTTGAGATGGTTAAATGGATGTGTGAAAATACAATGAGATATCTGATTAAGAACGTTGATATACGAAATTAAGTTGTTGTGGCCTCCATGATGGCCAAGATGAGAAAAGCGAGATTTAGATAGTTCAATATGTGAAGAGGCGATGCATTGTGCCCTAGTGAGGATATGTTAGAGTTTGATTATTATGAGCATGAGGAGAAATAGAGGTAGACCAAAGAAGTATCAGGGAGATCATGTGATTAGACAATACATGTCAAACTTGCAGTTAGAAGTGTTTGCGGGTCGTCTTGGATCAATTATTGATCCAAATTAAAGTTAAACCAATTTGATTAATTTTTAAATTATTAAATCAAATACAAAATATATTTATTAGTGCGGTTCAATTTGATTTGATTGTTCGGTTATTAATCATAGAAGAGAATAAAAGAAATAATTCATTCAAAAGAAAAAAAATACAATAACCCATTAATTCAAAAAGGAAAAAAATCTTATCATTACCACATAAAACAATAATATGATGTGCTCTAATACAAGAATCTCAAAAATCATGAAAGAAACCAAAACTTTGACCGACCCATATTTATTTGTGTTAGTATCAGGGGTGTTCATGGTTTGGATAAAAAAAATAAATCAAACTACAAATCAGATCAAATCGACTAAAATAACCGATGTTTGATTTGGTTTGATTTGATTTTAAATTTTAAAAATTGATAATATTTTGTTTGTTTATTGATTCAAGTCGAGCTTCATCAATATTATGGAATGAAGAATTAAAGCTCGAAAATATGCGAAAGTGAAAGTACAAGGAAGAAAAGACATAAAGAGGTTGTGGGTGTAAAGTGACTATTTTTGACATACAAGCCTCGTGCTTAGTCCCATACTTGACTGCCTATTAGTCTCATACTCGTGTGTTGCTTTTATAGATTTGGTGTCTTTTGAAACTTCTATTTGTGGGTATTGGTTGTTCTATAGTCATTGTTCTCATTTCTTTTCCATTTTGTATCAGTTTGCTAACTTTAATTATGTGTTCTTAGATTTAGATTTTTTTTAGTCTCCACATATTCTCACTTGTATCATTTGGTATCAAAGCTTGGATGAGATTGTTTTTACAATCCTAAATCTTGTGTTTTGGTATTTTTTAAAAAAGACAAAAAAGTAAAATTTTTATTTTGATTTGTTATTTTTGACCGTGGATCTTAATTCTCTAGTATTGTTTTAGCCTAAATCTCGAATTTCATTCAATTTAGAGGTGTAGAAGTAAAGTTACCATTGAAGAGTTTTAATTTTTGAAACTTTGTCAATTTTAAAAAGTAGGTTTATTTTTTACTTGAAATTGATGGCTAAGGGTTGGTGGAGTTTGTTCATGGTGTTAAATGGAGTGTGTGGTTGAAATTTCGTCGAATTTGTAGTTAAAATGGAGGAGTTATGTTGTTTTGAAGATTGATTTTTCTTGATGTTCTTGAGTCTCTTCATATTGTTCTTGGAGAAGAAGATTAAAAACAAGTACAATTTGATCCAAAAATCTTCAAGTCAAAGTTGGTCAAGTGTAAGTGGGTCCACTTGTAAAAATTTTAAAAATTATTTTCTAAAAAAAAATAAAAAAAAAATTTCATGTGATACCACGTCAACAACCAACTCAATAGTCAGCTCCAGTCAACAGCTATCACATTAGCAACAAGCACAGCATTAAAAGTTCAGTGTTCTATGAATGGTAAGACATTTGGTAAAACACTTAAACTAGTAAGCTTTTAAAGCTCAACGTCTTAGGAAGGGTCAGATGTTGCTGAAACGCCCAAACTAATAAGCTTTCAAAAGTTTTTTAAGTGTTCAAACATCGTGAATTTTTTTTACACCTTTTTTTCTTTGATTTCTCAATTATTTAACAAGTAGTTAACATTGAATCACTTGTTAATTAATTTAAAAGATCAAATCATTTCTTTGATCCTTCAGATAAAGTAGCAATAATAATTTCTTCTACTTTGTTACTTTTTTTTTAGTCTCTTTCGTACTAATTTATTTTTTAAAATTTTATTGTAATTTTCTTGATTCAAGTCCTTTAGATTGTATTGAGTCGTTCGTTCTTCAGTTAACAAAAATTCATTCTACCCTTAGATCGGTTTGTTACTCTTGGCAAGCAATTGATCGAATTGAATAGCAACTTTGATCGAATTGTTGAGCGGTAAAAGGCTTGAATGTGTGAGTACATTTGAGTGGTGCTAGTGAAGCACAAAAGAGTATAAATACGGGTTAAAATGAAGAAATTTTATTATTAATCTTGTTTTCTCATTTTGTAGCTACAACAGAGTCGTAAGAACACTCAATATTTTCAAAGAGGCTAATTCTTGAAATAAAGGTGAATGTTTGTGGATATTTGAGATTCTTTCTTATCTTTGATAGTCAATTTCCAACGAACTTCATCACTTATTATGTGGTTGAATGGAAAAAAAGAAATTCCTATTATGCTGAGAAAGAAAATTGGGTTGACAAAAACGTGAAGGTGCACTTTCATGAGGTGAATATTAAGAAGGTTTGGTGTGATGTACCTTTCATAGAGACTTGCTACATATGTTTGGTGAATCCTTGATTTCAAAGTCATAAAGTTTTCTACGAGGAAGAGCGGTACAAATATGTCATGAACAAAAGAAGAAAGCTTCTCTTCCCACCTATTTCTCTTCACCAAAAAACTGTAGGCCCTTATTCCATGTTCTTCCATAAGTCTGAGATATAATATTGAGAGGAGTAAGGGAGTGCGACGTGGAAACTCTAGAGTAGAAAAAAAGAGGATGTGTGGAGTGAAGCAAGAGAGTTGCCAAAAACTCAAGCTAACCTTCTTTATTTTTCTTCTCTTTGTAAGAGTTCTTATATATGTTCAAGAATTTGAAGGAATATGAGCACACTTGAGGATTTGAAGAATGTGTTGCTTTATCAAAATGAGCATATTGACTTCCTTAAAGACACGAGAGTTGAAGCTTTGGTTCAAGCTACAAAAAATCCCTCTTGTGAGCCTCAATGTATAATAACTAAACTCAACACTTCAAAAATTTTAAATGAATAAAGTGTGAGTAATAGCTTTTCTTTATGTGAAATTAATAATTCTTTTCCACATAGTGATAATGTCTAGGTTGAGAGTGCTCATATACTAGTTGATTCTATTAATGATCGAATTGATTCTTCTTGTAAGATTGATTTGTGGCCACCTAGTGTTGACACTTGTGACTTGAATGATAGTACATTATCATGTAATTCTTTGTCATGTTTTGATAATGTGCTTATTCAGAATGTGGATACACTAGTTGATTCTATTATGATGAAATTAATTCTTCTAGTAAGATAAATTTGTGTTCACCTAGTATTGATACATGTGCTCTGAATGATATTTCATTATCAAGTAATATTGGTGTTGATCAACTAGCTTTGTGTGTGGTACACTACTTAAGAAATCTTGTGATGTGCTTATTGAGCCCCAAGTTAGTGGTAACGTTGATGAAGTTGATCAATTGAGTGGGAGTGATTCTTTGAGCATATCTTTTGTTGAAGATCGTATTATTTGTTTTGCTCATAGAGATCATGTGCTTGAAAGTGCTTCAAATAATGATAATTATCTTTTTCAGAGTGAAATTGCCTGTTTCAAATCTCCTACTTGGATTGATCATTCTCTCTTTAAGTATAATATCTTGTTTGAGAATGATGAGATCACTCTTAGTAAAGTTCCTTGTGGTGTAAACCTTGATAGTAGTATAGTTCTTAAGGTTATACTATTTATGATAACTAATTATGGTGTGAAGACATTCCTCCAAAATATGAAAATCTCCTCTTGAAAGATGTGAGTACTCTAATGGGAAATGATTATAATGAAGAGGAGGATGGTATTTGCTTTTTCACTACTCCTTCATCTTTGTGGCTCTCAATTTTTGATAGTACATCAATGATTTTGAATCTAATAGTGATCTTACATATGGGAACACCTTCAATAAATTTGTTTGGTGTGACACCTTTCTTTACACTCATTTTGTATATGATGATACTCATGTTTCGGTGGAGAGTATATTATATGTTGCTAGGGTAACAACCGAAGAAATTAATGTCTCTTTGATACAATTTTTTGTTATCTTTTTTTATTTGATCTCGGTGATTGTTGTTCTTGTGACATAATGCTTGATCGTAAAGACAAACTTGGTGTGAGTGAGATTGTTGGCTTGCGTGCTAATAAGTATAATAGTAATATTTTTTCTCTCATGTGATTTTTACTCGGTATTATTACTAGATCTTATGGACTTGAATGAGATATTTTTTAACTTGGGTGGATTTTTATGTGTTACTTGACTTAAAAGGGAATTTGTACTTGTCTAAATGTATAACCATTAAGGACTTAGATGTATCGTTACCTAAACACGATGGTTCTTTTAATTTACCCATTTGTCCATGCTTTCTATGCAGTCAAGTTTCTATTATTTTGTTGGGAGACTTGGTTATATGTTTAATGTGTGCATCCTTGGCATAATGATAGACTTGTTATTGTTATAACAGTAACCCTCATGCCATTAAGATCTTGTTATTGCTTATTTTTCACTATGATTTTACTAGGTTTTGATTTGAGTTTTTTTCAAGAAGGGGAGAATAAAACAAGCCGAGTTTCATCAATATCATGGAATGAAGAATTAGAAATCCAGAATATGCATAAAGTGAAAGTACAAGGAAAAAAAGACATAAAGAAGTTGTGGATGTAAAGTGGCTATTTTTGACATACAAGCCTCGTGCTTAGAAGATCCCTATTTCATTAAGGATATTATATAATTAGTAGTATAAACTATAGATAATTGAAATTAACTCATTTTTAGAGAGACTATTTTGATGATTGATATTTTGATGAGAGAAACTCTTGTGAGAGTTGAGGTTATGACGTTGTTGTTGAATGCTGATGAGATTGTTTGTTTGAGGATATCATTCCTCTTGAGGGTGTCTCGATAGTATAGATGTTTGTTTGGATTTTTAATAGGATATCTCGATTTTCATATAACGTTGATTGCATATTAGTCCCATATATGTGTCTTGTTTTATAGAATTGGTGCCTTTTGAAACTTGTATTTGAGGTTATTGTTGTTCTATAACTATTGTTCTCACTTTCTTTTTCATGTTGTATCAATTTTCTATCTTTAATTTAATGTTCTTAGATTTAGAGTTTCTTTTAGTGTTTTACGTATTCTCACTTGTATATGTTATGATTCTACTAAGAAAAAATAAAAAAACGAACCAAACAATTATATATGTAAATTTATAATTATTGAATATATAATACTAGTTTTCCGTATACAATAATAAATATTTTATCCATTTTAATCAGTAATTTGATTTTAGTTTACTTATTTCACATGTACTACAACACTTTTAAATCTCATTTCTTTAAGAATATGTGCAAACTCTATACTCTAAGTCTAATATCTAATAGTATATATGTGGTTTGGTGTATTATTTGTTTTTATTTTTCTTTGCTAGGACATGCATCAACTCTTCAATAGCTTTCCCCTTTGATTATAAGAGTTGACCACTCTATTTAAAGATGTATACTCCCTCCATTTCAAAATAATTGCCCCTTGTTGACTCGACACTCCCTTAAGAAAGTATTTATTAGGGATTTATTTTACCAATTAGCCTAATTAATTATATTTCAAAAATATAAAATTTGAATATATGTTATATATGTATTATCATATATAGTGAATGTCTATTACATAGAAAAGCTAGAAACCTTTAACTTCGGGGCAAAACTAGTTTTCCCCTATAAATAAAAGAGTTTTCCTTCATTGTTATTCACCCCTTAAGAAGTTCTTAAGAGAAATAAGAATTACTCTCTTTTCTCACTCCATTCTTCTTATTCTTATTTTATATTTCATAACACGTTATCAATACGAGATTTTAATCAATCGAGAAGTTGGATAATGATCTAAAGCTATCGTGTATTTTTTATATGATAACATGCCAAAGTTATAATTATTTTTAATATTAATTTCTTGTTGACTGTGTCTAGCTTTGAAAGCTAAAATACGACAAAAAATTCACCGGTTATAAATTAAATCCTAAACCAGAATGTTAGTTGTTTTTATGTTATTTATCTTTTGTTACAAATTATTCAATTATTATGTGTTCATTTGATTGGGGAAATTTAATTAGTTCAAGATATTTATCTTTCAAATTTGTTTTTGAAGAACAATAATATATACGGGGATTATAATATAAATTTTGTATTCTTAAATGGCTTAGAATGAAAGTTTACAAGAATATTTGACCACCAACTGTGATTAATATTTTCAGACACTTGTTGTCATTACAACTTAAAGATATGTCAGAACATTCTACGTATCATATGTATGTCTAGATTTGCTCCTGAAGTAGCAATATCTTGAAAGAGGTTCTAAGCTATCATAATTTGATATACTTAAGTCATAATTATATTTCATTCCTGGGGAACGGAAATTTCAATTATTAGAAATATAGATCTATACCCTGAGGGTGAATGTGACCGTATATAAACTTGAACATATTCTTAGTTGTGAAGATATCACAATCCACCTCCAAAAGAGGTAGAATAATTGGAAGATTGAATAGCTCCAAGTAACTATGGTAAGAAACACGAATGTGAAAAGTTACCCAAACATGATGAAATCAGATTCCATAATAAACTATGAATTTATTGTTTATTGCTACAAAAATTTTGGCATAGTAAATAAGAAGTTTAATAAAGTAAAAAAGCAGATGTCATAGTAAACTTGAAGTTTACTAGTGTAAAAGCTTATAAGTTGACATGAATGGCTGTGACATCCCAAAGATGTGCATATTAAGTAGAGTGAAGACATGTTTTCTCCTTGAACTTGTCCGCTCAACTTACTTTAACACTTAAACTTAACTTCTATTTATTTACCCCCTTAACATCTTTAAAGTGTATTAATTTCACCCCTCAAAACTGAATACCACTATCACAACGGAGAGTAAACACACACGCCGACAAATCAGTGCCACATCACTGCCACATCGGAGCCACGAAAAAAAATTTATTTTTCTAAAATAATTTCATATATATATATATATTTAAAAATATTTTCTTCACACGCATCCCCCCTCTTCCCGTCGAGCTCCTTCCCCTCATCTGTCTTCTTCAACATTGCCCATATATGGGTTCTACATTTTTGGGTCTCAAATTTCAACATAAACTAGCTAAATTCATACCAATCAAACTCAAATTTCAACTACAACTTCACAACATCATCAGAAAATCCCAATAATCAATTCGGACATCAACCATGAATTCAACAAACTCATTTTTTTTTGTCTTCAGGCCTTTTCAATGTTCAATAATAATGGATACAAAATTAGCAAAATTCATACCAATAAAACTCAAATTTAAGGTACAACAACATCATCAGAAAACTCCAATAACTAATTTAGACATCAATCACGAATTTGATGAACTCATTTTTTTTGTCTTCAAGCTTTTCAAGCTTCAAAAATGGCGGATACAAAATTAAACTAGCAAAATTCATACCAATCAAACTCAAAATTTAAGTACAACTTCACATCATCATCAGAAAACCCCAATAATCAATTTGAACATCAACCATGAATTTGACAAACTAATTTTTTTTGTCTTCAAGTTTTTTCAAGGTTCAATAATGGTAGATACAAAGGAAAATCTCATAAATCCAACAACAGATTTCTTGAAAAATCACATAAGTAATTTCGTTCAACAATCATGTATTGAAAGGCTTTCTTTTTCAAAATTATTTTCTAACCCATTAAAATTCATACCTTTTCATTCATTTTTTAATTTTTTGAAGAAATTAATGAAGATAATAGAAGTGGAGATGGAGATTTAGAAGAAGGAGAAAGGGAATTGGGGTGGGGTGTAAGAAGAAATACAAGAAAATAGGGTGGGGTGGAGGGGTGAAGGGGTGGGGCATCTTCAGAGGTAAGGGATGGGTTTCTTTATATATATATATATATATATATATATATATATTTTAAAAAGTGGGACCATATCAGTTTTTAGATAAAAAAAATACACTTTTTTTCCCTTTTTAAAATAAATTCCACGTCAGCTTGAGGGGTAAAATTAATACACTTTAACGATGTTAAGGAGGGTAAATGAATGGAAGTTAAGTTTAAGTACTAAAGTAAGTTGAGCGGACAAGTTCAGGGGGGGAAATATATCTGCACTCTATTAAGTATTAAACATATATTGAAGAATTAGAAATTCTTCATGAACTGTTAATGTTGCTTGTTTTCATGATAAGTTGGTTGGAACAACTAATATTGGAGTTGAATTGTCTAAATTTTGGAAAGTATTAAAGGTGAATAAGGGCATGTCCACCTATCATGTGATATGTTGAAAAAATGCATCAATAAGATGATTACATGTATATTTATTGTCAACTTGTCGTTGACATTCATAAAGTTGCTTGCTCAACAAAATTGAGTTAAGAGCATAATTTTCAGATTGATAAACATTCAAGTTGGTTTGAAATTAAATTCTTTCAAAAAATTATCTAAATCATTACTTATGAGAATAAAGCTCCATGTGTTGATTTGAAATATAATATATTTTATGCAAAAATACTTGTATGCAGCAAATTAATAAATTATTATTAGTTCTCTGTTAAAGTTGGTTCAAGGTTAGGAACCACATATTATCATCTAATAATTTTGATGTGTGGTATATGATTAATGGACATACAATGATGCACAAAGATGAATTCTCTAAAGTAAATTGAGATGTATGTTAGTTTTCCTAATATGAGGGGGGATAATAAACAACTAAGAAATATGTTGTGAATTATCATTAATATGGTCCTTTTTCAAAGGGTAATTTAAGTTCAAATGCTAGGAACATTTGCTATCCAAAAATGATATTATATTAAACTGTAAATGCTCCAATTGAATGTCTTGGAAGGACAAAGTCTACTACATGTGTGAAGCATGATAGATCAATCGATTCTAAAAGCAATAATTTTTTAAAAAGAAATAAATGATCATAATAACGAGGTAATGTGCTCTTAAAGAGCCTACACCATAACACTTCAAGAAACCTAATAAAAGATTCAGGTACCTGAAAATAATGAAGTGATGAGATCCCAAAAACATTATGTCACATTGTGAATTGATACAAAATTATATATCATTGATAATATCTTTGATTCAATAGTGACACAATATTGTAAAAGATTACGAGGCTCTGGATTCTATGTTTATTTAAGCACGCCGATGTAGAAATATTTATCAAATGACATGAAATGATGCATCTTTATGAGCATAAAACTTATTTGATTTGCAGTCTAGATACTGGAAGATGTCACAAATGAAATACTAATTATTGTCACTTGACAAAATTTATTTTAAAATGTTTTAAGGATTCAAAATGTTTAAAGCATATAAAAGTTTTCGAAAAATTTATTTATAATCCTTATATTGCATAAATTTATAATCTAAAATTATTGGAACTATTGTAAAGTTTTCAAAAGCAATATATTATTTGCTGAAATGAGAAATATACCAAATTGAATTCTCTATGAAGTACGATATCTCAGTCGAATTGGTACGCTAATGTGTCTAGCAAATACTACAAGGCCTAATAACCTTTTTGGTTAATTTGTTATCAAGGTATAGTTCTGCTCCTACTAGAAGATATTAGAATGAGATCAAAAACATATTACGATATGTAAAAGGTACTATCGATATGGATAAGGATTACAATTCTGATCTTGTTGGTTATGATGATGTTGGGTATTTATCTGAACCACATAAAACTCAATGTCAAATGAGCTACATGTTCATATGTGAGGGTACTGTCATATTGTGGAGATCTACAAAGTAGTCTATCATAGCCACTTCATCGAACTATACTGAGATCATAAATTTTCATGAAGCATGCCGAGAATGTGTGTGGTTGAGGTCCATGATACATTGCATTTGAGAAAAATATGATTTGAAATGTGATAAAGTACCCCCAATTTTATATCAAGATAATGCAGCATGTATAGCACAACTTAAGGAATGATTCATAAAAGGAGATAAAACAAAGTATATTTTGTCAAAGCTTTTCTATATACATGAGCTCTAAAAATTGGTGATATTTACGTGCAACAGAATTGTTCAAGTGAAAATGTAGTCGATTTATTCACCAAATCTCTTCCAACTACACCTTTCAAGAAGATGGTACACAACATCGTGATGCAAAGGTGTAAAGAATGTTCTCAATGGGGGAAGTTAACATGCATTGTATTCTTTTTCTCTTATGAGGTTTTTTTTTCCACTGAATTTTTCATGTAAAGTTTTTAATGACGCAAACTATATGTGTACTCTTTATTTTTCACTGGATTTTTTTCCACTGACTTTTTTTAGTAATGTTTTAATAAGCCATATTATCTATCAATCAGACATTCAAGGGGGAGTGTTATAAATGTATTGTCATATATAGTGAATGTCTATTTTTAGAAAAGTGAGAAACCTAACTTTGGGGCAAAGTTAGTTTTTTCCTATAAATAAAGGGATTTTCCTTCCTTGTTATTCACCCCTCAAGAAATTCTTAAGAGAAATAAGAATTACTTTCTTTTCTCTTCATTCTTCTTGTTTTTACTTTATATTTCATAACAGTATATACACTTTCTTTAGTCATTTAATGAGAAGGGTAATAGTGGAAGAATATAGTAAAATCATCTTGATTTCATAAAAGGATAACTAAATTGAAATAAATATTTTTAAAAAAAGGCCTACTATGTTTAAACGAAGGAAGTATTACATTTGTGGATGTCAGACATGTGAAATGAAAAAACTTCTTCAGTAATACAAATTAAACAAGATAAAACTCTAAAATAATGTTGAAAAATAATAGAATATTCATATACATTCATCTTGAAATAATAGAGTAGGGTTGTGTATTGATCGGTTCGGTTCGATTTTGAAATCTATCAGTTTGTCTTATCGGTTATCGATTTATAAAAAAATTACTCCCTCCGTTTTAAAAAGAATGACCTAGTTTGACTTGACACGGAGTTTAAGAAAATAAAGAAGACTTTTGAATCTTGTGGTGTTAAATTAAAGATATGTCAAATGTACCAAATTGTCCTTCAATCTTGTGGTCTTAAACATGTCATGTGGAAAGTTAAAATGAAAAAGTTTCTAAAAAAGGGGGGTCATTCATTTTGAAACGGACTAAAAAGGAAAGTAGGCCATTATTTTTTAAACGAGGGGAGTAAATCATTAAAGAACCATTAAGATATTGACTTATCGGCTATTGATTGTTATCAATTTAATCATTAATGTTACAAGAGCTTAAAGTGATTGATTCCACTATTGAAATTTGGAAAGGTAACATACACATAAACTGCTCAAAACATACAGAGGAATAAGGGACACACACGACTCAAAGCCTTAAAACAGTAAAATAAGAAATTGCATGCACAATAACTGATACATGGATGAGGACCTAACAATTAAAAATATTGATTTTTATCTCCAAATTACACATACCCCCTTGAAAAAGAATTGAGATTGACCTATCAGGGACAACCTTAATTTTCAAACCTAGTTAAAAAATCAAATCAACAATAAAAAACTCAAAGTGGGTATAAGCAAAGAGGTACTCACCACAGTGAAAATTGACAATTTCTGTACCAGTTGAGATACAAAAGATTGATAATTAATAAACCCTTTGAGTTTGAAACACAACTTTGAAAATTGAAAACCCCTTTAAGGTGAGTGAATTACTAAAGAGTCATAATATTAGTAAATGACTAAAATTCTGGAAGTGTAATACTATAATTATCAATTTAATCAGATTAATCAATAAAAATCAAGGCCAAATCAATCCCTGTACCGATTAAGTAATAATAATATTAAATAAATCTATATCCGATTCGTAAATCAGTAACCCAAATCATTAACTCGATAATCAAATTATCGATTTGGGTTATTAATTTGACCCAAAATTTACACAACCCTTTAGTAGATAAAAATATATTGATTCACAATGTTCATTTAAATAGTTGTGTCATGTCCTATTGTTTTACTATTATCATTTATCATTAGCTATTCATCAATCGGAAAAACAAATCAAACCGAATCAAAACCAATAAGAATCAAACTAATGATTTTTATTTTATTTTATTTTATTTAATTTTAGAATTTAAAAGCTAACTTAATTGATTTGATTGTAGTTTAATAAAAAATCAATCAAAATCGAATCATAAACACCTCTAGTTATTACCATATCAGAACAAAAGAACTTTATAACTAAGCACATAGAATATAGTTTGTACCCCACCAAAAGAAAAAAATTAAAATTAGGAAATCACACTTAGAAATGAGGTTTAGAGTATTTGGAAAACAAAAGAAAGCGCTACATGAAATCCTCATCCATGGCAAGATTATCTTAAACTCGTGGAGAGTCACAAGTTACAATAATTGGATTAAAGTGAAAGAATGTGCTATTTATCTGATACCATTCTCTTCGTTCGCTTTTACTTGTGCGCTGAAATTAATTTAAAAAAATCTAATTAATATTAAGAATAAAATAGAAAAAAATTGTACGGAGGAAGTATAACATAACATGCGTCCATATGTGGATCAATTGTTTGAAATTTGTGTCATTCCGCCCTCCAATGCCGCCTCTACAATCGGTTAGTCCTCTTGGCCCCGACATACACACTTGATTTCCTCTCACTAAAATAAAACAACTCCCTCACTAGTTTTTATTTTTACTAAAAATAGAATCTATTCTTTACACTCTCTTCATTCGATTTTACTTGTCACAATTTAAATTAATATATTTATTAAAAAATAATTAATAACACGGTTATTTTATCATAGTGCCTCTATTAAATGATGCTTACATTATATTTTTAAATTAATTTGAGAAAAAAAAATTAATGTTAAGAATAAAATAGGAAAACAAAAGTTGTCTTCTCTTGGTATGTCAGGAATGACAAGTAAAAGAAGAAATTCAATTAGAAATTAGTGACAAGTAAAAGCGAACGACGAGAGTACTTCATTCATTCTATACTTTCTTCGCTTTTTTTTTACTTCTTATTAATTTTATAATTTTTTTTACTTTTAATTTTTATTGATATATCAAAAAACAATATCTTTTTTTCTGTTTTATTCTTAGCATTAATTATTTTTTCTTCAAATTAATTTAAAGATACGATATAAATATCATTTAATAGGGGTATTATAGTAATATAATTATGTTATTAATTATTTTTCTTAATGTGTGTGCTAAGTCAAAATGTGACAAGTAAAAACGAACGGAGAGAAAGAGTAGTTTTCATTGTTGGACAGTAAAATTTTGAGTCGAAAAATAAATAATAAAGACAAGAAAATTTTTGCAACAATCATTTTATTGATTTCAATAAGTGAGTGTTACAATCACTATGATTCCTCTGATTTGCCTTTTCAAATATAAATTCAAGGGCTTCAGGCTTGATCTTTAATTTGAACTTGATTTGTTGACTTGATGGACTTTATCTTGACTTGTGCTTGAATTCAATGGATTTTGGGCTTGTTCTTGAATATTGCGGTCTTGATCTTGAATCTTGATGAACTGGACTTGAATGCTTGAGCTTTGCAGAGAAATTGCGGTGATCCATGAGATTTCTCTTGATTTTTAGAGTTGTTTATCCTTATTCTGAATTATGAGACCCCTATTTATAGTTGTGAAAAGGGGAGAGTCACGATGAAGATGAACTTCTTTTGACCAATCAGATTCAAGTGACATGGCGCCTTTTATGGGCTTTTGATTTCACTAGGCTTGTTGCGTCATTTTGACATGTGGCATGGTCTTATTGGCTCCTTCACTTGACTTGACATACCATGTCATTCGACATATGGCGCTCATTTGGGCTTCCAGAATATGATAATATCTTGTGCTTAGCAAAGTAGGCTCATCATTTGTAACCCAAATTAATGGGCTAACCCAATAAAAATTAAATTTTAATTAAATCCATACAGGTTTGGACTTAAATAATTAATCCAATTTATTAATCCGCAGTATTTATTTGGGACTAATATATTTTGAATTTAATATAACTCGAATTTCATATGGATTTTAATTTAATAAAAATTCATTGTCCATAAATGCCCCCTACTTCAAGACTTGTCGAGATATTTAATCTTTTGGAGACTAGACTTGAAATATAATTTATGCTTCTTTTTTTCTTCAAAGATTTCCATACATATGAACACCCCATTCATTAGTTGAGAAAATTTAAAGTTGAACCATATTGATATTGCCTCTCAAAAACTTCCAATTTGAATTTATATTGGAGAAGGAAACATTCACCCTACAACTCTATAAAATGATGTAGGTTCTTCATTTACAATATCAATTTGGGGGTTTCCAAGCCATGAATAATGTTGAGTTAATTTCTTTTCCTTCTACTTTTCTTATATTTTTCATCACCTTTATTCAGCACATCATGTTAGTGGCAGAAAATTCTTATCTCAATGTAGGAATATTAAAATCATGAACCGTTTGATACTCCAAAAACTAGACTTTGAGATATAAAATATATCCAAAATTAAGCTTTAAATTTCATCAATATAATTCACGATAATTTTTTGGATTTAGCCCTGAATTTTATCATGCTGAAAATTTCAGATCTACGTGTCTTTGCCAAAACTTTTATATCTTGAAGTAGGAAGAAAGAAATCACAAGCCGCTTATTTATTGTCAAACTAGACGCAAAGACCTATAACATATCAAAAATTTATACTTTAATATATTCGAGATCTCTTTAGGTATTATCTCAAATTCAACAGTAGATTCTGATGCACCAACAATTTTAGATTTGCGCAGTGAGACAAAAAATTTTATATCTCAATGTGGGAGTATCAAAATTATGATCCGCTTGATTCTATAGATGCTAGAAACATAATATATAGAATATTAAATATTGGGATTTTATGACCTTTGAATTTGTTCTAGGCAATATTTGTAAGTTGATCATAAGTTCTATTCGGCAGAAAATTCCAAATTTACATTGTCTCACCAAATAATTTATATCTTGATGCAGAAATGTCACCATCAAAAGGGTATTTTTATTTTTGCAAATTAGATTTTAAGGATTTCATTCTCACCATAATATTTTATTTCAATCCAAGTCAGTGATACATGACTTTTAAGTTTGAAATGTCCTATCAGGTACCAATCTCTTTCCTACTTGCGTTTTCCTTGTGTTGTCTCTTTTTTTCCTTATAGAATCAAAGCAGATAACAATGTGCAACAATCGACTTAGGGTTTGAGAGTTTAAATTTGCCTCTGTACACTCTAAGACCAACCAATTTGACTTTAAAATGGTGTCTATGCAACAATCGACTTAGGGTGCGAGAGTTTAACTTTGCCTCCATACACTCTAAGACCGACCAATTTGACTTCAAGATGGTTTCTATTCAATATCAGCTTAGGGTGCGAGAGTTTAACTTTGCCTCCATACACTCTAAGATTGACCAATTTGCCTTCAATATGGTGGTTATGCAACAATCGACTTAGGGTGCGAGAGTTTAACTTTGCCTCCATACACTCTAAGACTGACCAATTTGATTTCAAGATGGTGGCTATGCAACAATCGGCTTAGGGTACAAGAGTTTAACTTTGCCTCGGTATACTCTAAGACTAACCAATTTTACTTCCAGATGGTGGCTATGTAACAATCGGCTTAGGGTGCGAGAGTTTAACTTCGCCTTCGTACACTCTAAGACCGACCAATTTGACTTCAAGATGCTCCCTTTCGCCGATGCACTTATGCAATGATCATCTTTTAAGTATGGGATATTTTATCGATGCACTTATGCAGTGGTCTTCTTTAAGTATGGTACCTTTCACCAATGCACTTATGCAATGGTCTTCTTTATGTATGGGCCCTTTCACTGATGCATTTATGCAAAGGTCTTCTTTAAGTATGAGTCATTTTCAATGGTCAACTTAAGGTGGCGAGAATTTATCTTACCCTCCATCACCTCGAGACCGACCAATTTGACTTCAAGATGATCCCTTTTTAATGGTCAGGTTAAGGTACAAAGGGGCATATTTTTGTCCACTTTAAGGCATAGAAATTTTGAGATCCTTTTAAAAATAATTCCACGAAAGAGACCAGTTTAAGATGCAAAGGGAAAAACCTTGTCCACCTTAAGGCATGAAATTTTGAGATCCTTTTCAGGATTAACCCATAAAAGGCCAATTTAAGGTGTAAAGGAAAAAAATCTTATCCACCTTAAGCCATGAAAATTTTGGGATCCTTTTAAGGATAATCCCGTGAGAGGCTAACTTAAGGTGCAAAGGGACAAATCTTATCCGCTTTAAGGTATGAAAATTTAGGATGCCTCGATTTAAAGACTTGGATATGTTGTCAACTTCCACTTGTAAACTTGGTGATTTGGGCAGCTCAAATTTCAAATTTGGTGAATTTGGCAACTTCAGCTTGCAGGCTTGATAAAATTTTCTTACTTCAAATCCCATTGAAGGAACTGATTTTCGTTCTGACGGGTTGCCCCCATTGAGCCACAAATTTGGAGTGAGCCCAAAATTTAATTAGAATATTTCCATACTTAGCATTCATATGGTGGATACTGCAGGAATATATTTTTTTTGATACTCTTGCAACTGAACTCAGAATGAAATTCTAAGCGCCTACGTACCTCGATAAAGATGTTTAAGTCAGAACGTAGTTCTGGGGTGAGGTTTTTTTTTACATCCTAACTTTTGCCCAAACCAACTCTTTTGAGGTTTTCAACCTAGCGGAATTCTTTTTTTAGTCATACACAGTTCATACTCTTGTAGGCTAGGAGCGGACTGTCATATTCCTTCAAAGATAGTAATTCTTTAAGAACTTAGCATTGATAAGGCCAATATTTAGGCCATCTACATCGATAATCTTGTAAGCACCATTTAAATATGTATCTTGTACAACATATGGTCCATCCCACTTTAGGGTCAATTTGCCCCTGACTTACGAAAAGTAATTATGGGCCTTTTTACTACAAGAACTTAATCTCCAACTTGAAAGCACCTTAAGCTGACTTTTTTGTTGAAAGAATAAGATAAACAGGCTTGATAACATTTGAGATTTTACTAAGCTTCCAACCTCTTCTCATCAAGAGCTTCTAACTCCGCAAGGCACAACTTAACATTTTATTTTTTGGTGAGCCCTTCTTGAATAACCAACCTTAAAGAGGGTATTTGACCCTCAAGTGGCAGGACTGTTTCAACTCCAAAAGCAAGTGAATATGGCATTTCTTGCGTTGGTGTGTGGTAAGTTGTTCAATATGCCTACAAAGCTTTTTCCATTCATTCATGCCAATCTTGTTTGGACTTGGAGACGACTTTCTTCAACAGATTGCATAAAGTCTTATTAAACACTTTGGCTAGACCATGGCGGCAGCATGGTACATAGAAGACTTGTGCTTCTTGAAACTAAAGAGATCAAAAATCTTGTTCATTAACTTGTTATAAAATGGCTTGCCATGGTCAGTTATTATGTACTAAGGAATTCCAAAGTGGTAGATGATATTCACTTGGATCAAGTTTGCAATATTTTCTTTCTTTAGTTCCTTGAGAGCAATAGCTTCGACCTATTTTGAGAACTAATCTATTACAGTAAAGATGTACAAGTGTCCACTAGAAGATTTTAGTAGTGGTCCAACAACATCCAATCACCAAGCATTGAATAGCCAGGATGCTATAGTGGGGTGTAATACTTCAGGTGGCTGATGTATGAAATTTGCATGGAATTAAAAAGCTTTGCATCTTCTATCATAGTTCAAGCAATTTGTTACCATCGTTGGCCAATAATATCCATCCTTTTAATGTGAAAATTGAGCTTTAGTCTAGACTGTTGAGATCCATAAACTCCTAAGTGGCCTTCTTGCAAAGCTTAAAGTGCTTCTTGCTTTCCCAAATACCGTAAGAGTACTCCTTCAAATGATCTTTTATACATTATGTCTTTTTAGTAAAGGAAGCGAGATGCACGACGGCGAATGTCAGTCCATCTTCTTGGGTCTTATGGGAGTATCCCATAACATAAGTAGTCAATGACAGGTTGTGGAAAATTTTTCTTTACTACTTCAGACACAAAGACGAGGTGCTCAACCTTATTTTCTACCTCTTCATCTTTATTTAGTAACTCGTGTCTTATTCAGCAGAGTTAGGGTTGAGGCTAAAGCAGTTAAGGCATCAACTTTATTTTTTTATTTCCTTGGCAAATGTTGGAGGGTTACTTCTCCAAGCCATCCAATTAATTTCTGAGCATAATCATAATATAGGCATAACTCTGGCTTAACTTCATAGCTTCCCAAAGTTTCTTGATCACTAATTGGGAGTCACCAAAGACTTGTGATTGTAGTTGTTTCATGTCAACTTTCATCTCAATTCCAAGTATTAACACCTGATATTCAGTAATATTATTAGAGCAATGGTTTGTTAGGGTAAGAAAGTATGGGATGCACTCTCCTTGTGGAGTGACAAACACCACACCAGGACCAACTCCATCTCAATGTGCATCACCATCAAAGTACATCTTCCATGGGGGTTTTCTTTAATAACCATTGCATCTTCATCAGAAAATTCAACAGTTAGTTCCCAGTTATCAGGTATCGGGTGGTCTGCCAAGAAGTCTGCCAATGCTTGTCCCTTTACAGCTTTTTGGGGAACGTATATAATTTTAAACTATTGGAATTGAAGGTGCCATCTTGTAATTTTGTTACCAAGGACTGGTTTTGATATTACAAAATTGATTGGATTTTCCCTTGACACAAGATGAATGACATGAGCTTGAAAGTAATGTTTCATCTTTTGGATTGAGAAGGCTAACACCAAACACAACTTTTCGATTGGAGAATAATCTAGCTCATTTGGTGTCATTATTCTGCTTAGATAATAAAGGGAGTTTCCCTTGCCTTCACTATTTTCTTTTGCCAATAGTTCTTCAACTGACCCTTCTTGTGCCGCAATGTAGAGTATCTATGGTTTTCCAGATTTAGAAAATGCAAGAACTAGAGGCTTCATCAAGTTTGTTTTGATACTTTCAAAGGCCTTAGTACAAGGTTAGTCCCATTCAAAAGGAGTGTCCTCCTTCGTGAGACGGCTTCGGCCAGGTTTGAGATAAACCTCTTTAAATATACTAGCCTTCCTTGAAGTCTTTTTAACTTGTGAATGTTGCAAGGCTCAGGCATCTTCAAAATCATTTCGAACTTGGCCTGACCAATTTAAATTCCTCGGTGTCGTATGATGCCGCTAAAGAACTTTTTTAAAGTGACTCTAAATGCATATTTCAATGGATTCATCCTAACTTGATATCTTTGGAGCAACTCAAATACCATTCTTAGGTTTTTTAAGTGGTCGTCCCTCTTTCTTGACTTTACCACGAAGTCATCTACATAACACTCAATATTTTTATGGAGTAGGCCATCAAAGATATTTTGCATAGCCCTTTGATAAGTCACACCAGGTATAATACCCCCTAAGATTCTAAGCTTGGTTCAGTTGTAGTTACATGCTTAAGGGGTCCAAGGCTAGAAATTTTCACTAAGTGTTGAGAACTTGGTTATTTTCAAGACCCCAAAACTTTATGGATTTTAATTTTGGTCTTCCCGACCTTGAGCATTTATTTTTTAATTAGAACATGTTTAGTGAGTTTCAAAGTATGTTTCGGGAGAGTTTTGGGATTTTTGGATGAGGTTTGGGACGTTAAGCCCTCTCGCATCGGTCTCTCCCATAGTGATGGGGTTCATGATGTGTTGGTCTCTCCTTGGGAGAAAGGGGCGTGGTGCATTGGTTTATTTTTGGGATAGAGAGGTACGATGCATTGGTGCCATATGTCGAACTTCTTGATTAAAGAGTTAAGGGGCAATTAAGTCTTTTTTCCTCAACCCAATTCATCCATAACATAATTTAGGGCATCCATAGGGGCATTATTTGACCCTTTCTCCCAAAGTTTACTTATTAGAGACCCTCTTTCTTTCCAAGAACAAAATCCAAGATCTTTTCCCCAAGGATCCAAGAGTTCAAGCAATCTTTAAGAACCTAGCTATTAAGGTATGTGGGGTATTCATCAATGGGTCCCTTTAACCCATTGAGCCCAAAATAACCCTATTTTAATTTTAAAAGTATAAATCTTATTTTACTTTATGAAATTATTCATGAAGCTCATGAAAGTTATCCATGAATTGTTTATTAAATCCCTACAAGCCATGTCTACAAGTGTTTCCAAGTAAATTAAGCTATTTCATGTTTTGGGTTACAAATTTCCATTTCACATTCCATTGATTTTATGTTAAATCTCAAATTATGAATTTAGCCATGTAATCAGATTATTTTTCTTATGTTTAATACATTACCATGTTTCATTTCATGCTTCTTACTTAATGGGTGAAATGTTTATGCTTTGGGTCTTTGAACCAAACCATGATTTCATGTTATATTTTTAAGCTTTGATAAAGTATTTTATGATCATTCAGTGTTGGCGGGTTATGAACACCTGATACTTATGTGTTTTACATGATTTTAGATTATCAAGAAATAAGTCAGTTAAGCTATGAACCATATCATTATACACAGATATTTATGATTATGATGAGCACTATCAGAAATAATGTTCAGTTGAATTTTGTCTAGTTTAGTACCAGTGTCAGTTTAGTTGAGAGTAGGATTTAGCACCGAGCAAACCCAGGGATTAGGGCTCACCTGCCAGTAAAGGGTGTGACCTTTAGTAGCAGTCCTTGAGTTCCAGAACTACATAGCCAACATTAGTTTGAGATGTCTTCCTTCCAGCTGAGGATTGACACATATCTCTTGAGAGAACCTGCCAGTATAGGGTGACTCCTTAGTCTTTTGGGACACTACTTTAGTGGATCCACACAGCCAATATTAGTACCCGTGGCATGGTACTCACACCTTCCAACAGGGTTACAGGTTGGACCCCAATTAGCTCAGATTGGAGCATGTCGATTACATGATACCTCTCACATTCTTAGTACAGTAGTCAATGTATATCAGTTCAAGTTTGTTTGAACAAGTGTACAGATTTTTAGTTATTCAGTTATACAGAATTAAATCCTTTAGATTATAGATTATCTTAGAAATGAATTTTATGCTTGGTCTTGCATTCTCAGATATTACATGCTCATGCATTTATGCTCAGTTATCTCTAGAATTTCTGTTAGTCCTTATCTCATATACCAGTATATTCAAAGTACTGACCACATACTTTTCCTTTGTGCTATGTTGTCTTATTACATAGGTTCAAACACTCAGTTTCCAAATTATTCTTAGACCGCTCAGCGACACTCAACAGTAGTTATGGTGAATCCTCTTCCATTGAGGATCTGATGTACTTTTAGAGTTATTTTGATACTTTTTAGGGTCGTTCAGCTTGAGTTAGTTGGGAGTTTATTCCATCAACTCATCATGATGTTCAGAGGCTACAGACAGTCAGTCAGTCAAACAGTTAGACAGTTATTCATTTTTCAGTGTTACCAATTATTTCAAATAGTTTAGTTTCCAGTACTTATTGGATATTTTAGACATGTCATTTAAATATATATTTCAGTATTTCAGGTGACAGTATCTTATCAGCTTATCTTCCGCATATGTTATGTTATTGTCATTTTACTCAGTACTCACAGTAAGTACCACCTCCTGGGTTAGCTTGTGTTTACTTATGGCCGTAAGTACCGTTGTCGCGACAAGGAAATAGCCTCGGGTCATGACAAAACTTGGTATCAGAGCCTAAGGTTTTAAAGTGTCCTAGGATGTCTGAAAGTTGCGTTGAGTAGAGTATTGTACATAAGTGTGAAACGTGCCACACTAATGGACAAGAGGCTACAAAATATTTTTGGAAAGTTTCTTTTCTTTCAATTTTCATGTCTTGTGCAAAAGAGGATGAGCTCTATTGAATTCCTCTCTAACTCATCCTTCATTCCATTTACAGAAAATGTCTCCCAGAAGAAACAACGAAAGGAGGAACGGGGATTATCCTACATTTCTACTTGTTCAGAAAGATCCCATGAATGAACATGTCTCTCACATCGAATTCAAGGATACTTTCATGACCTTAGCACATTCCATAGCTATTTAGAAAAAATAGTAGGCTATTACCCCTGCTAATCCAGTGGAAAATACAGCTACAGTTAGGATTCAAAATTTTACTCGGATGAATCCCATTTTGTTCTTTGGGTCCAATTTAGAGGAAATCAGTAGGAGTTTCTGCACATGGTGCATAAAATGAAAAATATTATGGGAGTCACTTTGAGTGAGAGTGAAAACTTAGTTGTGTATCAGTTATAGGGTGTATCTCACAACTGGTTTAAATAGTAAAAAGAGGACTGAGGTGTTGAGGCAGGGCCTATAGAGTGGGAAGAGTTTGCCATAACTTTCTTAGACAAGTTTTTTCCCTAGAATTGAGGAAAGCTAAGGTTTAGGAGTTCATCAACTTAAAATAGGGTAGTAGGAGTGTGAAAGAGTACTTACTTAAGTTCACTCAGTTAGCGAGGTATGCTCCGACTATGGTGGTTGACTCTAGGCCCAAGATGAGTAAACCTATGTCTAGTGTATCTGATAGTGTGATCAAGGAGTGTAGGACTGCTATGTTAATTAAGGAGATGGACCTATCTAGACTCATTGTTCATGCTCAGTAGATTGAGGAGGAGGAGCGTAAGGACAAGGAAAGAGAATAAGAGGGCCAAAGTAGGTAGTTTCAACTTTTCTCAACCAAGGTTAGAAGGTGGTAACTATTCTTAGTTTCATAGAAATTTTTAGCCCTAGCTCTATCTTCAGCTAGTGCGCCAGTACCTAAGTTCAGACAAGAAAGTAAGGATAGAGCGCTAGGCTCTAAGTCCCAGGGTAGTACGAATAGTGGTCGTACAAATTTGTTCTATAGGAAAAGTGGTAGGAACCACCAAGGTGAGTGTAAAGCTAGTAGGATGTATGTTTTGTATATGGCAAACTAGGACACAACTTCAGGGATTGCCTAAGGGCTGGTTAGCAGGGTCCGTCTAATCATCCTATAGCTCTAGCCTGTCGCCAGACTCAATAGGGTGCCACTTCCAGTACAACCAAGGGACAATGCCAAAATATATTGTATGCTCTCCAAATATAGCAGTATTAGGAAAGTTCTCCGGATGTGGTTACGGGTACGTTACAAGTCTTTTATGTTCATGTTTATGCATTGTTAGATCTTGGAGCTTCACTTTCCTTTATGACCCCTTACATAGTTGTAGACTTTGATGTCAGTCCGAGAATATTAGCAGAGCCTTTTTCAGTGTCTACCCCAGTGGGTAAGTCTATTATAGCCAGACAGGTATACAGAAATTGCCCTGTCACAGTATCTTAAAAAGTTACTTAAGTTGATCTTGTGGAGTTAGAGATGACTGATTTTGGTATCATTCTTGGAATAGATTGGCTTTAATCATGATATGCTTTAGTTAATAATAGAAATAGAGTTGTTCAATTTCAGTTTCCTAATGAGCCAATTATCAAATGAAAGGGTAGTACTTCAGCGCTTAGGGGTCAGATTATTTCATATCTTAAAGCAAAAAAGATGATATGTAAAGGGTGTATTTACCATCTGGTCTGAGTCAAGGACTCCAGTTCTAAGACTCTAAGTCTTGAGACAGTTCCAGGAGTAAATGAATCTCCAAATATTTTCCCTAAAGATGTTCCTGGAGTTTCTCCTGGGAGGGAAATCAACTTCAAAATAGATCTTCTTCTAGACACCCAAGCTATCTCTATTCCTCTCTAAATAATGGATCCAGCTGAGCTTACAAAATTAAGGGAACAGTTAAAAGATCTCTTAGAAAAGGGTTTCATTAGACCTAGTATTTCTCTATAGGACGCTCCAGCCCTTTTCGTGCATAAGAAAGACGATTCTCTCAGAATGTGCATTGACTACTATCAGTTGAATAAAGTCACAATCAAGAATAAGTATCCACTCTCCAGAATTGATGACTTGTTCGATCAACTTCAGGGTGCAAGTTATTTCTCTAAGAAAGACCTCAGATCCAGCTATCATCATCTTAGAATCAGAGATGTTACATTCCAAAGATAACTTTCAGAACTCGGTATATTCACTTTGAATTTCTTAGTTATGTATTTTAGAAAAACTAATGCCTCTACAGCTTTCATGGACTTGATGAATAGGATGTTTAAGCAGTACTTAGACATGTTTGTCATAGTTTTCATTGATGATTCCTTGTCTATTCCCATAGTGAGAATGATCATGTAGACCATCTAAAGGTTGGGTTGTAGACCCTTACAAATCATTTGTTTTTCACTAAATTCAGTAAGTGTAAATTTTGGCTAAGACCAGTAGCTTTTCTTGGCCATATAGCTTTCGGTGATGGCATCCGAGTTGACCTTCAAAAGATCAAAGTAGTGAGAAACTATCCTAGACCTATCTCTCCATTAGATATTAAGAGTTTCTTAGGTTTGGCTGGCTATTACAGATGATTTGTTAAAGGTTTTTCTTCTATCGCATCCCTCATTTTCTCGATTGACTTAGAAAAAAGGTCAAATTTTAGTAGTCAGATTCATGTGAGAAGAGTTTTCAGGAGTTGAAGACTCGACTCACTTCCACCCTAGTCTTGAATTTGCCAGATAGTTTAGATGGATTTGTAATTTACATTGATTCTTCCAGAGTTGGTCTTGGTTGTGTTTTGATACAGACATGCAAGGTTATAGCCTACGCCTCTAGACAGCTTAAACCCCAAGAGAAAAAATATCCAACCCATGATCTTGATTTGGAATCTATTGTTTTTGCCTTAAAAGTTTAGAGTCAGTATATTTATAGGGTTCAAGTTGATGTGTTCATGGATCATAAGAGCTTACAGTATGTGTTCATGCAGAAAGATCTAAATCTTCATTAGAGAAGGTGGCTTGAGTTGTTAAAAAATTATGATATTAGTGTGTTGTATCATTCGGGCAAGGCCAATATAGTAGAATATGCCCTTAAGCAGATTGTCTATGGGTAGTGTTACTCATGTAGAAGATGATAAAAAGGAGTTAGTCCATGAAGTAGTCTGTGAGGTAGTCCGTGAGGTTCATCATCTTACTAGGTTAGGTGTTTGGTTGATTGATTTAGCTGAAGGCAGTGTTTGGGTTCGGAATGGTTTGGAATTTTCATTGGTTGTCGAAGTGAAAGAAATGCAATAGAAGGATCAAAGTTTAGTTAAGTTAAAGAAGGCGGTTAGAGATCAGAATGTGGAAGTTTTCTCCTAAGGGGGAGATGGTGTGCTTTGTTGTCAGGGTAGGTTATCTAATTTGTGTGCTAATGGTTTGAGACAATGAATATTAGAAGAAGCACATATGGTACGGTATTCTATATACCTTAGAGCCTCTAAGATATACCATGACTTGCTAGAAATCTATTGGTGGAGTGGTATGAAGAAAGATACTACAGATTTTATGGCTAAGTGTTCGAACTGTAAGCAGGTTAAGATTGAGCACCAAAGGCCTAGTGGTACACTTCAGAAGTTCAGCATCCCAACTTGTAAGTGGGAGGTGGTGAACATGGATTTGTGATAGGGTTGCCTCGTACGCATCGCCAACATGATTTGAAATGGGTTATTGTGGATAAAATGACCAAATTAGTTTATTTATTGCCAGATCATACTTTATATTCAGTTGAGGATTATGATAGAATCTTTCTCAGAGAGTTGGTTAAGTTGAATGGAATTCTGTTGTCTATCATTTCAGATAGAGGTACTTAGTTTACCTCTCACTTTTGGAAGTCTTTTCAGGAGGGTCTTTGTACCCAAGTCTATCTCTGTACAACTTTTTATCCTCACATAGATGGTAAGCATAATGGACCATACAAACTTTGGAGGACATATTTAGGGCCTATGTTATTGACTCTAAAGATAGTTGGGATGACCACTTACCTTTAATTGAGTTTACCTACAACAATTGTTATCACTCCAGTATTTAGATGAGTGTATTTGAGGATCTCTATAAGAGGATATATATATCTCCTATTAGTTGGTTCGAGGTAGGTGAGGATGCTTTGATAAGGCCAGATTCAGTATTTGAGGCTATTGAGAAAGTTTAATTAATTTGAGAAAGGCTAAAGACCGCTCAAAGTGGTTAGAAATCTTATGCATATGTGAGGAGAAGGGATCCTGAGTTTAAGGTTGGTGACTTGGTCTATTTGAAGATTTCTCCTATTAAGGGAGTGAAGAGATTTGGCAAGAAAGGGAAACTCAGTCCCCGCTATCTTGGCCCATATAGAATCTTAAACCATTTAGGGAAGGTAGCTTATGAGCTTGAGTTGCCTACAGATTTGGCATCAATACATTCGGTGTTCCATATTTATTTGTTAAAGAAGTTAATTGGTGATTTAGATTTTGTTGTTCCTTTAGAAAGTGTGGAAGTTAAGGATGGCCTTTCCTACGAAGAAGTCCCAGTTGAGATCCTAGATAGTTAGATTCGTAGTCTAAGGAATAAAAACGTTTCCTTGGTTAAAGTTCTATGGTAGAATCAGTCTATTGAGGAAGCTACTTGGGAAGCAGGACCAGATATGTGAGCCAAGTACACTCATCTTGTCTTCGCAAACTCAAATTCAGCTTGAGGTAACGATTTTCCTTTGATTGACTCTCTTTTGTTCATTGTTCAGCTATGTATCCATTCTCATGTCATTGCATGCATTCACAAAATCAGTTTATCTCATATACCAGGCTTCAGGATCAGTTTTGTAATCATGTTCTAAGTTATGCATGTTCAGTATATAATCTCAGTTGCCTTATTATTTTCACTCTAACCAGTCTCATTCGAGGATGAATATTCCTAATGGGGAGCTATTGTAACACCCCATAAGATTCTAAGCTTGGTTCAGATGTAGTCTCATACTTAAGGGATTCAAGGCTTGAAATTTTCACTGAGTGTTGAGGACTTAGTGATTTTCAAGACCCCAAAACTTTACGAATTTTATTTTGTCCATCCCAAACTCGGGACGTTGGTTTTTGAGTTAGAAATATTTAGGGAGGTTCAAAGTAAGTCTCGAGAGAGTTTCGGGATTTTTAAACAAGGTTCAAGACATGTTTGGATATTAGAGATAGAGAGCCTCTACTATAAGGTCGTGGCTCGTCTATCTCTCCTATGGTGATGGGGTCAGCGGCATATTGGTCTCTCCTTAGGAAAGAGGGGTACAGCGTGTTGGTTTCTCCTTGGGAGAGAGGCACGGTGGGTTGGTGCCCTACACCCATCTTCTTGATTAAAGAGTTCAAGGGGCAATTAAGTATTTCTCCCTCAACCTAATTCACCCATAATACGATTTAGGGAATCCATAGGGACATTATTTACCCCTTTCTCCCAAAGTTTACTCATTATAAACCCTCCTTCTTCCCAATAACAAAATCCAAGCTCTTTTTCCCAAAGATCCAAGAGTTTAAGCTTCTAAGTTCAAGAAATCTTCAAGAACCTAGCTATTAAGGTATGTGGGGTGTTCATCAATGGGTCCCTTCCACCCATTGAGCCCAAAAAACCCTATTTTAATTTTAAAAGTATAAATGCAATTCTACTTTATGAAATCATGCATGAAGCTTATGAAAGTTATCCATGAATTATTTACTAAATCACTTACTAGCCATGTCTACAAGTGTTTCCAAGTGAATTAAGCTATTTCATGTTTTGCGTTGCCAATTTCCATGTCATATTCCATTGATTTCATGTTAAATCCCCAAATTATGGATTTAGCCATGTAATCAGGTTTTTTTTCTTAAGTTAAATACATTCCCATGTTTCAGTTCATGCTTCTTACTTAATAGGTAAAATATTTATGCTTTGGGTCTTTGAACCATGATTTCATGCTACAGTTTTAAGCTTTGATAATGTATTTTATGATTATTCAGTATTGGCAGATTATGAACACCCGATACCTATGTGTTTTACATGATTTCATATCTTTAAGTAATAAGTCAGTTAAGCCATGAACCTTATTATTATACTCAGATATTTATGTTTATGATGAGAACTACCAAAAATAATGTTCAGTTGAATTTAATCCAGTCCAGTACTAGTGTCAGTTTAGTTAGGAGTAGGATTTAGCACCGAGAGAACTCAGGGGATGGGGGCTCACCTGCCAGTAAATGATGTGACCTTTAGTAGCAGTGCCAGAGTTCTAGAACTACGTAGCCAATGTAGGTTTGAGATGTCCTCCTTCCAGTTGAGGGTTGACACATATCTCATGAGAAAACCTACTAGTTTAGGGTGACTCCTTAGTCCTTTGGGACACCACTTTAGTGGATCCACACAACCAGTGTTAATACCCATGGCATGGTACTTACACCCTTCTAACTAGGGTTACAGGTTAGACCCCAATTAGTTTATATTGGGGAATGTCAGTTACATGATACCTCCCACAGTCTTAGTACAGTAGTCAGTGTATCTCAGTTCAAGTTTGTTTGACCAAGTGTACAGATTTACAGTTATTCAGTTATACTGAACTAAATCCTTTAGATTATAGATTATCTCAGAAATATATTTTATGCTTGGTTTTGCACTCTTAGATATTACTTGCTCATGCATTTATGCTCAGTTATCTCATATATTTTAAATAGTCCTTATCTCAAATACCAGTACATTCAAAGTACTAATCACATACTTTTACTTTGTGCTATGTTGTTTTATCACATAGGTTCGGATGCTCAGTTTCTCGATCATTCTTATACCGCTCAACGATACTCAGCAGCAGTTTTGGTGAGTCCTCTTCCATCAAGGACATAATGTGTTTTTGTAGTTATTTTGGTACTTCTTTGGGGTTTGTCAGTCGGAGTTGGTTGAGGGTTTGTTACATCAACGCCTTATGATATTTAGAGGCTTACAGACAAACAGTTAGACAGTTATTTAATTTTTAGTATTATCAGTTATTTCAGACAGATAGTTTAGTTTCCAGTACTTATTGAATATTTTAGACAAGTCATTTATATATGCATTATAGTATTTCACAGTATTTTATCAACTTATCTTTCACACATATTGTGTTTTACTCAGTGCTCACAGTGAGTACCAGCTCATGGGTTAGCTTATGGTCACTTGTGGTCGCAAGCACCATTGTCACGACTAGGGGGTAGCCTCGGGTCATGACACCAGTGTTATTCAAGCCGAAAGGCATCACCTTGTAGCAATAAATACCTTAGGGTGTACAAATTGTAGTGAGCTCTTCATCTTTTGGTGCCATGCGAATTTGGTTGTAATTGGATGAACCATCCATGAAGGACATTGCCTCATAACCAGTGGTGGCATTAATCATCAATTCTGGTATGGGGATTGGAAAATCATCCTTAGGCCATGTGTTGTTGAGATCCTAAAAGTCGACATAAATTCAAATTTGGACATTCTTTTTCTGTACTGGAACAATACTTAAAATCTATGAGTTTGTTAACTTCATTTTCAATCAATGGAACCAACATTGGCCTAAAGAGCCTTTGGGCTTTCTTAATAGGACGGGCCTCATTCTTAACTATCAACTGATGGACTTCTAATTTTAGATCTAAGCCATGAATTTCCTTGTAACTCTAAGTAAAGACATCTATGTATTCTTTGAGTATGTCCATTTAGGTGATTTCTTCCTTTATTTTTAGAAACGCACTCAGGTAAGTTGATCTTAGGTGGTCTTCTTCGGTTCCAATATTAACTTTCTTCAAGGGATCTATTGTGGTCTTCACTCCTTCTTTAAGTTATGATGGAGCATCTCTAACATCTTTCTCCTCTTGAGAATCATCATCGTTGATGGATGTATGGTAACACCAGAAAGTATCTTCCATATCTTCATCAACCTTTATTTGAGATGAGACATCGTTCTCATTCTAGGTTGTAACATGATATGAAGAGCTAATAATTTTTCTATCTTTCTCAAGATTCTTAGTATAAGCCACAGTATTCACCTTCACTTTTAACACTTCCTTACATGAAACCACCAGTTTTGTATGTTGCCTCATTCTTGAAGGAATCAAACTTTGAAAATATTTTTGGATCTTAGGTGAAAAATGTCTTTCTATGTTTAGATAATTTCTCCGATGCTTGCTGCTTTTATTGGTATTTAGTGGACCCAACCTCTCAAAAACAGAAGTTCTTGCAGTTGGTTCTCCCAATCGATCAAAGACAGAAAGCCTTTTGTTGGATGCAATAGACTCCTCCTCTATAGTGATGTAGTTAATAACTGTGCTTCTTATGGGTATAGTAATTAAAGGTGGCTGAGTATACCCTAGGCCTTTACGTGCCTGCCTAGTTGTACGTTCTGATGGGAGTTTACCCAAACTTGATGGCTTGTTAGGATTATATTCCGCTTTATAAATAACTTGTATGAATTTGGATCGAAGCCCTATTTTGTACGCTTCGTAGGGAGTGTTGTCTCTTGTGGTAGATTTTGAGCCACACACACTCCAAGTAGCCTTGAGGATAGATTTATTGCATCAGTTCACTTGATAGGTAGAGTCAGACCTCCTAGTACATTATTTTGGGCATCGGATGAATGATCATTTTCTTTCTTTATCTTTGGTACGTAGCAGAGAACAGAAATTGCCTTCTTTTTTGAAGATGCAACGCTTTCTTTATTTAAAGTGGAGAGATGCTTCTAGGTGGCATCTTTTTCAATAGTTACCACAATATTCTTAGTTGCAAGATCATCATACTTGGTCTTAGTGACATCATCAACCCTTTTCTCATTCGCAACATAATTTTTTATGTAGAATTTTACATCGGCAAAGTGTGACTTAGTTTTGGTGAATGGATTATCATCAACAACTATCTTTATTTACGCTCTCCCTTTGAGGTACTGCTAGCATTACTAGTAAGAGAACGAGATAATTTTGTACTCGTGTATCCATGTCCTACCAAGCAATATATTGTATGAAGTCTTGGCATCGATCACATGCATCAATGTATTTGATCGAAAATCATCCTTATGAATCCCCAATTTGATAGATTGTATGGCCCTTTGTCCCTTTTGGATAAAAACTTGAATCATCAAATGGCTTTCGGAAAGTTCATCATTAGTGATGCCAAGTTCCATTATTGTACGAATAGGCAAGATGTTAACTCTGGATCCCTCATCTATTAGTATCTTGTTTATGTTCTTTCCTGTACTTGACCCACCATGTACAAAGGATGATTATGTAGGGTTTCACCAAGCAAAAGATCGTTATTTGTAAATGTGATTTTTGTATCACATATATGTGCCTCTTGGCCAAGAGTTTCAGCAAGCTTTTCAGAAAATGAAGGAACTTCCATAGGTAGATTTTCACCTTTTTACCTCTCTTTGGCAGTATTAAAACAAGATGCCTCAAGGTTGACTTAAGCAGTCTTTCCACAAAACCAACTTGGTAAGAATTCTTTCAAAGTTACTAGATGTAACACCCCGAATCTGGTACCCAGAATACCACACAGTGCTCATGACCTCGAAGGATCACAAGCTAACTCATGTCTGATATCTGTAATTAGGCACTGCATAATATACTGTATAAATGCAAAAAAAGTATGAAAGGACATAAGGTTCAAATATCTGATAAAACATAACATCTGAAAAAATGGTATATCAATACCAAAACAAAACTAAAATAATTTTCTGAACATACTATAGTCTGGAAGCCTCTAAAATAGACTGACTAAGGAGTTGATGGGACAAGTCCCCAACTAACCCCAACTACTGAAATAAACTAAGTACAGAAAGAATGAAATAATCAAATAATAACATCCTTGAATGATGAGGACTCACTGCTAGTCTGACTGCTAAAACTGGAATGCTACTGATGCTCTAGAGATCGTACTTTTGAACCTATGGTATAAAACACCATAGAGAAAATGAGTCAGTACGATTGAATGTACTGGTATAGAAATGAGTTAGGCTGAATGCATAGGTTTATATGCATGAAAATTACTGACTGACTGAGTAACATGAACGTGAGAATACCTGCATGAGTATGTGAACTGTAACTGAGATCATGACATCACTGAGTTTGACTACTGATAACATACATTTTCATATAACTGGTATACTATTATCTAAATGACTGTGTCTGACAGTCTTACTTCTGATGAAACTAGCTGAGTTCCATACTGAACTGGGAGACTGTATCTGACAGTCTTGAATTCTATAGAACTATCTGAGTTCTATTACTGAGACTGAGACTGAGAATGTAATTATGGGAAGTATTCATCTAATCGACATGTCCCAAATGAAAAAATATAATTGAGTTGGGGTCCAATCTGTAACCCCAATTTAAAGGGTGTCCATACCGCGCCATTGGTAAGGACAAGCTATGAGTAATCTCTCATCTAAGAGATACTCTAAGGATAATGGTGAGACCCTTATATAACTAATTAAGCCACCTTATCTACCCTCATCTAACAGGTTTGATGCCTCAACCTACGTTGACTGCGTAGTTCTGGAGCACAAGGATTGCTTCTAAGAATCACACCCTCTACTCACAGGTGAGTTCCCATCCTTGGATCACTCGAAGCTGAATCCTACTCCCATCAAATTAGATACTGAAATAATTATACTGAACTAACTAGACTTAGTTCACTGAGTTCTGTTGACTGATGGAATATTACTAAGATCTGATAACTGACTGAGATTACTGAGTTTTCCTCAGTCATGAGACTGACTGAATTCTACTGAATATGGCTTGACTGAGAGTATCTTAAAAATTGACACTGTCTCTAGGCACACAGCTAAATTATCGGGTACAAGTACCCCTAAGAATCGATAGTATAAAACTGATAAGACATGACACTTCTTGACACATGACCATAGTCAACAATTCATAGTACAATCATTAGGGATTTTCATGAAGTATTCGCATGCTAAAATCTTACACATGAATAGGAATGCATGTAAACATATCATAATTTCATAAGCCTAATCTCATGAACATTACGTCAATCCATTACAAAGCATAAAAATAATGTGGGATTCATATCAAACATAAAGGAGAAATATGGATTCATCAATTTTGGCCACTTATGAGTCAAGGCAAAATTTTTATTCTCTTAGGCATTTTATCAAACACCTTGCATGCATATCTTTAGGCTTTGGCATGAATATTGAAATAATACTTCATGGCAATATTTTACACTTCCAATGCATGAATTTCATCCACATACTAACATATTTTAATGATAGTCATAAAAAACTTCAACTTGGAAATCAAATAATAATATAAACATGGATATAATTCAATTCATACCATGGAATCCAAAGTTTATATTTCAAATAGGGTTTCTTGAGCTTCATGGGTGAAAGGAACCCATGAATCAGCACTTGACATACCTGGGTGGATGATTTCTTGAAGATTAGTGGAGGAAAGCTTGAATTCTTGCCTTGGGATTAGAAACTTAGGGTTTCTTGTTCTTGGGGATTGATCTTTGAGAGAAACCCTAATTTGGTGTTATGGATGAATAAAAAAGTTATGAGCTCTGGCCTAGTATAATTAGGGGTTAAAACGGGTGGAAAAAGACCAAAATACCTTTTTGAAAATGGCTTACAATTGCTGATTGGAAGTGGCGATGGTCCGTCGCTGGCTCGACGGTCTGTCTGTCCTGACTGTCACACTTGGCCAGAACCTAAACTTTCTACCTTGTCTATGACAGTTTGGGCAATGGTCCATCAATGGCTCGACGGTCCATCGGTACTGACCGTTGCACATGACAGAAGTTGAGTTCACTGCCTTAGTTGCGACGGCTTGGGTGACGGTTCGTCGCTAGCTCAACGGTCCATTGGTGCTGACCATCGCTTCTGGGTAATTCTGACAGTTCTCTATAAAACATCCATAACCTTTTACCCCAATACCGAATTTGGATGAAATTGGCATAGTTGGAAAGCTAATTCAATTTCCCACATGATAAAAATTCTAAATTTGGGAAATTCTATCTAATTTAAACATTAATCATTAAGGAAGTCATCACTAACTCTTCTGGAAACTAGTGTAGATTTGACTTAAAGAAAGTTTAGGGTATTACAATATCTCCCCCTTGGGAATATTCTTCCTCGAATAGGACTTACAAGAATGGGAAAGCTGATAGAATGATCTTACTTAAGGGACGTGAACTTTTGAACATGTCTAAATGACAGGAACTTCTGATATACTGAAATCTCATACTGAATATGCATGTCTGATGCATAGAATGTGACAGATAGTCTTCATGAATGCATGACTAAAATTACTGAGAAGTTGAGTTTCTCATGATGAGAATGCATATCTGATACATGAATATATGACTGACATGATACATGAGCATATGAATGAATATGCAATGGTATTTGATACCAAGTTTATAACTGAAATCTGAACATAAGACTGAATAAGCTTAAGAAAAACTATTACCTTGGGCTGAATCTGAGTTTACGGAGAAGAGGTGAGGATACTTGGTCCTCATGTATGCTTCTGCTTACCAAGTAGCTCCCTCAACAGACTGATTCCGCCAAAGAACATTGACTAGAGGGACTTCTTTGTTCCTCAGTCTGTGAGTCTGGTAGTCAAGAATTTCAACTTGGATCTCTTCAGAAGAAAGGTTGTTTTGAATGTCTAAGACCTCTACCGGGACTACAACTGCTGGGTCACCTATACATTTCTTTATCAAGAAGACACGGAACAACTGAAAATTGAAGACTGACTAACCATCTATACTAGTCTGAGAAGCCTTTACTGACTGACTGTGGAGTTGATGGGACAAACCCCCAACTAACTCCAACTGAATAGGAAATACTAAAATTGATGAAATAACAGAAGTAAATAAACCATTTCCTCAAAATATAAGGACTCACCACTGCTACGTCTTATAATATAGAGAGTCTATGAGCGATCTGCTAACTAAGTGTCCAAACCTATGATATGATACATCATAATCCAAGAAATGACTATGCGATCAGTACTTTGAATGTACTGGTATGCTAAATAAGGTAGGCTGATATGCATGGTTTTATGTGCAGGAGTAATAACTGACTGAATGAATAGCATGAAGTACTAAATAAAATGCATGAAATATGTAAATATTGAGAGTGCATGACCAAGCATAAAACATGTTCTGAATATAATCTGTAAACTAAAATATTGAGTACTGATACATTAGTAACTGATATTTATATGCTATGGTCAAGCAAAACTAAAACTAAATTACTGAGCTGATGACTAGACTGAGACTGTGGGAGCTATTATCTAACTGACATGCCCCAATAAGCAATTTGGGGTCCAACCTGTGACCCCAGTTGGAAGGGTTGCAGTACCATGCCACAGGTACTAACACTGGTTGTGTGGATCTACTAAAGTATTGTCCCAAAGGACTAAGGGTTACCATCAACTGGAAGGTTAACATCTCAACCTATGCTGGCTACATAGTTATGGAATGCGGGGACTAGTACTAAAGTTCACGCCCTCAACTGGCAGGTAAGGCCCCATTCCTGGGTTCACTCAGTGCTAAATTTGACTCCTAACTAAACTAACTCAGAATACTTAACTATTCTAAGCTTAACTGATTATGATAACTAATTGAACTTATGTCACTCTTGATTTATCTAAAACTATTCTAAAGATACTGAGACAAAATAAACAACTATGTTTTTGGGTATTCATAACCCTAAGGACTCGATAGCAATAATAGAAAAATAGCACTAAAACTTTGAGAACATAATATGAAAGCATTTATTCAAAATTCATTCTTGTAGGCATTTCATCAAACACTTGATATGCATAGTGTAAGCTAAGCATGGGAATAGTTTAAAACTTGTAGTAATAGTATGATTTCAACATCAACATCACTAATTATGAATTAAATCAGCAAATAACAGCATTAAAGTGTGTGGGGTTTAATAACAACAACATTTTATGTAAACATGGTATAGAATAAAGATTCATGGGGATTCATGGTTTAAATCGCATTTAAAATAACGATAATTTGTTATGATCATGACTTTGAATTTAAAATTTGATTGTTGGACTCCATGGGTGAAAGAGACCCATGGATGAACATTTAACATACCTAAGTTGATGAATTCATGAGAGTTCTTGGGGGTTTTCTGGAGAATTAATCTTGAATGTTGAAGGCTAAGGTTTTGTTCTTGAGAGATGATGAGTTTCTTGGAGAGGAATTATGAGTAATGGGTACATAATGCCCCTTTAGGGTTGTAATTACATGATTTGGATGAGTTTGGGGCTATGGGAAAAGACCAAATGGTCCCTGGAAATTAAATGACGAACTGACAAGCCCAATTTTACATACCAGCGCGACATAGTGCTTATCACATTGGGCCACTGGAAAAAGAACAATTCTTATTGTAGACAATTCCAAACCTACACCTTGGTGCGACACGGTGCCATCATGGTGACTCACTGAATGTGAATTTTTTCCTCGGTATGATGCAGAATTATTGCAGTGGTCCACTGGAAAAGGACGAATGTGATTTTGGCCATCACCACGCTGCGGCCTTATAGTGTTGGGACACTATTTTTCACTAAAAGTGTCAGAACTTCTCACTCGAGTATCGGATTTGGACAAAATTTGTATCATTGGAAAGCTAATTGAATTTCCTACAATTTGGTGGGTATTGAGCTGGAAAATTCTAAGTAGAGCAAAAGATATGCTCATTTTAAGTTTACTAAAGAAACATTCTTCCCGAAAACTCAAACGGTAAGGAATATTTTGATTCGTCTAATAGCTGGGAGTTATTTGAGGCCTTAGTATACTTCAAACTCACTCATAAAACTACCAAAGAACTATAATGTACTTTGCATGAGCTTGAAACATGGCTCTAACGTAGGTTTGGATTTTTAGGGTATTATAATATCTCTCTTGGGAATATTCGTCCTCGTATGAGATTGGTTAAGCTGAAAGCACTGAGGAACTGAGATTATATGTTGAATATACATGATGAAAATGTGATTACATGACTAAGTCTGGAACTTGACATATGACTTAACTCATTCTGTGAATGCAAGACTGACATGAGAATGATATGCAGCTGAAACTTAGCATGGGAAAGGAAAATTCTAAGAAAATTATTACATGAGAATGATATGCAGCTGAAACTTAGCATGGAAAAGGAAAATTCTAAGAAAATTATTACCTTAAGCTGAATTTATGTTTGTGGAGAAAACATGAGGGTGCTTGGTCCACATATCTACTTCTTCTTTCCAAGTGGCTCTTCCAACGAACTAATTTTGCCAAAGAACCTTGACCAGGGGAACTTCTTTGTTCCTTAATCTACGAGTTTGTTGATCAAGGATCTTGACTAGAATTTCTTCATAAGAAAGGTTGTTCAGAACATCTATGCTTTATAAGGGAACAACTATAGCTGGGTGACCAATACACTTCTTCAACAAAGATATATGGAATACTGGGTGCACTGATGCTAAGTTTGCAGGCAACTCAAGTTCATGAGACACCTTTTCAAAACGGCTCATAATTTTGTAAGGGCCAACATATCGGGGACTATGCTTCCCCTTCTTACCAAACCTCTTCACTCCCTTTATGGGAGAGATCTATAGATAAATGAAATCTCCAATCTCAAACTCAAGGTCCTTTCTCCTCACATTTGCATAAGATGTTTGTCAGCTTTGGGCTGTCTTAAGCCTCTCCCAGATTAGTTGAACTTTCTCTAAAGCATCAAACACTAAATCAAGACCTATCAAAGTGGTTTTACCTATCTAAAACCAACCAATCAGATATATACATCTCCTTTTATATAGATCCTCAAATGGAGCCATCTAAATACTGGAATGATGGGTGTTACTATACGTGAATTCAATCAAAGACAAGTGGTCATCCCAACTTCCCTTAAAGTCAAACACACATGATCTTAACATGTCCTAAGGGTCCGAATAGTCCTCTCTACCTAACCATCTGTCAAAGAGTAGAAGGTTATACTGAGGTGAACTTAGGTACCAAGATCCTTTTGAAAGGCTTTTCAAAATTGAGTGATAAACTGAGTACCTCTATATAAGATGATAGATGACAAAATACCATGCAAGCTAACCAAATCCCTATTATATAGCTTGGCATAGTCCTTGGCAAAGTAAAAAGTATGGACTGGTAAAAAATGAACTAATTTGGTTATCCTTTCCACAATGACCCAAATTAAATCATGTTGCTGATGAGTACGAGGAAAACCTGTTACAAAATCCATGTTCACTACTTCCCACTTCTAATTGGGAATACTGAACTCCTGCATAGACCCACTAGGCTTTTGGTACTCAATCTTAACCTATTGAAAAGTGGATCACTTAGCCACAAACTCTGCAATATCTTTCTTTATCCCACTCCACCAATAGATTTCCCGCAGATTGTAGTACATCTTTGTGGACCCTCGATGAATCAAGTAATGTTCACCATGTACTTCTCCAAGAATTCATTGTCTCAACTCATCAACACAGGACACACATAGTCTACCTTAGCAATGCATCACACCATCTCTCTCTTGGGAGAAAACCTCTACTTTTTTTATCTCTGACCGACTCTTTCAGCTTCACCAGAATAAGATCCCTATCCTACTTTTATTTCACTTCAGCAAACAAAGAATATTTAAAACTATTCAGAACCCAAATGCAACCCTCGAATGAATCAACGAAACAGATACCTAACCTGGCAAGCTGATGAACTTCTTGAAGTAACTTCAGCTTGTCATCATCAATATGAACAACACTACCCATAGACAATATATAGGGTATCTGTCACTACATTGAACTTGCCCAGATGGTAAAAAACACTCATATCATAGTCTTTCAACAACTCTAACCATCTTCTCTGGCCCAGATTCAAATCTTTCTACGAAAACACATACTGCAAGCTTTTGTGATCTGTGAACACATCAACATGCACCCTATTATATAGGACCTTCCAACTGAAGCTCTTCATGAAACTTTAAAGAGGTTCAAGAAGAAGCTCACACAGTGCTCGAGGCGTCTGAGGTGTGGGTTATTCATGGACCTCACTTTTCTTGAGGCATTTGAAATGCTTAATCGTATGACAAAGTAGAGTAGATCTTGGCATACCAAGGATTCTGAGGTAGCAAGATCTACTGTATCTATTGGCATAACTACAAAACAGAGGCGAAGGGAAAAGAAACATGACCAAGATATGGCTCATATGAAAATGCAGATGGACCTTCTTACTAGGCATTTATTATCAGGAATAACAAAGAAGGTTAAAGCTGTTGCATCACAGGAAAGAGCTGACTCCAATTCTGAGGAGGAAGAAAATTACTTGAGTAATCAGGGGGTTTCCGAGGCAATGGCCAAGGAAACCAAGGTCGGAACTACTATGAGAAATCTAGATACAAGGACCGAGACCAAGGAAATTGGAAGAATAAGAATGATAAGAGTGATTTATATGTTCCTCCTGGGAATCGTGAAGTTGCTGTATCTAACTCTGGGAAGATTTTCATGGAGGACATGATGGCTAAACTGTTGAAGGGAGTAGAGGCAACTAACACGAGAGTAGCTGAGGTGAAAAATGATTTGTCTTTGATAAATCAATTGGTTGATTTGCATTCCACTTCTACAAAACACTTGGAGCAGCAAATTAGTCAACTTTCTACGACAATTAATCAAAGAAAGATTGGCACTCTACCAAGTGACACAGTGCAAAATCTAAGGAAGGAAGAGTCATGTATGGAAATTACTACAGGAGTGGTAAGGTATTGGAAAACCCATCTGTGGGTAAGACAGCAGTTGATGGTGTAGCAGGGAATGTTGATAAAGAAGATTATGATCATCGTACAGAGGCTGAAAACCCTAACGAGATCATTTATGATACTACACCCAATTGTCAGCAGTCTGATGAGTTTAAACATAAGAAAAATAAGGAAAAAGGAAGTGGTGGAGAAAACTCTCCCAAAACCACCCCCCTCTTTTCCTCAGAGACTGAAGAAGAAGGCTGATGACACCAAGTTAAGTAAATTCATAACCATGCTGATGAACCTGACTATTAATGTGCCTTTGGTAAAGGCACTAGAGCAAATGCCAGGGTATGCCAAATTTATGAAGGACCTTTTAACAAAGAAAAAGGAAGCAAGCTATGAACTGACGAATAATTTCCATCATTGCAGCGCGATTGCCACATGGTCCTTAGTATAGAAGAAGGCAGATCTGGGAGCTTTCACTATTCCTTGCACGGTTGGGTCTTTGAATTTTGCTAAAGATTTATGTGATCTGAGGGCTAGCATTAATCTGATGTCGCTAACTATTTATAAAAAACTAGATTTGAGAGATCCTACACCAACCAATATACGGCTTATGATGGTGGATAGGTCGGTAAAATAACCTATTGGTATTCTGTATGATGTATTGGTGAAGGTAGCTACCTTCATTTTCCTAGCGAATTTCATTATTTTGGATTGCGAGGTGGATTTTAAGGTGCCCATAATCTTGGGTTGACCTTTTCTCACAATCAAAAGTATTCTAATTGATTTACAAGCGAATGAGCTCTTATTTCGAATGAATGATGAAGTACGTTTTGATGTATGAAAATCAATGAATCAGCATAAAGAAATGAGTGTGCTCTCTATAGTTGATGTTTATTATGAGGACAAGCAGGAACTATTTATAGAGGAGCAGCTTGCTGTTGAGCCATTAGTTGCTGTTCTTATGAATTTTGATCATGAGGATATTGAGGAGTATGAAGAAACTATCTATGCTTTGACAGGAATGGGGTCATATTCTTATGCCCCTAAGAAGCTTGATCTTGACCTTAAGAATCGACCTTCACCACTGACGAAGCCATCTATTGAAGATCCATCGGTGTTAGAATTGAAAGAGTTACCCAGTCATTTAAGGTATGTGTTATTGGGTAGTGGAAATATACTGCCGGTTATTATTGCTGCTGATCTGGGCGAACAATAGGTGGAAGCTCTCATCTCTATTCTTAAGAGGTATAAGAGAGCTATTGGGTGGACTATTGAAGATATCATTGGTATCCCTCCTAGCATATGTATGCATAAGATTCAGCTAGAGGAAGATTGTGTGCCTACTATTGAGCATCAGCGTTGCCTGAACCCACCTATACAAGAGGTGGTGAAGAAAAAAATCATCAAGTGGATAGATGCAGGGGTGGTGTACCCAATCTCACACAGTAAATGGGTGAGTCCTATACAGTGTGTGCCCAAGAAAGAGGGCATGATGGTAGTGGACAACGAGAAGAATGAATTGATCGCACTCGGGATTGTCACTGGGTGGAGGATGTGTATGGACTACCAAAATCTCAACTCGTGGGCACTAAAGGATCACTTTCCAATATTCATACACCAGATGCTTGATCGATTGGTAGGTAGGGGTTGGTACTAGTTCTTGGATGGTTATTCGGGGTATAACCAGATCTCCATTGCTCCTGAAGATCAGGAGAAGATGACATTCACATGCCCATACGGCACATTTGCTTTTAAAAGGATGCCCTTTGGTTTATGTAATTCACCAGCCACTTTTCAGAGGTGCATGATGTTGATCTTATCTGATATGGTTGAGGACACCTTGAAGGTGTTCATGGATGACTTTTTAGCTGTTGGAGATTCTTTTCACCTGTGCTTGCTGAATTTAAGTCAAGCATTAAAGCGGTGTGAAGAGTTTAATCTGGTCCTTAACTGGGAAAAATGCCACTTTATGTTGAAGGATGGCATTGTTCTCGGTCATAAAATTTTTGCAAAAGGTATTGAGGTAGATAGGTCCAAGCTTGAGGTCATCGAGAAACTACCCTACCCACCTCTATAAAAGGGGTGCGTAGCTTTTTTGGCCATGTAAGATTCTATCACAGATTTATAAAAGATTTCTCAAAGGTTGCAAACCCATTATACAAACTTCTTGAAAAGGAGGCCAAGTTCTCTTTTGATGATGACTGCAGACAAGCATTTGAATGTATTAAGCTGAAATTAGTAGAGGCTCCAGTTATTATTACTCCTGACTGGATAAAGCTGTTTGAACTAATATATGATACTAGCGGGGTGGAGTTTGGACCTGTGTTGGGGCAATAAAAGGATAAGCTATTTTATCAAATCTATTATAACAGCTACATTGTACCAAACAGGAGCTCCTGGCTATAGTCTATGCCTTTGAGAAATTCAGAGCGTATTTACTAGGGACAAAGGTGGTGGTCCACACGGATCATGCAGCTCTAAGGTATTTAATGGCAAAGAAAGATGTGAAGCCGAGATTGATCCGGTGGGTACTGTTGCTTCAAGAATTTGATTTCGAGGTAAAGGATCGTAAGGAATGTGAAAATCAAGTGGCTGATCACTTATCCAGACTTGAATGCAAACAATCAATCAAGGACAAGTTAGATATTAATGATTCCTTTCTGGATGAGAAGATACTAGCTGCAAAGCTCAAGCAGATTCCGTGGTATGCTGATTTTTGCAAACTACGTGATAAACGAGGTGATGCTATATAATCTTTTCTTTCACCAAAGGAAAAAGTTCCTTCATGATGTGACCCATTATTTCTAGTATGAGCCCTATCTTTTTCGGCAATATACAGATGGTGTTATTAGGCGTTGTGTCCCAGATGTAGAAGTGTTGAGTATTTTGTAAGCATGCCATGCTTCACCTATTGGTGGTCACCATGCAGGTGACCATACAGCCCAGAAAGTATTTCAAAGTGGCTACTATTGGCCTATGCTATTCAGAGATGCATATAAGTTTATTCGTAGATGTGATCAATGTTAGAGGCAAGAATCAATCTCCAAACGCCATGAGATGCCAATGTCTAAAATGATGGAAGTAGGGTTATTTGATGCATGGGGCATCGACTTTATGGTCCCGTTTATAAACTCATATGGGTCAAAAGACATCCTAGTAGTTGTGGACTATGTCTCGAAATGGGTAGAAGCTGTTTATTTGGCTAACAATGAAGGAAAAAGATTTATAGCATTTCTGAAAAAGAACATATTCTCCCGTTTTGGACTACCAAGAACAATCATAAGTGATGGGGGATCCCATTTCTACAATAAAGCTTTCAGGACTGTTTTGGTGAAGTATGGAGTAAAGCAACACCGAGAAGCAACTCTGTACCACCCACAAACTAGTGAGCAAGTGGAGGTGTTGAATCGTGAGATTAAGGCCATTCTCACCAAAACTGTGAATGCTAATAGGCAAGATTGGTCTCAAAAGCTAGATGATGAATTGTGGGCGTATCGAACTACTTTTAAGACACTAATTGGCATGTCACCATATCAGCTAGTCTATGGGAAGGCATGTCATTTGCCAATCGAGCTTGAGCATAAGGCCTTGTGGGCTTTCAAAAGGCTGAATATGTAGTAGAAGGAAGCAGCTAATCTAAAATTAGAGTAGATAAATGAGAAGGATGAATTCCATCCTAGGGCTTATGAAAGAGCCGACTTGTATAAGGAGAAGATGAAGAAATACCATGATCAAAGGATTGCACAAAGAGAATTTAGGAAAGGTGATTTGGTACTTCTTTTCAACTCCAGACTGAAGCTATTTTCAGGTAATTTGAAGTCTAAATGGTCGGGTCCATTCAAAATTAGCCAAGTTTACTCATCTGGAGTAGTTAAGCTTGAAAACGAAGATGGTAGTGCCTTCAAAGTAAATGGACAAATAATCAAACTTTATATTGGTCCAAAAGACTTAATAAAAAGTGTTGATATCTTTTATCTTGATGAATTCTGAGTACTCAAGATACCTGAGTCGTGCCACAATGTTAAATCAGGTGCTAGTGGGAGGCAACCCACAACATGTTGTTGTAACCATAGTTAGAGTCTATTTTATGTTTTTGTGCAATTTTGATGTGTTTATGAAGTGTGCAGGACCTGAAATGCAGTAAAAATGAAAATAGGCATACATCTGAGCTACTAGAACATTGTGATGGATGACTTGACAGACCACCAGTCCCCTGACAGACCACTACTTTCAACCATCAATAACTGGAAAGAAAATGCCTTCACTGGATAAGCTATGACGGCCTGAGTGGCAAACTGTCACAAACCTGGTGGGATGTCACAACAACCATCAGAAGTAAGATTGGTGACCCACATTCTGGTAAGAAGTGACGATAAATTTAGTGTACCATCACAGTTTTGTTGTACCATCCCACTTATCGTCACACCAAAATAGAAACATTCAAACTCAGGTGAGGATTGACGTTCAGAGTGGTGGTCCATCACATGCATGACGGACCATCAGATGTACCGTCACTTTAACCCTAATTCTAAATCAGGTCGGGTTAAATAGGTACTCTTTGTAGGTACTCTGTATTTGACCCAAAGTGCAACTTTGTAATAAATTTGAGCGGTTATATCCATTATAATCGTTCCATGTCCTTTGGCTATCTATTTCCTTAAGATTCAAAGAACCTGAAGGGAGTTATCCCATCTGAGACTCCCTATTTTCTCCATTTTTTCCCTTATTTATACTAGTAACTCCTTCCCTTTCTTCACCACCAATAAAAGGAAAAGCTAGTTCTTGAATTTGTAAGTTAGTTTTCTCTCTGAAGCCTCAAGAATAATGCGTGCCTGTAAAATCTGTTATGTGAAAAACCTCCTCTTCTGATTTTCCATAATAAGTGTAAGAGCATGGCTTGTTTCTTTAGTTTGTTCTTAGTATACTGAGTTCGAATGACTCAAGGTACCAATTTGTGTGAAATCTGAGCAATATAAGTTGTAAACTGAGACCAATGTTCTTAAAATATGAGTTTAGAGCTGTGTTGATAGCTGAAAAATGATCTGATATGCTATTGCTCGACAAAATGATCAAACCCAGAAGGATGGCTGAAGACGAAGGTGCAACGGTCAAACTAGTGGACTGTCTACTTTCTGACGGACCACCAAGATGATCGTCAGAAGACGCAATACAAATACACCTTCTGTATAAGCCATAACGGTCAACTTGGTAGACCGTCAACTTTGTTATGGACCACCAAGTAGACCATCAGAAGACTCAAGTTTTTATGGAAAAGTGCTTAAGGACTGACGGCAGAGTTGGTGGACCATCCCACCACTGGTGGACCATCAAACCTACTATTAGACCATATTATGCCCTGTTTTGATTGTTTTTAAATACAGAACTGATTTCATAAGCAGTTTTCAGGTAATATGGCTCCTAAAACTCCACAAACTAGAGGAGAAAGATCTCAATGAGGTAGGAATGTATCCACACCAGATTACAACACTAGGAAAAATGAAAGAGAAGCTCTCATACACTCTTCCAGTCTTAAGAAGAGAGTGAGAGTACCTCTAGCAGTTCAAGTTCAAGCCCCGATGAGGCAACTATTGCTGCAACTCAACCATTGCCGGTAGCAAGTGAAACTAAAAATGTTATTGTGGAGGATCAAACAGACAATCCTAATGCTGAAGCTGTACCGTAGGGTGATAATGTTATTGGGCATAAGGATCCACAGGTTCGAGAGAACATCAGGTGGCAACTAGAAAGAGCACAAAAAGAGTTCTATGATGGGTTGACACCCACAGCTTGAGGGATCAGAAGATAATTCATAGAGAAACATCAGATTATGACAACAGAACTTCATAGATATCCTGAGTTAGAGAACCGATTCAACAAATATGGACTATAATGGGTAATCATACGACCAGGAGAATACTAACCAAATTGGGTAAGGGAATTCTTCATAAATTGTCTGTGTTTGGTGAAAGCGGAATACCCAAAGGGACCTCCAATCTCAAATAGACCAAATAGGGAGTTTGTTCCGGTTCGAGAGGTCACTGTTGATATCTCATCCCAAATAATTAACAGGATGCTATTCGGTCCAGGATATGAGGCTCCACCCGCTGTCCCAAATTTTTAGTATAGAATGTGAAATGCTTTCGATCAGAGACGTTAGGCTGCTTCTTTAATGACCGGTGGTGGAAATCCTTCCTGGTTGACTAATCCCAAAGAGTGCATTACAAAGTTCACTCTTAGTTTTAAAGCTAAGTTCTGGTGGGATATTGTTCGGTTGAGGTTAATGCCAATAAAAAAATATGGAAACTTGGATCATCACATAGCAGTAGCAGTAGCCAGTTTGGTTTCAGGACTGCAAATTGATTTTGGCCAGCTAATTGCAGATGAGATATTTGTGCGGGCACGTAAAGTGACCACTTCTATACCCTTCTCATGTTTGATCATTGGGTTATGCAAACAAGCCGGTGTGCTGCTGATCTGTGGGGTTGATAATGAAGTACTGGCTACACATCGGTAGGACATTGAGAAGTCGAAGGACAAATCGAAATTTGAAATTCAGGTGACCAAACATCCGGCATATCAGCCTCAGTCTGCACCAGTTCCAAAGACCATAGAAATTCCTAAATGTATGTCTTTACCTATCACTACATATGTACCACCTGATTATGTCCCCCAGGGCACGTCTATAGGTTCAGAGTCTACACAGTTTGCTGGTGGACTGGAGTTTGTAGAGTACAGATTCAACCAGCACAATTTTATTAAGATGGTGAAGAACCAAAATCGATTTTAGAAACAGCTAGAAAAATGGGCTGGAGACTTCTAACCTTTTGTGGATGAAATTCTGGCCGAAGCAGTCAGGCCATTTCAAACTATTCAAGTTAGAATGGATAACATGGAAGCCTGCATCAACAAATGGCTAGATTCACTGTCTCTCCCTGATCTTACCAAGAACATGGCAGAGTTTGAGCAGTCAAAGACTGACATAGCAGAGTTGAAGGAGAAACAATCACAGCCGCCTGTATTTGACCTGACTTTAGCAATAAGTGATGAAGAGTAACACATTCTAGACCTGATGGGTAGACCCATGAAAGACGAAAGGAAGCAACAAATGGATGAAAAAACAGCAAGGAAAGAAGAAAAAAGAAGAAGAAAAAAGCCATGTCATCCGAGGAGTTAGATCAACATAACCTGAAAAGAGATGCAAAGAAGTCAAGGAAAGAAGCTAAAAGAAAACAAAGAGAGGCACAAAATAAAATGGCAGGAGTGTCTACTAGTGATGCCTTAGAAAGGGGGCGAAGTCCAAGATCAGTTCGGGAGACGATACCTCCAATTGTGGAGGTTGAGTTTATGAGTTCCCCTACCACCATAAGGGATAACATTGCATAGGGGGAGAATGCAGGAACATCACTCCGCCTGATAGATGCCTCAGAGGAATAGGAGGCAAAGTGAATAACCCAGTCCAACCATGTACAGTAAGTTATTGCTTTGAGGATAATGAATATCTTTCTGTGTGGGGATGGGTGTATTCACATCATGGTTGGATGTCGTTGCCGATATTCTGTATCCAATCATGTACTATCTAGTAGAAGTGTCATGTTTAGGGTTTTTTTATTACATTTCAAATTCTGCAGCATGTGATGTAAATATCTGTGTTTAATGATTATCTAAAAAATGTTTCTATTTCAGTACTTTGTTGTAAATATGGATAATGAATGATGTTGGCATAATACTATGAGCATGTGTATTTAATTAGTTACTTTATCATGTAAACATATGTATAGAACTCTCAGTAATTCTGCATTTAGCATTAGTCTAGAAGAGGTACATGAAACATGCGATGAACATTTGAAGAATTGTAAAGGAAGTTTAATTTTGTTGCCTGCGAGTGTGAGGTTTTACTTGAAGTTATTTTATAGGTTAAGACCTAGAACTTACCATAATCATTGATATAGTCTTCTAGGGGAGTCACTGGTATAGGATAATAGGTCTCCTTGTACTCTGAGTCCATCTAGCCTAAATAAACAACCCTGCCAAAATGATTATCCCTTTTGAACCCATCTTACGCCTTTAAAACCTTTCTTAAAATCCTGTCATTGTGAGTTACTCTCCGTAGGGCTTCAACATTCAACTCTTGCCTTGGCCAAATACTAATACATTGTTCATTTCAACTTAGACAAAGCATCTAAGTTGAGGGCGGCTAAATGAAAGAGCCAAATAGAAAGTAAGTTAGAATTTAATTAGAGGCAATTGACCACTGAATGCATCAGAATGAGTTGAGGATGGCTAAGAAAAGAAAAGAGTTGTATGCTATAATAGCATATTGAGGTTGAAAAGATGCTAGGCCAAGGAGAGTTAAGTTTCAATGAGTCACTTTACCCAAAAGCATACCCCACCTGACTCGAAACCTTATTGCAAACCTTGAAAAGACCTGTTTAATCTTATTGAGTCAACCTTGAGGTAGTTTCATATGGCTAGGGCAATCCTATGGGTACTTGGACTATGGTTGTAACTTTTTTGTGAGTGTGAGAGTTAGACTTTGTCTATATCATATAATGAGTGGTGGATTTCATTGTTGTGAGGGCAACTGAAGTCACTTAACTTTGTTGCTCTCTGTAGAATGTAACTTTCATGCTTATGGGCTAACTATGATACATACTGGGTGTGGATCCTGATGTGTTAAATTCATGTGATTGAATTGATGAGTGAATATTTGCATCAAAATATTTCAAGAGTTAGTTGCATGTCATTTTCTTGTTCATGTGTGCAATTAGGTGCTGAGTTGCTTGAGGACAAACAATTATCTTAAGCTGAGGGTGTTGATATTCCGATATCTTACAGAACAATTAGCATCATTTTCTTAGGAAAATTGTATGTTTTCAAGAAACCAAAGTGTTATTTAATAAAGTTTTTTAGTGTTTCCAGTGAAAGGAGATAACCATAGAAGAAAGCTAGAAAAAGTAGCAAAAAAGTAAGTTTGACGGTCAAAATGGTGGACCGTCAGTCTTGCGACGGACAACCTGGTGTACCATCAAGGCGAACCAGAACATGGAATGCTAATGACTTGAGTGATGGACCACGTGGCGGACCGTCAGCTATGTGACGGACCACCTGTTGGACTATCAACCCTTATCCAGAAACCACCTCTCAGAAGGATTTCATGATGATCAATATGGTGGACCGTCATCCATATGACGTACAACCATATAGACCGTCAACTCTTATCCAGAAACCACCTCTCAGAAGAACTTAGTGATTATCAACATGGCGGACCATCATCCATGCTATGGACAACTATATGGATCGTCAATCCTTATCCAAAAACCACCTTTCAGAGGGACCTAGTAACGGTTAATATGGTAGATTGTTAGTCTTGCGATGGACCGCTAGTGTCACCATCAGGTCTTATCCAGAAACTGCGATTTGGAAGAAACGAGTGATGGACCAGATGGTGCACCATCAACACTTTGACGGACCACCATATGGACCGTCAGCTGGGATGCGGCTTTTCTACTTTTAAATTTTAAATTCCTTTTTTATCAAGGAACATATAAATACCAAATTTTAGGGTTAAGAATGCATCTTTTATCTTCTACAAGTTTTATCTTCTATTGAAACTCTCTGGGATCTAGTACTTTGGGGATTCTTTAGATCTTGGAGAAATTTATCATTGAACATTGATTATAGAAGATTTGATTCTTGGGATTCTTTGTATGTAAATTCTTAATCTAATTTATGAATAATACAGGAATTACTTCTTCTTCTTCTATGGAATATTGTGGCTAAGATCCCATAAGTAGGGTTATGGAATCCTTAATGCAAAATGCATCTATGAGTTGGGAATTAAATTAAGTTCCATGATTAAATGATATTGTATAAACTTTTCTTCAATTTCATGACTTTTCTTGGTTGCAAACTTGAAGAGTAAGACCAAGAACACCACTTATCTGAAAGGAAAGTGTTTGTTGGGAAAAAAAAGTGTTTACATGAATTCTAATGGCTTTAACCTTTAGAGCAATGGCAAATGCCCTAACAGGATTAGCTTACATGAGAAATGGGTTGAAAGAACAAGGCATCCTTTGATTTTTAAAGAATTAAAGGATAATCTATCCACTTAGGCTGAGAAACTAATGGATAAAGAATAGGACTCAACCCTTCTTGCAATTGAATTTGCTAAGTGGAACTCAAATGATTCACAACCCGAATGGTGTTAGCATTTTATGAATTACAAAGAGAGTCATTCATTGAAATACTCTTGTTACAATTAATTATTTTATAAGTTAAAACCCAAAAACCTCCTTTTTCAGGAACCTCTGATCAACAGTCTAGTAACGCTTACAATACTTAGTGAGCACAATATTTCTTATGGGATTTGACACCCAACCTAGTTAGGTTCTATATTTGACAGCGACCGCTTACACTTTCTATCGAGAGTTATAATTTGGGCATATCATATATTCAAAGTACTAATGCATTTGCGGTATGGTATCTTATACCATAGGTTTAGAAACACGAGCTCCAGATTAGCAGTAGATTCCAGTTTCAGTAGTCAGATTTAGAAGAGAGTCCTCATCATTCGACAACATAATTATTTCTCCATTATCTCATTAATTAGGTTATTAGTTAGAGTTAGTTGGTACCATGTCCCATCAACTCCTTACTCAGACAGTTCAGCCAGTTAAAGGCTTTCTAGACTATCATGTTTCAGACTTCAGTATTTTCAATTTTGTTTTGGGTATTTCATACCCCATTTACATGTTATATTTTACTTCAGTTATGTGAACCTTATGGCCTTTCAGTTTATGTTTCCGTATTATTCAGTATTTTATGCAGTATACAGGTACATATATCAGTCATGGGTTAGCTTGTGGTCCTTTGGGGTCATGAGCATCGTGTAGCATTTCGGGTACCAGATTTAAGGCATTTCAAAATTAGAATCAGAACCTAAGGCTCAATAGAGTCCTAGGAAGTTCGAAAACTGCATCTAGTAGAGTCTTGTGCATAGGTGTGTTGCACGCCACATATATGTACAGAAGGCTATAAGATGTTTTAGGAATAGTTTCCCCTTTTTTAGTATTCATGTGATGCCAGTGAGAATAATCTCAAGTCAATCTCTCAGTCTAATCTGTTTTTTTCTTTCTTCTATAGAACATTCCTCCTAAAAGTAGAAATAAAAATCAGTCATCACCCCAGCCCGAAGATCCTTTGGGCGATTATATTTCTCATGCTGAGTTCAAGGCTGCATTTACTACTCTTGCTAACTTAGTTGTTGCTCAGAATGAACGACCAACTGTCGTTCCGGCCAACCTAGTGGCCAATTCAGCCGTAGCTAGGATTTGGTACTTCACCTGAATAAATCCTCCATCCTTTCTCGGGTCTAAGATAGATGAGGACCCTCAGGAATTCCTAGATCAGGTACAGAAGGTGACAGACATCATGGGGGTGACTACTGTTGAGAGTGCTAAGCTATCTGTATATCAGTTATAGGATGTTGCTCACACATGGTTCAAGCAGTAGAAGTCAGAGAAGGAAAATGATGCAGGTCCAATTGAGTGGAAGAAGTTTGCATCTTTTTTCCTCGATAGATTCTTTCCCTTAAAGCTTAGAGAATCTAAGGTGCTAGAATTTATCAACCTCAGGCAGGGCAATATGACAGTGAAATAGTATTCTCTTAAGTTTACTCAATTAGCCAGATATGCCCTCATGTGGTTGCAGATAGCAGGGCAAGGATGAGTAAGTTCATTTCAGGGGTGAATAATAGTGTAGTTAATAAGAGCAGATCTACCATGCTGAATAGTGGCATGATTTTAGCCAGGCTGATGACTCATGCTCAGCAGATAAAGGAGAAAAATATTAAGATGAGGAAGAAGCAGAATAAGAGAGCGAAGACAGGTAGTTTCAACTTTGTTCAGCCTAAGTTAGAAGGAGGAAACCGTTCTCAGTTTCGTCCTAAGTCATCAGTTCCAGTTCCTTATTCATCCAGTTCTCTAGTTCCTAAGTTCAGAGAGGGTAAAAAAGATAGAGCACCAGGCTCTAAGTCCCATGGCAGTGTTAGCAGTTCCCGCACCTATCCTCTTTACCAGACTTGTGGCAAGCACCATCAGGGTATTTGTAGAGCTGGTAGTGGTATTTGTTTCGGATGTGGCAAGTTAGGTCATAGAGTCAGAGACTGTCCTCATCCAGGTCCTCAAGGTTATCAAAATCGCTCCTCAGCTCAGTCTGGTCGCCCAAATCAGAAGGGTGCCACCTTCAGTGCTACTAGTTGGCAATGCCCAAATCATCTCTATGCTCTCCAGTCTCGACAAGATCAGGAAAATTGTCCTAATGTAGTTACTGATATGTTATAGATATTTCATATACATGTTTACGCTTTGCTAGATCCAGGAGCTTCTTTGTCTTTTATTACTCCCTATATAGCAGGCGATTATAGAATCAGTCCCAAAATCCTAGTATAGCCCTTTTTAGTCATACCCCAGTGGGTAAGACCATCATAGCCCGACAGGTATACAGGAACTTCCCGATTATGATATTTCAGAAATTTACTTCAGCAGACTTAGTTGAATTAGAGATGACTGATTTTGATGTCATTATCGACATAGATTGGCTTCATTCCTATTATGCCATGTCGACTGCAGAAACTGAATAGTCCAATTTCAGTTCCTAAATGAATCCTTCCTTGAGTGGAAGGGTAGTTTATCCGCTTTTAGGGGTCAGCTTGTTTCCTACCTTCGAGCAAGGAAAATAATATCTAAAGTATGTGTTTATCATCTTATTCGAGTTAAGGAAACTAGTTTCGAAACTCTCAGCCTTGAATTAATCCCAGTAGTGAATGAATATTTAGATATCTTTCCCGAAGATTTTCCTAAAATTCCTCTTGAAAGGGAAATAGACTTCGGCATTGATCTTCTTCCAAATACTCAGCCTATCTCTATTCTGCCATACAGAATGGCACCAGCAGAACTCAGAGAACTAAAAGAGCAATTGAAGGATCTCTTAGCTAAGGGATTCATCAGGCCCAGTATTTCCCCGTGGGGTGCTCCAGTATTATTCGTGCGCAAGAAAGATGGTTCTCTCAGAATGTGTATAAACTACCGATAACTCAATAAGGTCACGGTCAAGAACAAGTATCTTCTTCCCAGAATCGATGACTTGTTTGATCAATTTCAGGGTGCCAGTTATTTCTCTAAGATAGATATCAGATTCGGCTATCATCAGCTCAGAGTTAGGGAATGTGACATTCCAAAATTAGTTTTCCAAACTCGGTATGGTCACTTTGAATTTCTAGTCATGTTATTTGGTGTTACCAATGCTCCATCCTCTTTCATGTACTTGATGAATCGTGTGCTCAAGCAGTACTTGGACATGTTTGTTATAGTCTTCATAGATGATATTCTGGTCTATTCCCGTAGTGAGCGTGATCATACAGACCATCTCAAGACAGTACTTTAGACTCTCAAAGATCATCAGCTATTCGCCAAATTTAATAAGTGCGAATTTTGGATAAGGTCACATCATTTCCAATGATGGAATTAGAGTTGATCCTCAAAAGACCAAAGCAATAAAAAACTGGCCCAGACCTATCTCTCTATCAGATATTAGGAGTTTCTTGGGTTTGTCTTGCTATTCTAGATGATTTATTGAGGGATTTTCTTCTATTGCATCCCCTATGTCTAGATTTACATAGAAGAAAGTCAAGTTTTATTGGTCAGATCCTTGCAAGAAGAATTTTCAGGAGTTGAAGACTCGACTCACCTCAGCTCCAATTTTAGCTCATCCAGATGGTCTAGATGGGTTCGTAGTGTATTGTGATGCATCTAGAGTAGGTTTAGGTTGTGTGCTCATGCATCATGGTAAGGTCATAGCCTACGCCTCCAGACAGCTTAAGCCCCATGATAAGAATTACCCTACTCATGATCTTGAGTTAGCAGCTGTAGTATTTGCCTTAAATATTTAGAGGCATTATCTATACGGTGTTCATGTAGATGTGTTTACAGATCATAAGAGTCTTCAATATCTCTTTTTTTAGAAAGATCTCAATATTCATCAGAGAAGGTGGTTAGAGCTCTTGAAAGTTTATGACATGAGTATCCTCTATTATTTGGACAAGGACAACATAGTGGTCGACGCTCTCAGTAGACTATCCATGGATACTGTTTCTCATGTTGAGGACAGTAAGAACAAGTTAGCTCTGGAAGTCCATCAGCTTGCTAGACTAGGCATTCGCTTAGTCGGTACAGATGAGGGTGATATATGGGTTCAGAGTAGTTCAAAATTATCTCTAGTTTTTGAGGTAAAATAAAAGCAAGATAGAGATCCCAGCCTTGTCAAGTTGAAAGAGTCAGTTCAGGATCAGAAAGTAGAGATTTTCTCCCAAGAGAGAGACAGTGTTTTGTGTTGTCAGGGTCATCTTTGTATTCTAGGTGTAAACGACTTAAGGCAACAAATTCTTGCAGAAGCGCATGGTGCATGCTACTCTATTCATCTAGGGGACACAAATATGTATCGCAACTTGCAGGAAATCTATTGGTGGAGTAGGATGAAGAGACACATTACAGATTTTGTGGCTAAGTGCTCTATATGTCAGCAAGTTAAGATAGAGCATCAAAAGCCTAGTGGGTTCATGCAGTAGTTCAGTATTCCTACTTGGAAGCGGGAAGTTGTGAACATGGACTTCGTGATGGGTTTGCCTCGAACTCTTCATCAGCATGATTCAGTCTGGGTCATTGTAGATAAAATGATCAAATTGGCTCATTTCCTTCCAATTCATACCTCTTATTTAGTCAAGGTTTACACCAAACTCTACATCAAGGAGTTAATCAGATGTCATGGTGTTCCGCTATCTATTATCTCAGACAGAGGTACCCAGTTCACCTCTTTTTTTTTAAAGCATTCCAAAAGGGTTTTGGTACCTAAGTTCATCTCAGTACAGCCTTTTATCCTCAGACAGATGGTTAAGCCGAAAGGCCCATCCAGATATTAGAAAATATGCTAAGGGCGTGTGCAATTGATTTCAAGGGAAATTGGGATGACCACTTACCTTTGATTGAGTTTTCATACAACAACAGCTATTATTCTAGTATTCGGATGGCTCCATTCGAAGCTCTCTATGGTAGGAGATGTAGATGTCCAATTGTTTGGTTCAAAGTTAGTGAGGCCTCAATCATAGGGCCTGACTTAGTATTCAATGCCTTAGAAAAGTCCAGTTGATCAGAGAAAGACTCTGGGTTACTCAGAGCCGATAGAAGTCTTATGCAGATATTCTTAGAAAAGATCTTGAGTTTGAGATTTATGACTATGTCTATCTAAAGATCTATCCCATTAAGGGAGTGAAGAGATTCGGGAAGAAGGGAAAGCTCAGTCCCCTATATGTCAGTCCCTTCAAGATTCACAGTCACTTTAGAAAGGTAGCCTATAAGCTTAAATTGCCTTCAGATCTAGCCTCAGTTCATCCAGTCTTACATGTCTCTCTGCTCAATAAGTGCATAGATGACCCATCAGTTATAGTCCCTATTCAGAGTATTGATATTCAGAACACTCTCTCTTATGAAGAGATTTCAGTCAAAATCTTAGACTATCAGACTCGTAGATTGAGGAACAAAGAAGTCCCTCTAGTTAAGTTTCTTTGGAGAAATTAGTCCATCGAGGGAGATACTTGGGAAGCAGAGGCAGACATGCGTACCAAGTATCCTCACCTCTTCTTCGCCAATTCAGATTAAGCTAAAGGTAACAGTTCTCCTTTAGCTTACTCAGTTTCATGTTCAGTGTTTATCACAAACTTGGTATGCAGTTTCATGCTCATGTTCCCATTATAAACTTGGTATCAAGTACCATTGCATACTCAGTCATGCATCCATGAATCATTTACACATGCATCAGATATCTATAGTCGGTATTATACGTTCAGCTTGTCAGTCATGAGATCATATTCCAATTATTCACCTTTAGTATGTATGTCAGTTTTCTTTTCTTCCCTCTCAGTCAGTCTTATTCAAGGGTGAATGTTCTCAAGGGGGAGATATTGTAATACCCTATTCTTTGTCCTAGCTAATTTCATCTAAAGAATGTCTAGTATTAGCTTTTAAATTGAATGATGGTTATTTCATGAGTAATTTTCAAGATTTTTACTTTTTTCCATGTGGGAAATTTAATAAGCTTTCCATCGATATAAGATTCACCCAAATTCGATAACCGAGTCAGTTGTTATGACTATTTCAAGTTCCCATCATAAAATAGTACCATATGAGTCAGTGGCGCACTACGCCACAAGAGGAAATGGCATTTGTCAAATTCTAGTATGGGTCCGTGATTATGGCATATCGCGCTAGGGCCCAAATTCAGAATTGTTATTTTCAAGTGTCTTAGCACAATTTCCTCCGCGTCGTGCCAAAGTTCCAAGTCGCAAAAGAAGGGGCAACACGATGGCTCCAGGTTGCGCCATCCCTCAGTTTCCCAATTGACAAATTCTAGTGACACGACATGATAGTGCCGCGTTGCACCAGAGGCCTAGTTCGGTAAAATTTTACAGAAATTAAATGACGCGTCCAGGGTTAAAAGGGTCAACTTTCCACCCCTATTTAAGCCCTTTAACACGAGATTCAGCCACTTTTCACCCAAAATACACTCTCTTCTCTCAAAAACCTCTCAAGAACAAGCTAGGGTTTTCTAGAAGATCCAATTCCAAGAAAGTTTCTCTGTCAATATTCACAAAATCATGAACTAAGGTATCCGTAGTGTTCATTCATGGACTTCTTTCGTCCATGAAGCCCAAGAATCTCTTTTCTAAGTTTAAGTTTATGGATTTCTTTATGAATTTCATGTTGGGTTTATTTTGCTTATGTTGAGAATGATCAATTGAATTCAAATCCATGTTGGGTGATCAATTTTATGTGGAATTGATTTATATAGATATTTATTCATGTGAACCTATGAATAAACCCTAGGATGATGAAATTAGAAATGAATCATGATGATTAATTATTGTATAATGTTGTCTACATATGCTATGGATACCATGTGTTTTTATTAAATGACTAGATGAAGGAACAATGCTCAACTAGTATGATATCATGAAATCCCTGTGTATGTACAAGTTATGCCTATCACATGCTTTGATGGAATGTTTTATAAATGTATTATGGATTATTATGTTAGTTATATATTCAAGTAAGTTATGCTTGGTCAGTTTTCTTCCATTGAGTCCTAGGGGTACTTGTATCCAAAACATTATCCGTGTGCTTAGATCCATGTCATGTTTTCATGATACTCTCATTCAAGCCATGATCCTTAGACTTCAGACAGTCTTATGACTCAGAAAATCTCCATGATCTCATGAACTCAGTCAGATATCAGTAGTATTTCATCAGTCAAAGAAAGTCAGTAACTCAGTTCATGTTCAGTTCAGTAAATCATGTTTAGTGTCTATTTAGATGGGAGTAGAAATTAGCACCGAGTGAACCCAAGGGTGGGAACTCACTTATTATATGAGGGTGTGGTTCTTAGAAGAAATCCTTGCGTTCTATAACTATATAGCTAGCATAGGTTAAGACATCATAGCCTACTATATAAGGGTATATGAAGTGGCTTCACCTGCTATATGAGGGTTCCCACTGTTCTTATTAGAGTTACCTATTATATTAGGGCCACTCACATGTTGTCCTTACCAGTGGCGCGGTATTGACACCCTTCCAATCAGGGCATAGATTGGACCACAATTTAGCTATAATGCATCATTTGGGGCATGTCGGTTAGATGAATACCTCCCACAGTCTTACTATCAGTTTCAGTAAAAGAACTCAGATAGTTCTTCAGACTCCAGGACTGTCAGATACAGTCAACTCAGATACAGAATAGAACTAAGAGAGTTTCACCAGATTCAGGACTGTCAGATATAGTTACTCATGTTATTAGTTATATTAGTTATCAGTATGTCATGTTATCAGTATTCAGATTTAGTACTCATGTTATCACGATTTCAAATATAGTTACTACATCTGCATGCATGTATTCTCATGTTTATATTATTCAGTTAGCCAATATTGTTCATGCATATGAACCCCATGCATTCAGCCTACCCTACATGCATACCAGTACATTTAAAGTACTGACACATTTGTGCTATGGTGTCTTACACCATGGGTTTAGAGACATGAGCTCCAGATCAACATTAAATTCTAGCTTCAGCAGTCAGAGTTAGAAGAGAGTCCTCATAATTCGAGGACATGATTATTTTTCTATTATCTCATTAATTAGTTTATTAGTTGAAGTTAGTTAGGGACATGTCCCATCAATTCCTTACTCAGACAGTTTAGTCAGTTAGAGACTTTCTAGACTATCATATTTCAGACTTCAGTATTTTTTGTTTTATTTTGGGTGTTTCATACCCCGTTTAGATGTTATATTTTACTTCAGTTATGTGAACCTTATGGCCTTTCAGTTCATGTTTCCGCATTATTCAGTATTTTATGCAGTATACCAGCACAGATATCAGTCATGGGTTAGCTTGTGGTCCTACACGGTCATGAGCATCGCGTAGCATTTTGGGTATCAGATTTGGGGTGTTACATACACTGGATGTCATGGTTTTTGGTGGTGAGGTTCTATTACCCTCGTCTTCTTTAGAATCTCAACCATCCTTTGTTTTCTCAGTTTCTTTACCATCTTTCTTCTAATCGTTTGGTCGAACGACTTCTTTTATAGACTTACCTTTTTGCATCTATGCCTAGTCTCCAGAGTCCAACCTTCATCATCACCTTCATTAACTGAATACTTGTCATTCTCTAATAGTTCCTTATTATGCTCTTCAACACATATTTGGACCGGATCAAGCAAGCCAAAAGTGATAGAGATTTGATGAGAACTGGACATATCATCATCAAAGAAGATCTTCTTCTCATTTGAAAATTGCGTAACTTTGTCCTTAAAGACAAAACACTTTTCCAGAGGGTAACCCACAAGCTTATGATACTTGCAATAATTTAGGTCATTGGTCCTTCTAGCTTAGTCGGTCTGCTTCATCTCTGGATTTTCGATGAGTTTATGCTTAACGAGTTCATTGAAATTTTTGGCAACATCAGAATCAAGGAAAGGGTGTTCTATTTCTTGCATCTCCTTTAAAGTTAACTTTTAATTTGGACGTGCTTGAGAAGTCGTCTTCAGATTTTCTTCTTTCTCACCTTTGTGGTGACCTTCATAGAAAACACGTAAATATTCATGGATTCCTTATTATTAGTTTTGGGGATAAACTTGCCCCATCTTTTGGGTTCTTATTTATCCTTTCCCCTTCAGGGGCCCTGGATAGGTACTACTCCTTTTCCAGCAGAAGACATGCTTAACTCCATATCTTGAGCATGAGTAGCTAACTCTTCAAAGGATTTTGGCTTAATATCTTACAAGATATAGAGAATCTCCCAGTGCATTCTTTGGGTGCACATCTCCATTACAGATTTTTCACTGAGCCTGCATTTGCAGTTTTGACTCCCATTTCTGTATCGATTGATAAAGTCAATGACTGGCTCATCCTTTCTTTGCCGAGTATTTGTGTGTTATACCATGATCACTATATGCTTTATGCTAAAAAGCTATTTAGAAACTCATACTCTAATTGCTCCCAACTATCGATGGAGTTAGGCTTAAGGTCCATATACCAATCGAAGGTGTTTTCTTTTAGGGAACGAACAAACTGTTCGACAAGATACTCCCCGTAAGTTCTAGAATTATTACATGTCTCAACAAAGTGAATAACATATTGTTTTGCGTTCCCTTTACCCTTAAATTATTGAAATTGGGGGGGTGATAGCCTGCAAGCATTTTGAGGGTATCAATTCTTATAGTGTAGGGCTTGGCGTATGTCAAAGAAGACTTAATGATAACATCATACTTATCTTTTAGGGTCCTTTCAATGAATTCCCTCAATTGATCAATTAGGCTCAATACCTCAGGAGAGACTTGTACATTCTCAGTAGGTGGTGTTTGTTTTATGGGATGCTCTGTCTCTTGAACTTCTGGAGTTTTCCCATGTGCATAGCTAGACTTTTAATCCAGTAAGCCATCCATCCTTTCTGCCAACTTATCAATACAAGCGTCTTGATTTTGGATATACTTAGTAAAACCTTCAATTGCCCTCGTCAGGTTTGCAAGTTGCTCCTCCACAGAGGAAGCATAAGTCACTATTGCTTGTATGATCACTTGGGACATTGAAGAGTAACATGGATTGTAATTTGAGATGATGAGTTGGTTGAACAATCATCGTTCTTTATGTAGAGTATTTGGAACCAGAATGCTCAATTAGAGTGTAATGCCCCAAGATTACACCCTGAACGCCACACGGTGCTTACAACCCCAAAGGACCACAAGCTAACCCATGGGTTGGTACCTGCTGTAAGCTCAGAATAAAACTAATTACAATAGGTCATATATGGAATTTAACTGAGTGATGTCATAAGGTTTTAAATTAGTAATTTTGATAAAGTCTGTAAAATAATATAAAGAATACTGATAAAATATCTAATAAGGACAACTAAAAATTAAAGACTGACTAACCATCTATACTAGTCTGAAAAGCCTCTACTGACTGACTGTGGAGTTGATGGGACGAACCCCAAACTAACTTTAACTGAATAGGAAATACTGAAACTGATGAAATAACAGAAGTAAATAAACCATGTCCTTGAAATATGAGGACCCACCATTGCTACGTCTGATAATATAAAGAGTCTATAAGCGATCCGATAACTGAGTGTGCAAACCTATGATATGATACATCATAACATAAGAATGACTATGCGATCACTACTTTGAATGTACTGGTATGCTAAATGAGGTAGGCTGATATGCATGGTTTTATGTACAGGAGAAATAACTCACTGAATGAATAGCATAAAGTATAGAATAGAGTGCATAAAATCTATAAATATTGAGAGTGCATGACCAAGCATAAAATATATTTTGAATATAATCTGTAAACTAAAATATTAAGTACTGATACATTAGTAACTGATATCTATATGCTATGGTCAAGCCAAACTGGAAACTAAATTACTGAGTTGATGACTGGATTGAGACTATGGGAGCTATTATCTAAATGACATGCCCCAATAATCAATTTGCGGTCCAACTATTAACCCCAGTTGGAAGGGTTTCAGGAACATGCCACAAGTACTAACACTGGTTTTGTGGATCCACTAAAGTATTGTCCCAAAGGACTAAGGTTTACCCCCAATTGGCAAGTTCACATCTCAACCTAAGCTGGCTACATAGTTATGGAATACGGGGACTGGTACAAAAGTTCATGCCCTCAATTGGCAGGTGAGGCCCCATCCCTGGATTCGCTCAGTGCTAAATTCGACTCCCAACTAAACTGACTCGGAATACTTAACAATTCTAAGCTTAACTGAATATGATAACTGACTGAACTTATGTCACTCTTAATTTATCTGAAACTATTCTGAAGATACTGAGATAAAATAAAAAACTATGTTTTTGGGTATTCATAACCCCAAGGACTCGATAGCAATAATAGCAAAATAGCACTAAAACTTTGAGAACATAATATGAAAGTATTTATGCAAAATTCATTCTTGTAGGCATTTCATCAAATACTTGATATGCATAGTGTAAGCTAAGCATGAGAATAGTTTAAAACTTGTAGTAATAGTATGATTTCAACATCAACATCACCAATTATGAATTAAATCAGTGAATAACAGCATTAAAGTATGTGGGGTTTAATAACAACAATAATTTCATGTAAAAATGGTATAGAATAAAGATTCATGGGGATTCATGGTTTAAATCGCATTTAAAATCACAATAACTTGTAATTATCATGATTTTGAATTTAAAATTTGATTCTTGGACTCTATGGGTGAAAGAGACCCATGGATGAACATTTAACATACCTGAGTTGATGAATTCATGAGAGTTCTTAGGGTTTTTTTTTAGAATTGATCTTGAATGTTGAAGGCTAAGGTTTTGTTCTTGAGAGATGATAAGTTTCTTGGAGAGGAATTATGAGTAATGGGACATATAATACCCATTTAGGGTTGTAATTACGTGATTTGGATGAGTTTGGGGCTATGGGAAAAGACCAAATGGTCCTTACAAATTAAATGATGAACTAAAAAGCCCAATTTCACATACCAGCGCAACGTAGTGCTTATCGCGTTGGGCCACTGGAAAAAGAACAATCCTTATTTTGTCCAATGGCGTGACGCAGTGCTATTGCATTGCGCCACTGGAAACAGACAATTCCAAACTTACACCTTGATGCGACGCGGTGCCATCACGGTGACTCACTGAATGTGAATTTTCCCCTCGGTACGATGCGGCATTATTATGGTGGTCCATTGGAAAAGGACGAACGTGATTTTGTCCATCACCGCGACGAGGCCTTATAACGTTGGGATACTATTTTTCACTAAAATTGCCACAACTTCTCACTCGAGTATCGGATTTGGACAAAATTTGTATCATTGGAAAGATAATTGAATTTCCTACAATTTGATGGGTATTGAGCTGGAAAATTCTAAGTAGAGCAAAAGATATGCTCATTTTAAGTTGACTAAAGCAACATTCTTCCCAAAAACTCAATTGGTAAGGAATATTTTGATTCGTCTAATAGCTGGGAGTTATTTGAGGCCTTATTATACTTTAAACTTACTCATAAAACTACCAAAAAACTATAATGTACTTTGCATGAGCTTGAAACATGGCTCTAACGTAGGTTTGGATTTTTGGGGTATTACAATATCTCTCGTATGAGAATGGTTAAGCTGAAAGCATTGAGGAACTGAGATTACATGTTGAATATACGTGATGAAAACGTGATTACATGACTGAGTCTGGAACTTGACACATGACTTAACTGATTCTTTGAATGCAAGACTAACATGAGAATGATATGCAGCTGAAACTGAGCATGGAAAAGGGAAATTCTAAGAAGATTATTACGTTAAGCTGAATTTGAGTTTGTGGACAAAATATAAGGGTGCTTGGTCCGCATATCTACTTCTGCTTCCCAAGTGGCTCTCTCAACGGGCTAATTTTGCCAAAGAACCTTGACTAGGGGAACTTCTTTGTTCATTAATCTTCGAGTTTGTCGATCAAGGATCTCGACTAGAATTTCTTCATAAGAAAGGTTGTTCTGAACATCTATGCTTTCTAAGGGAACAACTATAGTTGGGTGACCAATACACTTCTTCAACAAAGAGATATGGAATACTGGGTGCACTGATGCTAAGTTTGTAGGCAACTCAAGTTCATGAGACACCTTTTCAAAATGGCTCATAATTTTGTAAGGGCAAACATATCGGGGACTATGCTTCCCCTTCTTACCAAACCTCTTCACTCCCTTTATGGGAGAGATATTTAGATAAATAAAATCTCCAATCTCAAACTCAAGGTCCTTTCTCCTCACATCTGCATAAGATTTTTGTCGGCTTTGGGCTACGTTAAGCCTCTCTCGGATTAGCTGAACTTTCTCTAAAGCATGAAACACTAAATCAGGCCCTATCAAAGCGCTTTTACCTATCTCAAACCAACCAATCAGAGATATACATCTCCTTTCATATATAGCCTCAAACGAAGCCATCTGAATACTAGAATAATGGTTGTTATTATATGTGAATTCAATCAAAGATAAGTGGTCATCCCAACTGCCCTTAAAGTCAACAACACATGATCTCAACATATCCTAAGGGTTTGAATGGTCCTCTCTACCTGACCATCTGTCTGAGGGTAGAAGGTTATACTGAGGTGAACTTTGGTACCAAGACCCTTTTGAAAGGCTTTTCAAAAGTGTGAGATAAACCGAGTACCTCTATATAAGATGATAGATGACGGAATACCATGCAAGCTAACCAACTCTCTAATATAGAGTTTGGCATAGTCCTCGGCTGAATAAGAAGTATGGACTGGTAAAAAATAAACTGATTTTGTTATCCTGTCCACAATGACCCAAATTGAATCATGCTGCTGACGAGTACGAGGAAAACCTATCACAAAATCCATGTTCACTACTTCCCACTTCCAAGTGAGAATACTGAACTCCTGCATAGACCCACTAGGCTTCTGATGCTTAATCTTAACCTATTGACAAGTGGAGAACTTAGCCACAAACTTTGTAATATCTCTCTTCATCCCACTCCACCAATAGATTTCCCGCAGATCGTGGTACATCTTCGTGGCCCCTGGATGAATCAAGTAATGCGCACCATGCACTTCTACAAGAATTCATTGTCTCAACTCATCAACACACGACACACATAGTCTACCCTGGAAATGCAATACACCATCTCCCTCTTGGGAGAAGACCTCTATTTTTTTATCTCTGACTAACTCCTTCAGCTTCAACAGACTAGGATCCCTATCCTACTTTTCTTTCACTTCGGCAACCAAAGAAGATTTCAAACTATTCTGAACCCAAACACTACCCTCAACTGAATCAACCAAACGGACACCTAACCTGGCAAGCTGATGAACTTCCTGAACTAACTTTAGCTTGTTATCATCAATATGAGCAACACTACCCATAGAAAATATACTTAGGGTATCTGTCACTACATTAAACTTGCCCAAATGGTAAAAAACACTCATATTATCGTCTTTCAACAACTCTAACAATCTTCTCTAAGGCAGATTTAAATCCTTTTATGAAAACACATATTGCAAGATTTTGTGATCCGTGAATACATCAACATACACCCTATATAAATAGTGCCTCCAAATTATTAAGGCAAACACAATAGTTGCTAACTCGAGATCATGGGTAGGGTAATTCTTTTCATGGGGCTTAAGTTGTCTAGAGGCATATGAGAAAACCTTACCCTCTGTATCAAAACACACCCTAAACTAACTCTGAAAGCATCACAGTACACAACAAACCCATCTGAACCATCTAGTAACGTCAAAACTGGGGTTGTGGTGAGTCGAGTCTTTAACTCCTGAAAACTCTTCTCACAAGAATCTGACCACTGAAACTTGACTTTCTTCGGAGTCAATCTGGATGTGGGAGACGCAATAGATGAAAACCCTTTAATAAACTGCCAAAAATAGCCAGCCAAACCCAAGAAACGCCTGATATCTGATAGAGAGATGGGTCTGGGCCAATTTCTCACCACTTCAATCTTTTGAGGATCAACTCTAATGCCATCACTGAAAATAATATGGCCAAGAAAAGCTACTGGTCTTAGCCAAAATTCGTACTTACTGAATTTAGCGAACAACTGATGGGCTCTAAGAGTCTGTAATACTATTCTGAGGTAGTCTGTATGATTATTTTTGCTACGGGAATAGACAAGAATGTCATCAATGTAGACTATGACAAACATATCCAAGTACTGCTTGAACACTCGATTTATTAAGTCCATGAAGGCTGCCAGGGAATTTGTGAGACCAAAGAACATGACTAGAAACTCGAAGTGACCATATCAAGTTCTAAAAGTTATTTTCAGAATGTCACATTCTCTAACTTTGAGCTGATGATAGTCGGATCTGAGGTCTATCTTAGAAAAATAACTGGCACCCTAAAGTTGGTCGAACAAGTCATCAATTCTGGAAAGTGGGTATTTTTTCTTGATTGTGACTTTGTTCAACTAATGATAGTCGATACATATTTTGAGAGAAGTGTCTTTCTTACACACGAATAAAACTGGTGCGCCCCACGGGGAAATGCTGGGCCTAATGAATCCCTTATCAAAGAGATCTTTCAATTGTTCTTTCAACTCTTTGAGTTCGGTAGGAGCTATTCTTTATAGAGGAATAGAGATAGGTTGGGTATTTAGAAGAAGGTCTATTTCGAAGTCAATTTCCCTTTTGGGAGAAACTCTGAGAATATCTCTAGGGAACACATCTGGAAATTCCTTCACAACTAAAACTGACTCAAGATTTAAAGTCTCAGAATTAGAGTCCTTGACTTGGACAAGATGATAAATACACCCTTTGGATATTATTTTTCTCGATCTAAGGTACGAAACAAGCTGACCCCTAAGTGTTGTAGTACTACCCCTCCATTCAAGGACTGGTTCATTTGGAAACTAAAAATGAACTACTCTGTTTCTGCAATCCACTGAAGCATAACAGGAATGGAGCCAATCTATGTCGAGAATGACGTCAAAATCTGTCATCTCTAATTCTGCAAAGTCAACTGAGGTGACTTTCTGAGACATTATAACCTTGCAGTTCCTGTATACCCATCGGGCTACAATAGAGCTACCTACTCGGGTAGACACTTAAAAGGGTTTTGCTAAAATCTCAGGAGTGACACCAAAATCAACAATTATATAAGGGGTTACAAAATAAAAAGATGCTCCAGGGTTTAGTAAAGCTTAAACATATAAATGAAAGACCTGTAATATACTAGTAACCATGTCACTTCCTGATCTTATTGGGATTAAAGTGCATACAATCTTTTTAGATGTAGACTACTGGTGGCACTAGAAGCGATACCCTACTGAGTTGAGTGACCGTATGGAACTAGGGGACGACTGGACTGGCCCTGCTGACCACTCTTTAGGCAATACCTAATTCAGTGGCCTAGATTGCCACACCCAAAACATACGTCACTACCAGCTCTACAAACACCCTGATGGTTTCTACCATATTTCTAGCACAGAGAGTTTGTATGACCACTATTTACACTGCCTTGGGACTTAGATCCCAGCGCTCTATCCCTATTATTATTTCTGAATTTAGGTACTGGGCACTAGCTGAAGATGGAGTTGGGACTAAAGATTTTTGATAGAACTGAGGATGATTACCACCTTCTGACTTTGGCTGAGTAAAATTAAAGATACCTATTCTAGCTCTCTTGTTCTCTCTCTTCTTCTTCTTATTCTTCTACTCCTTAATCTATTGATCATGGACCATAAGCCTAGATATGTCCATATCTTTAATTAACATCATAGTCTTACATATTTTCACCACACAGTCAGATACCCCAGACACGAACTTGCTCATCCTAGACCTGTTATCAGCCACCACATGAGGAGTATACCTAGCTAGCTGAGTAAACTTAAGAGAATACTTCATCAAACTGTTACTACCCTACCTCAATTTGATAAACTCTAAAACTTTGGCTTCCCTCAACTCTAATGGAAAGAACCTATCTAAGAAGGTTGTAGCAAACTTCTCCCATTCTATAGGCCATGTGTTTGCGCGTTTATCCTCTTTTCACTGCTTAAACCAGGTATGAGCTACATCCTACAACTGGTAAGCAGCCAATTCAACACTATCACTAGAAGTTACCCCCATAATGTCAGTTACCTTCTGGACCAAGTCTAAGAATTCCTGTGGATCCTCTTCAGATTTGGATCCCAAAAATAAAGCAGGATTTATTCGGGTAAAATTCTGAATCCTAGCTGCGATAATATTGGCCACTGGGTTGGATGAAACAGCAGTTGGCTTAACATTTTAAGCTACTATAGAGTGAGATAGAGTAGTGAATACAACTCTGAACTCTACATGAGAAACATGCTCGTTCAGGGGATCTTTCTGAATTGACGGGGGTGCTGGCTGGTTCACATTTCTTCTTCCATTTATCTTTCTGGGAGGCATGTTCTGTAAATGAAAGGGAGAATAAATTAGACGGAGAGTTTAACATGAGCTCATGCTCAGTCGCATGAAATGAATACTGAAAGAAGGGAAATATTTCTTAAAAGACTTCGTATCCTCTTGTCCATAAGAGTGGCGCACTTCACACCCATGTACAAAACTCTACTTGATGCGGCTTTTAGACTTCCTAGGACACTTTAAAACCTTAGGCTCTAATACCAAATTTAAAATACCCCGAGAGTACACCATGGTCACCATACGGTGCTTACAGTCCCGAGGAACCACAAGCTAACCCATGGGCTGGTACCTGCTGTGAGCACTAAATAAAATTGATAAATATAGTTCATATGCAGAATTAACTGAGGAATGCCATAAGGGTTAAAATTCATAATTCTGATAAAGTTTGTAAAATAATACTAAGAATACTGGTAAAACATCTAATAACGGCAATTGAAAACTGAAGACTGACTAACCGCCAATACTAGTCTGAAAGCCTCTACTGACTGACTATAGAGTTGATAGGACAAACCCCCAACTAACTTCGACTGGATAGAAAATACTGAAACTGATGAAGTAAATAAGATAAATAAACCATGTCCTCAAAATATAAGGACCCACCACTGCTACGTCTAATAATCTGGAGAGTCTATGCGCGATCTAGGAACTGAGCGTCCGAACCTATGATATGATACAACATAGTGCAAGAAATGAGTATGAAATTATTACTTTGAATGTACTGGTATGCTAAATGAGGTAGACTGATATGCATGGTTTCATGTACAGGAGTAATAACTGACTAAATGAATAGCATGAAGTACTAAATAGAATGCATAAAATCTGTAAATACTGAGAGTGGATGACCAAGCATAAAACATATTCTGAATATAATCTGTAAATTAAAATATTGAGTACCGATGCATGATTAACTGATATTTGTATGCAATGGTCAAGCAAAACTAAAACTAAATTATTGAGCTGATAACTGAACTAAGACTGTAAGAGCTATCATCTAACAACATGCCCCAATGAGCAATTTGGGGTCCAACCTGTGACCTCAGTTGAAAGGGTATCAGTACCGCACCACGAGTACTAACACTGGCTGTGCGGATCTACTAAAATGTTATCCCGAAGGACTAAGGGTTACCCTCAACTAGCAGGTACTCGTATGATATCAACCCTCAACTGGCAGGTTAACATCTCAACCTACGCTGGCTACGTAGTTATGGAATGCGAGGACTACTACTAAAGGTCACACCCTCAATGACAGGTGAGCCCCCATCTCTGGGTTCGCTCGGTGCTAAATCCTACTCCCAACTAGGCTGACTCCGAATACTGAACTGTTCTAAGCTTAACTGATTATGATAACTGACTAAACTTATGACACTCTTGATTTATCTGAAACTATTCTGAAGATGCTGAGACTAAGTAAACTTCTATGATTTTGGGTATTCATAACCCCTAGGACTCGATAGCAATAATAGCAAAATAACACTAAAACTTTAAGAACATAATATGAAAGAACTTATTCAAAATTCATTCTTATAGGCATTTCATCAAACACTTGATATGCATAGTGTAAGCTAAGCATGGAAATAGTTTAAAGCTTGTAGTAATATCATGATTTTAACATCAACATCACTAATTATGAATTAAATCAGTGAATAATATCATTAAAATACGTGGGATTCAATAACAATAATAATTTCATGTAAACATGGTATAGAATCAAGATTCATGGGGATTTATGATTTAAATCGCATTTAAAATCATAATAACTTGTAATGATCATGACTTTGAATTTAAAATTTGATTCTTAGACTCCATGGGTGAAAGGGACCCATGGATGAAAATTTAACATACCTGAGTTGATGAATTCGTGAGAGTTCTTAGGGTTTTCTTGAGAATTGATCTTGAATATTGAAGACTAAGGTTTTGTTCTTGAGAGATAAAGAGTTTCTTAGAGAGTAATTATGAGTAGTGGGGCACATAATGTCCCTTTAGGGTTGTAATTACGTGTTTTGGATGAGTTTAGAGCTATAGGAAAATACCAAATGATCCTTGGAAATTAAATCGCGAACTGACAATCCCAATTTTACATATTGCGTGATGTGGTGCTTATCTTGTCGGGCCACTGGAAAAAGGATAATCCTCATTTTGTCCAATGGAGTGACGCGGTGCTATCGCGTTGCACTACTAGAAATGGACAATTTCGAACTGGCACCTTGCTACGATGCGGTGCCATCGCGGTGACTCATTGAACATAAATTTGCCCCTCGACGTGATGCGGCGTTATTGTGGTGGTCCACTGGAAAAGGAAGAACGTGATTTTGGCCATTACTGCGATGCGGCCTTATCGCATTGGGCTACTATTTTTCACTAAAAGTGTCATAACTTCTCATCCAAGTATTGGATTTAGGCGAAATTGGTATCGTTGGAAAGCTAATTCAATTTCCTACATTTCGTGGGTCTTGATCTGGAAAATTCTAAGTAGAACAAAAGATATGCTTGTTTGAATTTGACTAAAGCAATATTTTTCCCGTAAACTCAATTGGTAAGGAATATTTTGATTCGTCTAATAGATGGGAGTTATTTGAGGCCTTAATAAACATCAAACTCACTCATAAAACTACCAAAGAACTATAATGTAAATTGTATGAGCTTAAAACATGGCTCTAACGTAGGTTTGGATTTTTGGGGTGTTGTATAGAGCTAGAGTCTTCTTAAGTGACTCTACCACATCACTTCCTCCTTCTAAAGCAGTTGCATAGTATCCCGCTCCTTTTGAGATTGAAGATCCAAAAATTAGAGCTGGTGCGGATGACACTTGATGCGTTTGTTGTCTAAGCAAGTTGGTCGTGCACCTTGTAACAGTTCCAAAGCTTCCAAAAGTAACGCCAAGGATGCTCTCTACTTTGACAGAGAATTTAGAATCAACAGTCTTGGAAGCAGTTGGTTTAGAATTGAATTTCTTAGAAGTCATTTCATTATTCCTAAACTTTGAAGTTGGAAAAGTTAAGATGAGAGGTAGAGATCGTCCCACTGGGCATGCCAGAATTTGTTGGACAGTAAAATTTTTAGTCAGAAAAATAAATAATTAAGACAAGAAAAACATTGCAACAATCATTTTATTGATTTCAATAAGTGAGTGTTACAATCTCTATGATTCCTCTAATTCGCCTTTTCAAATATAAATTCAAGGGTTTTGAGCTTGATCTTGAATTTGAATTTGAACTTGATTTGTTGACTTGATGGACTTGATCTTGACTTGTGCTTGAATTCAAGGGCTTTTGAACTTGTTCTTGAATGTTGCAGTCTTGATCTTGAATCTTGATGAACTAGACTTGAATGCTTGAGCTTTGTAGAGAAATTGTGGCGTTTGATCCACAAGTTTTCTCTTGCTTCTTATTAGAGTTGTTTGTCCTTATTTTGAATTATGAGACCCCTATTTATAGTTGTGGAAAGGGAAGAGTCATGGTGAAGATGAACTTCTTTTTACCAATCAGATTCAAGTGACATGGCGCCTTTCATAGGTTTTTAATTTCACTAGACCTGTTGCGTCATTTTGACATATGGCATGGTCCTATTGACTCCTTCACTTGACTTGGCATGCCTCGTCATTTGACATGTGGCGCTCATTTGGGCTTCCAAAATATGACAATATCTTGGGCTTAGCAAAGTGGGTTCATCATTTGTAACCCAAATCAATGGGCTTGCCCAATAAAAATTAGACTTTAATTAAATTCATACATGTTTGAGCTTAAATAATTAATATAATTATATTAATCCACAATATTTATTCGGAACTAATACATTTTGAATTTAATAAAACCTAAATTTCATACAAATTTTAATTTAATAAAATTTTGTTGCCCACAGTCATCATTTTTGTTTGCACTCCCTTTAATAAGAATATTGACTAAATTATTCTTATTTATTATTCTTTACTATTTACTACTTCTTTTGTTAACACTATACTGATATCTCTTCATATTTATGACTAAGGGTAAAGATGAAAAAAACAAGTAATCATGTCTTGATTTTGTTAAATGATAAATATTAAAGAATATTCATTTTTAGTAAGGACGACAACTAATTAGAAACGGATGGAGTACTTATTATTTAACAAAACCAATGCTTGATTTCTTCTTTTTTTCACCTTTACCTTTAGTCATAAATATGAAGAGATGTGAATATAGTGCAAAAAATATAAGTATTAAATGGAGAAGAGTAATAAATAAGGATAATCTAGTTAATTTAACATGTAGTTAGTGGGTGTGTGTGGTGTGAAGGAAAACATTTTCCAGAAAATGTTTTCCAATTTTCTCATGTTTGGTTGGCTTAAAGGTTTTGGAAAATGTTTTCCAAATCAACTTATTTTCCTCAATTCTAAGGAAAATGACTTCCCTTCAAAAAGTAAGGAAAACATTTTCCAAACTCTCTTTCAACTTCGCTCTTAAGTTGAAATATTCATACAACTCTCAAAATCATCCATCCCTACTCCGACCCTCAATCCCTCACCCTCACCCCAACCCCGACCCTGCCCCTACCACCCCTATTAAAAAATATTTTAAATTTTTTCTTACCTCATCCCCCTACCCAAAACCCAAAACCCTACTCCCTTCCCAAAAAAAAATTAATTTTTTTTTAAAAATCCAAACTTTTTTCTTACCTCCCCTACCAACCTCCTTTTTCCCTCCCCCCTCCCCCCCCCCCAAAAAAAAAATATTTTTTCCCCGACCCCCACCCCCTAATACTCCCCATTGAAAAAGAATATTTCAAATTTTTTTCTTACCCCACTCTTTCTCCCCTACCCCCACCCCCTACTAGCCCTCAACCTCCCAAAAAAATTAATTTATTTTTATAAAAATTAAAATTATTTTCTTACCCCACCCTTATTTCCTATTTTGACAACTCCAGCTCTCACCTACCAACCCCCTCTCCAAAAAACATTAACATTTTTAATTTGTTTTTAAAAAAAAAATTAAAAAAAAATCTTATCCCACCCTTTTTATCCTATTCGGTCTCATTGTTTTTGTTAAATATATACGAATACTTTTAGAAATGAACGAAGGATTATACACATTAAGTAATTCAAGAAATATTAATTCTACTTTATCATTTTGACATTCTTTTAATAAACCATTGAAGAAAATTTTGGCTTTTAACTTTGTTTAGAGATTAAACAATCCAAGTGTTCTGTCATCCTGTGAGCATTGCGCTTATATCATGTGAGGAACAGCTACTTGCATCAGTCAGACACCGTTTATATCATCTTTCTCTATACCATAATAATTAAATTATAGTTGAAAATACAAAAAGTGAAGAAAGAAGAATAATCTTCTTCTCAGTTGAGGCGCAGAATCTCGCTCTCTTTAAGGAGATTCAAGTCCATTACGGAATAATTTACACCGATCCAACAATATATCTCTTGACTTGTCCTCTGCAGGAGATGACAACCCATCAACGATTTACAACTCAAGCATGTTCAGATTATTTGAAGAGTCCAAAGCTCCACCATAAGAACATCTTTCTTCAACATATCAAAACTCTCTTTTGCATAGTGAATATAGTTAAAGACTTAGAATATTTTTTTGGTCTCAACTCTCTTTTTCACTAATATAATCACTCTCTTTTGTATAGTGAATATAGTTGAAGACTTATAATATTTTCTATGTTTCAACTCTCTCTTTTACTACTATACATTACAATGTTTCCACACTTATCAGTTTTTCTCATGTCTCACAATATACTGCAACTCATCTCTTTTCATATGTTCTTGAACAAAGGAAGAAAACACCATTTATATAAGTGTAGTTTTCTTCCATCTAGTAAATGAGGGAATAATAAATGTTAAGTGAGGAAGATGAATGTTTAGTTGTTACATAAGTTACATGACATAAAGAGGTAGAATAATAAGTGAATAATAAGTGAGATGTTAGAAGAACTAATGATTATTTAGGTTACAAGAATGTAGATGACCAAGTTCATCCAACAATCAAGTTACCTAAGGTCACATTCTACTACAAACTAATGTGAGTAATGACAATTAATGCCACCATGAATATAGACATTCAACACAAATAGAAAATGGTAGAATTATGCACTTTAATATTTTAATTTAATATTAAAATGCATAAACATTCTGTCACTCATTTTAATATTCAAATAAGAGAATTCACCAATTTAGTTGAAGAGAGACTATTGTGCATAATGAAGGTATCCTCTGCATTGAACCTCCACTTAGTAAAACAGTAATCTTTACTCAAGAATCAGTAGTGGTCTCAGACTTGAACTATGACTGCTTAAGGAAAAAAAATATCACTGCTTATACACAACAATTAAGGTGTTGACATAAACTTTAATAGCCAACACATTACAGTCATGTGCTATCCCGATTTTTCATGAGCATTTTTTAAAATAAGCCTCATTCTTATAAGAAGCGACCTCTTTCCACACTCATATTGGTGAAATCCGTCAAGAGTGGTCCTGTAATTTCGACACCCCACTCATACGAGATACAAAATTTCATTAAGAGTTCTTAGACTCAACCTTCACAAATTATTACAGGAATAAAATGCACTCACATTATAGCTCTGATTAAACAATGGTGCATCCCACACCAAGTCATCATATTATTCATTCTTCTCATTGAACCTGGTTATAGGATCTCTAGTCTGAGGTTGAATTTACTCATATATGACTACGAGTTTTCATAGGCTTCATTTCTTCACCTTCGATGTAATTCAAACCCTTTATCTTGTCAATACGTTGCTTAGTTCATCTGTAAGATAATCACATAATTTGACATACTCAATGTTAGTGGTACCACTTGTCAAATATAATATCACAATATTATTTTATTCTCGCGGGTCTAAATTTACCATCATAATAACAGCTTCAAACTTTATCAATAATATTGGTGCTATCACAATAACTCAAACTAGAAAATTTAATTTCTCAAAATAAAGTGATTAATCAATTTACCTTTTCACTAGTTGAACCTAACATAATTAGTTCAACCTCCCTGATAGAGTTAGCAAATAATAATTTATTTTTTCATTTCAACATTTAACACAATTTTTTTTCATTTTCATAAAAATATTTTTAAGTACAGAAGGATTTATTTTAATAAAACAAGACACAATTTTTTTTCAAGTAAATATATCGGATTTGCTTGTATAACCTGCTTAAGTACTTTTATACAATTTCTGGCCAAGTGCAACTAACCATATTTCTCTTATTTTATTAGGCTAGTAAACTCCTTTTTTTTTTACATCACTTTCACATATTTGAATCAAAATGAGTTGCATGACTCAAATAATCAACAAAATGTATTTCACAATTTTTCTTTTTCACTCTAATGTGACATGTCAAGGAAAAATTCATCACATAATTTAGGTATTTTTCATTCTTAGAATGAAATTTATTTCACCTAAATATTTAATGTCAAATGGTATTCAATATTTTTTATCCTTTCTTTAATAACAACAAATTTAAAGACATCAAGTCATATGCAAATTAATAATGGCATGTGATTTATTCCAACAATAATTATGCACTTGTAACAATTTTTAAACTCATTCTCAAAAGTGTAAATGTCACATTTTCATGGTGATTTTATCTTATTTCATTAACCCCCACTATTTCAAGAATTTGAATATCACTTTATGAGTGTGTTTGGTATGAAGGAAAATATTTTTCAAATATTTTTCAATTTTTCATGTTTGGTTGACTTAAATGTTTTCTAAATCAACTTATTTTCCTCAAATCTAAGGAAAATGACTCTCCTTCAAAAAGTAAGGAAAATATTTTCCAAATCCATCTTTCAACCTCACTCTCAAGTTGAAATGTTTATTCAACTCTCAAACCATCCACCCTACTTTGACACTCAATCCCCTACCCCTACCCCTACCACCCTCATCCAAAAAAATATTTTAAATTTTTTCTTACCTTTTTCCCTACCCAAAATTCAAAACCCAAAACAAAAGTTAAAACTTTTTTCTTACCCCCTTAACCCCCCCCCCCCCCCTCCCGGAACCTTCCCGCCCCATCCAAAAAAATTAATTTTTTAAGATTTATTTTTAAAAACTTTTATTTTTTTCCTATCCCACCCTCTACAAGCCCCCCCCCCCCTTCCCCCCTCCCTCCCCTTTTAAAAAAAAATAATTTGATTCTAAAGGAAATCAATTTCACCCCTACTACCTATTTTGACAACCCCAACCCCCACCTACCAATCCCCCTCCCTCCCAAAAAAATAATTTTTTAAATTTAGTTTTTAAAATATTTTAAAAAAATTCTCATCGCATCTTTCTTATCATAATCGTTCTCATTGTTTTTGTTAAAATATATAAAATACTTTTTGAAAACATGTACTTACCCAATTTGTATGCATAACGAACATAAGATTATAAGTAACAAACAACTTATCTTCTAGAAAACGTTTTTCCTCCTTCATATCGAACACACCCTCAAAAAAGTATTTTTTTAGGTTAAAATTATATTTCTAAAATGTATTTTTACTCTTTAGCTAAAAACTAAAAGGTATTTTTTGAAAAATATTTTTTCATTCACCAACCAAATACTAAAAAATATTTTTCACTCACCAAACGAAACATAATAAAATAAGAAATCAACTTATTTTTCGAAAAAATATTTTTCATGGAAAATATTTTTCTTCATACCAAACACACCCTATATTCATGAAAAGTAGTATCACATTATTTATTAAAAATATTAGCTAGAAAGTTTTTACCTTTCTTCCGCAAGAAGTGGAAAAGTTCTTTTACCTTTCCTTCACTTAAGTTGAGCAAGTAAAAATACTTTACTCTTCATATCTTCCCTTCCATCTCTTGAAGAGACTAGTGTCATTGAGATGTTGAGATCTCTCATTTTGATATCCGCAATTTTCAAACTGTAACAAAACATGGATCTCCTTAAAATTATTTATGTAATATATCACAATAATTAAATTACAGTTGAAAATATAAAAAGTGAAGAAAATAAAATAATTTTCTTTTTGGATGAGGCGTAGATATTCTCTCTCGTTAAAGAGATTCAAGTCCACTGCGGGATAATCTACACCGATTCAGCAGTATATCTCTTGATTTTTCCTCTTCAGGATACAACAGCCCATCAACGATGTACAACTCAAGTAACTCCAGATTAATTGAAGAGTCTAAAGCTCCACCATAAGAACATCTTCCTTCTTTTACCTTTCCTTCTCTTGAGTTGGGTAAGTAAAAATACTTTACTCTTCATCTCCTCTTCCATCTCTTGAAGAGACTAGTGATATTGAGATGTTGAGATCTCTCATCCGTGATTTTTTAAACTGTAACAAAATATGAATCTCCTTAAAAAAATTTAGTGTAATATACCACAATAATTAAATTACAGTTGAAAATACAAAAAGTAAAGAAAATAAAATAATCTTCTTCTTGGATGAGACGCGGATATTTCACTCTTTTTAAGGAGATTCAAGTCCACTGTGACATAATCTACACCGATCAAATAATATATCTCTTGACTTGTCCTCTCCAGGATACAACAACTCATCAACGATGTACAACTCAAGCAACTCCGAATTAGTTGAAGAGTTCAAAGCTCCACCATAAGTACACCGTCCTTCAACATATCAAAACTCTCGTTTGTATATATAGTGAATATAATTAAAGACTTAGGATACTTTTCTTTGTCTCAACTCTCTCTTTCAATAATATAATTACTCTTTTTTGTATAGTGAATATAGTTGAAGGTACATAGAATATTTTTTATGTCTCGACTCTTTCTTTCACTACTACACATTACAATATCCACACTTACCTTTATTCTCATGTCTCACAATATACTACAACCCATCTCTTTTCATATGTTCTTGAACAAAGAAAGAAAACACCATTTATATAGGTGTAGTATTCTTCCATCTAGTTAATGAGGGAGTAGTGAATATTAAGCGAAGAAGATGAATGTTTAGTTGTTACATAAGTTACATGACATAAAGAGGTAAAATAATGAGTGAATAATAAGTGAGATGTTACAAGAACTATGAGAGAAGTATCAATTACCCCCCTAACTTGCACGTTTTATTCATGATACACCTGAACTTTAAATCGTCTTAAGTACCCCTTCCCTCCCCCCTCACGAACTTGTTATTTTAGTATGTCGCGTGACCCTTTTTGATCCACGGACCACAGAGTGTAAAACACACACATACACATAGAAAAAAAATGCTTATGTGTCTGTCCACGTGGATAAATACCTTCCACTTTCCTTATTTTATCCTATATCAAAAAATAACTCACTTCTACCCTTAATTATCCGATTTCTTTATAAAAAGATTATATTTTTCACTTTTTCTCTACTCTAAAATAGTGAAGAATGAATTTTCGTCGATCACGTAAGCTATTATCTAAAAAAATTATATTTTTTGTGTGTGTTAAAAATATGAAATTATTTTTTCGGTTACCGTTTCATAGTAGTTTTTGATTCATATTTCGATTAGAATTTTGAGGAGACTCACATGCACAAATACGTTTCTTGTTAGTTAAGGGAGTAAGAAATCTCAATTTAAGTTAGGGGTGTACAAAAATTGAACCGATAAAAATGTTATTGATTTATCGTTATTGGGTTAACGATTTTTTAATAATTTTATAAAAAAAATTATTGGGTTATTGATTCAATTTCGATTTTTTTAATTGGGTTATTGGGTAAACCGATAACCCAATAAGATGATACTAAATTATTATTTTACATCCCATATATATACAAATATATAAGTAGGATTTTGGTTGCAGCTAAGATTCGATTTCTTTTCATGTTAGTTACTACTTTTTCTATTTTATGAGTATTTTCTTATCGGTTAAATCAAAAATCAAATCGTTAGGGACTAAAAATCGATAACCAATATAACTATAAATATTAGAAGTTATTGTTTTCTTATAGAGAAGCCAACAATAACCAAGAAATATTAGAAGTATAACTACAAATATATTTCTTTAATCAACAAATAAATATAACTATATCTGTCAAAATACACCATCTTATCAAACTAATGCACCATTACATACGCCAACATCAATTTTTAATTCAATGACACAAAATGTAAATGAACATCATCACATTACATATCAAACTAATGCACAAAATTAGCTTTAACATCCTTTTGCCTTTGAACTCTTTTTGTTGTTTGTTGATCTTCTTCAACAAACCCAAGATCACAATATTAACTTCATGTGAAAATTTTGGATCATACCAATCAAAAAAGTTGCAACTAATTCGAAATAGAGACTGCAATTCATATAAAAGAAAGTTATAAAATTTACTTGTTACAAAACATAAAAAAAAAAAAAAAAAGAGAGAGAATATAAAAATTACATACACCATAATGCATACAATCGCGGAATCTACGTCCGGGATTGTCATCCGACCATGAAATTCTCGCAATTGGAGAAAACCACATGCACAAACAAGTCTCCTATTATAATTCATGGAGTTAGAAATAAGTAGATGAAGTAGAAGGGATAAAATGAAATTTATTTTTATATTAGAAGTGATGGAGGAAGAGGGATAGTAAATAGGAAGAGGAATAATTGAAGTTTTTGAAAAAATTAACGAAAATAATTTTTTTTACCGTTGAAAATGTTGATTTGGCAGAAAAAATAACTCCATCACGCGCGTGATGGAGTTTGAAATCAAACATTTTGCTATGTCGGCAAAAAAGGATCATGCGATATAATAAAACAACAAGTTTGGAAGATACTTAACACAAGTCAAAATTTAAATATATCATAAATAAAACGTGCAAGTTTAGGGATACTTGATACGTCTCTTCAAGAACGAATGATCATTTAGGTTATATGAATGTAGATGACCAAGTCCATCCAACAATCAAGTTATCTAAGGCCATATTCTACCATAAATTAATATAGATAATGACACATAATGCAATCATAAATATAGACATTTAATATAAATAAAAAATAATACAATTAGGTATCTTAATATTTTAATTTAATATTAAAATGCACCAAGAGAGTGTATTCTTCTACACTAATGTACTAGCATAATTTGCATGTGCGTTTGAGAGAAAAAAAAAAAGGAGAGAGATACAAGTGTAAGAAGTCAAAAAGTAAGAAACTGAAGGATACTAAATACAAAAGGTGCAACAGCTTGCCAGGCCGTACTTAATTATTTATAAGGGGAGTTAACCTTCTAGAGCAGGTATCCGATCAACATATGTGTCGGACTCGGATGTAATTACAATTTAAGTGAGGTTAATTTTATCATTTTATATATTTTTCGATGCTACTTGTGTTTGTATGAGTAGCATGAAAAACTCAAAAAGACTCACTTAATTATCGTGTGTATCCCGCCTTTTGCTGTATGGGCCTATATGGGCCAGTAGGGTATTTCGGTGAATGTGTTAAAATTGAAGAACAGTGATTGACCCGTAGAAGAAATTTTATTATAGCTACACCATAATTATTTGTGCAACCTTGACCAAATTATCCCTATGCTTATCCCAGCATGATTGTGCTACGTGGATGAAATTGAAGCCGTTCATGAGACAAACCATTTCTCATGGGACCCACATATATATATATTTTAAGGATTTAAGATCTTCTTTTAGATTTTTTGTGGTGTTTAATCGACAAATAAAATTTTACACTATCAGATAAATTTAATTTGTTATTAATAATTACTAAAGTTTTTACATAAAAATTGAATAACCTGCAATAGCAAATTAAGTTTACCTAATAATGAATAATATTTTTTATACTTAATGTATAAAATTTAAATTCTTTTTCGTGACTATTTAACTTACATAAGAGGACATGCAATAGTAAAAATTAAAAGTATAAAATAAAATGACAGAACAAAAATAAATAGCAACTACGACCGAAACCTCATGAAAAAAAAGTAAAAATCAATAAGGATTTTTTCCTTAATGTGTTGCCGTGTTGGCATTTTTGGACAGAGAGAAATATGGAACTACAACAACAAATTTAATATATTTTCAAATAGTGCGGTCTGAAACTACTTTTAAAAATTGTATAGTATTTGAATTTAATCTAAACACGCTTTTTAAAAGTTAAAATTAGACACATTTTTAAATACAAGTTGAAACTAAATTAATGTTATATTTAACGATTTAAGGATCTACGTTTAGATTTTTTTTGTAAAAATTTAACTTAAATAGGAGGACATGCAAATAGTTATGAAAAATTAAAAGTCAAAATAAAATGACAGTAAAGGAATAAACAACTAATATCTGCACATCACAATAATTAATAATTTAAACGATCTAAAAAAAATATAAAAATTTAATATACTTTCTAAATTTTATTTGTACCATCTAAATAGAGATAGATGGAGCAACATAAATTACTTAATTTTTTACGTTAAAAAATATTACTCCATTCTTTTTTAAAAGAACGACCTACTTTGACTTGACACAAAATTTAATTAAAATAAAGAAATCTTTCGAATCTTGTGACCTTAAATTAAAGTTGTGTCAAATATACCAAAATGTCTTTAAATCTTGTGGTTCTAAACATGTCATGTGGAAAATTGAAATTAAAAAATTACCAAAAAAAGAAAAGGGGTCATTCTTTTAGAAACGAACTAAAAAAAAAGTAAGTCATTCTTTTTTAAACAAAGAGAGTATAAATAACAATAATTAGTAATTTAAAATATTTTTAAAATAGTAGAAGATTTGATACCCAAATTATATATATATATATATATATATATATATATATATATATATATATATATATATATATATATATATATATATATATATATATATATATATATATATATACTTATATATAAGGTAGAATCATAATTTTTGTAATCCTCACAAGGACGTTTTAGACATTTTACTTTTTTTTATAAAGCAAAGTTGGTACACATGTCAAATTTGTAGTGTATTGATGGTTACATTTTTTTTATATTTTCATTTTTACCCTCTCCTTTTTCTGTTAAGACCATCTCCACTTGATCTTTTGTAATTGATTTCTTTTTGCTATTTATTGGATTGCCTTTTAATTATAACTTCTTTTATTTATTAAAAATAATTACTTTAACTTGAAGAAAATTATGTCAAAATAACTTTTAATACGAAATTAAAGTTGACAATAATTTTTTACTACACCGTTGAAATCTTTTAAGAAAATTATTTAATTTATTTTAGAAAAATATAAGTACTAAATAGGGCAACTTAATAAATAATATCTTATATTTATTATTTTTCTTAGTGGACACTAAAAATAAAATTAATAATTAAAATGGGACGAAAAACTATTCTTTAAAGGGCGTGTAAGAAAATAAATATGACAAGTAAATGAGTAATGTATTACTGTAATTCAATTACTATTTAATGTCCTTGTTCATCATTGTTAAGTTAATTTGTGGTAAGGCTCTAAACTAATATTGTAATTATTTTAATATAAACTAGAGGTCATAGAAATATTTGTTGTATTAAATAATTCTACAAGAAGAAAAAAAGATTTTTCATCAAAATTAATTTATTTTATCTATACTAACAAATTCATAAAAGTACCATATTTTTTATTTATTATTTTTGTCGAATCATAATTATTTATATACTTATCTTCAAAAATTATTTATCTTCAAGAATTATTTATATATCTAATTCTTTGACAATATATTTATTTTTCAAAAATAATATTCTAATTTAAATTATCCAATTATATGATTATGAACTTAAATAGTTATGAATACTTATCAAAAAGTCATGTTTACTATTTCATTAAATAAGATTAATTATAAGATAAAAATATGATATAAATTGTAATATTTTATTTTTCTATTCTGAATTTAGGCCTGGGCTTAGCACGGGCCTGGGTGGAACTAGTATACTGGGAAAATTTCAGAAATGGTAACTATAGAGTCTTAATTGTAACTTTTATAGCAACAATTTCATAATTACGAAAAATAGCAAATTGTCTTTTGTATTTAAATAAACTATTGCTATGCAAATACATATACAACAGGATTTACTGTCCTTGTTTTACTCAAATTAGTTGAGTTAAATAAGGAATAATTATCCATCTAATTAAATTCTCATAAATTACTCTTATTAAAATTAGTAGATTCTTTTACCAAATCAAACTCAAATATGAAGATTATTATTTCCATGATCTTCAAAATTTTAAAATATCATTCTCTTATATCTCTAACTATTTTTTCTTGTTAGTTTTTTTATTTTTTAAATATTTTTTTTTAATTTTAATTTATTTTTCTTTTCCATTTTTTTTTCTACTTTAGTTTCTATTTTTTTTTCTTTTTTTCCCTTTTCACTTCTTTTTTTTTTTTCAAATTTTCTTTTACTTTTTTGTTTTTTCTTTTTTCTTTTACTCTTCTATCTCTATCTTTTATTTTTAAAAGACAAATATCTATATCATATATATATTCAAAAAATATACAAAATAAATAGACATACAGATCTGCATATGTATTTACAGTAAAAAACATACATATATATCTGCATACCTGTTTACAGAAATACATATCTGACTCACATGTAAATATAAACATATAGGACACAAAATCTCTTTAACAAAAATGACAATTATATACATATACATATAGGTAATAAAAAAATACATATGCATATCTTAAAACAGTAAAAGAAAATAAGTACATATGTTATCATCTAAAATGACATAGTATGTAAAGTTCAAAGACAAATCCAACACCGTATAAAATACATATAGCTCTGCATATGTATTTTACAGAATACATGCCTGATCCATATGTATATTCTTATTTTATATGAGTCACCTTTGTATTTGCAAATACGTATGAAGATATATAGTATAGTTATGTTTGTTACTATTTAATATAAATATGATATGTATTTCGTAAATACATATGTATGTTTTGTACTGTAAATACATATCCAGATCTGTATGGCTATGTATTTTGTATGTTTTTTGAACATGTGTATGCGATATACATATTTGTCTTTTCAAAAATAAAAGTTAGAGATAGAAGAGTAAAAAATTGAAAAAAAATAAAAACATAAAAAAACGAAGAAAAGATAAGTGAAAAAGAAAAAAAAGGAAGAAAGAGAAATAGAAGTGTAAAAATAAAAGAAAAAAAGAAACAAAATAAAATAGAAAAAAGATGAAGAAAACGAAAATAAAAAAAGAAAAAAAAGATATGAGAAAGGGAAAAAAATAAAACAAAAAAGGAAAAAAAAGGAATAGAAGAGAGAAAATAAAGTGGAAAGAAAAAATGAAAAAGAAAAAGAAATCAAAATAAAAAATAAAATGATAAAAAATAAGATGAAAAAAACTAATAAGAAAAAAAAGGTAGAGATATAATAGAGTAAAAGACAGTAATGATGTTTTATTTTGCAATCTTGAAGATCATGGAGATAATTATCTTCAAATGTGAAAAAAAAAGAAAAATAAATAAAACATAAAAGAATGAAAAAAATAAAAAAGAAGAGAAATAGAGGAGAGAAAATAAAGTGAAAATATAAAAATAAAATAAAAAAATAAGATGAAGAAAAAGGGTAAAAGATATGGCTATATTTTGGAGAGGTGAAATAGTGGAGTAAAAATATGAGAACGTAAAGTAGTGAGAGTAAAACATGCACTTGTCTAGTTAATGAATACAATAATGCTACTCTTGCTATAAACTGTAATTTTACAAAAGTATTGTTATTTATTGTAATTATAGTTTCAAGTATACTATTTTTTGTAATTTTTCTTATACTATATTTAAGTGAGGATAATTTTCTTGGTAGTCCTCACAATCAAGATCTTTGTTCCTTTAACGAATCATATTGCTACACGTGGCTACTTCATTGGCTTCACTTTTACCCTCATGCCTTTCATTAAATTCATCCAAAGTGGGCATCTATAATTATTGTATTTGACATCGTAATAATAGTAGTATCATTATATTAAAAATACATGTCTCATAATATTTATTTCCTTTTAAAAATTAATGAATAGTTTATTATTTTGATTCATTTTATTCTTGTTATTAAATATTACTCATTACTCAATGCATTTTTTAAAATAATAAATTTATTATATCCAAATTTTTTTTAGTGTAATTAGATTGCCACACTGTCTATTACTTTTTTCATATATATTATTACATTTATCCTCATTTATTAATTTATGATATTTTTATTTGAACCCTTGTAATTAAATAATACATAGTAGTAAGATTTTTAAAAACCTCTACTTATTCCTGTTTTACTTATTTCTTGTATTGAAATTAGTTACTTTTTACTTATTACTTTAGCAAATTATAAAATATTATAAATTTTTATTATATCATTCTTATTATTAAGTAACTATATAAAGTATTAATAGCCAAATGTTGAAATGGAAAAAATTACTAAATATAGACAAAGATTCTCTTTTTTGGGATAGATTAACAAAGAAATAAGACACTTAAATTGGATGGAGGAGTAATAAATCTTGATAGTTCTCACAATGGTATTTTAGGTATTTCACTTTTTTTTATTAAGTAATATTATGACACACGACAATTAGTGGTGACTTTTTCTAATATATTTTTATTTATGCCCTTATTATTTTTGTTAAGACCATTCCCATTTGAACTTTTATTATTGATATCTTCTTGTCACTGATTAAATTATTTTTAGTTAAAATTTTATTTATTTTTAATTAACAATCACTTTAGCTAAAAAAAAAATCAATCCAAAGAATTTTTAGTATAAAATTAAAGTTTACATTGATTTTCAACTACACTCTTACTGTTCTTATTGATATCATACAATTCTCAATAGACATATGATAAATAGGGTAACTTAATCAATAATACCTTGTACATATTATTTTTCTTAGCAAGCATGAAAAAAATACAACAATAATTAAAAGCAGATGGATAAAGTATTCTTTTAGTGGATGTGTAAAACATAAACACAACAAGTAAATGAACTGAATGGAGTGATCTATTAATGTAGTTTAATTATTATTCAGTATCCTTATGAATTATTGTAAAGTTAATTTGTGTAAAAGTTCTAAATTAAGGTTATAATATAGAATATATTTGAGGTCATTGAAATATTTTGTTGTATTAGATGATCTTATAAGATGAAAAAAATGAATTATGCAAATACACTTACTACATGAAATAAAGAACAAAATAAAATTCAATAAATATCAAAAGAAATTATTTCTGTATGTAAGTAAGCAATTAGATGCTTACAAAATCATAAATATATTAATATTTTTTTAATTTAATCATCAAATTATAATTATTTAATTATTTTAAAGCATGTTATTTAGAAAATATTTAATTGCTTATGACCCTTTGATATATTTTAATTCTCTGATAATACTTTCTTACTGACAAATATTTTTTCCTTAAAAATTATCTAATTATGTATTTAAAAACTTTAATAATTAGAAAAACTTATTAACAAGAAATGATTGACATGTAATTATATTATATTATATTATATTATATTATTTATAAAGTAAAAAAAATATAATAAAATATCTTTTAAAATAAAATTAGTTATTTTATATTTTGAGTTTGGGCCCGGGCTTAGCACGGATCTCGTGAAACTAGTATACACACACATATATTACTATCTATAATAAGTGGGAATAAGCAGGCACGTCTTCGACGTGCTTGCTTGTGCTGTCTGCTTCATCTGCTTCAATCATAATTTTATTATATTGCCCCTAATTAATTAATATAAGTTATTTAAGTGTTAAAATTTATAATATTTAATAAAAAATATAGAATAGACATAAAATAATAAAGTAATATTTGATTTTTTAAATTAAGTTGATCTCTTATATGAGACCCATTTATACTTTTTTTACAAGTATTTTTTATAGTAATTTTATTATATCACTTCTAATTAGTTGTTATAATGTTGTTTTCGCTACTTCAATCGTAATTTTATTATATCAATCCTAAGTAATTACTACAGGTTATTTAAGTATTAAAAATTTATAATATTTAATAAAAATATAAAATAGACATAAAATAATAAATTAATATTTAATTTTTTAAATTAACTTGATGTCTCATATGAGGCTCATTTATATTTTTTCCCACAAGTATTTTTTATAATAATTTTATTATATCACTTCTAATTAGTTGTTATAAGTTAGTTAAGACATGTCTTCTTCGCTTCTTCAATCGTAATTTTATTATATGACCCCTAATTAACTATTATGATCGCATTAGAAAAATAATAATATTTCATAAATGGAGACAAAATGATATGTGTTGACTTTCCAAATTGTATACAGTAGAGTTCAAAAAAGAGGACTTCCGCATGCTCATTTCCTTTTATACTTGATGAGAATTATAAATTATTAAATCCCGAAGCATATGATTAATTTGTGTGTTCTGAGTTACCTGGTGAGAAAACAAATCCCTATCTATACACACTTGTCTCACAATACATGATGCATGGCCCTCGCGGTAGTTTGAATCCAACAAATTCTTGTATGAAGAAAAAAGGTTATTGTAAACATAAATATCTCAAAGAGTTTGCAGAATAAACAACAAAAGGAAAAAATTCATACCCAATTTATAAAAGAAGAAATGATGGAAAAAATGTAAAAATTAGAGGACACTTTCTTGATAATACATGGGTTGTTCCTTATAATCTATTTTTACTCTGTAAGTTCAATTGTCATATGAATATAGAGACTTGTTCAGACATTAAAGTTGTAAAGTATATTTATAAGGGACACGATAAAATAGCATTTCATATACATTCTAATGATACAAACATAGATGAAATAAAAGAATATCAATCTGCTGGGTGGGTATCACTGCCTGAGGCCGCATGGGGAATATTTGCTTTTCCCATTAGTGCAATGAATTCAATTGTGTGTCATCTTCAACTACATCTTGAAGGGAAATAATTCGTTTCTTTCAAAAGTACATATAGTGTTATAAAATTATCAATAATCTCATGATTAGAAAGACAATGTTAACTGAGTTCTTTTTAATGAATAGATTAAACAAATATGCTTGGGACTTAAATTTTCTACATCGCAAATTTTCAGAACATTTTGTTTGGTCAATATCAGATAAAATGTGGACACGTCGTAAACGTGGTCATGTTATTAATCGTGTCGTGACATGTCATCCAATCGAAGGAGAAAGATAATATCTTAGATTACTTTTAATGAATGTAAGAGGACCAAAATCATATGAAGATTTACGAATTGTAAATGGAGTATGTTGCAATACCCTTAGAGAAGCAGCAGAAAAAAAAGAACTATTACTTTGTGATAATAATTTGATTGAGTGCATGTTTGAAGCTACAAGTTATCAGTTGCCATCCATTTTAAGGCAATTATTTGCTATGTTGTTTATCTATTTTAATCCAACTAATCCCAGAGAATTATGGAAAAGATTTTAAGACCAAATGTCCGATGATTTCAAAAAATTATCAAACATGAATACAAGGAAAATACGCTATAAAGTTTGAAATCATATTCATGACATTCTTCACTCAATGGGCCGATATATTAATGAGTTTGAACTAATTTCTGAGTACGTTAAAGCATCTTCAATGGTAAGAGAAACTAAAGATGTTCATTTTGAAAGAAATATCATTGTTAGTGAACAAGATTTGTTATTGCAAAATAAATTAAATATAGGCCAAAATAAGGCATACGACATAATTCTTGATAGAGTATACTCAAATAAATCAGGGACATTCTTTATTGATGGTCTTGGTGGAACTGGCAAAAGCTTTCTTTATCGCACTTTATTAGCTGCGGTGAGGCACAAAGGATTAATAGCTTTAGCAACGGCAAGCTCTGGGTTGCAACTTCACTTCTTCTCGGAGGTCGAACTACTCATTCGTGATTTAAAATTCCAATTGATATTGATGAACATTTTATTTGTGATGTTAGTAAACAAAGTTCGCTAGCACCACTAATACGAGATGCAAAACTGATTGTGTGGGATGAAATTTCAATGGCAAAAAAAAATGGTTGAAGCATTTGATTTGCTTTTAAGAGATCTAATGGAGATAAATACACTTTTTGGTGGCAAAGTATTTGTTTTAAGTGGTGATTTTAGACAAACTCTTCCGGTTGTTCGCAGTGGAAAAAAGGAAGATTTAATTCACGAAAGTTTATTATGCTCTAAAATTTGGAATCAGCTTGAAAAATTACAACTTACGGAGAACATGCGTGCCAAAAAGGATTATGATTTTTGTGAATATTTAATGAGAATTGGTGATGGCAAAGAAAAGAAAAATGATCATGGAAAAATTAAAATTCCTTCCCCTCTCATTATTCCATTTACTTTTGAAAACAATTTCTTAAATCAGCTCTTTAGAGTTACTTATCCTGAATTATACACAAGTCATTCAAATTCTTTCTTTGTTACTTCAAGGGTTATTTTAACCACAAAAAATGATTTAATTCATGAAATAAATAATATGTTGCTCTGTCAATTTTCAAATGCTGAAAAAATTTACATTGCTATAGATGTGAAACTAATGATCCGAAAGATCAAAGTGAGTATGAAGATTTGTTACATACTTTAAATCCTACTGGTTTGCCTCCATACAAATTAATTTTGAAGAAAAATTATTCAATTATACTATTAAGAAATCTGTATCCTTCCGAGGGTTTATGTAATGGGACATGACTAATATGCAATGATTTTAAAACCCATGTCATTAGTGCAACAATAGCTAGCGGTGATTTTAAAGATACACATGTATTCATTCCTCGAATACCGCTTATGACATCAGAAGATGAAAAACTATCGTTTTCTTTTAAAATGACTAAATTTCCAGTACAATTATGTTTTGCCATGACAATAAATAAAACGCAAGGACAAACTTTAGATTTTGTTGGTATATATTTGCGTGAGCCTGTCTTCTCTCATGGTCAATTATATGTTGCTTTGTCAAGAGCCAAAAGTTCCAACAATGTTACAGTTTTAATTAGACCATCTACCGTTGGCGACAATGATGATTACTCCACATATAATGTTGTCTATGATGAAATTATTGAAAAGGCTTTCACTTAAACTTACACTATTATTTTCAAAGGTAAATCTAATTAATATATAATTTGTTTGTTCTTTTACTTTGCATTATCTTTGTTAATATTTTATATTATATTAAATGTTATTGTTATAACACATAATTTAGATATTTATTTAACATACTATAATCGTAGATTGCTTGACCATGGCCAAAAGATTTTCAATCAATATGATCACACATACAATGCAAGATTGAATATGTAAGGTTCAAAGTGGTTGACAAATGTCGATCAAGGGACAACAGAGATGGAAACAAAAAGTATCAGCTCTTGATACTTCAAGATGAAGAGGTATATGTAAACAATGGGTTTTAGTTCCTTTTTATCCTAGACGATAACCCGTTTTGATTTTAAATTTTCATATATTGGAGAAGAGTAGACAATATTTCTTTTGTTGTTGGAAACTGCTGACAGTTAGATATGTCATCTCTACTTGCTTCAAATACTCCCCTGGAATCTTCAAAATAATGTTTAGGGGTACTCTGTTACCTTTTCGAAAGTTTTCTGATTTACAGCAGAGAGCATTGCCATTTCTTGAGTTAGGACATCACTGATATTTACGAGTTGTTAAAAACTTAGAAGAAATGTATAATATGGTGCAGGTAGATGTATCTGGTTGTTCTAGCTGTTGGCATTTTATTCTATATTAACACAGGAGGATACGAAAACCTTTTTCTTATCCTTGATAATCGAGTATCTACAAGATTTTTAGCATAGGCAATATCTGAACAAAATGAAAATCATATGGCTTTATCCTTATTAGGGAATTCAAGCTTTTAAAATATCAAGGCCTATCTCTACGTTTTAGTTTTTGCTTTAATAAAGAAATGTGAAGTGCTGTGAAGTTTTGAACTTGCAATGAATCAATTAAATCTAACATACTTTCGGCATACTTTATATCCTGTAGATTGCCCTATTGTGATTCCTCTCCTTAGCAAATACTCTTTTTCTCTTCAAATGTTTAATTCTATTCAGGTGTCAACTGAAGTCAATAAGGAATCTATTTTGTGTACTGAGAATAAGAGTGTTTCTGTTATTCCAATAGTTACAGATGTTGTTTCTACTCCATGAATTAGAATCTAACTGCTAGCTGCTGTTTCTCTATGTATTTGATTTGAAGTATATATATGCCATTATCCACTTTCATACATTCATTGAACAAGATTCTAATCTTACTGGACCACATCTCATTTTCCCCTTATTTTATCTAATGTTTATCAAATATCAAAATTATTTTTTAATAACCAGGGATATGAAAGAAAAGATTCTTATAACTTCTTGGAAGAGAATTTTTTTATACATGGAAAGTAGTATTATAGTAAAGTTACTTGCAAGAAAGAAACATACCTTTCCTGTGTTTTATTCGTTACCAGTCCAAAAAGATAGCCTACTATGTGCTGGTTTTTAACTTTGTACTCATTATAGTATCTTGGCCCTTGGTAACAAGTTACTCTAATACAGAAAGGTCTCATTTAGAGAATAAAAAAAACTGCAACTTGATATACTAAAACTGTCACTACGTGTGGATCTAGATAAGGACAAACTAAACGAGTTCTGACACAAGCCCCATGGTACGAAAAGTAGGGACCACTAGAAAGAGTTTCTCTTCTGGTCATTTTTTGGTCTCTTTCTCGATGATTCTTATACTTCCATTACTATTTGTTGATTTTTCTTGAGCTGAGGGTCTAGGGAATAACCTCTTAACTTGTGAGGTAGGGGTATGATTTGCGTACACACTAGCCTCTCTAGGCACTACTTTGTAGAAGTACACTGGGTATACTGTTGTTGTTTTTGTTGTTATTTGATGATATAATTTCCTTGTAATTGTGTTGTTTCTTTTTGGGAGTTTTCATGTAATGGAAGGTTGGACGTAATTGAATATTCCAGTACTCTAAAACTACAAACAGCTTTTTGCCAAGAGTCATGTATGATTAGCCCTTTTTCACTGGAAGTATATGTTTGTTATGAGGTTTGGTCTGGTCTGTTCTTTAGAACAAATATATTCTGTACTGCTGAAAAGCTTTACCCATTGTTCATGATAGTGATCATAAAGAGTGCAATTTTGCAGTTCATGTTGAGAAATAGAGATCATGGTGTATTTAGAAACTTGAAAGGTCCATCATGATTTTCTAACTGCCTTTAACCTCTTTTCTAATCTCGTTGTCACTAATATGTAGTAATGTGTGTTCATGTTGAGAAATAGAGATCATGGTGTATTTAGAAACTTGAAAGGTCCATCATGATTTTTTAACTGCCTTTAACCTTTTTTCTAATCTCGTTGTCACTAATATGTAGTAATTCGTGTTCCTTGTAGTGTTTATGTTATTCCAACAGTTACACATGCCTTAAAAGAACATGGAATTACCTGTGAACTGAACTTGATAAGTCATTATAACCTCTATCTTTCTCTCTCTCTCACACAGGAAAATCAGGTTCAGGCAATTATGTTCGGTACTGATATAGCATATTTTGAAGATGTGCTGTCACCTTTCAACACATATTTGTTGTCTGTTGTGCAAGTAACGGAACCGGCTTTTGAATATAAGAGTGCACTTAATGATTACATTTGGACAATTGATAGAAGCACCATAGTTGAGCCCATTGAAAAGGTTACTCCGCCGAAAAATCCGTTAACGCAGCCAACACGGTTAACTCTTACCACATTTGAAACCTTTGAGTATCAACCCAAAGGAATGAGTTTGGTATTTAAAAGTGTATTTAATTTTTGTACGTATTAAAGGAAATTTAATTACTACTATAATAGTATAATTCTAATTATCTAATAACTTTAACATTTATTTCCTTTAATAATGCAAGATGTACTTGCCATTTTCATCAACGACAGCCATCCTACAAAGACAACAAGTAGAAAAAGAGTTCAAAAGTTCATTATCATGGATGAATAGTAAGTAAATAAACCACACAACCTCCTTATCACTAGCGTTACTAAGTTTCTTAGTTAGGTAGGAAATAGTCTGACTCTAAAATAGATTGTAGTTGATATAAAGTTAACTGACCTAACAACAACAACAACAACAACATATCCAGTGTATTCTGATCTAACTTACAAAAAATAATTATAGACAAAAAATTACTAAACTTAATAGATACAACAGGTTTTCAAATTTAGTATTACTATGACACACTCTTATGTAACATTATGTAATTAGCAAGTGATACTATTATGGAAATAAACAAATGACTTACGTCTACCTTTCCATGATGAAGATACTTCTACCTTCCCATGATAAAGACACCAAAAAATAAGTCAATAATGAGCATGAGAATAAATTACAACTATTGTGCTTTTACATAACATAACTTTTCTTTATATGCAGAAAGAAGCCAACAAAATTGGCACTTTGGGATAGTTTCATTGATCATGATGGGCCTAAACTTTTAAATCAACTTCATATGTACCTAGTCATTCTTGCAATAAGAGTTTCAAAAGCAACCATAGGTGAAACTACAATAATTATATGTTGTCTCTTTTAATAATACTATTACATGATGGATTTTTATTAAAAACAAACATTCTAATGCATGCAGGATCAACAAATAGATTCAATGGTTTGTCAAACAGGTTCAATACAACAATTGAGATCAATCCTCTATATCCATAGGCAGCCACATTGAAGACATGGTAATATGCATTTATATTTTTATATTTGCATCCAAACTGCTAAGTACAAACTACATCTTATGGTTACAACTATATAGGGTGAAAATAATTGAACTAGAGGTTGTTGCTTATAAGATGAAGAGTAATACTGCAGTAGACTCTATTCTGTTAGTTCCCTTTGAAGATGTAATCATACATATCGCTAATATCCATGGACAACTTCCGGTAATGATAATAATTTTGTACTTTCAATTCTTCAAGTTATATTACACTAAATAAAAACTAAAATTATGTCATTCTTAAATTTTTAGGGACAGGTATTTTATGTTGAAGCTGAACTATCTCTTGCAAGTAAGGACCAACGCTTTTGTGTCTTACATTGCCCAAGTTATAAGACATTATTTCCAAGATACAATGTGTGAAGGAAAATCTACTGCACAACTTGTCACCGATTCACATTGTTGACTCCCAAATACTTTTCAAGAATATAATTTGCTCATTTATATTACTATTTAAATATAATTAATCTCATTAATCATTACATTTAAATTAATTTTGTTTCAAAATTTAATAGGTGCCACTCTGAAGTCATTGTTAAAGATAATAGCGGTATTGCAACCGCTATAATTTCAGATGATGTTGTAGAAAAAATATTATTTCTTTCTGCAGAAGAGATTTATGAGATCACATCTATCAAGGTACCTAAAACTTTGCTTTTTAAAAAGTAAATGCAATTCTATTTTTTTTAAAATATGTGATTCAATCTGTCATTTGGTAATCAAATTAAAATACATAAACCATCTTTTGCATATACTTTTTAATGCTTATTTCATGCTTAAAATTTCAACTTGCTATTGAATGATAATCACTTTTCTTCCTTGCATTGTTATTATTATTGATACCATATTTGATTAATTTTTACGCTTTCAGAAGGACACATCATCTCTTCTACTTGTGCAAAATCAATACAATGGCAAGATGTTCAAAATTCAAATGAAGAGATTATATCCAAAAAAAATCAGGATTCAACACCAAAGTTCTCCATTTTATTTTTCTTGGAAAAAAAAGATGTGGTTCATAAATCATTGCCACCAACCACAGTTGATGTTCCAGTACTAAAAAAACGCCCAATTGAACATCTTACCTCTGACGCAAGCAAGCATCAAAACACATCAAACAAATGCAGTCCATCCTCTAAAAAATATAGCATGGAAACAAGAACTTCTTTTATGAAGAAGAACTGAAAGGTAATACCATTTATTTCTCTATTGAGTTTTCAACTTTAGATGCTACTTCATTGCTTAAAATTTCTTCTTCCAACTTTCTAATTTGACTATTTTCTTACTTAAAGTGCATCTTAAATACTTTTGCTCCTTTTTTTGGGATCGGTTGAAATCATCTGTGCTACTACTGGATGCCTTTTGGGTTGTAATTTTGCTCCTCCTATGTTATTTTTTGGGGATTGAAAAGATTTTATCGGCTGTGATATAAGGTTAATTTGTATGCATTTTTATTCGTCTGGTTCATCGGAACAACTTCAACATATTTTGAATTATATCTCAATTTGAATCAACACTTGCTGAACTTTGTTATATTTGTTCACCAACTAATAGACTGTTGGTAATTTATGCAGGTTCTTTTTTGGAGCTAATTGAACAGGTGAAAAGATAGACAAGATTCATTTTCTATACATTTCATACAGTAATTCAAATTATACTCTAATGTGTTGCATTCTTTTGTAAGGATCATGACTAAGTTATTTAAAGTAAAGGAGAAACAAGAAAAAAAAACTGCCAGTTAAGAAACAAAGGTTCTACAGAGTTGCGTCTTCATAAAGGTATTCCTATTTTCTAAAACTATAACTAGCCATTTATTATGAAGAAAAAAATGAGAAATACAGAGAAGAAATGATGGGAGTTGGTTTGTTTCAAAATTCAAAGATGACTGACTATTTCATTCAAATTCGAAATATTGGTAGTTTTTCGTTTGATTTGTGAATATGTTAGTATATGATCATATGAACCATTCAAAGTTAAAGTGATAACATTATTTCTTTACACCTATAGCTGAGCTTATTTGGTTTCCACAGAAAAAACCAAATGCTACATTTAAGAGTCAGACATTGGTTAAAGCAAATACGTTATTATTGTTTGTATACGTCAAGTATTCATGCATTATCTTTTGTTATTTGTAATCAGTCGTTATGGAGAATTGTTAGACAATTGAACTTGAGTTTATTTACATAACTTTTTCCTTGTGGTTCTCAAACCACTCCATTGGCCATAAGCCACAAACAGAGGGCAGTTATCTTTCAAAGTTGGAATAGTAGATTTTCTGGTTAAATGTATAGTATGTCATTTTTCTTTCCCTTTTGAGTTACAGTTAGGAATATGTTCTATGTTGTGGCGAACTGAATGACTGCGCTAATTTTGAGAGTAAATTTTTGAAATTTATTGATAACTTTAAAGGTTATTTGCAAAATAATTTCAGATGCCTGCAATTTGGTTTTATACCCAAGTGGTTAGATCAGGTTTTGTTGCATTGTCAAGTAACTAGTGGAAAAAATTCTACCATACTTGCAAAGAAATTCTCTCTAATTCTGTTTGTTCTTCCTTCTATCCATAATCTAATCCTAAGACAAAGAACTGTATCCTTGCCATACTTGCAAAAATGGATCTCCTATTGTAAAATCTATAAATATTATCTGTATCAATATAAATAGACTACATTCACTATCATATGTGAATGTAAGCATCCAGAGTAGTATGTTACTTCCACAATTGTATAAAACATACATTTGCAATCGTTTTTATCAACTGATCCAAACAAATGAGATAGTCTCTTACTATTACATCTACATTTTATTCTACTATACGCGTTGGGCCCATGCAACGTACGAGCATATTTATCTAGTATATATATATATATACATTGGGTCTGTACCCACACATGCTCATATATCTAATTATGAAGATAAAAAGGTGTAGATTATTTTTGTGTTCATATCAATTTTTCTCCAATTGAAAAAAAAAAATCCAGGACTTCCACAGTCAGAAGTAGTTGTATTTTGTTTTTGACTCAGGAGGGGCGAGAATGGTGCATTGAGAACTCATAATCAAAATAAGTCAAACTATAAATAAAGTGATCAAAATAAGTTAAATGTGAAATATTATTACGTTTTATTCTTTCTTAATGGAACTTTAAAGAAAATCTACAATAATTTTTTTTTGTGTAAAAAGTAAGAATTTCTTACGTTTTACATAAAAAGTAAAATAAAAATATTTTGTCAAATCAACAACTTTATCTCAAAACAAATGTGTTGTCGAATCAACAACTTTATCTCAGCATTAATCAAATAGTGTACATTTTAGTAAAAAATTACAATTTATAAATTATAATTTTTTATTACAATTTATATAAAAATAATGAGCATTGTCAAATCCAAAGCTTTATGTCAGCATCGTGTAAATTGTAGTAATAAATAGTCACAAGTTATAAATTATAACTTTTTATTAGAATAATTTATAAATTATAAGTTTTTATTACGTTTTTTACTAAAATATTTTTTTAAAAAAATTATTGCTTCATTTTGTCAAATCAAGTACCATCTAGTCTACCGTTTTTGATTTTTTATTTCATAAATCGTATTAAAAAGTTACTTTTTCTAAATAAAAAGATAAAAAATGCGTAATTAAAAATTATGTTTTATTAAATCATAATAAAAAATTACATTCTTTTCTAAATTTATTAGGTGAATGTATAATTGTTGATGCGACCTTTATTAAAAATGGATTGAATAATTAAAAATGTGTAGTTAAAAGTTACGTTTTATAAGACATTTTAATATTTTAAAACGTTACATTTTATAAAATATAACTTTTTATTATGTTTTATAAAGTTACATTTTATAAAACATTTTATGGATACTACGAAACTTTATAAAACGTATCTTTTAACTATGAATTTTTAATTATTCAATCCGTTTTTGTGAGAGGACACATCAACAATTATACATTGACCTGACAAATTTAGAAAAGAATGTAATTTTTAATTATACGTTTCTATTTTTTTATTTATAACAAGTGACTTTTTAATATGATTTATAAAAGAAAAAGTTAAAAAAGATGCCTTAGGTGGTACTTGATTTGACAAAATGATGCAATAATTTTTTTTTACTTTCTTTTGGTAATAAACGTAATAAAAAATTATAATTTATAAGTTATAATAAAAATTTAAGTACAATTTATAAATCAAAACATTTTATTACAATTTACACGATGCTGACATAAAGCTGTAGATTTGAGAACACACTATTTTTTTTTAATAAATTGTAATAAAAAGTTACAATTTATATAAATTTTAACTTTCTATTACAGTTCACACGATTTGACTAAATCTGAGATAAAGTTGCTGATTTAACAACACACTATTTTTTTGTAAAACATAAGAAATTCTTACGTTTTACAAAAAAATGTAAAATATAAGAATTTCTTACGTTTTACAAATTTTTTTAACATAGATCTCCGTTAAAGCACTGTTATAAAAAAAAGTAAAACGTAATAATTTATTACGTTTATCCTATTTTGATAACTTATTAAAGAGGTGACTTATTTTGGTCACTTTGTTCATATCTTGGCTTATTTTGGCACCAAGTTTGGTGCATTGGTGTAGCAATTATACTCCCCTCTTTACGTAATCTAATAATCACATGATGCATTCTCTTATATTATAAGAGGGAGTTAAGCTACTTAAGAAGGCACAAGGTCAACATGTCTGTTTGTACTAACTGCTTCATCTGCTTCAACTGTAATTTTACGATATTACCTCTAATTAATTATTATAGGTCATTTACATATTAAAAAATTAATAATATTTAATAAAAGAAAGTAAAATTGACATTTATGACATGTCTGTTTCAACTACTTCAATCATTATTTTACTATGTCACCCCTGATTAATTATTATACGTCGTCTAGTATTAAAAATTTATGAATATTTAATAAACAAAGGTAAAATAGATATAAAATGGTAAATTAACTCTTGATGTTTAAAGTTAATTTGATGTCTTATATGAGGCCCACTTAATTTTTTTTTGCAAATATTTTTTATAGTAATTTTACTATACCACTTTTAATTAGTTATTATAAGTTATTTTAGGCACGTCTGCTTTGCTACTTCAAATGCGATTTTACTATATCACCCTAAATTAATTTTTATGGTTATCTAAGCATTAAAAAATTAATAATATTTCATAAAAAAGTAACATGGACATAAAATGATATATCAACATAAAAAATTTCATCGTCTATCAAAATTATATTAGTGTCGTATTTAAAGGAAGACACAATGTAAGTTTCACTGTTGAAGCAAGAGTAGGTCGGGATGTCTGCTTGTGCCGCCTACTTCAGCTGATTCAATCATGTTTTTACTGTATCACCTCTAATTAATTATTATAAGTCATTTGCGTATTTGTAATACCCCATACTATTCATAGTTCAATTCAGCTCTTAGTTGCATGCATAGGGGGCTTAAGGCCTGCAAATTTCACTAAGTGTTGGGGACTGAGTCATTTTCAAAACCCCTAAACATTCGATAATTTTATTTTTGGTCTTCCAGACCCCAAGCCTTTGTTTTTTAAGTTAAGTCATGTTCAGGGATATTAGAAGTATGTCTCGGAAAGTTTTGAATTTTTTGGACAAGGTTGGGGCATATTTGGATCATGAAACTAGTGGGTTACCGCGATAAGCCCGCAATGCAGCAATAGTCCTGAACTCATATTTACCGCATCGCAGTGAGGGAATTTAACGATCGCGATTAGACCACGTCACAGTGATATTGTTGCGTCCAAATTTTGATTTAAATGGTTGAGGGGCAGTTGGGTCTTTTCTACTCAACCCAAATTGTCCATAACACAAATTGAGACATTATTTAGGGTATTATTTGCCCTTCATCTCCGAATCCATCTCAATAAAACCCTTCCCTTTTCCCCAAGAACATAAATTCAATTTATTTTTCCCAAGAAATCAAGAATTTAAGTTTCCCAAGTTCAAGAACCTTCAAGTAAGTATCAAGAATAATATTTTTCCTTTCAAGTTAAAAGCTTAAGGTGTGTGAGGTGTTCATCCACGGGTCCCGTTCATCCATGGAGCCCAAAAATGCTCTTTTTAATTAAAGAATAATTTTTTCTATTATTATGGTATATTGCTTAAAATGGATTTAATTCATGTTTTCATGGTGATTTTAATTCAATTCAACACATGTATGATTCCATGCAAGATTTTGAATTTCCTCACGCTATGAATTTGAGTTTCCTATGCTTTATTCAAGTGAATTATATGTTAAATCCGTAACTTTATGAATCCAGTCATGTAATCATGTTGTTTTCCCCTATTTAAAGCATTCTCATGTTTAAATTCATGATCCCCACATAATTGATGGAATGTCTATGCTTATGGGTTTTGAACCATGATCATTTACTATAGTTTTTTAAGCTTGTTATTGCATTAAGTGATCATTCAGTATTGGTGGGTTATGAATACCCAATACCTAAGTGTTTTACACGAATTCAGATCATTTCATTCATGATTGAGTTAAACTATGAATTCTATTATTTAATCAGTTGATGTATTTATGATGAGAATTTTAAGTTATAAAATCATGTTCAGCCAAGCTTAGTTTAGTTCTGTTTTAGTGTCAGTTCAGTTGGAAGTAGGATTTAGCACCGAGCAAACTCAGGGATAATGGCTCACCTGATAGTAGAGGGTGTGACCTTTAGTAACAATTCCCGAGTTACAGAACTACGTAGCTAGTAGGTTAGAGATATCTACCTACCAGTTGAGGGTTGACAAGGTGTTTACCTGCCAGTTGAAGGTGAAACACATCTTATTAGAGCACCTGCCAATTAAGGGTGACTCATTTGTCCTTGGGGACACCAGTTTAGAAGATCCACACAGCCAGTGTTAGTACCCGTAGCACGGTACTGACACCCTTCCAACTGGGGTTATAGGTTGGACCCCAATTAGCTTAGATTGGGGCATGTCAGTTAGATGATACCTCCCACAGTCTCAGTACAGTATTTAATGTATATTCAGTTTTTGCTTGACCAAAGCATACAGATTTATAGTTATTCAGTTATACAAATTTCAATCTATCGATTTACAGATTATTTTAGAAATATATATATGGATGGTCTTGCATTCTCAGATATTACAGTTTTTATGCATTTATACTCAGTTATTTTATATTGTTCAGTTAGTCCTTATCTCATGTGCACAGTACCCTATGGATTTTAGCAGGACCTCATCTCATATACTAGTATATTTAAAGTACTAACCACATACTCTTCTTTGTGCTATAATGTCTTATATCATAGTTTCCCGACCACAGTTAGATAGCCAGCATTACTTAGCAGCCGTAGTGGTGAGTCCTCATCCATCAAGGACATATTATCTCTTATTCAATACTTTAGTATTTTATTATGTTCAGTCATTCGGAGTTATTTGGGGGCTTGTCCCATCAAATCCTCAGTCAGTTAGAGAATTTTCAAACAATTAGACAGTCAGTTAGACACTTATCCAGTTTATCAGTCTTGTTAGTATTATCAATTGTTTTGAGTTGACTGTTATATTTTAGTATTTTAGAAGATGTTTTAGACTTGTGGTTGAACCTTACTTTTAGTACTTAGATTTGCATTACTTCAGTAGTTTATCTTCCGTACATGTGTATGATTATTATTTTATTCAGTGCTCACAATAGGTACCAGCTCATGGGTTAGCTTGTGGTCACTTGTGACCGTAAGCACCATTGTCGTAGATAGAGGGTATCCTTGGGTCATGAAAAAACTTATATCAGAACCTAAGGTCTTACAGTGTCCTATAGTGTTTAAAAGTTGCGTTAAGTAGATTTTTGTGCATGGGTGTGAAGCGCGCCACACTTATGGACAAGAGGCTACGAGATGTTTTAGGAAAATTTTTCTTTCCTTCAGTAGTCATGTCATGTGAATGAGCATGAGCTCTATTTAAACTCTATTTTTGACTCATCCTTTATTCTGTTTATAGACCATGCCTCCCAGAAGGAATAATAGAAGAAGGAATGGGGACCAGCCCACATCTTCGCCTGTTCAGGAAGATCTCCTGAATAAACATGTCTCTCGCACCAAGATTAAAGTTGCTTTTACTACCTTAGCCTATTTAGTAGATGCTCAAAATAACTATCAAATTATTTTCCCAGCCAATCCAGTGGCAAATACAGCTGCAGTTAGAATTCAGGATTTCACGCGAATGAATCCCTATTTGTTTTGGGATCCAAGTCTGAAAAGTATCTGTGAAAGTTTTTTAATATGGTTTAGAAGGTGACAGATATTATGGGCATCACTTTGAGTGAGAGTGTAGAGTTGGCTACATATTAGTTGTAGGATGTAGCTCACACCTAGTTTAAGCAGTGGAAGGAGGACCGTAGTGTTGATGCAGGGCTTGTTGAGTAGGAGAAATTTGCCATGACTTTTCTAGATAAGTTTTTCCCATTAGATTTGAGGGAGGCTAAGATTCAGGAGTTCATTAATTTAAATAAGGGAAACATGAGTGTGAAGGAGTACTCGCTTAAGTTTACTCAGTTGGCGAGGTAGGCTCCTAATGTGGTTGGAGACAATAGGTCTAGAATGAGTAAGTTCGTGTTTGGTGTAGTTGATAGTGTGTTTAAGAGTGTAGGACTTCCATGTTGATTAAGAAGATGGACTTATTTAGACTTATGGTTCATGCTCAGTATATTAAGGAAGAGAAGCTTAAGGAGAAGGAAAAAGAGAATAAGAGGGCCAGAATAGGTAGTTTTAACTTTTCTCAGCTAAGGTCAAAAGGTGGAAAACATTCTCAGTTCCTACAAAAGTTTTCAGTCCCAGCTCTATCTTCAGCCAGTGTGCCAGTGCAAAAGTTCAAGCAAGACAATCTTTATAGGGTGCCAGGTTCTAAGTCCTAGGGTAGCGTTAATAGTAGTCGCATTAATCTGCTTTGGTAGAGATGCAGTAAAAATCATTAGGGTAAGTGTAGAGATGATAGTGATATGTGCTTTGGATGTCGTAAGCCAGGCTACAGGATCTGAGAATGTCTTTTAGTTGCTCAGAGGTGAAAGGATTTGGGACATTAAGGTCAGTCTAATCTTTCATCAGATCCAGCAAGTCACCCGACTTAGTAGGGCACACCTACAGTACAACCAGTGGGCAACGTTAAAACAGTTTGTATGCTCTCCAGACCCGGCATGATCAGGAAAGTTCTCTTGATGTAGTTACAGGTACGTTAAAAGTCTTTCATTTCCATATTTATGTTTTATTAGACCCTAGATCTTCACCCTCTTTTGTAACTCCTTATATAACTGTCAACTTTGGTGTTAGTCCTAAATCTTTAGAAAAAAATTTCTCAGTGTCTACCCCAGTAGGTAAATCTATTATAGCCAGACATGTATACAGAAATTGCCCAGTTATAATATCTCATAAAGTTACCTTAGTTCATCTTGTGGAGTTAGAGATGGCTGATTTTGATGTCATTCTCAGTATGAATTGTCTCCACTCATGCTATGCCCCAGTTGATTACAGAAATAGAGTTATTCAATTTCAAATTCCCAATGAACCAGTTATTGAATAGAGGGGTAGTACCTCTGTGCTTAGGAGTCATATTGTCTCTTACCTTAAGGCAAGAAAAATGATATATAAGGGTGTGTTTACCATCTTATTTGAGTCAAGAACTCTAGTTTTGAGACTCCAAGACTCGAGTCAGTTTTAGTAGTAAGGGAATTTCCAGATGTGTTACCTGAAGACCTTCCCAGAGTTTCTCCTGAAAGGGAAATTGCCTTCAGAATAGATCTTCTTCTAGATACCCAGCCTATCTCTATTTTTCCCTACAGAATGGCTCCAGCTGAGCTTAGGGAATTGAAAGAACAATTGAAGGATATTTTAGATAAGGGATTTATCAGTCCTAGTATTTCCCCATAGGACGCTTCATTCGTGCGTAAGAAAGATGGTTCTATCAGAATGTGCATTGATTATCGTCAGTTGAACAAAGTCACAATCAAGAATAAGTATCCTCTCCCCAGGATTGATGAATTGTTTGACCAAATTCAGGGTGCCAGTTTTTTCTCTAAGATAGACCTCAGATTCGGCTATCGTCAGCTCAGAATCAGAGAATATGACATTTCGAAGACAACTTTTAGAACTCGGTATGGTCACTGCAAATTCCAAGTTATGTATTTTGGAATAACAAATGCCTCTTCAGCTGTCATGGACTTGATGAACAGAGTGTTCAAGCAGTACTTAGACATGTTCATCATAGTTTTCATTGATGATATTCTTGTCTATTTCTGTAGTGAAAAATATTATGTAGACCATCTGAGAATTATATTGCAGACCCTTAGAATTCATCAGTTGTTCACCAAGTTTAGTAAGTGGGAGTTTTGGCTAAGATCAGTAGCTTTTTTTGGCCATATTATCTCTGGTGATGGCATTCGAGTTGACCCTCAAAAGATTAAAGCAGTAAGAAACTAGCCCAGACATATCTTTCCATTAGGTATCGGGAGTTTCTTGGGTTTTGATAACTATTACAAATGGTTTGTTAAAGGGTTCTATTCTATTACATCCCCCATGTCTCGATTGACTTAGAAGAAATTCAAATTTTAGTTGTTAGATTCTTGCGAGAAGATTTTTCAGGAGTTGAAGACTCGACTCACTTCAGCCCCAGTATTGACTTTGCCAGATGGTTCAAATGGGTTTATAGTTTACTGTGTTACTTCTAGAGTTGGTCTTGGTTGTGTATTTATGTAGAAAGGTAAGGTCATAGCCTATGCCTCTATACAGTTTAAGCCCCATGAAAAGAATTATCCTACCCATGATCTTGAGTTGGTAGCCGTTGTTTTTCCTTGAAAATTTAAAGGCATTACCTTTATGGAGTACATGTTGATGTGTTCAGGGATCACAAAAGTTTGTAGTATGTGTTCTCACAGAAATATTTAAATCTTCGTCAGAGAAACTGGCTTGAGTTGTTGAAAGATTATGATATGAGTGTTTTGTATCATCCGAGCAAGGGCAATGTAGTGGCAGATTCCCTAAGTAGATTGTCTATGGGAAGTGTAGCTCATGTTGAGGATAATAAGAAGGAGTTATTCTGGGACTTTCGTCAGCTTGCTAGGTTAAGCGTTCGGTTGGTTGATTCAGCTGAGGTAGTATATGTTCAGAATGGTTCAGAATTATCTTTGGTTGCCGAAGTGAAGGAAAAGCAAGATAAGGATCCCGGTTTGGCTAGATTAAAGGAATCAGTTAGAGATCAGAAAGTAGAGATTTTATCCCAAGGGGGAGATAGTGTGTTGCGTTGGCAGGGTAGGTTATGTATTCTACGTGTTGATGACTTGAGGCAGCAAATTTTGGGAAGAAGTGCATGGTATGCGATAGTTCATTCATCCAGGATCCACCAAGATGTACCGTGACTTAGGGAAATCTATTGGTGGAATGGTATGAAGAAAGATATTGCAGAGTTTGTGGTTAAGTGTTCAAATTATTAGTAGGTTAAAGTTGAGCACCAAAGGCCTAGTGGTGCATTGCAGGAGTTTAGCATCCCCACTCTGAAGTGGGAAGTTGTGAAAATGGATTTTGTGATAGGTTTGCCTTATACGCGTCGTCAACATAATTCAATATGGGTCATTGTAGATGGAATGGAGAAATCAACCCATTTCTTGCCGATTCATACTTCGTGCTCAGCTAAGGATTATGCCAGGATTTATATCAGAGAGTAGGTTAAGTTACATGGAGTTCTGTTGTCTATCCTTTCAGATAGAGATACTCAATTTACCTATCACTTTTGAAAGGCTTTTTAGAAGGATCTTGGTACCCAAGTTCATCTCAGTACAACTTTTTATCCTCAGATAGATGGCCATACTGATAGGACCATTCAGACCTTAGAAGATATGTTGAGAGCATGTGTTATTTATTTTAAAGGTAGATAGTATGAATACTTACCATTAATTGAGTTTACCTACAATAACAACTATTACTCCAGTATTCAGATGGCTCTGTTTAATGCTCTCTATGAGAGAAGATATAGGTCTCCTATTGGTTAGTTTGAAGTAGGTGAGGCTTCTTTGACAAGGATAGATTCAGTGTTTAATGCGATAAAGAAAATTCTATTGATTAGTGAGAGGCTTAAGACAACCCAAAGCCGTCAGAAATCTTATGCAAATGTGAGGAGAAGAGACCTTGAGTTTGATGTTGGTGATTTAGTCTATTTGAAAATCTCGCCCATGAAGGGAATGAAGAGATTTGGTAAGAAGGGAAAACTCGGTCCCCAATATGTTGGTCCTTATTAAATTTGAAACCATTTTGGATCACGAAACCAATGGGTTACCGCGATAAGCCCGCGATGCAGCAATAGTATCAAACTCATATTTACCGTTTCGTGGTGAGGGAATTCAACTACCATGATTAGACCACATTGCGGTGATGTTGTTGCGTCCAATTTTTAATTTAAATAGTTGAGGGGCAGTTGGTTCTTTTCCACTTAACCCAAACCGTCCATAACACGAATTGGGACATTATTTGCGCTTCTTCTCTAAATCCATATCAAGAAAATCCTCCCCTTTTCCCAAGAATACAAATTCAATTCATTTTCCCCAAGAAATCAAGAATTCAAGTTTTCCAAGTTCAAGAACCTTCAAGGAAGTATTAAGAATATCATTTTTCTTTTCAACTTATAAGCTTAAAGTATGTGGGATGTTCATCCATGGGTCCCTTTCACCTATGAAGCCCCAAAATCCTCTTTTCAATTAAATAATGAATTTTTCTATTATTATGGTATTTATAATGCTAAAGATGGGTTTAATTCATGTTTTTATGGTGATTTTAATTCAATTCAGCCCATGCATGATTCCATGCAAAATTTTGAATTTTCTCATGCTATGAATTTGAGTTTCCCATTCTTTATTCAAGTGAATTCCATGTTAAATCCGCAACTTTATAACTTTAGTCATGTAATTATGTTGTTTTCCCCTATTTAAAGCATTCTCATGTTTAAATTCATGATCCCCACATGTTTGATGGAAAGTCTATGCTTATGGATTTTGAACCATGATCCTTTACTATAATTTTTAGCTTGTTATTGCATTAAGTGATCATTCAGTGCTAGTGAGTTATGAATACCCGATACCTAAGTATTTTTACATAAATTCAGATCATTTCAGTCATGATTAGTTAAACCACGAATTTTATTATTTACTCAGTTGATTTAATCATGATGAGCATTTTAAGTTATGAAATCATGTTTAGTCAAGCTTAGTTCTGTTCTGTTTCAGTGTCAGTTTAGTTGGGAGTAAGATTAACACCGAGCGAACTCAGGGATGAGGGATCACCTGACAGTAGAGGGTGTGATCCTTAGTAACAATCCCCGAGTTACAGAATTATGTTGCTAGCATAGATTAGAGATGTCTACCTGCCAATTGAGGGTTGATAAGGTGATTACTTGCCAGTTGAGGGTGACACATATCTTATTAGAGCACCTTCTAGTTGAGGGTGACTCATTAGTACTTGGGGACACCATTTTAGTGGATCCACACAACCAGTGTTAGTACCCATGGCATGGTATTAATACCCTTCCAACTAGGGTTACAAGTTGGACCCTGATTAGCTCAGATTGGGGAATATCGGTTAGATGATACCTCCTATAATCTCAATACAGTATTCAGTGTATATTCAGTCTAGGTTTGATTGACCAAAGCATACAAATTTACAGTTATTCAGATTTTAATCTCTCAATTTACAGATTATTTTAGAAATTTGTATATTCTTGGTCTTGCATTCTCAGATATTACAATTTTCATGTATTTATGCTCAGTTATTTCATGTTATTCAGTTAGTTCTTATCTCATATGCACAGTACCTCATGCATTTCAGAAGGACCCCATCTCATATACTAGTATATTCAAAGTACTGACCGCATACTCTTCTTTGCACTATAATATTTTATATCACAGGTTTGAAGGCTCAGTTTCCCCATCGCAGATAGACAACCAACATTACTCAACAGCCATAGTGGTGTATCCTTATCCATTGAGGACATATTATCTCTCATTCAGTACTTTAATATTTCATTATGTTCAGTCAGTCGGAGTTAGTTGGGGGCTTATCCCATCAATTCCTTAGTCAATTAGAGGCTTCAGACAGTCAGTTAGACACTTATCTAGTTTATCAGTCTTCTCAGTATTATCAGTTGTTTTGAGTTGACGGCTAGATTTCATTATTTCAGCAGATGTTTCAGACTTGTGGTTGAACCACATTTTCAGCGTTTAGATTTGCATTACTTCAGTAGTTTATCTTTCGCACACGTGTATGATTATTATTTTATTCAATGGTCATGGCAGGTACCAGCTCATGGGTTAGCTTATGGTCACTTGTCATCCTAAGCACCATTGTCACGCTAGGGGGTAGCCTCGGGTCGTGACAGTATTAAAAAATTAATAATGTTTAATACAATATAGTAAAATAGGCATTTTGACATGTTTGCTTTAGCTAATTCAACTATAATTTTACTATATCACCTTTAATTAATTTTTATAAGTCACCTAATTATTAAAATTAATACTATTTAATAAAAAAAGTAAAATAGACATAAAATGATAAATTAACTCTTGATATTTTAAACTAACTTGACGTCTTATATGAGGTTCACTTAAATTTTTTTCACAAGTATTTTTTATAATAATTTTGTCAAATCGCTTCTAATTAGTTGTTATAAGTTATTCAAGACATGTCTGCTTTGCTGCTTCAATCCTAATTTTATTGTATCACCCTAATTAATTATTATGATCATCTAAGTATTAAGAAAAATATATTTCATAAAAAAAATAGACACAAAATGATATGTCAACATAAAAAAATTAGTTGACTATCAAAATTATATTAGTGCACATAAATTGGGATTGGACAGGAAAAGACATAAAGTAAAATTTATTTTTGGAGAATGAGATAAAAAATATTGTAAAGCACTATAATTAAGAAATCTATCTATCTATCTATCTATCTATATATATATATATATATATATATAATTATGTAAACAATATTATAAATTACATAATTAACAACTTAAAAAATTAAAAGATATAAATATTTGATTTACTCTCGAAATTATATCAGTGTAACTTAAATTTGAATAGAAGAAAAAGTATTATAAATCACAATGATTAAAAATATAAATTATTTTAACAATTAATTATTTAAATTCTATTTGTGTCACATAAGTTGAGACAAAAAAATAATATATATTGGATCAATACTATAACGGGTCATCGATATCTAGTATATACTAGATGGAAAGCTCCGCGATAGCACAATGTCAACAAATAATGCAAAACTGGGGTTGTGTATTTTATACCCAATTTATGTACTTGATATTTTTTTTAGTTATTTAAAGAAAAATGTATTTTCTTATTTGACAAATATTTTAACACGTTATCAACATTTTACTTATGTTGGGTCTTACTTATTTGATAAAACATTTTTTAAATTAATATGGGATCAAACTATCAGCAAAAAAAATACGTAAAGCACCTTTAAAGCAAAAATATTGAATTTCAAAAATACCTGGGCATAAAGTAGGTATGACGACGAAGAGGTACCTACTTTTAGTCTCTTATCAATATTGAATTTATAATTTTTTTAAGATTTTATAATTAAATATTATAATACATAAATATTACTTAATATAAATATAAAATATATACTCTGTATGAGTTTCTACTGTGGTGCAACACTCAGTCATGCCTAGTATCAAGCTTCATTGCTGATAAATTTTCTTTCCATGCCAGTTGAATGCAAACATTATTGACTCATAAACTCTGATGTTGTGATGCAATGTTGGTCTATAAAATAACATCTTGAAATTGGTGTGTTTGGCATAAATTTGAATCTATGCCCACCACCATGGGTGCATTGATTGTAGGTACACTGAATTTTGAAAGAAAAAGAAACTCTCATGCAACAGTGTGCATTTTATTTTCTTGTTTTAGATTTTTTCTTTTATTTTACATATTGGCAAGATGAATATTGCAAATCATACCAACTTAAGTCATATTGTAACAATCCTCATAATAATTTCAAACTTTTGGTGTATTTTGACCGTTTATCCCTTCTCGTAGTTACATTATATATTTTATGATTTGACGGTGCATATGATATAGTTCTTGAGGTGGTTGGTTGGGTGATATGTGAGTTTTTTATTTTTGAATATTTGGGAGTTGGTATAGTTGACTTTGATCAACATTTAGAGATTTTGAAGTCATATGAGAATCCTGTCAATTTTATTAGCTCTGAAATATCATTTTTGGGTTATAGGACCTTTGGTTTGGTCCTAAGACGTTCAGATAAATTTTGAGTCGTTGGTGAAAAGTTCAAAGTTGATGACATAGAGTTGACTTTGGTCAACATCAATTGATACTGACCTCTGTTTGATGATATGATGATTGCATTGAGTCTGAAATATCGTTTTTAGTCTAGTAGCATATGTGATTTATGTCTATGTGATTTAATTCATGAATTATTAGTTTAAACTTGTTATTGATTCATCTTCTATCTGGTGTAACATGTTTTTTCATCATAATCGTGAAGGTCTATTTTCTCGTTTATCGTAATCATTTGAGGGTACCGCAATCGTGAAGTAGGGGAGGTACCTACACGCAATTGCATGGGTGCTTCCATTATCATGAATGGAATTTCAGCGGGCCTGAGTCCAGGTTGAATTATCCATTGCGATTGTGATGACCAATGTACCTAGACAGAATTAAATATCCTATTTCTAACATAAGCCCCATAACTCAAAATTTGAAGTTTGCGAAACTCATTTTTGTGAAATTCAGAAGGTGATTTTTGAGATTTCTTCCTTGGATATGATTATCATATACTTTTAGATATTCCCTAATGATTTAATTGTGATTTCATATAAAAATCTTGATTTGTCAATTTGAGAATTTAGGGATATTGGGTAAAGTTAAGAGAAGGTATTTGATGGTTTAGAAGTCGATTTTAACTTAGTTTTTGATGAAATTTCATATTTAAACTCCTTAAGTTATGGGTAATGTAATTTTGTATGAAAATTTTAGTTCTCAAAATTGATATCTTCAAGTTGAAATTTAAGAATAACAATATGAGTGTTTACGTTTTCTTATGTAGAATATGTATTTGATCAGATTAGGCTTGTTCGCATGCTCTTCAAAAGAGAAAGGTTTTAGTTTGACTTTGTGGGTCTTCTTTTAAGAAAACTTGAGGTTTATTTGACTCTTTTTCAAAGTTTTTGTGTACTAATTATTTGTATTAGAAGTAATAGGGATGCGGGGATCCTGTATAATTGAGATGATGAGTATTTATGTGGTACCGATATTATGCTAAGGTTAAAATTAGCTAAATAAATCAGTTAGACTATTTTTTCTATTTGATAACATGATTGTTGTGAATTGTTCTTGAGAGTCATTTATTGAGCATGATAGTTAATGATTGTATTCTCATATGAGAACTTGAGTCAGTTTATAGTGATATTTGAGCAAAAACTGAGATTTCGGTTAATTGAGGTATAAAAAAGAAGTTTTATCATTAGGAATGTTGATAGAGATGAACTTAATTAGAAATTGGATTGATTCATTCTACAAAATTATTTCCTTGATATAATATTATATTTGATAATCAAGATTCTTACGATACACCTATACAATTTTCATTACATCTTATTAGGAGGGGACTGGCATGCCTGTCTAGTTCTATATGGATTGGAGGACACACCATCATGTTCTATCAGAGGACACGCCATCCTTGATTATATTTTTAGAACAACAAACATGTTTGTCTAGTATATGGAACCCGTGAGTCACCCATGAGTCCTAGTCTCCTAGCTATCTGTATAGAGGAATAGACGTATATACAATATATGCATTTCATTCATTCACTAATAATCCATTTTACTTGGACTGGTATTTTATATAGAGGACAAGTTACTGAGTTGTTATCCTTATAGTTTAAGGTGTTTAAGTATTATTGAATTGAGTTACATATGTATCAATGTTGTTTATACTATTAGCATAGATGTGCCTTGCTAATTGTAGACTCATGTGAGTTGTTTTGAATAATAGAGATTTAGGGTTTTTTTCACCATCACTATGAATTAGGGTGGATGACAATATTGTTGAGTACCTATGTTTTAGTACTTACACTTGTTTTTTCTGTACTTTGCTGTACAAGTTTTGAGTCTAGAGTTTTAGATTATTGATTTGTTCTCATTTGGAGTTGAATTATTAAATTGAGATAGCTATTTTGCTGATTTACATTTTCCAGATCTCTTCAATGTTTACTTATTCTATTTATTTTATTGATGTTATACCCTTCAGACTTATATCCGATATATTTAGAGACATGTACCAGTGACTTACAATATTGGAGGATTTTGATGTTCTCATACTTCTTTATTGGGTTGTTTTATGTAATTCAGTTGGAGACTTTGTCACGACCCAACTTCATGAGTCACGATGACATCCACTTTACCACACCATCACGTAAGTCGACCATAGGCCAAAACTATATGTAATGGACTAGTTGGTGCAAAATGGCATAAATGCCGAAATTATGAAAGTAAATAGGATTCAAATAATATAACATTTGAATAATAGTGTAACCAATGAGAATTGATGAAAAAGAGTAATAACATCCCACGATCTAAGTAAGGTCGGTACAAGAGCCTCTAACAAAAGAATAAGAGTACTATCAATGTCAAAATACAATAATATCAAAACAAAAAGACAATCCAAAAATAAAACAAGGAGAGAAAGTCAACTTAGGCTTCAAGAGCCCACCCTATCTCCGAACTTTGATCCACACTAAGACGGTGTCAACGACGACAACTAGTAGTCAGATCTACACCAAAAAAGGATACAGAGGTGTAGTATGAATACCTAAGCAATGGGTTCTCAATAGGCATCATTGGTTGACTAAGCTAAATCATAAAATAAATATAATAAAATGCGAGACAATAAGCTAAGTCAATGGGAAAGGACAAACCTGAAATAATGCTCCCAATCCTGAATGTAAACAAACAAAATAATATTATTAAAGAGAACATAGCTATTTCTTGCATTACTTGGCCCCCATAAGCCCAAAAGACCCAAATAAAAGTACATAATCCAATGCTAGCCCCCATAATCTCGATGGATGCAATCAAGAAGAAAAATTAACACAGTAAATATTCCAATCATTGCAATCTTCACATCAACCATAGATCTTTACATACCGTAAACACCAAACTCAAATCGGTTCCATAACTATCATAAATAACCTCTCAAGTTAGACTCAAATCGAAAATAGTGTCTCATCAGCAGGACTTGAACCAAATGTAATACCATTATAGCTTCCGGACTTGAATTGGTTTTAGTACCATAAATTGCCAGACTTGAACCGGTTTTATCATCTCCGAAGCACAAAGCTAGAACAAGCAATAATATGCATAAAGTCTCCTGGGGCTTAATAATGTAATTAAGGTAACACATTAAGGCCTATTGAGTCTACAAGGATCTAATAGTAATCTTGGCCTAAGGTGGATTAGGGGGGGCCTACTTCTAACCCCAAAAGTCTATACTAAGGCAAATTCTACCCCGAACTAGACTAATATATCAAACCCCACTACGAGGTGCTAATCAAGCCTCATTGCATCTAAGATAGTAATTCTACCTAAGTAATGAATAGTTAAGTCAAATACACCTAATTACGATCCATTAATCGCTAAATCCATCCACGTCTTAGGCTGGCCTACGCTAAAGAAGTCAAGACATCACTCAAGCAATGTTCTCTTTAGCGAATGGGCCTTTGCTGAAGCGACCAGGATGGGTCATCCTTGGCGACTAAAGCGACCTCTTGGCATCTTAAGCAACCTCTGCTAAAGAGACCAAAGGTAAACTTTTGGGGATGCATCCTATGATACCCTATAAAATTTGATATTTGGGAATCAATAGCACCGTCAAAATATCTATTTAGGGTCATTTTGATGAAATATGGATATTAGAGGGGTGTGCGCTAACATATAACTCAGGGATGGGATAAACTAATGCCATGATCAATCAGTCCAAAATTCATACCAAAACCATATGCACACAATTATATACATATATATATATATACAACCCCCCCCCCCATATATAATATGATGGAATGTGGAATAAGGTTTAGCATGAGAGTTAGAATATTAACTTGAACTATGTATCTTGACTGTCATAAAAACACCCATGGGCTATAAGGGTCCAGTCCCCTTGCTGGATGGGCCCTAGCGTGTGTTAGCCGCAAGAATTGGAGATATTATAGAAGGATGGGGAATCCACGGCCCTACACCATCCTTGATATATATATATATATATATATATATCCATCATCAAGACCAACCCTATAGCCAACAAACATGAGTCTTCAGTATCAGTCCCTCAGGACCTCCACTTTTACAGCCAGCTATACAACCTTCTTTAATACCAATTAAAATATTTTCACAATCTCATCACTTCATTTTCAATTAGGCCTTGCTCTAGCTTCTTTAGGGTGGTTCTCTTTGGAATGATAAATGACCTACTTAACTCATAAAACCATGATCATCCATTAAGGCATAAACTGTTGGTATCGCCATACCAATACGCTTGTAAGATAATATCATTATGCCATTTCAATTATCATCACTTGGGGGAATCCACAACCCTATAAACTCCAATTATTCATCTACATAGGGGAAACCACGACCCCCTAGATTTAATTATTCATTATCTTGGGGGAATCCACGACCCCCAAGGTTCAATTTAAATCTATTATGTTTCATTAACCTACTATATCATGCAATAGTTCCAAAAGTAGTTTCAATATGAATATACTCATGTTTCAAAGCCAATTTCATAAGGAGGTTTGAGGTTATTACCAATTTCAATTCCACATCAATTTATTCAGGTGAATCTATGACCCCCATTATCATTACCATTACCATTCACTCAATGCGTTCAAAAACTATCAATTCAAAACATGAATGATTCACAAAATCCATGGGAAAAACAATTCTATCATTAACATTCAAAGGCCCCCAACCCAATTTAAAAAACAATCAATTAATCACATGAATAAAAATTCTAAACACGTGCTTTTAACAAAACAAGTTTAGGGGAAGAGATACATTTCTAAAAGTATCACAATTATGGAGAGAAACCAATCTTAGAGCCTTAGATGATCAACCCTTAAAAACCCTAGTTGTTCTTGACTTGGGGAATTTAAGAGAGTAGAGAGTAGTTTATGATTGTTAAAGTGATGAAAATAAACCTCTTTAAGTGTTTTATGGTCAAGGTATTTAATTGGGGAAAGAGGTAAATAACCAAAGTGCCCCTAATTAAAACATAGAAAAACTGTCGCCAGTCGTTATGGGTCACGTCATGACTCGTGACGACTGAGTACGAGTCGTTGGCTATACTTATAGTCTGGGTAGACTCTTAGACACCCTTTACTGGTTTGGTTACGATTCACACCCTACACTTATAAGCTCACCTTAAACTCGTAAGATTCTAGTCGTGAGATCAACAGAAACTTTGGTCACTTATACTGGATTGCCTACGACTTGCACACCACGACTCGTAATGAGTCATTACAACCCGTTAGATACCAATTGTGATCAAGATAGAAACTTAGGAACCTACACTGGTTTGACTACGGATGACACTATGTGACTCGTATAGAGTCTTCACGACCCATTACCAAAGTCGTACCATGGGTAGTGAGCCCAAAAATTTTCAAGGATCAAAACCTTGTGTGTTACATTCTCCCCCATAAGATCATTCATCCCCGAATGATGAGACAAGGCGTCCATTAGCATGATTATAAAATAGAAACGCAACCACCATTCCATTAACAAAGTCAAAAAATAAAGAGGGTAGGAAAATACATACCTTAAACATGATTATCTAGTGTGGCGAACAAGAAAAGATACTTGGACTTCATGTCCTCTTCATCCTCCCAAGTAGCTTTTTCTACCTTGTGGTTCCTCCAAAAAATCTTCACCGAAGCCATATCCTTAGTCCTCAAAATCTTAAAGGCCATAACCTTTTATAATCCCACATCAACCTTAATTTGCATTAATATAGGATCCAAAACTTGATTTTCGTTCACCTCAGAACCAATAGATGACTTCACTACCTCTTGAAAAACTATACCTCCTTGAAAAACTATACCTCCATACTCATAATCCAAAAGATGAACTTCAATATTATCCAATCGGTGAATGTAATTCACCAATCCTCGTTTCTCTTCATCCACATGAGATAAGCTACCCATAGATAACCTACTAAGAGAATCAACAACCATATTAGCCTTACCTAGATGGTAGTGGAGACTTATGTCATAGTCCTTGAGCAACTTAAGCCATCTTTTTTTCATAGGATTTAACTCCTTCTGGGTGAACATATACTGTAAACTCTTATAGTCTGAATAGATATCTACATGCACTCCATACAAGTAGTGACGCCAAATATTCAATGCAAATACCAAAGCTGCCAACTCTAGATCATGAGTTGGATAATTCCTTTCATGAACCTTGGCTGCATAGAAGCATATGCTACAACCCTACCATGCTGCATCAAATCACAACCTAGTCCCACATGAGATGCATCATAGTAAATAACAAAACCATCAGTACCCTCGGTCAGGGTCAAAATCAGAGCAGAAGTCAACTTATCTTTCAGATTCTTGAAGATACCCTCACAAGCATCAAACAACAAAAAATTCACATTTTTATAAGTCAACTTTGTCAATAGAGCATCAATCGGAGAGAAGCTCTCTACAAACCTCCTATAATACCAGGCTAAACCCAAGAAGCTCTAAATGTTGGTTGGAGTCGAGGGTCTAGGCCACTTCTTAAACGCCTCAACTTTCTGTGGATCTACCATGATCCCCTCACCGGAAACAACATGACCTAAAAAGATAACAATATTCAACCAAAACTCACACTTTGAAAACTTGGCATATAATCATTGGTTCTTTAGAGTATGAAACACAACTCGGAGGTGATTGGCATGATCTTCCTCACTCTTAAAATTTACCAAGATATCATCAATAAATACTTTCATGAACAAATCCAAAAACTATCTGAATACTCCATTTATGAGATCCATAAATATAGTTGGAGCATTAGTTAATCCAAATGACATAACCAGAAAATCATAAAAACCATATGGGGTACGAAAAATAGTCTTAGGGATAGCCATCACCCTAATATTCAACTGATGATAACCTGAATGAAGATCAATCTTAGAGAAATATCTAGCACCCTAAAGCTGGTTAAAAATATTATCAATCCTAGGAAGAGGATACTTATTCTTCATCGTCACCTTATTCAACTACCGAGAGTGTATGGACATGTGAAAAAAACCCATCCTTCTTATGCATGAAAGCATAGGATCACCCCATATTAAGACACTAGGATGGATGAAACCCTTATCAAGAAAATCCTTTAACTGCCTCTTAAGTTCTGAAACTCAGCTAGAGCCATTTTATATGAAGGAATAGAGATAGGATGGGTATTTGGTAAAAGATCAATCCCAAACTCTATTTCCCTATTGGGAGGAATATCAGGAAGATCATTGAGAAATACTTCAGGATATTCGATAACCGCCAAGACAGATTGCAAGGAGAACTTTCAGAACCAAAATTCTTAACCCAAACTAGTTGGTAAAGATACCCCTTGGAAATCAATTTTTGGGCTCTAAGATAAGATATAAACCTCCACTTAGGTACTAAGGAACTTCCCTCCCATTTTATTACCAGTTTATTAGGGAATTGGAAACTGACCTTACAGGTGTGATGATAATAGGCAAAATTACACGCCTATAGTGCTATATTTTACCCATATTTTAGCTAAGTTTTGAGTACAAAATACATAATTCATGCACTTTTAGTCCTTTTTCCTGTAAGTGAGCTAACAAACGTGATTAGCAAGTTTTCAGGTATAAATGATGCAGAATTCAGCATTGTATGGATAACTTGATGCCAAAGAAAGCTTCACGAAAGAAGAAAAAGAAAGCTTGGATGCCAAGGACCAAAAGTGACGCATGGAAAACCTATCCCGGGCAAAAACAACATTTCTGAAGACTTTGGGGACTAGCAGTAACCTTGTAGGATTAGGATAATGATACATTAACCTAGTAGGATTGGGTTAAGTAATGCAGTAGCTTAGTAGGAATAGGATATGGGTGTTATAAATACCCTATTTTGCTAGAGATTTTATTACATTCCTCACCATTCCCCCATTCCATCAATTCCCATCTATCCACCATCCATCCATCCATCAAAACAATTCTCTTTATTAATTCATTGTTGAAATTATTTTTCATTTATTCGACTTTTAATTTTACAACAAGAGAATCACTATTTTGCAAGGAATTCACGCCTAACACCACACCATACTACACGTGAGATCTTTTATTGTGGTATAATGATAATGTCTATTGTGATTTCCATCGCACTCATGAATAGCTAAGCTTCTCTGTTGGGGTTATGGAAGCCTTATGAGATACTATCTAAGGCTACGAGTTTGTGAATTCGTGACACGTGTGTTGCTTATATCATTATTCTCTTCATCTTAATGCAAATTCTTGTGGCTGCAGATGCATAGAATAACGCCAGTATAGCATTAACTTGTTCGAAAGAAAAGTTATATGTCTGGAAAAGAGATAATGTCAAGGTAATAGGGTCCCATCCCCTATTAAAAAGTTAGTGCCGTAACTGGATTAACCTCTTGGAGAATTTGTACCATTAGATACGCTTTAAGCTCGAAAGAGTTAAAGTGAAATAGTCCTTGCTTAGGTCGAAAGACGCTTGGATTTACCATCGAATACAATTCTCTATAAGCACATGCATGTCTGAATTCCGCATAACTCATAGCCAATAGAGACGTACAACTCATAAGGTGGACATACCCCCAACATCTCAATTCTCATTGTTTTACATCTTACCAAACATTCTTTCTTTTTACTTTGCTATTTTCCGTTTTTACCTTATTACTTTGGTTACATTACTTGCACGACAAATCTCCTCCCTTTTTACGAGACTTGCACCAAAAGTCTAGTAATCTTTGCTTACTTGTTGACCAAGCTATTCCCTGTGGGATCGATACCCAACCCAGTTGGGTTCTATATTTGACTACAACCGCTTTACACTCCTACGAGAGCTGTAGATTGAGCGTTATCAAAAATTGGCGCCGTTGCCGGGGAATACAAGTGTCAATTAAGTTTGTGATAATTACTAGACCCTTTGGTCAAAGATTCTTGTACTTTTACTTTTAGTTTTTGTTTTTGTTCTCTGCAAGTTTTTATCCAGTGCATGCCCCATACTCGAAGTTCTGGTCAACCGTTATTACCTATCAATCCTAAACCACAACGTATTGGCAGAATGGAGGCACAACACGAAATTGAAAGGATGGCTGCTCAACAGGAACAGGCGAGACTAGCTGCTCTTGCCGCCGCTCAAGTGCATCAATAAAATATTGATAACCCTAGACGAGCAATAAATCCTGACGACGAGGACCTAGGTGATGACGAGTTACTAAACCCTAGGCATGCTACTGAGATCGCAACACCTGCCAACAGAAGAGATCGTCAAGCTAGGTTTAGACTTGAGCGCCGAGCTATGCAACCAGCTTTTGACGATGATGATGATGATCTTGATGGAGCCGGAGCCACAGGAGCCATTATTCCTCCACCATTAGCGCCCGGAGCCAAGTTCAACATCACAAGCACCATGATTCAGTTATTGCAACTCAAGGGATTATTTAGTGGACTAGCAGGCGATGATCCGAATATGCATCTCATCAACTTTATTTCTACATGCAAGTCGTTTGACAATCCTGGCGTTGGTCAGAATGCAATTCGATTATGCCTATTTCCATTGTCTTTGTCTGGGGAGGCAACTCTATGGTTGAATAGGATGACTCCTGATTCTATTACAAATTGGAGGCAATTGAGAGGCGCTTTCCTAGAAAGATTCTTTCCGCCATCCAAAAGAGCATAATTGAGAGATGAAATCAGCAACTTTCGGCAGCTTCCAACTGAAGCCCTTCATGAAACATGGGAGAGGTTCAATACAAGGCTAACGAGATGCCCAAACCATCACATGACTAATGTCCACCTAATGGAGATATTATATAGAGCATTGAATTTAATAACTAAACCAGTGGTGGATAATGCGACTGGAGGATCTTTTATGGACCTCACCTTTGGGCAGGCAAGCAATATGCTAGATCGGATGACGAAGCAAAGTAGAGCTTGGCATACCAGGGATTCTGAGGTAGCAAGCCCCACTTTATCTATTGGCATGACTGCTGAACAAAGGAGAAGACAAGAAGAACGTGATCAAGATATGACGCACATGAAAACACAAGTGGATCTTTTTACAAAGCATCTATTATCAGGGAAGACCGAAAAAGTCAAAGTTGTTGCGTCAAAAGGAAGAGATGAATCTGATTCGGAAGAAGAGGCCAACTACTTAAACAATCAGGGGGGTTTCCGAGGAATGCCCAAGGAAACTAAGGTCGGAACTATTATGATAAATTTGGAAACAAGGACCAAGGTAGTTGGAAGAACAACAATGACAAGAGTGGTATATACGTTCCCCCAGGAAGACGTGACACTACCACATCTGGTTCCGGAAGCATGGAAGACATGATGGCTAAACTATTGAAAGGAGTGGAAGGAACCAGCGTAGGAGTAACAAAGGTAATAAATGACTTGTCCTCAATGAACCAATTGGTTGACTCACACTCCACTTCTATAAAGCAAAGAGAGCAGCAATTGAGCCAACTTTCAGTAGCACTGAATCAAAGAAAGGCCGGCACTTTACCTAGCGACACTGTGCAAAACCCAAGGAATGATGGGTCATGCATGGCCATCACTACCCGAAGTGGTAAGGTACTGGAAACTTCATCAAAAGGCAAGCAAGTGTTTGACAAAGTAACGGACGTTGATGATAAGGCAAAAGGAGAAGATTTCGCAGAAGCTACCCATGACGTCCATGACGTCACACCGAGTATGTTGCAGCCTGAAAAGGCTGAAAAACGGAAGCAAGAGGAGAAGAAAGCCATGGAGAAAACAATTCCTTATCCACCACCACCTTTTCCTCAAAGATTGAAGAAGATTGCGGATGATACAAAGTTCAGCAAATTCATGGATATGTTAAAGCAGCTGACCATTAATGTGCCGTTGGTAGAGGCACTAGAACAAATTCTTGGGTATGCGAAATTTATGAAGGATCTTTTGACAAAGAAGCGAGCAGCAAGCTATGAGTTGAAGGATACTGTTCATCACTGCAGCGCAATCGCTACCCGATCACTAGTTCAGAAGAAGGCTGACCCCGGTGCTTTCACTATTCCTTGCACCGTTGGATCTATGAATTTTGCTAAGGCATTGTGCGATTTGGGAGCAAGCATCAATTTGATGCCACTATCCGTCTATAGTAAGTTGGGGTTAGGCGATCCGAAACCAACCAATATGAGGCTCGTGATGGCTGATAGGTTGGTAAAACGACCTGTGGGTATCTTGAATGATGTGTTGGTAAAGGTTTCTTCATTCATCTTTCATGCAGACTTTGTTATTCTGGATTGTGAGGTGGATTCTGAAGTTCCCATAATCTTGGGACGTCCTTTCCTTGCAACAGGAAGTGTACTTATTGACATGAGATCTAATGAGCTTTTATTTCGGTTGAATGATGAAGTGGTCTGTTTTGATATATGCAAAGCAATGAAGCAAACCAGCGATATGGATGTGTTCTCCGTAGCTTATGAAGATAAGAAAGCATTATCTGTAGAAAAGCCACTTATTGTTGATTCACTGTCTGCTGCATGCTGAATGTTGAGCATGAGGATGATGAAGATTATGAAGAAACTATGTGTGCTCTAATAGGAATAGGGTCCTATTCTCATACTCCTAAGCAGCCGAACCTTGATCTTAAGAATCAACCATCACAAATAGCGAAGACTTTCATTGTAGAGCCACCAATGCTAGAATCGAAAGAGCTCCCCAATTACCTAAGGTATACGTTCTTGGGATATGGAAATACACTCCCGGAGAGTGTTGCGGATGATTTAAGTGAACAACATGTAGAGGCTCTCATCTCTTCTCTGATGAGGTACAAGAGAGCTATGGGTAGGAAGATTGATGATATAATTGGTATCCCTCCTGGGATATGTATGCACAAGAGTCATCGCGAAGAAGATTGCATGCCTACAAGTAAGCCTCATTGTCGTCTGAATCCATTCAGAAAATGATGCCCTATCTATCTCGATGAAGACTAAGTAATTGAGATATCTATGTCGTGCCGCGACAATAAATCAAGCGCTTGGTGGGAGGCAACCCATCATTTTTAAATGTTCTTGTTGTTTTTATTTTCTTAGGATCTTGTCAAACCACGACCAAAACTAAGGCGCTTGATGGGAGGCAACCCATCGTTCTAATCGTTTTTGTTGTTTTTGAGTGAATGTAGGTACAAGAGGTATAAAACGAGGAGGTCGGTTTCACATTTTAATTTGTACATATTGCATGTTAAAGGTGGTAAGTTAGGAATGAAGAAGCAAAAGGCTATGGATTGGGCATTGCTCATGAAAATATAGGCATCGAAAAAGGCTAGGCATAGGTAAAACTAGGCCACGAACAAGGCAAGGTCTATACTATGGCCTAAGGTCTCGGAATCTAGTGTGCCATAGCATAGGCGCCGCCCATGCCCAAGTATGCCATAGCATAGGCGCCGCCTATGCTAATGCCTTTTGTCTCTGAATCTCATATGCCATGCTAAAGGTGCCGCCTATGGTCACCAAATGCTTTGCAAAAGGAGCCGCCTATGCTCACACAATGCCATAGCATAGGCGCCGCCTATGCAAAAGCCTTCTGCTCAACTAGGCATGGCCTATGCTCTGGCATTCTGCTCAACTAGGCAAAGCCTTAGGCACCGCCTATGGTCACTTTTGGTCTCCAAATCCGATTTTAAATGGGTCAAAACCCGACCCAAGCTTGTTCTATAAGTAAGAGACTTAGTCTTAGACCAAAAACACATTGCAAATCTAGCATAAGCGCCGCCTACCTCTCCAAATCCTCTCAAAAAAATTTTCCTTTTGCTTTTTTACTTTGCAAGAACATCATCCAAGGTCATCAACCAAGTAAGTACTTATTTGTTCTTCATTTATATTCCGTAAGTACTACACTACTACGCCTATTATGAATTGTTAAATCTTGAAGTAGTATTGGTGATTTGAATGTGATTGAATTGTTGTGATACAACTAAGTGAGTAAATGAATATGTAAGGATGATCTTAACTTGTTTCCAACTTGTATTTGATTATGATGCACTGTCATACTTTTGTGGAATTGACATGGTCACGAAAATTGCATACTCTTGTCAATAGAAAGCTTACATGTTGGAATGACTTGTTCATCGAGATGAGAATTAAGGTTGACTACCAACATATGAGGTTGCGATTATTTCTAGATGCTATACCTTGATTCAATCTCTATGTAGTAGTCTTGATATATCAAACATGAAAGTATTGCCAAGATTACAAGAAGTATGACTGCACTGATTATACTGTTGGAACATATCACCTAAATGTATGTCGATGAAGTCTGAGTAATCGATATCATTCACTTAATTAGTTTGTGTCAACAAATTAAGTGTGGGGTGGTGCCACTATTGTCTGTTTGTTGATTGAATCTTCTAAGATGAATCTAACATGACTCTATTGAGATCTCAGGTACAATGGCACCAAAAGACAAGAAAAGCAACCACTTCACAAAGAGGCCAGAAAAGAGGAAGAAAAGAGCAAGATGAATCCTCCGTGCTGCAAATACCTCGACGCACTCTTGGAAACAAGCGGGGTACTTATGAGGAACTTCTGAGGATGACGACTCTGATGATGATTCCGATGAAGGGGGTATGACCCCAGACATAGAGGATGAGTCCGACTAACCAGGTTCTTCGTATTTATTTTCCACTGAGGGCAGTGTCCCGTCTAAGTGTGGGGTGGTATTTGCATGCTATACTCCTTTATCCGCATTTGCATTTATTTATGTTTGTTTGTTTTAGTTTTTTTCGTTTTTCATTTTTTTAGTAGTTAATTTTTTTTTACTTAGCTTCGCATGAAATTATTCTAATAGGCAGCATGAGATTATAACAAGAGTTTGTGCTAAAATCATGACTATTGAGACGTTTAGGCTCTAATTGTGACTCGCTATGTGATATTGTGTGGTTCAATTACTTCATCTGTTGGGGAAAGAGTCTATACTACTCCCAATAAAGTCGACCATGTGCCTTGTGTGTGTGAGATAATAGTATATTCTGTGCTTGTGGCTGATGCTAGAACTTGCCTGGTATGTATGTAAAGCGAAAATAAAGAGTGCAAGTTTAGGAGATGATTTAGGCATTTCTTTGGCAACCTGTGATTATTTACCTTCATTGTATCTACCCATGGACATCATCCTAGACAACCCCCTTTGAGCCTTTAGCCTATTTTCTTTGACAGCCTCATATGTAAGCCTAATCCATTTTTTCAAGACAATAATTTGATCCAAATTCCTAAGTGCTTTAAAGTGTAAAGTCATGTGACAAAATAAGAGGAAATTGGGTGAGTATGATGCTTTAGAATGTAATGGTGCTTGAATTTTTATTGAATTGCTATCATAAGAGGTATGTTATGAAAAGAAAAAGGAAAAGAAAACTAAAAAGTTAGTTATGTTCATAAATTGAAAAACAAAAGAGGTGACAAAGGGGAGGTAGATTAAAAGAAAGAAGAAAGGTTGTTTGAAAAGAAAGTATTAATGGCATAATAGCGCTTAGGAACATAGTCACTATTTCTGGCCAAAATAGTCCTACCCGTCCCTTAGCCTACATTACAACCATCAAAAAAACCTATTTGATCCTAAGATTGGCATTCTGATATTTAGTGGAGCATTACACTAAGGGCAAGCCTATGGTCATCAGTTGCAACATATGAATTCTTTGTGAGAGTGAGAGCAAGGATAATCCTTTACCCATGTTTGAAATATATACAATACTTGTGAGTGATTATGGGTAATATATGGTGAGACACACATAGTTGATGAGTTTTGGATAGTTGTGTATGATTCTTTGTGCCTTGACTTTTGAATATGAGTTGACCACCATCACAAGTCTATGTTAGAGGCTAAATTGTTTCTACTAATGATCAGAAAACTACTCTTTGTTAATGATTGACATGCTTGTCTTGATGAATATTTTGTGTTGTTACTGTGAAATCCCAAGTAGATGTTTAGATGGACATGATAGTTTGTTCGAGGATGAACAAAGCTTTAAGTGTGGGGTGTTGATGATAGGCGAAATTACACGCCTATACTGCTATATTTTACCCATATTTTAGCTAAGTTTTGAGGACAAAATACATAATTCATGCACTTTTAGTCCTTTTTCCTGTAAGTGAGCTAACAAACGTGATTAGCAAGTTTTCAGGTATAAATGATGCAGAATTCAGCATTTTATGGATAACTTGACGCCAAAGAAAGCTTCACGAAAGAAGGAAGGGAAAGCTTGGATGCCAAGGACCAAAAGTGACGCATGGAAAACCTGTCCCGGGCAAAAACAACATTTCTGAAGACTTTGGGGACTGGCAGTAACTTAGTAGGATTAGGATAATGATACATTAACCTAGTAGGATTGGGTTAAGCAATGCAGTAGCTTAGTAGGAATAGGATATGGGTGTTATAAATACCCTATTTTGCTAGAGATTTTATTACATTCCTCACCATTCCCCCATTCCATCAATTCCCATCTATCCACCATCCATCCATCCATCAAAACAATTCTCTTTATTAATTCATTGTTGACATTATTTTTCATCTATTAGACTTTTAATTTTACAACAAGAGAATCGCTATTTTGCAAGGAATTCACGCCTAACACCACACCATACTACACGTGAGATCTTTTATTGTGGTATAATGATAATGTCTGTTGTGATTTCCATCGCACTTATGAATAGCTAAGCTTCTCTGTTGGGGTTATGGAAGCCTTATGAGATACTATCTAAGGCTACGAGTTTGTGAATTCGTGACACGTGTGTTGCTTATATCATTATTCTCTTCATCTTAATGCAAATTCTTGTGGCTGCAGACGCATAGAATAACGCCAGTATAGCATTAACTTGTTCGAAAGAAAAGTTATATGTCTGGAAAAGAGATAATGTCAAGGTAATAGGGTCCCATCCCCTATTAAATAGTTTGTGCCGTAACTGGATTAACCTCTTGGAGAATTTGTACCATTAGATACGCTTTAAGCTCGAAAGAGTTAAAGTGAAATAGTCCTTGTTTAGGTCGAAAGACGCTTGGATTTACCATCGACTACAATTCTCTATAAGCACATGCATGTCTGAATTCCGCATAACTCATAGCCAATAGAGACGTACAACTCATAAGGTGGACATACCCCCAACATCTCAATTCTCATTGTTTTACATCTTACCAAACATTCTTTCTTTTTACTTTGCTATTTTCCGTTTTTACCTTATTACTTTGGTTACATTACTTGCACGAAAAAACTCCCCCCTTTTTACGAGACTTGCACCAAAAGTCTAGTAATCTTTGCTTACTTGTTGACCAAGCTATTCCCTGTGGGATCGATACCCAACCCAGTTGGGTTCTATATTTGACTACGACCGCTTTACACTCCTACGAGAGCTGTAGATTGAGCATTATCATGTGACAATCTAGATAAGCGTAGCATGAATGGAACCAATCCATCCCTAAGATCACGTCAAAGTCTAACATTTCCAACTCTATTAGCTCCACCAAAGTCTTTCTACCATAGATAGACACCGCACAACCCCTATAGACCTTTCTAGACATAACAAAATTACCCACCGGGGTAGACATAGAGAAAGGCTACGAAATGCTCTCAGGACCAAAACCAAAATGAATAGCTAACTAAGGGGTCACATAAGAAAGGGTAGAACCCAGATGAAGCAGATAATATACATCACGAGAGAAAAGTTTCAACATAACAGTACAGACATCAGGAGATGCCTCAGATTCTTGACGGGTGGCAGGAGCATAAAGATGGTTTCAACCAGTGCCAGTACTAGTAGTAGTACCCTTTGGAGTAGGAGTTGATAAGTAGCAAACAAAACTATTTTATCTCCAGAAGCAACCTTCGCTATACAGTGTAACTATAAATGCCCTAGCAGACCACGATTATAACACTTATTCCTCTTTTTATCAGACTGACCACGATGAAGCTATCCACAAAAATGACAAAGAGGATAAAAAGGGGCTAACTGAGCTCCACTAGCCTGAACAGGGCACCTTATATCCGCTGTTAGTCTGAAAGTGGCTTAGGATATAGAGCACTAGTCGTAGAATATGAACCCGAGTTTCCCCAAGTCCGCTTCTTGACCCACTTCCTACTATCTCTACTACTGTTTTGCTGGCCTCCACCCTGCTCTGAATAATTGAACTTCTTATTCTGCCTCTTTCCCATTTCTTCTTGTTTCTTCTTTTCATCTTCCACCTGCTGAATATACACCACAAGCCTAGAGATATTCATTAGATTATTCAACATTGCAGCCTTACACTCTAATTCTAATTCCCAAGACAAACCCGAAGAAAAGTTCCTCATTCTCACCCTCATACTAGACATAATCTTTGGGGCATAACGAGATAAGTGGTGGAATTTTAAAGCATGCTCCTTCACAGTCATACTTTCCTGCTTCAAATTTACAAACTCCTCAACTTTAGCCTTCTCAAATACTGAGGAAAGAAATGATCAAGAAAAGCACCATAAAACTATTCCCACATAGTCGGCTTAGCATCATCACCCCTCGCCTGCTCCCACTCCTCATACTACTGATATTCTATATCCTTTAACTGATATGTGACAAATTCCATACCCTCCACATTAGTAGCATACATCACTTTAAAATATTTTATCTATTTCATCAACAAACCCTTGAGAATACACCTCAACCTTGGATCTTGTAAAGGTCGGACGGCTCAACCTCATAAATTGGCCGACTTGAGTGGACTCAAAAGATGGATAGTCAAAAATAACATGGTCAGGATGACAAGATTGAGAAGTCACAAACTAAGTCAATAGATAAATAGATTGACAAAGCTCGGTATTTGAAATTTCTACTTGGGGCGGTGGGGCAGGAATATCATTAATTTGAGAAGCCCAAGGAGGACTGCTAGGGACTGGTAGAATTCCATAAGGGGCAATATAGTTAGGATCAGGGACCCTTGATCGGGTTTGTACTCCATAAGTAAAATGAGTTCCACCCACATTGTCCTCAGGTGGGACTGAGAAGTTTCCATGAGCATCAGATCTTTGGAGAGACATGATTTAAAATTTGAACAAACAGAATTAGAGGAGATTTCAATGCCCTAGACTCTATAGCCCAAAAATAGAACATAAGAAAGGGAAATATTCCTAAATGCCTTGTAGCCTCTTTCTTATAAGTCTGGCATGCTACATACCCATAAAAGAGACTCTACTTGACACGTGTTTGTGGACACCCAATGACCATGAACCTAGGCTCTGATACCAAGACTGTTACGACTCGAACCAGGCCTAGTCATGATAGGTATCTCAAGTTCGTCAAGGATCAGAGACCACCATCAATAACCTAGCCAAGAAAAATACAATACAACTAGTAGTAGATGAGCTTCGAACATATATCAAGATAGAGATAAGTTCCAAACATATAAAAAGATAGATATATCAATTGAAAAGGATCTAAAAATCCATAATACCAAATCTACCTACATCCTTTCCACAAAAGCCTCAAATAAACCAAACGTCAACCAAAGTCGGGACATGCCCCTGACCATAACCAAAAACTCATCAAAATAGTCTAGGACGTTAGTAATGATATGACCATAAAATGAGTTCCTTTTGATCAATGGAAGCTCACAACTTCAAAGCTAACTCCTGGATAATCCAGACATCTGCGCAAGGAAATAAAAGTTTCTTTGAACTCTACATTGCATGGGGATACAATTTTCGGGAATGGTTAACAGGGTGAGTGCTAGCATGTAACTCAGGGAAGCGATAAAATAATGCCATCACCAATTAATCCAAAAATTAATTTAAAACCATATGAACACAATCATATACATACATACATATAATATATATATATATATATAACATACCAAGATAGGGAACAAGGTTTAGAATGAGAGTTAAAACATTAACCTGGACTGTGTAGCTTGACCATCCTAATAACACCCATGGGCTATATGGGTCCAGCCACGCTGCTGGATGAGCCCAGTACATGTTAGTCGTATGAACTAGAGATATCATAGAAGGACGGGGAATCCACAACCCAACTCCATCCATGATACATATATCTATAGTGTGTGATAAACGTACGATTATCAAGACTATCCCTCACACTGAAAAATGTGAGTTTCTAATATCAGTCCCTTAGGACCTCTACTTTTACTACTAGCTACACTACCCACTTTAAGCCTAATTAAAATATTTACCCATTTCCACTCATTGAACCATGATCATTCATTAAGGCATAAACTATTGGTATCATAATACCAATACGCTTGGAAGCAAATATCATTATGCTATTTCAATTATCATCACTTGGGGGAATCCATAACCCTACAAACTCCAATCATTCATCCACATGGGGGAATCCACGAACCCCTAGGTTCAATTATTCATTATCTTGGGGGAATAAACGACCCCCAAGGTTTAATTTAAAATCATTATGTTTCATTAACCTTCTATATCATACAATAGTTCCAAGAGTAGTTTCAATATGAATATATTCATGTTACAAAGCCAATTTCATAATGTGGGTTGAGGTTATTACCAATTTCAATTCCAAATCCATTTATTCAGATGAATCTATAACCCCCATTCCCATGCACCCAAAGAGTTTAAAAACTATCAATTCAAAACATGAATGATTCACAAAAGTCATGGGAAAAGCAATTCCATCATTAACATTCAAAGGCCCCCAACCCAATCTCCAAAAGCATCAATTAATCACATGAATAATAATTTTAAATACATGATTTTAATAAAACAAGTTTTGGGAAAGGGATACTTACCTGAAAGAATAACAATTATGGAGAGAAACAAATCTTATAGACCTAGATGATCAACCTTGAGAAACCCTAGTGGTTCTTGACTTGGGGAATTTGAGAGAATAGAGAGTAGTTTATGATTGTTAAGGTGATGAAAATAACCCTCTTTAGGTGTTTTATTGTCATGGGTTTTAATTGGAGAAAGAGGAAAATGACCAAAGTGTCCTCAATTTACATAGAAAAACTGTCGCCAGTTGTTACGGGTCATGTTAAAACTCATGATGACTGGGTAAGAGTCATTGCTTCAACTCATAGTCTGACAGACTCTTAGACCTCCTTCACTGGTTTGGTTATGAGTCACACCCTATAAGCCGTGACCTTACCTTATGAATTAAAACGGTCCAGTCATGAAATTAGCAGAAACTTTGGGCACTTTTATTGGATTGCCTACGACTTACCAACAATGACTCATAATGAGTCATTACAACTCGTTAGGTACTAATTGTGATCAGGATAGAAATATAGGGAACCTACACTCGTTTTGATACGGATGATACTATGCAACTTATTACTAAAGTTGAATCCTTGGCAGTGAGCCCAAAACCCAGAAATGTTTAGGGATCAAAGCCTGGGGTGTTACATCTATTCATCTCACGTTCTACTCTACCATTCATCCTTCCGAGTTCACAATAGAGTTATAGCATGTATTATAAGGATCATGACTCTTAAAATAGTAATAAAAAGGCTAAATAAACAACAAATGATTATAAACAACCATAACCAAATCAATTCAAAACAATAATACTTATGTTCTTAGCCTAGACCCTAAAAAAGAGTGTTTAGCCATTCATAGATGTACAAGAATCACAAATTTATAATCCAAGTTAAAATACATAAACAACTAAAGTAAGTAGATAAAAACCCTAATTTAAGTGTTCTCCAGCCTCCCTTCAAGTCCCAAGCTTGTCCATGGTCTCTAACATAATGATTAAGTGTCTTATTTATAATAGAAACACATATGCCAATTTTAACTTAAGGGCATGCCACGCTAATTTCGCGCCATGTAGGTAGTGTGGAACACTAAAAACATAGAGTCACACTGGAATTTTCCATCAAAAAAGTTTCCAAGGGTGTGTCATGGTCATATTGCACACCTAAGCAGTGTGGCATGCCAATGACATCAAAACTCCAACATTGATCAAGCTTTGTCCATTGCTTTTGTCCTTTAAGTCCAAGCTTTGTGGTGCTATTTTCAAATGATTTCAAGCTTATTGAGCATTCCTTAATCATAATCAACTTACCAATATTTCTACATTACATAACCCATTCGAGGGTTTTATCATAATGAGAATCCCAAGTCCAACCAGGACCGGGGACCACACCCAATACCCAACTCAACTGTCTAGCGCATACCCTGATTTGAATGAATTCTGAACATATAGCAAGATAGTGTATAACTATCCAACTCCAAACTCTAGGATAGGTCTATAACCGTGACTGAACCAAATGAGTCCAACCATCCCAAGCCAATCGATAATCATAATCAAACCGTATTCTAAAACCAAAATAATAACCAAACCAAGTTCCATTACACAACATAAAAAGATGGAACAGTGAGAAACTTAGTCCAACGATATCAGCCCAAATACCAATGCCAATACTAAGACTGATACCAATATCGATCCCCCCCATGGCAACCCATAATAGTTTCACAAAAGCCTCTAACCAAAAGAAAACCAATATTCGATTGGGACATGCCCCCAACCATAGTCAAAACCAATATCCATAAATAAACCAAAGTGTATGAAAATGTCCATAACATGAAATGGAGCCTTCCAAAATGATGGAATCTCACCACTTTAATCTAAAAGTTGATCCCAAAATTCGATCACTATGTAGGAGGAGTAGAATGACTGGTTCTTGTATTTTGTGGGAATACAGCTGCCAAAGATGGATTAGTGGGTGAACGCTAGCATGAACTTAGTATAAGAATAAAATAAATCCAACCAATAAAACCAAGTGAACCAACCATAAGCATACAAACCATATATATAACACTATGTCGGGAAAGGGAATCGAGTTTAGCATGCATTTATAACAATTAACTTGGTTATGTGTATATTAATCGTCCTTTACCACCCACGGGCTATATAGGTCCAGTATAACCCCTGAATGGGCCCCGATACGTGTAGCTGCATGAACCGGAGATACGATAAGAGTAGGGGATTCCCAAGTACCCTTACCCTCCATGATACATTATATAGTGTACTTAGAGGATTCCCATGTACCTCATAGTATTATATATGGTCTCCATGACCAAACCATCATGTCAACAAACATGAATTTCTAGTGTTCGTTCATTGAACTCCCACCTTTACGGTTAACTATCATAATCCGCCATTATTGCCCAATTAAAACTATTTCCAACCAACCAATACATTATTCAATTATTATTAACCAAGGCTATTAATAGTGGTATCATCATACCGACTACAACTTGCAAGTATTGTCCTTAGCCAAAACTTAAGAGGTTAAGGGATTCCCCGTGTACCCATTTTCCAAGTTAACTTGGGGGAGTCCCATGTAGCCTACAGGTGTTCTATTATGTTTGTTTGGGGAAGTGCCATGTACCCCGCAAGTTGTTCGTTAACATATTTACTTGAGGGATTCCGTTGTACCCCATAAGGAGTTCAATTCACTATAACCATGACAGCCAAACCATCCTATTTAACCATTCCAAACCATTTAAATTATTTATACTATTTAGGGTTCCATTAACATACCATACCATGCAATAGCTCCATTAAAAATCCAATAATATATTAAAAGCATTCTCATAGGCATTTTATCAAGCATATTGGGGGTATAGTATTTCCAAAATCAAAACCAAATACCAATTAACCATTCCCATGCAACCAAGTACCCAAACCACCATTAAAAACATGTACATACATAATTAAAACATAGAAAAACCATAACCAAGCCATTATAACAAAAACCACAATATTTATTTGAAAACCCAAAACCATAAACAATTAAGCCATGAAAATAATTTACAAAATATGCCTTTTATTGGGACTAATAACGAGGGAAGGATTACATGCCTTAACTTGAGTAGATGATGGAGACAAATCACCAATACAAGCCCCAAATTAATCCTTAAGATGAAACCCTATCTTCTTTTACCTAAGAACTTTAGAGAGGATTAGAGAGTGTTTTCTAAGTGTTAATGAATAGAATAATAGGGAAAATAACCTCCCAAGTAAGTTAAAAGTCATGGGTCCTTATTAGGCTAAGTTGGGAAATATTTAGACTGCCTTTACTTAAACTACATAGAATTCCCGTTAAGGGGTACGGCTAACCATACCAGTCGTACCCTAAAATACAAGGGGTACCCACCACTCATACCTTAGTCCCCCCCCTTGGAACCACCACTGTCCAAGGTATGACTTATCCAAACCAAGTCGTACCCAAAGCATACGGTCCATACCCTTGACCCATACCCCTAGCAGGATAGAATCATAAGAGGTTTGAACATTATCCACCATATAAGTCCATGATATGAATCGTACACTGGCTTATGGATTATGGTAAGCCACTCGTACTCAGATCCAAGTTAGGCTACCAAGTCTAAGTTTAAGTGAAGGAAAAACCTAAACCAAATGACCTGTATCCAACCATACAACTCGTACTAACCTAAATTGTACCCATTCTAAAACCCAATCCAATCCACCAACCAACACTTGTCAGCATACAACCAAGGCTTACCACTCGTACCCTAGTATACAACTGGTACTCACCATACATTAGAGCTCAAATCAATACACAACTTAAGAAGATGAACTAGTTAAGGCAATAACTCCAACAAAGAGTACTAGCTTTTGTCCCTTGATTCTTAACTTGGTGTTTTGACTCCAAATTCACTATGAACATACTTTGGACATTAAATATACATTACATAAAACATAGATACTTAATTCTACCAAGAATTACTCATCAAGCACTAGAGAACTCCTTTAAACAAGTCTAATTAAGCTCGGATAACAATACTTAGGTGCATAAATCTACTGCAAATCATCACACACACTAAAACAACTCTATACTCTAAAAATAAAAATCAGGGAAGACTCTACACTTCTATAACAAGCAAGACATTCAAACTAGTACAACAATGACCATACAGAATGCAAGTTTTTATAATAAACATGTTATACACAAAATTGAAAGCTCATGAACACTGCTTCAAAACATCCTAAGCTCAAGAATGTACTCACAAAGTTGGAAAAATCAATCATATTATTCAATCAAAGAGATCATATAAATCACCCAACTATAATTAAATATGTGCCCTTGCAATAAAAGAGTTACCCATAAACACTCACATATATGCAATTTGTCATAAAATGGGTATAAGAATCAAATTACTTTCACTCTAAGAAAGAATTCACAAGTTACAAATAATGAACAATAGGTTTGCCCTTAGTATAGTACTCTACTAATATGAGAATGTTAGGACTTAGGATCAAATAGGACTTTAAGGGTTGTAATGTAGGATAAGGGATGGGTAGGAACTATTTGGCTAAAAGTAGTGACTAACTTCCTTAAGTTGTCATGACCCGAGACTACCCCCTAGTTATAATATGGTGCTTATGGCCACAAGTGACCCAAGCTAACCCATGATCTATATTTGTCGTGAGCACTGAATAAAGTAATAATAAAATATCATATGTGAAAGCTAAACTAATGAGAATTGTATTGATATGTAATATTGAAATAGTACCCAACATGTCTGCACTGCTGATAAAACTGAAAATAAGTCTGACTATCTGACTATCTGAAATCCTCTAAAATATGAGGAGCTGATGGGACAAACCCCTAACTAACTCTAATTAACTAAAATAAGAGAAATACTAAAAATAACTACAAATAATTTATTCTCGATGGATAAGGACTCACCACAACTGCTTCTGAGTGGAAATGAGGTGACTAAAGGCGATTAGGGAATTGAGCGTCTGAACCTATGTTATAAGACAACATAGCACATACCAGAGTATGAGATCATTACTTTAAATATACTGGTACATGAGATAAGGACTAACTGAAGTACATATAGATACTGAGCATGAGTGTATGAATAAGTAAAAAAATACAAGACCAAGTAAAACATGTACTAAAATAATCTATAAAGATGACTGACTAAGTAGATGATAAATAAGCACTTGGTCTTGCAAACCTGAAATGGTATAATCTGAATACAAAATTAAAACTGTGGGAGCTATCACGTAACTGATATACCCCAATCTTATTTGATAAGGGTCCAACCTAGAACCCCAGTTGGAAGGGTATCAGTACTTTACCATGGGTACTAACACCAGCGGTGTGGATCCACTAAAATAGTGTTCCAAAAGAATAGGGTTTCGATCCTCTATTACAAGGTGACCCCTAAGAGAGTGTCAATATTCTAATGGTGAGTGACATCTTATAACCTACGTTGTCTATGTTTTTCTGGAACATAGGGACTACTACTAAAGGTCTCATTTCTCTACTGGTGGGTGAGCCTTCATCCTTATGTTTGCTTGGTGCTAAATCCTACTCCCAACTAAACTAAGTGCTAAATCCTACTCCCAACTAAACTAACACTGATACTAATTAAAGTAAACAATACACACAATTGATAACTGCTCAACGTGAATAGGAGAATCTAAATATGATGATAAAAGCATGATCTGACTAGCTTGTTTCTTGAAATCAGAAACATGCATAAACATATAGGTATCGAGATTTCATAACCCACAACACTAAATAACACATTAAATGCAATAACATCATCACAATACTTGGAAGGAAATTCATGATTCGTAGACTCAAAACATAGTATAACTCACTAAAATGATAAAATCCATGATTATGAGTATGGGAAGATGTTAAACTTATAAGGACAACATTCTCTGATGGTTTAATTCATATATTGATAATTAACATGGTATCAACTAAACATGATATGGGGAACTAAGATTATAAAGCATGTAAGAACATAATTCTCATGGGAAAATGTATTGTCATGATTTGTATTCAAAACTATTAAGAGAAAGTTTAGTTAATTCATACTTAACATTGAAATTTCATAAAGAGCGGGAAGAGGGTTTATACTTGAAAAAATAAGGGATTATCGGGATTCAATGGGTGGAAGGAACCAATTGATGAATATCGCACATACCTGAGTTCGCTTGAGTTGTTGAAGAAAACTTAGAATTGAGACTTGGATGGGTGAATTCTTGGAGGAAGCTTTTGATTTCCTTGTGTTCTTGAGAATAAAAGGAGTTGGAATATCGTTAACTGAAGATGAATAGGTCAAATAATTCCCCTCTTGGGTTTTAAGTCCCGGATTAGGTGTTTAGGGAGAGAAAGAAAACCAAAATACCCCTCACCCCTTAATGAAGGATGAACGATTTTACACTACAGTGTGACACACTGTGTATCGCGGAGACTATCCTCCATGACACACTGAAATTGAGGAGGCTTACTACCTCCATTGTCCAAAATCATTTTGAACTCTTCTAAAAATTTCAAAACTCTCCCAGGTGAGCCTTTTAACATTTCTAAACATATTTCAACTCATAAACCAATGTTTCAAACTCGTGAAGTCCAAAAATAAAGTATTTAAAATATTGGGGTGTTAAAATGGCCATGTGACTTATACTTAGTGTGAAATAATTGCCTTGGTATCTTTGAACATGCGGCGAATAGCTGGAAGCTTGTCTTGGATCTTGCTTGGTATTACATAATCTATTTAATACATCATACTTTTCAGTCTAATCTCTCTATGAACAACTAATTTCCACCCTATTCATCCACACACTTCTCTTATTTTGCCCCATCTCATTAAGCTAATTCACGTACCATGTAGTGGGAGTATTATCTATTCATTCATTATTTTTTTTTTGAAAAATATTCATTAGTTTTACTTATACAACTCCCAACCACAACACATATGAATTTTCAACACCAATAGCTATTTCTTGAGGTCTTACTTTCACCTCTTTTCTTTTTATTTTTCACACTCCTTAACTTAATTAATTTTCAACTAAAGTTCTTAGGAGATTTTTATCAAATTAAAGTCAAACAAAGAAGTGAAACCAGCTACATGTAAGGCTACCAAAGAGTAGGCTAAACGCTCAATGGGGTTAACTAGGATTATGCAGAAAGGTAGGTAAAAGAGGGTATGAACTATGGCTATCAAAGAAATTCCTATATCATCTCCAAAACCCACACTCTTTATTTCGCTTTGCGCATACGCCAGGCAAGTTCTATACATCACATATAATAATGAATACACAAAACCTCACTTCACACATGGCACATGCTCAAATGTGGTAGGATCATCATAGACTCTAAACCAAGTAACCACATAAATTCAAAGTTAAGACAACAATGTACAAGAGTCATAAACAAGATCCTAGGTGTCTCGAAAGTAGTAATTCACTTCACATAACATACTTTAACACTCAAAAACAATTGGCATCATGTAATCACACTTAGAACTACCAAGAACATCCCACTTATTCCTAAAACAAAAATTTAAAATTTACTCGTAAAAACAAGGATACTTGGTACAAAGGGTGCCCTCATAAAAAAGAACAGAAAAGAATAACCACGGGGTGGGTGAAGTGTCCACCTAGACTGACCCAACTAAATAAAAACTAAAAACTAAAAACTAAAAAGAAAAGAAAAAAATCTTTTTGTAATTTTCAAAATTTTCAAATTTAGTCCTACAACATCACTTCTCCCGAAACATAGGAATTTCCCCAGCCCACACTTAAAAAATCTACGTTGTCCCTAAAGTTGAATTTAAAAATAGAGATAGAAATACTCCCTGAGGCCTCTAGGCCTAGCTAGAAGCATCTTTAAACATTAAGAAGGTCTGAGGACTCCACACTTAAGTCTCTGTCATGCTCTTCAGCTCAGATCTTCGATACTCAGACTTCCTATTAACCTGTGACTCAACAAAAACAAACACTACGTGAAGTAAAAACTAAAATATTGAAAATAAAATATCTACCTTAACTTAGATTGTCTCCCATGCAGTTCCTAATTTAGTGTCGCAGCACGACCTAACATTACTACTTAAGCAAATCCCTTTATCATTTTCCTCCTACTTAGAGGTCATTTTCTTATTTGTTTCTGACCTCTTGAATATGTACTCTTAAGGTCAATAACTTTTTAAATTTTATCCTTTTCAGGCTCATCAATCAGCATCACTTCAACCTTAGGTGGTGGCTCAGGCAACTCAATATAACTATTCAAAGAGGTCTTTGGTGGTGCTCTTTCTACCACCCCACACTTATCCACTTCCATCACTATAATCATACATAAATATTTGTAGTGCGAAGATGGATTAAGTGGCTTATAAACTCTAAAAACCACCTATTCATCATCCAATCTCATTATGAGAGTGCCTTCTCTCATATCTATCGACAGTCCTCTCGTGGCTATAAATAAATATCCTAGAATTATTGGTACCCTATAATCTATATCATAATCCAGAATAATAAAATCAGTAGAAATTATAAAACTACCAATCTTTATGAGTATATCCTCAATTATTTCATCGTGTTTAACTATGGACAGATGCATCAAATTTATACTTACCCCTAAATTACTTAAGGGATGGACTACTTCACTGTCACTAATTTGTATGGGTAGGGTAAACCTCCCTAGGACCTTACGCTTTTCGAGCATCTTTTTCACTACCACAGAGTTGCACTCCTCTGTCAATGTCATGATCTTAAGATCTTACAACTTAAAATTTTTAGTCAATATTTCTTTAAGTACTTAGCATACTTGGGCATTCCCTATACAACATCTAAAAGAGGAAGGTTAATGTGAAGTTCTCTGAACGTGTCAAAGAACTTCTTGAAGCATACATCCTCCATTGCTTTCTAGAACTACTATGGGAAGGGTGGTGGTGGTCTTTCTACCTGCTTATTTGTCTTTGGAGGCCTATCATTCAAATCTTTACCACTCATCTAAGTGATTGCCACTACTTGTTTATGAGGTTTATTATCAGTTATCAAACCACCCTGAGGCCTGGTATTCCCGTGCCTACACTAGTTGCCACACTTGCTACTCTAACTGTTTTAATGCAATTTGTTGATTTTTTATTTTAGCAACCATTTGTTCTTGGTTGGACAAAATCTTTTCAGAGTCACTTTAATGTTACTGGCCTAAGTATTATGTTGTTGTTGTTGGTTGTTGCGCTAAGGACACATTGCCAGATAGGAAGAAGCGGATGAGAAACTTCTAAGCTAAGTCATCCCAAGATGTTATTGAACCTGCTGGATCAGTCTTCAATAACTTTTTTGCTTCCCCAAAAAGTGAAAAGAGAAAAAGTGTCAGCCTCACATAATTAGTTAATACACCCGTAGGGATGAATGTGTCACTATTCTCCAAAAACTTTTGCAAGTGGACTTATGGATCTTCAGGCGATAGCCTAGTAAACTATCCATTGCTGTGAAAAAAATGCACCATATTCTACGTCAATTCAAATTTACCTCCAGGAGACAATCTTTGAAGAGCGGAGGTTATATTCATCATAAGTGGGATTGCCACTTTATGAACTATACTACAGGCTGGTGGATCCTCAGTCATGGTGGCAGAAATATCTTATTCCTTATGAATTTGAGAGATATGGTAGAGAAACACCGTTTCTCTTCTCTACTAATGAAAGTGTTGCTCAGGTTTTTGGTCTAGTTCATCCAACTCCCTATCTATTTCCAGCTTACTAGTTTGTTAACCTATAACATGCAAATTCAAAAACCAAGACCAAGTGAAAATCACCAAAGAGAAAAAAAAGTAAAACTAAAACTACAACGGAAAAAGTAAAACTAAAACTACAACGGTTGCCAAATTACAAGACCCTAGAAACGGCGCCAAAATCTTACTGTACCCAAGAACACATGAAAGTGTACGTGGTCTCACCAAGTAATACTATGGCCTTAAATAAAGCTGAATATCGATCCCTTAGAGACTTTTGTTAACAACTATCTAAGCTTAGTTTACTAATAAGATTAATCAAGTGCTACGTAATTAAAAGAGTTTTAGAGTTATAACATAATATAAACTAAAATAATACGGTAAATTAAAGTTCTTAGACAATCAATAGAGAGAAACCCAGAGTCAAGGCACTGTGAACAATCATACTACATTATATAACTTTATTATTTAGGTTATTTATCTTGGTTGTTGGTTCACGGTGTCTATACCATGACTATGGTCTTCTGAACCTCTAATCAGTTATCTAACTTAGCCCCACAACTACATTGTTGAGATGGGATATGAGAACTAAGTTAAATTCTTTTGTATCCATCCCGTACTTTAACCAAATAGGGCACTTAAGCATATTCCTATCCTATGTGCAAATCATAACATCATTCTATCATGATTACAATCCCATTTAATTCATTCCAGTTTCTACTTACTATTCATCCTTCCGGGTTCATAATTGAGTTATTGCATGTATTCTAAGGGTCATGAATCCTTAAAATAGTAATAAAAAGGATAAATAAAAAACTTGTGATAATAAAAAACAATAAACAAATCATTTTAAAATAATAGTACTCATGTTCTTAGCCTTAACCCGAAAAGGGTGTTTAGTTGCTCATAGACGTAACAAGAATGACAATAGTATAATCCATGTTAAAATCCATACAAAACTAAATTAAAAAGATTAAAACCCTAATTTAAGTGATATCCAACCTCCCTTAAAGTCCCAAGGTCGTCTAAGGTATCTACTATAATGATTAAGTGTCCTATTTATAATAGGAATACAAATGCCAATTTTAACCTAAGGGCGTGCTACACCAATATCGTGCCATGTAGGCAGTGTGGTATGCCACAAACATGGAGGCACACTGTAATTTTCCATCAAAAATGTTTAAAATGACGTTCCATGGACATATCATGGCATCTAAGTAGCGTGGCACGTCAAGGACATCAAAATGTCCAACTTTGATCAAGCTTTGTCCATTGCTTTTGTCCTTTATGTCCAAGATTTGTGGTGTTGTTTTCATATGATTTACAGGTTGTTTAGCATTAAATTATAATGATAATCAACTTACCGAGCTTCCTACAACATAAAACACCTTACATTAGAGCTCAAAGAAGCACACAACTCAAGATGATGAACTAATAAAGGCCATAGCTCAAGCTAAGAGTACTAGCTTTTGTCCCTTGATTCTTAACTTGATGTTTTGACTGCAAATTCACCAAGAACACACTTTGGACATTAAATTTACATTACATAACACTTAGATGCTTAATTCAATCAAGAATTACTCATTAACTACAAGATAAGTCCTCTAAACAAGACTAATTAAGCCCAGATAACAATACTAAGGTGCATAAATCCACCTTAGATCAGGACCCCACACCCAAGGGCTACTTTTACCAATCTTAAAAAGTAGCCCAAAATTAGTTTGAAATCCTTGAAACCCAGACCAAAGGTCACACTAGCCTCAAATCGATATTATATAGTTGATGAAACTGTCAGTATTGACATATGAGGTTGTCAACTTGAAGTTTTCGCTCGATAGCCAACCCTTACCAACAAAGAATTCAAAATAGAGAATTGACTCTAAAAACCAAATGAACTACCCGGTAACTGAATTTTTAGCTTCAAAAAGTCTAAAAAATAACTAGGGGTGGCTATAGGGAAGCTTTAAACAATGAAAAATATGAAAATGCAGTAAATGTCCTGAAGGGTCATTACAGACTTATCCCTGTTATATTTCTCATAACAATTTAATTAATTACTATGATTATGTGTGGGGTTGGCTTACCTATTGCCGAGGTTAAGGTAGGTGTACTCATTACTTAAGTTTTGGGTCATGATAGGTTGAATCGGAGATGTAAGTTCATTGGTCTCACTAGTATAAGCCAACTCTAGTAAAGTCTTGGAAATTAGTGCAAAATATCTATTATCTATCTTAGAGAGGCTACGTAACTTTATAGAAACCCTTATTCTTTCTTACCATGAAAGATTAATTTAATCACTTACTACGATTTTTGTTTTATTATCTCAAAGATGATCAGGCCTCATGCTACCATGGAGAGGGATCAGGAGCCCATTCTAGCACATATGTCAGGATTTACAACAGTGGTAGGGAATGTGGTAGGGGTCATGCTAGGGGTAGGACACAAAAGGCTACTAAGGTTCTAGATAAAGTAGAGTCTCCTAAGAGTGAGTATAACGTTAGGGATAATTGTCACACATCTTTTTCACCAAAAAAAGATATTATGTTAAGTTCAAAAAGGGGTTTTATTATTAAGTGACAAAATAAAATAATATGTTCAAAAAGAACTTTTAACCATCATGAATAGAATCTCTTATGCTCGAGTACTGGTCGAAGTAGATATATTCTATCCACTCCTAGAATCTATTAAGATTGATACATCATTTGGTACCATCAAGCAGGGGATTGAATCTAATTGGAAGCTTAAATTTTGCTCTGACTGTGTTAGATATGGACACAGAGATGAGGAATGTTGCTGAAGAATAGAGAGCCTGATCAAGATAAACTAAAAGATCAAGAAGATGAGGCATTGAAAGAACCCCCCAAACACAAAAGAAGAGGTAGAAGGAAGAAGAAGATGATACCAATTTGGCAACTCTGACAAGATAGAGTTGCTGGCAAGATCTAAGATGAGGTAAAGGAAGCTCCTGTGATAGCTGAACCTAAAGTGACTACTATGAATGGTATAATGAGCAAGTTAACAGGTAATAAATTTGATATATTGAATAAAATTAAAAGTGAAGGATATGTTCCCTCTAGACCAAGCCAGGCTGAATCTCACTAGCCTCCACGAATATCTGTACCTAGAATATAAGAGGGCTAAATAAGCCCTTTAAGTAGAAGGAGGTGATCCTCTTTCTGAAAAAGAATAAAATAGATGTATTTGGGTGCTTAGAAATAAGAGTTAACGAAGGTAAAGATAAGGATGTTCTGATAAAATATAATAAAGACTGGTCTAATGTAAATAACTATCCACATAGTAAGAATGGTCGAGTATAGTTATTTTTGAAAAAACACCTTCATGTACAAATACTACAAGTGCATGAGCAATATGTGCATTTTAGGGTACAGAATGTGTCCATACATTTCTCAGCTATTATCACTATTATGTATGCTAAGAACGATCTATCTTAGAGAGAGTCACTGTGGCCTGATATTCAATGTATTGGTGGGAATGTTGATGAACCATATTTGTTATGTGGTGACTTTAACAATGTCTTGAGTATTGATGATAGACTAGGTCAGCCAGTAACAGACCTTGAGATCAAAGGATTTAAAGAGTTGATTGATAATCCAAAGCTAACACCACTGAGATCAAACGGTAGCTACTTTACTTGAGCCTACCATTTGCCTACCCAGCTCAACCTATCATGGCATTATCATATCTAATAACATCAATGAATCAGAACAATGAACGCCTGCTCTTTATTAATTTTTAATTAGCACCCCAACTTATTGATTTTAATGATCGATTTAGATATTATATCATAAAATAATCCATAATCAAGAAAATCAAACCATGAATCAAAACCAATTATTCACACAATCAAATGCATAGAAATCAAATTATATAATGAAATTAAGAGATGACAAGATACAATTGGACCTCAATCGGCATTAATCGCAATATTTCTTTAGTAATTCCACTAATACATAGAAGAAGAGCAACAATCAAAGCCGAATCACCAACATCAACCAATGGACCCAATCTGCAACCAAACTCGACAATTTGAAACAAGACCATTGAAGGAAGGAAGATTAGACCCAATTTAGTGGACTGTTTGTCGGTGGTCTAGCTAGTGAAATTGAGACAGACATAGGTTTGGGTATTCTGGTAAGACTCAACTGAATTTGGGTAGAAAATAAAGCTGGGTTGTAGTTTTCATCTCGTTGGAGCTTCGATTTTCTTTTTTTTTCCAGCTATCATATTTTAACCCCTCTCTCTCATATGTCTCTCTCCAATCATTCTTCACTTTCTCTATTCTCTCCCTCAATCACCATTTTTCTTTATGTTTCTTTTTCTCTTTTTGCGTTTGTGTATAGTGTGTGTAAATTATGTGTTGATGAGAGTGTATGTGTATGGTCATTTTCTGTGCAGCTGTGTGTGCATGATGTGTGTATTTTATGAGTGGAAATAGTAATAATCCCAATATAGTAAGGTGTATATGCGTATGTTGGCGGTGTATGTATATAATCTTGAGGAAGCCTTATTCTTTTTATTGTGTGTACCTATACGAGTGAATTCCCTATGTATGGTGTGTATATATGTATATATTGTGTATGGATATATTTTGGTGAGGGATAAAATGTGTTAGGGGTTAAGGGGTGGGGTAATGTGGGTAGGGGTGAGGTAGGGGTAGGAAGTTGTTGTTTTTGTTAGGGTGAGGTGTCAAAGTTGTTATGGATTTGGTTAGTTTTTGCCCCTTTAGGGAAAAATTATGGAATGGTGTGGGTTGAATGGTAAGGAGAATTAAAAAGGTAAAATTGACATTTCAGAGGGATAGAATTACATGTCTACAGATACATACATAAAATTATTAATTTCTCAAAATATTTTTTCATAGTTTAATGGTGATTCATGTGAATGATACATTTGTTAATAGTATATGGGTAATACATTTTGTTGTCACTATATGAGTGATATATTTGCTGTTAAGAGTGATACATTTACGATCAGATTATTGGTCATACATAGATTCTACATATTTGTATACTTATTATATCTTTAGATACATTTGTAAAAGGGTGATATATTTATATATGAATATATGAATCATTGTTTAGTTTGTGTTATTCTTAATATTTGTTTTTGTCATAACATTAGTTTGGATGTAAACAATCGACATGCCCACAACTTAAGGTATGACAGTGCACAGAACCTTAATGTAGTAGATTGGATTACAGAAGTTTTGAAAGATGAAGAAATTTGAATCTTCCAAAGCATCTGTTTTGGGTCATTTCTAGACTTTGCCAATTGTAACTTTCAAAGAACGGTAGCAAGGTATTTGATGACCTTATAGGTTCAATACCCTTATCAGGATCAATTAAGGATATTGGTCAATAATACCATTCTTATTTTTCATTATATGAATTTGCCATTGTTATTGGGTTGAAATACACTAGGAATGAAGATGATTTAAACTATCTGACCTTTGACCTTATAGATTATAAAAAAGGTATTTTTCACAATCCAAAGAAAATGTCAAAAAAAATGAGTTAGTCAATAGGTTTTTTAATAGATGGTGGGGAAAATTTTTGAAAAATGCTGTCAAGATTGAGATTTTGTACATTATTCACATATTTACGTTCTCAAAACTAGATAAAGTCAATATCACCTCTTGATAATTTCACATGGTTAAGGACAAAAGTTATAGTTGATTTTCATGGGATAAATTGGCCTTTGCAAAACTAATAACTCATTTAGTCAGTCTATGAATGAGGTGCAACATTATTATCATTTGAATGACATGTCAAACACCCTTTAGATTTGGTGGTATGAATGTTATTCGAAAGTTGATAAATCATGAAACACCCTTGGTTTGGGCCCTTGGAAGTTTCCTGAGTCTTGAACTCACTGTCCCTGTAAAGACCCACCATACGAGTCGTATGGTATGAGTACGGGTCTAGGGTCCCTAGTCATATATTGGTCAGTTTGTTGTTGGCCAAGTTCTTTCCTAGTTACGAGAGACTCTATATGGGTCGTATGATCTTGTGATGAGAGGTTTAGGGTATAATCGTATGTTGTCCAGTGTCTAGCCCTTGATGTTTTAACTTGGATACGACTTGATGGTACTAGTCGTATAGTCTAGTGATGAGTTGGGCAAGGGAGTTGTATGCTGGACAGAATGTGGTGTCCAACTTTCTATTCTTGTGAAGATATGATAATAACAGTCGTATGATGGGGTGACGATATTGATACCATAATATTCTATCACTATAAAATGGCAACCCACTCCTCAATCAACAGTTATACAACTAAACTAACTTCTTTACGCAAAAGTCCGCCTCATTTTGACTGCTAAGCTTGTGACTTCATATCACCAACTTCTGGATCATCTTACAGCTCATAGGTTACGACACTTTATCACATACTACTATTTAGGAGGAAATAATATTCCAACATTATACCACACGTCATTATCCTTAAACATAACATCTGCAATAAGGTTTCAGAAAAGGAATGGAATATAGTTCATACCTCAGGCTCAACCGCACGATTGATGAAAATATGGGTATAAGCTTAAATCAATTCACTATAAAGCATTTAAGGACTCCTCTCAAGTCCTTGTGCAATTTCATAATCGTTTATAACTCAATTAGAAAAGAACACCTCATTTAAACTCTAAGATTCTATACTTAAACCGACTAGACAATGAGACACAGTTAATAAAGTCAGAGTAAAGAAAGAATCTGGATAACTTCCAAATTGACAACATGATGGCATGGTCTAGAACATGAAGAAAAGTGAAATATTCCTAAATGCTTGGTAGCCTCCTACTTATAGATGTGTCACGCTGCATACCCATAAATAGAACTCTACCCAACACAATTTCACAGATGCCCTGGGACCATGAACCATGCTCTGATACCAAGTTTATCATGACCTGGACAGAGTCTCTGGCCACAACGGGCATCCCAAACCATGAGGGTCTGAGCGCCCTTTTCTATCTAGCAATCACACACCATTCATATACACTATAAAGAAATGAGGAAAAGATAATAAAACAAAAACATGATAATTTTCTTACTTCAACTAAACAATACGAGATTTAATTCATAAACCTTCGAAAACACATGACACCTGTCAGCAAACTCTCTACTGTCTGAAAATAAACATCTGTCTGGAAACTAGGACAAGGCCCTCAGTTGGACCATGAGCTGAAATCATATAACATTTTTCCATAGAGACGATCTTCCAAAATAAGGGAGGCTCAGCTACTGCGAACTTCTGACAGATTAATTTGCGGCTTAGTGGGACAGCGGGACTGTGCCCCAGATCCTGAAATATAGGGGGTCAATAAAAATGTATTGGTATGCAAAGCAATCCAAAATATGTACTTTTATTTATAACATAAGTGAGAGCATTTCATAAATGCTATGCATGAAATAATTTAAAATACATGGACAATTTCAAATGATCTTAAAATAATTTTGTAGATGCAAATTCTTTCTTTGTTTTACTTCTGGGCTAAGTAGTACACCCTACATATCTAAAAGTATCCCACGGGCTATATGGGATCCATCCTTAACTCGGTGGCCAAGCCCCCAACCTAAGTTTTCTACAAAGGTTTGAGTATCTGAATCTGTTATGCCACAGGGCAATAGGCCAGATTATAATCCCTTTTTGGGAATATTATAAACTCGTATCGACAAAACACGATTTTGAGCAATGAATCATATGACTCATGCCTATTTTGGGAAACCACTTAACTCTCTTTGTGCCTATTTTTTACATGTTCTAAACATGCATCTTTCTGAATTCAAATCTAAAATCTAAAATAAAAACTGTATTCTATTTCGAGTTTATTATGGCCTTATCTGATTTGGTATCATCATATCAAGACTTGAAAGTTGTATCTAAGTCATTCAATATCATATTACAGTTTTCTCTTTCAAAACATTTTGTTTAAACCATCAAACTATTTAAGCAGTATAAAAGGATGCATATAGTAAAATTCCTGAAAACTTAGACAAAGATCTTCACATTTAATTCACAACACATGGTGGTCAAGTAATCTTGTAAAAAATCATGCAATCTCTTTAAATCATCACTTTTATTTATGTAATTAAGAAAATATCCTCTCTTCAAGTCGTCATCAAAACTAAGTCAATAAACAATAGTAATGAATTTATGTCATGCTTCTCAATATGCAATCGAATAATTCATAACGAGAGAGGGAGTATAAACCTTCATGCTTCAACTCAAGTTTCAAAACTTAAATCACATGTATACATATATGTGAACGAAAATCGTATTTAAAGGGGAGGCCTCAAGACCAAAACATTATCATCAAAAAGGGTTCACAATGCATAATTGTTATTGTAAATTCAAACCCTTCAAAAATATATAATTACATAACTTTAAACCTTACTCAAAACATTTTCAATAAACCCGTGTAGTTTGAGAAAACCCCACGTACCTTGATTGATGAAGAAATTGCAAAAAAATTGATCCCTTGAGCTTGAATGTGAAAACCCTAGTTGATTTATCTTCTCTTGTGTTTTAGAAGATGAATTAGGGATTTTTGAGGAGGAAATAACATACATTAGGGTTGTAATTCATCTATAGGTGTTTAGGTACTGTTATGGGACGTGAAAGGACTGTATTACCCTTAAATAACACTAAAACAGAGCTTTTATGCTATTTTTTCCAAGAACAGCCCATGGCACAAGCCAAGCTGGGTGATGCACAACCCATAGCATAGACTTAAGTAGGCGTCGCATGCGCCATCGCATAGTCTGGATAGTGTCTCATTCAAACACTCATAACTTTTGACTTCGGACTCGGATTGAAAAATGGTCGGTGGCGTTGGAAAGAAGATTGGAAGGGCTTTAATTGGATATGCAGTAGACCCTCTAACTCATCATTTTCAAGGAGTAATAGTTGAAGAAAATTGATCTATGTTGAAACGTTCTTTAAAACTTAATCAATAGAAATATTTTCAACTCGTCTTATAGTTAGGGGATTTTTGTAACCTCAATTCATATTCAATGGTATTCCCACATTATAGGATTGATCACCACACATATATTAACATGGAATCATTAGGTTTGGGTCTATATGCGTAGGAACGACATTTTAAATTCTAGCCTGAAGGTGCGAGGTATTAAAACTGCAGAGAAAACAATGATACAAAGTACATGTTAAGGCTAGGAACTAATCATGAAAGTTATTTATGTGTTGTGCTCGTGTGGGGACTATATGTGATGTAATTGTCAAAATTGAGTTATTATGTAAAATGTGTGACCGTGTGGGGTCCTATATGATATTAATAGCCTTGAATACATGTGAATAATTATATTATATTATTAAGATGCTTAATATGGTACTATTGGTATATTGTGATTATATTCATACTTTATTGGCATATGAGACATGGAAATTCGTAGATGAAACTGAAATAATGAGTGGAGATTGGCCCACATGGTTGTGGAAATATATCATTATTGGTTGTTGTGAAAATACTCATTGTAATTGGTTATGATTATTACATCCTCATATCATACTCATTTATGAAATATTAGTACCACTGTGGCAACCTTTGAGAAACGCTGGCAACACCTTTTTAAAATCCTTTCCGAGAGATGTGTCGAGGAGAAGATATTGTAACACCTTATAAAACTCTTTTCGAGGGATGTGCTGAAAAAGAGATATGAGATATATGAATTGTATATGGGTTGACGAACCCCCTATGGGTTCTTCGTTGGGGGGCTTTCCTCCGTAGGTGTATATGAGGATTGTGTGATAATCCCAGAGGTTGTGCGACGACCTCCTGCATCATTATTATCATTATCATATACATTACACTTACATTATTGTGTTATGTTATGTAGTATTTCTGTATTGACTCATCATCTATGTATTTATCGTATCTTCTTTTACTTATATTTGATGATCTTGTATATGCATGTTCCTTCTTGTTCTTCTTATATGTGATATAATACGTACTTTTGTTCTATCTTGGTGTGATGTTACAATATATGTGAGATATATTAGAACTGTTAGTGCAATCGGTGTGGGATACCATTGTGGGACATTTTCTGATTACAGGTGACGTGCCCTTACTGTATATTTTGTATGCTTTATTTACTACTTTGCTTGGTCGGCCTACTATACCTACTGATTACAAGTGGACCGTACTTATGCCTACTGTGCCCTTTCGATGCAGGTCCTAGCTCGAGTGCACCGCATCTTGATTGACTCAGGCGATTGCTGGAGCTTCCAAGGTAGCGGTTAGACATTCATGCATCTGAAGTTCACCTCTATCTTTCTACAGTAGTTATGTATTTATTAGTATTTAGAGACAGATAGTATTTCTTTGTGGTTATTTTTCTGATGTATTTGACTTTTGGCTTGTATTAGTAGTTCTTACACCATTGACACCTAGTTTTGGGCATGATTGGTATTTTGGATTAGTTCTTTTCTCATTGTTATGATTACTTATATTGTTCGACTTCATTCTTGAAGCCTTACCTTGGGATATTTCTGTCTTTTTCTTTATTTGTATCAGTTTGGGTGGTAGGCTTACTTGTTAAGGTACGCCGCGGCAAGTTCCATCATGAGTGTTGATACCTAATTTTTTCCCTCCACGACTAAATTTAATCTCGAGTTTCTTCGATTTTTAATAAAATTGAAATATTTATTTTATCCAAATAAAAAAATTTCAAAATCTTTTTTGTACGTGATTTTGTCATTTTAAGTAGCGACTATATATTATCGTGTTTAGTTATACGAGATTATATAATTTGATTACTTAAATATTTATTCTATCAAATATTGAATTTTAAGTAAGGATTATTTTAAAAATAAATATAAAGATTAAAATCTTGATTTTAATATAATGTTTTATCAAAATAATTTATTTAGATAAATATGCATTTGATTTTATTAAATCAAGAAGATCGGGATTAAAATATGTATTAATTTGTATCGAATTTCAATTTAATTTAGCCAATCTATTAGATTTGGCCATAATTGAAATCAAATTGGCCATATTTGCAATGCAATCCATCAATTGATTTTTAATTTGTTCAAAATTAAATAAATATTGCTAAATTTTAAATCCCAATTGGGGTTATATTTTAAATAACCCCAAAATTCCCAAAAAATCTCATAACTTCTACCCAATTCCCACAAAAATAATTTCAAATTGTACTACATTGTACTATTTCCTCCCAACTTTGTCCTTTTCCAATTTTGAAATTCAAAAATTGTACTATTTCCCCCTAACTTTGTCCTTTACCAATTTTAAAATTCAAAAATTGTACTAAATTATTGTAACGCCCCGAAACCTGATCCCGTGACGTCACACGATGCTCAGACTACGAGTAGCCTTAAGCTAACCCTGTCTGCCTACTACTAGGTATAAATCTCATAATTAAAGTAATATAGACATGAAAGTCATACTAAATGCGGAAACAATCTGAAATAACTAAGATTAATCTGAAAGAAATGTCTGAAAAATCAAATACTGTAAGTCTGAATCAAATCTAGCAGTTTGACAAGCCTCAACTACTAATACTAGAGAGTCACTAGGACAGGCCCCCAGCTAACTCAAACTGTCTAAAAATAATACTGAATTATATAAAACTACTATGCTACAGAATCTGAATGAATAAGTCCCCAAACTATGAGGACTCACCAACTGTCGGATATAGATAAAGATGCTGAAATACTCACGCTGTTGATACTAAGCACCTGAACCACATTATGAGATAATGTAGCACATAGACGTATATGTGGATCAGTACTTTGAGGATGTACTGAGTATATGGGGGTGAAATGCATAAGTAAAACATTATCTCATCATCATAATTTGCAAAATAATGCGTGCTAAATGAAAATGACTCACATAAGCTGGAATATCAAAAATACTGAAATCATGAATAATGAATCAATCATACTTTATAAATCTAGTGAGTCATAATATTTAGTTCTGAAAGTTGTACTTGTATTCTGTCTGTAAATCATACTGTCTAAGTGTAGAAAGAGATCGCTTCTAAAATCTGAAATCTAAAAGTTGAAGTCTGTAATTATTATCTTCTGTAAAGCATAATTGAGTAAATCAGTGAGCCTTTTCACTTAGTTTTCTAAAAGATTTTCTTACTAGTAGGGAAATACTCAAAACTATTTATTTACTTTTACTAGCAGGCAGGTTATCTTAAGCGGCATAAACCATGCGGGCTATATGAAGTCCAACATCTCGTCCTCCTAAAAAGGAAACCTCATGTTGGGAAGAGGTATCATACTCTTTCCAGGGAGTATAACCTCGGCTTAAGTGATTACTATCTCAGCCCACTATGAACACTTTAATCTCAATTTTACGGTGGTACGTAGTTCTGGGGTATGAGACCTTGGAATCATACCTAACTCGGTGATAAATACTACTCTCTTTAATTTGCTATGCTTATCTTATTGGAAATCCACTTTAAAACTAGCATAAGGGCTTATTATAAAAATAGTTATGCACTTATCTGAATCAATCTGTAAATGAAGCTATTTTGCTTTCTGTAGTTAGAGGATCAACTCGTACCCACCTATGAGTTTTCCACATTTTTAAGTTGGGAGCATTCTGGACATTTCCCCTTTGTAACTCTCTTTTATACCACGACATAAAATACCTTTTGGGGCTTTATTAACCTATCATTCTCAATCAAACACTCTTAAAATCTCTCCTAAACTCCCTCTCTCAAGCAAAAGGCTAGAGTTTCTTCAAGATAATCATTTAAGTCTTTCAAGGGTGGTTTTTCTTTGCTTTCCTTGGTGTCTAAGGCATGTTAATCATCCCTCATTGTTAATTTAAAAAGAGCATGTGTTTTAATGTATGAATTTCATGATATTTTTGTGATTTGAAATAATGGTTAAGGGTTTTGGATGTTTATGCTTGAACAACATTTCTCATGGTTTAATGATGTTTTGTAAGGCTATTAATATGATTTTGACATTGTGGAATGTATGGTTATGATAAATGGATTTAGGGGTATTTGGTTTCCCCAAAATTACTTGGTTATAGTTTTAAAACATATGTGCCATCAACATGTTTGTTAAAATGCCATTGAGAATGGTTTTGTGATATTATTTGACTACTTTTGAAATCTTTGCATTACAAAAATGTAATGGAACTTAAATTGGTCTGGTTGGTTTTAAATAGTTTGTAAAGACCTAGATGGATGATAAGCCATATTTGACAACTTTTTAGTACCTTTTAAGCCTAAATTATCATGCTTTTTTCATTGATTTTATATTTATCTCATACTTAATGCTCACTTGTGTACGAAAAGTTGAAAAGGGAAGAGCAATTCTTTCAAGTCCAAAGAAAGTCAAATATAAAAGTAAAGGGCCATCTGTTTTTCATCCTCCTTCCACCTGCTCTCGATCTACTCTCCATCTAGTTAAGTAGATCAAGAGCAAGGTGGCATATTTGTAATATTGGGGAAATGTGTAATTATGGCTTAAATAGAGGATTTTAGCTCATTTTCACCATGTTTTATCTAGTCACTATCCATCTTTAGTTTAGTTTAGGATTTTTGCATTTTCTTGGAGCTTGGTGCCTAAATTTGCATTAATTTTAGCTAAGACTTAATTAGAGAAACTTTAAAAGAGTGGATTTGGCATTTTCCAATGAAGATTAATTGGAGCTTAAAGTGTGGTTTGCCTTATCTTTATTTTTAATGGATAACTTTGATTGAAGTTTTGATTTATTTGTATTTATTATGTGTATTATTTTCTAGATACACCTCTTGGGTTTTTGTTTGAATAGGGTGCAAATGTGTATGGGCAGTGATATATTTATGTAGATTCTAGTATGTTGATGATAGGTTCTATGAATTCTTGATTACTTTGGTTAGAATTTATGGGTGAAAGCCCCAAATACCCAAATGGGTTTGATGGGTGAAAATCCCAAACTCTTAAAAGCATAAACCATCCTTGAAAGAGGGGTTTGGGTGAATTTTAGGAACCTACATCATCCATGAAAGAGGGATGTAGGAACCAAGGTATTAGTAGATAATTAATGGTATAGTAGACTAATTTTTGCTATCTTATAAATAAGAGCGATTATGAGGTTGACTATACCTAGGGTACCATCTGAGAAATAGGGGTGCCCAATTGTGGTTTTGGGTGGTTTTAATTGACACATCGTTAGGTACTCAAAGGTGTCAATGAGTGCCATCTTTGAGGTTTTTTTGAAAAACTAGCCTCAAAGACTCTAAACCTAGCCCGCCAATCATCGTCTATTAGAATTTGCAATGAATCATCATGTTCTCATGACTAGGTTTCCCCTAGGAAAATATAACTCCAGGATCCATTCTTAATTGTTTACGCTCTAATTATTTTTAGTCTCGAATTAATCCCTTAGAAGCCCAAGAATTGTTTATATGTCAAAATCTATTCAAAACCCCCAAATCATTTTGTACCATAGGTTTGAATCTAGTTAGTAACTTTTATTTTGAAGTAACTTGATTGCCACTCATATTGTTCCTCGTGGATTCGACCCCGACTCCAAAGTTGGGTATATATATTGACAACAATTGTTTTGCACTTAAATTAGACGTGTAAGTTGAGCATTTTCAAAAATGGTGCCGTTGCCAAGGAACAATTTGGTGTATTGAGTTAGTTTGAAATTTTAGCTTACTTGCTTTAATTCAAACTTGTAAATATTTGTTTGTGATTTTCCTTTTGCTTCTTATGTTAGTTAGATTTTTTTTTTCTTGTTTACTTGTTACTATGGTATCTCGGGACTACTTTGATTTTGGTGGTTGGAAATTCTATCATGGTGGTCTATATCCATATTGTAATGGATCCCACTTTTGGCAAAATTGTAGATATACTCCCCGAAAAGAGATGTATGCACCATCTCATCTTATAGGAAGTATGGTTGTTCTCTATATGGTAGTCGAGATGGATATTGTAGTGATTGTCCAAATGCCCCTACCCCCAATATACTAACCCAATTTCTAGTTCTTCTTATGAGTTTGATAGGTCTTATGGTCAAGAAAAGGAAGAACGAAGCACCAAAAAGAGTGGTATTGAAGCTATGCTTCAACTAATCTTAGATTGTTTGGAATCAATGGGAGATAACATACATGATATGCATCAATACATGTGGGCATGTAATAAGAAAAGAAAGAGGATAGAAGAGATAGATATGGAGGTCAATCATCAAATACCATAACCATGCCCACTTTTCTAAATGAGCTTGATTATGAGGAATCCTCGATGATTTCCCAATCAACCGAACCAACCATGAGGGATGATGCCAAGATTGAGGAAATGGTGCTAGAGTCAAAAGAAGAAACCAAGCATATCTCTTATGAAGACTCAAGCCCGATTCGGGGTGAAGATGTCGAGAAGGGTGGAACTCCGGAATTAGGGAGAAGACCTCACTCAAACCACTTTTCAATATTATGCTTGGTGAATATGATGAATGTCGAACCACCCAAGCAAATGATGAATTTTGGAGATAAGGAGAAAAATTTCTACATTTTAGAGTTTATCATCCCAAAAGGAAAAACTGAAACCCCTCACTTGAAGGCTAATAAATGCAAAATTAGGTGTGTAACAAGTGCATTTTTAATGCTCTCACCAATACCCAACGAGCCTATTAGAAAGTTTGATGTGAAGTTGGGTAAAAGGTTTAAATCTTCAAAGTGGCGAGATAGAAAATATTTCATTGTGTCCTCACCTTTTCCCAAAATGCCTCAAAGATGTATTGATCTAAAGTTGAGCGACCATTTCAAGTCATCCAAATGGAAACATAAATTTTATAGGGAAAAGATATCGTGCCGCGACTTTAACTAAGGTGCTTCTTAGGAGGCAACCCAAGGAATTTATCTTAATGTTTTCTAATGTCTTTAATTCATTTTTAGCTTGTTTTTGAGTGTTTGTAGGTGATAGCACAAGTTGAAATGGGTACTTCAAGAATGAAACTGCGGATAAGTATATTGGACTTTCTTTTTATCACTTTCCTCTCTTTAGTAAGCTTACAAGGTATGAACTTTAAAATATGAATGAAGACCACATTTCATAGTTTTTTTTTGGTTTGAATTTAATTTATTTGAGCTTAATTTGGTAGAATGTGGTTGTTGGTATTTTTGAATGAGCTCCTTGTCTCAAATGCTAAATTACAAAATTCTTATTTATTTACACTAGTGCACACCATGTGTTTGATGAAACACCCACTTGAAGTTTATTTGCTTAATTGAGTGGTGAGTGATTTAATTTGGTTAGTATGATTACAAGTGGTTCATTTGCTGATGAATTTATGCATTGGTCTTGTTCACATGTGTTGTTATTATATCTATTCAAGCTCTTACTTTTCATGCACACTACATATTTGTTAATGTGAAGGTCAACAAGAGAGAAATGCCTTGTATGCTTACAAAGGTTAATGTGAACTTTCTTGGGATATTATGTGATCATTTTTATAGCATAGCTTTGAGTCCAATTGGTCTTGAATATAGAATAACCGGTGGTCTTTGATTAATATTATTGATAAATGTTGCACCCACGGTAAGAGAGACATGAATGCTTGTCTTGCCCTATGATAGATTGGGGTGACTCCATTCTTAAGGGTGTAGAGTTGTTTGTGTTTCTATCGGTGTTATGAGTATTTTAGGATATAAATGGGCGATATCTGAAGTTGCGAGGAAAGAATCCCATGAAGTGTAATAATAATGTCGCCTTGCATTCACCTAAGTTTTTCTTTAATTGTTTAGGAAGAAGCAAAAGCTCAAAAATACTTTCAAAATGTCATTGACAAGAAATAAAATAATTTGAAAAAAAAAACAAAAATATAGTTTACTTTTTGAAAAAAAAAGATCAAAGATTTTTTGAGCTTTCTTTTAAGTGAGACCATTAAATTCAGTTTTTGGCTCTCTCTTTACAAGAATGAGTCCTCGACTCGGAGTAACTTATTAAGCTCAAATTGCTCAAATTGGTTGGCAGACTAACTTTTTGCTCTATAAGAATGATGCCATGTGTGGTGAGATTTTTGTATAATTCTTGTACATATGTGTAGTATAGAACTTTCTCCGAGTGTGTTCAAAGAGAAATCCTAGACAAGCTTGGTTTGGAGAATGGCCCAAGGCCATTTTTTACCCATCGTATAGCCAAATTTCCACCTTAGCTTTTTTTCCTAGTTAACCCCTTCGAGCCTTATTACCCATTTTTATTTCTTTGTCTAATAATAACCTTGCTAAAACACTTTAGCCCTTTTTAAAATCTTTTTTTTGACACATAACCTCCTTTGATGCATTGCATGATTCTAAGAAATGAAATATAGGCAAAAGCCTAAGTTTGGGGGAATGAATGTGATGTGCTAAGATGAGCCAATAAATGTGTATGTAAAGTTGTCAACTCATGTGCTTAAAAGACAAGAGATGTGCTTAATAATAAATTTGAATAGACTAGCCCACAGAACTTGAACAGAAATTGGATGAATGAAGGACGAAGAAGGGCTTAAAGTTAGAAAGCTTCTTGAAAAAGTCAAAGAAATTAAAAAAAAATGGTGGCGTTGAATTGTTTTGTATATGAAAAAAAAGAACAGGGAAATATGGAAAATGATTTGAAGGAGAATAAGGTGAGAGTTTGAAAATTTTGGGCATAGAAAGGGTTGAGAATTTGCATTGAAGGAGGTATTTTAATCACTTGATCCATAGATATTCCTTCTTGCACCTCAAACCTTCATCTTGACGGTGATTCCAAACTAGGAAAGTGTACATTAGTGGTGAAAAACATAAAGGTCAAGCCTATAGTTCTACTCATTGTACTTGAATTTCTTTGCGGGAATGAATATGAATTCATTCATTATTTGAGCTCCTTTAGAAAATTTCATGTACTTTGTGTGTGTGGAGCTAACTCTTGCTTGTTAGTGGCGCAGATACTTTGGGGGTAGAGGGTGAAGTCTTACTCTCGATTTGGGTAAATGGGTGAAGTAAGTTGCATTGTGAAGATTAAGACAATTTTTGAAAATTTTGTGTTTCCTCTTAAGATGCTTTGTTGAGTTGGAAGGTTTATTTGATACAAACTTACATCCTTGTTTCATAAATATGTGCTTATTAAAAAAATTGGTTTACTTATTGCCATGACATGTTTAGAAAGTATTTGAAGAGCTTTGTTAGCTTATTCCTTTACTATAGCTTTCTTTTGGGTGGATTTGAGTTAAATACCCTATCTCTTTGAATTATTCTTGATTGCTTGAGGACAAGCAATAGTTTAAGTTTGGGGGTGTTGATAAGCCGTCATTTGACGACTTTCTAGTACCTTTTAAGACTAAATTATCATGATTTTTTCATTGATTTCTGTTGATTTGATATTTATCTGATACTTAATGCTCATTTGTGTAGGAAAAGTTGATAAGGGAAGATGAGCAATTCTTTCAAGTCAAAAGAAAGTCAAATGTGAAAGTAAAGGCTTCTTTGTATCCACTTTCCACCTTCTCTTCATCTATTCTTCATATGCTTAAGCAGATCAAGAGCAAGGTGGCATATTTGTAATATTGGGAAAATGTGGAATTGAGGCTTAAATAGGGGATTTTATATCATTTTCACCATCTTTTATCTAGTCACTATCCATCTTTAGAATAGTTTAGGGTTTTTACAATCTATTGGAGCTTAAAGTGTGGTTTGCCTTATATTTATTTTTAATGGATAACTTTGATAGAAGTTTTGATCTATTTTTGTTTATTATGTGTCTGATTTGCTAGATACACCTCTTGGGTTTATGTTTGAATAGGGTATAAATGTGTATGGGTAGTGATATATTTGAGTAGATTCTAGTGTGTTGATGATAGGCTCTACGAAAGCTTGATTACTTTGGTTGGAATTTGTGGGTGAAAGCCCCAAATACCCAAATGGGTTTGATGGTTGAAAATCCCAAACTCTTGAAAGCATAAACCATCCTTGAAAGAGGGGCTTGGGTGAATTTTAGGAACCTACATCATCCTTGAAAGAGGGATGTAGGAACCAAGGCATTAGTAGACAATTAATGACATAATTGACTAATTTTTGCTATCTTAGAAATAAAGGAGATTATAAGGTTGACTATACCTAGGGTACCATCCTAGAAATAGGGGTGCCCAATTAAAGTTTTGGGTGGTTTTAATTGACACACTCGTTAGGTACTCAAAAGGGTCAATGAGCGACATCTTTGAGGTTTTGTTGAAAAACTAGCCTCAAAGATTCTAAAACTTGCCTACCAATCATTGTCTATTAGAATTTTCAATGAATCATCATGTTCTCATGACTAGGTTTCCCCTAGGAAAACATAATCCCAAGATCCGTTCTTAATTGTTTACGCTCTAATTATTTTTAGTCTTAAATTAATCCCGTAGAAGCCCAAGAATTATTTATATGTAAAAAGCTATTCAAAACCCCCAAATCATTTTGTACCATAGGTTTGAATCTAGTTAGTAACTTTTATTTTGAAGTAACTTGATTGCCACTCACATTGTTCCCCGTGGATTCAACCCCGACTCCAAAGTTGGGTAAATATATTGACAAAGACCACCCTGCACTCAAATTGGACGTGTAAGTTGAGCGTTATCAATGGCCATGGTTTTGTTTTAATTGGAAACTTAGGAGTCAATTTGGTTTAATGGTTTTTATATGGCATAAAAGGATAGACTTGCAAGCTCTAAGTTTGTATGAAGATACCAACGGTTAATGCCTAAACAAAAGACTTCTTGCTAAATTGTTGGAATGCATAAATGGTTTTGATATAGGCTTAAAGTGGGCCAAGTAGCAAAGCCATGAAAGGTGTAAGTCTCAGGGGAACCAACACTGGAAACTCACATTTACCGAAGTGAGAGTGGTCTTAATGACTGTGTACATGATGTCACACTTTATATTTTGGGAGATGTACCAGTCATCTTAGGTTCTTTTCTCCGGTCATATGGCTAACATGTACTGGGGCCCTTTCATCAATGAGAGAATAACCCATATAGCCCGTGGGTGGTTTAAGAATACTAAGGCTACTCAGCTCAGGTTAAGGATTTAAATGCATGGTAAACCCGGTCCCCTTTCTTGGCACGATATATATATATATGTATCTATGTGATTTCATATGGTTATTTTATTTAATTTTGAATTATTGGCATTATTTTATCCTATCCTTGAGTACATGCGAGCATTCACTACGCTAACCGTCTTCAGGCATTGTATCTGATAATGTTCAACTCACTCCAATGTTTGATGGGTGAGGCAGTCTTTGTCAGGTAACCCAATTTGAATTAGGGCCGAATCTCAAGGAGCGAATTATAGACTTCAAATAATATGGGTGCTCAAATTACTACAAGATTACTTAGAATTCTAATAAAAATGACATATAAGATAAAATGGGGGATTAGTTTGGGAACTTTTTGTACGATCTTTAGCAAATAATCAAGAGATGACATTTTTTTCTCAAGCAACAATGTTGGGGAAATCTTAGGATTATGCCTGCCTAAAGGTACAAGTGTATGGGTTAATTAAGGTTTAGCATGAAATTTACTTGTTAACTAAAGGATAGCCTAGGTTGAAGCTAATTGTGGTCAATATTTTGATAAAACCACAATGATTTAACCCGTTGTCTCTTTCAAGCACCTAAAAGTGTGAAGTTCGTAATCACCCACAAACCTCAATCAAGCATCCTTAATTCTAGGATAATGCTCTTGACATGACTTGCACTCCTAATACACTTATTTCTAAGATTGAAAGAGGGAGTAAACCATAAGTGTATTTGTCCATCTTTATCTTGTCCCCCTTTAACCCTCTTTCAAGGAAGTTATGGGTAACCTCATGTTCACCTTCATCTCTTTTTTCGAGGATGATAAAGGGTTTCTAGAGCTTAGGGTTTTCACCCATCAAACCCATTTGGGGATTTGGGGCTTTCACCTATTAAATTTTGACTCAGAAGCTCAAGCATTGGTGAAATCATTACTCGACAACTACCAATCATGAAAACAAAACAATACCCACACACAAATTACACTCAAGTTCAACATAATCCCTAGACTAAAAGAAGTTAGTTACTCATTAGAAAGGAGAAAAAGAATTTTACCAAGTAGTGCATCCATTGAATTCATAATAAGAGAGGGTAAAATAATCTTAAATTCCATACTTCAAATTCACTAACATCCCGTTGGAACAATAATTACAAAACAATGAACAAACCCCTCTCTCTCTTTCTAGGGATCTTCCACCCCCCTTCTTACCATGAGACACAATTATTTATGCCCAAACGTTGTGCCCTAAAGGACATAATGACTTAAACTTTAGTCTCAACCATAAGTATCTCATTGTACAGGTACTAGGATAACTTCACTACACCCCCTCGTTATAAAATGCAATACTCAAGAGCGCATAAGACTTTAAAGAGAAACTAAGCAACAATGACCAATACTCTAGAGGTGACTCCCTTTTTACCACAACTAAGCTATACTCTATTTGCCTCATTGCCGGAAGGTGACAAAATCACCCACCTTAACTTGTTTCATATGCTGACCTCACAAGAAAGAGAATTCCACACACTAAACTACCGTATATGTAGCAAGAAATTTTAAATGCACAAACTCTCTCCCTCACAAAAGAAATCTCAATGCAACAAGTGTCATACCTTAGTCTTGCCCCTATTTTCAATCGCCACTACAAAGAAAGTAAATGGTTTGAGATCTCAAAGGACTTTCTAAGATTTTAACGTAGGTTTAGGTTAGGGTAGGATTCCATTTAGAAACAACATGGCTATGCCCTTTCTTGAATATCCACATCACCCTTTAACACTCTTCTTCGTTTTTCTTCTTTGCTTATGCTTATAAATTTCTTGCTTTGTTCACCACTTTTATTTCATTTCTTTTTCTTGCAACTTACGTATAATTCTTTCCTTTGTTTGACTCTTTCTTCTTCAGAGGTAATGGTATAGACTGTGTACATCTTACCCTCCCCAGACCTCACTATGTGGGAATACACTGGGTTTGTTGTTGTTGTTGTTGTTGTTTCAACACTTAGGCATATAGGGCATTTGACTAATACTTCGTGGCTCCAAACTTTCTTCCATCACTTTTACAACCCCCAAGTTAGGCTTTAAGCCTCAAGTTATATTTTCTAGTTCAAGGAGGGTACGACTCAAAAGAGGTATACAAAAGATGGAACATGGCTTGTAATAAGTTTGTCAAAGAAAGGTCTAAAGGCTCAAATTGGGTACTAGGGATTATAATTATGCACAAGAAGGCTATTTAGGCTAGAGTGGGTTCCAAAATCTCAAGGATGGCCTGATATTATTTCTCCAAAAAAATACCATCAACATTAGCTTTGAAAGACTAACGAGGCACGTTCTAGACAACACAACTACACAAGAGACGAATACAAATAGCTCACCATACGTAGCATGTAAAAACTCGCCAAGGTGGCTAAATTGTCCCTCCCATGAAACAAAGTGGAGTATCTATCATTACTTATAAGTCAATAACTTGTGGAGCCACAAAAAGAGAAAAAGATTTTTTACAACATTGCACATGTCCATGCCCTTGATTTTTTAAAAATTTTGGACGAGGACTGAGGGGTTCTTGTTCTGCAATAGCACTATACACAATATGCTAAGAAATGGATACAACCAAAGCCTTAGTTTCACATCTTGGATCAAAACGTTCTAACTACCTATATGACTACTCGAACTTAACCTATGGTGACCCCCAGATTTACCAATTCCTATGCTAGAGGTACTTAGACTTTCCTTGCATTCTTGAGTCATTACTCAATCCATCATTGATCAAGGTCCATTAGTAGCTCATTAATAGATAAGAAATCCCACATAGCCTACCTACAACACCCCCAACTTAAAGGCTTGAAGTACCTTCACTGAAGTAAATTCAAAAAGTAAAAAGTAAAAGGGATAAGAAAGGCTCCTGTGGACAGTAGGCGTTGTAGGAATCTGATACTGCGATCGCAGCACATGTCCGTTGTCGATTTGATGCTATCATGGTCTGATGACCGTTGTCACAGTAACTAAGACTAAAATACCCTATTTTTGCTCTATTTTTCATTTTCTGCACATCTATCAGTTTTTCAGCTTTGTTTTCCCCTATTTTTCTAAGTATACTATTTATGTTAAAAGACCTAAAAAGTATTAGAAAAACAAAAATGAGTTAATTATGGGTTTTCTCCCATTAAGCATCTAATTTAACATCATAACACGACTCTCTCCTTTCACCATATAGCATCTTTAAAGTTCAGGCACTCCACCTTGGCCGTTAGGGAGATGTTCTCATTCTAGTGCTTCACCCTTTGACCATTGACTATGAATTTCTTCCCTTCACTGTCTTTCAAATCGACTGAACCACTTGAGTAGACTTTAGAAATAACAAATGGTCCTGACCATTTTGAGTGAAGCTTTCCCGCAAAGAGTTTCAAACGGGAGTTGTAGAGGTGCACCTACTCTCCCTCGCGGAATTCTCATCACAATATTCTATAATTTTTATATTTCCTTATTTTTTTCCTTTACAAAGATGTACTGTCATAAGTTGTTAGTCAGAAATCTTCCATCTCATTCAATTGTGTCACCCGTTCCCCGAATGCTTCTCCCTAGTTCATCTTTAATCTCTTAAAAGCCCATAAAGCCTTATGCTCAAGCTCAACGAGTAAATGGCATGCCTCACCAAACATCAATTGATATGTTGACATACCTATTGGGGTTTTGTAGGCCGTTCTATAGGCCCAAAGCGCTTCATCCAATTCCCTTACCCAATTTGTGAGGCCTATATTTACTATTTTTTCAAGTATGGCTTTGATTTCGCGATTTAACACCTCTACTTGACCACTTATTTGGGGGTGGTATGGGGTGGCGACTTTGTACTTAACTCCATAATGTCAAGAAGTACACCAAACATGCGATTGCAAAAATGCCAACCACCATTACTAATGATGGCCCGAGGGGTGCCAAACCTTGTGAAAATATTCCTTTTTAGGAATGAGGTAACACATCTACTCTCATTAGTGGGGAGTACGATGGCTTCCATCCATTTAGTAACATATTCGACCGCTACTATAATATACTTATTCCTAAAAAAGCTCACAAAAGGACCTATAAAATCGATTCCCCATACATCAAAGAGTTTTACCTCCAAGTTAGGCTTGAGAGACATCTCGTGCCTTCTTGAAATACCACCATTCATTTGAAAATTGTGACAAGATTTAACCCATTCAATGGAATCCATATGCTTGGAAGGCCAATAGAATCCGCATTGAAGGATCTTGGCAGTAGTTCGGATCCCTACATGATGATCACCGTAAGGTAACGAGTGGCAAGCCTCCAAAATGTCATTTATTTTAGAATTTTTGACACACCGTATAATAACTCCATCGGCACACTCTTGAAATAACAATGGATCATCCCATAAATATCTCTTTACATCAAATAGAAATCATTTCTTTTGATTGTAACTCCGTCCCTCGGGGAGTATACCACTTGCTACATAGTTGGTAAAATTGGCATACCATGGTGTATTGTTTCTCTCAATGGACATTATCAATTTGTCGGGTAAAGCATCATCAATTTCCATTTCCCCATGCTTCCTATTGTTGCCTTCGAATCGAGAGAGATGATTGTCCACTTGATTCTCGTACCCTTTTTGGTCCTTTACCTCAAAGTTGATCTCTTGTAGTAAGTAAATCCAACTAATTAAACCTGGATTTATTATTTTTTCCATGAGATACTTAAGAGAGGAATGGTCCGTATGCACCACCACCTTTGCGCCTAACAAATAGGATCAAAACTTTTTGAAAGCATAGACAACTACCAATAATTCTTGCTCGGTGATGGTGTAGTTGCATTGGGCATCGTTTAAGGTTTTGCCAGCATAGTAGATAGGATGAAAAAGGTTTTCCTTATTCTACTCTAGTACTGCACCCAATTCAATACTTGCAACGCATATTACCTCAAATGGGGATGACCAATCCGAAGCCACAATAATTGGGGATGAAAAGAGCAATTCCATAAGATGCTCGAATTCTTTGAAACATGCTTTATCAAAGTTTAACTTAGATTCTTTCTCAAGAATTTTACAGATAGGGTGCGCTATCTTGGAAAAGTCCTTGATGAAACAATGATAAAACCCGACATGGCCAAGGAAACTTCGAACACATTTTATAGAAATGAGGGGTGGGAGATTGGCAATTACCTCAACCTTTTCTTGATCAACTTGAATGCCTTTTACCAAGATCTTGTGGCCTAATACAATTCCTTCTTTGACCATAAAGTGCCACTTTTTCCAATTAAAGACAAGGTTTATTTCCACGTACCTTTTAAGTAACTTATTCAAGTGTTCGAGGCATGACTCAAAAGAATTCCCCACTACCAAGAAGTCATCCATAAATACTTCCATAGTGTCTTCAAACATATCCATAAATATTGATAACATGCAACATTGAAAGGTTTTTGGGGCATTACAAAACCCAAAGGGCATTCTCTTGAATGCAAATGTACCATATGGGCAAGTAAAACTTGTCTTTTCTTGGTCTTCTGGTGCGATACAAATTTGATTGTATCCCGAGTCTCCATCCAAAAAGTAATACCACCCTCTTCTGGCAAACCTATCTAGTATTTGATCTATGAATGACATTGGAAAATGGTCCTTCTCGATCCATGTGTTTAATTTTCAGTAGTCCATACACACTCGCCATCCGGTGATCGGTTGGACAGGGATAAGATTATTTTTTCATTATCGACAATCTTGATACCACCCGTTTTTGGAATATGTTTCACCGGGATCACCCATGTGCTATTTGATATAGGATAGATCAGTCCCGAATCAAGCCACTTTATAATCTCATTTTTAACCACCTCTTGCATAGGTTGGTTCAATCTTTTTTAGTGATCTACACTTGGTATGTGATCTTGCTCGAGTTTAATTTTATGTGAGCATATGCTGGGAGCTATGCCTATGATATCCACTATTGTCCACCCAGTGGCCCGAATAGATTTTTTTACCGCCAACTTCAATGCTTCAACTTGAGAGAAATTTAGGTCACTAGCAATAATGATTGGCAATGTCTCATCCTCTCCCAAGAACACATATTTGATATGAGATGGTAAAGGCTTTAATTTGATTTTAGGAGGTTCAAGGATAAGGTTTGGCGGATGGACTTTTGCAGTTTTTAAGATCAAGATCTTATTTAATCGGGTTCTTGGTGTGAAACCCAAGCCAAGTTAGAGAAGCCACCACTTCATCATACTTCTGCACTTATTCTCTTCTATAATTCCTAAGCACACCAACTAAAGGGTCATTCAACAATCCCACATTGACATGGTTGGACACTTCACCATTGACAACATTGATAAGCGAAATAACTTATCGGTCCATTGGTCATTTTATAGTCTTATAGAGACGTTGAAGGTCATAATTTCACTATTCAATCTAAACATCATCTCCCCAAACTCCACATCTACCAATGCCTTCCCTATAGTTAAAAATGGCCTTTCAAGAATAATGGGGATTTCGATGTCTATTTCACAATCCATAGTAACAAAGTCGGTTGGGTTAATGAATTGGTGTACTCTTACTATAACATCGTGGAGCATCCCTATAGGCTTCTTAATACATCGATCATCCATAAGCAACTTTATTTTGGTGGGATTTAGCTTACTCAATCCAAGTTTGTGAAATATAACATAAGGCATGAGGTTCACACTAGCCCCAAGATCACACAAAGCCTTAGCGAATGTGAAGGCACCGATGGTTCATGAGATAGTAAATGCATAGAGATCCTTCTTCTTCTCAACGTTTGCGCTTGTCATCATGGTGTTGCAACGGTGAGTAATCTCTATGGTTTCATATGCCAAAAGTTTTTTTTTTAGACACCAAATCCTTCCTAAATTTAGCATAGCCGGCATGTCATGCAATGCCTCAATAAGAGATATATTAACAGAAAGGTTTCTAAATTTATCAAAAAGTTTGTTGAGTTTATCATGATTTCCCATTCTCAATGACCATTCTTTAAAAAAAGGATGAATGGGGGTTGAAGCTATAGAAATAATTTGACACTTGTTATTCATTGGCTTTCTCATCAACATCTCACTTAACTTTGGCTATTCAACCTTGGGTATTTTTCTCTTTGCCTTTGTCGTCTCCCTATTTTACATTTCTTTACTTTGCCTCTCCATTAGATATTTTGATATTTCACCTACTTTTTCTTTAAGTTGTTGGATAGTGAAGGAGTGAGATACAACCATTTTGTGAAGCATGGAGAATTCACTTCGTATTTTATTCACCATTTCTCTGGTTCTCTCAACATTACTTAAGATTCATGCCAAAATACCTCTATCAATCTCCTTTATCCCTTCAAAATATGCCATGCTTAGATTTTCCTAGTTCTGACTTTGATTCCCATCTTATCCTTGTGGAGAAAGATGGAAACCCTCTGAGTTTCTAGGTTTTATCCCCACATTAGCACCAATCACCTTTTCCTCCTTGTCTTCGCAAATTTTGACTTCTATCATATTTATTACACTTACACTTTCCATTGATTTTCCTAACATGTGCTTAATAAGGAGCTCGAGGCAAGACATTACTTTACTCATCTTAACATCGGTCTCTTCCTCTTCATCTTTTCTATCATTGCACATAAAGGACAAGAAGGGATCCCCCATGGACACCTCAGTGTCTTCTATGTCCCAACATCTACACCAAATTGCCACTTGGTCCAAGACTTTTGAAATAATCCTATATGGTGAGCTGATGAATGATCCACCGGATGCGTTGTCCACAATGGCCTTATTTGTTGATCCAATGCTTGATAGAAGATTTGGAGGAGCATCTTATCCTACACCTCATGCATGGAACTTTTCAAAAGTGATTTTTTTAATTTTCCCCAAGCATCATACCATGATTCTTTGTGGTATTGGTAAAAATGAACAATCTCATCCCTCAACTTCAACTTCCTAGATGGTTGAAAGTATTGACCTAAAAAGATCTCCGTGAGACTTGTCCATGAAGTAATGGATCCAGCGGGTAAAAACCTTAGCCACAGGACCACTTTTCCTATGAGAGATAGTGGAAAAAGGCATAATCGGATGGACTCTTAGGATATATGTGCGACTTTGAATGGAGTACATACATCTATGAACCCCTTTAAATAAGAATTCGGGTCTTCATGAGATTAACCCCGGAATCATCCCTTTAAGTAAAGCAATTTCATCATCACACTTGTAACATTAAATATTCCATGCTCTTCTGTGGAGGGAATGAGAATTGTACTTTCATGATCTCCAGTCCCAATACAAGCCGAGTCCCCATGACTCATGATGACTTGGGAATAATAACATTTACCTACGCAAAGATCAAAAACAATAAAGAAATTAAATTTTACCACTTTGGGTATTTCCTAGTAAGAATGACACCACACACGTGAAATCTATATTTCACTCCACGACAACGGAACCATTTTTTTAATGCTCAACTCACTCCCATGTTTAAGGGGTGAGGCAGTCTTTTTCAAGTAACACATTTTGAATTGGGGTCAAATCTCGAGGTGCAAATTATAGACTTCAAACACTATGGGTGCTCAAATTACTACAAGATTACCTGAAATTCTAATAAAAATGACATGTAAGATAAAATAAGGGGATTAGTTTGGGAACTTTTTGTACGATCTTTAGCAAATAATCAAGAGATGAAACTTTTGTCTCAAGAACAATGTTAGGGAAATCTTGGGATTATGGCTACATTAAGGTAAAAGTATATGGGTTAATAAACGTTTAGCATGAAATTTAGTTGTTAACTAAAGGATAGGCTAGGTCGAAGGCCATTGTGGTCAATCTTTTGATAAAATAATAACAATTTCACCCATTGTCTCTTTCGAGCCCCAACAAGTGTGAAGTTTGTAATCACCCAAAAACCTTAATGAAGCATCCCTATTTCTAGGATAATTATCTTCACATGATTTACACTCCTAATACACTTATTTCTAAGATTGCAAAAGAGAGTAAACCCTAGGATTAATTATCCATCATTGCCTTGTTCCCCTTTAACCCTTGAAAATGTTATGGGTGACCTCATGTGCACCTTTATCCCTCTTTCTAAGATGATAAAGGGTTTCTAGAGTTTGGGATTTTCATTCATCAAACCCATTTGGAGATTTAGGGCTTTCACCCATCAAATTCTAACTCATAAGCTCAAGCAATAGTGAAATCCTTACTCAACAACTAACAATCATACAAACACAACAATACCCACACACAAATTACACTCTTATTTAACATAATCCCAAGACTAAAGAAGTTAGCTACTTATTAGATAGGAGAAAATGAATTTTACCAAGTAGTGCATCCATAGAATTCATAATAAGAGAGGGTAAAATAATCTTCAATTCCACACTTCAAATTCACTAACTTCCTGTTGGATCAATAATTACCAAATAATGAACAAACCAATTTCCCCTCTTCCTCTTTCTAGAGTTCTTCCCCCTTTTTATAGTATTTTTGAATTCCCCATTATAAGGCTTGCTTCAGCTTTCTAATTACTAAAATTCCCTTTACTAATTTCTCCCGCTAGGTTGTGATCGTGACTATGAGTGAGCAATCGCATTGTGTTGGCCAAACATGATAGACTTCGATCATATTCCTCCAACTGCGACTACATTACCTGAGGCTAGGTAAATCATCTGCTTAGATGAAAGTGATTGTGGTGCACAGACTATGGCCGCTATACCTAGGTACCTTTTTTGAGTCTTCAACTACACTTTTCCTGCTCCCTTTTGATTGCCATAAGCTTCAATCTACATTTTTCAACCTAATCGATTTTGTACCTACAAAGAGTAGATATTACTGCATTTACTCATGAATATGTCTCATTTATTCATTCAAATAAAGGAAATATTCACAAATGTTTAGGGAGAATGAATAGTAAAATCACCGCTCATCAGTATCCCATGTAATGCAGGAACCAGCCATACTACGATTCCTCCTACTCAGTGACTTAGATTCGGGGACAACTTTGAGTCAAGATAAAATGGTGAGCTTTCATACTCTGGAAGGCTCTAATTCATGCTATGGACTTATTTTATTTTTTGTATTTCTGTATTTAGTTTTGTCTATGATTGGGGAAATGTCCTTATCGAATGTTATTGATTCTAGATAGAGGATTTGTCAAATAACTATTCATATGGGCGGTGTCGGTATTGGTGTCATCCTTGGTATTGGTATTGGCATTGGGGTTGGCACCAGTTGGATATTTTATTGAGGTTGTTGGATTATGATTATAGTCTTTATTTAATGTCTTTGAAATATTATTATTTTATCTTCTTATATGTTTGAAATTCATCCGACATAGGGTACAGGGTAGTTACAATTTAGTATTAAGGGTGGTCTCCTGTCTCAGTTGTACTTGAGATGCCTAATACGACTAGGGTTTAGGTCATATTAGATCGATATCAGAGCTATAGGTTCGTAGTCAAATGGGTGTTCGACAAAGTCGTGTTGAGTAGAGTATCTTTTAAGGGTGTGTAGCATGCCATACTCATAGGGGCGAGGCTACAAGGAATGTAGGAATGTTTCTCTTTCTTATGTTCTATTTTCAAGTTGTAGAGTCTAAGGTCATAAAATCTTCTATAATCCCTGTTTGTTTGCTTTTCAGATCATGCCTCCTCGATGATTTAAAGCTTACAAAACTCCTCTGTACTACTCGAGGACAATGCTGATGGGTCTCATTCTACTTATAGGGTCCACACCTGGTCTAGGGGTTTAATTTGTGATTATCCTTCTAGAGTTTCATCGGTTCCCTCCAGCCCTTCTCAAGCTCCTTAGGCTAAGGTGGAAAATACTAAGTTATGTTAATCTATTCATATATTGGCGCAGTTGGTAGCTTCTCAGGATGAGCATGGTACTTCTGTTACTCCATCTTCTGAGACCATAAGGGTTGGCAAATTCAAGAGGTTGAACCCTTATGTGTTCACGGGTGGCATACTTGATGAGGATCATTATGATTTTATAGATGAGATAGAAAAGATCTTTCATATTATGCATGCTACTAACATAGAAGGTATGGGATTTTCTACCTACCATCTGAAAGACGTAGCATACCAATAGTATGAGGAATGGGAACAGACTAAGTGTGATGATGATGCGTCAGCCTTGTAGGATGATTTATCTAATGATTTTTTAGACCGCTTCTTTCCTTAGGAGTTGAGTGAAGCGAAGACAGAAGAGTTTGTTAACCTGAAGTAAGGTAATATGTGAATCAAAAAGTATGCCTTAAAGTTTCACCAATTATCTTGGTATGCTCTGGAGTTGGTTTCTAGCATGAGGTCTAGAATGGGGAAGTTTGCTTATGAGTTCTCCTAAGACTTGATTTTGGAGAGTAAGGTTTCCTTATTGAATAAGAAAATGGACATCTCCAAATTGGTTGTATAAATGCAGCAAGTACAGAAAGAGAAAAAGAAATTAGTAAAGATTAGGGAGAGGTAGAGCAAGAAGTTTAGATTTTCAAAGCAAGGTGGTGGCCAACAACAAAGTGGCAGCGGTGGTGGGAAGTGGTCCAAGAATAAGTAGAAAAACTCTAGGTATTATTTGATGGCTAGTGCTCCCTACCCAAAGCCATCTGGTGATAGATATTTTTAGAGTAGTAACAATTATAGAGTACAGGGTGCCTAATCTCAGTCTAGTGGGGCCTAGCCCCACTATATACTTTCTACATATTTTGTAGGTAATTGCATTGGGGTTACTATGATGTAGAAAAGGACAAGTTCTTTAACTGTGATCATCCAGGGCATATGATTAGAAACTATACAGTTGTTAAGGTTGTTTTGGGGGAAAACAAGGTTCCCGTTACCTCTTTATCAACTTCGACACCAAAGGGTGCACCATTTAATTTTGGCACTGGTCAGAACCATCTCTATACTCTCATTACTCGTCAGGAGCCCGAGGCACCGCCCAATATCATTATTGGAGTATTGAAACTCTATTACCGTGATGTGTATAGTTTACTTGATCTAGGGTCCACTCTTTCTTACGTGACCCCATTTGTGGCTATGCATCTTAGTTTTGGTTCCAAGTGTGTTTCAAACTTTTTTTCTTTTTCTACCCGATGGGTGACTCTGTGGTGGCTAGAAGAGTCTATAGGGGATGTGTGGTGTCGGTGGGTAGTCGGGAAACATTAGTGGATCTGTTTGAATTAGACATGGTTAAGTTTGATGTCATATTAGGGATGGATTAGTTACACTCATTCTATGCTTTCTTAGACTGTCGTACCCATAAAGTCATCTTTAAATTCCTTAGTGATCCAGTGATTGAATGGAAGGGTGGTTCCCTAGCTCCTAAGCAGAAGTTTATATCGTATCTTAGAGCTTAGAGATTGATCTCCAAGAGGTGTCTTTATATTAGTCTGGGTAAAAGATTCTAACTTGGAGGGTCCTTCTTTGCATTTTGTCTGGGGGTGAATGAATTTCTTGAGGTCTTCCTTGATGATCTTCTTGGTGTTTCACTTGATAGGGAGTTTGATTTTAGGATAGATTTTGCTCCGGACACACGCCCTATGTTTATTCCCTTATATAGAATATGTCCAGCTGAGTTGAAGGAGCTTAAGGGGTAATTGAAAGATCTTTTAGATAAGGGTTTCATCCATCCTAGAATGACTCTATAGGGTGCATAGGTGTTATTCGCTAGTAAGAAGGAAGGTTCCTTTTGGATGTGTATTTATTACCGACAGTTGAATAAAGTAACAGTAAAGAATAAGTACTCTCTTTCAAGGATAGATGATTTGTTTGATCAGCTTCTGGGTGCTAAGGTTTTCTCCAAGATTGATCTTCAGTATGGGTATCATTAGTTAAATATTAGGGAGGTGGGTATCCCTAAGACAACTTTTCATACTTGGTATGGGCATTTTGAGTTTCTAGTTATGTCTTTTGGGTTGACCAATACCCCGATGGCATTCATGGATTTGATGAATAGGGCCTTCCATCAGTTTCAAGATTTGTTCGTCATTGTGTTCATAAATGATATTCTGGTGTACTTAAAGAGTGAGGTGGATCATGCTAATCACCTCTGTATAGTGTTGGAGACCCTAAAAAATCAGCAGTTGTATGCCAAATTCTCAAAATATAAATTCTGGTTGAACGTTGTCACTTTTCTTGGTCATGTCATTTATAGTAAAGGGATCATGGTGGATCTGCAGAAAGTTGTTGTGGTTAAGAAGTGGCCTAGACCCATAACTCTAACCGATATTTAGAGGTTCGTGGGTTTAGTCGGTTACTATAAGAGGTTTGTGGAGAGTTTCTCTTTTATAGTTAACTCATTAACTAAGTTGACAGAAGGTAAAGTTCTTATGGTCTAATGCTTATGAGGGTAGTTTTAAGAAGCTACAGAATAAGCTAACTTTGACTCCATTCTTGACTTTGCCTAAAGGCACTGATTGTTTTATAGTCTATTATGATATGCTTCGTGTGGGGCTTGGTTGCATCTTGATGCAGCATGACAAGGTGATAGCTTATGCCTCTAGACAATTGAAGGTGCATGAGAAGAATTATTCGACTAATGACTTAGAATTATTGGTTGTAGTATTTGCATTGAAAATCTAGCATCACTATCTATTTGGCGTGCATATGGATATTTTTTCTGATCATAAGAGCCTACAATATGTGTTTACTCAGAAAGAACTGAACCTTAGGTAAAAAAGATGGCTTGAGCTTCTAAAGGATTATGACATGAGTCTTCACTACCATCCAGGTAAAGATAATGGGGTTGCTGATGCTCTTAGCAGGTTATCCATAGGAAGTCTGGCTTATGTTGATAAAGTGAAGCAGAAGTTGGTGAAAGATATTCACTATTTGGCTAACATTGAAGTTATCTCTTGGACTCTGAAGATGGTTGTGTGGTTGTGTAGAAGATAGCGCAGTCATCTTTTGGTGCTAAAGTAAAGAAGAAACAAATATTGGATCTTGTGTTGATGAGGATTAAGGGTGAGGTAGATGGGCAGAAGGTGATGGCCTTCAAGATTAGTGGTAATGGTACCTTATGGTACTAAAGGAGGTTATGTGTTCCCGATATAGATGGTTTGAGAGAGAGGATCTTAGCTGAGGCGCATGAGTCATGCAATGTTATCCATCCTTATTCGACAAAAATGTATCATGGCCTTAAGAAGATGTATTGGTCGAGCAATATGAAGCATGATGTGGCTAGTTTTGTGGCTAGGTGCATGGTGTGCCAACAGGTGAAGGTTGAGCACATGAGGCCTGAAGGATTGTTCCAAGAAATTGAGTTGCCTTTTTTGAAATAGGAGATGATCAATAAGGATTTTTTTACCAATCTTTATCGATCTCGAAATCAGTTTGATTTTATTTGGGTCATCATGGATAGGATGACAAAGTCTGCTCATTTTTTGCTGGTAAGGGCTTGGTTCTTGGTAGAGGACTATAAAAAATTATATCTTCACGAGATTGTGAAGTTGCATGGGGGGCCTATTTCTATCATCTCAGATCACGTTACACAATTTTCATCTTACTTTTGGCAGTCGTTTCAGAAATGTTTGGGGACCAAGATGAGTTTTAGTACTACTTTTCACCCATAGTTGGGTGGGCAAGTGGGAAGGACTATTCAGACATTGCAAAATATTCTTAGAGCATGTGTGATTGGCTATGGTGGTAGTTGGGTTGAGCATTTTCCTCTCATAGAGTTTGCATACAACAATAGTTGCCACTCTAGCATTAGAATGGCTCTGTTTAAAGCTTTGTATGGTAAGAGGTGTAGGTCTCTTATTGGGTGGTTTGAGATTGGTATGGTGGAAATGTTTGCCCCAAATTTGGCTCACTAAGCCATGGACAAGGTTAAGGTGATTTAGGATTGGCTTAGATCCACCCAAAGTATCCAAAAGTCCTATGCCGATGTGAGGCATAGGAAGTTGGATTTGAGTTTGGGGAAAGGGTGTTCTTGAAGGTGTCTCCCATGAAGGGAGTGATGCAGTTAGGGAAAAAAGAAAAGTTGTGTCCCTAGTATATTAGTCCATACTTGGGTTTGAGAAGAGTCGGTAATGTTATGTATGAGATAGAGTTGCCTTCTAGTTTGATCTCCATTCACTCGGTATTTCATGTTTCCATGCTAAGAAAGTGTGAGGGTGATGTATCGTAGATTGTACCTATCAAGGATATTAATATTTTGTATTCTCTATCTTATGAGGAATTCGCTATTGAAATATTAGATCGGTAGGTTCGTCGGTTGTGGACCAAGGACATAGCTTTGGTGAAGGTTCTGTAGAGGAACCACAAGGTGGAAGAGGCTATATAGGAAGCTGAATAGGACATGAAGTCCAAGTATCCATTCCTATTTCCTTCTCTAAAAATTCATGCGTAAGGTATGTGTTGATCTTACCATCTTTGTTTTCTGGCTTTGTTAAAGGAAAGATTGATTTCCTTGGTATCTTTGTTTTCTAACTTAGTTAAAGGTAAGTGTGGATCGTGAGTTCCTTTATAATCTATTTTTTATAAGAGTAGATCGTGAGTTCCTTGGTAATCTGTTTTCTGTCTTAAGGGTAAGCGTACGGGTATTTGGGGGTATAATCGTTCTAGTATCTGCCTTGTCCCATCATTTGAGGACGAATGATTCAAGCGGGGGAGAATTGAAACACCTTAGGTTTTGGCCATTGGAAATTACTTGAGTTTTGAACAATTATCTATGTAATAACCCACTATACGAGTCCTATGGTGTGGGTATAGGTGAAGGGACCCTAGTCGTATGTTGGTCAGTATGTTGTTGGCGAAGTTTTATCCTAGTTACGAGAGACTCCATACGAGTCATATGGTCTCATGATGAGAGGTTAAGGGTCCAATCGTATGTTGTCCAGTGTCTAGCCTTTGATGTTCTGCCTTGGATATGACTTGATAATACTAGTCGTATGGTCTAGCGATGAGATGGGTAAGGGATTTTTATGTTGGATAGAATGTGGTGTCCAACTTTCTATTCTGGTACCGACTTGATGATACCAGTCTTATGATGTGGTAACGAGTTTGAGGATCAACTCGTACCTACCTATGAGTTTTCAACAGTTTTAATTTGGGGGCATTCTGGTCATTTTTCCTTTGTAACTCCCTTTGATACCATGACATAAAACACCTTTTGGGCTTCATTAATCTATAATTCTCAATCAAAAACTCTTAAAATCATTCTTAAACTCTCTCTCAAGCAAAAGGCTAGGGTTTCTTCAAGATAATCAATTAAGGCTATCAAGGGTGGTTTCCCTTCGTTTTCCTTAGTGCCTAAGGTATGTTACTCCTCCCTCATTATTATTTTACAAAGAACATGTGTTTGAATAAATGAATATGATGATATTGTTGTGATTTGAAATAATGGTTGGGGGTTTTGGATGTTTATGGTTGAATAATATTTCTCATGGTTTAATGATGTTTCTTTCATGCTTTTAATATAATTTTGACATTGTGGAATGCATGGTTATGGTAAATGGATTTAGGGGTACTTTGGATTTCCCCAAATTACTTGGTTATGGTTTTGAAATATATGGGCCCTCAACTTGTTTGTTAAAATGCCAATGAGAATGGTTTTCTCACATTATTTCTCTACTCTTGAAATCTTTGAATTGCATAAGAGGTAATGGAACTTAAATTGGTTTGGTTGGTTTTAAGTAGTTTGGAAAGGCCTTTATGGCCATGGTTTTGGTTTAATTGTAAACTTGGGAGTCAATTTGGTTTAAGAGTTTTGGTATGGCATAAAAGTATAGACTTGCACGCTCTAATTTTGGTATGACAATACCAACGGTCAAAGCCTAAACAAAAGACTCCTTGGTAAATGGTTGGAATATAGAAATGGTTTTAATATAGGCTTAAAGAGGTTTGAGTAGCATAGTCGCGGAAGGTAGGGGTCCCGAGGAGACCGACGCTGGAAACTCACGTTTGTCGATTGAGGGTGGTCTTGATGACCGTGTACATAATGTCACACTTTATATTTTGGGAGATTTACTAGTCATCTTAGGATCTTTTCTACAGTCGTGTGGCTAACACGCACTAGGGCCCTTTTAGTAGGGGGAGCTGAACCTATATAAGCCGTGGGTTGTTTTAGGATGGTCAAGCTACTCAACCAAGGTTAAGTATTTAAATGAATGCTAAATCCGGTCCCCTTTCTCGGCACAATATATATATGTATCTATGTGATTTCATATGGTTATTTACTTTGATTTTGAATGCAAAGCAAAAACCTACCATGCTACCATTCCTTCTACTCAGTGACTTGACGGGGACAACTTTAAGTCAGACTGAAGTGGTAAGCTTCCATACTTTAGAAGGCTCTATTTCAAGCTATGGACTTCTTTTATTTTTGTTATTTCTTTGGTTTGTTTTGGATACGGTCAGGAGCATATCCCGATTGGATGTTATTGATTCTGGATAGAAGCTTTGACAGACAACTATGGGCATGAGCGGTATCGGTATTAGTGTCAGCCTTGGTATTGGCATTGGCATTAGGGTTGGCACCGGTTGGATATTTGATTGATGTTGTTGGATTATGATTATAGACTTTGTTTAATGTCTTTGAAATATTATTGTTTTATCTTGTTATATGTTTGGAGTTCATCCGACATAGGGTGCAGGGAGGTTACGGTTGGGTAGTTGGGGTAATCTTTGATCCCAATTGGACTTGAGATACCCGACACAACTAGGCCTTGATTTAGGTCATGTCAAATCATTAGTCGTTCGTGAGAATAATTTAATCCCAAGGATGGACAACTGGAAAATTCGTTAAACTAAAGCCAAGATATAAGGATTTGTTGGAGGACATGTTCAGTAAGGTAGTGTTCTTACATATCCAACTATAATAGACATCTTTTAACTATTTATTTTTAAAAAATTTAAGTATTTTTCAGTGATACATGTGTATATCTACTGTTAATTTTTAAGTAATTATAACTAGATATTTTTTTGTGCTATTTTCTTTGCAGCTTGTATACAGGAATATATCATCTTATCATAGAAATTAAACCAACTTGATTTGCCAAATCCTCTTACATTTGGTCCAACTGATCATGGTATTAATGTAGCTCAGACCGTATCTCTACAACAAGGAGCTGAAAGGACTACTTCAACTGAAATTCAACATGAATTTGATGATTTTAGTACTCCACCAACTGCAAACCTACAAAAGGTATGTTGAGTGGAACTGCTCCATCTTTACACCCTCTCGTGAAGAAATAAAAAACTTATATGGAGTCAAAAAAGTGAGTTCACGTGTTTCTATGACACAAAAATAGTCAACTTTGTTGTCCAAAGAGAAAAAACCATCAGATTCATCAAGAACAAATTCGGGGCCTCCGGTTTCATTGGAAAAAGACACAATTGTGCATACTTTTGATGAGAGGAATGCACCGGATGCAACTGTTGTTGTTAAGAAAAAATAACCACTTTCCATGTCATACTTGGATGACTTAAATTCTTATGTTAAGACTTATCTAAGTATAACATTTTATAAAGAAAAAATCAATCTTCAGCTATTACATATGTAGTGTTATAAATTTATAAATAGTCTTTTAGAAATAAAAGTAATTTCATGAATATGTATCAATATAATGCATATATATCATTATGTTATGTTAATGATGATTCATGTATCAAAATAACACATATATATCTGCATAATTTTACTGTGGAAATATTTAAACCTTTACCATGTGTTTTCCGACACCACAAGTAAATCATAAGGTATATGTATTGGCAAATATTTATTCACATTGTAGGTTGACATGAAATTCAAGGACCTTTCAACGTTGATAATAAACTATTACACATGCATTGTGAAAGTTGAGAAAGAACGCTCTATTTTATATGACAAGGTATTCAAAATTTATCATTAGTACCATAATATTATCGTTTTGTTCTAAATTATTATCATACAGGTTGCTCATTCTCTTGTCCATGAAAGTGAAAAACAATAGTCTGGATAAAGAAAGAGACCCTCATCATTCTCACAATGAGGACAATACAGATGGTAAAAGTGACAATGTTGCGGAGGTGCAGGGCAATCATCTAAAGTAGATGGAAATGAAGGATGAGGTGACGATCGTGTAAAGGTAATATGAATAACACATTTGGATTTAATTATACTGACTTAATTATATGATCAATTGTTTCTACTTTCTCAAACTATTAGTTGCAAACAGTTTATTTGCCATTATTGAAAGTGTTGACACTGTTATTATAATTCTATAACATTTCAGTAACAAGTGTTGGATATGTACTGATTGTGTTTTTCAGATGTATCATTTTAATTTATCTGATTCCAGATGTATCATTATGATACATATATAAAGTTTAATCAATACCTATCCAAAATTCAATCTCACACACAGTTCATTGTATACAAATGTTAATCAGGAGGCTGATATTAGGTCTATGAATAATGTACAAGAAGAACTAAGAAGAGATGCATAATACAGCTGTAAAATTAGACAAAGTACTTAGAGACGAGCGCCTAAAGGTAATATCGACTTACTTATATGGTCGATTGTTTCAAATTGCTCATACAATTTATTTGTCAATATTTGAAGTGTTGAAATTGTTTATTGTATCGATCACAAACTAATCTTAAATTTTTATGTGACATAATAGCTTTTTCAGTAACAAATTTTAAACTGATCTAAGATTCCAGTTACAAATGTATCATTTTATACATATGGTTCCAGATATATCATACTCATACATATTGAAGTTTAATCACTACGTATTGATAATTCAATCTCACACAGTTTATTGTTCACACAAGTCAAGCAGGAAAAAAACAGGGGGATGACCCGGTTCATACCTACTCCATAGGTGTCGGGGAGGGGGGACCACTCCGGGCCTGACCTACGCGCCCTCACCCCAGCTTTGCTGGAGGGGCGTTTCGAACCCCCGACCCTGGCACACCACGGTAAGCAAGCTTACCGCTGAGCCAAGGCCATCCCTCTACATAAGTCAAGCAGGAGACTGAAGAAAAACCACATAATACAGCTGTAAAATTAGATAAAGCAATTGCCTAGGTTGTTGCATCATTGTCTGTAGCCTACCCCTAAGCAACACTGATAGCCAATTCTTAATCAGTGATAGTGCTAGTGCAACTATTAACACATGAATCTGCAAGGCAACACTGATAGTCAGTTTATTATTAGTAATAGTGCTATTAAATCTACGTCACAGGTCTTCGTGTGCAAGATAGTGCTTTCATATAACATCAAGACACCTGCCCAAAAAAACAAAAAAAAAATAGGTAACGTTCAAAAGTTTATCAGTCACCATACATTAATTTTTTTTATTCTGGGTTAAAATATTAAAAAACCATCCAGTCTTGCAAAAAGTTGAACTATCTGTTTGAAGGTCACAACATTTATGGACCACATGTTGAATAACTATTCTCTAAGTTCTCTCATTGGATATCAATAGGTCTGAATAAAACCCATGCTAGTAGGTAAGACTGCTTAATCATCTTTCAAACTACCATAAAAATATTCTATTATTCTCAATACTGGATGAAATCATAATATGCTTATAGGAAAGAAAAGGATAAACACTACACGGCCAAATAAGCTGACCTAAAATCAAAGCTTAATTTCGTTGTTGTACATTCAGAGAAAAAATTAATTTTACTACATAGCATAATCAAATACATGTTGGAATGATAAGGTATGCCTCAATCAAATATATGTATCGCCTAAATAAAATTCTTTATTATGAAAAAAATACAAATTTATATTTCTGATTTATGGTGGTGTACTATGTATAAAGATTTTGTCACACGTCTATTTTGTTTATGTACTTTCTGCCATATATATGGACCACATACAGAGTAGTTGATACATATATATATTCTTCATGCACTCATATTTATATTTTTCTGTCACAATGTTAATAGAAATTTATATTTATCAACTAATTTGCACTTGCATTATGTATCAAATATATGGATCAAATGTGATTATAGATTTTAATTTTTCATCACAGCATATCGATGTGATATTCTACAATCTTCGGAAAAAAGCAAAACTAGACACCATCAATGAATATAGATATACCACCGCTAACTGCATGTTAAGGAACTACATCCATGATATATACACTCATTATCATAGAATGTAATCAGAGATTGTTTTAAGCTCTCAGGAGGACAATGTTCATTTAATGAAAGCTGCATACAACACCCCCCCCCCCCCTCATTTTTAGGATAGAATTCGAATCATTGTTTCTACGTGTACAAACTTGAATCCAATTATTTCTATATAAAAAGGTGTCATAATCATTATCCTAGTGTGAAAAGTACTTTTGAGGGGAAGAATATTTATTTAAAAATTTAGAGTGGAGTAAAGTTAAGAACTTTTGTTATCGACTAAATTTTGAAATTCAATTCAACAAGGTCAAATTTGAACGTGTATAACTTCTGGAATATGTTGAATTTTTTAGCTCAAGACCCACCAAATTAAATATTAATGTGTCCTCTTTCCAACACATTTAATTTTGCCTTTATCTGATATCCAAACAAAAAGTTATCGGAATTTTCGTGAGGAACCAGTGAGGGTCCATGATAACAGTTCAAAGTGGAGCTTATCGGAAAGATTTACCTTTGTGACGTGATGATTCTTTATATTCAAGAAATTTATGGTTTTGTTTACCTATGAGGAGTGGTATTATTTTTTTTTCACTTATAAACGACCCCTAAACACTATATTAACCTATTTTCATTAGTTTTCACGACAACATCGATTATTTTACTCTAAAAAATCTTCTCTCAAATCCCTTTTTTCAAGTCAAGACTAGGGTTCAAGGAGGTGGCCATCTAGGGTCCTAAGGATGTTGTATTCTTCAAATTTCTTGGAAATTAAGGCATGTATCTATTTTCCTTGAACTTATATTTTGTTAATGGCATGAAATTGATTATTATTTATGGTTTTAATAATAGGTTTTAAACTATGGGTTGAGGGTTGTGCATGTGTTTGGTTTAAATATTTTTCCATGGTTTGTTATGAAAAATTCATGTTTTATTAATGTTTATAAATGTTGTTCAATGCATGAGAATGGTGATTTAATGGAGGGGTCATGGTTAACCCCCAATTTGATGATCTTGCCTTGGTATATGCTTTGAAAATCATGTGCCCTCAATCTGTTTGTGAAATTAACAATGAAGATGATTTTATCACATAGTTTGACTATTCTTAGAATCCTTATATTGCATAAATGGTAAATGGAATATCAATTGGTTTGGTTTGTCTTTCAAATGGTTTTAGAAAGGCCTTGGTGGCCACGATTTTGGTTTAATTGAAAACTTTGGAGTCAAATTTAGTTTAATGGTTTCATATGGTATAAAAGGATAGACTTGCAAGCTCTATTTTTTGTATGATGATACCAACGATTAATGCCTAACTAAAAGACTCTTTGGTGTATGGTTGAGAATGTGTAAATGATTTTAATATAGGAATAAAAGGGGTTGTGTAGAAAAGTCGTGGAAGGTGGAGGTCTCGGAGGGACCGATACTGGAAACTCATGTTTGTCGATGTGAGGTTTGGTCATGGTGATCGTGTTCATAATGTCACACTTTATATTTTGGGGGATGTACTAGTCATCTCAGGTGTCGTATGGCCAACACACACTAGGGCCCTTTCAGCAGGGGGAGCTGAACCCACATAGCCCATGGGTACCTTTAGGATGACAAACCTACACAGTCCAGGTTAAATTTTAACAAGTTCATGCTAAGCCTTGTTCCCTTTCCGGGGCATGTAATATATATATGTATTTGCATTTGATGGTATGCTTGAGACTTGACTGGTTTTGAGTTATCATTTATGGCATTATTTATCCCCTCATCCTTGAGTTACATGCGAGCACTCTAACCTCTAACCATCTTCAGACATTGTATCCCCATATGAGGCAGGATTTGGCCAAACTTTTACTCCTCTTACACAGTGACTAGGTGATCATGAGATAGCTCATGGATCCAGACTGAAGTGGTGAGCTTCCATACTTTGGAAGACCCCATTTTATGATTTGATTTCCTTATGTCATATACTTTTATTTGATCTAGTTTTGGGTATGGTCAGGGGTATGTCCCAACACTTTATTAATACTCGGTTTTTTTATAGGCTTTATGGATACTGTGGACATGGGTATTATGGTCGGTTTGGATACTGATCTCATATATACTTTTGGGTTATCTTTCCTATCCTGATATATATATATATATGTGTGTGTGTATGTATGTATATATATGTATATTGGTAACATTGGAATAGACTAAGGAGATGGTCTCGGGACCCCGGTGGACTTGAGATACCTGTCACGATTAAGCCTGGGTTTGGGTCGTGACACTACATCGGTAGAGAGATACATTTATCACATTATTCAAGGTATATGCATTCCAGTAGGTCTTTCATGGAATTTAGTTGATGAGGTCTACGTGTCAATAAACTGTTAAGGATCGTTTCACTGGGTGTTAGTTTTCATAGTGCTCAAGGAAAGATGCATTTGTTGTACTACTCGTTGAACGGTCATGATGATCATGCGGTTAAGATAAAAGATCTTGCTTCAATGTTGTCAACTTACTTGTAATATCTGACTTTTTTGAGAAGAAAGAAGACTGATCACTACTTGAAACATACAAGGAGAAAAATAGACTATAATGACCCGATTTGCTGAACCGGAATGCTACACGGTGCTTATGACAACGAAGGACCACAAGCTAACCCATGACTGATATTTGTACCTGTATAATGTATAAGATAACATAATAATGCAGAAACATGCACTGAAAGGCCATAAGGTTCTATCATGAACATAACTGAATAACGTAACATCTGTGTGGGGTAATAGAATACCCAAAACAAAACTGAAAATACTGAAGTCTGAACATAATAGTCTATATCTAGTCTACATCTAGTCTGAAAGCCTCTACTATCTGAAGAATCTGAATAAGAATTTGGTGGGACATGTCCCCAACTAACTCCAACTAATAAGCTAATTAATGAGATACTAGAAAATCATTATGTCCTCGAAGGATGAGGACTCACTTCTACTCTGACTATTGAGTCTGGAATCTACTGCTGATATAGAACTCGTGTCTTCGAACCTATGGTGTAACATAAAAAAAAAGCACCATAGCGTGAATGCGTCAGTACATATGTACCGAGTATACATGTGAGGTAGGCTATTGCAATGGTTCATATGCATAAATAATGCTAACTGACTGTCTAACATAAATGTGAGAATATATGTATAAATTCATAACTGTAACTGACAACGTCATTTCATGATTTCTGAGTCTGTATAGTGATAACGTGACATGCTAGTAAGTGATATAATTGATAACATAAAGGACTATATCTGAATAATGTTGATAACATGGGTGACTGTATCTAGGTATAACTGATAACATGGGTTATTGTAGCTGATAGTCCTAAATCTAATGGAACTATCTGAGTTTTGTACTATATTTGAGTTGACTGTATCTGACAGTCCTCAAATTTGATGAACTATCTAGGTTCTATTACTGAGACTGACTGACTGTATCTGACATTCCTGCTTATGTAACATGAAACTATGGGAAGTAGTATCTATCCGACATACCCCAAATGTGCTATAATAGTTGAGCTGGGGTCAAATCTATGACCTGATTGGCAGGGTGTCAATACCGCGCCACTGGTAAGGACAACATATGAGTAACCCTTATATAAAAAGTAACTCTAGCGAGAACGGTGGAACCCTCACATACCAGGTTAAGCCACCTCATCTACCCTCATATAGCAGGCTACGATGTCTCAACCTATGCTAGCTATATAGTTCTGGAACGGAAGAATTTCTTTTAGGAATCACACCCTCATATAACAGGTGATTCCTCATACTTGGGTTCACTTGGAACTAATCCCTACTCCCATCTGAATGGACACTGAACATGATTTGCTGAACTGAACTGAGCATGGACTGAGTTACTGAATTTTCGTGGCTGACGGAATACTACTGATATTTGACATCTGACTAAGTCATGAGATCATGGAGATTTTTCCTGAGTCATAAGACTATCTAAAGTCTAAGAGTTCATAGCTTGAATGAGAGTATCATGAAAAACATTGCATGGCTCTAGGCACACAGCTAATATTTCGGGTACAAGTACCCCCAGGACTCGATAGAAGGAAACTAACTTAGCATGATTTACTTGAAGACTTGACTAACATCATAATATATACTACATCTACAGGAGTGTTTCATCAAATATGTAATAGGAATAAACTTGTATATACATGAGGAGTTCATGATATCATGCTAGTTAGACAATTTTCCTTCATCTAGGCATTTAATAAAATATATTGTAGGCATAGTATATGTAAAGCACATCATACAACAATTAATCATCATGCTTCAATTCCAATTCCATCATACAAGGTTTTAGTCATGAGATTTCATAAATCTTTATCTATACTAATCAAACCACATGGAATTTATCATCAAATCATGAAATAGAAATCAATTCCTCATTTATCAACATGAAAGAGAACATACAATGCATGAAAACATGAAAAAAAATCCATAACTTGTAGATAAAAAAAATTCTTGGACTTCATGGATGAAAGGAGTCCATGAATGAACACTATGCATAATTTAGTTCGTGATTTTGTGAAGATTGATGGTGAAACCTTCTTGAAATTGGACCTTCTATGAAAACCCTAGCTTGAGTTCTTGAGAGTATTTGAGAAAAACATCAATATTTTGGATGAATAAGAGCTAAATCCCGTGTTTGAAAGATTATATAGGGGTGAAATTGACCCTTTTAACCCTGGACAAGTAATTTAATTTTTCAGTAAAATTTCCCGAATTAGGCCCTTGGTGTGATGCAGCGCTATCGCGCCGTGTCAATGGAAATTGACAATTGGGAAACTGCACGGTGGCGCAATGTGGAGCTATCGCATTGCCACCTTATCTACAACCTAGAAGTTTGGTGTGATCCACTAGTATCGCGGAACAACACTGAAATTTTACAATTGCCATTTGAGTTATCTCCGCAATGCGCTGAAGGCTCAGGTCAAACACTGTCTTACTAAAAAGGCTCTAACATTTCGTCCGGGTGTCGGGTTTAGTCAAATTATATATTGATGGAAAGTTTATTCAATTTCCAACGTGATAAGAAATGAAAATTATGGAAATACCATGTGTATAAGAATGAATTATTATTTCAAATAAAGTTTGAACCAATGACTTAAGCCTCACTAACTTTGAACCAACCGATTGGAGATCTACATCTCCTACCATAGAGAGCTTCGAATGGAGCCATATGAGTACTGGAATGATAGTTGTTGTATGTAAACTCAATCAAAATCCAGTGGTCATCCCAACTTTCCTTGAAATTAATTGCACACGCCCTTAGTATATCTTCTAACGTTTGAATGGTCCTTTCGGCTTGACCATCTGTCTGAGGATGAAAGGTTGTACTGAGTTGAACTTGGGTACTAAGACCCTTTTAGAATGCTTTCCATAAATGAGAGGTGAACTAGGTTCCTCTGTCTGAGATAATAGTCAACAGAACACCATGCAATCTGACCAGCTACTTAATATAGAGCTTGGCGTAATCCTCAGCTGAATAAGAGGTATGACCTAGAAGGAAAAAAGTTGATTTGGTTATTCTGTCTACAATGACCCAGACTAAATCATGCTGACGATGACTTTGAGGCAAACCTATCACGAAGTCCATGTTCACAACTTCCCACTTCTAAGTAGGAATACCGAACTCCTGTATAGGACCACTAGGCTTCTGATGCTCTATCTTAACTTGATGACATGTAGAGCACTTAGCCACAAATTCTACAATATCTCTTTTCATCTCGCTCCACCAATAGATCTCCCATAATTCTCAGTACATCTTTGTGGCCCCTGGATGAATAGAGTAGTGCGCACCATGCACTTCTACAAGAATTTGCTGCCTTAAGTCATCTATGTCTGGAACACACAGACAACCATGACAACAAAGAACACCATCTCCCCCTTGGGAGATAACCTCTATTTTCTAATTCTGAACTGACTCTTTTAGATTGACAAGGCTAGGAACATTATCTTACTTTTATTTCATATCGGAAACTAGAGATGATTCTGAACTACTCTAAATACATACACCGCCCTCTGAAGAGTCAAATAATCAAACGCCTAGTCTGGTAAGCTGGTGGGCTTCCTGGGCTAACTTCTTACTATTATCAATATGAGAAATACTACCCATGGTTAGTCTACTGAGAGCGTCGTCCACTACGTTGGCCTTGCCCGAATGATAGAGGACACTCATATTATAATATTTCAAGAGCTCTAATCACCTTCTCTGATAAAGATTGAGATCTTTTTGAGAAAAGACATACCAAAGGCTTTTATGATCTGTGAAGACGTCTACATGAACACCGTATAAATAATGCCTCCAAATCTTCAAAACAAATACTACGGCTTCTAATTCAAGATCATGAGTAGGATAATTCTTCTCATGGGTTTTAAGGTGTCTGTAGGTGTAGGCTATGACCTTACCATGCTGCATGAGGACACAACCTAAACCCACTCTGGATGGATCACAATAAACTACAAAATCATCTAAACCATCTGGAAGAGCTAGAACTGGAGCTGAGGTGAGTGGAGTCTTCAATTCTTGAAAACTCTTCTCGCATAAATCTTACCACTAAAACTTGACCTTCTTCTGAGTTAATCTGGACATAGGGGATGCAATAGAAGAAAATCCCTCTATAAACCATCTATAATAACCAGCCAAACTCAAGAAACTCCTGATATCTGATGGAGAAACAGGGTGAGTCTAGTTTCTTACTGCTTTGGTCTTTTAAGGATCTACTCTAATTCCATCACCGAAAATAATATGGCCAACGAATGCTACTAATCTTAGCCAAAATTTGCACTTACTAAATTTGGTGAATAACTGATGATTTTTTAGAGTCTGGAGTACTATTTTGAGATGGTCTGCATGATCATGCTCAGTAAGGGAATAGACCAGAATATCATCTATGAAGACTATGATGAACATGTCTAAGTACTGCTTGAACACGCGGTTCATCAAGTCTATGAAAGCGGCTGGGGCATTGGTTGACCAAACTGCATATGAAAAACTGTCTTCGGGATGTTACATTCTCTAACTCTGAGTTGATGATAGCCGGATCTGAGGTCTATCTTAGAGAAATAACTAGCACCCTGAAGTTGGTCAAATAAGTTATCGATTCTGGGAAGAAGATACTTGTTATAGACCGTAACCTTATTGAGTTGACGGTAATCTATACATATTCTGAGAGAATCATCTTTCTTGAGCACGAATAAGACTGATGCTCCCTACGGGGAAATGCTGGATTTGATGAATCCCTTATCTAAGAGATCCTTCAACTGTTCTTTCAGTTCTCTAAGTTCTACTGGTGCCATTCTATATAGCGGAATAGAGAGAGGTTGAGTGTCTGAAAGAAGATCAATACCAATGTCTATTTCCCTTTTGGGGGGAATTTCTGGAAGATCTTCGAGAAAGACATCTGAATATTCATTCACTGCTGGGACTGATTCGAGACTGGAAGACTCAAAACTGAAATCTCTAGCATGAACCAGATGATAAACACATCCCTTAGATATTAATTTTCTTGCCCGAAGGTAGGAAATAAGTTGGCCACTAAAAACGGATACACTACCCTTCCACTCTAGGATGGGTTTATTCGAGAACTGAAACTAAACTATTTTATTTTTGCAATTGACTGTGGCATAGCAGGAATAAAGCCAATCCATGCTGAGAATGATATCAAAATTAGTCATCTCTAATTTGACTAAGTTTGCTGAAGTGACTTTCTAAAATATCATAATCGGGCAGTTCCTGTATACCTGCCGAGCTATGATGGTTTTACCCACTGAGGTAGACACTGAAAAGGGCTCGTCTAGAATTTTGGGACTTATTCCATGATCAACTGTAATATAAGAAGTAACAAAGGACAAGAAAGCTCCTGGATCTAGCAAAGCATAAATATGCATATGAAAGATCTGTAAAATACCAGTAATTACATCAGGAGAACTTTCCTGATCCTGTCAAGTCTGAAGAGCATAGAGATGATTTGGGCGTTGCCTACTAGTAGCACTGAAGGTGGCACCCTAATGATTTAGGCGACCAGACTGAGCTGAGGAGCGATTCTGTTGACCCTAAGGACCTGGCTATGGACAGTCTCTAACTCTGTGGCCTAGCTTTCCACAACTAAAATAAATTCCACTACCTGCTCTATTCATACTTGATGGTGCTTACCGCAAGTCTGGCTGTAGAGGGAGCTGGAACTGATGACTTAGGATAAAACTGGAAACAGTTTCCTCCTTTTGACTTAGGTTGAGTGAAGTTGAAACTACCTGTCTTCGCTCTTTTATTTTGCTTTTCCCTCTGCTTAATTTTCTGCTCTTCTATCTGCTAAGCATGAGTCATGAGTCTAGCTAAGGTCATGTCACTATTCAGCAGGGCAGATTTGCACTCATTAACCACGTTGTCGTTCACCCCTGAAGTAAACTTACTCATCTTGGATCTACTTTCTGCAACCACATGAGGGGCATACCTGGCTAATTTAGTAAACTTAAAAGAATACTCTTTCACTGTCATATTTCCCTGCCTGAGGTTGATGAAATCTAGCACCTTGGCTTCCCTAAGCTTTTGGGGAAAGAATATATCTAAAAAAGTAGTGACAAACTTCTCTCACTCTATAGGACCTACATCATCTGATCTTTCAAACTTCCACTATTTGAACCAAGCATGAGCCACATCCTGCGACTGGTATGTAACTAGCTCAGCACTATTAACAGTACTCACCCTCATGACGTTTTTCACTTTATAAACTTGATCTAAGAATTCCTAAGGGTCTTTATCTACCTTAGACCCGAGGAAGGTTGGAGGATTCATTCAGGTGAAGTCTCGAATCCTCGCTGTAGCTGAGTTGGCCACTGGGTTGGTCGGAACAACTGTTAGTCATTCATATTGAGTAGTGACTGATTGAGCAAGAGTGGTAAATACGATCTTGAAGTTCGTATGAGAAACATGATCGCCCAAAGGTTCTTCGGGATGAGGGGCTAACTGATTTCTTCTCTTAGGAAGCATGTTCTGGAATAAAGAGAAGAAGCGAATTAGACTGAGAAACTGACTTATGATTATACTCATTGGCACGACATGAATACTGAAAGAGAGAAAACTATTCTTAAAACATCTCATAGCCTCTTGCACATAAATGTGGCGTGCAACACACCTATGCACAAGACTCTACTAGATACGACTTTCAGACTTCCTAGGACTCTATTTAATCTTAATCTCTGATACCAAGTTTGTAACAACTCGATTTACTGAACCAGAATGCTACACGGTGCTTATGACCTCGAAGGACCACAAGCTAACCCATGACTGATATCTTTACCTGTATACTGTATAAGATAACATAATAATCTAGAAACATGCACTGAAAGGCCATAAGATTCAATCATGAACATAACTGAATAACGTAACATCTGTGTGGGGTAATAGAATACCCAAAAGAAAATTGAAAATACTATAGTCTAAACATAATAGTCTGTATCTAGTCCGCATCTAATCTGAAAGCCTCTACTGTCTGAAGAATCTGAATAAGGAGTTGATGGGACATATCCCTAACTAACTCCAACTAATATACTAATCAATGAGATACTAGAAAATCATTATGACCTCGAAGGATGAGGACTCATTTCTACTCTGACTGCTGAGTCTGGAATCTACTGCTGATTTAGAACTCGTGTCTCTGAACCTATGGTGTAACATAAAAAGAAAGCACCATAGCGCAAATGTGTCAGTACATATGTACCAAGTATACATGTGAGGTAGGCCATATGTAATGCTTCATATGCATGAATAATGCTAACTGGCTATCTAACATGAACGTGAGAATACATGTATAAATATGTAACTATAACTGACAACATGATTTCATGATTTCTGAGTCTGTAAACTAATAACGTGACATGCTAGTAACTGATATGAATGATAACATGAAGAACTATATCTAAATAATGCTGATAACATGGGTGACTGTATCTAAGTATAAATGATAATGTGGGTGACTGTAGCTGACAGTACTGAATTTGATGGAACTATCTGTGTTTCGTATTGTATCTAAGTTGACTGTATCTGACAGTCCTAAAATCTAAAGAACTATCTGAGTTCTATTACTGATACTGATTGACTGTACCTGACAGTTCTAATTCTGTAACATGAAACTGTGGGAAGTAGTATCTAATCGACATGCCCCAAATATGCTATAATAGCTGAGCTGGGGTCCAATTTATGCCCTAATTGAAGGAGTGTCAATACCGCACCACTGGTAAGGACAACATGTGAGTAACACTCATATAACAGGTAACTCTAGCGAGAATGATGGAAACCCTCACATAACAGGTTAAGCCACCTCATATACCCTCATATAGCAGGCTACAGTGTCTCCACCTATGCTAGCTACATAGTTCTAGAATGCAAGGATTGCTTCTAGGAATCACACCTTCATATAATAGGTGAGTCCCCATCCTTGGGTTCACTCGGTGCTAATCTCTACTCCTATCTGAATGGATACTGAACATTATTTACTAAACTGAACTGAGCATGGACTGAGTTACTGGATTTCTGTGGCTGACGAAAAACTACTGATATCTGACATCTAACTGAGTCATGAGATCATAGAGATTTTTCCTGAGTCATAAGACTATATAAAGTCTAAGAGTTCATTGCTGGACTGAGAGTATCGTGAAAAACATGACATTGCTCTAGGCACACAACTAATATTTTGGGTACAAGTACCCCCAGGACTCGATAGAAGAAAACTGACTTAGCATGATTTACTTGAAGACTTGACTAACATCATAATACATACTACATTCATAGGAGCCTTTCATCAAACATATTGTAGGCATTTAATCAAACATATTGTAGGCATAGTACATGTAAAGCACATCATACAACAATTAAACATCATGCTTTAATTCCAATTCCATCATACAAGGTTTTAGTCATGAAATTTCGTAAATCATTATCTATACCAAACAACCCACATGGAATTTATCATAAAATCATGGAATAGAAATCAATTCCTCATTTATCAACATGAAAGAGAACATACTAAGCATGAAAACATGAAGAAAATCGATAACTTGTAGTTAAAAAAAATTCTTGAACTTCATGGACGAAAGAAGTCCATGAATGAACACTATGCATACCTTAGTTCGTGATTTTGTGAAGATTGATGGTGAAACCTTCTTGAAATTAGACCTTCTAGGAAAACCCTAGCTTAGGTTCTTGAGACTATTTGAGAAAAACATCAATATTTTGGATGAATAAGGGCTAAATCTCGTGTTTGGAAGCTTATATAGGGGAAAAATTGACCCTTTTAACCCTGAACACGTAATTTAATTTTTCAATAAAATTTCTTGAATTGAGCCCTTGGCGTGATGCGGCGCTATCGCGCTGTGTCAATGGAAATTGACAATCGGGAAACTGTACAGTGGTGCGACGCGGAGCTATCATGTTGCCATCTTTTCTAAGACCTAAAAATTTGGCAACACTGGAATTTGGCAATTTCCATTTGAGCTATCTCTGTGACGCGCTGAAGGCTCAGGTCAAACACTGTCTCACTAAAAAGGCTCTAACTCTTTGCCCGGGTGTCGAATTTGAACAAATTATATATTGATGGAAACCTTATTCAATTTTCCACATTATAGGAAATGAGAATTATGAAAATACAACGTGTATAAGAATGAATTCTTATTTTAAAGCAAGTTCTAACATCCTTGAGATGATTTTCAAGCTAAAAAAAAGCACGGGTATTACACAGACCAACGTACATTTGATAATCAGTTTACTGCTGGTATTGTGCAACAATCAAGTGACACACTGCATGTATCATTTTTTTAATATATCTATATATATTACATAACTAAAACTTGAAACTCCTAAACTAATCTATTGATATGTTACAGAGATTGTGGATTGTTTGTTACGGCATATGCTGAATTTTTAAGTGATGGGATTCAAATACCTTCTTCATATTTTAATTCAAGGTTGCATCATACTAGATACATGTCACTATTATGGGATTATAGGGTGAACAAGGAGTTTAAAATGTATCACATATATGTATAACATTTATTTTAACTAGAAAAATGTATCACTAATATATCAGATAACGTCTTAAAAACTAATGTAGACAATATTAATATAAAGCACATAACTTTCATAAATGTTTAATAAGAATCATATAACTTTCATAAATGTTTAATATGTATCAATTGCAAACAATTAATTGGTATCTCATGAAATGTATTTTTGAGAGATTATCTCAAATTATTGAATGCATAACATTGAACTTCATAAACATTTCATATTCCAATTCGAACAAAAGTATCACATCTCCTTTGGGAAGTAGTTGCAGGCGCATCTATTATGACCTTCACACCCACACTTTTTCACAACAATTTGAGGTTGATGAAAATGTTTCAATACTTTTCTTTTGTCTTTATTTATTAGTCTTCCTGGTGGCCTTTTATATTTTTGAGGTAAATTCACATTTGTTAACACCTCCACTGGTACATGTCAATCCAGTTTATCAGGCATTGGACAAAGTGGCATTTCATACGTTTTGACGAGTGTCTCCTTTTTGTAGTTATTAGAATAGTATGACTTCATTTCCTTTACGTGTTTTTTTTTCAAAATAGTGATAGCATGCGCACAAGGTATCTCTTCAAGTTGAAATCTACCACAATTATATGTTCTATTATCCAATCGAACTATGTATTTTCTTCCTTCATCATTCACACTGTAGATGTAGTTCGTTGATTCCCTAATCTGAAAATCATTTTTTAATGTAAAGATACGTCAATCATCTTAGAATATGAATGATAAAAATTACCGAATAAATATGTATCATGAATGACTTTTTAAAGTGATGGAATATATTTATAAATGTATCTTTATAATACATTTGATTTCAGATGTATCATTATGATATATATGCTTATCAATAGAGATTCAAAAATTTGCAAAGAAACTTTCTAATAGTTACATAATTTGTAAACAACTTACCATCATACATGATGACTTTGTCTCGTTCATTTCAAGAATTTATTGAAACTTACCTCCCAATGAGCTTTTAGCAAGAACGCTTCACCTATCTCCATTTTTGCGGTTCCAAGCACCAAATAAGATTTTAATGTTTTCAAGAAAAATCTAAAATAGATAGTTCACGTGCCTCAATAAGATGAAATTTGATACATTCGGCAGTGTTGGAAGTAATTATCCTGCGCTTATTTATTGGAGCATGAACTCATGACCACTTTTTGTGTGCAGTATTTGTAAGATATTTCTTTACTCTATTGTCAACCTTTCCCACTTTACACATAAGCTTATTAAAATCATCTAACTTGTACACTTTAGCCATGGCAAAAAACTTGTTGGTCAGCTTGTCCTTACTTTTTTATAATTCATGTAGATATTATTCTATAAATGCCAAATACATGCAAAATGTGGTATAGAAGGATAGACTCTACTAACACTTTGGATTATGCTTTTATGTCGATCAGAGACAACACACATATTATCGCATTCACCGTAAGCACACTTAAATTGCTGAAAAAATTATGTCCATGAAGAATTATTTTCAGAATCTACAACCCCATAAGCAAGTGGCAATATATGACCTGTACATAACATCAAACAATCATTATGTCTACTTTATATGACACTTAGAATCAATTAGAAGAAAAAAAAAAGACTAAGAACAATACGTGCTCCATCAAGTATGTTGGCTGAAAGGAATGTTCTCTTATATGGTCCACTCATGTGACTCCCGTCTACTATCACAATAGGCCTACAATAATCAAATCTCTTAATAAATGGATATAGTCCTATGAATAGATACAAGAACACATTCTTGGGCGACTTATGCATCCTTATATGTGAATTGGAATAAACAGAATTCAACATGTGTTTGTAGGTAGGCATTTTCTTGTATGCATTTATTGGTTGCCCTCTCAATATCTTTAACGAACATTTTTTAACATGCTATGTCTTCATCTAATCTATGTCCAAACCACATTCCCATTTCATATCTTCAATAATGTCACTTGGTATGATTATTCATTTATGATTCAACAACTTTGGCACAGTTATTCCAACAACAAAAGAAATTATTGCATGTCATTGATCAAACACTCTGTCCTTTAATGGGCAGGTATGTTCATCATTGAAATATCTTACATCAAATGTATCAGAATCAAGCATACATAAATCCTTGAATAGCCAACACATTCTTGAGATTTATACATCAAAACATAACTTAAAGAAAAAAAAATTAAAATATAGCACAAATATGCATCTCTATTATACTATTTCTAAATGTATCACATATGTCTAAATGTATCTCACAAACTTTTACACTTACTCACACTCTTCAAATATTAATCATAACTTTCAAACTTCAACTTATATGTCAAGTTTGCTAAAGGTGTCATATATACTGAATATCTAATTCTGAAAAAAAATTACCCAAAAATACAACCAAATGTATCACACATATTTCAGATGTATCACATATTTTTTAACCTAATTCAACAAATAAAATTAGACCAAATAAAATATCAGTATGAATCACAAATGTTAATTTTTGTTAAACTACAAGTGAACAATATGTACATTAAGCATTTCGAATGTTTCACAAGTAATAATTAAATAATAAAGAAATCAATAAATCTCTATAGAATCACATAACTATCATATGTATCTCAATTTTTGTTATAATTTATCCAGAAAATACAAAGCATAGTAAATAATAAAAAATTTATGAATCATAATTTTCAACATACGATTTCTAGGTCAATGCTTATAAAAGAATCAATAACATTAACTAACTAAAATTAAAAACATCAATGTACGGTAATATATAAAAATGTATCACATATTTCCAAATGTATCACTAAAATAAATGTCATTCACTGAGATATAACAACTCAAACCTCTGTTTATCAAATCTCTCAGATCTGAAACTGAACATATGCTTGATTGCATATTATGCATCACCGATACAAGAGTTGCTTTGTTTTACACTTTTGTTTCACCTTGACAACACCGTTACTGCAATCTGCTATTAGTTCTTCAACACCCTTATCAACAATAGACAAAGCTTTAACATTATCAACTGCAACTACTACAAGTCCAGTCGACTTAACAATATCATGACACTCAAATGCAATATCATCTGCATGGAAAGTATCACTATCAATTGCAATATCAGTTATTGTAATACACAGTGGATACATTTTAAATTCTAGTGCATGTTTCAAAATCTCAAAAAAAAAAATCACAGTCAAATCATTATGAATCTCCATTACTGATGAATTTTCTTGAACAATGTATTTGGCATGATTTTTTGAAAGTACCTCAGCTTGCAGTATGAATAAAGTACCTCCTCATTAATTCATTTCGAGCTTTTGAAAGTACCTCAGCTTGCAGTATGAATAAAGTCAGGGACAAAGGTTCCCCTTACTTCAATCCTCTTGAAGATTGGAAGAAACTTTTGGTTTATCCATTCAATAAGATTGAGTATCAGTTGTTACTCACCAACCGATAAATCATGTTAGTCATTCTTTCACTAAAACCTGTATTTCTTAGAACCAGCATAAGAAAATATCATTCCACCCTATCATATGTCTTCATCATATCAAGCTAAATTACCAAATTAGCAGGTTTCCCTCTTTTCCTGATTTCTGAAATAATCTCCTGAACTAGTAAAATATTCTCTGCAATACTTCTTCCCTTCACAAATCCTGCTTGCTCCATAAAAATAATTCTTGGAAGGAATTTTTTTATTCTTGCATGAATTATTCTAGAGAATATTTTATTTACAAAATCACTTAAAGAAATAGGCGTTACATCAGAAAAGTTCTGAACAATTGCCTTCTTAGATAGCAGAACCAAATTTGTATGAGTTACAAATCTGGGTAATTCTTCTCCACTAAAGAAATATTAGACCATTTTATAAATTTCATCACCTACGATATTACAGTCATCTTGATAAAATATTTTTGCCATTCCATTTAGTCCACAAGTACTATTTCTTTTTAATCCCTGCACTGATGTATGGACCTTCTCTTTATTGGGAACTTTATGTGTTTCTTAGTTTTCTTCATCCCCAATAATTTTAGGTGAATCGTCCATTAAATCACAATCAGTCTGGTTTGGTTGCTTCTGAAATTGATTTTTATAGAATTTAATTGCTTTCTTTATTATCTCATCCTGTTGCTCCAACTCATCTCCATCTGTTTTTTGGATTCTAGAAATCCTTATCTATTTTCTCCTCTCCTTAACCATTTTATGAGAAAAATTGTATTCCTTTCCCCATCTTTAAATCATTCCATACTTACTTTTTGCTTTCAGAATTCTTCTTCTCTGTACAAGTGCTCATTTAATTTAGCTTGAGCTGTATGAGGGTCTTGTCTGTTGACTTGTGATAGGTCATTTTCAAAATATATTTCATGAACCTTGGTAACTTCCTCCAAATTTGTTATCTCCTAAAATACATTACCAAATATTTCTTTACTCTACTGTGAAATAGCCTTCTTAATCCTTTTCATCTTATATCTATAAATTGCAAAAGGGTTGCCTTCAAATTCAACCCTCTAATTTTACTTGGCTACATCCAAGAAAGAATTTTTCTTTTAACTATAAATTGATAAATCTATAGCTCTTAACCCCTTCTTCTTCTTCCGTTTTGAATGTAATCTACATTGGTGCATGATCAAACTCTCTCCTTAACAAATGTTCAATTTTAATTACTGGGAAGGTTGACTGCATCTGCTGATTAGTCAAAATTCTATCCTATCATTTAAAAATGCACTCTCCATATGTTCTTCCATTTTACCATGTGTACTTAATTCCTTTAAATCCCATCTCAGTTAAATTATAGACATTAATACAATGATTAAATCTCGTACTTCAACTGCAGTAACAGGCAGCCCCCCCCCCCAACTTTTCTTCTTCATTTAGAACCACTTTAAAATCACCTCCTACTAACCATGACTTTTGTCGATCAACAAATAGTTCATATAGTTGTTCCCTCAATTGTAATCTCTCTCCTTGGGAGTATTTAGCATACACTAAATCAATCACAACATCTACCTTATTATTATCAGTAAAAAATCTGAAGATTAATTGTTGTTCTTTATCACTTAATACTTCTACCTCCATACATTCATCCACAAAAGACCAAATTTTACCTTTCATGTTGACAAATTCATGTTTTAGTCCCAATTTTCTTCTGTAAACCTCTAATTCATGACTACTTTTAAAAGGCTCCATCAATACGATAAAATAAAATTTGTGTCTTTTATGCATGTTAATATGAATGCTTTTTGAGTGTTAACAGATCCAATATTACATATTATAGCATTCATGTTGACTTTTTACTTTTATAAATAGTACTCCTTGTTAATCTTGATTGTGCCTGCTCTGTTGCATATCCTGTAACTCCTTTTTTTCTTTTTTTTCAATGGCTCTCTTTGAGTTTTGAACATTCTTCGGAGATAAATCCCCATCTTTAACCACCTTGCTGATGTTAGTGTCCAAATCTACTATATCTTGGTTGTCCTCATTTAGATGCATTTTCTCTTCATCTTGTGGTTGTACTACCAGCGGTAAAACTTCATTATTATCAACCTCAGCTACCATCATTGCTTCAGTATTCTATGGTAATTGTCCTTGTTGCTGAGTTTGTTGGTTGTCTTCATCATCCTTCTTCTCTAGCACCTCCTTCTGTTTGCGTTGATGCTCATCACTTTCTTTTTTTTGTCTTCACTTATGCCCTTCTTCTGCATAATCTTTTCTGACTATCCTTCTACTTCAGCATGTTGTCCTGATTTACCAAAAGCTTGATTCACTCAATATTTAGTTCTTTCTTTTGTATTATTCTCCACTTTCTTTGTTATACATCTTTTTTTTTTCTTTTGCAATCTTTTCCACTAGACTCGTTCCTTCTGCACTATTATCTTCCTCATCATTCTGCAAAGCTCCAAAAGAATTATTGTCTGTATATTCAATTTTTCCTTTAATATGTCCATATCGATTTTTTTTATATTTATTTCTTCTTTTTTCATCCACCCCATCTTATTTTTACCATTGTTCTTCCACCTTTGCTTGTCCTTTCCTCTATCTTCTTTCACAATCTCACCATCTTATTTTTGAGGTTTCTTTTTTTCTTTTTCTAATAATTTTGAATGAACAATCCAACAATTATCCTCATCATGTCTTGTAGACAACACTCCCTACAGTACTTTGACATATAATCAAATTGAATTTGTATCCACTTTGATTTGATTTCGCCCGTAAAATCATCTTCTTCATTAATTTTTACTTTTTCGGGAAATTTTGCAACCAAATCTTCTTCATTTTTCATCTTTGCACAACTAGGTTTGGTTTAATTTTTTGTTGCCGTGTCAACTTTAAGTGGCTTCCCTACTGCTGATGCAATAGAAAATATTGCATCCTTAGCAAAAAAAATCGGTGAAAGGTCTGGTAAGGATATCCAAGCCACTCCAATGGTGATTTCAATGTTAGGTTCAAACCAAGGATCCCTCTTAAGATTTCTCATCTACCAATACATATCCTTAGTCTTAACATAAAATGTTGTGGCTGATCACATATGAACATAGTCCTCTAATGTTGACAATGTCAATAGTATATGTCTTGTATCTAATACGCCAATTGTACATGCACTTTTGATGCCGCATTGACTTGGTATAACTCTTCTTAATTCATTAATATTTGGCTTATCATAAGAGAATTTACCTACAATGGCATATTGCAGATTTTCTTGTAAAATCAATGCACTTATTTTCAGATTTTTTCCATATAATTGTTGGTTCTACTTAAATCATAAAAACAGGCTTAGGTGGAACAGTAAGAGCATTATGAATTTTAGGTTTAACCAAATCCCTATACTTCATTATGTTTGGAGGATTCTGATTTCCATTAGTATTAGGTATTAGCGGAAGAAATTCCTCCGGTAGGATTACCTTACCGGTGGAAGTACAACCCATATTGGTCAGAGGCAAGGTTTAGGGTTTATTTAATATTTTGGGAAAGAAAGAGAATTAGGGTTTTACTTTGTATAACAATATATAAGGGTGTGTAAAATTGAGAAAAAAATACAGATTAAAAAGCAAATCACAAAATCTTTAGAAGTTGAGGTCATCCTGATTTTAAGAATTAAGTACATGCAATAAAGAAATCGTAGATTTTTAAAGAAGATGATGAAAAAAATAAACAAACCATCAGATATCTAAAATTTAAAACCGTAAAGTTGAAAAAAAACTCAACAATAAATTGAAGAAAAAATATAAACAAAGCACAAACCGAAATGCCATTACAATGTTGAGATTTTGAGAACTACACACATGCAACAATGGAAACCAAAATTTTTTTATTTGATAAAGCCATAAAAAATTAAAAATTTAAACAAACCTCAAAAGTAATTGAAGGAAGATCATAAAGTAGAGCAATTTGATCAGTTAATGTTTGAATTTTAAAACTTTGAAACCATCAGATTATGATTATTTGATTTTAGGCATATATACGGAGCATTAGTCCATTTGATATATATGAGGATTTTAGAGAGAGGAAATATAAAAAATGGGATATTTGTAATTAGTTTGAGATATTTGTAATTAGTTTTTTTATATGAGATATTATGTAACAACTATAACTTAAAGAAGTATATATGTAAATCTCTCTTCGTTTTACTTTAATTATTCGTCCTTTTTTTGTACTGCAAAGATTGAATATTTTTTATTTTCCCTGATTACTTGTTATATTAGAAAATAGAAAATTTAAAAGTTACTATGTCTAAGACATTCTTTCTGTACAAAATAATATCTAAAAAGATGTTATCTAAGCTTTAATAGTTGCAAAATAGGAGTAGAACAAAAGGTAAAATAAGGTAAAAATTTAATTGAAGGAAGAGGTTGAATAAAATTTCATTAATCATTATCTAAACACAACTTTTAGGATTTTATCGGAGTTTGAAAATTCTAAGCTTACTAGTATAAAAGCGGCATAAACAAACAGAATTACTATAAGCTTAAAAACATATTTGTCAACTCTGGCTTAGCAAAATCCTTAACTAGACGACATCTTGAAAGTTTCTTCCTAGAGACTAAAGATAATAATATTTGGTTAAAAAAACAGACACGATTTTAGAAATAAATGAAGATTATTTGATATTGTAATTTTCTTGAAACAAAATCAATAATAACCACAAATGTTTTTCAAAAATTAAGTCAACCACATTACTTTTGCAATAATTAGTTTCACAAAAACTTTTCCAAGATTTTATTTCTACAATTTATTCTCTCAATACACATTTACTTCGTGTATTATATTAAAAATAATTTTTCACTTTTACTCGTTCATTTTAGTATGTTAAGAGGAAGATGATTTCTTTTCTTGTTTTACCCTAAATATTCACTCCAAATCATTTTCAAGCATATTAAGACTATACATCAATTAAATGAATATAATAAAAATACACTTTATATATTATCTCAAAGGAAATATAAAATCTAATATGAAAAAGTAAAATAAACAGATGAGGTCTTTGGCAAGTCATAATGGGTTAGAGAGAGAGTCTCGACTCTCTCTATCTTTCCCCTTTTATTCCTTCTATTTTGATTTTTATTTCCTCTTTTACTTGTCTCTTTCTTTCTAACCGACTCCTTATACAATCATGGACTCCCCTATGTCTGATCCTTCTCCACCTTTATTAGATTCCACTCCAGCAACCTCCGATCCTTTATTAAACCCTCCGTCCTAATGTGACATTACCACAGGCAAGTTAATTGAGACTTTACTTTTGGTCGAAGCCTCATCGACCACTCTAAATTCCTCTGATATGGATGATTCCATGATCACCCTAAGCTTAGAAGACAAGAACCGATTGTACTCACCTTGGAAACACTCGCTGATTGTTAAGGCCTTTGGATCTAAGTTTACTCACCAGTATTTGCAGACGAAAGTAAAAGACCTTAGGCATCTTCCCAAACCCCTTTGCTTGATTAATTTAGGATTTGATAAATCACAAAACCCAGCAAGCTAAGCAAATATCTTGCAAGGGGGGCCCTAGTTTGTAGCGCGTAGCTTTATTTCCATTAGGAATTGGGAACTGAACTTCGTTCCCAGTGATTCCCAAATCGATTCTATTGATGTATGGGTGCAACTACCTCACATGCCCACTGATTTTTATGATCTACATATCTTGGAAAGGGTTGGACACAAAATTGGAAAGCTCTTAAAGGTAGATGCATGCACATCTGCAACAATAAGGGGAACATATGCATACATCTGTGTTCAGATCAAATTGGTCGCCCTGTTAAATTATTCATCATCATTGGGAAGCATAAGCAAACTCTAGTTTATGAAAGAGAGAAGATTATTTAAAAATTATGCGAATACCTGGGTCATACAGCCCAAAATTGCGTCAAAAGGCAAAATCCCCTTCCGACGGCATCCTCGCCCGCCTAATTTTGAATTCAGTTGATGGGAACCCTGATGATGTCATACCGTCTCATTCACTAGGAAGAAGAAGATTATTCTGGAAAACTGCCTCCCTAAGGATTCAACGAACAGTAAGCAGCCAGCAAAGTTCGCCTCAGGTAAGTTTCCTTCCCCCTCCAAGTCCATGGATATTTACGCTGCTTCCTCTTCGGGAAGCAGCAGCCTGGATAAGCTATGTCTTCGACCCAATGTTGGGCCTCAATAGGTTGACCCATCCTCTAGGCTACTCCCCGCTTTCCCACAAGCCCAATTGGTGCCTCCTCATACCTATCAATCTATTTACTATTCAGGCAGGCCTGTAAATAAGGTTGTTGGTTTGGTTTTTGGCCCAAAAACATCTATGGACTTGGACTCTCTCCTTTGTTTCCAGCCCAAAACCGATTCCTCTTTTCTTTCTACTATTCCTACTAATGTTATTTACTCCTCTCTTTTGAGTAATATTAAAGGAAAAAAGAACCTCCAGGTAGACCCACCCTCTTCTTAGTTAATCATTTCACACACCTTACCTGGGGATATTCCCCTTACCGTGCTGACGGCTACTCTTCCAAATACCCATGGAGATTTGATGGATATCATGACTACTTCAGATAGAGAATTAAATGCTTCTGAATATCTCATAGCCCTAACTCTTCAGCTTCCTATTGATAATTCTGATTTTAAAATGCCTATTGTTTCCATACAAAACAATGCTTGCCATAATAAATTCCAATCTTTCTCAAATGATCACTCTATTCACAGAACCACTTCCTCAGACTCACAACCCAATATCATGGTTAGAAATATGTCAATTTAACCAACCATTTCCCCTGCATCTTTAATGGCAGGGTTTACACTTTACCCTCTATATTTAGGATCCGAACTACCTTGCTCAATTGGCAATGACCTCTCTCAACAAGGGTCTTCAAAACTTCAGACCGAATATATGGTTGGAAACAATGTTTTAGATTTTCAATCCATCCTTCCAAGGGAACCTCACCCCTGTTCTTATCTCAGAGATAATGACCCAAACCATCTTGACTCTTCCTTTCTACCCTCATCTAAATCTGTCCCTCTTATCCCAGGGACTCTGTTTTGTCAATATATTTGGGGACAACTAACCACCCCCTATTCCAATCCCCATCCATCCCAATCCCTCCAATACTCTCTCTTTATAATTGTTAGAAAGGGAAAAAATACTAGCCTCTCTAAGGGAACAATCGAGAGATTAAAATATTGTTAGCATAATTGAGAGTTCCCAAGACGGATGTGCTCACTCTGGAAAATCCTATAAATCTAGAGTTTGTGGAGCTTCTACAAAAATGGTCATTCTTCTGCTTCATCAATTCCTAGACAAGTTAGAGCTAGGAATAAACCTACCAAACCCTATGCTAGGAGACCCCTTCAAAGTGAGGATTGTCCCACTGTCTGAGAAGAGGAAGAACCCAACCTCTCTGGGGCCCTCCATCTCTTTGCAGAAAGGGAAGAAAATAATATTAGAGACCCCCCAAACAACCCAACCAATGATGCAAAACTATATACTATGGAATGCTAGAAGTGCCAACAATGCAGAATTCCATAGACAGTGCAGGTCTATGGTTAATATACATCAACTCTCCATCCTAGACCTTCTTGAAATGAGGATGGTGGATCACTCCAAATTAGTTGATGAGTTGGGTTTCTCTTGGTTTCTTCAGTCTAGTGCTTCTGGGCAGTCCAGAGGTATTGTATTCCTTTGGGAAGAGGATACCATTTCCTTTACTAGAATCTCTATCTCCTCTCAGGCTATTTATGCAAATGTCAAGGTTAGTAAACCCCCCCTCCCCCTTCTCTTTGATTTTTTTGTTTATGCTAGTACTAATGTCATTATAAGAAATAACCTTCACATTGCCGACTCTCTTAATCCTTTAGATAGTATTCCTTTGCTAGGTTGGGGGACTTTAATGAAACTCTTACTGCCTCTGAGAAGTTTAGGGGAACAGTATTAATATGCATAGAGCTAATACCTTTTGGAATTATATTAACTATTGTGGTCTTATTGATTTAGGCTTTAGGGGCAGTAAGTACACCTATATCGTATATTAGTCTAGGTGTACTTACTTGATAGGTGCTTAGGTAATGATAGTTGGATTCACTTATTCCCTGACTCTTTTGTTTTCCATCTTATAAGAACCCACTCTGATTTCTACCTCCTTCTACTTCAGCTAACTAGACCCACCCCCAATATCTAGAAACCCTTCAGAATGGAATCTGTATGGTGTAACCATAGTGACATTCCTAACCTTGTGAGTCAGTGTTTTCCTGATGGGTATGACCTTAATAGTTCCACAATTGACTTTGAGGAGAAGGCCAAAACCTAGAATAGAGATATCTTTGGTAATATTTTTCATAGAAAAAAGCATTTTTGTAACACCACGTATTTTTAGACAAGTCTTTGAACCGTCGTTCCTACGTGTAGAAGCCATAATACAAGTGATTTTCATATTAATATAAGTTTCATGATCTTTATGCTAGTGTGTGAAATGCTCATGAGGTTAAAATATTCATAGAAATCATTTAGAGCCAAGTTAAGCTAAGATCCTTTGATTCATCCAAAGTTTGGTATTTGATTCTACAAGGGTCTAATTTAAACATGTATAAATTTTGATATACATGGAATTTTTTAACTAAAGACCCACCAAAAGATATAAAATTGATTTAGCTTTCCAACGATACCAATTTTGCCTTAATACGATACCCTAGTGAAAAATTATACCATATTCCGTATGAGGCGGTAAAGGGTCATGATAGCCCCGCGATGCGAGGGCTGCTTGACTCAAATAAGGGTATCGTTGTGAGAGCTGCTTCACCCAACTAGGGGTTGCGACGCGTGGGCTATTCCCCCACAGTTTTAGCTCCTTAAGGGTTAAGGGGCACTTTGGTCCTTTTCCCTCAACCCCAAACATTCAAAAAATTATTGATAGTATCCAAAAGGGGATTACTTGCCCATCTTCCTCAATATTTCTCATGTAAAAACCCTCAAACTTTCCCATGAACAAGTTTCAATCTTTTTATCTCAAGAACATAAGGATTCAAGCTTCAAATTCACGATTTCTTCAATAATCCATCGAATTAGGGTATATGGGAGTTCATCCATGGTTCTTTTTTCACCCATGGAAGCCAAAACCCAAATTTCAAGTTTAAAGTCATAATTTGTACATGTTCCCATGAATTTTACTTAAATATTTTCATGAATCTCAAGCTTATGTCATGTTTTCATGAAATTATTGGTGATATTAAACCTTACATATTTGAAGGGTATAGGTTGCTAAATTTAAACCCTAATTGGTGATTTTAGAGGTGAAATCATGCTATTACTACTAGTTTTAACTATTCCCATACTTAGCCTAAACCATGAATTACAAGTGTTTGATGAAATGCCTACAAGAATGATTTTTAAACAAATGCTTACATATCAAGTCCTTAGAGTTTTAGTGCGATTCCATGGTAGATCCTATATTCACAATTTTTAGAAACATTCCCATGTTCAAGTTCATGATCCCCATCTGTTTGATGAATTTCCCCATGTTGAAGTATTAATATTCAGGTGTTTGATGAAATGCCCAAGTGATTGATTTCTTTGAATAATGCTTACTTACTATAGTTTCAAATGCTCGCATGTGTTCTTATAGTTATTGCTATTGAGTCCTCGGGGTTGTGAATACCCAAAATTTAGTTATTTACCTAGTTTCCAGTATCTACAGAATGATTTCAGTTATACCATAGAAAAAATATTCAGTCAGTAATATGGTCAGCTATGAGTCAGATTAAGTTAGCTCAGTCCGATTTCAGTCCCAGTATTAGTTCAATCGTTAATAATTACCTTAGAATCTGTATGCACTATTATTTTTAGAATACCATGACCTGAGCTTATTAGTTATCAGTTAACAGTGCATGCACCAGTTAGTATTCTAGTGTCATTTAGTTAAAAGTAGGATTTAGCACCGAGCGAACCTAGAGATAGGGGCATTCCTGCCAGCAGAGGGTTTGACGCTTAGTAGCAATCCCTGAGTTACAAAACTATGTAGCCAGCGTAGGTTTGAGATGTCTTCCTTCTAGTTTAGGGTTGACACATATCTTATGAGTTTTTTGCCAGTATAGGGTTACTCTTTAGTACTTCGGGACACTAGTTTAGTGGATCCACACAGCCAGTGTTAGTACCCATGGAACGGGACTGATACCTTTCAAACTGGGGTCACATATTGGACCCCAATTAGCTCAGATTATGGTATACTGGTTAGACGTTACCTCTTACATTCTCAATTACAATCTCAATTTAATATTCAGCTCATAACTCAGTCCAGTTTCAGGTTTGCTTCACCATAGCATATAGTTATCAGTTATTTAGTACTTTAGTTTACGGATAATTTCAGAATTATATTATACGCTTGGTCTTGCGTTCTCAGATAATACAGTTTTCCATGCATTTATGTTCAGTTATCTCATGTTGCTTAGTCAGTCCATACCTCATATGTATATTAATCTACAGTTTCAGTCCAGTTATTCAGACTAAGTTCAATCTAGTGTTACATGATCAGTATTCAGTCATTAGCTATCTAGTGTTCGGATATCAGTAGTATTCTCATATCAGCTACTTAATATATAGTCATTAGTTATCCTCTTTACGTAGATTTTAGTCGTTTCGTGCTCAGATATCAGTTATTTAGTTAATTAGATCAGCTCAGTACATATATGTTTGGTCTCGCATGTTCATGTATCTATGCTTTATTGTATCCTAGCTTTAGTTTAGTTCAGTTCAGTCTTACATGACCAGTATTCATCTATTAGTCATTAAGTTAATCAGATAAGCTTAGTATATGTTGTGTTTGGTTCTTTATGTTTAGGTATTAATGCTCAGTGTAATTGTATATTCAGATCCCCGATGTTATGTTTGTTTCCATCATGTAGTTTCAGACTCAGTATTCATAAAGTATCTATGTTTTACCGTATCCCAGCTTCAATTCTACTTATTCTACAAAAGTAAAGAGTTTTGAGAAACTAAGTGTAATGATTCACCATCTTATCAGATTATGTATGTTACTCATGTTATAAGATATTTTCAGCTTTCAATTTATTCCAGCCTACTGGTGAGTCTACTTACGCCTAGTCATGCATGTTTTAAGATTACGTATAAAATTAGTTTTACTTATTGCATTCACCCCTGCATACGCAGTACATTCCAGAAGTACTGATTCACATATACGTCTATGTGGCTACATTGTTTCATAATGTAGGTACCATTTGTAGCCTGCACATCATGATCAGACAGTTGCAGTTTTCAGCCAGCCGGTGATTAGTTCTCTTATTTCGAGAACTCCAGTCAGTTTTAGTTCATGTACAGTTCATTTATTTTTCATATGTATTGATTAGTAGTAGTTGGAAGCATGTCCCAGCTATCTATAGTCAGTATAGTAGAGGCTTCATAGATTTCAGTTAGAGTCAGTCATGTAATTTCTATTTCTTTCTTCAGATTTATCATATTGTAAAACACTATCAGTTACATACTATTTCATATTTTCAGTATGATTATGTTTCCGCACAGTAGAACTTTTTATTTAATGTATTATACTTCAGTTGCTCAATAGTATGCCAGTTCATGGGTTAGCTTGGAATCACTTATGGTTCCTAGCACTGTGTGGCGTTCAGGGTATAATCTTAGGGCATTACAATCTTCTTGCCAGATTAGTTAGGATTCAGAATTCCCCCACTACCCTTCCAGCTCTTTCCTTCACAACCTAGAGCACCATCTTCTTGAGGACTTTAAAACCCTTCTTAGAGATGAATCTGAATTCTGGATGTTGAAATCTAGAATAAACAGGATTATGAAGGGTGACAGGAACACTAAATTCTTCATACCAACACCTTGAATAGAATAAGGAGGAACACTATTCAATGTCTCTATCAAAATGATGTCTAGCTCCATAAGCAGCAGGACATCAAGAATGCTATTTACTCCTTTTATACTACTCTTTTATGCACTGCTCTCACTTGTGGATTCCTTACATACCAAGCCAATCCCTCTAGTGTTGGATCCATTACCCATTCTAGTCACCATTATTGGATTCCCTCCTTTCTTATACTGAAGTTAAAAGTATTGTCTTCTCCTTCAAACCTTCCAAATCCCCTAGTCCTGATGGTTTCTACCATTTCATGTACCAGAAATATTGGGACACAATGGGACCCCTCCTTGTAGACTTGTGTGTCCAAACATTCACTACCCATTCTATGGATGCCAGGGTGAACTCCACTTACTTGTGCCTGATTCCTAAGTGTAAGAATGTCACTTCCCTTAGAAACTTCAGGCCTATTGGTCTCTACAACACTCAATACAAAGTTGTCACTAAGATTATTGCTAATAGAATCAAACCTTATCTCCAAAACATCATTAGCCCTAAACAAGTCAGTTTTCTCTCCAAGAGATGGGCCTTAGACAATGCTATTATAGTTTAGGAATACTTATGTAATACCCCGAAAAAAATTCAAACCAATATTAGTGCCATGTTTCAAGATTATGTATAGTACATTATGGTTATTTTATAGTTTTATGAGCAAGTTAGATGTATATTAAGTCTTTAAATAACTCTCAGCTATCAGACGAATCAAAACATTCCTTACCTATTGAATTCTTGGGAAGAATATTATTTTATTCAACTTCAAATGATCATGTCTCTCGTTATACTATGAATTATTGATTTAATAACCTACCAAAAGATAGATAATTTAATTAGCTTTCCAACTATATCAATTTTGCCTAAATCTGGTATCGGAGCAAAGAGTTATGCCTATTTTACTCCAGCATGTCAGCCTGGAAAATGGAGTGATAAGTTATCACAAATGTGACGACTTATCACCAATGTCATCAGCCTTAGACAGATTTTCAAGCCCAGTGATGACATTTTGTGATAAGTTATCACAAGTGTGATGACTTATCACCAATGTCGTCAGCCTTAGGCAGATTTCCACCCCCAGTGACGACATTTTGTGATAAGTTATCACAAGTGTGATGACTTATCACCAATGTCGTCAGCCTTAGACTTTCAGCAACTGGGAAGCGGTTTAGTAAGGGTATTTTGGTCTTTTTCCTTCACTTCCCACGACTTATAACCCTCACGGAGCGTATTATCTCTTATTTTTCTTTAGTTAAACATCTCAAAAACCCTCTCTTACACTTTCAACCACAAGATTAGGGTTTTCTCTCAAGATTATCTCCTTAATAACAAGAACATTCTCTCCAAAATAGGTTAAACCTTAGCCAAGAAAAATCAAGAGAAAGCCTAAGGATTTCTTCAATAACCTTCAAGAAACATTAGATCTCTTTTCAAGATCAAGCTTTAAGGTATACGTAGTATTCATCCATGGATCCCTTTCATCCATGGAACTCAAGAATCATGTTTTAAATTATAAATTGTGATTTTCTTGTTGTGTTATGGATATATTCATGTTGATGATTATTGTTTGAGTTCAAGGTTGTATCTTGATATGTTTTCATGAAGCATATGAGTAGGATAGTTGTAACCCATGAATTTTAGATGGATTAAGATTGTTATGATGATAAATATACCTATGCCGAAAATTGTGCATGTAAGTTGCTTGATGAAATGCCTAAGAAACTAGATATCATGCAATATAGCTAAATTATGACTAAGTGAAGGATTCATGATATGCCCCTATGTTCCAATGATTTTCATATTGATATTGTGTCTTGTAAATATTGTTGGATTATTCATGAACTAGTCTTATGAGATTATGCTATACTTACTTGCAAAAATCCTACTTACGTAAAAGATGTATGATAACCATGTACTTCATGAAACTCCCCGAGTTATGATATTATGGAATGTTGATGTTGGTCATGCATTCAAGAAATTTATGTTTGTCAGTTTCCTTCCATCGAGTCCTGGGGTACTCGTACTCGAAAAATATAGTTATATGCCTAGAGCCATGTCATGTTATTACGATACTCTCAGTCAAGCCATGATCCATAGAATTTAGTCAGTCATGTGACTCAGGAAAGCTCAAAAATCTCATTAGTTCAGTAATCTCAGTAATCTCAGCTAGTTATCATGTCTCAGTAAGTATTCAGTTCGGAACCTCAGTAACCTCATCAGCTAGAAAGTTCATCCTTATTTTGATAGAAAGTAGAATTCAGCAGTATTTCAGGTAAAATCTCAATAACTACAGTACTCTCAGTCAATCCTCAGACATCAGTACATTCTGTCAGTCAATGGAACTTAGCAAACTCAGTTTAGCTCCGCTAAATAATTCCACTAACATCAGTTCAGCTAATCAATTCAATTTAGTTAATCAGTTCAGCTCAACTAATCAGTTCAGTGTCTTTCAGTTAGGAGTAGGATTCAGCAATGAGTGAGCCTAGGGATAAGGACTTACCCGCTAGATAGGACTGAGATCCCTAGAAGCAATCCCTAAGTTCCAGAACTACGTAGCCATCATAGGTTGAGATGTCCCTACACATAGGTCTAATGCATCTCATTTGAGTTTACCTGATAACAAGGGCAGACGAAAAGATCTCCTAAATAGAAAAGGGTTTACTCACATGTTGTCTCTACCCGTGGCATGGTATTGACACCCTTCCAGTTAGGGTTACAGGTTGGACCCCACTAGTTCGGATTTAGGGCATGTAGGTTAGATGGCTATTTCCCACAGTCTCAGTTTCAGTCTCATTCTCAGTCTCAGTATAAGAACTCAGATAGTTCTTCAGATTTCATGACTGTCAGATATAGTTAACTCAGATACAGTATGAAACACAGTTAGTTCCATCAGATTCAGGATTGTCACATACAGTCATTCATATTATCGGTTATATCAGTTATCAGAACTCAAATTATCAGTATTCACATTTATGACTGTCAGATACGGCCAAGCATATCAGTTTTTTGTATTCATGGCTGATAGATACAGTCAATCAAATTAATTTATAATTAAACTATTAGATACAGTCAACCAGGCCAGTTCTTCATAATCAGAACTGTCAGAAATAGTTATTCATGCATCAGTAATGTAGTTTCAGTCCTTCAGTATTCAACAATACAGTATAAGTTCCCTACTTATTAGTGACTTACATATCAATATCAGTAAAATCAATCAATCAGTATCTCAGTATCAGTAAGCTCATGTTGTCAGTATTCAGAATCAGTAGTCAGTATCTCTGTGAGTTCAGTTATAGTTACATATGCATGTATGTATTCTCATGTTCATGATAGTCAGTTAGCTAGTATTATTCATGCATATGAACTCTATTGCATTTAGCCTATCTCACTTGCATACTAGTACATTTAAAGTACTAACGCATTTGCGCTATGGTGTCTTATACCATAGGTTTAGAAGCACGAGCTCTAGAGTATCAGTAGCATTCCAGATTTTTGTAGACAGAGTCAGTAGTGAGTCCTTACCATTCGAGGATGATATTATTTGATTAGTTCATTCTTTTAGTACTTGTTTATTTTAGTAGATGGAGTTAGTTAGGGACATGTCCCATCAACTTCTTATTCAGACAGTTTATAGGCTTTCAGACTATAGAATGTCAAACAGTTATTTTAGATTTGTTTTGGTATTATTAAACTATTTTCAAACATTATCTTTATCAGATGTTTATTCAGATATAAACCTTATGGTTGTTCAGTACATGTTTCTACATTTTTTAGTATTTTATGCAGTATACAGGTATAGATATCAGTGATGGGTTAGCTTGTGGTTCTTCGGGATTATGAGCACCGTGTAGCATTTCGGTTTAGTAAATTGGGGCGTTACAACTTAGGGTGCCTCAAGGCCCAGAAAGGTAGAGCTCAGAGCATGATCCTTAAGATTGATTTAGAAAAAGCTTTTCATATGCTTAAATACTCCTTTATTAGACAAGCCCTCTTTTTTTTCAATTTTTCTCCTGGTTTCTCTACCCTCATTATGTCCTGCCTCTCCTCCCCCTCAATCTCAATTATGGTAAATAGGAGAAAAACTTTAATTTTTCATCCTTCTAGGGACATCAGGCAGGGTGATCCAATGTCCCCCTACCTTTTCATCCTCTATATGGAGCTTTTGTCTAGGAGGATCAACCATGAGGTTGATACACTCCAATGGACCCCATTAAGATTAATAGAGGAGGCTCCCTATCTCTCACCTCTTCTTTACATATGATCTTACCTTATTTACTTAGGCTGACAGGATATCTTGTAACACCATTATCAGGATTCTTGATAGCTTTAGCACCCATTCTGGGCAAAAGGTTAACCTTATCAAGTCTAAGGTCATCTTTTCCTCCAACTATAAGGCCAGTGCCTCCTTTGGGAAATACCTAGGTTTTCCATTATTTCAGGCACCCCCAAAACTTGTTAACTTCTAATTCCTCTTTGAAAGCATGCATACCAGACTTGCTAGTTGGAAAACTAAATTCCTCAACATGGTTGGGAGAGTCACTCTTGCAAAAGCTTATCTTACTAGTATTCCCAACCATGTCATACAATCTATCCTCCTTCCTAACAAAGTCCACAAGCTTCTTGATAGAACCCAACCAAACTTTATCTGGGGAACTACCGATGTTAAGAAAAGAATACACATGGTGAATTGGAACACTATCACCCTTTCTAAACAGCAAGGGGGTCGAGGGGTTCAAACTATCAGCCTTAAGAATGACTCCCTCCTTTGCAGCCTTGCTTGGAGATTCCACACCACTCTTTCCCCTCTTTGGGTTCAACTGTTGACTAAAAAATACAGCAACACTACTCATGGTACTTATCCTTCCTCTTCCCCTATTTGGAAAAACATTCAAAGAGGTTGTCTCCTATATAAGGGTGTTATCCACTGGTCTGCTCATAATAGGGGAAAGTTTGATATTTGGCATAACCAATGGGTCCTCTCACTACCCCCTCCCCCTTCTTTTATCTCTTATCCAAGGACTCTTTCCTGGACCCAACCCACTTCCAAAGCTTGCTTCCCAACTGTCTAATGATGTGTTATCCTTAATACTCTTCCTTTTCATATCCCAGCTCACTTGGAAGCTAGAATTCAAAACTCCTTCGTACCTGATCTTTCAATCAGATCTGACTCTCCCCGTTGGCTTCTTTCTGGCAATGGTTCCTTTTTTTGTGGAACTGCCTACAAGTTTTTACTAACTAGGAGAAATGGTGTAACTACTAACCTTCCTCATTGGAACTGGATTTGGAGATCCAAAATTCCCAACAAACTTAAGTTCTTCCTTTGGCTAATAAACCAAAATAGCCTTCCAACTAGAGCCACTTTTGCTCATCGAGGCATCAACATCCCCCCTTCCTGCCTTATTTGTGCTCATCCCTTTGACAGAATCAACCACTTTTTCTTTCATTGCATTAGTGCTACATCTCTATGGGTACACCTGATACAACAATACAAGGAAGAAATCTCCATCTCCTTTGACTCTTTTAACAATAATAATTGCGCTAGTACTGCCAAGCTGCTCCATCATTCCAATTTTGATAGTTGCATCTCCTAGTCCACTCTCTTCCTCTTTTGTCTTTGGACCATTTGAAAAACACGAAAATTCAACCTCTTTGATAATAAAACTTCGTACCCTTCCTTTGCTCAAGATTATGTAGAAGCTACTGAATTTTCCCACCTCGGCCACAACACTCTCCCCCTGCTCGTATTCCTATCTTCCTTTCTTGGAATCCTCCACTGAGAGGTTTTTTCAAACTCAATACCGATGGGTCATATTTGTGTAACCCTGGGAATAGAGGAATTATTAGGAATTCAAATAGGGATTGTCCTACAGTATCGATTGTTTCCCATTCATGTTAACATTGACTCTAATGAACCTATATTGATGTTGAAATAGGTCAACCTTATCTATAAATCTTTACTTCATGAATGCAGATTGCTGCTAGACATATTGGAATCTCCACCAGTCCAACACATCTATAGGGAGGAGAACATGGTTGCTGATTCTCTAGCAAAATTTGGATAAAAGAAGGAGAATCTAGAAAAATGTAGTGTTTTTGTAACCCCTCCACCCCTTTGTAGCCCAGAATATTTGGACGGATATAGAAGGAACTACGCATATGAGAAAGGTCCTAATACTTTCTCCTGGGAATAGCCCATGTTTTTTTGTTCTAGAGCCTTACTAAGCTCTATCTCTGTAATTATCAACCTTTATGTTTTAATGCATCTCTTGTTAACCAAAAAAATAGATCGAGTAAAAGAAAATCTAAATGATTTTAGAGTTCGTTTGAGATTTCTGTTAGAAAACTACTTATTTGAGAATCATTTTTTTAAAATAGCTTTTCAGAAAAGTGCTTTTAAAAAACGCAATTTGTGTTTGGTAAATTCATTTGAAAAGTGTTTTTGATAAACAGATTGTGTTTGAATAATCTTTTTCAAGAAGTGTTTTTTGAGACAAATGACCAAAAAAGACATGTATTAATAGACTTTTACTATTAAAATCAATTTATATAGAAAATTTATTTTAAATATCTATTATAATATTTTTTGTTAAAAATTTATTTTTATTTAATTAAAAAGTACTCACTCTAAAATTTTCAATCAATATGTATATACATAAATTTATTTAAAAATATTAAATAATTATATATTACTTAAATAATTTAAATATTAATTAATAACATCAAATAGAAACGAATAAGCAATCATCATATTCATATATGTACAATACATGGTAACAAATATGTCATTTTTCATGAATTAATTATTTAAAATTAAATATTCAAAATTTATTTTTACAAATACTGTCAAAATACCATTTAATCTTGTAACATAATTCATTTGTCATTTATTATCATTAATAATAAAAAATAAAAAGTTATATATTCTTCGATCATCATCATCATCAATGATATTTTCAAATTTATTTAAACCAAATGAGTGAAAATGAAATAATAATAATACATAATCCATAAAATAAAATAAAGAATTATACTGTAAATATGAAGTATGAAGTTTTAAAATCAAACTTATAAGATATGTTAATTAATTAATAACGAATATATATGTGTTTGAGAGAGAGAATGTGAATGATAGGGATATTTGTGTCATAAAAAAATAATTTTTTGCTTCTTTTTTAAAGTTTACCAAACGCTATTCTTTTCAAAAAAATATTTTTTTTCTCAAAATAAGTGTTTATTTTAGGAAATAAGCTATCCCAACAGACACTTAGTCCAACACAAATCTCAACTTGAAATACTCCTTTCTTTCACTTTTATTTATCTACTATTCAAAAAATAGATTTTCACTTTTAATTTTAACGTATAATATATCAAAAAAAAAGATAACTTTTTTTTATATTTTAACTTTAATACTGTATTATTTACGTGTTTCTCAAATTATTTTCATGACGTAATATGTTCTATATAAATATCCATTAATATGATATTATGGTAAACTAATGATATTAATTATTACTTTTTAACATGCGAGACAATTCAAAATAGACAAGTAAAAATAAATCGAGGAAATAAATAACTTATGAATCAGTTATAGATTACTCTTTTCCTATTTCTAGCTGTGTAAGTAGTAAATTTCAATTTATTCTTACTCCGATAGATATATTTGAATTTATATAAAATTAATCCAACCAAAAATCTCTGTAGTTTCATAAGTTCAACAAAAGATTTCTTCATTTTTGTTTCTAACAAAACAATAAATCTCAATTTCCTGTTTACATTTTCTTCTTTTAAAGAAGGAAAAAAGAATCAAATTCTAGAGATACAGTTGAATTTAATAATGAATGATCCAAAAATTTACCTCAATTCTTTAATAAAGCTAAATCCACTTTCTTTCTTTAGTTGTTGCTTCTTCTTCTTCTCCTCCTGTTTTAGAAAAAATTCCTTTTCGCTGCTTAACAGACTGGAAAATTGGAGTTATAAACAGGAGAATTACAATCCAAATTGCAATTAGTCTGTGAAACATAGTTGTAATTTTCCAAGAAAACTAAAACAGCACAAAGACCTAATTAGTGTACTATGATCTCAATAACGAAATTCAATAGACATTTGGAGGAATTATTGATTGTCCTTTAACCAAAAATATATTCTTTGTGAACTATTTTAGGAAAAGTTACTTAATTGTAAAGGGTAGTGCTAAAGGACTCGGGGCTGATTGACTCGATTTACTCAAAAAGGGTAAAATGACGGTTTTGCCCTTTAACTCCAAAACCGTCTACTTCCCTCCAACATTGCAAAATCACTTTTTTTTTCTCCTTTTTTTTATTAGACCAAACTTCTCCTCTATTCTTTTAAATATCCTCCTTTACATTTTGTCTTCACTATTCATTCTACTTTACTCAATTAATTTCCCCTAACCATTTCATTACTCTTGGTCATTAATTATTCTATCCCTTTTCAATTAATTCGGACATAATGGATCATAATGACTCGAATAACCTATTAAGAGCAATATTAAATGATGATTTGGGGTTGGAGGACATTGATAGTTTCCATGGTAATGAACATTCATATGGTGGATATGTTGATGGTCCAGATCGATATTTGGACACTGATGACGAAGACCTTCAAAACCTGACCGATGAGGAGATGAATAGGTCTCATCAATCAGTTTAAGATGAAGATTTAAATATTTCCAATAGCAAAGAAGATCTTTATGGGGAGGATGGTGTTAAAGAAGAGGAAGGCCCAATGCATGATAATAGCTACACCGACGAGCAATATACGGCAGGTCCTGCTGAAGGTATGTTTTTTGGTATTGTACAAATAGCCTTCGTGTTTTATAAAGAACACAGTCATTTGACTGGTTTTGGAGTGGTTAAGAAAAGTGCAAAAAAACTGGCTGGTCAAATAAAGAATATAACATTTGGGTGTGATACGTGCCCAAAAACAACAGCTAGGAATCAAAGCAAGAGGGTTGATTGCAAAGCTAGGGTGAACTATCATGTGATGAATGATGGTTCATCCATAGTGGCAAAGGTTATCTTAGATCACAATCATGAGTTGGAACCTGCAGTATTGCATTTTTTGCCCTGCCACAGGAAATTGAGCAGGACTTTGAAGAAGAGTCTTGCAGCACACGACATTACAGGTCTAAGGCCTTCAAAGATCATAAGACTCTTGGAGGTCGAAGCTGGAGACCCAGAAATAATTATGTGCACTCCTAAGGACTATCATAACTACATTATTCAGCAACGGAGGCTCCGCACACTTTCCAGCGATACTGCCGTGTTACACAGATTTTTTGTGGATATGCAGTCCAAGAATAAAATTTTTTTTACTCAATAGACTCCGACAATACTGGCAGACTTTAAAATATTGTGTGGGTGCACACATACTGCAGGGCTACCTACCGTGACTTCAGTGACGTCATATGCTTCAATACAACTTACCTTGTGAATCAGTGGCACATGTTATTTGCTTCATTCATCAGCATTAATCACCAAAACCAGTCCATACTTATGGGATATGGTTTGCTCACGAGTAAGGACATCGAAACATATGCTTTTGTATTCAGAACTTGGCTTACGACCATGGGCAAAATCCCTCAACGGCTATCCTCACAAACCAATGTAAGAGTATTAAGGTAGCCATTTGTGAGGTGCTGCCAAATACCATCCACAGGTATTACATTTGGCATATCTTTACCAAGCTACCCGTAAAGCTCAGGGGGTGACCAATTATAAGCGAGCCAAGGCTCATTTCAAAGCGATCATCTTTGACAGCATTATAATTACTGAATTTGAGGATAAATGGCATGCCTTCATTATAGAATACGAGCTGGGTTAATGGATTTGGTTCCAAACTCTCTACTCGGAACGGTCCAAATGGGTTCTTGTATTTTTCAAGCACTATTTTTGGGCTGGTATGATGTCCGCGCAAAGGTGTGAGTCAATACATGCCTTCTTTGATGGATACATCAGCAGTCAAACCTCTCTAAAGCAGTTTGTTGAGCAATATGAGGTTGCCCTCAGGTTTAAATATGAGAAGGAATTGGAAAGCCAAACTAGTGAGAGAAAATAACTTGTATGACCTACCATCACATTCGATTGGGATATGCAAATATATGGTCACTACACCCGCGCTATTTATGTTTTCTTTAGGGTGTATGTTGTAAGGCTACCATACTGTGAGATTGAAAGGCATGTTGATTTCGATGCGGTGGAGGGAGTTGAGGTATATAACATGACAGACTATTCGATACGAAGTAATTATCACGGTGATAATTTTGTCTTCACCATGGAGTACCGTTCCACCAATCAATATATTGAATGCAATTGCAAGACCTTTGAAAGTGAGGGGATTGCATGCTTCCATATTATGAGGATGATGACTTTCAAAAGGATTTGTCTGTTTCACAATAGATAAACACTTTACTGCTGGAGGAGAGACATAGTCCGTCCATATCTGAGTAAATTCTTTCCAGAAGGATATCCAATAATGACGAACGAGTACTGAGTGTACAATGGTATCAAGAAATGGTTCGATTGAAACTGCGACCTTACATTGGATTGTCATGCTAGACATAGGGACCTGAAAAATATTTGAAAGCTCATTTCAAAACATACATGGTATGGGAAGATGACATGGTTGTCCCTAGTGTTCTTAATTTGGACTCCGATACTGATGCAATAATCGTAAAAAAATTGAGGGAGATTCATACACGTGGAAGGCCCCAGATCAACAAAAATAGATCTTCACGTCAATACTCATTCTGTGGAAATGCTAGGAGATGGGGATGTAGATACTATGATGTATACTATGAGAAAAAAAGCAGTCAACGTAGGAGTGGCAGCGGGAGATAGGGTCATAGAGGTAGTAGAGGAGGTGGGGTGTGTGATAGTAGAGGAGGTAGAGGCGATGATACAAACGTAAGTAATCATCCCACAATACATGAGTTTTTGTAGTATGATGTGCCTTTTATTTCCTTAATCTTTATTGTATTTGATTCTACGACATTGTATGATACTCATAATTACTACTCTATTTATGTATAGGTGTTGAAGTTGTTTAATATTACGACTATGTTATTTTAGATAGGAGTATCCCATTTAACCAAATTATAGTCCACTTTATTGTACGGAATTAAGATTTTCAGCCTGATCATGCATCATATAGGAAATAAATATTTTGTTGTTGTTGTAAACTTTTTAAAAACACCGTAATAGATGGCAAAAGTATGTTTAATTTGCTTGCTTAATTATTTTGTAACAAGTAAAATTATAAGGGGATTCTTGTTATTCCCCATCAAATTTGAAGGGGTTAGATGATCCCACATCAACAGAAATAATAATATGCAAGCTAGTAGACAAATTGATCATTAAATAATTTAAATTAATCAACTTTCGAATAAGCGAGAACCACTACGTCGGGATTAGAAAGGAAAAAAGTAGACGAACAAAGTTTGGTAAAAATATTTATAGTTCCATATATGGAATGTTATTTAATATTACAGTATTAGAACTAGTATTGTTCTTATGTCTCCAATTTATAGGCATCACATCGTGTTTCTTCATTCCATTGATCCTCGGTCACTTCTCTTAACGAAAAACTCGCCTTTCTTCAGTCACCACACGAACTCCTTCAAACCGATCCCTCACTATAGCTACTTTCTCTTTGAAAACCAACTCTGTTTATGTTGTCCGGCCATCAAAAATTTCATCTTTCTCACTACCATTTTTATCGGTCGAACAACGTAAACAAGGATGGTTTTGGAAGAAGAAGCAGTTATAGTGAGGGTTCAGTTTGCTGGATTTTGCATGGTAACTGAAGAATGATTTATGTCGTGAACTGGAGATAAGGTATGGACACGACTACGTGATTCCTATGGAGACTTGTTGGGGTGCTCGAAATCCTGGAAGTCGGTATTGGGTTTTTCCTCTATACAGTGTAAGTTTTCTGCTAAAAGTTCAATTTAAACTCAGCTTTTGTGTCTACTTTTTTCTCTTCCTACTTCATATTATACTGAATTTAATTAATAACATAGAGCTTTCAGGATTACAAATATTTTCTTTGGAGAGATATGAAAATCGATCTTCGATCGCATTTCATTATCTCTAAACTTGTGGCCCGAATTAATCAGTTAGAACTGCAGGTGGTATCTTGTAATAATGACGGTGATCCTAATGCTGAGGAGCAAGACTTAAATGTTGATGTCTAGTTGGATAACGAAAATGGGGGAGGAATCACGGTAGTAAAGGCTGTAGAGGTAGCAGAGGTTGAAGGCGAAGAGGGGCGTAAAAGTCCTACTCAGAAAGATACATTTCATATTATTTCAATTGTCAAAGTCAATTCATCTATGCGTGTTTATCTTTTGATCATAATTTTTGTTCGCTACTATTTTATATCCTGATATGTATCTAGATCACAAAAAGCTACTGATCGTTATACATGATTGTAATGCCGATAAAAGGCACAACATGTCTTGAACAATATTACCTTACGATGATCTATACACGTTAACTAAATATTATGCATTGTTGCTAATTTGTGTTGATGAGTCTTGAATAGAATGACTCGTCTAATATTTTCCTAGCAATCAATGTAGACATTTATTGGCATCACAATGCACTCAACGTAGTGTAATTGAAGTGTTAGGACTGGTAGGCATTAAACCCTCAAGGAAGAAGGTTAACCCAAAAAAAATGAAATGCAATATAACCAAAATTCTAAAGATGGCTGTCCAACTAGATAGCATAGCAAATAAATTAAAATTGAAAATAGTCTCTAAGCATGAAGTTACCTAGTTCAATGCTTTTCAACAGTAAACCACATATCTTTAAGCATGACTATTTTATTTTACTTTTATGTATAGTATTCAGCATAGCTTTTATTACCTATTCTCTTGTGGGTAGTATTAAAAATACTTTGATTTTCAAATTATTAGCATCATTAAGAATATTTCAATTAGCACTTATATGCCAGTAAAAATTAAACTAATAATTCTGTGTAATGTTGAAAGGAAAGGTTGCTTGTAAACACTAATATTGTAACATAAAAATAGTAAAAACATAGGAACAAAGAAAGTTGCCAATTATCTATTTGATGGCATTGGCGGGTGGAAGGCTGGTTGACGTAGCTTCGTCATTTTATCGACCACTATTTTTATGTAACTCATAAGCAGGTCCTACTTGCGACCAAAACTCTACATACCTCTACTCAAAGCATCAACCTATTTTCTGACCTCGGTTATCTGAGAACACAACAACAAGAGTTGATTATTGGGAGCAGAAAAGTTTTTGGTGGTGAAAGGGCTTCGGGATTGGAAGTTGTAGTATTATTTTCTTGGCAGCACATTTTAAGTAGCAATTCTTGTTTTGTTATTGTATAGATGATCTCATATTCACTGATTTAAATAGAAAGGCATAGAAGGTTTCGAAAATAAGTGAAAGTTAAGATAATATGAGGTAGATGTTCAAATAGTGAAAGCATTTATAAAGTTATTATATTTCCAAGGAATGTAGTTGGAAGATTGAAAATATCTCTACTTTAAACATTTTCCAACATTCAACATTCAATAAATCAAATTCAAAAACTCAAACTCTTCTGATAATAATAGTTATTCTTTTGTTTATTTACTCTTTTTAGTTACTTTAAAGGATTATCAATAAGGAAAAGCTTTTGGAAAAAAAATTAGGTAGAAAATTTAAGCAATTTGGTGTAGTTAATTTGTTGATAATTCAAACATTTGTTCTCAATGAGTTGTACATATCTTTGAGGGTATTCATCAGACATTTATAGTTGAATGACTCTTCATTTTATTTTTTTCTTATTAATCACTGACGAGTGTTGGTATAACAAATCTTTTTTCTGTAGTATCATTGGATAGGCATTCTTGGACAAACCAAAAATATTAATTCATTCAATTTTTTAATCGGGTGTTGGTTTTTGAATTCATGCCTTTTAGAAGTATTTGGTTTTTGTTTTCAATTTTTTTGTGAATTCATGCCTTTTAGAAATATTTTGATTTATATTTGTCAATGTTTATATTTGAAGTTACATGATCGTCCTCTATGGATGGGATAAATGACTTATCATCTATTTATAGTAATCAGTCAATAAAGCTAAACATAAGCGTACATTCCATTAAGACTAGAAAGTAAAAATAAAATTAAAACATTAATATTTTCTTTACAATATTTTCATTTTCTCTTTAGGGTGTTGGGTGAGTCGGAGGAACTTGGAGGTGATGGGAGGATCTTGGAGGCGTCATCATAATTCTGTCTAATCTTTTCCCAATGATCTTGATCATAGCATCCTACTTATGCTCAAAACACTCCATGCATCGAGTTAAGACATCAAGCTCTATTTTGATGTCATGAAGATGAGAGTACACTGCAAGAAGTAGGAGAAGTTCCTCATAACTTTGTTGAGGATTGGAAGAGACTCGGGCGTTGGAAGAGGCCGATTGGTAGGAAGACATTGCTGGCGAGCTTTGAATGTTGAAAATTGTAGGAATATGTGACATGTTTTACTGATATTTTACCTTTACTTGTATATTGAATGGTTGTCTATATTTATACAACTGATTTGATTATTTCAAGTCAATTAATATTTATTTTTATTTGGGAGAACGAAATAAAATTGTTCCCTTCTATTTTAATGCTAACGTTTGAGTTATTTTGAGATGAGTGTAAGATTGAAATTTTGAAAATTACTTCCAACAATTTCCAATCCTAAATCAGATTATTTTCTCACACTCCTTGAAAAATTTCACTCATCTAACTGATGATAGGCGAATTTACGCGCCTATATCAATATATTTTGCCCATATTTGTGCCATGTTTTGAGAACAAACTATATATTTTATGCACTTTTAGTCCTTTTTCCTATAAGTGAGCTAACGAACATGATTAGCAAAGTTTCAGGTATAAATGATGCAGAAATCAGCATTTTATGGCTTACTTGACGCCAAAGAAAGCTCACGAAGGAAGGAACGTAAGATTGGACGCCTAAAGGACCAAAAACGCTGCATGGAAAATCTATCCCGGGATAAAACAGTAATTCTGAAGACTTTGGGGACCTGTAGTAACTTAGTTGGATTTGGACAATGATAAATTAACCTAGTACAATTGGGTTAAGTATTTCATTAGTGTATTTGGATTTGGATAATGTTACATTAACCTAGTACAATTGGGTTAAGTATTTCATTAACTTAGTAGGATTTGGTTAGATATTTCATTAGCTTAGTAGAATTAGGATATGGGAATTATAAATACCCTATCATGCTAGAGATTTTTATTCATTCTTCACTTAAAAAAGACATTCACAATTCATTCTCCTTCTTACAAATTCATCAATTCTACAACTCTTCTAATCTTCCCATTAATTCTATTTTTCTTCTATTCATCTATTCTTAAATTACGCAACAAGAGAATTGTTACTTTTGCCTTGGAATTCACGCCTCACGCCTACCACTTGTGTTACACGAAAATCATCAATCTTGTGGTATATCAACAACAATGTCAATCGTGATCTCCTTCGCATTCATGGGTAACTAAACTTCTCTGTTGGGGTTATGGAAGCCAACTGAGATACTATCTATTGCTATGAGTTGGTGAGTTTATGACACGTACACTGCTTATATCATTATTCTCTTCATCTTAATCTACATTCTTTGTGGTTGCAAACGCAAGAATACGCCAGTATAACATTTAACTTGTTCGAAAGAAAGGTTATTTGTCTGGAAAAGAGATAGTGTCAAGGTAGTAGGGTCACCCCCTAAATTCCCTACTAAACAGTTAGTGTCGTAACTGGATTAACCTCTTGGAGAATTCGTACCGTTAGACACGCTTTAAGCTCGAAAGAGTTAAAGTGAAATAATCCTCGAATAGGTCGAAAGACGCCTGGATTTACCATCGAATACAATTCTCTATAAGCACATGCATGTCGGAATTCTACACACTCATAGTCAATAAAGACGTATAACTCAGGAGGTGGACATAACCCCAACTTCTTAATTCTCATTGTTTTACAACCTACTAAATATTCTTTCATTTTACTTTGCTATTTTCAGCTTTTACTTTAATATTTTGGTTACACATTACAATCCCCCCTTCTTACGAGACTTGCACTAAAAGTCTAGTAATCGTTGCTTACTTGTTGACCAAGCTATTCCCTGTGGGATCGATACCCAACCCAGGTTGGGTTCTATATTTGCTAGCGACCGCTTTACACTCCCACGAGAGCTGTAGATTGAGCGTTATCAAAAATTGGCGCCGTTGCCGGGGAATACGAGTGTCAATCAAGTTTGTGATAATTACTAGACCCTTTGGTCAAAGATTCTCGTACTTTTACTTTCAGTTTCTGTTTTTGTTTACTGCAGGTTTTTATTCAGTGCATGCCCCATACTAGAAGTTCTGGTCAACCATTATTACCTATCAATCCTGAACCACAACGCATTGGAAGAATGAAAGCACAAGCAGAAATTGAAAGGATGACTGCTCAACAGCAACAAGCAAGATTGGCTGCCCTTGCCGCTGCCCAGGTTCAACAACAGAACATTGATAACCCTGCACGAGCAACAAATCCCGACGATGAGGATTTAGGTGATGACGAGTTACTAAACCCTAGGAGCGATGCTGAAATTATAACACCTGCCAACCGAAGAGGTCGACAAGCTCGGTTTAGGTATGATCGCCAACCTATGCAGCCAGCTTTCGACGATGATGATGATCTTGATGGTGCCGGAGCCACTGGGGCCATAATTCCACCACCATTAGCGCCCGGAGCTAAGTTCAACATCACAAGCACCATGACTCAGTTATTGCAACTCAAGGGATTATTTGGTGGACTAGCAGGCGATGATCCGAATATGCATCTCATCAACTTTATTTCTACATGCAAGTCATTTGACAATCCTGGTGTTGGTCAGAATGCAATTCGATTACGTCTATTTCCATTGTCTCTGTCTGGGGAGGCAACACTATGGTTGAATGGGCTAACTCCTGATTCTATTACAAATTGGAGGCAATTGAGAGACGCTTTCCTAGAAAGATTCTTTCCGCCATCCAAGAGGGCGTAATTGAGAGATGAAATCAGCAACTTTCATCAGCTTCCCACTTAAGCTCTTCATGAAACATGGGAGAGGTTTAAGACAAAGCTAGCGAGGTGCCCAAACCATCACATGACCAATGTTCACCTAATGGAGATCTTGTATAGAGCCTTGAATTCAATAACTAAACCAGTGGTGGATAATGCAGCTGGAGGATCTTTCATGGACCTCACCTTTGGTCAGGCAAGTACTATGCTAGATTGTATGACGAAACAAAGTAGAGTTTGGCATACCAGGGATTTTGAGGTAGCAAGTCCTACCTTGTCTATTGGCATGACCACAGACCAAAGAAGAAGAGAAGAAGAACGTGATCAGGATATGGCGCACTTGAAAACACAAATGGATCTTCTTACAAAGCATTTATTGTCAGGGAAGACCGAAAAAGTGAAAGCTATTGCATCAAAAGGAAGAGACGAATCTGATTCGGAAGAGGAGGCCAACTACTTGAACAATCAGGGGGGTTTCCGCGGGAATGCCCAAGAAAACCAAGGTCGGAACTATTATGATAAATCTGGAAACAAAGACCAAGGTAGTTGGAAAAACAAGAATGAAAAGAGTGGTTTGTACGTTCCCCCTGGTAGATGTGACACCAGCACATCTAATTCTAGAAGCATGGAAGACATGATGGCTAAAATCTTAAAAGGAGTGGAAGCAACAAGCGCGGGAGTAACGGAGGTAGTTAATGATTTGTCCTCCATGAAACAATTAGTTGATTCTCATTCCACTTTAATCAAGCAAATAGAGCAGCAATTGAGCCAACTTTCAGCAGCACTCAATCAAAGAAAGGCTAGCACTTTACCTAGTGATACTGTGCAAAACCCAAGGAATGAGGGGTCATGCATGGCCATCACTACCAGAAGTGGTAAGGTGCTGGAAACATCAGCAAAAGGCAAGCAAGTGGTTGACGAGGTTGCGGACCTAGATGACAATGCAAAAGGAAAAGATGCCGCAGCACCTACTCCTGATGTCAAGGACGCCTCACCCAGTGTTGTGCAGCCGGAAAAATCTGAAAAACGGAAGCAAGAGGAGAAGAAAACCGTGGAGAGAACACTTCCATACCCACCACCACCTTTTCCCCAAAGATTGAAGAAGGTGGCGGATGACACAAAGTTCAGCAAATTCATAACTATGTTAAATCAGCTGATCATTAATGTTCCATTGGTGGAGGCACTTGAACAAATGCCTGGGTATGCAAAATTTATGAAGGATCTTTTGACTAAGAAGCGGGCAGCAAGTTATGAGTTGAGAGAAGATGTGCATCATTGTAGTGACATTGCTACCCGATCGATAGTTCAGAAGAAGGCCGACCCCGGAGCTTTCACTATTCCTTGCACCGTTGGATCTTTGAATTTTGCCAAAGCATTATGTGACTTGGGAGCCAGCATCAATTTGATGCCATTATCGATCTACAAGAAGCTGGGGTTGGGTGATCCTACTCCAACCAATATGAGGCTCGTCATGGCGGACAGGTCAGTAAAACGGCCTGTTGGTATTCTATGTGATGTATTGGTAAAGGTCTCTTTATTTATCTTCCCGGCAGACTTTGTTATTTTGGATTGTGAAGCAGACTCAGAAGTTCCCATAATCTTGGGGCGCCCTTTCCTTGTTACAGGAAGCGTGCTCATTGATTTGAGAGCCAATGATCTTTCATTCCGAATAAATGACGAAGTGGTTCGCTTTGATGTTTGCAAATCAATGAAGCAACCCAAAGATCTAAGTGTATTTTCGGTGGCTGATGTTTTCTTTGATGATGAGAAAGAATTACTTGAACAAGAGCAAATTATTGATGACCCTTTGGCGGTTGTGCTCATGAATGGAGAGAATGAGGATGCTGAAAATTCTGAAAAAGCTACTTGTGCTCTATCAGGATTAGGGACATATCGCTATCTCCCAAAAAGCTGGATCTTGATCTCAAGAATCGACCCACACCACCAGCTAAGCCATCTATTGAAGAGCCACCCACGTTAGAATTGAAGGAGCTGCCAAGTCATTTGAAGTACGCATTCTTAGGAAGCAGAAACACACTTCCAGTTATTGTAGCAGCCGATTTGGGTGAGCAACAAGTTGCAGCTCTTATTGCTATTCTACGCAAGTATATTAGAGCCATTGGATGGACCATTGCGGATATTATTGGTATTCCACCTGGGATTTGCACACATAAAATTCAGCTTCAAGAAAATTGCACGCCCACCATTGAACATCAAAGACGTCTAAACCCACCTATGCAAGAAGTGGTGAAGAAAGAAATTATCAAGTGGTTAGATGCTGGGGTTGTGTATCCTATCTCTGATAGTACATGGGTAAGCCCGGTACAATGTGTTCCTAAGAAACGAGGCATGACGGTGGTCGCGAATGCAAAGAATGAGCTTGTTCCACTCAGACCCGTCACTGGAAGGAGAGTATGCAGGGACTACCGAAAGCTCAATTCTTAGACACTCAAAGATCACTTCCCAATACCCTTCATGGACCAAATGATAGATCGATTAGCGGGGAAAGGATGGTTTTGTTTCCTTGATGGTTATTCAGGCTACAATCAGATTTGTATTGCTCCCGAAGACCAAGAGAAGACAACATTTACATGCCCATATGGTACGTTTGCCTTCAAACGTATGCCATTCGGGTTATGTAATTCAGCAGCCACCTTTCAACATTGTATGATGTCTATTTTTTCTGATATGGTCGAGGACACTTTGGAGGTATTTATGGACGACTTTTCAGTTGTTGGTGAGTCTTTTGAAGCGTGTTTGGCAAACTTGAGCATGGCATTGCAAAGATGTGTAGAGTTCAACCTTGTGCTGAATTGGGAGAAGTGCCACTTCATGGTAAAAGAACGACTCGTTCTTGGGCACAAGATCTCCACAACAGGAATAGAGGTTGATCGAGCAAAAATAGAGGTTATTAAGAAGCTACCACCTCCAATTTCGGTGAAGGGAGTTCGTAGTTTTCTCGGCCATGCAGGTTTCTATCATCGGTTCATCAAAGACTTCTCCAAAATTGCTAGTCCATTGTGCATACTCTTGGAGAAAGATGCGAAGTTCGACTTCAATGAAGATTGCCTAAAGGCATTCGAATGCCTCAAAGGAAAACTCATTGAAGCCCCTATCATGGTAGCACCAGATTGGTCTCTCCCGTTCGAAGTCATGTGTGATGCTAGTGGTGTAGTCGTTGGTGTTGTTCTCGGTCAGAGAAAGGAGAAACTGTTTCATCCTATCTACTATGCAAGTAAGGTTCTAAATGAAGCCCAAAGGAACTACACTATTACTGAACAAGAGCTCCTAGCGGTGGTGTATGCGTTTGAGAAGTTTCGTGCCTATCTATTGGGTACTAAGGTGATCATTCATACAGACCATGCAGCTCTTAGGTATCTCATGACAAAGAAGGATGCAAAACCAAGGTTAATTCGATGGGTGTTGCTGCTACAAGAGTTCGATTTTGAGGTCAAAGATAGACGAGGTTGTGCGAACCAAGTGGCCGATCACCTATCTCGACTTGAGAATGAACATGTGGTGCAACCTGAAAATCAAATTGATGATGCATTCCCGGACGAAGAGATATTAACGACAACAATGGAGGAACTACCATGGTATGCCAACTTTGCAAATTTCGTGGCGAGTAATGTGATACCTGCCAATTTATCTTACCACCAAAGGAGGAAGTTTATGCATGACGTAAAGCACTACTATTGGGATGAACCTTATTTGTTTCGACGATGCGCGGATGGTATCATTCGACGATGTATATCTCATAAAGAAGTGCCTACTATATTGGAAGCATGCCACACTTCCCAAGTTGGAGGACATCACGCAAGCAATTGGACGGCAAGAAAAGTTTTGGAAAGTGGTTATTATTGGCCTTCGATATTTAGAGATGCCTACGACTATGTTAGAAGGTGCGACCAATGCCAACGTCAAGGTGCTATTTCAAAACACCATGAAATGCCCATGTCCAAAATTCTTGAGGTAGAACTCTTTGATGTGTGGGGTATTGATTTCATGGGTCCATTCGTGAATTCGTTTGGGATGAAGTACATCTTGGTTGCTGTAGATTATGTTTCAAAATGGGTAGAAGCTGTAGCTTTGGCCGACAATGAAGGAAAGCGTGTTGTAGAGTTCTTAAAGAAGAATATCGTCTCTCGCTTTGGAGTACCACGTACTATCATAAGTGATGGAGGATCTCACTTTTGTAACAAGCTATTCAAATCAGTTTTGGCCAAGTATGGTGTCAAGCAACATAAGGTAGCTACGCCTTATCATCCCCAAACTAGTGGATAAGTAGAAGTTTCCAATCGGGAGATCAAGCAAATCCTTGCAAAGACGGTCAATGCAAATAGGAAGGATTGGTCTAGGAAGCTAGACGATGCACTATGGGCGTATAGGACTGCATTCAAAACGCCCATTGGCATGTCTCCTTATCAACTAGTTTATGGGAAGGCTTGTCACTTACCCATCGAGCTTGAGCATAAGGCATTATGGGCATTGAATAAATTGAATTTGAATTGGGATGATGCTATGAATCTGAGGTTAGAGCAGCTGAACGAATTAGATGAATTTCGTCTCCATGTATATGAAAGGACAGACCTATACAAGGAGAGGATGAAAAAGTATCATGATCAGCGGATTGTTCGACGAAACTTCCAAAGGGGTGATATGGTACTTCTCTTCAACTCCAGATTGAAGCTCTTCCCAGGTAAGTTAAAATCTAAGTGGTCTGGTCCATTCAAAGTTATCCAAGTCTACTCGTCTGGAGTAGTCGAATTGGAAGACAATAATGGCATTGTCTTCAAAGTGAATGGCCAACGTGTTAAACCTTATATCAGTCTTCTTGACTCGATGAATTATATGGCCATCACCTATCTCGATGAAGTCTAAGTACTCGAGGTAACTACGTCGAGCTACGACAATAAATAAGGCGCTAGATGGGAGGCAACCCATCGTTTCATCGTTTTTTCGTTTTTCATTTTGTCTTTCTTTCATTCTAGTACTTGTTTTGCTTTTAATAAATGAAAATCCAAAAATAAGAGTCGTGCCACGACCAAAACTAAGGCGCTTGGTGGGAGGCAACCCATCGTACTAATTGTTTTCATTGTTTTTGAACAAATATAGGTGCAAGAGGTATTCAATGAGGAAGATTGGTTTCAAATGACGATTTGGACGTATTGTATGGTAAAGGTAGTACGTTAGGTATAAGGGTGCGTAAGGCTTCGGATTGAGCATTGCTCATGCCAAAATAGGCATCGAGAAAGGCTAGGCCTGGGTGAAACTAGGCCACCAACATTGCAAAACCTATCCTATAGCCTAAGGTCTCGGAATCTAGTGTGCTATACACTATGCGCCGCCTATCCTTAAGAGTGCTATACACTATGCGCCTCCTATGCTATAGCATTAGGTCTCAGTATCTAATATGCTATAGACTATGCGGCGCATATGTCCCTAAATGCCATAGACTATGCGCCGCATATGTCCCTAAATGCCATGGACTATGCGCCGCATATGTCATGCCTATGCCAAGCATTATGCGTCGTATATAGGCTATTTTTGTCTCCAAAACCGTTTGGAAACGGGTCAAAACCTGACCCATTCTCTTCCTATATAAAGGGGACTTGGTCTTGAAACATAAGCACATTGCAAAGTGACCTAAAGGCGCCGCATATTCATCCAAATCCTCTCAAAATTTTCTGTTTGCTCTTCCAATTCACAAAATCATCTCCAAAAGCTTCAATCAAGTAAGTACTCTCTTATTCTTCATTTATTTCTCGTAAGTACTACGTCGCTATGTCTATTATGACTTGCTACATCTTGAAAGAATATTGGTGATGTTAATGAGTTTGGATTGTTGATACAAACCATGTGAGTAAACATATACGTTAGGATAATCTTGACTTGTTTCCGACTTGAATTTGGTTTTAATAGCATTATTATACTATTTGCGGAATTGCTATGGTTATGAAAATTGCTTAAGTTTGATACTTGGATACTTACATGTTAGACTATCCCGTTCATCGGGATAAGACCTATAATTAACTACCAACTTAGGAGGTTGTGATTGTTGAAAGTAACTATACCATGATGTAACCCCTACGTAGTAGTGTTGTTATGCCTAACATGAAAGTAGTGCAATGGCTGCAAATAGTGATACATCGCTGATTTTCTTGTCGGAACATAGTTCCTAAAACGTATGAATTCACGTCACTGTTTCGTATTAATGAACCTAAGTGTGGGGTGGTACCCCTATGGCTTTTGTATACATTGTTTCCTTTGAGTTGATGCTAACATGAATATTGTTTAAGTCTCAGGAACAATGGCACCTAAAGCGCGACAAGATAAGGCTACCACTTCCCAAAAGGGCAAGAAGAGAGGTCGTAAGGACCAAGGAGAATCATCCTCAATGCAACTACCACGCCGAATGTATGGAATCAAATGGGTTCTTGAGGGGGAAGCCAAAGAATGGTACATAAACAATAAAGAAAGAAAATATGTTCACGTCGACTTAATCAACAAGGATACTTTAGCAAAGAAGGAGCCACGGATGTTGGCAAAAATAATGGCATTGAAGCTGGATTTCATCCTCCGCGACATGGGAGAGTGTAATCTTGATGTGACAAGGGAATTTTATGCCAACTGGTCGCCGAAAACCACGGGCAATGAAGTCAAGATTCGGGGCCAAGTGTTACAGCTCAACGCAGATTGGATCAATTCCTTTCTTGGCTTACCTTCGGTCAACCCAGCACCATTCAAAGAGCTGTACAGCAGGCCTCCTTATAGAGCAATACGACACACACTTTGTGGAAGTAGATCGATGGCAAGGTGGCGCAGACATAAAGACACCGGACGACACAACACCTTCCCCTATGCACCACTGAATAGGGAAGCAAGAATCTGGATGCGCATTGTCAACTCATGCCTTATTCCTGGGACTCAATACACCAAGATATCAAGAGATAGAGTGTGTTTGGTCTATGCTTTGATGACGAATGTCCCTATCAACTTTGGGGCAATCATTCGCTCTACAATGCGGAAAGCCAGACTCCACCAAAGGTCCCACTTCACTTTTGGTAATCTGTTGACAGCACTCTTGCGGAAGGAGGATATCGAAGAGGAACCAGCTGATCACAAACTCCCACATAACCCGAAGAAGGTTGACCTCACCAAGGTCAAAGATGCTGAAACAACTCATGGTGTCAACCTTACTACTATGGAGAGACATGCTCGTGATGAGAGTTTCTTTCGTCATCTTTATGGCATGACACGCTTTACAATGATGAGTGGAGGTCGTATTCCAACTGCTGAAGAGCTCCACCAGCTAGACCATGACTACCCAATGAACATGCATGCACGGGAGATGTGTGGAGTGGGAGTATACTTTGAGGAACCTCTAGACGATGACGTGCCGACCGATGACGATCGACGCTGGCCAGACTCCAATAAGGAGGAGAACTCTGATGACGACTCTTATGATGATTCCGACGAAGGGGGTATGACCCCCGACATTGAGGAAGAGTCCTACTGACCAGGTTCTTCGTATTTACTTTCCACTGAGGGCAGTGTCCCGTTTAAGTGTGGGGTGGCGGTATCGCATGCTATACTTCTCTATTTGCATCTATGTTTGTTTACTGTGTTTTACTGTGTTTTTGTTTCGTGTTTTTGTTGTTTTGTTTTTTTAGCTATGCAGTTTTTTTTAATTTTTTATTTTTTAAGCTTCACATAAAATAATTCTAATAGGAAGCATGAGATTATAACAAGAGTATGTGCTACAATTATGACTGTTGAGACACTTAGGCTCTAGTTGTGACTCATCATGTGATATTGTGTGGTTCAATTCCTTCAATTGTTGGGTCGAGAGTCTATATTACTTCCAATAAAGTCGACCATGTGCCTTGTGTGTGTGAGATAATAGTATATTCTATGTTTGTGGCTGATGCTAGAACTTTCCCGGTATGTATGCAAAGCGAAAATAAGGAGTGTAAGTTTAGGAGATGATCTAGGCACTTCTTTGGCAACCTATACTTGTTTACCTTTGTTTTACCTACCCTTTGACATCATCCTAGTTAAACCCTTTTGAGCCTTTAGCCTGTCTCTTTGACAACCTTGTATGTTAGCCTCATCCACTTTTTCAAGACCATAATTTGATCCAAATTTCTAAGTACTTTAAAGTGAAAAAGTCATGTGACAACATAAGAGGAAATTGGGTGAGTATGATGTTTTAAATTGTAATGGTGCTTGAATGTTTTATGAAAAAGAAAGTGCTATCATAAGAGGTATGTTGTGAAAAGAAAGTTGAAAAGTGAGTTATGCTTAAAAATTGAAAAACAAAAGAGGAGAACAAGGGTGGAAGAATAAAAAAAAGAAAGGGTTGAAAGAAAAAAGTGTAAAGGATACAATGTGATGTATTAAAGTGCTTAGGAACTTAGTCACTATTTCTGGACAAAATAGCTGATCCTACCCGTCCCTTAGCCTACATTACAACCATCAAAATACCTACTTGATCCTAATCTTAACATTTTGACATTTAGTGGAGTATTACACTAAGGGCAAGCCTATGGTCATCAGTTGCTGCATATGAATTATTTGTGAGAGTGAGAGCAAAGATATTTTGATACCCATGTTTGAAAAATATGCTATACTTGTGAGTGACTATGGGTAATATATTGTGAGACACACATGGTTGATGAGTTTTGGATAGCTGTACATGATTCTTTGTGCCTTAACTGTTGAATATGAGTTGACCACCATCACGAGTCTATGTTGGAGGTTAAACTGTTTCTATTAATGATCAGAAAACTACTCTTTGTTGATAATTGTTGTGCTTGTCTTGATGAATATTTTGTGTTGTTGCTGTGAAACCCTAAGTTGATGTTTAGAAGGACATGATATTTTGTTCGAGGACGAACAAAGCTTCAAGTGTGGGGTGTTGATGATAGGCGAATTTACGCACCTATATCAATATATCCATATTTGTTCCATGTTTTGAGAACAAACTATATATTTTATGCACTTTTAGTCCTTTTTCCTATAAGTGAGCTAACGAACATGATTAGCAAAGTTTCAGGTATAAATGATGCAGAAATCAGCATTTTATGGCTTACTTGATTGCAAAGAAAGCTCACGAAGGAAGGAACGTAAGATTGGACGCCTAAAGGACCAAAAACGCTGCATGGAAAATCTGTCCCGGGCTAAAACAACATTTCTGAAGACTTTGGGGACCTGCAGTAACTTAGTTGGATTTGGACAATGATACATTAACCTAGTACAATTGGGTTACGTATTTCATTAGTTTATTTGGATTTGGATAATGTTACATTAACCTAGTACAATTGGGTTAAGTATTTCATTAACTTAGTAGGATTTGGTTAGATATTTCATTAGCTTAGTAGAATTAGGATATGGGAATTATAAATACCCTATCATGCTAGAGATTTTTATTCATTCTTCACTTAAAAAAGACATTCACAATTCATTTTCCTTCTTACAAATTCATCAATTCTACAACTCTTCTAATCTTCCCATTAATTCTATTTTTCTTCTATTCATCTATTCTTAAATTACGCAACAAGAGAATTGTTACTTTTGCCTTGGAATTCACGCCTCACGCCTACCACTTGTGTTACACGAAAATCATCAATCTTGTGGTATATCAACAACAATGTCAATCGTGATCTCCTTCGCATTCATGGGTAACTAAACTTCTCTGTTGGGGTTATGGAAGCCAACTGAGATACTATCTATTGCTATGAGTTTGTGAGTTTATGACACGTACACTGCTTATATCATTATTCTCTTCATCTTAATCTACATTCTTTGTGGTTGCAAACGCAAGAATACGCCAGTATAACATTTAACTTGTTCGAAAGAAAGGTTATTTGTCTGAAAAAGAGATAGTGTCAAGGTAGTAGGGTCACCCCCTAAATTCCCTACTAAACATTTAGTGCCGTAACTGGATTAACCTCTTGGAGAATTCGTACCGTTAGACACGCTTTAAGCTCGAAAGAGTTAAAGTGAAATAATCCTCGAATAGGTCGAAAGACGCCTGGATTTACCTTCGAATACAATTCTCTATAAGCACATGCATGTCGGAATTCTACACACTCATAGTCAATAGAGACGTATAACTCAGGAGGTAGACATAACCCCAACTCCTTAATTCTCATTGTTTTACAACCTACTAAATATTCTTTCATTTTACTTTGCTATTTACAGTTTTTACTTTAATATTTTGGTTACACATTACAATCCCCCCTTCTTACGAGACTTGCACTAAAAGTCTAGTAATCGTTGCTTACTTGTTGACCAAGCTATTCCCTGTGGGATCGATACCCAACCCAGGTTGGGTTCTATATTTGCTAGCGACCGCTTTACACTCCCACGAGAGCTGTAGATTGAGCGTTATCACTAACCTCAACGAACCCTACGCATCGGACACTAAACTACCCACAGATTTTATTCACGTTGTCATATAATGATATAATTTTTATATTTCATTTTTTAACAGCGGAATAAAATTGTTCCCCTCCATTCTAATGCGAAAGTATGAATGATTATTAAGACAATTAATATTTTACATGGAGGATTGAACTTTTATGAAAGAGTATCTAACAAGTGAAAAGTTAGAATATTAAACATACGTTAGGTAACTTAAATCATATCTGATATGTAAACATTTACTTTCCAGTAAAAATTAAAGTTAATTGTAACTTGTAAAGTAATGTTTGACTTGTCAAGACAATCTACAAATTGGTTAGGCGTGCACATTAATTCCAACATTGATAGTTTACATCTTTCCCCTTTATTTAAATTGTGTGACCACATAGGAATCATGTAGTTAACCATATCAATTCGAAGAAGAAATTTATTGTAGTTGCAGTTGTTGAGGATATGAAGGTATGAGTTGAAATTACCATCCATTGTTGTATTCCTATCACTTTTTTCATGTATTTTTAACCCTACCAATTATTTTTTGTATTTACGTCCATCCTACTGAAGAAAGTCTGATGGCATTCAATGTGATACCGAACAACTATTCAAAGTAATGGCTGAGCTAGACGAACAATTAAGAAGGTCGGAGGAACGCCTAAAGTTCATGATGATTTGGGTAAATGTTATGGAAGAGAGGATTGAGGTGATACGAAAGGATATGTTTGATCGATATCGCAAGGATCAAGATAACTTGCTTCATCCTTCAACTTAAGAAGTACTGACATATTCTGTGTAGTTGAAACCTCCTCTTTAAATGCTAATCATTACTTTTACAAAAATTAGTCTCAAATCATTTTCTTTTCTTTTTTTGGTGTTACTATTATGTTTTGGGTTTTGAATGAATGTTGTAATGTAGCATTTGGTTTTAACTATAAATTTTTCTTACTTTGAAATAGCAAATGTTGAAACTGAAAAATTTATCAGGGGATTAGGTGTAATAGTAGCAACTAATTGAGAAGCTAACCTAACATTGTTTTGAGTATGTCTTATTTTATTTTCATGTATTGTAATTACCAAAGCCTATGCATTTGGACGATGTATATTGTAATCTCTTGCTAGCATTAGTAATTAAAAATAATTTATTTATTGCAATATTAGAATCAGTCAGGATATTGCAAATTGCATTAACATTTCAATTAAAAAAAGCTTAGATTCGCAATACTTCAAAAAATACAACATGATGCGGCTAAACTACCTAGAGAAGTGAAACCCTAGAACAGGACCTCTTTGTTGGTTTGGTTCATGAAGTTGCATCGCTTGTCTCGACTTGGTTGGCCCTTCCTGAATGTTGTGGTTCAGCATTATCGGTGTCTCTTCTAAGGGAGCGAGCAAGGCGGTATTCGCGAACTATCTTCTGATAGCTGTCAAAAGATTTAGTTAAGGGATCTTGGTCGTTAAGCAAGACCTTTTCAACATATAGGCCTCATTTCCATGTGAACAAATGATTAATGAGCTCAGTGAGCTCCTCCTCAAGTGCTTCGCATTTCCCTTTGCGTTCTTCATAAAGTTTCGCTAGAACACTAGGGAAATCACAACCGCCTAGGGAATTCGATCCTTTAACGGGTGTTCTATCCATGTTGTGAATTAATTTACCTATGTTATTATTTGAGGATTACAAACTAATGCTTTGGTAAATGATGTTGAACACATATATATAGATGGCTTGGCATGCATTAACAACCATTTAAACGAGCGTACATTTATTATAGTCAGTGAATGTGCTTTTTTCGCGTGGTTTGTTTATATGTTTGCCAGTAAATATATGAATCACATGGTATAATTGAGATCTATGATTACTATAGTGCAGTTGTAGTTGTTAAACTTGATAATCATGTATCAGATGTTATATATTTCCTCACATCGTGACGTATGTTCTTTTCTATTTAAATGGAATGATATCGGCATAATCAAAATTAACCTAATAATATGATGACCTGAAATCGCAAATTGTTGAGTGAGTAGTTGGAAGGATTGACGAGTCTATTTCATGATGTTTACCCTATAAATGAGAATGACTTGTTGTCATAAATTTTACTATGCAAATGCATTAATGTTGAAGTGACCCAAAACAACTCAATCTTTCAACCATCTCTTCTTAGTCAGATGGAAACCTACGTCCAATTTGTATGATGCTTACTGCTCCGGCACCAAGTAAAGTCGACGCAAAATAGGTAAAATAACGTACAAAATATATGAAAATAGCTATATAATATATATTAAAACATCCACTATAACAAAAACTAGTTGGTTGCATTGGCATTTAGGTTGACTTTAGGTTAATCCACTAGTAGGAACGCCCAGGTTCGAACCTCATTGAGGTTAATTTTACTTTTTTATCAGTTAAAAGAATTTGTAAGTACCCACTATCCTTAAATCCTGTGTCCACCATTGGAATCTTAATCTTGAGGCTTCCTTTTGCAAAACTCACTATTGCACAAATGACACAAAATACACCTTATGACCTTGAAAATTTTTGAAACAGAAATCTACTTGCTAAATGATTTCGTAGTAAAGATGATACAAAAATATGGGTCACATCATCATGTATTTTCTATTGGAATGGAACGATATCGGCACAATAAAAATTAACCTTTAAAAATATCGCTACTTGAAATCACAAATCATTGAGTGAGTAGTTGGAATTATGGACGAGCCTATTTCATGATGCCTACCCTAAAAAATCACAAAGACTTGTTGTCATAATTTTAACTATGCAAATGCATTAATATTGAAGCGAGTTAAAACAACTCAATCTTACAACCATCTTTTCTTAGTCAGGTACGGACCTACGTCCAATTTGTGTAATGCTTCGGCACCTAGTAAAGTCGACGCGTAATAGGTAAAATTACATAGAAAATATATGAAAGTAGGTATATAATATACGGATAATACACCTACTATAATAAAATCTGGTTTGGTGCATTGGCGTTTAGGTTGACTGTAGCATAATCCACTAGCAGGAATGGCTAGCCTAGGTTCGAACCTCATTCATTGAGGTGAATTTTAATTTTTTGTCAGTTTAAAAAAATTTGCAAGCACCTACTATTCTTAAATCCCGTGTCCACCATTGGAATCTTAATGATGAGGCTTCGTGTTGTGTAACTCACTATTGTACGAATGACTCAAAATACACCTTATGACCTTGGAAAATACGGGTGACTTCGTTATCTACTTTCTATTGGAATCGAATGATATCTGCACAACTAACCTTTAAATATATCGTGACTTGAAATCGTAAATAGTTGAGTGAGTAGTTAGAAGTATTGACGAACCTATTTCATGATGTCTACCCTATAAATCAGAATAACTTGTTGTCATAATTTTAACTATGCAAGTGCATTAATGTTGAAGTGACCCAAAACAACTCAATCTTCTAACTATCTCATCTTAGTTCAGCTGGGAATAGTTTCCTCGGGAATGAGGGAGGTTGTGGGTGGTCACTTCCTTTAAGAAAAAAGTTTATTACAAGTGTTAATCAAACCCACATCCCTCGAGGCATCACGAAGGTACTTAGATTTCACACCAAAGTCAAAGCACCCAACAACCATTTTATTATTTGGATTTATTGGTGCTTAACAATATATTTATAACCAATATTACTATATTTTCCATATAATAATGATGTGATGAGTTGATGTCATAATCTTTCATTATGTAACTAATTACAATGATCATATAAATATATTACATCGTTTCCTATGTTCAATTGGACCTGAATAAAAATGAATAAGAAAACGTAACTCAAAAGTTAAAGAGGTAGTAGTTGAAAGAGTAGTTGGATACAATTAACTTGGTAGGTCATAATGATAACCCTATATGTTTCTTGTAAAAACCCATCACTTTGTAAGTCCATTACGATGGATGTGACAAATAAACCCGTCCAAGTTGCTCTTCTCAAGTTTAAGCAAGGAGCTTGCATAATCTCAATTTTGGTCTAATCGCTCGAAAATCAACATGGTAAATGACTGTGTAGAAAAAATAATCATATAATATACCACACCGTTACGCATTTTCCAATTGGAACGGACTAAATTGGTATAAAGAAAACTAATACTTAGTATGCAACTAATTTAAAAAAAATAGAAATTGCAAGTTGTTATGTGAGTAGTGGGAAGCATTGAGGACCCTATGTCATGATGCCTACCCCTCCAAAATCACAGTGACTTGATTACATAATATTTTTCAATGCAAATACATCAAAATAAAGTGATTAAAAATAACTCAATCTTTTATACAACTCTTCTTATGCGGAATGGCTCTTGGTAAACGAATCCGTAGTGAAAAGTGAGCATATCACTAGGCTAATTCATAATTAAAATGATCATATAAATATACAATAATGTTACGTATTATCTATTCGACCCGAATAAAATCTGCTTAGTAAATAGTGACTCAATAAAATACAGACAGTGGGATTAAAGAGGTAGCAGTTGAGTGAGTACTTGATTTTTGGTAGGTCAAAATGATGACCCTATATCTTGCTTTGTCAAAATCTATCACTCTGTATGTCCATTAAGACAGATTTGACATATAAACCTGTCCAAGTTTCCCTTCTCAAGTTTGATTAAGGATCCTGATAACCTTGGTAAAATTTTACTCTACCATAACAAGGTAAATAACCGTGTGGTAAAAAATGAGCATGAGTAGAGAAATTTTTTTGGACTGGTAATTACATGACATAAAGAAATTTCTAAATCTGAACTTATCAATTTAATTATGTTGTGTATAATACTTCTTAATTTATTAATAGTTGTAATGTTAAGTAGTCGTGGCTTTGTGTGTTCTGGGAGTATTGACACATATGTAACAAAAATGTTTTTATTTTATTTAATTAAATAAAATATTACATGTTGTTGTTTGTTTAGTACTTAACACTCGAACGTCTCATAAATTAGGTGTTAACTATGTTTCGTATGTTAATAAGTAGTTCTAAATGAATCAGGACAAAATATTCAATGCATAACTTTAACCAACGTTAGCCCCACTATAAACCATAGAGTGAAAATAAAGGAACCTTGAAAGGTGGGAGCATCAGTTACACAAAAAAACAGCATTTAACAACTAGAAAAGAAGAAATATCACATTTAATAAAGTAAATGACCTGTTAATTGTTCACCCACTAGGAAGAAAAGTAATAAGTAATAATCACAAACACAAGCCTAACCACCCCAACCGCCCCACCCCACCCCCACCCTCCACACACACTACAGGCGGTCTTCTTTTAGGACTTTCTGGTAGATGTCAAAGCCCTTTGTTAGGGGCCTTGGTTCATAAAGAAGGAAAAACTCAATCCATTCATCTTTCTCCTTGTCCACGAGGAGTTTGAAGATTTTGGTCATCTCATCTTCAAAACATCGCATTGATTTTTTTTTTGAAATATAGCTTCTCCAGGACTTTGGGAGACGTGGTTAGCTATAAAGTTTTTCTCATTAAACTTGTTGGGGTTATATCCATTATAGTTGTGAATGTAGATAGAAGTACGAGAAATGGCCAAGAATGTTTAGAGAGGCACAGAAATCCAGTATCACAAATGGCTTAGGATACGATAATGAGATATAGATGTTGTAGGCAACCTTTATATAGGGCCTAATATAATGTGGGAATCTCAATGTACATGCTATTTTATCATCTCTATCATATTACACATGTTTTACTATGACGTGAAGTCTTTGCATGAAATGATTTTTCTTATAAAATTAGATTTGAAACCTAGGTGCTTTATTTTGTTAACGAATATGTCCAACAATTGGGTAGAATATAACATCATCATAAAATATTAAAAATACATTCAAAAATAGGCGACATAAAGGATTTCATTCATTTAAACAACAATTATGAATGAAAAAAAAACTAATACATCACCAAGGCAGGGAAATCTGGGGGAGTGTGGTGGCGATGAGGATGGAGAGAGTGATGAAGTAGGTGTTGAAGGAGCTGACGAAGGTGGGGAAAATGGAACATAAGGATCAATGCCTAATCGTACAAATATAACACTTATCCTAGTATGCAAATCATCGACTTGGATATCCAAAGTCGCATGGTAGCTTTCCAGCAGTCCTAACTTCTCTTGAATCACATCAATGCGTGCAGACAATTCTTGGTGAAGACCACCCAACTTGTCGTCAATATTCATTAGCTTCGCATAAATCCTATCAGTTTTGTCCTATTAATTAGCAAAAGAATAGGTTAGTGCTGCAACATATTAGCAAGTATTGAATAAATAACTAACTATTGCGAATTATTTTTACCATTGAACTTATCAAAATTCGTTAAGCAACGCATAAGTATTATTTAACACTAGAGTACCTTTAATTAGAACTCACCCACTTGAAATTGATATGCAATGCTTATGAAGTATTTTCAACGACCAAGGTTTAATTACATTTTTATCTTTCTAATACAAAGTCTTTGAATGTTCTCCTTATTTTCAATTATATTATTATCTTTCCAATGCAAATTCCTTGAATGTTCTCCTTAATTTCATTTCAATCAAAATTCAATTGTGTCTCTACCTGTTCAACTAAGAAAAATATTTTTGAGTTATGTTAATAAATTAAAAGACGATTAATTCATTAAAATACGACATTTGTAATTTTAATGAAATTGACTAATAATTTTTTCTGATAGTAAAATGTCAACTTTTTTTACAACAAACTAAACAATTAAAAGTATGCTTGTTATTTAGGAAATTCTTTTCCGTTGGACAAGTTATCTCTTGCGGGTATTACTATACATCGTTCGACTAACTAATAGCTAGTGCGACTCGGAAGACTACAAATTGCATTTACTTTTTAAAAGCCTAGATTAATAATACTACATAAACTAACTCTCATAACATTGAAACTCAATTTATACTGTGATTTTTCATACTTCAGTGATTTTGCAGAAGCAAAGTAATATTGCTCTGTATGGGTGAGTTTTACAAAAATTAGTAGGATGCAACACATTTCAAACTATTTAAAAAAAACGAAGAGTCACGTTCATAATTATGAAACACGTTTTAAATTTAATTCAGCAAAACGAAGAGTCCTGCTCATTGGATGCAACTTTCACAAGGTGACCTTTGGGTTTCATGGGTTTGATGCTATATAACACAAGCCAGAATCGTCAATCTTCCTTATCATTCAATAAGACTTTTCAAGAACTTAAATAATCTTTGAAAAAAATGGACAATTCTCACGAAAATAATCATGCTAACAGTTATTTAAACGGTCATGCAAATGGCTAACTACATAACCATCGTTGACCAACGATCGCAGAATTTGCTATTGTCGGGGTTTCATACGCGAACCTTGAAGTTATTGATCTTAGAAGAGATGTAGAATTTTTGAGGGGACTTGTGGATACTCTCAATCGAGAAAATAATGAAATTCGATGGAAAATACATTACATCGGGCAGAGGATATTTCAGCACATGGGTGAAATAAACGGCGGAGATAGGAACGATGACTTATGGTGATATATCATGTTTAGTTTAGTTATCCTAATTTTGCTTCATCTTTATTTTTTTACTTTGTTTAAATTTTGTTATGTTCACTGAAAGTCATTTTTTCCATTCATCAGCAAACTATGTATGTATTCTGATTACTTTTATTAATATATAATTTTGAGTTTACTAATATTCACCAACAATGTAATCACTTATTCTGTATTCTGTTTATTCAATCCCATGTAAACAATCAGCTTCATATATCATCAGAGTAATCACTACCCCTACTATAAATCGAAAGTCTAAATCATATTTTCCAGATTTAGAAGTGGAAGATTTTTGGTTATCTCCATTGTTGATTTTTTTTAACATTTCAAATCGTTATATCCTAAAATCAATTAACATGCATATAATAAAATTATAATAAAATGTTAACTTAATTTATTCTCAAAATTCAAACATCCTCAAATAAATTGCGATGGAAAATAATACATCATTTAATTAGTGGAGTTTTAAGACAAACATTAGTGCAATAATTTTTTTTTAATTGAAATGATAAACTTAGGCGAGAGCAATAGAAAGTACTAAGATTAAGGAATGGACAGAGAAAAAGAGTTAAGTAATCACAAAAGTTACTTTAGGAGAACAATGTAATAATTGCCTATTAAACTCATGGATTGTGTAAAATAAAACTTACACTAACGGTGGATGTAAGTTAAACTCTATAATTTTCATGACTTTACATAATAAATAACAAATAAATAACAATAATTATCAAACTTTCAAATTACTTAACCCTAATGAAAGTCATGTTCAATAATTACCACAAACGGTTTAATTTTGTTTCTCAAAAATGAAGAGTCACGTTCACTATTTGTCAAAGATATTTCAGATTATTTCTAAAAAATAAAGAGTCACATTCAATGGATTGATACAATCATAAATAGCACAAGGATTACAAGGTCTTGTAGAAGGTTCAAGCTTCGGATTGTCAAAGGATCAAGTCTCAAATTTGCAAGTACTTGAAGACCTTTTGGAACCATTACAAAGCCTTGTCAAAGTAAAGAAAGGAGGAGGGTCCTTACACTCAAGAGGCGCCGTTTACTAAGGGCATGATGGAATTTTTACACTCCAAAATAACACTCCATAGGAGCCCTTTTCTAAGCACCTCATTAAGGGAATTTTTGTCATTTGGTTGTAATAAGTATAAATAGGCACCTTAGCTCTTATTTTCTGTATTTTTGAGATAATGAATTGAGTGACTTTTTAGATTGTAATATTAGTGTTAGATTGTAGTCTTTCTCTTCTCCTTATAAGAGGAAAATCCAAAATTTGACCCTTGATACATTTGAAATTGATTTTCACTTGTCTTGGGTAATTTGGCAAGAAAGGTGTGCTTGAGGAAGTGTGAGTCCTTTAGGTCACCTAAGAGGAAGGTTTGAACTTATATTGATGAGGTGTGATTTATGGTTTGATACACCATCTTTTGTTAATCATATGGTAGAAGTAAGGTTCTTTCTATCTATCTTTAATTTCATGTAATTATTCTTCTTCATCTCCTTCTATTGTGTTGTTTTTCTCTTGTTTGCTTGCTAGATTTTGTTACCTTTAGTACCAATTTCGTGTATAGCCTTCCTTTAGGCTATCATTTGGTATCAAAGCCATGGTTAGGGTTGTTCCAACATTCCTAAATCTTGGTTTTAGTGTTCTTACCTAGAAAATCTCAACAAAAAAAAGTCAAAAAATCAAAAAATACAAAAAAAATATTGTCTAGTGTTGTATTGTGTTAGATCCGAATTTAGGACTTATATCTACAAGTTTTTACTTTGTATTTGAAGTTTCTTGCACTAGATCCTTTCTCTCTAGTGCCTACGGAGTCTAGATCTACTTTTAGAGTGAAGTTTGGTTGGTTTTGAGCTAGATCCACCATTGTAGTGGCTTGTTTGAAGCTTATTGGAGGGGGTGACGTTTTTGGCTTGTGTTGGTGACTTGATTTGTGGCTGAATTTTAGTGGGTTGAGTTTTTCTTAGCATAAGGAACCTAGATCTAAAAATAATCAAATTTGGAGTCCATTTGCTTGTTGGTCAAACTTGGTCAACACTTGAATATTCATCTTATTCATCGTTGATCTTCATATCTTAGTGAAGAAGAATATTCAAAAGGTGTTGTTTGATCCAAAAAAGGGGAAGAAAGAGAGTGAAAAGTTGTTTGTCTAAAAGCATATTCAAAGAATATTCCATTCTTTCAAGAGGAGGAGGGGACAAAGGGATAAACAAAGTACAAGTACAATTACTAGGGGAGGGACCATTTCATTCCATTTTTATTTGAGATTTGAAACAACCCTAAATTGCATCCTTTCACCCCCCAAATCCGAAACTCTCACTTCCAAGGGATAGTGTTTGGGCCGAAATTAGGTTTTTGAAAAATTGAAAAATTCGAAAAGTGACAACTAACCACGTAGTGCCACATCATCACTAGTGCTCAACCAAAATTCGACTCTAAAATTAGATTTTCTAGTTTTTAATATTTGATTGTAGTTTCTTTTAAGCTAATTCTATCACTAATTAGAAACTAGTAAGTACCTACTAGGTTGGTAATTAGCCTAGAGTTCGTTTATTTCGTGTCTTTGGTTTTTTTTTGTGTGCTTTTCTTGTTTCTAAGTCGTAGTATTTTGTTGGTTCAAGTGTGTGCATCACTTTATTTGAGTCGTTTTAATCAAAGATCAATTCCGATCCAAAGCTTCTCACCTCTTAAGTAACTTGCCAAATATTGCCGATTGTCCAACACTTGTGAAGCCAAGTGTGAGGTGAGGTTGAGTGTGAGTGAAGTGAGGCTTTTAAACTAACTTGGTTCCTCATTTTGTAGGTTGTGTTTCTTGATTTTTTTTTTTTGCTTTTTTTAGGTACAATTGACTATGGAAGCTGAGGGTTCTTCATCCCACTCCTTGGGAAATGATATAATGGGAGCCTTGAAGACTCACTTTGAGGCCTTTGCCCAAAAAATGAAGGATAATAATGATGCTTTGAGGATAGACTTGAAGGGTGGGTTTGATATTATAAAAGGTGTTTTAGGATTCATGAGGCGTGACATAATTAGAATTACAGTGGGGGTTGATAGACTATGTCCACCAAAACCTCCATAAAATTCAAACCATCAAATACAAATCCATCATCAACCAAATCCAATGCCTCCTCTCCAAAAGTTAGAATCCAAGGAGAATGAGGTCAAGCCTCAATATAGATAGAAAATGGATGGTGGGGTACAAGAAGAGTGTGAAGAAAAGAGGGTAAGGGAAAGGAAAGCCACAGGTAGTGAAATTGGAAGGGAAAAAGAACACTTGATTGTGGATCTTATCCATAAAGGACCATTGATATTCACTAAAACAAATACTAGAATTTTTCCTAGTATTTCCTCTTCTCATGTACAGGTTCAAGACCCTAGAATCCCCAAGGAGAGGCCCAAGGAAATTCCCTTCAAGCCCTTGGCCAAAAGTCCCAATTTTGGGACAAGTGATGAAGGAGTGAGTCCAAAGGGAAAACTTGAACTATTCCCTTGTAATTTGGAGAATGAAGGCTGCCCTAACACAAAATCAAGTGAAAAACACACTTCCCATGATCTACAAGGTAACAAAGCTATCTTTTACACTTCCTTGAACTTAAAATGTTGTGATGTGGCTAGTAGTGGCCAAAGTGGTGTAGTTTTGGATTTTTTAGTAAAGAAGTGTGTGAATCTTCCTTTTGTGATACTCTTGGTGTTGTTAGGTTGTATAAGGACCAAAATCTTGTTGTGAGTATGCAAGCACTAGTTGATCCTTTAGATGACAAAATCAATTCTTTTCGTAAGAATGATTTGTGTCCATCTAGTACTAGCATTTATAACTTGAATAAGTTTCCATTACCAAGGGACAAGAGTATTCACACACTAGTGAACTGCCCTAGTACAAACCAAGGTAACTTGGGTACATTCTACACTCCCTTGAGTTTAAAAAGTTATGATATAATTTCGGGTACATCTAGTGTAGAAGTACATACTTCCTTCTTTGATAATGCTTTGGGTAAGTATGATACCCTAGTAAATGAAATGATTAGCCTCAATTTATTCCCTTGGCCACTTCACCCATTTGATCCCGGTGCACTAGTGGGGTAGGGAAATAATTGTTTCGGCTTGAGCTTATTGTCCCTTGATGTTTACCTTAGCCCTATCCTTTGTGATGCATATACTAAATATTTCATGGACAAAATAAGGGATTGCCGGTTGTATTTGAAAAGTGTACCCCCTCGGCATGATGTCTTCACACTTGATTCCTTCCTATACTACCTCTATACCTATATGATAACCATGCTAATTTTGAATTTGTATTGTGTAGAGGTGGGAAGTTTAGTGGCTCATTTCCTTGTTTGAATTATAGTGATATGTGGGTGAGGTGGACCTTGAGATCAATAGATGCACCATATTTGATGAGGTCCTTTGTAGAGGTAATTTGTATTGTCCTTTGTAGGTGTATAGTGATATGCTAGCTTTTGCTACCTTTAGTACCAATTTCGTGTATAACATTCCTTTAGGCTATCATGGATGCAACTTTCAGATAGTGTCTTTTGAGTTTCATAGGTTTGATGCTATATAACACAACCCTAACTCTTCAATATTCATCATCATTCAATAAAAATTTTCAAGAACATACTCTTTGAAAACAATGGACAATTTTGGCGCCAACAATTATGGTAACGGCCACCCAATGGGTCATGCAAATGGCCAACCACATAACCATCGTCCAGTCCGGGTCCGTGGCTTTGCAACCAATCTTATAAGAGACATGGAAATTTTGAGGGAAATTATGGATGCTTTGAGAGTCGAATATAATGAACTTCGACGGAAACTGCATAACATGAGGCAGAATTTATTTTGGCACATGGATGAAATCGACGGCGTGGATAGTTAAGATAGCTTGTGGTGAATTTTCATGTTTCATTTAGTAATAGTAGTTTTGTTTCATCTGTTTTTTTGTTTGTTTAAATTTTGTTAGGTACATGGCATAAGTATTTTGATTAAATATTGCTAGTACCAAATGCTCCCGTTGTTATGCTACTTTGTTCTTATCAACATACTTTTCATTGACATAAGTAGGTTGGACAATAGTTTAATTAAACGAAAAAAATTACACCCATTACATTTGTTGATCAAAATAACCTTAATACTTACCTACCATTATTTATTGAACAGGGGGTGATGATGGAAAAGTAAGACATTTATCAGCATCACAACCTATGCGACTGAGTAAACCCCTTAGCATTCTATCCAAAGTTTGAATTTGGTCAAACAATACTAATAATTTTTTATAAAATTCTTCACGATCTGGAAGACTTTCAATTCTTTTCTTTAATGATTCAACTCAAAAACTTATCTGTTCAATCTCTATTTTAAGTCTGCGCAAACAAAAATTACACAAGAAATGTCATAATTTTAATAGAAAGAAGGATAAAATTAGAAGCCGAAAAACAAAATTATGCCTACTCAGACCTTTTTCAAGTAGACACCTTCAGAATACGAATTATACGTATCCACTGTGATAGAGCACAAGCAGCAACGCCTTTATATAGTAGTAACATGTTAAGTTTTTTCAAGTCCACAATATAAATCCTTCTAAAAGTTTGATGTTTTCCCTCCCATTTTGGAGAGTTTTCCGCTCTTGATCAAAAGTTAAAATCATTCACATTTGGAGAACCTAAAATTCTCAATTCATCATCAAAAAATTACACAATTTGGTGCTACTTTCCCGCCATTAAACAATCAATCACACTTTAACATCTTTTTACATTTACTGGTTTTGTGTGGATTGATTATTTGGAATGCTTAATAATATACCTTTTAATTTATTATAATGGAATAGTAATAGATTTATTTTTAGAGTGCTAACCTATTTGCCTGTAATATATTTACCGAGAAATCTTATGAAATTGTAGACCGGTCCCATAGTTGATTAGTAACAATAAGCTAATATAATCATTAAATAAGAGGAACATACATAAAATAATTTTCAATTCTTGTACACACCCGTTACAAATTTTCAAAAAAAATGCAAACAGCAAAACATACAACAAATTTTTAAGGGTATTCTCTTTTTCTTCGGCGATAATCAACTTTTGTTTTTGTTAATCCCTATTCTGTTTGGTTTCTTTTAGCAGTCCTTTTAAGTAATCCTTTTACACTTCGGCTTCAAACAGCAGTGATGTTAGAAGGTCCCTATTTTCTTCGGATTCACGAAGCTTTTGGAGGGCTTCGAACTTGGCAAGTCCTTGCAAATTGCATGTGGAAGGGCCATTTGTCAGTGCATCCAATTCATTCCATTCAAAAAAAAGAGCAACTGTCATTATACTATACCAAATTACAAGAATTATATTGCATTTTAACAAAATAAAATAAGTAATAAATGGTAAATAAAATCGCCAACCTGGCTAACCAGATAGTTAAAGAACTGTCGACCTGGGTTTGAATCGGTGTGTGACTTCCTCAAGACAGCTGGAAGCCCACAATAACAAAACAAATTAGGCTTTTTGGTTGCATTGGATGTTTGAGAGACCAGAGACTTTGTGAATGACTACAAACTGAATAAGAAATTATGGAGTTAAAAACCACAAATAACGTGAGTTAGCTGCATTGATTTTTTCCGACAATAAAAAACAACTTCAAAATTTTGGAACAGTCCATAAAAAAAGTGGACAGCCTGGTTGCACTGATCAATCCCCTTAGTACGCAGTCAACACTCCACCCCATGTCATGAGTGATTGAAAGAGTAGGTGTACAGGATTTCATAGCTCCTTTTTTTAATGCAAGATCATTAATTTAATTTGATGTGAACATTGAGTGAAGCATGTCATATCTCGAACCATTGTTAGATCACAGGTCTTAAACCAATAAATACTCCTGCCAGTCTAAATTTATACTTTTTCCATTTCATTTTTTAGAATGTTCAAGTTAATTAATAATTAAAATTTTTAGCTATACCTTTCATATATATTTTCTAGGTTGAGTTTTAAAAGACTTAAATTTTCAAGTTGTTTTTATTTCTATTAACATTGCAATAGTTTTTAAAAGGATGAAAAATTAACCACCAAAAATGGACAACCATTGACTGATTGGCCACTATCCAATTTGATTTCTCTCAACAAATGCATGTAATAGTGTGAACGATTTGACCCCTTTATAGCCTAGCCTTGCCTACCCTACCTAGGTTTAGATAAAGTTATATCTTCTTAGTTTGACTATGAATGGCACAAACACATATTGGATATTAAAGACTTTCTTTTCTTTACAAATCGATTTTCAATCCTGTTGCAAATCCCAGATTGCATTGCATGATGTCAATTTACCATCGTTGACCTAAATACCCTACATCTTAAATTTATTTTGGTGGACAAACATTGTCTTGATAATTTTTTTTGTGGTGTGAAATATTTTTAAAAAGATAAAATTTCATGGTCAAACCCATACTTAAATTGATCAAAATAAAAATTCCATAAAGAAAAATATACCGTATGGAAGAACGACACTCATTACGTACATTCATTCAACAATCCATTGACACGAGTTAGTTTAATAAAATTATTTGATATAACAGTGATAAATTGAGACTCAACGCAATTCGTTATAACATGCATTCATTCAACAATTTCTTGTCACGAGTTGATTTAATAATATTATTTGCTATAACGGTGATAAATTAAGAGTCATCTCTATTCATTATAGCGTACGTTCATTCAACAATCCACTGACACGAGTTAGTATGATGAAGTTATTTCATTTAACAGTGATAAATTGAGAGCCGATGCAATTCATTATGACGTGCATTCATTCAGCAATCCTTTGTCACGAGTTAATTTAATAAAGTTATTGCATATAAAGTTGTCAAATTGAGAATCAATGCAATTCATTATAACGTACATTCATTAAACAATCCCTTATCATGAGTCGATTTAATAATAGTATTTGATATAACGATGGAAAATAAAGAGTCGACGTAATTCATTAAAATGTACATTCGTTCAACAATACATTGTGACGAGTTAATATAGTAAAGTTATTGCATATAATGTTGACAATCACATGCCACGAGTCAATTTAATAATAGTATTTAATATAACGGTGACCAATTGAGAGTCGAGCAATTTGTTATAATGTACGTTCGTTCAACAATCTATTGTCACGAGTTAATTTAGTAAATTTATTGCATATAATGTATATAAATTGAGAATTAATGCAATTCATTACTGTGTACATTCGTTCAACAATCACAATCTACGAGTCAATCTAATAATAGTATTTGAGACAACGGTGACCAATTGAGAGTCGACGCAATTCATTATAATGTAGGTTCGTTCAACAATCCATTGTCATGGGTTAATTTAGTAAATTTATTGCATGTAATGTAGAAAAATAGAAAATCGATGTAATTCATTACTACGTTCATTTGTTCATCAATCACATACCACGAGTTAATTTAATAATAGTATGTGATGCAACAGTGACCAATTGAGAGTCAACGCAATTCGTTATAACGTACGTTCGTTCAACAATCAATTGTCACGAGTTAATTTAGTAAATTTATTGCATATAATGTAGAAAAATTGATAATCAATGCAACTCATTACTATGTTCATTCGTTCAATAATCACAGCCACGAGTCAATTTAATAATAGTATTTGAAACAATGGTGACCAATTAAGAGTCGACGTAATTCGTTATAACATACGTTTGTTCAACAATCCATTGTTACGAGTTAATTTAGTAAATTTGGTGCATATAATGTAAACAAATTGAGAATCGATGCAATTCATTACTATGTTTATTCGTTCAACAATCACATCCACGAGTCAATTTAATAATAGTATTTGATACTATGGTGACCAATTGAGAGTTGACGCAATTTGTTATAACGTACGTTCATTCAACAATCCTTTTTCACGAGTTAATTTAGAAAATTTAGTGCATATAATGTAGACAAATTGAAAATCGATTCAATTCATTACTACGTTCATTCATTCAATAATCACATGCCACGAGTCAATTTAATAATAGTATTTGATACAACGGTGACCAATTGAGAGTCGACACAATTAGTTATAATGTACATTCGTTCAACAATCTATTGTCATGAGTTAATTTTCTAAATTTATTGCATATACTATAGACAAATTGAGAATCAATGTAAATCATTACTAAGTTCATTCGTTCAACAATCACATGCCACGAGTCAATTTAATAATAGTATTTGATACAATGGTGACCGATTGAGAGTCGACGCAATTCGTTATAAGGTACGTTCGTTCAACAATCCATTGTCACGAGTAAATTTAGTAAATTTATTGCATATAATATTGACAAATTGAGAATCGATGCAATTTATTTCTACGTTCATTCGTCCAACAATCACAAACCGCGAGTCAATTTAATAATAGTATTTGATACAACTATGACCAATTGAGAGTCGACGCAATTCATTATAATGTATGTTCACTCAATAATCCATTGTGACAAGTTAATTTAGTAAATTTATTGCATATAATATATATAAATTGAGAATCGATGCAATTCATTACTACGTTCATTCGTTCAACAATTACATGCCATGAGTTAATATAATAATGGCATTTGATACAACGGTGATCAATTGAGAGTCGAAGTAATTCGTTATAACGTACGTTCGTTCAACAATCCAGTGTCATGAGTTAATTTAGTAAATTTATTACATATAATATAGACAAATTGAGAATTGATGCAATTCATTACTACGTTCATTTGTTCAACAATCATATGTCATGAGTCAATTTAATAATAGTATTTGATACAACGGTGACAAATTGAAAGTCGACTTAATTCATTATAACGTACGCTCGTTTGACAATCCATTGTCACGAGTTTATTTAGTAAATTTATTGCATATAATGTAGACAAATTGAGAATTGATGTAATTCATGACTACGTTCATTCGTTCAACAATCACATGCCACGAGTTAATTTAATAATAGTATTTAATACAATGGTGACCAATTGAGAGTTGACGCAATTTGTTGTAACGTTCATTCATTCAACAATTCATTGTCACGAGTTAAGTAAATTTATTACATATAATGTAGACAAATTGAGAATTGATGCAACTCATTAGTACGTTCATTCATTCAACAATCACATGCCACGATTCAATTTATTAATAGAATTTGATACAACGGTGACCAATTGAGAGTTGACACAATTCGTTATAACGTACGTTCGTTCAACAATCCATTGTCACGAGTTAATTTAGTAAATTTATTGCATATAATATAAACAAATTGAGAATTGATGCAATTCATTTCTAAGTTTATTCGTTCACAATCACATACCACGAGTCAATTTAATAATAGTATTTGATACAACGGTTACCAATTGAGAGTCTACACAATTTGTTATAACGTACGTTCGTTCAACAATCCATTGTTACGAGCTAATTAAGTAAATTTATTGCATGTAACGTAGACAAATTGACAATCGACGCAATTCATTACTTCGTACATTCATTCAATAATCACAGGCCATGAGTTAATTTAATAATAGTATTTGATACAATGGTGACCAATTGAGAGGCGATACAATTCGTTATAACGTACGTTCGTTCAACAATACATTGTCATGAGTTCATTTAGTAATGTTATTGCATAAAATATTGTCAAACTGAGAACCGATGCAATTCATTGTTACGTACATTCATACAACATTCACATGCCATGAATTAATTTAATAATAGTATTGGATACATCGGTGACCAATTGAGAGTTGACACAATTCGTTATAATGTACATTAGTTTAACAATCCATTGTTATGAGTTAATTTAGTAAATTTATTGCATATAATGTAGACAAATTGAGAATCAATGCAATTCTTTACTACGTTCATTCGTTCAACAATCACATGTCACGATTTAATTTAATAATAGTTTTTGATACAATGGTGACCAATTGAGAGTCGATGCAATTCGTTATAACATACGTTTGTTCAACAATCCATTGTCATGAGTTAATTTAGTAAATTTATTGCATATAATGTAGACAAATTGAGAATTGATACAATTCATTACTACATTCATTCGTTCAATAATCACATGTCATGAGTCAATTTAATAATAGTATTTTATACAACAGTGACCAATTAAAAGTCTACGCAATTTGTTATAACGTACGTTCGTTCGACAATCCATTGTCATGAGTTAATTTAGTAAATTTATTGCATATAATGTAGACAAATTGAGAATTGATGGAGTTCATGACAACGTTCATTCGCTCAATAATCACATGCCACGAGTCAATTTAATAATAGTATTTGATACAACGGTGATCAATTGAGAGTTGACGGAATTCTTTATATTGTACGTTCGTTCGACAATTCATTGTCACGAGTTAATTTAATAAATTTATTGCATATAATGTAGAAAAATTGAGAATCGATGCAATTCATGACTACGTTCATTAGTTCAACAATCACATGCCACGAGTCAATTTAATAATAGTATTTGATGCAATGGTGACTAATTGAGAGTCGAAGCAATTCGTTATAACATATGTTCGTTCAACAATTCATTGTCACGACTTAATTTAGTAAATTTATTGCATTTAATGTAGACAAATTGAGAATTGATGCAATTCATAACTACATTCATTCGTTCAACAATCACATGCCACGAGTCAATTTAATAATAGTATTTGATACAACAGTTACCAATTGAGAGTCGACGTAATTTGTTATAACGCATGTTCGTTCAACAATCCATTGTCACGAGTTAATTTTATAAATTTATTGCATATACATATACAAATTGAGAATCGATGCAATTCGTTACTACGTACATTCATTCAACAATCACATGCCATGAGTCAATTTAATAATAATATTTGATACAATGGTGAACAATTTAGAGGCGATGCAATTCGTTATAACATACGTTCATTCAACAATACTTTGTCATGAGTTAATTTAGTAAAGATATCGCATATAATGTTGACAAATTGAGCATCAATGCAATTCATTGTTACGTACATTCATACAACAATCACATGCAATGAGTTAATTTAATAATAGTATTGGATACAACGGTGACAAATTGAGAGTCGACACAATTCGTTATAACGTACGTTCGTTCACCAATCCATTGTCATGAGTTAATTTACTAAATTTATTGCATATAATGTAGACAAATTGAGAATCTATGAAATTAATTACTACGTTCATTAGCTCAACAATCACATGTCATAAGTCAATTCAATAATAGTATTTAATACAACGGTGACCAATTAAGGGTCGACACAATTCGTTATAACGTACGTTCGTTCAACAATCCATTGTCACGAGTTAATTTAGTAAATCTATTGCATATAATGTAGATAAATTGAGAGTCGATGCAATTCATTACTACATTCATTCGTTCAACAATAACATGCCACGAGTTAATTTAATAATAGTATTTGATACAATTATGACCAACTGAGAGTATTCGTTATAATGTACGTTTGTTCAAAAATTCATTGTCACGAGTTAATTTAGTTAATATATTGCATATAATGTAGACAAATTGATAATCGATGAAATTCCTTACTACGTTCATTCGTTCAACAACCATATGCCACGAGTTAATTTAATAATAGTATTTGATACAAAGGTGACCAATTGAGAATCAACGCAATTCGTTATAATGTACGTTCGTTCAACAATCCATTGTCATGAGTTAATTTAATAAATTTATTGCATATAATGTAGACAAATTGAGAATCGATGCAATTCATTACTACGTTAATTCGTTCAACAATCACATGTCACGAGTCAATTTAATAATAGTTTTTGATACAACGGTGACCAATTGAGAGTCGATGCAATTCATTATAACGTACGTTTGTTCAACAATCCATTGTCTCGAGTTAATTTAGTAAATTTATTGCAAATAATGTAGACAAATTGAGAATTGATGGAATTCATTACTACGTTCATTCATTGAATAATCACATGTCACGAGTCAATTTAATAATAGTATTTGATACAACGGTGACCAATTGAGAGTCGACGCAATTTGTTATAACGTACGTTCGTTCAACAATCCATTGTCACGAGTTAATTTAGTAAATTTATTGCATATAATATAGACAAAATTGAAAATCAATGCAATTTATTACTACGTTCATTCATTCAACAATCACATGTCATGAGTTAATTTAATAATAGTATTGGAAACAACGGTGATAAATTGAGAGTCGACACAATTCGTTACTACGTACATTCGTTCAACAATCCATTGTCACGATTTATTTTAACAATAGTATCCTAAAATTTAACAATTAAGAATCAACAAATTCTATAATGTACATTCATTCTAAAATTTTATGTCATGTAATTGATCAAAAGGATGACCTCGGTGATTATTACATTATTATGTCGCATGTAATGTATTGAAAGCTTTGGTAGAAAATATGGTCAAACGGATTGTGCATACTCCTTGGGTCACGTGTTCGATACTCCCCGTCGCATGCTGTTTTGATTGATTTTTTTTGTATGAGAAATAATGCCTACTTTAGGTCGCGTGTTCGATACTCCCCGGTGCATGCTGTTTTGATTGCTTTTTTTGTATGAGCAATAATGTCTACTCTTTCAAATACAATTTCATAGGTCACCTCTAAGAATACAATGCGTACCCTTTCAAATACAATTTTCTAGGTCACCTCTAAGAATATAAACTGTTAGAGTCACAACCATTTCCTTTCCCTTGCATTTATTAATCAACAATCTCCAACAATGCACAACAAACACTCAACCAAAACCCTATTCTTCTCCCCCGACCCCAAAGAAAATGACAACTTTCATTCAACTACACAGCTACCCTACTGATTACAAGCCAGAATTTAGTATTACATTGACCAGATCATACATGAATCTTGACGGAGTGATAATTTTTCATTTTTTCTTCAATGAGGATTCTACGTCTCTTTGTTATTTTAATTTAATTTTTGTTTATTTTAATTTAATTTGTCCATCTTTTACCCCTCCCCTTTTTAGTGGATACCACAAGAGCTTAGTCAGTACTTCCCTAGCGACCCAACGTCATTAACCATTCTTTATTGTGGTACTAAAAGGGCGTATAAGGCTAAAGTTGCCTGTTGCGGGTATCAAAACAGGCGGAGAATGTATGATGGGCGGAGAAATTTCATTCGTGATGCGGGTTTTCAGATAGGAAATGTTTTGGACATCAGGATCTCCTACAGTGTACCCAAACATGTTTTCATAACTGTTCATCACATAATCGATGTACGAAGTAGTTTTCAGGATGTACAGTTTTCAAATATGTGAAGAAATCCGCAGTTTTAGTGCTTGGATTATGCATTGATTTGAAAGTCCTTTTTTATTGAATTCATATATTTACTCTTTAGTTTATTTTTAAATAATTTAATTTGAGTGTTGAGCCAAGTGAAGAAGACAATTAAAATGAAATAAAAGAAATATCTCAATACTTTCCTAGTATTTTTTTAATACTCTTATCAAGAAAGTAGATCAATAACTTATTAAATCGAAAATCAAATCGTTACGCAGAAAAAATCGATAATCAATATAACTAAGAGTCATTTTTTATTCATGTTAGTTACTTATCAATTTTTTATCGGTTTAAACCAAAATCAAATCGTTAGGAAATAATAACCGATAACTAATATAACTACAAAAATTAGAAGTTATCATCTTCTTATAGAGAAGACAACAACAACCAAGCAATATTAGATGTATAACTACGTACAAATATTTTTCTTCAATCAGCAAAGACATATAACTATATCTGTCAGCATACACCATCTTATCAAAGTAATGCACCATTACATATGCCAACATCAATTTTCAATTCAACAACACAAAATGTTAATGAACATCATCACATTATATATCAAACTAATGTACAAAATTATCTTTAACCCCATTTTGCCTTTCAACTATTTTTGTTGTTTGTAGGTCTTCTTCAACAAATCCAAGATCACAATATTAGCTTGGCGTGGAAATTCTGGATCATACAATTCCAAAAACTTGCTATTAGTTCGAAATAGAGACTACAATTCACAGAAAAGAAAGTTATAAAATATACTTGCTATAAAAAATAAATTAAAAATGAAGATAGAATATAAAAATTGCGTACATCATAATTCATACAATCGAGGAATCTATGTCTGGGACTATCATCTGACCATGAAATTCTCACAACTAGAGGACACCCAAATGCACAAATAAGTCTCCTATTATAATTCATGGAGTTAGAAATAAGTAGATAAAGTAATTGGAAGTGATAAAGAAAGAGGGATAATAAATAGGAAGGGTGATAACTGAACGAGTCCGAAATCAAAATAAACCATGAAATTAAAAAAAGTACCAAGATATGCTATGTATATAAAAGGTGATCATAACATGCTTAACTCACTTTTTAAGTGAGCTATATGAATTGTCTTTAACAGAAGTTGCCAAACGGAGTTAAAATTCTGAAAAAGTACATAACTCTCTTTTTAAGTGAGTTATGCATTTTTTCTACATATCTCACTTAAAAAAGGAGCTACGTAATATAATATAGCTCACTTTAAAAGCATTTGATATAGGTACGACAAATTGAGAATTGTCGTGCTTCATGATGTACATTCATTCAACAATCGCATGTCACGAGCGAATTTAACAACGTTTGATATAACATTGACAAGTTGATAGTCTTACTAACTCATCAAGTGGATTGATTCAACAATCTCATCTTTCGGGCGATTTTAATAAATTTTCATACAATGATGATAAATTAAGAGTCAACGCAATTCATAACGTACATTCATACAACAATCACGTGTCACGAGCGATTTTAATAAATTTTTATATAATATTAACAAATTGAGAGTTGACGCAATTCATGACGTAGACTCATTCAATGATCCCTTGTCACGATTTAATTTTAATATTAGTATTTGATATTGATCCCTAGTCAAACGTACAAGTTCGATGATAGTTTGATTATTATGCCGCATGCATTGTGTTGAAAGGTTTTTATAGTAAATATGGTCAATCATCCTGTTAAAAATCATTGGTCCGTGTGTTTGATCTCCCTGACCTATTTTTTTTTTTCGTATGAGCAATAAATATTGCAGACCCTAAATGATGACCAACTACCAAGGTTTCTCTTCCAATACAAACCCTCCTCATTCCTCTCTTCCTTAAAAGACACCACAGTGCACGCCTCATCTGTACTACTATAACTCTCTAAAAAAATATTGCCTTTCATCCCCGTTCACACGTAGACAGGCCCCCATCATCTGTTTTAAGTTAATCTACGGTGCTCCTACTTTGAGCAAGACTTTCTGGTAGATTTATTTATTATTTTTTTAAAACAGATCTTTTTATTTATCTTTGTTTAATGGATTCATCACTTTTTTTGAATTGTAGTAGCTGCCACTATGCGTCAACAACTACTTCCCCTTAAATCCGACGCTGGTTAAGATCTTTCATTGTGAAACTGGGTGTATCTTGCTCAAGTTGGTGCTTCCAACATCAATAACTATCGTAGGATCAACAACGGATGAAGAGAATTTATCAGGGCTATGAATTTTAGGTAAAAAGATGTGTTACATATGTTGTTATTATGCGGTTGTAAAAACTATGTTAAAATTATTGTTCTTAATCAAGACCTAAACCTACAATTTCTCATTTCACTCACAGAACCTTTTCCGTTATTGATCAGGCTTTAGTAATACCCTGTTATGATGGTTTGTTCTAATAAATAAATTCAGTAGTTCGTGTTCAACGAATTTATTCATCTTTATTTATCTTGTTGCTTCCACATTATTATCTTAAAAATTTCTAAGAGTAACCAAAATCATTAATCAATTTTCTGTAAGTTTTATTTTCGAAAGCCGAACAATGAATGCAAAACAGATGAAACAAAATCGTGTTTCGTGAAATAAATTGTGGTAAATGCATTGGTTAGGAAAAAAGTAGTAACTCGTGAACCATTAATTATTGGTTGGGTAGGCTTTAAATAAAAATAAATCTTAGAGGCAAAAAGCATCTAAAAATTAATTGCAATACAACTGCAAAAATTCAAATTATTTTAGTTTGCAATACAACGTTAAATTAATAGGCCATATATTTTGGTTCGGGAATTACGTTTCTATTTTGGGTTATCTTATGACACGTTATATTTAAAATTTTAACATTTCATAAATCAACAAAATATTTACGGCCACACAACTTCAATCTGAATACATTAAAATCACAATTTGCACTATTTAGTAACAACAGTTCACAATTCGTGACGTACATTCATTCCGCAATCCTTCTTCGAGGGTTAATTTAATAATATCATTTAATATAAGTACGATAAATTAAAAATTATCGTACTTCATGACATACATTCATTCAACAATCATTTATCCCGAGCGAATTCAACAACATTTGGCATAATGTTGACAAGTTTAGAGTCTTCACAATTCATGACATACATTCATTCAACAATCACGTGTCACGAGAGAATATAGTAAATTTTCATATAATGTTAACAAATTGAGAGTCGACTCAATTCATGACATACATTCATTCCACAATCCCTCGTCAAGAGTTAATTTAATGATAGCATTTGATATAAGTACTATAAATTGAGAGTCGATGCAATTTATGACGTACATTCATTCTACGATCATATGTCATGGGTGAATTCAACAACGTTTGATAAAACGTTGACAAGTTGATAGTCTTTGCCATTCATGACGTACAATCATTCAACAATCACGTGTCATAATCAATTATAATTAATTTTCATATAATATTGATAAATTGAGATTCGACACAATTCATTACGTACATTCATTCCACGATCCTTCGTCAAGAGTTAATTTAATAATTGCATTTGATATAAGTATGACAAATTGATAAATGTCATACTTGATGACGTACCTTTATTTAACAATAACATGTCATGAGTGAATTCAACAATGATTGATATAATATTGACAATTTGAGAGTATTACCAAATCATGATGTATATTTATTCTGCAATCACGTGCCACGAGTGATTTTAATAAATTTTTATATAATATTGACAAATTGTGAGCCGAGAGTCGACCAAATTCATGACGTACATTTATTCAATGATTCTTTGTCATGATTTAATTTAATAATAGTATTTGATAGAATGTTGATCTCTTGTCAAACGTATGTGTTGTTTTGAAAGCTTTTATAGCAAATATGGTCAATTATCCTGTTAATACTCCTTAGGTCGTGAGTTCGATTCTCCCTGACGCGATCTTTTTTTATTATTTTCCGAAAGAGCAATAAATATTGCGGACCCTAAATGCTGACCAACTACCGAGGTCACCTCTATCAATACAAACCCTCCCCATTCCTCTGTTCTTTAAAAGACAACACAGTGCACACTTCATCCACAACCAACTATTGTATTCCTTCGTAACTCTCTAAAAAATAAAAAAAATCATCATTCATCCCCGTTCAAATGTAGATAGGCCCCGTTCATCAGTTTCGAGTTAATCTGCGCCGCTCCTACTTTGAGCAAGACTTTCTGGTAGATTTATTTATTATTTTATTCAAATAGGTCTTTCTATTTGTCTTCGTTTAATGCATTCAGCACTTTTTTTTTGAATTGTAGTTGCTGCCACTATGCATCAACGACTACTTTTCCCTAAATCTAACACCGGTTAAGATTTTTCATCGTGAAACTGAGGTGTATCTTGCTCAAGTTGGTGCTTTCGGGACAACAACTATCATAGGATCGACAACGGATGGAGAGAATTTATCAGGGAGACCAATTTTAGGGAAGGAGATGTGTTACATATGTTAATCATACTCAGTTGTGAAAACTATGTTAAACTTGTTGTTCTTAATCAGGACCCAAACCTACAATTTCTTATTGCAAGCACAAAACCTTTTCCGTATTTGATCAGGCATTACTAATACCTTGTTGTGATGGTTTGTTCTGATAAATAAATTCAGTAGTTCGTGTTCAACGAATTTATTCATCTTTATTTATCTTGCTGCTTCCACATTATTATCTTAAAATTTTCTAAGAGTAATCGAAATCATTAATCAATTTTCTGTAAGTTCAATTTCCGAAAGCCAACTCATGAATGAAAAATAAATTAAACAAATTCGTGTTTCGTGAAAAAATAGTGTGCAATTGCATTGTTTAGGAGAAAAATTGTAAGTAAGTGAACCATTAATTAGTCAGTGGGTAGGCTTTAAATTTAAAAAAAAAAATCTTAGAGGCACGAAACATCTAAAAATAAGTTGCAATACGACTGAAAAATTCGAAATATTTTAGTTTGCAATACAAAAGTTAAATTAATAGGCCATAGTATTTTAGTTTGAAAATTACATTTGAATTTTGGGTTATGTTATGACGCATTATTCAAAATTCCAACTATTCATACATCAATGAAATATTTACGGCCATACAAGTTCTACGTAATACATTAAAATCACATTTTGTAATATTTAGAGACAAGAGTTCGCAATATGGCGGATAATATTCGCGATCTACGCCTACTTAGGAATAAAACTAATTTCTTAATTGTGACAATAATAAATTATATCAAACTAAAACAATCTCCGTGCTTCCCATGTCCATGAAAAATTAAAATGTATTCAATTACAAGCAAATATTGAATCAACAATTACGGCTACACCGAACATAGATTGAGTCAATATTTATGACTATACGTTAATCAAACTTTTTCACTATTATTGATTCAATTAAAAAAATTGATTTCATCAATATTGTCATACTTTTTGCATCAACTCGGTTCACTGTTGTCCTGTCATGTTCATACTCAAAGTATGAATAAAATATATTACATCAACAACTATCGATTATAAGTCATTCAGTTGAATTCACTATTATCGGTACGATTTAGATAATCAATTGAATATTCAATCATGCCATTTTTTGTTACAGACACAGAATCTACATGTAAAATATTTCCCTTAATTTGTGTTAATTTAAATAAATAAATGAATAACTAGGTTCCTTAATGATATACCTAAATAGAGCATCAATAAAAATAATAATGCATGCCAAGTAGGACTGAATGCTATTGCAGCAACTTGGTCAAACATCAACTTTAGATTTCATAGGTCCCGAGTTCGAAACCGTAGTTTTCCACTATTTTTTTTAATTAATATTTTCAAAGCAGTTCCACAATGTTTTCAACTCCCAAAACTTTACCTTTAGTTATTTGGAAGGAAGCTGAAAATTTTCCTCTATAATCAACACTCTCCTCCACAATACACCGCAGAATCTCAACAAAAACCCTATTCTTCTCGCCACACCACCAAAAAAAATGACAAGGTTCAAACAAGTAGGTCTCAACCCTACTGCTCCCTTGCCAGAATTCGTTATTACGTTGAACATAATAGACGTGACACATGACAAAGTGGTAATTTCTAATTTTTTCCTTCATTAAGGATTCTATGTTTCTTTATTACTTTCATTTAACTTTTGTTCTCTTTCAAATTTGAGTAACTCTTCCATCTTTTCCCCCCTTTTTAGTGGATACCACTAGAGGCAAGTACATACTTCCCCATCGGCCCAGCGCCAGTAACCATTAGTTATTGTGGTAATGAAAAATCGTATCGTGCTAAAGTATTCTGCGAGCATCGGGATAGGCGGAAGATATATGACGGGTGGAGACATTTTATCTGTGATTGGGGTATTCGAGAAGGAGACGTTTTGGTCTTTCTGATCACCTACAGTAGTGTCAAATTTGTCTTCTTAGATGTTAAATATGTAATCCCTGTGTGAAGTATTTTTCAGGTTTTGGATTGGTTTGAATGTCTTTTATTATTAAACTGATATCTCTACTCTTTAGTTTTCTTTAGTTTCGCTATTGAATGTCTAAAAACTATAAAATAAGTCATCTAGATTTACCAACCAAATCTTTTTTCTAGATTTTGGACGAGAAAGGTAAGAAAAAACCTATAGGAAGGTTTGGTTGAATTTTGGATGGGACTTGGCAAAGGCAAACAGTAGATACCCTTGTCAATGATAGTATGCAGTATGATCATTATGACTGACTTTAACACAGTTCAAGGCTTTTGGTAGAACCTAGGTAACATTACCAATATCAATACCTAGAAAGTGGATCGACTTGTAGGTTGCGGAAAGGGTCGAACAAATAATTTATTTCTCATTTAATTCTCTAACAAAATCCCTAGCCTATTTATATACGTATCCTCTTTTCTTTATAAGTTCAGCTTTTATTTTATCTTGATAGAGTTTTCTGGACAACTTTTCAAATGCCTCTTTTACACACAAAAAAATATGTCTTCCTCAATCAATGGAAATGTCGTGTGGTCCGAAGAAGAAAATGCTATCACACTGTTTGGGAGATTGAGTTGATAAAAGATGAAGTGAGGGACCTTAATCAGTATGTGGAACTGCTTAAGCGTGATCTGTGGGAGTTAAGGCATCGTTTTCACATGTATATACGAGAGGTTAACAACGAGAAGATTGAAAAAGGTGGTGAGGCTGTTGAGGGTGTTGATCCAGCTGCTTAGGTTGTTGTTTATTTATTTTCTTTTTTGGTCTTTTTAATTGAAGTATCTTTTTTTCTATTGTATGTTTGTTCTTCCAGTTTTAGTTAACAAATGAATGTCTTCTTTTCATATTACACTTCCCTTAACTTTATGCAAACAACGGACCACACAAGTTAATTGAAGGACTAGCGATTCATACGAATTATCAAATATTTTTGATACAATCCGTGAATTATGCGTTGAACACATTTAACATTTATTAGATTTATCTAAAGAAAATTTTACAAAAAAAAAGACTTCTATCCGAATCTCATACAACTTCATTTCTTATTTTCACTGTTCGGGTATATGAAAAGTTGTCTAGATCCATCTATTTTTAAGTACAACTTTGGACTGAACAAGGTAATATTTTCTTGGAGCCAATTACTTTTCATCAAACTCATTACAAAAATAAATTTCTTTTCTATATTTTCATAATGAACTGCAACTAATAAATACTATGCGTCCAACACAAACTCACTCCAAAAAGAGCACTGAAACAAAAGGCTATGAACATTTTGTTTGACGCTTCAATTGAATCTATTAATGTCCAAATCTTTAACTCTAAATGTCCTATTGTCCACACACAACTTGGACAAAGTATTAAAATATGATCGTAAGTTGGATGACTTAATAAATACATTGATGAATAGATTCTCACCTAATAGTCTTCCTAAATTGAACTAGAGTATAAAAATTAGCGTTAAATTATACTTGAACATAGGAGAAGAAAATTTAAAATGGAGCAACTGTGTGCTAATTAACTATTTACTTACTATAAGTGCTAGTTCATACTGCAACGATATGTGTTAAATAAAACCACTAATTATCCATGCTAGCATTCACTAAAATAATCACATAATGTATTGTACAGATGTCACTTCACATGCACAATTTCAATTTTAACATTGTGATAAATTTAGCGAAACCACAAGCGTTTACTAACTTCACAATAGTTTACGCATGTCCATGCTTCCATTCATTGAGTGAAAATAATGAATAAAAGGATTCAATAAACTTTAACGGGTGGAACAATGTCAATACGCATCACATAACAAGATTGATTGCAACAATTTCAAAAGTTAACACAAAAAATATTACACTATTTTTTTGTACCTAATAATCCATATTGTTACAAAAATGATTGAAAATTAATGAATTGTGCATCAGTGTATTAAGTTAATAAAGTCGATGGGGTGTTATTTGTGGCATAATCATAACTTGTACCTTTATACTTCAACAAACTTTTTTTTTCCTAAGTAGATTTTTTTTCTTTTTCATATGAACAAAAACTTCACCCCAATACTAATTTGTATTTAAGGCCCAAGAAATGACCCATGAAAAATTTACATATGCAAATCATATTGGACCTAAAATGAGGACAATTTTAACAAGAAAAAATTTCAGAAATATCAACTATAGAGCCTTAATTGTAATTTTTATAGTAACAGTTTCATAATTACGAAAAATAGCAAATTGTATTTTGTATTTAAGTAAACTGTTGCTATACAAGTACATATACAACAAGATTTACTACCCTTGTTTTACTCAAATTAGTTGAGTTAAATAAGGAATAATTATCCCATCTAATTAAATTCTCATAAATTACTCTTATTTAAATTAGCATATTTCTTTTTCAAATCAAACTCAAATATGAAGATTATTATTTCGATGATCTTCAAAATTTTAAAATATCATTCTTTTATATCTCTAACTACTTTTTCTCGTTAATTTTTTCATTTTTTTTATTTTTTTATTTTAATTTCTATTTTTTTTCTTTCCACTTTATTTTCTCTCTTCTAATACTTCTCTTCTTCTTTTTTCTTTTTTTTATTTATGTCACACCCCTTTTTTAACGCGTACTCTAAAATATTAGAATACTTTTAAAGTTCAAAAGGGTTTTATTATTTAGGTGACAAGAAAACGAAAATTTGTTTCGAAAAAGGATTATTTGCATTTTTATTCAGAGTCGCCACTTGGCATAATCCGGTGTGCCAAGTCACCTTTGAAAAATCCTTTTCGAAACCATTTGACTCTTAAACCGGTTTGCGATCAGAGATTCCGGCTAAGGAATTCTGTTGATCGAGGGGAAGGTGTTAGGCACCCCTCGATCCCGTGGTTCGACCGCGGTCGCTTGGTGAAGTGTATCGACTATTTTTGGCATTATGAAATGTACAAATCACACAAAAGAACACAAAATAACAAAACAATACAGTCCAAAAACGTAAAAATCCAGTCCAATTATACAGTCCAAAAAATAGAAAAATACGAAAATATAAATCCTAGTCTAAAACTAAATCTAAGCTCCAATGCCCTACCCGACGCCGCGGTCCTTCATCACGATCATTTTCCGCCAACATGATACGTCGGGGCATTCCCCGGTAAATAAATACAAGTGATCTCGGGGCATTCCCCGGCTAAATAAATACATCTAAATTAAATACGACAAACTAGAAAGAAACATTCACATGCACATTCCAACATCCAACAAAACACTTATTCCTAAATTTTGCCTACCCGAACCTACGATTGCCTACCCGTTTGACTTACCACGATACTATCACGAAATTGATAATTACACGTGAAAGTAACAATAACGACGAATCAAAAACAACAACAAATCAAAATTAATCCTAATTCACTTTAACAATTTTTATTTTATTTTTATTTTATTTTATTTTAATTTTTTTTTTAACTCGCGCCCCGAATTTCATTTAAACTACATAATTAATGCATGCTTCAATTTTTTAATCACATCCCAGAATCTGAAACCAACATCAAACACAACACAAATAATGAGGATTCAAATCAAACACACGACAAATAAATCAGTCACACCCACAACATCAATAAGAAGTCAAAATAAATTAAAGATTCGGTTAGAAGAAATGGACCTCGATGAAATTGATACTTGTCGATAATAAAGAAATCCGAAGACCAAAATACTCAACCGGAGAACCTCACCACGAGCAAACCAAACTTGATATTAGAATAGTAAACCGGACAGCTCCAAAACGTAGATCTGGATCCGAGGAGTTTCGGTGACGAAAAAACGTCCGGAGATCTAGCGGTTGGATCGAGCTAGCCGGATCTGGCCGGACGGCGAACCGCGGTGGCTGGTTGGGTTTCCGGCGGTAGGAGCTCGGGTCGTTGAACGGCGGCGAACGATGAGTTGGTCGAATTTTTTTTTTATTTATTTATTTTTTATTTTGGGGGGGGGAGAGAGATGGTGGAGAGAAAGGGAAAGATGGTAGTATTGTGGTGGTCGGTCGCCGGCCGGCGGCGAAGCGGTGGTGGAAGTTCAAAAATTTTTCAAGAGAGAAAGAGAGAGTAGAGTTTTTGAGAGCCTTCTTGAGAGAAGAGAGGTAGAGAGATGAGAGATTTTTTGATTTTTTTGTTCTTTTTTTTTTTTGTTCTTGTTTTTTTCGATTCTTGTGGTTGTTGTTAGAGAATGGAAGAAGATGATTAATGGTGTGTGTGGTGTGTTTTTCTTGGTGAAGAGATGATGGAAGAAGATGATTAATTGAGTCTCCTTGGAGTTGTTTATAAGTGATGAGGGGGGGGTAAATGTTGGGTAGTGGATAGTGGTGAGTGTGATGATGATGTTGGGAGTGGGTGGTTGGGTAGTGGTGGGTATGATGATGATGTTGGGAGTGGGTGGTTGGGTAGTGATGGGTATGATGATGATGTTGGGAGTGGGTGGTTATATTTTATTGGGTAGGAGGTAGGAGGGAAAGGTAAAAATGAGTAGAAATTAATATTTGGGCGGACAAAATTATGTGTCTACAATTTATTTATTTATTTTGGGTGTTTTTCCTTTTCTCATATTTTTTTTGTTTTCTTCTTCTTCTTGTTCTTTTATTTTTTTTTTCGCTTTTGCGTTTTCACTTTTATTTCTAGTTTCTATTTATCTTTCTTCTTCTTCTTTTTTTCCTTTTTCACTTCTTTGTTTTGAGCTTTTTTTTTTTACTCTTCTATCTCTATCTTTTATTTTTATAAAACAAATATCTATATCATATATACATATTCAAAAAATATACAAAATAAATAGTCATACAGACCTGCATATGTATTTATGGTAAAAAACATACATATATATGTGCTTATGTATTTACATAAATATATATCTGTCTCATATGTATATATAACCATATAGGACACAAAATCTACAACAACAACAACAACAAACCCAGTGTATTCCCACCTGGTGGGGTCTGGGGGGGTAAGATGTACGCAGTCCATACCTCTACCTCCAAAGAAGTAAAAAAGCTGTTTCCGATAGACCCCCGGCTCAAAACAAGAGACACCACGCAAATACATAGTACATAATACAGAGTGAAGCACCGAACAAGATTACAAGGTTACATAACATAAATACTGCAGCCATAAGTAAAAGAAAACAGAGTAAAGCGCCCCGCTTCGTACTCAAACAAGGAACACGAAATCAAAATAGGAATACTACCCCTAGCAAATTATTCCCTACACTAGCAACCCAAACTTGCCCTAGTCTTCTGCCCTAATTCGCGTCCTCCAGACCTTCCTATCTAGGGTCATGTCCTCGGTGAGCTGTAACTGTTCCATGTCCCGCCTAATCACCTCTGCCCAGTACTTCTTCGGCCTACCCCTACCCCGCCTAAAACCATCCAACGCTAGCCTCTCACACCTACGAACCGGGGCATCCATGTCCCTCCTCTTCACGTGTCCGAACCAGCTCAATCGGACTTCCCGCATCTTGCACTCCACTGGAGTCACACCAACCTTCTCCCTGATAGTCTCATTCCGAACTCTATCCCCTCGATTCAGCCCACACATCCAGCGCAACATTCGCATCTCTGCCACAACAAAAATGACAATTTATACATATACATATAGGTAATAAAAAAATACATGATACATATCTTAAATAGTAAAAGAAAATAAATAAGTACATATGTTACCCTCTAAAATGACATACTATGTACAATTCAAAGATAAATCCAATACCGTATAAAATACATATAGCTCTGCATATGTATTTACAGAATACACACCTGATCCATATGTATATTCTTATTTTATATGAGTCACCTTTATATTTCGCAAATACATATGAAGATATATAGTATAGTTATGTTTGTTACTATTTAATATGAATATGATGTGTATTTCATAAATACATATCCATATTTGTATGTCTATGTATTTTGTATATTTTTTGAATATGTGTATGTGATATACATATTTGTCTTTTCAAAATAAAAGTTAGAGATAGAAGAGTAAAAAAATAATAAAAAAAAAAAAGTATAAAAAGAAATAAACAAAAAAAAAGAGAAGTGAAAAAGAATAAAAAAGGAAGAAATATAAATAGAAGTGTAAAAAAAGAAAAAAAAAGAAACAAAAAAAAAAGAAGAAAACGAAAATAGAAAAAAAAGATATGAGAAAGGAAAAAAAAGGAAAAAGGAAAAAAAAAAGTTAAATAGAAGAGAGAAAATAAAGTGGAAAGAAAAAAATAAAAAAATAAAATGATAAAAAAAGACGAAAAAAACTAATAAGAAAAAAAAAGGTAGAGATATAAGAGAGTGAAAGACAGTAATGATGTTTTATTTTGAAATCATGAAGATCATGGAGATAATTATCTTCAAATATAAAAAGAAAATAAAAAAAGGAAAAAAAAAAAGAGAAATAGAAGAGAGAAAATAATGTGAAAATAAAAAATAAAAAAATAAAATGATAAAAAAAATAAGATGAAAAAACAAAGAGGTAAAAGATATGACTATATTTGAGGGAGGTCAAATAGTGAAGTGAAAAATAGGAAAATGTAAAGTAGTGAAAGTAAAACATGCACTTGTCTAATTAATGAGTAAAATAATGTCACTCTTGCTATAAGCTGTAAATTTACAAAAGTATTGTTATTTATTGTAATTATAGTCTTAAATATGTTACTTTGTGTAAAAAAAAATTTTTTAATAATCTACTTAGTTGGATTGGGCCCAAATTAAAGAGTTTCAAAATCGAATTACAATAAATGGGCCCAAAGAGTAATTCTCAAATTAGAAGACCTCAAACCCTAATTTACTATACAAAAATAAAATAAAATCGGATAAGAAAAATAAATGGAGAAGATAAAGGGGCAAGTGGAAGGAGATAGTGGGGGACAAGAAAAGACAGGTATGGGGAATGGTTTTTCAGCAAATCCAGGTGGTTTTGAATTGGGGAGGATATTTTGGGTAGGAAAAAAAGGGAAGTAACATTATCCCCTCCTTGTCACTTCAATTATGATAAAACCCGCCAAAAAATAATATTCGACTCCTCCGAGTCATTAGCCCTCGAGTCGAATATAATTTCCGAATAGTAAAATGGTCGCGTCTATATCAGTATCTACTTTTTTGACATCACAAACTATGGACAATGCTACATTCTAGTCGTTGGGGCATTTCTTTAAGGAAATTAAAATAACTTCCCTAGCCATGGTTGATTTGGAATTGGCCAATCTGAGATCAGTTTGGCCATGAACATTTCTTTTTCTTTTTTTTTCACTTTGTTACTCTTTCCTATTTAATATTTATCTTTTCTTCATTATATTGATATTTTTTCATATTTATGGCTAATGATAAGTGTGAAGAAAAAGTAATTCTACCTTAATTTTGTGAAATGATAAGTATTAAGAAATATCTATTTTAATTAGGGACGAAAACTAACTAGGAACAGAGTATAATAGTGTTTAATTATAAAAATTTCAAATACAAATTGAAATTGTATTTGAAATTTGAAAAACAACTGAAATCCTGTTTTCACTTTTTCTTTTCAAAATTTTTCTAATTCTTTTATTTTGATAAAATAACCAATTCAAATTATATTTCAAGTTTAAATCATATTTTATATATTTCTTAAACAAATACATTTATATTCTTAAATCTTTTTACAAAAAAATATGATCAAATACAACTTCAACTTCAACTTTAAAATTTTCAATTAAAGACATTTTGTTTTTTGATTTTCATGCCAAACGTCTATTGATCTTTTTGTTGCCTTCCCTTCCTTTTCCACTTGTATTTTTGGTCCCTCAAATTGTAACTTCCTATTACATGTGTCGTTTACATACATTTTATTATCAAATCACAATTAATGAATGTTTGTTTGCACCTCAATTTATTACTCGACTTAGTAAAGTAATTTGATTTGATGCTGACACTGAACATGAGTAGATTTTCTTCATTGTCCAAACTTTTTTTCCCCTTCAACTACCTAGATGTGCTTTACAAAATCAATTAAAGCCAAATAGATAGACCATTTATATAAGTGCTGTATAGTATAGATAGACCATTTATAAGTGCTATATAGTAGCTAACTACCTAGTTCGCATTCAATCTGCACTGTCATAACACAATGTTCCGAACCCTTCGTTCAAAGAGGGCAAAAGAAGTGAAAAATATCAAAATCTAAAAAAAAATGGAGTTCATAATCTTGGAAATCCAAAGAATAATAGGTACACTAGTAAATACACTCTTTCATTTTTTTGAATAGTCCAAAGAAAGGAGTGAGGGCCATTTAGTGATCTTTATGTGAAACATGCTATGATGAAGGAGTTCTTTATCTTCTTTATCTCCTTAATATAATTATTAATGCGACACACCTTGTTATATTTTATGCAACACTCTTTCTATGAAAAGTTAAAAGGAAAATGATAATTGTTTGCAATGTGATAACCATAATAACAAAAGTTAATCATTTTTATATATCCATGCTTTTCTAGTATTTTTAATTTCTAACAATGCGATCGTCTAGAACATTAACAAATTAATTTATTGATATAATAGCATATGAACTTGATAAGTGCTTATTGGTGGTTGCAATAATTTATCAGGGGTAAAATGAGGAGAAAGAAGAAGAAATTAAATGATAGTTTGATAGAGTCTATAAGAATAGTACTGAATGTGATATATATTAAGGAAAAAATATATAAAGTAGCATATTTAAGTATTAAATTATAAAAAATAATAACATTGTTATCAAATTACATTTTCAAGCATATGTATTTGTATGTATTTGTATTTTTGTAGCAATAGTTTGCAAAAATACAAAATGCATATCAATCATAAGGGCAGTAAAAATCATATGTATTTGTATTTTTGTAGCAACAGTTTACAAAAATACAAAATACAACCTGCTATATTATGTAATTATGAAACTGCTACTATGAAACTCATAATTTAGGGGATAAGTATGATATTTCTAAATTTTGCCCATGTATTAATAATGTTGTAATTGGTAGTGCTGAAATTAGTAATCATGGGACTTATTTCTTAGTAGTATGTGACTTGATATATTAAAAATAAGGGGTAATACCGATGAAAATATCTGAACTTTGATCGGATTACCAGTTGAGCATACTGAACTTTGCGGGGGTCCTATTAACCCCCTAGATTTTTTTTGCGTATTTTAATAGCATATATCTTTCACTTGGACAATTGCGTGTTAGACACGCGCATTGAGCGCGTGAAGACGTTAAAAAACGTTATAAACTCATTTTTTTGCCAAACAACCCCTAAATTTTTTAATTATTCAAAGTTTTATATTTTTTATTTTTTTTTTTGAGTAAATACATAATTACACCACTGATCTTGTCCGAGTTTTGCAAAAAGATACCTAAACTTTAACTTCGACCTATTACACCACGAATCTTCTTTATTTTGATGCAAATACACCATTTTTCATTGAATCTCAGTCACAATTAAGAGAGTGGATGCACACACCAATTAGGTGCTGCAACGTGTCAAATATTTTAAATTTCATATTTTATTTATTTTTTTAATAAATTTTTTCCTTTTTATTTAATTTATCACCCTCCCTCTTCCCCCACCTCACCCAACCCCACCCCACTTCCAACAGCTCCCTCCTCCCCCCACGCATCCAAGTACGACCACGAGGATGGACGTGTGAAAGTGTAATGAACTCGAGGCTTGGAGTGTGCAAGAAAAATGCAAAAGAGGACCTAAAACACACACCAAAACCGAACCTACACTACACTTCATGGGCTGCATTTTGAGGCCTTTCATTAAAGGGCCTTTTGGTCATTTTGTATTCTAGTTGTAACCTAGTATAAATAAAACATTGCAGGTCATTTTGTCTTAGACTTTGATGATATTGTAAGTTTTATAACACTTTGAAAGACAAGTCCTCTCTTCTCTTTAGGAGACAACCCGAAACTAGGGTGATACTAGTGTGGAATCACTAGTGTTGCATTCATGGCTTGAGACGTTGATTTTTAGAGGAGGTAAAGTCCCTCTTGTATCAACATAAGAGTTAGGTTAACCGTTGTGTGTAGTGTTAAGGGTTCAAGAGTATCACATGTTCTTGGGTTCTTAAGATTATACCAACCAAGGTCTAACTATCTATTCTTGTAACCGTTTGTGTATCTTGTAATCTTCAACCCGTGAGTTGTTGTCTCTTTTTCTTATTGTTCTTCTCATATTGTTCTCATCTTATTATCGTTTTTTGCTGTTTTGGTGTTGAAAACATACCTTTCTATCTCGTCATTGTGTGTTGTAGTGAATCCGAGAGTTGGTCTCCATCTTAGTCCTCAAATCTTTAAGATTAGTGGACTGTTTTGGAGTGTGTTTTGTGCCTTCCGTTGTCATTTTTGTATCATTTGGTATCAGAGCCATCTTTGATTTTGTTCTAACAAGATTAATCTTGGGCTCGTAAACTTGAAAATAAAAAAAACATTGGGTGTGTTGTTAGTGTTCTTGAAAAATTATTGTGGTGTTCTTGTTGTTCTTCATCCACTCTCATATCTTGACCAACCAAAAAGTGCAAAATAGATTCAAAGGGGTGAACATAAAAGTTGTAAAGTTTGTTTGTGAGAAGACTTGAGCCCATCACTTCCTAGACTTGACATCTACTTTCTATCCACTTTTCCTTGTTTTGTGGGACTAGTACAAGTCAAGTCTCATCTTTTTGGAGATTGGACTTAAAAGGGGTTCAAGACTTATACTTTCCCTCCAAAACCAATTGTCTTCCATTCCAAATTGTGTGAAAATTAAAATTTCAAATTTGTGATTAAAGTTGTGTGGGCCCGAGACTAATTACATGTTGTCATGTCACCCTAATTACTGTTCACCATCAATATTAAGCTCAAATTTGGATTTTCCTAGTTTCTAATTGTTGATTCTTGGTTTCATTAGTTGATCCTAGAACTAACTAACAAACTAGTAAACTCCTACGAGATTGTCAATTAGTCCTTTGCATCCATTATTTGTGTCTACGTTTCTTTTGTGCTTTTTTCGCTTTTATAAATCGTAGTACTTCTTGGTTCTTGGTTCAAGTTCAAACATTATTTCCTTGAGTCTTCAAACAAAAAATCCATTCTGACCAACGAGTAGACTCACCCCTCAATGCATCACGAACTACAAGCTGACTTGTAACACTTGTGAATCCAAGTATGAGACGATCAAGTGTGTGAAAGTGTGATGAGGTTGTTTCGAACTAACTAGTGTTTTGCTTTTTAGGCTTGTTCTTTTCTTTTCTTTTTTTAGGTGCAATTAAAATGGAATCTGCTGCTGCAAGTTTTATTTTGGCTAAACTTGAAGATATTACCCGTCAATGGGAAGTGATAAATGAAAGGTTGGATCACATGGGAGTTCCAAGGAAGAAAGTGGGTTGCTCGAATACACATCAAGATAAAGACTGTAGCTCATGTAAGATATGAGGTAAGAATATTATCCCCTACACTCTTATAAACATAGTTATGGTTTTACCTAGTGTAGGAGTGCATGAGACTTCTTTTTGTGATACTCTTGATATTGTTAGGTCGCATGAGGAACAAACTCTTGTTGTAGGTACGCAAACACTAGTTGATCCTTTAGATGACAAAATTGATTCTCCTAGTGAGAATAATTTGTGTCCATCTAGTGCTAGCACTTACAACTTGACTAAGGTTCCATTACCAAGTGACGAGAGTATTCAAACACTAGTTAACCCTTGTGAAAAATAAGGTGAGTCTACATTGGTATGTGAGTTGCCAATAACTAGTGAGGGTGAGCAAAATGATCAACGGGCGTAGATGATCTTAACTTGCTTGGATGTTTAGAAAACTTGAGTTGTGATTGTACTTCTGAAGACGATTTTGATTGTGGTCCTTTGGTTGCCTGTGATGATTTGTATGTATGTGAGGACTACTCTTGTGAAAAAGAAGGTGATATGCGCTTAGAAATGCCATCTACTTCTTTTTTATATGTTTCTTATGTTGGACATATTCCTAGTGGAGATTTTAAAACTAGTAGTAAGTGCATGCATGAGAACCCTTTATTTGAAGTTGACTTATGGAACACCTTTCTCAACCCTCTTTTTGTTCATGATATTTCCAATAGTGATAAAGAGGGATTGCTTAATTTTGAGGATGACACCCTAGGGGAAAGTGAGAATGGCCGAGGCCTAAGTCCTTGGTTACTCCACCCATTTGATCCCGGTATCATCTTAGGGTGGGAAAGGATTACTCTTGGCCTATTTTTCTTTTGTCTTGATGCTTGCCCGAGCCACCTCCTTTGTAGCATTTGTACTAATCTTTTCATGACTAAAACAAAGGACCCATGGCTATACTTTAAGTTTTTTCCGCCTCGGAATGGAATGTTGATGTGTTATTTTTTTTTGCTAACCCTAACCCCTCAGTCATGAGAATGTATGCTTGTCTGTCTTCTCTTGATTTTGCAAAGTACGGATTCGAGGCCGAATCCTTTTCAAGAAGGGGAGGATAATACAAGTACGACGACGAGTATGGACGTGTGAAAGTGTAATAAACTCGAGGCTTGGAGTGTGCAAGAAAAATACAAAAGAGGGTCTAAAACACACACCAAAACCGAACCTACACTACACTTCATGGGCTACATTTTGAGGCTTTTCATTAAAGGGTCTTGTGGTCATTTTGTATTCTAGTTGTAACCTAGTATAAATAGAACATTGTAGGTCATTTTGTCTTAGACTTTGATGATATTGTAAGTTGTATAACACTTTGAAAGATAAGTCCTCTCTTCTCTTTAGGAGGCAACCCGAAACTAGGGTGATACTAGTGTGGAATCACTAGTGTTGTATTCATGGCTTAAGACGTTGGTGTTTAGAGGAGGTAAAGTCCCTCTTGTGTTAACGTAGAAGTTAGGTTAACCGTTGTGTGTAACGTTAAGGGTTCAAGAGTATCACATGTTCTTGGGTTCTTAAGATTATACCAACCATGGTCTAACTATCTATCCTTTTTGTTTATTGTAATCTTGTAACCGTTTGTGTATCTTGTAATCTTCAACCCGTGAATTATTATATCTTGTTGTTATCATATTTTTCTCATCTTATTATCATTTTTTTTGCTATTTTAGTGTTGAAAACACACATTTCTATCTTATCATTGTGTGTTGTAGTGAATTCGAGAGTTGGTCTCCATCTTAGTCCTCAAATCCTTAAGATTAGTGGACTATTTTGGAGTGTGTTTTATGCCTTCCGTTGTCATTTCCGTATCACCCCTCCCCCTCCCCCCCAACGTCCAATTTCCTTCATTAAACTAGAGCTTAAAGCTCTTGAACAATCTCTATTTTAATGGAGCTTTAAGCTTCATTTTTATTTATGACCCCACTCCCACCCCATCCAATACCTCATCCCCCATTCTCGTCCAGTTCCCTCCATTAAAATAGAGCTTAAAGCTCTATTAAAATGGAGGTTGTACATCACATTTCCTTTTTAAAATTATGGTGATGATGTTGTTGTTGTTGTTGTTGTTGTTGTTGTAATTGATGTTGTTGTTGTAATTGATGTTGTTGTTGTTGAGTTATGGTAATGAAGAAGAAGTTGAGGAAGAAGACAATGATGGATGAGTGGGGTTGTGGAGGTGGGGTAAGTGGCGGGGAGGGGTTATGAAATAATTTTTAAAAATAAATAAATATTAATTTTAAAAAAAGAATATAAATTATATATTAAATTATTTACACGTGACAGCTTCTAATTGGTCAGAAAAGTCAATTTTGCCTTTTCACGCGCTTGTGCGTATACACGTAGAGGGTTAAAATGGTGTATTTGCAACGAAATAAAGAAGATTTGTGGGGTAATAGGTCGAAGTTAAAGTTTAAGTGTCTTTTTGAAAATTTTGAACAAGATCAGTGGTGTAATTATGTATTTACTCTTTTTTTCCATTCTTTCTCTTCTCTCTTCTCTCTTCTCTCTTCTTTCTTTCTTCTCTTCAACAATGGTTGCTCCATTGTTGAATTAAAATTGAACACAATTACATTACACATATACACACCCAAATGAGTCATCTTCAACACACCCAAATTCAATTTGATGCTTTGAATAATTACAAAATCAAATTCAAATTCAATTTCATATTGAACTCAAATTTGAATTTCCAGTTTTTTGGTGTTCCATTTTCAGTTTTCAGTTTCCAGTATGAACAAATTTGAAGATTGAATTTTCAGTTTCTAGTTTTCATTTTTAGTTTCCAAGTTTTCTGTTTTTCCATTTTCCAATTTCCATTTTCAGTTTTCAAATTTGAAAATTCCATTAATGAAAGTTTTCAATTTGAAATTTGGGTTGGAATGGATTGGAATCATTTGGAATTTGATTTGTTGGAGGAATTTGAGTTTGAAATCTTTAATATGGTTATAATGGTAAAAATATTGAAAAGTGATAAAAATGGAGAAGAAACAACGCGTGTACCACACTTCTCGACGTCAAAACTAGGTATAACTTTGAGGGGCCAATTAATTCCACTTTTAAAAAGTTCGGGGGGAGGGGGGGGGGAATCAATTCCACTTAAAAAAGTATAGGTATGTAATAGGACCCTCGCAAAGTTTAATATGATCAACTTAAAATTTGGTTAAAGTTCAGGTATTTTTGTGGGTATTATCCCTAAAAATAATATGCATTGCTATATTTCTATAAAAATATTATTTGTTTACAAAAATATTTTCAACATTCTATGACTGTGTATTTTCTATATTTCTTATTAATTTTTTTTTATGAATTCATTATTGTTAAGTGATTTCAGCACTTTGTTACATTTGTTTTTGTTTTTCATTGACCTATTTCAATACTTTTTCTCCGTTAAATATAATTTTCTTTTTTTAAAAATGAAAATTGAGTTTATTTTTAATAGAAATTTAAATCTTGTAGAAAAAATCTTGATAATTTTTAGCTTTATGATTTGTCAATTTTATGAATAATTTTGTTGATTTGCTTGAAGACGAGAGAGAAATTGTTGATAACATAAAGGAATTATGAATAGGAAGTTAAAAATATTAGTTTTTTCAACTGATCAAATTGAATTAATCAATCCTAACTATTGTCTTGTACTATAGTCTTGGATACATTCTGTTGTTGCGTGTAATTTATGCTGAATTAGAATCAAAGTTTATCATGAAAGATGTTCTCACACTACAAGTTATTTTAAGTGAAAATTGATTGGCATTGATATCAATTTGTTTTACAAGTGAGATAGTTATTTACCATCAAAAAAAATTTATTAATCGAGAACATAAATTTAAGGTTCAGAAGCTCTTTGTTTTGATTGGTCTTGGATATATTTAGCAATGAATAACTCTCTTTAAATAATAAAATTTGTAATCTAATTTACTTAAATAAATTTACTAGTGCAACGATAAAACATAAATCCAAAAAAATAAACAGAATGATAAGGATTTGAGGGATATTTTTATCTTTATATATATAATCTCATGGTATTAAGTTCCATATATTACTAACACCACTAAGGAGTCGTTTGATTGAGTGTATAAGAATAATGCAAAATATGGTGTATTAGTAATGCTTATATTAGTAATGCTTTATCTTAGTTATGCTTGCATTTTTTCTTATGCAGTGTTTGGATTGATGTATTAAAATAACATAAATTACATAATTTCTAAATTTTTCATTTTAAAAATTTTTGAGGGATCAAAGTGTCTTTAATCTTATAATGCATGTATTGGATCCATTGCATTGCTAATATCATGAATTTTGAAGTATTAATAATACACACCTTTAGAGTGTAGAACTAATGCAAGTATTAGTTATATATAGAGTGAAAAATTATATCAAACAAGGCACTAATAGTATACATTAAACTAATGCATGCATTAACTTTCCAATACACTCTATCAAACGATCCTTAAATGAAAAGTATTAGTTATACACTTTTTAATACCAAATAGGATGTATAACTAATAAATGTATTAATTTTACACAAATTTAAAATTTCTACCAAATATAGTATTGAATAATACCATTCATAGTATATGAACTTTTTCTCCTAATACACTCTACCACACGACCCCTAAATGTAGAGGTCTTATTTGATTAAAATCAAGTAAGTTTTTTCTGAAAACAAAAAAAACTGTGTTGATATGAAGGAAAATATGTTTTGGAAAATATTTTTTAATTTTTTCTTGTTTGACTGGATTAAATGTTTTGAAAAATGTTTTTCAAATCAACTTATTTTTCTCAAATCTAAGAAAAATGACTTTCCTTCAAAAGTAAGAATTTTTTTTTCAAAACTCTCTTTCAACCTCACTCTTAAGTTGAAACGTTTATATAACTCTTGAAATCACCCACCTCTACTCCGACCCTCAATCCCCTATCCCACCTCATCCCATCCCATACCGCCCCATTCAAAAAAGATATTTTAAATTTTTTCTTAACTCATCTCGTACGCAAAACCTAAATCCCTACCCCCTCCCCGCTAAAAAAAAATATATTTTTTTTAAAGTTCAAACTTTTTTCTTACCTCCTCCTATCCGGCCCCCTACGACCCCCAAAAATATTTTTGAAAACTTTCATTTTTTTACCCCGCCCTCACTCCCCTACCCCTACCACATCCCATCCAAACAAAAATATTTTAATTTTTTTCTTACCTCATTCACTATCCCCAAACTCAAATCCCTACTCGCTCCAAAAAAAAATTTAATTTTTTTAAAAAAGTTCAAATTTTTTTCTTACTCCCCCTGTCCTCCCCCACCCAACCCCCCTTTCCAAATAAAATAACTTTTTAAAATTTATATTTTAAAAAATTTCAAATTTTTTCTTACCCACCCTCACTCCCCTACCCCGATCCCCACCCCTACTAGCCCCTCCCTCCCCCCCCCCCCCCAAAAAAAAAAAAATTAATTTATTTTTAAAAGAAAAATTAATATTTTTTCTTACATCATCCCTACCACCTATTTTGACCAGCTTAAACCCTACATATCAACCCCCTTCTCCAAAAAATAAAATTATTTTTTAAATTTATTTTTTAAAATAAATTCAAAATTTTTTCTTATCTCACCCCTTCTTTTCCTATTTGTTCTAATCGTTTTTGTTAAATATATATAAATATTTTAAGAAAATATATACTTATTCAATTTGCATAACAAATATAAGAATATAAGTAAGAAACAACTTATTTTCTTAGAAAACACTTATCTCCTCCATATCGAACACACCCTAAAACAATATTTTTTGGGGTAAAAATTATTTCTTTAAAATATATTTTTATGCTTTAGCTAAACTCTAAAATATATTTTCTGAAAAATATTTTTTCATTCACCAATCAAACACTAGAAAATATTTTTCATTCACCTACCAAACATAAGAAACAAGTAAAAAAATAACTTGTTTTTCAGAAAAATATCTTCTACAAAAATATTTTTCATGAAAAACATTTTCGTTCATATCAAAGGCATCCAAAGTACATAGTTTTTTTTATATAGAGTACCACATGGCTACAAGTAGTAAAGTGAGTGGCTAAAAAAAGTGCTATCCCTATTTACCTCACCATTTAACCCTCTTTGAAATACAGAACGCAGAGCGTCTTTATTTGTTGTAATTGATTTAAAATTAGGCGAGGGATGACACTATCATTAACGCGTGCATTTGCAAGTCAAACTTACACCATTTTTCCAGATATATTTTCCTATTTTGAGTTAAAATTTAAGATAATAAATTTATATACATATTTCCTAAAATGTTATAATTTAAAAAATAAATAATACTTTTTAAATTATAAATACTTTTATCCTCCATCAAACATTTAACACTGTAAATATGTTATAAGAGTGATGCATATTCGACAATAAAATTTTCGAGGCTAAAAATAAATAATCGAAACAAGAAAATATACTGCAATAATCAATTTATTGATTTCAATATGTGAGTGTTACAATCTCTATGAATCCTCTGATTCGCCTTTTCAAATATAAATTCAAGGGCTTAAATCTTGATCTTGAATTTGAACTTGATTTGAATGCTTTGAGGGACTTGATCTTGACTTGTGCTTGAATTCAAGGGTTTTTGAGCTTGTCATTGAATATTGCAGTTTTGATCTTGAATCTTGATGAACTTGATTCGAATGCTTGAGCTTTTTAGAGAAATTGTGGTGTTTGATCCATGAACTTTCTCTTGCTACTTGTTAGAGTTCTAGGGTTCCTCTTTCTGAATTATTAGACTCCTATTTAAAGTTGTGGAAAAGGAAGAGTCACGATGAAGATGAACTTCCTTTGACCAATCAAATTCAAGTGACGTGACGCCTTTTATGGGCTTTGATTTTATTGGGCCTGTTGCATTATTTTTACATGTGACATGGTCCTATAGACTCCTTCACTTGACTTGACATGCCACGTCATTTGACACGTGGCGTTTATTTAGGCATGTAGAATATGACAATATCTTGGGCTTAGCAAAATGGGGTCATCATTTGTAGCCCAAATCAATGGGCTAGCCCAACTAAAAAATGGACTTTAATTAAATCCATATTTGTTTGGACTTAAATAATTAATCCACTTATATTAATCCGCAATATTTATTTGGGACTAATATATTTTGAATTTAATATAATTCAAATTTTTTACAGATTTAAATCTTCAAAATTGCATCGCCCACAAATGCCCCCTACTTCAAAACTTGTCGAGACATTTAATATTTTGGAGATTAGCCTTGAAGTGTGATTATTTAAACATGTTTCCTTCGTGCTTCAACGATTTTCATACATATGAATACCCCATTCAAAAAAATTAAATCCGAACCATATTGATATTGCTTCTTAAAACTCTCTTATTTTTTCACGAATCTCTATACTTAAGACCCGTTGGTGAGGCATGATATCCAATTTCAAATAAATTTTGAAAATTTTTTTCATCGTCTTACTTAATCAGAAATAAAACTCTTCCGATTTGAACTTAGATTGGAGAAATAAAGAACCTCTAATTTGAATTTGTATGGGAGAAAGAAACAATCCCCAATTTGAATTTTGTATGAGAGAAGAAAATCAACCTCCAATTTGAATTTGTATGGGAGAAGGAAATAACCTCCAATTTGATTTTGTATTGGAGAAGGAAACAATCTCCAATTTGAATTTGGAGATAAAATTCCAATCTGAACTTATATTGGAGAAGGAAACGTCCATTCTACAACTCTATAAAAGGAGGTAGTTTTTCTACTTTCTCAATATCAATTTTGGAATTTTCAAGCCATCAACAATATTGAGGTGATTTCTTTCCCTCCTACTTTTCTCTTATTTTCGTCACTTTTTTTAGCACAACACATTTGTGGTAAAAAATTCACATCTAATGGTATGAATATTGAAATCATGAACCATTTGATATTCCAAAAATTAGACTTCGAGATCTATAGCATATAAAAAAATCAACTTTAAATTCCTTCAATATAATTCTTGATAATTTTTTGAAGTTAGCCATAAATTTTATCATGCTGAAAATTTCAGATCTGCGCCTCTTTACTAAAACTTTCATATCTTGAAGTAGGAAGGATGAAATCACAAGCTGCTTGATTCTTGTGATACTAAACAAAAAGATCTATAACATATATAAAATTTATAATTTAATAAAATCAAGATAGTTTCAGGTGTTATATCAAAATCAACATCAAGTTTTGATGCATCAACAATTCAGATTTATGCAGCATCACCAAAAAAATTATATCTCAATGTGAGAGTATTGAAATTATGATCCTCTTGATCCTATAGATGCTGAAAACATGCATGTATAACATATCCAAAATTTGAATGTTAACACTTTTTGGATTATTATAGATGATTTTTTGAAGTTGATCTTTATATGCTGTCTGACAGCAGATTCCAGATTTGCATCACCTCACCAAATAATTTATATCTTGATGTGGGACCATCACCATCAAAGGGATTTTTGATTGCTTCAAACTCAATTTTGAGGAATTTATTCTCATCAAGGCATCTTATCTCAATCCAAGTTGGTGATATACAACTTTTAAGATCGCAACGCTCTGACAAGTAACATCCTTTCTATTTGTGTTTTTTTACTTTCTTTCTTATTTTCATTTTTTTATACAGGGTTGAAGCAAATAGCAATATATAACAGTTGGCTGGCTTAAGGTGGTGAGAGTTTAACTTTGCCTCTGTCACCTTAAGACCGAAAGACTTATACAATAACTGGCCGGCTTAAGGTGGCCAGAGTTTAACTTCGCCTCTGTCACCTTAAGACCAAAAGACTTATGCGATAATTTAATAATTTAATAAAATCAAGATATTTTCAGGTGTTATCCCAAAATCAACATCAAGTTTTGATGCATCAACAATTTAGATTTACGCAGCATCACCAAAAAAATTATATCTCAATGTGAGAGTATTGAAATTTTGATCCGCTTGGTCCTATAGATGCTGAAAACATGCATGTATAACATATCTAAAATTTGGATTTTAATACTTTTTAGATTGTTCTAGATGATTTTTTAAAGTCGATCTTTATATGTCGTCTGATAGTGAATTCCAGATTTGCATCACCTCACTAAATAATTTATATCTTGATATGGAACCATCACCATCAAAGGGAATTTTGTTTCCTTCAAACTCTATTTTGAGAGTTTTATTCTCATCAAGGTATCTTATCTCAATCCAAGTTGGTGATATACAACTTTTAAGATCGTAATGCTCTAACAAGTAAAATCCTTTCTATTTGTGTTTTTTTTTACTTTCTTTTTTATTTTTCTTTTTTTTTGCAGGGTTGAAGCAAATAGCAATATGCAACAGTTGGCTGGCTTAAGGTGGTGAGAGTTTAACTTTGCCTCTGTCACCTTAAGACCGAAAGACTTATGTAATAATTAGCCGACTTAAGGTGGTGAGAGTTTAACTTTGCCTCTGTCACCTTAAGACCGAAAGACTTATGTGATAATTGGCCGGTTTAAGGTGGCAAGAGTTTAACTCCGCCTCTGTCACCTTAAGACCGAAAGACTACAATAATTGGCCGGCTTAAGGTGCGAGAGTTAACTTTGCCTCCGTCACCTTAAGACCAAAAAACTTTGTTTAAAAACGGTGGATACTGGCTTAAGGTGCGAGATTTTAACTTTGTCTCAGTCACCTTAAGACCGAAAGACTTTGCTTGAAGATGGAATGATTTTCTTTAAGTATGGGCCCTTCCATCAATGCACTTATGCAATGGTCTTCTTTAAGTATGGACCTTTTACTAATGCATTTATGCAATGGTCTTCTTTAAGTATGAGCCCTTTACTAATGCAATTATGCAATGGTCTTCTCTAAGTATGGTTCCTTTCATCGTTGTACTTATGCAATGATCTTCTTTAAGTATAGACCATTTTCACCGATGCATTTATGCAATGGTCTTCTCTAAGTAGGGCTCTTTCATCGATGCACTTATGCAATGGTCTTCTTTAAGTATAGGCATTTTCACCGATGTATTTATGCGATGATCTTCTCTAAGTATGAGCCCTTTTAACTGATGCATTTATGCGATGGTCTTCTCTAAGTATGGGCCCTTTTCACCGATGCATTTATACGATGGTCTTTTTTAAGTTTGGACCCTTTTAAGGATAAACTTAAGGTGCAAAGGGACAAATTTTGTCTATCTTAAGGCATGGAAATTTCAATATACTTTAAGGATAAACTCGTTAGAGGCCAGCTTAAGGTGCAAAGGGACAAATCTTATCCACCTTAAGGCATGGAAATTTCGATATCCTTTTAAGAATAAACCCGTGACAGGCCAACTTAAGGTGCAAAGGAACAAATTTTGTCCACCTTAAGGCATGGAAATTCTGAGATACTTTTAAGGATAAACCCTTGAGAGGCCATTTTAAGGGGCAAAGGGACAAATTTTTTCCACCTTAAGACATGAAAATTGTTTAGGTCCTTTTAAGGATAAACCCGCGAGAGGCCTTGATTTGAAGACTTGGAAATTTTGCCAAATTTCACTCCTAAATTTAGCGTTTTGAGTGATTCAACTTCCAAATTCAGGGAAATTTGGAGACTTCATCTTATGTGAATGAAACTCATATTTCATTGGAGTTTGCCTCCATTGAGCCACCAATACATGGAGTGATTCCAAAATTTAATTAAAATATTTTCATACTTGGTATCCATATGATAGATACTGCAGGAACATATTTTTTTTTTACACTCATGCAACTGAACTCAGAATGAAATTCCAACCGCCTACGTACCTCAATGAAGAAGATCAAGTTACAATGTAGTTCTGGGTGAGTGTTTCTTTTTCTTGTGTCCTAACTTTTGCCTAGGCCACCTCTTTCGAGTTTTTCAACTTAGCGGACTTTCATCATTTTTTTTAGCCATACACAGTTTATACTCTTATAGGTCAGGAGTGGCCATGCAGTTTATTCTCGTGCCTTAAGGAGTGTACATGCAGTTTATACTCGTGCCTTAAGGAGTGAGCATGCAGTTTATACTCATGACTTAAGGAGTGTACATGCAGTTTATACTCGCGCCTTAAGTAGTGTACATGCAGTTTATACTCATGCCTGAAGGAGTGTCATCTTCCTTCAAGGATAGTACTTCTTCAAGAACTTGGCGTTGATGGGGCTAACCCTCATGCCATCTGCATCGATAAGCTTGTAAGTACCATTTGAATATGCCTCTTGTACGACATATGGTCCATCACACTTTGGGGTGAATTTGCCCCCAAACTTATGAGAAGTGATAATGGGTCTTATTACTACAAAAACTTAATCTCCAACTTGGAAGCACCTCAAGAGAACCCTTCTGTGGAAAGAACGAGCTAACTGGGCTTGTTAACATTCAAGATTTTGTTGAGCCTCTAGCCTCTTCTCATCAAGAGCTTCTAACTCCGCTAGATGCAACTTAGCATTTTCTTCATCGGTGAGTCATTCATGAATACCCAGTCTCAAAGAAGGTATTTGACGCTCAAGTGGCAGGATGGGTTCAACTCTAAAAGCAAGCGAATATGGGGTTGCTTGCGTTAGTGTGCGGTAAATTGTACTATATTCCCATATATCTTATTTCATTCGTTCATGCCAGTCTTGTTTATATTTGGAGACAACTTCTTCAACAAGTTGCACAAAGTCTTATCGAAGACTTCAGCTAGACCGTTGGCGGCAGCATGATACATAGAAGACTTGCGCTGCTTGAAGCCAAAGAGATCTAAATCTTATTCATCAGTTTGTTATCAAACGACTTACCATTGTCAGTTATTATATATTGAGGGATTCCAAAGCAGTAGACAATATTCACTCGGATGAAGTTTGCAACATTTTCTCTTTTCACTTCCTTAAGAGCAATAGCTTCGACCCACTTTTAGAAGTAATCTGTCGCAACAAAGATGTATAAGTGTCCACCAGAAAATTTTAGTAGTGGACCAACAACATCCATTCCCCAAGCATTGAACGGCCAAGACGCTATAGTTGGGTGTAGTACTTCAGGAGGTTGATGAATGAAATTCTCATAGAACTGATAAGCTTTGCATCTTCTAGCATAGTACAAACAATCTTTCACCATCGTTGGGGAATAGTATCCCATCCTTTTAATGTGAAAATAAAGCTTCAGTCCAGATTAATGAGATCCATACACTCCCGAGTGTGCTTCTCGCAAAGCTTGAATTGCTTTTTCCTCTTCCAAATACCGTAAGAGTACTCCTTAAAATGGTCTTCTGTACAGTGTGTCCTTATAGTAAAGGAAGCGAGGTGCACGACGACGAATGTCTGTCCTTCTTCTTGGGTCCTCTGAAAGTATCCCATAACATAAGTAATCAATGATAAGTAGTCTCCAATCTTCCTTTTCAGCTTCAGATATGACAACAAGGTACTCAACTTTATTTTCTTCATCTTCAGTTGCTGGCGGTACTACCCATTCTTGGCGGATAGTGACTTGCATCTGATTTGGAATAGTTAGGGTTGAGGCCAAAGTAGCTAGGGCATCAGCTTGCTTATTTTCTCTCCTTGGAACATGTTGGAGGGTTACTTCTCCAATACTGATAGCCTAAAGAAAGGCTATACACAAAATTGACACTAAGATAACAAAAATCAGCAAGCACACAAAGAGAAAACAACACACTAGAAAGGGGATGAAGAAGAAGATTGCATAAAATGTAAAGATAGTAGAAAGACCTTTACTTCCACCAATGAATAGCACTAGAAGGTGTATCAAACCTTCAAACACACATCACCAATGTAATCTCAAACCTTTCTCTTAGGTGACCCAAAGGACTCACACTTCCTCAAGCACACCTTTCTTGCCAAATTACCCAAGACAAGTGAAAACCAATTTCAAATGTATCAAGGGTCAAGTTTTGGTTTTTTCTCTCTTAAGGAGAAGGGACAGACTACAATCTAACACTAAGATTACAATCTAAAAAGTCACTCAATTCATTATCTCAAAACTTAGGAAAATAAGAGCTAAGGTGCCTATTTATACTTATTACAACCAAATGATAAAAATGCCCTTAATGAGGGGCTTAGAAAAGGGCTCCTATAGAGTGTTATTTTGGAGTGTAAAAAGTCCATTATGCCCTGAGTAAAAGGCACCTCTTGACTGTAAGGAACCTCCTCCTTTCTTCACTTGGACAAGGCTTTGCAATGGTTCCAAAAGGTCTTCAAGTACTTGCAAATTCGATACTTGATCCTTTGACAATCCAAAGGTTGAACCTTCTAAAAGACCTTGTAATCCTTATGCTCTTTATGCTTGTATCATCATCTCCATCTTGAAAGGAATTTGACCTTAAAGTTACACCTTGAAAAACTAAAGAGTGGGACAACAAGCACACAATCCTCATGATAGGAGGGTTAGCATTAGTGCCAAAATTATACAAACACGCCAATGGGGTATACTTTTGGAATATAGCCAATAATCCTTTGTTATAATCATGAAACACTTATTACAAGCATTACAAAAGACATGACTAAGACTGACATCAAAGAAAGAAGAGTGCAACCCGAAATCATCACATATATCAACAAGCCAAGGTTGTTCACATTTGAAATACATCCATGGGTCCTTTGTGTGTGACATGAAAAGGTTAGCATGAATGACACAAAGGAAATGATTTTGGCAAATATCAAGATATAAGGAAACTACAATGGTCTTAATGGTTTTACTATACCGAAAAGGTAAGACTACCTTTGGTTTAGGAACCATAAGATACATTTGTTTCATTACCTCTACAAAGGACTTCATCAAATATGGTGCCTCTATTGATCTCAAGGTCCACCTCACCCACATATCACTATAATTAAAATAAGGAAACCAACCACCAAACTTCCTACCTCTACACAATACAAATTCAAAATTAGCATGGTTATCATCATAGGTAAAAAGGTAGTATAGGAAAGAATCAAGTGTGAAGACATCATGCCGATGGGGTAAACTTTTAAAATACAACCATAAATCCCTTATTTTGTCCATGAAACATTTAGTATATACATCACAAAGGATAGGGCTAAGGTAAAAATCAAGGGACAATAAGCTCAAGCCGAAACAATCCCTTCCCCACCCCACTAGTACACTAGGATCAAATGGGTAAAGTGGCCAAGGGAATAAACTGAGGCTAATCATTCCATTTACTAGGGTGTCACACTTATCCAAAGCATTATCAAATAAGTAAGGATGTACTTCTACACTAAATGTACCCAAAATCACATCACAACTTTTTAAACTCAAGGGAGTGTAGAATGTACCCAAGTTACCTTGGTTTGTACTAGGGCAGCCCACTAGTGTGTGAATTCTCTTTTCTCTTGGTAATGGAACCTTATTCAAGTTATAAGTGCTAGCACTAGATGGACACAAATCATTCTTACAAAAAAAATTGATTTTGGCATCTAAAGGATCAACTAGTGCTTGCATACTCACAACAAGAGTTTGTTCCTTATGCAACCTAACAACACAAAGAGTATCACAAGATGAAGATTCACACACTTCTTTACTAATAAAATCCAAAACTACACCACTTTGGCCACTACTAGCCATATCACAACATTTTAAGTTCAAAGAAGTGTAGAAGATAGCTTTGTTACCTTGTAGATCATGGAAAGTGTGTTCTTCACTTGATTTTGTGTTAGGGAAGCCTTCATGCTCCACATTACAAGGGAATAGTTCAAGTTTTTCCTTTGGACTCACTCCTTCATCACTTGTCCCAAAATTAGGACTTTCGACCAAGGGCTTGAAGGGAATTTTCTTGGGCTTCTCCTTGGGGATTCTAGGGTCTTGAACCTGCACATGAGAAGATAAAATACTAGTCAAAATGCTAGTATTTGGGTTATTGAATATCAATGGTCCTTTGTGGACAAGATCCACGATCAAGTGTTCTTTTTCCCTTCCAATTTCACTACCCGTGGCTTCACTTTCCCTTACCCTATTTTCTTCACACTCTTCGTGTACCCCACCATCCATTTTCTCTCCATCCTAAGGCTTGACCTTATTCTCCTTGGATTCTAACTTGTGGACAGGAGGCATTGGATTTGGTTGATGATGGGTTTGGATTTGGTGGTTTGAATTTTGTAGAGGTTTTGGTGGACATAGTCTATCAACCCCCACTTCAATTCTAATTATGCCACACCTCGTGAATCCTAAATCACCTTTTATAATGTCAAACCCACCCTTCAAGTCTCTCTTTAAAGCATCATTATTATCCTCTATTTTCGAGCAAAGGCCTCAAAGTGAGCCTTCAAGGCTCCTATTATATCATTTCCCAAGGATTGGGATGAGGAATCCTTGGCTTCCATGGTGAATTCTACCTTAAAAAAATCAAAAAATAGCAAGAAACACAGCCTACAAAACAAGCAAACAAGTTAGTTCAAAAGCCTCACTTCACTCAAAATCAACCTCACCTCACACTTGGCTTCACAAGTGTTGGAGAATCGGCAATACTTGGCAAGTTACTTGAGAGGTGAGAAGCTTTGGATCGGAATTGATATTTGATTGAAATGAATCAAATAAAGTGATGCACGCACTTGAACCAACAAAATACTACGACTTAAAAAATGAGAAAAGCACACAAAAAAAATTGAAGACACGAAATAAACGAACTCTAGACTAATTATCAACCTAGTAGGTACTTACTAGTTTGCTAATTAGTGATAGAATTAGCTTAAAAGAAACTATAATCGAAGATTAGAAACTAGGAAACCTAATTTTAGAGTCGAATTTTGGTTGAGCATAAGCAATGACGTGGCACTACGTGGTTGGTTGTCACTTTTTGAATTTTTAATTTTTTTCAAAACCTAGTTTCAGCCCAAACACTATCCCTTAGAAGTGAGAGTTTCGGATTTGGGGGGTGAAAGGATGCAATTTAGGGTTCTTTTAAGTCTCAAATGAAAATGAAATGAAATGGTCCCTCCTAGTAATTGCACTTGTACTTTGTTTGTCCCCTTGTCCCCTCCTCCTCTTGAAAGAATGAAATATTCTTTGAATATGCTTTTAGACAAACAACTTTTCCACTCTCTTTTTTCCCTCTTTAGGATCAAACAACACCTTTGAATATTCTTCATCACTAAGATATGAAGATAGTGGATGAACAATATGAATATTCAAGTGTTGACCAAGTTTGACCACCTAGCAAATGAACTCCAAATCTGAATTTTTTTGAAGATCTAGGTTCCTTAGGCCAAAACAAACCCAACCCACTAAAAATCAGCCACAAAACTCATGTAAATAGAAAGGCCAATTTCGTATTTTAGCTCAAAAGCTTCAAAAATACCATGTTCATAGAGGTTCTTAGCTCAAACTCAACCAAACTTCAATCTAAAAGTAGATCTAAACTCCCTATGTGCTAGAGAGAAAGGATCTAGCACTAGAAACCTTCAAAACACAATAACAACTTGTAGATCTAACTTGAAAAATTTGGATCTACAATAAACGCACAAGCTAACACTTTTTTTTTGTATTTTCTAATTTTGACTCTTTTTTGTTGAGATTTTCTAAATAAGAACACTAAAATCAAGATTTAGGAATATTGGAACAACCCTAACCAAGGCTTTGCTACCAAATGATATCCTAAAGAAAGGCTATACACGAAATTGACACTAAGATAACAAAAATCAGCAAGCACACAAAGAGAAAGCAACACACTAGAAAGGGGATCAAGATGAAGATTGCATAAAATGTAAATATAGTAGAAAGACCTTTACTTCCACCAATGAATAGCACTAGAAGGTGTATCAAACCTTCAAACACACATCACCAATGTAAGCTCAAACCTTTCTCTTAGGTGACCCAAAGGACTCATACTTCCTCAAGCACACCTTTCTTGCCAAATTACCCAAGATAAGTGAAAACCAATTTTAAATGTATCAAGGGTCAAGTTTCAGTTTTCCCCTTTTTAAGGAGAAGAGAGAGACTACAATCTGACACTAAGATTACAATCTAAAAAGTCACTCAATTCAATATCTCAAAACTTAGGAAAATAAGAGCTAAGGTGCCTATTTATACTTATTACAACCAAATGACAAAAATGCCCTTAATGAGGGGCTTAGAAAAGGGCTCCTGTAGAGTATTATTTTGGAGTGTAAAAAGTCCATCACGCCCTTAGTAAAAGGCGCCTCTTGAGTGTAAGGAACCCCCTCCCCCCCTCCCTTTCTTCACTTAGACAAGGCTTTGTAATGATTCTAAAAGGTCTTGAAGTACTTGCAAATCTGAGACTTGATCCTTTGACAATCTAAAGCTTGAACCTTCTACAAGACCTTGTAATCCTTGGGCTCTTTATGCTTTTATCAAAGCCACCCCATCAAATTCTGTGCATAATCATGCTATGGTCGTAGCTCATGCTTTTTAACTTCATAGCTTCCCAAAAGTTGCTTGATCACCAATTGGGAGTCACCTAACACTTGTCATTCCAGTTGTTTCATGTCAACTATCATCTCAAGTTCAAGTATTAAAGCTTAATATTCAGCAACATTATTAAAGCAATGATTTGTTAGGTAAAAGAGTATTGGATGACTTCTTCTTGTGGAGTGACGAACACCACACCGACACTAGCTCCATCTCGATGTGCGGCACCATCAAAGTACATATTTCATGGGGGTCTTGCTTCAATAACCATTGCATCTTCATCAGGAAGTTCATCGCTCAGTTCCCAATTATCAAGTATCGAGTGGTTTGCTAAGAAGTCAACCAATGATTGTCCCTTTACAACCTTTTGGGGCACATACACAATCTCAAACTGTTGAAATTGAAGGTACCATCTTGCAAGACAGTCACTAAGGACTGGTTTCGACATTACAAACTTGATGGGATTTTCTCTAAACACAAGACAAATAACATGAGCTTGAAAGTAGTGTTTTATTTTTTTGGATTGAGAAGGTCAATGCCAAACACAAATTTTTGATTGGAGAATAATTTAGCTCATTTGGTGTCATCATTCTACTCAGATAGTAAAGAGAGTTCTATTTTACTTCACCATTTTCTTGAGCCAGTAGTTCTCTAACTAACCTCTCTTGTGTCGCAATATAGAGTATCAACGGTTTTCCAGGTATGGGTGCCGCGAGAACTGGTGGCTTCATTAAGTATGATGTGATACTCTCAAAGGAATTACTACAAGCTTGGTCCCATTTGAAGGAAGTGTCCTTCTTCATGAGACGACTAAATGTTGACATTTTCCAGCCAGGTTTGAGATGGACCTCCTTAAATATGCTAGCCTTCCTTGAAGGCTTTTTAACTCATGAATATTTTAAGGCTCGGGCATCTTCAAAATTATATCGACCTTGGCTTGATCAATTTCAGTTCTTTGGTGTCTTACAATGAAGCCAAGAAAATTTCTGGAAGTAACTTCAAAGGCACACTTCCATGGATTCATCCTAAGTTGATATCTTTGAAGTAACTCGAATACCATTCTTAGGTCATTCAAGTAGTCGTCTCTCTTTCTCGACTTTACCACTTGATCATCCTTGTAGCATTTAACATTTTTATGGAATAGGCCATCAAAGATATTCTGCATATCCCTTTGATAAGTGGCGCCAGTGTTCTTCAAACCAAAAGGCATCACCTTGTAGTAATAAATACCTTTGGGTGTACGAAATGTAGTGAGTTCTTTATCCTTTAACGCCATATAAATTTGATTGTAGACGGATGAACCATCCATGAAGGACATTGCCTTATAACCAGTAGTGACATCAATCATCAACTCTGGTATGGGATTGGAAAGTCATCCTTAGGACAGGCATTGTTGAGATCCTGAAAGTTGACACAAACTCAAATTTGGCCATTGTTCTTCCGTACTGGAACAATACTTGAAATCCATGTGGGATATTTGACTTCACGAATAAAGCCAACTTCAATGGGTTTGTTAACTTCATTTTCAATCAAAGGAACCAAATCTGGCCCAAAGCGTCTTTGGGCTTGCTTAACAAGATGGGCACCATTCTTGACCGACAATTGATGGACCGCTACTTTTGGATATAAGCCAGGAATTTCCTTATAGCTCTAGGAGAAAACATCCATATATTCTTTGACTATGTCCATATAAGAGATTTTATTCTCAACTTCTAGAAATGCACTCAGGTAAGTTGGTCTTGGGTCTTCATCAGTTCCAAGATTAACTTCCCTCAAGGGATCTATTGTGGCATTTACTTCTTCTTCAAGTTGCGATGGAGAATCTCCAGTATCTTCTTCCTCTTGAGGATTATCATCATTGACAGATATATGATAATACCAAAATACATCTTCTATATCTTCATCAACCTTTATTTGAGATGAGACATTTTTCTTATTCTAGATTATAACATGATATGAGAAGCTAACACTCTCTACATCTTCGTCACATTGCTTGGTATACACCACAGTATGAGCCTTTACTTTTAGAACCTCGTTGTATGAAACTACCAATTTCGTCTGTCACTTCATTATAGAAGGTGTCAAACTTTAGAAATCTTTTTATATTTTAAGTGAAAAGTGCATCATCGTGCTTTAACGACTCATTTTACACATATTAATTTTCTTCTTATTTAGAGGTCCTAAACTTTTAAACACAGAAGTTTTTGCAGTTGATCCTCCAAGTCGGTCAAATACAAAGGGTCTTTTATTAGCTACAGTGTATTCTTCTTCCATAGTGATATAATTACTGACTATGCTTCTTATGGAGATGTGAATTGGTGGTGGCTGCATATATCCTAGGCCTTCATGTACTTGCCTAGTTGTAACTTTCGATGGAAGTTTTCCCAACCTTGATGGCTCATTAGGATTGTATCTAGCCTTTACAAGTAGCTTGTATGCATTTGTGTCAAAGCCTTCTTTCATACGCTTCATAGGGAGTGTCATATCTTATGGCAGATTTTGAGCCACAGACTCTTCAAGTAGTTTTGAGGATGGATTTATTGCATCAATCTTCCTGATAGGTAAAGTTATCCCCTTCAACATATTACCTTGAGAATATGATGGGTGATTTTTCTCTTTCTTTACCTTCGGTACGTAGCGAAGAAGATGAGTTGCTTTTTTTTGTAGGAGCAACACTTTCTTTATTTGAAGTGGAGAGAGGCTACTTGGTGGAGACTTTTTTGATAGTCACAACGAACTTCTTAGATACAAGATCATCATATTTGGTCTTGGTGACATCTTCAACCCTTTTTTCATGCACAACATAATTCTGTAAGTAGAATTTTGCATCGGTAAAATATGACTCAACTTCAGTGAATGGCTTATCATCAGCTACTATCTTTCTTTCCACTCCACCTTTGAGGTACTTCAAGAATTGATAGAAAGAGGACGAGATAATTTTATTCCCGTGTACCCAAGGCCTACCCAGCAATATATTATATGAAGTTTTGGCATCGATCACATGCATCAATGCGTTTGATTAAAAATCATCCATACGAATCCCCAACTTGACAGATCCCATATCCCTTTGGCCCCCTTGGTTGAAGCCTTGGATCATTATACGACTCTCGTCCAGTTTATCAGTAGTGATGCCAAGTTCCTTCATCAAGCGGATAGGCAGGATGTTGACTCCAGATCCCTCATTTATCAAGATTCTATTGATTTTCTTTCCTAGAATTTGACCCACCATGTATAAGGGATGGTTATGTAGGGCCACACCAAGCAGAAGATCATTATTTGTGAATGTGATTTTTGTATCACATACATGTGCCTCTTCGTTAGAGTTTCAGCAAGCTTTTCGAAAGATGAAGTAACTTCTATGGGTAGATTCTCATCCTCTGCCCCTTCTTTGGCAGTATTTATAATGCCTCAATTTTTTAGAATCAAAACGCCACACGGTGCTCATGAACCCGAGAACCACAAGTTAATCCTCTACTGATATCTATACCTGAATAGTGCATAATATAGGTAATAAATATAGAAAATTGGAGAAAAATTGCCATAAGGTTCAAAACATCCAAAATAATTAATACCAAAAAACTGAATACTAATACATCTGTCCGAAAAGCCTTTACGGTCTGAACTGTGGAGCTGATGGGACATGTCCCCAACTAACTTTGTCTACTAAAAATAAACCGAGTCTAATACCATAGTAAAATAAGGATCATCCTCGAATGAAGATGACTCACTGCTACATCTACTACTGCTGACTGAGTCTGGACTACTAAGGGTGCTCTAGATCTCGTGTCTCTGAACCTATGGTGTAAAGTAAAACACCATACATAAATATATCAGTACATGGGAATGTACTGAGTATTTAAGATGAGGTAAGGCTAAATGCAAGGGCTTATGCATAAACAATTAGTTAACTAAGTAACATGAGAGCACTGAATGAGGACATATGCGTGAATGCACAAACCATAACTAAAATCATCATGACTCTGAATACTGAGACTCAGATAATACTTTACTGACATCTGAACTCACTACTAATACTTAGATACTAAATAACTGAATTTTCTAATATTGATAATTGAGTACTGGAGTTGAGATCAGTCCTATCTAGCGAGTGATCTCTGAATCTGATGATACTGAAGCTGACTAACTGAATCTACTTATATCAATAGCTGAATTCTGAGCTTGCTATTATCGACTAACTAAATCTGAGATCAAACCACTCTAACATATGATCTCTAAATCTATTACCAATTATAAGGAATGAGTACATCTAAGATCAGAACTATCTAGCAGAAGATCTCTGAATTCGATAATGAGAATAATTAGATGATTCTGAGATCAGGCCTATCTAATGAGTGATCTCTGGATGTGATAATGAGAATAATTAATTGATTTTGAGATCAGACCTATTTAACAGGTGATCTCTAGATCTGATAATAAGAATAATTAATTAAATCTGAGATCAGGCCTATCTAACGAGTGATCTCTGGATCTATTAGTACTGATACTAATTAACTTTATATGAGACCAGACCTATCTAGCGGGTGGTCTATAAATCTATGGAACTATCTAAGTTCCTCACTGAGATGGGTGACTGTATCTAACAGTCCTGATTTTTGAGTTCTACTCTGAAGAGTGCTACTGAATTGTAATTGTGGGAGTTCTTACTTAACCGACATGCCCTGAATTTGATCTAGTAGGGTCCAACCTGTAACCCCAGCTGGAAGGGTGTTAATACTGTGCCATGGGTAAAGACCTTTGCTATGGTCAAGCTTCTCTAATGGATGACCCCAAACAGGAAGTCAAACCTAAGACAGTATGATATTCAAGACTTAATCTAATGAGTGACTCCTGGTCTGTGTTGGTTATGCAGTTCTAAAGTTCAGGGACTGTTACTAAAGACTTTGCCTCTCTAACGAGGAGCCGTTATCCCTGCACTTGATCGGTGCTAGTTACTACTCCTAACTAAAGGACTCTGAACTGATTCTTAACTGAACTTAGACTAAATTGAATCTGTTACTGATCATACTGATTAACTGAGTTAAGCTGAATTCAGTTGGTTTCGTTATCTGATGGAACACTATTGAATCTCATTATCTGACTAAATGAAACTAAGTTCTGAATTGATTACTTGAATGTTACTGAGTTCTGAACTGAACACTTAAATACTACTAAAATCTAAGCTGAGTACTAAACTGTAACTGGGATGCTAATGATACTTAGATTACTGAGATTTCTTAAGTTCTATAACTGTCTGAGAGTACTGAGTTCTGTAACTCACTGAGTTCTAAGAATCATGGCTTGATTGAGATTATTGTGAAAACTAACACTGGCTCTAGACTTGCAGCTAATTTATCGGGTATAAATACCCCCAGGACTTGATAACATAAAAGTAAAACATAAACATTCTTGAATAATCATGACCGTGGACATTCATTTACCTTTATAATCATTAAAGCATCTCTTCAAGCACTTGGAACTCATAAACATATGATAGTATAGGGAGATATGCTATTGGCTCATGCTTCATTCAACAAGGTCTTGCAATAAACATTTAACATGCATTAAAGAGCATATAATTGGTGAATTTCATGCTAACATGTCACAATTCATTCATTAAGGCTTTTCAACAAACACCTGCCATGCATGAGCTTGCACACAATTGGGGATCTCTAGTCAACATGCTATAATGGCTCTAATTCCTTCACATAAGCATTTTATCAAACATATGGGGAACATGCTTGGTTATTCAATAATTTCTACACTCAATTGACATAAACACATCACTTAACATGCAACTTGAAGAGGGCTTATCATGAACATCATACAATCCATCACATACTAGAATCAACTCTTGATATTTTATAAACAAAACATGAATTTAACTCAATAATAACATGAACTTCAATTTCAATTCACATGAATCATGAAAACTCATAAATATAAGATCTTTGAATTTAGAAAAAGGATTCTTGAACTTCTTGGGTAGAAGGACCCAAGAATCAACATCTGTATACCTTAGTTTCTTGATTATTGAAAAGTTAACGGAGGAATCTTGATGATTGGGGTCTTGATTTAGGAACCCTAGCTCTTGTTCTTGAATAATTTTGAGAGAAAACTAGTATTTTTGGATAAAATAAGGTCAAATACCGTGTTAAGGAGTATATATAGGGGTAGAAAAATGACCGTTTTTGCCCTTGGAATTAAACTGAAAAATTTTGATTTTACATGCTAGCGCGATGCACCATAATTGTGCCAGCTTACTGGAAATTGGACAATTGAGAAACTGCTTGATAGCGCGACGGGGTGAAAATCGCGTTACCACCTTGGTTGTGAACTGAAAACATACCGCTACGCAGTGGAATCATGGTGTCTCACTGGATTTTGACGATTGTCATTTTGTCTGGCTCTGCGATGCACTGAAGTACCAGGTGGTACACTGTCTCACTAAAATGGCTCTAACTCTTTGTCCGAGTGTCGGATTTGGGCGAATTTGGTATCAATGAAAAGCTTATTCAATTATTCACATGACAAAAAGTTGATATTAGAGAAATTCTACACGGTTTAAAATATTTCTTACTTGAAAAGTCAGCCCTTACTCTTTTTAAGGATGAAACTCGACTTAAAGAATATTTAAGGTATTACGGTATTGAAACAAGACGCCCCAAGGTTGACTCGAGCAATCTTCGCATGAAACCAACTTAGAAAGAATTCCTCCAATGTTATTGGACACCGTGGTTTTTGAAGGTGAAGCTTTGTTACAGTCGTCCTTTTTGAAAGTTCAACCAATTTCTATTTTCTTAGTTTCTTCACCATTCTCCTTCTGGTTGGCTTCTCGGCGACTCCTAGCGCAGACTTGTCCATCTATGTTGCGCCTGATCACTAGAGTCTAACCTTCATCATCGCCTTCGTCAACTGAAGACCTATCAGGCTCTAATATTTTCTTATTATACTTTTCGATATATATTTGGATTGGATCGAGCAAGCCAAATGTGATAGAGATTTGATGAGAACTGGTCGTATCATCATTGAAGAAGATCTTCTTCTCTCTTTTCAGTTGCATGACTTTATCTTTAAAGACAAAGCACTTTTCCAGATGGTGACTTATGAGCCTATGATATTTGCAATAGTTAGGGTCATTGGTCTTCCCAGCTTCGTTGGGACGCTTCATCTCTGGGATTTCAATGAGCTTATTCCCAAGGAGTTCATAAAAAATCTCAGCAATATCAAAATCAAGGAAGATATATTCTTTTTCTTGCATCTTCTTTAAAGTTTTCTGATTTAGATGTGCTCTAGAAGTCGTCTTCACGTTTTTCTTCTTGCTCACCTTTATGGTGACCTTCACAGAAGACTTATCAATATTTATGGACTCCTTATTGTTATTTTTAGGGACAAACTTGCCCCATCTTTTGGGTTCTTACTTATCCTTTCTCCTTTGAGGGTCATGGATATGCGTTGATCTTTTTCCAGCAGAAAATATGCTCAACTCCATATCGTGAGCACGGGTAACTAGCTTTTCAAAGGATTTAGTCTTAATGCTTTGCAAAATGTAGAGAATTTTCCAGTGCATTCCTTGGACGTATGTCTCTATTGCAGTAGCTTTGCTAAGCCTATCTTTGCAGTTTAGGCTAGCATTTCTCCATCGATTGATGAAGTCAATGACTGGTTCATCCTTTCTTTGCCGAGTTTCATGAGCTCTACCATGCCAACTGTATGCCTTGTGCTATAAAAATGATTTAGGAACTCATGCTCCAATTGCTCCCAGCTATCAATGGAATTAGGCTCAAGGTTCGTATACCAATCAAAGGTGTTTTCCTTTAGGGAACGAACAAACTGTTTGACAAAATAGTTACCATAAGTTCCAGCATTATTACATGTCTTAATAAAGTGTGTGACATGTTATTTTGGGTTTCCTTTGCCCTCAAATTGTTGAAATTTAGGGGGTTGGTAGCCGACAGACATTTTGAGGCTATCAATCCTTGCCGTGTAAGGCTTGGCATAAGCAAGGGAAGACTTAGAGACAACATCAGTCTTGTCTTTGAGGGTTCCTTCAATGAATTCCCTCAATTTCCTAATCGAGATCATTTCCTCAGAAAAAACTTGCACTTCTTTAATCGGTGGTGTTTGTTTCACAGGATTTTTTATCTCATGAACCTCTGGAGATTTTCTAGGTGCATGGCTAGACTCTCCTTCTATCATACCTTCTACCTTATCCACTATCTTATCAATTCGAGCATCTTGATTCTAAACATATTTGGTCAGACCATCAATTGCCTTTGCCAGATTCGCAAGCTACTCCTCCATAGATAAGACATCAGTTACCATTGCTTGCATAATCACTTGAGATGTTGGAGAGTAGCACCGATTATCGCATAAGTTGATCTTTTAAGTGCTCAACTTATGCGGTGTAGTCGGAGATGATGAGTTGCTTGAACAACCATCGCTCTTCACGCCAAAGTATTTGGAACCAGAATGCTTAAGTAATACTAGAGTCTTCTTAAGAGATTCCGCCATATTGCTTCCTCCTTACGAAGCACTTGCATTAGACTTTTTTCTTTTTGGGGTTGAAGATCCAAAAATTAGAGTTGGTGCGGACGCCACTGAATGTGTTTGTTGTCCAAGCAGGCCTGCCTTGCTTCTTGTGACAGCTCCTAAGCTTTCGAAAGTAACACCAAGGATACTTTATACTTCAGCAGAGAACTTTGTGTCAGCAGCCTTGGAAGCAATTGATTGAGAGTTGACCTTCTTGGAAGTCATTTCAGTGTTGTTGAACTTTGCAGTTAAAAAGGTTGAGATAAGAGGTAGAGATTGCCCTACTGGACGTGCCATAGTTTGTTGGACAATAAAATTTTTGATGTCAAAAATAAATAATTGAGACAAGAAAATATACTGCAACAATCAATTTATTGATTTCAATACGTGAGTGTTACAATCTCTATAAATCCTCTGATTCGCCTTTTCAAATATAAATTCAAGGGCTTATGGCTTGATCTTGAATTTGAACTTGATTTGAATGATTTGAGGGGCTTGATCTTGACTTTTGCTTGAATTCAAGGGTTTTTGAGCTTGTTCTTGAATATTGCGGTCTTGATCTTGAATCTTGATGAACTTGATTTGAATGCTTGAGCTTTTTAGAGAAATTGTGGCGTTTGATCCACGAGCTTTCTCTTGCTACTTGTTAGAGTTCTGGAGTCCCTCTTTCTGAATTATGAGACCCCTACTTATAGTTGTGGAAAAGAAAGAGTCATGATGAAGATGTACTTTCTTTGACCAATCAAATTCAAGTGACATGACATCTTTTATGGGCTTTGATTTTATTAGGCCTGGTGCATTATTTTGACATGTGACATGGTCCTATAGGCTCCTTCACTTGACTTGGCATGCCACGTCATTTGACACGCGACGTTTATTTGGGCCTGTAGAATATGACAATATCTTGGGCTTACCAAAGTGGGTTCATCATTTGTAGCCCAAATCAATGGGCTAGCCCAATAAAAAAAATGAACTTTAATTAAATCCATATATGTTTGGACTTAAATAATTAATCCAATTATATTAATTTGCAATATTTATTTGGGACTAATATATTTTGAATTTAATATAATCCAAATTTTGTACGGATTTAAATCTTCAAAATTGCATCGCCCACAATGTAGAAATAAAATTCTGTTATTAAAAGTGAAATTACAGAAAAAATACATATAATTTCTATTATTCACTATTAATAACGTAATTTATAGTCACATAAATATTAACTCCTCCATTTCAAATTTATTTTAATTTGAGCTTACACAAGTTTGACAAAGTAAATACAATATTTTGAATTTTGTAATCTTAAATTTAAAATATATAAAAAAAAATTTTAATTTACAAATATTAACTCCTCCGTTTCAAATTTATTTTAATTTGAGCTTACACAAGTTTAACAAAGTAAATGCATTATTTTTGAATTTTATAATCTTAAATTTAAAATAGATAAAAAAAATTTAATTTATAATCTTTAAATATACTATGTAAAGTCAAAATTTAAAAATTGCTAAAAGAGAAGAAAAAAGGCACTTTTAAAAATGGACAATAAGATAAATAATTTAAACGGACAACATCATAAATTTAAAATTTAAACTACATATATTTTTTTTATATAAGAATTGTTACTCAATCAAACACAATCATATTTAAAAAAATTATCATATTAAAAATCAAACGCAATCATTTTTAAATGAATAAAAATTTGTGCCACTATTAGAGGTCGTTTGACAGAGTGTACTGAAAAATTAATGTATGTATTAGTTTAATGAGTATTACTAATACCTTGTTTGATATATTTTTTTGCCATATGTATAATTAATACTTGCATTAGTTATACACTCTACTGTATATTGAGGTGTGTATTATAATACCTTAAAATCTATGATATTAGCAATGCAATGGATCCAATGCATGCATTAACATGCCGCTATTATCCATCAAAAAATATTTTCATATTCTTTCTAATATGTATATGGTGCGTAATGTGTAACAAAAAAATTTCTTTAGAAATTATGTAATTTATGTTATTTTTAATACATCAAATCAAATATTACATAAGAAAAATACAAATATAATTAATGTAAATATAATTAACACAAATATTATTAATACAAATATTACTAATATATTATATTTTCTATTATTTTTATACACGCTAAGCCACCCCTTGTAAAAAGGGAAGATTGGGTTGGTTTGGTGATAAAACAATTTTGAAGGCGCAAGTAGTGGGTGAAAACGGGTATCCCCCACTAACTCCGGAGATGGAAATCAAAACCCACACCCGACAGTGGCATTAACGTAAGAAGACTATATTCCAAGCCTTAACAATAAAATCAGCTGTAATATAAACCCGACAGTAGTCCTCCATACCTCCTTCTATCCTCTTTTGTCAGTCGCACCACACAGCGACTGTCTCCTACTCACATTTTTCTCGCTCTCTTTTGTTTTACCCCATGGGTTTTGTACTTTGTTTCTCTCTTATTACTTTTCTCTTTGTTGTTGTCGCCCTTCAGCCATGTTTGACCAAGAAAACTTACATTGTTCATATGAAACATCATCAGAGACCTTCTTCCTATTCTACCCATCATGATTGGTATGATGCTCAGCTCAAATCTTTGTCGTCTTCTACATCTGATGAATCATCCCTTCTTTACTCTTATGATACTGCTTATCCTGGATTTTCTGCCTCTCTTGACCCTCATGAGGCTGAATTGCTTCGTCAGTCTGATGATGTTGTTGGGGTGTATGAGGATAGTCTGTATATACTTCATACCACTCGGACCCCTGAGTTTCTTGGGTTAGATAATGAGATGGGGCTTTGGGCTGGTCACACTCCACAAGAGCTCAACAACGCTGCCCAGGATGTTGTTGTTGGAGTTCTTGATACAGGTGTTTGGCCTGAATCTAAGAGTTTTAGTGATGTTGGTATGCCCGATGTGCCTTCTAGATGGCGAGGGGAATGTGAATCTGGACCTGATTTCTATCCCAAGGTACATTGCAACAAAAAATTGATAGGTGCTCGGCTTTTCGCTAAAGGATACCGTATGTCGGCTTCTGGTTCATTTACGAACCAACCCAGACAGCCTGAATCGCCTCGGGATCAGGATGGTCATGGCACCCATACAGCTAGTACCGCCGCAGGTGCCCCTGTGGCTAACGCCAGCCTCCTTGGGTACGCCAGTGGTATCGCTCGTGGTATGGCTCCTCGCGCGCGTGTAGCTACCTATAAGGTATGTGGGCCTACTGGCTGTTTTGGGTCTGATATTCTAGCTGGTATGGATCGTGCTATTTTGGATGGGGTTGACGTGCTATCTTTATCGTTGGGTGGTGGATCGGGTCCTTATTATCGTGATACCATTGCCATTGGTGCTTTCTCTGCTATGGAGAGAGGAATTGTTGTGTCTTGTTCTGCAGGAAACAGCGGTCCAGCCAAAGCTTCACTTGCAAATACCGCTCCATGGATCATGACTGTTGGTGCTGGAACCATAGACCGTGACTTCCCTGCTTTTGCTGTTTTGGGTAATGGAAAAAAGATTACTGGGGTGTCTTTATACAGTGGAAATGGCATGGGTAAAAAGCTAGTTAGCTTAGTTTACAACACAGATAGTAGTGGCAGTCTTTGCTTGCCAGGTTCACTTGACCCCAAAAATGTGCGTGGCAAAATAGTGGTATGCGACAGAGGGTCTAATGCAAGAGTAGAAAAAGGTCTAGTGGTGAAAGAATCTGGTGGGGTTGGGATGATATTGGCCAACACTGTCGAGAGTGGTGAGGAGCTGGTGGCCGATAGTCACTTGTTGCCCGCGTTGGCTGTAGGAAGGAAAGTTGGAGATTCCATAAGGCAGTATGTTAAGAATGAGAAGAATCCGATGGCCGTGCTCAGCTTTGGTGGGACGGTGGTAAACGTGAAGCCATCGCCGGTCGTGGCAGCGTTTAGCTCAAGAGGACCCAATACAGTGACACCACAGATTTTGAAGCCTGATGTAATTGGGCCTGGAGTGAACATATTGGCAGCTTGGTCTGAGGCTATTGGGCCCACTGGGCTTGAGAAAGATATCAGGAGGACCAAGTTCAACATCATGTCTGGTAAGAGTTACTATAACCAACGGATAGTTTCTTTCACAATCTTTTTTATGCTCAGACTAATTAATTATACTAGTGTAACCGACGGTAAATTATTTAAAATTAAATAATTTTATTTATTATAAAAATTTTTAATAAAGTGTAAAAATTTAAATTATTTATTAAAAATCTTTTACATTTTAATATAATAATATAAATATATACACATATGTTTTACAAGTTTCAAAGTGGTTGATGGATTGTTTGCGTACTCTTTCTCTTGTGGCACATATATTTTTTACCAGTTCCAAGTGGTTGATGGATCGTTTACGTACCTCTTCCTCTTGTTGCTACAGATTAAGAAAGACACATCAATTTGAAACAGTTAATTAGCTAGAAATGATTTGATGTACTTTTTCAAGTATCTCTTGAAAATCTGACACACAACTCACTCATCTTAATTTTGTAGTATTTGTTTACATTATTGATCTTATTTACATTGAACTCTTGCAGGTACATCAATGTCCTGCCCTCATATCAGTGGACTGGCTGCATTGTTGAAAGCAGCTCATCCTGACTGGAGTCCAAGTGCCATCAAGTCTGCACTTATGACAACTGCCTATAATCGTGACACCACTAACTCCCCTCTTCGTGATGCAGAAGGCGGTCAACTCTCCACTCCATGGGCTCATGGATCAGGTCATGTTGATCCCCACAAGGCACTCTCCCCAGGTCTTGTCTACGATATTACCCCAGAGGACTACATCAAGTTCTTATGCTCCTTGGACTATGAGATGGGTCACATACAAGCCATTGTCAAGCGCCCGAATGTCACTTGTGCTAAGAAATATGCAGATCCTGGGCAGATTAACTACCCTTCATTCTCAGTTTTCTTTGCGAAATCAAGGGTTGTTCGTTACACCCGAACGGTGACCAATGTGGGAGCTGCAGGCTCCATCTATGAGGTAGTCATAGATGCTCCCCTGACTGTTTCTGTGACCGTGAAGCCATCAAAACTTGTATTCAAAAGGGTAGGAGAGAGGCTGCGCTACACCGTCACATTTGTGTCCAAGAAGGGTGTTAGCACGATGACCAAGAGTACATTTGGTTCTATTTCTTGGAATAATGCTCAAAACCAAGTTAGGAGTCCAGTCTCATATTCCTGGTCACAGTTTAACTGAAAAGTTGTCCCTTTAATCTAATGTGTATGGTTTTCCCCTTTTGAATTACCAAAAAGTTGTGGTAATCAGATGTGCAAATGGAAGTCTTGTAGCAATCTTGTGATAGGGTTCCTCCAAAGTTTTAGTTTTTCTTTTCAAGTAAAATCATGCAATGCAAAATTATAACCCTGCTTTTATGATGATGTGAGCATGGAAGTCTTGTAGCAATCTTGTGATAGGGTTCCTCCAAAGTTTTAGTTTTCCTTTTCAAATAAAATCATGCAATGCAAAATTATAACCCTGCTTTTATGATGTGAGCATTCACCGATAATGTTACTATTACATCTATATATTACATCTCAAGATAGTTCTTGAAAGAATCTATATCTGTGATGTAAAGTACGAGTGGTTTTCTAATTTAACAGATAAAATTCCTGAAAGAACTCTACATCTTTGATGTGAAGTATGGTTTCTAATTTAATAGACACTTTTGCATTGTAAGAGTGGTTTTCTAATCTAACAGATAAAATTCCTGAAAGAACCCTACATCTGTGATGTGAAGTATGGTTTTCTAATTTAATAGGTACTTTTGCATTTGGTAAATGAAGCCGACGTTTTTCTCAACTTCACTACACCCCACATTATCTCATCTCATATAAACTGTTGCCTTCAGGAATTTAATTCAAAAGTGACCCTGAGCTGCTTGATAAGATGTGAGTTTCATGTGCTCATTCACGCTCATTAAAGTAGCTCAACATTACCTGTTATAGTCTTTTGTTGCAAGTGCAAGGCGTTGGACTCGGATCCCACATGACATCAAATTCCAGTGTGTTTTTTACTCTTGCTAAATTTGGTTCTGCCAATCACGTAGCATTATTTCTGCCATCTGCTATCTTACAGCACGAGTGGTAACATTGGCTAGGCCTTCATGGACATCAACGTTGCGACTTGCCGAGTCATGTGAATAGGTATGACTGTTTGGTAAGAAGAAAAGGAATTTAGATCCTTCATTTGAAGGTGCTAACTCAAATATGAACCTTCATACCCTTGGTTTATGGGTCTTGGACCATAGCAGTATGGATTCACAGAGCTACCGTTGGTTATGGGCCTAGGGACCATAACTATATGGGCAATTTTCATAAAGTGTAAACCACAGAAATCCCGTTTAGTAGGAAAGTTTTACAGATAATTCCTTCAGGTTTTCTCTCTCTCTATTTTGCAAAATATACTCATACATTCGTGGGTTTGTTATACACTGGGGATGTATGATAAAACTGTTTTGCCTACAATTAAAGAAAGAGCAATCAGAAAATATCTTTCAAATCCTTAAATTACGCCATTAAATACCCATAATTAATTAGTGCATGAGTTAATATAGTAACTGAAATTTAAATTTCAAAAAACTCTTAAACAGTACTGTTAATTTTCATCATTGTTGATATACGTTTTTGAGAAAAAAAAAGTTGTCTTCTTTCTTGTTTTCTGGAAATAAAAAAGATGAACATCCCTATATTGTTGCGCCATTTCGGTGTATGGGAATCGAAAATCAGCTATAAATCATACAAAAGTGATGTCATTATTGTTTCTGAAAATATTAACTTTCTAAAATTGATTGCGACGATCACGATGGAATTGAATATTGATGATGTTTGAAAAGAATTGAACTTAAATACATCGTTGATGGTAATTCTTCTCCAATTATCATAAGGAATGATAATGGAGTGAAGGTTTACATTGAGTTGAAGAAATAATTTATGGAGCTTGTTAATTTTTCGCTGTGTATATCAACTTTTGACAAATCGAATAAGGATATCGAGTTTGATAGTGAAATTGGGGCAGTACTGTTTATTGAAGATAGTGAATCTGATTCTGTTGCTTTAACGATTGTTGAAACGCAGAATCAGTATTCATTATACGTTCCAGAATTTGAAGTTAAAAATTTCATTACTGATTGCAAGAACACTGAAATAAAGGTTAACCAGCTTTATAAGGATAAGCAAACTTTGGTATCGATAATGGCCAAATATGCAATATCGAATGGTTTCAACGTCTTTTCTAAACGATCTAACAAATAAAGGTATGAACAAAACAATTATCTTTATTTGTTGACGCTTTAATGGATGTTTTGTTTTATAATAGTGTTTTGAAGGAGTTGCTGTGTTGACGAAAGTTGTGTTTTTTAATAGCTGTTGCATTAACAATGTATAATATCTCATTATACATTCAAACGAATGTATAATAAACTATAACTGGTAAATTTTATTATTTTTAATAGAATTATTAATTTTGCGAGTATGTTAATACATTGACAACATGTTTAAATTTTATGCAGCTATGTACTTCACTGTCGTAACAAAGACTGCAAGTGGGTCCTCAAGGCGTCCTCTATGAATCATCTGAAATCTTTGTGATAAAGAGATTTGATTCGGAACATATATACAGTCTGAGTGATAGAGCACTGAACAATTTGATTGCGACAACAGTTTTTGTCAGCGAATTTACAATACCAAAATTAATTAATTACAAGAGAATACACACACCCGCGGATATAATTAAAGAGATGAAGGTTATTTGCGGTGTTGATATTAACTACATGATGGCTTGGCGAGCAAAAAGAGAAAGCAATTGCGATGCTTAGAGGTGGACCAACTGATGGATATCAAAAAATGCGCCGTTATATTTATATGTTGAACCAGGTTTATCCTGGATCATACATTCGGATGCAATAGGCATTAGCTAACGAGTTTAAATACTTGTTTATTGCCTTACATCCTATGATAAGAAATTTCGAATTTTGCTGACCTGCTATAGTTGTAAATGGTGCTCATTTAAGCGGTCCATACAAAGGAACATTTGTATCGACAAGCACTCTTGATGGTGCAGGTATTATACAATACTTTTAAACTTTTTTCTGTATTCATTGTACATTTTGTATTTATTAGAACTGATTATACATTGCTCTTGTATGTATAATAAAATATGGACTTGCAAAATCAGTACATATATTATTGGCCTACACATATTATTTTGATTTTTTATTTATTTAGAATGTACCAGTTTTTGATTAAACAACATAAGAAATGGCACATTCATGAAATTTTTTTTTTGAAAATTTAAGTAACCTTTTCATTGTGTGTTATGTGTATGAGTATGGATTATACGTTAGGGTGTATGTATAATATTATAAATACTCATATTTTCATACCAATAATACATTTAATGGTTTATTCATTTACTAATCATTAAATGCATAATTCCTTAACAGTATGTTTATAATGTACGATGTAGTGTTATACTTTATAAATATGTATGCTGTTAAATGTTTTCATTTTTTTCAACTAAGTCATGAACGTGTGACAACATGTATGATGTTATGTAATACATAATTATAAAATCATTAGAGACCTGTTCAAGGTAGTACATATATTATTGACCTACACATATTAATTTGGTTTGTTTTTTATTTTTATTTAGGATGTATTTTTCATTAGCTTACAGTGTTGTAGATTCGGAGAGCAATAATTCCTGAACTTGATTTTTTCATCAATTTAGAAAGCATTTAGGGAATGGGACAATATGTGTGTTGTATCGGATCAAAACGAGAGTATCATACAAGATGTGAGCATTGTTTATCCTAATGTCCCCCATCTAGCTTGTATTTGGCATTTATGAAAAAATGTTTGTAAATATTTTAGAAAAAATAAAAATAGACTTATTGACCTTTATTATTCCATGGCTAAAGCTTGTAGAATAGAAGATTTTACTTACATTATGTCAAAGGTTGGTAAGGTTGATCCTAGAGTTAAGGAATATCTGGAAGAAGCTGATTATAAAAAATGATCTCGATGTCATTCCCTGTTAAAAAAGATAGAATGATGACCTCTAATATAACCGAATGTATTAACGGTTACTTGGTAGAGGGTAGAGAACTTTCTATTTTAGGTTTCCTTGAAAAAGTTAGAATTTTATTTGCCGCATGCAATTGTAAAAATAGTGAAATTGCATCTTATACAAACACAACACTCGGGAGAAGATTTCAAGAAATTCTGACTAATAATGGGGCTAAAGCTTTGCGGATGATGGTATGTATTAGAATAATATGTAATTAAATGTCTTTTTTATTTGTTATAAATTTTTATGTTATTATCTGTATTAAATAATTCATTTCTAACAGGTTAAGGCAGCTGGTAGTTATCTGTACTGTGTATATGAATCAGGAAAGAGGTACATTATTGATATTGATCGTGGCACGTTCAACTGTGATCAGTTTCAAATTGATGAAATACCATGTGCACACGCAATTACTATTTTAAAAAGTAAAAATGTTGATGTAAAAGAGTATGGTCGTTACTGCTTAGAATTGTACAGACCAAACGCCATTGTCAAGACGTATGAACTCCCGATAGTTTCTATGCCAGACATGAAGGATTGAAATGTTCCACAATTTGTTGATGATGAAGAAGTTCTGCCACCCAAATACAAAAGACCTTCGGGTAGGCCAAAGAAAGAAATGCATTTGAAACCTAGTGAATCACTTACTGAAAGTTCAAACCATTACGATAAATGAGGGAGTGCAGGACACAATCGTAGGACGTGCGACTACTTTTCAAAGGAACCGTAAGAAGATAATTTGTTGTTACCAATGCTTATGCTTAGTTTGGTTTTAATTGAATAATCAGTTTAATTGTGTTTTGTTGATACACTTATATTGTTAATTATTATATGATGTTTAGTTATTAATCGATGTATCACATTTTCATAACCATTTAATACAGTTTTCAAATATCATATTTGTCACGGCCCAAAATCCCATCGGGCCGGACTGGCACCCGAAGCCGAGAAGGCCCGGGAGAACCCGTTCAAATACCTGTACTTTCACTTACATGTCACCAAAAATTTGGGCAGCACTTCGCTGCATATAAAAGGGTCTAATTACCTGTATCATCACAACACGCACAAATATATATACATATATATAATACTTGGCCGTCGAGGCCACCCCATATACGAATATAACATCACTATATAAACTTCCATGACTTTACCCTTCTTTATGTCTACAAAGCCTCTAGGATATACATGACATAACTAGGGTCGGGACGAACCCCCGCCCACACATGACTCCTGTACAATAACAAAATATAAGAAACCGACTCGGAAAGCTCCGAAGCAAACTGGAGCTCACCAACAACAGCTGTATGACCTGGCTCCTATCTATGCTGTGAATGAGCTGAAGTACCTGATCCTGCAGCATGAAGTGCAGGTCCCCCGTGATGGACGTCAGTACGAAATATGTACTGAGTATGTAAAGCTGTAAATAATCATATGTGATATGGGGGATCAAGAAAATCATACACATGTGAATAAATCATAATAGAAGTGAACCACACTTCATAAACACTTTTAGGATCATGTACATTATTATTAATCTGAATTGGGTTCTTGAATACAAACACATTTGTGGAACGGTATACATTCGTTCATTTCATTCTTTACAATTATTATTCGCCATTACCTCCTCCTCCCGAACCTCCAACCACCTAACAATAATCAATACTGTACCGTACTGTGACCATTAGGCTGCCCCCAGTACATATCAATTGGGATCGACCCATGCTAGGCTTATGCCCCTGGGATACCACCCACACGTATATCAAGTAACACATAAGAGATTTTTCCAATAACTTAGTTCAAAAGCTTTTGAGATTATTACATTAGTGTTCATGCCAATATAGTACCTTTGGAACAACCATACATCAATAGGAATCAAGTAATAGACCTTCTATACAATAACAATGTAATAAGGACTCATTGGTACATCAACAATGTGTTTCAGAATCATCAATATCACAACAATGAAATAGGACCCTTTTGGTATATCAATGAAACATTTGACACTTTATAGAATGGAAACAACTTCGTTGGTAATGTAGAACAATACATGTTTTTGGACAACCCCGGAATCTTACTTGATGGAACATTGGTGTTTTCATGCCAAAGAATATCGTTAGAGTATGCTTTACATACCTCGTTGTAGATTCGGATACCAATTCAACACAACTTCCCGCCTTTACAAATCACTTATCTACAATGAAATATTTGGCATCTAGTATTAGCAACCCAACACCACAATTCTCTTCCATAATTCCATACAACCAATATTTGCAAAGCATTCCAAAAACCAACTTGAACAATAGGTTTATGTGTATATATATATATATAATCATCATTTCAATACCATATCATCAATACCACATCATCCCTTCACAATTCAACATAATCCAACCATGCACAAGAATGATCCAACATCATTTCCAATCATCTTTCAACAACAATCAAATAACATACTTCTTATGCTCACATGCATATATATATATATATATATATACATATCCATATAAATAACACCAACATAATTTACATCCTTACCATAGAATGACCCTTTGGGTTTTGAAGTCCTGTTGGCACAAATAAGGGGTGCTTCTCGAAGACCTTGAGACGATGAACACAACTACGGAATCAATTTGGACTTTCCACGGTTGAATCACAAGATAATTAGAGTTGAAAATTAGGCTAGGGTTTGTTCTTTCCTATAATTGATGATGAATATGAGTTTTTGAACTCATATACATGTATATATACACATATTCCCGTCCATAATACCATAGAAAATGACCAAAGTGCCCTTAAAATTTAAATAATGTCAAATATGTCCTCCGGTGGACTGTTTTAATAAGCTGAAGTAGATAGACCATAACTCTTTGATCCGATATCGGATTTGGGTGAAATTGGTATCATTGTAAAGATAATTCAAAGTTCTTTCATTTCATATAAATTAGGCCACCCAGTTCGACCTGTACAAGGAGTTATGATCGTTTGAAGTTGACCCTAAAAATCTGTTTTGAGAGGCTGAAGTAAAACGCGTATAACTCCTTACGCAGATGTTGAATTTGGATGAAACCAATTGAATTGGAAAGAAGACTCAAAGATATTTCTTTTGATATATGGTATCTCTCCCAGTTCATTATATTGAGGGAGTTATGATCGTTCAAAGTTGACCCAAAAACTGGAAATTTTCCTGCAATTTTACTGTTCACATCCCGGCCACCGTTTTATAGTTTCGAACGTGCTCGCTTATATCCGAAACTTATCCGTTTTTGAAAATCTTTATATAGTCGAAAAGATTATTCAATAACCTTCGTATGGAAACATCGACGGGCAAATTCCGGTATAAATAAGGTCGATTCCTATACACATATAATCAAACTATACACTTGAAACCATCTCAAAATAATCAATACTCATATATACCTAACTTAGGATCAATACATATACTCCAACACATATAACAATGGCTAATGCACGTAATTAAGTACGGGGTGTTACATCCTTCTCCCCTTAAGGACATTCGTCCTCGAATGTGAATGTAGTTATTTAGCCGAAACAAGTTTGAATTCATAATTGATATTCACGTCATCATATAGATGTTATGCATATGTAAAAACTTACTTGTTAGTGTCCTAGTTCCACTCTTTGCACTTCTTTTTCATCTTTGAACAAATAAGGGTATTTCAATTTCATTGCTTCCTCCGCTTCCCATGTAATCTCTTCCCTTTGTTGATTTCTCCAAAGTACTTTCACCGATGCTACTTCTTTATTTCTCATCTTCTTAACTTGACGATCTAATATAGCAACAGGCATCTCCTCGTAGTTAAGATCTTCTGTTACTTGCACATCTTCAGTAGAAGTAATAAGGGACGGATCTCCGATGCACTTTCGAAGCATCGATACATGAAATACTGGATGCACTGATGAGAGTTCCTGGGGTAGCTCTAATTCATAAGCAACTTGCCCACATCTTCGAATAATCCTATACGGGCCTATATATCGTGGACTCAACTTTCCTTTCTTGCCAAATCTCATCACCCCTTTCATTGGCGATACCTTCAAAAATACCCAATCGCCTAACGAAAACTCTAGCCCTCTTCTTCTACTATCCGCATATGACTTGTGTCGACTTTGGGCTGTTTTCAACCGTTGCTGAATCACCTTGACTTTTTCTATGGCTTGATACACAAGATCCGGTCCGAACATAAGAGTTTCACCCACTTCAAACCATCCTATTGGTGATCTACACTTCCTCCCATATAAAGCTTCATATGGTGCCATTTTGATACTTGAATGATAGCTATTATTGTAGGCAAACTCAATAAGAGGTAAATGATCATCCCAGCTGCCTTTAAAATCTATAACACATGCTCGTAGCATATCTTCAAGTGTTTGAATAGTGCGCTCTGCTTGTCCATCCGTCTGAGGGTGAAAAGCTGTACTCAGATTCACTTGTGTTCCCAAACTCCGTTGGAAAGACTTCCAAAAGTTTACAGTAAATTGAGTTCCCCGATCTGATATAATAGAAGTTGGCACTCCATGTAATCGGACTATTTCTTTAACATACAGCTTCGAATATTCTTCAACTGTGTAAGTGGTCTTAACGGGTAAGAAATGTGCGGATTTAGTAAGCCTATCCACAATCACCCATATAGAATCAAATTTTCAAGCTGTACGAGGCAAACCTGTAACAAAATCCATGTTGATCATGTCCCACTTCCAAGTTGGAAGATCTATGCATTGCATATAGCCTCCGGGCTTTTGATGTTCCACTTTAACTCGTTGGCAATTTGGACATCCAGCTACAAATTCTGCGATGTTCCTTTTCATGTCATTCCACCAATACATATCTTTCAAATCTTGATACATTTTGGTTGATCCTGGATGAATGGAATACCTTGAAAAATGTGCCTCTGTCATAATCTTCTTTCTTAGCCCGTCTACATTCGGCACACACAATCGGTTTTGGCACTGAAGTACTCCTTCTCGCGTAAGCTCAAATGCCTTGGTTGCACCACTCTGAACATTCTCCTTAAGCTGTAATAAAATAGGATCTGCGTATTGCCTCTCTTTCACTTCAGCTACTAATGAAGATTCCGCAGCATTATGTACGATAAGCTCTTTGTCCGGAGTTTCAAGAAGGCGAACTCCCAAACTAGCTAACTGGTAAAGATCTTTAATCATCCCTTGCCTTTCTATAGGCATCATCATAGCCTTACGACTTAACGCATCAGCTACTATATTCGCTTTCCCTGGATGATACAAAATATCGACATCATAATCTTTTAATAGTTCCATCCACCTTCGCTGCCTCAGATTTAGATCCTTCTGACTGAAAATATATTGTAAGCTCTTGTGATCAGTATATATATCAACATGAACCCCATATAAATAGTGGCACCATATTTTTAAAGCAAAGATAACCGCTGCCAGCTCAAGATCGTGTGTAGGATAATTTTTCTCATGTGGCCGCAATTGTCTAGAAGCATATGCTATTACTTTACCATGCTGCATCAATACACATCCTAAACCAATTCTAGAAGCATCACAATACACTGTATACCCTTCTGTACCTTCTGGAAGTACCAACACAGGTGTAAAAGTCAACTTATTTTTCAATTCTTGGAAACTCTCCTCACACGTATCATTCCATTGGAACTTGGATGCTTTATGCGTTAGCTTGGTTAAGGGTGCTGAAATGGAAGAAAAGTCTTTAACAAACCTCCTATAATAATCGGCCAACCCGAGAAAACTACGAATCTCCGTCGGCGTTGTGGGCCTTGGCCAGTTCTTCACAGCTTCTATCTTTTGAGCATCAACCTTTATCCCTTCACTAGATACAATATGACCCAAAAATGCCATCGACTTTAACCAAAACTCACATTTAGAGAACTTTGCATAAAGCTTACAATCACGAAGAGTCTGTAATGTCTATCATAAGTGATTGGCATGGTCCTCTTCTGATCTAGAATAAACTAGAATATCATCTATAAAAATTATCACAAATACATCCAGGAATGGCTTAAACACCCTATTCATCAAATCCATAAAAGCTGCAGGTGCATTTGTTAGCCCAAATGACATAACTAGAAACTCACAATGACCATACCTTGTTCGGAAAGCTGTTTTGGGTATATCTTTTTCTTTGACCCTCACTTGGTGGTAACCTGACCTCAAATCAATCTTAGAAAAGCACTTGGCGCCCTGTAACTGATCAAATAAATCATCAATTCTTGGGAGAGGATATTTATTCTTAATAGTCACCTTATTCAATTGCCGATAATCAATACACACCCTCAGCGAGCCATCCTTTTTGCGCACAAATAACACTGGTGCTCCCCAGGGGGACATACTAGGCCTTATGAATCCCTTCTCAAGAAAATCTTTCAATTGCTCTTTCAATTCTCGCAATTCTGCTGGGGCCATTCTATATGGAGGAATGGAGATTGGTTGGGTGCCTGGAATTACATCAATACCAAACTCTACTTCTCGTTCCGGAGGCAAACCTAGAAGATCTTCAGGAAATACATCAGGAAATTCATTTACCACCGGAACAACGTGAAGAGTTGGTGGCTCCGCTTCTGTATCCCTTACTCTAACTAAATGATATAGGTAAACCTTGGAAATCATTTTTCTTGCTTTGAAATAAGAAATAAATCTACCTTTTGGTGCGCCAATCTTACCTTGCCATTCAATAACTGCTTCATTCGAAAAATGTAAATACATCTTTTTTGTACAACAGTTAATTTTGGCATAACAAGACGCCAACCAATCCATACCCATTATAACATCAAAATCTACTATTTCTAGTTCCACGAGATTGGCCATCGTGTCTCGACCACACACAGATACTACACAATCTTTATAAACCCTTCTAGCAATAATAGATTCCCCAACCGGGGTAGACACTTCCAACGACTTATCTAACAATTCGGGGGTTCTTTTGAACTTTCCAGCAACCAAAGGAGTAACATATGATAATGTAGAACCGGGATCAATTAGAGCATATACATCAAATGAAAATATGGACAACGTACCCGTAACCACATCTGGGGAAGCCTCTAGATTCTGTCGATCCGCTAAAGCATAAGTGCGATTCTGAGTCCCGCTGGAACTGGCGACTCTTGTTTCGTTTCTAGCGTGACCCACGAGTCGTGCGCCTCTACCAGAATAAGATACCGGTGACGATGATGCAACAGCTGATCCCGAAGGTCGTGCTACACCACCTGCGCCCCTTCGTGGGCATTCTCTCATCATATGCCCCGTCATACCGCACCAATAACAAACATTTGTTCCCATTCGACATGCGCCCATATGATTCCTTCCATATTTATTGCATGGCTCTCGAGGATGTCTCAGTTGGATCATATTCCCTTGCCCATGATAACCCACTGATCGCGAACTATGACCCTCATTTCTTTGCTCAATTTGACTGCCTCTGAACCCCTGATGCTGTGGTGGAGCACTAGCTGCAGAATAAGAAAATAATGGCCTAGGTGGTCTAGCAGAAAATTGAGGTCTAAAACCTCCCTGTGGAGCCATAAACTGCCCTGTAGATCTGGACCTCTTAGAAGATCCGCTTTCAAATTCCTGCGTTCTTCTTCTCTGCCTCTGATCTTCTATTTTCTGTGCAAATGCTTGGATCCTAGCTATATCCATATCTTTATTCAGTGCAGCAATAGTATAATCCCTAACCAAATACGGATCTAATCCGTTCACATACCGATGAACTCTGTCATCCATAGTATCTATAACATTAGGAGCATATCTGGACAAGGAATTAAATCGAAGACTATACTCCCTCACACTTGTATTACCCTGCCGAAGATTTAAGAACTGATCCGCACGGGCCTGACGAGTCTCATATGGAAGATAATGATCAATAAATGCCTCTTTGAACTCTTTCCAAGTAGCTGGGGGTGCATCAATGCCCCTCGACCGTTTCCAGTCTTCATACCAATATATAGCCTCACCTTTGAATCTATACGCGGCTAACTCCACTGTCTCTCTGCCCGATACATGCATCACCTCTAGGGCCCTTTGGATTTGATCAATAAGGTCCTGCAGATCTTCGTTAAGATCGGATCCGGTAAAAGTAGGCGGATCCATCTTAAGAAAATCTTGCGTCCGAAAACTAGCCGCCCTATCAGTACTGCTAGAACCCGCGACAGGAATGGCTTGCCCTTGGACTTGCCCAGCAACTATACGAGTCAAAAGTTGCACTGCATTTCTAAGATCTTGATCAACAACATTAATATGTGGCTCTGGGGATATAGTTCTCCTCCCCCTTATTTCTTCTGGACTGGGGGAAGTTTCTGATGCATGCTCAGCTGGAGCCTCACTTTGATTAGCTGGTATAGTGGGTGACTTACTAGTCCCCTCTCCGACAGCCACATCTACTTGCTTACCGGTATTCTTGCTTCTGGTAACCGGCATCATTACTATAATAAGAGAAACAAACTGATTCAGTGGTCAACTATGACTTCATATACAATATAAGCTCTATCGCACGATCTAAGACATAAAGAAAAGAAACAATTCCTAAATGTCCATAGCCTCCTGTTTATAGATGTGGTGCACAACACACTGATAAACAAGACTCTACGTAGACATGGCTTTGTAGACTCACTAGGACGAACCGCTCTGATACCACATTTGTCACGGCCCAAAATCCCATCGGGCCGGACTGGCACCCGAAGCCGAGAAGGCCCGGGAGAACCCGTTCAAATACCTGTACTTTCACTTACATGTCACCAAAAATTTGGGCAGCACTTCGCTGCATATAAAAGGGTCTAATTACCTGTATCAGCACAACAAGCACAAATATATATACATATATATAATACTTGGCCGTCGGGGCCACCCCATATACAAATATAACATCACTATATAAACTTCCATGACTTTACCCTTCTTTATGTCTACAAAGCCTCTAGGATATACATGACATAACTAGGGTCGGGACGAACCCCCGCCCACACATGACTCCTGTACAATAACAAAATATAAGAAACTGACTCGGAAAGCTCCGAAGCAAACTGGAGCTCACCAACAATAGCTGTATGACCTGGCTCCTATCTATGCTGTGAATGAGCTGAAGTACCTGATCCTGCAGCATGAAATGCAGGTCCCCCGTGAGGGACGTCAGTACGAAATATGTACTGAGTATGTAAAGCTGTAAATAATCATATGTGATATGGGGGATCAAGAAAATCATACACATGTGAATAAATCATAATAGAAGTGAACCACACTTCATAAACACTTTTAGGATCATGTACATTATTATTAATCTGAATTGGGTTCTTGAATACAAACACATTTGTAGAACGGTATACATTCGTTCATTTCATTCTTTACAATTATTATTCGCCATTACCTCCTCCTCCCGAACCTCCAACCACCTAACAATAATCAATACTGTACCGTACTGTGACCATTAGGCTGCCCCCAGTACATATCAATTGGGATCGACCCATGCTAGGCTTATGCCCCTGGGATACCACCCACACGTATATCAAGTAACACATAAGAGATTTTTCCAATAATGTAACAGCCCAGGCCACCGGCGCATGCGAAATTGTCCGCTTTGGAGCTTCGGCCCCTCACGGTTTTAAAACGCGTCGCATACGTGGAAGGTATCCATGCACCTATAAGGCACACTTCGTTCCCCTTCACTACCGATGTGGGATTTGCCAAAAGATACAGAGGAGGAACATTAATAGGTATGTGTTTGAATACTAGTTATGTTATTAACAGTTGTGTGACCAGAAATTCAAACCTGCCTAGACTATACAGTTATGTTAACATTCGGGACGAATGTTCCTAAGGCGGGGAGGATGTAACACCCCACATTTTACATGTACTAGTAATGTTCACATAAAATGACATACGACTTGATTTAATTACTACCAAAATTTTTTTTCAAGTGTTCAAGTGTTAGATTGGGGCACTATATGGAAGTCTATTTAGAGATTGTGGCCTTAAACGGAGAAAATCATTGACGTGCTTATGGAACTTAGGAAGCTAGCAGGTGAGTCACCTGTGTGGTTGGCTTAAAAAAAATGTATATATACATGAGGGAGAATAATTCATTCATAAGTGAACTCACTTGAAGTATAGACGTTAGTAAAAAGAAAGGGGAACGAAGACAAGGCTTAACGCCGAAACTTTCCAAGTCTTTTGACAAACGAAGCCCAAGTTAGGGAGGCTATTAAAGCCAATGGTTTAGCATTATATTGGGCCAAGATGTTCAGCCCAAGATTTTTATATAATATGCCCAACTACATTCATTCACTACTAACAAAATTGGGCCCAAGCAAAGTGCAAGAAAGATTAAGGAAAATGGGCCACTAAAGCCCATTGATTTAGAGATCCAAAAGGCCCAAGTGAAAGGGGAAAATTAGTCATTGACCAACTTGAGTTAATCAGTTGCAAATATCAGGAGAAATTCGGTCTAAGGCCTCCTTAAAAAGGGACCAAAACCGAGCTCCTTAGGTTAACTAGTAGAAGACCAAATATTTCAGCTTTTCTCTCTAAGTTTCTCTTGGCATTTCTTCACCTTGGAAGGCAATCAAAGGCTAATTTTTGAGTTGTTGAATTAGATCTACACCTTGGGAGTTAAGGTATGTAAAAATAACCATATACTTGATATGAATTTTCCATGGAAAACAAGATAAGTTGGCTGGTGTACTGTGCAGGAATTTCTGGACAGCTTGTTTCCTGAAAGTTGTTGTTTGATTTTCTTGGCTTTGGAACGATTCTTACCCTGATTTTTGGATTTGATATGATATAAAGTTGAGGTTATTAATATGTTATAGTGTGTATATGGTTTCCAAGGTTGCTGGACTGTTTTGCTAGTTCTTTGGAAACAAGTATCCTTATATGATCTTATGTGCTTCCAAAATGGTATTGGACTGTTTTGATGAGGGGGCTGATGTTTCACGTTTCCCCCCTGTGTTTTGAGCTATTTTGTGACTATGTTAAGGTTTATTTGATGTATATATATGTTGGGAGCATCTGGTTCAAAGTTGGGACAAGTATGAATTGTTAACGACGAAATGTAGGGAGACGACGAGATGTTGTGCTTCTTAGTTGAGCATTTTGTAAAATGGTTCTGTGTTGTAGTTATGGACTGTTGCCAGCATGTTATAGAGCTGATATAGGCTGTGTACATAATGTATATGATAATGTGTACTGGTTGAAGACAGTTAGAATTGAGAAAGTCGGAATAACACTATTGAGTCGATGGTTATACGTTTGTTGCCAAAGTGTTGTGTTTTGTGAGATTGGGCTGTCCAGATGCATTGATTAGCTGCTAATACTAGCTTTAAAACATGATATTGTAGATAAATAGTTGGAAGAAAAGAAGTCATTTCGAGGTAAAAACAAGTTGATATGTCGAGGTATGTAAGGCTATTCGATCTCTTATTATTTGGCATGGAATCCAAAGTCTTTATTGGCACATAGAGATCTTTACAAACTTCGATATAACCACTCCACTCTTTTACATGTATTTGTGTGGCCAGATTCGAGCATTGTCACTGCTGCATACATACATTGGATACCATGACATGAGTCTTCTTTTTAGCTAAATAAAGTTCATACGTTGTTTATGTCCTACATGTTTCACTAATTGTATAACCCACTCTTTTCATTGTGATATGATGTTACATGGTCACATACTTGTCATTTGTCATGCTTATAGTCTTATAGCTCAAATGTTACGACCACCAAAGATTCATCTCAAAAGTAATAAAAAGATATATGTATACAGTTGTTTCTGTTGGGTGGTATCCCAGGGGTGAAAGAATCACCTAGCATGGGTCAATCCCAGTATTACAGGGGGTATCCCAGGGGTGAAAGGAAAGCCTAGCATGGGTCGATCCTGATATAGATTTACCACTGATCAGCTTGTCATTTGTATTACATGATGTGCACAGATTATACAAGTGATAAGAGTAAAGTAACATAATTGTTATAAGATGCATGACTCCACAATATTCATAAAGGTGGTCTTTTACCCTACAACAGTGTATGGTTTCATTTGAGCTTTTATCTCATATATAGTACATATTGCCTTACATATTCAGTACATTATTTCGTACTGACGTCTCTGTTGGGGGACCTGCATTCCATGCTGCAGGTGCAGAAGCTAATAAACCTCCCCAGTAAGAGTACAGGATATCAACTGCAGTCACTGAGCTACAGGTTGCTTCGGGGCTTTGAGTCTTATCATATCTTTTTGCATTGTATAGTATCTTATCATGAGGCGGGGCCTATCCCGACACTTATAAGATAATGTTTCTTGTCTAGAGGCTTCGTAGACTATGTAAAGTATAGTATGGTCATGTATCGTATCGTAGACATTGTGGCTCCAACGGCCTAGTCATACAACATCTGTTGGCTTGCTAGTCCCATTTATCTTTTGAGGGCATGTTTAGTATAAAAGTAACTTATAATGTTCATAGGTAATGTATTGCTACAGGTTGGTTCTCCCGAGCCTTACCGGCAACGAGTGCCAGTCCGCCTTAATAGGATTTGGGGCATGACAGACTGTAACAGCCCAGGCCACCGGCGCATGCGAAATTGTCCGCTTTGGAGCCTCGGCCCCTCACGGTTTTAAAACGCGTCGCATACGTGGAAGGTATCCATGCACCTATAAGGCACACTTCGTTCCCCTTCACTACCGATGTGGGATTTGCCTAAGTGAATGCAGGCGTTACGTATCGCCGTCCCTACACTCACCCCCTATAGGGACTCAGCGTCCTCGCTGAGGTTTGCCCCACCACTGGCACCGGCGCTGGCTTTGATACCAACTGTAACAGCCCAGGCCACCGGCGCATGCGAAATTGTTCGCTTTGGAGCCTCGGCCCCTCACGGTTTTAAAACGCGTCGCATACGTGGAAGGTATCCATGCACCTATAGTGTAGGGACGGTGATACGTAACGCCTGCATTCACTTAGGCAAATCCCACATCGGTAGTGAAGGGGAACGAAGTGTGCCTTATAGGTGCATGGATACCTTCCACGTATGCGATGCGTTTTAAAACCGTGAGGGGCCGAGGCTCCAAAGAGGACAATTTTGCATGCGCCGGTGGCCTGGGCTGTTACAGTTGGTATCAGAGCCAGCGCCGGTGCCGGTGGTGGGGCAAACCTCAGCGAGGACGCTGAGTCCCTACGGGGGGTGAGTGTAGGGACGGCGATACGTAATGCCTGCATTCACTTAGGCAAATCCCACATCGGTAGTGAAGGGAAACGAAGTGTGCCTTATAGGTGCATGGATACCTTCCACGTATGCGACGCGTTTTAAAACCGTGAGGGGCCGAGGCTCCAAAGCGGACAATTTCGCATGCGCCGGTGGCCTGGGCTGTTACAAATAACTTAGTTCAAAAGCTTTTGAGATTATTACATTAGTGTTCATGCCAATATAGTACCTTTGGAACAACCATACATCAATAGGAATCAAGTAATAGACCTTCTATACAATAACGATGTAATAAGGACTCATTGGTACATCAACAATGTGTTTCAGAATCATCAATATCACAACAATGAAATAGGACCCTTTTGGTATATCAATGAAACATTTGACACTTTATAGAATGGAAACAACTTCGTTGGTAATGTAGAACAATACATGTTTTTGGACAACCCCGGAATCTTACTTGATGGAACATTGGTGTTTTCATGCCAAAGAATATCGTTAGAGTATGCTTTACATACCTCGTTGTAGATTCGGATACCAATTCAACACAACTTCCCGCCTTTACAAATCACTTATCTACAATGAAATATTTGGCATCTAGTATTAGCAACCCAACACCACAATTCTCTTCCATAATTCCATACAACCAATATTTGCAAAGCATTCCAAAAACCAACTTGAACAATAGGTTTATGTGTGTATATATATATATAATCATCATTTCAATACCATATCATCAATACCACATCATCCCTTCACAATTCAACATAATCCAACCATGCACAAGAATGATCCAACATCATTTCCAATCATCTTTCAACAACAATCAAATAACATACTTCTTATGCTCACATGCATATATATATATATACATATCCATATAAATAACACCAATATAATTTACATCCTTACCATAGAATGACCCTTTGGGTTTTGAAGTCCTGTTGGCACAAATAAGGGGTGCTTCTCGAAGCCCTTGAGACGATGAACACAACTACGGAATCAATTTGGACTTTCCACGGTTGAATCACAAGATAATTAGAGTTGAAAATTAGGCTAGGGTTTGTTCTTTCCTATAATTGATGATGAATATGAGTTTTTGAACTCATATACATGTATATATACACATATTCCCGTCCATAATACCATAGAAAATGACCAAAGTGCCCTTAAAATTTAAATAATGTCAAATATGTCCTCCGGTGGACTGTTTTAACAAGCTGAAGTAGATAGACCATAACTCTTTGCTCCGATATCGGATTTGGGTGAAATTGGTATCATTGTAAAGATAATTCAAATTTCGTTCATTTCATATAAATTAGGCCACCCAGTTCGACCTGTACAAGGAGTTATGATCGTTTGAAGTTGACCCTAAAAATCTGTTTTGAGAGGCTGAAGTAAAACGCGTATAACTCCTTACGCAGATTTTGAATTTGGATGAAACCAATTGAATTGGAAAGAAGACTCAAAGATATTTCTTTTGATATATGGTAGCTCTCCCAGTTCATTATATTGAGGGAGTTATGATCGTTCAAAGTTGACCCAAAAACTGGAAATTTTTCTGCAATTTTACTGTTCACATCCCGGCCATCGTTTTATAGTTTCGAACGTGCTCACTTATATCCGAAACTTATCCGTTTTTGAAAATCTTTATATAGTCGGAAATATTATTCAATAACCTTCGTATGGAAACATCGACGGGCAAATTCCGGTATAAATAAGGTCGATTCCTATACACATATAATCAAACTATACACTTGAAACCATCTCAAAATAATCAATACTCATATATACCTAACTTAGGATCAATACATATACTCCAACACATATAACAATGGCTAATGCACGTAATTAAGTACGGGGTGTTACAATATTTTGTTACTTTATCACTTATAATTATAACGTAGTTATATGTGTGTATATACTAAGTAATTTGGGAATTATTACAGTAAATAATTGTTGTAACATACTGTGTTTTACACAGTTACCCAATAACATTTCTTATATAATTTATGTATGATATACTATTATACTTTAATTATATTTATGATGTTAAAGTAAACCAGTGACTATTAACTGACTGGTTGTACCAGTTTTTTACTAAACAACATAAGAAATGACAAATTTATTTAACAAAAATTGTGTAAAATTTAAGTAGCCTTTTCATTGTGTGTTATGTGTATGAGCATGAATTATACGTTAGGTTGTATGTATGAAATTATAAATGCAAAACCGTTCAAAAGATGAATATGTGTAAGAGCAAAAATAATATCCATAAAATGTAAATTAAAATCCAACATCCAAAAACAATAATGTATGTAACTGTTTAACATCAACTACTTAAAAACAATTAGAATGTTATAAAAAGGTGCTACTCTAAAGTAACAATTGCACTTTCATCAGTTGATTGGAGATAATTATTTCTTGGCCGAGGAGGATCATCATTATCACTTGTGTAATCTTTCTCTGCTTTTGTCACTCCGTAATGCCATAGTAACGAAGCATACCATGCACATTGACTTCCAGCATTAAAATCACATGAATGCACTTGCTGCCCTTCACTTAATATTTCTACGTATGCAGCCACAAAAACCCTGCAGTCCTTGATTTGATAATAAAATAAAGAAATACTAAGTTCTAATTATACCATGATTATACATGTTAAAAAAAAGTCACTTACAAACTATCAGACTCTTGCTGTGGAATGTTTTGAACGAATTCAACATCAAATGGGTTGTGACTGATATAACCAGTTTGCTGACCAAGCTTCCCTTTGTATGCTTTCAGTGTTGACCAGTCAGTTCACTCTGTCTTTTTAAAAAAATCACTATCTGACAAATAAGTAGGGAGCATCACTGCTAACTTTTGTATTTCGTTTGGTGGTTCATTTTATCTTTTACTTGACAATGAGTCATACACACGTATCACTCTCTCCTTCAACAATTATAGCAATACCTAGTGAAATTCTTTGCCAAAGTTAATAGAATCTATACCTCATCAACCATATGCCATGGTAATCTCGCAGGAATACAGAATCCATTAATTGTATTTATAATAGCGTCTTCATTCTTAGACACAATATAAGATTCTACATAGTCTTATTGCACAGATATCTGATCTGTTTGAACCGCTGAATAATATCGACTATAGGTCTTATTCAGCGGTTCAAACAGATCAGATATCCATGCAATAATACTATGTAGAATCTTATATGTTTTGAAGAAGCAACTGGTTGTTGTATATCTATAAGTATCACACTGCTGCAGCTTTAATTTCTTTCTCAGGTGGTAGAATATCACATCTAAGTACTACATGTTAAAAATAGTAAAAAAATATAAAACACTGAAAGTAAACAATATATTCTTTAGTTATTATTATGTATTAAACAATCACATTAATGTATGAGTTATTGACACTGCATGTATGATATGTAATTATACAAAAAATTTTATGTATGATGTAATATTGTAGTGCATGTTGTAATAATAAATACATTTTTCTACCAATTAAAACATGCATAATATCGTGTTAATATTTTATTTCTAATAATAAAAAGTGGTACATGGTATTATACATAAGATTTTCATTCATGTTGGATATATAATAATAAAAGATGCTACATGTATGAAAATTTATTATACATAGATAGTAATGTATGAAATAGACACTGAATGTATTAGTTCTACTTGATACAATATGCTATATAATACTAACAGTTATGCATGCTTCTAATTTAAGTAATAGTACTTCAGATAACACTTTATAATTATACATCATTTTCAAATGTATGATGTCAGTTTTTATAGCATATTTTAAAAGTAATACAAGCTTGAAATAGTTACATGTATTACATGGCATTATAGTAAAGTTTTCAACAATAACCACCTTTATGATATGGAACTAATTTTGTTTAATTTATCTCATCATTTCAACATGTTTTGCATTTTCAGATCAAGTAAAATCAATTCTTTGACTATGTCTGTGCAACGATAAAGTCCAATTGAGGATAACCTAATCCTAGAGTATTTTTAAGATAGTGATTGTCAGTTTATTTCCTGCAAATTAACAAGGATTAAATTTTACAACAAATTATGTTGCCGTAGTATTCTCAAAAATTAAAAAAAGTTTTAAAATTACTTACTTGCCAGCATGATATTTGTGTAACCCTACTTCAAGCCACTAAGAGTAATCGAGGATCAATTAGTTAGGCAATTCTTGGTAAATAGTACAACCATCAAAAGCATACATTTGCTTCTTTTCAATATCGGAATTGCCCTTATCCTTAGAGTTAGAACCAAAATTTGTGATGTATGGTGACCTGAAAATCCTCGACTTCTTTTGATCCCCTTTTACAGGTACTTTTGTGGCTTCATGCTCCCTAACTTGAGCATCTAGGAAATCAGGTGAAAATTGACTGTCGCGAATCATCCACTGACTTTCAGTCACTATATTTGGTGTACCAACATCCAATGTCTTTGTAGTTGAAGGTGTTGACAAACCAAATAATAGTGCATCTATAGCGTCTTGAACAAACTCCGTTATTGGGTCACCGACATCATCCTACAGGCAAGCATATGGATGTGTTATGTGTAAAACAAACTTATGAATGTATAATTCTAATTATGCCCAAACATCTGGTATATATATGTAGATAGATTTGGAGTAAAAAATCAACAAGAGTGACAAAAAATACCAACAAATCTTCCCTATCAGGACTGTGTTGTATTTTCAATTCTTCACCATGACCTTCTTCTTTATCGGCCATATGCTCATCCTATATTAAATAACAAACAGCATGTTTGAACATTTTATCAAAGCAATACATAGTTAAATGAAAAAAATGTATAACGGTGATTTTAAATTGTTATTTACAAGGCTTGCATATGAATGTATAATATTATTAGTAATGTATAACATAATATTATACATCCAACTGAATGTATAATGAAACTGTAATAACATCAATTAACATAGTATTACATTGAACACTATACATAATCCACCATACTTGAGTACAATGAGTTTGTATCCTTTAACAAAGTCATCATCACCCAATATTCATAAAAATCAATATTATTAGTGTAGAATACAAGTTAACGATAAACACAGAAATCATGGTAGAATAAAGATTCAAAAATTTTGATAATCAACTAAGAACATTATGATCCTTTTTAAACAAAAATAGCTGGTACGTTTATGTAGATAGTTTTGGAGTAATAAATCAAAATAAGTGATAAAAAAATACCGATAAATTTTTAATCACAGGACTGTGCTATTTTTTTAAATCTTTATCACGATGTTCTTTTTTATCGGCCATATGATCATCCTATATTAAATAGCAATCAACATGTCTGAGCATTTAATCAAAGTAAGACAAAGTTGAACGGAAAAAAAATTATAACAGTGATTTTAAAATTTTTATCTGTAAGGCTTGCAATAGAATGTATTAACATATTCTATATATGTATAAGATCAATATCAGACATCAAAATACAATTGTTAACACATAACATTTTTATATTTCTAAGGCGATTCAAAAATGTTCTTATATAACCAATTGTAAATAACATAGTTATGTATGAGGATATTCATAAAGAACATTCATTCTATTGAAGATACTAAAATTATTAGTAATGTATAACATATTATTATACATTCAAATGAGTGTATAGTGATACTGTAACAGCCCCAATGAAAGCGTTATAACATATTTCTATTCAGTGGAGAACGTTATGACCCTTTTTTTTAAAATAACATGTGGTACATTTATATATATAGATTTGGAGTAACAAACCAATAGGAGTGACAAAAATATACCAATAAATCTTCCATATCATTACTGTGTGTTTTTTTCGATTATTCTTCACGACCTTCTTCGTTATCGATCATATTATCATCCTATATAAAATAACAATGTGCATGTGTGGACATTTAATCAAAGTAACATAATGGTGAAGGAAAAACAGTTTTATATTAGTGATAACAATTTGATATCTATTAGGCATGTGTGTGAATATATAATTATATTTATACATATCATATATATGTATAATGTCAATCATACACATCAAAATACATTCGAAAACACATAACATTTATATATATCAAAGGTGATTCGAAAATATTATTATATAACTAATATTTGCATTCGTAATATTAATTCAATATACCTTCTGTTCTCTTTGAACGTCAGTTGTTGTTGGACATTCAGTATGCGTGTATACACATTCTTGGATCTTTATTTCCAAAGGTTGAAGTAGCAGTGGTTCATCATTTCTGATTTCAATGACTGGTCCCTTGTCCTCATCTTCATGTTGTATAAAAACCAAACAAAAATAAATTTAGATATGGAGTTATACAGATTTATAGTAACATACGAACATAATTGACAAAAAGTACCGACAAATACTCCTTATATGGACTGTCATATTTTTTTCGATCCTTCTTCTGGACCTTGCTGTTGATCAACAATTTTTCCTTCTATATAGCATGAATAATACGAATGTTTGGGCATTTAATCAAAGTAATAGAAAATTGAACGAAATAATAATTTATACTGGAGATGCTTTATTTTCTTCTTTCTTCAAAGTTTTAATGACTTCAGTAAATATATTAGAGATTAGTGTTTTCATATCAACAATCTGCTTATCAACCTTATAACGTACAGAAATAAATAAAATATTAGAAACAAGTCATGCTTTTCAAAAATAAAAACTGTGAATAAGAAAGTTTACCTACATATGTGTTAACGTAAGTCTTTATCTGCTCCATATCTAAAGTAAACTTAGAAGTCCCTTGAGGCGTTGTGGAATATGAAGGAACAAACTTGAGTTGTTCACACTCAGGAGACACATCAATTTCTCCTTGATGACGATGATCAAATTCAGACACACTAAATTCTCCTTTATATGTTGATTTTTCTTGGTTTTTAGAAAACATACCAGACACATGACGTACTGAAGGAGCAGGTGTAGATTTCTCTCCATCCATCACCCCTGGACTAACTTTCTGAATCATGACTGTCTTTCTTCTCTTCTATGTCTATTTAGGTGATAAAGGTGAAGCTAAATAAGTCTTTCTTAGAAATTCCCGCATAGGTCTAATGCTAAAATCATCAAAGTCTTCAACGGCAGTGACAACGCGTGGTTGATCTTCATCGACTAATCTTTTCAATGTTGGAGCAACAGATATGGGAGCAGCAGATGTTGGATCTAATATCTCAAAATCTTCGGAGAAAGACAAATCTAAAGTACAAACTTCTTCACTTGTAGGTTGTAAATTCTTGTAAGAATACTGAAAAAATTAATTTCAAAATGAAATATTAGCACTTCAATAAATTGACTTGAAAATGAAAATAAGTAACATGTTATACAATTACCTTACTGAACATGCCAGACATAAAAGATTCATACTTAAGATCGGTACACTCCATAGACCAGTTGAGTATTCTTGGGATAATGTTTCTTCATCGCAAAATAGTTTTTTTTCATCTACCTCAGAGCAACACTCAAACATCCAAACATTTAGAATGTGTGGAATTTCACCCAATGAATATAACTGTTTTGCGACTCTAAAATTCTGTCGCAAGGAGTTCATCAACTTTTCAAATATAATCTTTTCACATGGAAAGTGTCTGTACCGACCATCTTCGACTATCTAGAAGTGAGCTAAACTGATGGGTGCTTCGCGATGCTGAGAGAACAAGAATGTATGAATAAAGAGCAATATCGCCAGGTTCAGAGCATCTTCAGATTTACCGAAGTTTTTCGTCTTCACACGTGTTATCAGTTTTGACTTAGTTATTCCACCTCCAGAGTTAGGAAAATACTTCGACATCAAAGCAAATTTTACCGATGAAGTATACATATGCTCATCAATATCATCGGTGCATTTAAGATCGATGATAATGGAAAATTCAAGCATCGTAAATTTCAGAATTTTTTCCTGCACCCACACATGAATCTCGTCCTTAATATCCTGTTGAATTTCTATTATAAAGATACATTTTGAAATATGGCCTATCCAGTTGTACTGAGGCAAGTCGAGAAAAATTTCAAATATTATATTTCTAAATGTCCCTAAAATATCTTCTCCAAAATACGTCTTTATGTCTTCACCAAAACCACGGTTGCATAAGCTAACGGTTGCATAAGCTATCGATATGCAATGGGTGATCCGGGACTTTGTCAATACGGTATTTAATACCCTGAAAAGATAAAATAATGCAATAATTACACAACAGTTACACATGTTTGACAGAAATTTATACATTTAAATAATAAAATGCAGTAATGTATAATGTTACATACTACATATTTTTACCTTAAAACATGTATAACATATAAGCTTGTCAGAATGTATAATCACATCTTATACACTATTAAGACTTTCTACATGTATAATACCACATAAAACATAAACGCCTTTTATGTATAATAAGAACATGAAATGTATAACATAAAGAAATATATATCAGAATAATAATATTATACATTAGTATTCGAAATAAGCAATGTATAATGTCACACTAAACATTTTCACCTTAAACATATATGACATATAAGCTTGTCAGATTGTATAATGACACCTTATACAATACGAAGACTTTCTAACTGTATAATACCTCAAAAAGATAAAATTCTTCTTATATGTAATAAGAACTTTCAATGTATAAAATATGAAAATATATACCAGAATACTAAGATTATACATTAGTGTACCAAAATAATTAATGTGTTCCAAAATATTATACATTAGTGTTCCAAAGTAAGTAAAGTATAATGTATATACCTTCGGAAGACGTGGTCGATCATAATCATCAAACTTCTTCTTGCTTGCCACTTTTCAACCTGACTTCTTCGATCTAGAACTGACCGCTTCTTTCAATTTCTTCATTGTTGCAGGGTCGTTTCGATGCTTTGAACGATTCTCTGCGAAATTGGGTTCTTCGTAATCAAATGTACCAGGAACAAAATCAACGAAAATATCATGTTTTTGAGAATCTAACTGACTAAGTCCTAAACTAAAGTTAGGATGAGAATCCATTACCAATTTTACACTACATCGATTAAGCAGAAGCAACTACAAACCAATAAAATAAAAAATCTAACTTGTAGTAAAGTTGTACTTTCATATAAACGAACATGCATCCAGAGAATAAACGAAAAAACCCTAAATTGGTAAAGTTGAAAAAAAAGAAGTAAATCAGTAAAATCAATTAAAGCTTCAAAACTTACAAATAGGTAACCTCCAAATACAGGTTACTTGAATTTTGTCGTGAAAAAAGGGTTTTCAAATATGAAAAAAATATTGGGTTTGTAATGGAAGCTGATGGGGAGCAAAATATGAAAGAAAATGTAGTGTTTTAGATGTATAAGGTTTATAAGAGAGAAAGTAAAAAAAAGGGAATTTATGTAATTAGTTTGGAATTTGTGTAAATACTTTACGAAGTTGGTATTTATTATAATAATGTAACTTTAGTTTGTGTATATATGTAAATTTTAGTTTCATAAATCTCAAACTTTAGCTACTTAATTACCTTTTCTCCTGAATTTATAATTTTATTTTCTCTCCCCCGAATTTGTAAATGTTCATATACAATCCTTTACATTATTATACATATCAAGCTATGTATATGGTAACTGCTTTGATATTATTTAAGGTAAATAAATAAGTAGCCTTATTTAGTTGCATAATTAAAGACACTTATTGAAATTGTGATTAATTGGACCATAAAATCAGTAACAGAAATTTAATTTCAAAAATTTCTTGAAACATCACATTAAATTCATTGATCAAAATTCTCTTTTTTTCCAATAAATTGTTCTTCTTTATCTTGAAGCTCTGTTTTTCGTCAAAATCTATCAATAATATGAACATCGCAATAACTCAAGAATTTCTTCGCCCAAATATGCCTTTATATCTTCTCCAAAATTTTTGTTACATGAACTTCTGATGTGCAATGAATGAGTTGGAACTTTGTGAATACGATTTTTTAATCCCTTTAATAATAACATTAAGTACAACCTAAACAAAATGTAACATCAAAACTTTCAATTATATCAAAAAGTAGAAAGACGTATATGTTTTTAAACTAATAGACAAAAATTAGGCAACGTATAAGCTAAAAAATAACTACAGTTAACTATATACTTATGGTGATGTATAAGGTTAACCTAGTTATATATAAAGTAAACAGTTACCCATAGTCTTATGTATAAGGTAACATGAAGCGTATAAAGTTAAACACCAATGCATTAACCCACAGTCTTATAGATAACAGAATTATGTATAAGGTATACATAACAACATCAAAACAAAATGATATACTGAGGATACCACCAAAGACCTCTTATACATAACTCCATAAAGTATAAGATCAATATTGGTCAATCCATATACATTGTGTATAACTAATAATACCCTTATACAAAATCCTTACATGTATAATATTAGAACTGGTCGAATCATATATATTGTGTATTAATGTATATGATGTGTATAACATCAAATTTGACAAGAAAAATGAATTTTATCCCTATACATAAAATATTTATGTATATTATGTGTAATATTGCATATAATCGGAAAAAAAAGCAAATCGCCAAAACCTTTGGAAGCTGCGGTCTTCCTGATACTTCACTTTTTTTCATGCTTGAAAATTTTGCAATTAACTTTTTTGAGTTTTTACTAGAAATTTTCTTCAACTTTTTCATCTTGGTTGGATCGTTTCGGTGTTTCATCTATAGATTTTTAAATATGGAAAAGTTGAAAAACTTAGAAATTAAACAAACCTTTAAAATAAATTGAAGATGATGAAGTTGAGCAATTTGATGGGATATAATTTGAAAATTAAAAATTAAAAAATTTCATATAGTGTTAGCATGATTTGAGGCGTATAATGATCAGCATTAATAGGTGTGGATTTGCTATGTACAAGGATTTTGTAGAGAGAAGGTATAACAATGGGATATTTGTAATTAGTTTGAGATATTTGTAATTAATTTTTCAAATGATATTTTATGTAATAAATGAAACTTAACATGCATATTTTAAATATTAGTAACTATATATGTAAACTACATAAATGACTCTCATAGTGAATGATTATATTTCTTTGTCCCCCATAACAAAAATATGACAAAACTAGTCATGCTTCTTTTTTATCTTTGAAATAAATACATATTTGCCTCTTTATCCAATATTTTCATACAACTCTCCGTATTCATGTATCATTCAACTTCAATTTTTTTTCTTTTTTCTTTTACTTTAATTTTTTTCTCTTTTTGTTATTTTTTTGTCTCAACCTTTATAGTTTTCCTTTTCTCTTCTCAACTTTTATTTTTTTAATTTTTCTTTGATTTTCTTTTTTTTCTTTTTTTTTCAATTTATTTTTCTCAACCTTTATTTTTCTTTCATCTTTTTTCTTCATTTTTAATTTTTTTTTCTCAACTTTTCCTTTTTTTTCCTATTATTCTTTCAGTTCTATTTTTTGTTCTTTTTCTCTTTTTTATTTTCTTTGATTTTTATTATTTTTTTATTAATTTCATCAACCTTTATTTTTTTCTTTATTTTTTCTTTTTCCGTAACCTTTGTTTTTTTCTTTTCTTTTCCTGGATTTCTTGCAAATAACAAGTTACGCCCATGGATACAAGTTGAGACTAACACATTGCGTTTTGATTCATGAGATGTTTTATTACTCTTATCTTAGACGCAAGACTTAACCCAAGGACTTTCAAACAACAAGTGTGTCCCATGGGCAAGAGTTGATACTAGCACATTATATTTTGATTTATGAGATGTTTTATAACGCTTGATTTAGAGGCAAGACTTAGCCAAAGAAATTTCAAACAAAAAGTTATGCCCAATGGACAAGAGTTGACACTACCACATTATGTCTTGATTTATGTGATGCTTCACAACTTTTATCTTAGAGGGAAGACTTAGCCCAAAGACTTTCAAATAACAGGTTATGCCTCATGGGCAAGAGTTGACACTATCACATTGTGTCTTGATTTATGAGATACTCTATAACTTTAGACTTAGAGGCAAGACTTAGTCCAATGACTTTCAAACAATAAGTTACTCTCCATGGATAAAAGTTGACACTATCACATTGTATCTTGATTTATGAGATGTTCTTTAACTCTTGCCTTAGAGACAAGACTTAGCCCAAAGACTTTCAAACAACAAGTTAAGCCTATATGTGCAAGAGTTGACACTACCACATTGTGTATTGATTTATGAGATGTTTTATAACTCTAACTTTAGAGGTAAGACTTAGCCCAAAAATATTAAAACAACAAGTTACGCCCCTTGGGCAATAGTTGAAACTATCACATTGTGTCTTGATTTATTAGATGTTCTATGACTCTTTCCTTAGAGACAAAACATAGCCCAAAGACTTTCAAACAACATGTTACGCCCCCATGGGTAAGAGTTGACATTACCATATTGCACTTTGATTTATGAGATGCTCTATAAGTCTTGCCTCTTGATAACGCTCAATCTACAGCTCTCGTAGGAGTGTAAAGCGGTTGTTGTCAAATATATAACCCAACTGGGTTGGGTATCGATCCCACAGGGAATAGCTTGGTCAACAAGTAAGCAAAGATTACTAGACTTTTAGTGCAAGTCTCGTAAAAAGGGGGGAGTTTTGTCGTGCAAGTAATGTAACCAAAGTAATAAGGTAAAAACGGAAAATAGCAAAGTAAAAAGTAAGAATATTTGGTAAGATGTAAAACAATGAGAATTGAGAGGTTGGGGGTATGTCCACCTTATGAGTTGTACGTCTCTATTGGCTATGAGTTATGCGGAATTCAGACATGCATGTGCTTATAGAGAATTGTATTCTATGGTAAATCCAAGCGTCTTTCGACCTTAACAAGGACTATTTCACTTTAACTCTTTCGAGCTTAAAGCGTATCTAATGGTACAAATTCTCCAAGAGGTTAATCTAGTTACGGCACTAACTTTTTAATAGGGGATGGGACCCTATTACCTTGACATTATCTCTTTTCCAGACATATAACTTTTTTTTCGAACAAGTTAATGCTATACTGGCGTTATTCTATGCGTCTGCAGCCACAAGAATTTGCATTAAGATGAAGAGAATAATGATATAAGCAATACACGTGTCACGAATTCACAAACTCAAAGCCTTAGATAGTATCTCATAAGGCTTCCATAACCCCAACAGAGAAATTTAGCTATTCATGAGTGCGATAGAAATCACAATAGACATTATCATTATACCACAATAAAAGATCTCACGTGTAGTATGGTGTGGTGTTAGGCATGAATTCCTTGCAAAATAGCGATTCTCTTGTTGTAAAATTAAAAGTCAAATAGATGAGAAATAATGTCAACAATGAATTAATAAAGAGAATTGTTTTGATGGATGGATGGATGGTGGATGGATGGGAATTGATGGAATGGGGGAATGAATTAGAGGTAGAATGAGAATGATTAAAATCTCTAGCAAAATAGGGTATTTATAATACCCCTATCCTATTCCTACTAAGTTAATGCATTACTTAACCCAATCCTACTGGGTTACTGCATCATTATCCTAATCCTAATAAATTACTGCATTATTATCCTAATCCTAATAGGTTACTGCTGATCCCCAAAGTCTTGGAAAATGTTGTTTTTGCCCGGGACAGGTTTTCCATGCGTCACTTTTGGTCCTTGGCGTCCAAGCTTTCCCTTTCTTCTTTCGTGAAGCTTCCTTTGGCGTCAAGTTATCTATAAAATGCTGAAATCTGCATCTTTTATACCTGAAAACTTGCTAATCACGTTTGTTAGCTCAATTACAGGAAAAAGGACTAAAAGTGCATGAATTATATATTTTATCCTCAAAACTTAGCTAAAATATGGGTAAAATATAGTACTTTAGGCGTGTAAATTCGCCTATCATCACCTCTAAAATCAGACTTAGCCCAAAAACCTCCCTAAAAAATAAGTTACTTCCTATGGGCAAGAGTAAACACTACTTTATTATGGCTTAATTTATGATATACTCCGTAACTCCTGTCTTAAAAGCAAAACTCAGTTCAAGGATTTTTCAGACAACAAGTTATGCTCTACGAGCAAAACTTCACACTACCACATTATGTCTTAATTTATGAGATGCCCTATCACTCTTGCCTTAGAGGCAAGACTTATCCCACAAGAACTTCCAGACAACAAGTCACGCCCTGAAGTATATCTTGATGTCAAAAAAAGAAACCCTTTTTTTGGATTATCCAACTTTTTGTTCATTAACAAAATATAATAGAAGTTGAGAACAAAAGAAAAAAGAGAAGGAAAAAAAATTTAGAAACAAGAAAAAAGAAGATTGAGAAAAAAGAAAGTTTAAGAAAAAAAAGAGTGAGTAAAAATATAAAAGTATGGAAAAAAATGAGAAGCAAAAATAAAATTAAAATAAAGTTTGAGAAAAATAAGGGAAAAAAATAAAGATTGAGAGAAATGAATAAAAAAGAAAAGAGAAAAGTTAAATAAATAATATTTGAGAAATAAAAAAAATAAAGGTTGAGACAAATGAATTAAAATAAAAAAAAAGAAAAAAAAGAAGAAAAAAGAATGAAAGAGACAAATGAACATGAAAAGTAAAAACATTTGAAGTGTAAATGAACAAAAATATATTTATTGTTATGATATATATCAATTATAGTGAATGTCTATCAAGATCTATTTGATGTCTATCAGGATTTGATGTATTTGTCTTTTAGTGTGAAACTAAGGAAAAATTTCCCCTATAAATAGAAGGACTTCCTTCATTGTAAATCATCCCTCAAGAGAAGAAATAAAAATCACTCTCTCTATTCTCTCTACTCTTCTTCTTGTTCTTTCTTGTTTTATACTACGTTATCAGCACGAGACTCTACCGCCTCAAATTTGAAGGCTAAGGCTAAGGTATTATTATTTTTCTTTCCTTTTTTCATATGGCTAACAATCTTACGAAGTGTGAGTTCGTTGCCCTTCAAAGTTCGGGCAGGAACTATATTTCATGGGTGTTGGATGCTGAAATCCACCTACATGCTATGGGTCTTGGAGACGCCATAAAGAATGAAAATACAACATCTAGTCAAAATCGTGCTAAGGCTATGATTTTCTTGCGTTATCATCTTGACGAAGTTCTAAAAATTGAGTACCTTACTACTAAGGATCTACTCATATTATGGAATAGCCTAAAAGAAAGATTTGACAACTTAAAGATGGTCATCCCCCTGAAAGCACGATATAAGTGAATGCATCTAAGATTTCAAGACTACAAGTTTGTTCATGAATATAATTCTGCCATGTTCAGAATTTCTTCTTAATTGAAACTTTGTGGAGAAACGGTCAATGATAATGATATGATGGAAAAGACGCTCTCCACTTTTTATGCCTCAAATGTGCTCTTACAACAACAATATCGAGAAAAAGGTTACAAGAAGTATACTGAACTGAGTTCTCATCTTCTCGTGGTTGAACAAAATAATGATTTGTTGATGAAAAATCACGAGAACCGACCAACTGAATCTGCACCATTCCCTAAAGTGAATAATGTGCACGCTTACCATGCTAGGCGTGAAAAAGGTCGCAGCCCTAATCGTGGACGTGGTCGTGGTCGTGGTCACAATGACCAAGAAAGAAACCCTATTTTGGGTGTTAATCATTCATCAAACAAAAAGAGAAAAGATGAGAAACGTGAAGCATTTACTTGTTTCCAATATGACAGAAAAAGACATTATTCACGTGATTGTCGTGCTCTCAAGCACTTGGTTGATCTTTATCAAGCATCATTAAAGAAGAAAGAGAGGAATTTCGAGGCTAACTTTCTCTCTGAAAATAATGTTGACATCACATGATTGGATGTAGCAGACTTTTACGAGCACCCTGAAGGAAAGATTGATCGCTTGATTGGTGATGATTCCGTAAACATGGAAGAATGAATGATTTTTTATTTTGTTTTATTTTTATTAAGAGTTAGTGAATAAAGACTCATGTAAAAGTATTTGTTTGCATGAGTATTAGTTTTTGATTAGTATTAATTAGTTTAATTATATAATTGTTGTTTATTTTTGAATTGAATTGAAATTTAATTTTGTCATCATTTATTGAAAAAAAAAAAGAGGGGTGAACTTAACCAAATAAGATAATGTTGAGATGAACATGTGTGGAAATTTCTTAGGTAAACAATACGCAGCATCCACTGTACTTGAAGCCACACACTTTTAATAGTTTTGCCTAGAGAAATAAGCTGTGTAAACAAATCCACAAATCAAAAGCAGATGGTTACATACCTTTTTTTATTATATTGTTTTAATGCTCCATAATACTTAATTATTTTTTTTTATCAAATATAATATAACAATATTATATTGTTATTGCATGTTCTAACTAAAAGAATATTGTTTGCATGTATTTTGTTTTTTCTTAATTATTGAATGCTAAGCTAAGCTAATCACGTACTAATTGTATTTTTTTTTTAATTTACTTAGTAAAGTGTGATTAACAATTTCTTATAATCTTTCACTTTGTACAAAAATTTAATATATATTTTATTTGGTGTATGTCATTTTATTTGAAGGTATGGATAATTTTCAAGAAGATATTTGTTTGATTGATTCTGGCACTACATATACGATATTCAAAGACAAGAAATATTTCTCTCATCTAAACATGGATAAGATTAATGTTACTACAATTTCTGGTAGTGCTAATTTGATTGAAGGCTTCGAAAAAGCCATTATAATCTTGCCCAAGGGAACTAAACTCATCATAAATAATGCTATGTTCTCTCCCAAGTCTCGGAGAAACTTGATGAGTTTTAAAGATATCCGTGAAAATGGTTATCATATCAAGACATTTGATGAGATGAATCTTGAATATCTTCGTATCACCAAGAATGTCTCTGGGCAGACATGTGTTGTTGAAAAGTTTCCTGCTTTATCTTCTGGCCTGTATTGGACAAAGATTTGTGCAATTGAGGCAGATTCTATAGTAAACCAGAAGTTTACTTATTCCAATAATTTCGTACTTTGGCATGATCGTCTGGGACATCCAGGATCAATAATGATGAGACGAATAATAGAAAATTCAAATGGGCATCCATTAAAGAACTTGAAGGTTCTTTTGAATGGTGAATTTCAAGGCAAACTGATTGTGAGACCGTCGCCAATAAAAGTTGTGATTGAGTCCCCCGCGTTCTTGGAACGCATACATGGGGACATTTGTGTACCAATTCACCCACCAAGTGGGTTATTTAGATACTTTATGGTCCTAATAGATGCTTCTTCTAGATGGTCTCATGCGTGCCTTTTGTCATCTCGCAACTTGGCATTTGCAAAATTGTTGGCACAAATAATACGACTACAAGCTCAATTTTCTGATAATCAAATTAAGTCTATTCGCCTTGATAATGCTACAGAATTTTCATCCCAAGCATTTAATGTCTATTGCTTATCGATTGGGATAAGAGTGGAACATCTTGTACCCCATGTTCACACTCAAAATGGTCTTATTGAGTCATTAATTAAATGTCTGCAGTTGATAGCAAGACCATTACTGATGAAAACTAAGTTGCCCACTTCTGCTTGGGGTCATGCAATTTTGCATGTTGCAACACTTGTTCGTCTTAGACCGATAAATTATCATAAATTTACTCCGTTGCAATTGATTTTGGGTCAAGAGCCTAATATATCTCACTTGAAAACTTTTGGGTGCAGTGTATATGTGCCTATATCACCACCAAACCGCACCAAGATAGGCCCCCAAAGAAGGTTAGGAATTTATGTTGGGTTTAAATCACCCTCTATTATTCGCTATCTTGAACTATTAACGGGAGATATGTTCACTGCTCGATTTATAGATTGTCGGTTTGATGAGATACTTTTCCCAAAATTAGGGGGAGAAGATAGTGATATCAAAAGAGAAATTTTGTGGAAAAATCCATCTCTATCTCATCTTGATCCATGTGCTTCTATTTGTGGGCAAGAAGTACAGAAGATTAATCATCTGCAGAGAATTGCAAATCAAATGCCAGACGCATTTACAGATTTGAAAAGGATCACAAAATCACATATTCCTACAGAGAGTGTCCCAATTCGGAATCACTAAATCACATATTCCTGCAGAGAGTGTCCCAATTCGAATTAATGTCCCTAAAGGACCATCCACCAGTGTCATAGCTAATGAATCTAAAGCACGCTTGAAGCGTGGCAGACCATTAGGTTCTAAGGATCGAAATCCTAGAAAAAGAAAAATAAATGGTCAAGATGACACTACGAAAGATCCATATATGGAAGTTCAAGATTTGAGCAATGTTGCTATCCCTGAAGGAATCAATAAGCCTGAAACTCAAGAAAATGAGGAACGATCCATAAATTCAAGTGATGTTGAAACTAATTTGAACCGATCTGAAATAGTAGTGGATTATGTCATTGCATATAATGTTGCAACGAAAATCATGCAAGACAGTGAGGATCTTGAACCTCGATCTGTCACAGAATGTCGACAAAGAAATGACTGGCCAAAATGGCAAGAAGCAATTCAATCTAAATTGAAATCACTTGCCAAACGTGAAGTTTTTGGACCTATAACTCAAACACGTAATGGTGTTAAGACCGTTGGCTATAAATGAGTCTTTGTGCAAAAAAGAAATGAGAAAAATGAAATATAAAGGTATAAAGCACGCTTTGTTGCACAAGGATTTTCAAAACGGCCTGGTGTCGATTATGATGAGACATATTAACCAGTTATGGACGCAATAACATTGCGTTATCTTATTAGTTTCACTGTTCATGAGAGACTTGAAATGCATTTGATGGATGTGGTAACAACCTATCTATATGGATCACTTGATAATGAGATATACATGAAAATTCCCGAAGGATTTAAAATGCCGAAAACATATAGTTCAAAGCCTCGGAAAATGTATTCCATTAGATTGCAAAGATCATTGTATAGTTTGAAGCAATCTTGACGCATGTGGCATAACCGCCTTAGTGAATATTTATCTAAAGAAGGTTATACGAATGATGAAATTTGCCCATGTGTTTTTATAAAGAAAATAACGTTGGAGTTTGTTATACTTGCTGTCTATGTTGATGACATAAACCTTATTGGAACGCCAATAGAGTTTCAAAAGGCAATTGATTACCTAAAGAAAGAATTTGAGATGAAAGATCTAGGAAAGACAAAGTTATGCCTTGGTTTGCAAATTGAGTATTTGACAAATGACATCTTTGTTCATCAATCTGCCTACACAGAAAAGGCGTTGAAACAATTCTATATGGATGGAGCACATCCATTAAGTACTCCGATAGTTGTTCGATCACTTGATGTGAATAAGGATCCATTCCGACCTTAAGAAAAGAATGAGGAACTCCTTGGTCCTGAAATACCATATCATAGTATAATTGGTGCACTAATGTATCTTGCAAATACTACAATGCCTGTTATTGCCTTTTCAGTAAATTTGCTAGTAAGGTATAGTTCTGCTCCTACTAGGAGACATTGAAATGGGATCAAACACATATTACGGTATCTAAAGGAAACTACCGATATGGGCTTATTTTATTCTAAAGATTGCAGTTCCGATCTTGTTGGTTATGCTGATGCTGGGTACTTATCCGACCCGCATAAAGCTCAATCTCAAACAGGCTATGTATTCATATGTGGGGGTACTGCCATATCTTGGAATCAACAAAGCAGTCTATCGTAGCCACTTCATCGAATCACGCTGAGATTATAGCTATTCATGAAGCAAACCGAGAGTGTGTGTGGTTGAGGTCCATAACATCTCATTCGAGAAAAATATGACAAAGTACTCACAATTTTATATGAAGATAATGCAGCATGCATAGCATAACTGAAAGGTGGATTCATAAAAAGAGATATAACGAAACACATTTCGCCAAAGCTCTTTTATACACATGAGCTCCAAAAGAACAGTGATATTAACGTACAACAGATTCGTTCAAGTGACAATGTGGCTGATTTATTCACCAAGTCTCTTCCAGCTGCAACTTTCAAGAAGATGGTACATAAGATCGGAATGCAGAGATTCAAGGATGTTCTTATTAGGGGAAGTTAATACGCGCTGTACTCTTTTTCCCTTACGAGGTTTTGTCCCACTGGTTTTCCTTGTAAGGTTTTTAATGAAGCAGCCTATATGCGTGTTGTTAGACATTCAAGGGGCAGTGTTGTGATATATATCAATTATAGTGAATATCTATCAAGATCTATTTGATTTCTATCAGGATTTGATGTATTTGTCTTTTAGTGTGAAACTAGGAACAAATTCTCCCTATAAATAGAAGAATTTCCTTCATTGTAAATCATCCCCAAGAGAAGAAATAAAAATCACTCTTTCTATTGTCTCTACTCTTCTTCCTTCTTGTTCTTTCTTGTTTTATAACATTTATTATATACATAAAAAAGAAGTAAAACTAATCTTTAAAATTTTTCTCATCGAAGACCAGAGCTCAAAACCACCCGTTATGGAGCCATCTCATCTAATTTCCCCTGACTACAGATGGACAGAACAGACAGAAGCTCTTATGTGGGGCGTGGACATCATCAGTCACTTCCGTGTTCAGAAACTACTCAGCATGAAGAGCTGTAAGTCCAAGTATCCATATCCATTCACCATTCACCCAAAAGAGAAATGCATGCTTTTTAGAGCCCTTAATTAGCTTGAAGAGCTAGTTGGAAAAAGGTCTTGCATGACCCGAAGGCAAAATATATGCAGCAACTGAACTTTATAGTAGCTACCTTTTTTAGGGGATAAAATAGTAATTCAACAGTTATTATTCCTTCGAGAGCCCAAAGGTACCACAACACAGATCATTGTAAAGTAGGAAACAAAGTAAGTCCAAATGCTATTCAGACAAAAATATTCACAATTTTATAGAAGCAGTTTCATATAGGAATTATTGCATCATTTAATATAATGACTACTAACAAAAGTAGCAAGGGCAGAAGCAGCAGCACTTTTTACAACAGGAACCACAATTTAACTTTGGATATCTAGGATAAGAACATGTACATGTACATGGGCTACAAGAGGAGCAGCTAAAGCAGGACGGACATTTTAAGCTGCAGCAACTCCATTTGCAGACAGGCTTGCTGCAGCATTTAGACAGTTGACAGGAGAAACATTGACACTTAGGTATTGAGCAACTGAAAGATGGGCAGCAGTTACATAAATTGCAGTTACAGCAGTCTGGCATCTTTATGCGAGGACATCGGCACCAGCAACAAATCCACGACAGATTGAAACATGACAAGCCACTACATGTGCAAGAAACTTATGTCACTAGGAGAAGCCACAAGGGCGAGATTAAACTCATTCAATACAACTAATTGCATGAGAGCTCCTGAAAACAGAGTGAATCTCATACGACCCAATGAGAAGAGCAGCAGATTTGTTTAGCTGATTGCAAGATGCTAATTTGAAAAAAATGTAATACAAGTCTGTATAAAGATGTAACCTCTTAATTGTCATCCTCCTTAAAGCAAAAAAATAATGCACTTTGTCAGAGCTCAGATGACAAGGCTTAAAAAACATTTCTCAAACACATATTTCATGACTGCAACAGTGCTGTAATCTTTCTTTTCCAGTAAGAAATGGCATTATGAAGTCTAGGTACAAAAAGATGCACTATAGCTGCACAAAAGAAAATTCCTACTGCTCATTTTTATAAAAATAACAAAAGATTTCCTCCTGAACAGACTTAATTGCCAAAACTAGATTTCATGAAGCTTATGAGCAAGGAAGGGCACAAACATAATCCATAAAAATATGAATAGTGGCCACACTAAAGAAAAATTCCCCCTAACTTTGGTTATTATTAACTATCTATGCTTCTAGCTTATGAGCCACCAATAAAGTATACTCTCTTTCTCTGAACATAGAGCTCTATTCACTTCTTGTAAGTATGCTAGCAGTGTGTTAATTCTTAAAAATGTGAAAAATCAGCAGCTGTGTTGAATCACGGTTGCAGCTAACCTTGGTTACTATTTATCTCTTCTAGCTTATGACCCACAAAGGTATTGGTGGTTCTTCATATAGCTCTGAATAGTTTCTGTGCAACATTTTGCAAGTGGCCTACCTAGACACTAAATTTTTATCTATTAAACCTAAGAAAATTTCATTATAGTTATGCACAAAAAAGTGTCTGATGTTTAAGTTTTAGTTAATGCCAAGATAATCACTCGCTACCTCTTTAATATTTATATGAAACTCACTCAGATAAAATCAATATAAATCTTGAATAGTAATCATATTTAATACTCAGTATTAACTCAAAAAAGAAATGCTGAACACATAGCATACCAGAGCCGTTTCCATAAGCAACAAGATCTATGACTCTTCTTTATTCTGATACGAGGGAAAAATGGCAATGAGAAGGTGTAAAAGACTGGAAATACACTTAAAATCTTGTAGAACTTACTGTTGAAGACTATCTTACGTTGGTATAAGAGGATCTGACTGTTGCGATACAAATTCTGTCACCCTGCAAAATTGTCAACATCATACAATACAGAGGTACCTTAAGAAACATAGATTAAATTCATTACACATGATTTCAGTAGTACAGATCATCTGGAAATAAATGTACATGCAGAAAATGTGCTCTATACATACTCTTTACAGGGCCGAGAAGCGGGATGAAGGCCTTCAATGGATTTCAGTTCTTCCTGCTCAGAAGAATTGGATCGAGATGAGATGCGACCAAAGTGAAAATAATTTCATACAAAAATCTCTGAAACAAGCCTTTGTAACATCTAAAATACTGCACATTCATCACAACAAAGTACAAACAAGCTTATGGTAAAATATGCAATATAATCTCTAGTAAATTGTAAAACATCAAAACATAGCACATTACATTGCCACCTGTATCTCCTTTATCCCAACAAGGAAACTAATGACATGCTGTCAAGTACATATAAAATGCCAAAATACTCCACATTCATCTTACGCGACTTCCAGACCAGTCTTCAAGTAATTAGTTGTCTCAAAACTTGTTAGGATAAAGTTTTGAAAATGGCTCAAAGAGTCATATGTTACTATATACTCCCTCTGTTTCAATTTGTTTGTCTGGTTTTGACTTGGGCACAAAATTTAAGTAAAGAAGACTTCTGAATCTTGTAGTCTTAACTTAAAAATAAGTAGAATGAACGACAATGTCCTATAATCTTGTGGCCTTAAACATGTTATGTTGAAATTTAGAATTAAGAATTTCCAAAATTGGAAAGAGGCATTCTTTTTAAAGCAGACTAAAAAGGAAATATTCTTTTTAAAGCATACTAGAAAGAAAAGTAAGACGATAAAAACTGAAATGGAGGGATTAACAAGATGAAGAGCCCAGGAACAGCTCGAAATAACTAATTATCAAACCCTGAAGTGAGCTTCTTCTTTTCCGTAGGTAACATTTATAAGCAACCTGCTTATTTAGCAGGAGGAAGACAACTTCCCAGCCTTAAGCAGTGTGATACCTCCAAAGAGTAAGCAGAAATCCAATACCTTTATCTTTTTCTGCTTTCCTTTGTGTGAGGGGCAGGGGGACAGGAAGTCTCCAGTCCCAAAGTAGAAGAGGAGAGAATCGCAAAAGTATGGAACCAGTTTCAAGAATGAGATTCCAATGTTAGGCAGCACTGCATGTGCAAGTCGTACAAATTCTGGTGAAAGCTAAATTCATTTGATATGTTGCCTATTAGAAAATATACATGAGCATCAAAACAGGTAAATATTGCATCATGCAACCTTTCCAAAACATAAGTTACTCCTCCACCAGCAAGCACACAACTTGACAAGCAAATGGGAAGCCTGAAAGTCTAAGAGCTCTATTTAAGAGAATCTTGGAGCATTTTGTTCTTTTAATTGATACTTCAAATTAGCATGTCAATGCCATGTCTTTATGACGGTAATTAATTAAGTGGTCCAGTCAATCTAAGTTAAACTACTAAGAATTCAGATTGAGTACATGACAGTACATCTGTGCATCTAGTCACTGGTTTAGCATAAGGACATGAGGCAACAGTGAAGATTAGTAGAATATTGCAGATATACTCCTCAATTTGATATCCCACCAAAGATTGAGACAAAATCAAAATCAAACAAAGATTCATCCCTTAACCCTCATAGCAGGCAATCAACTTTTTTCTTTTTTCCATTTCAAGATAAATATGAAGCACTAAAAACAAGGCTAAGTAAAAGATAGCCTAATACAGAAAGCTAAAACCTTTTTTATGCGTAACGAAGAATACTATTGATGTGACAAACCTTTAACTTAAAATAGTGGCCTCAGAGTTTACATAGAGCAACTTAAACTGATTCAACTCAAGAAAGACATGACAATTTTAACTCATCAGATAAAAAATTCACACTTAAAATAGGGAGACAACTCACCTCAAGAAAACCAATTTCTCTTTCAAGCATCTGAACTTTGGCCAATTCTCGACGCTTTCCATACAAATCTGGATACTGAGGTGGCGGTTTTGGGCAGGGTGGTGGCAAAGATGGCCCTGAAGCAGTTCCACCAGAACCAACCCCTGGCATTTTTCCCTTTTATAAACTTTTAGCAACAGTTTTATCAAGCTCACCACCAAAACCAGCCCACTTCTTCCTCTGTTTCTACGTATAAAAGAGTTTCTCCAATTACCAACTAAGAATCTTGGAAGGAAAATACAATGAACTTAGTAATAAATAGTTCAGAACTTGCAAATGGGCGAACACCAAAGGACACCACACAGACTAATAATATTGATAGTTGCAGACTTGGTAGTACAATAGTGGTTATGTCTCTGTTGACAAATGAAAGTTTTTTTTCTTTCTTGTTTCCACAAATGTACACACACAAACTGGGGCCTTAGATGAGGAGGCGGGCCAAGGAGTAAAATCATTAAAAATAAAAAATAAAAGAAGAAAAAATTAGGAGGTAAGGAAGAAGTTGTTGAAGAAGAGAGAAGAGTGAAATAATTACTGTAGTGAGTTATTACTGACGGTTGGGAAAATTATGGGGTCCAGAGAAAGAGGCAGACCAAAACTAATGACAAATGCCAACCAAGAAGAACAGCTGCTGCTAGTGGTGACACAAGTATCAGTACAACAATAGTACTAGTAGTAATTGCAATGAAGAAAATGAATAAAAAGGGCACCAATACAATACAATGCGATGGGATAAATGCTTCTTGAATTTAATCTCATTTATATATACTCATGCAACATTTCAAGTTTTCATTTACTAGATACCTTATAAGTATATTAAATAAAAACAGGGTGTTCCCCCAAGATTCTATTTTAATTTGTAAGATGTTTTATTTTGTTTTTAAGTAGTGATAATAACAAAATGAACCGTAAGAGTATAGAGCTAAAAGGGTGTAATAATTACACTTCTCCTGTGAAGACAAATCTTCTTTTATGGACAATGATAATAGAGAAGTATGATGGTGGTGGATAGTAAAGAAAGGCTGCAACTAGTGTTGATTTGAAGGACATCTTGATGCAGAAGTAGGATGTAAATATTTTTAATTTAAATTTATTTATTTTTTCTGTAAAGGGATGGGCCCTGCCTCTGGTATCTATGGGGGAAAGGGTTGCAGTATTTGCAGAGATTAGCAGAGAGTGGGACTGTAGGTTTTGTTGGGAGGGCCGAAGAGCTCAACGTTAAGGCTTCAGACCGCACGTGACTGTCGCGTAGGATAGAGAAAAATAAAGGAAAATAAGGGTGTTAAGGTAGTTTTGACTGGACAGGGCTCCTATTATTTTTCATCTCTCCATTTTCTTCAAATTTCTAATTAGTGACGTATGATATAATTTAAATTAAATAATTAAGATTTAATTATTTTTAAATATAATTTTAATTATTATTTAGATAATAAATATATTATATATTTAATTTAAAAACTTATTATAATTCCACCATCTTAGCAATATATCTATAAATAAAGCAACAAAAATTTTTCTCTTCCTACCTTTTTTTTCTTCGCATGAATTTTATCTTTTAATTTCTTTATCAATTGGTTTTTTCTATTATTAATTTTTTTTTGAAACTTTTTGTTTGACAATTAACTATTTCTTTTTAATGTAGGTGAAATAAAGTAGGAAAAATAATCGACTATTCTATTTTAGATTAATTTTTATCATCTTTTTTGAAACTTTTTCTTAAAAATTAGATATTTTAGTTTCTTTAAAATAGGTGAAATAAAATAGGAAGAAAATAAGAGAAATCTCTTGTATTTTTTTTTTTAAAACTTTTCTTTAATAATTATCTCTCTTATTTTCTTTAAAATAGGAGATCTTGTAGACTCTCCTATTTTTTTAACAAAATAAAATAGTTAGTGATTATTAAAGAGTAAGTTTCCAAAATGCAGTAAAAAGGTTAATTTAAATAGAAATTAAAAGATGGATCATGTGTATGAAAAATAATTTAGGAAGAAAGGATTTTTTGTTGCTATATTTAAGGACAAGATAATATGTTGCTAGGATTGTGAAATTATAATAATTTTTTAAACTAAATATATAATGTATTTATTATCTAAACCATGGTTAGAGATTTACTTTAGAATAATTAAATCTTACTCCTTCAATTTGAATTATGCCATATGTCATAATCAGGATAGGAACTTCGGAAAAAATAGAGAGAGTGGAAATGGAGAGGAGTCAGATCCGTTTTGACTGTTCTCATTACTGTCGACCATCCTCCTCATTTTCACAGTAAATTGGGAAATTCTTAGGAAACTCCTCCTCCCCCCTTTAAACGTTATAATCATCAAACAACTAACTCTAATTATTTTCACTTTATAAAGTTTAAATAAATTTCAGATTAAATGGGCAAGGCTCCGTGTTTACCTAAAGAAAAATGGTATAGTTGAATTTGTTATAAGATTGAGGATACACAAATTATTTAACTCATTGATTCGTATTTAGCAGATAAATATGTTAGTAAATAAGCTTAATAAGATATAAAATGAAGAAAAATAAGCTAAGAAAAAAGTAGAGCTGAGGTGCTCGGTGTTTCAGAATAGTTCCAGAAATTATGAAGTATGGCCAGTATGGGTTCGGGTCAATTTAGCTTTAGTTGCTTGAGCACAGACTTAAGTAAAGAATGTGTAATCATAGAAAGTTTGGAGTACAAACATAGATATGTATTACTTCGTATTATAAAAAATCCAACCTCTTACAGGGAAGTAAAACCTGTTATTTATAAGTAACAAGGGTAATATGTTGACCAATAGGAAAGTTCCACTCGATTCTAAAGGTACTAGGCCTTATAAAAATGTTCCATGTGGGAATACTGTTATACATGCCAACTAATATTCCTCTATTATTTACATAATCTCATTGGAATATATCTGGCATACATATACACTAGTCCTTTCATTCCATTCTTAGTATACATGTTCTTTTATACTCCTTTTCTAACTTTGGGCCACAAGTTTTTGCCTTATTTCCTGATAATGACCATTTATTTTACCGGTAATAAGGTGGAACTAGGTTAAATGGTTAGTGCACTCAGGAAATTAGTCCTTAATGGATGTTTTTCTTAGATCATTTATGCCAAGTCATCTTTCAACTTCATCCTGATACCAAGTGTCCTCTTTGATCTTGGTGTTGGTGTAGAGTTAGATACTCCATTTCTTTCTGTAATGTGGTTTTTATTCTATTGGAGTTAAGTGAGGTGGAGATAGGTGAGATTTCCCTATGACCACTTCTTAAGTTGACAAAGTAGAAATTCGTATCTTGGGTTGCTTGGTTCATTTTCTGGTAGTGGCCTTGACCTTGGCATTGATGTTAAGTTTGACACCCTATTCTTCGATGATGTGATTCATGGTTTATTGGGTTAAGGTTGTTTTCATGGGTGGATTCACGAAATCCTCACTTCAATATTTATTCGGCCTAATAAGACTTGGTGGAGTGTTTCTCCTTGGTGATATGTGCCTAGGGGTATTCGTTACTGAGATAGAGCATTGGATTTACCAATTTTTGGCTAAGGTTGTATTTCTTCGAGTTGCGAGGGTTTTGGTTATCACTGGTATGATTTGCGGCCTTAGCGAGTTCTTGGGTATGCTATGATGATTCATGCTCTCCAACAAATATGGAGTTGATTGTTGTGCTTTGAACCTGTGGTTTATCATTTATTGTGATTTCTTTTCTCAACTATGTTTTGATTTCGACTCTAACAGAAACCAGTGGAGATATGCCTGATTTTAGATAGTGAGGGTGAGTTGGGTGTTTGCCCTTGGTATAGACTGGCCGACTTCAGTTTTGGTTTTGATGCCTAGGAATGACGACTTAAAGGTTATGATAGATTTTGGAGTATGAATGCTTACCTGTATACAAAATTGGTTTAGAAAGTTGAGATCGAGCGGTTCAGCTTTGGTGTTAAGGTTTCAATAGAGCTTAGGTGCAATCTTTATTTTTTGGACTTGTCTTAGTTGGGCTTTCATCTATAGGTTGGCCTACTTATTGTCTACCTACACGGTTATCTTCAGTTCAGATAAACAGTGGATTGTTGATCTCCAAATAATAGTCCATTGGTATATGATGTTGGTTTCTTTAGCTCTGGCCTTGGTTTTCAGTTTTGTCGAGATTTTTAGATTGGCTTCTTAGCAGAAGAAGTGCACTCAAGTTGGATTCAACATGGTTTCATTCCCAGTTGGTGGGACACCCTTAGGAGAGATTGTTCAGTTGTGAGTGCTATGCTTCGGGCTCCCAACTGTTAGTTTTAAGGCCCATCTGGACCAGTTATTGTATTGGCAGTAGGTTACAGACATTGGTCATCACCGTTCGTGTGCCCAGGCAACACCCTATGTGCTTTACTTATGCTTATTATTATGGATGATTGATGGATCAACTTTGTTCTTTGAGTTTAGTGTTATGGGGTTGAGCGAACAAGATTCAAATGACCTTCTGCTTACTTTAGAGTGGATTTTAGGTTTAAAAAGGCAAAAAGAAGGATATATTTGAATGTTGGAGTTGGTCGCATGATTCATGCCTTGGTTTGACTTTGGCTTGGATGAGTTTTTTACTTAGTTATGCTGGTATTGGTGTGGTGTCAGTGTGTTATGGTTTGAATTTGCGTGCATCATCCATTCCCAATTCAAATGGAGGCCAGTTGATTGTTGGGGTTGAGTTTTGGCTATTTAAGAAATGAAGGAAGGAAGTTGTTTGAAGAAAAAGGATACCTTTGGCAAAATCCCTTGAAAGCATTGTCCCTTCATAAAGTTTTTATGGGGAGTCATGCTCGGAGCATGCGGGCCTAGTACCCCATCCCCTCGAGTATTCATACTCTTTTTTTCATTGACTTTTGTGAATGAAAGTCCTTTTAGTAGTAGATATTGTAATGATCTTCTAGGTCATTTTCTCGATTTATATGCGTTTTTGATATTTTGAGCCTTTCCACAACTGCTACAGGTTATTTATGACTTGTTGGAACTGTTGATTTAGTTATCTGATAATTCATTTGGGTTTAGGTTTGTTTCCCTATTTTAGAGCTTTCGCTATTAAGAAATTAGTCTCGAACCAAAAATCCTAGTAAATGACCTCGAATAAGAATTCTGACAATGCCATCAGTTCCAGAACATTGATTTTAGTCAAGGAGGACCCTTGGTTCAGGACCTAAGACTTTTCGACTCATTTTGAGCTATTAGGTGGATTATAAGAAAAATAGAACTATAGGTATGGGATCGACATTTAGTCGAATGATCTCGGATGGAAGTTCTTATGTTTCTATTGAGTTCAGAATATCACATTTGGTATCGCAACATAGTTTATTTGTGCGCACAGAGTTATGCACAAATCTTGAGCACCCGATTGGAGTCTATTTGGACTTAGCAAAATCTGTTGTATGACACCATCTGGTGCAACTGCTTAAGCAGACTTTTGGTTGCTTACAAGACCAGGGGATCACTTTAGCGATCGTCCTCGAACCTTACCCGATCATTTAAAAGATATGCCTGCCACTTAAGCGGTACTTGACCGCTTAAGCGAAGGATGAATATTTATGGGGGAATCGCTTAAGAGATTATTTGACTGCTTAAGCGGTGATCACTTAAGCGATCACTGGGTCTCTTTGGCAACATCTGTAGGGACTTAAATCCCCTTCTTCACTCGAATTTATCATTCATGTTCTCACCATTTTCCCACCATTGCTGTGTTATGATTTTTGTTCTAGTGAAATTAAGTGAGGTGGAGATAGGTGAGCTTTCCCTGTGACCACTTCTTAAGTTGACAAAGTGGAAATTCATTATCTTGGGTTGCTTAGTTCATTTTCTGGTAGTGGGCTTGACCTTGGCATTGATGTTGAGATTGAGACTTTATTCTTCGACGATGTGATTCATAGTTTAATTAGGTTAAGGTTGTTTTCATGGGTGGATTCAGGAAATCCTTATTTCGGTATTTGTTCAGCCTAATAAAACCTGGTGGAGTGTTTATCCTTGGTGATATGTGCCTAGGGGTATTCGTTACTAAGATAGAGCATTGGATTGACCAATTTTCGGCAAAGAGAAGGATATATTTAAATGTCGGAGTTGGTTGCATGATTCATGCCTTGGTTTGACTTTGGCTTGGAAGATTTTTTTACTTAGTTATGTTGGTATTGGTGTGGTGTCAGTGTGTTGTGGTTTGAATTTGCGTGCATAATCCATTCTCGATTTAAATAGAGGCCAGTTGGTTATTGGGGTTGAGTTTTGGCTATTTGAGAAGTGAAGTAAGGAAGTTGTTTGAAAAAAGGGATACCTTTGGCAAAATCTCTTGAAAGCATTGTCCCTTCTTAAAGTTTTTATGGGGAGTCATGCTCGGAGCATGCGGTCCTAGTACCCCATTCCCTCGAGTATTCATGCTTTTCTCTTCATTGACTTTTGTGAATGAAAGTCCTTTTAGTAGTAGATATTGTAATGATCTTCTGGGTCATTTTCTCGATTTATGTGCATTTTCGATATTTTGAGCCTTTCCACAACTACTACAAGTTATTTATGACTTGTTGGAACTGTCGATTTAGTTATCTAATAATTCGTTTAGGTTTAGGTTTATTTCCCTGTTTTAGAGCTTTTTCTATTAAGAAATTAGTCTCGGACCAAAAATCCTAGTAAATGACCTCGAATAAGAATTCTGACAATGCCATTAGTTCCAGAACGTTGATTTTAGTCAAGGAGGACCCTTGGTTCAGGACCTAAGGCTTTAAGACTCATTTTGAGCTATTAGGTGGATTATAAGAAAAATAGAACTATAGGTATGGATCGACATTTAGTCGAATGATCTCGGATGGAAGTTCTTATGTTTCTATTAAGTTCAGAATGTTGCATTTGGTATGGTAGTATAGTTCATTGTGCGTATAGAGTTATGCACAAATTTCGAGCACTCGATTGAAGTCTATTTGGACTTAGCAAAATCTGTTGTATGACACCATCTGGTGAAACTGCTTAAGAGGACTTTTGGTTGCTTACAAGACCAGGGTATCGCTTTAGCGATCGACCTCGAACCCTACCCAATCGTCTAAGAGATAGGCTTACCGCTTAAGCGAAGGATGAATATTTATGGGGGAATCGCTTAAGAGATCATTTGACTGCTTAAGCGGTGATCACTTAAGCGATCACTGGGTCTCTTTAGCAACATCTGTAGGGACTTAAATCCCCTTGTTCACTTGAATTTCTCATTCATGTTCTCACCATTTTCCTACAATTTTAAGAGCTTGAAGAGAGGGAAAGTGTGGAGAATCACCCATTGAAGTTAAGGTAAGCTAGCCTAACACTCCTTGATCATTTTGCATTATTTTATTCCCATTAATTTCCATCCCATTTCATTGTGAATTATTAGGAATAAGGTCTTTAATTCCTTAGACCTTAGGGGCTTCTTTGGGGGCTAATTTATGCATCAATTGTGCAAAACTTTTGAGCATACATTCCTTGTCCTTCGAGGGACCTCGTGATGGATTCAATTTTATATTCTATTCGCGAGCCCTACAGACCCGTTCTTGACCCAAATTCTGACCGGATTCGTTATGTAAAAAAATTAGTTTTATTTTACTTCTAATGACGTGTAGATGACTATTTTGATAGCATGGCGGCGTGTTGGGATCTTGGAGCAAATGTAGGCAATTTTTGGATGACTCAAGACTTACAGTTTGATATCGAGGTACAGTTCATTCTACTCTTTTTCATAATATAGTGTATCGTATATACTGCATGCTAGGTAAGAATGATAGGATATGATTATGGGTAGAATACCATGAATTAGCCTAATTTAGAAGTTTGGGGATGGAAGTATGAATCGACCCTTAAGATGAAATACTTGTTATGGCTACAAAATCCTATCACCCTAGGTTACTAGCATGTTGATTATCGTTGATTGTAAGAACCCTTTAGTATAAGGTTTATTACTTGACTTAGTGGACTGTACCATGACTCTAACGCCGTGACACTACCCCCTGGATGTCACACGATGCTTAGGACCACAAGTCATCCCAAGCTAACCCATATACTGGCACGATGCTTAAGATACTAATTTAAAATATATAAAACTTAAAGTAATAAGTGGAAAAGATGTCTTTACTGAATATGTTCAAAAAAGAACTATTTAAAACGTTTACAACTCTAGTTATATAAAACAAAACTGAAATCAAATACATCCACTTTACTGATTATCTATGAAGCCTTTACTAATACTAACTATAGGTAGTAGGGACATGACCCACAACTATCCCTAATCAATACATAAGAATAATAAAATAAAGTACACGAACTACAATAGACTTGAGTCCTCGAATCAAAAGAACTCATCATCTGCTGGCTGAAAGCTATGAACTGTCTGATTATAATGTGTGGACTACAACTAGTACCTATATTATGAAGGAATGTAGCCACAAATGCATATATGTGGTCAGTACTTTATAGTATACTGAGTATATGAGGGTGAACGCATAAGTAAAACAGAAATTGAATAGACTTTCAGTTCATGCATGCTAAGTGTAAAAGGACTCACCTTGGACTTGAGTAAAAGTAAAGACTCCAAGATCATAAAACATGGATAATGAAGCATATGAATAAGCTTAGTGACTCATTAAACTCAGTTTCTAAAATCTTTTACTTTTATTCTTTCATGTGGGAGATTCTTCTAACCGAAATAAACCATGTGAGCTACCATCGAGTCCAACATCTTACCCACATTGGGGAGAGTTTTTCTACCTTTGCCATCAGAATAGAACCTTAACTTAAGTGATTACTGTACTTCGTCCATATTGGGAAAAAAGCTTAACCTACGGTGGCTTGTAGTTTCCAAAAATTTAGGATACGCTCATCCATATTCCCTTCTTGATGCTAAATACTACTCCCAATATATATATATATATATATATATATATATATATATATATATATATATATATATATATATATATATATATATATATATATATATATATATATATGCTCATATTTAAAAAATCCACCTTAAAATAGCATAAGGGTTTATAGATTGAAAACTAGTTATTCTTCTCTTTATTTTAAATCATAAATTAGATGAACTCTTGTGGATTTCATGTCTTGTATTTAGATCAAAGGATCAAGCTTTCTTGAACCATGCTATATTGCATATGAATGGAGCTTAAAAGCTTAGACTTTATTGTAAAATTAATACTTCTTCTTAACTCTTGAAACTCTTACTTTCTTTCATAGCATTTATAACAAAATATAAGGCTCAATGCCCATATATAAATCTTTTATCAGAATCCAAATCAAGTTAATGAAATTTAAATTACAATATCAGTCTTAAAGTTCAAAACATGAATACATGTAACCTTTATGCATCTTTAGCCTTTAAATCCCTAGATAAGGTTATACTTCAATATATGAAAATTTGGGGAATGAACCCTAATGTAAAAAATGAAAATTCAGCATGAAAACATGCTTTTCAAGCACAAGTATGGAATATTAACCTTGATCAAAGCCCACATACCTGTACTTCTTGGCTTTCTTGAAGGGAACTTAGACTTGGAAACTTGAGAGATGATTTTAAAGAAGAAAACCTAGCCTTATTGTTCTTGAGAGTGGGAGAAGAAATAAAGTGTTAAGTGATTGAGGATGGGGGATAACACCTTCTTATGATTTTAAATCATGGGTTGGGAGTTTAAAGAGGAGAAAAAAACAAAAATCCCTTAGGAACCTTTTGGAAATTGTTTGGAAGCTGTCCCGATGACTTAGGTCATGACTCGTAAGTTATGGCCATGAGTTCTGACTTGATTCGTCATCAGAAGTCCAATTTTGGATTCTACTTCCCAACTTGCGACTCCTTCCCAAGGACCCGTAAGGATACCTTACGAGTCATAATCTGGGCACCTTTGACAGTTCTTCAGTAGTTTGGCCTTAACTTTTCACCCCGATATCGGATTAAGGTGAAATTGGTATCACTGGAAAGCTAATTCAATTATCTATCTGTTTATGGGTCTTGATATCAAAATTCTTAGTATAACTAAAGGTATTCTTATTTGAAGATGACTATAGTTGTATACATCCAAAGAATTTAATCGCTAAGGAATGTTTTGACTTGTTCATGATCTAGGAGCTATTTGAGGACTTAATATATGTCCATGTAGCTTATAAATCTATCAAAACATGAGGCTTGATTCTTGGATCCCTTACTTGTCAGGATACGAGTCATATATTATGACTCGTAATTAGTCATTACGACATAGCCACCACTCGTAAGCTGGACAGAAACTTAGGGGACCTACACTGCTAATAATGCGACTCCAACTATAAGACTTGTAACCTCTTGTAACGACTCCTAGGGTTGATCCATACCCAGAATAGATCTTTAATTATTTCACATTGTCTCAGTTACTACTATATCATATAACTCATGAGAAGTACTCACAACTTGAGAAATGAGTCATAGGTCTATAGTGACCTTGAAAGTACAGGGTATTACAATATTTCCCTTGTGATCATTCGTCCCCGAATGATATTGACTTGGATTAAATACTAAGGAGAGGCTGAGATGATGCACTGAACATTTACAAGCTGAATCATAACTTAATATTTGATTCTAAAACTGATGCATGATGCATGGACTGAGATGATTTCATGTATGCATGACGGGACAACTTAAAAACCTTGGAATCCATTAGTACTATTTTGATGAATTCTGAAGTTGGATAACTAACATGATAGCGATTTCTGAATCTAGATAGCCTTTATTGTTAAGACTGATTTAGTTTAACTTATTTAACTTTTGAGATCATTTCTATGGTGGTTGTAATTCCTTTGAGCTTCTGAAACTATAGACACGTGATGTAGAAATATAAATAAAATACTCGAGGCAACAACAATGATATAGGAAGTAAAAAGAGGCATCACTGTGATAGTTAGGAACTTGTAGAACTCAATGAATATACACAAATGAGCCATAAAGATGTGTGAGACGTAATGACTCTAGGGCATGTATAAATGGTCCATTAAGGTGTATTAAAAGGGTAAGTATTTACATTTAGTACATGGTTCATTTAAGACATATTTAGACATTTCTATCGAGGCCATACATGTGTTTCTAATTAGACATTTAACTCCTTAAACGAGAGTAGAAGTAAGGACTCAACTGAATTCACAATTGGTATGATTGTGAATAAATTACCTCATACAATAGGCATATTCATGAAACTTTGGATAGTAATACTAGATGAAAAATATGGAATATCATAGGAGCTTATCTGTCTGCTTTCTAAACTGAATTGCTGGTTTTACGGACTGACTCATACTGAAAGTTGATAGCTCCACTGAAGTATCCTTGGCACGAACATATATTTAGAACTGTAAAGTGATATCTGATGGCATGAAATTTCTAAGAGTTACTTGAAAAAGAATATTTTCTACCTCCAACACTGATTGTCAAAGGTTCTAATAATATTAGAGAGCAAGGAATTTTAGGCATGATCTGAGTAAGATATCTAATTTAGGAATCACAACATGGCTACAACTCTATAATCATGGACTATAGGCCTATAAATCATAAGCTAGGATAGAATCACTTTGCCCTTGGCAATACACCTGCTACCTTTCGAGCTTAGCCACACTTCTCAAATACTCCTTCAACTATACTTATCCTCTTAAATACTATGATGATTGATTCAACTTGTAATTCTTACATGGGCATTGATAACTCTATTTACTAAAGTCTGAGCTAAACTATATATTCTCGCCATGTTCAGCCTAACTCAAAATTACATAGTGCAACACATAACACCGTAATACTAGTTAAACCATGAATTCAGTACCCCAGGCATGTTTCACAACTCTCATCTCAAGAACAATTATCCTTACCACTTCAACAACTAAATTCAACCTCTTACTAGGAATTCATTAGCCCATAATGCATTTATCCACTTATATACCAACATGACATTCACACCTATCATTATAACTATATATAAATATTTGGTCAACCAACCCACTATGGAATTTTACCACATTATCTAACACCTCTTGTTAATAACAACTTCCATGCACTATCCCCAAGAAGACACATATAAAATTCTCAACTAACTATTACATATATCAAAACCTCTTCCTCAATCATCCTTCAAACTTACAACCTTACATAGAACAGGCATATAATGATCTTTTCCTAATACGTAATATTTAATATTTCCCATCTAAATCATTATTCATCTGGTTTTATCACCACTATCTTTACATAAGAAGAGGTCACTGAAAGGTTGGAACATGAGGTCCTGAAGCATGAAAGAATACTATGCATAACTTTACACTTAACTAAGGCTCAAGGAATAGAGTATCAACAACATGGATTCATCAAATAGATATAAAATAAAGAAATACATAACGTAATATGAATTGTCATTGGACATTAAGGGTGTACCATTGTAATACCCCATATATTTTTAAGCTAGAAAATGAACTATTGTCCCTACGCATGAAACCTCCTATCTTGTGATTCATATTTGAGTACATGAATTAGGATAAGTATACTAGTGATAATAGAGATTATGATGTATTAATCATGTTCATAAGAGTCACTTAGAGTAAGCCAAGCTAAGAACTTTTGAATCTACCAAATTTTCGTGTGTGATTTCACATAGGTCATCTTTGAACGAGAATAACTTGATATATAGGTGGTATTTTAGCAGATTTATACACTCCAAATTGTATAATATTTAATAATATTTCCATCGATACCAAATTTGCCTAAAACGGACACCTGGTGAAGAAGTTATGATGATTTAAAGTTTCAACAATGTCATTTCAGTTAGTGGCACGTCGCGCTGTAAGCCAAAATGACGTTTGTCAATTTCCAGTGTCTCTCCATAATTCCACCACATTGAGGTGAGTTTCCAGGTCATATACAAGTGGTAACGCGATGTCTCCGCATCACGTCGGGGGCACAAATCGAGAAATCTTCACAGAAATTAAAAGACGCATCTAGAGGGGCATTTGGGTCATCTTCCCACCCCTATATATATTCCATAAACACGGAATTAAGCCATTATTTCACCAAAACATACTCTTTTTCATCAAAATCTTCTCAAGAACACATTAGGGTTTTTCATATAAGATTTAAGTTCAAGCAAATTCTATCATTAAATTTCAAGAATCTGTCCGTCAATCTTCACTAAATCAGGAACTAAGGTATACGTGTGTTCATTCATGGACTTCTTTCATCCATGAAGTCCAAGAACCATATTTTAAACTATATGCCCTAATTTTTTATGTTTTGATTTGATTGTTGATCTTGTTGATGTGCTGAATGATGTCAAGATAGAATCTTTATGGGTTTGTATGAAACTAGGATGGCATGTTAGTTATAATATATGAACTTTGGGTGATTTAGGTGGTTGAATTCCTGAATAAACCTATGCCCAGTGTGGTTCATGAAAGTTGTTTGATAAAATACCTAAGAGACTAGAAATCATGTATTTTAGCTAAATAGAACTTAAAAGACAAGCCCATGCACTATCCCTTATGACTCAACATGAATTCCATGCAAATTGTCATGTATTACTGTTGTAATATGGAATGCTCATGAAATTAGACCCATGAAAGTATGTACATGTTATATGCAGTATCTTCCATGTTCAAGAATATGATAACCATATGTAGTATGAAATCCCCTATTTATGGTATTATGAATTGTGAATGTTATTCTTACGATCAAGTTAATTTCTTTCCATTGAGTCTTGGGGGTACTTGTACCCAAAAAATATAGCTGTATGCCTAGAGCCATGTCATGTTTTCATGATACTCTTATTCAAGCCATGATCTATATAAATCAGTTAGTCATGTGACTCAGGACAACTCAGAAATCTCAGTAATCTCAGTAGTCTGGTAATCTCAGTAATCTCAGTAATCTCAGTGCTCAGTAACCTCAGCAACCTCAGTATTCATAGTTTATCTCAGTAACTTCAGTACTCTCAATCAATCCTCAGAACTCAGTACATTCCTTCAGTCATCGGAATCCAGTAAAATCAGTTTAGCTCCGCTAAACAATCCTACTAACATCAGTTCAGTTAATCAGTTCAGTGTCTTTCAGTTGGGAGTAGGATTCAGCTTCGAGTGAACCCAAGGATAGGGACTCACCTGCCACAGTCAGAGGGTGAGATTCCTAAAAGCAATCCTTATATTCTAGAACTACATAGCCAGTGTAGGTTGAGATGTCCCTACCCATAGGGCTAATGTATCTCCTTTGAGTTTACCTGATAGTAGGGAAGACAAAATGAGCTCCCAAAAATAGAATAGGGTTAATCACATGTTGTCTCTACCCGTGGCATGGTATTGACACCCTTCCAGCTGGGGTTACATGTTGGACCCCAACCAGTTCAGTTCCAGGGTATGTTGGTTAGATGATTACCTCCCACAGTCTCAGTTTTAGTATCAGTCTTAGTTTCAGTAATAAACTCAGATAGTTCTTTAGAATATCAGGACTGTCAGATACAACCAACTTAGATACAATACAGAACTCAGCTAGTTCCACCACATTCATGGCTGTAAGATACGGTCACTTATGTTATCATTATTACCAGTTCTCTGAACTAATATCGGTATCCATCTTCATGACTGTCAGATATGGTCAAGCCTTTCAGTTTCTCATATTTGTGGCTACCAGATACAGTCAATCAGATTAATACTTTATAATTAGACTGTCAGATACAATCGACCAGACCAGTCCTTCATAATCAGGACTGTCATACACAGTTATTCATGTATCAGTAACATAGCACTAGTCCCTTCATATTTAGTAATACAGTATCAGTTCCTTACTTATTAGTGATTTATATACTCCGTATTCAGTTTTAGGACTGTTAGACACAGTCAAACAGACCAGTTCTTCATAATTTGAATTGTCAAAATAGTCATTTATCTATGCAGTACCTCAGTGTACGTAAAGTCATGATGTCAGTATTCAGACTCAGTTGTCAGTATCATTACGAGTTCAGTTATAATTTCTCATGTATGTATGTATTCTCACATTCATATCAGTCAGCATTGTTCAATCATATAACCCTTTGCATTTAGCCTACCTCACTCGTATAATCAGCACATTCAGTTGTACTGATGTATTTGTGCTATGGTGCTTTCTTTTATGTTACACCATAGGTTCAGAGAAATGAGCTCCAGATCAATAGTAGATTCCAGTATCAGCAGTCAGAGTTAGAAGTAAGTCCTCATATTTTGAGGACATAATGATTTCATTACTACTTCAGTTTTTAATTTATTTCAGTAGTTAGAGTTAGTTAGGGACATGTCCCATCAACTCCTTATTCAGACAGTTAGAGGCTTTCCAGACTATAGCATGTCAGACAGTTGTTTCAGATTTATTTTGGTATTGTTATACCATTTTCAGATATTGTTCTTATCAGATGTTTATTCAGTTGAACCTTATGGACATTCAGTACATGTTTCCATATTTTATGTTATATCATGCAGTATACAGGTATAGATATTAGTCATGGGTTAGCTTGTGGTTCTTCGAGATCATAAGCACCGTGTAGCATTCCGGTTCAGAAAATTGAGGTGTTACAACCATGTGTTATGGGAACTAAGCATACTGTAAAGCATAAGTACATGAGTCATGAGCTACATGACCTGAGTTTGGAGTTCATAAATTCATGGAATATGATTTGTACTATTGAGTTAACTGGAACTCCTTATACTAGGAACTAGGAACGTACATAATTTCATGAAAGTGCATGATATGAGATATGATCATAGAGGTGACGTGTAAGGCATGAGTAGAGGTCATGATGACTGAAGTACAAAAATTTACAGTAAGATAAAAATAGGTCGAACGTCTTTCTTCCTAGTGTTATTCTACAACACACTGGCATCACTACTAGAATTTGAGAGCCTGAATTAATTCCTTGTTTTATCATCTCCCCCTTATATTTAAGCTATTATTCTAAGTCACGGGCCTCTATACTAAACACTAAATTAAACTGCGATCACACTACTATCGAACTCAGGACAAATTTAGTACACATAAATACTAAACTCTTCTTGAAAGACTATACCTAAAAGTGTAAAACCCATTGCTATTACTTCATTCTTAAATAGAACCATCAAATTATTATAGCCCCAATAGTCACCATATAATAACTTAAACACTTACTAACTTAGAATCTTTAGGAGTATCACTATACCCTGAGTTCACATGATCAAGAATTTCAAATTCTCCTTTCTATTATCTTAACCATCCATAATTTAAACTTGGATTCTAACACTTAATATTGATATTCCCAAACATTTTAATGAACTATACTAGCTTCATTCTTGAATATCAATTGATATGTGCTATCCTTAACTTTCTTTATCTTCAACAATCGTCATCACATACTTACACCCTTCTCGACAACATACTTGTATCACTAAACACATAATCTGCTTTATTTTCTTCATAGCTACTAATATCACATCTCTAAGCTTATTTTTTTCCCTAAACCATAAGAATTTCTGCTGCACTAAAATTACCCAACATCAACAACCTATAACCCAGAAATTAGCTGGTAAGAAAATCATATACTACATAAGTAGCGTCACTCGCACGTAGAAACTCAAGGGTACTATCTAAGAACACATACTTTAAAAACTTAGAAACAATATAATCCCATATCACCTTGGGCACATATCTAAATCACACCCATACTATCATACTTAATTCCCAATTAATAAACTTAAATTCTTGCATGCACTATTTCAAGCCTACTAGCTCACCTTTCACATAACTAGCCCGACAGATACATAATCTACTAAATCCAGATGAATACTATTCCCACTTTACTATTGTTAAACTTCTAGGTCATGCTTCTAACTCTAGGTCAAATGCTATCATATAATTCTAAGAAGGGATCTAAAAGTATATCTGTCTTTGGCTTAGTGCACGATTTTCATGAGCATGAATAAAATATTTAAAACTTTTGAACATATATGCACTGATGGGATACTTTCGAGCCCACATGCAATTCGATAGCTGTCTGTGGTGACCATCTGAGAAAACTCTATTGGTAGGAATTTAAGCCCGATAATTTCTATTACCTCAAAACTATGACAGAGTTGGCATGAATAGAGCATGATGAGAATCTTTATAATTTTCTTAGGGAACATCTTTACAACACAATCTGAGATATGAAATATGGGAAATATTTCCTAAATGCCTTGTAGCCTCTCAAAGAAAAGTACAGACGTGTCTGTACTATTCTGTAAGTCTGTACTATTCTGTAAGACTCTACTAGACACGACTTTAAAGACACCCTAGGAGACCTGAACTTTGTGCTATGATACCAAGTTTGTAATACCCTAAGACTATCCCCTGGACGTCATATAGTGCTTACGATCATAAGTGATCCCAAGCTAACCCATGTATTGGTATGATGCTTAAGCTATTGATTTAAAATACATAAAACTGGAAGTAATAAGAGAAAGAGATGTATTTATCTGAACATGTTCAAACTAAAACTATTTAAAATGATTACAACTCAGTTATACAAAACAAAATTGAAATCAAATAAATTCACTCTACTGACTATCTATTAACCCTTTACTAAAATTGACTATAGGTAGTTGGGACATGACCCCTAACTATCCCTAATCAATATAAAAGAATAATACAAATAAAGTATAGGAACTACAATTGACTTGAGTCCTCGAATCAAAAGAACTCATCATCTGCTGACTGAAAGCTACAAACTATCTGATTATGATGTATGGAGAACAACTAGTATCAACATTATGAAGGAATGTATCCACAAATGTATAGATGTGGTCAGTACTTTGAAATGTACTGAGTATAGGGGTTAATGCATAAGTAAATCTGAAACTGAATATACTTTCAAATTATGCATGCTAAGTGTAAAAGGACTCACCTTGGACTGGAGTAAAACTAAAGATTGCAAGATCATAAAACATGGATAGTGAAGCATATGAATAAGTTTAGTGAGTCATTACACTTGTTTCTAAAATATTTCACTTTTATTCTTTTTTTATGGGAGATTCATCTAGCCGACATAAGCCATGTGACATACCATGGAGTTCAATGTCTTACCGATTTTGGGGAGAGCTGTTCTACCCTTACCATCAGAATAGAACCTTAAATAAAGTGATCACTGTACTTCATCCATATTGGGAAAAAAATCTTAACCTATGGTGGCTCGTAGTTTCTGGAAATTTAGGATACGCTCATCCGCATTCCTTTCTCGGTGCTAAATACTACTTCTAGAATATATATATATCCTTATATTTAAGATATCTACCTTAAAATAGCATAACAATTTATAGACTGAAAACCAGTTATGCTTCTCTTTATTTTAAATCATAATCAAGATGAACACTTGTGAATTTCATATCTCATTTTTAGATCAAAGGATCAAGCTTTCTTGAATAAAAATCATGCTATATTACACATGAATGGAGATTAAGGGTGTGTTTAGTATGATGGAAAATATTTTCCATGGAAAATGTTTTCTAATGTTTTCCTGGAAAATAAGTTGATTTTCTACTTATTTTCTCATGTTTGATTGGTGAGTGAAAGTTTTTTTTTGGAAAATAGTTTATAGTGTTTGGTTGGTGAGTAGAGAATATTTTATAGTGTTTGATTGGTGAGTGAAAAAATATTTTTTAGAAAATACTACTAACTGTTAACTAGTATATCAGTGCCTCTAACAAGTCAACAATTTGTAAGAAATAATTTAACCATCACAAATAATATCAATATTGAATTCTAAAATACTACAATCACTAAATTTAAGCAACTATTAATTAGCAAATATAGGAGACACTTTTCAATAGTTTGTCAGGACAATCTCAAGATACTACAATCAATAGAAATACAACGGAATGACAAGCTTATTTAACTTCGTGAAACAAGTTACATCGATGACAAGATGAAATATGCAATTAGCAAAAGTAACATAGGTAAGTTTTTCTCTATGAATATGAAAATAACAATACATTCAACAAACATTCGAAATGGAAAAAATTTGAGTTTTATTTTTTTTATTTCAAGTAGTGAAAAATTGAAGCAAAGAACAGTGAAAAATATTTCTGAGTAATGTAAATTTTTGAGAAATGTAAATTTTTTGAGTCATGTGAATATGAGTGTTGTTGGGGTGGGGAAAAGGGATGGGGGTAGGGTCATAAGTCTCATTTGTCATTTTATGGAAAATGACTTCCCTTGACCCATGAGGGAAGTCATTTTTCATCAAATGGAGGAAAATGAGTTGTAGTGGAAAATATTTTCCCAACATTTCATTACAATCAAACAAGAGAAAACTGGAAAACTTTTTCCATAAAACATTTTTCATCATAACAAACACACCCTAAAAGCTTATACTTTCTTGTAAACTTAATACTTCTTCTTAACTTTTGAAACTCTTACTTTCTTTAATAGCAGGTATAACAAAATATCAGGCTCAATTCCCATATAGAAATCTTTCATCAGAATCCAAATCAAGGTAATGAAATTCAAATCACAATATCAATATTAAAGTTTAAAACATGAATAAATGTAACCTTTATGCATCTTTAGCCTTTAAATCACAAGATAGGGTTATACTTTAATATATGAGAATTGGGGGAATGAACCCTAATGTAAAACATGTAAATTCAACTTAAAATTTATGTTTTTCAGGCACAAGGATGGAAGATTAACCTTGCTCAAAACTCCACATACTCGGACTTCTTGACTTCCTTGAAGGGAAATTAGACTTGGAAACTTGAGAGATAATTTTGAAGAAGAAATCATAGCCTTATTGTTCTTGAGAGTGGAAGAAGAAAGAACGTGTTAAGTGATTGAGGATGGGGGAAAAACAACTCCTTTTTTGTTGTGGGTTGGGAGTTTAAAGAGGAGAAAAGACAAAAAAATCTCTAAGGAACCTCCGGGTTATCGTTTGGAAGCCGTCCAAGTAATTCATAAAGCTATAAAATATGAGCCTTGATTCTTGGATCCTTTACTGTTCAGGATATGATTCATATCTTACGACTCTTAACAAGTCATTACGACTTATAAACACTACTCGTAAGTTGGATAGAAACTTAGGGGACTTACACTGCTGATATGGAGACCAGCCCAAACCACAAGAAGGAAAATAGTAATACTCTGAACGCCAGGATCTCACCCTAGTTCTCTTATCTATAGTTGTTTCACACTATGCACACAACAACGGCGAAAAATCATACTATGATCTTCAGGCTGCAAAAGTGTATTATAAGTACCAAATATGTGGTACTCCGTATGCAACTGTCGCCTAAGCTCCAAAGATAATACAAATATAGATAACATGCAAAGTAGGATTATAAACTATAGACAACTATTTGAGAAGCAAACATAATAAAGCTAGAGAGGTAATAAGGATAAACTATCCTATTCTAGCGTATTTAGGAGCTAAAGTACATTAGTATATATCACTGGCCAATATACAAATAAATGATAGATAAAGCATATATATAGTAGTATACAAGGCCAAGAGATGCATATATAATATGAGTGAAGAAGGGAAGAGAGGAATATACAGTAATATCATAGCTGTATATATATATATATATATATATATAACAACCTAAAGTAGCCAACACAATCTCTCTAATAAAACCTAGCCAAGTAGGAAAGTTATTGTTAGGATGATTTGGGCCTATAGTCAAATGTAATCAACGATAATCAATTATGCAATTCAGTTTAGGGAGAATACAAGTTCATAATCATGTATATTTACACTTGATCAAATTTGAAGTTTCGTCAGGACATAAGATCATAACTGAACATTCAAAGTATGTGAATGAATGTATGAATACAAGATGTGGATATCTTCCCGTTAACCTCTAAATCTCATCAATAATCATTATAAACATAATTAGTTACCTCAACATCATCATCATTATAATGACCCTTCAGTTTATTTTTTAATATTTTTTCTTAATTTAGCCGTTAGAGATTTTCCATAGCTATCCCAAGTCATATATGATTTACTGGGATTGACAGTTCAATTATCGAGCAGGTCGTTTGATTTCTAGAGCCAATTTCCTATTTTAAAGTCTTTGTCAGTTTTAAATGTCCACTAGGAGAAAACTTTACCAAAACAATCTTGTATGCAAATTCTATTTAGGCCAGAAGCTCTGAAATATCGATGGACCTTTGGTTCGGGTCCGGAGACACTAGGATCATTTTGGTTTATTGGTCAAAAAGTTAAGAAAACAAAATACGGGTGTGGGACCTATATTTGATCGAAATAAACTCATACGGAAAATTTGATTACACTATTGAATCCAAAACATCATATTTGGTACGGTTACATAGTTTATTTACATATATGAAATTTTGGATAAATCTCGAGGGATTGATGGAAGCTTGGAAGATTTTCCAAGTTTCAGCTATCATCTGGTGCAGCCGTAATCACAAGACAAGGGTGCAATCGTGGAGAATGTGTGCGATCGAAACTCACACTTGTAGCCTCAAGAAGTTGCAATCACAAGTTTGGGTCCACGATAGTGGGACCTGAGTACCTAGTATAGTAATAAATAGACCTTAATATCTCAAAGTCAGCCATTTCTCACCCTTTTCATGAGAGAATAAACCCTAAATGGCGTGATAACTTAAAATAGAGACTTGTGGGTGACTTAAGAGATTGATTAACATTTATTTTCATGATTATCTTCTGATTTAATGTAAGAATTCACCCCTTTCTTGGTAAAATTTCTTGATTTATTGCTCAAAATCCCGAAACTTTGAGGGCTTGATTTATCGGCAATTTAGCTTGGTTTTCACCAATTTTTGAGGGTAATAATTTCTTGAGTTTGTGAGAACGTTGAGTTAGTTTTGGAAATGCTATTTTGTAAGTGGGACCCATCTAGGGTTTTGGTATGATTTTTGGACTCGAAGTATAATGGTATGATATGGGTATCGTTATTCTCATGTTGATGATGAAAATGTGTTTTTGATACCTTGGCATCTTGATGAGGCTTATCGAAAAGAAAAAAATGGTGGTTTAGCAATTCGTTGAGCTTTTTTCCGCATTAAGGTAGGCTAGGTTTATCCCTTGTTAGATTGATCTATCTCATAGAATTCTTATAATATTATGTTGTATTTTGGATGTGTTTTAGGTGTTAGATTGATGAAATACAAGACTTGGGTTAGTTGGATCATTTGGGCTATTTTGAAATCATAGAATTGAAACACTTAACTTATTTCCTTATGACTTAGGTGAATTGGACTTCATTACTCATGTTTAGCATGAGAATGCCTTAGATTACTCAAGTTAGGTAAAAATGCTCTAACTACTCATGATTAGGGTAAATTGGCCTTAGTTTCTTACACTAATGAAGATTGCCTTTGCTTTTATTGACTTAGTTGAAGTGCTCGAGAAGAACCTTTACCTTAGGGCTAATTGTATCTTGCTATACATTTAAGAGTGGAATTAGACACATTAGCATAGTTCAGGGTAGAATTTGACTTAAAATGTATTATGGGGATTTAAAAGTGGGCTCTTTGGCCTAACTTAAGTCAAGATTGATGATTATTTCTCTTGAAACCCTTATAAATTTTTTGAATAACTAGAGAATGCCCTTTTGAAGCAATATTGAGGAACCATGGTAATTGGTTATGGAGATAATGACATTAGAAGTAATGATCATGGACTGATTAATTAGATTGTGGTTATCCTATGATGAGTTATGGATCATGATATGGTAAGTTAGTGAAAATGCTATGGATTTCTCTATGTAGGTGCTATAAATCAAACTTTAGTGACGATCGATGATTCAAATGATAAATTATCTTATATCCTAATGATAAGCCTTAGAATATACTATTGATAAGTCATTGCTCATGATATTGCTTATGATTATGATCATGATAAGAAATTATGCTAGAATCATGCTAGAAAACATCCCTATGGATCATATTTACAATTGTGCCATGAATTATGTTAGAAGTCATGCTTCTTGATTTTATGGCAAGTTATGCTATTAATTATGCTTAAAATTGTGATTATTGATTTTATGATCACTTATGCTACTGATTTTTCCACCGACTATGATGATATTAATACCCAGCAAGGGCGGATGATGATATATTAATACCCGATAAAGCTGGAGGATGATTATGATATATTGATACCCCAAAAGATCGGAAGATAATTATGATGATATATTGATATCCGATAAGTCCAAAGGATGATTATAATGATTTATTAATACCCTATAAAGCCGGAGAATGATTATGATGATATATTGATACCTGAAGGAACGGAGGATGATTATAATGATATATTGATACCCAACAAGACCAAAGAATGATTATGATAATATATTAATATCCGATAAGGTAAAAGGATGATAATGATGATATATTGACACCTAACAAGGTCGGAGGATGATTATATTGGTGTGCTTATGTGTACATCTACCAGTTTAAGTCTGGATATTCCCAATTGACATGCCCCAAACTAGGGCCTAGTCTTATCGGGCATCTCAAGTCAGACCCGGACCGGAGACTGCCCTAATAACCAACCATAACCGCCCTGTACACTATGTTAAATGAATTCCAAACATATAACAAGATAGAATAATTCATTGAAAGACATCTAACAAAGTTCCTAACCATAACCATTCAAATATCCGACCAAGCATCCAAATGGTGTCAGTCCGAATGCCAATACCAATACCAAGGTTAACACGAACAACGACACCACCCATGCCCATAGTAGTCACACAAAGCTCTAACTGAAATCCAAGAACATCCAAGTGGGACATGCCCCCAACCATATCCAAAACCAAAGTCCAAGAAAAACCAAAATCATGAAAAGAAGTCCATAGCATGAAATGGAGTCTTCCAGAATATGAAAGCTCACCACTTCAGTCTAACACAAGATGTACCCAAATCCAAGATCACTGAACAAGAGGTGTAGTATGGCCGATTCCTACATCGCATGGGGATACAACGCCTGAAGATAGGTTAGCGGGTGAATGCTAGCATGTACTCAGGAATAAGGATAAAATAATGCCATCATTTAAAACCAAGTAAATAATCATATGCAACCACATAACTACATATATATACCAAGTCGGGAAAGGGAACCGAGTTTAGCATGCATTTAAAACCTTAAACTGGGTTGTGTAGCTTGACCATCCTAAAACTACCCATAGGCTATATGGGTGAAGTGTTACCCCCTGAGTGGGCCCTGGTGCATGTAGCCGCATGAACCGTAGATATCATAAGGGCTGGAGATTCTCGTGTATCCTTCTCCCTCTATGATACATATAAAAAAGTATAAACTTCGGGGATTCTCGTGTATCCCACAAGTATATATTCACCATGACCAACCTCATGTAAGAAAACATGAGTTTCCAGTGTTCATCCATTAGACTCACACCTTCATGGCTAGCTATCATAACTTGCCATTATTGCCCAATTAAAATATTTAGCACATAACGAAAACACCAATTCTAGAATTTAATTACCATGGCATTATGAAGTGGTATCGTCATACCGACTATAACTTGCAAGCAATGTCATTAGCCAATACTTATGGGATTCCTATATACCCCACAAGGTTTTCCGATTAAATAAAAAATCATAGCCACCGAGTCTTTTTCAATCCATTTAAAATTAACCAAACCAATTTAGGTTCCATTACCATATTATGCCATGTAATGTTTTCAATAATAGTCCGACTATGTGACAAAATCATTCTCTTAGGCATTTTAAGAAACATGTTGAGGGAATATGATTTCCAAAATCGAAATCAAGTATAAATTTAACCATTCCCATGCAACCACATGTTTCAAAGCACAATTATAACATGAAGACCATAAGAAAAACATGGGAAAACATTATCCGACCAAGAATAACCAAAACCCCTAACATATATTTAAAAACCCAAACATTACCACAATAATACCATGAAAATCATCCATTAAAACATACTTTTAGGTGATCTAACAATGAGGAAAGATTAACATGCCTTAGACAACAAGGAAGAGGGAGAGAAACCACCCCTTTAGAGCCTTAATTAATTGTTTTGAAGAAAACCCTAGCCTTTCTTGAACCATGAGCTTAAGAGAGATTTGAGAGTGTTGACAGAGTGTTTGATTATGAATAATAGGCTAAGGAAGCCTCCATAGGTGTTTTATGTCATGGGGTCAAAAGGAGTTATTAGAGAAAATTTCCAAAATACCCCTAACTTGAACTGTAAAAAGAACGTAGGAGGGCATGGTTGGACACCTTAAATCATCTATACATCATACGAGTGGTACCACCATCTACTAATAACTTAACCAAAAAGTTGGACACCATATTCTGTCAATATACGACTCCTTATCCTAACTAGTACCACCTCCATATGACATGTACACTTTAAGTCGTACCCTATACAGAATATCAAGGGTAGACACTGGACAATATACGGTTGGGGAACTATACTTCTTGCATCATGAATATTTGACTCATCACCACTAACTTAGAACTATAACAAAAACCCAACCACCAAACACTGGACACTCTATAAGTTATATCACCTAACCTGTACCCATATCATACGACTAGTATGGTGAGTCATATGATGATAAAAAAGCTTAAGACTCGAGAAGTTTGCAAGGACCAAAACCTAGGGTATTTTAATTCTCCTTACTTGGATCATTCATCCTCGAATGATGGAATAAGTCAATAAATGAACGATTAAACACCCAAACGTCTCTACCCTTATCTTTAACCAAGTTAGAAAAACAAAGATACCAAGGAATTCAATTTTTTCTTTAACAAAGTTTGAAAACAAGATGTTATGAAGAACACATACTTTCTGCATGAATTTCTAGAGAAGAAAATAGGAACAGATACTTGGACTTCATGTTTTATCCAGCTTCCCGAGTAGCCTCTTCTACCTTGTGGTTCCTCCATAGAACCTTTAACGAGGCTACGTCCTTGGTCCACAACCAGTTAACCAGTTGATCCAAGATCTTAATCAGGATTACCTCATTGGACGAAGAATCCAAAATACCAATATACTTGATAGGCACCACATACGATAGATCATCCATACACTTCCTCAACATAGAGACATGGAATACCGAGTGAATGAAGCTCAAACTAGATGGAAATTACAACTCTTATGCAATATTTCCAACCCTTTTCAAATCAAGTACGAACTAACATACTAGGGACTGAGCTGCTCATTTTTCTCAAATTAAATTACTTCCTTTATGGGAGACACCTTTAGGAACACCTTATCACTAATCTAAAGCTTCAACTTCCTATACCTCATATTCGTATAGGACTTTTGGTGACTTTGGGTATCCTTATGTCTATCTCGAATTACATTTACCTTCTCCATTTCTTGGTGAACCAAATCCAGGCTAAATCTATATGCCTTACTAAGCTCAAACAACCTAATTGGAGACCTACACATCCTATCATACAAAGCTTCAAATGGACCTATCCCAATGTTAGAGTTGTAGCTATTATTATAGGCAAACTCTATAAGAGGTACATAATCAACCTAACTACCACCATAGTTGTCACGACCGGAGACTACCCCTAGTCATAACACGGTGCTTAGAACCACAAGTAATCCCAAGCTAACCTATAAACTGGCATGATACTTGAGAAACTAATTTAGAATGAATATAATAGCTAAATTTTCTGTGCGGAAGCATAATCTTGAGAAAATCCAAATTAAAATAATACTGATAAAGTTTACAACATGATAAAACTTAAGAAAGAACTCAAATTACATATCATGGCTCTGAATGACTATCTATGAAGCCTCTACCATACTAACTATACACAACTACCAATAGTCAATACATATGAATAATAACAATAGAGTACATGAATATAACTGACTGGAGTCCGCGAAATAAGAGAACTCATCACTCGCTGGTTGAAAGCTACAAACTGTCTGATTATCATGTGTGGGCTAGAACTGGTGCCTACGTCATGACACAATATAACACATAGACATATATATGTATCAATACTTTGGAATGTACCATGTAAGTGGGGGTGAATGCAACAAGTAAAACTGAATATACACATAATCTTAAAACATGCATGCTAAGTGCAAGTAGACTCACCAAGAGATTGAAATCAACTAAAAGTTGAAGTATCTTAAAACATGAGTAAAAAACATAATCTGATAAACTGGTGAATCTCTACACTTAGTTTCTTACAATCATTACTTTTGTTGAATAAGTAGAACTTAAGGTGGGAGGTGGTAAAATATGAATACTGTATGTAAATCTCATGTACAACTAAAAATGCGATAAAATTTAATTGAGGATCATGTATAGATACTGAACATGAAAAACATAAACTTAAAAAACTAAGAATACAAGACTAGGAATAAATATGTGCTAACAAGATTAGAATAACTAAATAACTAATATTTAAATAACTGAATAATTGATATCTCTATCCTTGGTCATGGAAACCTGAACTTACATACTCTGAAGACTAAACTGAGACTGTGAGAGATATTTTATAACTGACATGCCCCAATTGGAGCTAACCAAAGTTCAATCTGTAGCCCCATTTAGAAGGGTTTTAGTAACTTACCTCGGGTACTAATACATGGATATGTAGATCTACTAAACCGGTGTCCCGAAGGACTAGGGTGTCATCCTCTATTGGCAAGTACCCCTAAAAAAGTGTCCACTCTCTACTGGCAGGAAGACCTTTCATACCTACCGCTGGCTACGTAGTTTTGAAACTTAGGGAGTGCTACTAATGGTCTAAACCTCTACTGGTAGGTGAGCCCCTATCCTTGGGTTCACTCGATGATAAATCTTACTCCCAACTAAATGACACTGGTATTATTATGGGTCTATCATGATGTGGTACTCTACTAATAAGTGCTCAACATAAATATGGTAGAATGAATAAAATAATAAAAACATGGTCTGACTGACTTGTAACTTAAAAATGGAAATATGCAAAAACACATAGGTATCAGGTGTTAATAACCCGCCATTACTGAATGATTACTAAAATATGATAACAACACTTGGAACACTGGAAGAAAGTAGTAATTCAGAGACCTAAAATATATTATATTTCAATACATAAAGGAGACACATGAATTTGAATAAGGGAATGAGATAAACTTGAAAGGATAACAATTTCACATAATTCAATTCATAACTTAATGATTTAACATGAAATAAATGGACTATGACATAGAAAATTGAAATTCAAAACATGGAATAACCTAATTCACATGTAAACACATGTTGACATGGCTTGAATTTAAATTACTAGGAAAATACATGGATTAAATTCATTATTAACATGGATATTTTTAGAAAACTAAGAAAGTTTCATATTTTAATAAAAAATAGGATTTTTGGGCTCAATGGGTAGAAGAGACCCATTGATGAATACCCTACATACCTCAATTAGATGAATTTTTGAAGGAAGCTTGAAATTGGAACTTAAATCCTTAAGTTCTTGGAGAAAAATGTTGAATTTCATTCTTGGGCAGAGGGGAAGGGTTTTGAATTGTGTACTAAATGTTCCAGATTAAGTAAGTGGAAATATCATGATTTAAGACCCCTTTAATCATTTAAAAATAATTAAAAATAAGTTAGGGGTGTGAAAAGACCTTAACGCCCTTAAACTAAGTCAAAGCGAAACAATTTTTTGCACTGTGCTCTTGCTGGGTGACACATGCCAATCACACATATGAGGTTGTGTGGTGTATGCCAATAGCACAATAAAGTGGCTATTTGCAATTTCCATACGACGAATAACCTTAGCATGGTCATAATTTTTTGCTCGGGTATCAGATTTAGGCAAAATTGTTATCATTGGAAAACTAATTAAATTTTATACAATTTAGTGGGTCTTGATATGAAAAATTCCACACATTTAAGAAGGTATACACATTAAAAGCTAACCCTTACAAAATTAAATACCAAAATTTGGCTGAATCAAAGGCTATTAGCTCAACTTTGCTTTAAGAGATTCCTAAGAACATTTTTTACCTCGATAGCACTTAACACACTAGGATAATGATCATAAAATATGTATTCACATATAAATCATGGGATTAGAGTTTACACATGTAGGAATGATGGTTCAAAGTCTAGCCCAAAAAGGTGGGGTATTACATTGTCTCCCCCTAGGAATCATTCATCCTCGAATGATTGATAGGAACTTATTAAAACTGTAGAAGTATAGAATAAGGTACACATGACATGTTTTCTAATGAAAGATGTAGATGAGTTGAAATATTAAAACTTCTATCATAAAACTAATTTCTGAGATGACTTGACTTTATTAACTATCAGGAGCTGATTCACACCGAGTGTTTAGAACTCACTTGAAATATTTATGATATGATCATATATATATAGAACTATGACGTGATAACTGATGCAACAAAACCCCAAGAGTTACTCAGGATGGAATAAAGTACATAACTTAACTTATGCAACAAAACCGTAATAGTTACTGACGATGGAATAAAGTACATAACTTTTAGTTAGGAATTATCCCTCAACAAAATACGTATAGGAATCAATGAAAAGGGCTTCATGGCATTACTGAGTGTATTATATAAGCACAAATCATGAGATAATAAGACTAAGGTTGTACAATGGGTATTATAATATCTGAGCTAGAATACTTGGAAAACTGAGATAATTCACTGAACACTTATGAACTGAATCATGAATAAATATTTGAATTGGAGACATAATGCTTGGGCTGAACTAAATTCACAACTTTAATGGACGTGAATTAATTACCTCATCAAATAGCCACATTTATGAAATTGTAAATAGTAATAATATATGGAAATATAGAAGTCTATAGGAGTTTATTTGTAAGACTCTGTAAAGTTCCCTTGTAGTTTGAGCCTTGAGCGTGTCAAGTGAAGTGTAATTCCAACCCTAAAAGATTGCGAAGAGACTTCCCAAGTGATTAGTTATTTAATATTGTTGAATTTTCCTGAAAATGACTTCTTATAGTGTAGAGAATTGAATTATCTTTCCAAAAATACCAATTTTATCCAAATCCAACATTGGGGTGAGAAGTAATGTTCATTTTACTGAGAGTTGTCAAAATCGCTTAGGTGCGACGAACGATTCGATGGACCGTCGCAACCAAGGTAGTAGCTCTCTTTTCTAGCCCAAGTGAAATGTCTAGTATGATGGGCCGTCAAGGCTGCGACAAGCCATCGCTAAGACCATCACCCCTGATGCAGTGTGGCCTCATCCTGGCCAACATGCGACGGACGATTCAACGGATCATTGAGTTTCCGATAGACTATTGCTAGACCATCACATCAAGGCGGTGTTTTTTTTTTCTGACTGACATACGACGGATGATCCGACGGACCGTTAAGCTAGCGATGGACCATCTCTCCGACCATCGCAGCCCCCGTTCAATATTTTAAGGTATTTTTAAAAGGAACTCTTCAGTATTTCCACTCTTTTATCAACTAAATATATTCCAAATAAATAAAATGACTTCATTCATCATCCAAAACACTAGAGATCTAGGGTTTTCCCCTCAAGATCAAATCTAAAACCCTTCTCCAAGAAATTCAAGAACTCACCATAGATTTCATAAATTGAGTTGAGATTTAAGTTCCCCAAGTTCAAGGGTTGTAAAAACCCTCTCTCTAGAGTAAGAAAAAGAGTTTGAAGCAAGCTTGTTTATCCAATTTCATAATCTAAGGTATGTGAGGTTTTGAACAAGGGTAATACTTTCACCCTTGTGCCCAGAGGATTATTTAAACTATAATTTTCTACAATCTATGAGATTTTACATGATATCGAGTTAGGTGTTTTTCACCCATTATTATTGGTTGCAATAACTTGATGTTTCCCATGTATTGAAAGTTAAATAACATAATTTTACATGTTTTCTTAAGAAATTGAAGCTGGGATTATACACTATACTCCTTGAGAATTTAAGAGTTTCAATGTTCTAGATATTGAAGTATATGAGTATGTTGATATTTAGAGACAAATCAGTGTAACTTCTAGATTTCTACATGAATTATGAATCTATATGCTATCTATTATGCATTATAATAAGTTTTAACTTGAGATGGAATTATGGGTCATTAAGCCCTACTTGAGACTTGTAATTTTATGAACTATTGTGACATAAGCACCCATTATTTGAGTATTTTAAGATTATTGAGAAATGATTTGACCTAATGGTCATAGAGTTTTGAAGTCCACTCTACCACCTGAGATTACAAATTTGATTATTGGGTTCTTATGAACCATGAGATTATTTTGAAAGTGGATTTTCATGAGACAAGTGAGATAAACTAAAGAGAGTAGTATTTAGCACCAAGTTGGGTAAGTTACTATGATTTCTTACCCTAGAACTACGTGCCACCATAGGTTTGAGGTTTTGGTCCTAAGGCCGAGATGATTGGGACTGAAGCCGAGATAAGTGATCACTGATTTGAGTTTATAATCCTCGGAAAGATTATGACACGTTTCCCCAATGTAAGGTTTATTTTTTAGGAAGACAAGACATTGGAATCAATGTAGCTCACATGGTTTATGTCGATTAAGAGAACCTACCTCAACTAAAGTATTTTCCATTGAGATAGAATAATTTCCCTAAAGCTTTGAGGTGGGATATTTTCTAAAGTGAACGAATTGATTTTTAGTATTTTCCAAAGAAGGAAGTAGTTTTCTTTACTAATAAGAGTTGACCATCAGTTTTTAAACCAAAGTCATATGATTTCGAGTTCCAAGTGTTTGAGTTCAAAAGAGTTATAAGTTCTTGATCATTAAAGAAGTTTTACGCCCGATAAGATATATGTATGGGTTAAAAGTATTGTTTAAAGTTTCCTTCAGCCTTTGAGTAGTGAGAATAAGAGAAGAGTACAAATTTTACAGCTAAAGTATAATGACTCACGAGATTTGTGTTACATGCTTCGTGATATATGATTTATGAGCTTTACATTTTGACTTATTCAAGCCACGCGAGTCATTACTACTACATGCATGATTTGATTAAAGAGTATTGATATTGTTCTATGTAAATGAATACAGCTCCATATACTCAGTAAATTCCCAAGTGTTGATCCATATATAGGTCTATGTGCTAATCATTGTCTTATAATGTAGGTTCAGGTGCTCAGTCCCAGTCTCGTCAGTGATTCCCGAGTACCTTTGTCTATATTTTTCTAGTGGTGAGTCATCATGGTTCGAGGGTTTATCTTTAAATAGTTCAGTATTTGAGTGGTTATGTTATTACTTTCAGTACAGTTTAAGTCAATTGGGGATCTGTCCCAACGGCTCTCTATTTTATGAAGTAGTAGAGGCTTTGTCAGACTAGTTATTAGAATATGGTTGTGTTGAGATTTCTAGTACTATGGTCGTTTAGACCGAATATCATCTTCGTATTTCTTTTCATTTGATGTGATAGTGCTAGTGTTTTGTATATTTCTTCTTGAATGAGTTATTATGAGAAGTTATAGGCTCAAAAGGTTAGCTTAGGGCTACTTGTAGCCCTAAGCACCGTCTGACATCCCGGGAGGTAATTTTGGGTCGGTACAAACTTGGTATCAGAGCCTAAGATTTTAAAGAAGTCCTAGGGTGTCTGACAAGCCGCGTTGAGTAGAGTCTTTATCATTGGTGTGTAGAACGCCATATCTATGAGCAAGAGGCTACATGACATTTTAGGAAAAAGTTGTTTCTTTCTTTTAGATTCCACCGTGCCTGCAGTTGTCCCTCTCATCTAATAATTCATGCTCTCCTGTTTTAGAAAATGCCTCTTCTAAGAGAGAATACCCATGGAAACAAAGATGAGCAACCCCGAACTATTGATCCTTTGAATGAGACTATGTCTCATGCTGAATTTTGGGTGGTATTTCAGGCGTTAGCCCAAGTAGTCACCACTAATGTTCAAGCCAATAACTGAGCCGCAGTTGCAGATCAGCAGGGAGGTGATGTAGCTACGACTAAGATTCATAATTTTATGTGAATAAATCCGCCAGAGTTTTATGGGTCTAACGCCGATGAGGACCTACAGTTATACCTTGAGGAGGTAAGAAAGATCATATAGGGGATGCATATTTTTAAGGAAAAAAGTGTTGAGTTGGCATCTTATAGGTTGAAGGACATAACTTATGACTGGGTTATGTTATGGAGGAAAGGTAGAGGTGGGGATGCTGCTCCTATGACTTGGCAGGTATTCCAGGATGCATTCTTGGACAAGTTCTTTCCTCTTGAGATAAGGGAAGAAAAGATTGAGGAGTTTATGAACTTGAGGCAGGGCTTCATGACTGTTAAGGAGTACTACTTAAAGTTCAAACTGTTGGACAAGTATGCTCCTAATTTGATTTCTGATACCCATCATCCTCCTTGTGCTAAGTGTGGTAGGGATCATCCCAGTGAGTGTTTAACAGATTTGAGGGGTTGTTTTAGTTTTGGAAAGTAGGGCCACAAACTTAGAGATTATCTACATGCTAGGTAGGGAACCATAGATGCCCGACCTTAGGCACAGACTACTAGTGTACTAGCTCCTGTACCCCGTCCTACCCCTGCTCAGGGCTCTTCATCAAGCACTACTAGCAGTCAGTGCCAGAATAGATTCTATGCCTTACCATCCCATCAGGAGCAGGAGGACTCTCCTGATGTTGTTATTGGTATGCTCTGCGTCTTTTGTTTTGATGTTTATGTTTTGTTGGACCCCAGGTCAAGTCTCTCCTATATGACCCCACTTGTGGCTGTGAATTTCAAAATGAGTCCCAAGAAGATTCCTAAGCCTTTCCTAGTCCCCACACTTGTAGGGGAGTCAGTTATTGCTAAATAAGTGTACAGAGATTGTCCTATTGCTGTTCTTCATAGAGTCATACTTACTGATTTAATAAATTTAGACATGGTTGATTTTGACCTTATTCTGGGTATAGATTAGCTTCATTCTTGTTATGCATCTATAGACTGTCGTACCCATCTCATCAAGTTTCAGTTCCCTTATGAGCTAGTTTTTGAGTGGTTCGGGAGTTCGGTATCTCCCAAGAGTTATTTTATCTCCTATATCAAATACAAAAGGCTAATATCCAAGGGTTGCATCTATCACCTAGTTAGAGTCAAAGATACTAAGTTCGAGGCTCCAAATATTCAGCCAATTAATGAGTTTCAGATATTTTTCCAGAAGATCTTCCAGGGGTACCTCCCAATAGAGAGATGGAATTCAGGATTGACCTTCTTCCCAACACTCGACCAATTTCTATTTTTCCATATCATATGGCACCTGCAGAGCTTAAGGAGTTGAAAGAGCAACTCAAAGATCTTTTAGAGAAAGGTTTCATAAGGCCCAGTATTTCTCCTTGGGGCGCACCTATTTTATTCATGTGATAGAAAGCTGGTTCTTTGCGTATATGCATTGACTACCATCAGCTTAATAAGGTCACAATAAAAATTAAGTATCCTCTTCCGAGAATTGATTACCTGTTTGATCAGTTGCAAGGTACAAGTTATTTCTCCAAGATAGACCTTAGATCTAGATATCACCAGCTTAAAGTGAGGGAATGTGATATTCCAAAGACATCCTTCAATCTGCTATGGTTACTTTGAGTTTCTAGTTATGTCTTTCAGGCTAACCAATGCCTCAGGAACCTTCATAAACCTCATGAATTGAGTGTTCAAGCCATACCTTTATATGTTCATCATTGTTTTCATAGATGACATCTTTGTATACTCTCATAATGAGAATAACCATGAAGATCACCTTAGAATTTTCTTACAAACTCTTAGAGGTTACCAGTTTTTTGCCAAATTCAGTAAGTGTAAATTTTGGCTAAGGTATATAGCCTTTATGGGTCATATTGTTTCAGCCGAAGGTATTAGAGTTTATCCCCAAAAGACAGAAGCTATAAGAAATTAGGCTAGACCTATCTCTCCGTCTGACTTTAGAAGTTTCTTAGGTCTAGCGGGATACTACCACCATTTGTTAAAGGTTTAACTTCTATTGCGTCTCTCATAACCCGGTTGAACCAAAAGAAAGTTAAGTTGCTGTGGTCAGATTCCTGTGAGAAGAGTTTTTAAGAGTTGAAGACTCGACTTACTTCAGCCCTTGTGTTAAATTTGCCTGATGGTACACATGGTTTTATGGTGTATTATGATGCCTCTAGAATTGATTTAGCTTATGTGTTAATGTAAAGACGTAAGGTTATAGCCTATGCCTCTAGAAAGTTGAAGCCGTATGAAAAAAACTACCCAAACCATGATCATGAGTTAGCTGCTGTGATCTTTGCCTTGAAAATCTGGAGACACTATCTTTTTGGTGTTCATATTGATGTGTTTACTAATCATAAGAGCCTGCAGTATGTGTTCACTCAGAGGGAGTTGAATCTTAGGCAGAGGAGGTGGTTGGAGTTGTTAAAAGACTATGATATGAGTGTGTTGTATAACCTGGACAAGGCCAATGTAGTGGCGGATGCCCTTAACAGATTGTCTATGGGTAATGTTGCTCATGTAAAGGAAGGTAAGAAAGAGTTAGCTCATGATGTGCATTATCTGGCTACATTGGGTGTTAGGTTGCTTGATTTAGATGAGGGAAGTACTTTGCTGCAAAGTAGTTCCGATTCCTCTTTAGTTTTGAAAGTGAAGGAGAAGCAAGATAGAGATCCTAGTTTGGTCAGACTGAAGGAGACAGTTATGAACCAAAATGTAGAGGTATTCTCCCACGGGGGAGATGGCATTTTAAGATTGAAGGGTAGATTGTGCGTTCTGTGTATTGATAATATGAGGCAGAGGATTATGGCTGAAGCATATGGCTCACGATATTCTATTCATCCCGACACTACCAAGATGTACCGTGACTTGTGGGAAATGTGTTGGTGGAATGGTATGAAGAAGGATATAGCTGAGTTTTTAGCAAAGTGTGCAATGTGCCAACAGGTTAAGGTAGAGCACCAAAGATCTGGTGGTGTGATGCAAGAGTTTGGTATACCCACTTGGAAGTGGAAGGTGGTGAATATGGACTTCGTGACCGGGTTACCCTTTTTGCGTTATCGTCATGATTTTATTTGGGTTATTATAGATAGGCTGACTAAGTCCGTGCACTTTTTGCTCATGCATACATTTTATACAGCTGAGTATTATGCTAGATTGTATATCCTAGAGTTAGACAGGTGTAATACCCCACAAAATCCTCTTCCAGTCTGAGCCTTAAAGCGTATTTGGTAAACCAAACATCCGAGTCAAAATGTTTCGAAAATATCCTACCAAGTATGAAATACATTGAATCGTGTTGTATTTCTCTAACTTTAACTTATTGTCATATAGATCATAGAATAAACATTCCATCGATACCAATTTCATTGAAATCCGACATTGGACGAGGAAGTGCTTTACTAAACGGTGTCAAAATCGGTCGGGTTTGATGGTCGACCTGGTGGACTATCAGGTCCTTGGTGGACCATTAAGTGTCCTTTCAAGCCAAGTCAGTAACCCCTCATTTTTTTCATCAAGTGATGGCCAAAGTGGTGGACCATAAAAAAGTTGATGGACCGTCAAGGGGTCCGTCAGGTCAAAATAGAATGGCCCATTCCTGACCCTTAAGTGATGGACGATCTGGTAGACTGTCAGATTCCTGACGGACCATCACTTCGACCATCACGTCAAGACAGAATGTACCAAGTTTTCCAATCAAGTGACAGATGACATGATGGACCGTTAGTCTCTTTGATAGACCGTCAAATCGACCATCACAGACCCCGATCAGCAGTTTTAAACTCTTTTTCTTTACATGGAATTTTGGTCTTTTCCACTCTTTCTCCAACCTCTATAAATATCCCCTCAAGGGTTGAGGGCCTCATTTTTATTTTCTCACTTCTTCCACTCCAAAATTAAAAAAAAATTAGGATTTCCAAATCAAGATCCCATTTTCTTTCTTCAAGTAAATTATGAGAGAATCTAGAGCAAAATCAAGAATTCTTCCGAAGGTTTTCAAGAAAGAGTTTTTCCATGGTATGTAGATGTTGATTATTGGGTCCCTTTCATAAAAAAAACTCAAGAACCCTTTTTAAAATTAAAATATTTTTATGTTTATGAGTTGTTAATGATTTGTATGAGTTGAAATGGATGTTTAATGTGTTGTTGAGTTTTGATTTATGTTTACCTACAAAATTTATGAGGTTTGACCCTAGTATGTACAATTCATGTGATATTTGTGATAGACCCTCTTGAAGTTATTTTTCAATGTGATGTGTTCATGACTTTTAGATGTAGAAATGGTTGAATAAGTGAAGAACATTCCCCATAGGTTTGATAAAGATCTTAGGTAAAGCATAAGGGCCACTATAGTATGTTGAATAGGAAACCCCAAACCGTGAGCTAGTCGATGCATACCTTAGTGAGTGAAACGTGCCAAGATAGCATGAAATCCCCAAGTGGGTGTAAATCAGTCATGTCTAATGGTTGTTGAAAGACCCTAGTGAACAAGTCGAGATATGATGGTTGTAAATTCCTTGATTTTATGGTCTTTGATATATGATAAACTTTTAATACATGTCAAATGGTTAGTAAGTAAATAGTGACGTGTTAGTATGAAGTTTCTAGCAAATCAAGTGATATCTAATAACATAACAAGACCGATATTGGTATGAAGTACTTGATATAAGATCTCATTGAATGGGGTGTAATCTAATAGCATGTCTTCCCTAGGCTAGTATATGATAGTGAATGTTGATAATCCTTAAAGGTTTGGAGTGACCCTTTGGTGGTTGTGATGATCAATAGAGGTCTATGTTTCTTAAATTCTTAATATGATGTCCAAAGGATCTTGAGGGGGAAAGTATGTTATGATTCTAAAACACTTAGAGTGACCCCTTGGTAGTTGTGATGATGAGTAGACGTTTGTGAATCCTTGAAGGCTTGAGGTGATGTTCTAATGATTGTGAAATTGAATATATGAAATGATTTCTGAGTTTCTTGTGAATATGCATGAGTGATTGTAATGATGAATGAATGCTTGTAATGATAAATAAATTATTGTAGTGATGAATTGATGACGTGATGATGCATGAATGATTTATGATGAAGAATGATTATGTCTTACTTTTATATTGTCGAGTCCTGGGGGTATTTATACCCCAAAATAGAGCTATTGTCTAGAGCCCGTGTTAGTTTCTCGATAATTCCAATTGAGCCATGATTCTCAAAACTCAGTGAACTATAGAACTCTGTATCCTTAGCCAAGTGCGAAGTTTAATAAAGCTCGGTAATGTCAGTTTTCTTTGTAGTCTCTGTATCGATAGTAATCTAGCCTCAGACTTGTAATCAACTCAGTTCTAATAGTATTGAAGTCATTGAATCGTAATCTCAGAAGCGATTCGAGTAATCTATTCAAGCTCTATATCGTCAGTCAGATACCATGATTCGATATCTTTTCCATTAGATGCAGAACCAAATGATCTCAGCGTAACTCAGTCAGACCTTTTAAGTATTATGATTAGTGTTAGATTCAGTTCAGCCAGTGTTCTGTTGAGAATTTAGTTTTGAGTCTTTCAGTTGAGAGTAGAAAGTAGCACCGAGCAAGCTCAGGGATGGGATCTCACTTACTATTAGATTGTGTGATTCTTAGAAGAAATCCTTGTGCTCCAGAACTATGTAGCCAACATAGGTTTAGTCATATCACCTGTTAGTTGAGGGTGGATGAGAGACATCAAACATGCTAGATGAGGGTAGATGAGGTGGCTTGACCTGCTAGATGAGGGCTCCACCGTTATCGTTTGATGACCTGCTAGATGAGGGTCACATAGAGTTGTCTTTACCAGTGGCACGGTAATGACACCCTTACAACTGGGGAACAGGTTGGACCCCACCTGTGGTAGGTCAAGGCATGTCGGTAAGTGACTACTTCCCACAGTTTCAGTTTCAGATTCAGTCTCAGCTTCAGAATCAGTCTTCTGAAATCAGGACTATCAGATATAATTATCTATCATTGCTAGGAACTCAGATAGTTCCATTGATTTATGGTCCATCCCATCAGATAGACTTGGTCTCACATACAATTATTTGATATCATATTCAGAGATATGCCATCATATAGGCTTGATCATAGTATGAAATTTCTATTGAGTATTCTGGTTGTGAGATTCAGATATAATCATATTTCTTATCATTGATAAAGATTCCAAAATCATCTGTTAGAAAGGTTGATCTCTAATCCTGTCAATCGAAAGCAGTAAATCTAAGAATTTAGTGATTGATGTAAGCACATCTAGATCCTCAGTTATCAGTATCAGATGAGTCAGTGATTCAGTATCTCAGTGTCAGTAGTGAGTTCAGTCTGTAGTAAAGTGGTATCTGAGTTTCTGTATCTAGAGTTGCGATAATTCTGTTTATGTTTTGTGCATTCATGTATGTGTTCCCATGCGGCATTTTCATGATTATTCAGTTTAGATATTGCGTATGCATGAACCCTTACATTAGCCTACCCCGTCTACATACTTGATATATTTTTGTACTGACGCATTTGCGCTATGGTGTTTTATTTGACACCATAGGTTCAGAGGCACAGGATCCAGTTTATCCTCAGTAATTTGTCCCAGTCAGCAGCAGTAGCAGTGAGTCCTGTTTTTTTAAGGACGATTCTCTGTTTACTACTATTGTTTCAGACTTTGTTTATTTTCTATTGATGGAGTTAGTTGGGGACATGTCCCATCAACTCCATAGTTCAGACAGTTAGAGGCTTTTCAGGCGGATGTATTAGTATTCAGTTTCTTTTTAGTTTTGAGTATGTATCGATATGTTGAACCTTATGGAAATTTTCTGCATTTATTTTAGATATTATGCAGTGTATAGGTACAAATATTAGAAAAGGGTTAGCGTTTGGTACTTCAGGTCCATAAGCATCGTGTGACATCTCGGGATGGGATCTCGGGGCGTTATAAACTTGGTATTAGAGCCTAATGTTCAAAAGAATCCAAGGGAGTCTGAATAGCCTCATCTAATAGAATCTTGTGCATTGGTGTGCAGCGCGCCACATTATGTACAAGAGGCTACAGGATGTACTTAGGAGTAGTTTCCCTTCTTTCAGTAGTCAGATCGTACGAGTTAGGATGAGCTCAAGTTGATCCTTTGTCTAATCCACTTATTTCTTCCAATTACAGAGTATGCCTCCTCGCAGAGATTTTGTCCTTGGGGTAGATAAACAACCCCCACAGCCAATATATCTTTAGAATGAGAGTGTGTCACATGCAAAGTTTAGAGCTGCATTCACTATCTTAGCCCAGACAATAGCTTCTCAGAATATTTTGCAGAACGTTGTCCTCTCTAGGCTTTTAGCTGACACTCAGCAGAATGAGGGGAGAGAGCATTGGATGGATCAGAGGAATAGAACCAATAACTCTATGCCAAGATTAAGGAGTAGTAACCGCTTCCAATTCCATCTAAGATCCTCAGCACCAGTTTCACTATTAGTCCAGGCACCGGTACCTAAACCTAAGAATGCTAGTTGAGAAAGAGCATCAAGCTCAAAGTCACTAGATCATGGGAAGAGTTTTCTTACCTTCCCGTGTTGCATAAAGTGTGGTAGGCCGCACAGAGGTGTATGTAGAGCTGGCAGTAGGGGTGTTTTTGATGTGGTAGGCTAGACCACAAGTTGTGAGAGTGTAGAATACTAGCTCAGAGGGGTAGAGATTCACGCCACAGGAAGCCACTTCCAGTACTAATAGTGGTGTTCATACCCATCCGTATTGTGGAGAGCGTGGCAGGAGACACCAAGGTGTGTGTAGAGCTAGTAGTGATGTTTATTTTGGGTGTGGTGAATCAGGCCATAGAATGCGATAATGTAGAGTGCTGAGTCAAAGGGGTATACTTCAGGCGCTTCAGACTCGCCTTGATCGAGAAGGATTCCCTGAAATAGACCCGGGTAAGCTATGATCCCTTCTTCTTTATGATATGCATTGTTAGGTCCTTTGCTTCCATTTTTAGCTTATATGTTAGCATGAGTCATGGATAAGTTTCAGATCTTGATACGTCAATCATGACCCAGTTGTAGATACCCTGCGCACCGCCCCAGTATTTCAAAAAAGTGTGTTTAGTGGGGCATAGAGCTCCAAGGGGGAGATACCCTATGGTATTATGATGTTGCATGCCATTAGATTAATCTCGATGCATGTTCATATTTTCCTTGTAAAGTTAGCATTAATCATTGTTGCATTGTCAAGTCGTTCTTTCAAAAGTCAGCTTAGCGAGATATTCATGCATTAGATATGCGCATTTAGTAGAAATAGTTCAGTTTGTCAGCGTGTGTTCAGTCGTGTATTCATGAGATCATCCCAGTTATGAGTCCATGCATCAGATATGCATGTGTATTATGAGAATACAACTATGAGGATCATCAGTCGAGTATTCCATGCATCATATATACATGCCAGTGTGAGAACTCTATATGTCAGTCATTCCAGTTGCATAGTCCTGATCTGAGATGTTTCCATTTCTTGAGTAAGTTCTGTTGATCTATATTCTTAGTCTATCAAGTGACATTCGAGGATGAATTTTCTCAAGGGGGATATAATGTAATGCCCCATGAAATCCTTTTACAGTCTGAGCCCTAGAGCTTATTTGGTAAAGCAAAAATCCAAGTCAAAATGTCTCAAAAATATCCTCCCAAGTATGAAATACTTTGAATCGTATTGTATTTCTCTAATTTCAACTTATTTTCATGTATATCGTTGAATAATCTTTCCATCGATACTAATTTCATCGAAATCTAACACCGGGCGAGGGAGTCATGGCTGTTTTGCTAAATGGTATCAAAATCGGCCAGGTTTGACGGTCGACCTGGTGGACCATTAGGTCCTTGGTGGACCATTAAGTGTCCCGTCAAGCCAAATAAGTGACCCCTCTTTTTGTTCATCATGTGATGGCCAAAGTGGTGGACCATAAAAAAGTTGATGGACCGTCAAGGGGTCCATCAGGTCAAAACAGAATGGTCCATTCCTGACCCTTGAGTGACGGATGATCTGGTGGACCGTTAGATTCCTGATGGACCATCACTTGAATCGTCACGTCGAGGCAGAATGTCTCAATTTTGTCACTCGAGTGACGGACGACATGGTGGACCGTCAGTCCCTCTGATGGACCATCAGATCAACCTTCACAGACCATGATCAGTTGTTTTCAACTCTTTTTCTTTAAATGGCATTTTGGTATTTTCCACTCTTTCCCCAACCTCTAAAAATATCCCCTCAAGGGTTGAGGGCTTCATTTTTATTTTCTCTCTTCTTCCACTCTAAAAAAAAAATTAGGGTTTCCAAATCAAGATCCTCTTTTCTTTTTTCAAGCAAATTAAGAGAGAATCAAGAGCAAAAATCAAGAATTCTTTTGAAGGTTTTCAAGAAAGAGTTTTCCCAAGGTATGTAGATGTTGATTATTGGGTCCCTTTCATCCAAGAAGCTTTAGAACCCTTTTTAAAATTAAAATATTTTTATGTTTATGAGTTGTTAATAATTTGTATGAGTTGAAATGGATGTTTAATGTGTTATTGAGTTTTGATTTATGTTTGCCTACAAAATTTATGAGCTATGACCGTAGTATGTAGAATTCATATGATGTTTGTGATAGACCCTCTTGGAGCTGTTTTTCCATGTGATGTGTTCATGACTTTTGGGTGTAGAAATGGTTGAATAAGTGAAGAACTTTCCCCATAGGTTTGATAAAGATCTTAGGTAAAGCATAATGGCCACTATAGTATGTTGAATAGGAAACCCCAAATTGTGAGCTAGTCCATGCATGCCTTAGTGAGTAAAACGTGCCAAGATAGCATGAAATCCCCAAGTGGGTGTAAAATCCATCCTGTCTAATGGTTGTTCAAAGACCCTAGTGAGCAAGTTGATATATGATGGTTGTAAATTCCCTAATTTTGTGCTCTTTGATATTTGGGAAGCTTTTAATACATGTCAAGTGGTTAGCAGGTAAATAGTGATGTGTTAGTATGGATTTTCCCCCAAATCAAGTGATATCTAAATACATAACAAGACTAACATAGTTATGAAGTACTTGATGTAAGATCTCATTGAATGGGGTATAATCTAATAGCATGTATTCCCTAGGCTAGTATTTGATAGTGAATGTTGATGATCCTTAAAGGTTTGGAGTGACCCTTTGGTGATTGTGATGATGAATAGAGGTCTATCTTTCCTAAATGCTTAATGTGATGTCCTAAGGATCTTTAGGGGGAAAGTATGTTATGATTCTGAAATGCTTAGAGTGACCCCTTGGTAGTTGTGAATATGAGTAGACGTTTGTGAATCCTTGGAGGATTGAGGTGTTGTTCTAATGATTGTTAAATTGAATATATGACATGATTTCTGAGTTTCTTGTGAATATGCATGAATAATTGTAATGATGAATGAATGCTTGTAATGATGAATAAATTATTTTAGTGATGAATGGATGACCATGATGATGCATGAATGATTAGTGATGAAGAATGATTATGTCTTACTTTTATGTTGTCGAGTCCTGGGGGTATTTATACCCAAAAATAGAGCTGTTGTCTAGAGCCTATGTTAGTTTCTTGATAATTCCAATCGAGCCATGATTCTCAGAACTTAGTAAACTATCGAACTCTGTATCCTCAGACATGTGCGTAGCTTAATAAAGCGCGATAATCTCAGTTATATCTATAATCTTTGTATCACTAGTAATCTAGCCTCAGACCCATAATCAGCTCCGTTATAATAGTATTCAAGTCATTCAATCTCAATCTTAGAAGTGATTTGAGTAATCTATTCAAGCTCTGTATCGTCAGTCAGATACCATGATTCGATATCTTTTCTATCAGATGGGGAACTAAGTGATCTCAGCGTAACTCAGTCAGACCTTTTGAGTAATATGATTAGTGTTAGATTCAGTCCAGCCAGTGTTCTATTGAGAACTCAGTTTTGAGACTTTCAGTTGGGAGTAGAAACTTGCACCGAGCGAGCTTAAGGATGGGATCTCATCTACTAGTAGAGGGTGTGATTCTTAGAAGCAATCCTTGTGCTCCAGAACTATGTGTCCAGCGTAGGTTGAGATCTCTCACCTGTTTGTTGAGGGTGGATGAGAGACATCATACCTTCTAGATAAGGGTAGATGAGGCGGCTTGACCTGCTAGATGAGGGCTCCACCGTTATCATTTGATGACCTGCTAGATGAGGGTCACATAGAGTTGTCTTTACCAGTGGCGCAGTAATGATACCCTTCTAACTGGGGCACAGGTTGGACCCCACATGTGGTAGGTCGGGGCATGTCAATTAAGTGACTACTTCCCACAGTTTCAGTTTCAGATTCAGTCTCAGTTTCAGAATCTATCTTCAGAAATCAGGACTATCAGATACAACCATCTATCATTGTGAGGAACTCGAATAGTTCAATTTATTTATGGACTATCCCATCAGATAGACTTGGTCTCACATATAGTTATTTGATATAATATTCAGAGATATGCCATCAAACAGGTTTGATCACCGTATCAGATTTCTATTGAGTATGCTCGTTGTCAGATTTAGATATAATCATTTTTATTATCATTGATAAAGTTTCCGAAATCATCTGTTAGAAAGGTTGATCTCTAATCCTGTCAATCAAAAGCAATAAGTCTAAGAATTCAGTCATTGATGTAAGCACATCCAGATCCTCAATTATCAGTATCAGATGAGTCAGCGATTCAGTATCTCAGTGTAACGCCCCGAAATTGGGTCCCGAGACGTCACACGGTGCTTAGGATCACAAGTGACCACAAGATAACCCTTCTACTGGCATAACTCATAAGAAATTGAACTGAAGTATAAATCTATACAAATCTGCTGAAAATAACTCTTTTCTGAATATGATAGATACAAAACTAAATCTACAAGATTACAACTCTACTTTTACAGCCAAAACTGAAACAGAATACATCAACTTCTACTGAATGTCTATGAAGCCTATATTATGACTGACTGTAGGTAGCCGGGTCATGACTTCCGACTAACCCAACTCAATATGAATGAATAAATAAAATACAACATTTCTCAAATGGTATAACTAACTCAAGCCCTTGAATCAAAAGGACTCATCACTTGCTGACTGGATGTCGCAAACTGACTGGATCTGAAGATGTACACTATACCTTTTACCTAAATTCTAAGAAAATGTAGCCTACATACGAATAAATGGGTCAGTACCATGGTAACGTACCGAGTATATGGGGGTGCAATGCATATATAAAATAATATCTTAATATCATCACAGTTTATAAAATTATGAATACTGATATAAATGACTCACTTAGCTCGAATTAAAATCTTCATAATCATAAGAGAGTAAAATATATCGGGTGAAACATGTGAGTCATCATAATAAATCTCAATTCACTTCCATATCGATTCCAAATCATCAAAGCAATCTTAGTGAAATTTGGAATATTGAATACATCATAAATCTGCATTTCAAATCTCTTTAAAATCGGTAAAATCAATCTAAGAATGAGGGACGACTCTTTGGGAGGTTCTTCTAACCGACATGTAAAATATATGAGCACCCATGATGTCCCACGACTTGCCCTCGTAAGGTTAGGGCTGTCCTACCCTTGTCATCGGTGTAGATCAATCTCATCTCAGTGATCACTATCTCAATTTTCCACATATAGTGGAAATCAATGTCTCAACCTAGGGTGGCACGTAGTTCTGGGGTATGAAACCATAGTAACATACCCAACTCGGTGCTAAATACTACTATCAATAATATGCTAAAAAATCTCAAGAAAAATCCACTTTAAGGGTAATCTCATATTTCTTAAGTTAAATAAATGATAAAATCCGTAACTCATTTCATAAAGTGGATTTTAACTCTGTTGTACTAAAAGGTCAAATCTTTCTGTACTTCATCAAAAATAGTCTAAACATAGGTGCATGTAGCACATAAATTCTCAAAACAACAATCTCAATGTGGGTTAATGACCTTTATAGCGAAACTTAATAAAAACATTTCAACATTTATGCTTTATATCACAAGCATACATAATTTATACGGAAATCTGAAAAATTTCAGCCTTTAATCATAACAATAATCTCAAACTCATGGAGTTTATTTTCTAAACATTTAAAATAATCATAGTATCTTGAAGAACAACATAGGATAAGATTTAATACTTCAAATTTATGATAAAACATATAAAAATCATGTATCTTTGTAAAATAATGCAAACTTTGGGCACAAGAACGAAAGGGTGTTCTTGTTCATAACCCCACATACCTTTATGGTAACGGATTCGTTGAAAGATTGGACCCTCAATGTTGATTGTGTAACCCTAGTTGTTTTTCTCCTTTAGTGCTCTTGGATGTTTAACTTAGACTGATAATATGGTTATGATATGTTTAGAATCTATTAAATTTGTAAGGTTAAGTTTAGGGGTGTGTAAGGAGTGCCAATAGACGTAATTGCCCTCAAAATAACCCCAAGACGGAGTGTTTAAGTCACTTGAAACCATAAGATATGCACCGCATATGATATCGCATATATTTACATAGGCGCCACATATGATATCGCCTATATTTGCATAGCGCCGTATATGATATCGCCTATATTTACATAGGCGCCGCATATGCTATCACATATGATTTCCAGTGGCCATGTACGAGTGGTTAGGTGACGCACTCTACTCGTAATGCCATAACTCCTAGCTTGGGTGTCTGTTTTTGGTGAAATTGGTATCGTTGGAATACTAACTCGATTATCTATAATTTTGTGGGTAGAAATATGTAGAAATACCACATATTTATCAAGTTATGCTCTTTCAAAGATGACCCTTGCAAATTCAAACACTAAAACTTGATCGATTTGGAAACTCTTAGCTTGTACTACCTTAAGTGACTCATATAACCACACTTAACACATCATAATCTCTCTTATAGCTAGGGTACTCTTGGTAATTTAGGTGCCCAAATATGGCTTACAAAATTGGGGTTTTCACATAAATGAACAACGGTTCGTTTTCTAGCTTAGGAAAGTGCGGGGCATCATAATATCTCCCCCTTGGGGACATTCGTCCTCGAATGTGGATAATTAACCTGAAACATAGAGGAATATTAGTCTTCAAGCTATCATGTGTAACTGGTAGAACTGAATCACTGGATCTCAAGAATAATGAGCTACTAAACTAGTCTGAAAGTGCATGAATCCTCAAGAAAAGTAACTATATGGCTAAGATAGAAACAAGAGTGTCAACTTATGAGTAACCATTACTTTGCACTGGATCTGATCTCATGAGAAAGGATGAGAGGTTTATGATATGAAAACTCGAGGTATTACAACATCCCCCTCTTGGGATCGTTCATCCCCAAATGATAATAATTTGATGAAAATACTAGGAAGAGACTGTGATACTACACAGGATACTTATGAACTGAATCATGACTTCATATCTGAAACTGAAACTGATGCATGAATTGAGCTGAATTCATAATTTAATTGGACACAAACACATTGCCTCTTGGAATCTACATACGTATAAGACTGTGGATAGTAAGATTAGCTAGAAAATTAAGAATCTATAGGAGCTTATCTCTTTGCTTGCTAAACTAGATTACAGGCTATATGGACTGGATCATACTAACTACCCATACTCAAATGGAGTATTTCTTTAGCACTTTTCTACGAAATTCTATTGACATTAGGGAGCAAAGAATTTTGGGCATGCTCTGAACAAGATATTTGACTAAGGAATTACAACAGTGATATAACTATATAGCATGGAATATAATTAAATAACTCATAAACTAGGATAGGATTGCTAGGCCGTAGGCAACGCAACTTCTTACTTTTAAGCTTACCATCACTTCTCAAATGATCTCTCAACTATACTATTCCTCGTAAATACCATACTCATTTGATTCAACTTATAATTTTCATATTGGCACTGCAAAATGTTTCTACTAAGGTCTAAACAAAACTAAGTTCTCTCACCATGATCAAGCCTAACACTAAATCACAAGATACAACATGCCGAACCACAATACTAGTCTAAACCACAAGGTTCAATATTCTATATCTTCTTAGAGCTCACACCCTAAGCATAACATAGCATTAAGAAAACTAGTACACAATAACAATCGATCATAATCATATGGCCTATCTTATTCATAATCTGTTAACACATCCTCCTTCTTCACTTCATTACTATTTACCCATCTTTACACCTAAATTAATTTCATAACTCTATAAATTTGAACTAAACTTCCTCTTGCAATCTCAGGAAAGCCTAAATTAACAATACTCAACCACCAAGTACTTTCATCAAAACCTATACTTTCCTAGCACAACCAATACCATCAATAACTCTTTTCATACTTCAAGAAAACAACAATCCACCTTAACTAATAATCTCCTTCTCTAACTTCACTAAACTAAAAACAAGGGTATATCACTTCATTACTAATTCAATCATAAGAAAAAATTCAGCTATACATATTCAATAAATTGCCCTTACCACCATTCTTGCCACTACACTTCTAAACCCACAAGTTTAACTAATATAAGACTTTCAACTAAACGTTACTACTTCTGTCACTACACAGAAACCCACACTTTCAACTAACACCAGAACAACAAGATAAACAAAAAGTTGCTAGTGAATCAAAATATGCCTCGCACGGCTTCACTAGACTTTGATTTTGTATTTTGAACAAGAAAATTAGATGAATAACAAAGCAACTATGCTAGTGAATTGAAATAGTCCTCACACGGCTTTACTAGGCTTTGATTTTTCACAAACATAATGATAACAAGATTACATAATACAAGAGATAGAAACTTGACACATTGCATTCAACGATCTAAGAATACACCTTACTCTGTCTGAATTACATAACTCATAAGAATGAGGGCATAACTTTAAATTTGAGGGACTTATAACACACTAAAAGGCTCCTCCCAAGCCACTTTGTAACTTCTGAAACTTTCACTAGCAAATATAAGAGCATTACCTAGAGAGGACCTAGAACTTGTCGATCATGCTGTCTCAAGAATAATACATAGATAAGGAAGTATAGATTATTATTGTTGATCATGTTGTCTCAAGAATAATACATAGATAAGGAAGTATAGATTATCGTTATGGATTATGAAGAGAAATTGAAAGCATATCTAACTCGGGCTTAGTGCATGATTTCTACAGGCCTGATAAAGCACTTCAGTTTTCAAAGCTCAAAAGTACTGATGGGATACTTTTGTAGCTCTCTTACAATTCCATAACTATCTATGGAGAATTAAGCTCAACTGTTTTTGATACCTTAGAAATAAGGCAGAGATGACCTGACTAGAGTAAGATGAGAGTTTGTATAAGTTTCTTGGAGACATTTCCTAAATGCCCTGTATCCTCTCGAAGAAAAGTACAGACGTCTTCGTACCATTCTACAAGAGTCTACTAGACACAGCTTAATAGACACCTTAGGACACTTGAACACTGTGCTCTGATACCAGGTTTGTAATGCTAAGAAATTGGGTCCCGAGATGTCACACGGTGCTTAGGATCACAAGTGAACCCAAGGTAACCCTTCTACTGGCATAACTCATAAGCAACTAAACAAAATTATAAATCTATATAAATCTGTGGAAAATAACTCTTTTCTGAATATGATAGATACAAGACTAAATTTACAAGATTACAACTCTGCTTTTACAACTAAAATGAAATGGAATACATCAAATTCTACTGACTGTCTATGAAGCCTCTACTAGTACTAACTATAGGTAGCCAGGTCATGACTCCCAACTAACCCAACTCAATACGACTGAATAAATAAAATACAACATTTCTCAAACGGTATAACTAACTCAAGCCCTTGAATCAAAAGGACTCGCCATCTAATTTTGGTGAAATTGGTATCCTTGGAAAGCTAATTCAATTCTCTATAATTTTCTGGGTAGAAATATGCATAAATACCACATATTTATTAAGTTATACTCATTCAAAGATGACCCTTACAAATTCAAATACTAAAATTTGATGGATTTTGAAACTCTTAGCTTGTACTACCTTAAGTGACTCATATAACCACACTTAGCACATCATAAGCTCTCTTATAAATAGGATACTCTTGGTAATTTAGGTTCCCAAATATGGATTACAAAATTGGGGTTTTCACATAAACGAACAACGGTTTATTTTCTAGCTTAGGAAAGTGCGGGGCATTACACTCAGTGTCAGTAGTGAGTTCAGTCTGCATTAAAGTGGTATCTGAGTTTCATTATATAGATTTGCGATTATTATGTTCATGTTCTGTGCATTAATGTATGTGTTCTCATGCGGCATTTTCATAATTATTCAGTTTAGATAGTGAGCATGCATGAACCCTTGCATTAGCCTACCCCATCTACATACTCCGTACATTTTTGTACTAACACATTTGCTCTATGGTATTTTATTTGACACCATAGGTTCAAAGGAGCAGGATCCAGTTTATCCTCAGCAGTTTGGTCCCAGTCAGCAGCAGTAGAAATGAGTCCTCTTTTTTCGAGGACGAGTCTCAGCTTACTACTATTTTTCTAGAATTTGTTTATTTTCTATTGACGGAGTTAGTTGGGGACATGTCCCATCAACTCCACAGTTCAGACAGTTAGAGGTTTTTCAGGTGGATGTATTAGTATTCAGTTTTTTTTAGTTTTGAGTATGTATCAATATGTTGAACCTTATGAAAAGTTTCTGCATTTATTTTAGATATTATGTAGTGTACAGGTATAAATATTAGAAAAGGGTTAGCTTGTGGTCCTTCGGGTCCATAAGCACCGTGTGACGTCTTGGGGTGGGATCTCGGGGCATTATATCAGGCTGCACGGAGTTCTCTCATTTATTATTTCGAATAGGAGTACTCAATTTACTTCTCAGTTTTGGAGGGTACTTCAGCAGGGTCTTGGTACCCAAGTTCTTTTGAGTTCTTCTTTTCATCTGCAGACAGATGGTCAGGCTGAGAGGATCGTTTAGACCCTAGAAGACATATTGAGAGCGTATGGTCTTGATTTCAAAGGAAGTTGGGATGAGCATTTTCCATTAATAGAGTTTTCCTATAACAATAGTTACCATGCTAGCATCGGGATGGAACCATTTGAGGCCTTGTATTGTAGAAGGTGTTGATCACCCATAGGTTGGTTTGAAGTGGGTGAAGCATCCGTGATTGGTCCTGATGCAGTGTTCGAAGCTATGGAGAAAGTTAAGTTGATTAGAGAGAGGTTAAAGGCAGCTTAGAGTCATCAAAATTCATATGCCGATGTGAGGAGAAGAGATATTTAGTTTGAAGTGGTGATTTGGTGTACTTGAATATTTCACCCATGTAAATGGGTGAAAAGGTTTGGTAAAAAGGGAAAGCTTAGTCCCCATTATGTTGGCTCGTATAGAATTTTAAGCCATGTTGGGAAAGTAGCCTATGAGGTTGAGTTGTATGCGGAGTTGTTAGCCGTTCATCCTATTTTTCATGTCTCCATGCTTAAAAAGCATATTGGTGATTTTGTTGTAGTAGATCCCTCAGAGAGTGTTGATATTTAGAATAGTCTTTTATTTGATGAGATTCCTATTGAGATCCTAGATTTTCAAATCCGTGGACGGAGGAACAAGGAGGTTTGCTTGGTCAAAGTGTTGTGGCGGAACCAGTCAGTTGAGGGCGCTACTTAGGAGTCAGAAGCAGACATGTGAGCCAAGTACCCGCACTTCTATTCCTTGAGTTGAGATTGATACGAAGGTATTATTCCTTCTTAATTCAACCCTTCTAATTTAAAGTTCAGCTATGTATCTATTCTTGCATGAGTTCTTGCAATTTTTGAGGTGTTCAAGAGTTTAGAAAGATTTTGAGCCTGTTAGCAAATTGCCTCAGCTATGTGTACTCTATTTTTCTTGTGTTCCTAGTCTAACTAGCGACATTTGAGGACGAATGTTTCCAAGGGGGAGATATTGTAATACCCCGCAAAGTTCCTTTGTAGTTTGAGCCTTGAGCGCATCAAGTGAAATTTGTATAACTATCATTATAATTACACATAAACTTCTAGTTAACTAGCCTTCCTAGGAAATTTTTTCATATTCTCTAATATCTTTGTCAATAAAAACTTTCATGCATTATCCCATGAAGATACACATAGATGTAATGCCTCGAGAGTACACCCTGGGTGCCACACGGTGCTTACAGTCCCAAGGGACATAAGCTAACCCATGAGTTGGTACCCGCTGTGAGTACTAAGTAAAACTGATAAAAAAAGGTCATATGCAGAATTTAACTAAGGAATGTCATAGGGTTTTAAGTAATATATCTGATAAAATATGTAAAAAAATTGATAATACTGATAAAATATCTAACAATGACAAATGTAATATTAGAACTGACTAACTATCTAAAATAAACTAACTAAATAAGAGTTGATGGGACATGCCCCAACTAACTCTAACTAACTACTGAACTGAAATCATGAAAGCAAATATAATATGTCCTTACACTATGAGGACTCACCTCTGCTATGACTAGTAATCTGGGGATTCTATGTGCGATTTGGGAACTGAGCCTCCGAACCTATGATATGATATATCATAGCACTAGAAAAGAGTATGTGATCAATACTTTGAATGTACTAGTATGCTAAATAAGGTAGACTGATATGCATGGTTTAATGAACTTGAGTAATAACTATCTGAATATGTATAGCATGATATACTGAATAGAATACATGAAATCTGTAAATATCGACGATGCGTGATTAAGCATAAAATATGTTCTGAGTATATTCGATAAACTAAAATACTGAAATCTGATAACTGAATAAATGATATCTGTAAGCTATGGTCATGCAACTAAAATTGAATTACTGAGCTGATTACTGGACTGAGACTGCGGGAGCTATCATCTAATCGACATACGCTAATGAGTAATTTTTTGGGGTCTAACTTGTAACCCTAGGTAGAAGGGTGTGAGTATCGTGCCACGGGTATTAACACTGGCTGTGTGGATCCACTAATATGCTGTCCTGAAGGACTAAGTATGTCAAGCCTAAACTGACGGGTGACCCTTGCAAGGTAGTCAAGCCTAAACTGATGGGTGACTCCTTATATCCTACGTTGGCTACGTAGTTCGAGAGTAGAGGGACTGCTACAAATGACTTGCCTATCTAATGTGAAAGAGGTCATACCTACACTGGCTCAGTGCTAAATCCTAATCCCAACTGAAGTGACTCGGAATACTAAATTGTTCTAAGTTTAATTGATTACAATGATTGGTTGATCTGATAATGCTCATACCATATTATAAAACTATTCTAAGATACTGATACTAAGTAAACAACTAAGTTTTTGGGTATTCATAAGCCCAGGACTCGATAGCAATAATAGTAAAATAGTGCTAAACTTGGAGGACATAATATGAAAACATTTATCAAAAATTCATTCTTGTAGGTATTTATCAAACACTTGATATTCATAGTTTAATCTAAGCATGGGAATAGTGTAAAAACTTGGAGTAATAACATGATTTTAACATTAATTTCACTTATTCATGATTAAAGTAAGTGAACAACATTATTCAAATGCATAGAGTTTAATACCAACGTGAATTTCGTGTGAACATGATAAAGAATCAAAATTCATGGAGGTTCATGGTTAAAATCATACTTAAAAATCATGGTAACTTTTAAAGATCACAATTTTGAACTTAGAAGTGGATACTTGGACTCCATGGGTGAAAGGAACCCATGGATAAACACTTAACATACCTTGGTTTATAAATTTGTGAGGATTGATGGTGAATTCTTGAGATTTGACCTTGAATCTTGAGGGCTAGGGTTTGTTCTTGAAAGAGAATACTTTTGATGTGGGAGAAATTGAATAAAATAATGACCTAATAGGCCATTAAGGCTTTAATCTCGTGTTTTTCATGGATTGGGGTCATGGGAAAAATATCAAATTTCCCCTGGGAGAAATTTATTTTTTGTCACTGAAAATTCTGATTTGGATCATCACTGCGATGCGATGAGTCACTGGAATTTCACTGTAAGTTTAGTCCAAGGATGAGTGCATAATTGCAACTTGGAGAAACAAGGTGCCATCACAGTGCGTGTAATTGGGTTGAAGGGACCCATTGATGAATACCCCACATACCTCAATTAGATGAATTTTTGAAGGAAGCTTGTAATTGGAACTTGAATCCTTGAGTTCTTAGAGAGAAAGGTTGAAATTCATTCTTGGAAAGAGAGAAAGAGTTTTGAATTGTGTACTGAATGTTTAGATTTAAGTGATTTGAAATTTCGTGATTTTAGAATCCTTAAATCATTTAAAAATGATTAGAAATGAGTTAGGGGTTTGAAAAAACCTCAACGCCCTTATACTAAGTTAAAATAGAGCTATTTTTGGCACGTCTCTATTACTGGGCGACACATTCCAATCGTACACCTGAGGTTGTGCGGCACATACCAATATCACACCTCATTCATTGGCTATTTGAGATTTCCATGTGACACACGACCTTAGCATGGTCATAACTTTTCGCTCGGGTATCGAATTAAGGTAAAATTATTATTGTTGGAAAGATAATTTAATTATATATAATTTGGTGGGCCTTGAGATGAAAAATTCCACATATATAAGAAGTTATTCATGTTCAAAGCTGACCCTTGTTGAATCAAATACCAAAATTTTGCCTAATCAAAGGCTCTTAGCTCAACTTTGATCTAAGTGATTCCTAAGAATATTTTTCACCTCGATAACACTTCACACACTAGGATAATGAGCATGAAAGAGTATTCACATATAAATCATGGGATTAGAGTTTACACACGTAGTAACAACGGTTCGAAGTCTAGCCCAAAAATGTGGGGTGTTACATTATCTCCCTCTTTGAATCATTCATCCTCGAATGATTGATAGGAACTCATTGAAACTTTAGAAGTATGGAATAAGGTACACATAGCATGTTTGCTAATTTAAGATATAGCTAAGATGAAATATTAAAAGTTCTATTAGGAAATTGATTTCTGAGCTGACTTGACTTTATTAACTACAAGGATCTGATTTATGCTGAGAGTCACTTGAATTATTTATTATATGATCATACATATAGAACTGCGAAGTGCTAACTGATGCAACAAAACCCCAAGAGTTACTGAGGATGGAATAAAGTACATAACTTCTCATTAGGAATTATCTCTCAACAAAAAATGTATAGGATCAAAGAAAAGGGCTTCATGGCATTACCAAGTGTATTATATAAGCACGAATCATGAGATAGCGAGACTAAGGATGTACACTGGGTATTACACTATCTGAGCTAGAATAATTGGAAAACTGACATCTTTCACTGAACACTTATGAACTGAATCATGACTAAATATCTAAATTATGGACATGATGTATGGATTGAGCTGAATTCTCAACTTGGATGGACGTGAATGAATTACCTCATCAAATAGCCACATTTATGAAACTGCGGATAGTAAGAAGATATGTAAAGATGGAAATTTATAGGAGCTTTTTCTATTTGATTGCTAAACTGAATTGATGGCTTTAAAAACTAACTCATTCTGAATGTTTATACTCAACTGGAGTATTTCTTCAACACTCTTAAAAAGAAGTTCTAATAATGTTAGGGTGCAAGGAATTATTGGGCATAACTGAATAAGATATTTGAATAAGGAATTTCAATATGGCTACAACTTCTGTAACATGGAACATAGTCCTTGAAAACATAAGCTAGGATAGTATTACTAAACCTTATAAAATTTAACTGCTAACTTTTAAGCTTAGCCACACTTATCAAGTACTTCATCAATTATAATTTTCCCCTAAAATACCATGCCCATCTTATGCGACTTATAATTATTACATGGATACATATAATTATTCCCATCATAGTTTGAGTTGATCTACATACACTCACCATGTTTAAACCTAACTAAAAATCACAAGGTATTACACACAACACCATAACATTAGTCTAGACCATGAATTCAATATCCCATGTATTTTATGTGCTCTCATCTCAAGATTAATACTCATTACCACTTCAACAACTAACTTTAACCTCTTGCTAGGAATTCACTAACGCACAATGTATTCAACCACTTTTACACCAATATAACATTCAAGCCTGTTATTATAACCACATATGAACTTCTAGTCAACCATTCATCCTAGGAAATTTTCTCATATTCTCTAATATTTATGTCAATAACAACTTCCATGAATTATCCCATAAAAACACACATAGAATTCTCAACTAACCATGACATATACTAAAAGTTTTCCGTCACTCTTTCTTCACACTTTGAGCCTTTGATAAAACAAACATGTAACAATCTTTTCCTTAATAAGGAGTATTTACTCTTTCCCATCATCAATAACATATAATTTTGAATCAACATGCTTAAATTTTTGCACACTCTATTTCAAACCTCCTGGTTTACCTTCATACAACTAGCCCCATGGATACATAGCCTACTAAATTCAGATAACACTATCCCTAATTTATTGCTACTAAATTCTGGGATCATGCTTTTAACTGAAGATTCATATGCTATCATAGGATTTTGAGAAGGGATCTGAGGGAATATATGGCTTTGTCTTAGTGCTCTATTTTCATAATCATGAATGAAATACTTTATACATTGGAACATAAAGGCACTGGTGGGATACTTTTTGTGCCAACGTGCAATCCCATAACTGTCTACAAGGACTGACTAAGAAAGCTCTATCTATAGGAATTTAAGCTTCACTATTTCTGTTACCTTAAAAGTAAGGTAGATTTGACATGAATGGTGCAAGAAGAGAATCTGTATAAGTTTTGTAGAGAACATCTCTATAGCATGATCTGAGATATGAAGGAAGGAAAATATTACTTAAATGCCCTGTCACCTCTCGAAGAAAAGTACAAGTATCTTTGTACCATTCTGCAAGACACTATTAGACATGGCTTCATAAACACCTTGGGACACTTGAACTCTGGGCTCAAATACTAAGTTTTTCATAACCCGAGACTACCCCTAGTCGTAACACGATACGTAGAACCACAAGTGATCCCAAGCTAACCCATGAACTGGCATGATACTTGAGCAACTAATTTAAAATATATATAATAGCTAAATTTACTGTGTAAAAACATAATCATGAGAAAATCCAAATAAGTATAATACTAATAAAGTGTACAACATGATAAAACTGAAGAAAGAACTTAGATTACACATCATAACTTTGACTGACTATCTATGAAGCCTCTACTATGCTAAATATACACAACTGGGAAATGTCTCCAACTACTACTAGTCAATACATATGAATAATAGCAATATAGTACATGAACTACAATTGACTATTGTCCTTAAAATAAGAGAACTCATCACCCGCTGGCTAGAAGCTACAAACTATCTGATTATGATGTGTGGGCTTTAAATGATACCTATATAGCATGAGATAATGAGACAATAAGTGGGGTGAATGCAACAAGTAAAACTGAATAGATACACAATCTTAAAACATGAATGCTAAGTGCAAGTAGATGCACCAAGAGACTGAAATCAACTAAAAGCAGAAGTATCTTTAAACATGAGTAGAAAACATAATCTGATAAGCTGGTGAATCTCTACACTTAGTTTATTAAACTCATTGCTTTTGTAGAATAAGTTGAACTGAAGCTGAGATGCAGTAAAATATGAATACTATATGTACATCTCATGTATAGCTAAATATGCTGTAAAACTTAACTTAGGATAATGTATGGATATTTCACATGCAAACATGAACATATAAAACTGAGAATGCAAGACTAACCATAAACATGTGTTGACATGATCTGAATAACTAAACAACTGATATTTGAATAACTGAATAACTGATATCTGTATACTTGGTCATGCAAACCTAAACTGACATACTCTGAATACTGTACTGAGACTGTGGGAGATATCATGTAATTGGCATGCCCTAATCTAAGCTAATTGAGGTCCAACCTGGAACCCTAGTTAGAAGGGTGTCAGTACCTGGCCTTGGGTGCTAACATATGGCTGTGTAGATCTACTAAATTGGTGTCCTGAAAGACGAGGGAGTCACCATCTATTGCCATGTGCCCATAAAAGAGTGTCCATCCTATCTTGGTAGGAAGACATCTCATACCTACTACTGGATACATAGTTCTGGAACTCAGGGGCTACTACTAAAGGTCACACCCTCTACTCGCATGTGAACCCCCATCCTTGGGTTTGCTCAGTGCTAAATCCTACTTCTAACTGAATGATATTGGTATTATTATGGGTCTAACATAATATGGTAATGTGCTGATAAGTGGTCAACATGGACATGGTAGTCTGAATAAAATAATAAAAACATGGTCTAACTGACTTAAAATTTGAAAACAAAAACATATAAAAACACATAGGTATCATGTGTTCATAACCCGCTAGCACTAAATGATTGCTAAAATAAAATAACAATACTTGGAACACTGGTAAAAAGTAGTAATTCAGAGACCTAAAACATATTACATTTTAATACAGAAAGGAGACACATGAATTTGAACATGGGAATGAGATAAACTAGGGAGGATAACAATTTCACATAGTTTAATTCATAGCTTGATGATTTAACATGAAATCAATGGAGTATGAAATGAGCAATTGAAATTCAAAATATGAAATAACGTAATTCACATGGAAACACATGTTGACATGGCTTGAATTTACATTACTACGAAAATATATGGATTAAATTCGTTATTAACTTGAATATTTTCATAAAAGTGAGAAAGTTTCATACTTTAATCAAAAAAGGGATTTTTGGCCTCAATGGGTGGAAGGGACCCATTGATGAATATCTTACATACCTCAATTAGATGAATTTTTGAAGAAAACTTGAACTTGGAACTTGAGTCCTTGAGTTCTTGGAGAGAAAGGTTAAATTTTGTTCTTGGTAAGAAGGGAAGGGTTTTGAATTGTGTACTAAATGTTTAGGGTTATGTGAGTGGAAATATCATGATTTAATACCCCCTTAAATCATTTGAAAATGATTAGAAATGAGTTAGGGGTGTGAAAAGACCTCAACGCCTTTAAACTAAGTCAAAATGGAGAAATTTTTGGCACTGCGTTATTGCTGGGCGACACATGCCAATTGCACACCTGAGGTTGTGCGGCGCTTTCTAATAGCACACCTTACCCAGTGTCTATTTGTGATTGCCATACGACGCATGACCTTAGCATGATCATAACTTTTCTCTAGGGTATCAAATTAAGGAAAAAATGGTTTTGTTGGAAAGATAATTCAATTATATACAACTTGGTAGGTCTTGAGATGAAAATTTTTAAATATGTAAGAAGTTATGCCCTTTCAAAGCTGACCATTATAGAATCAAATATCAAAATTTGGCCGAATCAAAGGCTCTTACCTTAAATTTGCTCTAAGTGATTTCTATGAATATGTTTTACCTCGATAGTACTTCACATACTAGGATAATGATCATAACATATGTATTCACATAAAAATCATAGGATTAGAGTTTACACATGTAGGGACAATGGTTCAAAGTTTAGCACAAAAATGCGGGGTGTTACAATAGTCAATCACGCAAGCACAAAGCATATCCTCCAATGTCTAAATAGTCCTTCCTACTTTCCTATCTGACTGCAGGTGAAAAGAAGTACTCAGACTTACCTTAGTCCCCAACCCTTTCTGAAATGACCTCCAAAAGTGACATGAAAACTTCATACAATAATTCAAGATGATAGAAACAGGTACCCCATGCAACTTTGCAATATTATGGAGATACAATATCGCATAATCCTCAGCTGATAAGTTTATCCTCACTGGAAAAAAGAGAGATAACTTTGTCATCCTATCTATGATGACCAAAATCGAATCAAATTAATTTTGAGAATAAGGAATACCGGTAGCAAAATCGATATTGATCACTTCCCTCTTCCACTTTAGCAACTTAATTTATTAATATAATCCTATGGGACTCATGTGCTCAACTTTCACTTGTTGTCACACCATGCACTTAGCCAAAAAATTAGCCACATCCTACTTCATATCTTTCCACCAATACATCTTCTTAAGGTCATGATACAATTTTGTTCAGCCAGAATGAACAACATAGCATGGCTCATGTGCCTCAACCAAGATACTCTCTCCCAAGCCATTAGTGTTGGGAACACATAACCTTTCTTGGTGCCGCAATATACGATCACAGCCAAGACCTTATTCCCACCTACATCACCCTTGATCCTCATCAAGATAGGATCTAACGTCTGCATCTCCTTGATTTCAGCACCAAGAGATGAATGCTCTACCTTCTGAACAAAGACACCACCATTCTTAGAGTCCAAGAGATGAAATCTAAGGTTAGCCAAATAGTGAATATCCTTCACCAACTCCTACTTTTCTTCCTCCACATGAGCTAAAATACCTATGTATAACCTACTAACAACATCAACAACCATATTAGATTTACCTAGATGGTAATGAAAAGTTTTATCAAAGTCTTTTAGTAGCTCAAGCCATCTCCTTTGCATGAGGTTCAACTGCTTTTTAGTAAACTCATACCACAAACTCCTATGAACAGAAAAGATATCTACATGCATGCCATAAAGATAGTAATGCCAGATTTTTAATTCATCTTATGCACCATCAATTGTCTAGAGGCATAGGCTATCACCTTTCCATGTTGCATCAAGATGCATCCAAGCCTCACATGGAATGTATCACCTTAATCCAACAACTATAAAACCCTGGATTTTTGACCCTTAAAAAATTTCATGGATTTTTGATTTCTTAGAAAGATATGACTAAGAGGTACCAGTCGTATGTTGGGGGTATGGTTCATATAGGTTGGTTTTATGCTGGCCAATTTTGGTTGGTGGATTGGATTGGTTTCTAAAATGGATGGAACTTGGTGGATACAAATCATATTGGTGGATATGGATTATCTAGTTTGGGGTTTTTCTTTCATTTAATCTTATACTTGGTAGATTAACATGGATCTAAGTACGAGTGGCTCACCATTAGCCATAAGCTAGGGTATGAGTCATATAATAGACTAGTAAGTTAGACAGTATTCAATTATCTTTGATTCTACTCTGCTAGGGGTATGGGTCATATGCTTTAGGTACGACTTGGTTTTGGTAAGTCATACCTTAGAAAGTTTTGGGTCTAAGAGGGAGGCCTAGGGTACTAGTGGTGGGTTCCACTTGTATTGGAGGGTATAACTAGTATGGTTAGTACCCCATGATGGGAATTTTATGTAGTTTAAGTGCGGGCAATTTAGACACTTTTCCACTTAACTTATTAAGGTCCATGACTTTTAACACACTTAGGAGGTTATTTACCCTATTATTCTATTCATTAAAACTTATAAAACACTCTCTAATCCTCTCTAAGTCTCTTAGGTAAAAGAAGGATAGGGTTTTACTAAGGTGATCAATTTAGGGCTTGTGTTGGTGATTTATCTCTATCATCTACTAAATTTAAGGTATGTACTCTTTCCCTCATTGTTAGTTTCAAATAAAGGCATATTTTGTAAATGGTATAGTTTTTATATCGTTTTGGGTTTTCATATATATATATATATATAAATTGGGGTTTTTAGTTATAATGGCTTGGTCATGGTTTTTTCATGTTTTAACTATGTGTTTACATGTTTTAACGGTGGTTTGGATACTTGGTTGCATAGGAATGGTTAATTGGTATTTCATATTTGTTTTGGAAACACTATGCCTCAATATATTTGATAAAATGCCTATAAGAATGATTTTGCTATATTGTTTGACTGTTTAATGGAACTATTAGATGGCATGGTTTGGTAATGGAACCCTAAATGTTATAAATGATTTAAATGGTTTAAAATTGTTAAATGGAATGGTTTGGTATTCATGGTTAAAGTTAATTGAATTCCTTGTAGGGTATAATGGAATCCCTCAAATAAACTTGTTAATGAACAACTTATGCGGTACATGGGACTCCCCCAAGCAAACATAATAATGAAACACTTGTGGGGTACATGGGACTCTCCCAAGTTATGGTAAATGGGTACACGGGAATTCCTTAACGTCCTAAGGTTTTGCTAAGGACAATACTTCCAAGATATAGTCGGTATAACGATACAACTATTAATAGCCTTGGTTAATAATAAATGGAATAATAGATTGGATGATTGAAAATGATTTTAATTGGCAATAGTGGTGGGGTGTGATAGCTAACCGTGAAGACAAGATTTCAATGAACGAACATTAGAAACTTATGTTTGTCGATATGAAGGGTTGGTCATGGAGACCATATATGATTCTATGAGGTACATGGGAATCTTATAAGCACACTGTACATATGTATCATAGAGAGCGAAGGGTACTTGGGAATTCCCTACTCTTATGGTATCTCCAGTTTATTTGGCTAGACACATCGAGGCCTATTCAAGGGGTTACACTTGACCCATATAGACCGTGGGTGGTTTTAGGATGGTTAAGCTATAAATGCCCAGGTTATTGATTTTAGATGAATGCCAAGCCTAATTTTCTTTCCTTGCATAGTTCTCTCTCTCCCTCTCTCTCTCTCTCTATATATATATGGTTTATATATATATATGGTTGGTTTATTATATGATATTATATTATCCTTATCTTTACTTCTTGCTAGATATAAGCCATAAACCCATCTCCAAGCAACTGTATCCCTAAATAATGTAGGAATCGACCATTCTACTCCTCCTACATAGTGATCAAATTTCAGGATCAGCTTTTGGATTGAAGTGGTGAGCTTTTATCTTTATATGAGGATCTATTTCATATACATGGATCTTTTTACATACTTTGGTTTATTTATGGATATTGGTTTTGGCTATGGTTGGGGGCATATCCCAATCAAATATTGATTTTCTTTTGGTTAGAGGCTTTTGCGGAACTATAATAGGTTGGTATGGGCGGGATCAGTAGTGGTGTAAAAATTTGTATGGCATTGGTATTGGGGATGATACCAATTAACTATATTATTAGTTATTCCATCCTTTTATATAATTTTATGAAACCTGGTTTGGTTATTATTTTGATTTTGGCTCACGGTTTTGGTTGGTTATGGTTATTGGTTGGATTTTGGATGGTTGGGCTTATTTGGGTCAATCTCAATCATAGAACTATTGCAAAGTCTAGATTAGTGCTATTATATGCTGTCTTGTTATATGATTAGAATTTATTAGACTTAGGTCATATACTGGATAGTTGGGTTGGGTATTAGGGGTGGTCATCAATCCTGGTTAGACTTGAGATGCCCATTATGATAAGGCCACTAGTCGAGTGGTGTCAATTTGGTATCAAAGCTGTAGGTTCATGGTTATTTGGGAGTCCACAAAGCCATGTCTAGCAGAGTCTCTTTTAAGGGTGTGTAGCGTGTCACACCTATAAGGGAGAGATTGTAAGATATTTAGGAATGTTTCACTTTCTTGGTATTCTATTCTTAAGATTTGAGTCAAAGTCTTGGAATCTTCTCTAATCCTACTTTGTTCACTTTTTAGATCATGCCTTAATGATCTAGAATATAAGGAATCTCTTCTGTCCCATTTGAGGACAACGTGAAAGGGATACAAGGAATCCATACTCAGTCTAGGGGTCCAGTCCATGATATTTCTTGATTTCCACCAATTTTCACTTGCCCACTTCAGGGTTAGGTGACAAATGTAGAATTTTATAAATTGATTTATACTATAACTGAATTGGTTGTTGCTCAGGCTGAGAGGGATGTATCTGGTGTTTCATCTACTAAGGCCACAAGGGTTAGCCAACTGTGAAGATAAATCTCCTATATTTACTGGTGTGAAGTTAGAATAGTATCCACAGGGTTTCTTAGATGAAATAAATATTATATTTAGGGTCACATAGGCCACGAGTATGGAATGGGTGAATTTTATTGCTTATTAGATCAAGGATATTACGTAATATTGGTAATAGGAGTGGGATATAGATATAGGTGATGTTGAGGAGTTGTACTTATAGGTGATTTTATTGCTTATCAGTTGTCAAGGTATGCTCTGGAGTTAGTGTTTGATATGAGGGCAAGACTGAGAAAGTTTAATTCTGGTGTCTCATGTTTTGATCCTTAAAAGCAAGACTGCATTACTGATCAAGGATATGGATATGTCTAAGTTGGTGGTCAACATGCAATAAATGAAGAAAGAAAAGAGGAAGCGGATTGAATTTAAGAAATGATAGAGTAAGAAGTTTAGGTCTTTTGAACAAGGTTATAGGCAATAAAAAGGTAGTTGGGATAACGGTAAGTGGCCAAAGAAGAAGTGAGGGAGTTCTAGTTCCTTTTTTTCTACTAGTTCTCCTTATCTGAAGCCTTGGGGTGATAGGCATTAGTAGGGTGGTGATAATTTCTAGGCATGGGGTACCAAATCCTAGGTGAGCGAGGTACTATCAACTTCTTTATGCCCTTTTTATCTGTTCTATAGTCATATTTATTGGGGATCTTGTGATAAAGTGAGGGACATGTGTTTTATTTATGGTCAGCCAGGCCATATGCTCAGAAATTGTTCGATTGGTAAAGGTTCTTTAGGAGCCGTTAAATCTTTGATTGCTTTATATTTTGCTCCCACACCTAATGGTGATTCTTTGGTGTCTGCTCTTGCTTCTGATACCGATGCTGGTTGGAATAGGTTATATCCTTTTGTATCTCGATAGGAGTATGAGGAATCACCTGATGTCGTGACTAGTACATTACAACTCTTTTCTTGTGATATTTATTGCTTGCTTGATCTAGGGTTCACTCTCTCTTAGATGACCCTATTTGTGGCTGTGTATTTTGGTTTTAATCCTAGATTATTTCAAATCCTTTTCTATTTCTTCCCCAATAAAAGACTCTATTGTTGTTAAGAGAGTCTATAGGGGATGTGTGGTATCTGTTGGTAGTAGGAAGACTTTGGTGGATTTGTTTGAACTGGATATAGTGGATTTCAATGTTATTATGGGGATGGATTGGTTAGACTCTTGTTATGCATCCTTTGATTTTTGGACCCATAAGTTTGTATTTAGGTTCCCTAGTGAATCATTTCTTGAGTGGGAGGGTGGTTCCCTAACTCCTAGGGAAAGGTTTATTTCTTATCTTAGAGCTCAGAGATTAATCTCTGAAGGGTGTCCCTATCATTTGGTTCGGGTTAAAGATTCTAATTCAGAAGGTCCTTCTTTACATTCGGTTCCAGTGGTAAATTAGTTTCTTGAGGTCTTTCTGGATGATCTTCTTGGCATTCCTATGGATAGGGAGATTGAGGTTTGTATTGATTTGGTCCTGGATACTCGTCCAATATCTATTCCTTATTACAGAATGGCTCCGACTGAGTTGAGGGAACTCAAGAAGCAACTTAAGGATATCTAGATAAGGGGTTTATTTGTCCTAGTGTATCTCCATGGGGTGCAGTGGTATTATTTGTGCGTAAGAAGGATGGTTCCCTTTGAATGTGCATTGACTATCAATAATTGAATAAGGTAACGATTAAGAACAAGTATCCTCCTCTAAGGATAAATGACTTGTTTGATCAGTTGTAAGGTTCTAAGGCATTTTCTAAGATTGTTCTTTGGTCTAGGTACATCAGATTATGATTAGGGATGAGGATATCCCTTAGATGGGTTTTTGTATTCGGTATGGTCACTTTGAGTTCTTGGTTATGTCATTTAGTTTGACTAATGCCTCAACTATATTTTTGGATTTGATGAACATGATTTTTAGGTAGTTTCTATATGTTTTACTCATTGTGTTCATTGATGACATTCTGGTTTATTCTAAGAGTGAATTGGTTTATGCTAATTACCTCTGTATGGTGTTGCAGACCTTGAAAGAGATCAGTTGTATGCTAAGTTCTCCAAGTGTAAGTTTTAGTTGAACACTGTAACTTTCTTGGGCCTTATTATTTTTAGTGAGGGGATCATGGTGGATTCGTATAAGGTGGCTGTAGTAAAAAGGTGGCCTATACCTACGACTCTAATCGATATTCGGAGCTTCTTGTGTTTTGTTGGGTATTAAAGGGGATTTGTGGAAAGTTTCTCGATGATAGCTGTCCCATTCACTAATTTGAATCAGAAAAAGGTAAAGTTTTCTTAATCAGATGCGTGTGAAGGGAGTTTCGAGAAACTTAAGGATAAGCTAACTTCGACTCCAGTTTTAACATTGGCAAAAGGTAATGAGGGGTTTGTGGTTTATTGTGCTGCATCCTGGGTGGGATTTGGTTGTGTTTTGATGAAACATGGGAAGGTTATAGCCTATGCTTCCAGGAATTTGAAGGTGCATGAGAAGAATTATCCTACTCCTAATTTAGAGCTTTTGATGGTGGTTTTTGCTCTTAAAATGTAGTGGCATTATTTGTATGGAGTGCACGTGGACATTTTTTCTAATTAGAATAGTCTACAGTATGTATTCACTCAGAAGGAGCTAAATCTTAGGCAAAAGAGATGGTTGGATCTTCTCAAGGACTATGATATGAGTCTTTATTACCACCCAAGTAAAGCTAACATGGTTGCTGATGCTCTTAGCAGGTTGTCCTTGGGGAGATTAGCTCAAGTGAATCAGGATAAACAAGTATTAGGTCCTGTCTTGATGAAAATCAAGAGTGATGTTGCTGTGCAAAAGGTGATGGTCTTTGAGATTAGTGGTGATGGTACTTTATGGTACCAAAGAAAGCTGTGTGTTCCTGATGTCGACAGTTTGAGACAGAGGGTTTTGAATGAGGCACATGAATCATACTACGTTGTTCACCTCTATTCAAGAAAAAAAAATGTATCATGATCTCAAGGAAATGCATTGGTGGAGTGGTATGAAAAGGTATGTGGTTAATTTTATGGACTGATCTTGGGTGTATTTATACGCATAAGCACCATAATTTCTCCATATGTTAAGTGAACAAAGTGCCTAGTTTCTTATATTTTTACTCTACTTCTATGTAATTGAGCTAACCAATGTGATTAGCATGATTTCAGGTATTAATGAGGTAGATGAAGACATTATGGGACTATGGAATGCAGATGGAATATGACACAAGAGAGAGTAGCAACCTGGACCAAATGTGGCTCCTAGAAACTACAATCTGGACCAAATGTGGTGCCTAGAAACTATGTCCAAGACCAGTTTGTCATTTATAATTAGTTCAGGGACCTAGAGGGCAATTATGAGAGAAAAGATTATTAAAAGGCTTAATGATGAATTTTTATTGATTATTTTAATTATTCTGTATTATTCAGAGAGAGGAGAATATCGGCTTAGGGTGGCGAGAGAGAAAAATATTTCTTCTCTCTTACTTTCACCATTCGCACACCAAGATTGTTTTCTAATTTTTGGTATGATGAATATATTTATGATGATTTTCGTTTTATTCATGAGTAGCTAAGTTTATTAGTTAGGGTTGTGGAAGCCTTGTAGCATACAATCTATTACTTTGGGTTTTGCATTCATTATGCGTTGACTTGTTTATATCATACTCTCTTCACTTATCTTGAATTCTTGTGGTTTCAAACATAAAGGATATGCCTTAAAACGCAACTTGTTCGAAAGAAAGGTTGTTGTTCATAAAAGAGTAGTGACAAGAAGATAGGATTACCAACCCCTATTTATAAGTTAATGCCTTAGCAGGATTAACTACTTGGAGATTTCGTATTGTTTTTGGTAAACGCTTTTGATTTGAGAGAACTAAAGTGAGTTAGTCCTTGATGGTTGAGAAACACTAGATTATGTTATTAAATACAATACATTTCTTTGTAAACACGATGCATGTATGAATTCACAACGCCCATAGTTAGAAAGTATTGAAAACTATAAGATGGACATAACCCTAGCTTGCTATTTCTTTGAATTTGAATACTACTACACATATTTCATCTTGTTAAACTGAAACCATTAATTTTTGAACTGAATCAAATCCCCCCTATTTATTTTATGAAATCAAATGATTAAAAGTCAACTAATCTGTAATCAACTTAATTAGCACCATATTCTCTGTGGGATTCAACCCCAACCTAGTTAGGTTATATATTTGACAACGACCGCTTACTCTCTCGTAAGAGAGCTGTAATTTGGGCTTATCAAATTTTGGTGCCGTTGCTGGGGAATACGGTTGTAGATTGAGTTTATTTGTGTTAATTGACTATTAGTAAAGTTTCTTAATTGTACATTTAAGAGAGTCAGTTTGGAATATTAGCCTACTTTCTTGAATTCAAACTTGTAAATATTTGATTTTAGTTTTCTTTTATTTCTTGTGTTAGGTAGATTTTTATTTTAGTTTACTTATCACTATGGCATCGTGGAATGAACATGAGCTTGGTGGTTGGAAATCTTATCTTGATCTTCCATGTCCATATTGTGATGGACCTTACTTTTGGCAATATTATAGATATGCTCCCCAGAGAGAGATGTGTGCACCATCTCCATCCTATTGGGAGTATTATTGTTCTTTATATGGTGGTCAAGATGGACATTGGAGTGATTTACCTAATGCACCCTCCCCTCATTGTGCTAACCCAAATTCTAGTTCTTCTTTTGAGTTTAACAAGTCTTATGGTCAAGAAAAAGAAGAACGAAACACCGGAAGGAGTGGAATTGAAGCTTTGTTTCAATGAATGTTGGATCTCCAGGAAGAAAAATACGATATCGTATGTGATATGAATCAAGAAATGATGCCAATCATTCATGAGGAGATGGATACAGAGGTCAATCACTCAAAACACTCTTCTAAATTATACGTAGATGATATATTGTTTGTGGAATCATTTAACATAATAGAAGAGTGTGAAGATGAGGTGCTAGAACCCTATATTGATGTTGAGCAACCCTCAGTGACTTCCCAACCAACCGAACCAACCATGAGAGATGATGCCGAGATTGAGGACTTGGTGCTAGAGTCAAAAGAAGAAACCAAGAAAATCTCTAATAAAGACTTTAGCCCAATTCCAAGAGAAGATGTTGAGAAGGTGAGTAAAAGTGAGTGTGTAGTAGATAGTGTGAATTTTGAAGTAGAATTAGTTGGGCCTCACTCGAAGCATTTTTCCACATTATGTTTAGATGATATCTTGTCCGTGGAATCATCGAAAATAGTGGAAGAGTGTGAAGATGAGGACCAAGAATCCTATATTCTTTATTTTACACTTGATAAGCAACATAAAAACACAAATTGCTTTCAGACCATATTTTTTACCGTGCATCATCCATTACTTGGCTTTTTAATTTCTGCACCACCCCCATATGAGCGAGGCAAAAAGATGGATGCAATATTGGGGGTGAAATTCATATCCTCAAGGTAAAGGAAAAAGTTGATTGGGTTATGCCACGACACTAAATTAGGCGCTTGGTGGGAGGCAACTCATCTTTCTAATCATTTTTGTTGTGTTTGATTAAGTGTAGGTGCATGAAGTACTGAGGAGGAGATTAGTACCAGTTTTGATTTGGAAGTGAGCCATGTCAATGGTGGTAAGTTTAGGAGTGATGGGAACATTACAGGTAAGTTAGAGTGGTCAAATGTGTAAGGCTCAAGTATGATTCGAATTAGAGTCGCGCCTCGAATTATGTAAATTCGACCTAAAAAGTTTCGTGGTACAACTTTATTTGGTGACTTTCAATGAGGTCTTAGGTGGTAGCATAAGGATCAGGCCGATAGGCCCGATCCCGAAGCCCACCACTGACTTTGATGGGGGTGCGGGGGTGAAGATCCGTGGTATGGACCTTTCTAACCAAGAGTACGCCACACATCTTAAGATATGTGTGGCATTATAAATCACCTATGCTCATTGTCTCACTTAGACGATAGGTTAGGCGCCGCCTATGTCAACATAGACGATAGCTTAGGCACCGCCTATGTCAACATAGGTGATAGGTTAGATACCTCTTATACCATTGCCTATGCTCACTGCCTCACTTAGGTGATGGGTTAGGCGCTGCCTACTTATGCTTAGGCGATTTCATGGGCGCCGCCTATCAGTGTAAGTTTGCCTAACAATCCATTTGTTTTTATTGGATCAACTCGACCCAAATCTCACCCTTTAATAGAATCCATACCATGAATGCCCAAACTCATCCTTATTTCACTCCTAAGCTGCATAAGATTGCTCCACCATTCTCTTTGTCTTTCAACATTAACTATCTCAAAATTTTTCCTTTTCTTTCACCAAACTCTCATCTTTAAGGTAAGTTTTACTTTCTTAACCATTAGTTATTGTGACTATATGCTATAGCTAAGTGATTTATTAAGGATTATGAATTAAATTCTTGCCATGGTGATATTGTGAAAGTGATGGCATTTTGTATATCTTGATATGGTTGAAAGTGTAAATCATGATTCTATTCAAAAAGTGCTTCCTTGAAATAAAATTGGGGGAATTGAAGTGAATGAATTGTATTGTGACTAATGTTGATGAACTATGTCAAAGTGTATGTCGGTTATGTCTGAGTACGCAATAAAAACACTTAATTGGCTTATACTAACAAATTAAGTATGGGGTGGTGACTTCACCATCTCCATCTTAATTAAAGTTAACTTTATTATGTGTGACTGACATGAATGATATAGGTGATGTGATGAGTACAAGAAAAGTGGTTCCAATAAGGATCTCCATGCAGGTGGCATGACTGCTAATGTGGATGAGAAGTAATTGTAGCCAGGTTCTTTATCTTGTTATTTGAACTGGGGACAGTGCTGAGCTTAAGTGTGGGGTGGCTGGGTACTTTGCTATTTGTTTTGTAAGAAAATAAGACCTTTTGCTAATTATACTTCTAGATAGGATTAGTTATTTTGTTCATTTTGTTAGTTATTTAGTCATAATTAGGTGCTTTTCTCGATGATGGATGGATGACGACCGTCTTAAGATAAAAGTAGTCTTTTAATTATATGTAACTGCTCTTGTGGATAACATGACATGATAACATAAGTATGTGATGGATCATTATATTTGAAACACCTAGGCTCTAGTTATGACTGTTGTTGTGATTGTTGGTTTTAATTGAATTTATGTAATTGTTCGGTTGAGAATCTATAATTCTACTAATTGAGTTGACCATGTTCCATGAGCGTGTAATACTGTTGTATATTCCTTATTGCAACTGATGCTAGAACTTTCCTGGTGTGCAAAGCGAAATAAAGATTTTGAGTTTAGGAGATGATTTAGGCATTTCTTTGATAGCCATTGTTCATACCTTCTTTTTCCCTACCTTTGTACATTACTTAGCTAGCCCCATTGAGCTTTTAGCTTGTTCTTTTGTTAGCCTCATAAGTAGCCTAATCCGTTCTTTAATAGACCATAATTTGATCAAAAAGCTCCTAAGCGCTTTAATGTAAAATCAATGTGAGTTAGGAGTTTGATAATAAGAGGAAAATAGTAAAATTGATGCCCCAAAGTCTAGTTATTGGAGTGAGCAATATATGTAGTTTAGAGTAGCTAAAATTTTTGAAAAACTTCAAAATTTTATCTCGGACATGTTACAATGAACCTGTTTTGGCCCTGGTCCTTCTTGGACATTGTGCACCTCAACTAAGGTAAATTGCTTAAGTTGAGAGTGGCTATTATAGGGGTGCATAACGTGAAAAGAGTGCCAAAAAAATATTTGAAAGGGTTGCATATTCCCACCATAGTGTTATTAATTAAGCTTAACGAGTTAAGGTGAAAAGTAAATCTGTGAAGATAGCAGAAGTTGAAATTAGTTGTTAGAGATTGATTTTAATTGCATAATGTAGTGTATTAAAGCGCTTAGGGAAGATAGTCACTATTTCTAGCCAAAATAGTTCTTACCCATCCTTTAGCCTGCATTAAAACCCGTAAAATACCTATTTGATCCTACTCTTAGCATTCTAATATTAGTGGAGTATTACACTAAGGGAAAGCATATGGTCATCAGTAGTAATTTGAGAATTCTTTGTGAGAGTGAGCGCAACTTGATTCTTGTACCCATTTTCTTAGAAATTGCATAATTGTAAGTGATTATGGGTAACTTTCTTATTGTGAGGGCACATGGTTGATGAAGGTTGGGTAATTTATATGATTTCTATGCTTAAAAAATATGCATGAAATCGCCAGCTTAATAAGTCTATTCTTGAGGGTAGGTTGTCTCTAGTAATGATTCCTGAATCTACTTCTTGTTCATAATTGTTGTGTGAGCGTATTTGAGCATCTTGTCTTCCTTTGTGGGTGCTAAGGCTTGTGTAGTATGTAAAAATGGATATGTTGTTCGAGGAAAAACAAAGCTTTAAGTGTGGGGTGGTGATCTTGGGTGTATTTATATGCCTAAGCACCATAATTTATCCATATTTTAGGTATGTTTAGAGAACAAAGTGCCTAGTTTCTTATGTTTTTACTATACTTCTATATAATTGAGCTAACCGATATGATTAGCATGATTTTAGGCATTAATGAGGTAGATGAAGACATTATGTGACTATAGAATGCGGATGGCATGTTACACAAGAGAGAGTAGCAACATGGACCAAATGTGGCGCCTAGAAACTACAATCTGGACCAAATGTGGCACCTAGAAACTATGGCCAAGACCAGTTTGTCATTTATAATTAGTTCAGGGACCTAGAAGCCAATTATGAGAGAAAATATTATTAAAAGGCTTAATGCTGAATTTTTATTCATTATTTTAATTATTCTATATTATTCAAAGAGAGGAGAATAGCAGCTTACGGTGGCGAGAGAGAAAAACGTTTCTTCTCTCTCACTTTCACCATTCGCACACCAAGTTAGTCTTCTAGTTTTTGGTATGATGAATATATTTATGATGATTGTCGTTTTATTCATGAGTATCTAAGTTTATTAGTTAGGGTTATGGAAGCCTTGTAGCATACAATCTATTACTTTGGGTTTTGAATTCATTATGCATTGACTTGTTTATATCATACTCTCTTCGTTTATCTTGAATTCTAGTGGTTGCAAACATAAAGAATATGCCTTAAAATACAACTTGTTCAAAATAAAGGTTGTTGTTTGGAAAAGAGAGTAGTGACAAGAAAATAGGATTACCAACCCCTATTTTATAAATTAATGCCTTAGCAGGATTAACTACTTGGTGATTTCGTATTGTTTTTGGTAAACGCTTTTGATTTGAGAGAACTAAAGTGAAGTCCTTGATGGTTGAGAAAAACTAGGATTATGTTATTAAATACAATACATTTCTCTGTAAACACGATCCATGTATGAATTCGTAACGCCCATAGTTAGAAAGTATTGAAAACTATAAGGTGGACATAACCCTAGCTTGCTATTTCTTTGAATTTGAATACTACTACACATATTTCATCTTGTTAAACTGAAACCATTAATTTGTGAACTGAATAAAATCCCCCTATTTATTTTACGGAATAAAATGATTAAAGGTCAATTAATCTACATACTACTTAATTAGCAACATATTCCCTGTAGGATTTGACCCCAACCTAGTTAGGTTATATATTTGACAACGACCACTTACTCTCTCGTAAGAGGTGTTATTTGGGCGTATCATGGCCAAGTTCTATGTGTGAAAATAAGTCAAAGTTGAGCACATGAGGCCTGGTGGGTTGTATCTAAAAATTGATTTACCCGAATAGAAATAGGTGGTGATCAATATGGATTTTGTTACTGGTATTCATCAGTCTCCGAATTAATTTGATTCGATTTGGGTCATCATAGATATGATGACCAAGTCCGATCACTTTTTGCCTATGTGAACTAACTTTTTGGATGAGGATTATGTAAGGTTGTATCTTCTTGAGATTGTAAAGATGCATGGGGTGCCTATTTTGATTATTTCTAATCAGGGTACACAATTTTCATCTCTCTTCAGGTAGTCTTTTTAGAAGGGATTAGGGACTAAGGTTAGTCTGCATACTGCTTTTCATCCTCAGATGGATGGCCAAGCAGAAAGAACTATTCAGACATTGGAGGATATGCTTCGGGCATGCGTGATTGATTATGGTGGAAGTTGGGTTGAGCATCTACCTTTGGTAGAGTTTTCTTACAACAATAGCTATCATTATAGTATTGGTATGGACCTTTTTGAGGCATTGTATGGTAGTAGGTGTATATCTCCTATTTGGTGGTTCGATTTTAGTGAGAAAGATATGTTCGGTCTGGATTTGGTTTGTTCGGATATGGAAAAAGTAAAGGTGATTCGGGTTAGGCTTAAGGCTGCCCAAAGCCACCAAAAGTTGTATGCAGATGTAAGACATAGAGATATGGAATTTGAGGTTGGGGATAAGGTATTACTAAAGGTATCGCCTATGAAGGGAGTAATATGGTTCAAAAAAGAGGGGAAACTCAGTCCTTGATTTTTTGATCCTTATGTAATTTTGCGGAGGGTTGGTAATGTAGCTTATGAATTGGAGTTGCCTTCTAGTTTGAGCTCTATTCACCCGATATTCCACTTCTCTATATTGAGGAAGTGCGTTGGTAATCCTTCTTCGGTTGTTTCTTTTGAGGGATTTTGAATCTTAGATTCTATGTCTTATGAAGAGGTCTCGGTTAAGATATTGGATAGGCAGGTTCATCCATTACGGATCAAGGATATGGCCTTTATTAAGGTTCTATGGCGGAACCACAAGGTGGAAGAGGCTACATGGGAAATGGAGGAGGACATGAAGTCCAAGTATCTGGATCTATATTTTGCTCTTGGGAATTGTGCAAAAGGTAAGTTTTCTTCAACATACTTTTGTTTTAAAACTTTATTAAAGGAAAGATTAATGTCTTTGCATCTTTATTTTCTAACTTAGTTAAAGGATAGATTTATATTTCATAATACAACTGAATCATGCTTGTGTTTACCTTACCTTGTCTGCCATTCGGGGATGAATGTTCCTAGTGAGGGAGACTATAACACACAGGATTTTTGACCCTTAAAAAACTTCTTAGATTTTTGGTTTGTGGACAAGATACGACTAAGGGGTGCCAGTCGTATGTTGGGGTACAATTCATATGGGTTGGTTGTTTGCTGACCAATGTTGGTTGCTGGGTTGGATTGGTTTCTGGAATAGATGCGACTTGCTGGATATGAATCATGTTGGTGGATACAGGTCATCTGGTTTGGGGTGTTTCCTTAAATTAATCTTAGACTTTGTAGCTTAACTTAGATCTGATTACGAGTGGTTCCCCATGAACCATAAGCTGAGGTATGAGTTGTACCAGAGACTCATTTAGTCGATAGTGTTTAAACCTATTTGATTCTATTCTTCCAAGCATATGGGTCAAAGGTACGAGTCGTATTCTTTGGGTACGACTTGGTTTGGGTAAGTCATACCTTGGAAAGTGTTGGGTCCAAGGAGGAGGCCTAGGGTAAGAGTGGTGGGTAGCACTCATATTGCAAGGTACGAATTATTAGTCGTACCCCCAGACGAGAATTTTATGCAGTTTAAGTGTGGGCAATCTGAACATTTCCCCATTTAACCTATTAAGGACCCATGATTTTTATCACACTTGGGAGGTTATTTTCCCTATTATTCTATTCATTAACACTTAAAAAACACTCTCTAATCTTCTCTAAGGCTTTTGGGTAAAGGAAGGCTAAGGTTTCACTAAAGTGATTAATTTGGGGCCTGTGTTGGTGATTTCTCTCCACCATCTACTTAATTGAAGATAGTACTCCTTCCCTCATTGTTAGTTCCAACTAAAGGTATACTTTGTAAATGGTTTTCATGGAATAATTGTTAGATGGTTTTGGGTTTTCAAATATATATAGTGGGGATTTCGGTTAAAATAGATTGGTTATGGTTGTCCCATGTTTTAATGACATGTTAAATTGGTGGTTTGGATACTTGGTTTCATGGGGATTGTTAATTGGTCTTTGATTTTGGTTTGGGAAACACTATTGCAATACCCTATATTTTCCTAACTTAAATTAACCATTAGTACATGGGTTACCCTGTATAATATTTTTTGGTAACGCTGAGTATTTTTCAGTTTAAAGCCTGTCATTGCGTAGGAAATTGAATTAGTCTTCGAACGATATAAAATTTGCCTAAATCCGATAACCGGGTAAGAACTTATGACTATTTTAAGTTTCAGTTGTTAAACACTGTAATTCATTCTATTAGCACATCACGGAGTAAGCCAACATGACACATGTCAGTTTCCAGTGAGGTACCACGATACCGGTGTATCGAGCTAAAGCTCATTTTCATATCCTTCAGTTAACAGTGAGCCAAGACGATTGTACCGCATCGCGCCAAGTTTCCAGGTCCCATACAGTATTGCAACACGATTTCACCACATTGCGCCACCAGCCACATTCTTACTTGTTATTTTCTAGTGGCTTGGCGCAGTAGCGGCGCTCGTGCTAGGGCCTAAAAGTTGGTTCTTCAGTGTGAATTTTTAAGTCGTTCTTAGGGGTAAATGGATATTTTTCCACGGCCCTAATCAGTTTAAACACAGAATTTACCCCTAAATAACCCACTATCTCATCATTTATTTACTTTATTCAAAGATTAAGTCATTCTCTCTCAAAAAGGGGCTAAACCCAAGCTTCAAGAAACAAGAGCAAAAATCAAGAGTCTATCCAAGAACTTTCAAGAAACTCACAAATTAAGGTATGTTAGGTGTTCATCTATGGGTTCCTTTTATCCATAGAGTCCACGAATATATTTTCAAAATACAAGATTGTTGGATTATGAACTTCCATGCTTGAATTGAATTGAATTCTTGTTCATGTTATTGTTGGATTTTAGTCCATCATTAAATTACATGCTTTTATGAAATTAATCATTGCATGTGTTGAATTACATGATCTCTGTGATAAATCCTTCAATTTTAAGTTGATTGATGTAGCCATGATAACTATATGTTTTGATTATTGGATAACTTAAGCAGGCTCCCTTAAAATGCCTATGTGGATGAAATAGTTCCATTATAACATTATAGTATGTATGCCCTATTCATGTATAAGTAGATACATTACAAGTGTTTGATTAAATGCCTATATGAGTGAACTATGGACAAATATACATTATTATGATTTTCAAGAGTATATTATGCTTTATTTTTCATTCTATCGAGTCCTGGGGGTATTTAATACCTAGTAATTTAGCTATGTGCCTAGAGCCAGTGTCAGTTATAGAATCTCAGTCATCTAATAATCAGTAGTACTCTTAGCCAGTTACAGAACTTAGTAGAACTTAGTTAGTTACAAAACTCAGTAAACTTAGTATCAGTCTAGTCAAGTTCAGTATACTCAGTTCAGTGTCTTTCAGTTGGGAGTAGGATTCAGCACCGTGTGAACCCAAGGATGAGGGCTCAATTTCCAGTAGAGGGTATGATCTCTAGAAGTAATTCTTGCATTCCAGGACTACGTAGCCAACATAGGTTAAGCTATCAAACCTACCAGTTGAGGGTTGATGGGTACTTTAACCTGCCAGATGGGGGTTCTACCGTTCTCATTAATGTACCTGCCAGATGAGGGTAACTATTCAATGTTTTTGCCTGTCTCACATGAAGAATTTAGAGCTGCATTCACTACTCTAGCCAACCTCGTAATAGCCCAGAATGAAAGGTCAACTGCTATTCCATCCAATCCAGTGGACAATACTTCTGCAGCCAGGATTTGGGACTTCACCTGAATAAATCCTCCCCTATACTCAGGATCTAAGCCAGAAGAGGATCCACAAGAGTTCCTCGATCAGGTTCAGAAAGTCACAGATAATATAAGAGTGACTTCCTATGAGAATGCTGAGTTAGCCGTCTATCATATACAAGATGTAGCTCATATGTGGTTTAAGAAGTGGAAGGTAGACAGAGGCACAGATGCAGAGCACATAGAGTGCGAAGAGTTTTCTACTTCTTTCCTAGAGAGATTCTTTCACTCAAAGTTGAGAGAACCCAAGGTTTTAGAGTTCATCAATCTCAGGCAGGGTAGTATGAGTGTGAATGAGTATTTTCTCAAGTTTACTTAGTTAGCCAGGTATGCCCCCCATGTAGTAGTAGACAGTAGGTCCAGAATGAGCAAGTTCACATTTAGGGTGTTAAATAGTGTGGTTAAGGAGTGCAGGACAATGATGTTGATTAAGGAGATGGATATATCCCGACTCATGGTCCATGCTCAGTAGATAGAAGAGGCTAAGATCAGAGAGAGAGAGAGAGAGAGAGAGAGAGAGAACAAGAGAGCTTGAACAAGTAGCTTCAATTTCAATCAGCCTAAGTTAGAGGGCTGTAACTGTTCCCTGTTTCTTCCAAAATCTTCAGTTCTAGCTCTATCCTCAGCAAGTACTCCAGTACCTAAGTTTAGAAATGGTAACAGCGATAGGGCACCAGGATTTAAATCTTAGGGTAGTGTCAGCAGTGCACAAAGAATCCCCTTTATCAGACATGTGGCAGAAACCATAAGGGTATCTGCAGAGCTGGCAGTGCTGTTTGTTTCGGGTGTGGAAACACAGGCCACAGAGTTAGAGATTGTCTTTAGTCAGGTTATTAGGGTCAGCATACTTGTTCTTCAGCTCATTCTGGTCGCTTGAATTAGCAGGGTACCACTTCCAGTGCCAACAGTGTGCAACACCCAAAAAAGCTTTATGAACTTCAGTCTAGACAAGATCAGGAAAATTCTCCTGATGTGGTTACTAGTATGTTACAGATATTCTATTTACATATTTATGCCTTGCTATATCCAGGAGTTTCTTTATCTTTCGTAACTCTTTATATAGCCATTAACTTCGGAGTCAGTCCAGAAATCCTAGAAGAGTATTTCTCAGTTTTTTCCCTAGTATGTTAATCTATCATAGCCTGATGGGTATACGAGAACTGTCCGATTATGATATCTCAAAAATTTATTTTAGCACACCTTGTAGTGCTAGATAAAGTAGATTTTGATGTCATTCTCAGCATAGATTGGCTCCATTCATGCTATGCCTCAGTTAATTGTAGAAATAGAATATTTTATTTTCAGTTTCCAATTAAACCAATCCTTGAATGGAGGGGTAGTACCACAGTTCTTAAGGGTCAGTTGATTTCATTCCTTAGAGCGAGAAAGATGATATCCAAGGGATGTATCTACCATTTTATGTGAGTCAAAGACTCTAACTCAGAAACTCCCAGTCTTGAGTCAGTTCCAATAGTAAATGAATTCTTAGATGTGTTTCCCAAAGATCTTCTTGGAGTTCCTTTAGGGAAATTAACTTCGGAATAAACCTTCTTATAGATACTCAGGCCATACCTATTCTGCCATACAAAATTGATCGAGCAGTACTCAGAGAGTTAAAAGAACAGTCATAAGATATCCTAGATAAGTGATTTATCAGGCCCATCATCTCTCCATGAGGCACACCAGTTGTATTCATGTGTAAGAAAGACGGTTCACTTAGAATGTATATTGCCTACCATCAGTTGAACAAAGTCATTGACAAGAATAAATATCTATTTCCCAGAATCGATGACTTGTTTGACCAACTTTTTGGGTGACAGCTACTTTTCTAAGATAGACTTTGGATCAGGCTATCATCAGTTCAGATTTAGGGAATGTGACATTTCCAAAACAACTTTCAGAACCTGGTATGGTTACTTCGAGTTTCTTGTCATGTCCTTTAATCTTACAACTGCCCCAACAACTTTCATGGACTTAATGAATCGCGTGTTCAAGGAGTAATTGTGCATGTTCATTATAGTCTTCAGCGATGACAATATTGTATATTACTGCAGTGAGAATGATCACATAGATCACCTCAGAATCATACTTTAGACTCTCAAAACTCATCAGTTGTTCTCCAAATTAAGTAAGTTCAAATTTTGGCTAAGGTATGTAGTATTCCTTGGCAATATTTTTGGTGATGGCATTAGAGTTGATCCTTAAAAGGCTGAGGCAGTAAGAAACTAGCCTAGACCCATCTCTCTATTAGATATCAAGAGTTTCTTGGGTTTACCTGGCTATTACCATCAGTTTGTTGAAGGGTTTTCATCTATTGCATCCCCCATGTCTAGATTAACTTAAGAGAAAATCCAATTTTAGTGGTCCAATTCTTGGGAGAAGAGTTTTTAGAAATTGAAGAATCGACTCACCTCAGCCCCATTTTTGACTCTACCAGATGGTTCAGACGAGTTTGTTGTGTACTATGATGTATCTAGAGTAGGTTTAGGTGTTGTCCTCATGTAGAGAGGTAAGGTCATAGTGTATGCCTCCAGACATCTTAAGCCCCATGAGAAGAATTATCCGACTCATGATCTTGAGTTAGCAGCTGTAGTGTTTGCCTCAAAGATTTGGAGGCATTACTTGTATGGGGTACATGATGATGTGTTCATAGATCACAAAAGCCTTCAGTATGTGTTCTCTTAGAAAGATTTGAATTTCCGTCAGAGCAGGTGGTTAGAATTATTGAAAGATTATGATTTGAGTGTTCTGTATCACCCAAGCAAGGCCAATATAGTGGGTGATACTCTCAGTAGACTATCTATGAGTAATGTTGCTCATGTTGAAGATATTAAGAAGAAGTTAGTTCAAGAAGCTCATTAGATTGCTCGACTAGGTGTCCACTAAGTCGATTCCATAAAAGCTAGAGTATAGGTGCAGAGAAGTTCTGAATCTTCTCTAGTTTTTGATGTGAAGGAAAAATAGGATAGAGATCCTAGTTTTATTAAGCTGAAAGAATCAGTCAGGGATAAGAAATTAGTGGTTTTCTTCCAATAGAGAGATAGTTTGTTGTGTTGCCAGGGTAGTTTATGTGTGCTAGGTTTAGATGACTTGAGGCAATGAATTCTTGCAAAAGCTCATGGTCTGCGTTACTCTATTCATCTAGGGGCCACATAGATGTACTGCAATCTACAGGAGATCTATTGGTGGAGTGGGATGAAGAAGGATATTGCAAAAATTTTTAGCTAAATGCTCTACGTGTCAGCAAGTTAAGATTGAGCACCAAAAGCCTAGTAGGTCCATGCAGGATTTTAGTATTCCCACGTGGAAATGGGAAGACGTTAACATGGACTTTATGATGAGTTTTAATCGTACTCATTGTCATCATGATTCTATTTGGGTTATCGTAGACAGGATGACTAAATCATCTTATTTCTTACCAGTTCATACTTCCTATTCAGCCGAGGACTACACCAAACTCTATATTGGAGAGTTGGTTAGGTTACATGAAGTTCTAGTATCTATTATCTCTAATAGAGGTAACATGTTTACCTCTCATTTTTGAAAAGTAGTCCAAAAGGGTCTTGGTACCCAAGTTCACCACAGTACAACCTTTCACCCTCAGACAGATTGTCAAGCAGAAAGGACAATTTAGACTCTAGAGGATATGCTGAGAGAATGCGTTGTCAATTTTAAGGGTAGTTGGGATGACCACTTACCTTTGATCAAGTTTGCATACAATAACAACTTCCAGTATTCAGATGGCTTAGTTTGAAGCTTTCTATGGTAGAAGATGCAGATCTCCAATTGGTTGGTTAGAGGTAGGTGAGACCAAAGTAGTAGGGATCGACCTATTGTTCTATGCCTTAGAGAAGGTTCAGTTAATTAGAGATAGACTTAGGGTTGCCCAGCGCCGACAAAAATTGTATGAAGATGTGAGGAGAAAGGATTTCAAGTTTGAGATTGGTGATTTTGTGTTCCTAAAAATCTCTCCCGTGAAAGTAGTAAAGAGATTCGGAAAGAAGGGAAAGCTTAGTCCCTGATATATCGGTCCTTAGAGAATTCTCAGCCGTTTTGGAAAGGTAGCTTATGAGCTTGAGTGGCCTTTAGATCTATCCTCAATGTATCCAGTACTCCACGTCTCCTTTCTAAAGAAATTCATTGGTAACCCAGTATTCATAGTTCCTTTAGAGCATGTAAGTATTCAAAATGATATCTCTTTCGAAGAGGTTCCAGTCCAGATCCTCGATCATCAGATTCATAGACTGAAGAACAAAGAAGTTCCCTTAGTCAAAGTTCTTTGGCGGAATTAGTCAATTGAGGGAGCTACTTAGGAAGTAGAAGCATATATGCGGGCCAAGTATCCTCACCTCTTCTCCACAACTCAGATTAAGCTTAAGGTAATAGTCTTTCTTAGATTTACTCTGTTCCATGTTCAGTTACAGTTATAATCTTGGTATCCGTTACCATTGCATATTCATTTATGCATTCATGAATCAGTTTAGTCATGTAGTCATGCATCAAATACGGATGTTCAGTATGAAAATTCAGCTTATCAGTAACTTCAGTCATGTATACCATGCATCAAATATACATGTTTAGTATGAGAACACAGCTTGTTAGTAGTTCTATCATGTAGTCTTATTTCAGCATACATGTTCAGTGTGTAAGCTCAATGTATCACTATTCATTAGCTTAGTCAGTCTCATTCAAGAATGAATGTTCCCAAGAGAGAGATATTGTAATAACCCATATTTTCCTAACTTAAATTAACCCTTAGTACATGAGTTACCCTATACATGTTTTTTTTGAAACGTGCAGTATTTTCTATATTAGAGCCAACCATTGAGTGGGAAATTGAATTATCTTTCCAACGATATAAAATTCGCCTAAATTCGATAACTGGGTAAAAAGTTATGGCTATTTTAAGTTTCAGTCATTAAACACCATAATTCAGGTTAAAAGTGCGCCATGGAGTAAGCCAAAATGGATATTTTCAGTTTTCAATTAGGTACCGTGATACCAGCGCATCGCGTCAAAGATCATTTTCACATTTGTCAATTTCTAGTAAGCCAACGCGATTGTACTGTGTCGCGCTGAGCTTTCAGGTCCCATCCAGTATTGCAACGCGATTCTACCGCATCGCGCCACCAACCAAATTCCTAGTTATCATTTTCTAGTGGCTTGGTGAGTTAGAGGCGCATCGCGCTATGTCTCATAATTGGGTTTTTCAATAGAAGTTCTTAAGTCATTCTCAGGGGTAAATGGGTATTTTCCACGGCCCTAATCATCCTAAACACAAAAGTTATCCCTAAATAACCCACTATCTTATCATTTATTCACTTTATTCAAAGATTAAGTCATTCTCTCTCAAAAAGGGCTAAACCCTAGCTTCAAGAAACAAGAGCAAAAATCAAGAGTCTATACAAGAACCTTCAAGAAACTCACAAATTAACGTATGTTAGGTGTTCATCTATGGGTTGTTTTTACCCATAGAGTCCATGAATTCATTTTCAAAATACAAGATTGTTGGATTATGAACTTCCATTCTTGAATTGAATTGAATTCATGTTCATGTTATTGTTGGGTTTTAGTCCATCATTAAATTATGCACTTTTATGAAATTAATCATTGTATGTGTTGAATTACATAATCTTCATGATAAATCCTTCAATTTTCAAGTTTATTGAAGTAGCCATGATAACTATATGTTTTGATTATTTTATAACCTAAGCATGCTCCCTGTGTGTTTGATAAGATACCTATATGGATGAAATAGTGCTATTATAACATTATAGCATGTATTCCCAATTTATGTATAAGTAGATGCATTACAAGTGTGTGATTAAATGCATGTATGAGTGAACTATGGACAAGTATACATTGTTATGATTTTCAAGAGTATATTATGCTTTGTTTTTCATGCTATCAAGTCCAGGGGGTATTTAACACCCGAAAATTTAGCTGTGTACCTAGAGCCAGTGTCAGTTATAGAATCTCAGTCATGTCATGATCAGTACTACTCTCAATCAGTTACATAACTCAGTACAACTCAGTCAGTTCCAAAACTTAGGAAAACTCAGTAAACTTAGTATCGTTCTAGTCCAGTTCAGTATACTCAGTTCTGTGTCTTTCAGTTAGGAGTAGGATTCAACACCGAGTGAACTAAAGGATGATGGCTCACCTTCTAGTAGAGGGTGTGATCTGTAGAAGCCATCCTTGCATTCCAAAACTACATATCCAGTGTAGGTTGAGACATCAAACCTGTTAGTTGAGGGTTGATGAGGTGTTTTAATCTACCAGCTGATGGTTCCATCGTTCTCATTAGAGTACCTACCAGATGAGGGTAGCTCTTCCATTTCTTTACTCATTGCATGGTAATAACACCCTTTCAACTAGGGTCACAGGTTGGAACCCAACTCAGTTTTCTTATTTGGGGTATGCCGATTAGATGATTATCTCCTATAGTCTCAGTCTCAGTCTTCAGAATAGAACTCAGTTCCGTTCTACAGAATCAAGACTTTTAGATATGTCAATGAGTATCAGTAACTTAGTTATCAGTAACTTTAGATATCAGTTATTTAGTATTATAACTCAGGACTTAGCTTCAGACAAGCTTAGTCATAGTATTTATTTATATGCATGTTAGTGCATACTCAGTATTTACAATAGTATCAGTTATCCATGTACTCTCATGTTCAGTTACTTTATATCATACAGTTAGTTATTGTTCATGCATATGAACCCTTGCATTCAGCCTTACCTCATCTAGCATACCAGTACATTCCACGTACTGACGCATACTCTTTCTTTGTGATATGATGTATTATATCATAAGTTTGGATGCTCAGGTTCCCGACCGTGCATAATAGACTCAGATTCAGCCAACAACAGTAGATTACCTATGAGTCCTCATCATTCGAGGATATTTTTTATTTTATTATTTCAGTAGACTCAGTATTTCAGTAGATGGAGTTAGTTGGGGGATTGTCCCATCAACTCTACTTGCATACAGTTTCAGTTAGAGGCTTTTCAGACTAGTTTTCAATCAGTATTCAGTTTTATAGATATTATCCCAGATGATATATTTTGTCAACATTTACAGATTTTGAACCTTATGTCATTTTAACCTATTTTTCTACATTTATTACTGTATCATATTTTAGAGCTTACAACAGATATCAGTTATGGGTTAACTTGTGGTCCTTTGGGGTTGGAAGTACCGAGTAGCGTCTAGGGTATAAATTCGGGGCGTTACAACTATACCCCTAATATGATTGATAAAATTCCTATAGGAATGTTTTTACTATATTGTTGAACTTTGTTATGGAACTACTGTATGGTGTAACTGGTTTGAAAGGGTTAAATGGACTGGTTTGGTGGTCATGGTTATGGTTAATTTAACTCCTTGGGAGTGGGGGTAAGGTACAATGGAATCCCCCAAGAAAATATATTAATGAATAACATGTTAGGTATATGGGATTTCCCCAAGCAAACATAATAATAGAACACTTGTGGGGTATATAGGACTCCCCTAAGTTATCTTGGTTAATGAGTACATGGGAATACCTTAACCTTTTAAGGTTTGGCTAAGGACAATACTTGCAAGTTATAGTCGGTAGATGGTTCCACTATTAATTACCTTTTAATAATAAATGGAATAATGGATTGGCAGGTTGAAAATAGGTTTAATTGGGAAATAATGGCGGGGTGTGATAGCTAATCGTGAAGGTGGGAGTTTAATGAATGAACACTGGAAAATCATGTTTATCGACATGAAGGGTTAGTCATGGAGATCATATATGATACTATGACATACACAAGGATCCTTTTAAGTATACTATACATATGTATAATAGAGAGCGAAGGGTAATTAGAAATCCCCTACTCTTATGGTATCTACGGTTCGTATGGCTAGACATATCTTGGCTCGTTTAGGGGGTTACACTATACCTATATAGCCCGTAGGTAATTTTAGGATGGTTAAGCTACACAAATCTAGGTTAATGGTTTTAAATGCATGCTAAACCTAGTTCCCTTTCCCGGTATGTTATATATATATGTATGGTTTGTATGATTATGGTTGGTTTACTTGGTTTTACTGTCGTTCTACTCCTCCTGCATAGTGATCTAATTTTGGGATCAACTTTTGGACAGAAGTGGTAAGCTTCCTTATTTTTGGAAGATTCCATTTAATGTTTATGGATTTTTTCCACACTTTGATTTATTTATGGATATTGGTTTTGGATATGGTTGGGGGCATTTCCCAACCAGATATTGGTTTAATTTTGGTTAGAGGCTTTTGTGGAACTACTATGGGGTGGTATGTTCGATATCAGTAGTGGTGTCAGCCTTGGTATTGGGGCTGATAACGGTTGACTATATTATTGGTTGTTCCATCCTTTTATATCATGTTATGGAAGTTAGTTTGTTTATTATTTTGGTTTTGGCTTATGGTTTTTATTGGTTATGGTTGTTGATTGGATTTGGGATGGTTGGGCTCGTTTGGGTCAGTCTCAGTTATTGACCTATCCCAGAGTCTGGATTAGTTCTATTACATGCTATCTTGTTATAAGTTCGAAATTCATCTGACTTAGGGCATATGCTGGATGGTTGAGCTGGACATTGGGGGTAGTCTTTGGTCCTAGTTGGACTTGAGACGACCATTACGACAGGGCCCCTGGATGGGTCATGTGACAAACCCATCAGTGTCTTTAACCAAAGTCATGAAGTTAGCCTATCCTTCAGCTTTCCAAAACTACCCTTACAAGCATCATACCATAAGAACTTTACCTTCTTCTGAGTCAACTTAGTCAACGGGGCAGCTATAGTCTAAAACCTCTCCACAAACCTCCTGTAGTAGCCTGCGAAACCCTAGAAGCTCTGAATATCAGTTGGAGTCATGGGTCTAGGACACTTCTTCACCACTAAAACTTTCTGCGGATCTACCATGATCTCTTCACTAGAAATGACATGACCAGAAAAGTGACAATGTCCAACTAGAATTTCCATTTTGATAACTTGTCATACAACTGATGCTCTTTCAAGGTCTATAATACAATGCAGAGGTGATTCAGATGATTCACCTCACTCTTAGGTACACCCGAATATCACTTATGGAAAGTAATGATGAACAAGGCCATAAACTGGCGGAAGACCCTATTCATCAAATCTATGAATGCTGCCGAAGCATTGGTCAACTTAAATGACATAACCAAAACACAGAATGCCCTTACCGAGTATAAAAGGAAGTCTTTAGGGATATCCACCTCCTTAATAATTAACTGATGGTACCCAGATTTAAGATCAATCTTGGATAAACACTTAGCACCCTACAACTGATCAAAAAAGTCATCTATCCTTGGATGAGGGTACTTATTCTTTACCGTCACCATATTCAAATTCTGGTAATCAATACATATCTGATAGGAACCGTTCTTCACGCAAATGAATAACACCGGTTCACCCCACGAGGATACACTAGGACAGATGAAACCCATATCTCAAAGATCCTTAAGTTTCTCCTTAAGCTTTTTCAACTCCGCTGGAGCCATTCTATATGGGGGAATAGAGATTGGACGAGTTTCTAGAACAAAATTAATCCCAAACTCAATCTATCTATCTGGAGGAACACTAGACAGCTCATCAGTGAAGACCTCAGTGAATTCATACACTATCGAGACAGAATATAGAGAAGTACCCTCTGAGTTAGAATCATTAACCCGAACTATATATATATACCATGCCAAAAATAGAATAGGGTTTAGCATGCATTTAAAACCTTAACCTGGGTTGTGTAGCTTGATCGTCCTGAACGGGATATATGGGTCCAGTGTTCCCCCTGAATGGGCCCCAATGCATGTAGTCGTATGAACTGGATATATCATATGGGCCAAGGATTCCCATGTACCCTTCGCCTTCTATGATACATATATACAAGTATGAACTTAGGGGATTCCCATGTACCCCACAAGTATACGGTCACCAGGATCAACCCTCATGTCAGCAAACATGTATTTCCAGTGTCTTTCCGTTGGAATCACACCTCCTTGGTTAGATATCACAACCCACCTTTATCAACTAATTAAAATATTTAGCATATAACTAAACCACCAATTCTAGAATTTAATTACCAAGGCATTATGAAATGGTATCATCATACTGACTATAGCTTGCAAGCAATGTCATTAGCCAACACTTATGGTATTCCCATGTATCCCACAAGGTTTTCTAATTAAATAAAAAACCATGGCCAACGAGTCCTTTCAAATCATTTAAAAATCAACCAAGCCAATTTAGGTTCCATTACCATATTATGCCATGCAAAGTTTTCAATAATAGTCAGACTATGTGACAAAATTATTATCTTAGGCATTTTAACAAACATGTTAAGGGCATAAGATTTCCAAAACTAAAATCAAGTGTCAATTTAACCATTCCCATGCAACCACATGTTTCAAACCACAATTATAATATGAAGACCATAATAAAAACATGGGAAAACATTATCCAACCAAGAATAACCAAAACCCCCTACATATAGTTCAAAACCCAAACAATAACACAATATTACCATGAAAATCATTTATTAAAACATGATTTTAGTTTAACTAACAATGATAGAGCAGTAAGATACCTTATAAAACAAGGAAGATAAAGAGAAACCACCCCTTTAGAGCCTTAATTAATTGCCTTGAAGAAAACCCTAGTCTTTCTTGGACCAAGATCTTGAGAGAGATCTGAGAGTGTTTATTATGAATAATAGGTTATGGAAGGCTTAAAGGTTTATGTCATGGGGTCAAAAGGGTTTATTTGGGGGAAATTTCCAAAATATCCCCAACTTGAATTGTAAAAAGAACGTAGGAGGGTACAGTTGGACCCCTCAAATCATATCCACACCACACGAGTGCTACCATCCACTTGTAACATGACCAGAAAGTTGACACCATATTCTATCTAACAAATAACTCCTTAGCCTAACTCGTACCTTAACCATACAATAGGTACCCTTCAAGTTGTTTCCTAAGTAGAACATTAAGGCTAGACACTTGACAATATATGATTGGGGCACTATACTTCTTGTATCATGAACATATAACTCATCACCACTAACTAGTAACCACAATAGAAACCAAACCACCTAACACTAAACACCCTATGAGTTGGGTCACTTGACCCGTACCTACATTATATGACTAGAATGAGGGTTTTATGATAATCAAAAAGCTCAAGACTTGAGAAGTTTGGAAGGACCAAAACCCAGGGTGTTTCACCTATGTATGGATTATATATATATACATATTTATATGTAGTTAGGTATGATATTGTCATTCGAGAGGACGGATATAGCCCAAAAGTGATAAAAATAATTATTAATGGACTTGTGAGGATTAGTGATCAATGATCATAAGGTGATATAGTCTATGATTAGTGATAAATAACGATTAGTGGTGGATATTTTTAAGTGATTAATCATGACTAATTTATAAATGAGGACCAGTTGCTAAAGGATGATTAGTTAATAAATATTAGTTAGTGGATAACTATTGGCTAGTTGATAAACAATGATTAGTGGATATGAGGTGAATAGTTGTTAAATAATGACCAGAGGTTATATGATTTCTAGTAATCAAATTATAGTTATTAAGAGATAGTTAGTCAACAAATGGTGATCACTGAGTATCGATGATAAGGTTGTTAAGCAATGGTAGTATTATGGAATATAGGTACATTGTCAGATATTGGTAAATTGTGAAAAATGGGTAAATGACTATTTGATGATAATTATGGAATTATGGTTAAATGATAATGAAGGTTAATTATAATATTTGTTGATTGCTTTATGTTATCCTTGAATCTCTAAGTGTTTGGGAGTCTATGATGAGTTATTTACTTTTCCATACAAATTGACATATGGGAGCCAGATTTGTAGTTATGTTTGCTTGCATTTATGCTTTATGATAAGTTATTATTCTGCATTGTTACTAGTTATGAATAGTGATATTGGCATATGTTGATTCCTTATCTATACTATTATTACCATATAATTGCTTATTATGTACAATAATATTGGAGATGATTCTAGTTCCTTTTTGTACCTTGACTTAGTTATGTTATCTTGCATTCTATCATACTTATATCATGATTTAGCCTAGTTGGAAAATGATGCCTACTGAGTGCCCATTGTTTTTCTACTCATACTACACTTCTGTACTTCTTTGGTCTAGGTTTACGTACTAGCTGTTGCTGTGGTCATTGATCGTGCTGTGTTGATATTTCTAGAGACAGGGTGAGCTCTTGGAGTTTGAGTCACCTATTTCACTTTATCTATTTTATTTAGTCTTTTTTTTATTGAGATAGGCGTTGTTGACTATTCTAAGTCTTTAAGTTATAATACTATTAGATGCTCTTGCACTGGCTCTACCAGGTCAATATATGGTATCTTGTATTGATTGTTTTATCTATTTAGAACTCCTTGCTTATTTATAAGTTATTGTTTATTTTCGTCTATGATTGGACATTTTCCACCAATTTAACCTATTATGCTGAGCTTCTAGTTATGATTTGTCTTACCTACTAGGGGGATAGAGTAGATTGGATCATGACTCGTAATTAAGTCTTGACAATCATCATTATTGTCGTTTCACCATATTATCAACACCATTGCATATGAACATACAATGTGGTAATTAATCACAAGTAGTTCTTGAAAGTCATCAAAAATACTTAATTCACATACAATCACAGAGTCAACCAAGTCTAATTACTGTAATAAATTGTAACCTAACCCGTTTCCTTACTCAAATTACTTCTGGGCCACAAACTTGCCTTTTCTTATTCTTTTAACTTGCTCGTGATCTAGAACAACAAGATGATACATGTGATATGTTATTCAATTAATTCATCTATTTTAACCATTAGGGATGGAAAATTAACAACTTTTAATCGTAATTACTCTTACTTCACCATCTTAGAGTTTTTTTTACCCCTTAAATCTCATGAACTCAATTTGAATTAGCATGAATAATTATTGTCTATATTTATTAGTGTTTTCTACCACATTAGAATCATTATTTACTATTTTAAGCTCATTTCTGCCAATTTTCATTAATTTCATGATCTAGGGATAAACCCTAAATTCCACGATGAATCATTTTTGAATCATTTGTTGGGCTTATAGGAAGAAGTTTCAAGTTTTAAAAGTAATAATTTACATACCAAGATGTTAAATTCCAAAATTCTATAGAAAACTCCTTCCCTAAAGCTCTCTCATGTCTTTTAGAAAGTGGGGAATGAAAAATATTTCTTGGGTTTTTAAACAATAGTTCTGCGTATTACCGTTGCAGCGGTTATAGAAGCACAAGACCTTTCTCAGGTATAGTCCATTTCACAACACACTTCATAGACTATGACATCACAAACCAACCCCCAAATGGTAAACACTATAACCGGAGTTCTATAACTCTATTTTGTGTGCCAAAAGTTTCAACGACCTCATAAACTCATTGACTATTTAAAATTAAGTCAAACATCACTGTTGATACTCAAATTATCACTTAATTTCTATAGGGTAAAACACATTCAACAAGTTTTTAATCCTAGACTAGCCTTGAATTTCTCAAAATGGATTAAGGAAGGACTGGGTGTTAATTGTACCCCATAACTTAGTGTAACAATTATTTGGGTCATTATAAAATTTAAGGCTACATCCTCTATTGTTCATTAAAAATAATTATAGGTTTTGATTGGATCTTCCTAATTCTAGTTGTGATAGCCATGTCTTGGTTATTTTTTTGAATTTTATATAGAGTTATTAGCGATGTACCATTTTTTTGTTGATTCAGGGCTTCTTACATCAACCCCATTTGAAACTCAAGATGCTTTATGGATGTGGACTGTGATTCCACTAGTTGGATAATATTTTATATATTGCCCTTTATCTATATCATTCCAGAGTCTGTAGAATTGACTCTGCTTAATACCATGACTAATAGGTCCTCCACCTTTGAGATTCTATAATCATTACTTGAATAATTATATGACTTAGGAGGCATATAAAAACCACCTGGGCTGTGTAGCTTTGCCGTCCTAAACCATCCATGGGTTATATGGGTTCAGGTCCCTCTGCTGAAAGGGCCCCATTTGGTGTAGCCACACAACCAGAGAAGAAAACCTTGGGATGACCAGTACATCCCCCAAAAATGAGTTTTCAATTTTGGTCCCCCCGGGACCTTCAGCTTCCATGACTTTGCTACACATCCCACCATTATTTACCAATTAAAACCAATTTCCAAATAACTAAACCATTATTCACTTATTAGACAAGGCCATTAACATTGGTATCGTCATACAATACCTTACTTGCAATTATTATCCATAGCCAACCATGTATAGGTACAAGGGGACTTTCAAGTGCCGTTCCATTTTCCATGTTAAACCACTTGGGGGATTCTATGTACCCCTCAAGCAAAATCATTATCCATTTACCATTCCATCCATTTAAACCATGCAAAAATCCTTTACGAAGTTTTAAAACAAGCAAGAGTTCCATTAAATGTAGTTAATGCAATGAACATATCTTTATAAGCATTTTGTCAAATACATTGGGGGCATAATATGACCATAACCAATTCCAATTACCATTAAACCATTCCCATGCAATAAAATTATCCAAAACCATCATTAATGCATATAAAAGAATAATTTAAACCATGGGAAACCATAACTAACCATTTAATATCAAAACCCCTAAATCGTATTTGAAAACCAAAATCATATAATTAATGAAATTATGAGAACATTCATAAAAACTATGCCTTTAGTTAGAATTAACAATTAGGAAAGAGAACATACCTTAAACCAAGAAGACGACGGAAAGATATCACCAAGACAAGCCCTAAATTGATCCTTTAGTTGAAACCCTAGCTTCCCTTGCCCAAAAGCTCTTGAGAGGATTATGGAGTGTTTTAGAAAATTTCTAAGTGTTAATGAATGGAATAATAGGGTAAATAGCCTCCCAAGTAGGTTAGAAGTTATAGGACCTTATTAGGATAACTGGGGAAATATCCAGAATACCCCCACTTAAGTTGCACACGAATCCCATCACCAGGGTACGACTGACCCACATGAGTCATACCCTCTAATATAATTAGTATCCTCTACTCGTATCCTAGACTCAACTATTTGATCTAACACTGTACAACATACGACTAATCCAACAAAGTCGTATTGATAACATACGATCCATACCCCTTGCAGATTTAAGCACAAGGAAGATTCAGAAACCAAGGAGTTTCAACCACTTACCATCATCTAGACCACTTTTCTATTGACCATAACCCTACTCAGAGAATCTAAACTTCTTAAATTTTCTTTCACCTACCTCAGTCTACTATCTATTTTCCTGCTCTACCTGTTGCATATAAAACCCCCTAGAGATATTCCATGTCAGCAATGTAGTTTTGCTTTCAAGGATAAACTCAAGATACAGTCCAGAAACATACTTTCTCATCCTAGCCCCTTATATATGACACCATTTTCAAAGCATACTTAGGTATCTGGTGAAATTTCAAGGCATACTCCTTGACCGACATCTTTCTCTATTTCAGATTAACAAATTCCTCTACTTTTGCATCCCTCAATTCCTGAGGAATAAAGTGATCCATAAAAGCATTAGAGAAAGTCTCCCATATATATGACACATCAACCTTTCCCCTTTCCTGATCCCATTACTTTTACCATTGGTACGACACATCCTTTAGCTGATAGGGAACAAAATTTACCCCTTTCTCATTTATAGCCTGCATAACACTGAAGATCTTTTCCATATCATCCAAAAATCCCTGAGGATCTTCCTTCACCTTAACACTATTAAAAGTTGGAGAACTCAACCTCATGAACTGGCCAACCCATGTGGCCTTAAAAGAGACAATACTATATGCACCAGGCTTTGCCTGAGAAGCTACCAACTGAGAAATCATATGGATCAACTGACAAAGCTCTGCATTTTTCATAACTTCCTAAGGATCTTGAGAATGACTAGAAGGAACCGATGGAACTCCAAAAAAGTCAAGGATGGGACCCCTTGGCCAAGTATGGATCCTATGAGTAGAGCGTGTCCCATCAATATTTCCCCAGTTATGACAGAGGATTTTTCGTGTCCGTCAGATCATTGAGTCATGCTCTAAAGGAGAACGAACGACAATTAAAGAAGATTCCAAGACTTAGACTCCAATCTTATAAATAGACCATAAAGAAAGATAAATATTTGTAAAACCTTGTAGCCTTTCTCTTATGAGTGCGGCACGATACACACCCTTTAAAGAGACTCTACTCAACATGGATTTGTGGTCTTCCAATTGACCATGGACCTAAATCTCTTATACACAATTGACATGACCCAAATCAGGGCCTTATCATAATGAGCATTCCAAGTCCAACCAGGATTGGGGACCACCCTCGTTACCTAACTGAACCTCAAAACATGTACCTTAAGTTGGATGAATTTCAAACAAATAACAAAAAAGAATTTTGTACAATTCCAGACTCTAGTATTGGTCCATAACGGTGACCAACCCAAGCAAGTCCAACTATCCAATACCCAACCAATAACTATACCAAAACAAAAATAATAACTAACTACGAGTCCTTAACATAATAGGATGAAACAGTCATAAATACAGTCAAATAGTATCAACTATAATACCAATATCAATGCCAAGGATGACAGCACTACCGACACCGCCTGTACCAACCCATATGTAAGATCCCATAAAATTCTAAAGGTTAATACAGTCCTTTAAGCATGTCAAGGGGGTCCTAGACTTAGAAAATTTTAGCTACATTCTAGACTTAGCTTAATTTTGGCCTTCAAAAGTTGGCAAATTCATTTTGCCACCTTAATTTCCATTAATGGTCTGTATTTTTATTGATTCATGATCACGTAGGTCAAAAGGTGTTCCTGGACAAGTTTTGGATTTTCTTGGAAACTCATTTAGATTAAGATTGGAAGTCCAAAATAGTGGACCAATACGATCTTGGTGCGCCACATCGCCAATCACGTTGGTCACTAGTTGTGTAGACTGCTAGAGCCAAAACAACTAAGGCTCAACATATTCAAGGTGAGCCGTGTTGGGTATAGCATCGTAGCTCTCAACGCGCAGCATCACTCATAGCGTCGGTGCCCAATTATTTAGTTATTAAAGGTCCGCATTTTTAAGGGCAAAGGGATAATTTTACCAATCCTACATAAGGCTTAAACGCGGGATTAAGCCTCATTTATACCAAAATACACCCTTTTCTCACAAAATTTTCTCAAGAACACATTAGGATTTTCAATTGGGGATCTAAGTTGAAGTAAATCTCTTCGTGAATCATCCAGAATCTTCCATCTAAGGTATGAATATTATTTATTCATGGACTTCTTTCGTACATAAAGCCCAAGAATCAAGTTTTAAACTAGGAATTGTGATATTCATTCTATGAACTAAATTATGTTGATGTGTTGTTGTTGTATAAATTCCAAGATGGAACCTTTATTATGTCTTTATAAAATTATGCTAATATGTGGATTTAAATTATAAAATTGGGTAGAATTGCGAAGTAAGGTTGTATTAAATTCATGCTCATGCCTAAGCCCTAAATCATGCAATCTAAGTGTTTGAGAAAATGCCTAGGAAAATAGAAATTATGCTTGATAGTTAAACTGTGACCCAAGTTATGAATGTATGTGTTACCCTATGTTTAATATGATTTCCATGAGGATTGTTGTGTAATACAATTGCGTGATGATATAGTTATGATATTAAAATGATGAAGTTAAGACATGATCATGTGTATTCTAATCTATATACAAGATTATGATAACCATGTACTTCATGAAATATCCCCTACTGTCATAGTATAAATTCTTGATATTGGCAATGTATTCAAGAAAGTCATGCTTTGTCAGCTTTCTTCTACCGAGTCTTGGGGGTACTTATACCCAAAATATAATAGCTATGTACCTAAATCCAGTGTCATGTTTCACGATATCCTCAGTCAAGCCATGATCCATAGAGCTCAGTCAGTCATGTGACTCTACAAATCTCAGTAAATTCAAAAATCTCAGTAGTATTCCCTCACTCAATGAAATTCCATGAAACCAGTCTAGTCTAGTATAGTTAATTATGTTCAGTGTCTATTCAGATGGTAGTAGGAATTAGCACCAACCGAATCCAAGGATGGGAACTCACCTGTTATATGAGGGTGTGATTCTTAGAAGCAATCTTTGTGTTCTTGAACTATGTAGCCAGCATAGGTTGAGACATAATGGCTTGTTATATAAAGGTAAATAAGGTGGCTTAACCTTTTATATGAGGGTTCCCATCGTTCTCACCAGAGTTATCTTATATATGAGGGTTCTTCAAAGATTGCCCTTATTAGTGGCATGATATTGATACCTTTCCAATTGGGGTTACAGATTGAACCCCAACTCAGCTATATTGTAATTATTTGGGGGCATGTCAGTAAGATAACTATTTCTCACAGTTTCAGTAACAGAATCAGGACTATCAGATACAATTATTCAGTTTCAATAATAGAACTCAGATAGTTCTATAGAATTTAGGACTATCAGATATAGTCAACTCAGAACAGTACAGAGCTCAGCTAGTTCCATTAAAACATAGACTGTCAAATACAATCGCTTAGTATCAGCTGTATCAGGTATACCAGTTATCTAAGTTGTATTAGTTATGTCAGTTATCAGTAACTCATGTTACCAGTAATTAGTTTTAGGACTGTCAGATACAGTCAATCATACCAATTCTTTATAATCAGAACTGTTAGAAATAATTATTCCTCTATCATTAACATACCATCAGTTACCCAGTATTCAGTAGGCTCAGTTATTAGAATTAGTGAACTTAAATATTAGTAAATCAGTACCCCAAACTTAGTACCTAATATCAGTATGGTCTTAGTTACAGTTACTTATTTATGCATGTATTCTCATGTTCATGTTATACAGCTATTTAGTATTGTTCATGCATATGAACCCTTGTATTTTTCCTACCTCACATGCATACCAGCATATTCAATCATACTAATGTATTTGTGCTATGATGTTTTACTTTATGCAATATGTTCAGAAGCACGAGCTCCAGAGCATCAGTAGCATTCCATTATCCAGTAGTCAGAGTTAATAATGAGTCCTCATCCTTCGAGGACATAAACATTACATTATCATTTTAGTACTTAGTCTATTTCTATAGTTGGATTTAGTTGGGGACATGTCTCATCAACTCCTTATTCAGACGGTGTAGAGGCTTTCAGACTATAGTATATTTAGACAATTTATTTCAGTTTTGGGTATTTGTAGACCTATTTAAATATTGTTTTATAAACTTTTATGTTTCAGATTTGAACCTTATGGCCTTACAACTTATTTTTCTCCATTTATATATGTATATTATGTAGTGTTTAGGTATAGATATCATCCATGGGTTAGGTTGTGGTCCTTCGGGGTCATAAGCACCATGTAGCATTCTGGGTACCAAATCCGGGGTGTTACACCATAGTAGTCCCATAAAGTTTCTTACCAAACGTAAAACAATATTTGATTGGGACATAACCCCAACCATAGCTAAAACCATAGTCTATAAGATGACAAAAATAAGTAAAGACATCCATGACATGAAATATAGCCTGTCAAAATATGGAAGCTTACCACTTCAATCCAACTGAGCTGATCCTGAATTTGAGCATTGAGTAGAAGTAGTAGAATTGCCGATTCCTGCATTGCATAGGTATACGGACGCTCGGAGATGGGTTAGCGGGTGAATGATTGCATGTACTCAGGATAAGGATGAAATAGCTCCAACCTTTAAAACCAAGTAAATCAACCATATGCATTTACAACCATACATACTTATATATAACAATATTGGGAAAGGGAATTTGGTTTAGTATGCTTTTACAACCATTAACCTGGATATGTTTAGATTAACCATCGTAGAACTATCCATGGGCTATATGGGTCCAGTGTAACCCCGTGAATCGGGCTCGATGCATGTAGTTGTACAAACTGGAGATAGCATAGGAGTAGGGGATTTTCGAGTACCTTTCACTCTCCATGATACATATGTACAAGTGTATTTAGGGGATTCCCGTGTACCCTGTAAGTATCATATATGGTGGCCATGACCAATCCTCATGTCGACAAATATGAGTTTTCAGTGTCCGTTCACTAGACTCACACTTCATGGTTTGCTATCACACCCCACCTTTATTTCCTAGTTAAAACCATTACCACACAACTAAACCCCTATTCCATTTATTATTAACCAAGGCTATAAGTAGTGGTATCGTCATACCAACCATATCTTGTAAGCAATGTCCTTAGCCATCCTTTTCAGAATAAGGGATTCCCATGTACCCATAGATTATGTTACTAAGTTGGATTGGGGAAATCCCATGTATCCCACAAGAAGTTTGTTATTACGTTTGCTTGGGGAATTCCCTTGTACCCCATAAAGATTTTGATTAGACCAACCATAACCACCAAGACCTTACCATGTAACCATTCCAAAATATTTAAACCATTTAGGGTTCCATTAAAAAGTTATATCATGCATAGTTCAATGAAAGTCCAACAATTTAACCAAAAATATTCTCATAGATATTTTATCAAACAAGTTGGGGGCATAGTATTTACAAAGCTAAAACCATGTACCACTAACCATTCCTATGTAACCAAATGTTCAAACCACCATAATAATATGAAAACAATCAGTAAATGCCATGGTAAAACCATAACCAACCATTGTAACTAAAACCCCCAACATGTATTTGAAAACCCAAAACCATACAACACTTATGCAATGAAAAACATTCATAAAAAATGCCTTTAGTTGGAACTAACAACGAGGGGGGAGTACATGCCTTAGATTATGAAGATGACAGAGAGAAATCACTATTGTAAGTCCCAAATTGACCACCTTGAAGGAAACCCTATCCTTTCTTGACCCAAGAGCCTTTAGAGAATTTAAGAGTGTCAAAGAGAATTTGATTTATTGCAAATAGTTTAAATGATGTCCTAAACGTATTATAAGTTATGGGGTATTAAGCGGTTAAGAGAGAAAATGTCTAGATTACCCCCAACTTAAATTGCTTAAAATTCCTACAGGATGGTACGACCACCCCACCCTACCTGTACCTTAGGGTACAAGTGGTACCCTTAGCTCATACCCTAGGCTACCCTTGGATCCCAACACTATCCGACATATGAACACTGAAGCCAAATCATACCCAACCATACAATTAGTACCCTGAAATTGTAACCTAGGCAGAATAGAATCACTTTGACTGAACTTAGGGCAATATACGATTGACACCTTGCCATTAGTAGCCTAACAACGACTTGTATATTCTAACCGTACCTTGTACAATATACATCCAACCCATATTAGTCACCATATAACTATGATAAACTAAACCATACTACATTATACGAAAAGTACCCCAAGTCTTATGATGTCAGAAGCTGAATATTGAGAAATTTTCTAAGGGTCAAAACCTAGGGTGTTTTATTAAATTCAAAAAGAATGGGTGTATAATTGAAAGATATTAGAAGGAACTTTTTCTTGGAAATAGACGCAGAAATTTGTATGTTCTAGATTCTATAAAAAAGACAAATAGACATATATGTCTTTCATCTATCTTTGAAGATCCTTGTATTTGTCATATAAAGCTTTGACATGAAAGAATGAGGCATATTGAAAAGCTAGCCAAGCATGAACTTATGACTGACATTTCAAAGCCTGATTTAAAAAATACTCATACCTGTGATGCCTGTCAAATTGGTAAGCAAGCTAGAATTATTTTTTCTGTTAAAGATACTATGTCTACAACTAAACCATTGCAGCTACTTCTTATGGATTTATTTGGTCCAAGAAGAACTGTTGTGTTTGGTGGCAAAATGTATGCTTTTGTGGTTACTAATGATTATTATCAATTTACATAAGTCATGTTTTTATGTAACAAAGATTATACCTCAATGAATTTCAAATTTTTTTGTGAAAAGGTTCAAAGAGACAAAGGCTAATACCTTTCTGCCATTAGAAGTGATTGTGGAAAAGAAATTAAGAACAATGATTTTGAAATCTTTTATAATATTTATTACTGCACTCGTAACTTCTTCGCTCCAAGATCTCCTAAAAAAATAGTGTTGTTGAACGAAAAAATAAAACTATTCAATACATGGCTCAAACCATGATTTGTGAACACTCTCCACCATATAAATTCTAGGCAAAAGCTATCAGCACTGCATTTCATGTTTTGAACAAGTTTCTCATTAGACCAATTCTTAAGAAAAATCCATACGAGCTTTGGAACAACAAAATAACCCAACATTGGGTACTTCTAAGGATTTGGCTCACATTTTTTGTTCATAACAATGGAAAGGACAACATTGGTAAGCTTGATCAATGAAATGATGAAGGTATATTTATAGGATACTCTAACTCTAGTGGATATTATAGAATTTTAAATAAACGCACCCTTTACATTAAAGAATCTATGTATATTTTTTTGATGATACTAATCATATTGTGAAGAATGTTAGTTCTATAGATGATGAGATTGAACAGGTAAAAAATAATAAATCCCCTTCCACTGAAGTTGACTCCACATCTAAGTCAACTGATACTGAAACTAATTAGACTTCTACCTTCACTAACTATCAATTTTTACTTAAAACAATTCCATGTGAATAGAAAAGTTAGCTTGATTATCTAAAGAAGTTCATCATTGGTGATCCAAGAAAAGGAATGCAAATAAGGGCCTCCAATAAAAGAAATGTGAACATAGCCATCATATCACAACTTGAACCAAAGAAAGTCAATGAGGCATTAAAAGATAACAACTGGGTCAATGCAATAAAAGAAAAACTTGAGTAATTTGACAAAAATAATATATGGAATCTTGTTCCAAAACCAGAAAATGCATCAATCATTGGAACCAAATGCATTTTTAAAAACAAAATGGATGATTCAGGTAAATTTGTGAGAAATAAAGATCATCTAGTTGCACATGGCTACTCATAGTTAGAAGTAATCGATTATGAAAAAACATTTGCCCTTGTTGAAATGTTATAATCCATCAGAATTTTACTTGCTTATGCTTCTGGTAAAGGCTTTAAACTATCTCAAATGGATGTGAAAAGTTCTTTTTAAAATGAATACATTGATGAATAAGTTTTTCTAAAACAACTTGCTGGTTTTGAAAGTCCAAAATTTTCTTATTATGTGTTGAATTCTTAACAACTCTATATGGTTTAAAACAAGCTTCTCGAGCTTGGTATGATAAGTTGAGAGAGTTTGTAACCAATCATGATTTTCCAAGAGGAAAATTGATACAACTCTCTTTATAAAAAGAACTTTCTATGTAAATTTGATCATTCAAATTTATGTTGATGATATTATCTTTAGAAGTGCCAATATTGTGTTGTGCAAATAATTTTCTGAACTAATACAAAACAAATATAAAATGAGCATAATGGGAGAATTAAGATTCTTTTTGGGATTATAAATCCATCGGTCAACTAAAAACTTTTTTTTATCTCCCCAGGTATGTACACCAAAGAGCTCATTCAAAAATTTTTGATGGAAAATGCTAAAAAATCCAGGACTCCCATGAGTTCTACATGTGTTCTTGAATCAAGCAATGATGGTAAGAATGTCAATGAAATGAACTATCAAGGTATCATTGATTCACTCTTATATCTTACTTCCAGCCGACCAAACATTCTATTTTGGGTCAATAAATGCACCAGGTTTCAGTCAACTCCTACGGAAGATTATTTGATTATTGTAAAGAGCATCATTAAATACCTTATTGGTACTAGTTACTATGGATTATGGTATACAAAATCTAGTTAATTTCATCTAAAAGTTTTCTCAAATGTAGATTATGCAGGTGACAAAGTGGATACAAAAAGCACTAGTGGTACTTGTCAATTCATGAAAATAATCTGTTATCTCATGGAACAACAATAAATAAAATTGTGTTTCTAAATCTACTATTGAATCTGAATATATTGCTATTGGATTTTGTTGTGCTCAAATTTATATATATCCCATCAACTCAGAGATTATGATTACTGTTGCAAACATGTAAAAATATTTTGTGATAATTCTAGTGCTATATGCTTATCAAAAAACCCTGTGCATAATTCTAGAGAAAAACATATTGATATTACATATAATTTTATTAGATTACATATTTGTAAAAGGTGATGTTGAATTGTCCTTCGTTATCACTGATTTTCAATTAGTTGACATTTTTTACTAAACCTTTACTGAAAGAAATATTTTGTTCTCTTAAAAAATCTTTTGACATTATTACAACACCTTTTTGAAAAAAAAATATTTTTTTAATGTCGGCTTTGGTGAATGTGTGTAAAAGTGTCTCTTTATTAATAATTATTTTATTTATGTATATGTCTCTTGATTTTCTTTCCTTTCCTATCTTCTGAGACAAGGTTCCATGTAAGGCAACTCTTTACTATTCTCTCACATCACTTCACTTGTTCTAAACTTCTACATATTTGCTTTTTATTTTTTCTAATCTTCATATTCTATCTCTCTCTCTCAGTTATGGATAAATGTTCTAAGGTCTCCTCTCAAGGAAACAAGAAAAGCTCTCTTGTCAGAAGAAAAGAAAAAATATCCTCTCCAGTTTCTATTGACTCCAACTTCTCTGATCAATATATTTCTCAAGCATCTTCTAAATCCTCTCACTATGGAAAGAATCCCTTTGTCCCCTATGACTCTGAGTGTTCTAAAATGAAACTAAAGTTTGATTTTGATAGCTCTGTAAATATCAAAGCTGATTTTTGGAGACCCATGAAGGAAAATCTCTTTTACTCTATGAGGGGATTTTATGTTGTTCATGGTCAGATAGTTTATTTATACCTTTTAGAATCTCATTTTTCCATAAAATCTTGGTTTGAATTCCAAGATTAGGGAAACATCTTTCCTTCTCATAAGAATGTGTTTGAGCCTCCTATTTTTTGATTTTATGCAAATTTGCATTCTATCAGATCTTGTGATTTTGAAACCATTCTCATGGGGAAACATATATTTTTTGACTGCACTATGTTTGATTTGGTCTGATGTGTTCTGGGTTTACTACCTCCTTCAAAAACCCTTGGCCATCTCATTTTGTTGTATCCATTGAAGATACTAAGCGTGCTATTTCGTTGGATAATAATGATTCTCTTTCATCTTATCTTGGTACTATACATATCTCTTTTGAAGTTCATTTAATTGCCCACATCATGGCTACCACTTTGCTTCCTCGAGCTGAATCTCTCTCCACTCACTCTCTAAATAATATTTTCCTTACTTTTTTGCATTGTTACTCAGCGTAAAATTAATCTCTTATCTTTCATTCTTAATTGCATAATTGAGGATTCTCTTGATACATTAAGTCATCTTTATGGGATTACCATTACCCGGATTTTAGAATCCTATGCTGTGTCTCTTTGTCCTATTCCTTTTATCTCTGTTAAAAAATGCTATAATACAACTATCTTTGATAGTATGAGTTATATTTTTGTTGATGATGTTTGGGTTTGCAAATCTAAAATTATTTCTATTGGGACGGGACTTATTTCTCTTCCAAGCTACACTTATCTCCTCCCTCTCATCCATGTAGTACTGTATCTATGGATGTCTAGTTTTTCTTATTGGAAATTGATCCTAAACTTGACAAACTAAAGGATCTCTTTCTCTTCACTCACTTTCAGCTAGACAAAATTAAGGATACAAGCAAAGATACTAGGATGGATGTTGCTCGTCTTTGTGTCAAGTTTGATCAATTCATCAAGTAGGCAAAAATACTTGAAATGAAAATTCAACATATCATAGATTCTCTCTCTAACAACATTGCCACTTATTTCACAAACCTAAAGGATGCTAATGATCAGACCTCGACTAACTTTTTCAACATCATCCTTCTTTAACTAATTGATCTCTCTTATGGAAAATGTTTTTGTTTTTGGATTGTAAATGGGCATAATCGCATAAATACTCTTATTTTGTCATCATGTAAGTAGATCCCTGGTCATTATCTATCTACACTTCTCCCTTTTTGATATGTATCAAGGGGGATAATAGTATGAGATCTAACAATGCAGGAAAAGCTCACGAAGGAGTCATTCATTCATTTAGGGGAAGCTAATGACAACAACTCAGGGGGTGTATAATAGGGAAGTTATCTACTTAATTTTTGTCATCCATTAAAAGGGGGGAGATTGATAATGTTAAGTTTTGATGAATGATTTTGTGATTGATTACATTGTAGGAATTTAGGAAAAAGAATATTCAGACAAGTCCTTGTTAATGCTCAAAAAGGAATAATTACTTAAGAAGATATATCATAAAATAAATAATGATTGATGCATTTATTGGAATGCTTGATTCATGGGATCCTGTGTCTCTCTCTCCTTTGTATAGATTTTACTTAGTTAGATTTTCCTTTGAGTCTTTACTTATTATTTTAAATTGAATATTCATTCTTCATTTTTATAAGAATAAAAATCTTTTGGGTTGCCTTCATCCATATTCCAACGGCTAGTAGTAGTCCAATAACAACTATATAAGTATTGAAAGACAAATAAAGAGATATACTTTTGTCTCAACCTTCTCTAGTTCTTTGCTTTACTTTATTCAAGAATTGTATTCTCGTAAGATTTACTATGTATTCAAAAAGAGAGGAGAGAATACATAGTTGGTGAGGCATTGTATTAAGTGAGAAAGAAAGAGTGCGAGTCGTAGCTAAAAAGTTTGACTCAATCCAACTGTTTTGATTTTATTCAATAAGAAATAGTAGAATTTTTGTAACTCAAGGGGAATGGGGTAATACCTATTAGAGGTACCAAACAATATAAAATATCTGCTGTTATTAATTCTTAGCACTTTATTTGCTGAACTTTACATTACTGCTTCAATAATCAATTGTTTGATCAATAAAGAGTACTTCACCCCCATCTTACTATTTTTAATAATGACGATCCGTCACCTTAACCATCATCTCTATCTAGTCAAGGCCCATTAAGTCTTCATAAGCTCTTTAATTGAGTTGAGGATCTATCATCAGGGTGATGGTTCGTAGGGTGAATCATCATAGAACCAGTAAATATCCTTGACAGTTTAGCGAGCCATGCTTTCTATAATGGCCCATTGAGGTGGAGATATCCCATCAAGTGATTCATCAAATCTTTCAACAATATCAAGTAAAGATAGTGAAATTCAAATCATAATACAAATCTGGCAAGTCAAAACATGAATATATGTAAACCTTGTTGCAGTTAAAGCTTTCAATCACATGGTAGTATCATACCTTAAGAATATGGCTATTTGGGTATGAACCCTAATTCAAAATAAGTAAATTAAATCTCAAAACTATGCACATTGGGCATAAGGATGAAAAAATAATCTTGTTCATAAATCCCACATACTTGAAGTTTCTTGACTTATGAAGATAGCTTGAACCTTGGTACTTGAAAGATGAACTTGTGGAAAGGTACCTTAATATTGAAGTTATTAAGGATAGGAGGAGGAATGTTTTGTTATTTGTTTGGGGAATAAAGGGAAATAACTCCTCTTAGATGGTTATGGGTCATGGTTTGGGAGTTACAAAAGGGGAGAAGACCAAAAATCCCTTAAACTGAACTTTACAGAAATTGCTAATCAATCTTTATGATTCAAAGATACTATTTGTATAGTGAGAGTAAGACTAAGTCTATCAAATCGTATGCTTCGTAGAATCAGGGATGGTATACATTGATCATCATACAAGTGGTAGCATATGACTAGTATCATCTCCATATGACTTGTAGCTCCCCACTCGTATCTTGAATAGAACCTTAGGGAGCCTATACTGATAAACTTATGACTTCCCTTCATACTACTCATATGGTGATCTTACGACTCTAAGGTTCAAGTCATACGTACAACAGAATATCCACCATACCACTCCATCTTAGATACAACTACCACATACTTCTCGTATATTGTATGTACGACTCAAGAAAGTGAGTCCTATGATAAACAAATACTTCTAGACACGGGGTATTAAAATATTTACCCCCTGAAAACATTCATCCTCGAATGTGATTGATATAAGATTGGGACTTGGAAATGAAGCCACACCTCTACACAAAACTTATAATCAACCCTATATCTATCACAAGGATCTAATCATTCACAATAAAAGTTATGACTTTAAAACACTTAAATGGACTTAAAGAGGAAAAATGTTGGCTGGAAATAACTTTTTACCTTTCGTAGGAACTGAGTTTGAATAAAAGAGATAAGGATACTTGGTCATCATGTCTGCTTCTGCTTCCCCATTGGCCCTTTCAACTAATTGGTTTCTCCAAAGGACTTTTACTGACACTACTTCCTTATTCCATACCCTTCAGACCTACCTATGAAGTATCTCCACAGGAGTATATTCATACGTCAAGTTATCCTAGACCTCAAAACTCTCTAGGGGAACTACAAAGGACAAATTTCCAATGCACATTTTGAGCATCAAAATGTGAAACACTAGATGAACTGCAGGTAACTCTGATGGAAGATTTAATTTGTAAGCAACCTCTCCTATAAGCTTCGCTATCTCATATGAACCTACAATACTCATCTTTCTCTTCTTTCCGTGTCTCATTATTTCCTTCATAGGCAACACCTTTAAGAATATGTAATCACCCATTTCAAACATAAGATCTCTCCTTCTTACACCAGCCTACGATTTCTGATAGCTCTGAGCAATTTTCAATATTTATAGAATCACCTAAACCTTTTCCATAGCTTCAAGAATAGTGTCCAATCCAATCAAAGATGCTTCACCGACCTCAAACTATCCTATAGGTGATCTACACCTATTTTATAACGCTTCAAACAAAGCTATCTGATAGCTAGTATGATAACTGTTATTATAAGAAAACTCAATCAAAAGTAGATTGTCATACCAACTTCCTTTAAATTCTAAATACACACCATCAACATGCCTTCCTAATGTCTGAATTTTGCGTTCAACCTGACCAATGGCCTACGGATGAAATATAGTACTATGCTTAACCTTTGTACTAAGGCCTTCCTGAAAAGACTGCCAAAATTGTAAAGTAAACTGCATGCCTCTATATGAAATGATGGATAAGGGCATCCCATGAAATCTTACAAACTCAGGTACATACATTTTGGCATTATTCTTTGTAGTATCTGAGGTTTTGATAGGTAAAAAATAGGTTGATTTAGTCATTTTGTCTACTATGACAAAAATTGAATCATACTGACGTCTTGTACGAGGAAACCCTGTGATGAAATCCATATTCACTGCCTGCCAATTCTAAGTAGGGATAATAATCTCTTGCAACGTACCACCAGTCTTTAGTGTTAAACCTTAACTTGCTGACAATTGGGACACTTGGCTACATACTCGGCTATGTCACTGTTAATACCATTCCACCAATAAATCTTTCGTAAGTCTTGGTATATCTTAGTAGTACCCAGATGAATGGAATACATCAAACCACGAGCCTCATCTTGAATGACCCACCCTGGGTCCTTGTTGTAATGGGCATACCAAGTCTGACCAGGACCGAAGACCACCTCCGTTACCTAACCCAACCTCCATCCGCCTGCCCTGAGTTAGCTGAATTTCGAGTATGTAACAAGACAGTGCAAGAGCTTACATAAAGACTCTAGGAATAAATCACAACTATGATAGATCCAACTGAGTCCAACCATTCCATACCAATAATTCAATCATACCAAACCATACCAAATCAAGGGCCATAAACCAGGCCATAACCAAGGATGTTCCAAAACATAGTATAATTAATCCCAAAATGAAATATAATGGAACAGTGAGAAATTATGTCTGATGATGCCAACCTTAATACCAATAGCAATGCTAAGGATAACATACTAATCCCGCCCGTTCCAACCCATAGAAGTACCACAAGACCTCTAACTAAAAAAGTAATGAAATCAGATTGGGACATACCCCCAACCATAGCCAAAACCAATATAAAAAATAAAATCAAAGTGTCTAAAAATATCCATAACATGAAATAGAGCCTTTCAAAATGATGAAAACTCGCCACTTCAGTCCAAATGCTACTCTTGAGTCAATCACTATATAGGAGGAGTAGCACGGCCATTTTCTACATAACATGGGTATAATACCGCCAGTAGACAGAGTTAGCGAGTGACCGCTAGCATGATCTCAGGGTAAGGTTAAAATAATGCCTTTAATAAAACTAAGTAAAACTGTCTATATACACACAACCATACACACACACATATTTATATAAATAACCATGCCGGGAAAAAGAAACTGGTTTACCATCCCTTTAAAACCTTTACCTGGGCTGTGTAGCTTTGTTGTCCTAAACTACCCATGGCCTATATGGGTTCAGCTGACCCTGCTGAAAGGGACCCAGTGCGTGTAGTCGTACGACCAGGGATGAAAACCTTGGGATGACTAGTAAATCCCCTAAATATAGAGTGACATCATACACACGATCACCAAGACCAACCTCATAATGGCAAAAATGAATTTCTAGTTTTAGTCCCCCCGGAACCTCCACCTTCCATGACTTTACTTCACATCTCGCCATTATTACCCAATTAAAACCAATTTCCAAATAACTAAACTATTATCCATTTATTTGCCAAGGCCATTAACATTGGTATCATCATACCAATCCTTACTTACAAGTATTATCCATAGCTAACCATGTATAGGTTTAAGGGGACTTTCAACTGCCCTTCCATTTGTCATGTTAAATCACTTGGGGGATTCCATGTACCCCCCAAGCATAACCATTAGCCATTTACCATTCCATCCATTTGAACCATGCATAATTCTTTTACCATGTCTTAAAACAAGCAAGAGTTCCACTGAAAGTAGTCCATGCAATGAACATATCTTTATAAGCATTTTGTCAAACACATTCGGAGCATAATATGACCAAAACCAATTCCAATTATCATTAAACCATTCCCACGTAATCCAATTATCTAAAACCACCATTAATGTATATAAAAATATAATTAAAACCACGGGAAACCATAACCAACCATTTAATATCAAAACCCCCAAATCATATTTGAAATCCAAAATTATACAATCAACGAAATCATGAAAGCATTCATAAAAACTATGCCTTTATTAATAATTAATAATGAAGGAAGAGAACATGCGTTAAACCAAGTAGGTTAGAAGTCGTGGGACCTTATTAGTATAAGAGGGAAAATATCCAGAATACCCCCACTTAAGTTGTACCTTAATCCCATCACAGGGGTACGACTGACCCACACGAGTCGTACCCTCCAATATGATTTGTATTGTCTACTCATATCCTGCCACCAAACCTTTGATTTAACACTATCTAGTGTATGACTAATCCCAACAAAGTTGTGTTGATAGAAAACAATCCATACCTTTCATTTGTACCCTTGGAAGATTTAAGCGCATAGAAGTTTAAATTATTGTCCACCATACCAGTCCATGGTACGACTCGTACCCTAACTTACCACTCACAGTGAGGCACTCATACTCAGATATAACCCAAGTAAGAAAGTCTAAGATTAAGTAAAGGAACCAAATGATCCGTAATCACCAATACGACTTGTACCCCTAAGTTGTATCAATTTAAGTAACCAAAATCCATCCCACCAACCAACTGTTGGTCGGTATATGTCTGGACTATACCATCCGCCACCCAACATATGGCTCGTACCCTCGATTCGTATTAGGTCCATAGACCAGAATTCCTGGAAATTTTCTAAAGGTCAAAACCCAGGGTGTTATACGGCTAGTATCCTATCCCTCAACAGTCTATATTTGGAACCCAAAGTCTACCTTGATAGCGAAGTACACCATCTCCCTCTTGAGAGAAAGCCTCAACCTTTTGTTGTTGGACTGCTTCCATTATATGGGATCATTCCTTGTTTCTCCTTCACTTCCACTACTAAAGATGATTCTAAACTGTTCGGAACTATTACTCCCCCATTGTCAGTACTGAGTAAACATACTCCCAAATGGGCTAACCTCTACACTTCTTTAGCTAATGCTCGTTTCTCCTTTTTCACATAAGACATATAACCCATAGAAAACTTACTTAATACATCTGCCACCATATTTGCCTTACTTGGATGATAAAGCACATTTATTTCATAACCTTTTAACAACTCCAACCACCTTATACAATGAAGATTCATCTCCCTTTGAGAAAATATATACTAAAGACTCTTATGGTTAGTTAAAACATCAACATGCACACCATAAAGGTAGTGCCTCCAAAATTTCAAGAAAAAAACCACATAAGCTAACTCCAAGTCATGAGTTGGGTAATTATTCTTGTGATCCTTAAGTCGCCTGGAGGCATACGCTATCACTCTCCTATTTTGAATCAACACACAACCTAATATAAATCTAGAGGCATCAGAATATACCACAAATCTGTCTAACTCTTCTAGAAGTGTTAATACTAGTGCCGATGTCAATCTATCCTTTAACCCTTGGAAACTTTTCTCACACTTATCCGACCATACTTTTAGTTAGTTTAGTCAATAGTGCGGCTATAGAGGAGACCCCATCAATGAATCTTCTATACTATCCCACCAAGCCCAACAAGCTCTGAATATCAGATAGAGTGATGGGTCTAGGCCATTGCTTCACCATATTAGTCTTCTGAGAATCTACATGAATCTCATCCCCTAAAATAACATGCCCCAGAAAGGTAATAGATTCCAACAATAATTCATATTTACTAAACTTTGTATATAATTGACATTTTTTGAGGGTCTGCAATAGTATTCTCAAATGTTATGCATAATCCTCCTCACTTTTGTAATACACTAGTATGTTATCTATAAAGATAATGACAAAAATATCCATGTGTTTCTTGAATACCCTGTTTATCAGATCCATTAAGGCTGTAGGAGCATTTGTTAGTCCAAATGACATAACCAGAAACTCCAAATATCCATACCTCATTCAAAGAGCTACGTTTAGAATGTCTTGCTCCTTGAGTTTGAATTGATGGTATCCCAACCTAAGCTCAATATTGGAGAGCCACCGAGCACTTTGATGATGATAAAACAAATCATCGATTCTAGGAATAGGATACTTGTTCTATTTGGTAACCTTGTTTATCTGTCTATAGTCTATAGACATTCTGAGAGTACCATCTTTCTTACACACGAAAATGACTGGAGTGCCCCATCGAGAGATACTAGGTTTGTTGAAACCTTTATCTAAGAGGTCCTTAAAATGCTCCTTTAACTCTTTAAGTTCAAACAGAGCCATACACTATAGAGGGATAGAAATGGGTTGTGTATCCATAAGATCAATACCGAATTCTATATCACTATGTAGAGGTACCTTGGCAAATCTTTAGGGAAAACCTCGAGGAACCCATTTACTATCGGGACTGACTGAACTGTCGGGACTTTAGACTCAGTATCTTTGACCCAAACTAAATGGTAGTGGTATATTGTAGGAGTTTAGCATCCCTACTTAGAAGTGGGAACTGGTGAACATGTATTTTGTAATAGGGTTGCCTCATACGCGTTGTCAGCATGATTCGAAATGGGTCATTGTTGATAGAATAACCAAATAAGTTAATTTCTTGCCTGTTCATACTTCGTACTCAGCTAAAGATTATGCCAAGCTTTATATTAGAGAGTTGTTTAAGTTGCATATAACCCTTTGATATTGACTTTCCAGCCTTAAGATATGAGATAAAACAAACTTTGGGAGACGCATAACTACCCTTCTACTCAAAAACTTCTTCATCAGGAAAATAAAACTTCACCACATGGGTGTGACAATCTATTGAAGAATTACATAAATGGAGCCAATCCATCCCTAAAATAATATTGAAATCCACCATCTCTAACTCTATTAGGTCAACTAGTATGATCTTATAGAGTACGGTAATATGACAGTCCCTATGAAGCCATTTAGCAATAACTGACTCACCCACTGGGGTAGAAACTAAGAAAGGCTGGGAAAGAATTTCAGGATCTACCCTAAAATTTTCAGCAACCAATGGAGTTACATAATGGAGATTTATTCCCAATTCAAGCAATACATATACATCAAAGTGAAATTCATGAAGAATACCAGTAACAACATCTGGTGAACTCTCATGCTCCTAATAGGATGGTAAAGCATAGAATCGCTTCTGGCACTAACCGTCATCGGTACTGGATGATACACCATATGGAAGAACTGGGCGACCTGGATGAGGTAGTGCATTAGTAACCTGGGTCTATGGATGAGCATTCCTACTTCCCTGCTTAGCATACAGATACTTCTTTATTATGGGGCCCATCTTGCCAAAACCATAGCAACCCCATTTGCCCATAAAACACTCACAAGGATGGGTCCTACTTTATTTTGCACATGTTGGGTAACTGGCTTCCCGAGTACACTTTTCTATGACCTAGAATTTAATGTCTTGCGCCAATACTCTTGCCTGGTTCTGGGTACAGGGTCGTTAGATAAACATATCACAATCACAGACAAATGACCCTAAAACTATGAATGACTTCCCCTTCTAGACCATGGATGACTATAATTAAACTGTCTAGTTATAGCCCTTTTATTTCTCTTCTCTCTTTTCTTCAAATTTTTTGCCTCAATATACTGAGAATGAGTCATGAATCGATCAATTTCCATATCCCCAATCAGCATGGAAGTCCTACACTCCTTGACTACCGAATCCAACACCCAGTAACAAACTTACAAATATGAGCTCTAGAGTCAGATAGCAACTCAGAAGCATACTTAGACAACTGAGTGGACTTAGAGTGGTACTCCTTCATTGTTATAGAGCCCTGTGTCAGGTTTATAAACTTTCCACCCTAGCCTTCCACATCTCACATGGAAAGAACCTGTCTATAAAAACATTCTAAAATACCTAACTCATAGGAGGTGCATTCTCACTCCTACCTTCCTTCCATATAACAACACAATCATCAGCGACATTTTTCAGCCTATAAGAGGCAACTCTACACTATCCTTATTAGTGATATCTATAATCTGAATAATCTTTCTCACCTCATCAATAAAGAGTTGAGGTTCCTCATCCATCTTTGCCCCATAGAACTTAGGTGGATTCATCCTCATAAAGTCCAAAATCCTAGATGCTGCTAAGTTACGATTTTGCTAAAGTGGGAGTGCTACTTCTTGGTTTCCCCAAACATTGGCATTCACAGCTTGGGCCAATTCTTGAAAGACAACCCAAAATTCTGCATGAGATATATTCTCATTCAGCGGGTCAGCGTGAATGCATAGTTTGATTACCATTTGTGCGTGCATCATCTCGATTAGGAGGTGAGAAGTGATACCAAACTAGTAATGCCACACAAGTACCCCATGAATGTCACACGATACTTAAGACTGTGAAAGCCCTAAGCTAATCTATGATATCTAATCTTGAAACTCACATGATAAGTGAACTTACATAGATAGGAACTTAAAAGTTAACGATCTCATATCTTAATAAAAGTTTTGAACTTGAAAATATTTGTACAAAATCTTTGAACTAGAAACATAATTAGTTTGACAAGCCTCTACTAATATCTAGAGAGCCAGTAGATAGACCTCAGATAACCCAAACATAAACAAAAATCAAATAATTAAAAAACTATAATTAATGATAAAAAGTCTGTTAAACTAGGTCCTTGGACTAAGAGGACTCACCAAATGTTGGTATGTAGGTGATAATGCTCGTAATCAATTGTGCAGTTGAAAATAAGCACCCAAACCTATATTATAAGACAATGTAACTCATAGACATATATGTGGGTCAGTACCTCTAGAATGTATTTAGTATATGGGGGTTAATGCACAATTAAAACAATAACTAATTATATAAGTAAACTTTCAAATGATGCATGCTAAGCATAAATGAATCACCTTGAATTTGAAAAAGGAAAAAGACTGCAAGATCATAACACGAATGATGAATAATAAGGATAAAATTTGTGAGCCATGACACGTAGTTTTCTAAAAGCTTTACTTTTCATTCTCTCTTATGGGGGATTATTCTAACCGAGATAAACCATGTGAGCCACCATGGAGTCCAATGTCTTACCCAAGTTGGGGAGAGTTGTTCTATCCTTTCCATTAGAATAGAAACATACTTAAGTGATCACTGAACTTCATCCATATTGGCAAAAAGCTTAACCTATGATGGCTCGTAGTTTCTGGGAATATAGGCTATGCTCATCCAAATTCCATTCTCGATGCTAAATACTACCCTAAAATACTTATATGCTCATATTTTAAGAAATCCACTAGAAAATAGCGTAAAGGTTTATAGAATGAAAACCAGTTATGCTTCTCTTTACTTTTAATCATAATCAAGATGAATAGTTGTGTATTTCATACCTTATCTTCAAATCAAAAGATTGTTCTTTCATGAATCATGCCATAATGTATGTGAATGAAGTTTCAAAGGCTTAAACTTTCTTGTAAACTTAATGCTTGTATTTGGGACTTGGAATGCATGCTTTATTTCATAGGATTTTGTAATAAAACATCATGCTCAGTAATTACCTTGGAATCTTTCAACAATATCCAGTCAAGATAGTTTAATTCAAATCATAATATAAATCTTACAAGTCAAAACATGAATATATGTAAACCTTTATGCACTTAAAGCTTTCGATCATATGGTAGTATCATACTTTTACGAATATGGCTATTTGGGTATGAATACTAATTCAAAATAAGTAAATTAAATATAAAAACCATGAACTTGAGGCACAATTATAAAAGAATAATCTTGTTCATAAACTCCACATACCTGAAGTTTCTTGTCTTGTAAAGAGAGCTTGAACCATAGGACTTGAAGGATGAGTTTGTGGAGAGGAACTCTAATCTAGATGTTCTTAAATATGGTAGAAGGAAAGCGTTGTTATTTGATTGGGGAATAGAGAGAAATAGTGGCTCTTGGAGGATTATGGGTAAGTGGGTTGGGTGTTATAAAAGTGTAAAAGACCAAAAAGCCCTTTAACTGAACTTTACAGAACCTGTTCGCCAGTATTTACAAGTCAAACATACTGCAAGTAAGGTGAGGGTATGACTAAGTCCATCAACTCGAAATCTTAGCAGAATCAGGGATGGTATACACTGACCATCATATGAGTGGTATCATACGACTAGTATCATCTCCATATGACTTGTAGCCCCCATTTCGTATTTTGGATAGAACCTTAGGGAGCCTATAATGATAAACTTACGACTTACGTTCATACTACTCATTTGGTGATCTTAAAACTTTAAGGTTCAAGTTGCACCTACAACAAAAGGTCCACCATACCACTCTCTCTTGGTTACGACTACAACATATTTCTTTTATGTTGTATGTATGACCCAAGGGAGTGAGTCGTATGATGAACAAAGACTTTTAGACAAAGGGTATTAAAGTAATATACTTTCTTAATTATTTATTATTACAACAACAATAACCTACCAAGTGTATTCCCACAAAGTGGGGTCTGCAAAGAGTAAAGTGAATGCAGTCCATACCATTACCTTAGACGAAGTTGAGAGGCTATTTTTGAAAATTATTCATTATTCAAATCTGAATACAATATAGTGGCACTCAAATATCATATATGTATTCACATCCCAACATATTGTTTATTATAAATAGGTATATAAACATATTCTATTTTTGTTTAAACTCTCCAAAAGTTAAGTGATATAAATCCCCCTCCCCCCCTTATCCTACTTATGATTTAATAATTTTATTCTTAACGACATTTGAATATTATTTTGTTGGGTAGTACAGGGTATTATTCCTATCTGTATAGATTAGAGTAGGTATGCATAATCCTCTTGATTGTGTCATGACAACTGGAAAGGGCCCTGCCAACAGCTCTACCAAGACAAAAACAACTCCCAACAATTCTTACAAAGCAATATACAGGTAGTATACAAGTGCTATTTAGGCTACTGAGGCAACCATGATATCCAAGAAAATGTTAATATCTGCGAGCAATCAAGGCACCATGATCTTTACAAAAAAGTCTAAAATTGGTATATACAATATAACCTATTACAATAGGTTGCTAAAACTATTAACTAAAATAAGTCCATACTGGCCGACAAACTGTAATTAATCTTTACATAAGGTAAAAATAGTCACTAACTTATCTACAAAACCCAACAAACAATTTGAAAGTCTTTATAAATACAATACTTGGTGGGATACGAACCCGACTTATCAAAAATGCATTAAACAAAAAAAAGGAGAACCTCTGAGACTCTATTAACCTTTAAAAAGAAAGGAGTTAACTAATCTGCTAAAACTTCTGTTAGGCTACTCGACCAGTCTGTCTAGTTATTGCTCAGGACATGTAAGCACGATTACAGTGTCTCTAGGTTATGGAGTATCAATATGAAATAATATATGAGCATATAAGGCAAAAAGAAAGTTAAAACTAAAATTGAAAGCATAAGTTGAATGTGAAGTACGAGAACATAACAACAAGGGCATGAGTAAAACCGAAGTACAACACCTTACCGTTCTACACTAAGACAACATATAAACATGTAGCAACTAATAATTTGACCTAAACCCTACAAACCCAGTAGGTACAAAGCAACATACAATTACCATAAGCCCTAGCAAGCCCAAACAATCGCTAAATACATATACTAGCCCTATTATTTTGACTCCAATCATCATATAAATAGAATTATCTAAATTTATAGGCCCCATGAATGAATACAACTCTTATGCTTTGTGGTAAATATAATAATTCCATAGTAGGTACAACCTGCCCACCCTATAGGGTCGATTTATCCAACCTATAGACTTGATATAGCTATATGGCATGTAGGTTTAGTTTATCAGTCAGGCTATAGACTCTAAAAACCTATTGTGTTAGTGCCAACTGGGGCCAAAACAAGCTTGTAGATGGCATTAATAAAATAAAAACATTACAAGAATAACAAGTAATCATAGATGACCTTAATACAATCATGACATGTTTTTCTAGTATAGTAACAAATAGAGTACAACTGATAGACATTAAATCATACTGTGCTTGCCAACTCAATAGTATAAGGATACAAGTTGAATAAGGATTATATACATATTATAACAAGCTAGGGCTATCAGTGTCACTCCAGAAAGTGGAAAGGAAGCCTTAACATGCCTTTTAACTTAAGTATTAAGGCTTTCACTATATATTTGAACCAACCAATCAAAATGCAACAAATGTAAGAATCCACAAGGAAGCAACAAAGAAGAATCAACAAGGATGCAAGAAAGAGTCATACCAATCGATAAAGGCATTAAGTTCATCATTACTACCGGCCCACATTAATTTAATAAATGCCATCAAAATCTTTACCAAACCAAAATTAATAACAACAACAAAAAGCTATCAATATCTCACAAGATTGGGAAGCTCTTGAGTCAATATTACAAGACATACTTTACAATGTTCAATCCAACAACCATCATACCAAACTACAAAATAGCATACCCACTCCTCAGTCTCTAACACTTGAACATTATCAACAAATAGAAATAACAATCCAATATATTAGACAACAAGGTTGCCTAGAGTCACGATATCTGAAGCACTGCTTTGGGGCTCAAAAATCATTAAGAATAATACTAGAACATGGAATTATAGAGGGTATTAGGAGGAAGATTACTTTGAAAAATTAAAATTCCAATCTAAACACATTGTTTTAAGGACCCACCTCTACTACTATATTGAAGCTTCACCAAAATACAACTATATCATGTTATCAATGTTACCAATGATATCCATACTTAGAACTAGCCAAAATTCAATAAAAACAAGTTGAAATGTCACCTTAGAACTTCCAACCTGTAGATATCTGATGATAGGCGAATTTACGCGCCTATATCAATATATTTTGCCCATATTTTAGCCTAGTTTTGAGAACTAATTATCTATTTCATACACTTTTAGTCCTTTTTCCTGTAAATGAGCTAACAAATGTGATTAGGAAAGTTTCAGGTATAAATGATGCAAAATACAGCAATTTATGGCTTACTTGACGCAAAAGAAAGCTCACAAACGAGATGGAAAGGAGCTGGACGCATAAAGGACTAAATCTGCTGCATGGAAAATCTGTCCCGGGCTAAAACAGCATTTCTGAAGACTTTGGGGACTTACAGACACAAAGCTGGATTTTTGCCATAATACATTAACCTAGTGCAATTAGGTTATGTGTTTCATTATTCTATTTGGATTATAATTTTGTAACCTTACCCTAGTACATTTGGGTCAAGGATTTCATTAGTATATTAGGATTTGGTTATTTATTTTAGTAGTTTAGTAGGAGTAGGATAGGAGTATTATAAATACCCTATCATGTTAGGGATTTTTAATCACTTCTTCAATAATCAACTCAACAATTTAATTTTCTTCCATCCCTCTCATCTTCCACTACAAACACTTCTAATCTATTCTTAAATTCCACAACAAGAGAATCGTTACTTGCTACGGAATCACCAAAACCACACGCCTAACACCTCTTTTACACGCCATCCACCATGCAAAACGTGATATCCTTCGCATTCATGGGTAACTAAACCTCTTAGTTGGGGTTATGGAAGCCGAATGAGTTACTATCTATTGCTATGAGCTTGTGAGTTCAAGACACGTATATTGCTTATATCATTATTCTCTTCATCTTAAATCTACATCCTTTGCGGTTCAAACACAAGAACACGCCATTCTAACATCTAACCTGTTCGAGAGAAAGGTTATTTGTCTAGAAAAGAAGACGCATAGACCAACGCCAGGCTAACATTTAACTTGTTCGAGAGAAAGGTTATTTGTCTGGAAAAGAGATAATGTCAAGGTAGTAGGACACCCTTTCCTATTAAAAAGCTAGTGCCGTACCTGGACTAACCTCTTGGAGAATTCGTACCGTTAGACACGCTTTAAGCTCGAGAGAGTTAAAGTGAAATAGTCCTTGTTTAGGTCGAGAGACGCTTGGATTTACCATCGACTACAATTCTCTATAAGCAATTGCATGTCAAGACTCTACACACTCATAGCCAATAGAGACGTATACTTCTGAAGGTGGACATAACCCCAACGCTTCAATTCTCATTGTTTACAACCAACGTGACAATATTTCTCTTTTACTTTGCTATTTTTCAGCTTTTATTTCATTACTTTGGTTACTTATTACAATCCCCCCATTCTTACGAGACTTGCATCAAAAGTCTAATAATTTCACTTACTTGTTGACCAAGCTATTCTCTGTGGGATCGATACCCAACCCAGTTGGGTTCTATATTTGCTAACGACCGCTTTACACTCCCACGAGAGCTGTAGATTGAGCGTTATCAAAAATTGGCGCCGTTGCCGGGGAATACGTGTGTCAATCAAGTTCGTGAAAATTACTAGACCCTTTGGTCAAAGATTCTCGTACTTTTACGTTTAGTTTTTGTTTTTGTTTATTGCAGGTTTTTCTTTTAGTGCATGCCCCATACTAGAAGTTCTGGTCAACCGTTATTACCAATCAATCCGGAACCGCAACGAATTAGAAGAATGGAAGCACAAGCGGAAATCGACAGGATGGCTGCTCAACACGAGCAAGCAAGATTAGCTGCTCTTGCCGCTGCTCAAGTCCAACAACAAAACATTGATAATCCTGGACGAGCAACAAATCCTGACGATGAAGATTTAGGAGATGACGAGTTGATCAACCCAAGGCATGGCGCTGAAATGGCAACACCTGCCAACAGACGAGGTCGACAAGCTCGGTACAGATATGATCGCCAACCTTTGCAACCAGCTTTCGACGATGATGATGATGATCTTGATGGTGCCGGAGCCACTGGAGCTATAATTCCACCACCATTAGCGCCCGGAGCCAAGTTCAACATCACTAGCACCATGATTCAGTTATTGCAACTCAAGGGATTATTTGGTGGACTAGCAGGCGATGATCCGAATATGCATCTCATCAACTTTATTTCTACATGCAAGTCTTTTGACAATCCTGGAGTTGGTCAGAATGCTATTCGATTACGTCTATTTCCATTGTCTCTGTCTGGGGAGGCAACATTATGGTTGAATGGGCTGACTCCTGATTCTATTACAAATTGGAGGCAATTGAGAGACGCTTTCCTAGAAAGATTCTTTCCGCCATCCAAGAGGGCTCAATTGAGAGATGAAATCAGCAACTTTCGTCAGCTTCCCTCTGAAGCTCTTCACGAAACATGGGAGAGGTTCAAGACAAAGCTAGCGAGATGCCCAAACCATCACATGACTAATGTTCACCTCATGGAGATCTTATATAGAGCCTTGAATTCAGTAACTAAACCAGTGGTGGACAACGCAGCTGGAGGTTCTTTTATGGACCTCACCTTTGGTCAAGCAAGTAACATGCTAGATCGTATGACGAAACAAAGTAGAGCTTGGCATACCAGGGATTCTGAGGTAGCAAGCCCCACTTTATCTATTGGCATGTCTGCAGATCAAAGAAGGAGAGAAGAAGAACGTGATCAAGATATGGCGCACATGAAAACCCAAATGGATCTTCTTACAAAGCATCTATTAGGGAAGACTGAAAAAGTGAAATCTATTGCGTCAAAAGGAAGAGACGAATCTGATTCAGAAGAGGAGGCCAACTACTTGAACAATCAGGGGGGTTTCCGTGGGAATGCCCAAGGAAACCAAGGTCGGAACTATTATGATAAATCTGGAGGTAAAGACCAAGGTAGTTGGAAGAAAAATAATGAAAATAGTGGTTTGTACGTTCCCCCTGGTAGACGTGATACCACCACATCTAATTCTATGGAAGACATGATGGCTAAGTTATTGAAAGGAGTGGAAGCAACGAGCGCGGGAGTTAAGGAGGTGATTGACGATTTGGCCTCCATGAAGCAATTAGTTGATTCTCATTCCACTTCTATCAAGCAACTAGAGCAGCAATTCAGTCAACTTTCAGCAGCACTCAACCAAAGAAAAGCCGGTACCTTGCCTAGCGACACTGTGCAAAACCCAAGGAATGATGGGTCATGCATGGCCATCACTACGAGGAGTGGTAAGGTGCTGGAAACTTCAGCAGAAGGCAAGCAAGTAGTTGACAGAACAGCAGACATGGACGCCACACCTAGTGACGCCACTAGGGAAGACGCTGCAATATCCACTTCCAACGACAAGGACGTGTTGCCTAGTGACGTGCAGCCTGAAAAAAATAATAAACGGAAGCAAGAGGAGAAGAAATCCATGGAAAGAACACTTCCATACCCACCACCACCTTTTCCACAAAGGTTGAAGAAGGTGGCCGATGACACTAAGTTCAGCAAATTTATGACCATGTTGAAGCAGCTAACTATTAATGTCCCATTGGTAGAGGCACTTGAACAAATGCCTGGGTATGCGAAGTTTATGAAAGATCTTTTGACTAAAAAGAGGGCAGCAAGCTATGAGCTGAAAGAAGATGTGCATCATTGTAGTGCAATAGCTACCCGATCCATAGTTCAGAAGAAGGCCGACCCCGGAGCTTTCACTATTCCTTGCACCGTCGGATCTTTGGACTTTTCTAAAGCATTATGTGACTTAGGAGCCAGCATCAACTTGATGCCATTATCAATCTACAAGAAGTTGGGGTTAGGAGATCCTACACCAACTAATATGAAGCTTGTTATGGCGGATAGGTCGGTAAAACGACCGGTTGGTATTCTATGCGATGTCTTGGTGAAGGTATCTTCATTCATATTTCCAGCAGACTTTGTCATCTTGGATTGCGAAGCAGATTCAGAGGTTCCCATAATCTTGGGACGCCCTTTCCTTGCTACGGGAAGTGTGCTCATAGATTTGAGAGCTAATGAGCTTTCATTCCGAATAAATGATGAAGTGGTGCGCTTTGATGTTTGCAAATCAATGAAGCAACCCAAAGATCTAAGTGTATTTTCTGTGGCTGATGTTGTCGTTGATGACGAGGATGAGTTACTTGCTGAAGAGCAAATTCTTGATGATCCTTTGGAGGTTTTGCTCATGGAAGAAGATGATGATGATGCTGAAATTTCTGAAGATGATATTTGTGCTCTATCGGGATTAGGAGCATATCGCTGTCCTCCTAAGAAGCTGGATCTTGATCTCAAGAATCGACCCACACCACCAGCTAAGCCATCTATTGAAGAACCACCCACATTAGAATTAAAGGAGCTGCCAAGCCATTTGAAGTATGCATTCTTAGGAAGCGGAAACACTCTTCCAGTCATAGTGGCAGCCGATTTAGGTGAGCAACAAGTTGCAGCTCTTATTGCAATTTTACGCAAGTATATTAGAGCTATTGGATGGACCATTGCGGATATCCTTGGTATTCCACCTGGGATTTGCACTCATACAATTCAGCTCCAAGAAAAGTGCACACCCACCATCGAACACCAAAGACGTCTAAACCCACCAATGCAAGAGGTGGTGAAGAAGGAGATTATCAAGTGGTTAGACGCAGGAGTTGTGTATCCTATTTCTGATAGTACATGGGTAAGCCCAGTACAATGCGTTCCCAAGAAAGGAGGTATGACGGTGGTTGCGAATGCAAAGAATGAGCTTATTCCACTCAGGCCCGTCACTGGATGGAGAGTATGCATGGACTACCGCAAGCTGAATTCTTGGACTCTCAAGGATCACTTCCCCATGCCATTTATGGACCAAATGCTAGATCGATTAGCGGGTAAAGGATGGTTTTGCTTTCTTGATAGTTATTCAGGTTATAATCAGATTTTTATTGCACCAGAAGACCAAGAGAAGACAACGTTTACATGCCCATATGGTACGTTTGCCTTCAAACGTATGCCATTCGGGTTATGTAATGCACCAGCCACCTTTCAGCGATGTATGATGTCTATTTTCTCTGATATGGTAGAAGACACTTTGGAGGTATTTATGGACGACTTTTCAGTTGTTGGGGAGTCTTTCGAAGCATGTTTGGTGAATTTAAGCATGGCATTACAAAGATGTGTAGAGTTCAACCTTGTGCTGAATTGGGAGAAGTGCCACTTCATGGTAAAAGAAGGAATTGTTCTTGGGCACAAGATCTCCGAAAGAGGAATAGAGGTTGATCGCGCCAAAATAGAGGTAATTGAGAAGCTACCACCTCCAATTTCGGTGAAGGGAGTTCGTAGTTTTCTTGGCCATGCTGGGTTTTATCGTAGATTCATCAAAGACTTCTCCAAAATTTCTAGTCCATTGTGCAAGCTATTGGAGAAAGATGCGAAGTTTGACTTTAATGATGATTGCTTAAAGGCATTTGAATGCCTTAAAGAAAAACTCATTGAAGCCCCTATCATGGTAACACCAGATTGGACGCTCCCGTTCGAAGTCATGTGTGATGCTAGTGGGGTAGCCGTTGGTGCTGTTCTTGGACAGAGAAAGGAGAAATTATTTCATCCTATCTACTATGCGAGTAAGGTCCTCAATGAAGCCCAAAGGAACTACACCGTCACTGAACAAGAGCTATTAGCGGTTGTGTATGCGTTTGAGAAGTTCCGCGCCTACCTATTAGGTACTAAAGTGATCGTTCATACAGACCATGCAGCTCTTAGGTATCTAATGACAAAGAAGGATGCAAAACCAAGGCTGATTCGATGGGTGTTGCTGCTGCAAGAGTTTGATTTCGAAGTTAAAGATAGAAGAGGTTGCGAGAACCAAGTGGCTGATCACCTATCTAGACTTGAGAATGAGTATGTGGCGCAATCAGAAAATCAGATTGGCGATGCATTCCCTGACGAGGAGATACTAGCGACAACAATGGAGAACTTACCATGGTATGCCGACTTTGCAAATTTCGTGGTGAGTAATGTGTTACCTTCCAATTTATCTTACCACCAGAGGAGGAAGTTTATGCATGACGTTCAGCACTATTATTGGGATGAGCCTTATTTGTTTCGAAGATGCGCGGATGGTATCATTCGACGATGTATATCCCATGAAGAAGTGCCCACTATATTAGAAGCATGCCACACTTCGCAAGTTGGAGGCCATCATGCAGGGAATCGAACAGCAAGAAAAGTCTTGCAAAGTGGTTATTATTGGCCTACAATATTCAGAGATGCACACGACTATGTGAGAAGGTGTGACCAATGCCAACGTCAAGGTGCTATTTCAAAACACCATGAAATGCCCATGTCCAAAATTCTGGAGGTAGAACTCTTTGATGTATGGGGTATTGATTTCATGGGACCATTCGTGAATTCGTTTGGAATGAAGTACATCTTGGTTGCTGTGGATTATGTGTCGAAATGGGTTGAAGCTGTAGCATTGGCCGATAATGAAGGAAAGCGTGTTGTAGCGTTTTTAAAGAAGAATATCTTCTCTCGCTTTGGGGTACCTCGTACTATCATAAGTGATGGAGGATCTCACTTCTGCAACAAGCTATTCAAATCTGTATTGGCCAAGTATGGAGTCAAGCAACACAAGGTAGCTACGCCTTATCATCCCCAAACTAGTGGACAAGTAGAGGTTTCCAATCGTGAGATCAAGCAAATCCTGGCCAAGACGGTCAATGCGAATCGGAAGGATTGGTCTCGGAAGCTAGATGATGCACTATGGGCGTATAGGACTGCATTCAAGACACCCATTGGCATGTCACCTTATCAGCTAGTTTATGGGAAGGCTTGTCATCTACCCATCGAGCTTGAATACAAAGCATTATGGGCATTGAAGCACTTGAATCTGAATTGGGATGATGTGAAGAACCTGAGGTTGGAGCAGCTGAACGAGCTAGATGAATTCCGTCTCCATGCATATGAAAGATCAGATTTATACAAGGAGCGGATGAAGAAGTATCACGATCAGCGGATTGTTCGACGACACTTCCAAAAAGGTGACATGGTACTACTCTTTAACTCCAGATTCAAGCTCTTCCCAGGTAAGTTAAAATCAAAGTGGTCTGGTCCATTTAAAGTCACCCACGTCTACTCGTCTGGAGTAGTCGAACTGGAAAATAATGAGGGTGTTATCTTCAAGGTGAATGGCCAACGTGTTAAGCCATATATCGGTCCTCTTGACTCGATGAATGACATGGCCATCACTTATCTCGACGAAGTCTAAGTACTCGAGGTAACTACGTCGAGCCACGACAATAAATAAGGCGCTAGATGGGAGGCAACCCATCGTACTAATCGTTTTCATTTGTTTGAGCAAATATAGGTGTAAGAAGTATGCAACGAGGAGATTGATTTCAATTGACGATTTGGTCGCATTGTATGGTAAAGTCGGTAAGTTAGGAATGGTGATGCATAAGGCTATGAATTGAGCCTTTCTCACGTCATAATAGGCTTCGAGGAAGGCTAGGCCTTGGTAAAAATAGGCCACGAACGATGCACAACCTATTCTATAGCCTAAGGACTCGGAATCTAGTGTGCTATACCCTATGCGCCGCCTATTCCTAGGTGTGCTTTTGACTATGCGCCGCCTATGCTATGGCATTTGAGATACTGAGACCAAATGCCATACCATATGCGCCGCATATGCCTAGATATGCCATACTATGTGCGGCGCATATGTCCCATTATGCCATGGACAATGCGCCGCATATACATGTGATATGCCGAGGGATATGCGCCGCATATAGGGTGATTTTGTCCCCAAATCCGATTGTAAATGGGTCATAACCCGACCCATACTCCTCCTATATAAAGGGGACTTGGTTTTTTATCACAAACACATTAGAAGTAACCCTAAAGGCGCCGCATATCATCCCAAATCCTCTCAAATTTTTCTTCCTTTGTTCTTCCAATCCACAACAACTTCTCCACAATCTTCAAGCAAGTAAGTGCTCTCTTATTCTTCATCTATTTATCGTAAGTACTACTTTACTATGCTTATTATTAAATGCTAACTCATGAGAGATTAGTGGTGATGTTCATGTGTGTGGATAATTGTTGCAAAATCGTGTGATTGATTATATACGTATGGAATTCATGACTTGTTTCCGACTTGAATTTTGTTTCAATGGCATTGTTATGATACTTGCTGAACATATGTGGCTATGAATATTGCTTGAGAGTGTTGTTTGGATGCTTGCATGATTAACCATCCCGGCCATCGGGATAAGGTTATAGTCACTATCGACGTAGGAGGTAGTGTTTGTTGTTTGAATAGCAATTCCATGTGGTAACCCCTATGTTGTAACGTTGCTATATTCCCCATGCACGTTGTCCAAATGGCTGCTCATGAGTGATGTAATACTGATTTTCTTGTCGGAATACAATCCTAAGACGTATGTCGACGAAGTCTGAGTACTCGACCACGATTCACTTCACCGATTTGTGCCAACAAGATTAAGTGTGGGGTGGTACCCCTAATGCTTGCATATAGATTGTCTAAAGTGCGATTGTGCTGCATCTAACATTATTTCTAGTCTCAGGTTCAATGGCACCGAAAGCAAGGCAAGGCAAGGAGAAGGCTACCACGACCCGCAAGGACAAAAAGAGAAGCCGAAAAGACCAAGGCGAATCATCTTCCGCACACCTACCACGCAGAATGTTCGGAATCAAATGGGTTCTTGAGGAAGAAGCCAAGGCATGGTACAGCAGCAACAAAGAAAAGAAATATGTGCACGTCGACTTAATCAACAAGGAGACCTTAGCAAAGAAGGAGCCGCAACTGTTGGCTAAGATAATGGCTTTGAAGCTGGATTTCATCTTCCGTGACATGGGAGAGTGCAATCTTGACTTGACAAGAGAGTTTTATGCCAACTGGTCGCCAAACACAACAGGCAACGAAGTCAAAATTCGGGGCCAAGTGTTACAGCTTACAGCGGATTGGATCAACTCGTTTCTAGGCCTACCTTCGGTCGACACTGCACCATACAAAGAGCTGTACAGCAGGCCTCCTTACAGAGCTATAAGACACACGCTTTGTGGAAGCAGATCGATGGCAAGATGGGGCAGACATAAGGAAACAGGCCGTCACAACACATTCCCCTATGCTCCACTAAATAGGGAAGCAAGAATCTGGATGCGCATTGTCAACTCATGCCTCATTCCTGGGACGCAATACACAAAGATATCGAGAGATAGAGTGTGTCTGGTTTATGCATTGATGACAAATGTCCCTATCAACTTTGGGGCAATCATTCGATCCACCATGAGGAAAGCCAGACTCAACAGCAGGTCCCATTTCACATTCGGCAATTTGTTGACAACAATGTTGCGGAAGGAGGATATAGAAGAGGAACCAGCTGACCACAAACTCCCACATACCCCAAAGAAGGTTGACCTCACCAAGGTCAAAGATGCTGAAACAACGCATGGAGTCAACCTTACCACTGCGGAGAGACATGCTCGTGACGAGAGTTTCTTCCGTCATCTCTATGGCATGACGAGATTCACTATGATGAGTGGTGGACGTATTCCAACTGCTGAAGAGCTCCAACAGCTGGACCACGACTACCCAATGAACAGACATGCCCGGGAGATGTGTGGAGTGGGAGTCTATTTCGAGGAACCTCTTGATGATGACGTGCCAACTGATGATGATAGACGCTTGCCTGATTCTGATGCTGAGGAGAACTCTGACGATGACTCTTACGATGATTCGGACGAAGGGGGTATGACCCCCGACATTGAGGAAGAGTCCGACTAATCAGGTTCTTCGACTTTATTTTCCACTGAGGGCAGTGTCTAGTCTAAGTGTGGGGTGTCGGCAGAATCTGCATGCTATGTTTGTATGTTTGCTCTTGTTTATTTTGTTTTGAGTTTTATTTTTTTTGTGATTTTTTTCGTGTGACGTTTTTTTTATTTTTTAGGAGTAAAATTTTTTCTACCTACGCATGAAATTATTTGGATAGGCAGCATGAGATTAGAACAAGAGTATGTGCTACAATTGTGACTATTGAGACATTTAGGCTCTAGTTGTGACTCATTATGTGATAGTGTGTGATTCAATTCCTTCACTTGTTGGGTCGAGAGTCTATATTACTACCAATCAAGTCGACCATGTGCCTTGTGTGTGTGAGATAATAGTATATTCTATGTTTGTGGCTGATGCTAGAACTTGCCTGGTATGTATGCAAAGCGAAAATAAGGAATGTAAGTTTAGGATATGATTTAGGCATTTCTTTGGCAACCTATATTTGTTTACCATCAGTTTTACCTACCCATGTAAATCATCCTAGTTAAACCCTTTTGAGCCTTTAGCCTATTTCTTTGACAACCTTGTATGTAAGCCTAATCTATTTCTTTCAAGACCATAATTTGATCCAAATTCCTAAGTGCTTTAAAGTGAATAAGTCATGTGACAACATAAGAGGAAATTGGGTGAGTATGATGCTTTAAATTGTAAAGGTTCTTGAAGGTGTTATGAAAAAGAAAAAAAATGCTATCATAGGAGGTACGTTGTGAAAAGAAAAAGGACAAGAAAGCTGAAAAGTGAGTTGTGCTTAAAATTGAAAAACAAAAGATGATAACAAGGGTGGAAAAATAAAATAAAGAAAGGTTGAAAGAAAAAAGTGTCATAGATACAAAGTGATGTATTAAAGTGCTTAGGAACTTAGTCACTATTTCTGGCCAAAATAGTCCTACCCGTCCCTTAGCCTACATTACAACCATCTAAAGACCTACTTGATCCTAATCTTAACATTCCGACATTTAGTAGAGTATTACATTAAAGGCAAGCATATGGTCATTAGTTGCTACATATGAATTCTTTGTGAGAGTGAGTGCAAGGATACTTTGCTACCCATGTTTGAAAAATATGCTATATTTGTGAGTGATTATGGGTGCTATATTGTGAGACACACATGGTTGATGAGTTTTGGACAGTTGTATATGATTCTATGTATCCTAACGTTTGCATGCGAGTTGATCACCATCACGAGTCTATGCTTGAGGTTAAATTGTTTCTACTTATAATCAGAAAGCTACTCTTCGTTGATAATTGTTGTGCTTGTCTTGAAGAATGTTTTGTGTTGTTTCTGTAAAAACCTTAAGTCAATGCTTAGAAGGACATGATATGTTGTTCGAGGACGAACAAAGCTCTAAGTGTGGGGTGTTGATGATAGGCGAATTTACGCGCCTATATCAATATATTTTGCCCATATTTTAGCCTAGTTTTGAGAACTAATTATCTATTTCATACACTTTTAGTCCTTTTTCCTGTAAATGAGCTAACAAATGTGATTAGGAAAGTTTCAGGTATAAATGATGCAAAATACAGCAATTTATGGCTTACTTGACGCAAAAGAAAGCTCACAAACGAGATGGAAAGGAGCTGGACGCATAAAGGACTAAATCTGCTACATGGAAAATCTGTCCCGGGCTAAAACAGCATTTCTGAAGACTTTGGGGACTTACAGACACATAGCTGGATTTTTGCCATAATACATTAACCTAGTGCAATTAGGTTATGTGTTTCATTATTCTATTTGGATTATAATTTTGTAACCTTACCCTAGTACATTTGGGTCAAGGATTTCATTAGTATATTAGGATTTGGTTATTTATTTTAGTAGTTTAGTAGGAGTAGGATAGGAGTATTATAAATACCCTATCATGTTAGGGATTTTTAATCACTTCTTCAATAATCAACTCAACAATTTAATTTTCTTCCATCCCTCTCATCTTCCACTACAAACACTTCTAATCTATTCTTAAATTCCACAACAAGAGAATCGTTACTTGCTACGGAATCACCAAAACCACACGCCTAACACCTCTTTTACACGCCATCCACCATGCAAAACGTGATATCCTTCGCATTCATGGGTAACTAAACCTCTTAGTTGGGGTTATGGAAGCCGAATGAGTTACTATCTATTGCTATGAGCTTGTGAGTTCAAGACACGTATATTGCTTATATCATTATTCTCTTCATCTTAAATCTACATCCTTTGCGGTTCAAACACAAGAACACGCCATTCTAACATCTAACCTGTTCGAGAGAAAGGTTATTTGTCTAGAAAAGAAGACGCATAGACCAACGCCAGGCTAACATTTAACTTGTTCGAGAGAAAGGTTATTTGTCTGGAAAAGAGATAATGTCAAGGTAGTAGGACACCCTTTCCTATTAAAAAGCTAGTGCCGTACCTGGACTAACCTCTTGGAGAATTCGTACCGTTAGACACGCTTTAAGCTCGAGAGAGTTAAAGTGAAATAGTCCTTGTTTAGGTCGAGAGACGCTTGGATTTACCATCGACTACAATTCTCTATAAGCAATTGCATGTCAAGACTCTACACACTCATAGCCAATAGAGACGTATACTTCTGAAGGTGGACATAACCCCAACGCTTCAATTCTCATTGTTTACAACCAACGTGACAATATTTCTCTTTTACTTTGCTATTTTTCAGCTTTTATTTCATTACTTTGGTTACTTATTACAATCCCCCCATTCTTACGAGACTTGCATCAAAAGTCTAATAATTTCACTTACTTGTTGACCAAGCTATTCTCTGTGGGATCGATACCCAACCCAGTTGGGTTCTATATTTGCTAACGACCGCTTTACACTCCCACGAGAGCTGTAGATTGAGCGTTATCAATATCACAACTACATACTCCTAAGAGGTAAAGCCTTGGGAGTACACCGTGGATGCCATATGGTGCGTATGGTCACAAGTGACCACAAGCTAACCCATAAACTAGTACCTACTGTGAGTACTGAACAAAACTGATACCAAAAGATTAACATATGCAAAACACTAAAAATGCCATAAGGTTTAAATAATAAAACATCTTTGATATTATAAGCCTGAAAATAATTATCGTGAAACAATCTTCTAAAAAATGATAAAAATAATGACAGATTGAATGACTGTCTGAAAGTGTCCGAAAGCCTCTAAAACTGACTAAATAAGAGTTGATGGGACAAGCCCCAAATAACTTTAATTGTCTAACTAAAAAAAATAATGAAATAAATATAATCAGTCCTTGAAGTACGAGGACTCACCACTATTGTAGTTGCTGATACGCTGGAATATCTAAGTGCGATCGGGGATCTAAGCATCCGAACCTATGATATAAGACATCATAGTGCAAGAAACGAGTATGCAGTCAGTACTTAGAATGTACTGGTATGCTAGATGAGATTAGGATGATATGCATAGGCTCATGTATATGAATAATAACTACCTAAATGAATAGCATGAGATAACTGATGCATGGTATATATGAAAACTATAAAATCCGAGATTGCATAACCAAGCATATAACATGATACTTAAATAGTCTATAAACTGGAATCACTAAAATTTGGTAACTATATAACTGATAACTATATGTCATGGTCATTACAAACCTGAACTAAATTATGTTGAAGACAAAACTGAAACTATGGGAGCTAGCTATAACCGACATGCTCTAATATATTATCAAGGTTCAACCTGTAACCCCAATTGGAAAGGTATTATTACTGTGCCACGTGTACTAGTATTGGCTGTGTGGATCTATTATCTGTTGTCCAGAAGGATGAGGGTGTCATTCTTAACTAATGGAGGACCCCTTAAAGTCGACGGTGGCGCCGCAGGTTTGGAACCTAGGGACTGCTACTAACACCTCATGCCTAACTTATGGGGGAGACGTCATCCCTAAGTTCATACAGTTCTAAGTATTACTCCCATCTAAAGACGCTGATGCTTGAAATGATCTAATCATGACTGAACAACAACTGACCATACAAACTGAATGAAGAATAATGCTTATAGTTTATATAAGATCGTTCAAAAAATACTGATACTATGTAAAAAAGTAACCTTTTGGGTATTCATAACCCCTAGGACTCGATAACAATAACAACAAGGACACATGAAAGCTTTGAAAACACGGAAGGAAATCATTATTTACAATTATTCACTTAAGCATGTCATCAACCATATGAGGGTTATGAGTTAAAGCATGAGAATTGTTAAACATAAAAAGATAAAATAATTTCACTACTAAAATTCATAGGTTAAGGATATTACATGCAACTTTAATCCTCCAAACATGTCAAGGGATAATTCCAATGAAAACACATGTAAGCATGGTAAAAAATTGAAATTCATAGTAGTTCATCGATATAATTCATGCTAACATATAAAGATGATGATCGTAAACTTGAAAATGGATTCTTGGACTCCATGGGAGAAAAATACCCATGGATTAACATCTAACATACCTTAATTAAAGAAGTCATGAAGGTTCTTTGTGGTTTTCTTGAAACTTAAGCTTGAATCTCTAAGGGGTTAGGGCTTGTTATTGAGAGAGAATGTTTTCAATTTGGGAAATTTAGAGAATGAGATAGTAAATTATGCTTTTGGGACCCTAAATCTCATGTTTTGGATTAGTTGGGTGAATGAAAAAAGACCTAAATGCCCTTGAAAAAACATGACTAAAAATTAGATATACATGGGGAGCGATGAAGCACGCACCGCAGGTTCTAGTCCACGAAAATGGATCGAGTGCCATAGGAACTATCGCGGGCTTTCCCTAGGGGTGAAATAGGGGGTGCATTGCGGGGCTAATTGCGGGATACTTCTATTTTGGAACTCCAAAAACTCCCCTATGTTGGTCTGAAAATTGTAAAACTCATCCTGGATGTACTATTGATCACTACGATCTTAAAAAAACTTAAAAATCTACATTCGAAGGCCAGGAAGGTCAATATAAAATTGTCAAAGTTTAAGGCGCTTTGAAAATGACTAAGTCTTAACACTTAGTAAAAATTTTTCTAAGTCTAGGACCACATTAGCATGCAATAGTAAGATGAAATGAGCTAGAGTCATATGAGGTATTACAATATCTCCACCTTGGGAACGTTTGTCCTTAAATAAGATGAATTAAGTGGAGAATTACTGAGATACTGAGATTAAAGGCTGAATATGCATAACTGAAAGCATGATTACATGACTGAGTGTGAAACATGGTGATTGACTGAACTGATTCATGAATGCACGCAATGACATGAAGATAATCATATGGATGGAACTGAGCTTGAAAAAAGATAGTCTAAGGAAAACTATTACCTTAAGATAGGTCTGAGTTTGTGGAGAAAAGATGAGGGTACTTGGTTCGTATTTATGCTTCTGCTTCCTTAGTGGCTCCCTCAACGGACTAATTCTGCCAAAGAACTTTGACCAAGGGAACTTCTTTGTTCCTTAGTCTATGAATCTGGCGATCCAGGATCTCGGCTGGAATTTTTCATAAGAAAAACTATCCTGAACATCTACGTTTTCTAAAGTAACAGCTACAACCGGGTCCCCAATACACTTCTTTAATAAGGAGACATGGAACACTGGGTGTACTGATGCCTAATCGGTACGCAACTTGAGATCATATGCCAACTACCCACAACGAATCAAGATTCTATAAAGGGCCAAATATCGGGGACTGAGTTTCCCCTTCTTACAAAATCTCTTCACTCTCTTCATGGGAGAGATTTTAAAGTACACCATATCCCCAAATACAAACTCAAGATCTCTCCTCTTCATATATACATAAGATTTCTATCGACTTTGGGCTATAATAAGCCTATCTATGATTAGCTGAACTTTCTCCAATGCATTAAATACTAATTTTGGACCTATTAATATGGTATCACCTACCTCAAACCAACCAATGGGAGATCTATATATTCTCCTATAAAGAGCTTTGAAGGGAGTATTCAGGATACTGGAATGATAGATGTTGTTTAAGCATACTCAATCAATGGAAAGTGGTCATCCCAACATCCCTTAAAGTTGATAATACAAGCTCTCAACATGTCCTCTAGTGTTTGAATAGTCCTCTCTACCTGACCATCTGTCTGAGGGTAAAAATTTGTACTGAGGCAAACTTGGGTACCAAGACCCTTCTAAAAAGCTTTCCAAAAGTAAGAGGTAAATTGAGTACCTCTATCTGAAATGATGGACAATGGGACACCATGCAACCTAACAAACTCTTTAGTATAGAGTTTGGAATAGTCCTTGGCTTAACTTGCAAGAAATGGGCCAATTTGGTTATTTTGTCTTCAATAACCCAAATTAAATTATATTGGCGACGTGAATGAGGCAACCCGATCACAAAATCCATATTCACCTCTTCCCACTTCTAAGTGGGGATGCTGAATTCTCGTATAGTGTCACTAGACATTTGGTGCTCAACCTTAACCTGCTAAAAATTAGCACACTTAGCTACAAACTCTATAATATCTCTCTTTATACCACTATACCAATAGATTTCTCGTAAATCATGATACATCTTAGTGGCGCCTGGGTGAATAAAGTAATGTGCACCATGCGCTTCTACAAGTTCTCTATCTCAACACATCAACACATGATACACATAATCTACCTTGGCAAAACAACAGACCATCTCTCCCTTGGGAGAAAACCTCTACTTTCTGATCTCTGACCGACTTCTTCAACTTAACAAAGATGGCGTCCTTATCTTGTTTCTCCTTCACTTCTGCAACCAAAGAATATTCTAAACTATTCTAAACCTATACCCTACCTTCAACTGAGTCAACCAAACGAATACCTAACCTTTCCAATTGATGAACCTCCTAAACTAGCATCTTCTTATCATTCTCAACATGAGCCACACTACCAATAGACATTCTACTAAGGGCATATATCACTACATTGGCCTTGCCTAGATGATACAAAATACTCATATCATAGTCCTTCAACAATTGTAAACACTTTCTATGACTAAGATATAACTCTCTCTAAAAAAACACATACTATAAACTTTTATGATCCACGAATACAAAAATATACACCCAATACAGATAATGCCTCCAAATCATTAGGCAAAAACAACAGCTACTAACTCAAGGTCATTGGTAGGATAATTCTTTTCATCGAGCTTAAGCCATCTAGAGGCATAGGCTATGACCTTACCTTTCTACATCAACACTCAGCCTAGACCAACTCGAGAAGCATCACAGTAAATAACAAACCTATCCAAACTGTCTATCAAGGTCAAAAGTAGGGTTGAGGTTAGTTAAGTCTTCAACTCCTGAAAACTCTTCTCACAGGAATCCGACCACTGAAGCTTAACCTTCTTTTGAGTTAATCTAGATATGGAGGATGAAATAGATGAGAACCCCTCACTAAACCATCTGTAATATCCATCCAATCTTAAGAAACTCCTAATATCTGACAGAGAAATAGGTCTGGGCTGGTTTCTCACTATTTTAGTCATTTAAGGGTCAACTCTAATGCCATCACTGGAAACATTGTGGCCAAGGAAAGCTACAGATCTTATCCAAAATTTGCACATAATGAATTTGGCTAAAAACTGATGGGTTCTAAGAGTCTTCATTACTATTCTGAGGTGATCTGCATGACCATTTTCATTACAAGAATAGACAAGGATATTATTTATGAAGACTATGACGAACATGTCCAAGTACTGCTTGAACACTCGATTCATCAAGTCCATAAAAGCTAGTATGGTATTTGTTTGACCAAAGTGACCATACCGAGTTCTTAAAGCGCTCTTCGAAATGTCACACTCTCTGACTTTGAGCTGATGATAGATAAATCTAAGGTCTATCTTAGAGAAGTATCTAGCACCTTGAAGTTGATAAAATAAGTCATAAATACTGGGGAGTCGGTACTAATTATTTATTATGAATTTGTCAATTGATGGTAATCGATGCACATTCAGGGAGAACCATCTTTCCTCTACACGAAAAGAACTGGAGTGCCCCATAGAGAAATACTGGACCTGATGAATCCTTTATCTAAGAGATCTTTCAACTGCTCTTTCAATTCTCTAAGCTCAGCTAGAGCTATTCTATAGGAAAAATAGAGATGGTATGGGTATCTGGGTGAAGGTCTATTCTGAAGTCAATTTATTTTTTGGGAGGAACTCTGGGAAGATTTTCTAGGAAGACATCTAGAAATTCCCTCACTACTGAAACTAACTCGAAACTAAGAGTCTCCAAACTAGAGTCTTTGACTTGGACAAGATGGTAAACACACCCCTTGGATATTATTTTACTCACTTTAAGGTAATAAACAAGCTAACCCCTAAGTGCCAAAGTTCTACCCCTCCATTCAAGGAATGGCTAATTTAAAAACTAGAAATGAACAACTCTATTTCTATAATCAACTAAAGCAAAGCATGAGTGGAGACAATCTTGCCAAGAATGACATCAAAATCCATCATCTCTAACTCTATAAGATTGACTAAAGTGACTTTCTGGGATATTGTGACTGTACAGTTCTTATATACCTGCTTGGCTATAAAGAGAAACCTACAAGAGTGGATACTAAGAAGGTTTCTTCTAAAGTTTCAGGACTAAAACCAAAATTCACAGCTATATAGGGGGTTATAAAAACAAGAGAAGCTCCAGGATCTAACAAAGAATAAACATGTAAATGAAAGATCTGTAACATAGATGTAACAACATTAGGAGAACTTTCCTTATTATGATAGGAATGGAATGCATACAACCTATTCTAGACCTGAATGCTGGTGGCACTGTAAGTGGTGCCTTACTGAGTAGGGCGACCTACTGGTGCTACCGAAGAGTTAGTCTGACCCTAATGGAGATCATTCCTACCCGTACACATACCAGCTGGACATTCCTTCAATCTATGGCCTGGCTTGCCACATCCAAAACACACATCTTTACCCGCCCTATATACCTCTTGATGATTCCTACCACACTTCTAGCAGAGGGAATTAGTCCGACTACTATTAACACTACACTGAGTCTTAGAGCCTGGCGTTCTATCTCGGTTATCATTTTTGAACTTTGGCACTGGAGTATTAGCTGAAGATAGAGATATGGATGAAGATTTTTGAAAGCATTGACGATGGTTGCCACCCTTTGACCTCCGCTGAGTAAAATTAATGCTACCTGTCCTAGCCCTTTTATTCTCCCTTTCATTCTCCTTAACCTTCTCCTCCTCAATCAGCTGAGCATGCACCATAAGCCTAGACAAGTCTATTTCCTTAATCAATATCACGGCCCTACACTCTTTGACCACACTATCAGATATACTTGACACAAAGTTGCTCACCCTAGACCTGTTATCAGTCGCCACATGAGGAGCACATCTCGCTAGCTGAGTAAACCTAAGAGAATACTCCTTCACACTCATGTTGCCTTTCTTCAAATTAATAAACTCCAAAACCTTCATTTCCCTCAACTCCAAAGGGAAGAATCTATCTAAGAAAGTTATAGAAAACTCTCCCCATTTTATAGTCCTTGCATCTATACCTCTATCCCTTTTCTACTACTTAATCCAGGTGTGAGCTACATCCTGTAATTGGTAAGAAGCTAAATAAGCACTATCACTAGAATTCACACCCATAATGTCTATTAACTTCTGAACCATGTTGAGGAATTTCTGTAGATCCTCTTCAGACTTGGATCCCAAAAATAAAGGGGAATTCATACGGGTGAAGTCTCGAATCCTAGCGGTGGCAGTATTAGCCACAAAATTGGCTGGGATAAAAGCTGGAAAATTGTTCTTAGCTATTAATGAGTGGTCTAAAGTTGTTAATGCATCTCTGAACTTGGCATGCAAGACATTTTCATTCAGGGGATCTTCCTGAACGGGCAGAGGTACTGGCTGATTCCCATTTCTTCTTTTAGTAGTCTTTTTTGGAGGCATGTTATATAGATAGAAATAAGATTGAATTAGTAAGAGAGTTTAATTTGAGCTTATTCTCATTCGCACGACATAAACACTAAAAGAAGGGAAACTCTTCCTAAAGTGTCTTGTAGCCTCTTGTGCATAAGTGTGGCGCACTTTACACCCATGCACAAGACTCTACTCAATTCAGCTTTAAGACTTTTAGGACACTTTAAAACCTTTGGCTCTAAAACCAAGTTTGTAAAGCCCTGGGATTATACTCTGGATACGACGTAGTGCTTATTGTCATAAGTGACCACAAACTAACCCATAAACTGGCACCTACAGTAAGCATAGAATAAAATTCATAAAAAAAGATTCACATATGTGGAAAACTAAAAATGCCATAAGGTTTAAATACTAAAATATCTTTGATATTATAATCCTAAAAATAATTGTCTGGAAATAACCATCCAAAAATTGATAAAAATAATGACAAAATGACTGACTGTCTGAATGTGTCTGAAAGACTCTAAAACTGACTGAATAAGAGTTGATGGGACAAGCCCCAACTAAATCCAACTGTGTAACTGAAACAAAATACTGAAATAAACATAATTAGTCCCTAAAGTACGAGGACTTACCACTGTTGGAACTTCTGCTACACAAGAATATCTATGTGTAGTCGTGAACCTGAGCATCCGAACCTAAGACATGAGACATCATAGTGGAAGAAATCAGTATGTAGTTAGTATTTTGAATATGCTAGTGTGCTAGAAGAGGTTAGGTTGATATGCATAGGCTCATGTACATGAATAATAACAGCCTAAATGAATAACACGAGATAACTGATGCATGGTATGTATAAAAACTGTAAAATTTGAGGTTACATGACCAAGCATATCACATGATACTAAAATAGTCCATAAACTGGAATCACTAAAATCTAGTAACTGAATAACTGATAACAATAAGCCATGATCATTACAAACCTGAACTAAATTATGTTGAATACTAGACTGAAACTATGGGAGCTAGCCATAATTAACATGCCCTAATATATTAATAGGGTCCAAACTGTAACCGTAGTTGGAAATATGTTAGTACTATGCCACGGGTACTAGCACTGGCTGTGTAGATCCACTATTTGATGCCCCAAAGGATGAGAGTGTCTTGCCTAACTGACGGAGGACCCCTCAAATTCTATGGTGGCACCACTAGTCAGGAACCTAGGGATTGCCACTAATGCCTAAAGCCTAACTGACGGGGGAGACATCATCCCTAAGTTCACTTGGTGCAAAGTGTTACTCCCAACTGAACACACTGATGCTTGAACTGATCTAATCATGACTGAGCCAACAACTAACAATTCTAACTGATTGAAGGATAATGCTTATAATTTATATAAGATCATTCTACAAATACTAAAACTATTTAAATAACTAATTTTTTATGTATTCATAACCCCCAGACTCGATAACAATAACAACAGGGACACATGAAAGCTTTGAAACCATGGAAAGAAATCATTGTTCACAATTATTTACTTGAGCATTTCATCAAACACATGAGGGTCATGAGTTAAAGTATGAGACTATTTAAACATGATATAATAACATAATTTTACTACTAAAATGCATCGGTTAAGGATATAACATGCAACTTTAATCCTCCAAATATATCAAGGGTTAATTCCAACAAAAACACATATAAGCATGGTAAAAAATCATAATTCGTGGGAGTTCGTGGATATAATTCATGCTAACATGTAAAGATCATGACTTTAAACTTGAAAATGGATTCTTGGACTCCATGGGCTAAAATGAACCATGGATGAACATCTAACATACCTTAATTGAAGAATTTGTAAAGATTTTTGGTGGTTTACTTGAAACTTGAGCTCGAATCATCAAGGGGCTTGGGATTATTCTTGAGTGGGAATGCTTTCCATTGGGAAAATTTATAGAATGAGATAGTAAATTATGCTTTTGGAACCCTAAATCCTGTGTTTTGGATCAGTTGGGGTGAAGGAAAAGGACCTAAATGCCCTTGAGAAAATGTAACTGAAAACTAGAAATACACAGGGCGCGATGAAGCATGTACCGCAGGATCTGATCCTCTGAAATGGACCGAGCACTGCAGTCACTATTGCGGGCTTTCCCCAGGGGTGAAATAGGGGGCGCGTCATGGGTTAATCGTGGGATTCTTCCATTTTGGAAGTCCAAGCACTTCCCTACGCTAGTCCAAAAATTTTGACACTCACCTAGGATATTGACCACCACAATCATGAATCAACTTAATAATCCATATTCTAAGGCCGGGATGGTCAAAATAAAATTGTCTAAGTTTAAGGGGCTTTTAAAATGCCTAATCTTGATACTTAGTGAAATTTTTTCTAAGTTTTGGACCCCTTTAACATGTAATAGTAAGTTGAAATGAGCTAGGGTCTTACGGGGTGTTACATAAGAACCCAAAAATTCTATTTTAGAATGAAAAGAACCTAAAATACAACTTAATAGTAATTATGGCCTGATCCATTTTGTTGATCCTATTCTTCCAAAACATTCCATGATAAAATGTCCATACCTTCTTACTCTAATAAAGGATTGACAAATGATTTGATGTTCTAAAAACAAGAATTAAAGATATTTAATTTGATACATAATGGGCCCTCTAACTCTTTATAGATTGGGAGGTATGATCGTCCCAAGTCAGCTCATCGATAAGATTACATAATGACTTTTCTAAAATAAACCTGTCAACTAGGATATTTTAAAAAAATCTCCCTTTGGCCTATAACTTTAATCTAATAGTTCAAATTGCTTAATATACATATTTCTTGGTAAAATCACCCATTCAAATTTATTCTACTAACATCTCATCGATGGTTGACATAAAATATGATAAATTGGCTCATAAACCATAAAGTTAGTATCTTAAATATTAAAAAATATGGGGTGTTACAAATTCATATATATATATATATATATATATATATATATTTAAAATTCATACATAAACAAGTACTTAAAATGTCTGAAATGGTACCCTATCATTCAGATCAAAGGTACAATCATCACTTTAATAATTTAGGAATGCTTAGTTATTAAGCATTTAATAAGAATGTAGCACAAAAGAATGATATATCAACTGAAAATACATGAACATGGAATCCATTCCCATATAAGAGCTCATCAACACACCCATACCATACTCCTTTAGTCTTAATTAATTTTAATCAATTTAAAAAAAAGGATCCTTAATCAAAGCTCAAGTCCTAGAACCTTAATCCAAGGTCCACAAAGTTAATGGATAAATTTTTCTTTATTTCACACATCTGAAATTTCTCAATTTATTCAAATATGCACTTAACACAGTCAAATGAATCAACAAGATCCAGGAAACAGGTCAAATATAGACCCCAATCCTTGGGTTCAAATAAAAAATTTCTTTGAAAAAGGGATACCCATACGCCAAAGGTCTCATTCTTTAAAATTCAACCAAGACAAACCTCTAGTTGATCTTCAAGTCTTCAAACTACCCTCTCTTAATTTTAGAGGAAAATCTCCCTAAATACCTCCTAATAAAATCATAGATTAATCTACCTTTAAACATCTGTAATTGAATGTAACTCATAAAACTCAGGTTATAATCTTACTCCTAGACAAATTGGTTGATATCCTCTTGAAATTTTTCTAGGATACACTTTAATATTCCAAAATGTAAATAAGAAGCCTCATACCCACTTGATTTTTTTTAACTATACTTAGGATCTTTTGAAATTGTGGCCTTTATGTTACAACTGTTATCCTCACAAAAATAGTTCAAATTTCACAATTAAGGACTCCATTTTGTCTAGGACATTGCCCAAATATTATTCAACCTTTATAAAAATTACTTCTCCTACCCATCTCCCCTTGTAAATATGGTCCAAAAATCCAAAACTATGCTCTAAACTCCCATAATTATGGAATTATGGCCCTATGTCACTCTGTCATTGCAATCAATGGGTTGTAATTATCATCATAGAAATGGCTACACCAAGTATGTAAAAGCGGCCATATCAGCCATCAATAACTAAAACACTAACTTTCTAATAATTTATTTTTTTGGTTTAGAACTTGAACCCCAACCAAAACTATTTATCAAGCACAAAGATCAGATTGAACATCAGATATGATGGAAGATTTAGTAGGGGAATTCCTATTTTTGTCTACATAAGTGGACAAGATAAGGGGCACTCTATTATATGACTCCAATAAATTTTGACTGTGACCCTACTATTTTCTGGTCAAACAAACAACTGAAGCAGGAGAATTAGATGAAGATATGCTAAGAAGGATACTTCCTAAAGAATTTGCAGTATACATACCAGAGAATATTCACCCACCAGTTTAACACAAGTATTTAGGAAGAGAATTTTGGAAGATGGAAGCAAGGGGAAAGTTCTCCAAAGGATTATCTTTTCAATTACTCAAGCAAAAGATGGAATCTAATAAATTATTCAAACAAATATGGATTAAGGGATTGCCAACAAAGATCTCTTTCTTTATGTAATGTTTTTGTAAATTCAAGTTGCCTCTCGATGATAAGTTAAAGAAGTTTGTACATTAATTTCCATCTAGATACTATTGCTACTAAGATCCCTAAGTAAAGGACATTACCCATCTTTTAGTAAATTCCCCAACAACTCAATTTATCTAGAAGCATTTTTGTGGGCCAATAGGATAAATATTTAGGGTTTGCATGTCTACCATATTGTTAATAGTTGGTGTGAACTACTTGGTAATACAAAATATATACTTTTGGCAATCTCTGTAATGATAGTTTAAGAGTTATGGAAGAGGAGAAATACCATGAGGCATGAAGGGAAAGTGTAATAAAATAAGTTGGCCTAACAAATAACGCATACTTTGGTTCAATTTATGAATGTGAGAAGGAAAACTTCAAGTATGTCCCCTATAAATAGAGCACAGTAGTGGAAGTAATGACTAGATACACACCAAGAGTTAAGGTGAGAATGATATTATGAAAGAAACCACTTACTAGATGGATCAAAATAGATACTAATGGTGCCTCAAGAAGAATCCTAGAAGAAGTTCCTGAGCTTTCTGTATAAGAAATGAGAAAGGCAATATGATGCATGATCAAGAAAAAGAGATAGAGAATCATATGAGCACAACACCAAGGCAGAAACTATGACCATTTTACAATCTCTCAAACATGTAAGAGTTAACCAGATGGATTAGGTTGTGATAGAAAAATCTTGTTATTATTGAGAAGAATAATCCAAAAGAAGTGCGAAGTTCCCTGGAAGATCCTTACAATGGTGGAGGAAATTTGGAGGATACTAGTAAAGAATAGAATAGCGATATAACATGTTTATAGAGAATGAAATAAGTTAGTTGACAAGTTAGCAAACCTGTCTGTAGAAAAGGGAGATATTCTATCTAATAATTTTTGGGATATGGAGAGTCAATGTAGAAAATTTTTCAATAATGACAAGCTAATGAAGCCGTATTTGAGAATCCAAAAATATTAAGAATCATGGAATAGAAGAAACATAGAGATATAAAAATTCCCTCTTTTCAAATCCCATAAAGGGAGAATTACTCTAACAGTTTGCTACATAGTGTAGGTACAAAAATATATACACTAATATGAGAATATCACCATGAGAAGAGAGGCATACCGATGGAGAACCAATTAGTAACGAAATGTAAATAATGACAGAAGATGCATACATAAGATATACAATCCAAGCACACAACATCATCTCTAAAAAATGGAATTTGAAAGAAATAAAATAAACACAAAGGGACAAATATTAGAGGAGAGATCAATATAGTGATTCGATTTACAAAATATACCTAAATAATATCCCACACAACAAATGATACACAGGGCATATCAACTACATCAGGTAAAGTGGAAAGGTTCTAATTTGGGTCTTAGACTACTTTGATTGATTGATGTGCAATATATGGTAGTAATACATTTGGTTGATCATTCTATTATTAAAAGATCAGTTAAACACATGATAAAACTAAAATTAAGGGCACAAGAAATAAAATCAAACTTATAAGGTTACAACTCGAAAGGAAAAGAAGGTACAACTATACTACCATAGGAAACATAAAGAAGAAACAATCTATTACACCAAGAAGACATGAATAACTGAGGATCCAAGAATCAATGACCTCCATCAGCTTTAAAATGATAAAAAATACATTATAGAAATCCGATATTATCGATTCGAGGATTAATTAGGAAACCCCAAATTGAATTCCTTAGGAGTAACATTTTATTTTCCTTTATCATTCCTCACTGGCCCAATGACCTTATAAAAATCTCATCTAAACTATTTGAATGCAAAATACATATAAAAATCATGCAAAAAGAACCCTTATAAATATATTTCATCACTCAACACCAATTTAGATTCATTTAGTCACTATTTGATCTTGGACGACTCTTATTTCATAAAAACACTAGTTTAAGACTCAAGCATATAAATATAATAACTTGTTCCATTGATACCTAAAATATATGTGGTAAAGGTTGAAGAATTTCATTCATCATAGGTGTTAGGAATAATTAATTAGTATGGAAGTGTATTTGATATGAATTAAGGTGATAAAATACCTTTAACATAAATTTATGTTGGGAGTGTCTTTTTTTTACCGATTGAGTTTTAATCTGAGTTCAAACAAGGTCAACTCTAAATACTGACTCCTCAAATATAAATAGTTATGGGATCTATTAACATTAAAATTAAAGATGTTCGAGTCCTAGTTCTTTTATTAGTCCACTTATGCAGTAAAATGTTATGGCTATATAGTGAATAATATTTATGCCGAAAAGCTGAGGCCACTGTAGAGTGAATTAGGTTGCCATTGAGGAACGTAAGTAGTATATATGTGTGTCAACCCTGTTCACTATTACGTATCACTATTTTATTTAAAATATCATTATCAGGAACTGAGACTACCCTTAGTTGTAACACGATGCTTAGAACAAAAAGTGAGAATATACTGAATACTGTACAGAGACTGTGGGAGGTATTATGTAATAGATATGCCCTAATTTGAGCTAATCGGGGTCCAACCTGTGACCCCAGTTAGAAGGTTGTCAGTACCATGCCACGGGTACTAACACTAGCTGTAGAGTCACTCCTAAACTGGCGGGTGACCCCAAAGAGAGTGTCAGTCCTAAACATGCAGGTGACCCTCTGAGTGTCAATCTTAAATTGGTGGGTTACATCTTATAATCCTACATTGTCTACATAGTTTCTAAGCTTAGGGAGAGCTTCTAAGGACCCAGTCCTAACTGAAGGGTGAGCCTAGATCATGGTATTTTAAAAACCACAGTGCATACAAATTATGAAGTAATTCTAAACATGTAAATTAATGTCTTAAACATGAAGTAAAACTAGAACTTTTTATTATAAATGTGATAATCTGAATGTGGTAATAAAATCATGATTCTGTCTGACTTGTTACTCGAAAATGGAAATTATTTGAAACAAATAGGTATTGGGTGTTCATAACCCACCAACACTGAATAAATATAAAATATGATGTCAAACTTGAAATACTATGATAAGTGATTATGGTTCAAATATCTAAAAGTACATACATTTCATCAAACTCTTGAGAATCATGAACTTGAACATGGGAATGCTTTAAACACGAGGAAATATCATGATTACGTGACTAGAATCATAAATCGGGGATTTAACATGAATCAACTGAACATGACATGGTAATTTCAATATTCAAACATGATATGACTCATTCCACTTGAAAGAACTTATAATCCTAACTTGAGATTAAATTAACAAGAGATTCGTGGAGATAGTTCAACTTAAACATATAAAACTTATGATTTGAAACCCAAAAGCGGTTTTTGGGTTCCATGGGTGAAAGATGACCCATGGATGAACACCTACATACCTTAAATTCTTGTTATTGAGAAGGACTCTTGAATCTTTAGGAGAATAATCTTAGTCTTGATATTCTTGATATTCTTGAATTTGAATCTTAAGACGTGACAGATGATATTGAAGAAAACCCTAGATGGTTGTTCTTGAGTATGGGAGAGAAAGTATCATGTTATCTATTTAGAATTGGAAAAAATATGCTTAATAGATGATTTTAAGTCGTGGGGGTAGTGTTGGAGTTGAGGAAAAGACCAAAAGACCCCTCTAAAGCTGAATAAGATTTGTTAAAATTTTCCTTAGTTGATGACTTGGCTAATGGCTTATCAACTTGGTTAATATCCTATCAATCTAGTTGTAAAATACCCTTTATGTTCTTCTTAAGGTTGACGACTTGCCTGATGGGTCATCCACTTGTTGATAGCCTATCAGCCTAGTCATCACTTTGATGATAGATAGATATATTAAGGTAAAATGGGCATAACCTCCTACTTCGATTTCAGATTATGGTGAAACCAGATGAATTAGAAAGACAACTCAAAGAATTTCATTTGTATATAGTAGGACACCTTAAATAATATATTCTAGGAGATACACTCATCTAAAGTGTACCCTAGCTGGAGCATTTGTCAAAACTGTATTGATAGAAAAGTCCTCAACTCGTCTTTATGTTAGGAGGGTATTATGACCTCGATCAATATACAAAGATATTTCCAAATCATTTATTTGTTAATCACACATGTATATACATAGAATAATTGGGTTCAAGTCTGTGTGCTTAGGAATAATGATTTGAATTCTATCTTGAAAATGTGGGGTATTACATTATCTACCCCTTGGGAACATTCATCCTTGAATGAGACTAGTTTAGCTGAGAATAATAAGGACATCGAGGTCATATACTAAACATGCACGATTTGGAAAATGATTGCATAAATGAGTCTAAGCATGATAAATGAACTAAACTAATTTAATGAATATATGCAATGAAAATAAAATGGTTATAAGGCTAAGATAGAAATGATAGAGTCAACTTATGAGTAACCAATACTTCAAGCTTGATATTGTTTCGTGAAAAAAGTTGAGAGGTTTAGGATTTGGAAACTCAAGGAATTATAATACATCTTCCCCTTGGATATTTCATCTCACAAATAATACTGACTTGGCTATAATACGAAAGAAACACTGAGATGATGCACGAGACACTTGTAGACTGAATCATGACTAAATATCTAGAATCTGAAACTGATGCATGAACTGAGTTGAATTTGCAAATTACATGGATGTGAACCAGTTACCTCATGGAATAGTTATATTCATGAGACTTTAAATAGTATGACTAGATTGAAAGATGGGAAACCATAAGAACTTATCTATCTGATTGCTAAACTGAATTGATGTCTTTATGGAATAACCCATACAGAAAGCTTATACTCAATTGGACTATTTCTTCAATCCTCTTTCTAAGAAGTTCTAATAACATTAGAGAGCAGAGAATCTTGGTCATGATCCAAATAAGACATCGGTATAAGGTATCACAACATGTGTATAATTCTATAACATGGACTATTTACTCTCACATCTAAGAAACTTACTCATCATCACCATCATTTCATAAGGGAGGCCACTGAAAGGTTAGAACACGAGGAGCTGAAACATAAAGGGTTAGTATGCATAACCTTAACACTTAAATAAGGCCTGAGGAATAGAGTATCAATGACATAAATTCATCAAAAAGGTCTGACCTGGGGACATACATGACATAAATCTGAATTTCGCTAATTATTAAGAGTGTTGCATGAGTATTGGAACTGAACATTCTATTAAACATGAGTACATGAGTCATGAGCTGCATGACCTGGGTTTGGAGTTTCTGAATTAATGGAATATAATTCGTACTGCTGAGTGTAGTAGAACTCCTCATACTAGAAATTAGGAAGTACATGATTTTCTATAAGGTTCATGAATATGAGCTATGATCATAGAGCTGACATGTAAGGCATGAGTAGATATCGTGATAATTGAAGTACAAATACTGAAATAAACATAGGTCAAGCATCTTCCTCCCTAGTGTTGTTCTACAACATACTGGTATCACTACTACAATATGAGATCCTGAATTAGTTGCTGGTCCTATCATCTCGCCCTTAGCTTCAATCCATTATCCTATGTTGTCTGTACAATAATATGCATAAAGGATAAACTCACCCTGAAAGACTATGCCTGATAATGTATAAAACCAACTGCTAATACTTTATTCTAACATTCAACTCTTATCTTTCTATAGACCCTTGTCATCATATAATAACTTGAACACCTACTAACTTAGAATTTTTATGAGTATCACCATACCTTGAGTTCATACCATCTAGAGTTTCAACTTTTCTTTCTATTAGCTTAATCTTCAATATTTCAAGCTTAGATTTCTAACACTTAACATGGATATCCCCAAACCTTTAATGAACCATACTAACTTTCTCCATAGCCTACTAATATCACATCTCTAAATCATAATCACCATTATACTTAATTTTAACTCAATAACTAAATTCTTTCTTACACTATTTCAAGCCTACTGATTCATCTTTCATACAACTATTCCCATGAATACAAAATCTACTAAATTCAAATAAATACTATACCCACTTTACTAATGTTAAACATTTGGGGTGATGCTTCTAACGCTACATCATCTGCTATCATAGGATTCTGAGAAGGAATTTGGGAGCATATTTAACTTTGGCTTAGTGCACGATTTTCAAGAATAAAAATGAACACTTTTAAATATTAGAACATAAGGGTACTGATAGGATCCTTTTAATTCCTCATGCAATTCCATAACTATCTGTGGGGACTGACTGAGAATACTCTATTTATATGGATTTGAACTTTACCATTTCTGTTACCTCAATAATAAGGTAGAGTTGACACAAACAGATTAAGATGAGAATCTACATAAATTTCTTAGAGGACAGTTATACTATATAATTTGAGACATGAAAGAAGGGAAACATTTCCTACATTCCCTATAGCCTCTTGAAGAAAAGTACAGATGTCTCCGTACCATTCCGCCAGACTCTACTAGACACAGCTTCAAAGACACCCTGGGACACTTATACTTTGTGCTCTGATACCAAGTTTTCCATGATCAAAGACTACCCCTTAGTCGTAACATGGTGGTTGGAACCACAGGTGATCCCAAGCTAACCCATGAACTGGCATTCTACTTGAGCAACTGATTTTGAATAGATAAAATAGCTAAATTATTGTTCAAAAATATAATCATAACATAATCTAGGAAATATAATACTGATATAATTGACAATCTAATAAAACTGAAGAGATTACTAAAACTATATCACAAACTCTAACTAACATCTATGAAGCCTCTACCATACTGAAAATAGATAGCTGGGACATGAATCTAACTACCACTAATCAATATATAATAATGATATAAATAAAGTACATAAACAAAATCTGAATGGAGTCCCCAAAATAGGAGAACTCAGCTCCTGGATGGAGACTGAAATTGTTTGATAATGATATGTGGGCTACAACTAGCACCTATATTATAAAATAATGTAGCCATACAGAGGTATATGTAGATCAGTATTTCTAGAATATATTGATTAAGTGGGGGTGAATTCAACAATTAATACTAGTTTCATACGTAATCTTAAAACATGCATGCTTACTTTAAGTAGACTCACCAAGAGACTAAAATAATTAAATGAGTAACAACCATAATCTGATAAGATAGTGAATCCCTACACTTAGTTTTTTAAAAACTTTACTTTTGTTATATAAGTAGAACTGAAGTTGGAATACGATAAAAAATGCGACATGAACATACAAAATCAAACATAATTGTACTGAGCTAATCTGATCAACTGATTAACTAATGCCTAGCTAACAGAATAATCGATATCTAAGAAAAGGGTAAAATGAGTGTCTATACACTTAATAACTGATATATGAACATGGACTACTAAACAACATGAGATAACTGACCTTAAATGCATAAAATCTGATAATGCAAGACCAAGCATAAGCATATTTTTGAAATAATTTATAAACTAAAAGACTAAAATTTGATAACTGAATAACTGAGAATCTGTATGTTGTGGTCAAGAAAAACTAAATTGAGAATATACTAAATATTTTAATGAGACTATGGGAGGTATAATTTAACCGACATACCCCAATCTGAGGTAATTCGGGTCCAAATTATGACCCCAGTTAGAAGGGTATCAGTATCGTGCCATGGGTACTAACACTAGCCGTAGAGTCAGTCTAAACTGGTAGGTGACCCCAGAGAGAGTGTCAATCCTATATTGGTGGGTGACCCCTTAAGTTCCAGTCATAAACTGGTGGGTGATATCTAATAAATCTACACTAGATACGTAGTTCTGGAACTTAGGGACCATAGCTAAGGACCCAATCCTAACTGACGAGTGAGCCCACATCCCTAGGTTTGCTCGGTGCTAAATCGTACTCCCAACTGAAAGACACTAAAATACTAACTAGTGTATACATTGATAACTAATAAGCTCAGGTCATAGTATTTCCAAAACAACAATGCATACAAATTCTGATGTAATTGTAAACAAGTAAACTAATGTCTTAGATTGGAACTTTTGTTATAAAAGTTATAATCTGAATATGGGAATAAAATCATTATTATATCTAAATTGTTACTTAAAAATAAACATAGTGTAAAACACATACATATCGGGTTTTCATAACCCACAAACATTGAATGAGTATAAAATACAATATAAAACTTGAAATACTGTAATAAGTGATTATGGTCCAAAGACCCAAAAGCATAGACATTTCATCAAACACTTTGGAATCATGAAATTGAACATGGAGGTACTTTAAACATGAGTAAATAGCATGATTACATGACTAAAATCATAAATCAGGGATTTAACATGAATCAACTGAACATGACATGGAAATTTTAATATTCAAACATGATATGACTCATTCCAATTGAAAGAACTTATAATCCTAACTTGAAATCGAATAAATAAGAGATTCATGGAGATAGTTTAACTTAAACATGTAAAACTTATTATTTAAAATCAAAAAGAGGTTTTTGGGCTCCATGGTTGTAAGGGGACCCATGGATGACTCCCACATACCTTAAATTCTTGTTCTTAAGAAGGAGGCTTGAATCTTTGGGTAAGGAACCCTAATCTTGATGTTTTTGATATTATTGAATTTGAATCTTGATACTTGGGAGATTATCTTAAAGAAAAACCCTAGATGGTTATTCTTGAGTATGTGAGAGGAAGTAACGTGTTATGTGTTTGAGAATTGAGAAAAATATGCTTAATAAAGGATTTTCAGTCATGGCGGTAGGTTTGAGTTGAGTAAAAGAATAAAATACCCCTCCAAATATGAATAAGAATTGCTTAAATTTTCCTTAGTTGATGACTTGGTTTATGGCTTATCAACTTGGTTGATAGCCTATAAACCTAGTCGTCAACTCCCTTTCATGTTCTGCTTAAGGATGATGACTTGGCTGATGGGTCATCAACTTGTTAATAACCTATCAGCCTAGTCATCACCTTCTTCAGTGATTCTACCTAAGGTTGATGACTTGGCTGATGGGTCGTCAACTAACCTATCTGCCTAGTCGTCACCTTGATGATAGATAGATATGCTGAGGTAAAATGAGCATAACTTACCACTCTGATATCGTATTAATATGAAACCAATTGCATTAGAAAGAAAAATCAATGACCTTTCATCTGATAAATAGTTGGAAACCTGTTTCAATATATTATAGAATATAAACTCATCTAAAGTGGAACCTAGCTGGAGGATTTGTCAAAACTCTATCGATAGAATAGTCCTCAACTCGTCCTTGAGTAAGAAGGGTATTATGACCTTGATCAATATACAAACATATTTCTATATACTCCCTCCATCCCAAATTATGTTTCATCATTTGACTGGATACGATATTTAAGAAATAAGTATTGACTTTATTAAAGTTACAAAATTAGCCTTCTTAAAGAAAGGAGTAATAGTATTTAAAATAAAGTAGGACCACGTTTAATTGAAAAGATTAATAAAAAAAGGAGTAATAATATTTAAAATCAAGTGGGACCACTAAGAGTAAAATTGTAATTGTGTCTTTAAAAACTTACCAAATAAGAAAAGGTGACATTCTTTTTGGGATATATCAAAAAGGAAATGGCGACACATAATTTAGGATGAAGGGAATAATATATTTGCTAATAACACAAGTATATATATAGAATAATTGGGTTCAAGTCTTTACGCATAGGAACAACGATTAGAATTCTAGCCTAAAAATATAGGGTCAAATTCCTCCAGGTTTGGAAGTTACAAATTTCAGGCTAGGCTAGTTTTAAGCAATTTTTGAGCAAGGTGTGTCCTAGAGAAATATAGTATTGATTTGGAATAAGGTAGTGGTATTTGTTTTTATTTATAGTTACATAAGATGATAAGTAACCCATATAAATTTATAAAATTGAATTTGGGTAAGTGAAAATCCCCAAAACGATCTTAGCATAAAAGGCACTATTCGAAATGTTTACGATTTAAGGTATGTTATAAAAAATGGGATTTTTGAGTGAAGATAGCTATTCTTTATCATTGGAACCACTATAGCTGGATAATTCCTATTATAACAGTTGTTTAGTTGGTTAACAACTGCTATAGCAATGTTATTAAAATAATTCTCTAAAGTAGTTTATTTTTTAAAATATCATTTTTGGGAAAAGAAAGGGATATTTAGGATGAAATAAACTAGAATTTCTTTGTTTTGATTCACTAAGGTAAGGAATTGATCCCCATTAACTCATATATTTAATTATTAAGCCTTAGAATTATTAATTTACGGAGTTTGGAGACTGTTTTAGTGTGGAATTTAGTTATTTTTGGGTGCAAGAGAGGAAATTAAGCAATAACTTAATGATTTTTATTTGTTAATAGTTAATTTACCCTTACATTCCATTAATTCAGCAAGTTAATCATTGAACTGATTGTTTTAGGTGAATTACGGTAGAAAAGCCCTAGAACGAAAAGAGAATGATCATGAACTTGACCTTTGGAGTTTGATGTGAGTTATAATTCCTAATATGGTAAGTAATTTCATTAAATATGTATTTATATGCATGTTCTAGACCCTGAACAAGCAAAAATTACACGAACGGACAAAGCTCCGACATAGAGGAGTTATGCAAGCTTGGTTCGAGGTAGGTGATTGTATTGTTGTTTAATAAAACTTTTGATATATGTGCATGTTAATTACTTTGTAGTATAACTTGTTAGTGTATTTTGGTTAGTGTGGTCAGGGAAAATGATTTTATGGTAATTATATGATTTTTGACCTAACTTACTTCCAAAATGTGGAATGTTTGGTATTTAGAACATTCTCACAAGATTTGGTGGAGTAAATTTGGAAGACACAAGTATAAGATTTTAGTAAATAGATGGTAATTGTCCCCTATAGGTCATTGATAGAGGGTGATTGAATATCTTTTAGCGTGTATGTACAAGGGTCAAGTGAGTTTGATAGTTCCCTGAGTGAACCAGGAAAATATACTTTTACACTTAACATATTGTCCAAATTTATTATTGGCTTGGCTTGACTCAACTTGACATGGTGATAACATTTTGAATTGATGTTTTGATTCCTATTTGTTCATTGTTGCTTATTATGCTAAGTGTATGTTTGTAAGCATGGATTGACTTGTTGTAGTGTAACTTAGTTATATGTTCATATTCTCTTCTTGGGTTGGCCAAATAACCCTACCAGTACATTGTTATTCTTGTGTGATTATAGTATATGTGTATTTACTTTTGTGAGTACAGTGCATATTTCGGCGATACCTGGGAGACCTCACTTGTTTAACTCTAAAATTTAGGATGAGCAACATATCAGGGTACCATGGGATATGATATTGTCCTTTCTTTGTACTTATGAATTGTATTTGGATTTTAGGGTTGCATTCCTTCATGACATTTTTCGTATGTTTTGGTATACTAACTTTCAGATTCTAGGGGTATTTGTTTTGGTATTTATTTCTATATTTCTCATAATTTGTCAGACTGATATTTCTTGAACTATTAATGGATATTTTGTTCATTTACTCATAAGTTATTAGGCTAGATAATCCTTGAATTATTAAAGGATATTTTTCTTTATTTACTCTAAGTGTCGGATTATGTTTTCGGGGTCATTGGTTCTCCCACCGGGTAGGTAGCGTGAATGCCATTCACGATAGATTTGGATTGTGACAATAAGTTCATTTTGATAAATTTTTATGTTATAAACTCAAAAACTTCATTCCAAAGCCCTTCAGGGGTGACTTGTAATGGTTTAGGTTGTAAAATTTTCATTAAGGTAAGTTCTCTTTTCATCTTCTTCATCTTTAATTTAATAACATCTTAGAATCACTAGAATAATCATTAATGTTAGGATTGAGGGTTCGAACTCTAAGTTCATGTGATTTTGGGGAAAATTTATGGTTTGGGGTAATATCATCTAGAAGTACTTCTAGATTATTAACTAATAATTTCTAGCATGAATTTATTATTGTAAACATAAATTTTGAAGGTTGGGGACTTTGAACTCAATAAAGATGGGACCTTTAGCTTTAAAACTCCATTAAATAATATGAGTTGAGTATGATAGAAGTAATTAATGATTAATCAAACTTTGGGTAATCTTGTAAACCATGAATAAGAGTAGAACTAATGTGTTTGAATTTCCAATGTTAAAGATTAGTTAATTAATTACTCATAAAATTTCTTATTTATTAGATGATATACCATTTGAAAATCTAAATAAAAAGGTTGAGCATCTATGGAATATCATACTTGTTGTAGCAACATGGTGTCCAAGTAGGCTAGGTTTATTGAGTAGTACATCTTGGTTAAATTGCATGACAGTAATATAGTTTAATTGGAGATTTCATGCTTACGACAATTGGAACAATAAATGATTGGCAATAATTATAATATATCTGAAATTAAAACAAATTTGATATTATTATTTTAAGTAGACCCTGGTTGATTTTGTGAGTTATATATTGTTGAAAAAACATGAAAATACATGTATATTGGTGTTCCATTTTGGGATTACAGGCCATGGAGCTAGTAATTGATCATTTAGGCATTGTTCTAATTTGGAAGGTGTTGATATAAATAGGTTATAGTGAGCTGTAATGTAGTCTATATGTTGAAATGTTTGGTTGAACCATGGGATTGTATTCATTAAGTGATTAGGAGATGAATTTGTTATGCTAGTACATTCTTTCGTAATAATATTATTAAGAATCAAATTGAGACTAATTATCCATAAATTAATATATTTAAATTAAATTGATGTTTCTTGAGAGGTTATTGAATCCGCTAAATGATTTATCACAAACATTATTGAATATTAAAATCATGGTAATTATGGATAAGGATTGTGTTGTGGTGCAAGTAATGATATTTGTAATCATGATAGATGATTGCACTTGAACCATTAGGTGACAGTTGAATTGGAGTTAAAACTTAAGTTGACTTATGTGTGCATATTAGCTATTGATTATTCAGAATCAAATTGTAACAACCCGTGTCTGTACTCCAGACGCTACACGATGCTCATAATCCTAAGGGACCACAAGCTAACCCATGACTGCTACCTACTGCAATAACTGAATAGTAATACTGTAATTATGTGGAAATTAGGCAGAAACTTGCCATAAGATTCGAAACTTTAAGCAAATATTGAGTACGGTACATCCATACCAAAATTGAACATCTGTCTATAAATACTCTAGTCTGAAAAGCCTCTATTGTCTGAACAAGGAGTTGATGGGACAAGTCCACAACTAACTCTGACTATAGAAATAAATGGAGTACTAAAATAATATAATAATAAATATGTCCTCAAACAATGAGGACTCGCCACTAGTCTGCTACTGATGGATCAGGCTGCGAAGTATAATCAGGAGACCATGCAACTGAACCTATGATATAAGACATCATAATGCAAAAGAAAGGTATGCGTCAGAACTTTGAATGTACTAGTATGCTAAGTGAGGTAGGATGATATGCACGGGTTCATATGCATTAACAAATAATGATAGAGTAACATGAACATAACTTAATGAGGGTACATACATGAATACGTAAACTATAACTGAGATCATGATAACACTGGATACTGAGTTCTGAATAATGATTTACTGATACCTGATTTTACTGATGTTGTATTACTAATAACTGAGTGACTATTTCTGATAGTCCTGATTTTATAGAACTGAACTGAGTTTTATACTGAGCTAGGTGACTGTGTCTAACAGTCCTGAATCTGTCGAACTAAACTGAGTTTTATACTAAGAATGAATCTGAAACTAAAACTGTGGGAGGTAATCATCTAACTGACGTGCCCCTTCTATGAACTGATTTAGGGTCCAACCTGTAACCCCAGTTTGAAGGGTGTCAGTACCATTCTATGAGTAAAGACAAGTTATGAGTTAACTCTCTTTGACAGAAAGCTCTTTCGTTAACCCTCACTGGTAAGAAAATGCGTACGAGATGTATCAACCCAAGTCTGGCAGGAAGATATCTCAACCTACGCTGGCTATATAGTTCTGTAATACTGGGATTGCTACTAAGGGTCAAACCTTATGCTGATAGGAATGCCCCCATCCTTGGGCTCGCTCGGTGCTGAATCCCACTCCCAACTAAGTAGACACTTAACTGATTTTTAGTCGGTACTAGGCTTGACTGAGCTACTACTGATTGTACTATCTAGCTGAACTGAACTGTGTCCACTGAGTTTCCTTAATTGATGGAGTACTATTGAATTCTATTAACTGACTAAATACTATAGAGTTCCATTAATTGACTGATTTTACTGAGGTCTGAACTGAATACTGTACCAGAACTACGACTGATTTCTGAGTACTATTGTTCGTGACACTATTAAGGCTGTTCTGTAACTACTCTAGCTCTAGATGAACAACTAAGTTTTTGGCTATTGAATACCCCCAGGACTCGATAGCATGAAAAGTAAATCATAGAATAGACTTGAAAGGCTTAACCATGTGCATTTGTTCATAACTCATTCATAGAGACATTTTATCTAACACTTGCATGATATAACTTGCACATAAGTTAGCATGGCATTATTTTCCAGTTTTTAGTTCACATGAGCAATTTATCAAGCACTTGGAAAACACAATCTATGCACATGATACTAAACAACATATAGGCCTCATAACTTCAATTCCAATTTCACACATTCAAGGGTTTAACATGAATTCACATGATAATACATATATATCAATTAACTCCTTATGAAACTTGTAGTGAAACATGGATTTAGAACCCCAATTAATGATTATCATCACGAATATAATCAAACCCAACATGGAATTCATGAAATCCATACACTTGAATTTCTTAAATAGTTTATTGGACTCCAAGGGTGGAAGGAACCCTTGGATGAACACTTCACATACCTTAACAATTAAATTCTAAAAGATTGATGGTAAGTTCTTGAGCCTTGAATTGCATTTGAAATCTCCTAGGGTTTGCTCATGAGAGCAAATTCTGAAGAATGAATAGTTTTTGCTATTAGAAGGGTTTAATTTTGTGTTTTGGGGCTGATAAACATGGGAAAAAGACCCAATTACCCCTAAGGACGAGGCTATTTATGTCTAAAAACTGACCTAGCAATGTACAGACCGATGCATCACGTCAATGGCATTGATGCAATGGCCAACGCACTGCGTTGAGTCCACATTGGTCCACTGGAATTTGCATTGAGAGTTGTAGAAAAACATTCAACGATGCGATGGGCGATGTGATGCATTGAGATCGCATCGATCCACTGGTTTGAGCTTTAAAATGTTATCCAAACGAAGTCCAAAAAATCTAAAACTTGTCTGAAAATACCCACTGACATTCCTGATCATGGGTCAACCTAAAGATCATTACTTTAAGGTCATGAGATTCATAAAATAGAGTCGCAAACTTACAAAGGATAAAATAACACTAATTCTAAATACTTAGCTAAAATTTTCTAAGTTTGAAACCCCTTAACAATCTTTAAAGGTCTGAGTTAAGCTTAGGATTTTGTGCGGTCTTACAATATTTCCTCCTTGGGAATATTCTTTCTCAAATGAGGCTGATTGAGCTAAGAATACTGATAGACTGGATTTAGATACAGGACGTGCACAACTGTAACATGATTTCATGACTGAACTACTAATATGCTGAAATTTAATACTGAACATGCATATATGATGCATGAGTAAATGGCTGAACAAAATTTGTGAATACATGAATTGAATTGCCGATAAGCTGAGTTTCTCATGCTGAACATGTATATCCGATGAATGAATACATAACTAAAAAATGAAATGGTAACCGATACCAGATCTATATGGGAAATCTGAGCATAGAATTTATTAAGTTCAAGGAAAAGCTATTACCTTGGACTGAGTCTAAGTTTACGGAGAAGAGGTGAGGATAATCGGTCCAGATATCTTCTTATCCTTATGCTTAACAAGTAGCTCCCTCACTGATTCCACTAAAGAACATTGACTAGAGGGACCTCTTTGTTCCTCAGTCTGCGAATTTGATAATCAAGGATTTTGACTGGAAGATCCTCATAAGAGAGGCTGTTCTGAATGTCAATTCTCCCTAGAGGGACTAAAACTGTTGGGTCACCTATACATTTCTTTATCAAGGAGACATGAAACATTGGATGGACTGAAGCTAAATCTGAAGGCAACTCAAGCTCGCAAGCTACCTTTTCGAAATGGATGAGAATCTGGTAAGGATCGACATATCGGGGACTAAGCTTCCCTTTCTTGCCAAACCTCTTCACTTCTTTCATAGGAAAGATTTTCAAATAAACATAATCACCAATCTTAAAATTGAGATCCTTTCTCCACATATCTGTGTATGATTTATGTTGGCTCGGAGCTGTCTTAAGCCTTTCCCTAATCAACTGAACATTTTCTAAGGTGTCAAACACCAAGTCAGGCCCTACCGCTATGGCCTTATCGTACTTCAAACAAACCAATAGGATCCCTATATCTCCTCTCATAGAGCACCTTAAACGGATCCATCTAAATACTAGAATGATAACAGTTGTTATATGCAAACTCAATCAAAGGTAAGTTTTCATACCAACTACCTTTAAAGTCTATTTCACATGCTCCTAGCATATCCTTTAAAGTTTTAATTGTCATTTCTGCTTGAACATCTATCTGATGGTGGAAAGCTATACTAAGGTGGAATTGGGCACCAATACCCTTTTGGAAGGATTTCCAAAAATAAGAGGTGAACTGCGTACCTCTATCTAAGATAATAGACAACAGATCTCCACATAATCTGACCAGCTCTCTGACATAGAGCTTGGCATATTCCTTGGCTGAACAAGAGGTATGTACTGGTAGGAAATAACCTAATCTGTTCATATTATCTATTACTACCCAAATTGAATTGTGCTGATGATGATTATGAGGCAAACCCATCACAAAATTCATGTTCACTTTTCCTACTTTTAAGTGGGAATACTAAACTCCTGCATAGCCCCACTAGGCTTCTGATGCGTGGTCTTAACCTGCTGACATATTGAGCACTTGGCTACAAACTCTGCAATATCTCTCTTCATCCCACTGCACCAGTAATCTCCTATAAATCATCGTACATCTTAGTGACCCCTCCATAAATAGAGTAATGCACACCATGCACTTCTGCAAGAATCCACTGTCTCAGTTCATCTACACCTAGAAAACATAGTTGACCCTGACAATGCAATACACCATCTCCTCCTTGGGAGGAAACCTCTATCTTCTGATCTCTTACTGATTTTTTCAACTTAATGAGGATGGGATCCCTATCCTATATTTTATTTAGCTCAAAAATTAGAGATTATTCTTAACTACTCTGCACCCATACACTATCTTCTGCTGAATCAACTAAGTGAACACCTAGTAAGGAAAGATAATGAACTCCCTGAGCTAACTTCTTCCTACCATCATCCACGTAAGCAATAATACCTATAGCTATCCTATTAAGAGCATTAGCCACTACATTGTCCTTTCTTGAATGATATAGAACACTCATATCGTAGTCCTTCAACAACTCTAACCACCTTCTCTGATGGAGGTTTAGGTCTTTCTGAGAGAACACATAATGTAGGCTCTTATGGTCAGTGAACACATTGACATGCACGCCATTAAATAGTTCCTGCAAATCTTTAAGGCAAATACTACTACTATTAACTAAAGATCATGAGTAGGATAGTTATTTTCATGGGCTTAAGCTGTCTAGAGGGGTAGGCTATGACCTTACCTCTCTACATCAAAACACACCCCAAACCATCCCTAGAAGCATCACAATATACCACAAATCCATCTGAACCATCTGGTAGAGTCAAAATTTAGGTTGTAGTGAGTCGAGTTTTCAACTCCTAAAAACTCTTCTCACAAGAATCTAACCACTAAAATATGACCTTCTTCTGAGTAAATCTACACATAGAGGATGCAATAGAAAAAAATCCCTTAACAAATCATTTGTAATAGCCAACCAAACCAAAGAAATTATGGATATCTAATGGAGAGATGGGTCTGGGCTAGTTTCTCACTACTTTAGTCTTTTGGGGATCAACTCTAATTCCATACCGGGAATTGATATGGCCGAGAAAATCTACTAACCTTATCCCAAATTTGTACTTACTAAATTTGGTGAATAACTGATGATTTCTGAGAATTGGTAATACTATTCTGGGATGGTCTGCATGATCGTGATCACTTTAGGAGTGAACAAGGATATCATCTATGAAGACTATGATGAACAGGTCTAAGAACTGCTTAAACACGTCGTTCATCAAGTCCATGAAAGCTGTTCCAGAATTAGTAAGGCCAAATGACATGACTAAGAATTCAAAGTGACCATACTGAGTTTTGAAAACTATTTTTGGAATGTCACATTCTCTGACTCTGTGCTGATGATAGCCTAATGTGAGATCTATCTTAGAAAAGTAACTAGCACCCTCAAGTTAGTCAAACAAGTCATCAATTCTAGGAAGAGGATATTTGTTCTTGACTGTGACTTTCTTTAGCTGACGGTAGTCTATACACATTCTTAAAGAACCTTTTTTCTTACGCATGAATAGAAATGGTGTACCCTACGGGACATACTGGGTTTTATGAATCCTTTATCTAAGAGATCTTTTAACTTCTTCTTTAATTCTTTGGGTTTTGCTGGAGCATTCTGTATGGTGAAATAGATATGGGCAGACTATCTAGAAGAAGGTCTATTCCGAAGTCGATTTCCCTTTCGGGAGAAACTTCGAGAAGATCTTCAGGAAACATGTCTGGGAATTCATATGCTACTGATACTGACTCAAAAGTAGGGGTTTCTGATCTAGAGTCCCGGACTCGAACGAGATGGTAGATATATTTGTTAGATATCATTTTTCTTTCCCTTAGGTTTGAAATAAGTTGAACCCTGAGTGCTGAAGTACTATTCCTCCACTTTAGGACGGGCTCATTCAAAAACTGAAATTAGAAAATTTTTTTTCTTCAGTCGACAGAGGCATAGCATGTAACGCCCCGAGAGCACACCCTGGGCATTACATGGTGACCATAAGCTAAACCATGAGCTAGTACCTAATATGAGCACTGGATAACATGATCATAAATACTGAAGAATACTGACATGCCATAAGGTTTTATTAACTGAATTTAAAATTGAAATATGAGTCTATAGAAATAACTGACTAAATCTGATAAAATACTGATAAACTGGATAACTAACTAAAATATCTAAATATTGAATAACTGACTTTAATGTCTAATGAGCCTCTAAAACTGAATGACTGTGAGTTGATGGTACAGGCCCCTACTAACTCCAACTAACTACTAAACTGAGACATGAAATAAAGTAAGCCTATCATCGAAGTACGAGGACTCACCACTGCTACTGCTGAGGGTCTGAAAAGTTTAATCACGAGATGTGAATTGAGAGTTAGAACCTATGATATGATACATCATAGTGTAAAATAAAAGGTATGGGATTAGTACTTTGAATGTACTAGTATACTAAATGAGGTAGGCTGATCTACGTGGTTTCATGAATAAAACTAATAATTAACTAAATATGTATGTAAAACATAGAGTACAGAATAAAAAGCATGAAGTCTATAGGTACTGGGAATATCTGGAAATTTTTAAATATTGAGTATGCATGAAAATCCATAAAATATTAAAGATATGTGAAAATCTATCGATACTGAGGATGCATGATCAAGCATATAACATGAACTGAGTAAAATCTGTAAATTGAAATACTAAGATAACTGAAATCTGTACGCTTTGGTCAAAAAACACTAAGATTTAATAATTGAACTGGGACTGTAACTAAGACTGTATCTAAGTTTGTATCTGAACTATGGAAGGTATCATCTAACCGATATTCCTAAATTTGAGCTAATCGGGGTTCAACCCATAACCCATGTTAGAAGAAAGTTAATACTATGCCACAGGTACTAACACTAGTTGTGTGGATCTACTAAACTGATATAATGTTTAAAAGACTAAGGGTATCAAGCCTGAACTGGCGGGTGACCTCTGCGAAATAGTCAAGCCTAACCTGAAGGGTAACTTTGCATATCCTACGCTGGATTCATCATTCTAGAGTATTCTAATAATGCTCATAGTATGTTCTGAACACTATTCTTTAATGTACTGAGACTAGACTGAATAAACAACTATGGTTTTGGGGTATTCAATACCCTCTGGACTCAAGACAACAATCGTAAAGTGACAATGAAGCTTAAGGGATAAAACATGAAGGATTTTATTAAATCAATCACTCTTGTATGTATTTTTTTCAAACACTTATCGTCCATGGTTTAAAACAATCATAAGAATGTCATGGAACTTATAGAAATAATATGAATTCGATAAAATGGTATTAAATCATGGTTTAATTCAATAAATAATAAAATTAAAACATGGAGGATTGAATAATAACAATAATTTCATGGTAACATGGTATAAAATCAATAGTACAGGGAGATTCATGGATGAAATAATAATTTAAAATCAAATAACTTGAAAAGATCAAAACTTGAAATTTCAATAGGTTACTTGGACTCCAAGGATGAAGGAATCCATGGATAAACATCTAACATACCTTAACTGACGAATTTCTTGAAGTTCTTGGTTAATTCTTAAGGGTTAGCCTTGAATTTGAGAGCTAGGGTTTGTATTTTAGAGAGAAATTGAGTGAATAATGAACTTAAAACATTTTTAGGGCTTAAATATCACACCTGGGTGAATTAAAATAATGGGAAAAGACTATTTTAACTCTAGACGACACTTTTAAATTTTGTTGAATTTTTTCGAAAAACACCACTAGCGTGATGTGGAGCTATCATGCCGTGTCATTGGAATTCTACAACTGAGAAAATGCAGAGTGGCACGATGCAGTGCAATTGCATTGCCACCTTGTTTGTGACCTGGAATCTCACATCCACGTGGTGGTATCACGTGGGTTCATTAAAAATTAACAATTCTGAATAGAGCCTATGGCGCAACGCTCCAACAATGCGGAGGCCCACTGGAATTTACCGAATGGGAAATTGTCCTGCTCCACGATGTGCTAAGAGTTATAATGATGGGGTTTAACAACTGAAACATAAAATCACCATAACTTCTTATCCGGTTATCAGATTTGGACATATTTTATATCGTTGGAAAGCCAACTAAATTTCCTGTGCAATGGGAGGCTTTAAACTGGAAAATAATGAGTGTTTCAATAATTATATATATGAATACTCATATATTAGGACTTAAATTATGCTAAGGAAATACAGGGTATTAAAATATCTCTCCCTTGGGATTATTCGTCCTCTAATGAGACTGGTTAAGCTGAGGGAAAACTGGTGAACTAAGCTTACACACTAAACATGCATATCTGATGCATGGAATGCATGACTGAACTGACTCATGAATTCATGACTGACATAAACATAATGTGCAACTGAAACTGAGCATGATAGAGAAGAGATAAGGGTACTTGGTCTATATATCTATTTTTACTTCCCTAGTGGCTCCCTCAATGGATTGATTCCGCCAAAGAATTTTGACCAATGAAAATTCTTTGTTCTGTAGTCTACGAACGTGTTGATCAAGAATTTCAACTGGAACTTCCTCAAAGGAAAGACTATTCTGAATATCAAAACTTTTTACGGGAACAACTACAATTGGATCACCAATACACTTTTTAAAAAATGAGACATGGAACACTGGGTGTACTCAGGCTAGATCTGAAGGCAACTCAAGCTCGTAAACTACCTTTCCAAAATAACTTAGAATTCTTAAGGTACCAACATATCGGGGACTAAGTTTCCCTTTCTTGCCGAATCTCTTCACTCCCTTCATGGGAGAGATTTTTAAGTACATAAAATCACTGACCTCAAACTCGAGATCCTTTCTCCTCACATCTTCATATGATTTTTATCGGCTTTGGGAAGTCCTAAGCCTTTCTCTGATCAACTGAACCTTCTCTAACGCATCAAATTCCAAGTTAGGCCCTATTATTGAGGCCTCACCTACTTCAAACCAACTAATTGGAGATCTATATCTCCTACCATAGAGAGCCTCAAATGGATCCATATAGATACTAGAATGATAATTGTTATTATATGCAAATTCAATCAAAGGCAAGTGGTCATCCCCACTTCTTTTTAAATCAATTACTGATACTTTCAACATATCTTCTAGAATCTTAATGGTCAGTTTTGGTTGATCAGCTATCTGAGAGTGAAAAAATATACTGAGATGGACTTGAGTACCAAGACCCTGTTGGAATACTTTCCAAAAGTGAGAGGTAATCTGGGTACCTCTATCTAAGATGATAGATAAGGAAACATCATACAACCTGACCAACTCTCTGAGATAGAGTTTGGCATAGTCCTCGGCTAAATAAGAGGAATGGAATGGCAAGAAATGATCTAATTTGGTCATCCTATCTATGATAACCCAAATATAATCGTGCTGATGACGAGTACGAGGAAAACCCATCACAAAGCCTCTATTCATATCTTCCTATTTCCACGTGGGAATGCTGAACTCCTGCACGGACCCACTAGGCTTTTGGTGCTCAATCTTAACCTGCTGGCACTTAAAGAACTTAGATATGAACTCTGTAGTATCCATCTTCATCCCACTCCACCAATAGATATCCCGCAAATCATGATACATCTTAGTGGCCCTTGGATGAATAGAGTAACGTGCACATGCACCTCTACAAGAATTCATTACCATAAGTCATCTATACCAATCACACATAATTTACCCTTACAATGGAATACACCATCTCCCCCTTAGGAGCAGAGCTCCACTTTTTGATCTCTGACTGATTCTTCCAACTCAACTAGACTGGGATTTATATCGTACTTTTCCTTCACCTTGAAAACTCATTATGATTCTTAGCTACTCTGCACCCATACTATACCTTCTTCTGAATCGAGTAAGTGGACACCTAGTCAGGTAGTTGATGAACTTCCTGAGCTAACTTCTTCTTATTATCCTTAATATGAGCAACACTACACAAAGACAACCTACTGAAAGCATCAACCACTGCATTATCCTTTCTCAAATAATACAGAACACTCATGTCATAATGTTTTAACAACTCAAACCACCTTATTTGATGTAGATTTAAATATTTTTAAGAGAACACATACTACAGGATCTTATGGTTAATGAGCACATCAACGTGCACCCCATACAAGTAATTCCTCCAAATCTTTAAGGTGAACTCTACTGCTGCTATCTCAGGATCATGAGTCAGATAATTCTTCTCATGGGGTTTAAATTATCTGGAGGCATAGGCTATGACCTTACCTCTCTACATGAGGACACAACCCAAACCTAATATGGATGCATCATAGTACACAACAAACCCATCCAAACCATCTGGCAAGGTAAGAACTAGGGTTGAGTTGATTCAAGTCTTCAACTCCTGAAAAATCTTCTCACAGGAATCAGACCACTGAAACTTAACTTGTTTCTGAGTAAATCTGGACATAGGGGATACAATAGATGAAAATCCTTTACAAAAACAATGGTAATAACTAGCTAAACACAAAAAAGTCCTAATGTATAATGGAGAGATATGTCTAGGCCAGTTTCTCACCGTTTCAATCTTTTGAAGATCAATTGTAATGCCATCACCAAAAATAATATGGCCAAGGAAAGGTAATGATCTTATCCAGAATTCCCACTTACTAAATTTAGCGAATAATTGGTGAGCTCTTACAGTCTGCAATACTATTTTGAGATGGTCTACATGATTAGTTTCACTGCAAAAATAGACAAGAATGTCATCAATGAAGACTATAACGAACATCTTTATGTACTACTTCAACACTTGGTTCATCATGTACATGAAGGTTATCGTGGCACTCATGAGATGAAAGGACATAGCTAGAAACTCAAAATAACCATACCGAGTTTGGTAAGCTGTTTTTGGAATGTCATATTCCCTTACTCTAAGCTGATGATAGCCTGATCTTAGGTCTATCTGTTAAAAGTAGCTGGCACCTTAAAGTTGGATGAACAAATCATTGATTCTAGGAAGTGGATATCTATTCTTGACTGTGACTTTGTTCAACTGATAGTAGTATATGCATATTTTGAGAGAACCATCTTTCTTATGCATGTATAGAATAGGTGTGCCCCATGAGAACATGCTGGGTCTAATGAATTCCTTATCTATATATTCTGTAATTGTTCTTTTAACTCTTTGAGTTTAGCTGGAGCTATTCTGTATGGTGGAATAGATATAGGTTGAGTATCTGGAAGAAGGTCTTTTCCAAAGTCAATTTCCCTTTTGGGAGGAACTCTGGGAGGATCTTTAGGAAATACATATGGAAATTCTTTCACTATCAAAATAGAATCAAGACTTGGAGTTTCTTAATTAGAGTCTTTGACTCGCAGAAGATGGTAAATACACCCCTTCCATATTATCTTTCTCACTCTAAGGTACGAGATCAACTCACTCTTAAGAGTTGTGGTACTACCCCTCTATTCAAGTACTGGTTCATTTGGAAACTGAAAATGAACTATTCTATTTCTACAATCAACTGAGGCATAGCATGAGCGGAGCTAATCCATGCTGAGAATGACATCAAAATCCATCATCTCTAACTCTACGAGATCTAATGTGGTAACTTTTTGAGAGATTATGACTAGACAGTTCTTGTATACCTGCCTAGCTACAATGGAAACACCTACTAGGGTAGACACTAAAAAGAACTCTGCTAGAGTTTTGGTACTGACTCTAAAATTAATAGCTATATTTAGAGTTACAAAAGAAAGAGAAGCTCCAGAGTTTAGTAAGGCATAAACATATTAGTGAAAGAGCTGAAACGTACCAGTAACTACGTTAGGAGAATTTTTCTGATCTTGGAGGGCCTAAAGAGCATATAATCTATTCAGATGCTGACTACTGGTAGCACTAGAAATGGCACCCTACTGAGTTGGGCGACCGGTTGGAACTGACAACTGATAGGACTAGTCCTGTTGGTACATATTCCTACCTTTTTGAGAAACTACCCGACACTTTTAAATCTGATGGCCTAGCTTACCTCATCCGAAGCACAGATCACTCCCTGTTCTGCACTCACCCTGATAGTGTCTACCATATTTCTGACATAGAGGATTTGTATGACCACTGCTAACTCTGACCTAGGACTTAGAGCCTGGTGCTTTATCCCTATTGTCGTTTCTTAATTTGGGTGCAGGATCACTTTTTAAAGAGGGTGCTGGGGCTAAAGACCTTTGATGAAATTGAAGATGGTTACCACTTCTGACTTTAACTGACTGAAGTTAAAACTACCCATCCTAGGACTCTTGTTCCCTCTCTCCCTCTCCTTAATATTTTGCTCCTTTATCTATTGAGCATAAACTATTAACCTAGATAAGTCTATCTCACTAATCAGCATTACGGTCCTGCAATCTTTGAACACACTATCAGATACGCCAAACGCAAACTTACTCATCTTGGACCTGTTATCAGCTACCACATGCAGAACATATCTAGCTAACTGAGTAAACTTGAGAAAATACTCCCTTATGCTAATACTACCCTACCTAAAGTTAATAAACTCTAACACTTTGGCCTCCCTTAACTCCAATGGAAAGCATCTTTCTAAGAAAGTTGTGGCAAACTTTTCCCATTATATAGGCCTTGAATCTATACCCATATCAACCTTCTACTGCTTAAACCAAGTATGGGCTACATCCTATAATTGATATGCAGCCAACTTAGCACTTTGACTAGATGCCACCCCCTTATCATCTATGGCCTTCTAAACTATATCTAAGAATTCTTTTGGATCCTCTTCAAACTTTGATCCTGTGAAAGAAAAAAGATTTATCCGGGTGAAGTATAAAATTTTGGTTGCACCAGTATGGCCACTGGGTTTGCCGAAATAGCAGTTGGTCTTTCATTATGTGCTACTATAGAGTTTGCTAGAGTAGTGAACACAACTCTGAATTCTGCGTGAGAGACATCATTTTCCAAAGGATCTGCCTGGACGGGCTGAGGGGTTGGCTGGTTTTCTATTCTTTTTCCGTTTTTCTTAGGAGGCATGTTCTATAAATGAAACAAGGAAATGGATTAGAACGGGAGTTTAACTTGAGCTCATTCTAACTTGTACGACATGGATACTAAAAGAAAAGAAACCTTTACTAAGCGCCTTGTAGCCTCTCGTCTATAAGTATGGCGCGTGACACACCCATGCACAACTCTAATTGATGTGGCTTTAAGACTTCCTAGAATACTTTAAAACCTTAGGCTCTGATATCAAGTTTTTAACACCCTAATAGGACACCCTAGGCGTCACATAATTCTTAAAGTCCCAAGGGCCATAAGCTAACCCATAAGTTGGTACCTGCTGTGAGCACTAGATAACATGATCATAAATATGTAAGAATACTGACATGCCATAAGGATTAAATAACTAAATTTAAAACTGAAATATGAGTCTATAGAAATAACTGACTGAATCTAATAAAATACTGATAAATTGGATAACTAACTAAAATGTTCGAATACTGAATAACTGACTCTAATGTCTGATAAGCCTCTAAAACTTAATGATTGTGAGTTGATGGGACAGGACCCAACTAACTCCAACTAACTACTAAATTGAGACATGAAATAAAGTAAACATGTCCTCGATGTATGAGAATGCCCCACTACTACTGCTGAGGATCGGGTAAGTATAATCATAAACTGGGAACTGTCTTTCAGAACCTATGATATAATACATCACAGCATAAAAGGAAAGGCATGTGATCTATACTTTGAATGTACTGGTATGCTAAATAAGGTAGGATGATATGCATAGTTTAATGAATAGAACTAATAATTAACTAAATTTACATGTAAAGAATAGAGTACTTAATTGAGAGCATGAAGTCTGTAGGTACTGGGAATATGTAAAAATCTATAAATACTGAGTATGCATAAAAATTTATGAATACTAAAGATATGTGAAAATCTGTAGATACTGAGGATACATGACCAAGCATATAACATGAACTGAGTAAAATTTGTAAACTGAAGTACTGAAATAACTAAAATCTATATGTTTTGGTCAAATATCATTAAGACTGAATAACTGAAATGGGACTGTAACTGAGACTGTATCTGAGTCTATATTTGAGACTATAAGAAGTATCATCTAACTGACATTCACTAATTTAAGCTAATCGGGGTCCAACATGTAATATCAGTTGGAAGGGCATTAATACCATGCCACAGGTACTAACAATAGCTATGTGGATCCACTAAATTGATATAATATCCAATGGACTAAGGGTGTCAACCCTGAACAGACGGGTGACCCTTATGAGATAGTCAAACCTAATCTGATGGGTGACTATTCATATCTTTGCTGGCTATATAGTTCTAGAGTATAAGGATTGCTAATACTGACTCTGCCTATCTAATAGGGAAGCCTTCATCCCTATACTTGCTCGGTGCTAAATCCTACTCCCAACTGAAAGACACTGAAATACTAGACTATTCTGACGTTAACTGTCTAATAATTGACTATTCTAATAATGCTCATAGTATGTTCTGAAGACTATTCTGTAATGTACTGAGACTAGACTAAATAAACATCTATGGTTTTCGGGTATTCAATACCCCCAGGACTCAATACAACAATGGTAAAATGACACTAAATCTTGGGGGACAAAACATGAAGACTTTTATTAAATCAATCACTCTTGTAGGAATTTTATCAAACACATGTAGTTCATGGTTTAAAACAATCATAGGAATGTTATGGAACTTACAGAAATAGCATGAATTCAATATAATGGTATTAAATTATGGTTTAATTCAATAAATAATAATATTAAAACATGGAGGATTGAATAATTACAATAATTTCATGGTAACATGGTATAAATTTAATAGTACATGGAGATTCAGGGATGAAATCATAATTTAAAATCAAATAACTTGAAAAGATAAAAACTTGAAATTTCAATAGGTTACTTGGACTCCATGGATGAACATCTAACATACCTTCACTGATGAATTTCTTGAAGTTCTTGGTGAATTATTGAGGGTTGGGCTTGAATTTGAGAGCTAGGGTTTGTATTTTTGAGAGAAAACTCTTGAATTCTGGGGGAAAATTGAGTGAATAATGAACTTAAAACATTTTTAGGGATTAAATATCACACCTGAGTGGATTAAAATAATGATAAAGGACTGTTTTAACCCTGGGTGACACTTTTAATTTTCATCAAATTTTTTTGATAAACACCACTGGCGCGACGTGGTGCTATCGCGCCTTGTAATTGGAATCGGACAACTAGGAAAATGCATAGTAGCATGACGCGGTGCAATTACGTTGCCACCTTGTTTACAACCTTGAATCTCACCACGATGTAGAGGTATCATGTGGGATCACTGGAAATTGACAATTCTGAACTGAATCTATGGCGCGATACGCTAACATTGTTGAGGTCCATTGGAATTTGCTGAATGGGAAATTGTCTTGCTCCACGATTCTCTAATAGTTAAAATGATGGGGTTTAATGACTACAAATTAGAATCACCATAACTTTTTACCAGTTATTGGATTTGGGTGAATTTTATATCGTTGGAAAGTCAATTTAATTTCCGACGTGATGACAGGATCTAAACTGGAAAATAATAAGTGTTTCTAAAATTTTATATACAAATACTCTTGTATTAGGACTTAAATTACTCTACGGAAATTCGGGGTATTACATAGCAGCAATGAGGCCAATCCATGTTGAGAATGACATCAAAATTGGTCATCTCTAATTTGAATATGTCTTTTGAAATGACTTTATGAGATACCATAATTGAATAGTTCCTGTTTACCCATCAAACGATCATATATTTACCCACTGGGTTAGAGACTGAGAAAGGCTCTGCTTGAATATTGGGACTGACTTCAAAGTTAACAGCTATATAAGGAGTTACAAAAGACAAAAAAGCTCTTGTATCTAGCAACGTATAAATATGTAAATGATAAACTTGTAACGTACCAGTGACCACATTAGAAGAACTTTCTTGATCCTATCGGGACTTAATTACGTAGAGTCTATTTGGGTGTTTCCCACTGGTGGCACTTGAAACGGCACCCTGCTAATTTGGGTAATCTAAATTAGCTGAGGGACATTTATGTTGACTCTGCGAACCCACCCGAGGACACTGTTTGACTCTTTGGTCTGGCTTGCCACATCCGAAACATATATAACTGGCAGCTCTGTGGACACCTTGCTGGTTTCTACCACACCTCTGGTAGAGAGTATATGTTCGGGCACTGCTAATACTACCTTAGGGTTTAGGGCCTGACGTCCAATAAATAAATTTTCTTTGCCTAAATTTCATAAAACATCTTATATCCTCCTGTCCAAAAGTGTGGTGTACTACACACCCATGCACAAGGCTCTACTAGATGCAACTTTTAGACTTCTTAGAAATCTATTAAACCTTAGGCTCTGATACCAAGTTTGTAAAATCCCGAGTTTATATCCCGAACGCTATACAGTGCTCATAATCTTTAAGGAGCACAAGCTAACCCATGACTGGTACCTGCTGTAATAACTGAATATTAATACTATAATTGTGCAGAAATTAGGCAAAAACTTACCATAAGGTTCCAAACTGTATGTAAATACTGAGTACGATACATCAATACCAAAACTGTAAATACTCTAGTTTGAAAAGCCTCTACTGTCAGAATAAGGAGTTGATGGGTCAAGTCCCCAACTAACTCTGAATACTGAAATAAACTGAGTACTAAAATATTGTAATAATAAATCTGTCCTCAAACAATAAGGACTTACCACTAGTCTGCTGCTAATGGACTCGGCTGCTAAGTATGATCAGAAGCCCGTGCATCTGAACCTATGATATAAAACATCATAACATAAAAAAAAGTATGCATCAGTACTTTGAATATACTGGTATGCTAAGTGAGGTAGGATGATATGCACGGGTTCATATGTATGAAAAAAATACTAACTGAGTAACATAAACATAACTAAATAAGGGTACATGCATGAATACATAAACTGTAACTGAGATTATGATAACACTGGATACTGAGTTTTGAATACTGATTTACTAATATCTGAGTTTACTAATACTGCATTATTGAAAACTGAATGACTATTTCTAATAGTCCTGATTCTATAGAACTGAGCTGAGTTCTATACTTAGTTGGGTGATTGTGTCTGATAGTCCTGAGTCTGTAGAACTAAATTGAGTTCTATACTAAGATTGAATCTGAAACTGAACCTGTTGAAGGTAATCATCTAACCAATATGCCCCTTCTCTGAATTGATTTGGGGTCTAACTTGTAACCCTTGTTGGAAGGGTAGCAGTACTGTGGAATGGGTAAAGATAAGCTGTGAATTAACCCTCTCTGAAAGGAAGCTCTTTCATCAACCCTCACTGGCAGGAAATCTCATATGAAATGTATCAACCCTAGTATGGTAGGAAGATATCTCAACCTTCACTGGCTCCATAGTTTTGTAACGCAGGGATTGCTTCGAAGGGTCAAACCCTATGTTGACAGAAATGCCCCATCCCTAGGTTCGCTCGGTGCTGAATCCTACTCCTAACTGAATAGAAACTGAACTTATTTCTAGTTAGTCCTAGGCTTGACTGATCTATTACTGATTGTACTATCCAACTGAACTGAACTGAGTCCACTGAGTTTCATTAACTGATATAGTACTACTCAATTTTATTAATTGACTGAATACTATAGAGTTCTATTAACTGACTGAGTTTACTAAAGTCTGAACTGAATACTATACTGGAACTATGACTGATTTTTCAGTACTACTATATGTTACACTTCTGAGGCTGTTCTGTAACTACTATAGCTCTAGATAAACAACTATGTTTTGGGGTATTGAATACCCCTAGGACTCGATAGCATGAAAATTAAATCATAGCATAGACTTGAAAAGCATAACCATGTGCACTTGTTCATAACTCATTCATAGAGATATTTTATCAAACACTTGCATGATATAACTTGCACATAAGCTATCATGATACGATTTTCCCCTTTCTAGTTCACATGAGAAATTTATCAAGCATTTGGAGAACATAATCTTTGCACATGATACTAAACAACATGTAGGCATCATAACTTCAATCCCAGTTTTATACATTCAAGGGTTTAATATGAATTCACATGATACTACACATATATCAATTAACTCCACATGAAACTTATAGTGAAACATGGATTAAGAACCCCAATTAATCATTATCACAATGAATATAATCAAACCCAACATGGAATTCATGAAATCCATACACTTAAAGTTTTAAAATAGTTTCTTGGAGTCCAAGGGTGGAAGGAACCCTTGGGTGAAAACTTCACATACCTTAGCAATTAAATTCTAAAAGATTGATGGTAAGTTCTTGATCCTTGAATTGAATTTGAAATCTGCTAGGGTTTGTTCTTGGGAGTAACTTGTGAAAAATTAATAGTTTTTGCTCTTAGAAGGGTTTAATTTCATGTTTTGGGGTAGATAGATATGGGAAAAAGACCAAATTACCCCTGAGGATGCAGCCTTTTAATGACTGAACACTGACCTAGAAACACGTAGACCACTGAACTGTGTCATTGGCATCAACGCAATGGATAATGCACCACATTGAGTCTATATTAGTTCACTAGAATTTTCACTGGGAGATGGAGAAAAATATTCATCAATGCGATGGGCGATGCGCATCAAAATCTCGTTGATCCACTAGTTTGATTTTTCAAATATGATCCAAACGAAGTTCAAATTATCTGAAACTTGTATGGGAATACCCACTGACATTCCTGATCATGATTCAACCTAAAAATCATTACTTTAAGTTCATGAGGATTTTCAAATAGATTCGCCAACCTACAAAGGCTAAAATCATACTAAGTCTGAATACTTAGCTAAAATTTTCTAAGTCTGGAACCCCTTAACAAGCTTTAAAGGTGTGAGTCAAGCTTAGGATTTTACGGGGTCTTATGCAAATAGAGGTTAATTACCATAAATGAGTATATTTAAATTAATACTTGATATTTCTTGAGAGGCTATTGAACCTAATAAATAATTTATCAAAGTTTTTGTTGAAAAACTAAATCATAGTAATTCTATATATGTCCTGTATTATGGAGCAAGTGATGTGACTTGTATACTTACTTGATGATTACACATTAACTATTAGGTGATGGTTGAATTGGATTTAAAACTCAAGTTTATTTATGTGAGCATGCTAACTGACTATTTTTGTACATGTTATAATGCATGCTATTGAATATTGAACTTGTTAGATGTAAACACAAGTTGGTTTCTTATAACTAGTAATGAGATTATGTAAAAATAACTTGGTTGATATGCAAGTGTAGTTTAATTATCTTATTATGCGATTGTGCATATTATGGTATTGGTTGATACTATAAGATGAATCAATTAAGATTTATCATCATGAAATTAGTGTATTTCAAGGTATTCAAGGATGCCAATATTAGAATAAGGGTGTATAACACTTGGTTTAGGATAAGAGGGTAGGCAGTAGTTGTTTGGATTATTTGGTACATGGATTAAGCTTGTCCTTTAACGGTCATGGCTAGTGGGCATATATAAGACCCTTTGCATATGTGTGTACAGTATTGGAGAGTTTGACAGAACCTGAAATCTTATTTATTATATTTGGATTATTGTGAGGGCTAATTTCTACATGGATAATTGGATCCTTGTGCGATTCAGATTGATAATACTGGTATTTGGGATCCTTGTATGGTTGTTCGGTGATATATATATATATATATATATATATATATATATATATATATATATATATATATATATATATATATATATATATATATATATATATATATATATATATGGTGTTCTGTAATGACATATTCCATGGTTACTATAGGTGTACGCAATTCTTGAAAAATATGGTCCTGGACTAGTATGGATTGAATTGGTTAAAAATTTTATTATATGAAATTATAGGTCGGACTAGTGTCTTCTCGCTATAGCTAGAATTCTCCTGCTATAGCAGCACCATAATAGCAGCCTTCTGGCTGTTATAGTGTGACACCGATTGCAGAAAATATTCCCTTTTCAGTCATTCTCCTCTTCGACTGTAAATAGGATGAGGTTTACTTCTAAAAAATCCCTAGGGTTTCCTCATGGAATTGGAGATATAAAGAGGGAGAAATACACTTGAATGAGCTAAAACACATGATTTTCTCATGGATTTCACATTGAAAATCACTTGCATGGAGTCAACAATTTGCATTCATGCCTCTGTACCAGCTATTTGGCATCCAGGTAGGCTAGGTTTAATTAAGTAGTATATACCTGGGTTAGAAACATATGCATGATATGGATTGGCCAAAGATTTTATGCTTAGGTAAATAAAAAAGTACTTTGTTTTTTGAATGTAAATTTACGTTGCATGTGATATTGAGTTAGTAATATGAACTAGTATGGATTGTCATTATTTTTAACCAACTATGAATAGTTGTACTGGTATTATATTCGATTATTGCATTGAAAATATAATGTAAGAAAATTAGAGATGATTGGTATTGGCAGTTGCCATGATACAAAAACCAAGGTAAAGATGGCACATGTCGTAATAAGCCTTGACAAGTAAGACTATAACCCAAATTGATATGAAAGGAAAGAAATTCCAAAATAGAATGTAAGACTCTTAAAGTTGAGTAAACCACACAAACATGATAATAGCAGAAAAATACAATCAAGATACCAAACCAAATCCATAAAACCTAGTGTCACAGTATAAGAACTAATTGATACAACTCAAAATAAAAATATTCACGACATGTCCAAAAGGGAGCAAATCTTTCTCTTAATAATAGAAGGACATCGACTAGATAAGTAAAAGGTAGTAGTCTACTCCGGATTCATATATCAACTACTACCTTGAAAAGACTCCAAGTATCGCCTGAATTAACTATCGTGCATCGCACTCGTACCTGGATATACACAAAAAAGGCACAGTAGGGGTGAGTATGATCCACTTGTTCTCAGTAGATATCATATACCAACTAAGAAAAGTAGAAAATAAAGTATATAAATTACACACTCGGTACACACCACCTGCAATCAGAAAATGTCCCAAATGGTAGCCTACATAATCTCCTGTAATAGTTCTACCATTTTGACATATACCACATACAAATACGTGAAAATAAATACAAGTATACAGATATAGCATCTACAGACATAGGAAGACATACACATAAACAAATATCATGTCAAAGACAATAATACTACACAGAATGAGCATAATATACATATGAAAATGCAATGAATATGATGATAGTGTAATATGATGCATGAGGTTGTCGCACAACCTCCATATACACCTATCAAACTATGCACTCAAGTAGGACCCATGAGGTGTTCTTTAACCCATATACATTCCAATAATCAATACAAATATCCATGACTTCTCTCTGTCCCTCTAAGAGGGTCTATAATGATATCACAACTAGTGTTTCCAGTATTTCCATAGTGGTAGCAATGTTTCATGAATGAATATGATATGGAGATCCAATGCTCAAAACCAACCAAATGAGAATTTCCATTTTTAACCAATATATCAACTGCGTGTGCCAAAATCTACTTATTAAACCAGTCATTCATGGTACAACATAATCCATATACCAATCGTGTAAGATATACCATATTTGATACCTCACAATTTCCAATTTAGATAATTTTCTACCAAAGATATAATTTCTACCAAAGATATCAACTAATTATTAAAATATCAGGCCAATATCATCATATAAGACTCCACACAGTTACATATAATAGATAATGTCTCAAAACTGCTAAATAACAATAATATAGGCTCCCAAGAGGGCACAACACCGTAATAGCATTATTTTTATGATTGGTTCCTATACCCATAACCTAATTTTATACTAATATTTTCTACCCATTCCAGTTTGAAGAAAGTTAAGCCATAACCTACATCAAATACTGAAGATCGGTACTTACAAGCCTTTAACCTGAGCTTACACCTTACGAATGAACCCAAAATAAACTATAGGATAACAATATAGAATCAACGTGTCAATAGAAAGCCAACAATACCTATATTGCCTATTTTTTTACTACAGTCAAAATGGACGCCCAAAATAGTTTACGAAAAAGAAGGGTAAAACCAAAATTTTTGGTCAGAAATATATTTTCCAGGATTAAAGAAACTCATGGGAGAAAATCCAAATAAAAATATTTTGCAATTAGCATTTAAATTAAAGAATTATTAATTTAGGCCTTTCGAGATAAAATCCCCAATTTCCATCTTTGAAACCATATTTTCATGATGAAAATTAAAGGAAAATTATTACAAATAGGGATTAGGAGCTTACCCAATCTTAAATGGTAGAAATAGCTCAAAAATTCAAAACACCAGGCTCCAAGTATCAAAAATAGTGAAGAAAACAAGAAAAGAATGTATATACCCAGTTTTCAGGTGCCGCTAAAGTTGTCAAATAGTCACTTTGGTGGTCATTGCTAAAGAAGCCAAGTACAGCTTTAGAAATACCCACCAAATCATGATAGTCCGCTACAACAAACAAGGGTCTCTTTAGCATCCTCTGCTAAAGTGGACGAAGGCTACTAAAATACCTTTACCCAAAAGGTAGCCGATCGCTAAAGTGGCCTAGTGGTGCTTTAGAGCCTTTTATTAAAGTGGCCAAAGTTGCACTTTGGTGTCTGTAATAGCTGAATGGTGCACTAGTTTGGACCCATCAGGATTCGTCCAGAATCTCTATAAGACAAACGAGCTATGCTACCCTATCAAATTTGATATTCCTAGTACAAAGCTCTCAATAAAAGAGAAAGTATGAAACTAAAGACAAAATATATGGAATAAACCCTAATACTTGGTATTTATATGATTCCAGAACTGGGGTTTTAAAATTCAAACTCAGATTCTTCGTATTTTTGTCTATGAGTCAAGCAACGGTCTATCGCAGGTCCAACGGTTCATCGCCTGCATCATCGCAAGGTGTCCAGTGACTCTATATTCTACTTTTGGACGACGAGTAGTGCGATAGTCCATCGCAGGTCTGATGTTTCGTCGTCTGCATCGTCACAGGGTTTCCAATGATGATGCCTTCTGTATTATGGAGATGGTTTGCTCTGACGGTTAATCGTAGGGCCGATGATCCATCGCCTAGACTATCGTAGGCCATCCAGAGTCTATGGCTTCTGCTTTTTGTCAACGGTTTAGATAGACGGATCATCGCAAGGTCGACGGTCCATCGCTTGAGCTGTCGCTACTCAATTTGACTTTGTTTTGCTCAGGTTGTCTAAGTTATTCTTCACATTCAGTTCTTACCCCAAAAACAATAAAAAACTATAGTAAATACAACTATGGTTGCTCAAAAACACACAATTATCCTAAGGAAAAGGCCAAAAATATTCCGTTAAAAGCCAAAATATGACCTACTAGCAGGATAAAGTAGGTGCCATCATGACTCATATATCGGGTCATGACAAAGCTATTGGGAAGCTAAAGAAAATATGAAAAGGAGATATTTGTACTTGCTTTAGGAATTAGTAGAAAACGCATGAGGTAATGTCCCATTCCACCATGTTTTAACTATGTCATCTATTTATATCAGGTGCGTACCTATATATAAAAGTTTATTTTATCTTCAACTTTTTCTAAATCAATGAATGAATCAAAAAGGTATGTTAAGTCTGTTGAGAAATTTTCTTAGTGTTCATGAGGTCAAAAGTTGTCATAGTTATATTTTAGTCATTTTCTCTCAAGTATCAATGCTAATATATCATAATTCGCTATGTATCATTTGTATGCAATATTTGGTTATCCAGCATGGTAGGGAATTTTTTAGGATATGTTATTTGCAATAAAAACTTTTCCAATTTTTTGGAAACTTCTAGAGTTAGAAACTTTTTAAGGCCCTAAGGATATAAGAAATAAAAATTTAGAAGGGAAAAAACTAGTATTGGGCTTGAGATATTGTTAATGAATGAATATTTATGGCTAAATATTCATAAGAGGGGGATAAAGTAAGACCCACAAATTTAAAGCTTGAAAATCATATCAAAATTGGAGCGCGGGAACAACCTGATGATTCTAAGGTAAAGAAATAATTGAAAAGACTATGACAAGTGTAGAAGTAATCATTGGAAAAAGTGTAACACCTAAACCTTTATATCATATTTAATTCATTTTATATGCTCTTTAGAGATTAGAAATCAGGTTGTATGATCTATCAATTGATTAGAACCCATTTGGGGTAAGCTCCAGGACTTAGACGAAAAGTTCTGGGCAAGTATCAGGCAAGGGTGGTTGATTGGCAGGCAACACTATGTAAAACACACAAACTAGGAGTATAAACTTCAAAAATTTTAAAAATCTATCCCTTATGCATCAGATTGGGTAATATAGTACACTGCCTCAGCAATGCTATCTGCAGTGCGATGCATTAGGCCTTATCCCATTGTATTTTTTCACTTTGTTTTATTAAGGGTTTTTATTTCCTATACTTTTTTAAAAAATAAATATTCATTACTTAAACTCTCCAAGAAAGTATATACACTTAGAATAATTAATCGAACAATTCCTATCCTCTTTCAAAACTTCAAGGGTTTTAAGAATAATTTTTCAAAGCTTGAGGATAGGATTCTCTCAGTTTTATTCTATTTTTCCCATATCTAAATTTATGTAAGGATAATGTTTTGTATGTAAATCTTAGTCTCCCCCCCAAAATATTTTGCAATAGTTAATTTCATTCACGAATCATGTTAGGGCTATGAATTCAAGTTCTCGAAATTAGTCTCTTGATTTATTGGTGAGTATCTTTGAATCCTCCAAGAAAATAGTAAAAATTCCATAAACTGAATTTACTCCGTGAAATTTAATTTCTATTACATATGCAAAGACCTTATTTTAATTCTTATAAACTTTATTCAATATTTTCAGGCCTTTTTCATGTTCTACAGAATAACATGTTTTTCTATGAAAATTGATTTGAGACTTTGAAAGTATATTTTTATGAAAGTCTAGAAATTTCTAAACTAGTATGTTGCATAATATTTTGAATAAAGGCTCACAATAGTATAATTTATGATATGAATTGAGAAAAGATTCATCAATATGATCTTAAGTTTACCTTAAAAAGGTATACTATGAGAATATATATGTTTTGGGAGGACTATATAACACTTGAAAAGGTATATGTTTAGATAGCACATTTTCAAAACTATGTATGATTGTGTATGATAGGATCACATCGTTGATATAAGCGGTTCCTCTATAGAAACAAATTCAGTATGGATCTATAGTTCAGTTACGTTTTATACTGCGACAAGGTATATGAAAGGTATTCCAATTAAGTTAGAGGTTGAACATCATAATCTCACATGATGTATTTACGTTATAAGAAATTCTCCAAATTAGAAAACATAATATTTTGCTTAAGTATGACTTATGATGCAAGACTACCAATTTCTAAATTTATTTTATGGCACTTTATAACTTACTTATTTCAAAATTTCAATTGTATTCACGATTCAATTATGTAGTTTAGTCCATGATTGAGTTATTAAGTTTTACCTTATATTTTCAGTTCAATAGTTCCGACATCCAGTTTATCTTATTGTTTAATATTTTTATAAATTGATGATTAAGATATTTAGTACATTTTTATCTCGACATCCAACTTTCTAACAATCTTGATGTATTTTATATTCATGTACAATTATTTTTTTTAACAGATAGTATATTATTTCAATTCACCTTTATTACATACCATGTGTTCCATTTACCGACCTTATTTGGGGTGGCATCATCTCATGATACAAATTCAGATACTCATGCCCACAACTAGATAATCTATTAGATCTCACCTTCTCATCTTAAGGCGAGTCCTCCTTGTGCTCAGAGGACTTTGTTTAAGTTTACTTAGTAGTTCCGCACATCAGTAGTACAACCTTTATTAAATAAAGATAGCCAGGGGCCTAATCCCAGTAACATTACTTATTTTTGTTAGCAAAGTCTTCATTACACAACTATTTTTGTAAGTTCGGTTGTACACAAATTTTTAGTCAACTTTTATGTCTCATTTATACAAATTCATGTTGATTTACTTTAATAGTTGAAGTTATATTTATTTTATTTGAAGATTTTATGTATATTATGTATTCATTCTTAATAACACACCAGATCAAAGATCTGCTTGATCCAATACAGGTTTTGGTTGCCGCTAATACCCAAAGTGTAAATTCAAGGCTTGACAAAATACATTAAACTAAAATGATGATGATTAGAAATAATATTTTGTATGTTAAAATATATTACAAACTTTTATCATACCACATGGTTATAATAATAATTATAGGTGATATATTGATGTGCTGTAATTTTACGACAGTTTTAACACTTACAAATATAAAAATATGCTAGTTCTAAGGCACGTTTATGTGAAAATGATGTGTTTTTCGTTTTTATCAGGAGAACAAGTTCTAGTAAGTCAATTTTAAGTAAATTGCGAAAATGAATATCAAATGATCTAATAAGTTGTTGGAGCTAATAAAGTCATCCCATACCGTCATTGGACAAATTAGAGGATTTAAAGGTTTAAGGAAATCAGATGATAACATCCTATGGCCTATTGTAAGATACAACAATCTCATCTTATGGGTCAAGGGAAAAGATCCTAAAAAGCTAAATTCTAGTTTGTAATAACAATCACTTACAATAAATAGTCCTAGGGAAAGAAGGGATCATCCTGAGCATCATTATAGAGATTTCAGACAATATGCAACAAGTGACCATCCAACAACAAGAAGAAAGGATACACAATTGTGAGATACAATGAGTCATCCTATCCTTCGCCTGATATTCAATTCTGGGATCTCATTCTATTTAGGATATGTTTCATTTTATCTATAAATACCTTTTCTAGATTTTATTTTATAATTTACACACTATTATTGCCTCTTAATTACGAGAAATACATTACATTATTTTTCTTTTAATTTGAGAGATTACATTTGTTCTTGATTATGAATTTCCATTAGTACTTCAAGTGTCCATATTTTGTCCATTCAACTCTTATAAGTTTATGATTATGAATTCATCTACAATCCCTAATTGTAATTCTTCAAGCATGAGTAGCTAAATTCCAGAATTAGGATTGTAGGAAACATGATGAATTAACAAAATAGAAAAAATACTTAGGGTTTCTTGAATGGTATTTATGTATGTTTATTCTTCCTTTTATATTGATTACTTAGGTAATAGTATACAATATTAGAACTTGCCTTAAGTATTTATTTGCTTAACCATAGAGGTAGATAATGGGAAAAGGAAGGAACAACAAAGATTTAAGGCTATAAACCCTCATCTAATAACATGCTTTTTTCAGGAAATAGCTGATTTGAGATCAAAGGTAAGGGTTAATTTGAAAAGCTCGTGAAACCTAAACAGTAATTGAGAATATTCATATTTATAGGCAACCAATTATTTAGAAGAAACTAACTTATCGATTTTGTATGCTAAGCACCAGGATGGAATCCTAGTATGACATGCTTACTAGGCTATGAAATTATAGGAAGTACAATCCTACTTCATCATCTCTCACTAAATAAAAGAACCATAAAACTTGCTACTTGGTACTTGGTTACTGAACTCTTGATACTAATACTTGTTAATATCAATTTCCCTTTTTTATAAAAATAATCTATTAATAGTATAAATAACTGCATAGATTGCCATGTTTCTTGTGGGATTGACTCCAACTTAGTTGGGTTCTATATTTAATTCAGAAAATATTTTATACTTTATTGCAAGGTGTAATTAGCAAAACATCACATGTCAGAAGTGATTTATGTTCTAAGGATATCTAGTACAAACTAGTTAGAAACAATGAACTAAAACTTAAAATACGCTTGCACAAAGTTCTACTCTAGAAAATCATATCTCCAAGTATATAAAGAGTTATGTCGTAGTTACCCATAATATTAAAAATCATTTAGTGTATATTCCAATGCATTACATCATTCATTAATACGATCTCTGTACAAAAGTTTAATATGTTCCACAAAAGTACCTTCAAAATAAACTAGAGTCTTGCATTTAGATAGGGGAAAACTTTAGAAAGTCTTTTTGTTCATTAGTGCTAGCACTTTATGTTTAAAAGGTTATACATGTTTATTAATGGGCTTTGTGTATTTGTAGAATGGGAATTATTTTGGCTCAACTATGAAGTCTCCTCCTAAGCTCCCTACTTCAAGTTTCACTCTCACATCCAAAGTAAATTTTCCTATTAATCTTTGGTTATTTCTCCACTCAGTATGTGAATTTCCAACGTGATTCTTCTTCAATTTTAAAAGCTCTCAGGGATTTATCTCAAGCTTTCAAATATAAATTTAGGGAATGTTACTCATTATGAAATTCTAGACACTGTTCTAACCTCATACTTGTATTGTATAGTAATGGTATCATAGTAACAAATATGGGGTTTTATAGGGTGATCATGAAATTGAACTATGCAAGTTTCAAAGTTTCTATTTGTTAATAAATAGAGAATCATCTGAATTGGCTAATTAGTGACGTCCATTAGTGGAATAATATGACCGGAGATTGAAATAACCCTAGGACCTCATTGATGAACGAATAACATGTGAGTTATGATCCGACATAGAAAATTTTCAATTCTAAAATAGGCATGAATGGTTTCCACTAGTTGTCTGACAAAATGTTAATCTAATTCTTGAATTATTTGTTCATTAATGTTATTTAAGAGTCGTGTTAATTAGATTGGAATTCTTGTAATCACTTGAAAGTCATAGGATTATTGTTATCTAGGAATCATATGAGGTATTCTAAGTTGAGACCTTTTCTATAAGATCATATCTTCTTATTCTCGTCTACGATGTATAAATATGCCTACATAATGGTATGGTTCTTCAAATCTTATGTGTATTGTTAAGAAAGATAAGTGATAATGTGCTACCCTTATTTATTTGAATGTGATGCTTCATATGTAATTTTCACATGATATAAATGATATAAAGATTTTTACTTCAAGGGTTGAAAAAGGAAAAATGCTATGAAAACCATTTTAAATGCATGAGTGTGAGTGATAAGTACTGATACACCACCGAAGTCTATTTAAGGATTATAATTCTAATTCTTTATTTAATACGTCAAAGTGTCATAGATATATTAAGATTTTAGTGAAGATGAACATGATGTCAAGGTTTCCATGTATATAAATATGAATAAAACACTATGACATAAAAAAAAAATTGAAACTGATTTCATAATTTTTAAATGACAATGGTTGATGACTATGAGAATTGTTAAGGATGAATTGTTATAATGAACCTAACTTAAAAGTAATGATTCTCAAAAAATGGAAAATGGTCAGATATATGAGTTATGCGAATTGAGTGTTAATGAACTTTATCATTAGATATTTTGAAGAATATACATGTTATAGGTATGATATCTTATTGATGGAAGAGGCTTCCCACTATGTTAAGACTTATGATTCATATTTATTGCCTAATAAGGGAAAAATTACACCATGATTTTATTCATGGTACATTACTTCTATGAGCAAGTTACATTAAGAAATTTTTCATATTTATATTTGAATTGTGCTTAACATAAAGACTAAATATTTAAGAAATAAGACTTCACCTTGATATATATGTATTGTTCATACCTTATTTATGCAAGTGTCATATTTTGTACTCCTATATTTGTTTTTCCTTATCATGCGAGAAATATTCTGCGATACTCACATTTTCTTTGCAATGTAATAAGAAAAATGATGGTTCTATGCATATGTGCATTGACTATAGGAAACTAAATGATAGTGAAGAATACGTACCTTATAGCTCGTATTGATGACTTATTTGAATAGCTTCAAGGAGTGTAAATGTTCTCTAAGATTAACTTGAGATTCAGTTACCATCAGTTGAGGATTCTGACTGAGGACCAAAAGAAGAAAGAGGGGGCTGAATTACTTCTTTTTCGATCAGACAGTCAACTTTCTTCAATAGACAGTTGACTATTAAGTGCAGTAATGAAAACTTCTTAAAATAAAACTTTGAAGGTAAATGACACCTAATGTTTTATGCTAGTTGGGACCTCTAATAGGTCTTACTCCATTCCCCTTGGTTTGCAAGGGATTCTACTAGTTCTTTTTGTGAATAAAATTAAAGTACAAGATTGAGTCAAGCTTTTTGTATTTGACTCACGCTTTATTTTTTCTACCACACTTTGATAGAATGACTTATAAATTATGTGTTTATCTCCTCTCTTTTTAAGTACATAGTAAACCCTTAAGAGAATATAGTACTTGAGTAAAGTAGAGTAAAAACTAGAGGAGGTTGACATGAGTTTATATCTCTTTTTTTGACTTTCAATAGTCATAGAGTAGTGTTTGGACTACTACTAGTTGTTGGAATCTAGAAGGCAACCCAAAGGATTTTTTGTCTTAGAAAGGTAAATAAGGAATATTTAGTTTCTAAGAATAAGTAAAGACTAAAATGAAAATCCATCTAAGTGCAATATATATTTAAGAGAGAGATGTGACAATCCCATGACATTAGTAATCCATTTAATACTGCAAATCTTTTTTTTCGTTTCTTGTAATTCCTTTCTATTACTCAATAGAATCTTCTGATAGAACTTTTTTCAATCTATTGATAGTTATATATCTTTTCCTTTTCCATTTGCCAATCTTTTTTATTTACTTTTCTTAGAATCTTCAGTAATCTTTCTTTCCTTCTTGGGAGATACTTCTTCCTTTTTGAGTTTTATTCAAGTGAAATAATCACTCATTGATCATTCATCAAAATTTTAACATTATCAATCTCCCCCTTTATGATGGATGGCAAAATAAAATTAGATTACTTTCCTATTTAAGTTCTCCCCCTAAATGAGTGAATCTCCCCCTGAATGACTTTTCCTGCAAGGTTAAATACACCATATACACCATTTATCCCTCTTTGGCATCAATCAAAAAAAAAATAAAGGCGGGACACACAAAATACTAAATAGGAGAAAGCAATGAAACTCAACTAAGTGACCTTTGGCTCAAAAAGGTTATGCAATTACGTCAAGGGATTTTCTATGAGAACAAAATATTTTTTCAAGCAGAGATTTAGTAAAAATGTCACCTAATTGTAAATTCGTTCTCACTAAATATAATTTAATATCTCCTTTTGAACTATGATCTCTAATAAAATGATGCTTTACTTTAATATATTTTGCTCTATAATGATGCACAAGATTCTTAGACAAGAAAATAACACTACAGTTATCACAAAATATTTTGCCAGGCTTAAAACATAGATATAATCACTGAGTTGATGAGATGTCTAAAGAATTTGGGCACATCACAATCCAATAGAAATATACTCAGATTCAGTGGTGGGTAGAGAGGCACAATTTTATTTCTTGCTATTCCATAAAACAAGGGTTTGTCCCGTGAATTGGCAAGTACCACTGGTGCTTTTTCTATCTACTTTATCACCAGTATAATCTGCATTTGACAAACCTTTTAATATAATTTCAGTAGACTTAGGATACCATAAGCCATATGATCTTGTACAAATAAGGTATCTAATAATACATTTCATAGCAGTCAAATAAACCTCTTTAGGAGTTTACTCAAACTTGACATACTTACATACACTAAAAAATGCCAGGTCGACTGGCTGTAAGATATTAGAGTGAACAATGATACCATAATAGTTTGTTTAGTCAGTGCTTTTACCATTTTAACATGACTCCAGAACATAAGTAGAACTCACAAGAGTGTTGAATAGTTTGACATTTTCTATCCCAAATCATTGAATGAGATTTTTGGAGTACTTACCTTGGGAGATGAATGTTCCCTCATTAGAATGATGGATTTGTAACCCCAAAAATAATGTTAATTCTCTTAGCATACTCATTTCAAATTCACTTTGCATAAATTCAGATAATTCCTTTCATAAAATAACATTAATACTTTCAAAGATAATATCGTCAACATAAATTTTAATGATTAAATTTCCTAAGGAGGTTCATTTTGACAAACAAGGTAGTATCAATTTTTCTCTTGTGAAAGCATGTTCAATTAAAATTTCTCAGTCTATCATACCAAGATTGAGGAGCTTGTTTTAAAGCATAAAGAGCTTTGTGGAGTTTGAAGACATGATATGAAAAGTTTGGATTTTGAAAACCTGGGATTGCTACACAAAAACTTGTTCATTAATAAAATCATTTAAAAAAGATCTTTTTATATCCATTTGAAATAATTTGCACCTTTTATAAGATGCATAAATAAGTAAAATTCTAATGGATTCCAACCTTGATACAAGTGCAAAGGTCTTATCATCATCGACTCCTTCTTGTTGTGAGTAGCCTTGAGTGACTAGATGATCTACATTTTGAAAAACTTTATTTGATTAGTTCATTTTAATTTTTATATACCTATTTGGTTCTAATAATGGAGACATTCTTTGGTTTTAGAACAACCGTCCACACATTATTTCTGTCAAATTGCTCATGCTCTTCTTTCATTACATCTATATAGCTATCATTTTCTAAGGCTTTATTGAATTTTTTTAGTTCAAGTTGAGATATGAGGGCTATGTTTGCATTTCTTCTACGAGAAGCTCTTGTTTATATCCCTTCTTTTGGATCCCTAATGATGAATTTCTTTGGATAATCAGGCTCACTTCTCTATTTATTTATATTTTCTTCTTGTTTAACTTGATCATTTAAAGTAGTAGCAATCTATTCAGTTTTAATATTAGCTGGTTTGGAGAAGGAGTGCTCCTTAGTGGAAGGAGTTTTGTTAATTTGTACCTGTTAAGTCTTATCATCTACAATGCTATGATTTTTTACACAATGATTAATATCATCAAAAATAATACATACAGATTACTCAATGCAAAGAGTAGTTTATTAAAAATTCTATATGATTAACTAAAGTTAGAGTAGCCCATAAAAATACATTCATCGATTTATCGATCAAACTTACGAATGTTGTACTTTCCATTGTTATGTACAAAGTATTTTGATCCAAATGCATGGAAGTACACAATATTGGGTGTTTTATTGTTCTTTTCCATTTTCCATTGTTCTTGATTTACTCTCGTTAGAATCTGCAGCAAGCTTCCTTTTCTTCTTGTGCAAAGCTTCTTTCCTTTTTACTTTTATTCAAACAAAATATTCTTAGTACTGAATTCCTAAAATTAAATCAAACTCATTGGTCATTCATCAAAATCTTAACATTATTAAGGATATTCCTAGGAGAGTCTTCAAGTCCTTCTATGGCCATTATGAGTTCCTGGTTTTGTATTTTAGGTTGAGCAATGCCCCATCTGCATTCATTGATTTGATATTCTAGTGCTCAGACCCTATATGGACTTTTTCATGATTAAAAAATTAATGACATCCTTGTGTAGTTGAGGAGTAGGGGGTAGCACAAGCAATATTTGAGGATTGTGCTCAAGACTTTGAGAGATCATAGGCTTTATTCCAAATTCTTAAAGTATTAGATTTAGATTAAGTCAATTATATTCCAAAGAAATTCTGGTGTCTAAAATTATATTCCAAAGAAATTCTGGTGTCTAAGGTTGGGATTATGATGAATCCAGTGAAGATTGAGGTTATTCATGATTGGGCCAGACCTATATCTCCTATTAAGGTTCATAGCTTTATTCATTTGGCAACTTAATACATGTGGTTTATTAAAGGTTTTACTACCATCATAGTGCTAATGACTAGGTTGAATAGAAAGAAGGTTTTTTTTCCAGATGTCCAAGGAGTATGATTTGATCTTTTGAAGCTCAAAGGCTTGCTCACTGTATCTCATATTTTGACTCTTCCTATTGAGGGCTAGGGATTTACCGTAAATCACGTTGCTTCTGATGTTGGTTTAGGTTGTGTTCTAATGCTACAGGATTGATATATTTCTTATGTATCAAGGTAGCTAAAGGTCCATAAGTGTAACTACCTCATTCATGATTTGGAGTTGGCAGTGGTAGTATTTGCGGTCATGATATAGAGGAACTACTTGTATGTTGTTCATTATGATATCTATTCTTACCATCATAATATTTAGTACATCATGACTTAGAGAAAGAATAATCTGAGGTAGTGCAGATGGATTGAGGTGTTAAAGGACTATGGTATCTTTATTCTTTATTATCTGAGCAAGGTAAATATGGTAGCAGACGCCTTAAGCCAGAAGGCAGTGAGTACAGTTAGCTTAGCTTTCATTTTAGTTTTGAAGTAGCTTTTGGCTTTGGATGTTTAGTCCTTCGCCAACTTGATAGTTCGAGTCCATATTTTAGATTCTAGAAAGATTCTTACTAGTGTTGAGGCTCGGCCTACCTTGTTTGAGAAAATTTAGAGTCGCTAGTTTGAGGATAGTAGATTTTGTGGCATTTGTGGCTAGGGTTTGAGGGGTGAGTCCAGGAGGTCTACCTTAGATTTAGAGGGTATTTTAGATATTATGGTCGTATTTGTGTTTTGAGGGTTGGCGACTTGATTTGGTTGATATTGTAGAAGGGTTACAACTCTAGATATTTTATTTACCCTAGTATAGCTAAGATATGTAGATATTTAAGGCAGCATCACTGGTGAAGTGGTATAAAGAGAGATACAATATCTTCAGTACTCATTGCCAATGTGGTCAGTAAGTGAAGGCCAAGCATCAGAAGCCTGGTGTCCTAATTTAGAGATTACCCATTCTCAAATGGAAGTGGGAGTGGATCACTATAGATTTTGTTAATAGTTTCCCAAGACTTCCCATTATTCTGATAACATTTGGTTCATTGTAGATCTATTGATCAAATTATCATACTTCCTTCTTATTTAGGTATCTTTTTGTGCTGAGAGGTTTGCCCGTATCTATTTTTGTGACATAGCTCACCTACACGAAGTAACCATGTCTATTATTTTAAAAAGAGGTTTAGTATTTACTTTTAGCTTATAGAGGACCTTTAGGAGGAGTTAGGTACTCAGATGGACCTTAATATTGTTTTTCAGCCTTAGACCAATGGGTAGTTGGAATGGACTTTTTAGGTCCTTGAGGATATGCTCTGCGCATGTGTTAGGGACTTTGGAGGTCAGTGGGATTAACACTTAGCTTTAGGAAAGTTCTTTTATAATAATAGAAACCATTAGAGTATTGAGAAAGCACCATTTTAGGCATTATATGGTAGGCATTATTGATCCCCAATAGGTTGATTTTATAGGTCCAATGTTAGGCTATGTGGTACTGATTTACTTTGTAAGTCATTGCATAGAGTATGGGTGATAGTATAAAGGGCAACTTAGACTGGTCGAAGAGTTATTCTGATTATAGAGTTTGTAACTTAAAATTTAGAGTGGGTAACTGGTTTTTTTACCAAGTATTTCCCATAGGTGTTTGAGGTTTGGAACTAGGGGAACGCTTAGCCAAAGGTATATTGGGTCATTTGAGATACTTTAGACTATTGAGAGGTAGTTTAAGAGTTGGTCTTGACCCTAGATTTTGCATTAGTTAACCTAGTTTTCTATGTCTCTATGTTTCTGCATTATATCCTAGATGAGTTTCATATGCTTCAGTGGGACTCAGTTTAATTTAATGAGAGATTGAGCTTCATAAAGGAGCCAACTTTCATATTAGTCAGAGATGTCAAGACGTTTCATTTTAGAATGACTCCCATGGTTAAGGCTTAGTAGGTACACCACCTAGTTGAAGAGGCCACCCAGGACATTGAGAGCGAGATACAGGATCTATATCACTACCTATTTGAGCCTTCAGGTACACCCTAATCATTTACTTTCACATATAAAAGTCCTTTTAGTAATAGATATTATAATGACCCTCCAGGTTATTTTATGTATTTCCACACTATTTTACCATTTAGAGATTTCCTTTAGCTTCTCCAAGTAATTTGTAACTTGCTGGAGATGACAGTTTGATTATCAGGCAATTCATTTAATTTTTGGATCAAAATCCATATTTGGAAGTTTTTATTACTGAGAATTTGGTATCGATCTTAAACTTTAGGTTAACATCCATTTATGTCAGTTTTGACAATTCTATTATCGGTAAAACATCAAATTTAGGCTAGGGGGACAATTGGTTTGGGTCCTAAGGCTTTTACACTCATTTTAGGCTATTGGTGGATTTTTGTTAAAAAAGCCATTTAGGTGTGGCACCCATATTTCATCGAAATAACCTCAAATTGAAATTTTGATGGCATTCTTTAATTTGTAATATCAAATTTAACAGGGTAGCATAGTTTATTTGATTTCATGGGATTCCAAACATAACATAAGGGTTCGATCAGAGTTTTGGTACCTAGCCAAAACTGTTGGTACCTAGCCAAAACTGTTGGTACATGCTTCATCCAATGTAGGCCAAAAATGGCATAGATATTATAATATTGGTGGCATTAGCCATATTTGTGAAGGCCAAGTTCATTGGTTATTGCAATCGCGGGATGGTTTTTGCATTCATAAAAAGTAATACAGGTTAAGTGTTGCATTCATTGCAGTGTATGAGTCGTATCATTGACTCGTATGGTGGACAGTGTTCAAACCTCTTGATATTTTATTCTTCCAGGGGTACAGGTGAAGGTTACTACTCGTATACTTGGGTATAACTTACTTTGGGTAAGTCATAGCTTGGACAGTGTTGGTTCCAATAGGGAGTCCTTGGGAACGATTGGTGGGTATCACTCGTACAGGCGGGTACAATTCGTATGTGGTAGTCGTACCCTATGATGGGATTTTTATGCAATTAGTGAGGGCAATCTGGATATTTTCTCACTTAACCTAATAAGGCGCCATGACTTTTAACTCACTCGGGAGGTTATTTACCCGATTATTCTATTCATTAACACTTAGAAAACACTCTATAATCCTCTTGAAAGTTCTTGGACAAAGGAAGCTAGGATTTCATCATAAGGATTAATTTGGGGCTTTTGTTGGTGATTTCTCTCTATTATGTTCTTAATTAATGTATGTACTCTTCCCTCATTGTTAGTTCTAACTAAAGGAATGGTTTTATACAATGTTTTCATGGCATGATTTATTGTATAGTTTTGTGGTTTTCAAATATGTGCTGCGGTTTTGGTTAAAAATTCTTGGTTATGGTTTTCCCATGTTTTAATAATGGTTTTACATGTTTAAATGGCAGTTTTGGATAATTGGTTGTATGGTAATGGTTACTTGGAAATTGGTTTTCGTTTAGGAAATACTATGCCCCTAACGTGTTTGATAAAATGCCTATGATAATGCTTTTATTATATGACTGTATTTTTCATGGAACTATTGCATAGTTTAAACTTGGTAATGGAACTTTAAATGGTTTAAATGGTTTGGAATGGTTAAATTAAATGGGTTGGTTTAATAAACATCCTTGTGGGGTACAATAGAATCCCCCAAGCTATTAAAATAAGGGAAAACTTATGGGGTACATGAGACTCCCCCAAGTTAAATTGATAAGGTGATCTATGGGTACGTGGGAATCCTTTGATCTCTAAAATATTTGGCTAAGGACAATACTTGCAAGTTATAGTTTGTATGATGATACCACTATTAATAGGCTTGGTTAATAATGCATGGAATAATGGAGTGGTTGGTTTAAAATGGTTTTAGTTGGTCAATAATGGTGGGGGGTTATATCTAACTATGAAGGTGGAAGTCCTATAAACAAACAACTGAAACTCATAGTTTCCGACATGAGTGGTTGGTCATGGAGACCATATATGATACTCATGAGGTACATGGGAATCCTCAAAGTACACTATACATATGTATCATGGAGAGTGAAGGGTACTTGAGAATCCCCTACTCTTATGGTATCTCCAATTCATGTAGCTACACGCATTGGGGCCCGTTCAAGGGGTTACACTAGACCTATATAACCTGTGAGTGGTTTTAGTATAGTTAAGCTACACATACCCTAGTTAATGGTTTTAAATACATATTAAATCTGATTCCTTTTCCCAACATGGTTATATATATGTATGGTTTGAATGAATATAGTTAGTTTACTTTGTTTTACTGGATGGAATTATTTTATCCTTATCCTGAGTTCATGCTAGTGTTCACCAACCAATCTATCTTTGGGCGATTATATCCCCACACGATGCAGGAATCGGCTATTCTACTCCTCCTACATAGTGATCAAATTTTGGGATCAACTTTTTGATTAAATTAGTGAGCTTCTATCTTTCTGGAAGGCTAAATTTTATGTTGTGGACATTTTCAGATACTTTGGTTATTTTATGGATATTGGTTTTGTCTATGGTTGGGGTCATGTTCCAACTAGATATTATTTTTCTTTTGGTTAGAGGATTTTGTGGAACTACTATGGGTTGGTATAGGCGGGATCTGCATTGATGTTAGACATAGTATTGGTATTGGTATTTTGGCTGACACCGATTGACTGTATTATTGGTTGTTCCATCCTCTTTTATTTTGGGATTATATATAATTATTATGGAACACATATGGTTATGGTTTTGGATTATGGTTTGGTTTGATATTGGTTATTGGTTGATATTGGAAGGTGGGGCTTTTTCAAGTGGTCATAGTCATAGACCTTTCCTAGAGTCTTGGATTTTACAATAATGCTATCTTTTTATATGTTTTGAATTAATCCAACTCAGGATATGTGTAGGTCGGTAAGGTTGGGTAATGAGGGTGGTCTCCAGTCTTAGTTGGACTTAGGATGACCATTATGACAAGGCCCTGGTTTGGGTCATGTCACCTTGACTGTATTTAAAGTTGTGGAACCCAATTTTCTCGTATTTATTACAATTTATATTCCATAAAATGCTATGAGGCTTAGAGAATTGTAGAGTTTGATCATTGGGTGGTGGGGGTGAATTGGGGAGTGTATAGGAGGTATTTTGTCATCTAAATTTCAGTAAGTTCCCTTTGATTTCATGATAAATTCTCCATTTTAAACTTAAACCCCTAATCCTTTACGGACTTGTTTGAGGGTGTAATTATACTCAAATTTCATCCATTTTTAAGGTAAATGATCCTTGAGCCTAGAGGAATGTTTTGACAGTTTTAATGTTATGATTCCGCAAGCAAGCACCACATGGGATTTCTGCTTGATTTTGAACCTGAAGCATTCATATGAAATATAGGTATCATTATTCCCATATTAATGTGTGGTTGATTATTTTGATAGCATGGCATAGTGTGAAGGTTTTTTTAGAAGGGAAAATCTCTAATTTAGTGTACTTTCTCAGGCTTCATTGGCGTCCACATCGTCAAGGCTTACTTTTCTCATAGATTGAGTTTTATTATGATATTAATATGGTACTAGTCTAGATTTGGGTGGTGATTATGACTTGGTTGTATGTTGAGTGAACTTTGGAATATTTAGTTGGGTAGTGAGCCATTTTTAGTTAGAATTGACCCATTCATTCTTTCCTTGGATTAAATTGTGACATTAGGACTTGTTTAGACTTATTTGACACCTTGTACCAGGATTTTTAAGCTTTAGTCTAGTTTTGGTAGAAATTGCCTTAGTTTAGACTTTTGGGGTTAGCAGCGAGCCCCGTCGGTCCTATTTTAGGAGAAATATCCGAATTAGCTTCTTGTAGATCTAGGAGGACTTCTTTCATCGTTATATATATATATATATATATTCTTAGAGCCTATTATGATTTAGACATCTTGTCAATTCTTTACTAGACTTGATAACCCTTATTTACTTTAAAAATCGGTTTGAGTCTATCAATTGTTATTCATTTTTGATACGAAATTCTTTGTTCGAGTCTGGCATTTATCGTTCAAATTATTATATTAATGATCTAGTTTCTGTCCAGTGTTTATGGTATGAGGGCCTAGTTAGGTTGTAGTTAGCTTGTATTCTTTTTGATATTATCTACCTTGTTATTTATTATTTGTTAGACGGACCATTATTTTAGGCTTGCCCTACTATCCCTGACTTTAATTTACATTCTCGCATGTTATTATGTGTTTATTATTAGTTAGCTTAGTAGACCGATGATGCCTACTAAGTACCTGTTGTTTTGTTGCTCATACTACACTTATGCATATTTTTTTGATGAATATCTAAGTAATAGCTATCTCCGCTGACATTCTATCTAGCGCATACTCAAAGTTCATAAATGGGTGAGCATTTCGAGCCAGAGCTAATTCTCTCTCCTTCTGCTATTTTGGACAGTCTTTACATTTGAGACTATCTGTATATTGATACTATTAGTACATTTATTCTTTTTATTAGTAGCTCTTGTACCGACCATACTAGGTTGTGGTATACTCTTTTGCTATTTTCTCTCTCTCTTATCTATATGCATGCTGTCGACTTATATTTTATCGACTATAATCTAGTTCTAAGATTAATTTTGATATTCATTCTTCCACCAATTAGACCATTACTTATCGTTTCGAGCTACAATTTGCCTTACCTACCGATGGGTTAAAGTAGGTGCCATCATGACTCATGAAATTGGGTCATGACATTCAATAGCCTCTCAAGAAACATCAAGTATTAAACTAAATATATTCATTTGTGGGAGTTAATCTCACTTTTATTCTCAGTAATCATAAAACAAAACAATGTATTAGCAATTCGTCACCTAATCACTCAATATGAATACAATCCATCAATTCAACAAAACTTTCTAACCTATACACTATCATTCTTGCTTTACTAAAATATGTTTAGATTTACACCTTCCAAATTTAGAAAATGCTCAAATTATCAAATAGTAGCCCTACAACCTATAGTCCCATAATCATACACCAATATGTATGTATTCCTATGAATTATCACAATATCATATAACTCAAAGAATCATCTAGGATATACTAGAAACAATAATTATACTAAATTAGGTTCATTTTTATATCATATTATGGTTATTACCAGCATTCATTGTGCACGCATACCTAAGAATGAAATCTCCCGTCAAACTATATTACAGTCATGCAATATAACTAAGATCTACTACTCAATAAACCTATCCTACATAGGCGCCAAGTTATTGCAATAAGTAAGTTATACCACAAATACTCTTTCTTTACTTTTTAAAAATTTTGAATGATAAATCATCTTATATATAAGCAATTATACAAGAACAACAACATACCTAGTATATTCCCACAATGTGGGGTTTGGAGAGGGTAAGTGTACGTTGTCCATACAACTTCACAGGTGAGATAGAGAGACAAATAAATATGAAATTAATCAACTACTCTTCAAAGAAATATTTTGGAAATTTAAGCCCACTAGTTCTATATTTATTCACAGTCTACAAGATTACCAAGGATTGATTAATTATTAACTAGTCCATCTCCATTAAGTGAGTTTTAAAGATAAAGGTCCCATCATTGTTGATTATAACCCTAGACCTAAGAAAATTGCCCCTCTAGGGATTTGAAATGATGTTTTTGATTTTATTATCTATATAGGCTTATAAACTGTCTGTATCCTGTTATAGCAGCCTGGGGCCAGCTATAGAGACCTCAACCTTTCAATACACACACTTTTTATTAAAATGGCCATAAATTTTGACTCTGGAAACTGATTAACAAATGGTCTTTGGAATTGGAAACAAATCGAAGTTATTTGATTTGGTGTGTATTGGGTCCTATAACTCTTCATTTTTTATAAGAGGAGTGCACATATAAAGTTGACCCAAGTTTAAACTTAGACCGAAACTGAATCGGTAAGAGCATTTCCAAATTAACTCTGTGTTTGGGGTATTTTATGACCTTAATTCGTATCTAGTGCAATACTATATAAATAATTGGTCCTAAAATGTAGGACAAATGAAATTCTTATACCTTTAACACAAATATTTTCAGTAACAACGAAAAGGGTTATTACATTTTATACCAATTTAACAACCATTTGTCCTAAAATAAACATTGATGAAAATAAGTAAGAGGCCGGGATTAGAAGGACAATACTATCGAAGTTTCGTATATTGCACTTTCAATTCCCCCTTTCTATTGTTATCAACTATACCATATTTTATACTCAAGCGCTCTATGGAGGATTTTAAAGATAAGAATGTGTGGAGTCAAGCGTTTATTCATAAATTAGTTATTTTTATCACAACAGTGTCTAAATGAAATTTTGAGAGTTATTGATGAGATAACATCTAAACTCAAAGAAAACTAAACATTTACTGTATCAACCCTGCTGTAGCGGCTCAATTCTCACTATAGCAGCGTTGTTATAGAGGGATCCCGCTAATATAATAGAACTAATCAAAGTTACCTTCAACTATAGTGGGGCAATATTAGCAACCTACCTCATGCTATAATGGGTAGGCAAGGAAGAAATTTTGGAAGCTTCCTAGTTTAGCCATTTTTTATAGCATAATACTCAGATTTTGATTACAAACTAACCCTATTACATCTAATGCTATATCTAGAGTTATACCAATCCAAATTTTATTTCGAAAGTTTCGGTGGACTACTATGTCCTTCACCTATCCCGATATTACCTTAAATTCATCAAACACTATACTTCAAGACACCAAATATCTCTGAATCACACAATACCAAATTTTTATTAGAGCCTGGCCTACCCTAAGATTTTATCAACTCTCATCCTTGGGAAAACTCTACATTGGAACTTATACCCAAACAAATTCTATAATAAACCCAACACAACAAAATACTACACCATGCTTTCCCCTCAAGACATCTACTTTATGAATTTTTTTCACAAATCCATGATCAATGCATAAGAATAAATCCTCTTGAGTACAAACACCAACCAAAACACCACTATGGGAGTTCTTAACACATAAATTCTCCATCACAAGTCACATTAGACTATTCAACCCTCAACAATCAATTGTTTATTAGCAAACCATCTGATAATTTGTCACCTATGGACAAAATATACTCATTTAGCCTCAGAACTAGCTTATGGTTAGTCAAATTAGCGACTAAACATACCTAAACCACTCAAGGAGCAATAACAACCAAGGATCATTATGTAACAATGAGAGGGATATGAATAGGCATAAGCACATCTAATAACTCTACTCCATTAATTGACCCGACAATTAGGGATCATTAATCATATAATCAAGCTCACTTATTTCACAAGCCTTAATAATTCAATTATAACATATTCAAGGGATACCATTAATTGATAATAATTCTCATACAATAAGCATATAACTAATACCAAACCATAATTAACCAAATACAAGAGATTTGTAAAGTAAAACATGAGTAACTAGTTTTGCCAATACACTTCCATAATTACCTTATTCAAAAATCCAAGGCAACCTATTTCCGCCATTATCTAACAATTTCCTTATCAACTATATCTTATCATCACCATACAAGTAGTTTACTCAATCAACTGTCAAAACCACAGTCAAACAAAGTCTAACTTTCAAAAATGTATGTCACCTAAAAACAAACAAAAGCCCCCACATTAGACATTTAACTCAACAACACATCATATCTTATCAACCAAATCATTTAATATCATGTCAAGAGCTATTATGTCATTGTAATGACCCAAACCATAGTTACATGTGAAAACACCCCAAGAATAATTTATAATAAATAATAGGCTCAACATTGATTAGAAAAAATTTAAATCATGGATAAAATCAAGGACTAAGTCTATTGAGCTAAGAGTCTAAATAAGGGATTGGGTTAGACTGCTTGTAATCCCTATAACTGTTGAATAACAGATACAACAGTACCACTGCATCACTAAAAGTTTTGATGTAGTGGTAAAAACATTTTGCCATATAAGTGATTTTAAAAAACCCCTTTTCTTTTTATTTCCCTAGGTTTACCCTTTCTCTAAAAACACTCTGATAAACCTTATCCTCCCAACTCTGATATTTCAAAGGTCAAGGTTCATGAGAGAAATTTTGAGACATACCTGAAGGGAACACAACATAGGAATATGTCTAGCGTATGCGTGACAACTCACTCTTCTCCATAGCAGTATGTTTCATCCAAGAAGTAAATTAAGGTTTCATTTATAGAAACTAAACATAAGATAGATATACAACAATAGCATACCTAGTGTATTATCATATAGTGGGGTCTGGGAAAGTTAAAGTGTACGCAGACCATACCACTACCTTAGGTGAAGTAGAGAGGCTATTTATAATAAACCCCATCTCGGGACTGATAATAATATACCAAACACAAAGCATAAATGCATTTAAACAAAGATAGTATGCAAAATAAACTAACACTGCTAATTAATACATTAAACAATACAACCATAAGATTATACTATAAACTATCTAGTCAAAATAATAGACATTACTCAAACACCAGAAACAAGAAACTCTAGGCACAAACAAAGTACTCTTCCCTACTGTTACCAACACATTCCTACCCCTATCCCTTTACCCTAATCTTCATCCTTTGTACCTTTCTATCAAGGGTCATGTTCTCCATAAACTATAATTTCTTCATATCATGCCTAATCACCACCCTTTAATATTTATTTGGCCTACCTCTACCCCACCTGAATCCATCCATAACTAGTGTCTCACACCTTCAAATTGGAGCATTCTAGCCCCTTCTTATCACATACACAAATTAATGTAACCTCATATCTCTTTTCTTATCCTCCATAATATCCATTTCCACCTTCTCTTGAATAATCACATTCCTTAACCTATCTTTTCAAATAAGGTGATACATCCATCACAACTTCATCATCTTTGCCACCTTTAACTTTTGATTGTTGGAGTTATTAACTTACCTACACTCTACTCCATACAACATAGTCGATCGTACTGCTACTCTGTAGAACATGCCTTTAAGATTTGGAGGTACCTTTTTATCACATAAGATCCGAAGTGAGCCTCTATTTCAACCATCTTGAACTAATTAATGCATGACATACTTATCAATCTAACCATTCCCCAAAATCATATACCCAGATACTTAAAACTCTCCCTCTTCTGAATGGCCTGAGAATCTAGCTTCACTGCCATATCAGCCTCCTACGACAAATCACTAAACTTATATTCTAAGTACTCTGTCTTGATCCTGCTCAACTGAAATCCTTTAGACTTAAGGGTTTGTCTCCGACTCTAAAACTTATCATTAACTCATCCCTGAGTCTTATCATTCAATACCACATCATTCACAAATAACATACACCAAGGCACCTTTCTTTGAATTTGTCGCTTTAAAACATCCATCACTAAGACAAATAAAAAAGGCTAAGATTCAACCCTTAATGAAACCTTTTAAAATCAACAACTGTTCAAAATCTCACCTATTTTCCTTACATAAGTCTTCACACCATCATACATGTCCTAAATTGACCTAATGTACTCTATGGGCACCCCTCTAGCCTCCAAGAACCTTTACAAAATCTTCCTTACTACTCTGTCATATGTCTTTTCAAGATCTATAAACACTATGTGCAAGTCTTTCATCCTCTCCCAAAACTACTCATCTAATCCCCTCACAAGGTTAATGGCCTCAGTAGTCGAGTGAATTTGCATAAAATCAAATAGATTCTGAGAGATAGTCATGATTTTTCTTAGCCTCAAATCTACTACCCTTTCCCAAACCTTCATAGTATAACTCAATAACTTGATACCCCTATAGTTGTTGTAATTCTAGATGTGCCCCATCTTCTTATATAATGGAATTATTGCACTCCATGTCCACTCTTTGGGAATCTTTACTTCCGAAAAATAATGTTAAACAACCTTGACGGCCAGTCCATACCACCCCGCCAGTGCTCATAAAAAATCTACTAAAATCTCATCTGGCCCAGTCTCTCTACCCTTTAGTATCCAATGAATATCCCCCTTGACCTCTTCACCTTGATACACCAACAATAACAATAATTATGACACTTCTTAGAATATTTCAAGTCCCCCAACATGAAACATTTGTCCCCGTCCTCATTCAAAAGTCTATTAAAATAGGACTGCCACCTGTTCCTAGTGAGGGCATCCTCTCTCTTAATCCACTTCACTTGGTTAAGGTCATGATCCTATGCTTTCTAGTCTTGGCTAACCTATTTAACTTCTTTTCCTTTCTTTTCTTCTCTAGAGCTACATATAAGCTCTCAAAAGCTGTTATTTTATCCACCATACTGCTAACTTAGACTCTCTTCCAGATACCTTATACTCCTCCCTATTTTTCTACCTCTCCTTATCATCCTTACTCTCAACTAACATAGCATAAGATACCTTCTTAGTCTCTACCTTTATCTTAACTTATTTGTTCCACCACTAATTACCTTGGTGCTTTCCAGATCGGCCTCTCAAGACATCCAACACCTTATTAGCTGTTACCCTAATGCAACTGGCAGTCTTCTTCCATATACTATCTACATCCTCTCTACTATACCAAGCCCCCTAGTCTTTAATGTCTTACCTATTTCTAAAGCACTAGCCAAAGTCAAGTTACCGCACTTAATACTGGTCCAATCCTCCATACTCCTCTTATGTTTACCCTTATTGATTACAAATTCCATCACTAATAGCTTATGTTGTGTCAAAAGATTCTCTCTAGGTATGACCTTATAGTCTCTACAAATCGCTCTATCACCCTTTCTAAGGAGAAAAACCCATGACTTAAAACATGTTATAACCATTATGTCACCGTTGAAATCCCTAAATTTCATTCCATAAGTCAGAAGAAAGAAAACTACCGAGGGCTTGAGGATCTTTAACTTCAAGTTCTGGGTCTTGCCCGCTGAACTATGAATGGTAATAAGGTGCTCCTTCCTCTTTGGGAAGCTCGAATTCACCACTTACAACCCAAAATCCCTAGAAAATCTAATAGAGAACCTCCTCCGTTATTTCAATCCCCAAAACCAAAACTGCTATACACATCAATATATCCTATCCGTAAAGACCCAATATGCCCATTAAAATCCCCTCTAATGAAAAGCATCTCTGTTCTCAGAATGCCTCTGACCACCTCATCCAAAGCCTTACAAAATTTCTTCTTCTCCTTTTAGTACAAACCTGCATGCGGAGAATAGGCACTAAAAACGATCAAAGCAGACCCACTAATGACCACTCTAATGGATATCAACCTATCATTAACCCACTTAACCTCTACCACCTACCCTATAAGTTGTTTATCTACTAAGATATCTACCCTATTCCTATGCCTGATGCTTCCCGAGTACCACAACTTATACATGTCCACGTCCCTCGCCTTAGAGCCAACCAATTTGGTTTCTTAGACATAGGCCATACTAATTTTACTCTTTCTAAAAATATTCTCGAGCTCTATGGACTTATCTTAAAGATTCTCTACATTCCAATACCTAATTCTCAACTTAGAATCTTCCTTACCTCACGTAACCCTACTACCTATGGACCTAACCCCAAACTCGATCCTAGACCCACCTCTACCCCAACATCAGACCCCACCCTTACTTGAGACCCTAGTCCCAACCCCAGCCCCAACTCTGACCAAGAATAAAACCTAAGTTTATCATTGACCACCTCAACTACTACTCAAAAGAACAAGGAAGAAAGGTGAGTAAATAGGTAGGGCTAAGAAATAAAAAATAAAGGCTAAAAAAATACAAAGGTAATAATAAGGTAAATATGCAGGAAAAACAATCAATAAACAACCTTGTATAACCAGGGCAACAAAACCAATAAATTATAACACAAGTTTGACAAACAACAATTAATAACAAGAACTGTATTAGTCATAATAACTCTAACCAACTTTATAAAGTAACACCAACACAAGTAAAAATACCAACATGTACCATAATAAGTAGATGTACTAGGGTTAACTGGCTCCTACTCGGTTAAAGCAAAACTGGAACCAATAATCCCACTAGAATAGTCAAGATAAATAAACAAGAAACCAAAAATAAAGGACTGAAGATAGATACCAAACACATAGGATATATCCGCCTCAAAATAATTAGGAACCTACTTCAGATAAACTAGAAGAAATGAAAAAAGTATACCTGATCCAGTGAAAAGATAAAATGAGGATGTTTTCTTTATCATTTCATTGGATTCCAGTAAGTTGGTGGAGAAATTGGTCACCAAAATATTGTTGCCGCCTCCTTTACCCACTATTGATATTTTCCCTAACTTGCACGCAGAAAAATAATCTGGCAGCATGTACACCTTGATTCGTCGGTCAAAACCTAGTGCCAGAGTAATATCATTGGAGCTTTTCCAGAAGGTTATTGAAAAACTGGATTTGGTTTCCTACTTCTTCTTGGTCATTATTATTACATCAGTTTCAACGGTGAAATAGGTTTGTGTTTTTCCAAAAAATATGGATACCAACGGAATAGAGGGTGAAGAAACGAGTGGGAGATAAAAATAGGTTGAATAGATCTAAGAGAATATCACCTTAGCTATTGTTGGCAAGAGTGTTGCCGCCAGACTCAATTGCTAATTATTGGAGCTTGTGAAATACATTAAAGAGAGATGTTTAAAAAAAAGATGCCAGAGAAAGATATCAGAGCCGAGTTCGTTAATACACATTGACTAAAATATGAGCTAGATGAATTTTATATTAATAGTAATTTGAAGAGTATCGTGAATTAGGACTTTAGGGACAGAGTTGGACCATTAGACCCTTTAAAAATTTAGTTAGGTTTAAATATGATTGTATGACCATACATTATGATGATATGTTATATAATGGGAACGAATGGAGCGGTAAATAAAATGTGCGTAACTTAATGCCGTTAAAGGCATGTATATAGAGAAAACTTGGACTCAATAGCATGAAGAGGGTAAAAGAGGGAGTTAAATAAGCTTGATTAATAATAATATCTTAATGATCATATTTCACTAAAGGGGAGTAGTTAAGAGATAAAATATGGTAATCAGGGAGTGGGAATTAGAATAACTAAACTTGAGATTGATGAGTATGCACAAAAGAGTAATAATGTGAAATAGGAATAGAATGACAAATATAAGAAAATAGAGGAGAATAGAAGATAACGAGGAAAAAGTGTGCATATTAGCATGAACTTGAACTACCATAGTTTGAAAGGATACGTATCACACAATGGTTATGAAATATGTATATGACACAGATCGAATTGGGTCCTTATTATAATGGGCATCCCAAGTCCACCTAGGATCGAGAACCACCCCCTCACCCAACCCAACCATATAATACAACCTTAGATGAGCTGAATTTTGAGCATATAATAAGATTACGCAATGCTCTCATGAAGACTTTGGGATAGGGTCATAACCATGACCAACCCAACCAAGTCTGTCTATACCAAACCAACCATCCATACCATACCAAACCAAATAGACTATTGAAGATAATATGAAAGTCAATCCCAAAATATAATATGATGGAACAATGAGAAATTATATCCGATGATGCCAGCCTCCAAGTTTATTCCAATGCCAAGGCTGACACCAATACCGATCCTACCCATTCCAACCACTAGAAGTACGACAAAGCCTCTATCCAAAGAATACAAATATATAGTTGGGACATGCTCCCAACCATGGCAAAAACCAATATCAAGAAAGAAAATAAGAGCCTAATAATGTCCAACATAAAATGATGTCTTCTGATATAATAAGATATCCCTAAATCAAGTACTATGAAGGAGGAGTCGAACATCTGATTCCTACATAGCGTGGTTATACAACCACCAATAGAAGAGTTAGTGGGTGAACAGTATCATGAATCTCAAGATAAGGAGAAAGTAATGATAGTTGTTAAAACCAAATAAAAACCATCCAATACAAACAACCATACATATATATAAGTGATGGGAAAAGGGACTGAGTTTAGCATTCCATTAGAAACCTTGGGATGATTATTGCATCCCACAAATATAAACATGACACTCGCACATTGCCATCAAAGACCCCTCATATCAGCAAATATAAGTTTATGATTTTGATCACCCTGAGATTGCCACCTTCCGCGGCTTAGCTTACACTTCCCGCCATTACTAACCTATTAAAACCAAGTCCAAACAATCCAATTATCCCTTTATTAACCAAGGCTATTTAATAAACCAGTGGTAATGTTATACCACTATACTTGCAAGCATTATCCATAGCTAAACCATTTAGATTAAGAGGACTCTCGATGCCCTTTCCATTTACCATATTAACCTCTTTAGAGACTACAATGTTCTCCACAAGAATAACCTATTAGTCTTTAACCTTCGTAAACCATTTGTAGTTTTATACCTAAGCTTAAAACAGGAAAGAGTTCCCTTTTGAAAGAGTCAATGAAATAAATATATCTTTATAAGTATTTAAGAAAATACCTTGGGGGCCTAGTATAACCAAAACTAAATTCTATTACAATTAAACAATTACCATGTAATTCCATTATCCAAAACCACCATTAATTCATTGAAAGCATAATTAAAACCATAAGAAATCATAACCAAGCCTTTAACATAAAAAACCCCAAACCAGTGATTGAAAACCAAAACCATGCAAAAGTAAAAATCATGAAATCAACCATATAACTTTGCCATTAATTGAAAATACAAGTAGGGAAGAGAATCATTCCTTAAACCAAGAAGATTGATGGAAAGAATTCACCAAGACAAGCCCCAAAGTAATCCTTTAGTTGAAACCCTAAATTTTGCCCCAAAATCTCTTGAGAAAATTATGATATGTTTTGAAAGTGATTCTAAGTGTTTAAGAATAAAATAATAGGCCAAATAACATCCTAAGAGTATTAGAAGTTGTGGGTACTTATTAGGATAAGTATGACAATGTCTAGAATATCCCTATTTAAATCCCATGAAAACCTAGCACAGGGTTATGAATGACCTTCTTACAAGTCGTAACTCATCTTACAGTTGATACCCACCAAATTGTAACCAATCCTCAACCATGGATCAGATACAATCCAGTATATGAATCATTCAACCAATTTTTAACCTCAACATATGATCCATACCCATGATCCACATCCCTAGCAGAATATATGTAATGGTTAAAGAGTTAATTCTTAAGTGAGTATCATTTTAACCATATAGAATTTCCCTAATTTCTTCTTTTTATCACATGGGAAATTTGATAAGCTTTCCGTTGATATAAGATTCACCCAAATCTGATGCCCGATCAAGAAGTTATGACTAATTTAAGTCCTAGTCATAAAACAATATTACTTTAGTGCTTGGCGCATTATGGAGAGGGTCTATTTGACAACTGTCAAATTCCAGTGGAACTCCATAATAGTGGCACATCGTGGAGGACCCCAATTTTCCTATAGTCAATTTCCAATGGCCTAGCGTGATTATGACATGTCGTGCTGAAGTTCCAGGTCCCAACCTATGGGACAACGTGATGGCTCCACATTGCAGTGAATCTCAGATTCCCATTTGTCAATTTTTAATGAGCCACCGCGATACTGGGGCGTCGCGGTGGCCCATAAAATCAGGTTCCTAGTTCAATTTTTCAGCTTCATACAGAAGTTAAAAAGGGCACTTTGGACTTTTTTCCAAGCCTCTTCAACCATACAAACACCAAATTAAAATTATTTACAAGCATTCTGTGGAGTTTTTCTTAAGTTTTCTCTGAACAAAAACCCTAAGTATCCAAAACCTTTTCCAAGAATCTCAGGAATCCTCCATAGATCTTCTAAATTGAGTCAAGATTCAAGGTTCTCAAGTCAAGAACCCTCATTCAAGAGTACGAATAGAGTCATTAAAGCGAGAGTTCATCCAACGCTTCTAATTCAAGGTATATGAGGTTTGAACAAGGACACTCCTTTCGTTATTGTGCCGAAAAGTTGTTTTAAATTACAAGAATATATGGTTTCACATGTTTCCTTATCAAAATTGACGTATGGGTTTGTACCCTTTATTGTTTTTCTTGATATTATGATAATTTTCATGTTTTAGAAATTCAGATATATGAGTATATTGAGATTTTAATGCATAATGCTAAAATTTCAGATTTCTATATGATTTATGAATCCTTATGATCTCTAGTATGCATTTTGATGAGTCTTAACTTGAGATTGAACTATGAGCCCTACTTGAGAATAGCAATTTTATGAACTTTTGTGCTATAAGCACCTATGATTTGAGTACTTTGAGATTATTGAGAAATATTTGACCTTTTTGGTCCTAAAAGAGTTGGAATCCATAACGATGTCCTATTAAAATAAATAGTAAGATATTTTGGTCTTCGGTATAGACCCTTGAGTTATTTGAGGTAGATTTCCTAAGAGTTCTGAGCTGAGTATGGGAGTAGTATTTAGCATCGAGTTGGTTATGATTCTATGGTCTCATACCCTAGAACTATGTGCCATCGTAGGACTAAGATTTTAGGCCTGAGGCCGAGATAGTGATCACTGATTTGAGGTTATATTCCCTGGCAAGAGTATGACACCTCTCCCCAATGTGAGAATTCTTCCTTAGGAGGACAAGATGTTAGACTCCATATAACTCACATGGTTTATGTTGGCTATAAGAAACTCACGAGTGTCCAAAGTTATATAATCCCAAGTTTTAAGCATCCCAAGTATAAAAGAGTTCTAGAGTTCCAAAGTGTTGAAAGTTCCTAAAAGTTCCGAGTCCTTGAGTTTTAAAGAAGTTTTACTTTCCATGAGTAAAAGTAGGAGTTTGAAAGTATTGTTTAAAGTTCCTTTAGCCGTCAAGTATTCAGAATAAGAGGAGAGTAGAAATTTTTTAAAGTTAGGTATAATGAATGAAGAGATTTGTATTTTATGCTTTACTATTCACGATTCATGAGAATTATATTTCAGATTTATTCAAGTTATGTGAGTCATTCATATATGAATGCATGATTTTATAAAGAGTAATATGATGTTTATTTAAATGCATACACCCATATATACACAGTACATTCCAAAGTGCTGATCCACATATACGTCTATGTGCTACATTATCCTATAATGTACGTTCAGGTGCTCAGTCTCAGCCTCATCAGTGATTTTAGAGTACCTTTGTCTACAACTCCACAGTGGTGAGTCCTCCTGGTTTAAGGACCTATCTTCAGACATTTCAGTATTTTAGTAGATATATTGTTGCTTTCAGTTTAGTTTAAGTAGGTTGGGGGCCTGTCCCAATGGCTCTCTAGTCATGCAGTAGTAGAGGCTTTGTCAGACTAGTTGTCAGATTATTAGTATGTTGAGATTTCAAGTATTGTGGTCGTTCGGATTGAGTATTTTCTTCATATTTCCTATCATTTGATATGACAGTACCAGTGTTTTGTTTGTTTCATCTACAAATAAGTTATTATATGTAGTAATAGGATCAAAGGGTTAGCTTGGGGCTACTTGTAGCCTTAAGCACCATATGACACTCCGGGGTAGGATTTCAGGGAGTTACAATGTAACACCGGGAGAATCAAATAGTTACCACCTTACGAGTCACCTATATGACTCGTACCCATGCCTTACAAATCATACCCTTAAGTTGTATCCATTCTAGTGTCAAATATCATCCCACCAACTAACACTGGTCAGCTTACGATAGGTCTTTACCACTCGTACCCCAGCTTATGCCTCATACCATGAGTCGTAGTGGGTTCGAAGATTCAGATTCCTAGAAATTTTCTAAGGGTCCAAACCTGGGATGCTTTAGTGTATATATATATACACGTATAGACTATAATTTTATGTAATACTTAGACTTTCTTGTTTTTTGTACTTATTAGTAATTTAAACATCTATGATTGCATTATAGCTTGACATGGGATTTGATGATTGCATTACATTTCATTTATGCTTCATTAAGGTGATATGATAATAATTTGGGTACCACATTCGTATAAATATGATTAAGGTCATATGAGTCAAAAACCATGTTGGTACAAGTATGATATGGGTCGGGTACCACATTAGTATAGGTATGATAATGATATCGAAGAGGGTGAGAGATAGTGCACACATCTTGCATATATGCATTGACTAATATGTTTAAATATGATTCTATTATATATGTATGATCTCATACGTGTTTTTTGTTGTGATAAGTAAAGAAAAAGAATTTACGAACATATGTTAGGTCCTTGCTAGGATCGGGTATGGTATCGCATGACTGGGAAACTTAGGTGATTACAGGCTGTAGTATTATGATTATTGGTGACTATAAGTACCTTGAGGACTTAGGTGGATGTAACTTAAAGAATTATAGGTAGAATAAGAGGGGTATAGTATGGAAGGAGGAAGTTATAGGTTGGGGTAAGTGGACAACAAACAAAGTTATATGAAATATAAGTCAAAACAATAAAGATATATGAAATATAAGTCAAAGGACAAAGATATACAAAATATAAGTCAAAGGACAAATATATATTTAAAATAATGCAAAGTAAAAAGATATACAATGTTAAAAAATACGTAGATCACTGTGATACTAAATAATGTGTTGAGAATTTTATAGTTAGAGGGATAGAGCCAGAACTTTATGTGATGTTAAGATTTTTTTGTATGTATTTTTTATGTTAATTGTTTCTAATCCTCGTTTTTGAATGATATTGTAAGACCTCGTAAAGTTCCATCGTAGTTTGAACCTTGGAATGCATGTCGAATAAAGTGTAATTCTAGCCCTAAGAGATTAAGAAAGGACTCCCTAATTGATTAGTGTTTTAATATTATGGTTTTTCCTAAAAATGACTTCCTATGGCATGATAAATTGAGTTATCTTTCCAATGATACCAATTTTGTCAAAATCTGGTATCGGGGTGAGAAGTTATGGCCGTTTTCCTAAGCGTTGTTAGAATAGTACAGGTTTGATGGTCGATCCGACGGACTGTCAAGTCATTGATGGACCGTCAATCATCCCATCTAACCAAGGAAATGAATCCTTTTCCTAGCCATCGTGCGATGGCCAAAATGGTGAACAAGCAAAAATTCAATGGACCGTCGCGATGACCATCAAGCGGAGGTAGTATGGCCACATCCTGGCCCTCATAAGATGAACGATCTAGCAAACCATCAAAATTTCGATGGACCATCATTCCTACCATCGCATCGAGCCAGTGTGTTCCATTTTTGTCCCTCGAGTGACCAACGATCTGGCGAATCGTCAAATTTTTGATGGATCATCATTTCGACCATTGCAGACCCTGATCAACAATTTTAACTCATTTTTAAAAGGGTATTTCGGTCCTTTATACTATGTTAAATCCTCATATATATTCTAGATAAACTAGCTGGCCTCATTTACTCATATCTAACACTTAAGGGCTAGGGTTTTCTTCTCCAAATCATATCAAACCAAGAATTCTTCCCCCAGAAATCTAAGAACTCACCAAAGATTATGCTAGTGAGTTGAGAATTGAATCTTCTAAGTTAAAAGACTTCAAGAACCCTATACCAAGAGTAAGAAGAGGAAGTTTAAAGGAAACTTATTCATCCAATCTCCTAATCTAAGGTATGTGGGGTTTTGAACAAGGGTAAACCTTTCACCCTTGTTCTCAAAAGGCTTATTTATATCATGATTTTCCTAAAATCAATGAGGTTTTACATGAATTGAATTGGGTTTTTTCACCTATTATTATTGAATGCATTATCTTGATATTCCCCATGAATTAAGAGTCAAATGGCATGATATTTGCATGTTTTCTTGAGAAATTACAGCTGGGTATAAACCCTATGATTTTACTCCACGAAAAGTTAATGTTTGCAATGTTTGAGATATTGAAGCATATAATTAAATTGATACTTGAGATAAATTGTTGAAATTCCTAGATTTCCATTTGATTTATGAATCTATATGCTATATATTATTCTTTTGATGAGCTTTAACTTGATATTAAACTATGGGTTAGAAAGCCCTATTTGAGATTTGTGAATTTATGAACTCTTGTGCTATAAGCCCCCATGATTTGATTATTTTGAGATGATTGATAAATGAATTGACCTAATGGTCCTTGAGCTTTGAAATCCACTTCACTAGGATCACTATGATACTAAATAATGTGTTGAGAATTTTATAGTTAGAGGGATAGAGCCAGAACTTTATGTGATGTTAAGATTTTTTTGTATGTATTTTTTATGTTAATTGTTTCTAATCCTCGTTTTTGAATGATATTGTAAGACCTCGTAAAGTTCCATCGTAGTTTGAACCTTGGAATGCATGTCGAATAAAGTGTAATTCTAGCCCTAAGAGATTAAGAAAGGACTCCCTAATTGATTAGTGTTTTAATATTATGGTTTTTCCTAAAAATGACTTCCTATGGCATGATAAATTGAGTTATCTTTGCAATGATACCAATTTTGTCAAAATCTGGTATCGGGGTGAGAAGTTATGGCCGTTTTCCTAAGCGTTGTTAGAATCGTACAGGTTTGACGGTCGATCCGAAGGACTGTCAACTCATTGATGGACCGTCAATCATCCCATCTAACCAAGGAAATGAATCCTTTTTCTAGCCATCGTGCGATGGCTAAAATGGTGAACGGGCAAAAATTCGATGGACCGTCGCGATGACCATCAAGAGGAGGCAGTATGGCCTCATCCTGGCCCTCATACGACGAATGATCTTGCAGACCATCAAAATTTCGATGGACCATCATTCAGACCATCGCATCGAGCCAGTGTGTTACATTTTTGTCCCTCGAGCGACCAACAATCTGGCGAATCGTCAAACTTTTGATGGATCATCATTTCGACCATTGCAGACCCTGATCAACAATTTTAACTCATTTTTAAAAGGGTATTTCGGTCCTTTATACTATGTTAAATCCTCATATATATTCTAGATAAACTAGATGGCCTCATTTACTCATATCTAACACTTAAGGGCTAGGGTTTTCTTCTCCAAATCATATCAAACCAAGAATTCTTCCTCAAGAAATCTAAGAACTCACCAAAGATTATGCTAGTGAGTTGAGAATTGAATCTTCTAAGTTCAAAGACTTCAAGAACCCTATCCCAAGAGTAAGAAGAGGAAGTTTAAAGGAAACTTATTCATCCAATCTCCTAATCTAAGGTATGTGGGGTTTTGAACAAGGGTAAACCTTTCACCCTTGTGCTCAAAAGGCTTATTTATATCATGATTTTCCGAAAATCTATGAGGTTTTACATGAATTGAATTGGGTTTTTTCACCCATTATTATTGAATGCATTATCTTGATATTCCCCATGAATTAAAAGTCAAATGGCATGATATTTGCATGTTTTCTTGAGAAATTACAGCTGGGTATAAACCCTATGATTTTACTCCATGAAAAGTTAATGTTTGCAATGTTTGAGATATTGAAGCATATAATTAAATTGAGACTTGAGATAAATTGTTGAAATTCCTAGATTTCCATTTGATTTATGAATCTATATGCTATATATTATTCTTTTGATGAACTTTAACTTGATATTGAACTATGGGTTAGAAAGCCCTATTTGAGATTTGTGAATTTATGAACTCTTGTGCTATAAGCCCCCATGATTTGATTATTTTGAGATGATTGATAAATGAATTGACCTAATGGTCCTTGAGTTTTGAAATCCACTTCACTATATGAGATTATCAATTTGATCATTGGGTTCGTGGTGAACCATGAGATTACAAAAAGTGAATTTTTATGAGATGAGCGTACATAATCTAAAGGGAGTAGTATTTAGCACCGAGAGAGTAAGTAACTATGGTTTCTTACCCCAAAACTACGTACCACCGTAGGTTGGGCCTGAGGCTGAGTTTCATTAAGTGATCACTAGACCTAGGTTATACTTCCTATAAAGAGTATAACGCCCCTTACCAATGTGGGGTCTCTTCCTTAGGAGGATAAAATGTTTGACTCTATGTAGCTCGCATTGTTTATGTCAATTACGAGAACCTCCCTTTCCCCTTTTAAACATAAAATCAGATACTCCTTTGCAAAGTAAATCTTGAAATGAGATATTTTCCTAACTTACATGATATGCCTCTACGTATGTTCTAAAATCTCATGAGTTCATATTTCTAGTATTTTATTTTGAAGAGATATAAAATCTTGAACATTAAATGTTGTTTTACCCACCATCCGATATGCATGAGTTGATGGTACTGTCTAAAGCCGTTTTTGCCTTAAGTATTGACAATAAGAGAAGATTTCCAGTTTTGAGGTTGAAGAATGATGACTCACGAGATTTGTGTAATAAGCCTCATCTTATATGATTTATGAACTTTATATTTCATACTTATTCAAGCCATGTGAGTCATCTTATATTGCATAGATGATTTAAATAAAGAGAATTGATACTATTTTATATACATGCATTCACCCCTGCATACTCAGTGCATTCCCAAGTACTCATCCATATATATGTCTATGTACTACATTGTCTCATAATGTAGGTTCAGGGTCTTATTCCCAGCCTCGCCCGTGATTCTTGAGTACCTCGCATACATTTCCTACAGTGGTGAGTCCTATTGGTTCAAGGATCGATCTTCAGATATTCCAGGGACTGAAAGACTATGTTGTTACCTATAGTTCATCCCAATTCAGTTGGGGGACTGTCCTATTGGCTCACTAGATTATGTATTTGTAGAGGCTTTGTCAGACTATTTGGTAGATTGTGGTTTTTTTGGGATTTGCTTATCATGACCATTTGGACCGAGTACCCCTTCTTTCCTTTATTCCCTTCTATGAGCATAGATGTGCTAGTATTTGAATTTAAATTTTCTCCTTAAATTAAGGATTAGCAGTAGGAATTGGCTCTATGGGTTAGCTTGGGGCTAATTATAGAGTAAACCCCAATCATTTCTTAATACTAAATCCGTCTTTTGAGTAGATATGTATGACTTTCCATCGATATCAATTTCATTTAAATCCGACATCAGACGAGGGAGCTATGGCCGTTTTACTGAACGGTATCGGATTGCCCAGGTTTGATGGTCGACCTGGCAGACCTTCAAGTGCCCCGTCAAGCCAACGTAGTAACTCCTTTTTCAGGACATCGTGCGACGGCCAAGTTGGTTGACCATCAAAAAGTTGATAGGCCTTTAAGGGGTTCGTCAGGTAAAGATAGAATATCTTATTTCTGTCCCTCGAGTGACGGACAGCTTGGTAGTCCGTTAGTTACCTGATGGACCGTCACTTTAACCATCACGCCGAGGTAGAACATTCCAGTTTTGGCACTTGAGTGACGGACGATCTAGTGGACCATTAGGAGACTTGACGAACCGTCAAATCGACCGTCAAATGCCCCGATCAGTAAATTTCAGCTTTTTAAAAAGGGCTTTTTTGTCATTTCCGCCCTATATGGTCTTATATATATATCCTAGTAGAGAATAGCCATTCATTTTTCCTCCTTTACTCTTCCAAGAAAAATCTAAAAATTAGGGTTTCTTCCAAAACTCAAAAATTCAATCTTCTTCCAAGAAATTCAAGAATCTTCCATAGAGATTCAAAGTGATCCAAGAACCAACTTTCCTAATTAAAGACATGAAGAAATTTAGCTCAATAATGCTATAAATAAGTTTATATCAAGTTTCTACATCTCCAAAATTATAATCTAAGGTATGTGGGGTTTGAACAAGAACACTCATTTCATTCTTATGCCTAAAGATTTACTTTATATTACTGATTTACATGATTTTGCAAGTGGGTTTACAGCTAAATTTCTTTATTTATGATTTATGAGATTTGAGTTGAATAAGTTTGTTATTTATGATTATTTCACCATCTTGTTTCTTAAATTGAGAATTTATTTCATGAGTTGTATATTGTCATTACATATTGCTGATTTCTAAGCGATTTAAGACAAGTGTCATGAGTTATGCCTTTCCATGAGAAATTTGACTATTGAATATATATCGATATTTGAGATTGAAAGTGAAAAATACATCCTATGATGTTTCCTTGAAGCTTTGATATTTGTAATGATTTGATAAGTAAAGGTACTTGATGTTGAGAAAGATTGTTTTAATTTTGAGTCAAGTTATGAATCCACAGTTGTTCATGATTTACAGATGAGATATATTTATGTTTTGGTCTCTATGATAGACCCATGAGTTGATATTCATTAAGGTGGATTTCCTAACGCATTCTAAGCTGAGTCTGGGAGGAATATTTAGCACCGAGCGGAAAAAGTGGTATTTTTCTCAAACTATATGCCACCATAGGATTGATGTTGATAATTTTGGGCAAAAGGCCGAGTATGGGATTGTGATAATGAGATTGAGGTTGTACTCCCTGGAAAGAGTACAACACCCCCGCTAATGTGGTGTTCTCTCCTTAGAAGAGCAAAATGTTGGACTCCATGCGGCTCACATGGTGTAGTTTTGTCGATTATAAGAAACTCCCACGTCCATAATGATCTAAGTACTATGAGTTACTGAGTCACTCTAAGTCATGATTCAAAGAGTTTGAGTTGAGTTAAATGATTTATGAGATTTATGAAGAATATGTTATTACTGATGACTTACGGAAATGATGTTTTAGATAATTCAAGCGAAGAGAGTTATTATTGTCAGCATGCATGATTTTCTTATACATTTGTGATACTATTTAAAATGTTGCATCCACCCCCACATACTCAGTACATTCCCAAGTACTGACTCCCATACTCTTTTGTATTCTATATTTGTCATGATATAGGTTCAGGTGCTCAGTCTCAACAACGACAGTGATCTTTGAGTACCTTCACCTGCATTTCTTTGGTTTGTGAGTCCTCAAGGTTCGAGGACCTGTGTCTCTGATTTTGTCTTGTTAATAGATGGTTGTTTAATTTCAGTTCAGTACGAGTCAGTTGGGTATCTTTCCCAATGGCTCCTCAGTATTTTGTTTGGACAGAACCGTATTACTTTATATCACAGTATGTTCATGTCATGATTATTTTTCCCTACTTTATCATGATTCGTGTTGTAGAGAGTTTTGAAAGTGATAACAGGCTTAGAGGATTAGCTTAAGGCCACGTAGTACCTTGAGCACCATGTGATGTCTCGGGATAGGTTCTTGGGGCGTTACATATAGCCCTAGGAACCATGTGACATCTCGGGAGGCAATTTCGGGTCATTATAGATACTTACCAGTAATTCCCCAAGTTCTTATACTCTAGAGATATCAAAATATAGGCCATTGGGTTAGCTTTCCAACTTCACTAGTATCGTCTTAATTTGGAATAGTACTAAAAAGTTATGGAAAATTAACTTAGGAATCGGTGGACTGGCCAGTGAGAACGACTCTAGATATGACTTATTGTAAGACATAACGAGTCATAGGAAAGATCATTGTCACGACAGTAAGGGACCATAGATTTTAATCAAGTAACAATGGCCCCATCCCATGACTTGTTATCAGTGACAACGAGTCATTAGGGAGACTCATCTTCACAACAGTAAGAAACTAAGAAAATCAGCTTCTTAAGTATGACTCGTCCAACTGACTTGTGATCAAACTAAGAGTTGTCATAAGGAGTTATTTTCATAATAGTAAGGACCTAAGGCTCAGGTCCTATGGAATTGACTCAGGCTATAACTCGTTACCAAATCCAATGAGTCATTTCCTTAGTCATTAAGACTGTTATCAGTATTTTCCTACATGAATTAAAAAGTGCTTTTTGGTCTTTCCAATTCTTGTAACCCCTAACCCACATTATATGGTTATTTCTAGACCAGTTATTGGGGGTTAATATTACCCTTAATGACTTATAAACTCAAAATCAGTCAATACTTAGGAAAAATGGATGATTTTCTCTTCTCCAATAGCAAAGTAGGGTTCCTCAACATTAAGTACAAACTCCATGGAATTCTCCAAGGATTTCAGCTCCAAGTATATGGGATTTCATCAATGAGTTCCTTCCATCCATTGAATCCCAATGACTTCTCAATTCCCAAGTTTTGGGTTTCAAGTCAAATATGAGTTTTCTTAATCTTCTTTAATTTATTATTGTAACTAAAACATGAGCACATATTTCCCCATAAAAGTAGCATATTCTCATAATCAAAATCACAAAATCCCCTTTGAATTGATAAATCATTGAGTTTTGGTTTAAAGTAAGAAATTCCTTATTATGCTTAACTTTTAATATTATCATGTTCAGTTGCATTAGTCAAAGTTGGTGGGTTATGAATACTCGATACCTAGAGATTCATGCATATAACAATTTACATGACTTGAGCACTGCAAATTAATTAGTATTGATATTTTTAGAATGAAATTATAACAAATAATTTAGTTTTTAGTGTCATTCAGTTGGGAGTAGCATTTAGCATGAGTAAACGTAGGGATGAGGCTACCCGTCAGTTGAGGTCTAATACTTTTAGGAGAAGTCCCTAAGTTCTAGAACTATGATGCCACTGTAGGTTATGAGAGGTAACTCACAAGTTGAGGACTGACACCCTATTCTTTTTATAGATTAGTTTAGTAGATCCATACTAGCCAGTATTCGTACCCTTGGCAAGGTACTGAACACCCATCCAATTGAGCTTACAGGTTGGACCCTGATTTGCTCAGATTGAGGTATATGGGTTAGTGTTATCTCCCACATTCCTCAATTGATATTTAGTTTCAGATTATGTATGACCTTATATTTAGTTATTCAACTTTCATTCAGTACATATTTATGCATTGTCTTGCATTTAGTGTATCATGTTTTTGTATTTATGTTTTGCTCAAACTAGTTAGTTTTCCCATCTCGCATACTTAGTATATTCAAAGTACTGATCATATACTTTTCTGTGATATATTATCTCATAATATAGGTTCATATGATCATTACTTATATTGCACTGAGCACATTCCCATTCCACTCAGTTGTAGTTTTGTGAGTCTTCATCCATCGAGGACAAGTCACTAATTATTTATTTTATTCTTTTTTTAATTTTAGACAGTTAGAGTTAGTTAGGGGCTTATCCCAACAACTCATTAAGATTTAGAGACTTTCAGACAGATATGTATATTTTTAGCATGTTGGTTTATCAGATATTTTATTTCCAATTTTGGTTGGCATTCAGTATTTCATATTTATTTTTTTCACCAGTTGTTTTTGTTTGGATTCCTCCTAGAATTATGTTACTTTTTATTATTATTAGTGTTATGATAGGCCATGGGTTCACTTGGGGTTACTTGTGACTCAAAGTACCGTGTTATGACTAGGGGTAGTCTCAAGTCATGATAAACTTGGTTTTGGAGAAGCAGGTTTGAAGTGTCCTAGGAAGTCTAAAAGTTGCATTAATTTGAGTCTTGTTCATGGGCATAAAGTGTGCCACACTTATGGGTAAGAAACTACAAAATACTTTTAGGAAAGTCTCGCTTTATTTATTATTCATGTTGTGTGGTATAGTGTGAACTCTATTAAAATTCTTATTTTAACTCATAATCTATAATTTTATAGATAATGCCTCTACAAGCACTAACGAAAAGTGGAATGGAAATTAGCAAGCAGCACTGCCAATTTTGAAAGACCCTCTAAATGAGTAGGTCTCTCATGTAAAGTTTGGGGTTACTTTTACAGCATTAGCCTAATTTATGACTGCTCAAAATAACCAACAAGTTGTTTCCCTAGTTAACCCAACAACAAATGTAGCAATAACTAGAATCTAAGACTTCACTCGGATGAATCCCCTGGTGTTCTGTGGGTCCAAGACTAAGGAAAATCTACTGGAGTTTCTGGATAGTGTTCAGAAGGTGACTAGAATCATGGGTGTCACTTCAATCAAATATGATAATTTAGCTACTTATCAATTACAAAGAGTGTCTCATACATATTTTAAGTAGTGGAAAGAGGATAGAGATAAAGATGCAGGGCCAGTAGAGTAGGATGATTTTGTTACTGCATTTCTGGATAGGTTATTCCCACTTGAGTTAAGATAATCTGGGGTGAATGATTTCATAAACCTAAAGAAGGGCAGTATGAGTATGAAGGAGTATTCACTTAAGTTTACTTAGATGGAAAGGTATGCTCCAACTATAATTGCTGACTTCATAGCCCAGATAAGCAAGTTCATGCCTAGTGTTTATGAGGATGTGACAAGGATTGTAGGATGGTAATGTTGGTTAAGGATATGGACATCTCCAGATTGATGGTCCATGCTTAATAGATTGAGGAAGACGAGATAAAAAGAAGAAAAGAGATAATAAGAGGGACAGAACTGGTGGCTTTAATTTCTCTCAGCAAAGGCCATATAGTTGAAATTACTCTTAGTTCTACCAGAAATCTTCAGCTCCATCCCCATCTTCTAATAGTGCTCTAGTGGCTAAGTTCATATAGGATACTCGTGATAGAGTGTCAGGCTTTAAGTCTTAGGGTAGTGTGAGTAGTGTTCGCACAAACCTTGTTTGCAAAAAATATGGTAGGAACTACAAGGGTGATTACATGGTTGGTAGTAATGCTTGTTTTAGGTATGGCAAGTCAGGCCACAGAGTGAGAGATTGCCTAGTAACTACGCAGAGGGATAAAAATATTCTTCAGCAAAGCCAATCTAACTCTTTAGTAGTTCTAGTAGGTCGCTCGACTCAGTAGGGCACCACCTCTTGTGCAACTGGTATACATTTTCAAGGTAGGTTCTATGCCCTTCAGACTCGATAGGATCAGGAAGATTCTCTGATGTGTTCAATAGTATATTTTGAGTTTTATATATTCATGTTTATGCATTGTTAGATCCTGGGGCTATACTCTACTTCATGGCTCCCTATATAGTAGTAAATTTTGGTGTTGGTCCCAAAATACTTGTAGAACCCTTCTCAATTTTTACTCCAGTTGGTAGATCAATCATAGCCAAACAGATATACAAAAATTGCCTAGTCATAGTATCTCAGAAAGTCACCTTAATAGACCTAATAGAGTTAGACATGACCAATTTTTATGTTATTGTCAACATAGATTGGATTCTCTCTTTCTATGCCTCAGATGATTGTTGAACAAAAGTAGTCCAGTTTTAGTTTCCAAATCAGACAGTCTTAGAGTGGAAAGGTAGTACCTCAAAGCCTATAGGTCAGTTTTTCACTTTCCATAAGGCAAGAAAAATAATTTCCAAAGTGTATTTATTATCTTATTTTAGTCCAGGACTCAAGGTATGAAATCCCAAGCCTTGAATCAGTTCCTATTGTAAATAAATTTCCAAAAGTATTTGACATTGGAATAGATCTCCTTCTATACACCCAACCAATTTTAATTCTACCTTATATAATGGATCTAGTCGAGCATAAGAAATTGGAAAAACAATTTAAATACCTCTTAGAAAAGGGTTTTATCAGTCCTAGTGTCTCTCTATAGGGTGCTCTAGCTCTTTTCGTGCACAAGAAAGATAGTTCTCTCAGAATATGTATCGACTACCATCTGTTGAACATAGTCATAATCAAGAATAAGTATCACATCCCTAGGATTAATGACTTGTTCAACCAACTCCAGGATTCCAACTATTTCTCTAAGATACAACTCAAATTTGGCTTTCATCAGCTCAGAGTCAGAGGATGCGCCATTCTGAAAATAACCTTGAGAACTTAGTATGGTCACTTTGAATTTGTAGTTATGTCTTTTGGACTAACAAATGCTCCTTCAACTTTTATGGACTTGATAAACAGGGTTTTGAAGTAGTACTTAGATATGTTTGTTATAGTCTTCATAGATGACATCCTCATTTGTTCTCGGAGTGAGAGATAACACGTAGACCATTTGAGGATTATCTTGCAGGCTCTTAAAGATCACCATGAGTATTCGCTAAGTTCTGCAAGTTTCAATTCTGATTAAAATTAGTGTCATTACTTGGACATATTATTTGTTGTGCAGGCATTTGAATCGATCATCAAAAGATCAAAGCAGTAAGAAATTGACCTAGACCTATCTCTCCATCAGACATTAGGAGTTTGTTAGGTTTAGCCAATTACTATAGATGGTTTGTTGAAGGATTTTCCTCTGTTGATTCTCTCATGTACAAACTCACTCAAAAGAAAGTCAAATTCTATTGGTCAGATTCTTGCGATAGTAGTTTTTAGGAGCTAAAGACCCGACTCACCTCTGCTCCAATTTTGACTCTACCTGAGGTTCAGATGGTTTTGTGGTATGTTATGATGCTTCAAGATTTTGTTTGTGTTTTAAGTTGATGCAGTGAGGCAACGTTATAGCGTATGCCTCTAGACAACTCAATCCTCACAAAAAGAACTATCCAACCCATGATCTTGAATTGGCTGCAGTTTTCTTTGCCTTAATGATTTTGAGGCAATATCTTCATGGTGTTTATTTCTATATGTTCACTTATCACAAGAGTTTTCAACATGTGTGCAACGAAAAATATTTAAATTATCGTCATTGAAGGTGGTTAGAGTTTTTGGAAAAAAATGATATGAGTGTCTTGTACCATCCGAGTAAGGCCAATGTTATGGTCGATGAACTTAGCAAATTATCTATGGGGACTATTGCTCAGGTTGAGGATTATAAGAAAGATTTAGTTCATGAGTTTCATCAGCTCGATTTATTGGGAGCTTGGTTGGTTAATTCAACTGAAGGTGGTATCTGGGTCAAAAATAATTCAAAATCCTCATTAGTTCTAGAGGTAAGGGAAAATCAAGATAGTGATCATATTTTTCTTAAGTTAAAATAGGTAGTTCAAAATTAAAAGGTTGAGGTTTGCTCCTAAGGGGGAGATGATGTTCTTTTCTATCAGGGTAGATTATATGTCCAAAATATAGATGACTTGATGTTGCAAATATAGTGAAAGCTCATGATTCTACATATGCTATTCACCCAGAAGACGTTAAGATGTACCATGATTTGCAGGATGTCTATTAGTGGAATGGTATGAAGAAGGATGTTGAAAAATTTATGGTTAATTGTCCAAATTACCAGCAGGTTAAGGTTGAGCACCAGAGGTCTAGTTGTATGCTTCAGAAATCCAACTTTTCTACTTAGAAGTCGGAAGTGGGAAATATGGACTTCATCATAAGGTTTCCTTATACTCATCAACAACATGATTCTATTTGAATTTATCATGGACCAAATGACTAAGTTTGCTCATTTTATGCCAGTTAACACTTCAGATTCAATCGAATATTATACTAAGCTCTACCTTAGGAAGTTTGTAAAGTTGCATAGAGTCCCTTTGACTATTATTTCAGATAGAGGTACCAGTTTACCTCTCAATTTTTGAAGACCTTTCAAAAGGATCTTGGTACCCAAGTTCATATTAGTACAACTTTTCACGCACAGAAAGATTGGTAGGCAAAGGGGACCACTCAGACCTTAGAAGATATGTTGAGAGTATGTGTGATCTATTTTAAGGGTGGTTGGGATGACCACTTTCCTTTGATTGAGTTTTCTTATAATAAAAGTTATCACTCCTGTATTTAGATATCCCTATTTTAGGTTCTTTATGGTAGGAGATGATCTCCTATAGGTTGGTTTGAGGTAGGTGAAGCTACATTGTTAGGGCTAGATTTAGTACATGAGGTGATGGAAAAAGTTTAGCCCATCAAAGAAAGGCTGAAAAAGACTTAGAGTCATTGAAATCTTATACAAATGTGAGGAGGACTGAGCTTGAGTTTTTTCATAGTGATTTTGTCTACTTAAAGATTTCTCCCGTGAAGGGGGTGATAAGGTTTGACAAGAAGGAAAAGATCAGTCCCCACTATGTTGGTCCTTATAAGATTCTGAGTCACTATGGTAAGCTAGCCTATGAGTTGGAATTTACTACAGATTTAGCATCAGTGCACCCATTCTTCCATGTCTCCTTGTTAAGGAAATACATTGGTGACCCAGCATTAGTAATTCCTTTAGAAAGGGTTGGCATATAAAATAGCCTCTCTTACCAGGAGGTCTTGGGTTAGATCCTTGATCATCAGATTCATAGGTTGAGGAATAAAGAGGTTGCCTTAGTAAAGGTTCTATGGAGAAATCAGTCAATTAAGGGAGATACTTGGGAAGCAGAGGCAGATATACTGGCAAAGTACCCTCATCTTTCCTCTTGGAAACCAGTTCCAACTTAAGGTAATAATTCTCGTAATTATTAAATTCTTTCATTTCTATATAGGTCCATATAGCTATTTTTATGTCATGGAATGCATTTATGTGTCTAGTTCATCCCATGCATCAGTCTTAGATTCAAATATCAAATAATGTTTCAGATCGTAAGTGCTCAATGCAAGATCTGAACTTTTCCCCCAGTACTTCATCTTAGTCAATTTCATTTGGGATGAATGATCCCAGGGAGCAGATATTGTAATAGCATAAGTTCTTAAGCTATAGACCTATCAAAAGATAGGTCACTAGGTTAGATTTCCAACACCACTAGTCTCACTGTAATCTGGTATCATAGTGAAAAGTTATGGCAAGTTAACTAAGGAACTGCCGGATTTCCAGTTACAACAACTCCAGCTATGACTCATTGTCATAAATAACGAGTCATTAGGAAGACTCATTGTCACGATAATGAGGGACCAAGCATTTTAGTCCAATAGTCGCGAAACCATCCTATGACTCGTTATCAGTGCAACGAGTTGTCAAGGAGACTCGTCATCAGAACTTTAAGAAACCAAGGAAATCAGCCTCTCGACTACGAGTCTTCCAAATGAATCATTATCAGACTGTACAGGTTGTCAGAAGGGGTCATTGTCATACCAGTAAGGTCCAAAGTTTCAATTCCTCTGGCAATGGCTCCAGGTCACGACTCATTACTATATCCAACGAGTTATTGCCTTAGTCACTTCGATAAATATCAGTATTTTCCTGCATGATTTGTAAAGGTATTTTTTGGTCTTTTCCCATTCTTTTAACCCCTAAACCATGACATTTGTGTATTCCCAAACAAGTTATTGGAGGTTAATACCCTAACATCTCATAAACTCAAAATCAATCGATACTTAGAAATAAGGGCTATTTTCTCTTCTCCAATAGCAAAGTAGGCTTTCTTAACCTCAAACACAAACTCCCAGGAATTCTCCAAGGATTTCATCTCCAGGTATATAGATTTCATCAACAGGTTATTTCCATCTATTAAGTCCTAATAACTTCTAAATTCACTAATTTTGGGTTCCTGCTCAAATATGAGATTTCGTAATCTTCTTTAGTTTATTCTTGTAGCTAAACCACCAGTACATGTTTCGCCATAAGAGTAGCATATTCCATACTCAGAATCAAGAAATCCCATTTGAATTGATAAATTATTGTGCATTGCCTTTAAGTATGAAATTCCCTATTATGCTCAACTTTTAATATTATCCAGTTCAGTTGCATTAGTAAAAGCTGGTGGGTTATGAACACCAGATACCTAGCGATTCATGCATATAATAGCTTACACATATTGATCATTGCAGATTAATTCATGTTGATATTTTCATGATGTAATTAAAATGAATATTTCAATTTTTCTTTGTCATTCAATTGGTAGTAGTACTTAAAATCAAGTGAACGCAGGGATGAAGGATCACCCGTAAGTTAAGGACTGAGACCTTTAGTAGAAGACCCTAAGATCCAAAACTTTGGTGACACCGTGGGTTATGAGGGTTCACCTGCAAATTAAGTACTAACACCCTAGTACTATGGAAAATTAATTTTCTATACCCACGCTAGCCATTAATCGTACCCTTGGCAAGCTACTGAACGCCTATCTTACTGGGGTTATAGGTTGGACCCCAATTTTTTCAGATTGGGGTATGTTAGTTATTGTTAAACCCCACAGTTTAACATGTTTTGTGCATTCATGTTCAGCTCATACTAGTTAGTTTTCCAATCTCGCATACTAAGTACATTGAAAGTATTGACCATATACTTTTATGTGTTATATTATATCATAATATATCTAACGACTCGAGACTACCCCAAGTCATTACTCGATGCTTACGGTCCCGAGGAACCACAAGCTAACCCATGAGCTGGTACCTACTGTGGGAACTGAATAATATAATCATAAATTCAAAAGAATAACTAAAGTGTCATACAGTTTTAAATATCCAAATTGAAACTAAAATATAAATCTAGGAAAACGACTGTCTAAATATAATAAAGTCCTGATAAACTGAACAACTAACTAACTGTAATGTCTGAAAAGCCTTTACGACTGGCTGACTGAGAGTTGATGGGATAATCCCCCAACTAACTCTGCTGACTACTAAAATAAAGACATGAAGTAAGATAGTCTGTCCTCGAGTGATGAGGACTCACCACTACTACTATACTGCTGAGAATCTTAGGGACTAAGTGTTATCTAGGAACTGAGCGTCAGCACCTATGATATGAGACATCATAGCGCAAAAGAAAGGTATGTAATTAGTACTTTGAATATATTGGTATGCTAAATGAGAAAGTTTAACATGCATGGTTTCGTGAATAGGAGTAATGATCTATCTGAATATGCATGTAAAGCATGGAATACTGAATAGAGAACATGAAATCTGTAGATACTGAACATGCATGAAAGTTTGTAAAATACAAAAAATACATAAAACTCTGTAGGCAATGAGGATGCATGACCAAGCATATCACATTAACTGGATGATATCTACAAACCAAAATACTGAAAATAACTAAAATCTGTATGCTTTGGTCAAACAACACTAAGACTAAATAACTAAGCTTGGATTGTAACTGAGACTAAATCTGAGACTGTGGGAGGTATCATCTAACCGACATTTCCTAATTTGAGCTAATCGAGGTTCAACCTATAACCCCCAGTTGGAAGGATATTAATACCGTTCCACAGGTACTAAAACTTGAGGAATCGAATAACAACAATAACTTCATTAAAACATGGTGTTAAATCAAATTTCATGAAGATTAATGAATGAAATCATGATTTAAAATTAAATAAATTAAAAAGACCATAACTTCATAATTAAAAAGGTTACTTGAGCTCCATGGATAAAAGGAATCAGTGGATGAACATCTAACATACCTGGATTAATAAATATTTGAGGATTGATGGAGAGTTCTTAAGAAATTGCCTTGAATTTGAGAGCTAGGGTTCTTGTTTTTTAAAAAGGGGATATTCAATTTTGAAGAAAAGTGTAATAATAAATGACTATTTAGGCCAAACGAGGCTAAAGTTTGTGTTTTAGGTTAATTAGGGCCATGGAAGAAGACCCAATTACCCTTGGACGAATTTAAAAATGGAAGTTGAACACTGAAAAACCCAATTTTTGGCCATGGCGCGACTTGCCACTATTGTGCCAAGCCACTAGGAAATGGACAACTGGGACCTAGACAAAATATCGTGATGTGGTCCCATGGCGGTAAAGCTTTGGATGATATTTTTTCCACCTCTACAATGTACCCACATCACGAAACCCACTGGAAATTAACAAACGGGAATTTGGCCTGGTCCGCAATGCACCATGATCGTGGAGTCATACTAGAAATTGACAATTTTCATTTGGTCTGCCTATGCAATGTGCTGAGGGTTAAAATGATGATGTTTAATGACTGAGACTTAAAATCCCCATAACTTCTTACCCGGTTATTGGATTTGGGCAAATTTTAAATCGTTGGAAAGCTAATTGAATTTCTTATGCAATAGCAGGCACTAAACTGAAAAATAATAAGAGTTTTAGAAATTTTATATACGAATATTCATGAATTGAGACTTAGATTATTCTAGGGAACTATGGGGTGTTACAATATCTCCCCCTTGGGATCATTCATCCCCGAATGAAACTAGTTAAGGTGAGGAAAACTGCTGGACTGAGATTACACACTGAATATGCATATCTGATGCATGGAATGCATGACTGAACTGATTCATGAATGCACGAATGACATGAACATGATGTGCAACTAAAATTGAGCATGATAGAGAAAAAAATCTTACTAATATTTGGTACCTTATACTGAATTTTGATTCATGGAGAAGAGATGAGGGTACTTAGTCTGCTTATCTTCCTCTGCTTCCCAAGTGGCTCCCTCAACAGACTAATTCGGCCAAAGAACTTTGACTAGTGTAACTTCTTTGTTCCTTAATCTACCAACTTGATAATCAAGAATTTTTACTGAAACTTCCTCAAAGGAAAAACTATTCTAAATATCTATAGTTTTTATGGGAACAACTACAGTTGGATCACCAATACACCTTTTTAACAAAGAGACATGGAATACTGGTGTACTGAGGCTATATCTGAAGGCAACTCTAGCTTGTAAGCTACCTTTCCAAAATGAATGAGGATTCTGAAGGGATCGACATATCAGGGATGGAGTTTCCCTTTCTTGCCAAATCTCCCCACTCCCTTCAAGGGAGAGATTTTCAAGAACACAAGATCACCGACCTCAAGCCTCCCTTTCTCCTCACATCTACATATGATTTCTTTCTGCTTTTTCCAACCGTAAGCCTTTCTCTGATCAACTGAACCTTATCTAGCGCATCAAATATAAAGTCAGGCCCTATTATTGTAGCCTCACCTACTTCAAACAATCCAATTAGAGATCTACATCTCCTACCATACTGAGCCTTAAATAGAGGCATGAGGATAATATAATGGTAGTTGTTATTGTATACGAATTCAATTAAAGGAAAATGGTCATCCTAACTTTCCTTGCAATCAACAACACATGCTCTCAGCATATCCTCAAGAGTCTGAATGGTCCTTTCTTCTTGATCATCTATCTGTGGGTGGAAGGTTGTATTGAGGTGGACTTGGGTACCAGGACCCTTTAGGAATACTTTTTAGAAATAAGAGGTAAACTGGATACCTCTATTTGAGATGATAGATAAGGAAACATGATGCAACCTAACCAACTCTCTAAGATAGAGATTGGCATAGTCCTCGGCTGAGTAAGAGGTATAGGCTTGCAAGAAATGAGCTAATTTAGTCACCCTATCTATGAAAACCTAAATGGAATCATACTGATGAAGTTCATGCTCACTTTCTCCTATTTCTATATGGGACTACTAAACTCTTGCATGGAACCACTAGGTTTCTGATGCTCATCCTTAACTTCTTGGCATATAGAGCACTTAGCTATAAAATCTACAATATCTCTCTTCATTCCACTCTAGCAATAAATCTCCTACAAATTATAGTACATCTTAGTGTCCCCTGGATAAATAGAGTAATTCACACTATGCACTTCTGCAAGAATTCATTACCTCAACTCATCTACACCAAGCACACATAATCTACCTTGACAATGCAAAACACCATCTCTCCTTTGGGAGAAAACCTCCACTTTCTAATCTCTAACTGATTCTTTCAACTTAACTATACTGGGATCTTTATCTTTCTTTTCCTTCACCTCGGAAACTAGAGATAACTCTGAGCTACTCTGCACCCATACACTACCTTCTGCTGAATTGACTAAGCGGACACCTAGTCGGGCAAGCTGATGGAGTTCCTGAGCTAACTTCTTCTTACCATCCTCAATATGAGCAACATTATCCATAGACATTCTACTGAGAGCATCAGCCACTAAATGGCCTTGCTCGGATGATACAGAACACTCATGTCATAATCCTTCAATAACTCTAATGATTTTATCTAACGCAAATTCAAATCTTTTTAAGAGAACACATACTGAAGGCTTTTGTGATCTGTCAACACATCCACATGCACCCCATACAAGTAATGCCTTCAAATATTTAAGGCAAGTACTATAGCTGCTAGCTCAAGATCATGAGTCAGATAATTCTTCTCATGAGGCTTAAGCTGTCTGGAGGCGTAGGATATGAGCTTACCTCTCTGCATGAGGACACAACCCAAACCTACTATAGATGCATCACAGTACACGGTAAACCATCTAAACTGTATAATAGAGTAAGATCTGGGGCTGAGGTGAGTCGAGTATTCAACTGCTGAAAACTCTTCTCGCATAAATCTAACCACTGAAACTAAAATTTCTTTTGAGTCAATCTGGAGATGCAAGATACAATAAAAGAAAACCTTTCAACAAACTGATAGTAATAGCCAGCTAAAACCAAGAAACTCCTGATATCTGATAGAGAGATGGGTATAGGCAAGTTTCTTAGTTCTTTGGTCTTTTAAGGATCGACTCTAATGCCATCACAAGAAATAATATGGATAAGGAAATCTAATGATCTTAGCCAGAATTTATACTTAATAAATTTAGCGAACAACTGATGAGCTTTAAGAGTCTAAAGCACTACTCTGAGGCGGTCTAGATTCTCATTTTTTCTATAGGAGTAAACAAGGATGTCATCAATGAAGATGATGAATATTTCCAAGTACTACTCGAATACTCAGTTCATCAAGTCCATGAAGGCTACTGGGGCATTCGTGAGACCAAAAGACATGACTAGAAATTTGAAGTGACCATATCATGTTTGGAAAGCTATTTGTAGAAAATCACATTCTCTGACTCTAAGCTGATGATAGCCTGATCTAAGGCCTATCTTGGAAAAGTAACTAGCACCCTGAAGTTAGTCGAACAATCTATCTATTCTAGAAAGTGGGTATTTATTCTTGACTGTGACCTTGTTTAACTAATGGTAGTCTATGAACATTTTGTGAGTACCTAATGAATCCCTCCTCTAGTAGATATTTTAACTGTTCTTTCAGTTTTTTGAGTTTAACTGGAGCCATTCTCTATGGAGGAATAGATTTAGGCATAGTATCTGGGAGAAGGTCTATTCCAAAGTCGATTTCCCTTTTGGGAGAAACTCCGAAAAGATCTTCAGGAAACATATTTGAGAATTATTTTACTACTGGGATTGACTCAAGAGTAGGAGTTTCTGATTTAGAGTCTTTGACACGCACAAGATGGTAAATACACCCCTTCGATATCATCTTTCTGGATCTAAGGTACGAAATTAACTAACCTCTAAGAACTATAAAACTACCCCTCCATTCAAGGACTAGTTCATTTAGAAACTGAAACTGAACTATTCTGTCTTTACAATCACCTAAGGCATAGCATGAGTGGAGCTAATCCATCCTGAGAATGACGTCAAAATCTGCCATCTCTAACTCTACTAGATCAACTGAGGTAACTTTTTTAGATATTGTGATCGAACAGTTCCTGTATACCTGCTTGGCTACAATGGAAACACCTACAGGGTTAGAAACTAAAAAGGGCTCTACTAGATTTTTAGGATTGACTCCAAAATTGATAGTTATATATGGAGTTACAAAATAAAGAAAGTCTCCAGGGTCTAGTAAAGCATAAACAGGTAAGTAAAAGACATTCAATATACCAATAACTATGTCAGGAGAATTTTCCTGGTCTTGGTGGGACAGAAAAACATATAATCTATTCGGACGCTAACCACTGGAATCACTAATAGCGGCACCCTTCTGAGTTGGGTGGCTGGATGGAACTGACGACTGATGGGGTTGGCCCTATTGGCATATATCCCTACCCTTCTGAGAAACTACCCAAAACTCTTAAATATAATGATCTATCTTGGCACACCCAAAGCACACATCACTACCCAATCTACACTCACCTTGATGGTTCCTGTCGCACTTCTGACATAAAGAATTGGTATGAGCACTACAAATACTAAATTGGGACTTAGATCCTGGTTCCCTATCTCTGTTGTCATTTATAAATTGGGTATAGGGGCGCTGGTTGAAGAGGGTACTGGGGCTGAAGACCTTTGATGAAACTAAGGATGGTTACCACCTTCTGACTTTGGCTGATTAAAATTAAAAGTACCCGTCCTAGCTCTTTTATTTTCTCTCTACCTCTTCTTAATATTTTGCTTCTCTATCTATTGAGCATGGACCATTAGTCTCGACAAGTCCATCTTAATAATTATCATTGCGGTCCTACACTCCTTTACCATACTATCAGACACGCTAGACACAAACTTACTCATCTTAAACCTATAATCATCCACCATATAAAGAGCATATCTAGATAGCTGAGTGAACTTTGGAGAATCACACTCATGCTACCTTTTCTCAAACTAATGAACTCTAACACTTTCGACTCTCCCAACTCTAATAGAAAGAATCTATCTAAGAAAGTCATGGCAAACTCTTCCAATTATATAGGCCTCGTATCAACACCTCTATCAACTTTCCACTACTTAAACCAAGTATGATCTACATACTTCAATTGATATGCAGCCAACTCGGCACTCTGACTAGATGTCACTTCTATAGCATTAGTTACCTTCTTAACCATACTAAGAATTCCTATGGATCCTTTTCAGACTTATATCTTATGAAAAAAGGAGGATTTGTCTGGGTAAAATCCTAAATTTTAGTTGTAACAGCATTAGACACTGGGTTGGCTGGAATAGTTAATGCCCATTCATTTTTTGTTGCCATAGAAATGGCTAGAGTAGTGAACGCAAACCTGAATTTTGTGTGAGAGACATATTCATCCAGAGTATCTGCTTGGATGGGATGAGGGGCTGGATGAGTTCCTGTTATTCTACCGTTCTTCTTGGGAGGCATGTTCTGTAAACGGAATGAGGAAACGGATTAGACTGCGAGTTTAACTGGACCTCATGCTCAATAGCATGACATGAATACTGAAAGAAGGAAAACTTCTCCTTAAAGCCTTGTAGCCTCTCGTCCGTAAGTGTGGCGTGATAAACACCCATGCATAAGATTCTACTCAACGTGGCTTTCAGACTCCCTGGGACACTTTAAAATGTTAGGATCTAATACCAAGTTTGTAATGACTCGAGACTACCCCCTAGTGATTACACGGTGCTTACGGTCCCGAGTGACCACAAGCTAACCTATGAGCTAGTACCTGTTGTGAGCATTGAATAATATAATCATGAATGCAGAAGAATAACTAAAGTACCATAAGGTTTTAAATATCTAAATTCAAACTGAAATATAATTCTAGGAAAATGACAGTCTGAATTTGATAAAGTACTGATAAACTAAACAACTAACTGGCTCTAATGTCTAAAAAGCCTCTAAGACTGACTGACCGAGAGTTGATGGGGAAAGCCCCCAACTAACTCTACTGCCTACTAAAATAAAGACATGAACAAAGATAGTCTGTCCTTGGGTGATGAGGACTCACCACTACTACCGTACTGCTGAAAATCTGAGGGATAAAGTATGATCCAGGAACTGAGCATCAACACCTATGATATGAGACATCATAGCGTAAAGGAACGGTATGAAATCAGTACTTTGAATGTACTGGTATGCTGAATGGGTTAGGTTAACATGCAAGGTTTCATGAATAGGAGTAATGATCTATCTAAATATACATGTAAATCTTAGAATTCTGAATATAGAACATAAAATCTATAGATATTAAACATGCAAGAAAGTCTGTAAAGTACTAAAAATACATGAAAATCTATAGACACTAAGGATACATAATCAAGTATATGACATGAACTGGCTGAAATCTGCAAACTAAAATACTGAAAATAACTGAAATCTGTATGCTTTGGTCAAACAACACTAAGACTGAATAACTGAACTGGGACTGTAATTGAGACTATATCTGAGACTGTGGGAGGTATCATCTAATCGACATTCCCTAATTTGATCTAATGGGGTCCAACTTGTAACCCCAGTTGGAAGGGTGTTAATACCATGCCACGGTACTAACGTTGGCTGTGTGGATCCAGTAAACTAATATCATGTCCAAAGGACTAAGGGTGTTGAGCCTGAACTGATGGTTGACCCATGCTAGATAGTCAAGCCTAATCTGATGGGTGACTACTTATATCCTATGGTGACTACTAATTTAGGAGTATAGGGACTGATACTAACGACTCTTCTTATCTTACGGGGAGGCCACCATCTCTACACTCGCTCGATGCTAAATCCTACTCCCAACTGAATGACACTTAAATGCTAGAATATTCTGTGTTTAACTGACTGCTCTAATAATGCTCATGATATAATCTGAAGTTATCCTAAAGATACTGAGATAACATTAAGTAAACAGCTATGATTTCAGGTATTCAATATCCCTAGGACTTAAAACAATAGTAGTAGCATGACACTAAAACATTGAAGGACATAGCATGAAGACTCTTATTAAGTCAATTGCTCTTGTAGGCATTTTATCAAACACTTTTAGTTCATGGTTTAAAATAATCATAGAATTACTAAAGAATTGGCATAATTGACATGAAATTATCATGGAAAACACTAAGTCATAATTTAATTCAACAAATGATAACACTAAAACATTAGGAATCGAATAATAACAATAACTTCCTTAAAACATGGTGTTAAATCAAAATTCATGGAGAATAATGGATGAAATCATGATTTAAAATTAAATAACTTAAAAATATCATAACTTTATAATTAAAAATGTTAATTAAGATCCATGGATGAAAGAAATCCATGGATGAGCATCCAACTTACATGGGATAAGGAATTTGGGAGGATTTATGAAGAGTTCTTGAGAAATTGCCTTAAATTTGAGAGTTAGGGTTCTTGTTTTTGAAAAAGGGATCTTTAATTTTAAAGAAAGGTTGAGTAATGAATGACTATTTAGGTTAATTGAGACTTAATTTTGTGTTTTAGGTTAATTAGGGCCGTTAAAGAAGACCTAATTACCCTTGGACGAATTTAAAAATGGAAGCTGAAAACTGAAAAATCCAATTTTTGGCCTTGGCGCGATGTGCCACTATCATGCTAAGCCATATGAAATATGTAAAACTGGGACTTGAACAAACATCACGATATGGTGCCATCGTGGTAAAGCTTTAAATACCATTTTGGCCACCTCCGCGATGCGCCTACATCGCAGAAACCCTCTGGAAATTGTCAAATGGGAATTTGGCCTGATCCACGTTGTGCCATGATTATAGAGTCATACTGGAAATTGACAATTGTCATTTGGGCTACCTACGTGATGTGCTCAGGGTTTAAATGATATTGTTTAGCGATTGAAACTTAAAATCTCCATAACATCTTACCCAGTTATTAGATTTAGGAAAATCTTATATAGTTGGAAATCTAATTGAATTTCCTATGCAATGGAAGGCTCTAACCTGAAAAATAATAAGCTTTTCAGAATTTTATATGTGAATATTCATGCATTGGGACTTAGATTATGCTAGGGAAATACGACGTGTTATGATATAGGTTTGGATACTCAACATTGGATACACTTAGCACATTCCAATACCACTTAACTAAAGTTTAATGAGTCCTCATCAATTGAGGACTAGTTACTAGTTATTTATTTAAATCAGTTTGAGTTTGTTAGGGGCCTGTCCCAATAACCCATTAAGATTTAGAGGCTTTGAGACAAATTTCTAGATTTTCAGCATGTTGTCTTATGAGACAGTTCTATTTCAAGTTTTGTTGACATTCAGTATTTTATATTTATTATTTTGACCAGTTATTTCAGTTTATCTGCCCCACAATATTTTATTACTTTTCAATATTCTTAGTGTTATACTAGGCCATGGTTTGCTAAGGGTCACTTGTAACTCTAAGTACCATGTTACAATTGGTGGTAGTCTAAAGACGTCACATTACTATTACATGTGGTTATACTGATGCTACACTTGTAATACCTATACTTAGGGGTATAACCATGGTACAGATCACTTAGAGTTTCAAAAACAACAATGATGATCACTCTGTAATAGCTCCTATCATTTCTATCTTACATCATGGTTATTCCTACTCTTTTTCTAGTTTACTTTTACTAATTTAGGTTAGGTTCTAGGGAGTCACTTGTGATTGTTTTATGTATTTACTTTTCATACTTGATGTATTAAAACTTTCTTACTAAGAAATATTTATGTAATTATCTTTCATTTTGGTTAGATTTTAGATGGTGAACATCAAATTACTTAAATATATACGTAGAAACATCTACATTTAATTGAATAGTTGGATATTTAGGGTTTTCCTATCCAAGGTAGGTGTATGTAGGTGCGTGACACGACTCGGTGAGTTGGAGCATGACAAAGTGGTTTTAATGGCTAGGATACCAATCTTTCAATGCAAGAGCAAATGTCGAGTAGAGTCTCATGGATTATTGTGTTATGTCCATATTAAATCTATAGGAAGCTAAAAGGCATCTGGGAATATCTCCCATTCTTCTTTCGTATCGTTCCATCTCAATGTCATACCCCCAGGTTGATTCCAATTGGTATCTCAATCATCACAGTTGAGATTAGTTTTTCCTAATTGGTATCTCTTAACATGGAAAGGTTAATAAAAGACATTTGGTATTAAGTACTTGTGGTTTAATAATTATGTGTTAAAAATATACCATGTGATCGTTAATTATAACATATGTAAATTTTTTTATGATACATAAATTCTCAAAAATGGTTTGTTGACAGTGTGTTAATAGTTGGGAGATGTGTAGTCAAGTAGACTAGTGGATATAAGGACCAGGTGTGATCCCTAGATTGTCTTTATTTCTACGACTTGAGCCACGGATCATAACCATGATTTAAGGTATTACTTAACTTCTATCTAATCTTGTATGAACCATTCAAGTGCTTGGATATTTTTGAACACCTTTGAAGGCAGTGTATTGTGTGAGTAAGAAGGTTGATAAGAGTATAGCACTAATTTATTTAATAGATGAAGCATGGTGTAGGCCGTGGTTTCGAAATAATAGAATTGTGAATTCAATGTATATTATATGTAAACAAGAGGTTATTATTCTACTATCACTTCAAAAAAAGGAGTATTATATATAAAGGAACATGAGACTAGAAATCAGTGTGAAGCTACGAGAGACTACTATTGCATTAGATATTTTACTATTACACGGGTATCGCTATAGCGACTCCATGAACAATCCTAACAGGTTTTCCCCTATTTTTTGGAATGTTAAGTAGTTGTGATGCAACCCTATTTTCAAGATTATAAAATGACAAAAATACTTCCAAGATGCATTATAAGCAAAGTGATTTATTATGATAAGGGAGGAAAGGAAAACATCTAAAAGTGTAGGAAATAAAAAGAATAATTATTTCCTATATGCCCAAAATAGGGAAAACCAATACCTAAAAACAATAAAATAAAACTAGGAAAATGCATCTAACTGGTGGTGCTGAGGCCTTATCATTTATGAAACTAAGGCAGGAGAACTCCTCGACGTCCTTCTTGGTCATCTTTGGCAACTTCTTTTGGGAATAAATGCAACCGAACATCACATGGACCACCTTGAACATCCTTACAAGAATGTGGTCATGGGAGTGACACTTCTTCTTCTCTTTATTTAACTCTCCTCAAAACTCTGCATAAGCTTGGGCTGGGTTTAGTAAGGAAGTAGAACTTAAAGGGGCTAATGTGAGGGGGAAGATGATACCTCTCAAAAATAGCCCCAACTACAACGATATAAGCCTTCCAACCTCGAAGAGATATGAAGGAATGGGTAGAAGAATCACTTAACCCTCTATTCTGACTAGCCCAACTACTCTTACCTCCCTTAGCTTTCTCTTCTTCTTACTCTCTCTTTGAATGCCCTTGCCTTGTAATGAGTTATATGACACCTCACAGTCATCCACACCATAATGGTTTATATGCTATATCAAGGTCATCCGTAGTGTAAAGGTAAGAAAAGGTCCCTTGGCAACCACTCCATAACATTCAAGTACCACAACTCATCTGTAATATAAGCCCTTACATTCACTCAGATCCCTGCAAGGATACAAGCCAACACCCTAGCCTTGTTCAAGAAACAACTGCTCTTCATCCCCTTGACACTAGACCATTTTACCTTAGTAGCTTGCCCTTTTTGGTGCCAAGACCCTACTGCCCATATTCTCGCCTAAAATTCATTATTAGAAGGTTTTGTTCCACCTAAAGTATCATTAATGGTGGCTACTTCTACTAGGACCCTCCTATCTTTTACCCTCTTATCTCCCACCCAATGGCCTTCAACAAAGAATATAACCCCAGTAAATCTACCTTCACATCCCTTATCGGCATCCCCGCTTGCAAGGGAAACCTCTAGTATACAGCTTCTCCCTATACCAGTCTTGGCATTCAACATTTGAAAATCTATGGTAGGTAGGTTGTGAAGCCATTATGTTCCTATGAATAACACAAAATAAGTTAGAACCATATTACAAAATTGAGGGAAGGAGAATTAAAAGATTTCAAAAAAATGCAGCACTGGGGACACACTACCTAGTACAGCTGCAGTGCCACCACAATAATTATATTCACCGCAATAATAATACTGTTGTAGTGGTAAGTTATTGCTGCAGTGGTTCATCATCTTCAACCTACCAACCTCCCCTCCCATATTTTTGACTTTTTTCTATGATTTTAAAAATTAAGCACAAATCAATCTAAGAAAAGTATGAGTGAACCTTTTTATTGTAAAGTAGGGGTGTGAAACATCCAAAATCAAATAAAATAAAAGAAAATCATTGGAGAAGATGACCTTTCATCCATCACCGCCTCCACAGCTGAAATCTACCATAACTACATTAATCCTACATCCTGAAAGTTGTAGAAGCACTGAAAATGTAAAATAACTTAGTATGTCAATTATTGTGTTCAAAAACATCATCAAAAATCAAGTTCATCAAGTTTCACCCAAACCTACTCAAATTCCCCCAACTTTAATATCATTTTATGATTTTATAATGGGAAATCCATAGAGTAAGTATTAGAGGCAAAGAAACTACCTTAAATTCATTATTGAGGAAAGATTTTTGTAGAGAGATGTGATAATTCAAAAGAGATTAGAGAAAAAAAAGGGGGAAATGATATTTTCCCCCATATAATAGTTGTGAATCATTACAATGGTTTTTTAACGCTGCAGTCGTGAAATTCCTTTAAAATCAATTTAGGGATAAATTTTAATGTTTATGGTGTCGTAACTTATTGGGGTAGTCATATTTGTAAGTTACTCTATAAATTAATTGAGTACATCGTCTTAGGTGAAAAACATAGGGATAATCGTGGAGCCTAGATTAGGTGGTATTTTAATGGTTGATCATTAATGGACCATGGATATATAATGATGCAAGAATAGTTAAGTAACACTCCTAAGGATTTATCACACATAAAATTCGTCAACACTCATGCAAATATCCATACCTCACCCTTAGGGTCATTTGGGGATTAACGGTGGGAAAGTTAGTATCTAATGTAATGATCTAATCCATCATTACATGTGAAAATTCCCCAAGAATAATTTAAAATACATAATAGGATCAAAATAGATTGAGAAAAATTTAAATCAAGGAGAAAATTAGCGCCTAAGTCAATTCGTCTAAGAGGTCCAATAGTGGAGTTGGCAAGACTACTTGGTACTCGATGTGCTAGTCAGCCAACCGCTGAGCAGTTAAATTAGTGTGCCAGTCAAGGGATTTTTAAAAACCCTCTTTCATTTTATTTTCCTAGGTTACCCCTTCCTCTAAACCACTCTGATAAACCCTATTATCCCAACCATAAGGTTTCAAAGGTCAAGGTTTATGAGAGCAGTTTTGAGATACACCCAGGGGACCCAAGTTGGGAATAAATCTAGCATACGCAGGACAACTGACTCCTTTATATAGAAGTATATTTCATGTAGTTTCATACATTGAAACTAGAATTGGTCTAGATGCATTTATTATTAATAGTAATATCGGGAGTATCATGCATTGGGCCTTTAGGCACAAAGTTGGATGGTTGGAGACTTTTAAAAAATCAAATTAGGTTTGAATGTAATTGTATTACCATATATTATGATGATATGTTAACTGTGATAGGAGATGAATGAAAAAGTAAAGAGAATGTACGTAGCTTAATGCCCTACAAGGCTTGTATATAGTGGAATGTCAAACTTGATAGCACGAAAAAGGTAAAAGAGAGTTAAATGATCTTGATTAATTCTAATGTCTTATTATCAAATTCTACTAAGGACGAGGACTTAAGAGATAAAATAAGGTATAACGGGGGTTGGGAATTAGCATACCTAAATCCAAGATTGATAATTATGCATAGAAGAGAAATACGAAATAGGAATAGAATTCCTGATATAGAAATTAGAGGAGTATAGAGGATAGTGAGAAAAGAGAGTTCATGTTAGCATGAAATTGAACTACCGCAGTCTAAAAGGATATATGTCACATAGTGGTTGGGGATATGTATTTATACATGTATAGTATGGTTTTCTATAACACTTATTATTTGTTGGATATATGCATGTTTGCAACTTAAATATCAATGATTCCCTCCTAGCATGAATTAGGATTTGATGAATGCCTAGCCTTGTAGTGCACTAAATTGAGGTGGTGTAATAATAGGTCAAGTACCACGCTAGTACAAAGAAGGTGAGGAGGGTAAGAGATGGTGTGCATAACCTGCATGCATACATTCATTCATATGTTTTAATGTGATTCTATTGTATATATATTCTATCATATGTTTTTTTTGTTGTGATAAGGAAAAGGAGTTTATGAATGTATGTTACGTCCCTTGGGAGGATCGGGCAGAGTATGGCATGACAGGAAAACTTATGATTATTATGGGATGAGTGATATTGTGATGTTTAGTGATTATAAGTATCGATAGGACTTGGGTAGATATAATCTAAAGAATTAAAGGTAGCATAAAAGTGTGCCGATTTGAAGGAAAAAAGGTATAGGTTATGCTTAGTGGTCAAAGGACAAAAATATTTAAAATATCAATCAGAGACAAAGGACAAAGATATATGAAATATAAGTCAAATTAAAAAGATATATGAAAAATAAGAAAAAAGAACAAATTTATACGCTAATGTTAAATGACAGGTAGGTCATCGTTAAACTGATTGTTGTGTTGAGAATTCTATAATTGAAGTGATAGACTAAAAATTTACTTGATGTTGTTATTTTTTTGTATTATTATTGATGTTAATTATTTCTAATCCTGGTCAGTCAATATCGCTTACCAGTATGTGTGGTTTTACTGATGTTATACTTACTATACCTCCACTTAGGGGTTAGCCATGGTGCATGTAAGTTAGAGTTTATAGGGTAGCAATGGCGATCATTTAGCAGCAGCTTCTATCCTACATTGATGTTGCATCATGGATGTTCCAACTCCTTATCTAATGCTCTTGTACCGATTTTAGGCTAGTTTTTGGGGAGTCACTTGTAGTTATTTTCCATATTTACTTTTCAGACCTGATGTATTAAAACTAGCTTAGTAAAGAATTAGTTGTGTAATCATATTTCATCTTGGTTAGATTTTTAGGTGGTTGACATTAAATTTGCTATGTACATGTTTTAGAAACTTCATCATTAGTTGAATGGTGAGATATTGAGAATTCTCCTGTCTGGGGTATATACGGGTATGTGCCCAGCACAACTTGGTAAGTTGGGTCGTGACATCCACCCTCTTATCTGGCCTTTTTTATTATTAAAAAATTCATGTAATTTAAGTTATACAATTATAGAGGAAGTCACAAAAGTATAAACATTCATCAAAGAATTCATATGATGCCTATCAATAAAATAGTTCATAGCTATTTATGTAGTTTTCATGTTATTATCTATATACACACCATATTTTTCATTGACTCGACAAGCATCACCTAACATCAAAAGGACACTATCAATAAATCAACACCAACTGATTACAAAAATTAGTTACTTACACATCTATGTGACTCTTATCGCTAAAGACCAATTGGAATCGACTAGATTTCAATTGAGAAATCACTAAAATATCAATTGAAATTGGATACATACTAATAGGATTCGCTGATGTATCAATTAAAATTGATTATATAAACATTTAACTTAATCTAGTGGATAATAGATTGAAACAGCACGGCACGAAAAAAGGAAGGAAAGAAATTCCTAGAATAACTCATAGCTCCCTGAAGATTTGATGTGGACATATACACATCAAACCATAATACCCTAATCAACATTTGATCTTGTAATTGTGAGACCCTTAACCTAGTTCTTTGATAGAAAATGCCATGACCCAACTAACAAAAACATGTGAGCATCTACTCTAATCTAGCTAGATAGGAGAACCCTTACCATCCATTCAAAACACATGGAGGTTATAAAAAATACCAATAATTTATTTAAAATACTGATAAAATTATTATAATTTCATTTTAGAAAAATATAGCACCAAAAATCCTTTTAACACAAAACCTAGTCTAGACATGTACAAGAGATTCTAAAAAGACAAAAGACAAAACAAAAGACATTGCTCCCACTATAGGAAAGAAATGAGCAGAAGCTACTATAGATTAGTATTCACATCACCTAAGAAACATCAACTAATCCCGTAATTAGACTATAAACCAAAAAGGGTATAACAAGAGTAGTATCAGTACAATTACAAGTACTGGTGGCATTATCAGTCAACCCAGGTTAAACCACATAACATATAAATACAAATATTTAAGATAATATTATGTGATAGTTTAACTTCCCTCGGTCTACAGTTCACATCATTACTTAATATAAGTAACTCTCATTTTCCACTCAAATATACCATCCTTTAGATCTTTGACCTAGGTCAATCAAGAGAGTACCCAACTTAAGCATCGATCCAGTACCAAAAGGATTAACAACCCAATAATTCTTTAACTTTCATTATTCCTAAATTATCACTGTCAAATAATTTATCCCCATTCAACCTACAAATACTTCGATATCCAATTATCATTTTATTCACGTCCTTAACAAATTTTTTTCATTTATTGCCACCATGGATTTTGCAAAATTGGTTAGTTTGTCTTTAGAATATCAATGTTTTTACCATCATAAAATCATTCAGGTCACTTAACCAAATAAGCTACTTAATTTTCAATTGCATAGTTAAGGTTCAATTTACAAATATCTTGTAAAACCATTATTATCATCTCTATTTATCATATCAATAAAAATAAACATGGCATATAATTCAAATTATAAACAATAGTATCTACACTTAGATAGATATTCACCCTGCTACAAGTCAACACAAAAGGCTATTTTAAAACTAAATCTAGTTGTTCTTTATTTTATGAAGTCTTGTCCAATATTAAAATAACAATTCTCATCATGTCAAGGATAATTATAAGACAAGCAAATAGTTCACTCTAGAAACCCAAGTTTAAATAGAAAGTTAGAATATTAATTCAACAGTTTACTCAAAGAACTCAACTAAATAATATTAGTAATGGATAACGCAAGGAGCATGTCATCGCCCAATTAATTGGATCATGTGGGCGCATGTCATCGCCCAATTAATCGGATCGTGTGGGCACCTACTCTAATCTACCTAGATTAGAGAAACTTTTCCACCTAATTTGCAAATATGTGTGATCGTCACAAAGAAAACCAATAAAAATTTTAAGCTTTACAAACCTAGTTAAAAAATTTAAAATACAAAAGGAAATGCTTTACTCCATAGAACTAATCTAAGCAGGTTGTAACACCCTAAAATCTCATCCCAGAGAATCACACGATACTTAAGACTACAAGTAGCCCCAAGCTAACTCTTTGAGACTGTTACTATCTCTATCTCTCACTTTGGGATGTCAAACCAAATAGTAATACCATGATATATTAACTCAAAACTGGAATAAATGGAAAACATATTTTGAAATATTAAATACTGAAAGTCTAAAACACAACTACTAGTCTAGTCTGACAAAGCCTCTACTACTCAAACTGTAGAGCCATTGGGGCAGACCCCCAACTGACTCAAACTGATATGAAAGTAATAATAACTGAAAATCTGAGAAAGTAGGTCCTCGAACCATGAGCACTCACCAACTTGGGATGTAGGCAAATGCACTCAGGAATCACGATTACTGCTAAGACTGAGAACCTGAACCTACATTATAAGATAATGTAGCACACTAACGTATATGTGGATCAGCACTTAGGGAATGTACTGAGTATATGGAGGTGCATGCATTTACATAAAACAATATCAATACTCTTTAATAAAATTATGCATGCAAATAGGAATGACTCATATGGCTTGAATAAGTCTAAAATATAAAACTCATAAATCATGAATAGTGAAACATGTAACACAAATCTCGTGAGTCATTATATTTAACTTTAAAATGTATACTCTCCTATTATTCTCAATACTTTAAGGCTAAAAGAACTTTAAACAATACTTTCAAACTCATGCTTTTATCTTGTGGAGAGTAAAACTTCTTTAAAACTTAAGGACTTAGAACTCTTAAGAACTTCTAACTCTTGAGAACTCTGGAACTCTTTTAGACTCGGGAGTTGTGAGCTACATGGAGTTCCACATCTTTCTCACATTGGGGAGAGTTTTTTTATCCTTGCCATCGGAGTAGAACCTTAACTTTAGTGATCATTATCTCAGCCTCAGGCCCATAAATCCCAAACGCACAGTGGCACATAGTTCTTGGGTATGAGACCTTGGAATCACACCCAACTTGATGCTAAGTACTACTCCCATACTTAGCCTAAAACTTTTAGGAAAATCCACCTTAATATAATGCAAGGTTCTATGATGAAGACCAAAACATATTTCTCTTCGATCTAAATCATAATCAAATATGGATTTCTATCTTAGCTTACACCCAATGGGTTAAATCTTTATTAAAAATTTGAAAATAGCTTAGTTATAGGGTACTCATGACCCAAACAGTCTTGAAAAATAAATCTTAAAATGGGGGTCTATTGACCCAAACAGTAAATCTCAAGTCAACATCTCAAAATTCATGGTTAAGAATGCAATTACTCATAAGGTATCTTGAAATCAATAATTTTCATCAATAGGCATGGAAATACAATTAAAATCATGTCACTCAACTCTCAATTCATGGGAAATATCAAAATCTTTCTATAAATGATAATGGGTATAAACCCTAACTGAAATTCATAGAGAAATCTCATAAATTGCAGAAAACTTGTAATTTAAAATAAACATTTGGGAATAAGGATGAAAGAATTACCCTTGTTCAAACCCCACATACCTTAGATTGTGAAATTAGATGAACAAGCTTGCTTGAGACTCTTTTTTGAACTCTTGAGGGAGGGTTCTTGAAGCCTTTGACTTGGGAACCTTGAATCTTAACTCAATTTGTAAAATATATGATGAGTTCTTGAATTTCTTAGAAGAAGATTTGGATTTTATCTTGAGGGCTAATCTTGAGAGAAAATCCTAGTTTTTGATATTTATGAAGAATGTGAAGCTATATTCTTCATTTTGTCTATATCTCAGTGTAAAAAAGGGGGAAAAGACCAAAAGCCCTTTTAAAAATGACTTAAAATCACTGAACGAAATAGGCGATGGTCTGGCGGCCCTAACTGTCTCACGAGGGAACTTTGTGGGGTCTCACACAGGTACAAAGAGCTACTATAAGAGAATTAAAAAATACAAATGACACAGCTTCCACTATAAGAGACAAATTATGGAAGCTGGTAGAGATCTCTACCACATTAAGCAAGAAACATCAACTAATCCTACAACTAGACAATACCCTTGAAAAGGGTATATCAAGAGTAGTATCAGTATAAATAACATATATTGGTAAGGATCATCGACTGACCAAATTTAAATTACATAAATACTACATAAATATATGAAAGAAAATATGTACCTTAAGAGTTCTTGTTGGTCTACAACCTTCTTAATATAATTCCTTACCTTTGTTATCTTTTGCCAACCTCACTAACCCATAAGACAACTTCAACACCACATTCAACTCTAATGCACTACCTTTCAATAATTTTGTCAACCCTAGTTAGGTATTTAACACTCGCTTTATTATGAACTTAACCATATATAATTGTAATAAATTCTAACCTTTAAAATTAATTAATTTAAGCTGTAAAGTAATCATGCTTTTGGACTATTCATAATTTATGATGACACCCCCAGAATGTGACCACATAACCAACTATTGGTAAACAAGTACAACCATAAGAACCTAAAAGTTACCTTTACTTCAATCATTATTATTTATCTTATTTCAACCAACACCAAATAATTTAGCCAAGTGAAATCAATGTAGACAAACAACCAAGTCAAGGCCATGACTATCAATCATTAACCAAGTAAACAATCATGACTCAACCTCAATAACCTACACTTTGCATCAAATACACAAGTAAGTAGAAAATAAAATAATATATGTTATTATCTTATATCATTTGCCCAAACCACTTAAATTTCCAACACTATTTGCAAACCAAGAATAATATCAAATAACTAGAACACACAAGGATCATAATATAATTAAAAAATAACAATAGAATAATTATCAATATAAAACCTGATCCACTACACTCACCAAAACGTTGTACACACATGCTAAGGATCTTATGGTTTCCTAGGAACCATGACCTATGGTAAGTGGGGAATTTACCACTTATTTATACTCTACTTCCGTGTGTACTACTATGATTTAAGTGTCTAAATAAGACAACTTTTATATTAAATGCACTACTTTTCATGTTTTGCAGGTACAAAGTTGTTGAGATAAAAAGAGGCAAAATGAGCTGAAAAAGGATCAAAGCAAGAAGAGAAGTGCAAAAGTTGGAAAACTGGTGTAGACTGGGCCTCAGGTATCGTGACCTCATAGTAGACACCACGATCATAAAAATGGAAGAAAGTTAAAAGATAGAAATCGCATGATGAAGGAAACGATTACGGAGCCACAAATGTTGTTATTCAGTGCGATTGCAGTAAAGCGGGATTTTCAGTCAGGGGCAAAGTTGTAAAAGCACATAGTCGGCCCTAAATTCCCTTTTTAAAAAGGGTCAAAATCCTTATCATTCATCATTCTATGAATTTACCTCCCATCTTTCGTTTATGGTTTTGTAATTTCTTGGAGCTTAGAGCTTAAATTTACACTAATTTGAGACATGATTTAATTAGAGGAGCTTTAGAGTGTAGATTTGGATTTGTCTATTACAGATTCATTTAAGTTTAAAGTGTGATTTTTCCTGTCTTTATTTTCTCATGAATAACTTTGATGGACATATTAGTATATTTGTTTTCATTATCCTAATGATGTGCTAGATCTACCTATTGGGATTATGCTAGATTAGGGTATAAATATGTGTGGAATTTGATTTGTTTGTGCATTTTATAGTTTGTGATGTTGGTTCTACTATTGCTTGAGTAAATTGATTGGGATTTATGGGTGGAATCTCTAAATACCCAAAAAGGATTTGTGGGTGAAAACCCCAAGCTCTTGAAAGCCTAAACCATCCTTGAAAAAAGGGTTTGGGTAAACTTTTGCTACCCACCTTGTCCCTGAGAAAGATATGTGGGAACCAAAGAAATAGTAGATAATTTATGGCTATATTTTACCAATTTTTAACTATCTTAGATATAAGGATGATTAGGAGGTTGACTATGCCATGGGTATCATCCTAGAAATAGGGATACCTAATTAAGGTATTGGGTGATTTTAATTGACACAATTTTTAGGTACTCCAAAGGGTCAATGAGTGACATCTTTTAGGTTTTGTTGAAAAACTAGCCTCAAAGACCTTAAACCTAGCCTACCACATTATTAACGATTTGAATTTTCACAGAATTATCACAATCCTATGCATAATTTTCCCTAGGAAAGCATAGTTGTAAGATCCATTTTAATTGATTATACTCTAATTATTCTTAGTATCAAATTAGTTCTTTAGAAACCCAAGAAACACTTTCATATTTGAAAAGATTGGAAACCCCTAAAACCATCTTGAACCATAGGATTGAACTTAGCAAGCTTCTTTTATTTTGACCTTACTCAATCTCCACTTACATTGTTCCTCGTGGATTCAACCCCGACTCTTAGTTGGGTAAATATATTGAAAACAACTACCTTGCACTTAAATTAATGTGTAAGATGAGTGTTATCAAAAATAGCCTCAGTTACCGCCTTTGTGTCCAGCTTTCCATAAGGTTATTAATACAATTTTAAAGAGCCCTTTATCCCTTCTTATTCTTTTATATTATGTAGTGAGGTCACTACAATTATTTTTATTTGGGGTATATGGCCCTACCCATATGTGAGTACATATTGACTTGCAATACTTGAACTTAGTTTGCATAAAGCATGAAATTGTGTAAAATTAAATATTTTCATTTATAGTTTTCTCTCTTATTTAATAATGATGTTGAACGAGCCTCTCCCTGTGATGGATTGATTTTCCACATTCTTAAGGAAAGCTCATCATGATAGAGTTTTGATTCATGGATGCAGGGAAAGTCTGAGTACCTGTAGCATTGTGGATTTGGGATGTCACTCATACCTTTGGTAAAGTCTGAGTAACCATATGGTTTGACCCCGTAAGATCCATGATGAGAGATGGTAGCTTGGTGTTGATGCTAGTATTATAAAATCTTGTGTGGTGTAAATGCAAAATATACACCCCCCTCCATCTATTTTTTTTAAATTCGAGGGCATGGACGTGAGTAACTTTGTGACAATGCTTTCCCTATTTTGGTTACTCTAAAATAGGTAGATTTTAATATATGGTGAATACCTTCTTTGGTATCTAATAGGCAGTGCAATTGATCCTCCTTGATAAATTTGCTTATCATGTCTGTGGTGAGCAAAATTATTTTACTCTCCTGCTTGCGTGTATCATCTAGAACATGCCTGATTTGTCTTTCAAGGCTAATTGTGATCATTGTTTGGTTGGTGAAATGACCTTAGGCCATCTTTGTGAACATCGGATTCCACTTTAACCTAAATAGCCTACCCATGCATAGATTGTCTCCCTAGTCACCCATTTTGAGCTTTCAAACCTTTCTTTGGCAACTGCATTACAAACCTTAGCCTATTCAAATGTTATTCCTCTTTTGAACCACCTCATTGAACTTGGAAATGCAACTTGAGGCCAAAAGCCTTAGTTGAGGGTTGTTTAAATTAGAAAAAGGTCACCCTTGACCATAGGAATGTAAATGGATGCCTATGTGCTATGAAAAGAAAGCAGAAGAAATAGTAGAAAAGACAGGAAGAGGCAAAAGAAGCAAAGACATGAATTACAAAAGAGTCAAATGAATAGAAAATGCCTTAAAAAGAGATAGATGAATTTCTTTTTGCAAATGTAGGAATGTGTGAATTTGGAAAGCAAATAAAATTGGCCAAGGTCGAAAAGTTGGTTGAAAATTGTTAAAGTGATTTAGATGTTCAAGGATGGTTTAGTAACCATATCCCTAAATTATATCCTACCCATTCTCCCTAAACCTACATTACAATCTTGAAATATCTGTTGGATCTATAGCTAAGCATGTTCACATTAATGACGATGGAAAATAAGGGCAAGCTTATAGTATGATACTCATGTGGAGAGATTATTTGTGAGAGTGAGTGTTGCACTTATCTCTCTTCTTGTTTCATACATAAATTAGTGTGTGGGATTCCCTTCTTATGAGGAGACATGTAAATGAATCAAGGTGGGTGACATTGTCATTTTTAAAAAAAAAGGCAAAAGGAGTATAGAAAAGTGCTATCGACAAATAGTCGATTCTAGAGAGTGGGTAATTATTGCATCATTACTCTCAAAACTTCATTGCATCATAGAATTTGTGTTTAATGATGAGGGGGGTAGCATAAACTTTCTTAACTTATTCATAGGTGTATATTGTTGGTAAAATTCAAGTTCAAATTCATTGTGATCATTCGGTGACACAAATAGTCTCACAAGTGCATAGTCTCATATAGTATGGAGTAGTGTTGCTTAAGGACAAGCATAGATTTAAGTTGGGGGTGTTGATGAGTAGGGAATTTACCACTTATTTGCACTCCACTTCCGTGCACACTACTATGATTTAAGTGTCTAAATGAGACAACTTTGCTATTAAATGTACTAATTTCCATGTTTTACAGGTACAAAGTGTGTGAGATAAAAAGAGGCAAAATGAGCTGAAAAAGGATCAAAGTGGGAAGAGAAGTGCAAAAACTGGAAAACCTCTGTAGAATAGGACTCAAGTACCGTGACCATGGAGTGGCCACCGTGATCATGGTAAGTCAAGAAAGTCAGAAGGTGGTGATCGAGTGATTAAGGAATCCATCGTGGTTAAGCCAATGTGATCGCGATTTAGAGGGATTTTCAGCTAGGGGCAAAGGTGTAAAAACATATAGCCGACCCCAAATTCTTTTTTTCTAAAAAGCTCAAAACACTTATTATTTATCATCATTCTATACCCTATCTCCTATCCTTAGTTTAGAGTTATGTAATTTCTTGGATCTTGGAGCTTAAACTTACACTAATTTGAGACAAGATTAAATTAGAGGAGCTTTAAAGTGTATATTTGGCTTTGTCTATTGAAGATTCATTTGAGTCTAAAGTGTGGTTTGGCCTCACTTTATTTTCTTATGAATAACTTTGATAGGCATCTTGGTATAATTGTTTTCATTATCCTTATGATGTACTAGATCTACCTCTTCGGATTATGCTAGATTAAGGTGTAAATATCTGTGGGATTTGAGTTTTTGTGAATTTACTTGTTTAAGATTCGGGTTCTACTATTTATTGAGTAAATTAATTTGGATTTATAGGTGAAAGACCAAAATAACCAAAATGGGTTTGTGAGTGAAAACCCCAAGCTTTTGAGAGCCTAAACCATCTTTGAAAGAGGGCTTTGGGTGAACTTTAGGAACCCACCTCATCCTTGAAAGAGGGATATGGGAAGCAAAGCAATAGAAGATAATTTATGGGTATGTCTTCACAATTTTTCACTATCTTAGATATAAGGGTGATTAGGAGGTTGACTATACCATAGGTATCATCCTAGAAATAGGGATACCCAATTGAGGTATTGGGTGGCTTTAATTGACACAGACTTTAGGTACTTTAAAGGGTCAATGAGTGACATCTTTGAGGTTTTATTTAAAAACTATCCCTAAAGACCTTAAACCTAGCCTACGACATCATCAATGATTCGAATTTGCACAGAATCATCATAATCCCATGCATAATTTTCCCCTGGGAAAGCATTATCTCGAGATCCATTTTAATTGATCATACTCTAATTATTCTTAGTCTCTAATTAGTCCTTTAGAATCCCAAGAATCACTTTCACATTTGGAGAGATTGAAAACCTCCAAAACCATCTTGTACCATAGGTTTGAACTTAGCAAGCAACTTTTATTTTGAACTTAATCGCCACTCACATTGTTTCTCATGGATTTGACCCTGACTCTTAGTTGGGTAAATATATTGACAAAGACCTCCTTGAACTTAAATTTACGTGTAAGGTGAGCGTTATCAACCTATATCAGACAAGCTCTTGTCCATGTACCCAAATCTTAGACATCTAGTGCCTGACAACCTTATAACAACTAACCTTTTAAAGATATCCAAATACTAGTACATCCCAAAATAATTAATATAAATCTTATAAAGATGTCTAAATATTTATACTCCCATAATAATTAAAGGATCATAATAATCACAACCACAATGAGAATAACAACCACACTTGTACAATCAACAAGGTTTTAATATAATCTCATTATATATGATTAACACTTAGGATATTATTCAAAGATTTAATTCCTTTGAACATATTGTATAGAAAATGCATGAAAAAATAATTAACGTGCACACATCAGTTAAGTTGGATTTCAACTATATTATACCAGCACGTACAATTTATACATCAAGTGAGGGCTTAGAAAGAACTTGCAATGTCTAAGGTACACATCCACACATATAGGTCACACCTTAATACATCTAAAATTCCTTCTTAACGCTAAAACTTTCTTAAAGACTGTCATTCCTCTAGTTACCACCATATATTCTTCAGAAACTGCTGTAACAACCTAATTTTTGGTGATTTGTATGAAATATTTATTTTTGTATGATTTGGACATTTTACCTATTTCTATGGCTTCACTATAGTATTTATGAGGTGTAAGTATGATTTTCATAATACCTAATGCATGTTTGTGTGAATTCTGCGTGATTGTGGTTTTGATGGTCATAAAGTCTTATTAGTTAACTTTGGTCAACATCTTTTGATCTGTGCTTTGAAAGGAAAAACAAAATATTCTAAAAGATCAAAAATGTCAATTTTAGGTGGTAACATGGTTGGTGTAGTTTTATGGCTTTTTTCTATCATTTCAACCCTTCATTTAGAAAGATGTAAAAATAAGTCTGGGAGGTCAATTTTGTGAAAACAATATTTTTTTTAAAATCTGATGTCGCCATTGAGTGTGAAGCATCTAATTTGACAGTGTATAATAATTCATTTGCATTGTTAGAATTTGAATGAATCCCGAGGTATCCATTGAGATTTGATATTTTTTATGTCTCCACAACTGGTGCAGCCGCTAAAGTGCTACTTGGCCACTTTAGTGGCCAGCTACCAGCTGGGCAAAGGCCTTTCAGTGGACTATCACACTTTACGGGGTATCGTGAAATAATTACTTTACAAGTTTAGTGGTAACTGCTAAAGTAACCAGTTGACCGCTTTAGTGACACCTAGCACCTATTGTATAAAATTTTTTCCTTATTTTCTTCACTATTTTTGGGACTTTGAGATTGGGTTTTTGAGTTATTAAGTTATTTCTTTCATTTTTAATCTTGGGTAAGATCTAAATTTCTATTTTTTTTATCATTTTCATTTGGTTTTATCATTAAATCCTTGTTAAAACATGAATTCAAAGTTGGAAATTAGGGATTTTGGCCCAAAAGGTGTAAATTAGTAATTCTTAGATTCAAACCCCAACTCCAAATCCTTTTATTTTGGGTTTTCTCCCATGAGTTTCTTTAATCATGGAAAATATATTTTTTGGCAAAAAATTTCAATTTTATTCTTATTCATGAACTCATTTCAGGAATCCATTTTTACCCGACCTGGAAATAAGGAATATAGGCATCATCGTCTTTCTTTTGATGATAAAAATTCTACATTTTTATATTTTAGTTGATTACGGATTCGTTTGTGAGGTGTAAACTTATCTTGAAGGCTTTTTAGTATTGGTCTTCGACATTTACAGTAGGTTATGGCTTAATTTTTTTCAGACTGAGATAGGTAGCAAATAATGGTATAAAATTATGTTAAAGGTATAGAAACCAATCAATAAAATAATGCTATTATGGTGTTGTGCCTGTGTGGGGACTATATTATTATTATTTGGTGTTTTGAGACATTATTTGTTATGTTTGTCCTTTTTGGGGTCTTATATGAAAATAATATTGGCCTGATATTTAAATATTGGATTATCCTGGACCATGATTGACTGGTTTATTGAGTGAATTTTGGCTCACACACTTGGTATATTGGTTGGAATTAGAAATTCTAATTTAGTTGGCTGTGATCATAGCATCCCTATATCATACTTATTTATGAAACATTAGTACCACCATGGAAATATTGGAAGTACTGGAAGCACTAGTTGTGACATCATTATAGATCCTTTCCAAGGGATGTTCCGAAGAGAAGTCATGGATATTGGTATTGATTATTGGAGTGTATATGAGTTGAAACCCCCACCCCTGAGTCCTACCTAGGATCATAGCTTGGTAGGAGTATACGGATGTTGTGCAGCAACCTTTTTCATCATATTATTGCACCCAAGCATTCACGCAAGTGTATGTGGTCGCACCAAGTAATACAATGGCCTTAAATAAAGACAAATATCGATCCTTCAGAAACTTGTTATGACAACTATTCAATTCTAGTTTAACTATTGATATTAATCAATGCAAACATAACCAAAAGATTTTTTAAGTTATAAACTAAAAGTAAAGTAAATAATACAGTAAAGTACTTGAACAATCAATGATTAGAAACCCAGGGCCTTTTAAGGCCCTGTGAACAATCATACTATGCTATTAAAATTCATAAGTTATGTTACTTATCTTTGTTGTTGATTCACGGGTTGGATATTATGATTATGTTACTTATCTTTGTTGTTGATTCACAGGTTGGATATTATGATCATGGTCTCCTGAGCCTCTAATCACCTACCTAACTTAGCTCCACAACTACATCTTTGAGCGGGGATGTGGTTACTAAGTTAAATGCATTCATATTTCATCCCTTAATTTAACTAAATTGGTCACTTATGTATATCCCTATCCTAAATGCAAATTACAACCTTTGTTATGTGGAAGTTTATAATCCTACTCTATTTATCCCCACATACTACTTCTTATTCTCTCTCTCGAGTTCACAAGTTGACTTTGGATGTATTCTAAAGGTCACAAATATTTAAAATAGTTATATCAAGGATAAATAAACAATCCAATATGATAAAAAATCAAAACAAAATCAATCCAAAGCAATAGTAATTATGTTCTTGGCTTTAACCCCGGAAAGGAGGCTTTTAGCCACTCATGGACATACCTTAATCGCAGAGATATAAAACATGTTTAAATCCATAAAAAAAACTAAAGTAAGGATATAAAAACCCTAATTTAAGTGTTATCTATCCTCTATCCAAGTTTCAAAGTGGTCCAAGATGTTTTCCAATGTATGCAAGTGTCCTATTTATAGGAGGACAAAATAAGCCAAAAATGGCATGCCTCCGCGTCGCGCCTCTAATCGTGTTGACCTAGATCCACATTATGTCCTAATCACAAGGACATACTTTAAATTGTCCCTTTTTCATAATCAAATTCTATGTCATGACCCCATCATGGTGGATTGCCTCCACGATGTTCCATCACTCAAAAGTGTTTATTTTTACATAGAATCTTGTATCATTCCTTCATCCTTCTATCCCAGGCCTTGTGTTGTTGTTTTCAATCTATTTAAAGCTTGTGTATCATCGATTATCAGTCATCTTCTACACATCAATCATCCTGCTACATCAAACATCATGAATTAGAGCTCAAACCAACACACAACCCAATGCGAAGAACTAGAAACTTAAGTTAAGACTAGTTTTACCCCTTTTATCAGAACATAGTTTTGACTGTTGGCTTGATTCAATGGAACCTCAAACACTATAAATAAATTTTTCCACATATAATTACAATCATACCATTAGAAACTCATTATACACACAAGAATTCATTGAGATCAACTAGAAAAACACGAAGCTCAAGCTAGTAACACTAATTTTCTCATTTGAACTGTAAGTGACCAATTTAAGTACAAACTTGTTTGGGAAACATGTTAAACATTGTAATAAAGTACTTAAACACTTATATACTCAATTATATCATTGTTAACACATTAAGCACACGAGAAGTCCTCAAAACAAAGCTAAATAAACCCAAATAACAACACCGGGGTGCGTAAATTCACCTCAGATGACATATTAAATCATTATTTTCATCATCATCATATTTTTATTAATTACATTTTATTTGTATATTATTCTTATTCTATGTAGTATTATTGTTTTTAATGTGATATATGTCTATGTGTACGTCTTCCCATATATGTAGGTACTATAATTGGATACTTGTATTCATTTTCTCATATTGGTATGTGGTATAAGTTAATATGGCGGAACTATTAGAGATAGTATAGTCTATCATTTGGGAAATTTTCTTATTAGAAATGACTTCCCCTAGTATGTATTTGTATGCCTTATTTTTTACTTTGCTCAGTCAACCTATGATACCTACTAAGTTCAAGTGGACCATACTCACCCCTACTATGACCTTTGGTGAAAATCCAAGTATGAGTGTATCGCACGATATTTGATTCAGATGGTACTTGGAGTCTATTCGAAGGAGCAGTTGATCTATGCATCCGGAGTTGACTACTACTTTTTTGTTATCAGGACTATGTCCTTCTTGTATTCAAAGATAAAGTTATTCTTGTTTGGACATATTATGTATATTTTGACTTTGAGTTATATTTTTTAGTTTTTGTACTATGACACCAAGTTTTGGGGATTTGGTTTGTTATATTCAATGTATTTTTTTAATATTATCATATTTGTGTGGTTTGACTCTATTTTAAGAGTCTTGCTTGGAGTTTTGCATTATTTTTCTCTTTATATTCGTTTGGATGATAGGTTTACTTGTAAAGGCTTATCTCGACAAGTTTCATCCTGACCCTTGGTTGTTGGTACATGAAAAGTCGGTACCAAAGCAGCTAGGTTTATTGGTCTCAATAGTGTAAGAATGAGATGTCCAATAAAGTCTTGTTGATTGGTATGTAGATATTTATATCTATCTTCGAGAGGCTATAATATGTCTTTAGGAAATTTTCCTTGTTTTTGTTCCTCATTATGAAAATCATTCATAGCTTATGTTTTTAATCAAATTTCACTCTTTCTTATATAGATATTGATGACTAGATCTTGTGAGGTTTGAGATTCAGAGCCTCTATCTGAGAAAATAGTGCAGTCTAGAGGAATAGCTATAAGTGTGAATGGGCTTGAGATAGTTGGTGGGCATAAGGATCTACCCCATCCAGATATAGCACTAGGGACTCTTCCTTGAGCCCCAAGTTAAGAATATTGGAGTTATAGAGCCTACCTAAGTTATGCTAAGTTTTTCTACCCAGTCTTGAAGGGGTTATTGATTTTCTTATTGACCTAATTAGAGGCTGCTCCTTTGAGTGCACCTGGTGTACCTCTAGCTTTGAGTATTATGTCGTTGCTTATGCTAGAGTCTACTTATGGTGTTCGTCTATCCCTTAGTATGGATCCTCTAATAGTACCGACATCAGTAATGGTACTCCATAATGCCTACATCTGAGTATGGTATTTTGAGGTTAAATGTTTCGACTTCGTCTATTATACGTCCTTAGATATCTGAGCTAGCCAGATTTTCTATGAATCCTATTATTGTAAGAAGATTTATGTCTTTTAAGCATCAGAAGAGGTTTGATAGGTTTATTCATTTTAACCCTTCTAGGTTTAGTGGTGTTGTGGGTGAGGATGCATATACATTCTTGATTGACTATTGAGAGAATTTGATTAACCTTGCTTTACTTAAGGTGCATGGGGTTTCTTATAATACTTATCAATTGAGAGATATTGCTAGATATTGGTAGAGGTTACTTGTTGGTTGCAGACCTCTAGGTTCTCCTAAGATAACTTAGGATCGACTTACTGAGTCTTTTCTGGAGAGGTTTATGCCTTATAGTCTGAGTGATGAGATGAGAGATGAGTTTTATTACTTGAAGCAAGGCTTCATAACTATTATAGAGTATGAGGAATGTTCCCATACTTTGTCTAGATATTCTTATGCTATCAGTACCATCAAGTTTGAGAAGATTTAGAAGTTTGTTAATAGGTTGGATATTTTTCTTTATCTAGATATAACTTAGACGGTAGTTTATAGAGCATTATTTTGGGGTATAGTAGGCCATGCTCGAATAAATGAGTCTAATCTTTGAGAATTTCAAAGAGGCACTAATAAGGTGAGACTTTAGGGTAAGTTCAGAGTTCATACTTCTTGAGGCAGAGATGCAAGAGGTTTCCATGAGTATCATGGTAGACCCGTGCAGGTAGCGTTACATAGTTTAGGTAGTGGGATTCTTGTTCAACATCTTTGGGTGGCTATTTATAGCTCAGTCGTACCTTCTTATATTGATTCTTGCTACAGAGTTTGCTCTATGTGTGATGAGGTTAGGCATGAGGCCAAGGTATGGCCCTAATAGAGTTGAATAATTTAAAGGAAATTGCAGGAGTTGTTGGATATTCTTTCTTATAAGATGGCCTATTTATATTCTTTCTTATAAGATGGCCCTAATAGAGTTGAATAATTTAAAGGAAATTGCAAGAGTTGTTAGATAGGAGATTTATCTAACCTAGTGTATCACCTTGGGGTGCACCTATTATGTTTGTAAAGAAAATGGATGGATCTATTTATATGTGTATTGTTTATCGATAGTTGAAGAAGGTGATGGTTAATATTAAGTCTCCTCTTCCTTGTATTAATTATTTGTTCAATCATCTTCAGAGTGCATAAGTGTTTTTAAATATTTATTTATGGTTTGTGTATCACCAATTGAGGATTATAGCTTCGGATGTACAAAAGCTAGCTTTTTAGACTAGATACGATCAATATAAGTTCTTGGTCATGTTGTGTGGGTTAAGTAATGCCCCAACAACATTTATGGAGTTTATGAATTATGTTTTTCCATCGTATATTGAATATTTTGTCATTATATTTTTAGCTGATATCTAAGTTTATTCAAAGAGTGAGGTCGATCATGAGGAGCATTTGTAAATTGTACTTCAAAGATTAAGGCATGAGAAGTTGTATGCTAGTTCTCCAATTGTGATTTTTGTCTGGACTTTATTTCTTTCTTAGGTCATATATAACGAAGGGTGGTATTATGATTAATCCAGCCAAGATTGCAATGGTTTGTGATTAGGCTAGGCCTAATACTCTAACTATGACTTAGAGTTTTGTTGGTTTAGCAGGTTCCTATCTGTGCTTTGTTGAGGGTTTTTCATCTATTACAGCTCCATTGACCCATTTGACTTAGAAGAATATTTCCTTTCAATGGTCCAATACTTCTGATGTGAGCTACCAGAAGCTCAAGGATTTGTGGAATCTGCTCTTTCTTGACATTGCCCAGGGAGGGCGTGCATTTTACCATCTTCTGTGATGCTTTTGGTTTTGGATTAGGTGTTTTGTTGAAGCAGAAAGGTAAGGTGATTGTGTATGATTCTTATCAGTTGAAGCCCTATGAGAGGAATTAACCTACCCATGATTTGGAGTTGTGTGTGGTAGTGTTTACTTTGAAGTTGTGGAGGCACTACTTGAATGGAGTCTGGTGCATGATTTTCTCGGATCATCCTAGGCTTTAATATTTCTTCACCCAGTGAGAACTTAATATAAGGAAGCATCATTGACTAGAGTTGATTAAGGATTATGACTTGACTATCCTCTATCATCTGGGTAAGGATAATGTGGTTATGTATGCCTTGAGCTAGAACTCAACTAGCATAGTTGTCTTGGCATATCTTTTGACCCAGTAGAGGCCTTTGGCCTTAGAGGTTCAATCTTAGGCTAACTTGATGATTAGGCTTAATATTTAAACACTAGGTGTGTCTTGAAATTTGTTGAGGCTAGGTCTTCCTTGATTAAGCAAATTTGGGCTCATCCGTTTGATGATATAGGGATAAGAGTGACTCAAGATAAGGTATTCAGTGGTGTGGCTAAGTATACCTTACTTGATCTATATGGTGTCTTATGGATTGGTGGTCGAGTTTGTGCCGAGAGTAGGTGATTGGATTAGATTAATTTTTTAGGGCGCTCATTGTTCTAGGTACTCCATCCATCCAGGGGTATCTAAGATGTCATGTTTTGAGATAGCATTACTTGTGAGGTGGTATGAGAAAGGATGTAGCAGACTTTATGGCTAGTTGACTATGCTTCCAGTAAAGGCTGGGTATTTGAGGCCGGGTGGTTTTCTTCAGAGATTACCCATTCCAGAGTGAAAATAGGAACAAAGCACTATAGTATTTGTAATTGGGTTGTCTCGTACTTCTCGGGGTTCTTATAGTGTTACGTCATTGTGGATCAATTGACCAGATCTTCCCATTTCATTCTGGTTTAGGTTTTTTTCAGTGGTGAGAGGCTGGCCCGTATCTATATTTGGAAGATTATGTGTCTTCATGGTGCGCCAATTTCTATCATCTTAGATCAAGGTTCTATATTCACATCTTACTTTTGGAAGGCTTTTCAGGAGGGTATGGGTACCCAGGTTGGTCTTAGTACAATATTTCACACCTAGACTGACGGTCAGTCATAGTGGATGATTTAGGTTTTGAAGGATATGCTCGACCTTATGTAATGGACTTTGGAGGTTAGTGGGAGCAGCATCTAGCTTTGGCAGAGTTTACATATAATAATAGCTACTATTTCGATATTGAAATGGCTTCTTTCAATTATTAATATTGTCACAACCTGAACCAGGGCCTAGTCTTGACGAGTATCTCAAGCCTACCATGGGCTGAAGACTACCCCCCTTAAACTAACCTTCAGAGCATAACAAACATAAATAGGGAAGCCAACCCAAATATAAAATAAAGATAGATAAGTCTAATCAAGTTCTAAGAGTCAAAACACAATGACCAAATCATCCTAACACTATCCAAGAAAGCCTCTTGTTGGAACCCTAGGGGGTCGCACCACACAGTGAGGGACTAGGTACCTCAAATACATTATAGGCAAAGTACACAAAATAACTAGGAATTAAGACACAGTGCAGGCATAGTAAAAACACAAAATTTTTAAGTGGAAACCCAAGATGGGAAAAGCCACAACTTTCCCTCACATTGATTTAGGTGCACTATTTTAGCATCTTTGGCAGCCAACTTTATCCATAACTCCTCCATTTCCTCTCCTAACCTTTCAAAAATATCTACCAACTCAAATACTTGAGACACAAATCCAGCCCTCTAAGCCTTTATTCTCAACAAGAGTTGTAAGGCTAATCATGTGCTTAGCTGTTCCAGGTGTTCCCTTAGTTCCATCCACACTATAATGTTTGAACACCTTGTTCAGTAGATATTCATATGTCATTCTATGTTTACATTTTTTTCATACACAACTTTATGCATACGCTTAATCATTATAGCAGGAAGACTTATCAATTCAAGCTTGCTCACACTTTCAATCAAAAATAGGTCAACACCATAGGAAATTGTTCTTCCTTCAGATCTTAGTAATAGTAGTTTGTTAATGAGCTCAAATACCAGCTTAAATTCACTTATTAGGAATTTTTTCACTGAATATATGGAAGTCCGTCTTACCTTTAATGCATTGATCATAAACTCAGTTGAGGGCTACTGGATTAAAACTTTCCTCATGCCTGTTATAGGTATATCCAAGATATCTCCTAATGATTCTTCATTCATATTGATAACCTTTCCCAGCACCTATGTAGTTAAACTCAGCCCATCCTCTGAGAATTTCATGGAGTAGTAGAATTCCCTTACCTCATTTTCAACAACATTTGGAGTAGTTTCCTCAAATAGATGCAACCAGCCTTGATGCCAAACATATTCTACCAACTTCACCATCGTAGGCTTCTCATAGATTAAAGGATCAAAAACTCTTCCTAACAAAACATTATGTGTTTTATAGTTTCTAATCCTTCTTTTTCTAGACATATCTTTCATTTCCTCTTCCTTTTTCTTTTTTTGGCCTCACTACTAGGTTCTTCTTTCTCATAAACCTGTATTTTTCTCTTTTTGGGACTAGGTCCCTCAAAGGCTTTATTTCTTTGCATAGCTATGTACTTCTTCCTACTTATAGCAAGGCTGATAAACCTAGACATGGTAGGAACATCCTTTTTTCCTTTTTTGATAGAATAATGATTTCAAGTTATCTCATCTATCATCCTCCACAACTTTAGTATTTTTATTCTTCCTTTTCCCATTTCCCCTTAGTTTCTTCACAGTCCATCTCGGAGGCACTTCCTTCTCATTCTTCTCAATGAGAGGTAAAAACATATTTTTCCTCTATTTACTTCAGCATTAACACAACTTCTTATTTTCTTCACTGAAAGAAGTGTCATGAACAATTATCAACCCTTTTAATAGGTATTTTTTCACCAAATAATTGAGAAAATAAGGTTTAAATCTGATGTATCAAGAGAACCCAATGCTTGATGTGTTTCAGAGAATTCAGCCTTTTTAGAATTTTCAATTGACATAAGATAATAAGAGTTTTTAGGTTGAGAAGTTTTTTTCTATATTGGTTCCCTTAACCCTTGGTTTGAATAGTCAATCGTAATTTGTTGAGCATGAACATCAAGGTTAAGGAGGGTTCAATGGAGACTGACTCGATTGCTGGTTTTTGATCTCTTACAGAATTTGAGGAAGTAGTAATATCATCCATTTGATTTTGCGAGAGAGAGAAGAACTAGCTTAATTTAGGGATGATTTTGTTAACTCTAGGTTCCTTTCACTTATAATAACTTTAATACAAGCTCATCTTGGTAAATCTACAAAATACCCTCAAAACCTGGTTAACTCTCACCAGCATCAAGCTTAGGCAACTCTACCTAAGCATCTCTCACAACAAATTAAGATACTACTCTTACAGCATGAGTATCTCATCTACTAATCATTACTCACTTAAGAACATATTTAATTTAAGCTCACATAAATATCAAATAACTTGAGTAGTGTCGAATTAATGTTTCTACTGCCTCTCATCACTCTTTGTAATTGCAAAAAAAAATATTTGATGAAAAGGCATCTCTTTCTGTAATAACCAAAAAATCCAAACCACTATTAGAACCATTCTGCAAGTTCATGAGAAATAAATTAAAGTGTTTTCATGTTTTATAAGTGATTTTGATATATATTAAGGCCTTACATAACTCCTAGCTATTAAATGAATCAAAATATCTCTTACCGATTGAGTTCTTGATAAGGATGATGCAATAGTCAAGTTCAACCTAGCATATATTTCGTTATACTATGGATTTTTGAGCTAATGACCCACCAAAAGGTAGATAATTAAGTCTACTTTCCAAATTTAGTATCAGAGCCTAAGGGTTTAAAGTGTCCTAGGGAGTCTAAAAGCTGCATTGATTAGAGTCTTGTGCATGCGTGTGAAGTGTGCCACACTTATAGACATGAGGCTACAAGATGTTTTAGGAAAAGTTTCACTTGTTTTACTAGTAATATCATGTGAAAGAGCATGAGATCTTGTTAAACTCTCTTTGTAATATATTATTCTTTTCTCTTATAGAACATGCCTCCCAGAAACACAAACAGAAAGAGAAATAAAAACCCGCCAGCACCTCTTCCCATTTAGAAAGATCCCTTGACTAAGCATGTTTCTCATTTAGAGTTCAGAGATTCATTTACTACTCTAGCTCACTTCGTAGAAGTCCAAAATGAGCAGCCAATTACTATTTTGGCCAACCCAATGGCCAATACCTCTGCAGTAAGGATTCGGCACTTTACCTGAATGAATCCTCCTCTATTTTCAGGATCTCACTCTGAAGAGGATCTACAGGAATTCCTACACATAGTCCAGATAGTGACAGACATTATGGCGGTGACTTATAGTAAGACTACTAAACTGGATGCTTACTGCTGAACTGGCTACTTACCAGTTGTTGTATGTAGCTCATACCTAGTTTAAGAGATGGAAAGGAGATAGCGGCGCAAACTCATGGCCGGTAGAGTGGGAGGAGTTTTCTATAGGTTTCTTAGATAGATTCTTCCTATTAGAGTTGAGTGAAGCCAATGTGTTAGAATTTATCAGCTTGAGGCAGGGAAATATGAGTATGAAAGAGTATTTCCTCAATTTTACTTAATTATCTAGGTATGCTCGTCATGTGGTGGATGATAATAGGTCTAGGATAAGAAAGTTTATGTCTAGAGTATCTGATAGTATGGCCAAGGAGTGTAGGATTGTGATGTTAATTAAGGGTATGGTCATATCTAGGCTTATGATATATGCTCAATAAATTAAGAAGAAGAAACTTAAGAAAAGAGAGAATAAGAGAGCTAGAATAGGTAGATTTAGTTTTGATCAGTCAAAGTTAGAAGGTGGTAACCATCCTTAATTTTATTATAAATCTTCAGCTCCTACTCTATCTTCAGTCTGTGCACCAGTACCTAATTTCAGGAATGACAGTTGAGATGGGGTGCCAAGCTTTAAAACCCAGGATAGTGCAAGCAATAGCCGTACCCATCCAGTTTGTGGAAAATATGATAGGAATCACCAAGTTGTGTGTAGAGTTGCGAATAATTTATGTTTTAGATGTGGTAAGCCAGGCCACAGGATATGGAAGTGTAGAGTAATGGCTCAAAGGGGAAAATATTTGTGCCAATAGCGTCAGTCCAACCGTCTTCCAGTTCCATCAAGTCACCCGACTTAGTAGGGTGCCATATCCAGTACAACTAGTATCCAGTGTCAGAATAGGCTATATGCACTTCAGTCCCGACATGATCAGGAAAGTTTTCCTAATATGGTTACGGGTATGTTACAGTCCTTTCATATTCTTATGTATGGTTTACTAGTCAACAGAGCTTCACTTTCTCTTGTACCCCCAGTATAGCTGTCAACTTTGGTATCGTACCCTAAATATTAGCACAGCCCTTATCAGTGTCTACCTCAGTGGGTAAATATATCCTATCCAGACGGGTATATAGAAACTTCTTGATTTTAGTATCCCAAAAAATCACTTCAGCTGATTTCAGAAATAGAGCCGTTTGATTTTAGTTTCTGAATGAACTGGTTATTAAATAGAGGGGTAGTACCTTAGTTCTTCAGAGTCAGATGTGTCTTTATATTCTTTCTCAAAATCCTATGATATCATATGATATAGAATTAGAGAAGTGAAACCTGGAGTCTAGAAACAGTAGTAGAGTTAGGATAGTGTTATCTTAATTTGATTAGAACATACTTCATGGGACTAGTTAAATGAAAGGTGAATTAGTATGCTTGAAGTAGTGTATTTAAGAATTTAGGTTTGTTCATTAGAAACATATGTTGTGGATATGATGTTTGTAGGCTATGATAAAAATAGTATGGTTATTACGGATTTAGGGATATCCAAGACATGTGTTGGAGTCTAAGTTTGAATCTTTGAAGATTGAGCTAGAGCTAGTAGAAAGAAGAGTTGAGAATTCTAAGCTAGTCAGTTTTTAAGTTATTATGTGATGATTATTCGGGATATATAAAGTTAAGAGTGTATCTCAGAAGTAAGTATTAGAAATGGGTCTTACATTTCAGGTGCAGTCCTTCAGGGGATTTATTATTTATGGGTATTATTACCCCAGATTATAGACTGAAGTGGTGGCAGCTAAGTTTATATTTTCGTAAGTGGTTCACATACTTAGAACGATGACTTTAAACAAAGAGGGAGATGATAGAACAAGTAACCAAGTCAGTCCCTCAGATTCTAGTAGTGATGCCAACGTATTATAGAATATTAATAAGGGAGGAAGATGATTGGCCCATTCTCATCTCATGCAGAGTTTTCTACTTTTGTCATCACAATACCTACTTATGATTTATATTCCAGCACATCATAAGGAATTATTTGTTCTTACATTTCTTAGTACAATAAGTCCCCGTTTTCTCAGTTGTACGAATCATGTTCCATGAAACTAATGAACTCCAACTCAAGTCTTGCATATCATGACTCATATATTCATGCTTTATAGTATGTTCAGTTCCAGTACCCATGCTACGCATATAATGATCAGTGAAATTGAGATATATATCATGCACATTCCCGTATTAGTCCTCTTTGATGAATATAGTTCAATTCATGCATCATATTTCAGATTCTAGATAATCAATTATGATTTAGTTCGTATATGACTCGTGCATCATCTCATTCTTTCCTCAGTATTTCAACCAAGTCAGTGTCTTTCAGAGGACATAATATCCCAAGAGAGAGATATACTATAATACCCAATCTTACATGTTCTAAACCTTCCATCTTCTCTTAACATAATCAAATCCATCTTGAAGTAATGAGAACTCATATGTTGACTGTCTCATCTCTATTTCACCTTATAACCATTCTCATGTAATTACATGTATTCACGAAATAAGTTTTGTTTATGATATTCATTTTATGTATCATATTTTAGAATCAGTTATGCAATCATGTTCCAAGTTTTGCATGTTCTATACATGATCTCAGTTACCTCAGTACAGTACTTTCAGTCTAACCAATCTTATTCGAGGATCAATGTTCCCAAGGGGGAGATATTGTAATACCCCAAAAATCCAAACCAATATTAGAAACATGCTTCAAGCTCATGAGAAATAAATTATAGTTTTTTGGTAGTTTTATGAGTGAGTTCATGTATATTAAGGCCTCAAATAACTCCTAGATATTAGATGAATCAAAATATCCCTTACCAATTGAGTTCTTGAGAAGGATGATGTAATAATCAACTTTAAATGAGAATATCTTTTGTTATACTATGAATTTTTGAGCTAATGACCCACCAATAGATAGATAATTATCTTTCCAGTGAACCAATTTTACCTTAATCCGATACCCAAGTGAAAAGTTATTGCATTTTTTGTGTGAGGAAGTGAGTTATCGCGATGATACCATTCGGTAGAATAATTGTGGTGGAGATAATACCACTTAGTGGTAAATATCCAAACCGAAGTTGTCCAAAAATAGTAGGTCACCACTATTAGCCCGCATATTGGTGCTATAGCAGTGGCACCAACACCGCTCAGTGATAAGCCTTAAAATTGGGATTCTACTGAAACTTTTAAGTTCGAGGGGCATTCCTGTTTTTTGCTACGGTCCCAAGTCATAAAAACAATGGATTACACATTATTATAAGCAAAATACACTAATTACTTACCCAATTTCTCTCCAATAAACCCTAAAGCTTCAACTTTAACTCCAAGATATCCAAGGTTTCACCATTCCTTCTTCAAGAAAACAAAGAAATTATAATTCCCAATCCAAGAATGTTCAAGAAAAGTCAATTCTCTTTCAAGATTGAAGCTCTAAGGTATGTTAAATATCCATCCATGGGTCCCTTCTACCCAAGGAGTCCAAGAATCTAATTTCAAATTCAAAGTTGTGAGTATTACAAGTTAATGTGATTTTAATTGTGATTTTAACCAGGAATCCCCATGAATCTTGATTCTACGCTATGTTTACATGAAATTGCTTTTGTTATTAAACCCCACTCATTTGAATAATGTTATTTAATGATTTAATTAATAATTAGTGATGTTGGTGTTAAAATCATTCTATTACTACAAACTTTACACTATTCCCATATTTAGCTTAAACTATGAATATCAAGTGTTTGATGAAATGCCTAAAAGAATGAGTTTTGAATAATTACCCTAGTTATGTTTTCAAGTGAGTTCACATGGAATGCATTATAGTATGTTTTAACTATTGTGATGTCCATACCATGTTCATATGAATTCAGAATAAAAAACCCTTAGCTTATGATTTGGTCATGTGATTGTGCGATTTTTTCATGTTTATAAGGCATCCCGGTGTTAAAGTTTTATCCCCCATGTGTTGATAAAATGCATGAATAATTGTGAACAATGTTTCATTCCATTGTTTCAAAGCTTTCAAGTGGTCCTATTATTATAGCTATCTAGTCCTAGGGGTTATGAATGCTTGAAATTTAGATGTTCACTTAGTTTCAGTAGCTTCAAAATAGTTTCAGGTAAACCATGAGCTTATTCAGCCAATTAACAATCATGATCAGTTACTTGTCCAGTTAAGCTTAGCTAAGTTCCACAATCAGTGTCAGTTCAGTTAAGAGCAGGATTCGACACCGACCGAACCTAGGAATGGGGGCTCACCCGACATTTAGGACTGGGTCATTAGAAGAAATCACTAAGTTTTGGAACAACGTAGCCGGTGTAGGTTATAAGATGTCACCCGCCAGTTTAGGACTGATACTCTCAGGGATCACCCGCTAGTTTAGGAATGATCTCAGGGGTCACCCGCTAGATTAGGACTAACTCCACAGCCATTGTTAGTACATATGGCATAGTACTAGCACCCTTCCAACTAGGATCACAGGTTGGACCCCGATCAGCTCAGACTAGGGCAAGTCAGTTAGATAATACCTCCCACAGTTTCAATTTCAGTACTCTGTTTAGAAGTCAGTTTCAGTTTTGCTTGACCATAGTCTACAAATATCAGTTATTCAGTTATTAGATTTTAATATTCGAGTATATAGTTTATATTTAGAACATATTTATGCTTGGTCATGCATTCGCAGTATTTACAGATTTTATGCATTTTATTCAGTACTTTATGTTATTCATTCAGTTAGTTAATTACTCTTATACATGAAACCATGCATATTAGCCTACCTTATTTAGCATATCAGTATATTCAAAGTACTGATCGAATACTCATTTCTTGTACTATGATGTCTTATATCATAGGTTTGGATGCTTGGATTCCCGATCATACTTAGACTTTCCAATGCATCAGCAACATCCACTGTGGTGAGTCCCCTTCCTTCGAGGACGAGTTACCTTATATTCAATTATGTCACTAGTTTAGTTATTTAGTCAGTTGGAGTTAGTTGAGGGTTTGTCCCAACAACTCCACAGTCAGACAGTTTAGATACTTTTAGACTACTATAGACAGTCAGTTAATTTTTAGTTGTTATTATCAGCTATTTTATTAGTAATGTCAGTATCGTTTTACAAACATAATCAGAACTATGATTTAAAAGCTTATGGTATTTTATAGTTAAATTCCATATATGACTTCTATCATCAGTATATTATTCAGTGCTCACAGTAGGTACCAACTTATGGGTTAGCCTATTATCCCTCGGGATTGTAAGCATCGTGTGGAACCCAGGGTGCACTCTTAGGGCATTAAAATTTTCGTTTATAGATGAGTGATTATTAGGTCTGAAAGATTATTGGACCATCTCTCCTAGTCAATAGAAAATATCACCTACAAGATTGTTACACAAGAGGATAAAACTGTGAAGACAATGCGTGCCAGCTATACTATACCTTGCGCATCCAGGGACTTGGTCCCTTGTATTTAGCTGCTCATCATCAAAACTATATATAGCACCACTAAACCAGAATTACATAACTACATCAGGATATGTCCCAACCACAATAGAAGAGAATTCACAATTCCCAAAATCTAAAATAAAACCTAATGAATAGAAGGGCTTTCTGAAATATGGAGGATTAAAACTTCATAACAACTTGAACAACGTACCATACCACCTAATGTTGTATAGGAGTAATAGAAAATCTCTCAGACTTTACATCATGAAATGAAGTAGTGTCCAAGGATGATCAATGGGGCAACCACTGTATGTAACTCAAGTGAAAGTGATAAAATAATGTCATTTCCAAAAAAACACAAAACCACATGCACAACATTTATATATACATATATAGGATGTTGGGATAGGGACAGGGGCCATGAACATAAGAGTGTAAACTATTAACCGAAACTATGTTAATCGCTCTGTCCTAAAAGCACCCAGGTCTATATGAATTTAGCTCTCATGCTGAAAGGCCCCAGTACATCCTAGATACACAAACCAAGGAAACTAAGGAAGGGCTAAAGACACTAAGGCGATATCCATTAAAAATACGTTGTATGCACCAAGAACACGATCACGTGGACCCTGATATCGGTAAATATGGTTTCTAATGTTGGTCCCCTCCAGACCTACACCTTCACGGTGAGCTACATAATTCCCTTTAAGAACAATTTAAAATAGTTTTCACATAAACCCAACCATTTACCAAGGATCTATTTATTAAGTCATTTACCAACATAGTGTTGTCATACCAATATTCTTGCAAGTTGATATAAACTATACCAATCCAATCCATATAACCATTAGACTCCTAAGTTCGATTTAAAATCCAAACTGTTGCCACTAAGGGCATTCCAAAACCATTTTCATTGTCCATTATCCTATAATTTAATGCAATGTTCCAAAAGTAAGTCAAACTATGCAAAACAAATATTAAAACCAAAGTTATGAAGGAGGGTTAAGGTTAATACCATTACCATTACCAAGCAAAAATCCATCCATTTAGGAAAACCTATGTTCCCCATTCCAATACCCATAATAATTCATCCATTTAGCCCTAAAAAAACATTAATAAAATCATGAATAACCTATTTCAATCAGGGAGACACAATTTAAGTAGAATCTAATCAAAAAGCCCGTAATCCAATTGCAAACTCAATAATTAAATTACATGAATATTGAATCAATTTATGCCATAATGTAAAATACAAATTTAGGGATAAGATACATGCTTTAAATACCAAAGAAATTGATAGGAATTTGATGTTTGGAGACTAAATGTTGAATCCCATGTAAAACCTTAGTGTCTCTTACTTTGAGAGTTAAAGAGGAAGGAGGTATGTTTGATTTGGGGTAACTAAGGTTAGAGGGGTCATTAGAGTGTTTTTAAGTTGTGGGAAAGAGTTTTAAGGAAGGAAAATAACAAAAATACCTTAATTAAAATTTTAAGGAAAAACTGAGAACAGTCATCACAGCTTGGATAACGACTTGTGGGGCCTGACCATGAGTCATGGCCTGGAGTCTTAACCTGAGGATCAAAATTTTGGTCCCTCAATGTTATGACATCGAGTCACTCATCATGAGTCATAACAAAAACTTTTGATAAGTAACTGAACACCTAGTTAACTTTCTATTGTGACAATGATCCCCTCCTAAAGACTCGTTGTGTCTCATAATAGATCGTACCCTAGACATTATCAAGGTACCAAAACTCAATGCCAAGATAATGAGTCCTCATCACCACTCATTACATCTCCAAATGAGTCATTCTCTGGACCATTATCATTGACAGTTTTGACATTATTTCTAAAACTTGGCAAATTAATTACTCAACTCTTTAAGGGTCTAAAGCTCAAAAACTTGGGGTGTCACATTCACCTCCACTTTAGGAACATTCATCCCAAAATAAGGATTTAGGGAACCCTTAGAATAATACTAGAAAGAATTGAAATAGAATCCAAAGATAAATTGGAAATGCGATAAAATAGGAAACAAAATTCATACCTTAAGCACGTCCATCCATCTCGGGAAACAATGATGAGTATTGGTTTTCATATCTTCTGCAAATTCCCATGGGGCTTCCTCCATCTTTTGATTTCACCAGAGTACTTTGGGACCTCCTCAAAATACAAAGACTCCAAAACACCAACATCTTCAATAGGCAATATCAAAGAAAGGTCACATATACACTTTTTCAGCACAGACACATGGAAAATAAGATGAATAGAGGCCAAACTTGCTGGAAAATCCAATGCAGAAGCGACATTCCTAATTTTACTTAAAATTTTATATGGACCAACATAAAGGGGACTGAGCATCCCTTTCTTCACAAACCTCATAACTCCTTTCATAGTTGAAACCTTTAAGAATACCTAATCATTTACCCAAAACTTTAGCTCTCTCCGCCTCACATTTGCCAGTCTTAAGTCTTTCTCTAATCACTTTCACCTTCTCTATGGCTTGGTAAACCAAGTCAAGACAAAATAAACTAGTATCACCACCCTACAACCATCTAATAGGATACCTACATATTCTATTATAAAGGGCCTTAAAAAGGGCCATTTGAATACTAGAATGATAATTGTTATTGTACGCAAACTTAATAAGAGGAAAATAATAAGCCCAGATACCTTTAAAATCAATCACACAAGCCCTTAGCATATCTTCTAAATTCTGAATAGTATTCTCGGCTTATCCATCTATTTGAGGGTGGAAAGCGGTTCTAAGGTTCACCTGAGTACCTAGACCTTTCTTAAATAAATGCCAGCAGTGAGAAGAGAATTGCATACTTAGATATGAAATGATGGAAATAGTGCTCTATGAAACTTAACTATCTCCTAAATGAATAAATTAGCATAATACTCTCTTGAGTAATTAGCTCTCACAGGCAAAAAGTGAGAAGACTTGGTCATTCTATCCACAATTACCCAAATAGAATCATACTGATTGCGAGACCGCAGAAAACCTACAAGAAAATCCATATTGATAATATGCCACTATTGCATGGACAATTCCATCTCTTGAGATATGCCATCAGGCCTCAAATGCTCAACCTTAACTTGCTGACAAACCATACGATTACCCATAAATTTGCCACATCTTTATTCATATCCAGGGGAATTCCAAAAAGATCATAATGGGAGATTTTGCATACAATCTCTGGTCCATAATAAGTTGAGGCATCAAGAGTATCAAGAGAGATCTATAACTTATTCTTTAGTTCAACCGGAGCCGTCCTATAAGGAGGAACTGAATGGGATGGGTATCTTGAAGAAGGTTAATCCCAAAATCATTTTCCTTATCCAGGGGAATTCCAGGAAGATCATCAAAAAATACTTCAGAAAATTCATTAACTATAGGGTCAGATTGCAAAGAGAGACCCTCAAAATTAAAATCCTTAACGTGGACTAGAAGATACATACCCCCTTTGGAAATCAACATCCAATCTTCAAGATAGGAAATAAACTTCCCTTTAGGTACAAAGGAACTCCACTCCCATTCAATCACCGATTTATTAGAAAAATGAAAATTGACCTTTTGGTTCCTACAATCCAAAGAATCATAGCATGAATGAAGACAATCCATCGCCAAGATTACATTAAAATCTACCATATCAAATTCTATTAAATCCATCAATGTCTCCCCATGATGAATGGATATCACACAACACCTATAGATTTTTCTAGCAATAATAGAATCACCCACTAAAGTAGAAATAGAAAAGGGGTCAAAAATATTTTGAGGACCAAAACTAAAGTGCACAACCATATAAGGGGTCACATAAGATCGAGTAGAACCCATATCAAGCATACAATAAATAGAACCTAGATCAAGCAAACAATAAACATCATAGGAAAAAAGTGGTAACATACCAGTAAAAACATCGGGGGATATCTCAGATTCCTAAAAAGTAGCAAGTGTCTAGAGATGATTTCGACCAGTGTCGATACCTGAAGTGACACCCTTAGGTGTAGGATCCAAAGAGGTGGCGACCAAAATCATATAATCTTCAGTGGAAAATCTATCTATAGGATAATTTTGCTGCATATAGCCAGGATGACCAGAATTAAAACACAAATTCCTCCACTCTTTACAATATCCATGATGAAGTTGTACATAAAAATAGCAAGGAGAGTAAGGTGGGGTTGACTCAGCTTCATTAGCCTGGTACTCGATACCGTGTTCCTTAAGACCACTACTAGCCTGAAAACAACGATCACCCTAAGGCTTAGGATAAGGAGCACTAGCCGGTGAATAAGAACTTCCCTAATTCTTCTTCTTAGTCCACTACCTACCCTTTCTCCCATTATTTTGCTGACTTGCATAATACTCTGAATATCTAAGATTTTTGCTCTTCTTCTCTCTGATCTTTACATGTTTGTTTCTCATCGTCCACTTGTTGCATATAAACCACCATCCTGGAGATGTTCATATCATTATTAAACATAGTATCCTTACACTTTATACCAAATAACAAGACCAACCAAAAGCAAAATTCCTCATTCTAGATCTCATATTAGACACTAGGATCTCAAAAATAAGATAAATCCTAAAAACACATCCCACACTTTTGAATCAGCATCATCACCCCTCATTGCTTCCCACTCCTCATACCACTAGTAAGCCATATCCTTCAACTGGTACGCAGTAAACACTACCCAATGAAAATCAGTAGCATGCATAACACTGGAAAGTTTCTCCATCTTATTTATAAGCCCTTGAGGATCCTCCTCAACCATAGAGACTATATAGGTTGGGGACTTAACCTCATAAATGGGCTAACCTAGGTAACCTTGGATGAACTAACAGCAGGATCAATATGATCAGACTAATAGCTTTGTGATTCCACCAATTGAGCAAGCATGTGAACAAACTGATAAAACTATACATTAGAGATATCTCTCTAAGGTGATTGAGCATGAGTATCACCAGCTCGAGAAACCCAGAGAGGACTAGTAAGGACCAATAGAATCCTATATGGAGCAGTATATTTAGGAGCAGGGATTGTAAACTGGGTCTTCACTCCATAAATAGGGAGAGTTCAATCCACATATTCCCCATGTGTGACAAAGGTTCTAGTAGAGTTTCTACGACCATCAGATCTTCGAGGAGGCATGATCTAAAATGCAAGAAATCCAAGAGATAGAGAAGATTCAAAGTAACTAGACTTTATAGCTCAAAATAGAACATAAGAAAGAGATATATTCCTAAATTCCTCATAGCCTCCCTTTTATAAGTGTGGCACACTACACACCCAAAGACCCTGATTCATGCTTTGATACCAGGCTTGTATAACCCAAATTAGGGCCTAGTCGTGATGGGTATCTCAAGCCCATTGTGGGTCAAAGAACACCCTCTTAGACTAACCTTTAAAGACCAATAAATATAAATAGTAAAATCTAACCATAATATAAATAAATAAATATAGATAAATCTAATCAAGTTCTAAGAGTCAAAAAACAATGAACAAATTATCCCAACACTGTCCACCGAAGCCTCTAAACTAAAAATATCAAAACTAGGTCAGGACATGCCCCCACCATGACAAAAAAAATTCACAATTTCCAAAATCTAAAAAGAAACTGAATAAAATGATAGGGCTTTCTGAATGATGGAGGCTCACCTTATTAGAATAACTCAACTAATGTACCACACCACCTAACAATACACAAGAGTAACAGAAAATCCCTAGAATCCTACATCATGAAATGATGCAGCATCTAGGGATCATATGGGCCAAGAACTGGCATATAACTTATGAAAAAGTGATAAAATAATTTCATCGCCAAAAAAATAAGTCAAAACCATATACACAATTTATATAGACATATATAGAATGTCGGAATATGGATAGGGGTCGTAAACATAAGAGGGTAAATCATTAACCCAAATTGTGTAGCTCGTCTTATCCTATAGGCACCTAAGGGCTATATGGGTTTAGATTCCCCTACTGAAAGGACCCTATTGCATGTTAGCCGCACGAATCGAGGAAACCAAGAAAAGGCTAAAGACACCAAGGCTATAGCCATGAAAAATATAATGTATGGACCAAGAACAAGGTTACATGGACCCCTATGATGACAAATGTGATTTCTACTGTTGGTCCCCCTATGACCTACACCTTCACAGTGAACTACATAATTCCCTATAAGCCCAATTTAAAATAGTTTGCACATAAACCCAACTATTTACCCAGGTGTCATTTACTAAGACACTTACCAACATGGTATTTTCATACCAATATTTTTCCAAGCTTATATAGATTATGTCAAACCAATATATGTAATTATTAGACTCTTAAATTCCATTTAAAATCTAAACTATTGCCACCATGGGCATTCCAAATCCATTTTCACTATTTATTATCCTTTAATGCAATGCAAGGTTCCAAAAGTAAGTTAAATTATGCTAATTCTATATTCAAATCAAAGTTATGAAGGTGAGTTCAGGCTAATGCATTAACAAGCTAAATATTCATCAATTTGGGGAAACCCATGTCCCTCATTCAATCCCCATATTAATTCACCCATTAAGACCCCAAAAAATATTAATCAAAGCATGAATAACAAGTTTAAATCAAGGGGAAACAGTTTAAGTAAAAACTAATCAAAAAGCCCTTAACCGAATTTCAAATCCAATAATTAAATCACTTGAATGCTGAATCAATTTAAGCCATAATGAAAAATACAAATTTAGAGATGAGATACATGATTAAAACACCAAAGAAATTGATAGGAATTCATAGTCTTGAACCTAAATGTTTCACTCTTGTAAAACCCCAGTATCTCTTGCATTGAGAGTTAAAGAGGAAAAATGTGATGTTTGATTTTTTATAACTGATGTTAGAGAGGTCATTAGAGCTTTTTTAGTCTTGGGAAAGAGAGTGAAGGGAGGAAAATACCAAAAAGACCTTAATTAAAATATGTAGGAAAGACTGGGTATAGTCATCACGGCTTGAGACAATGGGTCGTGGATTGGAGTCATTACCTGAGGATTAATATTTTGGTCTCTCACTGTTGTGATGATTAGTGACTTATCATGACTGATTATCTGACATCATGATTCATAAAAGAGATTCGTGATCAGTGACTGAATACCTAGATAACTTTATACTGTAACAATGAGCCCCTCCTAACGACTCATAATCTCACAGTGGGCCGTATCATGGACTCATTTTTCAAGGGACCAAAACTCACTACTAAGACAATAAGTCCTTATAAAGACTTATTTTATCTCTTAACAAGTCATTCCCTAGACCACTATTACTGGCAGTTTTGACGTTATATTAGAAACTTGGTTAATTCAAATATTCAACTCTTGAAGGGTCTAAAGCTCAAAAAACAGGGGTATCACATATATGATAGGAATTATCTATATCTTGTTGGTTAGTTTAAGGTTTCTAAGATCATATCTTAAGGTACAAACTTGCTTTGTAAGTCTTTGGATAGAGTTTGGGTCATTCATGATAAACTTCATGTGGCTTAAGTAGGAAGAAATATTATGCAGATTGTAGACTTTATGCCTTGAGATTTAGTGTTGGTGATCATATTTTTCTTTATCTTTTTCACATGAGGGGCAAGATGATATTTGGAAATAGGGGGATGCTTAGCCCCAGGTATATTGGACCTTTTGAGATCCTTCAAACTATTAAGGATATGATTTATGAGTTGGCATTACCTCCATAATTATTAGTTGTTCATCTAGTTTTTTATGTTTCTATGCTTCAATGTTATATTTCCAGATGAGTCTCATGTCATTCATTGGGATTCAGTTCAGGTACATGAGTGATTATCTTTTGTTGAGGATCTTGTCTCCATTCTAGCCAGGGATATTAGATGGTTGTGTTCTAGAGTTACTCCTATGGTTAAGATCTAGTGAAGGCATCGACCTATAGATGAGTCTACTTGAGAGATCGAGGTTGATATGCATAGTAGTTATCCCCAAATTTTTGTTGATTTAGATATTTTTATTACCTTTAATTCAAGGATAGCTAGATACTTAGTGGTGGATGACGTAATAGCCTGATATTTGGTGATTTTTGTGAAATATTTATTTTTGTGTGATTTGACCATTTTACCTCTCCTCATGGTTGCATTATGGTATTTTTGGGATATGGGTATAATTCACACAATTTCCAATGCATTTTGGTATGAATTGTGTGAGATTGTAGTTTAGGTGATCTTAAAGGCTTATTAATTGACTGCAGTCAATATCTTTTGATTTGAGCTTTGGATGGAAAAAAAGACTTCGCCAACAGTTTCAAAATGTCAATTTTAGGTTGGTAACATCATTAGTGTGGTTTTATGGCTTTTGTATCTCATTTTGTCCCATCATTTAAAAAAAATTGAAAATAGGTCTTGGGGGTCAAGTATGTGAAAATAATATTTTTTTTCAAAAATCAAATGTCATCATTAAGTCTTACTTATCATTGAGATTTTAATCTAGAGATTGAGACGTGATTATTAGTTTTTATATTTTCCATCAATGATCGAGAAGAACAATATTGTGAATTTTGTAAGTACTCTTCTGAAGTTATTTATGAACATCAATATAACTTTGATTTCTAACATGGAGATGAGTAGGTAAACTCCCATAATTAGGGTTATGGGAGCCATAATGTAGAGAACTATTTTGGGGTTGTGAATGGGTTTGTTTTCTAACATCTATAGAAATTGAATGAATCTTTATTCATTTTAATGATGTCTCTTGGTTGTAACCTTGAGAAGTGAGCCCATGAACTCCACTTGTCTGACAAGAAAGAGGATGTTGGGAAAAAAAGTGATTCACATGAGCTTTATAGGTTTACCCTTTGGATTAACGGGTTGATGCCTTACCAATATCAAACCTTGTGAGAATGTTATTGAATAATGCATGAATCCTTTAAGTTCGAGAGAATTAAAGGGTGAAATACTCATTAGGTTGAGAAACACATGGGTAATTTTTAGAATTCAATAATTCTTGCAATTGGATACATAAGTAAGAATTGGAACGCAAACTCACAACCCTGATTATTTGAACATCTTGGTAAACATAAATCTAGTTAATTTCTTCTCATTGGAATTACATCTAAATTTACTCTCAGTAGCTGGGCTTTTGTATAACATCAATACAAAAGAACAACGTTAACATTTCCAAACCCTCTTTATTTTGGAGCCTTAGATCAACATTCTAATAACAGTATAATACTTAGTGAACACGACATTCCCTATGGGATTCGGCACCCAACCCAGTTGGGTTCTATATTTGATAGTGACCGCTTACTCTCTCATAAGAGAGTTGTAATTTGGGCATATCAAATTTTGGCGCCATTATCGGAGAGTACGATTGTCAATTAAGTTTGTATTTGTTAATTGACCTTTCGTCAAGTTTCCCAAATTTTACTTTTGCTTGTTGTTTTTGTTTGTACAGGGGAATTGTTGTGTATGCCAAGTACACAGAGATCGGTGCACTGTTATTGCCAATACATCTAGAACTACAACTTATTAGCAGAATGACAAAACCCTAAGATGCTAAAAGACTAACCACATTGGCTAGAGCTCAACTAAAATAGCAGAATGATGGCCAGCAAGCATGTCATCCTAGCCCTGTCGATGATGATTTAGAGGATGATGAGTTGTTAGATCCTGCTAATCGAAGGCGTGCAGAGAATATAGCTACATCAGTGAATAGAAATATGAACAGAAGCCATCCTTTCAGGGTGAGACCTGATTGTCAAGCTGTTCAATTTGATCTTAATGATGATGAGGATAGAATGGATGGAGTTGGTTCCAATGGAGCTATTATTTCTTCACCTCTAGCACCAGGAGCAAAGTTCAATATTATTAGTACAATAATCCAACTCCTTCACCAGAGTGGGTTGTTTGGTGGACACCCAGGAGATGATTTCAATATGTATTTAGTAAATTTTGTCACTATTTGTAAGTCCTTTGATAACCTAGGAGTGGGACAGAATGCTATCCACCTCCATTTATTTCCGTTGTCCCTATCTGGAGAGGCAACATTGTGGCTTAATGAGTTGACACCTGATTCAATAACCAATTGGAGGCAATTAAAAGTGGCTTTTCCTAGAAAGGTTCTTTTGCCTTCCTGAAGGGTACAGTTGAGGGACGAGATCAGGAGCTTTAGAAAACTCCCAAATGAAGCCCTTCATGAGACATGGGAGAGGTTCAAAAAGAAGTTGACGCAGTGTCTGAACCATAATATAAAAAATATTCATCTGATAGAGACTATTTATTGAGCTTTGAACTCTATTATAAAGCCATTTGTTGATAATGTTGTAGGAGATCATTTATGGATCTCACTTTTCAGTAGGCCTTAGAGATACTTAATCGGATGACCAAACAAAGTAGATCTTGGCTTACCAGGGATTCTGTAGTAGCAAGCCCTACTATGTCTGTTGGTATGACTGTAGAACAATGTAAGAAAGAGGAAAAAGTAATCAAAATATGGCACACTTGAAGACACAGATGGATCTGTTGACCAAGCATCTATTATCTGTAAAGACTGAAAAAGTTAAGGCTGTTACAGCTAAAGGTAGAGATGATTCTGATTCATAAGAAGAGGCTAACTATTTGAATAATCACAGGGGTTTCTAAGGTAATATCCAAGAAAATCAAGGTCGGAACTACTATGACAAGGATAGTTATAAGGATAGGGATCAAGGAAATTGGAAAGGTAAGAATGATAGAAGTGGACTATATGTACCTCCCAGAAGTAGTGATAGCGCTGCAACTAGATCTGGAAAGATGTCCTGATGGAGAAATTATTATAGAGCGTTGAAGCTACCAACTCTGGAGTGACTACCATGAAGATCGATTTATCTTCTATGAGCCAGTTAGAGAACTCGCACTCTACCTTTATCAAGTAGTTGGAGCCACAAATAAGCCAGCTCTCAACACCTTTGAATTAGAGGAAGATTGGAACATTACCATATGACACCATTCAGAACCTATGAAATGATGGCTCTTGTATAGCTATCACTACTATAAGTGGTAAGGTATTGGCAGCCCTCCTGTGGGTAAGCCTACGGTTGATATTGTAGTTGATGATATTGAAGAAGTAAAGATTTATCATTTAGTGGAGTTAGGGTTATCAGATAAGGTTATTAATAACACACCATCGAACAGTCAGTAGGTTGATGAGTTAAAGAATAATAAGGAAAAGAAGGCTAAAGTGATGGTTACCACTCTTCCAAAGCCACCTCCTCCATTTCCTTATCGATTGAAGAAGAAAGATGACGACACTAAGTTTAGAAAATTCATAGCTATGCTGAAGCTATTGATGATTAATCTACCACTGGTGAAGGCATTAAATAAAATTCCCGAATATGCAAAGTTCATGAAAGATATCATCACAAAGAAGCGGTTTATTAGTTTTGAGCTGATGGATAATTTATATCATTACATTGTTATTTCTCTAAGGTCTCTGGTCCATAAAAAGGCAGATCTGGGAGCATTTACTATCCTATGCACTATTGGACCTATTGACTTTGCAAAAGATCTGTGTAACCTGGGAGCTAGCATCAATCTAATACTGCTATCTATTTATAAAAAGTTGGGTTTAAGAGATCCCTTACCCACTAACATGTGACTTGTGATGGCGGATAGGTCAGTCAAATGATATGTTGGTATTTTGTATCATGTGTTGGTGAAGGTTGCTATTTTCATATTTCCTATGGATTTTGATATTCTGGATTGTGAGGTAGATTTCGAGGTGCCCATAATCTTGGGTCGACATTTTCTCGCAACCAGAAGTATACTGATTGATTTGTAAGCTAATGAGCTCTTATTCAATCTAAATGATGAAGTGTTATGATTTGATGTGTGCCAATCAATGAAGCAGCAGAAAGAAATGAGTGTGCTTTCCATTGTAGATGTCTATTATAAGGAGGAGCAGAAACTACCAATAGCAGAGAAATCTGTTGTTGAAACCTTGGCTACAATGTTGATGAATTTTTATCAGGATATTATAGAAGATTATGACGAGACTATTGGTTACTTAAAGGGAATGGAGTCTTACTCATACGCCCCCAAGAAGTTGGACTTGGACTTAGAAAATCGTCCTAGTCCACCTGCTAAACCCTCTCTAAAAGAACCACCTGTCTTAGAGCTGAAAAAATTACCCAATTATTTGAGGTATGTGTTCCTAGGCATTTGAAATATACTAAATGTTATTATTGCGGCTAAACTGGGTGAGAATCAGGTGGAAACACTTATTTTGGTGCTTCAAAGATACAAAAGAGCAATAGGCTAGACTAATGCTGATATTATTGGCATTCCTCTTGGCATCTACACTCATAAGATACAACTTGAGGAAGAATGTACTCCTACCATTGAACATCAATGATGACTTAACCCACCAATGCAATAGGTTGTTAAGAATGAAATTATTAAATGGCTAGACGCAGGAGTAGTTTATCCTATTTTCGACAGTAAATAGGTGAGCCCTATTAAATTTGTGCCCAAGAAAGGGGGCATGACTGTTGTTGCAAATGAAAAGAATGATTTGATTCGTCTCAGGCCTGTGACTGGTTGGGGAGTTTACATGGACTAATGCAAACTAAACAAATGGACTGTAAAGGACCACTTACCAATGCCCTTCATGGATCAAATACTTGATCGAAAGGGGGTGGTATTGCTTATTGGTTGAATATTCTAGCTACAATCAAATATATATTGCTCCTGAAGATTAGGAGAAAACAACGTTCATATATCTGTATAGCACTTTTTCATTCAAGCGGATGCTGTTTGGGTCATGTAATGCACCCGCTACCTTTCAAAGTCGTATGATGTCTATTTTCTTGTATATAGTTAAGGACACCTTGGAGGTGTTCAATGATGATTTTTATGTAGATGGAGATTTATTTGGACTATGTCTGGAGAACTTGAGTAAGGCTTTGCAAAGGCGCGTGGAATTCAATCTTGTGCATCATTGGGAGAAATGCCACTTCATAGTAAAGGAAGGCATTGTTCTCGGGATAGAGATAGATCGAACCAAGGTAGAGGTTATTGAGAAACTACCACCTCCCATCTTAGTGAAATGTATGCGTAGTTTTCTTAGAAATGTTGGCGTTTACTGGAGGTTTATACAAGACTTCTCTATAAATGCAAATCCACTTTGCAAACTTTTAGAAAAGGAAATTAAGTTCTTCTTTCAAACTGATTGCATCAAGGCATTAGAATGCCTTAATAGGAAGATGGTTGAGGCCCCTATCATTACTGTACTAGACTGTTTAAAACCGTTTGAGATAATGTGTAATGCAAGCGGTGTTTCCCTCGGAGCAGTGTTGGGGAAAAAGAAGGATAAATTATTTCATCCAGTTTATTATGCCATCAAAGCACTGAATGGAGCTCAGAAAAACTACACCGTCACAGAGAAGGAACGTCTAGCAGTGGTGTATGCTTTTGAGAAGTTTCGGGCATATTTTCTAGGTACCAAGGTAGTGGTACACACTGACCACACTGCCTTGAGGTATCTAATAGCGAAGAAAGATGATAAACTAAGGTTTATCTAGTGGGTATTGCTACTTCAGGAATTTGACTTCAAGGTTAAGAATCATAAAGGATGTGAGAATCAAGTGGTTGATCACTTATCCAGACTCAAAGGCGAGCAAGTAGTAAAAGACAGGCTTGAGATTGATGATTCCTTTCCTGATGAGAAAGTATTGGCTGTAGTGCTCGAAAAAATCCCTTGGTATGTTGACTTCATGAATTATGTGGTAAGGGAGGTGGTACCATAAAATCTTTCCTTTCATCAAAGGCAAAAGTTTCTTCATGATGTGACCCATTAATTTTGGGATGAGCCATATCTTTTTCGGCGATATGCAGATGGTATTATTAGAAGGTGCATCCCAAAAATAGAAATGATAAGTGTATTGGAAGAAAGCCATGCCTCCCCATTTGGACTTCACCATGCAGGTGATCGGACTGCAAGGAAAGTTCTTCAAAGTGGCTACTATTGGCCCTCTTTGTTCAAGGATACTTATGAGTTTGTGAAGAGATGTAACCAATGTCAAAGGCAAGGGTCCATCTCAAAGCACCATGAGATGTCAATGTCTAAAATGCTGGAGGTAAGTTATTTGATGTTTGGGGCCTAGATTTCATGGGGCCCTTCTTGAGGATATTTAGAATGAAATACATACTCTTTTTTGTTGACTATATGTTAAAATGGGTTAAGGCTGTAGCTCTGGCAGATAATGAAGGAAAGCGGGTTATTGCATTTTTAAAGAGAAATAAGTTCTCACTTTGGGGTACCACGTACCACCATAAGTGATGGAGGATTGCAATTTTTTAACATGATAGTTAGAGCTGCCTTGGCAAAATATGGAGTTAAGCAGCATAAGGTATCTACGCCATATCACCCAAAAACAAGTGGGCAAGTTGAAATCTCCAATCGGGAAATCAAGGCTATCCTTTCCAAGACTGTGAATGCTAGTAGGAAGGATTGGTCTAGGAATCTGGACAATGATTTATGGGCATATCGAACAGCTTTCAAGACACATATTGGAATGTCACCATACTAATTGGTTTATGGCAAGGCATGTCATTTGCCGATTGAGCTAGAGCATAAAGCACTGTGGCACTAAAGTATCTAAATCTAAACTAGAATGAGGCGGCAAATATGAGACTGGGACAGTTTAATGAGATGGATGAGTTCTATCTCAGAGCATATGAGAGAGATGACCTATAAAAGAAACTAATGAAGAAATAACATGATCGCAAAATTGAAAATAAAGAGTTTTATAAAGGTGACTTGGTGCTTCTATTCAACTCCAAACTCAAACTGTTCCCAGGTAAACTTAAGTCTAAGTGGTCAAGCCCATTTAAATTTAGTCAAGTCTACTCATCTAAAGTAGTTGAACTAGAAAATAAATATGGAAGTGTCTTCAAAGTCAACGGGCAATGAGTCAAACTTTATATCGATCCAAAAAACACGATAAAAAGCATCGCTACTTTCTATCACGATGAAGTCTGAGTAATTAAGATAACTAAATCATGCTTTGATGATAAATCAAGTACTAGTGGGAGGGAACCCACATTGAGTTCTTCTATAGCATTTATTTAAGTTATTTAGTTGTGTGTTTTGTTGATTTTTGCAAGATTAAGGGTTATGGAAGTGTGCACGTTCAATAATGCAGAGTAAATAAAAGCTAAAGGAGTTTTTCGTAACCAACGTATCACACGACGAACCATCACAAGATCGATGGACCATTGCGGGCAATTATCGTAACTATGTCCAAAAACCAAGAATCTAGAAAAGCAGCGATGAAATTATTCGATGGACTGTCGCAAGCTCGACGGACCATAATTTGAACCACCGTAGGTTATCCCCAAGGTTAGTTTACTAGATAGTCATGACGGGATATCCGACGGACCGTTGCATATTTGACAGAACATCGATTTCACTGTCGCACTTGACCCTAGTTATGCAGGTCGAGTCAGATAAGTTTATATAGATGAGTTTTTTATTTTTATCTGATCCAAACGGTTTTTAATTGATAATTTAAAGAGTTAAGTAACTCCCACCTATTCAATGTACCTGTGCCTTTTCATTCTCCCTTCTAACTTCTTAATTCCCCTTTTTCCCTTTCGATTTAAACACTACTCCCTCCTTTGTCATTTTCTTATCACAAGTCATTAGTTTACTCCACTAAATCAAATCGTCATCTGACTGTTTGAAGCGTATTATTCAATACCAAGTAATGATTCAATACTACAACACTCAGGGATGAATTCTCCTTTCCTTTTCTTCAACATGATAAGAAATGAAATAGATGAAAACAACCCGGTGCATCAAAGTCATTTCTTTTGCAAATTTTATTGGTATATTATTGATGTTTGTCTAATCATTGCATCTACTATCCTGGGGGAATTCTGAATAACCCATGGACCAAGAATGGCAAGTTAGGGTGAGGTATTATCAATTAAAATATTGTAAAAGTCACCCTTACATGAGATGCACACAAGGTGTTTGACAAAATGCCGAAATGAGAGTTGCATTTGCCAGTTACAGCCGATGGTATGCATAACGGACCATCGCATACTCAGCAGAACATCACATTGGATTGTTGTACATTTTACAGAAAAATAGCTACTAGAATGACCCCAATAGTTGGGGTCGATGGACTGTCGCATACTCGATGGACCGTCTCCTTTAATCGTCGCTAGTCAGAAAAATTTCTTTTCTCTGGTTTAAAAGTGTATAATGATAAATGCTACATTTTTAGGTACCATGGCTCCCAAATTATTAAAAACCAGATGTTGGGGTAGAGGCCAAGAAGCCAGGTCTGACACACCAGCCCATAATACTCGTCAAAGTCAACGAGTGGTTTCTTCATCCTCCTCGTCTGATGAGGTTGTAGAAAGTAGCAGCAGCAGTACCTCTATTTTGATTTCACTCGAGGAAGGGGTTGAAACTTCTAACCCCATTCAAGAAGAGGTCCTAGAAAAAGAGGATCCAAATGTGATTCGACGCAAGGATCAACAACTAAGTGAAGTCATAAAATAGCAAGTAGTGGGCCCCGTGACATTTTCTACAAAGGTATGGCACTAACAAATAGGTTTCCTATCAAAAGGATAATTTTTTAGGAGCACTAGATCATTACAACAACCCTGTATGAGTATCCAGAACTTGAGTGTCGTTTCACTGCACATGAGTTGGCCTAGATGAGTAAGCTACTTGGACCTTACCAACTAAACTTGGTTCATGAATTTTTTGCCAACTATTTGGCATTGCTAGAGAAGGACTGCCCTAAAGGATCATCGGCTACTAATATAAACAAGCTTGATACGGTTCTTGTGAGAGAAGTTGACATTGATATTTCAGAGAGGACTTTAAATAGGTTTCTATTTGGGCCTGACTATCAGATACTAGGGGCTATTCTGGAGTTGGAGCATTAGAAATTTTCACGGGCTAAACAAAGGCCATGGTTAGCCAGGATACTGACAGAAGGGGGGAGAGACTTCATGGCTGCTTGACCCTCATGAAAAATATAGAAGATATCAATAAGTTTTAGGGCCAAGTTCTGGTAGGCGATTATGAGATTGAGGCTTATGGCAATTGGTGGTGATGATCATTTAGAGAGCACCAGAGCTTTGATTGTTGCCACTTTGATAGAAGGGTTGACCGTAGATTTTGGGCACATAATTTCCTTTGAGTTATTTTTCCGTTCTCACAAGACTCACACTACACTACCATTTCTATGCCTTATCACTGAGTTGTGCATAAAGTCCAAAGTTCCTTTGATTAGTAGAATAGATAATGAGGTCCCAGCACTGCACAAGCAGGACATTGAAAAGATAAAGGATGACTTAAGATTTGATTTGTGAATCAATAGATTCCAGCCCAACAAACTCAATCAATACCGGTGCTTGACCCATCAGATTTTCTTGCATGTATGTCGTTGCCTTTGACTATGTATGTGCCTCCTACCACCTCTACAGGCTCAGCTCCTATGAAGATGGGTAGGACCCCATTCTCTGTGTCGGTCCCACCCCAAACTTCTAAGTACAAGCTGAACCTTGATAACTTTTCAAATACCATGCAAACCATAAAAAAGGTCGAAAAGTAGATAGCAATTTAGGGGAAAAAATTTAGACCCTTTATGGAGAAAATTATGGAGGATGCATTGCTCCCTTTCAGAAATGTCCAGCTACACATGGACAGCATGGAAGAACGCATAAACTAAAAGTTGGATGAAATTTCCATTCCTAATTTTGATAAAATAATCGATGAGGTTAGATGGCTCCAAGCAGATATCGATAAGATAAGTCAGTAGCAAAAGCAGACCACATTCAATCCAGTCCAAGTTGCTAGTGATGAGGATGAACGTCTTGTGGACTTATTTTGGAATCCAATCAAGGACAAAGGTATGAAGGTAGCAGAATGAGACAAGAAGACTGAAAAAGCTGATAAGAAAAAAGAGAAGAAGCAAAGACTGACAGCCATGTCACCTAAACAATTTAAAGATTACAATATGAGGAGGGCAGTAGAGAAGTTAGGGAGAGAGGTAAAAAAGTAGCAGAAAAGGCTTTAAGATGAAGCATCTAGAATATCCACTAGTTCAGCCTCTGTCAGGGGGCAAATTTCAGACCCTGTCAGAGATGTGCTATCTCTGACTCTGGAGGGAGAGATTTTGAATACTCCCAGCGTTATGGGAGTCAGCATTGCACCTAGTGAGAATGCTGGTGCCTCCCAACACTTCACCGATGCCTCAAATTGACTAAGAGACACGACAAGTATTTTCCCATCCTTTGTACTTAAAATATTATGCATTTGAGGACAAAGCATTTTTATTTGTGGGTGGACATGCTTGTTGGGGGACTGTGTTGCCGATATTATCGGTATGTCTAAGTGTTAATTTTTCATTTTCATGATCTATTTGTTGAATTTTCAGTTTCATGTTTAGTTGGTAATATGGTTGCATGAAATAAAAGTCCATTCCTGGTGGCACCTTATTGTACATATTTGGATGACAACTGATTGTGGCAAAATTGTGTTTTTTTGAATAAGTAATTCCTTTTACCAAGTGGCAAAGTGTTGTGCAACCATGTGTAACTCTGTTAATGGCATTAGAATTTAGTAATAAAGCAAATCCTAAGAGGTGTTCTGACATAAGTGTTACACCTAGAACTTTCCCGGTTCATCTGATGTTGTCATGTGTTTTGACTCAATAAGAGGTGCTTGAGAACAAGCAATTACCTTAAGGTGAGGGTGTTTGATGTTCCGGTTTTTGACGAAACATTTTAGGCCTTTTCCTTAGGATAATTGTATGTTTTCAAGAAACCATATTGTATTTAACATGGTGTTTTAGTTTTTTCAGGGTAAGGACTGAGTGTAAAGGATAACTTGGACAATCTGAGCAAAACAATGGCAAATTGAGCAGCATGGCTCAGGCAATGGACCATCGACCTTGCGATGATCCGTCGGTCTAAATCATCAACAAAAATCATAAGGCATAGACTCTGGATGTCCTACGACAGTCCAGGCGATGGATCATCGGCCCTGCGATGAATCGTTGGTGTGAACCATTGCCATAATACAGAAGGCATCATCATTGGAAACCCCAAAATGATAGAGGCGATATAACGTCGAACCTGCGATGGACCATCGCACTACTCGCCGCCCAGAAGTAGAACATGGAGTCACTAGACATCCTACAATGATGTAGGCGATGAACCGTTGGACCTGCGATGGACCCTCACTTAACCCGTCAACCAAAACATAGAGAATCTGAGTTTGAATATTAAAACTCCAGTTTTGGAATCATATAAATACCAATTATTAGGGTTTATTCCGTATCTTTTGTCTTCAGTTGCATACTTTCTCTTCTATTAAGAGCGTTATACTACATTTCATTGAGATTTGAATCTAGAGATTGAGAAGTGATTATTAGTTTTTATATTTTCCATCAAAGAACGAGAAGAACAATATTGTGACTTTTGTAAGTACTCTTCTGAAGTTATTTATGAACATCAATATAAATTTGATTTCTGACATGGAGATGAGTAGGTAAACTCCCATAACTAGGGTTATGGGAGCCTTAATGTAGAGAACTATTTTGGGCTTGTGAATGGGTTTGTTTTCTAAAATCTATCGAAATTGCATGAATCTTTCTTCATTTTAATGACATCTCTTAGTTTAAAACATAAGAAGTGACCCCATGAACTCCACTTGTCTGACAAGAAAGTGGATGTTGGGAAAAAAAGTAATTCACATAAGTTTAATAGGTTTACCCTTTGGGTTAACAGGTCGATGCCTTACCATGATCAATGCTCGTAAGATTGTTATTGAATAATGCATGAATCTTTTAAGTTTGAGATAAGTAAAGGGTGAAATACTCATTAGGTTGAGAAACACATGGGTAATCTTTAGAATTCAATAATTCTTGCAAGTAGATACATAAGTTAGAATTCGAACACAAACTCCCAACCTTGATTGTTTCAACATCTCGGTGAGCATAACTCTAGTTAATTTCTTCTCATTGGAATTACATCTAAATTTACTCTCAGTAACTAGGATTTTGTGTAACATCAACACAAAAGAACACTGTAAACATTTCTAAACCCCCTTTATTTTGGAGCCTTTGATCAACAGTCCAATAAAAGTCACAATACTTAGTGAACACGGTATTCCCCATGGGATTTGACACCAAACCCAATTGGGTTCTATAATTGACAGTGAACTTTTACTCTCTCATAAGAGAATTGTAATTTGGGTGTATCAGTAGGTATGCTAACGTGTATCCTAGAGCTATAAGCGATGGGCTAACTTGGTAGAAAATGGCCTAAAAGCTAGAAATCAAGAATATAAGACTTAAATAGTAATAAGACAATCTAAAAGCCTAATAGAAGGAAAAATTAGCAACAACCATTTCAAGACTCAGTAATATCGGTACAAGAGCTAATACAATGAATTATCAGTACTGAAAATTCAAAGGCAATCTATCTCCAAAATGAAAGACTAGACATAGATAAATTGAAGAAAAAATCACAACTTTGAACGTCGCATCAATAGCGGCATCTAATACACAAATGTACACCAAAAGGCACAGAAGTATAGTATTAGTATCAAAACCATAGTTTCTTAGTACCATCATCGACAAACTGAGCAAAATCAAGATATAAATAAAATAAGATATGAGATATAATAACTAAATCAAGGCAAAAATGCAAACCTGAAAATAAGCCATAACACCATTGGGCATAAGTAAATAAGTAATATGGAAAAGTAACGTAAACATTACACAAGACTAACTATTAAATTAGAACCCATAAGCCAATAAGTGTGGAAAAGTAAAGAATCCAACGCAGGCACCCATAAGCCTAAAGGATACAATCAAAGGAAAACAAATAACTGAATAACCATAAATTATCCATTTATCATGCCATAACCAAGAATCCATCTGTACTATATCATATCATATATAAATCTCAAAGTCGGACTTAAACTGAAACTCAACAACCTTATCATCAATATATCACCAATAGTATCAACATCATAATATCATTTGCAGGACATAAAATGGAACTTATTGTATTAATATCATTATCAATTGGCGGACTTGAACTGGAACTAAGGTATCATTATCATTATTATTGTCGAACCCAAACAAAAACTTGTAAATAATTATCATCCATTGATCATATAAATCAACCTTAATCATAAGCCATATCTCTAAATCGCAATAATTATCCATCGGGTCATACCCAGAATTAGCACTAGCTCTCAACTACCAATCTAGCACAATCAATAAGCATTTAGTCTCCTCAAAGTCCCAAAATAGCATCATTAATAAGGGTATATCATGTGTAAATGCATCTAAGAAATCTAAAATGTCTCGACCTAAGGTGGACCCAAGGGGCCCACTTCTAATTCTCAAAATCCATTTTAGGCAAATTCTACCCTAGACTAGAATAAGGTATCTGAATTCGTTTCTTAATGTAAAATAAGCCATAGTTAGACCTAATATAGGAATTCTCTCTAAAACATGAGCATCTAAGCCAATTATACCTAAATTATAATTTCAACAAAACCTAAATAGTCCAACAAGCCTAAATATTTTCAATCATACCTCCAACACCTAAATCCCACCATATATCTAGCATAATAGTACAACCATACTACGAAATAGCTCAATCTATGAAGAGGATAAACCTAGCCTACTTGGATGTCGAATAAAATCCTAAAGAATCTACTAAACCACCGATTTACCTTTCTGAGAAGCTTCTGCAAGGTTCTATGCTATCAAAATTAAAATCTACTCATCAAAATGGAAATAATACCCATATTTCACTATTGTGAGTCGAGTCGAAAATTATACTAAAAAAAATTCATGTGTGGTCTGTTTATGGAATTGCACTTTCAAAACCAACCTAACCTCCCTCTATGCTCACAGAACATTTACCCTAAAAAATAGGTGAATTCTAAGCTCTAATAATGCTACAATCAAGACACCAAGCTTTTAGAGATTTTGAAAAAAAGATAAAGGATTCTATGTAGAAATTATTGGAAGATTACCATAAAATCAAAGAAGAAATGCATAAATTAGCTTCACCTAAGCTCTAAAATCATCCACAAATGATTCTCCTAAGTTTTGCACCTTTTAGGGTTCAATATTTTAGGGAATAGATGAAAATGGTGAAAATTGGGCTAAGTGGGTTATTTATACCCTTCCTAGGTCCACAAGTGTCGCTTAAGCGGATGATGGGCCGCTTAAGTGATACAGTGTGACTTTAACGACATCTGGTGTCATCCTAGATACCATTGAAGAGACCTTTGGATGCTTAAATGACCATTACATAAGAGATAAAGTTTTTCTTAAGCGATACTTGTTGGGCGATATCAGGCCGCTTAAGCAAAAGCCAAGCCGCTCTAGCAAACCTGAGACTTGGAATTTTTTTAAGTCTTAGTAAACCCCTTAGGATTCATTTGAAATCACGTATATGCAAATAAACTATTCTATCCTATCAAATTCAATGCTCTAGAATTATTGGTACAGTTGAATTTTCCTTCTGAGGTTGTTTCAACAAAAAGTAGGACCCACACTGATGTGCCCTTTTTATTAACTTTTGGCGAATAACACAAAATGAGTCTGGGGCCTCAGGACCCAAACCAAGGGTCCAACTTTCCTAAAATCAATGTACTAGAGCTATTGGAACAATCAAAATTTTCATAATAGGTTGTTTGACTAAATTTTTCACCTGATAGCCAAATTACACCAGTGAAGACTTCAAAATAGGAAATTGGTTCTAAAAACCAAACAAACTGCCCTATAACCAAATTGTCAGTTCCAGTAAATCATAAATGACTTCATGTAGATGTGGGAAATATTTAAAAAACAAAAATAAGTGTAAATATAGAAAATAACCTTGAGGGTTATTACAATATTGTAACACCCCGAATCTGGTACCCGGAATACTACATGGTGCTCATGACCCCGAAGGACCATAAGCTAACCCATAACTAATATATGTATCTATACACTACATAATATACTGTATAAATGCAGAAACAGTAGGATAAAATATGCCATAAGGTTCAAAACTGATAAACATTTAATAAAACCATATCTGAATAATATGGTATGACAATACAAAAACTGAATTAATGTCCTAAAACATCTAGTCTGAAACACTATAGTCTAAAAGCCTCTAAACTGTCTGTATAAGGAGTTGATGGGACATGTCCCCAACTAACTCCAACTATTGAAATAAACTAAGTAATGAATAAATAAAGTAATGTTCATGTCCTCAAAGGATTAGGACTTACTGCTAACTCTGACTACTGAAACCAAAATGCTACTGATGCACTGGAACTTAAGCTTCTGAACCTATGGTATAGAATAAAACACCATACCACAAATGTATCAGTACGATTGAATGTACTAGTTTGCATATGATGTAGCTTAAATGCAATGGGTTCAAATGCATAAACAATGCTAAATGATTGTATAACATAAATGTGAGAATAAATGCATGAATAAGTGACTGTGACTAAATTCATGATGGTATTGACTACTGAGTCTGATTACTGATAACATAAGTCATTGATAACTGATATAACTAATATTGAGAGACTATATCTGATAGTCTAGGTTTTAATGGAAATAACTGAGTTTCATACTATTCTATGATGACTGTATCTAATAGTCCTGAAATTTTGAATAACTATCTGAGGTCTATTACTGAGATTGAGTCTGAAACTATAACTTTGGGAAGTAGTCATCTAACCAAAATTCCCCAAATAAAGCAATATAGCTAGGTTGGGGTCCAATCTGTAACCATAATTGGAAGGGTGTCAATATAACGCCACTGGTAAAGACAAGCTATGGGTGACCCTCATCTGACAGTGTCCCCAAAAGAGAATGGTAGGACCCTCATTTGAAAGTGTTTATCCACCTCACCAACCCTCATCTGTTAGAGTTGATATCTCAACCCATGCTGGATAGATAGTTCCAGAATGCAAGGATTTCTTCTAAGGATCACATCCTCAACTATCAGTATGTGTCCTCATCCTTAGGTTCACTCGATTCTAAATCCTACTCCCATCTTAATAGACACTAAGTTCATTGAGTTCCGTTGACTGATGAAATACTATTAAGATTACAAAAGTACTGAGCTTTCAGAGATTACTGGGATTACAGAGTTTACTGAGTTTTCCTAAGTCACATGACTGACTCAATTCTACTAAACATGGCTTGACTAAGGATATCATGAAAAACATGACACTGGCTCTAGGCACACAGCTAAATTATCGGGTATAAGTACCCCCAGGACTCGATAGAAGGAAACTGACAAGGCATAACATTCTTGAATACACGACCAACATCAATAATCCATAATACAATAAGTTGGGGATTTCATGAAGTACATGGTTATCATAATATTGTACATGGTAGGAATTCATATACTCAATGTCATAATTTCATACTCTAACATCATGAGCATTTTAACAAACATCTACATTGCACATAAATAGCATGGGAGTCATTTGAACATATGGGTAAAACATGAATCCTTCACTTAAGTCACAATTGATTCATATTACATAATTTCTAGTCTCTTAGTCATTTTGTCAAAAACTTAGGGTACTTGAATTAGGGCATGGCATAATCATCAAATTAAGATATCATAACCAACTAAAATTTATGGTTTTCAACTCACATGCTAACATATTTTAATAAAAACACATAAAGATTCCAACTTGGGAATCATACAACAACAACAACCACATAAACATAATCAACATATGACATGAATATCAAAATTCATAGTTTAAAACTTGATTTTTGGGCATCATGGATGAAAGAAATCAATGAATGAAAATTATGCATACCTGAGAAAGGAAACCTTAAAGGTTCTTGGAGTTCTTAGATGAATTTCTTGAGATTGACCTTGATTCTCAAGGGCTAGGGTTTTGTTTTTCTTGCGAGAGAATGTTCTTGATATTGGGGAAAAAGTGAATAATAAATAGCTAAGGACATTTTTAGGTCTTAAATCCTATCTAGGTGGAATAAAATCATGGGAAAAAACTCATTTAACCCTGAACGCATTTTTTAATTTTTGTGAAAAATTCCTGATCTGAACCCTTAGCGCGACACTGCGCTATTGCCCCGTGTGTGTGGAAAGTGACAACTAGAAAATTTTATGGTGACGTGATGTGGTACAATCACTTTGCCACCTTTGACAAAACCTGGAATCTCACCACAACGTGATGGAATCACGTTGGAACACTGGAAAGGGACAATTGTGAACTGGGCCTCTGGCGCAATGCACCATTATTGCGGAGCCACAGTGGAAATTGATAATTGCCATTTTAGCTAGCTCCGTGATGTGATGATGGCTCAGGCGATACACTGTCTCACTAAAAAGGATCTAACTCGTCGGCTGGGAGTCAAATTTGCGCAAATTTTGTATCGCTGGAAAGCTTATTGAATTTTTCAGACAACAAAAAGTGAAAATATTTAAAATTCGACATATATAAAGTGTATTCATCTTTAAATCAAGTCTTTGAAATTTTTGGGACAAATTTAAGCTAGGTAGAAGTATGTTCAAATCTCTTCACACCTTTCTCTATATCGACTAAGCAAACACCTATTATTACAAGATGATGTACTTCCTGAGCTAACTTCTTCTTACTGTCCTCAGCATGAGCAACACTACCTATAGACAGTCTATTGAGAGCATTGGTCACTATGCTGGCCTTGCTTGGATGATAAAGGACACTCATGTCATAATCTTTCAAGAGCTCTAACCACCTCTCTGACGAAGATTGAGATCTTTCTGAGAAAAGACATACTGAAGGCTCTTATGATCTGTGAACATATCTACATGAACTCCATAAAGATAATTCCTTGAAATCTTTAAGGCAAATATTATGGCTGCTAACTCAAGATCATGAGTAGGATAATTCTTCTCATGAGGTTTAAGGTGTCTAGAGGCGTAGGCTATGACCATCTGGAAGATCCAAAATTACAGTGAGGTTATTCGAGTTTTCAACTCCTGAAAACTCTTATCACAAGGATCTAACTACTGAAACTTGACTTTCTTTTGTGTCAATCTAGACATAGGAGATGCAATAGAAGAAAATCCCTCAACAAACCATCTGTAATAGCTAGCCAAACTGAGGAAACTCCTAATATCTGGTAGAGAGACAGGTCTAGGCCATTTTCTTATTACTTTGATCTTTTGAGGATCTACTCTAATTCTATCACCGAAAATGATATGACCAAGGAATGCTACTAACCTTAGCCAAAATTTGCACTTACTAAATTTGGCGAATAGCTAATGATCTTTGAGAGTATGAAGTATGATTCTGAGATGGTTTGCTTGATCATGTTAACTGCGGGAATAGATAATAAATCATTCATGAAGACTATGAAAAACATATCCAAGTACTGCTTGAACACACAGTTCATCAAGTCCATGAAAGATTCAGGGGCATTAGTAAGACCTAAGGACATGATGAGGAATTCAAAGTGACCAAACCGAGTTCAGAAAGGTATTTTTACAATGTCGCATTCCCTGACTCTGAGCTGGTGATAGAATGATCTGCGATCTATCATACAAAAATAGTTGGCACCCTGAAGTTGGTAAAATAAGTCGTCAATTTGGGAAAGTGGATTCTTGTTCTTGATCGTGACTTTATTGAGCTGGTGGTAGTCAATGCATATTCTGAGAGAACCATTTTTGTTGCACACCTATAAGTCTTGTGTTCCTCATAAGGACATACTAGGTCTGATGAATCCCTTATCTAAGAGATCCTTTAATTTCTCTTTTAGTTCTTTGTGTTCTTTAGGTGCTATTTTGTATGGCGGAATAGATATAGGCTGAGTATCTGGGAGAAGATTAATGTCGAAGTCTATTTCCCTTTTGAGAGAAATTCCTGGAATATCTTTGAAAAAGACATCTAAATATTCACTCATGACTAGGACTGATTCAATATTGAGAGTCTTAGAACTAGAATCCTTAACATGAACAAGATGATAGACTCATCCCTTCGATATTATTTTTCATGCCCGAAGGTAGGAAACAAGCTGAGTTCTAAAAGGTGAAGTACTAATCCTCCATTCTAGGAGAGGTTCATTCAGAAACTAGAACTGTACTATTCTGTTTCTGCAGTCGATTGTGGCATTGAAGGAATAAAGCCAATCCATGATGAGAATAACATTAAAATCAGTCATCTTTAATTCGACTAAGTCTGCTGAAGCGACTTTCTAAAATATCAAAACTAGATGGTTTCAATATACCCGCTGGGCTATGATGGTTTTGTCCATTGGGTTAGATACTAAGAAGGGCTCTGCTATAATTTCGGGACTATCTCCAAAATCAACTTCTTTATAAGGATTAATAAAAGCCAAGGAAGCTCCTGGATCTAGCAAAGCGTAAACATACAAATGAAAGATCTGTAACATACCAGTAACTATAATAGGAGATTTTTATTGATCTTGCCAGGACTGAATAGCATAAAGTCTATTTGGGAATTTCCCACTAGTAGCACTAGAAGTGGAACCCTACTGATTTGGGCGACCGTACTAGGTTGAGGAATTGTTTTGTTGACCCTGATAACCTGACTGGGGACAATCTCTGACTCTGTGGCCTGGCTTGCCACATCCAAAACAGAAATCACTGCCATCTCTGTAAGTACCCTTTTGGTTCTTACAACAATCCTGACAAAGGGGATTAGTTCGGGCATTGCTAACACTTCTTTGAAACTTACAGCCTGGTGCCCTATCTCTATTACCATCCCTGAACTTAGGAGATGGAGCACTAGCTGAAGAAGGAAATAGAATGGATGACTTAGGATGGAACTAAGAATGGTTTTTTCCCTCTAACTTAGGCTGAGCAAAGTTGAAACTACCTATCCTTGCTCCTTTATTCTGCCTCTCTCTCATCTTAATCTTTTGCTCTTCTATCTTTAAGCATGGGTTATAAGCCTGGCTATGTTTATGTCACTATTTAATATCGCTAACCTGTACTCATTGACCATATTATCATTAACCCTAAAAACAATTTACTCATCTTGGCCCTGCTATCTTCAACCACATGAGGAGCATATCTAGCTAATTGAGTAAACTTAAGAGAATACTTTTTCATCGTTATGTTGCCCTTCCTGAGGTTGATAAATTCTAACACCTTAGCTTTTCTCATCTTTTGTGGAAAGAATCTATCTAAGAATATAGTGACAAACTCCTCCCACTCAATAGGCCCTGCATTAACTAACGTCTCTGACTACCACCGTTTGAACCAAGTGTGAGAAACATCCTATAACTAATATGCAACTAGCTTAGAAATCTCACTAGAAGTAACCCCCATGATGTCCGTAACCTTCTAAACCTGGTCTTGGAACTTTTGAGGATCCTTTTCTGAGCTAAACCCGAAAAAGGATGGAGGATTCATTCGGGTGAAGTCCTGAATCCTGACTGCAGCTGAATTAGTAACTAGGTTGGCCGAAATGATAGCTGGTCATTCATTCTCAGCATCAACTGAATTAGCAAGAGTGGTGAATGCAGCTCTGAACTCTACATGAGAAACGTGTTCATCCAAGGGATCTGCTTAGATGGGCTGAGAGGCTGACTGGTTTTTGTTTCTTGTTTTGGGAGGCATGTTCTGTAGAAGAAAGAAAGAAACAGATAAGACGGAGAGTTAAATTTGAGGTCACGCGCACTGGAATAACATGAATACTGAAAGAAGGAAAATTGTTCCTAAAACATCGCATAGCCTTCTGCACATAAATGTGGCGCGCAATACACCCATGTACAAGACTCTACTACATACGGCTTTCAGACTTCCTAGGACTCCATTGAACCTGGCTCTGATACCAAGTTTGTAACACCTCAAATATGGTACACAGAATGCTATACGGTGTTCATGAACCTGAAGGACTACAAGCTAACCCATGACTGATATATGTACCTTAACACTACATAATATATTGTATAAATGCAAAATAGTAGGCTAAAACATACCATAAGTCTCAAAACTGATAAACATCTGATAAAACCATATCTGAATAATGTGCTACGACAATACGAAAACTTCAACAATGTTTGAAAACATCTAGTCTAAAACACTATATTCTAAAAGTCTTTAAACTGTCTGAATAAGGCATAGATGGAACATGTCCTCAACTAACTCAAACTACTGAAATAAACTAAGTTATGAAAAAATAAAGTAATGATCATGTCCTAGAAATATGAGGACTCACTGCTAACTCTAACTGCTAAAACTGGAATGCTACTGATGCTTTGAAGCTCGTGCTTCTGAACCTATGGTATAGAATAAAACACCTTAGCACAAATGCATCAGAATGATTAAATGTACTGGTATGAATTTGAGGTAGGATGAATGCAAAGGGTTCAAATGTATGAACCATGCTAACTGACTGTATAACATGAACATGAGAATACATGTGTGAATAAGTGACTGTGACTGAATACATGATGGTACTGACTACTAAGTCTGATTACTGATAATATGAGTCACTAATAACTGATATAACTGATACTTAGTGACTGTATCTGATATTCTAGGTTCTGATGGAACTAACTGAGTTTTGTACTATTTTGAGTTGACTGTATCTGACAGTCCTGAAATTCTGAAGAACTATCTGAGTTCTATTACTTAGACTGAGTCTGAAACTGTAACTATGGGAAGTATTCATCTAACCGACATGCCCTAAATAAAGAAATAAAGCTAGGTTGGGGTCCAATTTGTAACCCTAATTGGAAGGGTGTCAATACCGCACCACTGGTAAAGACAAGTTGTGGGTGACCCTCATCTGACAGTGTCCCCAAAAGAGAATGGTGGGACCCTCATCTAATAGTGTTTATCCACCTTATCCAAACTCATCTTTTAGTGCTGATGTCTTAACCTATGTTGGCTACATAGTTTTGGAATGCAAGGATTGCTTCTAAGGATCACACCCTCAACTATTAGTATGTGTCCTCATACTTGGGTTCAATCGGTGCTAAATCCTACTCTTATCTGAATAGACACTAACATGATCAATTGAACTGAACTAAACTGAGTTCATTGAGTTTTGTTGACTGACAGAATACTATTAAGATTACTGAAGTACTGAGCTTTCTGACATTACTGGGATTACTGAGTTTACTGAGTTTTCCTAAGTCACATGATTGACTAAATTCTACTAAACATGGCTTGGCCGAGGATATCATGAAAAACATGACACTGGCTCTAGGTACACAACTAAATTATTGAGTACAAGTAGCCCAGGACTCGATAAAAGGAAACTAACAAGGCATGACATGCTTGAATACACGACCAACATCAATAATCCATAATACAACAAGTTGGGGATTTCATGAAGTACATGGTTATCATAATCTTGTAAATGGTAGGAATGCATATACTAAATGTCATAATTTTATACTCTAATATCATGATCATTCTACAAAACATCTACATTGCACATCAATAGCATGAGAGTTATTTGAACATAAGGGTAAAACATGAATCCTTCACTTAAGTCCCAATTGAGTCATATTACATAATTTTTAGTCTCATAGGCATTTTGTCAAACACTTAGGGTGCATGATTTAGTTCATGGCATAATCATCTAATTAACATATCATAACCAACTATAATTCATGGTTTTTAACTTACATGCTATCATATTTTCATATAAACATATAAAGATTCCAACTTGGGAATCATACAACAACAACCACCACATGAACATAATCAACACATAACATGAATATCAGAATTCATAGTTTAAAACTTGATTGTTGGGCTTCATGGATGAAAGAAATCCATGAATGAACACTATGCATACCTATGAAAGAAAACCTTAAAGGTTCTTGGAGTTCTTGGATGGATTTCTTCAGATTGACCATGATTCTCAAGGGCTAGAGTTTTGTTTTTCTTGAGAGAGAATGCTCTTGATAATGGGAAAAAAGTGAATAATAAGTAGCTAAGGATATTTTTAGCGCTTAAATCCCATATCAGGGTGGAATAAACTCATGGGAAAAGACCCCTTTAACCCTGGACACATCTTTTAATTTTTGTGAAAATTTCCCGATCTAGACCCCTGGCGTAATGCGGTGCTATCGCACTTTGTCTTTCGAAAGTCACAACTGGAAAATTACATGGTGGAATGATGTGGTACAATCGTTTTTCCACCTTGGACACGACTTGGAATCTTACTGTGAGATGGTGGTATAGCGTTGGAACACTGGAAAAGGAAAATTATAAACTGGACCTTTGGCATGATGTGCCACACTTGCGGAGCAACAGTGGAAATTGATAATTATCGTTAAAGCTGGCTTCACGATGCGCTCATGGCTTAGGTGATACACTATCTCACTAAAAAGGCTCTAACTCTTTGCTCGGGTGTTGAATTTAGGAAATTTGGTATCGATGAAAAGCTTATTGAATTTCCCACGCAACAAAAAGTGAAAATCTTAAAAATTCCACATATATAAAAGTATATTCATCTTTAAAGTATGTCTTTCACATATTTAGGATGAATTTAAGCTAGGTAAAAGTACGGGTTATTACAAATATCCACTACTAAAACAACTTTCATCTACCAATGTATAGAATTAGAATGTACCTAAGGCCTTGTACAGGTAAGGATACTAGGTCTTTATCTTGCCTTTGATCTCCAAAGTAGCGTCCTCTACTAGTCAGTGTCTTCTGTGAACCTTAACTACTAAAGTCTCTCTAAGGCATAACCGCCTAACATCACTAACCAAAATGAGCCCAAGGTACTCCATGAAGGTAAACCTCTCATCCAACTAAATTGTAACAACCGTTTCCGGAATTTCTATATTTCCTCTCATTGTCATTGTTTAGAGATTTTCTATAGCTTTTCCAAGTCATTTATGAATCACTGGAACTTACATTTTTGTTATCGGACAATTCGTTTGGTTTTTAGAGATAATTTCCTATTTTAAAGCCTTTCCTAGTTCAAACTGGCTATCAGACAAAAAAATCAATCAAATGGCCTCGTATGCCAATTCTAACTTTCTAGTGGCTCTAAAATATCAATTTAGGTCTAGGTGGACACTTGGTTTGGGTTTCAAGTCTCCTAGACTCATTTTGGGCTATTAATTAGAACTTAAGAAAAGTGGTAAGTAGGTGTGGGTCCCATTTTTTGTTAAACGGCCTTAAATGGAAATTTTTATTGCTCTATTAAGTATGGAACATTGAATTGATAGGTTATCATAGTTCATTTGCGTATATGGGATTACGGATGAATCCCGAGGGGTTGGCAGAGACTTAGAAAAACTCGATTGGTGTTATTGCATCATTTAGGCAATCAGAAAGTCACTTAAGCAATCTGATAAGGCCCAGCAGGCATCGCTAAGACTATGACTTTGACTCTTAAGTGATAGTGACTCAAAGATCTCTTTACCGATAGACGTAGAAGAGGTAAGTATCTCCTATATGAAGCCATTGTCTCTTATAGGAGATGTTGACATTACTACTATCGCAAATGTGACACCTAGTCATTCAAACGATATTCTCTTAAGAAACCTTATGTCCACTTAAGCAATATCTGTGGGTCCAAAAAGGGTATAAATACCTCACTTAGCCCTATTTTTCATCATTCTTCAACTATTCTCTAGAATATCGAGCCCTAAAAAGTGAAATTTTTTGGAGAATCATTTATGGGTGATTTTGGAGATTAGGTAAAATCAATTTACGCATTTCTCCTTTGAATTTGTGATAAGTTCCCATTATTTTCATAAATAATTCCTTCTTATTTTTCTAAAATTCCTAGAATCTTTGTCGCTTGATTGTAGCACCATTAGATCTTAGAATCTCATTTTTTAGGGTAAATATTCCTGAGCATAGAGGGATGTAGTATTGGTTTAGTGCCATTCTGTAAGCGATCCCCACATGGAATTTTTATGCAATTTTGGACCCTAAGCACAATAGTGAAATATAGGTATCTTTGTTTGAATTTTGATGATTAGATTATGATTTTAATAGCATGGCATCTTGCAGAAGCTTCTTAGATAGGGAAATTGGTGGTTTAGTAGATTCTTCAAGCTTTTTTTTGGTATCCAGGTAGGCTAGGTTTTCCCTCTTCATAGATTAAGATATTTTGTGTTATGATTATGAAATTATGTTAGATATGGAGTGGAATTTAGGTGTTGGAGGTATGATTAAAAATATTTGGGTTAGCTAGACCATTTAAGATATCTTGAAATTGTTATTTAGGTCTAATTGACTTATTACTCATGTTTTAGGATAAATTGTTGTCTTAGGGATAATTTGCACTTATTTAACATCTAGAAATGAATTTAGATACCATAGCCTCTAAGGTAGAATTTGCCTAAAAATGGATTTTGAGGACTACAATTGGTCCCCTCAAACCACTTTAGGCCAAGACTTGTGTTAGCTTTTCTAGGCTTATTTACGCATGATATACTCTTATTAGTGCTTATTTTGGGAATTTGAAGAGATTAACTGCTTATTGATTAAGCTAGTTTGGTAGTTAAGAGTTAGTGCTAATTTTGAATAAGTTTTGGTAGATAATTATTGGAATATAGTGATATGCTTTATGATTAAGGTTTATTTACAAAGTAAATTAATGATGATAATGATATATGAGTCTTGGTTTGAATCTAACAATTGATGATGGCAATGACATAAGAGTTTTGCTTCATGTCCGGCGTTTGATGATGATGTTGATAATATAAGTTCTGGTTCAAGTTCAGCATTTCAGGAGTTATGTATATTATGATATGGTTTAGATGGATTCTTGGTTATGGCATGATAATTTGTAATTTATAGTTATTGGGTTATTTACTTTCCTTGATTATACCCTGAATGCTTATCGGGGCCTATGTTGGGTTATTAACTTTTTCAAACTTATTATTTTATGGGGGCTAATTTAGTAGTTATAATGGTGCGATATTTACGTTAATTTCATATTTATTTATTTAATTATGCACAGTGGTGTTGGAGCTTGTTCCCAAGTTTTCCCTTTTACCTTAACTTAGTTATCTTATCTTGTGTCTTATCATATTTATATCATAATTTAGCTCAGTCGGTCGATGATGCCAAATGAGTACTCGTGGTTTTGGTACTTAAATATACTTTTGTACTTTTTGATGAAGATCTAAGCACTAGTTGTTGTTGATGATGTGACACTCGTGCAGGGTTAATTTCAGAGAATGGGTGAACTCTTGGAGTCAGAGTTACCCTTTTTTCTTGTACTTATGTATGTCAAGTATTTTATTTTCGAGATTGGTTGTATGTGACTATTTAGTACTTGTGGTTCATTTTTAGTAAATCTTGTACCAACATTATTGAGTCTTGGGATGGTTGTCGACCCCTTTATCTATCTATTACACATTTATGATTGCTTTATTGCTATTTTAACTCTTTAAATGTTGATTTCCATCTTTTGGGCCATTTTCCACCAAATTAACCCTTTGCGTGTAGCTCTGAGCAACAATTTATCTTACCTAATGAAGAGATAAATTATATTCCATATTGACTTGTAAATTAGGTCGTGACATGAACTAAGTCCCATATAAGTACATGAAAAGGGATAGGAATGTATCACTGCGACATAGAAACATGGAAAACCAAATGGACCATAGCAAAATATGGGAATAAGGCTAACTCATAAGCCACCTCACCAACTGTGCACAGAATTTCAAAGGGTCCAACATATCTGGGGCTAAGCTTGCCTTTCCTCCCGAACTCATCACGCCCTTCATGGACGATACTCAGAGGAATACCTGGTCACCAAATCTAAATTTCAAGGCACGAAGTCTATGATCAGTATAAGCCTTTTGCCTACTCTGAGCTTCCCTCAACGTATCCTGAATCACCCTAATTTTATCCAACGACTCCTGAAGCAAGTCGGTACCATAGGGTCTAATCTCAAAAGTCTCAATCCACCATAAATATCCTTAAAAGGCGCCATCTCAATTCTCAAATAGTAGCTATTATTATAAGAGAACTCCTCCAAGGCTATGTGTCGCTCCCACTGACCCCCAAAATCAATAACACGGGTTCAGAGCATATCCTCGAAAACTTAAATAGTTTGCTCCTACTGTCCATCAGTCTAGGGATAGAAGGTTGTAGTAAGGTCCACCTGAGTTCCCAACTCTTCTTAAGAAGATCTCCAAAAGTTAGAATCAAACAACGAACCCGGGTCTGAAATGATCGATATAGGCACACCATATAAAGAAAGTATCTCACTAATATTAATATGGGTTGTCCTCCTGACACTAAGGGACATATGAATAGGACTGAAATGAGTCGACTAGGTCAATCGATCCATAATTAACCAAACACCATCAGAACAATGGGAAGTTCGAGGCAAACCATCAACAAATTCCATGGTAATCCACTCCCACTTCCACTCAGGAATGGGCAATCTCTGAATTAAGCCACTAGATAGCTGGTGCTCGGCCTTCACCTGCTTTAAAACTAGGTAACAAGATACAAAGTCTGCCACATCCTTCTTTATACAACCCCACTAAAAATGTTGCCTCAACTCTCTATACATCTTGGTTGTACCCGAACTAATAGAATATCTAAAGTTGTGAGCCTCACACAAAATATGACTGAATCAAGTCATCAACCCTCAAAACACAAATGTGACTATCATATCTCAAGACACCCTTAGAATCTATGGTAGCCCTCTTGCACTCACTACTCAACGCCTGATCATGGATGATGCAAAGCCTCTTATCCTCAAACTAACTCCAAATCTACTCAAATAGCAAAAACATCACCTTAATACTTGCAAGAATCCTCGTATGTCTGAAATATCAAGTCGCACTATCAAGTTGGATAAGGACTGAAGGTCCCTTGCCACTGGCCTCTAAGAAACTAAAATGCAAGTCAAGATACCTATACTTACCACCTTCCTGCTCAAGACATCCGCTACCACATTCGCCTTGCCCAGATGATACAATATATAGATGTCATAATCCTTAAGCAACTTTATCCTTCTACGCTGCTTAGAATTAAGCTCTTTCTTGGTCATAAGATGGTGAAGACTACTATGATCTGTTAAGATTTCACAATGCGCTTTATAAAGATAATACCTCCAAATCTAAAGCATGAAAACTACCCCCGCTAACTCTAAATCATGAGAGGAGTAGTTGCACTCTTGGACCTTTAGCTATCTCGATATATAGGCAATAACATGACCCTATTGCATTAATATACAACCCAAACCAACACTCAAAGCATCACAATACGTAGTGAATCCCTCACCCTTAATAGGAAGAGCCAAAATAGGAGCCGATGTAAGAAATCCCTTGAGCTTTCCAAAGCTTAACTCACACTCCTTGAACTATCGGAAAAGAACCTCCTTCCGAGTTAATATGGTCACCGGAGCTGTAATGGTAGTAAAATTATCAATAAACCATCTATAGTAACCGACCAAACTAATGAAGCTATGAACCTCAGTCGGATAAATAGGCCGGGCCCAATCATCAATTGTGTCAATCTTCGCTGGGTCTATAATAATTCCATCCTTAGACACCATATGCCTAAGGAATGTACTGACTCGAGCCAAAACTCACACTTTGTGAATTTGGCAAAAAACATATAATCTGTCAAAGTATGGAGCATAATCCTCAAATATTGCATATGCTCTTCTCTAATCCTTAAATACACAAAGATGTCGTCGATGAACACAATCACCAAAAAAATCCAAATAAGGCTAAACACATGGTTCATCAAATCCGTAAAGATAGTTGGGTCATTGGTTAATCTAAAAGACATCATTAGGAACTTATAATGACCATAATAGGTGCTAAAGGCTATCTTTGGGATATCGTCAGCCCGAATCCTCAACTGATAGTAATCAGATCTCAAATCAATCTTAGATAACGTCGTTGCTCCCTAAAGCTGGTCAAACAAATCATCAATGTGAGGCATAGAATATTAGTTCTTCACTGTCACCTTATTAAGCTGCCTATAATCAATACACATACGCATAGAACCATCTTTCATGTTAACAAACTACACAAGAGATCCCCAAGGAGACACACTTGGTCTAATGAAACCCTTACCAAGAAGATCTTGAATCTAAGAATTTACATCCTTAAGATCAATGGGAGCCATATAGTATGGTGCCATAAAAATGGGTCAGGCACCCAGCTTAATATCAATAACAAACTCAATATCATACTTAGGAGAAAGACCTGGTAGATCGGTAAGAAAAATCTCAGGAAACTCATGAACTATAGGAACAGAATCTAGAGATAGACTCTCCACTCTAATATCACGAATATAAGTGAGATATGACTCGTATCTCCTCAATATTAGTCTTCTAGGATGAATCTAATAAATAATTCCCATTGGCTTGTAGCTAACCACTTTATACCATAAGATCTTGGGTACATCTAACATGGCTAAGGTAACAGTCTTGGTAAAATAATCCAGGACTACATAAAAGTGGAATAACTAGTCCATGCCTAGAATTACAGCTAAATCCAACATGTCTAATATAATAAGATCAACATCAGTATTAAGCTCTCAAACAGTCACAACACATGATTTGAAAACCCAATCTATTACAAAAGAATCACCCATGGGAGTAGATATAAATAATGGCACAGATAATGAATCTGAGGATAACTCTAACCAGGAGGCATAATGAAAAGACACATAAGAATAAGTGGACCCCAAAATGAATAAAGCAAAAGTCTACTGATAGCATACTAAGATCGTACGTATGATAATAGCATCCGAAGGCTCAACCTCGGGTCTAGTAGGTACTGTATACAACTGACCACGCCTACCACCTTGCTGGGCTTCTAATCGATTTTTTATCCAACCTTCCTGAGAACCCCCATGAGCATCCTAGGAACCACCCCTACGATCATGCATACCACCTCTAGTTGGAGGAAAAATTGTCGGAATCAATTGAACACTCTGAATGAAGGACCATCACTCCATGGCTAGGGCACACTTTTGAGAAATGACCAAAAAATCCAATACCATAACATACATCGGGCACTATGCCAAAACTAGAAGAACTAGCTGACCTAGTGTAACTACCATGACTAGAATAACCACAAAGATAGCCTCTCAAAGACTGACCACTACCTTGTCTAATACGATTACTAAATCTAGACTACCTTCATCAATAATATGAAGAGAAGCCTAAAGGAGCCTATTAGACTGACCCTAGTTCCGATACGACTGACGCTGACGTACCAACCCTATGAACCAAAACCTCTAAATCGTGAGCCACGACTCCCATTAAAATTGCCTTGATAACATGGTCTCTTATCGCTGCCCCCTTGGACCTCTCTATGCATCTCCTCCATAACCTGAGCTTGATCAAAAACCTTAGTAATACATCTACCTATAACAACTAAACTCTATGTAGACATAAGAAAAAGAAGTCTCAATCCCTAAAAAACGTAACAAACCCTCTTATACTCAGTAGTCAGAATAAAAGTAGCATGCCTCGACAACTTATGAAATCGAGCCTCATACTCCACTACTGCATAAAGCCCTGTTCCAACCTCAAGAACAGATCTCTTAAATGATCCCTAAGATTGCAAGGCATATATTTCTCCAAGAAGGTCTCAGAAAACTGAGTCCATGTCAATGAGGGAGAACAAGATGACCTCTCCACCAATGGTGAGCACCTAATTCCAATTAAAAAGTAGTGAATCCATGTAATAAGGCTTAACTAGGCCCAAATTATGAAGCCTATCCTCACAAGAAATTAAGAAATCATATACATCCTCACCAGTGCACCAAAACCTCATTGAAGCCAATTACAAGAACCTACCCAATATTTTTTGCTCCTTAATAGACATATCAAGCTCGGTAACTAAAGACTAGGAAACTATCATAATGGGAGGGACTTCAACTATGGGAGCCATAGCTACTGGTTGTGTCCTCGCTTCAGTACTAGTTTTATCTATAGACTATGCACCATAAGACAGTACACAACCAACCAATCCTAAATGTTGAACCAATCCATCCCTAAGCACTAAAGAAGAAATAATTATTGATGGAACCAAGGCTGGTCCTTGGCCCATTGTTGGTTAGGGTGAAAGAATCTCTGTCTTGGGGGCAGAGATAGGGTCTGATGAAGTCTTCCTATCTTGGACCCTTTCTAGGGACACATCCCTAGGTTATCCATGACCTCTAGGTCATCCAAGAATAATAATAAGATCCCTAGGCTTGGTCTCGAGAACTTCAACTCATATAGCGATAGCACATACCTAGCCATCTGTTAAAGGGTGAAGCCAAAAGAGTTCTTTAGAAACCAACTATGACTTTTAGCATGAAATGAGTGAAAGAATTAAAGCACACCTAAGAATGTACTATAGCCTCCCGAAGATAAGAAAATGACATTATCGTTATGATCCGTGGGACCCTACTAGATACTTGCTTTTGAACTAAAAATATTAGTGAAACCTAGGCTTTGATACCAATTTATCAAGAACCAATTTATGAATCATGATGGCACCTACTCTATCCCACCAACAGGTAAGCCAAACTATAGCTCAAAACTATAAGCAATGGGCTAACTTGGTGGAAAATAGACTAAAGGCCAAAAATCAACAATACATGACTTAAATAGCAATAAGACAGTCATAATAGTATAATAAATAGATAAAAGCGTAGAAAGCATCCCAAGATTCAGTAATGTTGGCACAAGAGCTACTATAATGAACTATAAGTACGGAAAAGTAAAAAACAATCTATCTCAAAAATGAAAGACTAGACATAGATAAATAGAAGAAAAATGGAAAACTTCAGCACCGAGAGCTCACCCTATCTCCAAAATCAACCCAACACAAGTGATATCAACAGAGGCAACTAGTACTCGGATACACACCAAAAGGCACAAATGTACAGTATGATTACCAAAACTATGGGTACTCAGTAGGCATCATTTGCCAACCAAGCAAAATTATGATATAAATATAATAAGATACAAGATAAAATAACTAAGTCAAGTCAAAAGAGAAAACCTAAACACAAGCTCTAACACTATTGTGCATCAGTAAATAAATAAGTACGGAGAGTGACAGAAAGATATATCACGACCCAAACTACGGCCAAGACTTGACAGGTACCCTAAGTCCCATATGGACTGGAGATCACCCCTTTACCTAACTAAACCAACCCAACATCCCCAAATGTCGAATGAATTCCGAATAAATAACAAGATAGTGCAAAATAAAACAAATGATAATTCATGATATGTATGTACAAACCACTGGTAACCGAACAACATCTGTCACCAAACAATCAACCAAGCCACCCAAGTCCATAGTAATCCACCAAAGCCTCTACAAACCAAAGGTCAATAAAACATAGGGACATGCCACTGATAATATCCAAAACAAATATCAAAATATAGCTAAAACATAAAAAATAAACAACAATATGAACTAGGGTCTTCCGAATCCAAGTCACTGAGCAGGAGATGTAGAAGTACGACCAATTTCTGCATAGTATGGGGATACATTGTCTGAAGATGGTTAGCGGTTAGAGCACCAATATATAACTCAGGGATAGAGGAACAAAATAAAGCCATTATTACAGTTTAAAACCAAAATTGCATTCAACGCAGAATATTGTATGAAGTACATATACATGTATAATACCACATGCTGGGGTAGTGAGCAAGTCTTAGCATGAACTTGGTAAGCCTTAACGTGGGTTGTGTAGCATAGCCTCATATAACAAGGCACCCACGGGCTATATGGGTCCAGATCTCCCCTAGCTTAAAGGTCCCCAGTGCATATAGTCGCACAAACAAGAGAATATTCATATCCGTATATACCTTTTTAGGGGCTTCGAACCTCCCGGCATAGTCAAGGTAACTTGAGCACCAATGTATACAATATGGGGAACTCGAACCCCCCATTCATATATTCAATATTGGGGACTCAAACCTCTCGGTTATTTAGACACCCACATCAGCTAGCACGGTTTCCAGTGTTAGTCCTTCCGACCTCCACTTTTATGGCCCAACTACACACCCTGCTTTAAATCCCAATTTAAAATATTTAACATGCATCAACATTTATTAACCCATTATACATATAGGTACCCAATTGGTATTGTCATATTAACCCCACTTGCAAGCGTCTATTATGTTATAGCAATAATTTCATCATTTGGGACTTTAACCTATTGTCCAACCATGGGCATCAAGTTAATTTAACATTTGGAACATAAAGCCATTTTTCCAATAAAACCCCAAGGTTACAATCTAAATCAGTCTATGGCCATCAAGGCCTTTACAAAGTCATTCAGCAATCTTTATAAAGGTTATGCCAAAGCTTTAGTTTAAAAACACAATTCCACTTGTGACAATATCATTCTCATTAACAATTTCTCAAAAAGGTAGAGGGAATGCCATTATCAAAGCCCAAAATTATAAAATTTGGGGTTCATCCATAACCCCTCAATTCAAATCACCATTCCCATGCACCTACATATGCAAAACCATAATTAAAGAATGCATAGTTAAAATTTAAATCATAGAAGACAATATTTAATGATATGCATTCAAACCCCTCAGCCTTGGTTTAAAAACTACCATTAATGATTCATGAACAATGTTTTAAACATATGCTTTTAGTATGCTTTTAGTAAATTAATTACTTAAATAACAACTTTGGAGAAATCCTACCCCATTTTGCTTGAGAGGATTTTGAGAGAGTGGAAAAGATGTTTTTGATCTTGTAAAGTGTAGAATGAATACCCCAAAGTATTTTGTGGATGTGGGGCCTTAAGGGTTTTAAGTGGGAAATGTCCAAAGTACCCCAAACTAAAAACTATAAAAAGGTTGTCCTTGGTTACAAGCCAACCCATTGACTTTTCACTACCTCATATTACTCACAGCCTTGAGTCCTATCCTAAAATATGAGTTAGACACCCATTCACTGTCCACCTTATGACTCCATGATACCACACGTAACCTGACCATATGACTCATATGGTCTAGTCATATCCTAGACAAAACCTAAAGAAAATAGACACTTGACAAAATACAACTAAACCCTACCACTCGTAACATGGTCATAAGACTCGTAGCGAGTCACTCGTTCTCAGAGCAGAACTTGGCCACTTACACACTAGTTTGGTTATGACTTGGGTCCCAAGACCCATACCCACACCATACGACTCGTATGATGTGTTATCAACATGGCAATGAGCTAAAGCTCAAGGAATTTTCAATGACCAAAATCTGGGGCATTTCAGTCTCCTCCCTTACCCACCCCAGGATCATTCATCCACAAATGATAGGACAAGGCATTGACTAGCACTATTAAACCCCAATCATCTCTACTCTTACCTTTAAGATAGAAAATAGATTACCCAGGAATTCAAAATCAACCTTTAACAATGACAGAAAATAAAGACATTAAGAATACACATATACCACAAGCACAAATTTTTGTAATAGGGAATAAGAACGGATACTTAGACTTTTTGTCCTCCTCGGATTCCTAAGTAGCTTCCTCGATCTTTTGGTTCTTCCATAAAACCTTTATCTAAGCCACATCCTTCGTCTACAACTAATAAACTTACAATTCTAAGATCCTCACCAAGACCTCCTCATAGAACAAAGAATCTGAAATACCAATGTTCTCTAAGGGAAAAACCAATGAAGGATCACCCATGCATTTTCATAACATAGACACATGGAATATAGGATGAATGGAAATCATGCTAGAGGCAAATTCCAATTCATATGCAACACTACTAACCCTTCTTAAAACCAAGTATGGGCTAATATATTAGGGACTGAGCTTCTCCTTCTTTTCAAACCACATATCTCTCTTCATTGGAGACATCTTCAAGAACACCTAATCTCTAACCCCAAACTCCAACTATCTTCCCTTTACATTTGCATAGGACTTTTGGAGACTTTGGGCGGACTTAAGCCTCTCCCAAATCACCTTCACCTTCTCCAATCATCTCCATCTCACCAACCTTGAACCACCCAATTGGGAAACTATATCTCCTGCAGTATAATGCCTGAAACAGAGCCATACTAATGCTAGAATGGTAACTATTGTTATAGGCAAATTCAATGAGAGGTAAGTGGTTGAACAAACTACCACCAATATTGATTACACAAGCTTACATCATAACTTGCAAAGTCTGAATCGATTTTTCTTCTTTCCCATCCTCCTGTAGGTGAAAGGCACGGTGCTAAGGCTCACTTTAGTCCCCAAACCACGCTAAAAATAGCGCCAGAAATGCGATGAGAATTGATTACCACAATCCAAAATAATCAAGACAGGTGCACCATGAAACCTTACGATATCCTGAAGGAACAACTTTGCATATACCTTGGCAGAATAATTAGTTCTTCCTAGCAAGAAGTGAGAAAACTTAGTCATTTTATCCATGATGACCCAAATGGAGCCACGCTAATTCTGTGACTATGGAAGGCTAATAACGAAATACATATTAATTATCTCCTATTTCCACACCAAAATTTCAATCTCTTAGATTATCCCACTAGGACTCATGTGCTCTACCTTCACTTACTGGCATACCATACACTTAGCCACGAAGTTGGCTATATCCCGCTTCATGTTGTTGCACTAATATATATCCTTAAGATCATGATACATCTTTTTTTGAACTGGGATGAACTTTATACCACAATTCATGGCCCTCAGCCAAAATCGTACCTCACAATCCATTAATATCAGGCATACATAACCTCTCTTTGTACCTCAAGATACTATCCCACCGATCTCGAAGACCATCACCTTCTTCTTACTCACCTCATCCTTAATTTTCATCAAGAAAGGATCAAATACTTGCTTCTTTTTTATTTCAGAACCTAGAGAAGATTGTGCTATATGTTGCACAAATACACCCACATCCTCGGAGTCCAAGAGATGAACTTCAAGGTTATCCAAATGGTGAATATCTTTCACTAATTCCCAGTTATACTTATCCATATATGATAAGCTACCCATTGACAACCTTCTAAGATCATCAACAACCATGTTAGCTTTACCTAAGGTGTAGTGAAGACTCATATCATACTTCTTCAGCAACTCAAGCCACCTTCTATGCATAAGAATAAACTCTTACTAAGTGAACACATATTGCAGGCTCTTATGATAAAAAAAGATATCAACATAGACCCCATATATATAGTGATCAAAGATTTTCAGTACGAACATCACGACTAATAATCCTATGTCATGAGTTGGATAGTTCTTCTTATGAACCTTTAATTATCTAGAGGAATAAGAAACCACCTTTCAATGCTACATCAAAACACAACCCAAACCAACCCAAGATGCATCATAATAGAGGACAAAACCCTCAGTGCCTTCAGGAAGAGTCAAGATTGGAGCTGAAGTCAATTTATCTTTCAGTTTCTTAAAGCTGCCCTCGCAAGCATCAGACCATAACTTTACTTTTTTCAAAGCCAACTTGGTCAATGGAGTAGCAATAGAAGGAAAGTTTCCACAAACCTCCTATAATAACTTGCTAAACCCAAGAAACTCCAAATATCGATTGGAGTTGTGGGTCTAGGCCACTTCTTAACCACATCAACCTTCTGAGGATCCACTATGATCCCCTCACTAAACACAACATGATAAAGATAAGTCATAGCATTAACCCAGAAATCATATTTAGAGAACTTAGCATACAACTACTGATCTTTCAAGGCCTGCAACACAAGGTGGAGGTGATCGGCATGATCCTCCTTACTCTTAAAGTACACTAAGATATCATTAATAAAGACAATCACAAACAAATCTAGAAACTGACAAAATACCCTATTTATCAAGTCCATAAATGTTGTAGGGGCATTAGTTAAGACAAGCGATATCACCAAGAACTCAAAATGCCCATATCGAATATGGAAAATTATCTTAGGGATATCACCACCCTAATCTTTAACTGATGATACCCTAATTAAAGATCGATCTTGGAGAAAAATTTGTCACCCTGAAGCTGATCAAAGATATCTTCAATGCTCAAAAATGGATACTTATTCTTTACTGTCACCTTGTTCAACTATCGATAATCAATACACATATGAAGGGAACCATAATTTTTATGTATGAATAAGATAGGTGCACCACATGGAGACATACTAGGATAGATATGTCATGACCTAAATCGGGGCCTGGCCGTGACAGGTATCTCAAGTCCCAAATGGACAAAAGATCATCCCCTTCACCTAACCTAACCAGTATAACAACCACAAGTGTCGAATGAATTTCAACATATAAAAAATAAAGAATAATACTTATCATAACTAATGAAATGTTTAAACCAGTCCACCATAATGTCAACCCAGTCCACAATAATCCAATAAAGCCTCTATAAATCCAAGGTCAATAAAATATCAAGACATGTCCTCGACAATAGCTAAAACAAAAGTCAAAACAAGTATAAGACATAGAATATAAAAACTATGAAATAAAGACTTCAAAAGTATGGAAGCTTACCAATTCAATGTCAACTCACGAAACACTCAAACACCAGATCATTGCATAAATAATGTGGAAGAAGTTTTGGGGCCTGCATCGTGTTAAGATATAGTATCCAAAAATGATTAGTGGTTAGAGCGCTAGCATGTATCTCAGGGATAAAGGAATAAAATAATGTCATCATTCAAAACCACGGCAAATCATCATATGCAATCACTAATATGCATACATATCTATCATGCTAGGATAGGGAAGAAGTCTTAGCGTGCAATTTGAAAACATTAACCTAGACTATGTAGGATAACCATCATATAATAAGGCACACATGAGCTATATGAGCTTAGCTTTCCTCTATATGGAAGCGCTCCAATGTGTGTAGCCATACGAACCAGAGAATATCTATAACTGTATATGCCATTATGGGGACTCGAATCTCCCAGCAAAATCAAGTTAATTTAAACACCAAAGTATATAATATGGGACTTGAACCTCCCATTAATATATCCATTCAGGTAACTCAACCCTTCCAATCATATAGACACCCACAGCGGCTAGTGCAGTTTTTACTGTTAGTCCTTCAGACTCTGTTTTCATGGCCTGGTTACACATCCCACTTTAAAGCCCAATTTAAAACATTTATTACACACATACATGACCATTAATATATTTACTTACCAAAGGTAACCCCCATTGGTATCGTCATACCAACCCCATCTGCAACAGTATAACATGCCATCACCAATATCAATCAACTTTGGGACTCGAACTCATTGTCAAAACCAAGATATCAATTGAATTTAACATTTTTAGACTCGAATCCACTTATCCAATTAAACCACAAAGGTTACAATTAAAATAAATTTATGACCAATAAGGACTTCATAAAACCATTTACCTATCATCCATATTCATAGGCCAATGCCTTAGTTTAAAACACAATTCATATGTGTTAAGATTTTTCTAATTGACATTTTCACAAACACATTGAGGGCATACCATTATCAAACTATTTCAAGCCAAAACCATTAAGTTAGGGTTAACCATGACCCCTTATTTTAAATCAAAATTCCCAAGCACCCACATGTGCAAAACCATTATCAAAATATGTATAATTATAATTTATGACATGAGAAAACAATACTCAACATTATGCATTCAAACCCTAAACAATAGTTTCCAAAACCACCATCAATTATTCAAGAACGATGTTTAAAATATATGATTTAAGTGAACTAACAATGAGGAAAGAGTCACATGCCTGAGTTACGAAGATTCATGGAGAGATTTTTACCTGTAAGCCTCTAGATGACCATCTTGAAGAAAACTTAGCCCAATCTTTCTTAAGAAGTTTTAGAGAGTGTTTTGATTTTTCAAAGTAAAAAATAAAAGGCAAAAAAATGTTCTAAGATGTGGGGTCTTAAGGGCTTGCGGTGGGAATTGTCCAAAATACCCTTAGCTTAAGAGCTGTAAAAATAATGCAGACAAGTACGGTTAGAGCCCTTAACTTGTACACATCATACGAGTGGTACCCTTAACTCATATCTTGATTAGAAAGTTGGACACCATATTCTGTCCAACATATGACTCTTTAGCCTAACTTGTACCATCACCATATAACTAGTACCCTTTAATCATACCTTAAGTAGATCATCAAGGCTAGACACTAGATAACATACAATTGGGCACTACACCTCTCGTATCATGAACATACAACTTGTATGTAGTTTTCTCGTACCTTGAACAAAACTTGGCCAATATCATACTGGCCAACATATGACCAGGGTCCTAAAACTGTATCCATACCATATGAGTGGTATGGTCAGTGTCGTATGATGATCTAAAGATTCAAGACTCAAAAAGTTTGCAAGGGCCAATGTTTGGGGTGTTTTAAGGTGAAACCCTTGTCTAAGAGGTATTTCAACTACTCTTTGAGTTCTTTCAACTCAAATGGAGCCATTTCTTTATGAGGGAATAGAGATAGGGAGAGAGTCTGGAATAAGGTCAATACCAAAATCAATATCCCTATTGAGAGGGACACTAGAAAGATCACTAGAGACGACTTTAGAAAACTCATTTACCAATGGGACAGAATGTAAGAAAGGGCCCTCTAAGTTAGAATCTTTAAACCGGACCAAATGATATAGAAAATCCTTAGAAATTAACTTCCAAGATCTAAGATATGTTATAAACCTTTCCTTATGCACTAGGGAACTTCCCTCCTATTCTATAATTGGCTCGTTAAGGAATCTAAATATTACTTAATAGGTTTAATAGTCTAGAGAGGCACATCATGAGTGCAATCAATCCATCCCTAATATGACATCAAAATCAACCATGTATAATTCAAACAGATCCACCAAAGTCTCCTGAACACCCACAGATACGACACAACCCCTCTACACTTTTCTAATAACCACAGAGTCACCCATTAGGGTAGATATAAAAGAAAGGGTCAGATATATACTCAAGACCCAAAAAAACACAACCATAAATAGGGTCACATAAGAAAGAGTGGCCTGTGATTAAGTAAATAGTACAAATCAAGGGAAAAGAGTTTTAAAATACTAGTAACAATATCCAGAGATGCCTCAGACTCCTAATGAGTAGTGAGAGCATAAAGATGGTTTCGACCAATGTTAAAGCCAAAAGTGACACACTGGTGTAGGAGCTAATGAAGAGGTAACAGAAACCTTATTTATCCCAGAAGCAACTCTAATGGAACAATTCCGTTGCATATGTATGATCTGACCATACATAAAACATCGGTTCCTCCTCTTGTCATACTAACCATGGTGTGCTGACCACAAAATCAGCAAGAAGGGTAGAATAGTATTGATTGAGCCCTACTTGACTAAGTTGGGCACCCTGTTCCCTAGAAGTATCACTACGCTAAAAAATTTGGTTAGTAGACAGCTTTTGGTATAGAGAACTAGCCATCCAGTAGCAGTTAACACTTTCATAGTTCTTCTTCTTATACCATTTTCCACTTAGCTACTGGCTTTCACCCTATTCTGAATTCCAAAATTTCTTACTCTACCTCTTACTAATCTCAACATTCTTCTTTTTCTCTTATTCGACCTGTTGTATATACATAACCAATCTGGAGATATCCACATCCTTGTTCAACAAGACATCCTTACTCTCAAGAATCAACTTGTGGGATAATCTAAAAGAAACCTTATGCATTCTATCCCTCGTGCTAGACACTAACTTAGGAGCATACCTAGACAACTGATGAAATTTCAAGGCATACTTTTCAACTGTAATTCTCTCTTATTTCAAGTTAACAAATTCTTCTACCTCCACCTCCCTCAACTCCTAAGGATCAAAGTGGTCCATAAATGCACTAGATAAATCATCCCATAAGCCAGAACCAACATCTTTTCCTCTTAACTATTCCTACTTTCCATACCATTGGTATGCCACATCTTTCAATTGGTAGGCAGCAAACTCTACACCTTCAATCTCAAAAGCATGAATAACATGGAGGATCTTCTCCATCTCGTCAATAAAACCTTGAGGATCCTTCTTAACTATAGTACCAGTAAATTTTGGAGGATGCAACCTCATAAATTTTCCAACTCTACTGGCCTCAGATAAACCCATAGCAGCACCATCAGAACCCGACTGTTCTGATTGAGATACCACCAACTAGGTTAATAGTTTAATAAAGCAAAAAAACTCGGCATTAGTAACCTTCCCTTGAGGAAACTGAGTATAAGTATCGTCCTCAGGAGTAGAATCAATAAAGAAAGGTGGGACTCTACTCAGGACAGTCACATACAGCGACCCTTGATTGGGTTTAGACCCCAGAAGTTGGATGAGCTCCGTCCACATTGCCCTCAGACGGGACTAAAGAAGTTCCACTGACATCAGATCTTATTGAGGCATAATCTGAAAGATGAATGGATAAAAATCAAAAAGATCCAACATCTTAGACTCTATAGACCAAAACTAAGATAACAAGAAAAGGAAACATTCCTAAATGCCTTAAAGCCTCTCCCTTATAAGTGTGGTATGCTACACACCCATAAAAGAGACTGTACTTGACACGGCTTTATGGTCACTCAATTGACCATGAATATAGGCTCTGATACCACCTTTGTCATAACCCTAACCAGGGCTTGGCCATGACAGATATTTCAAGTCCTACGTGGACTAGAGATCACTGCCATCACCTAACCAAACCAACACAACGTCCCCAAATGTCAGATGAACTCCAAACATATAATAAGATAGAATAAAATAAAACTACTGATAATTCATGATATGTCTACACTAATGACTAATAATCGGACAACCATCTGTCACCAAACAATCAACCAAACCACTCAATTCCATAGTAATCCAGCAAAACCTTTACAAATGCAAGGTCAATAAAATATACAGACATGCCCCCGACAATAGCTAAAACCAAAATCCATAAGATAGCCAAAACTTTAAAAAAAAAAGAAACCATAATATGAACTAGGGTCTTCTAAAGGATACAAGATCACTACTTCAATCTGACTTGCTAGTTGATCCTGAATCCAAGTCACTTAGTATGAGATATAGAAGTATGATCAGTTTCTACATTGTGTGGGGATACAGCTTCTAAATATAGTTAGCGGTTGGAGCACTATCATGAAAGTTAGGGATAGAGGAATAAAATAATGCCATCATAACTATTCAAAACCAAAACAACATTTAATACATAATATCATATAAAGTATATATACATGTACAATACCATATGTTGGGTTTGAGAGAAAGGCTTAGCATAAACTTTAAAAAACTTAACCTGGGTTATATAGCATTACCGTCATATAACAAGGCACTCAGAGGCTATATAGGCCAAGCTCTCCCTAGCTGAAAGGGCCCCAGTGCGTATAGCCGCATGAACAAGAGAATATCCATACCCGTATATGCCTTTATTGGGGACTCGAACCTCCCATTCATATATTCAATATGGCTAAATCAAACCTTCTGATCATTTAGACGCATGCACCAACTAGCGTGATTTCCAATGTTAGTCCTTCAAATTTTCACTTTCATGGCATGGCTTCACACCCTACTGTTAAGCCTAATTTACAACATTTAACATGCATCAATATTTATTAACCCATTATACATATAGGAACCACGTTGGTATCATCATACAAACCCCACTTGAAAGAATACATTATGCCATAACAATAATTTAATCATTTTGAACTCGAACCCATTGTTTAACCATGAACATCAAGTTAATTTAAAATTTGGGACTTGAACCCATTTAACCAACCAAACCCCAAGGTTACAATTTAAATTAATCTATGGCCATTAAGGCGTTTACATAGTCCTTCATCTATCACTATCATGGTTATGCCAAAGTCTTAGTCAAAAACACATTTCAACCTTTGACAATATCATTCTCATTGATAATTTCTCAAATAGGTTGTGGGCATGCCATTATCAAAGCCCAAAATCATTACATTTAGGGTTCATCCATGACCTCTCAAATTAAATCACCATTTTCATGCACCCATACATGCAAAACCATAATTAAAAACATGCATAATCAGAATTAAAACCATAGAAGACAATATTTACTGATAGGCATCCAAATCTCTCAACCTTGGTTTCAAAACTACCATATTCATGAAGAATTCTTTAAACATATGCTTTTAGTAAATTAACAATGAGGGAAGAGTCGCATTCCCTAATTGCGAAGATTTACTAAGTGAAATTGACTCTTGAACCCTTAGATGGCAACTTTAGAGAAACCCAAGCCAATTTTGCTTGAGAGGATTTTAAGAGAGTGAAGATGATGTTTTTGATCTTGTAAAGTGTATAAAAAATATCTTAAAGTGTTTTAGGGATGTAGGGCCTTATGGGTTTTAAGTGCAAAAAGTCCAAAGTACCACCAACTAAAAACTATAAAAGGTCATCCTTGGTTGCAAGTCAATGGGTTGACTCATCACCACATCGTACGACTTGTAGCCCTAAGTCATATCCTAAATAGTGAGCTGAACACCTATTCAATGTTCACCTTATGACTGCATGATTTCATATGTAACCTGGCCATATGACTCATATGGTCTAGTCATATCTAAGACAGAACCTAAAGAATTTAGACAATGGACAGCATACGACTACACGTTACAACTCATAACATGGTCATACGACTCATAGTGAGCACCCATACTTAGAGCAGAACTTAGCCAATTACACACTAGTTTGGTTATGATTTGTAATAATCCCTCGCTAAACTCGTACTCATACATGCAACTCGTATGATGAGTTGTCAACAGGGCAGTAAGCTTATAGCTTAAGGAATTTTCAAGGACAAAAATCTAGGGCATTTTAAGATCATACCATTATGACTCTTAAAGTAGTTGCATATGGTGTCATCCCAGATACTACTTAAGATACCTTTGGCCACTTAAGAAGAAATTACTTAAGCTCTATTCTAGGTTTCTTAAGTGACAATCAGTCCTCTTTAGCGGCATTCACTTAAGCAACCTTATAGGCACTTAAGCAATCCACCAGCACCTGATGAGATTTTGAATCTTGTATACATAAATGAACTACATTACCCTATTAAATTTGACACTCTGGACTCAATAGTGAAATCAAAATTTTTATCGAAGGTTGTTTTGATGAAATGTTGATCCCATACCCATGTGTTATTTTTATTAACTTCTGACCAATAGCTTGAAATGAGTCCTAGATTCTTAGGACTCAAACCTAGGATCCACTAACCTAAAATCGATGTTTCAGAGATGTTGGAACAATAAAAATTAGCATATTAGGTTGTTTGACTGAAGTTTTTGCCCAATAGCCAAATTGAACCAATGAAGATTTCAAAATAGAGAATTGGCTTCAAAAAACAAATGAATTGTCCAATAATCAAACTGTCAGTTCCAGTAATTCATAAATGAATTGAGGCATCTATAAGAAAACTCTAAATAGAGGAAATAAGTGAATATATAGAAAATGACCTAGAGAGACATTACAAGCTTCTTCAACATATTGATTCATTCACATTTGTGTTTGGAAATAGTTTTGGAATAGTAGTATTTACTCTCTTTGAGTGATGTTGAAAATTTCTTATAGGCATTCATTTACTAATTAAAACAATCTTTATGTAGTATACACTCTGAGGATTATATCTAAATTTCTTTGATACAGATGTGTATCCATGGTTCTTTGCTTAACAAAATTATTAAATAATGCTTTCATGGTTTAGGATATTTTAAGTCATGACAATAGGTCTAAATTATTAAAATCTATAAAAATATATTAATATCATTAAGAAGTCTATTCGAATATTTCTACAAAGGTTTCATTTTATCAATTCCGTCTATTTATCGCTACCATCATCACCCATCATTATCAACTACAACCACAGACGTGGAAGACCTTCCAAATCTAATATGAATTGCCTTTAGTCTGGAATTCAAGCAAAGTAAGGGTGATATTAGAAAGAAAGGACTCAAGCACTCACATCCACCATCCTTAACCACATCAATCATTGTTTTTATTAATAAAATCATTCATCACTAGATACTATGCAATTATTACTTTCAATCTCTATTACTACAATAACCATCGATCACTACTGACACTCGCCATTTTTAGTCACCTTTATATATTGCAGACTGTGCCATCATTAACCATCACCATTAGTTATCACTATCATCCACCACAATTATTAATCCCACCACAAACTATGGCCATCAACCATTATCACTAGTAGCTACTACTCGCAACACCATCATTAACTAATAACATCCTCGATCGATATCCATAACCACCACTGCTAGTCTTTACCATCACAAACCAATCATATTAGTTTTAAGAAATACATAATTGATATAGTATTAAACTAATCTATTTTATTAATTAAATTTTATATTTAATATTTTGAAATAGTGACAAAATTTATATATTTATACACTGAAAAAGTAGTAGTCCTAATTATTTAGTATTTAGATACTCATGCAATATATTAATATTCAAATGTGTATTCAAATTTATATATCTTAAATTTGATGCTTATCTTTATATTAATGTGTATATTAAAATAAGAAATCTAACATAAACAAAAATTAAGTCTAAGAATGATCATTAGTGACTAAATATATAAGAGTCCATTTGAGTAAGTTTTTACATGTTTTGCCTTAATTAATCACTAGGTAATTTTCTTGTCCTTTGCATAGTAATCAAATATTTAATTTCATGGTGTACACTATATTTTTTTATAAAAATTTATAGATCTCGTGGATATTAAAGACCTTGTAGAGCATGGAGGCGGTGATAACCTCTCCAACCTTGAATCACGTTTATTGTCCTCTATATAGAGGTACTAGATGGCCCATGCCCATGCAATGTATGGGCGATTTCTTAATGTTAAAAGTAGTATCTGCACGTGAAATAGTAATTCGAGCCATGTTATAGTAACCTGATACAATATATTGATATGTTGGTAAGATTTACTTATTTGTACATATTCTGAAATTATTACATTGATATAAGCTTTTTTGCTACAAAAAGTGCCAAACCTGAATAAGGAAATTTATGTAGTTGTAACTGGTAGCAAAGTTGCATTCGTGCATTAACTAAGAAAACGAAAGGAAAATATTAATAAAATACGCTACAACTTCCATCAGGATAACATTTCAACCACATTGCACTAATATACAATAGCAATAGATAGAAAGATAAGACAAAGAGTGGTATATTATGTAGAACATGGAAAATTCCATCAACTGCATGAATATATATTGTCCTACATGAGCACCTTGAACTAGTCCAGTTATACTTTCGACTTCAATATCCAAACCTAAACAAGAAAAAAGTGTCAAAAAGAAAATTATATTACCAAATTTTCATCTTCAAGAGTTTTTAGGAGATGGGCAATGCTACTATTGTTATGAAATACAAGGTAAATATAATTTTTGGGTGAGCATGTAATAAGAAAGTGCAAGAAAAATCGTACTATCGTCTTTTGTGTAATAGGAAAGAACTATTATCTTAGCTAATTTCATCCTTGATGATCCTAACACATTTGCTGCAAGGACTCATAGGACGTTGAAGTTGAGACTTAGTATTAAGGAAGAAGGTGTGGATATGATACTGAGATACCAACACTGGCAGAAAGTAATGAAGAGAGTAAGATAAAGGAAGTTGACTGAAAAGTAAAACGTCAGTTACTAGAGGTGTGTTTGGGTAAGATATTGTCAGATTGTCTAGGTGGTCTCTATGGTTTTTGTTGGCTTTAGTATTGATACTTGCATTAGTGTAAGCTATCTATATAGAATGTTTCGTGTATTATACTGTCTGTATAGAATATTTTGTGTGTATGGGTATGTCATTTAATTTTTATTGTTGGTTTCTTATATCTGGTTGTAATTCATGTGTGTATGGTATGGCAGTAGTAATGTAATTCCACAAGTGGTCTGAAAGGGTAGTGTGTATCCAATCTTGCTTCCACAAGGTAGTAGTTATTTTTGACAGATCCTGGTCTTAGAAACCACCTTTATAAAAAGAACAAAAAATATCTGGACTGGCAATACCTTAATCCTGATGAACTTTTTTTTATAACTGAGAAAAGTAGTACACAGATTCAAAACTCAATGAATAATGAATTGCTCATTCTCTAATTCTCATACTGAATGCAATTCACTGCTCATGGAATGCATTTACCAGAAGATAATGCATAATACAGTCAATTAACATGATAGCACAAACTAATACATATCTTGGTCGATCTACAAATAACAACAACAACAAACGCAATGTGATTCCACTCGTGGGGTATGTAGTGGGTAGAGTTTTTGATAGACCTTTGGCTCAAGAAAAATCCAAAAAGGCAGTAGCGACAATTGCTTAATAAGATAATTGTTGTTAATGAAACAATATATAATAATAGAAATCACAACAAGGGATGGAAAAAAAAGAAAACCACACTTATTTAAGCCAATGATCTGTTAGAGACTTGTAAATTGAGGTACCTATAATGCTTCATGAAAATAAATTCCGAATAACGACTATGTCTATAGGTCAGTTGGATATATCGGGACTAATCCACCAATTAACTCTGATCAAAATTCTATATAAAGACTTTTCTTTTTCATTAACAAAGTAAACTCTTGAGACTTAATAGTATAAAATCCCTTCACTTTGACTCTACTGTTATATCCTCTCATCCCTTTTTTATAATGCTTCTCCCTAACTTTATTTCCAGTTCAATAGAGAGGGACAACAATAAAATCAAAATGCATGACTTTAAGAGATGGCTTCAAAATATGAAGGCAATTTTTATCATCAATTTGGTATAAAGATATCATGCACATGGTTGTTGTGCAATATAATTTGATAACTTTTATAAATCCTCTATAAAAATAAAAGAATGTAATGTGGTGTTATACTTGACCCTTCCAACTGATATTGAGGTGTGGCATATTAATATGACAAATATCAAGGCATGATAGTACAAATAAATTATGAAGCATAAATAATTATAATCAATTTCTTGAACATATTATGACTTGCGTAAGTACCGTGAATGCTCGACTATTCTTGAAAGTGAATATGTCAAGATATGGTAAAATTCATGGATAAAGACGTGCTTATGTATGTTTGGATAAATACCAAAACTTACCTCCACAAGAGGTTTTAGAAAATAAAAAATTTTAATTTGGTATAAAAAGGTCAATGATATTATAGTATATTTTATCATGATCTACTAAAGGGTCAAAACAAGAAATTATTCTTACCTATAAAAGTTTTGGCCATGATCAAAATGGGTATTATGGTGCGATCGATTGAATTTGTCATTGATTGTATAAATATGGTACATCATAAATAACTTTGCCAAATATTATAAAAATAAACTATTAAAGGCAAAAGTAAAGCAAGAAAGAGGTCTTGAATATGATGATTTTGACCAAAATGATAATAATTTCCTCCCTAAAAGGAGATAGTCTCCATACAAATGGTGTTTTCAAATATGAGGTAGGACACAAGTATTTGATAGCTTTGAAAAAGCTAATGTGTTACTATACGGATGAATAAAATTATTAATGATATTGAGATTGTAGTAAGTCTCCAAAATAAACTTTTATATTTCAAGAAAATTGACTAGAAAAAATATTTTTTTTTGAGACTATAAATTATGCAAAGATTTTTATACCTTCACATTACTACAATCGAAATGGGTTATAAATATTTATATGAAAGGTTATCCGTTTTCCTCCTATTTGTTGATATAAGTATGAGCATAATGATGAAATCACATATGATATTAAACTAAAATTTAACAAAAAATATATGAATTGGCTTGATTGGTTGACCATTTCTCTTCAAATGTGACGCAAAAATAATTGAGAATACATGTAATTATACATTAAATAAATAAAAGATTCTTCAAGAATTCTCCTAGGTTGCTTGTTTTTACGATAAAATATTACATTAGCTAAGATTGAGACTACATTCCTAAATTTTTAGGAAATATACCAAGGTGAATATGGGATCGTTCATCTGCCATATGGACCGTTTACTATGAAATAAGATGCATCTATGGTTGTTCACATGCTCTTTGTTATCAACATGAAATTTGAATTTTGCAAGGTTGTTTGCTCAAGTTATTAAATTAAGAGCACAGTTTCAAAGTATAAAATTTCATAATGTTGATTGGTTTAGAAAAATATTATATACCTCCAATTATCGTCGAACCATTGATTATGAAAATAAATCTCCAAAAAAAATTGGTATGAGATGAAGGTATTTAAATATAGCAACATTTATATGCACAGCCCAATAAGGTTTTTCTATATTATTGGTTCAGGATTAGGAATGAAATAAATTCATCTAAAAAAATAAATATACAACATTCACCACACACAAAGATGGGTCATTAAAATATAAATGGAATGAAAGTTAGATTTTCAAAATTTTAGGGGGAGATATGATTAATAGTTGAAATTTATGGAATGAATTATCTAGATCCTCGTAAAAAAAAGTAAACTTGAAGTTCAAGAGATACTTAATTATTTGAAAAATTTTGAAAGTTTATTGTCATACTGACCCTGTGTTATAATTCAGTTGTAAATGCTCTAATAAAAAGTCATTGAATGTGATAGATCAATTACCTCCAAATGTAAAAATCCTTAAAGAAGGATATGAGAAAATAATCCAAATGATCTTGATAATGAGGAAAGTGATTTAAAAGAGCACCATGCATAAAACTTCATAAAGCCTTGACAAAGTTTTAACTACTTGAAAATGATGAAATGAAGAGATATTAATAAGTGATGTCCTATTAGAACTAATATCAACTGACCATCGATGGTATTTTTGGTATAATGTAGCGCTCACCATTATAAATGATAACGAGGATCTTGAACTTAACTCCATCAAATAGTGAGGACAGATAAAATATGCAATTCAAGTATATTATATTTCACTTAAAAATTGATGCTTTAGAATTAGTTCATAGACTAAGGTATAATGTAAGTGGGGCATAAATAGGTGATTGTGTAAAAAATAAAATTGTAAGATATAAAGTACGACTAGTGCCTTAAGCATAAATGTTTTTCACAAAGAAATAACTTTAATGTTTCGAGATATATTCTCCTATGGTAGATGTAAGAAGGTTTCTTTAAATCTAACAATAAATGAAAAACTTAAATATGGATAATGAATGACTCATGTTGTAACACCGGGTATGTTTTTTTGCCTTTTTGGAGCCTACAAATGAACCAATATGATCTTTATATTGAGAAAAAATCATTCGGGACAAGTGTGGGTACATCAAGAAATGTCTTAACATCTAAAAGAGGATATGTGTCTTACCAGAAAAAGTGAGGACTTAGCCCACACACTGCAACACAACTCAGGAGCATTTATTGGTTATCCCTTGCTAAGAGTTCTACACCATACAACCTAGGACAATACTATAGGGGGCATATTGCACTGCCCTCTGTCTCACAAGACTTCAATTTATTTCATATTTTAAGGGGCTCTTTGGTTAGTCCCTTGATTAAAAATTCTCCCCCATCTACTAAAAATGACTTGAAATCCCTAATTATATATTTTGATTTCCCAAAAATATATTCTACTCTTTCCCAAAATACTAAGAGGCAAATCAACTAGGGTTCAATCCAAGGCCAAGAATTCAAGATATACTCAATTAGTCTCTATCAAAAAGTCATGTTGAACACTCACTACTTTAATTATTATCACAAAGTGTGAATTTAATAATTATTTATATATATTTCATTGGTGATTTAAAGTTAGGGTTGATGATTTAATAATAAAAGCTTGATATATAATTTTCCTTTGTTTATAAATGGATGATTAAACTTTTATTTGGGGTTTTCTTATACTAAAATGACTATTTGAAATAATTTCTCTTTATGATTTGAAATTTAAATGTTAAATGGATCAGTATTTAAGCCATGATTTTAAGTCTCGTCAAAGCTTTGAGTTGCATAAGAAATATAATTTTTTTTGTCCTTTGTATTGTTAAACGCATGATATTATAAGAATGTTTAAAAGGATTATGAAATGTTCAACTATGATTATGTTATAATTTTAAAGGCCAAATTTTGGAGTCTAAAATGTTTTATGATAATGATGGTGGCATGATTGGATGACTTGAAAGTATTGGTAGGACGATACAAAAAATGTGAATGCATTAAAAAAAGACTTCATGGATGAATGTTCATGAAAAATATTTTAATATGAGCTTTAGATAGAATCATGTAGTTCACTGAGAAGGTGTAAGTCTGAGTGACCAACACGAAAAACCTATGTTTTGCCGACATAGAAATAGTACTATCCCTAAAGGGGATAACCTTATTCATGTTTTCTATATGAGGACGTTATGATGTGATGGAAAAAAAGGAATCCCGATTCTTGCAGCAAACATTAATTCAGGCTTTGACAATTGAGCGGAGACCATACCCACATAGGTCTTCTAATATGTTTTCTAGTTGTTTTATTTTATATCTATTGTTCAACTCCATTCTAGGAGTCTTACCTTGGGATTTGGTATTATTTCTCATTTTCATATCAGTTTGGGTAATACGCTTACTTTTCAAGACTTGTCGGTCCTTCTTTGGTCTGATATACCTGTCGTAGCAAGGTCTTGAACTTGGATCATGAATAACTTTGTATGAAAGTACGATTTAGGGTCCTAGGATTTCTATGAATTTGTATTAAGTATAGTCCTTTTATGGATGTGTAGCGTGTCACACTTATAAGAGGGAGGCTATAAGATATTTAGAAATATTTCCTTTTTTCATGATATATTTCATGATAGAAAGTCTAATTCTAAGTGAATTATTCTAATATCTAATTATTCCCGCATTTTAGATTATGCCTCTTCAAAGAGCTAACAACCAAAGGGCTTCAGCTGGGATCTCTGCCCCTACTAGGGAAAATGCTGAAGAGGTTCATCCTATTCAAGGGATGATGGCCCATAATAGAGCTCGTACTTGTAATTCCACTACTCTTACTAGGACTACATCAGCTTCGTCTAGTCCTTCCCAGGCTCCTAGGTCCAATAACACTCATACCCATGCCCCTCAGGGCAAAGTGTTTAATGCTGAGTTCAGAAAGTACATCCATATATTTGCTCATATTGTGTTGTTATAGTCCTGTCATTCAGGTCATGTTGGATCTGTTATGGGTTCCTTAAATGTTACTTGGGTTTATCAGTTCATGTGACTAAAACCACCCATATTTAAGGCTGACGAAAATCCTTAAGACTTTGTGGATAAATTGGAAAATATTTTAAGGGTGATGCGTGAAAGTGATACTGAAGTGGTGGAGTTTGCAGCCTACTAACTGAAAGGGGTAACATATCACTGGTATGATAATAGAAGGAATATAGGGGTGAGGATGCTGAACCTACTGTCTGGGAGAATTTTTCTAAAGCTTTTCTTGATTATTTGTTTCCTCGGGAACTAAGGGAAGCCAAGTCCTTAAACTTGAATCATAGAAAGATGAGTGTTAAAGAGTACGCTATAAAGTTTACTCAGTTGTATTATTAAGCTCCAGAGTTGGTGACAGATATGAGGTCCCACATGAGAAAGCTCTTTTTTGGTTTGTATGATAACCTGGTATTGGAATGTAAGAGGGCTGTACTGAACAGTGACATAGATATATCCTGGTTGGCAGTGTACATAAAATAGGTAAAGGATAAAAAGAACAAACAAGCAAAGATAGAAGATAGGCAGAATATAAAATCTAGGCATACAGATAGGGATGCGAGTCAGAAATGTCATGGTAAGGAGGGCAATCAGTGGTTCAAAAAGAAATTTTAGTGTAATGCTCATCCATCCACTAGTGTGCCTGTACTAAAGCCTATGAACGATTACTATTCCTAATAAAATAACGATACCAGGATGCGGGGTACTCATTCTCAAGCTAGCGTAGGTTAGAAAACTCCATCCTACCCTTTGTGTCACACTTTTGGAAAGCTTCATTGTGGGTTATTCTGTATGGATAGGGAGGAATGTTATTTTTGCGGACAATTTAGCCATTTTAAGTGGGAATGCCCTTTGGCAAATGCTTCATTTAGGGGCAATAGAGCTCTATCTACTACTTCCACAACCCCAGATTTAAAGGGGATAACTGATGGTACAGGGTGGTCATAACCATTAGTATGCTCTATCTTCTTGATAGAATTCATAAGCCTTACCAAGAGTTGTCTCGAATAGGTTACAGATTTTCTCCATGATATTTATTTGTTACTTGACCCCGGTTTCACTCTATTTTATGTGGTTATAAATTTTATTTTTGGTATTAAAAATATCATTGAATCCTTCTCAGTTTCTACTCCTGTAGATGAGTCCATTTTTGCTAGGAGGGTCTATAAATATTATGTCATGTCTATTTTTCATCAAGATACTATAGTGGATCTAGTAGAGCTAGATATGGTAGACTTTGATGTAATTCTAGGGATGGATTGGCTCCGTTCTTACTATGCTACTTGGACTGTAGAACCATAAAAGTCACTTTTTATATTCCAAATGAACCAATCATAAAATGGGAGGGCAGTTCCTTGGCGCCGTATAGAAGGTTCATCTCTTACCTTAGGACCCAAAAAATGATTTTCTAAAGGTTGTTTGTACCATTTGGTTTGGTTCAAGGATTGTCATTTTGAAAGAGCATTATGTTCCTGTGGTTGATGAATTTCCTAATGTTTTTCCTGAGGACCTTCCTGGCTGCCTCCTGGAAGGGAAATAGATTTTGAGATTAATCTTCTATCGGATACCCATCTAATTTCCATTACACCATAAAAAATGGATCATACAGAATTAAAAGAGTTAAAAGATCTATTAAAAGACCTCTTTGATAAAGTTTTTATCTGCCCTAGTGTCTCTCTCAGGTGCTTCGGTGCTCTTCGTGTGCAAGAAATATGGGTCTCTTTGTATGTTTATAGAATACCGCCAGTTGAATAATGTTACTGTGAAAAATAAATATCCTCTTCCCAAAATTAATGACCTTTTTTATCAGCTTCGTAACGCTAATTTTTTTCCCAAGATAGATCTTCATTCATGTCACTATTAATTAAAGATTAGGGAAGCTGATATTCGTAAGACTATTTTTCAGACTCGATATGGACATTTTAAATTTATGGTAATGTCCTTTGGTTTAACTAATACCCCTGAAACCTTCATGGATCTCATGAATAGGGTGTTTAAGTAGTTTTTCAACTTGTTCATTATAGTGTTTATTGATATGATCCTGGTTTACTCTCAGAGTGAGAAGGAGCATGCTAATCACCTTTGAAATATACTTCAGACCCTTAAGGACCAAAGGTTGTAAGCCAAGTTTTTTTAGTGTGAATTTTGGATAGTTGTTGTAACTTTTCTCAGCCACATTGTTTCTAATTAAGGGATTAAGGTAGATCCCCAAGATATTGAGGTGGTGAAGAAGTGTCCTAAGCTCATAACTACAATGGATATTAGGAATTTATTGGGTATGGCATGCTATTACAGTATGTTTATGGAAAGTTTTTCTTCTAAAGTTTCTCCACTAACTAATTTAACTTAGAAAAGGGTAAAGTTTGTATAGTCTAATTCTTAAGAGGGTAGTTTTGAGAATTCAAAGGATCGATTGACCTCTGCTCCTATTTTGACACTTTTTAAGTCTATTAAAGGATTTGTAGAATATTGTAATACATCTCGGGTAGGACTTAGTTGTATACTTATACAACATAGTAAGGTTGTGACTTATGTTTCCAAGAAACTTAAGGTAAAAGAGAGCAATTACCCTGCTCACGATCTTGAGTTGGCGACTTTGATCTTTGCACTCAAAATTTGGCATCACTATTTTTATGGGGTGCATGTGAATATCTTCCCTGATCACAATAGTCTATAGTATTTATTCACGCAAAAGGATCTAAACCTCAAGCAAAGGAGATGGATTAATGCCCCAAATCTGGTACCAAAAATACTACATGGTGCTCATGACCCCGAAGGACCACAAGCTAAGCCATGACTGATATCAGTACCTGAACACTGCATAATATACTGTATAAATGCAGAAATAAAGGTTGAAAGGACATAAGTTTCAAGACTATAACATAACTGATAAACATAACATATGGATGGGGTATGAAATACCCAAAACAATTAAAATAAACTATTTGAATATACTCTAGTCTGAAAAGCCTTTAATTGACTAAACGGTCTGAATAAGAAGTTGATGGGACATGTCCACCAACTAACTCCAACTACTAAAATAAATTAATTAATGAGATAATAAATTAATGATTATATTCTCGAAGGATGAGGACTCATTGCTAACTCTGACTGTTGAGACTAGAATGCTACTGATGCTCTGGAGCTCGTGCTTCTGAACCTATGGTATAAAACACCATAGCACAAATGTGTCAGTATGATTGAATGTATTGTTATGCATGTGAGGTGGGCTGAATGCAGAGGGTTCACATGCAAGAACTATACTAACTGACTGGATAACATGCACGTGAGAATGCATACATAAATATATAATAACTGTAATTGAGTTCGTGATAACATAATTACTAAGACTGAGTACTAATAGCATGAGATACTGATAATTGTATAACTAAAATAACTGATACTGAGCAATTGTATCTGACAATCTAGGTTCTAATGGAACTAGCTATGTTTTATACTGTTCTGAGTTGACTGTATATGACAGTCCTAAATTTTAAAGAACTATCTGAGTTCCATTACTGAGACTGAATGACTGTAACTGATAGTCCTGATTCTATAACTAAAACTATGGGAAGTAATTATCTAACCGACTTGCCCCTAATACGCCATTATGGCTAAGTTGGGGTCCAATCTATAACCCTAATTGGAAGGGTGTCAATACCATACAACTGGTAAGGATAAGCTGTGGGTGACCCTCATCTGATAGTGTCCCCAAAAGAGAATGGTGGGACCCTCATCTGACAGTGATTATCCACCTCACCAACCCTCATCTAACAGTGTTGATGTCTCACTTTATGCTAGATACATAGTTCTAGAATGCAAGGATGACTTCTACGAATCACACCCTCATTTGACAGTGTGTGTTCCGATCCTTGGGTTCGCTCGGTGATAATTTCTACCCCATCTAAATAGATACTGAACACGATTAACTAAACTGACTGAACTGAGTTAACTGAGTTCATTGACTGATGGAATACTACTGAGCTTACTGAGTTTTTCTGAGTCATGAGACTGACCGAGTTCTATAGAGCATGGCTTGACTGGGAGTATCTTGAAAACATGACAATGGCTCTAGGCACACAGCTAAATTGTCGGGTACAAGTACCCCCAGGACTCGATAGGATGAAAATGATAAAGCATGACTTTCTTGAATACATGACCATCATCATAATCCATAATACAATAAGTTGGAGATTTCATGAAGTAGAAGTTCTAAAGCACCACAAGGGCTACACATGTATCCATAATTCACCGACTAAGACATTTCATCAAACATTTGACATGCATAAACTTGTATATGATTGGGGATTTAATATTATCATACTAGTATGACATTTTTCCTTCACATAGGCATTTAATCAAACACATGGGGAGCATGCTTTTGTTATACAATCATCAACATACATAATAATCATGGATACATCAATCAACGTGTAATTTAAGGGTTTACCATCATTATTATGCAAATCACCACATCCTAGGGTCAATCATTGGAATATGTAATTTCAAAAATGAATCAAAACCCCACAACATCATGAACATAAATTTCAATTCAATTTAAATCATAAACATTCATACATACACCAATCTTTGATTTTGAAAAGAGATTTTTGAGAATCATGGGTGAAAGGTACCCATGAATCAACACATTACATACCTGGGTTGTGAGTTTCTTGACGTTATTAGACTTGAAGAACTTGAATTTATTAATTTCTTGAAGAAGTATTTGGATCTTGTACTTGGGGATTATTTTTAAGAGAAAGCCCTAATTTGACGTTGTAGATGGATGATGAACTTATTAGCCTTGATCTGATATAATTACAGGTTAAAACGGGTGGAAAAAGTCCCAAATACCCTTTTAAAAATGACTTTAAAATAACTAAATGAACTATACGATGGCGGGTGCGATGGTCTGTCACTGGGTCAATGGTTCGTCGGTCCTGACAGTCGTACCTGGGCGAATAAGGGTTCACTACCTCTGCTATGATGGATTGGGTGACGCTCCATCGCTAGCTCAATGGTCTGTCGGCCTAAGCTATTACCCTTAGGCAAAAGGTGGTCTCAGTGCCTCCGCTGCGATGGTTTGGATGACGGTCCTCATCGTCATACTTGGGCAGTTTTGACTAGTTTCTATAAAATGTCCATAACTTTCTACCCCGATATCGGATTTGGACAAAATCGGTATTGTTGGAAAGCTAATTCAATTTACCACATGATAAAAAGTGAAAATATTAAAAATTCCTTGTATATAAAAGTGGATTTATCTTTCAAATTAAGTTTCTAACATACTTAGGATGATTTCAAGCTAAGTAGAAGTATGGGTTTTACAATATCTCACCCTTGGAAATATTTATCCTCGAATGAGACTGACTAAGATGGGAGAAAGGATAAGCTGAAGTACATACTGAATACAAAAAACTGAAACATGACTTCATGACTGATAACTGAATATATCATACTAAACATTCATAGCTGATGCATGTGTAACTGACTCCTGATGCATGATTGAGTATTCTGAGTAACTAAGTTTCTCACAATGAGAATGCATATATAATGCATGATTATATGACTGAACTGGTGTGTAAATACATGACTGAATATGAAATGGTATTTAATACTAAGTTTATAATGGAATTCTAAGCATAAACTGGATACCAAGCTTGTAACTTAAAAGCATAAGGAGAACTATTACCGTGAACTAGACCTGAGTTGGTGAAGAAGAGTCAAGGATACTTGGTTTGCATATCTACTTCTGCTTCCTAAGTATCTCCCTCAATGGACTGATTCTGCCAAAGAACTTTGACTAGAGGAACTTTTTTTTTCCTCAGTCTATGCATCTGGTAGTCTAAGATTTTGACTGGAATCTCTTCATAAGAGAGGTTATTCTGAACATCTATGATCTAAATAGGGTCTACGACTGTTGGGTCACCTATGCACTTATTGAGCAAATAGACATGGAATACTGGATGAACTAAGGCTAGATCTAAAGGCAATTTGAGCTCATAAGCTACCTTGCCAAAATGAATGAGAATTTTGAAGGGATCGATCTATTGGGGACTGAGCTTTCCCTTCTTGCTTAATCTCTTCACTCCCTTCATGGGAGATATTTTTAGAAAGACATAATTACCAATCTCAAACTCAATGTCCTTTCTGCGAACTTTTGTATAAGACTTTTGTTGACTCTGAGCATCCTGGAGTCTTTCTCTGATCAACTGGACTTTTTTAAGGCATCAAATACTAGGTCAGGCCCTATGACTGAGGCCTCACTAATTTTGAACCAACCGACTGGAGATCTATACCTTCTACCATAGAGAGATTCAAGAGAAGCCATCTTAATACTGGAATGATAGCTATTATTGTATGCAAACTCAATCAAAGGCATGTGGTCATCCCAACTTCCCTTGAAATCAATTGCACACACCCTTAGCTTATCTTCTAAATTCTGAATGGTCCTTTTTTCTTGACCATATATCTAAGAATGGAAGGTTGTACTGAGATGAACTTGGGTGCCAAGACCCTATTAGAACGCTTTCCAGAAATGAGAGGTAAACCGTATACCTCTATCAGAGATAATAGATAACGGAACACCGTGAAATCTGACCAACTCTCTGATGTAGAGTTTGGCATAATCCTTAGTTGAATAAGAGGTATGGACTGAAGGAAAATAAGCTGACTTGGAAATTCAGTCTACAATGACCCAGACTGAATCATATTGGCAATGAGTACGAGGCAAACCCGTCATAAAATGCATGTTCACTTCTTCCCACTTCCAAGTAGGAATACTAAACTCATGCATGGATCCACTAGGCTTTTGATGCTCTATCTTAAACTACTGACATGTAGAGTGATTAGCCACAAACTTTACAATATCTCTCTTCATCCCACTCCACCAATAGATTTCTCGTAAGTCACAGTACATCTTTATAGCCCCTGTATAAATAGAGCACTGCGCACTATGCTCTTCTTGAGGAATTTGCTTCCTTAAGTCGTCTACACCTGGAACACACAGATGGCCCTGACAACATAATACACTATCTCCCTCTTGGGAGAAAACCTCTAACTTTTGATTCGTGACTGACTCTTTTAACTTGACAAGGCTGGGATCTTTATCTTTTTTTTCTTTTACCTCAAAAACTAGAGATGGTTCTGAGCTACTCTAAACCCAAATGTCATCCTTCTCTGTATCAACTAAGCGAATGCCTAGTCTGGTAAGATGATGAATTTCCTGAGCTAACTTCTTCTAACTGTCCTCAATATGAGCAATATTATCCATAGACAGTCTACTGAGAGCGTCGGTGAGAACATTGGCCTTTCTTGGATGATAAAGAATACTCATGTCATAATTTTTCAAGAGCTCTAACTACCTTATCTGATAAAGATTGAGATTTTTCTGAGAAAAGACATACTGAAGGATCTTATAATCTATGAATACATCTACTTGAACCCCATATAGAATATGCCTCCAAATCTTTAAGGCAAAAACTACGGCTGCTAACTCAAGATCATGAGTAGGATAATTCTTCTCATGGGATTTAAGTATTCTAGAGGCGTAGACTATAACCTTACCATGCTGCATGAGGACAAAACCTAAACCTACTCTGGATGCGTCACAATACACTACGAACCCATTTGAACCCTCTAGAAGATTAAAAATTAGAGTTGAGGTGAGTTGAGTCTTTAACACTTGAAAACTCTTCTCACAAGAATCTGACCACAAAAACTTGACTTTCTTCTGAGTCAATCTGGACATTGGGGATATAATAGAATAAAATCCCTTAACAAACCATCTATAATAGCCAACTAAACCCAAGAAACTCCTGATGTCTAATGGAGATACAAAGAGAGTCCAGTTTCTTACTGCTTCAGTCGTTTGAGGATCAACTCTAATTCCATCACCGAAAATGATATGATTAACGAATTCTATTAACCATAGACAAAATTTTCACTTATTGAATTTAGCGAACAACTAATGATCTATGAGAGTTTGAAGCACGATTTTGAGATGGTCTGCATAATCACGCTCACTGTAGGAATAGACAAGAATGTCATCTATGAAGACTATGAAAAATATGTCTAAGTACAGCTTGAACACATGGTTCATCAAGTCCATGAAAGTTGTTGGGGATTTGGTAAGACCAAAGGACATGACTAGAAATTCAAAGTTACCATACCGAGTACGAAATGTTGCTTTCCAAATGACATATTCTCTGACTCTAAGATAATGATAGCCTGATCTGAGGTCTATCTTAGAGAAATAACTTGCACCCTAAAGTTGATCAAACAAGTCATCAATTTTTGGAAGTGGATACTTGTTCTTGATCATGACTTTGTTGAGTTGACGATATTTTATACACATTTTGAAAGAACCGTCTTTCTTGTGCACGAATAAGACTGGTGCGCCCCATGGGGACACACTGAGCCTGATGATTCCCTTATCTAAGAGATCCTTCAACTGCTCTTTACATTCTATGAGTTCTTCTAGTGTCATTCTATATGGTAGAATAGATATAGCCTAAGTATCAGCAAGAAAATCAATGTTGAAGTCTATTTCCCTTTCGGAAGGAATTCTAGAAAGATCTTCGGGAAATACATCTGAATATTCATTCATGACTGGGACTAATTCAATATTGAGAGTTTCAAAACTAGTGTCCTTAACTCAAACAAGATAATAGACACATCCTTTAGATATTATTTTCCTTGTCCGAAGGTAGGAAACAAGCTGACCTCTGAAAGCCGAAGTGATACCTCTCCACTCTAGGATAAGTTCATTCAGAAACTAAAACAAGACTATTTTTTTCTACAGTCAAATATGGAATAGAAGGAATAAAGCTAATCCATGCCGAGAATGATATCAAAATCAGTCATCTCTAATTCAACTAAATCTACCGAGGTGACTTTTTGAAATATTATAACTGAATAGTTCCTGTATACCCGTTGGGCTATGATAGTTTTACCCACTGGGGTAGATACTTGATAACGCTCAAACTTTGATAACGCTCAAACTACAGCTCTCATAAGAGTGTAAGAGGTCGTTGTCAAATATAGAACCCAACTGGGTTGGGTGTCGAATCCCACAGAGAATACTTGGTCACTAAGTAAGCAAAGATTACTATACTTTTGGTGAAAGTTTCGTAAAAGGGGGGATTGTAGCGTGCAATAATGTAACAAAATAAAAAATAGAAAATAGCAAAGTAATAAGAAAGAATGTTTAGTAAGATGTTTTACCAATGAGAATTGAGAGTTGGGGTTATGTCCACCTTATGAGTTATACGTCTCTATTGTCTATGAGTTATGCGGAATTCAGACATGCATGTGCTTATAGAGAACTGTATTCTATGGTAAATCCAGGCGTCTTTCGACCATCAAGGATTATTTCACTTTAACTCTTTCGAGCTTAAAGCGTATCTAATGGTACAAGTTCTCCAAGAGGTTAATCCAGTTACGGCACTAACTTTTTAACAGGGGTTGGTGCCCTATTACCTTGACACTATCTCTTTTCCATACATATAACTTTTCTTTCGAACAAGTTAATGCTATACTGGCGTATTCTATGTGTTTACAACCACAAGAATTTGCATTAAGATGAAGAGAATAATGATATAAGCAGCATACGTGTCAAGAATTCACAAACTCATAGCAATAGATAGTATCTCATAAGGCTTCCATAACCCCAACAGAGAAGTTTAGCTACTCATGAGTGCAATGGAAATCACAATAGACATTATCATTACATCAAAATAAAGATCTCACGTGTAGTATGGATTGGTAGGGCTTGTGGCGTGAATTCCCTTTTAGAATAGGGTTTCTCTTGTTGTGAAAATTAAGATCGAATAGATGAAGAGAAAGTAATAAGACTTAATTGAAAGAGAATTGTTGTAATTGTTGAATGAATCATGGAATAAGAATAATTAAAAGCTCCAGCAAAATAGGGTATTTATAATACCCATATCCTATTCCTACTAAGCTACTGCATTGCTTAACCTAATCCTACTAGGTTACTGCATCATTATCCTAATCCTACTAAGTTACTGCTAATCCCCAAAGTCTTTAGAATTGTTGTTTTTGCCTGGGACACATTTTCCATGCGTCACTTTTATTCCTAGGCGTCCAAGCTCTCCTTCCCTTCTTTCGTGAAGCTTCCTTTGGCATCAAGTTATCCATAAAATGCTGAAATCTGCATCATTTATACCTGAAAACTTGCTAATCACGTTAGTTAGCTCACTCACAGGAAAAAGGACTAAAAGTGCATGAATTATGTATTTTGTCCTCAAAACTTAGCTAAAATATGGGTATATTATAGCACTTTAGGCATGTAAATACGCCTACCATCAACACCCCACACTTAAAGCTTTGTTCGTCCTTGAACAAAATATCATGTCCTTCTAAACATCCACTTAGGGTTTCACAGTATCAACACAAAATATTCATCAAGACAGGCACGATAATTATCAACAAAGAGTAGTCTTCTGAACACTTCTAGAAACAATTTAACCTCTAATATTGACTCGTGATGATGGTTAATTCGTATTCAAAAGTTAAGGCACAGAGAATCATACACAACCACCCAAAACTCATCAACCATGTGTGTCTCACAAAATATAACCCATAATCACTCACAAGTATTGTATATATTTCAAACATGGGTATAAGATTATCATTGCTCTCACTCTCACAAAGAATTCGTATGTTGCAACAGATGACCATAGGCTTGCCCTTAGTGTAATGCTCCACTAAATATCAGAATGCTAAGCTTAGGATCAAATAGGTCTTTACAGGTTGTAATGTAGGCTAAGGGACGGGTAGGACTATTTTGGCCAAAAATAGTGACTATGTTCCTACGCGCTTTAATACATCACATTATGCCATTTATGCTTTCTTTCAAACAACCTTTCTACTTTCTTTTAATCTACCACCCTTTCTCACCTCTTTTGTTTTTCAATTTTGAATAGAATTAACTTTTTATTTTTCTTTTCCTTTTTCTTTTCATAACACACCTCTTATGATAGCAATTATTTTTCATAACAAATTCATGCACCAATACATTCTAAGGCACTATTCTCACCCAATTTCCTCTTATTTTGTCACATTACTTTACAATTTAAAGCACTTAGGAATTTGGATCAAATTATGGTGTTAAAAAATGATTTAGGCTTACATATGAGGTTGTCAAAGAAAATTGGCTAAAGGCTCAAAGGGGGTTATCTAGGATGATATCCATGGGTAGATGAAAAGAAGGTAAACAATAATAGGCTACCAAAGAAATGCCTAAATCATCTCCTAAACTCACACTCTTTATTTTGCTTTACACACACACTGGGCAAGTTCTAGCATCAGCCACAAACATAGAATATACTATTACCTCACACACACAAGGCACATAGTCGACTTTCTTGGGAGTAGTATAGACTCTTGACCCAACAGATGAAGGAATTGAACCACACAATTATCACACAGTGAGTCACAATTAGAGCCTAAACGTCCCAATAGTAATGCTTTTATCACAGACTCTTGTCGTAATACCATGCTGCCTATCAAAACAATTTTATGCGAAGTTTGTAACAACAAAAAAAAAATTCCTAAAAAAAAAAATTAAAACAAACAAACATAAATAAGCAAAACACACATAAATAAGCAAATGCAGATAAAGAAGGTTAGCATGCAAATACCAGCACCCCATACTTAGTCGGGATACACTGCCCTCGGTGGAAAATAAATAAGAAGAACCTGGTTAGTCAGACTCCTCCTCTATGTCTGGGGTCATACCCCCTTCGTCGGAATCATCATCAGAGTCGTTGCCATCAGAGTTCTACTCCACATCGGAGTCTGGCATTCGACGATCATCATCGGTTGGCACATCGTCATCAAGAGATTCCTCAAAGTACATACCTACTCCACACATTTGCCTTGCGTGCTCATTCATTGGGTAGTCATAATCCAGCTGTTAGAGCTCTGCAGCAGTTGGAACACGACCTCCGCTCATCATGGTAAACTGAGTCATGCCATAAAGATGGCGAAAGAAACTCTCATCCCAAGCATGTCTTTCCGCAGTGGTAAGGTTGACGCCATGCGTGGTTTCAGCATCTTTAACCATTGTGAGGTCAACCTTCTTTGGGTTGTGTGGAAGTTTATGATCAGCCGGTTCCTCTTCGATGTCCTCCTTCCTCAATATTGCGGTCAACAGATTGCCAAAGCTGAAGTGGGACCTCTTGTGTAGCCTGGACTTTCGCATTGTAGATCGAATAATTGCCCCAATGTGGATAGGAGCATTCGTCATCAACGCGTACACCAAGAACACTCTATCTCTTGTAATCTTCGTGTTCTGGGTCCCTGGAATCAGACAAGAGTTGACTATTCGCATCCATATCCAAGCTTCTCTATTCAAGAAAGCATATGGGAAGGTGTTGTGCCGACCTGTGTACTTGTGTCTGCTCTATCGTGCCATAGATCTTGTTCTGCACAATGTGTGTCTAATTTGCCTGTACGGAGGTCTGTTATACAGCTCTTTGAGTGGTGATGGATCAACAGATGGCAAACCCAGAAAGGAGTTGAAGAACTCCGCATTTAGTTGCAGAACTTGGCCCCGAATCTTTACTTCACTCCCTGTAGTTTTTGGTGACTAGTTGGCATAGAATTCACGTGTTAAATCAAGATTGCACTCTCCCATATCTCGAAAGATTAAATCAAGATGTAACACCATTATCTTAGCCAACATACGGGGTTCTTTCTTTGCTAGGCTTTCCTTGTGTATCAACTCCACATGAACATATTTTTTCTCTTTATTGTTCCTATACCACTCCTTTCCTTCCTCCTTGAGGACCCATTTGATTCCAAACATGCGGCGAGGTATTTGCAGCGAGGAGGATTCTCCTTGCTCTTTTCGTCCCCTTTTTTGGCCTTTTTGTGAAGTGGTTGCTTTTTCTTTCCCTTGTATTGGTTTTGGTGCCATTGTACCTGAGATTAAAATAATAGTCATGTTAGCTTCATCTCGGTGGATACAATCAATAAACAAGCAGTAGTGGCACCACCCCACACTTAGTTTGTTTGTATGAACTAGTGAAGTGAATAATGTCGATTACTCAGATTTCATCAAGATACGTTTAGATTTTATGTTCCAACAATATAATTAGTGCAGTCATACTTTTCGTATCATCTTAACTATCCTTTCTCAATTCTAGATCATGTAATCTTGGCAATGCTTTCATGATTTAAACTACTGCATCACTTTGAATACAACTACTACATGGATATTGTATCAATTTATCACAACATCTTATGTTTGTAGTTAACCTTGATTTTCTTCACAAGAAACAAGTCATTCAAGCAAGCTTTCAAGTTACAAGGTTATGCAATGTTCTAGACTATGTCAATTCCGCAAAAGTATGACAGTGTATCAAAATCAAATACAAGTTGGAAACAAGTCAAGAGCATCCTTACGTATTCTTTCACTCACTTAGTTTCACCACAACAAATCAGCCATATTCAAATCATCAATACTACTTCAAGATTAAACAATTCATTATAGACGTAGTAGTGTAGTACTTACGGAACATAAAAGAAGAACAAAGAATTACTTACTTGTTTGATGGCCTAGGAAGATGTTCTTGCAAAGTAAAAGAGCAAAAGGAAAATTTTTGGAAGAATTTGGAGAGGTAGGCGGCGCTTTTATGGTAAATTGCAATGTGTTTTTGATTTAAGACTAAGGTTCTATTTATAGGACAAGCTTGGGTCGGGTTTTGACCCATTTGAAATCGAATTTGGAGACCAAAAGTGACCATAGGCGGCGCCTAATGCTTTACCTATGCTTGGCATAGGCGACGCCTTTTGCAAAGCATTGTTGAGCATAGGCGGTGCCTATGCTATGGCATTGTTGAGCATAGGCGGCGCCTATACCATGGCATATGAGATTCAGAGACAAAATGCTTTTGCATAGGCGGCGCCTATGCTATGGCATTGTTGAGCATAGGCGGCGCCTATGCTATGGCACTCTAGAATTCGAGATCTTAGGCCATAGCATAGTCCTTGCCTTGTTCGTGGCCTAGATTTACATAGGTCGTGCCTTGTTCTTTGCCTATATGTTCATAAGCAATGCCAAACCCGTAGCCTTTTGCTTCTTCATTCCTAACTTACCACCTTTATAATGCAACACTTCCAAACCAAAATTTAAAACCAATCTCCTCCTTTAGACCTCTTGCACCTACATTTACTCAAAAACAACAAAAACTATTAGAACGATGGGTTGCCTCCCATCAAGCGCCTTAGTTTCGGTCGAGGCTCGACTCTTCTTTTTGGATTTTTATTTAGTAAAAACAAATGCAAAGGAAACAAAAAAAAAACACGATGGGTTGCCTCCCATCTAGCGCTTGATTTATTGTCGCGGCACGACATAGTTACCTCGAGTACTTAGACTTCGTCGAGATAGATGGTGGCCATATAGTTCATCGAGTCAAGGGGGCCGATATATGGTTTTACTCTTTGGCCATTCACCTTAAATACAACACCATTATTGTCTTCTAGCTCAACTACTCCAGACGAGTAGACTTGGCTAATCTTATACGGACAAGACCATTTGGACCTTAACTTACCTGGGAATAGTTTTAGTCTGGAACTGAAAAGAAGTACCATATCACACTTTTGAAAGTTTTGTTGAACAATCCGTGGATCATGATACTTTTTCGTCCACTCTTTGTAGAGGTCTGATCTTTCATATGCATGTAGACGGAATTCATCCATCTCATTCAGCTGCTCCAACCTCAAGTTCATAGCATCATCCCAATTCAAATTCAGTCGCTTCAACGCCCACAATGCTTTGTGCTCGAGCTCAAAGGGTAAATGACAAGCTTTCCCATAAACTAGTTGGTACGGGGACATGACAATTGGCATTTTGAATGCAGTCCTATAAGCCCATAGTGCATCGTCCAGCTTCCGAGACCAATCTTTCCTATTCGCATTTACAGTCTTAGCAAGGATTTGCTTGATCTCTCGATAGGAAACATCTACTTGTCCACTAGTTTGTAGGTGATAAGGCATGGCTACCTTATGTTGCTTGACACCATACTTAGCCAACACGGACTTGAACAGTTTGTTGCAAAAGTGAGATCCTCCATCGCTTATGATAGTACATGGTACCCCAAAACGAGAGAAGATGTTTTTCTTCAAGAATGCAACAACACATTTTCCTTCATTATCAGTCAATGCTACTGCTTCAACCCATTTTGAAACATAATCTACAGCCACTAAGATATATTTCATTCCAAACGAATTCACGAATGGACCCATAAAATCGATACCCCATACATCAAAGAGCTCTACTTCAAGGATTTTCGACATGGGCATCTCATGGTGTTTCGAAATCGCACCTTGTCTCTAACATTGGTCGCATCTTCTCACAAAGTCGTAGGCATCTTTAAATATCGAAGGCCAATAATAGCCACTTTGCAATACCTTCCTTTCTGTCCGATTACCTGTGTGATGTCCCCCAACTTGGGATGTGTGACATGCTTCCAATATATTCGGCGCCTCAACATGGGATATGCATCGTCTGATAACACCATCCGCGCATCATCTAAACAAATATGGCTCATCCCAAAAATAGTGTCTCACATCATGCATGAACTTCCTCTTTTGATGAAATGATAGATTCGTAGGCATCACATTACTTACTACGAAGTTTGCAAAATCTGCATACCATGGTAACTCCTCCATCATTGTGGCTAAAATCTCTTCATCTGGGAATGCATCATCAATCTCTAGATCAGGCTGCACTATATGCTCGTTCTCGAGTCTAGACAGATGATCGGCCACTTGGTTTTCGCAACCTCTTCAATCTTTTACCTCGAAATTAAATTCTTGCAGCAACAATACCCATCGAATTAGCCTTGGTTTTGCATATTTATTTGTTATCATATATCTAAGGGTCGCATGGTCTGTATGAACTATCACTTTGGTTCCCAACAAATAAGCACAGAACTTTTCGAAGGCATACACAACTCCTAGAAGCTCTTGTTCTGTGACAGTATAGTTTTTCTGGGCTTCGTTCAAGACCTTACTCGCATAGTAGATTGGATGGAATAACGTTTCTCTTCTCTGGCCAAGTACAGCACCCAAAGCTACCCCGCTAGCATCACACATGACTTCAAATGGTAAAGACCAATCTGGTGCTACCATGATAGGAGCTTCAATTAGATTCTCTTTGAGGCATTCAAATGCCTTTTTACAATCCTCATTGAAGTCAATATTTGCATATTTCTCCAAAAGTTTACATAATGGACTAGCAATTTTGGAGAAGTCTTTGATAAACCTTCGGTAGAAACCTGCATGACCGAGGAAACTACTAACTCCTTTGATCGAAATTGGGGGTGGTAATTTCTCGATAACTTTGATTTTAGCTCGATCCACTTCAATTCCTCTTTTGGAGATTTTATGCCCAAGAACAATACCTTCTTTCACCATAAAGTGGCACTTCTCCCAATTCAGCAATAGGTTAAATTAAACACATCTTTGCAACGCCATACTTAGATTTGTCAAGCACGATTCAAATGACTCACCCATAACTGAAAAAACATCCATGAATACCTCCAGCGTGTCTTCCACCATATCAGAAAAGATGGACATCATACAACGCTGAAAAGTGGCCGGTGCGTTACATAGCCCAAATGGCATACGTTTGAAGGAAAACGTGCCATAGGGGCATGTAAAAGTTGTCTTCTCTTGATCTTCAGGGGTGATACATATCTGATTATAGCCAGAATAATCGTCTAAGAAACAAAACCATCCTTTCCCTGCTAATCGATCAAGCATTTGGTCAATAAAGGGCATTGGAAAGTGATCTTTAAGTGTCCACGAATTCAGCTTACGGTAATCCATGCATACTCTCCACCCTGTGACAGGTCTGAGTGGAATTAACTTATTTTTTTCATTCGCAACTACCATCATGCCACCTTTCTTTGGTACACATTGTACTGGGCTTACCCATTTACTGTCGGAGATTGGATACACAACCCCAGCATCTAACCATTTAATAATTTCTTTCTTCACCACCTCTTGCCTAGGTGGATTCAGATGCCTTTGATGCTCAATAGTGGGTAAGCAATTTTCTTCAAGGTTAATATTGTGTGTACAAATCCCAGGCGGAATACCAATGATATCAACGATGGTCTAACCGATGGCTCTCATGTACTTTCGTAGAACCGTGATGAGAGTTGTAACTTGCTGTTCACCCAAATCTGCCGCCACTATAACCGGAAGTGTGTTATCGCTTCCCAAGAATGCATACTTTAAATGGTTAGGCAACTCTTTCAATTCTAACATGGGTGGTTCCTCAATAGATGGTTTAGCTGGTGGTGTTGGTCGGTTTTTGAGATCAAGGTCCAGCTTCTTGGGAGCATGAGGATATGACCCTAATCCTATTAGAGCACAAATAGTTTCTTCATAATTTTCAGCATCCTTATGCTCAACTTTTGTAAGCACAACCGCCAATGGGTCATCAACAAGCTTCTCCTCTACAGGTAATTCTTTCTCATCATCAATATAAACATCAGCTTCCGAGAACACGTTCAGATCTTTTGGTCACTTCATTGATTTACATACGTCAAAGCGGACTACTTCGTCATTCATCCGGAATAGAAGCTCATTAGCTCTTAAATCAATAAGCACACTTCCTGTTGCAAGGAAAGGGTGCCCCAAGATTATGGGAACTTCAGAGTCTACCTCACAATCCAAAATAACGAAGTCCGCCGGAAAGATGAATGAAGAAACCTTCGCCAATACATCACATAAAATACCAACAGGTCATTTTACCGACCTATCAGCCATCACAAGCCTCATATTGGTTGGAGTAGGATCACCCAACCTCAACTTTTAGTAAATGGATAATGGCATCAAGTTGATGCTGGCTCCTAAATCGCATAATGCCTTGGCAAAATTCAAAGATCCGACAGTGCAAGGAATAGTGAAGGCTCCTAGGTCTGCCTTCATCTGAACTAGTGATCTGGTAGCAATTGCACTACAATGATGAACAGCATCTGTCAACTCACCACTTGCTGCTCGCTTCTTTGTTAAAAGATCCTTCATAAATTTTGCATAGCCTGGCATTTCTTCTAGTGCCTCAACCAAGGGAACATTAATGGTCAGCTGTTTTAACATTGACATGAATTTATTGAACTTGGTATCATCAGCTCTCTTCTTTAATCTTTGCAGAAAAGGAGGTGGTGGAAGGGGAATTGTTTTCTCCAAGACTTTCTTTTCATCATGCTTAGGTTCGGAGATCTTTTCAGGCTGTGGACGTCGAGGACTGACGTCATGAACGTCTTTATCAGTTTCGACGGCGTCATCTGCTATGATATCTTTAGCTACTTGGTTGCTTTGGGATGAATTTTCCAGCACCTTACCACTTCTGGTAGTAACAGCCATGCATGTTCCATCATTTCTTGGGTTTTACACTGTGTCGTTCAGTAGGGTGCCAGCTTTTCTTTGACTTAATGTAGCTGAAATTTGACTCAATTGTTGTTCCAGCTGTCTTATTGAAGTGGAATGTGAGTCAACCAGTTGCTTCTTTGAGTCCAAGTCATTTATTACCTCAGTTACTGCCGTGTTGGTTGCTTCCACTCCTTTCAACAGCTTAGCCATCATATCTTCCATTGACATATTTCCCGAACCAAATGCAATGGCCTCTCGTCGTCCAGGAGGAATATACACGCCACTCCTGTTAGTCTTGTTCTTCCAACTACCTTGATCCTAGTCCTTGTTTCCAGAATTATCATAATTGTTCCAACCTTGGTTTCCTTGGGCATTGCCTCGGAAACCCCCCTGATTGTTCACATAGTTGGCTTCTTCCTCAGAATCGGATTCCTCTCTTCCTTTTGACGCAACTACTTTGACTTTTTTGGTCTTCCCTGATAGTAGATGCTTTAAAAGAAGATCCACTTGTGTTTTCATGTGCGCCAAATCTTGATCACATTCTTCTTCTCTTCTCTTTTGTTCTGCAGTCATACCTATAGAAAAAGTGGGGCTTGCTGCCTCAGAATCTCTGGTATGCCACGCGCTACTTTGCTTCATCATCCGGTCTAGTATATCACTTGCCTGAAGAAAGGTGAGGTCCATAAATGATCCTCCAGTCGCATTATCCACCACAGGTTTAGTTACTGAATTCAAGGATCTATATAGTATCTCCATCAAGTGAACATTGGTCATGTGATAGTTTGGGCACCTCATAAGTTTCTTATTGAATCTCTCCCATATTTCGTGGAGGGCTTCAGTTGGAAGCTGTCAAAAATTGCTGATTTCATCTCTCAATTGTGCTCTCTTGGATGGCGGAAAGAATCTTTCTAGGAAAGCATCTTTCAATTTCCTCTAATTCATAATAGAATCAGGAGTCAGCCCATTCAACCATAGAGTTGCCTCCCCAGACAGAGACAATGGAAATAAGTGAAACCGAATTGCATTCTGTCCAACGCCAGGATTGTCGAATGACTTGCATGTAGAAATAAAGTTGATCAGATTAATATTCGGATCATCGTCTGCTAGTCCACCGAAAAATCCCTTGAGTTGCAATAACTGAATCATGGTGCTCGTGATGTTAAACTTGGCTCTGGGTGCCAAGGGCGGAGGAATAATAGCTCCTGTGGCACCAGCTCCACCAAGATCATCATCATTGAATGGTATGGCTCGGTGTTCAAGCCTGAACCTAGCTTGACGATCTCTTCTGTTGGCTGGTCTCGCCATCTCAGCATCACGTCTAGGGTTTAGTAAATCATCATCACCTAGATCCTCATCATCAGGATTTGTTGCTTGCCCAGGGTTATGAATAATCTGTTGATGCACTTGAGCGGCGGACAGAGCAGCTAGTCTCGCCTGTTCCTGTCGAGCAGCCCTTCTTTCAATTTCCTATTGAGCCTCCATTCTGCCAATACAATGTGGTTCAGGATTGAAAGGTAATAATGGTTGACTAGAACTTCGAGTATGGGGCATGCACTGGATAAAAACCTGCAGAAAACAAAAACAACAACTAAAAGTAAAGTACGAGAGTCTTTGACCAAAGGGTCTAGTAACTATCACAAACTTAGTAGACAACCGTATTCCCTGGAAACGGCGCCAAAATTTGATAACGCTCAAACTACAGCTCTCGTAAGAGTGTAAACGATCGTTGTCAAATACAGAACCCAACTGGGTTGGGTGTCGAATCCCACAGAGAATACTTCGTCACTAAGTAAGCAAAGATTACTAGACTTTTGGTGAAAGTTTCGTAAAAGGGGGGATTGTAGCATGCAATAATGTAACAAAATAAAAAATAGAAAATAGCAAAGTAATAAGAAAGAATGTTTAGTAAGATGTTTTACCAATGAGAATTGAGAGTTGGGGTTATGTCCACCTTATGAGTTATACGTCTCTATTGGCTATGAGTTATGCGGAATTCAGACATGCATGTGCTTATAGAGAACTGTATTCTATGGTAAATCCAGGCGTCTTTCGACCATCAAGGATTATTTCACTTTAACTCTTTTGAGCTTAAATCGTATCTAATGGTACAAATTCTCCAAGAGGTTAATCCAGTTACGGCACTAACTTTCTAACAGGGGTTGGTGCCCTATTACCTTGACATTATCTCTTTTCCAGACATATAACTTTTCTTTCGAACAAGTTAATGCTATACTGGCGTATTCTATGCGTTTGCAACCACAAGAATTTGCATTAAGATGAAGAGAATAATGATATAAGCAGCATACGTGTCAAGAATTCACAAACTCATAGCAATAGATAGTATCTCATAAGGCTTCCATAACCCCAACAGAGAAGTTTAGCTACTCATGAGTGCAATGGAAATCACAATAGACATTATCATTATACCAAAATAAAGATCTCAGGTGTAGTATGGATTGGTAGGGCTTGTGGCATGAATTCCCTTTTAGAATAGCGTTTCTCTTGTTGTGAAAATTAAGATCGAATAGATGAAGAGAAAGTAATAAGACTTAATTAAAAAAGAATTGTTGTAATTGTTGAATGAATGATGGAATAAGAATAATTAAAAGCTCCAGCAAAATAGGGTATTTATAATACCCATATCCTATTCCTACTAAGCTACTGCATTACTTAACCTAATCCTACTAGGTTACTGCATCATTATCCTAATCCTACTAAGTTACTGCTGATCCCCAAAGTCTTTAGAATTGTTGTTTTTGCCTGGGACACATTTTCCATGCGTCACTTTTAGTCCTAGGCGTACAAGCTCTCCTTCCCTTCTTTCGTGAAGCTTCCTTTGGCATCAAGTTATCCATAAAATGCTCAAATCTGCATCATTTATACCTGAAAACTTGCTAATCACGTTTGTTAGCTCACTCATAGGAAAAAGGACTAAAAGTGCATGAATTATGTATTTTGTCCTCAAAACTTAGCTAAAATATGGGTAAATTATAGCACTTTAGGCGTGTAAATACGCCTACCATCAATACTGAAAAGGGCTCTACTAGGATTTCAGGACTGACTCTAAAATCAACTGCTATATAGGGAGTAACAAAAGATAAAGAAGCTCCTGGATCTATCAAAGCGTAAACATGTACATGAAAGATCTGTAACGTACCAGTAACCACATCAAAATATTTTCCTGATCTTGCCGGGACTGGAGAGCATAAAGTCAATTTAAGCGTTGCCCACTAGTAGTACTGGAGGTGGAACCCTACTGATTTAGGTGACTGGATTGAGCTGGGGAATGGTTCTATTGACCCTGATAACCTGACTGGGGACAATATCTGGCTTTGTGTCCTGGCTTACCATATCCAAAACAGAAATCGCTACCAGTTCTGCAAGCACTCTTGTGGTTCTTACCACAAGTCTAACAAAGGGGATTAGTTTGGGAATTGCTGACACTGCCTTGAGACTTAGATCCTGGCGCTCTATCTCTATTACAATCCCTAAAATTAGGAGTTGGAACGCTAGATGAAGAAGGAGCTGGAACTGCTAACTTAGGATGAAATTTAGAATGGTTTCCTTTTTCTAACTTGGGCTGATCAAAGATGTAAATATCTATCCTTACTATCTTATTTTGCTCTCCCTCATCTTAATTTTTTACTTCTCTATCTGATGAGCATGAGTCATAATCCTTGCTAAAGTCATGTTACTTTTCAACATCACAGGCATACACTCATTGACCAAACTATCATTCACTCCAGAACCAAACTTACTTATCTTGGCCCTGCTATCTATAACCACATGAGGAGCATATCTGGCTAATTGAGTAAACTTAAGAGAATACTCTTTCACCGACATGTTTTCCTTCCTGATTTTGATGAATTTAACATCTTAGCTTCTCTTAGCTCTAGGGGAAAGAACTTCTCTCAGAATCAAGTAACAAAATCCTCCCACTTAATAGGCTCTGCATCATCTGGACTTTCTGACTTCCACTGCTTATACAAAGTGTGAGCAACATACTACAACTGATATTCAGCTAACTCAACACTCTCAAGTGCTGGCACCCCCATAATTTTGTTAACCTTATAAACCTTATCGTTGAATTCCTAAGGGTCCTCATCTGACTTAGACCCGAGAAAGGATGAAGGATTCATTTAGGTGAAGTCTCGAATCCTGGATGCAACTATATTGGCCACTGGGTTGGCTGAAATGACAACTGGTCATTCATTCTGAGCAACAAATGATTGAGAAAGAGTAGTGAATACATCTCTGAACTCTGCATAAGAAACATGTTCTCCCAAAGGATCTTTGGACTGAGAGACTGGCTGATTCCCATTTCTTTTTTATGGAGCCATGTTTTGTCAAAGAAAGGGAGAAATGAATTAGACCAGACTGAGATATTTACTGGAGATTATGCCCACTGGCATGATATGAATATTGAAAGAAGGGAAACTGTTCCTAAAACATCTTATAGTCTCTTGTACATAAATATTGCACACAACACACCCATGTACAAAACTCTACTAGATGCTGTTTTCAGACTTCGTAAGACACTATTGAACCTTAGGCTCTATAACCAAGTTTGTAATAACCCAAATATAGTACCCATAATGTTATACGGTGCTCATGACCCCAAATAGCCACAAGTGTAATGACTTAATTTTTTGGAACAAGAACATCACACGGTGCTCATGATCCCGAAGGACCACAAGCTAACCATCTACTGATATCTGTACCTGAGCACTACATAATATAGATAATAAATGTAGAAACTGGCCATAAGGTTTAAAACAACTAAAAATACTCAAAACTGAAAACTGAATACTGATACATCTGTCTGAAAAGCCTTTAAACTGTCTGAACTGTGGAGTTAATGGGACATGTCCCTAACTAACTTTGTCTATTAAATAATAAACTAAGTATCATCCTCGAATAAATAGGACTCACAGCTACGTCTACGATTGTGGATTGGGACTAAGCTACTAAGGGTACTCTATTTCTCGTTCCTCTAAACCTATAGTGTCAAATAAAACATCATAGCGCAAATGTGATAGTACGATAATGCACTGAGTATGAAGATGAGGTAAGGATAAATGTAAGGGCATATGCATGAACAATTACTTAACTGAATAATCATGAGAATACTGAATGCGAACATATGCATGAATGCACAAACCATAACTAAAATCATCATGACTCTAAATACATAAAATTAAATACTACTTTACTGCCATCTAAACTCACTACTAATACTAAGATACTAAATAGTTGAATCTCCTAATATCGATAACTGAGTACTGAAGTTAAGATCAGTCTTATCTAGCGAGTGATCTTGAAGACTGATGATACTAAAACTGATTAACTGAATCTACTCATATCAATGACTGAACTCTAAGCTTGCTGCTCTCCACTGACTGAATTTGAGATCAAACCTCTCTAATGGGTGATCCCTTAATCTATGATCAATGATAAGAAATGATCATGTCTGAGATCAATCCTATCTAGCAGATGATCTCTAAATCTGATAATGAGAATAATCACTAAATCTGAGAATAAGATCAAGCCTATCTGACAGGTGATCTCTGGATCTGATAATAAGAATACTCAAATGAATCTTAGACTGAGATCAATCCTATCTAACGGGTGATCTCTGGATCTGATAATGAGATTACTCAACTAAATCTGAGACTGAGATCAAGCCTATCTAACGGGTGGTCTCAGGATCTGATAATGAGATTACTCAATAACTTTATGTGGGACCATGCCTATCTAGCGGGTGGTCCATGAGTCAATGGAACCATTTGAGTTCCTTACCGAGATAGATGATTGTATCTGACAGTCCTAATTTTTGAGTTCTACTCTGAAGATTGATATTGAAACTATAATTGTAAGAGTGTTCACTTAACCGACATGCCCCGAATCTAAACTGGTGGGGTCCAACCTATAACCCTAGCTGTAAGGGTGTCAATATTGTGCTACAAGTAAAGACCTCAACTCTGGTCAAGCCTCTCTAACGGGTGACCTTCACAGAAAGTTAAGCCTAAGGCAGTATAATAGTCAAGCCTTATTCTAACAGGTGACTCCTGCTCCTGCGCTGGCTACGTAGTTTTGGAGTTTAGGGATTTCTCTTAGTGAATCATCCTCTCTAACGGGGAGTCACCATCCCTACACTCGCTTGGTGCTAGCTCCTACTTCCAATTGAAAGACTCTAAACTGATTCTTAACTGAGCTGAATCTGATACTGATCATGTTTCTCGAATGATCAGACTGAGTTAAGCTAAATTCTCTTGGTTCTATATCTGACAGAATATTACTAAATCTTGTTATCTGACTAAATGATACTGAACTTTGAAAAGATTATTTGAATACTACTGAGGTCTGGACTGAACACTCGAATACTACTATATCCGAGTCGAGTACTAACTGAGACTAGAATACTAGTAATGCTGAGATTACTGAGAATACTGAGTTTTCTTACGTTCTATATCTATGTGAGAGTACAGAGTTCTATAACTCATTGAGTTTTAATAATGTGGATTGACTGAGATTATTGAGAAAAATGATACAGGCTCTAGACTGCAGCTAATTTGTTGGGTATAAATACCCCCAGGACTCGATAACATAAAAGTTAAACATAGCCATTCTTGAATAATCAAGATCATGGACATTCATTCTCCATCATAATCACTAAAGCATCTCTTCAAGAATTTAGAAATCATAAATATATGATAGTATAGGGAGACATGCTACTAGCTCATACTTCATTCAATAAGGTCTTACACCAGACACTCAGCATTTATTAAAGTCTTAGCATGTATCGAAGAGCTCATAATTAGGGAATTTCATGCTATCATATCACAATTCATTTACTAAGGATTTTCAACAAACACTTGGCATGCATGGGTTTGCACACAATTGGGGATTTCTAGTCAACATGCTATAATGGCTCTAATTCCTTTACATAAGCATTTTATCAAACATATAGGGAGCATGCTTTGCTTATTCAACAACTCCTACACTTAATTGACATGAACACATAACTTAAAAAGTAACTTGAAGAGGGTTTATCATAGACATCATATCAATATCACATACTAGGGTCAAATCTTGAAAACCTTGCAAACATAACATGAATTAAAACCTCAATAGAAGCATGAACTCTAATTTCAATTCATATGAATCATGAAAACTAGTAAACAAAAGAATCTTTGAATTTAGAATAGGATTCTTGAGCTTCTTGAATAAAAGGGACCCAAGAATCAACATTTGCATACATTAAGAAACTCTTTCTTGAAGGCTCTTGGAGAGATTCTTAATTTCTTGATTTCTTTTAATTTTTCTTAAAGAAGACAGAAGGGTTTTGATTTTGTAAAAACCCTATTTTTTGAAGTTAAGGATGATAAATAAAGTTGTGAACCTTTATCGGATATAAATAGGGGTTGAAAAGAGCGGTAAAAAGACCAAAATCCTCTTTAAAAAATGAGTTAAAAATACTGAACGGGGGCTGCGATGGTCCGTCGCTTAGTCTGAAGGTCCATCGGATAGTCCATCGCACATCGGTAAGAAAAATAATATGCTACTTTAATGCGATGGTCTCAGCAATGATCCTTCACAAACCTTACGGTCCATCGGATCATCCGTCAGCACGTTGGCTAGGATGAGGCCATACTGCCTCAGCGCGATGGTCCCAAAGATAGTCTGTCGCAGCCTCGACGGTCCGTTGTCCTGGATGTTTCACTTGTACTAGAAAAGAGAGTTACTACCTTTGTTGCAATGGTCTGGGCAGCAGTACGTCAGAAGCTCGATGGTCTGCCAACCCAACCATCGTACCTGGGCAGTTTCGACTGCTTTTAGTAAAATGGCTTTATCTTCCTCTTCCAATGTCAAATTTTGATAAAATTGGTATCCATGGAAAGCTTATTCAATGATATTCATGAAATTAAAATTGATATTAAGGAAATTTTACATAGTTCAAAATATTTTGCACTTGGGAAAACACTTCTTAACCTTTTAAGACGGATTTACACTTCGCTGGACATGCTCTAAGGCTCAGACTATGAGAGAATTTTGTGGGGTCTTACAACAAGATAACCCATGAGTGATAGTTGTACCTGAACACTGCATAATATACTATATAAATGCAGAAATAAAGACTAAAAGGTCATAAGGTTCAAAACTGTAACATAATTGATAAACATAACATATGGATAGGGTATGAAATACCTAAAACAACCAAAATAAATTGTCTAAACATACTATAGTCTGAAAAGCCTCTAACTAACTGAATGGTATAAATAAGGAGTTGATAGGACATGTCCCACAACTAACTCCAACTACTGAAATAAATTAATTAATAAGATAATAAAGTAATGATTATATTCTCGAAGGATGAGCACTCACTGCTAACTCTAACTGCTGAGACTGGAATGCGACTGATACTCTGGAGCTCATGTTTCTGAACCTATTGTATAAAACAACATAGCATAAATGCGTCAGTACGATTGAATATATTGGTATGCATATGAGGTAGGCTGAATGTAGAGGGTTCACATGAATGAACTATACTGACTGAATGGATAGCGTGAACATGAGAATTCATGCATGAATACATAATAACTATAACTTAGTTCATAATAACATGACTACTGAGTATTGATAACATAAGATACTGATAATTGTATAACTAAAATAACTAATACTGAGTGACTGTATCTGACAGTCTAAGTTCTGATGGAACTAGATGAGTTCCATACTATTCTGAGTTGACTCTATTTGACAGTCTTAAATTTTGTAGAACTATATAAATTCCATTACTAAGACTAAATGACTATATCTGACAGTCCCAATTCTGTATCTGAAACTATAGGAAGTAGTCATCTAACCGACATGCCCTTAATATTCCATTATGACTGAGTTGGGTTCTAATCTGTAAACCTAATTATAAGGGTGTCAATATTGCATCACTAGTAAGGATAAGATGTGGGTGACCCTTATCTGACAGTATCCCCAAAAGAGAATGGCAGGGCCCTCATCTAACAGTGCTTATCCACCTCATCAACCTTCATCTGATAGTATGGATGTTTTAATTTATGCTGGCTATATAATTCTGGAATGCAAGAATGACTTCTAAGAATTACACCCTTAACTGACAGTGTGTGTTCCCATCCTTGGGTTCGCTCAGTGCTAATTTCTACTCCCATCTGAATAGAAACTAAACACAATTAACTAAACTAACTGAATTGAGTTAACTGAGTTCCATTGAATGATGGAATACTACTGAGCTTACTGAGTTTTCCTGAGTCTTGAAACTAACTGAATTCTATGGAGCATATCTTGACTGAGAGTATCTTGAAAACATCTAACTCAGTTAACTCAGTAAGCTCAGTAGTATTCTATCATTCAACGAAACTCAATTATCGGGTACAAATACCCCCAAGACTCAATAGCATGAAATGAACAAAGCATGACTTTCTTAAATACATGTCCAACATCACAATCCATAATATAATAAGTTGGAGATTTCATGAAGTAAAAGTTCTAAAGCACCACAAGGGCTACACATGTATCCATAATTCACCGAATAAGACATTTCATCAATCATTTAACATGCATTAACTTGTACATGATTGGGGATTTCATATTATCATAATAGTATGATACTTTTCCTTCACATAGGCATTTAATCAAACACATGGAGAGCATGTTTTTTTATACAATCATCAACACATCTAATAATCATGGATACATCAATCAACATGTAATTTAAGGATTTATCATGATTATCATGCAAATCACCACATCCTAGGGTCAATCATTAGAAAATATTATTTCAAACATGAATCAAAATCCAAAAACTTTATGAACATGAATTTCAATTTAATTTAAATCATGAACATTCAATACATACACCAATCTTGGATTTTGAAAAGAGATTCTTGAGCTTCACGGGTAAAAAGGACCCATGAATCAACACATGAGATACCTTGGGTTGTGAGTTTCTTGAAGTTCTTGGACTTGAAGACCTTGAATTTCTTAGTTTCTTGAAGAAGGATTTGGATTTTATTCTTGGGGATTATCTTTGAGAGAAAGCCCTAATTTAATGTTATAGATGGGTAATGAAATTATGAGCCTTGCTCTGATATAATTAGAGGTTAAAACGGGTGGAAAAAGACCTAAATACCCTTTTAAAATTAACTTTAAAATAACTGAATGAACTATGTGATGGTGGGTGTGATGGTCCATCGCTGGGTCGATGGTCTGTCGGTCCTGACCATCGTACCTAGGCAGAATAGGGGTTCACTACCTCTATTGTGATGGCTTGGGCGACGGTCTATCGCTAGCTCAATGGTTCATCGGTCTGAGCCATCCTTCTTAGGAAGAAGATGGTCTCACTGTCTCCACTACGACGGTCCATGGCTAGCTCGACAGTCCATCGGACCTCATCGGTGCACCTGGGCAATTTTGATTGCTTTCTGTAAAACGGCCATAACTTTCTTCCTCGATATCAGATTTGGACAAAATTGGTATCTTGGAAGGCTAATTCAATTTCCCACATGACAAAATGTGAAAATCTTAAAAATTCCATGTAAATAAAAGTGGATTCATCTTTCAAATTAAGTTTCTAACATACTTGGGATGATTTCAAGCTAAGTAGAAGTATGGGGTATTACAGATTGAGATATTGAAAGATTATGTTATGACCTTGAACTATCGTCCAAGTAAAGCTAATACTGTTGCTGATATTTTTTGTGTATTGTTTATGTGAGTTCTTTCTCATGTTAGGCAGGAAAAGAGTGGTCTAGTAAAGGACATTTATCAGGTTGCTAATTTAGGGGTCTAACTTTTGGACTCCAAAGATGGGGGGAGTAATTATTCATAAAATGTTAAGTCATCTTTATGTGACAATGTTAAAGAGAAGCAGGTTAATGATCTCATATTATCAAGAGAGATGTGGGTTAGTAAAAGGCAATGGCTATTGAGATTAGGGGACATGGTGATCTATAGTATCATAGAAGATTGTGAGTTCCTAATGTTGATTGGCTGCGAGAGAGAATCTTGACCAAAGATTATGTCTCCAAGTATATTGTTCATCTCGGCTACACAAAAATGTATCATAACTTAAAAGGGATGTATTAATGGAATAACATGGAGAGGAATATTTCTAATTTTATAGCTAAATGTCCAAATTTTCAACAAGTAAAGGTTAAGAACTTAAGACCTGTAGGTACATCTCAAGATATAATTATTCCCATATGCAAATGGGAGATGATAAACATGGATTTTATTATTGATCTTTCATATTCTCAAAACTAGTATGATTCTATTTGGGTCATTATTGATAGGATGACTAAGTTTATTTATTTTACTGGTAAGTTTTATTTAGGATAAGATTATGCAAAGTTATATATTTTGGAGATTGTTAGGTTACATAAGTCTCATGTGTACACCATATCTGATAGAAGTCTGCAATTATCCTCTTAGTTTTGGTGGTCCTTCTAGAAAGGTTTGGGCACATAGGTGAATCTTAGCACTATTTTTAGACTTTAAAAGATATGATATGGCCAGTGTTACTGATTTTAAAGGTAGTTTGGTAGATCACTATCCATTTCAAGAGTCTATCTATAACAATAGTTATCATTTAACTATTCAGATTGCACTATTTAAGTCTCTCTATAGTAGAAAGTATAGATTTCCAATTGGGTGATATGAGATTGGCGAAACTAGACTATTCAAACCTGACCGTGTACACCAATAAATGGAGAAATTTAAGGTTATTAGGGAAAGTATTAAGACCACTTAAAGTCATCAAAAGTTCTATGCCGAGGTAAGGAAAAGAGAGTTGGAGTTTGAAATTGATGATTGGGCATTTATAAAAATCTCTCCTCTGAAATAAGTGATGAGGTTTGGGAAAAAGGATAAGCTTAGTCCTTACTACATTGTCCTAATCAAATTTTGAGAAATTTCATAAAGTTGCTTATGAGTTGGACTTTTCTGCAAGGTTGGCATCGATTTATCCTGTGTTCTACATATTTATGCTTAACAAGTAAGTGGGTGATCATTCTCTTGTAGTCCCTATAGATGACATTGGAGTGAAAGATTCTTTGTCATACAAGGAAGTCCCTATAGATATTTTGGATAGGCAAGTTCAAAAATTGAAAATTAAGGAAATAACATCGGTTAAAGTAGTATAGAGGAATCAAAAGGTAGAGGAAGCTACTTAGGAATATAAAGATGATATGAAAACTAGATATCTCTCATTGTTTGCATATTCAGAAGGTACTGATCATAAGTTTAATTTTATCCCTTAATGTTTTTTCCTTAAGGTAATATGTGAAACATTATCTCATAATAATAGTATCCTTAATCATCATTCAGAGATGAATTATTCCAAGGTGGATAACGTAACATCCTATAAGTTTTCATGTCTTTTTGGAGCCTAATAATGAACTTATATGACCCTTATATTAAGTAGAAATGAAATATCCTAGGTTCTGGACCTTGTAAATTTCTTGAGTCTTGAGCTTTCTGGTTATCATTGGAACTCACCAGGCTAGTCGTATGGTGTGGGTATGAGTCAGGTGACCCAACTCATAGGGTGTCCAGTATTTGGTCATTGATTTTCTGTTCTTGGTATGAGAAGACTCCATACGATCCATACGTACATGATATAGGAGGTAGGGTTAAACTGTATATTGTCCAGTATCTAGCCTAGATATTTCTACTTAGGGTATGACTTGAAAGGTACTTGTCATATGGTGATGGTATGTATTAGGATAATGAATTTGTTTTACAAATTATGGTGTCCAACTTTTTGGATAGGGTATGAATGGAAGGTATCACTCATATGATTTGGGTATGAGTGAGGGTTCAAAATCGTACATACCTACAAAATATTTTACAATTTAAGTTTGGGGTATTCTGAACATTTTTTTCCTAATAACTCCTTTTGACCCCACAACATAAAACACCTTCGGAGGCTTCCTTAACATATTATTCTCAATTAAACACTCTTAACAACTCTCTCAAGCTATTGGTTCAAGAAAGGCTTGGATTTTCTTCAAGGTAATCAATTAAGGCTATAAAGGATGGTTTCTCTCTGTTTCCTTCTTGTCTAAGGAATGTTACTTCTCCCTCATTGGAATTTCAACTCAAGGCATGATTTAATGAATGTTTTTCATGATATTATTATGATAGTGTTTTGGGTTTTGAATCATATGTTGGGGGTTTGGTTATTTATGGTTAGATAATGTTTCTTAAGGCTTTCATGATATAATTATGGTTCGAACATATGGTTACATGGGAATGTCAATTGATGCTTGGTTTTTGTTTTAGGAAACTATATTCACTCAACATGTTTGTTAAAATGCCTTTGAGAATGATTTTGTCACATAGCTTGGTTATTATTGAAAACCTTGCATTGTATAATATGGTAATAGAACATAAATTGATATGGTTGATTTTAAAAGGATTGGGGAGGCCCTGGTAGCCATGGCTTTGGTTTAATTGGAAATCTTGTCGGGTACATGGGAATCCCCCAAAACTTAGCTTAATGACATTGCTTGCAAGATATAGTTGGTATGACGATACCACTTCATAATGCCTTGGTAATTAAATTCTGGAATTGGTGGTTGATTATTTGCCAAAGTTTTTAATTAGGAAATAATGGTAGTTTTGTGATATCTAATAGTAAATGTGTGAGTCTAATAGGCAGATATTGAAAACTCATGTTTGCCGACATGAGGGTTGGTCATTGTGACCATATACTTGTGAGGTATACAGGAATCCCCTAAGTTTATGCTTGTATATATATATCATGGAGGGAGAAGGGTACACAGGAATCCTCGACCCCTATGATAACTCCAGTTGGTGAGGCTACATGCACTAGGTCCCATTCAGAGGGTAACATTGGACCCGTATTGCCCATGGGAAGATTATGATGGTGAAGCTACACAAACCCAGGTTAATGTTATAAATGCATGCTAAATCGGGTTCCCTTTCCCAGCATGATTTATATATATATATATATATATATATATATATATATATATATATATATATATATATATATATATATATATATATATATATATATGTAAGTATGTGATTGCATATGGATATTCACTTTGGTTTTGAATAACGGAATTATTTTATCCTTATCCTAAGTACAGCTAGCATTCACCTGCTAACCCATCTTTGGGTGTTTTATTCCTATGCAATGCAGGAACTGGCCATTCTACTCTTCCTGTTCAGTGATCTTGGATTTGGGAAGACCTTGTGTTGGACCGAAGTGGTAAGATTCCAAACTCCAGAAGACTCTATTTCCTTATATGGAGTTTTCTTATACTTTTGTTATTTCTTGGACTTGTCTATGGTCAAGAACATTTCCCAATTGGATGTTCTTTGTTTTTGGTTAGAGGCTTTGTATGACTACTATGGGTATGGGTGGTGTTGATATTGGTGTCACCCTTGGCATTGGTATTGGTATTGGAGTTGACCATATTTGGAAACTTAGTTTGATGGTTTGATGGTTATGGTTATGAACTTTATTAACTTCCTTTTAATTATAACTGTTCTATCTTGTTATATATTCGAAATTTATTCAACATAAGGTATAAGGCGGTTATGGTTATGTTTTGGGGGTGGTCTTTAGTTCTTATTGGACTTAAGGCACCCAACATGACTAGGCCCTAGTTTGAGTCATGTTAGATTGGTATCAGAGACCTAGATTCATGATCAATTATGAGTCCACAAATTCATGTCGAGTAGAGTCTTTTCTAAGGTTTTGTAGCGCACCACACTTATAAGGAAGGCTACGATGCATTTAGGAATGTTTTTATTTCTTGTGTTCTATTTTTGAGTTGTAGAGCCTAAGGTCCTAAATTCTTATCTAATACTTATTTGTTTGCCTTTCAGATCATGCCTCTTTGATGATCTAAAGCTCATGAAAACTTTGTTGTCTTACCTGGGGACATTATTGATGGGTCCCATTCAACTTATAGAGTTCAGACCCAATTTAGGGGTCTAGTTCCTGATTGTCCTCATGGAGTTCCATCGGTTCCCTCTAGTCCTTACTAAGCTGCCCAAGCTAAAGTGATGGGCACTGAGTTTCACCAGTCCATTCATTATTTTGGCTCAGTTGGTAGCTTCTCAGTTTGAGCGTGGTGTTCTTATTACTCTATCTTCTGAGGCCACAAGGGTTGGCCAGTTCATGAGGTTAAACCCTCTGACCTTTACTGGTGTTAAGGTGAAGGAGAATCCTCAAGGTTTTCTGGATGAGATAAAAAATAACTTTTGTGTTAAGCATGCCACTAATGTGGAGGGCATAGTGTTTGCCGCCTACCAATAGAAGGATGGGGCGTACTAATGGTACAAGGAATGGGATTTGTTAAAGGGTGATGATGTAGATTCATCTCTGTGGGAAGATCTTTTTAATGTTTTTCTAAACCGCTTATTTCCTTAGGAGTTGAGAGAAGCAAAAGCAGAAGAGTTTGTCAATCTAAAGCAAGGTAAGATATCAGTCAAGGAGTATGCCTTTAAGTTTAACTAGTTATTTTGATATGCTTTAGAGATAGTTTCTAGTATGGGGGCGAGGATAAAGAAGTTCTCTTCCTGGTTATCTCAAGACTTGATATTGGAAAGTAAGGCTTCCTTGTTAATCAAGGACATGGATATCTCTAGGTTGGTTGTGTATATGTAATAGATGAAGGAAGAAAAGAAAAAGTAGGATGATATAGGGGAGAGTAAGGCTAGAAGTTTAGGTTCCCTAAGCAGGGTAGTGACCAACAGAAAAGTGGTGCAGATAGTTGGAAGTGTCCCAAGAAGAAGTAGCATAATTCTGGGTCTTACTCAACAGCTAGTGCTCCCTACATAAAGACATTGGGTGACAAGAGTTTCAAAGAGGGCAAAAACTTAAGGGCATAGGGTGCCCAATCTCAGGATAATGGGGCCCAGTCAGCTTCATCATATCTTTTCTATAGGTTTTGTAGTAGATTACATCGAGGTTTCTGCGATGAAGAGAGGGACAGGTGCTTCAACTACGGTTAGCTAGGGCACATACTTAAAAATTTTCCTATTGGTAATGTTGCCTCTTGGGAAAATAAGGATCATATTGCTTCTTCTTTAGCTCTAACACCAAAGGGTACCCGCATCTAGTTTTGGCATTTGTCGAAACTATCTCTATGCTCTCACTATCTGACAGAGGTTTAAGGATCGCCTAATATCATGATTGGTATGTTGAAACTCTTTTCCCCTGATTTTTATTATTTACTTGATTTGGGGTTCTCTCTCTCTTATGTGACCTTATTTGTGGCTGTGCATTTTAGTTTTGGTCCCGAGTGTGTTTCAGACCCTTTTCTATTTCTACCTCGATAGGTGACTCCGTGATTACTAAAAGAGTCTATAGGGATGTGTGGTATCTGTTGGTACTAAAGAAACTCTGGTGGATTTGTTTGAATTGGAAATGATTGATTTTAATGTTATCTTGGGGATGGATTGGTTGCACTCATTCTATGCTTCTCTAGATTATCGAAACCATAAGGTTGTCTTTAAATTTCCTAGTGAACTAGTTATTAGTGGGAGGGTGGTTTCCTATCTTCTAAGGGTAAGTTCTTATCATATCTTAGAGCTCAGAGATTAATCTCCAATTGGTGTCTCCATCATCTAGTCTAGGTTAAATATTTTAACTCGGATGGTCCTTCTTTGCATTTTGTCCAGGAGGTGAATGAAGTTCCTGAGGTCTTCCCTGATGACCTTCCTGGTGTTTCTCCTGATAAGGAGATTGAGTTTGGGATTGATCTTGTTCCAGACACTCGTCTGATTTTTATTCCCCCATATAGGATGGCTCCAGTGGAGTTGAAGGAGCTTAAGGAGCAACTCAAGGATCTTTTAGAAAAGGATTTCATCCATCCTAATGTGTACTCTGGGGTGCACCGATGTTATTTGTGCGTAAGAAGGATGGTTTCTTTTGAATATGTATTGACTACAGAAAATTGAACAAGGTGATGGTAAAGAATAAATATCATCTTCCAAGGATAGATGATTTGTTTGATCAGTAGCAGGGTTCTAAGTTTTTCTCATAAATTTATCTGCGATTTAGGTATCACGAGTTGAATATTGGGGAGGTGGACATCTCTAAGAAAATCTTCAGTACTCGGTATAGGCATTTTGAGTTTATGGTTATGTCTTTTAGGTTGACCAATGCCCCTGCAGCCTTCATGGATTTGATGAATAGGGTCTTCTATTTGTTTCTAGATCTATTTGTCATTGATTTTATAGATGACATTTTGGTGTACTCTAAAAGAGAGGTGGATCATGTGAATCACCTTTATATTATATTGCAGACCTTGAAAGAACAATAATTGTATGCTAAATTTTTGAAATATGAATTCTGGTTGAACGTTATCACTTTTTGGGGTCTTTTAATTTCTAGTAAAGGGATCATAGATGATCCACAGAAAGTCACAGTGGTGAAGATGTGGCCTAGATCCATGACTCCAACCGATATTCATAGTTTCTTGGGTTTAGTTGGTTACTACAGGAGGTGTGTTGTGAATTTTTCCACTATAGCTGCCCCATTAACTAAGTTGAGTTAGAAAAAGGTAAAGTTTCAGTGGTCTAATACTTGTGAGAGTAGTTTTGAGAAGTTGAAGAATAAGCTAACTTTAGCTATGATTTTGACATTACTAGAAGGCATTGATGGGTTTGTGTTCTATTGTGATACATCCCGTATGGGAGTTAGTTGTGTCTTGATGCAGCATGGAAAGGTGATAACTTATGCCTCTATACAATTAAAGGTGCAAGACAAGAATTATATTACTCGTGACTTAGAGTTTTTGGCTGTGATATTGGCATTGAAAATATGGCATCACTATTTGTATGGGGTTTATATGGATATCGTTTCTAATCATAAGATCCTGCAGTATATGTTTACATAGAAAAATCTTAACCTCTGACAAAGAAGATGGATTGAGCTTCTTAAGGATTATGATATGAGTCTTCACAACCACCCAGGTAAAGCTAATGTGGTTGTTGATGCTCTTAGCAGGTTATCTATAGGGAGTCTATCTCATGGGATAAAGGGAAGAAGGAATTTGTCAAGGACATTCACCATTTGGATAACCTTGGAGTCGCCTCTTAGATTTGAAGGAAGGTGGTGTATTGGTGCAGAAAGTAGTACGGTCCTCTCTTTCTGATGAAATCAAAGAGAAGCAGATGTTAGACCCATTCTTGATGAGGATCAACAGTGATATAGGTGGGCAAAAGGTAATGACCTTTGAGATTAGTGGATATGGTACTTTGCGGTACTAAGGAAGGCTATGTGTTCCTAATGTATATGGTTTGCGAGAGAGGGTCTTGGCTGAGGAAAATAAGTCACGCTATGTTATTCATTGTGGTTCGATGAAAATATATCATGACCTTAAGGATATATATTGGTGGAACAATATGAAGAGGGATGTGGCTAATTTTATGGCCAGGTGTATGGTGTGCCAACAAGAAAAAGTTAAGCACATGAGGCCTGGATGATGGTATCAAGAAATTGAGTTGACTGAATGAAAGTGGGAAGTGGTCAACTTAGATTTCATTATCGGTCTCCCTCAGTCTTGAAATTAATTTGATTCGGTTTGGGACATTATAGATAGGATAACAAAGTTTTCTTATATTTTGCTTGTAAGGACAAACTTCTCGAGTGAGGATTATGCTAGGTTGTATCTCTTAGAGATTGTGAAGTTGCATGGGTTACCTATTTTTATCATCTCTGATCATGGCACGCGGTTTTCATCTCACTTTTGGTGGTCATTTAAGATAGGATTGGGGACTAAAGTAAGTTTGAGCACTATTTTTCACCTGCAGTCAAAAGGGCAAGTAGAAAGGACTATTCAAATGTTGGAGGATATGCTTTGGGCTTGCGTGATTAACTATGGTGGTAGTAGGGTTGAGCATTTGCTTCCTGTAGAGTTTGCTTACAATAATAGTTATCACTCTAGAATTAGGATGGCTCTATTTGAAGTTTTGTATGGTAGGAGGTGTAAGTCTCCTATTGGGTTGTTTAAGGTCGGTGAAGCGGACATGTTTGGCCCAAATTTGGTTCACCAAGCTATAGAGAAGATGAAGCTGATTCTGGCTAAGCTTAAGGCTACCCAAAATAACCAAAAGTCCTATGTGTATGTGAGTCATAAGAAGTTAAAGTTTGAGGTTATAGATAGGGTGTTCCTGAAGTCGTCTCCAATGAAGGGAGTGATGCATTTAGGAAGAAGATAAAGCTCAGTCACCGATATGTAGATCCTTATGTGATTGGAAAAGTTGTATATCAGTTGGAGTTGCCTTCTAGTTTGAGCTCTATTCACCCAGTATGCCATGTCTCTATGTTAAGGAAGTGTATTGATGATCCATTGTAAATTGGGCCGATCAGGGATGTTGGTATTTCAAATTCCCTATCTTATCAAGAGATCCCGATTGAGATCTTAGATCGTCAGGTTTGTTGGTTGTGAACCCAGGATTTATCCTCGGTAGAGGTTCTATGAAGGAACCACAAGGTGGAAGAGTCTATATGGAAAGCTTAAGAGGACATGAATTCCAAGTATCCATTCATGTTTTCTTCTTCAGAAATTCATGCGGAAGGTATGTGTTCTTCACGACGTCTTTGATTTCAAACTTTGTTAAATGAAAGATTGACTTTCTTGTATCTTTGTTTCTAACTTTTTTAAAGGTAAGGGTGAAGATGTTTGGTGGTTTAATCGTGCTTCTACCGCCTTGTTCCGTCATTCAAGGATGAATAATCCAAGTGGGGGGGGGGGAATTGAAATGCCCTAGGTTTTGGCCATTGCAAATTTCTCAGGTCTTAAGCTTTCTGGTCATCATACGACTCATCATACTAGTCATATGGTGTGAGTATGGGTCAGGTGACCTAACTCGTAGGGTGTCTAGTGTTTGGTGGTTGAGTTTTTGCTCTTTGTACGAGAAGAATCCATACAAGTTGTATGTACATGATATGAGAGATAGGGTCCAACAATATATTGTTTAGTGTCTATCCTGGATGTTTTTGCTTAGGGTATGAATTGAAAGGTACTTGTCGTATGTTGAAGGTATGAGTTAGGATAAGGATTCATATGTTGGACAAAAAGTGATGTCGAACTTTCTGGTCAAAGTATGAGTAAAAGATACCACTTGTATAATGTGAGTACAAGTGAGGTGTCCAAATTGTACCCACCTGCAGAAATTTTTAAAGTTTAAGTTGGGGGTATTTTGGATATTTCCCCCTACTAACTTCTTTTCACCCCACAACATAAAACATCTTTTTTAGGCTTTCTTAACCTATTATTCATAATCAAAGACTCTCAAAATCTCTCTAAAGCTCTTGGTTTAAGAAGGCAAGGGTTTTCTTCAAGGCAATCAATTAAGGCTCTAAAGGGTGGTTTCTCTCTGTCTCCTTGTTGTCTAAGGCTTGTTACTCCTCCATCATTGTTAGTTTAACTAAAGGGATAATTTAATGAATGGTTTTTATGATATTATTGTGGTAATGTTTGGGTTTTGAAACATATGTTGGGGGTTTTGGTTGTTTATGATCGGATAATGTTTTTTCAAGCTCTTTTTATGGTTGTCATGATATAATTATGGTTTGAACATTTGGTTACATGGGAATGGTAAATTGATACTTGGTTATGGTTTTGGGAAACAATATGCTCTCAACATGTTTGTAAAAATGCCTATGACAATGATTTTGTCACGTACTTTGATTATTATTGAAAACCTTGAATTTCATGACATGGTAATGGAACGTAAATTAATCTAGTTAATTTTAAATAGATTGGGGAGGCCTTGGTGGCCATGGCTTTGGTTTTATTGGAAATCTTATATGCTACATAATAATACCCTAAGACTTATTTTAATGACATTGCTTGCAAGTTATAGTCGGTATGACAATACCACTTCATGATGCCTTGGTAATTGTATTCTAGAATTGGCAGTTGATTATGTTCTAAAGTTTTAACTGGGAAATAATGGTGGGTTATGATAGTTAACTATGAAGGTGTGAGTCCGATAGATGGACACTAGAAACTCATGTTTACCGATATATGGGTTGGTCATGCTGAACATATACTTGTGGGGTACAAGGGAATCCATTAATTTTATGCATGTATATATCACGGAGGGCGAAGGGTACATCGGAATCCTCGGCCCCTATGATATCTCTGATTTGTGCGGCTTCACGTACTGGGCCTGTTCAGGGGGTAACACTGGATCCATATAGCCCAAGGGTAGATTATAACGGTAAAGCTACACAAACCCAGGATAATATTTTAAATGGATGCTAAACCTGGTTCCCTTTCTTGGCATGACATATATATATATATGTGAGTGTGTTGGTGTGTGTGATTGCATATGGATATTTACTTTGGTTTTGAATAATGACATCATTCTTTCCTAATCCTGAGTACATGCTAGCATTCACCCGCTAACCCATCTTTGGGCGTTGTATCCTCAGGCGATGCAGGAACTGACCATTCTTCACCTCTTGCTCAGTGATCTTAGATTCATGTACAGCTTATGTTGGACCAAAGTGATGAGCTCCCATACTCCGTAAGGCTCCATTTTATGCTATGGACTTCTTTTTATACTTTTTTTTATTTCTTGGACATTGGTTTTGGCAATGGTCAGGGGCATGCCCCGATCGGATTTCCTTTGTTTTTGGTTAGAGGCTTTGTGTGACTACTATGGACATTGGCGGTGTTGGTATTAATGTCAGTCTTGGTATTGGTATTAGTATTAGGCCTAACATCATTTTGATGCGTTATTGGATAGTTGGATGGTTATAGTTATGAACTTTATTAAATGCCTTTCAATTACAATTATTCTATCTTGTTATATGTATGAAATTCATGTGATATAGGGTACATGGCGATTATGGTTGGGTTTGGGCGGTGATCTTCGGTCCCGGATAGACCTTTGAAACCCGACACGACTAGGCCGTGGTTTGGGTCATCTCAGATTAGTATCATAGCCCTAGGTTCATGGTCAATTGGGAGTCCACAAATTCGTGTCGAGTAGAGACTCTTTTAAGGGTGTGTAGCATATCACACTCATAAGGAAGAGGCTATGAGTCATTTAGAAATGTTTCTCATTTTTGTGTTCTGTTTCCAAGCTATAGTGCCTAAGGTCCTGAATTCTCCTCTAATTCCTGTTTGTTCACTTTTCAAATCATGCCTCCTCAACGATTAAAAGCTCACAGAAACTCCTCTATCCTACCTGAGGACAATGATGATGGGACCTATTCTACTGATAGGGTTTAGACCCGGTCTAGGGGTCCAGTTCTTGATTGTCCTCATGGAGTTCCACCGGTTCCCTCTAGTCCTTCCCAAGCTCCTCAAGCTGAAGTGACGAACACTAATATGGATGACTGGCAAGTATTTGTATGACTATGATTATGTTATAATTTTACAAGCAGTATTTTGGAGTCTAAAATGTTTTATGATAATGATGTTGGCATGATATGGGTGACTTGCAAGTCTTGGTATGTCATTACCAAAAATGTGAATTCCTTAAACGAATGACTTCGCATGTTAATGTTTATGAAAAATATATTAATTTGAACTTCAAGATGATTGTGTAGTTTACCGAGAAGTTGTAAGCCCTAGTGACCAATATCGAGAACCTATGTTTTTTTGTCATAGGGGTGGTTTTATCCCTAAAAGGGATAACCTTATTCACATTCATCTATAAGGACGATATGATATGATGGACAAATGACATTTATCATGATTCATGCAGCAAACGTGGATTGGGGGCTCAACGGGTTGGGCGAAGATCGAACCCACATAGCCCGTGGGTTGTGTAAGGTTGGTGAAACTACTTTGACCATGGATTACTCTTAAAATGGTTATGTTTTTATATCTTTATCTCTATATTTCATGATTTATTCATTTGAAGTTTATATTGAGTAATTTATGACTCACTTTACATATTTGTTTGTTCTTTTCTCCTGGGTCGCATGCCAGTACTCGTCATACTAACAATCTCTAGATGCTACATCGATACATGATGTAGGTTTGGAGGTGTTCTCTCATGATTCTATGCAACACTAGGATCCTCTAAAGGGATCAAGGGTGAGCCCTCCATCTTCCGATTACTCTTTGGTTTCATTCTTCAGACATTGACTATTTTATTCATGATATTATCGAGGCCATGTCCTGACCTAGAATGTTATTCAAATTATTATAGGTTTTGTATACAGAGTGTGATTAATATTTTTATGTCATATTATAGGACTTGAGATTGAAATATTATTTTCATTAAATTTCTTATTTTTTGGATCAAAATTCTCACTTTATTATGACTATGCTTATTATGACATGCTAAGGGGTCTTTTCGAGCCTTCTCTAGGCTTGGGCTTGGATCGTGACACATGTCTAGATTGATGGTAAATGTTATAGGAAAATCTTTGAAGTATTTAAAATAGATCACTTATCATAAAGAAAGATCAATTTTGATCTCACAAAATGGTTTGGAAGTACCATATATCAGTGTAATTGGTGAACTTATAAATCCTCTTATTTCTATACTTGAGATAATATTTATAATGTGCAGGAAAGACATAATTTCACTTTTATATGGATTTGAAAGAAATCAAGTATTGATATGAATTTATTATATCTAATCAATACTGTCAAGGGATTGTTGATTATGAAAGTGCAGAAAAATTATTTGATTTATATGAAGTTTGATCTCAAGAGAACAATCTGTTTGCAATTTAAAATAGTGGCATATCATGTTATGCTACAAGACAGTCAATAATTGACATTTATTCATGTCTAATCAAAGATGGAGGTTGCAATATTCTGTGAAAATAATGCTTCTTGAATAGATCAAATGAATGAAAAATATATCAAAGAAGACAAAATAAAGTACACTTCAGCAATGGACTAATTTGCTCAATTTTGGTGGAATATTTTATAAAGGTATTGTTGAATTCAACACTTATAAGCTTATATTATATATGAATAGTACATTATGATACATCCGCATATTTTATGAACAAATACTTATAAGCTTCAATTATATATGAATAGTACATTATGATACATTAGCATGCAAGTACATTCATATGTATCATGAACAAAAAAATATATATATTTTATTATGATACATATGCATTTACACAGCGTGAGCCAAACTGGAGTTGATCCTTTTTTAAGGTTAGATAGATAACGACATAGCTTCGTGAGGTCATCTTATGACAACCTCTGAGTTTGAGAATTATTTTTATTTTTCTGAAGGTATTGGCAGGTACAAGTTTATGGAACCTTGTCGTATGCAATCTTTTTGTTTTGGGACACAAATATATAATAAAACTGTAACAAAAGTTGATTTTTGTGATAGTCCTTCAATGGTTGTTTCTGATGAAGCAGCTGAAAATTTTTCTAAAAAATATAAAAATACCATTTTTCCAAGAGTACTCAGTACTCTTCAACTGGCTCCACTACCTCCCTTGAAAAATGCTCCCTCTAGATTAGAATCACTATCTTATGTCATACCTTCTCTGGGTTATATTTACGCTTGGACCTTGCTCGTCTTCTATGTCCTTCTTCCTTGTTATTTTAATTTTTCATTGATCTAACCACAAACAATTCTCAGGTTGTTGGGTTCATCCCCAAGGAATTGAAGTATTGTGCCAACACTCAAATTTGATAACCTCTGTAAGTTCTTCGTCTCTTCAACCTTTGGCTCAATTGGCATTGTTTTGTTTTTTCTAATTATTACATTTTATCGTAGAATCTGATAATAAATCAACAAGCTCTTAAAGTACTCGGTCAAGTCTGGAGTGTTATGGCAGGAGGCTACATCTACACCTCTTTTTTATGAAGCTTCTTGGTAACTAGGTCATCTAGCTAGATTTAGCACAAAATCTCCGTCTCTTTCAGGACTAAAAATGTTTAATTTGGGCATGTCACTTCCTCACACTTCCGTTAATTTATAATTATTGGGACCCCTTATGCAATTATCTCTATTATTGTATAGCTGATTTTTCTTATGTTTTCTATTATTGCTCTGCATTATTGCTTGCTGATTTTTCATGTCCTAATCATTAGATTAGGAATTTGTGGTTTATCCATATTAATACACTTTCTTATTTTTTTATGGTAGATCTGTAAAATTGATGTACTCCTTAACCTCCTATTGATCTATTACTTTATTAGCTAGTCCATCCGCTACTGTACTTCCATCCTTGAATATGTTAATGGCCTTTCCTTGCACCTCTTATAACCGGTACCTCATGTCTGTAACATTTCCAATTAGCTCTCAAGGTAATTTCAATGATTCTCTATCATCCTCTGAAGAATGAGAGAATTTATTTCTATAGTAACACCTATTATATTTTTTCTCGACAATATGTCAATGCCTCTTTAATTATTAAAGAATCAGCTTCCATATTGGTAGTCTCCCATATTCCTTTGGCTTTATGATGATCTATGGTTTCAGGGCACTTTCGATGCTTAAAACTTTGAAAATATGCATTTACTTAGGTTGTTTTATTGGATATTATGTGCATTTTGGGTATGTTTTAGGTGAATTAGGTTGGAAGTGGTGTTGACTGGAAAAGGATGAAAAAGCTTTGCAAAAGTGTAAGTGTTGACTAGGAAACAAATTATTTAGTCACCTAACAACTCGTTGTCAGAGTCGTGATGTTAGAGTGACCGATGCTGAGTACCAGGAATGAAGTAAAGACTCACCACGACTCGTTATGAGTGACAATGAGTCATGGTGTAAAGTTGTTCTGAGCATATTAGATAAAAGTCCTGAAGGTTAACAAAGTGAAGCTCCAGTGGTAATGAGTGAAGAACATGAGATATCATGACTGACAACGGCTCGTGCTGAGAAGTAATGATAAGAACAGAAGACATGAGGTGAAAGTTGAAAGTTCAATGGAGTGATAATGGGTCCTGCTTACAACTTGTTACGTCATATAATCAGTCATGCCACTAAAGCTAGAAGAGAGCTACAACAGCAAACAATGAGTCGTTGCCAGTCCTAATGACTCATTTCTAGAGGTTTGACCCCTGCCGACTTAGTTTTTATGTTTTGTTTTAATTAGGTTTCCATTATTTTTTAAGATACTACAAATACTCCAGGGTTATTCTTGTATTAGATTACACACTGAGACATTTTCACGCACTTTGAAATTTTTTATTTTCATGTTCATGGTTTTTTATTTCATAATTAATCTGAGATTTTGGATTTTATTATTTGATCATTATGCAATTCATTCTATGTTTTCTTTATTGAATTCCATGGAGTGTTCCATAACCATCAGTGGCTAATTTCCTTAACCAGTGTTGTGGAAACCCTGGTGGATTAATGAAGTACAAGAAGTACTAGGTTCGGTTAGATCATTATTGTCATGCGTATTATGATCTTCTTTTTGTTGATTTCTTCCTTAGCTATAGCAGAAGATAAAGACTTTTTTGTATTCGCGATAATCCTTACAAGGGAGTTCAAGATTTGAAAAAGAAGAGCACAATAGTGATTTAAGGATACCAACCCTTGTCTAATAGTTTGAGACCCACAAGGTGAAAGTTAAACTGTAATTGAAGACAAGGGTTAGTACGGTGCCACCCTAAGACTCACAAGGTAATGGGTGAGATTTACCAATGAGTCCACAAGAAAGTTGGTGATACAGATCTTGTAACATTCTATATGCGTAGCATTCAGATAGTCAAACTGAGTATGACAAACTTATGGAGTTAATAATCCAGGGGAACACAGTCCTAGTGTTTGTTTCAAATTGTTTTACAACCAAAGACATCCAAAGTTTGTTACTTTTTGTTCTTTGATACAAATCCCGCCACTTACTTTCCGTGATGCCGAACTATTTCAGTAAGTTTAAGATACAAGTTTGACCTATTCCTTTTTGGATCGATCCCAACCTAGGTAAGTTATTGTATTTGAATTTAACTACTTTATACTTCTTGGAGGTGTAAGTTTGGGTGACATCAAATTTTGGAACTATTGTCGAGGAATATGGTTACCAAGTTATTGACCAAAGTTGTTGCTGATTTTTTATTTTATTTTTTGATTCTTTATTAGGTATACACCGTTATATTCTTAACACTAGGATTCAGGGAAATCCCTTACTCTCACTGAATCCTTACCCAAAGAGAATCTTACATCCAAATCATACAACGATAGAACAAATATATTCAGGCTATCTTGAAAGGGTTCAAGACGATCCTAATGTTGTGCCTCCAACTTCTTCGATAGAAGTTGAGGACATTTCTAATTAGTATATAGAGTATTTTTTAGTAGATGTAGCTACTAACCAAAGAAAGGAAGTTGAGGCCCATAGTATAGCTCAAAAGGTAGAGCTGGAAGACAGAGACCGATAGTTGATCATCGTGCAACACTTGACAGTAATAGAGATAGAGTTCAAGGTAGTTGAGTTCAAATGATCCAAAAATACTAGCACCTACATCCATACGATGAGGAGGAGGATATGGGATACGTTGAGCTGGCTAAAATAGGAGCCATCATTCCTCCTATTTTTCCACTAGGTGTTAAGTTTGACATAACTAGTGCCATTATTCAAATCTTAAATCTGAAAGGTGTGTTTGCATGTTTGGCTACAAATGACGCAAATATGTATATTGCTAATTTTATTGCTATTTCACTTCTTACACCATACCTGGGGTAAATCAAGAGGCGCTCAGATTGAGGTGGTTCCCCTTTTCATTGACTAGAGAAGCTTTATTGTGGTTGGGGAACTTTTTTCAGAATCGATTACTATTTGGAATAAGTTGCATAGGCGATTCTTAGACTGTTTCTTTCTTCATCAAAAATGTACAGTTAAAAGATGAGATATATAACTTTACATAGCTACGTTCTGAATCGATGTATAAAGCTTGGTTTCAGTTTTAAAAAAAGTTAAGCATGGTACTCAATCACTGTATTTCAGGGATGAACTTGCTGGAGATATTCTATAGAACCCTAAATATTAGTTCCAAAGTTGTGGCAGATCACTGGAGGAGCTTTGCATTTATGTTGGAAAGTAGCATATGAGATTCTAGACCAGATCTCTTTCATCAACCAAGGGTGGCATACTTAGGAGGTAGAGAGGGTGTTGACACTTATGTTATTGGGTTTTCTGACGACCATAGAGTGGGTGATAATTTTGTGGCACAAGAGATTGTGCAGCTTACAACTGATATTGGGTTATTGACGAAGCAATTCACAATAGTGAATTCAGAGAATATAAATGCAGTAGGTTCATAGGGTGCAGCCTATAGACCATATGAGTCTGACTTGGAAGAAGAGGCAAAGTACATAGATTGTGAGTTAGCAAGTTTTCGAGCCAAGGGGATAGGAAACCGAGGTCAAAAGTATTATGGAGATAAGTATAAAGATTAGAGTAGAGAGTATGATGGTAACTGGAGAGGAAAGGATGACTACAAGGAAATGAGAGATAGATATTTTCCACTAGACGGTAGAGATACTTAGTCAAGGGGGAAGTGATGTTGTCCAAGCTATTCAAAGGTCAGGAGAGTCAGGAAAGTTGCCTTACGGAGATTTAGGCAGATGTTTCAAGTTTGACCTAATAGGTGAAATCACATGCTACTATGATCAAACAGTTGGAGCAGCATTTTGGTCAAATTTTAACAACCTTGACCCAGAGGCCTCCAGGTACCCTTCCAAGAAATATAGTAGAAAATCCTAAGAACGACAACCACTGCCTTGCCATTACCGCTTAAAGTGGTAAGATAATTGTGGGCACCTCTATGCTCGTGGTTGATAAGACGAAGAATAATAGCAGTGATATAGATGGCACCTGATACAGAGTTAGAAGAGATGGTTACTAATGTTAAGTCATCACAATAGGCATCAGGTGTTAAGAGATAAGTTTCTAAGAATAAAAGTAAAGCAAAGGCAGATGAGCCGGTGTTGAAAACGATTCCACGTCTTTCCCCACCTTTTCCTTGGCGTCTGAAGAAGAAACAAGAGGAAGGCAAGTACAAGAAATTTTTGTCTATGCTGAAAGAATTATCAATTAACATCCATCTTATGAAAGCTTTTAAGAAAGTGTCAGGCTATGTGAATTTTATGGAGGACTTGGTCACTAAGAAGTGAACAGTAAGCTTTGAGCCCATGGATAATGTGCACTGTTATAGTGTTGTGGCTACCCAGTCGCTAGTGGAGAAAAAGAAGGACCTTGAAGCATTCACTATTCCATGTAATATTGGTTCTTTCAACTTTGCTCGATCTTTATGTAATTTGGGAGTCAGCATAATCTAATGCCGCTGGTAGTTTATAACCAGTTGGGGTTGAGGGAACCCAAGACAACATCGATGAGGTTATTGATGGTTATTCGTACTGTGAAGTGGCCGGTTGATATTCTTTATGATGTGTCAGTAAAGGTGGTGTCCTTTATTTTTTGAACTGACTTTGTTATTCTTAACTGTTAGGTGGACTTCCAAATCCATATCATCTCGGGCAGACCCTTCCTAGCTATGAGAAGGGCATTTGTTGATATGGAGTTGGGATAGATAAAGTTCAGGTTCAATAATGAGAAAGTGATCTTTAATGTGTGTTAGTCAATGCAGCAGACTGATGATATGACAGTGGTGACAATGATATACATTATTGATAATGATATTCATGTAGTGAATGTGCCCTTTGAAGAGAGACTTGGAGTTAAGGCATTAGCAACAATAATCATAAACTTCGATGGTGATGGTATTGATGAATATGATGAGATGGTGGGCGTATTACATGGTTTAGATTCTTGAAATTCAAGAGGAAGGGTGAATTTAAAATTTTTGTGAGATGACTATTGAACCTTCACAGTCGACTAGCCTGCAAATCAGTATACTTCACAAAATAGATTATATATAGATAAATAGACAAGTAAATAATCAACTTAAAACAAACGCAAAGATTTATCCTAGTTTGGAACACTAATGTGGTGCCTACTGCTAGTCCCCTTGGGTTTCAAAGTTTCCTTAGATACTTCAAAGTGAAGTTCGAGTCCAACGGTGATAAACAAGTTTCGAAGACTTATTTTTTCTTTAGATCTTGTGACACATCCTAGTTTGTATTAAAAAGTTGGCCCAATTTTATTCTATGTATAACAATTGTAAACTAAAAAGTAAAAAGCTTTGTGAGACTAATATTGAGACACTTTGAGATTCTTTTTAAAGTTGCGTGAGTGCTTCGATATTTGGTCTCTTTCTTTTATATTATTCTGCTGCTTCAACTTTTATTCTTCATAAGTAAACCCAAGATATTTCATCTCAATCAAGGATTTGAATTGATTCTTTGATTGAGGAATGGCACCATAAAGTATGTACATATCAGATATGTCCAAACGTGGTGCAACTTCTACAACCATACATGTCCATATCAGATATGTATATGTACAGGGTGTGTCCTTTTTCTTTCACCTTTAGTCTTAATTGGTTTAATTTTTCATGATTCTAGGAGGTCAGCAATCTTTCTAATTAATATTGTGGTCTTCTTTCCATTTCTCTTGTGCTTGATTGCTTTGCTCTCTGTAGGTCATGGAAGCCAATAATCTCTATGTTTGATGTTTTTTTCAATCTTGGAGCTGGTTATCTTGTGAGTGGCTACTCACTTCCATTTTGGATTGATTTTTTTTTATTTGTTGTATCTTCGGTGTATCCTGCTAGATATTTGTTTATTAGTTTGTCCTTATTAAAATATATAATGAGAATATGGGTAAAACAATCTCCCCTTTTTGATAATGACAAATAATAAACATTAAGTGACTTCCCTATTTTTTATTATGTGCTCTTCTGCCATGCAAGTGCTTCTGACATTCTTGTTTTCCCTGAGCATCAGTTGACACTCATCCTTTGGTACTCGACTTGCTCTCCCTAACTTGCAAGAACTTCTAATGTTCCTCTTTTCCTTGACCATCAGTTGACTCTCATCCTTTGATAGTCGACTTGCTCCCCTTGACTTACAGAAACCTCCGATGCTCCTATCTTTCTCCCCCTTTTTGCACAATAAAAAATAACCACACAGTAGCAAAATAGTAGTAAACATATAGCAGATAAACAGTCTAATTTATTACCAAAGGATTAGGCAAAATTAAATGTGTGGAAGAGAGTGTGTTAAAAATCATATTATAACCCAAAAAATAAGGGACAGGACCCCCGTTTAAATAAAAGTCATCATTCATTGCTTATCCAGAAAGTATGTGAGGGTATTGTACATATTATGGCAGAATTTGTCATAAGATCTTTAAATGTTCTTAAAGAAGGAGTATCAAGAGTTATAGACAAAAATGGAAAGATCATCATTTGAGGAGTTGACTTGAGACTTGAGGGAGTCCATGCGAGTGAACACTCGAGTGAACAACTTAATGCCTTCTTGTTTGAATCCGTTGAGGGCCATTCGTATCGAGCCTATGTTGGTGTTGTGCTTTTCCCAAGGTCTAGTATTTTGCAAGTTGACTCCTGAAGCACCATTACACCTTACTTAATGGCTTTGAAGTTATCTTTAAGTTCATCCAGTTCCGTTAACACATTAATCATGGGGTTAGAAATAGTCTTGCTTACCTTAGGGAGTTTATTTTTTGCTCGGGCAGAATCCTTTTTGCACTATTCATTATCAACTAAAACATATATCATACTGGAAAAATTTTTGGAGTCATACGTAGAAGAGACCTCCATCGGGGGGTAAGCAGAGAGATCAATAGAGTAATACAAGAGAATCTGAGTAATTAGCAATCCATACGGAAGACTGCCGGAGGCATGAACATCTGCTGCACTCTCAAGCATATATTCACAAATCCAAGTTTCCTAGTTTATCTAGTGCTTTTTTACAAGGAAATATAGGACAAACACATCACGGCAGGTAATATTGCTAAGGGATCCCTTCCTTGGAATCAGTGTGGCAACGATTATGTGGTCCATGTACGATACTTAAAACATTAAGAAAAAGGGCCAAAATTGGACGATACTGTGTCCGATTAAGACAGGACCATTTTTGCCTCTTCAAACTCATCTTAAAATATTTGGGCCAAGTACCATTCATAAAGGGAATCACACTATACAATTTTGTATCAAATATTTTTTCAATTAGGAAATCGTTTAGTCTAATTCTTATGCCAAGAACAAGAGTCTCAAGTTTGTCGTTGTCAGGAAAGAGGAAGAGTTATCGGGAGGAAAGGATTTTAGGGAGGTTGAATGAGTTTTCTTGGATGAAGAGGTTGGGATGGGGGCCAGACATTTTTAGATGATAGTTGACTATTAAGATTTAGTTGAAGATTCATCAGAGGATTCTGAGAGGAGAATATAATTGTCAGAGAGAGATATAGAAAGGGATTTTGCAACACTGGCCATAGAGCATGTTCTATTCATGGGAGAATATTTTGATCAGTATTTTAAAGAGGTATAGTAGAATAAGAAGGGATAAGTAAGAAAACTGATGGAGAGAAAGGGATGTAGGGAATAAGGCGACTGTTGGGAAAAGGGGGATGTTGGGAGAATATAAAAAAGGGTGAAGTAAAAGATATTACTGGTGGAAGTGAAAGGATGGCAGAATAGGGGACGTTGGGGAGGAAAAAGGGCACATTGGTGGAAGAGGTGGCATGATAAGTGGTGAAGGTAATGATGACACCTACCTTTTGAAAACAGGTTTGCAAAATTGAAAATAAAGAACTTAAAATCGAAAAAAGGTAAAAGAATATTTTCCAATGATAAAGACTCACAAGTCATTAATACTTATAATGACAAGTCTTTTTCTAAGGAAGTAGAATCTTTCTTTGAACAACGGTTTTGTATAAATATCTGCCAATTGATTTTCAAAGTCAATAAATGTTAAAGAAAAATCTATGTTTTCTACATAATCCTGAAGGAAATGATGTTTAATATGAATGTGTTTAGCCCTAGAATGATGCATGGTATATTTATACAAGAAAATAGCACCGGTGTTATCACACATTATGGGTACAGATTCAGAGGACATGATGCATAATCCATAAAATTTGAGTACCACAACTTCCAACGGCTCTATATATAACTTCAGTTATTGATAGGGAAACTGAAGTTTACTTCTTGTTGTGTGATGATATCAGGGCATCACCAAGAATTTGACAAGTTTTACTAGTACTTTTTCTATCATTTTTATCACGTGCAAAGTCATCGTCTGAATGTCTAATTAAATCAAAGTGAGAAAAATAGGGGTACCGTAGTTCAGTATCTTGAGTTCCAATGAGATATTGGATGATTCATTTAATGGTATTCAGATGAGATTCTTTGGGAGCCAACTTGAACGTTGCATACTTATATACACTGAACATAATGTTTGGTCTAGTGGAAGTCAAGTAGAGTAGTGTATGTCTATGAATCTGAATGAAGACTTGTAGATGGACTCATTGGAGTTCCATAGGCTTTTCCTTTTTCTATGCCAAACTTTTTGATGAGTTCCTTTATGTATTTTTCTTGACTAACGAAAGTACCTTTGGGTCTTTGCTTGATTTATAGTCTTGAGAAAAATGTAAGATCTCCCACGAGGCTCATTTCAGATTCTCCTTTCATCAGATTAGCAAAATTCTCACATAGGGAGATCTTAAGACTACAAAAAACAATATCATCAACATAAATTTGCACGATAATAATATTTCAGTCAAGCTTTTGTATGAAGAGAGTTGTATCAATTTTGCCTCTTTGAAAATTATTATTTAGCAAGAACGTACTTAATCTCTCATGACAAGTTTTTAGAACTTATTTGAGATCGTAAAGTGCTTTTGATAATTTAAAAACATGATATGGATAAGTATGATTTTCCAAATTGGGGGGTTGTTTTACAAAAACTTCTTCATGAATAAGTCCATCTAGAAAGGCATTTTTGACGTCTATTTGATATAACTTAAAACATTTGAAAACAGAAAAAGCTAATAAAATTTGAATTGATTATAACATTGCTATAGGAGCAAAGGTTTCATCATAATCAATAACTTCTTGTTGGGAGTCACATTGAGCTACAAGTTTGGCCTTGTCTCTTATAACCTTACCTTCTTCATTCAATTTGTTTCTGCAGACCCATCTAGTTCCAATTACTGAGCAGTTCTTGGGTTTTTCAACTGGATTCCAGACTTGACTTCATTTGAATTGGTTTAATTCTTCCTTCATAGCCTCAACCTAAGATTTTTCTTTGAGGGCTTCATCAGTCTTCTTTGGTTCGATTTGAGATACAAGGGCAACATTCACTTTCTTTTTCAATGATGATCTTGTCTGCATCCTATCATATGGATTTCTGATGATAAATTTATTTAGATAGCTAGCATTGTGTTTCCATTCTCTTGGAACACTTGGTTTGACTATTTATGCTGCAAGAGTAGACACTGGAAAGGGTGTAGTCGACTCGTCTTGTGATGACTAGAGAGTTGTGTTAGCATTGGATCCAGATTGTATATCACACACCTGCTCTTCATCAATATGTACACTCCTAGGAAGGTGACATGACCTGACTCAAGGCCTTGTAGTAATGGGTGTTCCATGTACGATCAGGATTAGAGACCACCCCCATTACCCAACACAACCTCCAACTATCTACCCTGAGTTGGCTGAATTTTGAGAATATAACAAGATAGTGTAACTATCCAAATTATATACTCTTGGATATATCTATTATCGAGACCGACCCAACTGAGTTTAACCATCCAAACCTAACCAATACCCAAACCAAACCACAAACCATAACCATATGAGTTCCATAATAATTAAATATAATCCCAAAATAAAAGAGTTTGGAACAACCAACAATATAGTTATCTTGTGTCATCCCAAATACCAATACTAACAATAAGGATGATAGCAATATTGATCCCTCTCATGCTAACCCATAGTAGTTCCACAAAATTCTCTAACCAAAAGAATACCAAAATCTGGTTGGGACATGCCCCCAACCATAGCCAAAACCAATATCCATAAGTGAACCAAAGTAAGAATTAATATTTATGAAATAGAGCCCTCCAGAAAGATGGAAGCTTACCACTTTAATTCAGTAGTTGATCCCAAATGTCTGATAGCTAAACAGGAGGAGTAGGATGGCCGATTCCTGTATCACGTAGGGATACAGCCACCCAAAGATGGGTTAGCGGGTGAATGCTAGCATGAACTCAGGATAAGGATAAAATAATGCCAACCAATAAAACTAAGTCTACTAACCATATGCATATAAACCATACATATATATAACTATGCCGGGAAAGAAAATCGGGTTTAGCATACATTGAAAACCATTTACCTGAGTATGTGAAGCTTAATCATCCTTAACCACCCATGGTACATATGGGTCAAGTGTAACCCCTTAAATGGGCCTCGGGGTGTGTAGACACATGAACCTGAGATACCATGAGAGTTAGGCATTCCCAAGTACACTTACCCCCATGATACATATATATAATGTACTTAGAGGATTCCTGCATACCTCAGATTATCATAAATTAGTCAACATGGCCTACCTCTCATATCGGCAAACATGAGTTTCCTATGTTCATTCATTAAACTCCCACTTTCACTGTTAACTATCACGCCCTGCCATTTTTGCGATTAAAACTATTTCCAACCAACCAAACCATTGTTATTAACCGAGGATATACATAGTGGTATTGTTATACTGACTATAACTTATAAGTATTATCCTTAGCCAAACCTTTTTGAGATCAATGGAGTCCCATATACCCATAGATCACATTACCAATTAACTTGGGGGAGTCCTATGTACCCCATAAGTGTTTCATTATTATAATTACTTGGAGGATTTTATTCTACCCCACAAGAATGATTGTTAAACCAAAACCACTCCATTTTGACCATTCCAAACCATTTAACCATTTAGGGTTCCATTACCAACTTTAAACCATGCATAAATTCCATTAAAATCCAACCATGTAGTATAACCATTCTCATAGGAATTTCATCAAACATGTTGGGGGCATTGCATTTCCAAAACCAAAGCCAATAACCAAATAATTATTCCCTTGCAACCAATTATCCAAAACTACTATTAAAGCATATAAAAGCATAATTAAAGCAAAGGAAAATCATAACCAAGCATTTATAACCAAAACCCCCAAATTATATTTGAAAATCCAAAACCATAAAATAATCAAACCATGAAAACATTGTATAAAACTATGCGTTTAGTTTAAAATAACAATAAGGGAAGAGAACATGCCTTAAACCAAGAAGATGGTGGAGAGAAATCATCACCACAAGCCTCAAATTAATCCTTAAGATACAACCCTAGCCTTTCTTTACTCAAAAGCCTTAGAGAGAATTATAGAGTGTTTAAGAGATGTTTCTAAGTGTTAATGAATAGAATAATACAGAAAATAACCTTTCAATAGGAAACTAACTCATGGGTCCTTGTTAGGTTAGGTGGGGAAATATCCAGATTACCCTTACCTAAACTCCAAAAAATCCTGTTAGGTGGGTACGACTATCCATACCAGTTGTACCCTCTAATACAACTGGTACCCACCACTCATACCTAAGTCCATATCCCTTGGACCCAATACTATCCAAGGTATGACTCACTCCGAACTATGTCATATCTAAGTATACAACTAGTACCCATGATCCATACTTATGGCAATATAGAATCCTAAGAGGATTGAACAATCACCACCATATGAGTCTATGGTATGAATCATACCCTGGATTACGTCTCTTGGTGATCCAATCATACTCAGATCCAACTTAAGTTACCAAGCATAATGTTAACTAAAGTAACCAAACAACTCGTATCACCCAAGTCATACCCATTCTAGAAACCAAATCCAACCCAACAACCAATAATTGTTAGCATACGACTAACCCATACCACTTGTATCCCAGTGTACGAGTCATTTCCCTAAGTTATATCCTATCTAGAGAATAGAAATTTAGGAAATTTTCTAAGCGCTAGAAACCTATGGTGTTTTAGAGGGTTATTAGTTTCATCAAATACAATATGCATAGATTATTCAACACATAATGTTCTTTTATTTAAGCCTTGTAAGAATGATTGGTGGGAGCGTACCCAAGAAAAATACCTTCGTTACTTCGTGGATCAAATTTTTTCAAGTTATTCTTATCGTAGTTATAGATGAAGCATTTACATCCAAAAGAATGAAAGTAGCTAATGTTTAGCTTCTTCTCTATACACATCTCATAAGGGGTCTTCTTTGAAATAGGTCTGATGAGGCATCTATTTATTATGTTACATATTGTGCTTACTCCCTATACCTAAAAGTGATCTAGGAGATTGTGCTCTAGCAGCATGGTCCTAGCTGTTACCTAGAGAGACCAATTCTTTTGCTCCACCATACCATTTGGTTTAGGGAACCAAGATGATGATAATTTTTTAGAGTATCCATTCTGAACACAGTATTCCTCAAAATCCTTGTTTTCAAATTATCCTTCATGATTGTTCTGAATATAGGTGATAAAATGTCTAGCTTCTCTATGCACTTCTCTACAAAACTCTCAAAAGTTTACAAAGGCCTCATATTTATAAGAAAGAAAAATTACCCAAGTAAAACGAGAATAATCATCAGTGATAATGAAATCATATCTTTTTCTACCAATACTTGCGGTTTTGGTGAGGCCAAACAGATCCACATGGATTGTTTGAAGGGGTTTGGTAGTAAAGACAATGTCTTTCATTTAACTGATGTTCAGGTCTATTTACCCAATTAGCAAGCATTACAGAAGTGATAATTTTCAAACTTAAGTTTTGACAGACCTTTCACAAGTTCCATTCTAGATAATTTCTCAATGATATGCATACTGGTGTGCCCAAGCTTTTCTTCCACAACCAAATATCATTAGTTTGTATAGTGAGGTAGGTTAAGGTATCAAAATCAGGGCAATTTAAGTCATAAATATTATCAACACGTTCACTGATATGAGAGATATATTTTTTATCATGTTTGATGAAATAGCTTTCAGCTTTGAAGGAGACTCCAAATCCAGTGTCACACAGCTAAATAATACTAAGAAGGTTATGTTTGGGTCCATCTATAAGATACACTTCAATAAGTTTACATGAGGAGTTGAGCTTTAATAAGCCAACTCCTATGATGTTTCCTCTAGCTTAATCACCAAATCTGACTGATCCTCCCTTCTATTTTCTATAGAGCACAAAAATTTTCTTGTTTTTTGGTCATATGTCTGGAACATCTGCTATCAATGACCCACATTCCCTTTTTATGTCATTTGAGGACAAGTTCCTATAAAATAAGAAAATTAATTTTGCTTAGGTACCCAAGTGGTCTTGGGTCCTTGTGGGTTAGATGTGCTTCATTTAGGCCTCCAAACAAACATATTTTTAGTCCTTTACCTGCAGTTGTAAGATTTTTTCCCTTTCTATCCATGGGTATAGAAGACAGGTCCTTGAGGGGAGAAAGAGGTCTTGGCTAATTTAAATGATCTTGATGAGGAACTTGAGTTGGTTTTTAAAGAAATTTATCTCACAAAACTATGACTTTATGATTTTAATTCTATTCAATTGCATTTTTACATCCTCAAGCTCTTCTTGATACAAGTCGATTTTAATTTGGCATGCTTCAATTTCAACTTGATAGATTCATCGTTCCTCTTTGAGTTTTTGTTTAAGTCAAGCTTCTCAATTTTTCTTCTCTTGAGTGAGTTTATTATATTCATCTATAACTTTTTTAAGCTCATTGGTTATCATCTCTAAATTAGATTCAAGAATATTACAATTATGACAGTTATTGGTCTTCCCTCGCATGATTCCCTTTTTTCATGAAGCATATGTTGACTACTTATATTTCTTCTTTAGTTTCATCTTTATCACTCAAAGCTCCAAATTTATTATTCTTTCTAGACGATCTTCTTCTTAATTTGGGATAGTTTTGTTTAAAGTGATCCAACCTTACACAGTGATAGCAGTGATCATTATTTCTAGTGGAATCATTGTTTCTGACTCCTTGTGGTCTTTATTTCACAATATGCCTTACTCCTTAGTTTATGATTACTATTCCTTTGTTGTTGGACCTTTTCTTCAGTTGGTATAGTGTTAAAGGATACTAGTTTCTTCTTTTCTTTTTTGTTGTACCCGTTGATGTAATTTTGTTCATATGCAATGAGATTACGTTGAAAGTTATCATATGTCATACTGTAAAGTTCTCAATCTTCCAGAATCGCAGCCTTAGTTTCCCATACTTTTGGAAGGTTTCTAACCATCTTTTGGACTTGCAGGCTATGCAGATAGATCATCCCTAATAATTTTATCTTATATACAATTTTGCTAAATTTTGCAAACATTGTTTCAATGATCTCATTTCTTTCCATTTTGAATAGCTCGTATTCATTCACTAGGGCAACAATCTTTGACTTTATTATTTTGGTGGTTCCTTCAAAGCTATCTCTAATTTATCCCACATCTTTTTTACAGTCTTGCAGGTTGATATCTTATCGTATTCTTCTCTGATTACTGCATAAAGAAGTAAACTTATAGCTCGTGCATTAGTTTAAATTACCTCTTATTTTTCTTTGGTGACTACAAAGTTCTCGAGGTCTTATATATCGGTACTGCTTGATTATTTGTCTTTGTCCTTGTCCTTCTGGTTTCCCTTGATTTCTTGGATTGGCTTTGGTCTCTTCTTGATGACAACCCATGCTTGGAAGTCGATTAATTGGATAAAGATTCTGAATTTGTTCTTCCAATAGGAGAAGTATTATCCATTGAAGTATGGTGGTCTAATTGAAGAATGGTCATCTTGAAGGAGAGCACTGGGAAATTGGTAGTTTGCGATTTAATATTTGCTCATGTTTGGTTAAGAAACACTGTTTGTAAGACCTACTCTAATACCAATTGAAAGTCAAGAGGGGGTGAATTGAAAATTTCTATGAGTTAACTATTAAGCCTTCACAGTCGGCTTGCCAGCTAATTTGTATACTTCACAAAATAGCTTAGCTATAGATAAATAGACAGGTAAATAATTAACTTAAAATAAGAACACAAGATTTATCCTGGTTTGGAACACCAATATGGTGCCTACTTCCAGTCCCCTTTGGTTTCAAAGTTTCCTTATATCCTTCAAAATGAAGTTTGAGTACAATGGTTATGAACAAGTTCCAAAGACTTATTTTGTTCTTCAAATCTTATGACACAACCTCAGTTTGTATTACAAATTTGACTCGATATTATTCTTTGTATAACAATTGTAAACTAAGAAGTACAAAGCTTTGTAAGACTAAGATTGAGATACTTTGAGATTCTTTTAAAGTTGTGTGAATGCTTCAATCTTTGGTCTATTTATTTTATATTCTTCAGCTGCTTCAGCTTTTTTCTTTATAAGAAAACCCAAGAGATTTCTTCTCAATAAAGGATTTGAATTGATTCCTTAATTGAGGAATGGCACCGTAAAGTATGTTCATATCATATAAGTCCATACGAGGTACAACTTCCACAGCCAAACATACTCATATTAGTTATGTCCTTGTAGAGGGTATGGCCTTCTTTTTCTTTTACCTACAGTCTTGATTAATTCGATTTACCATGATTCTGGGAGATCAGTAATCTTTGGGATTAATCTTTTGGTCTTCTTTCCTTTGCTCTTATTCTTAATTGAATTGTTTTCGTAAGTCTTAGAAACCAATAATCTCCATGTTTGGTGTTCTTTCCAATCTTGTAGCTGGATGTCTTGTGAGTAGATACTTGCTTCCTTTTTGGATTGATTCTGTTTAATCCTTTATATGTTTAGTGTATCCTGCAAGATATTTGTTTATTAATTTTTCCTTATTAAAACATATAATGAGAATATGAGGCTAACAGCTCTTACAATTATGCTTTAAAAAATCTTGATCTTGATTTGAAGAATAGAACCACTCCTCCAGCTCGATCGTCTATTAAGGAGCCATCGATCTTGGAATTAAAGACCCTTCCATCTCACTTGCAATATGTATTTTTAGGGGTCGACAATACCTTATCAGTGATTATTATAGCCCACTTAGTAGAGATAGAGGTAGATACATTACTATCAGTGTTGCAGAGGTTCAAGAAGGCCATTGGATGGACCATTACAGCTATTGTGGGGATCCCACCAGGTATTTGTACCCATAAAATAAGCTTGAGCCAAATTACATTCCCAATAAGAATCAGCGTCGCTTGAATACTCTTATGTAGAAGGTTATAAAAAAAGAAATTATTAAGTGGTTGGATGTTGGAGTGGTGTACCATATTGCTGACAGAAAATAGTTCAACCCAATTCAATGTGCTCCTAAGAAGGGTGGGCTCACTGTGGTCCCAAATGAGAAGAATGAACTTGTGCATGAGACCGATTACTGGTTAACGAGTGTGCATGTACTATCGATAGCTAAACACTTGGACCTAAAAGGACTATTTCCGTATGCCTTTTGTGAATCAATGCTTGACAAGTTTGCAGGCATGGGTTGGTATTATTTTCTTGATAGGTACTCGGGTTACAATCATATTTCAACTACTCTCGAGGACCAAGAAAAGACTACTTTTAGTTGCCCTTATGGGACTTTGCATTCAAGAAGATATTGTTCGGATTATGCAATACTCGTGCTACCTTTTAGAGATGTATGATGTCCATCTTTTTTGACATGGTGGAGGACATGATTAAGGTCTTTATGGATTATTTTTCAGTCGTTATGGATTCTTTTAATGCCTATTTATCCCATTTTGCCAATGCAATCTAGAGGTATGAGGAGTGCAACCTAGTGTTGAATTGGGAGAAGTGTCACTTATAGTAAAAGAATGTATTGGTCTCAGGCACAAGATCTCAAAATAGGATAATGAGGTGGATAGAGTAAAGATTGAACTTATCAAAAAGTTGCCATCACTAATTTTATTAAAGGGTATTCAAAGTTTTGTGGGTCATGCTGGTTTTTACAGGAGATTTATCAAGGACTTCTCAAAGATTACTAATTCTCTTTGCAAGATTTTAGTGAAAGACATCAAATTTATATTTGATGAAGTATGTCTTAAGGATTTTGATTTCCTGAAGGAGAGGTTGGTGTCAGCCCTTATCATTGTATCCCCTGATTGGTATTCACTATTTGAGTTCATGTGCGATGCTAGTGGAATGTCCTTTGGTGTTATCCTTGGCCAAAGGCATGAAAAAATCCTCTATCTGATCTACTAAGCCGGTAAGGCATTAAACCTCACACAAAAGACTTATATAGTTACTGAGCAGGAGTTGCTTGCGGTGATTTTTGCCTTTGAGAAGTGTAGGTCTTACTTGATTGGGACCTAGGTCATAGTCCATACAGATCATACATCTTTGAGGTATCTTATGGCGAAAAAGGATGCTAAGCTGAGATTGATACGTTGGGTCATTTTGCTACAAGAATTAGACTTTGAGGTAAAATATTGGAAGAACACATAAAACCAGGTTGCGGATCATTTTTATCAATTTTAAATATATCATCTATGTCAAGCTCATCCTCTAAGAAGGTGTTGGCAGCATCTCAATACTTAATCCATTGGTTCACTAATTTTGTCAACTTTTTGGTAAGTGATCTAGTCCCAGAAGATTTGTCATTCCAGCAGAAGAAATGGTTCATGAGTGAGGTACAAAATTTTTTTTGGGATGAACCTTATATTTTTCATATTTGTGTGGATGGAGTTATTCAGGGATGTATTCCTGAGGTGGAGATAATGATCATACTTGAGGCTTGTCAATATCAAAAGTTGGGGGTCATCATGGTGGACCCTGCACAACCCACAAAATTCTGAAGTATGGATATTATTGGCCTTTAATTTTCAAGTTTGCTCATGATTATGCACAAGCATGTGACCAATGTCAACATCAAGGCAATATCTCATTATGCCATAAACTCCCTATGACACCTATCTAGGGGTTGGAGTTGTTTGATGTATGGAAGATTGATTTTATAGGACCATTCGTGAGCTCTAATGGCATGAAGTATATTCTGGTTGTGGTTGACTGTGTCTCAAAATGGGTTAGAGGTTGTTGCGCTTCCAAATAATTAAGGTAGAAGTGTCACTATTTTTTTGAAGAAAAACATCTTTTCTCAATTTGGTACCCCATGTGCAATCATTAGTGATGGTGATTTGCATTTCTAAAATAAAATTTTAATGCCTTGCTTGAAAACTATGGTGTAAAGCATAAGGCGTCAACACCATACCATCCTCAGATTAGTAGGTAGGTTGATGTCTCCAATAGACATATCAAGTCCATATTGGTAGATACTATGAATGCCAATAATATTAACTGGTCTAGGAAGTTGGATGATGCGATGTGGGCCTATCGAACAACTTTTATGACCCCATAGGAGACTACCCATATCTACTTATATACGGCAAGGCATGTCAATTGTCGGTTTAACTTAAGCATAAGGCCCTATGGGCATTGAAAAAGCTTAATTTAGAGTGGTATGATGCAGATACATTAAGGTTGAGCAAGGTGAATGAGTTAGATGGATTTTGTCTCCATGTTTATGAGAGTTCGTCCATATACAAAGAAAGTATGAATTTGTATCACGACAAAAAAATTGCAGAAAAAATGTTTGAGCTTGGTGATCTGGTCATATTATATAACTCAAGGTTTCGCCTATTTCCTATAAATTTTAATTCTAGGTAGTATGGATCATTCACTGTGGTTCGGGTATTCCCACATGGTGCTATTGATCTACAGCATAATAGGGAAGCCCCATTTAAGGTGAATGGGCAAAGAGTGAAGCATTATATGGGAAACCCTATAAAAGTGAAGGTAGTTGATGATATGGACCTTGGTGATGTCTGAGTAACTAAGGAAATTGTGTCATGACGTTAAATTGGGAGCTGCATGGGAGGCATCCCATGGGGATAAATGGTAAAGTCTGAGTATCCAACCTAGCCATGTCATGTTGTGATATTAAATCAAGCATTGTGTGGGAGGCTACCCAGGTTTTGTACTTATTTAATTGTAGGGTAACTTATGTGTTTAGTGTGTAGGGTTGGAGATTGTAGATATAAATTAGTAAAGTTTTGTGGTGCCAGGCCATACGACTAACCTTATGAGTCATTATATGACCTTATGACTCGTGACTAGAGACTTACCAAGATGAGGGAACAACCACTCTTAGGTAATTGGTTTCTGTTGTCATAACGACTCTCAAAATGAGTCGTTGTCAGTGACAACAACTTGTCACACTGAGTCGTTATGACTAGAGACCCATGTGATATTTCACACATCATAGGGAAAGTCATAACTCGTTGAGAGTCCTTACAATGACTCGTTACCAGGCCCGACAATGCGGGCTTAGCAGGTCAGCCCGATCCAAACTTAAAGTTTTAAATGGTAATTAATTCCCATTATTGATACTCTACCCATTTTGAAACTCCAAAACTCACTTCATTCCCTTAACTACTTCAAATCACTTAAAAGATAGTCCAATATCATCCCTACGCATCACAAACATTAAAAATCTTCCATCTCGTGAAATAAAGAATCTCAAGAACTAGGGCAAGAAATTTCTAAAGCATTCCCATTATTTTCCAAGAATCAAATCTACTCAATCAAGTAATTTGTTCTTTAACTTTTTAATATCATGAATAGGTCCTTAAAATGGTCAAAGTCTGTTTGATTTGTTGATTAAACTATGTGCATAAACTAAAAAATTACCTTATTCTTGAGAATCATGAATACAAATTGATAAATATGGGAGTGTATTGAAGTATGTGTTTAAAATTGTGTATGGGGATGCCTTAGGAGAATGATGAACTTGCTTAAAATCATGGGGAAGTCTGAATACCCATTAGGTATGTGAAGTCAAAACCAACTCTGCTAAGATTGCATGTTACAGTAGCTACACGTCTCATAATGACTCGTAGGGTAACCTCACGAGTCATTATGTGAATTGTATCCACTGATAACATGGGTGTTTAAAAGAGGGTAGATTCTATTAACATCATGACTCACACCCCAAGACATTGTCTAACTATATAACTTATAGTGAGAAGTCGTGATGATGGGAAGGGTAATGCACCAGGTATTTAGTTTTGGTCAGACAATGAGTGTTGGTAACGAGTCATTGTCTAATATAACGACTCATTTGGAAGACTCATTATATGATACAAGAAACAACCTAATAACCAAAACTTAAGACTAAAGAAGCAAAAAAGGCAACTAGAAGAAGAGTAGATGAAGAAGAGAACACACGGATTGCATTAAACGTAAAGATAGATAGTTAGACATACACCTACACCAATTAATATCACCAAGGTGTGTATCAAACACAAAGACACACAACACCAATGGAGGATAACACCACACTCTTAGGTGGGACACAAAGGGATCAACTCTTTAAGCTCCCAATCTTTCTGGCGAAAATGTCAACAAGAGTGATTCCACACTCAAAGATGACCCTAGTTTCAATGTATTTTCCAAAACCTACACTAAGATGGTTTTTCCAAGCCCTACACTAAGGAAACAAAATAAAATTTGAGTTTCACCCAATCAATTCTTCAAAACTAAGATAAATAGAAGCCTAATTGTTAATTTATACTTATTACAAACAAAGACTAAAATACCCTTAATGAAGGGTGCTCTTTTGGAGTGTAAAAGAGGAGTATAAAAATACCATAATACCCCTAAATTAAGGCACCCTTGGAGTGTATCCAAGGCTTCCTTGGAGTATAATCAAGGTCCCTCTTCACATATTATCAAGTTTACTCCCTTGGATGAATGCAACACACTCTCATGAACTTCCATCTTCATAAATGGAGCCTTGTGTGTTTGGACTTAAAGAATGGAGCCTCTTTCATGCTCTCAAAACTGAGGATGGTTCATTGTTCAAGGCTTATAGTCCTCGAGTTAGTATCAAGGCAAGCATCCAAGCAACGTTTCACACACATGATTGTTTTATGTCTTGCTCAAAATGGGCCTTTCTTGCATATTCTTATGCCCTCGAGGTGACCAAGTCTTGGGCCTTTAGGTGTTGGCCTCCAAAGAAGTCATCAAAATCTAAGGCAGCCATTTGACTTGTATCATCCTCCCCTTCTTGAAAAGGATTCGACCTCGAATCCAAACCTTGCAAAACTGAAGAGAGGACAAACAAATATAAAATCCTCAAGGCATGAGGGTTAGGATTAGCTCAACAAATCATCTCAACATGCCAAGGTTGCACATATTTGCAATATAACCAAGGATCCTTTGAATCAAATAATAAGATTTCAATGAAAATTACACAAAGGATTTGGTTATGGGATTCACCAAAAGTGATACTTTGCTTGTCATGTAGACCAAGCAACAAGTTAGGTGCACCAACATCATCAATTCTATATTTGGCACCGAGGTCAAATGGGATGAGTGGCCATAGATACAAGTCTAGACAACACTCCCATTTCCCATAGGCTTCACCCAAACTACATGGCATTCTCTCTAAAATATCATACATATCATCAAAAGAAAGTAGAGAGTAGAGAAAGGTATCACTCAAGTCAACTTCTACTAAGGTGTCTTCATGTATGTACTCACCACTAGTTTCAGCGTTATCGCCATAAGTACTCTCAATAATAAGTTCATACATAGTAGAAGAAGAAGTAATTTCCAAGCAATGGATACTTTCTCCTCTTATAGAAGATCCCTCAAGTATACACATACCACCACAAAAATCAAAGGTATTATTGATTAAGTCTTTACAAGAAGCAAGCAATTCATCATCATAATTATCAAACAAAGGTGGGGTGTCATAACAAGGATCGCATCCGCAATCATTTGTCAAGGAAAAAACACCTATTGGGTTTCTTAAATATTCAAGCAAATCAAAGAATTCATCACCCAATTGGTTATTCCTTTTCAAGACTACACATTCCTTACCCTTAAGAGTACTCTCATCTTTCAAGAAGAGATTTCCATCTTTAGGAGGAATGTTTTCACACCATAGTGGGTTAGCATATAGGCTATAGCCTCCAAAGTAAGCTATACCATCCTTTTCACCACTAGGCTCATTAGGAGTGTATATATTATCTTCAAACAAGACATTATTCCAAAAGACAACATGATCTAATGCACGGGCAGATTTGGAACGCGTGAGTTCATCACTCTCTAAAAGATCAATATAAAGTTTAAAAGCAGTTTCAAGCATAAGATTGTTCTGACAATAGCTCTTGGGTTCACTCCCATTTTGTTGACCAACATTATCAAATTCTTCACTCACTTTAGTTCTATTAATTATAGCATAGATAACCTCAAGTGGTGGGAAATTTTCACACATGAGTTGATGAACACACATTTCACAAGGCGATGTACGTTCATTCAACACAATGACTTCAACACTAGGTGGACACAAATCAATCTTACAAGAAGATTCAATTCTGTCATCAATAGGATCAACTAGTGTATCAAATCTCACAACATATACATTATAAAAAATAAGCAAAGAATCAATAGACGATGAACTTTAATTCATCACATTGACTTCAACACTAGGTGGACTTAAATTGATCTTACAAGAAGAGTCAGTTCTATCATTAATAGGATCAACTAGTGTATCCACACTCACAATATGTACATCATCATCAAGAGGCAAAGAAATAATAGACTCACAAATAGATAAGCTACCATGCACAGTCAATGGGCTACTAGCCACACAATTATCGTTCACATGCACAAAAGTGTAAGAGTTAGCTATTTTACCTTTAAGTTGTTGAGAACATCCTTCTTTTCCTTGGTTCGGATCATGGCAGCCCACTTTTTCCTTTGAGAAGCTCGCATCACAAAGGAGTTTGTCAAGTATCCTCCCTTGTTTCACCTATTCATCTCTTTTCCCAAAATTGGGATTTAGTGCACTAAGGATTTGGCATATCTCTTTAATAGTTTGTATGTAATTTTCTACATGGCCAATGAAGCTATCACAATGGTCATTGATGCAATCAAATATGGAATTAAAATTATTGGCAGCCATGGTACCTAAAAGAAAGAAACAAATGTACAAAATGAACAAACAAGTTAGTTCAGATATCCTCACCAACTCTCTCACTCTTGGATTCTTACCTCACACTTGGTCTCACAAGTGTTGAAACTTTGGCATGTACTTGGCAAGTAAGTGAAGAATGATTCTACTTTGTCCCAAAATGGATTTTCATTTGATATGACTCAAAGAAAATTGCTTACGGACTTGAACTAACATGTTACAATGAATTACAAATGATAAAAGCACAAAGGAAACATAGACACAAAACAAAGAACTCTAGACTAATTATCAACCTAGTAGGTAGTTACTAGTTTCGTGATTAGTGGTAGAATCAACACAAAAGAAACTAGAAACAACAAATAGAAACTTAGAAATCTAATTTAGGACTCAATTTGATTTTTTATATAAGCGATGATGTGGCAGCTTGTGATTGGACGTCACTTTTCAAAATTTTAAAATCCCAATTAACTTGTTTCGGCCAAACACACTTAGGAGAAGAAGAAATTTCGGTTTTAGGGGGAAAATAGAAGGTTTGAATCCTTTTTGGAGCTTCAAATGAATTCAAAATGGATTGGTCCCCTCAAGTGTACTTTCAGTTATACTTGTTTGTCCATTTGTCCCCTCTTCCTTTTTTGAAGACTTAAAATATGCTAGGGAATATTCTTATGCAAACACTTAGTACACTCTCTTTCTTCTCCCATTTTTGGATCAAATAAGATACTTAAATATTCTTCTTCAACAAGATTTGAAGATGATGGATGAACAAGATGAATATTCAAGAGTTTGCCAAGGTTTCACCACTAGGCAAATGAACCCCAAATTCAAATTTTCTTTGAGATCTACCTTCTTTTAGCCAAGACAAGTTCAAATACCAACATATCAACCACAATATACCACAAACCAGATATTCACCACTAGATCCCACCTCAAAAAGCATTAAACAAGGTACAACAATGGTGGATCTAGCTCAAAAACAAGCAAATCATATTCTAAACTTAGATCTAGACCCTTTAAGTTCTAGTGAACAAGAATCTAACACTAGAAACTATCAAAACAAGCTAAAAATTAATAGATCTAAGTTGGTAAATTCGGATCTACCATCAAACACACAAGATTCAACACTTTTTTTGTATTTTTTTTGACTCTAGACTATTTTTTTGTTGAGATTTTCTTAGATCCAAGGATTAGAGTTGTGGGAACAACTCTAATACATGGCTCTGATACCAAATGATACAATAACTAACCTAATAACCATAATTTAAGACTAAAGAAGCAAAAATCATCAACTAGAAGAAGAGTAGATGAAGAAGAGAACACACGGATTGCATTAAACGTAAAGATAGATAGTGAGACATACACCTACACCAATGAATTGCACCAAGGTGTGTATCAAACAACAAGACACACAACACCAATGGAGGATAACAACACACTCTTAGGTGGACACGAAGGGATCAACTCTTCAAGCACCCAACCTTTTTTGCAAAAATGTCAAAGATGACCCTAGTTCCAATGTCTTTTCCAAGACCTACACTAAGATGGCTTTTCCAACCCCTACACTAAGGAAACAAAATAAAATTTTAGTTTCACTCAATCAGTTCTTCAAAACTAAGGAAAATAGAAGCCTAATTGTTAATTTATACTCATTATAAACAAGGACTAAAATACCCTTAATAAAGGGTGCTCCTTTGGAGTGTAAAAGAGGAGTATCAAAAGACCATAATACCCCTAAATTAAGGCGCCCTTGGAGTGTATCCATGGCTGGCTTGGAGTATATTCAAGTCCCCTCTTCACATATTAGCAAGTACACTCCCTTGGATGAATACAACATACTTTCATGAGCTTCCATCTTTATAAATGCCGCCTTGTGTGTTTAGACTTGAAAAATGGAACCTATTTCATACTCTCAAAACTGAGGATGGTTCATTCTTTAAGGATTATGGACCTCGGGTTAGTATCAAGGCAAGTATCCAAGCAACCTTCTACACACGAGATTACTTTATGTCTTGCTAAAAATGGGCCTTCTTTGCATATTTTTATGCCCTCAAGGTGACCAAGTCTTAGGCCTTTAGGTGTTGGCCTCCAAAAAAGTCATCAAAAGAAAAGGAGGCCATTTGACTTGTATCAATATATGACTAGTGAATAATGTGTATGAACCTTCCCACCTCATGATTCCTATAATGACTCATGACCAGAGGTCATGACTCATACCCTAAGTCATAGGGTACCTAGTCCTTGTAACACCTGAAATTATTTTTCTTATTTTTCTTTCTTTTTTCTAAGATGTACTAACACGTCTGTTTCTTCCAGGTACAATGGCACCTAAGAATTACTTAGAAAGGAATCAAATTCCCAGAAGTAGGCCCCTATCCTAACTTGTCATCTCAGAAATTAGGGCTCAAATAATGAGTCAAGTAGCTCAGTTGAAGAATACCCAATCGGCGAGGCAGTTTACCAAGGTAGAAATTACCAAGAGGTGCTAAAGCTACTGCAGAAAAATTCACCCCTCTTTGGGCAAGACCAAGGATAAAACATCCTAGCCAGTCTCACCCCACTCATTATCCCAGTTTGGAGAGGAATATAAAGATGATGAAGAGTAGGAGTCTGGTCCTGAGGAGAAAGATGATGAAGTAGAAGATAGTTCTAAGAATGAAGGGTCCAGGAATGAAGAAGAGGGTGAGAGCGAGTTGAGTGATGCCCTAGTTGAAGTACACGACCACCCCACCCACAACCACCATCACTACTCGTTGTATTACTACAGATAGAGCTTGCTCTGGTACCCATCATGAATTAGTAGTGGTACCCTGGAATGTAGGACTTATATAACTAAGATATTGCCATAAAACCTTCCATAGGAAACCCACAAAGAGGGATGTATTTAGAGAAAAGGCTAACTATGATAGGCATATCTGATGCCTAAATTTGATGTTGTGTTCAGATAATGGAATTTTGAATGCATGACTAGAGATCTAAAATAGTACAGCTAAGCATTAGTAGGTAAATTCTATGTTATATATCAGATGGAGATTAAGAGGTTATATCCACAGAAGCAACTATAGAAGGGTGGTGACCCATTGGTTGATGTTATGATTAGAGGTGTTTAGGTGAACATCTCTATACAGATAATCTCCAGATTCTTCTATAGGATGGAATTCTAGTTATCAACCAACATGATTAAGCTTGACTATCGTGTGGATGAGATGTAGAAGGTGAAGCTAAAATAGATTGGTTCAGAATACAAGCTTACTCACTTTCGATGGATAGTCGGTATATTTTGGCTAATAGGAGGAGGATCCTAGGGTAGTTGGCAGTGTTGGCACCTCATCATCTACTATGAAGGGTAGCCTAAACTTTTTAGAAAAGGCCTAGTGGATGCTTGTGCATCACAAGTTGAGTCCCACATATAGGGAAAATGTATTGAGTCCAAACCAAGTAGCCTTAATCGTAGATATCATAGAGGACTACGAGTTAAATATAGCCAAGTGGATAACATGTAAGATCCACGATCGGGCGATGAGAACTAACACATCTATGGCATTTCCATTCTTGTTGACATGGATATGTCTAGATGCAAGAGAGACAAAGATTCCAGGGGTTAACTTGTTTCTCCAGTCATGAGGTACTATAAATTTAGAGTTGATTTATGATATTGCAAACCCCATCTCCAAGGCTACAAAAGTGGGAGCAGCATTGCTTAGCAAGGTATTTTAGGCTAAAGGGCCTAGCATTGATACTCTGGGTTCACCAACATGGGTGATACCCCTGTTGAGTCAACATATTCTGAGCCTCAAGCTTCAGATAGAGCAGGTACCTTTCAGACTCCAACACTACCTCCTATGGCCAGACCATTCACTGCCAGATCAACCCCTACCGACTATGCCTTAGTACCACAGATATTCCTGAATGAGTTATTAATAAGATTAAGCATCATTGAAAAAAAATGTAAAGAACATTTAGAGTAGGTTGAAACCATAAGTACAGCAAGAGATTAAGAGAGAGAGATAAAAAGCATGCAAACCTACTTTAACGGGTCTGAGAGGTAGATTAACCAAAAGCTGTTTGATGTACAGTCCTGAGATTTGGCAGGATAAATGAGGAGCTGGCCATACTTTAGGCTTCTTTTGAGGATCAACATGCTAGACTTTTCCCCTCGATGTCTATCGATGAGGATATTATAAAGGAGGAGGTGCCCAACATATGGGAGGTTGGTAGGTCGGACACTACTGCTAGAGTTAATGATAGTGAGAGATGTAGTAAGGAAAAAAGAGAACTGAGAAGTAAAAGATTGAGGCTAAAAAAGAAACTAGTATTCAGGATAAATTAAACTGACAGACGAGGGTCTGTGAGGTTGCAGCATAAGCCGGTAGTTCCTGAGTTGCTGATGCTGTAGATCTGAGCAGTAGTACCACCCTGCCTCCAGTTGCACCATTGAGCGCACCATCCATAGCCAGTTCTACTATTGATGTGAGCACCCCAAGCACCACTAGGGCCACTAATAAAAAGAATTTGTCCCACTCTGAGGCCCTCCGATCTGATACTACATGAGTTATCACCTAGGTATATCGTTGCCTCTTTGTTTTATATTCTAGTCATGCACTAGGGACAGTGCATAGTTTCTTAGTTTGGGGTAGTGGTGTACCACATAGCCACTGTTGGTTTTTTTTGCCATGCTTTTTTTCTCGTTGGTCATGGTTTGTATGTGAACTGAAATGTCTAAGGTGAAAAATGTTTTGTGATGTGTTCTTTTTGGTGATGTGTTTTTTTGGTGTTTAATTGGTAAGAAAAAATTTACAAAGGCAATTGACAGTTTTTGTGTGATTGTGATTAAATTGTTTGAGAAAATGATATACCTCTTAAAAAAATTCTTTATATCTATAGGGTGTGTGATTATATGTTACCGCCATTAATCTCGTGAAGGCATTGGGATTAGGAACATAATAAGCATGGATAACAATGTTACCCTGTACCATTGTATGTGTGAGATGTTTCCTAGTTCCCTATGTGCGCAGAATCTAGAACTTGTCCAATTTGTCTTGCCTAGGTTGAAGGATAGTCGGATAGAAAAGTATCATAGGCCGTTTTTGGAACTAGTCCACTTAGAGTCTAAATAACCAACTAAATGTAAAGAATTACCCCTTGATCCTAATTTTGAGCCTAATTAGACCTATTTTCTTGTTTACACAGTTCACCTTCCTATTTTAACTATAATGAACCAGTTTTGGCCTTGCTCTTCCTTGGACATTGTGCACCTCAACTCAGTCAAATTGCCTAAGTTGAGGGTGATTATCATAGAGGTGCACAAGTAGAAGTGGGTATGAAGAAAGAGAGTGAATAGAAAAACAAAGTAGGATTGGGTGTAGTAGAAAAAAAAAGAAAAAAAATCAAAAAGAAAAGGAAATATAGCAAAAAAAGAATAAAAAGAAACCACACTAAGCCTGAATGAGCAATAAAAGAATAAAAAGGGAGAAATAAGGTTGAATTGAAAGAAAATTTGGTAAGTAAGTGGACCCAAAAGTAATTGTAGTGCCAAGGAGGCTTAGTCACTAAACAATTTCCAAATATACCATACCAACCCCAAGCTTATGTTACAATCAAAATAAAGTGCTATAGTGATCCTAAGCCAACTGAATAAAAACTAAGGTAAAGAAAATAAAGGTAAGCCTATGACATTCTGTGAACATTGTTGGAACTTCTTTAGGAGTAAGAGAGTCTCTTGACTATCCCTACACTAATATATTGATCCATCTGAGCTATTGGGACTTTTTTTATTGTGAAGGTACATGGGTTGCGTTGTTAGCTTACTTATTTGTTCAAGTAGTGTAACTTGTATATATACATGGTTATTTGTTGCTAATATATGCCATAACTTGATTTCTTTATGTAGTGTAGTTGTTTTTCATCTATACACATAGTTGGGTTTTAAAAAGTAACAGTAGAAAGGGCTAATAAGTTTTTAACCAAACTTGATAATCACTGCCATAGGTATCTTATGATCGTCCTGGATAAGCATCTTGTTTGTTTTGTTTTATGTTGCTGCCTAAGGACATGCAAATATTCTATGTTGATGGTGTTGATGTGCCATGACTTCATGCCACTTTTGATGCTTAAAATGTTGAAAATATGCATTTACTTAGGTTGTTTTGTCTAATATGATGTGTGTTTTAAGTAAGTTGCAGGTGAATTATGTTAAAAGTGGTGTTGATTGCAAAAAGATGAAAAGCTATGAAAAAAGTAAGTTTTGACCAAGCAATGAATTATTTATTCACCTAACGACTCATTGCAAGATTCATGATGTTAACAGTGGCCCATGTTGAGTTCTAGGAATGAAGTGAAGACTCACCAAGACTCTTTATGAGTGACTACGAGTCATGGTGTAAAGTCATTCTGAGCACAATAGATAAAAGTCCTGAAAGTTAACAAAGTGAAGCTCCATTAGTAACGAGTGAAGACCACGAGTCGTCATGACTGACAATGACTCGTGGTGAGAAGTCGTGATGCAAACAGAAGACATGAGTTGAAAGCTAAAAGTTTATTAGAGTGATAGCGGCTCCTTCTGATGACTCGTTACATCACATAACGAGTTGTGACCACTTAATCTAGAAGAGAGCTATGACAATAGGAGACACCCTGAGACTCACAAAGTGAAGAGTAAGATCTACTAACGAGTCCACAAGACAGGTTGTGATAAAGATCTTGTCAGATTCTGCTTGCATAGAATTGAGATAGTCAGACTTAGTACGATTAAATTATAGAGTTAAGAAGCCAGGGGGAACATAGTCCTAACGTTCATTTAAGATTGTTTTACAACTAAAGACATCCAAAATTTGTTACTTTTTACTGTTTAATACAAATCCTCTCATTTACTTTTTGGCACTGCCCGACTATTTCAATAAGTTTGAGATACAAGTTTGACCTATTCCTTGTGGAATTAATCCCAACCTAGTTGGATTACTGTATTTGACTTCAATTTCTTTATACTTCGTGGAGGTGCAAGTTTAGGCGGCATAACTTTAGCAAAGACCGAATCCCCTATGTCATTCCTAATACAAAAAGTAAGAGCTTTCATCCCTATGTTACATTGACATGCTTCATCAATATTATATTTGACCATATGCTTCTCTGAGAAACTCCAGGTAACACTATGACAGTGTAGCCTATGTTTATAATACCTCAACATGCTCACCAAAGTAGGCTATTCTTCGTTCCCAATTTTCACCCATGGATACCGTGACTTGATTAGTTTCCTAATTATTCCCTATACTTTACATATCATAGTAGTATAGTTCACTTTTCCTCCATGATTAATCCCATTTCTTTTTTCCAAATATACCACATAATAAATGTCGGCATAGCTTTGCATACCATTTTTAGCTTAGAAATAACATTCATTGTCCACCATTTATTGATTAATTGATGTAGGTCTAGGTCTTCAACATCTATTCTTGCAAAAATAGCAAACTTCCTCCATAGCCTTTCAGCTATGGGGGCTGTTAGAAAAAGGTGTTCCATTGTTTCTTCCTCCTTAGCCTCACAAGTCACAACTACAACATCTAGAAACAATATTGATTTTAAGTTTTTTAAGGTTATCATCAGTACCTATATTTCTTCTTCGGGACCTCTACATGAAAAAATAACCTTAAAAGGCAACCTTTTTATCCAAATTAAAGTATATTCATGCTTGCACTTCTTATTTCTCAGAATTTCACATGCTGACTTAACAGTTAAGGTCCCTTAAGTATTTCCCATCCACCAGGGTCTATCATTGATCTATCATTCTAAAGGTAATATATTATTCTCCATAACATACTCAGTCATTTCCTCATATAGTCTGCTTCTCAATTTCTGAAAGATCCATTCTTTATTTTCCATAAAGACTCTGACCTCCATCTCCTCCTCAACTTCATTCTCTCGTTATACATTGTAAAGAGCTTCCTGTCTGGTCCAGTTATCGAACCAGAAATTAGAATTACCTGTCTTAACTTACCATCATATATTGTGCTCTACCTTCTCTCTTATGGCTCTTAGCTTCTTCTAAATATGTGAAGTTCCAAATACTCTTGCCATAGTAGGATGGTGTTTCTTACAGTATTTATTACACATAAACTCACTCCATAAAAAGGATGTAGAGGTTTTAAAATTCCACCATAGCTTGGCACCAAGAATTGCGAAAACAGTATGAAGGAATCTAAAATCAATTCTTCCTTTCTCCCTAGGATAACACATATTCTCCCACGATACCCAGTGTTTATTCTTAACCCCAGTGGCATTTTCCCATAAAAAATTTAAAAAAAAATTATGAAGTTGATTAATAATGCACACAGGGGGTTCATGGATGATAAAAGATATATAGGAATTGACGGCATAACATGTGTTATTGGATTGTATCTGTCACCAAAGGACAAAAGGTTGTTCTGCCATAAGCTCAGTATTTTCATTACTTTCTTAGTCAAATCTTCAAAGTGACTTGTCATTAAAAAACTGGACATCCCAAATAAGTAAAAGGAAAAGACCCTTATGTTATGCCAGTAATCCTTTTAATTTGATTACAAATACCTATTAGTCTTTACATGGAGATAGAACAGACTTCTGTCCAAGTTGATTAACTGGCCCGAGACTTTCTCATACTACCTCAATATTTTGATTATCTTCTTCATTGATCCCAGATGACCTGAGCTAAAAAGAATGGTGTCGCTTGCATATGAAATATGCTTAATTTTTGGACTCCATTTAGCAATTTCATATCTTTTGAGTATAGGATATTCAAATAAATTATTCATATTTCTAGCTAACGCCTCTGGTGCAATAATGAATTAAGTGGGGAAAAATGTGTCATCTTACTTCAAACCTCTAGATGATTGAAAAAGAAAACTAAAAAATTGCCTATTCACTAACAATGAGTACCAATTACTGCTGGAGAGATCTCTAGCGGAATCTCGTTAGCCTTAAAAACATCTTCCAAGGTGGCAATTTTTTGAAAAATGTTTTCAAAAGTCCTCTTATTCCACCATGTCGGTGCCGACTTAACCTTTTTAACTTCACATATATTAATGTGAAAGGTGACCCTTCTAAATCCTATAATCGAGCTTCCCCCACCACATTAATGAAATCCTTATACTTCACCTAGAAATTCAAGAATCTAAAAGGTTTCACTGCCTGTTCCTGTGATGCATCACCTTTAAACCCGCATAAATCCGCCCCACACTCATATCCGCACATGCCCGCATCGCACCGCACCACCCCACATTTTTGCTTCTTTCTTTTTTGCAAAATTTGTAACTCCACTGAAAACCATAATACTTTCAATACTAGAAAATAATAACAATCAATTTCTATATATCACTTTTTACTAAGAAATTATTAGAAAAGTATCACGTGTACAAGTGATGATCAAATATCAAATTTTCATTAAGATGAATAAAGAAATTTAAAAAGTTATAAAATTGTTTATTTGTAGTATTATACATGTTGTTTTAAGTATCATAAAATTTTAAGTGAAGAATACACATAATTTTAGGTAGATTTATGATAATAATACTAATTTTTAACTTTTTTTTAAGTTTAAACCCGCATATAGCCGCAACCCGCACTGCACCACATCATTTAAAAAAAACTTACTTAAATCCGCCCCACACCCGCACCGTACCCACATAGTCTAAAACCAGCACCGCCCTACATTGCCTAAAACTCACACTGCCCTGCACCCGCACTGGCCCATTGTTATCCCTAATTGCGGAGGATATTAATGATGATGAACATTAACATTGCTTAAAAACATATTCTGATCTCTCATCATCCCCTGCATTCCTAGTTGATTTTCCACATAATTGTTATTAAACGTCATCATTTGATGACCATATACGGTACTAATTCTGCTACTGGACCAACATGGTGACTATTGATCATCTCAAGGAAATTCATCGGTGGCATTAATCGTTGCTCTTGTTGTTCTATTATTTCAAGTTGTCAGCTGTTTTTCCTAAACAAACTCTGCATTATGCATGGCTGAGTTGCTTGCTTTCCATGATAAATCATTGCACGCATGCCCTATAAGGATATTGTCTGCATTCCCTTCAAGAGTTTCATCCTGTTGGAATCAATAACGAAACATAATCCTAACAAAGCTTTGAATCCACAAAATTCATTGTCCTTGAAAAATACATCACTACTACTCTTTAAGAGACAAGTTTTTATGATAAAAATAAAATCTCTGCATACTCCGTTAGGCCATAGATTCTAGTTCCAGAATTTGAAAATAGTACTTAAATCTTATTTTATTTAATAGTATCAAATTGGCATGCAACTTCAAATTTGAAATATGAAATTGAAGTTTTTAAGTATTTTTACTTTTTTCAGTGGCATGTTTAAAATTATATTTTCATGTTCAAACATACCTTCAACTTTCAAATATTCTTTTTCAGCTTCAACTTCAAATACAACTATTATTTCTTTTCAAAGTCAACCATCAAGTCTTAAACTCCTACAACAATTACTTATTAATGAAAATCTAAACCTATAGAGATTAAAAGTTATTCAGAATAGTAGTCTATTTCAGGAAAAGTTTTATCCAATACATTTATCTTCAAATTCAATTTTAAATATAACTGAATGTCCCAAGGCTTTTCATAATATAAGAAGGTTTCAAATTTATTTTGCCTTACTAATCTCATATGAATCTTTGCCTCCAATATGACTACAAGATGTTTCAATCCGTCAGTAGATAAATTATCGTAGTGTGGATCCCACATTGGATACTTAGCCTCATGGTTACTTTTACGTAATTTTGCAGACTCCACCTCCACTTTTCTTGCTAACTCCCTGAAGTAAAACGATAAATCATGGGTCCTCAATCTCCGGTCATCGTCCGATCGCCCTCTGTATAACTCAATTAAGCTCTGAACGGTATGTTTATCCGGCCATACTGTCGTAGGTTCCTCTTCCTGCTTGTCGCCGTATATGATCATGCAAACCTTGATTCGACACGAAGTTGATAATTCGTTAGTTTTTTTCTTCAAGCCTTTTTTTCTCTTTTGATATGTCAAATTTCGAGATCTTTCGTTTTTAATCAGCTCCATGCCAATTTTTCTTCAACCTATCTGTGAATACATACACAACATTCCGGTTCAAAAAATTTATGTGCTTGTTTGGGCAATAAAAAAGCTGAGCCTCGATCTAGTAAACCAATTTTAGATGAAAAGAAAATAGGCTAGTCAAATTAGTAATTTTATATTAAGAGTGAATATAACACGTGTTATTGTTATATAAAGATTGTGGCGTTCTAATACATTTTTAAATCGATCTGATGCAGAAGGTATGATCTTGTTCTCTTCAAGAAAGAAAAATGTGGGTAAGGACTATAATTAAAAATAGAAAAAAATACATAAAGTAGCATATTTAATATTAAATTACAAAAAATAGTAACACTTTTATCAAATTACATTTTATAGCATATGTATTTGTATGTATTTGTATTTTTTAGCAATAGTTTGCCAAAATAAAAAATACATATCGATCATAAGAGCAGTAAAAATCATATATATTTGTATTTTTGTAGCAACAATTTGCAAAAATACAAAATACAACTTGCTATATCATATAATTATGAAACTGTTGCTATGAAACTCATAATTAAGGGGATAAATATGTTATTTCTGAATTTTGTCCTACTAATAACTACTACATCTATATCTATATCTATAATATATTAAAAGTGTGAAGGTCTTTAGAAAAGTGAATTGAACTTTTTCCCCTTCATTAAAATAGTCCGCTTTAGACAAAATCATCTTTTATCCTTTTCCCTATAATTAAATTCTTCAAAATAAATATACTAAATTTTTGCTACAATTAAATTCTAACCAAATTTAGCTTTTTTCTCTACTTAATTAAAACCCATATTTTTTTTTCCTTACTTTGTTGAAACAACCAAATTAAGCTTTTACCACATTTAGCTTTTTACTCTAATTAATTAAAATCCATGTTTTTTTGCGTGCATTAGGTATAATTAAACTATACTGGATTGTATTAGCTAATGCATAGTATTAAATAAAGATCACATTTAATGCATGCCCTCCTCCTTTTTTGTAAGCTTTTTTTCCTACTTAATCAGATTAAATTACTGTACTTTTTTTTCTCCTATTTGTTTCCTACTTGGTTCAACAAAATAATTATTTTTTTCCTACACATCCAAATTTGTGTCATCTTTGGTTTGTATATTCTGTCCTTCTATATAAACCCTTGAGCTTTTTCATTGTTCATCGTTATGAGCAGTTGCGATCTTTCATTATATTTTGTCTCAATACAGTTTCAACAATTTTATTTTTAGGTTTCTGATGTTATATCATCTTTCCTTTTTATTAATTTAAACACAATATTACTTGTTATGCCAACATAAATTGCTTAGTTTAATTTAGCTTAATATGTCATGTTAATTCAATATATTTTCTTTTCTACAATGAATCTATTTTATAACCGATTAGTTAGCCTAGTTATCCGCACCCCCCTATAAATGGTATCAGAGCCCAGTAATTTAAAAACTATAGAAGTGAGATATAAGTTAGTTAGATGTTATAAAATTAGTTATTTAGAAAATTAATTATGAGAAGACCATTTAAAAATAGAGAAGCTTTTAGAAAAATTAAAGAATCTTTAATTAGTAATTATTCAGAATATATAAGTCTAAATAAAACAAAAGAAAATCCAGGAAGATTAGCTTACCTAATTACATTAATATCTAGTATTGAAGCAAAATTAATAATCCATTTAAAATCTAGAAGAATGAGACACATACCACCTAATTATGATAAAATCAGATTTAGATATCCACCAAGGTATTATAAATATAACTTAAATGAATAAAGAGCAAAAATACAAAGAATTAAAATAATTTATCTCTGAAAGACGTAAAGAATTAAAAATAAGAAAAGAAAGACTACATTATAATATATTTGCCGGAGTTAGTAAAAACTCAATAAATACACAAAAAGATGAAATATCAAAATTAGAATCACAAATAGATAGTTTAGAATATATATACCAACATGAACTATTCACAATAAAATGAATAAAGAGGAATTCATAATAGATGAAAAAATATATGAAAATCACGAAGGATCAAAAATAAAAACAGTATTTTCTAATCTAGGAAGAAGATATAAGAAAATAGGAGAACATTTATATCTAATGTTAGAAAAAGAAGAGTTAAAATTAAAAGATAAATTAACAGCAATGGTAAGAATAGAAAAAGAAAATGAAGAAATAGATAGAAAAAAGGAAATAGAAAAAATTAAACAACAAACTACGGAAGAAATACGAAAAATAGAAGAAACTAAAAATAGTAGAATTGCTGAATTAGAAAAAGAACTACAAATGTTAAAAGATCTGTACGAACAAAGACAAAAAGAAAATATAGAAAAAGATAAAGAACAAAAATTAATAAACGAGATAAATCAATTTAAAGAAAAATTAGAAATAAATAATATAGAGGTTCAAGAGTCAGATAATTATGATTCAGAAGATAGTGAAACATATACAGAAATTTTAACAAATATAAAAAATTTAGACCTTAACGAAAAACAAGAAATAATTAATGACGAAAACCTAGAAAATACCAACACAGAAATAAATACTCTTGATAAAAAAGAAGATGAAACCATAATACCTAAAACAACAGAAATAAGAAAACCTATATATTATAAAAATAAATTTAAAAAATATAATAAATATGACAAATGGACACCAAAATAAATAGTTAATAAAAATTATAACTTTTTAGACCTAGACTGATACGGTTAAGGCAGCCTCCACAGGTACACGGCCTTTCACACGAAGCCAAGCTCGGGAATTACAAACACTCCAAGCTTTGTTCATGCAAATGGCCGTGTGTGAGTTGTTGATCGAACCAACCAAGGACCTAAGCGTTCTTATGTGTGAAGAGGGGTCCTAAAGTGTAATAAACTAATCCCCAAGGGTGCCACAAGAAAGCAAGGGCGGATGGGTCTTTTTGCTCCTTTTTGTTGTAGTATAAATAGAACCTAATAGTGAGATATCCTTTAGTTTTTGAAATCTGAAACTTGTAACCTAAAACACCAAAATATCTCCTCTCTCTCTTCTCATTGAAGCCGCCATTACTAACTCACAAGTAGAGGGATACTTGTGTTGTCTCTTTGGCTAGAAACAAGGGTTTTGAGGTTGTTGAGTGCCTCTTGGTCCTTGTAAGAACTTGGTGTTTATATTCATTAGACTTAGGGTCCTCTCTTGATGTTAGGGTTCTTAGTTTCTTGAATGTTATATGTCAAGTTATCTATCTTTCTTTATCTTGTTGTTGTTGTGTTGCTTTTGTTTATCTTGAAAGTCTAGTGAAGCCGTGTGGGGCTCGTTTCGATTCACTAGCATTGTTGTATCTCTTGTTGTTCTCGGGTTGTGGCTTGAAAACCGAAAACTAGTTCTTGTTGTAAGCTGAAAACCGAAACTAAAAACTTGTTGTCTTGTGTTGTTGGACTGAAATCCGAAGCTCTTGGTGTTGTTGGCTTGATCTTGTATCATAGACTGTGTAATAGATACAGAAAAAACAATACAATTATGGATAGGATATATGACAAAACAATTATTAGATAATAATATAAACATAACAAATGCACCAGAATATACAGAAAGAACATTAATAGGATCAGTAAAACTATGGTTTTCAAACTTAACTGAAAATAGTAAGAAAGTATTAAGAGCTAATAAACCTATGGAAGGAACATCATCAACAACAACTAAACTAACACCTATAGAATTATTGAAAAAATATGAAATAGCTATAAAAGATGAATTTGATAGTATGACAACAATAGAAGAAGAACAAGATGAGGAAAAAGATACAAATAGGAATTTAATGATAAAATTAACAATATGTAATATGTGTTATATAGACGAATATACTTGCGCATTTAAAGAATATTATTATAAAGGAGCATATAATATAGAAGAAAGTAAAGAAATAAGAAAATTATATTTTAATAAATTACCCGAACCATTTAGTTCAAAGATAATAACATGTTGGGAAGAAGCAAAAATAGTAGATACGTTAGGAGCTAGAATAAAATTCTTACAACAATGGTATAGAAATTTATGTGAAAAATATAAAGAAGAAATAGAGAGAAATTATTCTTAAAAAGAGCCTTAACATAAAATAAAAATATATGTATTAATGAAGATAGTAGTGGAAGGATATTATAGTAGATATTATATGCCTATAATAGATACAGGAGCAGAAGCTAATTTATGTAGTATAATTGCTTTCCGGAAAGTAAATGGGATAAATTTAAAATACCAATACTAGTTAAAGAATTTAATAATGAAGGAAGCTTAATTACTTATAAAGCTAGGAATGTAAAAGTACAAATATGGGATAAGATATTGACAGTAGAAGAAATTTATAATTATGAACTAACGTCAAAAGATATACTTTTAGGAATGTCATTTTTAGATAATTATACCCACACATAATAACTAGAAATGATTGGTGGTTTACAACACCATGTAAACAAAAAGTAAGAGCAAAAAGAGTTAATAATAAAATAAGAAAGAAAACTGATTGGATAAAAGAAAATGAAAAAATTACACAAAAGTTAGAAAATATAAAAAACACTGAAGATACAATAGAATTAGTAGTATTTTCGATAAATAAAACAGAAATAACTATATTTTCAATAAATAAGATAGAAATAGTTAAGAAAAAATTAGAACAATTATATAGTGAAGATCCATTAAAAGGATGGGAAAAACATAAAACTACCATAAAAATTGAATTAATAGATAAAAATAGTATAATAATCCAAAAACCATTAACATATAATTTTGACAATTTAAAAGAATTTAAAATGCATATAGATGAATTGTTAGAAAAACAATACATACAAAAAAGTAATAGTAAACATAATAGTCCAGCATTTATAGTAAATAAACATAGTGAACAAAAAAGAGGAAAAAGTAGAATGGTTATTGATTATAGAAATTTAAATGCAAAAACTATAACATACAATTATCCAATACCAAATAAGATATTAAAAATAAGACAAATACAAGGATATAATTATTTTAGCAAATTCGATTGTAAATCAGGATTTTACCATCTAAAGATAGACGAAGAATCTAAAGAACTAACTGCTTTTGCGGTACCACAAGGATTTTATGAGTGGAATGTATTACCATTTGGATATAAAAATGCACCAGGTAGATATCAACATTTTATGGATACTTATTTTAAACAATTACCTAATTGCATAGTATACATAGATGATATATTATTATATACAAAAACCAAAGAAGAACATATAAAATTATTGGAACAGTTTACAGATATAATAGAAAAATCAGGAATAAGTCTAAGTGAAAAGAAAGTTGAAATTATGAAAAACCAGATAGAATTTTTAGGAATACAAATAGATAAAAGTGGAGTAAAAATGCAACAACATATAGTACAAAAAATAATAAATTCGAAAGAAGAATTAGATACAAAAAAAGAAATTGCAATCATTTTTAGGATTAGTAAACCAAGTAAGAGAATATATTCCAAAATTAGCAGAAAACCTAAAACCACTACAGAAAAAATTAAAAAAGGATGTAGAATATGATTATAATGAAGAAGATAAAAAAACAAGTTCAAAAAATAAAATTACTTTGCAAGAAATTACCAAAATTACAATTTCCAGATGAAAATAGAAAATTTACATATATAGTAGAAGCAGATGCCAGTGAATATAGTTACGGAGGAGTACTTAAATATAGATATGAAGCAGAAAAAATAGAACACCATTGTAGATACTACTCAGGTACGTTCAACGAGACAAAAATAAAATGGGAAATAAATAGGAAAGAATTATGTTCATTATATAAATGTTTGTTAGCATTTGAGCCATATATTGTATATAACAAATTTATTGTGCGAACAGACAATACACAGGTACGCTGGTGGCTAACAAAGAAAATACAAAATTCAGTTACAACAAAAGAGATTCGGAGACTAGTTTTAAATATATTAAATTTCACATTTATAATAGAAGTAATCAGTACTAACAAAAATGTTATTGCAGATTACATATCAAGACAAAGCTACGCAGACTGAAATGATAGAAGAAAATATACATGAAAAGATACTCAACGCCCTAACTACGCTTTCATTAAAAGTGGACAGTATGGGTACTGAGATAGAAAAGCTAAAGCTAAAGACTAGTGAAGATAAACTGAAGTCTATAGCTATGAATCAGCTAACTCAGCAATGCGCAGAGCTATGTCAATCGGAAGACAATAAAATTCCAGAGCTAGAAGGAGACATTGGGATACTCCATAAAACCCATAACGTTTATCAATCTACTTCTGCAGGTACAAGCAAAGGAGTTAGAAAAAATATGAACCTGAACAAGCTATTTGATAAACCATATACACCAAATACATCAAAAGATCCTATGTTTATACCCCCACAAATTACCACATACCGAGATAGTCTAAACCAAGACAAAAAGACTTACAACTACACAGCCCGAACATACATAGAAAATATCTACAATGTACAAACCTTTTTAAATAGCAACCCCAAAGCTACAAATATCCAAGAACCAGATACAAACTATATAACCCAGAGATTGACCGGATATAATAAATTAATTGCCTTACCTAAATCCAAACCAAGTTTAGTTAAAACTTGCTATGAATATGGACTACTTAGTACTGTAAATACCACGGACGGAAACGAGATATCCATTATACCAGAGATATATGACGCATTTATCACTTTTAAAAGGATAACCAAAGGTACCTTATTTTTTATAAAAATTTACACGGCACCAGCAGAGATATTATTTGATGAAGTCAAAAAACCTATACAAGTTGTAAAGATAGGGATGACACGAGATATGATTATACCACAAGATATTATTTCACAGCCAGAGATACCTAGAATCGAGATACCAAAATTTTATGCGAACAAAAGGATTATCGGACTATCTACAATTTTACAAGAACTAGCAAATACATATTGCAACCAAAATCCCATATGGAGCTACTATTCAAGAAATCATGTACTTATATATTCAAATTCAAAAGATTTACGAGAAACAGATATGGAAACTATTAGGCAATGGATTCTCACGTTGCTTAAACCAGAAACGGAACCTATCGCCAGAGCTATCAGAGAAAAATTTATTTCGGAAGAATTATTAACCAGATATTGCAAGACTATTGGACATAAATATCCAGATCACAAATGCTCAAAATGTAATGGAGGAGATAATGATGTCCCAGCAGTTCAGCTAGAATAAAAAGAGATAAGGACGTCAGCTGGAAAGATAAGACCAGAGCAATAATGGAGATACAACAGATATGACAAGATAGACGGAAGACTTATTAAGTTGTTTACGTAAAATTAGCATTTAAAAAATTAGTTGGTAGCATTTAATGTAAATTGAATAAAGTTTGAATTTTAGCCTTATAGGCTTAGGGTAGGCTTTAAGACTTTTAAGTCTTTCTTTGATTGATTTTTGTTTGTTTTTTAGCAGACAGGTGTAAAAAATGTAAAGATGTATTTTTTCTATAAATAAAAGAAGAAGAAGGCATTGCAGAGGGCAAGCCTTCACACATTAGCCAAAATTCTCTCCATTCTAAAATACTTTTGCCCAGTTAATTAAATATATACACTTCAATGGAAAAAGCTATGGAGCAACAAACCTCAGAAATATCAAAGCTACCGGAACAGGTATATCTATTTAAGATTATGAATAGCTAAATTCATAATTCCCAACAATCATGATATGACAAAATAAATTCATATTAGTTACTTTATAGTAGAATTATTCGAAGAATAATATGTTAAGAAGTTTATTAGCAAAGTGGAAACGGAGAAAAATCCCTAAGAACTATGCCATCCTAAAGGTGAAATCAATGAGGCAAAAAGTCGTGGCGGGGAGTAACCAGAGTCGAGGCGCTGTTTACGAAAAAAAGTATCCGAATTACCATGCTAATAGTGATCGAAGAACATGTTATTTAAGAATAATCTAGTATATAGTAAGCTGAGATGACTATATTTTATTATAAAAATGGTTGAAGGGAATATTTTGAAAAAAGCAATTTTATGATAATGAATAATAATTTATCTGATGTCATGGTAGATAAATTTAAGATACTTATTTTGTATTCACTTATAAATATAAATATTGCAGATATAAGAAAAGTTATATTAGAAAAAGCATTTGGCGAATATTACATGACTATAGTAAATTATATACCATGTCTACCTAGCTACTCTTATAAATATTTATTATGTTAAAATCACGTAGAATTTTTAAAGATATGCGAAATATACAGTTACTAGAAAAACAGATAAAAATAAATATAGACAAATACATGAAAAATAAAAAAATATATAAAATCTCTTAATAAAAATATGCAAGAACTACTAAGGCTAAAACAAATAACTATAAAATATCAATTTTTTAAAAATAGATCATTTAGACTACCTTAAAGTTTTAATTTTATATATACTTAAAGATATACAAATTATAGATATTAAGAAAATGATACTAGAAGAAGTAATAAACTACGAAATTAAAACTATAAATTCGCTAGAACGGATATACGAAGAAATTTACCCAGAAGGATATTATTCAGATCAAGATTGTGGATGTTAGAATATATTAGAAAAACTAGAGAAAACCAAGATAATCTAAATAACGAAATTAATTATAGAAATCGAATTAGAAAAATAATGGAAGATCTAAAAGAAAAGTTAATATGGATAGAAAAAACCTTAGAAAATTTAGAAAAAAGTACATGTGATAGTTTACATAATATAAAAAACTCACCACGAGAAGAACAACACAAGATAATAAATGACATAGAAAATCTAGAATTAGATATATACTACAGTACAGATAGAATAAATTATTATACAGAAATTTGTAACTCTGCAGTTACTACAGGATAAAATAATAAACCAAATAAATTAATGGATACATCTTACAAAAATTTAAGAAATAACCACGCACAAAAAAGAATAGATTCATTATCTACAATAAATCTATTTTTAAAGTACTAGGCTTTGATACCATTTGTAGGGGGGTGCGGATAACTAGGCTAACTAATCGGTTATAAAATAGATTTATTGTAGGTAATGAATCTATTCTTTTTTGTGCGTGGTTATTTCTTAAATTTTTGTAAGATGTATCCATTAATTTATTCGGTTTATTATTTTATCCTGTAATAACTGCAGAGTTACAAATTTCTGTATAATAAATTATTCTATCTGTACTGTAGTATATGTCAAATTCTAGATTTTCTATGTTATTTATTATCTTGTGTTGTTCTTCTCGTAGTGAGTTCTTTATATTATGTAAACTATCACATGTACTTTTTTCCAAATTTTCTAAGGTTTTTTCTATCCATATTAACTTTTCTTTTTGATCTTCCATTATTTTTCTAATTCGGTTTCTATAATTAATTTCGTTATTTAAATTATCTTGGTTTTTCTCTAGTTTTTCTAATATATTCTAGCATCCACAATCTTGATCTGAATAATATCCTTCTGGGTAAATTTCTTCGTATATCCGTTCTAGCGAATTTATAATTTCAATTTCGTAGTTTATTACTTCTTCTAGTATCATTTTCTTAATATCTATAATTTCTATATCTTTAAGTATATATAAGATTAAAACTTTAAGGTAGTCTAAATGATCTATTTTTAAAATTGATATTTTATAGTTATTTGTTTTAGCCTTAGTAGTTCTTGCATATTTTTACTAAGAGATTTTATATATTTTTTTATTTTCCATGTATTTGTCTATATTTATTTTTATCTGTTTTTCTAGTAACTGTATATTTCGCATATCTTTAAAAATTCTACGTGATTTTAACATAATAAATATTTATAAGAGTAGCTAGGTAGACATGGTATATAATTTACTCTAGTCATGTAATATTCGCCAAATGCTTTTTCTAATATAACTTTTCTTATATCTGCAATATTTATATTTCTAAGTGCATACAAAATAAGTATCTTAAATTTATCTACCATGACATCAGATAAATTATTATTCATTATCATAAAATTGTTTTTTTCAAAATATTCCCTTCAACCATGTTTATAATAAAATATAGTCATCTCAGCTTACTATATACTAGATTATTCTTAAATAACATGTTCTTCGGTCACTATTAGCATGGTAATTCGGATACTTTTTCCCGTAAACAGCGCCTCGACTCTGGTTACTCCCCGCCACGGCTTTTTGCCTCATTGGTTTCACCTTTAGGATGACATAGTTCTTAGGGATTTTTCTCCATTTTCACTTTGCTAATAAACTTCTTAACATATTATTCTTCGAATAATTCTACTATAAAGTAACTAATATGAATTTATTTTATCATATCATGATTGTTGGGAATTATGAATTTAGCTATTCATAATCTTAAATAGATATACCTGTTCCGGTAGCTTTGATATTTCTGAGGTTTGTTGCTCCATAGCTTTTTCCATTGAAGTGTATATATTTAATTAACTGGGCAAAAGTATTTTGGAATGGAGAGAATTTTGGCTAATGTGTGAAGGCTTGCCCTCTGCAATGCCTTCTTCTTCTTTTATTTATAGAAAGAATATATCTTTACATTTTTTACACCTGTCTGCTAAAAAACAACAAACAAAAATCAATCAAAGAAAGACTTAAAAGTCTTAAAGCCTACCCTAAGCCTATAAGGCTAAAATTCAAACTTTATTCAATTTACATTAAATGCTACCAACTAATTTTTTAAATGCTAACTTTACGTAAACAATTTAATAAGTCTTCCGTCTATCTTGTCATATCTGTTGTATCTCCATTATTACTCTGGTCTTATCTTTCCAGCTGGTGTCCTTATCTCTTTTTATTCTAGCTGAACTGCTGGGACATCATTATCTCATCCATTACATTTTGAACATTTGTGATCTGGATATTTATGTTCAATAGTCTTACAATATCTGGTTAATAATTCTTCTGAAATAAATTTTTCTCTGATAGCTCTGGCGATAGGTTCCGTTTCTGGTTTAAGCAACGTGAGAATCAATTGCCTAATAGTTTCCATATCTGTTTCTCGTAACTCTTTTGAATTTGAATATATAAGTACATGATTTCTTGAATAGTAGCTCCATATGGGATTTTGGTTGCAATATGTATTTGCTAGTTCTTGTAAAATTGTAAATAGTCCGATAATCCTTTTGTTCGCATAAAATTTTGGTATCTCGATTCTAGGTATCTCTGGCTGTGAAATAATATCTTGTGGTATAATCATATCTCATGTCATCCCTATCTTTACAACTTGTATAGGTTTTTTGACTTCATCAAATAATATCTATGCTGGTGCCGTGTAAATTTTTATAAAAAACAAAGTACCTTTGGTTATCCTTTTAAAAGTGATAAATGTGTCATATATCTTTGGTATAGTGGATATCTCATTTCCGTCCGTGGTATATACAGTACTAAGTAGTCCATATTCATAGCAAGTTTTAACTAAACTTGGTTCGGTTTTAGGTAAGGCAATTAATTTATTATATCTGGTCAATCTCTGGGTTATATAGTTTGTATCTGGTTCTTGGATATTTGTAGCTTTGGGGTTGCTATTTAAAAAGGTTTGTACATTGTAGATATTTTCTATGTATGTTCGGGCTGTGTAGTTGTAAGTCTTTTTGTCTTGGTTTAGACTATCTCGGTATGTGGTAATTTGTGGGGGTATAAACATGGGATCTTTTGATGTATTTGGTGTATATGGTTTATCAAATAGCTTGTTTAGGTTCATATTTTTTTCTAACTCCTCTGCTTGTACCTGCAGAAGTAGATTGATAAACGTTATGGGTTTTATGGAGTATCCCAACGTCTCCTTCTAGCTCTGGAATTTTATTGTCTTCCGATTGACATAGCTCTGTGCATTGCTGAGTTAGCTGATTCATAGCTATAGACTTCAGTTTATCTTCACTAGTCTTTAGCTTTAGCTTTTCTATCTCAGTACCCATACTGTCCACTTTCAATGAAAGCGTAGTTAGGGCGTTGAGTATCTTTTCATATATATTTTCTTCTATCATTTCAGTCTGTGTAGCTTTGTCTTGATATGTAATCTGCAATAACATTTTTGTTAGTACTGATTACTTCTATTATAAATATGAAATTTAATATATTTAAAACTAGTCTCCGAATCTCTTTTGTTGTAACTGAATTTTGTATTTTCTTTGTTAGCCACCAACGTACCTGTGTATTATCTGTTCGCACAATAAATTTGTTATATACAATATATGGCTCAAATGCTAACAAACATTTATATAATGAACATAATTCTTTCCTATTTATTTTCTATTTTATTTCTGTCTCGTTGAACGTACCTGAGTAGTATCTACAATGGTGTTCTATTTTTTCTGCTTCATATCTATATTTAAGTACTCCTCCGTAACTATATTCACTGGCATCTGCTTCTACTATATATGTAAATTTTCTATTTTCATCTGGAAATTGTAATTTTGGTAATTTCTTGCAAAGTAATTTTATTTTTTGAACTTGTTTTTTTATCTTCTTCATTATAATCATATTCTACATCCTTTTTTAATTTTTTCTGTAGTGGTTTTAGGTTTTCTGCTAATTTTGGAATATATTCTCTTACTTGGTTTACTAATCCTAAAAATGATTGCAATTTCTTTTTTGTATCTAATTCTTCTTTCGAATTTATTATTTTTTGTACTATATGTTGTTGTATTTTTACTCCACTTTTATCTATTTGTATTCCTAAAAATTCTATCTGATTTTTCATAATTTCAGCTTTCTTTTCACTTAGACTTATTCTTGATTTTTCTATTATATCTGTAAACTGTTCCAATAATTTTATATGTTCTTCTTTGATTTTTGTATATAATAATATAGCATCTATGTATACTATGCAATAAGGTAATTGTTTAAAATAAGTATCCATAAAATGTTGATATCTACCTGGTGTATTTTTATATCCAAATGGTAGTACATTCCACTCATAAAATCCTTGTGGTACCGTAAATGCAGTTAGTTCTTTAGATTCTTCATCTATATTTAGATGGTAAAATCCTGATTTACAATCGAATTTGCTAAAATAATTATATCCTTGTATTTGTCTTATTTTTAATATCTTATTTGGTATTGGATAATTGTATGTTATAGTTTTTGCATTTAAATTTCTATAATCAATAACCATTCTACTTTTTCCTCTTTTTTGTTCACTATGTTTATTTACTATAAATGCTGGACTATTATGTTTATTATTACTTTTTTGTATATATTGTTTTTCTAATAATTTATCTATATGCATTTTAAATTCTTTTAAATCGTCAAAATTATATGTTAATGGTTTTTGGGTTATTATACTATTTTTATCTATTAATTCAATTTTTATGGTAGTTTTATGTTTTTTCCATCCTTTTAATGGATCTTCACTATATAATTGTTCTAATTTTTTCTTAACTATTTCTATCTTATTTATTGAAAATATAGTTATTTCTGTTTTATTTGTCGAAAATACTACTAATTCTATTGTATCTTCAGTGTTTTTTATATTTTCTAACTTTTGTGTAATTTTTTCACTTTCTTTTATCCAATCAGTTTTCTTTCTTATTTTATTATTAACTCTTTTTGCTCTTACTTTTTGTTTACATGGTGTGGTAAACCACCAATCATTTCTAGTTATTATGTGTGGGTATAATTTATCTAAAAATGACATTCCTAAAAGTATATCTTTTGACGTTAGTTCATAATTATAAATTTTTTCTGTTGTCAATATCTTATCCCATATTTGTGCTTTTACATTCCTAGCTTTATAAGTAATTAAGTTTTCTTCATTATTAAATCCTTTAACTATTATTGGTATTTTAAATTTATCCCATTTACTTTCCGGTAAGCAATTATATCTACATAAATTAACTTCTGCTCCTATATCTATCATAGGCGTATAATATCTACTGTAATATCCTTCCACTACTATCTTCATTAATACATATATTTTCATCTTATGTTAAGGCTCTTTTTAAGAATAATTTCTCTCTATTATATGTTATGGTCAATTGTGTATGTTCTATATTATATGGTTTTACTTGTTCTAACCATTTTATTTCTAATATTATATCTTCTTTTTGCATTTCTTCTTTTACTTCAAATTCTATTTTTATTTTTCTAACTCCGATTATTATTTCCTTTTCTGTTATATTTTTACTATTTATTAAGCTTCTTGGTAGATCTGGGCATATATCATTATCAATTTTTATTTCTTCATCTTTTACTAGATATTTTGCTATATAATTTTCTTCTTGTCCTGTATTTAAGAATATTAAATATTCTTTTTTATTTATTTTTCCTGTTATATAATATTGATTTAAATTACTTATTGAATTTGTTTCATAACTTGTTCTTTTTGATGAGCTTGATGATTCTGGTTTTTCATTAGCTATTCTTTTTGTTGTACTTATTCTATCATTTACTATTTCTAAATTTTCTTCTATATCTATGTCTCTATAGCTATAATCATTATAATCTATTGTTTTTACAATTTGTTCGAATGGGCTATCTATTTGTATCTTGTTAATCTTATTTTTTCCTGTTATTTTATGTTTTGTTGTTAATACATATAAATTTTTACATCTTGCTGTAAATATTTTACTTCCTGGGGTTAATTTTATACCTGATATCTTCCAATATAATACTAGTGATTTATCTATATTTCTATCTGTTACCGCTACTGAATAATTTGCACTTATTATAAATTTAAATTTTTGGTATATTAAATTTCCTTTTACGACAGTTATTATGCTTTTTTCTATAGGTTTTATAATTCTATCATCTGCTAAATATAATTCTATCGGTGTATCTATTCCTTCTCTAAAACATGCTTTTATTAATATTTTTGTACCTCCAAGGTATACATATTTTATTGGATCTCCTTTTCTTTTTATATCATTTATTTCTTTGTTAATTATTCTTTTTGTTACTAGTGGTATACTAGCTTTACCTTTTGCATATCTACAGTCTATTACATGTTATTTCTGGCATACTACATAATATTCATCTTTTTTCCTAGTAAAAATATTTTTTATTGTTGGTATTTTAAATATTTTTTCTACACTTAAATCTAACTCTTTTCCTTTTATTTCATCAAATATATTACTGTCAAATATTATTTTTTGTTCTGTTCCTTCATCATTTAAATATTCTTCCTTTGTTATTATTTTTATATCTTCTTCAGTCATTCGATTCATCTATTTCACTATCTATTTCAGTATCTGTTTCGTTTTCTGAAATTTCATATATACTATCTTCACTTTCTAATTCATAATCTATATAATCTATTTGCATATATTCCATATTATCTATTTTTATTTCGGATATTTGTTTATTTTTTGGATTTTTAGAAAATTTACAATCTCTAGCTAAATGTCCTAACTTTCCACAATTATAACATGTACATTCTTTTATAGACTTTTTCTTTCTATATAGTCTTTTATTTTTATAATTTTTTACATAATATCTTTTTCTTGGTTTCTTATATTTATATTTTGATTTTTTATATTTCTTGTATTTCTTATGTCTTTTTCTTTTCTTATAATATCTTTCTTCGCATCCAAATTGGGGTGCCATTTTATTTTTGCAACATGCTAAATTTCTTATTAATGTTTTTTCCATTTTTATTTCTTCTCTATATTTTTCACATAAATTTCTATACCATTGTTGTAAGAATTTTATTCTAGCTCCTAACGTATCTACTATTTTTGCTTCTTCCCAACTTTTTATTATCTTTGAACTAAATGGTTCGGATAATTTATTAAAATATAATTTTCTTATTTCTTTACTTTCTTCTATATTATATGCTCCTTTATAATAATATTCTTTAAATGCGCAAGTATATTCGTCTATATAACACATATTACATATTGTTAATTTTATCATTAAATTCCTATTTGCATCTTTTTCTTCATCTTGTTCTTCTTCTATTGTTGTCATACTACCAAATTCATCTTTTATAGCTATTTCATATTTTTTCAATAATTCTATAGGTGTTAGTTTAGTTGTTGTTGATGATGTTCCTTCCATAGGTTTATTAGCTCTTAATACTTTCTTACTATTTTCAGTTAAGTTTGAAAACCATAGTTTTACTGATCCTATTAATGTTCTTTCTATATATTCTGGTGCATCTGTTATGTTTATATTATTATCTAATAATTGTTGTGTCATATATCCTATCCATAATTGTATCATTTTTTCTGTATCTATTACACAGTCTAGGTCTAAAAAGTTATAATTTTTATTAACTATTTGTTTTGGTGTCCATTTGTCATATTTATTATATTTTTTAAATTTATTTTTATAATATATAGGTTTTCTTACTTCTGTTGTTTTAGGTATTATGGTTTCATCTTCTTTTTTATCAAGAGTATTTATTTTTGTGTAGGTATTTTCTAGGTTTTCGTTATTAATTATTTCTTGTTTTTCGTTAATGTCTAAATTTTTTATATTTGTTAAAATTTCTGTATATGTTTCACTATCTTCTGAATCATAATTATCTGACTCTTCAACCTCTATATTATTTATTTTTATTTTTTTTTAAAATTGATTTATCTCATTTATTAATTTTTGTTCTTTATCTTTTTATTCTTTTTCTTTTTGTCTTTGTTCGTATAGATCTTTTAACATTCGTAGTTCTTTTTCTAATTCAGCAATTCTACTATTTTTAGTTTCTTCTATTTTTCGTATTTCTTCCGTAGTTTGTTGTTTAATTTTTTTTATTTCCTTTTTTCTATCTATTTCTTCATTTTCTTTTTCTATTCTTACCATTGCTGTTAATTTATCTTCTAATTTTAACTCTTCTCTTTCTAACATTAGATATAAATGTTCTCCTATTTTCTTATATCTTCTTCCTAGATTAGAAAATACTATTTTTATTTTTGATCCTTCGTGATTTTCATATATTTTTTCATCTATTATGAATTCCTCTTGATTCATTTTATTGTGAATAGTTCATGTTGGTATATATATTCTAAACTATCTATTTGTGATTCTAATTTTGATATTTCATCTTTTTGTGTATTTATTGAGTTTTTACTAACTCTGGCAAATATATTATAATGTAGTCTTTCTTTTCTTATTTTTAATTCTTTACGTCTTTCAGAGATAAATTATTTTAATTCTTTGTATTTTTTCTCTTTATTCATTTAAGTTATATTTATAATACCTTGGTGGATATCTAAATCTAATTTTATCATAATTAGGTGGTATATGTCTCATTCTTCTAGATTTTAAATGGATTATTAATTTTGCTTCAATACTAGATATTAATGTAATTAGGTAAGCTAATCTTCCTGGATTTTCTTTTGTTTTATTTAGACTTATATATTCTGAATAATTACTAATTAAAGATTCTTTAATTTTTCTAAAAGTTTCTCTATTTTTAAATGGTCTTCTCATAATTAATTTTCTAAATAACTAATTTTATAACATCTAACTAACTTATATCTCACTTCTGTAGTTTTTAAATTACTGGGCTCTGATACCATTTGTAGGGGGGTGCGGATAACTAGGCTAACTAATCGGTTATAAAATAGATTTATTGTATTCTTTATCTATCAACCTATGACATATTCAGATATATTCTTCTCATCTCACAAATTTATCTTTATTCTACGTTCTTATCGTTCTATGTGTCCTTTTAGTAGAATATATTATAGTAATTTCTATTGCTCATAACTAAACTTCTTTATCTACCCACTTACCAACAAGATTCTCATATTCAGGTATAATTCTTCTCATCTAACAAATTTACCTCTACTATGAAATTATACGTTCTTCGTATTATTTTGTTGCAGTGTACATGTGATAGATGAATGTCGATCGGCTTTGAGAATTTTTTTGGGTAAAAGTTAGGTTTAATTAAATAAATTCTCCAAAATATCTTGAATTTAATTATTGTATTTATCTTTATTATTTAAATAAATATCTTATTTAGCGTAATATTTGAACTCCATAAAGTAAGGTACATGCACAAGGCGCCTACAACTAAACTAGTATTACTATATATGTAATAATAAATTAAATAAACACCAAAAAGCTTCAATTTTGTTTTTGGTCAAAAAGAAGTTTGTAATTTCATATTAATGGGAGTTGGGGTTGTACTCCTTTTGGAGGACGTAGCCAAAATAGAGTTAGTCAGGGTCACATCCTGGCCTGTGGGTTTGCATCAGAGTTTGCATTGTTCGTAAGTAGACCGAAAAAAGATTGTTTGATCGTACGTCTAAAAGTTTTGTCTAAGCAATCATCTAGAACATAACTTAAAACAAAAGGGGTGGGCATAGAAGAAGTGATCGGCTTTTCAGTGAATTGTGTGGAAGATCCTTCCTTTGCTAGTCGATCCGCCACTATATTTTGTTCCCCAAATATTTGAGTTGGAGGTGTTTCTCCCATCTCGTTCAGCAATGTACTACACTCCATTAAAATGTTATGATACAAAGGATGATCATTATGCAGCATATCAAGGGCTATCATTGAGTCTAATTCAATATCAAAGTTATAAATATGATGCTCTTCGTCTAGTCTTAGTCCCCATCTGATGGCTTAGATTACAGCCATTATTGGGCTTGTGTGGGGAAGATGTTGGTTAAAACCAAGAATTCATTCCCTATTTGTGCCTCAAAAGACACCTCCTAAGCCTCCAGGTCCAGGGTTTTCTTTCACTGAGCCATCGGATTCCACCTAAGAGTGATGGTTTGCTTAGGGTTATTTAAAGTTGTGATGGTATTCTCTAATACAGTATATTCAGTAGAATTTGCTATCGCATTCTCACGCTTGGTTAGGTTGCATTTGCTGTTGAATAAATTATCATTCTGAGTAAGCCAAATTTCTCTTAAGCAATATGGAAGAAGGGTTCCCCATGTTAGCCTCGTATTAAAAGCTTGGATTGAAGTTGCTCCTACCAAGTATGCCAGTGGGCATCATTGATGTTATTTCCAGGAAGGGAAGGCTTGTAGGTGCTCTTACCTGCTAGACTTAACCAAAATTGTTTGGCATTATTGCATTAGAAAAGGATGTGGTCAATGTCTTTCCTATTGTGATTGTAGAAGTGACATTGGAGGGGACATTAATACCTATGTGGTTAAGAAAGCTGCTAGTAGGGAGTCTCTCATGCATAAGGAGCCAAAGAAAAGTTTTGGTCTCATTGGGAGCTGCAGTTTTCCAAATAATAGAGAAGTTTTTGTTCCTGGTACAGGTGTTGCTGTGATTTCTAAGGCAAGAATACATAGTGGTGGTGGTAAATGTCCCAATAGAGCTATGTTTCCAGAGGTCTTTGTCTTTAACATTGGTGTTCAGATTCATGTTATGGCTAATGATGATGTCTTGGATAGTTTTTGGGATTTCAAAGGAGAGGTTGTTGAAGTCCCATTTTCCATCTTTAAGAATATCCTTAATCCTAATGCTCAAGTCCTACTTGTTAAGGGGTCCTTGGATGATACTTCTGAGGCTATCAAGATGAGGAATCCAAGTGTCATTGTAGAAATCTACCCTGTCCCCTTTTCCTATTCTCCATCTAATGCCCAAACAATAGTCCCTCCAGCCCTTTTTAATGATACTTCAAATTCTAGAGTTGGATTTTAGCCTATTGGGATTGTAGTATTTGGCCAGGAGTGTTTGACCCCAAATGCTTGTAGGCTTATGGATCAGTCTCCAAGCTAGACTAGCATGCAGAGCTCTATTTCTAAGTTAAGCTTTGTAAAGTCCCAATCCTCCATTAGTCTTGTTAGTGGTTAGGACATCCCAATTTAGAAGGTGGTGTTTTTTCTTATCAGTACTACTTCCCTAAACAAAATCCCTCTGAATTTTGTTAATATGTTCTGTTACCTTAGTAGGGATTTTGATATAGTGCATTACATGGGTAGGTATAGCACTAAGGGTAGATTTAGCTAACACAGATCTACCATCCATATTTAAGAATTTGGTCTTCCATCCTGCTAGTCTAGAGTTCATATTGTCAATAATGAATTGGAAGTCACTGTTTCTAGGTTTGTTGGAGAAGATAGGGTACCCAAGGTATTTTCTGAAAGTAGGGATAGACTAGATGTTTAGGGCTTGAGTGCATTGTGTTACCACTTGAGGGAGACAATTTTTAGAGTAGATGACCTTGGATTTCCGATGGTTAATAGTCTGGCCTGAGAGGAGTAAAAAAGTTTGCATAGTTCTAACTATGGTATGACAGTTAGTGCTGTCTGCCCTTGCTAGAAAGATGAGATCATCTGTAAAAAAGAGATGTGACAATTTTAGACCCTTGAGAGAGATGGTTATGGGGGTCCAATTATTAGTTTTTACTTCAGCTTCAATCCCTCTTAATAGTCTTTTGAGGCACATTATAAAGAGATAGGGAGAAAGAGGGTCTCCCTGTCTGATGCCTCTAGATGGATTGAAGAAGTTTATTCTCTTCCCATTAACCAGAACAACAATTGAGGAGGAGGTGATACAAAACATAATGATTTTGACCAGATTCTTCGGGAAGTCAAAGAAAAGGAGAGTGTCCTTTATGAAGGACCACTCAATTTTGTCAAAGGCTTTTTCAAGGTCAACTTTGATGATCTTATTAGCCTTTTCCCCTCTTATTTTTTTGAAATAACTGATGTATTCTTGGATGACAACGACATGCTCAGCAGCCCTTCTATGGAGAAGGGGCTTAATTCTATTGGCAATGATCTTGGTAATAATCTTGTAGCTGGTGTTACATAGCCCAATAGGTCTAAAGATTTTTAGATGGAAGGCATTCATATACTTAGGGATTAGGTATAGGAGAGTACAGTTATGGTCAGCATTTATTTTGTTGTTATAGAAAGCCTCTTTACAGAAAACAATGGTTTTTGGGTCAATGTCAGTCCAAAATCTTTGGTAGAAGAGAGGATGTAGCCCATCTGGGCTAGGTTCTTTCATGGGCTTGAAATACTTAATTACGAAGGATCTCTATATCCCTAAGAGGTTCAACTAAGGACCTTTTTATGTCAGAAGGGATAAGGTTAGAGCTGCATAAAGGGATGAAATAAGAGTTGGGGCATTAAGTATGGCTGGTTGAGTATAAAGTTGTAAAGTGGTTCATCACATGTGTTACAATGTCTTCCTCGCTCCTGTAAACATTCCCATCTTTATCAGTAAGTTCATTGATTATGTTCCTCCTTCTTCTGTTGAGGGTTGATGCATAAAAGAAGGAAGTGTTAGCATCTCCCTCTGTGATCCAACTGATTCTGGAATTAGTTTTCCAAAAGTCTTCCTTACATTTGAGAAGGGCATCGTACTCATGGATGAGGTTATTTTCAAGGTTTTATAAGAAAGTGCTAGTGTGGTAAGCCCTGGACCTTTAGATACCATCAATTCTAGCCCTGACTATTTTTATCTTAGTAAAGATCTTACCAAAAACCTGTTGGTTCCACTGAATAGCCTGGTTCTAAAAAGAGGTGGCAGCTTCTTGAAGGTTATTATTTTGGCTAAAGCAATCTTTAACTAGCGTCCCAAAAGAGTCATAGTTATGACACATTGGTTAAAACCTAAAAGGTTTGTTATGGTTACCATGAGATCTATTAGATAAAGACAGCAGGAGATGACAATGGTGTCACGCCTCAAATCCTATTGGGGCGGACTGGCACCCATAACTGAGGAGGCCCGGGAGAACCAACTCATAACCTTATACTTCCCATGCATACCTCTATGACAACCCAAAATTTGGACAGCATCATGTCGCATATAAAAGTAAATAATCACCTGTATAAGCTCGAGCACACATATATATGTATATACAATACTTGGCCATTGGAGCCATCACATCTATTAACAAAACACCACCTTGACTGTACATTAGGTCTACAAAGCCTCTAGACAATACACAAAGTTTAACTAAGGTCGGGACACACCCCTCCATATAACTAACTTCTATACAATACCAAAAGTGACTGGATATAACATGGAAAGCCCCGAAGAAAAGTGGAGCTCACCAAAAGCAGCTGGATATCCTAGCTCCTATTTGTGCGGTGTATGAGTTGAGGTACCTGTGCCTGCAGCATGAAATGCAGGTCCCCCGTGGGGGACGTCAGTACGAAATATGTACTGAGTATATAAAGCTATAGATAATCACATATGATATAGGAGCTCAATAGAAATCAGAAACAAGTGAACAAATCGTAATAGGAGTGGACCACACTTACTAGAACTTGTGACAACCAGTACATTGCATTTATTCAATCACTTTACCTTCGTTCTTATCATCTTTGTAACCATTACTGTACTGTACTGTGACCATTAGGCTACCTCCAGTACATATCAACTGGGATCGACCCATGATAGGCTTATTCCCCTGGGATACCACCCATAAACACATAAATAGGGATCGACCCATGATAGGCTTATGCCCCTGGGATACCACCCGATAAGAGAGAACTTCTATCACTTAGTTTAATTAATTTTTTGAGATTTTTATTTCGGTCTCCACCACATTTTTGATACTTTGAAACAATGATACATCAATAAGAGACATATAAATAGACCATCAATGCAATAACAATGAAGTAAGAACTCATTGGCACATCAATAAAGTGTTTTGGAGTCATCAATGCCATAACAATGAAGTAGGAACTTGTTGGTATATCAATGAAATATTTTGGAGTCATTAATAACACATGGATCTTGTTTGAGTAACCGGATACCTTCTGACATTCATTAGTGCAATAAACATGTAAGATTTGGAAAACAAGTAAGCATTGGAATGTCTTGACATCTTGTAGGGTGGGAACAAGTTCATTGGTAACGTAGGACATCATACAAAATCATTATGGATCACATGTTACTGAATAACTTTGGAAACTTTCTTAATAAAACAATTGTTCACTTTCATGCCAAAGATATGGTATAGAGTATACTTTACATACCTGACTATCAACCTTCAATACTAGTCCCAAATGGACTTCCCGTCTTTTCGGATTACTTATCTACAATGAACATATATAGCAATCTAGTATTAGCAACCAAACATCACAATTCAATTATTTGAATTCACCAAACTAGTGGTTGAGTAGTAAGCCTTAATTACACCATAAAGGGTGTCACTTTAACCTTCTTATACTCCAATTACATTCACATGCCATGCATATTTATACAACATCCTCCAATATCAGGTTTGGATTCATTTATCCTTCCAACCAATCCATTAAACCAAATTGAGTCATAGACATAAATAATTATCAATTCAATAGTATATCACCATATCCATATTCCATAACTCAATTACCATATCCACCTTCCATAACCCAATTACCATGTCCACCTTCCACAATTCAATACAACCAAACCATGCGAAATAGTCCATAACCCTATTTCCATCACCTTTCAATAACAACCAATACATATAATACTCTATCACACATATACATATGGAAAAGAACAAGGCAAAAAATATTAATACCTTAGAATTCACCTCTTGATTATGCAATCCTATTTGCATAAATAATAGGTGCCGTTCGAAGCTCTCGAGATGACAAACGCAGTTATCAGATTACTTTGGAATTTCTACGATTGAATCAAAAGTAATTTAAAGGTCAAAATTTGGCTAGGGTTTGTTTTTTCTCAATGATGGATGATGAAAATGAGTTTTTGAACTCATATACATGTATATATACACATATTCCCGTCCATAATATCATAGGGAATGACCAAAGTGCCTTTAAAATTTAAATAATGTCAATTTGGTGAACTGTTTTGATAAGCTAAAGTAGATCGACCATAAATCTTTTCTCCAATATCGTATTTGGGTGAAATTGGTATCGTTGGAAAGATAATTCGAATATCTTTCATTTCATATAAATTAGGCCACCCAGTTCATCCTGTACAAGGAGTTATGGTCGTTTGAAGTTGACCCTAAACATCTATTTTGAGAGGCTGAAGTAAAACGAGTATAACTCCTTACTCAGATGTTGGATTTGGATGAAACCAATTGAATTGGAAAGAAGCCTCAAAGATATTTCTTTTCATAGGTCTCAGCTCTCCCAGTTCATTATATTAAGGGAGTTATGATCGTTCAAAGTTGACCCAAAAAATTGGCTGGCCTTAGTAGTTTGTGTGCAGGAAATTTTCCTGCACATTTACTATTCCCAAATATCCCGGTCACCATTTTATAGTTTCGAACGTGCTCAATTATATCCGAAACCTATCCGTTTTTGGAAATCTGTATATCGTTGGAAGGCTTATTCATAACCTTCGCATGGAACCATCGATGGACAAATTCCGGTATAAATAAAATAAAAAAATTAACTCCATATAAATAAGACCAATACACATACTTGAATACGCCAATATATGTACTTGAATACGGGGTGTTACATCCTTCCCCCCTTTAGGACATTTGTCCTCGAATATTAGCATAGTTATTCAACTGAAACAAGTTCAAGTCCATCATTAACATTCACATCATCACATAAATACTATGCATATATAAAAAAAACTTACTTGTTAATGTTCTAACTCCGTTTCTTAAACTTCCTCTTCATCTTTGAACAAATGAGGGTACTTAGATTTTATTGCTTCCTCAACTTTCCATGTAATCTCTTCCCTTTGACGATTTCTCCGATGTACTTTCACCGATGCTATCTCTTTATTTCTCATCTTCTTAACTTGGCGATCTAGAATAGCAATAGGCACTTCCTCATAGGTAAGATCTTCCGCAACTTGCACATCCTCAATAGAAGTGATATGTGATGGATCTTCGATGCACTTTCGAAGCATTGACACATGATATACCGGATGTACTGATGAGAGCTCTTGGGGTAGCTCTAATTCATATGCAACTTGTCCAAACCTTCGAGTGATCTTATATGGGCCTATATAACATGGACTCAACTTCCCTTTCTTGCCAAATCTCATTACCCCTTTTATTGGTGATACCTTCAAAAATATCCAATCACCTATAGAAAACTCTAGCCCTGTCCTTCTACTATCCGCATATGACTTGTGTCGACTTTGGGTTATTTTCAGTCATTGCTGAATTACTTTAACCTTCTCTATGGCTTGATAAACAAGATCCGGTCCGAACAAAAGAGTTTTACCCACTTTGAACCATCCTATTGGTGATCTACACTTCCTTCCATATAAAGCTTCATATGGTGCCATTTTGATACTTGAATGATAGCTATTATTGTAGGCAAACTCAATAAGAGGTAAATGATCATCCCAATTTCCCTTAAAATCTATTACACAAGCTCGTAGCATATCTTCAAGTGTTTGGATGGTACGTTCTGCTTTTCCATCTGTTTGAGGGTGAAAAGCTGTACTCAACTTCATTTGTGTTCCCAAACACCTCTGAAAAGACTTCCAAAAGATTATGGTAAATAGGGTTCCCTGATCTGATATAATAGAGATTGGCACTCCATGTAATCGGACTATCTTTTTAATGTACAGCTTCGCATACTCTTCAACTGTGTAAGTGGTCCTAACTGGTAGGAAATGTGCGGATTTGGTAAGACTATCAACAATCACCCATATAGAATCAAACTTTTGGGATGTACGAGGCAAACCAATAACGAAATTCATGTTGATCATGTCCCACTTCCAGCTTGGAAGATCAATGCATTCCATATAACCTCCGGGTTTTTGGTGCTCAACTTTAACTCTTTGACAATTTCGACATTCAGCTACAAATTTTGCAATGCTCTTCTTCATGTCATTCCACCAATACATATCTTTCAAATCTTGATACATTTTGGTTGATCCTGGATGAATGGAATACCTTGAAAAATGTGCCTCTATCATAATCTTCTTTCTTAGCCCGTCTACATCCGGCACACACAATTGGTTTTGGCACTGAAGTACTCCTTCTTGCGTAAGCTTAAATGCCTTGGTCGCACCACTCTGAACGTTCTCCTTAAGCTGTAATAAAATAGGATCTGTATATTGCTTCTCTTTCACTTCAGCTACTAATGAAGATTCCACAACATTATGTACGATAAGCTCTTTATCTGGAGTTTCAAGAAGGCGAACTCCCAAACTAGCTAACTGGTGAAGATATTTAATCATCCCTTGCCTTTCTATAGGCTCCATCATAGCCTTACGACTTAACGCATCAGCTACCACATTTGTTTTCCCTGGATGGTACAAGATATCAACATCATAGTCCGTTAATAGTTCAAGCCATCTCCGCTTCCTTAAATTTAGATCCTTCTGATTAAAAATATATTGCAAGCTCTTATGGTAAGTATATATATCAACATGAACCCCATATAAGTAGTGGCACCATATCTTTAATGCAAAAATAACTGCTGCCAGCTCAAGATCGTGTGTAGGATAATTTTTCTACTGTGGCCGTAATTGTCTAGAAGCATATGCTATTACCTTACCATGCTGCATCAATACACATCCTAAACCAATTTTGGAAGCATCACAATACACTGTATACCCTTCGGTGCCTTCTGGAAGTACCAACACGGGTGTAGAAATCAACTTGTTCTTTAAATCTTGAAAACTCTTCTCATAGGCATCATTCCATTGGAATTTGGATGCTTTATGGGTTAGCTTGGTTAAGGGTGCTGAAATGGAAGAAAAGCCTTTAACAAACCTTCTATAATAACCGTCCAACCCGAGAAAACTACGAATCTCCGTAGGTGTTGTGGGCCTTGGCCAGTTCTTCACAACTTCTATCTTTTGAGCATCAACCTTTATCCCTTCACTAGATATAATATGACCCAAAAATGCCACCGACTTTAACCAAAACTCACATTTAGAGAACTTTGCATAAATCTTACAATCACGAAGAGTCTGCAATACCTGTCGTAAGTGATTGGCATGGTCCTCTTTTGATCTAGAATAAACTAGAATATCATCTATAAAAACTATCACAAATACATCCAGGAATGGCTTAAACACCCTATTCATCAAATCCGTAAAAGTTGCGGGTGCATTTGTTATCCCAAATGACATAACTAGAAACTCATAATGACCATACCATGTTCGGAAAGCTGTCTTGGGTATATCCTTCTCTTTGACCCTCACTTGGTGGTAACCTAATCTCAAATCAATCTTAGAAAAGCACTTGACGCCCTGTAACTGATCAAATAAATCATCAATTCTTGGGAGAGGATATTTATTCTTAATAGTCACTTTATTCAATTGCCGATAATCAATACATATCCTCAGCGAGCCATTCTTTTTCTGCACAAATAACACTGGTGCCCCCCAGGGGGACATACTAGGCCTTATGAATCCCTTCTCTAGCAAATCTTTCAATTACTCTTTCAATTCTCGTAATTCTACTAGGGCTATTCTATACGGAGGAATGGAGATTGGTTGGGTTCCTGGTATTACATCAATACCAAACTCTACTTCTCGTTCAGGAGGCAAACCTGGAAGATCTTCAGGAAATACATCAAAAAATTCATTTACCATCAGAACAGCGTGAAGAGTTGGTGGCTCTGCTTTTGTATCCCTTACTCTAACTAAATGATATATGTATCCCTTGGAAATCATTCTTCTTGCCTTAAAATAAGAAATAAATCTACCTCTTGGCGCGCTAATTTCCATTCAAGGACTGATTCATTTAGAAAATGGAAATATACCTTTTTCGTGCAGCAATTAATTATGGCATAACAAGACGCCAACCAGTCCATACCCATTATAACATTAAAATCTACCATTTCTAACTCCACAAGATCAATCATCGTATCACGACCACAAACAGTTACTATGCAGTTTCGGTAAACCCTTCTAGCTATAATAGATTCCCCAACCGGTGTGGAAACTTCAAATGGATTAACTAACAGTTCGGGTATTCTTTCGAAATTTCCAATAACCAATGGAGTAACATAAGATAATGTAGAACCGGGATCAATTAAGGCATATAAATCGAATGAAAAGATAGACAACGTACCCGTAACTACATCTAGGGAAACCTCTAAATTCTGTCGATCCTCTAGAGCATACATACGATTTTGAGCCCCGCTAGAACTCATGGCTCCTCTATCACCTCTAATACGACCCATTGGTTATGCACCCCTTCCTGAATAAGGCATCAATGATGATGATACAACAAATGACCCCGTAGGTTGTGCCATACCCCCTATGCCCCTTCGTGGGTATTCTCTCATCGTATGCCCCGACATACCGCACCAAAAGCAAACATTGGTCCCCATCCGACATGCGCCCAAATGATACCTTCCATATTTATTGCATGGCTCTCGAGGAGGTCTCGATTGGCTCATATTCCCTTGCCCTTGGTAACCCATTGTCTGAGAACTCTGGCTCTCACTTCTGTGCCCAAATTGATTTCCTCTGGACCCTTAGAACTGTGGTGAGGTACTATCTGCAGAATAAGAAGATAATGGCCTAGGTGGTCTAGCAGAAAACTGTGGTCTGAGTCCTCCTTGGGATGCCATGAACTGCCCTGTAGATCTGGACCTCTTGGAATATCCTCTTTCTAATTCTTGTGTTCTTTTCCTCTGCCTCTGATCTTCCATTTTCTGTGCAAAAGCTTGGATCCTTGCTATGTCCATCAATATGTGGATAGGCTAGATCCATATCTAGCCTATCCACATATTGATGGACTCTGTTATCCATAGTAGCTACAATATTAGGAGCATATCTCGACAAGGAATTAAATTGGAGACTGTACTCCCTCACACTCATATTCCCCTGACGAAGATTTAAAAACTGATCTGCACGGGCCTGACCAATCTCGAATGGAAGATAATGATCAAGAAATGCCTATTTGAACTCTTTCCAAGTAGTTGGGGGTGCATCAATACCCCTAGATTGTTTCCAGTCCTCATACCAATATATAGCCTCCCCTTTAAATCTATATGCTGCTAACTCCACTGTCTCTCTACCCGTTACATGCATAACATCTAAGGCCCTTTGAATTTGATCAATAAAGTCCTGTGGGTCCTCGTTAAGATCTGATCCAGTAAAAGTAGGAGGATCCATCTTAAGAAAATCTTGTGTTCGAAGGCTAGCCGCCCTATCTGTACCACTAGGACCCGTGGTAGGAATGGCTTGCCCTTGAGCTAGCCCAGTAAATATACGAGTCAAAAGTTGCACTGCATTTCTAAAATCTTGATCAACAGCATTAATAGGTGGCTCTGGGGATATAGTTCTCCTCCCCCTTATTTCTTCCAGACTGGAGGAAGTTTTTGATGCATGCTCAGCTGGAGCCTCACTTTGATTAGCTGGTATAGTGGGTGACTTACTAGTCCCCTCTCCGGCAGCCACATCTACTTGTTTATCGATATTCTTACTTCTGGTAACTGGCATTATTACTACAATAAAAGAAACAAATGGATTCAGTGGTCAACTATGACTTCATATACAATATAGGCTCTATCGCACGATCTAAGACATGAAGAAAAGAAACAATTCCTAAATGTCCATAACCTCCTGTTTATAGATGCGGTGCACGACACACCAATAAACAAGACTCTACATAGACACGACTTTGTAGACTCACTAGGACGAACTTCTCTGATACCACTTTTGTCATGCCTCAAATACTATTGGAGCGGACTGGCACCCGTAACCGAGGAGGCCTGGGAGAACCAACTCATAACCGTATACTTCCCATCCATACCTCTATGACAACCCAAAATTCGGACAGCATCATGTCGCATATAAAATGAAATAATCACCTGTATAAGCTCGAGCACACATATATATGTATATAAAATACTTGGTCATTGGAGCCATCACGTCTATTAATAAAACACCACCATAACTGTACATTAGGTCTACAAAGCCTCTAGATAATACACAGAGTTTAACTAAGGTCAGGACACACCCCGCCATATAACTAACTTCTATACAATACCAAAAGTGACTGGATATGACACGGAAAGCCTCGAAGAAAACTGGAGCTCACCAAAAGCAGCTGGATATCCTAGCTCCTATTTGTGCGGTGTATGAGTTGAGGTACCTGTGCCTGCAGCATGAAATGCAGGTCCCTCGTGGGGGACGTCAGTACGAAATATGTACTGAGTATATAAAGCTGTAGATAATCACATATGATATAGGAGCTCAATAGAAATCAGAAACAAGTGAACAAATCGTAATAGGAGTGGACCACACTTACTAGAACTTGTGACAACCTGTACATTGCATTTATTCAATCACTTTACCTTTATTCTTATCATCTTTGTAACCATTATTGTACTGTACTGTGACCATTAGGCTGCCTCCAGTACATATCAACTGGGATCGACCCATGATAGGCTTATGCCCCTGGGATACCACCCATAAACACATAAATAGGGATCGACCCATGATAGGCTTATGCCCCTGGGATACCACCCGATAAGAGAGAACTTCCATCACTTAGTTCATGGATAACTTCTGACATTCATTAGTGCAATAAACATGTAAGATTTGGAAAACAAGTAAGCATTGGAATGTCTTGACATCTTGTAGAGTGGAAACAAGTTCATTGGTAACGTAGGACATCATACAAAATCATTATGGATCACATGTTACTGAATAACTTTGGAAACTTTCTTAATAAAACAATTGTTCACTTTCATGCCAAAGATATGGTATAGAGTATGCTTTACATACCTGACTATCAACCTTCAATACTAGTCCCAAATGGACTTTCCGTCTTTTTGGATTACTTATCTACAATGAACATATATAGCAATCTAGTATTAGCAACCAAACATCACAATTCAATTATTTGAATTCACCAAACTAGTGGTTGAGTAGTAAGCCTTAATTACACCATAAAGGGTGTCACTTTAACCTTTTTATACTCCAATTATATTCACATGCCATGCATATTCATACAACATTCTCCAATATCAAGTTTGGATTTATTTATCCTTCCAACCAATCCATTAAACCAAATTGAGCCATAGACATAAATAATCATCAATTCAATAGTATATCACCATATACATCTTCCATAACTCAATTACCATATCCACCTTCCATAACCCAATTACCATATCCACCTTCCATAATTCAATACAACAAAACCATGCAAAATAGTCCATAACCCTATTTCCATCACCTTTCAATAACAACCAATACATATAATCCTCTATCACACATATACATATGGAAAATAACAAGGCAAACAATATTCATACCATAGAATTCACCTCTTGATTATGCAATCCTGTTTGCACAAATAATAGGTGTCGTTCGAAGCTCTCGAGATGACAAACGCAGTTATCGGATTACTTTGGAATTTTTACGGTTGAATCAAAAGTAATTTAAAGGTCAAATTTGGCTAGGGTTTGTTCTTTCTCAATGATTGATGATGAAAATAAGTTTTTGAACTCATATACATGTATATATACACATATTCCCATCCATAATATCATAGGGAATGACCAAAGTGCCTTTAAAATTTAAATAATGTCAAATCTGTCCTTTGGTGGACTATTTTTATAAGCTAAAGTAGATCGACCATAAATCTTTTCTCCGATACCAGATTTGGGTGAAATTGGTATTGTTGGAAAGATACTTCAAAGGGCTTTCATTTCATATAAAGTAGGCCACCCAGTTCGTCTTGTACAAGGAGTTATGGTCGTTTGAAGTTGACCCTAAACATCTATTTTGAGAGGCTGAAGTAAAACGAGTATAACTCCTTACTCATACGTTGGATTTGGATGAAACCAATTGCATTGGAAAGAAGACTCAAAGATATTTCTTTTAAGGGAGTTATGATCGTTCAAAGTTGACCCAAAAAATTAGCTGGCCTCAGTAGTTTGTGTGTAGGAAATTTTCCTGCACATTTACTATTCCCAAATATCCCGGCCACCTTTTTATAGTTTCGAACATTCTCGATTATATACGAAACCTATCCATTTTTGGAAATCTTTATATCGTTGAAAAGCTTATTCAATAACCTTCGCATGGAACCATCGATGGGAAAATTCTGGTATAAATAAAATAAAAAATTTAATTTCATATGAATAAGACCAATACACATACTTGAATACGCCAATATATCGACTTGAATATGGGGTATTACAAATGGTCAGACTTAGGTCTAGGTAAATGGGTAACAAGGCTTTCAGGGAAATGATTTATCAACGAGTCATTAGCAGCACATCTATCTAGTCTCTCCTAAATAAGGGCAAGTCTATTGCGGTGTCTCTTATTGGTCCAAGTATATTTACTTCTCCTAAAGACTAGGTCCACCATGTTGTAGTAGTTTAGGTAATCCCAAAGCTTGCTAACTCTATTATTATTGATGGGAGCCCCTCCAAGTTTTTCATTTACTCTAAGGACCTCATTGAAGTCCCCACCAATTAACCAATCCCCATTGTAAATGGAGGATATGTGGAATAATTACTCCCAAAGAGTGGTCCGAATTTTGGGGTCAGTACTAGCATAAATAGCTGAAAAGAGCCAAGGTGTAGGATTAGAGTGTACCTTGATTATGGTATGAATACCTTGGGGGAAATGGAGAAGTTCTGTAGCTTAACAATATTTTCTTTCCACATTATTACAATACCGCCTTTTCTACCATCAGCACTTGACTCCATATGAGAGTCAAAACCAAGTAGCTCAATGAGGTTTGTATGATCAAATATTTTTGTCTCTAGAAGGACAACCACGCTTTGGTTGTGAGCTTTGATTAGAGAAGTACAATGTCTTTTGAAGTTGGGGCTATTAGATCCCCTGGTATTCCAAATAAGGAAAATCATGAAGTCAGCAGGATGAGAGGGATGGTTCAGTACTAGTCTCTTCCCCTTTTCTAACTTGGTCTGATGATTTTTTCCAAGTATGGGCTCAGAGAGACTGCTACATTGGATTGATTGGTCATATTCTTCAATGTCATCTTGAAGTTTTTGATTTCTCTTGGACAGAGCACTATAGTAGCTATGCTGAATGGCTCTACGAACTCTTTTTAAAGGGTTTTTTCCAGTATGAAAAAGTCCGTTCTTGGTTCCCCTAAGGTTTCCAAGAGTTGTTCCAATTCTACATTTGAGCTCTACATTCCCTTTAGGAATGTTTTTTTGTGTTCCTTCTAGGTCTCCTACCTCTACTATTGTTTATTTGTTGTGATTATTAGTTTTGTTGGTTGGGTCATGGGAGGCTGTTGGTGTCCATAGCACAAACGTTAGCGTATCCATCTCTGAGAGGTAAAAGATCTCTAGGTAGCATGGCATGCTTTTGAACATGTGAGTCATCAGTGAGTTTAACTCATGTGTGTTGATGATATTGAGTGTTCCCAGCATATGAGCTTGTGCCATTGTTTGGGACCATACTTGGTAACCCAGTCCCTGTACTATGTGATCCACCCCTTCCTTGATTATTTGAGCCATCCAGGTAGGGTCTTGGATCATCAGTACTATGGGTTAGGCCCCAACTATGAGATAGTGTGATATTGTTTCCCCTTTCATCACCAGTTCTACCCAGGATGTTGGGAGTCGATTGGGGGGATGAGGTGCTGAGACAAAGATTAGGGGTTCCTTCAGAAATGGTTTGGAAACCATTGATATCCTTCAAGCTTTGTGGTTTATTTTGGGTGTTATTTTGGGCCATGAGTTCTCGGTTGGTGTAATAAGAAAAGCGGAGTTAATGGACATGACCATGACGGTCATATCAATCGACTCTACATTATGATTACCCCTATTAGGGACTTCGGTTCTCGTCCCAAAATATGCAGAGCCGGTAGCCTTCATTGGAGTGCTGTTAATGCTGGTAGTAATTAGGGCCCTTAGTGGGCCATTATTCTTAATGGTTGGCGGGATGTTTTTTTAAAATTAATGGATGGTAGGTAATGGTTAGAGTTATTTAAGGCTGGTGCATGTGTGTGTGGTGTGTGGTTGACTTTTGGTGGAAAGTTGTTGTCAAAAGCCTTTGCAGACTTTGAAGGTAACTCATTTACCCATATTGCTTTCTTTTCTTTTTTTTTGTAAAGGGAATTTTTCCATAGTGGTGTTTCTGGTGGTACTAGTAGCTCCATTTTGAGCGTCAGGGTGGTGGTGATAAGGTTGAGGGGACTTACCTGGGTAATTCTCCATGTTTTTTACCTGGTTTTGGTCAATTGTTGGTAAAGTTTTCCTTTCATGATTGGCTGCTCCTCGATTTGGGTTGTGTCTCCTCTTTGGGAAGGAGACAACTTGCCATTCCTCTTATTGTTGTGTCTATTCTATGGTGTTTCTAGTGCAAGGCTATTCCACATCTTGAAGTACAGCACTGGTGTTGTAGTGGCAATGTTTTGCTTGATGTCCAAGTCTCCCACACATAGTGCACAAAAAGCCCTCTCCTTCGTAGATTACTTTCTGAGTGTGGTTGCAAATTATGATATGCTTTTTTAGAGGGACTCCAAGAGGCACTTGGATACATATTTGTGCATACCGACCTCGTAAGGTCGTAGAGGTGCAAGAATCAATCTTTAACAGTGTTCCCAGTTTCGAACCTATCATTTTCAGTACTTTTTGGTCATAAAATTCTTGGTAGCTGTAGGAGTCGCAACCAGATGACTGTGTGTGTTTGGGTTGGTTCCTCTAGCACAAAATTTTGTTCCCATTTTCTTACTCACAAAAAATTCCCCGTGATGAACCATGGCCCTCCATGAAGAACTTTTGTCGCGTTTTTGGGATTATTGAATTTCACCACATAGTAATCACATCCTAGATCTATCAATGGGAGTGGTTCCGTTGGCTTCCAAAGCTCAGCTAGCTTGGTTCTTAGATAGTTGTGTGTTAGTTTCTTGTTCACCAACTTCACTACGACTGAGTATTGCTAGTGTCGACAAATTCGAGGCTTTTCTTCTTCTATTAACTAAATCGTCTCGCCTACCTCCGCATAGAGTATCGAGCTTTTGTTGGTATAATGGTTGTAACTTTTGTTTAAATTGATGTTTTTGTTCATCAGCTTATCTCTGAAGCTGTCTTTTGAAATTTTTGTGGTGGTGTTATTGAGGATTTCGATAGAAATTGAATCCGGTGGTTCTGATAGGGTGAGTTTATGGGGGTATGTAGTTCCCTCTGTGTTCGTCTCACTATTCATGGAAGAAATAGTTGATCCTCTCACGGAGGAAGTATCTTTTTAACCCTCAATTGGACAAAAACAAAAAAAATTATTTTGGGTCACTTTATTAAAAAAAAAAAAAACCTTCAATTACTAAAGCTTAAACTTTTTTTTTTTCAATTATTAAGGCAGACACAGGACAAGCATATTGAGTACCAATTAAAGGAAATACAACCAATTTAAGAACCTAAAAAGGAAATACAATCAATTTAAGAACCTAAAAAGTAACAGACGAAATTAATTAAGACAAAAAAATATACGATGTATAACCAAAAAGGAAAGAAAAATTTCTACTCAAAATAATAATACAACTTATACGAAGTATAAAAAGAAGGCAAGTATAAAAAAAACATCTAATAAGCAGATAGAAGAAAAGCCATCTTACAAGGTTGCAAACTGTCTTTCGCTGATTTGGTATCCCTTTTTCATAATTCAATTTCTCTCCTTCTTGTTTCTTTTGGCACCGTTCTGTCCTCAATAATCTCTTTTTAGGTTGTAACAAGTTTGGACTCTTGTATAATTACTAATCATGTAAGTAATTACAAATTTCATCATACATATTTGGGCAGTAATGTACATGCATATAGTTTAGCTATTTTTCCAGAAATTAGGTATTGACTAATTAATACAAGCAGCGGTTGTATTAATTGTTGTTGTTCTTGTTTCTTTTTCTATCTTGAAATTTCGGGTATGGAACCTTTTTTGTTCTTCTCTGTTAGACTGACTAATAACAGCCTTCTCTGGTACATTGGTGTTTGTATCACAAACGAAGTATTTTCTAGTGTCTCTGACTGCCCTTGTGATGTTGAAGATTCAAGTTAAGAAGAGGTAATTAATTGTTAGTAATATTTCTTGTTTTTTACTGACTCATTTCACTATTCCTTGTAGTCTTCAATTCAACAGAAATAATTTCTTGATTTAAATGTATTTTATGTTGCCAAACTAGTTTCTCTCCTGTCACACAAACAATTTCTTTAAGAAGATGTACATATACTTCCAATTTATTACCACTTGAGCCCTAGATGCTGAAAGTTGCATACATATACCGCTCGGCCAACTATTTTACATGTACAATTATTCTGATAGTGTGTATATAGTGTATAATATGTATATAAAATATATTTTATATGTATATTTGGTGTAAAATATACAGATCCCATACACATGCATATTTTGTAAACAAGTTGGCTGAAGTAATTAGAGCCCTAATTATCCCTATATTTAGTTGATCAACGTCAATTATTGTCATTTTTATATGTAAATATTCGAATAATATGGGATTGAGTTTTAAAGACTTAAGTCGTACAGGAAAATCTTGAAATTGTGTACCACTCGCTCCTTATATTTTTTTCTTACTAGTTTAGGTGTACGCGTGTTGCGCGTGTACCTAACTTTAATGAGTTCAAATGTTACACTAAATAGGACGATATTTATTTAAATAAAAAGTAAAGATGACTATAATAATTAAATATAATATCTTTTGAGTACATAAAGATGGAGAATTTACTTATTAAACCTAACCTTTATCAAATATATTTTTAAAAATCGATCGACATTCATCTATCATCTGTAAATTGCAATAAAACAATATAATGATAGAAACATCAAAATAATACAATTAAATCTAATCTTTACGCACAAAAAAATTCTCAAAGTCGATCGACAATCATCTACCACCTGTAAACAATAACAAAATAATACGATAATAGAGATATCAAAATAATACAACTAAACCTAACCTTTACATAAAAAAATTCCTCAAAGCGTAACATTTATCTATCACCTGTAAACTGCAACAAAATAATACGATAAAAGTGATATCAAAATGACACAATTAAATTTAAATTTTACACACAAAAATTTCTCAAATTTGATCGAGAATCATCTACAAACTGTAAACTACCACAAAATAACAAACTAATAGAGATATTACGATAATACAATTAAACTTAACCTTTACCTAAAAATTTTTTTTACAGCCGACCCACATTTATCTAGCATCTGTAAATTAAAACAAAATAATAAGATAATAAAGATATCAAAACAATACAATTAAGCCTAACCTTTACACAAGAAATTCTTCAAAGCCAACTGACATTCATCTACGACCTGTAAACTATATAAAAACAATATAATAGTGATCACAAAGCTTCGATTTTGATCCAATTAATTCTTGTCTAAGCCAAAATTTTGACCCTTAAAAATGATTTTGAATGAAAACAAAGAAGATATATATATATATATATATATATATATATATATACACACATGTTGAATTCTATTTTGCTGACAAAAACAGTGAAGAAGTTGTCTAGAAATGCTATCGAATCAAGTTAGATGAGCATCAATAATATTCTCCCAATAGACAATCCGGTTTGTTATCTAGTTTAACGTACATCTCAAAATTTATAAAAGTATTTCTTAATAGAGTTTTATTTTAGGAGTATTTTTCTAATTGAACAATAGAAAAAAAAATATTAATTAATTCTCTTACCATATATTTTAGAGTTTCATATATTTTAGAAAGTCTAATAGAAAGGAAAATATTAACTAAATCTCCTACCATATATTTTAGGAGTCCCATATATTTTAGGAAGTCTAGTTAATATAATAAAAAATAATTAAATAATAAATTAAAAATACAATGAAAAGACAGTTTTGTCTAAAGAAAAGTCTATTAATGAAGGGCAAAAAGTTGAAATCACTTTTCTAAGGGTCTTCACACTTTTAATATATTATAGATTAGGGAAAAATTCAGAAATAGTATACCTATCCCCTTAATTATGAGTTTCATAGCAACAATTTCATAATTACACAATATAGTAAGTTGTATTTTATATTTTTGCAAACTGCTGCTACAAAAATACAAATACATATGATTTTTACTGCTTTTATGATCGATATATATTTTGTATTTTTGCAAGCTGTTGTTACAAAAATACAAATACATATGCTACGAAATGTAATTTGATAAAAGTATTGCTATTTTTTGTAATTTAATACTTAAGTATGCTACTTTATGTATTTTTTCCTTATTAGTATCATTTGTCTCGGGCTTATTAACATTTATAGTTATAATTTTTTTTTTATTTTTTGCTACTCTTTTTTTTGTTTGTTTTTGTAATATTAGAGTATTAGTTTAAAATAGTTCAATAATTTCTTAATATTTTTAAAAAATTAAATCATATATATGTTTCAATTTCGTGTGTCCTATTTCATTTTTAGTTTATTTAAAAATAAATATTTCTTTTCTTTTGTTCACTCTTTTAATTTATCTTTTCATGTGGCGTGTTTAACACCACAAGATTAAAGAATACTTTGGTTCTTTTCTGATACGAGCCAAACGGCCAACATAGCTTTTGATGACATCCTTGGAGGACAATACTTAAAGACTCAAACTTTGGTCACCTCGATGGCACAAAAGCATGCATGGAGGACCCATTTTGGACATTCAAGAGAGCAATTCTGTGTGTAGAGGGTTGCTTGGAGTCTTGCCTTGATGACTACCCGAAAGCACAAGTGAAGAAGTGTTTTGAAGAGCTTTACACACTCCAAGGAAGCCCCCTAATTTACACACCAAGGTTGGCCCTTCTTTAAGGGTAATTTAGAGATTGCACATAGTGTCTTAACACACCATGGCCGCCCCTCTCAGTAAGGGCATGTTGGTCATTTTATCTTTATATTGTAATAGCTTATAAATATACTATTTTTAGGTTATTTTCTTAGTTTTTGTTGAATATGGATTAATGAAGAAACATTCTGAGATTTTCTCTCTTATGAGAGAGTTCCAACCGAAACTAGGGCAAGAATAAGTGTGGATTCACTTGTGTTGCATTTTGGCTTAAAAATGTTAGAGCTTGAGGAGATTAATGTCCCTATTATGTCTACATAAGAGAGTGGTATTACTATTGTAAGTCTTAAGGGTTCTAGTGTTTTATACACACTTTAGTTCCTACTTCTTGTAATAGTTTATGTCTCACTATCTATTTTTTTCTTTAATGCATTGCTTGAGTTTTGATTCTTATGTTTGTGTTCTTGTCTTCATCTCCTTATTTTAGGCTAATTTTCATCTTTCATAGATAGATATATATCATTTGGTATCAGAGCAAAGTTTGTTTTGTTCCAACAAAATCAATCTTAGGATTGTTATCTTGAAAATAAAAAAAATGAAAAAGAATAAAGGAAAAAGAAAAAAACTACTATTCACATTTTTTTTTTGGGGGGGGGGGGGGTTTCTATTTTTGAGACTTGAGTTTTGTGTGTTTTGTGTATTTCTAGTGTAGGTCTTTGTTCCTAACACTAGAAGAAGTGTCTAAAAGCAAAAATCTCACAAAAAATAGTTGTTCACATTTTTGTGCTTTGGCCAAATTTTGAGACTTAGGTCTAGGAATTTTTTGTGTATGTTTTGTTAGTTTCTAGTTCTAGATCCTTATTCCCTAGAACTAATAGTCTAGATCTAAAATTTGAGCTAAATCTGGGTTGTTTTGAGCTATCCACCATTGTTGAACTTGAGCTTGAAGAAACTTGAGGTGGATCTCATTTTTGGCAAGGTGGTTATGATGTTTCTGGGATTGAAAATTGTGGTATTTGTGCTTAATTTATCAACGTGACCTTGGATCTTCAAGAATTATCAAATTTAGAGGTCATTTGCTTAAGGGTCAACCTTGGTCAAACTTTGAACGTTCTTGTTGTTCTTTCTCATTTGGACATCTTATTGAAGAAGAATATTCGAAAGTGGTTGTTTGATCTAGATAAATGAAGAAAGACAGTGTAGTAGTTGTTTGTATAAAGAATATTCTAAGCATATTCCAAGTCTTTCAAAGGAAGAAAGGCCAAAAGGAAATAATCCAGTACAAGTAAAAGTAGAAGGAGGGGACCATTTCAAATTCAAACTCATTTGGGCTTGAAGAAGGCTCCAAAAATTGCATTTTTCCCTTCAAAACTAATTCTACTCTCTACTGAGTGAAGATTGACTGAAACTCAAAGTTGAAGAACAAAAAAAATTCAAATTCTCGACCAACCACAAGTTGTCGCATCATCACTTCCGTATAACCATATTTTAGGCTCAATTTTTGGATTCTTGATTTCTATTCTTGTTTCCTTAGTTTCATTTTGTTGATTCTAGTACTAATTGACAAACTAGTAATCACCTACTAGATTTTGAGTTAGTTTTGAATTCCCTTTCTCGTGTTTACGTTCTTTGTTTTCTTTTATCATTTTGATTCGTTGTAGTTTCTTGAATCAAGTTCGAACAAAATTTCTTTGAGTCTTTCAAACTAAAATCTATTTCGGGCAAGAGTAGAACTTATTCCTCAACTTCTCATAGATTACAAGTCAAGTTTCAACACTTGTGAAGCCAAGTGTGAGGTAACTGAAGGTGCAAGAGGGTGTGGTGAGGATACTTTGAGCTAACTTTTGTGCTTTTTTATTTGTTGTTGTCTTTATTAGGTACCATGGGTGACGATACATTCAAGGCCATTTTTGAAGATTTCAAACGGAACCTTGACAAGCTACACCAAATATTTAGTTCCCTTAATCCAATTCCTCTATTTAATTCTACTGACTTGTCTTATCTTGAAGCTATCACACGTGACATTAAAATACAACAAAGGGATTGGGTACCGTGCAAAGGAGTTTGAAACCAAATGCCCTTCTCATATGAGCTACAAGGTAAAAATGCCATCTCCAACAATCCTACAATTTTAGAATGTTGTGATGTGGCTAGTAGTAGCCAAGTGGATGTAGTTGGTGGTTTTCCTAAAGGAGGATTGCATGAGCCTTCCATTTATGATACTCTTAGTGTTGATAGGTTGCAATAAGATACAATTCTTGTTGTAAGTATGTAACACCTCGTATTTTGGGCTAGAACAAAAACCGTCATTTTAGTGCTTGGTGCATCGTAGAGGGGGTCTATTTAGCAATTGTCAAATTCCAATAGCCTTGTGCGATTGTGGCGCATCGCACTGAAGTTTTAGATCCCAAACAGTGGGACAATGCGATGGCTCTGCGTCGCGGTGACCCCAAGAATCCCATTCGTCAATTTCTAGTGAGCCACCACAATAGTGGCGCATTATGGTGGCCCATAAAATTGGGCTCCCAATTATATTTTTTTGGTTATGTTAAGGGTTAAAAGGGGAGTATTTTGGGAAATTATCCTACCCCCAATTCGTCTATAAACATACAAACAATGGCATAACAAAAGTACTTTATGCACAAATCTTCATTCTCTACAAAGCAAAAACCTTAAGCATCCCAAAACCTCTTCCAAGAATCTCAAGATTCAACCGTGGGTTTTCAAAATTGATTAAAGATTTGAAATTACCAAATTGTAGACTTCAAAAATCAGTCTCTAATTTCCTATTTAGGGTACGTAGGGTTTATCCTAAAAACTACATGGGCTTAAAACCATTAGAGCATGATTTTTAAGATTTTATGCATGAATTTCAAAGGAGTTTTGGAAACTATGTTCTAAATTACATACTCCAAAAGTTTTAATCCTACTATTGTTTTGTCCTTGTGGTCCTATCCCCTAAATTGATTTACATGTATACGTATATGTATGCGATTTGAGATTTAAGATTGTTTAAGAGCATAAATTATGAACTCTCCCTCGTATTGCATTAAAGCTTATGATTTTGTTGGAAAAGAGTTGAAATGCATGTTTTATGATTTGAAAGATGTTTTCTCAATGTCCTTGTACTTGAATATGATTTCAAATTGTTGAGAGGATGTTTCTTCATATAATTATGTGATGTTAAAGAGAAAGAATTGTATGAGATTGAGACTTTTAACATGACTACCTTTGTTTACTGAATCATTGATAAAGAGAATCAACTGCATGGTTTTACATGAGTTTCTTAAAAGAATTGTTGATATGGTGGTCCTGAACTTCATGATTTAAAAATAGAGATATAAATTGCTATAAATAGCTCAGAGAATATGACTTGTAAGTTAATGGTATGACGATACCATATATGTGTACATGCCATGACAGAGTTAAAGATTTTAGAGTATGTTTTCAGAGCATATATGTTTAAAGAACTAAAAATGGGCATAAAGAGGGTTAGGTGGTTACCCGAATAAAGCATGAGTTCAAGAAACTCATTGCCTGAAACTGTATTTGCTGATACGAGTAGATTATTATTGTACACTGGAGACGGCCATGTGGCATAGTAGATTCAGACACTCTGACCCTTGTGGTACACTTGAGTTGGGGGCTTGGCTTCCGAGTTAATGGCAGATCCCATATTGTCCGTGGGATTACAGATTATAAGGCACACCACCAAGCGCATAAGTAAGACAAAGTGTGTCACAGATTTCAGAATTTTTTAGTAGAGTCTTTTAAAATGCCCATGTGATTTCTTACCATATGATATGTTTATGAACTATTTTAAATTGCTCTCATATATATTAAATATAAATTATTATTTTGGGTTTGCTCTGCGTACCAGTACATTTGTATTGACCCCCTACCTCCCAGGGTCTAAAGCTCAGTTCAGAGGTTCTGCTAAACAGTAGAGTTTTCAGACAACAGTGAAGTATGTAGTTGGTGAGCCTTCTTAATTCCAGAAGGCCTGTGTCTTTCAGATTATGTTATTTATTTTTGTTTAGGTCCACTAGGGGCCTTGTCCCAGTTTTATACAGTTGTCATTTGATTATGTAGTAGAGATTTATCAGACTGTTCCAGATGTTGTTTAGTTGATTTTGGATTTCATTCCTTATTGTTAAACTAAATCCAGAGTATGACCATGTTTTCGTATCAGATTATATTTCCACATCTTCTTTTATTATGTGAATGTGGTGCATGATTACCAGATAGAGTCGGACGCCCAGGCCTTCATGGTTCGAGATATCCGTTATGGCCAGGCCCTAGTTTGGTTCATGACAAACTTGGTATCAAAGCACGGTTCATGGTCCTAAGATATCTGTAAAATCACATCGGGTAGAGTCTTGTTTATGGGTGTGTTGCGCGCCATACTTATAGGTAGGAGGCTACTAGGCGTTTAGGAATGTTTTTATTTGTTCATGTTCTAGTTCGTGCTATAGAGTCAGAATATTTCTTTTTCATACTCTAACGCGTGCTATAGTGTTTCCCATACAAAAGTAAAGTTATCCCAATTCTTTTCTTACTTTGATGTGCTCAGATATGTCTCATTGTTAAGGTGAATCAAGTCCAGAAGTTTAGAATTTAAATGGTATGGTCCTTTCTGATTGAGCCATATAAGATTTTAAAATTATGCAAGGGCTTAAGAAGAGTCCGTTAGTGCTTCAGAGTGTATTGATTCTAGTGTGAACCTTGATGTTGATGAAATCGTTCTTTTCAGCCTGTAGTATTAAGTGTATCCAGTCCTTTTCAAAATTTATATTGCAGATGTCATGCCTAAAAAGAAAAATAATGTGTAGCAGAATGTTGGAACTGTATTTTTACTTGAATAGTAGTATAAGTTAAAGTATTGTTGTCATGACCTACTGGCAGTAAGATTAGACCAAGAAGCTGGTGATATGAAGTAACAAGGTTAGAAGTCAGAGTGAGGGTGAATTTTGGGTAAATAAATATTTTAGTTAAATAACTGATGTTTGAGGATCATTTACCCTTTTATAGTGATAGACTAATGTGGTAGCTAGTAGCATGTGTGGATTGTATGGTAGTCTATGGGGTAAGTGTTTGACTTAAATTTTTATTCATACAAAGATATGTATTCTATATCATTGATTATTGTGTATCAAGTTTCTATCTCTTGTAATCTTGTTATCATTGTATTGTTGAAACTTATAGTATAGTGAAGCCGTGTGGGGCTCTTTCGATTCACTAGCATAGTTGCCTTGTTATTTTTCTCATTTTTTTGTTTAAAACACAAAATCAAAGTCTAGTGAAGCCGTGTGAGGCCTATTTCAATTCACTAGCAACTTGTTGTTCATCTTGTTGTTCTTGTGTTAGTTGGACTGGGGGTTTAGAGGCATAATAGAAATAAAAGTGGTAAGGGTAATTTATTGAATGCATGTATAGTCGAATTTTTTGGCATGAGATTGAGTTGGTAATTATAGTGATACGTCCTTGTTTGTTAGTTTAGCAGAAGGTAGATAAGGAGTTATTTGCTAAGGTGAGTTGTTGTTTGCTCGAAGTATGAAAATGGCTAGATTAGCCAGTAAGTTATAATTATAGACACAAGGTTGTTTATGGAATTTTAAGGCAGTCTAAATGTACGCTTGGGTAATAAGTAAGTGTGATGTGAGAAAGCTATATAAGTAGATAAGATTGTATGGGGTTATAATATAATATTAAGGTTGACCATGATTATTATATGACTCTACCCCCTTTGACCTTCTTTTCTTTGTTAGTTGTAAACTAGTACTACTTGTAAAAAGGTATGTAGTAGATTTTGAGACATAGCAGTGATGTCATGAAGGTGGATGTGATTATTTCTTCATTAATGATACTTGTTTTATGGAAGCGATCTAATAGGCTTGAACAGTGCATGCAAGAGCTTAAGTTTATTTGATTTATAATGAAGTATGATGTGGTATGTATGAAGTAGAAGTATGCCAAGGTGATATGACGTTGCAGTATTTTGTCTAAGGCTATTACATGTTGTGTGTGGCTAATAGTGCCATTGAGTTGCTAGGTGGAGAAAGACTAGTTAGATGGTATATGGTGTTCTAAATAGCCAAGTTAAGGAGTTTTGATTGATGATGTTGAGCCTTTTGATATAATATTGACTCTCATGGTTTAGAAATATAAGTTTGCAAGCATGATGCTGGTAGACTATGACAGAAGTGGTATGGTCTGTCAAAGGTTTGGAGATATTTATGTTTAGTGTTAGGAGAACCTAAGTTGGTGAATGTTTAAGCTGTTATATGATGACTTTTGGGGCTATATAAACCTAAGGGTAAAATCTTAGAAGAAGGTATTAGCATTGATTGCTATACACGAAGATACCGAATTACAGGGTAAGTTTAGTTTTATATGTATTGTTATATCCCCAACTCTAGAGTAAAGTGATTTCAGTTTATACCAGAGTATATATAGTGGTTCACAGACTTATAGTAGGGGCTTAAATCTAAAGGGGAGATGATAGAACGAGTAACTAAGTCAAGTTTTCAGATGATAATAGATGTGCCAGTAAGTTGTGGAATTGGCCGTGAGAAAGAATGATGCTCAATCTATTCTTATTTTAGTAGTTTACATCAGTTATTCTGATACATACTCATGTTTTATGTTTCATCTTCATAATCATAGCTCATGTTCATGCTTATGATAAGGAATCACGTACTCTCCTAGTTCCTAGTATGATGAGTTCCCAGTTTGTTCAGCAGTCAGAATCAGTTTTCGTAAGTTATGAATTCCAAAAATTCAGGTCATGCAGTTCATGACTCTTGTGCACATGTGATACTCTTAATGATCAGTGAAAATTCATATTTATATCAAGTACGTCCTCAGATCAGATCCCTTTAATGAGTCCATGCCGTGAGTTCTCTATTCCTCACACCTCGGTAGGGTATCAAGTTATACTTAGTACTTCCCTCATGTTTCGAATTTTGGTATTCCAATTTTTTTAGTGACCTTTTCCCTTAGGTCAAGATAGTGATGATGAACAGCTGTTTAGATGGGAAAGAGTAAACATTTCTTGTTGATGAAAGATGGTTGTATGCTTATTTGAGTTAAGACGATAATTGTGGAGTAAGTTTGAGGCCGAGTCTTTGATATGTGTCAAGGTTAGTTGAAGTTTTATGTGTTATATTTTGGAAAAATTGTTGTGTGCTTGTTTTATGTAAGTCTATAAGTTGAAAGAATTTTGAGGTGAAGTTTCGTGTATGGCTTGGTTAGTTGAGAATATTTTATGTGTATCATCTGAATAGTGTAGGGAATATGGATCAGAGTATTAGAGAATATGAGAAATATATTTTATGAGTGGTTGTTTAGAAGTGCATATGTGGGTATGAAGATAGGCTTGAATGTCATGTTTGTGTGTATATGGATGGATGCCTTAAGTGTTTTGAATGTCTAATACAAAATTAAAGGTGATTGCTGAAGTGGCAGTAAGAATTATGCATGAGATGAGGAATTATGAAAGGCAGGGTGTACTGAATTCATGATTCAGACTAGTACTACAGTATTATGTGGTGTATCTTGTGATTTTGTGTTAGGCTTGAAGATAGTGAGGGGATTTAGTTCCCTTTAGACATTAGTAGATGGAAATTTCAGTGGCCATGTGAGAAAAATAAGTAGAATCAATGAGCATGGTGTTTAAGGGGAAAATATAGTTGAGAGAGTATTTTAGAAGTGTGGCTAACCTTGAAAGTAAGCATTTGCATTGCCTAAGGACCGGAAATTCTATCCTAGCTTATGAGTTAAATGTCTATATTCCTTGCAATAGATTAGTGCCAAGGTTGTGATTCCTTAGTTGGATGTCTTGTGTAAATCATGCCTAAAATTTCTTGCTCCCTAATGCTACCGGAACTTCTTTAGAAAGATTGTTGAAGAGATACTCCAGTTAACTATAAGTGTCCAGTATAATTCAGTCTATGTAGCCAGCAATTCAGCTTAACAGTTAGGCAGACAAGTTCCTGTGGATTTTTCCACCTTTTCACCCAGTCCTACTATCTGAAGTCCAATGCGTATGACCATCCCAAAAGATAATCTATTCAATATGTGTAAGTTGCGAACTCAGTTCAGTCCAACCATCATGTTTTAGATTCAATTATTTAGTCATGACTCAGTTCATAAGTGTTTAGCACATAATGTCAAATTTTTCCAGCTATTTTAGATTAGATAGTGTAACACCATTGTACGATCTAAATCTCGTTGCCTCATGATTCATACTTACATAAGTTATCACTTCCAAATCCAATGTGTGTGATTTGAGCATAAACACTTTGGGGGGAATACTATACTCTCAGCATGAATCAGCTCCTTAAAATAAGTAAGGGCAAGTTAGCTCAGAATTCAGTTTCATGATAGAATCTTAAACGTTTTAGATCAGTTATATCCTTTCTTAGAAGACATATCATGTAATACCCGTGCTTTTTCTTAGCTTGAAAATCATCTCAAGGATGTTAGAACTTACTTTGAAATAAGAATTCATTCTTATACACATGGTATTTCCATAATTTTCACTTTCTATCATGTGGAAAATTGAATAAGCTTTCCATTGATATATAATTCGCCCAAATCCAACACCCGGGCAAAGAGTTAGAGCTTTTTTAGTGAGACAGTGTTTGACTTGAGCCTTCAGTGCATCACGGAGATAGCTCAAATGTCAATTGTCAAATTCTAGTGTTTCACCGCGATACTAGCATGTCGCGCCAAACTTCCAGGTCGTAGCCAAGGTGGCAACGCAATAGCTTCGCGTCGCGTCACCATGCAATTTCTCAATTGTCAATTTCCAGTGACAAGGCGCGATAATGTCGTGTCGCGCCAAGGGCCCAACTCGAAAAAATTTACTGAAAATTTAATTATGTGTTCAGGTTTAAAAAGGGTCAATTTGCCCCCTCCCCCATATAAGCTTCCAAACACGGGATTTAGCCACTTTTCACCCCAAACATATTAGTTTCTCTCAAGAAAAAACTAGGGTTTCTATTGGGGATTCAAATTCAGAAAGGTTTCACTATTAATCTTCACGAAATCTTGATCTAAGGTATGCATAGTGTTCATTCATGGAATCCTTTCATCCATGAAGTCCAAGAATTCTTTTTAACTACAAATTATGGATTTTCTTTATGTTTTCATGCTATGTATTTCTCTTTCATGTTGATAAATGAGGAATTGATTTCTATTCCATGATTTGATGATAAATTCCATGTGGGTTGATTAGTATAGATAAAGATTTACGAAATCTCATGACTAAAACCTTGTATGATGTAATTGAAATTAAAGTATGATGTTTAATTGGTGTATGATGTGCTTTACATGTACTATGCCTACAATAAGTTTGACTAAATGCCTAGATGAAGAGAAATTGTCTAACTAGCATGATATCATGAAATCCCCATGTATGTACAAGTTTATGCCTATTACATGTTTGATGAAAGACTCCTATGAATGTAGTATGTATTATGAAGTTAGTCAAGTCTTCAAGTAAATCATGCTATGTCAGTTTTCTTCTATCGAGTCCTGGGGGTACTTGTACCTGAAATATTAGCTGTGTGCCTAGATCTATGTCATGTTTTCATGATACTCTCAGTCAAGCTATGAACTCTTAGAATTCAGATAGTCTTATGACTTAGCAAAAAATATCCATGATCTCATGGCTCAGTCAATTGTCAGATATCAGTAGTAATCCGTCAGCCACAGAAATTCAGTAACTCAGTCCATGTTCAGTTCAGTTCAGTTCAGTAAATCATGTTCAGTGTTCATTCACATAGGAGTAGGAATTAGCACCGAGTGAACCCAAGGATGGGGACTCACCTTTTATACTAGGGTGTGATTCCTAGAAGTAATCTATGCATTCCAGAACTATGTAGCCAGCATAGGTTGAGACATCGTAGCCTGCTATATGAGGGTAGATAAGGTGGCTTAACCTGTTATGTGAGGATTCCCACTGTTCTCTCTAGAGTTACCTATCATATGAGGGTTACTCACATGTTGTCCTTACCAGTGATGTGGTATTGACACCCTTCCAATCAGGGCATAGATTGGACCTCATCTTAGCTATTATAGCATATTTGGGGTATGTCAATTAGATAGTACTTCCCACAGTTTCATTATACAAAATCAGGACTGTCAGATACAGTCAATCAGTCTCAGTAATAGAACTCAGATATTTCTTCAGATTTTAGGACTGTCAAATACAGTCAACTCAATTACATTGCAGAACTCAGATAGTTCCATCAGATTCAGGACTGTCAGTTACAGTCACCCACGTTATCAGTTATACTTAGATATAGTCACTCATGTTATCAGTATTTTTAGATATTTTCCTTTATGTTATCAGTCATATCAGTTATTAGCATGTCACGTTATCAGTATACAGACTCAAAAATCATAAAATAACATTGTCAGTTATGTATTTATGCATGTATTCTCACGTTTATGTTAGACAGTCAATTAGCACTATTTATGCATGTGAACCATTGTATATATCCTACCTCATATGTATACTCAGTACATATGTACTGATGTTTTCACGCTATGGTGCTTTCTTTTTATGTTACACCATAGGTTCAGAGACGGGAGTTCCAGATCAGCAGTAGATTCCAGATTCAGTAGTCAGAGTAGAAGTGAGTCCTCATCCTTCGAGGATATAATGAGTTTCTAGTATCTCATTGATTAGCTTATTAGTTAGAGTTAGTTGGGGACATGCCCCATCAACTCCTTATTCAGATTCTTCGGATAGTAGAGAATTCCATACTAAATGCAGAGTAGATACAGACTATCATGTTCAAACTTCAGTATTTTCAATTTTCTTTTGGGTATTCTATTACCCCACACAGATGTTACGTTATTCAGTTATGTTCATGATCGAACCTTATGGCCTTTCAGTGCATGTTTCTGCATTATTATGTTATCTTATGCAGTATACAGGTACAGATATCAATCATGGGTTAGCTTGTGGTCCTTTAGAGTCATGAGCCTCGTGTAGCACTCCAGTTCAGCAAATCAGGTCGTTATAAACATGGTATCAGAGCCTAAGGTTCAATAGAGTCCTAGAAAGTCTGAAAGCCGCATCCAGTAGAGTCTTGTACAGGGGTGTGTTGCGCGCCATATTTATGTGAAAGAGGCTATGAGACGTTTTAAGAATTGTTTCCCTTCTTTCAGTATTTATGTCGTTCCTGTGAGCATAATCACAAGTCAGTCTCTCAGTCTAATCTGCTTCTTCTCTTTATTTCAGAACATTCCTCCTAAGAGAAGAAATCAGTCAGCCCCTTGTAACATCCTGTATCTTGCTTGTACTTATTCTAATTATATGGAACCTGGTATGGCCATATGGTATAGGTAACGGATGAGATTTGTTATGCAATTATTAATGGTGTAGATGGAATTATAGAAGCTGCCCGTATAGTTTAGTGTGATGCGACTAAGTTAATGTTAAGTTAACTATTTAAACTTGGAATCGCAAGCTAGTATTTGAATCTAAAGTTTAAAGTGACCAAGTGTGCATAAGTTGAAGGTTAGACTAAAGGGGTTAGAAGATGAAAATGGAGCAAAATATTGAGGTGCTTGCTTGACTTATTTAAGCTAGTAGGTGAGTCACCTACTTAAGTTGTTTAAACCAAATTAATGGACCCATGGCTATGGATCAGATTTGGGTCTATGCTAATATACTCATTTGGGCCAAATTGAACAAACAAAAAGAAAGAAAATGGATAAGTGACCCAACACACCAATCTGCCAAGGCCCAAATATAATTGAGCCCAACAAGAAATTATGCAAGTAGGTGCATCACCTACTTTGAAGTTTTAGCAGCTTAGAATCTTAAGTAGGTGCATCACCTACTTGGACCAATTTGACCAATTTTATGGTCCAAAATGCAGCTAAGGAGGTGGACAAGATAGGGCCTTTAAAAGGCCAAGTTGCTGGTCATTTTACTTCACTTTGAAGTCACAAAAAAAGGAGTATATTTCAGCAAATCTCTCTACTCTCTTAAAAACAACAAGAGCAGCAGACCTATTTTTCCTTCTAGGGTTCTTGAAGAAACCCTCCCCTTTGTAGCCCAAGGTAAGTGAAAAACACTTAAGATTTTGTTTAATTATCTCATGGGAGATTAGGGAAACAAGTTATAAGTGTTTGACTATAAGTATATGGCTGATTATAGAACAAGCTGGTTGTTCATGTTTCCTTGTTATTGAGGAACTTTTTTATTCTTCTTTGGTTTAAGTGTGAAGGAAAGTTCAAGCTCTTGAAGAGTTCAATTAAAAGGATAAGTTGCTGAATTGAGGTACGGTGACTGCCCCATTTTATTTTTCTTATATATGAATTTGAGAGGGGATTATGGATGTCTTGTTATTGAGAACTCAAGAGATGATGAGATCAATAGTTGATTGCTACAATAAAAGGGGTTTGGGACTGTTTTGTGGACTGTTTTGTATGTATATGTTATGGGCTGCCAGGTTGAAGTTGGATAAAGGGGTGATGAGTTTGTAATAAATTATAGAAGAAAGATGTGGTGATACACCACCGAACTAATGCTTGCTGTCCAATCTATTTTGCGTATTGTTTGGAATGTATAATGAAGTCGAGGTGGTTTTGGTGAACCTTATAAGGACTTATCTGGTATGTGGGTGTAATTGGAGGAAAAAAAAGGGTTAAAATAACACCCTTGTTGGATAGAGTAATAGTTGCTGCCCGGTTACTGTTTTGGGTGAAATTAAGTACCTTAAATGTGTTGATTGGTTACTAATACTAGTTTACCATATATTCTATTGTAGATAAGTAATCTAAAAGGCGAGAAGTCAAGTTGGGTTAGTTTCAGAATCAAATAACCAGGTATGTAAGGCATACTCTCTTTCACACTCTTTGGCATGAAATCGTACAATTGTTCCATCAAGCAATTTTCTGAGGTTATCCTATAACAAAGTGATACATAATGGCAGCATATTACCCTCCATGTATCCAATGACCTTGTTCCCACTCTCTAACGCATTAGAACATCTCAATACGTGCTTATTATTAAATCTGCGTGTCTATCTTCACTAGAAAATTTTAGGAGTTCTCCGTTTGTTCAAATAAGACCCATGTGTTATTTCAGCTCCTAAACACTTTATTTGTGTGCCAACAGCTCCCTAGCTCATTGTTGTTGCGTTAAGTGTCTATTTACATGTCTCTTATTAGTGTATTACTGGTTCAAGGTATCATAATGTGATGACCACCAAGGTAACAATCTCGAAGGCTAATAAACTAAGTATTGCAATCTGTAAAATGACGAGTGACAGATCAGGGGCACTTGCCTAGCATGGGACAATCTCGATACCTTTATTTGTGGGTGGCAGCTCAGGGGCATAAGCCTAGCATGGGCCGATCCCAATCTTTTTATAGGTGGCAGCTCAGGGGCGTAAGCCTAGCATGGGCCGATCCTAATTTATATTCTTTTTACCACTGATCAGCTGGTCATTTGCGTTATATGGATTACAAAGATTATGAAGTAAGAAGATAAAATGAAGAAAGAATGTAATGTACATTGTCCCACAAGTATTTATAAAGGTGGTCTACTAGTACTCCTTTTACACTTGTATCGGATTTCTATTGAGCTTTTGTATCAAGTGTGTTGCTACTTTCTGCCTTACATATTCAGTACATATTTTCGTACTGATGTCCCTCACGGGGGACCTGCATTTCATGCTGCAGGCAGAGGCACATCAGCTCATACAACTCACTAGTAGGAGCGCAGGTTATTCAGGGACTATTGGTGAGCTCCAGGTTAATTCAGGGCTTTCCGAGTCTGCTCTACATATTTTGGTATTGTACAATAAGTCTAGAGTAGGGCGGGGGTTTGTCCCGACCCTGACTAAGTCTATGTATCTTTTAGAGGCTTTGTAGACTAATGTAAAGTTATGGTAGTGTCTTGATTTTAGACATGGTGGCCCCACCGGCCAAGTGTTGTACATATCAGTTTTGGGAGTGTATGTGTACTCAATTTCATCGATGCATAATATTATGTCGTCAGAACATTTGGTTGTTATAGTTACATGCATGGGAAGTATAAGGTTATGAATTGGTTCTCTCGGGCCTTTACGGCTACGGGTGCCTGTCCGCCCCAATAGAATTTGAGGCGTGACAAAAGTGGTATCAGAGCAGTCGTCCTAGGGTGTTTATAAAGCCGTGTCTATATAGAGTCCTGTTTATGGGCGTGTTGTGCACCACATCTATAAATAGGAGGCTATGTGACATTTAGGGGTTTTCTCTTTTCTTCATATCTTAGATCGTGCAATAGAGCCTATGTTGTAGGTTGTCATATTTAACCATTGAACCTATTTATTTTTTCTCTCTTATTATAGTAAAGATGCCGGTTACAAGAAGGAGTAAGAATACAGGTAGGCGGATAGACGACGCTGTTGGGGAGGGGACCAGCAAGTCACCACCTAGACGAGCTAATCAAAGTGAGGCTCAAGCTGAGTTTGTGTCCCAAACTTCTCCTACCCTTCCATCTCCAGAAGATCTAAGAAGGAGAAGAACCGCATCCTCAGAACTACCTACCAATGCTGCAGATCAAGATTTAAGGAGTGCAGTACAATTGTTGGCTCGTATAGTTTCTGGACAAGCTCAAGGACAAGCCATTCCAACTACAGGTTCTAGTGGTACAGATAGGGCAGCTAGCCTACGAACGCAGGATTTTCTTAAATTGGATCCTCCTACCTTCACCGGATCAGATCTTAATGAAGACCCACAGGACTTTATTGATCAAATCCAAAGGGTTCTAGATGTTATGCATGTGTCGGGTAAAGAGACAGTTGAGCTAGCAGCATATAGATTCAAGGGGGAGGCTATATTGTGGTATGAAGACTGGAAATGATCTAGGGGTATCGATGCACCTCCAGCCACTTGGAAAGAGTTCAAAGAGGCATTTCTTAATCATTACCTTTCATATGAGATTCGAGAAGCCTGTGCAGATCAATTCCTGAATCTTCGCCAAGGAAATATGAGTGTGAGGGAGTACAGCCTTCGGTTTAACTCTTTGGCTAGGTATGCTCCTAATGTTGTGGCTATAATGGATGATAGAGTTCATCGGTATGTGGATAGATTGGATCTATATCTGGTTAGAGATTGTACCATTGCTGCTTTGAACAAGGACATGGATATAGCAAGGATACAAGCATTTTCACAAAAAATGGAGGATCAGAGGCAAAGAAGAAGAACACAAGAGTTAGAAATGGGGTATTCCAAGAGGTCTAGATCTACGGGGCAGTTTATGGCATCCCAAGGAGAGTTTAGGCCTCGGTTTTCTAATAGACCACCTAGGACATTATCTTCTTATTCTGCAGCTAGTGCTCCATTACAATTTCAAGGGTCTAAAGATAACCAGTTTGGTCAAAGAAATGAGAGTCAGAGTTCGCGAACAACAGGGTATCAAGAGAAAGGGATTATGAGCCAATTAAGGCCTCCTCGACAGCCATGTAGACAATGTGGAAATCTTCATTTAGGTGCATGTCGGTTCGGAACAAATGCTTGCTTTTGGTGTGGTATGTCAGGATGATGAGAGAATGCCCTCAAAGGGGCATAGGTGGTGTGGCACGACCTACTGGATCAGTCGTTGCATCATCATCATCGGTGCCTTATTCAGGTAGGGGTGTACAACCTATGGGTCGTGGTAGAGGTGCTAAAGGAACAACTAGCTCTGGTGGAGTTCAGAATCGTACATACGCTTTAGCAGATCGACAAAATTCAGAGGCTTCTCCAGATGTGGTTACAGGTACATTGTCCATCTTTTAGCATGATGTCTATGCATTAGTTGATCCGGGTTCTACAATATCATATGTCACTCCATTGGTTGCTGAAAAGTTCAAAAAAACACCAGAACTACTAGTTAAGCCATTTGAAGTATCTACTCCAATTGGTGAATCTGTTATAGCTAAGAGAGTGTATCGAAATTGTATAATAACTATTTGCGGTCGTGATACAATGGTTGACCTGGTTGAGTTAGAAATGGTAGATTTTGATGCTATAATAGGTATGGATTGGTTAGCTTCTTGTTATGTCATATTAGATTACCGAACTAAGAGGGTGTGTTTACATTTCCCAAGGGAGGCAGTCCTAGAATGGAGAGGTAATATTGGCGCACCAAGAGGTAAATTTATTTCTTATTTTAAGGCAAAAAAGATGATTTCCAAAGGTTACATATGTCATCTGGTTAGAGTGAAGGATACAAATGCGGAGACACCAACTCTTCCAACTATTCCGGTGGTAAGTGAATTTCCCGATGTATTTCCTGAAGATCTTCCGGGTTTGCCTCCAGAATGAGAAGTGGAGTTTGGTATTGATGTGGTCCCAGATACTCAACCAATCTCAATTCCTCCATATAGAACGGCCCCTGCAAAATTACGGGAGTTGAAAGAGCAATTGAAAGACTTGCTAGAAAAAGGATTCATAAGGCCTAGTGTCTCCCCTTGGGGTGCACCAGTGTTATTTGTGCGCAAGAAGGATGGCTCGTTAAGAATGTGTATTGACTGTAGACAACTGAACAAGGTGACTATTAAGAACAAATATCCCCTTCCGAGAATTGACAACTTATTTGATCAGTTGTAAGGCGCCAAATGGTTTTCAAAGATTGATTTAAGATCTGGTTACCACCAAATGAGGGTCAAAGAGAGTGACATACCCAAGACAGCTTTTCGAACACGGTACGATCATTACGAATTCCTAGTCATGTTCTTTGGGCTAACTAATGCACCCGCAACTTTTATGGATTTGATGAATAGGGTGTTCAAGCCATTCTTGGATGTGTTTGTGATAGTTTTTATAGATGATATGCTGGTTTATTCGAGATCAAATGAGGACCATGCCAATCACTTACGACAGGTGTTGCAGATTCTTCGTGATCGTAAGCTATTTGCAAAGTTCTCTAAGTGTGAGTTTTGGTTAAAATCTGTGGCATTCCTAGGTCATATTGTATCTGATGAAGGAATAAAGGTTGATACTCAAAAGATAGAAGCCGTGAAAAACTGGCCAAGACCTATAACGCCTACAGAGGTTCGTAGTTTCCTTGGGTTGGCAGGTTATTATAGAAGGTTTGTGGAAGGGTTTTCTTCAATTTCTGCACCTTTAATAAAGCTAACACACAAAGCATCCAAGTTTCAATGGAATAATGCATGCGAAAGAAGTTTCCAAGATCTGAAGAATAAGTTGACTTCTACACCCGTATTGGTGCTTCCAGAAGGCACATAGGGGTATACAGTGTATTGTGATGCTTCAAGAATTGGGTTAGGGTGTGTATTGATGCAGCATGGTAAAGTCATAGCATATGCCTCGAGACAATTGCGGCCACATGAGAAAATTTATCCAACACATGATCTGGAGCTAGCAGCGGTTATATTTGCCTTAAAGATATGGCGTCACTACCTGTACGGGATTCATGTTAACATATACACTGACCATAAGAGTTTGTAGTATATCTTTAACCAGAAGGACTTGAATTTGAGGCATCGAAGATGGCTTGAATTATTAAAAGACTATGATGTTGATATCTTATATCATCCGAGAAAAGCAAATGTGGTGGCAGATGCGTTAAGTCGCAAAGCTATGTAGCTATCTATTGAAAGACAAGGGATGACTAAGGATCTACACCAATTAGCCAATTTAGGGGTTTGTCTTCTTGAAACTCCAGATGAAGGGTTTATTGTGCATAATACAGCAAAATCTTCATTAATAACTGAAGTAAAAGAAAAGCAATATGCAGATCCTATTTTATTACGGCTTAAGAAAAATGTGCAATGTGGGTTGACAAAGGCATTTGAGCTTACGCAAGAAGGGGTACTTCGGTGCCAAAACATATTGTGTGTACCTGATATAAACGGGCTAAGAAAGAGGATTATGAAAGAAGCACATCATTCAAGGTATTCTATCCATCCAGGGTCAACAAAAATGTACCATGATTTGAGAGGGATGTATTGCTGGGGTAACATAAAGAAGAACATTGCAAACTTTGTAGCCGAATGTCCAAATTGTCAAAGAGTTAAAGTAGAGCACCAAAAGCCGGGGGGTTATATGCAATGTATGGATCTTCCAATCTGGAAGTGGGACATGATCAACATGGATTTCGTCACTGGTTTGCCTCGTACATTTCGAAGGTTTGATTCCATATGGGTGATAGTTGATAGGCTTACCAAATCATCACACTTTCTACCGGTTAGGACCACTTGCACAGTTGAAGAATATGCCAAGTTATATATTAAGGAGATAGTTTGACTACATGGAGTTCCAATCTCTATTATATCGGATCGAGGAGCTCAATTTACTACAAATTTTTGGAAGTCTTTTCAAAGAAATTTGGGGACACAAGTGAATCTAAGTACAGCTTTTCACCCTCAAATAGATGGACAAGCAGAACGTACCATTCAAACACTTGAAGATATGCTACGAGCTTATGTATTGGACTTTAAAGGTAGTTGGGATGATCATCTACCTCTCATCGAGTTCGCCTACAGTAATAGCTATCATTCAAGTATCAAAATGGCACCATATGAAGCTTTGTATGGAAGAAAGTGTAGATCACCCATTGGATGGTTTGAAGCAGGTGAAACTGCCTTATTCGGGCCAGATCTTGTTCATCAAGCTATGAAAAAGGTTAAGGTGATCCAACAATGACTAGAAACAGGCCAAAGCAGACATAAGTCGTATGCAGATGTTAGGAGAAGGGGGCTAGAGTTTGCTATAGGTGATTGGGTATTCTTGAAGGTATCACCAATGAAGGGGGTTATGAGATTTGGTAAGAAAGGAAAATTAAGTCCACGTTATATAGGCCCATACCAGATTACTCGAAAGTTTGGACAAGTTGCTTAGGAATTAAATCTACCCCCAGAGCTCTCAACAGTTCATCCGGTATTTCACGTCTCAATGCTTAGAAAGTGTGTTGGAGATTCATCTCATACTACCCCTACTGAAGATGTACAAATTACAGAAGATCTCACCTACGAGGAAATACCTATTGCTATTCTAGATCGACAGGTTAAGAAGTTGAGGAATAAAGAAATAGCTTCTGTAAAAGTGCTTTGGAGGAACCAACAAGTAGAAGAGATCACGTGGGAAGCTGAAGAAGCGATGAAATCCAAGTACCCCCATTTGTTCAAATACGAAGAAAAAGTCCAAGATGCTGAATTGGAACAATAACAAGTAAGTGAAAAATATATAGGTACTATGTAGTAGTAGGGATATTAACTTAGGCTTGAACTAGTTTTGGATGGACAGTTAAGCTAACATTCGAGGACGAATGTTTCTAAGGGGGGAAGGATGTAATATCCCGTATCTTGCTTGTACTTATTCTAATTATATGGAACCTGGTATGGCCATATGGTATAGGTAACGGATGAGATTTGTTATGCAATTATTAATGCTGTAGATGGAATTATAGAAGCTGCCCGTATAGTTTAGTGTGATGCGACTAAGTTAATGTTAAGTTAACTATTTAAACTTGGAATCGCAAGCTAGTATTTGAATCTAAAGTTTAAAGTGACCAAGTGTGCATAAGTTGAAGGTTAGACTAAAGGGGTTAGAAGCTGAAAATGGAGAAAAATATTGAGGTGCTTGCTTGACTTATTTAAGCTAGTAGGTGAGTCACCTACTTAAGTTGTTTGAACCAAATTAATGGACCCATGGCTATGGATCAGATTTGGGTCTATGCTAATATACTCATTTGGGCCAAATTGAACAAACAAAAAGAAAGAAAATGGATAAGTGACCCACCACACCAATCTGCCAAGGCCCAAATATAATTGAGCCCAACAAGAAATTATGCAAGTAGGTGCATCACCTACTTTGAAGTTTTAGCAGCTTAGAACCTTAAGTAGGTGCATCACCTACTTGGACCAATTTGACCAATTTTATGGTCCAAAATGCAGCTAAGGAGGTGGACAAGATAGGGCCTTTAAAAGGCCAAGTTGCTGGTCATTTTACTTCACTTTGAAGTCTCAAAAAAAGGAGTATATTTCAGCAAATCTCTCTACTCTCTTAAAAACAACAAGAGCAGCAGACCTATTTTTCCTTCTAGGGTTCTTGAAGAAACCCTCCCCTTTGCAGCCCAAGGTAAGTGAAAAACACTTAAGATTTTGTTTAATTATCTCATGGGAGATTAGGGAAACAAGTTATAAGTGTTTGACTATAAGTATATGGCTGATTATAGAACAAGCTGGTTGTTCATGTTTCCTTGTTATTGAGGAACTTTTTTATTCTTCTTTGGTTTAAGTGTGAAGGAAAGTTCAAGCTCTTGAAGAGTTCAATTAAAAGGATAAGTTGCTGAATTGAGGTACGGTGACTGCCCCATTTTATTTTTCTTATATATGAATTTGAGAGGGGATTATGGATGTCTTGTTATTGAGAACTCAAGAGATGATGAGATCAATAGTTGATTGCTACAATAAAAGGGGTTTGGGACTGTTTTGTGGACTGTTTTGTATGTATATGTTATGGGCTGCCAGGTTGAAGTTGGATAAAGGGGTGATGAGTTTGTAATAAATTATAGAAGAAAGATGTGATGATACACCACCGAACTAATGCTTGCTGTCCAATCTATTTTGCGTATTGTTTGGAATGTATAATGAAGTCGAGGTAGTTTTGGTGAACCTTATAAGGACTTATCTGGTATGTGGGTGTAATTGGAGGAAAAAAAAGGGTTAAAATAACACCCTTGTTGGATAGAGTAATAGTTGCTGCCCGGTTACTGTTTTGGGTGAAATTAAGTACCTTAAATGTGTTGATTGGTTACTAATACTAGTTTACCATATATTCTATTGTAGATAAGTAATCTAAAAGGCGAGAAGTCAAGTTGGGTTAGTTTCAGAATCAAATAACCAGGTATGTAAGGCATACTCTATTTCACACTCTTTGGCATGAAATCGTACAATTGTTCCATCAAGCAATTTTCTGAGGTTATCCTATAACAAAGTGATACATAATGGCAGCATATTACCCTCCATGTATCCAATGACCTTTTTCCCACTCTCTAACGCATTAGAACATCTCAATACGTGCTTATTATTAAATCTGCGTGTCTATCTTCACTAGAAAATTTCAGGAGTTCTCCGTTTGTTCAAATAAGACCCATGTGTTATTTCAGCTCCTAAACACTTTATTTGTGTGCCAACAGCTCCCTAGCTCATTGTTGTTGCGTTAAGTGTCTATTTACATGTCTCTTATTAGTGTATTACTGGTTCAAGGTATCATAATGTGATGACCACCAAGGTAACAATCTCGAAGGCTAATAAACTAAGTATTGCAATCTGTAAAATGACGAGTGACAGCTCAGGGGCACTTGCCTAGCATGGGCCAATATCGATACCTTTATTTGTGGGTGGCAGCTCAGGGGCATAAGCCTAGCATGGGCCGATCCCAATCTTTTTATAGGTGGCAGCTCAGGGGCGTAAGCCTAGCATGGGCCGATCCTAATTTATATTCTTTTTACCACTGATCAGCTGGTCATTTGCGTTATATGGATTACAAAGATTATGAAGTAAGAAGATAAAATGAAGAAAGAATGTAATGTACATTGTCCCACAAGTATTTATAAAGGTGGTCTACTAGTACTCCTTATACACTTGTATCGGATTTCTATTGAGATTTTGTATCAAGTGTGTTGCTACTTTCCGCCTTACATATTCAGTACATATTTTCGTACTGATGTCCCTCACGGGGGACCTGCATTTCATACTGCAGGCAGAGGCACTTCAGCTCATACAACTCACTAGTAGGAGCGCAGGTTATTCAGGGACTATTGGTGAGCTCCAGGTTGATTCAGGGCTTTCCGAGTCTGCTCTACATATATTGGTATTGTACAATAAGTCTAGAGTAGGGCGGGGGTTTGTCCCGACCCTGACTAAGTCTATGTATCTTTTAGAGGCTTTGTAGACTAATGTAAAGTTATGGTAGTGTCTTGATTTTAGACATGGTGGCCCCACCGGCCAAGTGTTGTACATATCAGTTTTGGGAGTGTATGTGTACTCAATTTCATCGATGCATAATATTATGTCGTCAGAACATTTGGTTGTTATAGTTACATGCATGGGAAGTATAAGGTTATGAATTGGTTCTCTCGGGCCTTTACGGCTACGGGTTCCTGTCCGCCCCAATAGGATTTAAGGCGTGACACCCCTCAGCCTGAAGAACCTTTGGGAAATCATGTTTCTCATGCGAAGTTCAGGACCGCATTTACCACTCTTACTCAATTAGTCATTGCTCATAATGAATGGCTAACATTTATTTCAGCCAACCCAGTGGCCAACTCAGCTGCAGCTAGAATTCGGGACTTCTTCTGAATGAATCCTCCAACCTTCCTCGGGTCTAAGGTAGATGAAGACCCTCGAGAATTCTTAGATCAAGTTTAAAAAGTGACAAACGCCATGGGGTTGACTACTGTTGAGAGTGTTGAGCAAGCTGCATACCAGTTGCAAGATGTGGCTAATGCTTGGTTCAAATAGTAGAGGTCCGAAAGATCATATGATATAGGTCCTATAGAGTGGGAGGAGTTTGTCACTGCATTCTTAGATAGATTCTTTCCCCAAGATCTTAGAGAATCCAAGGTGCTAGAGTTCATCAACCTCAGGCAGGGCAATATGACAGTGAAAGAGTATTCTTATAAGTTTACTCAATTAGCCAGGTATGCCCCTTATGTGGTTGCAGACAGTAGATCCAAGATAAGTAAGTTTACTTCAGGGATGAATGACAGTGTGGTTAATGAGTGCAGATCTGCCATGATAAATAGTGACATGACCTTAGCTATACTTATGACTCATACTCAATAGATAGAAGAGCAGAAAATTAAGCAGAGGGAAAAGCAGAATAAGAGAGCGAAGATAGGTAGTTTCAATTTCGCTCAGCCTAAATCAGAAGGAGGAAATCATTCCTAGTTTCGTCCTAAGTCATCAGTTCCAGTTCCCTCTACAGCCAGTGCTCTAGTTCCTAAGTTCAGAGAGGGTAACAAAGATAAAGCACCAGGCTCTAAGATCCTCTTTTCCAGACTTGTGGTAAGCACCATCAGGGTGTGTGTAGAGCAGTAGTGGCATTTGTTTTCGTTGTGGAAACCCAGGCCATAGAGTTAGATACTGTCCGCAACCAGGTCCTCAGGGTCAACATAATCGCTCTTCAACTCAGTTTGGTCGCCCAAATCAGCAGGGTGCCACTTCCAGTGCTACTAGCGGGCAATGCCCAAATCATCTCTATGCTTTTCAGAATCAATGAGATCAAGAAATTTCTCCTGATGTAGTTACTAGTATGTTACAGATCTTTCATGTGCATGTTTACGCTTTGCTAGATCCATAAGTTTTCTTATCTTTTGTTATTCCTTATATAGCAGTTGATTTCAAAATCAATCCCAAAATTCTGGCAGAGCCCTTCTCAGTATCTACCTCAGTGGGTAAAACCATCATAGCTCGACGAGTATACAGGAACTGCCCAGTTATGATGTTTTAGAAAGTCACTTCAGCAGACTTAGTCGAATTAGAGATGACTGATTTTGATGTCATTCTCAGCATGGATTGACTTTATTCCTACTATTCCACAGTCGACTGCAGAAATAGAAGAGTTCATTTTCAGTTCTCGAATGAACCCGTCCTAGAGTGGAAGCGTAGTATATTCATTTTCAAGGGTCAACTTGTTTCCTTCCTTCGGGTGAGGAAAATGATATCTAAGGGATGTGTTTATCATCTAGTTCATGTTAGAGATTCCAGTTCCGAGGCTCCCAGTCTCGAATCAGTCCCAATAGTGAATGAATATTCAAATGTCTTTCTTGAAGATCATCCAGGAATTTCTCTCAAAAGGGAAATAAACTTCGGCATTAATCTTCTTTCATACAATCAGCCTATCTCTATTCCACCATACAGAATGGCACCAGCAGAACTCAAGGAACTAAAAGAACAGTTGAAGGATCTCTTAGATAAGGGATTCATCAGACCCAGTATTTCTCTGTGGGGAACACTAGTCTTATTCATGCGCAAGAATGATGGTTCTCTCAGAATATGTATATATTACCATCAACTCAATAAGGTTACTGTCAATAACAAGTATCCTCTTCCCAGAATCGATGACTTGTTTGACCAACTTTAGGGTGGCAGTTATTTCTTTAAGATAGACCTCAGATCCAGCTATCATCAGCTCAGAGTTAGAGAATGTGATATCCCAAAGATAGCTTTCCGTACGCGGTATGGTCACCTTGAATTTTTAGTTATGTCCTTTGGTTTTACCAATGCCCCAGCAGCTTTCATGGACTTGATGAACCGCGTGTTCAAGCAGTACTTGAAAATGTTCACCATAGTCTTCATAGATGATATTCTGGTCTATTCTCGCACTAAGCGAGATCATGCAGACCATCTCAGAATAGTACTCCAGACTTTCAAAAATCATTAGTTATTTGCCAAATTCAATAAGTGAGAATTTTGGCTAAGATCAGTAGCATTCCTTGGCCATATAGTTTTCGGTGATGGCATTAGAGTAGATCCTCAAAAGACCGAAGCAGTAAAAAACTAGCCTCTCCATGTTTTTCTATTAGATATCAGGAGTTTCTTGGGTTTGGATAGCTATTACAGATGGTTTGTTGAAGGATTTTCTTTTATTACATCTCCTATGTCTAGATTGACTCAAAAGAAGGTCAAGTTTCAGTGGTCAGATTCATATGAGAAGAGTTTACAAGAATAAAAGACTCGACTCACCTCAGCTCCAGTTCTAGCATTACTAGACAGTTTAGATAGTTTTGTAGTACATTGTGATGCATCCAGAGTGGGTTTAGGTTGTGTTCTCATGAAGAATAGTAAGGTCATAGCTTACGTCTCCAGACAGCTTAAACCCCATGAGAAGAATTATCCTACTCATGCTCTCAAATTAGCAGTCGTAGTCTTTGCCTTAAATATTTGAAGGCATTATCTCTACAAAGTTCATGTAGATGTCTTCACAGATCATAAGATCCTTCAGTATGTCTTTTCTCAGAATGATCTCAAACTTCATCAAAGAAGGTAGTTACAGCTCTTAAAAAATTATGACATGAGTGTCCTCTATTATTCAGGTAAGGACAACGTAGTGGCCGACTCTCTCAGTAGACTGTCCATGGGTAGTATTTCTCATGTTGATGATAGTAAGAAGAATTTAGCTCAAGAAGTACACCATCTTTCTAGACTAGGTGTTCGCTTAGTCGATTCTTCAGAAGGCGGTGTATTTGTACAGAGTAGTTCAGAATCATCTCTAGTTTTTGAGGTAAAAGAAAATCAAGATAAGGATCCTATCCATGTCAAGATAAAAGAGTCAGTTCAAAAATAAAAAATAGAGGTTTTCTCCTAAGGGGGAGATGGAGTCCTCCGTTGTCAGGGTTGTCTATGTGTTCCAGGTGTAGATGACATAAGGCAACGAATTCTTGCAGAAATGCATGGTGCGCATTACTATTCATCCAGGAGCCACTAAGATGTACCACTATTTATGAGAAATCTATTGGTGGAGTGGGATAAAAAGAGATGTTGCAGAGTTTGTGGCTAAGTGCTCTACATGTCAGCAAGTTAAGATAGAGCATCAGAAGCCTAGTGTACCTATGTAGGAGTTCAGTATTCCTACTTGGAAGTGGGAAGTTGTGAGTATGGACTTCGTAATGGGTTTGCCTCTAACTCGTCGTCAGCATGATTCAGTCTGGGTCATTATAGATAGAATGAACAAATCAACCCATTTTCTTCCAGTCCATACCTCTTATTTAGCTGAGGATTATGCCAAGCTCTACATTAAGGAGCTGGTCAGATTGTACGGTATTCCGTTGACTATTATCTCAGACAGAGGTACCCAGTTCACCTCTCATTTTCGAAAAGCATTCCCAAAGGTTCTTGGTACCCAAGTTCATCTCAGTATAGCCTTTCATCCTCAAACAGATGGTCAAGTAAAAAGGACCATTCAGACGTTATAAGATATGCTAAGGGCATGTGTAATTGATTTCAAGGTAAGTTGGGATGACCACTTGCCTTTGATTGAGTTTTCATACAACAACAGCTATCATTCCAGTATTCAGATGGCTCCATTCGAAGCTCTCTATGGTAGGAGATGTAGATCTCTAATTTGTTGGTTTAAAGTTAATGAGGCCTCAGTCATAGGTCCTTACTTAGTATTTGATGCCTTAGAGAAAGTTCAGATAATTAGAGAAAAACTTTGGACTGCTTAGAGCCGACAGAATTCTTATACAGATGTTCGTAGAAAGGATCTCGAGTTTGAGATTGGTGATTATGTCTACCTCAAGATCTCTCCTATGAAGGGAGTGAAGAGATTCGGCAAGAAGGGAAAGCTCAATCCCGGATATGTCGGTCCCTTCAAGATTCTCAGTCTATTCGGCAAGGTAGCTTATGAACTCGAATTACCTTCAGATCTAGCCTAAGTTCATCCAGTCTTTCATGTCTCCTTGCTCAAGAAGTGTATAGGTGACCCATTATTCGTAGTCCCTATTCAAAGCATAGATGTTCAGAACAACCTCTCTTATGAAAAGATTCCAGTTGAAATCTTAGACTATCAGACTCGTAGATTGAGGAATAAAGAAGTCCCTCTAGTTAAAGTTCTTTGGCAAAATCAGTCCGTAGAGGGAGCTACTTGGGAAGCAGAAGCAGATATGCGTACCAAGTATCCTCACCTCTTCCCCGCCAACTCAGATCAAGCTCAAGGTAATAGTTCTCTTTAAGCTTACTCAGTTTCATGATTAGTGTACATCACTAACTTAGTATTCAGTCTCATGTTCATATTCCTATGATAATCTTGGTATCAATTACCACTGCATATTTAGTCATGCATTCATGTATCAGATCAGTTATATAGTTATGCATCATACATGCATTCTCATTGTGACAAAATTTAGTTCTTCAGAACTTTCAGTTATGTATTTATGAATCAGTTACGCATGTATCAGATATGCATGTTCAATATATTATGTTCAGCTTGTCAATAGCGTCTGTCATGAGATCATGTTCCAGTTATTCATGTTCAGTTCATGTTCAGTTTATTAATTCTTCTCTCAGTCAGTCTTATTCGAGGATGAATGTTATCAAGGGGGAGATATTGTAATACTCGTGTTTTTTCTTTGCTTGAAAATTATCTCAAGGATGTTAGAACTTGCTTTGAAATAAGAATTCATTCTTATACACGTGGTATTTCCATAATTTTCACTTCCTATCACGTGGGAAATTAAATAAAGCTTTCCATTGACATATAATTCGTCCAAATCCGACACCCAGGCGAAAATTTAAAGCCTTTTTAGAGAGATAGTGTTTGACCAAAGCCTTCAACGCATCGCGGAGATAGCTCAAATGGCAATTGTCAAATTCTAGTGTTGCTCTGCGATACTAGCGCATCGCGCCAAACTTTCAGGTCATACCCAAGGTGGTAATGTGATAGCTCTGCGTCGCGCCACCATGCAATTTTTCAATTGTCAATTTCCAGTGACACAGCGCGATAACACTGTGTCGCGCCAAGGTCCCAACTCGAAAAAAATTACAGAAAATTTAATTACATGTCTAGGGTTAAAAAGGGTCAATTTTGCCCCCTCCCCCCCCCCCCCCCTCTTATATAAGCTTCCAAAAAATATTAGTTTATCTTAAGTTTATCTCAAGAACAAACTAGGGTTTCTATTGGGGATTCAAATTTAGAAAGTTTTCACCATCAATCTTCACGAAATCACGATCTAAGGTATGCATAGTGTTCATTCATGGACTCCTTTCGTCCATAAAGTCCAAGAATATTTTTTAACTACAAGTTATGGATTTTCTTCATGTTTTCATGCTTTGTATGTTCTCTTTCATGTTGATAAATGAGGAATTGATTTCTATTCCATGATTTGATGATAAATTTCATATGGGTTGATAAGTATAGATAAAAATTTACAAAATCTCATGACTAAAACCTTGTATGATGGAATTGGAATTGAAGCATGATGTTTAATTGTTGTATGATGTTCTTTAAATGTACTATGCCTACAATATATTTGATTAAATGCCTAGATGAAGAAAAATTATGTAACTAGCATGATATCATAAAATCCCCATGTATGTACAAGTTTATGCCTATAACATGTTTAATGAAAGACTCCTATGAATGTAGGAAGTTAGTCAAGTCTTCAAGTAAATCATGCTATGTCATTTTCTTTCTATCGAGTCCTAGGGGTACTTGTACCCAATATATTAGTTGTATGACTAGATCCATGTCATGTTTTTACGATACTCTCAGTCAAGCTATGAACTCTTAGACTTCAGATAGTCTTATGACTCAGGAAAAAATCTCCATGATTTCATGACTCAGTCAGTTGTCAGATATCACTAGTAATCCGTCCGCCATGGAAATTCAGTAACTTAGTTTATGTTTAGTTTAGTTCAGTTCAGTAAATCATGTTCAGTATCCATTCAGATGGGAGTAGGAATTAGCACCGAGTGAACCCAAGGATGGGGACTCACCTTTTATACTAGGGTGTGATTTCTAGAAGCAATCGTTGTATTCCAGAACTATGTAGCCAGCATAGGTTGAGAGACCGTAGCCTGCTATATGAGGGTAGATGAGGTGGCTTAACCTATTATGTGAGGGTTCCCACCATTCTTACTAGATTTACCTGTTATATGAGGGTTACTTACATATTGTCCTAACTAGTTGTGCGGTATTGATACCCTTCCAATCAGGGCATAGACTGGACCCCAGCTCAACTATTATAGCATATTTTGGGTATGTCGGTTAGATACTACTTCCCACAGTTTTATGATATAGAATCAGGACTGTCAGATATAGTCAATCAGTCTCAGTAGTAGAACTCAGATAGTTCTTCAAATTTTAGGTCTATCAGATATAGTCAACTCAGTTACAGGACGAAACTCAAATAGTTCCATCAGATTCAGGACTGTCGTTACAGTCACTCATATTATCAGTTATACTTAGATACTGTCACCCATATTATCAGTATTTTTAGTTATATTCCTTTATGCTATCAGTCATGTCAGTTACTAGCATGTCACGTTATTAGTATACAGACTCAGAAATCATGAAATCACGTTGTCAGTTACGTATTTATGCATGTATTCTCATGTTCATGTTAGACAGTCAGATAGCATTATTCATGCATGTGAACCATTGTATATAGCCTACCTCACATGTATACTCAATACATATGTACTGACGCATTCACGCTATGGTGCTTTCTTTTTATGTTACACCATAGGTTCAGAGACACAAGTTCCAGATCAGCAGTAGATTCTAGATTCAACAGTCAAAGTAGAAGTGAGTCCTCATCCTTTGAGGACATAATGATTTTCTAGTATCTCATTGATTAGCTTATTAGTTGGAGTTAGTTGGGGACATGCCCCATCAACTCCTTATTCAAATTCTTCGGATAGTAGAGGCTTCCATACTAGATGTAGACTAGATACAGACTATCATGTTCAAACTTCAGTATTTTCAGTTTTGTTTTGGGTATTTTATTACCCCACACAGATGTTACATTATTCAGTTATGTTCATGATCGAACCTTATGGCCTTTCAGTGTATGTTTCCGCATTATTATGTTATCTTATGAAGTATACAGGTACAGATATCAGTCATGGGTAAGCTTGTGGTCCTTTGGGGTCATGAACACCGTGTAGCATTTCGGTTCAGCAAATTAGGTAGTTACATATCATGTCCGCGTTATTCCATACCTTTAAGCTTCAACGTTCCTACCCATCATTCAGGGATAAATGATCCCAAGGGGGAGATAATATAACACCCCGCATTTCAGGCTAGAACAAAAATCATCATTTTAGTGTTTGGCGCATCGCAGAGGGGGTCTATTTAGCAATTATCAAATTCCAGTAGCCTAGTGCGATTGTGGTGCGTCGCACTGAAGTTCCTGGTTCCAACCAGTGGGACAACACAATGGCTCCGCATCGTGGTGATCCCAAGAATCCCATTCGTTAATTTCCAGTGAGCCACCGCGATAGTGGCGCATCGCGGTGGCCCATAAAATCGGGCTCCTAGTTATATTTTTCCAGTTATGTTAAGGGTTAAAGGGGGATATTTTAGGAAATTACCCTACCCCCAATCCGTCTATAAACATACAAAAAATGGCATAACAAAAGCACATTATGCCCAAATCTTCATTCTTTACAAAGAAAAAACCCTAAATATCCCAAAACCTCTTCCAAGAATCTCAAGATTCACTCGTGGGTTTTAAAAATTAATTGAAGATTTGGAATCTCCAAACTGTAGGCTTCAAGAATCAATCTCTAATTTCCTATTTGAGGTACGTGGGGTTTATCCTAAAACCTACATGGGTTTAAAACCATTAGAGCATGATTTTTAAGATTTTATGCATGAATTTCAAAGGGGTTTTGGAAACTATGTTCTAAATTACATACTCCAAAAGTTTTAATCCTACTATTGTTTTGTCCTTGTGGTCCTATCCCTAAAATTGATTTACATGTATACGTATATGTATGCGATTTGAGATTTAAGATTGTTTAAGAGCATAAATTATGAACTCTCCCTCGTATTGGATTAAAGCTTATGATTTTGTTGGAAAAGAGTTGAAATACATGTTTTATGATTTGAAAGATGTTTTCTCAATGTCCTTGTACTTGAATATGATTTCAAATTGTTGAGAGGATGTTTCTTCATATAATTATGTGATGTTAAAGAGAAAGAATTGTATGAGATTGAGACTTTTAACATGACCACCTTTGTTTACTGAATCATTGATAAAGAGAATTAACTGCATGGTTTTACATGAGTTTCTTAAAAGAATTGTTGATATGGTGGTCCTGAACTTCATGATTTAAAAATAGAGATATAAATTGCTATAAATAGCTCAGAGAATATGACTTGTAAGTCAATGGTATGACGATACCATATATGTGTACATGCCATGACAGAGTTAAAGATTTTAGAGTATGTTTTCAAAGCATGCATGTTTAAAGAACTAAAAATGGACATAAAAAGTGTTAGGTGGTTACCCAAGTAAGGCATGAATTCAAGAAACTCTTAGCCTGAAACTGTATTTGCCGATATGGGTAAATTATTATTGTATGCTGGCAACGACCGTATGGCGTAGTAGATTCAGAGACTCTGACCCTTGCGGCACACTTGGGTTGGGGTCTTGGCTGTCGAGTTAATGGCAGATCCTATATAGCCCATGGGATTACATATTGTAGGGTACACCACCTAGCGCAGAAGTAAGACAAAGAGTGTCACAGATTTCAAATGTTTTTGTAGAGTCTTTTAAAATGCCCATGTGATTTCTTACCATATGATATGTTTATGAACTATTTTAAATTTCTCTCATATATGTTGAATATAAAATATTATTTTGAGTTTTCTCTGTGTACCAGTATGTTTGTATTGACCCCCTACCTCCCAGGGTCTAAAGCTCAGTTCAAAGGTCCTGCTAAATAGTAGAGTTTTTAGACAACAGTGAAGTGTGTAGTTGGTGAGCCTTCTTAATTCCAGAAGGCATGTGTCTTTCAGAATATGTTATTTATTTTGGTTTAGGTCCACTGGGGGCCTTGTCCCAGTTTCAGACAGTTGTCATTTGATTATGTAGTAGAGATTTTGCAAACTGTTCTAGATGTTGTTTAGTTGATTTCGGATTTCATTCCTTATTGTTAAACTAAATCCAGAGTATGACCATGTTCTTGTATCAAAAAATATTTCCGCATCTTCTTTTATTATATGAATATTGTGAGTGATTACCAGATAGATTCGGACGCCCGGGCCTTCATGGTTCGGGATGTCCATCACAGCCAGGCCCTAGTTTGGGTTGTGACAAAGTAAGCAATCACTAGTTGATCCTATAGATGACAAAATTGATTCTTTTCATAAGAATGATTTATGTCCATCTAGTGCTAGCACTTGTGAATTGAATAAGGTTTCATTGCCATAAAATGAGAGTATTCACACACTAGTTGACCCTTGTGAAAACTAAGGTGAGTCTTAGTTGGTATGTGAGTTATCGACAACTAGTGAGGGTGTATATAATGATCAACTTACTCATGAACGTAGTCCACTACTTGAGAATATGTATGATGTGTTTGATAAAGCTTAAGTTAGTGATGATATTGATAGAGTTGATCATGAGATTGGAGATGATTCTTTGAGCATATTATGTGATGAAAGCCTTATTATTAGTTTTGTTCATAGAAATTATGTAAATGAAAATATTGGTCCAAGGGATAAGAGTGAACCCGTGAGCTTGTCTTATAGTAAAGATTCTAATGTTTTCTTGGCTCATAGGGATAATCTTGTGCTTGAAACATCTTTGAAACTTGTTAATGATCTTTTAGAGAATGAAGAACTTTCTTATTCCAAATCTACCCGCGTGATAGATCACTCTCTCTTTAGGTATAATATCTTATTTGAAGATAGTATAATCAATCCTAATGAACCTAGTGATGAGAATGATGTTGGAGGTATAGCTTGTCTTGAAGGCTATAGCCTATATGCTAACCCACTATGGTGTGATAATATTCCTCTTAAGGATGGAAATCACTTCTTAGAAGATAAGAGTACTTTTAAGGTTAAAGAATATGTAGTCTTGGAAAGGAATAACCCATTGGGTGGTAAACGTTTTGAATTTCTTGAATATTTAAGAAACCCAATAGGTTATTTTTTATTGAAAATTGATGGTGGTTGTGGTATCATGCTTTAAAAGCTGAGAGCGAAGGTGTCATTGTCTCCTTTGGGTAATACTTCTAAATATGCATCCTTGCTTGATATACTTGTACTTAAGTTAAGTGATTCCTAACTTGTAGATGCCAAGTTGTCTATTTGTTTTAAAGAAAGAATGTGTATGTGCTTAAAAACTTTGTCTTCATCCGTGTATGTCTTTACACTTGATTCCTTTCTATACTACTTTTTTTTCTTATGATAACATCCATAATAGTCTTAGATTTGTGCTACATAGAGGTAGGAAATTTATTGGTTTGTCTTTCTGTGTGAATGATAATGCTATATGGATCTTATGGACTTTCGAACCAATTGAAGCACCACCCTTGGTGTGGTCTCTTAAAGAGATAAAGAAACAATTGTGTCTTATGGCACATAAGATAAAGGTAGTTCTACCTTGTGGATTATTTGATGTCATTAGGACCTTTGTAGTTACTTTATCTCTTGGTGATTTCAATAATAAAATCCTTTGTGCATATTTTAATAAGTTTTTAATATTTGATTCAAAGAATCCTTGGTTATATTGCAAATATGTGCAACCTTGACATGTTGAGATAATTTTTTGTGCTAACCCTAACCGTCATGTCATGGGGAGTTTTTATCCGTTTGACCTTTCTTAATTTTGCAGGGGTTGGATTTGAGGTCGAATCCTTTTCAATAAGGGAGGATAATACAATCCAAATAGTCAACATAGCTTTTGATGACATCCTTAGAGGCTAAAACTTAAAGACTCAAGATTTGGTCACCTCGAGGGCACAAGAGCATGCGTAGAGGACTCGTTTTGGACATTCAAGAGAGCAATTCCATGTGTGGAGGGTTGGTTGGAGGCTTGACTTGATGACTACCCAATAGCACAAGTGAAAAAGTGTTTTGAAGAGCTTTACGAACTCCAAAACACTCCAAGGTAGCCCCCTAATTTACACACCAAGGGGCCCTTCTTTAAGGGTAATTTAGAGATTGCACATGGTGTCTTAACACACCATGGTCACCCTTTTCATTAAGGGTATGTTGGTCATTTTATCTATATTTTGTAATAGCCTATAAGTAGACCTTTTTTGATTATTTTCTTAGTTTTTGTTGAATATGGATTATTCAAGAAACATTGTGAGATTTTCTCTCTTGTGAAAGAGTTCCACCCGAAACTAGGGCAAGAACAAGTGTGGATTCACTTGTGTTGCATTTTGGCTTAGAAACGTTGGTGCTTGAGGAGATTGACGTCCCTCTTGTATCTACGTAATAGTGTGGTATTACTATTGTAAGTCTTAGGGGTTCTAGTGTTTGATACACACTTTAGTTCCTACTTCTTCTAATAGTTTATGTCTCACTATTTATCCTTTTCTTTAATGCATTGCTTGAGTTTTGATTCTTGTGTTTGTGTTCTTGTCTTCTTCCCCCTTCTTTTAGGCTAGTTTTGATCTTTCATAGGTAGATCTATATCATTTTCATATGTATCTTCAGTTTAAGATCACAAAATTAAAAAATCTTCATCACACATTTAAATTTTAGGATAAATCAAAATCAGACAAATAAGTTAAAATGAAGTAAAAATTTTGTAAGTTAAACAAAAAAAAAAATTTTAGAGTATATTTTAGACTTTCTATTAATTTTCAAACAAATGCATGCACTAAAATTGTTCTCCTTTTTACTTTACTAATCTTTTAAAAATTAATATTTTTAACAATCTAAAATGATTGTTGTCTTATGTTGAATTACCTTCATTATATTTTTCTCAATTAAAATTATTGGCTAACCCATTTTATTTTTAGGAAATATAATATTTAAGTAATATAAAAAATATTTAATGCAACAAATTATTGTATGATTACGTCAATAAAGTTAATTTATAAATAAATATAACATTTACACTAAATATTTGAAACTTTAATTTAGCTAAATACTTTTGTAGATGTTCCTTCAATGGATGAAATCTTGCTAGATTATTAAAACTTCAATTAGGGATAAAATAGATTATAAAAAGTTGGGTGTTCTCTCTTATTATATTTTCATATAAAAGAATTCGTCAATTTTTTTAATTAACTTTTAATTTAATTGGATAAATATAATTTATTGTATCACTATCACTTTTTCTATAGCCCATTACTTTTTGTACAGCATTTTAAATGTCAGTGTAATTATTTAAATTTAGAAAAATGGGTGAGATCCTATAAGGTTTTTTAAATTTAATTTAGGATAAAATGGACATAATAAATTAATGTGAAGCCTACAAAAATTGGGCGTTCTACATTATATATAGTAGTAAAGTAATGTGAATCGTTTTATATTTTACAATTATTATTTATTGATAAAAATTTTAGAATAAAATCAATACAAGTAACATATACTTGTTTATCAAAATTCGTGACTAAACATCATTATATATAACGCAGAAGAAAAAGATGTGGATGTGTGTGTATGTGTTTTTGGGGGGGAGAATAAATCAAATTAAGGTATTCTCCCTTGTTACATGTACTAGTTACTGGAGACTCGTGCTAAGCACGGACCCAAACTTAAAACATAAAAACGGTAATATTTTCATTTAAGAAGTTTAATATGTGTCATATTTTTAATCATATAATTAATTTACTGTAGTTGCAAGATGATCATATTTTATTAATATATTTGTATAATTATTTAAATTTTTTCATAATATAATTGAATATGTTTTAATAGTGCATGGGCTTGTAGCTTTTTGTTTTAGGGTGTTTATGATATTTGTTATTTTGAGTAGATCAATTATCATATTATTTTGTTATGATTTTATTTTTTTAGCGTCTATTTTGTCACTACCTATTGTTTGATATTCTTATATAATATCTTTTCATAAATTATTTTTGTCTTGTGTCTGGGGGTATATCCAAAACAGCTTCTCTACCTCATCTGAGAGGTAGCAGTACAATATGTGTACACTCTACCCTTTTCAAACTTCATTTATATGAATATACTGAATATATTGTTGTTCTGGATAATTGAATATGTTTTAAAGAAAAATCTACTAATTAAGAAGAAAGTAAAGTAGAAAATAGGCAAATCTCAAAGGGACACAAAATTACTAAAACATATAGAGTATGAGAATTAACAACTTGATGAAGATAATAGAATGAAAAATATTTTCGTATTTTTATGATTTTGTGAGCATGCAATTCTTATTTACGGATAAAAATAGATTTATTTTAATCTTTATTAATTATCATTCATTGTCTTATGTGTTAAGGATTTATTTTAGTTACTTGTAGGTTTTCATCTTATGAACCTTATGAATCAATATAATTTAGTCTATTCATATATAGTTTATATTTAAAAATCTTAATCTGAATTTACTTAAATAATACTACAAATCTTCATCAAACTATTTTTTATTTATAATTAAAAAAATGCGAGTTTGAATGGATATACTTAGTCGTGGCAAAAGATAACAAATCATATGAGAATGGTAATTAGTTTAAAAAAGAATAATTTATAATCTCCTATAATAATCAAATTCAGAATGATTGTAACCTCTTCTCTTTTTTCCTTTTTTTGTCCCCTCATATAATTTTAAACTTTTTAAAAAAAAAAAAAGTTGTTATCTTCTTCTTCTTCTTTTTTTCAAAATATGCTTATTTATTAGTTCTTGAATATATTTCTTATACTTTTCGTTAATCTACTAAAAGTCATTGCTCTAATCTTTTTCATGGGAAAAAACAAGATATAATATAAATTCTTCGAAAAGGAATAATTTTTTTATTTTATAAAAAAAAGTTATGCATGCAATGGAATTAAAGTTTAAATAAAACCAAACCACTATTATAGTGTGTTCAGCTCTACACTAAGGGGTCATTTGGTAGAGTGTATAAGAATAATGTAAAATATGGTGTATTAGTAATGTTTGTATTAGCAATACTTGTGTTAGCTATGCTTGCATTAGTTATGCTTGTACTTTTCTTATGCAGTGTTTGGTTCGATGTATTAAAAATAGCATGAATTATATTACTTTTAATTTATTTTTTTTACATAATACCCTCAATATATATGTTGTCGAGGATGCGGAAATTTTTTTTAGGGATAATAGTGTCTTTAAGCATGTTAATGCATGCATTAGATCCATTGCATTATTAATGCTATGAATTTTGAGGTATTAGTAATACACACCTCAATACACAATAGAACGTTTAACTAATGTAAGCATTAGTTATACATAGGGTAAAAAAATATACCAAATAAGGTACTATTACATATCAAACTAATACATGCATTAACTTTTTAATACAATTTACCAAACGACCCCTAAATGATATTCTTATTTTGAGCATATTTCTTAAGAAAGTTACACTTAAAGTAGGTGTTTTCACTAAATTACCCTTAATTAATGGTACATATTTAATACTCCCTCTGTCTAATATTGATATTCATATTTGTTTGTAAAGTTTTCAAAAAGTTTTTTAAGGGGTGAATTAGTAAAATTACCTTATTATTTATGATTTAGACACATGTGTATAAAAATAAAAATGACCAACTAATATGGAAAGAATGAAATATTTTTTCCGTTAATAAAACATTTAATATAATTTTTTGATTGTGTAAAAACTCATTATTAAAATGAGAGTAAATTTGAAAGAAAATTAATATCTTTTAATCATAAAAAAATTATTTATTTTAAACTAAATATAGAAATTAAAAACATCATACTATAAGACAATATAAATGTAAAAATAAAAACATCATATATAGAAATGAAATCATTTATTAAAAAAATGAAATCAAATAAAGTCCAAGAAGAAATCCTATAAAATGACACACACAAGGGCCACACAAAATTAATTTTGTACTCAAAAAATTAATGATCTCAGTGAAATCAATTGTATCAATGACCACGTTTAAGTCATTAAGGGGTAGAATTTTCCCACAATATTTCAATTGTACCCGTGTGAGGATGGCTAAAAGTGAGGATCCTCACTTATATATAAGATAAAGAGTAATATATTTGGAAGAAAATAATGGAAATTAAGATTTCAATAATAACGATTTCAATCTTAAGATTGGAGATGGAGGGACCTTACAGTCTAAGCAATCTCCCCTTATCAATCATAATAGTCAACTTTTTCTTCATAATAGTCGTTTATATATACAGTAAACTCGATCCCAATTAATCCTAAGTCCTAACCAAGAGTCCTTTGTGCTAGAACATTTCCTTGTAATGAAAGCAGTAAATTAAACTGCACTTGTGCAAAAAAAATATTTTACCTTGTCAATATAAAAGGTCAAATTTTTTAAAGAATATTACAAAATCTTTTTTTAAAAAAAAAATTACCTTGTCAGTTAATATATAAAAGATCAAATCTTTTGAAGAATATTACAAAATCCTTTTGGGATCATGATTTAATAAATTGCGACATTTTATTTAACAGGTCATGATCTCTATGTTGGATTGGACGAGTAGTTCTTGTTCGAGTTAAGGGTGTCAAGTGGGCCGGGCCGGGCCCTAGTACCTAACCCGGCCCGGTTTGATTCGGCCCGGTAAGCCCTAGGGCTTTAGGGTTTCGGGTCTCGGGCCCGTTATTTTGTTAAAATGGGTCCGGCTAACCCGGATCGGACCAAGCCCGGTCCAGGCCTGCCGGTTAACCGGCCCGGCTCGAAAAAAAAAAGATATTTTGGATTTTGGGCCAAACTAGCCATTGACCCAATGGCTATATAGCCGTTTTTGGGTCCAAACGGCTAGCTTGGGCCCATTTATTAAAAATTAAAAATATTTTTTAATCCCAAAAAAAAATCTATAAATACCCTACAACTTCAAATCATTTTTCACACAATTTTTCACTCTCTCAAATCTCATTCTCTCTCAAATCTCAATTCTCAATTCTCAAATATTCAATATATTTAATTTCTTAAAGTGTTCACTTTAATTTTTTAATTTTTCGTTTACAAAGTACGAGCGGAAGTTTCTAAAGTCGCAATCTTTGGATACTTCCAAAATTTGGTATTGTCGTTCCATCTCTTACGTTTAATTTTTATTTATTGTATTAATTGTTTAATATTTAATTTTATTATATTTGTGTATTTTGAATATTTTTAGTTTAATTTAATTTATATTATGGATAAATTAAGAAACCTCGCTACTAAAGGTGTTAAAATTTTTTGTCCCGGAAGCGGTAGTGGTAGTAAAAAGCGAATTACTAGCGGTAGAGGTAGTTCAAGTAGTAGATATACCCGTGTGCCTTCGCCTCCGGTACCGCTTGGTACATCTTTTGAGGAAGAAATAGGTGTAGGTGCTCACGATATGGATTATGTAGAAGCTCAGGAAAATTACGGTATAGAAGAAGAAAATGAAATAGATACGGTTAATTTAGGCGAAGATAATGAAAATATTGCTGAGACACCCGCAGTAGGAGATGCTAACGTTAGATCTGAATCAGTTAATCTCCCTTCCCGTCCTCCCAGTGCCCCAAAACCTCGTAAAAGAACTAGTATTGCATGACAATTTTTTGAACGTATATCAGATATTGAGGTGCAATGCAATATTTGTCAACAAATATATAAGCATAGAAGTGGAGGCAAGCAAGGGGGTACAGGTACGTTAATGAGACATGTAGCTGAAGATCACAAAAGAGAGTTAAATATTGCAAAAGGTGGTGGGGATGTTGGTGGGTCAACACAAACTAGAATGGACCCAACAACCGGTCACATAGCGAATAAGTATAATAAATTGAGGGACAGGGAAGAAATAGCTAAAATGGTAGTTGTGGGTTGTTTGCCTTTTAGTTTTCCTTCTTCTGATGCCTTTATTCGTTATATACAAGCAATTTATAATCCTATGTTTAATGGTATTCCTAGAACTACTTGTCGGTCTAATATTTTTAGACTCCATTCACAATATTGTTTTTATTTATCAACATTGTTAAAAAATATTCAATGTAGATTGTCCCTAACTTCTGATCTTGATCGTGCTGTAAATAAAAATGATTATTTAACCGTTACTTGTCATTGGATGGATAGTAATTTCATGATGCAAAAACGTATTCTTACTTTTTTATATGATGAAGATCGTAAACATACTGGACAATTTATTGTTGATTCTATTGTTAAAATTGCCGGATATTATGGTATCGAAAATAAAATTTTATGTATTGCTTTTGATAATGCTTCTAATAACAAGACTGCTATAACAAAAATAAAATCTATGCTATCTCCGTCCTTGCCTGAAATTTTTCATATTAAGTGTGCATGTCATATATATAATTTAATTGTAAAAGATGGTCTTGACTTTTTTGAGCTTTATATTGAAAAAATTCGTCTTGCCGTTGGTTTTATATTCAAGGAAATAATCGTAGATCGAGAATTAGAGAATTTAAAGTTAAATGTCAAGAAAATGGACTTACACCGATTTTGATGCCTGAGGAAATTGATACTAGATGAAATTCTACGTATGAATTTTTAAAAACTTGTTATAAATATAGAATTCCTATTACACTAGCTTTTAACCAACATTGCGGTTCATTTGCTGATTCTGCTGATTGCATGCTACATAATTCTGATTGGTTTGTAATTAATGATCTTGTTAAGTTTTTAGAAAAATTCTAAGTAGCTACGGTTGAATTTTTCGGTGCTTATTATCCTACTGTTTGTAATATTTTGACATATATAGCCGATATTTCTGATTTTCTCAAAGAATATAAAAATAAAGAAGGTTATAAAGAAGCTGTTGACGCCATGTTTACGAAATTTAAAAAATATTTTTTCCCAATTCCCCCTATTTACTTGGTTGGTGCTATGTTAAATCCGTACATGAAATATAATCATATGTGTCACTTTAGTACTCTTATTTATACTAACTTAGAAATAAATACTAACCATGATTCTAAACAAGTACAACCTGATTTGTGGACGGCTACGGCTGATGCAAAGGATTACATAGAAAAATTATATAATCACTATGCTGATTTATTTGATTTAGCCGTACCTACAAATATCACTCCAATTGTCGCTCCTCATCCTCCCGAGGAGCCATCATCTTCTAAAAGGCTGGCACATAGTGGTTTTTCTGATTCGTTTTATGATTTAAATTGTTGGAATAGTGTTGATGAGAGAACTTACACATCAACTTATCGGGAAGAGCTGAAATATTATCTTCGGACGGCACCAGAGGATCGCAGATGACGGATCAACAAGTTGAATTGGTGGAGGAGTAATGAAACACAATATCCTGTGCTTTCAAGATTAGCTAGAGATATCTTGAATGTTTCAATGTCAACCGTTGGATCAGAGAGCGCCTTTAGTCAGGGACGACAACAGCTTGGAGACAACCGACACTCATTGGGAAGCAATGCAATGAATGTTCTAGTTTGCCTCAGAGATTGGATTAGAGCGGAAAGAAGAAACCAAGGAATGAAACCGGAGCCGAGCGACGAGCTGAAACTTGAAGAAATTATGACTTCACGGGAGAACTCAGCAGAATCAAGTCCAATGCATGATTTTGCCCCCTTTGACTTCGACTATCCTATGCAAGTTCCCATTAATATTAACATGAATGAGTTGAAAAAAATGATGCATAATTTATAGATTTTTCATTCATGTAAATTATAAATTTTGGATCATTTTGCAATCAATAAAATTCCCCAAATTCATTCACTCCTTAGTCCTTGTTTTTTATTTTTTTTCATTTAACGATTTAAAATTTTAAATTGAATTTCTAGTTTTCTACTTTAAATTAAAAACTTACTTCTAATATATTATTAATTTACTACCAAATATTATTAATTTATTATATTAAGTAGCATATGTTTTGTATATTTGTGCATATATCTTCTATAGAAGTGTATATTTAACGTATACATGTGTATATGTTTTATAAATTAGTACATAAGTATATCTATATATATTGTAATGTATATATAATGTAGTATATTTTATAAGTAGTAGTATATATACATTGAATGGTGCGTATACACGTATATATATCTTCTATAGAAGTGTATATTTAACGTATACATGTGTATATGTTTTATAAATTAGTATATAAGTATATGTATATATATTGTAATGTATATATAATGTAGTATATATAATGTAGTATATTTTATAAGTAGTAGTATATATACATTGAATGGTGCGTATACATAGAATAGAGTGTATATATGTGAATAGATCTTCTATAGACGTGTATATTTAATGTATACATGTGTATATGTTTCATAAATTAGTATATAACTATACAAATATATATTGTAATGTATATATATTATAGTATATTTCATTTAAAGTATTACATATACATAGAATAGAGTGTATATATGTGAATGGATCTTCTATAGACGTGTATATTTAACGTATACATGTGTATTTATTTTATAAATTAGTATATAACTATACAAATATATATTGTAGTATATCTCATTTAAAGTATTACATATACATAGAATAGAGTGTATATATATGAATAGATCTTCTATAGACGTGTATATTTAACGTATACTTGTGTATATGTTTCATAAATTAGTATATAACTATACAAATATATATTGTAATGTATATATATTATAGTATATTTCATTAAAAGTATTACATATACATAGAATAGAGTGTATATATGTGAATGGATCTTCTATAGACGTATATATTTAACGTATACATGTGTATATATTTTATAAATTAGTATATAACTATACAAATATATATTGTAATGTATATATATTGTAGTATATCTCATTTTAAGTATTACATATACATAGAATAGAGTGTATATATGTGAATAGATCTTCTATAGACGTGTATATTTTTCATATACATGTGTATATGTTTCATAAATTAGTATGTAACTATACAAATATATATTGTAATGTATATATATTATAGTATATTTCATTTAAAGTATTACATATACATAGAATAAAGTGTATATATGTGAATAGATCTTCTATAGACGTATATATTTAACGTATACGTTACTTTATGTTTTATAAATTAGTATATATATTGTAGTATATACTTTTTCTAAAGTAGTACATATATATTGAATGGTGCATATATATATGTATTTATCTTCTATAGACGTATATCTTTAAAGTATACAAGTGTATATGTTTTATAAATTAGTATGTAACTATATATATATACATATTGTTGTATATATATATATATATATATATATATATATATATATATATATATATATATATATATATATATATATATGTATGTATATTGTAGTATATATTTAATTTAAAGTAGTACATATATATTGAATGGTGCATATATATGTGTATATATCTTCTAAAGTAGTATATATTTAACGTATACATGTGTATATGTTTTATAAATTAGTGTATATATATATATATATATATATATATATATATATATTGTAGTGTATATATATATATATATTATACTATTATAGCATATGTTTTATTTAAAGTAGTACGTATAGTCATATATAATTATATATTGAATGGTACATATATATGTGTAATTGTTTATATATTTTTTTAAAAATATATATTGTATATTGGAGTGTATATAATGTATATTGGAGTGTATATAGTGTATATTGGATTTTTATTTATTTTTTAAATGGGTTTGACCGATTTTTGGTGGGTTTGACCGGGTTGGGTTAAGTGGGTCGGGTTAGGGTGGATTTTAATTTTTTTACTGTTTGGCCAGGCCCGGCCCGAATAACGTCAAATCCGGCCCTTTACCGGCCCTCAACCCGGTTAAAATGGAAGGGTCAATTCTAGGTTGGCCCGGCCTGGCCCGTTTAACACCCCTAGTTTGAGTCTGCCCAATTTAATTCGTGGTCATTAGACTTCAGCATTTATAGTTAGAATGTATTTAGTTATGAAATTTTCTTAGTAATATATTACAATTACTACTAAAAACTTGGCTATTAGCTGCCAATGTTAGTAAGAGACAAAATATAGGTCATTATTGTAAGGGATTTTGCGATGTTATCCCTTGCACAAGTCAAATATTTTAACTTTTAACTTTTTTAGAAGGTAAAGAGGGATATCCTTTGCTAAATTATGGTGATGATAAAAAAACTAATATTGAATTTACTATAGCGAGGGATTCTCCCTCACTAAATAATAAGAAATAAATTAATATTTCAAAGAAATTTAAATATAATTAGTAATTATTATTTTTTTGGCTAGTACCCAATGATTTATTAATAAAAATAATATTGGAGTTTTATCCAATTAAAAAAAAAGTTATTCTTGCAAATAGTAGTAGAGAGAGAAGGTTTAACTTCTCTCAGGAATTACCCTCAAACTCTATACGCCTTTTTTCTAACCTAACATGGCTTCCATTCAGCCAGATCCACCAGATCACAAAATTTCGAACAGATCCAAGCATGAGCAAACAAATTCTTCCCCATCACAACAAATGAACTACCTTACTGCACTATCCCAGACCGTTCCTTCAACCAGTCTAGTGTACTGGAGCTACCACAAATAACTCACAATATGGATAATGACATAGGATAAATTGATAACCAAAACCCGGATAGTTTACTACTGACGAAGGAGGACACAACTAGAATACATAGACAATGGTCTTATTCGATCATAATTAAATTGACCAAAATCAAAATCAGTTATGAGTATCTTAAACGCAGACTTAAGCAACTATGGAAGCCTAGTGAAGAGTTAATACTCATTGACTTAGGTAATGACTACTTCATTGTTAAATTCATGAAAGCAGAGAATATGGTCATTGCAATACAAAAAGGATCGTGGTTCATTAACGGAGCCTTCCTATCAGTAAGAAAATGACGCCCAAATTTTGTTGCGTCCTCACCCAGTGAAAGCTACTCAGAAATTTGGATTCACCTCCTTGAATTACCAACGGAATGCTACTGACACATTATTCTGTCAAAAACAACCAGTAAATTAGGAAAACTGGTTAAAACAGAAATTTGTGCGCCTCTACCCTCAAAGGTTGATACGCCCGTACATGTGTCAAAGTGCTCTTAGGGATTTGATTAAAACACATATTTTCATAGGGCAACTCAAGCAAAAGATTGTCTATAAAGGGCGGATATACTCTACACAAACTGCAAAATGATAGGATACCACTGGCAAATTGCACATCCCAATCCACAATGGCCTAAATGTAACTCGAGGCAAGAGAGACACCACTGATATCAAAAGAATGCAAAAAGCCCGTGAGAGAACATGAATGACATGTGGTTACTTTCCACAACCGCCAAAAAATAAAGTAGAAAAAGAATTCGCAAATAGCATAGAAAGGTAATACCATACCCCCACCAAGGGTCGTACAACGGCTAATCAAGCACTAAATGAAGGCGTTAATGTCAAAATTTACAATGCAAATATGGGTAAGTACCTAGATCATCAAGTTTATAAATATATTTCTAAAAACAAAGATCTAATACTACCCAAAATACCAAATACAAAGCAAACCCACATTGAAATTGAAAAATCCGCCATTCCTACTAACGAAGCAATCAGAATGTCTAATTCCTTCGATCTCTAGCACAATGAGGCTGCTCTCCATGTTCCCAATGCAACCTCGAGAAATAAAGAATATAGAAAAATCCAAAACTACCCCTATGGCTCAAAACAGTAAATGCTCCCTCCCATAGCCTAATACCTACGCTGGCCCATACTTTAATTTTAGGGGACGAAGAACTATCAAATCCCTTTACTTCCGCCCCACTCTCCAATAAATCTTTTCCATATCATCTAGACCTACACGTGCACAACTCTGTATCCACATAATTAATAAGCCAAAATAACACTTTTAGTGGAGCACCACATATTAAAGATACAACAAACAGTAAACAAATCCCAAGTATAAACTTACTAGATTTGGGGGAGGATCCCATAAAATATCCTATCCATATTTTTTCCAATATCCAGGAAACATTAGAATCTACAATAAATACTATCCCAGTATTACATAACTCATCCAAACATCAAAAAAGTCTCTTTATAATTAATGTTGAGGCGTCCACGACAATTCTTCCATCGTAGATCCCCCAGAACAAACCAAACAACCTCATCGTCCATGAATCCTCTCAACCCAAATATTACTCAGATCTACTTACCACTAGTCCACCTTTATCCAGTGTCGAGTCTCCCGGAGGGCTCCACTTCAATCTACTCCACTCTCATAGCTCTAATAAATTTGAATCCATTTTCCTAGGTAAAGATGGCCTGCAGGGACAAGCTCTAGTAATGACTGCATTTATGGAGAGCAGGAAAGTCATGTTCTGTATTTACGCTCCGAAGCTTCTAGCACATCTTATTTCGGAGGGTATGACGCGTGCGATAGAGCTGTACAATAGCCATTTATAGATGTCGACAGTACTACAGGCGCCGATGAACCTCTAGATTCCATTCATCCCCTTATTCCATATTCCAACCTAGGAAACTCTAATAGTACCGGTACAAAAGCCCTAACCTCCTCCGATGAGCCCAACCTCTCCACCATATTCTCTAAATTATCACAACTTCATGGACATAAATTTGTTTTACCACCACTGGAAAATGCAGGGGTCAATGAGAGAGGGTCTGATGTCAACTCAGCTGAACCCACTTGATCCATTGGAGAATACACAATTCCAAGTTTCAAACAATGTAACATTGTCTTCTATAGTACCTCCAAACAACAACTTAACTCATCTGAGACCTGTGAACACTTCAACATAGGAAATAGAGGAAGCGTTAAAGATTATATGAGAAACAAGAACCAAAATAACAATGTTGAAAGATATAAAAGTATAGGTATTCAACGACAAATACGCCAAGAAATTCATTCTTATCTTTTACCAAAACTTAATAAAGGTTTCCATAGACATTCTTCGCCTGTTCAATCCCCAAGTAGGGAACTATGTGTTAGTCATGAACCCGACAACATGCACCAGTCTTTCCCCTTGAGGAACTCCTCAAGGGAAGTTTCATTGATCAACTTACCCAGAGAAATATATCAACGAATTTAAAAAAATGGAAATGTAGAGGAGCCAATGGGCAAGATTTTTGGAGGAATTTTTTATCCTTCGTGGACTGGCACAAGCCACAACTTGTAGCCTTATTGGAAACAAAGATGCAGGATCACCCGCTCCTTCTCAATTATTTCTATTTCAATAGAATCATTGAAGTGTCTGCTATTGAAAATGCCGATGGGTTGGTTGTAATGTGGGACGACTCTCTTCTGAAACTGGATGAAATTGCCACCACAGACCAGGAAATCCATGCTATTGTCAAGGTAAGACATAAACATAATTCTTGGCTATTTAGTTGCATTTATTTTAGTACATATAGATGCAAATACAGGGTGTTGTGATCAAACCTTAAAAACATAAAGGACAACTTTAAAGGCAAGTGGTTGATAGGAGGGGACTTCAACGAGGTAATATCCAACTCAGAAAAAAAAAGTCAGTTAGTAGATCGCTTTTGTTCTTCTGATTTTTTAGACATGATTAATTATTGTAAATTTATCGACATAAGTTTTAAAGAGAGTAAGTGCACATGGATGAATAAGAGATTTAAAAATCGTAATTCCCTAATCCTCGAAAGACTAGATAGAATTCTTGCTTTAAATGATTGGTTAGTAGCCTACCCAAATGCCCATGTGCTCCATTTACCTAATATTCACTCAGACTATTGTCTCTTGCTTCTCACTATGTACGATGATGACCCCACCCTACAAAAGAGAATATCTAGAATAGAGAAAATGTGGGTTATATACCCAAAGTTCACTGATATCATTGCACATGTGTGGGGAACTAACCCTACACTTGAAAGTGTTGTTAACTCCTTTGCACGTGAAACTTCTGCATGGGCATGCAAAAGTATAGGCAATATTTTTAAATGTGGAGATAAGCTCCTCCGTAGAATTCAAGGTATTCAAAAATCTGTTAATTACTACCATAGCTCATTCCTTAGGAATTTAGAAAAGGACCTTATAGGTGAGTTTAACTTAATCCTTAAAATGGAAGAAGATTACTGGAAGCTTAAATCAAGGGTAAATTAGCTGAATGAGGGTGATGCGAACACCAAATTTTTCCATACGTCTACCCTAATATGAAGGAGAAAAATAGAATAGCCTCTCTAAGGTTGGAGGATAATTCCTATATTCATCACCAAGCAGGAATTATTAGACAAACTTATGGTTATTTCAGTAATCTCTCTAAATCATAGCTCCATAAGTCTCTTAAACTGATGATTCCTAAAGGGAAAGTATGCATATTAAAATGGATAAGGAAGATCTTGAAAAAATATCGTCAGAAGATGAAATTAAAGATGTGGTATTTTCTTTTCAGACTTTTAAGGCTCCGGGTTCGGATGGACTCCATCCCTTCTTTTATCAGAAATATTAGGATATAGTATGTAAATCTGTTTATAACTTTTGTTTCCGAGATTTTAAGGAATCAAAAATAGAGGAAAGCATTAATTCGACTCATATTTGTCTCATTCCTAAGTGTGGCAGTGCCCAGACACTCCATAATTACCGACCTATTAGTCTTAGCAACACCTTCTATAAAATCATCACTAAAATTATATCTAAGAGGCTCCGTCCTCTGATGAAAAAAATCATAGGACCCTGTCAGACTAGCTTCCTTAAAAATAGGCAAGCAACTGACAATGCTATAATAATTCAGGAAATTGTTAGACATTTTAAGAAATTGAAAGGTAAGACGGGCAATCTCATTATGAAATTAGATCTTGAAAAGGCCTTTGATAAACTGAAGTGGTCCTTTATCCACCACACCCTTCTCTATTTCAAATTTCCTCTTAACATCATTAATTTAATCATGTCCTGCATATGTAGTTGTTCGGTGACTATCTTGGTAAATGGAAATAGAACTGAGTTCTTTAGCCCATCTAGGGGTATTTGTTAAGGGTACCCTATGTACCCGTACATCTTTATTCTTTGCCTCAAAGTCCTTGCTCATAATATCAACCACGACCTTAACTCTTGTAGGTGGGACCCAATAAGGGTCTCTAGACAGGACCCCTATTATCTCACCTTTTTTTCACTGATGATCTCGTACTTATGACTACCACAATTAGGTACAACTGCTTAAATATAAAAAATACCATAGAAAACTTTTGTCTATGGTCGGGTCAAAGTATTAACGTTGGGAAATCAAAACTCCTCTTCTCCAATAATTGTGAAGAATCCTTTAAAAAGATTATATCATGCATCTTCAACATTGGATCATGTAAGAGATTTGGAAACTATTTGGGGTTTCCTATCTTCCATACAAAACCAAATAATGGAGATTTTCAATTCATTATTGATAACTTAAAAAGGAAGATTGCAGGATGGAATACTAGATTTTTAAATATTGCGGGTAGGACAACTCTCGTGAAAGCTTGTCTAAATAGTATTCCTACCCCCTTAATGTAGTACAATAAACTTCCCATTGGCATTACAAAATCGATTGATAAAATTCAGCGTAATTTTATTTGGGAAACTACCGATGTAAATAAGAAATTACATTTAGTTAGTTGGGATAAATTAGTTAATCCTAAGGAGGTAGGTGGTTTGGGTCTTCAAAAGACTTCCCTTAAAAACAAAGCTTTCCATGCAAAGCTAGCGTGGAAATTTTTTAGCAATCCTAAGGCACTTTGGGCCTCAGTCTTAATACAAATACACAAGGAACAAAGGAGTTGAAATTGACATCATGGGTCACAGTAAACTTGTAGTAGTACTTGGAAGAATATCATAAAAGGCTGGTCTACTTGTGTGGAAAACATAAAATGGGATCTAGGTGATGGAAGGAATATCAATTTTTTGAAAGATACTTGGTTGTCCTTCAAGCAACCAATTATCAACTAGATCAATACCCCTTTAAACTATGGAGAAGAGAACTTTACCATGAATGACCTTATCAAAAATGGTACTTAGGACCTTAACTTGCTAAGCTAATGTTACCGCAGAGCATAACAGATACCATTTATACAAACTTTATCTCGGACACAACAGGCCTAATAGATAAACCACGGTGTTCCCTAGTCGCTAATGATAGGTTCTCAACGGCGAGTGCTTATTATTACCTGCCAAATAAAGAGAACCGGAGTGTGCAGACGATGGATAACTTTAAATGGATTTGGAAGTTAAACTGCCCCAATAAAATTAAGTTCTTTATATGGTTAACCTATTACAATCGACTTCTAACAACTTCGTATCTAAATTATATCGGCATGTATGTTAATACGGTCTGTAAACAATGCCAACAAACTGAAACTATAGACCATATCTTTCGAGCATGTTCAAGCACGTTGACGATCTGGGAGGCAAATAACTTGTTGCTTATTATTGACAAGCACCGGCTATTGTCTACTAAAGATTGGTTACTGCAATGCAGTAGGATGAAACACATTAAATTTGGGAATTACTTCTTTTGGAGTGATGCCTCCCCCTTTTATCTTTGGAGTATCTAGCTGACCAGGAACGATAACTTGTTCAATAACAAAAGCAACCATGTACCTGCGCAACTAGCATGTGATCGGGATATTGAGTTTCACTCTTAGCATGAAAACATAGAGTTATCAAGAATAAGATGGACACTGACTAACGCTGGAAGCCTTCGGCTGAAGGGATGAAACTAAATGTTAATGGCTCCTTTGATTTCAACACTAACGTTGGAGGGGTTGGGGAGTTAATTTGAGATAAGCATAGGGATTGGGTTTGTGGTTTTAATGCGATATTTACTGCTCAATCTCCACTAGAGACAGAAACAATGGCTTTGTACTTAGGACTTAAAATGGAAAAGAAAACTACAGTGTGTCAATCTTATTGTTGTTGTGAACTCCACCGCATTAGTTTCATCTCTCACTAATGTATTAGAACCAGATAACAATTTTTTCATCATGTACAGGGGTCTTCTGCAGGAGCTGGGGAACCCGCTGGTACGTCATGAAGATAGGAGGTTTAACGGAGCTGTGCATATCTTAGCTAAAGAGAGCAGGAAGAAGGACGTACATCAGCTTTTGGAAGAATGGGCAGTTCCACTTTAATTTATTCGTAAAACTATTACAATAGATAAAGAAGGAACTTCTTCTGCAGGGCCGTCTATGTCAGTTAACTCTAGTACTGTATATACAAACAGTGACGCTTTTGCAAGGCAATGTTTGCCAATAGTCTCTACTATATGTAATATTAATAGTTTAGACAATGACTCTCTGGGTTGATATCCGCAGCTTTGTACTATGTATAATGCATATTAAGTAATGAATAAATTCTCTTTTTACGAAAAAAAAATTAATAAAAATAAAATATATCCAAGGAGCCCCTCAATATGATACATTTTATTATTTTACAATTTTTTCCCAATGTAGCGAGATTTACTGCTCAATCTCCACTAGAGACAGAAACAATGGCTTTGTACTTGGGACTTAAAATGGCAAAAAAACTGCAATGTGCCAATCTTATTGTTGTTGTGGACTCCACCACATTAGTTTCATCTCTCACTAATGTATTAGAACCTGATAACAATTTTTTCATCATGTACAGGGGTCTTCTGCAGGAGCTGGGAACCCGCTGGTACGCCATGAAGTTAGGAGGCTTAACGGAGTTGTGCATATCTTAGCTAAAGAGGGCAGGAAGAAGGACGTACATTAGCTTTTGGAAGAATGGGCAGTTCCACTTTTGTTTATTCGTAAAGCTATTACAATAGACAAAGAAGTAACTTCTTCTGCAGGCAGTTTATGTCAACTCTAGTACTGTATCTACTAACAGTGACTCTTTTGTACGGCAATGTTTGCCAATAGTCTCTACTATATGTAATATTAATAGTTTAGACACTGATGCCCTGGGTTCATATCCGCAGCTTTGTACTATGTATGATGCATATTAAGTAATGAATAAATTCTCTTTTTATAAAAAAAAGTTAATAAAAATAAAATATATCCGAGGAGTCCCTCAATATGATACATTTTATTATTTTATAATTTTTTTCCCAATGTAGCAAGGAAAGTCTCTCACAAAATTAAATATGTAAAATTAAGTATTTAATAAATAATTATATTATGTATTTATAGAAAAACAATAATAGTGACATCCAATTGTTTGATCCCTCAATAATTATTTTAAAACTTTTTTTCTTTTCATACTTTTATATCACATCAGTTATTTATATATATATATATATATATATATATATATACACACACTTTAAAAATATTATAATTACATGAGTATCTTAGAAAGTGATAGTTAAAATAAGTAGAAATATTTTAGTGGTATTCTTAATAAAAGATGATGATTTATTAGCTTATAATTTGACAATAAAAATATAGGTGTATTAGTAGTTTAAGTAATGGTATTATTAATTGATTAGTCATGTAATGTTATTGATTCGTTGTCCTATAACTTGATAATTACACTTTGTATCTCTGCACAACGAAATATCATTGATTGATTAATTTATATGTCAATAATTAAAATAAAATATAAGTGTATCTTTAATATATTTATTAAAATAATATTGATTTATTAATTTATATGATAGTTAAACTAAGTAAAGTGTATTAGTAATTTATTTTAAAATACTATTGACTATCTAACTTAAACATTGACAAATATATTAATAGAAAGTATATTAGTGATATCATTTAGAAATATTAGCGAAGGATATATTAACATATATTTTAACAACTATATTAATACTACTAAAAAACAGTTTTCGCGACCATGGTTGGTGGTCGCAAAAAAGCAACCACTTGTGGTCTTTTTTTTTTTTTTTTCTAAAAGGAATAATTAATTAAAAATCAATAACATGTGGTTGCTTTAATATTTTAAAATGGTGAAATAAGCATCTCAAAATTCATATTAATTTTTATATTAATTATTGTGTTTTTTAAAAAACAAAAAACGACCACTTGTGATCGGTTTTTTATTTAAAAATTTTAAAAAGAAAATATTTTGAAAAAGCGGCCACAAGTACTTGGTTTTATTAAAAATAAATTAAAATATTATGCAAAAACCGACCACTTTTAGTCGCTTATTGATTTTAAAAATTTAAAAAAATATTTACAATAAAGGATCACTTATGGTCGATTTTTGATTAAAAATAATTTTAAAAATTATTTTTGAAAAACTGGCCACAAGAGGTCGATTTTATTAAAAAAAAAATTAAAAACATTATGCAAACACTGACCACTTTTGGTCACTTTTTGATTTAAAAAAAATATTTACATAAAAGCGACCACTTGTGGTCGGTTTTCAATAAAAGAAAATATATAAAAAAATATTTTTGAAAAAACAACCACAAGTGATCAATGTTTATTAAAAAAATAAATTCAAAATATTATGTTGAAAGGGATCACTTGTGGTTGTTTTTGATGAAAAAAAATTAAAATGAAAATATTTACAAAAAGCGATCATAAGTGGTCAGTTCTCATTTAAAAAATATATATTTTTGAACAAGCGACCATAAGTGATCAATTTTTATTAATAAAATAAATTAAAAATATTATGCAAAAAGCTATCATTTGAGGTCGCTTTTTGATTAAAAAATTAAAAAAATATATTTACAAAAAGCGACCATAGGTGGTCGGTTTTTATTTAAAAAATTTTTAAAATATATTTCGAAAAAGCGACCACAAGTGGTCGATTTTCATTAAAAATAAATTAATAATATCATGCAAAAAGATATCACTTGTGGTCGCTTTTAGATTAAAACAAGAAAATATTTATAAAAACAGACCACAAGTGGTCGGTTTTATTAAAGAAATTAGAAAAGAAAATATTTTTGAAAAATCGACCATAAGGTGTCAATTTTCATTAAAAATATCAATTAAAAATACCATGCAAAAAACATCGGTTTTTGATTAAAAAGAATTAAAAATTTTTTTACAAAAAGCGATCATAAGTGGTTGATTTTCATTTAAATATATTTAAAAAATTATTTTTAAAAAAGCAACCACAAGTGATCTATTTTCATTTTAAAAAATTAAAAAAAATATTTTTAAAAAAGTGACCACAAGTGGTTGATTTTTATTAAAAATACTATGCAAAAAACAACCATTTGTGGTCCCTTTTAAATTTTAAAAAATAAAAAAGAAAACATTCACAAAAAGTGACCACAAGTGGTCGGTTTCCATTAAAAAATAAATTAAAATAATAAAAAATAAAATATTCAATTATTATATGTAAAATCAAATAGATTTTTAATAAATATCTTTTTTTATTTATACAATAAAAATAAAAATCATTTAGTATTTAAAATTTATCAAAATTATATTAAAAGATAAACTAAGAAATAAATAATTAAATAACGTTAAACATAATCTTTATTTTTTTTCTTATGTTTCAATAAAATAAATATATTTTTATTGAGATATATTACCACTATATAGAAATGTGGTAAAGCAAGCACTTCTTTGTCGACGTACCTGTTTGCTCCATGATTTTATTATATCATCCTTAATTAATTTACTAGTATTGAGAAACGCGGTAAAGCAGACTCCTCTTCGTCGACGTGGCTGCTTGCTTCGTGATTTTACTATATCATTCTTAATTAATTATTTTATGTCATTTACGTATTAAAAAATAAATAACATTTAATAGAAAAATTAAAATAAACATTTATGACATGTTTGTTTCGGTTGTTTCAACTAAGTGTTTGTCAACATGTCTGATTGCTCCGTGATTTTATTATATCACCTCTAATTAATTATTATATGTCATTTACGCATTAAAAAATAATAATATTTAATTAAAAAATAAAATAAATATTTATGGCATATCTGCTTCAACTATTTCAACCGTACGTGTTCGTCGACATGTCTGTTTGCTTCGTGATTTTACTATATCTCTTCTAATTAATTATTATATGCCATTTATGTATCAGAAAAATAATAATAATTAATAAAAAAGTAAAATGGACATTTATGACATGTCTTCTTCAACTGTTTCATTCATAATTTTACCATATCCCCCCTAATTTATTATTATAAGTCATCTAAGTATTAAAAAATTAATAATATTTAAGGAAAAAAATTAAAATAGACATAAAATAATAAATTAGCTTTTAATGTTTAAAATTAACTTAACATCTTACATGGGGTCCACTTAAATTTTTTTTACAAGTATTTTTTATAGCAATTTTGCTATTTCACTTCTAATTAGTTATTATGAGTTATTTAAGACATGTCTGTTTCACTACTTCAATTGTGTTATTTGGTTGACTCTTACGTGTTGAAAAATTAATCATGTTTAGGGAAAAAAAAAGTAAAATAGACATTTATAAAATATCTGTTTCAATTGTAATTTTATTATATCACCTCTACTTAATTATTATAAGTCATCTAAGTATTAAAATATTAATAATATTTAGTAAAAAAATAAAATAAACCAAAAATGGTAAATGAATGCTTGATGTTTTAAATTAACTTGACATCTTATATGAGGCCCATTTAATATTTTTTTTCACAAGTATTATTTTAATAACAATTTTGTTATATTACTCCTAATTAGTTATTATAAGTCATTTAAGACATATCTACTTAGCTACTTCAATCGTGATATTTGATTGATTCTCAAAATTATTTTAGTGTCACTTAAATTGAAATAGAAGAAAAGATATTATAAATCACAATAATTTAAAACTTAAATTATTTTTAAAATATAGTTGACTATCAATGTCACAAAAGTTTGGACAAGAAGAGTATTATAAATTATGATAGCTAACAACTTAAAATAGTAAATTACAATGTAAAAAAAGCATTATAAATTACAATAGCTAACAACTTAAAATATCTAAAAATATATTAAAAATATAATTAGTTACCTAAATTTTATTTATGTCACATAAATTAAGACAAAAAATAACATATATATATATACACACACACGTATATCTCGTGTCGTATTTTCACAGTAATCAAAATCTAACTAAATGTATACAAGTATATTGAATATGTTGATATCATACGGTCGATGTTGACACCCAATTTTGACCTTCTAATACTCGTCTTAGGCTGTTATTTAAGCAAAATTATTAATTTCAAATATTAATATTTCTTACACATTATTCTGGTATCAAATAGATATTGGAGCATCACATACATGATTTGAAAATATGGAAATTTTTTTATTACTTTTTATTGTTATTTTTTACAAATTATTAATTTAAATATAATATTTTTAAGTAATTTGTTAATATTTAATGAAACTATTTTAATATTCACTCCTGTAATTTTAAAACATGTAGTTTTTAGTATTATTACTATACTTATTATGTATATTATTATTATATTAAAATAACAGTCAATTTTATTTAATTTCCCCGATACGTTTAATTTTTGCCTCTTTTATACTCCAATGATGTCAATTTTAATCAAAACTGATACTAATTTTGACCCCTAATTAAAATTCAATTTGTGAACTATTTTTGGATCACCATTATTTCATTTTTAATCTCAGCCGTCGATCAATCTTGATCAATGACTGATATCAAATCTTCCATTCCATTTTTTTAAACCTAAATTACCCTAACCCTAATTCATTTTTAAAAATAGCCACACAACCACCTCACAACTTTTCTCTGTCCTTTGTTTCCTCTAAACTGCTACCGTCGCTGCCCACCCATGGTGAACCGCACCACTCTGACATCCATCCTTCCTTCTACATATCTTATCCGACCAACAAAACGACAAAAATGATGGACCAGCATCACAATGCCCCCACTGATGAGCTAACCAGCCGGCGGAGCCGGCGTTCTCCACATTGTCGCCGCCCCTCCTCTTCTCCAGTGCTGCTAGTTGGACGGCCGGTGAAAACGGCCAGTGCTACGGCCGCCTGCTCATATTCACCCCGTCAAAAATATATAATGACAAATATCATATTTATAGGTTCGATTTATTGTTCGAAATTTATATTTACATTTAGTTTCTCTTCTCCTATTTTTTAAATTGATTCCATGAATTGAAATTGTTAAAGTTCGGTTGTGAGTTTCTTCAAATTTCCTGTGAATTATTTATTTGAAAGTGGGTAAGTATAGTTCTTCAAATTTCCTATGAATTAGTTATTTGAAAGTGATTAAGTATAGTGGCTGAAATATGAATTAGTTATTTGAAAATGACTAAGGATAGTGACTTGAAATATAGATTAAGGACTTGAAAATAGTTAAGCTAGTTACTTGAAATATTTACTAGTGAGTTGAAAATGATTAAGTGTAGTGACTTGAAATGTGAATTGCTTACTTGAAAGTGCTTAAGTATAGTGACTTAAAAGGTGAATTTGTTACTTGAAAATAGCTAAGGATAGTAACTTGAAATGGTGAAATAGTGACTTAAAATGGTTAAGTGTAGTTACTTGAAATGTGAATTAGTGATTAGAAAATGATTAGGTGTAGTTACTTGAAATGTGAATTAGTTTATTGAGAATGGCTAAGGATAGTTACTTGAAATGTGAATTATTGATTAGAAAATGGGTTTCTTGAAATGTGAATTAGTGACTAGAAAATAATTAAGTCTAGTTACTTGAAATGTGAATTAGTTACTCGAAAATGGCTAACAATAGTGACTTCAAATGGTTAAGCATAGTTACTTTAAATGTGAATTAGTGACTAGAAAATGGTTAAGTCTAGTTATTTGAAATGCGAATAAGTTACTTGGATGGATAAGGATAGTGACTTAAAATGTGAATTAGCAACTTGAAAATGGTTAAGCATAGTTACTTGAAATGTGAATTAGAGACTAGAAAATGATTAAATATAGTTACTTAAAATGTGAAATAGTTACTTGAGAATGGCTAAGGATAGTGACTTGAAAATGGTTAAGTATTGTTACTTGAAATGTGAATTAGTGACTAGAGTATGGATAAGTCTAGTTACTTGAGATGTGTATTAGTGAGTTGAAAATAGTTAAATATAGTGTCTTAAAAATGTGAATTAGTTACTTGAAATATGTGCTAGTGAGTTGAAAATTATTAAGTATAGTGACTTGAAATTGAATTGATTACTTGAAATGTGTACTAGTGAATTGAAAATGATTAAGTGTAGTGACTGGAGATGTGAATTACTTACTTGAAAGTGGTTATGTATAGTGACTTGAAATGTGAATTAGTTACTAGAAAATGATAAAGTGTAGTAACTTGAAAATGTGTACTTGTGTTTTGAAAATGGTTAAATGTAGTCACTTGAAATGTGAATTTGGGACTTAAAAATGGTTAAGTGTAATCACTTGAAATGTTTATTAGTGAGTTGAAAATGCTTAAGTATAGTGAGTTGAAATTTGAATTAGATACTTGAAAGTGGTTAAGTATAGCGTTTTGAAATGTGAATTTATATGACTTGAAAATGTGAATTTGTGTTTTGAAAATGATTAAGTGTGGTCACTTGAAGTAGTGAACTAATGACTTGAGAATGGTTAAGTATAGTTACTTGAAATGTGTATTAGTGAGTTGAAAATGGTTAAGTGTAGTGACTTGAATGTGAATTAGTTAGTTGAATTGTGAATTCGTGAGTTAAAAGTGGCTAAGTGTAGTGACTTGAAATGTGAATTACTTACTTGAAATGTGTATTAGTGAGTTGAAAATGATTAAGTGTAGTGACTTGAAATGTGAATTAGTGATTGGAAAGTGATTAAGTCTAGTTACTTGAAATGTGAATTAGTTATTAGAAAATGGTAAAGTGTAGTAACTTAAAAATGTGTACTTATGTCTTGAAAATGGTTAAGTGTAGTCACTGAGGTTTCAATTCCCAAAGACCCAAGGATCTACCGGGAGCATCTTATTCCTCTCTCTAAAACTTCTCTCTTTTGACAGTTACAGGTAGAACTTCCCGCCATTTAAAGTTGATACTATGGCTTCTCAGCCACCGGTGGAGCTTCTCCGATCGTCGGACAATTCCCCACAGGACCGACATGCCTTCATCTAGTCCCCTCATAAGACTCCACCCACACATGTGCCTCATTTCTCTTAGCAAGTACCCCAATTGGATGGTTATTCAGCTCGAATTTTAAAAGATAAGCTCGATGGGCTTAGGTGATCCTTAATCAAGCTCAATCAGAAAAACATGGCAAGATGGGGGAGGTGACAAAGAACACAAGTCAATTTGCCCCGATATTCATTTTAGAACAAGCTCAATCGGAGGCAGTATCCATAGAGAAGTTACATTCGATTCCAATTCAACCATAAGTCATTTTGAATTTCCCAATGCATAATGATGGCAGTAAGCTCCCTATTTTATCTACTCAACCATCTTGTGAGAAACCTTCTATGGTGAATCCCCTTATATCACTTAATAAGGAACCCGATGTGGATGTTCCAATGTCCATGCTGGGAACTAGAATTCCTGTACCTATTGGGGCCCCTGGTAATAACACCAAACCAAATCATGGACATAATCCTCCCATTCCTAGGGTTATCCATTCATTGGCTATGAAATTGAGAGCATAAGAGGCTATGAAAGTTGAGATTATTCAAATTTAGTGCCAAAAAATAACTACCAAACAAGGTCTCCTAGTGGTTGTGTTTAGATCTTAGGACTACAAAGTTAAATTAGCTAAGAGATGCAGGTTTACTCTGATTGGGAAATTTGAAAACAACATGCCCAAGATGGAGATGATTAGGCGACAGTTCATTCTACAAACAGAGTTAAAAGAAAAGGTCAAGCATACTTACTTTAATTCCAAGCATCTGTACATTGACCTGGATAATAAATATGATCACTCAATAATGTGGTCAAAAGGAAAGATGTATATCCAAGGTCAGATGATGTATTTTCAAATGTGGACTCCCACCTTTAATCATGACGAAGAAACTCTATTAGACCCTGTATGGGTTAGCCTGTCTGAGCCCCCCTAGCACTGTTATTGTTTAGAGGTAGTGACATTTATTTTATCCCCTATTGGAAAGGTATTATTTCTTTATCTGGAAACTTACAAGAAAACTAGGGGTAGCGTGTCTAAGGTCAAGTTGCAGATTGACCTCACCAAGCCAAGACCCTAATATATTTTGTTGGGTTATGATGATGATGAACATGGGGAAGGTAGATGGAAAAATATTATGTATGAAAAGGTTCTAGAACACTGTTCATATTGTAAACATTAAGGACATGTTGCAATATCCTGTGTTGTCAAAGAAAAAAATGAGGATGCTAGGCAAAAAATGGTTTCCAATGAGGACCCTCAGAGGGGAGGTCAACAGGATAAAATCCCTCAACAAGTCAAAGGTTGTAGACTTCACATGATATAATGTAGCAGCAAAATAAAAATAAAGGCAAGGTAATTATTAATGAATGGCAGAACCAAACAAGAGGGGTAGGAACCAAAAAAGAGGGGTAGGGACAACCAAAGAATGATATTCCAGCCAAGGTCTCCAAATAAATATACAAGGGATACACTTGATAAGTCTGCTCCAACTACATCTAATGTTTTTACTGCCCTTCAACATGAACAGAGTAGAACTGAGCACAATTGTCCAGTCAATATTGAGGATGCTAGCAAAGATATATCACAACCTAATGAACTTAATGATATAGAGTATGCTGAAGGGAGCAACATAAATACTATTAGCCAGGAGAAATAACTGAATAGCTTAACTAATATGAATAGGAGGATAGACAACATAATGAAATGGCACCAGAGATGGTTTAAGGAGATACTTCTAACACTGAAACTTGTTCTCAAGAGGATATGATTCTTAAATAGGTGATTACCTCTAACAGAAGGGATCAACACAGTGTAGACCCAGTCATTAGGAATTCTCCTGACTCCTCTCAGGAGGTTGAAGATAAATACAGAGTGATTCATTTTGAAGATGAAGTGGATGATAGCAAACTGGAGCACATAAGGGATATGAATGACAATGTAAATCATGTAATTGATCCATGGGATCAAGTAGATTATGATATGAAGATGAATTAACTTGCTAATCAGTAAGGGCTTTCTCCTAGGGGGTCTTTACTCAAAGCTAACAAGGGGACAAAACAAACCATGTCTAGCATGACTGGACATACAACTAGGCCTTGTACCAGGTCTCATATTCATAAAACACCCAAATGATTAGACATCTCATTTGGAATGCAAGGGGTATATTTACCCAAAGTGTTCTAGAGAGAATTCAGCAACTTATCACCATCATTAAATCTCTTTGATAGCAATTCTAGAACCTTTTTTCTAATAATACACATCTTGAAGAAGCTAAAAGAAAACTCAAGATGGAGCATGCTCTCTGTAATCCCAATGGCAAAATCTGGGTCTTTTGGACTATAGATGTATCTTGTGACATCACTGTTAATGAAGAGCATCAGATTATCTGCTCAGTTTCTCATAGTGCTATTATAGTCCAAAGTTATCTGATGACATTAATTTATGCTAAGTGTAGAGACACCTTAAAAATACCCTTATGGAATAAACTGGTGCAACTGGCTGCAACACCTTTATGTTGGTGTACTATTGGTGAATTCAATGTAATCACTAAAGTTGATTAAAAACTGGGTGGCATCCTTTATGACATGAGGAAGAGTTTTGAATTTCTGGGGGTAATTGAAGCTTATAGACTAACTAATTTGGGCTTCCATGGTCCCAAATTCACATGGTCTAACCTTAGAGGTATCCAATTCAGAATTTGGAAAAGATTGGATGGAGCAATAGTTTCTAATACATGGTTAGAGAAAATACCACTGTCCAGCACTACTCATCTATCTTTTGTAGGTTCTGATCATTGCTCTCTACTCGTGGAGATATAGGATAGGATGGTTTCATATATTAAATACTTTAAATTTCTAGATTGCTAAGTAGACAATCCCACATTTCTAAATTCAGTGGAGACTTATTGGCAGAAGCCTTGTACAGGTACACCTATATGGAGATTTCAGCAAAAATTAAAGAGATTAACTGCAACTCTCAGTCACTGGTCTAAAGTAGAATTTGGTGACATCTATGCTAATGCAAATAATTATGAAGAGAAAGTCAAAAACGCTGAGGAAAAATTGATCTTAAATAACACAGATAGGAATAAGCAGGAGTTTCAAAAGCTGCATGCTGAATACATTAGACATCTCAAGGCTGAGGATGCTATATTAAGATAGAAATCTCAATTGCATTGGTTCAAATATGGAGATGCAAATTTCAGATACTTTCATACTTTTATCAGGGGGAGAAAAAAAGAAGAATATTTATTCACAAAATCAAAAATAAGGAAGGGAAGAGGATTTAAGGGGATGCTGATATTGTTGTTGCTATATGTAAACACTTCCAAGACATATTTACTAGAAGGTTGAACATGTATAGGAAGAGATGGTCAATATTTCTAAGCTGATATCAGATGAGCAAAATGTTAACCTACAGGATTCCCTACTTTAGAAGAATTGAAGAAGGTTGTGTTTTCAGTGAGTGCTCACTCAGCAGTCCTGATGGTATGAATGGGAAGTTTTTTCATTCTTGTTGGAACATCATAGGGGAGGATCTTCTATAGGTGGTGGTAGCTTTCTTTTGTGGTCATACTATGCCAAAATATTTCTCCCACACCTGTTTTGTCCTACTTCCTAAAGTAACTCACCCCAAAAAACTCTCTGAACATAGACCTATTATCTTGAGTAACTTTACTAACAAGGTCATTTCTAAACTCATTTATCTCATAATTGTGCCCATCTTACCTTCTCTTATATCTGATAACCAGTCTAGCTTTGTGAGAGGTAGGAATATAGCTGAGAACATTATGCTTGCCCAGGAGATTATCAGTGGAATTAAGAAACTAGTAGTGTGTGGAAATGTGGTCATTAAAATGGACATGACCAAGGTTTATAACAAGGTGTCTTGGTCTTATACTTGCCTTGTTCTAAGGAGATTTGGATTTGTGAGACAATTATTGACATAATTTGGAGGATTCTATCAAATAACTAGTATTCTGTGCTGGTAAATGGTACCTGACATAGGTTTTTTTCATTTTACCAGGGGATTGAAGCAAGGTGACCCCCTCTCCCCAGCTCTATTCATTCTTGGGGCTGATGTTTTATCAAAATCCCTAAATACACTGCACCATCTTCCCCAGTATTATGGTTTTCACATGGAAAGACATGGCCCTCAGATTAATCATCTTAATTTTGCTGATGATATAATCATATTCACTACTGGCAAAAGACAAACACTGAGATTAATTATGAAAACCCTGGCATCTTATGAAGTGGTATCTGGCCAAATGGTCAACAAGGACAAGAGTCACTTTTTATTACCTGATTAAGATTTTCCCTCCATTGTTACAAAGGTTAAAGCTGAAACTAGTTTTCAGCAGAACACAGCCCTATCACATACCTTGGATGGGCAATCTATATTGGTAGACAAAAAATCAGTCATTATGCTGGGTTGGTCAGTAAAGTTACTTCTAGAATACCAGGTTGGCACTCCCGATTGCTTAATTATGGTGGTAAATCTATCTTGGTAAAACATGTTCTACAATCACTTCCCATCCATATCCTTTCAGCATGCATACCCCCCAAGACTATTCTAAAAAACCTTATGAGTCTATTTATTGATTTATTCTGGGGGTGGAAAGACAATAAGAAAAAGTATCATTAGGCATCTTGGATAAACCTTTGCATTCCTACTAATGATGGAGGAATTGGTATCAGGCACTTTGCTACCACATGTATATCTCTGCAGTTGAAGCAATGGTGGATCTTCAAGACTAAGAACATTCTTTGGGGAAATTACTTACTAGCCAAATACTATCAGAGGGTTAATGCTATGGCTAGGAAAGGATGCGATGGGAAATCACTGATATGGAAGGCCAAGATGAAAAACAAGAAGGAAGCTGAATATTATATATTTTGGAGAATTAGATCAGGTACATGCTTCTTTTGGTAGGATAATTGGTCTAGTCTGGGACCTCTTCATAATTACAGATCTGATGGTATTAGATCAAACAATGTTAAGGTTGCATCATTCATAGCTGAGGTTGCAAGGAATGTGCAAAAATTAACCACAACTCTTCCCCCATAACTACTTCAAGTTGTCCTTAAAGTATCATTCAGTTTTAAAGAGGGGGCTGCTGATTTTCCGATTTGGAAACTGAATACAAGTGGAGAATTTAGTTGTTCTTCTACCCGGGGATTAAGAAGAGAGCATAGAGACAAAACCATGATAAATACTTACACCTGACATAGGTTGATCCTTTTTAAATACTCCTTTCTTCTTTGGAGAGTTCTGAGAAGAAAATTGCCTGCAAATGAAAGAATCACCCAATTTGGTATTACTTATACTACCTGTGGTTTATGTTCTACTTCTAGTTGGGAAACCATCCCATATACCTTTGTTAATGGACCATTTGCTAAGCACATCTATCACTATTATTGTTTCTCTTTGGAGATGATTCATGACATAACTCCACTCAGAAATTTGTTGTTGAAATAATGGAGTTCTAAGGTTACTAATAATTCTCATAAGTTGGTGATGCAGGATCTTTACATTATTATCTGCTAGAATTTATGGAAAATTAGATGTGTTGTCAAGCATGGTGGAAAACATCCTCAACTGGCCAGAGTTAAATTTCTCATTTACAAGGACATCCATCACTTATTACACATTGCCTTTCATACATTCCCTGGCCTACTGGATGGTCATATTTTATGGCCTATGTTGAGAAATGTAGACAAGAGAAAAAAGTAACAACTGTGTATTGGTCTAAACCACCAGCTAATATGATCAAGTTGAATTCTGATGGTTGTGCTCTCACTAATCCTGGAAATATTGGAGCAGGGGGTCATTAGAGATCACAATGGTGATCTCATTTATGCCTATGCTATACCTTTGGGCCAGGGGACCAACAATCAAGTAGAAGCAGAGGCTGCTATCTGTGGACTATCTTAGTGTCCGAGGAATAATATCTAACAGGTTATATTAAAGGTGGATTTTGATCTTTTGGTTAGTTGGATAAGACAGCAAATACCAATCCCGTGGCAACTACAACCTCTAATTGAGTCCTTGATTAAACTCATAGCACAGTTCCAATTATTCCTCTGCAAAAATGTTTACAGGGAAACCAACTTTGTAGCTGATGCCTTATCCATAGTCAGTCACCAGTCAGATCAAACTTAGCATTATTTCCATTGCTGTCAACTTTCCTCAGAAGTAGCAGGTTATTTTTATCTAGACAAACTGGGTATGCCAAGTTTTAGAAGAAAAAATTGGAATAGGTTACATGAGCCACCTTAAAGCAATCTTAGTATACCACAATGATAGGAAAACATTCTTTGAATATTTCATTTGCTGTAATTTGTATTTTATCTATAAACACGAACTGGAGGTTAGGTTTATGCCCCCCTCTATGTACAACTTCTTGTGATAAATGATAAGTCTTGGGGGTAATGCTCAGCCCCTAAAATTTAATAAACAAAAGTGTAATCACTTAAAATGTTAATTTGTGGCTTGAAAATAGTTAAATGTAGTCACTTGAAATGTATATTAGTGAGTTGAAAATGGTTAAGTATAGTGAATTGAAATTTTAATTAGTTACTTGAAAGTGGTTAAGTATAGTATTTTGAAATGTGAATTTGTGACTTGAAAATGTGAACCTTTGTTTTGAAAATGGTTAAGTGTGGTAGTGAATTAATGATTTGAGAATGTAAATTAGTAACTTGAAAATGGTTACGTATAGTTATTTGAAATATGTATTAGTGAGTTGAAAATGGTTAAGTAAAGTGACTTGAAATGTGAATTAGTTACTTGAATTATGTACTAGTGATTTAAAAATGGCCAAGTGTAGTGACTTGAAATGTGAATTACTTACTTGATATTTGTACTAGTGAGTTAAAAATGATTAAGTGTAGTGACTTGAAATGTAAATTAGTGACTAGAAAATGATTAAGTTTAGTTACATGAAATGTGAATTAGTTACTAGAAAATGGTAAAGCGTAGTAACTTGAAAATGTGAACTTGTATTTTAAAAATGATTAAGTGTAGTTCAAATCTTACTTAGAATTTATTTTATACCGTTATTATATACTGATTTTACTTTTAATATAGAATCAATATGTTCAAGCAATCGAAGATCTCAAAAGGAGTCGATTGATAGATGATTAACGCAGTCCATTCATGGCATCAGATGAAGAAACTTTCTCCTGCTAGCTGGATATAGTTGGAGACGTGTACAAGGGAAAGGCATACAGTCTTTAAACTGAGAAGAACTTTCACCGCCTCTAATGTGGATTACAATATATAGGAAGTTTTCCCCGTATGTCATATGAACAACTTGAGGAGTTGCGACAAAAAGTTTAGGATCTTGTTAGGAACTGTGAGGAGTAACTAAAAAGAAAGATGGAGGAGGAGCGACATAGGACGACACTTGAGTCGAATGATTAAAAACTCAAGGCTTAAATAAATACTTCAATCAAGCTTTATCATTCTCTGCCCCTAGCACTGATGATGATGGTGAAGAGGATGAGACGGATAGAATAGAGTATTAGGTGGTGCTATTATTTTAGTTTTGGATTTTATTATTTTGGAGTGTTTGAAAAAATTTATTTTGGTGATTGTTTGCATACTTTTTTAATACTTGCTTTGCATGTTGTTTAAGTTAGATGAATATGTATGAGGTTTGGTTGCTTAATTTCAATGTTTGAATTGTTTTGGAAGTATTTTTTTAATTGTTTTGTTGGTTTTTATTGGTTGTACGTTGATTTTCTATTGAAATATTATTTTTTGGTGCAGTAAAAAATTTAAATTACTTTCATATTAGCAAGGGACTTTGTGAGGGATATTCCGCAAAATAATCAAATATTAAATTAATTTTTATTTGACTTAGCGAGAGATATCCATTAGTATATTTAAATTTATAATTTTATTAATTTTACGTATCAAGGATCATCCCTCACTAAATTTTAAATTAACATTATATATATTTTTAATATAGACAGGGACGTGCCTCACTAAATTATATTTTTTTGAAAAATTATGAGACCAAAATAGTGATGGCTGAGTGTCAGAGTCCTTCACTACTTTGCGAGGGCCTCCCTTACTTATAATTAGGAAGGCTTAATGATGATAGGCGAATTTACGCGCCTATATCAATATATTTTGCCCATATTTTAGCCCAGTTTTGAGAACTAATTATCTATTTCATACACTTTTAGTCCTTTTTTCTGTAAATGAGCTAACAAATATGATTAGGAAAGTTTCAGGTATAAATGATGCAAAATATAGCAATTTATGGCTTACTTGACGCAAAAGAAAGCTCACGAACGAAGTGGAAAGGAGCTGGACGCCTAAAGGACTAAATCTGCTGCATGGAAAATCTGTCCCGGGCTAAAACAACATTTCTGAAGACTTTGGGGACTTACAGACACAAAGCTGGATTTTTACCAAGATACATTAACCTAGTATAATTAGGTTATGTGTTTTATTATTCTATTTGGATTATAATTTTGTAACCTTACCCTAGTACATTTGGGTCAAGGATTTCATTAGTATATTAGGATTTGGTTATTTATTTCATTAACTTAGTAGGAGTAGGATAGGAGTATTATAAATACCCTATCATGCTAGAGATTTAGAGACACATTCTTACAATTCATTCATCTCCTTACAATTAAGACATCTTCCTACAATACATTCTCAATTCTTCATTCTTCTACTCTTAAATTCCACAACAAGAGAATCGTTACTTGCTACGGAATCACTAAAACCACACGCCTAACACCTCTTTTACACGCCATCCACCATGCAAAACGTGATATCCTTCGCATTCATGGGTAACTAAATCTCTTAGTTGGGGTTATGGAAGCCGAATGAGTTACTATCTATTGCTATGAGCTTGTGAGTTCAAGACAAGTATATTGCTTATATCATTACGCTCTTCATCTTAAATCTACAATCTTTGCGGTTTCAAACACAAGAACACGCCATTCTAACATCTAACCTGTTCGAGAGAAAGGTTACTTGTCTAGAAAAGAAGACGCATAGACTAACGCCAGTCTAACATTTAACTTGTTCGAGAGAAAGGTTATTTGTCTGGAAAAGAGATAATGTCAAGGTAGTAGGACACCCTTTCCTATTAAAAAGCTAGTGCCGTAACTGGACTAACCTCTTGGAGAATTTGTACCGTTAGACAAGCTTTAAGCTCGAGAGAGTTAAAGTGAAATAGTCCTTGTTTAGGTCGAGAGACGCTTGGATTTACCATCGACTACAATTCTCTATAAGCAATTGCATGTCAAGACTCTACACACTCATAGCCAATAGAGACGTATACCTCAGAAGGTGGACATAACCCCAACGCTTCAATTCTCATTGTTTACAACCAACGTGACAATCTTTCTCTTTTTACTTTATTATTTTCAGCTTTTATTTCATTACTTTGGCTACTTATTACAATCCCCCCTTCTTACGAGTATTGCACCAAAAGTCTATTAATTTTGCTTACTTGTTGACCAAGCTATTCCCTGTGGGATCGATACCCAACCCAGGTTGGGTTCTATATTTGCTAACGACCGCTTTACACTCAAACGAGAGCTGTAGATTGAGCGTTATCAAAAATTGGCGCCGTTGCCGGGGAATACGAGTGTCAATCAAGTTCGTGATAATTACTAGACCCTTTGGTCAAAGATTCTCGTACTTTTACGTTTAGTTTTTGTTTTTGTTTATTGCAGGTTTTTCTTTTAGTGCATGCCCCATACTAGAAGTTCTGGTCAACCGTTATTACCAATCAATCCTGAACCACAACGAATTAGAAGAATGGAAGCACAAGCTGAAATCGACAGGATGGCTGCTCAACACGAGCAAGCAAGATTAGCTGCTCTTGCCGCTGCTCAAGTCCAACAACAAAACATTGATAATCCTGGACGAGCAACAAATCCTGACGATGAAGATTTAGGAGATGACGAGTTGATAAACCCAAGGCATGGCGCTGAAGTTGCAACACCTGCCAATCGAAGAGGTCGACAAGCTCGGTACAGATATGATCGTCAACCTTTGCAACCAGCTTTCGACGATGATGATGATGATCTTGATGGTGCCGGAGCCACTGGAGCCATAATTCCACCACCATTAGCGCCCGGAGCCAAATTCAATATCACAAGCACCATGATTCAGTTATTGCAACTCAAGGGATTATTTGGTGGACTAGCAGGCGATGATCCGAATATGCATCTCATCAACTTTATTTCTACATGCAAGTCTTTTGACAATCCTGGTGTTGGTCAGAATGCTATTCGATTACGTCTATTTCCATTGTCTCTGTCTGGGGAGGCAACATTATGGTTGAATGGGCTGACTCCTGATTCTATTACAAATTGGAGGCAATTGAGAGATGCTTTCCTAGAAAGATTCTTTCCGCCATCCAAGAGGGCTCAATGGAGAGATGAAATCAGCAACTTTCGTCAGCTTCCCTCTGAAGCTCTTCACGAAACATGGGAGAGGTTCAAGACAAAGCTAGCGAGATGCCCAAACCATCACATGACTAATGTTCACCTCATGGAGATCTTGTATAGAGCCTTGAATTCAGTGACTAAACCAGTGGTGGACAACGCAGCTGGAGGTTCTTTTATGGACCTCACCTTTGGTCAAGCAAGCAACATGCTAGATCGTATGACGAAACAAAGTAGAGCTTGGCATACCAGGGATTCTGAGGTAGCAAGCCCCACTTTATCTATTGGCATGTCTGCAGACCAAAGAAGAAGAGAAGAAGAACGTGATCAAGATATGGCGCACATGAAAACCCAAATGGATCTTCTTACAAAGCATCTATTAGGGATGACTGAAAAAGTGAAAGCTATTGCATCAAAAAGAGAGGAATCAGATTCGGAAGAGGAGGCCAACTACTTGAACAATCAGGGGGGTTTCCGTGGGAATGCCCAAGGAAACCAAGGTCGGAACTATTATGACAAATCTGGAGGTAAAGACCAAGGTTGTTGGAAGAAAAATAATGAAAATAGTGGTTTGTACGTTCCCCCTGGTAGACGTGATACCACCACATCTAATTCTATGGAAGACATGATGGCTAAGTTATTGAAAGGAGTGGAAGCGACGAGCGCGGGAGTTAAGGAGGTGATTGACGATTTGGCATCCATGAAGCAATTAGTTGATTCTCATTCCACTTCTATCAAGCAAATAGAGCAGCAATTAAGCCAACTTTCAGCAGCATTCAATCAAAGAAAGGCTGGCACCTTACCGAGCGATACAGTCCAAAACCCAAGGAATGATGGGTCATGCATGGCCATCACTACGAGGAGTGGTAAGGTGCTGGAAACTTCAGCAACAGGCAAGCAAGTAGTTGACGGAACAGCAGACATGGACGCCACACCTAGTAACGCCACTAGAGAAGACGCCGCAATATCCACTTCCAACGTCAAGGACGTTTTGCCTAGTGACGTGCAGCCTGAAAAAAATAAACGGAAGCAAGAGGAGAAGAAAGCCATGGAGAGAACACTTCCATACCCACCACCACCTTTTCCACAAAGATTAAAGAAGGTGGCCGATGACACTAAGTTCAGCAAATTCATGACTATGCTCAAACAGCTGACTATTAATGTCCCATTGGTTGAGGCACTTGAACAAATGCCCGAGTATGCGAAGTTTATGAAAGATCTTTTGACTAAGAAGAGGGCAGCAAGCTATGAGCTGAAAGATGATGTGCATCATTGTAGCGCAATCGCTACCCGATCCATAGTTCAGAAGAAGGCCGACCCCGGAGCTTTCACGATTCCTTGCACCGTCGGATCTTTAGACTTTGCTAAAGCATTGTGTGACTTAGGAGCCAGCATCAACTTGATGCCATTATCAATCTACAAGAAGTTGGGGTTAGGAGATCCTACACCAACTAATATGAGGCTTGTTATGGCGGATAGGTCGGTAAAACGACCGGTTGGTATTCTATGCGATGTCTTGGTAAAGGTATCTTCATTCATATTTCCGGCAGACTTTGTCATCTTGGATTGTGAAGCAGATTCAGAGGTTCCCATAATCTTGGGACGCCCTTTCCTTGCTACGGGAAGTGTGCTCATAGACTTGAGAGCTAATGAGCTTTCATTCCGAATAAATGATGAAGTGGTGCGCTTCGATGTTTGCAAATCAATGAAGCAACCCAAAGATCTAAGTGTATTTTCTGTGGCTGATGTTGTCGTTGATGATGAGGATGAGTTACTTGCTGAAGAGCAAATTCTTGATGATCCTTTGGAGGTTTTGCTCATGGAAGAAGAGGATGATGATGCTGAAATTTCTGAAGATGATATTTGTGCTCTATCGGGATTAGGAACATATCGCTATACTCCCAAGAAGCTGGATCTTGATCTCAAGAATCGACCCACACCACCAACTAAGCCATCTATTGAGGAACCACCCACGTTAGAATTGAAGGAGCTGCCAAGCCATTTGAAGTACGCATTCTTAGGAAGCGGAAACACTCTTCCAGTCATAGTGGCAGCCGATTTAGGTGAGCAACAAGTTGCAGCTCTTATTGCAACCCTACGCAAGTATATTAGAGCTATTGGATGGACCATTGCGGATATCATTGGTATTCCACCTGGGATTTGCACTCATAAAATTCAGCTTCAAGAAAAGTGCACACCCACCATTGAACATCAAAGACGTCTAAACCCACCAATGCAAGAGGTGGTGAAGAAAGAGATTATCAAGTGGTTAGACGCAGGAGTTGTGTATCCTATTTCTGATAGTACATGGGTAAGCCCAGTACAATGTGTCCCCAAGAAAGGAGGTATGACGGTGGTGGCTAATGCAAAGAATGAGCTTATTCCACTCAGGCCCGTTACTGGATGAAGAGTATGCATGGACTACCGCAAGCTGAATTCTTGGACTCTCAAGGATCACTTCCCCATGCCATTTATGGACCAAATGCTAGATCGATTAGCGGGGAAAGGATGGTTTTGCTTTCTTGATGGTTATTCAGGTTACAATCAGATTTGTATTGCCCCCGAAGACCAAGAGAAGACAACGTTTACATGCCCATATGGTACCTTTGCCTTCAAACGTATGCCATTCGGGTTATGTAACGCACCAGCCACCTTTCAACGTTGTATGATGTCTATTTTCTCTGATATGGTAGAAGACACTTTGGAGGTATTTATGGATGACTTTTCAGTTGTTGGTGAGTCTTTCGAAGCATGTTTGGTGAACTTGAGCATGGCATTACAAAGATGTGTAGAGTTCAACCTTGTGCTGAATTGGGAGAAGTGCCACTTCATGGTAAAAGAAGGAATTGTTCTTGGGCACAAGATCTCCGAAAGAGGAATAGAGGTTGATCGCGCCAAAATAGAGGTAATTGAAAAGCTACCACCTCCAATTTCGGTGAAGGGAGTTCGTAGTTTTCTTGGCCATGCTGGGTTTTATCGTAGATTCATCAAAGACTTCTCCAAAATTTCAAGTCCATTGTGCAAGCTATTGGAGAAAGATGCGAAGTTTGACTTTAATGATGATTGCTTGAAGGCATTCGAATGCCTTAAAGAAAAACTCATTGAAGCCCCTATCATGGTAGCACCAGATTGGACGCTCCCGTTTGAAATCATGTGTGATGCTAGTGGTGTAGCCGTTGGTGCTGTTCTTGGACAGAGAAAGGAGAAGTTATTTCATCCTATCTACTATGCGAGTAAGGTTCTTAATGAAGCCCAAAGGAACTACACTGTTACTGAACAAGAGCTCCTAGCAGTTGTGTATGCATTCGAGAAGTTTCGTGCCTATCTATTGGGTACTAAGGTGATCGTTCATACAGACCATGCATCTCTTAGATATCTAATGACAAAGAAGGATGCAAAACCAAGGCTGATTAGATGGGTATTGCTGCTACAAGAGTTTGATTTCGAAGTCAAAGATAGAAGAGGTTGCGAGAACCAAGTGGCTGATCACCTATCTAGACTTGAGAATGAGTATATGGCGCAACCAGAAAATCAGATTGACGATGCATTCCCTGACGAGGAGATACTAGCGACAACAATGGAGAACTTACCATGGTATGCCGACTTTGCAAATTTCGTGGTGAGTAATGTGTTACCTTCCAATTTATCTTACCACCAGAGGAGGAAGTTTATGCATGACGTTCAGCACTACTATTGGGATGAGCCTTATTTGTTTCGAAGATGCGCGGATGGTATCATTCGACGATGTATATCCCATGGAGAAGTGCCTACTATATTGGAAGCATGCCACACTTCGCAAGTTGGAGGACATCATGCAGGGAATCGAACGGCAAGGAAAGTCTTGCAAAGTGGTTATTATTGGCCTACAATATTCAGAGATGCACACGACTATGTGAGAAGGTGTGACCAATGCCAACGTCAAGGTGCTATTTCAAAACACCATGAAATGCCCATGTCCAAAATTCTGGAGGTAGAACTCTTTGATGTGTGGGGTATTGATTTCATGGGACCATTCGTGAATTCGTTTGGAATGAAGTACATCTTGGTTGCTGTGGATTATGTGTCGAAATGGGTTGAAGCTGTAGCATTGGCCGATATTGAAGGAAAGCGTGTTGTAGCGTTTTTAAAGAAGAATATCTTCTCTCGCTTTGGAGTACCTCGTACTATCATAAGTGATGGAGGATCTCACTTTTGCAACAAGCTATTCAAATCTGTATTGGCCAAGTATGGAGTCAAGCAACACAAGGTAGCTACGCCTTATCATCCTCAAACTAGTGGACAAGTAGAGGTTTCCAATCGTGAGATCAAGCAAATTCTTGCCAAGACGGTCAATGCGAATCGGAAGGATTGGTATCAAAAGCTAGATGATGCACTATGGGCGTACAGGACTGCATTCAAGACACCCATTGGCATGTCACCTTATCAGCTAGTTTATGGGAAGGCTTGTCATCTACCCATCGAGCTTGAATACAAGGCATTGTGGGCAGTAAAGCACTTGAATCTGAATTGGGATGATGTGAAGAACCTGAGGTTGGAGCAGCTGAACGAACTAGATGAATTTCGTCTCCATGCATATGAAAGATCAGATTTATACAAGGAGCGGATGAAGAAGTATCATGATCAGCGGATTGTTCGACGAAACTTCCAAAAAGGTGACATGGTATTACTCTTTAACTCCAGACTCAAGCTCTTCCCAGGTAAGTTAAAATCAAAGTGGTCTGGTCCATTTAAAGTCACCCAAGTCTACTCGTCCGGAGTAGTCGAATTGGAAAATAATGAGGGTGTTATCTTCAAAGTGAATGGCCAACGTGTTAAGCCATATATCGGTCCTCTTGACTCGATGAATGACATGGCCATCACTTATCTCGACAAAGTCTAAGTACTCGAGGTTACTACGTCGAGCCACGACAATAAATAAGGCGCTAGATGGGAGGCAACCCATCGTTTTATCGTTTTATTGTTTTATCGTTTTATCATTTTATCGTTTCGTCGTTTTAGTTTTTTTTCTTTTTGATAAATGAAAATCCAAAAATAAGAGTCATGCCACGACCAAAACTAAGGCGCTTGGTGGGAGGCAACCCATCGTACTAATCGTTTTCATTGTGTTTTGAGCAAATATAGGTGCAAGAAGTATGCAACGAGGAGATTGATTTCAATTGACGATTTGGTCGCATTGTATGGTAAAGTCGGTAAGTTAGGAATGGTGATGCATAAGGCTATGAATTGAGCCTTTCTCACGTCATAATAGGCTTCGAGGAAGGCTAGGCCTTGGTATAAATAGGCCACGAACGATGCACAACCTATTCTATAGCCTAAAGACTCGGAATCTAGTGTGCTATACACAATGCGCCGCCTATTCCTAGGTGTGCTTTTGACTATGCGCCGCCTATGCTATGGCATTTGAGATACTGAGACCAAATGCCATAGACTATGCGGCGCATATGTCTAGAAATGCCATAGGATATGCGGCGCATATGTCCCATTATGCCATGGACAATGCGCCGCATATGTAAGTGATATGCCGAGGGATATGCGCCGCATATGTTGTGATTTTGTCCCCAAATCCGATTGTAAATGGGTCATAACCCGACCCATACTCCTCCTATATAAAGGGGACTTGTTTTTATGTCACAAACACATTAGAAGCAACCCTAAAGGCGCCGCATATCATCCCAAATCCTCTCAAATTTTTCTTCCTTTGTTCTTCCAATCCACAACAACTTCTCCACAATCTTCAAAGCAAGTAAGTGCTCTCTTATTCTTCATCTATTTATCGTAAGTACTACGTTGCTATGCTTATTATAATTTGCTAAATCATAAGAAATTGGTGGTGATGTTCATGTGATTGGATAATTGTTGCAAAATCGTGTGATTGAATGTATACGTATGGAATTCTTGACTTGTTTTCGACTTGAATTTTGTTTCAATGGCATTGTTATGATACTTGCTGAACATATGTGACTATGAATATTACTTGAGAGTGTGGTTTGGATGCTTGCATGATTAACCATCCCGGCCATCGGGATAAGGTTATAGTGACTATCGACTTAGGAGGTGGTGTTTGTTGTTCGAATAACAATTCCATGTGGTAACCCCTATGTTGTAGTGTTGCTATATGCACCATGAAAGTCGTCCAAATGGCTGCACATAAGTGATGTAATGCTGATTTTCTTGTCGGAATACAATCATAAGACGTATGTCGACGAAGTCTGAGTACTCGACCACTTTCACTCCACTGATTTGTGCTAACAAGATTAAGTGTGGGGTGGTACCCCTAGTGCTTGCATGTAGATTGTATAAAGTGAGATTGTGCTGCAACTAACATTATTTCTAGTCTCAGGTACAATGGCACCCAAAGCAAAGCAAGGCAAGGAGAAGGCTACCACAACCCGAAAGGATAAAAAGAGAAGCCGAAAAGACCAAGGAAAATCATCTTCAGCACACCTACCACGCAGAATGTTCGGAATCAAATGGGTTCTTGAGTAAGAAGCCAAGGCATGGTACAGCAGCAACAAAGAAAAGAAATATGTGCACGTCGACTTAATCAACAAGGAGACCTTAGCAAAGAAGGAGCCGCAAATGTTGGCTAAAATTATGGCTTTGAAGCTGGATTTCATCTTCCGTGACATGGGAGAGTGCAATCTTGACTTGACAAGAGAGTTTTATGCCAACTGGTCGCCAAACACAACAGGCAACGAAGTCAAAATTCGGGGCCAAGTGTTACAGCTTACAGCGGATTGGATCAACTCGTTTCTAGGCCTACCTTCGGTCGACACTGCACCATACAAAGAGCTGTACAGCAGGCCTCCTTACAGAGCAATAAGACACATGCTTTGTGGAAGCAGATCAATGGCAAGATGGGGCAGACATAAGGAAACAGGCCGTCACAACACATTCCCCTATGCTCCACTAAATAGGGAAGCAAGAATCTGGATGCGCATTGTCAACTCATGCCTTATTCCTGGGACGCAATACACAAAGATATCGAGAGATAGAGTGTGTTTGGTTTATGCGTTGATGACGAATGTCCCTATCAACTTTGGGGCAATCATTCGATCTACCATGAGAAAAGCCAGACTCCACCGAAGGTCCCATTTCACATTCGGCAATTTGTTGACAGCAATGTTGTGGAAGGAGGATATAGAAGAGGAACCAGTTGACCACAAACTCCCACATAACCCAAAGAAGGTTGACCTCACCAAGGTCAAAGATGCTGAAACAACGCATGGAGTCAACCTTACCACTGCGGAGAGACATGTTCGTGACGAGAGTTTCTTCCGTCATCTCTATGGCATGACGAGATTCACTATGATGAGTGGTGGACGTATTCCAACTACTGAAGAGCTCCAACAGCTGGACCACGACTACCCAATGAATAGGCATGCCCGGGAGATGTGTGGAGTGGGCGTATATTTTGAGGAACCTCTTGATGATGACGTGCCAACTGATGATGATAGACGATTGCCTGATTCTGATGTTGAGGAGAACTCTGACGATGACTCTTATGATGATTCTGACGAAGGGGGTATGACCCCCGACATTGAGGAGGAGTCCGACTAATCAGGTTCTTCGACTTTATTTTCCACTGAGGGCAGTGTCTAGTCTAAGTGTGGGGTGGCAGAATCTGCATGCTATACTTCTTTGTTTGCACCCATGTTTGTATGTTTGCTTGTTTTACTGTTTTTTTTTTTTAGTTTTTAGGAGTAAAATTTTTCTAGCTACGCATAAAATTATTTTGATAGGCAGCATGAAAATAGAACAAGAGTATGTGCTACAATGTGACTATTGAGACATTTAGGCTCTAGTTGTGACTCATTATGTGATAGTGTGTGATTCAATTCCTTCATTTGTTGGATCGAGAGTCTATATTACTACCAATCAAGTCGACCATGTGCCTTGTGTGTGCGAGATAATAGTATATTCTATGTATGTGGCTGATGCTAGAACTTGCCTCGTATGTATGCAAAGCGAAAATAAGGAATGTAAGTTTAGGATATGATTTAGGCATTTCTTTGGCAACCTATACATGTTTTACCTTCAGTTTTACCTACCCATGAACATCATCCTAGTTAACCCTTTTTGAGCCTTTAGCCTATTTCTTTGACAACCTTGTATGTAAGCCTAATCCATTTCTTTCAAGACCATAATTTGATCCAAAATCCTAAGTGCTTTAAAGTGAACAAGTCATGTGACAACATAAGAGGAAATTGGGTGAGTATGATGCTTTAAATTGCAATGGTGCTTGAATGTGTTATGAAAAAGAAAGTGCTATCATAGGAGGTATGTTGTGAAAAGAAAAAGGAAAAGAAAGCTGAAAAGTAAGTTGTGCTTAAAATTGAAAAACAAAATAGGAGAACAAGGGTGGTAGAATAAAAAATAAAGAAAGGTTGAAAGAACAAAGTGTCAATGATACAATGTGATGTATTAAAGTGCTTAGGAACTTAGTCACTATTTCTGGCCAAAATAGTCCTACCCGTCCCTTAGCCTACATTACAACCATCTAAAGACCTACTTGATCCTAATCTTAACATTCCGACATTTAGTAGAGTACTACATGAAAGGCAAGCTTATGGTCATTAGTTGCTACATATGAAGTCTTTGTGAGAGTGAGTGCAAGGATACTTTGATACCCATGTTTGAAAAATATGTCATTTTTATGAGTGATTATGGGTACTATATTGTGAGACACACATGGTTGATGAGTTTTGGATAGTTGTATATGATTCTATGTACCTTAACGTTTGCATGCGAGTTGATCACCATCACGAGTCTATGCTTGAGGTTAAATTATTTCTACTGATAATCGGAAAGCTACTCTTTGTTGCTAATTGTTGTGCTTGTCTTGAAGAATGTTTTGTGTTGTTTCTGTAAAAACCTTAAGTCGATGCTTAGAAGGACATGATATGTTGTTTGAGGACGAACAAAGCTCTAAGTGTGGGGTGTTGATGATAGGCGAATTTACGTGCCTATATCAATATATTTTGCCCATATTTTAGCCCAGTTTTGAGAACTAATTATCCATTTCATACACTTTTAGTCCTTTTTTCTGTAAATGAGCTAACAAATATGATTAGGAAAGTTTCAGGTATAAATGATGCAAAATACAGCAATTTATGGCTTACTTGACGCAAAAGAAAGCTCACGAACGAAGTGGAAAGGAGCTGGACGCCTAAAGGACTAAATCTGCTGCATGGAAAATCTGTCCCGGGCTAAAACAACATTTCTGAAGACTTTGGGGACTTACAGACACAAAGCTGGATTTTTACCAAGATACATTAACCTAGTATAATTAGGTTATGTGTTTTATTATTCTATTTGGATTATAATTTTGTAACCTTACCCTAGTACATTTGGGTCAAGGATTTCATTAGTATATTAGGATTTGGTTATTTATTTCATTAACTTAGTAGGAGTAGGATAGGAGTATTATAAATACCCTATCATGCTAGAGATTTAGAGACACATTCTTACAATTCATTCATCTCCTTACAATTAAGACATCTTCCTACAATACATTCTCAATTCTTCATTCTTCTACTCTTAAATTCCACAACAAGAGAATCGTTACTTGCTACGGAATCACTAAAACCACACGCCTAACACCTCTTTTACACGCCATCCACCATGCAAAACGTGATATCCTTCGCATTCATGGGTAACTAAATCTCTTAGTTGGGGTTATGGACGCCGAATGAGTTACTATCTATTGCTATGAGCTTGTGAGTTCAAGACAAGTATATTGCTTATATCATTACGCTCTTCATCTTAAATCTACAATCTTTGCGGTTTCAAACACAAGAACACGCCATTCTAACATCTAACCTGTTCGAGAGAAAGGTTACTTGTCTAGAAAAGAAGACGCATAGACTAACGCCAGTCTAACATTTAACTTGTTCGAGAGAAAGGTTATTTGTCTGGAAAAGAGATAATGTCAAGGTAGTAGGACACCCTTTCCTATTAAAAAGCTAGTGTCGTAACTGGACTAACCTCTTGGAGAATTTGTACCGTTAGACACGCTTTAAGCTCGAGAGAGTTAAAGTGAAATAGTCCTTGTTTAGGTCGAGAGACGCTTGGATTTACCATCGACTACAATTCTCTATAAGCAATTGCATGTCAAGACTCTACACACTCATAGCCAATAGAGACGTATACCTCAGAAGGTGGACATAACCCCAACGCTTCAATTCTCATTGTTTACAACCAACGTGACAATCTTTCTCTTTTTACTTTATTATTTTCAGCTTTTATTTCATTACTTTGGCTACTTATTACAATCCCCCCTTCTTACGAGTATTGCACCAAAAGTCTATTAATTTTGCTTACTTGTTGACCAAGCTATTCCCTGTGGGATCGATACCCAACCCAGGTTGGGTTCTATATTTGCTAACGACCGCTTTACACTCAAACGAGAGCTGTAGATTGAGCGTTATCACTTAAATTAGCAAGACACCTTGTAGCGATGGCTGCCCTCACTAAATCTTGACTAGTAACGGGTGTCCCTCACTAAATCACATGGCTAAAACAACACTTTTTAGTAGTGAATATCGTATCAACAAATCTAAGGAATATATGCATTTAAAAGTAATGAGACGCTTCAATAATTCAAGTTTGATAAGAATTTTTTAATTGTACGTTATTTCATAAATGTTAATCTCATAATGACAACATATCTGTTGAAGTGATGAAGACATTTGTCCAAATTTTCAGTAAAGAATATTCAATCGCTTTCTCTTGAAGGTTGTTTAAGAGGTTAATAGTTGACTTTTCTATCTTACCCTAAGTTATAGTAGTTGAGGCTCTTCGTCAGAACTTTCATATTCATCTTCTATATTTGTTGTCTAGTGTTCTTTCATTCCAATGACTTGTGCTATAATATATTCATCAGTTTAAGTTTTAAGGAGTGAAAGTGATGCATCAAACTCCATATAAGATGTGTTATAATCTCTTCATCAGTTTTAGTTTCAAGTAGTAGAAGTGATTCATCAAACTGAATATAAGATGCCGCATCTATTGCTTGATTGATGAAAGTAACGACACAATAACAACTTCTTCAACAAGTTCTAAAGTTTCACTAACAATATTTTGAGGTTGTCATTTGTAGGTAGAGTTTTCTTCCAACAATGGAGAATGGTAGAGGTCTTAACATCATTTCATACCTCTATAAGAGTGTTAATTGTTTGTCGTACATTAAACTTGTTCTCATTGGATAAGAGTTGGTTTCTATTAGGCTCCTATTCATCAATCAACTGTATGATAAAATGAGTTTTACACTTGACCTTAAAATTTACAATTACACCAGCATCTGCGGGCCAAAGATGGGATATTGTACTCGGTGGAAGAAAATGAGCTTGAATAACAATATGTTAGCACAACATTATCATTAAAAGGGTATGAATAAATCTACATATATCACTTTAATATATTTAGTTGATCTTCATATTTCTCAATACCATGAGGAGGGCCATTATCCATCAACAACAGAATTTTATGATTTTCATCTTCAAATTTAACATTGACACCAAGCATGTATTGTTTGAAATTTTATGAGTCATCCATGCTTTCTTGTTAAAGAAATAATTGATATGAGGGAGAGATCTCATGTCGACATACTTATAATAATGAGGTTTAGTAACAAATCCAATAACCAAAATGAATAAAGTGGCACAAAAATTTATTTTAGCCCTTTTCAGATTTGTTTAAAAAACAATCTAAAACAAGCACTTAATCCTTCTAAAAGAATTAATAAATCAAATATATTGTAGGAATAAAATATCTTACCCATAGAATTGCACGGTAACATCACTATGATTCCAGATTTATCTTTCTTATGTCCACTCTCTGGCATTTGACCAGGAGGCTTATTAGGATACATACAAAAAAGAAGATCAGTCACATTATAATTAAAGACATCTCTAAGTGCATAATATTTTATTACTTCTTAAAGGTTTAGCGTGTAAAGTAGGAAGTTCTTGTTGGGAGAACTCTCTGCCTCACCTTGAAAACAACAAAATCTGATGCCATGTCGTTGTTTAAATCGTACGAGCCACCAATTAGAGGCAAAGAAGAATTTTTTCTCCAGCGTGTTAAAATCTTGAAATTCTATAGAACTAAAAGTTTTGGCAATTACAATTGCATCTTTCGAGATGACTGATAACGTTCAACTCACACATTAATTTAAATACAAGGCGATTGTTGTCAATATAATACCCAACTTTGAGTAGGGGTCGAATCCACGAGGAACAATGTGAATGGTGATTGAGTAAGTTCGAAATGAAAGTTTCTTGCTAGATTCAAACTTCGGATACAAATATTTTGGAAATTTTTAATGCTTTCAAATGTATAAAACAATTTTATTTTTAAGCTTCTAGAAAACTAACTCGAGACTAAGAATAATTAGGGTATAATCAATCAAGAGCGGATCTTGGGGTCATGCCATTCTAGATGTGAACTCATGCATGGGTATTTGAGAATTTATCCAAATTTAGCTATAGTCATGGGTAGGCTAGATTTAAAGGTATTAGTATCAATCTTTCAATAAAACACTAAATTTCTTTCATGGGTCCTTTCGAACACCTCACGAATGTGGCCAAACAACCAATTCAACACCTCAATTAATAACCCTTATTCCTACGATGGTACTATCAAATGAGTTAACTCAAACAACACCCTTATTTCTAAGATGATGTTATCCCATAAACTAACCCAAGTTATTGTTTGCAAATACCACTCAAACAATATCCCTCTTTCAAGGATGGCATGGGATCCCAAGCAATTGGGGTTTTCACCAACAATTTCAAATTCAAACAATGAGTATAAGAAAAACCCATAACAAATAACTAATTCGGAGGATAAATTGACAACACCCATACACTAATCACACACTATTCAAGCATAACCCCAAGAGAAAGAACTAGCTACTCATAAAGATAGTAAGCAAACATATACTAAGATTTCCATCAAATTTATTCATGAAAGATAAAAAGAATGTCAAACCACACTTTAAATACCAATAAATCTTCAAAAGAATTTGTCAATTCTTCACTTAGGAGTTACTCTAATGTCTTTTTAGCTCAAGATTAGTATAAATTTTGCTCCTAAGCTCCAAGTGATAAGAAAAAAATTAAAGATGAAAGATGGTAAAAGATTGATGATTAAAATTGAGATAAGGACCCCTATTTAAGCCCCAATACCATATTTTTTTAATATTATAAAAATGCCCTTGAAAATTTTCCGCTATACCACAATCGCCATCTCTTGACCACAATCGTGACTCCCATGATTGCGGTAGTCATACCGTGATTGTCCTCCGATTGACTTGTTGACTGGTTGAGATCATGACCTTTGGGACGCGGTCACGGTACCTGAGGGTCGACTCCTAGTCCTGCATTTCAACTTTTGTTCTTTTTCCTCACATTTCTTGTGTTTCACCTTCTCCTAATCTCATTTTTATCAAGTTTACTTACTCATCTTCCCATTTCAACATTTATCTACACAAATGAGCATTAAGTAAGAAATTAACGACAAATCAACAAAAAAGCATAATAATTTACGCTTAAAAAGTACTAGTACTTTATCAAATTGACTACTTATCAATGACATGTTTTGTCCTTGCTTGACAAAATTAAATTTGTACTGCTTTGTCAGTCTGCAAAACCTTGAGTGGTTAGTTTTTGAATAAAAAATATTTAAAAAATTAATTTTTATACATAACTTTAGGTGCATACATTCATGCAATTTCTTGCTTTTTAACATAATTTTTAACATCTTTAGCTTGCTTAGTCATTTCAATATACTTGTTTTTCCTATCAGGGATGCCCCTGATAGCTTGATGACTACCGATTGAAAATATTTTGTTCTATTTTTCATGTATGATTTTACAATTATGAAATTCAAGGGGGGGAGAATTGAAATCTTTTTCTAGAGTCGACTGATCATTCTTGATAGTCAACTCACCTACAGGTTAGTATATTTAATAAAATAAAATAAAACCAAAAGCGCAAATAAAAGAGTAAGAAAGAACACTAAGATTTATATTGGTTTGGATCACCAGTGTGGTGCCTACTCCAGTCCCCTTAGGTTTGAAGGATTTTCTATAGAGTTTTAACATTGAGAATGGAGTTACAGTAGTTTAAACAATTTCTGAATCTTAATCTGTTATTTAGATCTTATGACACAGCCTCGAGTGGTATAACTAAGTTGAATCTATCTTTTTCTTTTTTGTAACTATTGTAAATCGAAGATTACAAAGTTTTGTGAAGACTAAAAGATGAGAAAGGTTGATAGTTTCCTACGAATTTACGTCAGATGTCTTCTATCTTCAGTCTTATTTTATAGTCTTAATCTCCTATAGCTTCTTTGCTCTACAAGTAAAAACCAAGGGATCTCTTCTCAATGAAGGATTTTTATTGATTCCTTGATTAAGGATTCACATCATATGGTACGTCCATATTAGATATGTCTATACACATGATATGATCTTTATTTCTTGGATATTGATTCACATTCATACACGTCCATATCAGATATGTCTGTGTAGGGGATATAATCCTACTTTCTTTTGCAACTCCGTGTGAAATATACTTTCCATAATTATTGCTCTATGATTTCTCTCAATACCATTGACTCTTTTAAGTTAGGGATCTCTTTAGATCTTCTCGTTTGTTATTCCAATTATAGCTTTGATACGATCTTTCTACGAAATCCTTGCCTAAATCATATCTTCAGTATAACTTGCATATTTTCTTTATTAGTTTGTCATTATTAAAATATGTTATACTAATATAGGAGGATAACAATCTCTCCCTATTTGATATGAAAAATAATAAACATCAATTGACTTTCTTATGTACATAGTTGGTTGTCTCCCCCTTTCTTGGAGACATCTTCTGTATCTGATGTTTATAGACTTTCTCCCCCTTTGACATAATAAAAAAAAAGGGAAAGCATAGGAAATAGACAGATATAGCTAGCAAGCAGATCATATGTAAAAAGCTACCAAAAAATGTCCATGCTAACAACACACAAAAATGAGGGAAGGGGGGATACAGAGTTCATGCCAACGATTGGGGACATGTGCCCTTTGAATGAGAAGACAAGAGATCAAAATTTTTTGAAATATTAGGTAAGGATGTTGTGCATATTGTGACAAAAATGTTCATAAGATTTTTCAACATTTTTTAGAAGGTTGAGTAGGAGTTCTGGACTAATATGGAAAGATCATTGTGGGAGGAGTTGGATTCAGCTTTGATAGAGTCAACCTGATCAAATAACCTATTAAGAAGCTTGAAACCTTCCTTTTTAAAGACATCAATCGTCAAGCATGTTTTTCCCACATTGGTGTTAGTGTCCTTACTTAGCTGCAACAATCTGCTTGTCGACTCTTGAAGACTCAGAAACCCTTCCTCAATTGACTTGAGGCGTTTCTTGATTTCCTCTATTTCCTTTATCACTAGAAGTGCAAGATTAGGAATATTTTTACTAGCCTAGGGTAAATCGGTCTTTGACTTTGCAGACTCCCTTTTTTACTATTCCCTGTAGACCAGTATATATCTCATGCTAGCAAATATTTTAGAATCGTACGTCATAGAGACTTCTATAGCAAGGTACTTAGAGAGATCAATAAAGTAATGGAGGAGAATTTAGGTAATCTACAATCTGTAAGGTAAGCTAGTTATGGTATGGGCATCAACCTCACTCTCTAATATATATTCACAAAACCACACAACCCAATTAATTTTGTATTTCTTAATCATGCAGTACAAGATGAACACATCTCGACAGGTGACATTGATGAGGGAAACCTTACTTGGGATTAGGGTGGTGGTAATAATATGAGCCAAAATTCTGTATGTAAAACATAGAGGCAGTGGACCAAAGTTTGACTTCCGGATCTAAAACAGCCTTTTTTTCTTCTTCAAAGCTAACCTCAAAATTATGAGGCCATGTACCATTCATAAAGGGTATAACTCCAGAGAACTTAGTATAAAAAATCTTTTTCAAATAGAAAATCATTTAGGATGATTCTGGTTCCAAGAACAATAGTTTCCAACTCACCACTGTCTTGGGAAAGATGAAGATTTATGTAAAATATGCGAACAGGATCTTCATAAATTTCTAAGCTGTAGAGACGGAGTACAATAAATAGGTTTTAAGCTTTAAAAAACAACTTGCATTGTAGTGAGACTCTTTTAACTGTGAGAGATTCACAATTCTTCCGTGCACAATTGAGCAAATTTTAAAAATAAAAATTTTTTATCACTACAATACAGTCCAAAACTTACATATGTCCTTTGGTGGAAGAAAGTCCAGAAGAGAGAGACGAGCTTTCTTAAGGGATTAATTAAGGCTAGAAGTTGGGCAATTCTTATGGACAGTCGATTATAGGAATTTAGAAGAGGCTTCCTCAGAGAACTCTAAGATACGAACTGGGTCATGATTGCCACTTTGGTAGTCGATGGGATTCTTTGCAAGATTTGTCATAGATCTTGTTTGGGTCATTTGAGGGATGAGAAAGAAGACACTAGAAGAGGGTATAAAAAGGGAAAAGAGGAAAGTGAAATGGTGGGATCATGAAAAGAGGTGATGTAAATAGAGGTGACATATGAAGAGAAAGAGGTGCAGACTTCTCGGGAAGAGAAAAGGTAAAGTAAAAATTAATATGGGAAGAGAGAAGATGAGGCGGTAAATGCATAGAAAGAGGGTGGATAAAAGGTAATGATTATGAGTAAGAAAGGTAAAATATTTTGAAAATACTAAAAGACAAAAATATTTTAGACGAAATTTACCAAGAATAAAAGATAGTGCAATTAAATATCATTAATGCATGTAATACCAAGACTTTTTCTTAGAAAACAGAATCTTTCTTATAGCAAAGGTTTAATAAAAATATTAGCAAGTTGATTTTCATAGTCAATAAATTTTAAAGAAAAGTCTCCATTTTCCACATGATCATGAATAAAAGAATGCTTGAAATCCATATGCTTAGCTCTAGAATAATGCACTGTGTATTTGGACAGATTAATTGGACTAGTATTATCACACATAATGGGAACACATTCAAATAATAAATCAAAGTCAAATGATTGATGCATAATCCATAGAATCAGAGTACCATAATTTCTAATGGCTATGTATTCCACTTTAATGGTTGATAAAGCAACTGAAGTCTATTCCTTTCTATGCCATAAAATTAAGGCATCACCAAGAATTTGGAAGGTTCCACCAGTTCTTTTTCTATCATTTTTTTCATCTACAAAATCAGCATCTAAGTAACTAGTTGAACCAAAATTTGAAAAACGGGGGTACCATAGTCTAAAGTCTTGAGTCCCGATAAGATAGTTAATGATCCTTTTGACAACAATCAAGTAGGACTCCCTGGGAGCGACTGAATCCTTTTATATTTTCAAACACTAAACATAATGTCTGGTCGTCTTCCGGTCAAGTAGAGTATGAGCTAATTATTTCTCTGTATGTATTATCATCAACATCTTTTCCAGATGTATCTGAGTCAAGATTTGTTGAGGGACTCATCGGAGTTTCGATTACATTTCCTTTTTCCATTCCAAACTTTTTAATGAGCTCTTTTGTGTATTTGGTTTGAATGATAAAGGATCCTTTGGGAATTTACTTGATTTGTAATCACAAAAAGAATGTGACTTCCCTCATGAGGCTTATTTCAAATTCTCCTTTGCAAGATTTGAAAAATTCTCGTACGAAGAGATGTTAGGACTACTAAAAATAATACCATCCACATGTATTTATCCGATAAGTAAGCTAGAGTTTAATGTTTAAGTGAAAAGAGTAGTATCTATTTTGCCTCTTTGGAAGTTATTATTTAACAAAAAAGTACCCAATCTCTCATACCAAGCTTTTGGAGCTTGTTTGAGTCCATAGAGTTCTTTTGAGAGTTTAAAAATGTGATTTGGATATGAAGGATCTTCAAATCAGGAGGTTGTTTTACAAAGACCTCTTCATTAATGAAACTATTTAGAAAATCACTTTTAACATCCATTTGATATAAATTAAAATATTTAAAAGCAGCAAATGCTAAAGAAATCTGAATAGATTCCAACCTTACCACAAGATCAAATGTTTCATCGTAGTCAATACCTTCCTGCTGGAAGTAGGCTACTAGTCTGGACTTATTTTTGATGACCTTTCCTTTTTCATTCTTTTTAATTTTGTAGACACATTTGGTTCCAATAATTGAGTAATTTTTCAATCTTTCGACCAGATTCTAGACTTGATTTCTTTCAAACTGATCCAGTTCTTCTTTCATAGCTTGAAATCAAGATTTGTCTTTAAAGGCCTCATTAAATTTTTTAGGTTCAATTTGAGGCACTAACGTTACTGATGCTTGTTTTTTTAGTGAGGCTCTTGTATGCATGTTATCATTTGGGTTTCCAATGATAAAATCATTTGGAAATCTTGCACTATGTCTTCATTCTCTTGGACATTTTTTTTTTGATATTTTAGCAATATGAGCTAACTCTGGTTGATCCATAGTTGACTCAGAGACGACTTGCTCAGGTGCTTGTCATGACCCAAACTCGGGCCTGGTCATAATGGTCAATATCAAGCCCACCATAGGCTAGAGAAAACCCCCTTAGACTTACCTCAAAAACACATAAATATAAGATGTGGAAGCCAAACAAGTCTATGAAAGATATATAAACCCCAAGAAATATCAGAGTCAAAACAAGACATCTTAGACATCCCAACACTATCCATAAAATCCTCTAAACCAAAAATATCAACTAAGTTAGGACAAACCCCCGACCATTGAAAAAGAATCCAAAAGCACCAAGACAATAAAGAAAGAATTATGAAATGATGGGGCCTTTCAAAGGATGCAGGCTTACCACTTCACAGTTGATCGATAAAAGTACCCATCCACCTAACGTTGCACAGGAGGAATAGAAACGTCCTCTAAACCTACATCATGAAATGATGCAGCGTTAGGAGATGGTCAATGGGGCGATCACTAGCATGTAACTCAAGGGATAGGATAAAATAATTTATCTACTGAAAAGTCATAAAGCACATGCACCATATTCATATACATATATATAGGATGCTGGGATAGGGAAAATGATCAATTAATATAACAGTTTAGAACATTAGCCTAAACTCTGTAGCTCACGTCCTCCTAAAGGTATCCATGGGCTATAAGGGTCCGACTCCCCCTGCTAGAAGGGCCTTAGTCCATGTTAGCCGCATATACTGGGGAATGGCTAAAGACACCAAGGAAATAGCCGTCCAAAATATAATGTGTATCAAGACACATGGTCATATACACCCCCAAAATTGGCAAACGTGGTTTCTAGTGTTGGTCCCCCCAGGACTACACCTTCACGATGGGTTACATAATTCCCTTTAAGCCCAGATTAAAACAATTTGCACATAACCCAACCATTAACCAAGGAGTTTTTATTAAGGAATTTTCCAACATGGTATCATCCTTCTAATAAGCTTGCAATATAATTCAATTATGCTAAAATAGTCCATTAAATCATTAGACTCCCAAGTTCCATTTAAAATCTAAAACCATGGCAACAAAGGGCATCCCAAATCCATAGCCACCAAGGTCATTCCAAATATATTTTTATCTATTTATCCTTTAATCCAACATAATGGATTCAAAAGACAAGTTAAATTATCCAAATATCCACATTCAAAATCAAGTCTCGGTAGGGGTTGAGGTTAATGCCATTAACAAACAAAAAATTCATCAAATTTAATGAAACCCATGTCACCCATTTCAACCAAAATAACAATGCACCAAATTAGTCCCAAAATTACCAATTAAAGCAGGAATAATTCATTTAAAACATGAGAAAAGTAATTTCAGTAATAACCATCAAAAACCCACAATCCAATTTCAAATCCATCAATTCAAATCACATGAATATTTCATAAATTGATGCCATAATGTAAAATTTAAGTTAAGGAAAGAGGAACATGTCTGAAATACAAAAAAATTGAAGAAAAATCAAAGTTTAGAGCCTGAATGATGAAATCCTTATAAAACCCTTGAATTTTCTTGGTTTATGAGTTAAAGAGGAAAGGTGTAGTGTTTGATGTTAACAATTGAAGGAACAACGATCTTCTAAGTGTTTTAAGGTCGTATTAGGGATAAAGGACCAAAAATCCCCTCACACAAAGTGAAAAAACAAAAACTATATGAAATTATTATAGCAGCGTGACACACCTCTATCGTGGAGGGTAGCCTCCATGTCACGCTCCTATCGCGGACCCTCACTACCCCGGGGTCCCAAAATAACCCTGAATCCCTTTCAAAAATTTCAAAACTACTCCAAAACACCCCTTTAATATCCCTTAACATAATTCAAGTTAAAAATTAATGTTACACACATGGGAGGGTCAAAATTAAAATGATCAAAATTTTAAAGAGTCTTACATTATCCCTCATTTGGATCATTCATCCTCGAATGAGGAGTTAGGATATTTTTCGCAAGATAATGGAGAGAACACAGTAGAATCTATGGATAAATTTGAAATGAAATACATACCTTAAGAACTTTCATCCAACACGGGGAGCAAAAACGGGTATTTGGCCTTTATATCTTTTTCTGACTCCCGCATAGCCTCTTCTACCTTTTGATTTCTCTAAAACATCTTCACCAAAGCTATATTTTTTGTCCTCAATCTACGAACTTGTCTATCCAATATTTCAACCAGAACTTCCTCATAGGACAATGAATCCTTAACACCAATATCTTCAACAGGCACTATCAAAGAAGGGTCACCCACACACTTTTTAGTATAGACACATGGAAAACGGGATGAATCGAGGCCAAATTTATTGGTAACTCTAACTCATAAGCAATATTTTCAATTCTCCTTACAATTTGGTATGGACCAATGTAAGAGGACTAAGATTTCCTTTCTTTCCAAATCTCATGACTCCTTTCATAAGAGAAACCTTCAAGAATACCCAATCACTTACTTCAACTCCAACTCCATTTGCCTCACATCCGTATAAGACTTTTGGAGAATTTGTGTAGTCTTAAGTCTTTACCTGATAACCTTCACCTTCTCCATGACTTGGTGAACCAAGTTAGGGCCAACAACCTAGTCTCCCCCACCTCAAACCATCCAATAGGTCACCTGCATATTCTACCATAAAGAGCCTCAAAAGAGGCCATATGGATGCTGGAATGATAACTACTATTGTAAGCAAACTCAATAAGAGGCAAATAGTCAACCCAACTTCCTTTAAAATCAAACACATAGGCACTTAGCATATCCTCAAAGGTCTAAATGGTGCTTTTCTCTTGTCCATCCATTTTATGGTATAAAGCGATGCTAAGGTTCCTGAGTACCCAAACCTTTTAGAAATGAATAGTCGAAATGAGAATAAAAACGTACCTCCATCTAAAATGATGGAAACTAGTGCCCCATGCAATTTTGTTATCTCCTGAATGAACAACTTAGCATAATCCTCTCCTGATTAGTTAGTCCTCACAGGAAAGAAGTGAGCAGACATAGTCATCCTATCCACAATGACCCTAATAGAATCATATTGATTCTGAGACCGCAGAAGACCCATAACAAAATTCATAGTAATCACCTCCTACTTCCATATAGGAAACTCTATCTCTTTGGACATGCCATCGGGCCTTAAATGTTCAACCTTGACTTGTTGACAAACTATATACGTGGAAACAAAATTTGCAACATCCCTCTTCATATTATTCCACCTGTTGATTTCCTTCAAGTCATTATATATTTTGGTCAAACTCGGATAAACCGTATATTTGGACTCATGAGCTTCAGTTAAATCCTTTCCCGCAGACTATCTACATCAGGAACACACAACCTTACTTAATATCTCAAGATGCCATCTCCCCCAATCTCAAAGCCATAAACTTTTACTGACCCACGTCATCTTGGATTTGCATAAGTATAAGATCCATAACTTGTTTCTCCTTCACCTCAATAGCAAGAGGCGATTTAACCACTTCTTAAATAATATTTTTCTATCCTCAGAGTCCAAAAGATAACCTTTCACATTAGAAAGCCTGTGAATATACTTCACCAACCCTGTTTTCTCCTCCTCAATATGAGATAAGCTCTCAATAGATAACCTGCTAAGAGCATCAGCAATAATATTAGCCTTACCTAGATAGTAGTGTGAACTCATGTTGTAATCCTTAAGTAGCTTGAGCTTACCTATGTTTGAGATTCAATTTCTTCTTCATAAACACATACTGCAAGATCTTATAGTCTGAATAGATGTCTATAAGCACCCCGTATAGATAATGGCGCCAAATCTTCAAAGTAAAGTCCACAACCACCAACTCTAGATCGTGAGTTGAGTAATTTCTCTTATGAACCTTAAGCGGCCTAGAAGTATAGACTACAAACTTACCATGTTGCATCAATACACAACCCAACCTGACACGGGCTACATCACAATACACAACAAATCCCTCAGTACCCTCGGGTAGGGTCAAAATACGCGCAGAAGTCAACTTATCCTTTAACTTCTCAAAACTACCTTTACAAGCATCAAACCATAAAAACTTAACCTTTTTCTGAGTTAACTTCATCGTGGAGTAGCAATAGATAAGAAACTCTCCACAAACCTTTTATAGTACCCCAACTATTCCTAAGAAACTCCTAATGTCGATTGGAGTCATGGGTCTAGGATATTTCTTAACCGCTTCAACTTTCTATGGATCCACCTTGATCCTTCACTAGAAACAATATGTCCAAGAAAGGTCACAACACTTAGCCAAAATTCATACTTAGAAAATTTTGCATACAATTTCTGGTCTTTAAGAGTCTGCAACACAATTCGGAGGTGATTAGCATGGTCCTTCTCACATTTGGAGTACACCGAAATGTCATCAATGTAAACTATAACAAACAAATTTATAAACACATGAAAATACAATTCATAAGACCCATGAAATCAACCGGAGCATTAGTCAACCCAAATGACATGACTAAAAACTCATAATGGCCATACCGGGTTCAGAAAACAATCTTGGGAATATCAACCTCCCTAATTTTTAACTGATGGTAACTTAAGCAAAGATCAGTCTGAGAGGGTACTTATTTTTCATGATAACCTTATTCCACTGACGATAGTCTATATACATTTGAAGAGACCCATCTTTCTTCTGCACAAAAAGCACAGGTCACCCCATGGAGAAACACTAGGACAAATGAAACCCTTATTGAGAAGATCCTGTAACTATTTTTTTAGTTCTTTTAGTTTAATCGGAGCCATCCTGTAAGGAGGAATGAAAATGGGATGGGTATCTAGTAGAGGATCAATCCCAAAATTTGTTTCCCTATCAAGATGAATTCTATGAAAATCATCAGGAAAAACTTTATGAAATTCATTAACCACAGGAATACATTACAAAGAGGGACTCTCAAAGTTAGAATCCTTAACCAAAAAAAGATGATACAGATACCTTTTGGAAATCATTTTCTGAGCTCTTAGATAAGAAATAAACTTTTATTTTTGAACTAGAGAACTCCCCTCCCATTCTAATATTGGTTCATTAGGAAAATGGAAATTGACCTTTCGGGTCCTACAATCAAGAGAAGCATAGCACTAATGGAGAAAATCCATCCCCAAGAAAATATCAGAATCCACCATGTCAAGTTCTATTAGATCCACCAACGTCTCTCTATGAAGAATGGACACCACACAACCCCTATAGATTTTTCTAGCAATAATAAACTCACCCACTAAAGTAGAAACAGAAAAGGGGTTGGAAATATTTTCAGAACCAAAAGCAAAATGTATAACTATATAAAGGGTCATAAAAGATAGGGTAGAACCCAGATCAAGAAAATAATAAACATCACATGAAAAAGTTGTAACATACCTATAACAACACCTGGGAATGCCTCAGACTCCTAATGAGTAGAAAGTGCATAGGGACGATTTCAGTCGGTGCCCATAACTAAAGTGGCACTCTCATGTGCAGGATTTGAAGAAGTGGTATTGGGACTTTATTAGCTCCAGTGGTAACTTTAGCTATAGGACAATTCTATCATATATAAATAGGCTAACCACAATTAAAACGTAAGTTCCTTACCTTCTCATAATAACCACGGTGAAGCTGTCCACTAAAATGGTAAAGAGGATATAGTGGGGCAGACTGAGCTTCATTGACCTGAGACTGGACATTATGTTCCTTAGGACCACTGTTATCCTAAAAATCATGATCACCTGAAGGCTTAGGATAAGGAGTACTAGTAGTTCAATAAGAATTTCCTGAATTCTTCTACTTAGTCCACAACCTACTATCTCTCTCACTGCCTACTGATTTGCACCCTGCTCTACATATTTATATTTCTTACTCTGCCTTTCTCCCATCTTCACCTATTTCTTTTTCTCACCCTCCACTTGTTGCATATAAACCACCAACCTAGATATGTCCATATCATTATTCATCATGGAATCCATACCTCTAACACCAACTCACAGGACAAACCTGAAGCAAACTTCCTCATTTAGGATCTCATATTAGATACCAACTCCAGAGCATAATGGGACAGTTGTTGGAACTTTAGGGTATACTCTTTAACACTCATCGTACCATGCTTTAAGTTCATAAAATCTTCAGCCTTAGCCTCTCTCAACTCCTGAGAAAAGAACTGATAAAAAAGCACCTAAAAACTCATCCCACACCACCGGCTCAACATCATCACCTCTCATCCCTTCCCACTCCCAATTCTACTTGTAAGCCACATTTTTCACCAGATAAGTAGTAAACTCTACACCTTCTGAATTAGTGGCATGCATAACCCTAAGGATCCTCTTCATCTCACCAATAAACCCCTGAGGATACTCCTTAATCTTAGAAACTATAAAGGTTGGGGGATTCAACCTCGTAAACTAGTCAACTCGGGTAACCTTAGATGAACTAGCAACAGGACCAATAAAAATAGACTGACGAGAATATGATGCCACAATTTGCGCAATCATTTAGATAGACTAATGGAACTCCGCATTTGAAATATCTCCCTATGGCAACTGAGTATATGTATCACCAGCCCGGGAAGCCCGAGAAGGACTAGTAAGGATCGATGGAACCCCGGGTGGAGCAATACAGTCTAGAGGAGGGACCCTAAACTGGGTCTACACTTCATAAATAGGGTGAGTTCCCTCCATATTTTTTTTAGGTGGGAGAAAGGTTCAAGCAAAGTTTCTACGATCGTCAGATCTTCGGAGAGGTATGATCTGAAAAGGAGTAAGCCAGGAATTAAAAGATTTTTACGATACTAGTCTCAAAATCCCAAATAGAACACAAGAGAGGGAAATATTCCTAAATGCCTTATAGCCTCCCTCTTATAAGTATGGCACGTTGCACACTCATAAAAGGGACTCTACTTGACACAGCTTTATATATACCCAGTGACCCTAAACCTAGCTCAGATACCAAACTTTTCATGACCCAAACCCAAGCCTGGCCATAACGGGCAATCTCAAGCCCACCTTGGACCGGAGACAACCCCTTTAGCCTTTACTCAAGAGCACATAAATGTAAGCAGTGAAAGTTAAACAAGTATATGAAAGATATATAAAACCAAAGAAATACCAGAGTCAAAACAAGACATCCTAACACCATCTACAAAGCCTCTAAACCAGAAATAAAAACTATTCGGGACATGCCTCCAACCATGATGAAAGAATCCAAAAGCACTAAGACAATAAAGAATAAATGATGAAATGATAGGGCCTTTTGAAGGATGAAGGCTCACCACTTCACTGCTGATTGATAAAAGTACCCAACCACCTAACATTGCATAGGAGTAATAGAAAAGTCTTCCAAACCTATATTAAAAATAATGCAGTATCTAGGGACGATCAGTGGGGCGAGCACTAGCATTAACCCAAGGGATAAGGATAAAATAATGAATTTACAAAAAATCCAGTCATAAAACACATGCACCACATTCTTATACATATATATTGAATGCCGAGATAAGGACAAGGGTCAACTATCATGACCCAAACTAGGGCCTAGTTGTGATGAGTATCTCAATCCCACAGTAGGACCGAAACCAGCCTCTTAGCCTAACCTCAAGAGCACAAAAATATAAATAGCGGAAGCCAACCAAAAATAATAATAATAAAGATAAATAGACCAACTGAAAAAAATTTAGAATCAAAATAAACAACCAATCCCACACTTGTCTAAAAAAGCCTCTAAAAAACTAGAATACCAACCCAGGTTAGGACATGCCCTTGACCATGACAAAGAAAAGTCATAATTCCAAAATCTAAAAAGAAACTAATAAAATAGTAGGGTTTTTTGAAAGATGAAGGCTCACCACTTCATAGCAACTCAACCATGAATCGCACCACCTAATGCTGCACAAGATTAACAGAAAAACCCTAGGACCCTATATCATAAAATAATGCAGTGCCCAGGGATGGTCAGTGGGAAAGCACTAGCATGTAACTCAGGGAAAGTGATATAATAATGTCATGTCCAAAATCAGTCCAAAACTGCATTCATATATACATATATAGGATGTCGGGATAGGGACAAGGGTCATGAACATGAGAGTTGAAAATATTAGCCTGAACTTGTAGCATGCATCTACCTAAGAGCATCCACGGGTTATATAGGTTCAGCTCCCCCTACCAAAAGGACCCTAGTGCCTGTTAGTCATATGAACTGAGGAAATCCAAAGAAAAGGTTAAAGGCTCCAAGGTGATAGCAATTCCAAAATATATATAGTATGTACCATGCATACAGTTATATATCCCCCATGCCGACAAATGTGATTTTCAGTGTTGGTCCCTCCGGGACCTCCAGCTTCACAATGAGATACACAATTCCCCTTAAGCCCACATTAAAATAGTTCACACATAAACCCAACCAAAAATCCAGGAACAATTCATTAAGGCATTTACCAGCATGGTATCGTCATACCAAGCATGCTTTCAATGCATACATAAATAATTATTCCATACCAACCCAATTAACTATTAGACTCCCAAGTTTTATTGAAAAATCCAAACCATGGCCACCAAGGTCCTTCCAAAACCATTTTGATTATCCATTATCCATTAATGCAACACAAGATTCCAAAAGTAAGTTAAACTGCAAATTCCCTATTCAAAATAAAAGTTAGGAAGATGGAATGAGGTTAATGCCATTACCAAATAAAAAATCCAACAATTTATGGAAATCCATGTCCCCATTCCAATCCCTATAACCATGAACCTATTCAGTCCTAAAAATGTCAATTAAAGTATGAATAGAAAATTTAGAATATGTGAAAAGCAATTCGAGTATTCACCATCAAAGTATCTCAACCCAATTTCGAAACTAAAAAATTAAATCATATGAATATTAAGCCAATTTATGCCAAAATGATAAATATATTTTTAGGGGTGAGAGACATGATTGAAATATGCAAGAAAATTGAAAAGAATTCAAAGGTTAGAGCTTGAATATTTAATCCTTTGTAAAGCCCTAGTATTCTCTTTCCTTGAGAGTTTAGGAGGATAAAGTAGTATTTTTTATTTGATAACTGATGTTAAAAGGGTCATTGGAGTGATTTTAAGTCATGCATAAAGTGTAAAGTGAGGAAAAGACCAAAAAGACCCCAATGCAGGAAAATAAGGGCTAGTCGTCACGACTTGGCTAACAACTTATGACAATTGATCACGAGTCATTACTAAGACTGCCAAGACTCGTGACCTGAGCATAAAAAATCCCATCATTTATTGTTATGACCACGAGTTGCTCATCCTGACTCGTTACCCATAATCATGAGTCGTGATAAAGACTCATGATAAAATCAAAACACATGGACGATCTCACTGTTTGGATAATGAGTCCTTACCAATGACTCGTTACATGACCTCATCACTTATTACCCAAACTGTTACCACCGGTAGTGTTGACACAAATTTTAGAAACTTCATTAATTCATTACTAAACTTTTGGAGGGTCTAAAGCTCAAGAACCTGGGGTATCACATTACCCCCTTCCCCCAGGAGCAGTCATCCCCGAATAAGGAGCTAGGGCACCCTTAGCAAAAAATGAAAGAATACAAATAGATTCCAAGGAAAAAATTAAAATGCCACATGAGAGAGAATAAAAATCATACCTCAAGCATTTTTATCTGACGCGAGGAACAAAAACGCGTATTTGGTTTTTAAATCTTCCTCAACTTCCTAAGTAGCTTTTTCTACCTTTTGATTTCTCCATAGAACCTTTATTGAAGAAATATCTGTAGCCCTTAATCTATGAACTTGTCTATCCAATATTTCAATCGAGGCTTCCTCATAAAATAAAAAATCTGAAACACCAACGTCCTCAATAGGTACTATCAAGGAAGGACCACTAACACTCTTTTTCAGTATAGACACATGGAAAATAGGATTAATGGAAGCCAAACTTGATGGTAACTCTAACTCATAAGAACTATTCCCAACTCTCCTTACAATCTGGTATGTACCAATATAACAAGGACTGAGCTTTCCCTTCATTCCAAATCTCATAACTCCTTTCATAGGAGAAACCTTTAAGAACACCCAATCACTGACGTCAATTCTAACTCCCTTCGCCTCACATCCATATAAGACTTCTGGTGACTCTGAGCAGTCTTAAATCTTTTGCTAACCACTTTTACCTTTTCAATGTCTTGGTGAACCAAGTCAGGACCAAATAACCTAGTCTCACCAACCTTAAACCACCCAATAGGAGACTTACACCTCATACCATAAAGAGCCTCAAAAAGTGCCATCTAAATGCTTGAATGATAACTATTATTGAAAGCAAACTCAATAGAAGGCAAATAATCAACCCATCTACCCTTAAAATCAATCACACAGTCCCTTAGCATAACTTCTAAAATTTGAATTGTACGCCCCTTTTGTCCATCTATTTGAGGGTGGAAAGTTGAGTTAAGTTCCCTTGAGTACCCAAACCTTTCTGAAACAATTGCCAAAAGTGAAGAAAACTACATACCTCGATCTGAAATAATAGATACTAGTGCTCTATGCAATTTAACTATCTCCTGGATGAATAACTTAGCATAATCCTCTCCAGAGTAGTTAGTCCTCATAGGCAAAGAGTGAGCAGACTTTGTCATCCTATCCACAATGACCCAAATAGAATCATACTGATTGTAAGACCACAAAAGACCCATAACAAAATACATATTGATCATTTCCCATTTCAATAAGGGCAACTCTATCTCTTGAGACATGCCTAGTCTAAAATGTTCTACCTTGACTTGCTGACAAACTGTACACTTGGAATGTTCTTTGCCATATCTCTCTTTATATTATTCCACCGGTAGATTTCCTTTAAGTCATGATACATCTTAGTCAAACTTGAATAAACTCTATATCTAGAATCATGAGCTTTATTCAAATTCCTTTCTCGTAACCCATCAACATCAGGAACACATAACCTTTCTTAATACCTCAAAATGCCATCTCCCCCAATCCAGAATGCCATTACCTTTTGCTAACCTACATCACCATTAATATGCATAAGTATGGGATCCAAATTATGTTTCTCCTTCACCTCAGCTCCAACAGATGAATTGAACACTTTTTGAACAATCATTCCCCCATCCTCAGAGTCCAAGAGATGAAATCCAAAGTTAGCCAACCTGTGAATATCCTTCACCAACCCTTTTTTATCCTCATCAACATGAGATAAAATTTCCATAGTTAACCTATTAAGAGCATCATCAATAAATTAGTTTTACCCAGATGGTAGTGAAGGATCATGTCATAATCCTTAAGTTACTCGATCTACCACTTCTATCTGAGATTCAACTCCATCAGAGAAAACACACACTACAAGCTTTTATTGGCTAAATAAATATCTACATGGACCACATACAAATAATAGCGCCAGGTATTCAAAGCAAAAACCACAGCCGCCAACTCTAGATTATGAGTTGGGTAATTACTCTCATGAACCTTAAGATGTCTGAAAGCATAAGACACCACCTTACTAGGATGCATCAATACAAACCCAATCCCACACGAGATGTATCACAATACACAACAAAGCCATTAGTACCCTCGGACATGGTCAAAATCAGAGTAAAAGTCAACTTATTCTTCAACTTCTTAAAACTGCCCTCACAAGTTTCAGACCACAAGAACTTAACCTTTTTTGAGTCAACCTTGCAAACAGAGCAGCGATAAAAGAGAAACTTTTAATAAACCTCCTATAACACCCAGCCAAACCTAAAAAGCTCCAATGTCTGTTAGATTCATAAGTCTAGGACATTTCTTACTGCCTCAACTTTTTGTGGATCTACCTTGATCCTCTTTCTAGAAACCACATGCCTAAGAAAAGTCACAGCATTTAACCAAAATTCGCACTTAGAAAACTTGGCATACAACTTCTGGTCCTTAAGAGTTTACAACACAATTCGAAGGTCATTAGCATGATCCTTCTCACTGTTAGAGTACATCAAGATGTTATCAATAAAGACTATAAATAACAAATCCAAAAATTAACTAAACACCCAATTTATCTGATCCATGAAAGTAGCAGGAGCATTAGTAAACCCAAATCACATAACCAAGAACTCTTAGTGACCATATCGAGTTCAAAAAGTAGTCTTGGGAATATCAACCTTTCGAATTTTCAACTAAAGATATCCCGAACGAAGATCAATCTTAGAGAAACACCTAGAACCCTGGAGCTAGTAGAAAAAATCATCAATCCTAGGAAGAGGGTACTTATTTTTCACTATCACCTTATTCAGCTGATGATAGACTATACACATTCAAGGAGATTTATCTCTCTTTTGCATGAAAAAAATAGGAACACCCCACGAAGAAATACTAGGATGAATAAAACCCTTATCAAGAAGATATTTTAATTATTTTTTTAGATCCTTTAATTCATAAGGAGTCATCCTATAAGGAGGAATGGAAATAGGACAGGTATCTGATAACGCTCAATCTACAGCTCTCGTTTGAGTGTAAAGCAGTCGTTAGCAAATATAGAACCCAACCTGGGTTGGATGTCGATCCCACAGGGAATAGCTTGGCCAACAAATAAGCAAAATTAATAGACTTTTGGTGCAAGTCTCGTAAGAAGGGGGGATTGTAATAAGTAACCAAAGTAATGAAATAAAAGCTGAAAATAGTAAAGTAAAAGAGAAAGATTGTTACGTAGGTTGTGAAACAATGAGAATTGAAGCGTTGGGATTATGTCCACCTTCTGAGGTATACGTCTCTATTGGCTATGAGTATGTAGAGTCTTGACATGCAATTGCTTATAGAGAATTGTAGTCGATAGTAAATCCAAGCGTCTCGCGACCTAAACAAGGACTATTTCACTTTAACTCTCGCGAGCCTAAAGCGTGTCTAACGGTACGAATTCTCCAAGAGGTTAGTCCAGTTACGGCACTAGCTTTTTAATAGGAAAGGGTGTCCTACTACCTTGACATTATCTCTTTTCCAGACAAATAACCTTTCTCGCGAACAAGTTAAATGTTAGACTGGCGTATTCTTGCGTTTGCAACCGCAAAGAATGTAGATTAAGATGAAGAGCGTAATGATATAAGCAATTTACTTGTCTTGAACTCACAAAATCACAGCTATAGATAGTAACTCATTCGGCTTTCATAACCCCAACTAAGAGGTTTAGTTACCCATGAATGCGAAGGATATCACGATTTGCATGGTTGATGGCGTGAGAAGTGGGTGGTAGGCGTGTGGTTTTGGTGATTCGCTAGCAAGTAACGATTCTCTTATTGTGGAATTTAAGAACAGAAGAGTAGATTAGAAGTGTTTGTAGTGGAAGATGAGAGAGATGGAAGAAGATTAATTATTGAATTAAGTGAAGAATTGTATCTCTCCACTAAGGGAGTAGTTTCGTAATGAATAAAAATCTCTAGCATGATAGGGTATTTATAATACTCCTATCCTAATATACTAATGAAATCCTTAACCCAAATGTACTAGGGTAAGGTTACAATATCATAATCCAAATAGAATAGTGAAATACATAACCTAATTGTACTAGGTTAATGTATCTTTGTAAAAATCTAGCTTTGTGTCTGTAAGTCCCCAAAGTCTTCAGAATTGCTGTTTTAGCCCGGGACAGATTTTCCATGCAGCATATTTGGTCCTTTAGGCGTCCAGCTCCTTTCCACTTCGTTCGTGAGCTTTCTTTTACGTCAAATAAGCCATAAAATGCTGTATTTTGCATCATTTATACCTGACACTTTACTAATCATGTTCGTTAGCTCATTTATAGGAAAAGGGACTAAAAGTGCATGAAATATATAATTTGTTCTCAAAACTAGGCTAAAATATGGGCAAAATATGTTGATATAGGCGCGTAAATTCACCTATCATCAACACCCCACACTTAGAGCTTTGTTCGTCCTCGAACAACATATCATGTCCTTCTAAGCATCAACTTAGGGTTTTTACAACAACAACACAAAACATTCTTCAAGACAAGCACAACAATTATCAACAAAGAGTAGCTTTCTGATTATAAGTAGAAACAATTTAACCTCAAGCATAGACTCGTGATGGTGATCAACTCGCATGCAAACGTTAAGGTGCATAGAATCATATACAACTATCCAAAACTCATCAACCATGTGTGTCTCACCATATAGTACCCATAATCACTCACAAATATAGCATATTTTGTTTTCAAACATGGGTATCAACAATATCCTTGCTCTCGCTCTCACAAAGAATTCATATGTAGCAACTAATGACCATAAGCTTGCCCTTAATGTAGTACTCCACTAAATGTCGGAATGTTAAGATTAGGATCAAGTAGGTCTTTAGATGGTTGTAATGTAGGCTAAGGGACGGGTAGGATCAACTATTTTGGCCAGAAATAGTGACTAAGTTCCTAAGCACTTTAATACATCACATTGTATTATTGACACTTTTTTTCCTTTCAACCTTTCTTCTTTCTTTTGTTCTACCACCCTTGTTCTCCTCTTTTGTTTTTCAATTTTAAGAACAACTCACTTTTCAGCTTTCTTTTCCTTTTTCTTTTCACAACATGCCTCCTATGATAGCATTTTTTATAACACATTCAAGAACCATTACAATTTAAAGCATCATACTCACCCAATTTCCTCTTATGTTGTCACATGACTTTTTCACTTTAAAGCACTTAGGAATTTGGATCAAATTACGATCTTGAAAAAAAATGGATTAGGCTTACATACAAGGTTGTCAAAGAAATAGGCTAAAGGCTCAAAAGGGTTTAACTAGGATGATTTACATGGGTAGGAAAAACTGAAGGTAAACAAATATAGGTTGCCAAAGAAATGCCTAAATCATATCCTAAACTTACACTCCTTATTTTCGCTTTGCATACATACTAGGCAAGTTCTAGCATTAGCCACAAACATAGAATATACTATTAATCTCACACACACAAGGTACATGGTCGACTTAATTGGAAGTAATATAGACTCTCGACCCAACAATTGAAGGAATTGAATCACACAATATCACATAATAAGTCACAACTAGAGCCTAAACGTCTCAATAGTCACAATTGTAGCATATACTCTTGTTATAATCTCATGCTGCCTATCAAAATAATTTCATGCGAAGCTAGAAAAAATTATACTCCTAAAAAAAACAAAAAACGTCAAACGAAAAAAACAAAAAAATGGACTCAAAAAAACAAAGTAAACAAGCGAACATACAAACATAGGTGCAAACAAAGAAGTATAGCATGCGGATTCTGCCACCCCACACTTAGACGGGACACTGCCCTCAGTGGAAAATAAATGCGAAGAACCTGGTTAGTCGGACTCTTCATCAATGTCGGGGGTCATACCCCCTTCGTCGGAATCATCATAAGAGTCGTCGTCAGAGTTCTCCTCATCATCAGAATCAGGCAAGCGTCTATCATCATCAGTTGGCACGTCATCGTCTAGAGGTTCCTCAAAATATACGCCTACTCCACATATCTCCCATGCATGCCTGTTCATTGGGTAGTCGTGGTCCAGCGGTTGGAGCTCTTCAGCAGTTGGAATACGTCCACCACTCATCATAGTGAATCGTGTCATGCCATAGAGATGACGGAAGAAACTCTCATCACGAGCATGTCTCTCCGCCGTAGTAAGGTTGACTCCTTGAGTTGTTTCAGCATCTTTGACCTTGGTGAGGTCAACCTTCTTTGGGTTATGTGGGAGTTTGTGGTCAGCTGGTTCCTCTTCGACATCCTCCTTCCCCAACATTGCTGTCAACAAATTGCCGAATGTGAAATGGGACCTTTTGTGGAGTCTGGCCTTCCTCATGGTAGATCGAATGATTGCCCCAAAGTTGATAGGGACATTCATCATCAAAGCATAGACCAAAAACACTCTGTCTCTCGATATCTTGGTGTATTGAGTCCCAGGAATAAGGCATGAGTTGACAATGCGCATCCAGATTCTTGCTTCCCTATTTAGTGGAGCATAGGGGAAGGTGTTGTGACGGCCTGTTTCCTTATGTCTGCCCCACCTTGCCATTGATCTACTTCCACAAAGCGTGTGTCGTATTGCTCTGTAAGGAGGCCTGCTGTACAGCTCTTTGTATGGTGCAGTGTCGACCGAAGGTAGGCCAAGAAAAGAGTTGATCCAATCCGCTGTAAGCTGTAACACTTGGCCCCGAATTTTGACTTGGTTGCCTGTTGTGTTTGGCGACCAGTTGGCATAAAACTCTCTTGTCAAGTCAAGATTGCACTCTCCCATGTCGCGGAAGATGAAATCCAACTTCAAAGCCATTATTTTTGCCAACATTCGCGGCTCCTTCTTTGCTAAGGTCTCCTTGTTGATCAAGTCGACGTGCACATACTTTCTTTCTTTGTTGCTGCTGTACCATGCTTTGGCTTCTTCCTCAAGAACCCATTTTATTCCGAATATTCTGCGTGGTAGGTGCGCTGAGGATGATTCTCCTTGGTCTTTTCGACTTCTCTTCTTGCCCTTTTGGGACGTGGTATCCTTCTCCTTGCCTTGCCTTGCTTTAGGTGCCATTGTACCTGAGACTAGAAATAATGTTAGTTGCAGCACAATCTCACTTGATACAATCTATATGCAAGCACTAGGGGTACCACCCCACACTTAGTTTTGTTAGCACAAATCAGTGAAGTGAAAGTGGTCGAGTACTCAGATTTCGTCAACATACGTTTTAGGATTGTATTTCGACAAGACAATCAGCATTGCATCACTTATTTGCAGCCATTGAACTAATTTCATGGTGGATATAGCAACACTACAACATAGGGGTTACCACATGGAATCGTTATTCTTACAACAAGCACAACCTCCTAAGTCGATAGGCACTATAACCTTATCCCGATGGCCGAGATAGTCTATCATGTAAGCATCCAAACAACAATCTTAAGCAATATTCATAGCCATATCAATTTAGCAATTATCATAACAATGCTATCGAAATAAAATTCAAGTCGGAAACACGTCAAGAATTCCCTACGTATATATTCACTCACCCAATTTTGCAACAATTATCCAAACACATGAACATCACCACCAATCTCACACGATTTAGCCATTTATAATAAGCATAGAAACGTAGTACTTACGATAATTAGATGAAGAATAAGAGAGTACTTACTTGCTTGAAGCTTGTGGAAAAGTTGTTGTGAATTGGAAGAACAAAGGAAGAAAATTTTGAGAGGATTTGGAGGGTTATGCGGCGCCTTTAGGGTTGTTTCTAATGTGTTTGTGTTATAAAACCAAGTCCCCTTTATATAGGAAGAGTATGGGTCGGGTTATGACCCATTTACAATCGGATTTGGGGACAAAAACACCACATATGCGGCGCATATCACTCGGCATATCAATGACATATGCGGCGCATTGTCCATGGCATAATGGGACATATGCGCCGCATAGTCTATGGCATTTGTAGACATATGCGCTGCATAGTCTATGGCACATGAGATACTGAGACCAAATGCCATAGCATAGGCGGCGCATAGTCAAAAGCATACCTAGGAATAGGCGGCGCATAGTGTATAGCACACTAGATTCTGAGTCCTTAGGCTATAGAATAGGTTGTGCATCGTTCGTGGCCTATTTTTACCAATGCCTAGCCTTCCTCGAAGCCTATTTTGACGTGAGAAAGGCTCAATTCATAGCCTTATGCATCACCATTCCTAACTTACCAACTTTACCATACAATGCGTCCAAATCGTCAATTGAAATCGATCTCCTCGTTAAATACTTCTTGCACCTATTTTTGCTCAAAACAAATGAACACGATTAGTACGATGGGTTGCCTCCCACCAAGCGCCTTAGTTTTGGTCGTGGCACGACTCTTATTTTTGGATTTTCATTTATCAAAAAGAAAAAATACTAAAACGACGAAACAATAAAACAATAAAACGACAAAACAATAAAACAATAAAACGATGGGTTGCCTCCCATCTAGCGCCTTATTTATTGTCGTGGCTCGACGTAGTAATCTCGAGTACTTAGACTTCGTCGAGATAAGTGATGGCCATGTCATTTATCAAGTCAAGAGGACCGATATATGGCTTAACACGTTGGCCATTCACTTTGAAGATAACACCATCATTGTCTTCCAATTCGACTACTCCAGATGAGTAGACTTGGATGACTTTAAATGGACCAGACCACTTTGATTTTAACTTACCTAGGAAGAGCTTGAGTCTGGAGTTAAAGAGTAGTACCATGTCACCTTTTTGGAAGTTTCATCGAACAATCCGCTGATCATGATACTTCTTCATCCGCTCCTTGTATAAATCCGATCTTTCATATGCATGGAGATGAAATTCATCTAGTTCGTTCAGCTGCTCCAACCTCAGGTTCTTCACATCGTCCCAATTCAGATTCAAGTGCTTCAATGCCCACAATGCCTTGTATTCAAGCTCGATGGGTAGATGACAAGCCTTCCCATAAACTAGCTGATAAGGTGACATGCTAATGGGTGTCTTGAATGCAGTCCTATACGCCCATAGTGCATCATCTAGCTTTCGAGACCAGTCCTTCCTATTCGCATTAACCGTCTTGGCAAGGATTTGCTTGATCTCGCGATTGGAAACCTCAACTTGTCCACTGGTTTGGGGATGATAAGGCGTAGCTACCTTGTGTTGCTTGACTCCATACTTGGACAATACAGATTTGAATAGCTTGTTGCAAAAGTGAGATCCTCCATCACTTATGATAGTACGAGGTACTCCAAAGTGAGAGAAGATATTCTTCTTTAAAAACGCTACAACACGCTTTCCTTCGTTGTCGGCCAATACTACAGCTTCCACCCATTTCGATACATAATCCACAGCAACCAAGATGTACTTCATTCCAAACGAATTCATGAATGGTCCCATGAAATCAATACCCCACACATCAAAGAGTTCTACCTCCAGAATTTTGGATATGGGCATTTCATGGTGTTTTGAAATAGCACCTTGACGTTGGCATTGGTCATACCTTCTCACATAATCGTATGCATCTCTGAATATTTTAGGCCAATAATAACCACTTTGCAAGACTTTCCTTGCCGTTCGATTCCCTGCATGATGTCCTCCAACTTGCGAAGTGTGGCATGCTTCCAATATAGTAGGCACTTCTTCATGGGATATACATCGTCGAATGATACCATCCGCGCATCTTCGAAACAAATAAGGCTCATCCCAATAGTAGTGCTGAACGTCATGCATAAACTTCCTCCTTTGGTGGTAAGATAAATTGGAAGGTAACACATTACTCACCATGAAATTTGCAAAGTCGGCATACCATGGTAATTTCTCCATTGTTGTCGCTAGTATCTCCTCGTCAGGGAATGCATCATCAATCTGATTTTCTGGTTGCACCACATACTCATTCTCAAGTCTAGATAGGTGATCAGCCACTTGGTTCTCGCAACCTCTTTTATCTTTAACTTCGAAATCAAACTCTTGCAGCAGCAACACCCATCGAATCAGCCTTGGTTTTGCATCCTTCTTTGTCATTAGATACCGAAGAGCTGCATGGTCTGTATGAACGATCACCTTAGTACCCAATAGATAGGCACGAAACTTCTCAAACGCATACATAACCGCTAGGAGCTCTTGTTCAGTAACAGTGTAGTTCCTTTGGGCTTCATTTAGGACCTTACTCGCATAATAGATAGGATGAAACAATTTCTCCTTTCTCTGTCCAAGAACAGCACCAACGGCTACCCCACTAGCATCACACATGACTTCAAACGGGATCGTCCAATCTGGTGCTACCATGATAGGGGCTTCAATGAGTTTTCCTTTGAGGCATTCGAATGCCTTTAAGCAATCGTCATTAAAGTCAAACTTCGCATCTTTCTCCAATAGTTTGCACAATGGACTAGAAATTTTGGAGAAGTCTTTGATGAATCTACGATAAAACCCATCATGGCCAAGAAAACTACGAACTCCCTTCACCGAAATTAGAGGTGGTAGCTTCTCTATTACCTCTATTTTGGCGCGATCAACCTCTATTCCTCTTTCGGAGATCTTGTGCCCAAGAACGATTCCTTCTTTTACCATGAAGTGGCACTTCTCCCAATTCAGCACAAGATTGAACTCTACACATCTTTGCAATGCCATGCTCAAGTTTGCCAAACATGCTTCAAAAGACTCACCAACAACTGAAAAGTCATCCATAAATACCTCCAAAGTGTCTTCAACCATATCAGAGAAAATAGACATCATACATCGTTGAAAGGTGGCTGGTGCATTACACAATCCGAATGGCATGCGTTTGAAGGCAAACGTACCATATGGGCATGTGAACGTTGTCTTCTCTTGGTCTTTGGGAGCAATACAAATCTGATTATAACCTGAATAACCATCTAAAAAGCAAAACCATCCTTTCCCCACTAATCGATCTAGCATTTGGTCCATAAATAGCATGGGGAAGTGATCCTTGAGTGTCCAAGAATTCAGCTTGCGGTAGTCCATGCATACTCTCCATACAGTAACGGGCCTGAGTGGAATAAGCTCATTCTTTGCATTCGCGACCACCGTCATACCTCCTTTCTTGGAAACACATTGCACAGGACTCACCCATGTACTATCAGAGATAGGGTATACAACTCCTGCGTCTGACCACTTGATAATCTCCTTCTTTACCACTTCTTGCATAGGTGGGCTTAGACGTCTTTGATGTTCAATGGTGGGTGTGCACTTTTCTTGAAGCTGAATTTTATGAGTGCAAATCCCAGGTGGAATACTAATGATATCCGCAATGGTCCATCCAATAGCTCTAATATACTTGCGTAAGATTGCAATAAGAGCTACAACTTGTTGCTCACCCAAATCGGCTGCCACTATGACTGGAAGAGTATTTCCGCTTCCTAAGAATGCGTACTTCAAATGGCTTGGCAGCTCCTTCAATTCTAACGTGGGTGGTTCTTCAATAGATGGCTTAGCTAGTGGTGTGGGTCGATTCTTGAGATCAAGATCCAGCTTCTTGGGGGTATAGCGATATGTCCCTAATCCCGATAGAGCACAAATATCTTCATCAGAAATTTCAGCATCATCATTCTCTCCTTTCATGAGCAAAACCTCCAAAGGATCATCAAGAATTCGCTCTTCAGCAAGTAACTCTTTCTCATCATCAAAGACAACATCAGCCACAGAAAATACACTCAGATCTTTGGGTTGCTTCATTGATTTGCAAACATCAAAGCGAACCACTTCATCATTTATTCGGAATGAAAGCTCATTAGCTCTCAAATCTATGAGCACACTTCCCGTAGCAAGGAAGGGGCGTCCCAAGATTATGGAACCTCTGAATCTGCTTCACAATCCAAGATGACAAAGTCTGCTGGAAAGATAAATGAAGAAACCTTTACCAAGACATCGCATAGAATACCAACCGGTCGTTTTACTGACCTATCTGCCATATCAAGCCTCATATTAGTTGGTGTAGGATCTCCTAACCCCAACTTCTTGTATATCGATAATGGCATCAAGTTGATGCTGGCTCCTAAGTCACACAATGCTTTAGCAAAGTCCAAAGATCCGATGGTGCAAGGAATCGTGAAAGCTCCAGGGTCGGCCTTCTTCTGAACTATCGATCGGGTAGCAATTGCACTACAATGATGCACATCTTCTTTCAGCTCATAACTTGCTACCCTCTTCTTAGTCAAAAGATCTTTCATAAACTTTGCATACCCAGGCATTTGTTCAAGTGCCTCTACCAATGGGACATTAATGGTCAGCTGCTTGAGCATAGTCATGAATTTGCTGAACTTAGTGTCATCGGCCACCTTTTTCAATCTTTGTGGAAAAGGTGGTGGTGGGTATGGAAGTGTTCTCTCCATGGATTTCTTCTCCTCTTGCTTCCGTTTATCATTTTTTTCAGGCTGCACGTCACTAGGTAAAACATCCTTGACGTTTGAAGTAGTTGTCGCGGCTTCTTCTCTTGTAACGTCACTAGGTGTGGCGTCAATGTCTGCTGCTGCGTCAACCACTTGCTTGCCTTTTGTTGAAGTTTCCAGCACCTTACCACTTCTGGTAGTGATGGCCATGCATGACCGATCATTCCTTGGGTTTTGCACAGTATCGCTCGGTAAGGTGCCAGCCTTTCTTTGATTGAATGCTGCTGAAAGTTGGCTCAATTGCTGCTCTATTTGCTTGATAGAAGTGGAATGAGAATCAACTAATTGCTTCATGTAGGCCAAATCGTCAATTACCTCCTTAACTCCCGCGCTCGTTGCTTCCACTCCTTTCAATAACTTAGCCATCATGTCTTCCATAGAGTTAGATGTGGTGGTGTCACGTTTACCAGGGGGAACGTACAAACCACTATTTTCATTATTTTTCTTCCAACTACCTTGGTCTTTGTTTCCAGATTTGTCATAATAGTTCCGACCTTGGTTTCCTTGGGCATTCCCACGGAAACCCCCCTGATTATTTAAGTAGTTGGCCTCCTCTTCCAAATCAGATTCGTCTCTTCCTTTTGACGCAATAGCTTTCACTTTTTCAGTCTTCCCTAATAGATGCTTTGTAAGAAGATCCATTTGGGTTTTCATGTGCGCCATATCTTGATCACGTTCTTCTTCTCTTCTTGTTTGGTCTACAGTCATGCCAATAGATAAAGTGGGGCTTGCTACCTCAGAATCCCTGGTATGCCAAGCTCTACTTTGCTTTGTCATGCGATCTAGCATATTGCTTGCTTGACCAAAGGTAAGGTCCATAAAAGAACCTCCAGCTGCGTTGTCCACCACTGGTTTAGTTACTGAATTCAAGGCTCTGTACAAGATCTCCATGAGGTGAACATTAGTCATGTGATGGTTTGGGCATCTCGCTAGCTTTGACTTGAACCTCTCCCATGTTTCATGAAGAGCTTCATAGGGAAGTTGACGAAAGTTGCTGATTTCATCTCTCAATTGAGCCCTCTTGGATGGCGGAAAGAATCTTTCTAGGAAAGCGTCTCTCAATTGCCTCCAATTTGTAATTGAATCAGGAGTCAGCCCATTCAACCATAATGTTGCCTCCCCAGACAGAGACAATGGAAATAGACGTAATCGAATAGCATTCTGACCAACACCAGGATTGTCAAAAGACTTGCATGTAGAAATAAAGTTGATGAGATGCATATTCGGATCATCACCTGCTAGTCCACCAAATAATCCCTTGAGTTGCAATAACTGAATCATGGTGCTAGAGATGTTGAATTTGGCTCCGGGAGCTAATGGTGGTGGAATTATAGCTCCAATGGCTCCGGCACCATCAAGATCATCATCATCATCGTCGAAAGCTGGTTGCAACGGTTGACGATCATACCTATACCGAGCTTGTTGACCTCTTTGGTTGGCAGGTGTTATAATTTCAGCATCACGCCTAGGGTTTAGTAACTCATCATCACCTAAATCTTCATCGTCAGGATTTGTTGCTCGCCCAGGATTATCAATGTTTTGTTGTTGGACTTGAGCAGCGGCAAGAGCAGCTAATCTTGCTTGCTCGTGTTAAGCAGCCATCCTGTCGATTTCAGCTTGTGCTTCCATTCTTCTAATTCGTTGTGGTTCTGGATTGATTGGTAATAACGGTTGACCAGAACTTCTAGTATGGGGCATGCACTAAAATAAAAGCCTGCAATAAACAAAAACAAAAACTAAACGTAAAAGTACGAGAATCTTTGACCAAAGGGTCTAGTAATTATCACGAACTTGATTGACACTCGTATTCCCCGACAACGGCGCCAATTTTTGATAACGCTCAATCTACAGCTCTCATTTGAGTATAAAGCGGTCGTTAGCAAATATAGAACCCAACCTGGGTTGGATGTCGATCCCATAGGGAATAGCTTGGCCAATAAATAAGCAAAATTAATAGACTTTTGGTGCAAGTCTCGTAAGAAGGGGGGATTGTAATAAGTAACCAAAGTAATGAAATAAAAGCTGAAAATAGTAAAGTAAAAGAGAAAGATTGTTACGTAGGTTGTGAAACAATGAGAATTGAAGCGTTGGGATTATGTCCACCTTCTGAGGTATACGTCTCTATTGGCTATGAGTATGTAGAGTCTTGACATGCAATTGCTTATAGAGAATTGTAGTCGATGGTAAATCCAAGCGTCTCGCGACCTAAACAAGGACTATTTCACTTTAACTCTCGCGAGCCTAAAGCGTGTCTAACGGTACGAATTCTCCAAGAGGTTAGTCCAGTTACGGCACTAGCTTTTTAATAGGAAAGGGTGTCCTACTACCTTGACATTATCTCTTTTCCAGACAAATAACCTTTCTTGCGAACAAGTTAAATGTTAGACTGGCGTATTCTTGCGTTTGCAACCGCAAAGAATGTAGATTAAGATGAAGAGCGTAATGATATAAGCAATATACTTGTCTTGAACTCACAAACTCACAGCTATAGATAGTAACTCATTCGGCTTCCATAACCCCAACTAAGAGGTTTAGTTACCCATGAATGCGAAGGATATCACGATTTGCATGGTTGATGGCGTGAGAAGTGGGTGGTAGGCGTGTGGTTTTGGTGATTCCCTAGCAAGTAACGATTCTCTTGTTGTGGAATTTAAGAACAGAAGAGTAGATTAGAAGTGTTTGTAGTGGAAGATGAGAGAGATGGAAGAGATGGAAGAAGATTAATTGTTGAATTAAGTGAAGAATTGTATCTCTCCACTAAGGGAGTAGTTTCGTAATGAATAAAAATCTCTAGCATGATAGGGTATTTATAATACTCCTATCCTACTCCTACTAAGCTAATGAAATAAATAACCAAATCCTAATATACTAATGAAATCCTTGACCCAAATGTACTAGGGTAAGGTTACAATATCATAATCCAAATAGAATAGTGAAATACATAACCTAATTGTACTAGGTTAATGTATCTTTGTAAAAATCCAGCTTTGTGTCTGTAAGTCCCCAAAGTCTTCAGAATTGCTGTTTTAGCCCGGGACAGATTTTCCATGCAGCAGATTTGGTCCTTTAGGCGTCCATCTCCTTTCCACTTCGTTCGTGAGCTTTCTTTTGCATCAAATAAGCCATAAAATGCTGTATTTTGCATCATTTATACCTGAAACTTTACTAATCATGTTTGTTAGCTCATTTATAGGAAAAAGGACTAAAAGTGCATGAAATATATAATTTGTTCTCAAAACTAGGCTAAAATATGGGCAAAATATATTGATATAGGCGCGTAAATTCGCCTATCATCAGTATCCGGTAGAAGATCAATCCCAAAATCTAATTCCCTATCAGGAGGACTTCCAGGAATATCATCGAGAAATACTTTAGGAAATTCATTAACCACAATGACATATTGTAAGGAAGGACTAATAGAAATAGAATCCTTAACCCAAATTAGATAGTACAGACACCTTTTTGAAATTATTTCCTGAGCTCTAAGATAAGAGATAAACTTCCCTTTAGGTACTAATGAACTTCCCTTGCATTATCACCTGATCATTAGGGAATTGAAAATTGACCTTTTGGGTCCAACAATCCAGAGAAACATAACACAAATCGAGCCAATACATCCCCGAGATTACTTAAAAATCCACCATATTAGGATCTATTAAATCCACCAATATCTCCCTATGAAATATAGACTCCACACAACCCCAATAGATTTTTCTAACCATAATAGAATCACCCATTAGAGTAGACTCAAAAAATGGCTGAAAATTATTTTTGGTACCAAAATCAAAGTGTACAAGAACATAAGGGGTCACATAAGATAAAGTAGAACCCAGATCAAGCAAATAACAGACATCACAAGAGAAGAGTTGTAACATACCAGTGAAAACATCTGGATATAACTTAGACTCCTAATGAGTAGCAAGTGTACATAGATAATTCTATCCAGCGCTGGTACCTAAAGTGGTGCTCATTGCTGCAGAATCTGAAGAAGTGGTAATCAGAACCTTATTGGCCCCAATTGCTACCTTATACATAACACAATTCCTCTATATATGTCTAGGCTGAACATAATTAAAACATAAGTTCCTTTGTCCTCACAATAACTATGGTGAAGTTGTCCATAAAATCAGCAAGGAGGAAAAGTGAGGCTGATTGAGCTCTACTAGCCGGAGAATGGGCACCCTGTGCCTTAGGACCTATTAGAACTTGGGGGTTGCACCACACAATGAGGGACCAGGTCTCTCAAAGTCAAACATAGGCAATCAAACTATGCAGTGCAGAAAAGAAACAAGACACAAGATTTAAACATGGAAACCCCCTTGCTCAAGGAAGGGAAAAAACACGGCTTACCCTCACAAGCACCAACAAAATCCACTATAATTAACCTCTATATTACTAACTCAAATTTAGCCTAACTCTAGGCTTCTTTCTCTTGTAATAGATCTACTACAAGCTCATTTTCTACCAAAGACCCTCTATACTGATTAACTCTAATCAATATCATACTAAGAAAACTCTACCTAAGTACTCTCGAGCAACTACAAATCAAACACTACTCTTATAGCATGAGTAGTTTGATTACAAATCAACACTCAAGAATACTCACTCACTCTTTAACCATATTACAAAGATAAGAACATGAGCAATGCTTGAGCAATATTAAAATGGAGTTTTAGTTGCCACTCTTCACTCTCTAGATTTGTGCAAAAACCATTTGATGAATAAGCCTCATTTTTCCTTATAGCTGGGTGATGATTAGGTTTGAAATATCATTGGACCAGGTATCCTATTCAGCACCGTAGCACCTGTAAGATTGCTAAATAAAAGGACAAAATTATGCAGATATGCATACCATCTATTCTATACCATGAACATCAATGGACCTGGTTGCTTGTAGTTAGCAGCTCATAAACAAAACTACATATAGTAATTTTCCCTTTTTAAATGATAACAAACCAACCATAAAGCTTTAGGCACATCCATTATATTTAATTAGTGTGATTACTACTCTGAAGATGAATGTTCCCTCTATCATCATGCTTCCACCATCATGAAACACATGGACCTGGTCCCTAGGTATTATTTGCAGCAAAAACTCTGAGCACATGTTTGCTTCCCCCTATCACTGTGCCTTACCATACTTCCCCCTATCAGCATGCCCTTCCTTTATTCATCTATTCAGCATATCACTTACTTTCCCATATTAGCATGTCATATACCATATATGACCATACTTTATTCTTAGTTTATTACATGGTACTTATTCCCTACATATCACACATCACACCTATTCCTTACCACATGACTTATTTCCTACCACATAAAATTAGTAATCCCTCTTTTGGCATCATTAAAAATGAAAAATAGTAAACCAAGGGTAATAGTAAGCACAAGTTAGTTAACTCATGGCTACTGGGGAAACACTAACATGAGGAACATTTTTATAGCAGAAATAAATAAAGAGCACAAAAGTAAGAACTCATTCATATTTAACAGATTATGTATCATTGTAGAGCAAGAATTACATTTCGTATCCCATGGAAAAATCCACAAAAGTTAGACAAAAAAGGTAGAGGATTAGGAGAAGAGGTTTGGTGAAATAAGGTTATCTTAGAATAGTTTAACAATTTAAGCACAGGAGCCTCATTGGTTAGAATTATACCATTCACCTTGAGTTTATTATTTTCTCACTCCCAAGTTCTACATTTTCTAATTTTGCACCAATACTCACCAAATTTCTATATTTTATAACATTTACCTTTGGTTTATCTTCTTTTACAAGCCCTACTAGGTTGATCATTAGACATTCTCTTCCTCTTGGGATCAGGTCCCTCAGAAAACTGGTGTCTTTTATTAAAGTGTTCAAAATTCACTTAGGAAGATTTTGTTTTTAGGTTATTATTTTGTTTCATTGACCATCCAAACTTTATTTTACACTGTCAAAGGGATAAAGTATTTTTAGAGATAAATCTCCATTAGAAGGGTAAGTGAAGAAATGATTTGTCTTAGGATAATCAGGATAGTTTAGTTGGGTAGGGTCCAAGGAGTTACTCAAAAGATGAATTTGATTTCAATTTTACCTAAGATAGGTTTTCTTGCATGGAGAGAGAGGATTTGGCCTTTTAAAGAATAAGAAGAAAAATATGTATATTCATGATACTAACCTGAGAGATGGGACCTAGTCCTTCTCTAGTTTGTGCGAATCTTCAACTTTATACTTGGAAAACTTATCCACCTCTAAAGTTGCTCCCACGGGTGTAACCTGTAAAGATATTGCACTGAGCCAACTTTGACAGGCTACTTTCAAGAGTCCATCACTTACACAATGAGTGCACAAGAACTCATATGCTTTGTTTTTTACATTTTGACCAACCTTGCCTTGTCACCCAGATGATTGAGTTTTGTGCTGATACCTAAGTCCCATGCCATTTTTGACTCCTTGACTAGTTAGGTTAGAAAGAATTAATAAGTATGAAGTCCACTAATGTAATACCCCAAAGATTTCTAGCAAATTTCATCCCAAGAATTCCTAGTATTAGCTTCTAAAGTCCATGAGGAAGTTTCAAGATTTACACTTTTGTCATGTGGAAAATTCAATAAGCTTTCCATCGATATATGATTCAATTAAATCCAATAACTGGGTAAGAAGTTATGAATATTTCAATTTCCCATCGTAAAAATGTGCCATATTAGTAAGTAGCGCGCCGCGCCACAAGAGGAAATGGCATTTGGAAATTTATAATAGGTGTCCATGATTATGGCATGTCGCGCCAGCACTCAAATTCAGAATTGTCCTTTTTTCAGTGTCTCAGCTCGATTTCCCCTGCGTTGCGTCAAAGTTCCAGGTCATGAAGAAAGTGGTAACATGATGGCTCCGCGTTGTGCCATCCCTCAATTTCTCAATTGTTAATTTCCAATGACACGGCACAATAACGTCGCGTCACTCCAGGGGCCAAGTTTGGGAAATTTTTATTGAGATTAACTGAAATGTCCAGGGTTAAAAGGGTCAATTTCCTACCCCTATTTAAACCCAATAACAAGTGACTTAGCTATTTTTACCCAAAATATACTATTTTCTCTAAAGTTTCTCTCAAGAACAATCTAGGGTTTCTATTGGAGATTCAAATTCATGAAGGTTTCACTATCAATCTTTATGAAATCATAAACTAAGGTATGCATAGTGTTCATTCATGGACTCCTTTCGTCCATGAAGCCCAAGAATCCCTTTTCTAAATTCAAGTTATGGATTTTAATATGAATTTCATGATTAGGCTGCTTCTGTTCATGTTGATAATGAGTAATTAATTTTATTCCATGAATGAGTGTTAAATTCCATATGGGTTGATTTGTATTGGTATAGATTCATGAAACCCTAGGACTAAACCCTTGAATGATTAAATTGGAATTGAATCACAATAGTTAATTGTTGTGTAATGTTGTTTACACATTCTATGCCTACTATATGTTTGTTTGAATGCTTAGATGAAGGGAAAATGTCTAATTAGCATGATATCATGAAATCCCCATGTACGTACAAGCTTATTCCAATCACATGTTTGATCAAATGCTTCAGTAAATGTATTATGATAATTATTATGTATTCAAGTGAGTCATGCTTTGTCAGTTTACTTCAATCGAGTCCTGGGGGTATTTGTACCCAAAACTATAGCTGCATACCTAGATCCATGTCATGTTTTTACGATACTCTCAGTCAAGTTATGAATCCTTAGACTTCAAATAGTCTTATGACTGAGGAAAAATCTCCATGATCTCATGACTCAGTCATTTGTCAGATATCAGTAGTATTCCATCAGTCAACGGAACTTAGTAACTCAACTCATGTTCAGTTTAGTAAATAATGTTCAGTAACCATTCAAATGGGAGTAGGAATTAGCACCGAGTGAAACCAAGGATGGGGACACACACTATCAGATGAGGGTGTGATCCTTAGAATTCATACTTTTATTCCAGAACTATGTAGCTAGCATAGGTTGAGACATCAATAATGTTCGATCGGGGTTGATGGGTGGTTAAGCACTGTCAGATAAAGGCCCCACCATTCTCTTTTGGGGACACTATCAGATAAAGGTTGCCCACAGTTTGTCCTTACCAGTGGCATGGTATTGGCACCCTTCTAATTAGGGTTACATATTGGACCCTAACTCATCCATAATGGTGTATCAGGGGCATGTCAATTAAATATTACCTCCCACAGTTTCAGTTCCAGTCCCAGTAAAAGAACTCAGATAGTTCTTCATATTCAAGACTGTCAGATATGGTCAACTCAAATACAGTAAGGAACTCAGATGGTTCTATCAGATTCAGGACTGTTAGATATAGTCACCCATGTTATTAGTTATATTCAGATATAGTTATTTATGCTATCATTTATATCAGTTATTAGTATGTCATGTCATGGGTATTCAGATTCAGTAATCACAATATCACAGTGTCAGTTACAGTTACGTATTATGTATGCATTCTCGGATTCATGTTAGACAGTCAGCTAGCATTATTCATGCATGTTATCCCTTGCATTATCCTACCTCGCATGTATACTCAATACATTCGATTGTACTGACGCACTTATTCTATGGTGCTTTCTTTTTATGTTACACCATAGGTTCAGAGACACGAGTTCTAGATTAGCAGTAAATTCCAGTCTCAGCACTCAAAATAGAAGTGAGTCCTCATCCTTCGAGGACATGATTATTTCTCCACTATTTCATTGATTATTTATTAGTTGGAGTTAGTTGGGAACATGTCCCATCAACTCTTTATTAAGATTATTCAGACAGTAGAGGCTTTCAGACTAGATACAGACTATTATGTTTCAGACTTCAGTGATTACAGTTTTGTTTTGGGTATTGTATTACCCCACAGATGTTATCTCATCTATGTTATGTTTAGCATTGAACCTTATGGCCTTTCAGTGCATGTTTCCATATTATTCAGTAGTTTATACAGTATACAGGTATAGATATCAGTCATGAGTTATCTTGTGGTCCTTTGAGGTCATGAGCACCGTGTAGCATTCTGGTTCTGTAAATCGGGGTGTTACAAACTTGGTATCAAAGCCTAAGGTTTAATAGAGTCCAAGGAAGTCTAAACCCCACATCTAGTAGAGTCTTGTACATGGGTGTGTTGTGCGCCACATTTATGTACAAGAGGCTATGAGATGTTTAGGAACAGTTTCCCTTCTTTTAGTATTCATGTCGTGCCAGTGATCACAATCACAAGTCAATCTCTTAGTATAATCCGCTTCTTTTCTTTATTTCAGAATATGCCTCCTAAGAGAAGAAATCAGTCAGCCCCTCAGCCTAAAAAACCTTTTGGCGATCATGTTTCTCATGTGGAGTTCAGGACCACATTTACCACTCTTGCTCAGTCAGTAGCTGCCCATAATGAGAGACAGCTGTCATTCCAACCAACCCAGTGGCCAACTTAGCTGCAGCTAGGATTCAGGACTTCACCCGAATGAATCCTCCGTCCTTCCACGGGTCTAAAGTAGATGAAGACCCTCGAGAATTCATTGATCAAGTTCAAAAAGTGCCAGACATCATGGGGGTGACTACTATTGAGAGTGTTGAGTTAGCCACATACCAATTGCAGGATGTGTCTCATACTTGGTTCAAATAGTAGAAGTTAGAAAGGTCATATGATGCAGATCCTATTGAGTGAGAGGAGTTTGTCACTACATTCTTAGACAAATTCATTTCCTAAGAGCTTAGAGAAGCTAAGATGCTAGAATTCATCAACCTCAGGTAGGGAAATATGACGATGAAAGAGTATTTTATAAAGTTTACTTAATTAGCCAGATATGCCCCTCATGTGGTTGCAGACGATAGAGCCAAAATGAGTAAGTTCACTTCAGGGGTAAATGATAGCGTGGTTAATGAGTGCAGATCCACCATACTAAATAGTGATATGACTATAGCCAGACTTATGACCCATGCTCAATAGATAGAGGAGCAGAAGATTAAGCAGAGGAAAAAGCAGAATAAGAAAGCTAGGATAGGTAGCTTAAATTTTAGTTAGCCTAAATCAGAAGGAGGAAACCATTATTAGTTTCATCCTAATTCATCAATTCCAACTTCTTCTTCAGCCAGTTCTCCAGCTCCTAAGTTCAGAGATAGAGTGCCAGGCTTTAAATCTCAGGGCAGTGTCAGCAATGCCCGAACTAATCCTTTTTGTCAGACTTGTGTTAAGAACCACAAGAGTGCCTGTAGAGATGACAGCGATGTTTATTTCAGTTGTGGCAAGCTAGGCCATAGAGTCAAATACTGCCCTCAGTCAGGTTATCAGAGTCATCTTCACTCCTCAACTCAGTTCGGTCACCCGAATCAGCAGGGTGCCACTACTAGTGTAACTAGCGAGCAACGCCCAAATAGACTATATGCTCTTCAGACCCAACAAGATTAGGAAAATTCTCCTAATGTCATTACTGGTACGTTACAAATGTTTCATATACATATTTACGCTTTGCTAGATCTAGGATATACTTTGTCTTTTGTTACTCCCTATATAGCAGTTAATTTTAGAATTAGTCCCGAAATTATAGTAGAGCCCTTCTCAGTCTCTACCCCAATGGGAAAAACCATCATAGCCCGGCGAGTATAAAGGAACTGCCCGGTTCTAATATTTCAGAAAGTCACTTCAGCAGACAGTCGAATTAGAGATGACTGATTTTGATGTTATTCTTAGCATGGATTGGCTTCATTCCTACTATGCCACAGTCGACTGCAGAAATAGAATAGTCCAGTTTCAGTTTCCAAATGAACCCGTCCTTGAGTGGAAGGGTAGTATATCCACTTTCAGGGGTCAACTTGTTTCCTATATTCGAGCAAGGAAAATGATATCTAAAGGATGTGTCTATCATTTTGTTCGAGCTAAGGACACTAGTTTCAAAACTTCCAGCCTTGAATTAGTCCCAGTAGTGAATGAATATTTAGATATCTTTCTCGAAGATCTTCCAGGAATTCCTCCCAAAAGGGAAATAGACTTCGACATTGATCTTCTTCTAGATACTCAGCCTATTTTTATTCCAACATACAAAATGGCAATAGCATAACTTAGAGAATTGAAAGAACAATTGAAGGATCTCTTAGATAAGGGATTCATCAGACCTAGCGTTTCTTCATGGGGCGCACCAGTCTTATTCATGCACAAGAAAGATGGTTCTCTCAGAATATACATTGATTACCGTTAACTCAATAAGGTCACGATCAAGAACAACTATCTCCTTCCCAGAATCGATGACTTTTTTGACCAACTTTAGGGTGACAGCTATTTCTCTAAGATAGACCTCAGATCCGGCTATCATCAGCTAAGATTTAGAGAAAGTGACGTTCTAAAAATAGCTTTCCATAATCAGTATGGTCATTTTGAATTCTTAGTCATGTCATTTTTTATTACCAATATCCTAGCAGCTTTCATGGACTTGATGAACCACGTGTTCAAGAAGTACTTGGACATGTTTATCATAGTCTTCATAGATGATATTCTAGTCTATTCCCGCACTGAGCGCAATCATGCAGGCCATTTCAAAACAATACTTCAGACTCTTAAAGATTATTAGCTATTCGCCAAATTTAGTAAGTGCAAATTTTGTCTAATGTCGATAGCATTCCTTGGTCACATCATTTCCGGTGATGTCATTAGAGTTGATCCTAAAAATACCAAAGTAGTAAGAAACTAGCGAAGACCTATCTCTCTATCAGATATCAGGAGTTTCTTGGGTTTAGCTAGCTATTATAGATGGTTTATTGTAGTATTTTCATCAATTGCATCCCCTATGTCCAGATTGACTAGAAGAAAGTCAAGTTTTAGTGGTCAGACCCTTGCGAGAAGAGTTTTCAAGAGTTGAAGACTCGACTTATCTCAGCCCCAGTCTTAGCTCTTCCAGATGGTTCATATGGGTTCGTGATTTATTATGATGCATCCAGAGTAGGTTTGGGTTGTATCCTCATGCAGCATGATAAGGTCATAGCCTATATCTCCAGACATCTTAAGCCCCATGAGAGTAATTATCCTACTCATGATCTTGAGTTAGCAATCGTAGTCTTTGCCTTAAAGATTTGAAGGCATTATCTCTATGGAGTTCATGTAGATGTCTTCACAGATCACAAGAGTCTTCAGTATGTCTTTTCTCAAAAATATCTCAATCTTCATCAGAGAAGGTAGTTAGAGCTCTTGAAAAACTATGACATGAATGTCATCTATCATCCGGGCAAGGCCAATATAGTGGTCGACGCTCTCAGTACACTATCCATGGGTAGTGTTTCTCATGTGGAGTATAGTAAGAAGAAGTTAGCTCAAGAAGTCCATCAGCTTGCCAGACTAAGCGTTCGCTTAGTAGATTCTTTAAAGGGAGGTATATGTGTTCAGACTAGTTCATAATCATCTCTAGTTTCCGAGGTGAAAGAAAAGCAAGATAGATATCCCAACGTTGTCAAGTTGAAAGAGTCAGTTCAGAATCAGAAAGTAGAGGTTTTCTCCCAAGGGGAAGATGGTGTTTTCCATTGTCAAGGTCATCTCTGTATTCTAGGTGCAGACGACTTAAGGCAGTGAATTCTTGCTGAAGCGTATGGTGCGCGCTACTCTATTCATCCAAGGGACACAAAGATGTACCGCGACTTGCGGGAAATATATTGGTGGAGTAGGATGAAGAGAGACATTGCAGAGTTTATGTCTAAGTTCTCTATATGTCAGCAAGTTAAGATAGAGTATCAGAAGCCTAGTGGGTCCATGCAAAAGTTCAGTATTCCTACTTGGAAGTGGGAAGTTATGAACATAGACTTCATGATGGGTTTGCCTCGAACTCGTCATCAGCATGATTCAGTCTGGGTCATTGCAGACAGAATGACCAAATCAACTTATTTACTTCCTATCCATACCTCTTATTCAGTCGAGGATTATGCAAAACTCTATATCAAGGAGTTGGTCAGATTGTATGGTGTTCCGTTGTCCATTATCTCAGAAAGAGGTACCCAGTTCAACTCTCATTTCTGGAAAGCATTCCAAAAGGGTCTCGGTACCTAATTTTATCTAGTACATCCTTTCATTCTCAGACAGATGGAGAAAGGACCATTCAGACTTTACAAGATATGCTAAGGGTATGTGTAATTAATTTCAACGGAAGTTGGGATGACCACTTGCCTTTGATTTAGTTTGCATACAATAACAACAATCATTCCAGTATTCAGATGGCTCCATTCGAAGCTCTCTATGGTAGGAGATGTAGATCTCCAATTGGTTGGTTCAAAGTTAGTGAGACCTCAGTCATAGGTCCTGACTTAGTATTCGGCGCCTTAGAAAAAGGTCTAGTTAATCAGAGAAAGACTCTGGGCTGCTCAGAGCCGATAGAAATCTCATACAGATGTTCATAGAAAAGATCTCGAGTTTGAGGTTAGTGATCATTTCTATCTAAAGATCTCTCCCATGAAGGAAGTGAAGAGATACGGCAAGAAGGGAAAGCTCAGTCCCTGATATGTCGGTCCCTTCAAGATTCCAGTCATTTTGGCAAGGTAGCTTATGATCCTGAATTGCCTTCAGATCTAGCCTCAGTTCATCCAGTCTTTCATGTCTCTTTGCTCAAGAAGTTCATAGGTGACCCCTCAGTCGTAGTCCCTATTCAGAGCATTGATGTTCAGAACATCTATCTAATGAAGAGATTCCAGTTGAAATCTTAGAACATCAAACTCGTGGATTGAGGAACAAAGAAGTCCCTCTAGTTAAACTTCTTTGGCGAAATCAGTCCATCGAGGGAGCTACTTGGGAAGCAGAAGCAGACATGTGTACCAAGTATCCTCACCTCATCTCCGCCAACTCAGATCAAGCTCAAGGTAAACGTTTTTCTTATGCTTAATCAGTTTCATGATCAATGTTAATTACAAACTTGGTAGTAAGTTTCATGTTTATGTTCCCAGTATATACTTGGTATCAAGTACCATTGCATATTCAGCCATGCATTCATGAATTAGTTACACATGTATCAGATATGCATGTTCGGCTTGTCAGTCATGATATCATGTTCCAGTTAATCATGTTCAGTTCATGTTCAGCTTGTTGTTTCCCCTCTCAGTCATTCTCATTCAAGGATGAATGTTCTCAAGGGGGAGATATTATAATAGCCCAAAGATTTCGAGAAAATTTCATCCCAAGAATGCCTAGTATTATCTTCTAAAGTGAATTATAATTATTCCATGAGGAATTTTCAAGATTTTCACTTTTTTTCATGTGAAAAATTCAATAAGATTTCCATCGATATATGATTTGCTTAAATCCGATAACTAGGTAAGAAGTTATGACTATTTCAAGTTTCCATCGTAAAACAACACCATATTAGTCAATGGCGCACTGCGCCACAAGAGGAAATGACATTTGGTAATTTCCAGTAGGTGTCCGCTATTATGGCGTATCGCGCTAGCACTTCAATTCAGAATTGTCCTTTTTCCAATGTCTCAGTGTGATTTTTCGTGCGTCGCGCCAAAGTTTCAGGTCACCAAGAAAGGGGCAACGCGATCGCTCTGTGTCGCGCCATCCCTCAATTTCCCAATTGTTAATTTCCAGTGACACGGTGCGATAACGCCACATCACGCTAGGGGCCCAGTTCAAAAAATATTTACTAAAATTAAATGACGTATCTACAGTTAAAAGGGTCAATTTCCTACCACTATTTAAACCCAATAACACGTGATTTAGCTATTATTCACCCAAAATATACTATTTTCTCTCAAGTTTCTCTCAAGAACAAGCTAGGGTTACTATTGGGGATTCAAATTCAAGAAGGTTTCACCATCAATCTTTATAAAATCACAAACTAAGGTATGCATAGTGTTCATTCATGGACTCCTTTCATCCATGAAGCCCAAGAATCCTTTTTCTAAATTCAAGTTATGGATTTTCTTATGAATTTCATGATTGGGCTACTTTTTTTCATGTTGATAATGAGTAATTGAATTGTATTTCATGAATGAGTGTTAAATTCCATATGGGTTGATTTGTATTGGTATAGATTCATGAAACCCTGGGACTAAACCCTTGAATGATTAAATTAGAATTGAATCACGATAGTTAATTATTGTGTGATGTTGCTTACACATTCTATGCCTACTATGGGTTTGTTTGAATGCCTAGATGAATGGAAAATGTCTCATTAGCATGATATCATGAAATCCCCATGTACGTACAAGCTTATTTCCTATCATATGTTTGATGAAATGCTTCAGTAAATGTATTATGATGATTATTATGTATTCAAGTAAGTCATGCTTTGTCAGTTTACTTCCATCGAGTCCTGGGGGTACTTGTACCCGAAACTATAGCTGCGTACCTAGAGCCATGTCATGTTTTCACGATACTCTCAGTCAAGCTATGAATCCTTAGACTTCAGATAGTCTTATGACAGGAAAATATCCATGATATCATGACTCAGTCAGTTCTCAAATATCAGTAGTATTCTGTCAGTCAATGGAACTTAGTAACTCAGCTCATGTTCAGTGTCCATTCAGATGGGAGTAGGAATTAGCATCGAGTGAACCCAAGGATAGGAACACACACTATCAGATGAGGGTTTGATCCTTAAAAGTCATCTTTGAGTTCCAGAACTATGTAGCCAGAATAGGTTAAGACATCAACACTGTCCAATGAGGGTTGATGAGGCAGATAATCATTGTCAGATAAGGGCCCCACCTCTCTCTTTTGGGGACACTATCAGATAAGGGTCTCCCGCAGCTTGTCCTTACCAGTGGCGCGGTATTGACACCCTTCCAATTGGGGCTATAGATTGGACCCCAACTCAGCTATAATGGCATATCAGGGGCATATAGGTTAAATACTACCTCCCACAGTTTCAGTACCAGTCTCAGTAAAAGAACTCATATAGTTTCTCAAATTCAGGACTGTCAGATATAGTTGACTCAGATACAGTAAGGAACTCAGATAGTTCCATCAGATTCAGGACTGTCAAATACAGTCACCCATGTTATCAGTTACATTCAGATACAGCTATTTAGGCTCTCAGTTATATCAGTTATTAGTATGTCATGTCATCAGTATTCAGATTTAGTAATCACGTTATCACAATGTTAGTTACAGTTACATATTTATGTATGCATTCTCGCACTCATGTTAGACAGTCAGCTAGTATTATTCATGCATGTTAACCCTTGCATTAGCCTACCTCACACGTATACTCAGTATATTCCATTATACTGATACATTTGTGCTATGGTGCTTTCTTTTTATGTTATGCCATAGGTTCAGAGATACGAGTTCTAGGTCAGCAGTAGATTGCAGTCTCAGCAATCAGAATAGAAGTGAGTCCTCATCCTTTGAGGACATGATTATTTCTCCACTATTTCATTAATTATTTATTAGTTGGAGTTAGTTGGGTGCATGTCCCATCAACTTCTTGTTCAGATTATTCAGATAGTAGAGGCTTTCAGACTAGATGCAGACTATAATGTTTTAGACTTCAGTGTTTACAGTTTTATTTTAGGTATTGTATTACCCCACAGATGTTATCTCATTCATGTTATGTTCAGTATTGAACCTTATGGACTTTCAGTGCATGTTTCCATATTATTCAGTATTTTATACAGTATATAGGTACAGATATTAGTCATGGGTTAGCTTGTGGTCCTTCGAGGTTATGAGCACCGTGTAGCATTCCAGTTCAGTAAATTGGGGTGTTGCAACTAAAGGGATTTTTTGAGTTCTTTCTTTAGACGGACCACGTTCCTCTCCAACTCTTCATTATTCTGGAGTGCAGGCATAAGATACTTTTAGGAATCCTTATATTTTTTTTCAAGCTCAACCAGAAACTTTGATACTTATTTCTTCTCTTTACGCTCAGTAGCATCTACTTTCACTAGTTGACACACCAAGCTCAGATTTTCAATTTTGAGCTTAGCAACTAGTTGCTCAATTTTAGATATTTGGAGAGTCAATATAAGACCCCATAAGATCCTAGCTCAATTCAGCTCACTATTGTATGAAAAAAGGGGTCTAAGAGTTAGAAAATTTCATGAAGTGTTAGAAAATTAGTCATTTCCAAAGCCCCTTAAACTTTGATGAATTTATTTTTGGAATTTATTTTCGACCTTCTCGACCTTAGAATGTCAATTTTAAAGTTGATTCATGATTGGGGATGTCAAAGGTGCATCTCGGGTAAGTTTTTGAATTTTTTGACGAGTGTAAGGGCTTATTTGGATTTCCAAAATAGTAGTACCACCGAGATAAGCCCACGTTGTATGCCCCATTTCATCCCTAGGGGTGCCCATGATATAGCCCGAGGCGCGTGGTCCAGTCCGACGGACTAGAGCCCGCGGCGTGTGCTCCATCACACGCCCTTAATTTCCAGTTTTTGTTTTCATTTTTCCAATAGCAATTGGGTCTTTTACCTTCACCCATTTGGTCCATAACTCGTGCTTTAGGGTGTAAGAAGTATAATTTGTCGTCCAATTTCACAAAATCCTCTTAAAAGAATGCATTCTATCTCAAGAACAAACCCTAGCCTCGTTAAAAGAATCAAGGAAATTCAAGCCTAATATTCAAGAAAACCATCAGAAATCTTCATGAATTCTTCAATTAAGGTATGTGTGATGTTCATTCATGGGTCCTTTTCACCCATGGAGTCTAAGAATCCATTTTCAAGTTTAAAGGTAAGATTTTTACATGTTATTATGAGTTATCTTCAAGAAGTTATTATGAACTTTGATTTCAATTATGTTTACTATGTGTTTTCGTTAGAAATTGCCCTTGGCATATTTGAATGGTGATTTTCTCATGTTACATCCTCAACCCATGATTTTAGTATTGAGATTATGTTATTATCACATGATTTAACTATTCCCATGCTTTAATTTATGAGCCTTATGTGTTTGATGAAATACCTAAGTGTTGAATGTTGAACAAGGATTCCCCTTTAGGGTTTTAAAGTTTTCATGTGGTCCTATTATTATTACTATCAATTCCTGGGGGATATGAATACCCAAATTTAGGTGTTTACTTAGTTTCAGTATTTTCAGAATGGTTTCAAATATGTGTGAGCATTGTTAGTTCAGTCAATAATCATGTCAGTCAAACTTAGATTAGTTTACTAATCAGTGACAGTTCAGTTGGGAGTAGAATTCAGCACTGAGTGAACCTAGGGATGGGGGCTCACCTGCCAGTTAGTACTGGATCCTTAGTAGCAGTCCCTAAGTTCCAGAACTATGTAGCCAGCGTAGGATTAAGAGAAGTCACCCGCTAGTTTAGGACTGACATTCTCTCAGGGATCACCCGCCAACTTAGGACTGATCTCAGGGGTCACCAACCAGTTTATGACTGACTCCACAACCATTGTTAGTACCCATGGCATGGTACTAGCACTTTTCCAATTGGGGTCATAGGTTAGACCCCCTATCAGCTCAGATTTAGGGCATGTCTTTTAGATGATACCTCCCACAGTTTTAGACTCAGTTCGGTATTTAGTATAAAATTTAGTATCAGGTTTGTTTGACCATAGCATACAGTTACTAGTTATTCAACTATCAGTATTTTAATCTACAGACTAATTCAGAATCAGGTTATAAGTTTGGTTATGCATTCTCAAATTTTTCAGCTTTCATGCATTTAAACTCAGTTATCTCATGCTATTTATTCAGTCATTATCTAATTCACATAAACCCATGTATTTAAGCCTAAGATTATCTTGCATACCAGTACATTTAAAGTACTGATCGCATATATTTTCTTTGTGCTATGATGTCTTATATCATAGGTTTGGATGCTCATTTCCTGACCGTGCTTAAAAATATTATCCTATTAGCAACAGTAGTCATGGTGAGTCCTCATATATCGGGGACCGTTCATATTTATTTTAGTTTTGTAGTCAGTCGAAGTTAGTTGGAGGGCTTGTCCTATTAACTCCTTCGTCAATTAGAGGCTCTTCAATCTATTTTAGATAGTTATCCAGTTTATTAATTATTATCATGAGTCTTATCAGTATTGTTTCAGACATTTTTCAGAACTACGATTTAAATATTATGTTTTAGTACTTAAAATCTTTTGCATTATTCAATTTTTTCCACACATGTGTATCTTATTAACTTATTATTCAGTGCTCATAACAGGTACCAGCTCATGGGTTAGCTTGTGGTCTCTCAGGATTGTATGCACCGTGTGGCATCCAGGGTGTATTTTTGGGTCATTACAAACTTAGTATAATAGCCTAAGGTTTTATAGTGCCTTAGGGAGTTTAAAAAGATGCGTTGATTAAAGTCTTATGCATGTGTATGAAACACGCCATACTTATGGACAAGCGGCTACAAGACATTTTAGGAATTAATGTCTTTCAGAAAGAATGGGAATTAACCTGCACGTTCGTCCATTCAGGAAGATCCCCTATATGAGAACGTCTCTCACGCTGAGTTCAAAGCTTCCTTCACTACCTTAGCTCACTCAGTAGTAGATCAGAACAATCAGTAGGCTTCTATCCCAGCCAACCCAATGGCTAATACCACCACAGCTAGGATTCAAGATTTCACCCGAATGAACCCTCATTTATTTTCTGGATCCAAGTCTAATGAGGATCCACATGAGTTTCTTGATATAGTTAGAAGGTTACTGACATTATGGGTGTCAAGTTTAGTGAGAGTGCAGAGTTGGATGCTTACCAATTGCAAGATGTAGCTCACACCTAGTATAAGTAATGGAAGGGGGACAGAGATGTTGAGGCAGGGCCTAAAGAGTGAAAGGAGTTTGCTACAGCCTTCTTAGATAGATTCTTTCCTTTAGAGTTGAGGAAAGCTAAGGTATAGGATTTTATCAACTTAAAGCAGGGTAGTATGAGCCTGAAGGAGTATTCGCTTTAAGTTTACTCAGTTGGCCAGGTATGCCCCTAATGTGGTGTTAGATAACAGGTTTAGAATGAGTAAGTTTGTTTTTGGTGTATCTGATATTGTAGTCAAGGAGTATAGGACAACTATGTTGATTAAGGATATAGACTTATCTAGGCTTATGGTTCATGCTTAGCAGATTGAGGAGGAAAAGGCTACGGAGGAAGAAAGAGAGAATAAGAGGGCTAGGATAGGTATTTTCAACTTTTCTAAGTTGATGTCAGAGGGTGGTAAACGTTCTCAATTTTGTCATAAATTTTCAGCCCCAACTCCATCTTCAATTAATGTACCAGTACCAAAGTTCAGGAATGACAATTGGGATGGGGCGCCAGGCTCCAAAACCAAAGTAGTGTGAGTAGTGGTCGTACCCATCAGCATTGTAAAGAATATGGTAGAAATCACCTAGGTGTGTATAAAGCTAGCAGTGATGTATGTTTTGGGAGTGGTAAGCCAGGCCACAGGTTTCAAAACTGTAGAGTAATGGCATAAAGGGGAAAGAATTTACACTAGTAGGTCAAGGCCAAACCGCACTCCAATTCCATCCGATCATCTGACTCAGTAGGGCGCCACTTCCAGTGCCACCAGTGGCCAGTGTCAGAACAGGTTATCTGCGCTCCAGTCACGACAGGATCAAAAAACTTATCTTTATGTGGTTATGGGTACGTGGCAGTACTTTCATCTTTATGTTTATGGTTTTTTAGATCCTGGAGCTTCACTTCTTTTGTAAACCCCCTACATAGCTATTAATTTTAGTATTTGTCTCGAGACTCTAGCAGAGCCCTTCTAAGTGTCTACCCCAGAGGGTAAATCTATCATAGCCAGACGAGTATACAGAAATTGCCCGGTTATAGTATCCCAGAAAATTACTTTATTTTATTTCAGAAATAGAGTCATTCAGTTTTAGTTTTTGAATGAACCAATCATCAAATAGAGAGGTAATACCGTAGTGCTTAGGGGCCAGATGTGTTTTAAATCCCTTTTTCAGAATCCTATGATAGAATATGACCAAGAGTTAGAGGTATGAACCCAGGAGTTTAGCAGCAGTAAAGTATGGATAGTATTATCTGGATTTAGTAAATTTTGTATCCATGGGGTTAGTTGTATGAAGGTGAATTAGTAGGATTGAATAGTGCATGCAGGAATTTATGTCGTTGATTCAAAATATAAGTATAAAGATGTAATATTAGTAGGCTATAAAGGTAGTTAGTATGGATTATTAAGAGTTTGAGCATATCCATGTTAAGTGTTAGAAGCTAAGCTTGAATCTTTGAAAAATTAAGCTAACGGAAAGTAGAGTTGAAGCATTAGATGTTGTGAGCTCATGGTATGGTGATACTCCTAAAAAAATTCTAAGTAAGTCAGTACTTAAGTTATTGTATGATTATTGTGGAGGCTATAGAAAGCTAAGAATTATGTATCAGAAGGAAGTACTAGCAATGGGCCTTACATTATTAGGTGTAGTCTTTCAAGGTAAATATAGTATTTATGTGCATTGTTATGTCTCAGACTCTAGAGTAAAGTGATTTCAGTTCAGTTTAGAGTTATTTGAAAGGGTTCCACAGACTTAGAGTGATGGTTTAAAGATCAGGGTGAGATGATAGAACCAGTAACCAAGTCAGGCTCTCAGGTTCTAGTAGTAATGCTAGGGTAATACAGAAGAACACTAGGGAGGGAGATGCCCAACCCATTTCGATCTCAGTGCAAAGTTTTGTACTTTAGTCATCATGATATCTACTCATGCCTTACATGTCAAATCTATGATCATAGTGCATATTCGTGCACCTTATAGAAAATTATGTACTCTCCCAGTTAGTAGTATGAGGAGTTCCAATCCACTCAACAGTGTGAATCATGTTCCATGAATTCAGGAACTCCAAACTCAGGTTATGCAGCTCATGACTCATGTACTCATGCTTTACAGTATGTTCATTTACAATATTTATGCTACACTTTTAATGATCAGTGAACTTCAGACTATATCATGTGTATCCTCATATTTGATCTATGTAATGAATCCATAATGTTGATACTCTATTCCTCAAACCTCAGTAAAGTGTCAGGTCAGGCAAGTATCCTTTCATATTTCAGGTCCTCATATTCTAACATTTCAGAGACTTTTCCTTATGTCGATCTAGCGATGATGAACGGTTGCTTAGATGGGAGAGAGTAAACATTTCTTGTTGATGAAAGATTAGTGTGTGTTTGTTTTAGCTAAGGCTGTAAGTGTGAAGAAAGATTGAGGCCAAGTTTTTTATGTATGTCGTGGTTAGTTGAAATTTTGGGGCAGTGCATGGAAGTTGTGAATAATAGAGATTTGGAGGATATGAGGAAGATGTTTTTATGGGTGTTTGTTTAGAAGGGCATATGTGGTTATGAAAATAAGTTTGAATGTCATGTTTGCATATATGTAGATGAATGCACTGTGCGTTAGTGAATGTCTAGTAAGAGGTTGAATCTAGTTGTTGAAGTGATAATAAGAATTATTCATGAGATGAGGAGTTATGAAAATGTAGGGTGCGTCGAAGTCATAATTCAAGCTAGTATTACAGTGTTATGTGTGCACTTTGTAGATTTGAGTTGGCTTTAACATAGTAGAAAATTTAATTCAGCTTAGACTTCAGTAGATAGGGTGATTAGTGTTCATGTGAATATTTTTAAGTAGCCTCAAGTAAAGTGTACTTGTGAAGTGGAATGTATAGTTGAGTATAAGCTTTCGGTATAATTTAGTCTATTTAGCCAGCAGTTCAGTTAGTAGTCAGATAGACAAATTCTTATGGTTTTTCCATCTTTTGATCTACTCTTACTACTTGATGTGTCATGAATAGAGACATTCCAAGAGAAAGTTTATTCGTATCCATGTAAATTGTGAATACATCTCAATCCATACATCATGTTTCAGATTTTAGATATTCAGTCATGATTCAGTTTGTAAGTGCTCCGTGCATCATCTCAGTCATTCCTTAGTATTTCAGCCAAGTCATGTATCATATTTTAGACTCAGTCATGTAATCATGTTTTAGTTATGCACGTTTAGTATATAATCTCATTTCCACAATGTTCTTAGCTCAATCAGTCTCATTTGAGGAGAATGTTCCCAAGAGGGAGATATTGTAAGATCCCATAAGATCCTAGCTCAATTCAGCTCACTATTGTATGTAAAAAGGGGTGCAAGAGTTAGAAAATTTCACTAAGTGTTAGTAATTACTCATTTCGAAAGACCTTTAAACTTTAATGAATTTATTTTTGATATTCTTGGCCTTAGAATGTCGATTTTAAAGTTGATTCATGATCGGGGATGTCAAAGGTGCATCTCGGGTGAGTTTTGAAATTTTTGGACGAGTATAAGCGTATGTTTGGATTTCCAAAATAGTAGCCGCACCAGGATAAGCCCGCAGTGTGCACCCCATTTCACCCTTGGGATGACCACGTTATAGCCCACAGCGCGCGGTCCAGTCCGATGGACCAGAGCCCGCGGCGCGTGCTCCATCGTGCGCCCTTATTTTCCAACTTTTGATTCCATTTTTCCAAGGGCAATTATGTCTTTTTCTTTCACTCATTTGGTCCATAACACGGGATTTAGAGTCCCAAAAGCATAAATTGCTATCCTATTTCACAAAATCCTCTTAAAAGAAGGCATCCTCTCTCAAGAACAAACCCTAGCCTCCTTAAAAGAATCTAGAAAATTCAAGCTTAATTTTCAAGAAAACCATCAGAAATCTTCACGAATTCTTCAATTAAGGTATGTGTGATGTTCATTCATGGGTCCTTTTCACCCATGGAGTCCAAGAGTCCATTTTCAAGTTTAAAGCCATGATTTTTAAATGTTATTATAAGTTATCTTCAAGAGGCTATTATGAACTTTGATTTCAATTATGTTTACCATGCATTTTCATTGAAATTTTCCCTTCGCACGTTTGAATGGTGATTTTTGCATGTTACATCCTCAACCCATGATTTCACTATTCCCATGCTTTAACTTATGACCCTCATGTGTTTAATGACCCTCATGATTTTTGAATGGTGATTTTTGCATGTTACATTCTCAACCCATGATTTCACTATTCCCCTCAATGATTTCAAAGTTTTCATGTGGTCCTATTGTTATTGCCATCGAGTCCTGGGGGTTATGAATGTCTAAAATTTAGCTGTTTACTTAGTCTCAGTATTTTTAGAATGGTTTCAGACATGTATGAGCATTGTAAATTCAGTCAGTTATCATGTCAGTCAAACTTAGATCAGTTCACTAATTAGTGTCAGTTCAGTTGGGAGTAGGATTCAGCACCTAGCGAACCTAGGGATGGGGTATCACCCAGTTAGGACTAGGTCCTTAGTAGCAGTCCCTAAGTTCCAAAACTACATAGCTAGCGTAGGATTAATATATGTCACCCACCAGTTTAGGACTTATATTCTCTTAAGGATCACCCGTCATCTTAGGACTGATTGCTGGAGTAACCCTCCAGTTTAGGACTGACTCCATAGCCATTGTTAGTAACCGTGGCACGATACTAGCACCCTTCCAACTGGAGTCACAGGTTGGACCCTTATCATCTCAGATTTGGGTCATGTTGGTTAGATGATACCTACCACAGTTTCAGTCTCAATTCAGTATTCAGTATAGAAATTGGTTTCAGGTTTGTTTGACCATAGCATACAGTTATAAGTTATTCAGCTATTGGTATTTAAGTATTTAAGTATACTAACTAATTCAGAATCAAGTTATATGCTTGGTAATGCATTCTCAAATTTTTTAGCTTTCATGCATTTAAACTCAGTTATCTCATGCTATTCATTCAGTTATTATCTCATGCACATAAACCTATGTATTTAAACCTAACCTCATCTCGCATACCAGTACATTCAAAGTACTGATCGCATACATTTTATTTGTGCTATAATGTCTTATATCATAGGTTCAGATGCTTAGTTTTCTGACCGTTCTTAGATAAATCAACCTATCAGCAGCAGTAGTTATGGTGAGTCCTCATATATCAAGGACCGTTCATACTTATTTCAGTATTTTAGTTCTGTAGTCAGTCGGAGTTAGTTAGGGGGTTTTTCCTATCAACTCTTCAGTCAGTTAGAGTCTTTTCAGACTGTTTCAGAAGTTAGCCAGTTTATCAGTTATTATCATTAGTCTTATCAGTATTGTTTTCAGACATTTTTCAGAACTATGATTTAAATCGTATGTTTCAGTACTTAAAACCTTTTGCATTATTCAGTTATTTTCACACATGTGTATCCTATTACCTTATTATTCAGTGCTCACAGCAGGTACCAGCTTATGTGTTAGCCTATGGTCTCTCGGAACCGTAAGCATCGTGTAGCATAAAAGGTGTATTTCTGATGCGTTACAGTCAAAGCTATCAATTCAAGCTCCTAATTTTCTACCTTTTCCTCTGAAGAATTATTATTTTCTTTATCACAAGCATCATCTCTTTTCTCCAGTTGACTCACTAAATGTAGATTTTCAAATTTTAACTTTGTAACCTGCTCTTCAATTTTAGATATTTGCAGAGTTAGAGCAATTAAATCAAGCTCTTGACTTTTTTCCTTTTCTTCTAGAGCAATTTTTTTCTCAGTAATTTCATACATAGAGTTAATTAGAACATTTTTAATCCTTTTTATCTTTCTAGCAGAATAGTTGTCCAAGCTTTCTTTAAGGTCAAAAAGTGTTCCCTCATTTTCTTCTTCATCTTCAGTGTTTACCATAAAAACAAACAAGGAATCAAAGGTTAATTTGTCATCATCCATTTCAAGCATGAAAACATCTACAGACTTCTCATCTTCACTAGATTTACTGGAGGAGTCACCCAAACCAGCAAAGGCTTATTTAACTGCAAGATCAGTTGCAGTCGGTCTTCTTGATTTTACAGGAACCTGGACCCTATTTCTTCCTTAGTCACCTACAGTGTAGTGATGATCCTGATAGTCTATTTTGTGCGTTGGACAGACCTTAATAAAATGTTTAGGACTTCTATATCCATGACAAACCTCCACAGTTCCTCCTTTTTTGCTGCTACTTCTACTTCTTTAAAACTGGCCACTTTTCTTCATAGCTTTCACAATGTTTTGCCAAATAGGCAACATAAGTGTCTTCTTCATTAGAGTCTGATTTTAGTGCCCTCAGTGCCAAATATTCTTCCCTTTTTCCCACCTTCTTCTCTTATTCTTGTTGCTTCTTGAGTTTATGAATCTTTAAATTACTAATAAGCTCATCCATACTGAGAGTTTTTAGGTTCCTTGCCTCAGCAATAGCATCTACTTTGCTTTCCCAAGATTTTGGAAGAACCCCATGAATCTTCCTCAATTGCTTATACACTGGAATTACTTCTCTTAGGTAGTGTAGCTCATTTGTGATGAAAGTGAACCTTGTATGCATCTCTTAAATAGTTTCTCCTACTTTTATTGTAAAGGTTTCATACTGAGTAGTCAGAATAATAACTTTTGAATCCTTTACATCGGTGGTTCCTTCATGAACTAACTTCAAGAAGTCCCAGATTTCCTTTTCACAAGCTTAAATCCTGTTTATTCATCTAGTCCTATGCCACAAACGAACAGTTTCTTTGCCCTATAGTTCTTCTTAATTCTTTTCATATATTCCTCATTGAATTCCCTCCTGCTTTTGATCACCACTCTTTTAACATCTTCTTCTTTAACTTCTTTTACAGGAACATTAGGTCATCAAGGATTATGTCCATCAATTCACTATCATTAGCCATAATGAAGTCAAACATCCTTGTTTTCCACCACCCAGAGTATTTTCTATTGAATCTAGGTGGTCTATTGGTCGAGTACCTTTATTTTAGGTTAGGTGGAGCAGCCATGCTAATCAGGACACTCTAGGTATGAACCATTTAGAATGACCTTGCTCTGATACCAATTGTTGGAACCCTTCGGGGATGTACCACACAGTGAGGGACCAGGTGCCTCAAAGTCCATCACAGGCAATCAAACAATATAGTGCAGGAAAACTAAGGGCAGTGCAACAAAGAAACAACACACAAGATTTTAACGTGGAAACTCTTTTTCTGAAAGAAGGGAAAAACCATGGCTTGCCCTTACAAGCACCAATGAAATCCACTATAATCAACCTCTTTATGACAGACTCAATTTTAACCTAACTCTAGGCTCTTTTCACTTGTAATAACTCTACTACAAGCTCATCTTAGCAACTCTGCCAAGGACCCTTTACACTAATTAACTCTGATTAGTATACACTTAGGCAACTCTACCTAAGTATCCTCGAGCAATTACAAAGCAAACACTACCCTTATAGTATGTGTAGTTCGATTATAAATCAGCACTCAAGAATACCCACTTACTAATTAAGCATATTACAAAGATAAGAACATGATAAATGCTTGAGCAATCTTGAAACAAATTTTTTGCAAACTCTCTTCACTCCTTAGATTTTTTCAAAAACTATTTGGTGAAGAAGCCTCGTTTTCCTGTTATAGTTGGGTGATGATTAAGGCTAAAATCTCATTGGACCAGGTGTCCTATTAATTACAATAAGAACTTGCAAGTTTGTTAAACAATAGGACAAAACTGTGCAGATACGCATGCTATCTATATTGTACCATTAATATCCAGGGACCTGGTCCCTTGTAGTTAGCCGATCATCATCAAAACTACATATAGCAGGACCACTGTTAGCTTGAAAATAACGATCACCCAAAGGCTTAGGATAGGAGCACTAGCTTTTGAATAAGAACTTCCTTAATTCTTCTTATTGGTCAACTATCCACCATCTCTCCCACTATTCTACTAACCTCCACCCTGCACTGAATATCTAAACTTCTTGTTTTGCCTTTCTCTGATCTCTTCCTACTTTTTTTTCATCCTCTACCTACTGTATATAAACCATCAACCTGGATATGTACATATCATTGTTCAACATCTCAGCCTTACACCCTAATACAAAATCATGGGACAACCTAAAAGCATACTTCCTCATTTTGGACATCATGTTAGACACTAACTCCAAAGCAAATGGGATAACTACTGAAATTTCATTGTATATTCCTTCACACTAATCTTTCCCTGCTTCAAGTTCACAAGCTCTTCAGCCTAATTTCCCTCAACTCCTGAGGAAAAAAGTGATCAAAAAGGTAACTGAAAACTCATCCCACACTATCGTCTTAGCATCATCACCTTTCAGTTCCAACCACTGGTAAGCTACATCTTTCAACTGATACCCAGCAAACTCTATACCTTCAAAATCAGTAGCATGCATCAGCCTAAAAAATTTTTCCATATCACCAATGAACCCCTGAGGATTTTCCTTAACCTTAAAGCCTATAAAGGTTGGGGGATTCAACATCATAAATTATCAAACTCGAGATATCTCTATGAGGCAGTTGATCATAAGTATCATCGGCCCGAGAAGTCCGAAGAGGACTAGTAGGGACTAGTGGGACCCCATGTAGAGCAGTACAATCAGGGACCCTATACCAGGTCTACACTCCATAAATAGGGCAAGTCTCCTTCATATTTTCCTCAGATAGGATAGAGTTTCTAGCAGAGTTTCTACGACCGTTAGATCTTTGGGGAGACATGATCTAAAATACAAGTAAGCCAATACTTATAGAAGTTTCATAGCACTGGACTCTAAGCCCGAAATAGAACACAAGAAAGGAAGACACTCCTAAATTCCTTATAGACTACCGCATATAAGTGTTGTGTAATACACACCGATAAAGAGGACTCTACTCGATATAGCTTTATGGACACCCAATGACCCTGAATCATGTTTTGATACCAAGCTTGTCACAACCTAACTAGGGCCTAGCCATATAGGGTATCTCAATCCCACCATGGGTCAAAGACCACCCCCTTATCCTAACCTCAAAAGCACACAAATATAAACAGCAGAAGCCAACCAAAAGTAATAAGAAGAAAGATAGATAGACCAACTGAAAAAAATATAGAATCAAAATAAACAACCAATCTCGCACTTATCCACAAAAGCCTATAAAACCAGAATACTAACCTAGGTTGAGCATGCCTCCTACCATGACAAAAAATAGCACAATTTCCAAAATTAGAAAAGAAACCTAATGAAGTGGCAGGGCATCCGAAAGATGGAGGCTCACCACTTCACAACAACTCAACCAATGAATCAAACCCTAGGACCCTACATTATGAAATGAGGCAGCATCCGGGGATGGTCAGTGGGATAAGCATTGGCATATAACTCAGGGAAAGCGATAAAATAATGCCATGTACAAAATCAGTCCAAAATCACATGTACACATTAATATATATATATATATATATATATATATATAGGATAATGGGATAGGGACAAAGGTTATGAACATGAGATTTTACAATATTAGCCTAAACTATGTAGCTCATTCCTTCCTAAGGTCACCTACGGGATATATGGGTTCAGCTTCCCCTACTGAAAGAGTCCCAGTGCGTGTTAGTTGCATGAACCAAGGAAATTCAAAGGAAAGGCAAAATACACCAAGGCAATAGACATTCCAAATATGTAGTATGTACCATGCGCATGGTTATATAGACCTTCATACCGAAAAATATGGTTTTCAGTGTTGGTCCCCCCGAGATATCCACTTTCATGGTGAGCTACACAATTCCCCTTAAGCCCACATTAAAATAGTTTTCACATAAACCCGACCAAAAATTCAGGAGTCATTCATTAAGGGATTTACCTACATGGTATCATCATACCAATCATTCTTGCAAGCTTATATAAATAATTATGCCATACCAACCTAATTAAACATTAGACTCCCAAGTTCCATTTAAAAATCCAAACCATGGCTACCAAGGACCTTCCAAAATTATTTTGATTATCCATTATCCTTTAATGCAATGCAAGGTTCTAAAAGTAGGTTAAATCATGCAAATTTTATATTCAAACCCAAAGTTAGGAAGGTTGATTGGGGTTAATGCCCTTACCAAGACAAAAATCCAACAATTTAGGAAAACCTATTTTCCCATTTCAATCCCATAACCATGCACCTATTCAGTCCTAGAAACATCAATTAAAGCATGAATAACATATTTAGAACATGTGAAAAGCAATTCGAGTAATCACCATCAAAGTAACTCAACCCAATTTCAAAACCTAACAATCAAATCATATGAATATTAAGCCAATTTATGCCAAAATGATAAATATAATTTTAAGGGTGAGAGACATGCCTAAAGTATGCAAGAAACTAAAAGGAATTCAAAGGTTGGAGCTTAAGTATTGAATCCCTTGTAAAACCCTAGTATTCTCTTGCCTTGAGAATTAAAAAGGAGAAAATAGTATTTTTAATTTGATAACTAATGTTAAAGGGGTCATTAGAGTGTTTTTAAGTTGTAAGTAAAGTGCAAAGGGAGGAAAAGATCAACAAGACCCTAATTAAAATAGGTAGGAAAACTAAGGGCCAGTTGTCACGGCTTAGCTAATGACCCAAGAAAAATTATCATGAGATATTGCCAAGACTCATGACATAAACATTAAGAATCCCATCTTTCACTGTATGAACATGAGTCGCTCATCATGAGTTGTGACGGACACTCGTGATCAAAGTAGAACACCTGGGCGATCTTATTGTTCAAATAGTGAGTCCCTCCCAATGCTCATTATATGACCTCACGACTCGTTACCTGGACCATTACCACTGGCAGTGTTTGACACATATTTTAGAAACTTGGTTAAATCATTATCAACTCTTGGGGATAAAGCTTAAGAACTTGGGGTGTCACATCAATTAACATGATAGTTTAAAATATTAGCCTAAACTATATAGATCGCTCTATACTAAAGGCACCTGCAGGCTATATGGGTTCGACTCCTCCTACCGAAAGGGCCCCAAATCATGTTAGCCATATGTAACAAGGAATGGCTAAAGACACCAAGGTAATAAACTTTTAAAATATAATATGTATCTAGAAACATGATTAAATAGACTCCGAACGTCAAAAAATATAATTTTAAGTGTTGATCCATCGAGACTACACTTTCACGGTGAGCTACATAATTCTCTTTAAGCCCAGATTAAAACATTTACACATAACCTAACCATCAACCAAGGAGTCTTTATTAAGGCATTTTCCAACATGGTATCATTATACCAATATGCTAGAAAGCTAATTCAATTATGTCAAACTAGTCTCTTTAACCATTAGACTCCCAAGTTCCATTTAAAATACAAAACAATGGCCTCTAAGGGTATTCCAAATCCATAACCGCCAAGGGCATTCTAAATCCATTTTAATCCATTTATGTTTTAGTTCTATGCAATGGTTTCAAAAGACAAGTTAAATTATGTAAATATCCATATTCAAAATCATGTTACAGAGTGGTTGAAGTTAATGCCATTACCAAGCTAAAAGTTTATCAAACTTGGTGAAACCCATGTGACCCATTTCAACTAAAATCATAATGCACCAAATCAATCCCAAAACCATCAATTAAAGAATGAATAATCCATTTAAAACATGAAAAAAGTAATTTAAGTAATAACCACCAAAAACCCTCAACCCAATTTCAAACCCATCAATTCAAATCACATGAATATCCCATAAATTGATGTCACAATGTAAAATTCAAGTTAAGGAAAGAGAAACATGCCTAAAATACAGAAGAATTACAAAAAAATCAAAGTTTTGAGCCTAAATGATAAAATCCTTGTAAAACCCTTAAATTTTCTAGGTTTGGGAGTTAAAGAGGAAAAGTGTAGTGTTTGATCTTAACAACTAAAGGAAAAAGGGTCATTTAAGTTTTTTAATTTTGTATTAGGGGTAAAGGACAGAAAATCCCCTCACCCCAAGTGAAGAAAAAAAATTGGATGAAATTAACATAGCAGTGTGGCACGCCACTATTGCGAAGGGTAGCCTTTGTGCACCACTCCTATCGTGGAGCATAAGTGGCATGGCATGCCACTATCACAGACCCTCACTGCCTCGGGTTCTAAAATGGCCCCGAACCCCTTCTAAAAATTCCAAAACTTTCTCTAAACACCCCATTTACATCCCTTAACATAATTTAAGTTGAAAATTAATGTTATACATACGAGAGGGTAAAAAAATAATTGAAAATTTATGGGGTCTTACACTATGTTCGAACCAACTTTTGTCTTAGAGTCAATTACCTGTTCCTCATCAAAACTTAAGCTTACAGAAATGGTATTAGATTCATCAAATAAAATAAGCATATATTCTTCCACACAAAGAGTTCATTTATCATAGGCTCTATAGGCACGGCTAGATAAAGAGTAACCAAGAAAGATACCTTCATCGCTTCACGGATAAAATATTCCCAAGTTGTTCTTACCATTATTGTGGATGAAGCATTTGCATCAAAAAGGATAGAAGTAGCTAATGTTACACTTTTTTTTCTCCATAGTTCATAAGGTGTCTACTTAAGAATCGATCTAATGAGGCACCTATTGAGAATGTGATATGTCGTTCTTACCGCCTCTACCAGAAATGATGAGGTAAATTTTGTTCCAAAAGCATAGTCCTTGCAGTCTCTTAGAGAGATCTATTTTTTCAGTCTACAACACCATTTTGTTGAGGGTATCAGGGAGAAGAGAAGTTTTGAGAATAATCATTTTGTGCATAGTACTCCTCAAATGCTTTGTTTTTGATTCTCCTCCATGATTGCTATGAACATAGGTAATGAAGTACCCTGCTTCTCTTTGTAGTCTTCTACAAAAGATCTCAAAATTAGTGAATTCTTTATGCTTATGAGAAATAAACATTACCTAGGTAGATTGAGAATAATCATCTACTATGACAAATACATATCTTTTCTCACCAATGCTTGCAGTTTTGGTGAGGCCAAACAAATCCATATAGATTCTTTAAAGAGGTTTGGTAGTACTGACAATGTAATTGACTTTGAAAGATGTTCGAGTCTTTTTACCAAGTTGACAAGCATCACAAATGTGATATTTTTCAAACTTTAGATTTGGCAGACCATTTATCAATTCAAGTCTAGAGAGTTTTCAATGGCATGCATGCTGACATGCCTAAGTTTATGTGCCACAAACAGATGTCACTAGTTTGAGCAGTAAGACATGTTAGAGTACAAATATTAGGATTGTTTAGAATATAAATATTATTGACACGATCACCAATAAGAGTGATTTTTCTCTTTTTATGCTTGATGAAGTTTGAAGGATACTCTAAATCCTACATCACACAGCTGACTGATGCTTTAAAGATTATGTTTGAATCCATCAATGAGATATACTTCAATGAGTTCACAAGAGGAGCTGAGCTTCACAAAGCTGACCCCTATGACTTCTCCTTTCGCATTATCACCAAATATGACCGTACCACCTTTAAATTTCTTTAGAGATCAAAGGTTTTCTTATTTTTGGTCATGTGTCTGGAACATCCATTGTTTATTACCCATATTCCATTCCTGTAGTTCTTGCAGACAGGTTCTTATAAAATATGAAAATTAAATTTGTATAGGTACCCAAGTGGTCTTGGGTCCTTGAGGATAAATGTGCTTTCTTTGGGCCTCCAAATTCCACACTCCTTTACATCGTTGTCTGTAATTGTATGATTTGTGACCCCTTTTTCGACAGGTGTAGCACACTGATCCATGAACAGACAAAGAGGTTCTAGAAAAATTGAACGAGTCTAATGAAAAAATTGATGTAGCGTTAACAAAATTTGATTTAATAGAACTATGAATTGGTGATTTTATAATGTTGTTTAATCACATTTTCACATCATCAAGTTCTTATTGAAGCAAATCAATTTCAATTTGACTTTCTTTAAGTTGAATTTGACAATTCCTTCTTTCTTCTTCAAGCTATCATTTTCACTAAGCTTGCCAATTTTTCTTTTCTTAAGTAATTTTACTGTATTCATCAACAATCTTTTAAAATTCATCAGTAATTATATAAATATTTTATTGAAGTAGAGTGCAATTATGATACTTAAAAGGTCTTACCTCACTAGGTTCATCTATTTCCATGAAGCACATATTTGTTGTTTCTGCGACGTCTTCAGTCTCATCTTCATCACTCCATCATCCAAAGTTTTTATTCTTCTTTGAGGAATGTTTTATTTGATATGACCTGGTTTACTATAATGATAGCAGCGATCATCGTTTTATGTTAATTCATTGTTCTTGTAACCTTGAGGTCTCTGCTGCCTTTTTCTTAGAATTTGTCTTACTCCACCATTTATAAGAGCCATTCCTTAATTTTTATCTTTGAATATGTACTCTTCATATCCTAAGGTTATAGCATTAAAGGGTATAAGTTTTTTCTTCTCTTTCTTATTGTACCTATTTATGTGATTTCGTTCATAACCAATAAGGTTACCTTGTCATTTGTCATAGGTCGTGTTTTGTAGATCCCCATCTTCTAAAATGTTGGTTTGGTTTCCCATTCTTTTGGGAGACTCCGTACAAGCTTCTTAACCTAAAATCTATTTGAGTAGATCATCTCTAGAGATTTCAGCTTATAAAAAATTTTGTTGAATCGTGCATACATTGATTCCATGCCTTCATTTTCTTCTATTTTGAAAAGATCATATTCATTGACTAAAGCATTGATCCTTGCTTCCTTCACTTTGGTAGTACATTTGTAGGCTACTTCCAGTTTGTCCCATATTGCTTTGGCCATTTCACAGGTTGATATCTTGTTGTACACTGCTCCGCTAACTGCATAGTAAAGTAGGCTTATTCTCTAGCATTAGTTTTAATTACCTATTGTTTTCTTTGGTGATTTCAAAATCGTCCAAGTCAAGGTTGCTTAATTCGTTTTCCTTCTGTTTGTCCTTGTCCTTGTGCCCTGGTATAGGTTTTGGTCCCTTCTTTATAACCACCCAAGCTTAAAAATCATTTAATTATACAAAGATTTTGAATATGTTCTTTCAATGTGCGTAGTGTTGTCTATTGAGGTATGGGGTATTATTGATGAGTGCCCGTCTAGAAAAAGTACTGCTAGAATTTGGTAGTTGGTGATGATCTTTACTCACGTATGGTTAAGCAACACTTAATGGTAAGACCTTCTCTGATACTAATTAAAATTCAAAGGAGGTGAATTAAAATCTTTTTCTTCGTCGACTGATTAGTCTTGATAGTCAACTCACTTCTAGTTTAGTATAAATAAACAAAATAAAATCAAAAGCAGAAATAAAAGAGTAAGAAAGAACACAGAGATTTATACTTGTTTGGATTAGCAGTGTGGTGCCTACTCCAATCCATTTGAGTTTCAAGGGTTTTCTTTAGAGATTTAACATTGAGAATGTAGTTAGTAGTTTGAACCATTTCTGAATCTTAATCTGTTATTCAGATTTTGTGACAGCCTCGACTGGTATAACTAAACTGACTCTATCTTTTTTTGTAACTATTGTAAATCGAAGATCACCAATCTTTTTAAAGACTAAAAGATAAGACAGATGGATAGTTTCATGTGAAGTTGTGTAAGATGTCTTTTGTCTTCAGTCTTCTTTTTACAGTCATCTCTTACAGCTTCCTTGCTCTAAAATAAAAACCGAAGGGATTTCTTCTCAATCAAGGTTTGTATTTATTCCTTGATTGAGAATTCATATCATATGGTACATCTATATCAGATTTGTCCGTACGCATGATATGATCTTCCTTTCTTGAATATTGATTCATATCCATACATGTCTATATCAAATATATCTGTGTAGGGGATATGATCTTCCTTTCTTCCGCAGCTAAGTATGAAATCTACTTTCCATAATTGTTGCTCTGTTATTGCTCTCAGTACCATTGGCTCCTTTAAGTTAGGGATATCTTGAGATCTTCTCATGATGCTATTCCAATTATAGCTTCGGGACAGTCCTTCTACGAAATTCTTGCCTTGATTGCATCCTCAGTGTGACCTGCATATTTTCTTTTTTAGTTTGTCATTATTAAAAAATATTATTCTAACTAATAATAAAGACAAATAAGCAGGAACATCTTCGACATGCCTACTTGTGTTGCATGCTTCGGCTGCTTCAATCGTAATTTCACTATATCCCCTCTAATTAATTAGTATAAGTCATCTAAGCATTAAAAAAATTAATAATATTTAATTAAAAAAGATAAATTGGACACTAAATGATAAATTAACTTGTGATCTTTTAAATTACTAAAATTTACATATATACACAAGGAAACTTTACCTTATTACAATAAATCCCATATTTAAAAAGTAATTACATAAACTGAAATTCCCTCTTTTTCAACTTTCTCTCTCCTTCCTCTTATACATCCAAAAAGGCCACCTTTTGCTCCCATTTTTTTCTCCCATTACACATCAGATTTTTCCTCCATTATTGAAACCCTTTTTTCACGCCCAAATTCAAATTTTTCCTATATTATTAAAACCATTTAGTCCGATATTTCCTCTATTACTATTCTCCATATTTCATGCCCAAAATCAAGCTAGGAAATATGGAGATATTTTGTTGAGTTTTCAATCCCATGTAAGTTATTTTGTTGAGTTTTCAATTTTACAATTTAAATTTTAAAATCTTGAGAATAATCCAATTACGTTCAGTTAATGAGAGGTTTCGATTTTGTAAGTTTTCAAACAGTAACTGAAGATATTGATTAACTTCATCACCACCCTAATTAATTTTTGAGTTTTTATTTTCAACTTTACCAAATCAAAATTCGTTTCGAGTTTTTTTATTGCATGTATGTATTTATAAAATTAATTGCTTTTGCAATGTCATTCCAGTGTGTTGGTTGAATTTTTTTCGTATTTTTTCATATAATACAAGTTAGATCTTTATTTTTTTTATTTACAAGAGCTTAATCAATAACAAAATATTTCTGTTATTGATTTTGTTCCTGGTACATATGATTATGAAGAACTCAATTTTGCATAGTCCCGATCAAAGCACCGAAACGATCTGATAACTATGAAGAAATTGAGGGAAGTTGTCAGTTCAAGTTCAAAGAAGTCAGCTTCAAAATCGACAACTAAAGAGAAGGTCGATGATTCAGGACGACCACGTCTTCCAAAGGTATAGTTTTTAAATTACTTTATTTTCTTCAGTAAATGGGTAATTATACGTTGATAAATATTTTGTGGGACTGTACAATATGAGAAGCTGAATATTATACATTACCAAGTTTATATTACATTGAGTGAGGTGTGCTTTATGTATGTGGTTTCATTATACATATTGAATTTATCAATTATGTATAAGGTTATGTTATACGGTAATCAAGGTATTCTTTACAATATGTAAAAGGTGCTCATACAATTTTGTATAATACTTCCTTATACATTAAGTAAGATTACTTAATAATATGTATAAGGTTTATATATACATGTGAACATTTTGTATCGTTTTATCTTTTTTATGTATAATTTTGCTTCAATGTCGTTACCTTTAATTTGTGCATTCTATTTTGTGCTTTATGTATGAGGTTTCATTATACATCTTGAAAGTATCAATTATGTATAAGGTTATGTTATTTAGTAAGCAAGGTATTTTTTACCATATGTAAAAGGTGCTCATACAATTTTGTATAATGTTTCCTTATACATTAAGCAAGAATACTTAATAATATGTATAATGTTTATATATACATGTGAACATGTTTTATTGTGGGACCTTTTGATATGTATAAGTTTGCTGCAATGTTGTTACCTTTAATTTGTGTTTTTCTATTATGTGCTTTATGTATGAGGTTTCATTCTACATCTTGAAAGTATCATTTATGTATAAAGTTGTATTATACAGTAAGCAAGATATTCTTTACAATATGTAAAAGGTGTTTATACAATCTTTAGGGTATTTCTCGACATCTTTTAGTTCAATTGGATAGGGCAAATATACTTTTTACATATATAATCATGGATTAACTTTTGAATAGATTGTTAAAAGTAATTTGTTTTTCATTAAAGGGACTGTGGCGTTTATGCTGCTGCATATGCAAAAATCCTAAGTGAAGGATTGGAAGTGCATTCATGTGGTTTTGATGCACAAACTCAACGTGCACGCTATGCCTCTTTACTATGAAATTATGTAGTAACCAAGACAATGAAAGGATACACAAGTGATAATGACGATCCTCCGCATCCAAGGAATAGTTATTTCTAATCGATTGATGAAACTGTCATAGTTACTTTGGAGTAGCAAAGTTTTTTAACCATTCTGCATAGAAACATCTAATTCTTGTTTTAGTAATAGATGTTAAAAAATTACATCACTTGTTAGTTTTTGATGTTTGTTTGGATTTTAATTTTTATTGATCTCTTGGAACTACTTATACGTACATAAGTTATTTATAGTTAAAAGCATTTTTTAATAGGGTTATGTTTGCGATTTTCATTATGTATATTGGAAGGACGTAAAATCCATTGAATTGGTACTTCTCAAACGTTAGAACACTATTCATACATTATATATAACTTAAATACACTATATTATACGTTAAATATAAAATACAATTATAATACCATTGTAAAATAAGATGTTTGTAATACTATTGTTTAATTAAACCTTATACATAAATGTGTACACATACTATCTCAGTTTGTAGCTATTACTTTAAACTGTCATTTATAACTATAGTATAAGAAATTAATATACTTTAAACTGTCAGTTATAAGTAATGTATAACAAATAATAAAACATTAGATGTTTAAAGCTCAAACATTAAATGCATAATACAAAATACATTAAACATGTGATTATACATAGGTACATTTTATCATATTTTGATATTTTACTGCCTATACAATATAATAACATTATACATTTCTCATGTCTTCATACATTGAACTACATGTATAATATACCATCATACTCTTTGTTTTAGACGTAAAGTAGGAAATAACAGTATAATACATAAATCACTTATGTGTTAAACAACTTATATTTGTACTCAATGTACGAAACAACAGTTCAACATATAAATCGTTTATGTATGAACCAACTTATACATATGTCTATAACATAATTAAATGTACATACTTTCCAAACTTTAATCACATTCCACACATTGAATTTCTTTATACTTTATGAAAAATGTGATTATAAATATAGTTAACTTTCATCAATCTTACACAATTAAAATTGTATAATGTAATAACAATCAGTATTGAAAATATCACAATTGTCTTCTATTTTGTGTGCCATGCCTTTATGTAGTTAATATCAACTCCATACATGACCTTCATCTCTTCAATTATGTCCTCCCATGTGTGTATTCTCTTGTGGTTAACTAATTTTGGTGCTGTAAATTCACTCACAAAAGTTGTTGTAACAACCAAGTTTTTCAGCACTCTATCACTAAGACAGCAATTATGTTCCAAATCAAATCGATGAATATGAAAAATATCTGATTCATTCATAGAAGACGCCTTCAGTATCCATTTGCAGTCTTTATTATGAAAGTACAGGACATAGCTGTAAAATAAATTATTACAAAAATAATGTATGATGATATAGATATCATGTTAAAATATTTCATCATACATAAGTCTATATGTATGATGATTCATGATACATTAGTATACCAAATTTTTACTCATTTTATAATGTATAGAAACAGCCAATACACTAGTAATTACATTAACCACAGTAACACATTAAAAAATGAACTTCTTTAAAATCTATAACAATTAAATTTTCCATATTTATTCAATGTACAATATAATACAATACATATTAGAAAAAAAAATAACAAAACTTAACAACTATAATACGACAACTGCAATTTCTATTAACGATTTGTAAATTTATAAAGAAATAATGCACACTCAACAAAAACATCAGATTCAATTCTTTCAACATAAAGAACAGCACCGGTTTCACGATTAAAATCAATATCCTTATTGGACTTGTCAAATGTTGTAATACACAATTGATAATTAACAAAACCTGAAAAAATTTTCTTCAACTCAATGTATACTCTCACTCCATTATCATTCCTTATAATAATTGGAGAGGAATTCCCTTCAACAATGTACTTTACTTTAATTTTTTTCCGACATTCATCATTATTCAATTCCGTAGCAATCGCCGAAATCAATTTCAAGAATGTTATACTTTTTGAAATCACAATTCCATCACTTTTGTATTGTTCATAAATAATTTTCGACTACTAAGAACCGAAATTTTGCAACAGTACAGGGATGTTCATACTGATTTTGGAAAAAAGACGAAAGAAGATGTCAACTGAATTTTTTTTTCAGTTTGTATTCCAAATAGAAATTTTAAAAAAAAATATATTGTGGCGATGTTTTAGAGTTTGAATATCAGGTACTACTTTTAAGAATCTAATAAATCACAACATCTATTAACGCCGTAAATTAAGCAATTGAATGAGGGTAGCTCATATTTTATTTTCATAAATATAGGTCAAGCAGTTTCATCATACATTGGACCAACGTATGAGGATCAACGACATGTATATGTATTTTTTCAAAATTGGGAGAGAGAAATAGCATAAGGGATATTATGTAATTAGTTTCATTAAGGAAAGGATTTATGTTGTTTATACTTTGAATTAACTTGATGGTTTATATGAGACCCATTTAAATTTTTCTCACAAGTATTTTTTATAGTAATTTTGTTATATCACTTTTAATTAGTTGTTATAAGTCATTTAAGACATGTTTGCTTCTTTGTTTCAATCGTGATTTTTTTATAAGGAAAACTACATGGAGTAGCATACCTAAGTGTTAAATTACAAAAAATAGCAACACTTATGTGAAATTACATAGTGTAGCATAAATAGCATTATTTTAAAATAAATTCACTACTTTGCCGCCTGACACAAGTTATCGTGTTTGGGATCCTATATTCACACTTTTCTTCTTATCTTTCCGTTATTTTAAAATTTCTATTTTCCTTTTTACACCATTAACACAGTTCCCGCTTTCAATCCCTCTTTTAATTTTTTTTTCTTTCACACAGTTTTTAACACGATCTGATAAGGATTGTGTTCCTCTATTTCAGGTAACTAATTAATTTCATTATTTCATGTTAGCAGTTTTTTCATTTTTTTTGGGTACTATAATCCATTAGCGAAAATGATTTTAAAGTTTTTATGCTCTAATGGTTGAACATACACCAAAATCATGAACAAATAGTGGTATACCACCTATTAATTTGGTGTCTGATTATGCACCATCTTTTAGTTTTGGGTTAACTCAAGACGATATAGTTAATGTTGTTTCTAATCTCATACAGTTGAAGAAAATTAGGAGTACTAAGGAACAAATTCATAACCACCCGGTAAAGATGGATGACATTATCAAAAAATAGGATTGAAGAAAGTTCCTGCACCAAAAGAACAAAAAATAAAAAAAATATGAAAGGAAAAGAAAAGCCAAAGAAATTGAAGTATTAAGTAAGGTAAATGACGATATTCAGAACTCTTCTGATAATGAATCCAAAGAAGACATGGAGAAAGAGGTAAATTTTTCGTTGTAAATATATTTTGTAATTACTGTTATGTATTTATTGATTTTAGTAAAGCTTTTATCAAAGTTGGGAGGGATGGCCTTGGCTCAGCGGTAAGCTTGCTTACCGTGGTATGCCAGGGTCGGGGGTTCGAAACACCCCTCCAGCAAAGCTGGGGTGAGGGCGCGTAGGTCAGGCCCGGAGTGGTCCCCCCCCCCCGACACCTACGGAGTAGGTATGAACCGGGTCGTCCCTTTCCCTTTTTTTTTATCAAAGTTGGGAGTAATATGTATTTTTAGTGGGTTAATATGTATTTTATATTCTCCTGATATGTATTTACGGATTGCAGTGAGATGATTTATTCTGTTCAAAATACATATACATGTTATATGTATTTTTTGATATGTTTGTTGTGTTTGGTTGTTTTTTTCAGTTTAATAAATTATAATTTTAATATGTATTTATGTGTTCCTGATATGTATTTTAGGGATTGCAGTGAGCTTTATATGTATTTTTTGATGTGTTGTTTGTGCTTTGTTGTTTTTACAGTATAACATGTATTCTTTTTTTGTACATTTTTGGAAAGTTGTCATGTTTACTTGTATTTTGTATATCAGATGAAATTGCTAAGTTTGCATGTAAGAAAAATATATTCTTATATGAACTACTCATGAAGAGTTATTTGGTTATATATATTTTTAGTATATTTGATATGTATTTTTAGTATTTTGGAATGTTGAAATATACAATTACTTTATGTTGAGAAGTACATTTGCAATTTCTTTTGTATTTTTGTTAGATTCAATATACATTTTAAGGTATAGGGTAGCATTTGTATTTTTATACATACATATCAAATATCATATGTAGTTTGCTTTGGTGATGATTGTGTATTTTTTTCTATTCAAAATACATATGAATTTTATATGTATTTTTTTGATTAAATACATAGTTGATTGTGTTTGAACTTTTTTACAGTTTAATAAGTTGTAGTTTTACTTTGTATAGGTGCTGCGAGACAAAATATTCCTTGTAAGAAAACTTTCAAGATTTTCACCACATATGTGCTCGTACAGTGACAATAATATAGATGAAAGTGTGCAGGCCATATTAAACAAGAAACAGTACAAAATTTTTGCGACTATAACATTTTTGATTATTTCATGAAGAAGAAGCACTGTGTAGTTCAAGCACAGCTCTGCAGATTTTTTATGTCACTTGAGATAAAGGATAGTTCTTCTTCTGCTATATTCATTCGTGCTAACGGCACTTCGCACTTCACTTCATTTTACTCCTAGGAAATTTGCTATCATTATTGGCTTGAATTGTGTCGCTAATAGGTACGACTTCGTTTTTGACGAGAATGTACCAAACAAGATTGTTGAGAAGTATTTTAATGGTGCAGAATTTATACAGAATAGACAATTATTTTTAGTATTCATAGATAAATTTTGGGGAGATAACAATGATGAGGATGCTGAGAAGTTTGTAATTTTGTATTTCCTGTATTCTTTTGTGTTATCTAATGTTAATACTGTGGTTATACCTCGTATTCATTTTAATTTGGTAGACAGTGGTAGATATAAGATTTTTCATGGGAAACTTTGTCATTTGAGGATCTAGTGAGAAGTTTGAACAATATGTTAAAAGTAGGTGAAAAATTTTATTTGATACAGGGAATGCCACTGGCTATTCAAGTGTGGCTTTACGAGTGTTGTTCCAATGTTCCGCCAATGATTGCATCCAATGTTGATAATTAGATTCTCCGATTATTAAATTGGAAGATAAATGCACCCCAACCACATTTTGAGTTTTCGATGAATGTTATGTTTAATGACGATGGCAAGGTTCGTTGTTAATAAATACATATGTATTAATATGAGTTTATTGTCTACATATATACATTTGATTTACGATTGTTTAACAGATAATTTAATATATTGTATCTATATTCCTAGGTTGTATTTAATAATATTGAGCCAACTCAAAGGAAAATGGCAAAGTTTCAAATACCAGAGAAGGATGGACTTGAAGATGAATGCTCAGTTGATTCGAACGATGAATTCCAGGATCCACCACCAAAAAAATTAAAGAACGTTCTTTAAAGAAACAAAGGGTTGATTCATCAACCCCAGCAGTGAAGAAATCAGTGAGAAAACAGTAACACAATAGTATTGACGAGCATACCCAAAAGAGGACACCAACTCCTCATGCTGAAAAGGTTGCCAGAGTGAAGATATCAGTATTTAAGTCAATACAAACACGATAGACAACTGCTTCAAAAATAAAGAATGTGAAGCAAACAGCTAGGGTTATTTTTTCTCTGGTACAGTCAAAGCAAAGGAGTCCTGTAGAGACGGAAGTCGTTACTTCAAAGAAAGTTTTTGATGAATTCTGAGATCAGATAAGTTTTTTGTCAAATACGTGTGTACATTAAAAAATTTTATTTATTGATTTTGTATGAAAACATGTTTTTAGAGAGTTGAAAGGAACTCGTAGACTTGTTAAAACAAAGTTTAATAGGATTCTGAAAGCAATTGAACAAAGGAAGGTAAAAATTTTACTATTAAAATACAGCATACATACGCAATTATTGTGTTATAATTGTACATATATTTTGTAGGAACAGTTTGCAAATAAAGAATTCGAACAATAAAATGTTGATGATGGTGATTTAGAGACATCGGGACAATACTAAAGTCATGATGTTCTTCAGAATTCGGAAAAGATGTTTGACGGTACAAACGTAAAGGTAAAATTTTTAATATTCAAATTTCATTTAAAAAATTTATCTGATTTATTGATGTATTTTTTGTGGATTGGCTTATACATATATAGTATACAAATGTGAATATTGGTTAATAATTGTTCAATGTCCTTGCATATGTATTTATGTAGGAACAATGTGTAGATAGAGAACCTGGACAATAAAATATTGACGATTGTGGTTTAAAAAAATCTGGACAACACTTCAGTCCTAATGTTATTCAGAATTCGGATAAGATGTTTGACGGTACAAAAATAAATATTTAACATATATATATGTATTTAAAAGCACTTTTAAATGTAATTTCATTTGTTTGTTTTGTTTTTTATGTTAATATATATATATATATATGAGTATATATAGTGTTAGTTAAAAATTCATTTGAAAAAATCCATGTAGTGTACATATGTATTTTAGAGACTTCTGTTATAACTATATGTATTTTTAGGTTGATTGCAAATTTCATACTCTGTAAAATAGTGTGTTTTTAATTTTGTAAATAAATATGTATTTTGAGAATGTTGTTACATCAATATATATTTTTACATCAATTTGCTATTACATCAAGTAATAATAGTTTATTGAAATTGTATTTGTATTTGTATTTGTAGCAACAAAATGAAGACAAAGATCCTGATCTCCAATATATGAATTATGCTAGTGCCGAAACATCACTGCAACGCTTTAGTCCCAATGTTGATCAGAATTTGAGTTAGAATCTGAATGGTACAAAGGTAAATAATTGACTTACACATGTTTATTCATTTGAATGCACATATGTAATTTTGTATCTCACATTTATATATTATTTTATATATATTATATAAACATATACAACTGGATATTTGTTTGATATTGTTTTAGTTTTTTTTTTACTTGTCTAGAAGGGGTGTACTGATTTGCATTCAGATAAAACAAACATTGAAACTGATTCTCAATATTTAATCCCTAATAAGCTTCTTCAAAGTATAAATTTGGATTATATACATTCTGAGAATGTTGTTTAAGAAGATTTTCGAGTATGTATAATGAATATATCTTGTTGTTGATGTGGTGTAATAGTGCACAGGACAATTATCTTTTTTCTTTCATTTTTTGTAGACCAGTGATGAGAAAATGGATGAAATAGTTTTGTGTGATTCGCAATTTACAATCTCTGATGAGCTGATACCGAATCTAAATGCCTAACAGAGAAAAGGCATCATCGTACATCTAACGGCAAACCGTGAAAAAGAAACTCCTAATGAGAATTTGATTGATAAACATTCCGAGACTGTTGTTGAAGATCATGATCGAGTATGTATAATGAACATATTTTTTAGGTTATATGAGTTATAATGGACAGATCAAACTAATCTTTTTTTCATTTTTTACTAGACCAACATAGAAAATGTTGGATTGAGTGCACATACATCAGTGCATGGAGAAGGACAATTTTATAAAGAAGAGCAAATTAGGACACCTCCTGAAACTAATGTACTAAGCACTAATGCACCAAGGGATGAACCAGTTTGGCCTGATTCACAAAAAAAAACACTATCCTTGATGAGTTAAATGCACTAAGTTATATATATTTTATAATCTAATATGTTTTGCAAATACGTTTTCATAATTTACATTTTGTATTCTATAATTACATAAGAGCTTAGCAGGTGAAATACGTATATTCTCTCAAAAACATCCATTTGTTTCTCACCCAATTGATGGGCTAGTGGACTCGAAGGTTGTCGACAAGTTCATGGACTATATTTCTGTCGACCTTCTTAAAGGTCATGCTAAGAGGTATTTCTTTTGAATTGTTTAAAAAAAAAAATTAATTTTCATTATGTTTTCATGATTTACCATGTACTGCATAAATAAACAGGAAGGGAAAAGTGGATCATTACAAGAGGAGCAAATCAACAATTTTATTGATGCATTTTGAAGTTGAAATTGTTGAAGATAAAAATTGAATTTACACTATGGGGTTCAATGATCAGTCATGGACAAACTCAATTAGTATATTATTTTAATAATTTTTTCTTGAGAGTTGCAAGACTACTTAAAATACATATAATGTTACCTACAAATACATATGGTGGTACACATATGTATTTTTACTATATTTTTATTTAGTTACATATGCAGTGTTAAAAATGCATACATAATTTATTAATATACATATGATGTCTTCTTTTAAATCACATCCTGTTGATTATACTTTTTTCTTACATTATTTGTATATAAGTACTTTACAAATGAATTTATACATACGTAGATCTTACACTTTAAACTAAAAAATGCTTATGTATTTTATATTACATACACATGCTAATTTAGTACACAATTTGTTGAAATGTTCTACAGTTTGTGGTATTACTTATTGCAACAAATTGATGTTTACTTCTACTATTTACGGAAGAAGTCGAAGTACGATCCCCGCAGCTCTTATAAATACAGCACAGTAGATTGCAACTTCATGAACATAATTAGGTCTATGATGGAAGTGTACTCTGTGGATGATCCAAACCTTACTGTGGGAGGATAGGATCTCATCTTAATGAATACATTAATGGGTTTCATATGCATGCTGCAGTGCCATGGCATACAGTGGACAATATCTTTATTCCTATCAATATAATGGACAACCATCATTGGATTCTCGCAGTTTATCATTCTCCGAGAGGTGCATATTCATATATGATTCATATGCATTCTCTGGTCACTATGAAGGGTTGTTCTGGCTGAGATAGAGAAATTAGCTGAGATTATCCCATTGTATTTTCAAGCTTGTAATTTCTACGAAAAGGAAGGTATCGATCTTCATAACCGTCTAAGTTACAAAGATAAAGACTCGACAGATCTTTTTAATGTGTTATTTGAAGATGAATTTCTTCAACAATCAAGTAGAAGCTTGTAAGTATTTTAATATACATTTACTAAAATTGTAAGTTTGTAGAAAATAAATTTTACTTATTACTCAATTTTTTTGCAGGGACTGTAGTCTGTATATGGTAACATTCGAAGAGTGTCTTTCTTATGGTAAAAGATTTTCTTCGATTGAGTTTAATCCCAACACACTTCGTACACGATATGTTGCACAATTGTGGGACTATGGCATGAAAAAATAAGAAGCAAATGCGCATAGTGATGTCGAAGCACCCTTGAGGCCTGGCAGACAAAGCCAAATAACTAGTGTCACTGAAGTTTTAGAAATATGATGGTTGTTGAATTTATTACATTGGATAGTTGACAAACTGGTGTATGAATGTTGGTTATTTTGTACAAACTTATTTTATGTTTTTAAGTGTTCAAAAGTTACTTATTTTGAACTGAATAAAAGTAATTCATTTCAGTCGTTTAAGTTGAATATGTTTTCAATAATTTTATACTATGTGTTTTATTTCAGTGTTCAATTATATTTATTGCAGTGAGATTTACCTCTAAAATACATATGCAGTTTTGAAACTTTTCAATAAAAATACATATGCAGTTACCTTCATATATATTATAATCTGTGTTCATTTACTTTCAAAATACATATGAGGTGAATTAAACTTCCAAATTTTGTATTGAATGAAAGAAATTCATTTAAGTATTTTATGTAGTTTTATTTTTTACTGTGAAATTTAGAGTCAATTTCATATGCAATGTTCAGATTTTGCATTAAAAAATACATATGCAGAATACGCCATATGTATTCAGCTTCAAAATACATATGCAGTGTTTCGATTTTGTAATACAAAAATACATATGCAGTACATATATGTATTTTAATGTTTGTTCATTCAATTTTAAAATAAATATGAGTTGTTCAGATTTTACAATAAAAATACATATGCAATATGCATCATATGTATTTAATCATTGTTCATTAGTTTCAAAATAACTATTAGGTGATTCAAACTAACTAATTTAGAACTGCATGAAAGTAACCAGTTTAAAATTTTATGTTATATTTGTTTTCTTTAATTTTTATTCGTTTTTTTATTTCAAAGTTCATGTTTTACTTGTTATGGTGAGATTTTACTTAAAAATACATATGCAGTATTCAAAATTTGCAGTAAAAATACATATATAGTATATAGCATATGTATTTTAATTTTTGTTCATTTACGATCAAAAGACATATGAGGTTAATTAAATTTACTAAATGTGTACTCAAAATACGCATACTGTGTTCAAAATACATTTGAAATGTAGCTTGAAATACATATGTAGTGTTCAAATTTTGCAATATATACATATACAGTATTCAAATTAAATAATGTTCAGATACCAAATGATACATAAATGTCTAAAACCATAATAATGAGATCATTATTATAAAAAGTGCAAAAGAAAGTATTAAAAAATAATACAAAAAAATAAATGTATCATTTATAATATTTCCTACAAGAACGCCTATTGTGTTCCTTAACCCCACATCCACTGCATGAGTTGATGTTCTTTTTTCTAAATATATTCGGTCAAATTTTCCATGATCCTTCTTTGCAGGTCTTTCAAGAGGGCGTTTGTACTTCGGGAGCAGTACAATTTTACCAAGTATGCTAATTGAAATTATTCAGTCATCTTGATGTGGTAAAGGATAGATTGAAATATCATATGTCTTCAACACAGTTTTTGGCTTATACAAATCACAATAATATGGCCCCTTTTAAAAATTCTTGCTGACCAGCACCGCACAAACATGTGCATATGGTATCTCATCAATTTAAAATGCGTTACATGAGCACATTTTTTCCTTGAGACAAACGATGAAATGCTTTTATTTGTCGTGCATCATGTACACATATTTTATAGTTTGGTACAACCTGATATCAAAAAGATTATGTAGAAATAAAAAGATGCAAACTGTATTTTTTGATATGTTCTAACCACACCAGCAACATGAAAAATATACATATTTGGGTAACTGCATATGTATTTTTGCTACACAAATATACAGTTACATATGAATTTAATACCAAAAAAATTCATAAATATTTTTCTTTCTTATTGTAAATGTTTCTTGTTTAGTTATAGAGATTAACGCATATGCAGTGTTCAAATTTTACAATAAAATTACATATGTAGAATACATCATATGTATTTAGCTTCAAAATACATATGCAGTGTTAAGATTTATCAATACAAAAATACATATGTAGTATATATAATATGTATTTTAATATTTGTTTCGTTAATTTAGAACTGAATGCAAGTAAAGTAATTCTTTTACTTATGTTTTCATAAGTATAAATGTCATAAATCTAAAAGATCATACCGTCATACGAGTACACAAAATCTCGTTCTCTTTGCGTATGTCATTAAATTTTCTTATGAGAGTTGTGAATGTATATGAAGTCTCTTGCCTATTTTCACAATTCCATTTTCCAAACAACAATTGAACTTCTTCTAGAAAATCATAAATTGACAGTACTCTAGCTGATACAAGTACTTCATTTATTGACTCAGTAATATTTGAAGTCAAAATCTATCCTCGGTGAATTGTTGCATAGAATCTAGTCCACTTTTCATAACCAACCAATTCCAAATATTTCTTCACTCTAATATCAACTGCCTCAACCTGTTTCATTAACATGCAGAATTCTTACATCGAATATGATTTGGACATTATATAAAAGCTTTGATAATGCATTATGTGACTTTTTGTAAAGTTTTTTCACGTTCAATCATAGATGTCACATACATGCATAATGCGGAACATCTTTGCACACATCACCAACAGCCTTTATGATGCTTGTATTTCGATCACAGACAACACACATGTTTTATCTTTCCTCGTACGCTTCCTTTAGATTCTCAAAGAACCAAGTCCAAGAAGCATTATTTTCAGAATCAAGCACACTATATGCTAAAGGGAATATATGACCTGTATTTATAAACACATTTTGCGCAGTCAGATATAAATACTTATAGTAATTGCATATATATTTATTAAAACTACAATTCCAAAAAAACTGTATATTTTACCAAAATATAGTTTCACTTACATATACTAAAATATAAATATACAACACAAACATACATTATCAATTATACATGTTTCATTCATGAAACTTTGGAAATATATGTATTTTATATAGATATGTATATATCTGACAGAGATTTATATTTTTCAAGTGATACACAGAAATACATATAAACATACAATAAATTTTACATTGTAAATATAAAAATGATACTAACCTGCTTCATCCAACGTACAGGCAGTTACAAATGTCTCAGTATATATTTCTCTCAGATGAATACCATCAATAACTACAACAGGTCTACAATGATTGAATCCTTTAATGAATGCATGGAAAGCTATAAATACATATAAGAACTCATTTGCATTCGTCTTCTTCATTCTTATATGTGATTCGGGATAGGTATTGTTCAAAACATATAAGTAGGATGATAATTTGCCATAAGATGCTGATGGTTTACCCCTCAACTCTTCTAACACTTTTTCTTTGGCCCTCCAACATAAAGTGTACGTCAAATCGATACCAAAGTCTTCCTTCATGTCATTTTTTATTTCGGTCGCACTGTATTTTCATTTGTGATTTTTGAATTTTTATTTAACCATACCACCTATCAACATACTAGTAGCATGCATCTTTGGATAAACCTTGTCCTTCACCGGACAGGTATGTTTTGGTATAAATTATCTAATTCTAAACATTTCAAAATTTCTCATACCTGATGCCCTACATAAAAAATCACAGTTCCCTGATTTGCAAGCCAATGTATAAATGCATCCAACAAATTTTAATGCAATCAAAATACATATTCAAACTCATTTTAAATATGAACAACTTAATCTAGATTGTACGTATCTTTTCTTACTTTTCCTTTCATTTCGCGTTTGTAATTTTTCCCTAATTGTATAATCCTTCATGACTGACTTTAAATTTTTTTTCATCAAGTATACCTGGTCTTCCTTAATATGCTTGTGGTGTGGGTCTGAGATTATCACCTGAACTGTATCCATATCAAATACATCTAATGCTGTTGTATTTTCAGAAACAACCAAAGCACCTTCAGTAGATGTATTTAACACCTTATTCGGATTGTTAGAAACGGCTCTTCTTTCAACAATGAGTACAAATGAACTTGCAAAGGTGTTGGCAACATTGTTCTCCAAAATTCTTATAAATAAAGGAAGACAATTCATGTCTTGTACCTCTTTTTTTTTTACAAAATAAACACCTTTAACCCCATATTATTATGTATTTGTATTTGCCCTGCATTACCATTGATTTGATATTCCACTAGAATACTTTTGCTGCTCAAATCCACATTTAAGTGAGATGTCAAAACATTGTGCAGCTCATTGAATGATGTTGTCGTGCTCAATAATATAGCATCAGTGATGTACTCTTCATAATTTTTCTTATACGTCCACCTTCTAGAGTGTTTCACGAGAACTGGTATGCTTTTCATTTCTAATTGATTTCACCCAAAATACACAAATATACATATTTGTAAAATGTCAATTGTTACAGCATATAATTTTTAAAAAAAAAATAAAACAACATTCTACAGTTATAAACATAAAATATACTTACACAACCAACAAATACAATCGAAAATACATTTACACAATATTTGTTAAACTTAAAATACAAACACAGCAAAAAAATTCAGTCAAAATACAATTTCAAATTACCTATTCAACGTTAAATACAGTCAAATCCACAACCTCCAGAATCCAACACAACCAAAACATATATAAAAGAATTTTTCAGATATACAGATGTATTCTCAAATTCCGACAAGCAATACTCCAAAAAATATAATTTCATCAGCTCGGAAAACTGAATTCTATCAGTTTTTTGTTCTATCAGTTCAAACAAGCCAACAACTACGATAAAAAATATATTTACACAACATTTGCTAAACTTAGCTTACAAACAAAGTAAAATTTTCTAGGATAAATACCATTAGAAAGTATCTGTTCAAGGTTAAGTACAACCAAATACAGAACCTCCAGAATCGAACACAACCACAACATATATAAAAGATCTTTTCATATATACAGATATACTTTCAAATTTCGATAAGCAAACTTACAAAAAAATAAAATTTGATCAGCTTGAAAAATTGATTTCGATTAGTTGGTTGTTCTTTCAGTTCAAATTACTATTGCATTAAATTTAACTCAAAATTTGGTAAGAAAATATTCATAAACAAAATTACGAAGTTAAAAAATTTCAACGAAGTAGCACAAATAGATCAATAAAAAAAATCGAACAAAATAACTAAAATGGTTCAAAAAAAAATTGTTAATCAAAAAAAATACGATTTGATACCTTCAACAACAGTTAAGGATGAATTTACAATCGATAGTTGAATTCAAAAAAATTATCTAGAAGAAGGTAATGTTGATCGTTGAATTCAAACAAACTAATTATTCAAACTGATCGTTGAATTCTACTGATCAGAAGAAATTGAACAGCAAAAAAATACATTTGAGTTTGATTGTTCAATTAGAAGAAATTGAAGATTCAACTTATTTTAAATTTGCATTTTTTTTTCAGGAACACGTTTTTTAAACTGAAATTTAAATTTGAATAGTGTTGTTAGGAAATAACGAAAATCGCGTGATTTATGAGGTTTTAATGGGAATAAAATATGCACAGTAATTTAAGATAATTTTACCATATTTAAATTAGTTAATTATGGCAGTAAAAATTGTGTATTTATATTTTTATAGCAATAGTTTGCAAAAATATAAAATACAAGTTGTTATATTATGTAATTATGAAAGTGTTGCTATGAATCTCATAATTAAGGTGCTAAGTATGCTATTTCTGAATTTTTCCCTTATTATATCACCCCTAATTAATTTTTATGATCATCTAAGCATTAACATTAAATAATATTTTATAAAAATATAAAATACACACAAAATGATATGTCAACATAAAATATTTGGTTGACTATCGAAATTATATTAGTGCCACAGAAATTACGATGGGACAAAGGAATACATAAAGTAATATTTATTATTTAAAAATGAGAAGACACATAAACTGGGATGGAGAGAGTATTAATATCTTATTAAAAATTATGCTAAAAGCATTATAAATTATATAATTAACAACTTAAAAAATATAAAAGATATAAAATATTTAATTGACTCTCAAAATTATATAAGTATCACTTAAATTGGAATAAAATAAAAAATATTATAAATCACAATACTTAAAAATTTAAATTATTTTAATAATTAATTATCTAAATTATATTTGTGTCATTAAAACAAAAAAAATAACATATAGTGATCTCGTGTTAGCACGGACCCTTCAATGTCCGGTACTAGGAGGCTAACAAATTATTCTTTTTGTATTGACACAATGCCAGTTTTGTTTCTAGAGAAATAGCTTGACGTTTAGACATATTGCATGAATAAAGAATATGCAATAAATAACATTATTTTATGGTGAATTAAGAAGATCTCATGCCACATAATTAATACTTAATTATGAAAATTATGTACGAACCTTGTGTTATAAGAAAGGGAAGATGACTAACGAAAAAAGAATTTAATAATTTTATAATCAATTTAATATCACCTACCTAATTTAATATTTTATGTACCAAAAAGGGAAATATATTTATTAATCAATTTAACCAAATAATGGTGGAACAAGGAGGTTCAAAGATTTTCCTAAAGTCTCATTTTGTCCTCTTTACCTTGTGATGTAAATGTCTACCCCAACTAATTTCTCATGAGATTAAGCAAACTTTACGCATTAAGCTACATTGTCCCGAAGTACAAAGATTGAAGAACTTAGAAAAGCTTACAATTTGTTTAGTTTAATAATGATTATCATATATATTTTAATATTTTATCTTATAAAGTACATATATATATTCTTTTAAAATATTAATATTGAGTATACTCTTATCGAGGTAATTTTACAAATAGTGTACCACTAAAATAAATGTCATTGATGTTATAGATAGGATGTCATTATAAAGAAGTAAAATATAACATGAAAAATCGATTCCAGAGAAAATTAGATTGCTATAATGAAATGTCGTTATAACGAGGGCCGCTATTGAGAGTTCTGACTGTATATTGGACAAGGCATAGGGATGGGGGGAAGAGAACAGCAAGAATATGGAATTGCTCTGTTTCTGCAAAATGAGATTGGGAAGATGTCAATACCTAAGTACACTATTACTCTTTTTTTTCTCGTATATACATAATATATTTTCCAAATATGTGTTAACAACAGTATACAAAGACAATTCAACACTGGCAGAAAGAGCTTTGACATGCATTTGCAACATCTCACGCGACTTACACATAATAGTTCCCATAGCTCTGCCCAAAAAAGGATGAGTTACTGTGGAACTTTTCTATTTACAATTAGCTTGTACCATTAAGTGAACCATCTCCCATGGCTAGCATTGCCCTGCTTGATAGAAAAACTACATATATAGTCATAAGTCCCAACCCCAATGACTTGCTAGGGCGCATATCATTCCGAGGTAGCACAATGAGTGCCCAAACCAGGGCCAACATTAGAAATCCCATTGTGTAATACAAGCTATCATCTCTTGGAAGTATATAAGATTCTGGCCTCTTGGACAAAGCTCCAAGGAGCATGGAGATGCCTAAACCAGCAAGGGTGTTGAACATAGGCCCTGCATAACATCCTGACATGGCAATCTGCACACCATCTGCACTATTCGCTGCTATTGCAACATTTGACATTAAGTCACCCGTAGAGTTGCCCCATGCCAAGACAGTTAATGCTAGAATCGATGGTTTGATACCAAAGATAACACCAAATGCCACTAGCAGAGCCACTAGCTCGTTTGCCACTATATAAAACCAAATGATACTCATAAAGAAGCCTCCGAAAATCCATGGAAACAAGAATCTCCGAGGCGGATGATCAGCTGCGGTATACACAAATGCAACACCCCCAAGTATGCCACCAACTACAGCACCAACAACATATGCAGTGCTAGCAGAGCTACTCAAATTGTCCTGTTTATTAAAAAGGAATGCTAAAAGCAGGGGCGCCAAAGAAGCACTGGTAACAGCATACAGTTTTGACCATCTGTCCTCATCAATAATGGGGATCGTTAACCTTCTTGGGAGTGTCAATGGTATTTCTAGCAGTGCAAACAACTTGGAACAGGAAAAGGAAGACGATCGGTCATTGGACTCATCCTGCTCATTCCAACCCCACAAAGCCATTGGACTTTGTACGGTATTGTCCTTCACAACTTCATCAGAGAAGATTGCCACATTTGAAGACCACATCCAATGGGGTAGCTGAGGTTGTACTTGTATCGGCGGCAATCCATCTGCAGATTCCGACCCAAGAAGAGACGCACCTAAAGAAGAATCATGCTCTCCATCTACGCTAGATAAGATACTGGCTGTAACTGGTAATAACGGAGCAATTAAATCCAACTTCAATCTACTAGCACGATTCTTAAGCATCTCATTTGCAGCAACAAAAACAGCATACACCAAATAAATAGAAATAAACGCAACTGCACCTAAAACAGCCACTTTCCCTACAACAAAAAGAGCAAGAAGAGAAAGGAGAGCTATCATAAAGAAACATACATCCCTGATAAAGCATTTTTTATCAATTCGTATACATTGCTCAGCAACACATAATGACACAGTACCAACAACAACACAGGTAACAAAAACAGCTCCACCAAGAACACTATTCAACCCCACTTCCCCAGAATCACTGCCCATAAAAGCAGCAATACTGGCAAATACATCAGGCGCCCCATTACCGAAAGGAAGAAGAGTAACCCCTGCTACCGTTGGAGGCAGTTTCAACAAATTGGATAATTTCTCCAGACAACAACAGAAGTAATCAGCAGCTGTATTACCCAATAGATAGAATAAAGAAATCAACCAAATGGCAAGAGTCACATACCCCAAAACACTAAAGCTTTCACAGTCACAGTAAAAGAACAAAAGATAATTGAAGAAACCCCCTGAATTGCATTGAGGATTTGCCTTCAAATATTCACATTTTGTACTGTAACCTTTATGCTTATACAAACTCCCACAGAGTTTGAGATTCCTGCTTCCCACCAAATGATTATAACTAGATGTGTTCCAACTTGTCACAGCAATTTCCCTTCTAACAGAATAAGTTTTCTTAGAAAGTGGACTTTTAAGAAAGAAAAAAAAAAGTACCACGAAAGACAAACAAAGCCCATTGAAAATTCCACGAAACCTGGAACGCTTCCGACAGTAAAAGCGATTCAAAGTTTCCATTTATTGAAAACCCTCAAATGCTACAAGAAAGTGACTAAATACGGAAAAGACGAATTTTCAGTGTATTCAAAGATTTGAATTTTATTAACCAGGATTGGAAAATTCTCAAGGGAAAATCCTTCCAAGCTGGAACAAAATTGTCAACTGGGAATGGTCAAGGTTCAAGGGATTTGTATGTTGTTTTCCTGGGTAAAATTTTTAGGATATTCTTTTGGTTGGGTTAGCGGGGGAACGAAGAAATGGTAAGAGATGAACACAAGGCGTTGAGGCGCAAATTAATAAGCAACCATTAGATACTTGACGCGTTGGGACAAAGGGACAAGTGGTCGCTTTCTAAGATGAGTAAGGCATGTCTTTTACGATGATGTTTGGGCCTTTTGGGCCACCACTTCCTTCAATAGGGTTAGCTCAAACTTGCCCAATCATACACTCCATAGTAATATAAATCGAATCGTTAAATCAAATTAAATCGATGAATTAAATCAAATCAATTTATGATTTAGTTTGGTGTTAGTAAAAAAAAAAATCATTTTTGATTTGATTTGATACTAACAAAAATAAAATCAAACCGAACCGATATAATATATATATAATTTTAATTTTTTATATGTAAAAAAATACTATTTATAATCTACTTTTTAATTACTTTTATTATTTTTTTATATTTAAAAAATAGATATATATTCTAGGACCTTTAATTATAGTACTTTTTCATTAATAACAACAAAAACCAATATTAATATAAAAATCTAAAACTCTTTAATTGATTCACTTTTTACATTTTACTTTTCAAGTTTTTAGAGAGAGCTCATTATTTCCTCATCTTACTTTTCTCATTCGTCAAGTTGTTATATAGGTTTGTTTCTCTTCTTCTTTTTTATGGAATTATGTTATAATTAATTACTTTATGGAGTTAAGTTTTTAATAAGTTGTCTCCAATTCTTCATTCTTTTGTATGCTCACAAATGTGAAGAAACTTTCAGACAAGCTACTGTGACTAGTGACTTAGAAATTAAACTACTTGGGTATCCACATAATATTACTTTGAGAGATAGTAGTTTAGACGTCTTAGTAATTTGTCAACTTAATTTTTATTGAAACTACTCTATGACCATTGTTTTTTTTTATCTTTTAAGTGAAAACATTTAATTTTTTCTTCAATCACACTATAATTGTAAAAAAAAAATGAGAAAACCAAAAAATCGAAAAAACCGAAAAAATTTGACTAAAATCGAAATAAAAAAATCGATTGTATATGGGTTTGATTTGGTTTATAGATTTAGAAAAACGATATTATTGATTTGGTTATATTTTAATAAAAAATCGAACCAACCCGACCTATGTACACCCCTAATTATTACCATCAAAGCAAAATGATTTATTTCACTACTTTGTGTTAGTTAAAATTCATTTTCTTTTCTTTCTGCTTGAAATTTTTGTTTATAGTATAAGTATTACTCCCTTCGTTTTATATTAGTTGACCCTTATGGACTTGACACACCCATTAAGAACATATTAATTGGGGGTTTATTTTATCAAATTAGCATTATTAATTATATTTTAAAAATATAAATTTGAGTAAATACACTTTATTTAGTCATTTAATGTTAAGGATAGTATTGGAAGAAGATAAAATTTTCTTGATTTTATCAATGAAACAACTAAATTAAAATAAATATTTTTAAAAAAAGAATGAACTAAAACAAAATGAAGGGAGTATATGTTCTATGTGGTTTTGAGCAATTTGAGGTAGTCTAGGATCTAGATGAAACTTTGACATTAAGTGGGCATTTCGCCATAAAATATTAAAAATTTTTAATTTGAGGATGTCGATTGAGTTGAAATTAGATTTGAAGTTGTATTTGTTCATTCATATAATTGAAATTATTTTTGAATTTTCGTGGGGAAAGAAATATGAAAAGAAGTGAAAATATTTTTTTCTTATTTTTATTTTTTCAAATACAACTTCAAATTCTATTTGAAATTCTCATGGTCAGATATCAACTTGAAATTGTATTTGACATAAAGTGAAAATTTTAGAAATAAAAAACGTTTTATGGTCAAACAAGTCAAAGATTCAAAACCTTAATTTCTATGAAATATAGTAGTCGTTTGGCCATGAAAAGTTCACTTTTTTCAGAAAATTATTTCACTTTAGTGAAAAAAGTGAAAACGAGATGTGTTTGGCTATGAGAAATCCAAATACAATGGCTTTGAAAAAGTGAAAATAAGTTTTACTTGTTTTAAATTTTTTCACTCATACTTCTCTCACAAAATTGTAAAAACAACTTTAATTTATATTCATGGTCAAACACAACTCCAACTTCAACTCCAAAAAATTATGATTTTCATTACTAAATGGGCCTGGTGTCTATTAAGTTATTTGTCCTAAAAGACAAAATTTTCATGAAACTCACAGCTAGGGGTGAGCGTTCTATATTTCAAAGTCCGGGTTCGATGATTCAGTAATCGATATTTGAACATAGATATTTCATATTATACTTATAAATATCAGTTCGGTAGTTCAGTAATTGATAAATTAAACTTCGATTCGGTACGATATTTGATAATACCTAGGGGTGTGCAAAAACCGAACCGATAAAAATGTTATTGGATTATTGGTATTGGATTATTGAGTTAACAATTTTTTATTGTTTTTATAAAAAAATCTATTGGGTAAACGGTTCAATTTTGATTTTAGCTTATTTTAACTGATAACCCAATAAGGATACACTAAATTATTGTTTTATCCTTATTTATGTTATATATATAAATCTCTCTCTCTTTATATATATATATATAGAGAGAGAGATATAGATATAGATATAGATATAGATATGTGTATGTATATATTACATGCACTACTTATTCATAATATAGTAATTCACAAAGTATTAACCTATTCAGGGCAACAAAGGCACAATATAAAGCTCAGTTATTATCGTATTGAAAAGTTTGAAGCATTTATAACTTCCAACAATTAGGATTTAATTTTTTGCTAACTAATATTCAATTCAAGTTTGAAAATTCTTGTAAACTAAAATGCATTGCGTAGGATTTTGGCGATAACTAAGATTTTATTTTTTTTATGTTAGTTGTTACTATTTCTATTTTATAAGTATTTTCTTATTGGTTAAATAAAAAATCGAACCGTTAAGGACCAAAAATCGATAAGAAAATATCTTATTGGTTGGTTATTGGTTTTACATATTTAAAAACTGAAAATCGATAAATTGAATCAATAACACATAAAATCGAACCAAACCGACCAATGCACACCCCTAATAATACCATATTAAAGTTGGAGGTGTACAAATGTATGTTTAAACTTTAAAGAGTATCTTTAATAAAAACTTTATTTAGTATTCTTTTTGTTGCTTTTTACGAACACATTACAAGGTCCAAGAGATTTTTGGAATGACTAGTACTATTGTCTATTGTGTTGGGTTAGACATATATATATTCGATATTCGATAAATATCAAATACCAAACGGTATTAATATCTTTTACCAAATTCAATTCCGAATATCAAAATATTAAAATTTTACTACCAAATACTATATCAAATACCGAATTATCGAATACTATTTATCAAATTTTTTTATTTAATTCGATAATTTAATTTTTGATATTTTATGTTCAACCCTTCTCGCAGCTACTTCTTCCAATATTTACTCTTACTTCTTGGAATATTTACTGAGTAAACTTCTTTTATATAATAATTCATAAATTATAAAAAAAAAAGTATAAATTTATAATACAAATTTTACAACGAGCTCTAATGAAAGGGAGACAAGTGACGGCCCTAGCATTCTTTCATGATAACGCACCCACTGCGTGAACTCAGCCGGTTAGGAAAAGGATCAATTGAATTTTTTTTTTTCCAACTTGAAGTTCTTTCTTCCTACTTTCTTTTCGCTGTGGTTTTCACTTCTTTTGCTAATTTATGTTTGCGTGTCGGTTTGGCAATTAAGTGGGAAATGGGAATGGAACCAACAGTTTTTCATTTTGGGATAACAACCGACCGCTTTCTTTAATACTCTTTTGTTTCATTTTAATTGATACTGTTGATACTCATTAAGAAAATATTAATTAAAAATATATTTTATAAAATTAATTTTATTAGTATTTTGAGAATAATATAAAAAAAAATAAACCACTCTTAATTTGTAAAAAAAAGATGATTAATTTAAAACAAATATATTTTTTAAAAAAATCAAGTAGAATGAAATGAAGGATTAAAAACAAGAAAAAAATGTGCAAAAAATACTTGTACTTAGGCGAAATTTGCAGCTACGCACCCTAAACTTTGCGGGGGTCCTATGAACCGCCCTATACTATTTTTTACCGTATTTAACTAGCATATTGTTCCTTATTAAACATTCTTTTCTTACGCACTCAATATACTTAAAATACACGCAGTGGTCCAAGTGTCAAATATATTCTAGTTAAATACGATAAAAAAAAAATAGTCTAAAGGGACCATAGGATCCCCGCAAAGTTCAAGATGCATAACTACAAATTTCGTCAAAGTATAGGTATTTTTCTCACTTTTTTCCTAAAAACAACTTCTTGTCTGAACGGGATAATACTGGACTCTTTTGGGAAAATAAGTTGAATTAAATTTTGGCAAAGAAGTGATAGATTTGTTATGATTAGTATTAAATTACTGATTAATTTTGATATACTTTGACCTTCTCTAAATGCTCGATCCTTTTAGAAAGAAATTCATAATAAACATTGACATTCAATTAAATTTTGAATAAGCAAATATGCGACCTCGTTTCTTATACTGGTTGAAGTCATTGATGTTTAATAAGCAAGTAAAATATATGTAAATATAGTGAACTTTTATTGAACATATAAAATAATATGTGATAATCATGAAGTGATCTCCATATGAAATCTCATAGCTCGAAGGAAATTCAAATGGTAGAAATTGACAATATTTGATTTAACTGAAGACACAGAATGCTAACTTGTATAGAGATTTATCAATCTTGCCATTTTTTTCACAGCTTTCATCTTTAGCTCATATTGATTTTATTTTTCCTCATAATGCTCAATATGTAGCCTCAAAAATGTATTTTCTTTTTTTTTCCTCTCTCTAAAGTTATCTCTGTTTTCAAAAGGATATGCCTTTAAAATCAATTAGAACTGAACATGGTACCTAAAGGAAGTTTAAGTAATGTAGTTAATGTATGCTATTGTTGATCTTTAACCACACTTATAATCTGCTATAACAGAAATAAACGGCACCTTAGTGACTTAGTCTCTTGTTCTTTCTTGTCAAAGTCATTCGTTAACATTTCAAACACAAGTTGGTTATTCATCACCTGGGAGATAAAACTGGTTTCAAGTTGAGCAACCTCAAATAACTACAAAATTGAGAAGCTGAGGACTTGCTTGAAAATTATATATTAAAATTTTTGGATTAAACACTTTGTAATCTTATCAGGTTGCAAAAGAATTCTTCTCTATCATCACACAACTATTTCAGTCGCTAAATAATAATCTTTCTGATTTAAAAAGAATGACTTGTTTTGACTTGACACGAATTTTAAGAAAATATAAAAAAATTTAAATCTTGTAGTCTTAAATTAAAGTTACTTCAAATGTACTTTAATCTTGTAGTCTCAAAGATGCCTCGTGAAAAATTGAAATTAAAGTATTCTAAAAAGAGAAAAGGAATCATTTTTTTTAAAACAGATTAAAAGAAAAGTATGTCATTATTTTTTAAATGGAGAGTGCATAATCTTCGGATATGAAACCTCCTATGCTAGATGGAGTAACATAGTTATTCGATTTCTTTAGACATAACCACAGTGAAATTTTATTGAACAAATAAAATAAAATGTGATGAGTCATGCACTACAGTTCGAAAGAAATTCAGATGTCAAAAGCTAAACAATATTTGCGTTTTAACAACATTTTCTTTTTAAAAAAAAAAGACAAAGAATGCTCACTTGTATAGACATATACTAATCATGCCACATCTTTCCATCATTTTCATCTAAAAAAACTATTTAATTGTTTTAGACATAACCAAATATCTTGGCTGCATTAAGATTCTTTCCTTTTCATTGAAAATTTATTTTATCAGATAGTAAGTTTATGTACCAATGTTTTTATAATTCATGATTTGAAACAAAAGATATCCGTGATTACATTCAATAGGAACAAATGACTTATCGGTGATTGAAAATAAAATAAATTTTTAACCATAAAAATTTATAAATAATTCAAAATAACATTATTATAAAAAGAGCATGTTTGTATAAATTCACTTTACTGAACGTAGTTCCAGCTGCTTCAACATTAGGATATTAAAATAAAATCTGCAGAAGTTTCAACAAAAAAAGCTAGTAATTGGTGATAGTATGATGAGAAAAAAAGAAACAAATACCTATAGTTTACTTCTTTCTAGAGGAGTAACAGCTGTGGTGGCGTCCGTTAATGTTGATATTGCAGCAATACAAAGCTCCTCTGAAATTTCATCTGTGCCATTTTAATAAATAACGAGACACTTCTTTGATCACGATATACAAAGTGAGAACTTAAAAAAATATTCATATGTATATAATGAAGAGTTTATTGTTCTATGAAGTTGATATATTTTAAACTTGAAAATACAACGTGAAATCTTATATCAGTGTAGAAATAATTATTTTACACAAAAGAGTACTTCTACCTAAAATAATTTCTTTTTTTACTGATTTTTTTTTTTAAAATATCAAGACATCGAATTAGAAGTCAAAGAAAAAATAATTTTTATTGAAGAAAAACTTGGCATTCATATTTAAGTCAAAGAAAGATCCATCTTAATCTCAATATTTAAGTCTATTTTTATTTGAAGTCTAACCTTCGTCTTTTCAAGAGTTGATTTAAGGACATATTTTCATATATTGAACCGTATGACCCCAAGATTTTCTTATGCATTAGGGCATAATAAAAAATAGTCTATGTTGATTAACAAATAACTAATCTACTACCCTGACTTTGTAAGTAGCAAGTCGATCAAAACTCCATACACTACAACCTCTTAGTTGAGGAGTTGATAGGCACTCACATAGAATATATAATGTAGATAATTTAACTTAATATATCATCATATTACCTTCAGGTATAATCCAATCAAGAGCCTCGACTTCTTTATAAGCAAGATATCTGCCTTGAGAAGAGATCAAAGAAAAGTCTTAGCAATTCAATTAGCGAAGCACTGTTTCCTATTCAGATAAAAAAAAAACTTTTCACATTAGTATCCAACAGACATGGCTAAACTACAATAGGAATCTATATGTAAGTTCTTTCAAGACGCCTTAACAAATTAAGCCTTAACTAATTTAGTAGAAATATTCCTATATAGGATACTAATTAGAATGTGACACATCTAATTCATAGCCTCCCGCGGCTTCTTTTATAATTTAAGATATTTTCACAAAAATTATAATAACTTAAGGCGAATTGAATCAATTGGCTTGCTGATTTATGACCTGCAAATGCCGTCTTTTGGTGGCTCACCGCACCCAAATCATTCTCAGTAATGAAGTTTCCATTAATCAGCAATAAAATGTATCTGCAATAATTTTATCATCTAAATTTTGTCCTCGCAATTATCAAGTGATGAAAATGATAAGGAAATATTTTATAGCTGGAAATGATTTTTTATTTTATTATTTTTAACAAAGAAGCAATCAAATTGCATATAATTAGAATCATAACGAACATAGTTTGAAATTTGAAAAGAATCCTCAAAAAAATAAAATTACAATCATAATTTATTTTAACTAAAAGTGTAATCTTTCATTCAACATCTATGATATTCGGCCACTACAATAACTACAACGATATACCAGTATAGTCCCATAAAGTAGGGTTTGGGAGTATAGAGTATACATAGATCTTACATCTACTTCGAATGTGAGATAAAGAGTTGTTTCCAATTAATTTTGACTCAAGACAAAAATAGTCTGCAATGAAATTTATCCACTAAAATAAAAAATCTAAAGAGAATAGAAATTAAATTTGAGAAAAAGAATATTTACACACTTAGGGGTCGTTTGGTTGAAAAACAAGTTATGGTGGAATTAGTTATGTTGGGATTAGTTATATTGATATTACTTTTTAGTGATTGTTTAATTTATGATACTTAAAATAATATACATTGCATCTTTTCTAACAATAGATAGTTTGTTTACAAAAATACCCTTCACCTTATTTAACTTAATTATTTTTCTTTCATATTAAACCATACAAAAGAAATTGAAAAGTTACTAATTTCTTTTCATTAACTTTAGTAGTTTCTTTTTTCTAAAAATACATGTTATAAAATTTATGTTGATATTTCTTAAACGTGTATGAAGCTTTAATATTTCATGTTAAATTACTTATTTTTTCCTAAATTCTATAAAATATTGATAATCTCATTTTTGGTTAAAAAAGTTCATCATTAGAAAATGTGAAAAAGAATTACTCTCATTTTTTTATTATTTCATATCATTAATATTTGGGGAGTTAAATTGTATTTTTTTAAAAAATAAATTTTCAAACACTTTTAGCGATATAAAAAAATAAAATTTTATTTAATAATGAAGCATGTACTAAGTTAGAAAGGAAATGCCAACACACTTTAATTACTTTTTCATGAAAAATTTGTTAGGCAAAATAAAAATTTGAAGTAAGATGAATAAACATTTCTACAAAATAGAAAGACAATAAACCCTTGGATCAATTTTGAATTTGATTGTATAAATAGTTTTTATGGTGTTACTATCATTTTTTTTTATGACTCATCACTTTTGTAGCATTTAATAAGTTCAAATAATTGTTCAGATTTATCAAAATGGATGAAATTTATAGACTAATTAAAATTTAAATTAGGGATAAAACTGATAAAAAAATTTGATGTGAGAACTATCAAAATGTCAAATTTTCTCTTGTATATAGTAATGATTGTGGCACTAAAAGAAAGTTGAAGTTTTTTTATTTTGAAAAATGATGGATGTTTCTAGAAATAGTTTAGAGAAAAAAGGATATTTTTTGGGAATGAGTTTAATGAACGCTGAAAAGATGATTTTACCCTTGATTATCCTTGAACTCATCTAATATATAATAACTAATAAAATAATTTATAGATTAATTAAAATTTATTTAGGGATAAAATTGACAAATAAAATTGATGTGAGGACTATCGAAATGTTAAATTCTCTCTTGTTATAACACCCTGGGTTTTAACCCTTAGAAAATTTCCTGAAATTCTGGTCTCTAGACCCAATACAACTCATGAGAACGAGCCATATGTTGGGGTACGGATGATATGGTCAAGTCATATGCTGACCAGTGTTGGTTGATGGGATGAATTTTGGTTACTGGAATGGGTACAACTTGGTGCTACGAGTCGTATGGTTGGATACAGATCGTTTGGTTCCTTAACTTAATCATAGACATGGTTACTTAGGCTGGATTTAAGTACGAGTATCTCATTATGAGACTTAATCCAGGGTATGAGTTGTACCATGGACTCGTATGGTAGACAGTGTCTAAATCTTTCTTGAGTTTAATCTGTCAGGGGTACGGATGAAGGGTATGGATCGTATGCTTCAGATACAACTTGGTTGGATGATTCGTATGCTGGATAGTATTGGATCCAAAGTTTGAGGCTAGTATACGAGTGGATGGTACCAATCATATTGGAAGGCATGACTAGTGAGGGTCAGCCATACCCTTGTGACGGGATTTTGTGCAACTTAAGTGAGGGTAGTCTGAACATTTTTTCACTTATCCTAATAAGGTCCCACGAATTCTAACATACTTAGGAGGTTATTTACCCTATTATTGCATTCATTAACACTTAGAAACTCTTCTAAAACACTCTATAATTCTCTCAAAAGCTTTTGGGTAAGGAAAGCTAGGGTTTCAACTAGAGGATTAATTTGGGGCTTGTCTTGGTGATCTCTTTCTATCATCATCTTGGTTTAAGGCATGTTCTCTTCCCCCACTTTTAATTCAAACTAAAGGCATGATTTTTATGAATGTTTTCATGGTTTCATTGGTTGTATGATTTTTGTTTTCAAATATGATTTGGGGGCTTTGATATTAAATATTTGGTTATGGTTTTCCATAGTTTTAATTATGTTTTTATATGCATTAATGGTTGTTTTAGATAATTGGATTGCATAGGAATAGTTTAATGGTAATTGGAATTGATTTTAGTTATATTATTCCCATAATGTGTTTGATAAAATGCTTATAACAATATTTTCATTGCATTGAGTACTTTTAATGGAACTCTTGCTTGTTTTAAAACTTGGAAAAGGAATTATGCATGGTTTAAATGGCTTGGAAAGATAAACGGCTAAATGGTTATGCTTTTGGGATACATAGAATCTTCCAAGTGGTTTAATATGGTAAATGGAAGTGCACTTGGAAGTCCTCTTAAACCTAAATATGATTGGTTATGGATAGTACTTGCAAGTATTATCGGTATGACGATACCACCGCTAAATGGCCTTGGTTAATAAATGATAAATGGATTGATCGGTTGCTTGGTAATGGTTTTTAATTGGTAAATAATGGCGGGATGCATAGTAAAGCCGTAGAAGGTGAAGGTCCCGGAGGGACTAAAACTGGAAACTTATCTTTGTTGGTGTGAGGTTTGGTCTTGGTGACCTTGTGGATGATGTCATACTATATTTTGGGGGATGTACTATTAACCTCAGGTTTTCTTTCCTAGTAGTGTGGCTACATACACTGGGGCCCTTTCAATTGGGGAAGCTGAACCCATATAGCCCGTGGGTGGTTTAGAATGACAAAGCTACATAGCCCAGGTAAAGGTTTTAAAAGCATGCTAAACTGGTCCCCCTTTTTGGTATGGTTATATATATATATATATATAAATGTATGGATGTGTGCATATGGATGGTTTTATTTGGCTTCATAAATAGCATTATTTCATCCTTATCTTGAGTTAATGCTAGTGAGCACTCGCTAATCTATCTACTGACGGCTGTATACCCACTCTATACAGGAATCGATCGTTCTACTTCTCCTACATAGTGATTGACTCAGGGATTATCATTTGGATTGAAGTGGTGAACTTCTATCCTTTCAAAAGGCTTCATTTTATGTTATTGATATTTTTAGACACTTTGATTTTATTTTGGATATTGGTTTTGGCCACGGTTGGGGGCATGTTCCAATTGGATTATATTACTCTTTTGGTTAGAGGCTTTGTGGTACTACTATGATCGGTATGAGAGGGGTCAAAAGTGGTGTCAGCCTTGGCATTGGGATAAACTGGAGGGATGACATGGACATAATTTCTTACTATTTCATCGTATATTATTTTGGGATTAATTATATTATGTTTTGGAACTTATTTGGTTATAGCCTGTTTTATGGCCTTTGGAATGGTTTGGTACGATTGGGCGGTTGGTATGGGATTGTTGGACTCGATTGGATCGGTCATAGTTGTGATCCTATCCCAAAGTCTTCATGTTAGCTGATACACTATCTTTTTATATGCTAAAAATGTAGCCAACTCAGGGCAGGGAGCTGGAGGTTGGCTTGGGTAACAGGGGTGGTCTTCAGTGCTGGTCAAACTTCAGACACCCATTACGACAAGGCCTCCGTTTGGTTTGTGTCACTTGTATATAGTAATAATTATGGCCCTAAAAGAAAATTGAAGATTTTTTGTTTTGGAAAATGGTGGATGTTTCTAGAAATATTTTGAAGAATAGATGATATTTTTAAAGTGATTTTAATGGATGCTATGAAAAGATGATTTTATCCTTGGTCCTCCTTGAACTCATCTTTATATACATGTATGTATATATATATATATATATATACAATGCGTATATAGTAGAAGAGTACTGATCAAAGAGGAAAAAAATTACCTTGTTTTTTCAACGGCTCATCCAATCATGCACATTCTAAGTTTATTTTAGGCTTTAGATGCCAATTTTGAAATTGAAGATTCGTATAATTAAATGTCAATGGCAGGTTTCTGTGACCAAATCTCCAATTTCCATAAAAAACATGGACATCTTTTTAAAATTTATTAGCAAAAGACCCAAACAGGAATGCAAACCTATATACGATAACAACATAGTATAAAATGAAGAAATAGAAGTAAGGGGCTATCCTGTTTGCTTGAATCAGTTCATGAAGTTAAGATCAATAAAGTTTTAATGTCTTCACTCTTTTAAGAAGTTTTCTTGTCTTCACTTCTAGAAAACTATTGCATATCATTATCATAGATATATCATCAAATCTCAAATGTATATTTTATACAACCATGGAAATATCATACTACTGGATGGTCATATGACATTCACATATTATAGTGATTGTTTCCTATTTACATTGGTAAGGATAATATTTATAAGTTCTACAATAGGAGATTCATTTTTCTTACTGTGATCAATCTCTTGAGCATTAATGATCAAACACCTGTTAAATTAAATTTTCTAATTAAATTAGTTTAGAAGCTCAAAATGTGGATATAAAACAAATCTTAATTCAAACAAGACCAACACAATAGCTATTAGGACAAAAGTTCCAATAACTGATAACCTAAGCTGGTGTGGTATCGAATGAGAATCTATTTGTTAAGATATTCTGGAATAACAAAATTTAGCTCAGAGTTTTCAAACACATATATACATTACTCATTGCGACATACATTATTCATTGCTTTGCATGTGTTGCTCATAAATGAGTATGGTAGAGCAACACGTAATCCTTTTGCACAACTCTAGTGTGTTTACTTTCTTACATTAATATCAAACTACTTTTTGCAGAATATATCATTTCTTATTATAAATTACACTAATAACATAGACGTTGTACATCTTTAAGGATCTATATTTCATTAATTTGGTCGATGAACTAAGTATTACTAATGGAAATGAAGAGGAACTAAAGTACTATTAAGTTACCTTTAATGGCCATCTTTTAATAAATTTATCATTTTAAAAAATTTAATTCAAAGTTATTGATTTGGGAGAATCCATTTCTCTCACATCAACAGCCAAGCCAAGGTTTTATACGAGTGTACACAACTACACAATTACCTAAAGGCACATTAATCCTTCAGTAGCTCAATGCTACTTTTTGTTTCCTTGCAATTTAATTGTAAAGATTTTAGTTCTATTTCATTTATATAAGTTAAAGTTATTTCCTTTAGTCAAGACCAAACAATAATTGCATTGCCTCAATGGGATGCTCCAACATAATAAGGACAAGAATAGATATAAAACAAGCACATATTTTTTTTTATTTTTTGAATTAATAATACCAAAGAGATACATAGATCACCAGAGAAAATAAATGAAAGGTTGTTTCAGAATAAAAGTATAACAAATATGGTAATAATATGACAGATCATTAATAAGGTTTATTACAGGGCTAGTTTTGTCCTAAAATTTGCACAATATGCTATCAAGTTGCATATCGATCCCACTCATTGTCCAGTAATAAGTGATTTGAGGTGTAGTAGTTGTTTTGATAGGACTCGTTTGGGGTATCTAATTGGTTCATATTTGAAACACCTTTGTTTCTGGACCTTAGGAAATTTCCTGGAATTCTAATCTCTGGACCCAATACGACTCGAGAGTACGATCCAAATATGGGGTACGGATGGGATGGTATGGTCTAGTCGTATGCTGAACAGTGTTAGCTGAAGGGATATATTTTGGTTACTGGAATGGATACGACTTAGGGGTACGAGTCATATCAGTGGTTATAGATTATTTGGTTCCTTGACTTAATCTTAGACTTGGTTACTTAGGTTGGATCTGAGTAAGGGTTGCTCATCATGACCCGTAATCCAGGGTACAAGTCGTACCCATGACTCGTATAGTGGTCAGTGTCTAATCTTTCTTGGGTTTAAATTTGCCAGGGGTACGGATGAAGGGTATGGATCGTATACTTTGGATACGACTTGGTTGGATGAGTCATATGCTGGACAGTGTTAGATCTGAAGGTTGAGGTGGGGTACGAGTAGAGGGTACCTCTTGTATTGGAATGATACGACTCGTGAGGGTTAGTCGTATCCCTTTAACGGGATTTTGTACAACTTAAGTGAGGGTATTTTGGATATTTTTCCACTTATTCTAATAAGGTACCACGACTTCTAACCTACTTGGAAGGATATTTACCCTATTATTCCATTTATTAACACTTAGAAACTCTTCTAAACCATTTAAAATTCTCTCAAAAGCTTTTGGGCAAGGAAATCTAAGGTTTTAACTAGATGATTGATTTGAGGCTTGTCTTGGTGATTTCTTTCCATAACCATCTTAGTTTATGGTATGTTATCTTTCCTCATTGTTAATTTTATATAAGGGCATTGTTTTTGTGAATGTTTTCATAACTTCATTGATTGTATAATTTTGATTTTCAAATATGAATTGGGTATTTTGATATTAAATGGTTAGTTATGGTTTTCCATGGTTTTAATTATGCTTTTATATGCATTAATAATGGTTTTGGATAATTGGATTACATAAGAATAGTTTAATGGTAATTGAAATTGGTTTTGGTTATATTATGTCTTAATGTGTTTGACAAAATGCTTATAAAGATATGTTCATTGCATTGAATACTTTTAATGGAACTCTTGCTTATTCTAAAACTTGGTAAAGGAATTAGGCAAAGTTTAAATGGTTTAGAAAGGTAAATGGCTAAATAGTTATGCTTGTGGGGTACATGGAATCCCCCAAGTAGTTTAATATGGTAAATGAAAGGACACTTGAAAGTACCCATAAACCTACATATGGTTGGCTATGGATAATACTTGCAAGTAAGTATTGGTATGATGATACCAATATTGATGGACTTGGTAAATAAATGGATAATGGGTTGATTATTTAGAAATTGATTTTAATTGGGTAATAATGGTGAGATGTGTAGCAAAGTCGTGGAAGATGGAGGTCCCAAGGGGATGAAAACTGGAAACTCATATTTTTGATATGAGGTTTGTCTTAGTGATCGTGTGCATAATGTCACACTATATTTTGGGGAATTTACTAGTCATCCCAAGATTTTCTTCCTTGGTCGTGCGGCTACACGTATTGGGCCCTTTTCATCAGGGCGAGCTTAACCCATATAGACCGTGGGTGGTTTAGGACGGCAAAGTTACACAACCCAGGTAAAGGTTTTAAAGGCATGCTAAACCCGATCCTTTTTTCCGACATGAGTTTTTTGTTCATATATATATGTATGTATGGTTGTGTGCATATAGATGGTTTTATTAGATTTATAAATGGCATTATTTTATCCTTATCATGAGATTATGCTAGCATTCGCCCGCTAACCCATCTACTGGTGGTTGTATACCCACGCTATGAAAGAACCATCTGTTCTACTCTTCCTATATAGTAATTGACTCGGGGACAATATTTGGAATGAAGTAGTGAGATTCTATCCTCTTAGAAGGATCCATTTTATGTTATGGATATTTATAGACATTTTGATTTCATTTTGGATATTTGTTTGGCTATGGTTAGGGGCATGTCCCAACCAGATTTTATTACTCTTTGGTTAGAGGTTTTATGGTACTTTTATTGGTTGGAATGGGCGGGATCGAGATTGTTGTTATCCTTGGCATTGGAATAAGCTGGAAGGCTAGCACTATCAGACATAATTTCTCACTGTTCTATATATTTCATTTTGGGATTAATTATATAATGTTTTGGAACTTATTTGGTTATGACATTATTTATGGCCTTTGGTATAGTTGGATTATTACTATGGGATAGTTGGACTCGGTTGGGCCATTCATGGTTGTAATGTTATCCCAGAGTCTTTATGTGAGCTATTGCTCTATCTTGCTATATGCTCAAAATTCAGCCAACTCAGGGCAGACGGCTGGAGGTTGGGTTGGATAATGAGGATGGTCCTGATCTGGGTCGAACTTGGAATGCCCATACAATAAAGCCTCCGATCAGCTCTTGTCAAGTGGGTATCAGAGACTAGGTTCATGGTCAATTGGGAGTCCACAAACCCGTTTTGAGTAGAGTCTCTTTTAGGGGGGTGTATCGCGCTACACTAATAAGGGAAATGCTACTAGGCATCTAGGAATATTTTACTTTCTTGGTATTGTATTTTCAAGCTTGGAATCTCATTCTTGGAATCTTTTCTAATCCTTGTTTGTTTATCTTTCAGATCATACCTCATAGATCTGGAACATAAGAAAAATATTTTATCCCATATCTGAAGGGGTACACCCTACTTCTGGGGTTCATCTTCGATCTCACAGTCCTGTCCACCCCAAGGCAAGGTGACTAATGCAGAATTTCATCAGTCTATTCATATTACTGCTCAAATGGTCGTTGCTCAGGCTGAGCATGCTGTGACTGGTGCTTTGTCTGCTAAGGCCATAAAGTTTGGCCAATTTATGAAAATAGATCCTCCCACTTTTTTGGGAGTAAAGGTGCAGGAGGATCCACAAGGCTTCTTGGATAAAATAGAAAAGATATTTTAGGTGATGCAGACCACTAATGTGAAGGGGGCAAACTTTGCAGCTTATCATCTCAAAGAGGTTGCATGTTAGTGGTATGAAAAATGTGATAGGGATTGAGGTAATATGGAAGAATCCATACTTTTTTGAAGACCTTCTTAGATCGGTTCATTCCCCAAGAGTTAAGGGAAGCAAAGATAGAAGAGTTTGTGAACCTCAAGCAGGGGAAGATGTCTGTCAAGGAATATGCCTTGACGTTTCATCAATTATTAAGGTATGCTCCTAATTTAGTTGCTGACATGGGGGTAATAATGATAAAGTTTGCTTTTGGGTTGAATTGAGATTTGATTTTAAAGAGCAAGACTACCTTGTTGATTAAAGATATGGACATATCTAGGTTGACTGTTCATATGCAATAAGTGAAAGATAAAAATAGAAAGCAGGTAGAGTTTGGGAATAGACAGGGTAAGAATAACAGGTTTTCTGACTAGGGAGGTGCACGGTCTTAGGGTGGTCGAGATGGCGGCAAATGGCAGAAAAAGAAGTAGGAGAGTTCTGGTTCCAACTCTTCTGCTAATGCTCCTTACCATTCGGGCGATAGACGTAATCATGGTGGTGATAATTTCCAGGCATAGGGTTCCCAATCTCAGGCAAGCATAGGTCAGTTTATTTCTTTATGAACTATTTGTTGGTTCTATGGTTTTCCTCATCAGGGTTATTGTGATGAAGGAAGGGACAAATATTTCATGTGTGGCCAGACAGATTATCGGCTTAAGATTGTCAATTAATAAGGTTGTTGCTGGGGCGAATAAGATTCCTGTGGCTTTATCTTCTGCTCCTACACCTGGTGGTGTGGTATCTACTTTTGTTACTACTTCTAGTTCTAGTGTTGGTTGGAACAGGTTGTATGCTTTGCCATCCTGATAGGAATTTGAGGCATCATCTGATATCATTACTGGTACATTACAACACTTCTCTCATGACGTGTATTATTTGCTTGATCCGAGGTCCACTTTCTCCTATGTGACTCCTTATGTGGTTGTGTCTTTTGGTTTTGATCTAGAAGTTATTTTGAATCTTTTTCTATTTCTAACTCGGTAAGTGACTCGGTTATTACTAAGAGAGTCTATGGGGGTATGTGGTATCGTTGGTATCAAGCAGACCTTGGTATATCTATTTTAGTTGGCTATGGTGGATTTCAATGTCATTTTAGGTATGGATTGGTTTCATTCTTTCTACGTGTCCTTGAATTGTCAGACTTGTAGGGTTATCTTTAAGTTTCCTGGTGAATCGGTTATAGAATGGGAGGGTGGTTCTTTAGCTCCTAGGGGAAGATTTATTTCTTATCTTAGAGCTCGGAGGCTAATCTCTAAAGGTTATCTTTATCACTTGGTCCAAGTTAAAGATTCTAACTCGGAAGATCTTTCTTTTTAGTCAATTGGTTAATGAGTTTCCAAAGATTTTTTAAATGATCTTCTTGGTGTTCCTTTGGATAGGGATATAGAGTTTGGTATTGAATTGGTTTCGAACACTCATCCAATTTCTATTCCTTCATATAGAATGGCTCCTACTGGGTTGAGGGAACTCAAGGAGCAACGTAAAGATCTTCTAGATAAAGAGTTTATATCCTAGTGTATCCCCATGGGATGCGCGGTGTTGTTTGTGCACAAGAATGATGGTTCCCTTTGGATGTGCATTGACTATAGGTAGTTGAACAATGTAATGGTCAAGTATAAGTATTCTCTTCTAAGGATAGATAATTTGTTTGACTAGTTTCAAGGTGCCAAGTTCTTTTCTAAGATTGATCTTCAGTCCGGGTACTATCTGCTAAAGATTAGGGAGGTAGATATCCCTAAGACGGCTTTTCATACTCGGTATGGGTACTTTGAGTTTCTAGTGATGTCATTTGGGTTGACTAATGCTCCAGCGATATTTATAGATATAATGAATGTGTTCATTATTGTATTTATTGATGACATTTTGGTTTATTCAAAGAATGAGGTGGATCATGCGAATCACCTCCATATGGTGTTGCAGACCTTAAAAGAATAGTAATTGTATGAAAAGTTCTCCGAGAGTGAGTTTTGGTTGAACGCTTTAACTTTTTTTGGTCATATTATTTCTAATGAGAGGATCATGGTGGATCCGCGAAAGGTTGTTGAGGTGAAGAGGTAGCCTAGACCCATGACTCGATCTAACATTCGGAGCTTCTTGGGTTTAGCCAGGTACTATAGGCAGTTTATTGAAAGCTTTTCTTTGATAACTTCTCCTTTGACTAAGTTAACTCGGAAGAAAGTCAAGTTTTCTTGGTCATATGCTTGTGAAGGGAGTCTCGAGAAGTTGAAGGTCAAGTTAACTTCGACTCTAATTCTGACTTTGCCAGAAGGTAATAATGGGTTCGTGGTATATTATAATACATCTCGGGTGAGGCTTGGTTGTGTTTTGATGTAACATAGGAAGTTGATTGCCTATGCTTCGAGGCAGTTGAAAGTGCACGAGAGGAATTATCTAACTCATGATTTGGAGCTACTGACGGTTGTGTTTACTTTAAAAATACGGCGACATTATTTGTATGGTATGCGTGTGGATATCTTTTCTGATCATAAGAGTCTACAGTACGTGTTCACTTAGAGAAAGATTAATCTCAAGTAGAGGAGTTAGCTTGATCTTCTTAAGGACTATGATATGAGTCTTCACTACTACCCTGGTGAGGCTAATGTGGTTATTAATGCTCTTAGTAGGTTATCCATGGAGATTTTGGCTCATGTAGAATAAGGAAAGTGGGAATTGGTGAAGGCTATTCACCTCTTAGCAAATCTTTGGGTTCGCCTCTTGGACTCCAAGGACGGTGGTGTGGTGGTGCAAGAAGTGGTTCGATCATCTCTTTGTGCAGAGATTAAGGAGAAACAAGTATTAGACCCTATCTTGATGAAAATCAGGAGTGATGTTGGTGGGCAAAAGGTAATGGTGTTTGAGATCGACAGTGATAGTACTTTACGGTACTAAGAAAGGTAGTATGTTCCTGATGTTGATAGTTTACGACAAAGAATTTTGGCTGAGGCACATGAGTCGTGCTATGTTGTTCATCCCAGCTCGACTAAGATGTATCATGATCTCAAGGAGATTTATTGGTAGAATGGCATAAAGAGCGATGTGGTTGATTTTGTGGCCAAGTACATGGTGTGTCAACAGGTTAAAGTTGAGCACATGAGGCTAGGAGGGTTGCATCAAGAAATTTATTTGCTCTAATGGAAGTGGGAGATAATCAATATGAACTTCGTTAGTGGTCTTCGCGGTCTCGAAATTAATATAATTTGATTTGGGTCATTATGAATAGGATAACTAAGTCTGCACACTTTTTGACAATTGCGGACTACCTTTTCGGTGGAGGATTATGTGAAGCTGTAACTTTGGGAGATCAAGAAGTTTCATGGGGTGCCTATTTCTATTATTTTTAATCATGGCACACAGTTTACATCTTACTTCTGGCGATCTTTTCAGAAAGGTTTGGTGACTAAGGTTAGTCTGAGTACTGTTTTCCACCCGCAGATGGATGGACAAGTGAACAGAACTATTCAAGCATTGGAGGACATGCTTCGGGATTATGTAATTGATTATGGTGTCAATTGGGTTGAGCATTTATCTTTGGTGGAGTTTGCTTACAAAACTAGCTATCATTTTAGTATTGGTATGGCCCCTTTTGAGGCATTATAGGTAGGAGGTATAGATCTCCTATTGGTTTGTTCGACCTTGGTAAGGTGAACATATTTAGTTCTGACTTGGTCTACCAGGCTATGGAGAAGGTAAAGGTGATTCGGGAGAGGCTTAAGGCTACCTAAATTCACCAAAAATCCTATGCAGATGTTAGGCATAAAGACTTGGAGTTTAACGTTGGGGATAAGGTTTTCTTCAAGGTATCTCCCATGAAGGGAGTAGTGCAGTTTGGTAAAAATGGGAAGCTCAGTCCACAGTATGTTGGTCGTTATGAGGTTTTGCGAAGAATTGGTAATATTGCTTATGAGATAGAATTGCCTTCAAGCTTGAGCTTGGTTCATCTGGTCTTTTATGTTTCTATATTGAGGAAGTGCATTGGTGATCCTTCTTCGATTATTCCTTCGGAAGGATTGGGTATCTTGAATTCTTTATCTTGTGAAAAAGTCCTGGTAAAGATTTTGGATAGGTAGGTTCATCAATTATAGACCAAGGATGTGGCTTCAGTTAAGGTTCTTTGGCGAAACAATAAGGTGGAAGAAGATACATGGGACGCGGAGAAGGACATGAAGTCCAAATATTCGTATTTGTTTTCTGCTCTTGGGATTCGTGCGGAAGGTATGTGTCTTCAGCAGATCTTTATTTTTAGAGTTTGTTAAAGGAAAGATTAATATCTTTGCCTCTTTGTTTTCAAACTTTGTTAAAGATTGGAATATAATTGATAATGGAAATGACTCATGCGTGTGGTTATGCGTACCTAGTCCGTTATTCAGGGACGAATATTCCTAATGGGGGAGACTGAAACACCTTGGTTTTTGGACCTTAAAAAAATTCCTGAAATTCTAATCTCTGGACCCAATACGAATTGAGGGCACGAGCCATATGTGGGGTACAAATGGTATGTTCTAGTCGTATGTTGACCAGTATTGGTTGGTAGGATAGATTTAGGTTACTGAAATAGATATGACTTAGGGGTACGAGTCGTATCAGTGGTTACAGATCGTTTGATTCCTTTACTTAATCTTACACTTGATTACTTAGGTTGGATCTGAGTACGAGTGGCTCAACATGCACCGTAATACAGGGTACGAGTCGTGCACATGACTTGTATGGTATATAGTGTCTAAATTTTCCTTGAGCTTAAATCTGTCAAGGGTACGGATAAAGGGTACAAACGTATAATTTGGATACGACTTGGTTGGATTAATCGTATGTTGGATAGTATTGGATCCAAAGGTTGAGGCTGGGGTACAAATGAAGGGTACCACTCATATTAAAAGGGTACGACTTGTGAGGGTCAGTCGTATCCCTGTGACGGAATTTTGTGCAACTTAAGTGAGGATATTCATGATATTTCCCCATTTATCCTAATAGGGTCCCATGACTTCTAACCTACTTGGGAGGTTATTTATCCTATTATTCTATTCATTAATACTTAGAAACTCTTCTAAACCCTCTAAAATTCTCTCAAGAGCTTTTTGGCAAGGAAATCTAGGGTTTCAACTAGAGGATTGATTTGAGGCTTGTCTTGGTGATTTCTTTCCATAATCATCTTAGTTTAAGTCATGTTCTCTTTCCTCATTGTTAATTTTATCTAAAGGCATGGTTTTTTTGAATGTTTTCATAACTTTATTGATTGTATGATTTTGGTTTTCAAATATGAATTGGGGGTTTTGTTATTAAATGGTTGGTTATGGTTTCCCATGGTTTTAATTATGCTTTTATATGTATTAATGGTGGTTTTGGATAATTGAATTGCATGGAAATTGTGTAATGGTAATTGAAATTTGTTGTATTATGCCCCCAATATGTTTTACAAAATGCTTATAAAGATATGTTCATTGTATTGACTACTTTTAATAGAACTCTTGCTTGTTTTAAAACTTGGTAAAAGAATTATGCATGGTTTAAATGGTTTGGAAAGGTAAATGGATAAATGGTTATACTTGTAGGGTACATAAATCCCTCAAGTGGTTTAATATGGTAAATGGAAGGGCACTTGAAAGTCCCCTTGAACCTATATATGATTGGCTATGGATAATACTTGCAAGTAAGGATTGGTACCAATATTGATGGCCTTAGTTAATAAATGGATAATGGTTTGGATTTTTGGAAATTGATTTTAATTGGAAAATAATGGCGGAATGCATAGCAAAGCCATGGAAGGTGAAGGTCCTGGGGGGGACTAAAGCTGGAAACTCATATTTGACGATATGAGGTTGGTCTTGGTTACCGTGTGCATGATGTCACACTATATTTTGGGGAATGTACTAGTCATCCCAAGGTTTTCTTCCCTGATCGTGTGGCTACACGCACTGACGCCCTTTCAGCAGGGGGAGCTGAACCCATATAGTCCGTGGGTGGTTTAGGATGGCAAAGCTACATAGCACAGGTAAAGGTTTTAAAGGGATGCTAAACCCAGTCCCTTTTTTTTCTTGGTTATATATATATATATATACATGTATGATTGTTTGCATATGGATGGTTTTACTTGGTTTTATAAATAATATTATTTTATCCTTATCTTGAGATCATGGTAGCGTTCACCCGCTAACCTGTTTAGTGGTGGTTGTATACCCACGCTATGCAGGAACCGACCGTTCTACTCCTCCTACATAGTGATTGACTCGGGAATAATAATTGGATTGAAGTGGTGAGCTTCCATCCTTTCGGAAGGCTCCATGTCATGTTATGGATATTTCTAGACATTTTGATTTCATTTTGGATATTGGTTTAGCTATGGTTGGGGGCAAGTCTCAATCGAATTTTATAACTCTTTGGTTAGAGGCTTTGTGGTACTTCTATGGATTGGAATAGGCGAGATCAATATTGGTGTTAACCTTGATATTGGAATAAGCTGGAAGGCTGGCACCATCAAACATAATTTCTCACTGTTTCATCACATTTTATTTTGAAATTAATTATATTATGTTTTGGAACTTATTTGGTTATGGCCTTTGGTATGGTTGGATTGTTGATATGGGATGGTTGGATTCGGTTGGGCCAGTCATGGTTGTGACGTTATCCCAGAGTCTTTATGTAAGTTGTTGTTTTACCTTACTACATGCTCGAAATTCAGCCAACTCAAGACAAACGACTTGAGGTTGGGTTGAGTAACGGGGTTGGTCTCTAGTCCTAGTTGGACTTAGGACACCCACTACGACAAAGCCCTCTGTTGGGTTGCGTCAATGTTGGACAGTGTATTTTCTTTCCTTCCTGAGATGTATAGATCATCCTATTGGTAAATAGAATATTTAATAGGTGAAAAGAACACCTACCTAAAAAATTTAGCACCGTGCATTAGTTGTCACACTGATAGGTATATTTATAGGCCACGTGCATAGATAAATTGACTCCTCCGCTACTGAGAATACTCTTACATTCAAAGCAATATTCATATTGTATCAATAAAATAGAAGAACTGTGATACTCAATCAAACATAACACTCCATTTTAAAGCAAAAAATATACTAAGCTATTTCATTCTATTAGTTGCTCCTAATCATATTTTTGCTGCTCAACCGAAGCACTTTCATTCCATTTCAATTACATAATTGTACAATAAAGTGAAATTCTTACCAACAAATGAGTTGATAGAAATTAAATATCAAAAGATAACAAAAAGAATAATATTGAAACCTTCGCTATGAATGAGCTTTTGGTTATTATATTTTCAAAATTACTTTTTAGATGGTTTAAATAGAAAATGACTACACATAAAATAAAACGTAGATAATATAAACATTGATAGATATTTACCATGTAATTAGATATCAATGGAACTACATAACCAATGACTTGTACATTATGACAAACTATTACTGCAGAGAATCACCGTTATTGAAAAATATGACTGAAAATGTCTTGTTGGTAGCTAAAACTACTCAAACTGTCTCCATTATGTCTCACGGGACAATAAATTTCAATGTGACAGTTTAGAGGTGTTTAGATGATCATTTTCTATATTAGAGTGAGTTATGATCAAGTTAAAGTGTATCTATATATTATGCCTTCAAAAAATATAGACACTACTAAAAAACATGAATTCACAATTGACAAATTCTATAGCTAAACAACAAAATTGATAATCCTATTAAGCAACAAATTATGTAATAAAAATTCTAATAAGGTACAAGCAATTTAGCAAAAAAGTTAGTAGACGATTTCTATTTTTCTTTTGTAGTGAGAAAGCAACATTTTCAAACCTCTGATTTTCTCTTCTTGCTTAACATTTGTGCGATCGATGAATTCGAGAGTTTAGAGAAAGAATTAATGGCTAAATCAGAGCCAACCAAATTCCGTTGTTCTCTTCCAAAATATATTTGTGTCAGTATTCATTGAAAAATACTGAAATTGACTAAATTCCATTATATGTTCACTAATCAAATTAAACAAAATTAACGATTTCACCCTAAACTCATTCTTTATGTCTGCAAAGAAAAAAAAGACTAAGAACTGACTATGAAATAAAAATAAAAATTATATATAATAAAGAATTAGAGACACATACAGATGATGAGAGAAGAAAGAGTTGAGTATAATAAAATAAAGAGACTCCGTTGAGTAAAATGAAAAAGGTTGCTTATTTAATGAAGAGACCGTAATTGATTAATTAATTAATTATAATATTAATAATTATAGAAATATCAAATTCTAGAATTGCCCTGTAACGTATATGTGGTTGAAATTATAGCAACATGGATAAATTTCATGTGGTAGACAAATAATTCCTCGGGAAAAGACATCGTTTCCTTCCCAAACTATACCCGAAAAGTCGAAGCCACACCTAAACAATACTAGTGACCTATTACACACCTAAACTATAAAAAAGTGAAACTATTTACACCCTGTCAGGCTACCACAACTTGCATATGGTGTAGTGTTTTACACGCGCTGCCACGTCAGCACCACGTCAGTAAAAAGTATTATTTTTTATAGTTAAGGTGTGTAACAAGTCACTTATATAGTTTAGGTGTGGATTCGACTTTTCGACTATAGTTTGGAGTGGAAACAATGGCTTTTTCCTTAATGTTATTAGCCGTTTACTTTTGCTATTTAATAGGCTGGACGCACCTAAAATAAGTGTAACACACGCGTCTTAGAATGGGGGTTGCGGGGAGGTAATAATATCACTTTTATATAGTTAAGGTGTGTAATAGGTCACTTATATAATTTAGGTGTGACTTAGACTTTCCTTGTATAGTATGGGGTGGAAATGATGTCTTTTCCCATAATTCCTCCATTGTTCTTTTTATGTGTTGTCATTTAATCGAATATAAATTTTAAGAAATAAATGATGATTTCACAAAATTTATAAAATTGCACTTTTTAAGTTGTGTTTTCTTATTAAGTGAAACTCTAAAGATATTTTTTTCTTGGATGAATTTTAAAAAAATGACAATACATAAAATAAAATGGAGAGAATATAAACATTGACACATATTTACCATGTAATGTGCATATGGTCCAACCACAAACACATGGATAGACAATATTCTTTACGTGGAAGAGAAGTGCTAACATCATAAGATATTTTTTGACAATAATATATTATAATGAAATATATATGAAATATCAATGTTTAGAATTGCATATAATGAATCTATTTCATAAGTTAGTTATCCGCCTATATCCGCACCCCCTACAAATGGTATCAAAGCTCAGTAATTTAAAAAGTACAGCAGTGAGATATATGTTACATATGTTAGAATTTATATATTTTTATTGAATTAATTATGAGAAGACCATTTAAAAACAGAGAAGCTTTTAGAAAAATTAAAGAATCTTTAATTAGTAATTATTCAGAATATATAAGTCTAAATAAAATAAAAGAAAACCCACAAAGATTAATCTACCTAATTACCTTAATATCTAGTGTTGAAGCAAAATTAATCCATTTAAAATCTAGAAGAATGAGACACATACCACCTAATTATGATAAAATTAGATTTAGATATCCACCAAGATATTATAAATATGGTTTGAATGAATAAAGTACAAAAATACACAGAATTAAAACAAATTATTTCTGAAAAACGTAAAGAATTAAAAATAAGAATAAAAAGACTACATTATAATATATTTGTCGGAGTTAGTAAAAACTCAATAAATACACAAAAAGATGAAATATCAAAAATTAGAATCACAAATAGACAGTTTAGAATATATATATCAACATGAACTATTCACAATAAAATGAACAAAGAAGAATTTATAATAGATGAAAAAATATATGAAAATCATGAAGGATTAAAAATAAAAATAGTATTTTCTAATTTAGGAAGAAGATATAAGAAAATAGGTGAACATTTATATATAATGTTAGAAAAAAAAAGAATTAAAATTAGAATATAAATTGACAGCAATGGTAAGAATAGAAAGAGAAAATGAAGAAATAGATAGGAAAAAGGAAATAGAAAAAATAAAACAACAAAATACAGAAGAAACACGAAAAATAGAAGAAACTAAAAATAGTAGGATTTCTGAATTAGAAAAAGAACTACAAATGTTAAAAGATCTGTATGAACAAAGACAAAAGCAAAAAGAAGAAAAAGATAGAGAACAAAAATTACTGAACGAGATAAATCAATTTAAGGAAAAATTGGAAATAAAAAATAAAGAATTAGAAATAAATAATAGAGACGTTAAAGAAACAGATAATTATGATTCAGAAGATAGTGAAACATATACAGAAATATTAACAAATAAAAAAAATTTAGAAATCAATGAAAAACAAGAAGTAATTAATGAGGAAAACTTAGAAAGTACCAACACAGAAATAAATACTCTTGATAAAAAAGAAGATGAAAATATAATACCTAAAACAACAGAAATAAGAAAACCTATATATTATAAGAGTAAGTATAAAAAATATAATGGATATGACAAATGGACACCAAAACAAATAGTTAATAAAAATTATAACTTTTTAGACCTAGACTGTGTAATAGATACAGAAAAAAATACAATTATGGATAGGATATATGACAAAACAATCATTAGCTAATAATATAAACATAACAGATGCACCAGAATATATAGAAAGAACACTAATAGGATCAGTAAAATTATGGTTTACAAATCTAACTGAAAATAGCAAGAAGGTATTAAGAACTAATAAATCTATAGAAGGAACATCATCAACAACAACTAAACTAACACCTATAGAATTATTAAAAAAATATGAAACAGCTATAAAAGATGAATTTGGTAGTATGACAACAATAGAAGAAGAACAAGATGAAGAAAAAGATACAAATAGGAATTTAATGTTAAAATTAGCAATATGTAATATGTGTTATATAGATGAATATACTTGCGCATTTAAAGAGTATTATTATAAAGGAGCATATAGTATATAAGAAAGTAAAGAAATAAGAAAATTATATTTTAATAAATTACCTGAACCTTTTAGTTCAAAGATAATAAAAAGTTGGGGAGAAGCAAAAATAGTAGATACGTTAGGAGCAAGAATAAAATTTTTACAACAATGGTATAGAAACTTATGCGAAAAATATAGACAAGAATTAAAAATGAAAAAAACATTGATAAGAAATTTAGCATGTTGCAAAAATAAAATAACACCCCAATTTGGATGTGAAGAAAGATATTATAAGAAAAGAAAAAGACATAAGAAATATAAAAAATCAAAATGTAAATACAAGAAACCAAGGAAAAGATATTATATAAAAAATTATAAATACAAAAGACCATATAGAAAGAAGAAATCTATAAAAGAATGTACTTGTTATAATTGTGGAAAGTTAGGCCATTTAGCTATAGATTGTAAATTACCTAAAAATCCAAAAAATAAACAAATATCAGAAATAAAAATAAATAATACAGAATATATGCAGATAGATTATATAGATTATAAATTAGAAAGTGAGGATAGTATATATGAAATTTCAGAAAACGAAACAGATAATGAAGTAGATAGTGAAATAGATGAATCAGATGACTGAAGAAGATATAAAAATAATAACAAAGGAAGAATATTTAAATGATGAAGGAACGGAACAAAAAATAATATTTGACAGTAATATATTTGATGAAATAAAAGGAAAAGAATTAGATTTAAGTGTAGAAAAAATATTTAAAATACCAACAATAAAAAATATTTTTACCAGGAAAAAGGATGAATATTATGTAGTATACCAAAAAGAACATGTAATAAACTGTAGATATGCAAAAGGCAAAACTAGTATATCACTAGTAACAAAAAGAATAATTAATAAAGAGATAAATGATATAAAAAGTAAAGGAGATCCAATAAAATATGTACACCTTAGAGGTACAGAGATATTAATAAAAGCATGTTTTAGAGAAGGAATAGATACACCAATAGAATTATATTTAGTAGATGATAGAATTATAAAGCCTATAGAAAAAAACATAATAACTGTCGTAAAAGGAAATCTAATATATCAAAAATTCAAATTTATAATAAGTGCAAATTATTCAGTAGCGGTAACAGATAAAAATATAGATAAATCACTAGTATTATATTGGAAAATATTCGGAATAGAATTAACCCCAGGAAGTAAAATATTTACAGCAAGATGCAAAAATTTATATGTATTAACAACAAAACATAAAATAACAGGAAAAAATAAGATTAACAAAATACGAATAGAAAGTCCATTCGAACAGATTGTAAAAACAATAGATTATAATGATTATAGCTATAGAGACAGAGATATAGAAGAAAATTTAGAAATAGTAAATGATAGAATAAGTACAACGAAAAGAATAGCTGATGAAAAACCAGAATCATCAAGCTCATAAAAAAGAACAAGTTATGAAATAAATTCAATAAGTAATTTAAACCAATATTACATAACATGAAAAATAAATGAAAAAGAATATTTAATACTCTTAAATATAGGACAAGAAGAAAATTATGTAGCAAAATATATAGTAAAAATGAAGAAATAAAAACTGATAATGATATGTGCCTAGATCTACCAAGAAGTTTAATAAATAGTAAAACTATAGCAGAAAAAAGAAATAATAATAGGAGTTAGAAAAATAAAAATAGAATTTGAAGTAAAGGAAGAAATGCAAAAAGCAGATATAATATTAGGAATAAAATGGCTAGAACAAGTAAAACCATATAATATAGAACATACACAATTAACCTTAACATATAACAAAGAGAAATTATTCTTAAGAAGAGCCTTAACATAGAATGAAAATATATGTATTCATGAAGATAGTAGTAGAAGGATACTACAGTAGATATTATACGCCTATGATAGATATAGAAGCAGAAGCTAATTTATGTAAATATAATTGCTTACCAGAAAATAAATGGGATAAATTCAAAACACCAATAATAGTTAAAGGATTTAATAATGAAGGAAACGTAATTACTTATAAAGCTAGGAATGTAAAAATACAAGTATGGGATGAGATATTAACAATAGAAGAAATTTATAATTATGAACTAACATCAAAAGATATACTTTTAGGAATGCCGTTCTTAGATAAATTATACCCACATATAATAACTAAAACAGACTAGTGGTTTACAACACCATGTAAACAGAAAGTAAGAGCAAAAAGAGTTAATAATAAAATAAGAAAGAAAACTTATTGGATAAAAGGAAGTGAAAAAATTATACAAAAGTTAGAAAATATAAAAAATACTGAAGATACAATAGAACTAGTAGTATTCTCGATAAATAAAACAGAAATAACTATATTTTCAATAAATAAGATAGAAATAATTAAGAAAAAATTAGAACAATTATATAGTGAAGATCCATTAAAAGGATGGGAAAAACATAAAACTACTATAAAAATTGAATTAATAGATAAAAATAGCATAATAACCCAGAAACCATTAACATATAATTTTGTCGATTTAAAAGAATTTAAAATGCATATAGATGAATTATTAGAAAAACAATATATACAAAAAAGTAATAGTAAACATAATAGTCGAACATTTATAGAAAATAAACATAGTGAACAAAAAAGAGGAAAAAGTAGGATGGTTATTGACTATATAAATTTAAATGCAAAAACTATGACATATAATTATCCAATACCAAATAAGATATTAAAAATAAGGCAAATACGAGGATATAATTATTTTAGCAAATTCGATTGTAAATCAGGATTTTACCATCTAAAGTTAGAAGAAGAATCTAAAGAATTAACCACATTTACGGTACCACAAGGATTTTATGAATGGAACGTATTACCATTTGGATATAACAATGCACCAGGTAGATATCAACATTTTATGGATAGTTATTTAAACAATTATCTAATTGTATAGTATACATAGATGATATATTATTATATACAAAAACTAAAGAAGAACATTTAAAATTATTGGAATAGTTTACAGACATAATAGAAAAATCGGGAATAGATCTAAGCGAAAAGAAAGCTGAAATTATGAAAAATCAGATAGAATTTTTAGGAATACAAATAGATAAAAGTGGAGTAAAAATGCAACAACATATAGTACAAAAAATAATAAATTCGAAAGAAGAATTAGATACAAAAAAAAAATTACAATCATTTTTAGGATTAGTAAACCAAGTCAGAGAATATATTCCAAAATTAGCAGAAACTTTAAAACCACTACAAAAAAAATTTAAAAAGGATGTAGAATATAACTATAATGAAGAAGATAAAAAACAAGTTCAAAAAATAAAATTACTTTGTAAAGAATTTCCAAAATTACAATTTCCAGATGAAAATAGAAAATTCATATATATAGTAGAAGCAGATGCTAGTGAATATAGTTATGGAGGAGTACTTAAATACCGATATGAAGCAGAAAAATTAGAACACCATTGTAGATACTACTCAGGTACGTTCAATGAGACAGAAATAAAATGGGAAATAAATAGGAAAGAATTATGTTCATTATATAAATGTTTGTTAGCATTTGAGCCGTATATTGTATATAACAAATTTATTGTATGAACAGATAATACACAGGTACGCTGGTGGTTAACAAAGAAAATACAAAATTCAGTTACAACAAAAGAAATTCGAAGACTAGTCTTGAATATATTAAATTTCACATTTATAATTGAAGTAATCAGTACTAACAAAAATGTTATTGCAGATTACATATCAAGACAAAGCTACACAAACTGAAATAATAGAAGAAGATACTCTAGAAAAAATACTCAACACCCTAACTACGCTTTCAATGAAAGTGGACAGTATGAGTAATGAGATAGAAAAGCTAAAGACTAATGAAGATAAACTGAAGTCTATAGCTACAAATCAGCTAACTCAGCAGTGTGCAGAGCTATGTTGATCGGAAGACATTAAAGTTCCAGAGCTAGAAGGAGACGATGGGACACTCTATAAAACCCATAACGTTTATCAATCTACTTCTGCAGGTACAAGCAAAGGAGTTAGTAGACAAAGATACCAGAACATGAATATGAATAAGATATTTGAGAAACCATTTATACCAAAAACACAAAAAGACCCTTTGTTCATACCTCCACAAATTACCACATACCGAGATAGTCTAAACCAAGATAAAAAAGTTTACAACTATACAACCCAAAAATACATAGAAAATATCTATAGAGTATAAACTTTCCTAAACCTTAACCTAAAGCTACAAATATCAAAGAACCAAACACAAACTATATAATCCAAAAATTACAAGGATATAACAAGCTAATTGCACTACCCAAAACCAACCCAAGCCTAGTGAAAACTTGTTTTGACTATGGATTATTAAACACCATATACACCCAAGAGGGAGAAGAACTAACAGCTACGGAAGAATTACATAAGATATTCACCACCTACAAAAGGATACCAAAAGAAAATCTATTTTATATAAAGTGTTATACTGCACCAGCAGAGATATTATACGACGAAATAAAATCAGTTATACAAGTTGTAAAAATAGGATTGACTAGAGATATGATCATACCGAAAGATATTACGCAGCAGCCAGAGATACCCAGAATTGAGATACCTGATTTCTATGCAAATAAACGACTCATTGGACTAGCTACGATTATTCAAGAATTAGCAAATAATTATACTAATGGAAACCCAATATGGAACTATTATTGAGAGACCATCAGATGATTTATTCAAATTCAAAAGAGCTACGACAAGCAGATATGGAAGATGTTAGGCAATGGATAATGACATTACTTAACCCAGAAAAACAATCTACCGCAAGAGCAATTAAAAAAGGATTTATTTCAGACGGATTACTAAAAAGATATTGTAAGATAATTGGACACAAATATCCAGACCATCAATGTTCAAGATGTAATGGAGAAGATAACATTATTCCAGAAGTACACCTAGAATAAAAATCAAGAAGATGAGCATGCCAGCTGGAAAGATAAGATAAGAAGCAATAATGGAGATATAGCAGATACGACAATGAGAAGATATCAATGGAGTAATAGAAGACAAGATTATTTACGTAAAAATTATTGTACAGAATTAGTAGACTTTAGCCTTTTCTTTTTAGCCTTCTAGCCTTTTTGACTTTTTTAAAGGCTATAGCATTAACTTTTTAGTCTTCTAGCCTTTTTGACTTATTTTAAAGGTTATGACACTTAGTTTTAGGATTTTAGATTTTTTTAACGTGTAAAAACTTTGTAAAGATTTTCATTCTATAAATGGAAGAAACCGAAGGCATTGCAAGGCAAGCCTTCATGTGTTGAAGCAATACTCTCTCCAGTCCACAACAAATATTTTGCTCAGGTAATTAAAAAACAAACATATTTCAATGGAAAAAGCTATGGAGGAACAAACTTCAGAAGTATCAAAACCACCCTAACAGGTATATTTATTTATGATTATGAATAGCTAAATTCATAATTCCCAACAATCATGATATGATAAAATGAATTCATATTAGTTACTTTATAGTAGAATTATTCGAAGAATAATATATTAAGAAGTTTACTAGCAAAGTGAAAACGGAGAAAAATCCTTAAGAACTATGCCATCCTAAAAGTGAAACCAATGAGGCAAAAAGCCATGGCGGGGAGTAACTAGAGTAGAGACGTTGTTTAAGGAAAAAGTATCCAAATTACCATGCTAATAGTGGCCAAAGAACATGTTATTTAAGAATAATCTAGTATATAGTAATTTAAGATGACCATATTTTGTTATGTACATGGTTGAAGGGAATATTTTGAAAAAAACAATTTTATGAAAATGAATAATTATTTATCTGATGTGATGGTAGATAAATTTAAAATACTTATTTTGTATGTACTTAAAGATATAAAAGTAGTAGATATAAGAAAAATCATATTAGAAAAAGCATTTGGTAAATATTACATGACTAGATTAAATTATATACCATACCTACCTAACTACTCTTACAAATACTTACCATGATAAATTACATAGAATTTTTAGAAAAAGATATGAGAAACATACAGTTACTAGAAAAATAGATGAAAATAAATATAGACAAATACATGAAAAATAAAGATATAAAATATATAAAATTTCTTAATAAAAATATGCAAGAATTACCAAGGCTAAAACAAACAACTACAAAATATTATAATAAAATTAATTTTAAAAGATAGATCATCTAGATTATCTTAAAGTCTTAATCTTATATATACTTAAAGATATAAAAATTATAGATATTAAGAGAATAATATTAGAAAAAGTAATAAACTATGAAATTGAAACCATAAATTTGATAGAACAGTTATACCAGAAAATTTATCCAGAAAGATATTATTCAGATTAAGAGATGCTAGAATATATTAGAAAAACTAGAGAAAATCAAGATAATCTAAATAAATAAATTAATTATAGAAACCGAATTAGAAAAATAATGGAGAATCTAAAAGAAAAATTAATATGGATAGAAGAAACCTTAGAAAATTTAGAAAAAAGTACATGCGATAGTTTATATAATTTAAAAAACTCACTACGAGAAGAACAACACAAGATAATAAATAACATTGGAAATCTAGAATTAGATATACATTACAGTACAGTTAGGATAAATTATTATACAAAAATTTATAACTCTGAAATTACTACAGGATAAAATAATAAACCAAACAAATTAATGAATACATCTTACGAAAAGAATAAATCATTAAAAGATATTGAAACAAAATAAGAAATATCCACGCACAAAGAAAAATAGATTCATTATACATATAATAAATCTATTTCATAAGTTAGTTATCCGCCTATATCCTCACCCCCCTACAAATGATGGTTGAAATAATAGCCACATGGATAAATTTCATATTGGTAGAGGATTAATTCCTCTGTTGTTTTTATAATATGTTGTTATTTAATTGGATACGGAATTTAAGAAATAAAGAATGGTTTCACAAAATTTATAAAATTGCAACTTTTAAATTGTATTTTCTTATTAAGTAAAAATTTAAGGATAATAATTTTTTAGATGAATTAAAAAGAAAATAATAACACATAAAATAAAATGAAGAGAATATACACCTTGACAAATATTTTACATATGGATAGACAATATTCATTATGTTGCAAAGTAGTGGAAACATACCAACATGGGTTGTGGTGTAACGGATGGGGTTGCTCCATCCTTAACTAGAGGTCGAGAGTTCGACCCTGGACATGGAGAAAACTCTGTTGGGAGCGCTACCCCACTAAATGGGACCCTACCCGATGCGAATTCGAATTAGTCGGGCTCCAATATGAATACCGGATGCCGAATGAAAAAAAAAACGTAGTGGAAACATGGTAAAATATTTTTTGACAATAACATATTATAATGAAATATATATCAGATATCAAAAATATCCCTGATCCAATTGCATACTCTGAAATTGATATGAATTACCGAACATATCCTTGGTCATCCATGTAGTCACCTTTCATTATAGTAGTAATAATATGTAAATAGAATTTGAGTTCACCATGAAATGTAGCCGCGTAGAAGAAAAAACAACTAACGGATTTCTTTTTGTAGATTAATCTAATAGGCCACACTGACTAAAAAAGTAAAAAAATCAAAATATACAATCTTAAATTATTTATTTCAATAAATATGGTAATACTTCTTAGATTGCAAGTCATAACAATTTTTAAAATACAAATATAAAGAAAAAATAAATTTTCTATTTTTATAAAAAAAAATCACTCTTAAAATAAGACATCGATTACCAAAAGATATATCAATCACCCATAATTTCCCTCTTAAACGATTTTTCCTTATTTCAAATGAAAATATTATCTACACAAAATAAAAATATTTCAATATTAGTGATTTTCAAATTATATATATATATATATATATATATATATATATATATATATATATATATATATATATATATATATATATATATATATATAATAATTTATTTACACTTCATATACATATTACTTATAATTTTTCTCAGAATTTTCATATATGAAACTTGTATAAATTCAATATGAAATATTAATATCCCGCTTAAGGCTTACTTGTATATATTTCAGTGTATGAATTGTGAATAAAATATAGTACGTTCAATTAGCTTAGGGCTTACTTGTATGTATTTTAGTGTATTAATTGTGCATAAAATATAGTACGTGTTTGTATGTAAGACATGTTGTCTACAAACTGATATGAATCATGAATGCGAAGCTGTTCACTGAATTTGCTATTTCATTTGAAGAAAATCATGAATATATCCAAGTATGTGTTTATATATGAATGTGTCTAAAATATGCTAAATTTAACTAGTTTAGGTGTACTTTCATTTTTTAGGTTCTGAATTTTATATAAAAATTGGTGTATCATTCGTCATTGTTAATTGCTTATCAAGTTGTATTGTTCGTTAATAAATACACAAAAAAAGATATAAAATATGATTTTTCCAAAAAAAAAAAAAAACTCCAAACAACCATTTTGTATCAATTGTATATGAAAAGTTATTCATTCAATCACTATTTGCTAAAAAATAATAAAAAATCATGAATGAAAACATGAAATTCACGTTGACTAATGTATAAAATTTAATTCACGGATAAATTTTATATTGCAAAGAAACAATGAAAAAATAAATATTAGTGCATCAAAAAAATTAAGAATAAAATGTGGATTGCACTAATTTGATAAAAGTTTATGTAGTGGAAACAATTTAAAATAATTATGGAGATTAATATCAAAGAAAATAAAATATGAAAGAATTAAGAAAAGTATATAAGTGAAATTTATGAAAAGACAACACTATTAAAAAAATTGGAAGGATTAACAAATATAAAAAAATAATATTTAAGGAAAAGAAAGAAAGGGAAATTTAGGATTTCTTATAATCCTTTTTTCATATATTTTTTTTACTTTATTATGTGGAGGATTTGGGGGAATTAGACGGTAAAAATAAAAGAGTAAGAAACATTAAGGAGAAAATTAAGAATTTGTCACCAATCCTTTGTTTAAGGAACAACGAGAGAGGGAGAAAGATAAATGTAAATATTTGAGAGAGATTTTAATTGATATATATATATAATAGATAAATTTTAAAAAAATAGTTTAAAATATTTTTTTTGAAAACTGTTATAATTTGTAATTAAAAACTTAATTCAGTAAATATAAAAAAATACTGTTACAACTTACAATAAATCTATAATATATTAAAAGTGTGAAGATCCTTAAAAAAGTGATTTAAACGTTTTACCCTTCATTAAAAATCGATGCAATAGATAAAACTGTCTTTTCACCTATTTACTTCAATTATTATATTATTCTATTTATAATACTTTTAAAATCAAAGAGTCCCAAAATTATATGGTAAGAGAAAAATATATTTTAAAAATTAAAGAATTCTATAATAGATGTCCCAAAATATTTGGTAGGAAGCTACTTAATTTTGGTAAAATACATTAATATATGATAGAGAAAAATATATTTTAAAAATTAAAGAATTCTATAATAGATGTCCCAAAATATTTGGTAAGAAGCTACTCAATTTCAATAAAATACATTAAAACGTAAAGTAATATTAAAAAGGAATCAAACCTTTAAAATAAAAAATTTCAAAAGCCAAATTTTATTACAATTTTTGTTTGATACGTGTAGGATTGTACCCAAAATTTTTAGTTTTTAGGATTTTTAATTTTTTCAAAAATAAATAAATAAGAACTTCCATATTTAGATAATCCCTTTTTGAAGGAAAAAGTTTTGAATTTCTATAAGGTTTTGGACTTCTATAAATTGACAGTTCTTCCTAGTCATTCTCTCCCGATTGAAATTATTTCATATCAGTCATATTTATATTTTTAGCATGTATGTAATTATTTGTTCTTTACATTATCTCAATTATTTTTTATTTTGATATTCAATTGCTTAATATCTTTCTTAGTTTTCAGTGAAGATGATTCTTTTTATTAATTTCAAATTTATATTATAGATGAATTTTGTGTCGGACTTTGAGAATTTTTTTATTAAAAAATTAGTTTGGATCGTATTCTCCTAATATTTCACTACTTGTTATTTTTCTTCTTAATACAGGTGGTAGATGAATGTCGGTCGGCTTTGAGATGATTTTGGTGTAAAGATTAGTTTAAATATATTGTATTGATATCTCTATTATTGCACTATTTTGTTTATTATAGTTTACAGGTGGCATATAAATTTTGGTTGATTTTGAAATTTTTTTCTTCTAAAGGTGAGGTTTAAATTATACTGTATTTTGTTGATATCTCTATTGTGGTATTGTTTGATTGCAGTTTACAGGAGGTGGAGGAATGTCGACCGACTATAAGGAATATTTTGTGTAAAAAGGTTTAATTATATTATTTTGATATCTCTGTCATCATATTATTTTGTATATTCTGTCGGACTTTAAGAAATTTCTTAGGTAAATGTTAGATTTAATCGTATTGTCATAATTTCGTTATTATCTGCTTAGTACAAGTGGTAGATGAATGTCAGTAGACTTTGAGAAAAAAATTATACAAATGTTAGGTTTAATTGTATTATTTTGATATCTCTATTATGTCATAGTTTATAGTGATAGATGAATGTTGATCGGCTTAGAAGAAATTTTGTGTAAAAATTAGGTTTAATTGTATTATTTTTATATTTCTATTATCGCATTGTTTTGTTGTAGTTTACAAATAGTACATCAATAACGATCGGCTTTGAGAAGGTAATTTTTATGTTAAAATTAGGTTTAATTGAATTGTTTTGATATCTCTATTATAGTATTATTTTGTTGTAGTTTACAAATGGTAGATGAATGTTGGTGATCAGCTTTGAGAAATTCGTTATGTAAAGGTTATATTTAATTATATTATTTTGATATTTCTATTGTCCTATTATTTTGTTGTAATTTGTAGGTGGTAGATGAATGTCGGTCGGTTTTGAGGAATTTTTTGTGTAAAGGTTGATATAATAATATCTCGATTATTATATTGTTTGATTGAAGTTTATGATCAATTACTATCTCTTGTTTTTATTATTATCTATTTTTTTCTTCTACTTTCGTTGCTACTATTTTTCTTTAATTTGTTCGCCCAAAGTAGTTATATGGAAGATGTTAGAAATTGCTTTTGTTTCTACTCATGCAGTGAATGCATTTATCCGCTAATAATTATAATTACTTTTTTACTTTTATTTATTTTATCTAAAAGTTTGTGTAATTAATGATATTTCAATTACTTGATTCATAAATATTTTGCATAGCAGCGAGAGAGGCATGTGAATTTGATTATATTGGAGACAAAAGTTACTATAGACGTGTTCTCATGACTATGGTTTTTAATTACATTTCTTTGTTTGTAATTTGTTAAATTAAGCATGTATTAAAAAAATTGGCGAGTAAATTACTTTTATGTTTTAATTCTGCCGATATTTTTTATATAGGTATTGTATGAAACTTATGAGAATTTATCATGCCATTATTTATTTTTTCTCTTTCTCTCTTGGCGGGAATGAGGGTGTGGGAGTGTAGGGGGGACGTGGATAGTATGTGGGATAGGGCAGCTAGGTGCATCAGGGAGAATGCAAGTGAGGTGTTGGGTGTTTCTAGGGGCCGGGCCGGGCATCATCGGGGGGATTGGTGGTGGAATGAAGAGGTGGAGAAGAAAGTGGGGACCAAGAAAGGGGCGTATGCTATGTTGGTTGAGAGTAAGGACGAAGAAGAGAAGCGGGTAAACAAAAAAGAGTACAAGCTAGCTAAGAAGGAGGCTGAGTCAGCAGTTACGGCAGTTAAGACGGCCGCTTTTGAGAGCTTGTATGCAGGGTTACAGGGGAAAGGAGGGGAGAAAAAGTTGTTTAGACTCGCTAAGGCTAGGGAGAGGAAGGGTCGTGACCTCGACCAAGTGAGGTACATTAAGGGGGAGGACGGTAGAGTGTTGGTGGAGGACGGCCACATTAAGAATAGATGGCAGTCGTACTTTCATAGGCTCTTGAATGACGAAGGGGATAGAGCTATTGTGTTAGGGGAATTGAAGCACTCAGAGGAGTATCGGGATTTTAGTTATTGTAGATGTTTTAAGGTAGAAGAGGTTAGAGAGGCTGTTCCTAGGATGCGGAGGGGTAGGGCGACGGGGTCGGATGAGATATCGGTGGAGTTTTGGAAGTTCGTTGGAGAGGCTGGTGTAAGGTGGTTGACTGGATTATTTAACGAAATCTTTAAGATGGCAAAGATGCCCGAGGCATGGAGGTGGAGTACCATGATCCCTCTCTATAAGAATAAGGGTGACATCCAGAGTTGCAATAACTATAGGGGGATTAAGTTATTGAGTCACTCTATGAAGATTTGGGAGAGAGTGGTCGAGGTGAGGCTGAGACAGATAATGTCTATTTCGGAAAACCAGTTTGGATTTATGCCTGGCCGTTCGACGACGGAGGCAATTCACCTGGTACGGAGGCTGGTGGAACAGTATTGGGAAAGGAAGAAGGACCTGCACATGGTGTTTATCGACCTGGAGAAGGCATACGACAAAGTCCCTAGGGAGGTACTATGGAGATGGTTTGAGGTGAGTGGAGTCCCGCTGGCATATATCAGAGCAATTAAGGATATGTATGATGGAGCAAAAACTCAGGTGAGGACGGCGGGAGGAGACTCAGAGGATTTCACTGTCTTGACAGGATTGCATCAAGGATCTACTCTTAGCCCCTTTTTGTTTGCTTTGGTGATGGATGTGTTGACGCGACGTATTCAAGGGGAGGTGCCTTGGTGTATGCTTTTTGCAGACGATGTAGTTCTGATTGACGAGACTCGAGGGGGTGTGAATGACAAATTAGAGGTGTGGAGACAAACTCTTGAGCCTAAAGGGTTCAGGTTGAGCAGAAGCAAGACAGAGTATTTGGAATGCAAGTTTAATGACGTGAGGCTGGGGAATGAGTTGGTAGTGAAGCTGGAATCACAGGAGGTATGTAAGAGGGATAGTTTCAAGTATCTCGAGTCCGTGATCCAAGGTAACGGTGAGATTGACGAGAATGTCTCGCACCGTATTGGGGCGGGAGGGATGAAGTGGAAGCTCGCTTCGGGGGTGTTGTGTGATAAAAAGGTGCCGTCCAAGCTTAAAGGCAAATTCTACAGGGTGGTAGTCCGACCGGCCATGTTGTATGGAGTGGAGTGTTGGCCAGTTAAGAACTCCCACATCCGAAAAATGAAGGTGGCAGAAATGCGGATGTTGTGCTAGATGTGTGGGCTGACTAGAGGGGATAGAGTTCGGAATGAGACTATCAGGGAAAAGGTTGGTGTGACTCTAGTGGAGTGCAAGATACGGGAAGTCCGATTGAGATGGTTTGGACACTTGAAGAGGAGGGGAATGGATGCCCCAGTTCAGAGGTGTGAAAGGCTAGCGTTGGATGGTTTTAGGCGGGGTAGGGGTGGGCCGAAGAAGTACTAGGGGGCTGAGGTGATTAGGCGGGACATGAAGCAGTTACAGCTCACCGAGGACATGACCCTAGATAGGAAGGTCTGGAGGACGTGAATTAGGGCAGAAGACTAGGGCCAGTTTGGGTCGCTAGTGTAGGGAATTACTTGGTGGGGGTATTATTCTTGTTATGATTCCGTGTTCCATGTTTTATTACGAATCTGGGTGCTTTCCTCTGTTTTCTATTACTTATGGGTGCTGTATTTATGTTATGAAATCTTGTTCTGTGCTTTACTATGTATTTGTGTGGTATCGTATGTTAAGCCGGGGGTCTATCGGAAATAGCCTTTCTACTTCTTTAGAGGTAGAGGTATGGATTGCGTACATCTTACCCCCCCCCCCAGACCACACTAGGTGGGAATACACTGGGTTTGTTGTTGTTGTTGTTGTTGTTGTTGTTGTTATTTCTTGTTAGAATTTGTTTTAGTTTTACAACCAAAACAATATATTCATAGGATGTAGAATGTACACAAATTTAATTCTTTAAATTCTACAAATAAAAAGTTATTGTGATATCTCACTTACATGTGTCTTCCATGAAGACTAAATCTAAGTTACCTAAAAGACCAAGTAAAATTTTTAATGTGTATATTTTATACAATTTGTCATTCCCAATGTTTGATATTGCATTTCAACATGTGAGATGCTTCTTATATTTTTCTATGTTAATCAATCGGTATATTTTTATTACTTATTTGACAGACTCAAATTTTCTTCCTTAATATGTTCTTAACTTTATCATTTAGAACCTATGACGCACATTCATAATTCCTTTTTGATAATTACCAAAACTAAGAGGGTTTTAGATGTTGCAATCAAACTCAACAAGTTAAATTTGATGGAACATATGAGACATGATCTACAAATTCTTTTCCGTGATCATAATTGATGTATAGTATTAATAATAGGGTAAACAATGAAATAAAATGTATAGTTTTATTAATTAACGCGAGACACACGTGCAAAATACGTACACTAAACTAGTAATCTAAAAAATACATATAAGATTATTTTCTAATAAGAGTTGCTTGTTCACTATTTTAAAAATAAACATTTACTTTTTACTTGTTACTTTTAATATATTATGAAAAGATAATAATTTTTTCCTATTATTTTCTCAACAATAATTATTTATTCATTAAATCATTTCTCAAAATCTAAAAGTATACATCAATTAATATGGATTTAAAGATTAAATACTCACATTAATCATTATTTTTAAAAGACGTGTAAAGTCCAAAAAGTCAAAATAAACAAACTAAAATGAATGAAGGGAGTGATTCACTAGAACTAGAATAGAATGATAAATACATATTTTGTGTGACTTTGCATCCAAATGATGCAATTTATTGAGCTTGAAAGATCGTGAAATATTCGTGAGTGAGTTGTCATATGCCACATGATGTGCTTATTGGAAATGGTGACAATACTGAGTTAAAAGTTTTTTTGTTTTTTTTTTTTCGTGCAACTATCTAAGGTTGTTCCATAAAAAAAATATTAGTATTTAATGAGTTTTTATATTAAATTAATAAATATATAATATATATTTGTATTAAATAATTAATTAATGTAAGTTTATTTTATTAAATCACATCATTGACGTGCTAGAGGTCGAGATAGAGGGAGAGCTCTGAAAATTTTACAATGGATGGGATATTTGTGACAAATATCTTTGTGGGACCTTTTTGTCATCACATTATTTTCTCCATTAGCTCCTCTTCTCTTTTTCAAATTTTCTTTCGTGTAACTCTTTTTCCTCTTCTTTGTTTTAATTCTTTTTATTATTACTACTTTTCACAAACATTAAACGTAATCAACCTCGTTTTTAATTATTACAAGAACATAATATAAAATAAGATTAATAAAAAAATAATTGAACAAATTTTTAATATTTTTGTTCTATCAAGCCATTTTATTTCATAATCCCTCTCGTGTTTAAGAAATACAATTTGACCTTTTTACCCTTAGTAATATATTCATTTGTATAGTATATTACATAAATACCTTTTAGAAATAAAAAAAATTATAATTTTTATTTGTTAATTTAAAATTGGATGACTTTTATTTTATGTGATAAATAATAAAAGAGTGATTTATGTGTGATAAATTTAAAAATTAAATAGTTTTATATATAAGAAAATTATTTTTGTATGATAAACTTAGAGTTGAATAACCACATGTAAAATTATTTAGAAATTCTTCAATTTAAATATCTAGTTTTTCAATCGTTCAAATCTTAATATTCACCTACAACTTTTGAAAAATTATGGATATACTTGATAAACAAATCTTAAATAAAAAAGTATTTAACAACCCTCGTTTATCAAGCGCATCCACAACTTTTTTCAATTTCAACACTTCTATTCAAACATTTATCTGTTTAATTTCTAAACACTTATTTTCAACTTTTAAACACATAAATTAAAAAGTTATTTTTTAATTCTATCCAAACGGACTCTTAATTGGGTTTAAATTTAAAATATATAAACTATATTCAAGTATTCTTTAACTTTTATGATTTTAAACATATCATGTAAAAATTTAAAATTATTTTTTTTTAGAAAATGAAAAAAGACATTTTTCTTAAAATGAACTTATAGAAAAATGACATAAATAAATTTAAACAAAAAAAATACTATATAAATTTGATTTGGTTGCAAATATCTACAAAAAAAAATTAGGAAGAAAAAAAAATATTAATTCGATTAGTTTCATGAACACAAGAAAAATTATAAAGGAAAAATAAAAAAAGATGAAAAAATAATAAATAAAAATTTAACTCTAAAATAAAAGAGTAAAAAAGATGAGTTGTCTTAAAAAAAAAGGTAAAGGAATAAGGAGAGAAAAGAAGAGGCAATTATTTTGATAGGTGGACCCCATAAAGTTGATGTGTCAAAATAATAGGGCCTCATGCAAATATGATGTGGTGCATGAGACCCATAGTAATTTTTTTTGGGAGGAGCATGTAACTGCTCGGCCCTTAGCAAGAACAGATTCTCTGAAAGGTGATTATGTGATTAAGGATGACCAAATTCCAATTGAGAGGTGGGCCCAGATACATCTCCTCCTTGATTTTAGCCACCCCGGTACTGTAGGACACCCTAATTTGTTTGTTGGGTGTGTTAGAGAGAACAAATCTAAGTAGTGATTGGTGACACCCAATTTTGACCTCTCGATATGCCTTCTAGGGTGCTATTTTAACAAATTTAATGTTAGTATATATTTACATATTATTTTGGTATTAAATAAATATTGACGTTTCGTATTCATGATTTTGAAGTAAACAATTTATTTTTGTCCCGACCCCAAAGCGAGGGTCATGATGACACTTGTTGCAGTGTACCTTGACAAGTAAGCCTATCACCCAAACTGATACAAAAAGAGGAAAAAAGATAGAAATACCCCAAGGTAAGACTTCTTGAATGAAGCCGAACCACATAGATATAATAAAAATGGAACGAATAAAAGTAACATATGCAACCATAACTTCCAAAACCTGGTGTCAAAGGTGTAAGAACTACAAATACTATTCAGGAGTCAAATACATCAGAAAAATAACCACAAAGGAATAATATATGTCTTCAGATAATAGTAAAGACATAACTAATACAGAAAGATAGAGGTGAACTCCAGACGTAAGAATGTCCAACCGCTACCCTGAGTAATCTGAAGGCACCTGAAATCAATCAGTCCGAGGTGCACCCAAACCTGAAGCTGCACCGAAAGGGTGAAGTAGGAGTGGATATGGTTCACTTGTACTCAGTAGGTATCATAGGCCGATCGAGCAAAGTAGAAAATAAAGCATACAAAATATACACTAAGAAAATGTCACCTGCAATAAAAAAAGTCCCACAACGGTCACCCACACCACTTGCACAACCAGTTCTAATATATCACATATATTGCAACATCACACCACGATAGGACATAAGTACGTATTATATCACATATAAGTAGAATATGTACATACAAGATCATCAAATACAAGTAAAGGAAGATACAATAAATACATAGATGACAAGTCAAATGAAAGTACAACACAACGTAGCATAATAAAGTAAGTGCAATGTATATAATGATGATGATGATGATGCATGAGGTCGTCGTACAACCTCTGAGATCATCGCACAATCTTCGTATACACCTACAGAGCTAAAGTTTTCCAACGTAGGACCCATGGGAGTTCGTCAACTCATATACAATCCACATATACTATATCTCCTTTTCGGTACATCTCTCAGAAAGAATTTTATAAGGTGTTATAATATCTCATCCTCGGCACATCTCTCGAAGAGGGTTTAAAAAAGGTGTTGTCAGTGTTTCTCAGATGTTGCCACGGTGGTACCAATGTTTCATGAATGAGTATGATATAAGGATGTAATGCTCACAACCAATCACAATGAGTATTTTCACAACCAACCACATGATATATTTTCACAACCAATCATATGATATATTTCCACAACCAACCACAATGATATATTTCCACAACAATGTGAGCCAATATCCACTCATTATTTTAATTTCATCCATGGATTTCCACATGTCTCATATGCCAATAAAGTATGAATATAATCACAATACACCAATGGTACCATATTAAGAATCGTAACAACACAATACAATTAATCATATTTATTCAACGCTATCAATATCACTTAGGATCCCACACGTCACACATATCATATAATAACTCAATTTTGACAATTACATAAATAGTCATTTTTCATGATTAGTTATCACCCTTAAAGTGCATTTTGTACTATCATTTACTACTCATTCCAGTCTAAAAGAGTTAAGCCATAGCCTACCTTAAATGACAAAATCAATCCGCTATACTTCGAACCTATGACTTTACTCCTCATGAATAGTCCCTAACTCCACTAATAATATCAAATATGGAATCTACACATAAAAATAAACCAATGACACCCATACTGACTACTTTTGGTTTTGGTTTAGGGTTAAAATGGACTCCTGAAATTTTTTAAAAAAGAAGGGCAAAATCGTACCTTTACTTTAAAAACATGTTTCCCATATTTTAGGAACCTGCGACTGAAAACCCAAGTCAAATCGAGTCAAAATTGAGGTTCAAATTAAGAATCAGAGTTGTTTTGGAGGTTAAATTGATGATAAACTAGTAATTATAAGATTAAAATATTATTCAAGTGAAAAAGTGATTTTTGAGTTTAAAATCACGCCCCAAGATTTTTAGGGTTTTGAGAAATTAATCAAGAAATTACTAAGAAAGGAAAAACTCTATTTTGACCCTAAACTATACACGAAATTGCTAAGATATACCCAAACTTTAGGAAGTTCCTATTACCGCCTAGACTAACTAAAACTGTATTTTTGGCAGCCTTAGTGCCTACGTAGCTTATATGTGGCACATCAGTGAATCAACACACTGAAGTCCATGTAGGCACACGTATGTGCCATGTAGGTAAGGTTGTCAAAAATACGATTTTAATTAGTCCGGAGAGGGGAGGGGGTTATAGGATCCTCCTAAAGTTCGGGTGTGTCTCAACAATTTTGTATATAGTTCAGGGTGGAAACAGAGCATTTTCTCACTAAGAAAAGGGTGAATTATTACCTTAAAGTCATAATATAATTAAAAACTAGATGTTAATCTAGCTATCCAAGCTCCCACATGCTTCACCTTTAAGCTCCCAAACTATTTTACGGTTTAACTCTCAAGAGACAGGATGAAAAATGAGCAAAATGACCCCAAAAATTGCTATTAATAGTGCAGATTTTCTGCATCAGCTTTAGATAGAAAGCAGTTTTTTTTTAAGTCCAATCCGGACTTTGACGGGTGCCCGGAATTCATTAGGAGCTCGATATATGCAAACAAACTATGTAACCACACTAAATTCGACGTTCTAAACGCGTTGGTGAAGTCAAATTTTCAAAAAAATATCATTTTCACAAAGTTGACCCCCAAAATCCGAAATCATAATTTTCTAAATCAAGGGTTGAAATGAGATTTAAAAGTCGTAAAAGCATACCAAATATGTTACCACCCTATAATCAATATTTTAGATCTACTGGAGAAGTCAGACTTTCCATACGAGATCGTTTCGACCAAATATGGGTCTCACACCTATATTTCTAATTTTTCAACTTTCGACCAATAGGTCAAAATGAGCTCGGGTGCACCAAGACCCAAACCAAAGGTCTAACTAGCCTAAAATCGATATTCCAGAGTTGCTGGTCCAGTCCATTCAGCCATCCATCGCACGGATAAAAAAATATCTATACAAGATAAAAATAAGGCTCTCGAAGCCATCAAAAACCACAGTATCAAATAAATGGTACCAAAATGCATAAAAAATCATGTCAATCATCCCCACACCCCAGAAATACCATAATACAACTATGGACAGAGGTTAAAAAAATTCAAATCACACAATATCATAAATTACACATATTTCATTAAATTTTTAAGTCGTTGCATCATCCACCACTAAAAATCTAGTTGATCTTCGAACTAAGGCAAAAAATACCCGAATAAATGAAGAGCTGGGGATAGGAACTAATCATATCAGACTCAACCTCCCAAGTAGCCTCATCTACTGGTCGATGTCGCCACTAAACCTTAACCCCAGGGATAACTCTAGAGCGCAACCGCCTAACATCCCTAGCCAAAATAGAGACTGGTCCTCAACAAAGGACAACCGCTCATCTAACTGAATTGACTCCCAACGAATGACATGAGACTCATCAGAAATATTTCAGCGAAGCATACAAACCTGAAAAACTAGATGAACAAATGATAGATCAGGGGCAAACACTAACTCATAAGCCATATCACCAACAGTCCGAAGAATCTTAAATAAAGTAATATACCTGGGGCTAAGCTTTCCCCTTTTCCTAAACCTCATCACACCCTTCATGGGCGAAACTCTAAGGAAAACACTATCACCAATACCAAATATCAAGGTACGAGGTCTACGATCAGCATAACACTTATACCTATTCTAGTCCTCTCTAAGTTTATCCTGATTGACTTGGACTCTATCCAAAGACTCACGAAGCAAGTACGTACCTCAAGGTCTCACATCTAAAACATCAATCAATCCCACAGAGGAGAGACAATGCCTCAAAAGAATCTATGTTGATACTGGAATGATAGCTATTATTATATGCAAACTCTGCTAGAGCCAAATGCTACTTTTACCGCCCCCAAAAATCTATCACGCATGCGTGGAGCATATTCTTCAAAACTTGGATAGTCCGCTCTAACTAGCCATTAGTTTGGGGGTAAAATATTGTGCTAAGATCGAATCGAGTACGCAACTCATCCTGAAAAGTCTTTCAAAAATGAGATGTGAACACAGAACCTCGATCTAAAAAAATAGACACCGGCACACCATGAAGACACACATTCTCACGGATGTAGATACATGCCAACTCTCAGAACTAAATCAGACCTGAACCAGAATAAAACAAACTAACTTGGTCAATCGATCCACGATGATCAAAACACTATTAGAACCATGAGATGTACGAGGAAAACCAGTCACAAAGTCCAGGGCCAGTAATTCCCACTTTCACTCAAAAATGTTCAACCTCTGAAGCAAACCATCAGGTTTTATATGCTCGATCTTCACCTGTTGACAACATAGGGAACGAGCCACAAAATCTGTTATTTCTTGCCTCATACCACCCAACCAGTAGTGTTGTCTCAAATTATGAGACATCTTTGTCAAACTTGGATGGATGAAATATCTAGAACAATGAGCCTCCTTCAAGATTAACCTAATCTAATCACTCACTCTCGGCATACAAACTCGGCCCCAATCCTTAAAACTCTATTTGAATCAAGTGAGGCTTTCTTAGCCTTCCCACTCAATACCTTATCTCAAATCAACCTCAATCTAACATTGTCAAATGATGAGCTCAAATCTACTCCATTAAAGAAGATCTAGCCTCCACAAATACCAAAATATGCCAGGTGTTAAAATATCAGGCCTAACCATCTGTTTAGCTAAAGACTGAACCTCTAAGGCCAAAGGCCTCTCTTGGGTCAAAAGATGCGCCATGCTACCCATGCTAGTCGACTTTTGGCTCAAGGAATCCGCAATCATATTAGCCCTGGCTGGATGGTAGAGAATAGTCAACTTATAATCCTTAAGTAACTCAAGTTAACGATAATGCCTCATGTTAATATCTTGCTAGGTAAAAAAGTACTGAAGGCTGTGATGATTTGAGAATATATCACAATAGACTCCGTACAAGTAGTGCTTCCACAACTTCAAGGCAAACACAATTGCGTACAACTCTAAATCATGGGTAGGATAATTCCTCTCAAGAGGCTTCAACTGACTAGATGCATAAGCAATCACCATGCCCTCCCATAGCAACACAACACCTAAAGTATCAGAAAAAATGGTAAAACCTATGCCCTCCCTGGGCTAAGTCAAGATATGAGCTGAAGTCAAAAAATTCTTGAGCTTTTGAAAGCTTAACTCACAAGCATTAGACCACTAAAAAGAAATCTTTTTCTGGGTCACTTGGTCAACAAAGCTACAATAGAAGAGAAACCCTAAAAAAACACCAATAATAGCCTGCTAAGCCCGCAAAACTTTGAATCTCAATGGGCGAAGTAGGTCTAGTCCAATCAAAAACTGCTGCAACCTTGGCTGGATCAACTATAATACCTTCCTCAGTCATCATATGACCCAAGAAAGAAACAAACTCCAACCAAAAATCACACTTAGAGAACATAACATACAACTTCTCATCCCTCAATCTCTGAAGCAAAATTCAAATGCTTCTCATGCTTAACCTCACTCTTGGAATAAACCAAGACATCATCTATAAAGACAATAACAAAGAAGTCAAGATATGGTCGAATCACCTGATTCATAAACTCCATGAATGCGGCAAGGGCATTAGTCAACCGAAAAGACATAACCAAGAATTCATAATAACTATATCGAGTTTGAAAAGTTATCTTCAAAATATCCAAAGATCTAGTCCTCAATTGGTGATAAACAGACCTCAAATAAATCATCAAAAACCTCGTAGCACCCTGAAGCTGATAAAAAAAATCATTTATAAAAGAAAGAGGACACTTATTCTTAAGCGTCACCTTATTCAACTATCGATGATCAATACATGACCCATATTTTTTCTTCACAAACAAGATATACGCACCCCAAAGTGAAATAATAGGTTGGATAAATCACTTATCTAACAACCCCTGTAACTGATTTTTCAGTTTCTTCAACTTTGCTGGGGCCATCCTATAAGGAGGAATAAAAATGGGCTTGGTGCCTGCTCAACAATAACAGAAAATCAATATCTTGATTCGGAGGCATACCAAGCAAGTTCGTAGAGAACACATCCATAAAATCACGGACAACAGGGACAAAATTCAAGGAAGAAGGCGAAACAACACTGGTGTCACAAATATGAGCTAAGTAAGATAAAATCTCCTCTCAACCAATTTATGAGCCTGAACATAAGATATAATACTCTTAGGACTCAAATAAAGTTCACCTTTCCAAGATATCCTTGACACATCAGGCGAAGCTAAAGTCACGGTCTTGGCATGAAAATCTAGGACATCATGATAATAAGCCAACCAATCCATACCCAAAATAACATCAAAATCAATCATATCTAACACAAGCAAGTCTACCAAAGTCTTATGCCTGGAAAAAGCTACATCACAAGATCGGTACACCCAATCTACCACTAAAGAATCACCTACAGGGTAGATATACGAATAGGCAAGGCAAGAGGCTCATTAACAAAATCAAAACTCAAAGCAAAATACACAGACACATTGGAGAAAGTTAATCCAAGATCAAATAATATAGATGCAGGTCTAAAAGAAATAAGGATGATACGTGTGATCACTGTATTTGAAGCCTATGCCTTTGGTCTGGTTGGTATAACATAACACTGAGCACGACCACCAATTGCTTGGGTAACCCTACAACCACCAACTACCTGAGTGTCCCCACGATCAGCCCCACAAGCTCTACCATAGCTACCTCTCGTACCTCTGATAGTTCCCTTACCCTTTACAAATGGAATAGGAGTAGCCCGAATTACTGGAAAGGACAGCCTCTGGTCACGTGGCCAATATCATCACATATATATCAACCTCTATGACCAGCTTTAACAGGAGAAAGTACAATGGAGCCCGAATGACCACCCTAAACTGCTGAATTAGGAGACCAACTACCTGAGTTGTGTAAAGCTACCTGCACTGGCCTACCATGGTATCCCCGAGAACCTCTAAAATTTTTTCCTTGAAAGTCTGACTCTTAAACTCACCAAAATATTGCACCTTCTTGGTGCCTCCTTTCGATGCACTAAGAATACCTCTATCATTTAAGCATGATCTACAATACTATGAAAGAAATCCCCAATTACAACCATCTGAGACATAGCCACCTGAAGAGAAACATCCAAACCCTTCCTAAACTTCTGAACCTTCTCAGATTCTGTGAAAATGCTGTCATAGGAATATTTGGAAAGGGCATAGAAACATGCATCATACTCAGCAACTGTCATGGATCCCTGCTCCAAATGATAAAACTCATCTCACATATAGTCTCTCAAACTGAAAGGCAAAAATATCTCTAGGAAAGCCTCAATGAACTGAACCCAAGTCATCTCGAGAGAATCATGGGGTTTACAATTGAAAAACAACCTCTACCAATATCTTACCATATCTCTCAACTAATAAGATGTAGTATAAGCTACACCATCCATGCAAAAAGAGTGAAACACAACTCAAAATACAAGGTATGAAAAAACTTCACACGATAAAGAATAAAATAGAAAGTTTCCTAAAGACGTCCTATAGACCCTAGAAGATAGATAAGAATGTCTATATACCTATCTATAAAACTCTATTAGACATCCCATTCTTACACTGTTGAAACCAATGAACCTGGCTGCTTTGATACTAATTTGTCATAACCCAAAAATAAGGGTCATGATGAAACTTGTCACGGTATACCTTGACAAGTAAGCCTATCACCCAAACTAATACAAAAAAGAGAAAGCAAAAAAAATACCCCAAGGAATGACTTCTAAAATGAAGACGAACGACATAGATATAATAAAAATGGAAAGAATCAAATTAACATATGCAGTCGTAACTCCCAAAAGCTGGTGTCAAAGGTATAAGAACTACTAATACTATCCAGGAGCCAAATACATAAGAAATTTAACCATAAAGGAATAATATATATCTATGAATACTAATAAACAAATAACTAATACAGAAAGATAAAGGTTAACTCCAGATGTATGAATGTCCAACTGCTACCTTGAGTAATCTCAAGTCACTTGAACTCAATCAGTTTGAGGCGCACAAGTGAGTATTGGTCCTATTATACTCAGTAGATATTATAGGTCATCCAAGAAAAGTTGATAAGAATTGTGTTACGTTAATAAACAAGAAAATGATGCAAAAACGAAAATACTAAGATTAAAGGGAAGAAATTAAAGATAGGCAAAACTGTAGAATAAAATCCCCAATTTTGAGGTTAAGTTCTAAGAACCCTAATTGATCTAAGTATTCAAAATTAGCAGATTAAGACTAATTATGACACTAATAGAGTCAATTCAAGACCTTAGATCAAAAGTGATCTAGACCCCTATTTCAAAAAAATTAAAGACAATAATTAGTATAAGACTAATCACCTTATTTAATTAACTTTAAAAGAAACCAAAGATATCAAATTAAGAATTAATCTTACCTCCTGAAGAATCGTTCTTAGAGGGTTGCAAGATAAATCCCAAGTAGCCATACACAAAGGTGTAAATAAGAGAAACTCTCAATTAATAATAATATCATCTGATTGAAAATAACAAAATTCATTCCTATATATAGGGAAAAAAACCTATCCTAAAAAGCATGGGATTGGGATCTACCTTTATCAAATCTAACTAGGACTAGGAAAAAGCTATCCCAAATAACATGGAATTAGGATCTACTATTATAGAAATAAAAAAAAATCCTACTAGGACTAGAAATCATATAAAAATAATACAAAAAATTCTCCCCTAAGAAAAATAAGGAAAAGTTTACAAATTTACTCACAACCCATATAGGCCCAATCTTCTTCCTTTTGGGCTTGGACTTGAATCATGAAATATGGGTAGCACTTTGCACATTCTTCTCTATAATTCTTGGACTAGTTCTTGGGCTCTGCTTCCATCATAAGCATCTACTTGATTTCACATTGAAGCCCAATATTATGATCTTGAGGCTTTGACCAAGGTATTCTTAGGGCTTCAATAGCATCATTATTGCCTATGGAGCTATCTTCCCCCTCTTATTGAAAAGAATTCATTCTCGAATTTGATCCTTCATCAAATAAAGATAGGTCTGCAACATTGAAAGTAGCACTTACTTGATAGTTACCAGGTATATCCAACTTATAAGCATTATCTCTAATTCGCTCGAGCACTTTAAAGGGTCTATTGCCTCTAGGATGCAGTTTCGACTTTCGTTTGGAAGAAAACCATTCTTTGCGCATGTGAATCCAGACTAAGTCCCCAGGCTAAAATATGACTTATTTTCTCCCTTTGTTTCTTCTTAAAGCAACTTGCTCATTCATCTTTTCAATGGCCAATCTAGTTCGCTCATGTATCTTTCTCATCATCTCAGATTTATTCTTCCCATCAAGACTTTTAGATGATGCATCAACCACCATGTTGTCCTTACCTTGTTTGTATGAAAACATATAAGGAAATATCTCAATGAACTCCACCCACTTGGCATGTTGCTTGATCAATTTATCTTGGCTTTTTAAGTATCTCAATGATTCGGGGTCAGTCTTTATCACAAACTCCCATGGCCATAAGTAATGTTGCCAAGTAGCCAAATCCCTTACCAAGGCATATAAATCCCGATAATACGTAGAATAATTCAATGTAGATCCACTCAACTTCTTACTGAAATATGCAATAGGCTTAGAATCTTGCATTAAAATGACCCCTATGCCTTTTCTACTAGCATCACATTCAATTTCAAAAGATTTGGTAACATTAGGTAATTACAACAAAGGAGTAGAATACAACTTATCTTTAAAGACATTAAAGGCATGCTCTTGTTCTTCTCCCCAAATAAAACTCTTATCCTTTTTAATGAATTTAGTTAAGGGTGAAGCAATTGTACTATAGTCCTTCACAAATTTCCTGTAGAAGATAGCAAGCCCATGAAAACTCCTAACCTCTGTCACACTCTTAGGTGTTGGCCATTCTTTTATTACTTTAATTTTATCTTCATCAACTTCAACACTATTTGAGCTAACAATAAAACCAAGAAAGATTACCTTATCAACACAGAACGTGAATTTCGTGAGATTAGCATACAATTGTCACTCTCTTAGCACTTGAAAAACTAGCCTGAGTTGTTCCAAATATTCTTCAAAAGAGGTCAAAAATATCAGAATATCATCAAAATAGACCACCATAAATTTTCCATAAAAATCCTTGAAGATATGATTCATTAACCTCATAAAAGTACTAGGTGGATTAGTTAATCCAAATGGCATCACTAATCACTCATACAAAACATACTTAGTTTTGAAAAAAGTTTTCCATTCATCTCCTGGATTCATTTGGATTTGCTGGTATCTACTTTTTAAATCAATTTTAGAAAACATCTTAGAGCCATGCAATTGATCGAGCATATCATCCAGGCGATGATTAGAATGATGGTACTTTATCGTTATTTTATTGATAGTGCAACAATCCACACACATCCTCCAAGTCCCGTCCTTTTTTGGTACCAAGAGTATAGGAACAAAGCATGGACTTGTGCTCTCTCTGACAAACCTTTTATCAAGAAACTCTTTCACTTGTCTTTGTAGCTCCCTTATTTAATCGAAATTGCTTCTATAAGCGGACCAATTTGAAAGTTGAGATCCTGGCACAATGTTAATTTGATGTTCTATACCCCTCAAAAGAGGTAAGCCTTTAGGGATATCCTCAGGAAAGATATTATTAAAATTCTGCAAAAGTCTTAAAACAACACTAGGCAAAGAAAGAGTTAAATCATTAGTGTTGATCATAACTTCCCTATAAGTAAGTAGGACAATAGACATCCCCTTATTTTTCGAAAGTAAACATTCTTTGGCTTTCGCAAGACCTACCATTTTTTAACCCTTACATGCTTTCCTCTCACCAATTCTTTCTTCTTTATCACCCTCTTTCGTTGATCCTTTCCCATGTTTTTCCATTGTTTCTTTTAATCTTTGTTGGTCTTCATATACTTGGGAAGGAGTTAAGGTGCAAGAATATACTTCTTCCACTTATGTTCAAGAGAGTAATTATTCTTCTCCCATCACGGACGGCATATCTATCATATTTTTAGGGTCGACCCAACAAAATATGACAAGCTTGCATTGGTACAACATCATAGAGAACTTCATCAGAATACACCCCAATAGAAAAGGAAATCATGCATTATTTGCTCACCTTGAACTCTCTACATTCATTTAACCATTGGAGCTTATAATTTCCCTTACGTTTTGTGCATAGAATTCCTAATTTTTCCACCACATATGCACTCACCACATTAGCACAACTACCATTATCGATAATCATTGAGCAAATTCTGCCCTTTATTCCACATCGTGTATGAAAAATATTTTCTCGTTGTGCCTCATCAAGATCTTCCATATTAATATGCATAAGACGCCTAACTATCCCCAAAAATTTCCCCTCATTATGAGCAGCCACATAAATTCCGTCTTTACTCCCAACACCCTTTTCTTCTTCAACTTCTTCTTCACTTTTTTAACTCTTATATTCCCATTATCTTTAATGATGATAACTCTTATATTTGGACACTCAAATGCCTTATGTCCCCTCCCTTGACACTTGTGACATTGTATAGCACTAGAAGGAGTAGAATTTTTTGAGTTGAAAGCTTTACCTCCATCTTTGGCCTCCAATTTACATTTACCCTTATCATCTTGTGATTTAGGCATAGTTTTATCCTCATAGATCGTCCATGGATTCCTTGGAGTTGTAGTAGACCAATTTTTCCACGAGCTAGTTTATTGATTCCTTTTATTTTGTTTTTCTACCTTTATAGCCAATTCTACTAACTCATATAGATCAACATATTGTTGCAATTCTACTACATCGGCAACTTATCTATTTAACCCATTAATAAACCTAGCCATAGTGGCCTCCTCTTCCTCATTACAATTTGCTTGGATCATAGCCATATCTATAGCTTTAAAATAATAATCCACAGACATGGAACCTTGCTTCAAATTTTGAAGGTGTTTTTACAGATCTCTTTGAAAGTGTGATGGTACAAAGAACTTCCTCATAACCCTCCTTATCTCATCCTATGTTACAATCGTTAGCTCTCCGTTGTCTAATCTGTATTTGCTAAATTTCTTCTCCCAACTAGCAGCATAGTCTGAAAACTCAACTATAATAAGTTTAACTTTCTTAACTTCAGAGTAGTTATGATAGTCAAAGATGCCTCTACCTTTCTCTCCTAATCAAGATATAAGTCTGGATGTCTCGTTCCTTTGAAAGCAGACATCTTCATCTTAATGCTACTAAGATTGTCATCTTCAACCCTAGATCGTGGTGATCTCCTTTCATTTATCCTTTGGTAAGCTTTCTCTAATTCATCCTCATAGTCGCTAAAAGGATTCTTATCTTGTTGGAACTTAGGAGATCAAACTGCCTGTCTCCTAACTTGAGGCATCGGGTTTTCATGCATTCTCCTTACATAGGCCATGTTCACTGAGTTAGGAGGATTGTGGGTGACCTCCAATGCATCAAGTCGCACGAGAATCCTTCTAAGTGCCTTGGCTATGTCATTGTTTTGATTCCCAGCATCAATATCCTTTTCAGTTTGAGACATCTCCAAAATTTAAAGAAAACAAAAACTCTTAATTTGACCCCCTTTTTTTTTAATCTTACCCCTCTTGCCTTTTCCTACTCAAATTACAACTTTTGGCTGATTCTTTTAGGATTTATATATTAACCCTACTAGTAACAATTCCCTTTAGAAGTAAGATATAGAAAAAAATTACCAACTCCCAGACGGATTGGGTTTGGTAAGACAAGAAAAAAGACCAATTAAAAAAAATCTAAATTTTTCCTTTCCTCGGTTTTTCCTCTTTGATGTTGAAAAATAAGAAACACAATAAATTTGGAATTTCTTGATCTAAAGAAACCTTTTTTTTATTACGAAGCTCCCAAGAATTATCAAGAACGAAACCTTCATAGAACCGCTTTGATACCACTTGATAAGAATCGGGTTATGTTAATAAACAAGAAAATAATGCGGAAGCAAAAATAATAAGATTAAAGGCAATAAATTAAAGATAGGCAAAATTGGATAATAAAATCCCCAATTTTGAGGTTAAGTGCTAAGAACCCTAATTAATCTTAGTAATCAAAATTAGCAGATTAAGAGTAATTATGATACTAATAGAGTCGATTCAACAACTTAAATCAAAAGTGATCTACACTCCTATTTTAAAGAAACTAAAGACAACAATTAGTATAAGACTAATCACCTTCTTTAATTAACTTTAATAGAAATCAAAGATATCAAATTAAGAATTAATCTTACCTCCTAAAGAATCGTTCTTATAGGTTTACAAGATAAATTCCAAGTAGCCACACACAAAGGTGTAAATAAGAGAAACTCTCAATTAATAATAATATTGTTCGATTGAAAATAACAAAATCTATCCCTATATATAGGAAAAAAATCCTATCCCAAATAGCATAGGATTGGGATCTACCTTTATCAAATCTAACTAGGACTAGGAAAAAGCTATCCCAAATAACATGGGAATAGGATCTACTATTATGGAAATAAAAAAAAATCCTACTAGAACTAGGAAAGCATATAAAAATAATACAAAAAATTCTCCCCTAAGAAAATAAGGAAAAGTTTCCAAATTTACTCACAACCCATATGGGCCCAATCTTCTTCCTTTTGGGCTTGGACTTGAATCATGAAATATGGGTAGAACTTTGCCCATTCTTCTCCATAATTTTTGGACTCATTTTTCATCTCTGCTTCCATCGCAAGTATCTTCTTGTTTTCACATTGAAGCCCAATAATATGAGCTTGAGGCTTTGACGAAGGTCTTCTTAGGGCTTCAATAGCATCATCATTGCCTATGGAGCTATCAAAAGTAGATAATAAAGCATAAAAAATACACACTAAGGGCACGCCACCTGCAATAAAAAAATATCCCACAATGGTAGCCCACACCGCTTGCACTACCAGTTTTAATATATCACATATATTGCAACATCACATCACGATAGGACACAAGTACGTATTATATCACATACAAGTAGAACATGTATATACAAGATCATCAAATACAATTAAAGAAAGATAAAAAAATATATAGATGACAAGTTAATAACACACTAAACTAAGTGCAATATATATGATGATGATGATAATGATGCACAAGGTCGTTACATAACCTTTGGGATCATCGTACACTCTTTGTAGACACATATGGAGCTAAAGCTTCCCGACGTAGGACCCATGGGGGTTTGTCAACCTATATACAATCCACATATCTCATATATATTTTTCGGTATATCTCTCAAAAGAGATTTCATAAGGTGTTGCAATATCTCTTACCCGGCACACCCATTGGGAAAGGGTTCAAATAAGGTGTAGCCAGTTTTCTCAAATTGTTCCATGGGGATACCAATATTTCATGAATGAGTATGATATGAGGATGTAATGCTCACAACCAATTACAATAAGTATTTTTCACAACCAACCAATTGATATATTTTCACAACCAACCACAATGATATATTCTTATAACCAACCACAATGATATATTTTCACAACCACACGAGCTAATATCCACTCATTATTTCAGTTTCATCCATGAATTTTCATATGTCTCATATGCCAATAAAATATGAATATAGTCACAATACATCAATGGTACTATATTAAGCACCTTAACACCACAATACAATTAATCATGTGTATTCAACGCTATTAATATCACATAGGGCCTCACACGGTTACATATATCACATAATAACTCAATTTCGACGATTACATCACATATAGGCCCCCACATGGCACAATACATAAACAGTTACTTTTATGATTAGTTTCCACCCTTAACATGTATTTTGTTTCATCATTTACTACTCAACCCAGTTTGAAAGACTTAAGCTATAACCTACCTCCAATGCCGAAACCGGCCTGCTACACTTCGAACCCATGACCTTTCTCCTCACAAATGGTCCCAAACTCCACTAAAAATATCAAATATGACATCTACGTATAAAAAACTAATGTCCATATTGACTACATTTGTTCGGGGTCAAAACAGACCCACAAAGTGAGTTTTCAAAAAAAAAAAGGGCAAAATCATAACTTTATATTAAAAATATATTTTTCATATTTTTAGAAACCTACAGCTGAAAACCCAAGTCAAATCCAGTAAAAAATGACTTTTAAATCAAAGAAATTTACCAAGTAAAATCTTTGAAATCCTGGTTAAGATCAAGAATTGGAGTTGTTTTGAAGGTTAAATTGATGAAAAACTAGTAATTATAAGATTAAAATATTATTCAAGTAAAAAAAAGTGAAATTTGGAATTAAAATCAAGTCCTAAGATTTTTTGGGTTTTGAGAAATTAATCAAGAAATTACTAAGAAAAGGTGAATTATTACCTTAAATCCGTAATAGAATCAAGAAATAGATGTTAATCTAGCTATCCAAACTCCCACAAGCTTCACTTTTAAGCTCCCACACTGTTTTAGGGTGTAACTCTCAAGACGCACGATGAAAAATGAGCAAAATGAGTCCAAAAATTGCTATTAATAGTGCAGATTTTCTGCATCAGCTTTAGATAAAATGCTGTTTTTTTTTTTTATTTTTAGTCCACTCTAGACTTCGATGGGGTGCTCAAAATTCATTTGGAGCCCGATATATGCAAACGAACTATGTAACCACACTAAATTCAACGTCCCAAACATGTTGGCGAAGTCAAATTTTCAAAAAAAATATCATTTTCACAAAGTTGACCTCCAAAGCTCGAAATCACCATTTTCTAAACCGATAATCGAAATGAGATTTAAAAGCCGTAAAATCACACCAAACACGTTACCACCCTAAAATCGATGTTTTAAATTTGCTGGCAAAGTTATATTTTTTATTTGAGGTTATTTCGATCAAATGTAGGTCCCACACTCATATTTCTAATTTTTTAACTTTTTGACCAATAGGTCGAAATGAGCTCGGGTGTACCAGGACTTGAACCAAAGGCCTACCTATCCTAAAATTGATATTTCAGAGATGATGGCAGTTCGTTCAGCTATCCATTATACTTATTAAAATATATCCACATAAGTCCAAAATAAGAATCTCGAAGCCATAAAAAACTACAGTATCACATAAATGATACCAAAATACATAAAAAATAATGCCAATCACTCCCACACCCTAAAACTACCATAACACAACTACGAGAAGGGATAAAATAGTCAAATTACATAAATCACAAATTAAACACATTTCATGAAATTTTCAGGTCGTTACAATTTTGCAGGTAATTTTATATTTTTATATATAGTATACATAATTTAAATATAGTACGTTTTATAATTTTGTGAATAGTTATTAAATCATTTCCATAAGTATATTCATGATTTATAAACACCTAGTCTATTATTATTATTATTTTTTTTTAAATTTTGTATGCATAACTTATAGTGTCTAATTTATTTCAAATTATTATTATTGAAATTTTAAGGGAATATATTACTTGTCATAATTTTTACACAGTTTATCCATAATTAATTTGAGAATAATGATATTATTTATTTTATTATTATTATTATTATTATTATAATATATTTATTATATTTATTAAATAACAATCTAATTCTCTTTGATATTTTTAATTTATTTAATTTCTAGCCATTTTGGTACCCAATTTATGTCAATTCTAGCCTAATCAATTTCAAATTTGACCCAAATTGAAAATCCTCAATTTAAATCACTTGAATTTAAGTTATCTCTGCAATTTTAATCCCAACTGTTGATCATATATGATCAACGGTCGAGATTACATCAAGTTATTTTCCCTTAAATGATATGATCAACGGTCGAGATTACATCAATTTATTTTCCCTTAAATGATTGTAAATACCTCATACCCTAATCATTTTACAAAAAGTCTGCCGCTTTTTCCCTTTTATTTTCTATCCTCCTTCCTCTCTCTAAAACCAGCAATTGCCGCTCTTTCACCATCAGTTGCAGGACAACGCTGACAGCCACTATAAAAACCAACCAAACCACCACCACCGCTAGCGAAATAGCCAAACTAAACCACCGCCTCCAGTGCTGCCTTTTCCTCCGTCAAACCCTACTATTGCATCCACAACCTCCTGTCGGTGAACCCCCAACTCTCATCATCTCCGAAGAGAGCTCCAATAAACCAGCACCAAAACCACCAACAACCATCAAGTTCTCTCACTATCGATGACCACACCATTTACCGATGAACGAACAACCACAACAGCACTGCCACCACCCTCTTCTCACTTCTCTTTTATGATTTTAATTTGGCTTCTTTGCTTGTGAATTGTACTGTAGTTTGATTTTTTTCTTCAAATTCATGGTGATGGAGTACTGATTATAACTAAAAACTTTTAATTCCGTGTTATTTATCCCTTTAGATTGTTATATTATGAAAATCCTTAATTTTGTAAATTTTGACTGTACGATTGTGTGTTTGTGAATCTCTAATTGAATTTTATTGAGGAATTACTTAACGTAAGCATGACTACCGACAGTGATGATCTTGACATGATGAAATAATTACTTTAAGAATGCATTATGTTTTATAATTCAAAATTGACGAATTAATTATTTTTTATTTTTTATTTTTATGTATTGTATATTCTTGAATTCAAACTTGAATGTTGATATTAACTATTCTTGATAGAATACGATCACTTGTTAAATGAGATAACATATATTTACATTTAATTTAATTCACTCTTTTATTTTCTTGTAGTATTTGATTTTCATATCTTTTAATTTTACTAGTTATTTATGGTAGTTATGATTGACTTTCTACATCTATTTGATTTGGTTTATATGTTTATAAATAATTGATTATTTTGGATATTTTTCTTTTTATTACTTTTGACTAAATTTTCACATATAGTAATAAAAAATATTGTACTGATTATTTTGAATATTTTTTCTTCTCTTTATTTTATATTTTATCTGTACCCTTACACATATACTCTCTTTATCTACCCTTTTCACTGTTGAGAGGCCACAAGTTTCTATCTTCTCTTTCGACCCGCCCGATCGCCGATAACTGAATTCTTTGACGTCGAACCTTAGTTTACTGCCCCCACACAAGGAACTTTCTCAAGCGCTGCTGGTTTCACCGCCTCGTTTAGCTTCCTAGTATTAATATCCACCATCTTTTTGTTTAAACCGGTGTCGAATTTCTTTACGATTTAAACTGGTGCTCTGGCAAAAAGATATTTCAATGATTCTCTGGCGTATCTACTACGATTTAGCTTACCTTCTTGTCATAATTCTGTAGTTAACAAAAAAAACAAAAAGAAGATAGTCACCATCATCATCATTATTTCAAAGAAGAAGAACATAAATCGTGTTGAGATTCAATGACAGAAACACTATTCTGGTGACACTATTCTGGCGATCAATTTCTACCATAAATTATCGGAATCCAGTGACTAATCAAGTATAAGGACATAACCCAGCTTCGATCAGGTGTACTCTATCCATCTTTTCTAGTTGTGTATAGGTTTCTTGATTTTTAGGGGCTGCTACTGGTAGTGTTCTGCACTATTCTTATTATGATTCTTGTTTCGTAGCATCTTGGCTGATTATTTGGTTGTGGGTGTCAAAGTTATTGTTGATTGGGTACTTTGTAATAGTGTTGTACATGTGAATCTCTTTCTTGTTTTTAGTAGTTTTGGAGTGTGTTACCTTGTCTAATTACTGTTACTTGATTTACTAGTATATCCATCAAGTGTGGTAGTATTAGTTCCCGCTATTGACTATTGTGTATTAAAATTTGCGTTATATTATTGGTTTTGTTGCTCCCTATCTATTATAGATTGTTGACTTTGTCCCTAGATCCTTTAGTGACTTTATTTTGACTAGTGTACCTTTTACCTTATCTTGATCCCCCTTTGTTATCTTTCTTCCCTTTTTTCTTTCTTTCCTTTGTTGCATAGTGGCTGTGATTAGCGAGGGTTGACTAGGGGTATGTCATAGTTCGAGGTCAGGTCAGGAGATGTTGGTCCTGGGCTAGGATTTAAGAGGTTTAGGTATAGGTCGGGTCTAGGATCAAGTTTGAGGTTTAGGGCTAGGGGTAGTAAGGTTAGGCGGGATAAGAGAGCTTCTAGGTTGTGAGTTGGGTCTTGGAAGATTGGTACTTTGCAGGGTAAATCTATATAGCTAGTGAATATTCTTAGAATGAAGAGGGTTAGTGTAGCGTGTATCCAGGGAAATAAATGGGTAGGCACTAAAGTGAGAGATGTGGATGGATATAAGTTATGGTACTCGGGTAGCGTGAGACACAGAAATGAGGTAGGTATCTTAGTAGATGAAGATATTAGGGAGTAGGTTGTAGAGGTAAAGAGAGTTAGTGATAGACTGATGTCTATTAAGTTGGTCATATGAGGGTCTACGATGAATGTTATTAGTGCGTATGCCCCATAAATAGGTTTGGACGAAGAGGAGAAGAAGGAATTCTAGGACGTTTTAGATTAGGTGGTGAGGAGTATCCCGAGCACTGAGAAGCTTTTCGTAGGAGGGGATTTCAATGGGCATATTGGATCTTTTTCGAGAGGGTATGATGATGTGTATGGTGGTTTCGAATTTGGTGAGCGGAATGAAGGAGGAACTTCTCTATTGGATTTTTCTAGGGATTTTGGATTGTGGATAGCAAATTTGAGCTTTCTGAAGAAGGATAATCATCTTATTACATTTCATAGTGTAGTGGCTAAGTCTCAGATAGACTTTTTGCTTCTTAGAAAAGGGGATAGAGTGCTATGTGAAGATTTTAAAGTCACACCTAGTAAGAATCTCTCGACTCAACATAGGTTATTGGTGATGGACTTGGTTATCAATATGGGCAAAAAGAAGAGAAGTAGAGAGGAGCAGCCCGGGATTAAGTGGTGGAGCCTGACTTTAGCTAGTGACTTAGAGATGGAAGAGAATTTGAAGAGTAGTGGGCTTGGGAGAATAGAGGAAGGGTGGATAATATGCGGGAGACGATTGCTAGTTGCATTAGGGAGATCGCTAGAGAGGTGTTGGGTGTCTCGAGAGGTTGATCTGGCAAACATCGAGGACACTGGTGGTGGAATGAAGAAGTCAAGAAAAAGGTGATGTCTAAGAAGGTGGCTTATGCTAAGTTGGTTGGAAGCAAGGATGATGAGAAAAGACAGAAGAATAAGGATGAGTATAAGGTTGATAGAAGAGAGGCTAAGTTAGCGGTTATGACGGCTAAAACATCAATTTTTTAGAGTTTATATGTGGCTTTAGAAGAGAAGGAGGAGATAAGAAGTTGTATAGGATGGCTAAGGCCAGGGAGCGGATGGATTATGACCTTGACCAAGTGAACTACATCAAAGGAGAGGATGATATAATGTTGGTTGACTATGCCCTTATTTGGGAGAGATGGCAGTCCTATTTTCATAAACTTTTGAATGACAAGGGAGACAAAGATTCTATGTTGGGAGAATTGGAGATTCTGAGGAGGATCACGATTATAGTTATTATAAGCATATCGAGGTTGAGGAGGTCAAGAGAGCTATTCATAGGATGCGGCGGGGTAGGGCGACGGGGCCAGACGAGATTACAGTAGACTTTTGGAAGAGCACTAGCGTGGCAGGTCTAGAGTGGTTGACAAGGTTGTTTAACATTATTTTTAGAGCTACTAAGATACCTGACGCATGGATGTGAAGCACGATAATTCCAGTGTTTAAGAACAAGGGAGACATTCAGAGTTGTAACAATTATAGAGGTATTAAGTTGTTGAGTCATACTATGAAGGTTTAGAAAAAGGTGGTAGAGTTGAGGATAAGGAGGATCATGACGATCTCTGAGACTCAGTTTGGTTTCATGCCTAGTCGCTCGACTACTGAGGACATTTACCTTGTGAGGAGATTAGTGGAGCAGTTTCGAGAGAGGATGAAGGACTTGTACATGGTGTTTGTTGATTTAGAGAAGGCATATAACAGAGTTCCTAGAGAGATTCTGTAGAGGTTCTTGCAGGATAGAGGGGTGCCCATGGCGTACATTAGGTTAATTCAGGATATGTATGAAGGTGCGAAGACTCGTGTGAGGATGGTAGGTGGAGATTGGGGCACTTCACAGTTTTGATAAGGTTACACTAGGGATCGACTCTTAGCTTGTTTCTTTTTGCCTTGGTGATGGATGTTTTGACATGACATATTCAAGGGGAGGTGACTTGGTGTATGTTATTTACAGATGAAGTGGTTCTGATCGATGAGACTCGGGGTTGAGTTAATGATAAGTTAGATATTTAGAGACAGATGCTTGAATCTAAAGGTTTTCGGTTAAGTAGAACAAAGACGGAGTACTTGGAGTGTAGGTTCAATAATATGTCGCAAGAAAATGGAGTGGTGTGAAGCTAGACTCCCAGGACATCCAGAAGAGAGATAGTTTCAACTATCTGGGGTCTATAATTCAGGGTAATAGTGAGATTGACGAGGATATCATGCTTCGTATTGGGGCAGGGTAGTTAAAGTGGAGGCTCGCTTCGGGAGTCCTTTGTGATAAGAAGGTGCCCCCGAAGCTTAAAGGTAAGTTTTACAGAGTGGTAGTCCGGACGGCTATGCCGTATGAAGAGGAGTGTTGGCTAGTTAAGAACTCCCACATCCAAAAAGTGAAGGTGGCGGAGATGCGAATGTTGCAATGGATATGTGGACATACCAGGAAAAATAGAGTGAGGAATGAGATTATTCGGAAGAAGGTGGGAGTTGCCTCGGTGGAGGATAAGTTGAGAGAAGTGAGGCTACGTTGGTTCGAACATGTGATGAGGAGGGGCCCTGATGCTCTATTGCGGAGGTGTGAGACTCTGGCTATGGATGGTTTTAGGCGGGCTAGAGGTAAACCGAAGAGATATTGGAAGGAGGTGATTAGGCATAATATGGAGCAATTACAACTTACAGAGGACATAACCCTTGATAGAAAGGTGTGGAGGACGCGGATTAGGGTAGACGGTTAGGGGGTGGGAGCGCGGCGGTAGTAATAGGGGAGTGCTCTTTTTGGTCTAGAGTTTTTGGTTCATAGTGTTGGGGCAGTAGTTTTTGGGGTTAGTGGTGTTGGCTTTTTTGCATCCCGTACTAGTTTATTATGCACTTATCTTTTGTGTTTATTATACTGTTAGTTTGTTTTGTGTACCATACTAGTTTGTATCCACTTACTTTTTATATTTGTTATACTGTTATTGGTCCTAAGCCGGGGGTCTATCGGAAATAGCCTCTCTACTTATCTTGAGGTAGTGGTATGGTCTGCGTACACTCTACCCTCCCCAGGCCCCACTAGGTGGAAATACACTGGGTATATTGTTGTTGTTGGTAATGATGTATAAGTTCTCCCCTTAATTGATTTTTGATAATATTCTCTTTCCTTTTTAATTTTGTGAATTAAATTTCTAAATATTCTTCCTTTCTTTTATTTTCGTGACTTCTTATTATATAAACAATTCTTTCCCTTTCATCCATCTCACCTTTTTAATTCTCCCCTACTTTCTCTATACAAAATGAAAAAAAAATAGCTTTAAGTATTGCTTTAAGGTTCTCATCCTAACGAGCGAAACTTTCGTTGTGTGTGTTCCTTCGAACCAAGGGCTATCACATGTTGACCAAAATATTTATGTTTATTTATTTGTTTGTACTTGGACAATTTGATTAGTTTAATAGGTTCTTGGATCGAAAATAGAAAAGGGTCACTTAGAATTCAAAGGTTTTATTTTACAATTTTTATTTCTATCATGTCTTGTTTATTTTTCATTCAGTTATTAGACTGGTTTGTAATAATTATCGTATAAACAATGTCTGTAATAATTAAAATTATGGGGACTGTTATGGGGGTTGGGAAGTTACTTTCTATGTGCCTCATTTCTAATTTTTATTTCTCAACGTTTTACTTATTTTTTTTTTGTTTAGGCAAGACATTTTTTGAAAAACACAACATCAATTGTTTAATTCTTTTTCGGCAAAATCATAGTTCAATTCCTTTTCTACAACTTGAATTGGACAAATCTTTTAATATTATTAATTACATAAATACTATCTCCTAACCTATAGTTAGCAAAAAAGCAAATAGAAATTATGAGGTCTAATACTCCCTTTTTAATTAAGCCGACGCATTTCCGAGAGTACCACTTACCAACATTTTCAAAAATGGATATTATGTGTATCTATATGTAAATATTCTTATGTGTGTATATTTCAAAACTCAATTTTTTTATTTGTCTTTAAAAAAATTTATTATTATTATTTTAACAGAAGACCGACCTCCAATTAAAATTATTGCTGAGGTGAAAGTGCGCGGTTAATAGTATTGTGGCATCGTCACTATAAAAGCGACAAACATGCTTTTTTTTCCTCCTCAAAAAATTTTATTGAAATTGAATAGATTAACTTTATTAATTTAATTTTATTGCTACGTTTTTTTCTTTATTTATTTTGGGTAGTTTAGTTAGTTTAAGTCAATAATTTTTACTTTTTTTTTACATAGCTGTCTTAAATTTTGTCTTCTTGCTTATATGAAATTTTAATATTATCTTGTTCGTAATTTTGTATTGATTAGGTAAAATAAAATCTTTGCTAATTTTTTTTAGTTATTTATACAAAAAATAATTTTTTCACCTGGCTACTTAAATTAGTATGTTAAGTACCGTCAAGACATTGTTTTTACTTTGTTTGAATCAATAATTAAATGTGCATGTTAACCTCTTCTATCACCTAGGTTAGTATTAATTAGATAATTATTGAGTTTTGTCTATTTTTTTTTTTAATAAGGATTTTGCATGATCAATCACCTAGTTCTTTAAATTTAAGATTAAGGTTTAATTAAGTTTTCATGGAACATGTTTAATTGTTCATTTTATAGTTATTTTGATAATTACTTTGCTTGCTTATTTTTATTTTCAATAATAAATATTTGTTTGGCTAATAACGTAATCATTTTGTTTAACTAAATAATTGATCTTTGCTTATCACATAGAATTTTTATGTAATATTTGAATTTGGTCGAGACCTACAATTGTGAACCTTGAAAGGTGCCTAACAGCTTTTTTTTAAAGGTAATTTGAACCCTTTTCCAATTTCTGGTGAACTAGACTAAGTAATAAAATAAGTTCGTAATAGATTGGTGCCCTAACGCACCTTAATTCGTTAGGTGACGTCTCTTCACTCTTTAAATAATCCTAAAATGAATTGTCACGTCGAATCCCACTTTTCACAAGAAAACTAGGGAGCGACAGTGGCTTAGCGGGTACTCCACAGGGATCACATAATTTAGTGGGGTAAGCCCTTGATTAGCAACCCATCCCAGTGTTTTAAGGCCCAGTGAGTTAGCCAACGGTTGTAACACTTAGATATAGTTGTATTCCTTTGCCAAGAGTGGGGGTCAATAGTGTCGCTGGTCTTGAATGACAAATGAGGAGCAACAGAGATTTGCGAGGTTCCAGAATATAAATCCACTTCAGTTTTGGGGTGGGCGAAGTGAAGATGCATATGGATTTCTAGTGAGTTGCAATGACAAACTTCAGAGCGCGGGGTTAATATAGTTTTACAGGGTTGATTATATGACTCTATAGAGGCATGGCTCTGCTAAGTATTGATGGCATTCTTGTGTTGATTCTATACCCGCAGGATCTTAGCTTATGATTTGGGAGTTATTTGCTTAGGCTTTCTTAATCGATTTGTTTCTCGTAGCTTGAAAAAGGACCAAAGACATCAGTTTTAGCACTTGACTCAGGATAGGATCATAGTGACTGACTTTGAGACTCAGTTTTATGCATTATTTCATTATTCCATGGCGATCTCACTAGATGAGTGTGAGAGGATTTGTGATTTGTGAGAGGTCTAATTCTTAAGCTTCGGGAGCCACTGTTTCCTAAAGCCCATTCTGGGGATACTTTTCATAGAGTGGTCGAGGCATTTAAGGAATTGCGCTCATGTACCATGAAGAGTTTGGGTATTTGATGGATAAGAGGTCACTTCTAATCATTTTAGTTGTACCTTATCTTGAGATATGGGTTTATTCAGGGGAGGCTTTCATCCTCAGCAAGGTATACCGGTTCATGCATCTATTTAGATAATAGAGAATGGGTATTCAAAATGAGGCTCTTTCAGTTTAGGGTAGGTTTATCAGGTTTCTTTTAAGAGGATTTCAAATCATCGTGGTCATTCTAGGTCTTCTAGTTATTTGATTTCATCTCAGTAGGGTTCTATTTATTTAGGTTGTTTATCATGTAGATATTTTGTCCAGTTAAGAAAGAATTAACTTAGTTTAAATAGATGTTTCCACAATAGGGTTTTAGGCTTTATCAAGGTTCGCAACACTACTAGTGAGGGGTTGCAGAACCATTAGTGTGGGGTTGTGATGGGCCTCAGATAGGTAGAGGTGCACCACCAGCTGGTAGAAGAGGTAGTAGAGGATTTACTAAAACAAGTAGTGGTAGGGCCACTATTATACCTTTTTGGGTAAACCATAGATAGAGTTTTCTGATGTTATTATCATAGGCAACGACCTAGTATGACATCATCCTGCTTCAGTGTTATTTGATACTGATCCTACTTTTTCTAATGTGTGTATTTATTTTGCATCTGCTCTTGATATAATGTTTGAGTCTCTTGTTGTTCCTATTTGTATTGCTACCCTAGTAGGTTATTATTTAGTGAAGTATCAGGTATATCGATCTTGTGTTGTGACTCTTTTTGTATATGATACTTGAGTGTATTTGATTATTTTGGATATACTCAATTTTGATGTAATTTTAGGCATATATTGAATTTCTTCGTATCATGCTATCTTGTATTTTCATGCCAAAATAATTACTTTTGTTTTGCTAGGTGTTTTGAGGTTAGAGTGGAAGGATACACACGGTTCATATCCTAAGGGGTGATTCTATTATTAGGGCTCAACTTTTGAATGAGAAGGGATGTCTAGCTTAGTTGGTTTATATTCATGATACTAGGACCTACACACTTCTTTTTGGGTTAGTGAGAGTGGTTAGAAATTTCCAAGATATGTTTCCTATGGATCTTCTAGGTGTCCTAGAGGATAGAGACATCGACTTTAGCTTTGATTTGTAGCTGGGCACCAAACCCATTTCCATTGCTCTTTATAAAATAGCCCCGACAGAGTTGAAGGAATTGAAGGATCATTAACAGGACTTGTTGAGTAAAGGATTTATGAGGCCCAGTCTTTCTCCTTGGGATACTCTACTGTTGTTTATGAGGAATAATGATGGTTCAATATTGATGCATATTGGCTATTGACATTTTAATAAGGTGATCACCAAGGACAAGTATCATCTTCCGTGCATTGATGATTTATTTGACCAATTTTGGGATGCTTCCCTTTTTAGAAGATTGACTAGATAGCATGGTACATTAATTGAGTATTAGAGCTTCGAATATCCCTAAGATGACTTTTAAGACAAGATACAACCATTACGAGTTTTTGATTATGTTATTTGGGTTGACTAATGACTCTGACAACATTTATGGAGTTGATCAATGGAGTATTTAGGCCTTATCTTTACTCCTTTATTTTTGTACTTATTTATGATATCTTATTTTATTTGAAGTGTGAGAAGGAGCATGTGCAACATTTGAGGATTATGCTTCAAAGATTAAGGAATGAATAGTTGTATGGTAAGTTCTCAAAGTATGAGTTTTGTCTTGATTCTGTGGATTTCTTGGGAAATGTAGTGTCCAAACAGGGTATTATGGTCGATCCCACAATGGTTGAGGCAGTTCGAGATTGGGATATGCTTACTTAACCATCAAGATTCAAAGTTTTATTGGTTTGGCTAGCTATTAAGATGGTTGTTATAAAGCTTCTCTATTATTATAGCTACTTTGACCAGGTTGGCTTAGAAGAATGTTTCTTTTCAGTAGTCCTATGAGTGTGAGGAAAGCTTGCAAAAGCTCAAGAATTTGTTGACTTCAATACCTATCTTGACTTTAACTGTGGAAGGTGAGGGTTTTACCTTTATTGTAATATTTTGGGAGTTGGAATAAGGTATTTTGATATAGAGGGGAAAGATAATAGCCTATGCTGTGAGGCAGTTGAAAACTCATGAAAAGAACTGCCTCACTCATGACTTGCAGTTGGCGGCAGTAGTTTTACTTTTAAAGTTGGGGCAATACTATTTGTATGGGGTTCATTGTAATGTAATGTCACAACCTAATTTCTCAGGTCATGATGTCACCTACAATAACCCACTAGTAGGTAAGCTAACCGTAGTTTGAAACTACTAGCAATGGATTACTAAGAGAAATAAATGAAAACAATGAAATAAATATAATAAAGGGGCTAACATATATAAAGAAACCCCAAGACCCGGTGATGCTAGTAGAAGAGCTTCTAATATAATAAGAGTACAATGTCAAATACTAAATAAATATAAATATACAACCCATCTCTGAATACAACATAGAGATCAGTCTAATCCAAAAGAGAGAGAGTAGTAATAGTCCGAACATCAGGAGCTTACCCTAAATCTCTGATCCAAAGCTACTCTGCCTATGCACACACCAACGGAGAGAACTCTACTATGATCTGTAGGCTGCAGATGTGGAGTATGAGTATTAAACATATGGTACTCAGTAGGTAACTCAGACTGAGATCCAAAGATAATGCAAGTATAAATGACATGCAAAGCATGTATCTAAACTACATGCAACTATCTAGGAAGCTAACACAACAAAGCTAGAGAGGCAGTAAGAATAAACTAACCTATTCGAGCAATATTAAGGAACTAAAGTACTATACCGTATATCACTATCCAATATACAAATAAAGGATGGAAGAAGGATATATAGTAGTATACAGGGCAAAAAAAATACTTATACAATATGAATAAATTAGGGAAGAGAAGGATATATGGTGATTCCATAGCTATATAGAGGTATATACATATAGGTATACAAGCCTAACTCAAAGGTAACAACCTAGGGCAGCCAACCTAACTTCTCTAGGGAATCTTAATCAAGTAGCTAATACTAGCATGATAAGGGCCCCTAATCATAATGTCTAACCATGAGATAAATTTCCATAATGTAATTTACTGTAAAACGGGAAAGGGATCAGAATTATACCTCCAACCTCAGTATTAGTCCATAATCAGCCTGCCATGAACTAACAATAATAACAATAGTAAAGTAACCATCTAGTATGAAGAAACAATACCTAATTGGGGCCTCATAAACGCGGAAAGTTTAATCAATACTCAACAAACAATAATCATAGCCTATACATATGCAACCCCGATAGATATAAGCACCAAAAATTATACTGGTGACAGGAAATGCATATGAATGAATGAATATAAAGTAAATCCATAGTACCATAACTAATCCAAGTTCCATAACGTACGACGTATATACACTTGCTCCAACTCAACAACTTACAAAGATAGGACATACAATGACCTCTCTTCTTTGGCACTATAGCTTATGGATGAAAGAGCCCCAAGGTGATTCAGGATATCTGTATATATTTACCTTGTCTCAATCCGGAATTTTGAATCATCATCATCATCAATCTACTCCTTCCAGTACTAGAGAGATGTATATATCTAATAAGTGCATAGAATTAACTCATGGCTAAAAGAGTGTAGTCTGTAAATCCGTTACCTAGGATCAACAATGGGGTAGAAAGGGTCAGAATCTCTCACGACCAGATTAAATAATTGTGAAAAAAAGATTGGATAAACCATGGACCTGAATCAATCTTGGTCTAATTTCAAAAACATAATTTTTAATCCCAAAAGCTTATAAATCACCCATTAAAAAAGGTAGTACGATTCACTTTTATAAAAGAATCCGTTTTAAAGTTGAAAATGAGGATAAATCCCCTTTTAGAAAAATAATAGTAAGATCATGATTTAGTCGAAATCATACCACTAAGTGAGCATGAATGTGCCAAAGCTTATGCATACCATCACCATTATCCAAATAATACAATCATAAGCGGGTAAGACCCTATTGACTAAAAGTCACATCCTTCATAAGAATAGAATACTCACATGGAGCCTAACTGGTATTGTAACCATGACCACGGGCCCAATAACATATACTAGCATGGTAGTCCAATAACATATACTAGCATTGTAGTAATACTATAGTCTGGAAAACTCTGGTCCAATTCACTAACTCAAGTAATAAACTTATACCAAATGGATACTGAACATCAACTATGGTTCACATTCTTATATTCTAGGGTGATAGAATTCTATGGCCATAACAAGTATTTCATTTTAAGGGTCGAATCACCCTTCTATCCCCAAACTTCTAAATTTGGATAAGTCACGGTATTCTACCCATAATCATATTCTACCATCCTTTCCTAACATACAATATATATCATACACTATCTCACGTAGATAGTAGACCAAAGCCTACCTCAATGCCGAACCACAAGTATTGAGTCGTTCATAAAACACCCACCTGTGCTCCACAATCTTGAAATGCCGCCATGCTATAGAAATATTTTTTATGCGTCATTAGGATTACAACAAGAATCATATTCCTATATAAAGGGTTTGGTAAAAATTTGGGTCAAGAACAGGTCCGTGTGGCGCAAAAGTTGAATCCAAAAATTAAATCTGTCAGGAGGTCGAAGGATAAGAAATGTATGCTCAAAAGTTAAGCTCAAATGATGCATAAATCAGGTCCAAATTATCCTTTAAGGTCTAAGGATTTAAAGACCAAATTTTTAAGAATTTGCAATGGAATAGAATGAAAATTAACTAGGAAAATAATGAAAAATGATCAAGGAGAGTTTGGCTAACTTACAATAGATTCAATGGATGACTCCCCACTCTTTCGCTCACTTCAAGTTCTCAAATGGCGGAAAATGGTGGAGAAAATGAATAGGAATTTTGGGTGAAGAAGAAAACTTTAACAATCCATAGGTGCCCACTTAAGCGATTGCTACTAAAGCGTCTCCTTAATTGCTAAAGTGGTCTGGTACAGGGACCCATGCATCACTAAATCATTGCCCTGGCCACCAAAAAGATGTCCACTGAATTGAACATTGATTATTTAAGCGGACCTTGGCCAAATGACCAAGGCCGCTAAAGTTGCCTAATATCTCTAAAGAAAATTTTGATTAAGCGGGTAAATGGACACTTAAGCGGTTGCACCAACAACCTAAGGCATCAGATTTTCTTAGTCCAAAATGGAATACGACGGGTGCTATGGATTCGTCTGGAACACCATGAGCACAAACAAACTATGATACTATGGAGAATTCAATATTTCAGACTCAATCAAACCATATAAACTTTTATTCGATATTGTTTTGACTAATTGTGGGGCCTACATCAAAAGTTTTATTTTTTGTATAATCCACCCAATAGCCCAAAACAAGTATGGAAGCCTTGGGACCTGAACCAAGGGTACCTTTAGTCTAAAGTCAACATTCTAGAGTTGATGACACTATCAAAATTCTCATCTGAGGCTGTTTACTAGAAGTTTTAGTCTGAGACCAATTTCTTAACAACAAAATCTCCAAAATAGGAAAATGAACCTAAAACCAAATAAACTGTTTGATAATTGATGCAATGGTTCAATTCAAGTCGTAAATGACCTGTAGCTACTATAGAAGGCTCAAAATACCAAAAATTCATGTAAATCAAGAAAATAACCTAAAGGGTCATTACAATATCCACTTCTAAAAGGACTTTTATTCACGAAAGTCAATGGATTGAAAGAGTATAGAATATAAAAGGGATGGGGTATTAGGTCCGCATGCTCCAATAATGAATTCTTAGATAACCTCTAAAAAGAACAACACTTTTAATGGATTTTTCTATCGGTATCCCTTTTTCAATCAGCTTTCTTTCATCATTTCTCAAATAACCAAAACTCAACCTCAACAACCAACTAACCTCCTAGGGAACTGAGGAAGGTTGATGCACATAAATTTAAACCATAACACACTGATACCACATTGATAACAGCACAACCCAGCAAAAAATCATCTAAGAAAAATACAATCCAAGGCATGAGTAATGTAGCCAACACCAACATCCAAGTATAACCTTTTTTGCCTTTCCAAACCTGCTATCCCTCCAAATGAAGAAAAAGGTCATCTGAGTCCAGTTCATGCAACCTTGTCATACCAAACTCGGAGAACTGAAGCTGATCCACCAAGGTCCAGAATGGTAAGCACAAGGATAAGCCCACAAAGTGCTACTTGGGGAACATAATTGGTGATGACCAATGTCCACAACCTATGGATAATGCCACAACTAGTTTTGATGACCGTGAAAATTGATAGTCAAAAGTCTAAAGCACAAACACTCACCATTGAATGATCCACTCCAGGATGTCCTACCAACTAAGGATAAAACCAAGCTAAGCCTAACTTGAACACATTACTTTTGCTGAGTAGGTAATGTAAAATTCCAATAAGAATTGAAAATAAAGGTCAAGAGGATATAAAACCATCATCAAGTACCAACGGCTATCACCCGAGTATCTACCAACCACAATCCATCTAAACTAAAGAAGATCGAATATGTAGACTAAGGTAGGCTTAGCCATCTGATAGGTGAAACAGAGATAAATCTAAAAGTAAAGGCTGCCCTCTAGCTCTATAACCCCCAGCTAAAACCTCAACACCAGGGTCGAAGTGCTCGATCTCAACTATCCAAACTAATACTATAGATGGGTAAGCATCCATACTCCAAATCTATCATATTTTGTAAACCTCTATTCAAAAGAGTCGTGATTCCAAAACCTGATTCAATAAGTCTAAACCAATGATAAACACCCAACTCACACTTAGTAACTAAGATTAGGAATATGCCCACTGGATCCCGCCAGAGCCAAAATCGAGATGTAGTTAAGAACCAAAATCATAATGAAGGATAAACTAGAGGCTGAAAGAACAACAATCAAATCCATATCTATTAGAGGGCATGAATCATCAAAGCATACCCAAGAACTCAACAAGGCTAGAAACCATAATAGTGATAACCAAACTCTAAGAACTCAAGGAAATGCAACCTTAGCCAAAAACTGGTAAACCTAATGCTCCATCCAAAGAAATTAATACCCATAAAAACATATCATCAAGGAGAAGCACTCCACAGAGTCTTATAATGAGGGTTTCCTAAATTCCCCCTTTTTATTCTATTTCCTAAATTCCCCCTTTTTAATCTAACTTTAACTTAATTAACCATGAATAACATAGAAATAAAATAGAGTACCAATCTCAACATCAATGCCAAGGTCTAGGACACTGCCAAAAAATAAAATAGACAAAGCAAGAATAACAATTCCAATTTTCTAACTTAAGAAGTGGTAATAGGAAAAGATCACTTATCTATACTACCCACAACTCCACTGGGACAAGACCCATATTAAGGCAAGAATGGAGTACCCATTTGCACACTAATACTAAGATCAAACTATTACTGGGAATGAAACCCAACAAACCAAAATGGCAAGACCAAGACCTCTCGACAGTAATATTAAGACAACTACTAGGGGATAAACGAGCCAAATTAAAAAATGGATTCCAAATTTGTCCATCTTAGAAATGGGATATATAAATGCTAAAATCTTCGCAAACCAGAAGGCAAGTCCTAGAATTTTAACTCAAAAATGGGCAGTATAACCAAATTGCCAACTCTAGAACCATAACATAACCATGAAAGGCTAATCTACCTTCACTTTTATAGCCCACTTAGCAACTGATCTATCATAGATAATAGAAGAGGAAAATAACCAACCTAACCTCAATACAAGAACAAAAAACATCCAACCGAGCTAGCTGCCTAGGCTAACAAGAAAGAATTATGAGAAAGAAAATTCTAACTAGATAATGCTAGTCTAGTCATCTATCAAGCAATGATTAATCAACATCAAACAATGGCAATAATAACAATAACAATAGAAATACCAGTATAAAGAATAGGTGGTACCAAAAATGAAATTTAATGACAAGTACTATTTTAGGTCCATAAGAAGGACAATAAGCCAAGGTAAATAGGACTGGAACCAAAATAATAAACCCTTAGGGAAATATCAATACTCATCCACTCCATCCACTACTAAAAAAATCATTTATGGGGGTAGTCACATAATTATGAACTCTACACTAAGGCAGACAACAATCAAAATAAACCTACTAATGAACATAATCATCTTTGGACTACAGAAACACCAATACATTCAAATGAAAAGGTAAAGGTAGGAAACAAAAAGAGAACCTATCACAGTGGAATTTGAAGTCATATGCCTGATGTTTCCAAGGGTGTATAAATCTGAGCAGGTCCAAACTCAGACTGAGCATTTAAATCACCAACCCGGTACTAAATGTACTACCTCTAACTAAAGGCACTATATCTATATGATACTGATAAAAATGAGCTGAATGACTAGAAATTTCATGTTGGGGACATTCTCTAGACAATGACCAATGTCTGTACAGTCGTAGCAAATACCTTAAGCCTTAACCTAGCTATAAATATGGGATGACCCTAACTGGATAACTAATTGATGTATGGGACACTCCATGATAGAATGACCATCCGAACTATAATCATAACTTACCTCAGGAGCCTTAGGATATGGGAAATATATGTTTGTCTGAGCAACCAACTCGTGTCTGGGGCTTTAAGACCCTATAAAATTTTGATTATTTTATTTTTTACCATCCTGTGTTCTTAATATTAATTTTTAACTTGAATTATGTTTAGGGATATTAAAAGGATAATGTAGGAAAGTTTTAAAATTTTCAGAAAGGGTTTGGGGCTATTTTGGAACTCTGAGGTAGTGTGCCTCTGCAATATCACTGTACATGGAGGTTAGCTTCCGCAATATTGGCATGTCATAAAGGTTAACCACCGTGATAAGGTCGTGCCATGCTGAGGTGTAAATTTTATCCAGTATTATTTTTTTCACTCAGGGGTGAGGGGCTTTTGGTCTTTTCACCTTTTCCATGACTTATAAATATAAAATTGACCTCTTACCTTTTAGTTGAAAAGATCAAACACTCTTATTCTCTTCTCCAACACCAAAACCAAGAAATCTTAATGGTTTTTAAGAAATTGCTACTCTGGGATCTAAACTTCAAATTAACTTTAAATTCTTGTGTTTCAAACATATTTCTCTTTCCTAAACTTTAATTTTTCATTGTGGAGTTAATTGAATGGATTTTTATGTGATATAAATTATGTTTTTTGAACTTGGGTTAAGGAGTTTTGGTTGTTATTAATTGAATTACTTGTTTCATATTTTGAATTGATTATTCATGCTTTAAATTGAGGATTTTGGGACTAAATTAATATATTATTCAAATGGTTAGACTGGGGGAAATGAGTTTTCCCAAAGTGTATTAATTTTTTTCTTGGAATTTTATAAACCTTAACTCACTTTGTGATTTTGATATTAGTTATGAAAAAATTACATGGTTTAACTTGCTTAATGGATAAATGGTTATTTAAGCAGATTTGGATGACCTTGTTGGCCATGGATTTAATTTAATGGAACTTGAGAGTTAATATGGTTATTTGAATAGGTTTGGCATGTTTAATTTATCTTGCAAGCATATTTGTATGACTATACCAAGTGGTAAATGCCTTAATAAATGACCCCTAGGTTAATAGTTGGAATTATTTGTAAAGATATTTTAATTTTGGCTTAAATTGGGTTGTGTCGCTTATCCTAAAGGTGTAAGTCCTGGTGGGATGAACACTAAAAACTATGTTTACCGATGTTGGGGGTTTATATGAGCACGTTCTTAACACACACTTGAGATATATATATTTAGGATGGATATTACCTATGGTTGATTTTGTCTTCCCATAGATTTTTCCTCGATTCATATGAATAACATATATCGGGGTCCTTTCAGTGGGGGGAGCTAAGCCTATATAGCCTATGGGTGTCTTTAGGATGGATCAAGCTACACAATATAGGTTAATGGTTATAATGTTCATATCCCTTACCCTATCCCAACATCTTATATAAATGTGTACAATGTGTGCATATGATTTTGACTGATTTTGGACATAGCATTATGTAGGGTCTAAAGACTTTTCTGCTGCTCCTGTGTAGTGTAGGGTAGATTAGCATATCTGTTGAGTTGTTTTGAAGTGGTGAGTCTCTATTTTTCAGAAGACTTTATCATTTCATTATTGACTCAGTACTTATGGATTCTTTTTTCATAGTCGATGGTATGTCCCAACTTAGATGTTATTCTGGGTTTAAAGTCTATTGTAGATAGATGTAGGTTATTTACTTGTTATTTTGACACTTAGTGTTATTTTGAGTTATCTATTTATCTTTTTCTTATTATTTACTTGGCTTTCACATTGTTATTATTACCTTTGTGGTGATCTTGTGGTTAGTATAATGGGGTGGTCTCTTATCTGCGATAGTCTTGAGATACCCATCATGGACAGGCCTGAGGTGGGGTCATGGAAAAGTCAATATTAGAGCACTTTTTATAGTCATTAGGTTTCCACTAATCCTTGTCAAGTACAGTTCTTTTTATGGGTGTGTAGCATATAACATTTATAAGAAGGAGGCTACAAGGCATTTTGGAATGTTTCCATTTTGTGTGTTTTATTCAGGCTACAGAGTCTAGTGTTATGAAATTTCTCGGACTCCTGGCTTCCTCACATTTAGATCATGACTCCTCAATGATCTTATGTTCACAAAAAATTTATTGGGAATTCTGTCCTACCTGAGTACAATGCGGAGGGGACTTTCCCTATGTATGGAACATAAACCCGATCTAGAGTCCATACTCTTGATTGTGCTACTCCATATAGAGTTCCACCTATCCATACTAGTCATTATCAAGCTTATTGGGGTGGTGATGCTTATGATCAGCTACCTCAGGAGGATATCTCTAATGCAGAGTTCTGTTGGTCTATTCATTTTTTACTCAGTTGGTGACATCTTAGTCTCATCAGTTGAACTATGTTGTTAGTGTTGATCATTATTTTGAGGTCACTCAGGTTAACTATTTATGAGGTTGAATCCCCTAACCTTTACAGGATCTAAGGTTGAGGAAGATCCTCAGGGGTTTGTGGATGAGATGAAGAAGATTTTTATAGTGATGCATGCTACTGATTTTATAAGTGTAGAGTTTACTAAATATCTGGTATGAGGAGTAGGAAAAGTTGAGGGGTGATTATTGATGAGGGGTGAATTTACCACTCATTTACATCTAAAAAAATTATGTACACTACTATGATTTAAAGGTACAAATAAGACAACTTTGTTATTCAAATGCACTAATTTCTATAACTTGTAGGGATACAGGTGTTGAGAAAGAAAGATATGGAATTGAGATTAAAAGGAATAAATAAAAGAATAATAGTGCACAAGCTAGAAGACCCTGCACAGTAACCAGGCTTAGTTACTATGATCACAGAATGAGGGCCGCAATCGCGGCTAGTCAACATGGTTGAGCCTTCAGTGATCTTGAGGATCTAAAGGCGTTCGCAGTAGTCGCAATCGGGGAAAATCTTCAAGGATCATGGCTTGGTGGGTTTATGCCTAGGGGCAATCCTGTCATTGTACATAGACAACCCTAAATCCCTTATAAGGATAAAACCATTTACATTTGTATTCTGCACTTAGAACAATTCATTTTTGGGGATTTTTAACCCTACTAATTGGGGAAACTATTATGTTTGAACTTCCATATTTGAGTTTAGTGAAATTGAGGTTAAATTGAATAATCTTCTTAATTTCTATTACCATGGATACTTTGAATGAACCTTTTGGTATATCTCTCCTCCTTAGCTCACGAGTTACTAAATTTTCTTGTCTTGGAATTATGTTGAACTAAGGTACAATTATCTGTGGGTTGTGATGTATTGGTGTAAATTCTAGTTTATCGATGATGAGTGTCACTATTGCTTACTTGAATTAGTTGGGGTTTGTGGGTGAAAACCCCAAATGCCCAAAATAGATTGTGGATGAAAACCCCAAGCTCTTAAAAGCTCACATTATCCTCGAAAGAGGGATGTGGGTTAACGTTTTGATCCTATATCATCCTTGAAAGAGGGATATGGGTAACAATGCAATAGTGGACAATAGTATATGTATTTTATTCTCTTTTCACTATCTTATAAAAAACGGTGATAGAGAGTTAGCTATGTCTTGGGCATCTTCCTAAAAATAGGGATGCCCAATTGAGGTATTAGGTGGTTTTAATTACCATACGTATGAGGTACCTGAAAGGTTCCATGGGTGATAATCTTGAGGTGTTTTTGGCAAACTAGCTTTAAGAACCTTCAAACTAGCTTGCCCTTAGGTAGACATAATCCCAAGATCCTTCTAATATTTAATTTTCAGTCAAAATTATTGCCTTTAGTTGTTAGATTGAATAGAATTTGGTGAAATAACTTTCGAAAACTAATCCTTCAATTTTAATTTATGCATTCTACTTTGTTTCCATAACAAACATACACTTAGAAACCATCAACACCTAGAGGTTTTAAGGACTAGACTCACTCCTCTAGGATTTGACCTCAACAGGAGTCAAGCTTTCTTGACAACGATCGTCCTATACCCAAACTATGGTATTGGTGATTGCTAATCAAATTTTGTCGTTACCAGAGAGTGAGACTTAGTTTTCACTTATACTATGTTGGTTGTAGCTTTGGATATACCAGTAGTGATCTTGATTTACTTTATTTGTTGTTTTTTAATTTTTATAGGTGAAGACACTATGAGCGACTACATAAGTATTGCTGGGACTTTTGATGGTCCTCTTTGTGACGAGGAGCAACTCCATGATGTTAGTCATGCGAGTGCCATCTGTATCCTACCCAACTAAGTGAATAGGGAATTCCATATTACGAGTGTCATATTGCATATGCTACAAATAAAGGGACTCTTTTAGGGGCAAGCCCATGAGGACCCCAATTTGTATTTGAAGAAATTTGTAGAAGTTTGTGCCCCCTTTGATATTGCACACATCTTGAAATAATCAATAAGGTTGAATCTTTTTCTATTTTATCTAACAGGAGAGGCTATATTGTATCTTCGATATCCCTCGGTCGGATCAATTACTTCATGGGATGAGCTTATTGTGGTATTTTTAGACTGATACTTCCCACCATCCAAGATGCTACAATTGCGTAATGAAATCATAAACTTTTGTCTATTAAATGAATAGCCTTTCGACGAGGTGTGAGATAGATTTAATGGAAAGCTTGTGTAATGTCCCAATCACGAGGTCCCAAAGAAGATGTTTCTCCAATTTTTCTACCGGGCTTTGGATCAACTAAACAAAATTATGTTGGATAATGCGGTGGGGGGTTCACTTGTGAAGTTGTCTTATAATGTGGCCAAAAATTGCTTGAAGAAGTCATAAAGCAAAATTGGGAATGGCATACCCGAGACACCGAGGTTGCTAAACGGTCTCCTACTACCTCCTCTACTGATAAAGAATAATGGAAAAATGATGAAGAGAGAAGGAGAAAATGGCAAAAATTATGATGTAATTGGAGTTGCTAACAAAATATGTTATGGGTGCGCTCACAAAAATGGTAAATGTCATGGAATCAAAGGGCTATAATGAAGAAGAGGCCAAGAGGCTCGTTGAGGATATTCAGTAATTAGCTAACTATCCGATGGGTTCCGTTTGGCCTATCAAAGGCAAGGTGGGAACCAAAGTTGGATGGATCGTGAAAGAGATTTGAATTAGCGTGATCATGATAGATATTATGATTGGAGAGACAAGGAAAGAGAATATGACCAATATATGCCTCCCCATAACCGATCAAAGGGTAAATAATCCAACTCCGTTGATCCTAAAAAATTCAAGCCCGATGCTGTGTTAGCAAGAATTTTGAAGAGGGTTGAGGGAATGGTCAAAATTATTCATAAATTGAAAGGTCATTTTTTGCAAATCAATCAAGCCATGGTATCACACACCGCCTCGATCAAGCAATTGGAGACTCAAATCGAGAAAATCTCCACTCAATTTAAAGCTAGACAAAAAGAAGGTCTTACTAGTAACACTATTGTAAATCCAAAAAATAATGCCCAAGTGTTGGCTATTGTCACTAGAAGTGGTAAGACCCTCGATGATCTTATGATGGATTTTGAAAAAGAAGGGAATGAAAAAGAACCGGTGTTAAATGAAGAAGTGGATGATGAAGAGGAATACCCAAAGGTAGTTGAGAATGATAAAGTGTAAAGTAATCCGATGCCTCCATGATTCAAGAGATTTTGGAGTACGCTAAGCTTATGAAAAAGTTGATGTCAAAAAAGAGGCTTACTGATGGTGAAACCATAGAAATTATTCATTGGTGTAGTGCTATCATGATGATTGCTATAGTGAAGAAAAAAAGGATCCCGAGGCCTTTACAATCCCTTGTACCTTAAGGACACTCAAGTTTGAAAAAGCCTCATGTGACCTTGGTGGAAGCATCAATCTTATTGCCTATGAAATCTATCGAAAACTTGGGTTGGACACTCCTACTCCAACAACAATGAGGCTATTGATGGCTGAATGATTTATCAAGAGACCGATTTGGATTTTGTTTGATGTGCTAGTAAAGGTGGACCGCTTCATCCTATGGTGCTTGATTGTGAAATCGAACAAGAGGTCCTTATTATTATTGTCCGACCTTTTCTTGCAATTGGAAAATCCATTGTGAATATAGAGCTAAGAGAAATACGATTTTGGATTAATAATGATGAATTGTCCTTCTGAGTATGCAAAATGGGGAAACAACTCATGGAGTTGCAAGTAGTGTTTCATCATTGATGTTGAGGAAATGAGGGTAAATGATGGGTCCATTAAGGATACAACTTAAAGATGATGAAGTATGTCGTTCCACGATGATAAATAATGTGCTATTGGATTGTATACTTTGTTTTATATCTCGTAGAGTAGATTTTTATTTTTTGTTGATTAATCCACGTATTTGTGGCACTTTGGGGTGTTTGAGTGAGGTCGAACAGGAGAAGGGTGGAATTTTTTTGCAGTTGACTGAATAGGGGAAAATAGAAGATAAAAAATTACCCCGGGTACCATGATGGCAACACTTGTGCCCGCGACCGAGGTAGCCACGTGTCCATAATTGCGGAACATGCACCACAATAGCGGTCCCAACTAGTTTGAAAAATCATCCAACTACCCATTTTCTCACACTCTCTTTTTTGATTTCTCTTTCAAATTGTATCTATTTTTGGTCGTGTTTGAGAATCCCAAAGACATTGTAACATCCATCTTGAATCATTACTTCGATATGTTCTTTGAATTCTCGCTTTATTTGCTTGTATAGGCCATAGAATGCATGAAATATGGAAGGCCTAAAATTGTGCTTTTCATTGCTAAATTATGGTTTATTTCTACTTGTATGGTGGTTCGTTGTTATGAATGGTGTGCACACATGTAGAGAAGTCTTGAGTACCCACATTGTGTTGAAAATTAAGAGAAATATAGTGTGCATACTAAGTGCTCGATCCAATACCCAAACGAACTCATAACTATTTGTTTTCACATTCTAAGGGCATGTTCGAGTACCTAGGAACCTTGTTCAATGTTCTTTTTGATAATTCTTATTTTGGAACATAATTTGCCCTTGAAATCAATATTTTTAATTTTTGAATTTTTGGCCCAATTTTTCCTCAGATACAACGATCACTGCTCCGTGACCCATAATCACCATATCTGAGGTTGATTTCTAACTTTGGCCAAAAATCCTACACTCCCAATTCTTGTCCAAAAACCACGAAGTAATCATCCCATGAGCTTAATTGGACAAAATGGCATAGTGTTTTCATTATCATGTTAATGATGAGAGTTGTCGTGTTGTTCTCATATGATCCAGGTTTACATTATGGGAAATTATGACCAAGTCTAATTCATGACCCTTGAATGCCACAACTAGTACTACAATGATCTCCTAAAGCCAAAGCTACTTTTGGAAAAGGGAATATGTTTGGAAAAGGTGTCAGAAAAGCTTTCGATATTTCATGATTGACTCATAGTCACTGGCTGGAGTTGTACTGCCTTGGATCCTTATTAGAAATATGAGCAGTGGATACGAGAGTTCTATACTAACCTTAACATAGTATCTTTCTCTGACCCAATCATCAAGATATAAGAGAATGAGGTATGTTTTATAGATGAACAAATAAATGAACTAAATGGGCTCTCGAATGCTGATATGAATCAATTTGAAGCAAAGAGATGTAAGCTAGAGAGCTGTATGGAGGAGAAGTTATGCCCTAACAGGGAGGTTTCTTGTGCAGTCTCCAAAAAAGGGATATCTATGAATGATTTCACATTAGAGGCAAGGATATGGATGCACATCATTTGTATCCAGGTTTCTCTATGCACTCACATAACTATTGTTATAGACATGAGAGCCTGGATAATTGCCTGGATGCTAGACAACGTTTATTAGAATGTTTTTCAGCTTGTGATCTCATACATAAAGTTCTTCAAGACCCATGGTGGTACTATTTTTTTATTACTTTCTTTAATTACTGAGTTATTCAAGAGATCTAGGATAAAGGTATACCTCAAAGACACTTGGGTATGCCCAAACACCCCTATTTATCCTCTCAAGATCTTGGGTGATGGGGCATGGGCAAGAGCAAGAAGAGAAAGATCGACTTAGGTAAGTCGACATTTTAGGATACAGAGTATTGCAGGACATCCACAACTGTCCATATTAATGAGATCATGGTTAATTTGAGGCGATAAGGAAGCTTGTAATAGGGTTGCCTCAGGAGACGGGAGAACCTTTCACCACCCGACACTACTATGTGGCTCAGTTGATTATGGGGGGTACTTGAAGGATCAAAAAGCATAGAGAGATACCATTTCTAGGCGTGAGAGGGCCTACTCATCTTTGGAAGAGTCTCACAGGGATCTCAGAGGCTCACATAAGAAGATGAAGAAGAGGGACAAGTTCTTCAGCAAGATGTGAAAGGGGATGAAGGGCCTTTAAAAGGTCCTTAAACCCCGAGATAGACTTCCTTCTTATAGGGTTAAGAGTAATGGTGCATACCCAGTTGAGTGGTACTGTTCTGATGATGCTGGAGATGATGTAGAGTCTAAGGGCGAGAGTAGCTCTTGATGCGATGATAGGGAGCACCCCTTTCTCTACTTATGCTTTATTTATATGCATTGAGGTCACTGCAAGTTTTTTAGTTGGGGGTTCCTGTCTCTATAATTATTCATTTGGGCCTGTAATATTGAGATATTTATGGATTTTTTTATGTTATTTTGGATGATTTTTATTTTATTGGGTTGTAATATTTAGGTACTGTGATGGTGCCCACATTTCATGGATTAGTTGTTTGTTTTGTTTTTATATTTTCATTTCATCTTTATCTTATTTGTGATGATATCTAATGAGCCTTTCCCTATGATAGATTGAGTATCGATATTCTTTAGGGAAAATCATCGTGATTGGGTTGTGAGCCATAAATAAAGGGAAAGTCTAAGTCCTGTAGCTTCAGAGCTATAGATTTAAGGCAAATCTAAGTACATATAGCATTTTGGATTTGGGATCGCACATATACCTATGGTGAAGTATGAGTAGCTGATGGTTTCCCCTCATGAAAATCAAAATTTTAGATGACGGCTTGGTTCAGTGCCGTAAATAGCAAATTGTACATGGTTCAAATGCTAAGCAAACACCCCCCTCCATCCAATATTTTTTGATAACCATGGGCATGGACGTGAACAATGTTGTAACTATACTTTACCTTTTTTGTGACTCCAGAGATTTTAGCTTGTAAAAGTTTGTATATACTCTATTTTGTCTCTAGTGGGAAATAAAAGTGAGCCTCCTTGATGAGTTTGCATGCCTTGTGCGGTGAACATAATTATATAACTCTCATGTATACTTGTACTATATAGAACTATCCCCGTTAGCATCTCAAGGCTAATATTGTCTGTACTTGGTTGGAGAAATGATCTTAGGCCTTCCTTGTAGAAATAGGATCCCACTTTAGCCTAAAAACCCTAACCATGCATAGCCTAGTATCCTTCGTCACCCATTTTGAGCGTTCAAGCCTTTTATTAGCAACCATCTTACAAGCCTTGTACCTTTCAAAGTTTTTTCTTTTTAGAAGACCACCCTCTTTGAACTCGAAAAATGAAAATTGAGGCCAATTGCCTAAGTTGAGGGGTGGTGAGCTTGGAATGAATGACCTTACGCTGTGATAATGTAAGTGAATGCCTATGATTCTTTGCAAAGAATAGAAGCAAAAAAGTTAAAAAATTAAGGGAATGATGAAAAGAACAATGAGCTAATGGACGATGCCTTCATAAAGATGGGTAAGCCAAGGTAGCTAATATAGGCATACGCAAAGTGTGTAAACAAAGAAAGTGGTCCATGGTAAAAAATTTAGATGAAATAGTGTGATGTCGATGTTTAAGGAGGGTGTAGCCACTTTTGTCCTAAATGATATCCTACCCTTTCCCCAAAACTACATTACAATCTTAGAAAGCCCATTGAGATCTCCGACTAAGTGTGGTCATTGTAGTGGCAATTGAAAATAAGGGCAAGCCTATGGTATAAAATTTATTAGAATTGAGAAAGCCTTTTTGATAGAGACAGTTTTTCACTAACATCCCTTGTTGCATACTTGATAAGTTGGTGTGTTGGATTTTCTTCTTGTTAGGCAGCATGTAAGCAAATTAAGGTAGGCATAATTGTTATTTACCTAAAATAGAGGCAAAGAAGTATAGTTGAGTTGCTTTTGATAGGGTGTCACCTTTAGAGAGGCAGTGAGTGTTGCATTATTTTTCCTCAAATTCCCTTTCACCTTTGATATTGTGTTTTATATTGAGAGGAGTCGAGAGAATAGCTTTGCTCATGTTGAGAGCTAAGTGTGGTGTAAATCAAGTTTAGAAGTCATTACGATAATTTTGTTGTATAAATGGGCTTAAATTTGCTTTGTCTCATTGGGTAAAAAGTAGTGTTGCTTTAGGAAAAGCAAGGGTTTAAGTTGGGGGTGTTGATGAGTTGTGAATTTACCACTCATTTACATCCTAAAAATTGTGCACACTACTATGATTTGAAGGTACGAATGAGACAACTTTATTAGTTGAATGCACTAATTTCTTCATTTTATAGGTATACAGGTGACGAAAAAGAAAAAGGTGGAATTGAGCTTAAAAGGAATCAGGAAAATAAGAAAAGTGCACATGATGGAAGACCCTGCACAGTAACCAAGCTCAGTTACCACGTTCGGGGTCTGAGGGTCACGATCGTGGCTTGTCAACTTGGGTTAGCCTTCAATAATCGAGAGGATTTGAAGTTGTTCATGATAACCGCAATCGTAGACAAATTGCAGCGATTGTGGCTTTGCAGGTTTATGCCCAGGGGAAATCCTACCATTGTACATAGCCGACCCTAAATCCATTATAAGGCCAAAACCCTTTCCCATTTGGTATTCTACACTTTGAACGATGGAATTTTATGGATTTAGTAAACCTAATAATTGGGGAAACTATTGTATTTGAATTTCCATGTTTATGTTTAGTGAAATTGAGGTTAAATTGAAGAATTTTCTAATTATCTATTACCATGGATGCTTTGAATGAACCTTTTGGTATATATCAACTCTTTAACTTCATTAGTAGTTAAATTTTCTTATCTTGGGATTATGTTGAACTAAGATGCAATTATATGTGGGTTGTAATGTATTTGTGTAGATTCTAGTTTATTGATGATGGGTTTCAATATTGCTTGGTTGAATTAGTTATGGTTTGTGAGTGAAAATCCCAAAGGCCTAAATGGATTTGTGGTGAAAACCCCAAGTTCTTAAAATCTCACATCATCCTTAAAATGATGTGGGGTGCACTTTTGGATCCCATATCATCCTTGAAAGAGGGATATGGGTGACAAGACACTAGTGGACAATAGTAGATACAATTTGTTCTTTTTTCACTATCTTAGAAATAAAGGTGAGTAGAGAGTTATCTATGTCTTCGGCATGTTCCTAGAAATCAGGATGACTAATTAAGGTATCAACTGGTTTTAATTGCCACACTCGTGAGGTACCCGAAAGGGTCTATGGGTGATAATCTTGAGTTATTGTTAACAAACTAGCCTTAAGAACCTTAAACCTGCCTACCATGTTTTTGATGACTAGAATTGGCACCCAATCATCATGCACCCATGCATAACTTCCCCTTAGGTAGACATAATCCCAAGATTCTTCTCATATTGAATTTTCACTCACAATTGTTGCCTTTAGTTGTTAGCTTGAATAGACTTTGGTGAAATCACTTTCCAAAATGAATCTCCCCATTTTAATTTATGTATTCTACTTTGTTTCCACTACGAGTATGCACTTAGAAGACAATAACACCTAGAGGTTTTGAGGACTAAACTCACTCCTCAAGGATTCGACCTCAACATGAGTTGATCTTTATTGACAATGATCGTCCATACGAAAACTATGGTATAGGTGAACGTTAATAAATGATGAGGAGCCGACATTATGGGATGAGTTTTTAGGTGCCTTTCTTGATCATTGCTTTCCTCAGGAGCTGAGGGAAGCTAAAACTTAGGAGTTATTGAATCTGAAGTAGGAAAAAATGGTGAGAAAAAGTATTCCTTAAAATTTCAGAAGCTGTCTTATTATGATCCAGAGTTGGTGTTTAGCCAGAGGTCTAAAATGAGAAAGTTTGCTTCTGGGTTGTCCCATGACTTGGTACCGGAGTGTAAGGCTGCATGTTGAATAATGATATGGACATCTACAAACTTGTGGTTTATATGCAGCATGTAAAGGATAAGAAAAAGAGACAAACAGAGATTCATGAGAGTCAAAACAAGAAATTAAGGTATTCATAGCAGTGTGGGGTCAGCAAAATAGTAGGAAAGATGGAAAACAATAGACCAAGAAGAAGACTTGGGCAAATTCTAATTAATATTCTTCGGCTTTTGCTACTTATCCCAAGCAGTCTGGTGATAGTTATTTCGAGGCTAGTAGTAGTCCTAAGGCACAGGGTGACCAGTCACAGGCTAGTGGATCTTAGTCAGCCTCACCTTATCTTCTTTATCATTTTTATGGGTAGCTTCATATGGTAATTGTAAGAAGGGGAGGAATTAGATTTATAATTGTGGTCAATTGGGTCATATGAAGTGATTTTGTCCTTCATCCAAGGTTGCTACTGGAGCTAATACAGTTTCGATTGCCACATATTTAGCTCCAGTGCTAAAGGGAGGTACTTCTAGTATCGACACTAGTTGGAATTATCTCTACGCACTTTCTACTCATCAAGAATCTAAGGCATCTCCCAATAATGTTATGGGCATATTACAACTCTTTTCTTGTGATGTTTATTATTTTATTGATCTAGGTTCTACCTTTTCTTATGTGACCCCTTATGTGGCTGTGCATTTTTGATTTTGTCCTCAAAGTATTTTTGACCCTTTTCTGTTTCTACTTTGGTGGGTGATTCTATTATAGCTAGAAAAATCTCTCGGGGTTGTATGGTTCCTATCTTTCATAGGGAGACATTGATGGATTTGATAGAGTTTGATATGGTTGATTTTGATGTGATCTTGGGGATAGATTGACTTCATTCATGCTACGCTTCTCTAGGTTGTAGGACCGAAAAGGTAATTTTTCACTTTTCTAATAAACCAAAATTAGAATGAGAAGGGAGTTCCTTAGTACTGAAAGGGAAGTTTATTTTGTATCTTAAAGTTCAAAAATGATTTCTAAAAGAGTGTCTATAAAATCTAGTTCGAGTTAAGGATTCTAATTCTGAAAGTTCTCTTTCGCATTCTGTCTCTTTGGTTAATGAATTTCCAGAAGTGTTTCCCGATGATCTTCTTGGGATTCCTCCCGATAGGGAAATAGATTTTGGGATTGATCTTCAATCAGTTACTCAATGTATTTTCATTCCTCCTTATAGGATGGATCCAGCTTAACTAAAGGAACTTAAAGAGTAGTTAAACGATTTTCTTGATATGGGTTTCAATTTAGCACGCTTGAATTTCTCAGGTCATGATAGTGCCTACAATAATCACCAGTAGGCAAGCCAACACTATAGTCCAAAATAGTTAGTATTGTACTACCCAAATATATATAGAAAAAATTATGGAATAATGAATTAAGGGAATCAATTACATAATAAAGTCCCAAAAACCTGGTGGTGCCAATACAAGAGACGTTAATAATACAAGAGTACAAAGTGAAGTGCAAATGAATACACTGATATAACTTATCTCTAAATACAACATAGAGACTAGTCTAACACATAAGAGAGATATAAGTAATACTTCGAACACTAGGATCTCACTCTAAGTCTCCAAACTATGGCTACTCCACATGACACATACAACAATGTCAATAACCTATACTATGATCTGCAGGTTGCAGAAGTGTAGTATGAGTACCAAAGGAATGGTACTCGGTAGGTAACTACCAATTGAGCTCCAAAGATAAGATAGATATACATAACATATAAACAGAATGGAAACTACACCCAAGTGTCCAGCAACCATGTAATATAACGAAAGAAGTAATAAGGATGAACTATCCTATTTATGTCCAAGAGACTAAGATAATAAGGCTAAGATGGTAACAAGGATGAACTATCCTATTCCATCCATACTCAAAAATATCAACATTATATCATAAATCCCTGGCCAATATATGAGTAAGAACGAAAAAAGTTATATATCAATATATAAGGCAAAGGAATAAATATACAATATGAACAAATGAAGGGATATACGATAATACCATAATTACATATATGGCTAAATATATATATATATATATATATATATATATATATAAGGTCATCTCAAAGAACAACCTAGATCCTCATATATTTATTTTAAGGTCTCATAATCCTCAGTATTTAATACTAGCAGGCTCAGGGTTTCTAATCTATATGCCTCATCATGAATTAATCATGCATAATAATGAATTCATAAGATATAAGAGACCAGGATCATACCTAAAATTTTGATACCAAATCAATAACCAATCAGTCATCAACTATCCATAATAATGATCATAACAATGATAATAACAATATCAATAATAGTGCGAGTAATTGGCCATTCCGGACAACCAATAACTATTCAAACTTATGAATACCCCCACCGCCCTAGGCTCAGAAGGTTCAATCTGTATACTATAACACAAGGCATAGTTATCACCCATATTTGATCAACCCTCCCATACTAGTATAAATGCAAGAGAATTCTTATTACTATAATACTAATGTCATAACCATTACTGTCATAACCATCATTATCATTCTCCTCCTCATCATAACCATCCTCCAGCTTTTTTGGGTATATATATATATATATTTGCCATACATAGGTGTATACAAAAGCGAACCGGTAGATATGCACATAGGTACATCAATATAATCATTCTCTATCTTTGTCAGCTATTAATGTCATCATTATAACATCCTTCCCCACTTTTCGAGTATCATAACATCATCACGATATACTCTAGCCTTGCTGAGCATCATCACATCATTGTAATATCCTTCTTCCTTGTTAGGTCTTATCATATCATCATAATATTATAATGAACCTTTCATTCATTTTCCATATTTCTGCCATTAGAGCTTCTCTATATCTACGTGAAGTTATTTATGACTTGCTGGAACTTCTAGTTTCGTTACAATACAAATTATTGAGTTTTTAGAGTCTTTTCCCTATTTAGAAGTCTTCGCTGGTTCCAAATGACCATCGGGCAAAAAATTTAGGAAAAATATCTTGGATGTGAATTTGGACTGTGCCAGCAACTCCAGAATATTGATTTTAGGCTAGGTAGACTTTTGGTACAAGTCGTATTGTACCTAACTTTATTTTGATCTATTGGTCAGGAAGTCAAAAAAATTAGAAGATATGGATGCAGAGCCCACAATTTGTCTAAAAGACCTTATATGGAAAATTTGACTTCACCAATGTGTCTAAAATGTCTAAATTAGTGAGGTTACACAGTTTATTTGCGAAAATCAAAGTCTGAATGAGTTCCAAAGGTCAAAAACAAGTTTTAACTATGCTGTACTAGTACCATGGAGATTGTGGCCCAAGTGTAGGAGATCGCGGCACCTCAAAGATTGAATGGGCTATAAATAGGCCCCTTAGTCACAAATATGGCTATTTTTACTCTACCTTGAGACTTAGAAACCCTAGAGTGATGTGTTAACTTCAAATTGAGTCTTGGGTGTGAGTTGGAAGTTTGTATAACATATATTTTCATAATTAACAATGGATTTGAGGTAAGAATCCTTCATTTTTCAAGATTTAATTTCTTGAATTTTTGACCAAAACCTCAATTAGCTTGAGGGCATGATTTTAGCCAAAATAAGCTTCGCTTTCACCTAATTCTTGATGGTTATGATTCCCTAATAGTGTATGAATATTGGGTTAATCTCCACAATGTGTTTTTATATGTGGGACCTATTTGGGGGTATTTGCTTGTAGTTTTTGGACCCGAAGCACAATATTTCAATATGGGTATCAATATTCTCATAATATGTATAGATTTTGTTTTTGATAACTTGACACCTTGAGAAAGCTTCTCAAAAAGGAAAAGCTAAGGTTTAGCAGTTCGTGAGCTTTCTTTGGTTTGAGGCAGGTTAGGCTTACTTCTTATTAAATTGAGCTATATTATAGTATAATTATAATATCTTGTTAGATTGGGAAGGGTTCAAGGTATTGGATTAATAGATGGTAACACTTGGGATTAGTTGAGTTATTTAGGTCATTTGAATTCATAGGTTTGGATTCTTGACTTGTAGGATAGAACCTTGGTTAACTGAACTTCTTTCATGGATAGAATAAGAAGGCTCTAGTTTCTTTATTTAGATGGGAGTAACCTTGTTACTCATTTTAAGGGTAAGTTAACCCTAGTTGCCTATATGTGTGGAATTGCCTTAGTTTTCATGGATGGTTGAAGAGTAGTGCTTGATAAAGAGCTTAACCTCAGAACTATTGTGGCTTTTTAGATATCTAAGACTTGAATTATCTACCTTAGCCTAGTACGGGGTATAGGTTAGACTTAAAATGTATTTTTGCGAAATAGAAGTAGGATATTGACCCACCTTAATATTGGGCTTATATATCTCTATTGAACACCTTAGACGTTTGTTAAATGCTTAGAGAATACCCTTGGGAGCATGTTAGTTGACCCCAATAAATGTATTATAGTGGTTGCATTAGAAGTGAGGAATATGGTTGTTTGATACATTATCATTAATGCTATGAGTAGCTGTGGATTATGCTATTAATTAATCCCATGACTATGTAATCATTTGAACCATTGACTAGACTACTATTTTGGGATGGGGCAATGATATTACTTACTTTATATTTTTTTCTAGTAGCCAAACTAGTACTTTTGCTCGAAAGCCTTCTTGTTGATAATATTGTGATTCATGATACTAAGGGATCTAGAAGGAATATTTATTGATTACATGAGAAGCTATGCTACTAACCATGTTGAACCATGTAATACTCATGCTATATATATTCATATGTTTAGGGATAATTGTCCTTGATGATGAATGATGGGATATGAAGGTATGCTTCTCGTTAATTCTCTTTTACTTTAGCCCTCATGGGGCTTGTTATTTACTTTAGCCCTCGTGAGGCTTATCTTTTAATTTAGCCCTCGTAGGGCTTGTCATTTACTTTAGCCTTGTAGGGCTTGTTCATTGTTATGTATATATATATATATATATATATATATATATTGATGTGATGAGCCTGGTAAGGACGGAGGATATATTGATGTGATGATGATGCCTGGCTAGGATGAAGGATATATTGATATGATGATGATGCCTTGCAAGGCTAGAGGATATGATAATGATATGATGATACACGACAAGGCCGGAGGATGATCATTGATATTCCTATGAGCATGTCTACCATTTTGAGTTCAGCTAGCCCTATGCATGGAAATTATATCTATGCTTTTACTCATATATACCTGTGTTTATAAGTAGGGTATGATGTTGACCTTAGGGTTCCAATTATAGTCCTCTAGTGTTAAATACTTATGAAATGGATTAGTTAATGAGAAATATTGATTTGGGAATTGTAATGGTTATGGTTTAATATTGAATAAAGGTTTGTTGGTGAGTGGGATCTTGTGTAAAATAAGGATCTACCTAGTTGCAAATGTTAGTATATCATAATGGTTAATTAAGGAAATGTTGAGTATTAGAATATGTGGTGGCTAGTTGTCTATTAAATAATTATATTAATTGACGGCTAGAGATTTAATGGACTAGTTAAGGACCCTTGTTTAGATAAAATATTATTCTTTTCAAATATAGATAATATGTGGCCAATGATGGTAATGGTGTGGACTTGATTATATGGTCGATGTTGGTAAGTAATGAAAGTTTGGTAATATGCCCGATTGCTGATAAATATGGAATATGGTCGAATAATGATGATATTTGAACCCGTTGTTTATTAAATAGTATTATTATTTTTATTCATTTAGATGTACTCTTTGGTGGTATGGAATGCCGTGATGGGTTCCTTTATTTTATGCACTAGTTAGTGTATGGGCACCAGCTTTGTACTTGTGTTGTTGTGATTGTACATTGTGTTGCTTTATTTTTTCAAGTTTTTTATTTCTTATACACGACAATATTATTTCTGATGATGAGTTATGTTATTATTGTTCTGTTTTAATTACTTATTATATACAGTGATAAAGGAAATAATTCAGGTTCAATTTTGTATCTTGAGTTAGATATGTTTATCTTGGACTATATCATCTTTATAACATAACTTATCTCATTTAGCCAATGATTCCTACTGAGTACCCATTGTTTTGGTACTCATACTACACTTCTATACCTTTTTGGTGCAGATTCGTGTGCTAGTTGCCACCGTTGAGGTGAGTTCTTGCGGTGTTTATATTCCATAAATAGGGTGAGCTGTTGGTGTTTTGAGTTACCTATTTCCTTCTATCTTTGATTTGGTTCTTTGTATTTGAGACAGATATATTGACTAATTAAGAATCAAGGGTTGTACTTCTATTATTATCATACTTAGATGCTCTTGTACTGATTATCCCAGATTGAGGGATTGGTATCTGTGTTTGGTTATCTATTTATATTAGAAAACTATTTATGTATATTTTGTGTTCATGATTTTTGGCCTCGTTGTTCAGTTCTTACCTAATTAACTATTGCGTTAGGTCTGAGTTAAGGTATTGGCTTACCTACTGGTGATTTATGGTAGTTTACATCATGACTCGTAAGTCGGGTTGTGAAAAATTGGTATCAGAGCCTAGGTTTCACCGATATTGTTAGTACAAGAGCAAGTGTCTATAGAGTTCTGCGGATTAGAATGTTGACTTCCATTTCCTATCTTGGAATTCTGTGGGACATTCTTAGGAGTCTTTTACTTCTTTCACTCATATCAAGCAAAGATTCTGAGTTGGTTTGTAAAATATTCCCTTGACTTTACTCTTTTGCATATGCCCAGGACTCATGCTACGTCTACGCGAGATGAGGGTCTTGTGACCAAGCTTGGGGATACTATCCCTATTTATAAATGTCCTAGAGGTAGAGTACAGCCATACAATGTGTCCACAGCTATATACCAAGATAGTTCATCTTCCCAGACCGTATTATTGCACTTGAGCCAAAGATTCCTCCGCAGTAGCCAGCGGTGGTCCAGGGACCAGCCCAGGCTCCGCTAAGTTTTATTCCTTCTTCATTCTTCATAGATATCTTGGTTGAGCTATTGTTATTATTAGTGGTGTATAGTCTGATGGTGCACAGTCTATTGATTAGAGTGATACTATGGCAGGGGCGTATCTTGTAGCTGTGGATCTCAAAGTTGAGGTTCCTTCTATGTTGGTATTTGTTCAACTGATAGATGCTTAGCTAGTTGTGACACAGATAACCATATATTCCGAGAAGCAGAAGATATTGGGTATATTCTTAAGGTTGACTCGGCCTAGATTTTTTAGTGTTCCAAGTAAGGATGCATATGAGTTTTTGACTGTTTGTGAGGATAGGTGATGATAGGCGAATTTACACGCCTATATCAATATATTTTGCCCATATTTTAGCCTAGTTTTGAGAACTAATTATCTATTTCATACACTTTTAGTCCTTTTTCCTGTAAATGAGCTAACAAATATGATTAGGAAAGTTTCAGGTATAAATGATGCAAAATACAGCAATTTATGGCTTACTTGACGCAAAAGAAAGCTCACGAACGAAGTGGAAAGGAGCTGGACGCCTAAAGGACTAAATCTGCTGCATGGAAAATCTGTCCCGGGCTAAAACAACATTTCTAAAGACTTTGGGGACTTACAGACACAAAGCTGGATTTTTACCAAGATGCATTAACCTAGTATAATTGGGTTATGTGTTTTATTATTCTATTTGGATTATGATATTATAACCTTACCCTAGTACATTTGGGTCAAGGATTTCATTAGTATATTAGGATTTGGTTATTTATTTCATTAGCTTAGTAGGAGTAGGATAGGAGTATTATAAATACCCTATCATGCTAGAGATTTTCATTCATTCATCTTCTATTATTAATTGACTTCTTCAACTATCAATACAACTATTAATTTTCCTCCATTCTTCCCATCTTCCTCATCTACAAACACTTCTAATCTATTCTTCTATTCATCTATTCCACAACAAGAGAATCGTTACTTGCTACGGAATCACCAAAACCACACGCCTAACACCTATTTCACACGCCATCCACCATGCAAAACGTGATATCCTTCGCATTCATGGGTAACTAAAACTCTTAGTTGGGGTTATGGAAGCCGAATGAGTTACTATCTATAGCTGTGAGTTTGTGAGTTCAAGACAAGTATATTGCTTATATCATTACGCTCTTCATCTTAATCTACATTCTTTGCGGTTGCAAATGCAAGAATACGCCAGTCTAACATTTAACTTGTTCGAGAGAAAGGTTATTTGTCTGGAAAAGAGATAATGTCAAGGTAGTAGGACACCCTTTCCTATTAAAAAGCTAGTGCCGTAACTGGACTAACCTCTTGGAGAATTCGTACCGCTAGACACACTTTAAGCTCGAGAGAGTTAAAGTGAAATAGTCCTTGTTGAGGTCGAGAGACGCTTGGACTTACCATCGACTACAATTCTCTATAAGCAATTGCATGTCAAGACTCTCCACACTCATAGTCAATAGAGACGTATAACTCAGAAGGTGGACATAACCCCAACGCTTCAATTCTCATTGTTTCACAACCTACGAAATATTCTCTTTTTACTTTGCTATTTTCAGCTTTTATTTCATTACTTTGGTTACTTATTACAATCCCCCCTTCTTACGAGACTTGCACCAAAAGTCTATTAATTTTGCTTACTTGTTGACCAAGCTATTCCCTGTGGGATCGACACCCAACCCAGGTTGGGTTCTATATTTGCTAACGACCGCTTTACACTCCTACGAGAGCTGTAGATTGAGCGTTATCAATAGGCCTTATGGTTTAGTACTTGTTGAGACTCATGATAAAGATTACACCATATTTTAGTTGGGTTTGTCTACTTTTCATTGGTGGAGAGGTTAGATGGATTCTAGACTAGATGAATCATCTCCCTTATCATAGACTCAGTTCTCTAAGATATTCTTGGAGAAGTATATGCTATGCAACCTTAGAGATTAATTGAGGGATCCATTATTCAGATTGGAGTAGGACTCTATGACAGTTGGTGAGTATGAGGCCCGTTTTCATGAGTTGGCCAGGCATGGGACTTCTATTTTGGATTCTGAGTTTGAGAGGGTTTACTACTTTTTAGAAGGTTGAGAATCCCTATTCGTATGTACACTTAGAGTCTAGTTGATGCAGATAGGACTTTAGTCATTTTAGGGTGATGGAGAAGATGCACCATGAGAGTCGTGAGGGCCGCAATCAGATGCATAGGTTTCAGGGAATATTTGGTGGGAGCCTTAGTAGTTCCTAATTCAAAGATGGTAATTCTCATGTTGGGTATTCTTTGTGTCCATATTTTCAGCATCTAAGTCAGCGTAGTCAACAAGTTCTGGAAGCTCTTAAGATTACTGACAGAGGTCAGTCTAGTATGAGTGGTCTCCCTAATAAGAATGGTGATCATTATTTGTGGGATTTCCCTAGTTGTGGGGCGTTATTTGTTTTAGCTTAGGGTGCTATCCTAATTAGAGCAGTACATTTCTTGAGTAGGGGTGGTTTTCATAGTCACAGGGGTGGTTATCAGAGTGCTTGAGGTGGTTCTCAAGAAGGTGGGCAGGAGGTCAGTCAGGTGCGCCTGCCAGGTGGCAGACATGGTCAATTATATGTAATACTTGCTAGACCTGAGGCTGAAACTTCGAATGCTGTAGTTATAGGTATAATTTAGGTATGCCACAAGTCATATCTTGCTTTATTTGATCCAATATCCATTTATTCTTATATATATACTTGTTATGCACCACAGTTTGAGTTAACTAGTAATTTATTATTTGTGACATTGCGTGTATCTACTCCTGCGGGTGATTCTTTAGTAATGGATAGAGTATTCTGATTATTTGTTATGAGAGATAGTGATGTTGATACTTATGCTAATCTTATTATTCTAGATATGCTGTATTTTGATGTGATTCTAGGCATGGACTGGTTAACCTACTATCATACAATCATGGATTATTTTTCCAAGACCGTTACCTTAGCCATGCCTCGCGTACCCACAGTCATGTGGAAGAGAGCAATTAGCCGTAAGATGATGGGGATTATCTCTTATATTCGTGCTAGGAGACTTATTTCAAAGGGTTATGAGTCTTATCTTGCTTATATTTGTGCTACACATGTGGAGAGTCCATCTATTGACTCTGTGCCTTTTGTTTGTGAGTTTCCTAATGTATTCCCTACTGACCTTCCTGGTATTTACCTATCTATGAGATTGATCTTGCTGTTGACCTTGAGCCTAGAAGCTGACCTATTTCTATGGCACCTTACCGTATGGCTCCTACCAAGCTTAAAGAGCTAAACATTCAGCTTTTGGATCTTCTTGATAAGGGTTTCATTAGACCAAGTGTGTCCTCTGTTGTCAAAAAGAAAGATGGTTCTATACGTATGTTCATTGATTATAGGTATCTTAATAAGATAACGTTGAAGAACCAGTATCTTATGTCTTACATTGATGATCTGTTTGACCATTTTCAGGGAGAAATCATGTTTTCTAAGATTGATTTGAGGTTTGATTACCATTTGTTGAGGATTCAGGCTGAGGATATCCTGAATATAGCTTCCAGGAACCTTTATGGTGTTTATGAGATTTTTAGTGATGTCTTTGGATTGACTAATACCTCAAATGCATTCATGGATCTTATAAAATGTGTGTTCAGACTCTATCTAGACTCCTTCGCTATTGTGTTTATCAATGACATCCTTATGTATTCGAGAAGTAGTGAGGAGCATGTGAAATATTTGAGGATCGTGCTCCAGGCTTTGAGGGACCATTTCTTTTTGCCAAGTTCTCCAAGTGTGAGTTTTGACTTGAGTCAGTGACATTCCTTGGACATGTGGTTTCTAAGGCTGGTATTATGGTAGACCCGACTAAAATTGAGGTGATTTTTTATTAGGCTAGACTTATGTCTCTGATTGAGGGATGTAGTTTCATTGATTTAGATAGTTATTATTGATGCGTTATTGAGGGCTTTGCTTCTATTTTAGCCTCTATTACTAGATTAACTCGGAAGAAGGTTCCTTTTCAATGGTCCGATGAGTGTGAGTCAAGCTTTAGAGAGCTCAAGGACTTCCTACTTCAGCTTTGTGTTTGCTCTTCCATTTTACGGTGAGGGATTCACTGTGTTTTGTGATACTTCTGGTATTGGTCTCGAATGTGTCTTGATATAGTAGGGTCATGTTATTACCTATGCTTATATATAGATTAAGGCTCATAAAAGCGCAACTACCCCACTCATGATTTGGTATTGGTAACGGTAGTTTTCCAGCTCAATATTTAGAGGTATTATTAGTATAGGGTTCACTGTGAGATTTTCACCAATCATCGCAACCTTTATTATCTTATGACCCAGCGAAAGCTAAATGCTTGGCAACATTGATCAATGAAGTTACTTAAGGACTATAATATTTCTATCTTGTATTATCCGGGTAAGGCGAATGTGGTAGCTGATGCCTTGAGTTGCAAGGTAGTGAGTATGGGTAGCTTCGCTTGCATTTTAGTTTCTCAAAGGCCCCTGGTACATAACTTTCACTCCTTAGCCAATTTAATGGTTCTCCTTGATATTTTAGATCCTTGAAGGATTTTTACTAGTGTGGAGATTAAGTCCTCACTATTTGAGAAGATTTATGATTGTCAGTATGAAGATGGCAAGCTTTACTCCTTTCGTGGTCATATGTTGAGTGGTGATTTTGGAAGGCACACTATTGATTTGGAAGGTATTTTGACATTTCAAGGCCGTATTTGTCTTTCTCAGTTTGGTGAATTAATTTAGTCGATTGCGCATAAGGTAGATAGCTCTAAATAATTCATTCATCCTGGTACAACCAAAATGTATAAAGATTTGAGATAGCATTATTGCTGGGATGGTATGATGAGAAATGTGGTAAACTTTGTAGCTCTTTGCCTATGTTGTCACTCGATAAAAGCCGAGCATTAATGTCCTTGTGGTTTGCGTCGAAGGTTGCCTATTCTCAAGTGGAAATGGGAGTGGAATACTATGGACTTCATTAGTAGGTTGCCTCATATGTTTTGTGGTTTTAATGGAATTTGTCTTATTATGGATAATTTGTCCAAGTCAACATATTTCATTCCTATTTAGTTGACCTTCAGTTATGATAGATTAGCCCATATCTATATTTTGGAGATAGTTCATTTGTATGGGGTTCCCATTTCTATCATTTCAGATCGTGGTTCTATGTTTTCTTTGAGGTTTTGGAGAGCATTCTAGGAGAAGTTGGGTACTCGAGTGGATTTAAGTACAACTTCTTACCCACAAATTGATGGTCAGTCAGAACGGACTATTTAGGTGCTCGAGGATATGCTCCGAGCCTGTGTTATAGATTTAAAGGTCAGCGGGATCAACACTTAGCATTGGTATAGTTTATGTATAATAATAGTTATCTTTCGAGATTCAGATGGCGCCCTATGAGGCATTGTATGGTAGGAGATATCATTTTCCAGTTGGATGGTTTGAGACTTTCAAGGAGAGAACTCATGGTACAGATTTTCTTTAGGACTCATTAGATAGAGTCAGGGTGATTCAGGATAGGTTGAGAGCAGCCCAAAGTAGGTAAAAGGCCTATGCAGACCACAGTCTTTTTGCCTTAAGATTTGGAGTTAGTGACCGTGTATTCCATCGTGTTTCAACCATGAAGGGTGTGATGAGGTTTGAGAGGAAGAGTAAGCTCAGTCCTCAATATATTGGTCCTTTTGAGATTCTCTACGTAGTTGGTGAGGTAGCTTATGAGTTAGGTTTACCTCTAGATTTTATTGTTGTTCATTTGGTTTTCTATGTCTCTATGTTGCAGCGATATATTCCTGATCAGCCTAATATGCTTAGATGGGACTCAGTCCAATTAGATGAACATTTGACCATTGTGGAGGAGTCTATGCATATTTTGGCTAGTGATGTGAAGTGGCTGCATACTAGGGAGATTCCCATATTCAAGGTTCAGTGGAGGCACCACCCATTAGAGAAGGTCACTAGAGAGATCAAGAGCGAGATGTGGGCCCAATATCACCACCTGTTTGAGACTTTAGGTACTTTCCTATCTTTAAATTTTGGGGATTAAAGTTCCTTTAGAAGTGGATATTGTAATGACCCTTCAGCTCATTTTCAATATTTCCTCATATTTCCACCGTTAGAGCTTTTCCATAGCTTTCCCAAGTCAGTTATGACTTGCTGGAACTGCTAGTTTAGTTACCAGGCATCTCTTTTGGTTCTAGTCTTTTCCAAATTTAGAAGTCTTCGCTGTTTCCAAATGGCCACCGGGCAAAAAATTTAGTAAACATATCCTTGATGCAAATTACAATAGCGCTAACGACTCTAAAATATTGATTTTAGGCAAGGTAACCGTTGGTTTTGGTCCCAATGCACCTAAGCCCATTTTGACCTATTGGTTGGGAAGTAGAAAAATCGAAAGATATGGGTTGGGGCCCACAATTGGTCTAAACGACCTTGGATAAAAAATCTAACTGCACTAATGCTTCCAGAATGTCGAATTTTGTGGGGTTACATAGTTTATTTGTCAAAATCATAGTTCGAATGAATTTAGGAGGTCAAAAACAAGTTTTTACTTTACTGTATTGGTGCCATGGTGATTGCGGCATGACGATCTCAACCCAAGTGAGGGCGATTGTGGCACCTCCAAGCCTGGAGTGGCAATAAATAGGCCCCTAGTCACAAATTTGGCAAGTTTCACTTCTCCTTGAGACCTAAAAACCTTAGAATGATGTGTTAGCTTCAAATTAAGTCTTTGGTGTGAGTTGGAAACTTGTTTAACATATATTTTCATGATTAACAACATATTAGAGGTAAGAATCCATCATTTTCAGGCTTTAATTTCTTGACTTTTTGACCAAAACTCCAATTAGCTTGAGGGCATAATTTTAGCCTAAATAAACATGGTTTTTACCTAATTCTTGAGGGTTATGATTCCCTAATGGCGTGTGATTATCGGGTCGATATTCTCATAATAATATGTAGATTATGTTTTTGATATCTCGGCACTTTGAAGAATTTTCTCAAAAGGAAAAAACAAAGGTTTAGTATTTCGTGAGCTTCCTTTAGATTTGAGGTTGGTTGACTTACTTCTTGTTAGATTGAGCTATGTTATATTATAATTGTGATGTCTTGTTAGAATGGAAAGGGTTCTAGGTATAATAGATGGTAACACTTGAGACTAGTTGAATCATGTAGGTAATTTGAATTAATAGTTTGAGATGCTTGACTTGTAGGCTATAACCTTGGTTAATTGAACTTATTATCTCATGGATAGCATCAGAAGGCTCTAGTTGCTTTAGTTAGATGGGAGTGACCTTGTCATTCATGTTAAGGGCAAGTTGGCCCTAGTTTCTTATATATGTGGAATTGCCTTAATTGCCATGGATGGTTTAAGAGCAGTGCTTGAGAAATATGTTGACTTTAGGACTATTGTGGCTTATTAGATATCTAAGACATAAATTAGATACCTTAGCCTAGTCCCGAGTTTAAGTTAGGCTTGAAATGTATTTTGGGAAATTAGAAGTGGGATCTTGACCCACGTTAAGCTTACACTTATGTAGATCCATTGAAGACCTTAGACATTTGTTAAATACTTAGAGAATCCCCTTGGGATCATGTTGGGTAACCCGGTAAATGAATTATGGTGGTTGCATTAGAAGTGAGGTATATGGTTGTTGGCTAAATTATCGTTAATGCTATGAGTTGCTATGGATCATGCTATTAATTAATCCCATGACTATGTTATCATTTGAACCTTTGACTAGACTACTATTTCGGGTTTGGGCTATGATATTACTCACTTTATATTTTTATCTTGTAACCAAACTAGTACATTTTCTAGAACTCCCTCTTGGTGATAATATTGTGAGTCATGATGCTAAGGACTCTAGAAGGTATATTTATTGACTACATGAGAAGCTATGACACTAACCATGTTGAACCAAGTAATGCTTTGTAATACTCATGCTATATATATATATATATATATATATTCATATATTTATGGATAAATTGTCCTTGATGACGAATGATGAGATATGAGGTATGCTTCTCGTTACTTCTCTTTTACAATAGACCTCGTGGGTCTTGTTATTTACTTTAGTCCTCGTGGGTCCTTTTATTTACTTTATCCCTCACGGGGCTTGTCTTTTACTTTAGCCCTCGTAGGGCTTGTCATTTACTTTAGTCTTTGTAGGTCTTGTTCTTTATTTATATATACATTGATATGATGATGATGCCTGGAAAGGCTGGAGAATATGTTGATGTGATGAGATGCTCGGCAGTGATGGAGGATATATTGATGTGATGATGATGCCTTCAAAGGTCGGAGGCTATATTGATGTGATAATGACGCCCGACAAGGCCAAAGAATATGATGATGCCCGACAAGCCGGAGGATAATTATTGATGCGCCTATGAGTTTGTCTACTGGTTCGAGTATGGCTAGCCCTATGTATGTCAATTATATCTATACTTTTATTTCTATATACCCGTGTGTATAAAAAGGGTATGATGTTTAACTTAGGGTGCTGATTATAGTCCTCTAGTGTTAAATACTTATAAAATGGAGTAGTTAATGAGAAATGATAATTAGGGAATTGTAATGGTTATGGTTTAATATTGAAGAAAGGTTAGTTAGTAAGTAGGATCTAGTGTAAAATCATGATCTTCCTAGTGTGAAAAGTTAATATATCATAATGGTTTATTAAGGAATATTGATTATTAGAATAAGCTATGTGGTGACTAGTTATCTATTAAATGAATATATTACATGATGGCTAGAGATTTAATGGACTAGTTAAGGACCCTTGTTTAGCTAAAATATAGTAATTAGCAAATATGGATAATATGTGTCCAATGATGGTAATAGTGCAGACTTGATTATATGGTCGATGTTGGGAACTAATGAAAGTTGGGTAAAATGCTCGATTGACAATAAATGTAGAATATGGTCGAATAATGATGAGATTTGTACCCGTTGTTGGTTAAATAGTTTTATTGTTATTATTTACTTGGCTGTACTCTCCGGTGGTATGGGACTCCATGATGGGTTTCGTTATTTTTTGCACTAGTTGGTGTATGGGCGCCAACTTTGTACGTGTGTTGCTTGTGATTGTACTTGTGTTTCTTTATGATTCTGAGTCGTTTATTTATTATGCACGATGATATTGTATAAGATGAAACATTATGTTATTATTGTTCTGGTTTGATTACTTCTTATGTTTAGTAACGATGGAGACGATTCAAGTTTGATTCTATACCTTGACTTGGATATGCTTATCTTTGACTGTATCATCCTTATATCATAAGTTAGCCCATTCGGACGATGATGCCTACTGAGTGCCTATTGTTTTGGTACTCATACTACACTTCCGTACCTTTTTGGTGCATATCCAAGTGCTAGTTGCCGCCTTGAGTATGGTGTTGACATTTCAAAGATAAGGTGAGCTCTTGGAGTTTTGAGTCACCCATTTTCTTCTATATTTGATTTGGTCTATTGTATTTGAGATATATGTATTGACTAATTAAGATTCGGGGGTTTTTCTCCTATTACTATCATACTTAGATGCTCTTGTACTAATTATCACACGTCGTGGGATTGGTATCCGTGTGTGGTTATCTATTTATATTAGAAAACCTTTTATGTATATATTGTGTTCGTGATTTTGGTCTAGTTGGGCATTTCTTTCGTAATTAACCCATTGTATTAGCTGAGTGTAATGATATTGGCTTACCTACTGGCGAGATATAATAGGTTCCATCATGAATTGTAAAATGGGTCGTGAAAAATATCCTCCGGCCTTGCCGGGTATCATCATAATATCCAAATCAATGTCAATAACAGAAAGTGAGCCTCACGAGGGCTAAAGTAAAGTGCAATCACCATGAGGGCTAAATTGAAGAACAATCCCCACGAGGGCTAAAGTAAATAAACATAAAAACAAAAGTGAGACAGAGTATATTTCATAATTTATGGCTCATCATCAATATCACATTATCAATAAGCATATATATACATAACATGAATATTATAGCTTTTCATGGGATTTACCAAAATTTATATTATCAATCCAGCATTTTCCTCCATCCCATATCGGAGTGATATGTATCTGGATATGATAGGTGCATGGGCTCAATCCATGGCTAATAGAGTGAAAATCCGTAAATTTGTTGGCCGGAATGAATTTCGGGACTAAATCATTATAGAAATGTAGAAAGGGTCGAAATCCTTCATGATCGAAGTAATTAGCAAAATCAAATCATAGACCAAAACTTATCTCGATCAAGTCTTTAAAACATCGTTATTAACCTCTTTAACTTATAAATTATTCATTAATCACTGATATTTATTATTATGAAGAAATCCATTATTAAGGTAGAAAGTGTGCTTTAACCCTTACCCTCTGTTTTGATGGTGGTTTCCCATAGTATGGTATAGTTATTAAGAGAATTATATTTGTTTTGATTGTTTCTTAAAATATATGGTATGGTTTAATTTCATGGTTTGGTAACCATGAAAACCTCCATTTTATGTAACCACCAATTTCGTGGTATCCTACGGTTTGCTTATTTTTTTCCAATCATGCCCTTACTTAATATTATATAATCTTATTTTTTCCTACACTTTATATTATTTAACTCCACTTCCTACTTCGACCTCCCACCCCACCATCCTCGCCCCACAACCCCACCTCCACCAAACCCCCACCTATTTTTTTTAAATATATTTCAAAACCTTTTTCTTACTCAACCCTCATCCCCAAATCACTCCTATCCCAACCCCTATTTTTTTTAAAAAAAGTTATTTTTTTAACCCCGCCACCCTTTAACATATTTATTTTCATTATTTTGTGTTAGATATATACAAATGCTTTCAATTTTTTTTTTACTCGTTCACGAATACAAGAAAATAAGTAAGAAACAATTTATTTTTTTGGAAAATATTTTTTTTGGATTTCATACCGAACACACCCATAGCATACATTCAAACTTTGTACTTTTTATTGTGCCATGTCGCAAAACACCAAAAAAAATCAAATTTGTTACTATAAAAAATAAATCTGGATTTATTTATTTGATCTACTATTTTATTGACTTTGTTGGAATTTACATGAATTCAACAACTTAATATATCTACTGGCATAATTATGATAAATTAGTAGGACAAAAATTATTTTATTAATAATTATTGATTAATTTAACATTTATAATAATTAAGGGCATTTTAGTAAACTTACTAGATACAATACAATACCATACTAACAAACTAACAATAAAACCGTCATTAAACAACAGTGAACGATGCAGTCTATCAAAACATTGTATTGTACTATATGGTACTGTACTATACCATACCATATAGTACTGTACATTATGAAATCACGACAAACCACCATCCAAACAAAGTGTTAGTTAGTGACATAATAACATGATCATAATCTAATAGGAATATCAATCATCGTTGCAATGATCATGAATGTACCAAATCTATGTATGCCATCACTAGTATTCATACAATGGAACCATAAACATTAATATATCAATAAACTACAATCATATACTTTACAAGGTAAGACACTTCCTGGATGGTCAACCCATATCATAACAAGATATTGGGCCCAATAATGTGTCTAAAATAATTTTACCATCATAATTACAGCCTTTGCACCATATACATATTAAAAACCCATATCAACATCAGATTTGTAAATCATCTCATTTTAAATTAGCCATAGTGTATTTATGGGGCATTACATCTCTATAAGCCATAAGGCATATCTATAATCATCTCACATCTAGGAGGAATCTCATATCTAAGACGCATAATATCTTAATAGACATCTCATATCTTGGAGGCATCTCACTTCTATTAGTCATGTACAATGACTATAAGGGATATCCTTTCGAAAGGCCAAATATCATATCTAAAAGGAAATAACATCTCTAAAGGCCATTAATCATAATTCGGGGAAAGTTATCACAATTTACCAAGCCATGAAGTAAACTTATTCTAAAGGATAAATAGTCTCAACTAGGCCTAACACCTGAAACTAAGTCCACGAGAGCTAGCACAAGTCTTGGCCTAAGGTGGGCATGAAGAAACCACTTCCAATCCTCAAATTCCATATTTAAGCAATTTATATCCCCAAACAAGGCTAAGGTATCTAGTTCTACTTCTAGCTATCAAGTAAGCCATAACCAATCCTAAGATAGGAATCTCGTCTAAAAACAAGGACATTTAAGTCAACTCTGCTCAAATTATGATTTCAAGATCACTAGACTATACCAACTAAGGTTAATCGTACTAACCAAGATTTCAAAACTCAAACTACATCCTAAACCTAGAACATATCGTATCCATGCTACAAATTAGTTCAATCTAGGGTGAAGGCAATAGGGTTCAAAAAGAATACTAACTATTTCAATTTATGGGTCAAACCCTAATCTAATCCCCAACTTCAATATTCAATACTAAGTCATTTAACCCATAATCAAAATTAACATTCACATGCAATATATATCACACATTATTTTACGAAGAAGAGTAGACAAAAGCCGACTTTTAAGCTGAATCACTAATACTTACATCATTCACCAAAAGCCCATCTTCATTTCACAAGCCCAAAATGTAATCACACTATCAAAATCATAATTTACTCATCAATACAAGAACAATAATACCCATATTGTACCATTGCTTCAATCCTAAAACAACACTAAAAATCCTAATTGGGTCTCACTAACTAAAAATGCATTTCCAAGGTAAACTTGAAGTTCATACATGAATAAGGAATCCTAACCCTCAAGAAATGGGTGAAAACAAAGCTAATTTTGGGCTAAAATGAAGCACTAAGCTATATTAGGTTTTGGGTCAAGAATCAAGAATTTCATCAAAAAGGTGATGAAATCTTACCTTAATTCGGATGATAATCACGATAAAAGATTTTAATCAAGATCCCTAGTCATACAAAAAGCTCCATTATGAGATATCATACCCATTTAGGATTTCTAGGTCTAAGAGATGAAGAGAAAATGACCAAAATTGCGACATTGGGGGCTATTTATAGCCCCTTCAGGTAAGGAGATATCACCATCACAGTCCTAGGGATCACAGTTGCAGTTGTGCAATCATAATGGGCTTATTGTGATCGCAATAGTGCGATCACAATGCCCAAATACCGATCGCACATGCACCAGAACCAATAACGTCAAAAAAGTTTTTTTGACCCTCGAAACTCATTCGGAGTCCGATTTTCACAAATGAATTATATAACCCCACTAAATTTGATGTTCCAAATGCATTGGTAAAGTTGAATTTTTTGCCCAAGGTTGTTTAGACAAAATGTGCGTCCCACACCCAAACTTACAATTTTCCAACTTTTTGATCAATAGGTCAAAATGAGCTCGAGTGCATTGGAACCTGAACCAAAGGTCTACCTAGCCTAAAATTAATATTCTAGAGTTATTGGCATTGCTGGAATTTGCATCCAAGATTGTTTAATTATAGTTTTCATTTGATGGCCATTTGGAACCAGTGAAGTCTTCTCAATACGGAATTAGTTCTAAAAACCAAGCAAACTACCCGATAACTGAACGGTCAGTCCCAGCAAGTCATAAATTACTTGAGGCATCTATGGAGAAGATCAAACGGAAAAGATAAATAGAATTATAAAAAATGACTGAAAGGGTCATTACAATATCCATTACTAAAAGAAATTTTGTCCCCAAAATTCAAAAGATAGAAAGAATCTTAAAAGCTCGATAGAATGACGTACTGGGCCCGCATGCTCCGAGCACGACTTCCTAGATAACCCTTGCGAAGAGAGGACACTTGCAAGGGATCTTTCCATAGGTATCCTTTTTTTAATTAGCACTCGTATTTCACTTCCAAAAAGCCAAAATTCAATTTCAACCACTGACTGGACTCCAATTGAATCAAAAATGTTGGAACAACAGAACCATATAATACTGGCACCATATCGATACTCACATAAATTATCAAAGACTAATCCGAGCAAAACTAACCCAAGACATGAGTCATACCACCAACTCTAAATTTGATATAAGCTTCTTCTACTATTTTACACCTGCTATCCACTCCAAACTAAGAGGAAAAACACTCAAGTCTGATCCGTGTAATCTTATCATATAGAACTTTAAAAAGTAAAGCTGAAACATTGAAAGTCCATACAAAAACATAAGGACAATCCCATAAGGCGCTACATGAGCACACAATTGAAGATAATCAAGGAATGCAATTTATGCTAATGCTACAACTAGTTCGGGTGATAATCAAATAGAAATCCAAAAGATCAAGGCATAACTACTCATCACTAACAATCCTCTCTAGGATGCCCAATTAACTGAGATTGAAGCCATACCAAATCCAACTCAAATATACTACTCCCATAGAGTATATTATCAAAATTTCTCAAAGAAAACTAGAAACTCGAGGTCAAAGATAAAAGAACCAATACCAGGTCCATGGGCTATAATTTGAACACTTATCAACTATAATCTATCCAAAGTTGTGTTGACCAAATAGGTAACCACAAAGTAGGCTCAACCAGCCTATAAATGAAATTCTAACTAAGGTAAATTTGAAAACAAAGGATGCACTCAGTTCCACCACTCAAAGCTGAAATCTCAACACCAGGGCTGAATCGTTCGATCTAAACTACCCAAACCAAACCTGAAGATGGGTAGACATTTATTCTCCAAGGCTATCATAACTTCTAAATAACTATTCCAATGCACTAAAACAAAATGAGCAATAAGTCTATATCAATGCTAACTACTCAAATCAACTTTAGTATACAAATTGGACATATCCAAGCTAAATCATACCAAGCCAAAATCAAAACTTAGCTGATGGACAAAATCACCATACAGATTAACTATCGATTGAAAATGCAACAACCAAATCTATGTACGCTAGAGACATGAAATGTATCCATAAAACTGAAACCATTCCAAAGGTTAATCATTGGTTGAAAATGCAGATAACCCACTCCATAACTACTGGAGGGCATGAACTACCAAAACATACTCAAACTCTCCAAGGCTGAAATCTACATCAGTAAGGGCAAGAACTCTAGCAACTAGGAAAAATGTAACTTTAGCCGAAATTAATCAGTCCACAACAAAGAATAGCCATAGGCACATATCATCAATGAGAAATATTCCACCAAGCTTTTATTAGGTTGAACAAACTCTAAAATGAGTATTTACCGAATCCACCCAAGTAGGACAATTATAACTCGATATCCATGAATGACATCATCACAAAAGAAAAATACTAATCACAAAACCAAGGTCAATGACAATACCGCCACTAGAAGAATAAACAAATCAAGATAAATAATTTCCAATTGGCCAATGTAAGAAGTGATCACATAAAAGGACACATGCCTCTACCTCCCCAACTCTACTAAGCAAAACCATACTATAGCAAGAAAGGAGCATATGATCTCCACACTAATATAAGGGTAAACCATCAAAAGGGAATGAACCCCATAATTCTAAGAGATGAATCCATGACATCTTAATCTCAGTAACAAAACCATTATCAAGCGTTGAAAAAGCTACAAAAAAATAGCAGACCCAAATTGGTTAAGCTAAAAAATGGCCCATATAATAAGGAAGAGTTGATAAAAAAACCTTTATAACCCAGGAAGATTGTCTAACAATCTCAAACTGAATAATGGGAAATATAACTAAATTGGCAACTCAAGAGTCATACAAAACCACAGAAGGTCAACTTACTTTCTGTAATACTCCGTATTTTCCTAACTTAAATTAACCCTGAATACATGGGTTACCTTATATAAAATTTTTAAAATACCTTATATTTTTTAGTTTAGAGTTTGCCAATGCATAGGAAATTTAGTTAACTTTCAAACAACATAAAGTTTGCCCAAATCCAATACTCGGGTGAAAAGTTAGAGCCATTTTAGTAAAGTAGTGTACCACCTGGTAATTCAGTGCATCACAGAGGCAGTCAAATGACATTTTTCATTTTTTATTAAGACAACGTGATACCACCGTATCAGCTACCAGCTAATTTCCCAATTGTCAATATCCGATGACACAATGCGATAGAGCTGCGTCGCGCCAGCCTATTAGAGTGGGATTTTAAGTTAATTCTGAGTTTTATAATCCAAGGGACTTTAGGTCTTTTTACCTCATTCAATTCAGCCTAAACACAGGATTAAATCCCCAAATAACCTAATATAACATTATTTGCTCACTTATCTTAAGAAAGAATTCATTCTCTCTCAATTAGCTAACCCTAGCTCTCAAAAAATCAAGAACAAAGCTTAAGAAACTCACTAAGAACTCTAAGAACATATCAATTCAGGTATGTTAGGTGTTCATCTTTGTGTTTCTCTCACCCATAGAGTCTACGAAACCATTTTAAAACTACAAGATTTTTGATTTATGAATTACCTGCTTAAAATTGAATTGAATTCATGTTCATGTTATTGTTGGGTCTCAATCCATGATTGAATACAAGCTTTCCCGAAATTAATTATTATATGTATTGAATTACATGATCTTTATGATAAACCCTTCAATTTATAAGTTGATTGATGTAGCCATAATAATTATGTGTTGATTATTGTATAACCAAGCATGCTGTTCATGTGTTTGATAAAATGCCTATGTGAATGAAATAATGCCATTATAACATGATAACATGTCTTCCCCATTCATTTACCAGTTAATGCATTACAGGTATTTGATTAAATGCCTCTATGGATGAATTATGATCAAGTGAACATTGTTATGTTATTGAAGATTATGCTATGCCTTTCTTGTATGCTATCGAGTTTTGGGGGTATTCAATACCCAATAATTTTGATGTTTACCTAGAGCCAGTGTTAGTTATAGAATAGTATCAGTCATGTCATGATCAGTATAATTCAATGAGTTATAGAAATAAGTAGAACTTAGTCAGTTGCAAAACTCAAGTAAACTTAGTAAAACTAAGTATCAGTCCAGTTTAGTTCAGTATAATCAATTCAGTATCTATTCAGTTGGGAGTAGGATTCATCACCGAGTGAACCCAAGGATGGGGATCCATCTAGCAGGAGAGGGTGTGATCCTTAGAAGCAATCATTGTATTCTACAACTATGTAGCCAACGTAGATTGAGACATCAACCTGCCAGTTAAGGGTTGATGAGTCATTTTAATCTACCAGTTAAGGTTACCACCATTCTCTTTAGAGTACCTGCAGAATGAGGGTAACTTCTTAGCCTTTCTTTACCCATGGTACGGTACAGACACCCTTCTAACTAGGGTCACATGTTGGACCCCAACTCAGTTATCTTATTGGGGGCATTTCGGTTAGATGATTACCTCCCACAGTCTTAGTTTCAGTCTTCAAAATAGAACTTTGTTTAATTCTACAAAATTAGGACTTTCAGATACAGTCAGCTACTCAGTATCAGAACTTTAAACTTATCTTCAGACAAACTTAGTTGCAATATTTATTGATGTATACAGTAGTGCATGCTCAGTATTTATAGCAGTATCTATTATATATATACTCTCATATTCTGTTACTCTATATTATTCAGCTAGGATTTGGGAGTTCACCAGAATAAATCCTACCCTATTCTCAGATCTAATCCAGAAAAGAATCCACAGAAGTTTGTTGATCAGGTTTATAAAGTCACAGATATTATCGGACTGACTTATAGTGAGGATGTTAAGTTAGATGCCTATCAGCCATAAGATGTAGCTCATACGTGATTTAAGCAGTGGAAGGTAGACAGGGCACAAATACAGAGCCTATATAGTGGAAAGAGTTTTCTACTACTTTTCTAGATAGATTTTTTCCCTTAGAGTTAAGAGAATCCAAGGTGTTAGAGTTCATCAATCTCCGGAAGGAAAGTATGAATGTGAAAGAGTATTCCCTAAAGTTTACTCAGTTAGCTAGGTATGATCCCCATGTAGTAGCATACAGTAGGTCCAGAATAAGAAAGTTTTTATCTGAGGTGTTAGATAGTATGGTTAAGAAGTGCAAAAGTATGATGTTAATTAAGGAGATGGACATATCCAAGATTATGGTCTATGCTCAGCAGATAGAAGAGGCTAAGAATAGAGAGAGAGAGAGAGGCAGAACAAAAGAGCTAGAATATGTTGGTTCAATTTCAACCAGCCTAAATCAGAGAGTGGTAACCATTCCTAGTTTTACCTAAAATCTTCAGTTCCAACTCCATCCTCAGACAGTGCTCCAGTACCTAAGTTCAGATATGGTAACAAGGATAGGGCACCAGGATCTAAATCTTAAGATAGTGTCAGCAGTGCTAAAACAAATTCTCTTTGTCAGACATATGGCAAAAATCATAAGGGTGTCTGCAGAGCTGGCAGTGATGTTTTTTTTTGGATGTGGAAAGCTAGGCCACAGAGTTAGAGATTATCCTTAGTTAGGTTCTTAGGGTCAGTATAATTGTCCTTCAGCTTAGTCAGGTCACCTGAATCAGCAGGGTACTGCTTCCAGTGCCACCAGTGGGGAACGCCCAAATAGGCTTTATGCAGTTATGTCCAGACAATATTAGGAAAATTCTCCTAATATGTCCTTGGTACGTTACATATATTTCATTTAAAATTTTATGCCTTGCAAGATCCATGAGCTTCTTTATCTTTCATAAGTCCTTATATAGTCGTTAACTTCAGAGTCAGTCCAAAAATCCTAGCAGAGTCTTTCTTAGTTTCTACCCTAGTGGGTAAATATATCATAGCCCGATGGGTATATAGGAACTTTTCTGTTATGATATCTCAAAAATTTACTGCAATAGTCCTTGTAGAGCTAGTGTTGGCAGTTCTCAGCATAGATTAGATCCATTTATACTATGCCTCAGTTGATTATAGAAATAGAATATTTTATTTTTAATTCTAAATGAACTAGTCCTTATATAGAGAGGCAGTACCACATCGCTTAAGGGTCAGTTGATTCATACCTTAAGGCGAGAAAAATAATATCCAAGGGAAGTGTCTATCATCTTGTACGAGTCAATGACTCTAGTTTAGAGACTCCCAGTCTTGAGCCAGTTCCAGTAGTAAATTCTCAGATGTGTTTCCCAAAGATCTTTCTGGATTTTTTCCTATTAGGGAAATAGACTTCGGAATAGACCTTCTTCCAGATACTTAGCCTATATCTTTTTTGCCATAGAGAATGGCACCAGTAGAACTTAGGGAATTAAAAGAACAGTTATAGGATCTCCTAGATAAGGGATTCATTAGACCCAGCATTTTCCCGTGGGGTGGACCAGTATTATTCGTGCATAAGAAAGATGATTCTTCTAGAATATATATAGACTACCATCGGTTGAAAAAAGTCACAGTCAAGAATAAATATCTACTTCTTAGAATCGATTACTTGTTCAACCAACTTTAGGGTGCTAGTTACTTTTATAAGATAGACCTTAGATCATGCTATCATCAGCTCAGATTTAGAGAATATGACATTTCAAAAATAGCTTCCAGAACTCGATATAGTCACTTCAAATTTCTAGTCATGTCCTTTGGTATTACTAACGCCCCTGCATATTTCATGGATTTAATGAATTGCATGTTCAAGTAGTACTTGGACATGTTTTTATAGTCTTCATTGATGATATTCTTGTCTATTCCTATAGCGAGAATGATTACGCAAATCACCTCAGAATCATACTTCAGACTCTCAGACCTCATCAGTTGTTAGCTAAATTTAGTAAATGTGAATTTTGGCTAAGGTAAATAAAATTCCTTGGTCATATTATTTCTGGTGATGGCATTAGAGATGATCTTCAAAAAACCAAGCTGGTGAAAAACTAGCCTAGACCCATCTCTCTATCAGATATCAGTAGTTTCTTGGGTTTAACTGGCTATTACCCTCGGTTTGTTGAAGGGTTTTAGTCTATTGCATCCCCCATGTCCATATTGACTAAGAAAAAAGTCCAGTTTCAGTGGTCAGATTCTTTTGAGAAGAGTTTTCAGGAGTTAAAGACTCGACTCACCTCAGCCTCAGTCTTGACTCTACCAGATGGTTTAGATGGGTTTGTTGTGTACTGTGATACATCTAGAGTAGGTTTAGGTTGGGTCCTTATATAAAGAGGTAACGTCATAGCCTATCCCTCTAGACAGCTTAAGCCCCATGAGAGGAATTACCCGACTCATGATCTCGAGTTAGCAGCTGCAATATTTTGCTTAATGATTTAGAGGCATTACTTATATAAGGTGCATGTTGATGTGTTCATAGATCACAAAAGCCTTCAATATGTATTCTATCAGAAATATTTGAATGTATGTCAGAGAAGGTGGTTAGAGTTGTTAAAAAATTATGATAAGAGTGTTCTGTATCACCCAAGCAAGGCCAATATAGTGGCTGATGCTCTTAGAAGATTGTCTATGGGTAGTGTTTATTATGTTGATAATGATAAGAAGAAATGAGTTCAGGAAATTCATCATCTTGCCCGACTAGGTGTTCTCTTAATCGATTTAAGAGGGTAGTGTGTAAGTGCAGAATAGTTTAGAATCATCTCTAGTTTCCAAAGTGAAGGAATAGTAGGATAGAGATCCCAGTCTTGTTAAGTTGAAAGAGTTAGTCAAAGATTAGAAAATAAAGGTTTTCTCCCAAGGGAGAAATAGTGTGTTGTGTTTCCAGGGTCGTTTATGTGTGCCAGATGTAGATGACTTAAGGCAACGAATTCTTGTATAAGTGTATGGTGAGAGATACTCTATTCATCCAGGGGCCATTAAGATGTACCGTAATTTATAGGAGATTTATTGGTGGAGTAGGATGAAGAGGGATATTTTGGAGTTTATAACTAATTTCTCTACGTGTCAATGGTTAATATTGAGCAGCAGAAAACTAGTGGGTCCATGCAGGAGTTTAGTATTCCCATATGGAAATGGGAAGAAGTAAACATATACTTTGTGACAGATTTGTCTCGTACTCATTATCAACATGATTCTATTTGGGTTATCGTAGACAAAATGACGAAATGAGCTTATTTATTTCCATTTCTTACTTCCTATTCAGTGTAAGACTATGCAATACTCTATATCAGAGAGTTGGTCAAGTTACATGGAGTCCCAATAGCTATCATCTTATATAGAGGTACCCAGTTTACCTCTTATTTTTGGAAAGCATTCTAAAAGGGACTTGGTACCTGAGTTCAACTTAGTATAGCCTTTCACCCTAAGATAGATGGTCAAGAAGAAAGGACCATTCAGACTCTAAAAGATATGATAGGAGCCTGCGTTATTGATTTTAAGGGTAGTTGGGATGACTACTTGCCTTTGATCAAATTCGCATTCAATAACAGCTATCACTCTAGTATTCAGATGGCTCAGTTTGAGGCTCTCTATGGTAGGAGATGTAAATCTCTACTTAGTTGGTTTGAGATAGGTGAGGACATAGTAGTAGGGCCTAACTTAGTTTTTGATGCCTTTAAGAAGGTTCAACTGATCAGAGAAAGACTTAGGGCTGCCTAGAGCCGACAAAAATCATGTGAAGATGTGTGGAGAAAGGATCTCGAGTTTGAGACTGGAGATTTTGATTTCTTGAAAATCTCTCCCATGAAGGGAGTAAAAAGGTTCAGCAAGAAGGGAAAGCACAGTTTCCAATATGTTAGTCCTTACAGAATTCTCAGTCATTTTAGAAAGGTAGCTTACCTGCTCAAGTTGCCTTCAAATCTAGCTCCCGTACACCTAGTATTCCACATCTCCTTGCTAAAGAAATGCATTGGTGACCCAGAAGTCATAGTTCCCTTACAGGGCATAGATATTTAGAATGATCTCTACTTTGAAGATGTTCCAGTCCAGATCCTCGATCATCAGATTCGCAGACCGAGGAATTAAGAAGTTCCCTTGGTCAAAGTTCTTTGGCGGAATTAGTCCGTTAAAGAAGCAACTTGGGAAGAAGAAGCAGATATGTAGTGCTAAGTATCCTCACCTCTTCTCCACAACTTCAGATTTAGCTTAAGGTAATAGTCTTCCTTAGCTTTACTCAATTCCATATTTAGTTACAGTTATAATCTTGGTATCAGTTACGGTTGTATATTCAGTCATGCATCCATGAATCAGTTCAGTCATGTATTCCATGCATTAGATATGCATGTTCAGTATGAGAACTCAACTTATAAGTAGTTCTGTCATGTAGTCATGTTTCAGTGTGCATGTTCAATGTGTAAGCTAAATCTACCACTGTTCCTCAGCTTAGTCAGTCTCATTCAAGGAAGAATGTTCCCAAGAGGGAGATATTGTAATACCCCATATTACCCTAACTTAAATTAACCCTCAGTATATGGGTTACCCTATATAAAATTTTTGAAATACTCAGTATTTTTTAGTTTAGAGCCTACCAATGTGTAGGAAATTCAGTTAGCTTTCCAACAATATAATGTTTGTCCAAATCCGATACTCAGGTGAAGCGTTAGAGCCATTTTAGTAAAGTAGTGTACCACCTAGTACTTCAGTGCATCGCGGAGGCAGTCGAAATGGCAATTGTCATTTTACAGTAAGCCAACACGATACCACCACATCGAGCCACCATCTAATTTCCCAATTGTCAATTTTCGGTGACACGATGCCATATCACCGCATCAGACTAACCTATCATATCGGGATTTTCAGTTAATTATGAGTTTTAAATTCCAAGGGCTTTTAGGTCTTTTATCCTCATTCCAGTTAGCCTAAACACAAGATTCAAGCCGTAAATAGCCTAATATCTCATTATTTGCTCACTTATCCCAAAAAAAAGAAATCATTTTATCTCAATTAGCAAACCCTAGCTCTCAAGAAATCAAGAACAAAGCTTAAGAAACTCACTAAGTACTCCAAGAACTTATGAATTCAGGTATGTTAGGTGTTCATCTTTGGTTTCCTTTCACCCATAGAGTCCACAAATCCATTTTAAAACAACAAGAATGTTGATTTATGAATTACATACTTGAAATTAAATTGAATTCATGATTATGTTATTGTTGGGTCTTAGTCCATGATTGAATTACAAACTTTCCTGAAATTAATCATTATATGTGTTAAATTATATGATCTTCATGATAAACCCTTGAATATACATGTTGATTGTTGTAGCCATGATAATTATATATGTTGATTATTGTATAACCTAAGCATTCTCCCCATGTGTTTGATAAAATGCCTATGTGAATGAAATAGTGCCATTGTAACATGATAAAATGTATTCACCATTCATGTACAAGTTAATGTATTACAAGTATTTGATGAAATGCCTCTATGGATGAATTATGATCAAGTGAACATTGTTATGTTATTCAAGATTGTGCTATGCCTTTCTTTTATGCTATCGAGTCCTGGTGGTACTCAATACCAGACAATCTAGATGTTTACCTAGAGCCAGTGTCAGTTACAAAAAAGTATCAGTCATGTTACGATCATTAGAATTTAGTCAGTTATAGAACTCAGTAGAACTCATTCAGTTGTAGAACTCAAGAAAACTAAGTAAAACTCAGTATCAATCCAGTCCAGTTCAGTATAATCAATTCAGTGTCTATTCAGTTGGGCGTAGGATTTAGCACCGAGTGAACCCAAGATGGGGAATCATCTTCTAGTAAAAGGTGTGATCCTTAGAAGCAATGGTAGCATTTTAGAACTACGTAGCCAGCATAGGTTGAGACATCAGCCTGCCAGTTGAAGGCTGATGAGGTATTTTAACCTACCAGTTGAGGGTACCACCGTTCTCGTTAGAGTACCTGCCAGATGAGGGTAACTCTTCAGCTTGTCTTTACCCATGGCACGATACTGACACCCTTCCAACTGGGGTCACAGGTTGGAACCCAACTCAGTTATCTTATTTGGTATATGTTGGTTAGATGATTACCTCCCATAGTCTCAGTTTTAGTCTGCAGAATAGAGCTCAGTTTAGTTCTACAGAATTAGGACTGTCAGATACAGTTAATCAGTATCAGTTACTCAGTTATCAGTAACTTCAAATATTAGTGACTCAATATCAAAACTTAGGACTTAGCTTTAGACAAGCTCAGTGGCAGTATTTATTTATATGCATAGAAGTGCATACTCAGTATTTACAACAGTATCTGTTATCCATGTACTCTCATGTTCAGTTACTCTATATCATTCAGTCAGTTATTGTTCATGGATATGAACCCTTGCATTCAGACTTACTTCATCTAGCATACTAGTACATTCCACGTATTGATACATACTTTTTCTTTATGCTATGATGTCTCATATTATAGGTTCGGACGCTCAGGTTCCTAACCGTAAATAGATAGATCTAGTTATCAGTAGGAGTTTCTATAGTGAGTCCTTATCTATTGAGGGCATGTTTTTTATTTTAGTATTTCAGTAACTGGAGTTAGTTGAGGGCTTCTCCAATCAACTCCGCTTTCAGACAGTTCAGTTAGAGGCTTTTCTGACTAGACTTTAAGACAATATTTAGTTTTATAGATTATTATTTCAATAATATACTTTATCAGTATTTTAGATGTTTTGAACCTAATGGAATCTTAGCCTATTTTTTGCATTTATTACAGTATTATTATTTAGTGCTCACAGCAGATATCGGTCATGGGTTAGCTTATGGTCCTTCGGGGTCATAAGCACCGTGTAGCGTTCGGGGTACAGACTCGGGGTGCCACACCTTTGATAACATAATACATTCCCAAATCAATCTAACATAGCTAACTATGAGGGAAAAAAATCAACCTCATCGCATTATGGGAGAGAAATCATCAAATGGGCTATACGTACTCAAGCCACCGAATAAGATCACTAAAAATGAAATTCTAACTAGACAACATTAGTCTAAACAGTTATCCAATGAGGATCAATTACATCAAGTCATAATATCAAATAATATCAGTAACCTTAAGAAGTGATAATAATAGTAACAACAATATCAACATCAATATAATAAATGGGCGGTACCAAAATGAGCATCAATATCATGTACCACTCAAGGAACACAATAAGTCCAATGTGCCAAGATAAATGGGACACGAACCCAACCGCTACACCCATAGGTAGAAAATATAAATGCAGATCTACTCCATCCATTACTAAAAGAAATAAACCACAGAGTAGTCATAATATTATGAATTCGATAACAAGGCACACAATAACCAATATGAACTCATCAAGGCATATAATCATCAATGGGTATGAAAACCCCAATCCAAAAAATAAAAGATAAATGCAAAAATAAAAGTACACCGATCATGGTGAAATCTGTAATCATGTGCTTGATGGACATAGGTAGAAAAAACTAAATGGCTCCAAACTCAGACCTATCGACTAAATCATCAACTGAGGCACCAAACACACTATCTCCAACTAAAGATTCTACAATATCACGGGTTTGATTTGAATGAGATGGATTACTAGAATTACCATGTCGGGGAAACTTTCTAAAGTAGTAACTAATTTATCTGCGGTAGTATAAAATCCTGAAATGGTTGGCTAACTGACATTGAGGGAATACTCTAGTAGAATATCCATCCTTTTTGCAATCATAGCCTGTCTCAGGAACTTTAGGCTAGCGGGATAATACATGCTACCACTATTAGATCACTAACACACATCCGGGGCACTCTCTAAGACCATGTCTCATCTCGCCATAACCAAATCAAGCTTGCGAATGAAATACCAATAATACTATACTAATGGCATGGCATCTTGCCACCACCTCCATAGGTCTTAATACATGCCCTTTTCCTGGCCCTTACATAATCAAAATCTGAGAGAAGAAAGACCTCATTGGCATCATACGCCCCGATGCCAAGCTGAGCGGTAATGCTGGTCCTCTGATAAATCCATACACCATGCCTGACTCAAAAGAGTATAGCATAAGAATATGTCTGGCCCAATATGGAAACCCAATCTCAGACTCAAAATCCGACAAAGAACCCTGATGAAGTAGTCACGAGCTCAAATAGGGCCTAAGCTGGCCCCAAATCATTTTTTACTGACATTGAAGATCTCTGGTATACATCTTTAACTCTCTAATACAATGGTACACTAAAACTTTGGAAACGCGTGCTGAAGTCTTATCCGTATTTGTCGACAATGTTACCCATCTTTTATTATATATTAGGGAAAAAATAGAGTCAAAGATTGTGTTCGAGGTACATAGCAATGTAGCAACACGATATGGAGTTAAGAAGTGAAGTTAGATTATGAACATCTCTACACCGATCCAAAGGAATCTACTAAACACTTAGCTCTTGTACTAACACATCGGTGAAACCTAGGCTCTGATACTAATTTGTCATGACCAAATTTCTCAGGTCCTGATGGCGCCTACTATAACCCACCAGTAGGCAAGCCAACCCTGTAGTTTTAAATGGTTAGTAATGGACTACCCAATATATATATATATATATATATAGAGAGAGAGAGAGAGAGAGAAAAGAATCCGAAATAGATGAATTAAGGAAAACATTACATAATAAAGTCCAAAAACCTAGTGTTATCGATACAAAAGTTGCTAATAATATAAGAGTACAAAGTGAAGTACAAATGAATACACTGATATAACTTATCTCTAAATACAACATAAAGACTAGTCTAATACATAAGAAAGAGATAAGTAATACTCCAAACATTAGGAGATGAGACTACCCGAACCAGGGCCTAGTCGTGTCGGGCATCTCAAGTCTAACCCAGACTAAACCACCCCTAATACCTAACAGTTACCCTCCTTGCACTCCCATGTTGGATGAATTCTGAACGTATAACAAGATAGAACAAGAATATTCTAAGAAAAATAAAGTAAGTTCATAATCCTACCAAACATACACAGCTAAATATCCAACCAATACCAATTTCAATGCCAATACCAACACCAATACTAATGCTAACACTAATACCGACATTTACCATAGTAGTCTGAAAAAACGTTTAACCAGAATCGAAGAACATCATATCAGGAAATGCACCCGACCATATCCAAAACCCAAACCAAAGAAATAACGATAATGAAAAGAAGACCATATCATGAAGTGGAGTCTTCCAGAGTATGGAAGCTCACCACTTCAATCTGACTCAAAGCTGTCCTTGAATCCAAGTAACTGAGAAGGAGGAATAGTAGTATAGCTGGAACCTACATCGCATGGGAATATGATTATCAGAGTGAAGCTAGCATGTAACTCAGGGAAAAAGATAAGATACTGCTATCATTTCAAAAACAAGTCAAATAACTATATGAAATTACATGTATAACTATATATTCTGTTGGGATAGGGAACAAGCTTTAGCATTCATTTAAAACCTTAACCTGGGTAGTGTAGCTTGATTGTCCTAAAACTACCCACGAGTTATATGGGTTCAACTCCCCCTGCCGAAGGGGCCCCGGTGCGGGTTAGCCTCATGACCAAAGAAAAGAACTTGAGATGACTAGTTCATCTAAAAATTATAAAGTGTGACATCATGCACACAGTCTCTAAGACCACCCTCACATTGACAAATGTGAGTTTCCTGTGTCTTATCTTCACCGGGACCTCCACCTTTCATGGCTTTGCCTGCTCGACCCCTTTAAGTCCATATTAAAGCATTTACATATTCACAACTATTTATCAAGGAGTCTTTTAGTTAGGGATTAACCATTGGTATCATCATATACAAATTAGAGCTTGCAAGTCTATTGCCTTATGCCATATAAACCATTAAACCAAGTTAGACTCTACCCTTTCTAAATAAACAAAAACCTTTAATAATCAAACCACGGACACCAAGGCCTTTCCAAAACCATATGAAACCAACCAAAGCCAACTCATGTTTCTTTAACTATTTATACAATGCAAAAATTGGAAGAATAATCAAATAATGTGATAAAATCATTCTCATTGATAATTTCACAAACAGGTTGAGGTTATGCCATTATCAAAGCCAAAATCATCAAACTTGGGGCTTAACCATGACCCCTAAATTAAATTACTATTCCCATGCACCCACATATGGAAAACAATAATTAAAACATGAAAACCATATTTAAATCATGAGAAATATTAATCAACCATGAACATACAAAACCTCCAACCTTTATTTCAAAACCATAACAATACCAAGAAAACCATACCAAAAAATATATACCTTTAGTAAAATAACAATGAGGGAGGAGTAAAATGAATGAATTACAAATATTTACGGAGAGAAATTGATCCTTAATCCCCTAAATGACCACTTTTGATTAACCCTAGCCAATTTTTCTTGAGAGGATTCAGAAAGAGTAAAGGGACGGTTAATCTTACGAAGTGTGTAATGAATGACCAACATATGTTATAGGGATGTGGGGTCTTAAGGGTTTTAAGTGAGAAATGTCTAAAGTACTCCTTGCTAAAAACTATAAAAAGATTGCAGGTGGGTACCAGTAGAATCCCGTGACTCGTGACCCCAATATACGACTCGTACCCTTAAGTCATCACCAAGTCATTGAGTTGGACACACATACACTTTCCACTTTATGACTCCATAATCTCACTCATTACCAGACCATATGACTCATACAGTCTAGTCATTTCTAAGATAGAACCCATAGGATTGGACACTGGACAACATACGACTCAACCTTACCACTTATAACCTATCCTTACGGCTCTTAGTAAGCCTCTCATACTCAGAGTCAAGTTAAGTTATTAAGTCAGTAATTTGATTAAGGATCGTCCTAACGACCTATCACCTCGCTTAATGACTCCTACCTTCAAGTCATTATGAAGACCAAAAACTAAACCACCATCCACTAGTCACCTAACGGGTTTGGTCACCTGACCCGTACCAATGCTATAAGACTAGCATGGTTAAGTAATCAACAGGATAGTAAGCTCAAAGCTCAAGAAATTTCCAAGGGCCAAAACCTAGGGTGTTTCATTTCTCCCCTAACTGGATCATTCAACAATGAATGATGGGTTAAGGCAACGACTAGCACGATTTAACCCCCAAACGCCTATACTTTTACCTCTAAGATAGAAAATAGATTACCAAGAAATTTACAAATCTACTTTTAACAAAGAGAGAAAACAAAGATGAAGATAGAAAACAAAGATGTTAAGATCAGCACATACCTTAAGCATGATTTTTGAAATGGGAAATAGGAATGGATACTAAGACTTCATGTCCCCTTTAGCTTCCCAAATAGCCCCTTCCACCTTCTGATTCCTCCATAGAACCTTTACCTAAGCTACATCCTTGGTCCGCAACCAACAAACCTGCCAATCCAAGATCTCAATTGGGACCTCTTCATAAGCCAGGGAATCCGAAATAAAAATATCCTTGATAAGTAAATTTATGATGAATCACATACACACTTACTCAACATAGAAGCATTGAACAATGGGTGAATGGATCTCATACTAGAAATTAACTCCAACTCATACATAACATTGCAAACTCTTCTCAAAACCAAGTATGGACCAATATACCAGGGGCTGATCTTCTCTTTCTTCCTAAAATGCATCACTCCCTTAATAGAAGAAATCTTTAAGAGCACCCTATCCCTAACCTCAAACTTTAACTTCTTAAACCTTATGTCTGCATAGGACCACTGGTGACTTTGGGCATCTTTAACCTCGAACTACCCAATAGGAGACCTACACTTTCTACTGTAGAAGTACTAAAATAGAGTCATCCTAATGCTAGAGTAGTAGCCATTATTACACGTAAACTCTATAAGAATACTCAAACCAACTACCATCATAATCAATCACATAAGATCTAAGCATATCTTTTAATGTTTGAATAGTTCTTTCCGCTTGCCCATCTGACTGTAGGTGGAAAGTAGTACAAAGACACACCTTGGTCATCAAGCCTTTCTAAAACAATCACCAAAAGTGTGATAAAAATTGCGTACCATGATTTGAGATAATAGAAGAAACGACCCCATGAAACTTAATAATCTCTTGGAGGTACAACCTTGCATAATTCTTTGCCAAAAAAATAGTCCTCTCTGGCAAAAAATAAGTAGACTTAGTCATCCTATCCATGATGACCCAAATTGAATAAAACTAATTTGAAGATCGAGGAAGATCGGTAATGAAACCTATGTTGATCACTTCCTACTTCCACATACGCATCTCAATTTCTTGATATAATCCTCTGTGCCTCATGTGCTCAACTTTCACTTATTGGAACACTATGTACTTTGCCATACAACTAGCCACATCCCGCTTCATATTATTCCACCAATACATATACTTAAGGTTATGATATATTTTTGTCGAGCTAGGATGAATATCATAGATAGCTCACGCGCCGCAACTAAGATCCTCTCTCATAAACCATTTATATTGGGAACACATAACCTCTCTTGGTACTGTAAGGTACCATCACCACTAACCTCAAAAGCCATTATTTTTTGACCACCTACATTATTCTCATCAAGATAGGATCTAACACCTGCTTCTCCTTCACCTCAACACCCAAGGACGATTTCTCCACTTCCTGAACAAACATACCACCATCCTCAAAGTTCCAGAGGCAAACTCTAAGGTTAGCCAAACAGTGAACACCTTTTACCAATTCTCGCTTTCCTTTATCCTCATGAGCTAGACTCACCATGGATAACCTGCTAAGAGCATTAAAAACCATATTAGATTTACCTGGATGGTAGTAAAGACTTCTATGAGATTGCTTGGGCAGCTCAAGCAATCTCATTTACCTGAGGTTCATCTCTTTCTGAGTAGATACATATTGCGGGCTCTTATGATTTGACAAGATATCCACATGCACACTATACAAATAATGATGTCAATTTTCAATGCGAACGCTACAACCAATAGCTCCAAGTCAAGTATTGGATAATTATTCTCATGGACCTTTAACTGTCTAGTGGCATAAGCTATCACCTAGGTATACTGCATCAACATGCAACCAAGCCCCATACAGTGTGCATCACAATAGACCATAAACCCATCAATACCATCAGTCTAGGTCAAGACTAGTGCCGAAGTTATCTTATCCTCCATCTTCTTAAAACTACCCTCACAAGTATTAGACCACAAGAACTTTATCTTTTTTCTGAGTTAACTAAGTAAATTGGGCAACTATAGAAGTGAAACTTTCCACAAACCTCCTGTAGTAACCAGCTAAACCTAAGAAGCTCTGAATATTGATTAGAGTCGTGGGTCTAGGCCACTTCTTAACCACTATAATTTTTTGTGGATTAACTATGATCCCTTCACTAGACATGACATGACCCAGGAAAGTGACAGTGTTTAAGCTGGATTCATATTTCAAAAATTTGGCATACAACTGTTGATCTTTTGGGGTCTGCAATACAATACGAAAGTCATCAACATGATCCACTCGCTCTTAGAGTACACTAGAATATCATCTATGAACACAATAGTGAAAAAATCTAGAAATTGATAAAAGACTCTATTTATCAAGTTCATGAATTCCCTTTCGGCATTGGTCAATCCAAAAGACATAACTAGGAACTCAAAATGACCATACTGGTATGAAAGGCAGTCTTAGGAATATCCTCTTTCTAATCTTTGGCTGATGATACTTAGATCGAAGATCAATCATGGATAAAAAATTAGTACCCTAAATCCTATCAAACAAATCATCTATCCTTGAAGAGGGTACTTATTATTTACCTTCACTTTATTCAGATGTCTATAATCACTACAAATTCAAAGGGAACCATCCTTCTTATATATGAACAACACCGATTCACCACACAGAGACATATTAGGATGGCTGAAACCCTTGTCCAAAAGATTCTTTAGTTGCTCCTTAAGATCCTACAACTCAGCTGGAGCCATTTTGTACGAGGGAATAAAAATAGGACGAGTGAATGGAATAAGATCTATCCCAAAATCAATCTACCTATTAGGAGGAACACTAGGAAGGTCATCAGGAAAGACCCCAGGAAATTCATTCACCATCGAGACAGAAAGTAAGGAAGGACCCTTCGAGTTAGAATCTTTATCCTGGACCAAATGATAGAGACACCCCTTGGAGATTAACTTTTAAGCTCTAAGATATGATATGAACCTCTCCTTAGGAGATAGGGAGCCACCCTCTCACTCAATAAATAGCTCATTAGGAAATTTAAAAATGAACTTATGGGTTCGACAGTCTAGAGAAACATAGCACGAATGCAACCAATCCATTACCAATATGACATCAAAAATAACCATGTCTAAATTAAATAGGTCCACCAAAGTCCCCTGACCATCCACAAATACCACATAACCCATATAGACATTCCTGACAACCATAGATTCACCAACCGGGGTAGAAATAGAAAAGGTCCAAAATACACTCTAGACCAAAACTAAAATACACATCCACAAATAGGGTCACATAAAAAAGAGTGGACTCTAGATAAAATAAGTAGTATGCATCATGGGAAAAAATTTTAAATATACCAGTAACGACATCAAGATATGCATTAGATGCTGATGGGTAGTGAGAGCATAGAGCTAGTTCCGACCGGTGTCTGAGCTAGATGGTATATCCTTTGGTGCCAGAGCTAAAAAAAAGGCAATAAAAAATTTGTTTGCCCTAGATGCAACCTTACCAACACAAAAATTTTAAGCACATGCCCTGGCTGACCACAATTGAAGCACTTGTCCTTTACTTTATCACAGTAACCACGATGCAATCGACTACAAAATCTGTAGGAAGGATAGGATGAAGTTGATTGGCCCCACTTGCCTGAGATTGGGAACCCTATGCCCTTTAATTGTTACCACCATGAAAATGCCTGTCACCCAATGACTTTGGGTAGGGAGTACTAGCCATCAGTAAGACCTAGAAATGCTCCACTTTTTCTTGGACCACTTTCTACCATCCCTACTACTCTGTTGTTGACCACCACCCTACTAAAAAAATCTAAACTTCTTGCACTACCTTTTCCCTATCTCCCCTCCTAATTCTTCTTCTCTTTCTTAACCTGCTGCATATACGATTCCTGCATTACATAGGATATAACACCCAAAGATAGTTAGTGAAGTGAACATTAGCATATAACTCAGGGATAATGATAAGATAATGACATCATTTCAAAACCAAGTCAAATAACCATATTCAATTACATGTATACATATATATCATGTTAGGATAAGGAATAAGGTTTAGCATAAATTTAAAACATTAACCTGGGTTGTGTAGCATGACTATCCTAAAACCACCCACGGGCTATATGGGTTTAGCTCTCTCAGCTGAAAGGTCCCCAGTGCGTGTTAGCTGCATGACTGGAGAAAAGAGCCTGAGATAATTAGTACACCTTAACATTATAAAGTGTGACATCATGAACACAGTCTCCAATACCACCCTCACATCAGAAAATGTGAGTTTCTAGTATTGGTCCCTCCCAGGACCCCCATCCTTCATGACTTTGCTACTCAACCCCTTTTAAGCCCATATTAAATCATTTACTTATTCCTAATAATTTACCAGGGTGTATATTAATTAGGTATTAACCATCGAAATCATTATATGAATACTAAAGCTTACAAGTCTCTTACCTTATGCCACATAGACCATTAAACCAAATTAGACTCCACTATTTCTAATTAAATCAAAACCTTTTATAATTAAACCATGGCCACAAGGCCTTTCCAAAATCATATGAAACCAACCAAAATCAATTGATATTTCTTTAACCATTTATGCAATCCAAGGATTCCAAGAATAATCAAACTATGTGATAAAATCATTCTCAATGTCAATTTTACAAACAGGTTGAGGGTATGCCATTATCAAAACCAAAATCATCAAACATACGGCTCAACCATGACCCCTAAATTAAATCACCAGTCCTATGCACCCACATGTGGAAAACGATAATTAAAACCTGAAAAATCATAATTAAATCATAAGAAACATTAATCAACCATGAATATCCAAAACCCCTAGCAAATGCCTTTAGTAAAATCATGAAAACCATACATAAAATCATATGCCTTTAGTAAAATAACAATGAGGGAGGAGTAACATGCCTGAATTACAAAGATTCACGAAGAGAAATTAATCCTTAAGCCCCTAGATGACAAATTTGGAGAAACCCTAACCAATTTTGCTTGAAAGGATATAGAGAGAGTAAAGAGGATGTTTAATATTCTAAAGTGTTGAATGAATGACTAAAAGTGTTATAGGGACTTGGGGTCTTAAGGGTTTTATGTGAGAAATATCTAAAATGCCCCTAGCAAAAAATTGCCAAATGATCGTAGGTTGTTACTAGTCGACTGCCATGACTCGTGACCAAAACATATGTCTCGTACCCTTGATTTATCAACAAGTTAGTGGGTTGGACATCGATACACTATCAACCCCATGGCTCCATGACCCCACTCATTACCATACCATACGACTCATATGGTCTAGTCATTTCTAAGATATAACCTAAAGGATTGGATACTAGATAACATATGACTCAACCTTACCACTCGTAACCTAGACTCACGATTCTTAGTGAGCCACTTGTACTCAGAGTCAAGTCAAGTAACTAATTTATTGATTTGATTAAGCATCGTCCTAATAACCCATCCCCACCCCTAACGACTCCTACATTCAAGTCATTACCAAGATCGAAAACAAAACCACTATCCATTAGTCACCTAACGATTAGGGTCACCGACCCGTACAACACCATATGACTCATATAGTTAAGTCGTTAACAGGATAGTAAGCTCAAAGCTCAGGAAATTTCCAAGGGCCAAAACCCAGGGTGTTTCAGTTCTCTCCCACTTGGATCATTCGTACTCATACTATGGCTACTCCACACGATACACATAGTTATTCCGCATGATACATACAACAATAACGATAGCTTGTACTATGATTTGCTAGTTACAGAAGTGTAGAATGGGTACCAAACAAATAGTAATCAGTAAGCAACTACCAACTAAGATCCAAAACTAAGGTAGATGTACATAACATATAAACATAATAGTAACTACATCCAAGTATCCAACAACCACATAATACAACTAAAAAAGTAATAAGGATTAACTATCCTATTCCTGTTCAAGAGACTAAGATAATGAGGCTAAAAAGGTAACAAGGATGAACTATCCTATTCCATCCATACTTAAAAATATCAATATTATATTGTATATCCCTGGACAATATACAAGTAAAGGACGAAAGAAGGTTATATATCAATATACAAGGCTAAAGAATGAATATAAAATATGAACAAATGAAGGGATATACAGTAATGCCATAGTTACACTTATGGCTAAAGATATGTATATATATTAAGGTTATCTCGAAGCACAACCTAGATCATCATATCTTTGTTTTAAGGTATCATAATACTAGCAGGCTCAGGGTTTCTAATTCATATGTCTCATCATGAATTAATCATGTATAATAATAAACTAGTTTATGTACCCACACAATGCACAATCATTATAAGATAAATTTTAATTATTCAATAAGTCTTCCGCATTTAAAAGTAAAGATAAAAAGTGATATGAAAAACTTATTGACTATATATAAATGTACTTAATAAAAATAAAATTGTGTTTTGTTGAGATATGTCTTATTATTTAATGGAATAGGTGTCTTTAATATTATATTTTCACTTCCATATTTTTAACTTTGTCAAACTTATGCCAATATTGAAGAAATATATAATATCTATATAAAAGATAATTTAATCTTAACAAATACATTACAAAGCAAGATATGTAGGGAAAGTAAAATAGTATTACACAATAATGGTCTATTAGCAATCCTTGGTGCTATTAGACTGTTCTTTCCTCCATTCTTCAAGTTATAAGTAAAAATCATATATAGATCTGCATATATTTCACAATATTTTCTAAGAAATTTAGTTATACACAACATAAGTTAGGTGTGTTAACACAGTAGCTTTAATGCTAACGACATTTTTGACAATTGGTTTTCAATGATAATTTAATTTCTTTTATTATTATATAGCATCAATAGAGAAGAATACAATTGTTTCGTCCTTTGACAATTCACCGCTCTTGGTTTCTCTCCCTAACTATCCATTTAAAGGTGCCATTTTCTCGCCTATCAATCAACAACACTAACATAAATAATTTGATCGACACAGGAAATTAAGAGAAGATGTGTACGTATAAAGCATTTAAACATCTTCACTTCATTAGTTTTGGCCTCCGACAACGTAGTTTGATCTTCAAGTCTAATAACTTCAGTAGATTCTTTCTCATCATTGTCATTATCATTGCTCAATCTACTCACCTGAAAAATAAGTTGTCCTTTAACTATTTTAAAATTTTAAAATTCAACACATCGAATTAGCATCTTATAGGATATTCTTCATAGTGTAGGAAGATCTAGAATGAAAGTAGTATATATTTCACTTATACCAACATCCTCTGGTATAGTACCTACGCGATGACAAAGTTATTAAATCTTTATAATCCTTTCATATTTGTTTCAATTTATTGCAGATTCACACACTTCAAACGAAAATAACTAACATGATATTCATTATGCAACTTTTCCATACTTGTACATGTATTTAGTAATTCCTACGTTTTGCTATTAACATATTCGGATGATAGATTAAAAAGATAATAGACTTGGGCTTCATACCTCTTTATTTATGTGATTGTTAGTCTAGTAACTTATCATCTCATAACTACTTCATATAACTCTTTCCTTATGGGAGCATTAATATAATAACCTATTTAATAGAAAAATTTCAAGCAGTAACCATCCCTTAAATCTTGTATTGAATGCATAGTTGTTCTAAAGAAAACAAACTTTTATAAAAATAAGTGAAATAAACATAGAACAATAATATTGCTTCAAAGGGAAAATGTAGAAAAACATAGTACTGCTCTATATCTTGAAGAAGAAAAACATTCATAAAAGGTAAATCATTCTTCATTTTCTTGAAAATTAATACTAAAAATTTATACGAAACTACATATAACTCAATGTATGCAAAGAGCTAGCAAAGGAAAAAAAGTAAAAAGTGAAGCCGAACAATTAAATTCTTGAAATTTTGGTGACAGGTACTAAAAGACAGTGTAAAATGTGTTCCATATTAAAAAAATATAAAATCAAGAGAGGTGTAATTGAAAATAGTAGAAGCAGAAATGTTGAATTTGTAGAAATACACTATTTAGTTTATGATTGTTTTATAAATTTTACACTATTTATGTAGATCATGAGTTGGTCTGTAGACATCCTACGTCAACAACCTTTAACAATAAAATCCTTGAATAGATAACGATTACCATTTTGGCCTGCTCCGTAATGCGTTGATGGCTCAGGTAGCACACTGCTTTACTAAAAAGGCTCTAACTTTTCTCCTGGGTGGCATATTTGAGCGAATTTGGTATCGATGGAAAGCTTATTCAATTTTTCACATGATAAAAAGTAAAAATATTGAAAATACCACATGTATAAAAGTGTATTCATTTTTAAAACAAGCCTTTGAAATCTTTGAGATGAATTTAAGCTAGGTAGAAGAATGGGGTATTTCATTATCTCCCCCTTGACAACATTCGTCCTCGAATGAGACTGATTAAGATGGGAGAAATGATAAGCTAAAGTATAAGGAGAATGCATGTCTGATACATGGTTACTTGACTGAGCTGATACTTAAATGTATGACTGATAGTACTGATAAGCTGATCACATATATCTGATGTGTGAATACATGACTAAACCAACTTATAAATATGCGACTAGACATGTAAGGGTAATGATACAAGTTTGAAATAAAAATTGAGCATGGAACTGAATACCACATTTGTAACTGAAACCTGAACATAAAACTGGATAAGCTTAAGAAAAGCTATTACCTTAAGCTGAGTCTAAGCTTAATTACTAAATATGCATGAACGAAAACATGAGAACGTAACTGGGTCTGGAACATGATACATGAGTTGAATATTGTAATCTTAACTAAGTACCTTGAATACGTGGCATACGATCGAGATTGGAGCTAGAGAGTCAACCTATAGATACCCACTACTCCAAACTGGATTCATTACATAAAGAGAAGATGGAAGGTCTGGACACGATAGCTTTGGGGATATAGAGCATCTCCCCCTTGGGATACTATGTCCCTAGAAGAATACTGACTTGACTGTGATACTGAGGAAAATTGGGACGATGCATAGGGCACCTACAAACTAAATCGTGACCAATTATCAGAGATCTATAACTAAGACATGACACATGAAATTATCTGAATATGCAACTACCTGGTTAGTCCATCTTAGAATGATCATACTTATGAGACTCCAGATAGTGCAACTGGATGGAAAGATGGAAACCACAATGTCCGAACTTGTCTGTCTGACTGCTAAACTAAAGTATTGGATTTGCGGAATAACTTATGCTGAAAACATATACTCGATTGAAGCATTTTTATGACACTCTTTCTATAGAGTTCTAATGACTGTAGAGAGAAAACAAATCTTATCCTGGTCTGAGCAGGACATCTGAATGACAGATCACTACATGGTTGGGGTTCTTATATTACAATGCAAGGCCAATGAAAGCAATTACCATGTTATTAACCGATCAAAACTTTAATACAACCTTTTTTGATCTAGAATTGGGTCAATCATGTTTATTAGAAGTCGACAATAGAGTGGTTCTACCAGCAAAATGGCATATATGTTTTATTGTAACATCTGTTGACGTACCTCATAGTTGGGCGGAAATGAAGCCGATTTTCGTGGCTTCCCCGAGGGAAGAAATTTTGATGTGGACATCATCTAATATAAAGTGACCCAACCTTATGCACTGCAACTGAGACCGCTGAAAAGGTTCACATGGTGTTGAGCATGAATGCATAAATATACTAATTTATCTGATTAACTAAATGACTTATAGATAAATGTTGGCATATAAGACTGAATTGTACATAGTCTGAACGACTAGCCTGAGGCTGTAGAGTATTATGTATAGGAGGTAAGGAATGACTGAGTGATATGAGGTGACTGAGTAAGGACTTATGAAAACTGTATTACTTGAAATTACAACACCAAGAGAACAACATGCTTCTAGAACAGTCTTGTAAACTGAGGTACTAGAACGTTGACAACTGAGTAGCTAATAATTGTATGCTATGGTTGAGTAAACCCAAAACTGAACTGAGTTACCGACCTGATTTCTAAACTAGGACTAGGACTGAGATTATAGATAAGATGATAATTGAGACTGTAACTGTAACTAAGACTATAGCTGGAACTGAATACTAGTTTACGATAACTAAGGTTTAGAATGGTACAGGAGCACTAAATTCTGATTGCTAAATAATTTTTAAATAAAAGCCATGATTCTGTAGGACTATCTGAGTCCTTTGCTGGATACTGACTACTGAATGACGCTGTAACTGAAGCCTGCAAAATGGAACATTAACACTACGCATTCACCGAGGTATCTAAACTGAGAGTATACGTGACATAATTTGAGTTTGATAGAACCCTAAGAGTGAATTCATGAATCGTGTGGGCTAAGCATACTATAAAGAATAACATGAGTGCATGAGTCATGAGAATGACCTGAGTTTGGAGTTTTCTACATTTGTGTGACATGATTTGTATTACAGAGGGGAATAGAACTGAACTTCTTATGCTTTTAAACTAGAATCATACATAATTTTATGAAAAACACGAGAATATAAGTTATGTTCATGGAACTGAGATGTAAAGCATGCGTAGGCATCATACCGACTGAAGTACCAAACTTTACACTGAGATAAGGATGGGTCAGGAATCATCTTCCCTTACTGCTTTGCTATACTTACTGACACTACTACTAGAATCTGAGAGCCAAAATTGGTCACTTGATCTATCACCTCCCCCTTGGCTTTAAACCATCATCATAAATATGTGAACACTTTACTAAACTCTGAACTGAACTGCAATCATTATCACATACTTACACTCTATTTGACATATACTTGTCTTACTAAATATATCATCTATTTTCTTTGTTCATATACTACTAATATTGCATCTCCTAATTCATATCCACACCTTCATAATTAATCTTAGATCAATAATCTTAAATTCTTGCTTGTACTGTTCAAGCCTACTGGTCTACCTTGGTACAACTATCCCCATGAATACATAATCCACTTAATTTTGATAATATTATCCCAACTCTAATAGTGCTAAACTCCTAGGTTCATGCTTCTAACTCTAGGCCATAAACTATCATAGGATCCTAATAAGGGATCAAATGGTAATCTAATTTTTTGTTCATGAATGAGTTCTCATGATTATGAATGAGAACTGTACAACTTTGGAACATAACGAAATTGATGGGATATATTTTATCCTGTAGGCAATCCCATAACTGTGTGCAGGGACTGTCTGAGAAATCCCTACCCCTAGGACCTTGAGCTTCACAATTTCTATTACCTTGAAAGTAAGCTAGAGTTGACATGAGTATAGCATGATAAGAACCTACATGAATTTCTTCGAGAAAATTTCTATAGCACGATCTGAAACATGAAAGAAAAAAACAGTTCTTTAAACATCTTATAGCCTCCTGCACATAAGTATGGTGCACAACACACCTATGCACATGACTAATTAATGTGAATTTTTAGACTTCTTAGGATACTGTTGAACCTCAGGTTATGATACCAAGTTTGTAATACCCCGAATCTGGTACCCAGAATGCTACAGGGTGCTCATGATCCCGAAGGACCACAAGCTATCCCATGACTGATATTTGTAACTGAGCACTGAATAATACATTATAAATATATAGAGTATAAGCTGTAAGGCCATAAGGTTCAAAACTGAACTAATACTGAATATAAAATAATATTTGTAATGGGGTATGACAATACCCAAAACTGAGATAAACTATCTGAAACATACTATAGTCTGAAAGCCTCTAAACTATCTGAAAACTGTGAAGTTGATGGGACATGTCCCCAACTAACTCTAAACTACTGAAATAATAAACTAATAAAATAATAATGCTATTCTTTAATGATGAGGACTCACATCTAGTCTGGCTGTTGAATGTTTGATCTACTAAGGATGCTCAGGAGCTCGTGCTTCTAAACCTATGGTATAAAATGCCATAGCACAAATGCACTAGTTTATTGAATGTATTGGTATGCAAGTGAGGTAGGCTAAATGAAAGGGTTCATAAGCATGAACAATAATAACTGGTTGTAGAACATGAACGTGAGAATACATACATGAATAGGTAACTGTAACTGAGACCGTGATAACATTGACTCATGAATTTTGATAACATGGATTTATTGATATTTGAGTAATGATACTGGGATACTAAATAACTTAGTATACTGAATACTAAGGAACTAATGTCATATTACTAATAAAGGAATGACTATTTTTGATAGTTCTGATTATGAAGAACTAGTCTGATTGACTGTATCTGACAGTCCTGAAACTGAATAAAGATAACATGGGTTACATATAATTAATATACTATTAAATAAGTTCATGATAACATAATTACTGAGTCTGAATATTGATAACATAAATGACTTTATCTGATAATCCTGATAGTAATGGAACTAGCTGGGTTTTGTACTATTCTGATTTGACTATATCTGACAGTCCTAGATTTCTGTAGAATTGAACTAAGTTCTATTACTAAAACTGGATTTGAAACTGAGAATGTGGGTGTAATCATCTAACCGACATGCCCTAAAATTGAAATGGTGGGGTATAACCTATAACCCCATCCAAAAGGGTATCAGTACCGTACCACAGGTAAAGACAAGCTGTGAGTATACCCTCTTTGATAGGGAGCTCTTCCGTTAACCCCTCCTGTAAGGAAAAATCAAATGAGAACTGTATAGTCCATAGACTGGTAGGGGTATATCTTAACTTATACTGGCTACATAGTTCTGGAATGTAGGAATTGCTACTAAGGATCACACCATCTACTGGCTAACAGTGTGTGTCCTCATCCCTGAGTTCACTCGGTGTTGAATCCTACTCCAAACTGAATAGACACTGAACTGATTATACTGTACTGAACTGTTACTGATCATATTGTATAACTAATTATAACTGAGTTCACAAAGTTTTGTTGATTGACGAAATACTACTGAAATTTAAGGACTGACGGAGAGTACTGAAGTTACTGAGATTTCTGGGAATACTAAGGTTACCGAGATTACTGAGTACTAATGTTTCTGAGACCACTGAGGTCACGAACATTACTGAGTAGGACTAGACTGATACTAAATTTAGTGAGTTTTTCTGAGTCAAGAGACTGACTGAATTCTAAGGATCATGGTTTGACTGAGAGTATCATGAAAACATGACACTAGCTCTAGGGACACATCTAAATTGTTGGGTACAAGTACCCGTAGGACTCGATAGCATGAAACTGATGGGACATGACACTTTTTTAACACATGACCAATATAACCAATTCATAATACATGAATTTGAGGATTTCATGATGTACATGGTTATCATAGTCTTGTACATGAATGGAATTGCATATAAACATGTCATACTTTCATCAACCTAATCTCATGGATATTCTCTCAACCATTCATAATGCACACAATATCATGGAAGTCACTCTTATTCGTAGGGTATACACTTATCACTTGGGTCATAATTATGCATAATTTCTTTTCTCTTAGTCATTTTATCAAACACCTAGGATGCATGGCTTAGGGCATAGGCATGACCATTTAATTAATAAAATAAAACTCCATATTTCAACTCAATTTCACATGTTTCAGACCACATACTAGCATAGGTTTATGAACAACGCATAAAGATTCCAACTTGAGAATCATACAACAATAATCACATGAACATAATCTACCCACAACAAAATATCCACAATACAAGATTTAAAACTTGATTCTTGGGCTTCATGGATCAGAGGAATCCATGGATGAACACTGTACATACCTTAGTTCTTGATTCTACAAAGATTGACGGAGAGATTTTTGAATTTTAGTCTTGGATTTGAATCCCCAATTGAAAACCCTAACTTTCTCTTTAGAGAAACTTGAGAGAAACACTATATTTTGGATGAAAAATAGCTGAATCACGTGTTATTAGATTTAAACAGTGGTGAGAAATTGACCCTTTTAACCCTTGGATGCATATTCTAATTTTTGTGAAAATTTCTTAATTTTCATCCTTGGCATGACATGCCACTGTCGTTCCAATTCACTGGAACTGGACAATTAAGAATCAGCATAGTGAAGCGATGCAAAGCTATTGCGTTGCCACTTTGTTTGCGACCTGCTAGTTTGGCGCTACGGGTATACATCGCGCTGAGACACTGGAAAAAGGACAATTCTGAATTGGAGCCCTGGTGCAATGCACCATAATCATGGAGGCTCACTGGATTTTGATGATTGCCATTGTGGCCTGCTCCGCGATACGTTGATGGCTCACGTGACACACTGCTATACTAAAAAGGCTCTAACTCTTCGTCCGGGAGTCGAATTTGGGTGAATTTGGTATCTATGGAAAGCTTATTCAGTTTCCCACATGATAAAATGTGAAAATCTTGAAATTACCATATGTATAAAAATGGATTTATCTTTAAAACAAGCTTTTGACATCTTTGGGATTAATTTAAGCTAGGTAGAAGTACGGGGTATTACAACATATTTATAATCACCTCACATCTAGGCGGAATATAATATCTTAATAGGAATCTCACATCTAGTAGGCTTCTCACTTCTATAGGTCATGTACCATGACCGTGAGGGATATCATCTCTATAGTTTAAATATCATATCTAAAAGGAAATAACATCTCTAAAGTCCATTAATAATAATCAAGTGAGAGTCATCACTATTTACCAAGTCACAAAGTAAACTTATTCTTAAGGTTTAATAGTCTCAAGTAGGCCTAACACCTGCAACTAAGTCCACAAGGGAATTGAAGTCAACTCTACTCAAATTATAACTTCAAGATCACTAGACTAGACCAACTAAGGTTAATCATACTAACCATGATTCCAACACTTAACCACATCCCAAACGTAGCATTTTATCATATCCATGCTACAAATTAGTTAAATCTAGGGAGAAGGCAATAGGTTTCAAAAAGGATATTAAGCATTTTAACTTATGGGTCAAACTATCATCTAATCCCTAGCTTCAATATTCAATTATAAGCCATTCTACCCATATTCAAACTTAATATTCACATTCACACTTAATATATATCATACATTATCTTACGAAGAAGAGTAGGCAGAAGCCTAGCTTAAAATCAAATCGCAAATCCTTACATCATTCACCTAAATCTTATTTTTATTTCACATACTCAAAATACCATCATACTATCAAAATCATAATCTACTCATCAGTATGAGAACAACGATACCCATATTGCACCCTTGTACTTCAGGCCCAAAAACAATACCAAGAAGCCCAAGTGGGTATTACTTATGAAAAATACATTTTTGAGGTCAACCCAATGTTCATACATGAACAAGTAATTATAAACCTCAAGAAATGGGTGAAAACAATGTTAATTTTGGGCTAAAATCAAGCCCTAAGTTATATTGGGGTTTTGGGTCAAGAACTAAGAATTTCATCTAAAAAGTGATGAAATCTTACTTGAATTCGGATAATAATCATGATAAAAGATGTTAATCAAGCTCTCTAGTCACCCATAAGAACCCATTTTGAGTTATCATACCCATTTAGGGTTTGTAGGTCTCAAACATGAAGAGAAAATAACCAAAATTACAATATTAATGGCTATTTATAGCCCTTTCAGGTTTGGAGAAATCAGTATTGCAGTCCTAGGGATCGCTATCATAGTTGTGTGATCACAATGGGATTATTACAATTACAATGGTGTGATCAAAATTCCCCAACTACGATCGTATATGCACCAACATCAGCAACTTTAAAAACTTATTTTGACCCTCAGATCTCATTTGGAGTTCATTTTTTTTTTACAAATGAACTATGTAGACCCACTAAATTAGATGTTTTCAACACGTTAGTGAAGTCAGATTTTTTATCCAAGGCCGTTTAGACAAAATGTAGGTCCCACACCCAAACTTCCAATTTTCCAACATTTCAACTAATAAGTCAAAATAAGCTCGGGTACATTGGAACCTAAATCAAAAGTTTACATAGCCAAAAATTGATATTCCAGAGCTACTAGCATAGTTAGAATTTACATTCAAGGTTGTTTGACTGAAGTTTTTGCTCAATGGTCATTTGAAACCAATGAAGACTTTTAAATACAAAATTGATTCTAAAACCAAACAAACTACCTGGTAATCAAACTGTCAGTCCCATCAAGTCATAACCAATTATGGTATCTATGGATAAGCTCAAATGGCAAAAATAAATGGAAATTTCAAAAATAATCGAAAGGATCATTACACATTCATTATAGTGTCTCTACGTGGGGTGCATCTATGCCCTTCATGCAAAATAAACATTGGTCCCTTTGGATATGTATATACTATCATTTGTTAAATAATGTTATAGTGAAGAATAAGTATCCTCTTCCTAGGTTTAATGATATTTTTTATAAACTTCAGGATGCTAGATGTTTCTCTAAGATTTATCTTCATTCGGGTTATCATCAGTTAAGAATTAGGGAGGTTGATATTCCTAAGACTACTTTCCAAACCTGGTATTGTCACTATAAGTTTTTGGTTATGTCATTTGGGTTGACTAATGCTCCAGCTGCATTAATGGATCTTATGAATGAGGTTTTTAAGTAATTTTTGGAATTTTTTAGGATAGTTTTCATTGAAAATATCTTTGTCTATTATAAGAGTGTGGAGGATTATGCCAATCACTTTTGAATTGTTTTGTAGAGTTATAAGGATCAAAAGTTGTAGAAAAATTTTCTAAGTGCAGGTTTTAGATGAATGCTGCAACTTTTCAAGGACATGTTATTTTTAGTGAGGGGATTAAGTTAGATCCATAAAAAGTTGAGGCAGTTAAGAAATGTCCTATACCCTTGACTCTAATTGATTTTAGGAGCTTCTTGGGATTAGCTGGGTATTATTGGAGATTTGTGGAAAGTTTCTCATCTATTGTTGCGCCGTTGATGAAGTTAACTCAAAAAAGGTTAAGTTGATGTAGTTTGATGCTTGTGAAGGTAGTTTTGAGAAGTGGAAAGATAATTTGAATTTTGCACTAATTTTAACCCTAACCGAGGGTATTGATGGTTTTGTTGTGTCTTGTGATGCATCTCCTGAGGAACTGGGTTGTGTTTTGATGAAGCACGGTAAGGTTGTGGCCTATGCTTCAATGTAGGTTATGTTTATTAATAGGAACTATTCAAATCATGTCTTGGAGTTGGCGATTGTGGTTTTTGATTTGAATATCTAGCACCATTATTTGTATGGGGTGTATGTATACATCTATTCAGATAATATGAGCTTACATTATCTATTTACTCAGAAGGAGTTGAATCTCAGGCAAAAGAGGTGGCTCGAATTACTTATGAATTATACTATGATCTTGCACTACCATCCATGTAAAGCTAATATTATTGTTGATGCTCTTAGTAGGTTGTCTATGGCTAGATTATCCCACGTTAATGAGGAGAAAAGATGATTAGTTAAAGACATTCACAGGTTGGCTAACTTGGGAGTTCATCTCTTGGATTATTAGTCAAGAAGTGGTAAAATCATCTCTTGAAGGTAAAGGAGAAGAAGATGTTGGATCTTATACTAATATATATTAAAGATGGTGTGGGTCCGCAAAAACTTATGACAATTAAGATTGGGCGAGATGGTATTCCGAGGTACCAAGGTAGGTTGTGTTAATTATGTTGATGGGATGCACAAAAGGATTTTGACTGGTGCTCATGAGTTCAAGTATACAGTTGATCAAGGTTTGACAAATATTTTTAATAACTTGAATAAAATCTACTGGCGAGATAATATAAAGAGAGATGTGGCAAATTTTATTGCTAAGTGTATAGTTTGTCAGCAAGTCAAGGTTCAATATTTAAGGCCTGGTGATATTTTCCAAGAGATAGAGTTACCTATGTATAAGTGGAAGATAATCAATATGGATTTAATTATGTGTCTTCCATGGTCTCACAATCAGTATGATTCAATTTGGGTCATTGTGGATAGGATGACAAAGTTTGCTCACTTCTTGTCGGTGAGGACTAACTCGCAGGAGAGGACTATGCTAAGGTGTTTAGTCAGGAGATTCTAAAGTTGCATGGTGCACCAATGTCAATTATTTTATACCTAGGTATGCAATTTTCTTCTCTCTTCTAGCATTTATTTCAGAAAGGTTTGCATATACAGGTGAACTTTAGCACCGCCATCTACCCTCAAATGGATGGACTAGCAAAATAGATTGTTCAGAATTTAAAGGATATGCTAAGGTTTTGTGTGATTTTTTTAGGGTTAATTAGGTTTATAAATTGCCTCTTATTAAATTTGTGTACAATAATAGTTATCATTCAAGAATTTAGATTGCTCCTTTTGAGGTTCTTTATGGTAGGAGGTGTAGGTCTCCTATTAGATGGATTGAGGTTGATAAGGATAGTTTGTTTGGGCCTTACTTGATAAACCAAGCCACGGAGAAGGTGAAAGTGATTAAAGAAAGACTCAGGACTATCAAAAGTCACCAAAAGTCTTATACGGATGTAAGGCAAAAAGAATTGAAGTTTGAAGTAAATAATTGGGCATTCTTAATGGTGTATCCTATGAAAGACATCATTAGATTTGGGAATAAGGGGAAACTCAGTCCTTTTTATGTTGGTTTATATCAAATTTTGAGGGGAATTAGAAAAAGTGGCATATGATTTAGATTTGCCCGCAAGTTTAGCTTTGATTCATTCTGTTTTTTATGTGTCTATGTCGAAAAAGTGTGTGGGTGATCCTTCCTTGATAATGCCTGTTGAGGATGTTGGTGTTACGAATTTCTTGTCTTATGAGGAAGTTTTGGTTGAGATATTGGATAGGCAGGTTTGTAGATTAAGGACGAAAGGCGTAGCTTCAGTGAAAGTTATTTGGAGAAACCAAATCGTAGAAAAGGCTACATGGGATATTGAGGAATATATGAAGGACAAGTACCCATTTTTGTTTCTCGGGTTGTATGAGTTTTATTTTCCTCTGGTTACTTTCTGAGTTTGTCAATTATTTTTGGTTTATTCTTGCTAACCTCTGACTAAAAGTGTCCTAACTTGTCATCTAGGGATGAATGATCCTAAGGGGGGATAATGTGAGACCTCATAAAATTTTGATCATTTTATTTTTGACCCTCTTGTATTCGTAATATTAATTTTTGACTTGAATTATATTTAAGTATATTAAAAGGATAATTTGGGAAAGTTTTGGAATTTTTAAAAAGAGTTCGAGGTTAATTTAGAACTCTGAGGCAGTATGCCTCCATGATATCACCATGCCACAGATGTTACACTCCGCGATATAGGCATGGCATAGAGGTTAACCTCCGCGATAAGGTTGTGCCGATGAGGTGTAAATTTTATCCAGTTTTGTTTTTTTCTCTTAGGGGTGAGGAGATTTTGGTCTTTTCACTCTTTCCATGACTTATAAACATAAAATTGACCTCTTCCCATTTAGTTAAGAAGATAAAACACTCTTATTCTATTCTCTAACTCTTAAACCAAGAAAACTTGAGGGCTTTTCAAGAAATCACTACTCCGGGCTCCAAACTTCAAATTGACTTCAAATTCTTGTGTGTTTTAGGAATGTTTCTCTTCCCTAAACTTTACTTTTTCATTATGGCATAATTTGAATGGATTTTTATGTGATTTAAATTGTGGTTTTTGAACTTGGGTTGAGGGGTTTTGGTTGTTATTGATTGATTACTTGTCCCATCTTGTTAATTGATTATTCATGCTTTAAATTGAGGTTTTTTGGGACTAAACTGATATATTATTAAAATGGTTGGATATGGGGGACATGGGTTTCACCATATTGGATGAATTTTTGGCTTGGAATTGCATGAACCTCAACCCACTTTGTGAAGTGATTTTAATTATGAAAAAATTGAATGGTTTAATATGCTTTTGAACTCAATGCATTGCTTTATTAGATAAATAGTTATTTAAATGGATTTGGATGGCCTTGGTGGTGATGGATTTGATTTTAATGGAACTTGGTAGTCAATGCAGTTATGTGAATTGGTTTGTCATGTTTAATTTAGCTTTCACACATTGGTATGACGATACCAAGAGGTAAATGCCTTGAATGACTCCTGGGTTAATCGTTGGAATTATGTGTAAAGTGATTTTAGTTTGGGCTTAAAGGGGGTTGTGTATCTCACCATCATGGTGTAAGTCCCCGATGGGCACGAACACTGTAAACGATATTTGCCGATGTTGGGGGTTGATATGACTGTGTACTTGACACACACACACACACACACACATATATATATATATATATATATGGGATGACTATTGCCCATGGTGGCTTTATTTTTCCCTCAGATTTTTCCTCGGTTCGTGTAGGTAACACACACTGGGGATCTTTTAGAAGTGAAAGATGAACCCAAATAATCCATAGGTACCTTTAGGGAGGATCTAACTACACAGTATAGCTTAATGGTTTTAAAATATCATGTTCATAAACCTTACCCTATCTAGGTATCTTATATATATATATATATATATATATGGATATTTGAATGTATGCATATGATTTTGATTGACTTTGGACATAAAATTATGTTATAACTTTCCCTAAGTTACATACTAGTTTTTATCCTACTGACTATCCTAGGATGCTATATTGTTCATAATGTAGGGTCCGAAGACTTTTCTGTTGCTCTTCTATAGCGTAGGGTGGATTAGCATGTCTGTTGAGTTGCTGTGAAGTCGTGAACCTCCATTCTTTGGAAGGCCTTATCATTTCATTATTAACTTAGTACTTATGGATTCTTTGTGGTCATAGTTAGGGGCATGTCTCATCTTAGATATTATTCTGGGTTTAGAGGCTATTGTGGACAGATGTGGGTTGGTTGGTTATTGTTTTGACTCTAAGTCTTATTTTGAGTTATCTATTCGTCTTCTTATTACTGTTTACTTGACTTCTGTACTGTTATTATTATTATTATTATCATGGTTCTCATGAGGTTAGGATAAGGGGGTGATATCCAATCTATGGTGGGCTTGATACAGCCGCCCTGACCAGGCTTGGGATGGGGTTGTGACATGGGCACTCCCAAGACAAATAGCCAATCTTCCCATAACTAAAAATATCTCCTAGGATACTCTGAGGTACTGCACCTACTTATCCAAAATGGTCACCATGGACTAAAGATCCATACTGAACACTCCACAAGGTCAGATGAGAACTCTATCCATTGTGACCACCACGACTAATCTGAGAGCCATATGTAGTTTGAGACGCTACCTGTGTGGAACTGATAGGCTATAAGTGAAGAAAATCCCAATCGGGAAGATCCTCACTCCTAGATAAAATACCAATAACACTATAATTATGACATGGCCTCTTACTACCATCTTCATAAGTTGTAATACATGCTCTCTATATAGCCCTCGAGTGATCAACAACCTAAGAAAAAAAAGATCCAGCTACTATAAAATGCTCCGAGGACAAACGGAGTGGCAAGGCTAATCTCTAATAAATCCATGCACTATCTCATACTCTGAAAGACATAGAACAGGATTATATCTAGCACACTTAAGAAAACCAATCTCATACTTTGAAACCGAAAAGAACCATGTAGAACACCAAATAACCCAACTCTTACCTGAAGCTGCTCAATAAATCAAACCTTATCTCTGGCTGTGAGGTATCCATGTAAAAGTCTCGGATTACCTAATTCTAAACATTAAAAGGCTGAGGTGCTCACAAACTTTATCAGAACCTAGACTGACCCCAACCCTCTATCTGACACTAAAGATCCCTGATATTAACCTCTAGCTCGCTAGTCTGATACTGTGGTAAAACTGCAAAAATGTGGGCGACAGACTCACCTACATCTATTGACAACCTCGTATCATCTATTTGGAATAGAATAGAGTCAAATAATGTACCCAAGGTTCATAGAAATATGAGCACATGACAAGGAGTCAAGAACAGAATTTCCTAAGAATGTCTTATACCCTCCTAAAGATAGGATACAAACATCTCAGTACCGATTTGTATAACTCTATTGGATACCTATACCTTGTACCAACATATCGATAAACCTAGGCTCTGATACCAATTTGTCACAACCCAATTTGTCAGGTCATGATGGAACCTACTATAAACCACCAGTAGCTAAGCCAACTTATAGTACGAAACTGCTAGTAATGGACTAGCAAGAGAAATGAACAAAAACTATAAAATTAATATAACAAAGGGGCTGATATATATCAATAAACCCTAAGACCTAGTGAATCTTGTACAAGATCTTTTAATGCAATAAAAGTACAAAGTCAGATACTGAATAAATATATATGTACAACCCATCTCTAAATACAACATAGAGATTAGTCTAATATATAAGAGAGAGAGTAGTAATGCTTTAAATGTTAGGAGCTCACCATAAATCTCTGATCCATAGATTCTCTAAATGATGTACAAACCAACAATGAGAACTCATACTATGATCTACAAGTTTCAAAAGTATTGTATGAGTACCAAACACGCGATACTCAGTAGGCAACTTCCGACTAAGCTCCAAAAATTATGGAAGTATAAAAAACATATAAAGCACGAATATTAACTACATACAACTATCCAGGAAGTTAATATAATAAAGCTAGAGGGGCAGTAAGGATAAACTACCCTATTCTAGCAGTATTTAGGAACTAAAGTACTACACAATATAACACTAGCCAATATACTAATAAAGGGTGCAAGAAGGATATATACTAATATACAAGGCCATGGAATACTTACACGATATGAATAAATAAGGGAAAAGAGTGATATATAGTGATATCATATATAGATATATATATGTATATATATATAGGTATACAAGACTAACTCAAAGGTAACAACCTAAGGCACCCAACCGAAGCTCTTCATGGAATCCTAACCATGTAGGAAAACTAATGCTAGCATGATCAGGGTCCCTAATCATAATATCTAACGATAAGATAATTATTCATAATATAGTTTACCGTAAAAAGGGAAAAGGATCATAATCATACCTCCAACCTCAGTATCAGTCCATAATCATCCACCCTCAAACTAACCATAATAATAAAGTAATCGTCTAGTCCAGATAAATAATACCTTATTAGGGCCCCATGAACCCAGAAGGTAAAATTAATGCTCAACAAACATCAATCATCGCCTATACCTATACAACCCCACATAAGGCTGATAGTTATAAGAACAAAATAACATACTGGTGATACGTAATGCATATGAATGAATCAATAAAAAGTAAGTCCATAGTTCCATAACTGATCCAAGTGACATAATGTTCTAAATGTATAAAAATCCTCTAACTCAACAACTCACAAAGGTAGGACCTACACTGACCTCTCTTCTCCAGCACAACAACTCATAGATGAAGGCTCCCCTAAGGGATTTAGAAATATATGTATACACTTACCGGCTCCTAATACAATATTTCTAAACATAATCATTATTAATTTACTCTATCCAGTACTAATGAGATGTATATATAATAATTGCACGGACTCAAATAATGGTTAAAAGAGTGTAGTATATAAATCTATTTCTCGAGATCAACTCTGGGACTAAGTCATTGTGACGGGGTAGAAAGGATCAGAATCTTTCACGGTTGGAGTAAATATTACTGGTAAAAAATGCATAAAGCATGAACCAAATTCAATCTCAGTCTAATTTACAAAACATCATTTTTAGTTCTAAAATATCATAAATTATCCATTAAGGTGACATTATTTCCATTTTACAAAAGAATATAGTAAAATTATGATTTAGTTGGAATCGTACCACTAAGTGAGTAGAATGTACCAAAGTCTATGCATTCCATCATCAACATCAAAATAATATAATCATAAGAATACAAGCCACTATAAATTAAAGTCACATCCTTTATAATAATAGAATACTTACCTAGAGCCCATCTGGTATCGAAACCACGACCTCAGTCCTATTAGCAAATACTAGCATGGTAGTAATACTGTAATCCAGAAAACTATGATCCAATTCACTAAGTCAATTAATAAAACTTATACCAAAGGGATACTTAGCATCAACTATGGTTCACATATTACATTCTAGGGTGATAGAATTCTATAGCCATAACAAGTATTTTGTCTTAAGGATCGATTCAATCTTTTATCCTCAAACTTCTAAATTTGTCTAAGTCTTTCTATTCTACCTATAATCATATACTATCATCCTAACCTAACATGTAATATATGTCATCTACTATCTTATAGAGAATAGTAGACTGAAGCGTACCTCGATACCAAATCACAAATCTTGAGTTGTTCACAAATTGCTCGCCTTTGTTCCATGATTCCAAAATGCCTCCATGCTATAAAAATAGTAGTCTACAGGTCATTAGAAGTAAAAAAAAATCCATATTTCTATATAAATGATCGAGTCAGAATTTGGGTCAGGAACAGGATCATAAAGACTGCAAATGGAATCCTAATATTGAATCCGTTTTGAGGTCCCTCGATAGACAAGGAATATGTTCTCAAAAGTTGAGTACAATTGGTGTATAAATTATGGAGAAAATCAGCCCCAAAGGTCTAAGGATTTAAGGACCTAATCTTTAAGAATTTGCAATGGAATGGAATAGAAATTAATGGAAAAAATAATGGAAAATAACCAAGGAGTGTTAGGCTAACTTATTTTAGATTCAATGGATGATTCCCTACTCTTTCCCTCTCTTCATGTACTCAAATAATGGAAAATAGAGGAGAAAATAAATAGGAATTTTAGGTGAAGAAGGTGATTTAATAATCCTAGGTGTTACTTAAGAAGTCACCCAGTCACTTAAGCGGCTTCCACTAAAGAAACTCCATGACAACTAAAGTGGTTGAGTAGGAGAACATAACATAGCTAAAATGGTGCCTTAGTCGCTAAAGTGATGTCCACTAAAGTGGAAATTGATTACTTAACCATACTTTTTCCAAATAGACGAGGCCGTTATAAAGACCCAATATCACTAAAGTGACTTCCACTTAAGTGATCAAATAGCCACTTAAGCGGTTGCACTAGTAACCTGAGGCATCAGATTTTCTATATTTAAAATGGACTCTCATCGGGTTCTCGAGATTCATTTGGAACCTCATGAGAGTAAACAAACTATGATACCATATCAAATTCAACATTTTAGACTCAATGGAACCATCAACACTTTTATTTGAGATTATTTTGACTAAATATGGGGCTCACACCTAAAGTTTTATTTTTTTTATATAATCCATGCAATAACTCAGAATGAGTTCGAAATCCTTCGGACCTGAACCAAGGAACTCCCTAGTCTAAAGTCAACATTTTAGAGCTGGTAGTAATTTCAGAATTCTCATCCAAGGTTTTTTACTAGGAGTTATGGTCTGAGACTAATTCCTTAACAGCAAAAGCTCCAATATAGAGAAATGAGTCTAAAACCCAAATGAATTATTTTATACCAAATCGACAGTTTTGGAAAGTTATAAATGAAATGTAGCTATTGGGGGAAGGCTCAAAATACCAAAATGCATGTAAATTAAGGAGTTGACCTAGAGGGTCATTACATGTGATCTTCAATCATCGTAACCTATAGTATATATTCAACTAAAAGGATCAAAATTTCATATAGCATAGGTGATTAACTTAGTACAAAACATAGTTCTATAAATCATCTTGTCATACTATGGTGATCTTATCAGATGAGACTAAGAGGATCAAAGTTTTATGAGAGGCTTGACCTTCAGGATTTGAGAGCTAATTTTTTCTATAGCCTAGTCTAGGCTACTTTCTGAGAATAGTTGAGGTAGCCAAGGAGTACAAGATCATGCATTGTGAAGAGTTTAAGTACTTGAGATAAAAAAGGTCCCATACTTATATCCAATTTATTGGTACGTCATTTGGAGGTTGGGGTTAATTATGAAGGGGTTCTTGTCCTCAATAAAGTAGACCAATGCATGCGGATATCTAGGCATTTGAGAGTGGGTGTTTCAGATGAGGATTTACAAGTTTAGGGTACATTTATCAGGGTTCTTATCAATGGTTTTCAAGCTACGATAGACACTCTAGTTATCATGGGTATTCTAGTTATTTGAGTTTGTCTCAACAACTTCCTATTCGTATCAATTGTTTTACATATCAAGGTCTGGTCTATAAGAATGATTACCTAATATTCATATAGAGGGTCCACAATAGGGATTTTGGAACCCAACCAGGATAGCAACACCACTAGATAGGAGTTGTAGGACGCCATAAGTAGGCATGAGAACATCACCAACTGAACAAAGATGTAGTAGTGGAGTTGCTTAGACAGAAAGAGACATGTCTTAGTGTTATGCTTTCTTAGGTAGACCTAAGATATAGTACTCTGATGTAGTAATCATATGTATCTTCCCAATATTTCATCATCCTACTTTAGTGTTATTTGATCTTGATTCTACTTTCTCCTATTTTCCTGCATATTCTATACCAAGTCTTAGTATAATGTGTGAGTCACTTTCTATGTCTATATGTGTTGTTACCCCTAATAGATGATTTTTTTAGTAGTGGATCATTTGTAGTGATGCTGCGTTATGACTCTTTTAGGGAATGATACTTGGGTAGACTTGATTATTTTGAATATGGTAGATTTTGATATATTTTTAGATATTGTCTTTTTCTATATCATGATGTCTTAGATTTGTATGCTAAAATAACTACTTTAGTTATATTAGGAGTCTCAAGGTTGGAATGAAATGGTACCTATAACATCCTTCAAAGTGTTCTACTAATTTCAACATTAATGTAGAGCTGAGAACTAAGTTTTTTTATTCCTCTTTATAGGATGACTCCGACAGAGTTGAAAGATAATTCACAGGACTTGTTGAGTAAGGGATTCATTATGTTCAGTGCTTCATCTTGGGTGATTTGGTATTGTTTTGAAGAAGAAGGTTGGATCTATATAGATGTGTATTTATTATAGGTAGTTGAACAAGGTAATAATCAAGAATAAGTATCTTCTCCACACATTAATGGTTTGTTTGATTAGTTTTAGGGTTCTTCAATGTTCTAAAAGTTTGGATTGAGTTCAGGGTGTCATCAGTTGAATATTAGGGATTTAGATATCCCTAAAACAACTTTCAAGACTCAATGTAGTCATTATGAGTTTTTATTTATGTTATCATATTGACCAGTACCATAACACCATTTATAGAGTTGATAAATAGAGTATGTTAGCCTAATCTTGATTCTTTTGTTATTGTGTTTATTGATGATATCTTTGTGTACCCCAAGAGTGAAGAGAAAAATATATGATATTTGAGGATTGTGCTTTAGAGATTGGAAGCTGAAAAGTTGTATGGTAAGTTCTTGAAGTGTGAGTTTTGACTTAGTTATGTGGTATTCTTAGGACATGTAGTGTCCAAGTAGGGTATTATGGTTGATCCAACCAAGGTGGAAGTGGTTCAGGATTGGTCGAGGTCTACTTCACCTCTCAAAATTTAGAGTTTGGTTGGTTTGGATACCTATAATAGATGGTTTGTGGAGGGTGTCTCCACTATTGAAGCTCCATTGACAAGATTAACTCAGAAAATATTATTTTTCAATAATCTGATGAGTGTGAGGTTATCTTTCAAAAGCTCAAGTTTTTGTTAATTTGAACACCTATGTTGATCTTACTTGTAGATGGTGAGGGTTTCTTCATGTGTTATGATGCTTCAGGAGTTTGACTCGATGGAGTTTTAATGTAGAAAAGGAAGGTTATAGCTTATTCTTTGAGTCAGTTGAAGACTCATGAGAATAATTAACCTACTCAGGAATTAAAGTTGTAGAGGCGTTAATATTATGGAATTAATTATGAGGTGTTCACCGATCATCATAGTTTATAATACATACTAGACTAGAATGATTTGAATTTGAGATAATTAGGGGTTGTAAATGGGCGAATCGGATCAGATCGAATTTGGATGAATTGAATATGGATTGAGTAAAAATGGATTGAATTGCAATCCACACATATAATATATGAGTAAATATGGATTTGGTCAAATATGGATCGAGTAAAAATGGTTTAAACCCACTTTTAACTCCTAAAGCCAAAAATTTAGAATTTCTATATACATACCAACTTGATTTTTTATATCTCCTACCCCACCCCAATTCCCCTATCCCTAAAAAAAAAAAAAATTTAAGAAAAATTTAAAAAATTTCTACACCCAACCATACCCCACAACCCCTCCCCCTCCAAAAAATTTTTTTTTTTTCAAAAAATGAAATTTAAAAGAAACTAATTGTTTTAAAAAAAATTGCAGCCCCACCCTACAGCCCTCCACTATGACCCCCCATCCCCCCCCCCCTCTAATTATTTTTTTCAAAGAATGATTTTTTTTTCAAAACAAACAAACTAAAAATTTTTACAAAAAATTACACGACCCAGCCCACCATCCCCAGACCCCCTTCCCTTCCCAAAAAATATTTTTTCAAAAAATAAAATTCTTTTCAAAAATAAAAAAAATTAAAAAAACTACTCTGCTCCCCAACACCATAACCCCCCACCCCTGCCCCTTTAAAAAAGTATTTTTTTCAAAAAAAAAAATTCTCAAAGAAAAACTAAAAAATATAAAACAAATTTGTAACCCCTCCCCCATTTTCTTTTAAATCAAATAATTTTAAAAAAATAAAATAAAATTTACAAAAAAAATTGCCCCCTCCCCACCCCACTCTCTCCACCTGTATCGCACCCCAACTCTTTTTTTTTAATTAAAATATGAAATTAATATTTTTTTTAAAATAAAAGATATCTTTGCTCTCTCCCAACCCTAACCTCAACCAATGCACCCCACCCCACCTCTATTCTTATTATTTTATTATGCTTAAAAAAATTAAATTTTTGTGGTGCAATTAGAAATTTACGCATATGTGGGTGATGTCTATGTTTAAATGGGTACTGATATTTTACCCATTCTATTTATATTTTTATGATCTTTTAAAATGAGTTGAACAAGTTGAATTCCAAATTCATTCATTTAAAATATGAGTGATCCAACTCCATAAATATGGGTTAAATTGACTCCTCTCACTAATATGAGCTGAAATTGCCACCCCTAGAGACAACATAGGTAGTTGGAGATGTTGAAGGACTATGACATGACTATTCTTTATCTCCCAGTTAAGGCCAATGTAGTGGCTGATTATTTGATTAGGAATGCAATGACTATGGGTACCTAACCATGTTGTTGGTGGAGGATCGATCTTTGGCTATGGATGCTTAGAGTTTGGCCAATAGCTTCACGTGACTTGATATTTTTTTATCTTGGTAGAGTTTTTGTTTATATGTAAGTTCTATTTTTGTAATAAAGAAGATTAAGGATAGATAGTTTAAAGATGAGAAGTTGTGCATCATTTGAGATAAAGTGTTGAAAGGTGAAACTAAGAAAGTGATTCTCGGTCAGGAGGGCATTTTAAGGATCAAGGATTGAATTTGTGTTTCTACAGTTTGTAACTTGACTAGATTGATCATGGAGGAGGCTAATAGCTTAATGTATTCTATTCATCTAGATGCAACCAAGACATATTATGGTTTGAAGTAATTACTGGTAGAGTAAATTAAAGAGAGACATTGTGGAATTTGGGGCTAAGTGTTTGAATTATCAGATGGTGAAGTGTGAAAACTAGAGACCGGGTGGTATGACATAGAGAATATATATACCTGAGTGAAAATGAGAGTGTATTATAATGGACTTCGTGGTTGGTTTGCCTCTAACTTTTTGGAGTTTGATTCTTTTTGGGTGATTGTAGACAAATCAATCAAATCAACTCATTTTGTATAGGTAAAATCTAACTACGATGCAGAGAGTTTACCCAAGATCTATATTTTGAAGATACTCCATCTATGCAGCTAGAGTTGGGAACTCAGGTGAGTACTTCTTTTCACCCTTAGCCAGATTATTAGTATGAAAGGACTATTCAGGTGTTATAGGATATGTTTTGAGCTTGTATGATTGACCTTCGTGGTCAATGAGACCAGTTTTTTGATTTGGAAGAGTTTTCATATAACAATATTTATCATTTTAACATCCAGATTGCATCATTTTAGGCTTTGTATGAGAGAATGTGTAGTTATCTGATTGGTTAGTTTAATTCTTTTGAGGTTAGCCAGGGGTACAAACTCATTGATGGATTCTACAGAGAGGGTAAAGTTGATTCAGGATTGGCTTGTGGCTACTTAGAGTGGGTAGAAAACTTACGTGGATCGTTAGAGTATGTACCTTGGAGTTCATGATTGGTGAGGGAGTTCTGTTGAAGGTATCACCCATGAAGGGTGTAAAAAGGTTTGGGAAGAAGGTAAAACATTGCCAAAGGTTTATTGATCAAGAGTTGATGAAAATAATGGAATTTTCATATAACGTCTAAACCTCAAATATTTACCAAAGTCAACCCTACTAACTTAAGAACCTTCCAAAATAAAAGATTTGCATAAAATCCAACTCAATACTTCGAGAATCCTGTCACTTACTTATACAACTTACAAATAACATAAAGCAACTATAGAGAGGGATAAAATGATCAAAATGCATAACATTTTGTAAATCACTATGAGTATTGTTACAGATCACCTGCTACCTCATATCTTTCTTTCGTGGAATCAGATCCAATTTTGTGTTGATTTCTAATGTAGTTTGTTTGCTTGTCTATCTCTTCTCTTGTATGTACCAACTTTTTCCAATTCTTTTCACGTTTTTCCCTGTAGACATTCGTTCTTTAATTTGATACTATATATCAAACTAGCTCGAACCACTATGAATGCAAAAGTAACAAAGTTAATACAATAGCATCGATTTTGTGGAGACTCAAAAGTATCAAAGTTAATGAAAAATAAATCCAAATATCATAATATATAATAAAAGAAGCTTCTTTTCTACGATGATAAAAGATGAACATTTTTTAAAATTTGAAATTCAAAGTTAATAATGAAGCCTAGCTCAATTTATCACATGCATATAATAATAAAATTCATATTGTTTATATAGACACCATTTGCCTTCTCTTTTTCCTTCCCTTCTCTTCTCTCTTTTACTCGTACAAATTATTGTAGTTATAAATTAAAATAAGAATTACGAAATTTTGAGGTATAAACTCCCATATGAAAAATGATCGCCTAGAAAACATTGAAAAATTAAGGAAAAAAGAGAAAAAAAAAGAATAATTAGATAAGTCTTATGCAAACATTTTAAAAATGTTTTTCAAAAAAAAAACAAATTCTAAACAATTGCTTTATTTTTGGGAGGAAACTTTTTCTTAAAACGTTGGTACTATGGAATAAGTCTTGAATAAAAAAGTGTTATCGGACATCACATGTAACATTTCATTTTATTTCTTACAATTAACTTTTCCTAAATTATATTTCCAAGTGTTTTCCTAGCATGCTTCTTTTCCTATGGCGAATTCATATGTTTTTCTAGTCTAAAATATGATAACTAAATTTTTAGTAATATTTTCAACTAACACAACGAAAAATAAGGAAATAATTGAAAGAATGACATTTATATAAACAAATAGAACATACAAGGAGTAAAGTGTCATGCTTTCACAAAGTTGAAGTATGTTTTCTTTCACATCATGTTCTTTAGTTTTTGTTTAAGTAGAGAGCTTATAGTACATTAATGGACAAAATCAATTGCTTTGACATATGAAGTTAAGAAATTATTAACGTAGTTGATTTAAGTTTAGTTAACCTATTTATTTATGTTACATATATTTTTCCAAGATTTTGCCAAAGCTTAATACCGTTGTGTAGAAATTACTATGCCTAAACTAGCCGTCGTCACCATCTGAACCTTAATTCACACTGGATATGGCCAATTAGGCCACTGGTCAACCTGATCCTAGAGCTGGCCAGTCAACTCTAACCAATTCTCATGAAACTTTTCCACCCTTACCTCCAAAATACATCCAATGGGACTATAACTTGGCCTAGTGATTCACAACAACCAAAGATTTTACAACAAGGTAGGAGCAATTAGTCTATTTGTTGAAGCCTTTGACCATCAATGCACCTAAAGTACTAACCAAACCTTCGTACAACCCATTCCAATCAAGAAGCTCAATTATATTAATGTATTCCTCAAGTTTTATGGACCGAGGAAGAAGTGGATCGAATGAAGACAACCGAAGAATTGCAATTCACATTCATTGGGAAGTTTTTGTATGGTTTGCCTGAATTGGATGATCTTCGAATTCAAATACCTAAGCAACTCAATGCAAAGGGAGACTATACAATTGGTTTCTTAAGGAATCATCATATTCTTATGAGATTTGAACCCATGGAGAATTTTGTGAATGTGATGGCAAAGAGCATGTACTACATTATTGCTAAGGATGGATACCCCTATCAAATGCGATCCCTAATATATGATGCGAAATTCAAGATTGGTGAGTAAATAACACAAGATATGGCATGGATCTCTTTCTCCAAACTTAAGCCATTTTTTTTGTGAAAGAGTCATTGTTTTTATTGGTTTAGGCTGTTTGGAAGCCAATAAATTTAGATTTGGCTATGGTGAACAAAACAAGACCTAGTTTTGTAGGGGTAAGCTCCAAGTAGATATTCTAGCCGAGCTTTCTCAGCATGTTGAGATGAAGATTGTCAATTCTGATACAAAGGAATCAAAAATAGAGCAGCTGAAGATCAAATATGATTTCCCACCTAGATATTGTAGGAAGTGTGTGAGACAAGGGCATCATGAGCAAGAATGCAGGGTACTACACCTAGAACTGAAACAAACATGTTAAGAGAAAGTAGATAAGGAGAATAACTCGCAACATGGAGAGGTGGAAGCTAGTCCATTGAAAGGTCAAGTGGAAAGAAAAATTGGTCATAATCGTCAGTGGAATTCTACTAAGAGAAGATTTATTAATAAACGACGCCATAGTAAAAAGGCTTTAACCCCAGATAGAGGTCATGGAAAAGAGCTAAGTTTAGCTCCCATAAATGGAGAAGCATTGGAGTCCTGCAACAACAAATGAAATGGAGTCAAATATTAGTAGTAACACAAATGATAAGCAATATTAAAAGGCAATTAAAGGGCCGATACCTTGTTTAATAATGGAGATATTTCTTCAAGTGGTGTTGTTAAAGAATGTAAGAAAAAGAGCTACAAAAATCTTTCTCAGTAAATATCCATGGGGTCTTGTAATGCAAAAAATTGCAAATTCAGATAAGAGCAATATCTCAATTGATAAGCTATCATCAGAGGTAGTAAAGAAGGATATTACCTTGCTCAATAGTGGAGATAACTCTCAAAGTGGAGCTACTGATAAACACTTAGAAAACCCTACAAGGAGCAGAATGCTATTAATTATCAGGAGTAAGCCACAATATTAACAATCAGTAATGAAGGGAATGACGAGAAGTATAAATGGAGCAAAAAAGAGAATTTTGCAGCTGCAGGGGATAATAAATTGGCTATTGTAGAGACCCATTTAGCTATAGATGAAACTCCAATCTAAACTGGCACAATTGATCCTCCTAATGATGTGTTACACAATATTCTTACTCATAATCTTGAGGAGGTTGAGGTATATGAATAATTAAAAGGTGGTAAAGAGAAGTCAGATCAGGATGAAAATGAGATATTTAGAGATGTTGATTTTTCTCCAAGAGAAATAAAATCAATCAAATCTGCAAGAAAAAAGGGAAGAAATAAGATAATGGGAAGGTTATACATCTTGTCAGAACCTAACCAAAAAGAGATAGAGTGACTCAAAAAGAAAAGAGATAATGAAGGCTATTATATAAAATATCAGGTTTGTTAAGTCATAACAGGTTTTTTAGAGAGTTCATATACTACACAAGTTTCATAAATCTGCTTTTGTAGGTTTATTAGAGCCTTTTCAACACATCAGAATAACCAAAATATATTAAAGTAGAACTCAGATGCCATTAGTTTTTCATAACTGCAATGACAAGATTAGGTTCTTTGTTAACCATGGTTTTAATGCTACATTTGTTAGTGATACTACATAATAATAACTTTGCATGTTGTTAAGTGACCAATCCATTGGTAGTTTATTTCTGGTGACAGTTGTTTATGCAAAGTGTAATAGAAGCCAGAGATTGGAGCTATGGGGTAGTGTTTACTCTATATCCAATGGCCTAAAAAGACCTTAGAATATAGGGGGTGATTTCAATATTGTGCTAAATGAGGCAGAGAATATTGGTGGGGTTCCAATGGTACATGCAGATGTGAAAGATTTTCAAAATTATGTTGAATTGTGTGATTTATCACAAGTACAGTATAAGGGTAGCCATTTTAGTTGGTGGAATGGAAGAGTAGAAAATGATTATATATTTGAGAGACTTGATAGAATTTTGACAAAATTTGACTTTTAAAGTCTTTTTCCCATGCAAAGGTTGAGCATTTATCCGCAGATGGATCAGATCATGCACTTTTATTTTTGAACGGTAAGAATAGGTCAAATAGATTTCAAAGACCTTTTAAATTCCAAAAATTTTGGACTGAGCATGCACACTTACAAAAGTGGTAAGAAGGAATAGGGACACTAGTTGCAAATAAAAATCATTTTTGAATTTCAAAAGAAAGATTATGCAGGTTAAGAAGGCTCTCACTTTAAGGAACAGACAATCAGGGATATTTTTAGCAAATACTTATTTGAGAAGAGATAACCAAAATAAATGAGAATCTATTTGAAGATCATCCTTATCAAAAAATAAAATTGTAAGGCAAAGGGTTAAGGCTGAATGTACTAGATATCTTCACTTGCAGGACAGATTTTGGTAGTAGAAGGTTCGATACGATTGGTTTAAAAGTATGGATACAAATACAAGTTTCTTTCACAAACTTATAAAAGAAAGGATAAATAGGATAAAGGTGACCAAAATTCTGAATGATTAGGTTCATTGGTTAGAAGAGAAACATTAAATTGCTAATGAATTCATTGATTTTATTAGAATCAGTTCACTAAAGAGAGATAATACTAATTTCTCTCTTATTAAACACATTCTAGAGTTACTCACATAAGTGGACTATGACGTAATAAGGGTCATCCCTGATAAATAAGAGATTAAAAAGGCTATTTTTAGCTTGAATGATGATAGTGCTTGTGATCTCGATGGTCTATTTGGGAGGTTTTATCAATTTTTCTGGTACATAGTAAGTGTTGATGTAATTAGATTGGTGCTAGATTGGCATTGGATTTTTTGCAAATAATACCCTCCCAAAATTTATTACTCATATTAACTTGGTTCTCATTTCTTAGAAAAGATATTGTGTAATCTTTTTCAGATTTGAGACCCATTAGTCTAAGTAATTTTTTGAATAAGATTTTTTCAAGAATTGTTCATGATACACTGGAGAACATTCTACTTAGGGTGATTTTCTCTAATCAATCAGGTTTTATTAAAGGAAAAAGTATTGTTGAAAATGCGTTATTAATAGAGGAGTTGGTTACTGATATAGAGAAAACAAGAAAACCTTTCATTGTAACATTAAAGTTGGACATGACTAAATCCTAGGATAGAGTCTCTAGGTACTTTTTTATGAAAGTTCTCAGAATATTGGGCTTGTATAATAGGGTGGTGGATGTGATTTGGGAACTAATTTCTAATAACTACTATTCAACATTATTAAATGGACATTCAATAGGTTTTTTCCACTCTACTAGGGGTGAAACAAGAGGTCTCTCTATCTCCTGCTCTCTTTATATTATCTTCTGAGGTCATGAAAAGGGCACTTAATCACCTATTTGAGGATGAGCATTTTATAAGGTATGGTATTCCTAAGCAAAGTTCAAATCTGAACCACTTAGCATATGTTGATGGCACTATAAGTTTTTCCTCATCTAATGATCATTCTATTGGAAAAATTGTGTTAATTGTTTAAAAGTATGAGCAGGAACCAGGCCATAAGGTGAACAAGGTAAAATTTTCTTATATATACACAAAAATGCCCCTGGGGGCATATTGTAGTAGGTAAAATAACTTATAGGTATGGACAAAGGATCATTTCCTCTAAAATACCTTGGCTTTCCTATTTTACACTCAAATAAGAAAAAGGAGCACTATGTAAATGATATGACCCGAACCAGGGCCTAGTTGTATTGGGTATCGTAAGTTTAACCAGGACCAGAGACCACCCCCAATACCCAACCATAACCGTCCTGCACCTTATGTTGGATGAATTCCAAACATATAACAAGATAAAACAAGGATTATTTAAATACATTAAGTACAATCTATAATCATAATCCAACAACCTCAAACAAATATCCAACCGGTGCCAACCCCAATGCCAATACCAATACCAAGGTTGACACCAATATCGATACCGCCTATGCCCATAGTTGTCTTACAAAGCCTCTATCCATAACTAATAACATTCGGTTGGTGCATGCCTCTAACCATAGCCAAAGCCAAACCAAATAAATAACAAAAACAAAAATAAAAGAAGTCTATAGCATGAAATAGAGCCTTTCAGAATGGCTCACCACTTCAGTCTAACTCAAAGCTGTCTTCGAATCTAAGTTACTGAGTAGAAAGAATAGTAGTATGGCTGATTTCTACATGCCTGGGGATATAATGCCCAAATACAGTTAGTAAAGTGAACGCTAGCATGTAATCAGGGATAAGATAAAATAATGCCAATAATTCAAACCAAAGTAAATAACCATATGCAATCACATAGATACATATATTTAGTATGTCAGGAAAGGGGACCAGGTTTAGCATGCATTTTAAAAACTTAACTTGGGTTGTGTATCTTGGACGTCTTAAAACTAACCACGGTCTATATAGGCTCAGCTACTCCTGTTAAAAGGGCCCCAATGCATGTTAGCTGCACAACCGGAGAATAGAAACTTGGGATGACTAAAACATCCCCTAAAATATAAAGTGTGACATAATGCATACGATCACTAAGACCACCCTCACATCGATAAATATGTGTTTCTAATGGCGATCTCCCAGGGACCTCCACCTTGCACGGATTTGCTATTCAAACCCATTTAAGCTCAATTAAGCCTTTTTCACATAACCAAACTATTTACCAATGAGTCTTTTAATTCAGTATTAACCATTGGTATCATTATACCAAAATTAGAGCTTGCAAGTCTATTCTTTTTATGCCATACTAAAACCATTAACTAAATTGACTCCAAAGTCTTCAATTAAACCAAAAATATGACCACCAAGGCCTTTCCAAACCATTTAAGTTCCATTACCTCTTATGCAATGCAAAGATTTCAGTTATAGTCAAACTTTGTGACAAAACCATTCTCATTGGAATATTAACTAACATGTTGAGGGCATATAGTTTCCAAGACCAAAACCCAAGCATAAATTGACCATTCTCATTTTAACATATGTTCAAACCATAATTATAACATGAATAATAATAAGAAAAGCATGGGAAAACATTATCCATCCATGAACAACCAAAACCGCCAATATTTTTTCAAAACTAAAATAATATCATAAAATTCATACATTAAAATACATGCACTTTGTAAAATAACAATGAGGGAGGAGTAACATTCCTTAGACATCAAGGAAGACAAAGAAAAACCACCCATAATAGCCTCATTTGATTATTTTAAAGAAACCCTAGCCTTTTGCTTGAGAGAGAGTTTGAAAGAGATTTTAAGAGTGTTTGATTGAGAATACTAGGTTAATAAAGTCTCTAAAGGTGTTTTATGTCATGGTATCAAAGAGAGTTACAAAGGGGAAATGTCCAGAATGCCCCCAAATAAAAACTATAAAATCCTCATAAGTGGTTATGAGTTGACCCTTCAACTCGTCACCACAACATCTAACAGGTACCATCCAGTTGTTCCTAAAATGGAAAGTTAGACTCCACACAATATCCACCATACGACTCCCTTGCCCCAACTCGTGACCATACCATATAATGGGTATGTTCCAATCATACCAAAGACAGAAACCAAAGGGATTGGACACTAGACAACACACGATCCAATTTTACCACTCGTACCCTATCCTTATAGATCTTAGTGAACCATTAGTACTCATAGCCAAGTCAAGTTACTAAGTTATTGATTTGATTAAGGAACCGACCAAAACAAATCGTCACCACCCCTAACGAACCATACCCGTAAAACTATAGCCACAATAGAAACCCAACCACCCTTCACTGGTCTCATAATGACTAGGGTTCCTTGACCCATACCCATACCATATGACTCATATGGTGAGTCATTATTAGGAAAGTGAGTCCAAAATACAAGAAATTTCTAAAGGCTAGAACCAAGGGTCTTTCAATTCTTCACCGCTTGGATCATTATCCTCAAATAATAGGACAACACAGTACAAGCATGATTTGGACCCCACATGCCTATACTCTAACCTTTAATAAAGTTAGAAAAAAAATACCAAGGAGATCAATCTTTCCTTAAACAAAGTCAGAAAGAAAAGATGATCAACACATAACTTTAGCACAAATTTTTAGAGCAAAAAATAGGAATGGATACTTGGACTTCATGTCTATTTCAGCTTCCTACGTAGCCTCTTCCACCTTGTGGTTCCTCATAGAACATTTACCGAAGCTACGTCTTTGGTCCTAAATTAATGAACCTATTGATCCAAGATTTCTACAAAGACTTCTTCATAAGATAGAGAATCCAAAATACCAATATACTTGATAAGTATAATTTGTGATGGATCTTTCACAGACTTTCTTAGCATGGAAACATGGAATACAGGGTGAATGAACCTCAAACTAGAAGGCAGGTCCAACACATACACAATATTGCCAACACTTCTATAAACCAATTATGGGCTCACATACCAGGGACCGAGCTTCCACTTTTTCCCAAACCGCATCACTCCTTTCATGATAGACACCATCAAGAACACCCTATCCCCAACCTTAAACTCTAACTTTCTACGCTTTCTATCTGCATAGGAATTTTGGCAATTTTGGGTAGATTTAAGCCTATAGAAAATCACCTTAACCTTTTCCATATCTTGGTGAACCAAACTTGGGCAAACCATCTCTACCTCACCAACCTCGAACCACTCAATAGGAGATCTACACCTTCAAACATACAACACTTTAAACAGAGCTATCCCAGTGCTAATGTAGTAGTCATTGTCATAAGCAAAGTCTATAAGAGGTAAATGCTCAACCCAATTACCACCATAGTCAATCACAAAATTTCAAAGCATATATTTTAATGTCTGAATAGTTCTTTCCACTTGCACATCTGATTGTAGGTGGAAAGAAATATTGAGACTCACCTTAGTCCCCAAACCTTTCTAAAACAACCACTAAAAGTGATATAAAAATTGTGTACCATTATTCGATATGATAGAAATAGGCACCCCATGCAACTTCACAATCTCATAGAGATACAACCTTGCATAATTCTTAGCTGACAAATTTATCCTTACTAGCAAAAAAATAGCCAATTTTGTCATCCTATCCATGATGACCGACACCAAATCAAACTGATTCTGAGATCAAGAAAGTTGAGCAACAAAATCCATGTTGATCACTTTTCACTTCCATAAAGGAAACTTAATGTCTTGATACAATCCTCTAGGCCTCATGTACTCAACCTTTACTTGTTTGAAAACCATTCAATTGGCTATAAAACTAGCCATATCCTGCTTTATATTATTCTACCAATACATCTCCTTAAGGTCATAATACATATTTATCAAAATAGGATGAATAGTATAGCTCAACTCATGTGCCTTAGCTAAGATTCTCTCTCGCAAACCATCTATATTAGGAACACATAACCACTATTGGTACCGCAAGTTACCATGACCATTAATATCGAAGGCTATTTCCTTCTGCCCACCTATATTACCATTGATCTTCTTTAAGATAGGATCCAACACTTGCTTCTCTTTTACATTATAGGATGGGAAATTGTGTCACCTCCTACACAACCATACCACTATCCTTAAATTCCAAGGTTCAAACTCGAAGGTTAGAAAAATGGTGAATATCCTTCCCTAGTTTCCCTTCATCCACATAAGCCACACTTTCCATAGGTAACCAGCTAAAAGTATCATAACTACATTATCTTTACCTAGATGGTAGTGAAGACTCATGTCATAATCCTTGAGTAGCTCAAGTATCTCCTTTGCCTGAGGTTCAACTCTTTCTAAGTAAACACATATTGTAGGCTCCTATGATCGAAAATAAAACACCCCAGAATAGGACCTTTGTTAATTTTTCTTTGGATTTAGACTCATTAGGTTTGGTATAACTCAAGGGTATCATTCATACTCTTAGATATAGGTTGTACGGTAGCTTAAGGGTGAAGTGTACCCTAAGTAGTATGTTTGTATTGGTTATAGTCCAAGGAATGACTCAACAAAGTACTAGTCATATCCAAAGATACGAGTGGTGCAAGAAAAGTTGTATCGTACTTAATTGAGTTATCTTGTAAAGTTTTTCCAAGGTATGAGATGTGCATATGCTTTGGTGTATGACTCATACCCTTAGGTACGAGTAGTGAGGGTTGAGTCATATAGAAACCAGTAGGTAGGGGTCTTAGAAAGGTCGTAGGTACACGTTAGGGTACCATTCATACCCTAGGATACAAATGGTATAGGTGAGCCATACCCCTGGACATGGCTTATTTTTAATTTTAAGTCAAGGATAGTTTAGACATTTTCTACTTCAAAACCCTTATGTCCTCACGTTATATAACCCTTGGTGGCCTTCCGTAAGACTTGTTAAATGATTAAAACACTTCAAATACTCTCTTGAAGATTGGAGGCTAGGGTTTCTTGATAACACTCAAACTACAACTATCGTAAGAGTGTAAGCGGTCGTTGTCAAATATAGAAACCAACTGGGTTGGGTGTCGAATCCTATAGGAAATACTTGGTCACTAAGTAAGCAACGATTATTAGACTTTTGATGAAGGTTCTGCGAATAAAAGGGGGGATTTTGTGCGTGTAAATAATGTAAACAAAATAGTAGAGTAAAAACGAAAAATAGAAGAGTAAAACTGAGTACTTGGTAGGTTTTAATCAATGAGAATTGAGAGTTAGGGTTTTGTCCACCTTATGAGTTATACGTATCTATTGACTATGAGTTAAGCAGAATTCAGACATGCATGCGCTTATAGAGAATCGTATTCTATGGTAAATCCAGGTGTCTTTCGACCATCAAGGATTATTTCACTTTAACTCTTTTGAGATTAAAGCATATCTAATGGTACAAATTATCCAAGAGGTTAATCCAGTTACGACACTAACTTTTAAACAGGGGTTGGTTCCCTATTTCCTTAACATTCTCTCTTTTCCAGACATGTAACTTTTCTTTCGAACAAATTAATGCTATACTGGCGTATTCTATATCTTTGCAACCACAAGAATTTATATTAATATGAAGAGAAGAATAATATAAGCAGCATACGTATCAAGAATTCACAAACTCATAGCAATAGATAGTATCTCATAAGGCTTTCATAACCCTAACAGAGAAGTTTAGCTACTCATGATTATAACGGAGATCACAATAAACATCATCATGATCTCACGTTGGGCTCAAGGGTCGTGCTTTATCTGTCAGAAAGTAACAGGAATAGTAATAAATGTTGAATAAAAGAAAAATAGAATTGAATAGAAGAATAATGTCTGAAAACGAATTGATGAAGAAGGGAAAGAATGCTGAAAAATTCAGCAAAGTAGGGTTTTTATAACATCCATATCCTAGTCCTACTGAAATAGGGTTTTTATCCTTGTCCTAGTCCTACGGGGTTACTGCATACTTGTCCTACTCCTACTAAGTTACTGCTGATCCCCCAAGTCTTTAGAAATGTTGTTTTTGCCCGGGACAAGTTCTCCATGCATCACTTTCAGTCCATAAGCTTCCAGAAGATACCTTCCTTCTTACGTGAAGTTTCCTTTGGCATACAATTTCCATAAAATGCTGAAATCTTCATCATTTATACCAGAAAACTTGTTAATCACGTTGGTTAGCTCACTTACAGGAAAAAGGACTAAAAGTCCAGGAATTATATATTTTATCCTCAAAACTAAACCAAAAATATGGGTAAATAATGGTGTTTAGGCGTGTAAATACGCTTAACGTCAACACCCCACACTTAAAGCTTTGTTCGTACTCGAACAAAATATCATGTCCATATAAACATCTACTCAGGGTTTCACAGTAACCGCACAAAAATATTAATCAAGACATGCATGACAATTATTAACAAAAAGTAGTTTTCTGATCACTACTAGAAACAATTTAACCTCTAACATAGACTCGTGAAGATGGCTAATTTGTATCCACAAGTTAAGGCACAAAGAATCATACAAACTACCCAAAACTCATCAACCATTTGTGTCTCCCATAATCACTCACAAATATTGCATTTTTTGAAACATGGGTATAAGATTTTCCTTGCTCTCACTCTCACAAAGAATTCATATGTTGCAACTGATGACCATAGCTTGCCCTTAGTGTAATGCTCCACTAATATCAAAATGCTAAGCTTAGGATCAAATAGGTCTTTTACAGGTTGTAATGTAGGCTAAGGGACGGGTAGGACTATTTTGGCCAGAAATAGTGACTATGTTCCTAAGCGCTTTAATACATCACATTATGCCATTAACACTCTTTTTTAATCAACTCTGCTGCCTTTCTTTCATCAATCACCCCTTTTCACCTATTTTGCCATTCAAACATAACTATCTTTTTATTTAATCATAAACACAATTTATCTTTTTGTTTTTCTTTTTCTTTTTCTTTTCTTCTCTCTCTTTTTTTATAACACACCTCTATGATAGCCACTCTTTTTCATAACAAATTCAAGTACCAATACATTATAAGGCATTTACCCAATTTTCTCTTATTTTGTCATATGACTTTACAATTTAAAGCGCTTAGGAATTTGGATCAAATTATGGTCTTGAAAAAATGGATTAGGCTTACATATGAGGTTGTCAAAGAAAATGGCTTAAAGGCTCAAAAGGGGTTGAGTAGGATAATGTCCATGGGTCGGTAAACCGAAGGTAAACAATCACAGGTTGCCAAAGAAATGCCTAAATCATCTCCTAAACTTGCACTCTTTATTTCACTTTACATACACACCAGGCAAGTTCTAGCATCCGCCACAAACACAAAATATACTATCATCTAACACACACAAGGCACATGGTTGACTTTATTGGGAGTAGTATAGACTCTTGACCCAATAGAAGAATGAATTAAACCACACATTTATCACATAGTGAGTCACACTTAGAGCCTAAACCTCTCAATAGTAATGATTTTAGCAAAACTCTTGTCATAATACCATGCCGCCTATCAGAACAATTTTCATGCACTTTAAGAAGAATTTTTTTTTTGAAAATTTAACTACTACTAAAAACCAAACAAATGAACATAAATAAATGTAGGTAGGCAAAGAAATACAGCATACAAATACCAGCACCCCACATTTATATGGGACACACTGCCCTCAGTGGAAAATAAATAAGAAGAACCTGGTTAGTCGGACTCATCCTCTATGTCTGGGGTGATACCCCCTGCATCGGAATCATCATCAGAGTCGTCGTCATCAGAGTTCTTCAAAATGTACCCCACTTGATTCCAAGAGTGTGTCGAGGTATTTGCAGCATGGAGGATTCATCTTGCTCTTTTCTTCCTTTTTTCTGGCCTTTCTATGAAGTGGATGCTTTTTTTTTCGGGTCGACTTTTTGGTGCCATTTTACCTGAGACTAAAATAAATTCATGCTAGCGCATCTCGGAAGATTTAATCGACAAATAGATACTAGTGGCACCACCCCACATTTAATTTGTTGACACAAACTAATTAAGTGAATGATGTCGATTACTCAGACTTCATCGACATACATTTAGGTGATATGTTCCAACAATATGTTCAGCACATTCATACTTTCATGTCATATTACTATCCTTTCCAACTCTATTTCATGTAATCTTGACTATACTTTCATGTGTGGATTGATGTACTTTTTGAACAAGACTACTACATAGAGATTGTATCAAGTTATGACATAGATATAATCACAATATTATGTGCTTGTATTCAATCTCGATGGACGAGTTGTTCAAACTTACAAGCATTGAATTTTTGACGTTTATGCGATCACTTCACCATGTCGATTTCAAAAAAGTATGACAGTGTATCAAAATCAACTATAAGTTGGAACAAAGTCTAGAACACCCATACGTATTCATTTACTCAACTAGATGTATCATGACCAACCAATTTCATTCAAATTACCAACACTACTTAAAGATTTAACAAATCATTATAGGTATAGTATTGTAATAATTACGGAATATAAAAGAAGATCTTTCTTGGTAATGTCCTCGGAAGATGATCTTGCAAGGTTAGATAAGTAAAAAGAAAAGTTTTGAGAGATTTGGTAGGCAAAGGCGGCGTCTATGCTATGGCATTGTAGATTCAGAGAGCAAAGGCAATGGAATAGGTGGCGCCTTTAGCTTTGCATATGCTTGGCATAGGCGGCGCCTAATGCTTTGCCTAGTTGAGCATAGGCGGTGCCTATGCTAAGGCATTGTTGGGCATAGGTGGCGCCTATGCTATGGCCTTGTAGATTCAGAGAACAAATTCCATAGCATAGCCTTGCCTTGTCCGTTGCCTAGATTTATATGGGCCTTGCCTTGTCCATTGCCTAGATTTGTATAGGCAATGCCTAACTAAAAACCTTTTGCTCCTTCATTACTCACTTACCACCTTTAACATTGCTCACTTTCAAATCAAAATTTGAGACCAAGCTCCTCCTTTATACATCTTGCACCTACACTTACTCAAAAACAACAAAAACGATTAGAACGATGGGTTGCCTCTCATCAAGCACCTTAGTTTTGGTCGTGGCTCGACAAAATCCTTGGAAAACAAAATAATTAAAGACAATGGATTGCCTCCCATCTATCGCTTGATTTATTGTCACAGCACGACATAGCTTATCTCGATTACTCAGACTTCATCGAGATATATAGTGCATCATTTTCTGAATGGATTCAGACAACGCTGATGCTTACTTGTCGGCATGCAGTCTTCTTTGAGATGACTCTTGTGTATACATATCCCAGGAGGGATACCAATTATATCATCAAAAGACCAACCCATAGCTCTCTTGTACCTCTTTAGAGCAGAGATGAGAGCCTCTACGTGCTATTCACTTAGATCATCTACAACACTCACCGGAAGTGTATTTCCACTTCCCAAGAATGCATACCTAGGGAGCTCTTTAGCACTGGTGGCTCATCAATGGAAGTATTTGCTGTTGGTGATGGTTGATTCTTAAGATCAAGGTCTGGCTGCTTAGGAGTATGAGAATAGGACCCTATTTCTGTTAGAGCACACATAGTTTCTTCATGTTCTTGAGCCTCCTCACGCTCACAATTCAGCAGCTCATCAGATAGTGACTCATCATTAAGATGCTTCTCTATATATAATTCCTTGTCATCCTTATAATTAACCTCAGCTACAGAGAACACATCCATATCTTCGGGCTACTTCATCAATTTGCACAAATCAAAATGAATCACTTCATCATTCATTCAAAATAAAAGCTCATTATCTCTCATGTCAATAAGCACACTTTTAGTTGCGAGGAAGGGCCATCCCAAGATTATGGGAACTTCCGAATCTACTTCACAATACAAAATCACAAAGTCTGCAGGAAAAATGAAGGTGGACACCTTCACCAACACATCATTTAAGATACCAATAGGTAGTTTCTCCAACCTATTTGCCATCACGAGCCGTATATTGGTGGGTGTTGGATTGCCCAACCCCAATTTCCTGTAGACGGATAGTGGCATCAAATTGATGCTAGCTCCCAAATCGCATAATGCCTTGGCAAAATTTAAAGATCCAATAGTGCAAGGAATGGTGAAAGCACCAGGGTCTGCCTTCTTCTGAACTAACGATCTTGTAGTGATTGTACTGCAATGATGAACGTTATCTGCCAACTCATAACTTTCTGCCCACTTCTTTGTTAATAGATCTTTTATAAACTTCGCGTACCCAGGAATATGTTCCAGCGCCTCTACCAATGGAACATTAATGGTCAGCTGTTTTAACATCGTCATGAATTTATTGAACTTGGTATCATCAGCTCTCTTCTTTAATCTTTGAGGAAAAGGTGGTGGTGGAAGGGGAATAGTTTTCTCCACGACTTTCTTTTCCTCTTGCTTCAGATTGGCGATCTTTTCAGGCTATGGATGTTGAGGGGTGACTTCACTAACGCCCTCGGTAGATTCATCGGCGTCTTCAGGTTCTGCATTGATCACTTGCTTGCCTTTGAATGAAGTTTCCAGCACCTTACCACTCCTGGTAGTAATAGCCATACTTGATCCGTAGTTCCTTGGATTTTGCACAGTGTCGCTAGGTAGAGTGCCGGCTTTCCTTTGGTTGAATGCTGCTGAAAGTTGACTCAATTGTTGCTCCAGCTACTTTATCGTATTAGAATGTGAATCAACCAATTGATTTATTGATGACAAATCATTCTTTACCTCCGTTATGCCCATGTTGGTTGCCTCTACTTCTTTCAACTGCTTGGCCATCATATTTTCCATAGACATCTTTCCAGAGCCAGAAACCATAGCCTCACGATTTCCAGGAGGAACATACAAACCACTCCTGTCAGTCTTATTCTTCCAACTACCTTGATCACGGTCCTTATATCCTATTTTATCATAATAGTTCCGACCTTGGTTTCCTTGGGCATTGCCTCGGAAACCCCCCTGATTGTTCAAGTAGTTGGCTTCACCTTCAGAATCGGATTCATCTCATCCTTGTGATACAACAGCCTTGACCTTTTTGGTCTTCCCAGATAATAAATGTTTGGTAAGAAGATCCATTTGCATTTTCATATGCGTCATATCTTAATCACGTTCCTCTTGTCTACGCCTCTGCTCTGCAGTCATGCCAATAGATATAGTAGAGCTTTCTACCTCAGAATACTTGGTATGCCAAGCTCTACTCTGCTTTGTCAGACGATCTAGCATACCACTTGCCTCATTAAACGTAAGGTCCATGAATGAACCACCCGCAGTATTATCAACCATTGGCTTAGTCACCGAATTCAAAGCTCTGTATAAGATTTCCATCAAGTGGATATTAGTCATCTGATTGTTTGGTCACCTCATAAGCTTCTTCTTGAACCTCTCCCATGTTTTGTGGAGAGCTTCAGTTGGAAGCTGTCGAAAATTACTGATCTCATCTCTCAATTGTGCTCTCTTGGATGGCGGAAAGAATTTTTCTAGAAAAGCATCTTTCAATTGCCTCTAATTAGTAATATATTCAGGAGTCATCCCATTCAACCATAGAGTTGCTTCACCAGATAGAGACAATGAAAATAAGCACTGCCGAATTACATTCTGTCCAACACCTAGATTATCGAATGATTTGCATGTAGAGATAAAATTGACCAGATGCATATTCGGATCATCGCCTGCTAGTCCACCAAATAATCCCTTGAGCTGCAATAACTGAATCATGGTGCTAGTGATATTGAACTTGGCTTCGGGTGCCAATTATGGAAGAATAATAGCTCCTGTGGCACCAGCTCCGTCAAGATCATCATCATCATCATCGAAAGGCATTTTCATAGCGCGGCGATCAGGCCTAAATATGGCTTGACGATCTCTTCTATTTGTCGGTGTCACTACTTCAGCATCACGCCTAGGGTTTAGTAGCTCATCATTGCCTAGGTCCTCATCATCAGGATTTGTTGCTTGCCCAGGGTTATCAATATTTTGTTGATGCACTTTGGCGGTGGCCAAAGAAGCTAATCTATCCTGCTCCTGTTGATCAGCCCTTCTATCAATGTCACGTTGCGCCTCCATCCTGCCAATAAGTTGCGGTTCAAGGTTTATGGGTAATAATGGTTGTCCCGAACTTCGCGTGTTTGGCATGCACTGAACAAAAACCTGGAAAAAAAACAAAACCAACAAATAAAATTAAAGTATGAGAATCTTTGACCAAATGGTCTAGTAACTATCACAAACTTAGTTGACAACCGTATTCCTCGGCAACGGCGCCAAAATTTGATAACGCTCAAAATACAGCTCTCGTAAGAGTGTAAGCGGTCGTTGTCAAATATAGAACCCAACTGGGTTGGGTGTCGAATCCCACAGGGAATACTTGGTCACTAAGTAAGCAACGATTATTAGACTTTTGATGAAACTTCTGCGAATAAAAGGGGGGATTTTGTGCGTGCAAATAATGTAAACAAAATAGTAGAGTAAAAACAGAAAATAGAAGAGTAAAACTGAGTACTTGGTAGGTTTTAATCAATGAGAATTGAGAGTTAGGGTTATGTCCACCTTATGAGTTATACGTATCAATTGACTATGAGTTATGCGGAATTCAGACATGCATGCGCTTATAGAGAATCGTATTCTATGGTAAATCCAGGCGTCTTTCAACCATCAAGGATTATTTCACTTTAACTCTTTCGAGATTAAAGCGTATCTAATGGTATAAATTCTCCAAGAGGTTAATCCAGTTACGGCACTAACTTTTAAACAGGGGTTGGTGCCCTATTTCCTTGACATTCTCTCTTTTCCAGACATGTAACTTTTCTTTCGAACAAGTTAATGCTATACTGGCGTATTCTATATATTTGCAACCACAAGAATTTATATTAAGATGAAGAGAAGAAAGATATAAGCATACGTATCAAGAATTCACAAACTCACAGCAATAGATAGTATCTCATAAGGCTTCCATAACCCTAACAGAAAAGTTTAGCTACTCATGATTGTAACGGAGATCACAATAAACATCATCATGATCTCACGTTGGGCTCAAGGGTCGTGCTTTCTCTGTCAGAAAGTAACAGGAATAGTAATAAATGTTGAATAAAAGAAAAATAGAATTGAATAGAAGAATAATGTCTGAAAACGAATTGATGAAGAAGGGAAAGAATGCTGAAAAATTCAGCAAAGTAGGGTTTTTATAACATCCATATCCTAGTCCTACTGAAATAGGGTTTTTATCTTTGTCCTAGTCCTACGGGGTTACTGCATACTTGTCCTACTCCTACTAAGTTACTGCTGATCCCCCAAGTCTTTAGAAATGTTGTTTTTGCCCGGGACAAGTTCTCCATGCATCACTTTCAGTCCATAAGCTTCCAGAAGCTACCTTCCTTCTTACGTGAAGTTTCCTTTGGCATACAATTTCCATAAAATGCTGAAATCTTCATCATTTATACCAGAAAACTTGTTAATCACGTTGGTTAGCTCACTTACAGGAAAAAGGACTAAAAGTCCAGGAATTATATATTTTATCCTCAAAACTAAACCAAAAATATGGGTAAATAATGGTGTTTAGGTGTGTAAATAAGCCTAACATCATTTCTTCACATGTTCTTCAAAGTGCTCAAAGGTCAAGATTTCTTTCGGAAATTTTCATGTATCAGTCATGTAATCTTTCCCTTATTGTTAGTAACAACTAAAGGCATATGTATTATGTTTTAAACATTGATTTATCGATCATGAATGGTGGTTTTTATAATATATGTTGAGGGTCTTGATGCATATGGTTTGGTATTAGTTTAAACTATGTTTTTACCTATTTTTGGTGATGGTTAAATATGTGGCTATTGGTTAGTTATGGTTTAACAAATAGGTCTTGAGTAACCTTAATTATGGTTGTTTGTGTATTGGTTTTGGTCATGGTAAAGGTATTCCCTCAATATGTTTGATAAAATGCCTCAAAAAAAGTTTTCACTCATTGTTAAACTTTCATTGGAACTCTTGCATCGTTTGGTTTGTTAATGGAACCTTAAATAGATATGGATGGTTTGCATAGTTTAAATAGTGTAATTATTTTAAAATGTTTGGCATAGTCTAAAATGGTTTTAAATGGTATAAATGGTGTACATGGTTTGGAAGGATTAAATAGTAAAGTTTTGGTCACTATGAAAATATGTATTTTTATGGGGTACATGGAATCCCCCAAGTAGTTTAATATGGTAAATGGAAGGGAACTTGGAAGTCCTCTTAAAACTATATGTGGTTGGCTATGGATAGTACTTACAAGGATGGTCAGTATAATAATAGCACCACTAAATGGCCTTGGTTAATAAATGGTAAATATTGGTTTGTTTGTAATGGTTTTTATTGAGCAATAATGGTAAGATGTGTAGTAAGGACATAGAAGGTGGAGGTCCCGGGGGGACTAAAATTGGAAACTACTATTTGTCGATGTGAGGCCCTTGTGCATAATGTCACACTATTTTGAGAGATGTAATAGCCATCCCAAGTTTTCTTCCTTGGTCATGATGGTACATACACTGGGCCCTTTCAGTAGGGAGAGCTGATCCCATATAGCTCGTGGGTAGTTTAGGACGACAGAGCTACACAACCCAGGTAAAGGTTTTAATGGCATACTAAAATTAGTTACCTATCCTGGCATGGTTATACATATATATATGAATGATTATGTTCATATGAATGGTTTTACTTGATTTATAAATAGCATTATCTTTTCCCCATCCTGAGTGCATTCTAATGTTCACCCACTAACCCGTCTTTAGGCGGTTATATATTCATACTATGTAGGGACCGACCATTCTACTTCTCTTGCCTAGTGATCAAATTTTAAGAAAGTCAATGTTGGATTGAAGTGGTGATCTTCCATATTTTGAAGACATTTATTTCATGTCATGGTTTACTTTACATATTTCTTATCTTTCATAGACTTTGGTTTTAGCTATGGTTGGGGGCATGTCCCAAATAGGTACTCTTTGGTTGGTCTAGCAGATTTGTATGGACAATTGTGGACTTGGGTATGGTATGGATGGTTTATGTTTTATATATATTGGTTGGTCTAGCAGATTTGTATGGACAATTGTAGACTTAGGTATGGTATGGATGGTTTATGTTTTGTGTATATTTATATATATATATATATATATATATATACACTATCTTATTATCATGATATTGGGTTATGGTTTCTGCATTGGCTTGGGTTGGTTATTGGTGGTGGGACTTGGTTGGGTTCGTCTCAGATATAGACTTATCCTAGAGTCACCACATTGGTATATATGTTATCTTTTTATATGTTCAAACATTATCCAACTCAAGGTATGCATTTGGTGGTCTGGTCGTGTAACTGGGCAATTTTTATCTTGGTTGGGCTTGGATTGCCCATTATGACAAGGCCCTAGTCTGGTTCGTGTCAAGTTGGTATCAGAGCCTAAGGTTTTAGTGTCTTGGGGTATCCACAATGTCGTGTCGAGTTTAGTCTTGCTTATAGGTATGTCGTGCACTAAATCAGGAGGCTACGAGCATTTAGGATAGTTCACTTTCTTTGTTATTCTACTTTTGGGCTATGGAGGCTAAGGTCTTCAAATCTTCTCTGAATCTTTTTTGTTCACTTTTTGGATTATGCCTTCTCACCAATCTATAGTTATATGAACTTATCTTTTCTACTAAAAAAACATGAATGGATCTAATCTAACTCATGAGGAACAGACTTGGTTAGGGGTCGCAGCTTCTGGTTTTCCCAATGGAGCCCAATCCTTATCATCCTATTTTTTTATAAATTTTATGTTTGGTTGAATCGCGGTCATTGCGAGAGAGAAGGGAATTAGTATTTCAGTTGTGGTTAGTTGGATATCGTGTGACGTAGATGTCCCATAAGTGTTGATACTTGGAAAAATAGAGTATTGGCTACTACCTATAGCTCCGATAGTTGACGGTATCATCTCAATGTTCTTACTATCTCTCAAGAGTTCGAGGTATACTATGATGCCGACAGTGGTACATTGAGAAGTCTTTTCTTTGTGGTGTGTATGGTTTAATTGGTTTGGAGTTCCCTCTCTTTTGTGACATTATTTGTGGTTGTGTATTTTGGTTTTGGTCCCAAGGTTATTTCAGACTCCTTTCTTCTTCTATTTCTACTCCAGTAGGTGACTTTGCGATTGCTAAAAACGTTTATAGGGGTTTGTGGTATTTGTTGGTAATAAAAGAGTCTTGGTAGATTTGTTTGACTCAAATATGGTGGATTTCGAGGTCATTTAGGGGATGGATTTGGGGAACTCGTGCTTCTTATTATTATGTTGTCAGACTTGTTAGGCTCCCTGGTTAGTCAATTTTGGAATGGGATGATGGTTTTGTTCCCTAGCTATTAAGGGAAATAATTGTATCATATCTTAGAACTTAGAGGTTGGTTTCAAAAGGGATGTCTTTATTATTTGTCTTGGGTTATAGATTCTAACTCAAAAGATCTTTCTTTGCATTCGGTTTCGATAGTGAATGAATTTCCTGGGGTCCTTTCTAATGACCCTCATTGTGTCTTTCTGATGGGGACGTTGCTTTGGGGATGTGAATGGTTATTAAGTAAGTTCAAAATGAAAGTTACTTGCTAAATTCAAATATGGGATACAAATATTTGGGGGTTTGTTTGAATGTTCTCAAAGATATAATAATTTTTGAGCTTTACGAATACTAATATGAGACAAAGATTAATTAGTGTGTAATTAATTAAGAGCGGATCTTGGGGTTATCCTATTATAGATGTGAACTCATACATGGGTAATTAAGAATTTATCCTAATTTAGCTAGAGTCGTGGGTAGGCTAGATTTAGAGGTATTAGTGTCAATCTTTCAATAAAACACTAAATTTCACTCATTGGCTCTTTCAAACACCTAATGAGTGACAAATTTACCAATTCTTTACCTCAAACTAGCATCCTTATTTCAAAGATAATACTTATTAAAATAGATTTTTCCATAGAACCGATATTTCTAAGACAATGCTAAGAAAGAAGCTAATTCAAATTACTGTTCACAATGACCCTTCACCCACATCCCTCTTTCAAGGATGATATGGGATCCAAGATAATTGAGGTTTTACCCACAATTCTCAATTTAAACATAGAGTAACAACAAAACCCATCATAATTAATTAATTATTTGAATAAATAAACAACACCCATGCACTAATCGCAACCTGTTCAAGCATAACCACAAGAGGAAGTATTAGTTACTCATAAAGATTAAAAGTAAGATATACCAAAATTTCTACCAAATTGATCCATGAAAGTTAAAGAGAACACAAATCCAGACTTTAAATTTCAATAAATCTTCAATGGAAACTGTAATCCTTCACATAGGAATTACTCTAATGTATTCTTCACTCAAGAGTAGTACAATAGTGTTCCCCAAATGGTAGATAAATTATGGGATGATAGATGCATGAAAGTAATCTAAAAACCCCTATTTAAGCCCCAATTCCACATTTGCCAAATATTACAAAAAGGCCAGATGGAGAGCATATAGAAAACAGATCCAAAGTAGATGCAAAGCGGATGCAAAGCATATGGATCTTTTCGTTCATATTTGACCTCTTGTTGACTTGAATGACTTGATCATCTTCCCTTTTCAACTTTTACCTACACAAATGAGCATTAACTAAGAGATTAACATCAATTCAATGGAAAAGCATAATTATTTAGGCATAAAAGGTTCTAGCAAGTAGTCAAATTGATGACTAATCAAGGTTGAACACTCCTTATGAACCCACTACTCTAGAGATTTTCCCTTTCTAGAAGCCTCCAATGGCTTCCATACTAACAAGAATAACAATATATGTGTTCATACGAAAATAATGATACTTACATTGCAAATTTACACGTCGGGCTGAAATTGGATTAAAAATCACCCATGGTACCCACTCATAAAAACATAAATTCAACCTTCCATAATGTCTCTCATTGGACAAGGATATGTGTTCAAAATTGAGCATGATAATCCACCAAATGAAGTTCAAAACAGGCCTACAAAATTAAAGGAAAAAATAAAAATTACACTATAGAATTAAATTGGAATTTAGGTCAAAACTTACGAATATCAATAGGAAATGATTAAGATCAATAAATTGCCTGACTTTGGCTCCACATAATGTTTCCATAGAGTTTTCTAAGCTCTAGTGGTCTGAATTGGAGGATTTTAGGATAAAAAGGGAGAAATGATCAAAGTGGGGCATATATATATAGTTACCTCCATTTAAGCAGATGTCTAGTTTCTTAAGAAGTACACTAAAAGTTAGGGAGATCATACTTATAAGGTGGGAGTTGATATCAGGTTAGATGCATAAGCATCTCTGCTTAAGCTACCAAAGGGCCAAAAAAATAGTTACATCAAAAAATTAGTCTAAGTTTAAAGAGACACCAACTGAATGCATGGGATTCATTTGGAAACTCATGCGTGCAAAAAATATATGCTACCTATAAAACCCGTAAAATCCTAAGCTCAGCTCAGTCTTTTAAGCTTGCTAAGGGGTCCCAGACTTAGAAAATTCTAGCTATGTATTCATACTTAGAATTATGTTGGCCTTCATAAGTTGGAAACTCTATTTCACGACTCTTATGACCTTAAAATATCGATATTTAGGTTGATTCATGATCAGGAATGTCAGTAGGTATTTTTGAACAAGTTTTAAATTTTCAAATCTAGTTTAGACCATGTTCGAGTGACTAAAATAGTGAGTAGATGTGATACAATGCGTCACGTCATCCATCACGCCGACAGATAATTTTTCCTTTAGCTCAGTGCAAATTCTAGTGAACCAATATGGACTCAATGCGGTGCGTTGGCCATCGCATTGATGCATACAACATGGCATGTTGATCTGCTCGTCGATAGTTCAATTTTCAGTCATTAAAAATCCACTTCCTTAGGGGTATTTGGGACTATTACCAAGTCCTTCAGCCCACCCAAAACAAAAAACTTAGCCTTCTATTTGCAACATACACTCATTATTTCACAAATTTCTCAAGAACAACAATCCTAGGTGACTCAATTTCAAATTCAAGGCTCAAGATTCCACCATTAATCTTCAAAAATTTAGAAACCAAGGTATGTAAAGTGTTTATCCAAGGGTTCCTTCCACCCTTGGAGTCCAAGAAACTCTTTTAAACCTCAAGTAGTTTTATTTAATGATTTCCATGATTGGAATTTATATGTATTCATGGTTATTATTTGAATTAGGTTCCTATTTCATAATCTATTACATATTTAATGCGGAATTGATTATTATGTGTGTAGATTCATGTGAATCCATGATTAAACCCTTGAAATTGTGAAATTGGAATTGAATCGTGATGCTCACATGTTGTTTAGTATTATGTGCATATATTATGCCCTACAAATGTTTGATAAAATGCCTCTATAGATACATTATGAACAAGTGTGCATTTTTATGCTATGCAAGATCATGTGATCTTTTACTTTTCATACTCTCAAGTCCTGGGGGTATTTAATACCCAACAATTTAGTTATTTACCTAGATCCAGTGTCAGTTATAAAATAATCTCAGTAATGCCTCGATCAGTAGAATTCAATCACGTTATGATAAGTAGTATTCTCAGTCACTTACAGGACTCATAAAAAATTAGTAGACTCAGTATCATGTCCATTCTAGTTCAGTATTGAGTTCATACCATAGTGAACTCAGTTAACTAACAGAATTTAGTAGTATTCCATCAGTAAACAGAACTCAGTAAACTCAGTGATAGTTCAGTCAAGCCTAGCATGAACTAGGAAAATCAGTTCAGTATTTATTTAGTTAAGAGTAGGATTCAGCACCGAGCTAGCCTAAGGATGGGGGCATTCCTACCAGCAGAGAGTTTGACCCTTAGTATCAAAACTTGTGTTACAGAACTACATAGCCAGTGTAGGTTGAGATATCTTCCTGCCAGATCTTATGGGGGTTGATATATCTCATACGAGTTTTTCCTGCCAGCGAGGGTTGACAAAAGAGCTTTCTATCAGAAAGGGTTAACTCACAGCTTGTCTTTACCCATGGGACAGTATTGACACCCTTCCAACTGGAGTTATAAGTTTGACCCCAATCTATTTAGAAAGGGGAATGTCAGTTAGATGATTACCTCCCACAGTCTTGATTACAGTTACAATCTCAAAATAGAACTCAGTTCAGTTCTACAGATTTAGAACTGTCAAGTACAGTCACTCAATTTAGTATAAAACTTAGTATAGTTCCACAGGATCAAAATTATCTGATACAATCACTCAATTATCAGTTACACAATATTAGTAAACTTAAATATTAGTAAATCAGTAATTCAGAACTCAGTATCTAGTGTTATCACGATCTCAGTTATAGTATATGTATTCATGCATGTTCTCTCATTCAGTTATATTCATGTCATTCAATCAGTATTGTTCATGCTTATAAACCCACATATTTTATCCTACCTCACTTAGCATACCTGTACATTCAAAGTACTAACACATACTTTTCTCATGCGCTATGATGTTTTATATCATTGGTTTAGACGCACGAGCTCTCGATCATCGCTAGTTGTTATAGATTTTTAGTATTCAAAGTTAGTGGTGAGTTCTCATAGTTCGACGACAATATTTTTATTTCAGTATTTCAGTTTATTTCAGTAGCTGCAGTTAGTTAGGGACTTTTCCCGTCAACTTCATATCTCAGACAGTTTAGAGGTTTTTTCATATAGAAGTTTTAATTTTGGTATTGTTATACCTTATTTCAGTTTTAATTTATTACTAAACCTTATGAAAAGTTTCTGCCTAATTTTTGCATATTACAGTATTATTATTCAATTATTGCAACAGGTACCAATCATGGGTTAGCTTATGGTCTTTCAGGATTATGAGCACCGTGTATCATCTGGGGTACAGACTCGGGGTGTTACAAACTTGGTCTCAGAGCCTAAGGATCAACATAGTCCTAAGAATTCTGAAAGTTGCATCTAGCAGAATCTTGTGCATGGATGTATAGTGCACCACACCTATGGATAAAAGGCAGGGAGGAGCTTTAGTAAAAGTTTCCTTTCTTTTAGTATTCATGTCGTACGAGTGAGCATGAGCTCCAGTTAAACTCCCTTTCTAATCCATATTTCTCTTTTATTTATAGTATATGCCTCCAAAGAGGACTAAGGGACTAGGAACGGGAGCCCAGCCAGAACCCCAACCTGTCCATCCAGATCCTCTGGATGAACACATCTCCTACACTAAATTTAGAAAGTTTTCACCACCCTAGCTCATTCTGTAGTATCCTAGAATGAACATCCAACTGCTATTCTGGCCAACCCAGTGGCCAATACTACTGCTACTAGGATTTGAGATTTCACCCAAATGAATCCTTTATCTTTTACTGGGTCTAAGTCAGATGAAGACCCTCAGCAATTTCTTAATAATGTGTAAAAATTTATAGATATTATACGGGTGATAGATGTTGAAAGCACTAAGTTATCTGTATAGCAGTTACAGGATGTGGCACACTTATGGATTAAATAGCAAAAAAGTAAAAAGGGCTACAGGTACAGGGGCCCATAGAATGGGAGGAGTTTGTTGTTGCTTTTCTGGATAGGTTCTTCCCACTAGAGTTGAGGAAAGCAAAGGTTTTGGAGTTTATAAATATAATGTAGGGAAACATAATGGTACAAGAGTATTCTCTTAAGTTTACTTAATTATATAGATATGCCCCTCATATGGTAGCAGATAGCAGTTCTAAGATGAGTAAGTTTGTGTCTAGCGTGTCTAATAGTATGATAAAGGAGTGTAGGATTGCAATGTTGATTAAGGAAATGGACATATCCAAGATCATAGTCCATGCTCAGTAGATAAAGGAGACTAATAATGGGGAGAAGGATAAAGAGAACAAGAGAGCGAGAAAAGGTAGTTTTAACTTCACTCAACCTAAGTCAAGAGATAGGAATCATTCTTACTTTTGCCCAAAATGCTCAGTTCCATCCCCGTCTTCATCCAGTGCTCCTATGCCAAAATTTAGAGATGGAAAAAGAGATAGGGCATCAAGCCCTAAAACCCAGGGTAGTGTTAGCAGTGCCTGAACCAATCCTCTTTGTCAGAAGTGTGCAAGAAACCGCCATGGTATCTGTAGAGCTGGCAGTGATGTGTGTTTTGGATATGGAAAGCTAGGACACATAACAAGACAGTGTCCTCAGGTGGTTCTCATAGTCATCATAATCATCCCCCAACTCAGTATAGTCTCTCAAATCAGCAAGGTATCGCATCTAGTGCCACCAATAGGTAGGACCCAAATAGACTCTATGCTCTTCTATCCCAACTAGATCAGGAAAGTTCTCCTGATATGGTCGATAGTACATTACAAGTTTTTCATTTACATGTTTATACTTTTCTAAATCTAGGAGCTTTGTTATCATTTGTTACTCAATATATAGCCGCTAATTTTAGAGTCGGTCCCAAAATTCTAGCAGAGTCTTTCTCAGTCTCTACCCCAGTGGGTAAATCTATCATAGCCTGGTGGGTATATAGTAATTACATTAGAGTTAATCCCCAAAACTTTGAAGCAGTGAGAAACTAGCCTAGACCCATCTCTCCATCAAATATCAGGAGTTTATTAGGCTTGGATAGCTATTACCAATGGTTTGTTGAGGGATTTTCATCTATTGCATCCCCTGTGTCCAGATTGACTCAAAAGAAAGTCAAATTCCAGTTGTCAGATTCTTGTGAAAAGAGTTTTCAGGAGTTGAAGACTCGACTTACTACAGCTCCAGTTTTGACCCTACCAGATGGTTCATATGGGTTTTTGGTTTATTGTGATACCTCCAAAGTCAATTTGGGGTGTGTTATGATGCAGAGAGGTAAGGTTATATTCTATGCCTCTATATAGCTTAAGCCCTATGATAAAAACTATCCTAGTCATAATCTTGAGTTAGCAACAATAGTATTTGCCTTAAATACTTAGAGGCACTATTTGTATGGTGAGCACGTTGATGTGTTCACAGACCATAAGAGCATGTAGTATGTGTTCTCTCAAAATACCTAAACCTCTGTCAAACAAGGTGGTTGGAGTTATTGAAATAATATGACATGAGCATCCTGCATCATCCTGGTAAAGCAATGTAGTGGATAATACTCTCAGTATGATGTCTATGGGGAATGTTGCTCATATGGAGGATGGTAAGAAGAAGTTAGATCAGAAAGTTCATGAGCTTGCCTGACTAGGTGTTCGCTTAATTGATTCATCAGAAGGTAGTGTATGGGTGCAGAGTAGTTCTAAATCATCCCTAATTTTTGAGGTGAAGGAAAAGTAAGATAGAGATCCCAATCTAGTCTAGTTGAAGGAATTAGTCAGAGATCAGAAGATAGAGGTTTTCTCCTAAGGGGAAGATAATGTGTTGTGCTGCCAGAGTCAGCTATGTGTGCCAGGTGTAGATGACTTGAGGCAGCAAATTTTTGTAGAAGAGCATGGTGCGTGATACTTTATTCATCTAGGGACCATTAAGATGTATCTTGATATATGGGAGATCTATTGGTGGAGTGGGATGAAGAGAGATATTGCAGCGTTTATACCTAAGTGCTCAATATGTCAACAGGTTAAGATCGAGCATCAGAACCCAAGTGGGTCCATGCAAGAGTTCAATATTCCCACTTAGAAATGGGAAGAAGTTAACATAGACTTTGTGATGGGTTTGCCTTGTACTAATCATCAGCATTATTTAGTTTGGGTCATTGTAGACCGGATGACCAAATCAACTTATTTCCTACCAGTCCATACCTCTTATTTACCCAAGGACTATGCCAAACTCAATATCAGGGAGTTAGTTAGGTTGCATGGTGTTCCGTTTTCCATTATCTCAGATAGAGGTACCCAGTTCAGCTCTCATTTCTAGAAGTCATTCCAAAAGGGTCTTGGTACCTGAGTTCACCTCAGTATAGCCTTTCATCCTCAGACAAATGGTCAAGCAGAAAGGACCATTCAGACTTTAGAAGATATGATGTAATCATGTGCTATAGAATTTAAAGATAGTCGGGATAACTACTTGCCTTTGATTGAATTCTCATATAACAACAGCTATCATTCCAGCATTCTGATGGTTCCGTTTGAGACGCTTTATGGGAGGAGATATAGATATCCTATTGGTTGGTTTGAATTAGGTGAGTCCATAGTGGTAGGACCTGACTTGGTGTTTTACACCTTAGAGAAAGTTCAGTTGATCAGGGAAAGGCTTAAGGCAGCTCAGAGCAGACAGAAATCGTACGCAGATATATCAAAAAGGATCTCAAGTTTGAGATTGGTGATTTTGTGTATTTTAAAATCTCTCCTATAAAAGGAGTAAAGAGGTTTGGAAAGAAGGGGAAACTCAGTCCCCGATACATCAGTCCTTACCCAATTCTTAGCCATTTCGGGAAGGTAACTTATGAGCTTGAGTTATCTTCAGACTTAGCTTCAGTGCATCCAGTGTTCCATGTCTCCTTCCTAAAGAAATGCATAGGTGACCCAGCAGTAGTAGTACCTATAGAGGGCATAGATATATAGAACAGCCTCTCTTATGAAGAGATTCCAGTCAAAATCCTTGACTATCAGACTCGCAGACTGAGGAACAAAGAAGTCCCTCTAGTCAAAGTACTTTGGCGAAATCAGTTCGTTAAGGGAGATACTTGGGAAGAAGAAGCAGACATGTGGATCAAGTATCCTCAGCTCTTCTCCACAAACTTAAACTCAGCCCAAGGTAACATTTTTCCTATTAAATTTTCTCATTCTCAAGTTCAGATATAGCTACCAAGTTGGTATCAATTAACGTTACATACTCAGTCATGCACTCATTCATCAAAAATGCATATTCAGTATATAGAATCAGCTTATCAATAATCCCAATCATGTATTTATGAATCATGTTCAGCTATACACTCATGAATCAGATATCCATGTTCAGTATGATAATCAGTATATCAATAATTTTAGTCATGAAATCATGCTTTAGTTGTGCATGTCCAGTATCTAAATTTAGTCCATCAGTATTCTCAGTTTAATTAATCTCATTCGAGAATGAATGTTCCCAAGGGGAAATATTTTAAGACCCTGCAAAATCCTAAGCTCAACTCAATCTTTTAAGCTTGTTAAGGGGTCCAAGACTTAGAAAATTCTTGCTACGTATTCAGACTTAGAATTATTTTGGACTTTGTAAAATGGAAACTCTATTTCATGACTCTTATGACCTTAAAATATCGATCTTTAGGTTTATTTATGATCAGGAATGTCAGTACGTGTTTCCAGACAAGTTTTAGATTTTTGGACCTCGTATAGACGATGTTTGAGTGACTAAAATAGTGATTCAACCAAATATCGATGCGTCACGTTATCCATCGTGTCAATAGATAATTATCCTGTCAGCTCAGTGCAAATTCAAGTGAACCAATGTAGACTTGACGAGCATGTTGGCCATAGCGCTGATGCCAATAAAGCAATGTTTCGATCTACGCATCAATAGTTCAGTTTTAAGTCATTAAAATTTGCATCCTTAGGGGTATCTGGGTATTTTCCCAAGTCCTTCATCCCCCCAAAAACACAAAATTTAGCCTTCTATTTGCAACATACACTCATTATTTCACAAATTGCTCAAGAACAAAAACCCTAGGTGATTGAATTTCAAATTCAAGGCTAAAGATTCCACCATTAATCTTCAAGAATTTATCAACCAAAGTATGGGAAGTGTTCATCCAAGGTTCCTTCCACCCTTGGAGTCCAAGAAACTCTTTTAAACCACAAGTAGTTTGATTTCATGATTGAAATTTATGTGTATTCATGATTATTATTTGAATTGGGTTCTTATTTCATGATTTATTACATATTTCATGTAGAATTTATTATTATGTATGTAGATTCATGTGAATCCATGATTAAACCCTTGAAATTGTGAAATTGTAATTGAATCATGATGCTCACATGTTTTTTAGTATTATGTGCATGTATTATGCCCCGCAAGTGTTTGATAAAATGCCTCTATAGATACATTATGAACAAGTGTGCATTTTTATGCTATGCAAGATAATGTGATGCTTTACTTTTCATGCTATTAAGTCCTGGAGGTATTTAATACCCGTTAATTTAGTTGTTTACCTAGACCCAATGTCATTTATAAAATAATCTCAGTAATGCCTCGATTAGTAGAATTCAGTCACGTTATGATTAGCAGTACACTCAGTCCATTATAGGACTCAAGAAAAATCAGTAGACTCAGTATCATGTCTAGTCTAGTTTAGTATTGAGTTCATACCTCATTAAACTCAGTCTAACAGAATTCAGTAGTATTCTGCCAGTCAACAAAACTCAATAAACTCAATATCAGTTCAGTAAAGCCTAGTATAAACTAGGAAAATCAGTTTAGTGTTTATTTATTTGGGAGTAAGATTCAGTACGAGCTAGCCCAGGGATGGAGGCATTCTTGCCAGCAGAGGGTTTTCCCCTTAGTAGCAATTGTTGCATTACAGAACTTCATATCCATCATAGGTTGAGATATCTTCCTGCCAGATATTATGAGGGTTGATACATCTCATACGAGTTTTTCCTGCCAGTGAGGGTTGACAAAAGAGCTTCCAGTCAGTGAGGGTTAAATCACAGCTTATCTTTACTCGTGGAACTGTGTTGACACTCTTTCAATGGGGGTTATAGGTTGGACCCCAATCTATTTAGAAAGGGGCATGTCAGTTAGATGATTAGCTCCTATAGTCTTAGTTTCAGTTCCAATCTCAGAATATAAATTAGTTCAGTTCTACAGATTTAGGACTGTCAGATAAAGTCACTCAGTTCAATACAGAACTCAGTATAGTTCCACATGATCAACACTATCAGATACATTTACTCAATTATCAGTTACACAGTAGCAGTAAACTCAAATATCAATAAATCAATAATTCAAAACTCAGTATCCAGTGTTATCACGATCTCAATTACAGTATACGTATTCATGCATGTACTCCCATTCAGTTATATTTATGTCATTCAGTCAGTATTGTTCATGCATATGAATCCATGTATTTCAGCCTACCTCACTTAGAATACTAGTACATTCAAAGTACTGAGGCATGTTTTTGTCTTGCTCTATGATGTTTTATATGATAGGTTTAAACACACGAACTATCAATCATCCCTAGCAATTACAGATTTTCAGCAGTCAAAGTTAGTGGTGAGTTCTTATAGTTTGAGGACATGATTATTATTTCTGCTTATTTCAGTAGCCGGAGTTAGTTGGGGACTTGTCCCATCAACTCCATATCTCAGACAGTTTAGAGTCTTTTTCATACTAGAATATTTTTAGAGAGATGTTTTAGTTTTAGTATTGTTATACCTTATTTTAGTTTTAATTTAGTATAGAACCTTATGGAAATTTTCCGCCTAATTTCCACATACTACAGTATTATTATTCAGTTATTGCAGCAGGTACCAGTCATACTGCAGCAGACACTCGAAGAAAACACGATCTCCAACTCAAAACTCTAACACTCTAAGCATGCAGTCAATGTAAATTTTTTGCCTACTCTGAGCTACCCATCGTCTATCTTTAATCATCCAAACTCTATTCAGTGACTCTCATAATAAATCAGTATCCTATGGTCTAGCCTCAAAGGCATTAAACCACCCAATTGGATTCTATACGACCTATCATATATAGCTAAAAATTGAGCCAACTAGATATTCCAATAGTAGTTGTTATTATAAGAGAACTCCACCAAGGCTAGAAATTGGTCCCACTAACCTCTGAAGTCCATAACGCATGCATGGAGCATTTCCTCCAAAGAAAAAATAATTTGCTCAGACTAACCATCAGTCTGGAAATGAAATATTATTTTAAGATCGATATATGTATCCAAATCCACCTGAAAAGCCCTCCAAAATTTATAGGTAAACTAGGAACCTCTATCAGAAAAATGGACATTTTCATTCCCTAAAGGCAAACTCTTTCTTAAATGTAGAGCTAGTCCAACCTCTTTCTACTGTAGGACAACTAAATTGGTATAAAATAAATAGACTTGGTCAATCTGTCCATGATGACCCAAATAGAATCAAACCAACATAAAGTATGCAAAAAATTGATAATCTATAAAATTCTACTCTTATTTCCACTAGGGAATGGGTAGATTCTAAAGCAAACCACCAGGTCTCAAGTGCTTATACTACGCATGCTAATAACATAAACACTAAGATACAAAGTCTGATATGTCCTTTATTTTGCACTGCCAGTAACATTGCCTCAAATCCTTATACATCTTAGTTGCTCCAAAATAAATGGATATCTAGAATAATAAGCTTTTTGTAAAATCAATTGAATCAAAGAACCAACTATAGGATACAAATATGAACCTTAAACCTTAGAATACCCTCGAAATCAAAGTCAAACTTCTTGGACTCACCCCTCAACACTAGATCTTGAATCCCATACAAAATTGGTTATTCTCAAACTGTAGCACCCAAATTTGATTCAACAATGTAGACTAAGACTCAGCATAAGAAAAACTTTTCCTAGGATTAAAAATATCATTTTAAACCAACTTGATGGGTAAGTACTAGATGTCCAAGGCCAATGGTCACTCTAAAGTTAAAAAGAAAGACATATTCCCTTACTCATTGCCTTTAAGATTAAGGCATTTTCTACCATATTTACCTTACCAAGATGGTAAAGAATAGAAATGCAATAGTCCTTTAGTAACTCAAGCTACCCATGCTACCTCAAATTAATCCTTTAGGTTCAGAATATACTAAAGACTATGATAATCGATGAGTATCTTATAGTGAACATAGTAAAGATAATGCCTTCAAATCTTAAGCACAAAAACTACCGCCACCAACTCCAATTCATGGGTGGTGTAGTATAACACCCTCCAAATTATAAGCATTTTAATCTTAGCCTTCCATGTTCGAACTGTTAGTTTCTTACTTAAATTGTTTTTAGGTTTGTTATGGGGTGTCTTGGAGAGTTTTTGAATTTTTTGATAGGGTTCAGGGTGGTTTTGGACTACGGAGGTAGTGAGACTCCATGATATCACTATGTTATAGAGGCTACACTCCGTAATAGATAGGATAACATGGAGGATAATCTTCATATTTAGCAGGATGGCATGGAGGTTAGCCTTCATGATAAGGTCGGTTCATTCCATGCTGCTATGTAAAATCCATGTAGTTTTTGTTTTATTTGCTTGGGATGAGGGGTATTGGGGTCTTTTCACCTATGCATGACTCTTAAGCATTATATAGTCTGTTCCTTTTTTATTTAAGAGATTTAAAATCCCCAATTCCATTTTCAAAATCAAAAACCCCAAGATAGCTAAAGGATTTCATCATACATTCATATTTTAGGTCTCAAGCTCTAACTTTCTTTTAAATTCTCGTATGTCTAAGTTATGTACCTCTTTATCTATACTTGTACTTTCTTAATAGAATGAAAATTAGTTTATCACTCATGTTTTTGATGTTGGGTTTTTAACTATAGGTTGAGGGTCTTGGATATAAATTGTATAGATGTTTCCTACTGATTACTACTGAATTATTACGCTTTACATTGTTGATTTATACAATTATTAAGGCACACGGGAATGGTAAACAAACTAAAGGGTCATGGTTATCCCTATTTTGATAATTTTGGCTTGGTATATGGCTTTGAAAAGTTGTGTTTCACTCAGCTCAAATTGTGAAATTTCAATGAATGTGGTTTTTTCATATGATTTGACTTCTCACTTATATTAACACATTTACATAAAAAGTTAATAAACTATGGATTGATTTCATTAAACTTTAGGGTACATGGATTTCCTATATGGATGGATAATTTGAATCTAAGGGGTCATGAATATCACCGTGTGATGGATGATTGATACGACATGCTAATAAACTTGCAAGTAGGGTTGTTATGATAATACCAATAAAATTCTTTAATGCATAACTGGTTCACTTAATGAGAATTTGTGCTAAGTATTTTGTTTTAATTGGGCTTAAAAGAGGGTTGTTTAGCCGATCCATGAAATTGGAGGTCTCAAGGAACTAATACTGGAAACTACAATTATCGACGTACATTTCTAAATGATTGGGAGGTTTGAGTCCTTATTATTATATGATTGGTAGGTTAAACATATCACATGATTTGGTGCTTAAGTCACCTTGATATATGCTGGGAGATTAAAGTCCCTTATAAGGCATATGCATGTATGATTATCCTCTAGTTCGTGTGGCCACACGCACTGGGGACTTTCCAGCTGGGGGAGATCTGGGATCATATATCTTGTGGGTACCTTTATTAAGGGTTATGTTACACAATCGAGGCTAAAGTTTTAAAGTATATGTTAATCCTTATTTCCTATACTAGCATGTGATATATATATATATATATACATATACGTATATGCATTTGATTATGTGCATTGGATTCTAAATGGTGTTGAACTTTTGATCATGGCATGATTTTTTCCTTTATCCCTGAGTTACATGTTAGCACTCTAATCGCTAACCCTATTTAGACATCGTATCCCCACGCAATGCAGGAACTGGTCATACTTCTACTCCTCCTATCCAATGATAAGATTATTGAGGGATAACTCATGAGTCAAACTAAATTGGTGATCTTTTATCCTTTAGAAGACCCTATTTCTTACTTTAGGTTTCCTAATGTTTTGACTCTTTTATTGGATTTATTTTGGCTACGATCTAGGGCATGTCCCGACTAGACTATCTTTGATTTTGATAGAGTCTTGATGGACAGTGTTGTGGTCATGGAATTGTCTATTGAATTCTTAGACTTATTTTGAGTCATATTATCTATCTTATTTTATATTTGGAATTATGTTATTATATTATATTGTGTTTTGGTTAATTAGGAGAAGGGGGTGATCTCCGGTCCTCAATGGACTTGAAATACCCGCCACAGCTAGGCCCTGGATCGGTTCATGACAAAGTTGGTATCAAAGCCTAGGTTTATGGTCAATTGGTTTCCATAAAGTCATATCAAGTAGAGTTACCTTTATGGGTGTGTAGCGTGCCACACTCATGAGGGAGAGGCTATGATGCATTTAATATTATTTTCCTCTCTTGTTATCTTATCTTTGGACTATAGAGTGTAAGGTCTTATATTTTTATTACTCCCATTTATTCTCCTTTCAGATATTGCCTCCCAGATAATCTAAAGCTCATGGTAACTCATCTATCCCGCCTGAGGATAATATGGGCAGATACCATCTAACTTATGGGGTATCGACCTAGTCAAGGGTCGCTGCTTCTGATTGCCCCTGTAGAGTTCCACTTGCCTCTATTGATCCTTCTCCAGATAGTGTCTCGTACTCAATCACCTTAGAGAGATATCTAAGTTTCACCAATCCATTCATCTGTTGACCCAATTAGTGACATCTCAGTCATATTAGATGGGTTCTATTGGTATTATTAGGAGTTCTTATATATGCACTAGTGTTGTATAGTTTATAAGGTTGATCCCTCCAACTTAACTGGTACTAAGGTTGAGAAGGATCCTCAAGGTTCTATAGAATATATGAAGAAGAACTTTTGAGTTATACATTCTACTGATGTACAGGGTGTAGAATTAGCTGCTTATCAGTTGAAGGATATAGAATACCAATGGTATAAAGAGTATGAGAATCTCAGGGTTGATGATATTGATTTTGATTTATGTAATGACTTCTCTAGTGGTTTTATTGATCTCTTATTTCCTTAGGAGTTGAGAAAGGCAAAAGCCGAGGAGTTTGTGAACTTGAAGCAAGGCAGGATGATGGTGAAGGAATAGGCCTTGAAGTTCCACCAGTTAATGCAATATGCTCTGCACCCAAGTAGTGTCTATCATGAGGGATAGAATGAGGAAATAATCTAATTTTTCTCCTAAATTGATTTTGTAGAGCAAGGTTACCTTATTAAATAAGGATATGGATATCTCTCAATTAATGGTGTATATGCAATAGCTTAAAGAGGAAAAAAAAAAGTAAGCAGAGGTGGGGGATAGACGGACCAAGAAGTTTTGATATTCGGATCAGGGTGGAGGTCAGCGGCCTAGTCATAGATATGTAGGGTAATGGTCTATGAAGAAGTTAGGCAACTCTGGTTCCTACTTGACGGCTAGTGCACCTTATTTGAAGCTATCCGGAGATCATTGTTTTTAAAGTGATAATGATTATAGGGAACAGTTTGCCTAATCTTAAGCTAGTAGGGTCCATTTAGCACCATCCTATCCTCCTTACAAATTATTTAGTCAGTTACACCATGGTAAGTGTGAGAAAGGGGGAATAGATGTTTTAGTTATGGTTAGATTGGTCATATGCAGCGTAATTGTCCTTCTAGAGTTGCTTCTAGGGCCAAAAAGGTTCCTATTGTGACTTCATCAGCTCCTGCACCAAAAGGTGCCACTTCTGGCTCTGAACTAGTTAGATTTATCTGTATGCTCTTTCCATCCATCAAGATTTTGAGGTATCTCTAGATATCGTCACTAGTATGCTAAAACTCTTCTCTTTTGATGTGTATTATTTACTTATTTTAGGGTCTACCCTTCATTATGTGACCCCATTTGTGGTTGTACATTTTGGTTTTAGTCTGGAGTATATTTCGAACCCCTTTTCTATTTCTACCTCAGTGGTTTCTATAAAGGGTCTAGAGGAGTTGTGTGGTATCTGTTGGTGGTAAGAAACTTTGGTGGATTTGATTGAATTAGATATGCTAGATTTTGATGTCATCTTAAGGATGGATCGGTTACATTTGTGCTATGCCTCCTTAGATTGTCGGACTCATAAGCCTATTTTAAAATTTCTAAATGAGTCAATTATTGAGTGGGAAGGGAGTTCCCTCGTTCCTAAGGAAAGGTTTATATGATATCTTAGATCCAGAAAATTAATTTTTGAGAGGTGTATTTATCATTTGGTCAGGGTTAAAGACTCTAAATTGGAGGTTCCTTCTTTATAGTTTGTTCCTGTAGTTAGTGAATTTCCTGAGGTTTTCCCTGATGATCTTTTGGATGTCCCTCCCGATAGGGAAATTGAGTTTGGGATCGATCTTCTTCCAGACACTTTTCTAATCTCTATTCCTTCCTATAGAATGGCTCCAACTAAGTTGAGGAAGCTTAAGGAGTAGTTGAAATATCATCTTGACAAGGTCTTTATCCACCATAGTATGTCTCCATGGGGTGCTTCCATTCTTTTCGTGCGTAGGAAGGATGATTCTCTTTGGATACGTATTGATTATTGTTAGTTGAATAAAGCGACGGTGAAAAATAAGTACCATCTTTCTAGGATTGATGACCTGTTTGACCAACTTCAGGGTGCTAAGTATTTCTCTAAGATTAATCTTCGGTAGGGTTATCATTAGTTAAAGTTTTTGGAGGAGGATGTACCTAAGACTGTCTTTTGTGCCCGATGTAGACATTTTGAGTTCTTGGTCATGTCCTTTGTGTTGACCAATGCCCAGTGGAATTTATTGATCTCATGAACTGAGTATTCCATTAGTTTTTGGACTTGTTCGTGATTGTGTTTATAAATGATATTTTGGTACATTCGAAGTGTAAGGCAGATCATGTTGATCACCTCCTTCTTATGCTACAGAACCCTAAAAGATCAGCGTTTGTATGCTAAGTTTTTGAAATGTGAACGCTATTACTTTTCTGGGTCATGTTGCTTCTGGTGAAGGGATCATAGTAGATCCACAAAAAGTTATGGGGGTTAAAAAATGGTCTAGGCCCATGAATACAACCAATATTCTAAGCTTCTTTGGTTTAGCTAATTATTAGAGGAGGTTTGTGGAGAGCTTTTTGTTGATTGTAGCACCTTTGACTAAGTTGACTCAGAAGAAGATGAAATTTCTATGGTTCGATGCTTGCAAAGGTGTCTAGCTATGATGGGTATCTTATGTCCCCCATGGATCGAAGACCACCCCCTTTGCCCAATCCAACAAAACCAGATACACCTACCAACGGATGAAATCCGAACATCTAACAAGATAAAATATAAAAGAATAAAAGACTTTAAGATATATCCCTATCTGACAACCGGTACGAACAACTAATACCAATACTGATACCGACCACCAATACAAACACCTATGTTTACAATAATGTCCAATAAAGACTCTAGAAAAACCATAGAATATGTAGTTGGGACATGCCCCCTACCATAGACAAAAACCAAGTCCAAAGAAATAGTCAAAATATAAGGAAATCCAAAGCATGAAATGGGGTCTTTCGGAGTATGGAAGCTCACCACTTCAGCCTGACTCACAAGTTGTTCCCCGATCACCTAGTCATTATACAGAAGGAGTAGAAGTATGGCATATTCTTGCATCATATAGGAATACATCATTCGAAGATGGTTAGCGGTTGGAGCGCTAGCATGAAACTATGGGATAAGGGATAACGTAATACCATAAATTCAAACCAAGTAATAATCCATGCATATGTACACATTCATGTATATACACATACATATATATATAAGATGCCAGGAGAGGGAATAGGGCTTAGCATGTAATTTAAGAAGCCTGTGGATTATGTAGCTTGACTATCATGAAATCCACCCATGAGCTATATGGGTCCAATTGTAACCCCTGGTTGGGCCCTAGTGCATGTTATCCCCGCGAATTGGGGATATCGCAGAAGGCTGGGGATTACCTTGTAACCTTCGCCAACAATGATACTTTTATGTGTAGTTTGACATAAGCACATGGTCATTTAGACCAACCCTCGTGTCGGTAAACATAAGTTTCCGGTGTGAGTCCGAAGGACACACCTTCACGGCTAGCTACCACAATACCCCTTAATGCCCAATTAAAAAATTTAACACATAACATGTCCACTATTTCGAGGAGTCAATTATTAAGTGATATTGTCATACTGACTATAGTTTGCAAGCAATGTCATTAAGCCAACACTTAGGGAATTCCTTGGTACCCCGTAAACTCCACTATTAAAGATCACTTGGGGGATTTCGTTATACCACATAACGTTTTCAAAATCATCATTATTATCCAATTAGCCATTTATGTGAAGCATTATTTTCAAGAAATAAGCCACACCAAATGATAATGCATGTTCCAAAATCAATTATGAAAGTGGGTTGAGGTTACCATTAATTTCCATACCAGAACCAATTATTTGGGGATTTCATTATTCCCCAATTTCCATACTTTACAAATTTGGGGAGTCCATTGTACCCCTATTCCATCAACCATTCCCATTTACCCCAATGAGTTTACAAACCAACATTTCAATGCATAATAGAAAAATAGCATCATGAGAAAACATTCAAACAATTTAAGTCCAAAACCCTCAATCCATAGTTCAAACCCAATAGCAAAACCATGTGAATAATAAACCAATTTCCTGCCATTAAGAAAATAGCACCCTTAAAATCCTATATGACCACTTCCTTTAAAACCCTAGCCCTGACTTGAGTGGGGAATTTGAGAAAGAATTTGGGAGTGCTTTAATGTATTGTGGGTGAGAAATAAGTCCCAATTGTGTTTATAGGTCGTGAGGTTTAAGTGGGGAAAATGGTAATTTACCAAGATGCCCATAATTAAAAGACTGTAAAAATATTGCCCAGTCGCTATGGGTCTCCTAACGATTCGTTATGACTCCTTATAACTCGCCTCCTCGAATCGCAGTCAAGACAATACCCCTAGTCACCCCTACTGATCTGGCTACGAGTCGCACCACACGACTCGTAACCAATCCCTATAACCCGCATGCACCACTTGTTACCAAGATAGAAACTTTTGAGGCGTACACTGATCATCTTACGACTACCACCTAATGACTCATCACAGGACCCTACAACTCAGGGCCTCAAGTCATAATCAGGACTGTAACTCAGGCACCATTCAATGGACACCTTATAACTAGGGCCATATGACCAGTCAAAATACCTTACGACTCGTAAGATGAGTCGTAGTTAGGATACTGAGTATAAAAATTTAGAAATTTTTAAGGACCAAAAATCTGAGGTGTTACATTCTCCTCCCATAGGATCATTCGTCATCGAATGTTGGGTTAAGACATACGTTACCATGATTTAACACAAAAACACTCCTAAACTTTCCGTTAACAAAGACAAAAAATGGAGATGGTAAGGAATACATATACCTCAAGCACTATTATCTAAAATGGGTAACAAGAATAGATACTTGGATTTTATGTCCTCCTCTACTTCCCAAGTAGCTTGCTCAACCTTTTGATTCGTCCCAAGAACCTTTACCAAAGCCACATCCTTTATCCGTAATCGACAACATTGATGGTCTAAGATCTCCAACAGAACTTTCTCTTAAGACAAGGAATCTAAAATGCCCAAAGTTTTCAAAGGAACAACCGTCAAAAGATCACCCACATACCTTCTCAACATCAAAACATGAAACACTAGGTGGATGGAACCCAAACTAGGGGGAAATCAAAATCATATGTAACATTACAACCTTTCCTCAAAACTAAATACAGACCAACATAATAGGGGCTACGCTTGTTTTCTTTCCAAACCACTTCACTCGTTTTATGGGAGACACCTTTAGGGATACCCAATCACCAACAATAAAGTCCAACTCCATTTGCCTCACATTCATGTAGGAATTTTGGCAGCTTTGGGTGGTCTTAAGCTTATTCCTTATCATATTCAACTATTCCATAGCTCAGTGAACCAAGTTAGGACCAAATAATCTAGACTTACCAACTTTGAACCACCCAATAGGAGAATGAAACCTCTTACAATACAACACCTCAAAATAAGCCATGCCGATACTAAAGTGATAATTGTTATTATAAGAAAACTCAATGAAAGACAAGTGAGAAACCCAATTACTACCAAAATCAAATACACAAGCCCAAAGCATATCATCTAAGGCCTGAATTGTCCTTTTTGCTTACCCATCCATCTGCAAGTGGGAAGCGATACTAAGGGTCACCTTAGTCCCCAAACCTCGTTGGAATGACCTCTAAAAGTGAGAAGAGAATTGGGTACCACAATAAAAAATGATAGAAACTAGAGCATCATACTACTTTACGATCTCTTGGATATACAACTTTACATAGTCCTCAGCAGAATAATTAGTCCTTACAGGCAAGAAATGAGTGGAGATATTCATCCTATCCATGATCACCCAAATTGAGTCAAATTGATTTCGAGACAGTGGTATACCAATAATAAAATCCATATTAATTATTTCCCATTTCCACACTGGTAGTTCAATCTCTTGAGTCAACCTTTCGGGCATCAAGTGCTCCACCTTCACTTGTTAACACACTATGCACTTAGCCACAAAATTGGCCACATCTCTATTCAAGGTATTACACCAATAAATTTCCTTTAAGTTATGATACATCTTTGTGGAACCAGGATGAACCATATAATACAACTCATGAGGTTTGGCCTAAATCCTTCCTCACAACCCATCAACATCGAGAACATACAACCTTTCTTGGTACCTCAAGATACCATCACACCAATCTCAAAAGCCATCACTTTTTAGAGACTCATATCATCTTTGATCCACATCAAAATAGGGTTCAGAATCTATTTATTCTTCACTTCAACACCGATAGATGACTTCGCCACCTCTTGAACAATCATACCACCATCTTTGGAGTCTATCAAACTAATTCCAAGATTATATAAAGGGTGAATATCCTTCACTAAACCTCATTTTTCCTCATCTACATAAGATAATCTCCCAAAGGACAACATGCTAAGAGCATCAACTACCATGTTAGCTTTACCAGGAAGGTAGAAAAGACTTATGTTGTAGACCTTGAGCGACTCAATCCATCTTATTGGCCTGAGATTTAGCTCTTTCTAGGTGAAAACATACTACAAATTTTTATAGTCGGAGAATATGTCAACATAGACCCTATACAAATAGTGACGCCAAATATTTAAAGCTAAGACCAGAGCCAACAACTCTGAATCATGCATGGGATAGTTCTTCTCATACACCTTCAGCTACCTAGAAATATATGCAACCACCTTACCATGTTGCATCAATAGACAAACCAGTCCTACCTGGGGCACATCTTAATAAACAATAAAACCATCGATACCCTCAGGTAGAGTCAGTATTAGAGACAAAGGTAACTTATCCTTCAACTTATTGAAACAACCCTCTCAAGCATCCAACCACAAGAACTTTACCTTCTTCTAATTCAATTTAGTCAAAGGTGCAACAATCGATGAGAAACTTTCTACAAACCTTCTATAATAGCTGACTAAACTCAATACGCTCTGAATATCGGTTGGGGTCTTAGGTCTAGGACACTTCTTAACCATCGTGACTTTTTGTGGATACAGTATGATCCCATCACTAGAAACAACATGACCAGAAAAGAAATAACGTTCAACCAAATTTCACACTTTGTAAATTTAGCATCAAACGTTGATTCTTTAGGGTCTATAACATAATACGGAGGTGACCTACATGATCCATCTCACTCCTCAAATAAACCAAAATATCATCGATAAATACAATGATGAAAAACTTCAGGAATTGATGAAATACCCAATTCATGAGATCCATAAATACCACCGAGGAATTAGTCAAACCAAAAGATATGACCAAGAACTTGAACTGACCATAATGGATATAGAAGGTCGTCTTAGAGATGTCCATTTTCCGAATCTTCAACTGATGATACCCAAACAAATATCAATCTTAGAGAAATACCTAGCACCCTGAAGCTGATAAAATAGATCATTGAACATAGGAAGAGGATACATATTCTTTACCGTCACCTTATTCAATTGGCAGTAATATATATACATATGAAGGGAACTATCCTTCTTACACATAAGAAAATAGGAGCACCCTACGAATACATACTGGGAGAATTAAACCTTTGTCAAGAAGATCTTTTAACTGCTACTTAAGATCCTTTAACTCAGTTGGAGCCATTCTATTAGAAGGGATAGTGATAGGACGAGTGTCCAAAAAAGATCAATCCCAAAATCAATTTCCCTATTGGGAGGAACACTAGGAAGATCATCAGGGAAAACCTCAGGGAACTCACTAACCATAGGTGCGAATTGCAACAAAGGACTCTTTGAGTTAGAATCTTTAAATTGGACTAAATGATAAAGGCTCCACTTGGAAATAAATTGTCGAGCTCTAAAACATGATATAAACTTCCCCTTAGGCACTAGGGAACTCCCTTCCCGCTCAATAATCGACTCATTAGGGAATTTGAAAATGACTTTACGACTCTGTTAATATAAAGAGCCATAGCACATATGCAACCAGTCCATTCCTAAGATGACATCAAAATCAACCATATCTAATTCAATCAAATCCACCAAAGTTTTCCTACCACCCACAGCTACCAAAAACCCTTATATAATCATCTAGCAACCACAAAGTCACCTACCGGGGTAGTAATAGAAAAAGGATTAGGAATATAATCAGGACCAAAACCAAAATGAATAGCCACATAAGGGGTCACATAAGAGAGAGTATACCCGAGATCAAGTAGATAATATACATCTAGAGAGAAAAGTTTTAGCATACCAGTGACAACATTCGGAGATGCCTATGACTCCTGATGAGTAGCAAAAGCATATAGATGATTCTAACCAGTGTCGGTACTAGAAGTATCACCCTTTGGTGTAGGAGTTGATAAAGAGGAAACACGAACCTTGTTTTCCCCAAAAGAAACCTTATCGAAGGGATAGTTTCTCAGCATATGTCCTGCCTGACTATAATTAAAACACATATCCCTCCCCTCATTATAGAAATCATGATAGGACCGACCATAAAATCTATAAGGAGGATATGGTAGAGCTGATTAGGCCTTATTGTCCTAAGATTAGGCACTTTTTACCCTAGAACCATCCTCACTTTAAAAGCATCGGTCACTAAATAGCTTTAGATATAGAGCATTAGATGTTGAATAGGAGTTAGGAATCCCCCAGTTCTTCTTATAATTCCATTTCTAACTATCTCTACCACTCTATTGCTGGCCTCCGCCCTATTTTGAATGTCTAAGCCTCCTACTTTGTCTTTCTCCCATCTCAGCTTGCTTCTTCTTTTCCTATTCAACCTGTTGCATATATACCATAAGTTGAGGGATATCAATGTCCTTTTTCAATATGGCAGCCTTACTCTCCAAAACCAACTCATGGGACAATTCAAAAGTAAATTTTCTTATTCTAACTCTCATGCTAGACACTAACTCAGGAGAATATTAGGACAATTAATGGAACTTTAGAGCATACTTATTTATTTCCATCCTTGCTTGATTTAAATTTATAAAATCCTTTACCTTCACCTTCTTCAACTCCTAAGGAAAGAAATAGCCAAGAAAAGCACTCAAAAAATTATCCAACAAGGCAGACTCGACATTATCACCCCTAATTTTCTCCCACTCTTCATACCATTGGTACGCTATATTTCTTTAATTGATAAGAGAAAAAGTACACACCCTCTACATCAGTAGTACGTATCACTCAAAAGATCATTTCTATTTTATCTTTGAACCTTTGACGATCCTCCTGAAACTAATAGCCAATGAAAAATTAAAGGATTTAACCTCATAACTTGGCCAACTCTAGTGGCCTCAGAAGAACTCATACCCATACCAGTAGGACTCGACTATTTTGATAGAGATATTACCAACTGGATCATCAGATGAATAGACCAGTGAAACTCAGCATTGGTAATATCTCCTTGAGGTAACTGGGTAGAAGTGTACCCCATGGGAGAAGGATTAGTAGGGATCGGTGGAACTCCATGACAGCAATCAAAAGCAGTGACCCTAGATCGTGTCTGTACCCCATTGGTAGAAAATATTTTATCTACATTTTCATCAGATAGGATAGAAGAGTTTTCACAAATATCAGATCTTCTTAGAGGCATAATCTAAAAAGAGAATAAACAAGGATTAGCGAGATTCAAGACCTTAGACTCTATATCCAGAAAATAAGACAACAAGAAAGGGAAACATTCTTAAATGCCTCATAGCCTCTCCTTTATAAGTGTGGTTTGAAATATACCCATAAATGAGACTCTACTTGGCACAGTTCTATGGACACCTAATAGAACTTGAAACTAGGCTCTGATACCAATTTTGTCACAACCCATACTAGGCCTACCCGTAATGTGTATCTCAAGTCCCCTATGCATCGGGACCACCCACTTAGGCCAACCTAATATAACCAAATACACCTAGCAACAGATGAATTCTGAATATATAATAAGATAAAATATAAAAAAAAATAAAAGACTCTAAGATAAGTCCCTATTTGACAACCGATACCAATAACGAATACCTATATCAATACCAATGACTGATATAAATACCTATGTCCATAGTAATGTCTAACAAAGCCTCTAACAAAAACATAAAATATCTAGTCGGGACATGCCCTCGACCATAGCCAAATTCCAAGTCCAAAGAAATAGGCAATACATAAGGAAATCCAAAGCATAAAATGGGGTATTCTAGAGTATGGAAGCTCACTACTTCAGTCTAACTCATAAGTTATTCCTTGAATCACCTAGTCACTATACGAGAAGAGTAAAAGTATGGTCAATTTCTGTATCAAATTGGGATACAACATACGAAGACGGTTATCGGTTAGAGTGCTAGCATGTAATGTAGGTATTAAGGATAAATTAATTCAATAAATTCAAATCAAGTCAAAATTCATGCATATGTACACATTCATGCATATCCATTTACATAGATATATATAATATCAGGAGAAGGAATAGGGCTTAGCATGTAATTTAAAATCTTATCTTAGGTGATGTCTTTTGACCATCATGAAATCCACCCATAGGCTATATGGGTCCAATTGTAACCCCCTGGTCGAGCCCATGGCCGCATAAACTGGGGATCCCACAGAAGGTCGGGGATTCTATTGTACCCTATGCCAACCATAATACATTTATGTGTAGTGTGACACAAGGACATAGTCATTTATACTAACCCTCATGTCGGCAAACATAAGTTTCTAATGTTCGTCCTTCCAACTCACACTTTCATGGCTAACTATCAAAACCCCTGTTGATGCCCAATTAAAAAATTTAACACATAATGCATCCACCAATTCCAAGATTAAATTATTAAGTCATTATTAAGTGGTAACATCATACTGACTATAGAAGGAAAGCAATGTTATTGAGCCAACACTTAGGGGATTCCTCCATACTCGTAGACTCCATTACTAAAAATCACTTGGGGGATTTTGTTGTACCCCATAAGGTTTTCAAAATCATCATTATTATAAAATTAAACATTTATTCCAAGCATTAATTTCAAGAAATAATCCACACCAAATGATAATGCATATTCCAAAATCAATTATGCAAATGAGTTGAGGTTACCATCAATTTCTATACTAGAACCAATTATTTGGGGATTCCATTATACCCTTATTTTCATAGTTTACAACTTTGGAGAGTCCATTATACCCCTATTCCATCCACCATTTCCATACACACCAATGAGTGTAAATCCAATAATTTAATACCTAATAGTTCAATAGTATCATTAGAAAACATTAAAATAATTTATTTCCAAAACCCTCAACCCATAGTTCAAACCCAACATCAAAACCATATGAATAATAAACAAATTCCATGCCATTAAGAAAATATAAGTATAGGGAAAGGGATACATGCCTTAATTACCAAGGATGTCAAAGAAGATAGCACTCTTAGAACCCTAGATGACCACTTCCTTTGAAACCCTATCCCTGACTTGAATGGGGAATTAGAGAGAGAATTTGAAAGTGCTTTAATGTATTATGGGTAAGAAAAAAGTGCCAATTGTGTTTATAGGTCATGGGGTTTTAGTGGGGAAAATAGGAATTTACCAAGATGCCCATAATTAAAAGACTGCAAAAATATTGCCTAATCGCTACAAGTCTCCTAATGACTACTTATGACTCTCCTCCTTGAGTCATTGTCAAGATAGTACCTTTGGGCACCCCCACTATCCTGGCTACGAGTCACACCATATGACTCATAACCAGTCCCTGTGACATATATGCACAACTCATACTAAGACAAAAACTTTTGAGGCATACACTGAACCCTTACAACTACCACCTAATGACTCATCATGGGACCCTACGACTCGGGGCCTTAAGTTATAATCAAGATAGAAACTCTGGAGCCATTCACTAGACAATTTATGACTAGGGTCATATGACCCATTAAAATACCCTACAACTTAAAGGGTGAGTCATAATTATGACAGTAAGGATAAAATTTCAAAAAATTTCAAGGACCAAAAATTTGGGGTGTTATCGAGGGGAACTTTGATAAGCTAAATAATAAACTGACATCTACTCTGATCATAACCCTGCTCGATGGTACTAATGGCTTCATGGTTTATTGGAATTCATCTCATGTAGGACTTGGTTATTTATTGATGTGGCATGGAAAATTGGTAGAATAGGAATAGGAACTACTCGACCTCTTTCAGGAAAAGGCCTTACACACGGGGACACTGACTGATCCTGTCGATGGGAACAAAGGAAGATGCTTCAAGGTAATATAAATTTTATGAGAGGAATTATCCAATTTATAATTTAAAATTGTGGGGTATGGTATTTTCTTTACAGATTTATGACACTATCTATATGGGGTCCATGTTGACATTTATTTAGATCATATGATCCTTCAATATGTATTCACCTAGAAGGAGTTGATTCTTAATCAAAGAAGGTGGCTTGAGTTGCTCAAGGACTATGACATTAGTTTCCACTATTATCCAGGTAAGTCTAACATCACCGTTAATGCTCTTAGCAGGTTATCTGTAGGGAGATTATCCTATGTGGATGAAGAGAAGTGACACTTAGTAAAGGATATTCACCATTTGGTTAATCTTGGAGTTTGTCTCTTAGATTCTGGGGATGGTGGTATATCTTTACAAGAGGTGGTAAAGTCATCTATTGGTGTTGAGGTAAAGGAGAAACAGGTGTTGGATCCTACCTTGATAAAAATCAAGGATGATATGGGTAGACAAAAGGTGATGGATTTTGAGATTGGTGGTGATGATACCTTGAGGTACCAAGGGAGGTTGTGTGTTCTCGATGTGGATGGGTTGTGGGTAGAATTTTGGATGAATCTTAGGTGTTGTATTATTTGGTTCATCTGGTTCTACAAAGATGTATCATGACCTTAAGGAAATTTATTGGTGGAATAATATAAAGCTGGATGTGGCTAATTTATGGCTAAATAAATAGTGTGTCAGCAAGTGAAGATGGAGCACTTGAGGCTCAGTGGGATATCTCAAGAAATTAAGCTACCTGTATGGAAATGGGAAGAGATTAATATGGATTTCATTACCAGTATTCTGTAGTATCAGAACCAGTTTGATTCTATTTAGATCATCATAGATAGGATGACTAAGTCTTCTCACTTCTTGTCGGTAAGGATAAATTATTCTACTGATAACTATGCAAGGTTATTTATTCGGGAGATCATAAAATTGCATGTTACTCCAGTTTCCATAATCTCAGATTATGCTGCATGGTTCTAATCTCATTTTTGATCGTCGTTCCATCGAGGTTTGGGGGCTAAGGTAACCCTTAGTACCGCTTTCCACCCGCAGACGGATGGACAAATAAAAGGGAACATTTAAACTTTAGAACATATTATTTGAGAATATGTAATTGACTTTGGTGGTTTTGGGGTTAATTAATTTTCTCTTATTGAGTTTCCATACAACAATAGCTATCACTCCATTATTGGTATTACTTCGTTTAAGGCGTTATATGGTATGAGGTGTAGATCTCATATTGGGTGGTTTGAGGTTGGTAAGAAAATTGTTCGGGCCTGATTTAGTTCATCAAGCTATGAAGAAGGTGAAGGTGATTCAGGAGAGGCTTAAGACTACCCAGAGTTTCCAAAAGTCCTACGCAAATGTGAGGCAAAGAGAGTTGGAGTTTGATGTGAATGACTAGGTGTTCTTGAAGGTGTCTCCCAATTCCGGAGTCACATTCTTCTTAAAAATCTCACCACAAAATGAACTAGATATTTAATTAAGGATTTTCTTGGATTTTTCATACAACTCTAGTATAATTACCTCAATTTCGACATACTTCATTATTTTTGGTTGTGTTAGTTGGCAAATCACCATGAATTCTTCAACATCAAGCTCACTCTCGTCTTCATTGGAAACTGCTTTAACACAATTATGCATATTCATTTTCTTGAGAACCACATGCTTCAATCCTTGCTTTCAATTTGGTTTTCAATTTTATAGTGGACATTTCAAATTTAATCCATACATGACATCACTCAACTTACAATTTGACAGCTTCATCTACCATTAGTAACACACTATCAAGTTGAACCATATGGACTTCAAGTTGTTGAGTTTGATTCATTAGACATTCCTGGTCATGATTTCTTCCACATAAAGTTTTTCCTCATTTTCACTTTGTTTCCAAATATCGCTATGGATTGATGAAAAAGGTACATGTCCTTCTCCATTGTAGTACTCAGTCTTAAATAGTTAGAAGCATTTCTTTAATGTCTTTATGCCTTGCACATTGTTCTTCCTATGTCACATCACGAGACCTATCAAACTCATAAGAAGAATTAGTATTTTCATTAGCATAACTAGGGGAGAGGGTCATTTCGTTAATCACCCAAATGTCCATCTTGACCATCACCTAAATAACAATCATACTACCAATAGGCTTGAGATGGTGCACACACCTTTTTACGAGGAGCATATTTATAATTTCTCCAAAAGTGGGGTCCATCACAATAAGGACATGGATCATCAAGATAAGATTTTCAACCACCAAAATCATTTTCATTCCATGATGCCATAGTGAAAAGTAGACAAAAGAATCTATCTAACACTAGAAACAAAATAAAATCATAAACACATATTCATAAGTTTGAACAAAAACAAGTAAGCTAAAACTTCAAACAAACTCAATACACTAAATTGTTCCCCAACAATGGTGTCATTTTCTATAACGCTCAAACTTATTATCCAAAGTAGGTGTAAGGTGGACGTTGTCAATATAATTACCCAAGTATGAGTTTGGATCTAATCCATGAGGAACAATATGAATAGTGATCGAGTAAGTTCAAAATGAAATTTACTTGCTAAATACAAATATGGGATACCAATATTTAGGGTTTTTTTTGAATGTTCTCAAATATATAATAATTTCAGAGCTTTACGAATACTAAGTCGAGACTAAGAATAATTAGAATGTAATCAATGGGAGCAGATCTTAGGGCTATACCATTCTAGGTGTGATCTCATGCATGGGTAATTGAGAATTTATCCTAATTTAGCTAGAGTCATAGGTAGGCTAGATTAAGAGTTATTTGTGTCAATCTTTCAATAAAACACTAAATTTTACTTATGGATTCTTTTGAACACCTTATGAGCGTGAAATATTTACCAATCCTTGACCTTAAAATTTACCAATCCTCCACCTCAAACTAGCATCTTTATTTCTAAGATAATGCATATAAAAATATCTAATTCCATAACACCTTTATTTCTAAGATGATGCTAAGAAAGAAGCTGATTCAAATTGTTGTTCACAATTAATCTTTACCCACATCCCTCTTTCAAGGATGACATGTGTAATACCTCATATTAAACTTAGCCTAGTTCAGCTTCTAGTTCGTTCATAAAAGTATTAAAGCCTAAAAATTTAACGAAGTGTTGAAGACTTAGCCTTATTTTGGCCCTTTATCTTTAAATATTTTTAAGTTGACATTTTAGGCTTTTAGACGATGGTATTTGAGTTAATTTATGTTCAGAAGTGTAAGGATCATGTCATAGGGAAATTTCAGAATTTTTGGGCGAGGTTTGGGTCATGTTTGGATTTCAATTCTAGCAGCTCAACATAATTCCACCGCGTCATGCCGAGAATAGCGATGGGCATACCATCGTGTCATGCTAAGCCCACAAACGGCATTCTAGTTACGACTTTAATCTCTAGAGAGGAAATTAAGTCATTTACCCTTACTACAAGTCATAAAAACAAAAGATTAGATGTCGGTTTCAGAATTATACACTCATTCCTCATCAAATTTCTCTCCGAGAAACCCTAACCTAATTTTAAGAAATCCAAAACTCCAATATAGCCTCTTCAATATAATCAAGAATTCAAGGCTTCTAATTCAATAACTTCAAGAAACAACCTTCAAGAATATCTTTAAGAGTTCAAAGTCAAGGTTCTACATCATATTAAGCCTAATAAGGTATCTGGGTTTTTGAACAAGGGTATCCTTTCACCCTTGTGCCGAAATTACATAATTTTTTAGAATTTATTTACTTGTTTTAAAGTAGGGTTCATACCCAAATTTCTATATTCTTGAAGCATATGATTATTATGTAATTTTATCAAGAAGTGCTTATGTTTGTGTTTTATCTTATAAGTTTTCTATTATGCATGAGTTTGCATTATCTTGACTTGATATTGTTTAATTATTTCAAGATAGTTATTGAGCATTAAGTTTTTTTATGATTTGACTTGAATTTAAAGCATGGGTTTTTAAACCCTAAGTTTAAGTTTTGAGATTTCAAGAAGATTATGCTCTTAAGTTTTATTTGATGGTTTTATACCAAAATTTAAAGAAAGATGGATCTTTTAATCCTCAGCTAAGAGATGGAATCCTTATTTACTTATTTTGATCATAATTTAGAGCAAAGAGATGCATAACTGGTTTTCATTATAAACCCTTATGTTATTTTAAGGTGGGTTTCCTAAAGAGAGAGAATATGAATAATATGGGAGTAGTATCTAGCACCGAGTTGGGTATGATTCCAAGGGATCATGCCCTATAACTATGATCCAACGTAGGTTTAGCTTATTCCCAATATAGATGAATTACAGATAGTGATCACTTAGCTCAGGAACTACTCTGTGGAAAGAGTAGGATGGCTCTTGCCAACGTGAGATTTTCACTAGGGGGAAAAGTCACTAAACTTCATGCTAGCTCACATGGTTTATGTCGGTTAGAAGAACCTCCCAATAAAAAGAGTAAAAGTAAAGCTTTTTGAACTAAGTTTTATAACTCACAAGATTTATACATGGTACTTGATTATTCATGACTTATGATTGTCAGATTTCAGTTTTATTCAAGCTCAAGGTGAGTCATTTACACTTATCATGCTTTATTTAAAAAGTTTATATGTCTATTGAGTATTGTTTTTACACATACATTCACCCCCACATACTCAGTAGATTCCAGATATAGCAATCCACATATATGTTTATGTGCTACATTCTCTTATAATGTAGGTCCTGGTGCTCATTTTCAGCAATGTGATTGATTTCGAGCATCTCCGCCTACATCCCAGCTTTTGGTGAGTCCTCATAGTTTGAGGACCCATTCTATCATATTTGTTATTATTGGAGTACTTTAGTTATTTAATTTCAGTTTGATTCAGGTTAACTGGGGCTTTTCCTAGTGGCTCTCTAGTTAGAAGTAAAGGCTTGACTGACTGTTTTCTATTGTGGATTCAAAGTGTTAGTTTTGAGATTTCCATGTATTAAGAATTTCAGTAAGATATAAATTCAGTTTTAGTTAGGATATTTATTCAGCACTTTGAGATTTTGCATATCAAGTTTATCTTTACTATGAGTTCCAAAGTTGTTAGAAGGCTAAATGGGTTAGCTTGGGACTACTTGTAGTCTTGAGCACCATGTGATGTCTAGGGTATTTTTGGTTCTTTACAAACTTGCTATCAGATCCTAAGGTTTAAAGAGTCCTAGGGAGTCAGCCAAGCCACGTTACATAGATTCTTGATCATGGGTGTGAAGTGCGCCATATTTATGAGCAAAAGGCTATGCAATGCATTTGGAATCATCCTGTTTCCTTTATGATCTATTGTGCTTAGAGTTGCCTCTATCTGTTTTAACTTTTACTTTTACGTGATAGAATATGCCTCCTCTCCTAGACAATGCATACACAAATAGTGACCAACCACCAATTTAAGCTAACCCTTTGAATGAGAATATATCTCATGCTAAATTTTGAGCTGCCTTTCAGTCATTGGCCCAAGTTATGACTGGCAATATTTAGGGCAACCATCAGGCTGCAGTCTCACTCCAGCAAAATGGTGATCTAACTGCAGCCAAATTTGTGACTTCATGAGAATAAATCCACTTGAGTTTTTTGGGTTCAAAGCTGGTAAGGACCCACAGCTCTACATTTATGAGGTGAAAAAGATCACTCAGGTTATGCATGTTACTTAGGAGGAGAGTGTAGAGTTGTAATCCTATAAGTTAAAGGATGTTGCTTAGGATTGGGTTGTTGTATGGAATGATGGTAGGGATGAGAATTCAGCTCCTATGAGTTGGCAGGTATTTTAGAATATATTTCTAGGTAGGTTATTTCTTCATCAAATGAGAGAAACTAAGGTTGACGAATTCATGAACCTGAGGTGGGGCTCGATGATAGTGAAGGAGCACTACCTTAAGTTCACCCAGTTGTCTAAGTATGCTCTAGAGTTGATAACTGGCCCTAGATCTAGTATAAGTAAGTTTGCTACTGGAGTGTCTAGTTTGGAAGTCAAGGATTGAAAGGCTATGCTTATTGGGGATATGGATTTGGTCAGGCTGGTGACTCATGCTCAACAGATTAAAGCAGAAAAGTTAAAGGAGATGGAGAGAGAGAGAGAGAAAATAAGAAGGCTAGAACTCGATAGTTTGAGTATGGTCAACCAAGGTTTAGAGAGGGAAATAATTTGTAGTTTTAGGGTCATTCATCTATGCTAGCATCATATTCAGCCAGTGCCCCTACACCCAATACCAAGCAGAAGCAATGGGATAGGAATTCTATTTCTAGGTCTCAGAGTAGTGTGGGTGGAAGGCCTAAGTTTTTATCCTATGCAAAGTGTGGTAAAAACCATCCTAGTGAGTGTTTAATGGGAAAGGGGTTGGTATGGATGTGGCAAATTGGTTTACTGAATTTAAGAGTGTTCGTATGCTAAGCAAGGAATTAGGAATGTTCATCTCCAAACACAGTATACTAGTGCACCACCTCCTCCAGGTCACTCAATCCCTCCATAGGGCATATCATTCAGTACTGGTGGTGGTTAGTGCTAGAATTTGTTCTATGCTTTACCATCCTAATAGAAGAAGGAGAGTTTAACAGATATTGTTACTGGAATGCTTTTTGTCTTCCATTTTAATATTTATGTGTTGTTAGACCTCGGATCACATCTTTCTTATGTGACTCCTTTGATTGTGGTAAATTTTGGGATAGGTCCTGAAAATCTCTCTAAGCCTTTCTTAGTTTCCACCCCAGTAAATGAGTCAGTTATTTCCAGACGAGTTTATAAAAAGTGTCCTATCATTGTCCTGCATAAGGTCATACTACAATACCTAATAGAGTTAGATATGGTAAATTTAGATCTTATTTTAGGCATGCATTTGCTCCATTCATGTTATACATTAATAGATTATCGTGCCCGTATGGTGAAGCTTCAGTTTCTTGATGAGGAAGTTTTTGAGTGGGAAGATAGTACTGAATCTCTCAAGAGTCATTTCATATCTAATCTTAAGGCTAGAAAGTTGATATCCAAAGGGTGCATTATCATTTAATTTAAGTCAAACACACTTAAGTCTGAACCTTCAATAATTTTGTTAGTCTGTGTAGTTAATGAGCTTCCTGAGGTTTTTCTCGAAGATTTGGCCGGGGTACCTTCCGTACTTTTCAATAGAGAAACAGAATTTGGTATAGATCTTCTTCTTGATACTTAGCCTATTTCTATCCCTCGATACCATTTGGCTTTGGTCAAGCTTAAAGAGTTAAAAGAGCAGCTCAAAGACCTCTTAGATAAAGGTTTCATAAGGACCAGTGTTTCTCCATGGGGCACTCCAGTCTTGCTTGTGCGTAAGAAAGATGGCTCTCTCTAAATTTGCATTGACTACAACCAGTTAAATAAAGTCAAAATCAAAAACAAATATCCTCTTCCTAGGATTGATGACTTATTCGACCAGCTTCAATGTGGAAGTTATTTTTCTAAGATAGACCTTCATCTATCATCAGCTTAAAGTAAGGGAGTGTGATATTCCAAAGACATCCTTCCGAACCCGTTATGGTCACTTTGAATTCCTAGTCATGTCTGGGCTAATGAATGCCCCAACAGCCTTCACAGACTTGATAAACAGAGTGTTCAAGCAGTACTTGCACAGGTTTATCATAGTCATCATTAATGACATCCTTGTCTATTCCCGTAGAAAGAATTACCTGTAGACCATCTCATAATCATGTTGCAAACTCTTAGAGATCATTAGTTGTTCACCAAATTCTATAAGTGTAAATTTTGCCTAAGGTTAGTATCTTTCCTTGGACACATTATTTTCGGTGATGGGATTACAGTTGATCCTTAAAATATCAAAGCAATGAGAAACTAGCCTAGACCCATCTTTCCATCAGATATCAGGTGTTTCTTGGGTTTGGATAGCTATTACTGATATTTTGTTGAAGGGTTTTCATCTATTGCATCCCATATATCTAGTTTGACTCAAAAAAAAGTTAAGTTTTAGTGGTCAGATTCCTATGAGAAGAGTTTTCAGGAGTTGAAGACTCGACTCACTTCAGCCCCTGTTTTGGCACTACCTAATGGTACAGATGGATTTTTTCTTTATTGTGATGCTTCTAGAGTTGGTTTGGGTTATGTTTTAACGTAAAGAGGTAAAGTCATAGACTATGCCTCTAGATAGATTAAACCTCATAAAAATAACTACCTTACCCATGATCTTGAATTAGAAGTTTCTATATTTGCCTTGAAAATTTGGAGAATTTATCTTTATGGGATGCATGTTGATGTGCTCCTAGATCACAAAAGATTCCAGTATGTGTTTTTGTAGATAAAGTTAAATCTCTATCAGAGAAGGTGGTTAGAATTGTTGAAAGTCTATGATATGAGTGTTTTGTATCACCTGAGGAAGGCTAATGTAGTGGCAGACGCCCTTAGTAGACTGTCTATGAGTAGTGTTTCTCACGTTAAGAATGATAAGAAAAGGTTATCTCAGAAGGTTCAGAAATTGTCTAGATTAGGTGTTCAATTGGTTGATTCAGTTGAGGGTAGTGTTTGGGTTCAGAATAGTTCAGAATGTTCTTTGATTTCCTAAGTGAAGGAGAAGCAGGATAGCGATTCCATCTTGCTTAAGTGAAAGGAGTTTGTCAGAAGTTAGAAAGTAGAAGTTTTCTCCCAAGGGGGAGATTATATGTTAGGATCCCATGGTAGACTATATGTGTCATGTGTTGATGATATGAGGCAGTGGATTTTGGTAGAAGCACATGGTGTACACTACTCTATCCACCCAGTAGCCACCAAGATGCACCGTGATTTATGGGAAATCTATTGGTGGAGTGGCATGAAGAGGGATATTGCTGAGTTTGTAGCTAAGTTTACTAATTATCAGCGGGTTAAGGTTGAGCACCAAAAGCCTGATGGTACCATGTAGGAGTTTAGTATTCCTACTTGGAAGTGGGACGAAGTGAATATGGATTTTGTGATGGGGTTGCCCCGTTCGCGTTATCAGCGTGATTCAATTTGGGTTATTGTTGACAGAATGACCAAGTTAACCTATTTCCTACCTGTCCATACTTCCTTTTCAACAAAAGATTATGCTAAGCTCTATATTAGGGAGTTGGTCAGGTTTCTTGGAGTTCTTTTATCCATTATTTCAAATAAGGGTACTCAGTTTACCTCTCACTTTTGGAAAGCTTGTTAGAATGGTCTTAGTACCCAAGTTCTTCTCAGTTCAGCTTTTCATCCTCAGACAGATGGTTAGAAAGAAAGGACCATTTAGACCCTTGAGGATATTTTGAGGGCATGTGTTCTTGACTTTAAAGATAGTTGGGATGACCACTTGCCTTTGATCGAGTTTGCCTACAACAAAGTTATCATTCCAGTATCCAGATGGTCCATTTGAGGCTCTCTATGAAAGAAGGTGTAGATCACCCATTGGTTGGTTTGAAGTGGTTAAGGCTACTTTAATAGGGCCTGATGTAGTAGGGCTACTTTGATAGGGCCAGATGTAGTGTTTGAAGCTATGAAAAAATTTTAGTTGATTAGAGAAAGGCTTAAGACAACATAGAGTCGTCAGAAATCTTATGTAGATGTGATAAGAAGGGATCTTGAGTTTGAGGTTAGTCACTTAGTTTATTTGAAGATTTTACCCATGAAAGAGGTGAAGAGATTTGGAAAAAGGGGGAGCTTAGTCCTTAATATGTTGTCCCTTAGAGAATATTGAGTCATGTTTGGAAAGTAGCATACGAACTTGAGTTGCCTGTAGAATTATCATCCGTTAATCTAGTGTTTCATGTCTCCATATTGAAGAAGTGTATTGGTGATCCAGCTATTTTAGTTCCTTTGGAAAGCACCGAATTCAGGATATACTTTATTATAAAGAGATCCCAGTTGAGATTCTTGATCACTATATTCATAGGCTAAGGAACAAAGAAGTTCCCTTGGTCAAAGTTCTTTGGCGTAATCAGTTCGTTGAGGGTGCCACTTAGAGGCAGAAGCAGATATGTGAACCAATTACCCTCATATTTTCTCTGAAAGTTCAGACTCAGCTTAATGTAACCATTTTCCTCAGATTATCCCTTTTCCATTCTCAATTCCATCTCTATTTAATCATTTTTATGTCATAATCATATATTCGAATTCGCTCAGTCATGTAGTCATGTTTCTAGTTATGCAAGTTCAGTGTGTAATCTCAGTTCCTCGGTATTCTCATCTTAAGCAATCTCATTCCAGGATGAATGTTTCCAAGGGGGAGATATTGTAATACCCCATATTAGACTTGGCCTAGTTCATCTCCTAGTGCTTTCATAATAGGTGTAAGACCCCACAAAGTTTCCTCGTAGTCCGAGCCTTAGAGCGTGTCAAGTGAAGTGTAATTCCAGCCCTAAAAGATTAAGAAGATACTTCCCAAGTGATTGGTATTTAAATAATATAGAATATTCTTTTTGTCGTTTAGAGAATTGAATTAGTTTTCCAATAATACAAATTTTATCCAAATGCGGCATCTGGCTGAGAAGTTATGGCCATTTTACTGAGAGTTGTTGAAAACGCCCAGTGCTACAGAAGACCCGACGGACCATCGAGTCTGTGATGGACCGTCACTCAGGCCATCACAACCAAGGAAGTAACTCCCTTTTCTGGCCCAACTGCGACAGCCAGGATGATGGACCATCAAGGCTGCGATGGACCATCGTTGAGACCGTCGCCACTAAGGTAGTGTGGTCTCATCCTGGCCAACGTGTGATAGATGTTCCAACGAACTGTCAAGACTGTGACGAACCATCACTTCAACCATCACATTGAGTTAGTGTGTTTTTTTATGACTGGCGTGCGACGGACGATCCAACGGACTGTCAGGCTAGCGATAGACCATCGTTCCGACCGTCATAGCCCCCGTTCAGTATTTTAAGTTGTTTTTAAAAGGGACTCTTTAGTCTTTCCACTCTTTTATCAACTAGATATATTTCAATCAAATCAAATGACTTCATCCATCATCCAAAACACAAGAGAGTTAGGGTTTCTCCCTCAAGATCAAATCAAAACCCTTCTCTAAGAAATCCAAGAGCTCACCATAGATTCTACAAATTAAGTTGAGATTTAAGTTCCTCAAGTTCAAGGGTTGCAATAACCTTCTTTCAAGAGTAAGAAAAAGAGTTGAAGCAAGTTTGTTCATCCAATTTCATAATCTAAGGTATGTGGGGTTTTGAACTAGGGTAGTCCTTTCACCCTTGAGCCCAAAGGCTTTTTTAAACTTCAATTTTCTGCAATTTATGAGATCTTACATGAAATTGAATTGGGTTTTTTCACCCATTGTTATTGGTTACAAGCTTTTGATGTTTTTCCTGAATTGAGAGTGTAATGGCATGATTTTTACATGTTTTCTTGAGAAATTACAGCTGGGTCTATACCCCATGATTTTAATCCTTGAGAAGTTAACAGTTGAAATGTTTGAGCTATTGAAGTATATGAGTATGCTGAGAGTATGAGCTAAATTACTGTAAATTCCAGATTTCTATATGATGTATGAATCTATATGCTATCTAATATACATTTTGATGAGTTTTAACTTGAGATTGAATTATAGGTCATTAAGCTCTACTTGAGACTTGCAATTTTATGAACTCTTGTGCTATAAGCACCCATGATTTGAGTATTATAAGATTATTGAGAAATGTTTGACCTAATGGTCATAGAGCTTTGAAATCCACTTCATTATATGATATTACAGATTTTATAGTTAGGTTCTTAATGAACCATGAGAGTATTCTAAAGTGGATTTCATGAGATGAGCGAGATAAACTAAAGGGAGTAGTATTTAGCACTGAGTTGGGTAAGTTACTATGGTTTCTTACCTCAGAACTATGTGCCACCATAGGTTTAAGATTTTGGTCCTAATGTCGAGACAAGTGATCATTAAGTTGAGGTTATACTGCTTGGAAAGAGTATGATGCCTCTCCCCAACGTGAGGTGTCTTTCTTAAGAGGACAAGATGTTGGACTCAATGTAGCTCGCATGGTTTATGTCAGTTAAGAGAACCTCGCTAAACTAATGTATTTTTCATTAAGATATAATATTCCCCTAAATATTTGAGATGAGATATTTTCTAAAGTGAATGAATTACTTTTGAGTATTTTCCAAAGAATGAAGTAGATTTCTCTACTAATAAGAGTTTATCATCAGTTTTTAAATCAAAGTCATATAATTCCGAGTTTCAAGTGTTTGAGTTCAAAAGAGTTCAAAGTTCTTGAGCATTAAATAAGTTTTACTCCCCATGAGATATATTCATGAGTTAAAAGTATTGTTTAAAGTTTCCTTCAACTTATGAGTAATGAGAATAAGAGAAGAGTACAGATTTTAAAGCTAAAGTATAATGACTCACGATATTTGTGTTACATGCTTTGTCATACATGATTTATGATCTTTATATTTTGACTTATTCAAGCCATGTGTATCATTCCCATTGCATGCATGATTTGATTAAAGAGTATTGATATTGTTTTATGTAAATGCATACACCCTCATACGCTCAGTACATTCCCAAGTGCTTATCTACATATATGTCTATGTGCTATATTGTCTTATAATGTAGGGTAAGGTGCTCAGTCCCAGCCTTATCAGTGATTTCCGAGTACCTTTGTCTACATCTCCACAGTGGTGAATCCTCATGGTTCGAGGACCTATCTTCAGATATTTCAGTATTTGAGTGTTTATGTTATTTTTTTTAGTTCAATTTGAGTCATTTGGGGACCTGTCCCAATGGCTCTCGAGTTCATGGAGTAGTAGAGGCTTTGTCAGAATAGTTATCAGACTGTGGTTGTGTTGAGATTTCCAGTATTGTGGTCATTTGGACCGAGTATTATCTTCATATTTCCTTTTATTTAATATGGCATCACCAGTGTTTTGTATATTCCTTCTTAAATGAATTATTATGAGAAGTGATAGGCTCAAAGGGTTAGCTTGGGGCAACTTGTAGCCCTAAGCACCGTGTGATGTCTCGAGAGGTGATTTTGGGTCTTTACAACAGACTTAAAGCTTGAAAGTTTAATTAAGTGTTGAAGACTTATCCTTATTTTGACCTCTTAACTTTGAAGATTTTTAAGTTGACATTATGGGACATTATGGGATCTGAGATGATGATTTTGAGTTGATTCATGTTCGAGGGTGTAAGGAGCATAACTCGGGGAAGTTTCAGAATTTTTGGATGAGGTTTGGGTCAGGTTTGGATTTTGATTCCAGCAGCTCAACATGATTCCATCGCGTTATGCTGAGAATAGCGATGGACATACCATTGTGTCACGCTAAGCCCACAAACGGCATTCTAGTTGTGAATTTAACCTCTAGAGGGGAAATTAAGTCATTTACGCTCACTCCAAGTCATAAAAATAGAATATTAGATATCGGTTTAATTATTATACTCTTATTCTTCATCAAATTTCTCACCAAGAAACCTTATCCTAATTTTAAGAAATCCAAAACTCCATTATATCCTCTTCAAGATAATCAAGAATTCAAGGCTTCTAATCCAAGAACTTCAAGAAACAACCTTCTAAAATATCTTTAAGAGTTCAAAGTCAAGCTTCTACGTCAAATTAAGACTAATAAGGTATATGGGGTTCTGAACAAGGGTATCCTTTCACCCTTGTGCCCAAATTACATAATATTTGAGAATTTATTTAATTGTTTTGAAGTAGGGTTCATACCTAAATTTCTATATTCTTGAAGCATGTGATTATTATGAGATTTAAAGTTTAAAGTTTATCAATAAGTGCTAATGTTTATGTTTTATCTTATGAGATTTATATTATGCATGAGATTGCATTATCTTGACTTGATATTTTTAAAGTATTTCAATATAGTAATTGAGAATGAAGTTTTGTTATGAATTGTCTTCAGTTTAAAGCATGGGTTTGTAAGCCCTAAGTTTAAGTATTGAGATTTCAAGAACATCATGCTATTAATTTTTATTTGATGGTTTTATACTAAAATTTAAAGAAAGAGGGATCTTTTTATCCTCGGCTAAGAGATGGAATCTACATTTATTTATTTTGATCATAATTTAGACTAAAGAGATGTATAACTTGTTTTCATTATAAACCCTTATGCTATTTTGAGGTGGGTTTCCAAAAGAGACAGCATATAAGTAATATAGGACTAGTATTTAGCACCGATTTGGGTACTATTCCAAGGTCTCATGCCTTAAAACTATATGCCAATATAGGTTCAGCTTATTTCCAATATGGATGAATTACAGATAGTAATCACTTAGCTCAGGATCTACTCTGTGGAAAGAGTAGGATAGCTCTTCCCAACGTGAGATTTTCACTAGGGGGAAAAAGTCACTAGACTTCATGCTAGCTCACATGGTTTATGTCGGTTAGAATAACGTCCCAATAAAAAGAATAAAAGTAAAGCTTTTCGAACTAAGTTTTATAACTCACAAGATTTATACATGATACTTGATTATTTATGACTTATGATTGTCATATTTCAGTTTTATTCAAGCTCAAGGTGAGTCATTTACACTTAGCATGCTTTATTTAAAAAGTTTATATGTCTATTGAGTATTGTTTTACACATACATTCACCCCCACATACTCAGTAGATTCTAGATGTACCAATCCACATATATGTTTATGTGCTGCATTGTCTTATAATTTAGGTCCTGATGCTCAGTTCCAGTAGCGTTATTGATTTGGAGCATCTCCTCCTATATCCCAGCTTTTGGTGAGTACTCATAGTTTTAGGACCCATTCTATCATATTGGTTATTGTTGGAGTACTTTAGTTATTTAATATCAGTTTAAGTTGGGTCAACTGGGGCTTGTCCCAGTAGCTCTCTAGTTAGAAGTAGAGGCTTGTCTGACTTTTTTCTGTTGTGGATTCAAAGGGTTGGTTTTGAGATTTCCAAGTATTAAGAATTTCAGTGAGATATTAATTTAGTTTCAGTTAAGAAATTTATCAAGCATTTTGAGATTTTGCATATCATGTTTATCTTTACTATGAGTTCCAAAGTTATTTGAAGGCTAAAAGGGTTAGCTTAAGACTACTAGTAGTGTTGCACACCGTGTGATTTCTAGGGTATTTTTCGGGGTATTACAATATGGGATCCAAGAAAATTGGGGTTTTAACCCACAATTCTCAATCTAAACATAGAGTAAGAGCAAAACCCATCATAATTAATTAATTATTTGGATAAATAAACAACACCCATGATCTTACCTCAACCTATTCAAGCATAACCCCAAGAGGAAGACTTAACTACTCATAAAGATAAGAAGTAAGATATACAAAAATTTTCACAAAATTGATCCATGAAAGTTAAAGAAAAGGCAAATCCAAACTTTAAGTTTCAATAAATCTTTAACAAAAATTTATAATCCTTCGTGTAGGAATTACTCTAATGTATTCTTCACTTAATAGTAGTACATTAGTGTTCCCCAAACTGAAGATAGATGATGGGATGATAGGTGGGTGAAAATGAGCTCAAAACCCTAATTTAAGCCCTAATTCTACATTTGCAAAATATTACAAAAATGTCACCTTGCTCTTGATCTGCTAAAGCAAATAGTGAGCAGATATAAAGTATATGCAAAGTGGATGCAAAGCAGATGGCTCTTTTCTTTCACATTTGCCCTCTTGTTGACTTGAATGACTTTCTCCCTTCCTTTTTCAACTTTTACCTATACAAATGAGCATTAAGCAAGTGATTAATATCAAATTAATGGAAATGCGTGATAATTTAGGCTTAAAAGGTGCTAGAAAGTCATAAAATTGATGACTTAACAAGGTTGAACACTCGCTCATGAGGCCACTACTCTAGAGATTTTCCCTTTTGAGAAGCCTCCATATGTTTCCATACTAACAAGAATAATAATCTATGTGTTCATTGATGATAGGAGAATTTACACGCCTATAGCACTAGATTTTGCCCATATTTTAACCAAGTTTTGAGAACAAATTATATATTTCATGCACTTTTAGTACTTTTTCCTGTAAGTGAGCTAACGAACATGATTAGCAAGTTTTCAGGTATAAATGATGTAGAATTCAGCATTTTATGGATAACTTGATGCCAAAGAAAGCTTCACGAAAGGAGGAGAGAAAAGCTTGGACTCCAAGGACCAAAAGTGGCGCATAGAAAATCTGTCCCGGGCAAAAACAGCAATTCTAAAGACTTTGGGGACTAGCAGTAATTTAGTAGGATTAGGATAATGATACATTAACCTAGTAGGAGTAGGCTAAGTAATTCATTAGCTTAGTAGGAATAGGATATGGGTATTATAAATACCCTATCATGCTAGAGATTTTTATCATTCATCATACACTCTTGTACAATTCTTCTACTATTCTAGTTTACAACTCTTCTAATTCTTTCATTAATTCTACTTTTTATTCTTCTTCTATTCATCTATTCAATTCTTAATTTCTGCAATAATAGAAACGTTACTTTGCAAAGAAGTCACGCCTAACGCCTACCACACGTTGCTACACGAAATCTTCATTGTGGTATAATAACAATGTCTATTGTGATTTCCTTCGCACTCATGGGTAACTAAACTTCTCTGTTGGGGTTATGGAAGTCATATGAGATACTATCTATTGCTATTAGTTTGTGAGTTCGTGACACGTATGCTGCTTATATCATTATTCTCTTCATCTTAATCTAAATTCTTTGTGGTTGCAAACGCATAGAATATGCCAGTATATCATTTTGTTCGAAAGAAAAGTTATATGTCTGGAAAAGAGATAATGTCAAGGTAATAGGGTCCCATCCCCTATTAAAAAGTTAGTGTCATAACTGGATTAACCTCTTGGAGAATTTGTACCATTAGACACGCTTTAAGCTTGAAAGATTTAAAGTGAAATAGTCCTTGTTGAGGTCGAAAGAAGCTTGGATTTACCATCGAATACAATTCTCTATAAGCACATGCATGTCTGAATTCCGCACACTCATAGACAATAGAGACGTATAACTCATAAGGTGGACATAACCCCAACTCCTCAATTCTCATTGTTTTACAACTTACTAAACATTCTTTCTTTTTACTTTGCTATTTTCCGTTTTACTTTTATATTTTTTTACATTACTTGCACGACAAGACTCTCCCCTTTTTATGAGACTTCCACTAAAAGTCTAGTAATCTTTGCTTACTTGTTGACCAATCTATTCCCTGTGGGATCGATACCCAACCCAGTTGGGTTATATATTTGACAACGACCGCTTTACACTACTACGAGAGCTGTAGATTGAGCGTTATCAAAAATTGGCACCGTTGCCGGGGAATACGAGTGTCAATTAAGTTTGTGATAATTACTAGACTATTTGGTCAAAGATTCTCGTACTTTTACTTTTAGTCTTTGTTTTTATTTTCTGCAGGTTTTTATTCAGTGCATGCCCCATACTAGAAGTTCTGGTCAACCGTTATTACCTATCAATCCTGAACCACAACGTATTGGCAGTATGGAGGCACAACACGAAATCGAAAGAATGGCTGCTCAACAGGAACAGGCGAGATTAGCTGCTCTTTTCGCCGCTCAAGTGCATCAACAAATATTGATAACCCTGGGCAAGCAACAAATCCTGATGACGAGGACCTAGGTGATGACGAGTTACTAAACCCTAGGCATGCCGCTGAGATCGCAACACCTGCCAACAGAAGAGATCGTCAATCTAGGTTTAGGCCTAAACGTCGAGCTATGCAACCAGCTTTAGACGAAAATGATGATGATCTTGATGGAGCCGAAGCTACAGGAGCCATTATTCCTCCACCATTAGCGCCCGGAGCCAAGTTCAACATCACGAGCACCATGATTCAGTTATTGGAACTCAAGGGATTATTTGGTGGACTAGCAGGCGATGATCCGAATATGCATCTCATCAACTTTATTTCTACATGCAAGTCATTCCATAATCCTGGCGTTGGTCAGAATGCAATTCGATTATGTCTATTTCCATTGTCTCTGTCTGGGGAGGCAACTCTATGGTTGAATGGGCTGACTCCTGATTCTATTACAAATTAGAGGCAATTGAATTCCACCAGCTTCCAACTGAAGCCCTTCATGAAACATGGGAGAGGTTTAAGAAAAAGCTAACGAGATGCCCAAACCATCATATGACCAATGTTCACCTAATGGAGATATTATACAGAGCCTTGAATTCAATAACTAAACCAGTGGTGGATAATGCGGCTGGAGGATCATTCATGGACCTCACCTTTGGTCAAGCAAGTAATATGCTAGATCGTATGACAAAACAAAGTAGGGCTTGGCATACCAGGGATTCTGAGGTAGCAAGCCCCACTTTATCTATTGGCATGACAGTTGACCAAAAGAAAAGAGAAGAAGAACATGATCAAGATATGGCGCACATGGAAACACAAGTGGATCTTCTTACACAGCATTTATTATCAAGAAAGACCAAAAAAGTCAAAGCTATTGCGTCGAAAGAAATAGATGAATCTGATTTGGAAGAAGAGGCCAACTACTTAAACAATTAGGGGGTTTCTGAGGGAATACCCAAGGAAACCAAGGTCGGAACTATTATGATAAATTTGTAAACAAGGACCAAGGTAGTTAGAAGAACAAGAATGAAAAGAGTGGTTTGTATGTTCCCCCAGGAAGACGTGACACCACCACATCTAGTTCTGGAAGTATGGAAGACATGATGGCTAAAATATTGAAAGGAGTGGAAGCAACGAGCGCGGGAGTAATGGAGGTAATAAATGATTTGTCCTCTATGAAGCAATTAGTTAATTGTCATTCCACTTCAATCAAGCAAATAGAGCAGCAATTGAGCCAACTTTCAGCAGTACTCAATCAAAGAAAGGCTGGCACTTTACCTAGCCGAAGTGGTAAGGTGCTGGAAACTTCATCAAAAGGCAAGCAAGTGGTTGAAGAAGTAGCAGACATTGATGATAACGCAAAAGGAGAGGAATCCGCGGAAGCCACCCACGATGTCCATGACGTCACACCGAGCATGTTGCAGCCTGAAAAGGATGAAAACGGAAGCAAGAGGAGAAGAAAGCCATGGAGAGAACAATTCCCTATCCACCACAACCTCTTCCTCAAAGATTGAAGAAGGTGGCGGATGATACAAAGTTCAGCAAATTCATGACTATGTTAAAGCAGCTGACCATTAATGTTCCATTGGTGGAAGCACTTGAACAAATGCCTGGGTATGCGAAATTTATGAAGGATCTTTTGACAAAGAAACTTGCAGCAAGCTATGAGTTGAAAGATAATGTTCTTCACTGCAGCGCAATCGCTACCCGATCCCTAGTTCAGAAGAAGGCTGACCCCGGTGCTTTCACTATTCCTTGCACCGTTGGATCTTTGAATTTTGCCAAAGCATTATGCGATTTAAGAGCCAGAATCAATTTAATTCCATTATCTATCTATAAAAAGTTGGGGTTGGGTGATCCTACTCCAACCAATATGAGGCTCGTAATGGCAGATAGGTCTTTAAAACGACCTGTTGGTATTCTATGTGATGTATTGGTAAAGGTTTTTTCATTCATCTTTCCGGCAGACTTTGTTATTTTGGATTATGAGGTAGACTCAGAAGTTCCCATAATCTTGGGGCGTCCTTTCCTTGCTACAGGAAGTGTGCTCATTGATTTGAGAGCTAATGAGCTTTCGTTCCGAATAAATGACAAAGTAGTTTGTTTTGATGTCTGCAAATCAATGAAGCAATCCAAAGAGCTGAACGTATTCTCGGTGGCTGATGTTTACTTTGATGGTGAGAAATAATTACTTGAAGAAGAGCAAATTATTGATGACCCATTGGCGATTGTGCTCATGAATGGAAAGAGTAAGGATGCTGAAAATTGTGACGAAACTATTTGTGCTCTATCAGGATTAGGGACATATCACCATGCTCCCAAGAAGTTGGACCTCGATCTCAAAAATCGACCCACACCACCAGCTAATCTATCTATTGAAGAGCCACCCACGTTAGAACTGAAGGAGCTGCCTAGTCATTTAAAGTATGCATTCTTAGGAAGCGGAAGCATACTTCCAGTTATTGTGGCAGCAGATTTGGGTGAGCAACAAGTTGCATCTCTCATTGCTATTCTACGAAAGTATATAAGAGCTATCGGTTGGACCATCGCAGATATTATTGGTATTCCACCTGGGATTTGTACACAAAAGATTCAGCTTGAAGAAAATTGCACACCCACCATTGAGCATCAAAGGCGTCTCAATCCACCTATGCAAGAAGTGGTGAAGAAAGAAATTATCAAGTGGTTAGACGCAGGAGTTGTGTATCCAATCTCTGATAGTACATGGGTAAGCCCGGTACAATGTGTACCCAAGAAAGGAGGCATGACGGTGGTCGCGAATGAAAAAAATGAGCTTATTCCACTTAGACCCGTCACCGGATGGAGAGTATGAATGGACTACCGAAAGCTGAATTCATGGACACTCAAAGATCACTTTCCAATGCCATTCATAGACCAAATGCTTGATCGATTAGCGGGGATAGGATGTTTTTGTTTCTTAGACGGTTATTCAGGCTATAATCAGATTTGTATTGCCGCCAAAGACCAAGAGGACACAACGTTCACATGCCCATATGGTACGTTTGTCTTCAAACGTATGCCATTCGGGCTATGTAACGCACCAGCCACCTTTCAACGTTGTATGATGTCCATTTTTTCTGATATGGTTGAAGATACTTTGGAGGTATTCATGGACGACTTTTCAGTGGTTGGCGAGACGTTTGAAGTATGCTTGACAAAACTAAGTATGGCATTGCAAAGATGTGTAGAATTCAACCTAGTGCTGAATTGGGAAAAGTACCACTTCATGGTTAAATATGGTATGGTTCTTGGGCTTAAAAATTCCGAAAAAGGAATTGAGGTTGATCGAGCAAGAATTGAAGTTCTTGAGAAGCTACCGCCTCCAATTTCTGTGAAGGGAGTTCGTAGTTTTCTCGGTCATGCAGGTTTCTATCGACGGTTCATCAAAGATTTCTCCAAAATTGCTAGTCCATTATGTAAACTCTTGGAGAAAGACGCAAAGTTTGACTTCAATGAAGATTGTTTGAAGGAATTCGAATGCCTCAAAGGAAAACTAATTGAAACTCCTATCATGGTAGCACCAGATTGGTCTCTCCTGTTCGAAGTCATGTGTGATGCTAGTGGGGTAGCCGTTGGTGCTTTACTTGGACAAAGAAAGGAGAAGCTATTCCATCCTATCTACTATGCGAGTAAGGTCCTGAACGAAGCCCAAAAGAACTATACTGTCATAGAACAAGAGCTCCTTGCGGTTGTGTATACATTTGAGAAGTTCCATGCTTATTTGTTGGGGACCAAAGTGATCGTTCATACAGACCATGCAGCTCTAAGGTATCTAATGACATATAAGGATGCAAAACCAAGACTAATTCGATGGGTTTTGCTACTGCAAGAATTTGATTTAGAGGTTAAAGATAGAAGAGGTTGTGAGAAACAAGTGGCTGATTATCTATCTAGACTCGAGAACGAGCATGTGGTGCAGCCTGAAATTGAGATTGATGATGCATTCCCTGATGAGGAGATCTTAGCCACAATAATGGAAAGGTTACCATGGTATGCTGACTTTGCGAATTTTGTGGTGAGTAATGTGATACCTACAAACTTATCTTACCATCAAAAGAGGAAGTTTATGCATGATGTCAAACACTACTTTTGGGATGAGCCATATTTGTTTCGACGATGCGCGGATGGTGTTATCCGGTGATGTATATACCATGTAGAGGTGCCTAATATATTGGAAGCATGTCACACTTCCCAAGTTGGGGGACATCATGCAGGTAATCGGACAGCAAGAAAGGTATTACAAAGTGGATATTATTAGCCTTCGATATTTAGAGATGCCTACGACTTTGTTAGAAGATGCGACCAATGCCAGCGACAAGGTGCTATTTCGAAACACCATGAGATGCCTATGTCGAAAATTCTTGAAGTAGAACACTTTGATGTATGGGGTATTGATTTCATGGGTCCATTCGTAAATTCGTTTGGAATGAAGTACATCCTAGTTGTTGTAGATTATATCTCAAAATGGGTTGAAGCGGTAGCATTGGCTGACAATGAGGGAAAGCATGTTGTAGCATTCTTGAAGAAGAATATCTTATCTCGCTTTAGAGTACCACGTACTATTATAAGCGATGGAGTATCTCACTTTTGCAACAAGCTATTCAAATCCGTGTTGGCAAAATATGATGTCAAGCAACATAAGGTAGCCACGCCTTATCACCCACAAACTAGTGGACAGGTAGAGGTTTCCAATCGAGAGATCAAGCAAATCCTTGCAAAGACGGTAAATGCTAATAGGAAAGATTGGTCTCAGAAGTTGGACGACGCACAATGGGCGTACAGGACTGCATTCAAAACGCCCATTGGCATGTCCCTGTACTAACTAGTTTATGGGAAGTCTTGTCACTTACCTATTGAGCTTGAGCATAAGGCATTGTGGTCTTTGAAGCAACTCAATTTGAATTGGGATGATGCAATGAATCTGAGATTGGAGCAGCTGAACGAGATGGACGAATTTCGTCTCCATGCTTATGAAAGATCAGACCTATACAAGGAGCGGATGAAAAAGTATCATGATCAGCGGATTGTTCGACGAAACTTTCAAAAGGATGATATGGTACTTCTCTTCAATTCTAGAATAAATCTATTCCCAGGTAAGTTGAAGTCCAAGTGGTCTGGTCCTTACAAATTTAACCAAGTCTACTCGTCTGGAGTAGTCAAGTTGGAAGACAATAATGGTGTTGTCTTCAAGGTGAATGGCCAACGAGTAAAACCCTATATCGGTCCTCTTGATTCGATAAACTATATGGCCATCACTTATCTCGATGAAGTCTAAGTACTAGAGGTAACTATGTCGTGCCGCAATAATAAATCAGGCGCTAGATGGGAGGCAACCCATTGTTTATCGTTTATCGTTTATCGTTTATCAATTTTCCGTTTTTCCTTCATTCTATTATGTATTTTTCTTTTGATAAATAAAAATCCAAAAATAAGAGTCGTGCCACGACTAAAACTAAGGTGCTTGATGGGAGGCAACCCATCGTTCTAATCGTTTTCATTGGTTTTGAGCAAATGTAGGTGCAAGAGGTATAAAACGAGGAGATCGGTTTTAAAATTTCGATGTGGACGTATTGCATGTTAAAGGTGGTAAGTTAGGAATGAAGATGCAAAAGGCTATGGATTGAGCATTTCTCATGAAAATATAGGCATCGAACAAGGCTAAGCCTAGGTAAAACTAGGCCACGAACAAGGCAAGGCCTATACTATGGCCTAAGGTCTCGGAATCTAGTGTGCCATAGCATAGGCGCCGCCCATGCTCAAGTATGCCATAGCATAGGCGCCGCCTATGCTAATGCCCTTTGTCTCTGAATCTCATATGCCATGCTAAAGGCGCCGCCTATGCCTAGGAATGCCATGGCATAGGCGCCGCCTATGCTAGACAATGCTTTGCAAAAGGCGCCGCCTATGACAAGCATAGGCAATGAAAAAGGCGCCGTCTATGGTCACTTCTTGTCTCTAAAATCCGATTTTAAATGGGTAAAAACCCGACCAACCTTTTCCTATAAATATGAGACTTAGTCTTGAACCAAAAACACATTGGAAACCTAGCTTATGCGCCGCCTATAGTCTCCAAATCCTCTCAAAAGTTTTCCTTTTGCTCTTTTTCTTCACAAGAACATCATCCAAAGGCATCAATCAAGTAAGTACTACTTTTTTCTTCATTTATATTCCGTAAGTACTACATTATTACGCCTATTATGAATTTTTGAATCTTGAAAGTAGTATTGATGATTTGAATGAGATTGAATTATTATGATGCATCTAAGTGAGTGAACATATACGTAAGGATGATCTTAATTTGTTCCCAACTTGAATTTGATTTTGATGCATTGTCATACTTTTGCTTAATTGATATGGTCACTAAAATTGCATAATCTTGTCACTTGAATACTTACATGTTGGAATGACTTGTTCATCGGAATAAGACTTATAGTTGCCTACCGACATAGGAGGTTGTGATTATTGATAGATCCTATACCTTGATTCAATCCCTATGTAGTAGTCTTGATATATCAAACATGAAAGTATTGCAAAGATTACAAGAAGTATGACTGCACTGATCTTATTGTTGGAATATAACAACTAAAACGTAAGTCGATGAAGTCTGAATAATCGACCACTTTCACTTCACTAGTTTGTGCCAACAAACTAAGTGTGGGGTGGTGCCCCGACTACTTGTTTATAGATTGTATCCATCGAGATGATGCTAACATGAACATTGTTTTAAGTCTCAGGTACAATGGCACCCAAAGCAAGACAAGGCAAAGATAAGGCTACCACTTCACAAAAAGGCAAGAAAAGAGGTTGAAAAGAGCAAGCAGAATCATCCTCGATGCAATTACCACGCCGCATGCTTTGTATAAAATGGGTTCTTGAAGAGGAAGCGAAGGAATGGTATAGGAACAACAAGTAAAGAAAATATGTTCATGTGGACTTGATAAACAAGGAAAGCCTAGCGAAGAAGGAGCCACGCATGTTGGCTAAGATCATGGCATTACATCTTGATTTCATCTTCCGAGACATGGGAGAATACAATCTCGATTTAATAAGGGAATTTTATGCCAAATGGTCGTCGAAAACCACAGGAAGCTAGGTCAAGATTTGGGGCCAAGTTTTACAACTCAATTTGGATTTCTTCAACTCCTTTCTTGGCTTGCCTTCAGTCGATCCATCACCATTCAAAGAGTTATACAGTATACCTCCATATAGAGAAATCCGACACACTTTGTGTCACAATATCCATGGCACGATAGAGCAGACATAAGGACATCGGTCGCCACAACACCTTCCCATATGCTCCTTTGAATAGGGAAGCAAGGATATGGTTACGTATAGTTAACTCTTGCCTCATTCCATGGAACCAGTACACCAAGATAACAAGACATAGAGTGTGCTTGGTATATGCATTGATGACTAATGTCCCTATCAACATTGGGGCAATCATTTGCTCCACAATGCGGAAGGCTAGGCTACACAAGCGGTCCCATTTCAGCTTCGGCAATCTTATGACTGCAATCTTGAGGAAGGAAAACATCGAAGAAGAACCGGCTGATCATAAACTCCCATACAATCCGAAGAAGGTTGACCTCATAAAGGTCAAAGATGCTGAATCAACACATGGTGTCAACCTTACTATGGCAGAGAGACATGCTCGGGACGAGAGTTTCTTTTGCCATTTTTATGGCATGACTCCGTTTACAATGATGAGCGGAGGTCGTGTTCTAACTGCTGCAGAGCTCCAACAGCTGGATCATGACTATCCAATGAATGTGCATGCAAGGGAGATATGTGGAGTAGGTACATACTTTGAGGAACCTCTTGATGATGATGTGCCGACCGATGATGATCAACAAATGCCAGACTCCGACGTGGAGGAGAATTTTGATGACGATGACTCCTATGATGATTCCGACGAAGGGGGTATGACCCCCGACATAGAGGAGGAGTCCGACTGACCAGGTTCTTCGTATTTATTTTCCACTGAGGAAAGTGTGTCCCGTCTAAGTGTGGGATGGTGGTATTTGCATGCTATACACCTTTATCCGCATTTGCATTTATGTTTGTTTGCTTAGCTAGTTTATTTGGCTAGTGTGTTTGCTTAGCTTTAGTTTTTTTTTCTCATTTTTCATTTTTTTAGCTTATTTTTTTTTCATTTTTCATTTTTTAGTAGTTAATTTTTTTTTTACGTAACTTCGCATGAAATTATTCTAATAGGCAGCATGAGATTATGACAAGAGTTTGTGCTAAAATCATGACTATTGAGACGTTTAGGCTCTAATTGTGACTCACTATGTGATATTGTGTGGTGTAATTCCTTCATCTGTTGGGTCAAGAGTCTATACTACTCCCAATAAAGTCGACCATGTGCCTTGTATGTGTGAGGATATAGTATATTCTATGTTTGTGGCTGATGCTAGAACTTGCCTGGTATGTATGTAAAGCAAAAATAAAGAGTGAAAGTCTAGGAGATGATTTAGGCATTTCTTTGGCAACCTATACTTGTTTACCTTTTTTTTACCTACCCATGGACATCATCCTAGATAACCCCCTTTGAGCCTTTAGCCTATTTTTTTTTGACAACCTCATATGTAAGCCTAATCCAATTTTTTTCAAGACCATAATTTGATCCAAATTCCTAAGTGCTTTAAAGTGTACAGTCATGTGACAAAGTAAGAGGAAATTGGGTGAGTATGATGCTTTAGAATGTATTGGTGCTTGAATTTGTTATGAAAAAAAAGTGTTATCATAAGAGGTATGTTATGAAAAGAAAAAGGTAAGGAAAACTGAAAAGTTGGTTATGTTTAAAATTGAAAAACAAAAGAGAAGAAAAAGGGTGGTAGAATAAAAGAAAGTAGAAAGGTTGTTTGAAAGAAAAGTGATAATGACATAATGTGATGTATTAAAGCGCTTAGGAACATAGTCACTATTTCTGGCCAAAATAGTCCTACCTGTCCCTTAGCCTACATTACAACCAGCAAAAGACCTATTTGATCCTAAGCTTAGCATTCTGACATTTAGTGGAGCATTACACTAAGGGAAAGCCTATGGTCATCAGTTGTAGCATATGAATTCTTTGTGAGAGTGAGAGCAAGGATTTTTATACCCATGTTTGAAAAATATGCGATACTTATGAGTGATTATGGGTAATATATTGTGAGACACACATGGTTAATGAGTTTTGGGTAGTCGTGTATGATTCTTTGTGCCTTAACTTGTGAACACGAATTAACCACCATCACGAGTCTATTCTAGAGGTTAAACTGTTTCTAATAATGATCGAAAAACTACTCTTTGTTGATAATTGTTGTGCTTGTCTTGACGAATATTTTGTGTTGTTACTGTGAAACCCTAAGTTGATGTTTATATGGACATGATATTTTGTTCGAGGACGAACAAATCTTCAAGTGTGGGGTGTTGATGATAGGAGAATTTACACGCCTATAGCACTAGATTTTGCCCATATTTTAGCTAAGTTTTGAGAACAAATTATGTATTTCATGCACTTTTAGTCCTTTTTCCTGTAAGTGAGCTAACGAACATGATTAGCAAGCTTTTAGGTATAATGATGCAGAATTCAGCATTTTATGGATAAATTGATGCCAAAGAAAGCTTCACGAAAGAAGGAGAGCAAAGCTTGGACGCCAAGGACAAAAGGTGGCGCATGGAAAATTTGTCCCGGGCAAAAACAGCAATTCTGAAGACTTTGGAGACTAGCAATAATTTAGCAGAATTAGGATAATGATACATTAACCTAGTAAGAGTAGGCTAAGTAATTCATTAGCTTAGTAGTAATAGGATATGGGTATTATAAATACCCTATCATGCTAGAGATTTTTATCATGCATCATACACTCTTCTACAATTCTTCTTCTATTCTAGTTTACAACTCTTCTAATTCTTCCATTAATTCTACTTTTTATTCTTCTTCTATTCATCTATTCAATTCTTAATTTCTGCAACAAGAGAAACATTACTTTGCAAAGAAGTCACGCCTAACGCCTACCACACGTTGCTACACGAAATCTTTATTGTGGTATAATAACAATGTCTATTGTGATTTCCTTCGCACTCATGGGTAACTAAACTTCTCTGTTGGGGTTATGGAAGCCATATGAGATACTATCTATTGCTATGAGTTTGTGAGTTCGTGACACGTATGCTGCTTATATCATTATTCTCTTCATCTTAATCTAAATTCTTTGTGGTTGAAAACGCATAGAATACGCCAGTATAGCATTTTGTTCGAAAGAAAAGTTATATGTCTGGAAAAGAGATAATGTCAAGGTAATAGGGTCCCATCCCCTATTAAAAAGTTAGTGTTGTAACTGGATTAACCTCTTAGAGAATTTGTACAATTAGACACGTTTTAAGCTCGAAAGAGTTAAAGTGAAATAGTCCTTGTTGAGGTCGAAAGACGCTTGGATTTACCATCGAATACAATTCTCTATAAGCACATGCATGTCTGAATTCCGCACACTCATAGCCAATAGAGACGTATAACTAATAAAGTGGACATAACCCCAACTCCTCAATTCTCATTGTTTTACAACTTACTAAACATTCTTTCTTTTTCCTTTGCTATTTTCCGTTTTACTTTTATATTTTGTTTACATTACTTGGACGACAAGACTCCCCCCTTTTTACGAGACTTGCCCTAAAAGTCTAGTAATCTTCGCTTACTTGTTGACCAATCTATTCCCTGTGGGATCGATACCCAACCCAGTTGGGTTATATATTTGACAACGACCGCTTTATACTCCTACGAGAGTTGTAGATTGAGCGTTATCATTCATACAAAAAGAATGATACTCACACTGCAAATTTACATGTCGGGCAAAAATTGGATTAAAAATCCCTTATGGGGCCCACTCACAAAAACCGTAAATTCAATCTGCGATAATGTATCTCATGGGAAAAGGATCGTTTGTTCAAAATTTACCATTATTAGCCACCAAATCGAGTTCAAAATAGACCCACAATATCAAAGGAAAAAAAATTACACAATAGAATAAAATTGGAATTTAGACCAAGACTTACGGATATCAATGGGAAATGATCAAGATGAATAAATTGCCTATCATTAGCTCCACATAATGTGTCCATAGAGTTTTCTAAGCTCCAATGGTCCAAATTGGAAGATTTTGGGGTAAAAAGGGAGAAATGATCAAAGTGGAGGATATATATATAGTTACCTCCATTTAAGCGAATCTAAAGTTGCTTAACCAGTCCATCAAAATTTAAGGAGAGCCTACTTATGAGGTGACAGCAGATATCGGGTCTAGCTGCATAAGCATCTCTACAAGGTTATTTCGACAAAAAATAGGTCCATAACCAACATTCCATTTTAATGAAAAATCTACCAATAGACAAAAATTAGTCTGGAATCCTTGAGACTAAAACAAAAGTTCCCATTAGCCTAAAATCTATATTTTGGAGCTAACAAAATAGTCAAAATTCTCATCTAAGGTCATTTACTAAAATTTATGGCCAAAAACTAAATTTTCAAATTTTAAAGATCCATAATAAGGAAATTTAATTAAAACTAAATGACTTTCCCCAAAACTGAATTACCAATACCAACAAGTCATAAATGAATTTGGGCAGCGATACAATAACTCTAAACACAGAAAATGTATAAAAGGGATAATGACCTAGAGAGTCATTACAACACCCATTACAAAATAGACTTTCATACCCAAAGTCTAAAGTCAAAAAGTACCTAAAGTCTCAAACATGTGAGGGCTCTGGGTCTACATATCATGCTCAATTTTCCTAGTAGCTGTAATACCCCAAAAAAAAATTGTTGAAATTTTGTGCGTAAATGTGTTGGGTTCTATCTTCTAGAATGAATTATAAATTTTTCATGTGGAATGTCTTAGATTATGACCCACCATTGCGTAAAGTATCGAATAATATTTCCAATTATATGTGGATCATCTAAAATGGACACCCGAGTGACAACTTATGAACATTTCAATCAAATCGTGAATAGTAGTAAACAGTAAAACGTGCAGGAAAAAGTACTGAAGCCTGGCGTATTTTTGCTCCAACTTTAAACGATCATAATTCCTTGTACATAATAATCTAGGTGATCTACTATATATCAATGGAAAGATCTGTGAGTCCTCTTTCCAATGAAATTATTTTCATCCAATTTGTCTATCGGAACAAAATGTTATGGTCGATCTACTTTAGCCTATTAAAAGTGAATTTTTAGGTTAAATTTTAAATGATCATAACTCCTTGTACACAATGATCTGGGTAAGATAATATATATCAATGGAAAGATATGAGAGTCCTATTTCTAATGAAATTATTTTTATCCAATTTAAATATCGAAGTAAAACATTATGGTTGATCTACTTCAGAATATCAAAATAGTCCACCAAAGGACAGATTCGAGAATATTTTTATTTTTAGGGGCGTTTTGGTCATTCCCCATCACCCAAAATCCATCCAAACCCTATGTTAAAGCCTATTAGGAGCATTATATATTATATTTCATCAAACTCCCTCAAAAAGAAAACCCTAAGCTCCTACATCCAACTTCAAGAACCTCCAAAGTTCACCATTAATTCTGCAAATTTATTCAAGATTCCAAGTTCCTAGTTCAAGAACTCCAAGAACCATCATTCAAAGGCACGATTAATATCTCAAAAAAGAGTATCGATCTAAATTTCATCATTCAAGGTATGTGGGGTTTTTCAACAAGAACTCTCTTTCTTTCTTGTGCCTAAAAATAATTTTCTTTACAAAGACGTGATTTTTACTTGATTTTTATGAATTTGAAGTATGAACCTATATATTATGATGATTATTATAAAATCTTGATGTTTATGATTTTGAAATATGAATTTACATGTGTGTATATATAAAGCATGAATCTTGAATGATATTTATCATGATTTTGATATTTGGATCATGAATCCCTATTGGAAATTATGTTTTTTTAGAAAGTGTTGCTATAAGCACATTGATGTTGAATATTTGAGATATTTTGAATGATTTGACCTTTTGGTATAAATAAAGTTGTATTGAACTCGAGTGTGAAAGAAATCCACAGCGTGGTTGATTTTGATAGATGGGAAGCATGATGGCTCCCGATGTATATTTATATATTATTGAAATTATTTTGTTGTGGATTGTATTTGAAATGATCGAAGCTAAGTTCAGGAGAAATCTTTAGCACCGAGTGAGAGGTATAAAGCGACCTTACTTTCCTAGAACTATGTACCCCCGTAGGAGTGAGCCTGAGGCTGATTTATATAGTGATCACTAGTTTGTGTGGATTTGATATCGATAGTTCTACTCTGATAGAAAGGATAGGATGGCTCTCCCCAAAGTTGGATGTATGTTAGACTCCATATAGCTCACATGGTTTATGTTGGTTATATGATCTCCTAGTGTGTGTGTTTCCTTGTGTCTATGGTGAATGGTGAAGTGATTTGAAAGTGGAATTCTGAAAGTTATTCTTTCAAAAGATTTTAATGATATTTACATTATGAGAATTGATATTCTTGATGAACTAAAAGTGATTGACAAATTATATGATGTCTCATATGTGTTATTGTACTTAATTTATGATGATGATGTTTATACAACTGCATACACCCCTATATACTCGATTCCTTTCCATGGTACTGACCCACATCTTCGGATATGGCCTGTATTTTCTCGAAATATAAGTTTAGGTGCTCAGTTCTAGGTTCGACAGTGATTCTTTGAGCACGCTGTTCTACATCCTCTATTATGGTGAGTCCTCGTGTTTTGAGAATGTGATGTCTGATTTTGGTTTCACGGAATTGTTTACATTTGATAACTGAGTATAAGTCAGTTGGGGCATATCTCAATGGCTCACTAGTTTTATTGATTTTCTTAGAGGCTTGTCAGACTAGTATAGATGTTGGAAGCTGGCTAATAAGTCATATTTTATTATCTTTCTGAAATTCTTTTATTCTTGGATGATGATTACTTTGTTGATACTTGAGGATCATTTATGAAAACCCAATTGATTTGTGTTGAATTGAATGAAAATGGCTCAAACAGTTAGCTTAGGGCTACTCGTAGCCTCAAGCACCGTTTGATGCTCCAGGACTCATTTTCTGGGGCGTTACAAACTTGGTATCAAAGCCTAAGATTTTAAGGTGTCCTAGGAAGTCTGACAAGATGCGTTAATTAGAGTCTTGATCATTGGTGTGTAGCACGCCACATCTATGAGCAAGAGGCTACAAGGCATTTTAGGAAAAAGTATGATTCTTTCTTTCAGAAGTCTATCGTGCCTAAATTGTCTCTCTATGCTATTGATTTATGCTCTCCTTTTTCAGAAATATGCCTCCACATCGAGCGAGAAGAAATAATGATAGTCAGTAACCTCAACCTGCTGACCCATTGAATGAAAACGTGTCTCATGCTGAATTTCGGGTAGCCTTTTAGGTGCTGGCCTAAGTTGTTACTGCAAATGTTCATACCAACCCAGCCCCAGCTTCATAGCAGTAGGGAGGTGATTTAGCTGCTGCCAGGATCTATGACTTCATATGAATGAATCTACTGGAATTCTATGGGTCCAAGTCTAATAAGGAACCACGGTTGTTTTTAGAGAAGGTGCAGAAGATTACTCAGGTGATGCATGTATTTGAGGAACATATTGTGGATTTGTTTGCGAATAGGTTGAAAGACATTGCTTATGAGTGGGTTATTTCTTGGAGGAAAGGTAGAGGTGAGAGAGTTGTCCCTACAACTTAGAAAGAGTTCCAGGATGCATTCCTGGATAAGTTTTTCCCTTTGGAGATGAGGGAGACAAAGGTGGAAGAGTTTATGAACTTGCGACAGGGCTCTATGACTATTAGTGAGTACTTTCTATAGTTCAATCAGTTTTCCAAGTATGCTCCTAACTTAGTGGCTGATAATCGGGCTAGTATGAGTAAGTTTGTGACTGGAGTGTCTAGTTATGTGGTTAAGGAGTGTAGGTTTTGCTATGCTAAATAGTGAGATGAATCTTTCTAGGCTGATGACTCATGCCCAACAGATTAAGGCAGACAAGATTAAGGAGAGAGATAGAATAAGAGGGAATAAGAGAGCTAGGTTCGAGTAGTACGAAAAAGGTCAGACTAGATCGCAGGGAGGGAGTCGCTCTCAGTATCAGGATCATTCGTCTATGCCAGCACCATTATCTTCTATTCCTCCCATGCCTAAAGGTAGGATGGAGTAAGGTAGCATGTCATATGCATCCAGGTCCCAGTACAGTGCTGGCAGTAAGCCAAATCATCCTCTGTGTCCTAAGTGTGGTAGGGCTCATTCGGTTGAGTGTTGGGGTAAGAAGAGGGGTTGTTTCCGGTGTGGTGACATGGGTCATAGAGTTAGAGATTTTCTATTGGATAGACAAGGGCATCATGACTATCGCCCTCAAACCCAGACTCAGACTATTAGTACTCCAATTCCAGTGACTCGCCCATCCCCAGCTTAGGGCGCCTCTTCTAGCAATGCTGGCGGGCAGCTCCAGAATAGATTCTATGCTTTACCGTCCCTCTAGGAATAGGAGGACTCTCCCGATGTTGTTATTGGAATGCTTCCAGACAGTTGAAACCCCTTGAGAAAAATTACCCCACCCATGACCTTGAGTTGGCTGCTGTTATGTTTGCTCTGAAAACTTGGAGACATTATTTGTATTGTGTCCATGTTGATATTTTCACTAATCATAAGAGTCTGCAGTATGTGTTTACCCAGATAGAATTGAATCCTAGGCAGAGACGATGGTTATAATTGTTAAAGGACTATGATATGAGTGTACTGTACCATCCGGACAAGGCCAATGTTGTGGCAGATACCCTAAGTAGAGTGTTCATAGGTAGTGTTTCGCATGTGGTAGAAGGTAAAAAAGAGTTGGTTCGTGATGTACACCGATTGGATAGATTGGGGGTTAGGTTGTTTGACTCTGCTGAAGGTAGTATAGGGGTTCAGAGTAGTTCCAAATCCTCCTTGGTTTTGGAAGTGAAGGAAAAGCAATACTTAGATGCTAGTTTGGTCAAACTGAAGGAGTCAGTCAAGGACCGAAATGTAGAGGTTTTCTCTCAAGGGGGAGATGGTATGTTGAGATTGCAGGGTAGATTGTGTGTCCTAAATATTGATGATCAGAGATAAAGGATTATAGCTGAAGCACATGGTGCTACCAAGATGTACCGAGAAAGAGTGGCATGAAGAAAGATATAGCAGCGTTTGTAGCTAAGTGTGTAATATGCCAACAGGTTAAGGTTGAACACCAAAGACCTGGTGGTATGATGTAAGAGTTTGGTATTCCCACCTGGAAGTGGGAAGAGATAAATATGGACTTCGTGATTGGTTTACCTCCTTCCCGACGCCATCATGATTCCATTTGCGTTGTGGTTGATAGGTTGACTAAGTCTGCTCATTTCTTGCCTGTTCATACTTCATATACTGTTGAGGATAATGTTAGATTATATATCCGAGAGTTAGCCAGACTGCATGGAGTTCCCTCATCTATCATTTTGGATAGGGGTACTCATTTCACTTCTCATTTTAGAAAGCTTTTCAGAAGGGTCTTGGTACCCAAGTGATTTTGAGTTCTTCTTTTCATCCGCAGACCGATGGTCAGGTTGAGCGTACTATCCATACCTTAGAGAATATGTTGATAGCTTGTGCACTTGACTTTAAGGTAAGTTGGGATGATCACTTACCGTTGATAAAGTTTGTTTACAATAACAGTTTCCACTCTAGTATTGGCATGGCTCCGATTGAATCCTTATATGAGAGGAAGTGTAGATCATCCATAGGTTGGTTTGAGGTGGGTGAAGTGGCTGTGAGTGGTCCTAATTTGGTATTTGAGGCTATGGAAAAAAGTTAAGTTGATTAGGGAAAGGTTGAAAACTGTGTAGAGTCGTCAGAAGTCATATGCGGATGTTAGAAAGAGAGACCTTGAGTTTGAAGTTCGTGACCTAACGTATCTAAAAATATAACCCATGAGGGTGGTGAAGAGATCGGAAAGAAGGGGAAGCTTAGTCCCCGTTATGTTGGTCCGGACAAAATTCTTAGCCGTGTTGGTAAGGTAGTTTATGAATCGAGTTCCTTCCGAGTTGTTCTCTATTCATCCAATATTCCATGTCTCTATTGTTAGAAAGCATATTAGCGATGTTGTAGTAGTGGATTCCTCTGTGAGTACTGACATTCAAGAAAATCTTTCTTTTGATGAGATTCCTATTGAGATTCTTGATTTCAGTGTTCGAAGAATAAGGAACAAAGAAGTTCCCTTGGTCAAGGTGTTGTGGCAAAACCAATCTGTTGAAGGTGCAACTTGGGAAGCTGAGGCAAATATGCGATCCAAATACCCGCACCTATTTTCCGCGAACTCCGATCAAGCCGAAGGTACCGTTCTTTCCTAAATCATGCACTTTTGATAAAAGCTGCAGCAGTTCAGCTGTCATTTATTATGTGTTCAGCTATAGTTTCTTGAATTTATGCATTCTATGTTGCATTCGGAGTGAGAAACGATGTGGTGATGAGTCTAACGAATGGTTTCAGCTACATTCTCTATTCCCTATCTAATCTTATCATGTCTAGCGTCATTTGAGGATGAATGTTTCTAAGAGGGGGATGACGTAATACCCCGAAAAATTTTTCATTGAAATTTTGTGCCTAAACATGTTGGGTTCTATCTCCTAGAATGAATTATAAATTTTCCGTGTTGAATGTCTTAGATTATAAACCACCATTGCAAAGAGTATCGAATAATATTTCCAATGATATGTGGAATCATCCAAAACGGACACCCGAGCCACGAGTTATGAACATTCTGATCGAACTATGAATAGTAGTGAACAGTAAAACGTGCAGGAAAAAGTACTAAAGCATGGCGTATTTTTTCTCCAACTTTAAATGATAATAACTCCTTCTACATAATGATCTAGGTTATCTATTATATATCAATAGAAATATATGTGAGTCCTATTTCCAATGAAATTGGTTTCATCCAATTTGTCTATCGAAGCAAAAAGTTATGGTGGATCTACTTCATCCTACCAAAAATGAATTTTTGGGTCAACTTCAAACGATCATAACTCCTCATACACAATGATATGGGTGAGATACTATATATCAATGGAAAGATATGAGATTCCTCTTTCTAATTAAATTGGTTTCATCCAATTTGAATAGCGGAGTAAAATGTTATGGTTGATCTACTTTAGACTATCAAAACAGTCCACCAAAAGACAGATTCGAGAATTTTTTTTATTTTTAGGGGCATTTTGGTTTACCCCTCACCCAAAATCCGTCCAAAGCCTATAATAAAGCCTATTAGGAGAATTATATGTTATATTTCATCTAACTCCCTCAAAAACAAAACCCTAAGCTCCTACATCCAACTTCAAGAACCTTCAAAGTTCACCATTAATTCTGCAAATTTATTCAAGATTCCAAGTTCCTAGTTCAAGACTCCAAAAACCATCATTCAAAGGAACGATTAACATCTTAAAAACGAGTATCGATCTAAAGTTCATCATTCAAGGTATGTGGGGTTTTTCAACAAGAACTCTCTTTCGTTCTTGTGCCCACAAGTAATTTTCTTTACAAAGGTATGATTTTTATTTGAGTTTTACGAATTTGAAGCATGAACCCTTTTTTATGATGATTATTATGAAATCTTGATGTTTATGATTTTGAAAGATGAATTTACATGTGTGGAGATATAAAGCACGAATCTTGAACGATATTTATCATGATTTTTGATATTTGAGTCGTGAATGCCCATTGAAAATTGTGTTTTCTTGAAAAAATGGGTGTTATAAGCACGTTGATGTTGAATATTTGAGATATTTTGAAAGATTTGACCTTTTGGTCTTAATGGAGTTGTTTTGAACTCGAGTGTGAAAGAAATCCACAACATGGTTGATTTTGATAGATGGGAAGCATGATGTCTCCCGATGTATATTTATATATTACTGAAATTATTTTGTTGTGGATTGTAATGATTTGACTTAAGTCCAGGAGAAATATTTAGCACCGAGTGGGAGGTATAAAGAGACCTTACTTCCTTAGAACTACGTGCCCCCATAGGAGTAAGCCTGAGGCTGATTTATATAGTGATCACTAGTTTGTGTGGATTTGATATCGATTGTCCTACTCCGATGGAAAGGATAGGATGGCTCTCCCCAATATGGGTAAGTTGGACTCCATGTAGCTCACATAGTTTATGTCAGTTATAGGATCTCCTCGTGTGTATGTGTTTCCTTGTGTCTATGGTGAATAGTGAAGTGATTTGAAAGTGGAATTGTGAAAGTTATTCTTTCGAAAGATTTAAATGATATTTACATTATGAGAATTGATATTCTTGATGAACTGAAAGTGATTGACAAATTACATGATGACTCACATGTGTTATTGTACTTATTTTATCCTCTCATGATTATGATGATTTTCTTCGGGCTATGTGAGTCTTTCATACATCCTGCATATTTATTATAAATATTTATGATGATGATTTTATACAACTGCATACACCCCCATATACTCAGTTCCTTTCCATGGTACTGACCCACATCTTCGGATGTGGGCTGCATTTTCTCAAAATGTAGGTTTAGGTACTCAATTCCAGGTTCGACAGTGATTCTTCGAGCACGTTGTTCTACATCCTCTATTGTGGTGAGTCCTCATGTTTCGAGGACGTGATGTCTGATGTTGGTTTCACGGAATTGTTTACATTTGATAACGGAGTATGAGTCAGTTGGGGAATATGTTGATGGCTCGCTGGTTTTATTAATTTTCTTAGAGGCTTGTCAGACTAGTATAGAACTTGGGAGTTGGCTAATAAGTCATATTTTGTTATCTTTCTGAAATTCTTTAATTCTTGGATGATGATTACTCTGTTGAAATTTGAGGGTTATTTATGGAAACCCCGTTGATTTGTGTTGAACTAAATGAAAATGGCTCAAAGGGTTAGCTTAGGGCTACTCATAGCCTCAAGCACCGTGTGATGCTTCGGGACCCGTTTTTTGGGGCGTTACAGTAGCCTCCTCTATAGGACATTACTCCATTGAAAATTTACCATTGGAATCTCCCTAGATCACAACTATCAGACATTTCTAGCTAAAATAACAGTCGGATCCTCCTCGAAAGCCAACCTATCATCCAACTAAATTGAATCCTACTGAAGCATGTAAGACTTATCTAGAATGTAACACCAAAGCATTCATACATGAAAACAAGGTGAATGCTAGAAAATGCTAAAGACTAGGTTAACATATATGCTAAATCCCCAACTCACTATAGAATCTCAAATGGACCAATGTACCGAGGAGTAAGCTTTCTATCCTTCTAAATCTCTCCGTACCCTTCATAGAAGACACTCAAAGAACACATGGTCACTAACTATAAACTTTAACACTCAAAAAAGTGTCAATATAACTTGATTACCTACTCTAAGCTGCCCATCATCTAGTTTTAATCACCCAAACTCTATTCAATGACTCACACAATAAATCAGCATCCCATAGTCTAGCCTCAAAGGCATTAAACTACCCAATTGGAGATCTACATGACCTACCATATAATGCCTAAAATGGATCCAAATAGATACTTTAATAGTAGTTATTATTATAAGAAAACTCTATTAAGGATAGAAACTGGTCCCACTAACCTCTGAAGTTCATAACACATGCATGGAACATGTCCTCTAAAACCTAAATAATTTGCTCAAACTAACCATCAGTCTGGAGATTAAATATTGTTTTAAGATTGATCAGTGTATCCAACTCTTCCTGAAAAGACTCTAAATTTAAAAGGTAAACTAGGAACCTCTATAAGAAATAATAGACATTGTCATCCTTTGAAGGCAAATTGTCTCTAAAATATATAGCTAGTCCAACATATTTGTACTATAGGATATCTAAATCTTGATAAAATTAATAGACTAGGGAAATCAATCCATGATGACCCAAATAAAATTAAACCCACATAAAGTATGCAACAAACAAATAATCAATAGAAATCCAGTCCCATTTCCACTGGGGAATGGGTAGATTCTAAAGCAAACCACCAGGTCTCAAGTGCTTAGATAGCACATGATAACAACATAAACACTAAGATACAAAGTCTGTTATGTCCATCTTCATCCCGTACCACCAGCAATACTGCATCAAATCTTTATACATCTTAGTTGATCCAAGATGAATGGATATCTAGAATAATGAGCCTCTTGTAATATCAATTGAATCAATGTACCAACTATAGGATACTGATGAGTGGTAAATTTTTCACTCATTTACATCCAAACTTATGCATGCTACTATGATTAAATTATGTAATTGAGGCAAAGTTGACATTTGAATACACTAATTCCTATGATTTGCAGGTTTACTGGTAAATGGAAGAAAATAAGTGAAGTAACCTGAAAAGAGAACAAAAATAAAGAAGTTAGTGTAAAAGATGAAAAATATGAAGAAGAGGGGCTCATCGTAATTGTGGGAGTCGTGATCGTGACCAAGCAAAGGCAATCATGATGACACAACCAAATGCCCAAAGGCAGTTTGTAATTTCCAGCAACTGAACCCAAATTCTCTAAAGGGTAAAACCCTTTCACTTTGGAGATATCTTCCAACTAGAATTTAATTTTGGTGTGGAGAAAACTCTACTACTTTGGGAAAGACAATTGTAGATAATTTTCCAAGAGATTTTGGTTGTGAATTGAGATTGAAGTTTTGGAATTACTTTTGTTTGCTATCAATGGAAGTATTGGGAGTAATTTGGGTATATCTTATTTATTCAACTGCATGAGTAGCTAAATATGTATCTTGGGGTTATGTTGGAATAGGGTGAAAATGTGTGTGGGTCTTGATTGCTATTGTAAATTCTTGGTTAATGATGTTGGGTTTCATTAATACTTGATTGTTGAATTGGAATTTATGCGTGAGAAACCTAGAAGTCCTAAAATCCAACATCATCCTTAAAAGAGGGATGTGGGTATTCCTTTAGATCCTATATCATCCTTGAAAGAGGGATATACCTGACAAGTATTTGTGAAAATTAAATTAGATATTAGTTTATTCATTTGCATTATCTTAGAAATAAGAATGGATTGTGAATATGCTATGTCCTGGGTATTATCCTAGAAATAGTGATGACACATTAAGGTTTTAGGTTGATTTGTTTGCCACAACCATGAGGTTTTCAAAAGAATCCAGGGGTGATATTTTGGTGTTTTATTTAAAAACTAACATCAAAACCACTAACCTAGCCTACCCATATAATCCTTAACAAGAATTTGAAGTTGACTCTCGTGTATCCATATACTATTTGACCCTAGGAAAGCATAACCCCAACACTATTCTCTTATTGAAAATTAATCTAAAATCAATGCTGTTAAGTAGTGTTTCTAAGTAATTTTGTTTAAACAACCTTTCAAACCATCCCCCCACCCCCAAATTTAATTTATGTTTTACTTTATGATTACATTGCGGGTAAATAATTAATGGCTTTCAACATACATAGGATTTTAATACTAGTTACACTCCTCGTGGATTCAACCCTAACTTAAGTTCGATTATTATATTGATAATGATTATCCTACACCAAAACAATGGTATAGGTGAGCGTGATCAAATATGAATACGAACCTCAAACCTTAGAATACCCTCTAAATTAAAGTCAAACTTCCTGGACTCTCCCTTCAATACCTAATCTGGAATCCCATACAAAATTGTTTATTCTCAAACTGAAGCACCCAAATTTGATCCAACAATGTAGACTGGGCCTCAACAAGAGAAAATGTTCTCTGAGGATTAAAAATATCATATTGAACTAACTTGTTGGACAAGGACTAGATATCCAAGGCCAACCATCACTCTGAAGCTAAAAAGAATGCCAAAACTACCATACTCATTGCCTTTAAGATCAAGGCATTTGCTACCATATTTACTTTACCTAGATGGTGAAGAATAGAAATGTCATAGTCATTTAGAAACTCTAGCCATTTGTGCTACCTCGAATTAAGATCCTTCAGGCTCATAATGTAATAAAGACTATGATGATCAGGGTGTATCTTGTGGTGAACACAATAAAGATAATTCCTCCAAATCTTAAGCACAAAAACTACCGCCACCAACTTCAAGTCATGGTTAGTGTAATGTAACACCCTTCAATGACTTAAATTGGGTTTAGGCATGTTAGTAACGTATCCTGGGAGAGTTTTGGAATTTTCTGATGAGGTTCGAGGTGGTTTTGGACCACAGAGGTGGTGAGCCTCAGCGATATCACTGTGTCATGGAGGCTACACTTTGTGATAGCAAATATGAAACAGAGGATAATCTCTATATTTAGCAGTGTGGCACAGAGGTTGGCCTCCGCAATAAGGTTTGTGCCACACCACTATGTAAAATTCATGTAGTTTTTGTTTTGTTTACTTGGGATGAGGGGTATTGGGGTATTTTCACCTATGCACGACCCTTAAGCATCATATGGTCTTTTTTTTTATTTTTAAGAGATTAAAAATCCCAAATTCCACTCTTAAACTCAAAAATCCCAAGCGAGCCTAAGGATTTCATCATGCATTCATCTTTCAGGTCTCAAGTTTGATTTTTTTTAAATTATAATGTGTCTAAGGCATGTACCTCTTTCCCTATACTTTTATTTTCTTAAAGGCATGAAAATTGGTTTATTATTCATGGTTTTGATGTTGGGTTTTGAACTATGGGTTGAGGTTCTTGGATATAAATAGTTTGGATGTTTTCTCCTGATCACTGCTGAGCTATTATGCTTTACATTATTGATTTATACAATAACTGCGGTGCATAGGAATGGTAAACAAAATAAAGGGGCATGATTATCCCTAGTTTGATGATTTTTCCTTGACATATGGCTTTGGAAAATTGTGTTTCCCTCAACTCTAATTGTGAAACTGATAATGAATATGATTTTGTCATATGATTTGACTTGGTCACTTATATTAATGCATTTGCATAAAAGTTTAATGGACCATGGATTGATTTCATTGAACTTTGGGGTACATGAATGGATAATTTGAACCTAAGGGGTCATGAATTTCCCCGTGTGATGGATGATGGATACGGCATGATAATGAACTTACAAGTGGGGTTGGTATGATGATACCAACGGGATGCCTTAATTTATAACTGATTAACTTATTGGGAATGTGTGTTAAATAATTTTTTTAAATTAGGCTTAAAATAGAGTTGTGTAACCATGTCGTGAAAGTGGAGGTCTTGAGGGACTAATACTAGAAATTATGGTTGCCGGCGTGGAGGTCTAAATAACCTGGAGGTTTGAGTCCCCCTTATTATATGATTTGGAGGTTAGAGTCCCCCATATCACATGATTTGGTGCTTAAGTCACCTTGATATATGTTGGGAGGTTTGAGTCTCCCAAAATGCATATGCACGTATGATTATCCTCTGGTTTGTGCTGCCACACGCACTGAGGCCCTTCCAGTTGGGGGAGATTTGGGCCCATATAGCCGATAGGTGCCTTGATTAAAACAATTATGCTACAGAATCTGGGCTAAAGTTTTAAAGTGCATGTTAAGCCTTGTTTCCTAACCAAGTATATGATATATATATATATATACACATATACGTATATGCATTTGATTATGTGCATTGTATTCTGAATGATGTTGAATTGTTTCTCGTGGCATGATTTTATCCTTTACATGATAGCGCTTTAACTACTAACCATTTTCAGACGTTGTCTTCCCATGCGATGTAGGCACTGGCCATACTTCTACTCCTTATTCACAGTGATAAGGTGATTGGGGGACAACTCGTGAGTTAGACTGAATTGGTGAGCTTTCATCCTTTGGAAGACCCCATTTCTTGATTTGGGTTTCCTTATATTTTGACTCTTTCTTTTAGATTTTTTTTAGCTACGGTCGTAGGCATGTCCTGGCCAGACTATCTTTGGTTTTAATAGAGGTTTTATTGAATAGTGTTGTGGACATCAGATTGGTTTAATTCTTAGACTTATTTGAGTAATATTTATCTATCTTATTTTACATTTGGAATTTCACTGTTATATTATATTGTGTTCTGGTTAATTAGGCGAAGGGGATAATCTTCGGTCCTTGGTAGACTTGAGATACCCATCACGGCCAGGCCCTGAATTGGGTCATGACATGTAGTTGCACTCATGCACCTTCATATTTTGATAATTCTCAACTTACACCATCATTCGAATGCAAGGGATCATTGTCAATATAATCCCAACAAGAGTCGGGGTCGAACCCACAAGGAGTGTAACTAGTTTTCTATTCCTATGTGTATTGAGAGTTGACTAGGAGTTAACCTGTAATGCAAACTTAAAACAAAACGTCAAATTAAATGGGGGTTGAATTAGAACTATGTTGAACAAAATCACACTATAACACTAATATAAGAGCAGACAATTGATGAGTAAGACCAAATTAAGAGAGGTCTTAGGGTTATGCCATCCTAGGGGTAATTCATGTATGGTTAATCAAGAGTTAGCCCAATTCATAGTTTAAGAGGTCGGGTAGTCTAGGTTTAGGGTCTTAGTGTTAGCCTTTCAATAAAAGACTAAGTTTCACCCGTGGATTCCTTCGAATACCTTATGAGTTTTCAAAGTTTATCAATTCAATACCTCAACTTAGCATCCCTATTTCTAGGATGGTACTTATGAATACAACAATTTTACATAATATCTTTATTTTTAAGATAATGCTAAGGAAGAAGCTAAAATAAATTAGTTGTTCATGATTACTCATCACCCACACCCCTCTTTTAAGAATGATGTGGGATCTAAGCCAATTGGGGTTTTCACCCACAATGCTCAACTCAAGCATAGAGTAATAACGAAACCCAACATCACTAAATATCAATTTGGACTAACAATCAACACCCATACAACATTAACACCCTACTCAAGCATAACCCCAAGATAGGAATTTAGATACTCAAGGATTTAAGAAGAAGAGAGTAAACCAAATTTGCATTCAAATCTTCCATTGAAAAGTAAAATAAGATTAAACACAAACGTCAATTTGAATCCTCAACTAAAATCTCATTTGGAATTAAGGATAAAATTGTTTTCTCCTCTGTAGAACTGAAAAATTACATAAGGATAATCCAATTGAAAAAAGGTTTTGGCTATTTAGGATTTAGGGAACCAACTCTGTGAATTTTTGCTTTTACCCTTGAAGTCGTCCCGCTCCATCCAAAATCACCCTATCTTGATTATGTTCGTTACTCCCGCGATAGAAGTAGTCACCTCGCGATCATCGAGGATTGACTTAGATGTTGGATCGCGATTTGTAACCCTCAGTCCATGATCGTGGTATCTGAGAGTTGATTCCTGATCCTGATTTACATCTTGTGTAAGCACTTTGGTATTTTGCTTCCCTTTCCAGCTTTTCTTCAACCCCTTTTTTCATCTAATTACCTAAAAACACATAAACCATGGGATTTAATGCATTTGAATAAAAATTAGCCTCATAGACACAATCATTTCATCATAGTGTGCATAAATTTGTATATAGATGAGTGGCAAATTTGCCACTCATCAACACCCCCAACTTAAAACTTTGCTTACCCTCAAGCAACACCACTTCTTACTTAAATGAGACAATTCAACTTATAATTTCACTTCTACCACCAAATTATCATCATGGTTGTGGACTTGATTCTCGCTAATAATTTATCCACAAGCATGAGAGGAACAATTCGCTCCCCTCAAAATCAATCACGCTTTCAAGGATGCACCAGACTTTTAAGAACAATCAAGTAACAACCACTATCTCTCAAGAAGTTAATCTCTGTCAATAGTGAACCAACTACACATTTTTTTCTCAATTCAGATTATAACAACATCATCAAGCTAGGTTAGCTTACATGCCTCCTCATGAAGGAAAGTCCCATCACACCATAATGTCTATCATGCAACAAGGGGATAGAACACAACCACTCACCCTCACAAAGATTTTATCAATCATACAAGCATCATGCCATATTCTTTCCCTTATTTTTGATCATTTCTAACTCAAATATACTTGGTTGGAGATCCCGGGGGGATTTCTAAGTTTGTAATGAAGGCTCGGAGAAGGGTAGGATACACACTTGATAAAATGGTGACTATACCCTCCTTGAACTCCATATTTTACACTACTAGATCAAACCTTGGGTCATAGGTAACATCATATATTCTTGAACAATACATGCCTACTTTTACTAAATTATTTCACCCATCTTTCGAAAGCATTTTCATTTTATTTCTATTTTTTGTGAAATATCATGCTTTTCTTTCATCCAATGATTCTTTTCATACACTTTTCATTCAATGAATAGTTCCTAGTAATTCACTTACAAGACTATGTCCCATGATCACCTTCTTTCAAAATCCACCACCCCCAACTTAGGATTTTAACCTCTAGTTGGCACTTTTACGTTCTAGGGGGTAGGGTTCAAAAGAGGGATCATTTTTCAAAACGTTTTAAGGCTTATAATATGGTTGCCAAAGAAAGTTCATCATATAAAGAGGGTGAATAAGGGTACAATTTGAGTATTGGTAGGATTTTTAGTCTCGATTGGTTTTCCATACTCACAAGGAAGGCCTAAGATCATTTTCCCAACTATGTGTCATCAAGGTTAGCTTTGAAAGACAAACGGGGAAAGGTATAGATGACACGAGTGTGCATGAGAATCAAGAAACTAATCTTAACTCACACAGCATGCAAACTTACCTAGAAGGATCAATTTCATTTCCTACTAGAGAAAAAAGGAGTTATTTACAACACACTACCTACTAAAGAATTTGGAGTCACAAGAAGAGGGTAAAGCATTATTACACAATTATTCATGTCCATGCTCTTGATTTTCACAAAAAAAATTGGACGGAGAGGGATGTGTGCTTCACATTTGACCTCGCAATATGGGCGATCGTTAGCACCAAAACAAGCTTTCATCTCATATTTGGGATCTCACAAGGACATACCATATGGCTACTCAGACTTTGCTATAGGAATAATAGCAATACAAAATCTATAATGCCAAGGGTACTCAAACTTCTCCTGCATCTATAGCTCAAAACCCAAACATAAGATTTTCCATCAAGAATATCATCACTATATTTATCATAGGGAAATGTTTGTCCAACATCATTATTAAAAGAAATAGAAAGCTAAAAGTAAAATAGTTAATTCATAAAATCTCTATGCTTAGTGTGAACCAAGTTAATGTATTGCAAAAAAAAATTGAATATTGTAAATCAATGTGCACGCACACAAAAGAAACACACCCCCAACTTCAAGACTTGTAGTGTCCTCACCACATAAAACAAAAGCATAAAAGGGGTCAAAGGGCTCCCTGAAACTGCATTAAAAACCAATGTGAATTTTACACATACTATCGTAATCGTGACATAATTGGTGTGATTGTAATACCATGAACACAATCCTCACGACATGATCATGGTACCTGAGGCATTCTGCTCTCCTATTTTACCCTATTTTTCTACATGGCTGCCACATTTCTAACCTCAATTTTCCCCTATTTTTGGCTTCCAATCTATCCAAAACACCTATAAAAAATCAAAATTATGTGACTTAAATCAAAAATACATGGTGCAAACATGAAAATGATGGATTTCCTCCTATCAAGCGCCTAATTAAATATCACGACATGATGATTTTTTATTAATATTGAGGGTCCTCAAAGTGCAACAACTCAATCTTTACCGCCCTGGGTCCACCTATATTGTAGTGCTTTAACCTTTGCCCATTTACTATGAATCTCTTTTCTTGGGGTCCTCTAGCTCGATAGCACTGCTAGAGTACACATTCGTAATCACAAAGGGACCCGACCACTTAGATCAAAGCTTACCCAACAAAAACTTCAAACAAGAGTTGTAAAGGAGTACACTCTCACCTACATGAAATTCCTGCTTTAGGATCACAGCTTTATGCCACTTCTTTATTTTTTTTCCTTATATAAAGTGTAACTTTCATAAGCCTTGAATTGAAAATCCTCCATCTCATAAAGTTTAGTGACCCTTGACTTAGTAGCCTCTTCTCAATCTATATTTAACTTCTTGAACGCCCACAAATCTTTATGCTCAAGTTCAATGGGTAAGTGACATGCCTTTTAAAACACCAATTGGTAGGGGGACCTACCAATTAGGGTTTTGTAGGTCGTCCTATAAATCCAAATCTCATCATCAAGTTGTCACACCTAATTTGTTCGGCCAACATTCACGTTTTCTGAAAGATAGATTTGATTTCCTGATTGGACACCTCGATTTAGTCACTCATTTGGGGGTGATATGGGGTGAAAACCTTGTGTTTCACCCTATAATTGTCAAGAAGAGCACCAAAAACCCAAGTGCAAAAATGCGAGGTTCTATTTCTAATAATAGCTCACAGAGTTTCAAACCTTGTAAAAATATATTTCTTCAAGTAGAAAGTAATACTTTTTATCTCGTTCTTCAAAAGTGCTACAGTCTCTACCCATTTGGAGACATAGTTACCTACCACTAAGATGTATTTGTTACCGAAATGGATCACAAAAGGGCCCATAAAATCAATTCCCCACACATCGAATAGTTTGACTTTGAGATTGGGTTTAAGGGGCATCTCATGCCTTCTCAAAATGCCACCTTACAGTTAACATTGATGACATACTTTGACCATTTAAATGGTATCTCTATGAATGGAGGGCCAATAATAACCACATTTAAGAACTTTGGTGGTGGTTTGAATCCCCCCATAGTGACCACCAAAAGGAGAGGAGTGACACGCTTCAAGGATATCTTTCATTTCTACTTCCATAACACAACGACGAATCATACCATTCGTGCATTCCCAAAATAGAAAAGGCTTATCCCAAAAATACTTTTTTACATTGAATAAAAATCACTTTATTTGATGGTAGATAAGATCCTCGGGAATTTCACCGCTTACCATATAATTAGCATAATTTGCATACCAAGGTTCAATATTTCCTGAGATTGACATGACAAGCTTATCAAGAAAAGTGTCATCGATTTCAATATCACCCTAATTCACATTATTATTTTCAAGGCGGGAAAGGTGGTCGGCCACTTGGTTTTCACAACCCTTTGGATCCTTTACCTCAAAATCAAACTCTTGCAAGAGAAACATACACCTAATAAAAAGTGGTTTAGCCTTTTTACTGTCCATGAGATATCTAAGATATATGTGGTCCGTATGCATAATAACTTTCATGCCCAACAAGTATGCTCTAAACTTTTCAAAAGCATAGGCCACCACAAGCAACTCTTGCTCCATAACCGTATAGTTACGTTGGACATCATTCAATGATTTCCTTGCAGAGTAAATTGGATGGAACAAATTCTCTTTCAATTGCCCTAGCACCGTGCCTAAAGTAACACCATTTGCATCACACATTAGTTCAAAGGGTGAAGGATGATAATAATAGGAGCCACAACAAGAAGATCTTTGAGATGACTAAATGCCTTTAAACATTCATCATTGAACTCAAATTTTGCCTATTTTTCAAGGAGTTTGCACATGGGGTACGCAATATTTGATAAATCTTTGATGAATCATCTATAAAAACCTGCATGACCAAGGAAACTTCTTACACCCTTCACTGAGATAGAAGGAGGCAACTTAGGAATTACCTCAACTTTTACTTGATCCACTTGTATACCATCCCCCGAGATTTTATGACCAAGCATAATTCCCTCCTTTACCATAAAGTTGTATTTTTCCATTTTAAGACTAGATTGGTTTCCACACACCTTTCAAGAACTTTTCTTAAGCGAGCAAGGCATGACTCAAATGACTTTCCTACTACGGAGAATTCATCCATGAACACCTTCATTGAATATTCCACCATATCCACAAAGATAAATGGCATGCCTCACTAGAACGTTGCCATAGCATTAAACAACCCAAAAGGCAAATGCTTGAAGGAGAATATGTTGTAGGGACAAGTGAATGTTGTCTTTTCTTGATCTTCAGAGGCAACGCAAATTTGGTTGTACCCTAAGTAATTGTTAAGAAATCAATACCACCCATGCTCGGCTAGCCTATCGAGCATTTTATCCATAAATGGCATTGGGAAATATTTCTTCTCGATCTGTGAGTTCAACTTGTGGCAGTCCATACATACCCTCCACCCTTTGACTGGACGGATGGGGATAAGGTCATTTTCCTCATTTTGTACTATTGTTATGCCACCTTTTTTTGGGGCACATTACACCGGACTCACGCATGTGTTATTAGAGATTGGGTAGATGACTCCTACATCAAGCCACTTTGTGATTTTCGTTTTTACCACCTCTTACATTGGTTGGTTGACTATTATTTGATGTTCCACACTTGGGACATGATCTTACTCTAGTTTGATTTTGTAGGAACAAATTATGAGATCTATGCCTATAATATCTACGATAGTCTATCCAATAGCACGGATAAACTTCTTCACTATAGCTTTCGAGGCTTCCACATAGCAAGTCTCAAGATCACTCACGACAATAATTGGTAATGTGTTGTGATCTCCTAAGAATACATACCAAAAGTAGGCAATGGTTTTAACTCAAGTTGAGAAGGTTCAATGATGGATGTCTTGGTGAGTGGACTTTCACGATTCTTCAAGTTCAGATCCAATTTGGTTGGGTTCTTGGTGTAAGATCCAAGACCCATCAATGAAGCAACTACCTCATCATACCCTTTAATTTTTTCACTCCCAAAGTTCCATAATACACCCACTAAAGGGTCATTTACAATATCCGCATCAATTGTGTTCATCACTTAAACATCAATGACATCAATCATCGAGATCACTTGTAACTCCATAGGTTGCTTCATAGCCTTACATACATTGAAAGTGACATCCTTATTATTTACTCAATATTTTATGTCACCATACTCTACATCGACTAATGCCTTTCTGGTGGATAAAAAAGTTCTACCAAGAATGATAGAAACTTGATGGTCACTCACAAAATTAAGAACAACAAAGTCGGCCAAAAAGATAAGCCGACGACTTTCACCAAAATATTATATATCACCCCAATAGGTTTCTTGATTGAGAAATTGACCATCAATAACCTCATGGTTGTAGGATTAGGAGTACCTAAATGAAAGTTGTGAAACACAGCAAACGACATCAAGTTGCTACTTACCTAAGCTCACACAATACTTTAGAAAATTTAAACATTCTGATGATGCATGAGATGGTGAATGCACCTGGGTCTTCTTTCTTTAATGTAATTGTACTTTACATAATAGCATTACAATTATGAGTCACCTCTATGGTTTTACACTCCACAACTCAGTTTTTAGAGACACCGTCTTTTATAAATTTGGCATACCCCGACATTTCTTGCAAAGCTTCTATCAATGGGATATTGATCGATAGGTTGCTAAATTTTTCAATTAGCTTGTTAAAATTGTCATTACCATCTCTCATATTGAACCTTTATGGGAATGGGGAGGAATTTAATTGGTGTCAATAAGGCAACTTGATGTTCATTCACTTTTGGATCATCACCCTTAACCACTCTAGGAGGCTCTTCTCAATCACCTTTATCTTCCACAACCTTTGATGGTTCATAAATTTTATTATTGGACTTAGGAGCCTTGTCATTTGAATTATCTAACCATTTTATTTTTATATTTGCTTACCCATCACTTGTCTTATCATTATAGATTTCACCAAGAGATCAGCCACTCTTAGGGATGATAGCCTCGATGTGAGAATTAGTATTTGGATCAACCACCACAATACTAGGTTGCCCTTCTTTTTGTCTAACATTGAATTGTGTCGTTATTTGGTCCACTTGTTCCTCTAATTGCTTGAAGGAGGTTGAAAAGAAAGTCACTGTTCGGAGTAATCTAAAGAAATTACTTCTCATTTCCCTTACCATCTTGTCGGTTGATGTGCCTTAGAAACATGGCACATTCGATGCTTAAAATAAGGAATTTATGCTTGGGTTTGGGTTATTTTGATAGATATGATGTGTTTATTGCATGATTACAGGGAAATCGAGTAGAAAATGGCTTGAGCTAAAACTCTGAAGAAAAGTATTTGTAAAAGTTGAAGTGCTGGTCAAGTTATAAGTTATTAAGACAGTATATAACTCGTAACCCAAATTCAAAAAGAGAACAATGAGCTATGCTGAAATCCAAAAGTGAAGTCATGGAAGGCTACGAGTCGTAAGGTCAGACTATGACTTATAGTGATCAATCATAATGAAACCAGTGTGCAAGGCACTAAAGTCTGAGACTCAAGTGATAACAAGTAAAGTCCATGAATTGTAGGGACTAACTATGACTCGTGGTGAGGACTCGTAACGACAATAGAAGGTTGAATCGCTGAATATGAAAGTTCACTGGAATCCTACGACTCGTAAGGAGAGTTTATGAGTCAATGATTGTTGACTTACTTTTCCTATTCCATTTTTATTAGGATTTTTTCTATTATTTTAAGATATTATAAATACATTAGGGTTATTCCTTTATTAGGTTACGTATTTTTACACTTTTGATAACTTTCGCATACTTTGATCATTAAGATTTTGTTCTTGAGATGCTGGGTTCGTACTCAATTAGAGACTTTGGATTTTATTCTTTCATTATTGTACAATTAATTACATGCCTTCTTTATTGACTATCATGAGTTGTTGCATAAGCATGAGTGGATAAATTCCTTAACTAGGGTTGTGTGAACCCTGCGGATTAGCTACCTAGGGGAAGTCAGAGATTTATCTATTCTATTATATTTACGTGTATTGAAATCTTCTTTGTATTATTTATGCCCAAGATACTGTAGAAGCTTGGGAGTCGCTTGTATTCATGAACATCCTCACAAGGGAGTTTGAGATTGGGAAAAAGAGGTTACAACAGTGATTTGAGGCTATCAACCCTCATCTAATGAACTCAAGACTCAAAAGGTGAGAGTTATATTGAGGTTATAGACAAAAGACAGCGACTCAACGGCCTGAAACTCACAAGTTAAAGGGTAAAATCTATCAACATATTTATAAAACAGTTGAGAGTACATCGTTTGTCAACCTTGCATGCAGAGCAGTAGGATAGGTGGTTCAAATACAAGAATCTTACATAATTGTGAAGCCAGGGGGATCACATTCCTAGTAGTCGTCTTCCATTGTTTGCAAACTCAAGCATTCAAGTCCTCTACTTGTTACTGTTGACTTTCAAATTTCCCCTATTTACTTTTCTGCACTGCTCATGAATTTTGTCAAGTTTGAGATATTGTTCAATATATTCCCTGTCGATTAGACCTCAACCTGAGTTAGGTTACTATATTTAGCATAGACCACAGCATACTTCTTTGGAAGTCAGTTTTGGGTGACATCAATTTTTGGCATCGTTGTCAGGGACTACGGTGTGAATTATTGATTGAAGTTGATAGATCAAGCTTTTATTTTCTATCTTTAGTTGGGTATATGCTGGAGTATGCTTAGCACCAGGAGTCAAGCAAATACCTTACTCCCTATTGATCCTGAGTCTGAGAGAATTTTACAAACACTACGAAGGATGTCAGAGAATGTTTGTGATTATGTTCTTGTTGGGGTTTGAGATCCTCAGAATATACCTCCTCCTCCACTTGTAAATCCATAAAATATTGCCAAGGAGGCCAGACTAGCCCAATAGGCACATATGGCTTTTCCAAGGTTAGTAGATAATTATCGAGCACCACTCGATACAAATTATGATATAGCACGAGGTGGAGAACTAGAGTGATCCCAGCCTATCAGTATCTAACACCATATGATAAAGATGAAGACATGGGTTATGTAGAGCCTGTTGAGACTGGAGCCATTTTTCCACCTACTTTACCCCCTAATGTGAAGTTTGTTATTACCAGTGCAATGATCCAGCTGGTGAATCTAAAGGGTGTATTCTCAGGTGCAGCAACAGATGATACAAATATGCATCTAGACAACTTTACTTGGATATGCATTTCTTATATCATACCTAGGTTGGATTAGGAATCATTGAGGTTACTGTTGTTCCTTTTTTCACTAACAGGTGAAGCATCATTATGGCTCGGAGAACGTCCTAGAGGTTCAATCATGACCTAGCATAAGCTGTACAGACAATTATTAAATCAGATTTTTCCTCCTGCTAGGATACTACAACTAAAAGATAAGATCTATAACTTTCGGTAGTTACCTGCAGAGTTTATGTATGAAGCATGGTTTTGGTTCAAAAAGAAGTTGAGCATAGTACCCTATCACAGGATTCTAGGCTCAAACCTATTAGAAATATTCTAAGGTCCTTGAATGTTAGATCTAGTGTCATGGAAGACACAATATTTGGAGGTGCACTTATACGTCTGCGTTGGGATATAGCCCAAGAGATGTTAGATGAGATCTCTATCACTAACCGAGGTGGAATACTTGGGAGGTTTAAAGTGGAACCAGTACATATGCTATTGGATTTGCTAATGACTACAGAGCTAATGATGATACGGTAGTACAAGAGGTTCCACAGCTCAAAACTAATTTTGGGATGCTTTCAAAAAACTTTTCAGCAATGACAGCTGAAAAGGTAATGTAGTGGGGGCACAAGGATCTACTTCTATAGCTTATGAGTCTGATGCAAATGAGGAAGAAAAGTATTTGGATCACAAAGTGGTTCTAAGCTAAAGAGCAAGGAAAACAAGGTCGGATCTATTATGGTGGTAGTTACCAAGACAGGAGCAGAGAACAAGATGGTGATTAGAGATATAAGGATGACTACAAAGAGAAAACCAGCAAATATGTTCCACCAGATAGATGAGATACTGAATCTATAATGAAAGCAATGTTGTCAAAATTAGTAAAAGGCCAAGAAAGTCTAGCGAGCTATCTTAAGGAGATTTTGGCAGACCTATCAGGGATGAATCAGAAAGTTGAGTAGCATGCTATCGCGATCAAACAACTAGAGCAGCAGTTCAGCCAAATATCGTCCACGCTGAATCAAAGGTAGCCTGGAACTCTTCCAGTAATATACTACAAACCCAAAGAATGATAATCATTGACATGCCATTACTACTCGAAGTGGTAAAACCATCATGAGTCTGAAATACACTCACATACACATATATATGTCTATGTGTGTATACATAATAGTATTTTAAATACAAAATAAGACTAGTCTAAAATATAAGGAGATGGATCAGCTCTAAACACTAAAATATCACCCTAATCTCCGATCAACATCTCCATATAAGGATGGTATCAATGATGATAATTTATAGTAGGGTCTGCATTAAGGAAAAAGATGTATAAGTGATAGTACGATTACTAAAAAATGTGGTACACAAAAGGCATTATAGGACGGCTGAGCTCAAAAAAGATGCAAGTATAATAAAATGTGATTAAACAGTAAAGGTGAGAAAGGAATGGTTAGAATGTCAGAAATAACCCAAAGTTATGCAATAGAGGGGAATATAAGTAAATAAACTCAAAAATTGCAAAACAATCTTCTAACTGTAACCTAATTGGATCCCCAGAAGCCCAAAAGTTACAAGAAATGATAAATAAACCCAACCAACCCTCATAAGTGCGATAGATGCAAACAACAAGTAATACTAAGTACAGCCAAGCATGAAAATAAATAAGGGTAGAAAAATGCCAAGGAATACCTTATGAAATGTGAGATATGTACAATAGTATTGTTTACGTTACTAGACTCAAACCAAATTTTTAATATATCTTAGTGATTGCCTAAGTTTGAACAGATTCTAAAATAAGTGATAATCAAGAGTATCAAGTGCCCGAACTCAAATCGGTGTGAAAATCATCCAATTTTCTTTAGGAAAATCAAATCCATTTAAAGTGTTACAAAATCCCATTTTTAGTTGAAAATGATGTTTTATACAAAATTATTTGTATTCCAGATAAATATAGTAACAACACATGAAATAAGGCAAATAATCCGATAGTCATTCCATCGAAAGAGAACTATCCTAGAGTAGTCTTTTTAAGGAATGGTAAAACTACCTACCAATCCCTAAGAACCCTACTTAAGAAAAGAAACTCCCCAACCTAAACTAAGGGATCTAGGGATAATGTTTAAAACAAGCTATACTAGTCCTAATAGAGGAATATCTACCTAAATTAAGGATCAAGTAGCGATTGTCTACCCTATAGCCACTAATTAAGTGAAATAAGTCATAAATCCTAAGTGAAGCATGTCTGAACCACACTATCCTACCACAATTAGCATATTATCATACTAATACCTTAAGAGAGCAAAGTCTGAGAACAGGTAAGTTGTAACCTACCTGGAGTTTCAACGCCCGGTCACGAACCCACTATATTAGAACATTTCCCTTTCGAGAAGCCTCTAACTATTGTCAAGCTACCAAGAATAAGAATCTATTTATTAAGATGGAAAGAATGATACATATATTGCAAAATAACACGTGAGGTTAAAAATCACCCATAGGGCCTGCTCATAAAAACTAGTAATTAAACCCACATTAATGTCTCTCGTGGTATAAGGATCATGTGCTCAAAATTGAGCATAATCATCCCCTAAATTTTAGGCCAAAATAACCCCACAAATCAAAGAAAAGATAACAATTTAACTAGGGAATTAAATCAAAATTTGGGCTGATACTTATGAATTATCAATGGAAAAATAATTAAGGATCAAGAAATCATCTAAGTTTAGCTCGAAAGTATGTTTCCATAGATTTTTCCAAGGTCCAAAAATTAAGGATTTTTGGGTAAAAATGGAAAAATAATCGAAGTGGAGGGTATATATACAACTACCTCTACTTAAGCGGAGGTCTGGACATTTAGCGGTATTGTATAAGAGAATAACCCACCGCCTAAACAGTGGTTGTTATTTACCAACCCCTCTGCATTAGCAGCTCCCAAGTCACATAAGCGGTCTTGAAAAATAAGAGGAGAGCCCACTTAAGCGGTGAGAGCTAACATAAATTTTGGCAGCATAAGTGGTCATAAGTGGCTCCACTTAAGCGACCAAAGGGACACAAATGTATTTGCACCAGTTGTTGTACTATATATTTAGGCTAAGTCTAAAAAGACTCTAATCGAGTACTCGAGATTAATTTGATATCCCGTGCCATACCCAACCTTCTATTTTAACTAAAAACCAACCAATTGGTCAAAATGAGTTTGGAAGCCTCGGACCGAACCAAAGGTCCCCCTAGCCCAAAATCCATATTTTAGAGCTGATGAAACTGTCAAAATTCTTATACGAGGTTATTTACCAGAATTTTTGGCTGAAGACCAATTTTGCAATTTTTAATTCTCCAAAAAGAAAAACTAGCATAAAAGCTAAACTAAGTGTCTGAGAACCAAACTACCATTCCCAGTGAGTCGTAAATGTCTTGGAGAAGCTATAGAAAATTCATGAAAAAGAAAAATAAAAATAGAAGGATCATTGCAAAACCCTTGACTCAAGTAAAGTAGAAGAAAGGAATAGTGAAAAGAGAAAACAATTGTTAAGAAAACATGGAACTAATAGGAAAGTAGTCTAGTACAAAAAACATAGTAACATCAATAAAATAGTGAAACCACCTAAACATAATAAAAATAGATGGTAACATATAACAAAATCAAGAAACTACATGAATAAGGCTATTACTAAGATAGACATAGTGCCCCATACTACCTCCAAGACAAATCCCGTTGAAATGCAAGACAATGCTTAACTACCTACTAACCTTATGACCTAATGTGCGACCTCCATACCTTTTTATCTGAGGTCATTTCCTCAATTAATCATTGAGTCATATCCTATCTAATCATCCTCCCCATATTTTTTTGGTCTACTCTACCTATCCTCATACCTACTATATCCAACGTCTCACACCTCTTCACTTGCACATCTTCAAATTTCCTCATTACTTTCTTCCCTTATTTTGTCCACCATAGAGGCCACTATAACCTTATTCCTAAAATCCTTATTTCTAATCTTATCACTCCTAGTGTGCCGACACGGCTATCTCAACATCCTTATTTTTGTAACTTTCATCTTCTATCTTTCTCTTGCTAGGTGATTGTGCAGCGACCTAATGATAGTTTTAACATAAAAAAAAATCGTGAAGCAGTTCGGCAAAAGAAATCTCTAAAGCAAACCTCCTCTAAGGAGCAGCTAAAGCTCTTATCTTTAAATAAGGCAGGTTAAAGATCACACAAGCTATATCGAGTAAATGATTCTAATTAAACATTTTTGTCATCCAACTTTTCCTAAATAGAATAAAGATTGAATTTCAATGAGCATTTTTTCAATTCCTTCATTGACTACCATTAGCCTAATGCATGTCTTTTGTATAAGAGTTACACAAATGGACACTTCATTAGTCTCTCTGCTTCTGCTTTCTAGAAGTTGTTGGTTTTCATATTGGCAATATGAACCCGTTATGATATATTAACGATTTGTTATGTTATTACATTTACATCAGGTTTTATGTTTGTCGATAGTTCTCTTAAGTTTTGGTACAGACTTGTATGTAGTCTAACGATAAGTGGGAGATCTAGAGAAATTCTAGTCTAAGAGAGCCCCTAACTTTCCTTACTCGAGAAATCATTTAATATTGAAATAAAATGGATGAACTTGCTGGCATTATGCTCTTGAGTTCCTCCAACTCAGCTCAACCGCATGAGAATTCCCCCATAACAATGTGTTGAAGGTTTTCAGTAATATCCATGGTTGCATCCTCAAATTTTGACCAGTTGATATACGATTCTCTATGCAAAAATGTAATGGGTTTGCATTGGATCATAGACAAAATTTTATGGTGCTTTAAACTGTTCAAGACTTGTGGCTTAAGTAGAGTAGCATAGTTTAATATTGGATTAATGTTTGCTAGGGTTGTAGGGTCGGTTTAGGGGTGAGAGTGTAGGTTATGTGGCTAATAGAAGTCGCCCAGTCATTGACGTTGTTGATCTTATTTAGGTGAGCATCCTAAGTCATAGCCATCGGGTGATGACTGAATAGAAGATGAATTAGATTTTTGGGGCGATAACTTACATAAATCCCTGAATCTTTAAGTGATATTACATAAAATTTCGATTATTTTGTTAATTACATCTTTTCTTTATTTTTTAAAATGGTGATACAGATGTTATATAGTGATACATATAAAAAAGTGATACATTTGAAACTAACAAGATATTTATTTAAGGAAATAATAGATTCTCTTTTATTCATTGTATTCTTTTATTTAAGGAAAGATATCTAATTTTTTTCTTTTTTTAGATTTAATTTAGATGTTTTAATTATGTTTCTCTTTTTCGTCTTTAATTATGAAAGATATATTTTTGGGAGTTTTTACTCTTTTTTCGTCTTTAATTTTAGTCTTTTTTTTAGATTTAATTTTAATTATATTTCAATTCTACTTTAATTTGCACTGCTTTTGATTGGGTTACCGGCTTGGGGCTTTGTTTTTGTGGTTGTGGGTGTTGAGTCCAGTGGTATTTGCTCCCTATTTGAGTTTACTTCTATTTCTTGATTATTTCTTTGATTTTGTGTGAGCTTTGTATTTCTTGCTGCTGCTTTGCTACTACCATCGTTTATAGTTTTATATTTTCCTATATTTTCCTATAGTAGTGGAAGTGGGCGGTAATGGTTGGATAGGGTCATGTTCGAGGGGGTGGGGCTTGGGGCCGTTATGGGGGTGGGGGGGAGGAAAGGGCGGGAGTGGAAGGGAGGCCAAGGTTTGGCCACGGGGGTGGTAGAGGAGGGTGTGTGGATAGTGATGGTAGGCTGAGGGTTGGGTCTTGGAATATAGGGACCCTTCAGGGTAAGTCCATAGAGCTTGTGAAGATTTTTAGGAAGAAGAGGATCAATATTGCGTGTGTTCAAGAGACCAAGTGGGTAGGGTCTAAGGCTAGGGATGTGGATGGTTACAAGTTGTGGTACTCTGGGAGCGAGAGGCGTAGGAATGGAGTTGGCATCTTAGTAGATAAAGAGCTTAGAGGTCAGGTAGTAGAGGTGAAAAGGATCAACAATAGGTTGATGACTATTAGGTTGATCATTCGAGGGTTTACCCTGAACGTGTGTAGTGCTTATGCGCCGTAAGTGGGCTCGGAGGGGGAGGAGAAGATGCGGTTTTGGGAGGCTTTGGAGCAGGTGGTGAGAGGCGTGCCTAGCTCGGAGAAGATTATTGTAGCAGGAGATTTCAACAGGCACATCAGGGCATTACCGGGAGGCTTTGGTGATGTGCATGGTGGTTTTGGTTTTGGGGAGAGAAAGAAAGAAGGGACTACTCTATTGGAGTTTGTGAGGTCCTTTGGGCTGGTGGTGGTGAACTCGGGCTTTTCGAAGAAAGATGATCACCCGATCACCTTTCGAAGCGCTATAGCCAGGACCTAGATTGACTTTTTGTTGCTTAGGAAAGGGGATAGGCTGTTGTGTAAGGACTGTAAGGTCATCCCGAGTGAGAATCTTTTGACCCAGCATAGGCTCTTGGTTATGGATTTGGGTATAAAGAAGAATAGAAAGAGGAAGAGTAAGGAGGGTAGACCTAGAATTAAGTGGGGCGGCTTGACGCTAGTGAAGGCGTGGGAGATAGGGGAGAAGTTGGCGGGAATTGGGGTGTGGGAGTGTAAGGGGGACGTGGATAGTATGTGGGATAGGGCAGCTAGGTGCATCAGGGAGAATGCAAGTGAGGTGTTGGGTGTTTCTAGGGGATAGGTCGGGCATCATCGGGGGGATTGGTGGTGGAATGAAAAGGTGGAGAAGAAAGAGGGGGCCAAGAAAGGGGCGTATGCTAAGTTGGTTGAGAGTAAGGACAAAGAAGAGAAGCGGGTAAACAGGAAAGAGCACAAGCTAGCTAGGAAGGGGGCTAAGTCAGCAGTCATGGAAGCTAAGACAGCCGCTTTTGAGAGCTTGTATGCAGGGCTACAGAGGAAAGGAGGGGAGAAAAAGTTGTTTAGACTAGCTAAGGCTAGGGAGAGGAAGGGGCGTGACCTCGACCAGGTGAGGTGCATTAAGGGGGAGGATGGTAGAGTGTTGGTGGAGGACGGCCACATTAAGAATAGATGGCAGTCGTACTTTCATAGGCTCTTGAATGACGAAAGGGATAGAGCTATTGTGTTAGGGGAACTGGAGAACTCATAGGAGTGTCGGGATTTTAGTTATTGTAGACGTTTTAAGGTAGAAGAGGTTAGAGAGGTTGTTACAGGATATGAAGGGGTAGGGCGACGGGGCCGGATGAGATACCGGTGGAGTTCTGGGAGTTCATAGGAGAGGCTGGTGTAAGGTAGTTGACTGGATTGTTCAACAAAATCTTCAAGACGTCAAAGATGCCCGAGGCTTAGAGGTGGAGTACCATGATCCCTCTCTATAAAAATAAGGGTGACATCCAGAGTTTCAATAACTAGAGGGGGATTAAGTTATTGAGTCACTCTATAAAGATTTGGGAGAGAGTGGTCAAGGTGAGGCTGAGATGGATAGTGTCTATTTTGGAAAACCAGTTTGGATTTATGCCTGGACGCTCGACGACGGAGGCAATTCACCTGGTACGGAGGCTGGTGGAACAGTATAGGGAAAGGAAGAAGGACCTGCACATGGTGTTTATCGACCTGGAGAAGGCATACGACAAAGTCCCCAGGGAGGTGCTATGGAAGTGCTTGGAGGTGAGTGGAGTCCAGTGGGCATATATCAGAGCAATTAAGGACATGTATGATGGAGGGAAAACTCAGGTGAGGACGGTGGGAGGAGACTCAGAGCATTTCACTGTCTTGACAGGATTGCATCAGGGATCTACTCTTAGTCCTTTTTTGTTTGCTTTGGTGATGGATGTGTTGACGCGGCGTATTCAAGGGGAGGTGCCGTGGTGTATGCTTTTTGCAGATGATGTAGTTCTGATTGATGAGACGCGAGGGGGTGTGAATGACAAATTAGAGGTGTGGAGACAAACTCTTGAGTCTAAAGGGTTCAGGTTGAGCAGAAGTAAGACAGAGTATTTAGAATACAAGTTTAATAACGTGAGGCTGGAGAATGAGGTGGTAGTGAAGCTGGAATCACAGGAGGTATGTAAGGGGATAGTTTCAGGTATCTCAGGTTCGTGATCCAGGGAAACGGTGAGATTTACGAGGATGTCTCGCACCGTATTGGGGCGGGATGGATGAAGTGGAAGCTCGCGTCAGGGGTGTTGTGTGATAAGAAGGTGCCGTCCAAGCTTAAAGGCAAATTCTGCAGGGTGGTAGTCCATCCGGCCATGTTGTATGGAGCGAAGTGTTGTCCAGTTAAGAACTCCCACATTCAAAAAATAAAGGTGGCAGAAATGCGGATGTTACGTTGGATGTGTGGGCTGACTAGAGGGGATAGAGTTCGGAATGAGACTATCAGGGAGAAGGTTGGTGTGAGTCCAATGGAGTATAAGATGCGGGAAGTCCGATTGAGATGGTTCGGACACGTGATGAGGAGGGGCATGGATGCCCTGGTTCGTAGGTGTGAGAGGCTAGCTTTGGATGGTTTTAGGCGGGGTAGGGGTAAGCCGAAGAAGTACTGGGTGAGGTGATTAGACGGGACATGGAGCAGTTACAGCTCACTGAGGACATGACCCTAGATAGGAAGGTCTGGAGGACGCGAATTAGGGCAGAAGACTAGGGCCAGTTTGGGTCGCTAGTGTAGGAAATTACTTGGTGGGGGTAGTATCCTTGTTATGATTCCATGTTCCATGTTTTATTACGAATCTGGGTGCTTTCCTCTGTTTTCTATTACTTATGGGTGTCGTATTTATGTTACGAAATCTTGTTATGTGTTTTACTAGGTATTTGTGTGGTATCTCGTGTCTTGAGCCGGTGGTCTATCGGAAACAGCCTTTCTACTTCGTTAGAGGTAGAGGTATGGACTGTGTACATCTTACCCCCACCCCCCAGACCCCACTAGGTGGGAATACACTGGGTTTGTTGTTGTTGTTGTTTGTTTCCTACACTAACTACACCATTATCTTTCATTAATAACGTATGAATCACCCAATAATTAAAATAAATAATTGTATCTACCATATGAATTATATAATACCATATATATAACCCATTAATATCATATGAATCACCCAATAATTGAAATAAATAATTGTATCTACCATATGAATCACCATAATACCATATATATGAATCACTCAATAATTGAAATAAATAATTATATCTACCATATGAATTACTATAATACCATATATATCACCCATTAATATCATATGAATCGCCCAATAATTGTCTCTACCATATGAATCATCATAATACAATGTGTATCACCTACTAATATCATATATATCACCCGTTAAAATCATACAAAATGTATCTATCGTATGAATCACTATAAAACACATAATAATATCATATTTATCATTCACCATTAAAAAATATAAACATGTATGAATAACTAAATAAATTTATATATGTATCGATAGATTTAAAAAAAATGGGAGAGATTTTAGGAGAAGGAAAAAAAGTTGCATGCATTAATGGAGGAGAAAAAATTAGGAATAAAGATGATTTCAGCATTAATGGAAGAGAAATAATCAGGAAGAAAGATGATCTAATTGTTGAAAATTATGGAGATATTTTAGGGAAGAAAATCTTGAATGAGTTAATGGTGGAGTAGAAATAGGATGTGGGGTTTTCTTGATATATATCAAAAGTTAAGTTGAAAAATGAGATTTTATGTAAATTTTAAAAAGGTAGGGGATATTCGATAATATAGTCTCTTAAGTATGGAATTTGTGTAATTTATCTTTTTTTTTTAATTTCACAGATGATGTAGTTTTGATTGATGAGACGCGGGGGGTGTGAATGACAAATTAGAGGTGTGGAGACAAACTCTTGAGTCTAAAGGGTTCAGGTTGAGCAGAAGCAAGACAGAGTATTTGGAATGCAAGTTTAATGACGTGAGGCTGGAGAATGAGGTGGTAGTGAAGTTGGAATCACAGTAGGTATGCAAGAGGGATAGTTTCAAGTATTTTGGCTCCGTGATTCAGGGTAACGGTGAGATTGATGAGGATGTCTCACACTGTATTGGGGCGGGATGGATAAAGTGGAAGCTCGCGTCGGGGGTGTTGTGTGATAAGAAGGTGACGTCCAAGCTTAAAGGCAAATTCTACAGGGTGGTAGTCCATCGGGCCATGTTGTATGGAGCGAAGTGTTGGCTAGTTAAGAACTCCCACATTCAAAAAATAAAGGTGGCAGAAATGTGGATGTTACGTTGGATGTGTGGGCTGACTAGAGGGGATAGAGTTCGGAATGAGACTATCAGGGAGAAGGTTGGTGTGACTCCAGTGGAGTATAAGATGCGGGAAGTCCGATTGAGATGGTTCGGACACGTGATGAGGAGGGGCATGGATGCCCTGGTTCATAGGTGTGAGAGGCTAGCTTTGGATGGTTTTAGGCGGGGTAGGGGTAAGACGAAGAAGTACTGGGTGAGGTGATTAGACGGGACATGGAGCAGTTACAGCTCACTGAGGACATGACCTTAGATAGGAAGATCTGGAGGACGCGAATTAGGGCAGAAGGCTAGGGCCAGTTTGGGTCGCTAGTGTAGGGAATTACTTGGTGGGGGTATTATTCTTGTTATGATACCTTGTTCCGTGTTTTATTACGAATTTGTTTGCTTTTCTCTGTTTTTCTATTACTTATGGGTGTCGTATTTATGGTATGACATCTTGTTCTATGCTTTACTATGTATTTGTGTAGTATCTCGTGTCTCGAGCCGGGGGTCTATCGTAAACAACCTTTCTACTTCTTTAGAGGTAGAGGTATGGAGTGCGTACATCTTACCCCCCCCCAGACCCCATTATGTGGGAATACACTGAGTTTTTTGTTGTTGTTGTTTTTTAATTTGGGTCGGGTAACAATTGTTACCTTATACTAGAGGGGTAGGCCGACGGGGCCGGATGAGATACCGGTGGAGTTTTGGAAGTTCGTTGGAGAGGCTGGTGTAAGGTAGTTGACTGGATTGTTTAACGAAATCTTCAAGACGGCAAAGATGCCCGAGGAATGGAGGTAGAGTACCATGATCCCTCTCTATAAGAATAAGGGTGACATCCAGAGTTGCAATAACTATAGGGGGATTAAGTTATTGAGTCACTCAATGAAGATTTGGGAGAGAGTGGTCGAAGTGAGGCTGAGACAGATAGTGTCTATTTTGGAAAACCAGTTTGGATTTATGCCTGGCCGCTCGACGACGGAGGCAATTTACCTGGTACGGAGGTTGGTGGAACAGTATAGGGAAAGGAAGAAGGACCTGCACATGGTGTTTATCGACCTGGAGAAGGCATACGACAAAGTCCCCAGGGAGGTGCTGTGGAGATGCTTGGAGGTGAGCGGAGTCCCGCAGGCATATATCAGAGCAATTAAGGATATGTATGATGGAGCGAAAACTCAGGTGAGGACGCCGGGAGGAGACTCAGAGCATTTCACTGTCTTGACAGGATTGCATCAGGGATCTACTCTTAGCCCCTTTTTGTTTGCTTTGGTGATGGATGTGTTGACGCGGCGTATTCAAGGGGAGGTGCCTTGGTGTATGCTTTTTGCAGACGATGTAGTTCTGATTGACGAGACTCGAGGGGGTGTGAATGACAAACTAGAGGTGTGGAGACAAACTCTTGAGTCTAAAGGGTTCAGGTTGAGCAGGAGCAAGACAGAGTATTTAGAATGCAAGTTTAATGAAGTGAGGCTGGAGAATGAGGTGGTAGTGAAGCTGGAATCACAGGAAGTATGCAAGAGGGATAGTTTCAAGTATCTCGGGTCCGTGATCCAGGGTAACAGAGAGATTGACGAGGATGTCTCGCACCGTATTGGGGCGGGATGGATGAAGTGGAAGCTCGCGTCGGGGGTGTTGTGTGATAAAAAGGTGTCGCCCAAGCTTAAAGGCAAATTCTACAGGGTGGTAGTCTGTCCGACCATGTTGTAGGGTGTGGAGTGTTGGCCAGTTAACAACTCCCACATCCAAAAAATGAAGGTAGCGGAAATGCGGATGTTGCGCTGGATGTGTGGGCTGACTAGAGGGGATAGAGTCAGGAAGGAGACTATCAGAGAGAAGGTTGGTGTGACTCCAGTGGAGTGCAAGATGCGGGAAGTCCGATTGAGATGGTTCAGACACGTGAAGAGGAGGGGTATGGATGCCCCGGTTCGTAGTTGTGAGAGGCTAGCGTTGGATGGTTTTAGGCGGGGTAGGGGTAGGCCGAAAAAGTACTAGGGTGAGGTGATTAGGCGGGACATGGAGCAGTTGCAGCTCACCGAGGACATGACCCTAGATAGGAAGGTATGGAGGTCGCGAATTAGGGCAGAGGACTAGGGCCAGTTTGGGTCGTTAGCATAGGGAATTACTTGGTGGGGGTAATATTTCTTGTTATGATTTCGTGTTCCAGGTTTTTATTACGAATCTGGGTGCTTGCCTCTGTTTTCTATTACTTATGGGTGCCGTATTTATGTTATGTTATGAAATCTTGTTCTGTGCTTTACTATGTATTTGTATGGTGTCTCGTGTCACGAGTTGGGGGTCTATCGGAAACAGCCTTTCTACTTCTTTAGAGGTAGAGGTATGGACTGCGTACATCTTACCCCTCCCCCCCCCCCAGACCCCACTAGGTGGGAATACACTGGGTTTGTTGTTGTTGTTGTTGTTGTTACTATTAACTTATAACTTATACTTCTCTTCTTTTTATTAACTTATTCTATCTTTTTATAGTAACTGTACCTCGTACCTTGCTCTTTTTGTAGGTTTATTCTTCAGAATGTTGATGTGTGATATTGTGTAATGACAGAAGATGATACAACTATCTATTCAAATGTTGGATTCCTTAAAATAATAAAGTACGATACAAAACAACAACACAATATAATACATTATAAAGCAATACGTAACAACCATCCAAACAAAGTGTTAGCGTTTTGTTTTTTTGGCACAAATCCTCGCAGTTCTTATCTTAAAATTAATATTATACTTAACAACAGAAAATCACTTGTACATTGAATCAAGTTTACTGCACACCTCTAAAGTCTAAAATTAAAAATAAAAATAGTAAAGAGTGATAATGTAGAACAGTAGTGATTGCTTAAAATGGTATATCTTGGTGATTATTATCCTTAACAAAAGAGAATCATATGTACATTGAATCAAGTTTATTGCAAACCTCTAAAATCTGAAATTAAAAAGAATTAGTAAAAGGTGCTCATGTAACAGCAGTGATTGCTTAAAAATGGTATATGTTGGTGATTTGTTTTGTTGAAGAAATAATGAACGGGAAATCATAATCCACGACAAACTCGTCTATGAAATATTTTGTTTTAAGTCCATGCCTTACGCTGCTATTTTCTTTGTTTATTTGATAACTATTTAAAGATACAATTTTACTTTTACCTTTATTGATCTCACTTAATTAAAAAAAACACCTATGCAGCTTTCTTGATTGCCTCTAAGTCGGGCAAATTTGGCTATCATATTCATGGAATACGATTCACTTTCAAGATGCCTTGGTGGTGAAATGAAATTCGAACAACTGCTTCAAATACAGTATCAGAAAGTACCGAAGTATTTTGACCGAAATTCCTTGACTCCTCGATACTCAATCAAATCCTCTTTTTTGATGACAGAATGCATTTCTATAGTCCCATATTTAATAATGCCCAAACTATGGTAATGCAATCTTTGAATCGGAATCCTTTTTCTGAAAGATCCTAGCTTTCGTACTTTGGTGGGTCTCACGAACACATTTTTTTTTATAAAGGACAATTTGATAAACATTACCAAGTCTTCCCTTATTTCTTAAAATTCGTACCCGATCAAATAGCGACACATAAAATGAGACGGGGGGAGTATAAGCTTAAAGCACGTAACAATCTACTTTTGACTTTTGACCCTTTTTTTTTTTTTAACTTTTCAAGTTAAAGTAAAGTACTTTTAAGCACTTTTTATTCTTGTCAAACACTTTTAAAAAAATATTTAAAAAGGTAAAAGCACTAAAAAAAAATAAGTCAATTCAAATAACCCGAGTGAACTAGCATTTGAAGATTAATACAGACATGAGTCAGTCAACAACGGCACAAATGGTAAAGTTGGAACCATGAATACCAGAGACGGACCAAGAACCCAACCTGTTGGCTTCCATTCATATATGTACATGCAATTTGTTACAGTGAATAAGCCACACTGTGCGAAGTTGCACGTACAGTAAGTGCATAATGATTTATCAGCTTGAATGCGCTGAGAAAATCAACCGAAGAAAATTTTGCCTTGCAAGAACTTTGGCACGGTCTCTGTGTTGGTTCATTTATCACTATCGTCTCTTTCTCTTTTCATGGGATCAGAACTCACAATGGGAAGATTTCTCCGGTACTGAGTCGATGTCAACCTTCTCTCAAGAGGAGTTTTCCGCTTACTCATCACAAACCTGTTAACTCCTTTGCGCATTGGCATAATTGATGGGAAGTCTTCATCGGGGATCTGATTCAATTCAGATATGTCTTTTATCTGAGCAACACGTTGGAACCACCTCTCAGCTTTGGCTTCTTCAGACATGTCTAAGGGATCTGGTTCCTTCAGAGCAGATCCCTCCAAACTCTTTCCTGTCCATCCATTTCCGACAATCTGGTTTCCAAGCAGCTGGGGTGAATCTGCTCCCAAAGTCTCGGATGGGGATACATCCTCTTTCACGGAGTTTCTACTTACACTACTATCACTGCCGGAAGCATCTGAAGAAAGAGAGGTCCTGACTGAATTTCCATCACAAGGAACCTCCTGATGCCCAGAAAAATTTGAACTTACAAACCTTGAACTTGTAAATTGATCATCAGGTGTCCGTGCAGTGATGCCATTTGTGAACTTTCCAGGATCATCCAACTGTGTCTTCTCAACATCTGCCTCCTCACAATAGGTTTTGGAAAAAGGATTCAAGGGTGACCTAGTGTGATCTGAGTTGCTGGATGTAGCTGAAGTTTCAACCCTAGATACAGAGAAAGAATCTGTGACAACTACCTGTTGTGCGTCTGTTTTCTTAAAGTAGCCTGGAGGGAAGGGAACAAATGGGACAAAGGTACTTTTGTTTGCCTGCTCCATGGCCACTTGCCTTTTGTACATTGGAGAAGTCAAAGAACGATCTTTCTTCTTGCTAACTACAAATCTGTTTTCTCCTTTACGCATTGGCATAATCTCTGGGAATTCATCACCAGAGATGGCACTCTGTAAGTCTTCGACATCATGCAGCTCTGCAGTTTTCTTGGACCGGCCGTCTGACCTAGCTTGTTCTCTCTCTTTATCCTCACCCAGTGGACAATTAGACTGCAAGTTCTCCATGAACTTTCCAAGGTCATTGCCAAGACTTGCTGAACAAGTTTGGTGACTAACCTCAGGAATGTGAGAGACACCAACTTCTTCCTTCATTTCCTCATCCATTACTGAAGTTTGATTCTTTTTTTTAAACATGTCTGTTGGTAATGGCACAAAAGGAACATAGTTAGAACCTTTTCCATTATAGTGAATGGCTGACTCACTATTTTTGTCAGCAGCATTGCCCTTAGAACTTGTTCCAGATATTTGATCCATATTCTGCTTCATTGATGAGTCAAGGATACCATGTGCACCACCAGTCAAAGTGTTACCTTCTGGGATCCCACTGTTTCCAAAGTTTCTTTTGTATGGAATGTTGACCAACCTCCTTTCCAAGGGTGCTTTCCTTGTGCTCACAACAAATTTATTTTCTCCTTTCCTTAGCGGCATTATTTCAGGAAAGTCTTCATCAGCCGCTGCACTGTCCATATCAGAGGCGTTGTTGATCTGAGAAACCTTGGAAAACCACCGCTGTGCCTTCTCCTCATTCTCAGCCAACTTAAGATCAATTCCATTAGGATGCCCAGAGTTCCCATTGTACCCAGCCTCTGCACTGGAGTGAGTAGTTTTAGGTGAAACCGCAGATGGTCCTCCGAAGTCGCATCTCAGGCAGACAACATTCCTCCCATAATTGAAGAAATAACATCTGTGATATCAACGCAATAATAAAAAATTAAAAAACACATCCTACATGATAATGAAATGCAAAGAGCTAATGGCTGAAATACATAAAAAGAAGACTTGGTGTTTACTGAGGGCATTCCCACTCCCCGCCTGTCAGTTGTCTCCTTGGCCTAGGTTCCTCGCATTCAAGGCATTTGCTATTTCTTGCAAAGTTCATGAAATTGCACCTGCTCAATATGCATGCAGTTTTGGACTGTTAAAGATTATTCAAGTACAAGAACCAACAAATTAACAAGCTTAAGAATAAGGGAAGGAGAAAGAGTAAGGAGGACAGAAATAACTTTTCTTTGGGGTCAGCACATTCCGTTATTTGGTACAGCTAGAAGTAGATGAAAGAAACAGCTTGAAAGACAACAAAAATGGAAAGTAATATTCTACTTTTCTGTCTAATATCCAACGGACTGAAAATGTTGATCCGAAGTGCTTGCACCCCTTCCACTTCTGCTCCGGGAACAATCCCATCTAACTTCATTTCACCATAATATGTACGCCAAAGAAAAACAGCAGCATCCCCCCACCCACCCAACCCAACCCCCACACACAAGTATCTCCAAATTCTAGACAGGACTATGTTAGGTACTATCAACACATCCATAAGATTACTTGATGCAGTAAACTAAATCAGCAGATTTCTTTGCCCATAGAAAACAAGATAACAACAACAACAACAAACCCAGTGTATTCCCACACTCATGGAAAACAAGACGATACAGTATAAAGGAGAGGAACAAATAACAAGAAAGAGAAATGAGTTTACTATATATAATCTTCAAGCAAATTGGAAACCTTTTAATAGGAGAATATACTGTTTTTTCATGTCCTAACGGACTTCGTCAAGAAAATGATGGACAACTGGAAGTGGGATTTCCCTGGTCTCCTCATGATACACTTTTTATGCATGAATATTTTTTAATGTATATATTAATAGGAGAGTATAATGTTGTTTCATGTCCTAACGGAATTCACTAAAGAAAATGAAGGGCCACTATAAAGGGGGTTGCGCTTGTCTCCTAAAAAATATGGGGCACAAAGCTGAAACAGTAACAGACTACAAACCAATAACAAGAATTTTAGAAACAAGAAAGGCCAGAACAAGACATTGTACATACTTTTGGCATATCCAGTCGCCTCTCTTCATTACAATATTTTGTCTAATAGGTGTTGGTGTTTGTCCATATCTACCTGAGATGTGATATTGCTCTGCAGGAGGCAGGTTCACTGCTGAAGCTCCGCAGCTCACTTCAACCAACTCACGCAGAAGATTCCGGCAAGATGATTCTATAAGTTCCCTGCTATAGAGAGTGTTTTTTTCTGAAGAAACAGTGGATTTACTCGCGTAACTTAATATGTATTTCATGAGATCAAGCGTGTTTGCGTTGTCACGATCCAGCACCTGAAATTTCAATCGAGATTAAGTTCCAAAAGGAAAATACATAACCAAAAAGTAAGAGGAAAAACAATGGTCAGCAACAGTATATCAGATGTGTATTAAAAGGTGCAACTACTACAGTTAACTTTCTGTAACTAGCTAAAAAATTGGAAAGAGAAAATTGTTATGACAGTTCAATATAGTATTGCCTTCAGTTTTCTCCAAGGGGGCAAGAAATAGTCAAGAGATGTAAGAAACAAATTACAGGACACTGGATAGCTAACAAAGAAGTATCAAAAGACAACTATTTTTAACTAGAGAAAAGACATAATTCACCATTGAAGTTGTCCCAGATTTTCAAAATCACACTTAAATTTTGCAGGCATCCAATTACCCCACAAAACTAGTTAAGACCACTAAAATTAATCCCTTTTGACCCATTTTCAGCCTATTTATTTTAACACACAAGAGAAGGAGAGGTGCGTGAGGGGAAAAAAAATCATTGCACCAACAAATTGAAAAATGTCATGTGTTATGTATTCCACTTTTTTCTTTTTCTATTTTACTATTTTTTTCTTCCTTTTCTATTTTTTTCTTTTGTGTCTCCTTCGTTTCTTCTTCATTAATGGGGTCTTATTTTTTCCTTCCTCTTCTTCTCCGTTAATGGGATGGTGGTGGATATTATCACGGTCGATGTTTATTTTTCGATAAAAATGATAAAGAGATTTAAAAAAAGGTAAAAAGGAGAAGGTATGTTAGCCACCATTTTTTCTGGCGAGAAGGTATTTTCCAACGATCAAAAAAGTGATGGAATTTCGTCGGATTACTGAATTATAATGGTGGAAGAAATCAATGTTAAAGTGAGTTAAAAATTTAACGAAATTTTAGTAAAAGAAAACATAAAGAATTATAAAAATCATTGATTTTTGTATGACACTAGAGGATAAAAAATAAATAATCAAATAAATTCAAAAAATTATGACCAATTTAGATTTCTAAACCCACTACAATTATAATGGCACAAACAAGATGGAGTGATTATTATTTTCAAGTTTAAATGTTGATTATGGAAGCTTTGGACATTGGAAGGAGAAGAGATTAGTTGAGAAAAAGAATTTGTGTGGATTGAGGGGTGAGGCTATTGATTGAAGGAGAATTGGAGGGGTACGTGGAGGGATGGGATTGGGTAAAAGAGAGAAAAGAGAGTCAAAAAATAAGAGAGAGAAAAAACAAGAAGAGAAAAATATATAGAAAATAAAAAAAATTATAAATAAATTACACGTGCAAATCAGTGATTGGCGCGTGTTTATCACCTACTTTTTAGAAATTGGGATTGATTACAAAAAGATGTATTAATATCATTTCAAAATTGTTTAAGAGATTAATAGGATGCCCGAAAACTTAAGTGTATTTTTAAAAATTCGGAACAACTTTAGTGATGCTTTTATGTTTTTTCTCTTTTAACTACCTAAAATTCCTCAATGTAAAAAAACAAAGAAAACTTGGAAGTCATAGCTACGTTGTTCCATCTGATACAAGTGTCAAGCCCTCAAGGCCTTTCACACGAATCCAAGCCAAGGAGTTACAACATCTTCAAGCTTTGTTCATGCAAATGAAGGCGTGTGAGAGTGTCATACAAACGGCCAAGAGAGGGTACATATTGATATGTGAAGAAGAGCTTTGAATGCACTACATCCTTACATCACATAGACACATATTCATTAAGGGCAAGATGGAATTTACACTCCATAAGTCCATACTCAAGAGGCGCCCTTCTTAAGCCCTCATTAAGGGCATTTTAGTCATTATCTTGTAATAGTATAAATAGACATTTTAACTTCAATTTTCACTAGTTTTGAGGAATTGTTTACTCTCATATTGTAGTTTGTAGGTCTTGGAAAAGACATTGAAACTAGGGTTAACCTTGTGTTGACATTTTGGCAAGAAAAGTGGGTGCTTGAGGTCATTGATCCCTTTGTGTCCACCTAAGAGTGTGGTGTTATCCATCATCGGTGTTGTGTGTCTTGGTGTTTGATACACACCTTGGTGCTATTCATTGGCGTTGGTGTATGTCTCACTAGTTATCCATTTACTTTAAAGCATTGTCTCTTCTTTTTGTGTTGAAATCCGAATGTGTTAGCTTATTCTACCTCATCTCATCTTCTTCTCTTTAGTTTGTGTTGTTGTTTTTGGATTCTAGGTAGTTTATAGTATCATTTGGTATCAAGAGCCATGTATTAGAGTTGTTCCCACAACTCTAAGTCTTGAATCTAAGAAAATCTCCACGAAAAAAGAGTCTTAGAGTAAAAAAAAACAAAAAGATGTTGAGTTGTGTCTTGTAGTAGATATGAAAGTTAGAAGTTAGATCTACTAAATTTTGTTTTGTTTTGATGGTTTCTAGTGCTAGATCTTTGTTCCCTAGCACTTAAAAGAGTCTAGATCTAAGTTTGAAACAAGATTTGGTTGTTTTGGAGCTAGATCCACCATTGTTATGGCGTGTTGAAGCTTTTGTGAAGTGGAATCGTGTGGTATTGTGGTATTTTGGGCATGAGTGGCTGATTTGTTGTTGATTGTACTTGGCTTGACAAAGGGAACCTAGATCTAAAAGGAAAATTGAATTTAGGGTTCATTTGCCTAGTGGTCAAACCTTGGTCAACTCTTGAATATTCATCTTGTTCTTCTATCATCTTCAAATCTTATTGAAGAAGAATATTCAAGTAGCTTGTTTGATCCAAAAAGAGAGAAGAAAGAGAGTGCACTAATTGTTTGTACAAGAATATTCCCTAGCATATCCTATTTCATCCAAAAGAAGAAGGGAACAAAGGGAATAATCAAGTACAAAGCAAGTATAAATTGAAGTACAAGGGGGGACCAATCCATTTCAAATTCAATTTGGAGCTTGAAAAGGCTCCAAACTTGCAATTTTCCCCTTCAAACCGTCACTCCCCTTCCCTAAAGTATTGTTTGGCCGAGACAAGAATTTGAGGATTGAAAATTTTTGAAAAGTGACGTCCAATTGCATTGTGCCACGTCATTAGTAGTATAACAACCGAATTGAGTTCTTAACTAGATTTCTAAGTTTCTATTTGTTGATTCTAGTTTCTTGTGAGTTGATTCTATCACTAATTGGCATACTAGTATTACCTACTAGGTTGTGAATTAGTCTAGGGTCCTTTTGTTTCGTGTCATCGCTTTTTGTGTGTTTTTCTCATTTGTAATTCGTTGTAACTTGTTGGTTCAAGTTCGTAAGCCATTTTCTTTTAGTTGTCTCAAACAAAAATCGATTCTGAGCCAAAGTAGAATCATCCCTCACTCACTTGCCAAGTACATGCCAAAGTATCAACACTTGTGAGACCAAGTGTGAGGTAAGAATCGAGTGTGAGAGTGGTGAAGATTATTTGAACTAACTTGTTCGCTCATTTTGTAGGTTTTTACTTCTTATTCTAGGTACTTGGCTATGGAACCCACGGGTTCCACTTCTCAAGTTGTGGATAACAATGTCATGAAAGGGTTCAAGGCTACTCTTGAGGCCCTCAATCGAACCATTGCAAAGTTTGGATCAGATTTGGGAGAAGTGAAGGAGGATATGCCTTCAATTAAAGGGAATGTGTCCACATTGAGTGGTAGGCTTGATCAAGTTGAGAGCCAAAGGAGCTCCCGACCCTCTACTTCTCATCCCTACCATATGTCTTCTAATGTCCAAGCTAATAACTCCTCTATGACCATTACCCCTAAAACCTTACATCAAATGCTATATCCCATAAGACCTCCACAAAATACCACCCAAACCCCAACTCACTCCCAAACCCACGACCCCATTAGACCTTTGCATCCTCAATTCACCCAAGCCTAACAAGAGGGACTTGGAAACCAAATACCATTCCAAAATTCGAATATCCCACCACAAAATCAAGTTCCAAATCCATTTGAACAAAGACCTCCTCCTCCACAACAACCAAGCCCTCAAGCCCAAGTACCAAATAACCAAATACCTTATCTTCCTTTCCAAATGCAACAAAATCGAAACCATCCTCTACAAGCTCCACAAAACCAAAACCAACCAATACATGTTGAAGACTATGGTAGAGGGGAGCAAGAGGTTTATGATGCTCCTAATGAAGACTATTGGATTGAGGAAGAAATGAGGGCAAGACATGATCAAAGAAGGCATTATGGAAGACACCGAGGGCAAGAAGGAAGACAAGGAAACCATGAGGTAGGCATTAATTCAATCAAGATTGGCATTCCAATTTTCAAAGGTGAGAGTGATCCGAAAGTGTGTCTTTCTTGGGAATCTTCTTGTGAAAAGCTTTTTCAAGTGAATAATCTTTCCGAAGAAAAGAAGAGTTGTTATGTTGTTGAAGAGTTGCTATGTTGTTGCTCACTTTGAAGGGTATGCAAACACTTGGTGCGATTACACAAAGAGATTTAGTAATGTGTTGATTGGTGGCCAACCACCTCCATGGGAGATGTTGAAGAGACTAATGAGAGAAAGATATGTACCGGAGCATCATAGATATGATCTCCTTGCCAAGCTTTACAACTTAAGTCAAGGTAGCAAGAGTGTTATGGCATATTATGATGAATTCCAACAACTCATTTTGAAGCTTGATCATAGAGCTCAACAAGTGCAACATGATGTTATTCGCTTCAAAGTTGAGTTGAACAAGGATGTCCTCCCGTTTGACTCTTCACAAGTTTGAGACCATTGATGGTATCTTCCAAGCGGTTATGGAGGTTGAAAAAGAGAATAAAGAGAAGTCAGCTTACAAGTTCAAAAGTCAACAAGTCTCGGGTTTGCCAAGAAGCAAAGAGGTAACTCATTTGTCTTCGGGTTGGAACAAAAACCAAGCTCCTTCATCTCATTCTTCTCAATCTGCACTTGTCTTCGGGTTGGAACAAAAACCAAGCTCCTTCATCTCATTCTTCTCAATCCGCAACCAAGCATGTTCAACACCAACCTCCAAGGTTGGAAGGTAAACTGAATCCTCTTCTCTCTTTAAAGGTTTTCAATGTTTCAAGTGTCAAGGTTGAGGGCATAGAGCAAGTGAATGCCCAAACTGAAGGAATGTGATTCTAAGAGAGGGGAAGTTGTATTATCTAGGGGAGGAAGTTATGATGGAACCCGAGGTTGATGAGGTAGAACCTCAAGATGGTGAGAAACTTGTTGATGATGTGAATGAAGAATGTGAAGAAGAAACTTGGCCACAAGATGGTGAATGCCCTAATTATGTGGTGAGAAGGGTTATGGTAAACAAAGCCATTGATGATCCGAGTCAAAGAGAAAACTTGTTTCATACTAAGTACCTCATCAAAGGTGGAGTGTGTACTATGGTAATTGATAGTGGGAGTTGTACCAATGTAGCAAGCGCTACCATGGTTGACTTTTTGAAAATTCCTACTACTTCACATGCTCACCCCTACAAGCTACAATGGTTGAATGAATGTAGGGAATTGAAGGTTACTAGACAATGCTTGATTAGGTTTCAAGTGGGGAATTACCAAGATGAAGCATTATGTGATGTGATTCTGATGCAATATGTCATTTGTTATTGGGTAGGCCTTGGCAATTTGACAAGTCTACCAAACACAATAGGAGGACTAACAAGTATTCACTTGAGCATTGTGGTCGAAAATTCACACTTCTTCCACTTTCACCATCTCAAGTGAGTGAATTGCATCAACAATTGAGAGAATTGAAAGAGAAGGGGAAAAGGTGAGTGAACCCGAGGGGAATACATGTGAGGCAGCCACGGGTTCATCAAGTTCCATGGGTAAAGGGTCGATGGTAATGTTGGCTAGAAGGAAAGACTTGTTCAAAGAACAAGACCATGCACTCTTATGCTTCTTCTAGCCCATGTTCTTAGCACTAGCCCTTCTACTTCTATTCCCCTTCTATTTCCCTTATTTTGCAGGACTATGATGATTTTTTTCCAAAGGAGTTGCCTCAAGGGTTACCCCCAATCCGGGGTATTGAACATCAAATTCAGTTCGTGCCGGGTTCACAATTGCCCAACAAACCGGCCTATCGAAGTAACCCTACGGACACTCAGGAGCTTGAGAGACAAGTTGAGGAACTCCTTAACAAAAGATATATCAAGGAAAGCATGAGTCCATACGTGGTTCCGGTTCTATTGGTGCCAAAGAAAAATGGAACTTGGCGCATGTGCGTGGATTGTCGAGCCATCAACAATGTTAGAATATGAGTGGGAATAGGAATAGCATATAGAATCCTACTTAGAGAAGGATTGTAACGTAGTATCCTATTAGGAAAAGGATTCTATATGCTATTCCTATTCCCACTCATATTCTAACAAACAAGATTACGGTAACGTATCGTCATCCTATCCTTAGATTAGATGATATGCTTGATGAATTAAATAGATCTTGTGTGTTTTCTAAAGTTGATCCTAGAAGTGGCTATCACCAAATTCGGATGCAACCCGATGATGAATGGAAGACCACATTCAAGACCAAGTTTGGTCTATATGAACGGTTGGTCATGCCATTCGGCCTCACAAATTCTCCTAGCACTTTCATGAGGCTAATGAATCATGTGATGAAGCCTTTCATTAAAAAGTTTGTGGTTGTGTACTTTGATGATGTCTTGGTCTATAGCAAGTCCCTTGAAGAACATGTCCCATGAAGAAAATGTGGTTCATTTACAATGTGTGTTTGATGTCCTCCTAAAGGAGAGGTTGTATGCTAATATGGAAAAATGTTATTTTAGTGTTGACAAAGTGGTATTCTTGGGGTTTGTTGTTAGCTCAAGGGGTGTGGAAGTGGATGAATCCAAGATAGACTCTATATGGAGTTGGCTGACCCCGAAGACTATTGGAGAAATCCGAAGCCTCCATGGGTTGGCAAGCTTTTATAGGAGGTTTGTCAAGGGATTTAGTATCGTACCAGCCCCCTTAACCGATTTATTAGAAAGGAACAACCTTTTAAGCGGGGTGATGAGCAAGCTAAGGCCTTTGAGACCTTGAAAGCTTTGCTCATTTCGGCTCCCTTATTGCAATTGCCCAATTTTGACAAAATGTTTGAGGTCGAATGTGATGCTAGCAAAGTGGGTATTAGGGTTGTTTTGATGCAAGAACAGACTCATTGCTTATTTTACTGAAAAGCTTAAAGGAGCAACTTTAAACTATTCCACCTATGATTTGGAGTTGTACACCTTGGTTAGAGCTTTGGGCAATTGGCAACACTATTTGTGGCCTAAGGAGTTTGTGATTCGAACGGATCATGAACCGTTGAAACACCTTATGGCCCAAGACAAGTTGAATAAGCGACATGCTAAGAGGATTGAGTTCCTACAGACTTTTTCTTATATAATCCAATACAAAAAAGGGGAAGGAAAATGTAGTTGCCGATGCATTGTCTAGGAAGCATGTGCTTGTTGTTACCTTGTCTTCAAGGTTGATGGGATTTGAGAGCTTGTGGAGGTTGTATCCCGAGGATCCTAGCTTTGCTCCTATTTTTAGGGAATGTGAAGAGTGGGGAAAGGAAAGATGGCTCAAGGAAAATGGTAACTCCTCCTACTCTCGATTTGATGGATACTTGTTCAAGGGAAGGAGATTGTGTGTTCCTAGTTCATGGAGAGAGTTGTTTGTTAGAGACGCACATGATGGTGGCCTCATGGGACATTTTAGGGTTGACATGACACTCGACATCTTAGAGGAGCAATTCTATTGGCCAAAAATGCGCCAAGATGTTGCTAAGGTTTGTGGTCAATGTATGGATTGCCGGAGTACAAAATCTCGCCTCCTTCCTCAAGGGTTGTATACCCCGCTTCCCACTCCCCTTATACCTTGGCTTGACATATCCATGGACTTTGTTTTGGGGTTGCTAAGGACAAGGAGAGGTAGGATAGCATCTTTGTTGTTGTTGATAGATTCTAAAAAATTGCCCATTTTATCCCTTGTTCTAAAACCGAGGATGCCCCTAGTGTAGCTTCTTTATTTTTGGAACATGTTGTCAAGCTACATGGGATTCCAAGAACCATTGTGAGTGATAGGGACCCAAAGTTCCTAAGTCTTTTTTTGAAGTCAATGTGGGGTAGGCTTGGTATGAAGTTGCTATTCTCAACCTCTTGCCACCCACAAATCGATGGCCAAACGAAAGTAATGAATAGGACCTTAGGGTCTATGCTACTTTCCATGGTTAAAGGTAAAATGGCTTCATGGGAAAATCATCTACCCTTGGTGAAATTTGCATATAATCGGGTTATACACTCATTTTTGTGTGTTTATGGCATGAATCCCCTTACCCCCTTGGATCTCACTCCTTTGTCTAGTGATCTTATGATAAGTCTAGATGGAAGCAAGCGAGCCAAAGCTATGAAAGGGATGCATGAGAAGGTGAGAAGCCGACTTGAAAAGAGAAATCAAAAAGTTGCAAAAAGGGCAACCAAAAGGAGGAGACTTATGCTTAAATCCGGAGATTGGGTGTGGGTTCACCTAAGGAAGGAGCGGTTTCCAAGCCAAAGGAAGGTTAAGCTTATGCTGCGGGGTGATGGACCATTTCAAGTATTTGAAAGAATCAACGACAATGCATCCAAGTTTGATCTACCGGATTACCAAGTACACCACACTTTCAATGTGTGTGATCTTTCACCCGTGGACACTCTTGAGGTTGAGGAACCCGTAAGTTTGAGATCAAACTCTCTCTTCAAGGAGAGGATGATACAAGTGTCAAGCCCTCAAGGCCTTTCACACGAATTCAAGCCAAGGAGTTACAACATCTTCAAGCTTTGTTCATGCAAATGAAAGCGTGTGAGAGTGTCATACAAACGGCCAAGGGAGGGTACATATTGATATGTGAAGAAGAGCTTTGAATGCACTACATCCTTACATCACATAGACACATATTCATTAAGGGCAAGATGGAATTTACACTCCATAAGTCCATACTCAAGAGGCGCCCTTCTTAAGCCCTCATTAAGGGCATTTTAGTCATTATCTTGTAATAGTATAAATAGACATTTTAACTTCTATTTTCACTAGTTTTGAGGAATTGTTTACTCTCATATTGTAGTTTGTAGGTCTTGGAAAAGACAATGAAACTAGGGTTAACCTTGTGTTGACATTTTAGCAAGAAAGGTGGGTGCTTGAGGTCATTGATCCCTTTGTGTCCACCTAAGAGTGGGGTGTTATCCATCATTGGTGTTGTGGTGTTTGATACACACCTTGGTGCTATTCATTGGTGTTGGTGTATGGCTCACTAGTTATCCATTTACTTTAATGCATTGTCTCTTCTTTTGTGTTGAAATCCGAATATGTGTTAGCTTATTCTACCTCATCTCATCTTTTTCTCTTTAGTTTGTGTTGTTGTTTTCGGATTCTAGGTAGTTTTTAGTATCACCATCCTAAAGAATGAAATCACTCGGCAGTGAAATATCATACAAACCCTACGACAAATTATAACTTTTTAAAAAAATATAACAAAGCATTAAGGCTAATAATGAAAGTGGAGGATTTCAAGCATGTGTTTCTTCATAACAGCAATGCGACGAAGAGATAATGAAAATCCTATTTGATTCTGACATGGAATGTACATGAAACACATTTAATAGCTTCCATGGACCTATAACAAAAGTATTTGTTCGAGAAACCTGCAACATAACGGGAATGACCACAAGATAGTTACTGCTTCTGCCTGAATTTGATATCACATATGTAACCAAAAAGGAAGGGCAATATCAGACCACCTTGCACCCTTTCAAGGAGGAACATGAGTTTGAGGATTGCTTCCTAGACGAGGAAATAGCTTTCACATAAGAGGAGCTAAAAGTCACTTGATAATATTCCAACTTCCCTCAACAGATGACACGGCTACTAATCTTGAACCTTTCTTGAGAAGGTAACATATTTGTATATTTAGTGAAGTACACAAAGGGTGTTTAGTTTCCCTTACAAGTGAAAGAAAGTGCAAGGAAATGAATCTTAGATCTAACTCAACCCCAAAAGCTAGATCATGAGGAAATGAATGCCTAAATCCATATAAGGAGACCAATTGTGCCCATCCCTTTTCCGATGTGGGACTCTCAACACTCACCGCACGCCCAGACCCCCTGTTAACTAGAGTGTGGACACTATTACAACCTTGGGAGAACCATAACCAAAAGTTAGCTATTACGGTGGGAGAGCCCAAAGCTATAAATAGCTCACATCAGCATGTTGTAGTTTCGATGTGGGACATTGCAATGGAGCATAACAAACCACTCGACGGATCCACTCTGGGTAGCATTCACTCCACTTATGGAGGTAGCTCTTTTCTAGGTAGCTTTTTCAAGTCAGGTGCTAGGTGCTTGGACGGTTGTGCCCTAAACATTGTTGGCCCCGACAGAACACTGCCATACCGATGTCACCATCCCAAGCACGGTGAGCACGGAGGGTGATGGGTGGCTCTAATACCATGGTTAAGAAATGGATCTTGGGCCTAGCTCAATCTCAAAACCTAGCTTATACAGAGAGGATTGACCAAGTCCATATAAGGAGACCAATTGGCCCATCCATTTTTCGATATGGGACACTCAACATAAAGGAACAAACTCCTAATCCTTAGTCTTCTCATGAGGACCCTAAAACATCAAAAAGATATTCACGATATTCTAAAAACTCTTGTTTACACAAAAAAAATTAAAGGACTAAGCATTTCGTTTTCAGCTTTTGGATGTTACTAGACTTATCTTCAAAGCATCTCTAATTTCTTGTTGGCTAGTGACTAAGAGAGGTACCTCCACGAGGTAGTGGTACGATCTGCGTACACACTACCCTCCCTGCCCTCCCTAGACCCAACTTGTGGGATGTCACTAGGCATGTTATTGTGGTTGACTAAAAGAGATACCATATTTTTGCAGCATTCTAGAACTTTGAGTATTCTTTATTGCATATCCCACACAATACCTTTCAAGTTAATGAATATCTTCCATAACTGAGTTGTCCAATTACAGTGCAAAAAGAGATGATTGATTGTCTCTGCATCTTGTCTGGATAAGTTACTATAACCTTGAATCCTTGAGACTACAAAGGATAATTTGAATTATTAACACCTAAGATGTGGCCTAGTGGTCATCGAATAGGTGCAAATCTTGGAGGCCAGTGGCCAAGTTCGAGCAGAGAAAAAAGTACTCGTTAGTTTTTTTCATTTGTCTAAGTCTTAATGGGTAGAGTTATCAAGGTGCTCAGTATAATAATCGAGGCACAAGCACATTAGCCCGGATACTATCATTATCTTAAAAAAAAGGACAAATTGGATTGCTCAAGGTGAATGCCCAACTAAGATTCCCTATAGTTGCTGCTTGCTAGCACGAACCAACTTGCAAGCCTAAATACTCTTGGTGGGAAATATGGAAGTAGTATCGTGAGGGGAAATGAAAAGAACTCCATCAAAGAGTGAAATAGAATATGAAACCATAGGCTCCCAAAGCAACGGTAGGACTAGGGCTCTGACAACATTCTCAAGAGAGGTAAGGGGAAGAATTGTGAAATAGAATATAACCCATGCCTAAAAGTTTATTGACAAAATCTTTTCAAGGATAGAATACCAACAAGTTACTCAGCTGCAACTGAAAAGGTTGTCAAAACTTAAGCTTATCAAAAAAGTTGAGGATGTTGATCCCTGCAACTTGCCTTGGATTTATGTACTTTACATTAGCAATTCACTACCTTCAGCCATATCATTAAAGGAACTTGTATAACACCACACATGAAATCTACAAAATGACCTCCTCAACTCCCATTTGGAATGAGAAATGGCTAGGTTTAATTCCCGTCCAAGATAATACCTTTTTAATTTTAGCTACATTTTGAAATTAGGATGACTCTCTTGAACCGTGGGTCTATCGGAAACCTCTCTACTTCTTCAGAGGTAGCGGTATGAACTGCGAACATTTTACACTCCCCAGACCCCACTTTGTGGGAATCAGTGTTTTGGACGGCGAAAGGCGACAAGGCCCCGCCTCGCCGAGGCGAGCACCTTTTGAATGTACGGCGACAATTAATATAAAAAATTAAAATAATATATAAATGATCAAAATTTCAATAACACTTAATATTAGGAAATATTTCAAGTCAAGAGTTAAAAATAAATAGTAGATAGATACTAGAAGTCTAGAACTTAAATGACTCAATAATTCAATATCCATAAAACAAGTTATTCTTCTTCAAGATTTGCATAATCTTCAATTCCGACATGCATTTCATTATATTGCCCCTCATTTTCTTCCTCTTCGGATTCTTCATCAACTAAGGCTCGAGTCTGGCTTGAACTTGCCGTTTTTCCCTTGTCAAATGACCTTGACCTTGAGTTTCTCCTAAGACCATAGATATTATCTTCATCAGCTCCAGCTGCCATTGCAACAGTGCCCCAATTAAGATCACCTTCCTCATACACCAGTTCATCTTCTTGATCTTCGGGGCCAACAAGTAACCATTAGCATCTTCAATATTTTCCAAGATAATAGGATCAATGGTATCGCGAATATGATAGTGACGTGCCAATGTTCTATTGTACTTAACGTACAATAGATCATGGAGACGCAATAACTCAAGCCTATTTCTCTTTTTAGAATGAATTTGTACATAATAAAGTAGTTACTAATTAGATTCGAATAATAATCGCTTTAATATAAAAAGTTGAATATAATAACTCGTTCTCACATGTTCAAAGACACTCCAGTTCCGCTCCCATCCAGATGCACTACAAGTTAAACTCAGAACTCTCATGACAAATCTTTGCAAATTTGGAGTTCCGCTGCCAAATAGGGACCACCACTCAATTATACAAAAAAATTGAAGGTTAACAAGTATAAAAAAGTCAATAACTTAAGGTGCTTTAAAATAAAGATACCTAAACCAATTCAATATTCACTAACCCGGTGACCTTATGTCTCTGGCTCTAACAGCTTGACTAGAACCAAACAATCCATCCGCACTCTTGTACTTAGCAAGCTCAGCTAGTAAATCTTGTGTGGAACGATCGGGGACCATCGCCTCAACACAAGTACAGTAACTCTCCCACACTTTAGTAATTTTCTCCTCACTCATCATTGATTTAAAGTACAATCTCGGATTCAAAATATACTCAGCGGAGTGCAACAGTCGCTTGAGTTGGTCAGTCCACCTTGAATCAATTATTTCGAGGACTTTCTCATAATGCCTCGAAACTCCATCAAACCCCCGTTGAATAGTTTCTTTCGCCTTATTCATTGCTTCAAGCATATAGCCCATTAGGGGGTTTTTTTTCCATCCACCAAGTTAAAGGAACGAGACCAAAGGACCACAAAACTTTAAGAGCCTTTGACTACATCATTCCAAAAATATGCAAAATAAAGAATCGCGGAAACTTCTTTCCCTAAAACTTCCTTTGCAAATTTACTAGAACTCAATTCATTGGAGATGATCAAGGTTCACAAATTCTTCCTTTGTTTGTACATAGCCTCCAAAGTCAAAAAGGCCGTTGCGAATCTTGTCTTAGTCTGTTTCACCAATTTTTTCTCATTGGTGAATTGACTCATCAAGTTCAACAACAACGGCCTTTGACTTATGTAAGAAACCACCTTTGTGGCCTTTTTAAAAACTATAAAAGACATTAAATATTCAAACTTTAGTAATAAGTAATAACTAAAAAAAAGAGGTGTTAAGTATTACCTGAGGCATATGGATTAATCTTGAATGTGTCTTGCAACATCAAATTGATGCAATGAGCAGCACATGGAGTCCAGTAGATATGTGGGTACACAGCCCTCATAAGCTCCCCCGCTTTTACATTCACACTAGCATTATCAGTTACAACTTGTATAACATTTTCCGGTCCAATATCCTCAATTGTCTTCTCAAACAAGCTGTACATCTTAGTGCCAGTGGTGGACTCATTGCTAGCATCAACAGAACAAAGAAAGATGCTCCCTATCGGACAATTGACCAAAATATTAATGATCATTTTTCCATTACAAGCTGTCCATTTATCCATCATAATGGAACAACCATACTTTTGCCATTGCACATTATGCTTCTCAACAAGTTCATCAACTTCCTTTACTTCCTTTTTTAATTGAGAAACTCTCACTTCATGATAGGTAAGTAGCTCAATTCCCGGGCAATGTTGTCGTACTGCTTCTATAAAGTTAGTAAATGAATCATAATTAACACAATTGAATGGGAAGCCCGCATCATACATCCATACCGCGAAAGCATTTACCGCCCACTCCCTTAAGATCTTTTTTGTGTTATTAATTCTTCGTCCTCCTCCTATTCCCGTCTTTTCAAAGCCAGTGTTATGTTGTGGCTTTTGTAGATAAAACCTATCCATAGGACCTTTCGTCGCATGTGCCGAGGATGATACACTACCACTCGAAGACATTTTTTGATATTTGGAGAGAGGCATCATTTCCTCAGATTCATTCATGTCATCATCATCATCAACAATAAAAATATGCTGGTATATATCTTTGATTCTTTTGATTTGTTGCGGCTTTGCTATCAACAAATGCCTTTACTTCATCCCTAATGTTTGCCGGACAAGTTTGACATATCCTTACATTTTTGTTTCCACCAATCAAGTGTTGTTTGATTCGAGTAATACCATCATCTATAGTACGTCGACAAAAATTACATATCACCACATCTTTTGTTGGTCCTTGCGTACCATAATTCCATCCTATGTCCTTTTGTTTGCTACTAGTAGATTGAGACCCCATTGAAATTAAAAGTTGTCAATGATCAAACAATTTAATTAGTATATTACCATCATAATATGTTAATTCTACATAAATTATTAAAAAAAATTACATAATAAGAATTAAGAGCTTACTGACAGTGGACACTGGTTACTGTTCCAGTAACACTGTAACGGTATGTCTTATCAGACGAGTTCACAGTTACAGATACAGTGACGCCGGTAGGAAAATAGAAGAAGATAAAAAGAGGACGAAAAAAAAAACACCAAAATACAAGTCCAATCGCTGGATTAAGAAGAAGAAGGAAGAAAAAAATAGAAATCACTGCTTACCGGAGTAGCGGAAGTCGCCAGAGTACGTCGCCGGAATCAAACTTGTGAGATGAAGATAGCAGCCTCAGTCACCAATTAGTAAGTTGGTAGAGTTAAAATGTGTAAATAAGCCCTAAAATTAGCTTATATACCTAAACCCTAATTTAAAAAAAAAAAAAAAATTAAAAGCCAACGCCATTGTCGTCGTCTCGCCTCACCTCGCCATGTCGCCTTTCTCACAAAGGCGTTGCCTTTTCATTTTTGCAACGCCACGAACTGAAGAGGCGACATAGCCTCGCCTCGCCATTCGCCATTGGCGACGAGGCGCTCGCCTTTACAACACTGGTGGGAATACACTAGGTTTTTTGTTGTTGTTGTTGTTCGCTGACTCATACTCATTAACTTCCCAAGGGCCTGCTGTTTTCTAAATATTCATTTTGACTCATAGCATACTGTGAGAAATAATAGAGAAAATATTATTGAATTGCGTATCTAAATTATTGCATTGAGACCTTATATATAGACACTGCATTAGACTCTTATTTCAACTAGAATTCTATATAATATTTCTATTCTTACGCATATTCTAACACTCTCCGATCAAGTTGGTGCATACAAGTCATATGTACCAAGCTTGTTACAAATGTAACTACTAAAATATTATTGAATTGTGTATCTAAATTGTTACATTGAGATCCTATTTATAGACACTACACTAGACTCCTTTTCCAACTAGGATCCTATATAATATTCCTATTCTACTCATATTCTAACACTCCCCTCAGCTAGTGCATACAAGTTATATGTACCAAGCTTATTACAAATGTAAGTAATACGAGGATCAGTGAGGGACTTGGTGAAAATACCTGCTAATTGATCACTCGATTTCACAAACTTTGTAACAATATTTCTGGAAAGCATCTTCTCTCACAAAATGGCAATCAATCTCAATGTGTTTAGTCCTCTCATAAAATAACGAATTTAATGCGATATGAAAAGTCGCTAGGTTGTCACACACAAGTTCCATTTCACTAATTTCTTCAAATTTTAACTCTCTCAACAACTGTTTGATCCAAACTAGCTCACAAGTTGCTAGCGCCATTGCTCGATATTCTACTTCTGCACTAGATCGAGCAATCACACTCTGGTTTTTACTTTTTCAAGATACTAAATTACCTCCTACTAAAACACAATATCCGAATGTAGCATGTGTATCACAAGGTGATCCTGCCCCATCAGCATTTGTATATCCAACGATCTGCTCATGACCTCGAAGAGTAGTTCTTTACCTGGGGCTGACTTAATATATCGCACAATGCGAACAACTGCATCCCAATGACTATCACAAAGAGAATCCATAAATTGATTTACAACACCCACATGATAGGAAATGTCAGGTCTGGGAGATAATTCAACTTACCAACTACACGCCTATATCACCCAGGATCATCAAGTGACTCCCCCTGTCCTGGCAAGAGTTTAGTATTCGGATCCATAGGGGTGTCAACAGGTTTACAACCCATCATTCCTGTTTTCTCAAGAATGTCTAAGTCATAATTGCGTTGCGAAATAACAATACCTGATCTGGACTGAGTAACTTCAATACCTAAAAAATACATCAAAATTTGTTGAGGTTTTCAGTCTAGAAATGTTGAAAGAGGTGTTGCTTCAAACTAATGATACCATCTTAATCATTGCTAGTGATGACGATGTCATCAACATAAACCACCAAATAAATACATAGATTTGGAGAAGAATGTCGATAAAACATAGAGTGATCTGCTTCATCATGAATCACGCCGAACTTCTGAATTACTGCACTGAACTTAACGAACCAAGCTCGAGGAGATTATTTTAGACCATAAAGTGATCGACGCAATCGACAAACCAAACTAGACTCCCCCTGAGCAACAAAACCAGGTGTTTGCTCCATATAAACTTCATCCCTTAAGGTCACCATAAAGAAAAGCATTTTTAATATCCAACTGGAAAAGAGATAAATGTCGAACAACAATAATAGATAAAAAAAGATAAACATATGCTATTTTAGCCACGGGAAAGTATCTTTATAATCAAGCCCAAATATCTAAAAGTACTCCTTACCAACAAGGCGAGTCTTACGTCGATCAATTTGACTATTCGAACCCAATGACAACCAACGATTGATTTACCCGAAGGGAGAGGAACAAGCTCCCAAGTACCACTCATATGTAAAGCAGACATTTTGTCAATCATAGCCTGTTGTTGCGCCACCCTGGATGAGAAAGTGTTTCTTTTGTGGACTTAGGAATGGAGATAGAGGACAAAGATGATATGAAGGCATAATGGGGTGATAACAGACGATGATAATATAAAAGAGTATAATGACGACTAGTATTACGAGTGGACCACATAGAAGTGCAATCGGAGAAGGTAAGTCTGTAGTAGATGCAGGGCGAGAATCATATAAGCCTAATGTTGTACATGGATGACGATGATAAGTCAGGAGTGATGGCACTATAGACGGAGTTGTAGAAGGCATTGTCGATTTCTCAAAAGTTTGTGCAGGTAAAACAGGTGACACTATGGATGGAGATGTAGACCTTACGGTAGAATCTTCGAAAATCAATATAGGTAAAAAACCTCAGACGTTAGGATGATCAGGATAAGAAGATGCAAGCTAAGGTTGAGACTCAAAGAATATGACATTAGCTAACATAAAGTACCGACAAAGATTATGTGAGTAGAAACAATATCCCTTTCGTACACGAGAATAACCAAGAAAGACACATTTGCAAGCACGAGGGGTTAATTTATCTTTTCCTAGGTGAAGTTATGAACAAAACACGTACTCCCAAAGACACGAGGGGGAAGAGAGTAGAGAGTAGAGAGACACGAGGGGGAAGAGAGTAGAGAGTAGAGAGTGACTAAGCAAACAATACTGAATAAGGAATTTGATTTTAAATGAAAGATGGGGGCGTCCAAGTAATTAAATAGCAAGATGCGATAACTACATCGCCCCAAAAACGTGACGGAACATGGGACTGAATGAGAAGAGTTTGACCAGCCTCGATGAGGTGTCTATTCTTCCTTTATGCTATTCTATTCTGTTGCGGGATTATACAGGAAAGAAGTTTGATGAATAATTCCTTGATGAGTCATAAATTGCTGAAATTGAGAGGACATTCTAAGGCATTATTCACTACGAAAGGTACGAATAAAGACACTGAATTGATTTTGTATTTCAGCACAATAACTCTTGAATATAGGAAACAATTCCGAGCGATCTTTCATTAAGAAAATTCAGGTATATCTTGAATAGTCATCAATGCAGCTAAACAAAATAACGAAACTCTAAGGTAGAACTGATTCTACATGGACCCCAATATCAAAATGAACGAAGGAAAAGATAGATTTTGCACGATTCTTAGTACTATGTTGAAAGGTAGTTCGAGTGTGTTTCCCAAGTTGGCACGACTCACAATCTAATGCGGGTAGACTAGACAACTAGATACCATCTTTTGTAGTTTGAACAAACTAGGATGTCCTAAATGTTTGTGAATTAGTCCGGAGAATTCGTAATTGGACATGCTATGGAGGAGTTAGAAGAGGTAAGGTAGTAAAGGCCTTGTGATTCATATCCTACACCAATTACTTGTCCCGTCTACGGTCATGCATGATAAAAGAGTCCTCAAGAAATACTATGCCACAATTTAGGTAATGAGTGATGCAAGATTAAATGGACAACCAGGGACATAAAGAATAGAGTGTAAAGTGTTAGAGGACAGTGGAGTAGCTTGTCCAACTCTTTTTGCTTTGGTTTAGTTACCATTGGCTAAAGTGATAGTTGGAAGAGTGAATAAACAATATTTGGTAGAAGTGATTCATCACTAGAAACACCAGAGTCCACACCCTATGATCCAAAGGTAGGAGATTGTGCAGTTGAGACTACTGGTAGAGATATCTGCTTACTTGCTTGATACTGAAGATACTTGTTATAAATCTTTTCAAATAAATACACCCATTAATTACCTATGGTGTTAGACTGAGCAACATGAGCATTTTTAGGTGGTCGACCATGCAAAGAATAGCATATCCCACGAGTATGTCCAAGCCTATTTCAGTAACTACACTTAGGTCGGGAATAGCATCCTCCACGAGTATTTCCAAGCCTTTTACAATAACTACACCTAGGTCGAGATCTTCCAAAACGACCTCCCCCTTGGCGATTCTTCATGGACTGGGACATTTGATTTTCTTATTTTCCTCATTAAGGGTTCGAAAGTGATCATAGGGATTGAACTTTCAATTCCCGTATTTTTAAGCCAAAAGTATCATATCCAAAAGACATTGTGAAATCAGAATTTTGTAGCCAAAAATATTCAGGAAATCTGTTGCCAGAATCTAAAAAAAATGATGTCACCGGAAAATTCTGAAAGTCTCGTGGTAGTGTTGGTTTTCGCACGACACACACAAATCAGAAGATGACACAATCGATTGTACAATTGCCGGAATTGAACAGTCGTCGGAATCTGACTAAATTTTCTAAATGTTTCTCACGATGCTCTGATACCATGTGAGAAATATTCAAGAAAATATTATTGAATTGTCTATCTAAACTATTACATTGAAACCCTATTTATAGCTACATTAGACTCCTTTTCCAACTAGGATTCTATATAATATTCTTATTCCTACTCATATTCTAACACCTACCAAATGTAGAAAAGAATCGATTAAATCCTTGTTACTTGATATCTATTGAAATATTCTATTATTATTAAGCTAAAGATACGCTTGAAAATTTGCAGTATGTCAGGGAACCAGCTCTGAAGAAAACATAATATGGATGGATGATAGCATAGGAAGGGTAAGTAACTGTCAATCATGCTACAAGAATCTACTGATAGAAAAAATCCAACAGGTTGGCCTAGGAAAATCATTTGCAAGTCAAGGGCTACATTTAAAGCAGCTTGTTTTTAGTGATAGCATCAGATGAGCCCTGCCTCACATTGACAGCCTTCAGGAAAAAGGGACTGCAAAACTCGGACAGATGTTTTTGTGTGAAAAAGTAAGCGAAGGAAACATGCACATCTTCCTACATTTTCCGAGTGGTGACCAGGTGACCAGTTATGACATATGTTATTGCACATCAAGTGAACCATGCCAGGAATCCCCCAGGGAGTTGTTATCTAGCTGGAAAAGAGAAGGTGGTGGCGAAGGTCTGCAGTAGTATATCAAACCACCCACCTTGAATTTGGAGGACAGTGTGGTGGACAATTTGGGAAGAGAGAATCTGGAGATGCTAGGAGAGCAAAAAAAAACCAGTCGAGCAAGATAAATTTAACTGCAATCTACTGCTTTACTTTTTGTGTAACCAAGAACTTAGAGAAATCCGGATAAGTCTAAACTAAGAGCATATGATTGTATACTTTACTATGGCTGTAGAAATTCAGCACAGAGATTGTGCTACTTTATCAGTAAAATTTTATCTTTACTGACCAAGAAAGAATGTTCTTGATTGACACAGCCAGCGTCTTAATCACAAAGTTCATATGTTCCATTGCAAAACCTCCTTTAAAATTGGATTGGAATCTTAGTAGGTCAGTTGGTTAACTACTTGAATTTTCACCTCGTTGGTGACGGTTTGATTCACCACCTTGTAATCCCTTCCCCTACCCAACCCCGCACACCCCCCAACAACAAATTGGATTGAACATTTCTACCATGTTCCATTGCACAAGCTCCTTTTATTTGGAGAGGTACCAAACACTTCTAACCTGTAAGAATACACAAATAGAAAATATTGTGATAACCAGTGATGTAACCATTGAATTGTGTGAACTACTTGTTTTAAGTTATAAGCCTTCCTGTTTTTTCCTTTTTTTAAGTCAGTGGTGTCCGGGCCAGTTTAGGTGCACCCCAACTATTCCACTGGATACCTACAACTCTCACCAGTGCAAGTGCAAGTACTGAGTAACTCTGTCATCAAGGCTTAGGCATATGGGAAGAAATAATCTAATGATTATTGCCTTGGCATTTGAACCTGAAACCTTATGGCTCTCCTCAACTTCATTGAACACCAGATCACACCCTTTGGACAGAAACCTTTTTTTTTTAAGATCCTACACGTGAATGTCTAGAAGACACAAATCCAAGCTTTCACTACATAGATACTGAGACAGGGGTGTTTTCTTTTTCGAACACCACTGCTTGGCAGTCGCAGTCGCACCACACTGTACAACTTCAGCCACACACACTGCTCAGTCTAAGTATAATAGACTAAGTTTGCAGAAACGTAAAGCACTCAACAATGTACAGGAAACAAGTTCCCAACCTTTATTATTCTCTCAGAATTACAAAGGACAATGCCACACAAATTATACAAAGGCATACAATACTCACTGCTTTGTACAATTTCCAGCAACACTATAAATGCTATAGATAGACTGCACATGGGCAGTTACAGCAGTTACAACCAACGACACCTGGCAGCATGCCATTGGACATGGCTGAATGCTTATCACATGACTCAACAACCTGATCTAAGTATTCAAATACATTCTGAAAATCACACATGCAACTGCCCATGTGACAAGCATATAGACAGCCTTGCCCTTTAGCTAAATTTGACAATGTTCAACACTTAGCCAATTTCCAGCTTTCCAACACTTGATCATTTCGTCTTTGTCTTGTCATGCTTCTCAGCCACGCCACGCCACGCCTTGCCAGCACCATGCCTTGCCCATGTCATGTCGTCGCCTGCGCCTGCGCCTGCGCCATGCCACTGCCCGTGCCATGCTGCTGTCTTGGCCATGTCACAGCCTAGGCCACGCCAATGCCTATCCTATGCCACTGTCTTGACCATGCCAGTGTCGATGTCATGCTAGTGTCGTGCTATGCCTATGTAACTGCCTGCACGCATGCCCGCATAGGTGTCATGCGCCTGTCGTCGCCTCATGTGCCCAAGGCTGCCTTGCCATCACTCCAGCCACCTTGGTCATCATCAGCTGCCTGCTATCTCATAGCCACCACAGCATCACATTGTTTGTCTTAGCATATGTCAAGGCCAATGTGCACCTTGACATGGCTTGTCAGCCATCATGTCTTGCTCATGTCTTAGACTGGGGGTCTAACAAAGCACCCCCACCAAATGAACTCGATGCCCTCATCGAGGTTGTTTTGAGGTAGTCCTCAATTTGCTTGTCGGACTGCCACATGTTCTAAGCCTTCTCCCAAACAGCGTCTTCTTCGCTTGAGCCTTTCCATTGAATCAAGAATTCTCTCTTGGTATTTTTTTCGTTGTTCCCCACGATGCGATGATCCAATATCTTCTCCATCTTGGATTTATACTGTTTGACAATCAAAAGAGGAGCCCTCTTGGATTTGTTACTACCCGGGTCTTCAGCATCTTCATTATACCTTTTCAGAAAGCTGACATGAAAGGTAGGGTGAATCTTCAACCTTTCTAGCAAGTCCAACTTATAAGCAACTTCCCCAATCTTCTCAATAACTTCGAACGGGCCGTCGTACCTTGGGATCAGTCCCCTATGCCTCTTCTTGCTTGCAATTTGTTTCCAGATTTGTGGAGTGAGCTTTAAAAGCACTTTGTTTCCCCCACTGAACTCCACCGCACGGCTATGCTGATCCGCATACTTCTTCATGCGATTTTGGGCCTTTCTCAAGCTATGTTGTGCCTCAACAAGCATCTCATGCTTGTCTTTTGCATATTTGTAAGAAGCAGGGCAAATGCCTTCACTCTTCAGCGTCACCACCTCCAATGGTGTCATAGGCTGCATGCCTAAGACAAGTTCAAACGAACTCTTTTCTGCCGATGGCCTATGCAGATTGTAGCAAAATTGTGTTGTATCCAACAAGTCTGCCTAATTCCGCTGGCTTGCTGTCACATAGTGCCTCAAGTACTCTTCTAGCAAGTGATTTATTCTCTTAGTTTGGCCATCAGTTTGAGGATGATTTGCTATGGAAAACTTCAGATCAGTCCCCATCATGCTAAACAATGTATACCAGAACCGACCAGTGAACCGCGCATCTCTATCACTCACAATATCACTTGGCAAATCGCAGTGCTTCACCACGTTCTTATAGAACAATCCTGCAGCAACTTCTGGCAAGCAAGTAATTGGAGCAGCAACAAAAATAGCATACTTCGAGAACCTGTCCACCACCACCATTATGCATGCATTGCTAGAGGTGTACATCAGTCGGTTCGGTTCGGTTTTACATATTACCGGTTCGGTTTATCGGTTTTCAGTTTTTAAATATGCTAAACCAATAACCAAACCAATAAGATATTTTTTATCGGTTTTCGGTTTATCGATTTTTAATCTTTAACGATTCGATTTTCGGTTTGACCAATAAGAAAAATAGTCATAAAATAGAAATAGTAGCAACTAACATGAAAAATAATCGAATCTTAGTTGAAAACAAAAATCCTACATAATATGTTTTAATTTACAAGAATCTTCAAGTTTGAACTAAATGTTGTTAGGAGAAATTAAGAGTTTGTATAATTAAAATAATAGGTTTGTTAATTTGTAGAGATTAAAGAGAAATTAAGAGAAATATCTAATAAGTCATATATATATAGATACATATATATATATATATATATATATATATATATTCTTATTGAGGGCTGACCTTGGCTCAGCGGTAAGCTTGCTTACCGTGGTGTGCCAGGTCGGGGGTTTGAAACGTCCCTCCAGCAAAGTTGGGGTGAGGACGCGTAGGTAAGGTCATATGGTCCCCCCCCCCTCCCCGACACCTACGGAGTAGGTATGAACCGGGTCGTCCCTTTTTATATATTCTTATTGGGTTATCGATTTACCCAATAACCCAATAAGAAAAAATCAAACCGAACAAATAACCCAATAATTTTTTTTATAAAACCATTAAAAAATCGTTAACCCAATAACCCAAAAACAATAAACCGATAATATTTTTATCGGTTTGATTTATCAGTCGATTCAGTATTTGCACAGCCCTATGCATTGTCATCCACCTTAGGAAACCAAGAAAGGAAGTCCATAGAGACAGATAACCATGCCCTTTCAGGAATAGGCAGAGGCGGCAACAAACCGCGGCAACAAACCTGCCTCCTTCATACGTTCAGTCTTGTCTCTTTGATACATTTGACAAGTCTTCATATATGCTTTAATGTCGTCTTCCATCTTTGGCCAGAAATATACACGGGACAGTAGGGCTAACATCCGCTCAACACCAGGATGACCAACCCAAGGAGTGTCATGCGCCTCTTTCATCATGTCTTTACGCAGTCCACTACCTTGAGGTACCACGATTCTCCCCCCTTTACGAGATCGTCCTTGATCCAATACCTTCGAATAGTCCCATCTTTCACTTGACCCATCCACTTGACGTAGAGTGGGTCATTTGCAGCACAGAATTTAATTCTATCCAGAAATCAGTCTCAAGTCTAGAAATAGAGTATACTACAGCAAATACCTCTTTCTGACTTAGTGCATCAGCAACCTGGTTATGCTTCCCTGGCTTGTGCTCCCACATGAAGTCATACTCAACCAGGAATTCCTCCCATCGGGCCTGCTTTGGACACAGCTTCTTCTGCATCTTAAAGAACGTGTTCGCAACATTGTCTGTCCGTACCACAAACCGAGTACCCAGCAAGTATACCCTCCAAGTCTGTAAACAATGCACCGCTGCAACCATCTCTTTTTTATGGGTCAAATATCTTTGTTCAGCATCACTCAATTTTCGACTTTCAAAGGCCACAGGATAGCCTTCTTGCACCAACACACCTCCAACAGCCTTGTCCGACGCATCAGTGTGTACTTCAAAAGGTAACTCAAAGTCTGGCAGCTTCAAAATAGGCTCTGAAGCGATACTTCCTTCAACATCTAAAAAGCTGCATCGCACTTATCAGACCACACCCACATGAAATCTTTCTTCAGCAAGTCTGTCAAGGCCACAGCCAAGTCTGTCAAGTTCACAGCTTTCTTAGAGTAACCTGCAATGAACTTGCGATAGTAGTTAGCCAGTCCCAAGAATGATCTCAATTCTTTGACCCCACTAGGCGCCTGTCATTCAACAATTGCTTGCACCTTCTTCAGATCCATCCTCACTTGGTTTTGACTAACCAAATGCCCAAGGAACTGCACTTCCTTTGTAGCAAACTCACATTTTTCCATCTTGACATAAAGTTTATACTCCCTCAAACGAGACAATACTAACTTTAAATGTTCCAAATGTTCACCAAGGGAGCAACTATAAATGACTATGTCATCTAGATATACCACCACGAAATCGTCTAAGTAATCAAACAATACATCATTCATCAAATTGCAGAAAGTTGTTGGGGCGTTTGTCAACCCAAACGGCATAACAAGAAACTCATACGAACCATAACTTATCACATACGTGGTTTTTGGTTCATCACCTTCTACTATTCGAACCTACCATCTTTTGGAACAAAACGGGAGCACCGTAAGGAGCCATGAAAGGCTGAATCAAGCCTGCATCCAGCAATTCATTCAATTGTTTCCGCAGTTCAGCCAACTCTTTGGGAGCCATTCTATAAGGAGCTTGTGCAGGGGCAATAGAACCTGACAGCAACTCTATCTTGTGATCAATGTCCTTTCTTGGCAGCAACTCTTTAGGCAACTCGGGAGGCATCAAATCAGCAAATTGCTTCAATACTTCAGCAACACAATCTGGCACCTCCACCTTCACATCTGGCTTCACTTCAATCATGGTAGCAAGGAAAGTTTCATCACCTTTCTTCAATCATTTCTCAACCGAAATAGCAGAAATGATAGGGCCCTTGTTCTTTACTTTCTTTGTCTCCCCGTAAGGATGAGCAACCTTGATAAAACTTGGATTGACTTCGTCCATGATCATCACTCCATCTAAGTGCGGAAAAGGAACAAAGCGAAATTTTCTAAGGAAATCTATCCCTAGAATGACTTCAAAATCACCTAATGGCATAGCCATCAAGTATTGCCTCCCCGTCCAACTTCCAACCACCATCTGCACATCATAAGCCATGCCTACAATGGCTTGGGCCTTGGAACTCACAGTTTGGACAAAAGATGGATTTTCTTCAACTTCAGTCCATATTTTGCAGCAACTTTGGCATCCACAAAAGTATAAGTGGCCCGGGTATCTACCATTGCCATCACACGACTGCCATCAACTTTCATCTCTATATGAATTAAACCAGCATGAGGGTTGAATGACTTTGAGGATTCGCCCACAATAGACAGCAAACTGATATGATTAAGTGATAAACCCAAAGGATTCGCCAAAGCAGCAACAACTTCGTCACCCCCACCTTGATTCACATTTCCAGCAAGCATAGCATTCACTCTTTCACGATTGGGACAACTCTTGGCCAAATGTTGTCCACCACAAGTCCAACAGCCCTTAGTATTGCCATCTTTTCCCTTGTTCTTGGTGTTTCCAACATTCATTAGGGCCTTGCTCTTGTCACCCTTGTCATTTCGTCTTCTTTTTTCCCTTCCCCTTTCTTCTCTGCCTTTTTCTTAGACTTTGGAGAAGTGGGAATGTCAGAATCAGAACGAGTTGAACGAAAATCCACCAACGAGTCAGCGGCAGCAATTGCACTAGGCAAGTTTTTCACACTTTGCCTCCTTAATTCGTTTTAGGCCCATGCCTGCATCCCTGAGATGAAGTTATGTAACTTGTCTTCATCAGACATGTTCTGGATGTCTAACATCAAAGAAGTAAATTCCTTGAAATAGTCACGAATCGTTCCATATTGCCTTAGCCTTTTCAACTTGTCTCTGGCAATCCATGAGGCATTGCTAGGAACGAATTGGTCCCTCATTTCCTTCTTCAACTTTTCCAAATATCAATTTTAGGGCGTCTAGCACTTTCATCATCCGCATTCCAAGTCCTTCACCACAATTTCGCATCACCCGTCAAGTACATCGTGGTGATGTTCAACTTGTCCATCTTAGCAACTAGAGCAGTAGAGAAATACTGCTCCATGTCTCATAGGAAATTCTCCAACTCCTTGGCACTTCTAGCACCACCAAAAGGTTTAAGCTCAGGAATTTTAACTTTGGAACTGCCTTCATGAGACTGCCCAAACGCAGCCACAGCACGTCGCAGCACCATCATCTCTGTCTGCAGATCTGCCATCACCTTGCCTTGGTCCTGCACCAGCGACATCAAGGCCTCGCGTGGGTTCAGAAATTCTGTAGAATGTTCATCAAACTGGGCATGCAACAGTGCTAGTTCTTCCTTCAAGGCATTGATCTGAGTGATCAAATCCACCAGGCCTTCACTTTGTTCAAGTTCGTCAGTAAAGCCAATGAAGTTTCGAACTCGTGTAATATAATCGTTTAGTTGAGCGACAGTTACCACTTTCGTACAGCAACGCTCTGATACCAGTTGAGACAGGGGCGTTTTCTTTTTCACAACACCACATCTTGGCAATCGCACCACACTGCACAACTTCACCCACACATACACTGCACAGTCTAAGTATAATAGACTACGTTTGCAGAAACGTAAAGCACTCAACAATGTACAGATAACAAGTTCCCAACCTTTATTATTCTCTCAGAGTTACAAAGGACAATGCCACACGAATTATACAAAGGCATACAACACTCACTGCCTTGTACAATTTCCAGCAACACTATAAATAGACTGCACATGGGCAGTTACAGCAGTTACAACCAACGACACCTAGCAGCATGCCATTGGACATGGCTGCATGCTTTATCACATGACTCAACAAGCTGATCTAAGTATTCAAATACATTCTGAAAATCATAAATGTTTAAAACATTAAAAATTCAAACTTAGCAACTGCCCCAAGTGACAAGCACATAGGCAGCCTTGCACCATTAGCTAATTTTGCCAATGTTCAACACAGCCAATTTCCAGATTTCTAACACTTAACCATTTCGTCTTTGTCTTGTCATGCTTCTCAGCCACGCCACACCTTGCCAGCACCATGCCTTGCCCATGTCATGTCGTCGCCTGCGCCTGCACCATGCCACTATCCGTTTCATGCTGTTGTCTTGGCCATGTCACAGCCTAGGCCACACCAATGCCTATGTCATGACACTGTCTTAACCATGCCACTGCCTATGCTTATGCCATGCCATCGCCTGTGCCATGCCAATGCCGAAGTCATGTCGGTGCCGTGCCATGCCTATGTCACTGCCTGCCCGCATAGGTTCCATGCGCTTGTCGTCGCCTTATGTGCCCAAGGCTGCCTTGCCAACACTCCAGCCACCTTGGTCATCATCAGTTGCCTGCTATCTCATAGCCATCACAGCATGAAATTGCTTGTCTTAGCACATGTCAAGGCCAATGTGCACCTTGACTGTCAGCCATCATGTCTTAGACTGGGGTCTAACAAATACCATATGAACCACCTCATCTAATAGCTTAAACTAGTCGAAGGGTACTCGGACTTTCTTTTCATCTAAAAACAATGTACTTAGACTTGTTAATTGTAGGTCTGCAACAGCAAAAATCAGACACCTCAAGCCTTTATGCAGTTGCAGTTAAACATCTAGGTCATTTAATAAGAAAAAGTACTAACATGAATGCAAATTGGTCGAAATCTAATCCACCATGAAGTTGTAGAGTTATTTCTCAAAGTCATCTTATTTTTATTTTCCATCTGATAAAGTTATTTCTATGGTGTTTGGGTAAGATAACATTTCAGCTATATAAGTCATCGCCTCCCGTCTGACAAGCGGTTGACTAAATGATTTCATGCAAAATTGGGGATTCAAATGATGTTACAAACCAACAATAATACTTCAAGATCAAAACCTACCACCTTTAACCAGTTAGAATGAAACTCCTAGGTGATCTAAAGCTAATCGGTTTGGCCGAGCTTCTAGAAAGCACAAGTTTTTTCTTTTTTTTGAAAAATATACTTTTTTGGAGATTTAAGGTGTTCGGCCAAAAATAAAAGTATTTTTGAGTAGCAACAGAAGTATATTTTTCTACGGTTGCGTGAAGCTATAAATTTTTGTAAGAAGTAGAAAATCAAGGAAAACCTATCCTTACCAAAAAAAATTATTCACCATACTACCTTTCATTAATTTAACCAACCTCTAACAAATACAAATATAAATACAATCATCTTCTCTTTCATTTTTGGTTTAACTATATTTATATTGATAAATAAGCTTAATATATATTTTTAGTTTGAACTACATAATAACAAGAACTTAATGAAAATACAACAGCAACAATAACATACCCAGTGTAGTCCCACAAAGTGGATTCTAGGAAGGGTAAAGTGCACTCAGACCTTACCCCTACCTCAGAGGTAGAGAGGTGGTCTTTGATAGACCTCGGCTCAACGAAAATAAAAAATATTTAAATTGTTTCTCTTTAAATAATATTAATTATAAAAAGAACTTTAATCATGTATCTTTTCATAATTTGACACATAAAAGAGCCTTTCGGAAAGATTGATCAAACAAAATTTGTTTTTTCAAATACGAAAGAAACACCTTCTCAAATTAATTGGTCAAACAGAAACTGATTTTATCAAAAAGTAATTCTCTAGAGTTATTGTGACAAAAGTGCTTTATCAAATAAGTAGTTTTTAGAAACTTGACCAAACAGACTTTAAGTGTCAATATAGATTATGTCAACAGTGACCTTTGAGTTATTTCTCAAAATATTTGGTTGGAGGTCTACATCTTTTTTTCTTTTTTAATTAAAGGTTGGAGATCTAAATCATGTTGGACCAAGTTTTTACTGATTGCAGTTAACAGAACAGTGAGGCAGCAAAAGAAGCATTCCCCAGCTTCAACCATAGTAAAAATTGTGCATCAACTTAAGTATCCGAATATCACAAAAACTCATTAACAGAATTATTTAACAATATCAAAATAAACTTAAGTATCAAAAATGTATCGTCAAGTTAACTAGCTTAGGTTTGAGCTTTGTTGAGCTTATTAAAATGGGCATCAACTTAAGTTCCACCAATACTCATCAGTACAATTACCTTACTATATCAATATAATTTGAAGTATCACAACTGTCTCATCAAGTAGTTTAGCTTTTGAGCTTAGTTGAGCTTATTAAGGAAGCTCAAACTTGGATTGATCCACTTCGCTTTGTTTGCACTCTAAGACATAAAATTATTTTAAAATAGATATAATGTACAGAAATGTAACTGAATTCTTAAGCTTATTTCCAAATTGATTCGACTTAATCTGTACAAATCCTTAAAATTATATTATTTGATGAAGGGACCATTGTAATGCCAACAGAATACTACATTCTATCGTCAAATAAGAATAGAGCTTACAGTGATCCTGTCAATACCCAAGAATGCCCTCATTCTTCTTGCCGTCTCCAGAGCAGCTTTGAACAAAAATGGTGTTCCATTTGATACAACAGCCTCAATGTCCCTCCTTGAAAGCAACCTGTAATGCATGACAGATGCACACAAAGATGATGTAATTTTTATTTCATCTTATAAATATCTGAAACCTGTATTTCAGTGTTTTGTCAAAAGCAAAGTGCTAAGAGCAGAATTTATGTTTTGGAGAAGTACTAAATCTTCTTGTCATAAACATTTCAGAAATCAAACATTTTAAAATTCCAAAATTTATAGTAAATTTAGACGAATCAAATGAGAGATACATAAGGTTTATTCAATCTTCAACATACATACTACATAGAAACGCATGAAATATTTCCCAAAAAAATACTCTCCAATGCAAACATATATCAAAATCTGCATATCTTTGTCGGGAAAGGGACAAATATGCCCCCAAATAAATGTTACGTATGTACCATCTGTCATACTTTGGGTAATATATGCCCCCACCGTTAATGAAATGGTACGTATATGCCCCTCACACTAACGGAAGGGGCATATGTGTACCCAAAGTATGGCGGAGGGAATATGGGTACTATTTATCATAGTTCGGGGATATATTTGTCCCTTTTCCGCTTTAATTTTTTTATCCCAAGTGGGGTGGCCTGACTCCAGTGAAGGCGTGGGAGATAGGGGAGAAGTTGGCGGGAATGGGGGTGTGGGAGCATAGGGGGGACGTGGATAGTATGTGGGATGAGGCGGCTTCGTGTATCAGGGAGACGGCAAGCGAGGTGTTGGGTGTTTCTAGGGGCCGAGCCGGGCACCATCGGGGGGATTGGTGGTGGAATGAAGAGGTGGAGAAGAAAGTGGGGATCAAGAAAGGGGCGTATGCTAAGTTGGTTGAGAGTAAGGACGAAGAAGAGAAGCGGGTGAACAGGCAAGAGTACAAGCTAGCTAGGAAGGAGGCTAAGTCAGCTGTCTCGGCAGCTAAAACGGCCGCTTTTGAGAGCTTATATGCAGGGTTACAGGGGAAAGGAGGGGAGAAAAAGTTGTTTAGACTCGCTAAGGCGAGGGAGAGGAAGGGGCGTGACCTCGACCAGGTGAGGTGCATTAAGGGGGAGGACGGTAGAGTGTTGGTAGAGGACGGCCACGTTAAGGATAGATGACAGTCGTACTTCCATAGGCTCTTGAATGACGAAGGGGATAGAGCTATTGAGTTAGGGGAACTGGAGCTCTCAAAGAAGGGCCGGGACTTTAGTTATTGTAGACGTTTTAAGGTAGCAGAGGTTAGAGAGGCGGTTCGCAGGATGCGAAGGGGTAGGGCGACGGGGCCGAATGAGATACCGGTGGAATTTTGGAAGTTCATTAGAGAGGCTGGCGTAAGGTGGTTGACTGGATTGTTCAACGAAATCTTCAAGACGGCAAAGATGCCCGAGGCTTGGAGGTGGAGTACCATCATCCCTCTCTATAAGAATAAGGGGGACATCCAGAGTTGCAATAACTATAGGGGGATTAAGCTATTAAGTCACTCTATGAAGATCTGGGAGAGAGTGGTCGAGGTGAGGTTGAGACGGATAGTGTCTATTTTGGAAAACCAGTTTGGGTTTATGCCTGGCCGCTCGACGACGGAGGCAATTCACCTGGTACGGAGGCTGGTGGAACATTATAGGGAAAGGAAGAAGGACCTACACATGGTGTTTATCGACCTGGAGAAGGCATACGACAAAGTCCCCAGGGAGGTGCTTTGGAGGTGCTTGGAGGTGAGTGGAGTCCCGCAGGCATATATCAGAGCAATTAAGGATATGTATGAGGGAGCGAAAACTCAGGTGAGGACGGCGGGAGGAGACTCAGAGCATTTCACCGTCTTGCAGGGATTGCATCAGGGATCTACTCTTAGCCCCTTTTTGTTTGCTATGGTGATGGACGTGTTGACGCGGCGTATTCAAGGGGAGGTGCCGTGGTGTATGCTTTTTGCAGACGATATAGTTCTGATTGATGAGACTCGAGGGGGTGTGAATGACAAATTAGAGGTGTGGAGACAAACTCTTAAGTCTAAAGGGTTCAGGTTGAGCAGAGGCAAGACAGAGTATTTGGAATGCAAGTTTAATGACGTAAGGCTGGAGGACGAGGTGGTCGTGAAGCTGGAATCACAGGTGGTATGTAAAAGGGATAGTTTCAAGTATCTCGGGTCTGTGATTCAGGGGAACGGTGACATTGACGAGGATGTCTCGCACCGTATTGGGGTGGGATGGATGAAGTGGAAGCTAGCGTCGGGGGTGTTGTGTGATAAGAAGGTGCCGCCCAAGCTTAAAGGCAAATTTTACAGGGTGGTAGTCCGTCCGGCCATATTGTATGGAGCGGAGTGTTGGCCAGTTAAGACTTCCCACATCCAAAAAATGAAGGTGGCAGAGATGCGGATGTTGCGCTGGATGTGTGGGCTGACTAGGGGGGATAGAGTTCGGAATGAGACTATCAGGGAGAAGGTTGGTGTGACTCCAGTGGAGTGCAAGATGCGGGAAGTCCGATTGCGCTGGTTCGGACACGTGAAGAGGAGGGGCATGGATGCCCCAGTTCGTAGGTGTGAGAGACTAGCGTTGGATGGTTTTAGGCGGGGTAGGGGTAGGCCGAAGAAGTATTGGGGTGAGGTGATTAGGCGGGATATGGAGCAGTTGCAGCTCACCGAGGACATGATCCTAGATAGGAAGGTCTGGAGGACGCGAATTAGGGCAGAAGACTAGGGCCAGTTTGGGTCGCTAGTGTAGGGTTTTACTTGTTGGGGGTAGTATTCTTGTTATGATTCCGTGCTCCTTGTTTTAGTAAGAGGCTGGGTGCTTTCCTCTGTTTCTCTCTATTTATGGTTGCCGTATTTATGTTATTTATGTTATGTTATTTATGTTATGTAGTCTTGTAACCTTGTTCGGTGCTTTAATATGTATTTGCCTGGTATCTTGTGTCTTGAGTCGGGGGTCTATCGGAAACAGCCTTTCTACTTCTTTAGAGGTAGAGGTATGGACTGCATACATCTTACCCCCCCCAGACCCCACCAGGTGGGAATACACTGGGTTTGTTGTTGTTGTATCCCAAGTAATTAACTCAAACCCAGTACCCGACCCAATAAACCCATCTAACCCGATTTCAAACCAACTCGACTCGGCTTTTATTTTTTTTTCAAACCTGATACTCCGTCTGTTTTTCTCATAAATGTGAACCTTAATCAAATTGCAGTGACTGGTAGCTGCTGCTGGTTGGTGTTTACTGGTTGGAGGGACTGAATATTAGGCTGGAAGTGATCGGAGCTAGGGGTGCGGCGATGGTTCACCGCAGGGGTATTTCCGGTTCGACAGAGATGGTGGCTATGTGGTGTTAACCGGTGGTGGGTAATGTTTTCTCGATGTGATTTCGATGGAAACTGAAACGTGAGGAGTTCAATTTATTTGGTATTGTTTTGAGGTATTACGGATTTTATGGATTCTTTTTTGTGAAACTAGTGGCAGTGGAGTGGAATTTGTGGGTGTATTTTTTCAATTGAAATGGAAGAGATGGTGTAATTAGTTGTGTTCATTGTATTGTTGTTATGGCTGGTGTATTGTTGTTGTTGTTGTTAAAGAAGATTAGAAGAGAGTTGTTGTTATTTCTGGTGGGTGTTACTGTATTATGTATGTATATCAATATAGGGGTGGGAAAATCGCACCTGTTAGATAGGCGTCTCTTGGATTTTAGTTGGGACTAAGTCGAGTAGTGGGTTTATTAGGTCAAATGGTGTTAAAACGAAAAAGGGACAAATATACCCCGAACTATGATAAATGGTACATATATACCCTCTGTCATACTTTGGATACACATACGCCCCTACTGTTAGTGTGAGGGACATATGCGTACCACTTCATTAACGGTAGGGGCATATGTGTATCCAAAGTATGACGGAGGCTATGTATGTACCATATATCATAATTCGGGCGTATATTTGTCTCTTTACCGTATCTTTGTCAAAGGAAAATGTCATATCACATATATCCTCGATTATTTATTTCTGTATTTTATTTTACTTGACACCCAATACGCAAATAATGAATACTCTTGCTCATGCCACAACTAAAATAATCCTATGACCATTTGAAGTGTAACCAATCTTCACTATGCCATATGCTATTTCAGTTCTTAAGAAAAGGTCTCCAAACGGCAATATGTCTACCTTGCCAGTTACTTTATTTAGAATTCACAAGAATGGTTAAGATTATTGCCAGTGTACATAGAGATAAAAATTTAAGAGATAATAAAAAAAAAAAAAGGAAATCAAACCCGATGAGATTTGGGCGCTCCCGAGCAAACGCTAAGCAGAGGCTAGCAGCACGAAGGAATTCATCCGACAACTCCTCGTATGCCACGACGGAGTCCTCTACTGCAGGAGCTAGTTGGTCATTGCCAGCAAGAACACTAATTAAGCTACGCCATTCAGGCCAGGGGTGGGGGGTAAAAGAAGAAGAGTTGAGTGGGCTATTATTATTATTATTGAAGGATTGCGCGTGGAATTGTTGCTGGGAGGAATTGGGTGAAAGAGGGGATATATGGGCGTGACTGTAGACTGTGAGGCGGCGAGAACAGCATGGCAAACGACGAAAGTGGAGGAAAGAGGGGCGCCCTAGGTGATTAAGGAGTGTAGGAAATGGAGTGGCTAGGAGGGAGATGAACCTCCAAGTGCTGCCCATGTTTCGGATTTTTGCTAAACAGAGAGGCGAGAAATGGCTTCTGCTCACTTATAAAATAGTGATTAATGGTTTTTCAGATAACAAAAAGTATAATAACTTTTTTAAGCTGTGAAATGTTTTTATTATTTTATTTTTATATCTTTTTAACAGTCATTTTTAGATTATGATTTTTATTTATAGCTGTAACTATTAATATTCTTAATCTGTTGATTTGAGAGTTATTTAAATAGTTTTTTAAATGATATATTCTATTTGAATAATTCTTTATATTATTGTTAAGTTTTCTGATATTTATTTTGGTTTTCCAATATCAATTGTGATATTCTTTTAAGAATGGTTATACTACTTTTATAATGATATATATAAACTATTCATGGATTAAAATTCCCTATAGGTACAAAAACAACAACAACAAACCCAGTGTATTCCCACCTGGTGGGGTCTGGGGGTAAGATGTACGCAGTCCATACCTCTACCTCTAAAGAAGTAGAAAGGCTGTTTCCGATAGACTCCCGGCTCAAGACACAAGATACCACGCAAATACATAGTAAAGCACCGAACAAGGTTACAAGATTACATAACATAAATACGACAGTCATAAGTAAAAGAAAACAAAGTAAAGCACCCAGATTCATACTAAAACAAGGAACACAGAATCATAACAAGGATACTACCCCTAGCAAATAATTCCCTACACTAGCGACCCAACTGGCCCTAGTCTTCTGCCCTAATTCGCGTCCTCCAGACCTTCCTATCTAGGGTCATGTCCTCGGTGAGCTGTAACTGCTCCATGTCCTGCGTAATCACCTCACCCCAGTACTTCTTCGGCCTACCCCTACCCCTTCTAAAACCATCCAACGCTAGCCTCTCACACCTACGAACAGGGGCATCCATGCCCCTCCCCTCCTATAGGTACTTAGTAATAATTAGTATGTAAGATAGTATAAGTGGATATGAGAAATGACTTATGGCATGTTGAAAAATCTGAGGAAAAATGAGGCCATCTAATCAAAAGTCGAACCACAAAAAAAAGGCAATCCTTTATATTTACCTTAATTAAAACTTTGACTTATTTATATTAGTATGCTTAAAAATTTCATTCATTTATGTCACTGTTATTTTATAGAAAGTATTTGTAAAATTACTTTTGTCATGGGACATTTTATTAAAGGTTCATGTCATTAAATTTAAATTAACCAATATTATTCAAAACCAAAATTAAAAATCGAACCCATTACATAATCCGACCCACACCTTACCTAATTAATGGGTCCAATTTTTTTTATTTTAACTGGATCTTTTTTTTATTTTAGTAAGTCAGATTTTTATTTTAACGGGTTAAATATTTAATTTTGATTTAAAATAATATTGATTGATTTAGATTTGATGACGTGGACTTTTAACAAAAACTCATATGGTAAAAGTGGTTTTCAAAACCATCGTTAAAAAATAATGACACAAATGAAACTTTTTTGTAACACCAATGACATAAATAAGTTGAAACCTTAAGACAGTGACATATGTAAGTCAGACTTTTAACGGATGTCATAGATGAGTCATTTCTAATAGTTTGATGATATATTTGAGCTTTTTTTAATTTTAAAAAAGGACTCTTACAGCTACATAATTTGTATTTTCATATTATATCCACATCGCTCCTTTTTTTTAAGCAATAGTGCTTATACACAATGTTTATCCTCAAAAAGATACAATTGAATTTATAAGTGAGGCTTAATTAAAGGGTAAGAGGTTCAAATTTAATCATACTTAGAAAAATAATTTACAACATTGAAAAGTAAAGAATAAATAATTAAGTTATTGAAATGTAAAGGACGATAATCGATGTGGCCTGAGCTATCAGGAGTTGGGTGATCTGCATAGATGGATCGTAATTGTGAAATATCAACCAAGCGAAGCTAAAATTGAAATAATAGTCAACTTGATACTACAGATCTAATCTCTCCATCCTATTTTATGTTGCACCATTTAATTAGGCATGCTATTTAAGAAACAAAGGAAGACTTTTGAAATATATATCGTGTTGTTTTCTGTTCACTTTTATTAGTTTGCCCTTTTTCATAGTTGTTTTATGATATTTTTTATCTGCGGGTGTGGGTGACACTGATCCCAAGATGGTTGGATGAGAATTATGCAAGTTTTTTATTTTGAAAGGTTCAAAAGATGATATGGTTGACCAAAGTCAACATTTGATGAAGATAAGCTCAAAATGAAATTTTGACCATTTCATTGACTCTGGAATGTGACTTTTGAGTTCGTTAGAACTTTAGTTCAAGTTTAGATTGTCATGACCTAATTTACGAGTCATGGTGGCACCTAGTTTACCCCACCAGTAGGTAAGTCAAATCATAGCCCAGAGTTTTATACGCAATGGCTAATTCGGTGGAAAATGGCCTAAAAGCTGAAAATTTACAAGTAAAGACTTACAATAATAATAATATAATAATAATAGTCTAAAAAGATAGATAAAACATCAATAACTATCTCACGACCCAGTAGTGTCGGTATAACAGCTACTACAAAAGGAACATAAGTACTAAAATAGTAAAATACAAATTCATCTCGAATAGTAAAAGACTAGACATAGATGATAGAAGGGAGAAGGGGCAACTCCGACTCTGAGAGCTCACCTTATCTTCGAAATCAACTCAGCACGATCATCACATCAGCAACGGCCACTAGTACTCGAATCTACACCGAAAAGGTAGAGAAGTGTAGTATGAGTACCAAAACATGGGTACTCAGTAGGAATCATCGATTGACTGACCTAAATTATGATATAAATATGATAAAGATGTAAGATTAATAAGCTAAGTCAAGGTAAAAGGGAAACTTAAAAATAAGCTCCAACACTGTAAATAAATAATTGAAATAAACATAAAATAAAAGAAAGCATAATTAATACTACAAGACTAGACATCATAAGCTAGTAAGTGCGAAAAAAGTAAATAACCCAACGTAGCCCCTATAAGCCCAGAGGATGCAATCAAAGGAAAGTCAATAACCAAAGTTCCATAAATTTATCGAATATCAAGCCATAACCACTAATTCATCCAAATCATATCATATTATAAATAAACTCTCAATGTTGGACTTAAATCGGAACTCAATAGCATCACCATTTGTCGGACTTGAACCAAAATGCAATATCAATAAACCACTAGGTTTTGCCAGAAATTAGCAGCAACTCCTAAGTACCAAGTTAGCATAATCATGTATCCAATCTCTTCAATCTCCAAAATTGGTATTTTAAAGGGTATAATATACGTTTAGAAGTATACAAGAGCTAACACAAATCTTGATCTAAGGTGGATCGAAGGGGCCCACTTTTAATCCCTGAAATCCGTCCTAAGGCAAATTCTATCCCGGGCTAGGTTAAGGTATCTAAATTCACTTTTAGATGTTACATAAGTCATAATTAGCTCTAAGATAGCAATTCTATCCAAATCATGTGTAACTAAGTCAATTCCGCCAAAATTATGACTTTTTAATAGGATAAACAATCCAAATACTACTAATTATACCAATCATGCCTTCAATGCCTAAATCCCATCCTTACCTTGCATAATATCATAATTATACTACAAATTAGCTTAATATATGAAGAATATAAACCTAGCCTATCTGGAACCAAAGAAAAGCTCGAAGAATTCGCTAAACTGATGATTTCCCTTTTTGAGAACTTCCGTAAGATGACATGCTATCAAAATCACAATCTACTTATTAAAATGAGAACAATGATACCCATATTGTACTATTATGCTTAAAATTCAAAATTATCTAAAAATATTATATGTGGCTCGCTTGTGAAGTGGTACTTTTGAAACGAACAACACGTCCCTTTATGCTCAAGAAACATTTACCCTCAAGAATGAGTGAATTCAGAGCTCAAATGGTGCTACAATCAATCCACCAATATTCTAGGGATTTTAGAAAATTATGAGAGCTTAATCCATGAAATTGATGAAAACTTACCAAGAATTTGGAGAAAAAAACGTGTTATTCGAGCTTACAAACACTCCTAAATCACCCACTAACAGTTCTCCCAAGTTTTCACACTTTTAGGGTTCTACACTCTTAAAAATGGGTGAAAATGGGAGAAATCGGGCTAAATGGGGAATTTATAGTGTTCCTAGGTGTTCAGTTGTCGCTTAAGCGGACACTGAATTGCTTAAGCGGGCATCTTTTAAGCGACCAAGTGCTATTTTAGCAATACTTGCTACTACTACGCATATCGCAAGCGACCTTTGGCTGTTTAAGCGGCCATCGCTTAAGAGCCAAAATCATCACTTAAGCGATACCTGCAAGTCAAACCAGGTTGCTTAAGTTACTGGATGGTCTTCTAATCGACTCAATAGGCGCTTAAGCAAATGCACCAGCACATGTTGAGACGGAGAATAATTTTGAGTCCATCGACCCCTCAGAATTCATCCAAACCTCCATATACGCAAATGAATTATGCTACCCTATTAAATTCGATGTTCCAGACTCAATGGAGTAGTCGAAGTTTCCATCCAAGGTCATTTTTATAAAAAATTTGTTTCACACATACGTGCCATTTTTCATAACTTTCAACCAATAGCCCGATATGAGTCTAAAAGACTCGAAACCCAAACCAAGGGTTCACATAGACTAAAATCAATGTTCCAAAGATGTTGGGACTGTCACTAAAGTTTCACCTAGTATCTAATTCTAACTAGGTAAGACTTTAAAGCAGGGAATTGGCTCTAAAACTCAAATGAACTACCCAATAACTGAACTGTCATCTCCAGTAAGTCATAAATGATTTAGGGCAGCTACAGGAAAGCTCTAAATAGCTAAATGAGTGGAAATGCAGAAAATGACTTGAAGGGTCATTACAATATCCACTATTAAAAGAACTTTTGTTTGTAAAAGTAAGTGATTAGGATGTACCTAAAGCCTCAAACAGGTGAGGATACTGGGTCCTCATCTCTTTCTCGATCTCCTATGTAGCCTCCTCTACTAGGCGATGCCTCCACTGAACCTTAACTACTAGAATCTCTCTAGTATGTAACCTCTTGACATCACTGGCTAATATGAGCACCGAGCCCTCCATGAACGTTAACTCCTTATCTAACTGGCCAAGTCCTATTTAAGCATATATGATGCATTTGGGATGTATCGCCGCAACATAGAAACATGAAAACCCGATTGGACAAAAGCAAAATTTGGGGGTAAGTCTAACTCATAAGCCACACCTCCAAATATGCAAAAGATCTCAAAAGGTCCAATATATCTGGGGATGAGCTTACCTATCCTCCTGAACCTCATCACACCCTTCATGGGCGATACACAGAGAAATACCCGGTCACTAACTCCAAATCTCAAGGCATAAATTTTACGATCTACATAAGTCTTTTGTTAATATGAGCTGCCTTCAACCTATCCTGAATCACCCTAACTCTACCCAACGAATCCTAAAGCAGGTTAGTACCACAGGGTCTAATCTCAGAGGTCTTAAACCACCCAATCAGAGAATGACATCGCCTACCATATAGAGCCTACAAAAATGCCATCTCAATACTTGAATGATAGTTATTATTATATGCAAACTTTGCAAAAGCTAAGCGTTGCTCCCACTGACCCCCAAAATCTAATACACAAGTCAGAGCATATCCTCGAGAACCTAAATAGTTTGCTTTAATTACCCATCGGTCTGAGGATTGAAGGTGGTACTAAGATCCACCTGAGTACCCAACTTCTTCTAAAAAGCTCTCCAAAAGCTAGAAGCGAACACTGAACCCAGTTTGAAATAATAGATATGGCCACACCATGCAAATGGATAATTTTATGGACATAGATATGGGATAGCCTCTAGACACTGAAAGACATTTGAATAGGAATGAAATATGTTGATTTGGTCAATCGATCCACAATGACCCAAATACCATCGAAATCATAAAAGGTGTGAGCAAACTACTAATAAACTCCATGGAAATTTGCTCCCACTTTCACTCGAGAATGAGACTCATGCAAAATCGCCTGAATCAAGTAATCAGCCTTTGAAATACAAATACATCTATCAAATCTCAAAACATTCTTAGAATCTATGATAGCCCTCTTGGACTTACCACTAAACACCTGATGACAGATAATGCAAAGTCTCATATCCTTAAACTGATGACTCTGAATCTGTTTAAATAAAGAAGACCTTGCCTTAAGACCATGACTTAAATGGATAGGATCATACTCGAAGGCTTAGATCAATCACAATTTATCACTATCTTGATCGTTTCCAATTGATGACGCACTAGTAAGAATCTTCCTAGGGTCTGAAATATGAAGTTGCACCATCAAGTTGGCTAAGGACTGGATGTCATATGCCAACGGCCTCTGAGAAACTAAGATAGAAGCCAAACTACCCAAACTCACCCTTTTTCGGCTCAAGGCATTTGCTACCACGTCCCCCTTGCCCAAATGATATAAAATAGAGATGTCATCATCCTTAAGTAACTCCATTCATCTATGCTGCCTAGAATTAAGCTCTTTCGGGGTCATAAAATGCTAAAGATTATGATGATCCATGAAGATCTCACAATGCACTCCATAAAGATAATATCTCCAAATCCTTAGTACAAAAACTACCGCCGCTAACTCCAAATCAAGAGTGGGGTAGTTGTGTTTGTGAACCTTCAGCTGTCTCAATGCATAAGCAATAACTCGACCCTGCTGCATCAACACACAACCCAAACCAGAAGCATCATAATACATGGTAAATCCCTCATTTTTTACAGAAGGAGCAAATATAGGAACTGAAGTAAGAAATCCCTAGACCTTTCCAAAGCTTGACTCATATTCTTCAGACCATTGAAAAGAACCTCCTTTAGAGTTAATCTAGTCATCAGTGCTGCAGTAGTAGCAAAAATCTTAACAAACTGTTTGTAGTAACCGGCCAAACCAATAAAGCTATGAACCTCAAACGAAGATGTAGGCCTGTCCCAATCATGAATAGCCTTAATCTTTACTAGGTCTACCATAATCCCATCCTTAGACACACATGCCCATGGAATATCACCAACTCAAGCCAAAATTACACTTAGAGAATTTGGCAAAAAGCCTATGATCTCTCAAAGTATGGAGCACAATCCTTAAATGTTGCATATACTCTTCCAATATACAAGGGTATAATTGATGAACACAATCACAGAGGTATCCAAATAAGGCCTGAACACACAGTTCATCAAATATATAAATACGGTTGGGGCATTGTGTCATGCCCTAAAATCCCATCGGGCCGGACTGGCACCCGAAGTCGAGAAGGACCGGGAGAACCCGTTCAAATACCTGTACTTTCACTTACATGTCACCAAAAATTTGGACAACACTTCATTGCATATAGAAGGATCTAATTACCTGTATCAGCATAACATGCACAAATATATATATATATATAATACTTGGCTGTCGGGGCCACCACATATACAGATATAACATCACTATATAAACTTCCATGACTTTACCCTTCCTTATGTCTACAAAGCCTCTAGGATATATATGACATAACTAGGGTCGGGACAAACCCCCGCCAACACATGACTCTTGTACAATAACAAAACATAAGGAACCGACTCGAAAATCTTCGGAGCAAATTAGAGCTCACCAACTATAGCTGTATGACCTGGCTCCTACTTGTGTGGTGTATGAGATGAGGTACCTGTGCCTGCAGCATGAAATGCAGGCCCCCCGTGAGGGACGTCAGTACGAAATATGTACATGTAAAGCTGTAAATAATCATATGTGATATGGGGGATCAAGAAAATCAGACACAAGTGAATAAATTATAATAGAAGTGAACTACACTTCATAAACACTTTTAGGATCATGTACATTATCATTAATTTGAATTGAGTTCTTGAATTCAAACACATTTGTGGAATGATATACATTTGTTCATTTCATTCTTTACAATTATCATTCACCATTACCTCCTCCTCCTGAACCTCCAACCACCTAACAATAATCAATACTGTATCGTACTATGCCCATTAGGCTGCCCCCAGTACATATCAACTGGGATCGACCCATGCTAGGCTTATACCTCTGGGATACCACCCATAAACATATAAATAGGGATCGACCCATGCTAGGCTTATGCCCCTGGGATACCACCCATAAACACATAAATAGGGATCGACCCATGCTAGGCTTATGCCCCTGGGATACCACCCATAAACACATAAATAGGGATCTTTCCAATAACTTAGTTCAAAAGATTTTGAGATTATTACATTAGTGTTCATGCCAATATAGTACCTTTGGAACAATGATACATCAATAGGAATCAAGTAATAGACCTTCTATACAATAACGATGTAAGAAGGACTCATTGGTACATCAACAATGTGTTTCAAAATCATCAATATCACAACAATGAAATAGGAGCCTTTTGGTATATCAATGAAACATTTGATACTTTATAGAATGGAAACAACTTCGTTGGTAACGTAGAACAATACGTGTTTTTGGACAACCTCGGAATCTTACTTGATGGAACATTGGTGTTTTCATGCCAAAGAACATCGTTAGAGTATGCTTTACATACCTCGTTGTAGATTCGGATACCAATTCAACACAACTTCCCGCCTTTACAAATCACTTATCTACAATGAAATATTTGGCATCTAGTATTAGCAACCCAACACCACAATTCTCTTCCATAATTCCATACAACCAATATTTGCAAAACATTCCAAAAACCAACTTGAACAATAGGTTTATGTGTATATATATATATATAATCATCATTTCAATACCACATCATCACACCAAATCCCTTCACAATTCAACATAATCCAACCATGCACAAGAATAATCCAACATCATTTCCAATCATCTTTCAACAACAATCAAATAACATACTCCTTATGCTCACATGCATATATATATATACATATTCATATAAATAACACCAACAAAATTTACATTCTTACCATAAAATGGCCCTTTTGATTTCAAAGTCCTGTTGGACCAAATAAAGGGTGCTTCTTGAAGCCCTCAAGACGGTGAACACAACTACGGAATCAATTTGGATTTTCTACGGTTGAATCATAAGATAATTGGAGTTGAAATTAGGCTAGGGTTTCTTATTTTCAATAACTCCTTACTCAGATGTTGGATTTGGATGAAACTAATTGCATTGGAAAGAAGACTAAAAGATCTTTATTTTGATAATCGCAGCTCTCCTAGTTCATTATATTGAGGGAGTAATGATCGTTCAAAGTTGACCCAAAAAACTGGCAGGCCACAGTAGTTTGTGAGCAGGAAATTTTCCTGCACATTTACTGTTCACACCATCCCGGCCACCGTTTTATAGTTTCGAACGTGCTCGATTATATCCAAAACTTATCCATTTTTGGAAATCTTTATATCTTTGGAAATCTTATTCAATAACCTTCGTATGGAACCATCGACAGGCAAATTCCGGTATAAATAAAGTCGATTCCTATACACATATAATCAAACTATACACTTGAAACCATCTCAAAATGATCAATACTCATACTTAAACTCATATATATACCTAACTTAGGATCAATACATATACTCCAACACATAAAACCATGGCTAATGCATGTAATTAAGTACGGGGTGTTACATATTTCCCCCTTAAGGATATTCGTCCTCGAATGTAAATGTAGTTATTTAGCCGAAACAAGTTCGAATTCATAATTGATATTCACGTCATCATATAGGTATTATGCATATGTAAAAACTTACTTGTTAGTGTCCCAATTCCACTCCTTGCACTTCTTTTTCACCTTGGAACAAATAAGGGTATTTCAATTTCGTTGCTTCCCCCGCTTCCCATGTAATCTCTTTCTTTTCTTGATTTCTCCAAAGTACTTTCACCGATGCTACTTATTTATTTCTCATCTTCTTAACTTGACGTTCTAATATAGCAATAGGCATCTCCTCATAGGTAAGATCTTCTGTTACTTGAACATCTTCAGTAGAAGTAATAAGGGACGGATCTCCGATGCACTTTCGAAGCATCGATACATGAAATACTGGATGCACTGATGAGAGTTCCTGGGGTAGCTCTAATTCATAAGCAACTTTCCCACATCTTCGAATAATCTTATACGAGCCTATATATCGTGGACTCAACTTTCCTTTCTTGCCAAATCTCATCACCTCTTTCATTGGCGATACCTTCAAAAATACCCAATCGCCGAACGAAAACTCTAGCCCTCTTCTTCTACTATCCGCATATGACTTGTTTTGACTTTGGGCTATTTTCAACCGTTGCTGAATCACCTTGACTTTTTCTATGGCTTGATACACAAGATCCGGTCTGAACATAAGAGTTTCACCCGCTTCGAACCATCCTATTGGTGATCTACAGTTCCTCCCATATAAAGCTTTATATGGTGCCATTTTGATACTTGAATGATAGCTATTATTGTAGGCAAACTCAATAAGAGGTAAATGATCATCCCAGCTGCTTTTAAAATCTGTAACATATGCTCGTAGCATATCTTCAAGTGTTTGAATGGTGCGCTCTGCTTGTCCATCCGTCTGAGGGTGAAAAGCTGTACTCAGATTCACTTTTATTCCCAAACTACGTCGGAAAAACTTCCAAAAGTTTGCAGTAAATTAAGTTTCCCGATCCGATATAATAGAAGTTGGCACTCCATATAATCGGACTATTTCTTTAACATACAGCTTCGAATATTCTTCAACTGTGTAAGTGGTCTTAACGGGTAAGAAATGTGCAGATTTAGTAAGCCTATCCACAATCACCCATATAGAATTAAATTTCCGAGCTGTACGAGGCAAACCTGTAACAAAATCCATGTTGATCATGTCCCACTTCCAAATTGGAAGATCTATGCATTGCATATAGCCTCCGAGCTTTTGATGTTCCACTTTAACTCGTTGGCAATTTGGAATTCAGCTACATATTCCGCAATGTTCCTTTTTATGTCATTCCACCAATACATATCTTTCAAATCTTGATACATTTTGGTTGATCCTAGATGAATGGAATACCTTGAAAAATGTGTCTCTTTCATAATCTTCTTTCTTAGACCGTCTATATCCGACACACACAATCGATTTTGGTACTGAAGTACTCCTTCTCGCATAAGCTCAAATGCCTTGGTCGCACCAGTCTGAACATTCTCCTTAAGCTGTAATAAAATAGGATCTGTATATTGCTTCTCTTTCACTTCAGCTACTAATGAAGATTCCGCAACATTATGTACGATAAGCTCTTTGTCCGAAGTTTTGAGAAGACGAACTCCTAGACTAGCTAATTGATGAAGATCTTTAATCATCCCTTGCCTCTCTATAGGCACCATCATAACCTTACGACTTAACGCATCAGCTACCACATTTGCTTTCCCTGGATGGTACAAGATATCAACATCTTAGTCCTTTAATAGTTCAAGCCATCTCCACTGCCTTAAATTTAGATTCTTCTGATTAAAAATATATTGCAAGCTCTTATGGTCAGTATATATATCAACATGAACCCCATATAAGTAGTGGCGCCATATCTTTAAAGCAAAAATAACTGCTGCCAGCTCAAGATCATGTGTAGGATAATTTTTCTCATGTGACCGCAATTGTCTAGAAGCATATGCTATTACCTTACCATGCTGCATCAATACACATCCTAAACCAATTCTGGAAGTATCACAATACATTGTATACCCTTCTGTACCTTCTAGAAGTACCAACACGGGTGTAGAAATCAACTTGTTCTTTAAATCTTTAAAACTCTTTTCACAGGCATCATTCCATTGGAATTTGGATGCTTTATGGGTTAGCTTGGTTAAGGGTTCTGAAATGGAAGAAAAGTCTTTAACAAACCTTCTATAATAACCAGCCAACCCGAGAAAACTATGAATCTCCGTAGGCGTTGTGGGCCTTGGCCAGTTCTTCACAGCTTCTATCTTTTGAGCATCAACCTTTATCCCTTCACTAGATACAATATGACCCAAAAATGCCACCGACTTTAACCAAAACTCACATTTAGAGAACTTTTCATAAAGCTTACAATTACGAAGAGTCTGCAATACCTGTCGTAAGTGATTGGCATGGTCCTTTTCTGATCTACAATAAACAAGAATATCATCTATAAAAACTATGACAAATATATCCAGGAATGGCTTAAACACCCTATTCATTAAATCCATAAAAACTGCAGGTGCATTTGTTAGCCCAAATGACATAACTAGAAACTCATAATGACCATACCTTGTTCGGAAAGCTATTTTGGGTATATCTTTTTCTTTGACCCTCACATGGTGGTAACCTGACCTCAAATCAATCTTAGAAAAACACTTGGCGCCCTGTAACTAATCAAATAAATCATCAATTCTTGGGAGAGGATATTTATTCTTAATATTCACTTTATTCAATTGCATATAATCAATACACATCCTCAGCGAGCCATCCTTTTTGTGCACAAATAACACTGGTGCTCCCCAGGAGGACATATCATAACGCTCAAACTACAGCTCTCGTAAGAGTGTAAGCGGTCGTTGTCAAATATAAAACCCAACTGGGTTGGGTGTCGAATCCCACAGGGGATAGCCAGTCAATAAGTAAGCAAAGATTATTAGACTTTTGGTGAAAGTCTCGTAAAAAAGGGGATTGTAACGTGCAAATAATGTAAACAAAATATTAGAGTATAAACGGAAAATAGCGAAGTAAAAAGAAAGAATATTTGGTAAGATGTTAACCAATGAGAATTGAGATTTGGGGTTATGTCCACCTTATGAGTTATACGTCTCTATTGGCTATGAGTTATGCAGAATTCAGACATGGATGTGCTTATAGAAAATTGTATTCTATGGTAAATTCAGGTGTCTTTTGACCATCAAGGATTATTTCACTTTAACTCTTTCGAGCTTAAAACGTATCTAATGGTACAAAAATCTCCAAGAGGTTAATCCAGTTACGGCACTAACCTTTTAACAGGGGTTGGTGCCCTATTACCTTAACATTATCTCTTTTCCAGACATATAACTTTTCTTTCGAACAAGTTAATGCTATACTGACGTATTCTAAGTATTTGCAACCACAAGAATTTGCATTAAGATGAAGAGAATAATGATATAAGGAGCATACGTGTCACGAATTCACAAACTCATAGCAATAAATAGTATCTCATAAGGCTTTCATAACCCCAACAGAGAAGTTTTGCTACTCATGAGTGCAATGGAAATCACAATAGACATTATCATTATACCAAAATAATCTCACGATAGGTATAATGGTAAGAATGGCGTGAATTCCCTTTTAAAATAACGTTTCTCTTGTTGTGAAAATTAAGAGTTGAATAGATGAAGAGAATAAGAATTAATTGAAAGAGAATTGTTTGAAAGTGTTGAATAAAGAATAAGATGAGAATTATCAAAATCTCCAGCAGAATAGGGTATTTATAACACCCATATCCTATTTATCTAAGCTACTGCATTACTTAACCTAATCCTACTAGGTTACTGCATCATTATCCTAATCCTAATAAGTTACTGCTGATCCCCAAAGTCTTTAGAAATGCTGTTTTTACCCGGGACAGGTTTTCCATGCGTCACTTTTGGTACTTAGGTGTCCAAGCTCTTCTTTCCTTCTTTCGTGAGGCTTCCTTTGGCATCAAGTTATCCATAAAATGCTGAAATCTGCATCAATTATACCTGAAAACTTGCTAATCATGTTTGTTAGCTCACTTACAGGAAAAAGGACTAAAAATGCATGAATTATATATTTTATCCTCAAAACTTAGCTGAAATATGGGTCAATTCTAGTACTTTAGGCGTGTAAATTCACTTATCATCAACACCCCACACTTAAAGCTTTGTTCGTCCTCGAACAAACTATCATGTCCATCTAAACATCTACTTAGGGTTTCATAGTAACAACAGAAAATAATCATCAAGACAAGCATAGCATTTATCAACAAAGAGTAGTTTTCTGATCATTAGTAGAAACAATTCAACCTCCAACATAGACTCGTGATGGTGGTTAATTCGTGTCCACTAGTTGAGGTACAAAGAATCATACACAACTACCCAAAACTCATCAACCATGTGTGTCTCAACATATATTACCCATAATCATTCACAAGTATAGTATATTTATCGAAACATGGGTATACGAGTATCCTTGCTCTCACTCTCACAAAGAATTTATATGCTGGAGCTGATGACCATAGGCTTGCCCTTAGTGTAATGCTCCACTAAATATCAGAATGCTAAGCTTAGGATCAAATAGGTCTTTTGCTGGTTATAATGTAGGCTAAGGGACGGATAGGACTATTTTGGCCAGAAATAGTGACTATGTTCCTAAGCGCTTTAATGCATCACATTATGTCATTAACCTTTTTCTTTCAAACAACTTTTCTACTTTCTTTTATTCTACCACCCCTTTTCTCCTCTTTTGGTTTTCAATTTTAAACATAACTAACTTTTTTAGTTTTCTTTTCCTTTTTCTTTTCATAACACACCTCTTATGATAACAATTCTTTTTCATAACAAATTCAAGCACCATTACATTCTTATGCATTATACTCACCTAATTTCCTCTTATTTTGTCACATGACTTTGCACTTTAAAGAACTTAGGAATTTAGATCAAATTATGGTTTTGAAAAAAATGGATTAGTCTTACATATGAGGTTGTCAAAGAAAATAGGCTAAAGGCTCAAAGGGGGTTATCTAGGATGATGTCCATGGGTAGGTAAAAAGAAGGTAAACAATCACAGGTTGCCAAAGAAATGCCTAAATCATCTCCTAAACTCACAGTCTTTATTTTGCTTCGCACACTCATCAGACAAGTTCTAGCATCAGTTACAAACATAGAATATACTATCATCTCAGACACACAAGGCACATGGTCAACTTTGTTGGGAGTAGTATAGACTCTTGACCTAACAGATGAAAGAATTAAACCACACAATTATCACATAATGAGTCATGTTTAGAGCCTAAATATCTCAATAGTAATGATTTTATCACAGACTCTTGTTATAATACCAATCTGCCTATCAGAATGATTTTATGCAAAGTTTTTAACAAAACAACAACAAAAAAAACTTAGTAAAAAAACAAAACAAACATAAATAAATGCAAATGCAGATAAAGAAGTATAGCATGCAAATACCAGTACCACACACTTAGACGGGACACACTGCCCTCAGTGGAAAATAAATACAAAGAACCTGGTTAGTCGGACTCCTCCTCTATGTTTGGGGTCATACCTCCTTCGTGGGAATTATCATTGGAGTCGTCGTCATTAGAATTCTCCTCCACGTCGGAGTCTGGCATTCTGCAATCATCATCGGTTGGCACATCGTCATCAAGAGGTTCCTCAAAGTATACTCTTACTCTATACATCGCCCTTGCATGCTCATTCATTGGGTTGTCATAATCCAGCTGTTGGAACTCTGCAGCAGTTGGAACATGACCTCCGCTCATCATAGTAAACTGAGTCATGCCATAAAGATGGTGAAAGAAACTCTTATCCCGAGTATGTCTCTCTGCAGTAGTAAGGTTGACGCCATGCATGGATTCAGCATCTTTAACCTTTGTGAGGTCAACCTTCTTTGGGTTGTGTGGTAGTTTATGATCAGCCAGTTCTTCTTTGATGTCCTCCTTCCTCAATATTCCAGTCAACAGATTGCCAAAGCTGGAGTGGGACCTCTTGTGCAGCCTAGCCTTACGCATTGTAGATCTAATAATTGCCCCAATGTTGATAGGGACATTCGTCATCAATGCGTACACCAAGTACACTCTATCTCGTGTTATCTTTGTGTACTGAGTCCCTGGAATTAGGCAAGAGTTGACTATGCACAACCATATCCTTGCTTCCCTATTCAAGGGAGCATATAGGAAGATGTTGTGTCGACCGGTGTCCTTGTGTCTACTCCATCGTGCCATAGATCTAAGTTCCACAAAGTGTGTGTCGAATGGCCCCTGTACAGAGGTCTGTTATACAGCTCTTTGAATGGTGATGGATCAACAGATGGCAAACCTAGAAAGGAGTTGAAAAACTCCGCATTTAGTGCAGAACTTGGCCCCGAATTTTTACTTCACTCCCTGTAGTTTTTGGTGACCAGTTGGCGTAGAATTCTCGTGTTAAATCGAGATTGTACTCTCCCATATCTCGAAAGATGAAATCAAGATGTAACGCCATTATCTTGGCCAACATACGAGGTTCTTTCTTTGCTAGGATTTCCTTGTGTATCAACTCCACATGAACATATTTTCTCTCTTTATTGTTCCTATACCACTCCTTTAATTCCTCCTCTAGGACCCATTTAATTCCGAACATGCAGCGCGGTATTTGTATCGAGTCTGATTCTCCTTGCTCTTTTCATCCTCTTTTCTTGCCTTTTTGTGAAGTGGTTGCCTTATCTTTTCCTTGTCTTGGTTTGGGTGCCATTGTTCCTGAGATTAAAACAATAGTCATGTTAGCTTCATCTCGGTGGATACAATCAATAAACAAGCAGTAGTGGCACCACCCTACACTTATTTTGTTGGTACAGACTAGTGAAGTGAAAGTTTGGCGATTACTCAGAATTCATCGATATACGTTTTAGGTGCTATATTCCAACAATATAATCTGTGCAGTCATACTTTATGAAATCTTGGCAATACTTTCATGTTTGATATGTCTTTTGAGCAAGAGTACTACATAGAGATTGAGTCAAGTTATAGCATTTAGAAATAATCACAACCTCATATATTGGTAGTCAACCATGATTCTCATCTTGATGAACAAGTCATTCCAACATATAAGCTTTCTATTGACAAGATTATGCAATTTTCGTGACTTTGTCAATTCCGCAAAAGTATGATAGTGCATCAAAATCAAATACAAGTTGGAAACAAGTCAAGATCATTCTTACGTATTCTTTCACTCGCTTAGTTGTATCACAACAAATCAATCATATTCAAATCACCAATACTACTTCAAGATTAATCAATTCATAATAGGCGTAGTATTGTAGTACTTACGGAATATAAATGAAGAACAAAGAAGTACTTACTTGATTGATGGCTTTGGATGATATTCTTGCAAAGTAAAAGAGCAAAGAGAAAATTTTGGAGAGGATTTAGAGAGGTAGGCGACGCTTAGGGTGGATTTGCAATGTAGTTTTGTTCCAAGACTAAGTTTCTTATTTATAGGGCAAGGTTGGGTCGGGTTTTGACCCATTTAAAATCGGATTTGGAGACAAAAAGTAACCATAGGCGGCGCCTAATGCTTTGCCTATGCTTGGCATAGGCGGCACCTTTTGCAAAGCATTGTTGAGCATAGGCGGCGCCTATGCCATGGCATTGTTATGCATAGGCGGCGCCTATGCTATGGCATATGAGATTCATAGACAAAAGGCTTTGGCATAGGCGGCGCCTATGCTATGGCATTCTTAGGCATAGGCGGCGCTTATGCTATGGCACTCTAGAATCCGAGAGCTTAGGCCATAGCATAGGCTTTGCCTTGTTCCTGGCATAGATTTACATAGGCCTTGCCTTGTTATTTACCTATATTTCCATAGGTAATGCCCAACCCATAGCCTTTTTCTTCTTCATTCCTAACTTACCACCTTCAACGTGCAATACTTCCAAATCGAAATTTGAAACCAATCTCCTCCTTTGCATCTCGTGCACCTACATTTACTCAAAAACAACAAAAACGATTAGAACGATGGGTTGCCTCCCATCAAGTGCCTTAGTTTTGGTCGTGGCACGACTCTTCTTTTTGAATTTTTATTTAACAAAAAAAAAACACTTAGTAGAACAAAAGAAAGAAAATAAATTGAAAAATGATGGGTTGCCTCCCATCTAGCGCTTGATTTATTATCGCGGCATGACATAGCTATATCGATTACTTAGACTTCATCGAGATAGATGGGGCATCATTTTCTAAATGGATTCAGACGACGCTGATGCTTACTTGTAGGCATGCAATCTTCTTCGATATGACTCTTGTGCATACATATCCCAGGAGGGATACCAATTATATCATCAATAGTCCAACCCATAGCTCTCATATATCTTTTCAGAGCAGAGATGAGAGCCTCTTCGTGCTGTTCACTTAAATCGTCCGCCAAACTCACCGGAAGTGTATTTCCACTTCCCAAGAATGCATACCTTAGATAATTGGGGAGCTCTTTCGATTCTAGCACTGGTGGCTCTTCAATGGAAGTCTTCGCTATTGGTGACGGTTGATTCTTAAGATCAAGGTCCGACTGCTTAGGAGTATGAGAATAGGACTCTATTTCAATTAGAGCACACATAGTTTCTTTATAATCTTCATCGTCCTCATGCTCAACATTCAGCAGCACAGCAGACAATAACTCAATAGTAAGCTGTTTCTCTACAGATAATGCTTTCTTATCCTCATAATGAACCTCAGCTATAGAGAACACATTCATATCACTGGGCTGCTTCATTGCTTTGCATATATCAAAGTGGACCACTTCGTTATTCAATAGAAATAAAAGCTCATTCACTCTCATATCAATAAGCACACTTCCTGTTGCAAGGAAAAGACGTCCCAAGATTATGGGAACTTCAGAATCTACCTCACAATCCAGAATAACAAAGTCTGTAGGAAAGATGAATGAAGAAACCTTCACCAACACATCATTCAAGATACCCACAAGTCGTTTTACCAACCTATCAGCCATCACGAGCCTCATATTGGTTGGTGTCGGATCGCCTAACCCCAACTTCCTGTAGACGGATAGTGGCATCAAATTGATGTTAGCACCCAGATCACACAATGCCTTGGCAAAATTCAAAGATCCAATAGTGCAAGGAATAGTGAAGGCACCAGGGTTGGCCTTTTTATGAACTAGCGATCTTGTAGCGATTGCACTGCAATGGTGAACATTATCTGCCGGCTCATAGCTTACCATCCGCTTCTTTGTTAAAAGGTCCTTCATGAATTTTGCGTACCAAGTCATTTGCTCCAGTGCCTCCACCAACGGAACATTAATGGTCAGCTGCTTTAACATCGTCACGAATTTACTGAACCTTGTATCATCCGCCTTCTTCTTCAATCTTTGAGGAAAAGGTGGTGGTGGAAGTGGAATTGTTTTATCCACGGGTTTCTTCTCCTCTTGCTTCCGAATTTCGGTCTTTTTAGGCCGCAAAATACTAGGGTAACGTCATGGACGTCTTGGTCAGCTTCTATGGCATCCTCATCTTCTTTATTTTTGGCCACTTACTTGCTTTGAGATGAATTTTCCAGCACCTTACCACTCCTGGTATTAGTATCCATGCATGATCCGTCGTTCATTGGATTTTGCACAGTGTCGCTAGGTAAAGTGCCAGCCTTTCTTTGATTGAGTGCTGCTGAAAGTTGGCTCAATTGCTGCTCTATTTGTTTTATTGAAGTGGAATGTGAGTCAACCAATTACTTCATCGAGGACAAATCATTTATTACCTCCGTTACTCCCGTGCTGGTTGCCTCTAATTCTTTCAACAGTTTAGCCATTATATCTTCCATATTTCCAAAACTAGATGCAGTGGCGTCACGTCTTCTTGGGGTAACATACAGACCACTATTGTCATTCTTGTTCTTCCAACTACCTTTGTCCTTGTTTCCAGATTTATCATAATAGTTCCGACCTTGGATTCCTTGGGTATTGCCTCAGAAATCCCCCTGATTGTTCAAGTAGTTAGCTTCTTCTTCGGAATTGGATTCGTCTCTTCCTTTTGACGTAATAGCTTTGACTTTTTCGGTCTTCCCTGATAATAGATGCTTTGTAAGAAGATCCACTTGTGTTTTCATGTGATTCATATCTTGATCATGTTCTTCTTCTCTTCTCCTTTGTTCTGTAGTCATGCCACTAGATAAAGTGGGGCTTGCTACCTCAGAATCCCTGGTATGCCATGTTCTACTTTTCTTTGTCATCCGATCTAGCATATTGCTTGCCTGACCAAAGGTAAGGTCCATAAATGATTCTCCAGCCGCATTATCTACCACTGGTTTGGTTATTGAATTCAAGGATCTGTATAGTATCTCCATTAGGTGGACATTGGTCATATGATGGTTTGGGCACCGCATTAGCTTCGTCTTGAATCTCTCCCATGTTTCATGAAGGGCTTCAGTTGGAAATTGAGGAAAGTTGCTGATTTCATCTCTCAATTGTGCTCTTTTGGATGGCGGAAAGAATCTTTCTAGGAAAGCGTCTTTCAATTGCCTCCAATTTGTAATAGAATCAGGAGTCAGCCCATTCAACCATAGAGTTGCCTCACCAGACAGAGACAATGGAAATAAGCATAATAGAATTGCATTCTGACTAATGCCAGGATTGTCAATTAACTTGCATGTAGAAATAAAGTTGATTAGATGCATATTCGGATCATCGCCTGCTAGTCCACCAAATAATCCCTTGAGTTGCAATAACTGAATCATGGTGCTCGTGATGTTGAACTTGGATCTGGGTGCCAATGGTGGAGGAATAATGGCTCCTGTGGCTCCGGCTCCATGAAGATCATCATTATCATCGTCGAATGCTGGTTGCACGGGTCGGCGCTCATGCCTGAACCTAGCTTGACGATCTCTTCTGTTAGAAAGTGTTACTATCTCAGCATCACGCCTAGGGTTTAGTAACTCATCATCACCTAGATCCTCATCGTCAGGATTTGTTGCTCGCCCAGGGTTATTAATATTCTGTTGATGTACTTGAGCGGCGGCTAGAGCAGCTAGTCTCTCCTGTTCCTACTGAGCAGCCATCCTTTCAATTTCATGTTGTGCCTCCATTCTGCCAATACGTTGTGGTTCAGGATTGATAGGTAATAACGGTTGACCAGAACTTCGAGTATGGGGCATGCACTGAATAAAAACCTGCAGAAAACAAAAACAAAAACTAAAAGTAAAGTACGAGGATCTTTGACCAAAGGGTCTAGTAATTATCACAAACTTAGTTGACAATCGTATTCCCCTGCAACGGCGCCAATTTTTGATAACGCTCAAACTACAGCTCTCATAAGAGTGTAAGCGGTCGTTGTCAAATATAGAACCCAACTGGGTTGGGTGTCGAATCCCACAGGGAATAGCCGATCAATAAGTAAGCAAAAATTATTAGACTTTTGGTGAAAGTCTCGTAAAAAAGGGGAGATTGTAACGTGCAAATAATTTAAACAAAATATTAAAGTATAAATGGAAAATAGCGAAGTAAAAAGAAAGAATGTTTGGTAAGATGTTAACCAATGAGAATTGAGAGTTGGGGTTATGTCCACCTTATGAGTTATACGTCTCTATTGGCTATGAGTTATGCAGAATTCAGACATGGATGTGCTTATAGAGAATTGTATTCTATGGTAAATTCAGGCTTCTTTTTACCATCAAGGATTATTTCACTTTAACTCTTTCGAGCTTAAAACGTATCTAATGGTACAAAAATCTCCAAGAGGTTAATCCAGTTACGGCACTAACCTTTTAACAGGGGTTGGTGCCCTATTACCTTAACATTATCTCTTTTCCAGACATATAACTTTTCTTTCGAACAAGTTAATGCTATACTGACGTATTCTAAGTATTTGCAACCACAAGAATTTGCATTAAGATGAAGAGAATAATGATATAAGGAGCATACGTGTCACGAATTCACAAACTCATAGCAATAAATAGTATCTCATAAGGCTTCCATAACCCCAACAGAGAAGTTTAGCTACTCATGAGTGCAATGGAAATCACAATAGGCATTATCATTATACCAAAATAATCTCACGATAGGTATAATGGTAAGAATGGCGTGAATTCCCTTTTAAAATAACGTTTCTCTTGTTGTGAAAATTAAGAGTTGAATAGATGAAGAGAATAAGAATTAATTGAAAGAGAATTGTTTGAAAGTGTTGAATAAAGAATAAGATGAGAATTATCAAAATCTCCAGCAGAATAGGGTATTTATAACACCCATATCCTATTTATCTAAGCTACTGCATTACTTAACCTAATCCTACTAGGTTACTGCATCATTATCCTAATCCTAATAAGTTACTGCTGATCCCCAAAGTCTTTAGAAATGCTGTTTTTACCCGGGACAGGTTTTCCATGCGTCACTTTTGGTACTTAGGTGTCCAAGCTCTCCTTTTTTTCTTTCGTGAGGCTTCCTTTGGCATCAAGTTATCCATAAAATGCTGAAATCTGCATCAATTATACCTGAAAACTTGCTAATCATGTTTGTTAGCTCACTTACAGGAAAAAGGACTAAAAATGCATGAATTATACATTTTCTCCTCAAAACTTAGCTGAAATATGGGTCAATTATAGTACTTTAGGCGTGTAAATTCGCCTATCATCAACATACTAGGCCTTATGAATCCTGTCTCTAGCAAATCTTTCAATTGCTCTTTCAATTCTCGTAATTCTGCTGGGGCCATTCTATATGGAGGAATGGAGATTGGTTGGGTGCCTGGTATTACATCAATACCAAACTCTATTTCTCGTTTAGGATGTAAGCCTAGAAGATCTTCAGGGAATACATCAGGAAATTTATTTACCACTGGTACAGTGTGAAGATCTGGTGATTCCGATTCCGTATCCTTTACTCTAACTAAATGACATATGTAGCCCTTGGAAATCATTTTTCTTGCTTTGAAATAAGAAATAAATCTACCTCTTGGTGCGCCAATCTTACCTTGCCATTCAATAACTGCTTCATCAGGAAAATGTAAATACATTTTTTTCGTACAACAATCAATTTTGGCATAACAAGACGCCAACCAATCCATATCTATTATAACATCACAATCTATCATTTCTAGTTCCACAAGATTGTCCATCGTGTCTCGACCACACACAGTTACTACACAATCTTTATAAACTCTTCTAGCAATAATAGATTCCCCAACAGGGATAGAAACTTCCAACGGCTTTTCTAATAATTCGGGAGTTCTTTTGAACTTTCCAACAACCAAATGAGTAACATATGATAATATAGAACCGGGATCAATTAGAGCATATACATCAAATGAAAATATGGACAACGTACCCGTAACCACATCTAGGGAAGCCTCTACATTCTGTCGATCCGCTAAAGCATAAGTGCGATTCTGAGTCCCGCTGGAACTGGCGACTCTTTTTTCATTTCTAGCATGACCCGCAGGTCGTGCTCCCCTACCAGAATAAGATACCGATGACGATGATGCAATATCTGATCCCGAAGGTCGTGCTACGTCACCTGCGCCCCTTCATGGGCATTCTCTCATCATATGCCCCGTCATACCGCACCAATAACAAACATTTGTTCCCATTCGACATACGCCCATATGATGCTTTCCGTATCGATTACATAGATCTCGAGAATGTCTCGATTGGCTCATGTTCCCTTGCCCATGATAACCAACTGATCGCGAACTATGACCCTTACTTCTTTGCCCAAATTGACTGCCTTTGAACCCCTGATGCTGTGGTGGAGCACTAGCTGCAGAATAATAAAATAATGGCCTAGGTGGTCTAGCAGAAAATTGAGGTCTAAAACCTCCATGTGGCGCCATAAACTGCCCTGTAGATTTGGCCTTTTTAGAAGATCCACTTTCAAATTTCTGTGTTATTTTTGTTTGCCTCTGATCTTCCATTTTCTGTGCAAATGCTTGGATCCTAGCTATATCCATGTCTTTATTCAGTGCAGCAATAGTACAATCCCTAACCAAATACGGATCCAATCTATTCACATACCGATGAACTCTGTCATCCATAGTAGCTATAACATTAGGAGCATATCTGGAAAATGAATTAAATCAAAGACTATACTCCCTCACACTTGTATTACCCTGCCGAAGATGTAAGAACTGATCCGCACGGGCCTGACGAGTCTCATATGGAAGATAATGATTAATAAATGCCTCTTTGAACTCTTTCGAAGTAGCTGGGGGTGCATCAATGCCCCTTGACTGTTTCCAGTCTTCATACCAATATATAGCCTCACCTTTGAATCTATACGCGGCTAACTCCACTGTCTCCCTGCCCGATACATGCATCACCTCTAGGGCCCTTTGGATCTGATCAATAAAGTCCTACGGATCTTTATTAAAATCGAAACCAATAAAAGTAGGTGGATCCATCTTAAGAAAATCTTGCATCCGAAGACTAGCTTCCCTATCAGTACCGCTAGAACCCGAGGTAGGAATAGATTGCCCTTGGACTTGCCCAGCAAATATATGAGTCAAAAGTTGCACTGCATTTCTAAGATCTATTCAACAACATTAATAGGTGGCTCTGGGGATATAGTTCTCCTCCCCCTTATTTCTTCCGGACTGGGGGAAGTTTCTGATGCATGCTCAGCTGGAGCCTCACTTTGATTAGCTGGTATAGTGGGTGACTTACTAGTCCCCTCTCCGACAGCCACATCTACTTGCTTACCGGTATTCTTGCTTTTGGTAACCGACATCATTACTATAATAAGAGAAACAAACTGATTCAGTGGTCGCCTATGACTTCATATACAATATAAGCTCTATCGCACGATCTAAGACATGAAGAAAAGAAACAATTCCTAAATGTCCATAGCCTCCTGTTTATAGATGTGGTACACAATACACCGATAAACAAGACTCTACATAGACACGGCTTTGTAGACTCACTAGGACGAACCGCTCTGATACCACTTTTGTCACGCCCCAAAATCCCATCGGGCCGGACTGGCACCTGAACTAGAGAAGGCCCAGGAGAACCCGTTCAAATACCTGTACTTTCACTTATATGTCACCAAAAATTTGGACAACACTTCGTTGCATATAGAAGGATCTAATTACCTTTATCAGCACAACACACACATATATATATATATATAGTGATGTTATATCTGTATATGTGGTGGTCCCGACAACCAAGTATTATTTTGATAATCGCAGCTCTCCTAGTTCATTATATTGAGGGAGTAATGATCGTTCAAAGTTGACCCAAAAAACTGGCAGGCCTCAGTAGTTTGTGAGCAGGAAATTTTCCTGCACATTTACTGTTCACACCATCCCGGCCACCGTTTTATAGTTTCGAACGTGCTCGATTATATCCAAAACTTATCCATTTTTGGAAATCTTTATATCTTTGGAAATCTTATTCAATAACCTTCGTATGGAACCATCGACAGGCAAATTCCGGTATAAATAAAGTCGATTCCTATACACATATAATCAAACTATACACTTGAAACCATCTCAAAATGATCAATACTCATACTTAAACTCATATATACCTAACTTAGGATCAATACATATACTCCAACACATATAACCATGGCTAATGCACGTAATTAAGTTTGAGGTGTTACACATTGATCAACCCAAAGGACATCACTAGGAACTCATAATGACCATAACGGATCCCAAATATTGTCTTTGAGAAATGCTCATCCCGAATCCGCAATTGATGGTAAGCCCACCTCAAGTTGATCTTAAAGAAAATTGCTACACCTTGAAGTTGGTCAAACAAATTATCAATACGAGGCATAACATACCGATTCTTTACTGTCACCTTATTAAGATTCTTATAATCAATACACACATGTATGAAACATCATTCTTCTTCACGAACAAGACATGAGCTCTCCAAGAGACATACTTGGTTTAATAAAGGTCCTGAAGTTGAGAATTCAGCTTTTTAAGCTTAAACAGGAGCCATATTGTAAGGTGCTACAAAAATAGTCTGGGTGCCCAACTCAAGATTAATAACAAACTCAATATCACGCTCAGTAGAAAGACAAGGTAGATCGGTAGAAAAATATCAGGGAATTAATGCTCTATAAAAATAGAATCAAGCAATGGACTCTCATGCTAACATCATGAATATAAGCGACATAAGACTCGCAACCCCTTAAAATAAGTCTCCTAGCCCGAATATAAGAAATAATCCCTATCGTCTCGCTGCTAATAGCTTTTCTACATACAACTGAGGGTATGTTGGGTATGGCTAAGGTAACAGGATAGGCAAAATAATACAATACTGCATGGTAGTGGGATAGCCAGTCCATGCCCAAAATCATATCATAATTCACCATATCTAATATAATAAGATCAACCCGAGTTTCAAACGTTCAAATAGTCAGAACACATAATCTATAAATCCGATCCACTACTAAAGAATTACCCATGATAGTAGATACACATAATAACATAGATAATGAATCCCAAGGCAACTCTAACTGTAGGGCATAATAAGAAATACACATTAGAATAAGTGGATCCCAGATCAAATAAAGTTAAAGCTGGCCTATGGCACACTAAGATCATACCTATGATAAGAACATCTAAAGACTCAGCCTCGGTCTAGCAGGTATGACATACAACTGACCATGCCTCCCTCTGGCTATACTTGTCAAACGGGCCGAGCTGACGTGTCTCGACCCAGCCCACTTACAAAAACTGGCCTGGTTTGGCCTGACCTGATCAGCCCATGGGCTATAGGGTACTGGGTCCCAGGCTGATTTATTTTTGTAGTTGGGCCCGGTTAACCTATCCCGGACCAAGCCTGGTCAGGGCTCGCCGGTTAACCCTTATTTTTTTTGTAAATTTGGAAATTGGGCCAAACTAGCCGTTGACCCAATGGCTATATAGCCGTTTTTGGGCCCAAACGGCTAGTTTGGCCTTTTTATTAAAAAAAAATTTACATTTAAAATTATTTTTTAACCCCAAAAAAATTCCTATAATTACTCTACACTTTCAAATCATTTTTCACATAATTTTTCATTCTCTTAATTCTCATTCTCTCTCAAATCTCAATTCTCAAACATTCTATATATTTAATTTCCTAAAATGCTCATTTTAATTTTTTAATTTTGCGATTACAAAGTATGAGTGGAAGTTTCTAAATTCGCAACCTTCGGATACTTCTAAAATTTGGTATTATCGTTCCATCTCTTATGTTTAATTTTTAATTTATGTATTAATTGTTGAATATTTAATTTTATTATATTTGTGTATTTTAATTTTTTTTAGTTTAATTTATATTATGGATAAATTAAGAAACCTCGCCACCAAAGGTTTTAATTTTTTTGGTCCCGGAAGCGGTAGTGGTAGTAAAAAGCGAACAACTAGTGGTAGAGGTACTTCAAGTAGTAGATATACCCATATACCTCTGACACCTCTTAGTCAACTTTTTGAGGAAGAAAAAGGTGTACCTTTAGGTGTAGGTGGCCACGATATGGATTATGTAGAAGCTGAGAAATATTATGGTATAGAAGAAGAAAATGAAGTAGATATGGTTAATTTAGAAGAAGATGATGAAAATATTAGTGAGACATCCGCAGTAGAAAATGTTAACGTTAGATCTGAATCGGTTAATATCCTCCCTCCCCGCTTCCCGTGCCCCAAGAGCTCGTAAAACAACTAGTATTGCATGACAATTTTTTGAACGTATATCAGATAAAGAGGTGCAATGCAATATTTGTCAACAAATATATAAGGATACAAGAGGAGGCAAACAAGGGGGTACGAGTACATTAATGAGACATATAGGTGATGTTCATGAAAGAGAGTTAAATATTGCACAAGGTGGTGCGGATATTGGTGGGCCAGCACAAACTAGAGTGGACCCAGCAACTGGTCAGGTAGTGAAGAAGTATAATAAATTGAAGGTCCAGAAAGAAATAGATAAAATGGTAGCTGTGGGTTGTTTGCCTTTCGGTTTTCCTTCTTTTGATGCCTTTATTCCTTATATTCAAGCAATTTATAATCCTATGTTTAATGGTATTCCTATAAGTACTTGTCGGACTGATATTTTTAGACTTCATTCACAATATTATTTTTAGTTATCAACATTGTAAAAAAATATTCAATGTGGAATGTCTCTAACTTCTGATCTTTGACGTGCTGTAAATAAAAATGATTATTTAACTATTACTTGTCATTGGATAGATAGTAGTTTTGTTATGCGAAATTGTATTCTTGCTTTTTTATATGATGAAAATTGTAAACATACTGGAGATTTTATTTCCGATTCGATTGCTAAAGTTGCAGAATTTTATGGTATCAAAAATAAAATCTTATGTATTGCTTTTGATAATGCTTCTAACAACAAGACTGTTATAACAAAATTAAAATCTAAGCTATCTCTGTCGTTACTGGAATTTTTTCATATTAAGTGTGCATGTCATATATATAATTTAATTGTAAGAGATGGTCTTGAGTTTTTTTGAGTTTTGTATTGAAAAAATTTGGCATACCGTTGGTTTTATTCAAGGAAATAATCGTAGAAGTAGAATTAGAGACTTTAACTTAAATGTGAACAAAATAGACTTGCACCGATATTGATGCCTGAAGAATGTGATACTAGATGGAATGCTACATATGATATTTTAAAAACTTGTTATAAATATAGAGTTCCTATTACACTATCTTTTAACCAATATTGTGGTTCATTTGCTGATTCTGTTGATTGCATGTTACTTGATTCTGATTGAGTTGTAATTAATGATATTGTTAAGTTTTTGAAAAAAATTTATATAACTACGGTTGAATTTTTGGTGCTTATTATCCTACTGTTTGTAATATTTTGAAATATATAGCCGATATTTCTGGTTTTCTCAAAGAATATAAAAATAAAGAAGGTTACAAAGATGTTGTTGGTGCCATGTTTGCTAAATTTTAAAAATATTTTTTTTTGATTCCCCCTATTTACTTGGTTGGTGCTATGCTAAATCCTTGTATGAAATACAATAGTATGTGCCACTTTAGTACTCTTAATTATTCTAATTTAGAGATACATACTAATAATGATTCTCAACAAGTACAACCTGATTTGTGGACGACTATGGATGATGCGAATGAATACATAGATAAAGTATATAATCACTAAGCTGATTTAGCCGTACCTACAAATATTACTCCAACTATTGCTCCTCATCCTCCCGAGGAGCCATCATCTTCTAAAAGGCTGGCATATGGTGTTTTTTCTTACCACTTTTATGATTTAAATTGTTGGAACAATGTCGAGGAGGGAGCTTACACGTCAACTTATCGAGAAGATCTTAGGTATTATCTTCGTTCGCCGCTAGAAGGTCGCAGACGACGGATCAACGCATTGGATTGGTGGAGGAGTAATGAAACAGAATGTCATGTGCTTTCAAGATTAGTTAGATATATCTTAAATATTCCAATGTCAACCGTTGCATCGGAGAGCGTTTTTAGTTAAGGACGACAACAACTTGAAGACAACTGACATTGATTAGGAAATAATGCAATGGATGTTCTCGTTTGCCTTAGAGATTGAATTAGAGCTGAACGAATAAATCAAGGAATGGAAGTGGAGTCGAACGCCGAGCATAGATTTAAAGAAATTATGACTTCACGAGAGAACTCAGCAGAATCAAGTTCAATGCATGGTTTTACCCCTGTTGACTTTGACTATCTTATGCAAGTTACCGTTAATATTAACATGAGTGAGTTGGAGAAAATGATGCAAAATTTGTAGATTTTTTATTCATGTAAATTATAAATTTTGGATCATTTTGCAATAAATAAAATTCAACATTCATTCATTCCTTGTTCCTTACTTAGTAACTTTTTACATTTAATGATTTAAATTGGATTTCTAGTTTAAATTAAAAACTTAGTTTTAATATATTATTAATTTACTATTAAGTCTTATACTATTATTAATTTATTATATTAAGTAGCATATGTTTTATTTAAAATAGTGTATATATGTGTATATATTTTCTAAAATAGTATATATTTAATGTATACATGTGTATATGTTTTATAAATTAGTATATAACTATATATATAGTGTGTGTATATATTGTAGTATATTTTATTTATAGTAGTACGTATATATTGAATGATACGTATATATGTGTATGTATCTTCTATAGACGTATATATTTAACGTATACATTTCACATGTGTATATGTTTTATAAATTAGTATATAACTATATATATAAATATTGTAGTGTGTATATATTGTAGTATATGTTTTATTTAAAGTAGTACATATATTGAATGGTATATATATGTGTGTATATATCTTCTATAGACGTATATATTTAATATATACATGTGCATATGTTTTATAAATTAGTATATAACTATATATATAAATATTGTAGTGTATATATATTGTAGTATATGTTTTATTTAAAGTAATACATATATTGAATGGAACATATATATGTGTATATATCTTCTATAGACGTATATATTTAATGTATACATGTGTATATGCTTTATAAATTAGTATATAACTGTATATATAAATATTGTAGTGTATATATATATATATTGTAGTATATGTTTTATTTAAAGTAGTACATATATTGAATGGTATATATATGTGTGTATATATCTTCTATAGACGTATATATTTAACGTATACATGTCACATGTGTATATGTTTTATAAATTAGTATATATATATATTGTACTATATGTTTTATTTAAAGTAGTACGTATAGTCGTATCTATTGAATGTTATGTATATATGTGTAATTGTGTAAACGTGCATATATTTCTTAAACTCTAATGTAGTATATACTATATATATAGTTTATATATATTGTTTAACGTATTTAAAATGTATATAGGTGGGTATATATAGTGTATATTAGAAAAAAACTATTTTTTTTGTATTTTGACCGGTTTTGATCGGATTTTTAATCGGGTTAAGGTTGGTTAAACCAGGTTGGGCTAAGTAGGCTGGTTCAGGGTTGTTTTAAAAAAATTACTATTGGACCCATAACCAGCTCGACCCACTTAACCAGGCCCGAAACCGGCCCAGCCCACAAACTGGTTAAAAATAACAGGTCAATTCTGGGTTGACCTAGCCTAGCCCACTTGATACCCTTACCCCTGGCTAGGATCCTAGCTAATCTTTTGTCCAACCTACCTAAGAATATTCACGAGAACCTTGGAAACTATCCCGACGACCATGTACACCACTTTTAGCAGGGGCGGAATTGCCCAAATCGGTGGAACAATCTAAGCTGAAGGAACTATCGCTCCATGCTCTCGAGAAATAGACAAAATCCCCACAACTATAACATGTCCCATGAACTATACTAAAACCAGAAGATTTGACTAACCCAGAATAACCTCCACAACTAGAATAACTAGAAGACGAACCCCTCGAAGGCTGGATACTACCCTATCCTAGATGATCACTGTAAATAGACTGACCTCTATTGGTAATATTAAGTGAGTCCTAAATGATCCAACTAAACTTACCCTAATATTGATACGACTGATGCGGATGGTACCTACCCTGAGAACCACCGCCTCTGAACCGTGAGCCACTTCGGTTCCTATGAAACCACCTTGATATTGTGGTCTCTTATTGCTACCCCCTTGGGCCTAACTATGCATCTCCACTATAATTTGAGCATGATGAGAAACCTCCCATAAAAAATCTACCTGTAGCAACCAAACTCTATGTAGATATGTGAAGAGAAAGTCTTAATCCCCGAACAAAACAACAAACCCTCTCATACTTAGTAGTTAGAATAAAAATAACATGTCTAGACAATTCATGAAATTGAGCCTCATACTCCACAACAGTCATGGAGCCCTGATCCGACCTTAAAAATTAATCCCTCAGACGATCCTTAAGGCTGCGACATATATACTTGTCCAAAAAGATCTCGGAGAACTGATTCTATATCAATGAGGGAGATCCAGATGGCCTAGAATCAAGATGAACTCTCCACCAACGTCGAGTCACCAAATCGAACTGTAAAGTAGAGTAATCTACACCATGAGTCTTAACTAGGCCTAAATTACTAAGCCTATCCTCACAAGCAATTAAGAACTCCTAAGTATCCTCACCCGGTACACCAGAAAACCTAGGTGGAGCTAATCTCAAGAACCTACCCAAAATCTTTTTGTCCTCAACAAACATAGAAGACTGGGACATTATAAGCTGAGCTACTACTAGTGGAGGAGGCACCTCAACTCTGGGAGCTGCAGTTGCAGGCTGTTCCCTGCCTCAGTACCACTATGATTCACGAACTGTGCAGTATCAGATGGTGCATCACCAACTAATCCCAAGAGCTAAACCAATGTATCCCTAAGCATTGAAGAGAAAATAAATCCCCGTAGAGATTGTTCCTAGCCAACTGCTAGCTGAGTGGAAAAATTTCTGGCTCGAAAGTAGGGATATGGTCTGGTGAAGGCCCCCTATCCTGGACCCTAGCTTGGGATATATATCTAGGCTGTCCACGATCTCTAGCTCATTCACAAACAATGATAGGACCCTAGGCTCAAACTCGAGATACTCATCTCCTGTAGTGGTAACACGTGTCCTAACCATCTATTAAAGAGTGAAACTAAGAGAATCTTTAGAAACAAACTCAGACCTTTAGTATGAAATGATTGAAAGAAGTGAAGAATTCTAAAGAATGTCGTATAGACTCCCAAAGAAACAGACGTCATCATTCTGATACACGGGATTCTACTAGACACTTGTTTTTGTACCAACAACACTAGCGTATCTAGGCTCTGATACTAATTTATCATGACTGATTTATGAGTCATGATTGCACCTAATTGACCTCACTATTAAGTAAGCCAAACCACATCTCGAAGTTATACATGATGGGCTAATTTGGTGGGAAAAGGCCTAAAAGCCAAAAATTTACAAGTAAAAATTTCCAATAATAATAAGGTAATAATAATATTCTAAAAGATAGATAAAACATCAATAAGCATCCCACGACCTAGTAGTGTCTGTACAAGAGCTACTATAAAAGAAACATAAGTACTAAATAGTCAAATACAAATATATCTCGAATAGTGAAATACTAGACATAGATAATAAAAGAGAGAAGGGGCAACTCTGACTTTGAAAGCTTACCTAGTCTCCAAAATTAACCAAATACAATTTTCACGTCAGCGACGGCCATTTGTACTCAAATCTGCACCAAAAAGGTACTGAAGTATAGCATGAGTACCAAAACCATGGGTACTCAGTAGGCATCATCGACCGATTGAGCTAAATCATGATATATATACGATAAAGATGGGAGATAAATAAGATAAGTTAAGGCAAAAGGAAAAACCTAGAAATAAGATCCAACAATTTAAATAAATAACATAAATAAATATAATATAAAAGAAGGCATAGCAAATACTAAAAACTGCCCCTATAAACAGTAAATGCGAATAAGTAAATAATCCAATGCGGGATGGCCCCCAAAAGCCAGTAAGTGCAAAAAAATAAATAACCCAATTCGGGCCCCCATAATCTCGAAAGATGAAATCAAAGAAAAATGAATAACCAAAGTTCTATAAATTTACCAAATATCAAACAATAACCATGAATTCATCCAAACCATATCATATTATAAATAAACTCTATATTCCATACTCGAATCAGAAATCAATAACATCATCATTCATTTACTGGACTTAAACTTGAACTCATGTTATCAATATCATCATCATTTGCTAGACTTGAACCAAAACTCAATGTCAATAAACCCACCAGGTTTTGCCCAAAATTAGCAGCAACTCCTAAGTACCAAGTTAGCATAATCATGTATCCAATCTCCCCAATCTCTAAAATTGGAATTTTAAAGGGTATAACATACGTTTATAAGTCTACAGGAGCTAATACAAATATTGGCCTAAGATAGGCATAAGGGCCCTATTTCTAATCCCCAAAATCCATCATAACACAAATCTACCCCAGATTAGGCTAAAGTATCTAAATTTACTTCTAGATGTTAAATAAGCAATAATTAGACCTAAGATAGCAATTCTACCCAAATCATGTGTATCTAAGTCAGTTCCGCCTAAATCACAACTTCTTAATAGGCTAAATAGTTCAAATACTACTAATTATACCATTCATACTCCCAATGCCTAAATCCCATCCCATATTTAGCATAATATCATAATTATACTATGAATTAGCTCAATCTATAAAAAAATATAAATCTAGCCTTTCCTGGACACCGAAGAAAAGCCTAAAGAATTTGCTAAACCGATAATTTGCCTTTCTAAAAAGCTATTGCAAGATGCCATGCTATCAAAATCATAATTTACTCATCAAAACAAGAACAATGATACCTGTATTGCACTATTATGCTTCGGATCCAAAATTATGTAAAAATCATATATGGGGTCCTGTCACGACTCGAGCCAGGGCCCTGGCCGCGATAGGCATCCCAAACTACGAAGGCTCTAGAGACCTCTGTCTCTGCCCAACCCACTAGTGATATTATTTGCTCTGGGTCCAGGCCCGCACGGCTTTAAAATGCATCACTAGGGGGTAAGGCTTTCTTACTTATATACCCAGTATCCCTTCTATGTTTTTCCGATGTTGGACTCTTTATCCTAAGTTGAGGTCTTACATACACCCCCCTTATGGGCTCAGAATCCTCGCTGAGGTTTGCCTCACTGAATGAGATTTTCCTATACTCAGTACTGGGGTTTTCCCCACCTTACCAGGATTCTCCTACACTTCGTTTGAACTCTGGTACACACCGACAGGGATGACACGGGAGCGACTCTGATACAAAGTTTGTAATGCCCCAAAATCTGATTCCTGGGATGCCACACGGAGCTCAGAACTACTTATAGTTCAGAGCACCGTGTGGCATCCCGAGAATCATATTTCGGGGCGTTTAAGGTCTGCTTGTAAAATTGCACTTGAAATCAATAGAACAGTCCTTTATGCTTAAGGAACATTACTCTAAAGAATGGGTGAATTTTGGGCTAAAATGGTGCTACAAGCAATCCACTAATATTCTAGAGATTCTGGAGAAATTATGAGAATTTAATCCATGAAATTGATGGAAACTTACCAAGATTCAGAGAAAAACTGCATTATTTGAGCTTATAAATACTCCAAAATCACCCACTACAAGTTCTCCCAAGTTTTCATACTTTTTAGGGTTCTACACTCTTGAAAATAGGAGAAAATGGGAGAAGGGCTAAGCGGGGAATTTATAGTGTTCTCAGGTGTCCATTTGTTGCTTAAGAGGGCATCACTTAAGCGACCAAGTGTTGCTTTACTGGTCGCTTAAGAGATACTTGCTACTGCTATGTATGTCGCTTAAGCACCAAAGCTATTAATTAAATAATACTTGCTGGGAAAGCTAGGTCGCTTAAGCAACCCAATGGGCGCTTAAGCGACCCAATGGGTGTTTAAGGGAATACACCAGCACCAGCACCAGCACCAGAACCAGCACCAATACCAACTAAGACTTGGAATTATTTTGAGTCTCTATCGACCCCTCGGGATTTATCCAGAACCTTATATATGAAAATCAACTTTGCTACCCTATAAAATTCTTTGTTCCAGACTCAATGGCGTAGTCAAAATTTTCATCCAATGTTGTTTAGTAAAAAGTGGGTCCACATTCATGTCATTTTTCTTAACTTCTGGCCAATAGTCCAAAATAAGTTCGGAAGCCTTGGAACCTAGATCAAGGATCCATCTAGCCTAGAATTAATTTTTGAAGCTGATAGAACTATCATAATTATCATAAGAGGTTGTTTGACTGAAGTTTTTGCCCAACAGTTAATTCTAACCAGTGAAGACTTCAAAATAGGGAATTGACTTTAAAAACCAAATAAACTGACAGTTAACTAAATTGTCAGCTCTAGCAAGTCATAAATGACTTGGGTCAGCTATAGGAAAACTCTAATTGATTAAAATGCAGAAATAGCCTAGAGGATCATTACATAGATGGATTTTGAATCATTGATTAGAAATTTGGAAGTTAAGAGATACAGGGTCAATTTCGATCAATACTTAGTCAAGATGACCCCGGTTTAGTGTTTTGATGTTTCTAGCAAATTCAAAATATTATTTTCAGTCTAGTAGTTGAGGTTCCATTTGGGATTTTTTAGTGTTGAGGTAATTGTTGGTTTTTCATTTCTAGTGCCAACAGATGGATACAGGTCCTGTTCATGAAGGGTTAGAGGACCTAGTCTTAGTCGGGGTGCATGTGTTTCTTGTCACTTGTCTAGGGCTGCATTTGTGATGGATTTTGGTTCGCTCAATTTGTACTCATGTCAATCCGTTCGTGTTCAAGAAGAAGAGAATCAACCTGGACAAAGGTAAAATTTATTTTGCGAACTTGGACTCCATAAATTAATTTTTGAATCTTGAAGATTCATGTTTGGGAGATTTCATATTTGGGTTGATTTTCAAATAAATTTTGAGTTTTCCCTTGCATGCTCGGGGTAACTTTTAGATTGACTTCTTGGACCAGGAGTAGAAGTATAGATTTATGGGTTTCCATGGGTTCATTTCTTATGAAGAATAAGGGAGTTTTGCATCAAGACACACACACAAGTGTACATGATCGTACAAGTAATACAGTGACTTTGACAAGACGGATGTTGAACCCATAGAGACTTATCGATTAACTATTTTACTAAACTATACTAATTCTAATTATCTACTCAAGCAATATATTCCAAAGATAAATTTATCAATTTACTAAACTAAAATTTAAAAAAAACCGATGAACCATTAAATAAGAGAAAAACAAATTTTATGCAATCAACGAATGAATCGATCTAGGACTATGAATTTGCTAAAAATCATGTAGAGTAGCAATTTCATCAACTTATTTAATGATATAGTTGTTGAATGCGGGGTTGATTATATGACCATGGTATTTCGAGCCTCTGATCGTCTATTCGAATTGACCACACACTTACATCGTTTAGTGGGGATGTGATAACCAATCCGAATGCAATTATATATCTTCTCATTTTATAACCCAGGAAGGTGATCTAAGTATATTCCTATCCTAGCCAGAACTTAATTCTTTATTTTACTAAAGTAAAGATTGTACTCTTTATATTCTTTGTTCTATCTTATCAATTCTCCTTCCAAGTTCACAAGAAGAATATAAATTTATTTTAGTGGTCGCTAAACATTAAAATAGTAAGCACAAGAATATAAGAACAATTATGAAGATAATCAAATAAATAAAATCAAGAGGTACTAAACAATTATATTGTCAGCTATCATAAACCTAGAACGAGAAGTTTAACTCCCCATAGACATGAAGCAATTACAATGAATCATCTAAAGAAATAATGTAAAAATAAATGATAAAGGAGAAAAAAGGATGAAACCAATTTTCTCTAACCTCCATGACGGCTTCTAGCTCTCTCTAGGTCAAAGGTATGTAAAAACTATTTTTTATGAAATATTTATAGGTGTAGGAAAAAATTCAAATAAAATAACTAAGTCAAATAGACTGGGAAAATTTATCGCAGACCAATAGTTTCCTGCGTGACACATTGCAAATGCAGACGTCCAATGTAATTATCACCTTCTCAATTCAATTCAAGGGGTCATATTTGATTAATATTTAAACTTAATCCATTAAGTTGTTTGCTTGATTTTATTCTATAATATCCCATATTTTTTTTTTAGCTTTAAATCTTTTTATTTTCACATCATTTTAATCCTACACATTTAAATATAATATTAGGCACAATTCATAATCTTAATGCTCAAAAGAACAAAAAATAAAATACTAAATATGAGTCAAATAATGACTAAAAACATATAATTTTGGCATAACATCACCACCCATACTTAGAATCTTGTTCATCCTCGAGTAAACATTAAAGCTCATCTCAATAAATCAAGCTATAAACACCACCACTTTGATTGATACAAATAATTATATCACATAGAAATTCACAACATCAAGGATGCTTTTCGATCATTATACAAGAAGTACAAATAAACAACAATCCTATAACCTCCTAACCTCAAAGACACTCTCACCAAATTTAAGCTCACTCACCTACTCATGTCAAAGAAAGCTAAACATCACCTATCTATCATGAAATAAGTATTCTCACAAGAAAAAAAATATAGTCTACACACTCAATTTCAAAGATTGAATGTAATTTAAGGACTTAGCATCAAAGCAGAACTCTCACACTCACAAAAGAATTCACATGTATGCAGAAAGAACTATAGGCTTGACCATTATGTACATCTGAACTAATTAAGCATGCTTGAGTTGGAATCAAATATGACTTTTAATGGGTTGTAATGTTGGCTAGGGGACGGATAAAAAAAACTATATAATAGTGACTTACACTTTCCTAAGAACTTCACACTTTTATATTTATTCATTCATTATTTTCTTCAATTTATTTTCAGTCCTCTTTTCATCAGTTATTTTCATAAGTAATCTCATCATCTCAAGAATGCTTCAATTATTATTTTTTATCCCTTTTTTTATGTCACATTCTTTCAAAGAAGGTATTTTCATCACTTTGCAACTATCATAGATTACTTTTTTTAACACTCAACCACTTCTTTGTTTTTTAGATTTAACAAATTTATCATAGTGTATGCTATAGTACTTAAGCAAGCAAAGTGCAAAAACTAGGAATTCAACAAAAACGATCAAGGCAAAAATACAGCAATCCAATAAAACAAGATAAAGTCTCAAAGGGGCTAACTAGTGGTATAAAGCTGAAAAGGCTAAAATTCAACCAGACAAATCAAAGAAAGCCTATATTATCTTCAAAATAAAGCAACACTTTTATTTCGTTTCAATAACATGTAGGGTAAGTTCTAGACGAGATGCAAAACATGAAATATGCAAGAAATCCTCACCACAGATAGTCATAGTATCAATCAAAATGGATCAATTCAACTTCTAAGATAGATAGGATCATAACGAACTGTAAAATAAAATAAGCTATATAAAGAGTCACAACCATGAGCCTAAGTATCAAAAAATTCTGCTATTTTAGTTATATTCTAGCACACAAAATAAAATACTATTCAAGTTTAAGCCTAAATTGCTAGTATCACACAAGTAAAAAAATAATATTTATTTTCTCTTCAAAAAATAAATAAATAATCAAATTTACTCCTTCAATATAAAAGATACTCGGTTCAAAGGGACCTCACTCGAAAAAAACTGAAAAAAACCAAGGGGTGAGCAAAATATGCTCTAATAAAGATAAAACAGCTGAAAACCAACAAAAAAATTCCAATATAAAGAATAAAATATATATATATATTTTGCATTTTAAAACTTCTTCAATTTTTTTTCATTTGTTTCTTAAACCTAAATCAAGCAACTAAAAAGAATAATTATAAAAGAAGATCCTATAGCATACTTCACCCTAAAAAAAATATCGAAAGACATCCCACCCTATACTTAAAATCATATTTTGTCCCCAAAGCAATAAATAAAGTAAAACAAGGGTAAAAGATACTTCCTGAGGTCCTCTAAAACCTAGCTAGCAACATGTTTCTTCACGTTAAACCAAGGGTCGTCCGCACCCCACACTTAAGCTCAAACATACTCCTTAGCTTCAAATTTTGGGTACTCAAACTTCTCCTAAATTTCCAAAAACAAAAAACAAAAATAAGTGACACTATAACAAAGCATCATATTTTAACTCACTTTGATCATTAATACAAGGTGGGGGGAAACACCGACCCCCTTTGTTAATTAAATCAAAGCATCATATTTTAATAATCTCTTTATATCATGCAATTGTTCCAATTTCATACTCAAAACCAATTTCATAAGATTGGGTTGGGGTTATTACTATTCAATTTTCAATATTCAGAAAATTGGGGAAAATCACAATCCTCTAGTCTAGTCACCATGTCCATGCACCCCACAAGTTACAACAACAACAACATTAAAAAACCCGGTGTATTCCCACCAAGTGGGATTTGGGGAAGGTAAAATATACGTAGTCTATACTACCTCCTAAGAAGTAGAGAGGCTATTTCTTGTAGACCCCACAAGTTCAAAATCATAAATAAAGCATGAACAATCATATGTAAACCATGGGAAGCATTATTCAGCAACCAAATATTTAAAATCAATATCAAAACTATATGAATAACAATTTAAAACACATGCTTTAACAAAATAATATTTGGGGAAGAGTAACATACCTGAAAGCACAGGGAATTAGGAGAGAAATCAATCCTTGAGCCCTTAGATGCCAATTGCTTAAAACCCTAGTATCTTTGCTTAACAGAATTTGAGAGAGTTTAAGAATTTATTTTGATTTTTTTGGAGTGATAATAATACCCTAACGTTTTTTTTAAGTCGTGGGTTATTATTGAGAACAAAAGGGAAATATACAAAGTTCCTTCAATAAAAAGACTAAAAAACTATTGCCCAATCATTATGGGCGACCTTACAAATCGTAGGGTCGCCCTGCAACTCATGACATTTAGTCGTAAGCTGGACAACATCCATGGACACCGACACTGGTTTGACTATGAGTCGTGCACTATGAATTGTATCTAGACCTTACAACTCGTGATGTCAAATCATAGCCAAGACAGAAATATTGGCCACCTTTACTGGTTTGGCTATGAGAGCCACTAAAAGACTCATTATGAGTCTTGATGACTCACTGGATACCAATCGGGACCAACATAGAGACCTATCTAAACATACTGGTTGAGCTATGATTATGGTTCAACGACCTAAAATGACTCCCTACGACTCATAGAGAGAGCCATATTCTGGGCATTAAGTGTAAAAATTCAAGAGTTTAGAGGGCAAAAATCCAAGGTGTTATAGTGTGTCATCCTATTTTCAATAGTCTTAAGACAACCCTCATATTCCTCTAATTATTTCCTGCATGAAACTATACTAACAAAAGCACAAACATTATTAGAATCAATATAATTAGGGCTTAGGGGAGGTTCATAACACTTGGAATAATTTTTTCATTGACCACCACACTATTAGCAAAAGTCCCAACGTAAAATTTAGAAGGGTCACATAACGCTTTTCATAAGATCAAAAGATTTGAACAATGTTTCCACTGGTGGGTTCCTCCACATAATATAAGGATCAATAAAAAATAAGTAACTATCACTTCACACTTTTTTAGATGTCATCCCAAAAAGAGAAGTAAAATACTACAAAAAAATATTTATAAAAAAATAAAATATATACAAAAATATAAATAAATAAAAAAAGTCTAACTTAGATACATAATTAATTTCTAAGCCTTAGACAACGGAGCCAAAAACTTATTGTATCCAAATGCACACGCAAGTGTGCGTAGTCGTACAAGTATAAAGTGGCTCTTATGAGCCGGTGTCGAAACCACAAGGACTTGTCGATTAATCATTTTACTAAATTAAACTAATTCTAATTATTTACTCAAGTGATAAACTCAAAAGATAAATTTATGAATTTACTAAACTAAAATAATAAAAAAAAATAACTTATGAACAATTAAACAAAAGAAGAGCAAATTTTATGCAATCAATGAATGAATCAATCTAGGATTAAGGATTTGCTAACAATCATGTAAAGTAGAAATTTCATCAACTTATTTTATGATCTAGTTGTTGATTTTGGGGTTGATTATATGATCATGGTCTTTCAAGCCTCTAATCGTCTATTCAAATTGACCTCATGACTACATTATTGAGCAGGGATATGATAACCTAGTTTGAATGCATTTATATATTTTTTCATTTTGTAACCAAGTAAGGTGATCCTGGTATATTCCTATCATAGCTAGAGACCAAATTTACATTGATGATATTATTTTTGGTATCCTAACATCTCTTTGCATAAGAATGTTGCAAATTTGATGAAAAAATCTGAAATGAGTCTTATAGGAGAGATCACATTCTTATTGGGATTACAAATCAAACAAACTCCCAAAGGTACCTTCATCAATCAAGCTAAGTACAAAAGGAAACTCATTAAAAATTTGATATGGAAAAAGAAAAGACCTATGAAACTCTGATGAGTCTATTTACAAGTCTTTATTTAGAATCATATAGGAAGGATATTGATGAAAAAATGTACAGGGGAATGATTGGATCACTACTTCACTTGACCACCAGTCGACCAGACATCATGTCTAGTGTATATAAGTATGTTAGGTTCCAATTGACTCCCATAAAGTCTCACCTGACTTCCGTCAAAAGGATTATTTGATACCTTATAGGAACTCAAGACATTAGACTATGGTAACCCTGTTCTTCCTATTTTAAATTAATTAGATATTCAGACACCGACTCTGCAGGTGATAAAAGTGATAGAAAAAGTATTAGTGGAACGTGTCAAATTCTTGGTGATGCCATAATCTCATGGCACAACAAAAAGAAAACTTCAATTGTTCTTTCAACAATTGAATTCGAATACATAGACTTTGGAAGTTGTGGTACTCAATTTTTATAGATTATGTATTAACTACTTGAATTTAATTTGTCCTTTGAATCTGTTCCTATATTGTGTGACAATACCGATGTTATTAGCTTATCTAAATATACCGTGCATCATTCTAGGGTCAAACACATTGATTTTAAGCATCATTTTTTGACATCATGTAGAAAATGGTGATTTTTTATTGGCATTTGTTGATTCTGAAAATCCACTGGCAAATATTTTTACAAAACCCTGTTAGAAGAAAGATTTTATTACCTTAGAAATGGATTTGGTATTCTCAGCATTAATGAATTATGAGTTTTATTTATGGAGAAAAATCTCTCTTACTTGTTCCAATTTTCTCATCAGTTTTTAACCAAAATTTGATTTTCAAAAAGGGGTCATATCCCTTATTTTTGCTGGGTTGTGAAATGATTTTCAATACACTATCTTCCACACTTTTTGTTTTTCCTAGTACTTGTTAGTTAATGCATTGAATCTTTGCTGTTTGTCTACTACTCTTTTTGCTACTCTGTGGTTCTTTTTAATTATGCCAAAAGGGGGAGAAAGATATGAAAATAGAAGTGCCTAAAAGTCAGGGGGCGTAAATTGATTAATACTCAAGAAACTTAGAACAACAAAAGCATTTACAAGTAATGGGGAGCAACCTGACCACTATGATAGATAGGGAAGTCAACTGATGTTTATACTTGTTTGTCATTATCAAAAAGGGGGAGATTGTTAGCCTCCTATATTTATGTTTTATGTTTTAATAATGACAAACTAATTAGTAAAATTTGTAGGATATTGAAGATCTTTAATGATGGAAGGAGATCTCACACAAAGAACATTGAAGATATCAAATCATGGAGGATATCTAGCATAAGGCAAGGAATATTCTCTCAAAGAATATCATGCTAAATATGGATCCACATTTAAGATATTAAAGATCCCCAGTGATGAAAAGACATCTCACATAAAGGACATTACAAATCTCAAATCATGGAAGGATATCTCACAAATAGAAAAGAATATTCTCTTAAATATCATGCTAAATATGGAGCCATATCAAAAGTAGGATATTGCTTGACAAGGCAATAAAAATTGTATCAATTGAAGATCCTAATAGACAAAAAAATTAGACTCACCTCACAGTAAGATCAAAGGAGAAGGAAGATCTCACTTCTTACATGGATATATCTAATATGGACATGTATAGATGTCGAAAAGAAAAATCTCACCAAGTATGGACATATCTAATATGGACATACCATAAGGTGAAAACTCCCTAACTCAAGGAATTAATTCAAATACTTGATTGAGAAGAAATATCTTGGGTTTCCTTATGACGAATAGCAACCGAAGACTATAAAAGAATATGACTAAAGATAGAAATAGGTTACACAACTTCAAGGAGAAAATTCATAGTGTCTCATTCTTAGTCTTATAAGGCTCTATAACTTTTAGTTTACAATTGTCATATAAAGAGTAGGACCGAGTCAACTTTGTAACGTCAACTGAAGCTGTCATAAGATCTAAAGAGCAAAATAAGTCTTTAGAACTTATTTCCTATCATTGTACTTGTACCCAATATTCAATGATATAAGGAAACTTTAAAACCCAAGGGGACTAGAAGTAGGCACCACATTAATATTCTGAACCAGGATTAATTTTTATGTTATTACTTTATGTTCTATTATTTACGTGCTTAATTTTTCAAAAGTAATCTATTTGTGAAGTGTAGTGATATGTAGGCGAGTTGACTGTGAGGAGTCAGTAGTTGACTCATAGAAGAAAAATGTCAATTCAACTCCTCTTGAATTTCATCATAGACTTCATTCCTTGAGATTTAGTGTTGGGAAGTGAGTCTTTCTTCGTGTATCGCCCATGAAGGGAATGATGAGGTTTGGGAAGAGGGGCAAGCTTAGCTCCAGGCATATTGGACTTTTTGAGCATATTTGGAGTATTGGGGATGTGGCCTCTAAGTTAGCATTGCCCCTAAATTTATTTGCGCTTTATCTTGTTTTTTATTTTCCCATGCTTTGGCATTACATTCCAGATGAGTCTCATGTTATTCATTGGATTTGATATAATTAGAGGAGCAGTTGTATTTCTTTGATGAGATTGTATCCATTTTAGGTAAGGATGTGAGATGCTTGCATTTTAGAGATATTCTACTAGTTAAGGTCCAGTGGACATTGACCAATATATGAGTTTACTTGAGAGGTTGAGTCTAGTATGCATGGTAGTTATCCCTAACTTTTCGTTGATTCAGGTATTTATCTTGCTTTTAGTTTGAGGATGAACAACGTTTTTAGTGGTGGATGATATAATGACCTGATTTTTGATGATTTAAGTGAATTATTCATTTATGTGTAATTTGACCATTTTACCCCTTCTTCATGATTATTTTGTGGTATTTCTAGGGTGTGGCTATAATTGGCATGTGCATTTTGGTGTGATTTGTGCGAGATTATGGCTTTTGGTGATTATAAAGGCTTCATTTTGACTTTGATCAACATTTATTGATCTGTGCGTTGGATGTCAAAGTGGGCTGTGCCAGTAGATCTAGAACATCAATTTTAGACTAGTCATACGGTTGGTGTGATTTTACGACTTTTGTATTTTATTTTGACTCTTGATTTAGAAAGTTGTAAAATTGGATTTCAGGGATTAACTTTGTGAAAATGACATTTTTTTGAAAATATGATATCGCCATCAAGTTCAGAGCATCAAAATTAGTCTAGTAGCACAGTTCGTTTGCATTTTTATGATTTTGAATGAATCCCGAGGGGTCCGCAGAGACTTAGAATTCTCCAAGTTTTCAGCTGGTGCGCCACTTATGTAACACTTTAGTTGCTTCAGCAACTTGGCTTAACAACCAAAGTGTCACCTAAGCGATACTAGGCTCACCTAAGCGACTGTCTCTTAAGCAACAACCTAGTCACTTACACAAAAAGACGGTTGTTGCCTAAGCGACACCTGGTCGCTTAAGAGACCTGATGATCGCTTAAGTGAAGCCTGGGCCGGTATATCCCTCATTTTCCTGATTTCACCATTTTCTAGTCTTAGAACTTAAAGTTGTGAGTTTTTAGACAATTTCTTCCATTTCTAAGCTTGGGTAAGCTCTAAACTCCTATTTTATTTACTTTTATTCAATTCTTATCATTTTAATCTTATCAAAACTTGAATATGAAAATGGAGCTTGGGGATTTTGGCCCAAGTGGGCAAAAATTGATAATTTTCTGATATAAACCCCAATGTCAACTCGTTTTCACTTGCGTTTTCTTTTATGAGTTCGTTTAATCATGGGAAATATACTTTTGGACAAAAATTCTAGTTTTACCCTTTTTTTGAAAACCTATTTTGGAGGTTCGTTTTGATCCTAACTAAAAAATGAGCAATATGGGTATCATTGGCTTAATTTTTATCCCTAGATTCTATATTTGTGTGTTTTAGTTGACTCTAGGTTCGTGCATGAGGTGAAAGCTTGGTGTTAATGGATTGTTTGTCCTAGTTTTGGTATTGGGGTACGTTATGAATTTACTTTCTTTAAACTTGGCTGGTTAGTTATTATGGATATAAAATTATGTTAAGGGTGTGGGACCCAATCATAAAAATGGCTATACTATTGTGTTGTGCAAATGTGGGGGCCTATATTGTTGTGAATTGGTAGTTTTGAGACATTGTTTGCTATGTGAGATAGTGCAGGGTCTTATATGATGTTATTAGCCTTTTGTACGTGTATTTGATGACGTCCAAACTACACCTCCTCCTAAAAGATAATACAGTCACTGTCAAAATATAGTAACCCAATAAAGGTTGGGATTGAATCCCAAAGGAACGCGTGAAATCGTGGACTCAGCAGTTGTAGTCAGCCGGCAGAATAAGAAAATTAAATGGGGGGAGGGGTTGTAGTAATCTCGAGCAAGTAACTATATCAAGTTTGATTGTATTCAGTCATAAGTGAACACTAGGATTGTGTCCCCCTGGATTCTCAACTCCATAGGTTTATCATGCTTTGTTTAACCAACCTAATACTTTACATACAGAATTGATAAGTTATGCACCTTCTACAGTCTTTTGGACGAGCAGAAGGATTTTACCCACCTTTTGAGTCTAAGGATGTTGCCTTACTAATCCTTATCTTGATCCAAGTTGACTATTACCTTTTGAATCTCTTGTTATTAGATGAAATATCTAACCATTCTACTTAGATAGAACCTAGAAGCGTGGATCGACAATTAAACTCCAAATTATCGTTGTTTTTATCTTTTCCTAGTAACTACTCCTCTTTTTGTGTAAGTAACAATATCTAGGTGGGATCCTAACACGTACACCCATTATGAAAACTATTATAATGAAGATAAAACAATACATGCATGGGTATCGGTTCAGGACAACAACGTCACTTTCCCTACTTTATTAATTCGCCAGGGTTTCCACAACCCTAGATATTTTTAGCCGCTCATGCTTATGAAGAAATCATAACATTCGTAATCGAAAACATAGATGAAATAACAATGATAAGAAGCATAAAAATCCACAACCGTAACTGAATTAATCAACTGAAGTCAATACAAGAGAATCCCAAGATCAAAATTGAATTTTGGAATCAAAATATGTTTGTGAGTATCAACAGTGCGTCACTCCTACTAATAAACACATAAAGGGTATTTATAGTACATGAGGAAACCCTTAAATCGAAGCCCAAATGAAATATAAGAAAGTAGGGTCAGTGGCCACATATGGTCTTCATTTGCGCCATGACCCTGGGCACAGGTAGTACCTGTGGTCAGCAGGGTGGGCACAGGTACAAGGCGCACGTACCAGGATTTAAAAATCCTGCAGGTCATCTCTCAGGACTTTGGACTTCTAGCACTTGCTTTGCGTACTTGTGGTCCGTAAGTCCTACTTGCGGTCCACATGTTGACTTACTAAGTGCTGGGAGTCATCTTTTCAGCATTTCTTCGATTTTTAAACATGCTTTGATCACGAACAAGTTGTAAAGCGTCCCGAACATCCTTAATTACTCCAAAAAGTATCCAAAAACACCCTTTATTTTTTTCATGAACTTAGCATCCCAAACATGATTTCCTATAAAACATACCCAAAATGCCTCATATCTAACAAAATAACCTCAGAAACTTGCATATTTTCCTCATTTTAAGCATCAAAAGTGTTGTATTTCTATAGCACGTCCACACCCTTAACTTAAAATATTTGCACGTCCTCAAGAAACAAAACACAACAAAAACAAAAAAGATACTAAACTAGGAGAATCTAAGTTATTCAAGGTAGTCAGTTAACACTTTAAATCTCAAAACTCAACACCCCCTCCAATCTTATTTTTCAAAATCAACTTTGTATGAATATGAAACATAACAATGTGACATAACGGGATCAATGTATGTAAATTACTTTAGTAACAAACAACCACTCATATATACAAGTTACACTACCTGAAACAGGTAAATAGTTAGCAATATGACTCAAGTTCCCTCACAACAAAGATGTCCTACTCATTCATATGCAATAATGCATGTCAATGTAGGGACGGATAAGATACACTCACACTCAGAAGAGAAGTTCCAATCAATGCATGCCAAATACATAGGACTTCCTTTATGTTCTTTAAATTATCATTTAGATAGTCCATTAGGATCACTATAGGACTTTTCTTAGCTTGTAATGTAGGATTGGGTGCTGGTGATCTGAGGTGGATTTATGTACTTCAGTGTTGTTATTTAGGTTTATTAAGCTTTATTTTGAGGGCTTTTTGTGTGATTAACAAGTAAAAGATGATATAAACGAGCATATAAGTACTTAAGTACTTGATAAAAATATTTATGGTGCATTTCAAACAAGTTTTGAATCAAATTGATCATTTAGAGTTCATATAGGAGAACTAGTGTTACTAGCTTGAGCTAGGTGTTCTAGTTGATTGCGATGGATTATAATGTTTATAATAAGTTACTAATGGTATGATTGTATAATTTTGTGTGGAAAAAAATTTATTATAGTGTTTAAGGTGCAATTGAATTAAGCCAAGAGTCAAGACTAAGTGAAAGGTCAAAAAGGGTAAAACTAGTATTCTTAGCTTAAGTTTTTAGTTCGCCGTCTTGGATGTTGTATTGTTTTGAGCTCTATTTTGTTGTGTTTAATAATATAGGATTCTTTGTGATTAGATTATGATGATATATTAAGGATATACAAGCCTTAAATTAAGTGAAAACAAGAAAAAATGGCTTGAAATAGATCAATAAAAGCACAAGACACAACTTGACGTGAATTGGACACCTTAGACATCAAGGGCGCATCGCAGACCAAAGAGAGGTACAAATGGAATGTGACACACAAAAGGTGATTCATAAGGGATACAAAAAAGCATGTATCCATGATAAGGGTACGTCTCATATCGATACATGGAAAATTAACCCGGCGACGCGGCCAAGTTCAAAAACTCGGCAGTTTTGTCCTCTTATAAATAGGACACTTGTACTTGATGTTATACACATTGGACAACTTTGAAACTTTTTGAGGGGCAGTAAAAAATATAAATTAGGGTTTTTTTTATCAATTTAATTTATATTTTTATGTATTTATCATGTTTTTATTTATCTTGATTACGACTATGTGCATGAGTGGCTAAAAGCCCCCTTTTCGGGGTTAAGGCCAAGAACATGTTTACTTTCGCTTTGAGTTGAGTTTGTTTGGATTTATTCTAATATTGGGTTGTTTTTTATCCTTTTTTTTAATTATTTTAATGAGTATCTAACCTTTGAACACATATATTATCGACCTTGTGATCTCAGGAGGAGGTATAGAAAGATAGAACACGGGGAAAGATAGAGTAAGTTCTTATTCTTTTATGAAATAAGGAATTTGAATTAGAAATTAGGATAAGGATATACCTATAAGACTTTTTTGGTTCACATGAAGGATTATAGTTTCATTAATCTAATGGGATTATTACATCCCCGCTCAATGATTTAGTTGTAATGTCCAAGTTAGGTAGATAGTTAGAGGTCGGGAGACCATGATCAATACGATAAACACTATAAATCAACAAACAAGATAAGTAATCTAACGAATGAACTTCTATAGCATAGTATGATTGTTCACAGTGCCTTAACCCTGAGTTTTTATCCATTTCTTATCCAAAGTCCTTACTTTTCCGCATTACCTTAGTTTACTTTCAGTTTACAAACTTTCAAGACTCTTTTGGTTACATTGCACCACTTTAATCTCAATAGTTGAACTTGAATTAGATAGTTGTTGATACAAGTCACTGAGATATCGATATTCGACTTTGTATAATTCCACTATATTACTTGGTGATACTACATACACTTGCGTGTGTGCAATAATATTTTGGCGCAATTGCCGGGGACTTGTAAATTGGCAACTATTTTTATTTTAGTTTTACTTTTTGGATTTCTTAGGTGCTTTACATGTGGTCTTGGTATTGAATTTGTAGGAAACAGGTTAGCATACTAGTAAGTTGGCAAGGAATAGGGAATTGGTTGAACCAAGCCCCGAACCCGAGCAACGCTTCTATCAACGAAGGAGAGAAATATTTCTTCTCCCCCATATTCCATAAATTCAAGAGGAACAAGACAATCCTGCTCTTATGGCTGAAGATCAACTAGCCCGTAGACCAGTACGAGAAATGGCAATCCCACTTTCGATAAATTTGACCTTTATTTTCAAAAACCGACTGCTGGAGGTAACTTTGGGCTTAAACAAAACATAGTGCAACTTTTGATCATTAGTGGATAGTTTGCAAGACTTTTAGATGAAGATCTGTAAGTTCATCTATGGAACTTCTTGGAGATCAGTAACACATTCATCCCTATCAGTGTGTTAACTGATTATATTTGGCTAACACTATTCCCCTTTTCACTATTGGGGGAAGCAAAAATGTGGTTGAACACTGAGCCGACAAGTTCAATCACAACATGGGATAACTTAGCCTAGAAATTCCTCATCCTATTTTTCCATCTGGCAAGACTGGGAAGTGATATTTTGTGTTTCAAGAAGAAGCCAGATGAGAACTTATATCATGCATGGGAGAGGTTCAAAGCTCTTCTTTAGGACTGTCCACATCATCAGCAGTGTAATGAGGTATTAGTTCATACTTTTGTTGAGGCACTTGACCATATCTAAAAAATTTTACAAGATTCTACTGCATGGGGGCCAAGCTTTGGAGTTGACATATGATGAGCTATACACCTTGTTGAATCGGATTGAACAAGGAAATCCTGAGTGGCATTTTGATTCAAGAAGTACTACAAAGAACATTGCAAGTGTGTTGGAGGTGGACCAGTTTACTGCTATTTTTGCCCAGATTGCTGCACTGCAAAATTAGTTAAATACTTAGTTCAACAATACAAAATTGGGGGTTTCACATCCTGCTGACACAGTTAGTGCAATTCAATAGACTGCAGGTGACACGACCCAAACCAGGGCCTTATCATAATGGGCAATCCTAAGCCCAACCAAGACTAGGAATCACCCCCGTTACCCGATCCAACCCCCCCAAAAATACCTTGAGTCGGTTGATGTCCGAACATATAAAAAGATAGAGTATTCACTAATGTGGTAACTCTAGGGTAAGTCTATATCCAATACCAACCCAACCAACTCCAACCACCAATAACCAACCCAAACCAATGCAGAAACCATAAGCCAATATCATGATAATAAACTAATGTGTATATATATGTATGTATACATATATATATATATATATATGTATGTATGCACACACATATATATATGTATGTATACACACACATATATATATGTATACACATATAAAACATAAACCATCCATACCATACCTCAGTCCACAGTTGTCCATTAAAAGCCTCTAAACCAACCAAAGAGTACCTAGTCAGGACTACCCCCCACCATAGCCAAACAAAAGTCTATGAAAGATGAGAAATATGTAAGTAAACCATGACATAAAATAGCTGCCTTCCAAAATTTGGAAGCTTACCACTTCAATCCAACATCGACTGTCCCCAAATTTGATTACTAGGAAAGAGAAGTAGAATGGTTGGTCCCTACCTAGCATGGGTAGACATCTGCCCAAAGACGTATTAGTGGGTGAACACTAGTATGGACTCAGAATAGGGATAAAATAATGCCATTTAAAAGCCAAGTAAAACCATCCATATACACACAACCATACACACACATATATATATATATATATGTATAACCATGTCGGGAAAGGGAACCGAGTTTAGCATGCCATTAAAATATTTACCTGTGCTGTGTAGCTCTACCATCCTAAACCACCCATGGGCTATATGGGTTCAACTCAACCTGCTGAAAGAGTCCCAGTATGTGTAACCGCATGGAAAGGGAAGAAAACCTGATATAACTAGTACGTCTCCCAAAATATAGTGTGACATCATGCACATGGTCACCAAGACCAAAGCTCACATCAACAAATATGAGTTTCAGGTTTTGGTCCCCCCGGGACCTCCACCTTCCATGGCTTTGTTGCACATCCCACTATTCTTTACCAATTAAAACCATTACAAAGAAACCAACCAATCCATTTACCATTTATTTAACAAATCCATTTAGTGGTGGTATTGTCATACCGACCATAATTTCAAGTACTATCCATAGACAACTACATATAGGTTTTAAGGGGACTTCCAAGTGCCGTTCCATTTATCATATTAAATCACTTGCGGGATTCCATGTACCCCACAAGTATAACCATTTTTATAGCCACCAAGGCTTTACCATTTAAACTTTTCAAACCATGTAAACCATTTATACCATTTAAAACCATTTCCAAACAGTTTAAGACCATGCAAAACATTTAAAGCATTTATATAATTTACACTATTTAAACCATTCAAAACCATCCATATCTATTTAAGGTTCCATTACCAAACCAAACCATGCAAGAGTTCCAATGAAAGTTCAACAATAGAGTGAAAATATTCTTTGAGGCATTTTATTAAGCATGTTGAGGGCAACCTTTACCAGGACCAAAACAAATGCATAAACCACAATAATTAGGGTTACTCAATACCCATTTGTTACACCATAACGCACCAATATCCATATATGCAAACCAGTACAAAAAATATGTAAAAACATAGTTTAAACTAATACCAAACCATATGCATCAAGACCCTTAACATATATTTCAAAATCCACCATTCATGATCAATAAATCTATGTTTAAAACACAATAAAAATTCCTTCATTTTGAACTAACAATGACGGAAGGAGCACATGCCTTATAAATAAAGATTCATGAATAAAATCTTGACCTTTGAGCCCTTTGAAAAACACATGAAGAAACCCTAGCCTCCAACCTTCAAAAAAGTGTTTGAGAGAGTATTTGAAGTGTTTTAATCTTTTAACAAGTGTTATGGAAGGCCACCAAGGGTTATATAACGCGAGGACATAAGGGTTTTAAAGTAGGAAATATTTGGACTACCCTTGACTTAAAATTAAAAACAAGCCACGTCCAGGGGTACGACTCACTTATACCATCTGTATCTTAAGGTATGAGTGGTACCTTAACTCATACCTAAGACATTACCAAAACCCCCTACCTACTAGTTTCTATATGACTCAACGCTCTCTACTCATACCTAAGGGTACGAGTTTTATACCAAATCATACCCATATCTCATACCTTGGATAAACTTTAGAAGACAACTCAATCAAGCACCATATGACTTGCCTTGAATCACTTGTATCTTTTGATACGACTTGTACCTTGATGAGTTGTAGCTTAGGCAGTAACTAACCTAAACAAACTGCCTAGGGTATGAATTCACCCTCAAGCCACCCTATCAAATGTATCTAAGGGTGCAAATCATACCAAATCCAGTGAGTCCAAAACTAAAGAAAAATTTGCAAGGTTCCTTTTCGGGGGTGTTTGAGCAAGTTGATGTGAGGTTTGTGGTAACAGTGGGCATTCAACGGCTATGCGTGATATAAATCCTGAGTCCGTGATGTTTTTGGGCAATGTTTAAAGGCTAAATTATGGGAGCACCTACAACCTAACATGGCAGGCTCATCCACCAAATTCGGCATGGAACAACCAATAACATCAATTTTAACTGTAGCATGTTCAAGGGAATCAAGCCACAACTCATACTATAAATGTAGAAGAGATGTTGAAATAACTTATAGCTGGTCAAGCAAAGTTAGAATTAGATATAAAGAGTCAACAGGAAGAAATAAATAGCCATCAAGTGGCAACAAAAAGCTTAGAGTTGCAGACAGGTCAGATAACAGCAACACTGAACACCAGGCCTTAAGGTAGTTTGCCAAATAATACTAAAAATCCTAAAAGTAATGGAAATCACTTTAATAAATGGTAAGGAGATGAATAAAGAACCTCCAAATAAAACTAAGGAGGCAGATACAGAGTTGATTCCCCCACAGGTATCCAAAAAAGTTGCTTAAAATTCAAGGAATTTTGAGTACTTAAAAACCAAAGTTTCTGAATAGGAGAAGTAGATATGACCACCACCTTTCCCATAGAGGCTTAGAAAAGCGTAGGAGGATGCATTCTTCAAAAGGTTCTTTAATACGTTCAGAGAGCTTCATATTAACCTTCCTCTTTTAGATATTTTGCAAGGAATGCCCAAATACACTAAGTACTTGAAGAATATGGTCACTAATAAACTGAAGCTGTAGGATGTTGAAACAGTAGCACTCATTTAAGAGTGCAACTATATGGTGATGTAGAAGATGCCCAAAAAGCTTAAAGACCTTGGGAAGTTCACTCTCCCCATTTAAATTAGGAATAGTGAGGTGATCCACGCACTTAGTGACTTAGGGGCAAGCATTAATTTGATGCCCCTATTTTTGTTCAACACTTTGGGCTTGAGGAAGCCAATACCGAGCTCTGTGTTAATGCAACTAGCAAATAGGACCATGGCCCATCCTGAAGGAGTCATAGAGGATGTTCTCATCAAGGTTGGTAAATTTATTATTTCTGCTGACTTTATTGATTTAGATTTTAAGGTAGATGAAAAAGTGACAATCATCTTGGGACGTCCATTTTTGATGATGGGAGAAACTTTAATAGATGTGAGTGAGGGCACGCTCACAATAAGGTTATATGATAATGTGGCAGTTTTCAAAATGTACAAACCGCTCAATACATTATCCTATTACAAAGATTTGTGCATGATTACTATGATTGAAAGGGATATGTATGGGGTGATGGAGTTTAGTCCACCAAAGACTTCTTCGGACTTCCTCATTGAGCCGCCCAAGCAACAACCACCGCCGCCCATAATGATGCAGAGTAATGAGCCTAACTTTGTTTTTGTTGAGTCATAGTTTGATGGAAAGTCTCAGTACGGAAAAACCTGAGCTAAGAAGAATGATAAAGACTAAATAGAGTCCCCAAACTTTCTTGATATGTAAAAATGCTACTAGCTAGGCCTAAAGACCTCAAAGAGTATTTCTATCTCTACTTTTAAAAAGTATACTTTGGGGACAAAGTAGATTTTAAGTGTAGGGTAGGGCAATTCCTAGTTTTGGTTGTAAAAAGCATGTTGATGGTTTGAATCACTACTTTTAGACTCCTAGGGTCATGTTTATGACTCTTGTAGTCGTGGGATTAATTATGAATTTGTGCTACTGTTTGGTTAATAGTCCATGATGATACTGCTTGAGTTGAGCATGTGCCATATGCGTGTAAGATGTTTGTATATTCCTTGCTGCATGTGATATATAGAACTTACCTGGTGTGTATGCAAAGCGAAATAAATAGTATGGGTTTCAGAGATAATATAGGCATTTCCTTGATAGCCATGTTCATACCCTTTTTTCTAACCTACCCTTATGCATAATCTTAGTTGTCCTATTGAGCCTTTAGCTTTTATTTGGTAGCTTCATATGTAGCCTAATCCCTTTCTTTGATTGACTTTATTTTGATCCAAAGCTCCTAAGCACTTTAGTGCAAAATTAATTAAGTTAAGGAGTTGGAAATTCAAGTAGGATAAAGGTAAAATTAAAGCCCCAAAGATATAGTTATTGGTATGTAAAAATTGATGTGTTGTGGTTGGGAATGGAGTAATGTAAAGAAAAAAAAGGGTTGTTCAAATTGAATAAGCTGTGCACAAAATAATCCCGCCACAGTTTATATTATTAAGCGTAATGAGATGGGGCAAAAAAACAATGGGGTAGACGAAAGAGGTGTAATTTGGTCGTTGAAGGTGAGTTGATTGTATAATGTGATGTATTAAAGTTCTTGGGGAAGATAGTCACTATTCTTAGCCAAAATAGTTCCTACCCATCCCTTATCCTACATTACAACCATAAAAGATCTATTTGATCCCAAGTTTCATAATTCTTATATTAGTTGAGTACAATACTAAGGTAAAGCATATGGTTCATCTTATGTAACTTATGAATTTCTTGTGAGAGTGAGCGTAATTTGATTTTTGTACCTATTTTATGATAAATTGCATTTATGTGAGTGATTTTGGGTAACTCTTTTATTGTGAGGGCATATTTTTGATTATATTTGGGTGAATTGTATGATGTGTTTAATTGAAAGATATGCATGAGTTTTCCAATTAGGTGAGTCAATTCTTGAGGCTAGGATGTTTTGGAGTAGTATTCTTGATCTTCCAATTGTGTATATAACATGCTTAGTATAGTAACTCACATTCTATGTAGTCATTTTAGTAATATCTTGAGTTTATTGCTTGTAATAGAAGTGTGGATTAATCTCAGCTTATGATTCTTAGAGTAAAGACTTGTGCAAGGACGAACAAGGCTTTATGTGTGGGGTGATGATCTGAGGTGGATTTATGCACTTCAGTGTTATTTTATCCAGGTTTATTTAGCTTTGTTTTGAGGACTTATTGTGTGATTAATGAGTAAATGATGATATAAATGAGCATATAAGTGTTTAAGTACTTGATAAAAATGTTTAAGGTACATTTCAAACAAGTTTGGAATCAAATCGATCATTAAGAGTTCATATGAGAAAACTACCGTTACTATCTTGAGTTAGGTGTTGTTCTAGTTGATCGCGGTGGATTCTAATATGTATAATGAGTTACTAATAGTATTATTGTGTTATTATGTGCGTAAAAAAATGTTTATAGTGTTTAATGTGCAATTTAATTAAGCCAAGAGTCAAGACTAAGTGAAAGATCAAAAGTGGCAAAAGTAGTATTCTTATCTTAAGTTTATAGTTCGTCGTTTTGGATGTTGTGTTGTTTTGAGCTCTAATTTGTTATTTTTAATGTTATAGTATTCTCTATGAGTATATTATGATAATATATGAAGGATATACAAGCTTTAAATAAAGTGTAAACAACACAAAAGGCTTAGACGTCAAGGGCACGTCGTGGACCAAAGCGAGGGAAAAATGGCATGTAACACACACTAGGAGCTTCCTAAGGGATCCAAAATAGTGGGTATAGATTATAAGGGATATTTTCACAGATATACACATAAAATTAACCCCGCGATGCATCCTAGTGCAAAAACTCGACTATTTTGTCCTCATATAAATTGGACACTTGTACTTGATGTTATACACCTTGGATGGCTTCGAAACTTGGAGAGGGTTTGGAAACACTTACATTAGGGTTTTTGGTATTTTATTTTAGATTTTTAATGGATTTTATCATGTTTTTATTCATCTAGATTATGACTATGGCCATGAGTGGCTAAAAGCCCACTTTCTAGGGTTAAGGCCAAGAACATGTTTACTTTCGCTTTGAGTTGAGCTTGTTTGGATTGATTATTATATTTGGTTGTTTGTTTATCCTTATTTTAAATATTTTAAGGAGTATCTAACTTTATAATTTATACATTGTCGATCTTGTGATCTCAGGAAGGGGAATAGTAAGATAGAACGTGGGGATTGATAGAGTAAGGTTCTTATTCTTTTAAGAAATAAGGAATTTGAATTAGCAACTAGGATATGATATACCCAGAATCCTTGCTTGGTTCACATGTAGGATGATAACTTTATGCTTCTAATTTGATTAATACATCCCCGCTCAATGATGTAGTTGTAATGTCCAAGTTAGGTAGACGATTAGAGGTCGGGAGACCATGATCATGCAATAAACCCTACGAATCAAAAACCAAGATAAGTAATCTAACGAATGAAGTTTAATAACATAGTATGATTGTTCACAGTGCCTTAACCCAGGGTTTTCATCCATTTCTTGTCCAAAGTTAATATTTTTCTGTATTACTTTAGTTTACTTTTAGTTTACAGCCTTTCAAGACTCTTTTGGTTACATTGCACCACTTTAATATCAATAGTTGATCTTGAATTACATAGTTGTTGATACAAGTCTATGAGGGATCGTTATTCGAATTTGTATAAGGACACTATATTACTTGGTGAGACCACATATACTTGGGAGTATGCTTGGGTGCAAGAACTGGTATTTTACATATGGACATATCAAGTGACTAAGACTCCTTGGCACTATACAAACCTTGGGGTTTCACTTACTATTTGATTTCCTTTTATCCCATCCTTATTTATCTATTTTATTCTTTATTGCACATTCAGGCTGGGTGTGGTCCTTTATTCTTTCTCTTTAGCTTTTTTCATAATTTTTTTGTTTTTTCTTTTTCTTTTTCAATCACACCCAAACCTATTAATTTTTTCTTTTATTTTACCCTTTTTCATACCCATTTTACATGTACACCCCTATGATAGCCACCCTCAACTTAGGTACTTTGCCTAATTTGAGATGCACAATGTCTAAGGAGGACTAGGGCCAAAATAGGTTCATTGTAATATAAATGGGAATGTGAATGGTGAAACAAGAAAAATAGGCTTATAAGGTGTCACGACTCGATTTCCTCAGGCCATGATGGTGCCTACCATAACCCACCAGTTGGCAAGCTAACCTGTAGTCTAAAACGGCTAGTAACAGACTACTTAACAATATAAGGAAAAAAATGCCAAATACATGAAAGAAAGATCAATACATAGACGAATACCAAACCTTGGTGGTATTAGTACAAGAGCTTCTAATATAAAAAGAGTACAAAAGTGAAATATCAAGAGATATACACTAATACAACTTATCTCCGAATACAACTTAGAGACTAGTCTAATACATAAGAGAGAGATAAGTACTACTTTGAACATCAGGAGCTCACTCTAAGTCTCTGAACCAGCTCTACTCCGCACGATGCACAAATCAACAATGATAACCTGTACTATGATCTGCAGGCTGCAGAATTGTAGTATGAGTACCAAAAAAATGGTACTCAGTTGGCTACAGCCTACTGAGCTTCAAGTATAAAGTAGATATATACCACATATAAACAAAATGGAACTACACCCAAGAGTCCAGAAATCATATGACAAGTCAATGAGATCATAAAGAACAACTATACTGTTCATATGCAAGAGTCTAACATAATAAAACTAAGAAAGTATCATGGTTAACTGTCCTGTTTCAGCTACATTCAATATACGTCAATGCTATACCATATATCCCAGGTTAATATAAGAACAAAGAGCAAAATAAAAATATATATAGTAATATATAAAGTGAAGAAATGTCTATACAACATGAATAATGAAGGAAGGCATATACGATAGTATCATAGCTTCATATAGCTATATATAGTTATATACATATAAACATGAGGTTATCTAAAAGAATAACATATATCATCATATTCTCATTTTGAGACCTCATTACATTAGAATTGGGATTTAAATACTATCATACTCGGGGTTTTTAGTCTACATGGATAGGCATAAAATAATCATGCATAATAATGCAATCATAAGATAGGAGAGGCCAAAGACATACCTCAAATCTCGATACCAGATCAAAAACCAATCTGTCATAATCTAGCCATAATAATAATAATAATTATAACATCAATATCAATAACAACATGAATAACCGGCTACTCTGGACAACCAAATACCTAGACGAGCCTATACGTACCCCCACTACTCCAAGCTCGAAAGGTTCAATCAACATATAATAACACAAGGCATATTCTTCAGCCATATCTATACAACCGTCCTATACCAGCTGATAGACATAGGTGCATACTGGTGATAGGAAATGTACATATAGGAATGAATGCAAAGTACACAATAAATGTCACAAATCATCATAACTGTCTTCATCAGGACCATCATCATCGTAATCAACCTCCAGCCTTGTCGGGTATCAATATATCATCTATATATCCTCCGACCTTGTCGGCTATCAACATCATCACGACAGTATCCTTTGGTGCTTCTGGGTATTAATATCATCATAATAGTATCCCCTGGCCTTGCTAGGTATTAAAATCATCATAGTAGCGGCCTTGCTGGGTATCAATATCATAACAATAGTATCCTTCGGCTTTGCCGGGTATCAATATCATCACAGTAGTATCCTCCGGTCTTGTCAGGTATCAATATCATCACAATTACCATTAACGAATAAGATACACTAAAATACTCATAAACATACACATATCACCAGAGAATATCTATCTAGTCAATACTTCCTAACTACTCGTTATTAGTTAACTAACACATATTATAATAGAATCACTAGTTCACTAGTCATCACATAACATCAAGTTATTAGCCTAAACATTATCTTTTACATAATACTTACTCACGACATAGAAACTAACCACTATTTATTAATTAGACAACATCTATCATCTAGTCGAGGTTCATCACTAGTTCAAAACAACTATTTATCCACCATTCATTAGTATCAACTAATCATCCTATATTTATTAATAATTACTAGACAACACCTTACTACTTGTCACCTAACCATCTTTTATTAATTAGTACCATTCATTAACTAATCATCATTAGCTACCATGTTTCAACAAAGCAAGATTCATTAACTAATACATTAGATTCCTAGCCATCAAGTGCTATAGTCCCCTAATGGACAACTAATTACTACATAACTTATCCGTTTAACAAGAAGAGTAGTCATAAGATCACATTTAAGCTATAATCACATTATTTATAATGGTAAATAATCACGAACGTACCAAGTCTATGCATGCCATCACCAGTATTCAATTAGTGGAATATAAGTATGATACCGTATCTTTCTCATCCCATACCAGAGAGATATGTATACAAACATATTCATATTCTTATTCATAAATTGTAATCATATCATTTATAATGATAAATTGTTCTCGGCTATTCAATTAATATCATAACATGGCCCTTGGCTCATTAATTTATCTGAAATAATCACAACATCATAATTATGGCCTTAGGCCCATACAGATATCCGGGACTCATATCAATAATCATATTTATAAGCTATAACATATCTATAATCATATCACATATAGGAGATATCTCACATATTGGAGGCATAATGTCAATAAAAATGTAATCATCTCTCACACAAGAGGCATCTCACACCTAGGAGACATAATATATATAGACATGTAATTGTCTATAAGATATCTTATATAAACAGGTCATACATCATGACTATGAGGAATATCACTTCTCTAGGCCAATTTACATATCCAAGAGAAACATCATCTCTATAGGTCCAATAATCATGACTAAAGAAAATAGCAACTCTATAGGCCAATTATCAAGTCTAAGAGAAAATAACATCTCTATAGGCCAATCATCAAGTCTAAAAGAAAATAGCATATTTATAGGACAATCATTAAGTCTAAGAGGAAATAGCATCTCTATAGTCCAATCATCAGGTTTAAGAGGAAATAGTATCTCTATAGGCCGCATAACGTATCTAGGAAGAATATCTTCTCTAAATGCTAATATCACTTCCACAAGAAGTATCATAACCATAAATCAGAAGCCATAATCTGGGAACATCAAGACAAGTTACCAAGTAAAGAAGTAACCTTATACTAAGGTTTAGTACCCTCATCAGTGTCTAATATCCGCAACCAAGTCCACAAGGTTTAATGCAAGTTTAGGCCTAAGTGGGTCAGACAATCCCACTTCTAATCCTCAATTCTCATATTTAGGCAAACTATGCCCCAAACTAGGCTAAGGTATCTAGTCCAACTTATAGATGTCAAATAATCTATATTCAATCCTAAGATAGCAACTTCGACTAGAGATAAGGGTACTCAAGTCAACTCTACCCAACTTATGATTTCAAGACTACCACACTAGCCCAATAAGGTCAAATATACAAATCATGCTTCATATGCTAAAACCATATCCTAAACAAAACATTATATCATATACATGCTACAACTAATCAAAACTAGATAGGGAAGGCAATAGGATTCAAAAGGGGTATAAACATGTCATCTTATAGGTCCAAAACCCTCATCCAATCCCAAACGTGAACAATCATGGCAAAGCTATCCTACTCATAATAAAGCCTAACATCCATATCCATACGAAATATATATCATACCTTATCTATGAAGAAAAGTATATAGAAGCCTACCTCAAGGCCAAACCATAAAACCTCGCTTCATGCACCATATGCTCGTCTTCACTTTACAATCCTCAAAATGCCATCACACTATCAAAACCATAATATACTCATCAATGTAGTCTAATGATACCCATATTTCACTATTATGCTTCAAGTCCAAAAACAAACACCAAAACCTTAAGTGGATCCCACATACGGAAAATAAGTTTTTGAGACTGACCTAATATTTATACATGAATAAGGAATCATAACCCTCAACGAATGGGTCAAAACTAAGCAAACTTTGGGCTAAAATTAAGCCTTAAGCTAAACTGGGGTTTTGGGTCCAAACTAAGAAATTTAAGCATCAATTCAGGAAATTCTTACCTTAAGCTTGAAGATAATCACGATAAAAGATGATAATTAAGCTCCCAAGTCACCCCGCATGATCAATTTTGAGTTATTACACTCATTTTGGGGTTTCTAGGTCTAAATGGTGAAGGAGAAATGCCCCAAACATATCTTGAGGCCTTTATATAGCCCCTATAGGTACTGAGATGTTATAATCACGGTCTTATGGGCCGCGATCATGCTATTCGCAATCGCACACGCTTGACCATGATCGTGGTTGCACCAGATGACAACAAACTCTAAAATAAGTTTTTGACCCTTGAAACTCATTCAGAATCCAAAGAATATGATGAAATAGTAAATGCTAAGTATAAAACATATTTCAAATCAATTGGAATCATCAAAACTTTCATCGGAGATCATTTAGGGAAAAGGTGGGCCCCATACCTATAGTTTTATCACTTTTTATAAAATCCGCTCAATAGTCCAAAATAAGTTAGGGATCCTTAGGACCTAAACCAAGGATCTCCCTAGACTAAAATCAATGTTCCAAGAATGATGGTAATGTATGATTTTTAATTCGGGATCATTTTGACCAAATGTAGGTCCCATACCAATTCTTTCTAATTTTCAACTTTCCAACCAATAGGTCAAAATGAGCTTGGGTCATAGGGACCTAAACCAAAGGTCCACCTAGACTAAAATTGTTATCTCAAATCTACTTGCATAGTCAAAATTTAAATCTGAGATTGTTTTATTGAAGTTTTTACTCGGTGGCCATTTGGAACCAGCAAAAACTTAAAAATAGGAAATTGGCTCTAAAAATCAAATGAATTGCTCGATAACCAAACCGTTGGTCCTAAAGAGTCATAAATGGCTTGCAGAAATTATAGAGAAGCTTAAATGGTGATGGTAAACCTAAATATGGAAAATGACTTGAAGACTAACTAGGCAAGTTTTGAATTCAACACACAAAGGGAACTAGGTATTATCTCTCACACACGTGATACAGAGTCAATAATACCAAATACTATCGATATATTTCATGGAATTATTAGCAAGTGATTATCATATCCCTAATCCTAATACCATGACAAGATCTATAATGTTCGCACATATAAATATTCACATAGTTCTAGGACACAAAATTTTGGAGAGGTATTAAAAATCAATCAAAAGATGACTACTACCCCAAATGATTAAAATTCTCCTAATTACACAAAAATAAAACACAATACGATATAAACTTATCCTAGACATGATGGTTCTACAACTATACTGTGATCGAAAGAAAAAGAAGAATGGCAACAAAAACTTATGGTCGCATGGTATGCCCACACCTAACTAAAAACTACATAATGTCCTTAATATGCTAAAATAAAGTAAAATGGAGGGAAGTGAGAACATACCTGGGATGCACTAGGCACCGAAATATGAGCATCCCCAGATGAGGGCATATCAACTGGCTGAAGTGGTGGGGGTGGTGTTACACTACTAGATGATGCACCTGATGCTATAGATGCATGCCTCTGCCTATTAATTAATACAGCCTCTGTCGAATTATGTCTGGCCTTTTTAAAGGCCTAGTCATATGGGAAATCATGATCCCGCATGTCATTTATGTGACCTCTCTTTGCCCCAACTGCTGGGAACTCCTCAACATCCTCCACAAAAAAAATCAAATTATCCCAGTGTGCGCGGAGGTGAATCTGGGCCAATAGGGGTATAACTAAAGGAGTGGCTACTAAATGGATCTCTGTGAAAGAGCATACCTTTGCTCATAATATATCAAACTCTTCTCTTATATAGGTTAGATTCAGTGCATCTGTCGCTATGAATCAGGCTTTAACCTGTCTCTCAAACTCATTGAACCATTTCTATAAATAAGCATATAGCTTGAACAGTTCAGTTTTTAATGCAGCCTTCCATCTAGCCTCCGCCTGCTCAAACTAGTCTTAATTCCTAATCTCATCTGCTCGTAGAGGGTAGTTATCTCGATCTCAATAACCTCAACCTAACATCTATAGCCCTCTAGCTATCCACTAAGCTCTGCACAAACTCACTAGAAATAGTAATCGTACCTATAGCAGGAGCTGTTATAGATAAGTGAGTTGGCTCTGACGATATGCCCAACAAATTTAAGGCTGAAAAAGAAGTAGCTGGTGTTCCATCACCCTGTGTACTTGAATCTTTAGCCTCTATCTACTCCCCTATCTCTATATCAGCACTAAGATCTATCAGGCTCCGTGGAAACTACTAGGCCCTCAGTCTGGGCCCAGGTACTATCGCCTTCTATCTCGATCTCTTAGAAGAGCCTAGATATGCCAACTCCTTCATAGTCTTTGTCGATGTAGTCACCATCACAAGTAACCTCTCATCTACTCAAGGTATCTCAAGTAGATCATCCTTATCACACAACCTCTAAATCATACAAGGGAATATCATATTATCTAACTTCTAAATGCTCTATAATATAACTCATACTGGAGATTGGCAACAAACTCAACAACATATCTGACCATCATACATGCAACTAGTGTTTCTACCCCCACAATAATATATTATCTGATGCAGTATGTGTCAGTCGCTATCTAACCAGCAACCACCAAAACCTGGCCTCAAATGTCAATAGGCCCTTCTTGATCATACTATACCCCTAAATCCACAGGGCTGCATCACCGAAAGGTTAAATATTATTGGATATCCATATATCTATCTTAACCCTTTCTCATCAGTGTTCAGCCTCCCGTATGATATGTCAATCATATAAGACCTTCAGTCTGCGGTTACACTTAGCTGTAGATGCAGGAGTAATGTAATTTGGGTTGAAGATAACTCTGTAGATAGTCTCCGCTGAAACATCAACTCACCAAGCTTGGAGCTCTGCACATAGGAAGGACTACTATAGCTCTATAGTATGCATAAAATTCCCGTACCATAGCCGGGATGTAAGAACCAAGTGGTCTAGTTATTAACTCTAATTGATATTGATTAAATACTACCCATAGCTATGGTAATCATCTTAGACCTGATAGATCAATATAATGCTCCTTATTAGGCTTACCCGCCTCCCAAAAATGAATGTTAATATCAAATATCTCCCGCATCCTTTTCACACACAACCTCAAATGTCCCTCATCCAAAGGTGCATCTAAGGCATATACAAGACTCTACCCCTACTGTACTAATGCATGAGTCATGATACCCTCTTCATACTGGGACACCGCTGATGGCTCCTCCTGCTCTATTTCCTTGGATAAGTATTGGGATCCCTCCTCCGACTAGGGGTCCTGAGCAATAACCTATGGAGTAAACTCAGAATTTTTATTCTCCTCATCATCAGGTAGACAAGTGTGTGGGGGTGACATATTTTTTGGATTCATCCTTAGCTAGGCTACAACTATTTGAGTAGTCTAGTACATTTGTCCTCTCATAACTCTACGTGTCACCTCAAATCTAGTATCTCTACGTCGCTGCTTTAGGTACTCCTTCACTAAAACACTAGGCTCAGGAGACTCTGCCCATCTCCTTGAGGTATCAACCTTCTTCTTATTATTTATTTCTTTAGGTTCCATATGTACCTGAAAAACTAGTTAGTTTTCAACTAAATTAAGGGATAGCGAAATTTGAAGGAAAACTCAAAATTCAAAAAGTTCGAATTTTTCCTCAGTTTTCACACCCCTTTAAATTATTTGAAATTCCAACAAGTCCAATGTGAATACACCTATCATAAATCATAATAGCTAATGCAAACAAACATGCTCAACTAGTAGTATTACTCTATTCATTCAAATTCAACTTCTAGTTGCGGCTTAACTTTAGATTTTACTTCAAAACAAGGACTTATATTATGATTTAGGCTACTTCAAGGATCCTACATACAAACATGAAGATTCTATATATTTTGCAGTAGAATCAACATATCAACTTGTTTAAATTATAAATAGAACAATACATAACCATTAGGAGCCAAGAAAGTTACCTCTTTTATGAAGAACGGGAAGCGAATAATGAAGAAGTCAAGAAAAACCAAAGTTGGAACTTGTTTTTAGTGTTTAGGTACAAGTTTGTATTTCAAGTAAGTGTCAATTTAGCCTTTACTCAAGTATGGGGTTAGTTTGTGTTTAAGAGGGGAATTTGAATTCAAAGAAAAAAGTGAAGTTTTGAGAATTTCAATGAGTTAGAATGAGGTTAAGGTAGTTTAAATATAGGTGGGGGTCTATTTTAGGTCATATATATATATATATGTTGGTAGGTCCAGAATTTTAATTAAAAATTAGGCTTACGTTTTAACCTAGCTGCAGCAGCCACCTGCGGCCAGGCATGGGGAGCAGGTGCCACCTGTGGCAAGCAGGTGCAAGGCGCAAGTATCAAGCCAAAAGACTTTAGCCCACTTTTCTACAATCTGACTTGGTGTTTTAATATTTTCCAGCTACTTATGGGGTCCCAAAAGTAAAATTAGATGCCAAAGTCCAGTCATTTCCATTTTTCATCCCTAAAATTTCCACTTTTTAACTTATTACTCAACTTATCATGTTGGGACTTGTGACCATGATGGGTTGATCACACAGTCACCTTACCTGAAAATAGATGAATGTAGCAATTTTTACCATATTCTGGGTAAGTCGAAGAGCTAAAAACCTATAAAAATAAAAAATAATTAAAACATGAACACTAAAAATAATAAGTGTGTTGGTTATTCAGACTTCACTAACAATCCCATGGGTTTCCTCCCTTGTAGTGCTTGATTTAACGTCATGATATGATGTAGGTATCTTTACTACTCAGAATTTATCAGGATACCCATAGGAGTATCCTCTAGGGTCATCAATATAATTAATCATTAACACTACCCTTGTTTCATTTGTCTGCTTTATTGACTTTCAGATGTTGAATATAGCCTTCTTACCATTGACTCTGAATTTTAGCCCACCTTTCTCCATGTTAACTATAGCTCTGCCTATATCCATAAATGGTCTCCCCATTATAATGGGTATCTCAGTGTCAACCACACAGTCTAGGATGATAAAGTTAATCAGAAATATGATGTTATCCACCCTTACAATCATATCATAAGAGATTCCTATAGATTTTTTCACCATACGATCAGCCATCAACAACCGCATCAAAGTCGGTTCTGTAGGGTTCAAGCCCAATTGCTTGAATATGGCTAGCGATATCAAATTAATACTGTCTCCTATGTCACACAAGTCTCTAGCAAATTGGGATGGCCCAATAGTGTATGGTATAATGAATGCTTCAAGATCACCTTTTTTCTGCCCCAAAGACCTAATCATGACTGCACTGTAGTGGTGTACACCATCAACATTGTCAATTGTCGCTCCTTTATTCCTTGTGACTAATTGTTTCATAAACCTGGTGTATCTAGGCATATGCTCTAACACCTTAAGAAGAGTATGTTCAAGCTTAATTCTATTAGCATCTCAATGAATTGCTTGAACTTACCTTTCTCTTTATTTTACTTTAATCTTTGAGGAAAAGGTAGGGATGGTCTTAAAACTTGTCTAATTTTTATCTCAATGACCGTACCCTTACCTTTTTTTTTTAGAAACTTTACCTTTATCACCTATTACCTTTTCATACTCAACAACAAATCTATCTCATCATCAACTTTTACAGCAGGTTGTGGGGAATCCTTAATAGTGATACCAATCCTCCTGGTAATAGAAAGTACATATCCATCATTTTTTGGATTTTGCACTGTGTTTCTTAGAAGGTTACCTAGCTACCTCTGGATTAGAGTTACTGACATTTTCCTAAACTGGTGGTCTAACTACTTGATAGCAGTAGCATGTGACTCAACCTTCTGGGTTAGTCCTAAAATGTCGGCCTAAATCTCCATAAGGCCGATCTCTTGATTTTCTTGACCCATTACTAGCTTAGCCATCATCTCTTCCATTTTGGATTCAGCATCTTATTTGCTAGGTATAATATACCTATCTCCATGCTCTCCGTAGTCATTTTTCTTTCTTCTATCACCATATTTCTCTCTGCTATAATCTCTGTATCTATTATAGTAGTTCTAACCTTGGTTCCCTTTCCCTTGGGCTTGGAAACCTGCCAACTAACGATCTAGATAATTTGTTTTCTCCTCCAATTTTGACTCATAAGCTTTGGAAGCTGACCTCTGTGCTGCTAATGCATTTACTTTCTCAGAAGTTGCTGCTATAATCTTCTTTGCTAGTACCCATAGATCATTTCTTAGCAACACAATTTCTTTCACTACTGTGTCACATTAAATACATTTTTATTGCAGGAGGCACTAATAGAATATATGGAAGATCCCCTCTTAGCCTCCTGAGTTTGCCACCCTTGGTTGGTGAGCGAGATCTAATCTAACATCATTGAAGTTGTCTTAGTATCATAAAATCTCCTTCAGATATGGTGTCTGCCATGGTGTTGGAGCTGATAGTTAGGGCTTTGTAGAATATCTCCATTAAGCTCATCCTTAACAACCGATAATTGGGCACCATGCTCAGCTTCTTCTTAAACCTGAACTATACCTCATACATAGATTTTGACTGCAATTACCTGAAATTGTAAATCTTATCCTTAAGCTGCAACATCCTGAATGGAGAAAATAACTTGTTCAAGAATTGCTTGCACAACTCATTCCATGTAGTAATATAGTCCTTTGGCAGCTTCTCTAACCGTAAGGAGGCTTCTCCTATAAGTGATAAGGGAACAACCTCAGTCTTATCACTTCCTAATTCACCCCTGGATTTGTATACAAACTATGGATCCTGATGAAATTGGTAAGGTACAAGTCTACATCATCCCTAGGAAGACCTACAAATACATCCTTTAGATTTAAAAGTTGGATTATTTCACTCATGATGTCAAACTTGATGCCTGGGTTTAAAATAGGAAGAACTATAGCTCCAGTCTCTAAAAGCTCAACGTATCCCAAATCTTCCTCATCATTTATATATGGATTCACATATTGAAATATTGGGATTACTTGAACACGGTAACCTCTATCTCTTCTCTAAATCTAATCGAGTGCTGCTTGATAGTGTACTACTTATCTCTACTCAGCTAGATCTGCCTCCCAAGATACCCATAAAGCTTCTTTCATTTCCCTCTTCTCATCTTTAACTTGAGCTAACAGCTCACTAGTCCATTGATCAACAATATCCAGTACTCCTTCGGGAGGAGGGGGAGGTAAAATATCAGAACCCCTTCAGGAAGTTCATTTCTTTTCTGCTTAGACATGCTACTAGGTGTTTGTAGGATCCTCTTTGGCTTTGAGATCAGTAGGAGTAAGGGATCGCCTCTACTCCATGTGCTAGGCATACATAGGAGTAAGTCCAACTAAGAACAAAAATAAAAAGAAAAGCCCAAAAACTGCAACTTTAAATCACAAATTAACACTGTGTTCTTGGGCAACGATGCCAAAATTTTTAGGACATCCAAACTATACCTCCTCTTATAAGATGATATAGTTGCTATTAAAATATAGTAACCCAATAAATGTTAGGGTTGAATTCCAAGGAAACACATAGAATCGTGGATCTTAGCAGTTGTAGTCAGCGGGTAGAATAAGAAAAGTCAATGAGGGCTTTTGTGTAGTAATCTCGAGCAAGTAACTCTATCAAATTCAGTTGTAATTAATCTTAGATGAACAATAGGATTGTGTCCCCCTGGATTCTCAACTCTGTAGTCTTATCATCTTATCGTGCTTTGTTGAACCAGCTCGATACTTTGTATGTTGAATTGATTAGTTATGTACCTTCTACAGCCTTTTGGATGAGCAAAAGGATTTCACCCTTTACCATTTAAGTCTCTTTATGTTTCCTTTCTAACCCTTATTTTGATCCTAGTTGACTATTACCTTTTGAGTCTCTAGTTATTATATGAATCTAACCATCTTACTTAGATAGAATGTAGAAGCATGGATCAATAGTTAAACTCCATATTACTGTTGTCTTTATCTTTTCCTAGTTACTACTCCTCTTTTGGAGTAAGTAGAAATATCTAGGTGAGATCCTAATATGTGAATTCATTAAGAAAAGTATTATAATAAAGATAAAGCAATACATACATGGGTATCGGTTTAGGACAACAACAATAATTCCCCTACTTCATTAATCTGCTAGGATTTTCACAACCCTAGCTATGGGCTTTTAGCTGATCATTCTTGTTAAGAAATTAATAACATTCATAATCAAAAGCATAGTTAAAATCATAATGATAAGAAGTATAAAAACCCAAATCATAACTGAATTAATCAAATGAAGTCAATAAAAGAGAATCCCAAGATCAAAATTGAATCTTGGAATCACAATATGTTTGTGAGTATCGAAAGTATGTTACTCCTACTAAAACACATAAAGGGTATTATAGTACATGAGGAAACCCTAAATAAAAGCCTAAACAAAATAGGAGAAAAAAGTATCGGTGGCCATATGTGGTCTGCCCTTGCACCCTGACCCTAGGCACAGGTAGTACTTGCGGTCAGTAGGGTGGGCGCAGGTACCAGGGTTAAAAAATCCTGCAGGCCAGCTCTCGAGATTTTGGATTTCTTGCACTTGCTTTTCCTACTTGGGGTCTATAGGTCCTACTTGCAGTCCAAATATTGACTTAGTAAGTGCTGGGAGTCATTTTTTCAGCCCTTCTTCAATTCTCGAACAGGCTTTGATCAAGAACAAATCGAAAAGTATCCCAAAAATTCATAATTGCTTGAAAAAGTAGCCAAAAGATTTTTTTTTTTATCTTTTTCATGAACGTAACATCAAAAACATGATCTTCTACAAAACATGCCCAAAATGTATCATATATAACAAAATAACCTTAGGAACTTGCATATTTTCCTTATTTTAAGCATCAAAAGTGCTATATTTCTATATAACATCAATATTTGATTATATCGTTTCTGATGAATAGGCCTAAATTGGTGTTTATGTAGTATCAATGGCCTATAATTGTGTATTTTACTTTATTGGCATATGGATTATATTGGACTCATGGATGGCTGTATTATTGAGTTGATTCTGGCTCCCATAGTTGGTAATTTGTTGGATTTGGAAATTCTTATTTTGGTTAGTTATGAGCATTTACATCCTTATATCATATACATTCATAAAATATTGGTATCACTGTGGAAATAGTGCTAATATTGGCCTTATCTCATAGAAAATGTGACATCTTTAAGAATCCTCTATCAATAGATGTGCTATATTTATAGATTTGATGAACCACATATTCAAGCCTTATTTAGATACCTTCGTGATTATGTTCATCAATGATATCCTTGTGTATTCAAGTATTAGAGAAGAGCATATGTAGCATTTGAGGATTGTGCTCTAAACTTTGAAAGATCATAGGCGTTTTGCCGAATTCTCAAAGTGTGAGTTCTGGATTGAGTTGGTGATATTCTTTGGACATGTGGTATCAAAGGATGGGATTATGCTATACCTAGCAAAGATTAAAACTATTCATGATCAGGCCATCCCTACATCTCTATCTAAGGTTCGTATCTTTATTAGTTTACTAGTTACTATTGATAATTTTGTTGAGGCTTTTACTACTATTGCAGTGCCGATGACCACATTGACTCAGAAGAAGGTTTATTTTTGGTGGTTCAAGGAGTGTGAGTCAAGCTTTGGAAAATTAAGGGATTTGTCACTTCAGCTCCTATACTGTATCTTTCTATTGAGTAAAGGATTCACTGTATATTATGATACTTCTGGTGTTGGTTTGGGTTATGTGTTGATGCATTAGGGTCGATTTACTACTTATGCATCAAGGCAACTATAAGTGCACAAGTGAAACTACCTCGCACATGATTTGGAGTTGGTGGTTGTAGTTTTTGCGCTTAAGATTTAAAGAAATTATTTTTATGGTGTGCATTGTGAGGTATTCATGGATCACATCCTCTTCTGCATATTATGACCCAGAGAGAGCTTAATCTTAGGCAACGTATATGGATGTGGTTGCTTAAGGATTATGATATCTCTATTTTGTATTATTTGGCAAGGCAACATGGTAGCAATGTCTTAAGTAGAAGGTAATGAGTATGGATAGCTTGGCAACTATCTTAATTTTTAAGAAGTCATTGGCATGGAACATCTGTTCCTTAGCCAACTTGATAGTGCTACTAGATATTTCTGACCCCAGGAGGATTCTTGCTAGTATTGAGGTGAGGTCTACCCTATTTGAGTAGATTCAAAGTTGTTAGTTTGAGGATATGAGACTTTTAAGCATCCATGACCAGGTATTGAGTAGTGAGTCCAAGAGGAATACCATATATTCTGAGGGTGTTTTGAGATTTGATGGCTGTATTTGTGTTTTGAGGGTTGGTGACTTGATTCGGTTGATTTTGCATGAGTCTGACAACATTAGATATTCTATTCACCTGAGTACATATAAGATGTATAGAGATTGAGGCAACATTATTAGGAGAGTGGCATAAAGTGAGATATCACAGACTTTGTAGCTTATTGCCTATGTTGTCAGTAGGTGAAGGTCGAGCATTAGAGGCCTGTGTCTTATTTCAAAGATTGCACATTCTCAAGTGAAAGTGGGAGTGGATCACTATGGACTTTGTTAGTAGTTTGACTCACATTTCCCAAGGTTTTGATGGCATTTGGATCATTGGGGATCGGTTGACCAAGTTGGCATTTTTATTCCTATTTAGATGATAACCGTTATCTATTTTTGGGAGATAGTCCATTTGAATGGTGTGCCTATATCTATCATTTTAGACTGAGGCCTAGTATTCACTTTTAGCTATTGGAGAGCTTTTTTAGGTGGAGTTGGGTACTCAAGTGTATCTTAGTATAATCGTCAAGCCTTAGACTGATGGGTAGTTGGAGCAGACTATTCATGTTCTTGAGGATATGCTTCTAGCTTGTGATATGGATTTTTGAGGTCTGTAGGAGCAGCACTTGGCTTTGACTGAGTTCACATATAATAATATCTACCATACGAGTATTGAGATAGTGCCTTTTGTAGATTTGTACGGTAAGAGATATCATTCTCTAATCAGTTGGTTTAAGACCCCTAAGATTAGACCTTTTGGTACTAACTTGATTCAGGAGATGTTGGATAAAGTCAGGGTAATTCAGGATAGGTTGAGGGCATCTCAGAGTAGGTAGAAGGCTTATGTGGATTGTAGACTTCATGCCATGAGATTTGGAGTTGGTGACCGAGTATTCCTCCTAGTATTGCCCATAAAGGGTGTGATGAGGTTTGTGAGGAAAGGCAAGCTCAACCAAAGATATATTTGACCCTTCGAGATCCTTCGCATAATTGGAGAGGTGGCATATAAGTTATCTTTGCCTCTAAATTTTGCTGTTATTCACTTGATTTTCCATGTTTCTATTTGTGGAATATGAGTTATACTTGCCCGTAAATTTAGTTGGATGAGTAGTTGACCTTCGTGGAGGAGCTAATGTTTATATTAGCTAGGAATGTCAGGTGGTTGTGCACTAGAGATATTCTAGTAATTAAGGTTCAGTGGAGGAAAATCCTAGTAGAAGAGGCTACTTGTGAGATCTAGAGCTATATGTGGCCTCAGTATTTTTCACTTGTTCAAGGTTTCAGGTACATCCTAACCCTTTACTTTTGAAACATCCTAAACCTTATCCTTGTTAGAATTTAAGGGTTTCAGATATTCTATCCATGGTACGACTCATGGGGATATGAATTGGGTGCCTCTCTCATATTTTAGGCAATGGGTTTTGGTTGGGATTCTACCTAAGGTATGAATCTACATCATACTAGTCGTATAGTAGGATACGAGGTGTATGATGCCAAGTCGTATGATTCTTATTAGCTTGCCTAGTTAAATCTATCCAAGATACGATTTATGGGTACTTTTCATACCCTAAGATATGACTTAGACCTAGATGGTCATATAATGTTAGTATAGGGGACCATGGTGGGGTTTAGGGTATGAGTTAGAGTACCGCTCATACCCTAGGGGTACAACTAAGGGGGGTTAGGTCGTACCCTCCTACGACTTGGTTTTCAGCTTTTAAACTAAGGGTAGTCCAAATATTTCCCACCTCAAACCCTTATGTACCCATGTTATATAACCCTTGGTGGCATCTTATAACACACTTTGAAGGATAGAAACACTTCAAGAGACCCTCTCAAACTTACTCTTGAAAATTTGAGGCTAGGGTTTCTAAAAGTGTTCTTCAAAGGGCTCAAGAGTCAAATTTCTCTTCGAAATCTTCTTGTATAAGGAATGTACTCCTTCCCTAATTGTTAGTTCCAAATAAAATCATGTTTTATTGTGTTTTAAATATAGATTACGAATTATAAATGGTGATTTTGAGACCATATGTTGAGGATTTTTGATGCATGTTGTAAGTATTGTTTACTCTTGATTTATATTATGTTTTCACATGACTTTGGTGATTGTTTGCACATGTGGGTGCTTGTTTGTTATGGATTAACAAATGGGTCATGAGTAACCCTAAACTTGATGTTTTATGTTTTAGTTTTGGTCTTTGTAAAGGTATGCCCTCATAATATTTGATAAAATGCCTAAGAGAATGTTTTTAGTCTATTGTTGAACTTCTATTGGAACTATTATACAGTATAGTTTTGTAATGGAACCCTAAATAGATTTTGATGATTTTGCATTGGTTCAAGTGGTTTGAATAGTATAAATGGTTTAAATGGCTTAGAATGATTTTTAAATACTTTGAATGGTAAGAATGGTTTGGAAAGTTTATTTAGTGAAACCATGGTGGTTATGAAATCTAATGGAATGAAAACCTTATGGGGGGTATGGGAATCCCCCAAGAGAATGAAATGATAAAATTGGTTTAAATGATTGAATGTCTTGTAGGGTATAAAGGAATCCCCCAATAAAAAATTAATAATGATGTACTTATGGGTTACATGGAAACTCCCCAAGTAAACTAAATAATGTGACTTATGGGGTACATGGGAATCCCATAAAGTTGGCTAAGGACATTGTTTGCAAGCCATTTTTGGTATGATGATACAACTTGTAATAACCTTGATTGATAATGAATGGACTAATGGTTTGGTTGGATGGTAATGGTTTTAATTGTGCAATAATAGTAGGGTGTTATAACTAACCTCAAAGGTGGGAGTCTAAGGGACGAACACTAGAAACTCATGTTTTTCAACATAAGGATAGGTCATGACGACCTCATATATGATACTTATAGGGTGCATCGAAATCCCTTAAGTTTACTTGTACATATATATCATAGAGAACGAAGGGTACTCGAGAATCCTCTACTCCTATGGTATCTCCGGTTCGTGAAGCTACACGTATCGGGGATCTTTCAGAGGGTTACACTGTACCCATATAGCCCATGGGTAGTTTTAGGATGGTTAATCAACATTTACCTAGGTTAATGATTTTAAAGGCATGCTAAACCCAGTTCCCTTTCTCAGCACGGATTATATAATATATATGTATATGTATATATATGTATGATTGTGAATGCATATGGATGGTTTACTTAGCTTTAAAGGTTAGAATTATTTTATCCTTATTCTAAGTGCATGCTATCATTCACCCACTAACCTATCTTTAGGCGACTCTATCCCCACGTAATGTCGAAAATGACCATACTACTCTTCCTACTCATTGATCGAATTCTAGAACAGTTGGTGTTGGATTAAAGTGGTGAACTTCCATAGTTCGAAAGGATTCCATTTCATGTCATGGATTACTTTATACTATTAACTTCTCATAGACTTGGTTTTTGGCTATGGTCGGGGGCATGTCCCGACTAGGTACTCTTTGGTTTGGTTAGAGGCTTTGTATGGACAACTGTGGACCTGGGTATGGATTGATCATGTTATATATATACTCGTTGGGCAATTATTTTTGTTTTTGTTTATTGTTATTTATGGTTAGTGGTTTCGATTATTAGATGGATTGACTTGGTTAGATTGGCCTCGTATATAGGCTTATGTCAAATTCATTACATGGTAATTATGCTATCTCGATATATATTCATAGTTCATCCGAATCATGGTATATGTGTTAGTTGGTTGGGTTGGGCATCGGTGGCGGTCTCCACTCCAGGTTGTACTTGAGATTGCTTATTATGACAAGGCCCCGATTTAGGTTATGTAAAGCTGGTATCAAAGCTTTATGTTTCCGTGTCATGGGTTGTCCACAAAGCCGAGTGTAGTAGAGTCTTGCTTATAAGTGTGTTGTGCACAACACTTATAATTAAGAGGCTACAAGGCATTTAGAAATGTTCCACTATCTGGTTGTTCTACTTTTGGGCTATGGAGTCTAAGGTCTTGAACTCTTCCCTAAATTTTCTTTTGGTTTATCTTTCAGATCATATCCTCAAAATAATTCAAAGTTCCTGGAAACTCACCCATCCCACTAGAGGATGACATGGATGGATCTAGTCCAGCTCATAGGGCACAAACTCATTCAATTGTTACAGTTTTTGGTTTTCCTTGTGGAGTCCCACTGGTCTCCACTGACCTTATTTTGGAAGGTGGCACTTATTCTTGATTACCTCAAGGAGAGGTTACTAATGTCGAGTTTTGTCATTTTATTAATCTATTGACCTAGATAGTGAAAACTTAGTCACGCCAATTTAGTCCTATTGGTACGGAGAGAAAAAAGGCAAGGTCACGAAATAGGTAAGGTAAGAGGTCTCGGTCTTTAGAACAAAAGAGAGGCCCATGGTATGGTGGTAAGTGGTCCAAGAAAAAGAGTTGGGTGGGTCGTAACTACTATTCCTTGGCTTATGCTCCCTACCAAAATCTGTTGAGAGATAGATAATTTCAGAGTAGTAATGCTTCTAGGGAACAAGGTGCACAATCTCAGGCCATTTAGGACCAATTTGCATTAGCCTACCTTTTGTATAGATTTTGTGGTCAGTCGCACCGTGGTTGTTGCGATATTTTAGTTGCGGTCAATTAGGTCACATGCAATGAGAGTATCCCATAAAAATTGCCACTTGGGAAAATGGGGTACCAATTGACACTTCTCTAGCTCTTGTACCAAGGCATGTTGATTCTAGCCCTGACATTAGTCGGGATCATTTCAATGACTTCACTATCCCTCGGGAGTCTAGACATCTTCTGATGCTGACACTGGTATGTTAAAAACTCTTTTTCTATGATGTGTGTATAGTTTGCTTGGTTTAGGGTCCCATTTTTTTGTGACCCCACTTATGGTTGTGTATTTTGGTTTTGGTCCTAAGGTTGTTTTGGATTCTTCTCTTTTTCTTTTTCTACCTTGGTAGGTGATTCTACAATTGCTAAAAAAGTCTATGGGGGTGTGTTGTATCTATTGGTAGTAAAAGGGCCTTTGGTAGATTTGTTTGAGTCGATTGTGGTGGTTTCTGATGTCATTTGGGGGACAGATGGGTTACACTAATATTAGGCATCATTAGATTGTTAGATTTGTAAGGTTGTCATTAGACTCCCTGGTGATTCAAATATGGAATGGGAGGATGGTTTTATTCCCTAGATATTAAGGGAAAGGTTTTAATATCTATTAAAGATCAGAGAGTTATCTCCAAAGGGGGGGTGTCTCTATTAGTATTTGGTCTGGGTTAAAGGTTCCAACTCCGGAGGTCCTTCTTTGTATTTAGTTGTATTTAGTTTTGGTGGTGAGTCAATTTACTGAGGTCCTTCCTGACGATCCTAGTGGTGTCCTTCTAATGGAAAGGTTGGTGTGGGATTGCTCTTATTATGAAAACTTGTCCCATTTCTACTCTTTCTTTGTAGAATGGTTTCGGTTGAGTTAAAGGGGCTCAAAGGACAATTAAGGGATCTCTTAGATGAAGATTTCATCAGTTTTAGTGTTTCTTCATAGAGTGTTTCTATTCTTTTATGCATAAAGGGATGGTTTCCCTTAGGAATAGGTTATTGGTGGGTGAATAATAGATATAGGGTGTCCTCCTTATAGGGTGGACCATGTATATACATATCTATTCTTTGTGGGGTGCTTTGTAAAAAGTGCATGGTGGTTGATAAATTCTAAATGTGTATTTTAGATGTTTGATTTTGATGAAAGAAGTATGTTAGCTCAATAATAGTGATGGAGAATTATGGGGATAAATTGGTAGATTTGGAGAAGGTGTGAGGAATAGGTGAGGTTTATGACTTAGGAAATACAATAGTGACAAAGTTGTGACTTATAGGCCGAAGGTTCAAGTTGAATGAATGAATATAGATTGGGGTTTTAGTCATTAGATGGGTTAGAGTATGAGGTGTATATAACTATACTGGGATCTAGGTAGCATTTGGATGGATGAGGTTTTAGGTATAGAAAAACCAAGTGTCCCTATTGAACATCCTCGTTGAGACCCATTAGAGCAGATTATTGTGCTTATAAGTGTCATGGGATGAATGTCGAGGATTAATCTAAAATTTTCTTTTAGCAGTGAACTTTAAGGGAAGGTTGGGTTGCATATTCTAGTAATTCTCTTCTATCTCGATTAAGAGAATACTCTACTAGTGTTGCATGCATACTTATAGCGCTTATACCTAAGGTTCACATTTTGCATTCTCTTTGTTCCCTGGATATAAGTCTTGACTTTACATTACATTACCTAAGGTATATGCGGTCCTGTTTCTTTCGGTGTCTAGTCCTAACGACTCCTTTTATGGTATGGTTATGTTGAGATGGTTCTTCATTATGGTTTGGTGATTGCTATGAAGTAGTTAGTGCCTATGATTCCGTGTCTTGTCTCGGGGGTCTCACTTTGAGTGGCATGTGAAATTCTAGTAATTTGGTTCCTAAAAATAACCCTTTTAGTGTTTGGGTGGCAGTGGCTTGGAAAACATGGTGATGTTTTGAAAATGAGGAAGGTAGAAGTCCCTAAATGGGGGAGAGTTTAAGGTGACTACTAGAGTTAAGGTTTTGGAAGGTGAGGTAAGGTTATTTTCATGAGAAATGGTTAGAAAAGGAATAGGTGGTGAAAACCTTTGTGAACGTTATATGGGGTGCTAGATATTTGGAAGGATAAATCATACTGCGAGCTAATCGACGGTAGGCGTGAATGTTTTAATTGGTAGATATACCAATAGTTGTCTTGGGTACTTAAGAGGCTTGGGGAGGCATGATTTACGAATTATTTCATGGCATAATTGCATTATGATTTTGGGTTTTAAACTAATTACTCCACTCCCTACCACAACAAATCAATTTTTACACACCAATAACTATCATTTTTGGGCTTCAATTTTTCCTATCTCCTAGTTGAATTTCCAACTCCTTAATTAATTTTGCAAAAAAGCTATTAGGAGATTTGGATTAAATTAAGGTTAATAAAAGAAGGGTATTAGGCTACATATGAGGCTACCAAGGAAAAGCTAAAGGATCAATGGGGCAAACTAAGATTATGCACAAGGGTAGGTCAGAAAATGGGTATGAACATGAATATTAAAGAAATGTCTGAGCATTTCCTAAACCCCCACTCATTATTTCTATTAGCACATACACCAGGTAAGTTCTAAACATCAATTGCAACAAGTAATATACAAACATCTCACATGCATATGGAACATACTCACCTCAAGCAGGATCATCATAGGCTCTTAACCAAACAGTAGCATGAATTCATAATTAAGCCCACAAGTACAAGAGTTATAAATATGAGACTAGGAGTCTCAAAAGTAGTGATTAACATAATCAACATGCTTTCTACAACCAAAAAACTTGCATCACGCAGCCCAAAATAGAACCAACAAGAATATATTATTATTCTTAACAAAAAAAATTTAAAATTACCCTAAAACTGGGAATTTCCCCACCCAACATTTAAAAATCTACTTTTTCCCAAAAGTATACTTTTTAAAACTAGAGATAAAAATACTCCATGAGCCTCTAGGCCTAGCTAGTAGCATTTGTACACATCAATAGGGTCTGGGGACCCTACACTTAGTCTTTATCATGCTTTTTGGGTTAGGTTTTTCAGAAATCACACTTTCTATCAACCTATGACTCAATAAAAAAAAAAACTAGTTAAGTAAGAAATTTAAAATACTAAAAATAAAACATACTTTAACTTGGGTTGCCTCCCGAGCAGCGCCTGATTTAGTGTCGCGGCATGACCTACTCAACTTTTTCCTCAATCTTGAGGATATGAATTTTACCCCCAACTTCGCATCCATATTTTTGCTTTGCTCATAGGGTGGTGGTACAAAGATTAAGGAATCAAGTAATGGATGGTGCATGGTAAGCCACCTGGCCTTGAAGTGAAGTATCTTTTTATGTTTCTTATCTAGTACAAAATCAAGAATATAGGATTCTTGTTCCTTATCTTCACACTCTCCCACTATTTTAGATGATTCCAATGACAAGACATCATGTAAACATAATGTAGAAAAGTTCTTTGATTGAGGCCTAACCAATCCCACTTCAAAATTTACACTATCTACAACACCCTCACTTTTATTCACCTTCTCAATTTCAGTCTCAAAAGAAAGATGATAGTTGAATGGCTGAAATTCTAGTCTCTGTTACACAAATTGGCTAGTATTCATTCTTTTCATAGCATTTGTGGCCAAGGTGGTGGTGGTATCTCCTTAGCATGTTCAACAAATTTAGTTTTCAAGTACTCATACTTTCTAGAATTATCAACAACTTTGTCTGCAACCAATTGGGGAGTCAACTTTATATTTACCTCCTTAGTTGTCTTTTGAGCATTGCCCATAAATATGACTGAATCAGGATTAACACTACATATATTTGTAGAGTGATACATATTTCCACAAACCACTCACCAACTTGTGGTCTGCTTTTCAGGTCAGAAATAGGCTGGTCCCCTCCAAATGCTTCCATCAAAGTCTAGACAAAAAGCCTTTTGGTGGAGTCCAACACAAAACCCAAAAAAATCATCATCCCTCAAAAACCATCTATCCCGGGATGCCATCTCAATAAGTGTGATAATAGGAAGTAAAAGTAAATAAAAAGGAAAAACTACTAAACTATGTACAACTCAACATAGATAAGCAAAAAATAATATAGTTGCCTAATTACAAGTTCCCGGCAACGGCGTCAAAAGGTTGTTGCGTCCAAGCGCACATGCAAGTGTACATAGCCTTACCAAATAGTAATGTGGCCTTAAATAAAGTCGAATATCGATCCCTCAGAGACTTGTATTAACAATAATACTATTCTAGTTAACTATTAAGATTAAATTGATGTGCAAAGGAAATCAAAAGAGTTTTGAAAGTTTGTAATCTAAAAGTAAACTAAAGTAATGCGGAAAAGTAAAGACTTTGGACAAGTAATGGATGAAAACCTAGGGTTAAGGCATTGTAAAAAATCATACTATGCTATTGAACTTCATTCATTAGATTACTTATCTTTGTTGGTGATTTGTAGGGTTTATCACATGATCATTGTCTCCTAATCTCTAATCGTCTACCTAACTTGGACATTATAACTACATCGTTGAGTGGGGATGTAATAATCCAATTTGATGTATGAAGATATAATCCTCATATGAACCAAGAAACGCTTCTAGGTATATCCCTATCCTATTCGCTAATTCAAATTCCTTATTTCATAAAAGAATAAGAATCTTGCTCTATCCATTCCCACGTTCTATCTTTCTATTCCCTTTTCTGAGATCACAAGGTCATCAATATATGTATTCTAAGGTTAGATACCCCTTAAAATAGTTAAAAAAACGTATAAAAAGAACCAAATATTATAATCAATCCAAATAAACTCAATTTAAAGTGAAAGTAACCATGTTCTTGGCCTTAACCCCGAAAAGGGTCCATTTATCCACTAATAGATATAACCATTACCAAGATTCTTGAATACACCCAACTCAAGCTAGTACCACTAGTTTTGTCATATGAACTCTAAATGATCAATTTGATTCCAAACTTGTTCGAAATACACCTTAAACATTTTTATCAAGTAATTGAACACTTATATGCTTATTTCTATCATCATTGACTCATTAAGCACCCAATGAGTCCTTAAAACAAAGATAAATAAACCTGGATAACAATACTGAAGTGCAGAAATCCACCTCAGATCATTACCCCACACTTAAAGCCTTGTTTGTACTTGAATAACTCTTTAATCCAAGCATCATAAGCTGAGGTGACTCCACACTTCTAATACAATCAATACACTCGAGATCATACTACAATGAAAAATTAAAATACAAGTTTCTACACTAAGCATGTTACATACATAACTGAAAGCTCAAGAATACTATTCCAAAACATCCTAGCCTCAAGAATTGACTCACCTAGTTGGTAAACTCATGCATATCGTTCATTTAAAGACATCATACAATTCACCAAACTATTATCAAGCATGTGAATTCACAACAAGTGATTTACCCAAAATCACTCACATAAATACAATTTATCACAAAATGGATGCAAGAATCAAATTGAGCTCACTCTCACAAGAAATTCACAAGTTACACAAGATGAACCATATGCTTGCCCATAATTTAGTACTCCACTAATATCATAATAATGAAGCTTAGGATCAAATAGGTCTTTAATGGTTGTAATGTAGTCTAAGTGATGGGTAGGAACTATTTTGGTCAAGAATAGTGACAAACTTCCCTAAACACTTTAATACATCACATTATAAAATCAACTCACATTCAACAACCAAATTACACCACTTTCGTATACCCCATTATTTTGTTTTGCCCCATATCATTAATATTAATAATATAAACTATGGTGGGAGTATTCTGTGCATAAATTATTCAATTTGAAAAACCTTTTTTTCTTTAAATTACTCCACTCCCAGCCACAACACATCAATTTTTACACATCAATAACTTTCCCTTTGGGGATTCAATTTTACCTTTTTCCTAGTTGAATCTCCACCCCCTTAACTTAATTAGTTTTGTACTAAAGCGATTAAGAGATTTGGATCAAATTAAGGTCAATCAAATAAGGGAATTTGGTTACATATGAGGCTACAAAAGAAATGCTAAAGGCTCAACAAGGTAAACTAAGATTATGCACAAGGGTAGGTCAGAAAAAAGGTATGAACATGGCTATCATAGAAATGCCTATATCATCTCCTAAACCCACACTTTTTATTTTGCATTGCGTACACATCAGGCAAGTTCTATACATTACATACAACAAGAAATATACAAACATCTCACACGTACATGGCACATGCTCAAGCAGGATCATCATAAACTCTTAACAAAACAATAACATGAATTCATAATTAAGCCCACAAGTACAAGAGTCAAACATTAGACTAAGAGTCTTAAAAGTATTAATTCACACAGTCAACATGCTTTTTACAACCAAAACACTTGCATCATAAAGTCAAAATATATCACCAACAAAAATATCTTATTTATTCTTAACAAAAAAAATTAAAATTACCCTAAAACTGGGAATTTCCTCACCCCACACTAAAAAATCTACTTTGTCCCCAAAGTATACATTTTAAAAGTAAAGATAGAAATACTCCTTGAGGCCTCTAGGCCTATCTAATAGCAACTGTACACATCAAGAGTGTCCTAAGACCCCACACTTAGTCTTCGCTATGCTCCTAGCTCAGGTTTTCCAATACTCAGACTTCCCATCAACTTGCGACTAAACAAAAACAAAAACTAAAAATATAAAAAAAAATATACTTTAATTTGGGTTTCCTCCCAAGCAACGCCTGATTTAGTGTCGTGACACGACCTATATCAACTTTTTCCTCCACCTTGAGGATATAAATTTTACCCCCAAATTTTTATCCATCCTTTTACTTCACTCATAGGGTGGTGGTACAAAGATTATAGAATCTAGTAATGGATGATGCATGGTAAACCACACGGCCTTGAAGGTAGGTGTTTTTTTGTGTTGCTTATCTAGTGCGAAATCAAGAATATAGGATTCCCGTTCCTCATCTTCACACTCTCTTACTATTTTAGATGATTCCATAAATAAGACATCATCTAAACATAATGTAGAAAAGTAATTTGAGTGAGGTCCAACCAATACCACTTAAAAATTTACACTATCCACAACACTCTCACTTTTATTCACCTTTTCGATATTAGTTTCAAAAGAAAAATGATAGTTAAATGGCTGAAATTCTTGTGTTTGTTTCATATATTGGCTAGTATACTCCTCATGTTTTTCTTTTCTTAGCATTTGTGGATAAGGTGTATTGGTATCTCCTTACCCTGTTCAACAACTTTAGTTTTCAAGAACTTAGTCCTCCTCAAATTATCAACAACTTTGTTGCAACTGATTAGGGAGTCAAATATATATCTACCTCTTTAGATGTCTTTTGAGCATTGCCAACAAAGATGACTGAATCAGGATTAGCACCATAAATATCTACAGAGTGATACATATTTCCACAAACCGAACACCAACTTGTGGTCTACTCCACAACTAAGAAATAGGCAGGTCCTCTTAAATGCTTCTATCAAAATCTAGCTGAAAACGCTTTTAGTAGGGTTCTTCACAAAAATAGCAAGAATCATTATTCCTCAAAAACCATCTATCCTAGGCTACCATGCTAAGAAGTGTGATAACATAAAGTAAAAGAAAATAAAAATATAAAAACTACTAATCTATGTATAACTCAATATAGCTAAACTAAAAATAAGATAATTGCCTAATTACAAGTCCCTAGAATGGCGCCAAAAACTTATTGTGCCCAAGCGAACACACAAGTGTACGTAGTCTCAACAAGTATTAAAGTGTCCTTAAATAAATTAGAATATCAATCCCTTAGAGAATTATGTTGAAAACTATCGTGTTCTAGTTTACTATTGAGATTTAATTGATGTGCAAAGTAAATCAAAAGAGTTCTGAAAGTTTGTAAACTAAAAGTAAATTAAAGTAGTGCAGAAAAGTAAAGACTTTAGACAAGCAATGGATGCGTTAAGGCACTGTGAACAATCATACTATTCTATTGAACTTCATTTGTTAGATTAGTTATCTCATTTGTTGATTCGTAGGGTTTTTCACATGATCATGGTCTCCCAATATTTAATCGTCTACCTAACATAGACATTACAACTACATCATGGAGAGGGGATATAATAATCCAATTAAATGCATAAAGCTATCAACATACATGTGAACCAAGTAAGTGTTTGAGGTATATCCCTATCCTAGTCACTAATTCAAATTCCGTATTTCATAAAATAATAAAGACCTTACTCTATCTATCCTCACATTCTATCTTCCTATTCCCCTCTCGAGATCACAAGGTCAAAAATATATGTATTATAAGGTTATATACTCCTTAAAATAGTTAAAACAAGGATAAATAAACAACCAAATATGATAAGCAATACAAATTAACTCAATTCAAAGTGAAAGTAAACATGTTCTTGTCCTTAACCATGAAGGGGGGCGTTTAGCCACTAATAGACATAACCGTAATCAAGATTGTTGAATACATGACGTAGTCCATTAAAATGCTAAAGAAAAATAATAAAAATCCTAATTAAAGTATTTTCCATCCCCCCTTCAATTTTCAAAGCCTTCTAAGTGTATAGCATCAAGTACAAGTGTCCAAGGTTGGCATTATTTTATCCTTATCCTAAGTGCATGCTAGAGCTCACCGCTAACCTATCTTTGGGTGGTTTGCAATGCAGGAACCAATCATACTACTCATTCTTCTCATTGATTGGATTTAACAATAGTCAGTATTGGATTGAAGTGGTGAACTTTCATAGTTCAGAAGCCATCTATTTCATGTCATGGATTACTTTATATACTATTGTCTTCTCATAGACTTGGTTTTTAGATATGGTCGGGGTGTATGTCCCGAATAGGTAATCTTTGTTTTGTTTTAAATTCTTTGTATGGACAATGTGGACTTGGGTATGGGTTGATCATGTTATATATATATATATACACATCAGGCTATTAGTTTTATTTTTTTATGGTTTTGGAATGGTTAGTGGTTTCGGTTATTGGATGGATTAACTCAGTTAGGTTGGCCTCAGATATAGGATTATCTTAAATTCATTACATGGTAATTATGCTATCTCAATATTATATGTTTGTAGTTCATCCGACTCAAGGTATATGTGTTGGTCGGTTGGGTTAGGCACCGAGAGTGGTCTCCGGTCTAGGTTGTACTTGAGATGCCCCATTATAACAAGGCCTCGGTCAACTTTCATGGTCGAAAGTTCTTTTTATAGTGGATATTTTAATGACCTTTCAAGTTTACTCTGCGTTTTCTCTTATTTTTGTCATTTAGAGCTTTCCTATAGATGCCCAAGTCAATTATGACTTATTTGGACTGACAGTTCGGTTACTAGGCATTTCAATTGGTTTATAGAGCTAATTCCCTATTTTGAAGTCGTAGTTGGTAAGAAATGTCTACAGTTTGATTTTAGGCTAGATGGACCTTTGGTTTGGGTTCCAAGGCTTCCAGACTCATTTAGTCCCACTTCTTATCGAAATAAACTCAAATGAAAATTTAGACTATGCCATTGAGTCCAAAATATCAAATTTGATAGGGTAGCATAGTTCATTTGCATATATGGGATTCTGAACAAATCCTGAGGGGTCAGCAAAGACTTAGAAAATTCAAGTCTCTAGTTGGTGCGTCTGCTAAAGCGACCCTGGGCAGCTCAGTGTGTTGCTTCAGCATCAGGTTGGCTGATAAAGTACAAACCGCTTTACTAGTGGCTTGTTGGCTTTAGCAGCTTGCCAAGTAAGTGAAGGTATCGCTTTAGAGACACCTCGACGTTTTAGCGCTAACTGCTATAGTGGCCCATTGCCCGCTTTAGCGACACCTGGGAACCTTTTAAATTCCCTACTTAGCCTGAATTCTCTCCTATTTTTATACAAGTTCAAGAGTGAAAAACCCTATAACATATGGAAACTTAGGAGAAATATCGATAGGAAATTATGGGGTGCTCGTAAGGTTAAATCACTTATTTCTTCTTCGAATTCATGGTACGTTTTCATCAATCCCATGGTAAATTTCTCTATTATTTCTCAAAATCCCTATAATATTGGTGGGTTGATTATAATACTATTTGGGCTCGAAATTTATCCATTCTTAAGGATAAATATTCCTTGAGCTTAAAGGGACACATTGATGGTTTTGAAAGTGCGATTCTACAATTGGTCCCCATATGAAATTTTTATGTAATTTGGACCCGAAGCACAAAAATACAATATGGGTACCATTAATATCATATTGTTGAGTAGATTATGATTTTGATAGCGGGGCATCTTGCGAAAGATTCTCAGAGGAGAAATTCATCAACTTAGCAGATTTCTCCGATCTTTTCTTTGACGTCCTGGTAGGCTTGTCTTACCTTTCTTAAATATTGAGCTGGTTCATAGTTTATTTATGATATTGTGCTATATATGGGCTGGGAATTAAGTCTTGGATATTTAATTAGTATTATTTGGGATATTTAGACTATTAAGGAACCATAAATTAGGTGTAATCAACTTAGTTATACATGCCTTAGGTAGAATTCCTATCCAAGGGATAAAAGTGGCTTAATTATCATCAAGGAGTAAATTTTGATACCTTATCCTAGTATGGGATAGAATTTTCCTTAGAATTGATGTTGCGGGATTGAAAGTGGGCCTCTCTAGCTCACCTTAGCCAATATCCTTGTTTGCTCCTTATAGACTTTTATAAGCACATATAACCTTTAAATTTTTATTGTGGATGTTGAAGAGGCTATATACATGATACTTATGCTTGATTTGTACTTGGAAGAGGGTGATATTTGAACTCAAGTCTGGCGATTTATTGATATTAAGTTCTGGTTCTAGTCCAACAATTGATGATATGAGTTTTTATTTAAGCCTGGTAAAGACTGGTGACATTGAGTTCCAATTCGAGTCCGACATTGAGAGGTTATTTATCGTACATCATGGTATGGATGGATTCTCAGTTATGGCTTGATATATGATTAATTAATGAAATTTTGATTATTTGCTTTCTTTGATTGCACCCTCCGGGGTTATAGGGGCCCGCATTAGGTTATTTATTTTTTTGTACTTACTGACTTATAGGGGCCAGTTTTGTAGTATTATTTGTGTCTTCTATCATTTTATATCTGTTCTGGTTATTTATTTACAATATTTGAGCATTTACCATTTTTTCCCATTTCCTTGACTTAGCATATTTATCTTGCATCTTTATTATTTCTATATTATGATTTAAGTCAGTCGGCTGATAATGCCTACTGAGTAACTGCGGATATGGTACTCATACTACACACTCGTACCTTTTTAGTGCAGATCTAAGTACTACTTATTTTTGCTATCTTCATGACCGTGCTGCTTAGAGTTTGGAGGCATGGTAAGCTCTGGGAGCAGGAGTTACCCATTTCTACTTCTTATACTTTTATTTAGTCTTTGATTATTCGAGACTAATGTATATTTGATTATTATTGCACTCACATTCCTTTTATTAGTGGCTTTTGTACTGACACTACTAGATCGTGGGATGTTATTACTATTTTATCTATCTTTCAAAATATTATTATTAATTGGATATTGTTGTAAGTCTTTGCATGAAATTTTTTGTCTTTTTATGCCTATTTCCAGTAAATTATCCCATTGCATATAGCTTCGGGATACGTTTTGACTTACCTACTATTGGGATAAAGTAGGTGCCATCATGACTCATAAATTGGGTTGTGAGACAAACCCTCAGATTTTGACTGTTATGACCCGATGATACCCTCTAGTCGCGACAACGGTGCTTACAGTCACAAGTCACCACAAGCTAATCCATGAGCTGGTACTTGCTGTGAGCACTGAGTAAAATGGCACTGATATAACATATGTGGAAGATAAACTGATAAAATATTGAAACTATAAATACTGAATATATGTAAATGACAAGTCTGAAATGTTTGTAACAACTGATAATGCTGAACTAAATGACTGACTATGTAATTGGTTGTCTGAAATCCTCTAAACTACTGATGAGTTGATGGGATAAGCCCCCAACTAACTATCTGAACATAAAAAATGCTGAAATACTGAGATAAATAAATCATGTCCTCGATGGATGAGGACTCACCACTGCTACTGCTGAGTTACGCTGAGTTGTCTAAGAATTATAGAGAAATTAAGCAACTGAACTTATGTTATAAGACAACATAATGCAAAGAAAAATATGCGATCAGTACTTTGAATGTATTGGTACGTGAGATAAGGACTGACTGAAATGCATGAGATAACTTAGCATAAATGCAAGAACATGTAATACCTGAGAATGCAAGACTAAGCATAAACATATTTCTAAAATAATTTGTAAGCTGAAAGAGTAAAATTTGTATTACTGAATAACTGTAAATATGATATGTACACTTAGTCAAACAAACCTGAACTGAGATATGCTGAAATACTGACTAAAACTATAGGAGCTATCATATAACCAACATGCCCTAATCTGAGCTAAGTGCATTCCAACCTGTAACCTTAGTTGGAAGGGTGTTAGTACCATGCCATGGGTACTAACACTGGCTGTGAGGATCCACTAATATGATGTTGCAATGGACCAGGGTGTAACGCCCTGGAAAATGGGTCCCGGAGCGTCACACAGTGCTTAAGGCTATGAGTAGCCCTAAGCTAACCCTTTGAACCATTTTTATTCAGTTCAACACAAATCAACGGAGTTTCCATAAATAACCCTCAAATATCAACAGAGTAATCATCATCCAAGAATAAAAGAATTTCAGAAAGATAACAAAATACGACTTATTAGTCAACTCCTAACATCTATACTAGTCTGACAAGCCTCTAAAAAAATCAATAAAACCAGCGAGCCATTGACACATACCCCAACTGACTCATACTCAGTTATCAAATGTAAATAATTCCATGAAACCAACATAAGACATCACGTCCTCGAAACATGAGGACTCACCACAACAGAGGATGTAGAACAACATGCCTAAAGAATCACTGTCGAACCTGGAACTGAGCACCTGAACCTACATTTCGAGAAAATGCAGCCCACATCCGAAGATGTGGGTAAGTACAATGGAAAGGAACAGAGTTTATGGGGGTTTATGCAGTTGTATAAACATCATCATCATAAATATTTATAAGAAATATGCAGGATATATGAAAGACACATAGCCTGAAGAAAATCATCATAATCATGAGAGGATGAAATAAGTACAGTAACACATGTGAGTCATCATATAATTTGTCAATCACTTTCAGTTCATCAAGAATATCAATTCTCATAATGTAAATATCATTTAAATCTTTTGAAAGAATAACTTTCACAATTCCACTTTCAAATCACTTCACCATTCACCATAGACGCAAGGAAACACACACACATTGGGAGATCCTATAACAGACATAAACCATGTGAGCTACATAGTGTCCAATGTATAACCCATATTAGGGAGACTCATACTATCCTTGCCATCGGAGTAGGACTATCGACATCAAATCCACACAAACTAGTGATCATTATATAAATCAACCTCAAGCTCACTCCTACGGGGACACGTAGTTCTAGGGAAATAAGGTCGCTTTATACCTCCCACTCAATGCTAAAGATTTCTCCTAGACTTAGCTTAGATCATTTCAAATACAATCCACAACAAAATAATTTTAGTAATATATAAATATACATCGGGAGCCATCATGCTTCCCATCTATCAAAATCAACCAAGTTGTGGATTTCTTTCACACTTAAGTTCAAAACAACTCCATTAAGACCAAAAGGTCAAATCATTCAAAATATCTCAAATATTTAATATCAGCGTGCTTATAACACACACTTTCTAAAAAACACAATTTCCAATGGGGATTCACAACCCAAATATCAAAATCATGATAAATATTATCCAAGATTCATGCTTTATATCACCACACATGTAAATTCATCATTCAAAATCATAAAAATCAAGATTTTAAAATAATCATCATAAGATATGGGTTCATGCTTCAAATTCATAAAAATCAAATAAAAATCATGCCTTTGTAAAGAAAATTACTTTTGGGCACAAGAACGAAAGAGAGTTCTTGTTTAAAAACCCCACATACCTTGAATGATGAACTTTAGATCGATACTCATTTTTGAGATATTAATCGTGCCTTTGAATGATGGTTCTTAGAGTTGTTGAACTAGGAACTTGGAATCTTGAATAAATTTGCAGAATTAATGGTGAACTTTGAAGGTTCTTGAAGTTGGATGTTATTATTAGTATTTTGGGATTTTTTCTTTGTGATCTAATCTGCGATTCACTAGTATTATTCATGTCTATAAGTTTATCTTTCAGATCATGAATTCAATTACATATTTCGTTTGTTACATCATGAGTGGATAAACTCTATTAACCTGAGTTATGGGATCTAGGGTTAGGTCTTGATGAGGTGCTCAGTATTCAAGATTCAAAAGGTGGTAGGATTTCTTGATAATTTTGAAGTTTTAATTAACGTCTGTTGGTTGTAAATAGTAGACACACCTGCTTTGATTTGCTTGAGAAAGAAATCAAATATAGTAAAAAGTGAATTATCAACAGGGACTCGAAAATACTTCGTTTAATAATCATTGTTGTAATAAGGTTGGTTAACCTGAGGTAAAATCTGGGCAGTAAACAGAAATTCCCTACGCCCGAGAGAATTAGGGAATTAAACTCTTAAGTAGGTCGAGAGACATTTAAGTATAAGATCGATAAACTTAGCTTGTTATCATACCCACCGTGAGAATCTTGAGCTACTTTTAGTATCTGTCATGTATCAGAATCCCTAGTGAACATAATTCTGGTTATTTCATAAACTCTTGATTTACAAACAGCAAAAGTAAAGTGACAAACAACAACGTGTTAAACCTAAACCCCCCATTTTAGGAAGCATTAAACTATCAGTGGATTAAATCTCAAGCAACTTGAGTGTGATATTCCCTGTGGGATTCGACCCCAACCTAGTTGGGTTTTATATTGACAACGATCGCTTACACCCATTCAAGAGTGTAATTTGAGAGTTATCAAACACACGGTTCATCAAGTCCATGAAAGCTGCTGGGGCATTGGTAATACCAAATGACATGACTAAGAATTCAAAGTGATCATACCGAGTACGGAAAGCTGTTTTTGGGATATAACATTCAATAACTCTGAGCTGATGATAGCCGAATCTGAGGTCTATCTTGAAGAAATAGCTGGCACCCTTAAGTTGGTCAAATAAGTCATCGATTCTAGGAAGATGATACTTGTTCGTGATCATGACATTATTGAGACAGTAGTCTATGAATATTCTGAGAGAACCGTCTTTCTTGTGCACGAATAATACTGGAGCGCCCCATGGGTAAATGTTGTGTCTGATTAATCCCTTATCTAAGATATCCTTTAACTGTTCTTTCAGTTCTAATAGAGCCATTCTGTATGGTGGAATAGATATGGGCTTAGTATTTGGAAGGAGATCAATACTGAAGTCTATTTCCCTTTTGGGAGGAATTCCTAGAAGATCTTCAAGAAAGACATATGAATATTCATTCACAACTGGAACTGATTCAAGATTGTGAATCACAGAACTGGAATTCTTAATATAAACAAGATGATAGACACATCCCATAGATATCATTTTCTGCGTTCGAAGGTAGGAAACAAGCTAACTTCTGAACACTGAAATACTACCCTTCCACTCAAGGATGGGTTCATTTGGAAACTAAAACTGAACTATTCTATTTCTGCAGTCGACTATGGCATAGCAGGAATGAAGACAATCCATGCCGAGGATGACATCAAAATCAGTCATCTCTAATTTGACTAAGTCTGCTGAAGTAACTTTCTGAAATATCATAACCAAGCAGTTCTTGTATACCCACCGGGATATGATGTTTTATCCACTGGGGTAGAGACTAAAAAGGACTCTGCCAGAATTTTAGGACTGATTTTGAAATCAACTGCTATATAAGGAGTAACAAAGGACAAAGAAGCTTCTAGATCTAGAAAAGCGTAAACATGGACATGAAATATCTATAACATACAAGTAACTACATCAAAAGAATTTTCCTAATTTTCTCGAGTTTGAAGAGCATAAAGGCAATTTAGGCATTGCCCGCTAGTAGCGCTGGTGGTGGCAACCTACTGATTTAGGAAACCAAATTGAGTTGAGGAGCGGAGATGACTCTGATAACCTAACTAAGGACAGTCTTTGACTCTGTGGCCAAGCTTTCCGCAATTGAAATAGACATCGTTGCCATCTCTGCAAGCACCCTTTTTATTCTTACCAAAGGTTTGACAAAGGGGATTAGTTTGGAAATTATTGACACTGCCCTGAGACTTAGAGCCTGGCGCTCTATCTGTGAACTTAGGAGCTGGACCACTGGCTGAAGAAGGAGCTAGAACTGATGACTTAGGTAAAAACTGAGAATGGTTTTCCCCTTCTGACTTATACTGACTAAAATTGAAGCTACCTATCCTAGCTTTCTTATTCTATTTTCCCTCTGCTTAATCTTGTACTTTTTTATCTACTGAGCTTGGGTCATAATCCTGGCTAAACTCATGTCGCTATTCAGCATGGCAGACTTTCACTCTGTTACCATGTTATCATTTACCCCCAAAGCGAACTTACTCATCTTGGCTCTAATGTCTGCAACCACATGAGGGCCATATTTGGCTAACTGAGTAAATTTTAAAGAATACTCTTTCACCATCATATTTCCCCACCTGAGGTTGATGAATTCTAGAACCTTAGCTTTTCTAAGCTCTTGGGGAAAGAATTTTTCTAAGAATGCAATAAAAAACTCCTCCCACTCTATAGGACCTACATCATATAACCTTTCTAACTTCTACTTTTTGAACCAAGTATGAGCCACATCTTGTAACTGATATGCAGCTAGCTCAGTACTCTCACTAAACGTAACCCCCATTATGTTTGTAACCTTCTGCACCTAATATAAGAATTCCTGAGGGTCCTTGTCTATATTAGACTCAAGAAAGGATGGAGGATTCATTAGGGTGAAGTCCCAAATCCTAGCTACAGCTAAATTGGCCACTAGATTAGCCGGAATGACAGTTGGTCATTCATTCTAAGCAGTAACTGACTAAGCAAGAGTAGTGAATGCAGTCCTAAACTCCACATGAGAAACATGTTCATCTAAGGGGTCTTCTTGGATAGGCTGGGTTCTTCTCTTGAGAGGCATATTCTAAAATAAGGAGAAGAAATAGATTAGACAGAGATTGTTATTGATACTATGCAAACTGGCATAACATAAATACTAAAAGAAGGGAAACTACTCCTAAAACATCTTATATCCACCTGCACATAAATGTGGCACACAACAAACCCATGTACAAGACTCCACTATATGTGACTTTCAGACTTCCTAGGACTCTATTGAACCTTAGGCTCTGATATCAAGTTTGTACCGCCCTAAAATCGGTACCCAGAATGCTACACAGTGCTCATGCCCCCAAAGGAACACAAGCTAACCCATGACTGATATCTGTACCTGTACACTGCATAATATAACATAATAATGTGGAAACATGCACTGAAAGTCCATAAGTTTTAATACTAAACATAACTTAATAACGTAACATCTGTGTGGGCTAATAGAATACCCCAAACAAAACTACAAATATTGAAGTCTGAAATATGATAGTCTGTATCTAGTCTGAAAGCCTTTACTGTCTGAATAATCTGAATAAGGAGTTGAAGGGACATGTCCCCAACTAACCCTAACTAATAAACTAATCAATGAGATAATAAAAAACTAAAATCATGTCCTCGAAGGATGAGGACTCACTTCTAACGCTGACTAGTGAGACTGGAATCTACTGCTAATCTAGAACTCATATCTCTAAACCTATGGTGTAACAGAAAAAAAAGCACCATAGCGCAAATACATCAGTATAATGGAATGTACTGAGTCTACATGTGGTGTAGGCCATATGCAAGGGTTCACATGCATGATTAATGCTAACTGACTATCTAACATGAATGTGAAAGTGCATGCATAAATACAAAACTGTAATTGACACTGTGATAACATGATGACTGGATCTGAAAATTGATAACATGGCATACTAATAACTAATATGACTAATAACATGAAAGACCATATCTGAATACAAGTGATAACATGGGTGACTATATCTGACAGTTCTGAATCTGATGGAACTATTTGAGTTTCGTACTATATCTAAGTTGACTGTAGCTGACAGTCCAGATATCTGAAGAACTATCTGAGTTCTATTACTGGGACTGATTGACTGTACCTGACAGTCCTAATTCTGTAACATAAAACTGTGGGAAGTAGCTATCTAACTAATATGCCACTGATACACCATTATGTCTGAGTTGGGGTCCAATCTGTAACTCTAATTATATGGGTGTCAATATCACGCCACTAGTAAGGAAGATCTTTGGGTGAACCTTATCTAATAGTATCCCCTTTTTGAGAATGGTAAGGCCCTTATCTGATAGTGCTTTCCTACTTTATCAACCCTCATCGACAGTGTTGATGTCTCAACCTGTGCTGGCTACATAGTTCTAGAATGCAAGGATGAATACTCAGTATCACACCCTCATCTGATTGTGTATCTCCCTGTCTTTGGGTTCACTCGGTGCTAATTTATACCCCCATCTAAATGGACACTAAACATGATTTACTGAACTGAACATGAGCTGAATTACTGAATTTCGTTGACTGAAAGAATACTACTGATATCTGACAACTGACTGAGTTCATGAGATCATGGATATTTCCTGAGTCATAAGACTGTCGGAAGTCTAAGGATTCATAGCTTGATAGAGGGTATTGTGAAAACATGACATGGCTCTAGGTATGCAGCTAATGTTTCGGGTACAAGTACCCCTAGGACTCGATGGAAGAAAACTAACAAAGTATGACTTACTTGAATACATAATAATCACCATGATACATTTATTGAAGCATTTCATCAAACATATAGTAGGCATGAACTTTTAGATACATAGGGATTTCATGATATCATACTAGTTAGACAGTTTTCCTTCCTCTAGGCATTTAATCACGCATAGTACATGTAAACATCATTGTATAATAATTAAACATCATGGTTCACTTCCAATTCCATTATTCAAGGGTTTAGTCATTGGTTTGCATGAATCTATATCTGTAATAATTAAACCCACATAGCAATTATCACCCAACATGGATTAGAATTTAATTTCTCATTTACCAATATGAACAAAGCAGCCCAACCTTGAAATTCATAGAGAAGATTCATAAACTTGAATTTAGGAAAAGGGATTCTTGGGCTTCATGGGCGAAAGGGGTCTATCAATTAACACTATGCATACCTGGGTTAAGATTCTTGATGTTCTTGAACTTGAAGAACTAGAATTCCCTTAGTTCTTGAAAAAGATTGGATTTTGTTCTTGGAGATTAATGTTAGAGAGAAACCCTAATCTTGTTTGTGGAATAATGATGAACTAAATAGATGAAATCGAGTATAAATGGGGTATATATAGATGATTGGTAAATGACAAAAATACCACTGTTAAAATAACCTAGAAGTCCTGAATAAATTATCCGACGATGGAGTGCGATGGTCCATCACTGGGTAGATGGTCCGTTGGACCTCTCCATCAAACTGAGACAGAACTAGGACTCACTGTCATAGAGCGATGGTGGGGTGTGATAGTACATCACTGGGTCATTGATCCATTGGGCCTCACCGTCATATATTTCCAAAAAACTGCTTCGATGTGACGGTCATGCTCAATGGTCTGTCATTGTTCAACGGTCCGTTTCCTGCTCCATCACACCTGGGCTATTTTTCTGCCTTCTGTATTTCGGCTATAACTTCCTCATCTGACACCAGATTTTGATGAAATTGGTATTGATGGAAAGTGAAAATCTAAAAAATACCACGTGTATAAGAATGGATTCATATTTCAAAGAAAGTTCTCGCATCCTGGAGATGATTTCAAGCTAAGAAAAGACACGAGTATTACAGTCCCAAAGGGGCAAGTAAAGGTAGTTTTTTCTTGGTCTTCAGGAGCAATCATGATTTTATTGTATCTCGAGTATACACCAAGAAAACAATACCAACCCTTAACGGAAAGTCAGTCCATCATCTAATCCATGAATAGCATCAAATAATGGTCCTTTTGTGTCCATTTGTTCATCTTTCTATAATATATGCATAGTTTCCATCCAATCACTAGCTTCATTTGTACTAACTCGTTCTTTTCATTTAGGACCACTATGATTCCTTCTTTCTTTTGTATGTATTGAACCAAACTAACCCACCTACTAGCTATAATAGAAAATACCACCCTAGTATCTAACCACTTAATTATCTCTTTCTTTACCACTTCTTGTATAGGAGGGTTTAGTCATCTCTAATGCTCAATATTAGGTATAATGTCCGACTTAAGCTGTATATTATATGTGCAAATTACTAGTGGGATTCCTACAATATCAGTAATGGTCCATGTAATAGATTTCTTAAATTTTTGTAATACTAATATCAAAGCCTTTACATGTGCTCCTTCCGAATCTACTACAATAATCACTGGTAAGGTATTGTTGGCCCCCAAAAATACATACTATAAGTGAGGAAGGAGGACCTTCAATTCCAATATTGGCGGTTCTTCAATCAATAGTCTTATATAAGCTGTGGTTCTATTCTTCAAGTCAAGATCGAGCTTTTTAGAAGGATACTTGTAAGAGCCTATGCCATATAGAGCATTAACCATCTCACCATAGTCAGTTATTCCATCACTCACAAAGTTTATAATTACTGCTGCCAATACTTCTACCCCTAATATTTCCTTAATAGGCATATCAACTGTGATCATGTCATTATTTATTGCATTTAGCACTGGCAAAACTCTTAAATCATCCAATTGTGGTACGCCATGCATATATTCAACATAACTTGCTCGTCATTCCACTTGAAGGTAATCTCTTCTAAGTTATTGTCAATCAATACCCCGTCAAGAGCCATGAAGGGTCTACCCAATATTATTGGAGAATGGGTATCCACTTCACAATCTAGAATTATGAAATCGGTCAAATAAATGAATGATGTGAATTTTACCTCCATATCATGCATAATACCCCTTAGGTCCTTTACAGATGAGTCATCCATTAGCAATCTTTTAGAAGTAGGCTTTAGTACTCCTAAACCTAGCACTTTGTATATTACCAGTGGCATAACATTTATTCATGCCCCCTAATCACATAGGGCCTAGTCAATCTCGTAGGGCCTAATATAACATGGGATGGTCACTACTCCTAAATCCTCTTTCTTTTCAACTGAAGTAGTATAAGAGCTTGAGCTAAATTCATTATCTATGTTTTAAAGCTCTTTAACAATCTAGTCATTATCACCATCACTGTCAAAACCATTATTAGTACAGCTCAGCCTCTCAGACTCTACCTCATATGGCTTATTTGCATAAATATCCTTCTTTTTAGACTCATCACTAGAAGGTAAATAGTGCTCCTCAGGTAAGGAGTCATCACAAGTATCAATGGACAAACAGTGAACAAGTGTTTGAGGGCTCTGAATAGTATTATTAGGAATTACTTTTGGCTGTCTCTCCAAGAAAGTAATAGAGATTTGCCCATACTGCTGCTCTAGCTGCTTGATAGCCGTTTCATGTGATTGCACTTTTTGGTCTAGTCCTGAAATTTCAGCTTTAAGTTCATTTAAGCAAGCCACTTGTCTCTCTTGACCCCTCATCAGTATAGTCAACATCTCTTCTCTTTTAGACTTTATCTCTTATCTACTAGGTGGGATATATTTATCCTTCTCATTATAATTGTTTTGACCTTAATTCCCTTGTCATTGTGTTTGGAAACCCGCTAACTGAGAATCTACACACTTCGCCTCCTTAGATATCCTATGTTTATGCACTTTAGAAAAATTAATAGCTTGAAATTTCTTGACCAATTCACTAATTTTTCTGTAATAATGAGATCTCCTAGGCTACAGTATCCTTAGCTACTATCTATGTACTAGAAAATCTAATGTCATAAATATCAAAACCTCTCTTAACCTCCCAAATTTTCCACCCTCAATTAGTTAATGATATCTGATCTATTATACCCAAATCTATCTCCTATAGTAATTTCATAAAGGCTTTTATAGAAATAGTGTCTACCATTACTCTAGAATTAGTAGTCAGGGCTCTATAGAAAATATCTACGAGCTTATCCCTGATATCTGGTGGTTAGATACCATACTCTGTCTCTTCTTGAATCAGAACCATACATTATACATAGACTCTAAGAAGTTTAGCTATCTGAAATTGTAAATCTCAACCTTAAGCTGCAATACCCTAGATAGAGAAAAGAACCTATTCAATAACTTCCTACGTAGCTCCTTTTATACAATAATATCTTCTTTTGGTAGTTCCCCGAGCCATAATGATACTTCTCTAGTAAGTAAAAAAGGAAAAAACCTTAGTCTCACTGCCTCTTAATCTACCCCTGGTATGGTATATATAGTGCATATCCCAAAAAAAATTGCCAAATACCTATTTGTGTCATCTGTCGGCAACCCACAAACATATTTTTCAAGTATAAGAGCCGAATCATAGTACGAGAGATATTGAACTTTACATTAGGAGATAAGGTAGGAGAAATAATGGCTTCTATATTAGCTAAATCATCGTATTCTAAATCTTAATCATCATCATACACTGAAAAAATTGATATATTAGGATCACTTAAGGTCGGACTATGTACTGATCTCCACCGAGTTCTGCTTGGCGGTCTGCTATCTGCCTCTCAACATTATCCCAAACTTTGTCTTCAAGGAGATTATCCCTCTGTGGCTTTGACATCTTACTATGTGATTATAGGATATTCTCTAAAATCAGCAGAAGTAAAGGATCTTCTCTACTACATGTGCTAGACATACACCGGTGTGTGCCCAACTAAGAATAAAAATAAAAATCTAAAAACAACAACTTTAATCCATAAATCAACATCGTGTTCCCCGACAACGGCGCCAATTTATTGATGACATCCAAGCAATACATCCTTTTAGATGATGGTACGATCGCTATCAAGATATAGTAGCCCAAATAAGGATGGGGTTAAATCCCAAGGGAACATATGGTTTGCATTTATTAGTGGATGAAGTTTACAGGCAGTACTGGAAAGTAAGGAGAGAGATTAGTTTGTAGTAATCCCAAGCAAGTAACAATATTTACTTTGTTTGAAATCAATTATGCGTGAACACTAGGATTGTGTTCCACATAGTGTCATAACTTTGTAGGTTTATCGTCCATTGTTGAACCCATCCAATAGCTTGTATGCAGAATTGATAAGTTATGTACCTCCTACATTATTTTGGACGAGTATGAGGATTTCACCCTTTACCTATTGAGTCTCAGGATGTCGCGTTACTAAACCTTACACTGGTCCCAGTTAACTATCACCTTTTGAGTCTCAAGTTATTAAATGAAAACTAATCATCATGCAGATATACTATTGTACTACAACGGAATGACTATTAACTCCTTAATTACCATTGTCATTATCTTTTCTTAGTCACTACCCTTTTTTTAGAACAAGTAGCAATATCTAGGTGGGATCCTAATATTTTAAAATGTCAAGAAAACTATTATAATGAAAATAATACAATGCATACCATGGGTATTGGTTTAATTCAACAATCACACTTCTCCTACTTGATCAATATGCTAGGGTTTGCACAACTCTAGCTATGGGTTTTTACCCTCTCATACTTGTCAAGAAATCAATCGCATTCATATTGGAAAGTAAAGATGAATTTACAATGATAAGATGAAGAAAAACTCACAACCATAAACTGAATAATCAATTAAATTCAATACAATGAAATCCCAAGATCAAAGATGGATCTAGAAATAAAAATATATTTCTAATTGTTAAAAGTGTCGAACCTCTACTAAAAAGTATGTAAGGGGTATTTATAGTACAAGATAAAACCCTAAAAACTAAGCTAGAACGAAATAGAAGAAAAGACGGTCGGTGGCTACCCACTTCCTAGACCTATGGTTTGGACATACGCACAGGTGGTACCTGTGGTCTTCTTCGGGCATAGGTGTAGAACGCAGGTACTAGATGGAAAATTTTCCTTTAAGTCAGCTCTCAAAATTTGGACTTCTAGTACTCGCTTTGTGTACCTGTGGTCCATAGGTCCTACATGCGATCTGTGGGTCAACTTAGTAGGTGTTGGTAGTTAGTTTTTCAGCTTTTCTTTGATTCTTGGACATGTTTTGATCATGATCAAGATATAAAACAACCCAATCATCCTTAATCACTTCAAAAATAGACGAAAATATATTTTTCACCATTTTTATAAAATTATCATCCAAATTATGGTTTTCTATAAAACATACCCAAAATGGATCATATCTAACAAAAATGCCTTAGAAACTTACACATCGAAAGTGCTTTATTTATATAGCATATCAATTTCTCCAACTTTCATGAGTGTTAAGGTAGAGGAGGATCTTCAGGGTTTTTTGGATGAGATGAAAAAGATTTTTAGGGATATGCATGCCATAAATATGGAAGGGGTAGAGATTGTTGCCTACCAGCTTAAGAATGTGGCATACAAATGGTATGAGGAATGGGATAGGTCAAGGGGTGATGATTATGAGTCATATCTATGGAAGTCTTTCTCTAATGCATTTTTGGACCACTTCTTTCCTCAAGAGTTGGGGGAAGTGAAAGCGGAGAAATTTACTAATCTGAAAGAAGGGAAAATATTGGTCAAGGTATACCTCAAAGTTTCACCAGTTGTCTTAGTATGCTTCAGATATGGTATCGTATATGAGGGACAAGATGAGAAAGCTTTTCTCAAGATTGTTTTATGAGTTGATTCTTGAAAGCAAGATTGCCTTGATGTTCAAGAACATGGATATCTCTAGGTTGGTTTTTCATAAGCAATGAGTAGAGGAAGAAAAAAAACAAGTTGAGATAAGGGAAATGCAGGGTAAGAAGTTTAGGTTCTCTGAGCTGGGTGGTGTCCAATAGCAAAGTGGTAACAATAGTGGTAAGTAGCTAAAGAAGAAGTAGGGAAATTCTAGTTCTTTCTCCACAGTTCGTACTTCTTACCAGAAGTCATTGGATGATAAGAGTCAGTGGGGTGGCGATAACTTTAGGGCATAGGGTTCCCAATTTCAGGATAGTGGGGTATAGTTGGCTTCATTATGTCCTCTTTGTAGTTTCTGTGGTTGGTTTCATCAGGGTTCTTGTGATGAGCGAAGGGACAGATGTTTCAAATATGGTCAGCCATCTCATATTTTTAGAAATTATCCGATTGGTAAGGTTTCTTTGAGGAGAATAAGGTTCTAGTTAATTTATTATCATCTCCAACACTAAAAGGTGCACCATCTAGTTCTGGTATGGGTTGAAACTATCTATATACATTCACTACTCAATAGGATTTTAAGGCATTATCTGATGTCATGACTGGTATGTTGAAACTTTTATCCCATGGTGTATTATTTACTTGATATGGGGTCCACTCTCTCTTATGTGACCCCATTTTGTGATTGTGTATATTGGTTTTGGTCCCAATATTGTTTTGAACTTTTTTCTATTTCAACCCTGATAGTTGACTCTATGATTGCTAGAAGAGTCAATAGGGGGTGTGTGGTATTTGTTGGTAGTAGGGAGACTTTGGTGGGTTTGTATGAATTAGATATGATGGATTTCGATGTTATTCTGGGTATGTCTTGGTTGCACTCATGCTACACATCCATAGAATATCATACTCGTAAGGTTGTCTTTAGATTCCCTAGTGAGCTGATTATTAAGTGGAAGGGTGGTTCTTTAGCTTCTAAGGGGAATTTTATATCATATCTTAGAGATTAAAGATTAATCTCCAAGGGGTGTCTCTATCATCTAGTTTGGGTTAAAGATTCTAACTCGGAAGTTCCTTCTTTGCATTTTGTTCTGGTGGTGAATGAATTTCCTGAGGTCTTCTCTGATGATCTTTCTGGTGTTCCCTCTGTTAGGGAGATTGAGTTTGGGATTGATCTGGTTTTGGACACTCGTATAATTTATATTCCCCTTTATAGAATGGCTCCGGTAGAGTTGATAGAGCTTAAGGAGCAACTCAAGGATCTTTTGGATAAGGGTTTCAACCATCTTAGTATCTCTCTGTAGGGTGTACCAATGTTATTTGTGTGTAATAAGGATGGTTCCCTTCGGATGTGTATTGACTATAGACAGTTGAATAAGGTAATGATTAAGAACAAGTATCCTCTTCAAAAGATATATAACTTGATTGATTAGTAGCAAGGTACAAAATTCTTTTCTAAGATTGATTTTCAGTCTGGGTATCATCAGCTTAAGATTAGCGAGGAGGAGATCCCTAATACTAATTTTTGTACCCATATGGGTACTTTGAGTTCCTGATCATGTCTTTTGGGTTGACCAATACCCCAATGGCATTTATGAATTTGATAAATAGGGTATTTTGTCAGTTTCTAGATGTGTTTGTCATTGTGTTCATAGATGACATCTTTCTGTAATCTAAGAGTGAGATGGATCATACCAATAACCTTTGTGTTGTGTTGTAGAACTAGAAGGAGTAGAAGTTATATGCTAAGTTTTCAAAATGCCAATTCTAGTTGAATGTTGTCACTTTTTTTGGGTCATATTATTTCTAGCGAGGGGATCATGGTGTATCCACAAAAGGTTATGGTGGTTAAGAAGTGGCCTAGACCCACGACTCCAATTTGCATTTGGAGCTTCTTGGATTTGGCTAGCTACTACAAGAGGTTTGTAGAGAGTTTCTCTTCTATAGTTTCCCCGTTGACTAAGTCAACTTTGAAGAAGGTAAAGTTATCTTGGTCTGATACTTGTGAGGGTAGTTTCGAGAAGTTGAAGGATAAGTTAACTTCAGCTCCCTGTTGACTTTATTGGAAGGTACAGATGAGATTGTGGTTTACTGAGATGCATCCTGGGTGAGACTTGGTTGTATTTTGATACAGCATGAGAAGGTGATAGTCTATGCTTCAAGGCAGTTGAAGGTGCATGGGAGGAATATCCTACTCATGACTTGGAACTATTAGCCATGGTGTTTGCATTAAAAATCTGGCAATACTATTTATATGTGGTACACGTAGACATAGTCTCAGATCATAAGAACTTGTAATATATGTTCAACCAGAAAGAGCTTAACCTAAGGCAAAGGAGATAGCTTGAGCTTCTCAAAGACTATGACGTGAGTCTTCACTACCATACATGTAAAGCTAATATAGTTGATGATGCTCTTAGAAGGTTATCCATAGTGAGTCTAACTCATATGGATAAGGAGAAGTAGGAGTTAGTGAAGGGTATTCATCATTTGGCTAACCTTGGAGTTTGCTTTTTGGACTCCAAAGGGAAAGGTGTATTGGTACAGGAAGTAGTGTGGTTGTCTTTTGGTGTAGATATCAAGGAGAAAAAAATGTTATATCCTATTCTATTAAGGACCAAGGGTGTTTTTGGTGGGAAGAAGGTGATGGCCTTCGAGATTAATGGTGATGGTACCTTGTAGTACTAAGGGAGGTTATGTGTTCTTGACCACGATAGTTTGCGAGAAAGGATATTGGATAAGGATCATGACTTACGCTATGTTCTTCATCTTGGTTCGACGAAAATGTATCATGACCTCAAGGAAATGTATTGGTGGAATGGAATAAAGAGGGATGTGACTGATTTTGTGGGCAAGTACATAGTATGTCAACAAGTGAAAGTTGAACACATGAGGCCCGAAGGATTGTATCAAGAGATTGAATTGCCTGAATTAAAATGGGAAGTGATCAATAGATATTTCATTACCAGTCTTTCTTGATCTCGAAATCAGTTTGATTCGATTTGAGTCATCATGGATAGGATGGTAAAGTTAGCCCACTTTATGCCAGTGAGGACTAATTTTTTGGCTGAGCATTATGCGAGGTTGTATCTTTAAGAGATTATGAAGATGCATCGGGTACCTGTCACAATCATCTCTGACCTTGGTATAAAGTTTCCATCTCACTTTTGGCAGTCATTTCAGAAAGGGTTGGGGACTAAGGTTAGTCTGAGTATTGCTTCCTACCCGCAAATAGATAGGCAAGCAGAGATGATTATTCAAACCCTGGAGGATATTCTTCATGCATGTGTGATGGACTATGGTGGTAGTTGGGTCTAACATTGGTATGGACCCTTTTTAGGTGTTGTATGGAAAAAAGTATATATTTCCTATTAGATAGTTCAAGCTTGGTGAGGTGGATATGTTTGGTTTGGGCATGGTTTATCAGGCTATGGAGAAGGTGAAGGTGATTCGGGATAAGCATAAGGCTACCCAAAGTCATGAAAAGTCCTATATAGATGGAAGGCGTAGAGACTTAGAGTTTGAGGTTAGGTATAGAGTGTTCTTAAAGATATCTCCCATGAAGGGAGTGATGCAATTTGGGATGAAGGGGAAGCTTGATATCATCAGGTTCGTCGGTTCTGTACCAAGGATGTGGCCTCGGTAAAGGTTCTATGGAGGAACCATAAAGTGGAAGAGGCCACTTGGGAAGCGGAAGAAGACATAAAGTCCAAGTATTCGCACTTGTTTTCCAATCCGGATACTCATGCTTAAAGTATGTGTTATTCATCATATCTTTGTTTTCTAACTAGGTTAGAGGAAGGATTTATTTACTACTTTGTTTTCTAACTTAGTAAAAGGCCAGAATAGAGGTGTTGGGGTATAAATCATGCTTATACTGCCATGTCCATCATTCGGGATGAATGATCCAAGTGGGGGATAATTGAAACACCCTGGGTTCTGATTCTTTAAAATTTCCAGCATTTTGAGTCTTTTGGATACCATATGACTTGGGATACTTGTTGTATGATAGGGTACGATTTAGGGGTCCTCATATCATATATTCATCAGTGTTGTTTGGTTGGTTTCTGTCCAAGTTATGAATGGATTATACTAGTCATATATTTGGGTACTAGTGGTATGATATCAATCATATGATGCCCAATATCTAGCTTAGATGATTCTATTCTGCCTAAGGTATAGTTCTAAGGTACCTATCGTATAGTTGGATACGAGTTGGTCATGGTGGTCATATGTTGGACAGTGTTAAGCCCAAGGTGAGGCATAGGGTATGAGTGGTAGGTACCACTCATATGGAAAGGTATAGTGGGGGGATTCATACTCTTATATGGGAATTCTATATTGTTTAAGTTAGGGGTATTCTGGATATTTCATCTCTTAACCTCTTATGACCCCACGACCTAAAAAACTATTGGGACTTCATTTACCCTATTATTCTAATCTTGAACACTCAAAAGCTCTTTTTAAACAATCTCAATCTCTTGGGTTAAGCAAAGGCTAGGGTTTACTCTAAGGTGGTTAATTAAGGCTCTAAAGAATGATTTCTCTTCGTATTCTTCATAATCTAAGGTATGTTACTTCTCTGTCATTGTTAATTCGAAATAAAGTTATGATTTAATGTATGATTTTCATGGCATAATTGTGGTATGATTTTGGGTTTTGAAATATATGTTGGGCGTTTGGTTATAAATGGTTGGCTATGATTTTCCAATGTCTTAATTATGGGTTTTCTTATTTTAATAGTGGTTTGAACATATGGATGTTTGAGGATGGTTAATTGATACTTGGCTTTGGTTTTGAAAACTATATGCCCTCAATATGTTTGATAACATGCCTACGAGAATGCTTTTATTACATTATTGAACTTTTATTGAAAACTTTGCAGGGTATAAACTAGTTATGGAACCCTAATTGGTTTGGATGGTTTGAAATGGTTAAATGGTAAGGGGTTAGTGATCATGGTTTGGTTTGATTAAAAGCCTTGTGGGGTACAAGGGAATCCCCCAAGCAAATATAATAATAAACTACTTGTGGGGTACATGGGAATCCCCTAAGTAAACTTAATAATAATGGAATCTTTGGGTATATGGGAATCCCTCTTCTTTAAAAGATTGGCTAAGTACATTGCTTGCAAGCTATAGTGGGTATGACAATAACACTTCTTATAGCCTTGGTTAATAATAAATGAAATGGTGGTTTGGTTGTTATTAATGATTTTAATTGGGCAATAATAGCGGGTTGTGATACCTAACCGTGAAGGTGTGAGTCCAATGGATGGATATTGGAAACTTATGTTTGCCGACATGAGAATTAATCATGGAAACCATATACTTATGGGGTATATGGGAATCCCTTAAGTTACATTTCTATATAGTATCATGAAGGGATAAGGGTACCCAGGAATACCTACCCCTATGGTATCTCTGGTTCATGCGACTACACGCACTAAATCTCCTCCAAGTATAATACTAGACCCATATATCCGTGGGTGGTTCTAGGACGGTTAAGCTTTGCATATCTAACTTAATGATTTTAAAGGCATTCTAAATCTGATTTTCTTTCCCGACATGGATTATATATTTATATGTATGAATGTGTATGCATTTGATTGTTACTTGGTTCTAAAGGTTGGAATTATTTTATCCTTTTCCTGAGTCCATGATAGCATTCACCTGCTAATCCATCTTTGGGTGTTGTATCCCCGCACGATGAAGGAACTAGCCATTCTAGTCCTCCTGCTTAGTGATCGAATTCGGGATCAGCTTATTTTGGATTGAAGTGGTGAGATTCCATTCTCCAAAAGGCTTTATTTCATGTTATGGCTTTCTTTACACTCTTTGGTCATTTTATAGACTTTGTTTTTGCTATGGTTAAGGACATATCCCGACTAGATATTATGTTACTTTCGAATAAAGGCTTTGTGGGACTACTATGGGTTGGTGTGCGGGGTATCGGTAGTGGTGTCAGGCTTGGCATTGGTGTTGGTATTATGGTTGATACTGGTTAACTATATTTAATTTATGATTTTTCCATTTTTATTTTGGATTATATATATAAACACACACATAAATATATATATATATATATATATATATATATATATGTTTTGAAACTCATTTTATATGGGATGTAGGGAGGTTATGGTGGGGTATTGGAGGTGGTCTCGGGTCTCGGTTGGGCTTGAGGTACCCGACACAACTAGTCCCTGATTTGGGTCATTTCACTTATAATATTTTTCTTGTCTCAATTCTCTCTTTTACTAATATAATTATCCTCTTATTTATAGTGAATATTAGACTTAGAATATTTTCTATGTCTTAACTCACTCTTTTACTACTACACATAGTAATACTTTTTCACCTTTATCATCTTTTTCTTATCTAAACACAAGGAAGGGGACATCCTTTATATAGGTGTAAAATTTCTACCATAAATAAATGTCAAGAATGTGGATAGTCATTTGAGAATTAGTGAGGCAATTAGTAGGAGATAATAACATTATGATTACATGAGTTACATCAAAATAATTTATCACAATCTTGTCCATTTATACCTACTAACACAAAAATATAATGTTGTGAGTTACAAGAATAATAACACCATTTTCTTCACTTTATGCCTTCTAGTTGTCAGCAACTTTAATAATTTTATTTTAATAAAAATATTCACTAACATTCCTCACTCATTTAATATTAAAATAAGAAAGTTCTCACCAATTTAGCTGAAGGGATACTATTGTGCATAATAAAGGTGTGCTCTGCATTGAATTCTCACTTAGTAAAGCAGTAAACTTTACTCCAAAGTCAGTAGTGGTCTCAAACTTGAACTACGACTACTTAAGAAAAATAAAGTATCATTGTTTACACACAATAATCAAGGTGTTGACATAAGTTTTAATAGCCAACACGTTATGGTCATGTGCTATCCAGATTTTTCATGAGTGTTTTTTAGAATAAGCCTCATTCTCATAGGAAGCGCCTACTTGCACACTCACATAGGTGAAATCTGTCAAGGGTGGTCCTGTAATTTAGACACCCCACTCATAGATATACAAAACTTCATTAAGAGTTCTTAGACTCAACCTTCATGAATTATTACAGAAAAATATACTCACACCATAAAGAGGGATAAAACAATAGTGCATTCACAATAAGTCATCATATGATTCATGTTTTCCATTGAACCTGGTTATAAGATATCTGCCCTCTTGATTGGGGTTCCTCACATCTGACTTAGAAATGTTTGAGCTTCAATTCCTTCCCCATCAATGTGCTTCGAACCCTTTAACTTGCTAAGGTGTTTCTTAGTTCATCTGTAAGATAATCACATAATTTGACATATCATGTTAGTGGTACAACTTGTTAAATATAATATCACAATATTATTTTCTTCTCACATGACTGAATTTACTATTATAATAATAGCTTCAAACTCTACCTATAATACTGGTGCTATTATGATGATAGGCAAATTTACACGCCTATCGTGGTGCTATATTTTACCCATATTTTAGCAATGTTTTGAGAACAAATTATATATTTCATGCACTTTTAGTCCTTTTTCCTGTAAGTGAGCTAACGAACATGATTAGCAAAGTTTCAGGTATAAATGATGCAGAATTCAGCATTTTATGGATAACTTGACGCAAAAGAAATCTTCACGAAAGGAGAAAAGGGAGTCTTGGACGCCAAGGACCAAAAGTGGCGCATGGAAAATCTGTCCCAGGCAAAAACAACATTTCTGAAGACTTTGGGGACCAGCAGTAACCTATTAGGATTAGGATAATAATGCAGTAATTTATTAGGATTAGGATAATGATACATTAACCTAGTATAATTGGGTTAAGTATTTCATTATCCTAGTAGGATTTGGTTAAGTAATTCATTAGCTTAGTAGGAATAGGATATGGGTGTTATAAATACCCTATCATGCTAGAGATTTTTATCATTCATCATACATTCTTCTTCCATCCACTACAATACATTCTACTTCCGCAAGACTTTTCCATTAATTCTATTTTTCTTCTTCTATTCATCTATTCTTAATTTCCGCAACAAGAGAAATGTTACTTTGCTAAGGAATTCACGCCTAAACGCCTACCACACTACTACTACACGAAATCTTTATTGTGGTATAATAATAATGTCGATGGTGATTTTCTTCGCACTCATGGGTAACTAAACTTCTCTGTTGGGGTTATGGAAGCCGTATGAGATACTATCTATTGCTGTGAATTTGTGAGTTTGTGACACGTATGCTGCTTATATCATTATTCTCTTCATATTAATATAAATTCTTTGTGGTTGCAAATGCAAGAATACGCCAGTATAACATTTAACTTGTTTGAAAGAAAGGTTATATGTCTGGAAAAGAGATAATGTCAAGGTAGTAGGGTCCCATCCCCTATTAAAAAGTTAGTGCCGTAACTGGATTAACCTCTTGGAGAATTTGTACCGTTAGATACGCTTTACGCTCGAAAGAGTTAAAGTAAAATAATCCTCAAATAGGTCGAAAGACGCCTGGATTTACCATCGAATACAATTCTCTATAAGCACATACATGTCTGAATTCTACACACTCATAGCCAATAAAGACGTATAACTCAGAAGGTGGACATAACCCCAACTCCTCAATTCTCATTGTTTACAACATACTAAACATTCTTTCTTCTTATTTTGCTATTTTCAGTTTTTACATTAATACTTTTGTTACACACTACAATCCCCCCATTTTTACAAGACTTGCACTAAAAGTCTAGTAATCCTTGCTTACTTGTTGACCAAGCTATTCCCTGAGGGATCGATACCCAACCCTGTTGGGTTCTATATTTGACTAGCGATCGCTTTACACTCCTACGAGAGCTGTAGATTGAGCGTTATCAAAAATTGGCGCCATTGCCGGGGAATACAAGTGTCAATCAAGTTCGTGATAATTACTAGACCCTTTGGTCAAAGATTCTCGTACTTTTACTTTTAGTTTTTGTTTTTGTTTACTGCAGGTTTTTATTCAGTGTATGCCCCATACTCGAAGTTCTGGTCAACCGTTATTACCTATCAATACTGAACCACAACGAATTGGCAGAATGGAGGCACAAACGGAAATCGAAAGAATGGCTGCTCAACAGGAGCAGGCTAGATTAGCTGCTCTTACCGCCGCCCAAGTACACCAACAAAACATTGATAACCCTGGGCGAGCAACAAATCCTGATGATGAGGATTTAGGTGATGACGAGTTACTAAACCCTAGGCATGCCGCTGAGATCGCCACACCTGCCAACAGAAGAGGTCATCAAGCTCAGTTTAGGTATGATCGCCAACCCATACAACCAGCTTTCGACGACGATGATGATGATCTTGATGAAGATGGAGCCACAGGAGCCATTATTCCTCCACCATTAGCTCCCGGAGCCAAGTTCAACATCACGAGCACCATGATTCAGTTATTTCAACTCAAGGGATTATTTGGTGGACTAGCAGACGATGATCCGAATATGCATCTCATCAACTTTATTTCTACATGCAAGTCGTTTGACAATCCTGGTGTTGGTCAGAATGCAATTTGATTACGTCTATTTCCATTGTCTCTGTCTGGGGAGGCAACTCTATGGTTGAATGGGCTGACTCCTGATTCTATTATAAATTGGAGGCAATTGAGAGACACTTTCCTAGAAAGATTCTTTCCTCCATCCAAAAGAGCGCAATTGAGAGATAAAATCAGCAACTTTCGTCAGCTTCCAACTGAAGCCCTTCATGAAACATGGGAGAGGTTCAAGACAAAGCTAGCGAGATGCCCAAACCATCATATGACTAATTTTCACCTAATGGAGATACTATACAGAGCCTTGAATTCAATAACTAAACCAGTGGTGGATAATGTGGCTGGAGGATCATTTATAGACCTCACGTTTGGTCAAGCAAGTAATATGCTAGATCGTATGACGAAACAAAGTAAAGCTTGGCATACCAGGGATTCTGAGGTAGCAAGCCCCACTTTATCTATTGGCATGACTGCAGACCAAAGAAGAAGAGAAGAAGAACGTGATCAAGATATGGCGCACATAAAGACACAAGTGGATCTTCTTACAAAGCATTTATTATCAGGGAAGACCGAAAAAGTCAAGGCTATTGCGTCAAAAGGAAGAGACGAACCTGATTCGGAAGAAGAGGCCAACTACTTGAACAATCAGGGGGTTTCCACGGTAATACCCAAGGAAACCAAGGTCGAAAGTACTATGATAAATCTGGAAACAATGACCAAGGTAGTTGGAAGAACAAGAATGAAAAGAGTGGTTTGTACGTTCCCCTTGGAAGACGTGACGCTACCACATCTAGTTCTGGAAGTATAGAAGAGATGCTGGCTAAAATATTGAAAGGAGTGGAAGCAACGAGCTCGGGAGTAACGGAGGTAGTTAATGATTTGTCCTCTATGAAACAAATAGTTGATTCCCATTCCACTTCAATCAAGCAAATAGAGCAGAAATTGAGCCAACTTTCAGCAGCACTCAATCAAATAAAGGTCGGCACTTTACCTAGCGATACTGTGCAAAACCCAAGGAATGATGGTTCATGCATGGCCATTACCACCTGAAGTGGTAAGGTACTGGAAACTTCAGCAAAAAGTAAACAAGTGGTCGACGAAGCAGCGGATATTGATGATCAAGCGAAAGGAGAAGCATCCGCAGAAAAAGGCCACGACGTCCATGACGTCAATCCCAATGGATTGCAACCTGAAATCACTGAAAAACGGAAGCAAGAGGAGAAGAAATCCGTGGAGATAACAATTCCATACCCGCCACCACCTTTCCCTCAAAGATTGAAGAAGGTGGCAGATGATACGAAGTTCAGCAAATTCATGACTATGTTAAAGCAGCTGACCATTAATGTACCATTGGTGGAGGCACTTGAACAAATGCCTGGGTATGCAAAATTTATGAAGGATCTTTTGACAAAGAGGCGGGCAGCAAGCTATGAGTTGAAAGATGATTTTCATCATTGCAGCCCAATCACTACCCGATTAATAGTTCAGAAGAAGGCTGACCCCGGCGCTTTCACTATTCCTTGCACCATTGGATCTTTGAATTTTGCCAAAGCATTATGTGATTTAGGAGCCAGAATCAATTTTATGCCACTATCTATCTATAAAAAGTTGGGGTTGGGTGATCCTACTCCAACCAATATGAGGCTCGTAATGGCGGATAGGTCGGTAAAACGACCTGTTGGTATTCTATGTGATGTTTTGGTAAACGTTTCTTCATTCATCTTTCCAGTAGACTTTGTTATTTTGGATTATGAGGAAGAGTCAGAAGTTCCCATAATCTTGGGACGTCCTTTCCTTGCTACGGGAAGTGTGCTTATTGATTTGAGAGCTAATGAGCTTTCATTCCGAATAAATGAAGCAACCCAAAGATTTGAGTGTATTCTCGGTGGCTGATGTTTACTTTGATGATGAGAAAGAATTACTTGAAGAGGAGCAGTTGATTGATGACCCATTGGCAACTTTACTTATGAACGGTGAGAGTATGGATGCTGAAAATTATGATGAAGCTATTTGTTCTCTATCAGGATTAGGGACATATCGCCATGCTCCCAAGAAGCTGGACCTCGATCTCAAAAATTGACCCACACCACCAACCAAGCCATCTATTGAAGATCCACCCACATTAGCATTAAAGGAGCTGCCAAGTCATTTGAAATATGCATTCTTAGGAAGCGGAAACACACTTCCAGTCATTGTGGCAGCAGATTTGGGTGAGCAACAAGTTGCAGCTCTCATTGCTATTCTACAGAAGTACATTAGAGCCATTGGATGGACCATTGCGGATATTATTGGGATTCCACCTGGGATTTGTACACATAAGATTCAGCTTGAGGAAAATTGCACACCCACCATTGAGCATCAAAGACGTCTAAACCCACCTATGCAAGAAGTGATAAAGAAAGAAATCATCAACTGGTTAGACGCAGGAGTTGTGTATCCAATTTCTGATAGTACATGGGTAAGCCCGGTACAATGTGTTCCCAAGAAAGGAGGCATAACAGTGGTTGTGAATGCGAAGAATGAGCTTATTCCTCTCAGACCCGTCACTGGATGGAGAGTATGCATTGACTACCGAAAGCTGAATTCTTGGACGCTCAAAGATCACTTTCCAATGCCATTCATGGACCAAATTCTAGATCGATTAGCGGGGAAAGGATGGTTTTATTTCCTAGATGGTTATTCAGGCTATAATCAGATTTGTATTGCCCCCGAAGACCAAGAGAAGACAACGTTTACATGCCCATATGGTACGTTTGCCTTCAAACGTATGCCATTCGGGCTATGTAATGCACCATCCACCTTTCAACGATGTATGATGTCCATTTTTTCTGATATGGTTGAAGACACTTTGGAGGTATTTATGGATGATTTTTCAGTTGTTGGTGAGTCCTTTGAAGCGTGCTTGGCAAACCTAAGCATGGCATTGGAAAGATGTGTAGAATTCAACCTAGTGCTAAATTGGGAAAAATTCCACTTTATGGTCAAAGAAGGTATCGTTCTTGGGCATAAAATCTCCATAAGAGGAATTGAGGTTGATCGAGCAAAAATTGAAGTTATTGAGAAGCTACCACCCCCATCTCGATGAAGGGTGTTCGTAGTTTCCTCGGTCATGCAGGTTTCTATCGGCGGTTCATCAAAGACTTCTCCAAAATTGGTAGTCCATTGTGCAAACTCTTGGAGAAAGATGCAAAGTTTGACTTCAATGAAGATTGTTTGAAGGAATTCGATTACCTCAAAGGAAAACTAGTTGAAGCCCTATCATGGTAGCACCAGATTGGTCACTCCCGTTCGAAGTCATGTACGATGCTAGTGGTGTAGCCGTTGGTGTTGTACTTGGTCAGAGAAAGGAGAAGCTATTTCATCCTATCTACTATGCAAGTAAGGTCCTAAACGAAGCCCAAAAGAACTACACGTTCACAGAACAAGAGCTCCTAACGGTTGTGTATGCATTTGAGAAGTTTCGTGCTTATTTTTTGGGTACCAAAGTGATCGTTCATACAGACCATGCAGCCCTAAGGTATATAATGACAAAGAAGGATGCAAAACAAAGACTAATTCAATGGGTTTTGCTGCTGCAAGAATTTGATTTCGAGGTTAAAGATAGAAAATGTTGCGAGAACCAAGTGGCTGATCATCTATCTAGACTCGAGAACGAGCAAGTGGCGCAGCCTGAAATCGAGATTGATGATGCATTCCCTGATGAGGAGATCTTAGCGACGACAACGAAAAGGTTACCATGGTATGCCGACTTTGCAAATTTCGTGGTGAGTAATGTGATACCTGCAAACTTATCCTACCATCAAAGGAGGAAGTTTATGTATGATGTACAACACTATTATTGGGATGACCCATATTTATTTCGACGATGCGCGGATGGTGTTATTCGACGATGTATATCCCATGTAGATGTGCCTAACATATTGGAAGCATGCCACACTTCCTAAGTAGGTGGACATCACGCAGGTAATCGGACAGCAAGGAAAGTATTGTAAAGTAGATACTATTAGCCTTCGATATTTAGAGATGCTTACGACTTTGTTAGAAGATGCGACCAATACCAGCGACAAGGCGCTATTTCAAAACACCATGAGATGCCTATGTCAAAAATTCTTGAAGTAGAGCTATTTGATGTATGGGGTATTGATTTCATAGGTCCATTCGTTAATTCGTTTGGAATGAAGTACATCCTAGTTTCTGTAGATTATGTCTCGAAATGGGTTGAAGCTGTAGCGTTGGCCGACAATGAAGGAAAGCGTGTTGTAGCATTCTTGAAGAGGAATATCTTCTCTCACTTTGGAGTACCACGTACTATTATAAGCGATGGAGGATCTCACTTCTGCAACAAGCAATTCAAATATGTATTGGCAAAATATGGTGTCAAGCAACATAAGGTAGCCACGCCTTATCACCCACAAACTAGTGGACAGATAGAGGTTTCCAATAGAGAGATCAAGCAAATCCTTGCTAAGACGGTAAATGCTAATAGGAAAGATTGGTATCGGAAGCTAGACGATGCACTATGGGCGTACAGGACAGCATTCAAAACATCCATTGGCATGTCCCCGTACCAACTAGTTTATGGGAAAGCTTGTCACTAACCCATTGAGCTTGAGCATAAGGCATTATGGGCATTGAAGAAATTGAATTTGAATTGGGATGATGCAATGAATCTGAGATTGGAGCAGCTGAACGAGATGGATGAATTCCGTCTCCATGCTTATGAAAGATCAGACCTATACAAGGAGCGGATGAAAAAGTATCATGATCAGCGAATTGTTCGACGAAACTTTCAAAAGGATGATATGGTACTTCTTTTCAACTCCAGATTGAAGCTATTCCCAGGTAAGTTAAAGTACAAGTGGTCTGGTTCATACAAAGTTATCCAAGTCTACTCATCTGGAGTAGTTGAGTTGGAAGACAATAATGGCATTGTCTTCAAGGTGAATGGCCAATGTGTTAAATGTTATATCGGTCCTCTTGATTCGATAAACTATATGTCCATCACCTATCTCGACGAAGTCTGAGTACTCAAGGTAACCATGTCGTGCCACGGTAATAAATAAGGCGCTAGATGGGAGGCAACCCATCGTTTATTGTTTATCATTTATCATTTAACATTTTTTTGTTTTCATTCTAGTACGTATTTTGCTTTTGATAAATAAAAATCCAAAAATAAGAGTCGTGCCATGACCAAAACTAAGGCGCTAGATGGGAGGCAACCCATCGTTCTAATCGTTTTCATTGGTTTTGAGAAAATGTAGGTGCAAGAGGTATAAAACGAGGAGATCGATTTCAAATTGTGATTTGGACGTATTGCATGGTAAAGGTGGTAAGTTAGTAATGAAGATGCAAAAGGCTATGGATTGAGCATTGCTCATGAAAATAGGCATCGAAAAAAGGCTAGGCCTAGGTAAAACTAGGCCACGAACAAGGCAAGGCCTAAACTATGGCCTAAGGTCTCGGAATCTAGTGTGCCATAGCATAGGCGCCGCCCATGCTCAAGTATGCCATAGCATAGGCGCCGCCTATGATAAAGCCTTTTGTCTTTGAATCTCAAATGCAAAGGCGCCGCCTATGGTCACTAAAGGAATTGCACTAGGCACCGCCTATGGTCACTAAAGGCATTACACTAGGCGCCGCCTATGCCAAGCATAGGTAAAGCTAAAGGCGCCGCCTATGGTCACTTTTTGTCTCCAAATCCGATTTTAAATAGGTCAAAACCCGACCCATTCTTTTCCTATATATAGGAGACTTAGTCTTGAAACAAAAACACATTGGAAAACCTAACTAGGCGCCGCACATACTCTCCAAATCATCTCAAAATTTTTCCTTTTGCTCTAACACTTCACAAGAGCATCTCCAAAGGCTTCAATCACCTAAGAAATCTTTTATTCTTCATTTATTTTTTGTAAGTACTACGTTACTATGTTTACTATGAATTGCTAAATCTTGAAGAAATATTGGTGATGTGAATGTGTTTGAATTGTTGATACACAACCAAGTGAGTGAATATATACGTTGGGATCATCTTAACATGTTTCCAACTTGAATTTGACTTTGATACATTGTACTACTTTTGTGGAATCGAATTGGTCCCAAATATTGCATAATATTGTTACTTGAATACTTACATGTTGGAATGACTTGTTCATTGGAATAAGACTTATGGTTACCTACCAACATAGGAGGTTGTGATTATTGTTAGATACTATACCTTAATGTAATCCCTATGTAGTAGTCTTGCTATATCCATCATCAAAGTATTGCAAAGATTACAAGAAGTGTGACATCTCTGATTTGATTGTTGGAATATAGCACCTACAACGTATGTCGATGAAGTCTAAGTAATCGACCATTTTTACTTCACTAATTTGTATCAACGAACTAAGTGTGGGGTGGTACCCCTATTGCTTGTTTATAAATTGTATCCATAGAGATGATGCTAACATGAACATTGTCTTAAGTCTCAGGTACAATGGCACCCAAAGCAAGACAAGGCAAAGATAAGGCTACCACTTCCCAAAAGGGCAAGAAAAGAGGCCGCAAAGAGAAAGGAGAAGCATCCTCGATGCAATTACCACGCCGCATGTTTGGAATAAAATGGGTTCTTGATGAGGAAGTTAAGGAATGGTATAGGAACAACAAGGAAAGAAAATATGTTCATGTGGACTTGATAAACAAGGAAATCCTAGAGAAAAAGGAGCCGCGCATGTTGGCAAAGATCATGGCATTACATCTTGATTTCATCTTCCGCGACATGGGAGAATGCAATCTTGATTTGACAAGAGAATTTTACGCCAACTGGTCGCCGAAAACCACAGGCAGCGAGGTCAAGATTCGGGGCCAAGTTTTACAACTCAATACGGAATTCTTCAACTCCTTTCTTGGCTTGCCTTCAGTCGATCCAGCACCATTCAAAGAGTTGTACAGTAGACCTCCATATAGAGAAATTCGACACACACTTTGTGGAAGCATATCCATGGCAAGGTGGAGCAGACATAAAGACACCGGACGACACAACACCTTCCCATATGCTCCTCTGAATAGGGAAGCAAGGATATGGTTGCTTATTGTCAACTCTTGCCTCATACCAGGGACCCAGTACACCAAGATAACAAGATATAGAGTGTGTTTGGTATACGCACTGATGACGAATGTCCCTATCAAATTTGGGGCAATTATTCGATCTACAATGCGGAAAGCCAGGCTACACAAGCGGTCCCATTTTAGCTTCGGCAATCTATTGACTGCAATCTTGAGGAAGAAGGACATCAAAGAGGAACCGGCTGATCATAGACTCCCACACAATCCAAAGAAGGTTGACCTCACAATGGTCAAAGATGATGAAACCACACATGGCGTAAACCTTACTACAACAGAGAAACATGCTCGAGATGAGAGTTTCTTTCGCCATCTTTATGGCATGACACGGTTTACAATGATGAGTGGTGGACGTGTTCCAACTGCTGTAGAGCTCCAACAGCTGGATCATGACTATCCAATGAATATGCATGCAATGGAGATTGTGGAGTAGGTACATACTTTGAAGAACCTCTTGATGACGATGTGTCGACAGATGATGAGCGACGAATGCCAGACTCCAACGTGGAGGAGAATTCTAATGATGACAACTCCTATGATAATTCCGACGAAGTGGGTATGACCCCCGACATAGAGGAGGAGTCCTACTGACCAGGTTCTTCGTATTTATTTTCCACTGAGGGCAGTGTCCCGTCTAAGTGTGAGGTGGTGGTATTTGTATGCTTTACTTCTCTATCCACATTTGCATTTATATATGTTTGTTTGCTTAGTTTGCTTAGGTTTTTTTTTTCGTTTTTAGAAGTCTTTTATTTTTTTTTCAATTTTTTAAAATTTTTCTTACTTAGCTTCGCATGAAATCATTCTAATAGGCAGCATGAGATTACAACAAGAGTTTGTGCTAAAATCATGACTATTGAGACGTTTAGGCTCTAATTGTGACTCACTATGTGACACTGTGTGGTTCAATTCCTTCAACTGTTGGGGCAAGAGTCTATACTACTCCCAATAAAGTCGACCATGTGCCTTGTGTGTGTGAGATAATAGTATATTCTATGTCTGTGGCTGATGCTAGAACTTGCCTGGTATGTATGTAAAGCGAAAATAAAGAATGCAAGTCTAGGAGATGATTTAGGCATTTCTTTGGCAACCTATGATTATTTACCTTTATTTTATCTACCCATGGACATTATCCTAGTTAACCCTTTTGAGCCTTTAGCCTATTTTCTTTGACAACCTCATATGTAAGCCTAATCCATTTTCTTCAAGACCATAATTTGATCCAAATTCCTAAGTGCTTTAAAGTGTAAAAGTCATGTGACAAAATAAGAGGAAATTGGATGAGTATGATGCTTTAAAATGTGTTGGTGCTTGAATTTGTTATGAAAAAAAAGTGCTATCATAAGAGGTATGTTATGAAAAGAAAAAAGGAAAAGAAAGCTGAAAAATAGCTTAAAATTGAAACAAAAAGGAGAAAAAGGGTGGTAGAATAAAAGAACGTAGAAAGGTTGTTTGAAAGAAAAAGTGTTAATGATATAATGTGATGTATTAAAGCGCTTAGGAACATAGTCACTATTTCTGGCCAAAATAGTCCTACGCGTCCCTTAGCCTACATTACAACTATCAAAAGACCTACCTTGATCCTAAGCTTAATATTCTGACATTTAGTAGAGCATTACACTAAGGGCAAGCCTATGGTCATCAGTTGCCGCATATGAATTCTTTGTGAGAGTGAGAGCAAGGATATTTTTATACCCATGTTTGAAAAATATGCTATACTTGTGAGCGATTATGGGTAATATATTGTGAGACACACATGGTTGATGAGTTCGGGGTATTCGTGTATGATTCTTTGTGCCTTAACCGTTGAATGTGAATTAACCACCATCACGAGTCTATGTTGGAGGTTGAATTGTTTCTACTAATGAGCAGAAAACTACTCTTTGTTAATGATTGTTATGCTTGTCTTGACGAATATTTTGTGTTGTTGCTGTGAAACCCTAAGTTGATGTTTAGAGGGATATGATATTTTGTTCGAGGATGAACAAAGCTTCAAGTGTGGGGTGTTGATGATAGGCGAATTTACACGCCTATAGTGCTATATTTACCCATATTTTAGCAATGTTTTGAGAACAAATTATATATTTCATGCACTTTTAGTCCTTTTTCCTGTAAGTGAGCTAACGAACATGATTAGCAAAGTTTCAGGTATAAATGATGTAGAATTCAGCATTTTATGGATAACTTGACGCCAAAGAAATCTTCACGAAAAGAGAAAAGGGAGTCTTGGACACCAAGGACCAAAAGTGGCGCATGGAAAATCTGTCCCGGGCAAAAACAGCATTTCTGAAGACTTTGGGGACCAGCAGTAACCTATTAGGATTAGGATAATAATGCAGTAATTTATTAGGATTAGGATAATGATACATTAACCTAGTACAATTGGGTTAATTATTTCATTATCCTAGTAGGATTTGGTTAAGTAATTCATTAGCTTAGTAGGAATAGGATATGGGTGTTATAAATACCCTATCATGCTAGAGATTTTTATCATTCATCATACATTCTTCTTCCATCCACTACAATACATTCTACTTCCGCAAGACTTTTTCATTAATTCTATTTTTTTTCTTCTATTCATCTATTCTTAATTTCCACAACAAGAGAAACGTTACTTTGCTAAGGAATTCACGCCTAAACGCCTACCACACTACTACTACACGAAATCTTTATTGTGGTATAATAATAATGTCGATGGTGATGTCCTTCGCACTCATGGGTAACTAAACTTCTCTGTTGGGGTTATGGAAGTCGTATGAGATACTATCTATTGCTGTGAGTTTGTGAGTTCGTGACACGTATACTGCTTATATCATTATTCTCTTCATATTAATATAAATTCTTTGTGGTTGCAAACGCAAGAATACGCCAGTATAACATTTAACTTGTTTGAAAGAAAGGTTATATGTCTGGAAAAGAGATAATGTCCAGGTAGTAGGGTCCCATCCCCTATTAAAAAGTTAGTGCCGTAACTGGATTAACCTCTTGGAGAATTTGTACAGTTATATACGCTTTAAGCTCGAAAGAGTTAAAGTAAAATAATCCTCGAATAGATCGAAAGACGCCTGGATTTACCATTGAATACAATTCTCTATAAGCACATACATGTCTGAATTCTACACACTCATAGCCAATAGAGACGTATAACTCAGAAGGTGGACATAACCCCAACTCCTCAATTCTCATTGTTTACAACATACTAAACATTCTTTATTTTTACTTTGCTATTTTCAGTTTTTACATTAATACTTTTGTTACACACTACAATCCCCCCTTTTTACGAGACTTGCACTAAAAGTCTAGTAATCCTTGCTTACTTGTTGACCAAGCTATTCCCTGAGGGATCGATACCCAACCCTGTTGGGTTCTATATTTGACTAGCGACCGCTTTACACTCCTACGAGAGCTGTAGATTGAGCGTTATCATATTACAATAACTTAAAACTAGAGAAAGTAATTTCTCAAAATAAAGTGATTGATTAATTCACTTTTTCACTAGTTGAACCTAAAATAATTAGTTCAACCTCCATTATAGAGTTAGCAAATAATAATTTGCCTTTTCATTTCAATAAATAGCATCAAGTTTTTTCCTTCATTTGCATAAAATATACTTTTAAGTACAACAAGATTTATTATAATAAAACAAGTCACAACATATTTTAACCAAGTAAGGGCCTGTTTGGCCATAAGAAATTTTTCACTTTTTCGAAAATAATTTTTACTTTATGTCAAATTCAATTACAAGTTGATGTTTGGCCATGAGAATTCTAATACAACTTGGATTTGAATTTTAAAAAGTGAAAAACAAGAAAAAGTTGTTTTTCATTTTTTCCCATCTTCTTCTCTCACAAAAATTCAAAAGCAACTCCAATTATATTTGTGGACAAATACAACTTTAACTCCAACTTCAATTCCAACTTCGACTCCAACTCCAGCTTCAACTTCAAAAATTTCAGTTTTCATAGTCAAACGCCCACTAAATACACCTGATTTTCATAAATAACCTACTTAAGTACTTTTTTGCATAAACAATTTCAAGTCAGGTGCAATTAGTCATATATCTCTCTTTAAAAAAAAAATTAGGCTAGCAAACTTCATTTTTATTTATTTGTCACACAATTTTCATATATTTGAATCAAAAGAAATTGCATGGCTCAAACAATCATCAAAATGTATTTCATAACTTTTCACCATAATGTGACTTGTCAAGAAAAATTTCACCACAGTCTATGATATTTTTTATTCCAAGAATGAATTTATCTCATCCAAATATTTAATGTTAAAATGATTATTCAATTTTTCATTTCTTTGATAACACTAATGCTAGAGTCAAACTAAAGACATCAAACCACATGCACATTAATAATGACATGTGATTTATTTCAACAATAATACATGTACTTGTAACATTTTATTATTTCAAAGCATTCTCAAAAATGTAAAAATCATATTTTTCATGGTGACTTTTTCCTCATTTCATTAGCCCCCCTAGTTTGAGAATTTGATGAAACAGAGTTCAGAAAAATTAGTATCATTTTATTCATGAAAATATTAGGCAAAAAGAATTTTTTTACCTTTTCTTCGCTTGAGTTGAGGAAGTAAAAAAATACTTTACCCTTCATGTCTTTCTTTTCATATCTTGAAGAAATTAGTGATGTTGGGTTGTTGAGATCTCCCATCTTGATATTCACAATTTTTTTAAACTATAATAAAACATAAATCTCCTTAAAATTATTGTGTAATACACCACAAATTAATAATTACAGTTGAAATAACAAAATGAACAAAAAAATGAAGAAATTAATTTATTTTTTCTTGGCTAAGGTACAGATGTCTCACTTTCTTTAAGTAGATTCAATCCCACTACAACATAATCTACACCGATAAAGTAGTATACTTTTGACTTGTCCCTTCTAGGATACAACAACTCATCAATAATGTACAACTCAAGCAACTCCGAGTTTGGTGAAGAGTACAAAGCTCCACCAAAAAAACACCTTCCTTCGACATATTAAAATGCTCTTTTGTATAGTGAATATAGTTGTAGACTTAGAATATTTTCTATGTCTCAACTCTCTCTTTCACTAATATTAATTACTCTTTTTTGTACAAATAATATAATTGAAGACAAAATATTTTCTATGTCTCAACTCTCTCTTTTACTATTACACATAGTAATATTTTTCCACTCTTATCATTTTTTTCTTATCTCAACACAAGAAAAAAGACATCTTTTATATAGGTGTAAGATTTCTTTCGCAAAGAAATGTCAAGAATGTCGATAGTCATTTGAAAATTAGTGGGGCAATTAGTTAATGAAATTATGGTTACATAAGTTACATCAAAATAACTGATCACATTCTTATCCATTTATACCCACTAACACAAAAAAATAATGTGGTGAGTTACAAGAAAAATAACATCACATTCTCCACTTTATGCCTACTAATTGTCATTCACTTTAATATTTTTATTTTAATAATAAAATACACTAACACTAAATCTAAAACGCTTATGTTAGCGAAAGTTTGCAAAACAACAAGTAGGGGTTCGACGATAATTTAAGTGATGAATGAGTTAAAGTTAGAAAATAAATCTTAGACATGACACATAGTGTACAACCAAGATTCATAGACCACGAGCTGGAATGATCTAAAATAAGACTAGACTAAATAAAGTAAAATAGAAAAAATTGGAGATAAAGCCAAGAGAATTTTCATTGCTTTAAGGTGGAGAGATGATGGAGAAACTGATACCTTTACAATGGGGAGAGGATATTTATTTATAGTGTATAACATATGCCTATCCCTAGAAATAGAGTCCGCCTAACCCTTATAGTACCACAACTAATGATCTTGCACTGCTGTTGATGATCCATTGGGAGATGCCAATAAATTATCCTGGGGTTGACATGAGCCTACTGAGGATCATTTGTAAACTTGAGAGTCCTAACACATTGTTCTCTTATCAGCCCTTTGGTTTATAATTTTTATCATTTCCTAGACCAAAAGTGTGTATTTCCATTTAGATATCATTTCCAGGATGACCTAATTATGGATAGCTTTTAATCCTACCCAACCCGAAGTGGCACATAACTACTAACCTTATTTTACCCCATATACATAGTCCCTCCTTTTTTAAGTTCACACTTTATTGTAGTTGAATGATGAAAATAAATACAAAGAAACCTTCCACCTGTTAAGTAGAGAATACTTATAATCGAATCATTTCTTCGTTCTGCTTCTTTTGTGACACTTCCTTTTCTAAGGCACAAACAAAGTATTACCAGCTACTTAACGAGCTTCCTTGGGTCTCTATCCCAACATCATTGGATCCCAATTGAGTGACAGTGAAAGAAATTACACCATTGAGATATTGACTCAATCCCAATTGATGCTTTGGTTATGATCTTCGGTCGGTAGAGTTTGTTTTTGTTTTTTGGGGTAGTCTTAAGATTATATTTATGAATCTATGGTGTTGTTCTGGTTTTCTTCCCTTTTTGATGTAGTACCCTAATTGAAATTTTACCTTTTTATGCATTCCTACTTTTTTGCATAATCAATTCATTGGTTGTATAAGTGGTTGAACAGTCCTTCTTCATATTTGGACCATGGCTTCTAGAAAATGATGGGTTATTTCTAACATTTTGGCTGCCGCATCTTGTCACATCATGCATGGATAACCTTCCATGTGGAAAGGATTCATATTCCTTTATTCCTCCCTATCTAATGGTTCCTTGCCTATAAAAGCCATGTCTTCCCAATCTTTTCATCATATACATTCTCACTCTTAACTATCTTATATCGAGAAAAAAGGAAATTTTAATCAATGGAAAGTTCCCCTAAGTCAAACGTGTTTGCCCTTTGTTTTTCCTAAAGTTCTTACCTTATTCCTATCTTTGATCTCAATAAACTTCTCATAGCATCTGTGTTAGGTCTTATGAAGAGAGTGAGCTAACGATTATCGAAAAATCTAGGAGTGAGGGTGGAAGGATACATCCCAACCAGCTATTTTTCTCAATTGTAGTTTCAATTTCTTCCATTGATGATGTGATTCCTACCACATCCATCATAAGGCAAGTTGGAATCTTGTACCCAGATGTTCTCCTAATCCACTTTTACAAAATCTTTTATACCAAGGCATAAGCTGCATCTAAGGTGCCGACTGTTATATGGAAGCCCTATGGAGGGACTCTTACTCACTTAAGATGGGAACCTCACAGGAGGGAAAACCTCGCTTGATGAGGATACATTTTTGTTGGTGACAAAAGCGTCGGTCGATTTATTTTTTAGAAATTATAGAAGACCTAGATATCTAATTACTATTATCTTATCCATCAATTTATCTGATACCTTCATGTGATATAGAAGTACGAGGCCCTTCCCCTATGAGAGTTTTAATAGGCCACGAGTTGCTAAGTCCAGGCTATTTTATATATTCGATGGTAGTGTATTTTTTTATTGTTACTTTAGTCTACTTTGTATGTTTTGCAATGCAATATTCTTCTTAATCTTCATATTATGTAACCTTCTAGCCTATTTGGAGGTTATGTTGCAATAAGAATGAGATTTTGACCATTCAATGTTTATACGTCTTAAGAGCCTCATATTTCTTTACAATTTTTGGTTCTAGTAATTTCTCTACCACTTTGACATGGCAGTTTCATTCTTGTGGGATGCTTGGTTAATGATAATGCTTTCACTATTTCCTAGGACAATTAATTCAGATTTCCTATTTTTTTATAGAAACCTTTTTCCTTATAACAAGGATTATTTTCCCCAAGTTAGTATTTGTGTTGTAGAGTCTGTGAATGATGTTGAACAGGGGCAGTGTAATGCCCTGAGATTCCATCCTAAGATGTCACACGGTTCTTGTGACCACAAAGGATCACAATATAACCCTTTAATGATATTTGTACTTGTACACTACATAATATCTAAAATAATTGTGGAAACTAGCCATAAGGTTCAACACATCAATGAATACTTATAATACAGAAAACTAAATACTAATACATCCATTTGAAAAGCCTCTAAACTGTCAAAACTGTGGAGTTGATGGGACAGGTCCCCAACTAACACCGTCAACTAAAAATAAATAAAGTCTGAAGCAATAATAGTAAACTGAGATTCGTCCTCAAAAGAAGAGGACTCACTGCTACTACTACTGACTAGGACTGAACTGTTGATGATACTCTGGATTCTGTGCCTCTGAACCTATGGTGTCAAATAAAACACCATAGCGCAAATGCATCAGTACAGGAATGTACCGAGTATGTAGATGAGGTAGGCTGATGCAAGGGCCCATGCATACACAATATCTAAACCGAATAATCATGAAGATACCACATGATAACATATACATGAATGCATCGAATCTGAAACTAAAATTGTAACTGTGGGAAATAGTTACTTAACTGACATGCCCCAACCTACCACAGGTGGGGTCGAACCTATAATCCCAGCTAGAAGGGTGTCAATACTGTGCCATGGGTAAAAATATCTCTCTAGTCAATCCTCTTTAACGGATGACCCTTACCAGGAAGTCGACCTAAGGCAATATAATAGTCAAATACTCTCTCTAGAGGTGACACCCTTTCCTGATGGTGACTCCTGTATCCTGCGCATGCAACCCAGTTCTTGATGTCAGGGATTACTACTAACGACTTAGGCTTTTCTCGCTGATGGGAAGAGTCGCCATCTGTTCCCTCGCTTGGTGCTAGTTTCTAATCCCAACTGAAAGACTCTGAACTGAATTCTCAACTGAACACAACTAAATTGAATTTGATACTGATCATGTTTCTCAAAATATTTGGCTGAGTTATGCTAAAATCACTTAGTTTCATATCTTATGGAAATGGTATTAAATTATGGTATCTGACTGACGATACAAATCTTGAATAAATTACTCGAATCACTTCTGAGATTAGAATTGAATCACTTAAATACTATTAGATCTGAGCGAATTACAGGACTGAGGCTAGATTACTAGTGATACAGAGATTACAGAGATAACTGAGATTACTGAGCTTTTCTTAAGTTCAGCTGTCTGAGGATACAGAGTTCTCTAGTTCACTGAGTTCTGAGAGTCGTGGCTCAACTAAAATTATCGAGAAATTGATATGGGCTCTAGACAACAGCTCTATTATCGGGTATAAAAACCCCCAGGACTCGATATCATAAAATTAAATCATAACCATTCTTGACTAGTCATCACCACAATCATTCATTCATCATCATAAGTATTCATTCATCATCACAAGCATTTATTCATCATCATAATCATTAAAGCATCTCACAATAATTAAAGCAACTCACAACCATTAAAGCATCTCTTCAAGTAATTAGGAATAATGGCATATGTTCATTCCCACAATCATTAAGATATCACCTCAATCATTTAAGGATCACAAACGTCTATTCATCATCACAGTCGCTAAGGGGTCACTTTAAGCATCGGAATCATAATCATCTAATAACGTAGGGGAAACATGCTACTAGATCGTACTTTATTCAACCAAGTTTTACCTCAACTATTTCATACCTATATCAGTTTTGACATGTGTTTAGATATTCCATGGCTTGGGGAGACTTCATACTATCATGTCATAACTTACTTGCTAACCACTTGGCATGTATTAAAAACTTAGCATACTTTAAGAGCACATAATTAAGGAATTTACTACAATCACATCTCCACTTGTTCACTAAGGTTCTTCAACAAAACACTAGACATGCATAGGTTCACACTTATTTGGGAATTTCCATACTATTGTGGCACAATTTATTTGCTAAGGCATTTTATCAAACACTAGGCATGCATGGACTAGCTCACAATTTGGGGTTTCATCTTCCACATATTATAATGGCTCTTTATGCTTCACCTATGCTTTTTATCAATCCTATGGGGAACATGCTTCTCTTATTCAACTATTTCTACGCCCATTTGACATGAACACAGCACATAGAAAGCAACATAAGAAAGATTTATCACAGATATCACATGGATTCCACCTACTAGGGTTAAAGCTCATGAATCTTGTAAAAAAACAATAATCAAAACTCAACAACACATGTAACATCAATTTTAACTCATACAAATCATGGAATCTCACAAACATAAAATTTTTATATTTTAAAAAGGGTTCTTGAGCTTCTTGAATAAAAGGGACCCAAGAATCAACATCTACATACCTTAATCTTTGAAATTGGATGAATTCTAATTCTTGAGACTCTATCTGTACTTGTAATAAATGATTCTCAAAGCCCACACTATGAGGAACTTGATTCTTAAAGAAATCTTGAAGAATTTATAGATGATTTTTGGAAGATTAGGGTTCTTGAATAAAACTCTAGATATTTTCTCTTAGGGAAATTGGAAGAGTAAATGATGAAATTAGAGTTTGGATGGAGCTTTTCATATTTATATAGACCTCTAAAAGATGGGGAAAAAATCAAAATACCCTTTCAAACACATCCTTAAATTATGGGGGGAAATATAGCTGACGACATCCGTGACAAGCCATCAAACTGGTGATAAGTCGTCATAAAATGTCATCACAAAAGGGTGAAATTTTGATTGTCTGGTTAAGGTTAACGACATTGGTGATAGTCCATCAAGGGCGTGACGGCTTATCACAAAATTTCATCACTAGGGGTAGAAATCTGCCCATAGATGACGACATTGGTGATAGGTCGTCATGCTCATGATATCTTATCACGAATGTCGTCACTCAATTTCTCAACCTGACTTCCTGCAGTAAAATAGGAATAACTCTTCTTCGATATCGATTTTTGACAAAATTAGTATCGTTGGAAATATAATTCAAAGAGATTTCATTTGATGTACATTAGGTCCTCTAATTTGATAGATACAAGGAGTTATAGTCGATTAAAGTTGACCCAAGTTTTGACGCCCACTAAAACTTGAATAATAGGAAAGCTTTCAACTCGTCCTTGAGTTAGGAGACCTCTATGATCTTAATTCATGCTCAAATAGATTCCCACATTACATATTGGTTAACACACTAAATTATATAGAATTCAAGGATTTTGGAACATATACGAATATGAATGACAGATTTCCATTCTAGTCCAAAGTATGGGGTATTACATTATCTCCCCCTTAGAATCATTCATCCTCAAATGTCGCTTGATAAGTTATGAGTACTGATCAACTGAACTTACTTAATGGACATGAATATCTAGAACAATACTATGTAATTGGAACTACCGACTTATAGAGTTATCGCACTGGGCATGCATAACTGATGTATGGAATACTCGACTGAATCTACTCATAGCTGAATTCTCATAATACTCATGCATATCTAATGCATGGATTCATAACTGGGCTGATCTTAAGAAGGCATGACTGATCACACACTGACAAGCTGAACTCATTTCTACTAAATGCGCATATCTAATGCATGAATGTTCGACTAAGTTGACTTTCGAAAGCACGACTTGACAATGCAATAACGACTGATGCTAACTTCATAAAAAAAATCTGAGTATAGATCAGGATGAATCTAATGGGATGCAACATCATAATTCTATGGGGTATCTCCTCTTTGGGACTCTATGTCCCTCTAAACACACTTCACTGAAATACTGAGGTAGTGCGCAGGGCACCTACAGACTAGGTCATGATTGACTGATCAAGATCTGAAACTCATGCATGACTCATGCTAAAATATAAGCTCAAAATGGGAGCAAAGGATCTATTAATGCATGTCATAAATATGAAGGGCTTATAACATACCCGGTTCTATTTTAGGGAATCCTTCCCAATCAAGGCGAGCCTGAAGAGCACGAAGTCTACCCCTTTGATTCAGCACTCTACATTCTTGCCTTCTATGGACTCGCTCACCACACCCAAAGCACACATCACTACCAGCTCTACACACACCTTGGTGGCGCCTGCCACACTCTCTACAATGTGGATGGGTACGAACACTACTAGCACTACTCTGGGCTTTGGAGCTTGGCGCTACCTCAGATCTGACACCCCCAAACATAGGTGTGGGTACACTAGCTGAAGATGGAGATAGGGATAAAAATCTCTGACCATGCTGAGAATGACTTCCACTCTGGTACCCTGCCGGAGTGAAACCGCGACTACCTATCTTGGCTTTTTTGCCCATTCTCTCTCTTTCTTTAATCTTATCTGCCTTAATCTGCTGCGCATGCATCATTATCCTAGAAAGGTATATATCTCTATTAATCATAGTGTTTCTATACTATTTCAACACATAACTTGACACCCCAGATAGAAACTTACTCATACTCGCTCTAGGGTCAGCTACCAAGTCGGGAGCATACTTAGCTAATTGGTTAAACTTAAGACAATACTCTTTCACGGTCATGGAACATTGCCTTAAGTTCATGAACTCTTGTAGCTTAGCTTCTATTATCTTTAGCGGGAAAAAACTATCTAGAAAATCACTCTCAAACTCTGACAAGTCACGGGAGCTGCATTTTCTCCTCCGCTCTTCTTCCACATCACTACCCAATTATGAGTAATATCTTTCAACCTATAAGATTCTAACTCAACACTCTCCTCCTCATAAAAATATATAATCTAGGTGATCTTTTTTACCTCCTCTAGATAAAACTGCGGATCCTCACCTACTGCTGACATAAAGAATTCTGGCGGGTTCATTTTTATGAAATTTCTAACTGTGGATGCGGTGAAATTCCCATCTTGCTGAGATGGGGCTACAGCTTGACTAGTGCCCCGAACATTAGTCACAGCTTATGCTAGCACCTGGAAAGTTGCTCAAAACTCTGCATGTAACACACTCCCATTCTCAGGATCTACTGGCTGAGGGGGCTAATCATCAAACCTACGGACAAAATCTCTGCGAGGAGGAATACTTTGTAATTGGAAGAAAGAAATGGATTAGACTGATAACCAACTTGAGCTCATGCTCACTCATATGAAATGATCATAGAAAGAATGGGAACTGCTCCTAAGAACATCCTATTGCCTCTTGTATATAAATGTGGTGCGCTACACACCCATGTACAAGACTGTACTAGATGTGGCTTTTCAAACTCCCTAGGACACTTTTGAACCTTAACCTCTGATACCAAGTTTGTAACTCCCCAAGATTTCATCCCAAGACGTCACACGATGCTTGTGACCCCAAAGGACCACAAGCTAACCCTTTACTGATATATGTACCTATACACTGCATAATAACTAAACTAAATGTGGAAACTATCCATAAGGTTCAACACATCTAAGAATACTCATAATACAGAAAACTGAATACTAATACATCCATCTGAAAAACCTCTAAACTGTCTGAACTGTGGAGTTGATCAGACAGGTCCCCAACTAACTTCGTCAACTGAAAATAAACAAAGTCTGAAGCAATAATAGTAAACTGAGATTCGTCCTTAAAAGAAGAAGACTCACTCTACTATTGTTGACTGGGACTGAACTACTGAGGATACTTTAGATTTTGTACCTCTGAACCTATGGTGTCAAATAAAACACCATAGCATAAATGTGTTAGTACAAGAATATACCAAGTATGTAGATGAGGTAGGCTGATACAAGGGCTCATGCATGCATAATATCTAAACTGAAAAATCAAGAAACTGTCACATGAGAACACATACATAAATGCACAGACCATGAACACAATTATTGCAACTCTAGATACTAAAACTCGGATACCACTTTACTGCAGACTGAACTCACTACAGACAGTGAGATAATTAATCACTGACTCATCTTATACTAATAACTAAAAGTATAGACGTACTTACATCAAGGACTGAATTTTGAGCTTACTACTTTTGACTGACAGGATTAAAGATCAACTTTTCTAACAGATTATTCAGGAAGCAATTATCAAAGATAAGAAGTATGATTATATCTGAATTTGACAACAAGAATACTCAGTAGAAATCTAATACTGTGATCAAGCCTGTCTGGCGGCATATCTCTGAAAATAATATCAAATAGTTTTATATAAGACCAAGACTATCTGACAGGATGGTTCATGAATCAATGGAACTATTTGAGTTCCTCATAAAGATAGAAGACTGTATCTCACAGTCCTGATTTTTGAAGATTGATACTAAAACTAAAATTGAATCTGAAATTGAAACTATAACTGTGGGAAGTAATAACTTAACCGACAAGCCCCAAGCTATCATAGGTGGGGTCCAACCTGTAACCCTTGCTGGAAGGGTTTCAATACCGTTCCACGGGTAAAGACCTCTCCCTGGTCAATCCTCTCTGATGGATGACCCTTACCAGGAAGTCGACCTAAGGCAATATAATAGTCAAATACTCTCTCTCTCTGGAGGTGACAACTTTTCTTGATGGTGATTCTTATATCCTGTGCTGGATATGCAGTTCTGGAGGTTAGGGATTACTACTAACAACTCTGACCTCTTTTGCTGACGGGAAGAGCTTCTATTTCTTTCCTCACTCAGTGCTAATTTCTACTCCCAACTGAAAGACTCTGAACTGTATTCTCAACTGAACACAACTGAAATAAATTTGATACTGATCATGTTTCTCAAAATATCTGATAGAGTTACGCTGAAATCACTTAGTTTTATACCTGATGAAAATGGTATTGAATTATGATATCTGACTGACAATACAAAGATTGAATAGATTACTTGAATTGCTTTGGAGATTATAATTGAATCACTTGAATACTATTAGATCTGAGCTGATTACAGGACTGAGGTGAGATTACTAGTGATACAGAGATTACAGAGATAACTGAGATTACTGAGCTTTGTTAAGTTCAGCACTTATCTGAGGATATAGAGTTCTATAGTTCACTGAGTTCTGAAAATCATGGCTCGACTGAAATTATAGAAAAACTGACATGGGCTCTAGACAACAGCTCTATTGTAGGGTATAAAAACCTCCAGGACTCGATAGCATAAAAGTAAAGCATAGCCATTCTTGACTAGTCATCACCACAATCATTCATTCATCATCACAAGCATTCATTCATCATCACAATCATTAAAGTATCTCACAATCATTAAAGCATCTCACAATCATTAAAGCATCTCTTCAAGTAATTAGGAATCATGTCATATGTTCATTCCCACAATCATTAAGACATCACCTCAAGTATTTAAGGATCACAAATGTCTATTCATCATCACAGTAGCCAAGATGTCACTTTAAGCATCTAGAAATCATAATCATATAATAACGTAGGGGAAATATGCTACTAGATCGTACTCCATTCAACTAGGTTTTACCTCAACTATTTCATACCTATATCAGTCTTGACATGTGTTTGGATATCCTTGGAATGTATTACTAACTTAGCATACTTTAAGAGCACATAATTAAGGAATTTACTACTATCACATCTCCACTCGTTCACTAAGGTTCTTCAACAAAACACTAGACATGCATGGATTTACATTTTTTTTGGAATTTCCATACTATTGTGGCACAATTCATTTGCTAAGGCATTTTATCAAACACTAGGCATGCATGGACTAGCTCACAATTTAGGGTTTTATATTTCACATACTACAATGGCCCTTTATGCTTAACCTACATTTTTTTGAAGCCTATGGGGAACATGCTTCGCTTATTCAACCATTTCTACGCCCATTTGACATGAACACATCACATAGAAAATAATGTAAGGAAGATTCAGCACAAATATCACATGGATTCTACCTACTAGGGTCAAAGCTCGTGAATCTTATAAACAAACATGAATCAAAACTCAACAACACATGTAACATCGATTTCATCTCATACAAATCATGAATGTCACAAACATAAAATCTTCATATTTTAAAAAGGGTTCTTGAGATTCTTGGATGAAAGGGACCCAAAGATCAACATCTGCATACCTTAATCTTTGAAATTGGATGAATTCTAATGTTTGAGACTCTATCCGTACTTGTAATAAATGATTCTCGAAGCCCAAACTATGAGGAACTTGATTCTTGAAGAAATATTAAAGAATCTAGGGATGATTTTTGAAAGATTAGGGTTCTTGAATAAAACCCTAGATATTTTCTCCTAAGGGAATTGGAAGAGTAAATGATGAAATTAGGGTTTGGATGGGGTTCCTCATATTTATAGAAACCTCTAAAAGATGGAAAAGGACCAAAATACCCTTGCAAAAATGTCCTTAAATTGTTCAAAAAAAAATAGCTGACGACATCTTTGATAGGCCATCAAGCTGGTAATAAGTCGTCACAAAATATTGTAACAAAAGGGTAAAATTTTGATTTTCTGGTTAAGGTTGACGACATTGGTGATAGGCCATCACGGGTATGACGGCTTATCACAAAATGTCAGTACTGGGGGTAGAAGTATACCCAGGGATGACGACATTGGTGATAGGTCATCACACTCGTGACAGCTTATCACGAATGTCGTCACTTAATTTCTCAGCCTGACTTGCTGGAGTAAAATTGGCATAACTTTTCTCCGATATCAGTTTTTTGATGAAATTAGTATCATTGGAAATATAATTCTAAGAGATTCCATTTGATATATAGTAGGTCCTCTAATTCAATATATACAAGGAGTTATGACCGATTGAAGTTGATCCAAGTTTTGACGCTCACTAAAAGTTGAACGATAGGAAAGCTTTCAACTCGTCCTTGAGTTAGGGGACCTCTATGATATTAATTCATGATCAAATAGATTCTCACTACATAATTGTTTAACACACTAAATTACATAGAATTCGAGGCTTTTGAAACATCTTCGCATACGAATGACGGATCTCCATTCTAGTCCAAAATGTCAGGTATTACAGGAAACCTCTTATCAAGATTCCCCTATACTAAGAAAAATATATTTGAAATATGATATTATTTGCCCCCTTTCCTAATCCTTAGACGCTCAGTCATTTGTTTTGGCATTCTCGATGGAGTTAGCATCAAAGGTTTCATCTGGGACAATGGGATTACTGATTCCTTGGATAGGGCCTATCATGCCAAATTCTCAGCCTTGGTTGATTAGGGAACAGTTTTTTCTTTGATCAAAATTAAATCATTGATGGATAATTTATTTTGAGTCCTTAAAGTCGAATAGAGTAGAGGGTTCATTTTCTCTGTGAATACCCAAAATAACTCCCATCCCTACACTAGGCATTGCACTCAGGACCTTAAGCACGATCTTCTATGATTATATTATTAAATTTATCTACCCAACTTTTTGCCTCCTTGGCTATATTTTTTTCAAATAAAGGTGGAAAACTGAGAGGACTCCTCTTTTTAGATTTGATCTGTGGAGTTTTAAGGAGATGGGTCGACTTTGAGTTTAGCTCAAATTGATTTGGCCAACCATGTGGTAGTTTTTATGACCCTTTACTTCACTTATAATGATAATGTTTTAGGCTATAAGTAGCAGCATGCTAGAGCTAACATAGTATCCTATTTGATGAAAATGGACAAAGGCAAAACAGATATTTTATTTATAACTTTCTTTTTCTCCTCCATCAATGTTTATGCATTGATATAACTTATCCTTTTATCTTTGATCCAAGATTTCAACCTCCGTTTATCCAATCAAGGTTGACGACAAGGGTAAGGTATAAATTATGGGTAAGGATGAGGGCAAGAAAAGTCTAAAGTAATTTTTGCACCCTTCTCCTTCTAAACTCTCTTGAGATAATGGCTGGACCCTTCGAGATTCTTATGACCCTTATCTGAGATCGGCAGTTATGAAGGTGTTAGGTCCTGAAGGATGTACAGACCCAACTTGTGAATACCTCTTCACAAGTTGATATCTACCTTCATATTTGCATGGATATTTCTGAGGGAGCTCATTAGACTGAGTCTATCTGACCCACTTGGATCAAATTATATTGAGCTAAGAAAACTACATCCCGGGTCCTGATAATAAATGATGACTGTTAGAAGCCAGGACTACTCAGCTACAACTAAGAGTGCATATAATCTAACTCGTGTTTGCTTGCTTTGGACCATAGACTATCCCTATGTCTATTCTATTTTGGGTGTTACAGTGTGTACGCTTAATAACTCTTTATAAGGTTTAGTTGAGAAAGAATTTGTGTAATGCTTTAGATGTACGATCTAGATGCCTTTTAAGTACATTTTTAGTTTAGGCAAACAAACTTATCATACGTTTATACGAAAGTGCTATATTGTATTTCTTTCTTTAATAAACTCAAATTTGTTAACTCTTAAGGCATATTTTTATGTGACATGGCAACAATTGCCTTCTTTATGAGTGTCCTAGAGGGTCACAACCTAAGTGTGTTCCATCATTAAAACACCCTGGTTTCTAGACCTTAGAAAATTTCCTTAATTTCTGATTTCAAAGCAAGATACGACTTATGGAATGAGTCATACACTTAGGTACGGATGGTATGGTCCATTCATATGCTGACCAGTGTTGGTTGGTGGGATGGATTTAGTTACTGGAATTGGTATAACCTGGGTGGTACGAGTCATATCGGTGGATACGGGTTGTTTGGTTACTTCACTTAACGTTGAACTTTGTAACTTAGGTTGGATTTATGTATGGGTAGTTCATCATGAGCTATAAGCTAGGGTACAATTCATACACAGGACTCTTAGAGGGGTACAATGTTCAAACCTCTTAGGATTCTATTATGCCAGGGTACAATTTATGGGTACTAATCGTACACTTGGATATGACTTGGGTTTAGGTGTGTCGTACCTTAGACAGTTTTGGGTACAAAGGGGAAAGCCTAGGGTATGAGAAGTGGGTACCACTCAAACAGTTTGGGTACGACTCGTAAGAGTCAGTCGTATCCTATGATAGGAATTAAGTACAATTTAAGTAAGTGCAATATGGATATTTTTCCACTTATCCTAATAAGGTCCCACAACTTATATTGCACTTAGGAAGTTATTTTCCCTACTATTCTATTCTTAAACACTTAGAAAACACTTAAATCCTCTCTAGAGTTTTTGGGCAAAGGAAGCTATGATTTTATTTTAAGGAGTAAATTAGGTCTTGTCTTGCTGGTTTTTCTCCATTATCATCTTAGTTTAAGGCATATTCTCTTCCCACAATGTTAGTTCCAACAAAAGTCTTGGATTTTATATAATGTTTTCATGATTTGAATGTTTTATGATTTTGGGTTTTCAAATATGATTTGAGGGTTTGTGCTATAAATGCTTGGTTATGGTTTTCCCATATTTTAATTATGATTTTATGTGCATTAATGGTGGTTTGGGATAATTGGATGCATGGGAATGGTTGTTTGGTAATTGGCTTTGGTTTTGGAAATACTATGCCCCAATGTGTTTGATAAAATGCCTATAACAATGTTTTCACCATAATATTGGGTTTTCAATGGAACTTATGCATGGTTTAAACTTGGTAATGGAACCCTAAATGATATGAATGGTTTAAATGGTTTTGAAATAATTTGTCTTCATAAACATACTTGTGGGGTACAAAGGAATCCCCCAAGTTAATATGGTAATGAATACTTGTGGGGTACATGCAATTCCCCAAATTAATTGGATAACAGGGTTTATGGGTACGTGGAAATCCCTTGACTACTAAAAGGTTTGGATAAGGATAATACTTGCAAGTTATAATCGGTATGACGATACCACTACTAATAGCCTTGGTTAATAATAAAGGAATAATGGTTTTGTTGGAAAATAGTTTTAATTGGGCAATAATACTGGGGCATGAAATATAATCGTGAAGGTGGGAGTCCAATGGATGAAAACAAAAAACTCATGTCTGTCGACATGAGGAATAGGTCATGGCGATCGTATATGATACTTATGAGGTACACGTGAATCCTCTAGGTATACTGTAGATATGTATAATAGAGAATGAAGGGTACATAGAAATTCCCAAATCTTATGGCATCTTCAGTTCATGCAGCTACATGCATCAGGGCCCGTTCAGGGGTTACACTGGACCCATATAGCCCATAGGTAGTTTTAGGATGGTTAAGCTTCACATACCCAGGTTAAAGGTTTTGAATACATGCTAAACCCAATTTTGTTTCCCAGCATGGTTATATATATGTATGTATGTATGTATGGGTTGTGTGTATATGGATGGTTTTACTTCATTTTCTTAAATGGTATTATTTTGTCCTTATCCTGAGTTCATGCTAGCTTTCACCCGCTAACCCATCTTTGGGAGGTTGTATCCCCACGCGATGCAAGAACTAGTTGTTCTACTCCTCCAACTTAGCATTCGAACATTCGAGGGTCGGATTTGGATTGAAGTAGTGAGCTTTTATTTTTTTGGAAGGCTCCATTTCATGGATGCTATTTCATACTTTGGATTATTTATGAATATTGGTTTTGGCTATGGTTGGGGATATGTCCCAATCGAATTTTTGTATTTCCATGGTTAGAGGCTTTTGTGGCACCACTATGGGTTGGTATGGGCAGAACTGGTATGGGTGTCAGCCTTAGCATTGATATTGGTATTGGGGCTGACACGAGTTAATTGTATTGTTGGTTGTTCCATCCTCTTTTATTTTGGGATTATATATTTAATTATTAATGGAACTTATTATGGTCAGATTTATGTTTTGGTTTGGCTTATTATGGTTGGACGGTTGGTATGGGATGGTTGGACTAAGTTGGGTAAGTCACGGTCGTGATCCGATCCTAGAGTCTTCAAGTAGCAGTTACGTTATCTTTTTATATGTTCAAAATTTAGCCAACTCAGGGCAGGCGGCTGGAGGTTGGTTTGGGTAATGAGGGTAGTCTCTGATCTTAGTCGGACTTGGGACGCCCATTATGACAAGCCCCCGAGTTAGTTCGGGTCAATCATTGAGCCTGCTCAAGTAGAATAGAGTTAGTAAGTGTCAAGTCATCATGATCAACGATGGACGATATTTTCTAACCAATTTTTATTTCAGCATACCATCTATGTTAGTCGGTTTAGACATGACTTTAGGCCTCTCGGGATTTTTATGCCTTATTACCTTAAGGAGGGATTCATGTAATTTTTATTTTACTTTGCGGCTAAGTCTGGATGTCTCCTAGGTACTTCAACGTGAAGCGTCAAAGTGACTCTTTGTATAGTCGGTATTGACTCAATGAACTATTCTTGGGGAAACTTAAAGTTTTACACTAAAAACTTTCGATAGTGGCTCTCATTCAGGTATCACGAGCAAAGCATATGGAGACATAGCCTTGAATTCTTTGCAATTAGATGATAAGTCTATGTAGTTTATGTGATTATGATTTCTAGAAAGACTACGAGTTAAGTACTTATGCCTATGAAAGTGAGTCTCGAGTCAACTTATTAGTTGAGCTATCTTAGACTCTTTCATTAGAACCTAGTGCGTACCTCAAAGTCGTTGGCTCATCCACTATTGTCAAGGTCTGGAGAATTTCCCTTTTGGTTGTATTCCCTTATGGGTTTTTGGAGTGTTGATGATCCCCATCCTGAGGGGGTCCTACTTATTTGCAGTAAGTCATAATATAACTAGAGGATTCACTCCGATATCTAAGATATAATGAAGTTCCTGATTATTAACGCATACATCAACAAATTTCATAAAAAACCCATTTTTGTTCCTTTAATCTTTCATAGGTAGTTGATCGTTACAAAGAGAAATATCCTAGGGTATACCTAGAAGTCCCTACTGCTACCCCGTTATAAATTTTGTTAAAAAACATTATTTGGGATAAAACTGGACAAAGAAAAAAAGAGTATAGTCTCTCCCCTCCTCCTGGGCTTTGATTGAGGCATTCGGGCTTCGCATGTCACACCTTTGTCGTGCATAAATCTCAAAGAACCATAAACCAAATAGTTAACTAATGGAAAATAAAAGAGAGAGTGGCGTACCTATTTAGGGGTTGTTGCTTAGTTTATTATCTTCCAAGGGACTTGTGATCTGTGGGCACCCTGTTGCTTTCAAAAACTTCCCATTGTTTCCCTTAGCGTGTCTACTCAAAAACTCCTTGAGGTGTCCTTCTTCAGTAGCTCGGTGACTACCTCCCGAAGGTGGCGATAACCCCAGCATCATACTCGTGATTCCTATAAAAGTCGCACTAAAAGTTTTTGTCCCTTGCATCTAGGTTAGAGTGGAGGGACTTTAGGAATTTAGCTCTTTTAGTATCTCAGATCACCAAAACTAGCCGCTCAAGATTGACATTAAAGCATTGTTTTGAGAGTATAGGTGCTTCATCGATAGTATACACCACAGGCTTCATTGCCTCCTGGGCTTGCAATTCCCTTCGAGATGGTCCTCTTTCTATCCTTCTGTCTTGTCGGGATCAACTCGATGCTCAGAATTCTCCACCCTGCTACCACTATCCTTTGAGTCCGTCGAATAAAGGTCATATTTCCCTTAGGTCAAACCTTTCGAATCATTTTGTCAAAGGGGATTCTGAGCTGATCTTTCTCCTACACTCCATGGGTTTTTCAAGGGATTTGGTTCGTTCCACGTAAGCAGGGTCTTTTCTTAACTAGCTGACAATCGTTCTCAATCTAGATCCTTAATTCATACTTATTGTGCACATCTACCCATGTTGTGGCTTCGAACTGCATCAAGCTTTCTTTTAGATTGAATAAAGCAATCAAACTCTCTAGTTTCAACCTTAAGTGAAATCCCTCACTGCCCAGTCATTGATGTGTCATGGTTTTTCAATATATTCAACACTTAAACATAGGAATTTATGAGTTCTTAAGTATGTTAATGTAGATATAATGTGTTTTTAGTGTTTGAGATGGAAAATAGGATCTGAAAGCAAAAACAAATAAAAAGGTTGGAAAATGATTAAATACTACCTCGTAAAAGTTGTTTATGGGTCGTGGAACATCCAACAAGCCCATTTTGTCAGTCCATACAACATATCTAGAAGTTATACAAATTATCCCAATCTTTACGAAGGCCCCCACGACCCGTGATCCAGTTCACAGTTTATTTGATAGAGCATGGGAGCTGATCTGAAAGTATGCATGTTGATCTTTATTCCATGAGGCCATATCACGAGCCGTGGACTTGACCATGAGCCATGGGAAGACTCGTGGAAATCTGAAAGAAATTGAGTCAAGACAAGATTACGAGCCTAGATTAGAGACCACGGGTCGTGTGATCCTATTTACGATTCATGGAAGCTTGTCGATCTTGCTTTCCTATTTGTTTTAGGATAGGTTTTATAATGTCTATAAATACCTTTTACAGATTTTCCTTTACATTTTACACACTCTTAAGTCTTAGAAAAGTATTACATTATTGTGTGTTACATTGTTCTTGGATTTTTTGAGATTATTCATACATTGATTCTTGAATATTAAGTTCTCTTTGATAATTCAAGATTCTGAATTTTTTCTACTTATTTCGTAAGTTTATGATTATGAATTCTTGTAAAAATTCTTATTATGATGTTAAAAACATGAGTAGCAAAATTCCATAACTAGGGTTGTGTGAACCATGATGAATTAACATAATAGGTTAAAGTACTTAGTGATTCATGAATGGTGTTTATGCATGTATTGTTCTCCCTTTCGTATTGATTGCTTTTTAACGATTCCATGCATTAGAAATCGCTTATTCTTACTTGCTCGATAAAAGGGTAAGAATGAGGAAAGAAATCAACAACAGAAATTTGAAGTTACCAATCTTCATCTAATAGCTTGAGTTTTGTCCAAAGATAGCTAATTCGAAAGCAAGTACTCATGAATGACCATGTGATTGAGTGATATTCATCTAGATAGGGGACTAACTGTCTAGGTTAACTTAGCTTATCGATTTTTCATACTAAGGATCGAAATTGATCACTAGTACGATGTGCTTACTAAGTTATGAAATCATGGAGAACACAATCCTAGAATGTTATGAATAAAAGGATTCAATTCTAAGAAAGAAAAAATCATACCACGTAAATACTTAAGATCCTATATTATAATATAGAGAAAATGGTCAAATATCTCCCCAACCTTTACCCCAAATCTCAACTACACACTTATTCTTTGAGAAGGTCCTATGACCCCCCTAAACTATTTTAAAATAAAATTATTACCCCTCCCACGCTGATATGGCAAGAGAGTGTGTTTCACTCTCTTTAAAGAGAGTGAGAACAGAAATATTTTATTAAAAATTTATTTTTAATATTTTTTAAATAAATATATATAATTTTAATCATTATTTTTCTTTCTTCTTCATTTCTTCTTCTTCCATTCTTCTTCTTCTTCAATGGCATCCAAGAACTCATCAATGGCAATTAATTTTTTCTTCTTCTTCAATGGCATCCAAGAACCCATCAATGGCATTTTTTTTGTTCTTCTTCTTGTTCAATGACATCCAAAAACTCGAATTACGTGAGAATGTTGAATCAATTCAAATTGGAAAATAAAGTCAACGGAATTTTGAATTTTCCGGCGCCATCACTGTCGCGGCGCAATCACTGTCGCGACGCCATTTTATGAAAATCGAATATTTTTTGAACATTAATTATTGATTTGATTTTGATAAGATTACATATCGTGTGAATTCCATATGATTCATTATACCATTGAAGAAGAAGAAGAATAGAAGAAGAAAAGGAAGAAGGGGAAGAAGAAGATGATGATGATGATGACGACGACGTGGCATGATGTGGAATTAATTTTTTATAGTAACAAAATGATAAATGATGTGGAATTACGTGACATGACACGTGGCAGCGCGTGTACACCACAAATCAAAATAAAATCTAGGTATGAGATTTTAGAGGGACATATATTCCACTTTAAAATAGTTCGGGGGGTAATAATTTCATTTTAAAATAGTCCAGAGGGTCATAAGACCCTCTCAAAGTTAAGTGTGTAGTTGAAATTTAAGGTAAAGGTTGGGGGGTATTTGACCATTTTCTCTATAATATATAAAGATAGTTTTTATTATTTACCAAACTTAACTTTATATTATAAAATGTAGCAGATTGGGGCAGATTTTGGAAGAGAATTTTGCCATATTGTAAGCTTCATACACGAAAGTAGAGAGACAGTATTGAGCAAGTTTAACCCTCCTTCCCCATTATTCTATTTTTCAACAGAAGAAAATTTAAAATGTTCTCTCTTTCATAACTCTCTGTTTATATTTTTTTCTTTATTGTGATTCTTCGTCAAAATTGTTTCTCTTTTCTAGGTTATTAAATTGATATATAGTATGGGATGTGCACCTTTTGAACATTTACCTATCTGACATTTGATACTGGGACATACAATACGGTGTGCTCACGTTCTTTTATATATGTATGGAATAAGTATACAAACTGATTTATTTAATTTTTTTTATATAAGGTTACATACAAACATGTTTTAGTGTATGGATTGTTTATAAATATGGTAAATACAAACTGGTTTATTTAATCTTATTCTAATGTAGGTTATATACAAACACGTTTTAGTGTAAGAATCATGTATAAAATCTGATAAATTTAAGGGGCACTTGCAGAAAATAACCTATGTTTCAGCAAAATAGGAGTGTCTCTGGCCTAACTTGCATAATTATAGTTCATAGTCTCTCGTTCTCTTTTTTCTTATTTTCTTTTCTTTTTTTCTTTTTTTATTTTTAGTTTTTTTCCATCTCGTCTATCTCTTGCTTCTATTTCTATTTTTTTAGTTTCCTGTTTTTCTTTTCTAAAATAAATTTTCTTTCTCATTTTTTCTTGTTTTTGTTGTATTTTATATTTTATATTGTTTATAGTTTCAAAAAATATTGTTATATCGATGACAGCGCCCAAGCGCACAGGCAAGTGTACGTGGTCTTATCAAGTAGAAAAGTGGCTTTAAGAAAGCCCAAGTATCGTTCTCTCAGGGACTTGTGTTCCCCGACAATCCAATTCTAGTTTAACAATTGAGACAAAGTAAACAAAAAGAGAGTTTGTAATTTTGTAAATTAAAAATAAAATACATAATGCATAAAAATAAAAGTTTTGGGACAATCAATGGATTAAAACCCAGGGTTAAAGTGCTTCGAATAATCATACTATGTTATTGAACTTCATTCGTTAACTTGATTATCTTGGTTGTTGATTCGTAGGGTTAATTGCATGATCATGGTTTTCCAACCTCTAATCTTTTACCTAATATGGACATTACAACTATATCGTTAAGTGGGTATGTAATAATCCAGTTAAGTTAATTAAAGCTATCATCCTACGTATGAATCAAGTAAGGCATCTAAGTACATCCCTGTCCTAGATGCTACATTTAATTCTTTATGTTATAAAAGAATAAAAACCCAAACTTTGTTTATTTCCATGTTCTATCTCCCTATTCCCTCTCCTGAGATCAAAAGGTCGACTATATATGTATTCTAGGGTCGCGATTCCCTAAAATAATTAAAACAAGAATAAACAAACAACCAAATATGATAAGCAAAATTAATAAATTTAATCCAAAATAATAGTAATCATGTTCTTGGCTTAAACACCGGAAAGAGGGTTCTTTTAGTCGATAATATTCATTATAAGAATCAAAATAATTGAATACATGATATAAAAAAGTAACAATTAAATAAAATAATTAAAACCTAATAAACCGTGTAGTAACCTCCATCCTTTTTCCCCAAAACAGTGTCCAGCATATTCTCCTTGTCCAATAACGTTCCAAGTGATATATATATATATATATATATATATATATATATATATATATATATATATATATATATATATATAGTTATCTAATATAATATAATGATCCTAATTTTATTACGATTTAAATTAATGAGCTGCACGGATTTCAAAAAGATTCCCCACTTTCTCCCTCTTTGTGCCATGCAAATTAGAATTAAACTAGGGCCCCCCACTTTTCTGTGTTAGTGCATTCAATTTGACGTGCAATGTAATCGTCGATGCGACGCGTCAGACTCCGCGTCTCCATTCTGAAATTAGCATTGAAAAATTCTTTTATGTGTAAATTATGTGTCCATCAAAGCATCGTGTCGACTCACTGGAATTTGCTTTCAAAATTTTGGTTAAGTGTAGAACATTCTATTCTTTGTTCGTGTTTTTTCTAATGTATTTCTAATAAATTTTTGGCCTTTAAATCATCAACATATCACCATATTTAGTTCACAAAGCCTCCTAAAATATAATACACCACAAATTAAAGATTAAATAACACAATATTCTCAACGACAAATCGAAACAAAAGTTAAGATAAGGCAAATTCGCAATGATCTTTCACTTATTATTCCGACTCTTGGCTTAATCAAATTGAACTTTGCACATTATAAACAACCTATTCCTAATATAATTATACATTTAAATCATTTGAAATAAATTAAACACATTAGAATCCATTGAAACCAACTAGACATACACTTAACTCAAGCTAGTAAAATTAGTTTTTCGGGTTGAACTCTAAATGACTCAATTATGCACAAACTTGTTTGAAAAATACATCGTACATTGTAATAACATACTTAGACACTTAAATACTTATTTTTATCAATATGAACACGTTAAGCATACGAATTGCTCTCAAAACAAGACAAAATAAGCTAGAATAATGCTACCGAATTGTATAAAATCACCTCAAATCATCACCCCACATTTAAATTCTTGTTCGTCCTCGAACAACTCTTTACTATAAGCATAAAAAGCTAAGGTGACGCTACATTTCTACTAAATGCAAGACACTCAAGCTAGTACTACAATGACTACACGGAATGCAAGTTTCTACACAAAGAACGTTATTTACATAATTGATAGCTCATGAACACTACTCCAAAACATCATAGCCTCAAGAATTGACTTACTTAAGTGGCAAACTCATGCTTATCATTCAATCTAGTACATCATACAAATCACCCACATTCATCAAACTGTGCCCTCACAAAAAAGAGTTACCCATAATCACTCACAATAATGCAATTTATAGCACAATCGGTACAAGAATCAAATTACGCTCACTCTCACAAAGAATTCACAAGTTACACACAATGAATCATAGGCTTGATATTAGTGTAGTGCTCAACTAATAGTCAAATGTAACGCTTAGGATCAAGTAAGTCTTTTCCAGGTTGTAATGTAGGCTAAGAGACAGATAGAAACTATTTAGGAATAGTGACTAACCTCTCTAAGAGTTTTAATAAACTACATTAAACATTTAAAACCAATCTTCAACAACTAATTTACACTTTCATCCACTCATACCTTTTGTTTTTGCCCCATCTCTTTTAAGCATTTTCACAAACACTTGGTGGACACATAGCTTACTACCACAAGAATCAATCTTTTTCTTTCTTTTTTTTTTTCACAATCATGGCAATATTTTTAGCATCAATTATAACACACCTATCCACCACACATCAATTATCAACACCAACAACTATTACCTTGGGTCATAAATTTCACCCTTTTCTTCTTCAATTTCTCAAACTCCTTACTAAATTAATTTTTCATTAAAGCACTTAGGAGCTTTTTAGATTAAATTATGGTCTATCAAAGAAGGAATTAGGCTACATATGAGGCTTCCAAATAAAAAGTTAAAGGTTCAATAGGGTTAACTAGGATAATGCACAAAGGGTAGGACAAATAGAAGGTATAAATCAAGGTTATCAAAGAAATGCCTATATCATCTCCTAAATCCATATTCTTTATTTCGCTTTGCACATACACCGGGCAAGTTCTAGACCTCACATGCAACAAGGAATATACAAAATACCTTACATCACACATGGCACATGCTCAATTCAATAGGATCATCATAGACTCCCAACTAAACAATAGCACAAATTCAAATTTAAGTCAAAAAGTAAGTCACAAACATGAGCCTAGAAGTCTTAAAAGTAGCAATTCACTTATTCAACATGCTTTTTACACACAAACCCACTTGCATCATGTAATCAAAAATAGCACCAACAAGAATATTTCACCAAAAAAAAATTGAGCCAAAATTTGAGAATATCATCACCCCACATTTAAAAATCTACTTTGTCCCTAAAGTGAATTTAAAAGTAAGAGATAGAAATACTCTCTGAGGCATCTAGGCCTAGCTAGTAGTATCTTCACACATAAATGGAATCCATGGGACCCCACACTCAATCTTTGCCATGCTCCAAACTCAAGTTTATGGTACTCAGACTTTCCATTAACCTTTGACTCAACCAAAAACAAAAAATATGTGAAATAAAAATTAAAAAATTAAAAAGAAAACATACCTAATTAACTTGGGTTGCCTTTCAAGAAGTGCCTAATTTAGTGTCGCAGCACAACCCATATCAACTTTTTCTTCGACCTCGAGGATATAAATTTAATCCCCAATGTCGCATCCATCTTTTTGCCTCGCTCATAGGATGGTGGTACAAAAATTAAGGAACTGAGTAATGAAATGTGCATGGTAAACCACTCGGCCTTAAAGTGAGGTGTGTTTTTATATTGCTTATCCGGTGTAAAATTAAGAATATAGGATTTTTGTTCCTCCTCTTCACACTTTTCCATTATTTCAGATGATTCCACAGACAAAATATCATCTAAACATAATGTAGAAAAGTACTTTGAATGAAACCCAACAAATCCTACTTCAAAATTTACACTATCTACTACACACTCATTTTATTCACCTTCGCAATTTCGGTCTTAAGATAAAGATGACAATCAAGTGGCTGCAATTTTTATGTTTTCTCCACAAATTGGCTAATATCTTCCTCATATTTTTCTTTGCTTAGCCACTGTATACATAATGACAGTGGTATCTCCTCAACCTGTTCAACAATTTTATTTTTCGAATACTCAGACTTCCTCGAATTATCAGCAACTTTGTCTGCAACTAGTTGGGGAATCAATTCTGCATCTACTTTCAGCTTATTATCCAATTGCTCTACAACCTCCCGATAGTTCTTCATGTCTTCCATCAACTATACTTGAGCTGCTAAAATTTGATTCAACATCTCTTCCATGTTGCTAGTTGACTGATTTGGTTGGGCCTGTTGAAACTGCTGGTGGTGGTTATTCCATGATTGTCACTGATTCTGCACCGTTTGATTGTAGTTGTTTATATAGTTTTTCCTTTCAGCATAGCCCACAAACATTATCGAATCAGGATTGACAGCACACATATTTTCAGAATGACCACTGTGGCCAAAAATCATACACCATATAGAATCGTCATCACTCGAAAACCATCTATTCCAAGCTGACATCTCAAGAAGAGTATGAGAAAAATAAAAATAAAAATAAAAATAAAATAAAGAAAAATAAAATAAAATAAAATAAAAACTATTTACAACTCAATATAGAAAAACTAAAAATAAGATAATTGTTTAGTTATAAGTCCCCGGTAATGGCGTCAAAAACTTGACAGCCGCCCAAGCACATACGGAAATGTATGTGGTCTTATCAGGTAGTAAAGTGACTTCAAGAAAGCCCAAGTATTGATCTCTCAGGGACTTGCATTCGCCGACTATCCAATTCTAGTTTAACAATTGAGAAAAAGTAAACAAAAAGAGAGTTTGTAATTTTGAAAATTAAAAATAAAATAAATAATGCATAAAAATAAAAGTTTTGGGACAATCAATAGATTAAACCCAGGGTTAAAGCACTTCGAATAATCATACTATGTTATTGAACTTCATTCGTTAACTTGCTTATATTGGTTGTTGATTCGTAGGTTAATTGCATGATCATGATTTCCCAACCTCTAATCTTTTACCTAATATGAACATTACAACTGCATCATTGAGCGGGGATGTAATACTCCAATTAAGTTAATTAAAGCTATCATACTAGTATGAATCAAGCAAGACATCTAAGAACATCCTTGTCCTAGATGTTACGTTTAATTCTTTATTTTATAAAAAAATAAAAATTCAAATTTTGTTTATTCCCATGTTCTATCTCGCTATTCCCACTCCCGAGATCAAAAGGTCGACAATATATGTATTCTAAGGGTCGCGAATCCTTAAAATAATTAAAATTAGAATAAACAAACAGTCAAATATGATAAGTAAAATTAACAAATTTAATCCAAAACAATAGTGATCATGCTCTTGGTTTAACCTCGAAAAGAGAATTTTTTTAGCTAATAATATTCATAATCACGATCCAAATAATTGAATACATGATATAAAAAATTAAAGATTAAATAAAATAATTAAAATCTAATAAACCGTGTAACGGCCTCCGTCCAGTTTCTCCAAAATAGTGTCCAGCGTATTCTCCTTGACCATTAACGTTCCAGTATATATAAATTGTCCAAGAATTAATTCTTGGACAATTTATATATACTGGAACGTTAATGGACAATATATATATGTCCAGCTGTCTAATATAATATAATGATCCTAATTTTATTAGGATTTAAATTAATGAGCTGCACGGATTTCAAAATGATTCCCCACTTTCTCCCTCTTTGTGCCATGCAAATTAGAATTGAACTAGGTCCCACCACTGTGCTGTCTCGGCGCATTCAATTTGACGTTCAATGTAATCATCGACGCGACGCATCGAGTCCGCGTCGCTATACTGGAATTAGCATTAAAATATTATTCTAAGTGTAAATTGTGTGTTCATCGATACGACACGTCAACTCATTGGAATTTGCTTTTAAAATTTTGGTTAAATGTAGAATGTTCTATCCTTAGCTCATGCCTTTTGTAGTTTATTTCCAATGAATTTTTGGCCTTTAATACACCACAAATTAAAGATTAAAATAACACAATATTCTCAACGAAAAGTCAAAATAAAAGTTAATATAAAGCAAATTCGCAATGATCTTCCACTTATTATTCTGACTCTTGGCTTAATCAAATTGAACTTTGCACATTAAAAACAAGTTATTCCACATATAATTACACATTTAAACCATTTGGAACAAATTAAACACAGTAGAATCCACCAAAACCAACTAGACACACACCTAACTCAAGCTAGTAAAACTAGTTTTTAGGGTTGAACTCTAAATGACTCGAGTAAGCAAAAACTTATTTGAAAAATACATTGGACATTGTAATCACATACTTGGACACTTAAATGCTTATTTATATCAATAAGAACACGTTAAGCACACGAATTGCTCTCAAAACAAGGCAAAATAAGCTAGAATAATGCTACCGAAATGCATAAAATCACCTCAGATCAATCGAGTACAAGCGATGGATGATGACGGATACATCATAACCGCTCATTGTATTTTGTGTTCACCATCATTTCTTTTTCTTTCTTTTTTTTTTTTTTGCATTCTTTTACTTATATTTTTTCAATTTTCATCTTCTTTTTTCCTTTTTCAATTCTTTTTGCTTTTTATTCTCTCTTCTATTTCTCTTTTTTTTTTTTTTTCCTTTTCCGCTTTTATCCTTTTTGTTTTTTTCATTTTTTTTTTTGTATTTTTTTCTTTTTTGTGTTGTCCTTTTTATTCATGATGGTTTTTTATTTTCATTCTTTTCTTCTTTTTTTCCTATTTTTGTTTTTTCGTTTCTTTCTTTTCCCTTGTTTTCCTTTTTTCTATCTCTAGCTTCTATTTCTCTTTCTTCTTCTTTTTAATTTCAATTATTTATTTTTTTTATTTTTTCTTTCTTTTTTTTTTCTATTTTATATTTTTTGTATTTTCAAAAAACATGGCTACGTCGAGCCCAAGTCATGGACAAGAACGAAAATATCATAATCGTTTATTGTATCTATATTTGCACCATCATTTATATTATTGTATTCGTTGATATAATTGTATTTGTATTTGTATTTGTATTTTATAATTCGCACTTGTATTTGTATTTTATAGTTTGCACTTGTACTTGTATTTTCAGTTTGTGCCATCGTTTATATTTTATACAATTCGTACTTGTAGTTTAACGAAGTGTTTTGTATTTTATAGTTGACTGCATATTGTATTTATATTTTGTGGTTTTATTTTTTTTGTATTTGTATTCAATTTTCGTCGATACATTTGTATTTTTAAAGAACTATTTTATATTTGTATTTGTAAATTGACCTCATATTATATTTGCATTTGTAATTTAATTTGTTTCATTTGAGTTTGTAGTTGACAACATCATTTATATTTTAAAACAATTTAAAAGGAATTGTTATTTTTCTTTCTACGAACACTTATATTTATATTCATTGATACAAATTATAATTTACTGATATAAATTGAACAATACGAATACAAATATTAAATTGTACAAATACAAATGTTATATTTGCATCAAATAATACATGTTTATACAACTTAAACCATACACATACAAATGATACTGGTTTATATACAAATACAAACGATAAATTTGACATACAAATACCAATGATACATTTGCATTGAATGACACATTGTATATTTACATATTTACACTCAAGCAAATATAATTAATGTATATAGTTGTTTGTATATAAATATAAATGATAAATTATACATATTCATGGCTAAACTATTCAAAAATAATAAATTTATTGTGAAATATATAGTATGATGCAAATAAATATAGAATATAAAAAATATATAAACTATAAAATATAAAATACAAAAGCAAAAAAAATGAGAGGAAAAAAATAAGTACAAAAAAATGATAAAAAGGAAGAAAAAAATGACAAAAGAGAAAACAAAACAAGAACGAAAAAGAAAAAAATGCAAAGGAAAAAAAAACAAGAACCTAAAAAGAAAAAAAAAAGATGAAAAAAACATAAAATAAAAAAAATAGAAAGAAGAGAGAAAATATAAAAAGCGAGAAAAAGATGAAAAGGGCAAAAGAAAAAGGAAAAAAGAAAGAAAAAAACAAAAAAAAAAAAAAAAATTCGGAAAAAGAAAAAAAAAAGAAAAATAGAGAAAATAAAGGAAAGATATTGTTGATTGTGTTTAATTGGCAAGAGAGCCTATCAATTATAATTAATTAAAACTTAGGTTAAATAGAGTAATTAAGAGTTTATGTTTGATTAGCCATTGTAGTTATCCCTAAATTTAACTAATTTAAGTGTGTTTTTAATTAGTAAAACTTACATAAACCCTACTAATTTACCCCTAATTACACTCTATTCCATCTCTTATCAAAACTTCATAAAATCTCTGTTTTTTGTTTTTGTTTTTTCGATACATCCAATTACAAGAGATATATTGATGGTGATACATCCAATGAAGCAATTAATGTGCGCTAATTAAGAAAAATAATGAAAATTAACTTAATTAAGGGTAAGTCGAAAATCCCTAAAAACCTACAATTAGTTATTATGTATATTTTCAAATATCCTTTTCCCCATTCAACTTGTAGAATCATCTTCTCCTCTGTTCTCTAATTTTATTTATTTGTACATTTTTTCAATAATTCTCAATGAACATATCAATACAGATTAGAGTGCGTAAAGTTTGAAAAATAATTTAAACATATAAAAGGAGAAGAATATATACATATGCCAGGCTGTGGAAAGTTTGCAATGAGAAAAGTATCCCAATGTCAAGCAAAGGAGTTTCAACCTTTTGGAGTACATGTGGCACATGTCCTCATCCACGATATCGTCGACATACCCCAGTTAATTTTTTTCTCTTTTAGCTAGATTTAATTATTAATTTTGTATTAGTTCTACAAAAGTTATCATAATTATAAATCTTGGATCGATTTTTAAAATTATCTATAAAAGAATTACATTCATTGGGCTTCAAATATTTTTCAAGTAAAATACATATCTTAAAATAATTTTAAGAGACCACATATCAAAATTTATGAACATATTTGATTGAGATACATAATAGATTGGCAAGTACAGAGTGAGATACATAATTTAGTTTATGTATAAGGCAAAATTTGTGAGATACTTTAAGCATTAAAGTGAATAATATAAATTAAGATTGCATCTCATAAATAATCATTATGTATTTATTATTAATGATGCATTTATTAATAATATGTTGATTTTAATATGGTTGTGTATTTTTTACAGCTATGTCCTAAAATATTTTTTGGAGGATTGTAGTTGGATTCTTAAGGCGTCATGTCGAACGGGTTCAGAACTCTTCAAAGTAAGGATGCTTGATGTGTTCACCTAAGTTCAAGCTATGATTTCATTGTTAGCGATTTTGCAGCTCTGAAACTAGTCAATCATAAGATAACACACACACCAACCGATATAATTGAAGATATCAATCTACTTTTGGTGTGGACATACATAATTGAAGATATCATATTACATGTCTGTTACATATTTGTTGTATAACATTTTTGTATTTACATTGTATATATACATAACTACAATAATTCTATAATAAAGTTATTAATGTATAATGTCCCAGTCTCCATTTATGTATCTATTACGTAGTTTTAGTTGTAATGATGAATCTTTATTGAACAAAATTTTTCTAAATATAATGAAGTTTAGATTAGCTTTTTTCGTGTTATAATATACATATTTTTTGCAACATTAAAATCCTTGTATACCAATGTAACTTAATCAACTGATACTGTAAATCATTCAATTACTAGCCATTATTTTTGTACAAGACAACAATTGTTGCTTATATTTATCAATTCAATATAACAATAGATATATGTTATATTAGATATACTTATTATAAATAATAAGACACATTTGACACATAAATAGAATTCCTGGTATAATACTCATCTAACATATGTATTCAGGGTAAAAATATTTGTTAAACATTGTTTTGTATGTAAATGTAGAGATATGTAACCTCCTTAATACCTAAGATACATTACTAATGTGTAATTTCATTTTTTATACTTATTATGTATGCATCTTAGTGTAAATACATTACATTGTACTTCTTTCAATAAAAAACATAAATATAAGAGATACAAAATATTTGTATCAGACATAGAGGACTAAGATATATTATGTATCTCTAGTACATAATTATGTATCTCAGTGTAGATACATTACATTATAATTTTTTAATAAAAAAATATAAATATAAGATATACAACATATGCATTTGTATTAGATACAAAGAACTAAGATATACTATGTATTTTAGTACATAATTATGTATCTTAGTGCAAATACATTAAATTATCAAAAAAGGGCCAAAAATATCCTTCAAGTACTAGAAATGGTTCTAAAATACCCTCCATCTATCTTTGAACTCTAAAATGCCCTTCCATCTACCTATAGGGCTCAAAAATACCCTTCCACTTAACAGACATCCGATTAGGCTTTAATTTAACACATGGCAGCTTGTCATTGGTTAGAAATTTAATTAATTAACATCTAATTATTTGTAAAATCCAACTTAATTCCCACTTCAACTACCCACCCATCTGCCCAACCCAATGACCCGACCCAACATAACAACTAAAATGAAAAACTATTCTAGACATTAGTTTCATCTTCTAAAAAATTCAATCGCAATTTTAGGGTTTCTCAAAAATTCAATCGCGGTTTCTTAGCTGTCAGACGCCGGCGCTGGAGAACCGACGACTTTATCAACGGCGGACCAGTGCCAAAACGTGCCCCAAGCCTCTGCCAAATCAGTAGATACCTACAGCTCCTCCAAAAAATCCTAAAAACAAATTTGGAGGAGCTATATGTAGCTTTTTGGGTTCAACAACAGATTTTTTAGCACCAAGAATGTTTTTAGGAGATAAAGAAGAGTTACCTTTAGGGTCACCAACTGAATGCACTGCATTTTCATCAACTTTAACACACTTTGATTCATCGGTATTCAAATTAGTTGAGTTCTATGATGAATCGGCCCTGGCATTCATAAGGGATACATTTCTTGAGACATTTTGAACCATATCTACTGACCAATTTTGATTTACAGTCGTCGGAAGCACCACAGCCGTGAAATTAACGTTTTGAAATTCTAATTTCAAAATTAGACACGTTCTGTGAAGAAATCGAAAGGGATTTTATGAAATTTGTGTTCCTGACCTCATTTGGATTCGATTGGCGTTGAAATTGTTGGATTTGGAGTTCCGCCATTGCAGAGGAAATTTTTGATCTCAAATTTACATCGATTGACGCCGTATTTTTTGGATCTTCTAGATGAGGTTTGTTCCCCTAAAGGAGGCGCTCTGTTTGGTGTTGAGTTTTCCCCGTTTGATGGTGAGCTGCGGCAGCGCTGCCACTGTCGAAAATCACAAACGGTCTCTCTGCGTTGAAATACAAATTCCCAATGTTTGAGACAGTATTTTTTGGAGATTTTTGTTGGGTTAGGTTCACCGAGTCTTGGCACACGTTTTGGCACTAGTCCGCTGCTGTTAAAGTCGCTGGAGCTCCGACGTCGGCGTCGACGTCTGATAGCTCAGAAACCGCAATTGAATGTTTGAGAAATCCTAAAATTGCGATTGAATTTTTGAGACGATGAAACTAATGTCTAGAATGGTTTCCCCCTTTAGTTGTTATGTTTGGGTCGGGTCATTGGATTGGGCAGATGGGTGGGTAGTTTAAGTGAAAATTAAGTTGAGTTTTAAAAATAATTAGATATTATTTAATTAAATTTCTAACCAATGACAAGCTGGCATATGTTAAATTAAAGCCCAATCAGATGTCTGTTAAGTGAAAGAGTATTTTTGAGCCCTATAGGTGGATGGAAGAGTATTTTAGAGCCCAAAAATAGATGAAGTGTATTTTAAAACCATTTCTAGTACTTGAAGGGTATTTCTGACCCTTGTCCGTTAAATTATATATTTTTTTCTATAAAAAACATAAATATAAAAAATACAAAATATGCATTTGTATCGGATAAATTATTAATTTTATTTAATATATTCATGTATTCGATACATAGTATAGTCTAAAATAAGTTATAATAATGTATTAGATTCATGAGGTAGAATCAATTCTTGATCTTCAAAAATACAACTAGTGATGGAGGATTTGGTGATGTATCTTGACCTTTATCGTTTTTTGTACCAACAAGCTCAATCCAGATAAGGGCATAAGTTTGCATAGGACGCAAGTTAGTAATCTCTTAGTTCAATGGTAGAAATGAAACCCATTTAAGCTTTTGTTTGCCTTTTTGACAAGGGTTCAAAAAGTAAAACTAAAATGATCGGGTAAGAAAAATCGAAGGAAAAAAAAGAAAAAGTTTTTTTTACCCCAAACTAACAAAAAAATGATTGAGTTGACTTAAATGAAGGAAACCAAAAAAATCATAAATAGAGATCAGAAGTGATCAGATAATTTTGGAGAAATCAAAAAAGGGGTGAATTTGATACTACTACTTTAAAGTTCGATATTTTTTATGAAAAATAAATGCTATTCCTTTTAGCTTTCGTTTCTTTAATTGGAGTAGTAAAGTTTTCTGAAAAATACTTTTAAAGGAAGAGGAGGTTAGATATTAATGGTATTAAATTGATAAAGAGAAGATATTCAGGTAAATTTTTAGGGTAGAAGTTATGTATCTGAAAATTTAAAAAGAGTGTAAATTGGAGATATTTGTATTTTTTACAAAGTGAAGAAGTTTTTAGTATTTTAGGTAATTTAAGTTGTTTTTTTGTAAAATTTTTCATTTTATTTATGGGCTCTGAAATTTGTATATAGATGGTGTATCTTCACTTTTTCTGTTGTTTTTACATGTTTGAATATATGAAATTTGTAAACAATTATGCATTACTGAGATTAAAAATATATATTATGATAAATTTAATGATACCATCGGCCATACTGGAAAAAAAAACGCATTACTTGTTCCTTTTCAATAATCTTGTTGTCAAAACGATGAAATAATAATACAATTCTAAATAAACAAGAGAGATAATGACAGTATGTATAATAGGATTTCTGAATGGATTTAAATGTTACTTCCATGTTTGTGGGGAAAAAAATTACACCATATATTTTTCATTTTTCCTCCTTTGTTAAGTTCTGATAAAATTCTACAAGTTTTGAAAGTGAAAACTGTTAAAAACTTTGTAAAACATAACTACTCTCATACACGTTTTTACCCCTTCTACAAAAGCACCAATAAATGCTCTTTCCATATATGTGTATGTTTAAAATTTTCTCAATTACATTCTGTATTAGTTCCTTCCATATGGTTAAATTGTTTTTATTTCCTTTTTTATTAATTTGTCGTAAGTGCATCTACAGCATGCAGTAAGTTCAGATATAACCACCCCCTTAACACAAACAAGTAGGAAAAGCACTGACATGAATTAGACACAGTTATGTTTCTGCAAACTCCTAAGCTCAAAACCTCTAGGCTAGCTCTAGTGATTAGGAATTTTTAACGTTTTTTTTTAATAAACAAAAAGGTTTCAAAGTTAGCTTAAAGAAGAGTTTCGTTTAGAATTTTGAATTTGTATAACATGAGAACACTCTTACTAAATTCGCCAACATCTACACTGCAGAAATGATAAATGAGAGAAGGATAAGAAAACTATTTCCAAATAAAAGCCAAGTATTTGGTTGGTTCTTCAAGTTATGAAAACATCCTCCAAACTGAATGCAAGTTACAAACGAATCAAGAGGAGATCGAAAATTCATGAGCACATTATGGGCATTCATCGCATGATCCTAATATGCAAGCATGCTCGAGTAAGATACAATTGGAATAAATAATTGAACAGAAGTAAAGTACTTACAACTAGTTATGACTACCACTGGCCTCCAGTAGAATTGTGCTAATGTACAGGGATTTGCTTTGCAAAAATCTGCAGTCTGATTACTAAAGAATCAAAAACCTATTGAAATCGCATCCTCTTCTCTGAATTCTTTTTAACTCTATCTGGTGATCGCCTCTTTGATGCAGATGCAAGGTTCTCCTTTGCCTTTCCACTGTTGATAAACTGAGAGAAAGACAGGATGGGTGGTAACTTTGCACTTGCGGATCCATGTGAGGGTGAGGCTGATGACCTAATTGGATCTTGTGATCCAGCTTTATCGTGGACTTTTTCATCATTAACCTTGGCTGTTATAGGCACTGAAAGATTTGATGATGCTGGAGGGCAATTGGCTATGGATGTTACATTCTCAGGAGGAGCAGGATTAGAAGTCCTGAGCTTATTCACCAATTCCATAGGACCTTCCGTAGAAAGCCACCTAGCTGTGCTTGCCATTTGTGATAAATAGAACGACTTCCCACTTTTGCCATACTTCTTATAACATTCATTTTCAAGGAAAACTACAGATTTTGCAATGTCAATCCTGCAAAATACACAACAAGTAAAAACACCAATAATAGAGCAGAGTTTTATGTCAAAGAAGAAACTCTTTTAGCTACAAATTCTGAAATATAATAAAGACCAATTTCATACATCGAATCACTGATCATCTGCTGGTTTTTCTTTATTGCATTCAGCAATCTCTGCTTGCCTGCTTCCCTCAGTGTTTCGGGTATGGCATTCTTGTCAAGTTTATTGACCTAGTAATGGTAAAATAATATGTTAGGCCATGCAGACAACTGTTAGTTACACCACATTAGGTTGGGATTAAAAGAGCTCGCATAGTTGGAAGTGGAAGAGGAGGGTTCTAGGCAATTTTCCTCATTTAATAAAAAAGTAAAACTAGAGAGCCTGATATATCCTCATAACCAAAAAACCCAGAGAAAATTATTCATATTCCACCTAAGAGGAGTAAACTAACGACACTCTCGTCTTTACCCTTCTCAAAACCTCTAGGCTAAGGTCTAGAAAAGTAAGATAGCAGGAGTTCTGTGAAAGCTGAATGTAGAAAAAGCGCAGAAAAAGCATATTATCATGTCGATGGGATTTCTTGATTCAGATCCTGAAGGATATGGATTTTCATATAAAATGGCTGAAATGGATTTCTTTTTGCATCAAAACTGTAAGATTTTCAGTTCTAATAAATGGAATCCCTGAGGGTTTTCCCCCCTTTCAAAAGGGATTGAGGCAAAAGGGAATCCCTTGTCTCTTTTGTTCTTTATTATTGATATGAACGGTGATCTAAACAATATGCTGAAAATGGTTAGTACTAGTGGTTTGATTAGAGGTTATTAGATAAATAGCATGAATGGTGGTATGGAGATCTCTCAGTTACTATGTTGATGACCCACTAATCTTTTGTGAAGTTAAAGGTGAGCAATTAAGCGTGACCAGACTGATTCTTACAGGTTTTGAAGCAGTATCTGACCTTCACGTCAACCTGGGAAAGTCTCTTACTTTTTGTCAATGAGATTGAAGATCTTTTTGTGCTGGCTAGTGTTCTGGGATGTGATACTGTAATACCACCTACATTATATTCGGGATTGGATTTGGGGCAATAAAAGAGGTCCATGGAGATATGGAATGGTGTGATTGATAAATGTGAAAAGAGGTTACCAAGATGGAAGGCACCATACTATCTTTTGGGGTGGGATGGAAGGATTATAATAATTAATAGCATTCTGGATGCATTGCTCACATATGTTATGTTCCTTTTTTCCCTACCTGCTAAGGTCAAAAAAGGACTAGACTCCTTGAGAGAAGCTAAAATGCTTTCATTTAGTTGGGCTAAAATTTGTGATGTCCAGCAAAAGAGAAGGGGGATTGGGGTCAGAAACTTCAGATTGCCCAACAAAAATCTATGATGAAAATGGCTATAGGAGATTTAATATAGAAGACAGTTCCCAATGGAAGAGGGTGACTATTTAAAAAAATTTGGCACCTAAGACAATAGATTACAAAGCCAGTCAAGTTTTCATACGAGGCAATCATATGGAAAGCAATTAGGAAACGTTAGGAGGGAATAGGAATATGCTTTAAACATTGGGTTCACAATTGGTGATGGAAGCAGAATGCCATTTTGGAGTAACAATTAGTTAGGGCATGATCCTCTTAAGGATTTGTTCTCTGATTTATTTTGCTTAACAACTACATCTTAGGCTACATTAGAGGAGGCATGGAGTTCTAGAGGATGGAACCTTTCTTTCAAAAGTCAAAGGACTAGGAGAAAAGGGTGACTGAAAAGCTGAAGACGGTTTTTTTTCATGGTTCCAGGAATGATGAGGATTCAGTTACATGGAATGGAGGAAAAAACAAGAGATTCTCAGTTAGTTCTGCATATTCCTTACTTTTAGAATCAGCTCACACCCCAGATTGGTCATGGAAGTTATCTAGAAAATAAAAGTTCCCTACAAGGTGACATTCTTTTGCAGGGCTTGTTATCAAGAGAGCTTGTTGACTCATGACATTATAAAAGACAGGGATTCAACTAAGTTCCAGGTGCTTTTTGTGCCAAGAGAAGAAAGTAATAGTCACCTCTTCCTTCATCGTAAAGTAACTCATGTACTGTGGCAGTTATTCTTTGCCTTAGCTGAGATCCAATGGATGATCCCAAAGAACACTAACCTACTAAGGACCTATTATGGTTCTGGAACAACATTAGAACAAAGAACAGACATAAGAGGTGGTGGAGAATGGCCCCAGCATGCATATAGTGGACTGTGGAAAGAAAAGAATACTAGTGCTTTGAGAATAGTAGTTCCAAACAAAGTAATAAGTTGAATTGTTTTTGGTCTTTTCAATTCTGGTATAAAGAGAAGTATATAAAAGATGTAGAATCACTTGTAGATTCTTGTGACTTCTTGTACGGCACAAGGTACCTATAATCTGTAAGGGGTCGTTTTGGTAGTGTATAAGAATAGTGCAAAATATGATGTATTAGTAAAGTAATGCTGGTATTAGTAATGCTTGCATTAGTTATGCTGCGATTTTTCTTATGCAGTGTATGGTTTGATATATTAAAAATAGAATGCATTGCATAATTCCTTTTTAAAAAAGTATTTGTTTACAAAATTATCCTCCACAAATATGGTGGAAAGGATGTGGAAAAGGTTTCAAAAGGCTATTGTATCTTTAACCATGCTAATGCATGCATTAGAACTCATTACATTACTAATACCATGGATTTCCATGTATTAGATATACACACCTTAATACCAAATAGAATGTTAGATATACATAGGTTAAAAAAGTGTACCAAACAAGGTACTAGTAATACACAAAGCTAATGCATGCATTATTTTTTCTAGTGCACTCTACCAAACTACCCCTAAAGATTTGATTGCCAGCATCATCTTCACACAGATGAATAAATTGTTATCTGACTCAAAAACAATATAATTTCTTCTGGCATAGAATTTTTTAAAAAGTTAACCATCTGGTATCCAGAACTCACTTGCCCAACTAATCAATATTTGCTCCACATAAGGCCCACGAAGAGAAAGGGGCTCCCAACCAGAAATTTCTCCATTCCCTGGGCATGAATCCAGACCTCTGGGGCGTTCCGCACAAAATGGGAATGGGCTAGGGTTATGAGCTTCTCTAATGATCAAGTTGATTCCATGATTATAAGTTCATTCCACAACGGACCAAGATGGAATAGGGTTATATACATGATGAGAAGGAGTCATTCGAGCCTATTTAAATAGATATTATATTTACATATGGATCCCTATGTCATCACATTCCTTAGGATTAGGAATACGTGTAATTGGACTGGACCCTACTCACCTCTTTGAGTGAATCGAGAAATAGGTTTGATCATCACATTTTTATATATTTCAGGAATTGCATTCTCATGATAATTCAAATCGAAGTGATCGAATGTCCAACTCGGGCCTATATAACATGACCGATTAATAGATATCGCATATCCCATGCATCACACTAGATAGATATCATATTCATGGAATATGATTCACTTTCAAGATGCCTTGGTTGTGAAAGGATAGACACATGAAGCTCAAAATCTCGTACTAAAGACATAATACTGAGAATGCTTATCATTCGCAGTATGAGAGCTCAGCTTGATCATTACTGATATACAAATTGAATGCGAGCTCTTGGAATTGGAATAAATTCAGCAGCGGATCGCAAATCTTGGTGATTTTGTCGATCTCATGAATGGAGAGTCCTCTTTAAAATCATCCTCCATGAACCCACCCTTTGAGGATATGCTTCAACAGCAATCACACAAGGGTAGATTTCTACCTCTCGTGTAAAGACCGTCCGTAACCCAGCAGCTAAAGTACATTACGTAGTCCAAGGATTTGCGACTTACCCATTCAGTGATTCCTACATCCCTTGGTGGCTGTTCCACTTATAAATTGAACACAAAGTGTGGATAAATTAGTTAATAGACCTAACTGGGTTAAGATTTAGCAAAAATGGATTTCACATGCTGATTCCATTATTGAAAATCCAAATATAATAACTTTAAATCAAAAGAAATTCAAGCAAAAACTATGCAATGATACCAAGTTTTTTAATAAAAGGATGACTTGACTTTAGGCGCAACGTGAAATAATAATGCAACCCAGTGTATGAAAAGTAATACAATGTGTAAACTAAAAACGCATGCTATGCAACCAAAATGTATTTTGGAAACAATAAACTTTTAAAATCCACCTGTTTGTCACGGCTTTTGTTCTGATAATAATTTTCCTCTGCATGCTGCAATACTACGTGAAAAAGTAGCATGGGTGTGTTTTCCAAGTTAACATGACTCACAATCTAATGTGGATAAACTAGACAAACTAGGCACCATCTTTTGTAGCTTGGATAGACTCGGATGTCCCAAACATTTGTGAAATAGGTCTGGAGGGTCTGTAACAGAGCATGCTGTGAAGGAATTTGAAGAGGTAAGATGGTAAAGGCCTTGTGATTCATGTCCTGTGCCAATCATCTGTCCCGTACTGCAGTCCTGTATTAGAAAATAATCATCAAAAAAAGTTATGCTACAATGAAGGGCACGTGTCAAACGACTAACAGATGCAAGATTAAAAGGACAACCAGGGACATAAAGAACAGAGTCCAGATTGATAGAAGATAGGGGTTTGGTTTGTCCAACTCCTTTTGGTTTTGTTCGGATCCCATTAGCTAAAGTAACAGCAGAAAGAGATTGTGAATAAACAATATCAGACAGAAGTGATTTGTTACCAGAAATATGATCAGAAGCACCTGAGTCCACGACCCATGATCCAAGAGTACTAGATTGTGAAACACAAGCAAAAGTATTATCAGCAACAGAAGTATTAGGCTGGGCAACTGAGGCTACTTGTGGAGATGTTTGCTTACTTGCTCGATACTGAAGGAACTCATCATATTCTGTCTAGGCAATATGAGCATTATTGGATGGTCGATTAAGCTGTGGAGATGTCTGCTTACATGCTCGATTTCGAAGAAACTCATTATATTCCTTTACAACAATAGGATCATAACTAGGTGGTGGACCATGCAAAATATGACATATATCCTGAGTGTGTCCAACCTTATGACAATAACTACACTTTGATCGAGATTTTCCAGAACGACCTCCTCGTCGATTCTTCATAGGCTGATATATTTGTTTCTATGGTTTGAGATAAAAGAATAGAGGAGTCAACAGTGGGTGATGAAATTACTTTGTGACTGGGAGGTGCGGCAAGACGAAGTAGACGAGAGAATGCCACATCAATTGTAGGAATCGTAGGACTAGCTAAAATCTGATCACGTACTGAATCATGGTCAGTAGAAAGTGCAGCAAGTGTAAGAACTAAAAACAACATTTGTCTGTGCTCTTGTTGTTTTTCCACATCCGCAGTGACGGTCATCAATATATCAAATTCTTCCATGACTACTTGTACTTGTCCCAAGTAAGTAGACATATCGGACTCCTGTTTCTTCAAGTTGGTCATTCGAGATATCACATAAAAAAGAGATATGTCATTAGTGTATAGAGCACGAGCCTTTTCCCAAACTAAAGAACATGTCTGGAATAGGTGAAACAAGGGCATTAACTTAGAATCAATAGATCGCCATAAGAGACTACATAATTAAGCGTCAACTTCCTCCCATTGTTCATTGGCTTTCGCATCTTCCGTGCTAGATTTTGCCTTTTCATCTATCACACTAACCTTAATCTTTAAGTGGTCTTGGACACCTTGACCTTTGCACCACAACTCTACAGAGGAAGCCCAGGCTAAATAATTTGAACTTCCCATTAATGGTTCGGAAGTGATCATAGGACTTGAACTTCCGATCCCAGTAGTTTTGGGGCCAAAAACATTATATACCCAAAAGACATCTTGGAAATTTTAACTTGAAAACACCAAGAAACAGGATTTGGATCTGAAAATTTTCTAAAAAAAAACAAAAGTCGTCGGAATTAGGGTTTCAGCGGTCGGAATCTGCAATGACTTGTCGGAATCTGAAAAACAGGTAACTGGTTGGAGTCGGAATAACCGGCAACCCCAACAAAAAAGGAACCACTCAAAAATTCTACCAGAGAAGATCTCACGCGCCGGAGCATAATAGATATTGCCGGATTTCCGGCGAGTGCATGGGAGCGCGTGGATGGTTATGTTCCGAAGGTTTGGGTCAGGTTTTTGCCGCCTGAGCTTTCTGATCCTCTTGGTGGTGTTGTATTTTGCACAAAATCCACAAAACAGATAATGACACAAATCCGTCACCGAAAATTGACGCACGGTGACTGAGTTATTTTTTTTGCTGAAGTTTCTCACCAACTCTGATACCATGTGAGAAATAATAGAGAAAATATTATTATTGAATCGTGTTTACATAATTACATCAAGACCCTATTTATAGACACTATAATACAATTATTTTCCAAGTAGGATTTTTATATACTATTCTTATTTCTACTCGTATTCTAACAAGTATAAAGTTCCATTCAAATAAGCAGCCCATTCTAGCTAATGTTGGAAGTGTGAAGTGCCTTACTGCTATAAATTCAATGAACCCTGATTTAGACTCCCCGGACCCCACTTGTGGGAATTCACTGGGTGTGTTGTTGTTTATAGCCTATTTATCAACTCAACCCATTTTAACTTGCTCAATTTCAGCACAACCCACCCATTTGACACCCCTACTAGTATGTATTGAAACACCCAAAGTGTAGCCAATTATCTTACAACATGAAAACCCCTTTACTAAAAAGGGAGCCTTGGAGTAACTGGTAAAGTTGTTGCCATGTGACTGGGAGGTCACGTGTTCAAGCCTTGAAAATAGCCTCTGGCAAAAATATAGGTAAGGCTGAGTACAATAATCCTTATGGTCGGCCCTTCTCCGGGAGCTTTAGGCACCGAACTGCCCCTTTATGGAAAATTCCTTTACACTAAAAATACAAGTAAAATGTTTTGGATCTTAATATTGAATTATCCACTCTTCCAAATTATCTACTATCCTTTCTCTCCATAATAACCAAAATATACACAAAAATTGGCACAACCTTCTATGACATTTTTTTTCCCGACATCCAATTTGCTCATCCTCCAACTTGCATTGTCTCTGCCACTGCCATATGAAGTGTCCAATTTGATCATATTTCACACCTTTCTCAACATCTTAACATTCACAAAAGACATGGCATTCAGTATCAAAAGAAAGGGATGATCCGTGTAAGTACTTGTCTCTAATTGACACGACTTTTTCATTCATGTACTAACTAATAAACCGCGTTCATAGTTCTTTATTTTAAAATCTCTACAGGTAATAAAATACGACACCAGGAAGCATATTATGCTACCTTTCTGTAAACGAAAAAGAGAAAATAGAAAGCAAACTGCAAAACGTATCTCCTTTTATTATAATCTTTGACACATTATGAAACAATGAGCATTTAGTGAAGATGATAGGAAATGCAGCATATCCCAACTAAAGTGGTAATCCATGTTTTAGCAGTAAGATGATGCAAAGCAAGATACCTGGTCATATATATTCTTGAAGATCCAGATCCATGCCGAAAAGCAGCTGCAGTTTTAAGTTGCTCCAAGTAACTTGTAACTAGATTAGGATGCTTGCACGCATCACATGATTTTTCACATAATGAACCAGGTACCTACTTTTTAAGACAATACAAACATGAGATGACATAAGCCGGTAAAAACAACATCTAGAAGTTACAATTTAAGACGGGCTATCAAGTATCAACAATCACGACTGGATATACCATCTCTCCAAAGCTCTCAAGTATGATTTTCCTACGACAACCAGAGCCTTCACAATACTCAACCATCTGAACATATGTCGGGCAAGAAGAATCGTGTTAGTTATAATGTATGAAAAGCTAACCGGAATAATTAGATTATTTTAAAAAAAAAGGGGGGGGGGGGGGGGGGGGTGCTGTTTGAAGTCATCCAGGGGCTTCTTAGAAGATTTATCTTGCAAGCTTGAGGACTCATGCTTATTCCTTTTAGTATTGCTTAAAATAAACTCCTGTAATATGCTTACATGATGTGACTTATTCAAATTTAGTAGCAAGATTGAGAAAGAAAGATTCAAACGAAAAATCAACTGGTGCCAGGTGATTCAACCATTTTCCTGCGGTCGTCCACTCCATAATACAGGACACTTCTGGAAGGCAACTGATCACGTCCAGCTCTACCAGACTCTTGATAGAATCCTTCCATTGATTTGGGAATATTGAAGTGACAGACCACTCTGACATCCTTTCTATCTATACCCTATAATAATAATTAAAAAAATATGAGCTCTGTATAATCCTTTTCAAGATTTGGAATTACAAGTTATCCTGGAAAATTGAATCAAGATAATGCATAGCATCCTGCAACGGAAGCAAGATCTCAGCAGCTGTTTGAACCTCAGATACTCCATTGTCATCCAGACGCATTAAAATAGAGGCATCACACCCCATATCAGACATTAATGGAGAGTATAGTGAAATATGTTACTTGAATCCATCACTTAGAGGCTAGTAGGGATTATCTATTTTTGCAAGAGAACCCTTACCCAAAAGCTACAGTTGCAACTACTTGTGTTTTTGAAGAAATCCAGTCATCCAAGACAGAGCTCCGCGTTTTGTTGTTCAGCCCAGTATGATATGCTAGTAGTAAGTTAATGTACATGTCAAGAAGATGTATCATAGACAAAATTGCATAGAATTTAACTGAACCACTCATTACCAGCACAAGAAATGCCGCTGTTGGCTAGATGGATCGCAAGATCATCACACATCGTACGTTCCAGGCAGTAAATAATAGCGCACACATTTCCACAAGATTTTAGTAATTTACACACGTCAGCATATGGATACAGTTCTTAACCTGATAGTAGAAGTAGGTCTAAAGGTGATAGGATAATGATGACTGATAGGGTACTAATTGAAACACCCTGGATTTTGGCCCTTGGGAATATCCTGAGCTTTGAGCTCACTGTCCTGCAGATGACTTAACCATACGAGTCATATGGTGTTGGTACCGGTCAGGTGACCCTAGTCGTTATGTGACCAGTGGATGGTGGTTGGGTTTTCGGTCTTGATAATGACTTGATGGTACGAATCGTTAGGGGTGGTGATGGGTCGTTAGGATGATCCTTAATAAAATCAGTAACTTATTGACTTGACTTGGCTCAGAGTACGAGTGGCTCACTAAGAGCCGTGAGGAGTGGTAGGGTTGGGTCATATGTTGTCCATTGTCCAATCCCTTGGATTCTGTCTGGATACGATTGGACCATACGAGTCGTATGGTCAAGTCACGAGTGGGGTCATGGAGTCGTATGGTGGACAGTGTATGGGTGTCCAACTCACTGTCTTGGTGACGGCTCAAGGGTACGCGTCGTATGTTGTGGTCACGATTCAAGGGGGTCGACTCGTAACCACCTGCGACCTTTTTACGGTTTTAAGTTGGAGCCACTTTGGACATTTCCCACTTAAAACCCTTAAGACCTCACATCCCTATAACACTTTTTGGTCATTCATTCCATACTTTACAAGATTAAAGATCCTCTTTACTTTCTCAAAATCCTCTCAAGCAAAATTGGCTAGGGTTTCTCCAAAGTGGTCATCTAAGGGCTTAAGGATCAATTCCTCTCTGTGAATCTTTCTAATTCAGGCATGTGACTCTTACCTCGTTGTTATTTTACTAAAGGCATATGTTTTAAAGTACGATTTTCATGGTATTGTTATGGTTTTGAAATAAAGGTTGGGGGTTTTGGAGTTCATGGTTGATTAATGTTTCTCATGATTTAATTATGGTTTTTCATGTTTTAATTATGGTTTTCCACGTGTGGATGCATGGGAATGGTGATTTAATTGAGGGGTCATAGCCCCAAATTTGATGATTTTGGCTTTGGTAATGTCATTGCCCTCAACCTGTTTGTGAAATTGTCAATGAGAATGATTTTGTCACATAGTTTGATTATTCTTGGAAACTTTGCATTGCATAAATGGTTAAAGAAACATGAATTGGTTTTGGTTGTTTTCATATGGTTTTCGGAATGGCCTTGGTGGTCATGGATTGATTATAAATGGTTTTGGTTAATTGGAAACGATGGAGTCTAATTTGGTTTAACGGTTTATATGGCATAAGGTAATAGACTTGCAAGCTCTAATTTTGGTATGACGATACCAATGGTTAATCCCTAATTAAAAGACTTTTTAGTGAATGGTTAGGAATGTGTAAATGATTTAATATGGGTTTAAAGGGGGTTGAGTAGTAAAGCCATATAAGGTGGAGGTCCCGGGGGGGACCGACACTGGGAACTAACGTTTGCCGATGTGAGAGTGGTCTTGGTGACCGTGTGCATGATGTCATATTTTATATTTTTGGGATGTACTAGTATCTCGGGTTCTTTTCTCCGATCGTGCGGCTAATACGCACTGGGGCCCTTTCAGCAGGGGGAGCAGAACCCATATAGCCTCAGTTACATGCTAGCGTTCACTCCGTTAACTGTCTTTGGGCGTTGTATCCCCACGTGATGTAGGAACCGCCCATACTACCATTCCTCCTGCTCAGTGACTTAGATTCGGCGACAGCTTTTAGTCAGATTGAAGTGGTGAGCTTTCATACTCTGGAAGACCCCATTTCATGCTATTGACTTCTTTTCATTACTGTTATTTCTTTGGTTTTGGTTTTGGCTATGGTCGGGAGCATGTCCCGACCGGATGTTTTTTTTTTTTTTTGGTTTAGTTTGGGTTTTTATTAATAAAAAATCAGTTTAATACATGTAGAGCAAAAAACATTACAAGACCATACATAAACTGGCCCAAATCAAAAATAATCCAACTAGAAACAATGAACCGGTCCTACATACTTAAAAAAGAGTAAGGTTTCCAAATCCAACAGTTGAGCTGAGCTTTCCTTCCCTACGCATCCTTCACCATGTTCCTGTTCACCAACCTTTAATTCGTTCTTCTGTATCTGTGGGTGATAAATACCATACCATTGTTGCTCGAAGTTGACGATTCCAGCTTGCATGAGTGAGATCTTTTCTTTTACATTTAGTGTGATGTTCACCAGCTGATTAAGCTCCCAACTTAATTCCTCCTTTGCTTCTATTCCAGGTGAAATCTTCAGTACGTTCCCATGGTTTTTTGGTGCTAACACGCTGGGTCTCGTCTTCTGACCCTTGATTCCTTCTTCTTGTAAGTGTTCTGCATTTATAAGCTTGCTCTTTGCCCTATATGTTGTTGTTGACCCTCTTTTTCTTCTCCATATACAGCTATAGCTATGATGGATATAATGGGATACTCGGACCCGTTGATAGCTGAAGAAGACGAAGGAGCTCAGTCGGTTGAATCTAATCTGACTTGGTGACCCCCAACCTACTGAAAATCCCTTTTTGTTGGCTGGTGTAAATAGGCTTAAAGACATTCTTCTCTGCTTGTAAATATGCTGAAAGAAACCGTTGTAGCCTTTCCAATCCTCTTAGCATTTTGTTAAGCTTAGTCTCAAATAGGGACATTGCTGCTTGTTACTATTTAGTATCTTTCTACCTTCACTTGGTAGCTGGTTGAATGCTGTAAATATGAACTGTTCATGCTCAAATGCTAAGTTAGCTAAGTAATCCGCAAGTTTGTTGCTTTCTCTGAATATGTGAACTATCTGTACTTGTGTTGCAACAACTTCTTAATCCTATTTACTGTATCTGCTATTCTCCATGGTATTTCCCATTCCTGATTTAAAAATTGCTACATTGCTAGTGAATCTGTCTGAATAATGATCTTTTCTTGTCCTGAGTGACTGCAATGATATGTTGCTTGCATTATGGCTTCAGCTTCTGCTACCATGTTATCTGTATCTTCCATTGTTGCTCCTTCAGCATAAATCAGATCCCCCTTTACATCCCTTAAGCAAAAGGCCCATGAGCTACTTCCTGGATTCCCTCTTGATGCACCATTTGTGTTATATTTACGCCAGCCATGCAGTGGTAGTTCCCATAACACCACCTTAGCTATTACTCTAGGCTTTAGCTGACTTAGCTGATGTAATATAGTTGGCCAATCCGTAGCAAATTCCACAGCTGGTTTCCTCACCTTCAGTAGCATCCTTAATTGTCTTGTGACATTGAATATTAGTCTATGCGTGCTAACTCCTTACCCTCATGCTTCTTGGTATTCCTCCTCCTCCATAATTCCCACATAATGATTGTTGTTATTGCTCTGAAGTAGGCTTTCTCTCTTTGTTTGGCCTGAGCATTCCACCATGCATAGATTGTCTCTCTTAGGCTCCTTGTATGTTTATTCCTGCAAAAGAAGAAAAATAGGATCATGTCCTGTTAGCAGAAAAGGATCTCAATAGCACATGTGCTATGGTCTCTTGTGCTGGGTTTTGACAACACCGACACCTTGAGGGACCTTGAATTCCCCATCTTCTAACTGTGTCATCTACAGAAATTTGTCCTATCCACGTTCTCTACATAAAAAATACAATTTTGAAAGGAAGCCCTTCTATCCAAAGTTGCTTATAGAAGTCATTAGCTTCCTCTCTCTGCCTCACATTCTTTGATTCTGGTTAGAGGCTTTGTCGGACTACTATGGGCATGGGCAGTGTCGGTATTGGTTGGTATTAGTTGGATATTTGGATGTTGTTTGGTTGTGAATTTCGACTTTGGTTTTAAGCTTACTTTATTGTCTTTAGATTATTATTGTTCTATCTTGTTATATGTTCGAAATTCATCCGACATGGGAGTGCAGGGCAAGTAACGATTAGGTATTGGGGGTGGTCTCCGATCCTGGTTGGACTTGAGATGCCCGACACGACTAAGCCCTGGTTCGGATCGTGACAGATTGGTATTAAAGCCCTAGGTTCATGGTCAATTAGGAGTCCACAAAGCCGTGTCAAGTAGAGTCTCTTTTAAGGGTGATTAGCGAGCCATACTCATAAGGGAGAGGCTATGAGGCATTTAGGAATGTTTCTCTTTCTTGTGTTTTGTTTTCAAGCTGTAAAGTATAAGGTCCCGAAATCTTCTCTAATACCCATTTGTTCGCTTTTCAGATCATGCCTCTCAAATGATCTGAAGTTTACGGAAAATCTTCTATCCCACCCAAGGACAATGCTGATGGAACATGTCCTACTTATGGGGTCTAGACTCGGTCTAGGGGTCCAGTTCCTGATTGTCCTCCTAAAGTTCCTCCGGTCCCCTCCAATCCTTCTCGAGCTCCTCAGACTGATGTGATGAATGATGAGTTTTGTCAGTCTATGTTGGTAGCTTCTCAGGCCGAGCGGGGTGCTTCTGTTACTCCATCTTCTGAGGCCACAAGGGTTGGCTAGTTTATGAGGTTGAGCCCGCCTGTGTTCACTGGAGTTAAGGTTGAGGAGGATCTTCAAGGTTTTATTGATGAGATGGAAAAGATCTTCCGCGTTATGCATGCTACTAACGTGAAGGGTGTGGAATTTGTTGCTTACCAGCTGAAAAATGTAGCCTACCAATGGTATGAGGAATGGGAACGGTCTAGGGGTGACGATACTGAGTCAGTCCTATGGGATGATTTCTCTAGTGCTTTCCTGGACCGCTTCTTTCTTCAAGAGCTGAGGGAAGCGAAGGCGGAAAAGTTTGTTAACTTGAAGCAAGGCAAGATGTCAGTCAAGGAGTATGCCTAGAAGTTTCACCAGTTGTCTCGGTATGCTCAGGAGGTAGTTTCTAACATGAGGGCTAGAATAAGGAAGTTCACTTCCAGGTTGTCCCAAGACTTGATTTTGGAGAGTAAGGCTGCCTTGTTGAACAAGGACATGGACATCTCCAGGTTGGTTGTGTATATGCAGCACGTTGAGGAAGAGAAGATGAAGCAGGCGGAGATAGGGGAAAGGTAGAGCAAGAAGTTTAGATTTCCTGAGCAGGGTGGTGGCCAATAGTAGAGTGGCAGGGATGGTGGAAAGTGGTCCAAAAAGAAATGAGGCAATTCTGGGTCTTACTCGACGGCCAGTGCTCCCTACCCAAAGCCGCCGGGTGGCAAGCGTTTTTATGGTGGTGATAATTATAGGGCATAGGGTGCCCCATTTCAGGCTAGTGGGGCTCAGTCAACTCCATCATATCCCCCTGCAGATTTTGTGGTCGATTGCATCGGGGTTACTGTGATGAAGGAAAGGACAAGTGCTTTAACTGTGGTCAGTCATGGTATATGCTTAAAAGTTATCCTGTTGGTAAAGTTGCCTCTGGGGCAAACAAGGTTCCCATTGCCTCTTCATCAGCTACGGCACCAAAGGGTGCACCATCTGGCTCCGGAACTGGACGGAACCGACTCTATGCTCTCACTACCCGTCAAGAGTCCGAGGCATCGCCTGATGTCGTTACTGGTATGTCGAAACTCTTTTCCCATGTACTGCTTACTTGATCCGGCGTCCACTCTTTCATATGTAACCCTATTTGTGGCTGTGCATTTTGGTTTTGGTCCCGACTGTATTTCGGACCCTTTTTCTGTTTCTACCCCGATGGGTGACTCTGTGGTTGTTAGGAGAGTCTATAGGGGTTGTGTGGTATCTGTGGGTGGTCGGGAGACTTTGGTGGATTTGTTTGAATTAGACATGATTGATTTCGATGCCATATTGGGGATGAATTGGTTGCACTCGTGCTATGCCTCTCTAGACTGTCGGACTCGTAAGGTTATCTTTAAATTCCCAAATGAGCCGGTTATTGAGTGGGATGGTGGTTTCCTAGCTCCTAAGGAGAGGTTCATATCATATCTTAGAGCTCGGAGATTAATCTCCATGAGGTGTCTCTATCATCTGGTCCGGGTTAAAGATTCTAACTCAGATGGTGCTTCTTTACATTCTGTCCCGGTGGTGAATGAATTTCCTGAGGTATTCCCTGATGACCTTCCTGGTGTTTCTCCCGATAGAGAGATTGATTTTGGGATAGATCTCATTCTGGATGTTCGTCCTATTCTATCCCCCCGTATAGAATGGCTCCGGCTGAGTTAAAAAAGCTTAAGGAGCAACTAAAGGATCTGTTAGACAAGGGTTTCATCCGTCCTAGTATTTCTCCATGGGGTGCACCGATTTTATTCGTTCGTAAGAAGGATGGTTCCCTTCAGATGTGTATTGATTACAGGTAGTTGAATAAGGTAAGGATAAAGAATAAGTACCCTTTTCCAAGGATAGATGATTTGTTTGATCAGCTTCAGGGTGCTAAGGTTTTCTCCAAGATTGATCTTCGGTCTGGGTATCATCCGCTAAAGATTAGGGAGGTGGATATTCCTAAGACTGCTTTCGGTACTCGGTATGGGCATTTTGAGTTTCTGTTATGTCTGTTGGGTTAATTAATGCCTCGGCGGCATTTATAGACTTGATGAATAGAGTCTTTTGTCAGTTTCTGGACTTGTTCGTCATTATGTTCATAGACGATATTCTAGTGTACTCGAAGAGTGAGGTGGATCATGCCGATCACCTCCGCTTTGTGTTGCAGACCCTGAAAGATCAGTAGTTGTATGCCAAATTTTTGAAATGTGAATTCTGACGTTGTCACTTTTCTGGGTCATGCCATATCTAGTGAAAGGATCATGATGGATCCGCAGAAAGTTGCAATGGTTAAGAAGTGGCTTAGACCCATGACTCCAACCGATATTCGTAGCTTCTTGGGTTTAGCTAGTTACTATAGGAGGTTTGTGGAAAGTTTTTCGACTATAGCTGCCCCATTTACTAAGTTGACTTAGAAAAAGGTAAAGTTCTGATGCTTGTGAGGGTAGTTTTGAGAAGCTGAAGGATAAGCTGACTTCAGCACCGGTCTTGACCTTGCCTGAAGGCACGAATGGTTTTGTAGTCTATTGTGATGCATCCCAAATAGGGCTTGGTTGCGGTCTTGATGCAGCATGGCAAGGTGATAGCTTATGCCTCCAGAGAGTTGAAGGTGAATAAGAAGAATTATCCTACTCATGACTTGGAGCTTTTGGCTATGGTGTTCGCATTAAAAATCTGGCATCACTATTTGTATGGAGTTTATGTGGATATCTTTTCCGATCATAAGAGTCTGCAATATGTGTTTACTCAGAAAGAGATAAACCTCAGGCAAAGGAGATGGCTTGAGCTGCTCAAGAATTATGATATGAGTCTTCAATACCATCCAGGTAAAGCTAACGTGGTTGTTGATGCTCTTAGCAGGTTATCCATGGGGAGTCTAACTCGTGTGGATAAAGGGAAGCAAGAATTGGTGAAAGATGTTCACCATTTAGCTAACCTTGGAGTTCGCCTCTTGGACTCTGAGGATGGTGGTGTGTTCGTTCAGGAGGTGGCGAGGTCGTCCCTGGGTGCTGAGGTGAAGGAGAAGCAAGTGTTAGATCCTATCTTGATAAGGATCAAGGGTGATATAGGTGGGCGGAAAGTAATGCTTTTGAGGTTAGTGGTGATGGTACCAAGGGAGATTCTGTGTTCCAGATGTGGATGGATTGCGAGAGAGGATCTTGGCTGAGGCACCTGAGTCGCGCTATGCTATTTGTCCTGGCTCGACGAAGATGTATCATGACCTTAAGGGGATGTATTGGTGGAACAATATAAATCGGGATGTAGCTAGTTTTGTGGCTAAGTGCATGGTATGCCAACAAGTGAAAGTTGAACACATGAGGCCCGGAGGATTATATCAAGAGATCGAGTTGCCTGTGTGGAAGTGGGAAGTCATCAACATGGATTTCGTTACCGGTCTTCCTCGGTCTCGGAATCAGTTCGATTCGATTTGGGTCATCATGGATAGGATGACTAATTCTGCTCACTTTTTGCCAACAACAACAACAACAACAAACCCAGTGTATTCCCACCCTAGTGGGGTCTGGGGGGGGAGGGGGGGTTAAGATGTACGCAGTCCATACCTCTACCTCTAAAGAGGAAGAAAGGCTGTTTCCGATAGACCCCCAACAAGGACTAATTTTTTGATAGAGAATTATGCGAGGTTGTATCTCCAAGAGATCGTGAAGTTGCATAAGGTACCTATTTCTATCATCTCGGATCGTGGTACGCAGTTTTCCTCGCACTTTTGGCGGTCATTTCAGAAAGGTTTGGGGACCAAAGTGAGTCTAAGTACTGCTTTCCACTCACAGTCGGATGGGCAAGCGGAAAGGACTATTCAAATATTGGAAGATATGCTTTGTGCTTGCATGAATGACTATAGTGGTAGTTGGGTTAAGCATTTGCCTCTTATAGAGTTTGCTTACAATAATAGCTACCACTCTAGCATTGGGATGGCTCCGTTTGAAGCCTTGTATGGTAGGAGGTGCAGGTCTCCTATTGGGTGGTTCGAGGTTGATGAGGCGAAGATGTTTGGCCTGGATTTGGTTCACCAAGTCATGGAGAAGGTGAAGGTGATTCGGGATAGGCTTAAAGCTTCCCAAAGTCGCAAAAAGTCCTATGCGGATGTGAGGCGTAGGAAGTTAGAGCTTGAGGTTGGAGATAGGGTGTTCTTGATACGTGAATTCCTAGTTCGAGACCTTTCACACGAAGACAAGCGTGTGAGTTGCAACGACTCCAAGTCTTGTTCACATCCTTGGCCGTGTGTGAGGCCCTTGTGAGCCCATCCAAGGGCCTATACTTATTAAAGTGTCAAGAGGCCCAACAAAACACCCCAAACCCACCCACTTAATGCCAAGGGTATTTTGGTCTTTTGTCCCTCCTTTGTAATTGACTATATAAGCCATTTGTTAGGGGCTAGTCTTTTAGTTAGTTCATTCATATCATAGAAAACAACAAGACTTGTAATATTTTGACTTGTCTTTCTCATTTGGAGAGGCTCAAAATCGATTCTCACTAGTAGAGTGATACTAGTGTTGTATCTTGGCTAGAAACTAGGTTCTTAGGGTGCTTTGAGTTTCTCTTGGTCCAAGTAAGAACTTGGTATTAATATTCATTAGTCTTAGGGTCGTTTCTCTTGTTAGGGTTCTTAGATCAATGAATATTGTGTGTCAAGTTTCTATCTCTTTTTTTGTAAATCTTGTTAACATGATGTTGTTGAATCTAAAAGTCTAGTGAAGCCGTGTGAGGCTCTTTCGATTCACTAGAATTATTGTTTTTGTTGTTCTTGTTGTTAAACTCACTTTTCTAGTTCAAACAAGTGTTGCAAGCCTAGTGAAGCCGTGTGTGGCCATTTTCGATTCACTAGCACTTTGTTGTTCATCTTGTTATTCTTGTGTTGGTTGGAATCTCTTGATACACACCTAGTCTTGTATCATTTGGTATCAAAGCTCAAGGTTTGGTTTTGTTCTTACAAACCCAATCTTGGGAAGCTCTTACCAAAAAGTGTGTTCTTGAGCATCTTGGTCGAAAATTGGTTGTAGATCTACAAAAGATTTTACTTGTTTAGTTTGTTTCTTGTGTTGGTCTCTTCCTCATCAACATAAAAAGTGTCTAAATCTAAAGTTGAGCTTAATAAGAAGAGACTTGTTGTTGTGAAAACTTGAAGTGGCCGTGAGTTTGACTTGTGTTGGACGTTGGAGTGTCATTGTGGTGAATTGTTGTTTTGTTCTTGAAGGTGTTGATGTTGTGTTCATCTTAAAAGTTACTCTTCATCCTATGTCTTAAAAAAAACAATAGATCCAAAAGGTTGTAAGACAAAATTGAAAAGTTGTGTAACACCCCACATTTTACATGTACTAGTAATGTTCACATAAAATGACATACGACTTGATTTAATTACTACCAAAATTTTTTTTCAAGTGTTCAAGTGTTATATTGGGGCACTATATGGAAGTCTATTTAGAGACTGTGGCCTTAAACGGAGAAAATCATTGACGTGCTTATGGAACTTAGGAAGCTAGCAGGTGAGTCACCTGTGTGGTTGGCTTAAAAAAATGTATATATACATGAGGGAGAATAATTCATTCATAAGTGAACTCACTTGAAGTCTAGACATTAGTAAAAAGAAAGGGGAACGAAGACAAGGCTTAACGCCGAAACTTTCCAAGTCTTGTGACAAACGAAGCCCAAGTTAGGGAGGCTATTAAAGCCAATGGTTTAGCATTATATTGGGCCAAGATGTTCAGCCCAAGATTTTTATATAATATGCCCAACTACATTCATTCACTACTAACAAAATTGGGCCCAAACAAAGTGCAAGAAAGATTAAGGAAAATGGGCCACTAAAGCCCATTGATTTAGAGATCCAAAAGGCCCAACTGAAAGGGGAAAATTAGTCATTGACCAACTTGAGTTAATCAGCTGCAAATATCAGGAGAAAGTCGGTCTAAGGTCTCCTTAAAAAGGGACCAAAACCGAGCTCCTTAGGTTAACTAATAAAAGACCAAAAATTTCAGCTTTTCTCTCTATGTTTCTCTTGGCATTTCTTCACCTTGGAAGGCAACCAAAGGCTACTTTTTGAGTTCTTGAATTAGACCTACACCTTGGGAGTTAAGGTATGTAAAAATAACCATATACTTGATATGAATTTTCCATGGAAAACAAGATAAGTTGGCTGGTGCACTGTGCAGGAATTTCTGGACAGCTTGTGTCCTGAAAGTTGTTGTTTAGTTTTCTTGGCTTTGGAACGATTCTTACCCTGATTTTTGACTTTAATATGATATAAATTTGAGGTTATTAATATGTTATAGTGTGTATATGGTTGCCAAGGTTGCTGGACTGTTTTGCTAGTTCTTTGGAAACAAGTATCCTTATATGATCTTATGTGCTTCCAAAATGGTATTGGACTGTTTTGATGAGGGGGCTGATGTTTCACGTTTCCCCCCTGTGTTTTGAGCTATTTTGTGACTATGTTAAGGTTTATTTGATGTATATATATGTTGGGAGCATCTGGTTCAAAGTTGGGACAAGTATGAATTGTTAACGACGAAATGTAGGGAGACGACGAGATGTTGTGCTTCTTAGTTGAGCGTTTTGTAAAATGGTTTTGTGTTGTAGTTATGGACTGTTGCCAGCATGTTATAGAGCTGATATAGGCTGTATACATCATGTATATGATAATGTGTACTGGTTGAAGACAGTTAGAATTGAGAAAGTCGGAATAACACCATTGAGTCGATGGTTATACGTTTGTTGCCAAAGTGTTGTGTCTTGTGAGATTGGGCTGTCCAGATGCATTGATTAGCTGATAATACTAGCTTTAAAACATGATATTGTAGATAAATAGTTGGAAGAAAAGAAGTCATTTCGAGGTAAAAACAAGTTGATATGTCGAGGTATGTAAGGCTATTCGATCTCTTATTATTTGGCATGGAATCCAAAGTCTTTATTGGCACATAGAGATCTTTACAAACTTCGATATAACCACTCCACTCTTTCACATGTATTTGTGTGTCCAGATTCGAGCATTGTCACTGCTGCATACATACATTGGATACCATGACATATGAGTCTTCTTTTTAGCTAAATAAAGTTCATACGTTGTTTATGTCCTACATGTTTCACTAATTGTATAACCCACTCTTTTCATTGTGATATGATGTTACATGGTCACATACTTGTCATTTGTCATGCTTATAGTCTTATAGCTCAAATGTTACGATCACCAAAGATTCATCTCAAAAGTAATAAGAAGATATATGTATACAGTTGCTTCTGTTGGGTGGTATCCCAGGGGTGAAAGAATCACCTAGCATGGGTCAATCCCAGTATTACAGGGGGTATCCCAGGGGTGAAAGGAAAGCCTAGCATGGGTCGATCCTGATATAGATTTACCACTGATCAGCTGGTCATTTGTATTACATGATGTGCACAGATTATACAAGTGATAAGAGTAAAGTAAAATAATTGTTATAAGATGCACGACTCCACAATATTCATAAAGGTGGTCTTTTACCCTACAGCAGTGTATGGTTTCATTTGAGCTTTTATCTCATATATAGTACATGTTGCCTTACATATTCAGTACATTATTTCGTACTGACGTCCCTGTTGGGGGACCTGCATTCCATGCTGCAGGTGCAGAAGCTAATAAACCTCCCCAGTAAGAGTACAGGATATCAACTGCAGTCACTGAGCTCCAGGTTGCTTCGGGGCTTTGAGTCTTATCATATCTTTTTGCATTGTATAGTATCTTATCATGAGGCGGGGCCTGTCCCGACCCTTATAAGATATGTTTCTTGTCTAGAGGCTTTGTAGACTATGTAAAGTATAGTATGGTCATGTATCGTATCGTAGACATTGTGGCTCCAACGGCCTAGTCATACAACATCTTTTGGCTTGCTAGTCCCATTTATCTTTTGAGGGCATGTTTAGTATAAAAGTAACTTATAATGTTCATAGGTAATGTATTGCTACAGGTTGGTTCTCCCGAGCCTTACCGGCAACGGGTGCCAGTCCGCCTTAATAGGATTTGGGGCGTGACAGAAGTGGTATCAAAGTGGTTTCAAATTAATTTAAAACCTCAAAAATAATTTATCATTTTATATCTATTTTATCTTTTTTTATTAAATATGATTAATTTTTAAACACTTAAATGACTTATAAAAACATCAAAAAATAATTTATTATTTTATGTTTATTTTATCTTTTTTAATTAAATATTATTAATTTTTTAATACTTAAATGACTTATAATAATTAATTATGAGTGATATAGTAAAATCACGATTAAAACAATTGAAACAGTCATGTCATAAATGTTTATTTTAAATTTTTTATTAAATATTTTTATTTTTTTAATACGTAAATGACTTCTAATAATTAATTAAGGGTAATACAGTAAAATCACAATTGAAGCAGCTGAAGCAGGCATGTCGGCCATGAGCAGCCTGCTTCAGCTGCTTCTTTGCCACTTATTATATAGGATGTAAATGACTTCTAATAATTGATATAATTAAGGGTAATATAGTAAAATCACAATTGTATATAGGATGTAAATGACTTATAATAATTGATATAATTAAGAATAATATAGTAAAATCACAGTTGAAGCAGCTGAAGCAGGAATGTTGACCATGAGCAGGCTGCTTCAGCTGCTTCTTTGCCACTTATTATATACTAGTGGTGGAGCACGGGCCTAACATGCTAAGCTTCAATTTTTAAAATTATTATAAAAGTAGTGAAATAAATTGTTATTAGTAAATAATTTTAAATAATTGAAATTTTTAATTATTTTAATTTATAATATTTTTTCTTTTATTTTATTTTAAGTGACACCGATATAATTTCGAGAGTTAAATAAATATCACGATTAAAGTAGCAAAGCAGACATGTCTAAATGACTTATAATAACCAATTAAAAGTGATATAGCAAAATTGCTATAAAAATACTTGTAAAAATAATTTAAGTGAGTCTCATCTAAGATGTCAAATTAATTTAAAACATAAAGAGTTAATTAATCATTTTATGCTACTTTACTTTTTTTTTTAATCAAATTTATTAACTTTGTAATACATAAATGATTTATAATTAGAGGTACTCTAGTAAATTATGGTTGAAACAGCTAAAGCAACACATGTTATAAATGTCTATTTTACTTATTTATTTTATTAATTATTATTAATTTTCCAATACGTAAATGACAGCGCCCAAGCGCACATGCAAGTGTAAGTGATCTACCAAGCAGTAAAGTGGCCTTCAAGAAAACTGATTTATCGATCCCACAGGGATTTGATCTAATAACTATTTAATTTCAGTTCACAGTTTAGATTCAATTGGTACAAGCGTAACCAAAATAGAGTTTCGAGTATTGTAATTGAAATTAAAGTAAACATTGCGGAAAATAAAGGTTTTGAAACAATCAACGGAGTAAATTCCAGTGTTAAAGCAATTCGAACAATCATTCTATGTTATTTAACTTCATTCGTTAATTTGCTTATCTTGGTTGTTGATTCGTAGGGTTAATTGCATGATCATGGTCTCCCAACCTTTAACCATTTACCTAATTTGGACATTACAACTACATCATTGAGTGAGGATGTAATAATCTTATGAAGTTCTTTAAAGCTATCATCCTACATGTGAATCAAGTAAGACATATAAGTACATCTCTGTCCTAGACACTAATCTGAACTCCTTATTTCATACAAGAATACAAATCATACTTTGTTCATTCCCGTGTTCGATCCCCCAATTTCCTCTCCTAAGATCACAAGGGTGACAATAAATGTATTTTCCAGGTGATCAATCTATCAAATAGTTAAATCAAGAATAAACAAACAACCAATAATGATAAGCAAATCAAACGAAATCAATTCAAAACAATCCTACTCATGTTCTTGGCTTTAACCCTGAAAAGAGATTTTTTAGCCACTCTTTGGATGGCCATCGCGTTGCAGTGGTGGGATCATCACTATTAGACCGCGAAGCGGTGAAATCGCGTCAAGATTTTGGAATTTGACAATTGCAAATTCATTTTTCACTGCGATGTGGTGCCTCCTTCAATGCTATTAGGACCGCGACATAGTGGTTTACCATTTTGGCCCCTTATGAATCAAGTGGTGGGTCGCACATTCCAAGAGTCCTTTCCACGCACCCTCATTCACCCTGGACATTTCAGGTGTCCAAACTGTGTATGGTGCTTCTATTGATCCATTTCAAGCCCTTTTAAGTTGTTTCCACTTGATTTGAAGCTTGTATATCATTCATATATCATCATAATCCATTAACCAAGCACTATATAGAATTAAACACAATAATTTAGATCTTAAAACAACACAAGATCCTCAACGGTGAACTAAAAACACAAGCAAAGCATAGGCTTTATTCACTTTGATCTTAAGCTTGTTGTTTTGACTCTTGCCTTGATCCAATTGACCCTTGAACATTATACGCAAGTTGTTTCACGTATAAATACACAATAACAACCTTAGGAACTCATTAAACACGTTAGAACCCATCACGATAGACTAGACAAACACCTAACTCAAGCTAGTCACACTAGTTTTCTCAGTTGACTTCCAAATGATCAATTTGAATCAAAACTTGTGTGAAAACACCATAAAACATTGTAAGAACATACTTGAACAATTATATGCACATTTATATCATTATCAACACATATAGCACAAGAATCATCCTCTAAACAAGGCTAAATAGGCTAGAATAGTAACGCTAGAATGCATAAATACACCCAGCATCACCATCCCACACTTCAAGCCTTGTTCATCCTCGAGCAACCCTTAACTATAATCATAATGAGCTGAATAGAATCCATACTTCTACTAAATGCAAGACACTCAATCTATTACTACAATGACTACACGGAATGCAAGTTTCTACTCTAAGCATGTTACAAACACAATTGAAAGCTCATGAACACTACTTCAAAATATCTTAGCCTCAAGAGTTGACTCTACAATTGGAAAACTTATGCATATTGCTCAATCAAGAACATCCTACAAAACAGCCATATTCATCAAGAATTTTCCCCTCACAACAAGAGAGTTGCCTATAATCACTCACAATTAAGCAATTTATAACATGATGGGTACAAGAATCAAATTACACTCACTCTCACAAAGAATTCACAAGTTACACACAATGAACCATAGGCTTGACATTAGTGTAGTGCTCCACTAATATCATAATGATGAACTTAGAATCAATTAGGTATTTTCTAGGTTGTAATGTAGGCTATGGAATGGGTAGGAACTATTTGAGAATAATGACTAACCTCTCTAAGCGCTTTAATACACTACATCATACATTTAAAACCAATCTCTAACAACCAAATTCCACTTTTTCCATCCACCCATATCTTTTGTTTTGCCCCATCTCTTTGAAGCATTTTCACAAACACATGGTGGAAGTATTGTTTATTACTACATGAATCAATTTTTTTTCTTTTTCACAACTACGGTTATATTTCTAGCTCAATGTCTATCACTCCTAACCACCACACATCGATTATCAACACCAATAATTATTACCTTGGGGCATCAATTTCACCTTTCTCCTTTTATTTTTCAAACTCTTTACTCAATTAATTTTTTATTAAAGCACCTAGGAGCTTTTGGATCAAATTAATGTCTATCAAATAAGGGTTTGGCTACATATGAGGTTGTCAAAGAAAAGCTAAAGGCTCAATGAGGTTGACTAGGAATACGTATAAAGGGTAGGTAAAAAAGAAGGTATAAAACAAGGCTATCAAAGAAATGCTTAGATCATCTCCTAAACCGACGTTCTTTATTTCACTTTGCACACACACCGGTCAAGTTCTAGACATCACATGTAGCAAAAAATATACAAATACCTTACACGCATATGGCACATGCTCAATTTAATAGGATTATCATAGGCTCTCAACCAAACAAAAGGATGAATTCAAATTTAAGCCACAAGTACTAGAGTCACAAACATGAGCTTAAGAGTCTCAAAAGTAGTAATTCACATCAATTAACATGCTTATACAATCGAACCACTTGCACCATGCAATAAAAAATAACTCCAACTCAAATATCTTACACAAAGAAATTTTAAATTGAGCCAAAAATAGAGAATTTCCCCTACCCCATACTTAAAAATCTACTTTGTCCCTAAAGTGACTTAAAAGTAAGAGATAGAAATACTCTTTGAGGCCTCTAGGCCTAGCTAGTAGCATCCTTACACATAAAGAAGGTCCGTGGACCCTATACTCGGTCTTTGTCATGATCCTTAACTCAAATTTTTGGTACTCAGACCTCCTATCAACCTGCGACTCAACAAAACAAAAACTACGTGAAGTAAAAAATAAAAAATAAAAACTAAAAATATAACATACCTACTTAACTTGGGTTGCCTCCCAAGCAGCGCCTAACTTGGGTTGTCTCTTTCTCACACTTGCTCTCCATCTTCTTATTGTTTTTACCCCTCTTGGGTGTGAACGCTCAAGGGTACCTGCTTTTTCACCTTTATCCTTTTTAGGCTCATTAATTTCCATTATGTAAGGTTGTGGTATTAGAGCCTTGGGTTGCTCAATGAGGGTGTCAGAAGAGGCCCTTGATGGATTAATCACCCCACACTTATCCCCTTCAATTACAGAAATCATGCACAAGTCTTTATAGTGGGACAGTGTGTTAAGCGACTTATAAACTTTAAATAATGCCTCTTCATCCTCTAACCTCATTTTGATCATACCCTCTCTTACATCAATCAACGCTCATCCTGTTGCTAAGAATGAATGCCCCAAGAAGATTGGTACCTGTTCGTCTTCCTAAAAATCTAGAGCAATAAAGTCAGCAGGAATAATAAATTTACCAACCTTTATGAGGACATCCTCAATAATTCCTTGTGGGGGAGCTATGGTCCCATTCGCCAATTGCAATTGTACAGAGCTCGGTATAGGTTTTCCCAAGCCCAATGTATTAAACAAAGATAGGGGCATCAAGTTGATACTTGCCCCTAAATCACTAAGTGACTACACCACTTTGTTGTTGCCAATCTGAATGGGGAGATTAAACTTCCCTGGGACCTTAAGCTTTTTCGGCATGTTTTGATTAACCATAAAACTACACTCTTCAGTGAGTGTTATCACTTCTACATCATACAATTTAACTTTATTAGCCAACACATCCCTCGAGTACTTAGCGTACTTGAGCATTCCCTACAAAATATCTAACAAAGGTAAGTTTATGTGAAGCTCTCTTAACGTGTCAAAGAACTTCTTGAAACAAGCATCCTCTTTTACTTTTATTTGCCTCTAAGGAAAAGAAAGTGGCTACGTCTGCTTCTCTCTGGTTCAGCAACTTTAGTTTTCAAGTACTCAAACTTTCTTGAATTATCGACAAATTTGTTGGATACATGTTGGATCACTACCTCAGCATCTACCTCCTTAGTTACCTTTGGAGGTTCTCCATGAAGCTCTTTACCACTCCTCAAGGTGATTGCCATAGTTTGTTTTGGATTTTATGTATCTTCAGGCAACCCACCTTGAGGCCTGGCATTTAATGGTGGTGATAAATACCCTAACCGCAACTCTAATATTTTTGTGGTAGTTTGCTGAGTTTTTACATCCACAGCCAACTGTGTCTGATTAGCTAGAGTTTTCTTCACCATTTCTTCCATATTGCTAGTTGACTGAGTTCCTTGTGCTTGTGGTTGATGCATTTGTTGTTGTTGGGCATTCCAGGGTTAATTTAGTGGCTGAGTCTACCACTTCATGTTGTAGGCATTCTCATAGTTTTGCCTTTGAGCATTTACTACATACATCACAGATTCAAGATTGGCTGCACACATGGCCACAGAATGACTACTATTTCTTCAGACCTTTTACCAACCACTAGTTTACCGAACTGCATTAACTGATGAATTAGGCTGTGTAGCTCCTAATTTTAGGCTGCTGAACTGAGTGTTTATCAAATTTTGCAAGGCCACAACCTGAGCTGATAAGGCAGTAAATTGGTCCACCTAAAATACACCTGCAATTTTCTTTGTTGCACTCCTAGAATCACCATGCCATTCTAGAATTCCTTGAGCTATGTAGTTCAGTAAAGTGTATATCTCATCATATGTCATCTCAAGAGATTCACCACCTACAGCAGAATCTAACAAAAATTTCATATTGTGATTAAAAGCCTTTACAAAAGTATGAGCAAGTACCTCATTGGACTGTTGATAGTGTGGACAGTCCCGAAGAAGAGCCTTGAAGCGCTCCCAATCATAATGAATATTCTTATATAGCTTCTGTTAGAAGTACACTATCTCAATGCGAAGTCTCGTAGTCTTACCAGACGGGAAAAACCAAATAAGGAATTTTCTGGCCATGTTATCCCATGATATGATTGAGTTTGTCGGTTCCGTATTCAACCACTTTTTTGCTTCCCAATAAGTGAAAAGGGAAACAACTTCATCCTCATATAGTCAGCATTCACACCCGTAGGAATGAATATGTCACTGATTTCCAAAAAATTTCACAAATGGACCTATGGATCTTCATGTGAAAGCCCTATGAACTGTCCACCGCTAATCAGAAGTTGTACCATATTCTGTTTAAGCTCAAAATTACCTCCAACTGTCGCTTTTAAAATGGGGAGGTCAAATTAATTGGAAGTGGGATTGCCACTTTTTTGACTGTCCTGCGGGCTGCTTGTTCATAAGTCATGATGACAGGACTCTCTTGGTCTTTTTGGCTTTGCGAAATTTGGGGGAGAAGGATTGTTTCTCTCCCTTTTTATGAAAGAGTTGCTTAAGTTAGGGTCTTAGTTCTACCAAATCCCTATCCCTTACCAGCTTACTAACCTGTTTTCTGCAAATACACAAACAAGATTAAGCATAAAATAATAAATAAATCTAAAAAGCAAAACTAAAATAAAAATAGTTTCCAAATTTCAAATCCCCGTCAATGGCGCCAAAAACTTGACAGCACCCAAGCAGACACGCAAGTGTACGTGGTCAACAAAGTAGTAAAGTGGCCTTCAAAAAAGCCGAGTTATCGATCCCATAGGGACTTGATTTAACAACTATTTAATTTCAGTTCACAGTTTAGATTCAATTGGTGTAAGCGTAACCAAAATAGAGTTTTGAATAGTGTAATTAAAATTAAAATAAACCATCCTAAAAATAAAGGTCTTGAAACAATCAACGGATTAAAGCCTAGGTTTAAAGTAATTCGAACGATCATACTATGTTATTCAACATCATTCGTTAATTTACTTATCTTGGTTGTTGATTCGTAAGGTTAATTTCATGATAACGGCCACCCGATCTCTAACCGTTTACCTAATTTGGACATTACAACTACATCGTTGAGTGAGGATGTACTAATCTAATGAAGTTCTTTAAATCTATTATCCTACGTGTGAATCAAGTAAGGCATCTAAGTACATCCCTATCCTAGATACTAATCTGAACTCCTTATTTCATAAAAGAATACAAATCATACTTTGTTCATTAACGTGTTCTATCCCTCAATTCCGTCTCCCAAGATCACAAGGGTGACAATAGATGTATTTTTCGGCTGATAAATCTATCAAATAGTTAAATCAAGAATAAACAAACAACCAATAATGATAAGTAAATCAAACGAAATCAATTCAAAACAATCGTACTCATGTTCTTGGCTTTAACCCCGGAAAAGGAGTTTTTAGCCACTCATAGCCATAATCAACATCCAAATAATTGTATAAATGATTAAAACCATAAATAAAGCTAAATAAAATAAATAAAACCCAAAAAGAAGTTGTGGTAGCCTCCAATGTTGTTCCAATTGATCTAGGGGTTCCAAGATGTCCAAAATGTGTTTTAAGACGTTATATTTATAGTAGACAAGTCATAAACCAAATGGGATTAGGTTTCCATATAATTATCCTTTATCTGGGCACATAAACTTCACTTTTGATGGCCATCATATCGCAGTGGTGGGATCATCGCTATTAGACCGCGAAGCGGTGAAATTGCGTTAAGATTTTGGAATTTGACAATTGCAGATTTATTTTTCACTGCGACGCAGTGTCTCCTTCAATGAGTTAGGACCGCGACACAGTGTGTTACCATTTTGGGACCCTTATGAATCCATTGGTGGGCTGCACGTACCAAGACGCCTTTCCATGCACCCTCACTCACCCTCGACATTCCAGGTGTCCAAATTGTATATTGTGCTTCTATTGATCTATTTCAAGCCTTTTTAAGTTGTTTCCACTTGATTTGAAGCTTATAAATCATTCATATATCATCATAATACATTAAAAAAGCACCATATAGCATTAAAAACAATAATTTATATTTTAAAATAAGACAACATCCTCAACGGTGAACTTAAAACACGAGCTAAGCATAGGCCTTCATTCACTTTGATCTTAAGCTTATTGTTTTGACTCTTGTCTTGATCCAATTGATGCTTGAACATTATACCCAAGTTGTTTCATATATAAATACACAATAACAACCTTAGAAATGCATTAAACACATTAGAACCCAACACGATAGACTAGACAAACACCTAGCTCAAGCTAGTCATACTAGTTTTCTTGGTTGACTTCCAAATGATCAATTTGAATCAAAAATTGTGTGAAAACACCATAAAACATTGTAAACACATAATTGGAAACTTGGATAAAAATTTATATCATTATCAACATATATAGCACATGAATCATCCTCTAAACAGGGCTAAATTGGCTAGAATAGTAATGCTAGAATGCATAAATACACCCAAAATCACCACCCTACACTTAAAGCCTTGTTCGTCCTTGAACAAACCTTAACTATAAGCATAATGAGTTGAAGAGACTCCATACTTGTACTAAAGACAAGACACTAAAGCTAGTACTACAATGACTACACAAAATGCAAGTTTCTACACTCAGCATGTTACAAACACAATTGAAAGCTCATGAACACTACTTCAAAATATCTTAGCCTCGAGATTTGGCTCACCAATTGGCAAACTCATGCATATTTATCACTCAAGAACATCCTACAAATCAGACACATTCATCAAGCATGTTCCCCTCAAAATAAGAGAGTTACCCATAATCACTAACAATTAAGCAATTTATAACATGATGGGTACAAGAATTAAATTACACTCACTCTCACAAAGAATTCACAAGTTACAAACAATGAACCATAGGCTTGCCCTTAGTGTAGTGCTCCACTAATTCAGAATGATGAACTTAGGATCAATTAGGTCTTTTCGGGTTGTAATGTCGGCTAAGGGATGGGTAGGAACTATTTGAGAATAGTGACTAACCTCTCTAAGCGCTTTAATACACTACATCATACATTTAAAACCAATCTCCAACAACCAAATTACACTTTTTCCATCCACCCATATCTTTTGTTTTGCCCCATCTCTTTGAAGCATTTTCACAAGTACATGGTGGAAGTATTGTTTATTACTACATAAATAATTTTTTTTTCTTTTTCACAACCATGGTAATATTTCTAGCTCAATGTCTATCACTCCCAACCACCACACATCAATTATCAACACCAATAATTATTACCTTGGGGCATCAATTTCACCTTTTTCCTTTTATTTTTCAAACTCTTTGCTTAATTAATTTTTTATTAAAGCACATAGGAGCTTTTGGATCAAATTAAGGTCTATCAAATAAGGGTTTGGCTACATATGAGGTTTTCAAAGAAAAGATAAAGGCTCAATTAGGTTGACTAGGATTATGCACAGAGGGTAGGTAAAAAAAGAAGGTATAAAACAAGGCTATCAAAGAAATGCCTATATCATCTCTTATACCCACGTTCTTTATTTCGCTTTGCACACATACCGGTCAAGTTCTAGACATCACATGTAGCAAAAAATATACAAATACCTTACACGCATATGGCACATGCTCAATTTAATAGGATTATCATAGGCTCTCAACCAAACAAAAGGATGAATTCAAATTTAAGCCACAAGTACTAGAGTCACAAAGACGAGCCTAAGAGTCTCAAAAGTAGTAGTTCGCATCAATTAACATGCTTATACAATCGAACCATTTGCATCATGCAATAAAAAATAACACCAACTCAAATATCTTACACAAAGAAACTTTAAATTGAGCCAAAAATAGAGAATTTCCCCTACCCCACACTCAAAAATCTACTTTGTCCCCTAAGTGACTTAAAAGTTAGAGATAGAAATACTCTTTGAGGCCTCTAAGCCTAGTTAGTAGCACCTTTACACATAAAGAAGTTTTGTGGACCCTACACTCGGTCTTTGTCATCCTCCTTAACTCAAATTTTTAGTACTCAGACCTCCCATCAACCTGCGACTCAACAAAATAAAAACTACGTGAAGTAAAAACTAAAAATATAATATACCTACTTAACTTGGGTTGCCTCCCAAGCAGCGCCTAATTTAGTGTCGCGACAATTAATGACATAGTCGTTCTCTTTCCGTCTCTTTCTCACACTTGCTCTCCATCTTCTTATTTTTTAACCTCTCTTGGGTGTGAACGCTCAAGGGTACCTGCTTTTTCAACTTTAGCCTTTTTAGACCCATCAATTTCCATCATGTTAGGTTGTGGAATTAGAGTCTTGGGTTGCTCAATGAGGGTGTCAGAAGAGGCCCTTGATGGATTAACCACCCCACACTTATCCCCTTCAATTATAAAAATCATGCACAAGTTTTTATAGTGGTATAGTGTGTTAAGCGACTTATAAACTTTAAATAATGCCTCTTCATCCTCCAACCTCATTTTGAGCACACCCTCTCTTACATCAATCAATGCTCCTCCCGTTGCTAATAATAGACGCCCCAAGATGATTGGTACCTGTTCGATTGCCTAAAAATCGAGAATAATAAAGTCAGCAGAAATAACAAATTTACCAACCTTTATGAGAACATCCTTAATAATTCCTTGCGGGGGCACTATGGTCCCATTTGCCAATTGCAATTATACAAAGCTCGGTCTAGGTTTTCCTAAGTCCAATGTATTAAACATAAATAGGGGCATCATGTTGATACTTGCCCCTAAATCACTAAGTGACTGCACCACTTTGTTGTTGCCAATCTGAATGGGGAGATTTAATTTCCCTGGGACCTTTAGCTTTTTCGCCATCTTTTGATTAACCATAAAACTACACTCTTCAGGTAGTGCTACCACTTCTACATCATACAATTTAACTTTATTAGCCAACACATCCCTTGAGTACTTAGCGTACTTGGGCATACCCTACAAAATATCTAACAAAGGTAAGTTTATGTGAAGCTCTCTTAACGTGTAAAAGAACTTCTTTAAACAAACATCCTTTTTCACTTTTATTTGTCTCTAAGGAAAAGAAAGTAGCAACATCTGTTTCTTCTCTGGTTCAGCAACTTTAGTTTTCAAGTACTCAAACTTTATTGAATTATCGACAACTTTTTTGGATACATATTGGATCGCCACCTCAGCATCTACCTCCTTAGTTACCTTTGGAGGTTCTCCATGAAGCTCTTTACCACTCCTCAAGGTGATTGCCATAGTTTGTTTTGGATTTTATGTATCTTCAGGCAACCCACCTTAAGGCCTGGAATTTAATGTTTGTGATAACTACCCAACCTCAAATCTAAAATTCTTGTGGCAGCTTATTGATTTTTTACATCCACAGCCAACTGTGTCTGATTTGCTAGAATCTGTTTCATCATCTCTTCCATATTGCTAGTTGACTGAGCTCCTTGTTCTTGTAGTTGCTGCATTTGTTGTTGTTAGGCATTCCAGGGCTAATTTAGTGGTTGAGTGTGCCACTTCATGTTATAGGCATTCTCATAGTTTTGACTTTGACTATTTCCTACATACATCACAGATTCAAGATTGGCTGCACACATGGCCACAGAATGACTACTATTTCCGCAGACCTTTTACCAACCACTAGTTTACTGAACTACATTAACTACTGCATTAGGTTGTGTAGCTCCTAATTTCAGGCTTCTGAACTGAGTGTTTATCATATTTTGCAATGCCACAACCTGAGCTGATAAAGCAATAAATTGGTCTACCTAAAATACACCTGCAATTTTCTTTGTTGCATCCTTGAATCACCATGCCATTCTAGATTTACTTGAGCTATGCAGTTCAGTAAAGTGTACATCTCATCATATGTCATCTCAAGAGATTCACCACCTACAGCAGAATCTAACAAAATTTTCATATTGTGATCAAGAGCCTTTACAAAAGTATGAGCAAGCACCTCATTGGACTGTTGATGGTGTGGACAGTCCTGAAGAAGAGCTTGAGCGCTCCCAATCATGATGAAGATTGTTATCTAGCTTTTGTTTGAAGCACACTATCTCAATGCGAAGTCTCGTAGTCTTACCAGACGGGAAAAACCAAATAAGGAATTTTCTGGCCATGTCATCCCATGATATGATTGAGTTTTTCGGTTCCGTATTCAACTACCTTTTTGCTTCCGAATCAGTGAAAAGAGAAATAACATCATCCTTACATAGTCTGCATTCACACCCGTAGGAATGAATATGTCACTGATTTCCAGAAAATTTCACAAATGGACCTATGGATCTTTATGTGAAAGCCCTATGAACTGTCCACTGCTAATCAGAAGTTGTACCATATTCTGTTTAAGCTCGAAATTACCTCCAGCTATCGCCTTTTAAAATAGGGAGGTAAAATTAGTTGGAAGTGGGATTGCCACTTCTTTGACTGTCCTGCGGGCTGCTTGTTCATCAATCATGATGACAGGTTCTCTTGGTCTTTTTGGCTTTGCGGAATTTGGGGGAGAAGGATTGTTTCTCTCCTTTTTTTGATGAAAGTGTTGCTCAAGTTAGGGGCTTGGTTCTACCAAATATCTATCCCTTGCCAGCTTACTAACCTTTTTTCTGCAAATACACAAACAAGACCAAGCGTAAAATAATAAATAAATCCAAAAAGCAAAACTAAAATAAAAATAGTTTCCAAATTTCAAATCCCCATCAACGGAGCCAAAAACCTAACAGCGCCAAGCACACACGCAAGTGTACGTGGTCAACCATGTAGTTAAGTGGTCTTCAAGAAAGCCGAATTATTGATCCCATAGGGACTTGATTTAACAACTATTTAATTTCAGTTCACAGTTTAGATTCAATTGGTGCAAGCCTAACCAAAATAGAGTGTTTAATATTGTAATTAAAATTAAAGTAAACAATCCAAAAAATAAAGGTCTTGAAATAATCAACGGAGTAAAGCCCAGGTTTAAAGCACTTCGTACTATCATACTATGTTATTCAACTTCATTCGTTAATTTTCTTATCTTGGTTGTTGATTCGTAAGGTTAATTTGATGATAAGGGTCACCCGATCTCTAATCATTTACCTAATTTGGACATTACTACATTGTTGAGCGAGGATGTACTAATCTAATGAAGTTCTTTAAATCTATTATCCTACGTGTGAATCAAGTAAGGCATCTAAGTACATCCCTATCCTAGATACTAATCTAAACTCCTTATTTCATAAAAGAATACAAATCATACTTTGTTCATTCCCGTGTTCTATCCCTCAATTCCATCTCCCAAGATCACAAGGGTGACAATAGATGTATTTTCCGGGTTATAAATCTATCAAATAGTTAAATCAAGAATAAACAAACAACCAATAATGATAAGTAAATCAAACAAAATCAATTCAAAACAATCATACTCATGTTCTTGGATTTAACCCCGGAAAAGAGAGTTTTTAGCCACTCATAGCCATAATCAACATCCAAATAATTTTATGAATGATTAAAGCCATAAATAAATCTAAATAAACTATATAAAAATCTAAAAAGAAGTTGTGGTAGCCTCCAATGTTGTTCTAATTGATCTAGGATTTCCAAGATGTCCAAAATATGTTTTAAGACGTTATATTTATAGTTGACAAGTCATAAACCAAATGGGATTAGGTTTACACATAATTATCCTTTATCTGGGCACAAAACCTCTACTTTTGATGGACATCGCGTCGCGGTGGTGGGATCATCTCTATTAGACCGTGAAGCGGTGAAATTGCGTTAAGATTTTGGAATTTGACAATTGCAGATTCAGTTTTCACTGCGATGCGGTACCTCCTTCAACACTATTAGGACCGTGACATAGTGGGTTACAATTTTGGTCCCCTTATAAATCTAGTGGTGGGTTGCACGCACCAATAGGCCTTTCCATGCACCCTCACTCACCCTGGACATTCCAGGTGTCCAAATTGTGTATTGTGCTTCTATTGATCCATTTCAAGCCTTTTTGAGTTGTTTCCACTTGATTTAAAGCTTGTATATCATTCATATATCATCATAATCCATTAAAAAAGAACCATATAGCATTAAAAACAATAATTTAGAGCTTAAAATAACACAAAATCCTCAACGGTGAACTAAAAACACGAGGTAAGCATAGACTTTATTCACTTTGATCTTAAGCTTGTTGTTTTGACTCTTGTCTTGATCCAATTGACCCTTGAACATTATAACCAAGTTGTTTCACATATAAATACACAATAACAACCTTAGGAACTCATTAAACACGTTATAACCCAACACGATAGACTTGACAAACACCTAGCTCAAGCTAGTCATACTAGTTTTCTCGGTTGACTTCCAAATGATCAATTTGAATCAAAACTTGTGTGAAAACACCATAAAACATTGTAATCACATACTTGGACAATTATATGCACATTTATATCATTATCAACATATATTGCACAAGAATCATCCTCTAAACAAGGCTAAATAGGCTAGAATAGTAATGCTAGAATGCATAAATACACCTAACATCACCATCCCACACTTCAAGCCTTGTTTGTCCTCGAACAACCCTTAAATATAAGCATCATGAGTTGAAGAGACTCCATACTTCTACTAAATTCAAGGCACTCAAGCTAGTACTACAATGACTACACGGAATGCAAGTTTCTACTCTAAGCATGTTACAAACACAATCGAAAGCTCATGAACACTACTTCAAAATATCTTAGCCTCAAGAGTTGACTCACCAATTGGAAAACTCATGCATATTTCTCAATCAAGAATATCCTAAAAAATAGCCATATTCATCAAGCATGTTCCCCTCACAATAAGAGAGTTACCCATAATCACTCACAATTAAGCAATTTATAACATGATGGGTACAAGAATCAAATTACACTCACTCTCACAAAGAATTCATAAGTTACACACAATGAACCATAGGCTTGCCCTTAGTGTAGTGCTCCACTAATTTCATAATGATGAACTTAGAAGCAATTAAGTCTTTTCTAGGTTGTAATGTAGGCTATGGGACGGGTAGGAACTATTTGAGAATAATAACTAATCTCTCTAAGCGCTTTAATACACTACATCATACATTTAAAACCAATCTCCAACAACCAAATTACACTTTTTCCATCCACCCATATCTTTTGTTTTGCCCCATCCATCTCTTTGAAATATTTTCACAAACAAATGGTGGAAGTATTGATTATTACTACATCAATAATTTTTTTCTTTTTAACAACTATGGTTATATTTCTAGCTCAATGCCTATCACTACCAACCACCACACATCGATTATCAATACCAATAATTATTACCTTGGGGCATCAATTTCACCTTTCTCCTTTTATTTTTCAAACTCTTTACTCAATTAATTTTTTATTAAAGCACCTAGGAGCTTTTGGATCAAATTAAGGTCTATCAAATAAGGGTTTGGCTATATATGAGGTTGCCAAAGAAAAGCTAAAGGCTCAATGAGGTTGACTAGGAATACGCATAAAAGGAAGGTAAAAAAGAAGGTATCAAACAAGGCTATCAAAGAAATGCCTATATCATCTCCTATACCCACGTTCTTTATTTCGCTTTGCACACATACCGGTCAAGTTCTAGACATCACATATAGCAAGAAATATACAAATACCTTACATGCACATGGCACATGCTCAATTTAATAGGATCATCATAGGCTCTCAACCAAACAAAAGCATGAATTCACATTTAAGCCACAAGTACTAGAGTTACAAACACGAGCTTAAGAGTCTCAAAAGTAGTAATTCGCATCAATTAGCATGCTTATACAATCGAACCACTTGCACCATGTAATAAAAAATAACTCCAACTCAAATATCTTACACAAAGAAATTTTAAATTGAGCCAAAAATTGAGAATTTCCCCTACCCCACACTTAAAAATCTACTTTGTCTCCAAAGTGACTTAAAAGTAAGAGATAGGAATACTCTTGAGGCCTCTAGGCCTAGCTAGTAGCATCCTTACACATAAAGAAGGTCCATGGACCCTACACTCAGTCTTTGTCATGCTCCTTAACTCAGATTTTTGGTACTCAGACCTCCTATCAACCTGCGACTCAACAAAACAAAAATTACGTGAAGTAAACACTAAAAACTAAAAATATAACATACCTACTTAACTTGGGTTGCCTCCCAAGCAGCGCCTAATTTAGTGTCGCGACAATTAATGACTTAGTCATTCTCTTTCTGTCTCTTTCTCACACTTGCTCTCCATCTTTTTATTGTTTTTACCCCTCTTGGGTGTGAACGCTCAAGGGTACCTGCTTTTTCACCTTTATCCTTTTTAGGCTCATTAATTTCCATTATGTAAGGTTGTGGTATTAGAGCCTTGGGTTGCTCAATGAGGGTGTCAGAAGAGGCCTTTGATGGATTAACCACCCCACACTTATCCACTTCAATTACAGAAATCATGCATATGTCTTTATAGTGGGACAGTGTGTTAAGCGACTTATAAACTTTAAATAATGCCTCTTCATCCTTCAACCTTATTTTGAGCATAACGTCTCTTACGTCAATCAACACTCCTCCCGTTGCTAAGAATGGATGCTCTAAGATGATTGGTACCTGTCCGTCTTTTTGAAAATCTAGAAAAATAAAGTCAGTAGGAATAATAAATTTACCAACCTTTATGAGGACATCCTTAATAATTCCTTGCGGGGGAGATATGGTCCCGTTCGCCAATTACAATGGTACAGATCTTGGTCTAGGTTTCACCAAGCCCAATGTATTACAAAGTAGAGGCATCAAGTTGATTTTTGCCCCTATATCACTAAGTGCCTGCACCACCTTATTGTTGACAATCTGAATAAGGAGAGTAAACTTCCCTGGGTCCTTAAGCTTTTTCGGCATCTTTTGAGTAACCACAAAACTACACTCTTAAGTGAGTGCTACCACTTATACATCCTGCAATTTAACTTTTTTAGCCAACTCATCTTTGAAGTACTTAGCGTACTTGGGCATACCCTGCAAAATATCTTACGAAGGTAAGTTAGCTCTTTGAATGTGTCAAAGAACTTCTTGAAACAAGCATCCTCGTTCACTTTTATTTGCCCTTGTGGAAAAACAAGTGGCGGCGTCTTCTTCTTCTCTAGTTCAGCAACTTTAGTTTTCAAGTACTCAAACTTCCTTGAATTTTCGACAATATTTTCGGATACATGTTGGGTCACCACCTCAGCATTAGCCTTCTTAGTTACCTTTGGAGGTTCTCCATGAAGCTCTTTACCACTCCTCAAGGTGATTGCCATAGCTTTTTTTGGATTTGATGTATCTTCGGGAAACCCACCTTGAGGCCTGGCATTTAATGTTTGTGATAACTACCCCAACTGTAACTCTAAACTTCTTGTGGCAGCTTGCTGATTTTTTACATCCGCAACGAATTGTGTCTGATTAGCAAGAATCTGCTTCATCATCTCTTCCATATTACTAGTTGACTGAGTTCCTTGTGCCCGTGGTTGCTGCATTTGTTGTTGTTGGGCGTTCCAGGGCTGATTTAGTGGCTGAGTCTACCACTTCATGTTGTGAATTTATCTAATTTTCCCTATTATCATTACAAACCCCCAAGTGAACTTGGAAAAAAACTAAAAAGAATTTCAACATGTTATAAATACATTATATTATAGATATTATTATGAATGTTGTAAAATTAAGCTCAAAACACTATAAATATGAAGTTAAGAGAGAAATTTCTTCTATTCAAGTATATTCAAGTGTGTCTTACAATGGTAAATAACATCCCAATTTATAAGATGAGAAATCACATCAAAGATCACCAACATTAAGGGTCAACTTAATTAATACATTCTTATCTACAAATTGATCATGTAGCCTAGTAGTTATGTATTGTGTATATACATATGAATGTAAGAAGTTCATGTATTTGATAAGGTCAATTCACTTAAAAATTATTATATTCATAATACTCCCCTTCTGATGTACATAGATAATGTGTCTCGTTAAAATTTTACTAGAAAAAATTCAGTGGCAAAAATTGCTAGTCAAGAAAAAAGAGTGCACATATTTTGTAATACACATTTTGCGGCCTCATTAAAAACCTTTTAAGGAAAACTCAATTGGGACAAAACCCCAATTAAAGAGTACAATACGTATTTTACTCCTTTTGATGAAAATTTTACTTGATTTCTCAGAGATGGTGCATCCAATATTATATCTTAGCTTCTAAAATATTAATATTGGAAACACCTTAATGAATAGATTCGCCAAATTGTCAGCTGATCAAATTTGTTAAACATCTGTTTCACCCCTTTTCTCAAAATCGTGAGTTGAAAAACTCTTGACCTGCTTTATGGATAGCTAGTATTTCTTGTATGAGAAACTTTTTATTCTTTTGTTGAAGCCACAATGAATTTTTATTTATGTTAAACAATCTCATAACAGTCTGAGTACTCCATAAACGTGATTTATACATTTAAATCTCCTTAAACCTCGTCAATGTATGTTGATCGATGGACAAATATTTTATCTATCAAATTATCATGACCCAATTTATGAGCCATGATGGCACCTACCACAACCCGTTAGTAGGTAAGCCAATACCCTAACTCAAAGCTAACACAATAGGTTGTTCGGTAAGAAAGGCCCAACATAGGCGGAGTTCAAGGACATCCATTATGAACATAAGGGGTTCTAAATAGAATAAAAGTTAATAAGAGAACAATCCCAAAATCTGGTAGAGTTAGTACAAGAGCAATTAGTAGTATCAATACAACTCCAAGTTTGGAATAGTTAATACATCTGTCTCAAATACTAAAGATTGAATACAAGAGATAGAAGAAAATTAGGTGACTCGAACTCCAAGAGCTCACCCTATCTCCGGAAATCAATCACCGCACGAACCACGATCAATGGCGATAACTAATACTCAGATTTATACCAAAAAGTACAGAAGTGTAGTATGAGTATCAAAATAATGGGTACTCAGTAGGCATCATCAACCGACTAAGCTAAATCATGATATAAGAATGATAAAGTTCAAGATAATCATAACTAACTCAAGGTATAGAATCAAAACTGAATCATCTCCATCACCACTATAGATAATAAGTAAACAAACCGGAATAATAGTGTAACATAAGGCATCAACACATGCCAATATCGATGTACATAATAAGCATTACCTATTGTAATAACAATATTACTTAAGGCATAAAGGCATGTCAATACGGTCTTGCATAAGAAATAAACTATTCGAAATCATGAAGTAATACAAGTACAGTCACAAGCAAACACAAGGACAGAGTTGGCGCCCATACACCAACTAGTGTATAAAGTAAAGAACTCATCTCAGTGTCCCATACCACCATATAGTACACCCAAGAGAAATATAAAGGAATCAAATCAACAATATATCTAAACTTCTTTATTATCCATAGTCTTACTCAATTTTTATCGAACGACCATTTGCGAACATTCATGATCATCACCAATAATCATAATGGAATTAAATATACCAATATATTTATAACCGTAACCATTCCATTATATAGGCATCTGCCTCGTCAATACACCCTATTCACACATTAGTATCTTGCCAACGCTTAGTACCAAACCATTTACTCACTAGTCATCATATAACCTCTAATTATTATCTATCCACTATTCATTACATAACCACTTTTCATAGTTCAACAACTAACCATTATTCACTAATTAGCTAATATCTAGCATCTAGTCAATGATTCACCACTAGACCATATTTGCCAATTAACCAATATTTATTTCTAGCCATCATAATCCGACTAGTCACCAATCATCAAATAACCGCTAATCACTATTTATCCACTAACCATCTATCAACCAACATTCTTAGTTAACTAGCATCGTTAATCCATAAATCCCTGCTTAACAACTAATCAACATTATAAACTTAGTCATCAATAGCAACTAATCACCACCATTGCTAAACCTATTATCACTAACCTCCATAATAAGTTGATAATCACTATTAATAACCATCAATGCCACCAGTCCTCTTTGTCACTACGGTTTACTAATCCATTAGTCATTATTGGCCACTTAAGCAATACCCACCACTAAGCATCTCTCATCCTTAAATCATTAACTATACCACTTTATACCTTAACTCAATCAAAAACTATGATCGACATCTTTAATATCAACAGTATACCCAACTACACAAGAGCATAAATAAACACATAATTTCCATACAAAGGGCTAGCCGAATTCAAATTGGTAGATGTTCACGTAAGTACATCAATAATCATCCTCCGTCCTTTTCGGGCATCATTATAACATTATAGTTTTCTCTAGCCTTGTCGGGTATCAATGTAACATCATAATATCCTTCGGCTATATCGGGTATCAACATATCATCATAATATCCTCCGGACTTGTTGGGTATTATCATATCATCACAATATCATCCGGCCTTGCTGGGTATCATCATATCATCACAATATCATCCAGCTGCACCGGGTATCATCATATCATCACAATATCATTCGGCCTTGTAAGGTATCATCATATCATCATAATATCATCTAGTCGCATGGGGTATCATCATATCATCACAATGTCATATGGCCTTGTCGGGTATTATCATATCATCATAATATCATCTGGCCATACTGGGTATCATTATATCATCACAATATCCTCCGCCCTTGCCGAGTATCAACATAACATCATAATATCCTCTATTCATGTTGGGTATCATCATAACATCAATATTCACAATACACAAATTTTTATCATTAATAAAAAACAAGCCCCATGAGGGCTAAAGTAAATGACAAACCCTAGGAGGGCTTAAAGTAAATAGATTTAAAGGAGAAACGAAGAAGAGCATACCTCCATAATTCAACGTTCATCATCAATGTGATTTTATCAATAGATATATGTTTATGTAATATGAATAACATAAACTATCATCATCGGGTTTTTCCTCTGAACTTATATCTTTAATACCAACATCTTTATTCCATCCCATATAGGAGCAGTAGGTATATAGATATGTATATGAAGTGGAAAAAACATTAGCTTAAGTAATTATATGAGAAAGTAGGATGATTTTTCCTCGAAACTTATATCTTTAATTTCAACGTCTTTCCTCCATCCCATACAGGAGAGGTGGGTATATAGATATGTATAAGAAGTGGCAAAAACATTAGCATAAGTAATCATATAAGGAAGTATCATGAGTCTAAGCATAATCTATTGAATATCTTTGCATATAGTTAATAAGAGTGCCTTCTAGCAGCATTAACATCATCGTTTTTAATATTGACAATAAGAAAGATTTCCAATATATTTTTTAGTGTAATTATTAAGCATGATCATAACTAGGACAACTGCATAGTTAACGGCCCAAACACTAGCCTAATCTATGGCTTAATCAAAATTATAATCAATGACTGACCATTACATAATCCATAATCTGGTCATTTAGTCCATGGGCATAACCATAAGCAATATCATGAACAATGACCCATTAATAGCATATTATTGGCCTACTATTGACCTAAAGATAATTCATCATTAGTATGAGCGATAGCTAAATCATGACCTAATCTATAACTTGTTCATAGCACGGTCATTAACATCCTTTATGGCTGTAATGATCCTAAATCACCTCCCGGGATGTCACACGGTGCTTAAGTCTACTAGTAGCCCCAAGCTAACCCTTTGAGCCTATCACTTCTCATAATAACTCATTTAAGAAGGAATACACAAAATACTGGCACTGTCATATCAAATAAAAGGGAGTAGGAAGGTAAAACTCGATCCAAATGACCATAATACTAGAAATCTCAACACAACCACAGTCTGATAACTAGTCTGACAAAGCCTCTACTATTCTATGAACTCGGGAGCCGTTGGGACAGGTCCCTAACTTACTCAAACTGAACTGAAAGTAATGAAATAAACACTCAAGTATTGAAATATTTGAAGATAGGCCCTCGAACCATGAGGACTCACCATTAGAGAAATGTAGACAAAGGTACTCGAGAATCACTGACGAGGCTAGGAATGAGCACCTGAACCTACATTATAAGACAATGTAGCACATAGACATATATGTGGATCAACACTTGGGAATGTACTGAGTATATGAGGGTGTATGCATTTACATAAAATAATATCAAATCTCTTTAATCAAATCATGCATGCAAATAGAAATGACTCACGTGGCTTGAATAAGTCTAAAATGTAAAGCTCATAAATTATGTAGAATGAAGCATGTAACACAAATCTCGTGAGTCATTATACTTTGGCTCTAAAATCTATGCTCCCCTCTAATTCTCATTACTCATAGGATGAAAGAAGCTTTAAACAATACTTTCAACTCATGCATATATCTCATGGAGAGTAAAACTTCTTTATTGCTTAAGAATTTATAACTCTTTTGAACTTAAACACTTGGAACTCAAAATCATATGACTTTGGTTTAAAAACTGATGATCAACTCTTATTAGTAGAGAAAACTACTTCCTTCTTTGGAAAATGCTCAAAAGTAATTCGTTCACTTTAGAAAATATCTCATCTCAAAACTTTAGGGGAAATATTCTATCTCAATGGAAAATACATTAGTTTAGGGAGGTTCTCTTAATCGACATAAACTATGTGAGCTACATGGAGTCTAACGTCTTGTCCTCCTAAGAAAGAAACCTCACGTTGGGGAGAGGCGTCATACTCTTGCCAAGGAGTATAACCTCAACTCAGTGGTCACTTATCTCGGCCTCGGGCCCAATCATCTTGGCCTCAGGCCCAAAATCTCAAATCTATGATGACATATAGTTCTGGGATAAGAAACCGTGGTAACTTACCCAACTCGGTGCTAAATACTACTCCCTTTAGTTTATATCGCTCATCTCAGGGAAATCCACTTTCAAAATAATCTCATGGTTCATAAGAACCCAACAAACAAATCTGTAATCTCATGTGGGAGAGTGGATTTCAAAACTTTATGACCATTAGTTCAAAATATTTCTCAATAATCTCAAAATACTCAAATCATGGGTGCTTATAGCTCAATAGTTCATAAAATTGCAAGTCTCAAGTAGGGCTTAAAGACCTATAATTTAATCTCAAGTTAAGACTCATCAAAATGCATATTAGATAGCATATAGATTCATAAATCATATAGAAATTTGGAATTTACAGTAATTTAGCTCATAATCTCAACATACTCATATACTTCAATATCTCAAACATTTCAACTATTAACTTCTCAAAGATATCATGGGGTATAGACCTAGCTGCAATTTCTGAAGAAAATATGTAAAAATCATGCCATTAGACTCTCAATTCGTGGGGAAATATCAAAAGCTTGCAACCAATAACAATGGGTGAAAAAACCCAATTCAATTTTATGTAAAATCTCATAAATTGCAGAAAATTGTAGTTTGAATAAGCCTTTGGGCACAATGGTGAAAGGATTACCCTTGTTTAAAACCCCACATACCTTATATTATGAAATTGGATGAACAAGCTTGCTTCAACTCTTCTTCATACTCTTGAGAGAGGTTTCTTGCAACCCTTGAACTTGGGAAACTTAAATCTCAACTCAATTTGTAAAATCTATGGTAAGTTCTTGAATTTCTTGGAGAAGGGTTTTAGATTTGATCTTGAGGAAGAAACCCTAGCTCTCTTGTGTTTTGGATGATGAATGAAGCCATTTGCTTCACTTGGAATATATCTGGTTGATAAAGGAGTGGAAAAAACCGAAAATCCCTTTTAAAAATGAGTTAAAAATACTGAACGGGGGCTACAATGATCGAAGCAACGGTCTGTTGCTAGCCTGACGGTCCGTCGGGTCATCCGTCGCACCTGGGCAGTTTCGACAACTCTCAGTTAAACAACCATAACTTCTCACCCCGATGCCAAATTTGGATGAAATTGGTATCATTGGAAAGCTAATTCAATTGTCTACACGACAAAAAGTCAAATTTAAGAAAATTCTACATGGTTTAAACACTAATCACTTGGGAAGTCTCTTCTCAATTTTTAGGGACGGAATTATACTTCACTTGACACGCTCTAAGGATCGGACTACGAGGAAACTTTGCGGGATCTTACAATGGCTAAGGCTATATTACAGTCAAGGGCTTATTTAATAGCCGTTCATTAGCCCAAACAATGGTTAATCACAATAACATAATTAATAACTTGACATAAGCTTTAGAAAATAACGCATACAAAGGCATAATCACTTGGGCATCATTCTGAATGCCATTCCACATAACCAAAAAACACCAAGAATAATCAATATTGCCCTAAAAAGGCACTGTCTAGTCAATTATTAAGCATAAGGGTTCAAGGGAACTAATCTTTACTCATGCCTTAAGGTGGGTCAATTAGCGCACTTCTAAATCCCCAAAATGCATTCTAAGTCAATTTCTATCCCGGGCTAGGATAAGGTATCTAAATCAGCTCTTAGATGTATACCAAGCCACCATAAGCCCTTTGGTAGATATTCTACTCAAGCACTTTTACTAAGTCCAATAGAACTAAGGCAACCTCCTCTAGTATAAGAAACTAGGGCCAATTTTAATCTAAGTATGAGAAACTAGAGCATTTCATATAAGGTTGAGTATTCTAAGGCATTCTCTTACTAAACATGAGTAATTAAGTCTATTCTACCTAAAATAGAGGGAAACAAGTCAAGCTTTCAACTTCTAAGAGTCACATATCCTAATTGGTCCAACTAACCCAGGTCTTGCACCTCATCAATCCAATACTTAAAACCCATTCCAATCTAGTAAGATATCACAATTATACTATAACATAGGTCAATCTAACAAGGAGTAAGCCTAGCCTACCTCAAATCCGTAGATTGCTCAACAATCTGCTAAACCTTTGCTTTTCCCTTCCGAGAAGATTCCTTAAGGTGTCAAGCTATCAAAAATACAATCTCTGCATCATTATGAGACTATCAATACTCATATTACACCATTATGATCTGTATCCAAAAATGACATCAAAAACCCCAATTAGGTCCCACTTATGAAAAATATGTTTCGAGATCAAACCAATATTCATACACTATTAGGGAATCATAACCCTTAAGAAATTGGTGAAAACCAAGCTTATTTGGGCTAAAATCAAACCCTTAAGCTATTTGAGGTTATGGTTAAATAATTAAGAAATTTAAACATAAAATGGAAGGATTCATACCTCAAATCCGTTATTAATCACAAAAATATATGTTAATCAAGCTTTTAAGTTGCGTCGAAAACTCAATATAAGGTCGGCACACCATTTTAGGGTTCCTTGGTCTCAAAGATGAGTGGAAATGTCCAAAAATTCGACCCAAGGGTCTATTTTATAGCCACCACAGAAAATCAGGTGTGGAGATCGCCATCCATGGATAGAGATCACGTAAGGGTAATCACGGCCCCACTTATGGAAATTGCCCTAGGGAAATCATGATACCGCTTTGTACGATCGTGTACCTCTTAGAACCAACAACTGATGCGACATGGAAACACGACACTTTCGATGCTTAAAATCATAAATTTCTGTGTGAACTTAGGGTGTTTTGTTAAATATGATGCACTTTGGTGTATATTGCAGGTAAACCAGGTCTACAATAGTGTTCGAATGAAAAGATAAGAAAAAGATCGAAAAAATATCAAAGCTGATCAAGATACGAATCAGCTTATGAATTATATAGTCAACATATGACTCGCAGGAGGAATCTTACCCATAACAGAACCAAACACCATGACAAAATGCCTAATGAGGGTAAGATACGACTCATGTATATGAGTCGTAAGATGAGGATACGAGTTGTGTCAACCAATTGTAAGCATTCCAAAATCAAGGACCCAAATAAAAGACCAAGTGAAGAAAAGATACGACTTGTCCATACGATCCGTACACTGAGGATACAATACATACAGCAAAGTCATAAGCATAACAGAAACTGAGCTACTATTCAACGATTGAAGTGTTAGAAGTATATGAGTCAAAAGTATAAGCACGAATTATGTAGGGATGCCGTATACAAATCAGTGTTCAAGACTTGGAAGGACAAACATCGCAGGTGGATACGAGAGAAGGACACGAGTCCTACACTCAGGTATGACTCATAAGAAGAAGTTATAAGTTGAATAAGAAGTTAAAGCCTGGGGAGATGAGACACTGGAATGGATACGATAAGGCAGGGTACGACTCGTATGATTCTGATACGAGTGAAGAACGAGTCATACCGACTGCCGACTCAACTTTACCTTTTCTATTTTTATTAGGATTTAAGGTTATTTTACGATACTATAAATACCCTAGGGTTTATCTTTTATTAGGTCACATTATTTCACTCTTTTAGGTATTTTTACAATACTTTCACAATTGTTCTTGAGATTTTAGGGTTTATTCAATTAAAGACTTTGGATTTTAATAATCTTATTCTTGTGCAATTGATTTTATGTGTTCTTCATTGATAATCATGGTTTCTTGCACAAACATGAGCGACTAATCTCCTCGACTAGGATTGTGGGAACCCTAGCGGATTAGCTACGTAGAGGAAGTTTGAGATTCAACTGTTCTAGGGTTTATGCATGTATCTTAATCTTCTTCATGATAATTAATCTCAAGTATCTACAGTAACTTGAGATAGCCTGTATTCACATTCATCTCTACAAGGGAGCTTGTGATTGGGAAAAGAAGATTAAGACAGTGATTTGAGATTTACCCCTACCTTTTAGTTCCTGCTATCTCATCTAATCACTTGATCCTTCCCAGTAAGGGTGTTAAGTGGGCCAGGGAGGGTCTACCTAGAACTGGCCCGTGAATTTTATATAGTTAGTAGGCCAGTCCGGATTCAGGCCTAGTTAAACGGGCTGGTCCGGTTTTGGGCCCAATAGTAAAAATTTAAAAAAAAATCCTGAACCAGCCCACTTAACCCAACCCGGTCCAACCCACCTAAACCCGATCAAAACCGATCAAAAACCCCAAAAAAAGCTTTTTCTCCAATATACACTAGATATACCCACCTATATACATTTTAAATACGTTAAACAATAGTATACACTATATATATAGTATATACTACATTACTATTTAAAAAATCTATACACATAATACATAAACACAATTACACATGTAATATATACGTCTATAGAAGATATATACACATATAACATACCATTCAATATATACATACTACTTTAAATAAAATATACTACAATATGTATACTACAATATATACACACACTAAATATATAGTTATATACTAATTTATAAAACATATACACATGTATACGTTAAACATATACTACTTTAGAAAATATATATACATATATAAGTACCATTCAATATATACTTACTACTTTAAATAAAATATACTACAACATATACATACACTATACATATATATAGTTATATACTAATTTGTAAAACATATACACATGTATACATTAAATATATACGTCTATAGAAGATATATACACATGTATACGTACCATTCAATATATACATACTACTTTAAATAAAATATACTATAATATATATACTACAATACACACACACACACACACTATATAGTTATATACTAATTTATAAAACATATACACATGTATATGTTAAACATATACTACTTTAGAAAATATATACACATATATATGTACCATACAATATATACATACTACTTTAAATAAAATATACTACAATATATGCACACGCTATATATATATAGTTATAAACTAATTTATAAAACATATACACATGTATACATTAAATATATATGTCTACAGAAGATATATACATATATATACGTACCATTCAATATATACATACTACTTTAAATAAAATATACTACAATATATACACATACTATATATATAGTTATATACTAATTTATAAAATATATACACATGTATACGTTAAATATATACGTCTATAGAAGATATATACATATATATACGTACCATTCAATATATACATACTACGTTAAATAAAATATACTACAATATATATACTACAATATATACACACACTATATGTATAGTTATATACCAATTTATAAAACATATACACATGTATACGTTAAATATATACGTCTATAGAAGATATATACATATATATATGTACCATTCAATATATACATACTACTTTAAATAAAATATACTACAATATATATATACTACAATATACACACACACACACACTGTATATAGTTATATACTAATTTATAAAAATATACACATGTATACGTTAAATATATACGTCTATAGAAGATATAGACACATATATACGTACCACTCAATATATACATACTACTTTAAATAAAATATACTACAATATATATACTATAATATATACACACACTATATATAGTTATATACTAATTTATAAAATACTTACACATGTATACGTTAAATATATATGTCTATAGAAGATATATACACATATATACGTACCATTCAATATATACATGCTACTTTAAATAAAATATACTACAATATACACACACTTTATATATATAGTTATATATTAATTTATAAAACATGTACACATGTATACATTAAATATATATGTCTATAGAAGATATATACACATATATACATACCATTGAATATATACATACTACTTTAAATAAAATATACTACAATATACACACACACACACTATATATATATATAGTTATATACTAATTTATAAAACATATACACATGTATACATTAAATATATACGTCTATAGAAGATATATACACATATATACGTACCATTCAATAATACATACTACTTTAAATAAAATATACTGCAATATATATACTACAATATACACACACTATATATAGTTATATACTTATTTATAAAACATATATACATGTATACGTTAAATATATACGTCTATAGAAGATATATACACATATATATGTACCATTCAATATATACATACTACTTAAAATAAAATATAATACGATATATATACTACAATACACACACACACACTATATATATATATATAGTTATATCCTAATTTATAAAATATATACACATGTATTCGTTAAATATATACGTCTATAGAAGATATATACACCTATATACCTACTATTGAATATATACATACAACTTCAAATAAAATATACTACAATATGTATACTATAATACACACACACACACACACTATATAGTTATAACTAATTTATAAAACATATACACATGTATACATTAAATATATATGTTTATAGAAGATATATATACATATGTACGTACCATTCAATATATGCATATTACTTTAAATAAAATATAGTACAGTATATACACACACTATATATATATAGTTATATACTAATTTATAAAACATATACACATGTATACGTTAAATATATACGTCTATAGAAGATATATATATACATATATACCTACCATTCAATATGTAAATACTACAATATATATACTACAATATATGCACACACACACAATATATATAGTTATATACTAATTTATAAAACATATACTCATCTATACGTTAAATATGTACGTCTATAGAAGATATATACACCTATATACCTACCATTCAATATGTACGTACACATATAAAGTATATGTACTTCTTTAAATAAAAAATATGCTACTTAATATAATAAATTAATAATCCTTTATAGTAAATTAGTAATATATTAAAACTAAGTATTTAATTTAAATTAGAAATTCAATTTAAATCATTAAATGGAAAAAAATTATAAACTAAGGACTAAGGAGTGAATGAATATTGAATTTTACTGATTGTAAAATGATTCAAAATTTATAATTTACACGGATGAAAAATCTACAAATTTTGCATCATTTTTTCCACCTCATCTATGTTAATATTAACGGGAACTTGCATAGGATAGTCAAAGTCAACGAGGGAAAAATTATGCATTTGACTTGATTCTGCTAAGTTCTCCAGTGAAGTCATAATTTCTTCAAGTCTCTGCTCGTCGTTCGGCTCTGCTTCCATTCCTTGATTTCTTCATTCCGCTCTAATCCAATATCTAAGGCAAACTAGAACATTCATTGCATTGCTTCCCAATGAATGCCGGTTGTCTCCAAGCTGCTGTCATCCCTGACGAACAGCGCTCTTCGATGCAATAATTGACATTAGAACATTCAAGATATCTCTGGCTAATCTTGAAAGCATAGGATATTGTGTTTCATTATTCCTCCACCAATCCAACATGTTAATCCATCATCTGCGATCCTCTAACGACATTCAGAGATAATACTTTAGCTCTTCTCAATAAGTTGTTATGTAAGATCCCTCCTCAACACTGTTTCAACAAGGTAAATAATAAAAGTAATAAGGAAAACCACTATGTGCCAGCCTTTTATAAGATGAAGGCTCCTCAGGAGAATGAGGAGCGATAGTTGGAGTGATATTTGTAGGTACAACTAAATCAAGTAAATCGGCATAGTGGTTATATAATTTATCTATGCAAGCGTTTGCATCACTCATAGCCGTCTACAAATCAGTTTGTTCTTGTTCTTCATCATCAGAATCATTATTAGTATTTATCTCTAAGTTAGCATAAATAAGAGTACTAAAATAACACATAGTAGTATATTTCATGCACAGATTTAGCATAGAACCAACCAAGTAAATAGGGGGAATCGAAAAAAAATATTTTTTAAATTTAGCAAACATGGAACCAACAGCTTCTTTGTAACCTTCTTTATGTTTATATTCTTTGAGCAAACCAGAAATATCGGCTATATATGCCAAAATATTACAAATAGTAGGCTAATAAGCATCGAAAATTCAACCGTAGCTATAAAATCTTTTTTGGAAAAGGCTCAAAAATACCCCTAAACTATTCGAAATTGCTCAAAAATTCCTCTCGTTAGATTTTTGGCTAAAAAATAGCCCTCCGTTAAATATTTGGCTAAAAAATACCCCTTTCTCTAACAGAATTCAAAAAAGGATCAAAAATACCCCTGAACTATCTGAAATGGCTCAAAAATATCCCTCTATTAAATATTTGGCTCAAAAAACCCCTCTCTTTAACGAAATTCCACCAAGCATGCCACCTAGATTAGAAAAATCAAGTGATTATTCCACATTACCATCTACATATAAAATGTTAGTATTTTTTAATTATATGACATTCCTTTCTTCTTTATTTTTATTTTTATTTTTTTGCAAAGCAGTGAAACGGAAAAACCAAAAAACCAATCTTTTGCTAATTACTTCATTAGTGTTTTAAATGTTCTAGATTTCACCTTTTCATTAGTGTTTTAAAAGTTCTAAATTTCATATTGTTATTGTCGTTTGGGATGAGGGACAACTTGATCTTGATATGATGTTGACTCGGAGGAGGAGCTAGAATTTTAACTTTTAAGCTAGCAAATGTTGATGTACTAACAATTGAGTTGAATTTAGTACATGCAAATTCTTTTTCAAAATAAATAAATTCCTTTTAACACTTGTTTAATCATTCGAAATGAATTCATTTTTCTAAATTCAGTTTTGATGAATAGTCTTATTATTTTTACAACAAGTTTGAAAAGAAGTAAAATGATACTTAATATTGATAAATTATTCTTTAATAATGTCATTCATTAAGTTTTTGAAGATTTGTGCTACATTCAAAGATTCATTAATTTTAGATTAGAGGAGGTATTTATTAAATCATTTTAACATAAGCATTTTGAGTAAAAGCTAGCAAAGCCAAACACATCTTTTGAGTAACAAATTTGAAGTTTAGTTTGAAATTTGTTACTTTTACGAGTAAATCTTAATTTTAACTTTTATACTGGCCTAATAATTAATGAGTTTATCAGTTTAATAAGATTCTTTTGTTGGTTTTCACACTTTTAAACCAATTAACAACAAAAAACTTATTTTTTAGATGATCAAAGGAATTTGATAATAGCGATGTTACAATTAATAAATTTTTTCAAAAAAATATTATGTAAACACCATTTTTCTACTTTGATTAAAAATTAAAAAGTCGTGTAAGTTTTGTCCGTTTCACTGACGTTTTTAAATAAAAATAAAAATAAATAAAAAAGGAATGTTCATATAATTAAAAAATATTAACATTTTACATTTGGATAGCCATGTAGTTTTTTTCATCTAGGTGGCATGCTTGGTGGAATTTCGTTAAGGGAGGGGTATTTTTGACCCAAATATTTAACAGAGGGGTATTTTTGAGCCATTTCAGATAGTTCAGGGGTATTTTTGATCCTTTTCTGAATTTCGTTAGAGGGAGGGGTATTTTTGAGCCAAAAATATAATGAGGGGCATTTTTGAGCTATTTCAGATAGTTCAGGGTATTTTTGAGCCTTTTTCGAATTGTTTTCCAAAAACTTAACAAGATCATTAATTACAACCCAATCAGAATCATGTAGCATGCAGTGGGTAGAATCAGCAAACGAACCACAACAAGTCCATTTTCTTTACATTTAAGTTTAAAGCCTCTAATTCTTATTGTACGATTATTTCCTTGTATAAAACCAACGACAAGCCGATTTTTTTCAATATAAAGCTCAAAAAACTCAAGACTATCTTTTACAATTAAATTATATATATGACAAACACACTTAACATGAAAAATTTTAGGTAACGGCGGAGATAGCTTAGATTTCAACTTTGTTATAGCAGTCTTGTTATTAGAAGTATTATCAAAAGCAATACATAAAATTTTATTTACCGTAAAATTCTGCAACTTTAGCAATCTAACCAACAATAAAATCTCCAGTATGTTTACGATCTACATCATATAAAAAAGCAAGAATACGTTTTTGCATAACAAAATTACTATCTATCCAGTGACAAATAATGATTAAATAATCATTTTTATTTATAGTACGATCAAGATCAGAAGTTAGGGATATTCTACATTGAATATTTTTTAACAATGTTGATAAATAAAAATAATATTGTGAATGAAGTCTAAAAATATCGGCCCTACAAGTACTTCTAGGAATACTATTAAACATAGGATTATAAATTGCTTGAATATAATGAATAAAGGCATTAGAAGAAGGAAAACTAAAAGGCAAACAACCCACAACTACCATTTTAGCTATTTCTTGCCGGTCCCTCAATTTATTACACTTCTTCATTACTTGAACGGTTGCTGGGTCCATTTTAGTTTGTGTTGGCCCACCAAAATATGCACCACGTTATGTAATTTTTAACTCTCTATTGTGATTATCACATATATGTCTCATTAACAGACTCGTACCCCCTTGCTTGCCTCCTCTTTTATGCTTATATATTTGTTGACAAATATTGCATTACACCTCAATATCTGATATGCGTTCAAAAAGTTGCCATGCAATACTAGTTATTTTATGAGCTCTTGGGGCACGGGGAGGACGGGGAAGGAGATTAACCGATTCAGATCTAACCTTAGCATTTCCTACTGCGGGTGTCTCACCAATATTTTCATCATCTTCATCTAAATTAACCACATTTATTTCATTTTCTTTTTATATACCGTAATTTTTTTGAGCTTTTACATAATCCATATCGTGAGCACCTACACCTATTTCTTCCTCAAAGGGTTGACTAAGTAGTACCGGAGGCGGAGGTACACGGGTATATCTACTACTTGAACTACCTCTATCGCTAGTAATTCACTTTTTACTACCACTACCACTTTCATCAGGACTAATTTTTTTAATACCTTTAGTGGCGAGGTTTCTTAATTTAAACATAATATAAATTAAACTAAAAAATTTAAAATACACAAATATAATAAAATTAAATATTCAACAATTAATATACAAATTAAAAATTAAATGTAAGAGATGAAATGAAAATACCAAATTTTGGAAGTATCCGAAGGTTGCGACTTTAGAAACTTCAACTCATACTTTGTAATCACAAATTAAAAAATTAAAGTGAGCACTTTAGGAAATTAAATATATAGAATATTTGAGAATTGAGATTTCAGAGAATGAAAAATTGTGTGGAAAATGATTTGAAAGTGTAGGGTATTTATAGAAATTTTTTTGGGTTTAAAAAATATTTTGAATGATTTTTTTTTAAATAAAATTGGCCAAAGAAGCCGTTTGGACCCAAAAACGGCAACTACTTTTGGGTCCAACGATCCAATTGTAATTTTTTTTTAAAAAAATAATCTGGCCCGATTAACCAGCGAGCCCGGACTGGGTTTGGTTCGGGCTGGATTAACCATATAAAAAATAACCCAGCTCGGGACCCGGTACCCTACAGCCTGTGGGCTGATTGGGTTGGGTCAAACCAGGCTGGGTTGACTAGGTGGGCCGAGTCAGCCCGGCCCATTTGACACCCTTACTTCTCAGTGATAGTGAACTGAGGTTGTAGTAATGGAAAATAAGGAGACACCTTGAGACTTACCCGATAAAGGGTGAAATTTATCTTCGAGCTTACCCGACAGTTGATAATACCTATCTGGTAGACTTTGCGTGTAGAACAACAGAATAGTTGGGTTGACCATGATAAATTTATGGAGTTGAGAAGCCAGGGGGAACACAAACCTAGTGTTCATCACTTATTGATTACAACTCAAAAACACTCAAGATTTGGTTACTACTTGTGATTGATACCAAAATATCTCCCCATTTACTTTCCTGTACTGCTCGTGGATTACATTAAGGCAAGCAAATATTCACGTTTTCCATGTGAGATCGACCCTAACCTAGTTGGGTTATTATATTTGCAATCGACCGCATTATACTTTTAAGTGGAGTGTAGTTTTGAACGACATCAAATTTTTGTGCCGTGGCCGGGGAAGACGGTTTGAGTAGTGAATTAAATTGGTGAAGTTCTCAGTTTTTTAGTTTCTATTTTTGATTTGGAATACGCCGGTGTATGCAAAGTACTAGGAGTAGAGGCAATCCCTTGCTCCCATTTGATCCAGAACCATAGAGAATCCTTCAAACTTCGAGAAGAATGTTAGGATAAGTTCCTAAAGGGGTTCAAGATCCCTCACTAGTGTATCTGAACATGGAACTCTTATATGTTTCTTTAGATCCACAAAATATTGCAGACTTATAAACACAATAGCTGTCAGAGCGAGAACGTAGAGAAGTTGAAGAGGCCAGATTTTCTACAGAGGCGGAAGTAGCTTAGCAAGGTGGACTAGCCAGGCCAAGAAAGGTTGTTGGTTGCCAGATTCATAGAGGCATCGCTCCATTTATTCTAGAATATCAACACTTAGACCAATATAAGGATGATGATGAAGATCTGGGTTATGTTGAGCCCACTGAGTTTGGAGCCATTGTTCCTCCCGTATTAGCCCCTAATGTGAAGTTCAATATCACTAGTGTAATGATCCAATTATTGAATCTAAATGGCGTATTTTTAGGTGCAGCTAAGGATGACGTAAACATGCACCTTGCAAATTTTCTCATGATCTACATATTTTACACTATTCCAGGGGTTGATCAGGAAGTATTAAGATTGAGGTTGTTCCCATTTTCTTTGACAGGAGAAGAATCATTATGGTTAGGGGAACTTCCAAGAGGATCTATCACTACTCGATACAAGTTGAAAAAATATTTTCTGAACAGATTCTCCCCCCTGCACGGATGCTATAATTGAAGGATGAGATTTACAATTTTTGATAGTTACCTATAGAATCTATGTATGAGGCATGGTTTTAATTCAAGAAGAAGCTGAGCATGGTACCAAATCACAGAAATAGAGGATGTAACTAGTTGGAAATCTTCTATAGATCACTGAATTACAGTTCAAGAGCTATGGCCGATACGATTTCAGGAATAGCATTTATGCATCTTTGCTAGGATGCTGCACAGGAAATGCTAGATGATATTGTGGTGACCAAAAGTAGATGACATACTCGGGATTCAAAATATGGTGGTGGTACATATGCTATTGGAGAAATAAATACTTATGGAGCAACGAATGACATGGTAGCATAAGAGGTTATATAGCTTCGTACATATATTGTATTTCTTACAAAGCAATTTACGTCGATGAGTACTGAGAAGGTAAATGCAGTTGTCGTACAGGGGTCTACTTCCAAACCATTTGAGATCGAATCTGAAGAAGAGGCTAAGTATCTTGATCGTAGATTGGCGAATTTTCGAGCCCAAGGGCAAGGGAATTAAGGTCGAAACTATTATAATGATAGATACAGAGATAAGAGTAGAGAGAGAGATGATGATTGGAAACATAAAGATGACTATAAAGAGAAGAGTGACACGTATATTCCACTAGGTTGTCAAGATACAGAATCCAGAATAGAGGCCCCTTTGTCTAAGCTGGTAAAAGGGCAAGAAAGTCAAGAGAACTGCTTGAAGGATAACAAAGTTGTTCTGTCAGGATTGAACTAGAAAGTTGAGTCACATGCTACAACAATCTAGCAACAAGATCAATAATTTTTTCAGATGTCAACCACATTGAATCAGAGACAACCATGCACTCTTATGAGCAATACAATGGTAAATCCCAGAAATAATAGTCAATGGCATGCCATTTCCACTTGGAGTGGTAAGGTTAATACAAAACCACTTGTACCCATAGTTGATAAGTAGAAGAGTGAAGATGAGTTGGTTGATGTTGGGAGCAACAACAAGAAGAATGGAGGAGAAGAAAAGACTATAGAGCTTGTGCTGAACCCCATTCCAAGACCCTTTTCTCCTTATCCACAAAGAATGAAAACGAAACAAAAAACTGGTAAGTATCAAATTTTTTATCTATGTTAAAACAGTTGACTGTCAACATACCACTTGTAGAGGCATTAAAGCATATGCCAAGATATGCAAAATTCATGAAGGATTTGATTACCACGAAGAGGTTATTTAGTTAGGAGCCAATCGACAATATTCGTCATTGTAGTACTGTAGTTACTAGATCTTTGGTAGAGAAGAAGAAAGATCCTAACACTTTCACAATACCTTGCACTATTGGGTCTTTCAGCTTCACTTGAGCATTATGTTACTTGGGGGATCGCATCAACCTTATACCCTTTGCCGTATTCAAGCAGTTGGGGTTGGGAGCTCCTAAACCAACTACCATGAGACTAGTGATGGCTGATAGAACAACAAAGAAGTCTGTTGGTTTCCTTTATGACATTTTTGTAAAAGTGTCTTTTTTTATATTTCTTGCTGGTTTTTCTATATTAGATTGTGAATTGGACTTTCAGGTCTAAATTATTTTGGGAATACCATTTTTAGATATAGTTAGGACGTTGATTGATTTGGAGAAATGACATCTGATATTGTGACTCAATGATGAAGAAGTGACATTCAACGTATGCAAATCTATGAAGAAGCTGACGAATTAAGAGTGGTATATGTAAATAATGTATATAATGAGGAGACAGATTCATTCCATGATGTTGATGCAGTGACTCTGTCGAATGATGGTTCTGATACAGTTGTTTTGATTGAAGAGTGACTAGGTGTCGAAGCATTGACAACTATGATCATGAATTTTGACTCTAATGGTATCAAGGAATATGAGAATCTAATAAGTGCATCGTATAGAAGTGATTATAATCTTTTGCCAAAGAATCTTGATTTAGACTTGAAGAATAGAACTACTCCCCCTGCTCGCCTATCCATTGAGGAACTACTGGTGTTAGAGTTGAAGTCCCTTCCATCTCAATTGCAATATGCATTTGTAGGGGCCAACAACACTTTACTGATTATTATTGCAGCTGATATGAGATAGTTAGAAGTATAAGCATTACTATTAGTATTGCAGAGATTCAAGAGGGCCATTAGATAGTCTATTACAGATATTGTGGGTATTCCTCCCGATTTATGTACTCACAAAATACAAGTTGAATTGAATTGTGCTCCATATATTTAACATCAATGTTAACTCAATCCTCCTATGTAGGAGGTGGTGAAAAAAGTAAATCGTGTATCTCATTGCTGATAGCAAGTGGGCCAGTTTGGTACAATGTATTTCAAAGAAAGGTAGAATTATTATGGTGCCTAACAAGAAGAATGAGCTAGTGCCTCCTAGGCTAGTCACTAGATGGAGAGTATGTATGTATTATAGAAAATTGAATGCATGTACTCAAAAGGACCATTTTTCTTTGCCTTTCATGGATCAGATGTTAGACATGTTAGCATGTAGAGGATGGTATTGTTTTCTTGATGGGCCTCAGGCTATAATCAGATCACTGCTGCACCTGAGGACCAATAGAAGACTACTTTTACATGTCCTTATGGGACCTTTGCATTCAAGAAAATTCTATTCGGGCTATATAACGCCCCAGCCAATTTCAGAGATGTATGATGCCAATTTCCTAGCTAGAAATCATTTCAAGAATGCTGAAGTTCCTTTGAAACGCAAATCTGTTTTTGTACATACAATATTTTTGAGATTTTCACTTTCTATCACGTGGAAAATGGAGTTATCTTTCCAACGATACCAATTTCATCAAAATCCAACATCAGACGAAGGAGTTATGGGCATTTTACTCGGAACTATCAGAATCGCCCAGGTGCGATAGCCCAGTTGGCGGACCGTCAAATTAGTGATGGACCACCACTTGGACCGTCAAAGCCACACTAGTTGAGCCATATTCTTGATAAGGTATGACAGACGAGTTGAAGGACCACCAGATATTTGACGAACCGTCACTCAGACCGTCAACCCTTATCTAGTGAAGCCCATTTCTGGTTCACGTCTGACGGGCTAAGCGATGGACCGTCAAGCTGACCGAAGGACCGTCAGTCCGACCGTCATATGTCATATTCAGATTGTTTCTAGGTCTTTTAATAGGGGAATTTTGGTAACTTACCACCCATGTATATAAACCCAATTACACCCGATTTTAGCCACTTTTCATCATTCTTTCACTACAAACAAATTAGGGTTTCCTCTCTAAGATTAATCCCCAAGAACAAGAAACCCTAAGTACTTGATTCCAAGCCAATAATTCAAGCTCATCACCACAGATCTTCAAGAACCTCATTACCAGGTATGCGTAGTGTTCATCTATGGACCCCTTTCGTTCATAGAGTTCAAGAACCATGCTTTTAAATGAGAAACTTTGATTTCCTTGTTGCTATGTGATGTTGTTCATGTCAATTACCATTGTTTAAACTTCATAATATTATTTTAAGATGATTTCCATAAAGCATGCATGTTTGTGGTTAAAACCCATGAAATTGGGTGGTTCAAGATAATTAACATTTGTTGAGAAAACCTATGCCCAAGGTGTGCATACAAGGTTTTTGTTAAAATGTCTAGGATGCTAGAAGTTTATATTTACATGATTCTATGATATCTAAATGACAAGTCCATATTAGCTATACACTCAATATGAATTCTATGCTATTTATGTGTTGCTATTGTTGTGGTGTGAAGCATGTGTGATAATGGAATTATAGAACATGTACATGAAATGTATCCATGCTTTCCCTACCATGTTTGAGATGTTGAATAGACTCATGAAGTACGCTATCCCTTATGATATTGTGAATTGTGGACTCCAATCTTATGACCAATTCATGTCATGTGTGTCAGTTTCCTTCTATCGAGTCCTGGGGGTATTCGTACCCTAAAACTATAGCTGTGTGCCTAGAGCCATGTCATGTTGTCATGATATCTTCGGTCGAGCCACGTTTCATAGAATTCAGTCAGTCATGTGACTTAGGAAACCTTAGAAATCTCATGATCTCAGCCAGTTATCAGTAGTATTCCATCAGTTAACGGAAATTCAGTAAACCCAGTTCATGTATAGTTAGTTAAATCACGTTCAGTCTCTTTAGATGGGAGTAAGAGTTAGTACCGAGCGAATCCAAGGATGGGAACTCACCTGCTTTAGATGAAGGTGTGATTCCTAGAAGAAATCCTTGTGTTCTAGAACTATGTAGCCAGCATAGGTTGAGACATCAACACTGTAGCTTGAGGGTTGATGGGGTGGACATCTGCCATTTTCTTTTTGGGGACACTGCCAGATTTGAGGGTCACTTATAGCATGTCTTTACTCGTGGCACAGTATTGACATCCTTCCAATCAGGGTAGTGATTAGACCCCCGTTCGGCTACTTTAGCATACATGGGGCATGTCAGTTAAACAACTACCTCCCACAGTTTCAGTCACAGTCTCAGTAAAAGAACTCAGCTAGTTCTTTAGATTTTAGATTATCTGGACTGTCAGACACAGTTAATCAGATTATTAGTTATTAGTCAAATCAGGTATCAGAAATCCATGCTATCATAATACAAATTTAGTCTTTATGTTATCAGTTTCTCATATCACTACGACCTCAATTTCTATGTATGCATGTTTGCACTCTCACGTTCATATCAGTCAGTCAGTTAGCATTGTTCATGCATATAACTCTTTTTATGTTCAGCCTCCCCTACTCGTATACTCAGTACTCCAGTTGTACTAGCGCATTTTTTCTATGGTACTTTATTTTCATGTTACACCATAGGTTCAGCGATACGAGTTCCAGACCAGCAGTAGCAGTCGCATTTAGCACAGAGTTGCAGTGAGTCCTCTTCATTTGAGGACGATATTACTTAATTTATTCATTTATTATTTCAGTTAGATTTCAATTTACGGAGTTAGTTGGAGTCATGTTCCTTTAACTCCTTATTCAGACAGTACTTAGAGGCTTTCAAATTTAGTATTTAGATTCAGTTCAGATTCAGTTGTTTTGGGTATTTGTTACCCATATGGATGTCATGTTTTGACAGTTTCCTTATTCAGTTGAACCTTATGGCCTATTGTTCATGTTTTCTGCATTTTACAAGCATATTATGCAGTGTACAGGTATAGATATAAGTCATGGGTTAGCTTGTGGTCCAATGGGGTCATAAGCACCGTGCAATATTCTGGTTCAGAAAATTGGGGCGTTACAATCTTGGTATTAGAGCCTAAGGTTCAATAGAGTCCTAGGAAGTCTGAAAGCCACATCTAGTAGAGTCGTGCAAGAGGCTATGGGATGTTTTTGAAATAGTTTCCCTTCTTTTATTATTCAAGTCGTGCTAGTGAGCATAATCACAAGTTAAACTCTCAGTCTAATCCATTCTTCTCTCTATCTTGGAGTATGCCTCTAAAGAGAAGAAATCAGCCAGCTCCTTGATAACGCTCAATCTACAACTCTCGTAGGAGTGTAAAGCGGTCGTAGTCAAATATAGAACCCAACTGGGTTGGGTATCGATCCCATAGGGAATAGCTTGGTCAACAAGTAAGCAATAATTACTAGACTTTAGTGCAAGTCTCGTAAAAGGGGGGATTGTAAAGTGTAACCAAATTATTAAAGTAAAAACTGAAAATAGTAAAGTAAAAAGAAAGAATGTTTAGTAGGTTGTAAAACAATGAGAATTGAGGAGTTGGGGGTATGTCCACCTTATGAGTTATACGTCTCTGTTAGCTATGAGTTATGCGGAATTTAGACATGCATATGCTGATAGAGAATTGTATTCGATGGTAAATCCAGGCGTCTTTCGACCTATTCGAGGATTATTTCACTTTAACTCTTTCGAGCTTAAAGCGTATCTAACGGTACAAATTCTCCAAGAGGTTAATCCAGTTACGGCACTAACTTTTTAATAGGGGATGGGACCCTACTACCTTGACATTATCTCTTTTACAGACATATAACCTTTCTTTCGAACAAGTTAATGCTATACTGGCGTATTCTTGTGTTTGCAACCACAAAGAATTTAGATTAAGATGAAGAGAATAATGATATAAGTAGCATACGTTTCACAAATTCACAAACTCATAGCAATAGATAGTATCTCATACGGCTTCCATAACCCCAACAGAGAGATTTAGTTACCCATGAGTGCGAAGGAAATCACAATAGACATTGTTATTATACCACAATAAAGATTTCGCGTAGTAGTAATGTGGTAGGCGTTAGGCGTGAATTCCTAGCAAAGTAACGTTTCTCTTGTTGCGGAAATTAAGAATTAAATAGATGAATAGAAGAAGAATAAAAAGTAAAATTAATGGAAAGATTAGAAGAGTTGTAAGGTAAGAGGAGAGTTGTTGTTAAGTAGTAGAATGTCTTAAAAATCTCTAGCAAAATAGGGTATTTATAATACTCATATCCTACCCACTAAGCTAATGAAATACTTAACCAAATCCTACTAAGCTAATGAAATACTTAACCCAATTGTACTAGGTTAATGTATCATTATCCTAATCCTAATAAATTACTGCTAGTCCCCAAAGTCTTCAGAATTGCTGTTTTTGCCCGGGACAAATTTTCCATGCGCCACTTTTGGTCCTTGGCGTCCAAGCTTTGCTCTCCTCCTTTCGTGAAGCTTTCTTTGGCATCAAGTTATCCATAAAATGCTGAATTTTGCATCATTTATACCTGAAAACTTGCTAATCATGTTCGTTAGCTCACTTACAGGAAAAAGGACTAAAAGTACATGAAATATATAATTTGTTCTCAAAACTTGGCTAAAATATGGGTAAAATATAGCACTATAGGCGTACAAATTCTCCTATCATCAACACCCCACACTTGAAGCTTTGTTCTTCCTCGAACAAACTATCATGTCCATCTAAACATCAACTTAGGGTTTCACAGTATCAACACAAAATTTTCATCAAGACAAGCACAACAATTATCGACAAAGAGTAGTTTTCTGATCATTAGTAGAAACAATTCATCCTCCAACATAGACTCGTGATGGTAGTTAATTCATATCCAACAGTTAAGGTACAAAGAGTTATAAACAACTACCCAAAACTCATCAACCATGTGTGTCTCACATTATATTACCCATAATCACTCACAAGTATAGCATATTTTTCAAACATGGGTATAGAAATATCCTTGCTCTCGCTCTCACAAAGAATTCATATGCAGCAACTGATGACCATAGGCTTGCCCTTAGTGTAATGCTCCACTAAATGTCAGAATTCTAAGCTTAGGATAAACTAGGTCTTTTACGGGTTGTAATGTAGGCTAAGGGATAGGTAGGACTATTTTGGCCAGAAATAGTGACTATGTTCCTAAGCGCTTTAATACATCACATTGTATCATTAACACTTTTCTTTCAAACAACCTTTCTACCTTCTTTTATTCTACCACCCTTTTTCTCCTCTTTTGTTTTTCATTTTTAAGCAACTTTTCAGCTTTCCTTTCCTTTTTCTTTTCATAACATACCTCTTATGATAGCAATTTTTTTTCATAACAAATTCAAGCACTATTACATTCTAAAGCATCATACTTACCTAATTTCCTCTTATTTTGTCACATGACTTTACACTTTAAAGCACTTAGGAATTTGGATCAAATTATGGTCTTGAAAAAAAATGGATTAGGCTTACATATGAGGCTGTCAAAGAACATAGGCTAAAGGCTCAAAAGGGTTTACCTAGGATGATGTCCATGGGTAGGTTAGAATGAGGGTAAACAATTATAGGTTGCCAAAGAAATGCCTAAATCATCTCCTAAACTTACACTCTTTATTTTCGCTTTACATACATACCAGGCAAGTTCTAGCATCAGCCACAAACATAGAATATACAATATCCTCACACACACAAGGCACATGGTCGACTTTATTGGGAGTAGTATAGACTCTTGACCCAACAACTAAAGGAATTACACCACACAATATCACATAGTGAGTCACAATTAGAGCCTAAACGTCTCAATAGTCATGATTTTAGCACAAACTCTTGTTATAATCTCATGCTGCCTATTAGAATAATTTCATGCGAAGTTAAGTAAAAAAATTTTAAAACGAGAAAAAAAACTTTGCTTACTAAAAAAAATGAAAAATGAAAAAAAAAACTAGCTAAGCAAACAAACATAAATGCAAATGCGGATAAAGGAGTATAGCATGCAAATGCAAATACCACCACCCCACACTTAGACGGGACACTGCCCCCAGTGGAAAATAAATACGAAGAACCTGGTCAGTCAGACTCCTCCTCTATGTCGGGGGTCATACCCCCTTCGTCAAAATCATCATAGGAGTCGTCGTCATCAGAATTTTCTTCCACGTCGGAGTCTGGCATTCGTCGCTCATCATCGGTCGGCACATCGTCATCAAGAGGTTCCTCAAAGTATGTACCTACTCCACACATCTCCCTTGCATGCACATTCATTGGATAGTCATGATCCAGCTGTTGGAGCTCTACAAAAGTTGGAACACGTCCACCACTCATCATTGTGAACCGAGTCATGCCATAAAGATGGCGAAAGAAACTCTCATCCCGAGCATGTCTCTCTGCCGTAGTAAGGTTGACGCCATGTGTGGTTTCAGCATCTTTGACCTTTGTGACGTCAACCTTCTTTGGATTGTGTGGGAGTCTATGATCAGCCGGTTCCTCTTCGATGTCTTCTTTCCTCAAGATTGCAGTCAACAAGTTGCCAAAACTGAAATGGGACCGCTTGTGTAGCCTGGCTTTCCGCATGGTGGATCGAATAATTGCCCCAAAGTTGATAGGGACATTCGTCATCGCGCATATACTGATAACGCTCAATCTACAGCTCTCGTAGGAGTGTAAAGCGGTCGCTAGCAAATATAGAACCCAACTGGGTTGGGTATCGATCCCACAGGGAATAGCTTGGTCAACAAGTAAGCAACGATTACTAGACTTTTAGTGCAAGTCTCGTAAAAAGGGGGGATTGTAATGTGTAACCAAAATATTAAAGTAAAAACTGAAAATAGCAACGTAAAAAGAAAGAATGTTTAGTAGGTTGTAAAACAATGAGAATTGAGGAGTTGGGGGTATGTCCACCTTATGAGTTATACGTCTCTGTTAGCTATGAGTTATGCGGAATTTAGACATGCATATGCTGATAGAGAATTGTATTCGATGGTAAATCCAGGCGTCTTTCGACCTATTCGAGGATTATTTCACTTTAACTCTTTTGAGCTTAAAGCGTATCTAACGGTACAAATTCTCCAAGAGGTTAATCCAGTTACGGCACTAACTTTTTAATAGGGGATGGGACCCTACTACCTTGACATTATCTCTTTTCCAGACATATAACTTTTCTTTCGAACAAGTTAATGCTATACTGGCGTTATTCTATGCGTCTGTAGCCACAAGAATTTGCATTAAGATGAAGAGAATAATGATATAAGCAACACACGTGTCACGAATTCACAAACTTATAGCCTTAGATAGTATCTCATATGGCTTCCATAACCCCAACAGAGAAGTTTAGTTACCCATGAGTGCGAAGGAAATCACAATAGACATTGTTATTATGCCACAATAAAGATTTCATGTAGTAAGGTGTGGTAGGCGTTAGGCGTGAACTTCCCTTGCAAGTAACGTTTCTCTTGTTGCGGAAATTAAGAATTGAATAGATGAAAAATAATGTCAACAATGAATTAATAAAGAAAATTGTTTTCATGGATGGATGGATGGTGGATGGATGAGAATTGATGGATTTGGGGAATGGGTGAATTGTCTGAAAATCTCTAGCAAAATGGGGTATTTATAATACCCATATCCTATTCCTACTAAGCTAATGAAATACTTAACCAAATTCTATTAGGTTAATGTATCATTATCCTAATCCTAATAAATTACTGCATTATTATCCTAATCCTAATAAATTACTGCATTATTATCCTAATCCTAATAGGTTACTGCTGGTCCCCAAAGTCTTCAGAAATGCTGTTTTTGCCTGGGACAAGTTTTCCATGCGTCACTTTTGGTCCTTGGCATCCATGCTTTCCCTTTCTTCTTTCGTGAAGCTTTCTTTGGCGTCAAGTTATCCATAAAATGCTGAAATCTGCATCATTTATACCTGAAAACTTGCTAATCATGTTTGTTAGCTCACTTACAGGAAAAAGGACTAAAAGTGCATGAAATATATAATTTGTTCTCAAAACTAGGCTAAAATATGGGCAAAATATAGCACTATAGGCGTGTAAATTCGCCTATCATCAACACCCCACACTTGAAGCTTTGTTCGTCCTCGAACAAAATATCATGTCCCTCTAAACATTAACTTAAGGTTTCATAGTAACAATACAAAATATTCATCAAGAAAAACATAGCAATCATTAACAAAGAGTAGTTTTCTGCTCATTAGTAGAAACAATTCATCCTCCAACATAGACTCGTGATGGTAGTTAATTCATATCCAAAAGTTAAGGTATAAAGAATCATACACAACTATCCAAAACTCATCAACCATGTGTGTCTCATAATATATTACCCATAATCACTCTCAAGCATAGTATATTTATCAAACATGGGTATAGAAATATCCTTGCTCTCGCTCTCTCAAAGAATTCATATGCAGCAACTGATGACCATAGGCTTGCCCTTAGTGTAATGCTCCACTAAATGTCAGAATGCTAAGCTTAGGATCAAATAGGTCTTTTGCTAGTTGTAATGTAGGCTAAGGGACGGGTAGGACTATTTTGGCCAGAAATAGTGACTATGTTCCTAAGCGCTTTAATACATCACATTGTATCATTAACACTTTTCTTTCAAACAACCGTTCTACTTTCTTTTATTCTACCACCCCTTTTCTCCTCTTTTGTTTTTCAATTTTGAACATAACTTTTCAGTTTTATTTTTTTCTTTCCTTTTTCTTTTCATAACACACCTCTTATGATAGCAATTCTTTTTTCATAACAAATTCAAGCACTATTACATTCTAATGCATCATACTCACCCAACTTCCTCTTATTTTGTCACATGACTTTACACTTTAAAGCACTTTAGGAATTGGGATCAAATTATGGTCTTGAAAAAATGGATTAGGCTTACATATGAGGTTGTCAAAGAAAATAGGCTAAAGGCGCAAAAGGGTTTAACTAAGATAATGTCCATGGGTAGGTAAAAAGAAGGTAAGTAAGTCTAGGTTGCCAAAGAAATGCCTAAATCATCTCCTAAACTTGCACGCTTTATTTTCGCTTTACATACATACCAGGCAAGTTCTAGCATCAGTCACAAGCATAGAATATACTATATCCTCACACACACAAGGCACATGGTCGACTTTTTTGGGAGTAGCATAGACTCTTGAACCAACAGATGAAGGAATTGAACCACACAATATCACATAGTGAGTCACAATTAGAGCCTAAACGTCTCAATAGTCATGATTTTAGCACAAACTCTTGTCATAATCTCATGCTGCCTATTAGAATAATTTCATGCCAAGTTAAGTTAAGAATAAAAAATTTAACAAAAAAAAATTAACTACTAAAAAGAAAATCAAAACAAACATAAATGCAAATGTAGATAGAGAAGTATAGCATGCAAATACATGAAAAAATTAACTACTAAAAAGAAAATCAAAACAAACATAAATGCAAATGCAGATAGAGAAGTATAGCATGCAAATACCAACACCCCACACTTAGACGGGACACACTGCCCTCAGTGGAAAATAAATAAGAAGAACCTGGTTAGTCGGACTTCTCCTCTATGTCTGGGGTCATACCCCTTTTGTCGGAATCATCGTTGGAGTCGTCGTCATCAGAATTCTCCTCTACGTCGGAGTCTGGCATTTGTCGATCATCATCGGTCGGCACATTATCATCAAGAGGTTCCTCAAAATATGTACCTACTCCACACATCTCACTTGAATGCACATTCATTGGATAGTCATGATCCAGCTGTTGGAGCTCTGCAGCAGTTGGAACACGACCTCCGCTCATCATTGTAAATCGAGTCATGCCATAAAGATGGCGAAAGAAACTCTCATCCCGAGCATGTCTCTCTGCCGTAATAAGGTTGACGCCATGTGTTGATTCAGCATCTTTGACCTTTGTGAGGTCAACCTTCTTCGGGTTGTGTGGGAGTTTATGATCAGCCGGCTCCTCTTTGATGTCTTCCTTCCTCAAGATTGCTGTCAACAGATTGCCAAAGCTGAAATGGGACCGCTTATGTAGCCTAGCCTTCCGCATTGTAGACCGAATGATTGCCCCAATGTTGATAGGGAAATTCGTCATCAATGCATATACCAAGCACACTCTATCTTTTGTTATTTTTGTGTATTGTGTCCCTGGAATGAGGCAAGAGTTGACTATACGCAACCATATCCTTTCTTCCCTATTTAAAGGAGCATATGGGAAGGTGTTGTGTCGATCGATGTCTTTGTGTCTAATCCACCGTGCCATGGATCTTGTTCCACAGAGTGTGTGTCGAATGACTCTATATGGAGGTCTACTGTGCAGCTCTTTGAATGGTGATGGATCAACACCAGGCAAGCCAAGAAAGGAGTTGAAGAAATCCACATTGAGTTGTAAAACTTGGCCCCGAATCTTGACCTCGCTTCCTGTGGTTTTCGGTGACCAGTTGGCATAAAATTCTCTTGTTAAATCGAGATTGCATTCTCCCATGTCTCGGAAGATGAAATCAAGATGTAACGCCATGATCTTGGCCAACATGCGCGGTTCTTTCTTTGCTAGGCTTTCCTTGTTTATCAAGTCCACGTGAACATATTTTTTCTCTTTGTTGTTCCTATACCATTCCTTTGCTTCCTCCTCTAAAACCCATTTAATTCTGAACATGCGGCATGGTACTTGCATCGAGGAGGACTCTCCTTGCTCTTTGCGTCCTCTTTTCTTGCCTTTTTGTGAAGTGGTTGCCTTATCTTTGCCTTGTCTTGCTGTGGGTGCCATTGTACCTGAGACTAAAACAATGTTCATGTTAGCATCATCTCGATGGATACAATCTATAAACAAGCAGTAGGGGCACCACCCCGCACTTAGTTTGTTGGTACAGACTAGTGAAGTGAAAATTGTTGATTACTCAGACTTCATCGGCATACGTTTTAGGTGCTATATTCCAACAATAAAATCAGTGTAGTCATACTTCTTGTAATCTTGGCAATACTTTCATGTTTGATATATCAAGAATACTTCGTAGGGATTGAATCAAGGTATAGTATCTAAAAATAATCACAACCTCCCATGTTGGTAGGCAACTATAATTCTTTTCCCGATGAACAAGTCATTCCAACATGTAAGTATTCAAGTGACAAGATTATGCAATGTTAATGACTATGGCAAATCCGTAAGTAGTATAACAATGCATCAAAATCAAATTCAAGTTGGAAACAAGTTAATATTATCCCAACGTATATGTTCACTCACTTGGTTATGTATCAACAATTCAAACACATTCTTATCACCAATATTTCTTCAAGATTTAGCAATTCATAATAGGCATGATAATGTAGTACTTACGAAAAATAAATGAAGAACAAAGAAGTACTTACTTGATTAATGCCTTTGGTTGATGTTCTTGTGAAGAAAAAGAGCAAAAGGAAATTTTTTGAGATGTTTTGGAGAGTATGTGCGGCGCCTAGGTCAAGTTTCCAAGGTGTTTATGTTTCAAGACTATGTCCCCTTTATATAGGAAAAGAATGGGTCGGGTTTTGACCCATTTAAAATCGGTTTTGGAGACAAAAAGTGACCATAGGCGGCACCTTTAGCTTTGCCTATGCATGGTATAGGCGGCGCCTAATGCAAAGCATTTGCTAGCATAGGCGGCGCCTAGTGCAATGCATTTAATGACCATAGGCGGCGCCTTTAGCATGGCATATGAGATTCTAAGACCAAATGTTTTAGCATAGGTGGCGCCTATGCTATAGCATACTTGAGCATGGGCGGCGCCTATGCCTTTGCACACTAGATTCCGAGACCTTAGGCTATAGTATAGGCGTTGCCTTGTTCGTGGCCTAGTTTTGCCTAGGCCTAGCCTTGTTCGATGCCTATTTTCTCATGAGCAATGCTCAATCCATAGCCTTATGCATCTTAATTCCAAACTTACCACCTTTACCATGCAATACGTCCAAATCGTCATTTGAAACCAATCTCCTCGTTGAATACCTTTTGCACCTACATTTGCTCAAAACCAATGAAAACGATTAGTACGATGGGTTGCCTCCCATCTAGTGCCTTAGTTTTGGTCGTGGCACGACTCTTATTTTTGGATTTTTATTTATCAAAAGCAAAACAAGTACTAGAACTAAAGAAAGGCAAAACAATAAACGAAAAACGATAAACGATAAACGATAATCGATGGGTTGCCTCCCATCTAGTGCCTTATTTATTGTCGTGGCTCGACATAGTTACCTCGAGTACTTATACTTCATCGAGATAAGTGATGGCCATATAATTTATCGAATAAAGAGGACCGACATAGGGTTTAACTCGTTGGCCATTCACTTTGAAGATAACACCATTGGTGTCTTCCAACTCAACTACTCCAGACGAGTAGACTTGGATAACTTTGTATGGACCAGACCACTTAGACTTTAACTTACCTGGGAATATCTTCAATCTGGAGTTGAAGAGAAGTACCATATCATCCTTTTGGAAGTTTCGTCGAACAATCCGCTGATCATGATACCTTTTTATCCGCTCCTTGTATAGGTCTGACCTTTCATATGCATGGAGACGGAACTCATCTAATTCGTTCAGCTGCTCCAACCTCAGATTCATCGCATCATCACAATTCAAATTCAATTTCTTCAAAGCCCTCAATGCCTTATGTTCGAGCTCAATGGGTAAATGACAAGCCTTCCCATAAACTAGTTGATAAGGGGACATACCGATGGGTGTTTTGAATGCAGTCCTATACGCCCATAGTGCGTCATCTAGCTTCCGAGACCAATCCGTCCTATTAGCATTTATTGTCTTCGCAAGGATTTGCTTGATATCCCGATTGGAAACCTTTACTAGTCCACTTGTTTGTGGGTGATAAGGCGTGGCTACCTTATGTTGCTTGACACCATACTTGGCCAACAAGGATTTGAATAGCTTGTTGCAAAAGTGAGATCCTCCATCACTTATGATAGTACGTGGTACTCCAAAGCGAGAGAAGATATTCCTCTTCAAAAATGCTACAACAGGCTTTCCCTCGTTGTCGGCCAATGCTACAGCTTCAACCCATTTTGAGACATAATCTATAGCAACTAAGATGTACTTCATTCCGAACGAATTCACGAATGGACCCATGAAATCATTGCCCCACACATCAAAGAGTTCTACCTCAAGAATTTTTGACATGGGCATCTCATGGTGTTTCGAAATAGCACCTTGTCTTTGGCATTGGTCGCATCTTCTAACAAAGTCATAGGCATCTCTAAATATCAAAGGCCAATAATATCCACTTTGCAACACCTTTCTTACTGTCCGATTACTTGCGTGATGTCCACCAACTTGGGAAGTGTGGCATGCTTCCAATATAGTAGGTACCTCTACATGGGATATACATCGTCGAATAATACCGCACATCGTCAAAACAAATATGGCTCATCCCAATAGTAGTGTTGTACGTTATGCATAAACTTCCTCTTTTGATGGTATGATAAATTGGCAGGTATTACATTACTCACCACAAAATTTACAAAGTCGGCATACCATGGTAACTTTTCTGTTATCGTCGCTAGGATCTCCTCGTCAGGGAATGCATCATCAATCTCGATATCAGGCTGCGCCACATGCTCGTTCTCGAGTCTAGATAGATGGTCGGCCACTTGGTTCTCGCAACCTCTTCTATCTTTAACTTCGAAATCAAACTCTTGCAGCAGCAATACCCATCGAATTAATCTTGGTTTTGCATCCTTCTTTGTCATTAGATACCTAAGAGCTGCATGGTCTGTATGAACGATCACCTTAGTACCCAACAGATAGGCACGAAACTTCTCAAACGCATACACAACCGCTAGGAGCTCTTGTTCTGTCACAGTGTAGTTCCTTTGGGCTTCATTTAAGACCTTACTCGCATAGTAGATAGGATGAAATAATTTCTCCTTTCTCTGACCAAGCACAGCTCCAACGGCTACACCACTAGCATCACACATGACTTCGAACGAGAGAGACCAATTTGGTGCTACCATGATAGGGGCTTCAATGAGTTTTCCTTTGAGGCATTCGAATGCCTTTAAGCAATCTTTATTGAAGTCAAACTTCGCATCTTTCTCCAAGAGTTTGCACAATGGACTAGCAATTTTGGAGAAGTCTTTGATGAACCGACGATAGAAACCTGCATGGCCGAGAAAACTACGAACTCTCTTCACCATAATTGGAGGTGGTAGCTTCTCAATGACTTTGATTTTTGCTCGATCAACCTCAATTCCTCTTTCGGAGATTTTGTGCCCAAGAACGATTCCTTTTTTTACCATGAAGTGGCACTTCTCCCAATTCAGCACTAGGTTGAATTCCACACATCTTTGTAACGCCATACTTAGGTTTGCCAAGCACGCTTCAAAAGTCTCACCAACAACTGAAAAATCGTCCATAAATACCTCCAAAGTGGCTTCAACCATATCAGAAAAAATTGATATCATACAACGTTGAAAGGTGACTGGTGTGTTACATAGCCCGAATGGCATACGTTTGAAGGCAAACATACCATATGGGCATGTAAACATTGTCTTCTCTTGGTATTTGGGTGCAAAACAAATCTGATTATAGCCTGAATAACCGTCTAAGAAGCAAAACCATCCTTTCCCCACTAATCGATCTAGCATTTGGTCCATAAATGGCATTGGAAAGTGATCTTTGAGTGTCCAAGAATTCAACTTTCGGTAGTCCATGCCTACTCTCCATCCAGTGACGGGTCTGAGTGGAATAAGCTCATTCTTTACATTCGCGACCACCGTTATGCCTTCTTTCTTGGGAACACATTGTACCGGGCTTACCCATGTACTATCAGAGATTGGATACACTACCCCCGCGTCTAACCACTTGATAATTTCTTTCTTAACCACTTCTTGTATAGGTGGGTTTAGACGTCTTTGATGCTCAATGGTGGGTGTGCAATTCTCTTCAAGCTGAATTTTATGTGTACAAATCCCAAGTGGAATAGCAATAATATCCGCAATGGTCCATCCAATGGCTCTAATATACTTCCGTAGAGTAGCAATGAGAGCTGCAACTTGTTGCTCACCCAAATCTGCTGCAACAATGACTGGAAGTGTGTTTGCGCTTCCTAGGAATGCATACTTTAAATGTCTTGGCAGCTACTTCAATTCTAATGTGGGTGGCTCTTCAATAGATGGCTTAGCTGGTGGTGTGGGTCGATTCTTGAGATCAAGGTCCAACTTCTTGGGAGCATAGCGATATGTCCCTAATCCGGATAGAGCACCAATAACTTCTTTATAATTTTCAGCATCCTCATTCTCTCCATTCATGAGCACAACCGCCAAAGGGTCATCAATAATTTACTCTTCTTCAAGTAATTCTTTCTCATCATCAAAGAAAACTTCAGCCACCGAAAATACACTCAGATCTTTGGGTTGCTTCATTGATTTGTAAACATCAAAGCGAACTACTTCGTCATTTATTCGGAATGAAAGCTCATTAGCTCTCAAATCAATAAGTACGCTTCTCGTAGCAAGGAAAAGACGCCCCAAGATTATGGGAACTTCTGAGTCTGCCTCACAATCCAAAATAACGAAGTCTTCCGGAAAGATAAATAAAGAAACCTTTACCAAGACATCACATAGAATACCAACAGGTCGTTTTACCGACCTATCCGCCATTACGAGCCTCATATTGGTTGGAGTAGGATCACCCAACCCCAACTTCTTATAGATAGATAATGGAATCAAATTGATGTTGGCTCCTAAGTCGCATAATGCCTTGGCAAAATTTAGAGATCCAAAGGTAAAAGGAATAGTGAAAGCACCGGGGTCAGCCTTCTTTTGAGCTATTGATAGGGTAGCGATTGCGCTGCAGTGATGAACATCATCTTTCAACTCATAACTTGCTGCCCGCTTCTTTGTCAAAATATCCTTCATAAATTTCATATACCCAGGCATTTGTTCAAGTGCCTCCACCAATGGAACATTAATGGTCAGCTGCTTTAACATAGTCATGAATTTGCTGAACTTCGTGTCATCCGCCACCTTCTTCAATATTTGAGGGAAAGGTGGTGGTGGGTATGGAATTGTTCTCTCCACGGCTTTCTTATCCTCTTGCTTCCGTTTTTCAGGGTGCAAATTGTTGGGGTTGACGTCGTTGACGATAGGATTAGTTGTAGCGGCATCTTCTCCTTTCGCCTTATCATCAATGTCCACTACTTCGTCAACCACTTGCTTGCTTTTTGCTGAAGTTTCCAGCACCTTACCACTTCGGGTAGTGATGGCCATGCATGACCCATCATTCCTTGGGTTTTGAACAGTATCGCTAGGTAAAGTGCCAGCCTTTCTTTGATTGAGTGCTGCTGAAAGTTGGCTCAATTGCTGCTCTATTTGCTTGATTGAAGTGGAATGAAAATCAACTATTTGTTTCATAGAGGACAAATCATTAACTACCTCCGTCACTCCCGCGCTTGTTGCTTCCACTCCTTTCAAGATTTTAGCCATCATGTCTTCCATACTTGTAGAACTAGATGTGGTGGCATCACGTCTTCCAGGGGGAACGTACAAACCACTCTTTTCATTTTTGTTCTTCCAACTACCTTGGTCCTTGTTTCCAGAATTATCATAATAGTTCCAACCTTGGTTTCCTTGCGTATTACCTCGGAAACCCCCCTGATTGTTTAAGTAGTTGGCCTCTTCTTCCGAATCAGATTCGTCTCTTCCTTTTGACGCAATAGCTTTGACTTTTTCGGTCTTCCCTGATAATAGATGTTTTGTAAGAAGATCCACTTGTGTTTTCAGGTGCGCCATATCTTGATCACGTTCTTCTTCTCTTCTTCTTTGGTCTGCAGTCATGCCAATAGATAAAGTGGGGCTTGCTAGCTCAGAATCCCTGATATGCCAAGCTCTACTTTGCTTCGTCATCCGATCTAGCATATGGTTTGCCTGCCCAAAGGTGAGGTCCATAAAAGATCCTCCAGCCGCATTATCCACCACTGGTTTAGTTATTGAATTCAAGGCTCTGTATAGTATCTCCATTAGGTGAACATTGGTCATATGATGGTTTGGGCACCTCATTAGCTTCGTCTTGAACCTCTCCCATGTTTCATGGAGAGCTTCGGTTGAAAGCTGCCGAAAGTTGCTGATTTCATCTCTCAATTATGCTCTTTTGGATGGCGGAAAGAATCTTTCTAGGAAAGCGTTTCTCAATTGCCTCCAATTTGCAATAGAATCAGGAGTCAGCCCATTCAACCATAGAGTTGCCTCCCCAGACAGAGACAATGGAAATAGACGTAATCGAATTGCATTCTGACCAACACCAGGATTGTCAAACGACTTGCATGTGGAAATAAAGTTGATGAGATGCATATTCGTATCATCGCCTGCTAGTCCACTAAATAATCCCTTGAGTTGTAATAACTGAATCATGGTGCTTGTGATGTTGAACTTGGCTCCAGGCGCTAATGGTGGAGGAATAATGGCTCCAGTGGCTCCGGCTCCATCAAGATCATCATCATCATCGTCGAAAGCTGGTTGTACAGGTCGGCGTTCATGCCTAAACCTTGCTTGACGATCTCTTCAGTTGGCAGGTGTTGCGATCTCAGCAGCATGCCTAGGGTTTAGTAACTCATCATCACCTAGGTCCTCGTCGTCAGGATTTATTGCTCGCCCGGGGTTATCAATATTCTGTTGATGCACTTGAGCTGCGGCTAGAGCAGCTAGTCTCGCCTGTTCCTATTGAGCAGCCATCCTTTCAATTTCGTGTTGTGCCTCCATTCTGCCAATACGTTGTGGTTCAGGATTGATAGGTAATAACGGTTGACCAGAACTTCGAGTATGGGGCATGCACTGAATAAAAACCAGCACAGAACAAAAACAAAAACTAAAAGTAAAAGTACGAGAATCTTTGGCCAAAGGGTCTAGTAATTATCACAAACTTAATTAACACTCGTATTTCCCCGGCAACGGCGCCAATTTTTGATAACGCTCAATCTACAACTCTCGTAGGAGTGTAAAGCGGTCGCTAGCAAATATAGAACCCAACTGGGTTGGGTATCGATCCCACAGGGAATAGCTTGGTCAACAAGTAAGCAACGATTACTAGACTTTTAGTGCAAGTCTCGTAAAAAGGGGGGATTGTAATGTGTAACCAAAATATTAAAGTAAAAACTGAAAATAGCAACGTAAAAAGAAAGAATAGTTATTAAGTTTTAAACAATGAGAATTGAGGAGTTGGGGGTATGTCCACCTTATGAGTTATACGTCTCTATTGGCTATGAGTTGTGCGGAATTCAGACATACATATGCTTATAGAGAATTGTATTCGATGGTAAATCCAAGCGTCTTTCGACCTCAACAAGGACTATTTCACTTTAACTCTTTCGAGCTTAAAGCGTATCTAACGGTACAAATTCTCCAAGAGGTTAATCCAGTTACGACACTAACTTTTTAATAGGGGATGGGACCCTACTACCTTGACATTATCTCTTTTCCAAACATATAACTTTTCTTTCGAACAAGTTAATGCTATACTGGCGTTATTCTATGCATCTGCAGCCACAAGAATTTGTATTAAGATGATGAGAATAATGATATAAGCAACACACGTGTCACGAATTCACAAACTTATAGCCTTAGATAGTATCTCATATGGCTTCCATAACCCCAACAGAGAAGTTTAGTTACCCATGAGTGCGAAGGAAATCACAATAGACATTGTTATTATACCACAATAAAGATTTCGTGTAGTAAGGTGTGGTAGGCGTTAGGCGTGAACTTCCCTTGCAAGTAACGTTTCTCTTGTTGTGGAAATTAAGAATTGAATAGATGAAAAATAATGTCAACAATGAATTAATAAAGAAATTTGTTTTGATGGATGGATAGATGGTGGATGGATGGGAATTGATGGATTGGGGGAATAGGTGAATTGTCTGAAAATCTCTAGCAAAATAGGGTATTTATAATACCCATATCCTATTCCTACTAAGCTAATGAAATACTTAACCAAATCCTACTAGGTTAATGTATCATTATCCTAATCCTAATAAATTACTGCATTATTATCCTAATCCTAATAAATTACTGCATTATTATCCTAATCTTAATAGGTTACTGTTGGTCCCCAAAGTCTTCAGAAATGCTGTTTTTGCCCGAGATAGGTTTTTCATGCGTCACTTTTTGTCCTTGGCATCCAAGCTTTCCCTTCCTTCTCTCGTGAAGCTTTCTTTGGCATCAAGTTATCCATAAAATGCTGAAATCTGCATCATTTATACCTGAAAACTTGCTAATCACGTTTGTTAGCTCACTAACAGGAAAAAGGACTAAAAGTGCATGAAATATATAATTTGTTCTCAAAACTAGGCTAAAATATGGGCAAAATATAGCACTATAGGCGTGTAAATTCGTCTATCATCATATACCAAGCACACTATCTCTTGTTATCTTGGTGTATTGGGTCCTTGGTATGAGGCAAGAGTTGACAATACGCAACCATATCCTTGCTTCCCTATTCAAAGGAGCATATGGGAAAGTGTTGTGTCGTCCGGTGTCTTTTTGTCTGCTCCACCTTGCCATGGATCTACTTCCACAAAGTGTGTGTCGAATTGCTCTATATGGAGGTCTACTGTACAGCTCTTTGAATGGTGATGGATCGACTGAAGGCAAGCCAAGAAAGGAGTTGATGAAATCCGCATTGAGTTGTAAAACTTGGCCCCGAATCTTGACCTCGCTGCCTGTAGTTTTCGGCGACCAGTTGGCATAAAATTCTCTTGTCAAATCGAGATTACATTCTCCCATGTCTCGGAAGATGAAATCAAGATGTAATGCCATGATCTTGGCCAACATGCGCGGCTCCTTCTTCGCTAGGCCTTCCTTGTTTATCAAGTCCACATGAACATATTTTCTTTCCTTGTTGTTCCTATACCATTCCTTTTCTTCCTCCTCAAGAACCCATTTTATTCCAAACATGCGGCGTGGTAATTGCATTGAGGATGATTCTCCTTGCTCTTTGCGGCCTCTTTTCTTGCCTTTTTGGGAAGTGGTAGCCTTATCTTTGCCTTGTCTTGCTTTGGGTGCCATTGTACCTGAGACTTAGAACAATGTTCATGTTAGCATCATCTCAATGGATACAATCTATATACAAGTAATAGGGGTACCACCCCACACTTAGATTGTTGATACAAATTAGTGAAGTAAAAGTGGTCGATTACTTAGACTTCATCGACATACGTTTTAGGTGCTATATTCCAATAATCAAATCAGAGATGTCACCCTTCTTGTAATCTTTGCAATACTTTCATGATGGATATAGCAAGACTAATACATAGGGATTACATGAAGGTATAGCATCTAACAATAATCACAACCTCCTATGTTGGCAGGCCACTATAAGTCCCATTTCGATGAACAAGTCATTCCAACATGTAAGTATTCAAGTGACAAGATTATGCAATGTTAATGACTATGGCAAATCCGTAAGTAGTATAACAATGCATCAAAATCAAATTCAAGTTGGAAACAAGTTATTATTATCCCAACGTATATGTTCACTCACTTGGTTATGTATCAACAATTCAAACACATTCTTATCACCAATATTTATTCAAGATTTAGCAATTCATAATAGGCATGATAATGTAGTACTTATGAAGAATAAATGAAGAACAAAGAAGTACTTACTTGATTAATGCCTTTGGTTGATATTCTTGTGAAGAATTAGAGCAAAAGGAAAATTTTTGAGATGATTTGGAGAGTATGTGCGGCGCCTAGTTAGGTTTTTCAATGTGTTTGTGTTTCAAGACTAAGTCTCCTATTTATAGACAAAGGTTGGGTCGGGTTTTGACCCATTTAAAATTGGTTTTGGAGACAAAAAGTGACAATAGGCGGCGCCTTTAGCTTTGCCTATGCTTGGCATAGGCGGCGCCTTTTGCTTTGCCTTTGGTGAGCATAGGCGGCGCCTAGTGCAAAGCCTTTAGTGACCATAGGCGGCGCCTTTCACTTTGCATTTGAGATTTAGAGACAAAAGGCTTTAGCATAGGCGGCGCCTATGCTATGGCATACTTGAGCATGGGCGGCGCCTATGCTATGGCACACTAGATTCCGAGACCTTAGGCCATAGTATAGGCCTTGCCTTATTCGTGGCCTAGTTTTACCTAGGCCTAGCCTTGTTCGATACCTATATTTTCATGAGCAATGCTCAATCCATAGCCTTTTGAATCTTTATTCCTAACTTACCACCTTTACCATGCAATCCGTCCAAATCAAAATTTGAAATCGATCTCCTCGTTGTATACCTCTTGCACCTACATTTGCTCAAAACCAATGAAAACAATTAGTACGATGGGTTGCCTCCCACCAAGCGCCTTAGTTTTGGTCGTGGAACGACTGTTCTTTTTGGATTTTTATTAATCAAAAAGCAAAAGACATACTAGAACGAAAAAAATAAAAAACGATAAACGATGGGTTGCCTCCCATCTAGCGCCTTATTTATTGTCGTGGCATGACATAGTTACCTCGAGTACTTAGACTTCGTCGAGATAAGTGATGGCCATATAATTTATTGAATCAAGAGGACCGATATAGGGTTTAACTCGTTGGCCATTCACTTTGAAGATAACATTATTGGTGTCTTCCAACTCAACTACTCCAGACGAGTAGACTTGGATAACATTGTATGGACCAGACCTCTTGGACTTTAACTTACCTGGGAATATCTTCAATCTGGAGTTGAAGAGAAGCACCATATCATCCTTTTGAAAGTTTCGTCGAACAATTCGCTGATCATGATACTTCTTCATCCGCTCCTTGTATAGGTCCGATCTCTCATAAGCAAGTAGACGGAATTCATCCATCTCGTTCAGTTGCTCCAATCTCTGATTCATTGCATCATCCCAACTCAGATTCAATCGCTTTAATGCCCACAATGCCATATGATCAAGCTTAATGGGTAAGTGACAAGCCTTCCCATAAACTAGTTGATAAGGGGACATTCCAATTGGTGTTTTGAATGCAGTCCTATACGCCCATAGTGCATCGTCCAGCTTTCGAGACCAATCTGTCCTATTAGCATTTACCCTTTTAGCAAGGATTTGCTTGATCTCTCGGTTGGAAACCTCTACCTGGCCGCTAGTTTATGGGTGATAAGGCGTGGCTACCTTATGTTGCTTGACACCATATTTTGCCAACACTGATTTGAATAGCTTGTTGCAAAAGTGAGATCCTCCATCGCTTATAATAGTACGTGGTACTCCAAAGCGAGAGAATATATTTCTCTTTAAGAATGCTACAACACGCTTTCCCTCATTGTCGGCCAACGCTACAGCTTCAACCCATTTTGAGACATAATCTACAGCAACTAGGATTTACTTTATTCCAAACGAATTTACGAATGGACCCATGAAATCAATACCCCATACGTCAAAGAGCTCTACTTCAAGGATTTTTGACATGGGCATCTCATGGTGTTTCAAAATAGCACCTTGTCTTTGGCATTGGTCGTATCTTCTAACAAAGTCGTAGGCATCTCTGAATATCGAAGGCCAATAATATCCACTTAGTAATACCTTTCTTGCTGTCCGATTAGCTGCGTGATGTCCTCCAACTTGGGAAGTATGGCATGCTTCCAATATAGTAGGAACCTCTACATGGGATATACATCATCGAATAGCACCATCCGCACATCGTCGAAACAAATATGGCTCATCCCAAAAGTAGTGCTGTACATCATGCATAAACTTCCTCTTTTGATGGTAAGATAATTTTGTAGGTATCACATTACTCACCACAAAATTTGCAAAGTCGGCATACCATGGTAATCCTTCCATTGTTGCTGCTAAGATCTCCTCATCAGGGAATGCATCATCAATCTCAATTTCAGGTTGCGCCACATGCTCGTTCTCGAGTCTAGACAGATGGTCAGCCACTTGGTTCTCACAACCTCTTCTATCTTTAACCTTGAAATCAAAATTCTTGCCGCAGCAAAACCCATCAAATTAGTCTTGGTTTTGCATCCTTTTTTGTCATTAGATACCTTAGAGCTGCATGGTCTGTATGAACTATCACTTTGGTACCTAACAAATAAGCTCAGAACTTCTCAAACGCATACACAACCGCTAGGAGCTCTTGTTCTGTGACAGTGTAGTTCTTTTGGGCTTCGTTCAGGACCTTACTCGCATAGTAGATAGGATGAAATAGCTTCTCCTTTCTTTGTCCAAGTACAGCACCAACGGCTACCCCACTAGCATCACACATGACTTCGAACGGGAGAGACCAATCTGGTGCTACCATGATAGGGGCTTCAATTAGTTTTTCTTTGAGGCATTCGAATGCCTTCACACAATCTTCATTGAAGTCAAACTTTGCATATTTCTCCAAGAGTTTGCACAATTGACTAGCAATTTTGGAGAAGTCTTTGATAAACCGTCGATAGAAACCTGCGTGATCGAGGAAGCTACGAACACCTTTCACAGAGATTAGGGGTGGCAGCTTCTCAATAACTTCAATTTTCGCTCGATCCACCTCAATTCCTCTTTCGGAGATTTTATGCCCAAGAATGATACCTTCTTTTACCATAAAGTGGCACTTCTCCCAATTCAGCACTAGGTTGAATTCTACACATCTTTCTAATGCCATGCTTAGGTTTGCCAAGCACCCTTCAAAAGACTCACCAACAAATGAAAAATCATCCATAAATACCTCAAAAGTGTCTTCAACCATATCAGAAAAAATGGATATCATACATCGCTGAAAGGTGGATGGTGCGTTACATAGCCCAAATGGCATACGTTTGAAGGCAAACGTACCATATGGGCATGTGAACGTTGTCTTCTCTTGGTCTTTGGGAGCAATACAAATCAGATTATAGCCGGAATAACCATCTAAGAAACAAAACCATCCTTTCCCCGCTAATCGATCTAGCATTTGGTCCATAAATGGCATTGGAAAGTGATCTTTGAGTGTCCATGAATTTAGCTTTCGGTAGTCCATGCATACCCTCCATCCGATGATGGGTCTAAGTGGAATAAGCTCATTCTTTTCATTCGCGACCACTGTCATGCCTCCTTTCTTGGGAACACATTGTACCGGGCTTACCCATGTACTATCAGAGATTGGATACACAACTCCTGCGTCTAACCACTTAATTATTTCTTTCTTCACCACTTCTTGCAAAGGTGGGTTTAGACGCCTTTGATGCTCAATGGTGGGTGAGCAATTCTCTTCAAGCTGAATCTTGTGTGTACAAATCCCAGGTGGAATACCAATAATATCCGCAATGGTCCATCCAATGGCTCTTATATACTTTCGTAGAATAGCAATGAGGGCTGCAACTTGTTGCTCACCCAAATCTGCCGCCACAATGACTGGAAGTGTATTTCCGCTTCCTAAGAATGCGTACTTTAAATGACTTGGCAGCTTCTTTAATTCTAACGTGGGTGGCTCTTTAATAGATGGCTTAGCTGGTGGTGTGGGTCAATTTTTGAGATCAGGGTCCAGTTTCTTAAGAGCATGGCGATATGTCCCTAATCCTAATAGAGCACAAATAGCTTCTTCACAATTTTAAGCATCCTTACTCTCACCATTCATAAACAAAGTCGCCAATGGGTCATCAATCAACTGCTCCTCTTCAAGTAATTCTTTCTCATCATCAAATTAAACATCAGCCACCGAGAATACATTGAGCACTTTGGGTTGCTTCATTGATTTGCAAATATCAAAGCGAACTACTTCGTCATTTATTCGAAATGAAAGCTCATTAGCTCTCAAATCAATAAGCACACTTCCCGTAGCATGGAAAGGGCGCCCTAAGATTATGGGAACTTCTGAATCTGCCTCACAATCCAAAATAACAAAGTCTGCCGAAAAGATGAATGAAGAAACTTTTACCAATACATCACATAGAATACCAACAGGTCATTTTACCGACCTATCCGCCATTACGAGCCTCATATTGGTTGGAGTAGGATCACCCGACCCCAACTTTTTATAGATAGATAGTGGCATCAAATTGATGCTGGCTCCTAAATCACATAATGCCTTGGCAAAATTTAAAGATCCAACGGTGCAAGGAATAGTGAAAGCACCGGGGTCAGCCTTCTTCTGAACTATTGATCGGGTCGCGATTGCGCTGCAGTGATGAACATCATCATTCAACTCATAACTTGCTGCTCGCTTCTTTGTCAAAAGATCCTTCATAAATTTTGCATACCCAGGCATTTGTTCAAGTGCCTCCACCAATGGAACATTAATGGTCAGCTGCTTTAACATAGTCATAAATTTGCCGAACTTCGTGTCATCCTCCACCTTTTTCAATCTTTGAGGGAAAGGTGGTGGTGGGTATGGAATTGTTCTCTCCATGGCTTTCTTCTCATCTTGCTTCCGTTTTCTAGCTTTTTCAGGTTGCAAATCATTAGGGTTGACGTCATGGACGTCGTGGCCTTGTTCTGCGGATGCTTCTCCTTTCGTTTTATCATCAATATCCGCTGCTTCGTCAACCACTTGCTTACTTTTTGCTGAAGTTTCCAGCACCTTACCACTTCGGGTAGTAATGGCCATGCATGACCCATCATTCCTTAGGTTTTGCACAGTATCGCTAGGTAAAGTGCCAGCCTTTCTTTGATTGAGTGCTGCTGAAAGTTGGCTCAATTGCTGCTCTATTTGCTTGATTGAAGTGGAATGAGAATCAACTATTTGTTTCATAGAGGACAAATTGTTAACTACCTCCGTTACTCCCGTGCTTGTTGCTTCCACTCCTTTCAATATTTTAGCCAGCATGTCTTCCATGCTTCCAGAATTAGATGTTGTGGCGTCACGTCTCCCAGGGGGAACGTACAAACCACTCTTTTCATTCTTGTTCTTCCAACTACCTTGGTCCTTTTTTCCAGATTTATCATAGTAGTTCCGACCTTGGTTTCCTTGGGTATTCCCTCAAAACCCCCCCTGATTGTTCAAGTAGTTGGCCTCTTCTTCCGAATCAGATTCGTCTCTTCCTTTTGACACAATAGCTTTGACTTTTTCGGTCTTCCCGGATAATAAATGCTTTGTAAGAAGATCCATTTGTGTTTTCATATGCGCCATATCTTGATCACGTTCTTCTTCTCTTCTTCTTTGGTCTGCAGTCATGCCAATAGATAAAGTGGGGCTTGCTACCTCAGAATCCCTGGTATGCCAAGCTCTACTTTGCTTCGTCATACGATCTAGCATATTGCTTGCTTGACCAAAGGTGAGGTCCATAAAAGATCCTCCAACCGTATTATCCTCCACTGATTTAGTTATTGAATTCAAGGCTCTGTATAATATCTCCATTAGGTGAACATTAGTCATGTGATGGTTTGGGCATCTCGCTAGCTTTTTCTTGAACCTCTCCCATGTTTCATGAAGGGCTTCAGTTGGAAGCTGACTAAAGTTGCTGATTTCATCTCTCAATTGTGCTCTTTTGGATGGCGGAATGAATCTTTCTAGGAAAACGTCTCTCAATTGCCTCCAATTTGTAATAGAATCTGGAGTCAGCCCATTCAATCATAGAGTTGCCTCCCCAGACAGAGACAATGGAAATAGACGTAATCAAATTGCATTCTGACCAACACCAGGATTGTCAAACGACTTGCATGTAGAAATAAAGTTGATGAGATGCATATTCGGATCATCGCCTGCTAGTCCACCAAATAATCCCTTGAGTTGCAATAACTGAATCATGGTGCTTGTGATGTTGAACTTGGCTCCGGGCGCTAATGGTGGAGGAGTAATGGCTCCTGTGGCTCCGGCTCCATCAAGATCATCATCATCATCGTCAAAAGATGGTTGCATGGGTTGACGATCATACCTAAACCGAGCTTGACGACCTCTTCTGTTGGCAGGTGTTTCGATTTCAGCATCATGCCTTGGGTTTAGTAACTCGTCATCACCTAAATCCTCATCGTTAGGATTTGTTGCTCGCCCAGGGTTATCAATGTTTTGTTCGTGTACTTGGGCGGCAGCAAGAGCAGCTAATCTTGCCTGCTCCTGTTGAGCAGCCATTCTTTTGATTTTCGTTTGTGCCTCTATTCTGCCAATTCGTTGTGGTTCAGGATTGATAGGTAATAACGGTTGACCAGAACTTTGAGTATGGGGCATACACTGAATAAAAACCTGCAGTAAACAAAAACAAAAACTAAAAGTAAAAGTACAAGAATCTTTGACCAAAGGGTCTAGTAATTATCACAAACTTAATTGACACTCGTATTCCCCGACAACGACGCCAATTTTTGATAACGCTCAATCTACAGCTCTCGTAGGAGTGTAAAGCGGTCGTAGTCAAATATAGAACCCAACTGGGTTGGGTATCAATCCCACAGGGAATAGCTTGGTCAACAAGTAAGCAATGATTACTAGACTTTTAGTGCAAGTCTCGTAAAAGGGGGGATTGTAAAGTGTAACCAAATTATTAAAGTAAAAACTGAAAATAGTAAAGTAAAAAGAAAGAATGTTTAGTAGGTTGTAAAACAATGAGAATTGAGGAGTTGGGGTTATGTCCACCTTCTGAGTTTAAGTCTCTGTTAGCTATGAGTTATGCGGAATTTAGACATGCATGTGCTGATAGAGAATTGTATTCGATGGTAAATCCAGGCGTCTTTCGACCTATTCGAGGATTATTTCACTTTAACTCTTTCGAGCTTAAAGCGTATCTAACAGTACAAATTCTCCAAGAGGTTAATCCAGTTACGACACTAACTTTTTAATAGGGGATGGGACCCTACTACCTTGACATTATCTCTTTTCCAGACATATAACCTTTCTTTCGAACAAGTTAATGCTATACTGGCGTATTCTTGTGTTTGCAACCACAAAGAATTTAGATTAAGATAAAGAGAATAATGATATAAGCAGCATACGTGTCACAAACTCACAAACTCATAGCAATAGATAGTATCTCATACGGCTTCCATAACCCCAACAGAGAGATTTAGTTACCCATGAGTGCGAAGGAAATTACAATAGACATTGTTATTATACCACAATAAAGATTTTGTGTAGTAGTAGTGTGGTAGGCGTTAGGCGTGAATTCCTAGCAAAGTAACGTTTCTCTTGTTGCGGAAATTAAGAATTAAATAGATGAATAGAAGAAGAATGAAAAGTAGAATTAATGGAAAGATTAGAAGAGTTGTAAGGTAATATGAGAGTTGTTGTTAAGTAGTAGAATGTCTTAAAAATCTCTAGCAAAATAGGGTATTTATAATACCCATATCCTATTCCTACTAAGCTAATGAAATACTTAACCAAATCCTACTAAGCTAATGAAATACTTAACCCAATTGTACTAGGTTAATGTATCATTATCCTAATCCTAATAAATTACTGCTAGTCCCCAAAGTCTTCAGAATTGTTGTTTTTGCCCGGGACAGATTTTCCATGCGCCACTTTTGGTCCTTGGCATCCAAGCTTTGCTCTCCTCCTTTCGTGAAGCTTTCTTTGGCATCAAGTTATCCATAAAATGCTGAATTTTGCATCATTTATACCTGAAAACTTGCTAATCATGTTCGTTTACTCACTTACAGGAGAAAGGACTAAAAGTGCATGAAATATATAATTTGTTCTCAAAACTTGGCTAAAATATGGGTAAAATATAGCACTATAGGCGTGCAAATTCGCCTATCATCACTCCTCAGCTTGAAGATCTTTTGGGTGATCATGTTTCTCATATGGAGTTCAGAGCCGTATTCACCGCTCTTGCCCAGTCCGTTACTGCCTAAAATGAATGGCCAGCAACCATCCCGGCCAACCCAGTCGCCACTTCAGTAGCAGCTAAGATTCGGGACTTCATCCGAATAAACCTTTCTTCTTTCACAGGGTCTAAGTCTGATGAGGACCCATAGTAATTCATTGACCAAGTCCAGAAGGTCATAGATATCATGGGAGTTACTTTTTTTCAGAGCGCCGAGTTAGCCGCATACCAATTACAGGATGTTGCTCATACTTAGTATAAGTAGTGGAAGTCCGAGAGGATAACAGAGGTCCTATAGAGTGGGAGGAATTTTTCATGGATTTATTAGATAGATTCTTTCCCCAAGAGCTAAGAAAAGTCAAAGTTCTTGAATTCATCATGGCAGAGAAACATGACGGTTAGGGAGTATTCTCTCAGATTTACTCAGTTAGCTAGATATGCCCCTCATGTGGTTGCAGATAATAGGGCTAAGATGAGCAAGTTTGTGTTAGGGGTGAACGATAGTGTGGTAAATGAGTGTAGGTCTGCGATGCTGAACAGTGATCTGAACTTAACCCAACTCATGACCCATGCCTATCAATTAGAGGAGCAGAAGGTTAAGACTAGGGATAGGCAGAATAAGAGAGTAAGATCAGGCAGTTTCAGTTTTGCTCCACCCAAATTTGAGGGAGGAAACCGCTCACAGTTTTGTCCTAAGTCATCAACTCCAGCTCATTCTATAGCCAGTGCTTCAGTTCTTAAGTTCAGAGAGGGTAACCAAGATAGAGCGCCAGGCTCTAAGTGTCAGGGCAGTGTTAGTAGTGCCCGAACTAATCCCCTATGCCAGACTTGTGGTAAAACCTGCAAGGGTATTTGCAGATCCGGTAGTGATGTTTGTTTCGGATGTGGAAAGCCAGGTGATAGGATCAAGGATTTTCCTCAGTCAGGTCAGCAGAAATATCTCCATTCCCTATCTTAGTCACGTCGCCCGAATCAGTAGGGTGCCACTTCCAATGCTAATAGTGGGCAATGCCTAAATAGACTATATGCTCTTCAGACCCGACAGGATCAAGAAAATTCTCCTGATGTTGTTACTGGTACGTTACAAATTTTCCATGTTGATGTTTACGCTTTGCTAGATCCAGGTGCATCTTTGTCTTTTGTTACTCCCTTTATTGCAGGAGATTTTAGAATCAGTCCCAAAATTCTAGCAGTCTTTTTCAGTCTCTACCTCAGTGGGAAAAATCATCATAGCCCGGTGGGTATATAGGAACTGCTAGGTTATGATATTTCAGAAAGTCACCTCAGTAGACTTAGTTGTATTAGAGATGACTGATTTCGATATCATTCTCGGCATGGATTGGATTCATTCCTGCTATGCCATAGTCGACTGTAGAAAAAAATAGTTCAGTTCTAGTTTTCGAATGAACATGTCTTAGAGTGGCAGGGTAGTATTTCATCTTTCAGGAGTTAGCTTATTTCCTACCTTTGGGCAAGGAAATGATATCTAAGGGATGTGTTTATCATCTCATGCAAGTTAAGGACTAAGGATCCAAATCTCCTAGTTTTGAATCAGTTCCATTCGTTAATGAATATTCAGATGTTTTTCCAGAAGATTTTCCAGGCTTTCCTCCCAAAAGAGAAATAATTTCGGTATTGACCTTATTCTAGACACTCAATCTATCTCTATTCTGCCATATAGAATGGCACCAGCAGAGCTCAGAGAGATAGGAGAATAGTTGAAAGATCTCTTAGGTAAGGGATTCATCATACCCAGCACTTCCCTGTAGGGCACACCAGTTTTATTCGTGTGCAAGAAAGATGATTATCTCAGGATGTGCATTGATTACCGTCAACTCAATAAGGTTACAGTCAAGAACAGGTATCCACTTCCTAGAATTGATGAACTATTTGACCAACTTTAGGGTGCCAGTTATTTCTCCAAGATAGACCTCAGATCAGGCTATCATTAGCTCAGAGTCCGAGAAAGTGACATCCCAAAGACAACTTTCCATACTCGGTATGGTCACTTTGAATTTTTAGTCATGTCCTTTGGTCTCACTGATTCCCCTGTAGCTTTCATGGACTTGATGAACCGAGTGTTCAAGCAGTACTTGGACATGTTCATCATAGTCTTCATAGATGATATTCTGGTCTACTCTCACACAGAGCGTGAGCATTCAGACTATCTCATAATTTTTCTTCAGACTCTCAGAGATCATCAGCTATTCTCCAAGTTCAGCAAGTGTGAATTTTGTATAAGATTAGTAGCATTCCTTGGCCATATTATCTCCGTTGATGGTATTAGAGTATATCCTCAAAAAACTGAAGTAGTAAGAAACTGGCCTCGCCTTGTCTCTCCATCAGATATCAGGAGTTTTTTGGGTTTGGCTGGGTATTACGGATGGTTTGTTGAAGGATTTTCATCTATTGCATCTCCTATGTCCAGGTTGACTCAAAAAAAGATTAAGTTTTAATGTTCAGACTCATGCGAGAAGAGTTTTCAGGAGTTGAAGACTTGACTCACCTTAGTTCCAGTTCTAGAATTACCAGATGGTTCAGATGGGTTCGTAGTATATTGTGATGCATCCAGAGTAGGTTTGGGTTGTGTCCTCGTGCAACATGGTAAGGTCATAGCCTACTCCTCTAGACAGTTAAAGCCCCATGAGAAGAATTATCCTACTCACGATCTTGAGTTAGCAGCCGTAGTATTTGCCTTGAGGATTTTAAGGCATTATTTGTATGGAGTTCATATAGATGTCTTCACAGACCATAAGAGCCTTCAGTATGTCTTTTCCTAGAAAGATCTAATCTTCGACAGAGAAGGTGGTTAGAGCTCTTGAAGGATTATGACATGAGTGTCCTTTACCATCTGGGCAAGGCCAATGTAGTGGCCGACGTTCTTAGTAGACTGTCCATGGGTAGTGTTTCTTATGTTGAGGATAGTAAGAAGAAGTTAGCTCAAGAAGTCCATTAGCTTGCCAGACTAGGCGTTCACTTGGTCGACTCCTCAGAGGGTGGAGTATGTGTTCAGCATAGTTCAGAATCATCTCTAATTTTCGAGGTGAAAGAAAAACAAGATAGAGATCCCAGCCTAGTCAAGTTGAAAGAGTCAGTCAGAGATCAGAAAGTAGAGGTTTTCTCCCAAGGGGGAGATGGTGTTCTCCATTATTTGGGTCATTTGTATGTTCCAGGTGTAGATGACTTGAGGTAGCAAATTCTTGCAGAGGTGCATGGTGCGGGATACTCTATTCATCTAGAGGCCACTAAGATGTACTGCGACTTGCGGGAGATCTATTGATGGAGTGGGATAAAAAGAGATGTCGTGGAGTTTGTGGCTAAGTGCTCTACATGTTAATAGGTTAAGATAGAGTATCAGAAGCCTAGTGGTCCCATGTAAAAGTTCACCATTCCTACTTGGAAGTGGGAAGAAGTGAACATGGACTTCGTTATAGGTTTGCCTCGTACTCATAGTCAGCATAATTCAGTTTGGGTCATCGTAGACAGAATGACCAAATCAGCTCATTTCCTCCCAGTTCGTACTTCTTACTCAGCCGAGGATTACGCCAAGCTCTACATTAGAGAGTTGGTCAGATTACACAGTGTTCTTTTATCTATCATCTCAAACAGAGGTACCTAGTTCACCTTTCATTTTTGGAAATCTTTCCAAAAGGGTCTCGGTACCCAAGTCCATCTCAGTACATCCTTTCATGCTCAAATAGATGGTCAAGAAGAAAGGACCATTCAAACTCTCGAAGATATGCTAAGGGCGTGTGTAATGGATTTCAAGGGAAGTTGGGATGACCACTTTCCTTTGATTGAGTTTGCATACAACAATAGCTGTCATTCTAGTATTCAGTTGGCTCCTTTCGAAGCTCTCTATGGTAGGAGGTGCAGATCTCTAGTCGGTTGGTTCGAAGTTAGTGAGGCCTCAGTCATTCGTCATGACTTAGTATTTGATGCCTTAGAGAAAGTTCAGTTGATCAGAGAAAGACTCCGGGATGCTCAGAGCCGACAAAAGTCTTATGCAGACATTCGTAGAAAAGATCTCGAGTTTGAGATTGGTGACCATGTATATCTCAAGATATCTCCTATAAAGGGGGTGAAGCAATTCGGAAAGAAGGGAAAGGTCAGTCCCCGGTATGTCGGTCCTTTCAAGGTTCTCAGTCATTTTGGCAAGGTAGCTTACGAGCTTGAGTTGCCTTCAGATCTACCTTTAGTTCATCCAGTTTTCCTTGTCTCTTTGCTCAAGAAGTGTATAGGTGACCCATCAGTAGTAGTCCCAATTCAGAGCATTGCCTATGAGGAAATTCCAGTCGAGATTCTTGACTATTAGACACGTAGATTGAGGAATAAAGAAGTCCCTCTAGTTAAAGTTATATAGCAAAATCAGTCTCAAGGGGGAGCAACTAGGGAAGCAGAAGCAGATATGCGTACCAAGTACCCTCACCTTTTCTCTGCCAATTCAGATCAAGCTCAAGGTAACAGTCCTTCTTAAGATTATTCAATTTCACGTTCAGCATTTAGTATAAACTTGGTATCTATTGCCATTTATACTAAGACATGCGTTAACGTGTTGGTACAATATTTAATTATGCATCAGCTATGCATTCTCACCTTGAGAAACTCAGTTTATCAGATTGCTCAGTTGCTCATTCATGTATCAGTTATCCATGCATCAGATATACATGGTCAGTATGTTATGTTCAGTTTGTCAGTCATGAGATCATGTTCTAGCTATTCATGTTCAGATCATTGTTTCCCCTCCCAGTCAGTTTCATTCGAGGATGAATGTTCTCAAGAGGGAGATTTTGTAATACCCATGCCTTTTCCTAGCTAGAAATCATCTCAAGAATGCTAGGAGTTCCTTTGAAATGGAAATATGTTTTTGTACATACTGTATTTTTGAGATTTTCACTTTCTATCACGTGGTAAATTGAGTTAGCTTTCCAATGATACCAATTTTGTCCAAATCCGACATCAGACGAAGGACTTATGGACATTTTACTCAGAACTATCAGAATCGCCCAGGTGCGACAACCCAGTTGGCGGACCGTCAAATTAGTGATGGACCACCACTTGGACCATCAAAGACATGCCAGTTGAGCCATATTCTGGATAAGGTATGAGAGACGAGTTGAAGGACCACCAGATATTTGACGGACCGTTACTTAGACCGTCAACCCTTATCTAGTGAAGCCCATTTCTGGTTCATGTCTGACGGGCTAAGCGATGGACCGTCAAGCAGACCGACAGACCGTCAGTCCGACCGTAGGATGTCATGTTCATATTATTTCCAGGTCTTTTAATAGGGGAATTTTGGTAACTTACCACCCATCTATATAAACCCAATTACACCCGATTTCAGCCACTTTTCATTATTCTTTCACTACAAACAAATTAGAGTTTCCTCTCTAAGATTAATCCCCAAGAACAAGAAACCCTAAGTACTTGATTCCAATCCAAGAATTCAAGCTCATCACCACAGATCTTCAAGAACCTCATTACCAGGTATGCGTAGTGTTCATCTATGGACCCCTTTCATTCATAGAGTTCAAGAACCATGCTTTTAAATGAGAAACTTTGATTTCTTTGTTGCTATGTGATGTTGTTCATGTCAATGACCATTGTTTAAACTTCAGACTATTATTTTAAGATGATTTCCATGAAGCATGCATGCTTGTGGTTAAAACCAATGAAATTGGGTGGTTCAAGATGAATAACATTTGTTGAGAAAACCTATGCCCAAGGTGTGCATGCAAGGTGTTTGTTAAAATGCCTAGGATGCTAGAAGTTCATATTTACATGATTCTATGATATCTAAATGACAAGTCCATATTAGCTATACACTCAATATGAATTCCATGCTATTTATGTGTTGCTATTGTTATGGTGTGAATCATGTGTGATAATGGAATTATAGAACATGTACACGAAATGTATCCATGCTTTCCCTACCATGTTTGAGATGTTGAATAGACTCATGAAGTACGCTATCCCTTACTTATGATATTGTGAATTGTGGACTCCAATCTTATGGCCAATTCATGTCATGTGCATCTGTTTCCTTCTATCAAGTCCAGGGGGTATTCGTACCCGAAAACTATAGCTGTGTGCCTAGAGCCATGTCATGTTATCACAATATCTTCGCTCAAGACACGTTCCATAGAATTCAGTCAGTCATGTGACTTAGTTAACCTCAAAAATCTTATGATCTCAGTCAGTTATCAGTAGTATTCCATCAGTCAATGGAAATTCAGTAAACGCAGTTCATGTATAGTCAGTTAAATCATGTTCAGTCTCTTCAGATGGGAGTAGGAGTTAGTACCGAGCGAACCCAAGGATGGGTACTCACCTGCTTCAAATGAAGGTGTGATTCCTAGAAGAAATCCTTGCGTTCCAGAACTATTTAGCCAACATAGGTTGAGATATCAACACTACAGCTTGAGGGTTGATGGGGTAGACATCCGCCATTTTCTTTTGGGGACACTGCCAGATTTGAGGCTCACTCATAGCATGTCTTTACCCGTGGTACGGTATTGACACCCTTCCAAGCAGGGCAGCGATTGGACCCCAGTTCAGCTACTTTAGCATACATGGAGCATGTCAGTTAAACAACTACCTCCCACAGTTTCAGTCACAGTCTCAGTAAAAGAACTTAGCTAGTTCTTCAGATTTTAGATTATCAGGATTGTCAGACTAAGTTAATCATGAGTATCAGTTATTAGTCAAATCAGGTATCAGAAATCCATGCTATCAGAATAGAGATTTAGTCTTTAAGTTATCAGTTTCTCATATCACTACGACCTCAATTTTTATGTATGTATGTTTGTACTCTCACGTTCATATCAGTCTGTCAGTTAGCATTGTTCATGCATATAACCCTTTTTATGTTCAGCCTCCCCCACTCGTATACTCAGTACTCCAGTTGTACTAGTAGATTTTCGCTATGGTGATTTCTTTTCATGTTACACCATAGGTTCAGAGACACGAGTTCCAGACCAGCAGTAGCAGTCACATTTAGCACAGAGTTGCAGTGACTCCTCTTCATTCGAGGATGATATTACTTGATTTATTCATTTATTATTTCAGTTAGATTTCAGTTTACGGAGTTAGTTGGAGACATGTTCCTTCAACTCCTTATTCAGACAGTACTTAGAGGTTTTTAGATTTAGTATTCAGATTCAGTTCAAATTCAGTTGTTTTAGGTATTTGTTACCCACATGGATGTCATGTTTTGACAGTTTCCTTATTCAGTTGAACCTTATGGACTACTGTTCATGTTTTCCGCATTTTACAAGTATATTATGCACGGTACAGGTACAAATATCATTCATAGGTTAGATTGTGGTCCTTCGGGGTCATAAGTATCGTGTAGCATTCCGGTTCAAAAAGTTGGGGCGTTATAGAGGTAAAATCTATTTTTTACAATGCATGTAAGAAGGCTTTCAAAAGTGTAAAAGAGAAATTAGTAATTGCTCCAATCATTGTGTCTCCTTATTGGTCCTCACCTTTTGAGATTATGGGTGACGTTAGTGGATTAGCCTTAGGGGTTGTACTAGGCCAACGAAAAGAAAAGATCCTTCATCCCATCTACTATGCTAGTAAGGAACCAAATCCTGCTTAAAAGAACTATACTATGACAGAGCAAGTGTTACTGGCAATAGTTTTTGCCTTTGAAAAGTTTAGATCTTACTTGATTGGGACAAAGGTGATTGTGCTCATTGATAATGCAGCATTGCGGTACCTAATAAAGATGCAAAGCCTAGGCTTATTCGGTGGGTGCTGTTGTTGCAAGAACTTCACTTTGAGGTGAAGGACAGAAAAGGCATGGAAAATCAAGTTACGGATCATTTGTCTAGACTGGAGGAGGAAGCTACATAGAAGGTTACTACTGGGTTGGAGATTGATGATAGTTTTCTAGACGACCAGATATTAGCAGCGTCTCGAGATCTAATTCCATGGTTTACAGACTATGCAAATTACTTAGCCATTGATCTAGTTCTAGAAGATTTTTCATTTCAGAAAAGGTAGAAGTTCATGCATGAGGTAAGAATTTCTTTTTGGGATGAACCTTACTCATTTAAAATTTATGCAGATGAAGTCATTTCCAGATGCATACCTTAGGTGGAGATAATAAGCATACTTGAAGCATGTCATTAATCGCCAATTGGGGGTCATCATGAAGGGGCCCGCACAGCTCACAAAATCCTGCAATACGGCTACTATTCGCCACCCACATACAAAGATACTAATGATTTTGCATCTAATTGTGATCAATGTCAGTTACAAGGTACTATTTCTATAAGACATGAACACCTCTGACTCCTATTTTAGAATTAAAAGTGTTTGATGTATGGGGCATAGATCTCATGGGACCTTTCGTGAGTTCGTGTGGCATGAAATACATACTAAGGTCAAATGCTCATCCAACTGGACTGAGTCCTATCCAAGCACATGAGAAGGATTAGGACAAAATTGTCACAACATAAAAGACATGGAAAGTTGGATGAACAATAGAAAAATCTAGAGGTAAAGATAACTCATAAGCTACCTCACCAACTGTGCAGAGAATCTTAAAAGGTCTAACATATCTCGAAATGAGCTTTCCCTCCCCCCCAAACCTCATCACACCTATCATGGGTGATACACGGAGGAGTACGCAATCACCAACTCCAAATCTCAAGGCACGAAATCGATAATCTGCATAGGCCCTGTTCCTACTCTGAGCTGCTCTCAGCCTATTTTGAATCACCCTGACTCTATCCAATAACTCCTGAAGCATGTCCGCACTACAAGGGTCTAACCTCAAAAGTCTCAACCTATCCAATTAGAGAATGACATCTCTTACCATACAAAGCCTCAAATCAATCTCAAGAAACATGGCTGCACCCTGAAGCTGGAAATTCAGCTCCTTAAGCTCGGCAGAAGCCATACAATAAGTTTCCATAAAAATAGGTCGGGTGTTAGACTCTAGGTCAATAGCTAACTCAATCTCACGAATAGAGGGAATACCGGGCAAGTTAGTAGGGAACATACCAAGAAGCTCACAAACAATAAGAACAGAGTCATATGATGGACTCTCAGTACTAGAATCACAATATAAGCAAGATGGGACTCGCAACCCCTAGAGATAAAATCTCCTAGCACGAGTATATGATATAATCACTGTTGTCTCGCAGCTAACTGCTCTCTGCCACATGACTGGGGTTACCATGTGTAAGGTAACAGTCTGGGAAAAATGGTCCATGATCGCATGGTAATGGGATAACTAGTCTATGACCTGAATCATATCAAAGTCCAGCATACCCAGAATAACAAGTTCAGCACAAGTATCAACATCCCTGACAGTTATAATACATGACCTGTATACTCGACCCACTACTAATGAATCACCAATGGGAGTGGATACAAGCAATAACATAGATAATAAGTCACTAAATAACTCTAATCATGGTGCATAATAAGTAGATATATAAGATTAAGTGGATCCCAAATCAAACAAAGAAAGGGCTGACTAGCGGCACATCCAAATCATTCCTGTAACTATAATATCTGAAGTCTAAGCCTGGGGTCTAGTAGTTATTGCATACAATTAACCATGCCCTCACCTGGCTGGGCACTTGACTGACCTCCTATCTTGCCTATCTGAGAACCTCCCCGAGTACCCCAAAAACCACCCCTGCAACCATGATAACCAACTCTAACTGAGGGGTGAACTGCTTTAATAGGGAAACGCTGTAAGCTGAACCAACCATCACCCCAAGACTAAGGAAATCCCACAAATAGTGACTAGGAATCCATAAGCAAATCAAGAAATCTGATTAGGACAAGAACCAACAGATTTGGTTGACTCAGAATGACCACCACGTCTAGACTGACTAAAAAATAAACCCATCAAAGCCTGACCACTGCCCTTCGCCACTATCATTAGACTGACCTTCACCACTAGTATTAGACTGACCACTAGTATTAGATTGACCTTAGCTAGTAATCTAATGACTTACCTGAACAGGTCAACTCAGCTGACACTAAGGTTAAAAGGATGGACATGGAGGACACGTACTCTGTAAACTACCATCTCTGGGTCGGGAACTACGTCGGATCCCATTGAATCTTCCCTTAAATCTAGGCCTCTTATCACGTCCCTCATGACTCTCACAGAGCATCTACTCCACCAGTCTATCATGATTTGAAACCTCAGCAAAAAAACTTACAATGACCGAAATCTGAGTAGGCATGCAAATAGAAAGCCTCAACCCAATAACAAATCAGTGAACCCTCTCATAATGGACCCCTGCTCCAATCTAGTTAACTGATCTCTTAATCAATCTCTAAGGTTGCACAATATATACTTCTCAAAGAAATCTCAGAGAATTGAGTCCATGACAAACTGAGAAGATACAGCTGGTCTCGAATCCATATAACCTCTCTACCAATGACGAGCAAACAATCTAACTGAAATATTGTGTAATCCACACCACGAGTCTAAAAAGGACTAAACCACAAAGCCTATCCTCACAAGTAGTTAAGAACTCATATGCCTCCTCTCCTGGAGAACTAGAAAATCTTGGTAAGGCTAACCTCAAGAATCTGCCCAATATCTTCTGCTCCTCAGAAGACATAGGAGGCTGGGAAACGACTGACCAGATGACTATCGGCTGAGCAACTACTGATGAAAGAGGAATCTCAACTCGAGGATCCACAGCTATAAGCTGCACCCCCGCCCCAGTACTATGCTGGTCTGCAGACTGTGCACCATCAAATGGCACACCACCAATAATACCCAGTAATTGAACCAATGCATCTGAGAGCACTGTTGAAGAAATAAACCCTGGTGGAGCCTGAGCAGGTTCCCGACCCATTTCTCGCTATGCCAGAAGAATCACAGGCTCATGCACAGGAATAAGGTTCGAGGGAGACGACCTATCCTGGCCTCTAATTGGTGACAAGTCTATGGGTTGTCCACGATCTCAAGGTTGTCCACGTTAAAAAATAAGAGTAGGATTCTTAGGATCGATCTCAAGACCCTCATCTCGTCTAGTGGTAGCATGCGTTCTGGCCTTTTGCAGAAGAGTAAAGTCGAGAAAGTATTCTACAAACCAACTTAGACTTTTGGCATTATATGAGTGAAAGAAGTGAAGGACTTCTAAGAATGTCCCATAGCCTCTTGAAGATAGGAAACGAACGTCAATGTTCTGATCCGTAGAACTCTATTAGACACTTGCTCTTATACCAATAATACCAGTGAAACCAAGGCTCTGATACTAATTTGTCATGACTCGATTTATGGGCCATGATGGCACCTACCATAACCAGCCAGTAGATAAGCGAATACCCTAACCTGGAGCTAACACGATGGGTTAATTCGATAAGAAATGCCCAATATAGAGGGAGTTCAAGGAATTCCGTTATGAGTATAAGGGGTTCTAAATAGAATAAAAATCAAAGAAAATACCAACCTAAACTCTGGTAGAGTTAGTACAAGAGCAACTAATAGTATCAATACAACTCTAAGTCTATAATAGTTAATATATCTGTCTCGAATACTAAAAACTGAATACAAAAGATAGAAGGAAATTGGGTGACTCAAACTCTAAGAGCTCACCTTATCTCCAGAAATAAATAACTATATGAACCACGATCAATGACGATAACTAATACTCAAATCTGCACTAAAAAGGTACAGATATGTAGTATGAGTACCAAAACAACGTGTACTTAATAGGCATCATCGGTTGGCTGAGCTAAATCATGATATAAGAATGATAAAGTGCAAGATAGTCATTAGTCATAACTAAGTCAAGGTACAAAATCAAACCTGAATTATATCCGTCATCACTGTATATAATAAGTAAACAAACCAAAATAATAGTGTAACATAAGGTATCAACACATAACAATATCAATGTACATAATAAGCATTAAGTATCAGAATTATAATATAACATAAGACATCAACGTATGCCAATATCTTTGTGCAAGTAACATAAGTACAATCACAAGCAAATACATGTACAAAGTTGGCTCCCATACACCAACTAGTGCATAAAGTAAAGAACTCATCAAGGTGACCCATAACACTAGAGAGTACACCTAAGAGAAACATAGGGGAATCAAATCAATGATATATCCAAACTTTCTCACTATCCATAGTCTTTTTTAATTTTCTTCAAACAACTATTTGCCAATATTCACGTCACGATCCGAACCAGGGCTTGACCATGACGGGTATCTCAAGTCCCACATGGACCAGAGATCACCCCTTGCACCTAACCAAACACAATATCCCCTAGTCTCGGATGAATTTTGAATATATAACAAGATAGCATGCAACAAGCTTAAGGAAAGTCAAAACATGTCTATAATCGATGGCCGAAGTCCATCCAAACAGCCAACCAACATCACCTAATATCCCCAATAATCCAAACAAAGCTTTCTAAATAAAGAACGAAACTAGTCTTGGTCGGCACATGTCCCCAACTTTGATTGATGATAATGAGAATAAAAATGATAATGTTAATGATAATGAAAGTAACTATCAAATCAAATCTAAGAATGAAAGTTGGTGAAATGCCTAAGCCTTCTAGGGGATAGAAGCTCACCACTTTACCAAAATACAATGAACCGAGTCGATTGACCTAACTCTATGCAGAAAAGTAAAAAAAGTTCTGATGCCTACATCGCATGGGGATACAACATTCAGAGATGGATAGTAGGGTGAACACTTGCATGTAACTTAGGGATAAGGATAACATTATGCATGATCAACAGTTAAAAATCATTCAAAACCAATGCACATAATCAAATGCATACACATATAGATATATCATATGCTGGGATAGGGAACAAAACTTGACACACCCCTTAAAACTTTAGCCTAGGTTGTGTAGCTCAACTGTCATAACATACAAAGACACCCACGAGAAATATGGGCCCAGCTCTTCCCTAGTTGGTAGGGCCCCAATGCATGTGGCCGCATGAACCATAGGGTATACATATGCATTATAAGGGACTCAAACCTCCCTACGAAGGTGACACGAGCACCCAATCAAATGATAGTAATAAAGGGGACTCAAACCACCTGATTGTATAGAACCCCACATCAATAATTGTGGTTTCCAGTACAGGCCCCTCGAGACCACTACTTTCACAACTCAGCTACACAATCCTTATTAAAGCCCAATAAAAATATTTATCACACAATACCATTCATCGAACCATAATACACATTTAGGCTTACATTGTTGGTATCATCATCCAACTATACTTGTAAGGTAACATCAATATGCCACACTAATTATCTTCACTTACGGGAATTCATAATCCCTTTGGTTCAACTTTACAAATTACCATATTTCTCATAGTTAAAAACCAATTTCACAATATAGTGTTGGGGTCATAACTACTTTAAAATTCACAAGTTTGGGAAATCACAATCCCTAGTTCATTCACCAGTCCTATGCATCAAATTAACTTAAAAGTGACCATTTAAATTTAACCATGCAGGGACAAACATAAAACATCTCACAAACAATAGTTATACGAAAATCCTCAACTCATGTTTTCAAAATCAACATAAATATCTCATGAATAATCCTTTAAAACATATGCTTTTAACAAATTAACAATGAGGGAAGAGTAATATGCCTGGAATACCAAGTTTCACGGAAAAATTCAACCCTTAAGCCCTTGGATGACCTACTTCTTGAAAACCCTAAGTATGTCTGCTTGAGGGAATTTAAGGAGCTTTTGATAGAGTTTTAGTGAGTTAACAATGCAAATAGGGTCCCCAATAGGGTTTTAGGTCATGGGTTACAATTTGGGTAGAGGCGAAATGTCCAAATGCCTTTAATGAAAAGACTAAAAATTATTACAAGTGACTACAGGTTATTATATGACTTGTATAGACACATTACGACTCATCACAAGGAGTCATAGTCAAGACAGAACCACCAAGGCCATATACTGGTCTGGATATGATTCATACCACCGACTCATTACTATACTTGATGACTTATAATTACTTCTCGTACTCAAGACAACAATAAATCTATGATGACACACTGGACACCTTACATTTGGGACATAACGACTCATTATAAGTCTTTACAACTCATAGCCTCAAGTCATAATGAAGATAGTGTCTTGGGCCAAACATTCTGGACACCTTACAACTTGGTCCTTACAACTCGTAAAAAATCTTGATGACTAGTTGAGAGACACACATACTTAGAGTAGAATACTTTGCCACTTGTTTTTATTAAGTCCTAATCGAGTCCCTATGACCCATCATAACTCCCTACGACTTGCTAAGGGAGTCGTAATCAGGATAGTGAGGATAAAATTTTAGAAAAGTTTCAAGGACCAAAAACCCAAGGCATTACATACTCCCCACTTAGGATTATTCATTCTCAAATGATAAGACAAGTTATTTATTAGCTTGAGTTGACTCTAAACATAACCACACTTACCTTTAACAAAGACAAAAAAACAAAGGCATTAAGGAATACACATACCTCAAGCACGATTTTCCAAAATGGGAAACAAGAACTGATACTTGGACTTTATGTTATCTTCAGCTTCCCAAGTAGCTTCCTCAACCTTTTGGTTCCTCCAAAGAACCTTTACCAAAGCCACTTCCGTAGTCCATAACCAATGGATTTGTCGATCTAAAATATTAACCGAGACCTTCCCGTATGGTAATAAATCCAAAACACTCGCCTCCTCTAAGGGAACAACCATTGAAGGATCATCCACACACTTCCTCAACATCAAAACTTGGAACACCGGGTGAATGGAGCTCAAGTTGGAAGGCAACTCTAATTCATATGCAACATTACCGACCCTCTTTAAAACTAAGTATGGGACGATATAATATGGACTGAGCTTTTCCTTCTTGCCAAATCTCATCACTCTCTACATGGGAGACGCCTTCAAGGACACCCAATCACCAGCACTGAATTCCAACTCCTTTTGCCTCACATCCGCGTAGGACCTTTAGCGACTTTAGGTGGCGTTAAGTCTATCCTAAATCACCTTCACCTTCTCCATGGCTTGGTGAGCCAAATCAAGTACAAAAAACTTATTCTCACCAACCTCAAACCACCCACTAGGAGATCTACACCTCCTACTATATAAGTCGTCAAATAGAGCCATACTAACGCTAGAGTAATAACTGTTATTGTCGGTAAATTCTATGAGAGGAAAATGGTCAAACCAACCACACATTAATCAAATACACAAGCTTGAAGCATATATTTCAAGACCTAAATTATTCTTTCTTCTTGCACATCTGTCTGTGGGTGAAAAGCAATACTAAGGGTTACCTTAGTCCCCAAACCTCACTGGAATGACCTCTAAAAGTGAGATGGGAACTGGGTATCCCAATCAGATATGATGAAAATTGGAGTACCATGCATTTTCACAATCTTCTCAATGAACAACTTAGCATAATCTTTAGAAAACAAATTAGTCTTCACTGGCAAGAAGTAAATAGACTTAGTCATCCTATCCACGATCACCCAAATCAAATTAAAATGTTGGTGAGACCACAGAAGACCGGTAGCTAAATCCATGTTATTTATCTTCTATTTCTACACCGACAACTCAATCTCTTGAGTCAGCCTATCGGGCCTCAATTGCTCTACCTTTACTTGCTGACATACTATGCACTTAACCACAAAATTGACCATATCCCGCTTCATATTTTTCCACCAATAGATCTTATTAAGATCATGATACATCTTCATCGACCCAAGATAAATAGTATAACCCGTACAACCACATGCCTGTACAAAATCCCTCTTATCGTCATCCATATGAGACAAGCTTCCTATATACAACCTGATAAGAGCATCAACAAATATTCTAGCTTTACCTGGTTGATAGTAAAGACTCATTAATAGTCCTTTAGATACTCAAGCCATATCTTTTTCTTGAGATTTAACTCTTACTTAGTAAACACGCATTACAGGCTCTTATGATCAAAATTAATATCAACATAGAACCCATACTAATAATTTTGTTAGATCTTTAGTGCAAACACCACAACTAATAATTCCAGATCATGGTTCGGATAGTTCTTCTCATAAATTTTTAAATTTCTAGAAGCATAAGCAACCACCTTGCCATACTGCATCAACACACAACCCAGTCCTACCTAGGACACATCACAATAGATAATAAAACCCTAAGTGCCCTCAGGCGGAGTCAAGATCGGAGATGAAGTCAACTTATCCTTTATCTTCTTAAAACTACCCTCTTAAGTATCAGACCATAAGAATCTTACCTTTTTCTGAGTCAACTTAGTCAATGGGGCCTCAATAAAAGAGAAACTCCCCACAAACCTTCTATAATAACTTGCTAAACCCAAGAATCTTCAAATATAGATTGGAGTTGTGGGTCTAGGCCACTTTTTAACCACCACAACCTTTTATGGATCTACCATGATCCCCTCAATAGAAACAACATAACCCAGATAAGTCACAACATTCAACCAAAACTCACACTTAGAGAACTTTGCATACAAATGCTGATCCTTCAGGGTTTGTAACACAAGATGGAGGTGATCGACATGATATGCCTCACTCTTGGAATACACCAAAATATCATCAATAAATACAATGATAAACAAGTCTAAGAACTGATGAAAAACCCAATTTATAAGGTTCATTAATGCTACTAGGGCATTAGTCAAACCAAAGGACATCACCAAAACCTCAAAAATGACCATACCAATTTCGAAAATCAACCTTAGGGATATCCACCTACCTAATCTTCAACTAACACAACCAAAAATCAATCTTAGAAAAGAACTTAGCACACTGAAGCTGATAAAAAAAATCATCAGTACTCAAAAGCGGATACTTATTCTTCATAGTCACCTTATTCAATTAGCAGTAATTAATACAGATTCAAAAGGAACCATCCTTCTTACGCATGAAAAGAACAGGATCACCCCACATAGATACATTAGAACGGATAAAACCTTTGTTAAGAAGATTTTTCAACTGCTCCTTGAGTTTCTTCAATTCAGTTAGAGCCGTCATATAAGGAGGGATAGAAATAGGAAGAGTGTCCGAAAGAAGATTAATGTCAAAATAAATTTTCCTATCAGGAGGTACACCAGGAATATCATTAGGGAGCACCTCAAAAAATTCACAGACCAAAGGGATAGTCTCTAAAGAAGGTCCTTCAAATATAGAATCCTTAATATGCACTAAGTGGTAGAGTCACCCTTTAAAAACCAATTTTCGGGCTCTAACATACGAAATAAACCTTTCCTTAGGCATCAGGGAACTACTTTCCTACTCGATAATGAGCTCATTTAGGAAATGGAAACTAACCCTTTAGGTTCGACAATCAAGAGACACATTGCACGAATACAACCAATCTATCCCCAAAATCACATTAAAGTCTCACATGTCCATCTCTATAAGATCCACTAAGGTCTCCCTACCATGGACCAACATCACACTGCCCCTATAAACCCTTCAAGCCATAATGGAGTTACCTTCTAGGGTGGATATAGAGAAGGGATCCAAAATACACTAAGGATCAAAACCAAAATGGATAGCCACATAAGAAGTCACATAAGAGAGAGTAAGCCATAGATCAAGCAGATAATATTTATCATGAGAAAAAAGTTTGAGCAAACCAGTAGGAACATCGTGGGATGACTCAAAATCTTGGCGGGATGCAAGAGCCTACAGACAATTCTGACCAACGCCGAAGCCAGAAATAGAGTAGCACCCTTTGGTGCAGGAGTAGATGAAGTAGAAACATGAATCTTATTTGCCCTAGAATTAACCCTAGAAGAACAATACTTTTGCATATGATCAATCTAACCACATTTAAAAAACTTGTTCCTCCCTTCATCACAAATACCATGGTGTACCTAATCATAGAATCTACAAGGAGGATACGATGGAGCTGACTGAGCCCTACTAGCCTGCGACTAGGCTCCAGGTGCTCTAAACCCACTATCATACTAAGAATGACGATCGCCCAATGAATTTAGGTAAGAATCACTTGCCATAGTGTAGGAACCAAAATTGCCCCACTTTTTCTTAGATCATTTTCCACTGTCTCTACCATTTTGTTGCTAAATACCCCAAAAAATCCAAACCTGTATTAGAGCCATGTAATAAGCTTATTCATAGTATATCATGGTTATTTTATAGTTTTATAAGTAAGTTAGATATATATTAAGGCTTCAAATAACTCCCAGCTATTAGACGAATCAAAACATTCCTTACCGATTGAATTCTTGAGAAGGATATTGGTATATTCAACATCAAATGAGAATATCTCTCATTATACTTGGAATTTTTGATTTCATGACCTATCAATAGATAAATAATTGAATCGTCTTTCCAACAATACCAATTTCTCCTAAATCTAATATCGAAGCAAAGAGTTATCGCCATTTCATTCCAGCATGTCAAGCTAGAAAATGGTGACGATGTTTCTCACGAGATATCATGTTTCTGACAACCTTTTTGATGATGTCATCACATTGTGACAATATTTCTGATGATGTCATCATCCCTAGGCAGAAAATCAAGAATTTGAATCCCTTTTATGATGACCATTCATGACGGCCTATCATGGACCTGACAGCCTATCACGAATAACGTCAAGTATATTTTTCCAGGCATTTTTGCAAGGGTATTTTGGTTATTTCCTTCACCTTCCATGACTTATAACCCTAAATAAGTGTAATTTTTCCCATTTTTCCTCATTTAAGCATCTCAAAAACCCTCTCTTATGCTCTCAACCAGAAGATTAGGGTTTCCATCAAACTCATATCTCAAAAGCAAGATTGAAGCCTTTTTCCAAGATAATCGAGAATTAAGTTTCTCAATCCAATAAATCTCTAGAAAATCATCAAGGTCCCCTTTCTAAGGTATGCGTAGTGTTCATCTATGGATACAATTCATTCATAGAGCTCAACAACCTTGTTTTAAATATTATTTTGTAAACTTTTTGTGGTAATATGAGAATGTACATATTGATGATTGTTGTTTAAGTTTCAATGTGATGTATAAAGGTTTTTTCATGGAATATATATGTTTGTTAATTGAAAACCATAAATGTTAGGTGGTTTAATATGGTGTGAGTATGAAACCCACTTATGCCTTAAAGAATGCATGCAAGGTGTTTGATAAAATGCTTAGGATGCTAGAAATTCATGTTTGTATGGTTCTATGATGTCTAAATGACAAGTCCATGTTAGCTATATACTTTAATATGAATTCTATACTTTTCATGTGTTGCTATTGTGGTGGTATAAAACATGTAAGATAATGGAGATACATAATATGTACACAAAATATATCCATGCATTCCCTACAATGTTTAAGATGTTGAATAACTATATGTAATATGATATCCCCTACTTATGATATTATGAATTGTGGACTCAAATATTGTGATCAAGTCATGTCATGTGTGTCAGTTTCCTTCTATCGAGTCCTGGGGGTATTCATACCCAAAAAATATAGCTGTGTGCCTAGAGCCATATTATGCTGTCACAATAATCTCAGTCAAGCTATAATATATAGAACTCAGTCAGTCATGTGACTCAGGAAACCTCAAAAATCTCATGATCTCAGCTAACTCTCAGATAATAGTACTACTCCATCAGTCAATGGAAGTCAGTTAATCTGTCCATGTACAGTTAGTTGAATCATGTTTAGTCTCTTCAGATAAGAGTAGAAGTTAGTACCGAGTAAACCCAAGGATGGGCACTCACCTATAAGCTTGGGGTGTGATTCTTAGCAGTCACCTTGTGTTCTAGAACTACGTAGCTAGTGTAGGTTGATACATCTTATCCTATCAGATTAGGGTTGATGAGGTGGCTTAACCTGTTAGTTTAGGGTTCCCACCATTCTTCGTTAAAATACCTGCCAGCTAAGGATCACCTACAATTGTCCTTACCAGTGGCGTGGTATTAACACCCCTCCAATCGGGGCAGAGATTAGACCCCATCGTAGCTATATGCGTTTTGGGGCATGTCGATTAAACAACTACTCCCACAGTTTTAGAATCAGTCTCAGTAAAGAAACTCAGATAGGTCTTCAAATTTCAGTATATCAGGACTATCAGATACAGTCAGACTCAGTTATAGTACGGAACTCTTATAGTTTCATCAGATTCAGGATTGTCAGGTACAGTCGCCTATGTTATCAGAATTTCAGTATCAGTTATGTTAGCCATCAATAAACCATGTATTAGAATACATGACTAGCTATCATGCACCCATGATTTCAGTTACTATGTATGCATATTTGTACTTTTATGTTCATATCAGTCAGATAGTTAGCATTGTTCATGCATGTAAACCCTGTTTATATTTAGCCTACCTCACTCATATACTCAGTACATTCCCTCGTACTAACGTATTTGTGCTATGGTTCTTTCTTTTCATATTACACCATAGGTTTAGAGACACGAGCTCCAGATCAGCAGTAGTAGTTAAATTTCCAGTCACAGAGATTCAGTGAGTCCTCTTCATTCGAGGACAATATGATTTGAATTATTCATTATTATTTTAGCCAATTATCAGTTTACGGAGTTAGTTTGAGACATTTTACTTCAACTCCTTATTCAGACAGTACTTAGAGGCTTTCAAATTTAGTTTTCATACTTATGTTCAGATTTGATTCAGTTTTCAGTTGTTTTAGGTATCTTTCACCCATATAGATATTATGTTTTGATAGATTCTTTATTTAGTTGAACCTTTTTGCCTACATGTTCATGTTTTTTTCATTATTATGTTATATATTATAGTGTATAGGTACAAATATCAGTCATGGGTTAGCTTGTGGTCCTTCGAGGTCATAAGCACCATGTAGAATTCCGGTTTAGAAAATCAGGGCATTAAAAACTTGGTATCAGAGTCTAAGGTTCAATAGAGTCCTAGGAATTTTGAAAGCCGCATCTAGTAAAGTCTTGTGCATAGGTGTGTTGCGCACCACATTTATGTATAGGAGGTTATGAGATGTTTTAGGAATAATTCACTTTATTCAGTATTCATTTCGTGCTAGTAAACATAATTTCAAGTCAGTCTCTTAGTCTAATCTGCTCTTCTCTTATTTTAGAAACATGCCTCCAAAGAGAAGAAATCAGCCAGCTCCTCAGCCCGAAGATCCTTTGGGCGAACATGTTTATCATGCGGACTTCAGGACCGCATTTACCACTATTGCTCAGTCTGTAGCTTCCCAGAATGAACAACTAGTATTCATTTCAGCTAACCCAGTGGCCAATTCAACAACAGCTAGGATTCAAAACATCACCCGAATAAACCTTCCATCCTTTTTTGGGTCTAAGCCAGACGAGGATCCTCAGGAATTCATTGTCCACGTCCAGAAGGTCATTGATATCATGAGAGTAACTTTTTATCAGAGTTCTGAGTTAGCCACATACCAATTGCAGGATATCGCCCACACTTGGTACAAGAAGTGGTTAGTAGAAAGGTTAGAGGATGCATGTCCTGTTGAGTGGGAAGTATTTGTCATGGCTTTCTTAGACAGATTCTTCTCCTAAGAGCTGAGAGAGGCCAAAGTTCTTGAGTTCATCAATATCAGGCAGGGAAATATGATAGTTAGAGAGTATTCTCTTAGATTTACTCTGTTATCTAGATATGCCCCTCATATAGTTGCAGACAAAAGGTCTAAGATGAGAAAGTTTGTGTCAGGGGTAAATGATAGCATGGTAAATGAGTGTAGGTCTGTGATGCTGAACAGTGATATGACTTTAGCCAAGATCATGACCCATGCTCAACAGATAGAGGAGTAGAAGGTTAAGACTACGGAGAGGCAGAATAAGAGAGCAAGATCAGGCAGTTTCAGTTTTTCTCAGTCCAAATCAAAGGGAAGAAATCATTTGCAGTTTCATCCTAAGTCAGCAGTTCCAGCCCCTTCCTCCGCTAGTGCCCCAGTGCCGAAGTTCAGGGACGGAAACAAAGATAGAGTACTGGGCTCTAAATATCAGGGCTGTGTTAGCAGTGCCCGAACAAATTCTCTTTGTCAGACTTGTGGTAAGAACCATAAGGGTATTTGCAGAGCCGATAGTGATGTATGTTTTGGTTGTGGTAAGCTAGGCCATAGGATTAGGGAGTGTCCTTAGCCAGGCCCTCAGGGTTAGAATAATCATTCCACATCTCAGCTCGATCACCTAAACCAGCAAGGTGCCACTTCCAGTGCTACTAGTGGGCAACGCCCAAATAGACTCCATGCTCTTCAGACTCGATAGGATCAGGAAAATTCTCATGATGTCATTACTGGTACATTATAGATTTTCCATGTTTATGTTTATGCTTTGCTAGACCCAGGTGTATTCTTTTCTTTTGTCACTCCATGCATAGAAGGCAATTTCAAAATTAGTCTCGAAATTTTAGCAGAGCCCTTTTCAGTCTCTACCCCAGTGGGTAAAATCATCATAGCTCAGTGGGTATACAAGAACTGCCCAATTATGATATTTTAGAAATCTATGTCAGCAGATTTAGTCGAGTTAGAGATGACTGATTTTTATGTCATTCTCAGCATAGATTGTCTTCATTCCTACTATGCCATAGTCGACTGCAAAAATAGGATAGTTCAGTTTCAGTTCCCGAATAAGCCCGTCCTAGAGTAGAAGGGTAGCACTTCGTCTTTCAGAGGTCAGCTTATTTCCTACTTCGAGCAAGGAAAATAATTTCTAACGGGTGTGTGTATCATCTCGTGCATATTAAGGATTCCAGTTCTGAATCTCCCAGTATCAAATCAGTCCCAGTGGTTAATGAATATTTAGATGTCTTTCTCGAAGATCTTCCAGGCATTCTTCTCGAAAGGGAAATAGACTTTGGCATAGACCTTCTCCCAGATACTCAGCCTATTTCTATTCCACCATACAGAATGGTACCAACAGAACTCAAGGAATTGAAAAATCAGTTGAAAGATCTCTTAGATAAGGGATTCATCAGGCCCAGTAAATCCCCATAGGGTGCGCCAGTCTTATTCGTGCATAAGGAAGATGGTTCTCTCAGAATGTGTATTGATTATCGTCATCTCAACAAAGTCACGGTCAAGAACAGGTATCTGTTGCCTAGAATAGACGACTTGTTTGACCAACTTTAGGGTGCCAATTAATTCTCCAAGATAGAACTCAGATCAGGCTATTATTAGCTTAGAGTTAGAGAATGTGACATCACAAAGACAGTTTTTGTACTCGGTATGGTCACTTTGAATTTCTAGTCATATCCTTTGGTCTTACCAATGCCCCTGCAGCTTTCATGGACTTGATGAACCGATTGTTCAAGTAGTACTTGGACACATTCGTCATAGTCTTCATAGATGATATTCTGGTCTATTCTCGCACAGAGCGTGATCATTCAGACCATCTCATAATTATTCTTCAGGCTCTCAGGGATCACCAGTTGTTCTCCAAGTTTAGTAAGTGCGAATTTTGGCTAAGATCAATAGCATTCCTTGGCCACATTATTTTTGGTGATGGCATTAGAGTAGATCCTCAGAAAAACAAAGTGGTAAGAAACTAGCCTCGCCCTATCTCTCTATTAGATATCAGGAATTTCTTGGGTTTGGCTGGCTATTGTAGATGGTTTGTCAAGGTATTTTCTTTTATTGCATCTCCTATTTCTATATTGACTTAGAAAAAGGTCAAGTTTCAGGGGTCAAAACCTTGCGAGAAGAGTTTTCAGGAGTTGAAAACTCGACTCACCTTAGCTCCAATTTTAGCACTTCCCAATGGTTTCAATGGATTCGAAGTATATTGTGATGAATCTAGAGTAGGTTTAGGTTGTGTCCTCATACAGCATGGTAGAGTCATGGCTACACCTCCAGACAATTAAAGCCGCATGAGAAGAATTATCCTACTCATGACCTTGAGTTAGCAACAGTTGTCTTTGCCTTAAAGATTTAGAGGCATTATCTATACGGTGTTTATGTAGACATTTTCATAGATCATAAGAGCCTTCAGTATGTCTTTTCCTAGAAAGATCTCCATTTTCATCAGAGAAGGTGGTTAGAGCTCTTGAAGGATTATGACATGAGTGTCCTTTATCATCCTGGAAAGGCCAATGTAGTGGCCGACAAAATTAGTAGACTATCCATGGGTATTGTTTTCCATGTTGAGGATGGTAAGAATAAATTACCTTAGGAGCTTCACCAGCTTGCTAGACTAGGCGTTCACTTAGTCGACTCTTTAGAGGGTAGTGTATGTGTTTAGAGTAGTTCAGAGTTATCTCTAGTTTATGAGGTGAAAGAGAAGCAAGATAGGGATCCTAGCCTTGTCAAGCTAAAATAGTCAATTCAGAGTCAGGAAGTAAAGGTTTTCTCCCTAGGGGAAGATGGTGTTCTTTATTGTCAGGGTTTTCTATGTGTTCCTGGTGTAGATGAATTGAGGCAATGAATTCTTGCAGAAGTTCATGGTGTGCGATACTCTATTCTTCCAGGGGATACTAAAATGTACCGCGACTTGTGGGAGATCTATTGGTGGAGTGGGATTAAGAGGGACATTGCTTAGTTTGTGGCTAAGTGCTCTACATGTTAGCAGGTTAAGATAGAGTATCAGAAACCTAGTTGTTCCATACAGGATTTCACTATTCCTACTTGGAAGTAGGAAGAAGTGAACATGGACTTCGTGATGAGTTTGCCTAGAACACGTCATCAGCATGATTCAGTTTGGGTCATTGTAGAAAGAATGACCAATTTAGCTTGTTTCCTTCAAGTTCATACCTTTTACTCTGCCGAGGATTATGCCAAACTCTATATTAAGGAGTTGGTTAGATTACACGGTGTTCCACCATCTATCATCTTAGACAGAGGTACCCAGTTTACCTCTCACTTCTGGAAAGCATTCCAAAAGGGTCTTGGTACCCAAGTTTATCTCAGTACAGCGTTTCATCCTCAGACAGATGGTCAAGAAAAAAAGACCATTCAGACTCTAGAAGATATGCTAAGGGAGTGTGCAATTGATTTCAAGGGAAACTGGGATGACCACTTGCCTTTGATTGAGTTCGCATACAACAACAACTATCACTCAAGTATTTAGATGGCTCCATTCAAAGCTCTCTATGGTAGGAGATGTAGGTCTCCGATCGGTTGGTTTGAAGTTAGTGAGGTCACAGTCATAGGGCCTAACTTAGTATTCGATGCCTTAGAGAAAGTTCAGTTGATCAGATAAAGACTCTGGGCTACTCAGAGCCGACAGAAGTCTTATGTGGATGTTCGTAGAAAGGATCTCGAATTCGAGGTCGATGACTATGTCTATCTCAAGATCTCTCCCATGAAGGGAGTGAAGAGATTTGGCAAGAAGGGAAATCTCAATCCACGATTTGTCGGTCCCTTCAGGATTCTTAGTCACTTTGGCAAGGTAGCCTATGAGCTCAAATTGCCTTCAGATCTAGCCTCAGTTTATCTAGTCTTCCATGTCTCTTTGCTTAAGAAGTGCATAGGTGACCCGACAGTTGTAGTCTCTATTTAGAGCATTAACATTTAGAATACCCTTTCTTATGAAGAGATTCTAGTCGAAATACTCGACTATCGAACTCGTAGGCTGAGGAACAAAGAAGTCCCTCTAGTCAAGGCTCTTTGGCAGAATCAGTCCATGGAGGAAGCTACTTGGGAAGCAGAAAAAGATATGCGAACCAAGTACTCTCATCTTTTCTCTGCTAATTCAGACTTAGATTGAGGTAACCATTTTCCTTAAGCTTATTCATTTAGATGTTCAAAATTCCAGTATAAAATTGGTATCAAGTATCAGTGCATAACTTATCATGCATTCATGAGTTCAGTTTATCAGTCATGCATCAGATATGCATGTTCAGTTGGGATATATTCAATTTAGAATTCAATTTAGTCCTACAATCATGTGCTAGTTGAGCATCTAAAAAATCCTCTTTTATGGTCTTAACCACAAGATTAAGGTTTCCATCAAACTCCTCTCTCAAAAGAAAGATTGAAGCCTTTTTCCAAGATAATCGAGTATTAAGTTTCCCAATCCAAGAACTCTCCAACAAATCATCAAGGTCCCCTTTCTAAGGTATGCATAGTATGCATCTATGGATCCAATCCGTTCATAGAGCTCAAAAACCATGTTTTAAATATTATTTTGTAAACTTTTTGTGGTGATATGAGTATGTACATGTTGACGATTGTTATTTAAGTTTCAATGTGATGTCTAAAGGTGTTTTCATAGAATATATATATGTTTGTTAACTGAAAACCCACCTATGCCTCAAAGAATGCATGCAAGGTGTTTTATAAAATGCATAGGATGCTAGAAATTCATGTTTGTATGGTTTTATGATGTCTAAATGACAAGTCCATGTTAGCTATATACTTCAATATGAATTCCATACTTTTCATGTGTTGCTATTGTGGTGGTATGAAGCATGTAATATAATGGAGATATACAATATGTACACGAAATATATCCATGCATTCCCTACAATGTTTAAGATGTTGAATAACTATATGAAATATGATATCCCTTACTTATGATATTATGAATTGTGGACTCAAATCTTGTGATCAAGTCATGTCATGTGTGTCAGTTTCCTTCTATCGAGTCCTAGGGGTATTCGTACCCAAAAAACATAGTTGTGTGCCTAGAGCCATGTCATGTTGTCGTGATAATCTCAGTCAAGCTATAATCTATAGAACTCAGTCAGTCATGTGACTCAGGAAACCTCAGAAATCTCATGATCTCAGTTAACTCTCAGATAATAGTACTACTCCATCAGTCAATGGAAGTCAGTTAATCTGTCCATGTACAGTTAGTTGAATCATGTTTAGTCTCTTTAGATGAGAGTAAAAGTTAGTACCGAGTAAACTCAAGGATGGGAGCTCACCTACAAGCTTAGGGTGTGATTCTTAGCAATCACCTTGTGTTCCAGAACTACGTAGCCAGCATAGGTTGATACATTTAGCCTGTTAGATTAGGGTTGATGAGGTGGCTTAACCTGTTAGTTTAGGGTTCCCACCATTCTTCTTTTGAATACCTGCCAGCTAAGGGTCACCCACAACTGTCCTTACCAGTGGCACGGTATTGACACCCCTCCAGTTGGGGTAGAGATTGGACCCCAACTTAGCTATATGCATTATTGGGGCATGTCAGTTAAACAACTACCTCCCATAGTTTCAGAATTAGTCTCAGTAACAGAACTCAGATAGGTCTTCAGATTTTAGTATATTAGGACTGTTAGATACAGTTAGACTCAGTTACAGTACGAAACTCAGATAGTTCCATTAGATTCAGGATTGTCATATATAGTCACCCATGTTATCAAAATCTTAGTATCAGCCATGTTAGCCATCAGTAAACCATGTATTAGCATACAGTACTAGCTATCATGCACCCACGATTTCAGTTACTATGTATGCATGTTTGTGCTCTTACGCTTATATCAGTCAGACAGTTAACATTGTTCATGCATGTAAACCCTATTTATATTTAGCCTACCTCACTCATATACTCAGCACATTCCCTCGTACTAACGTATTTGCGCTACGGTGCTTTCTTTTTATGTTACACCATAGTTTCAGAGACACGAGCTCCAGATCAGCAGTAGTAGTTAAATTTCCAGTCGCAGAGAACCAGTGATTCCTCTTCATTCGAGGGCAATATGATTTGATTTATTCATTATTATTTTAGCCAGTTATCAGTTTACGGAGTTAGTTGGAGACATGTTCCTTCAACTCCTTATTCAGACAGTACTTAGAGGCTTTCAGATTCTGTATTTAGACATGTTTAGATTTGATTCAGTTTTCAGTTGTTTTGAATATCTTTCACCCATATGGAGATTATGTTTTGACAGATTCTTTATTCAGTTGAACCTTATGTCCTACATGTTTATGATTTTTGCATTATTACGTTATATATTGTAGTGTTCAGGTACAAATATCAGTCATGGGTTAGCTTGTGATCCTCCGGGATAATAAGCACCATGTAGCATTTCAGTTTAGAAAATCGGGGTGTTACATCCACCTTGATCCAAATAGAAAAACTTATTACTTTTTCTTTCACTCATCTCCACTTTTTTCTTATTTTCTTCATCTACTTGTTGCATATACACCATAAGTCTAGAGATGTCCATATCCTTGTTCAACAAGGTAACCCTGCTCTCCAAGATCAACTCATGGGATAACCCTGAGGTGAACTTCCTTATTCTAACCCCATGCTAGATACCAATTTAGGAGCATAACACGATAACTAATGAAACTTTAAGGCATACCCCTTCACTGATATCTTGCCTTGCTTTAAATTCTTGAATTCCTCATCCTTCACCTCCCCCAACTCCTGAGGAAAGAAGTGATCAAGAAATACACTAGAGAATTCATCCTACAAAAAGGACCCAACATCCTCACCCTTGGACTGTTCCCACTCCTTATACCATTGGTAGTCCATATCCTTCAACTGATAAGTTGCGACCTCTGCTCATTCCATATCAGTAGCATGCATCACATAAAAGATTTTTTCCATCTCATCAATGAAATTTTAAGGATCTTTCTTAGCTTTAGAACCAGTGAAAACAGGAGGACTCAACCTTATAAATTGGCCAACTCTAGTGGCCTCAGAGGACAGAGCAACAGAAGCAACTCACTCAGTTTAGGAGGCCACTTACTAGGTAAGCAAATGAATCGACTAACAAAACTCAGCATTAGACATATCAACCAAGGTGCCTGAGGAGGGATAAGCGGAATCGGTGGAGCTCCCTTTAGGTAATCAGAAGTAACGACCCTTAATCAGGTTTGAAATCCTAGAGTAGGACGAGCTCCATCCATATTATCCTCAAATTAGGCAAAAGAGTTTCCATGAATATCAAATCTTCTGGGAGACATGATCTGAAAAGTGAACATATAAAAATTAAAGGAGATTCAAGACCTTAGACTTTATATCTTAAAATAGGATAACAAGAAAGAGAAATATTCCTAAATGCCTCATAACCTCTCCTTTATAAGTGTGGTTTACTATACATCCATAAATGAGACTCTACTTGACACAACTTTATTAGACACCCAATGATACCAAACCTAGGCTCTGATACCTTCTTTGTCATAACCTAAACCAGGGCCTGGCCGTGGTGGGTATCTCAAGTCCTACTTAGAATAGAGATCACCCCTGCACCTAACCAAACCAAACACAATATCCCCTAATGTCGGATAAATTCTAAACATAAAACAAAATAGAATGCAACAAGCTTAAGAAAAGTCAAAACATGTCTATAACCAATGACCGATGATTAGCCAAATAACTGACCACCATCACCCAATAGCTATAGTAATCCAAATAAATCCTTCTAAATAAAGAACCAAAACTAGTCTTTATCGGGACATGTCCCCAAATTTGAAGATGACAATGAGAATGAAAATGATAATGTTAATGATTATGAAAGTAACATCAACTCAAATCTAAGAATGAAAGCTGGTGAAATTCCTGAACCTTCTGGGGATAGAAGCTTACCACTTCACTAAAACACAATGAACTGAGCCAACCGACCTAACTCTGCACAAGAAAAGTAGAAGTAGATCCGATGCCTGCATTGCATGGGGATACAATATTCAGAGACGGTTAGTGGGGTGAACACTAGCATGTAACTCGGGTAAAAGGATAACATAATGAGAATATATATTGTTTGTTTAACAATGCCCATTTAATGTCAAAACATATTCTTTATTTGTACTTATTTATCATCAGTATTCTTCCTTTTATCTATCTGAATTATGGAACTTTCTCCTCAAGCTGTAGAACTAACAAGTCTATTAAAAAATTGAATTAGCAAATTTTACATAAATTTTCAAGTGGATGAATCTTCTTCTATCAGAAGAAATAATTCATCAAAATAATGAGTCACCATTGATACCATGATCAACAGTTCAAAACCATTCAAAAACTAATGTACATAATCAAATGCATATACATATAGATATATCACATATAAGGATAGGGAACAAGGCTTTACATACGCTTTTAAACTTTAGCCTTGGTTGTGTAGCTTAATTGTCATAACATATAAAGGCACCTATGGGATATATGGTACTAACTCTCCCCCAGCTGGTTGGGACTCAGTGTGTATGGTCGCACAAACCAAAGGGTATACATATGCACTATGGGGGACTCAAACCTCTCGGTATATCAAGGTGACACGGGCACCAAATCATTTAATAAGATGTGAGAGACTCAAATCTCCCAATCAAATCATAGTAATAAGGAGGAATCAAACCACCCAATCATATAGACCCCCACATCGGCAACCATGGTTTCCAGTATGGGCCCCTCGGGACCACCACTTTTACGACTCAACCACACAACCCTCATTAAAGCCCAATTAAATACATTATCACACAATTCTATTCATCATACACATTTAGGCATACATTGTTGCTATCGTCATACCAACTATATTTGTAAAGTAACATCAACATGCCACACCAATTATCTTTACTTGGGGGAATTCACAACCCCCTTGGTTATATTTTACAAATTCCTATATTTCTCATATTTAAAAATTAATTTCATAATATAGGGTTGGGATTATAACCACTTCAAAAGTCATAAGTTTGGGAAATTACAATACCTTGTTCATTCACCAATCCCATGCATCAAATTAACATTAAAACTACCATTTAAACTCAACTCTCGCAGGGACTAATGACAACGCCCAAGCACAAACACAAGTGTACGTGGTCTTATCAAGTAATATAGTGGCTTTAAGGAAGCCCACATATCGATCTCTCAGGGACTTGTGTTCTCCGCCTATATAATTCTAGTTCAACCAATTGAGGAGAGTAGTAAATAGAGTTTTAGAATTAAAAATCAAATAAGAAAAAACTAAACTAATGCGGAAAAATAATGACTTTGGACAATCAAGGATAGAAACCCAGGGTTAAGGCTTACGAACAATCCTACTATGTTATTGAACTTCATTCGTTAACTTACTTATCTTGGTTGTTGATTCGTAGGGTTAATTTCACAATTACGGTTTTCCAATCTCTAATCCTTTACCTAAGTTGAACCATACAACTACATCATTGAGCAGGGATTTAATAGTTCACTTAAGTTCTTTACAAATGTCATCCTACATATGAATCAAGTAAGGCATCTAAGTACATACCTGTCCTAGATACTAATTTAAGTTTCTTATTTTATAAAGAAACAAGAACCATACTTTGCTTATTCCATTATTCTATCTCCTATTCCCTCTCCCGAGTTCATAAGGTTGACAATTGATGTATTCTAAGGGCCATGAATCTTTAAAATAGTTAAAACAAGAATAAACAACCAACCAAAAATGATGAGTAAATTAATAAACTTAATTCAAAACAAAAGTAATCATGAACGTGGCCTTAACCCTGGATAGGAGTTTTAGCCTTCAATGGAAATATTCATCATCCAATCCCTTGGATTAATGATACAAACTATGAAAGAAACTAAAGTAAAGAGATATAAACCCTAAAAGAAGTTTTGAGCAGCCCCACAACTAGTACAAGAGTCCATAATAATGTTTACAAAGATGTATTTATAGTGTCCAAGTAGTCCCAAGCCGATTAGGATTCAAATCTGTAGTTTTACCCGTATTTGAAATTGGGTCGCGTCGCGAGGGCCATTTGACTTAAATAGGGGTCGCGACATGGCCTCATCATGAGGGTACACTAATTTGGGTTCCTTATGAGTATTTTGGTATGTATCACGCACTCAGAGAGATCCCACGCGCTCACACTCGCCCTGGACATTCGAAGTGTCCAAGTTGTGTATTGTGCTTTCGTTAAGCCATTCCGAGCCTTTTTGAGCTGTTTCCACTTGATTTGAAGCTTGTAAATACTTAATATATCATAATAATACATTAACCAAGCATAATATATCATTAAACACAACAATTTAGAGCTCAAATCAATACAACATTCAAGACGATGAACTAGAAACACGAGCTAAGCATAGGCTAATTTCACTTTAATCTTTAACTCACTGTTTTGACTCATGTCTTGATCCAATTGACCCTTAAACATTATCCACAAGTTGTTTTACATATAAATACACAATAAAAACCTTATAAACTCATTAAAACACATAACCCAACACAATAGACTAGACAAGCACCTAGCTCAAGCTAGTGACACTAGTTTTCTTTGTTGAACTCTAAATGATCAATTTGAATCAAAACTTTCTTGGAAACACCATAAAACATTGTACAAACATACATGGACACTTAAATCCACATTTATATCATTATCAACACATTAATCATCCTCAAAACAAGGCTAAAAAGGCTAGAATAGTAACTCTAGAATGCATAAATGCACCCAACATCACCACCCACCACTTAAAGCCTTGTTCGTCCTCGAATAATTCTTTACTTTAAGTATCAAGAGCTGAAGAGACTCCACACTTCTACAAAATTCAAGACACTCAAGCTAGCACTACAATGAATACACGAATGTAAGTCACTACACTAAGCATGTATACACAATTAAAAGCACATGAACACTACCTCAAAGCATCCTAGCCTCAATAATTGACACACTTAATTGGCAAAATCATGTTATCATTCAATCAAGGACATCATACAAATCACCCATATTCATCAAACATGTGCCCCTCACAACAAGAGAGTTATCTATAATCACTCACAATAATCCAATTTATAACATAATGGGTAGAAGAATCAAATTACGCTCACTCTCACAAAAAATTCACAAGTTACACACAATGAACCATAGGCTTGCCCTTACTGTAATGCTCCACTAGCAGTCGAATGTAAAGCTTAGGATCAAGTAGGACTTTTTTGGGTTGTAATGTAGGCTAAGGGATGGGTAGAAACTATTTGGGAATAGTGACTAACCTCTCTAAGCGCTTTAATACACTACATTATACAATTAGAACTAATCTCCAACAACCAATTGCACCATTTTTTAACTGCCCCATTCTTTTATTTTTGCCCCATCTCTTTTAAGCATTTTCACAAGGTGGACGTATAGTTTGCTACTAGATGAATCAATTTATTTTCATAATCATGGAAATATTTCTATCATCAATTATATCACACCCATCCACTACAAATCAATTATAAACACCAATAACTATTATCTTGGGGCATCAATTACACCCTTTTCTTTTTCAATTTCTCAAACTCCTTACTATTTTAATTTTTTATCAAAGCACTTAGGAGATTTTTGGATCAAATTATGGTCTATCAAAAAAGGGATTAGGTTACTTTGAGGCTGCCAAAGAAAAAGCAACAGGCTCAATGGGGTTAACTAGGATAATGCACAAAGGTAAGACAAATAGAAGGTATAAATCAAGGCTATTAAAGAAATGCCTATATCATCTCCTAAACTCCCATTCTTTATTTCGCTTCACATGCACACAGGGAAAGTTCTAAACATCACATGTAATAAGGAATACACAAAAATTCTCACTTACACATGGAACATGCTCAACTCAATAGGATCATCATAGACTCCCAATCAAATAATAGCACACATTCAAATTTAAGCCAACAAGTACAAGAGTCATAGACATGAGCCTAAGAGTCATCAAAAGTAGCAATTCACATCAATCAACATGCTTTTTCAAACAAACCTACTTGCATCATGTAATCAAAATTAGCACCAACAAGAATATCTCACTTATTCATAACCTACATTTTTTTTAAATTGAGCCAAAATTTGGGATTTTTCCCACCCTACACTTAAAAATTTACTTTGTCCCCAAAGTGAATTTAAAAGTAAAAAGATAGAAATACTCCCAAAGACCTCTAGGCCTATCTAGATGCATTATCACATAAAGAGGGGATCCATGGGAACCCCATACTCATTCTTTTCCATGCTCCAAGCTCAAGTTTATGGTACTCAGACTTCCTATTAACTTGTGACTCAACCAAAAAAAAACTACATGAAATAAAAACTAAAAACTGAAGCTAAAAATAAAACATACCTTAGCTTAGGCTGTCTCCCAAGAAGCGCCTAATTTGGTATCGCGACATGACCCAATCAATTTTTTCCTCCACCTTAAGGATATGAATTTCACCCCCAACATCGCATCTATCTTCTTTCCTTACTCATATTGAGGTGGTACAAATATTAAGGAATCAAGTAATAAAATATGCATGGAAAACCATTCGGCCTTAAAGTGAGGTGTGTTTTTATGTTGATTGTCAGGTGTAAAATAAAGAATATAGGATTCTTGTTCCTCATCTTCACACTCTTTCTCTATTTTAAATGATTCCACAGATAAGACATCATCTAAAAATAATGTAGAAAAGTGTTTCGAATGCGGCCCAACTAATCCTACTTAAAAATTTACACAATCCACAACACCTTTACTTTTATTCACCTTCCCACTTTCAGTCTCAACATAAAGATGACAATTGTGTGGCTGTGATTTTTGTGTTTGCTCCACAAATTGGATAATATCCTCCTCATATATTTCTTTGCTTAGCCACTGTAGACATGGTGGCACTGGCTCCATAATAATTTCCATAATAACAGTTTTTGAGTACTCAAACTTCCTCGAATTATCCGCATCATATTGTGAAGGTTTTGTCCACGCACTTTCATAAAAATCTGGATAATAAGCCACAAGGTGGTGTCCTCCACAAAAACAACAAGAATTTTCATCACTCAAAAACCTTCTATCCCAGACTGACATCTTGAGAATAGTGTGAGAAAAATAGAAATAAAATAAAATAAAAAGAAATTAAACAAAAACTATTTACAATTCAATATAGAAAAACTAAAAATAAGATAATTGCGTAATAATAAGTCCCCAGCAACGGCGCCAAAAATATGACAGTGCCCAAGCGCACACATAAGTGTACGTGGTCTTATCAAGTAATATAGTGGCTTCAAGAAAGCCCAAGTATCGATCTCTTAGGGAATTATATTTGCCGCCTATCTAATTCTAGTTCAACCAATTGAGGAGAGTACTAAATAGAGATTTAGAATTCAAAATAAACAAAGAAGAAACTAAACTAATGCGGTAAAATAATGACTTTGGACAATCAAAGATAGAAGCCCAGGGTTAAGGCTTACGAATAATCCTACTACGTTATTAAACTGTATTTGTTAACTTGCTTATCTTGGTTGTTGATTCGTAGGGTTAATTTCACGATTATGGTTTCCCAACCTCTAATCCTTTACCTAAGTTGAACCTTACAACTACATCGTTGAGCGGGAATATAATAGTTTACTTAAGTTCTTTACAAATGTCATCCTACATATGAATCAAGTAAGGCATCTAAGTACATCCCTGTCCTAGATACTAATTCAAGTCTTTTATTTTATAAGGAAACAAGAACCATGTTTTGCTTATTCCCTTGTTCTATCTCCCTATTCCCTCTCCCGAGTTCACAAGGTTGATAATTGATGTATTCTAAGGGCCATGAATCCTTAAAATAGTTAAAAAATAAATAAACAAACAACGAACAATGATGAGTAAATTAACAAACTTAATTAAAAACAAAAGTAATCATGAACATGTACTTAACCCCGAATAAGAGTTTTAGCCTTCAATGGAAATATTCATCATCCAATCCCCTTGGGTTGATGATACAAACCCTGAAAGAAAATAAAGTAGGGAGATATAAACCCTAAAAGAAGTTTTGAACAGACCCACAACTAGTACAAGAGTCCATGATAATGTTTAAAAAGATGTATTTATAGTATCCAAGTATTCCCAAGCCGATTAGGATTCAAATCTGCAGTTTTGCTCGTATTTAAAATAGGGTTGCGTCGCAAGGGACATTTGACTTAAGTAGGGGTCGCGACACGGCCTCATCATGAAGGTACACTATTTTGGGTGACTTCTGAGTATTTTGGTATGTAGAATGCACTCAGAGATATCCCATGCTCCCACACTGGCCCTTGACATTCCAGGTGTCCAAATTGAGTCCAAGTTGTGTATTGTGCTTTCGTTAAGCCATTCCGAGCCTTTTTGAGTTGTTTCCACTTGATTTGAAGATTGTATATCCTTAATATATCATCATAATCCATTCACCAAGAATCCTATAACATTAAACACTACAATTTAGAGTTCAAAACAACACAACATTAAAGATGATGAACTAGAAACATGGGCTAAGCATAGGCTAATTTCACTTTGATCTTTAACTCATTGTCTTGACTCATGTCTTGATCCAATTGACCCTTAAACATTATCAGCAAGTTGTTTCACATATAAATACTTAATAAAAACCTTATAAAATCATTAAAACACATTAGTACCCAACACAATAGACTAGACAAGTACCTAGCTCAAGCTAGTAACACTAGTTTTCTCGGTTGAACTATAAATGATCAATTTGAATCAAAACTTTCTTGGAAACACCATAAAACATTGTATACACATACATGGACACTTAAATACACATTTATATCATTATCAACACATTAATCACATGATTCATCCTCAGCTAAAAATGCTAGAATAGTAATGCTAGAATGCATAAATATACCTAACATCAACAAACACGAAACATCACTTCAATAATAGTTATACAAAAAATCTCAACCCATGTTTTCAAAATCAACATAAATATCTCATGAACAATACTTTAAAACATATGATTTTAACAAATTAACAATGATGGAAGAGTAATATGGCTGAAATATCAAGTTTCATGAAAATAATCCAACTCTTAAACACTTGGATGACCTACTTCTTGGAAACCCTGAGTATGGCTACTTGAGAGAGTTTAAGAGAGCTTTTGAAAGAGTTTTAGTGAGTTAACAATGCTAATGGGGTCCCCAATAGGTTTTTAGGTCATGGGTTACAATTGGGGTTGAGGGAAAAATGTCCAAAGTGCCCTTAATGAAAAGATTGAAAATTGTCACAAGTGACTACATCTCACTATACGTCTCATATAGACACATTACGACTCATCATAAGGAGTCATAGTAAAGACAACCACCAGGTCACCATACTGGTATGGATATGATTCATACCACTAATTTGTAATCACACTTGATGACTCGTAACCACTTCTCAAACTCAAGACAATAAAAAATTTATGATGACATAATGGACACCCTACGATTGGCACATAATGACTCATCATGAGTCTTTATGACTCGTGGCCTCTAGTTGTAATAAACATAGTGTCTTGGGCTAAAATTTTTGGATACCTTACGACTTAGTCCTTACGACCCGTAAGAAGTCTTGACAACTAGTTTAGAGCCACTCATACTTAGAGTAGAATACTACGCCACTTGTTCTGATTAAGTCATGACCGAGTCCCTATGACATGTGATGATTCCCTTCGACCTACTAAGGGAGTCGTAATCAAGACAGTGTGCATAAAATTTTAGAAAATTTTCAAGGACCAAAAACCCGAGGCATTACAATTCATGATCATCACCAATAATCATAATGGAATAACATATACCAATATACTTATAACTGTAACCATACTATCATATAGGTATCTACCTCATCAATACACCCTATTCACACATTAGTAGCTAGCCAACGCTTAATACCAAACCATTTACTTACTAATCATCATATAACCTCTAATTATTATCCATCCCCTATTCATTACATAACCACTAGTCATGGTCCAATGACTAGGCAATATTCACTAATTAGCCAATATCTAGCATCTAGTAAAGATTCACCACTAGACCGTATTCGCCAATTAACTATTATTTATTTCTAGCCATCATAATCTCACTAGTCACCAATCTTCAAATGACTGCTATCATCATTTATCCACTTGCCATCTATAAACCAACATCCTTGGTTAGCTAGCATAGTTAATCTATAAATCCTCGCTTAACAACTTATCAATATCATAAACTTAGTCATGAATAGAAACTATTCACCACCGTATCTAAACCTATTATGACTAACCTTCATAATAAGTTAATCGTCACTATTAATTGCTATCAATGCCACTAGTCTTCCTTTTCACTAAGGTTCACTAATCCATTAGTCTCTATTAGCCACTTAAGAAATATCCACAACTAAGCATCTCTCATCCTTAAATCATAAAATATACCACTTTATACCTTGAACTCTTTAGAAGACTATGAATGACATCTTTAATACCAATAGTATACCCAACTACACAAGAGTAGAAATAAACACATAATTGCCATACATAGGGCTAGCTGAATTTGAAATGGTAGATGTAAATGTAATCACACCAATAATCAGTCTCTAGCCTTATCGGGCATCATTATAACATTATAGTTTCCTGCGACCTTGCCGTGTATCAATGTAACATCATAATATCCTCCGACCATATCGGGTATCAATATATCATAATAATATCCTCTACCCTTGCCGTGTATCATCATATCATCATAATATCATCCGGCTATATCGGGTGTCATCATATTATCACAATATTATACGGTCTTGCCAGGTATAATCATATTATCACAATATCATCCAGCCATATCAGGTATCAACATATTATCATAATATTCTCCTGCCTTACTGGGTATCATCATATCATCGTAATATCATCCGGTCGCACTGCGTGTTATTATATAATCACAATATTATTCTGCCTTGCCGAGAATCATCATATCATATAATATCATCCAGCAGCACAGGGTATCGTCATATCATCACAATATCCTTCGGCCTTATCGGGTATCAACATAACATCATAATATTCTTTGGTCTTATCGGGTATCATCATAATATTAGTATTCACAATATACAAATTTATATCATTAATAACTACCAAGCCCTACTAGGCTTAACATAAATGACAAGCCTTACAAGGGCTAAAGTATATGACAAGCCCCATGAGGGCTAAAGTAAATGACAAACCCATGAGGTCACAAAGTATATAGATAAAAATGAGAAGCAAAGAATAGCATACTCATAATCCAACATTCATCATCAATGTCACTTTGTCAATTGATATATGTATATGTAACATAAATAACATAAACTATGATCGGGTTTTTCCCAGGAACTTATATCCTTAATACCAATATTTTTCCTCTATCCCATATCAAAGAGGTGGGTATATAGATATGTGTAAGAAGTGGAAATAGCATTAGCATTAGTAATCATATAAGGAAGTATCATAAGTCCAAGCATAATCTGTAGAATATCTTTACATATAGTCAATAAGTGTGCCTTCTAACACCATTAACATCATTGTTTCTAATATCAACAATAAGGAATATTTCTATAACTTGGTGATGATAGGCGAATTTACACGCCTAAAGTACTATATTTTACCCATATTTTAGATAAGTTTTGAGGACAAATTATATAATTCATGCACTTTTAGTCCTTTTTCCTGTAAGTGAGCTAACAAACGTGATTAGCAAGTTTTCAGGTATAAATGATGCAGATTTCAGCATTTTATGGATAACTTGACGCCAAAGAAAGCTTCACGAAAGAAGGAAGGGGAATCTTACATGCCAAGGACAAAAAGTGGCGCATGGAAAATCTGTCCCGGGCAAAAACAGCAATTCTGAAGACTTTGGGAACTAGCAGTAACTTAGTAGGATTAGGATAATGATACATTAACCTAGTAGGATTGGGTTAAGTAATGGATTAGCTTAGTAGGAATAGGATATGGGTATTATAAATACCCTATTCTGCTAGAGATTTTGAGACAATTCCTCTATTATTCTAGTTCCAAATTCTCTTTCTAATACATTCTACTTCTGACAATTCTTCTACTTTCAATTCTTAATTTCCTCAACAAGAGAAATGTTACTCAAACAAAGGATTCACGTCATTCTTACCCCTACACCTAACGTGAGATCTTTATTATGGTACAATGATAATGTCTATTGTGATTTCCTTTGCGCTCATGAGTAGCTAAACTTCTCTGTTGGGGTTATGGAAGCCTTATGAGATACTATCTAAGGCTATGAGTTTGTGAATTCGTGACACGTATGCTGCTTATATCGTTATTCTCTTCATCTTAATCTAAATTCTTTGTGGCTGCAGACGCATAGAATACGCCAGTATAGCATTAACTTGTTCGAAAGAAAAGTTATATGTCTGGAAAAGAGATAATGTCAAGGTAATAGGGCACCAACCCCTGTTAAAAAGTTAGTGTCGTAACTGGATTAACCTCATAGAGAATTCGCACCGTTAGACATGCTTTAAGCTCGAAAGAGTTAAAGTGAAATAGTCCTTGTTAAGGTCGAAAGACGCTTGGATTTACCATAGAATACAATTCTCTATAAGCACATGCATGTCTGAATTCCGCATAACTCATAGCCAATAGAGGCGTATAACTCATAAGGTGGACATAACCCTAACTCTCAATTCTCTTTGTTTTACATCTTACTAAACATTCTTTCTATTTACTTTGCTATTTCTGTTTTTACTTTACTATTACATTATTTGCACGTTAAAATTCCCCCTTCCACAAGACTTGCACCAAAAGTCTAATAATCATTGCTTACTTATTGACCGGCTATTCCCTGTGGGATCGATACCCAACCCAGTTGGGTTATATATTTGACAACGACCGCTTTACACTCCTACGAGAGCTGTAGATTGAGCGTTATCAAAAATTGGCGCCGTTGCCAGGGAATACGAGTGTCAACTAAGTTTGTGATAATTACTAGACCCTTTGGTCAAAGATTCTCGTACTTTTACTTTTAGTTTTTGTTTTTGTTCTCTGCAGGTTTTTATTCAGTGCATGCCCCATACTCGAAGTTCTGGTCAACTGTTATTACCTATCAATCCTGAACCACAACGTATTGGCAGAATGGAGGCACAACACGAAATTGAAAGGATGGATGCTCAATAGGAACAGGCGAGACTAGCTGCTCTAGCCGTCGCTCAAGTGCATCAACAGAATATTGATAACCCCGGGCGAGCAATAAATCCTGACGACGAGGACCTAGGTGTTGACGAGTTACTAAACCCTATGCATGCTGCTGAGATTGCAACACGTGCCAACAGAAGAGATCGTCAAGCAAGGTTTAGGCATGAACGCCGACCTATACAACCATCTTTTGACAATGATGATGATGATCTTGATGGAGCCAGATCCACAGGAGCCATTATTCCTCCACCATTGGCACCCGGAGCCAAGTTCAACATCACAAGCACCATGATTAGTTATTGCAACTCAAGGGATTATTTGGTGGACTAGCAGGCGATGATCCGAATATGCATCTCAGTAACTTTATTTCTACATGCAAGTCATTTGACAACCCTGGCGTTGGTCAGAATGCAATTCGATTACGCCTATTTCCATTGTCTCTGTTTGGGGAGGCAACTCTATGGTTGAATGGGCTGACTCCTGATTCTATTACAAATTGGAGGCAATTGAGAGACGCTTTCCTAGAAAGATTCTTTCTGCTATCCAAAAGAGCACAATTAAGAGATAAAATCAGCAACTTTTGGCAGCTTCCAACCGAAGCTCTTTATGAAACATGGGAGAGGTTCAAGACGAAACTTATGAGGTGCCCGAACCATCACATGACCAATGTCCACCTAATGGATACTATACAGAGCCTTGAATTCAATAACTAAACCAGTGGTGGATAATGCGACTGGAGGATCATTTATGGACCTCACCTTCGGGCAGGAAAGCAATATGCTAGATTGGATGATGAAGCAAAGTAGAGCTTGGCATACCAGGGATTCTGAGGTAGCAAGCCCTACTATATCTATTGGCATGACTGCTGAACAAAGGAGAATAGAAGAAGAACATGATCAATATATGGCGCACATGAAAACACAAGTGGATCTTCTTACAAAGCATCTATTATCAGGGAAGACCAAAAAAGTCAAAGCTGTTGCGTTAAAAGGAAGAGACGAATCTGATTCAGAAGAAGAAGCCAACTACTTGAACAATCAGGGGGGTTTCTGAGGTAATACCCAAGGAAACCAAGGTCAGAACTACTATGATAAATCTGGAAACAAGGACCAAGGTAGTTGGAAGAACAATAATGAAAAGAGTGGTTTATACGTTCCCCCAGGAAGACGTGACACCACCACATCTGGTTCCGAAAGCATGGAAGATATGATGGCTAAACTGTTGAAAAGAGTGGAAGCAACCAGCGCGGGAGTAGCGGAGGTAATAAATGATTTGTCCTCAATGAAGCAATTGGTTGACTCACATTCCACTTTAATCAAGTAAATAGAGCAGCAATTAAGCCAACTTTCAGCAGCACTCAATCAAAGAAAGGCTGGCACCTTACCTAGCGACACTGTGCAAAATCTAAGGAATGACGGATCATGCATGGCTATTACTACCCGAAGTGGTAAGGTATTGGAAACTTCATCCAAAGGCAAGCAAGTGGTTGAAAAGGCAGCAGACATCGATGATAAGGCAAAAGAAGAAGCTGTCGTAGAAACCACCCACGACGTCCATGAAGTCACACCGAGTATGTTGCAGCCTGAAAAGACTGAAAAACGGAAGCAAGAGGAGAAGAAAGCCTTGGAGAAAACAATTCCTTATCCACCACCTCCTTTTCCTCAAAGATTGAAGAAGATTGCGGATAATACAAAGTTCAGCAAATTCATGAATATGTTAAAGCAGCTGACCATTAATGTTCCGTTGGTAGAGGCACTAGAATAAATGCCTGGGTATGCAAAATTTATGAAGGATCTTTTGACAAAGAAGAGAGCAGCAAGCTATGAGTTGAAGGATACTATTCATCACTGCAGCACAATCGCTACCCGATCACTAGTTCAGAAGAAGGCTGACCCCGGTGCTTTTACTATTCCTTGCACCATTGGATCTTTGAATTTTTCCAAAGCATTATGCGATTTAGGAGCCAACATCAATTTGATGCCATTATCTATTTATAAAAAGTTGGGGTTGGGTGATCCTACTCCAACCAATATGAGGCTCATAATGGCGAATAGGTCGGTGAAACGACCTGTTGGTATTCTATGTGATGTATTGGTAAAGGTTTCTTCATTCATCTTTCTGGCAGACTTCATAATTCTGGATTGTGAGGCAGACTCAGAAGTTCCCATAATCTTGGGGCGCCCTTTCCTTGCTACAGGAAGTGTGCTTATTGATTTGAGAGCAAATGAGCTTTCATTCCGAATAAATGACGAAGAAGTTCGCTTTGATGTGTGCAAATCAATGAAGCAACCCAAAGATCTGAACGTATTTTTGGTGGCCGATGTTTACTTTGATGATGAGGAAGAATTACTTGAAGAAGAGCAAATTATTGATGAACCATTGGCGGTTGTGCTCATGAATGGTGAGAGTAAGAATGCTGAAAATTGTGAAGAAACTATTGGTGCTCTGACAGGATAAGGGTCATATCCTCACACTCCCAAGAAGCTGGACCTGGATCTCAAAAATCGACCCATACCACCAGCTAAGACATCTATTGAAGATCCACCCACGTTAGAATTGAAGGAGCTGCCTAGTCATTTAAAGTATGCATTCTTAGGAAGCGGAAACACACTTCCAGTCATTGTGGAGGTAGATTTGGGTGAGCAACAAGTTGCAGCTCTCATTGCTATTCTACGGAAGTATATAAGAGCCATTGGTTGGACTATCGCTGACATTATTGTTATCCCACCTGGGATTTGTACGCACAAGATTCAGCTTGAAGAAAATTGCACACCCACCATTGAGCATCAAAGGCGTCTAAATCCACCTATGCAAGAAGTGGTAAAGAAAGAAATTATCAAGTGGTTAGATGTGGGGGTTGTGTATCCAATCTCTGATAGTGCATGGGTAAGCCCGGTACAATGTGTTCCCAAGAAAGGAGGCATGCCGGTAGTCGCGAATGAAAAGAATAAACCTATTCCACTCAGACCCGTCATTGGATGGAGAGTATGCATGGACTACCAAAAGCTGAATTCATGGACACTCAAGGATCACTTTCCAATGCCATTTATGGACCAAATGCTATATCAATTAGCGGGGAAAGGATGGTTTTGTTTCTTAGACGGTTATTCAGGCTATAATCAGATTTGTATTACTCCCGAAGACCAAGAGAAAACAACGTTTACATGCCCGTATGGTACGTTTGCCTTTAAACGTACGTCGTTCGGGCTATGTAACGCACCAGCCACCTTTCAACGTTGTATAATGTCCATTTTCTCTGATATGGTCGAAGGTACTTTGGAAGTATTCATGGGCTTTTTTTCAGTGGTTGGCGAGATGTTTGAAACGTGCTTATCAAATTTAAGTATGGCGTTGAAAAGATGTGTAGAATTCAACCTAGTGCTGAATTGGAAGAAGTGCCACTTTATGGTTAAAGAAGGTATTGTTCTTGGGCATAAAATCTCCGAAAGAGGAATTGAGGTTGATCGAGCTAAAATTGAAGTTATCAAGAAGCTACCACCTCCAATTTCCGTGAAGGGAGTTTGTAGTTTCCTCGGGCATGTAGGTTTCTATCGGCGGTTCATTAAAGATTTCTAAAAAATTGCTAGTCCATTATGCAAACTTCTGGAGAAATATGCAAAGTTTGACCTCAATGAAGATTGTTTGAAGGCATTTGAATGCCTCAAAGGAAAACTAATTGAAGCTCCTATCATGGTAGCACCAGATTGGTCTTTACCGTTTGAAGTCATGTGTAACGCTAGTGGGGTAGCGTTAGGTGCTGTACTTGGCCAGAGAAGGGAGAAGTTATTTCATCCTATCTACTATGCGATAAAGGTCCTGAACAAAGCCCAAAAGAACTACACTGTCACAGAACAAGAGCTCCTAGCGGTTGTGTATGCGTTTGAGAAGTTTTGTGCTTATTTGTTGGGAACCAAAGTAATCGTTCATACAGACCATGCAGCTCTGAGGTACTTAATGACAAAGAAGGATGCAAAACCAAGACTAATTCGATGGGTATTGCTGCTACAAGAATTTGATTTCGAGGTTAAAGTTGGAAGAGGTTGCGAGAACCAAGTGGCTAATCATCTATCTAGACTCGAAAACGAGCATATAGCGCAGCCCAAAATCGAGATTGATGATGCATTCCCTGATGAGGAGATATTAGCAACGATAATGGAGAAGTTACCATGGTATGCTGACTTTGCAAATTTTGTGGTGAGTAATGTGATACCTGCAAACTTATCTTACCATCAAAAGAGGAAGTTCATGCATGATGTAAAACACTACTTTTGGGATGAACCATATTTGTTTTGACGATGCGCGGATGGTGTTATTCGGCGATGCATATCTCATGTAGTGGTGCCTAATTTATTGGAGGCATGTCACACTTCCCAAGTTAGGGGACATCACGCAGGTAATCGAACAGCAAGAAAGGTATTGCAAAGTGGATATTATTGGCCTTCGATATTTAGAGATGCCTACGAATTTGTGAGAAGATGCGACCAATGTCAGAGACAAGGTGCGATTTTAAAACACCATGAGATGCCCATGTCGAAAATTCTTGAAGTAGAGCTTTTTGATGTATGGGGTATTGATTTCATGGGTCCATTCGTATATTCGTTTGGAATGAAATATATCCTAGTTGCTGTAGACTATGTTTCAAAATGGGTTGAAGCAGTAGCATCGGCCGACAATGAGGGAAAGCGTGTTGTAGAATTCTTGAAGAGGAATATCTTCTCTCGCTTTGGAGTTCCACTTACTATCATAAGCGATGGAGGATCTCACTTTTGCAACAAGCTATTCAAATCCGTGTTGGCAAAATATGGTGTCAAGCAACATAAGGTAGCCACGCCTTATCACCCACAAACTAGTGCACAGGTAGAGGTTTCCAATCGAGAGATCAAGCAAATCCTTGCTAAAACGGTAAATGCTAATAGGAAAGATTGGTCTCGGAAGCTGGACGATGCACTATGGGCTTATAGGACTGTATTCAAAACGCCAATTGGCATGTCCTCGTACCAATTAGTTTATGGGAAGGCGTGTCACATACCCATTGAGCTCGAGCATAAATCATTATGGGCGTTGAAGTGACTTAATTTGAATTGGGATGATACAATGAATCTGAGATTGGAGCAGCTGAACGAGATGGATGAATTCTGTCTACATGCTTATGAAATATCAGACCTATACAAGGAGTGGATAAAAAAGTATCATGATCAACGGATTGTTCAACGAAACTTTCAAAAAGATGATATGGTACTTCTCTTCAATTCCAGATTAAAGCTATTCCCAGGTAAATTGAAGTCCAAGTGGTCTGGTCCGTACAAAGTAAACCAAGTCTACTCGTCTGGAGTAGTTGAGTTGAAAGATACTAATGGTGTTGTCTTCAAGGTGAATGGCCAATGAGTAAAACCATATATCGGTCCTCTTTACTCGATAAATTATATGGCCACCACTTATCTTGACGAAGTCTAAGTACTCAAGGTAACTATGTCGTGCCGCGACAATAAATCAAGCGCTAGATGGGAGGCAACCCATCATTTTTCATTTTTGTCTTTCTTTAATTCTATTACGTGTTTGCTTTTAATAAATAAAAATCCAAAAAGAAGAGTCGTGCCATGACCAAAACTAAGGCGCTTGATGGGAGGCAACCCATCGTTCTAATCGTCTTTGTTGTTTTTGAGTAAATGTAGTTTCAAAGAGGTGTAAAACGAGGAGGTCGGTTTCAAATTTTGATTTGGACGTATTGCATGTTAAAGGTGGTAAGTTAGGAATTAAGAAGCAAAAGGCTATGGATTGGGCATTGCTTATGAAAATATAGGCAACTGACAAGGCTAGGCCTATGTAAAACTAGGCCACGAAAAAGGCAAGGCCTATACTATGGCCTAAGCTCTCGGAATCTAGTGTGCCATAGCATAGGCACCACCTATACCAGTGCCTTTTGTCTCTGAATCTCATATTCCATGCAAAAGGTGCCGCCTATGCCTAAGAATGCCATGGCATAGGCGCCGCCTATGCTCAACAATGCTATGCAAAAGGCGCCGCCTATGCCTAGCATAGGCAAAGCAAAAGGCACCGCCTATGGTCACTTCTTGTCTCCAAATCCGATTTTAAATGGGTCAAAAACTGACCCAAGCCTTTCCTATAAATAAGAGACTTAGTCTTAGACCAAAAACACATTGGAAACCTAGCATAAGCGCCGCCTATAGCCTCCAAATCCTCTCCAAAAGTTTCCTTTTGCTCTTTTACTTCACAAGAACATCATCCAAAGGCATCAATCAAGTAAGTACTTCTTTGTTCTTCATTTATATTCCATAAGTACTACACTACTACGCCTATTATGAATTGTTAAATCTTAAAATAGTAGAAGTGACTTGAATGTGGTTGATGTGTTGTGATACAACTAAGTGAGTGAAAGAATACGTAAGAATGATCTTAACATGTTTCCAACTTGAATTTGATTTTGATGCACTGTCATACTTTTGTGGAATTGACATGGTCACAAAAATTGCATAATCTTGTCAATAGAAAGATTACATGTTGGAATAACTTGTTCATCAAGATGAGAATTATGGTTGACTACCAACATAGGAGGTTGTGATTATTTCTAGATGCTATACCTTGATTCAATCCCTATGCAGTAGTCTTGATATATCAAACATGAATGTATTGCTAAGAATACAAGAAGTATGACTGCACTGATTTTATTGTTGGAATATAGCACCTAAAACGTATGCCGATCAAGTCTGAGTAATCGACCACTTTCACTTCACTAGTCTGTACCAACAAACTAAGTGTGGGGTGGTGCCACTACTGCTTGTTTATAGATTGTATCCATCGAGATGACGCTAACATGAACATTGTTTTAGTCTCAGGTACAATGGCACCCAAAGCAAGACAAGGCAAAGATAAGGCAACCACTTCCCAAAAAGGCAAGAAAAGAGGACACAAAGAGCAAGAAGAGTCCTCCTCGATGCAAGTACCACGCCGCGTGTTCAGAATTAAATGGCTTTTAGAGGAGGAAGCAAAGGAATGGTATAGGAATAACAAAGAGAAGAAATATGTTAATGTGGACTTGATAAACAAGGAAAGCCTAGCAAAGAAAGAACCGCGCATGTTGGCCAAGATCATGGCGTTACATCTTGATTTCATCTTCCGAGACATGGGAGAATGCAATCTCGATCTTACAAGAGAATTCTATGCCAATTGGTCACCAAAAACCACAAGAAGCGAGGTCAAGATTCGGGGCCAAGTTTTACAACTCAATGCGGATTTCTTCAACTCCTTTGTTGGCTTGCCTGCTGTTGATCCATCACCATTCAAAGAGCTGTACAGTAGACCTCCATATAGAGCCATTCGACACATACTCTGTGGGACAAGGTCCATGGCACGGTGGAGTAGACACAAGGACACCGGACGACACAACACCTTCCCATATGCTCCTTTGAATAGAGAAGAAAGAATATGGTTGCGCATAGTCAACTCTTGACTAATTCTAGGGGCTCAGTACACAAAGATAACACGAGATAGAGTGTTCTTGGTATACGCATTGATGACGAATGTCCCTATCAACATTGGGGCAATTATTTGATCCACAATGCGGAAGGCTAGGCTACACAAAAGGTCCCACTTCAGTTTTGGCAATCTGTTGACCGCAATATTGAGGAAAAAAGACATCGAAGAGGAACCGACTGATCATAAACTCCCACACAACCCAAAAAAGGTTGACCTCACGAAGGTTAAGGATGCTGAAACTACGCATGGCGTCAACCTTACCACTTCAGAAAGGCATGCTCGAGATGAGAGTTTCTTTCGCCATCTTTATGGCATGACTCAATTTACAATAATGAGCGGTGACCATGTTCCAACTACTGCAGAGCTCCAACAGCTGTATTATGACTACCCAATGAATGAGCACGCGAAGGCGATGTGTGGAGTAGGTACATATTTTAAGGAACCTCTTGATGATGATGTGCCGACCGATGATGATCGATGAATGCCAGACTCCGATGTGGAAGAGAATTCTGATGACGATGACCCCAATGATGATTCCGACGAAGGGGGTATGACCCCAGACATATAGGAGGATTCCAACTAACCAGGTTCTTCTTATTTATTTTCCACTGAGGGCAGTGTGTCCCGTCTAAGTGTGGGGTGCTGGTATTTGCATACTATACTTCTCTATATGCATTTGCATTTATGTTTGTTTTGTTTTTCTTTTTAGTAGTTAATTTTTTTTTTAACTTAACTTCGCATGAAATTATTCTAATAGGAAGCATGAGATTATGACAAGAGTTTGTGCTAAAATCATGACTATTGAGACGTTTAGGCTCTAATTGTGACTCACTATGTGATATTGTGTGGTTCAATTCCTTCATCTGCTGGGTCAAGAGTCTATGCTACTCCCAATAAAGTCGACCATGTGCCTTGTGTGTGTGAGGATATAGTATATTCTGTGTTTGTGGCTGATGCTAGAACTTGCCTGGTATGTATGTAAAGCGAAAATAAGGAGTGCAAGTCTAGGAGATGATTTAGGCATTTCTTTGACAACCTAGACTTGTTTACCTTCTTTTTACCTACCCATGGACATTATCCTAGTTGACCCCTTTGAGCCTTTAGCCTATTTTCTTTGACAACCTCATATGTAAGCCTAATCTATTTTTTTAAGACCATAATTTGATCCAAATTCCTAAGTGCTTTAATGTGTAAAGTCATATGACAAAATAAGAGGAAATTGGGTGAGTATGATGATTTAGAATGTAATGGTTCTTGAATTTGTTATGAAAAAGAATTACTATCATAAGAGGTGTTATGAAAAGAAAAAAAAAGGGAAAGGAAAACTGAAAAGTTAGTTATGTTTAAAATTGAAAAACAAAGGTGGAAAAAAGGGGTGGTAGAATAAAAGAAAGTAGAAAGGTTGTTTGAAAGAAAAGTATTAATGGCATAATGTGATGTATTAAAGCGCTTAGGAACATAGTCACTATTTCTGGCCAAAATAGTCCTACCCGTCCCTTAGCCTACATTACAATCAGCAAAAGACCTATTGATCCTAAGCTTAGCATTCTGATATTTAGTGGAGCATTACACTAAGGGCAAGCCTATGGTCATCAGTTGCAACATATGAATTCTTTGTGAGAGTGAGAGCAAGGATAATCTTATACCCATGTTTGAAATATATACAATACTTGTGAGTGATTATGGGTGATATATGATGAGACACACATGGTTGATGAGTCTTGGGTAGTTGTGTATGATTCTTTGTACCTCAACTTGTGGACACGAATTAATCACCATCACAATTCTATGTTGGAGGTTGAATTGTTTCTACTAATGATCAGAAAACTACTCTTTGTTAATGATTGACGTGCTTGTCTTGATGAATATTTTGTGTTGTTACTGTGAAATCCCAAGTAGATGTTTAGATGGACATGATAGTTTGTTTGAGGACGAACAAAGCTTTAAGTGTGGGGTGTTGATGATAGGCGAATTTACACGCCTAAAGTACTATATTTTACCCATATTTTAGCTAAGTTTTAAGGACAAATTATATAATTCATGTACTTTTAGTCCCTTTTCCTGTAAGTGAGCTAACAAACGTGATTAGCAAGTTTTCAGGTATAAATGATGCAGATTTCAGCATTTTATGGATAACTTGACGCCAAAGAAAGCTTCACGAAAGAAGGAAGGGGAATCTTACACGCCAAGGACCAAAAGTGGCGCATGGAAAATCTGTCCCGGGCAAAAACAACAATTCTGAAGACTTTGGGGACTAGCAGTAACTTAGTAGGATTAGGATAATGATACATTAACCTAGTAGGATTGGGTTAAGTAATGCATTAGCTTAGTAGGAATAGGATATGGGTATTATAAATACCCTATTCTGCTAGAGATTTTGAGACAATTCCTCTATTATTCTAGTTCCAAATTCTCTTTCTAATACATTCTACTTTTGACAATTCTTCTACTTTCAATTCTTAATTTCCTCAACAAGAGAAACGTTACTCAAACAAAGGATTCACGACATTCTTACCCCTACACCTAACGTGAGATCTTTATTGTGGTACAATGATAATGTCTATTGTGATTTCCTTTGCGTTCATGAGTAGCTAAACTTCTCTGTTGGGGTTATGGAAGCCTTATGAGATACTATCTAAGGCTATGAGTTTGTGAATTCGTGACACGTATGCTGCTTATATCGTTATTCTCTTCATCTTAATCTAAATTCTTTGTGGCTGCAGACGCATAGAATACGCCAGTATAGCATTAACTTGTTCGAAAGAAAAGTTATATGTCTGTAAAAGAGATAATGTCAAGGTAATAGGGCACCAACCCCTGTTAAAAAGTTAGTGCCGTAACTGGATTAACCTCTTGGAGAATTTATACCGTTAGACACACTTTAAGCTCAAAAGAGTTAAAGTGAAATAGTCCTTGTTAAGGTCGAAAGACGCTTGGATTTACCATAGAATACAATTCTCTATAAGCACATGCATGTCTAAATTCCGCATAACTCATAGCCAATAGAGACGTATAACTCATAAGGTGGACATAACCCTAACTCTCAATTCTCCTTATTTTACATCTTACTAAACATTCTTTCTGTTTACTTTGCTATTTCTGTTTTTACTTTACTATTACATTATTTGCACGTTAAAATCCCCCCTTCCACGAGATTTGCACCAAAAGTCTAATAATCTTTGCTTACTTATTGACCGGCTATTCCCTGTGGGATCGATACCCAACCCAGTTGGGTTATATATTTGACAACGACCGCTTTACACTCCTACGAGAGCTGTAGATTGAGCGTTATCACTTGGACCATTGCATAGTTAACAACCCGAACACTAGCCTAATCCATGTCTTAATCAAAATTATAATCAAGGATTGATCATTACATAATCCATGATTTAGTCATTTAGTCCATCGGCATAGCCATAAGCGATATGATGAATAATGGCCCATTAGTATCACATTCATTAGCCTACTATTGTCCTAATAATAATTCATCATTAGTATGAGAAATAGCTAAAGCATGACCTAATCTATGGCTTGTTCATAGCATGGTCATTAACATTCTTTATGGCTTAGGCCATATTATAGTCAAGGGCTTATTTAACAGCATGTTTATTAGCCCAAAAATTGGTTAATCATAACAACATAATTAATAAATTGACATAAGCTTTAGCCAATAAGGAATACAAAGGTATAATCACTTGGGCATCATTCTCAATACCATTCCACATAACAACAAATACCAAGAATCATCAATATTACCTCAAAAAGGCACTCTCTAGTCAATTACTAAGCATAAGGATCCAAGGGAACTAATCCTCAATCTTGACTTAAGGTGGGTTAACTAGACCACTTCTAAATCCCCGGAATACATTTTAAGTCAATTTCTACCACAAATTAGACTAAAATATTTAAATAAACTCTTAGATGTATAGAAAGCCACCATAAACCCTAAAGTATATATTCTACTCAAGCATTTTTGGTAAGTCTAATAGAACTAAGGCAACCTCCTCTAGTATAAGAAACTAAGGACAATTTTACTCTAAGTACGAACAACTAGAGTATTTCACCTAAGGTCGAGTATTCTAAGGCATTCTCAAGCTAAACATGAGTAATGAAGTCTATTCCACCTAAGATAGAGGGAAACAAGTTAAGCTTTCTGACTTTAAGATTCACCTATCCTAATTGGTCCAAATAACTCAAGTATTGCATATCATCAATCCAATACTTAAAACCCATCCCAATCAGATAAGATACCACTATTATACTATAACATAGCTCAATCTAACAAAGAGTAAGCCTAGCCTCCCTTAAATCCAAAGATTGCTCAACAATCTGCTAAACCTTTGCTTTTCCCTTCCAAGAAGATTCCTCAAAGTGCCAAGCTATCAAAAATACAATCTATGCATCATTACAAGAATATCAATATCCATATTGCACCATTGTGCTTCGGGTCCAAAAACGACAACAAAAACCCCAAGTGGGTCGCACTTACAAAAACACATTTTCAAAGTCAACCCAATATTCATACACCATTAGGGAATCATAACCCTCAATAAATAGGTGAAAACCAAGCTTATTTAGGCTAAAATCAAGCCCTTAAGCTATTTGGGGTTTTAGTCAAATAATCAAGAAATTCAAACATGAAATGGAAGGATTTAAATCTCAAATCCGTTGTTAACCACAAAAATATATGTTAATCAATCTTCTAAATTTCACCCAAGATTAATTTAAGGCTGGCACACCATTTTAAGGTTCTTTGGTCTCAATAATGAGTGAAATTGTCCAATAAGTCTACCCAAGGGTCCCTTTTATAGCCACCACAGGTAATCAGGTATGGTGGTCGCCATACATAGAGATCACGACCCCTATTATGGTGATTTCCATAGGGCGATCATGATTCCCCTTTGTGCTAACTCTCACTTCTCAGCACCAACAACTTGGAAAATTTCCAAGTTTTTCTATGAAGCCTCGGGATTCATTCAAAATTAGATATAAGTAAATGAACTATGCAACCATACTAATTTCGATGTTCCAGATACGATGGAATAGTTGGATTTTCCAATTGAGGTTTTTTTGATCAAATATGGTCCCCATACCTAAATTTCCTAATTTTCCAACTTTCCAACCAATTGGTCAAAATGAGGTCGGGTGCATTAGGACCCAAACCAAAGATCTACCTAGCTTAAAATTGATATTCTGGAGCTATCGGTGTAACTAGAATTTATATTTGAGATTATTTTACTAAAGTTTTTTCCCAATATCCATTTGAAACCCGCAAAGACTTCTTAACAGGAAATTGGCTATAAAAATGAAAAGAGCCGCTCAGTAATTAAACTATCAGTCTAGCAAGTTATAAATGACTTGAGAAAGCTATAGAAAGGATCTAATGGTGAAAATAAGAGGGAACATGGAAAATGAACTAGAGGGTCATTATATAAATTCTTTGAGTACAAATATTCATAATATTTATTTTTAGCTACCTCATTAAAAACCTTGTCAGAAAAACTTAGTGAGATAAAATTTTGGCTAAGAAAAGAAGAGTACAACAAGTATTATACTCGCATAAATTAAAATATCACTTATTCTTGTAAATGATTCTCCCTGATACATAAGTACACCAACTACATCAAAATATGGTGCTAACTAACAATTTTCATGAGATCAAAATTATCTTTTCTTTGTGTTAAATAATCTTATAATCATTAGGGTATTCAATAGACTCGCATTACGACCTCTTAAATTCTTCAAGGATTTTTTTAACATATGTCATCTAAGATATGACAATAATTCACAATACATATTTATGTTTTTTTAATATTGCCAAACTGAAACAAGCCTCATTTCATCAACCATAAGAGAACATTTCTTCCTAAAAAAATGTTAGAAACTTTGCAAAAAATCTTTATGCCTTAAGCATAAGCCATATTTTATATGTTACAATTTTACCTTTTGCATAATAACTCATTTATACTCCATTGACGTTATACCTTGATATTTGAATTGTAAGTTCAAATATTCACTTGTCAAGTGAAACTAAATACTTAAATTACGTACTTTTATTTAGATAATAATTTATTTGTCCATACTCTTTCAGATATTTATATTTAAGATCCTTTCTACAATTATACTACTGAGTGCTACATTATATCAAAGATACTATTGACAATCATTTGACAACGGTTTTAATATGACATAACTTATTAAGATCTCTTCATAGTCATCATTATTTAGATACCTAAATCTTTGCCAGTGTTTCATGAAGTGTTATATCGTGGTTTTCTTTCAAAACACTTGCCTCATTATTGTGACAATCTTGATCATTTGCTCCCCTCATTCTTTAAGGAGTTTTGCCTTTGAAATAGATTAATCTATCACGCTTCAGATATGCCCAAGGACTTTTTATTGGAGCATTTATAAATGAATTATGACATAGGGCCAACAAACATATCTGGCAATTATTTTTGCCACATTTTACAAATGAATTATCTCTTAAACTTTAAATTTATTTTTTTGTACGAGGATATAGATAATTTATTTCACACATCAGTTATTGTTGTTAGTTATCTCTTTCCTTAACGTAAGAAAATCTAACATTTATCCCTAACCTCATTGGGGACCCATCTTTGTGCATTGTTGTAGAATTTCAAAAAAAATTAAATCTAAGTTAATATTGTAGAGGAATATAACATTAAGTTTATGAATAGTAGTGTAGGCACAATTATTTATCTCGATATTTGTTGCCTATTAAAATAAATAATAAGTGATGCCTCTGTATATTTTCTTTTTATATATTTGTTACTAATATTAGGAATATGTGGTGGTCACCTCTTAATTTTTTTCCTAAACTAGCATTAAGTGAAAAAGGAGGGAGTATTTCTTCTTTCATTGGAAATCATTTCTAGGAAACAAGAAATAGGATCTACTCCTTTGTTTTTTTCTTTCTTCCATTTTCTTCCCTATCAACAAGGAGAATTAATATAAATTATTAAGAAAGGAGTATAAGCGGAGGAGGGGTACCTATGTTCTTTGGTTCATAAGCTAAAGGATTTTGTGGCAATTTCAAAGGATTTCAAGAATTAATTTATAAAATCTATAATTGAAATTGAACTTCAAGAGGTAAATTTTTTATCATACTTTTTAATATAATTATAGATAAGTATTTACGAATGTTTAATTTGAATCATTGCACTATTTTTTGAAATGGGTTCATGAGAAAAAGGGGAAAAGGAAAATTTTTGATAAAAAGGAGTTTTTAGGGGTTTCTATTAATTGAATGGATTTAATGTTCAATTGTATAAGTTGAAAAAGTTAGAATTCAAAGATTATAAAAAAAAAATTATTAAATACACCTACGGGTCATTGATGGACATATATGTTATCTTTGTAGTTAGTAGATGGGCTATCGGATATCTTGAACGGGTGGTTGGAAGGATAAAAGCTACACTTTCACAGGTTGAATTGTTTGAGGCTCAATACTATCGTAGTTAATAAAATACTAAAGTATGTAAAACTTAATCTTCCCTTACTACTAAGGCACCACCCTACGTCATGTGCTTCTTTTTGTCAATATTAATATGATTCTCATAAAATACGAGAATAGAATCCTTGTATTGTCGTACACATTATTTCCTCATTCTACCATCAATCTTATAAGTATCCATCTTGCTTTCTTTGTGTTAAGTCTTCATGATATTTCATATTATCATAAGTCTCTTCACTTAGAAGTTCTTAGGCCACCAGTTATAAATATCATAAGTTATGAATAAAAGTAAATAGTAAATAGTAAATAGTAATATCATAGTTATACTTCTATGTATTAGCTAAGTGATCATTACCATTATTCACATGTCATAGGCTTTTAACACATTATTGGATGCGAGAGTACATAACAATTTCTTGATATATCTACTCGATGTGATTCTATGCACAGGATCTAGATAGGCCATTACAGTGAGCCTAGACATTGGGGTGTACCCGCCTTTGTGTCACTATTTGTTTTTTGAGTCAACTGTAATGTCAAGCATTGATTTTCCCTAACTTGAGCCAACATATACCCTATAAAGTCTACGGGAAGGCTCTTATAGTGACCCCTTGGGAAAAGGCGTACCTTGTATCAAACTACGATTACAGTTATACAGATAAAATTATAGCAATGAGTATTTGAGCAACATATGCATTATACTTATCGCGGATTACTTTTGGTAGGCCATCTTATGATTATTTATACTACATATAGATTAAATACATCTCCTAGGCAAATTATAAGCCCTATATTATAATGAACACTTTCCTAACATAATATGAGAAACTAATAAAATTGGTGCATAGGTTACGATTTCATGTCGTATACGTGTTACTTGTTGGCTAATACTTCTTTCACTTTATCATTTAATTCATATGAGCATCATCACTTTTCCAATTATTATTCTATTTTTTTCATACCAGTATATATTGTTTATGTTCTAACGTCTTGGTAAAATCACATTTTATTGATGCAGGCTTAAATCCTAAAGATATCAAATATCTATGTTAGACCTTATTTGAAACACCCTGGGTTTAGGTCCTTAGAAATTTCCTAGGTTTTGGACCTTTTTAACGTCATACGACTTACCATACTAGTCGTATGGTAAAGGTATAGATCAGGTGACCCAGTCGAATATTGTCCAGTATTGGGTGGTTGAGTTTCTAGAATAGGTATGAGTTAGGTAGGTATGAGTCGTATGGTGGGTGATAGGTCATAGGTTTGGGTTTTCTTTACTTAATTTGAAACTTAGTAACTTAACTTGGATTGAGTATAGCTCACCATGAGTCATGAGATAAGGTACTAGTAGTATAGTACAACTCGTATGTTGGACTGTGTCAACCTCCTCTTGATTCTGCCTAAGGTATGGGTTAAGGGTATGTGTCATACGCTTGGGTATGGTTGGGGCTTGGTTGTTGCATGCTGGATAGTGTTGGGGGTCCAAGGGATGCCTAGGGTATGAGTGGTATGGTAGAGTCATACCTTCCTATGGAAAATTAATACAGTTTAAGTTGGGGGTATTCTGGATATTTCCCCCTTATAACTCCTTGAGACCCCACAACTTAAAACACCTTTTTTGGAGCTTTATTAACCTATTTGCAATTAATCAAACATTCTAAACTCTCTCAAAATCTCTCAAGTCTCTTGGGTTAAGCTAAGATTTCCTCATGGTGGTCAATTGAGGATTATATGGGTGATTTCTTCTCATCTTTTCTCAATCTAAGGCATGTTAATCCTCCGTTCCTATTAGTTCCAACTAATGGCCTATTTTATAAATTTTTTTCATGGCATAAATGTTGTATGGTTTTGGGTTTTCAAATATATATTAGGGTTTTTGGTTATAGCTGCTTGGTTATGGTTTCACCATGTTTTAATTATGGATTTACATGTTTTAATGGTGGTTTGGACATTTGGTTGTATGCGAATGATTACTTGGTACATAGTTTTTGTTTTGGAAACACTATGCCCCTAATATTTTTGATAAAATGCCTATGAAAATAGTTTTACTACACTGTTTGACTTTTAATGGATCTATTGCATGGTCTAACTTGGTAATCGAACCCTAAATAGTATAAATGGTTTAAATATTTTGGAATGGTTAAATGGTAAGGTCTCGGTGGTTATGGTTGGTCTCATTGAAAGCCTTGTGAGGTAGAAGGGAATCCCCCAAGAAAACTTAACAACAAATTTCTTATAGGGTACATGGGATTCTCCTAAGTCAACTTAATAATGTAAACAATGGGTACATGGGAATCCATTCTTATTAAGAGGATAGCTAAGGACATTAATTGCAAGCTATAGTTGGTATGATGATACCACTACTTATAGCCTTGGTTAATAACAAATGAAATAGTGGTTTGGTTGTATGGTAATGGTTTTAATTGGGCAATAATGGTGGGGTGTGATAGCTAACCATAAAGGTGTAAGTCCAATGGACAGACATGAGAAACTCACGTTTGCCGACATGAGGATTGGTCATGACGACCGTATATAATATTCACGGGGTACATGAGAATCCCCTAAGTACACTTGTACATATGTATCATGGAGAGGAAAGGGTACTTGAGAATTCCCTACCTCTATGGTATCTGTGGTTTGTGCGGCTACATGCACCAGAGATCATTCTGGGGGTTACACTGGACCCATGTAGTCCGTAGGTTGTTCTAAGATGGTTAAGCTACACATACCCAAGTTAATGGTTTTAAAGGCATGCTAAACCCGATATCTTTTTCCAGCATGGTTATATATATATATGTATGGTTGTAAATGTATATGGTTGGTTTACTTGATTTTAATGGTTGGCATTATATTATCCTTATCCTGAGTACTTGCTAGCGTTCACCCGCTAACCCATCTTTGAGCGGCTGTATCCCCATGCGATGCAGGAACCAATCATTCTACTCTTCCTACTTTGTGATCAAATTTGGGATCAACTTGGTTGGATTGAAGTGGTGAGCTTTCATATTCCAGAAGGCTCCATTTTATGTCATGGATGTTTTTACATATTTTGTTCATTATATAGACTATAATTTTGGCTATGGTCGAGGGTATGTCCCAATCGAATATTATTTTACTTTTGGTTATAGGATTTGTGGAACTATTATGGGTTGGTATGGGCGGTGTCGATATTAGTGTCAGTCTTAGTATTGGCATTAGTATCGGGGCTGATACCGCTTGACTATATTTATTGATTGTTCCATCCTATTATGTTATAAACTTGTTCTTAGTTATTATTTAGGTTTTGGTATAGTTATTGGTTGGGTATTGGATGGTTGGACTTGCTTGGGTTGGTCATAGTCGTGGATCTGTCCCAGAGTCTGGATTGGTCCAAATACACTATATTTTTATATATTTGGAATTTATCCAACTCAAGGGGTATGTTTGGTTGGGTTAGGTATCTAGGGGGTGGTCCCCGATCCTAGTTGGACTTGGGATGACCATTATGATATGGCCCTAGTTCGAGTCGTGTTAAGTTGGTATTAGAGCTTTAGGTTCATGGTCAGTTAGGAGTCCACAAAGCCGTGTTGAGTAGAGTCTCTTTTAAGGGTGTATAGTGCACCACATTCACAAGAGAGAGGCTGCAAGGCATTTTGGAATGTTTCTCTTTCTTTATGTTCTATTTTCAAGCTTGGAGTCTAAGTCCTAGAATCTTCTCTAATTTCCTATTTGTTTGACTTTTAGATCATACCTCAATGATCTGATGCACATGTCATCTATGGGAGACTTTCTCTAATGCATTTTTGGACCATTTTTTTCCTCAGGAGTTGAGAGAAGTGAAGGTGAAGGAATTTGTTATTCTAAAACCAGGAAAGATGTCAGTCTAGAAGTACGCCTTAAAATTTTACCAGTTATCTAGGTATGCTTTAGAATGGTGTCTAATATGAGAGCCAGGATGAGAAAGTTCACTTCAGGGCTATCTTGTGATTTGATCCTTAAAAGCAAGACTGCATTGCTGATTAAGGACATGGATATCTCAATGTTTGTTTTTCATATATAATAGGTGGATGAGGAGAAAAGAAAACAGGATGAGATAGGGGAAAGTCAGAGTAAGAAGTTCAGGTTCTTTAAGTAGGGTGGACAATAGAAAAGTGGTCAAGATTTTGGTAAGTGGCCCAAAAAAGTGGAGGAGTTTTGGTCCTTTCTCCACTTTAAGTATTCCTTACCCGAAGCAGTTGGGTGATAGACATCAGTATGGTAACAACAACTTCAGGGAATAGGGTGCCCAATCTCAGGGTAGTAGGGTTCAGCCAGTCTCATCATGTCCTCTTTGAAAGTTTTATGGTCAGTTACATCGGGTCTTCTATGATGAGGGAAGGGACAAGTGCTTCAAATATATCAGCCAGGCCATATTCTTAGAAATTATCCGATTGGTAAGGTTGATTTAGGGGTGAATAGGGTTCTGATTTCCTTTTCATCTGCTCCTGCACCAAAGGGTGTTTCTTCTGCTTCTGGTACCTCTATAGTCTAGAATAAGTTATATGCTCTTATATCCCGACATGAGTCTGAGGCATCGCCTTTTGTCGTGGCTGGTATGTTACAACTCTTTTATTATGACGTATAGTATTTACTTGATCTGGGGTCCACTCTCTCTTATATCACCCCATTTTGGTTATGTATTTTTGTTTAAATCCCGAGGTTATTTTGGATACTTTTTCTATTCTACCCAGTAGGTAACTCTGTTGTTGCTAAAGGAATCTATAAGGGGTGTGTGGTATCTGTTGGTAGTAAGGAGACTTTGGTGGATTTTTTTGAATTAGATATGGTGGATTGTGATATCATTCTGGGGATGGATTAGTTACGCTCGTGCTACGCATCCTCAGATTGTCGAATTCGTAGGGTTATCTTTAAGTTCCCTGGTTAATCAGTTATAGAATAGGAGGGTGGTTCCTTAGCTCGTAAGGGGAAGTTTATATCATATCTTAAAGCTCAGAGGTTAATATCTAAAGGGTGTCTCTATCATTTGGTTTGAGTTAAAGACTCTAACTCGAAAGGTCCTTCTTTGTATTTGATTCTGGTGGTCAATGAGTTTCCTAAGGTCGTTTCGAATGATCTTTCTGTTGTTCCTACGGATAGGGAGATTGATTTGGTTTTGGACAGTCGTCCAATATCTATTCCTCCTTATAGAATGGCTCTGGCTGAGTTGAAAGAGCTCAAAGAGAAACTTAAAGATCTTTTAGATAAGGGTTTCATCCCTTCTAGTGTGTCCTCGTAGGGTGCACTGTTGTTATTCATGTGTAATAAGGATGATTCCTTTCGGATGTGTATTGACTATCAATAGTTGAATAAGGTGACGGTTAAGAACAAGTATCCTCTTCCTAGGATAAATGACCTGTTTGATTAGTTGTAATATGCCAAATTCTTTTCAAAGATAGATCTTCGGTCTGGGTATCATCAACTTAAGATTACGGAGGTGGATATCCTTAAGACAACTTTTCATACCTGATATAGGCACTTTGAGTTCTTGGTTATGTCATTTGATTTGACCAATGCCCAATGGCGTTCATGGATTTAATGAATAGAGTATTCTGTCAGTTTTTGGATCTGTTTGTTATTATGTTCATTGATGACATTTTCGTGTACTCAAAGAGTGAGGGAGATCATGCCAATCAACTCTGTTTGGTGTTGTAGACCTTGAAAAAGTAGTAGTTGTCTGCCAAATTCTTGAAATATGAATTCTGGTTGAACTCTGTCACTTTTCTAGGTCATATTATTTCTAGTGTGGGGATCATAGTAGATCAATAAAAGGTGGTGATGGTTAAGAAGTGGCCTAGACCCAGGCAGAGAACATGTCTTGAGCTTCTCAAGGACTATGACATGAGTTTTCACTACCATCCAGGTAAGGCTAATATTGTTGTTGATGCTCTTAGCTGGTTGTCCATTGAGAGTTTAGTTTATATTGATAAGGAAAGGCAAAAGTTGGTGAAGGATATTCATCGCTTGGCTAATCTTGGAGTTTGCCTTTTTAACTTTGAGAATGGTGGTGTATTGGTACAAGAAGTGGTTCAGTCGTCTCTTGGTGTAGATATCAAAGATAAGCAAATGCTAGATCCTATCTTGATGAAAATTAAGGGTGATATATGTGGGCAAAAGGTATTGGTATTTGAGATCAGTTATGATGGTACCTTATGGTATCACGGAAGGTTATATGTTCCTAATGTAGATGGTTTACAAGAAAGGGTAATAGCCCCGACACATAAATAAGCTATATTATTCATCTCAATTTGATAAAAATATATCATGATCTCAGGAAGATGTATTGGTGGAATGGTATGAAGAAGGCTGTGGCTAATTTTGTGGCCAAATGTTTGGTGTGTCAACAAGTGAAAGTTGAGCACATAAAGCCTGAAGGCTTATATCAGGAAATTAAATTGCCTGAATTGAAATGGGAAGTGATTAACATGATTTTGTTATCGGTCTTCCTCAATCTCGAAATCACTTTGATTCAGTTTGGATCACCATGGATAAGATGGCAAAGTCGGCTCACTTCTTTCCAGCGAGGACTAACTTTTTGGGTGAGGATTATGTGAGGTTGTATCTTCATGATATTGTAAAGCTGCATGGGATACCTATTTCAATTATCTCTAATCATGGTACATAGTTTTATATCACTTTTGACGGTCCTTTCAGAAGGGGTTAGGTGCCAAGGTTAGTCTGACTACTGCTTTCCACCCGCAGACGGATGGGCAAGCAGAAAGGACTATTCAAACATTAGAAGATATGATTCGTGCATGTGTGATTGATTATGATGATAATTGGGTTGAGAATCTACCTTTTGTAGAGTTTTCTTACAACAATAACTATTATTCTAATATTGGAATGACACTTTTTAGGGGTTGTATGGTAGGAGGTGTAGATCTCCTATTGGGTGGTTTAAGCTTGGTGAGGTGGATATGTTTGGCCTGGATTTAGTTTATCAGGATACAAAGAAGGTAAAGGTGATTCAAGATAAGATTAAGGCTTCCCAAAGTTGCCAAAAGTCCTATGCAGATGTAAGGTGTAGGGACTTGGAGTTTGAGGTTGGAGATAGGGTGTTCCTAAAGGTATCTTCCATGAAAGGACTAATATGGTATTGGGAAAAAGGTTCAGTCCCTAATATGTTGGTCCTTATGTGGTTTTGAGGAGGGTTAGTAATGTGGCTTATGAATTAGAGTTGTCTCCTAGTTTGAGCTCCATTCCTCCGGTATTCCATGTCTCTATATTGAGAAAATGTATAAGTGATCCTTCATCGGTTGTTTCTTTGGAAGGATTGGGTATCTCAGATTCTCTATCATATAAAGAGATCTCGGTTGAGATCTTGGATCAACAAGTTTGTTAGTTGTGGACCAAGGGAATAACTTTGATTAAGGTTCTATGGTGGAACCACAAGGGAGAAGAAGCTACTTAGGAAGCGGAAGAGGCCATGAAGTCCAAGTATGCGCATTTGTTTCTGCTTTAGATATTTGTGCGAAAGGTATGCGTTCTTGATCACATCTTTGTTTTCTAACTTAGTTAAAGAATGGTTTATTTCCTTGCATCCTTATTTTCTAACTTAGTTAAAGGATGGAATGGTTATGATAGGGTGTAATTCGTGCTTGTACTACCTTGTTCCTCATTCGGGGATAAATGATCCCCGCAGGGGAGACTAAAACACCCTTGGTTTTGGTCCTTAGAAATTTCTTGGATTTTGGAATTTTTGGACATCATACGACTCACCATACTAGTCGTATGGTGATGGTACGGATCAGGCAACCCAATCTTATGTTGCTAAGTGTTGGGTGGTATTGGGTGGTTGAGTTTCTGGAATGGGTATATCTTGGGTGGGTATGAGTCATATGGTGAGTGATGGGTCATAGGTTTAGGTTTTGCTTCACATAATCTGAAGCTTAGTAACTTAACTTAGATCTGAGTACGAGTGTCTCACCATGAGTCGTGAGATAGGGTATGAGTGGTATAGTCCAACTAGTATGTTGGACAGTGTCAACCCCCTATGGATTTGCCTAAGGTACGGGTTAAGGGTACGTTTCATATGCTTGGGTACAATTAGGGCTTGGTGGTCGTATGTTGGACAGTGTTGGGGGTCCAAGGGATACCTAGGGTACTAGTAGTGGTACCACTCATATAATAGGGTACGGGTGGTATGGTGGAGTCGTTCCCTCTTGCGGGAACTTAATATAGTTTAAGTTGGGGGTATTCTAGACATTTTCCCTTATAACTCCTTGGGACCCCACAACTTAAAAGACCTTTTTGGAGCTTCATTAACCTATTTGCAATCAATCAAACACTCTAAATTCTCTAAAAAATTCTCAAGGCTTTTGGGTTAAGCAAAAGCTAGGGTTTCCTCAAGGTTGTCAATTGAGGCTTATAGGGGTGATTTTTTCTCATCTTTTTTCTCAATCTAAGGCATGTTACTCCTACCTCATTGGTAGTTCCAACTAAAGGCATGTTTTATGAATTGTTTTCATGGCATGAATATTGTACAATTTTGGGTTTTCAAATATATGTAGGGGATTTTGGTTATAAATGATTGGTTACTCTTTCCCCATGTTTTAATTATGGATTTTACATGTTTTAATGGTGGTTTGGATATTTGGTTGCATGGGAATGAGTAATTGGTACTTGGTTTTGTTTTTGGAAATACTATGCCCCCTATGTGTTTGATAAAAGGCCTATAAGAATGATTTTACTACATTGTTGAATTTTTAATGGAACTGTTGCATGGTATAACTTGGTAATTTAACCCAAAATGGTATAAATGGTTTGGAATGGTTAAATAGTAAGGTCTTGGTGGTTATGGTTGGCCTTGTTGAAAGCCTTGTGGGGTACAAGGAAATCCCCCAAGCAAATTTAATAACAAACATCTTGTCGGTACGTACGATTCCCCTAAGTCAACTTTATAATGTGAACTATGGGTACTTTGGAATCCCTTATTATTAAAAGGATGGCTAAGGACATTGCTTGAAATCTATAGTTGGTATGATGATACCACTACTTATAGCCTTGGTTAGTAATAAATGGAATGGTGGTTAAGTTGTGTGGTAATGGTTTTAATTGGGCAATAATCGCAGGGTGTGATACCTAATCGTAAAGGTGTGAGTGCAATGGATGGACACTGGAAACTCATTTTTACCGATATGAGGATTGGTCATGACGACCATATATGATACTTACGGGGTACATGGGAAGCCCATAAGTACACTTGCTCATATGTATCATGGAAAGGGAAGGATACTCGGGAATCCCCTATTCCTATAGTATCTCTGGTTCATGCGGCTACATGCATCAGGGCCTATTTAGGGGGTTGCACTGGACCCATATAGCTCGTGGGTGGTTTTAGGATGGTTAAGCTACTCATATCCAAGTTAATGGTTTTAAAGGCATGCAAAACCCAGTATCCTTTCCTAGCATGGTTATATATATATGCATGTATGGTTGTGAATGCATATGGTTGGTTTACTTGATTTTAAAGGTTGGACTTATTTTATCCTTATCCTGAGTACTTGATAGCATTCACTGGCTAACCCATCTTTGAACGGTTGTATCCCCACGCAATGCAAGAACCGGCCATTCTACTCCTTCTACTTTGTGATCAGATTCGGGATCAACTCAGTTGGATTGAAATGGTGAGCTTCCATATTTTGAAAGGCTCTATTTCATTTCATGGATGTTTTTACATATTTTGGTCATTATATAGACTATGGTTTTAGCTATGGTCGGAGGATGTCCCGACCAGATATTGTTTTACTTTCGGTTAGAGGCTTTGTGGAACTATTATAGGTTGGTATGGGCGGTGTCGGTATTGATGTCAGCCTTAGTATTTGAATTGGTATTGGGACTCATACCATTTGACTGTATTTATGATTATTCCATCTTTTTGTATTATGGAATCGTTCTTGATTATTACTTTGTTTTTTGTATGGTTATTGGTTGGGTATTGGATGGTTGGACTTGCTTGGGTTTGTCAAAGTCGTGGACCTATCCCTGAGTCTTGATTGGGGAAAATATGCTATCTTGTTATATGTTCGAAATTCATCCAAATCAGAGGGTACATTTGGTTGGGTTGGGTATCAGGGGTGGACCCCGGTCCTTGTTGGACTTGAGATGCCCATTACGACAAGGCCCCAGTTCAAGTTGTGCCACTATTGCCGTTTCAGCTGATATTTTGGTGAGCTCTATCTATCGCTGGAGCTAGTCTATTTCTAGTATTTTTTATTATATTTACAGGTTTGTAGTTAGGTATGTTGGGCCATATACCTACTAGTCATTCATTGTATAGTCTGCTAAACTGATTAGAGGCTTCATGGACATCATGCCGCATTGCACTATACAGTCTTTTTTGATATAGCTCCTCATGTATGTATAGAGATCACATTGGATACTCTGCTTATTATTATCCCATAATCTCGTATATGTCATAAAGTGCTTGTAAAGTAAGTGTACACGGTTCTTGTCCGCCATTATCATTTAGGGCATGACAATTGTGGTGCAATAATTGAATTATATACTACACATTCAAATTTTCAGATGAGAATTATTTGGTTCCTGACCCTGAACCAATTGTTATATGGCTATCTTTTTCGTTTGATGCATACAAGTGCTGTTAAATTTTAAATGACACATCTCATATCAAATTTTTTCTGGATGATTTATTCTCATAACCAATTGTTTAGATATAATTAGAGGCATACAATTTCTACTAAACCATCCAACATCATAAACATAATTTATAGTTTGAGGTCATACTTTTAATTTTAAAATCAAAATAAAAATCATTGAGAAAATCAAACTACAAGTTGTAGAAAAACACAAGTAACCATTTAATAGATGCATCTACTAAACCATATAATAGTATTTGGTCTACATGACAAGTGAATAGGACCATATTCACCTTTTTATACGTTTCAAAAATTTAGGGGACATAAACTATATCTTAGTTGGTACAATGATAAATTTATCATAAAATTAAACAACGTAAGAAATTGGTGAAGAATTTTCTATTTCTTCAACATATAACCACGTGAATTCTCAATTGTTTCTGCATCGCATTCGAACTGTGATTTCAACTAATTATACCAACTGATATTTATTTCAATAGACTTTTAGTTTACCATCACATGTGATTCAATCATTATGCCCATATTTTTGTGCTATAAACAGGTGGAAACGACTGTAACCTTTTACATAAATATTTATTACCTGCTTCGATTGTAGTAATATGAAGATATGAAATTCTTTTTTAATTTATAGTCTCAATATAATTCATTTTTGGTTCCTTTGATAGTTAATAAGTTTCTTTTGAGATTTACTACAACCACAATATTATGAACAATTTCACTCATCGGTAGTAGTACATTAGCTCTTATAGAGCTCTTAATTAATTTTGTGTACTACCACGTACTATCCGTGTAGTAACATCCCCTTCAAAGAAAAAATTATATAATCATAGTCATGATTATTAAAATATTATAGGCAAGACTCCTTTCTTATTTTCACCTTTAATAATTCTTGATCAGACATGCTACAACTTTATAATGTAGTAAAATTATGTGACCAATGATCTTTGTGTCAAAACAATTTTTCTTACCTCTCAAACCTCTAGTAAGGTTAGTGTAATATCCCGTCAAGTTCCCTTATAGTCTAAGCCTTTAGAGCATGTCAAGTGAAGCATTTTTCCATCTCTAAAAGTTTAGGAATGACTTTCAAAGTGAGTAGCATTTAAATAAGATAGATTTTTCCAAAATTTGACTTTCTATCGTGTGGGAAATTGAATTATCTTTCCAACGATACCAATTTCATCCAAATCTAGTATCAGAGTGAGAAGTTATGGCCGTTATACTGAGAGCTGTCAGAACCGCCCAGGTGTGATGGACAGGTTGACGGACCGTCGAGCTTGCGACGGACCGTCGCAACCAAAGCAGTAAACCCATATCCAAGTGCGACGGTCAGTCCGAAGGACCATCGCCCAAGCCGTCGCTACTAACGTAGTGAGCCCCTTTTCTGGTCCAAGTGCGACGGTCGGACCGATGGACCATCGAGCCGGCGATGGGCCATCGTACGAGCCATCGCAGATCCCATTCAGCACCTTAAAGACATTTTAAAAAGGGTCTTTTGGTCTTTTTACCCCATTTTTTAACACCTAGATATATCAAAATGAAGCATAGAACTTCAGAATCATCCAACATATCAAGAACTAGGGTTTTCTCTCAATATTAACCCTCAAGAGAAAATCGAAATCTTTCTCCAACAACCTTAAGATTCCACCATAGTTTCTACAAATCGAGTTAGGATTCAAGATTTTCAAGTCAAAATCTTCAAGAACCCTCACTTAAGAGTATGAAAAAGAGCCTCAAGCAAGCTTGTTCATCTACAAGTCATAATCTAAGGTATGTAGGGTTTTACACTCCTTTCGTCCTTGTGCCCAAAAGTTGTTTTAATTACAAATATATATGGTTTTATATGTTTTCTTATGAAATTGAAGTATGGGTTTATACCCTATTTTATTATTTCTTGAGATTATTATGGTTTCAATGTTTTAGAAATTGAAGTACATGAGTATGTTGAGATATAATGCATAATGCTGAAATTTTTTAGATTTATATATGATTTATGAATCTTTATGATATCGATTATGAATTTTGATACGCCTTAATATGAGATTGATATATGGGTCATTAAGCCTTATTTGAGATTGTAATTTAAGAACTTTTGTGCTATAACCACCAATGATTTGAGTATTTTGAGATTATTGAGAAAGTTTTGACCTTGACGGTCATAGTAGCTTTGAAATTCACTTTTCTAAATGAGATCATAGATTTTATAGTTGGGTTATTTATGAACCATGAGATTATTTTAAAGTGGATTTCCATGATATTAGCGTAGCTAAATAAAGAGAGTAGTATTTAGCATCGAGTTGGGTAAGTTACTACAGTTTCATACTCTAGAACTATGTGCCACCGTAGGATTAAGATTAATGGGCCCGAGGCCGAGATAGTGATCCCTGAGTTGAGGCTATACTCCCTGGCAAGAGTATGACACCTCTCCCCAATGTGAGGTTTCTTCCTTAGGAGGACAAGATGATGGACTCTATGTAGCTCGCATGGTGTATGCCGGTTAAGAGAACATCCCTAATAGCAAGATTTTTCAGAGTAGTTTCTTAAAGTAAAATTTTCCCAAAAAGAAAGAAGTTTTACCTATTAGTAAGTGTAAGTAATTTGTTTCTAAAATAAAGTATGTTCCTTGAGATGAGATTCATACTATGTGTTCCATTATTCATAATTTACGAGATATGCATTTTGAGATTATTTGAGATATGCGAGTCATTTATATTAGCATGGATTATTTTTATAAAGATTGATGATATTATTAGTTTATGTATTGCATACACCCCTATATACTCAGTACATCCTCAAAGTACTGATCCACATATACATCTGTGTGCTATATTGTCTATAATGTAGGTTCAGTTGGTTAGTCTTAGCAGCGTCAGTGGTATTTTAGTTCTTGAGTAGTAGAGGCTTTGTCAAACTAGACTATCAGTGGTATTTTAGACTTTTCAGCATGTTGCTATTCAAACAATATCCTTTTGTTATTTCAGTTGAGATATGTTATGACAATGCCATTTGTTTTGCTTTATCCATCTTAAAAGTAAGTGCTAGAAGTAGTAACAGGCTCAAAGGGTTAGCTTAGGGCTACTTGTATTCTTAAGCACCGTATGACATCTTATAATGAGATTTTGGGGTGTTAAAGACTTGGTATCAGAGCCTAATGTTTAATGAGTCCTAGGGAGTCTGACAATCCGCGTTAAGTAGATTCTTGATGATCGCTGTATAGCCCAAATCTATGAGCAAGAGGCTACAAGACATTTAGGAAAAAAGTTATCTCTTTTATTCAGAATCTAACGTGTTTACAGTTGTCTCTCTCAACTATTAATTCATGATCTATTATTTCAGAAAATGCCTTCCCGAAGAGCTAATGCCCATAGGAATGATAACAATCAACCTCAGTTTGTTGATCCCTTGAATAAGACTATGTCTCATGTTGAGTTTCGAGTGGCCTTTCAGGTGTTAGCCCAAGCAGTCACCGCAAATGTCCAGGCCAATAACCAGGCTACAGTTTTACATTAGAAGGGAGGTGACTTAGCTGCTGTTAAGATTCATGATTTTATACGGATGAATCTGCCAGAGTTTTATAGGTCAAAGACTGGTAAGGACCCAAAGTTATATCTTAAGGAGGTGAGAAAGATCACCCAAGTTATGCATATTTCTAAGGAAGATAGTATTGAGCTTGCATCTTATCATTTGAAAGACATTGCTTATGACTGGGTTGTTGCATAGAGGAAGAATAGAGTGAAGATGCTGCTCCTATAACTTGACAGGTGTTCTAGGATGCATTCTTGGATAACTTCTTCCCTCTTGAGATGAGAAAAGTGAAGATAGAGGAGTTCATAAACCTGCAGAAAGGATCTATGACTGTTAAAGAGTACTGCCTCAAGTTCAACCAGTTAGCCAAGTATGCTCTTGTCTTGGTAGCTGACACCTGATCTAGTATGAGTAAGTTCATGACCGGTGTGTCTGGTTTAGTTCTAAAAAAGTTTAGAACTGCTATGCTCAATAGGGATATGGATCTGTCTAGGCTGATGATGCATGCTCAATAGATTAAGACGGATAAGATAAGGGAGAGAAATAGAGTAAGGGGAAATAAGATGGATAGATTGGAGCAGTTTAAGCATGGACAGACTAGATCCCATGGAGGGAACTGACTCTAGTTCCAGGATCATTCAGCTATGCCAGCGCCTTCATCAGCTAGTGCTCCCACACTCAGAAATAAGTAAGAGCAGGGAATAAGCCTTCTATGTCCAGGTCCCAAAATAGTGTAAGTGTCAGACCTCGTTATCCTTCTTGTTCTAAGTATGGTAGGGACTACCCCGGTGAGTGCTTAGCCAATTACAGGGGTTTTTTTTGGTTGTGGAAAGATAGGACATAGACTTAGAAAGTACCCGCATGCTAGGAAAGAGAGCAGAAATATTCGACCTCAAACTCAGACTACCAGTGCACCAGCTCCTTTAGCCCATCTAGCCCTTCCTCAGGGCACTTCATCCAGTAAAGCTAGCTGTTAGTGCCAGAATATATTTTATTCCTTACCATCCCATCAGGAATAGGAGGATTCTCCCAATGTTGTTACTGGTATGCTCTGTGTCTTTCACTTTGATGTTTATGCGCTGTTGGACCCTGGGTCAAGTTTCTCTTATGTGATCCCATTAGTTTCTATGAATTTTGAAATGAGTCTCGCAAAGATTCTCGAGCCTTTCTTGGTTTCTACTCCAGTAGGTGAGTCAGTTGTTGCTAAGAAAGTATATGAAGAGTGTCCTATCATTATCCTTCATAAAGTCATATTTGTTGATTTGATAGAGTTGGAGATGGTGGATTTTGATATAATTCTGGGTATGGATTGACTTCACTTTTGTTATGCATCTATAGACTATCGTACCCGTGTGGTTAATTTTTAGTTTCTTGATAAGCCAGTCTTCGAGTGGTTCAAAAGTTTAGTATCTCCCAAGAGTTACTTTATAACCTATCTCAAAGCTAGAAAGTTGTTATCCAAAGGTTGTATCTACAATCTAGTTAGAGTTAAGGACACTAAGTCTGAGATCTCAACCGTTTAGTAGTTAGTATAGTTAATGAGTTTCCTGCTGTCTTTTTGGAAGATCTCCTAGGGGTACCTACTGATAGAGAGAGAATTCAGGATTCAACTTCTTTCCAACACACAACCTATTTGTATTTCTCCATACCGTATGGCACCTACAGAGCTTAAGGAGTTAAAAAAGCAACTCAAAGATCTTCTAGACAAAGGTTTCATAAGGCCTAGTGTTTCTCCTTTGGCGCACCCATCATATTCATGTGGAAGAAAAATAGTTCTTTGCGTATGTGCATTGACTGCCGTCAGCTTAATAAGGTCACAGTCAAGAATACGTACCCTCTTCCCAGAATTGATGACCTTTTTGATCAATTGAAAGGTGCAAGTTATTTCTCTAAGATAGACCTTAGATCCGACTATCATCAGCTTAAAGTGACGGAATGTGATATTCCAAAGACAGCCTTTCGAACCCGCTATGGTCACTTTGAATTTCTAGTCATGTCTTTTGGGATAACCAATGCTCCAGTAGCTTTCATGGACCTCATGAATTAAGTGTTCAGACGGTATCTTGATATGTTTGTCATAGTGTTCATAGATGATATCCTTGTGTACTCCTGTACTAAGAATGACTATGCGGATCATCTTAGAATTGTCTTGCAAACTCGTAGAGATCATTGGTTGTTCTCCAAATTCAGAAAGTACAAATTTTGGCTAAGGTCAATAGCCTTTCTCGGTTATATTATTTTAGCCGAAGGCATTGGAGTTGATCCCCAAAAGATAGAAGCTGTAAGAAATTAGCCTAAACCTATCTCTCTGTTAGACATTAGAAGTTTCTTGGGTCTAGCTGGCTACTACTGCCATTTTGTTGAAGGTTTCTCTTATATTGTGTCCTCCATGACCCAATTGACCCAAAAGACAGTTAAGTTCCTTTGGTCAAATTCCTGTGAGAAAAGTTTTCAAGAGTTGAAGACTCGACTCACCTCAGCCCCTGTGTTGACTTTGCCTGATGGTATGGATGGTTTTGTGGTGTATTATGATGCATCAAGAGTTGGTTTGGGTTATGTGTTGATAAATAGAGGTAACATTATAGCCTATGCCTCTAGACAGTTGAAGCTGCATGAAAATAATTACCCAACCTATGATCTTGAATTAGATACTGTGGTTTTTGCTTTGAAAATCTGGAGACACTATCTGTATAGTGTTCATGTTGATGTGTTTATGGACCACAAAATCTTGCAGTATGTGTTTTCTTAGAGGGAGTTGAATCTTTATCAGAGGATATGGTTAGAGAGGGTAAAAGATTATGATATGAGCATCTTGTATCATCTGGGCAAGGCCAACGTAGTGGTAGACGCCCTTAGTAGATTGTCTATGGGCAGTGTTGCTCATGTAGAGAAAGATAAGAAAGAGTTAGCTCGAGAAGTGTATTTTTTGGCTAGACTAGGTGTTAGGTTGCTTGATTCAGCTGAGGGGAATGTTCGAGTTCAGAGTGGTTCTGAATCCTCTTTAATTTCGGAAGTGAAGGAGAAGCAAGATATGGATGCTAGTTTAGTCAAACTGAAGGAGTCAGTTACGGACCAAAAGGTAGAGGTTTTCTCCCAAGGGGAAGATGGTACGTTGATATGTCAGAATAGATTATGTGTTCCATGTGTTGGTGACTTGAGGCAGAGAATTATGGATGAGGTGCATGGTGTGTGATATTTAATTTATCCCGGTGCTACTAATACGTACCGTGACTTACGGGGAATCTATTGGTGGAGTGGCATGAATAAGGATATAGCAGGATTTGTGGCAAAGTGTGCAACATGCCAACAGGTTAAGGTTGAGCACTATAGATGTAGCAGTAAGTTCCAACAGTTTGGTATACCCACTTGGAAGTGAGAAGAGGTGAATATGGATTTCATGACTGGTTTACCTCTTTCTCATCGTCATCATGATTCTATTTGGGTTGTTGTAGACAGGTTGACTAAGTCTGCACATTTCCTGCTAGTACATACATCTTACACAACTGAGGATTATGCTAGATTGTATATTTAGGAGTTAGTCTGGTTGCATGGAGTTCCTTTGTCTATTATCTTGAATAGGGGGACTCAGTTCACTTTGTAGTTTTGGAAAGCTTTCCAGAAGGGTCATGGTACCCAAGTTTATTTGAGTTCCGCTTTCATCTACAAATAGATGGTTAGGCTGAGAATACCATTCAGACTTTAGAATATATGTTGAGGGACTATGCACTTGATTTCAAAGGTAGTTGGGATGAGCATTTGCTACTGATTGAGTTTGCATATAACAATAGTTATCACTCTAGCATCCAAATGGCACCATTTGAGGCTTTGTACGGTAGAGGATGTAGATCACCCATAGGTTGGTTCGAAGTGGGTGAATCTGATGTGATTGGACCTGATGCAGTGTTTGAGGCTATGGAGAAATTTAAGTTGATTGGACAAAGGTTGAAGACAACCCAAAGTCATCAGAAGTCATATGCAGATGTGAGAAGAAGAGATCTTGAGTTTAATGTGGGTGATTTGGTGTACCTTAAGATTTCACTCATGAAAGGGGTGAAAAGGTTTGGAAGAAAGGGTAAGCTTAGTCCCCGTTATGTTGGCCCTTATAGATTTTTAAGCCGTGTTGGGAAAGTAACCTCTGAGGTGGAGTTGCCTATAGAGTTGTCAGCTGTTCATCCTATCTTTCATGTCTCTATGCTTAAGAAGAACATTCGTGATTCTACTGTAGTAGATCCTTCAGAGAGCTCAGATATCCAGACTAGTCTTTTGTTTGATGAGATTCTGGTTGAGATCCTAGATTACCAAGTCCGTAGACTAAGGAACAAACAAGTTCCCTTGGTCAAAATTTTGTGACGGAATCATTCAGTTGAGGGTGCCACTTGGGAAGCAAAAGAAGATATGCGAGCCAAGTACCCACACCTTTTCTCCGCAAGTTCAGATCAAGCCGAAGGTATTATTCTTCCTTAATTTTGTCCCTTTCTAATCTAATTCAGCTATGTATTTATTCTTGTGAAAGCTCTTGCACTTCTCAGAGTATTTAAAGGTATAAAAAGATTTAAAGCCTGTTTAGCCATTTGTTTCAGCTGTGCATCCTTATTTCCTCGGTATCTTAATCTAACTAGTGATATTCGAGGACAAATGTTTCCAAAGGGGAGATATTGTACGACCCTGTAAAGTTCCCTCGTAGTCTAAGCCTTTAGAGCATGTAAAGTGAAACCTTTTTCCATCTTTAAAAGATTTAGGAATGACTTCCAAAGTAAGTAGTGTTTAAATCAGATAGAGTTCTCCAAATTTTGACTTTTTATCGTGTGGGAAATTGAATTAGCTTTCCAACGATACCAATGTCATCCAAATCTAGTATCGGAGTGAGAAGTTATGGCCGTTTTACTAAGAGCTGTCAGAACCGCCCAGATGCGACGGACAGGTTGACGGACCGTCGAGCTTGTGATGGATCATCGCTTGAGCCATCACAACCAAGGTAGTAAACCCATCCACTAGCCAAGTGCGGTGGTTATACTGATGGACCATTGAGCTTGCGACAGACCGTCGCCCAAGCCGTTGCTACTAAGGCAGTGAGCCCCTCTTCTGGTCCAAGTGTGAAGGTCGGACCGACGGACCGTCGAGCCAGCAACAGACCATCATACGAGCCATCACAAATCCCGTTCAGCACTTTAAAGCCATTTTAAAAAAAGGCTTTTTCGTCCTTTTCCACCCTTTTTAACACCTAGATATATCAAAACGAAACATAGAACTTTAGAATCATCCATACCATCAAGAACTAGGGTCTCTCAAGATTAACCCTCAAGAGAAAATCCAAATCTTTCTCCAACAACCTTAAGATTCCACCGTAGTTTCTACAAATTGAGTTAGGATTCAAGGTTCCTAAGTCAAAATCTTCAAGAACCCTCACTCAAGAGTTCAAAAAAATAGCCTCAAGCAAGCTCGTTCATCTACAAGTCATAATATAAGGTATGTGGGGTTTGAACAAGGACACTCATTTCGTCCTTGTGCCCAGAAGTTGTTTTAATTATAAATATATATGGTTTTACATGTTTTCTTATGAAATTGAAGTATGGGTTTATACCCTATGTTATTATTTCTTAAGATTATGATGGTTTCAATGTTTTAGAAATTGAAGTACATGAGTATGTTGAGATTATAATGCATATTGCTGAAAATTTCCAGATTTCTATATGATTTATGAATCTTTATGATATCGAGTATGAATTTTGATATGTCTTAACATGAGACTGATATATGGGTCATTAAGAACTATTTGAGATTGTAATTTTATGAACTTTTTGGCTATAAGCACCCATGATTTGAGTATTTTAAGATTATTGAGAAAGTTTTGAGCTTGACGGTCATAGTAGCTTTGAAATCCACTTTTCTAAATGAGATTACAGATTTTATAGTTGGTTCTTTATGAACCACGAGATTATTTTAAAGTGGATTTCCATGAGATTTATTTTAAAGTGGATTTCTATAAGATGAGCGTAGCTAACTAAAGGGAGTAGTATTTAGCACCGAGTTGGGTAAGTTACTATGGTTTCATACCCTAGAACTACGTGCCACCATATAATTGAGATTTATCGGCTCGAGGCTGAGATAGTGATCACTGAGTTGAGGTTATACTCCCTAGTAATAGTATGACGCCTCTCCCCAACGTGAGGTTTCTTTCTTAGGAGGACAAGACGTTGGACTTCATGTAGCTCGCATGGGGTATGTCGGTTAAGAGAACCTCCCTAATAGCAAGATTTTTCAGAGTAGTTTCTTAAAGTAAAATTTTCCCAAGAAGAAAGTTGTTTACCCTATTAGTAAGAGTAAGTAATCAGTTTCTAAAATAAAGTATGTTCCTTGAGATGAGATTTATACTATGTGTTCCATTATTCATAATTTACGAGATATGCATTTTGAGATTATTCGAGCTATGTGAGTTATTTATATTAGCATGCATGATTTCTATAAAGATTGATGATATTATTATTTTAAGTATCGCATACACCCCTATATACTCAGTACATCCTTAAAGTACTGATCTACATATACATCTGTGTGCTATGTTATCTTATAATATAGGTTCAGGTTATCAGTCTCAGCATCGCCAGTGATCTCCGAGTACCTTGATCTACACCTCCATAGTTGGTGAGTCCTCATGGATCGAAGACCTATTTTTTCCTAATTTTAGTCTTCATCGTAGTTGGGTTATTTCTTTTTAGTTGAGTATGCGTCAGTTTGGGATCTATCCCAATGGCTCTTTAGTTCTTGAGTAGTAGAGGCTTTGTCAGACTAGACTGTCAGTGGTATTTTAGACTTTTCAGCATGTTGCTATTCAGACATTATTCTTTTGTTATTTCAATTGAGATATGTTATGACAGTGTGATTTGTTTTGCTTTATCCATCTTAAAAGTAAGTGTTAGAAGTAGTAACAGGCTCAAAGGGTTAGCTTAGGGCTACTTATAGCCTTAAGCACCGTGTGATGTCTCTAAATGAGATTTTGGGGCATTATAGTTTGAAGTGCAATTTATCCAACCATATATGGGTATGCCCTTATTCATAATTTTTATCACATCTTAACACATTCACTTTAAAAGAATGACAGAGTATTAACTACACATATTGCAAGTCTCATTCTCCTTAAGGAATGAACTATGATTATTTATATGTAATGATATGAATTTTGATGAAATATATGTTTTTTTTGTAATTTGACTATTTTATCCCTCATCATGATTGTGTTGTGGTATTTCAAGGGTATGGGCAAAATTGACATGGTTTTCGATGCATTTTGGTGCCATTTATGTACTTTTGTGGTTTTTGGCAGCTTTGAGAGACGTATAGTTGATTTCAGTTGATATCTTTTGATTTGTACGATGGATGGCAAAACAAACTGCATCAGAAGATCTAAAATGTTGATTTTAGGGTTATAACATAGTTGGTGTAGTTTTATGGCTTTTAAATCTCATTTCAACCCTCGGTTTGGAAAGTTGTGATTTTAGATTTTGGGGGTCAACTTTGTGAAAATATCATGTTTTTGAAAATCTAATATCTTTATTGAGTCTAAAGTATCTAATTTGACTGGGTAGCATAGTTCTTTTCGCGTTCATAAGATTTCAGATGAATCTCGAGGGGCATGCGAAGACTTGGAAGTTCACCAAGCCCCTAGCTAGTGCACTGACGATCGCAATTGGGTAGCCGACAGAGTGTTGCAATCGTGACAACCCTTTTTCTATTATGATACCTCTGTCAGGGAAGGTTCCGCGATTGCGATCCTGTTTCACGATTGCAATAGCTAGATATATATATACACATACCCATGTTTTTTCTATTCTTTTAATCATTTTTGAGACTTGGGGATTAGGGTTTTGTGGTTTCAAGAAACTTTATCCATTTCTAAGCTTGGATAAGCTCCATTACACTCATTTCAACTAATTTCTCCCATCCTTAATATTAATTTCTTATTTTAAACACAAATTAAAGTATGAAATTTGGTGAATTTAGCCCAAAGGCCTAAAAATGATATTCCTCCAATTTAAACCCCAATTTCACTCCTTTTTTTTTTTTACTTGAGTGAGTTTCTAATTCTATAATTTAATTTGACCTTTAAACCAACTTTGATTCTCAATTTTTAAATGGATTTCAAAAATTTTAGCCGGTAAAGTTTAAAAATAGTTTTTCTTTTATTTGAACCTTGTTTTAAACTTATTTTCAGTTGTGTTTTCAGCTGTAGACTCCTAAAAATAAGGAGAACATGTTTTTGAAACAAAGTTGTGATTTTGCTCTTCTTTTTTGAAAATCTATTTTGGGGGTCCATTAGTACCTAGAATTGAAAATAGCCAATATGGATGGTGTTGACTTCCTTTTGATGAGTAGATTCTATATTTTGATGTTTTAATTGGTTTCGAGTTGGTTAATTAAGAGTAGGGCTTCATGATTGAAGTGTTACTGATCAATTTTTAGCCTTCGAGGTAGGTTATAACTTAAATCTTTCAAACTTGGTTTGGTAGTTAATACTGATACAAAATGCATGTTAAGGGTGTAGGGAATAATCATAAAAAATGGCTATCTTGTTGTGTTGTGCTCGTGTGGAGTCCTATGTGTGATATTATGTGGTGGTTTAGGAACTTTATGTGCTATGTGTGACCGCGTGAGGTCCTATGTGATATTGATAGCCTTGTATACATAATGATAATTGTACATTATTTGATGAAAAAGTGTGTTGTGGTACCAATTATGTGTTGTGATGAATTCATACTCTATTGGCATATGAATCATGTTGGATTTCATGAATGGTTGGAAATAGTGAGTGGATATTTGGCCCACATAATGGTATATTGGTTGGTTATAGAGATACTCATTGTGGTTGGTTGTATAAATACACGTTGTGGTTGGTTGTGAGCATTACATCCTCATACCCATTCATGAAACAATGTTAACACTGTGGAAATATTGAGAAATACTGACAACATCTTTTTATGATAGAAAATATGACATCTTATAAAACCCTTCCTGAGGGATATGCCGAGGAGGAGATATGGATATATGGATTGAAAATTGGTGGACGAACCCATCATAGGTCCTACATATTATAGCTTTAGCTTCTTAGGTATATACTGAGATTGTGTGACGGTCTCAGAGGCTATGCAATAGCTTCGAGGTTATGAGACAACCTCATGCATTACATCATCATCATCATCATCATTCTTATTGTGATTACTTTATTATGCTCATGATGTGATCGTATATTCTATTTGACTTGTTACCTATCTATTGTTCTAACCGCCCTTACTTTTACTCAATGCTCTCGTATATGTTGTTTCCATTTTATTTGCTTATATGTGGCAAAAATATATACTTCTATTTTTTTTGGTGCATTGTTGTATTATATGGGGATATTATAGAATTGTTAGTGCAAGCGGTGTGGGCTATTATTGTGGTACACTTTGTAATTGCTGGTGACATTTCATTAGTGTGTATTTTGCATGCTTTATTTTCTAATTTGCTTAATCAGCCTATGATACCTATTGAGTACAAGTGGATCGTATTCATCCCTATTGTTCCCTTTTGGTGTAGATTCTGGTGTGGGTGCTTCTCACGTGGCTTGATTTTGAGCGCCTTTAGAGTTTTTCAGGGTAGTGATTAGACTTTTATGCATCTAGGGTCCACTTTTATCTTTTTGTATTAGCATATATCCTTATTAGTATTCAAAGACATATATTATTCCTGGTGGATATTCTGATGTATTTGACTCATGGATTGTATTAGTAGTTCTTACACTATTGACACCAGGTTTTGGGAGTTTGGTGCAATATCTTTGGTTTATGTGCCATTTTTCATATCATATTTGCCTGGTTTAGCTTTTTTCTATAATACTTGCCTTAAGGTTATTTCTGTTTTCCCCCTGGTGTTTCAGTTTGGGTGATAGGCTTACTTGTTAAGGTTTGCCGTGACAAGTGCCATCATGATTCCTTGGATTTTTTAGTCATGAAAAATTGGTATTAGAGTAGCCAGGTTCATTGGTCTCAATAGTGTAAGAACGAGATGTGTAATAGATTCTCACAATCGGTACATTGATGTCCGTATTAATCTTCGAGAGGCTATAGGATGTCTTTAGGAAATTTTCTTTATTTTGTTCCTTATCGTACAAATTTCTTTCATTTCTTATGTGTTAAGTCATATTTCACTCTTCTTAGTACATATAATGATGACTAGATCTCATGAGGTTAGAGATGCAAAGTTGTTATCCAAGGAAAGAGCCTAGTCTAGAGAGCGAGTTCTGAGTTGTGGACAAACTCGAGGTAGTGTACGGGCATGTGGATCTTCCTTATTTAGGATTAGTTCTAGGGGAATTTGTCTTAAGCCTTGGGTTGAGCATGTTAGAGGTGTAGGTCCTACTTCAATTCCATCGAGTTTTTCTACCCCAATTTTCGAATGGTTGTTGGTTCGCTTGTTGACCCATTTGGAGGGTGCTCCTTGAGTGTGCCTGGTGTTCCTCCATTCCCAAGTATGGATCCTTCAATTGCACCTACTTTTACTCTTGGTACTCCTTAAACCCAAGTACTATTTCCATTTTAGTGCCGACATTTGAGTATGGTATTATAAGGTTAGGAGTTTAACCTTCATCTATGTTACCCCCCTAGATGGGATCTCAGCCCGCCAGATTCACCATGTATCCTCTTACTACGAGTGCAGTTATGTCTGCTGAGGATCAAAAGAGGTTCGAAAGATTTATTTATTTAGGTCCTCCTAGATTTAGTGGTGCTATAGGCGAGTGTGCCTTTTAGTTCCTAATTATTATCGAGAGAAGTTGTATAATTTGGATTCACTTGAGTCATATGGGGTTGTTTATACTGTTTATCAGTTGAGATATACCGCTAGAGATTGGTGGAGGTCGCTTATTGGTTGTAGACCTCTTGATTCTCCCGAGATAATATGTGATTAGTTTGCTGATCTGTTTCTTGAGAGATTTATATCGTACAATTTGAGGGATCGATGAGATATAAGATTGATCACCTGGAGCAAGGCTCCATGAATGTTGCAGAGTATGAGGCATACTTTTATACCTTGTCTAGATATTCTTATGCCAGTATTTCCACCAAGTCTGAAAAGATTTAGAAGTTCATGAAGGGTTTGGATGTCTCTTTTCAGTTGGCTATGTCTCAGATGGTTTTATTTGGAGCATCTTTTTGTAGTATAGTGAATTATGCTAAGATTACTGAGGGTATTCTGCGAGCATCTGAGAGAGGCTCTAAGTTGGTGCAATATTTTGGTGAGTTCAGAGGTCAGGCTTCTCAAGGAAGATTTTAGAGGTTTATGAGGGTAACATAGTAGACCAGTGTAGATAACCTTACAGAGATTGGGTAGTAGGTCTTCTGGTCAGCAGTACAGGTTGGTTGTTCGGGCCTAGTGGTACCTTCTTCTATTGAGTCTGGCCATAAAGGTTGCTTTATGTGTGATAAGATTAGCTATTTGGCCAAGGACTATCCCTACCATCTGATTAGAGCTATTTCTATTTTAGTTGTGAGAGGTAGGGGTTCTACCATAGGTGCGAGTGGTGCCCACAGTAGTGGTAGCGGGATTACTCAGCCATTTGGTTGTCGCAAATAGTGCTATGCTCTGCCCGCCAGACTAGAAGCAGAGGCTTCTAATGCTATGATCACAAGTATCGCCCTCATTTATTTTAGATCTTCATCTATGTTATTTGATCAAGGATCAACTTTGTTTTATGCGTTTGCATATTTTTCTTTAGGTTTTGATTCTATTAGTGAGCCTCTTACAATGCCTATTCATGTATCTACCTCAGTAGGAGATTTTTAGTGGCGAATTGGGTGTGCCAATCTTGTATTGTGACTTTCTCTGGGTGTAAGGCTTGGGTATATTTAGTTGTGTTAGATATGGTTGAGTTCGATAATATCTTGGGTATGGATTGGTTGGCTTTTTACAGTCCATTTCAAAATTATTACACTAAGATCGTGACTTAAGCTTTGCTGGGTGTGCCGAGGATAACTTAGAAGGGTGCATTTTATTCAAGTCCTAAGAGGGTTATATCTTATGTTCAATCTCATCGATTGGTTGAAAGAGGATATTTGTCTTACTTGGGTCATATTTGTGATACTAGTGTTGCTTTACCTCTTTCTTTAGATTCCATTTGTGTTGTTCGTGAGTTCATGGATGTGTTCCCTATGGATTTTCCTGGTACGCCTCTAGATTATGATATTGATTTTGCCATTGATGTTGAGCCAGGTACCAAGCCTATCTCTGTCCTCCTTATAGGATGACCCTAGCCGAGTTGAAAGGTTTAAAGAATTAATTGCAGAATTTATTAGATAAGGGATTTATCCGACCTAGTGTGTCATCTTGGGTATGCCTATCTTGTTTGTGAAGAAAAAGATGGGTTTATGCGTATGTGTATTGATTATCGGCAGTTGAACAAGGTGACAGTTTAGAATAAGTATACTCTTCCTTGTATTGATGATTTATTCGATCAACTCCAGGGTGTCGTGGTTTTTTCAAAGATTGATTTTAGATTCGGGTATCACCAGTTGAGGATTAGAGCTTCAGATATCCCGAAGATAGCTTTACAGACTCGATATGGTCATTATACGTTCTTGGTCATATTTTTTGGGTTAACCGATCCCCTACCCACATTCATGGAGTTGATGAACCGAGTGTTTTGACCATATCTCAAATCCTTTATTGTTGTATTTATAGATGATATCTTGGTTTATTTCAAGTGTGAGGCTAATCACGAGGAGTATTTGCAAATTGTACTTTAGAGATTGAAGGATGAGAAGTTGTTTACCAAGTTCTACAAGTGTGTGTTTTGGTTAGAGGTTTTTTTTTCTCCTGGGTCATGTGGTGACTAAAGAGGGTATTATAGTTAGTCCAACCAAGATGTAGTGGTTTGTGATTGGGCTAGACCTACTTCAACCACTGAGATTTGGAGTTTAGTTAGCTTGGCAGGTTATTATTGATGTTTTGTTGAGTTTTTTTTTATATATTGCAGCTCCATAGACCAAGTTAACTCAAAAAAGATTTCCTTTTAGTGGTCTGATGCTTGTAAGACGAACTTCCAAAAACTTAAGGATTTGTTGACTCAGCTCCTATCTTGACTTTGCCTTAGGAGGGCGTGGGTTTTACCATCTTGTGTGATGCTTTAGGTATTGGGTTAGACATTGTGTTGATATAGGAGGTAAGATGATTGCTTATTCCTTTTATCAGTTAAAGCCCCATGAGAAGAATTACCCTACCTATGATTTGGATTTGTGTGTGGTTGTTTTTGCTTTGAAGTTGTGGAGGCAAAACTTGTATGGTGTTTGTTGTGAGATTTTTTCAGACCATCATAGCCTTCATTACTTTTTCATCTAGCGGGATATTAATATGAGGCAGTGTCGTTGGCTTATTTTGCTTAAGAATTATGACTTGACTATTTTGTAATATCCGAGCAAGGCTAAAGTGGTTGCAGATGCCTTGAGATGGAAGTCGACTAGCATAGGTATCTTGGCACATCTTATGACCCATGAGAGGCCTTTAGTCTTGGAGGTCCAGTCTTTAGCTAACCAGATGGTTAGACTTGATATTTTGACACCTGGGTGTGTCTTGACTTTGTGAAAGCTAGGTCTTTTTTGAGGGAGCAGATTAAGCTCATCAGTTTGATGATATTGGGATAAGGTTGATTCAGGATAAGGTGTTTAGTTGTGATGCTAAGGAAGTCTCACTTGATTTTGGTAGTGTTTTGAGGATTGGGTCTGAGTTTATGTGCTGAGAGCAGGTGATTGGATTAGATTAATTTTTGAGGAGTCTCATTGTTCCAAGTATTCCATCCACCCCGGAGTGACTAAGATGTATCATGACTTGAAATAATTTTACTAGTGGGGTGGTATGAGGAAGGATATAGCATATTTTTTATCTCGTTGCCTATGTTTCCAGTAGGTGAAGGCTGAGCATTTAAGACTTGGTAGATTTCTTCATCGATTACCCATTCTTAAGTGGGAGTGGAACGAATCACTATGAACTTTATGACAAGATTGCCTCATACTTCTCATGGATCAGATAGTATTTGGGTCATTGTGGATAGATTGACCAAGTCTGTGCATTTCATTCCGGTGCAGGTCTCTTTCAGTGTTAAGAGGTTGGCCCATATCTATATTCGGGAGACAGTACGACTACATCATGTGCCAATGTCTGTCATTTCAGATCAGGGTTCTGTTTTCACTTCTCACTTTTGGAAGACCTTTCAGGATGAGTTGGGTACTTGGGTTGATCTTAATACAATATTTCACCCCTAGACTGATGGCTAGTTAGAGCAGACTATTTAGGTTTTGGAAGATTTGCTCCAAATTTGTGTGATAGATTTTGGTGGAAAGTGGGAGTAGCATTTAGCCTTGGCAGAGTTTGCAAATAATTATAGCTACCATTCTAGTATCAATATGGCTCATTTTGAGTCATTGTATGGTGATGTTGGGTGTATTTATATACTTCAATGTTACTATTCTAGTCTTTTTAGCTTTGTCTTGAGGATGATTCGTATGTCATATGGGTTGATAATGAGATAAATGTGAATACAAGTATCAACGGACGTGTTTACAATTGTTCAAAGTGTTTTCCAACAAGTTTGTACTTAAATGAGTCATTTAGAGTTCAATCGTGGAATCTAGCCTTACTAGCTTAAGCTAGGTGCTTGTCTAGTCGATCCCATTGGATTCTATTGTGTTTAAAAGGTTTCAAATGTTTTAAAAGTGTAATTATGAGTGGAATAACTTGTTGGTAATGTGCAAATTTCAATTTGATTAAGTATAGAGGTGGAACAATAAGTTGAAGATTAACATGAACTAGCCTAATCTTAGCTCTTGTTTTGATTCATCGTCATGGATATTGTGTTGAGATTGTCTCTAATTCGTGGTGTGTTATTATGTAGAAAGCTTTGTGATCTGTATATTATGATATTTTGATGTTGAATAAGCTTGAAATTAAAGGGAAATAACACCACAAGGCATGGATAAACGGAGGAGCCCTTAACTCTTAGTCAAAATTTTAGAAGCAACTTCCAGAGAGGGCATGTAGATAAGCCTGCGACGCCCCAGCTGGAGTGGTTCTCTACAGAAGGCTCATCCCCCTTTGTAGAGGGGCTCTATATTAGGCTCAGCCCCCTATGGAGCGCGGTAATACCCAAGGCGGTGCCCCCTCTACTCCCATGCTCAATTGCACCACCCAAATTGCAATTCTTGACCTAGACAGATTAGACTTGCATCTTATATTATAAGTCATATTTTGTCACATTTTTAATCATCTTTGGATGACTTGGAACATCAAGGATCTGCTACTACACATTTTATTAGGTTTTTCATAATTTCTTTAGCTTTCTTTAAGAATATATTATGTGTTTAACTTTTTGGATCATGATTATGACTATGAGTGTCTAGAAACCTCATTTCCGGGTTAAAGATAAGAACATGAGTGAGTATAATTGTTTTGAATTAAGTCTGTTTAATTTTTCTTATCATTATTTGTTGTTTGTTTATTCTTGATTTAACTATTTGATAGATTGATCACCCAAAAAATACATCTATTGTCACCCTTGTGATCTTGGGAGAGGGAATATGGAGATAGAACAGGGAAATAAACAAAGTATGGTTTGTAGTCTTTTATGAAATAAGGAATTCAAATTAGTGTCTAGGACAGGGATGTACTTAAATCCCTTGCTTGATTCACACATAGGATGATATCTTAAAGAACTTAATTGGATTATTACATCCCTACTCAATGATGTATTTGTAAGGTCCAAATTAGGTAAACGGTTAGAGGTCGGGAAACCATGATTATTCAATTAACTGTACGAATCAACAACCAAGATAAGCAAGATGAAGAATCAGGAGACCATGATCAGGCAATTAACCATACGAATCAACAACCAAGATAAGCAAGTTAACGAATGAAGTTAAATAACATAGTATGATTGTTCAAAGCGCTTTAACCCTGGGCTTTACACCATTGATTGTTTCAAGTACTTTACTTTACGCTTTGTTTACTTACTTGCAATTTACAATATTCCAAACTCTTTTTGGTTACGCTTGCATCAATTAAATTTAAATTGTGAACTAGAATAGAATCATTGTTGAATCAAGTCCCCATGGGATCGATACTTGACTTTCTTTAAGGCCAGTTTAATACTTGATAGACCGCATACACTTGCGTGTGTGCTTGGGAGCTTTCAAGCTTTTGGCACCGTTGCTGGGGACTTGTAATTTGGCCATTATTTTATTTTTAGTTCTACTTTTAGATTTTTTTGGTGTTTTTATGCTTGGTCTTGGTTTGGTTTTTATAGGAAACAGGTTTTGAAAGTTGTAAGCTGGCAAGGGATAAGGACTTGGTTGAACCAAGTTCCTAACCTTAGTATCTTTTCCATCAATGAAAGAGAGATGAAATCCTTCTCCCCTGTATTCCTCAAATCCAAGAAGATCCTGCTCCAATGGCTAAAGAACAAGCAGCTCGCAGGACAGTCAGAGAAGTGGTAATCCCATTTCCAACCAATTTGACCTCCTTATTTCAAAAGCCAACAGCTGGAGGCAATTTTGAGCTTTAACAAAATATGGTACAACTTCTGATTAATAGTGGACAGTTCACAGGACTTTCACATGAAAATCCACAGGTCCACTTGCAAAATGTTCTGGAAATCAGTAACAATTTTATTCTTACGAGGGTAAATGCAGATTATGCAAGGATGGCGTTGTTCCCCTTTTCACTAATTGGGGAAGCAAAAAAGTGGTTGAATGCAGAACCAGAAAATTCAATCACATCATGGGATGACATGGACAAAAAATTCCTTATTCGGTTCTTCCCGTCTAGCAAGACTAAGAGACTTTGTAGTGAGATAGTGTGCTTCAAACAGAAGCCAGACAAGAATCTTTATTATGCTTGGGAGCGGTTCGAGACTCTTCTTCGAGACTGTCCACACCATCAACAGTCCAATGAGGTACTTGCTTACACTTTTGTAAAGGCTCTTTATCACAATACAAAAATATTGCTATATTCAGCTAGAAGTGGTCAAGCTCTTGAGATGACATATGATGACCTGTACACCCTATAAACCACATAGCTCAAGGAAATCCTGAATGGCATGATGATTCTAGGCATGCCACCAAAAAAGTTACAGGTTTGTTGGAGGTAGACCAATACATTGCTTTATCAGCTCAGGTTGCGACATTGCAAAATTTGATAAACACTCATTCAACTACCTGAAATTGGGAGATCCACAGTCTACAACAATAGTTAATGCAGTTCAGTAAACTAATGGTTGGTGTGAAGTTTGTGGAATTAATCGCCACGTAGCTGCTATGTGTGCATCAAATTCAAAATCTTTGATGTATGTAGGCAATGTTTGAAGGCCTAATTATAGTATTTCTTACAACAAGATGTGGTAATATCAACCACTAAATGAGCGGTGGAATGCCAAACAACCACAATAATTTCAGCAACAACAGGCTCAACTGACTCAGTCAACTAGCAAATAAGAAGAGATGATGAAGTAGGTTCTAGCTAATCAAATGCAGTTGGAAGATGATGTAAAGAACCAACAAGTGGCACAAAAAAGCTTAGAGTTGTAGTTGGGGTAGTTACAATGGGCACTTAATACCAGGACTCAATGTGGTTTGCTAGTAGATATAGAAAATCTAAAACAAGTTATGGAAATCACTTTAAGGAGTGGTAAAGTGCTTCATGGAGAACCTCCTAAGGCAACTAAGGAGGTAGATGCAGATTTGACTCCCCAATAGGTATCCAAAAAAGTTGCTAAAAAATCAAGAAAGTCTAAGTACTTGAAAGAAAAAGTTGCTGAAGAAGAGACATGGTTTCTAATAAGGTAAAATTGTAGAATGTAGAGGCAATAATACTCACTAAGGAGTCTAGTTTGTTGGTAACATAGAAAATCCCCAAAAATTTGAATGATCCAGGGAAGTTTACTATCCCTATCCAAATTAGGAGTAGCGATGTGGTCAATATATTGAGTGACTTAGGGGCATGCATTAATGTGATGCCTCTATCTTTGTTCGACACATTGGGCTTAGGAAAGCCTACACCTACATCTATGCGGCTGCAACTGGAAGACAGGTTAATTGCCTATCTCAAAGGGATTATTGAGGATGTCATCATAAAGTTTAGTAAATTTGTTATTCCTACTGACTTTATTGTTCTAGATTTTTAGGCAGAGGAAAAGGTACCAATCATCTTAAGGCATCCATTCTTAAAAATAGGAGGAGCATTGATTGATGTAAGAGAGGGTATGCTCAAAATGAGGTTGGATGATGAAGAGGCAGTTCTTAAAGTTTATAAATCACTTAACATACTATCCCACTATATATTGAAGGGGATAAGTATGGGGTGTATGATCCATCAAGGGCCTCTTCGGACTACATCATTGAGATGCCTAAGCCAGTACCACCACTACCTGACATGATGGAAGTTGATGGTCTTGAAAAGGCTAAAGTTGAATAATCTGCTGCAATTGAGAGTTTCACCTAAGAGGGGTGAAAAGAATAAGAAGATGGAGACTAAGTGTGAGAAAGAGAAGAAAAGAGAATGACTAATTCGTTAATTAGGTCGTGCCGCAATACTAAATCAGGCACTGTTTGGGAGGAAACCCAAGTTCAGTAGGTACGTTTTATTTTTATTTTTTAGTTTTTATTCACATATTTTTTTGTTTGTGATTGAGTTACAGGTTGATGGAAAGTCTGAGTACTAGAAACCTAAGCTAAGAGCATAGAAAAGACTGAGTATGGGGTCCCCCAGACCTTCTTGATATTTAAACATGCTACTAGCTAGGCCTAGAGGCCTAAGGAGTATTTCTATCTCTTACTTTTAAATTCACTTTGGGGAAAAAGTAGATTTTTAAGTGGGGAAATTCCCAAATTTTTGGGGCTCAATTTAATTTTTTTTGTAAGATATTCTCTTTAGTGCTATTTTTGATTGCATGTTGCAAAGGTTTTGTTTGGTAAAAATATGTTGAATGAGTAAATTTCTACTTTTAAGACTCTTAGGCTAATTTTTGTGTCTCTTGTACTTTTTGGATTAAATTTGAATTCATGTTATTATTTGGTCAGGAGTCTATGATGATCCTATTGAGTTGAGCATGTATCGTGTGTGTGAGGTATTTGTATATTACTTGTTGCATGTGATGTCTAGAACTTGCCCGGTGTGTGTGCAAAGCAAAATAAAGAGTGTGGGTTTAGGAGATGATATAGGCATTTCTTTGATATCCTTATTTTATACCTTTTCTTGTTGACCTACATTTGTGCTTAATCTAGTCAGCCCCATTGCACCTTTAGCTTTTTCTTTGGTAGCCTTATGCGGATCTTAATCCCTTCTTTGACAGACATTAATTTGATCCAAAGATCCTAAGCGCTTTAGTGTAAAATTAGTGAGTTAAGGAGCATGAAATTAAAGAAGAAAAAGGTCACATTAAAGCCCTTAAAGTGATAGTTATTGGTGTTCAAAAAGAATTATAATGTGTGGTTAGGAGTTGAGAAATTAAAAGAAAAAAATTTATTCAAACTGAATGAGTTGTGTATAGAATACTCCCTCTATAGTGTATATAAATGAGATTAATAAGATAAGGTGAAATCAAATGAATAGGGTAGACAAAAGTGGTGTAATTTGGTTGTTAGAGTTGAATTGAATGTATTAAAGTGCTTAGGGAAGATAGTCACTATTCATCCAAAATAGTTCCTACCCATCCCATAGCCTGCATTACAACCAAGAAAATACCTATTTGATCCTATTCTTCATCATTCTAATATTAGTAGTGTACTACACTAAGGTCAAACCTATGGTTCATTGTGTATAACTTGTGAATTCCTTGTGAAAGTGACCGTAACTTGATTCTTGTACCCATTGTGATAAATTACATTATTATGAGTGATTACGGGTAACTCTCATGTTGTGAGGGGTACATGTTTGATGAATGTGGGTGATTTGTATGATGTCCTTTATTGAACGATAAGCATGAGTTTTCTAACTAGGTGAGTTAATTTTTTAGTCTAGGATGTTTTTGAGTAGTGTTCATGAGCTTTCAATTGTGTAAATAACATGCTTAGTTAAGAAACTTGCATTTTCTATAGTCATTATAGTACTATCTTGAATGTATTGCATGTAGTAGACGTGTAGAGTCTCCTTAGTTGATGATGCTTATAGTTAAGAGTTGTTTGAATATGAACAAGGCTTTAAGTGTGGGGTGGTGATGTTGGGTGTATTTATACAATTTAGCATTACTATTCTAGTTTTTTTAGCTTTCTTTTGGGGATGATTCATATGCTATATCGGTTAATAATATGATAAATATGCATATAAGTGTCAAAGGACGTGTTTACAATGGTTCAAAGTGTTTTCCAACAAGTTTGTACTTAAATGAGTCATTTAGAGTACAATCATGGAAACTAGCCTTACTAGCTTGAGGTAGGTTGTCTAGTCAATCCCGTTGGATTCTACTGCGTTAAAGGGATTCCAAATAGTTTAAATGTGTAATTATGAGTGAAATAACTTTTTGGTAATGTGCAAGGTTCAATTTGATTAAGTGTAGAGGTGGAACAATAAGTTGAAGATTAACATGAACTAGCCTAGTCTTAGCTTTTGTTTTGATTCATCATCATGGATATTGTGTTTTAGTTATCTCTAATTCGTGGTGTATGATTATGCGGAAAGCTTTGTGTGCTGAATATGATGATATTTTGATGTTGAATAAGCTAGAAACTAAAGGGAAACAACACCACAAGGCATGGATAAACGGAGGAGCACTTAACACTTAGTCAAAATTTTGGAAGCAACTTCCAGAGAGGGCATATAGATAAGCCTGTGACACCCTAGCTGGAGCGGAGCTCTACAACAAGTTCAGCCCTCTCTGGAGCGAGTCTCTATAGTAGGCTCAGCCCCCTATGGAGTGGTGCAATACACAGGGTGGCACCCCCTCTACTCCTATGCTCAATTACACGCCCCAAATTGCAATTCTTAACTACACAGATTAGGCTTGCATCTTATACTATAAATACATATTTTGTCACACTTTTAATCATCTTTGGACATCTTGGAACATCAAGGAGCTGCTACTACACAATTTATTAGGTTTTACATTATTTCTTTATCTTTTTCTAGATTATATCATGTATTCAACCTTTTGGATCATGATTATGACTATGAGTGGATAGAAACCACCTATCCAGGTTAAAGCCAATAACATGAGTACTATTGTTTTGAATTAAGTTCGTTTAATTTTTCTTATCATTATTAGTTGTTTGTTTATTCTTGATTTAACTATTTGATGGATTGATCACCCAGAAAATATATCTATTATCACCCTTGTGATCTAGGGAGAGGGAATAGGGAGACAGAACAGGGGAATAAACAAAGTATGGTTTGTATTCTTTTAGGGAAAAAGGAATTCAAATCATCCTCTAGGACAGGGATGTACTTATATACCTTACTTGATTCACATGTAGGATGATAGCTTAAAGAACTTGATTGAATTTTTACAATCCCGCTCAACGATGTAGTTGTAAGGTCCAAATTAGGTAAACAGTTAGAGGTCGGGAGACCATGATTATGCAATTAACTCTATGAATCAACAACCAAGATATGCAAGTTAATGAATGAAGTTTAATAACATAGTATAATTGTTCGAAGTGCTTTAACACTTGGCTTTACTCCATCGATTGTTTTAAGTACTTTACTTTATGCATTGTTTACTTTACTTGCAATTTACAATATTCCAAACTCTTTTTTGTTACGCTTGCATCAATTAAATTTAAAATGTGAACTAGAATAGACTCGTCGTTGAATTAAGTCCCTGTAGGATCGATACTTGGCTTTCTTTAAGGCCACTTTACTACTTGATAAACCACGTACACTTGCATGTGTTCTTAGGCACTGTCATATGGTAGGCATTATCTCTCTCCAGTGGGTTGGTTTGAGGTTTTTGAATTTAGACCTTAAGGTACGGACTTGCTTCACGAGTCTTTGGATAGAGTTTGAATAATTCAAGATAGACTTTGAGTGACCCAGAGTAGGCAGAAGGGCTATGCTGATCATAGACTTTGTGCCTTGAGATTTTGTGTTGGTCATCGTATTTTTCTTTGAGTTTCACCCATAAAGGGTGTGATAAGGTTTGGAAAGAGGGGAAAGCTTAGCCCAGGTATATTGGTCCATTTGAGATTCTTTGGACTGTTGGTGATGTGTCTTATGAGTTAGCTTTGCCCCCAGATTTATCAACTTTTCATCCAGTTTTTCATATTTGTATGCTTCACCATTACATTCCGAATAAGTATTATGTCATTCATTGGGATTTGGTTCAGTTAGATGAGAGGTTGTCTTTTGTTGAGAAGTCGGTCTCCATTTTGGCTAGGGATGTTAGATGTTCGTGTTTTAGAGTTATTCCTATTGTTAAGGTTCAGTGAAGGCATCCACCTGTAGATAAGGCTACTTAGGAGGTAGAGTTTGATATACGTGGTTCTTATCCCCCAGATCTTTGTTAATTCAAGTATTTCTCTTGCCTTTAGTTTGAGGTTGAGCTAGTTTTTTAGTGGTGGATGATGTAACAGCCTGAATTTTGATGAAATATGTGTTTTTGTCTAATTTAACTATTTACCCCATCTCGTGGTTGTGTTGTGGTATTTCTAGGGTGGGGATGATTGGCACTATTCTCGATATTTTTGTGCCATTTATGTGATTTTGTGATTTTTGGCAGCTTTGAGAGCCTTATAGTTGATTTCAGTTGGCATCTTTTGATCTGTGCGCAGGATGGCAAAATGGATGGTGCCAAAAGATCTGGAACATCAATTTTAGGATGGTAAGATGGTTGGTTTGCTTTTATGGCTTTTAAATCTCATTTCAACCCTTGATTTGGAAAGTTGTGATTTTAGGTTTTTGTGGAAACTTTATGTGAATGACATTTTTTCAAGAATTTGATATCTCCATTGATACTGGAGCGTCAAATTTTGATAGGGTAGGATAGTTTTTCTGCATACATGAGATTTTGGATGAATCTGGAGGGGCTTGCGGAGACTTGGAAATTCTCCAAGTCCCCATCTGGTGCTCCAATTATCTGGTGCACCAGCGATCGCGTGACTTGTGCCGCGATTACGATTGGTAAGAATACAGAGTGTCATGATTGTAATACCCCTTCCGCAATCGCAATACCTCTATCAGGCAAGGTTCCGCAATCACAATCGTATTCTACAATCGCGATAGCTGGATATGTATATACCTGTATTTTTGCTATTTTTCACCATTTTTGAGACTTGGAGCTTAGGATTTCGTGGTTTTGATAAACTTCCTCCATTTCTGAGCTTGGGTAAGCTCCATTACACTCATTTCAACTAATTTCTTCTATCTTTAACAATAATTTCTTGTTTTAAACATTAATTAAAGTATGAAATTTGGGAATTTTTGCCCGTAAGACCTAAAAATGGTATTCTTCCAATTTGGACCCCAATTTCACTCCTTTTTCACTTTAGTGATTTTCTAATCTTATAATTATCTATTTCCCTTCTATTTTACCTTCAAAACAACTACGATTCATGATTTTTAAATGGATTTCAAAGATTTTAACCGATAAAGTTTAACAATGATTTTTCTTCAATTTGAACCTCCTTTTAAACTCATTTTCACTTAGGGTTTCAGTTGTGCACTCCTAAAAATATGGGAAATATGTTTTTCAAATAAAGTTATGATTTTGTCCTTCTTTTTTTAAAATTCATTCTAGGTATCTATTTTGACCCCAAATTGAATATAGGTAATATGAGTCTTGTTGGCTTCCTTTTGAAGCATAAATTCTATATTTTAATATTTTTTTTGATTTTGAGTCTTGGGATAGAAGTGTTGTAGATTATTTTTTGACTTTCGAGGTAGGTTATGGCTTAGCTATTTTTGTCTGGGATGGTATTTAATACTTGATACAAAATACATGTTAAAGGTGTGGGAACTAGTCATGAAAAATAGCTATCTTGTTTTGTTATGACCATGTGGGGGCCTCTGTGTGATATTATGTGGTGGTTTTGGAAATTTATGTACTATGTGTGACCATGAGAGATCATATGTGATATTTTTAGCCTTGTGTACATGATGATAATTATACCTTTTTGATGAAAAAGTGTGTTATGGTACCAATTGTATGTTGTGATCTATTCACACTCTATTGGCATAGGAATCATGTTGTAGTTCATGAATGATTGGAAATAATAAGTGGATATTTGGTTCACGTTATGGCATATTGGTTGGTTGTGGAAATAATCATTGTTGTTGGTTGTAGAAATACTCGTTTTGGTTGGTTGTGAGTATTTTATCCTCATACTCATTCATGGAACAACGGTACCACTGTGGAAATATTGAGAAACACTGGCAACACCTTTTTATGAAAGAAAATATGACATCTTATAAAACCCTTCCCAGGAAATATTCTAGGGAGGAGATATGGAAATATGGATTGTATATGGGTTGAAGAACCCCCCATGGGTCCTACGTCATGTAGCTTTAGCTTCATAGGTGTATACGGAGATTGTGCGATGGTCTAAGAGGCTATGCAATAGCCTTAAGGTTGTGCTACAACCTCATGCATTACATCATCATCATTATCAATATTCTTATTGTGATTACTTTATTCTGCTCGTGATGTGATTGTATATTCTGTTTGACTTGTTACATATTCATTGTTCTAACCTTCCTTACTTGTACTTGATGCTCTCATACATGTTGTTCCCCTTTTCTTTACTTATATGTTGTAGATATGTATACTTGTACTTTTTTTTGATGCTTTTCGATATTATATGTGGCTATTATAGAACTATTAGTGCAAGCAGCATGGACTACTATTATGGGATATTTTTTTATTACAGGTGATGTGCCTTTAGTATCTATTTCTTATGATTTATTTTCTACTTTGCTTGGTCAGCCTATGATACCTACTGAGTATAAGTGAACCATACTCATCCCTACTATGCCATTTTGATGCAGATTCTAGTGTGGGTGTGTCTCACGTGGCTTGATTTCAGGCGCTTTCAGAGTTGTTCAAGGTAGTGGGTGGACTTTTCTGCGTCTGGGGTCCACTTTTATCCCTTTGTATCAGTTTATGTCTTTACTAGTATTTGGAGACAGATATTGTTCCTGGTGGATATTCTGATGTATTTGTCTCTTGGATTATATTAGTAGTTCTTACACTATTGACACTAGGTATTGGAAGTTTGGTATAATATCTTTGGTTGTATGTCTCATTTTTCATATTATAATTGCATGGTTCAGCTTCAATCTAGAAGCCTTACCTTAGGTTATTTCTATCTTTCCCCCCTTGTGTATCAGTTTGGGTGATAGGCCTACTTATAAAGGTTCGCCGCGACAAGTTCCATCATGACCCTTTGGATTTTTGGGTCGTGACATTATATGTGCTTCAAAATTTTTTATCATAAGATCATTTTCATGTCTTGAAATTTATCATATTTGCATAACACAACTCAACATCACTTTGAAAGGTCAAGTGCAATATCACTTATAGCCCTTTATTTTGATGGAAGATTTATAAAACTTATCGATTTATGCCACATAAAAACTGCATGCCCAAAACCTTTAATTCAAATAATTGGTAAAAATTATCTTCACCTTTTGAAGGGACATTTTGAGAACACATAATGTTCTCTCTTTTACAATTATTTTTAGAATTTGATCCTTTGACATGCCCAAGTTTATTCATATGGCCACAATTGTGATTTTACCATATATTTGACTTACCATGTGTTGCTTCTCACTCACTCATGGAATGGAGTATATTTAATGAACAAACTTCATAATTTTTATCATGAACATATTAATTTGCTCAGTCTTTATTATATCATTAATATATTGTGTTGAAAACTGAATCGAATGCCTTACTCATATGTTTGACCATATTTGGTAGAATTTGAACCCAACTATCACAATGATAACTGTTTTTATTTTATCGTTTCATGCTCATACATTCGATCACTTGTCTTCCTTCATACATATTACCTGTTGCTACCACATTCATATAAGAGAATGGAGCAAATCAATTTTTCGTGAAATCAAAAGTATAGTATTTGGCCTTAGTCATCATTATATCATCACCTATGGGGCATTATGACTTAAAATCAACATCTTATTTATGTAAGGCGTCTTAGGCCACAAAATTAAAAATTGAGTGAAAGTTGAATATTAAAAAAATGGGAAAAAACTGAAACTAAAATAAATATTCGAAAATACAACAAGCTGAACTGTAAGACTATGTCTAAAAGCCACTACTAAAACAAAGTAGTTACCGGGATAAAACCCCAACTAACTCTAAATAACTGATAAAAATTGAAACTGAAACTAAAATAATGTTTGTTGGGAAATAACGAAACTGCAAGCTCCCCTCGGAATATGTGGACTCACCAAATGACTACTGAAAATAGAAGTTGGAAGTGAACTAGATACATGATTGAGAATGAATACCAAAATATATCATAATAGAATATAACATAAAAGAATGTATCTGCTTAGTACTATAGGATGTACTGAATTTGCGAGATATGCATGTCATGAAATAAATCAAGTAAATCATGTTGAAAGCTGAAATCTTGATGACAAGCACAATTTATTTGAAAGGTGTATAAAGTGATACACAATGACCCATGATTTGTGTAATTCAATTAAAAACTAAAAGAATGTGAGTAAATCATAAAATATCATGAAAATACTGAAACTAGTGGGTCATATAAACTTGGTATACTTAAATTATTTTTGTGAAAGATTTTATTAATTGACATAAATCATGTGAGCTAACATGGAGTCAAATGTACAACTCTAGTTGGGAGGATACCTTATACCAGATCAAAGGTATAGAACTTGTCTGATATGGATCCACTAATTGAGCCCATTTGGGATAAAGGTGTCACTCTCAACTGGTGAGGATCCTTATCCTATAATTGTGACATAGTTTTGGTCTTGGGTTATCTAGAACCTATATCATCTCGGTACTAAATACTACTCCCAAAATAATACACTATTAGACCATAATAACTCAACTATCTAAAAATAAGCATGAACTAGTTTGATTATTATTTGTAATAATATTTTGGAAATACTGATTCTAATGATGCTTAATTCACTGAAAGTCTTTGATCAAAGGTAATTTATACTAAAATTATCAAAATCTTTTTTAGTTATAGGTAAATCATTGTAAATCATGTATCAAGGTGATAAGCCATTAGTAGATCTATAAATTAATGTGTATTAGTGTTGAAATAGATAGAAAATCATGAGAAACATGCTAGAATAAAAAATTATTACAAACAATGCAATTAGGTATAAAACCTAAGTGGCAAATCATGAAAACCATAATTTAAACCTGAGGTTTATGAGCATAAAGGCAAAAGAAAACCCTTATTGAATATCTACATATATGTTTATTGAAGGTTCTTGACTAAAAGCTGAGAGTAACTGAGTTTGGAAAAGAACTCTAGGTCTTTACTGCATAAGAGAGATTTAAGAGTTTTCTTTCTTAATTCTAAGTTTTAATGTCATGACCCAAACCAGGTCCTGGCCGTGATGGGTATTTCAAGTCCCACGTGGACCAGAGATCACCCTTTGTACCAATCCAAACCAAACATACCACACCCCAAGGTCAGCTAAATTTTGAGTATAAAACAAATAAAAGAATATCAATTTAAAAACATTAGAATAAGTCTATAGCCAAAACCAACCGGTACCAGTACCAATACCAATACCAATACCAATCCCAATCCCAATACCAACACCAATACCAATGCTAATACTAATATCGATAGCACCCATACCCACAGTAGTTCAACAAAATATCTAGTGAAAACAAAAAAATATTTGATCGGGATATGCCCCAACCATAGCCAAAACAAACACCAAAGCAATAGTAAAGTCGTAAAGTAATCCATAGCATGAAATGGAGTCCTTCAAAATATGGAAGGTCACCAGTTTAGTCTGACTCAAAAGCTATCCCTAAATCACCTTATCACCAAATAAGAGGAGCGGAAGTAAGACCAATTCCTGCATCGCGTGAGGATACAATATTCGAAGATGTTTAGTAATCAGTGATGATTTTACTACTCATTTGCACTTAATATTCATGCATATTACCTTGTTTTAAATGAATAAATGAGACATAATTATGATTAAATACTTTAATATCCACATTTTTCAGGCACAAAGTTGATGAGATAGAAATATGTGGATTGGGGCAAAAAATGATTAAAAGAAAGCAAGGAAGTGCAGTTGAAGACCTGGAGAAGAAATGGCCTCAATTTCCATGGTCACGATTAGTCAAGCAGGTCAACAAGCAACGATTATGGTCATGGTAAAATGGTCACGGCAGAACCTATATGATTGTGGCCTAGAGAAAAATTATAGCGTAGGGCAGAAATGGAAATGCACATGGTTGATCCCAAATTGGGCAAAAAGAAGACTCAAACCCTATTATTCATCATATTTCGTCTTCCCCAATAGTTAGGTTTTTTTCTTGAGTTCATAGCCTCTATACTTGGAGAAGAATTATTGTATAAATTTTGGGTGAAGAATACATTGGAGTAGCCTCTAAGTGGAGGAATAGCTCACCTCCATTGGAAATTTATGGGAGTCCAAAGTTTGAAGTAACATTCACTTAATCTTCAATAAATCATTTCAATAGAGATCATGGGTATATCGTTGCTTATTTATCTTATGTGTAGCTAAATCTCCCTCTTGGGGTTATGTATAAATAAGGATTAAAGTGTATGTGGTTTGTTATTTTTAGCTTCTATGTAGTATTTCATATTGATGGGTTTTATTATTTCTTGACGCTTTTGGTTGGGATTGATCGGTGAAAGCCCCAAATATCCATATGGGTTTGATGGGTGAAAGCTCCAAACTCTAGAAAGCTCAAGTACATCTTTGAAAGAAGGGTTTTGGGTAAACTTTAGGGATCCATATCATCCTTGAAAGAGGGATGTGGAGCCTAAAGTAATTGTAGACTATTATATATATAGTTTGCTAATCTATCACTTAGGAATTAGGGTGGTTGTGAAGTCAACTATACCCTGGGTATTATCCTAGAAATTGGGATGCCTAAATTGAGGTTTGTTTACCAATTGTTGAACAAAACCATTAGGTATTCGAAAGAATCAATGGGTGAAAGTTTGGTGTTTTGTTAAAAGATTAGCATGAAAACCTATAGACAAACCTACCCTCATTTGACCTACTAATAATGCAGTTAACTATTAGTATTCACATGTCACTTCCCTTAGTAATTCATAATCCTAAGATCCGTGCCTAATTGACAAAACTCTAATTATTCATAGCCCCGAATTTGTACTAGAAAACCCCAAAAATAAACATTAGTGTTGATACTTATCTCCCCCATTTTTATCTTTATGTAATATTGGTTTGAATTTAATAATAACCAGTATTTTGAATTAACTTGATTCCCACTGACGTTTTTCCTCGTAGATTCGACTCCGACTCCAAAGTTGGGTAAATATATTAACGACCACCACCTTACACTTAAATTGACATGAAAGTTAAGCGTTACCAAAAAAATTGCTCCATTGTCGGGGAACAATTTGGTGTATTGAGTTAGTTTGGATTTCTAGCTAACTTGCTTGAATTGAAAATTGTAAATATTTGTTTGTTCTTTTATTTTGTTTCATTTGTTAGGTAGTTTTTATTTTTGTTTATTTTTTGCTATGGCATCTTGGGACAAATATTATTTTGGTAGTTGGAAATCTAATCTGGATTATCCATTTCCAAATTGTGATGGACCACGCTTTCTGCAAGATTATAGATATTCTCCCCGAAAAGAGATGCATGCACCATCTTGATCCTATAGGGAGTATGATTGTTCTTTTTATGGTAGTCGGATGGACATTGGAGTGATTGTATAGATGCCCCCTCCCCTCGTTATACTAACCCAAATTCTAGTTCTTTTTATGAGCTTCATAGGTCTCATGATGTATCAAAGGAAGAAAAATATGCCAGATACAATGGTGTTGAATCAATGCTTCAATTTATCTTGGATCGGGTGGAAACAATGGGGAAAACCTATATCTCATGCATCAAGCCGTGGGGGCATAGAAAGAGGAAATCAAAAGGATAGAAGAAATGGGTATGAAAGATAATCTTTCAAATACCATGAGCATACCCACTCTTCTAATGAGATCAAAGTTGAAGAATCCTTGGTGATTTACCAACAAACTAAACTAATCTTGAGAGATGATGCCAAGATTGAGAAAGTGGTACTTGAGTCAATAAAAGAAGTCCAACTAATCCATTATGAAGACTCTAATCCATTTTGTGGTGAGGATGCCGAGAGAGATATAAGTCCGAAATTAGGAACAAGATCTCACTCGAACCCCTTTTCAACATTGTGCTTGGTGGAGTTGATGAAAGTCAATCCACCCAAGCAAATAATGAATCTTGGAGAGAAGGAACAATGTCCCTATATCTTGGAATTTGTCTTCCAAAAAGGGAATACAGAAGCCCAGACCCAAAGGCCAAGGAGATTAACTTCCGATGTTCAAGTAGAGTCCTATTGATGTTTCTACCTTTTACCAAGGATCCCACTTAGAAATTTGACATAAAATTAGGTAAAAGGTTCAAATCTTCAAAGTGGCATGGCAGAACATGTGTCATCGTGCCCTTAAATTCTCTCAATGAGCCTCAAAGATGTATTAATCAAAAATTGGGCAAAAAATTCAAATCCTTTAAGTGGATACATAAATGAGGATTGAAGAAGCATCATGCCGTGACATTAAATCAAGTACTTGATAGGAGGCAACCCATTGTTTTTATGTTTACACTATTTACTTTTGAATAAATCACAAAATTTCAATGCTTTGTAGGTTCTTTGGACAGGTTGGAAGCCAAAAACAAGGGAAAACCTAGTTTAGAAGTGTGGAAGCCATGCAGCAAAATAGGGCAAAATAGAGGAGCAGATGACCTCAGCTACCACAATCGCACCAATCATGTCGTGATCGTGCCTCTGTGTCCAGCCTTCCATATAGTTATCAATGCAATTTTAGGGAGCCCTTTTACCCTTATTATGCTTTCGCGTTATGTAATGAGGCCACTACAAGTTTCTTTAGTTAGGGGTATGGCCTTATCCTTGTGTGTATTCATTGGTTTGAAATACTTGAACTTAGTACGCACGAAGCATGAAAATTTTGTGAGTTGTTTGTTTTTATTTTTGGTTTTCCATTTCTTTTAATAATGATGTGGGTGAGCTTTTCCCATTGATAGACTAAGTGACGACATTCTTAAAGGAAAAACATCTATTTGGGTTTTGATTCATAGATGCAAGGGAATTCTGAGCACCCGTGGCATCAAGGTCATAAATACAAGGGAAGTCTGAGTACCTCTACCATTGCAAATTTGGGATTGCACTAATACCATTAGCAAAGTCTAAGTAGCCATATGGTTGGGTTGCCCATATTAAGCTGAAATATGAGACTAAGGCTTTGGTTGCTGCCGTGAGTTAGAAAATTAAGCATGGTGTAAATCCAAAACAAACAACCCCCTCCGTCCAAAAATATTTCAAAAACTCAAGAGTCATGGACGTGAGCAACTTTGTAACAAAACTTGTTCTCTTTTTGGTAGCTTCCAAAATTTTTGACTTGTGAATAGTGATAAATACTATAATTTTGTCTCTAATGGTGGGATAATTTAGCCTCCTTGGCAAATTTTGCATGCCATGTGCAGTGAGTAAATTTTCTTCATCTCTTGTGTACTTGTGTTATCTAGAACTTGCCCCGTTAGTCTTACAAAGGTAATTTTGATTGTATTTGGTTGGAGAAATGATCTTAGGCCATCCTTGTGATTTTGGAAACTACTTTATTCTAAAAAGACTACCCATTCATAAATGTAATCCCTAGTTACCAACTTTGAGCCTTTGGACCTTTCTTTGGCAACACACTACAAACCGTTAACCATTTTTTACTCCCTCTTTTGAACCGTATCCTCTTTGAACTTAAAAGTGCAACGTGAGGCTAAAATCAAAATTTGGGGGTGGTGAAGATTGATGGAAGTAAGTTTTGTGCCACGAAGTTTTTAGTGAAATGCCTAAAGTGCCTAAGCACTGTAAACAAGTGAATCGAAAAAAAGGGTCAAACAAAGGAAAGAATTGCATGAAAATTGCAAGAAAAGGAAATCAAAGAAAATGGGTGAATAAAGGAAGCAAAAAGTAGGCATATTAAAAGATAAAATATCAAAGAGGGGTATCCCATAGTTAAAAAGGCGGATTAAATAGTGTGATAAAGATGTTTAGGAAAGGGTGTAGCCATGTTGTTCCCAAATGATATCCTACCCTAACCCGAACCTACATTACAAGTTCAAAAAGTCCTTTAAGATCTTCAACCATTTAATTTCTTTGTAGTGGCGATTGAAAATAGGGGCAAGCCTATAGTATGACACTTGTTAATATACAGAGTTCTTTCATGAGGGTAAGAGTTTTTGCACTTAAATTCCTTATTGCCTATTGAGAAACTTGGCATGTTGAATTTTCTTTCTTGTGAGGAGGCATGTGAATGAGTAGAGGTAAGTTATTTTTTCACCTCCCGATCAATGAGGCAAATCGAGTATAACTTAGTTTGAATAAAAAATGAGTCACTTTTAGAGTATTAGTTGTTGTTGCTTAGTTGCTCTTGAAAGTCTTGTGCATCCTTAGATATTACATTTTATGATGAGGGGTGTAGTAAGATTAACTTAGCCCATGTGCAATGAGCTACCTATGGTAGTAACTAATCTTGAAGTCATTGTGATCATTGAGGCATAAAAATTAGGCACATATAATTGTTGTTTCAAGGAAAGAGGTAGTGTTACTTGGTGACAAGAAAAAGCTTTAAGATGGGGGTGTTGATGAGTGGTGATTTTACCACTCATTTTTACTCAAAATTTGTGTAAATTAACTTGTTTTTAATGAATAAATGAGACATAATTGTGATGAAATGCACTAATATCCATATTTTTGCAGGCACCGAGTTGATAAGATAGAAATATGTGGATTGGGGCTGAAAATGATCAAAAGAAAGCAATAAAGTCCAGCTGAAGACCTGAAGCAGAAGTGGCCTCAGTTACCATAGTCATGGTATGAGGACCATGATCGTGGTCAGTCAAGTAGATCAATAAAATGGTCATGGCAGAGCCTATGCGATTGCGGTCTAGCAGAAAATTGCAGCCTAGGGGCAAAAATGGAAATGCATGTTGCCGATCCCAAATTGGACAAAAGGAAAACTGAAACCCTATTATTCATCATATTCCATCTTCCCCAATAGTTAGGATTTGTTTTTGAGTTCATAACCTCCTTACTTGGTGAAGAAAATATTGTATAAATTTTGGGTAAAGAATACATTGGAGTAGCCTCTACGTGAAGGAATAGCCCGCCCACTTCTATTAAAAATTTGTGGGAGTCCAAAGTTTGAAGTAACATTCACATAATCTTCAATAAATCCTTACAATGGAGATCATGGGTATATTTTTGCTTATTTATCTTATATGTATCTAAATCTCCCTCTTGCGGTTATGTCTGAATAAAGATTAAAGTTGTGTAGTCTGTTATTGTTAGCTTTTATGTAGTAGTTCATGTTGATGGGTTTTATCGTTGCTTGACGCTTTTGTTAGGGATTACTAGGTGAAAGCCATAGATACCCATATGGGTTTGATGGGTGAAAGCTCAAAACTCTAGAACGCTCAAAGCCATCTTCAATAGAAGGGTTTTGGGTGAGCTTTAGGGATCCATATCATCCTTGAAAGAAGGATGTAGAGACCAAAGTAATGGTAACAAATTATGTGTGTAGTTTGATAATCTATCTCTATCTTAGACATAAGGGTGGTTGTGATCGGCAACGTGCATTTCCATTCGCTTAACAATGCTTTTTAAAACTTTATCTAGGATTGTGTAGCTCAACCATCAAATGATAGTACCCACGGGCTATAAGGGCTCCAACTCTCACCCCTAGTTGGGCCCAAGTATGTGTAGCCACATGACCCAGAGAATAATTGACCCTACCCGACCCCAAGCCTTGTCGTAACAGGCATCCCAAGTCCAACCAGGATCGGGGACCGCCCTCTGTTACCCAACCCAACCACCTATATCCATACTTAGATGGGCTGAATTTTGAACATATAACAAAATAGCATTATTGTTTGCATTAAGATTCTATGATAGGGTCACAACCGTGACCGACCGAACTGAGTCCAACTGTACCACACCAACCGCCCAACTATACCAAACCAAACCATAGACCATAAAAACTTAATATGAAAATCAATCACAAAATGTAGTAAGATGGAACAACCAACAATATCGACCAATGATATCAGTCCATCGGTTTATTCAAATGCCAAGGCCGACACCAATACTAATCCCACCCATACCAACTCCCAGAAGTACCACAAAACCTATAACCAAAAGAGTAAACAAATTTGGTTGGGACATGCCCCCAACCATAGACAAGAACAATATCCAAAATAAAAGAAAAGTGTCTAAATAAATACATAACATGAAATGACGCTTTCCGAATGGATGGAAGCTCACCACTTCTACAATGACCCAAGACTACCCCTTAGTCGTCATATGGTGCTTAGGACAACATGTGACCCTAAGATAACGCTTGTACTAGCATAAATTATGAGCAACTGAATAAAATACATAAATCTAAATGAAATAAGTGGAAGAATAATATTTTCTGAATCTGATCAATACAAAGCTATATTAAAATGGTTACAACTCTGCTTATACAAAACAAAACTGGAATCAAATACATTAGTTCTACTGACAATCAATGAAGCCTCTACTATACTGACTATAGGTAGATGGAACGCAACTCCAACTATCACTAAAAAATACACACGAGTAAGAAAATAAAGTACAAAAATAACATCTAACTAAAGTCCCCGAAGTAGGAGGACTCATCATTTATTGGATGGAATCTGCTACTGTCTGATCATGATATTACAAATGAACTGGTACCTACATTATTATACAGTATATCACATAGATATTTATGTAGTTCAGTACTTTTGTAATGTACTGAGAATATAGGGGTGAATGCATAAGCAAAACAATAATGCAATATTCAAATACACTTTAGAAAATTGCATGCTAAGTGTAAGGGACTCACCTTGGCTTGAATAATCAAAACTTTCTAATCATAAATCACGAGTAGTAAAGCATAAAAGTAATTCTTGTGATCCACCACACTTAGTTCTAAAAAGCTGTACTTTTATTCTATTTCAAATAATGCAGGCTAACTGAAAACTAAAAGCTGAAATCTGATAACTGAGGTCTTATGTAAGACAATATCTGAGTAAATTTCTGAGCCTTAACGCTTAGTTTTCTAAAAACTTTTATGTTATTCTTTTCTGTTAGAACTTAGAGAGGTTCTTCTAACCGACATGCACTATGTGATCTATCATGATGTCTAACGTCATGTTTTCTAAGGGGAAAACATCACGTTGGAGAAAGATGTCATACTCTTGCCAAGGAGTATAACCTAAGTTAAGTGATCACAATCTACATCCATACAAATGGTGAAAATCTATACCTACGGTGGCACATAGTTCTGGGGTATGAGACCTTGAAATTATACCTAACTCGGTGCTAAATACTGCTCTCTTACTTATATGCTCATTCTGTAGGAAATCCACCTTAAAATAGAATAAGGGTTTACAATAAAAACTAGTTATGCATCTGTCTATTTTAAACTGTAATCAAAGCTAACTGTGTGGATTAAATATTTTATCTGAGGATCAACATATCAAATCTTGTTCAAAATCTGAATATAAACTAATCATAGGGTGCTTAAAAGCATAGTCTTCTTGAAATATCAATACTTAAACTCAGGGCTTAAAAACCCATGCTTTAAATTCATGTCAAATCAAAATAATACTTCATGCTCAATTATCTTCTTGAAATACTTCAATAATTTCAGTCAAGATAATGAAATCAAAATCACAATATGAATCTTATGGATCAAGACATGAGCATGTGTAATCTTGATGCACTTAAAGCTTTTAAATCTCATGCTTTCTTTCATATAATTTGCAACATAATATCATGCTTAAATCTCAATTGAAAATATTTAAATCAAAACATAAATAGATGAGAACAAGCATGCACTTTAATACTTAAATCACTTTATAAATCCATAAACTCAAAACAAGATAGGTTGGTGATGTTAGGCGTATTTACACACCTAAAGCGCCTTAATTTACCCATATTTTAGCTAAGTTTTGAGGACAAAATATATAATTCATGCGCTTTTAGTCCTTTTTCTTGTAAGTGAGCTAAACAACGTGATTAGCAAGTTTTCAGGTATAAATGATGAAGATTTCAGCATTTTATGGATAACTTGACGCCAAAGGAAGCTTCACGAAAGAAGGAAAGCAGCGTTTGGATGCCTATGGACTGAAGTGACGCATGGAAAACTTGTCCCAGGCAAAAACAGCATTTCCAAAGACTTAGGGATCAGCAGTAACTTAGTAGGATTAGGATAAGGATTCAGTAACCTAGTAGGATTAGGATAAGTATACAGTAGCTTAGTAGGATTAGGATATGGGTGTTATAAAAACCCTATTTTGCTGAACTTTTCAACATTCATTCTCTTTCAATTAATTCTTATTTCTGACAATTTTCTTTCATCTATTCGACTTTCAATTTTCACAACAAGAGAAACGCTACTAGCAACAAAAATCACGTCACAAGTGACGCCAAGACAGACTTTTTATGAGTTTGTGATTATTATGGTATGATGATAATGTCTATTGTGTTTTTCGTTGCACTCATGAGTAGCTAAACTTCTCTGTTAGGGTTATGGAAGCCTTATGAGATACTATCTATTGCTATGAGTTTGTGAATTCTTGACACGTATGCTGCTTATATCATTCTTCTCTTCATCTTAATTTAAATTCTTGTGGTTGCAAACATATAGAATACGCCAGTATAGAATTAACTTGTTCGAAAGAAAAGTTACATGTCTGGAAAAGAGAGAATGTCAAGGAAATAGGGCACCAACCCCTGTTTAAAAGTTAGTGCCGTAACTGGATTAACCTCTTGGAGACTTCGTACCATTAGATACGCTTTAAGCTCGAAAGAGTTAAAGTGAAATAATCCTTGATGGTTGAAAGACGCCTGGATTTACCATAGAATACGAATCTCTATAAGCGCATGCATGTCTGAATTCCGCATAACTCATAGTCAATAGATACGTATAACTCATAAGGTGGACATAACCCTAAATCTCAATTCTCATTGATTAAAACCTACCAAGTACTCTGTTTTACTCTTCTATTTTCCGTTTTTACTCTACTATTTTGTTTACATCATTTGCATGCACAAAATCCCCCCTTTATTCGTAGAACTTTTATCAAAAGTCTAATAATCGTTGCTTACTTAGTGACCGAGTATTCCCTGTGGGATTCGACACCCAACCCAGTTGGGTTCTATATTTGACAACGACCATTTACACTCTTACAAGAGCTGTAGCTTGAGCATTATCAAATTTTGGCGCCGTTGCCGGGGAATACGGTTGTCAACTAAGTTTGTGATAATTACTAGACCCTTTGGTCAAAGATTCTCGTACTTTACTTTTAGTTGTTGTTTTTGTTTTTTGGAGTTTTTTGTTCAGTGCATGCCAAATACTCGAAGTTCAAGAAAACCATTATTACCCATAAACCCTGAACCGTAACTTATTGGAAGGATGGATGCACAACGTGACATTGAGAGAAGGGCTGCTCAACAGGAGCAGGCTAGACTAGCTGCGTTGGCTGCGGCTCAAGTGCATCAACAGAATATTGATAACCCAGGGCGAGCAGCAGATCCTGATGATGAGGACTTAGGTAATGATGAACTACTAGACCCAAGGCGTGATGCTGAGGTGGCGATACTGGCAAACAGAAGAGATCGTCAAGCAAGATTTCGGACTGAACGCCGAGCTATGCAGATTCCCTTTGATGATGATGATGATGATCTGGATGGAGCTGGCACCATAGGAGCTATTATTCCTTCGCCATTGGCACCCGGAGCCAAGTTCAACATCACTAGAACTATGATTCAGTTATTACAACTCAAGGGATTATTCGGTGGACTTGCAGGTGATGATCCGAATATGCATCTGGTCAACTTTATCTCTATATGCAAGTTATTCGACAATCCAGGCGTTGGACAGAATGCAATTCGGCTGCGCTTATTCCCATTATCTTTATATGGGGAGGCAACTCTATGGTTGAACGGGCTGACTCCTGATTCTATTACAAATTGGAGGCAATTGAAAGACGCTTTCCTAGAAAGATTCTTTCCGCCATCCAAAAGAGCACAATTGAGAGATGAAATTAGCAACTTTCATCAACTTCCAACTGAAGCCCTCCACGAAACATGGGAGAGATTCAAGAAGAAGCTTATGAGGTGCCCAAACCATCACATGACCAATGTCCACTTGATGGAGATACTATACAGATCCTTGAATTCAGTAACTAAACCAGTGGTGGATAATGCGGTTGGAGGATCATTTATGGACCTCACCTTTGTGCAGGCAAGCGATATGCTAGACCAGATGACAAAGCAAAGTAGGGCTTGGCATACCAGAGATTCTGAGGTGACAAACCCCACTATATCTATTGGCATGACTGCAGAACAAAGGCGAAGAGAGGAGGAACGCGACCAAGATATAGCGCACATGAAAACACAGATGGATCTTCTTACAAAGCATCTATTATTAGGGAAGACTGAAAAAGTCAAAGAAGTTGCATCAAAAGGAAGAGAGGAATCCGATTCTAAAGAAGAAGTCAACTACTTGAACAATCAGGGGGGTTTCCGAGGCACTGCCCAAGGAAACCAAGGTCGGAACTATTTTGATAAGTCTGGAAACAAGGACCGTGATCAAGGTAGTTGGAAGAATAAGACTGATAGGAGTGGTTTGTATGTTCCCCCTGGAAGTCGTGACACCGCTGCATCTGGCACTGGTAAGATGTCAATGGAAGATATGATGGCGAAGCTGTTAAAAGGAGTGGAGGCAACCAGCACGGGAGTTACTGAGGTAATAAATAATTTGGCCTCAATGAAGCAATTGGTTGACTCGCATTCCACTTCAATAAAACAGCTGGAGCAATAATTGAGTCAAATTTCAGCCACATTAAATCAATGAAAAGCTGGCACCTTACCTAGCGACACAGTGCAAAACCCAAGGAACGATGGAACATGCATGGCCATTACTACCAGGAGTGGTAAGGTGCTGGAAAATTCAGCCCAAAGCAAGCAAGTGGATGATGATATCGTAGATAATGCAGAAGATGCCAAAGAAGCTGAAGAAGGCATCAATGACGTTACCCCTCAACGTCCACAGCCCAAAAAGATCGCTAATCTGAAGCAAGAGGAAAAGAAAGTCGTGGAGAGAACTATTCCCCTTCCACCACCACCTTTTCCTCAAAGATTAAAAAAGAGAGCTGATGATACCAGGTTTAATAAATTCATGTCAATGTTAAAATAGCTGACCATTAATGTTCCGTTGGTAGAAGCACTAGAACAGATGCCTGGCTACGCAAAATTTATGAAGGATCTTTTACAAAGAAGCGAGCAGCGAGTGGTGAGTTGATAGATACTGTTCATCATTGCAGTGCAATCGCTACCAGATCACTAGTTCAGAAGAAGGCCGATCCCGGTGCCTTCACTATTCCTTGCACTATTGGACCTTTGAATTTTGCCAAGTCATTATGCGATTTAGGAGACAGCATCAACTTAATGTCACTATCTATTTATAGGAAGTTGGGGTTGGGGGATCCTACTCCAACCAATCTGAGGCTTGTAATGGTAGATAGGTCAGTAAAACGACCTGTTGGTATTTTATGTGATGTATTGGTGAAGGTGTCCTCATTCAACTTTCCGGTAGACTTCGTTATCTTGGATTGTGAGGTAGACTCAGAAGTTCCTATAATCTTGGGGTGCCCTTTCCTTGCAACAGGAAGTGTGCTTATTGATTTAAGAGCCAATGAGCTTCTATTTTGAATGAATGACGAAGTAGTCCACTTTGATGTGTGTAAATCAATGAAGTAACCCAAAGATTTGAACGTGTTCTCGATAGCTGATATTTATTTTGAAGATGAGAAAGGATTACCTGTAGAGGAGCAGCTTATTGATGACCCATTGACAATTGTGCTTATGAATGTTGAGCGTAAGAATGCTAAAAATTATGAAGAAACCATTTGTGCTCTAACAGGATTAGGGTCATATCCTCATGCTTCCAAGAAGCTGGACCTTGATCTCAAAAACCTACCTACACCACCAGCTAAACCATCTATTGAAGAGCCACCCACGTTAAAATTGAAGGAGCTGCCTAGTCATTTAAAGTATGCATTCTTGGGAAACGGAAACACACTCCCGGTTATTGTGGCAGCAGATTTGGGTGAGCAGCAAGTTGCAACTCTCATCGTGGTTCTACGAAAGTATGTGAGAGCCATCGGTTTGACCATCGCTGATATCATTGGTATTCCGCCTGGGATTTGTACACACAAGATTCATCTTGAAGAAAATTGCTTACCCACTATTGAGCATCAAAGGCATCTAAATCCACCTATGCAAGAGGTGGTGAAGAAAGAAATTATTAAGTGGTTAGATGCAGGGGTTGTTTATCGAATCTCCGACAATAAATGGGTAAGCCCAGTAAAATATGTACCTAAGAAAGGTGGCATGACGGTAGTTGCGAATGAAAAGAGTGAGTTAATTCCACTCAGACCTATCATAAGGTGGAGAGTATGCATGGACTACCGGAAGCTGAATTCGTGGACACTTAAAGATCACTTTCCAATGCCATTTATAGACCAAATGCTCGATCGATTAGCAGGGAAAGGATGGTTTTGTTTTTTAGATGGTTATTCCAACTATAATCAGATTTGTATTGCTCCCGAGGATCAAGAAAAGACAACGTTTACATTCCCATATGGTACGTTTGCCTTCAAACGTATGCCATTTTGGCTATGTAACGCACCCGCCACTTTTCAACGCTGTATGATGTTCATTTTTTCTAATATGGTGGAAGACACTCTGGAGGTATTCATGGATGATTTTTCAGTTGTGGGTGAGTCGTTTGAATCGTGTTTGGCAAATCTAAGTATGGCGTTGCAGAGATGCGTTGAATTCAACCTGGTGCTAAACTGGGAGAAGTGCCACTTCATGGTGAAAGAAGGTATTGTTCTTGGTCATAAAATCTTCAAAAGAGGAATTGAGGTGGATCGATCTAAAATTAAAGTCATCGAGAAACTACCACCCCCAATTTCGGTCAAAGGAGTTTGTAGTTTCCTCGGGCATGCAGGTTTCTACCGAAGGTTCATTAAAGACTTTTCCAAGATTGCTAGTCCATTATGAAAGCTCTTGGAGAAGGATGCAAAGTTCGACTTCAGTGAAGAGTGCTTGAAGGCATTTGAATGCCTCAAAGGGAAGCTAATTGAAGCTCCTATCATTGTAGCGCCCGATTGGTCTCTACCGTTTGAAGTCATGTGTGATGCTAGCAGGGTAGCTTTGGGTGCTGTACTTGGCCAGAGAAGAGAAAAGTTATTCCATCCATTCTACTATGCGAGCAAGGTCTTGAACGAAGCCCAGAAGAACTATACTGTCATGGAACAAGAGCTTTTAGCGGTAGTGTATGCTTTTGAAAAGTTTCATGCTTATCTGTTGGGAACCAAAGTGGTAGTTCATACAGACCATGCATCTCTGAGATATGTGATGGCAAAGAAAGATGCAAAACCAAAGCTAATTCGATGGGTATTGTTGCTGCAAGAATTTGATTTTGAGGTAAAAGATAGAAGAGGTTGCGAAAACCAAGTGGCTGATCATCTATCTAGACTCGAGAACAAGCATATAGCGCAGCCTGATCTTGAGATTGATGATGCATTCCCTGATGAAGAGATCTTATCCACAATGATGGAAAAGTTACCATGGTATGCAGACTTTGCGAACTTCGTGGTAAGTAATGTGATGCCTGCAAATCTATCATTTCATCGAAAGAGGAAGTTCATGCACGATGTGAGACACTACTGGGATGAGCCATATTTGTTTAGACGATGCACGGATGGTGTGATCAGACGATGCATATCTCATGTGGAGGTGCCAAGTATCTTGGAAGCAAGTCATGCTTCCCAAGTTGGGGGACACCATACAGGTGGTCGAACAGCAAGGAAGGTATTGCAAAGCGGCTATTATTGGCCTTCGATATTTAGAGATGCCTATGAATTTGTGAAAAGATGTGACCAATGTCAGAGACAAGGCACGATTTCAAAGCACCATGAGATGCCCATGTCAAAAATTCTTGAAGTAGAGTTGTTTGATGTGTGGGGTATTGATTTCATGGGCCCATTTGTAAACTGTTTGGGATGAAATACATCCTAGTTGCTGTCGACTATGTATCCAAATGGGTTGAAGCAGTAGCACTGGCCGATAATGAAGGAAAGCGTGTTGTAGCATTCTTGAAGAGAAATATCTTCTCTCATTTTTGGGGTACCACGTACCATCATAAGCGATGGAGGATCACACTTTTGCAAAAAGCTGTTCAAAACCGTGTTGGTGAAATATGGGGTCAAGAAACACAAGGTAGCCACGCCTTATCACCCTCAAGCTAGTGGACAGGTAGAGGTTTCCAATCGAGAGATCAAGCAAATCCTTGCTAAGACTGTAAATGCTAATCGAAAAGATTGGTCTCGGAAGCTGGACGATGCACTATGGGCGTATAGGACTGCATTTAAAATGCCAATTGGCATGTCCCCGTACCAACTAGTTTATGGGAAGGCCTGTCACTTGCCCATTGATCTCGAGCATAAAACATTGTGGGCGTTGAAGCAACTGAATTTGAAGTGGGATGATGCTATGAATCGGAGATTGGAACAGCTAAATGAGATGGATGAATTCCGTCTACATGCTTATGAAAAATCAGACCTCTACAAGGAGCGGGTGAAAAAGTATCATGATCGGCGGATGGTTCAACGAAACTTTCAAAAAGATGATATGGTACTTCTTTTCAACTCCAAACTGAAGCTATTCCCAGGTAAGCTAAGGTCCAAATGGTCGGGTCCGTACAAAATTAGCCAAGTCTACTCGTCTGGAGTAGTTGAGTTAGAAGACAATAATGGTGTCGTCCTAAAGGTGAATGGGCAACGAGTAAAGCCATATATCGGTCCCCTTGACTCGATTAAATGCATGACCACCATCTATCTCGATGAAGTCTAAGTACTCGAGGTAACTGTGTCGTGCCGCAAAAATAAATCAAGCGCTTGATGGGAGGCAACCCATCATATTTTTTTTATCGTTCCTCTTGCATTTGTTTTCACTAAATAAAAATCCAAAAAGAAGAGTCGAGCCACGACCAAAACTAAGGCACTTGATGGGAGGCAACCCATCATTCTAATCGTTTTTGTTGTCTTTGAGTAAGTGTAGGTACAAGAGGTGGAAAAGAAGAGATTGAGTTCAAACTTTGATTTGGAAACGGTTCATGTTGAAGGTGGTAAGATTAGGAATGAAGAAGAAAAGGCTGTGGGTTAGGAATTGCCTATGAAAATCTAGGCAACGAACAAGGCAAGGCCTATGTAAATCTAGGCAACGAACAAGGCATGGCCTATGCTATGGCATAAGCTCTCAGAATCTAGAATGTCATGTCATAGGCGCCGCCTATGCCCAACAATGCCATAGCATAGGCGCCTCCTATACGCCGAAATTACAACTCTCGTTATAAAGTGCAAGCGGTCGCTGTCAAATATAGAACCCAACTGGGTTGGGTGTCGAATCCCACAGGGAATTCTATGATCACTAAGTATTGCTCTGTTGATCGAAGGTTCCAAGGTAAAGCGGGTTTCAGTTTAGGTGCACAATAATATTATCAGTGTAATGATAAGATGATATGTGTAATAATATTTGATCACAGAGAATGACAAGTTAGCGTTATGTCCACCTTGTAGCTTCTACTTCTCTATTAACTATGATTAATACAGATTTTATACATGCATGCACTTATAGAGAGACGTATTCTAATTCTAAATCCAAGTGTTTTTCAACCATCAAGGATTTAGTCACCTTAGTTCTCTCGAATCCAAAGTGTACAACCAATTGTACAAACTCTCCAAGAAGTTAATCCTGCTAAGGCATTAACGTGTAAAATAGAGGTTGGAAACCCTATTTTCTTGTCACACTCTCTTTTCCAAACAGTAACTTTTCTATCGAACAAGTTATTGCTATAATGGTGCATTACCTATGTTTGCAACCATGAGAATTCAATCAAAATGAAGAGAGTAATGATATAAGTGGATTAACACATCATAAATTCAAAAACCCATAGCAATAGAGAGTATACTACAAGGTTTCCATAACCCTAACAAATAAACTTAGCTACTCATGAATAAAACAGAAATCAAAATAGACATATTTATCATACCAAAACTTAGAACGGTCTTGGTGATAAAGATGAATAGCAAAAATAAGAGAGAAAAACGTTTCTCTCTCTCTTTCCTCAAGCTAAGCCGCTTTCTCTTGTTTTCAAAATAATACAGAATGTGAATAATACCTAAAAATACAGCCATAAGGCTTTTAATAGCATCCTTCTCTAATAAATTGCTACTGCATCCTTAACTATTTAAAAATATTGAGTTTGCCCGGGAAAAAGTTCTCATACATCACATTCAGTCCAAAAGCTGCTTTCCTTTTTAAGTGAAGTTTCCTTTGCTGTCCACAGGTCCCCAAAGTGTTGTAATCTTCCTCATTAGTACCTAAAAAGCATGCTAATCACATAGGTCAGCTCACTTAACTAAAAATAGACTAAAAGTCCAAGAATTATGTATTTTATCCTCAAAACTTAAGCTAAAACATGGGTAAGTTATGGTGCTTAGACGTATAAATACGCCCAACATCACCACCCCACACTTAAAGCTTTATTTGTCCTCGAAAAAAATAGTACATCCATGTGAATACCTAACTAAACGTCACAAGAGCAACACAAAATTTTCAACAAGACATACACGACAATTATTAACAAAGAGTAGATTTCTTGATCATTACTAGAAACAACTCACCCTCCAACATAGACTCATTAAGTTGGTTAATTCGTATACACAAGTTAAGCCAAAAAAAACATATAAAACTACCCAACAATCATCAATCATGTGCGCTCGCAAAGAATGTTACCCATATTCACTCATAGTTTGCATTTTTCAGAAATATGGGTATAAGAACTTGCTTGCTCTCACTCTCACAAAGAATTCTTAGATTACCACTGATGACCATATGCTTGCCCTTAGTGTAATGCTCCACTAATATCAGAATGCTAAGGTTAGGATCAAATAGGTCTTTACGGGTTGTAAAGTAGGCTAAAGGGATGGGTAGGACTATTTTGGCCAGAAATGGTGACTATGTTCTCTAAGCACTTTAATACACTACCTTATACCATTTACACTAACTTTTAACAACCACTCTACCTTCCTTTCATCTACCAACCCCTCTTCACCCATTTTGTTACTCAATCCAAAACACTATGATGGGAATATACAACTCTTTTTTTTTTAATTTTTTTTAAGCATCCCTATGATAGCCACCCTCAGTGCATCCCTCAGGGCACAACTCCCGATCACAATATTTTCATGTACCAATAACTAAACTTTGGGGCATCACTTTCACCATTTTCCTCTTATTTTGCCACACTCTTTACTCAACTTGATTCTACAATTTAAAGTGCTTAGGAGCTTTTGGATCAAATTATGGTCTTTTCGATAAAATGGATTAGGCTACATATGGGTTGCCAAAGAAAATAGCTAAAGGCTCAAGGGGTGTTCACTAGGACAATCTTTATTTTGCTTCACACACACACTAGGCAAGTTCTAGCATCAGCCGCAACAAAGAATATACAATAACCTTACACACACATGGCACATGGTCAACTTAATTGGGAGCATTATAGATTCTTGAACCAACAGATAAATGAATTAAACCACAAACAATTATCACAGAATGAGTCACAACTTAGAGCCTAAATGTTTCAATAGTAGTGATTCAGGACAAACTCCTGTTATAATGCCATGCCGTCTATAAGAACAATTTCATGCAAAAATCTAACTAATTACAACTAACTAACTACGACTAAATCAAAACGCCTATAGAATAAATGCGGGCAAGCAGTACGCAATACAGCAGACAAGGCAATCAATACAGCAGACAAGGCAATCCGCAGACAAGGCAAACCAGGCGTACACGTACTTATACCTGCACCCTATACTAAGAAGGAACACATTGCCCTCAGTGTAAATAAATAAGCAAAAAACTGGTTAGTCAGACTCCTCCTCCTGTGTCAGAATCATTATCAGAGTCTTCATCATCAAAGTTGACCTCCACATCAGAGTCTAGCAGTTGGTGATCATCGTCTGTTGGCACATCATCATCTAGAGGTTCTTCAAAATTTACCCCCACTCCACACATGGATCGAGTATACTCATTAAGCGGGTAGTCATAGTCCAACTGTCGAAGCTCTGCATTAGTCGGCACACAACCCCCATTCATCATAGTAAACCTAGTCATGAAATACAGATGGCAAAAAAAACTCTCATCTCGAGCATATCTCTCAGCAGTGGTAAGGTTGATGCCTTGACTAGTTTTTGGATCTTTGATTTTTGTGTGATCTACCTTCTTCGGGTTTTATGGCAACTTATGGTCTGTTGGCTCCTCCTCAATGTACTCTTTCCTTAAAATTGCAGTCAACAAGTTGTGAAAACTGAAATAGGACCTTTTGTGCACCCTTGCTTATCGCATCGACATTTGTATAACTTCACCAATGTTGATGGGAACATTTGTTATTAGAGCATATACCAAGAAGACTCGATCACGCGTGACCTTAGTGAATTGTGTCCCAGGAATCAAGCAGGAATTGACTATTCTTAACCATATGCGAGCTTCTCTGTTCAAACAAGCATATGGGTAAGTATTATGACGACCATTATCTTTATGACAAGTCCACCGGGTCATGGACCTTGATCCATACAACGTATGTCTGATGGCTTTGTAGGGAGGTTTGTTGTAGAGATCCTTGAGTGGTGATTGATCCACACTTGGAGTACCCAGGAAAGAGTTGAAGAAATCAGCGTTCAATTGCAAGACTTGCCCCCGAATATTTACTTCATTTCCCATAGTTCTTGGGGACCAGTTGTCATAAAAATCGCGAGTCAAATCAAGATTACATTCGCCCATGTCTCGAAAGATAAAATCAAGATTTAGTGCCATAATCTTTGCGAAAATGCGAGGGCAGTTCTTTTCTAAACTTTTCTTCTGCATCGACTCCACATGTACATATTTCTTCACTTTATTGTTTCTATACCATTCCTTCCCTTCCTCCTCCAGAATCCATTTGATCCCAAAAGTACGTCGAGGTACTTGAAGAGAGGAGGAATCAGCCTGGTGCTTTCTTAACCTTTTTTGACCTTTTTGTGAGATGGATGCTTTCTCCTTTCCCTATCGTCCTTTCGGAGCCATGTTACCTGAGATCATAATAAGGTCATGTTAGTCTAATTTCATAAAATTCACTATAATTGAAAAAGAAAATACTGATGGCACCACCCCACACTTAATTTGTTTGCACAAACTAATTGAGTGAGTGATGTCGATTACTCAGACTTCATCGACATACATTTAGATGGTATGTGCCAACAACATTATTAGTGCAGTCACACTTTCAACCCTTCACTTTACATAATAATTTCTCAGTTTGATATATAGAAGCAATACGCAATTGTCCTGTAATCTTGACTATCATTTCCAACTTTATTTTATTTGAGCAATGCAATCTTTGAACAAGACTACGACATAGAAATCTTATCATGCTATAGCATAGAAACACTTACACAATCTTATGCTTTTGGTTAACCATGATCATTACATCGATGAATGAGTCACTCATATAGTCAAGATTACAACTCCCAAAATTATGCATTAAACTTCAATAGTTCAACTCCATAATAATAAAAAAAATTATGACAGTGAATACCAATCAATACATGCCTAAGTAAAATCAAGATTAACCACAAGAATCCTTTCACTCAATGAGATGTATTTTTCCAAAATCATAACAAACTAACCATACTCTTATCACCAAGCACTACTACAAAATCCAATTAACCATGATAAGCGTAGCAATGAAACAACTACGGAACATGAAAGAACAACTTACTTGGTGATAAATTCGTGACGAATCGGAAAGGTGAGCCTGCAGGATTAGATGAGAAAAGAGAAGGGCTTGGAGAGGGAAAGGTTGTTTGGGTGGCGCTTAGGTTTAAGAAAAATTGAGTGGGTTTTAAGGGTAGAGGATATATTTAAAAGATGAGACATGGGTCGGGTTGGTCCATTCAAAAATGGGTTATTAGGCAAAATTTACGTTGATAGGTGGCGCCCATAGAATCGCCTAAGCATAAGTAGGCGGCGCCTAACCTATTGCCTATGTTGGCATAGGCGGCACCTAACCTATCGCCTATGTGAGGTAGTGAGCAAAGGTGATGGCATAGGCGGCACCTTACCTACCGCCTATGATGGCATAGGCGGCGCCCAACCTATTGCCTATGTTGGCATAGACGGCGCCTAACCTATCGCCTATGTGAGGCAGTGAGCGCAGGCGATGGCATAGGCAACGCCTAACCTATCACCTATGTTGGCATAGGAGGCGCCTATCCTATTGCCTATGTTGGCATAGGTGGCGCCTAACCTATCGCCTAATTGAGGCAGTGAGCATAGGCAATTGGAAAAGCGGCGCACTTTTGGTCTATCGGCCCGATCCCTACGCTACCACCACAGACCTCATTGAAAGTCACAAAATAAAGTCGCACCGCAAAACTTTTTGGGTCGAATCTACATAATTTGAGGCACGACTCTAATGCAAATCATACTTGAGCCTTACACATTTGACCACTCCCACTTACCTGTATTGTTCCATCATTCCTAGACTTACCACCATTGACATGACTCGCTTCCAAATCAAAATTGGGACTAATCTCCTCCTTTGTACTTCATGCACCTACACTTAATGAAAAACAACAAAAATGATTAGAAGGATGGGTTGCCTCCCACCAAGCGCCTTAGTTTTGGTCGTGGCTCGACTCTTCTTTATGAATTTTTATTTACCAAAAACAAAATACTAGTAAAATGATGGGTTGCCTCCCATGTAGTGCTTGATTTATTGTCACGGCACGACATAGTTATCTCGATTACTCAGACTTTATCAAGATATATGGTGGCTATATATTTTATCGAGTCGGTTGGACCGATATATAGCTTCACTCTTTGTCCATTCACCTTAAAGACACTACCATTATTGTTTTCTAACTCCACTACTCCAGATGAGTAGACTTGGCCGATTCTAAATGGACCAAACCATTTAGACTTCAACTTACCTGGAAACAGCTTCAGTCTGGAGTTAAAAAGGAGTACCAAATCGCCTTTCTTAAAGTTTTGTTGGATAATCCTCCAATCATGGTACTTTTTCATCCTTTCCATGTAAAGATGTGCTCATTCATATGCATTTAGATGGAATTCATCCATTTCGTTCAGCTGTCCCAATCTCATATTTATAGCATCATCCCAGTTCAGGTTAAGCTGCTTCAGTGCCCACATTGCTTTATGTTCTAGCTCAATTGGAAAGTGAAGAGCCTTTTAATAAACTAGTTGGTATGGTCACATGCCAATTGGTGTCTTAAACGCAGTCCTATATTCCCATAAGGCATCATCCAGCTTCCTGGACCAATCTTTCCTGCTGGCATTCACAGTCTTAGCAAGGATCAGATTGATTTCCCGGTTTGAAACCTCCACCTGTCCACTAGTTTGTGGGTGGTACGGTGTAGCTACCTTATGTTGCTTAACCCCATACTTTGCCAATACGACTCTGAACAGCTTGTTGCAGAAATGTGATCCTCCATCACTTATGATGGTACGAGGTACCCCAAAACAAGAGAAGATATTTCTCTTTAAGAACGCCACAACACTCTTACCTTTATTATCATCTAGAGCGACTGCTTTGACCCATTTGGATACGTAATCCACAACAACTAGGATATATTTCATCCCAAATGAGCTCATAAATGGGCCCATGAAGTCAATACCCCAGACATCGAACAACTCTACTTCAAGCATTTTGGACATGGGCATCTCATGGTGCTTTGAGATAGAACCTTGCCGCTGGCACTGATACATCTTCTTACAAAATCGTACGCATCCTTGAATAATGAAGGCCAATAGTAGCCACTTTGCAGTACTTTCTTGGTCGTCCATTCACCTGCATGGTGACCTCCAACTTGGGAAGCATGGCTTGCTTCAGTATGCTAGACACCTCTACATCTGGGATGCACCGCCTAATAATACCATCAGCACATCATTGAAAAAGATACGGCTCATCCCAGAAGTAATGTTTCAGATCATTCATGAACTTTTTCTTTTGATGAAAGGAGAGATTCTCAGGAATCAGTTCGCTTACCACGTAGTTAGCAAAATCTGTATACCACAGTAAGTTTTCCACCATAGTTGCTAGAATCTATTCGTCGGGGAATGCATCATCAATATCAAGGTCGGTCTGCACTGTGTGCTCACTCTCAAGTCTAGATAGATGATCAGCTACTTGGTTTTCACAACCTTTTCTATCCTTTACCTCAAAATTGAATTCTTGAAGCAGTAGCACCCACCTAATTAGCCTTGGCTTGGCATCCTTCTTTTCCATTAAATATCTTAGAGACGCATGATCTGTATGAACCACTACCTTGGTTCCCAATAAGTAAGCACAGAACTTCTCAAAAGCATAAATAGCCGCAAGAAGCTCCTGTTCAGTGATGGTATAGTTCTTCTGTGCTCCATTCAAGGCCTTGCTCGCGTAGCAGATTGGATGAAATAGCTTTTCTCTTTTCTGACCAAGTACAGCACCCAAGGCTATACCGCTTGCATCACACATAATTTCAAATGGTAGAGACCAATCGGGTGCTACAATAATAGGGGATTCAACTAGCTTCCCTTTGAGGCATTCAAATGCCTTCAAGCAATCTTCACCGAAGTAAAACTTTTCCTTCTTCTCTAAAAGTTTGCATAATGGGTTTGCAATCTTGGAGAAGTCTTTAATAAACCTCCAATAAAAACCAGCATAACCGAGAAAACTACGAACCCCCTTCACAGAAATTGGAGGTGGTAGTCTCTCGATAACTTCAATCTTGGCTCGATCAACTTCAATTCCCTTTTCAGAGATTTTATGCCCAAGAACAATGCCTTCCTTAACCATAAATTGGTACTTCTCCCAATTTAGCACCAGATTGAATTCCACACATCGCTGCAAAGACATACTCAGATTTGCCAAGCATGACTCAAATGACTCACCTACAATCGAAAAGTCATCCATTAACACCTCCAAGGTGTCTTCAACCATATCAGAGAAAATGGACATCATACATCGCAGAAAAGTGGCAGGTGCATTACATAGCCCAAATGGCATTCATTTGAATGCAAAAGTACCATATGGGCATGTAAAAGTGGTCTTCTCCTGATCTTCAGGAGCAATGCAAATCTGGTTATATCCGGAATAACCATCCAAGAAACAGAACCATCCCTTTCCTGCCAGTCGATCAAGCATTTGATCCATGAATGGCATTGGGAAGTGGTTCTTTAATATCCACAAGTTTAGCTTACGGTAATCCATACACACCCTCCACCCTGTGACAGGCCTGAGTGGAATTAGTTCATTCTTCTCGTTCGCTACTACTGTCATGCCCTCTTTTTGGGTACACATTGTATAGGACTCACCCATTTACTGTCTGAGATTGGATACACCACCCCTGCATCTAGCCACTTGATGATTTCTTTCTTTACCACCTCTTGAATAGGTGGATTCAGACGATGCTGATGCTCAATAATGGGTACGCAATCTTCCTCTAGCTGAATCTTGTGCATACATATGCCAGGAGGGATACCAATGATATCAGTAATAGTCAAACCAATAACTCTCTTGTACCTCTTCAGAACAGAGATGAGAGCATCTACCTGTTGTTCACCTAAATCAGCAGCAATAATAACCGGTAATGTATTTCCACTACCCAAGAACACATACCTTAGATGACTGGGTAGCTCTTTCAATTCTAACACCGGTAGCTCTTCAATGGATGGCTGCGCTGGTAGTAAAGGTCGATTCTTAAGTTCAAGGTCCAGCTTCTTGGGGGCATAAGAATACGACCCCATTCCTGTCAAAGCACAGACAGGTTCATCGTACTCCTTAACATCCTCATGATCAAAGTTCAAAAGCACAGCAGCCAATGGCTCAACAGTAAGCTGCTTCTCTAAAGATAATTCTTTCTCATCCTCATAATAAACATCAACTATAGAGAACACATTCATATCCTTGGGCTGCTTCATTGATTTGCATACATCAAAACATACCACTTTGTCATTCATCCGAAATAAAAGCTCATTTGCTCACAAATCGATAAACACACTTTTTGTTGCGAGGAAAGGTCGACCTAAGATTATGGGCACCTAAAAATCCACCTCGCAATCCAAAATAACAAAGTCTGCAGGAAAAATAAAGGTAGAAACCTTTACTAATACATCATATAAGATACCAACAGGTCATTTTACCGACCTATCTGCCATAACAAGCCGCATGTTGGTTGGTGTAGGATCCCCCAACCCCAACTGTCTATAACTGGCTAGTGGCATCAAATTAATGCTAGCCCCTAAATCACATAAAGCCTTAACAAAATCTAAAGATCCAACCGTGCAAGGAATAGTGAAAGCACCCGGATCTGCCTTCTTCTGTACCAAAGACCTCGTGGCAATTGCACTGCAATGATGAAAATTATTTGCCAGTTCATAGCTCGCTGCCCTTTTCTTTGTCAATAGGTCCTTCATGAATTTGGCGTACCCTGGCATTTGCTCCAGTGCCTCCACCAAAGTCACATTTATAGTCAGCTGCTTCAGCATAGTCATGAATTTACTAAACCCGATGTCATCAGCCTTCTTCTTCAGTCTCTGAGGAAAAGGTGGTGGTGGATTTGGAAGAGTTTTCTCCACCACTTCCTTTTTATTGTGCTTCCCATTATCAATATTTTCAGACTGCTGACATTTAGGTGTAGTATCATGAACATTCTCATCCTAATTTTCAACTTCTACAGAATCATCACAATCTGCTTCAATAACATTCTCCTCTATACTATCAACCACAGGCTTGCCCTTGGATGTATTTTCCAACACCTTACCACTCCTGGAGGTAATAGCCAAACATGATCCATCTTTCCTTGGATTTTGCACAGTGTCACTTAGTAAAGTTCTAGTTTTTCTTTGATTGAATACCACCGATAGTTGACTCATTTGTTGTTATAGCTATTTTATTGAAGTGGAATGCGAGTCAACCAATTGATTCATTGAGGACAAATCATTTTTTACCTCAGCTACTCCCGTGTTGGTTGCCTCCACTCCTTTCAACAGCTTATCCATCATTTCCTCCATGGACATCTTCCAAGAGCTGGGTGCAACAGCTTCACGATTTCCAGGAGGGACATACAAACCGCTCCTGTCATTCTTATTCTACTAATTCCCTTGGTCTCGGTCCTTATATCCGGATTTTTCATAATAGTTCCTACCTTGGTTTCCTTGGACATTGCCTCGGAAACCCCCTGATTATTTAAGTAATTTGCTTCCTCCTCAGAATCAGAGTCATTTGTTCCCTGTGATACAACAGCTTTGACCTTTTTTGCCTTCTCTGAAAATAAATGCTTAGTAAGAAGGTCCATCTGCGTTTTCATGTGAGCCATATCCTGGTCACGTTCCTCTTCTCTTCGCCTCTGTTCTGCCATCATGCCAATAGATACAGTAGAGCTTTCTACCTCAGAATCTCTGGTATGCCAATCTCTATTCTTCTTTGTCATACGATCCAGCATATCACATGCCTCAATAAAAGTAAGGTCTATGAATGACCCACCCACATCATTATCGACCACTGGCTTAGTCACCGAGTTCAAAGCCCTATATAATATTTCCATCAAGTGGACATTGGTCATCTGATGATTTGGGCACCACATAAGCTTCTTATTGAACCTCTCCCATGTCTCGTGGAGAGCTTCAGTTGGAAGCTATCTGAAATCACTTATCTCATCTATTAATTGTGCTCTCTTAGATGGCGGAAAGAATCTTTCTAGGAAAGCTTCTTTCAGTTGTCTCCAATTGGTAATAGAGTCAGGAGTTAGCCCGTTTAACCATAGAGTTGCCTCTCCAGATAGAGACAATGGAAATAAGCGCAGCCGGATCGCATTCTGTCCAACCCCTGGATTGTCAAACGATTTACATATTGAGATAAAATTAATCAGATGCATATTTGGATCGTCGTCTGCAAGTCCACCAAATAACCCTTTGAGTTGCAATAGCTGGATCATGGTGCTAGTGATATTGAACTTGGCTTCGGGTTCCAAGGGCGGAGGAATAATAACCCCTGTGGCACCAGCCCCATCCAAGTTGTCATCATCATCATCAAAAGCAACTTGTACAGCTCGGCGTTCGGGTCTCATTCTAGATTGATGATCTCTGTTGACATTCTTGTTCACTGGTGCAGCCACATCATCTGCACACCTTGGATTTAATAACTCATCATTACCCAGGTCCTCATCATCAACATTTGGTACCCGACCTGGGTTATCAGCATTCTGTTGATTTACTTGCGCAGCTGCCAATGTAGCTAATCTAGCCTGCTCCTGTTGAGTAGCTATCCTTTCAAGGTCTCATTACACATCCATTCTGCAAATGAGATGTGGTTCAGGATTTATAGGTAATAATGGCTGACCCGATCTCCGTGTATTTGGCATGTACTCCACTAAACCTGAACAAAACAAAAACAACAAACAAAAAGTCAAATTTGAGAATCTTTGACCAAAGGGTCTATTAACTATCACAAACTTAGTTGACAACGGTATTCCCCGGCAACGGCGCCAAAATTTGATATGCCCAAATTACAAATCTCGTTAGAAAGTGTAAGCGGTCGCTGCCAAATATAGAACCCAACTGGGTTGGGTGTCGAATCCGACAGGGAATTCTATGATCACTAAGTATTGCTCTGTTGATCGAAGGTTCCAAGGTAAGGCGGGTTTCAGTTTAGGTGCACAATAATATTATCAGTGTAACGATAAGATGATATGTGTAATAATATTTGATCACAGAGAATGACAAGTTAGCGTTATGTCCACCTTGTAGCTTCTACTTCTCTATTAACTATGATTAATACAGATTTTATACATGCATGCACTTATAGAGAGACGTATTCTAATTCTAAATCCAAGTGTTTTTCAACCATCAAGGATTTATTCACCTTAGTTCTCTCGAATCCAAAGTGTACAACCAATTGTACAAACTCTCCAAGAAGTTAATCCTGCTAAGGCATTAACGTGTAAAATAGAGGTTGGAAACCCTATTTTCTTATCACACTCTCTTTTCCAAACAGTAACTTTTCTATCGAACAAGTTATTGCTATAATGGCACATTCCTTATGTTTGCAACCACGAGAATTCAATCAAAATGAAGAGAGTAATGATATAAGTGGATTAACACATCATAAATTCAAAAACCCATAGCAATAGAGAGTATACTACAAGGTTTCCATAACCCTAACAAATAAACTTAGCTACTCATGAATAAAACGGAAATCAAAATAGACATATTCATCATACCAAAACTTAGAACGGTCTTGGTGATAAAGATGAATAGCGAAAATAAGAGAGAAAAACTTTTCTCTCTCTCCGTCCTCAAGCTAAGCCACTTTCTCTTGTTTTCAAAATAATACAGAATGTGAATAATACCTAAAAATTCAGCCATCAGGCTTTTAATAGCATCCTTCTCTAATAAATTGCTACTGCATCCTTAACTATTTAAAAATATTGAGTTTTCCCGGGAAAAAGTTCTCATACATCACATTCAGTCCAAAAGCTGTTTTCCTTTTTATGTGAAGTTTCCTTTGTTGTCCACAGGTCCCCAAAGTGTTGTAATCATTCTCATTAGTACCTAAAAAGCATGCTAATCACATAGGTCAGCTCACTTAAATAAAAATAGACTAAAAGTGCAAGAATTATGTATTTTATCCTCAAAACTTAGCTAAAACATCGGTAAGTTATGGTGCTTAGACGTATAAATACTCCCAACATCATCCTATCCCCAAACTCCGCCTTCTTCCTTTTCTCATCTTTAACCTGTTGTCTATGAACAGTCAACCTCGAGATGTCCATATCTTTAATCCACAAGGAAGACTTGCCTTCCAGAATTAAATATCTATTCAACCCAGAAGAGAACTTCCATATTCTCGACCTCATATCAACCACCAAATCAGGAACATACCTTGATAGCTAATGGAGCATCAAAGCATATTCCTTTACTGACATCCTCCTCTGCCTGAGGTTCACAAACTCTTTCATATTAGCTTCCCATAACTCTTGAGAAAAGAACCTTTCTGAGAAGGCATTAGTAAAGGCCTTCCATAACCCTTACTCTTCCATATCACCTTTATCCTTGTCCCACTTCTCAAACCACTGATAAGCAACATCCTTGAGCTGATAAGCTGTAAGTTAACCTCCTCTAAATTAGTAGCCTGCATCACTCAAAAAATTATTTCCATTTCATCCAAAAATCCCTATGGATACTCCTCCACCTTCACCCCAATAAAAGTTAGAGAATCCATCTTCATAAATTAACCAGCCCTCATGGCCTCAGTAGACAAAGAACCAGCCACACCCCGTACAGCCTGAGCAATAACCAATTGGGCAATAAAATTGATAGACTAACAAAATTTTACATTTGTCACGCTACCCCAAGGGACCTAAGGATAACTAGCCAAAATAGGAAGAACTCCAGCACTATTAGGAATAGAACCATGAGATCGAAGATGTACTCCAGACATAGGACGTACCCCTTTAGCATTATCCCCAGATAGGACAGAAGAATTTTCTTGTGTTCCAGATCTAGGAGGCATGATCTGAAAGACGAACAAACAAGGATTAAAGAAGATTCCTGGATTGAGAAATCAAGCTTAAAGATAGAATACCAAGAAATTAAAAGATTCCTAAATGTATTGCAGCCTCTCTCTTATGAGTGTGGCGCGCTTCACACCCCTAAAAGAGACTCTACTCGACATGGCTTTGTGGACTTCCTAGTTGACCATAAACCTGGCTTTGATACCAACTTAACCCGACCTGACCCTGGGCTTTGCCGTAATGGGCATCTCAAGTCCAACTAGGACCGGGGACCGCCCTCTGTCCCAATCTAACAACCTATATCTGCCTTAGATGGGTTGAATTTTGAACATATAATAAGATAGTATTATTGTTTGCATTAAGACTCTGATATAAGGTCACAACTATGACCAACCCAACTGAGTCCAATCGTACCACACCAACCACCCAACCATTCCAAACCAAACCATAGACCATAAACCAAAGGGAATACCAAAACATAATATGAAAATCAATCCTAAAATGTAGTAGGATGGAACAACCAATAATATCATCCAATGATGTTAGCCCACCAGCTTATTCCAATGACAAGACCGACACTAATACCGATCCCACCTATACCAACCCCCAGAAGTACCATAAAGCCTCTATCCAAAAGTGTAAACAAATCCAATTGGGACATACCCCCAATCATGGACAAAACCAATATCCAAAATAAAAGAAAAGTGTCAAAATAAATCCATAACATGAAATGATTCCTTCCAAAAGAATGAAAGCTCACCACTTCAGTCCAAATAATGATACCAAATCCGCATGCTAAACAGGAGGAGAAGAATGGCAGGTTCATGTATAGCATGGGTATATAGTCGCCAATAGACGGGGTTAACGAATGACCGCTAGCATGAATCTCAGGATAAGGATAAAATAATGCTAGTTATAAGAACCAAGTGAAATCCTCCATAATGCATACAACCATACTGATATAAGTGCCGATAAAGGGAACTGAGTTTAGTATACATTTAAAACCTTTATACCTAGGTTGTGTAGCTTTGTCGTCCTAACCACCCCAGCCCATATGGGTTGTGCTCCCCAACTGAAAAGACCCCAGTATGTGTAGCCACACGACTAGGGAATATCTTATGGGATGACTAGTATATCCCCCAATATAAAATGTGACACACACATATAGTCATAAAGACCCCTCATATCGACAAATATAAGTTTTTAGTTTTGGTCCACCCAAGACCGCCACCTTTTACGAGTTAGCTACACCCTCCGCCATTAAGGTCCAATTAAAACCATGTCCAAACAATCCATTTTCCATTTCTTAACCAAGTCCAATATTAGTGGTATCATCATACCACCCCTTACTTGCAAGTAATATCCATAACCAAACCATTTAGGTTAAGGGGACCTTAGGTTCCCTTCCAATTACCATATTAAATCCACTTGGGAGATTTCCATCTTCTCCACAAGCATAACCATTTAGACTTTAGACTTTTCAAACCATTTAAACTATGCATAAATCCTTTATCCAATTTAAAACATGCAAGGGTTCTATGAAAAAAAGTCAATGCAATAAACATATCTTTATACGCATTTTATCAAACACTTTGGGGGCATAATATAACCAAAACCAAATTCAAAGACCATTAAACAATTACCATGAAATCTAATTATCCAAATGCACCATTGATGCATATTAAAGCATAAGTAAAACCATAGGAAACCATAACCAAGTATTAAATATTAAAACCCCCAAATAATAGTTGGAAACCATAATCGTGAAACAGTAAAACCATGAAATCAATTAGATAAACCCTGCCTTTAATTGAAATCACAATAACGGAAAAGAATCATGCCTTATACAAAAGAATTGATGGAAGAAAATCACCAAGACAAGCCCCAAAGCAATCCACAAGATGAAACCCTAGCCTTCTTGCCCCAAAAGCTTTTGAGAGAATTATGAGATGTTTTGGATTAGTTTCTAAGTGTTAATGAATAAAATAATAAGGTAAATAGCCTCCAAAGTGTATTAGAAGTCATGGGTCCAAGTTAGAGTAAGTAGGAAAATATCCAGAATGCCTCCACATAAATTTCTTAAAAACCCATCATAGGGATATGACTGACCCATACTATTCGTGCCCTCCTATACTATCGGTATCCACCATTCGTATCCAAGCATCAACCCTTGGATCAAACACTATCCAGTATACTACTCATAAACCAAGTCTAACCACATCATACGACCTGTACCCATAACCCGTATCCCCGTTAGAATAAAATACTAGAAGGATCAAGCACTGCCCACCATACGAGTCCTTTATACCACTCATACCAAGCCCTATGACTCATACCCCTAAGTCATACCCATTTTAGTGAATAAAACAATCCCAACCACTAACATTGGTCAGCATACGATAGGACTATACCATTTGTACCCCAACATATGGCTCATATCCATCGGTCATATTGGGTCCAGAGAATGGAATTCCAGGAAATTTTTGAAAGGTCAAAACCCAAGATATTTCAATAATCTTATATGTATGCATATGGGGGACTCTAACCCTACAACATACACCAAGGTGACTTAAGCACCCGATTATATAATGATGTACGATGGACTCAAACCTCTCTAATCATGAAAGAATAATAAGGGGATTCAAACCTCCCCGGCCACTTTTCCCCCTATGTCAGCAAATGCGGTTTCCAGTATTGGCCACTCAGACCCCCACCTTCACGACTCAGCTACACAACCCTTATTAGAGCCTAACTAAATAGTTATCACACATTTTCATTCACTGAACCACAATACATATTTAGGCATACATTGTTGGTAAAGTCATACCAACTACACTTGCAAGGTAACACATCATGCCACACAACTTCCATTAACTTGGAGAGAACAACTCCCTTTGTTCATTAATACACATTGGGGAACACCGCCTCCTTTTGTTCCTTAAATTATACTGTTGTATTTCAATTACTTCTTTATATCATGCAATAGTTCAATACTAGTTCAATTTTACAAATTCCCACAGTTCTTATTACTAAAACCAATTTCACATGATGGGGTTGGGGTTATAACCACTTCAAATCCAAAAGTTTGGGGAAAATCACAATTTTATTGTTCATTCACCATACCCATGCACCGACAACTTCAAAACCCTATTAAAAGAATGAAAATAATATATTTAAACCATGAGGAACATAATTCATTTGATAACATTCAAAAACCCCAACCTTTGTTTTCAAAACCAAAACAATAATATGAATAACACTTTAAATTACATGTTTTCCAGAATTAACAATGAGGGAAGAGTAACATACCTTAATCACCAAGAAGTATGGAGAGAAGTCACCCTTAAAGACCCCAATTAATTAGCTTGATGTAAACCCTAAGTGTTCCTGACCTTGAGGATTTGAGAGTGTTCTAAGAGGTTATTTAGTACGTTTTTGATAGCTAATAATAACCTAATAAAGTTATAAGATGTGGGTTTTAAGTTGGGCAAGAGGGTAAATGTCCAGAATGCCCTCAACTTAAAAGCTGGAAAGAGTTATCTTTGGTTACAAATCAACCCCTTGACTCATACCCACATCTTACAACTCGTGACCATGAGCCGTAACTAAGATAGTGACTAGGACCCCCATACACTGCCCAACTTATGAATCCACCAACTAAATCATATTGAGATCTTACTTCTCGTAAGATCTAGTTGTGAGAAACACAACACCCAAATAAGTTGAATACGGGACATCCTATGATTTGAACCTATGACTCGTAATATATCCTCATGGCTCATAGTGCCTTGTACTCACAGCAAAACCTTGCCAATAAGTTTCTAATTTAGTTACGACCAGGGTCCTACGACCCATAACCATATCTCACGACTCATCACCACGAGCCATGACCAAGGAAGTGAGTCTAAAGCTCAAGAATTTTCAAGGGCCAAAAATCCAGGGTGTTACATTCTCTCCCACTTTGATCATTCATCCTTGAATGATGGGAAAGTGCAATTACTAGCATGATTTGGATCTATACTTCCTTACTCTTACCTTTAACAAACTCAAAAAACAAAGATGCCAAGGAAATCTCTCTTTCCTTCAACAAAGTAAAAAAAAAAATGTGAAGAATAACATATACCCTTACACACGATTTTTCAAAGAGAAAAAAATGAACGAAAATTTAGACTTTATGTCCTCTTCGGCTTCCAAAGTGGCCTCTTCAACCTTATGGTTCCTTCAAAGAATATTTATCGAAGCCATATCCTTCATCCACAACTGACAAACTTGTGAATCCAAGATTTTGACCGGGACTTCTTCATAAGACAATGAATTCAAAACACCAATATCCTTGATAGCACAATCAGCGACAGATCACCCATACACTTCTTCAACATCGAGGTATGAAACATCAAATGAATAAAGATCAAACTAGAAGGCAACCCCAACTCACACGTAATGCTACCAAACCTTTTTAAAACCTAGTTCGGGCTGACATACTGGGGACTGAGCCTCCCCTTCATCCCAAACCGTATTACTCCTTTTATGGGAAATACCTTCAAGAACACCCAATCACCAACCTCAAACTCTAACTCCCTATGCCTCACATCCACATAGGACTTTTATAAACTTTGGGCGGCTTTACATCTACCCTGAATCACGTTCCCCTTCTCCATTGCTTGGTGGACCAAGTATGGGCCAAATATCTCCACCTAACCAACCTCAAACCACCCAATAGGATAATGATACCTCCTACCATTTATAAGGATCCATACTAATGCTAGAGTGATAACTATTATTATACACAAACTCAATGAAAGGCAAATGATTGACCCAACTACTTCCATGGTCAATCACACAAGCCCGAAGCATATCTTCTAGGAGCAGTACCATCCTTTCCGCATGCCCAACCATATGTGGGTGAAATACAGTATGAAGTCTTACCATAGTTCCCAAACCTCTCTAAAATAAATTCCAAAAATGCGATGAGAATTGAGTACCGCGATATGATATGATTGAAATGAGAGCCCCATGCAACTTTACAATCTCTTAGAAGAACAACTTCGCATAATTCTCTGCCGAATGATTAGTTCTCACTAGAAAGAAGTGAGCAGACTTAGTTATCGTATACACGATGACCCAAATTGAATCAAACTAACTTCAAGACCAAGGAAGACTGGTAATGAAATCCATATTAATCACTTACTACTTCCATACGGGCAACTCAATATCTTGAGTCAACCCACCAGTCCTTAAGTGCTTAACCTTCACTTGTTGGCACACTATGTATTTAGCCACAAAACTGGCCACATCTCGCTTCATATTGTTCCACTAATAAATCTCTTTAAGATCATGATACATTTTTGTTGAATAGATGAATAGTATAACGCAACTCATTAGCCTAAGCCAAATTCCTCTATCTCAGCCTATTTTCATTGGGAACACATAATCTACCTTGTTGCCTCAAGATACCATTATCACCGATCTCAGAAGCTACAACCTTTTGCTGACCCACATCTTTTTTAATCTTCATTAAGACTGGATCCAGTACTTGTTTCTCCTTTATCTTAACAATAAGGGATGACTTTTTCATCTCTTGCACAAATACACCACCATCGTCAGAGTCCAAGAGACGAACTCCAAGATTATCCAAACAATGAAGATCTTTCACCAATTCCTAATTATCCTTATCCACATGTGCTAGACTCCCTATGGATAACATGCTAAGAGACTTAACAACCACATTAGCTTTACTTGGGTGATAGTGAAGACTTATGTCATAATTTTTTAGCAACTCGAGCCACCTCCTTTGCCTAAGATTCAACTCCTTCTGGGTGAACACATATTGTAAGATCTTGTGATTAGAAAAGATATCTACATGGATTCCATGCAAATAGTAATGCCAAATCTTCAATGTGAACACCACAACTAATAACTCTAAGTCATGAATCAGATAGAACTTCTCATGTACTGTCAACTGCTTGGAAGCATAGGTCACCACCCTACCATGATGCATCAACACATAACCAAGTACCACGTAGGACGCATTGCAATAGACAACAAAACCATCAGTCCCTTCAGGGAGAGTCAAAATCAAAGCTAAAGTCAACCTATCTTTCAACTTCTCAAAACTACTCTCACAAGCATCAGACCATAAGAACTTCACCTTCTTCTAGGTCAACTTAGTCAATAGGGCAGCTATAGTCAAGAAACTCTCCACAAATCTCCTGTAGTAGCTGGCTAAACCCAAAAAACTCTAAATATCAATTGGAGTCGTGGGCCTAGGCCACTTCTGAACCACTGCAACTTCCTACAAATCCACCATGATCCCTTCACTAGAAATGACATGACCCAAAAAGTAACACCCTTCAACCAAAATTCACACTTTGAAAACCTAGCATACAAATCTTGATCTTTCAAGGTTCGCAACAAAATATAGAGGTGATCAACATGATCTACCTCTCTCTTAGAATACACCATAATATCATCTATAAACACAATAACGAACAAATCCAGAAATAGATAGAAGACCCTATTTATCAATTCCATATATGTCGTTGAGGCATTAGGCAAACCAAAAGACATGACTAAGAACTCATAGTAACCATATTAGGTTCAGAAGGCAGTCTTAGGGATATCCACTTCCCTAATCTGTAGCTGATGATAACCGAACCTAAGATCAATGTTAGAGAAACACGTAGCACCCTGAAGTTGGTCAAACAAATCATCAATCTGAGGAAGGGGATATATATTATTCACCATAACCTTATTCAACTAACGGTAATCAATGCACATTCAAAGGGAATCATCTTTCTTATACATGAACAAAAGAGGAGCACCCCACAGAAACACACTAAGATGGATAAAACCCTTGTCAAAGAGGTTTTTCAATTGCTTCTTAAGGTCTTTCAACTCAGTCGGAGATATTTAATAAGAAGGGATAATGAAAGAATAAGTGTCTGAAATAAGATTAATCCTAAAATCAATCTCCCTATCAGGAGGAACACCAAGAAGATCATCAGAAAAAACCTTGGGAAATTCATTCATCACGAGAACAGATATCAATATAAGACCCCATGAGTTCAAATCTTTAACCCAAAACAAATAATAGAGATATCCCTTGAAAATCAACTTTTAGGCTCTAAGATATGATATAAATGTTCCCTTAGGCACAAGAAAATCCCCTACCCATTCAATGACTAGCTTATTAGGGAATTTAAACATGACCTTACGAATCTGACAATCTAAGGAGGTATAGCACGAATGCAACCAATCCATCCCTAATATGACATCAAAATAAACCATGCCTAACTCTATCAAACATACCAGAGTTTCCCTACCACCAACAGATAAAACAAAACCCCTATAAACTTTTTCAATAACCACTGAGTTACCCACCAAGGTAGAAATAGAAAAGGGACCGAGGATGCACTCAAGATCAAAACTAAAATCCACAGCTACAAATAAGGTTACATAAAAAAGAGTAGACCCTGGATCAAGCAAGCAATACATATCATGAGAAAAGAGCTATAACATACAAGCAATGACATCGAGAGATGCCTTAAAGTCTTGGCAGGTAGTAATAGCATACAAATAATTTTGGCTAGTACTGGTACTAGAAGTAGAAGCATCGCCCTTTGGTGCAAGAGCCGATGAAGCGGCAACAAGAATCTTATTTTCCACCAAAGCAACCTTAGAAGGAAAATCCCTCTATAAGTAACAAATCTGACCATATTTAAAACACCTGTTTCTCTATTCTTTACAAAAACCATAGAGCATATGCTCGTAGAATCTACATGGAGGATATGATGGAGTGGACTGAGCCCCACTAGCCTGAGATTGGGCACCCTGTGCCCTAGATCTACTATTATACTGGGAATGACGATCACCTGACGACTTCAAATAAGGAGCGCTAGCCTTAAAGTAAGAACCAAAACTCTCCTACTTCTTTTTTAACCACTTTCCACTATCTCTATCACTCTGCTGCTGACTTTCCCCTGATTAGAAAATATAAACTTCTTATTCTATTTTTACCCTATCTCTACCTTATTTTTCTTCTCTTTCTCCACCTACTGCATAAACACAATCAATCTAGAGATATCCATATTCTTATTAAAAAAGGCAGCCTTAATCTTTAGAATCAAATCATATGATAATCCAAAGGCGAATTTCCTCATCTTAGCCCTCATGCTAGACACTGAATCAGGAGCATAATGGGACAACTGATGAAATTTTAAGAAATACTCATTAACCATCATCCTATCTTGCTTCAAAATAACAAACTCTTTTTCTTTCACTTCTCTCAACTCCTAAGGAAAAAATAGTCCAAAAAAGCACTAGGAAATCATCCCATAGTGCAGATTCAATATTATCTCCCCTAGATTTTTTCCATTCCTCATACTATAGGTATGCTACATCCTTTAGTTCATAGGCAATGAATTCTACACCCTCCACATTAGTGGCATGCATAATCTAAAAGATCTTTACTAACTCATCAATAAAGCCTTGAGCATCCTCCTCAACCTTAAAACCAGTGAACGCAAGAGGACTCAACCTTATAAACTGGATAACCATTATGTCCTCAAAAGATGGAGTAACATAAGCTACACGCTCAGAATAAGAAGCTACTAACTGAGCCAACATAGCAGTGGAATAAAAAAATTCCGCATTCGATACATCAACCTGAGGAGCTCAAGGGGAACTAAAGGGGGCTGGTGGAACTTTAATAGAGCAATTAGGAACTAGACCCCTAGACTTAGCCTATACCCTATAAGTAGGGCGTGTTCTATCAGCATTATCCTTAGGTGGGACAGAGGAGTTTCCATGAGCTTAAGATTATTTAGGAGGCATGATCTAACAAATGAACAAACAAGAATTAGCGAGACTCAAGACTTTAGACTCTATAGCTTAAAATAGAACAATAAGAAAAAAAAACATTACTAAATGCCTCATAGCCTCTCCCTTATAAGTGTGGTATGCTACATACTCTTAAAAGAGACTCTACTCTGAACGACTTTTGTCAAACATCCAATGACACAAAAATTAGTCTCTAATACCATCTTTTTCATGACCCAAACCAGGGCCTAGCCATGATAGGTTTCTCAAGTCCTACATGAACTGGAAATTACCCTCTGTACCTATCCAAACCAAACCAAACCAAACACACCATACCCTAAGGTTGGCTGAATTTTGAGCATATAACAAATAAGAGAATATCAATTTTAAAATATTAGAATAAGTCTATAATAAAAAACCAACCAGTACTAGTACCAATGCCAATACAAATACCAATGCTAATACTAATACTGACATCGCCCATACCCACATTCGTCTGACAAATCCTCTAGTCAAAACCATAAAATATTCGATCGGGATATGCCCTTGACCATAGACAAAACCAAGACCAAAGGAATAGTAAAGTCATAAAGTAATCCATAGCATAAAATGGAGTCCTCTAAAATATGGAAGCTTACCTCTTCAGTATGACTCAAAAGTTATCGCTGAATCACCTAGTCACTACGTAGGAGGAGCAAACGTATGACCAATTCCTACATCGCATAGGTATATAGTGTCTAAAGATGGCTCCTTTGGTTCATTAAATCATACCGTTGTATTTTAATTACTTTTTTTTATCATGCAATAGTTCAAGCATAGTTTAATTTTACAAATTTCCATAATTCTCATAGCTAAAACTAATTTCATATGATGGGGTTGGGGTTATAACCACTTCAATGCCACAAGTTTGTGGAAAATCAAAATTCCCTAGTTCATTCACTATACCTATGCACCCATAAGTTCCAAACCATATTAAAAGCATGAAAATCATATATGTAAACCATGAGGAGCATTATTTAGTTCATAACATTTAAAACCCCCTAACCTTTATTTTCAAAACCAAAATAATAACCTTATGAACAACACTCAAAATAATATGTTTTTGCAAAATAAACAATGAGGGAAGAGTAACATGCCTTAATTACCAAGAAGTATGGAGAGAAATCACCCTTGAATTCTCTAATTAATTAGCTTGATGAAAACCCTAAGTATTCTTGACCTTAAGGATTTGTGAATGTTCTAAGAGGTTTTTGACAGCTAATAACAACCTAAATAAGTTATAAGACATGGGTTTTAAGTTAGAAAAGAGGGGAAATGTCCAGAATTCCCTCAACTTAAAAGTTTGAAAAAGCCATTTTTGGTTATGAGTCAACCCCTTGACTCGTACTCACACCTTACGACTCATGACCATGAGTCATAACCAAAATAATGACTAGGACCCCCATATACTACCCACCTTATGACTCCACCAACCAACTCTTAATGATATCTTACGTCTCATAAGGTCTAGTCATGAGAATCATAAAACCCAAATAAATTGAACATTATAAATCCTACGATTTGAACCTATGACTTATAATATATCCTTACAGCTCATAGCGAGCCATTAGTACTCACAATAGAACCTTTCCACTAAGTTTCTTATTTGATTACAACCAGGGTCTTACGACTCGTAACCATATCTCACAGCTGGTCACCACATGTCGTGAACAAGGTAGTGAGCCTAAAGCTCAAGAATTTTTAAGGGCCAAAAATCAATGGTTAAAGCATAGGAATGAAAGTTTTATCAATTTGTTTAACCATTAGCCTCCCTTTAAAAAGTGTAAACAATGTAGTATAGGGCTTAAAAGGTTGGAAAAAGATCTATTTATCCTTTAAAAAATATTACTAATTTTTGAAAAACTACATCCAATGAGCCAACCTATAACTCATACTCTAGGTCCATGAGTCAAAGTTTTACCTGTGAATCCTTTGACTATTTTGTAATATTTTTGGATTGCAACTATAAATCTATAGTATGACCTATATTTTAATTCCATAAATTGTACCTTGACTCATAGTTACTAGCATCAAGTTCTAACTAAGGTCATGATCTCATTCCATAAGTTGTTGTAGACTCATGATCCCAAAGAAAAATATTCATCTTTATGGTCCTTACGAGTACGAGTCCGTATACGACTCATACTTTTATTCAAAGACACGATCTCTAATTGTGGTGACTGAAGTTTGGGAAATATTAGACAATTTTCCACAAGTTATTTCACGACTCTTGGTTTGAATATATGACTTACAAGTTAAGTTATCTGGTTTGACATTTTGACTATTCTTTTGGTTTTCTAATCTAAGTATGAGTTTGAGCTTGGAAACTTTTGGGATGTTATAACAACTGTACTCAATCTGATTTCTTACCCTCTTTGTGTGATGGACTTGAATCCACCATCTTACCCTAATCATATTAGGGCAAAGTGTAATAGTACTCATCCTTTAACCTTTGAAATATCACCACTTATGGTGATCACAACTTTCAATTATTAGATATAAAGAAAGTCTATATTTATATTCTTCTCATGAGCTCATGTGTTTGTCAAGAGATAAATATGGCTAGAAGAACCATTTTTGTTACAAATAAACATTAAAATTTTCTTACTTTGATTAAAAAATATTGGTATTTTTTTTCTCTATGCATGCATTAAGCTCAAAATAAACATACAAATCTTTATTAACATGTATATCATTATAGATTAGTAACAGACATATGCAATACAATTATATCAATTTTTATTAACATGTCTATCATTATAGATTACTAATAGACATATAATAATATTATTTTGATGAATATATATATGGTTATAAGAAGATTTAAATTTATAGATGTTATCAAATGGTTGTTACACAAAAAACAATTTATTGTTCTAAGTATTGATCAACAGTTAAAAGCACTTCATACCATGAATATGAGGATAACAAATTATCTATTCAAAATTTCTCCAAAAACATCAGGAATAATATTCTTACCTTTTATATTTGAGCATCATGTATATAATATCAAAATTAGCCTAGTCTTACTATCGAGTTATTTTTGTAGGGTAACAAAAGAATTTTAAGGGTTCATTAGGAATATTTTTTACTTATGCTGATTCTTGGTTGCCAGTTTTTAGTTCAAAGAATTTACTCATTGAGATAGTGAGGGGGGAGAGTTTTATGATTGCATAAAGTTAGGAAGATATGCATCACAATCGCGAGGTGGGTCATAATGATTGCCAAGGCTGGGTTGGGTTCTCATTGGAATCACATGACCTCTTCTTGCAACCATGATGACTAACTTAAGCATGGCCAAACTTATACCTTCAAAATTGCGTAGAGGGTGTTGCAATCGCAAGGTACTGTTCATATAATAGTATAAATACTCAATTTTTGTGATTTCAACTTTATTTTTACTATTTTTAGATCTTGAGATCTTTGGACAGGCAATTTCACTTTTTTTTTTCATCAAACTTATTTGGGTAAGCTTCTTAACCTAATTTCTATCACTACCCATTGATTATATTACTCAAACATCTTCAAAATTTTGATTTTAAACTTGAGATTTCGGGTTTTACCTAATATTGCGAGATAAAAGTTTTTCAATGATTTCAAGATTAATTTTAACTTTTTTGTAAATGGATTTTCATATTTAAAACCCTTAAGGTATGGGTAACTTATTTTTAATAAAATCTCTAATTTTACCCTTTTTATTTTGGATCAATTTTTAAAGTACTTTTGAATCCAGAATAAAAGTGGCTATTATGATTATCACTGGACTACTATTGACATGTCAATTACATTTCTAATGGATTGGATTGGTTTTGAGGATGCACAAAAAGGAAAGGCTTCTTGTTGGAGGGTCCAAGTTTATATTTTAGGCTTTCGAAGTTGATTATGGCTTAATTTTCTTTAGATAAGGATGTGTAGTTAATCATTCATGTAAAATATGTCATGCATTAGGGATTTTATCATAGTATTCATAGTTTGAAATCATTATTTTATCATGTTGCCCGAGTGGGGGCTTATATGTATCTTATTATTGAGTTGAGTGATTATTCTCATAGAGATTCTCGTATAGGGGCTGATATTGCTCTTATTTGAGCATTATTTGTTCCTTATCATTAGTGTGATGATCATGTGGGGATTTGGATTAAAATTATTGATGCCATACATGATATTTCACTATCATGATTCTATGTGAGGGCTTGTTTAATGATCTAGTAAGATTTGAGGTAATTTTGAAGAGACTTGAGTTCCTTTATACTATTATCATTTTGATTTATTAAATGTTATTAAGCTGGTTATAAGAATTCATAATCATTCATTTATTCATATTTATCAAACTAGTACCATTGAGAAATAAAAACTTTGAAAAAAGGTACTTTATAAAATGTCTTAGCCGATGAATATGCCAGTAAGGTAGGCTGATATGATTATGATAGTATATGAGTTGTGAACCCCCCATGGGTCCTCTCCTAGGAGATTATGATTGGAAGGTTTATATGAGATGATATTGGAACTTTACATATCTATCATTCCATTGCATTACATTACTTCCATCTATCTTATGTGATTGATATTGTGTATTTTAGTCTTTATTTTATATATATTTGTTGTGTAGTTACTTTTTATACTCTTATTATAGTTGTATTATTTTTATTGTTAAGATATATGACTTGAGTTGCCTTTGGAAACTTTTCTATATGTATGTGGAAGGTGCACATACTTTCCCTTATATATCTAGTTATCTCTTTGCTTGGTCAACCTATGATACCTACTGCATATAAGTGTATCCTACTCACTCCTACTTCTATACCCTTTCAGTGTAGATACCAGTTTGAGTGCAACCTGTGAGTCATAAGTTCGTATATTTTGAGCATTTCAAAGTTAGGGTGAGCTCCTATTTTGGAGTTTATGCTTGGCTTCCTCCAGTTAAGTAAAGATTGTAATACCAGTATCGTACTTTAAGTAGGCAACGACATTTCTTGCATTCACGGTCTTGACAAAGTAATGATATTTGAATTAGTAGAATAAAAGAGGATACAATAGGCATTTATCTGAATTTGGAATCAAATAATATTGGTTTTGTACTAATGGGTGACATTTTGTTGATATAGAAGAAAGTTCTATAAAAGCAATGGGAAGAATTGATTAGATATCCTTGAGTGAGGCTAATTTGGGTCGTGTTGTAGAATTTAAAATTCTTTAAATTCTATTACTAACAAGTATTATCTAATTAGAATTCAAATTCTTAATTTAATTATAATTATTACAAGATAAATTAGGACGAGTTAAAAATTTAAAAATTGTTGGAGTTATCTTATCATTTCTATCTAGTCCCAATAGCATGATGTTAAGAAAGAAACTCTTGTAGGAAGATTGGCTTTTATTTATTTATTTTACATTCTGAGACAAAGTTTATGTATTTTTATATACTATGTTAGTTTCAGAATGCTCTTTACTCATAACACTAGATTTTGGGATTAGAGTTGTATCTATTTTAGATTTTGGAGAAATTTCTTATTATTGGGCTGACTTTATCCTAAAGTCTTGTATTTCTTTAATAGTTATCTTCTTTTCATCTTTCATATATCTTTGTGGTGTTATAATTACCTACCAAGGTTGGGTCAGGGTAGGTGTCATCATGATCTCAAATTCTAGGTCATAATAAATTGGTATCAGAGCTTTAGGTTCACCAATGTCATGAGTTATAGGGTAAGATGTCTAATAGAGTATCACAGATTGATACAATAACATCAGTATATATATTTGGAAGGCTATGGGGCATCTTTAGGAATACTTCACTATTTTATTTCCTTATTATGTGTATTATCCATGCCTAGTATTCTAAACTTGTATTCCACTATTTCTGCATAGATACTGAGAATCGATCAAGAACTATTGAGGATACTTAGCTAGCACCTATTGTAGAAGTCCTAGTTAGGGGATGAGATTGGGTCATTTCAAGATCAATAAAGGCTAGGCACGAGGAGCAAGTTCAACTAGAGAGCGAGCTAAGGCAAACTCTCCTAAGTTAGAGCTTAATCATGTTAATGAGGTTTATCAGCTAAAGGATGTGGGTCCAACCTAGTCCTTTTAAGGTTTTAGTGCCACACCAGTGTTACAAGATATTTTGATTCAAACTATAAGCCATTTGAATAGAACCTCTTGGATGATACCCACCAGGTAACCAAATAGTTCTCAGATGAGAAAGGGTGTCTAGCCACCATGACAGGTTTATATTCATGGTTTTTAGACTCTCGAGGAATAACTAGATACTGCTATGTCCCCATGTGTTGAGTTATTTTCTGCTAGACTTGTTGTTCCACCTATATCTCCTGGTTTAGTGGTGTCTATTGATGAGCTAAATAGGTTTGATAGATTCATGAGGTTGTCTCCTTCCAAGTTTAGTGGTGATATTGATTCGTTTATAAGTTCTTAGTCTATTGACAGGAGAGGTTGCATCATCTTAGTTTGCTTGATTCCCATGGTATTAATCACACTACCTTCTAATTGACTAATGTGGCTAAGTAATGGTGGATATCTTTTGTGAGTTTTAGACCAATGGGTTCCCCTTCTTTGACTTGGAATTAATTTCTAAAGATGTTCCACAAGTGGTTTGTGCCCTTTAACTTGAGGGAAAAGCTGAGGAATGAGTTTGATGATTTAAAATAGGGTTCTATGGCTATTGTTGAGTATAAGGCTCATTTCCATGACTTGTCTAGATATTATACATCTAGTATTTTCATAGATACTGAGAGGATCCAAAAGTTTGTTTAGGGTTTGACTGCTTCTTATTATTTTCTGATGCCTTAGTTAGTGGTTGTAGGTGGATCTTTTTAGAGTATTATGGATCATTCCAAGATGATTGAGACTATACTTAGAGTGGGGATAAGGGGGTAAGAGGGGATTTTGATAGGCGATTTTAGTAGTTATTCATCCTGAGGTAGGGATTTTTTAGGAAGAGGTTCTCTTAGTTACCACAATAGATCAATTTAGGAAACTTTGTAGGGTTTAGATAGTAGGTTTCTGTGTTTTAAAGATTCAAGTGGTCAGAGATTAGGTCATGTAGACTGAGGGTCTTATTTTGATTCACTATTTTTATGAAGGTCATTCTAGTTCTTCTAGGCCCTCACATTGTGATTCATTTAGTAGGGGATTTTCTATGTATGATAATTTTGGACACTTGGTATGACTCAAGGGTACCAATCGTACCCTTGAATATGACTTGTGGGGTGTATTAATAGTTTAATCGTACCCTAGAAAGCATGGTTGGCTTGGCTAATGCCCAAGATACGAATCACTAGGGTACAAGTCGTATAGGAGCATACAAGTGGTGTAAGGCAAGTCGTATGGTGAATGATTGTCTTGGTTTTATGGAGGTTGTGGTGTAGGTCAAGTCATACGGTCAAATACTCTCTCAAACTTGCTCTTGAAGATTAGAGGCTAGGGTTTATTCATATGTTCTTCAAAGGGCTCAAAGGTCAAAATTTCTTTCGTGAATCTTCATGTATAAGGCATGTACTCCTCCCCTCATTGTTAGTTACAACTAAAGGCATATGTATTGTGTTTTAAATATTGATTTATAAATCATGAATGGTGGGTTTCAAAATATATGTTGAGGGTCTTGATGCATATGGTTTGGTATTGGTTTAAATCATGTTTTTACATGCTTTTGGTAATGGTTTGCATATGTGGTTATTGGTTGGATATGGTTTGAGAAAGAAGGTCTTGAGTAACCCTAATTATGGTGGTTTATATATTGATTTTGAGTCTTCATAAAGTTATGCCCTAAACTTGTTTGATAAAGTGCCTCAAAGAATGTTTTTACTCTATTGTTGATCTTTCATTGGAATTCTTGCATGGTTTGGTTTGGTAATTGAATCTTAAATGGATTTGGATGGTTTTTCATGGTTTAAATAATATAAATTCTTTAAACATTTGCCATGGTCTAAAATTTTTTGGAATGGTTTAAAGGGGTAAAGGTTTTGGTGGTGATGGTTGGTCTATTTTGAAAACCTTGGGGGATACTTGGAGATCCCTTAAGTGAATGCGTTAATGGAATTTGTTTGCATTGTCTAGAAAGGTAAAAAGCTAAATGGTTATACTTGTGAGGAACATGAAAGCCTCCCCACTGGTTTAATATGGTAAATGGAAGGGCACTTGAAAGTCGTTGTAAACCTCTACATGGTTGGCTATGGAAAATACTTGCAAGTAAGGTATTGGTATGACGATAGCAATACTAATGGCCTTAGTTAATAAATGAATAATGGGTTGGTTAATTGGAAATTGGTTTTAAATTAGGAAATAATGGCAGGAGGTGTAGGTAAGACATGGAAGTTGGAGATCCTGGGGGGACCAAAATCATAAAACTTATATTTGCCAATATGAGGTTGTTTTTGGTGACCATGTGCATCATGTCACACTATATTTAGGGGATGTACTAGTCATCCCAAGGTTTTCTTCCCTGGTCGTGTGGCTACACACACTGGGCCCCTTTAGCAAGGGATAGTGGATGTTGGACTGAAGTGGTAAGCTTCCATAGTTCGAAAAGCATCTATTTTATGTCATTGTTTATTTTTTATATCTCTTGTCTTTCATAGACTATTGTTTTTGTCTATGTTCAGGGGCATATCCGGACTCAGTACTCTTTGGTTGGTCTTGAGGCTTTGTATAGACAACTGTGGACTTGGGTATGGCATGGATAGTTTATGTTATATGTATATATATGCATATGTTAGATTATTACAATTGGTGTTGGTATTGGTTTCCGCATTGGTTTGGTTGGTTATTGGGTGGTTGGACTTGGTTGAGTTGGTCTCAGATATAGACTTATCCCAAAGTGACCACATGATTAAATACACTATCTTGTTATATATTCGGACTTCAGCCGACTCAAAGTATGTGTTTGGTGGTTGGGTTAGGTAACGAGGGCAGTTCCTGGTCCTGGTTAGACTTGGGATTGCCCATTGCGACAAGTCCCTAGTTTGGGTCGTGTCAAATAAGATGAAGTCCAAAATCAATCCCCAAATGAGGAGCTCACACGTCCTCTGAATTAGCCTTGATCACAACAAGATCTCACTCTCTACGGGCCACACTTAAACTAGGACCAGCACTAAAAGGACGTAGAAATTAGGAATTAGTACGATCCACTTGTACTCAATAAGTATCATATGAGGAAAGCAAAAAACTAAATAAGTAAGGAATACTATGAACACACTTGCATATGCATACAAGAAAGTTCCTAATGGTGGCTCAAATCATATCTGCTAACAATTCTACAAGTATAATATTTGTATAAGAATAAATACACACAAACATATAAGAAAAGACTAAATATGCAATAACAAACACGTAAATAGAAGTGCAAATGATGCAATGTAATGGAATGGAATGATAATGAAGTAAGCCATCAGATGGCATCTTCTACAGACCTTTTGATCATAAGCTTCTAGGTTTGGTCACATGGGTGATTCACAACCCATATACTTTCACCATATCAATCTCATAACTTAATCAATCTTGTTGACACATTCCTTGATATAGGATTTTATAAAATGTCTCTTTTTTTTTCAAAATCAAAGTTTCTCTATAGTACTGATTCCATGTATACAGGTGAATGAAATAAGAATGCATGCTCATAACCAAAGCAATATAATATAATGAATCAATTGAATGATGGTATTAAGTGAGATTAAATCTCCTCAAAATTTAATAGATCATGATATAAGCTATCACATGGCACCATAGTAATGAAAATTCTTGTAAGACATCAGTAATATCATTTCAACCCCCCATTTTAGACATCACAATAAGATAAATACCAAATAATTCTCAAACAAGACTAATATTAGTAGACACGAGTATCACCACCATAATTATCTCTCAAGTCAAATAAAATGATCACACAATCCTCTACATATGCTTCACAATAATAATAATAATCTCTGAATTCAATAATAATATTTACATAAGTCCCCACATGGGCAACACAATAAAATAACTATCTCAAAAAATGAATCTCATGATACAGTCCTCAACCAATAACATATTTTATATGAATGGCTAACTATCTATCCTAGTCTAAGATAGTATCAAAATATATTTTTTGAGTCAAAAGGAGTCTAATCATACCTATATTAGTTAATTTCGTTCATAGTTTGAAAATGACCCCAAAGGAAAAGGGTAAAATCAAATTTATTTTTAAGTGTCAACAATTCCATACTTCAAGGACCCTATGAAAACCCATTAAAAATAAGCATAAATAGAGATTTTAATAATCAAAACATCATTTTCTCACTTTACCTGGTGAAACCCCAAAAATTCGAGTATAAAATAAGGATTTTGAAGATGATTTTTAGAGAAAATCAATGAATAATGATTGAAATCAAGTTTAGAAGCATAACCAAACACTTTCAATGAAAATCTCTCTTTAAACTTTTCAATACCGAGGTTTATAAGTCCAAAAATTGAGAAAAGAAGGTCTTACACTATCAACTGAATAATAACTCATTCGCAATTGTGGTCACTTATGTTGTAACTTGACCCAAAACCCTTGATGAACACAACCACGGCCTTGAGTTTGCAATGACTTAAATTCATAACTATTCACAATTGCGGCCACTCTACTGAATCTCAATTAAGAAAATAGTCCTTATCAGCAAACACAATGAGGCTTTGGCGAACACAAAGAAGGTGAGGTAGCTGCACCGAAAACAATAGTTCAGCAGCTAAGGGGAATTTTCAAAATTCTTTAAATGAACCCTTGGGATTTACTTAGAACCCTACAGAAATCAAATGATAATACTACAAGGATAATTTTGATGTTGTGGACTCAATTTAACCATCAGATTTATAAAAAGAAGTCATTTTCAACAAGTTAACCTCCAAGACCCCTTTAGGCTAAATTTAACTGGTTTCTTGTCAAGAGCTCAAAACTTAATATAAAGGCTCGAAACTTAAACCAACCAGTCTAGTAACCTAAAATTAACATTTTGAGTCTAGTCGAACTAACAAAATTTATCACGACCCAAATTAGGGCCTGGCTGTGACGGGTCTATCAAGTCTACCGAGGCCCGGAGACCACCCTCTTTGGATATCCAAATAGAACATAACATACCTGACAATGGCTAAATATCGAACATATAACAAGATAGAAAGTAATAAGTTCAAAGAAATATAAGAGTGTTAACATCAATACCTAATCCACATTAATATCTACAAAATCTCTAAACCAATAAACAACCTACGTCAGGACATGCCCCCGACCCTGAAAACGACAATGACAATGACAATGTAAATGTGAAATCTTCAATTCTAATTTATGGAAGGAAAAAATAATGGAATGATCAAGTCTTCCAAAAAATGGAAGATCACCACTTCACTGCAATGACAAACTCTGAGAACACCTATTACTACAAAGGAAAATTAGAAGTGCCTTTAGACCATATATCGCGTGGGGATACAGCATCCGAATACGGTTAGTGGGGTGAGCAATAGCATGTAACTCAGGATAAGGGTAAAATAATATTAGTCAAAAGTTTAATTTCAAATTTAATGTACATGTTCACATACATGCATACACATATATAATAGATGCTGGAGTGGGGAACAAGGTTTATCATGATTGTAAAACATTATCCTGGACTATGTAGCTCAACTATCATAAATAGGCACCCAGGGATAATATGGATTTAGTGTCCCCTACTGAATGGGACGCAATGCGTATTAGCCGCACGACCCAGAGGTATCAAGAAAGACCAGGGAATACCCTAACCGTACATTAATACTAGATAAAAATATATCAATAGTGTAAACTGTGCACATAGTCGTCAAGACCAACCCTCACGTCAGCAAATGTTAGTTTTCAGTATAAGTTATTCAATTCCCATACCTTTATGACTTTGCTACATAACCCCCATTAAGCCTAATTAACACAAATTTCACATAACCCATTCATTAACTAAGGGACACCACAAGTATCGTCATACCATTTAGCTTGCAAGGTCATAATAATGCCATTACAATTCCATTAACTTGGGGAATGCCTCGACCCCTTTTTGTTCATTAAATCAAATTGGTGAAATGCCTCGACCTCCTTTAATTTATCAAATAAAATTAGGAGAATCCCTCGACCCCCTTTGTTCACTAAATAAAAACATAGAAACAAGGCCTTTCAAATCCATGTTCATTATTAACCATTTATGCAATACAATAGCATAGGCGAGTAAGTCAAACCAAGTGGCAATTCCACAGTTCAAAATTATTTACACAAGTGGGTTGAGGGAATATAATTATTTAAAATTAATTTCCAAGTTCAAATCATCAAATTGGGGGATTACCTCAACCCCCATTCCAATTCCTACTCCCATAAACCCCATTAGTTCAAAAACATTCAATCTAAAGCATGAACAACTCATGAAAACCATAGGAAAACAATTCAAAGATAAACCATTCCAAAACCCACATTAAAGTCCATACAATTAAACCATTTAAAACATATTATTTTCACAAAATATGATTTGGGGATGATTAACATGCCTGAAAGTATCACAATTATGGAGAGAAATCACCCTTGAGAGCCCTAATTGACTAACTTCTTGAAAACCCTTAGTGTTCTTGACCTTGGGAGTTAGAAATAGGTTGAGAATTTATTTTGATTTGTTTCAGAGTGATAATGATACCCTAAAAGGGTTTTAAGTTTTGGGTCATGATTGAGGAAGAGGGAAATATCCAAAGTGCCCTTAATAAAACACCAAAAATTTTTTGCCAGCTGCTATGGATGACCTTACGATTCATAAGGTCACCTTACGGCATAATCTATAATAGTAGTCTATACAGTATCCATGGGGCACCAACACTGGTCTGACTATGACTCACACCCTATGACTCATATTCAGACCCTACGACTCATTGGGTTCAACCATAGTCAAGGCTGAATAAATTTGACACTACACTTGTTAGGCTATGAAGAAGTATGATACAACTCGTAGTGAGGCTAGATGATTCATATAGTCTCGATTATGATCAGAATAGGAACCTAGCCAAATACACTGGTCAGGCTATGATTAGGGTCCTACAAATTGTAATGGCATACTACGACTCTTAGGGAGAGTCATAATCTTGGCAGTGAGCTCAAAGATCAAGAATATTTTTAGGACCAAAAATCTGGGGTGTTACATTCTCCCCATGGGTTTATTCATCCCCAAATGATGAAACGAGGCATCCCTTAGTACGATTTGACACAGCACACAACCACACTTACCTTTAGCAAAGACATAAAAAATGTTAGGGAATTCACATACCTCAAGCACGATTATCCAAAATAGGAAACAAGAATGGATATTTTGACTTCATGTCCTCTCTGACTTTTCAAGTAGCTTCTTCGACCTTATAGTTCCTCCATAGACCTTTCACTGAAGCCACATCCTTACTCCTTAGATGAACAACTTGCTTATCAAAAATCTTAACGGGGACTTTTTTATACGACTAGAAATCTGAAACACCAACACTCTCCAAAGGAATAATCAAGGAAGTATTATCCACACACTTCCTCAATATTGAAATATAAAAGACCAGATGAAGAGAGCCCAACCTAGAAGGCAAATCAAACTCTTAAGCTACATGGACCACTCGCCTAAAAAAATAAAAGGGACCAATATAGTGGGGACTTATCTTTCCTTTCTTTCAAAACCATATCACTCTCTTCATGGGAGATATGTCACGTCTCAAATCCTATTAAGGCAGACAGGAACCCATAGTCGTAAAGGCCCAAGAGAACCAATCCATAACCTTGTACTTCTCAAGCATATAACTATGACAACCAAAGGTTCTGACAAACATGATATTATATATTGATGAGAATAACTACATAAGCAAGCACAAAATTATATACAACACTTGACCATTGGGGCCACCATGTCTAAAAGACAAAACACTACCATTTTTAACTTTACATTAGTCTACAAAGCCTCTAAAATATACATAGACTTAGTTAGGGTCGGGATATACCCCCTCCCTACTCTTGACTATTGTAAAATACCAAAATATATGGAAGAGACTCGGAAAGCCCTGAATCAACCTGGAGCTCACCAATAGTCAATGAATAGCCTGTGCTCGTACTAGAGAGGTGTATTGGTTGAAGCACCTGTGCCTGCAGCATAAAATATAGGTCCCCCGTGAGGGACGTCAGTATGAAAATATATATAGAATATGTAAGGCTAAAGGTAACAACACATGATACAAGAGCTCAGTAGAAATCAGATACAAGTGTATAAGTAGTACTAGTATATCACCTTTATATAAACTTATGGGACGACGTACATTACATTTTTTCTTCATTTCTTTTTACCTTTCTTACTTCATAATCTTTGTAAGCCATATAATGTAAATGACCAACTAATTAGTGGTAAATAGATAAATTGAGATTGGCACATGCTAGGCTTACGCCCCTGAGCTGCCACCTATATAGAAACATTGGGATCGGCCCATGCTAGGCTTATGCCCCTGAGTTGACACCCATATATAAAGGTATCGAGATCATCCCATGCTAGGCTTATGCCCTTGAGCTACCACTCGTTTTATAAATTTACGTTACTTTGTTTATTTAGCCTTTGAGATTGTTACTTTGGTAGTCATAACATTATAGTACCTTGAAACAATAATCTACCAATTAGAGACATGTAAATAGGCATTGAATGCAACAACAATGAGGTAGGGAGTTGTCTGCACACAAATGAAGTACTTAGGAGATGAAAATACACATGGGTCTTATTTGAGTAAACAGAGCACTTCTAAAATTTTCTAGTGAAAATAGACGTGTAGGTTCAATAATAAGCATATATTGAGGTGTTTTAACATATTAGACAGTGGGAATAAGGTCATTGGCTACAGGGAATGTAATGTGCTGAAATTATGTATTACTTGTTATAGGATAACCTTGGAAGCTTACTTGATGGAACAAATATTCGATTTCATACCAAAGAGTGCAAAATAGAGTATGCCTTACATACCTGGTTATATAACTCCGAAACTAACCCAACTTGACTTCCCTCCTTTTAGATTACTTATCTACAATAGAATATATGGTAAACTAGTATTAGCAACCAATCAATACATTTGGGCTACTTAAATTCACCAAAATAGTAACCGTGTAGTACGCACTTAATCTATCATTCAAGGGTGTTATTTTAACCATTTTCTTCTCCAATTACGGCCACATACCATACATGTTCTTATAAAATTCACCAAAACTACCTCACCTTCATTACACCCTCCAAACAATATGCAAAACAGATTGGGAAGCAAAATACATGCAATAATTAGTTCATTGGTGTACCGCCACATCTTTCTTTTATATTTCCAATCAAACTAGTCACACATTTCTCCAACATCAACCTGGCAGCCCATAACATATACATACAAAACAGTCCACAAAAAAGTCCTAAATCCCTTTTTTGTAGCAATCAATTATTGAACTCATAATCTCTTGAGTTCTTAATAACAACACATCCATAATTCTTCACCAAATTCATACATAAGGAGAACACAATGGACAGTCACCTTACCTTAATTCTTCAACTTATTCTTTTAATTTGAAATCCTCAAGAACTTCAACCTTCACTCTTCTTCACACTTTAAACCAAAGAAGAAAAGAAATCTCTTAATGACAAAGAAAAAGTGAACAAGTAGCTTGTTCCATATTCTTCCATGAATTAATAACTAAGCACTTATAGCATGTTTTCCTAATCTTCCATGAGATAATTAAGCTAAACCATAAGTGTTTTCACTTACCTTTGGCTGTAAAAGTTAGGGTTTCTCCAAGAACCCCAGAAAGGAAAATAGGGCTGCTCCTTGTTCTTTAAAAAAGTAGAGAGAATTTGTGAAGTAACCCAGCAATTTGGCCTTATAAAGTCCCTAATTTTGGCCATCCACTTAGCTGATTTTGGACCACAAATTTAATCGAATTGGTACAAGTAGGTGATGCACCTACTTAAGGAGTTCAAGCAGCTCAAAATGTCAAAGTAGGTAATGCACCTACTTGGTTAATTTCTTTGTTGGGCTCAATTATATTTGGGCCTTGGCATATTTGTGCATTGGGCCCTTTCTCCATTTTCCTTCTTCTTTTACTTAATTTGGGCCCAAATAAGTATACTAATAAAGGCCCAAATCTGATTCATGGACTTGGTCCATTAACTTTGACCATATAACCCAAATAGGTGACTTACCTACTAGCTTAATTAAGTCAAGCAAGCACCTCAATATTTCATTCCATTTCCAGCTCATAATCACCTTAATCTAACTTACAAATTGTACACACTTGGTCACTTTAAACTTTAGATTCAAATATCGACTAACAATTCCAAGTTAAATAGTTGTATCGATGTTAACATGATCGTGTCACATAAAAAGGTACGGGCAGCATCTAGAATTCCATCTACACCATTAATATCCGCATAATAAATCTTATCCATTACCTACCACAAGGCTATACAAAGTTACATATAAATAGAAAAAGTACATGCAACGTACGGGGTGTCACAAGATACCTTCAAGAACACCAAATCATCCACATTAAAGTCCAACTCCCTATGCCTTACATCTGCATAGGACTTTTGGAATCTTTGGGCAGTCTTAAGTCTATGCCAAATCACCTTCACCTTTTCCACAGCTTAGTGAAGCAAGTTGTGACCAAATAACCTATTCTCACCAACCTCAAACCACCCAATAAGATGCCTACACCTCCTACCATAAAGGGACTTGAAAGGAGCCATTCTAATACCAGAGTGAAAACTATTATTATAACCAAACTCTATGAGAGGCAAATGATCAACCCAGTTACCATTAAGCACACAAGACTTTAGCATATCTGTTAAAGTCTCAAATATCCTCTCTGTTTGACCATCTATTTAAGGATGAAAAACGGTGCTAAGGTTTACCTTAGTCCCCAAACCTCTCTAAAAAGAATGCCAAAAGTGAGATAAGAACTATGTACCCCAATCAGATATGACAGAAACTAGAGCACCATTCAACTTGATGATTTTTTAAATGAAAAACTTAGCATAATCCTCTGTCAAATAAGTAGTCTTTATTGGCAAGAAGTAAGCAAACTTAGTCATCCTATCGACGATGACCCAAATTGAATCAAACTAATTCTGATATCATGGATGATCGAAAACAAAATCCATATTGATCACTTCCTACTTCTACACAGTCAACTTATTATCTTGAGATAAATTTCCAGGACTCAAGGGTTCAACCTTCACTTGTTGACACACCATTCACTTAGCCATAAAACTCTCCATATCTCGCTTCATGTTATTCCACCAATAGATTTATTTCAAATCATGGTACATCTTCAACGAACTAGGATGAACAATATAGCTCGACTCATGAGCCTTAACCAAGATCATCTCTCATATCCCATCAACATCAAGAACACACAATCTAGCTTGGTAACTCAAGTTACTAGCACCATCAATCTCATAAGCCATCACCTTCTAGTGACCCACATCATTCTTGATTGTCATCAGAATAGGATCCGAAACCTGCTTCTCCTTCACCTCGGCACCTAGAAAGGACTTTTCTACCTCTTAAACAATCACACCACTATCCTCAGATTCCAAAAGATGAACTAAAAGATTAGCTAAACAGTGAATACTATTTACCAAGCCTCGTTTTTCCTTATCAATATAAGACAAGCTCCCCATAGATAACCTGCTACGAGCATGAACAACTATGTTAGCTTTACCTGGATGATAATGAAGACTCACATCATAGTCCTTGAGAAACTACTGCTAATAACTCCAAGCCATGAGCCAAATAGTTTTTCTCATGCACCTTCAGCTGCCTAGAAATATGGACAAAACCTTGCCCCACTGCATTAACACACAACCCAATACCATACGAGATGCATAACAATAAATAACAAAGCTATCAGTACCCTCGAGTAGGGTTAAAACAAGAGCAGAACTCAACTTATTTTTCAACTTCTCAAAACTACCCTTGCAAGCATCAGACCATAAAAACTTCTCTTTTTTCTGAGTTAATCTAGTCAATAGGGCAGCAATCAAAGAAAAACTCTCCATAAACCTCTTATAATATCTGTCCAAGCCCAAGAAGTTCTAAATATTGGTTGGAGTCATGGGTCTAGGCCACTTCTTAACCACTGCAACCTTTTACGGATCCACCATGATGCCTTCACTAGAAATAAAATGACCCTAAAAAGTAATATTATTCAACCAGAACTCATCATTCAAAGACTTAGCAAACAAATACTAATCCTTAAGGGTCTGCAACTCTATACAGAGGTGATCGACATAATTTGCCTCACTCTTAGAATATACTAGGAAGTCATGAATAAACACAATGAAGAATAAGTCCAAAAACTGACAAAAAATCAAGTTCATAAGATCCATACTACCGCTAGTACATTTGTCAACCCAAAGAACATCACCAAAAACTTGAAATAACTATATCGGGTTCGAAAAGCAGTCTTAGGGATATCCACCTCCCTAATCTTCAACTAATGATAGCTCAGCCAAAGGTTAATCTTTAAAAAATACATTGCATCCTATAGCTAAGTTAAATAGGTCATCAATCCTAGAAAGAGGATACTTATTCTTCACTGTCACCTTTTTCAACTGGCAGTAATCTACACACATTTAAAAGGAACCATCCTTCTTACACACAAAGAGTACCAGTGTGCCCCACGAGGAGACACTAAGGCAGATAAAACCCTTATCAAGAAGATCTTTCAACTTCTTCTTAAGTTACTTCAACTCAATTAGATCCATTCTATAGGGAGGGATAGAGATAAGATGAGTGTCCAAAAGAAGATCAATTCTAATAGATATTTCTCTATTAGGATGGACACTAGGAATATCATCAGGAAATACTTAAAAAACTAATTAACTATAAGGACAGATAAAAAGGAAGGACCTTCTAATTTAGAATCTTTAACCCAGACCAAGTGACAAAAACATCCCTTGGAAATCAACGTTTGAGCTCTAAGATAAGAGATGAACCTTCTCTTAGGCACTAGGGAGCTCTTTTTCTACTCAATGACCAGTTCATCTGAGAATTGGAAACTAACCCTTTGGGTCCTACAATCCAGAGATACATAGAATGAATAGAGTCAATCCATCCCTAAGATAACATCAAAATCTAACATCTCCAACTCTACCAAATCCACCAATATCTTCCTATCACAAATAACTACTATGCAACCCCTATAGACTCTCCTAGCCATAGTAGAGTCACCACCGGGGTAGTGATAGAAAAAGGATTAGGAACACACTCAAGAATAAGAACCAAAATAAATATCCACATAAGGGGTCGTATAAAAAAGGGTAGACCCAGGATCTAGCAGACAATACACGTCACGAGAGAAAAGTTTTACCATAGCAGTGACAGCATAAAAAGATACCTTAGAGTCTTGATGGGTGGCAAGAGCATAAAGATAGTTCCAACAATTACCATAGCTAGAAGTAGCACCCTTTAGTGCAGGAGCTGAAGAAGCAGTAATCAGGACCTTATTATCCCCAATAGTAATATCGTCGGAGGGATAATTCTTCTGAATATGGCTAGGCTGGCCATATCTAAAATACTTATCTCCCCCTTCATCATAAAAACCATGGTGCAACTGACCACAAATTTTGCAAGGAGGATGTGAAAGAGATGAATAACCTCATTGGCCTGAGATTGGCCACCTTGTACCTTAAACCCACTGTTGCTCTAGAAGAAGTAATCACCGAATGACTTAGGATAGGGAGAAATAGCCATACAAAAAGAACCAAAATTTCCCCACTTCTTCTTAAACCATTTCCTGCCATCCTTACCACTATTCTATTGGCCTCTACCCTTCATAGAATACTTGAGCCTCTTACTTTACCTTTCCCCTATTTTGACTTATTTCTTCTTTTCATTTTTGACCTTCTGCATATAAACCACAAGCCTAGAGATATTTATGTAACTATTTATTAAGACAACTTTGCACTCTAGCACCAAGTCCTAAGATAAACTATAATACCCCAAACTTTCTCTAGATTAATTTTGTCTCTAAAATATTAAGGGATGGCCTCTAAAATGAATAATATTTGATTCAAATAGAATTTTATTAATTATGAATTCATGTGGAAAATTGAATAATCTTTCCATCGATACTCAATTCTCCCAAATCCAACACTCGGTGAAGAAGTTAGGGCATTTTTAGTGAGTAATGTGTCAATTGGGTAGTCACCGCGTCATAGTGAAGGATAATATCACAATTGTCAAATTCTAGTATCTCATTGTGATTGGACCATATCACGGTGAGAATAGCGATGGAAAGACCACCGCATCACGGCAAAGGCCAAATCAATGTTTGTCAAATTCCAGTGGGTCACCGCAATTGCACCGCATAGTGGCAAACCCCAAAACAATAATTGTCCATGTCTAGTAAGTGACCAAAATTCCTCCACGTCACGGTAGGTATAATGATGACACACTTACCGTATCATGGTGAATCTTTAAACGGCATTCCAGTTATGAATTTTAACTTCCAAGGGAAGTTCAATCATTTGCTTAATCCCCTAAATCGTAAAAACAGAAGATTTATGATGATATTAAGCAAATTAGACCTTTTTTCATCAATTTCTCTCAATTTAAAACCCTAAGCTTCAACCTTCATCTCCAAGAATCCAAATATTTCACCATCCTTTCTCCAAATTATTTCTAGATTCAAGACTTTCAATCCAAGAATTATAAGAATCAACCTTCAAAGGCACAAATAGCATCTCAAACCAAGCTTGTTCATCAATTGAGGTTTATGGGGTTTGAACAAGGATAAATCTTTCGTCCTGTGCCTAAAGACTTGATTTTTATTAAAGATTACATGATTTGCAAGTTAGGGTTGATACTTAATTCTTATAATTTTTCATTTATGAAATTATCATGTTATTTAATGCTTCAATTGCAAGAGCTTTACATATATCCATGTTTGAATTCATGAGATTCCTATTATGAGTTATATTCCACTATCTTGATTGAGATTGTTGATAGTTGAGCATAAAGTTAAAATATGGGTTTTGATCCATTAAAGCTTTATATTTTGAGTCCTAAGTACAAGTGATGAGTTTATAAGGAGATTATGATCTCATGTTTTATTGATAAGTGCTTTCAAAAGCAATGATTGATCTTTTGATACTAAGCTAAGCTAAGGAATCCACATTTTTTCACATATTTTAAGATTTAAAGAAGAGAAGCATAATCAACTTTAATTATAAACCTTTATGCTATTTTAAGGTGGATTTCCTTAAGTTCTGAGTGTAAGTATGGGAGTAGTATTTAGCATTGAGTTGGGTATGATTCCAAGGTCTCATGCCCCAGAAATACGTACCATAGTAGGTTTATGATTGTCCCATAGTGGGCTAAAATAGTTATTACTTAAGTTAAGGTTCTTTCCAATGGCAAGGGTAGAACAACTCTCCCTAATGTGGGTAAGACATTGGACTCTATGTCAGTTCACATGGTTTATGTTGGTTAGAAGAAACTCCCAAGCCCAAAGTCCCCAAGTCCCTAAGTTACAAAGTCCAAGATTTCCAAAGTCTCCAAGTCTCAAAATAAAGGAAATGACTGAAAAGCTTTTAGAAAACTAAGTGTAGAGGCTCACAAGATTTACTTAGATTACGCTTTACAGAAAGGTATTAGTTTCAGATTTTAGATTTAAATGTGAGCACTTTCTACACTTAGCCAGTGTGACTTAAAGAAAAGGTATAAGTACAATCCTTAGAACTAAATGTCATGACTCACTAGATTTATAAATCTTGATTTTCTATGCATGATTTTAGATTTTAGTATTTTAGACATTCCAGCTTAGGTGAGTCATTTACATTTAGCATGCATGGTTTTATAAATTATGATGATGTTTTCCTATGCATTACACCCCCATATACTCAGTACATCCTTAAAGTACTGATCCACATATATGTCTATGTGCTTCTTTGTCTTATAATGTAGGTTCAGGTGCTCAGTGTCAGTAGCATGAGTAGTTCGAGCATCTCTATCTACACTTCCAGAGTTGGTGAGTCCTCATGATTCAAGGGCCTAATTCCTCATATTTTCCATCTTTCATAGTTATTGATTCACTATTTACCATTTACGCAAAGTCAGTTGGGGGGTCTGTCCCAATGGCTCTCCACTTCTTTAGTAGTAGAGGCTTGTCGAACTATTAGTTGATTTCCAAACATTTAGTATTTGTTATTTAGACAGTGTTTTAAGTTTATTTTAGTTTAAATTTGATATAATATAGTACTATTGCTTGATCGGTTTATCTTGAAGTAAGCTCCAGATTTAGTAACAGGCTCAAAGGGTTAGCTTGGGGCTACTCATAGCCTTGAGCACCGTGTGACGTCTCGGGATGAGATTTCGGGGTGTTAAACAAACCCAAAATAAACTTCCTCATCCTAGCTCTCATGCTACACCAGCTCAAGAGTATAATGCGACAATTTATGAAATTTCAGGGCATACTTTTTTACTGTAATCCTTCCCTGTTTCAGATTCAAGAACTCCTCAACTTTGTCCCCCCTCAACTCTTAAGAAAAGAAATGATCCAGGAAGGTACCCAAAAACTCATCCCATAGTTCCAACTCTGCATCATAACCCTAGACTGGTCCCACTCCTTATACGACTGATACGCCACATCCTTCACCTAATATGTGGAAAATTCCATTCCTTCAGAGTCAAAAGCATGCATAACTCAAAATATCTTCTCCATCTCATCTATGAATCCTTAAGGATCCTCCTCAACCTTGGAGCCAGTAAAGGTCTGAGGATTGAGACTCATAAACTTCACCACTCAAGAAAACTCAGATGAACTCATAGTAGTACCAGAAAAAACTAACTAATGTGTCAGCAATGTCACCAACTAAGTCAACAGATGAATAGATCAATGAAACTTAGCATTAGAAATGTCTTCTTAGGGTAGTAAGGCATGACCACCATTGGCTCAAGGAGCCTAGGAGGACTGGTAGGGACTAGTGGAACTCTACATGGGGTAGTACAATCAGGATCTAGAGCCCTAGATTGGGATGAATTCCATAAGTAGGACGAGTTCCATCCACATTGTCCTTATATGGGATAGAAGAAGTTCCACGAGCATCAAATCTTTGGGGAGACATGATTTGTAATGCAAACAAATGAAGATTAGAGTACTTTCAATACCTTAGACTCTATAGCCCGAAAGTACAACATAAGAAAGATAAACATTCATAAATGTCTTGTAGCCTCTCTCTCATAAGTGTCGTATGCTACACACCCATAAAAGAGACTCTACTTAACACGACTTTTTTGATACCCAATTGACCATGGACCTAGACTCTGATACCAAATTTGTCATGATCCAAACTAGGTCCTGACCATGATGGGTATCGTAAGTCTACAGAGGACTGAAGACCACCCCTTTTCCCTAGCTAAACAAAACATAACACACCTGACAATGGTTGAATACCAAATGCATAACAAGATAGAAAGAATTAAGTTAAAAGACATCTAAGAGTGTCAACATCAATACCCAATCCACAGTAATATCCATAAAGCCTCTAAACCAGAAACAACTTATGTTGAGACATGCCCCCGACCCTGACATACACAATGACAATGTAAATATGAAGTCTTAAATTCTATTTTATGGAAGGAAAAACTAATAGAATGATCAAGTCTTCCAGAGAATAAAATCTCACCACTTCACTACAATGATCGACTTTGAGATCATCTATTACTGCACAAAAAAAAGTAGAAGTGCCTTCAAACCCAGCATTACATGGGGATACAATATTTGGAGATGGTTAGTGGGGTGAGAACAAGTATGTAACTCAGGATAAGGGTAAAATAATATTATTCAAAAGTTTAATTTCAAATTTACTGTACATGTTCACATATATGCACACACATATATAATTGATGCTAGGACTAGGAACAAGATTTAGCATGATAGTAGAACATTATCCTAGACTATGAAGCTCAACCACCATAAACAAGCAGCCAAGAGCTATATGCATTCAGCTTCCCCTACTGAATGGGCCCCAGTGCATGTTAGCTATACGGACCAAAGGTATCAAGGAAGAACAGGGAATTCCTAGACCGCACGTCAGTCCTAGATACAAATATATCAATAGTGTGAACTATGCACACAGTCATCAAGACCAATCCTCACGTCGACAAACTTATGTTTCTCGTATAAGTAATTTGAGACCCACACCTTTATGGATTTGCTTACATAAAACCCATTAATCCCAATTAAAACAAGTTTCACACAACCCATTTATTAACCAAGGAATTATACATTAAGGTACACCATAGGTATTGTCATACCATTTAGCTTGAAAGCTCATAATCATTCCATTATAATTCTATTAACTTAGTGGAATACCTCAACCCCCTATTGATTATTAAATTAAATTATAGGAATGCCTTGACTCCTTTAAGTTATTAAATAAAAATGGGGGAATGCCTCAACCCCCTTTATTCATTAAATCAAAATATATCTATCAAGGCCTTTAAATATCCATGTTCATTGTTTAACCATTTATGCCTGTAATGCCCCAAATCTAGTACCCAGAACGCTACACAATGCTCATGGCCTCGAAGGACCATAAGCTAACCCATGACTGATATTTGTACCAGCATACTGCATAATATATTATATAATATGGAATCATGAATTGAAAGGCTACAAGGTTCAAAACCGTATCATAAGATCTGATAAATCATAATATATGGATGGGGTATAATATACCCAAACAACTAAAATAACTAACTGAACATAGTAGTTTAAAAAGCCTCTAACTAACTGAATTGTTTGGATAAGGAGTTGATGGGATATGTCCCCAACTAACTCCAACTAATAAATTAATTAATGAGATAATAAAGGAATTATCATGTCCTGTTAAGATGGGGATGCACTGCTAACTCTGACTGCTGAGACTGGAGTACTATTGATGCTCTGGAGCTCGTGCTTCTGAACCTGTGGTATAAGACACCATAGTTCAAATGCATCAGTACTTTGAATGAACTGGTATGCATGTGAGGTAGGCTGAATACATGGGGTTCATATGCATAAACAATACTGGGTAACTAACTATATGAACGTGAGAATACATGCATGAATACATAGTAACTATACCTGAGATCGTGATAACATGAATTTATTGATAACTAACATAAATAATGACTGAGTTCTAATAACTAATATAACTGATAACATGAGTGACTGTATCTAATAGTCCTAAATCTGATGGAACTAGCTAAGTTTTGTACTATTCTGAGTTAACTGTATCTGATAGTCCTGAATCTGAAGAGCTATTTGAGTTCTTTTACTGATATTGATACTGATACTGTAGGAAGTAATTATCTAACTAACAAGCCCCAAATAATACATTATAGCTGAATTGGGGTCCAATTTGTGCCCTGATTGGAAGGGTGTCAATACCGCACCACTGATAAGGATAATCTGTGAGTGACCCTCATATAATAGGTAACTCTAGTGAGAATGGTGGAACCCTCATGTGATAGGTTAATCCACCTTATATACCCTCATATAGCAGGCTATGATGTCTCAACCTATGCTGGCTACATAGTTCTGGAATGCAAGGATTGCTTCTAAGAATCACACCCTTATATAACAGGTGAGTTCCCATCCTTGGGTTCACTCGGTGATAATTACTACTCCCATCTGAATAGACACTGAACATGATTAACTGAACTGACTGGACTAAGTTAACTGAGTTTTGTTGACTGATAAAATATTACTAAGGTCTGATAACTGACCGAGATTTACTGAGAGTTTTCCTAAGTCATGAGACTAACTGAATTCTATTGAACATGGCTTGACTATGAGTATCTTGAGAACATGACATAGGCTCTAGGCATACAACTAAATTGTTGGGTACAAGTACCCCCAAGATGCGATGGAAAAAAACTGACAAAGCATGACTTTCTTGAATACATGACCAACATCACAATCCCTAATTTATTTATTATGGCATTTCATTAAACAATTGATATGCATAAACTTGTACATAAATTGGGATTTCATACTATCATACAAGTAGGGCACTTTTTTCTTCACATAGGCATTTAATCAAACATATGGTGAGCATGGTATATGTAGACAACATCACACAACAAGTAAACATCATGATTCAACTCTAATTTCACCATTCAAGGGTTTAATCATGGATTCACATGAAACTACACCTATAATAATCAATTCCACTTATGATTTATCACTAAACATGGAATAGAATTCAATTGGTAATTATCAACATGAACAAAATAAACCCAATATGAAATTCATAAAAAATCTATACACTTGAACTTTGAAAAGAGATTCTTGGGCTTCATGGATGAAAGGAGTCCATGAATAAACACTATGTATACCTAGGTGAGTGATTTCTTAAAGATCTGTGGAGAAAAACTTGAATTCTTTATTTGGAATTAAGAACCTAGGATTTCTTGTTCTTGGAGATTAATCCTTGAGAGAAACCCTATTTTGTTGTTGTAGAAGAATAATGAACTTATGAGCAATGGTCGGGTGTAATTAGGGGTTAAATCGGGTGGAAAAGACCTAAATACCCTTTTAATAATGATTTTAAAATAACTGAATGGGATATGCGACAGCTCATACGATGGTCCATCGCTGGCTCGACAGTCCGTTGTTTCGACCATCGTAGGTGGACCAGGATAGGGACTCACTGCCTAAATAGCGATGACTTGGGCAATGGTCCATCAACCTATCTGTCGTACCTTATCTAGAAGGTTACCTTACTGCCTTGGCTATGATGGTCAAGGCGATAGTCCTTCACTAGGTCGACAGTCTGTTAACCTGGCCATCACACCTGGGCGATTCTGACAGCTTTGAGTAAACATCCATAACTTTTTACTCCGATACCAGATTTGGATGAAATTGGTATCGTTGGAAAGCTAATTCAATTTCTCACATGATAAAAAGTGAAAATCTTAAAAATTCCACTTGAACAAAAATGGATTTATGTTTCAAAATAAATTTCTAACATTCTTGAGATGATTTCAAGCTAGGAAAAAGTACGGGGTATTACAATTCTATACAATAGCATATGCGAGTAAGTCAAACAAATTGATAATTCCATAATTCAAACTATTTGCACAAGTGGAATGAGGGAATACAATTGTTCAAAACCAATTTCTAAGTTCAAAATATCAAATTAAGGGATTACCTCGACCCCTATTCTAATTCCCACACCCATGCACCCCATTAGTTCAAAAACATTCAATTTAAAGCATGAGCAACTAATAAAAACCATAGAAAACCAATTTAAAGATCAACCATTCCAAAACCCTCAACCCATGTCAAAACCCACATTAAAGCCCATACAATTAAACTATTTAAAATGCATACTTTCCATAAAATAAGATTTGGGGAAGAGTAACATGCCCAAAAGTATCACAACTATGGAGAAATCACCCTTGAGATCCCTAATTGACCAACTTCATAGAAACCCTAAGTATTCTTGACCTTGAGGGTCTGAGAGAGGTTAAGAAGTTATTTTAATTTGTTTTAGAATAATAATAATACCCTAAAGGTGTTTTAAGTCGCGAGTCACAATTGGGGAAACGGGGAAATATCCAAATTCCCTTAATAAAAACTAAAAAATTATCACCCAGCTGCTACGAACGACCTTATGACTCATTGGGTTACCTTACAACTCATGACCTTCAATCGTATTATGGATAGTATCCATGGGGCACCAATGCTGGTCTGAATATAAGTCATACCCTACAACTTGTATTCAGACCCTATGACTCGTTAGGTTCAATCGTAGTCAAACAATTTAAAGCATTAGTTCAAAAACATTCAATTTAAAGAATGAGCAACTTATGAAAATCATGGGAAAACAATTCAAAGATCAACCATTCCAAAACCCTCAACCCATGTCAAAACCCACATTTATGTCCATACAATTAAACCATTTAAAACACATGTTTTTCACAAAATAAGATTTGAGGAAGAGTAACATGCCTAAAAGTATAACAACTATGGAGAAATCACCCTTGAGATCCCTAATTGACCAACTTCATAAGAACCCTAAGTTTTCTTGACCTTGGGGGTCTAAGATAGGTTGAAAAGTTATTTTGATTTGGTTTATAATAATAGTATCCTAAAGGTCACAATTAGGGAAGAGGGGAAATATCCAAATCCCTTAATAAAAAATAAAAAATTATCACCCAGCTGCTACAAATGACTTTATGACTCACTGGGTCACCTTACGACTTATGACCTCCAGTTGTATTATGGATAGTATCTATGTGGCACCAACATTGGTTTGACTATGAGTCATACCCTACGACTTGTATTCGACCCTATGACTTGTTAGGTTCAATCATAGCCAAACAAGAATCAATTAGGCACTACAATGGTTAGGCTATGAATAAGCATAATACTACTAGCAGTGAGTCTAGATAACTCATATAGTCTCAATCATGATCAGAATAGGAACCTATCCAAATATATTGGTTAGGCTACAATTAGGGTCCTATGACTCATAATGATACCCTACAACTCATAGGGAGAGTTGTAATATGGGTTTTGAACTAAAAGGTTAAGAATATTTTTAGGGACCAAAAATCTAGGGTGATACAGAATTAGTACCCGATAGTCGGATCATAAAATGTTGACCAAATTCAAATTACTTACATATATGGATACTTTAAACCTCAAACCCACTCAATTCACTCATGAACAATTTAGGGACAGTTCCAACCATCCCCACAACTTATTAATAATTATAACAACTATAGGAAGGGAAAATGGTATAAATATATAAAAAACTAAAAATTACAATAAGGGTTGTACATTATCCATAACTAAAACATAAGTTTGTACTCAAATGAAAAAATAAATAAAGTACCTGAATCGATACATAGATGGGGGTATGTACTCTGTATATTGGACTCAACCTCACATAAATCCTCCTCACTCGGGTCTCTACTGAACCTTCACAAAATTAATATTCTTAGACCTCAACCTCCTAGTATGTCTATCTACGATAGCAATAGTTAGGTATTATGATTTTTGAGACTGATTATGTTAGCACTAGCTCCTACTTTTATTAGAAGGCCATAAGATGGAAATATGGCTATTGTAGTTTGTACCTTCGATCTTTCCTTATTTATGTATATATGTCTCTATCTATAGTATTATGGTATTACCGTATATTCCTCCCTTCCTTCATTCATCATTATATATTTGTTCCTTGGTATTGTATACTAGTATATATATATATACACACATATACTTATTTTATTCTTCATCTGTATAATGGCTAGTGATATATGGTATAGTGCTTAGGTTTTTAAGTATGGCTAGAATAGGGTAGTTCATCCTTATTGTCTCCTTAGTATTAATATATAGTTTGCTAGATATTTGGGAGTTGTTTACATTCTTGCTTACATGTTATGTTTTTTTTGTATTATCTCTATAGCTCAGTAAGCAGTTGCTTACTGAGTACCACTTGTTTGGTACTATACTACACTTTTGTAGCCTGCAGATCACAGTCTGGGTTATCACCATTTTTGTGTTCATCATGCAAAGAAGCTGTGGTTCAAAAATAAAGGGTGAGCTCCTAGCATTCAGAGTATTACCATTCTCCCTCTTATGTACTAGACTAGTCTCTATGTTATATTCAGAGATGGGTTGTATCAGTATATTTTTTAGAATTTTATTTTGTGAGTCTTATTACATTAGAAACTGTTGTACTGATTCTGCTAGGTTTTGGGTATATTTTAAGAATTTTTATTTTTACTATATTTATTTTGCATTCTTTCTTCATTTCTCTTGGTAGTCTGTTATTAGTAGTTTTGGACTACGAGGTTGGCTTACCTACTGGTAGGTTATAGTAGATATCATCATCACCTAAGAAATTGGGTCATGATAAATTAATATCGTAGCCTAGGTTTACTAGTGTGTTGGTATAAGATTCAAGTGTCTAAAGTCCTATAGATTGGTGTAGAGACGTCCATAACCTATTTTTCAAAGGTTAGGGCATTCTTAGGAAATAATATTCTTGAATCCTTATCGTGTTTCCATATATTGATGAGTCTTAAGTATATTCTTTGACTTAATTCTATCCCAGATGGACATTGCACGGGTGCTAATAGATACATATGGGATCTTAGCACACATTCCCAAAGCTTCAGCGCAACACCAAACTAGGGAGCCAGGGATATATGTCGAAGATATTCAACGTCAGTTTGAGGATTTAAGGCCATCCCAAGCTCTGGTAGTGTTTCCAAATGCTTTAGCCTTTTGAGATTTAGTATTGGGAATTTCGAGCCTCTTTATGGATACCTTACTGGCAGGGATGTCATTTGGTTCATCGAGTAGTTCTTAGGCTAGAATTGGGTTTATTGGTGTTCTTCGGGGTTCTTTATCAATTTTAGAATATGATATTAGGTTTTTTTAGTAGGACAGAAATATTTCTATACTATATCCTTTAGAGCATTATATGGTGTGTTGATTTACTAAAGGATTAGCATTGGTACTTTGTTTGGCATTAGAGATTTTGGTAGCAGCTGGGTTTTCTTTCCCTTGAGTTTTTTATCATGCAAAGGCCACATAGAGAGCATGTATTGAGACTTATAAAGACAGTAATAGGAGGTCATATCATTAGTATAGTTCCATCCAAGAGTGAGGATTTTCTCGAGTGAGGTCAACTTCACTTGTACCTATTAGTATGGAGGTAGCGTCTCAAAATATTGGTAGCTACCAGATATTTATAGTGATCTTAGCAGGCAGAGTTTATCGGACCTTGTAAAGACTTTGGTTTGGATTTTTAGGTTATGGCGGCCTTTCTAGATCAGGAATAGAAGTATCTTAGAGTATTCCAAGAGCATATTTTAGTTATAGAGAAATAGGATATTGGTCGAGAGTGTGCCCCAAACACGAGTTGATTGTTTAGAAAAAGTTATAATATATTCCTTGCCAACCTAGAGTTCTTAAGGTGTGTTATGATTGGAGAAAAGATGTACATTTCATTAGGAAGTACCCTCAACTTTATTTGGTCGGTCAAATGGGGTCAGCTCATGTTTCTCACTAGGTTAGGGCTTTAGGGGTATGTTATGATTGCAGAAAGATCAACCCATGGATTAGAGAGTCTCCCCAATATGGTATTATTAGACACTCAGCTCATTTAGTTTAGTCTTATGGTGTTGTGACACCTTTCATTAGAGATAGTGTACTTAGAGCCTTAGTTGATTTTTCAGATGCTCAATCTAATTTTAGACTATTTCATATTCATTCTCCCTCGGGCATGTCAGGTATGTAAATTTTAATTCTATTATGATAGGTACACCGTCCTTTACTGCCTTTACCTTTTTATTTGTGTGTATTGGGGTTCTTATATCCATTGCTATTTGTATTTTTTTGTAGGTTTATATCAATTATTGTGTGCGTTAAGAGAGATTTCATGATTATATAACTACCCCCATATATTATTTCTTTTGGTAGTGGATAGAGTGGATTAGTATTGATATTTTCCTTTATGGTTGTAGCCTTAGGGTTCGAGTTCCATTTACCTTAGCATATTAGCCTTCTTATGGCCCTAGATTTGTACTTGCTATTGATTTTAGTTTTTGGTACACCCCATTCCATATATTGATGTTTATATTGTTGTTGTTATTATTGTCATTGTTTGATATTTATCAATCCTTACTTGGTATATGACCAGACTAGCAGTACCTAGTTAGAATTTCCCTTTCTCGTAGTTCTTTTTTGTTTGATTGGGCAGCTAGTTCGGTAGGATGATTTTTCTTTTATAGCGAGGTGAGGTTGTTTGGTTTTCTCTTTTGTTGGTTATGGATTGGATTATGGTATTAAAGGTAAGTTAGCTTTCCATGGTTCTATTATGGTTTTAGAGTTGGTAATTAGGTTGTGTAGCCCATTTATGAGGTTGACTAGTTTGGGGTCCATCCTTTTGATTTGACTAGTTCATCACCCAGTAGTGGTTTTGATGTTAATGTCAAGAGGTTTTGAATTCATCTTTCAGGTTTTTCATTCTTGTCTCTTGGCGATAGTTTGTTTCTGATATTGGTGTGGATTTGGATACTCTTCTTGCCATGATGTGGTTCTTATCTTAGTGTCTTTTGGAGAGTTAGAGATATGATCTTTCCTATGACCGCTTCTCGTATTGGTAATTTGGGTATTCTTTGTCAAGATGGAGTATTGCATTGATTAGTTTCTAGAAAAAGTTACATTTCTCCAAGTTGCTAGAGTTTTGGTTATCTCTAGTATAACTTATAGCCTTGGTGATATCTTAGGTCTGCTTTGGTGGTTTATGCCCTCTAGCAGATATGGAGTTGATTGCTTGTATTTTCAGTCAGTGATTTATCCTTTGTTGTGATTTTATTCTTCAATGACATCTTGATTTCAGCTTTGACATGATCATGTAGAGATATGCATGATTTGGATACTAATATTGATTAGGTATCTGGCCTTAGATCAGACTCATTACCTCAGTTTTAGATTTGAAGCCTTAGAATAGAGTTTGGAGGTTATGACAGATTTGGAGTATGGATACTTGCCCATCTTTAGGTTTGGCTTAGGTGGTTGAGATTAAGTTTTATCTCAGTTGGGATTTCATCTATAGGCTGGGTAAGCCTTACCTTTGTCTACCTTCTCAGTCTTCTTTAGTTTAGATGGATTGTGGTAGATAGGTTTTCAAATGGTAGTCCATTGGCACGATATTATTTTCTTAAGCTTTGACCTTAATTTTCAATTCTTTTTAGAATTTTTAGATGATGTAGTCAGCAGGAATAGTATGCGTGAGTTGGATTCAACATGGCCTCATCCTTGGTTGATGGGACATCCTGGAATGGATTGTTCAGTGGTGATTGATTATTCTTCAGATTCCTAGCTATCCATTTTGGGGGTCATATGGACCAGCTGTAGTATTTACATCGATTGTAGACCTTGGTTATCTCTATTCGCATGCCCAGGTAGCGCCTAGGGGCTTATTATTATGCTTGCCATTATAGATTTTTAACGTATCAACTTCCATTCTTTAAGTTTAGTCTTATGGAGTTGCATGGGCAGGACTCGAGTGAATTTCTACTTAGTTTGGAGTGGGAAGTAGCTTTGGAAAGGCGAAAGTAGGTTATATTTGGATTTGGAGTTGGTTGCATGACTCATCCTTGGTTTGCCTTTAGCTTAGATGCATTTTCATTTGACTATGCTAGTATCGGTGTGGTATCAGTGTATTATGGTTTGAATTTGTATGCATCAGCCTTCCTTGATTCAATTGGTGGCCAATTAGTAGTCGAGGTTAAGTTTTGGTTGTTTGAGATGGAAAGAAAGGAAGTTGGTTGAAAAAGGGATACCTACAGCAAAATCCATTCGATGTGTTGCCTTTTCTTAGAGGCTATCAGAAAAGTTGTGCTCAAAGTATGTGGGCCTAATATCTCACCCCTTTGAGCTTTTGTGATCTTTTTATCCATGGACATTTTTGATGAAAGTCATTTTAGTAGTGGATATTATAATGATCTTCTAGGTCATTTCCTCAATTTGTGTGAATTTCTAGTATTTTGAGCCTTTCCAAAGTGGCTAAAGGTCATTTATGACTTGGCAAAACTGTGGATTTCATTCTCGAACAGTTACTTTAGATTTTAAGCTCATTTCTATGTTTTGGAGTTTTCACTATTTAGGATTTGGTCTTGGACCAAAATTCCAAGTAGATGATCTAGGATGAGAATTCTGACAGCACCATCAGCACCGAAACATTGATTTTAGGTTGGGGAACCCTTTGTTCAGGTCTCGAAGCTTCCAAACTCATTTTGGGTTATTGGGCAAATTATGTGAAAAATGGAACTATAGGTATGGGCCCCACACTTAGTCAAAATAATCTTGGATGAAAGTATTGATGGTTCGATTGAGTCTAAAACATCAAATTTGGTATGGTAGCATATCTTGTTTTTGCGCACGGGGTCCTGAACGAACATCCAACACCCAGTTGGAGTTTGTTTTGAACTTGGCGAAAATCTGGTGCATGGCACCTGTAGGTACACATAAGCTCCTACTGGGCTGATTTAGCAGCCCTGGCCCATATATAGTGGTGTACTTTAGTATCAAATTTTTGCTCAAACGGTGCCTGCATTAGCTTCATTGGAGCCGCTTTAGCGAAACCCACGACTTTCTGCCAGATTGCTAAAACGGTTGAGATGTCACTTTAGCAGTGGGTGCTTTAGTGCCCAGGTGTCTGCTTATGTGAAAGTTGTATCCCTTTTAATCTTATTTTCCCATTCGATTTTCCACTATTTTCACACCAAATTGAGTGCTCAAAGAGAGGAAAAAGGGGGAAATCATCCATGGAAGCTAAGGCAAGCTAGCCTAACTCTCCTTGGTTATTTCCCATTAATTTTCCCTTCACTTTCCATCATATTCATGGTAAAATCTTAGAAATTAGGTCTTAAATTCCTAAACTTTAAGGGTTGATTAGAGACCTAATTTACACTCCGTTTGTGCTCAACTTTTGAGAATACATTTATTTTCCTTTGAGGGCCTTATGACAGATTCACTTTTGGATTTTGTTTGCGGGCATCGTAGGATTGTTCTTGATTTGAATTTCAATTCGAACCTTGATATAGCAATATGGGTCTCTTTTTACCCCTAAAGATGTGTAGATTATCAATTTGATAGCGTGACAACATTTTGTTATCGTGGAGCGAGGGCAGAGAATTTTGTGTGATTCAAGGATTTGTGGTGTAGAATTGAGGTAGGCTTCTGTCTACTCTTCTTCATAAAATAGTGTATCATATATATTATATGTTAGATAGGATGTTAGGACATAATTATGGTTAGAACACCGTGAGTTAGCCTAAATTATGAATTTAGGGGCTATAAGGGTACTTGTTCCTTAAGGTGAAATACTTATTATGCTTCTTTGATCGTATTACCTTAGAATGTGAAACACCCTGGGTTTTGACCCTTAGAAAATTTCTCCATTTTTGGCTTTTGGACATTATACGGCTTAGGGTACTATTTGTATGATGTGGTACGATTTTGTGGGTCATGGTCGTATGATGACCAGCGTGGGTTAGATGGTTTCTGTCCAAGGTATGATTGGAGCATATGAGTCATATGGTTGGTGATAGGTTATTGGTATGGGTTATTATTTACTTAATTCGAGACTTAGTAACTTAACTTGAATCTGAGTATGAGTGGCTCACCATAAGTCGGGAGGACAGGGTACGAGTCCTATAGTCCAACTCATATGTTGGATAGCGTTCAACCCCTTATAATTCTATTATGGGTACGGGTTAAGGGTACTATTTTTATGGTTGGATATGATTTGTCTTGGGTAGTTATATGTTGGGCAGTGTTGGGATCCAAAGGGCGGCCTAGGGTACGAGATAAGGTACCACTTATACCCTAGGGTACGATTGGGGTGGGGCAGTGGTACTATCCTATGGAAATTTTAACCAGTTTAAGTTGGGGGTAATCTAGACATTTCCCCCCTTAACCTATTATGACCCCACGATATAAAGCACATTTTTAGGCTTCTTTTACCTATTTGCAATCAATCAAACTCTCTTAAAACACTCTCAAATTGTCTCAAGGATCTGGGTAAGGTTTCATCAATAGGATCAATTTGTGGCTTACAAGGGTGATTTCTCTCTGCCATCTTCATAATCAAAGGCATGTTACTCCTCCCTCATTGGTAGTTCCAACTAAAGGCATGTTTTATGGATTGTTTTCATGGCATAAATGTTGTATGGTTTTGGGTTTTCAAATACATGTTGTGGGTTTTGGTTACAATGGTTAGTTATGGTTTTCCCATGTCTTTTACTTACATGTTTTCCCATGTACCTCATAAGTATATATGAGGATTGGTCCTGGCGACCATATATGATACTTACGGGGTACACGGTAATCCCCTAAGTATATTTATACATATGTATCATAGAGAGCGAAGGGTACTTAGAAATCCCCTACTCCTATCATATCTCTGGTTCATAGGGCTACATGTATTGGGGCCCGTTCAGGGGGTTACACTGGACCCATATAGCCCATGGGTTTATTCTAGGACGGTTAAGCTACACATAACAAGGTTAACGGTTTTAAAAACATGCTAAACTCGGTTCTCTTTCATAGCATGGTTATATATATGTATGTATGGTGGTGAATGCATATGGTTGGTTTACTTGGTTTTAAAGGTTGACATTATTTTATCCTTATCCTGAGTGCATGCTAGCGTTCATCCGCTAACCTATCTTTGGGCAGTTATAGCCCCATGCAATATAGGAATCGGCTATTCTACTCCTCCTGCATAGTGATTAGATTTGGGATCAGCTCAGCTGGATTAAAGTGGTGAGCTTTCATATTCTAGAAGGCTCCATTTCATGTCATAGATGTTGATACTAACTTTGTTTATCTTATAGATTGTGGTTTTGGCTATGGTCGGGGGCTTGTACTGATCAGATATGGTTATACTCTTAGTTAGAGGCTTTGTGGAACTACTATGGGTTGGTTTCGGCAATATCGGTAATGGTGTCAGCCTTGGCATTGGTATTGGTATTATGGCTGATACTGTTTGACTGTATTTATTATTGTTCCATCCTATTATGTTATGGACTCATACTTGGTTGTTATTTGGTTTTGGCATGGTTATTAGTTGGGCATTGATGGTTGGACTTGCTTGGGTTGGTTACGATTATGGACCTATCCCAGATTCTGGAATTGTGACAAATGTTATCTTGTTATATGTTTGGAATTCATCCGACTCAGGGTACGTGCTTGGAGGTTGGGTTGGGTAACGGGGGTAGTCCCCGGTCTTGGTTTGACTTGGGATGTCTATTACAACAACGCCCCAATTTGGGTCGTGTCAGGTTTCTAGTATGTTAGGCATAGTCGAGACTAATAAACCTATAGTATGATGTTTAATGCGTTACTTGGTGGATTGTGATGGTTTTCCCAGATTATGATTCTATGGTTATGTCACATATATATTATTGCGCCTCAGGTCATGATGGTGATGTGGGATAAATTCTGAGAAGTGTTTTATCTTTGTAAAGGAAGTTGTCGTAGTTTATATACAAATTGATGCTAATAATCGTATTGTTTGGATACTGGTGATGGAATGCAGAGATTCAGTACATTCATGATCACATAGATAGTAAATGGTACGATTCCAACTAAAATTATGATTTTATTACTCTTTTTCCAAAAAAGGGATTTATTCCCACTTTTTACTTTTAAAATGGATTTCTTCGTAACGAGAACCGTACCATCTTAATGAGTAACCTATGATCCTTCGAGACTAAATTTTTTTTAGAGTTTTAACCTAGATAGATTTTGATCCACAGTTTTGCTAATACTATTTGCCTAGTTTGAGAGATATTCCGACCCTTTTTGCACTTATATGATGATTTAGTCCCGAAGTTTACCTTGGGCAACAGATTGATGGACTTATACTCTTTTAGCCATGGTGTTAGCCTTTGTATTTTATATGTATGTACATATATATATATATCTTAGTGGACAGAGTGGATTAATTATGATAGCGATTATTGGAAATCTAATATACGAACTTGGTCAGTGTATACAGGTACTTTAGAACCCCCTAGGGGCCCCTTCGTCTATGAGCTGTTGTGCTAGAGAAAAGGGGTCATTATTGATCCTACCTTTGCGATCCTTCTAGCTGGAGGAGGTTTATATAGTAGGTTACTTTATGGTACTTGGATCGCTTATGGTATTATGGACTTATTTGGTATTCATTCTTACACGGGCATTGCCTATCACCAGTATGCCCTATATCTACTAGCCTTGTGGGGGTTGTATAGGTATAGCCTCTGACTGTTGTATTGTAACACCCTCAAAAAATTTGAGCATTTTATTTTTGGCCCTTCTGTGATTGAAACATTAATTTTTAACTTAAATTGTGTTTAGGCATGTGAATGGGGCTGTCCTAGGAGAGTTTTAGAATTTTCAGAGGGGTTCAGGGTATTTTGGACCCCGAAAGCAGTGAGCCTCTGCAAAATATCACCATGTCACAGAGGCTACACTCCTCCATAGCCAGCGTGTCACGGAGGTTAACCTCCACGATAAGCAGCATGGCGTAGAGGTTAGCTTCCATAATAAGGTTCGTACCACGCCGTTATGTAAAATCCATGAAGTTTGGCCTTATTTACTTAGGATGAAGGGGTATTAGGGTATTTTCACCTATGTACGACCCTTAAGCATAATATAGCCTATTCTTTTTAGTTTTAAGAGATTAAGAATCTCCAATTTCACTTTCAAACCCATAAACCCCAAGAGAGCCTAAGGATTTCATCATACGTTCATCATTCGGGTTTCATGCTCCGAATTACTTTCCAATTCGTGTGTGTCTAAGGCATGTACCTCTTTCCCTATACTTGTATTTTATTAATGGCTTAAAATTGTCTTACTATTCATGGTTTTGATGTTGGGTTTTGAACTATGGGTTGAGGGTTTTGGATATAAATTGTTTGAATGTTTTCTCATGATTACTGTTGAACTACTATGCTTTAAATTTTTTATTTATACACTCATTAGGGCGCATGGGAATGGTGAATGGAATAGGGGTGCAATGGATTCCCCAAGATTGTAAAACATGGCAATAGGGGCACAAAGGAATCCCCAAATAATTGGTTTTGGTATGGAAATTGGTAATAACCTTAATCCACATGAATAATTGGTTTTGGAATGTTAATTATCCTTTTGTTTGGCTATTCTCTTTGAAACTAATGCATTTCATAAATGGTAAAATGGATAAGAATGATCTTTAAAACCTTGCGGGATACAAAGGAATCACCTGAATGATTTTAATAATGGAGTCCGCGGGGTATGATGGATTCCCCTAAGTGTTGTCTTAATGACATTTCTTGAAATATATTGTCGGTATGATAATACCACTTAATGATTCCTTAATAATTGACTCCTGGAATCAGTGTATGGGTTTTGTTCTAGATATTTTAATTTGGGCTTAATGGGGGTTGTGTTAGCTGGTCGTGAAGGTGTGAGTCCAAAGGACAGATACTCGAAACTCATGTTTGCCGACATGAGGGGTGGTCTTGATGACCAGGTGCTTCTGGGTTACAACGGAATGCCCCAAGTATATATATAATTATATCATATTGGCGAAGGGCACTTCGGAATCCCCAACCTTCCTTTGTACCTCCAGTTCGTCTAGCTAACGCATACTGGGTCCCTTTTAGCAGAGGGAGATGAACCCATATAGACCATTAAGCCTATTTCTGAAGGTCAAGCTACATAGTATAAGTTAAGGTTTTATAGTTCATGCTAAGCCTTATTCCCTTTCACGGTATGTGATATATGTACTGCCTATGATGTTGTGCACTGATTAACGGTTTTTGTATTATGGATCATGGAATTATTTTATACTTTATCTCAGAGTTACATGCTAGAACTCTAATTGCTAACCATTTTCAGACGTTGTATCCCCACGCAATGCAAGAACTTGCCATACTTCTACTCTTTCTGCACAGTAACCAGGTGATTGTGGGACAACTCATGAGTCAGACTAAAGTGGTGAGCTTCTATTATTCGGAAGACCCCATTTCTTGCTTTGGGTTTCCTTATGTTTTGAATTTTTCATCTGGACTTATTTTTGGCTATGGTCGGGGGTATTTCCTGACTAGACTATCTTTGTTTTTGTTAGAGGCTTTGTTGTACATTACTGTGGGCTTGGGATTGGTTGTTTAATTTTTAGGCTTATTTTGACTCATACTTATCTATCTTGTTTTACGTTTGAAATTCCAATGTTATGTCATATTGTGTTCTAGTTGACTAGGTGAATGGGGTGGTCTCCGATCCTTGGTGGACTTAAGATACCCATCACAGCTAGGCCCTAGTTTGGATCGTGACAAAGTTGGTATCAAATCCTAGGTTCAGGGTCAATTGGGTGTACACAAATCCGTGTTAAGTAGAGTCTCTTTTATGGGTGTGTAGCACGCCACACTTATAATGGAGAGGCAATGAGGCATTTAGGAATGTTTCCTTTTCTTGTTGTCTTATTTTTGGGCTATAGAGTATAAGGACTTGAATTTCTATAACTCCCATTTATTTGCCTTTCAGATCATGCCTCTCAGATGATCTGAAGTTCATGGAAACTTATCTGTCCAGCCTGAGGATATCGTAGGCGAATCTCATTCAAGTTATAGGGTACAAACCCGGTCAAGGGTCGCTGCTTCTAATTTTCTCTGGGAAGTTCCACCTGTCTCCACTGATCCTTCTCCAGCTGTTTCGACTCATACTCAGTCACCTCAGGGATATATTACTAATGTTGAGTCCCAATACATTCATTTGTTGACTCAGTTGGTGACATCTGCGTCACGTCAGATGAGTTCTGCTGGTATTGCTGGGAGTTCACCTGAGGCCTCTAGAGTTAGCCAGTTTATGTTGTTGAGCCCTCCAACTTTCACTGGTACTAAGGTTGAGAACGACCCTTAAGGTTTTATAGATGCGATGGAGAAGGTCTTTTGTGATATGCATACTACTAATGTAGAGGGTGTGGAATTCCATGCTTATTGGTTAAAAGTGTAACGCCCTGAAATTTGGGTCCAGGAAAGTCACACGGTGCTTAGGGGCGCAAGTAACCCCAAGATGACACTCCTATTGGCATAACCCATAAACAACTGGATAAAATGCTTAAATCTATATAAAGTTAGAGAAAATATAGAACTTCTCTGAACTTGATCAATATAAACATGAACTTTACAAGATTACAACTCCACTTTTACAAATAAAACTAAAACTGAATACATCAACTTCTACTGACTGTCTATGAAGCCTCTACTGGTACTGACTTCAGATAGATGGGTCATGACTCCCAACTAACCAATCTCAATACGACTAAAGTAAGAAAAACACAACACTTCTCAAAATGCATAACTGACTCATGCCCTCGACTCAAAAGGACTCATCACCTACTGACTGGAAGCTGCGAACTGACTGAATGCGGTATCTGTGCTATAACTCGTACCTACATTATAAGGCACATTAGCATATAGAAATATATGGGGGTCAGTACTTTAAGGAATGTACTGAGTATGTGGGGGTGCAATGCAATATTATAAATAATATCATAAATGATTATGAAAATCATGCATGCTGATGATAACAACTTTCTTCGCTTGAAATAACTGAAATATATTCCTTGTAAATCATCAATAATAATACAAGCATTATAAATTTCATAAATCATTATACTTAACTCAAACTCTTTAAATCATGACTTAGAGTGACTCGGTAACTCATGAAACTTGAACTCTTATGGACTTGGGAGTTTCTTATAACTGACATAACTACACCATGTGAGCAGCATGGAGTCCAACGTTTTGCCCTCCTAAGGAGAGAACCCAACATTGGAGGGGGTGTCATACTCTTTCCAAGGATTACAACCTTAATTTCTCAATCACAATCCCATAGTCGGCCTCTGGCCCACAATCATCAATATCAATTGGCACATAGTTTAGGGAAAATATCACATTTCCCGCTCGATGCTAAATACTCCTCCAAGACTCAACTAAGAACACATTAGAAAATCCACCTTAATCAATATCAATTCATGGGTCCATTATAAAGACCAAAACATAAATATATATCTCATTGGTAAATCATAAACAACTGTGGATTCCTAACTCGATTTAAAATCAAAAAATCTTTCTCAACATCAAGATGTATCAATTCATTTAGTCATGGCAACATCAATAACTTTGAGAAAATATTAAGACTCATTATAACAACTCAATCTTATGAATCAATATACTCAATAATCCAATTTGTCATAAGGAAGCTTAAATCTTGACACATGTCTTGAAAGCACTTGAAATACCAACTCATGGTAGAACATGAAATTCACAATATTAAATATCAAGTCATAATTTGGAAGTTGTAAAATAATCATGTATCAAAAACTTTAAGAAAACATCATAGAACTCATTCTTGACTCTCAAGCTCAAATATCAATATATATATATATATATATATATATATATATATATATATATTCAATAATAAAAATTCTCATATAAAAGCTTAAATCATGACTCTTATCTCAAATCATTCGGAAATCATCTACTCACAATAATAATATTCAACTCATGGCATAAGTTCTCAATTTAAGAAATAAAATGATGAAATAATCATGTGTATCGATCTTGAATAGCTCAAATATCATAAATCGTTAATAAAGTAATTTGGGTGTAAACCCACTTTGCAAAATCATGGATTTCAATAGTAGAAATTAAATCTTTGGGCACAAGAACGAAAGAAGTGTTCTTGTTCAAACCCTAAATACCTTGATTATGGATTTGAATGAAGAAACTTATTATAAAATCCTTTTCCACTTCTTGAATTAGGGTTCTTGATACTTTTGACTTGGGTACCTTGAATCTTGAACGAATTTATAAAATCTATGGTTGGATTCTTGATGTTCTTGGAAAATTTGGATTGAATTTTTGAGGGGGAAACCCTAGTATTCTTGATGAAATGGAAGAATAATGAAGTTTTCTTATTTACTTGGATATATATAAAGGGTTAAAATGGGTGGAAAAGACCAAAATATCCTTTTAAAACCGCCCCTTAAATGTTGAAAAAATATGGCTGACGACATCTGTGATAGGCCGTCAGACCCGTGATAGGCCGACAAGAAATGTCATCACAAAAGGGTCAAATTTTTTATTTTCTACCTAAGGCTGATGAAGTTGCCAGAAATGTCGTCAGAAAGTGACGACGTCGTCCAAAAACGTGACAGCCCGTCAGAACCGTATTCACCGTTTTCCATCTTGACCATGTTGGAGTAAAATGGGCATAACTCTTTGCTCCGATATCGGATTTTAGAGAAATTGGTATCATTGGAAAGCTAATTCAACTATATATATGTTAATAGGTCATGATCTCAAAAATTCCAAGTATAATGAGAGATATTCTCATTTAAAATTGAAAATTGACTATACCAATATACTTCCCAAGAACTCAATTGGTAAGGAATGTTTTCATTCGCCCAATCGTTAGGACATTTTTAAGGACTTAATACACACCATCCTTGATTAGAAAACAAACAAAGCAGTATAATTTATTTCTCAAGATATTTATTCATGGTTTCACTATTGGTTAGAGTCTCGGGGAATTACAAAATGGCTCTAACTTCCTCATCGAGTATCCGATTCAGGTGAATCTTAGGTCACTGGAAAGCTTATCGAATTCTCCACATGATCGAGAGTAGAATTTAGGGAAATACAACATGAGATAAATAACACTCAATTTGGAAGTCATCCATATTTACTCAAAAGGGGAATTTAGGCTTAAGAAATGATTGGGGTATTACAATATCTCCCCCTTGAAAACACTCATCCTTGAATGTTGCTTTTTGGCCAAGAATATATAGAAAACTGAAGACACATAGCTGAAAAAACTTGCAAATCTAAATCTATATCTTTCTAAACTTTGAAGTACTTCGTTGAATGTATAAACTCATGATGAGAATAGCTATACAGCTTGATCTGAGACTGGAAAAAAAATAGATAGAGGACAACTGTAATTCTCGACTAAATCTGAGCTGATTTTCCTTCTTCCTATATTAAAGAGCAGGCTCATACTTTAGAATTCACTTTATGTGATAAGGGTGCAATCGTACTCATAGATGGCGAAGAGATAATTTCTGCAGGCATAGGTCATGAGAAACAAGGATAAGACAACACAATGGGTATTACATTATTTGTACTCGAATACTTGGAAAACAAAGATTGTTCAATGAATGCTCACAGACTGAATCACAATTATACATCCGAATCTGAAACTGATGCCTGATACACATACTGAACTAAATTTGTAAATTTTGGGTTTGATCAACTACTTATCGAATTGCTTATACCTATGAAATTTTGAGTGGTAAGACTAGACTAGTTCGAAAAATATGGAAGACCATAGAAATCTATCTGCCAAATTTTAAAAACTGGGTTGCTAGCTATACAAATTGAATCGTACTAGATTCTTATACTTTAGTAGAGGATATCTTCAACACCCTCCCAAGGAATTCTAATGGTCTGAAGGAGCAAAGAACTTTAGGCAAGATCTAAACAAGACATCTAAATCGGAAATCATAAAATTATCATAATCCCATAACTTGAAACCTAAACCTATGAATCATAAGTCAGGATAAAAGTACTAAGCTTCAAGCAAGGCAACTCCTTACTCTCAACTCAACCACACTTTTCGAACACTCTCTCGACTATACTATACCCTTCTGATACTATATTTGATCGATTCGACTTACAATCCTCACATGACACCGATACTTCCATCTACTCATATCCCCTTGAACCAAACCCCCTGATCGTTTTCATCGTAACCTAGAACCACAAGATTCGCCACATAACCCCATTCCAAATCATGAGCTCCCACATATCTATATTCTTACAACCTTTCACGTCAAGAGTAATTCTTATTCCACTTTGACAATTCCAAGCCACCTGGCACTAGCCATTTACTAATGTACAAGGCACCCATCCGTATGCACACACACACGACATTCAAGACTATTTTTATAACCATATGCGCATTCCTAATCAAACACTTATAAAGCCTCTTCTTCATACCCTACACACCTCTTATTAAGAAAATTTCCATGCACTCACCTCAAGCACACCTAACATACTCCTTGCTAATCGAGTCCTACACAAATGCTTCACTCCAATATTCCTTCTAACTCATGGACCTAAACAAAATAAACACACCATAATCTTCCCAATCATAACACATTAAACCTCAACTAACCATAACATGTATCAAAGACTTAGCCTCAATCTTACTTCACATTACTGCCAAGCCAAAGTAGGTATGGCACCTTCTATCGTTGATAAGGAAATATCTCTTCTCTCCTGACTAAATAACTATTCACCATCACTATCTTAGGTAAAGAAAGATAACTAAAAGATTAGAGCATGAGGATCTGACACATGAATAGATACTATGAATAACTTGACACTCAACTGAGGCTTGAGGAATAAAGGATTTAACATCATAAACCCATCAAAGAAATACGGCTAGGGGACATGCACAATATGAATCTGAATTTCTTTCTTGCTGATCATTAAAAGTAGTGCTTGAACATTGGAACTGAACATATCACAAAGCTTGAGTACATAAGCCATGCGTTGCATGACTTAAATTGGGATTTTGTAACTATGAATTGTGATCCCAATCGGTGAAAGGTTTGAGACTCCGCATGTAACTATGAATTATGATCCCAACCGGTGAAAGGTTTGAGACTCCGCATTTCGGTAACTAAGTGAGGACAGGATTTTTTTATGGCATGCCTGGACATGAATCATGATCATGGAATCAAAATGCAAAGCATTAATAAATACAGGAATGACTAAAAATACTAAAATAAAAATGGGTCGAGCAGTATCCCTTCTCACAGCTGTTCCACAACTTATTGGCATACCCACTAAAACTTGACAAACTAACTTGGTCACTTGTTCTACTATCTCCCCCTTAGACTAAAGCCATCACACTTCTTGACTTAATTATTAGGAACATCGTTCATTACCTAACTAGTCTTTCTCTACCTAGCAACTCCACGACACTTACTAATTATGCCACATACAATGACCCTAGAAAAAAAATAAAGCAGCCCCACAAAACCTTGGGCAAGATTTCTTACCAAGAACACAAAATCAAACTTAATTACAAGCTGATCAAACTCAAGCTCTCGCATACACTGTCCAAGCCCATTAGATCAATTCCCTGTAACAAGCACCATTAACCAAGAAATCATCACATCCACCTTCATAGCCACCATTCATCCAATCTTAATGCCTAGAGCTCAGTATAACTTACAACTCCACCTCATGCACACCATTCTCACTTGGAAACTATAAAACAAAACGCCAATAAACACTAGTCTACTTAAACCCCCTAATAATAATAATTGGACATAATCATATGGCCTCTCTCATTTATAATCCATCAAAACGCCCTTCTTCTACCCATCATTACTATTTATCCTTCATACACAACTTAACTTAGTTCATAACTCTCTAAGCCTCAACTTAAATTTTCCTTGCAATCTCAGGAGCATCTAAGTTAACAACACTCATCCACTAAGTATCATCATCCATAACTTATACTTATCTTGTGCAACACACCATCAACAACTCTTTTCATACCTTAAGGAAACCATTATTTACCTCTACCAATAACTCCTTCTATTTCTTCCATGAGTTGACACACAAGAACAATATCACTTCATCACTAACTCAATCATATGTAAAAGGCTCATCTATACATACTTTCAATAAATCATACTTTCCATCCTTTCTTTCCACAACACCTCTAAACCAGTTCTAACCAGCACGACAAAACAAAATACACAAGGAGTCGCTAGTGAATCAAAATAGGCCTCACCCGGCGTCACTAGTCTTTGATTTATATTTTGAAAAAGAATTTGAGATGGATAACAAAGCAATTATTCTAGTGAATCGAAAGAGCCCCACACGGCTTCACTAGACTTTCAGTTCCAACATCATCAAGATAACAAGGTTACAAGAGATAGAAACTCACCATACAATATTTGATAATCTAAGAATACACATCTTACTCTGTCTTAACTAAAAAATTCATAAGGGAGAGGGAATAACATTGAACCTAGGAAACTTATAACATGTTGGTAAGCTCTTCTCAAGCCGCTTTGTACGACTTCTTAAATTTCTCTCTTGTAAGTCTGAAAGCATTATCAGAGGGAGAAAATTAGAAGTCGTTGATCATGTTACCTTAGGAACAGTTGATAACGCTCAATCTACAGCTCTCGTAGGAGTGTAAAGCGGTCGTTAGCAAATATAGAACCCAACCTGGGTTGGGTATCGATCCCATAGGGAATAGCTTGGTCAACAAGTAAGCAAAATTAATAGACTTTTGGTGCAAGTCTCGTAAGAAGGGGGGATTGTAGTAAGTAACCAAAACAAGAAATTAAAAGCTGAAAATAATAAAGTAAAGAGAGAAAGATTGTTACGTAAGTTGTAAACAATGAGAATTGAAGCGTTGGGGTTATGTCCACCTTCTGAGGTATACGTCTCTATTGGCTATGAGTGTGTAGAGTCTTGACATGCAATTTCTTATAGAGAATTGTAGTCGATGGTAAATCCAAGCGTCTCTCGAACTCAACAAGGACTATTTCACTTTAACTCTCTCGAGCTTAAAGTGTGTCTAACGGTACGAATTCTCCAAGAGGTTAGTCCAGTTACGGCACTAGCTTTTTAATAGGAAAGGGTGTCCTACTACCTTGACATTATCTCTTTTCCAGACAAATAACCTTTCTCTCGAACAAGTTAAATGTTAGACTGGCGTATTCTTGCGTCTTCTTTTCTAGACAAATAACCTTTCTCTCGAACAGGTTAGATGTTAGAATGGCGTGTTCTTGTGTTTGTAACCGCAAAGAATGTAGATTTAAGATGAAGAGAATAATGATATAAGCAATATACGTGTCTTGAACTCACAAGCTCATAGCAATAGATAGTAACTCATTCGGCTTCCATAACCCCAACTAAGAGGTTTAGTTACCCATGAATGCGAAGGATATCACGTTTTGCATGGTGGATGGCGTGAATAGTAGGTGTTTGGCGTGTGGTTTTGGTGATTCCGTAGCAAGTAACGATTCTCTTGTTGTGGAATTTAAGAGTTGAATGTTTGTGGTGGAAGATGAGAGGGATGGAAGAAAATTAATTGTTGAATTAAGTGAAGAATTAATTGTCTGAAGATTGATGTATCTATGAATGAATTTCTTGAATTAAGGGAGGAGTTGCCTCCACTAAGGGAGGACTTAATTAAAATCTCTAGCATGATAGGGTATTTATAATACTCCTATCCTACTCCTACTATGCTAATGAAATAAATAACCAAATCCTACTAAACTAAGGAAATACTTAACCCATTTGTACTAGGTTAATGTAACATTCTCCTAATCCAAATAAACTAATGAAATACATAACCCAATTGTACTAGGTTAATGTATCATTGTCAAAATCCAGCTTTGTGTCTGTAAATCCCCAAAGTCTTCAGAATTGTTGTTTTAGCCCGGGACAGATTTTCCATGCAGCAGTTTTGGTCCTTAGGCGTGTAAACTCCCTTTCCTTCCTTCGTGAGCTTTCTTTTGCGTCAAGTAAGCCATAAAATGCTGAATTTTGCATCATTTATACCTGAAACTTTACTAATCATGTTCGTTAGCTCATTTACAGGAAAAAGGACTAAAAGTGCATGAAATATATAATTTGTTCTCAAAAGTAGGCTAAAATATGGGCAAAATATATTGATATAGGCGCGTAATTTTGCCTATCATCAACAGTACATAGATACGGAAGTAAAGATTATCAATATGGATTCGGAGAAGGAAATCTAGAAGCGCGACTGACTTGGGCTTATTGCACAATTTATAAGCAAAGAATGATAAGGCACTAATAGGGTACTTTCTAGGTCATTTACAACTTCGTAACTATCTATGGGGGTTGTTTAAGAAAGTACTATCTACAAAGAATTGAGTTTGACTGTCTCTAATACTTTAAAAATAAGGCATGGATGCTCTGAATAGGGTAAGATGAGAATCTGTATACGTTTCTCAACGAACCTTTCTTTAGCACGATCTAAGACTTGAAAGAATGGAGACCTTTCCTAAATGTCTTATAGCCTCTTGAAGAAAAGTACAGATGTCTCTGTACCGTTCTTCAAGACTCTACTAGACACGGCTTCATACACACCCTAGGACACTTAAACTCTGTGCTCTAATAACAAGTTTGTAACGCCCTAAAATTTGGATCTCGGGATGTCACACGGTGCTTAAGGGCACAAGTGACCCCAAGCTAACCCCCCAACTGGCATAACCCATAAACAACTGGATCAAATACTTAAATCTATATAAAGTTAGAAAAAATATAGAACTTCTCTAAACTTGATCAATATAAACATGATTTTTACAAGATTACAACTCTACTTTTACAAATAAAACTAAAACTGAATACATCAACTTCTACTGACTGTCTATGAAGCCTCTACTGGTACTGACTTCAGATAGATGGGTCATGACTCCCAACTAACCAATATCAATACGACTAAAGTAAGAAAAATACAACACTTCTCAAACTGTAAAACTGACTCATGACCTCAAATCAAAAGGACTCATCACCTACTGACTGGAAGCTGCGAACTGACTAAATATCGTATCTGCGCTATAACTTGTAACTACATTATAAGGCACTGTAGCATATAGAAATATATGGGGGTAAGTAATTTAAGGAATGTACTGATTATATGGGGGTGTAATGCAACATTATAAATAATATCAAAAATGATTATGAAAATCATGCATGTTGACTATAACAACTTTCTTTGCTTGAATTAACTGAAATATATTTCTTGTAAATTATCAATAGTAATACAAGCATTATAAATCTCATAAATCATTATACTTAACTCAAACTCTTTAAATCATGACTTAGAGTGACTCGGTAACTCATGAAACTTGAACTCTTATAGACTTGGGAATTTCTTATAACCAACATAACTACACCATGTAAGCCGCATAGAACCCAACATTTTGCCCTTCTAAGAAGAGAACCCCACATTGGAGGGGGTATGGTACTCTAGACAAGGAGTACAACCTAAATTTCTCAATCACAATCCCATAGTCGGCCTCTGGCCCATAATCATCAATATCAATCCTACGGTGGCACGTAGTTTTGGGGAAATACCATATTTCCCACTCGATGCTAAATATTCCTCCCAGACTCATCTTAGAACGTATTAGGAAATCCACCTTAATCAATATCAATTCGTGGATCCATTATAAAGACCAAAACATAAATATATATCTCATCGGTAAATCATAAATGACTGTGGATTCCTAACTCGACTCAAAATCAAACAATCTTTCTCAAAATCAAGATGTATCAATTCATTTAGTCATGGCAATATTAATAACTTTGAGAAAATATCAAGACTCATTATAACAACTTAATCTTATGAATCAATATACTCAATAATCCAATTTATCATAAGAAAGCTTAAAGCTTGACACATGTCTTGAAAGCACTTGAAATACCAACTCATGGTAGAACATGAAATTCACAATATTAAATATCAAGTCATAATTGGGAAATTGTAAAATAATCATGTATTAAAAACTTTAAGAAAATATCATAGAAATCATTCTTGACTCTCAAGATCAAATAACAATATATATATATATATATATATATATATATATATATATATATATATATATATATATACATTCAATAATAAAAATTCTCATAGAAAAGATTAAATCATGACTCTTATCTCAAATCATTCAGAAATTCTCCACTCATAATAATAATATTCAACTCATGGCATAAGTTCTCAATTTAAGAAATAAAATGATGAAATAGTCATGTGTATCGATCTTGAATAGCTCAAATATCATAAATCATTAATAAAGTAATTCGGGTGTAAACCCACTTTGCAAAATCATGGATTTCAATAGTAGAAATTAAATCTTTGGGCACAAGAACGAAAGAATTGTTCTTGTCCAAACCCCACATACCTTGATTATGGATTTGAATGAAGAAACTTGTTATAGACTCCTTTTTCACTTCTTGAGTTAGGGTTCTTGATACTTTTGACTTGTGTACCTTGAATATTGAACCAATTTATAAAATATGTGGTTGGATTCTTGATGTTCTTGGGAAATTTAGATTGGATTTTTGAGAGACAAATCCTAGAATTCTTGATGAAATAGAAGAAGAATAAAGTTCTCTTCTTTACTTGGATATATATAGAGAGTTAAAATGGATGAAAAATACCAAAATACCCTTTTTAAAATGCCCCTTAACTGCTAAAAAATGGCTGATGACATCCGTGATAGGCCATCAGACCCGTGATAAGCCATCTCAAATATCATCACAAAAGGGTAAAATTTTTTATTTTATTCCTAAGGATGATTATGTCATCAGAAATGTCATCAAAAAGTGATGACATCGTCAGAAATGGCATCAGAAACGTGACAATCCATCAGAACCGTCGTCACTATTTTCCTGCTTGACTAGGTTAGAGTAAAATAGGCATAACTCTTTGCTCCAATATTGGATTTTGGAAAAATTGGTATCGTTGGAAATATAATTAAATTATATATCTATTGATAGGTCATGATCTCAAAAATTCCAAGTATAATGAGAGATATATTTGTTTGAAGTTGACTACACTAATATCCTTCCCAAGAACTCAATTGGTAAGGAGTGTTTTCATTCGCCCAATCGTTAGGACTTATTTAAGGCCTTAATACACACCATACTTGATTATAAAACAACCAAATAACTATAATTTATTTCTCAAGAGCTTGATTCATGGTTGCACTATTGGTTAGAGTCTCGGAGAATTACAAAATGGCTCTAACTTCCTCACCGGGTGTTTGATTCGGGTGAATCTTATGTCGATGGAAAGCTTATCCAATTCTCGACATAATTGAGAGTAAAATTTAGGGAAATACAACATGAGATAAATAATAATTAATTTAGAAGTCATCCATATTCACTCAAAAGATGGATTTAGGCTTAAGAAACGATTGGGGTATTACAAAAGGATGTATCATATCAATGGTATGAAGAGTGGGAGCATCATAGGGGTGATTTGTTATGAGTTCTCTTTGTGGGATGACTTCTCCAGTGCTTTTCTTGATCGCTTCTTTTCTCTAGAGTTGATGGAGGCAAAAGTTGAGGAGTTTGTGAACTTGAAGCAAGGCGAGATGACTGTGAAGGAATATGCCTTGAAGTTCCACTAATTGTCATGATATTCTCCTGAGCTAGTGTCAAGCATGAGGGGTAGAATAAGGAAATTCACTTTTAGTTTGTTTCTTGAATTAATTTTGAAGAGCAAGGCTACTTTGTTGAACAAGGATATGGATATATCTTGACTTATGGTGTACATGCAATAGGTCAAAAAGGAAAACAAAAAACAAGCAGATATGGGAGAGAGGTAGAGTAAGAAATTTTGGTATTCAGATCAGGGTGAAGGTAATAACAGAGTGATAGGGATCATGGAAAATGGTCTAAGAAGAGGTGGGGCAACTCTGGTTCCTATTCGACGGCTAGTGCACCTTATTCAAACACATTTGAAAATTATCAATTTCAGAGTGGTGAGGATTCAAGGGCAAGGATGCCCAATCTAAGGCCATTGGGACCAAGTCAGCTCCATCTTATCCTTCTTGCAGACTTTGTGGTCGGTTGCATCATGGTTTCTGTGATGAAAGGAGGAATCAATGTTTCAATTATGGCCATTTGGGAAGTATGCAGAGGGATTGTCCCATGGGTAAGGTTTCTTTGGGGGAAAATAAAGTTTTGTCAGCCATGTTATCAGTTCTTACACCAAAAGGGTACCACTTCTAGTACCGATACTAGCTAGAATTGTCTGTGTGTTCTTACTACTCGTCAGGAGTTTGAGGCATATCCTGATATCGTCACTAGTGTGTTAAAACTCTTCTCTAATGATTTGTACTATTTACTTGATCTGGGGTCTACCTTTTCTTATATGGCCCTATTTATGGATGTGTATTTTGATTTTGATCCTGATTGTATTTTGAACCCCTTTTCTTTTTCTACCTCGATGGTTGTTAAAAGGGTCTATAAGGGTTATGTGGTATCTATCGGTGGTAGGGGAACTTTGGTGGATTTGATTGAATTAGACATGATAGATTTTAATGTCATCATAGGGATGAATTGATTACATTTGTGCTATGCCTGTTTAGACTATCGATCCCATAAGGTTATTTTCAAATTCCCTAATGAGATAATTATTAAATGGGAAGGGAGTTACCTAGTGCCTAAGGGAAGGTTTATATCATATACTAGAGCCCAAAAATTAATTTCCAAGGGGTGTTTCTATCATTTGGTCTGAGTTAAAGATTCTAACTCGGAGGTCCTTCTTTACAATTCATTCTCGTGGTTAGTGAATTTCTTGAGGTTTTCCCTGATGATCTTCTGGGTGTCCCTCCTAATAGGGAAATTGAGTTTGGAATCGATCTTCTTCCAAAAACTCGTCCTATCTGTATCGCTCAATATAGACTGGCTTCAATTAAGTTGAAGGAGCTTATGGAGCAGTTGAAAGATTTTTTTAACAAAGGTTTTATCCAACCTAGTGTGTCTTCGTAGGGTGCTCCTATTCTTTTTGTGCATAAGAAGGATGGTTCTCTTCGGATGTGTATTGATTACCGTCAGTTGAATAAGAAAATGGTGAAGAATAAGTACCCTCTTCCTAGGATTGATGACCTATTTGACCACTTTGGGGTACTAAGTATTTCTCTAAGATTAACCTTCGATCGGGTTATCATCAATTAATGATTAGGGAGAAGGATATCCCTAAGTCTGCCTTCCGTAACTGGTATGGATATTTTGAGTTCTTGGTTATGCCTTTTGGGTTGACCAACGCCCAGTGGAATTTATAGATCTTATGATTCAGGTATTTCATTAGTTTTTAAACTTGTTTGTAATTGCTTTTATAGATGATATTCCAGTATATTCAAAAAGTGAGGTGGATCATGCTGACCACCTTCATAGTGTGTTGCAGAACCTAAAAGATCAACGTTTGTATTTTAAGTTTTCAAAGTGTGAATTTTAGTTGAACACTGTTACTTTTTAGGGTCATGTTGTATCTAGTGAAGGGATCATGGTGGATCCATAGAAAGTTGCAGTGGTTAAGAAGTGCCCAAGACCCACGACTCCAAACAATATTCGGAGCTTCTTAGGTTTAGCCAATTATTATGGGAGGTTTGTGTAGAGCTTCTCATCAGTTGTCGCACTTTTGACTAAGTTGACTTAAAATAAGGTGAAGTTTCTATGATCTGATGCTTGTGGGGGAAGTTTTGAGGAGCAAAAAAATAAATTAACTTCTGCTTTGATTTTGACCCTACTCGAGGGTACTGATGGCTTCATGGTTTATTATGATGCGTGTCGAGTGGGACTTGGTTGTGTGTTAATTCTGCATGGAAAGGTGCTACCATATGATTCTGGGTAGCTGAAAGTTCATAAGAGGAATTATCCGACTAATGATTTAGAGGTATTGGCTGTGGTGTTTGCATTGAAGATTTGGCGACACTATCTATATAGGGGCCATGTTGACATTTATTCAGATCATAAGGGCCTGCAATATGTATTCACCCAGAAAGAGTTGAATCTCAAGTAAAAGAGATGGCTTGAGTTGCTCAAAGACTATGATATAAGTCTCCACTATCACCTAGGTAAAGCTAACATAATTGTTGATGCTATTAGCATGTTATATATGGGGAGTTTATCTCATATGGGTAAAGAGAAGAAGGACTTGATGAAGGATATTCATCGTTTAGATAATCTTGGAGTTTGTCTCTTAGATTCTGAGGATGGTGGTGTATTTGTGTAAGAGGTGGCAAAGTCATCTCTTTGTGTTGAGGTAAAGGAGAAGCAATTGTTAGATCCTATCTTGATGCAATCCAGGTTGATGTTGGTAGGAATAAGGTGATGGATTTTGAAATTGGTAGTGATAGTATCTTGAGGTACCGAGGGAGGTTGTGTGTTACCGATGTGGAGGGGCTGCGAGGTAGAATTTTGGTGAAAGCTCATGAGTCACATTATTCTATTCATACTGGTTCAACAAAGATGTATCATGACCTTAAGGAGATTTATTAGTGGAATAACATGAAGAGGGATATGGCTAATTTGGTGGCTAAGTATATGGTGTGTCCACAAGTAAAGGTGGAGCACTTGATGCCTGGTGGGTTGTCTCAAGAAATTAAGTTGCCTGATGGAAGTGAAAAATGATTAATATGGATTTGAGTACTGGTTCCGAGGTCTCAAAACCAGTTTGATTCTATTCAAGTCATCGTGGATAGGATGACTAAGTCTACTCACTTTTTACTTGTGAGTACTAATTATTCTACCGAGGACTGCGAGGTTGTTTAATATTATGAAGTTGCATGGTGCTCCAGTTTCCATCATTTTAGATCATGATATTTAGTTCTAATATCATTTTTAGCGGTTGTTCCAGCGAGGTTTGGGGACTAAGGTAACCCTTATTACTACTTTCCACATGCAGATGAATGGACCAGCGGAAAGGACCATTTAGACTTTGAAAGATATTCTTCGAGCTTGTGTAATTGATTTTGGTGGTAGTTAGGTTGACCAGTTTCCTCTTATAGATTTTGCGTATAATAATAGCCATTACTCTACTGTTGGTATGGCTCTGTTTGAGGCATTGTATGGTAGAAGGTGTAGATCTCCTATTGGGTGGTTCGAAGTTTGTGAGACAAAGTTGTTCGATCCTTATTTAGTTCATCAAGATATGAAGAAGGTGAAGGTGAGTCAGGATAGGCTTAAGACTGCCTAAAGTCACAAAAATTCCTATGCGGGCGTGAGGTGAAGAGAGTTGAAGTTCGATGTGGGTGATTAGGTTTTCTTGAAAGTGTCTCCCATGAAGAGAGTAATGCAATTTTGAAAGAAGGGGAAGCTCAGTCCCCATTACATTGGCCCCTATTTGATTTCAAAGAGAGTGGGAAATTTCATCTATGATCTAGAATTGCCTGCAAATTTGGGTTCTATTCATCCCGTGCTTCATGTGTCTATGTTGAAGAAATGTATGGGTGGTCCTTCCTTGGTGGTGCCTATCGAGAGTGTTGGTATTTTGAATTCCCTATCGTACAAGGAGGTCTCGGCGGAGATCTTGGATAGACAAGTTTGTAGATTAAGGACTAAGGATGTAGCGTCAGTAAAGGTCCTTTAGTGGAACCATAAGGTGGAAGAAGCCACTTGGGAAGCGGAGGAAGATATGAAGGCTAAGTATACATTCTTGTTCTATGCTTCGGACGAAGGAACTTAAGGTATGAAGTTTATTTTTTCCCCTGGGTTTATCATTCGATTCTGGTGTAATATTGCTATTTTTCATGTGAAAAGTGTCCTAGCTCATTATTCTGGGATGAATGAACTTGAGGGGGGATAATGTAACACTCTAAAAAATTTTGTGCATTTTATTTTTGGCTCTCTCGAGTTCAAAACTTTGATTTTTGACATAAATTGTGTTTAGGCATATGAATGGGGTATCTAGGAGAGTTTTGGAATTTTTGGATAGGGTTCAGGGTGATTTTGGACCCCGAAGGTAGTGAACCTCTACGATATCACCGTGTCACGGATATTACACTCTATGATAGTCAGCGTGTCATGGAGGTTAGCCTCTGCTATAGGCAGTGTGGCACAGAGGTTAGCCTCCGTGATGAGGTTCGTGCCATGCCACTATGTAAAATTTATGGATTTTTTGCTTTGTTTACTTGGATGAGGGGTATTGAGGTCTTTTCACCTCCATATGAACCTTAATCATAATATAGCCTATTTCTTCCAGTTTTAAGATATTAAAAATCCCTAATTTCACTCTCAAACTCAAAATCCCCAAGAGAGCCTAAGGATTTCATCGTGCGTTCATCTTTTGAGTTTCAAACTTGAATTACTTTCCAATTCTTGTGTGTCTAAGGCATGCATCTCTTTCCCTATACTTACATTTTCTTAATGTCAAGAAAATCGGTTTATTATTCACGATTTTGATGTTGGATTTTGAACTATGGGTTGAGGGTTTTGGATATAAATTGTTTAAATATTTTCTCATTATTACTATTGAACTACTATGCTTTACATTGTTGATTTATACACTCATTAGGGCGTATGGGAATGGTGAATAGAATAGGGATACAATGGATTTCCCAAGATTGTAAAACATGGAAATAGGGGTACAAAGGAATCCCCAAATAATTAGTTTGGTATGGAAATTGGTAATAACCTCAACCCACTTGCATAATTGGTTTTGGAATATTAATTATCATTTGGTTTAGCTATTCTCTTTGAAACTAATGCATTGCATAAATGTTTAAATGGATAAGAATGATCTTGAAAACCTTGAGGGGTTATGAAGGAATCCCTCGAGTGATTTTAATAACGGAGTCTGTGAGGTACGGAGGAATCCCCTACGTGTTGGCTTAATGATATTGCCTGCAAGCTATATACCACTTAATAATGCCTTAATAATTGACCCTCAAGTTGGTGCATGGGTTGTGTTCAAAATATTTTAATTTGGGCTTAATGGGGGTTGTGTTAGCTGGCCGTGAAAGTATGAGTACAAAAGACTTATATTGGAAACTCATGTTTGCCGACATGAGGGGTGGTCATGATGACCAGGAGTTTGTGGGGTACAACAGAATCCTCTAAGTGTATATATATAATTGTATCATGTTGGCGAAGTTTACGTTGAAATCCTCAGCCTTCTATGGTACATCCAATTCGTGTGACTAATATGCGTTGGGGCCCTTTCAGTAAGAGGCTGAACCCATATAGCCCATGGGTGCCTATTTATGACTGTCAAGCTACACAGTTCAAGTTAAGGTTTTAAAATTCATTCTAAGACCTGTTCCCTTCCTCGACATGTGATATATATATGTATGTATTGCATATGATGTTGTGCACTGGTTTAATGGTTTCTGTATTATGGATTATGGAATTATTTTATGCTTTATCCCTGAGTTACATGCTAACGCTCCAACCGCTAACCGTATTCAAACAATGTATTCCCACGCGATGCAGAAACTAGCCATACTTCTACTCCTTCTGCACAGTGATTAGGTGATCGTGCGACAACTCATGAGTCAGACTAAAGTGGTGAGCCTGCATTCTTCGAAAGATCTTATTTCATGCTCTGGGTTTTCTTATGTTTTGACTCTTTTATTTGGACTTGTTTTTGGCTATAGTCGAGGGCATGTCCCGACCATACTATCTTTGGTTTTGTTAGAGTCTTTGTTGGACATTACTGTGGACTTGGGATTGGTTGTTGATTTCTTAAACTTCTTTTGAGTCATACTTATCTATCTTATTTTATGTTTGGAAGTCTGCTGTTATATTATGTTGTGTTCTGGTTGACTAGGCAAAGGGGGTGTTCTTGGGTCCTCGGTGGACTTGAGATACCGATCATAGCCAGACCTTAGTTCGTTTCATAACATGTTTGTTGAGTGTTGATTGAACTTTTTGAGCCTATGACAGCGGTGGTTTATGAAAGGCCTGATTAGGTATTGTTTGTCCGAACTAGACGACACTACTAGAAATTACCCCTATGGCAATGGTTCAAAAACTGTTGCAATATATATGAAAAGAGTTTCCATATATCTACCGCAATGATTTGACAAACATCCCATATGCTAGCGTTGCCATAGATCTGTAGCAACGGTTTTTTCAATGGTTTCCAAAACTGTTGCCATAGACTCATCTATAACAACACTTATTCTCCCCTTCTAATGCGACACTTATTTTTTCAGTTGCTACAGTTCGCAACCGTTGCCATAGATATTTGGCGACAGTTTGCAACTGTTGCAAAAACCCTATTGCAACAACTTTTTGAAAATACTACAACAGTTTTTGAGGCTATATCAACGGGTTTTAAGAGCTATTGCAACCATAATTTGAAACCTATTGCAACGGACTATAAAAGGTGTTGCAAGCACATAATAAATCAATAAGAAATTAATTATATAATAATAAATATTACTGAAATATAATATGCTTATAATATAATTCACAAAAGGAATACATTAATCAACATAATCATAATGCCAAATATCCAACTTATATAAAAACAATTCAAGAGCTAACACAAATAAATTTACAAAAAGTTCTAAATGATTCCTTAAACACGCCTTTCAGTTTAAGAGCCACCATTAGTTTCAAGGAATATGAATAGTCTTCCAAACTAAGTTCAAAACACAAACGAAACCTGCTCAGCAGTCAGCTTGCTGAGAGTCCACTACCTACATGCTTGTAACTATAAATCAACCCCTCTTTTGTGGTCTCCTCACTATGAGAAGAGAAGGGTTTTGATATGATGTACTCCTCAGGTTCATGACCTTTAGATTTCTCAGTGTACATTGTACGAACTTTGGCTTTACTGGAAGGTGCTTGTGATGAATCTGACGTTGTTATTAAAATAGTTGCGCCTACAAACTACAAGAAGAACAATGAAATTGATGAAAGTATTTATTGTTTTATTGTCAATAAAAGTTTCAATCCCTAAAAGCCAATGGATGGTTGCAAGCTAATAGTGTCTTCCATTTTCTTGAGTTGAGTGTATCGGAAACAACCTATGCATGTTGCACAAGGTAGATAATGCATAGACTATACACCCTTTTAGACCTCACTTGTGGGTTAACACTGAATATATTGTTGTTGTATGCAAAGTAATAATAATGCCAGTTCTAATATTCAAGACTGTTAGAAAGATTTGTCATTGATTGTGTAATTTATATTTTCTAGATGGCATGGTAATTTCATCATTCATTATTTTTATGGTTCTATTTGTGATTATGATGAAAATTTCTCATAGAAAATGACATAAAGCAAACCAAACTAGTGCTCTTGAATCAAGACAACACACTACTCTAGCATTACTTATAGAAAGACAAAAAGATACGGTTCGATGTAGAAATTATCTCAAGTTAGAAGAGTTCGAGGAAGAACTGCACCCCAAGAGGTGTGATATAAAAATCGTACCCTAATAAAATCATTAGTGGTTATTCCACAACTTGAACTCATGACCTATAAATTACACAAAGACAATGAAGACAACTTTACTGTTGCTCCAAAGCTGCCCTTCTATTCTAACATTACTCATGATAGAAGAAAGCTAATAGGAAAGATTGAAATTTGATCTTATATTCATACTAAGAGCTTAAATTCTCCAACCAATATTAGCAGGGTAAAATATAGACCAAAACAAAAATACACAAGAGTAAGAAAGGGGATGGAAATTAAAAACAGAAGCCTCTTCTTATTTATTCAACCAACAAGCACCCTTCATTCACTCAGCAGCCAATGGAACCACCTTCGGCAAAGGATGATCCGTTTCACACCTTTTGCCGGAAAATTATTTAATGTTTGGAGGTTAAATGTTAGTTGTTATGAGTAAATTGTGCACACCCATTGTCAAATTTTTGGCTCTGCCACTGCTACAAAATTACATGAGCTTTAAAATAAGTTGATCATGAGTTTAAGCAATCTCTTATAGTTGCTTTGAGTTCCGAATTTTCTTTATAATCTGCTTTGAGTTACCCACTTATTGCATCATTTTCCAATTTTTTGGGAAAGCTAATGGTTTGTAAAAACACATGAAAATCTTCTAGTTTAGTTCAATAAGAATCAAGGCAAGTATGTATTGTTTGATATTATATCCTACTAATGCTACATAAACTTTCAATCATAAAACAAATAAAAGACTACATATTCTGGTCATATATGTGATCACATAACAGGAGTCTAGAATGGGAAACCAATGTCAACCAAGAAAAAGCAGAGAAATTAAAAAGTACACAAAATTGGGTTTAGGGTTTGGTAAACTAAGAAACCACACATACAAAGGGTGCAGTTAAATGTTTTCTTTCATCTCAAACAACCATTCTTATCGTCAAGTATTTTGTACCTTATGAAATAATTTGCCATGATTCTAACGTGAAGTAAAGATTAGCTTGTTATGATAATAAACCTAATAAGCTTAATTCACTTTTTGAGTAACTTGATAACTGCTAATGAGGTCCAAAAAAGCCCTCGATTGACTTGCAAGTTATGTTAGAGAACCAAATCATCTTAGACTAATCAAATAAAGTAAAATAGATACTGAAAAATAAACACAGAGAATCACTAAGCTAAGAAAAGATGGATCCTGGACTGCAAACTCTATCCTTTATATTCTACAAATGTCAGATTAATTATTTAATTCTATAAAGATATGATAAAAACGATTAATAACATTCTTGAGATAGAAAAGTAGGCATTTAAGAGATACAACTTTTACGTGCATGAGGTTACCTATTTCATATCCTCCAGCAGAAACTTCTCCGTTCCACCAAAAGGTATGTGTTGCCTCACTTAAAATAGTAAACCAATCCACTGTAGAAAAGGATAATAATAAGTAAATCAGAATATATCAGTTGTTACTGAAAACAAACCTCTTAAGTCCCAAAGAGCAATAATACAGAAATTGAGTAAATAAACTTTTAATACTAAAAGGCTAGTCTATTATCAGTGCCCTACAGAACAATCAAAGTTTCAAGGTGCTAATAGTGATTGTCATCACTTATGTATATTTCTCCTAACTCGTCTTCTATCTGATTCATATCTAACTCTTCATCTTCAATGTTAAATATTTTTTCCCACATTATTTTCTTTACGTCTAGATCTATTCTATTTATTTACCCAAGTTATCTGCACCCCCCTACAATTGGTATCCAAGCCTATGCTAATTAAAGTTACGGAAGTAGTATATATTTGGATTTATTTGATTAATTTATTAAAATTAGATTTAGATATCCACCAAAGTATTATAAATATTTTTTAGATGAATAACGTACAAAAACCACAACAATATAAAGAATTAAAACAAATAATAGCTGAAAAATGTAAAGAATTAAAAATAAGGATAGAAAGACTATAGTATAACATAATTGCCGGAGTTAGTAAAAACTCAATAAATGCACAAAAATAAGAAATATCAATTTAGAATCAACAATAGATAGTCTAAAATATATATATCAACATAACCTATATACATTTAAATAAAATGAACAAAGAAGAATTTATAACAGACAAAAAAACATATGGAAATCACGAAAGACTAAAAATAAAAATAGTATCCTCTAATTTAGGAAGGAGATATAAGAAAATAGGTGAACATTTATATTTAATGTTAGAAAAAGAAAAATTAAAATTAGAATATAAGTTGACAGCCATGGTAAGAATAGAAAGAGAAAACGAAGAGATAGACAGAAAAAAGAAAATAGATAAAAAAAAAAAAACCACAGAAGAAATACGAAAAATAGAAGAAAGTAAAAATAGTAGGATTGCTGAATTAGAAAAATAACTACAAATGCTAAAAGATTTATATGAAAAGAGACAGAAAGAAACTGAAGAAAAAGATAAAGAACAAAAATTATTAAACGAGATTAATCAATTTGAAGAAAAATTAAAAATAAAAAATAAAGAACCAGAAATAAGTGAATTAGAAATAAATGCAATAGATGCTGAAGAAACAGATAATTATGATTCGGAAGAAAGTGAAACATATACAGAAATTCTAGAAAACATAGGAAAACTAGAAATTAATGAAAAACAAAAAGTAATTAATAAAGAAAATCTAGAACTAATACATACAGAAGTAAATACTCTAGATAAAAATATAATACCTAGTACATCAGAAATAAGAAAACCAATGTATAATTACAAAAATAAGTTTAAAAGATATAATCCAAAGGATGAATATAATAAATGGACACCAAAACAAATAATTAATTACAACTTTTTAGATTTAGATTGTGTAATAGATACAAATAAAATAATACAACTATAGGTAGGATACATGTCAAAACAATTATTAGATAATAAAATAGATACAACAAACACACCAGAGTATATAGAAAAGACATTAATAGGAACAGTAAAATTATGGTTTTTAAACCTAGCCGAAGCAAGTAAAAAAGTACTAAGATCTGATAATAAAACAGAAGGAACCTCAATACCTACTAAAATACTACCAACAGAAATATTGAAAAAATATGAAATATCTATAAGATAAGAATTTAGTAGTATAACAACAGAAGAAGAAGAGCAAAATAAAGAGAAAGATACGAATAGGAATTTAATGTTAAAATTAGCAATATGTAATACGTGCTATATAGATGAGTATACATGCACATTTAAAGAATATTATTATAAAGGAACATATAATATAGAAGAAAGTAAAGAAATAAGAAGATTATATTTTAGAAAATTACCTGAACGATTTAGTTCAAAAATAATAAAGAGTTGGGATGAAGCAAAAATAGTAGATACCCTAGGAGCAAGAATAAAATTCTTACAACAATGGTATAGAAATCTATGTGAAAAATATAGAGAAGAAATAAAAATGGAAAAAAATATTAATAAGAAATTTAGCATGTTGCAAAGATAAAATAGCACTTCAATTTGGATGTGAAGAAAGATATTATAAGAAAAGAAAAAGACATAAGAAATATAAGAAATACAAAAAATCAAAATATAAATATAAGAAACCAAGAAAAAGATATTATGTAAAAAATTATAAATATAAAAGACCATATAGGAAAAAAAATCTATAAAAGAATGTACTCGTTATAATTGTGGAAAACTATGGCATTCAGCTAGAGATTGTAAATTACCAAAAAATAAACAAATATCAAAAATAAAAATATAAAATACATAATATATGCAAATAGATTATATATATTATGAATTAGAAAGTGAAGATAGTATATATGAAATTTTGGAGAATGAAACAGATAATGAAATAGATAGTGAATTAGATGAATCAAATGACTGAAAAAGATATAAAAATGAACCGAATAACTAAAGAAGATATAAAAATAATAACAAAGGAAGAATATTTAAATGAAGAAAGGACAGATCAAAAAATAATATTTGACAGTAATATATTTGACGAAATAAAAAGAAAAGAGTTAGACTTAAGTGTAGAAAAAATATTTAAAATACCAACAATAAAAAATATATTTAGTAGAAAAAAGGAAGAATACTACATAGTAAGCTAAAAAGAACATATAATAGACTGTAGATATGCAAAAGAAAGAGCCAGTATAGCACTAGTAACAAAACGAATAATTAATAAAGAAATAAACGATATAAAAAGTAAAGACCCAATAAAATATGTACACCTTGGAGGAACAGAGATATTAATAAAAGCATGTTTTAGAGAAGGAATAGATACACCAATAGAACTATATTTAGCAGATGATAGAATTATAAAACCTATAGAAAAAGGTATAATAACAGCCATAAAAGAAAATTTAATATACCAAAAATTTAAATTTATAATAAGTGTGAATTATTCAGTAGCAATAACAGATAAAAATATAGATAAATCATTAGTATTATATTGGAAAATATCAGAAATAGAACTAACCCCAGGAAGTAAAATATTTACAGCAAGATGTAAAAATCTATATGTATTAACAACAAAATATAAAATAACAGAAAAAAATAAAATTAATAAAATACAAATAGAAAGTCCTTTTGAATAATTTATAAAAACAATTGATAATAATGATTATAGTTACAAAGACATAAATATAGAAGAAGATTTAGAAATAATAAATGATAGAATAAGTACAACAAAAAGAATAGCTCATGAAAAACCAGAATCATCAAGCTCATCAAAAAGAACAAGTTATGAAACAACTTCAACAGTTAATTTAAATCAATATTATATAACAGGAACAATAAATGAAAAAGAATATTTAATACTCTTAAACACATGACAAGAAGAAAATTATATAGAAAAATATCTAGTAAAAAGTGAAGAAATAAAATCTAATAGTGATATATGCCCAGATCTACCAAAGAGTCTGATAAAAATTAAAGATACGACAAAAAAGAAAATAATAGGAGTCAGAAAAATAAAAATAGAATTTGAAATAAAGGAAGAAATGCAAAAAAACAGACATAATATTAGAAATAAAATGCTTAGAATAAGTAAAACCATACAATATAGAACACACACAATTATCTATAACATATAATAAAGAAAGATTATTCATAAAAAAAAAACTTTAACATGATATGAAAATATATGTACTTGTAAAAATAATAGTAGAAGGATATTATAATAGGTATTATACACCTATGATAGATACAGGAGCAGAAGCAAACTTATGTAGATACAACTGTTTACCAGAAAGTAAATGGAATAAATTAAAAACACCAATAGTAGTCAACAGATTTAATAATGAAGGAAGCTTAATTACATATAAAGCTAAAAATGTAAAAATACAGATATGAGATAAAATAATAACAATAGAAGAAATCTATAATTGTGAACTAACATCAAAAGATATGCTTTTAGAAATGCCATTTTTAGATAAATTATACCCACATATAATAACTAAAACAGATTGGTGGTTTACAACACCATTTAAACAAAAAGTAAGGGCAAAAAGAGTTATTAATAAAATAAGAAAGAAAACGAATTGGATAGAAGGAAGTGAAAAAATACACAAAAAATAAAAAATACAGAAGACACAGTAGAACTAGTTGTATTTTCAATAAATAAAAAAGAAATAACTATATTTTCATTAGATAAGGTAGAAATAATAAAGAAAAAATTAAGACAATTATATAGTGAAGATCCATTGAAAAGATAGGAAAAACATAAAACTACCATACAAATTGAATTAATTGATAAAAATAGCATATAACTCAAAAACCATTAACATATAATTTTGACAATTTAAAAGAATTTAAAATGCACATAGATGAATTATTAGAAAAACAGTATATACAAAAAAGTAATAGTAGACACAATAGTCCAGCATTTATTGTAAATAAACATAGTGAACAAAAAAGAGGTAAAAGTAGAATGGTTATTGATTATAAAAATTTAAATGTAAAAACTATGGCATATAATTATCCAATACCAAATAAGCTATTAAAAATACAACAAATACAAGGATATAACTATTTTAGTAAATTTGACTGTAAATCAAGATTTTACCACTTAAAGTTAGAAGAAGAATCTAAGGAATTAGCCACATTTACGATACCACAAGGATTTTATGAATGGAACGTATTACCATTTGGACATATAAATACACCAGGTAAATATCAACATTTTTATGAATAGTTATTTTAAACAATTACCTAATTGTATAGTATACATAGATGATATACTACTATATACAAAAACTAAAGAGGAATACTTAAAATTATTAGAACAATTTACCGATATAATAGAAAAATCGAGAATAAGTTTAAGTGAAAAGAAAGCCGAAATTATGAAAAACCAAATAGAATTTTTAGGAATACAAATAGATAAAAGTGGAGTAAAAATGCAACAACATACAGTACAAAAAATAATAAATTCAAAAGAAGAATTAGATACAAAAAAAAAATTACAATCATTTTTAGGATTAGTAAACCAAGTAAGAGAATATGTATCAAATTTTGCAGAAAACCTAAAGCCTTTACAGAAAACATTAAAAAAGGATGTAGAATATAATTACAACGAAGAAGATAAAAAATAAGTCCAGAAAATAAAAATAATTTGTAAAGAATTACCAAAATTACAATTTCCAGATGAAGATAAAAAATTTATATATATAGTAGAAGTAGATGCAAGTGAATATAGTTATGGAGGAGTACTTAAATATAGGTACGAAAATGAAAAATTAGAACATCATTGTAGATACTACTCAGGTACATTTAATGAAACAGAAATAAAATGGGAAATAAATAGAAAAGAATTATGTTCATTAGATAAATATTTATTAGCATTTGAACCATATATTGTATATAACAAATTTATTGTGAGAACAGATAATACGCAGGTTCGCTGGTGGCTAACAAAGAAAATACAAAATTCAATTACAACAAAAGAAATTCGGAGACTAGTATTGAATATATTAAATTATACATTTACAATTGAAGTAATTAGTACTAACAAAAATGTTATTGCGGATTACATATCAAGACAAAGCTACACAAACTGATATAATAGAAGATGATGCTTTAGAAAAAATACTCAAAACCCTAACTACGCTTTTAATAAAAGTGGACAGTATGGGTAATGAAATAGAAAAGCTAAAGACCAATGAAGTTAAACTGAAGTCTGAAGCTACAAATCAGCTAACTCAACAGTGTGCAGAGCTATGTTGATCGAAAGACATTAAAATTCAAGAGCTAAAAGGAGATGTTGGGACACTCCATAAAACTCATCACGTTTACCAATCTACAATTGCAGGTGCAAACAAAGGAGTTAGCGGGAGTTAGCGGACAAAGATATCAGAACATGAACATGAATAAGATATTTGAGAAGCCATTTATACCAAAAATACAAAAAGACCCCTTGTATATACCCCTACAAATTACCACATATCGAGATAGTTTGAATCGAGATAAAAAAAGTTATAACCATCTAGCCCGAGGATACATAGAAAATATCTACAAAGTACAAACTTTTCTAAACCTTAACCCCAGAGCTACAGATATCCAAGAACCAAACACAAACTATATAACCCAAAGATTGCAAGGTCATAACAAGTTAATCGCACTACCCAAAACTAACCCAAACTTAATAAAAACTTGTTTCGACTATGAATTATTAAATACCATATATACCCAAGATGGAGAAGAACTATCAGCTATAGAAGAATTACATAAAATATTCACCACTTATAAAAGAGTAATCAAAGAAAATCTATTTTATATAAAGTTTTATATTGCACCAGCAGAGATATTATACGACGAGATCAAACCAGTTATACAAGTTGTAAAAATAGGATTAACCAGAGATATGATTATACCAGAAGATATTGTACAGCAGCCAGAGATACCCATAATTGAGATACCTGATTTCTACGCGAATAAACGACTTATTGGACTAGCTATAATTATTCAAGAATTAACAAATAATTATATCAATGGAAACCGAATATGAAGCTATTATTCAAGAGACCATAAAATGATTTATTCAAATTCAAGAGAACTACGACAAACAGATATGAAAGATGTCAGACAATGGATAATGACGTTACTTAACCCAGAAAAATAATCTACTGCAAGAGCAATTAAGAAAAGATTTATTTTAGAAGGATTATTAATAAGATATTGCAAGATAATTGGACAGAAATATCCAGACCATCAATGTTTGAGATGTAATGGAGAAGATAATATTATCATAGAAGTCCAGCTAAAATAAAAGGAAAAAATCAACCATGAAGATAAGGACGCCAGCTAGACACGAAACAATAATGGAAGAGATAAAAAGACAAGCTATTAACTTGTGAAAGTGACATGTAGATAACTTTCACAATTTCTTGTACATAAATTGTAAATTATTGTATCGGTAGAATATTAAGCACTAATAAGTTTTTGTCTTTTAGTACTTTAAGTCATTTTCTTTTTTTTAATATGTCAAGACTTTTTGACACCAACCATAATTAGCTTTTATAGATGTAAATATGATAGCCTTTCTTTTTTTACTTTTGTAACATTAGGAAGAATACATAGGAACCATGTAAATTATTCATTTTCTCATTATAAATAGAGGCATGGAAGGCAGCAGAGAAAGCAAGCCTTCATGCGTTGAAGCAAATACTCTTCTTTCACAACAAACTTTTGAATATTTATTAAAAACAGGTATAATTCAATGGAAAAAACTATGGATGAACAAAGCTTAGAATAATCAAACCTACCAGAACAGGTATATTTATTTATGATTATGAATAGCTAAATTTATAAATTTCTAACAATCATGATATAATAAAATAAGTTCATGTTAGTTACTTTATAGTAGAAATATTCGAAAAATAGCATGTTAAGAAGTTTATTAGCAAAGTGGAAAAGGAGAAAAAATTCTAAGAACTATGTCATCCTAAAGGTGAAAACGGTGAGGCAAGAAAGCCGTGATAGGGGAGTAGCCAGAGTAAAGGCGCTGTTTAAGGGAAAAGTATCCAGATTACCATGCTAATAGTGACCGAAGAATATGTTATTTAAGAATAATCTAATATATAGAAATCTAAAATGATCATATTTTGTTATGTGTTTGATTGAAGAGAATATTTTGAAAAAAGCATCATATGAAAAATGAATACTTATTTATCTGACGAAATGATAGATAAATTTAAAATACTTGTTTTGTATGTACTTAAGGATATAGAAATTGTAGATATAAGAAAAATCATATTGGAAAAAATATTTGATAAATATTTTATGACTAGAATAAATTACATACATTACATACCTTACCTACCTAACTACTCTTATAAATACTTACATACCAAACATACACATCAACCATGATAAATTACGTATATTTAGAATATTGAAAAATGGATATAAAAAAATATACAATTAATAGAAAAACTAATGAAAACAAATTTAGAAGAATATATGAGAACCAAAGATATAAAATATATAGAATACCTTAATGAAAATATAGAATAATTAATAAGATTAAAACAAACAACTAAAGAAAATTATGAAAAAGCATTTAGTTAACCCACCTAAATGACATATAATTTTGAAGTACTAGTTTTATACATACTTAGAGATATAGAAATTATACACGTAATAAAAATAATATGGAAAAAAATATTTAACATTGAAGATGATGAGTTAGATATGAATCAGATAGAAGACGAGTTAGGAGAAATATACTTGAGTGATGACAATCACTATTACTACCTAGATAATTATTTAGATGGATATTATACAAATTAAAAAATGCTAGAAAATATTCAAAGAGTTAGAGAAAAAACAAGGTTGGCTATACGAAGAAATTAATTATAGAAACCAACTTAGAAAAGGAAGATAACAATTAAAAGAAATATTAATTTGGATAAATAAAACCATGAAATTAACGAAATAAATAACCTAGAATTTAATATTAGATATAGTACAATTAGAATAAATTATTACAAATAAATTTGCAGTATGACAACTACTTTAGGATAAAATGATAGATTATGAGTATTTAAAATATTGGAGACAAGATATGAAAGAAATAAGAACAACAGAGATACTTATGAAAGAAAATTTAATTGAATATTTTAGAACAAAAGATATAGAATATTTAGAATACCTCCAAAATAATATAGAAGAATTACAAAGAGTAAGACAAAAAACTAAAGAATACTACAGTAAAACTTTTAATCAATTACCACATAATCACCCTTCAAGATATCAACATTAATAAAATAAAAATATTTAGAGAAGTTAAGAAATATCCACGCACAAATAAAAATAGATCCATTAGTTATAATAGACCTATTTATTTACCCAAGTTATCCACACCCCCTATAATTAGTATCAGAGCCTATGCTAATTAATTAAACATAAGCATTCATCCCTGCAACACACTTAACAATAAAAATAAAAGTAACAGAGTAGTTAAACTCCATCCACACAATCTAACTAATCTAGGTGAGCTCATCTTAGGACATCCAAAGTAAATTTATTTGTTAAATTGTGAAATTAAGATACTATTTTATAATCTTAAACATAAAAGTTCATTCAAAAGCTTGAAACAAAACCAACCTTTGGAAAGGGTCATATTATTAAAGTTTCTTCTAGCTAATTCCAAGCAATCCCTGGTATGTTCCTTTATTTCTGTCCTTTGATTAATTTTCACGTGCAATTTTTTTGTTGCAAAGGTAAGAGTGTAAGGAGGATGAGTACAACACCTTTCTTGATTTAGCTCATTTTGAAGGTCAGTAATGATAGCTTCTTTCTCTTGAACTAAAGATTTTGATGCTCTGCATTTAGTTACTTCCCCTACAAGCTGCTCTAACAGTTGTGCTTGAGCTTTGTAACATTGTTGAAGTTCTAGTTTAAGATTTTTAACTTTCTGTTTCCACTCTGAACCCTTAAATCATAGGAACTAAATAAGTGAGTGGATAACAATGTATATTTAGAAGAGAAGTGACTAGTGCAAAAAAGTCCAAATTCATTGGTTATGGTTAAAATTTCTTTGTAGAAAGCTACGATTGGTCATTTAACTTGCATTTCATTCCTTGAGCATGATATAAAGGGTGATAAGTAAATCCTACATCATGTTTGCCAAGACTCACCACATGGCAAAAAATACAAAATATGAACTGCTAAAAGCCAAGAGAAATGTTAAATATATTACAAAACATTCTTACAATTGTGTTTTTCTTGAAAGTCAAGAGAGTCGATGAGAATAATCCGTAAAGCATTTTCTATTATCATGTCATAACAAATAGAAATGCAAAGATTCATAGAACTTTTCCTTATTTTATTAGCTCAAAACTCCTATGTATCTAATGCTCTTATATGTTGTTAACACTCCTGTTAACAAGAGTTTTTTTCTTTCCTCATTTCACTTGGTATCATGTTCTGTCTTTCGGAGATTAATCTCATGTTTTGTCTTCCAGAGATTAATCTTGTAAAAATGCAAAGGTGAAACCATGGCCTTGGAGTCTCATGCCCATGGTGTTGAGGTTTGACCTTCGCAGTTTATGCTAACTGACAAATCAAATTAATGGCTCATGTTTGCCCAATCAACATCATGTTACCATTTTGATGACACTATGAATTAAAATGGTGATTTGGTTTTTTTACAAATGGTATCAGAGCCTAGTAATTTAAAAAATATAGTAGAGAGATATATGTTAGAAATATTAGAATTTAACATATGTTTATTGAATTAATTATGAGAAGATCATTTAAAAATAGAGAAGCTTTTAGAAAAATTAAAGAATCTTTAATTAGTAATTATTCAGAATATACAAGTCTAAATAAAACAAAAGAAAACCCACAAAGATTAGCCTACCTAATTACGTTAATATCTAGTATTGAAGCAAAATTAATAATCCATTTAAAATCTAGAAGAATGAGACACATACCACCTAATTATGATAAAATTAGATTTAAATATCCACCAAGATATTATAAATATGATTTAAATGAATAAAGTGCAAAAGTACAAACAATTAAAACAAATTATTTCTGAAAAACGTAAAGAATTAAAAATAAGAATAGAAAGACTACATTATAATATATTTGCCGGAGTTAGTGAAAATTCAATAAATACACAAAAAGATGAAATATCAAAATTAGAATCACAAATAGACAGTTTAGAATATATATATACCAACATGAACTATTCACAATAAAATGAACAAAGAAGAATTTATAATAGATGAAAAAATATATGAAAATCATGAAGGATTAAAAATAAAAATATTATTTTCTAATCTAGGAAGAAGATATAAGAAAATAGATGAACATTTATATCTAATGTTAGAAAAAGAAGAATTAAAATTAGAAGATAAATTGACAGCAATGGTAAGAATAGAAAGAGAAAATGAAGAAATAGATAGGAAAAAGGAAATAGAAAAAATAAAACAACAAACTGCGGAAGAAATACGAAAAATAGAAGAAACTAAAAATAATAGAATTGCTAAATTAGAAAAGGAACTACAAATGTTAAAAGATCTGTATGAACAAAGACAAAAGAAAAAAGAAGAAAAGGATAGAGAACAAAAATTACTGAACGAGATAAATCAATTTAAGGAAAAATTAGAAATAAAAAATAAAGAATTAGAAATAAATAATATAGACGTTGAAGAGACAGATAATTATGATTCAGAAGATAGTGAAACATATACAGAAATATTAACAAATACAAAAAAATTAGAAATCAATGAAAAACAAGAAGTAATTAATGAGGAAAACTTAGAAAGTACCAACACAGAAATAAATACTCTTGATAAAAAAGAAGATGAAAATATAATACCTAAAACAACAGAAATAAGAAAACCTATATATTATAAGAGTAAGTTTAAAAAATATAATGAATATGACAAATGGACACCAAAACAAATAGTTAATAAAAATTATAACTTTTTAGACCTAGACTGTGTAATAGATACAGAAAAAACAATACAATTATGGATAGGATATATGACAAAACAATTATTAGATAATAATATAAACATAACAGATGCACCAGAATATATAGAAAGAACACTAATAGTATCAGTAAAACTATGGTTTTCAAATTTAACTGAAAATAGCAAGAAAGTATTAAGAACTAATAAACCTATAGAAGGAACATCATCAACAACAACTAAACTAACACCTATAGAATTATTAAGAAAATATGAAACAACTATAAAAGATGAATTTGGTAGTATGGCAACAATAGAAGAAGAACAAGATGAAGAAAAAGATACAAATAGGAATTTAATGTTAAAATTAGCAATATGTAATATGTGTTATATAGATGAATATACTTGAGCATTTAAAGAATATTATTATAAAGGAGCATATAGTATAGAAGAAAGTAAAGAAATAAGAAAATTATATTTTAATAAATTACCCGAACCATTTAGTTCAAAGATAATAAAAAGTTGGGAAGAAGCAAAAATAGTAGATACGTTAGGAGCAAGAATAAATTTTTTACAACAATGGTATAGAAACTTATGTGAAAAATATAGAGAAGAATTAAAAATGGAAAAAACATTAATAAAAAATTTAGCATGTTGCAAAAATAAAATAGCACCCCAATTTGGATGCGAAGAAAGATATTATAAGAAAAGAAAAAGACATAAGAAATATAAGAAATATAAAAAATTAAAATATAAATATAAGAAACCAAGAAAAAGATATTATGTAAGAAACTATAAATACAAAAGACCATATAGAAAGAAGAAATCTATAAAAGAATGTACTTGTTATAATTGTGGAAAGTTAGGACATTTAGCTAGAGATTGTAAATTACCTAAAAATCCAAAAAATAAATAAATATCAGAAATAAAAATAGATAATACATAATATATGCAGATAGAATATATAGATTATGAATTAGAAAGTGAGGATAATATATATGAAATTTCAGAAAACGAAACAGATACTGAAATAGATAGTGAAATAGATGAATCAAATGACTGAAGAAGATATAAAAATAATAACAAAGGAAGAATATTTAAATGATGAAGGAACGGAACAAAAAATAATATTTGACAGTAACATATTTGATGAAATAAAAGGAAAAGAATTAGATTTAAGTGTAGAAAAAATATTTAAAATACCAACAATAAAAAATATTTTTACTAGGAAAAAAGACGAATATTATGTAGTATGCCAAAAAGAACATGTAATAGACAACAGTTATGCAAAAGGCAAAGCTAGTATACCACTAGTAACAAAAAGAATAATTAATAAAGAAATAAATGATATAAAAAGTAAAGGAGATCCAATAAAATATGTACACCTTGGAGGTACAGAGATATTAATAAAAGCATGTTTTAGAGAAGGAATAGATACCAGTAGAATTATATTTAGCAGATGATAGAATTATAAAACCTATAGAAAAAAGCATAATAACTGCCGTAAAAGGAAATCTAATATACCAAAAATTCAAATTTATAGTAAGTGCAAATTATTCAGTAGCGGTAACAGATAAAAATATAGATAAATCACTCGTATTATACTGGAAAATATCAGGAATAGAATTAACCCCAGGAAGTAAAATATTCACAGCAAGATGCAAAAATTTATATGTATTAACAACAAAACATAAAATAACAGGAAAAAATAAGATTAATAAGATACGAATAGAAAGCCCATTCGAACAAATTGTAAAAACAATAGATTATAATGATTATAGATATAGAGACATAGATATAGAAGAAAATTTAGAAATAGTAAATGATAGAATAAGTACAACGAAAAGAATAGCTGATAAAAAACCAGAATCATCAAGCTCATCAAAAAGAACAAGTTATGAAATAAATTCAATAAGTAATTTAAACCAATATTACATAACAGGAAAAATAAATGAAAAAGAATATTTAATACTCTTAAATATAGGACAAGAAGAAAATTATATAGCAAAATATCTAGTAAAAAACGAAGAAATAAAAACTGATAATGATATGTGCCCAGATCTACCAAGAAGTCTAATAAATAGTTAAAATATAGTAGAAAAAGAAATAATAATAGGAGTTAGAAAAATAAAAATAGAATTCGAAGTAAAGGAAGAAATGCAAAAAGCAGATATAATATTAGGAATAAAATGGCTAGAACAAGTAAAACCATATAATATAGAACATACACAATTAACCTTAACATATAACAAAGAAAAATTATTCTTAAGAAGAGCCTTAACATAAAATGAAAATATATGTATTAATGAAGATAGTAGTAGAAGGATATTACAGTAGATATTATACGCCTATGATAGATACAGGAGCAGAAGCTAATTTATGTAGATATAATTGCTTACTAGAAAGTAAATGGGATAAATTAAAAACACCAATAATAGTTAAAGGATTTAATAATGAAGGAAGCTTAATTACTTATAAAGCTAGGAATGTAAAAATACAAGTATGGGATAAGATATTAACAAGATAAGATATTAACAATAGAAGAAATTTATAATTATGAACTAACATCAAAAGATATACTTTTAGGAATGCCGTTTTTAGATAAATTATACCCACATATAATAACTAGAACAGACTGGTGGTTTACAACACCATGTAAACAGAAAGTAAGAGCAAAAAGAGTTAATAATAAAATAAGAAAGAAAACTGATTGGATAAAAGGAAGTGAAAAAATTACACAAAAGTTAGAAAATATAAAAAATACTGAAGATACAATAGAACTAGTAGTATTTTCGATAAATAAAACAGAAATAACTGTATTTTCAATAAATAAGATAGAAATAATTAAGAAAAAATTAGAACAATTATATAGTGAAGATCCATTAAAAGGATGGGAAAAACATAAAACTACTATAAAAATTGAATTAATAGACAAAAATAGCATAATAACCTAGAAACCTTTAACATACAATTTTGATGATTTAAAATGCATATAGATGAATTATTAGAAAAACAATATATACAAAAAAGTAATAGTAAACATAATAGTCCAGCATTTATAGTAAATAAACATAGTGAACAAAAAAGAGGAAAAAGTAGGACGGTTATTGACTACAGAAATTTAAATGCAAAAACTATTATCCAATACCAAATAAGATATTAAAAATAAGGCAAGTACAAGGATATAATTATTTTAGCAAATTCGATTGTAAATCAGGATTTTACCATCTAAAGTTAGAAGAAGAATCTAAAGAATTAACCGCATTTACGGTACCACAAAGATTTTATGAATGAAACGTATTACCATTTGGATATAAAAATGCACCAGGTAGATATCAACATTTTATGGATAATTATTTTAAACAATTATCTAATTGTATAGTATACATAGATGATATATTATTATATACAAAAACTAAAGAAGAACATTTAAAATTATTGAAACAGTTTAAAGATATAATAGAAAAATCGGGAATAAGTCTAAGCGAAAAGAAAGCTGAAATTATGAAAAATCAGATAGAATTTTTAGGAATACAAATAGATAAAAGGGGAGTAAAAATGCAATAACATATAGTACAAAAAATAATAAATTCGAAAGAAGAATTAGATACAAAAAAGAAATTACAATCATTTTTAGGATTAGTAAACCAAGTAAGAGAATATATTCCAAAATTAGCAGAAACTTTAAAACCACTACAGAAAAAATTAAAAAAGGATGTAGAATATAACTATAATGAAGAAGATAAAAAACAAGTTCAAAAAATAAAATTACTTTGTAAAGAATTACCAAAATTACAATTTCCAGATGAAAATAGAAAATTTATGTATATAGTAGAAGCAGATGTTAGTGAATATAGTTATGGAGGAGTACTTAAATATCAATATGAAGCAGAAAAATTAGAACACCATTGTAGATACTACTCAGGTACGTTCAATGAGACAAAAATAAAATGGGAAATAAATAGGAAAGAATTATGTTCATTATATAAATGTTTGTTAGCATTTGAACCATATACTGTATATAACAAATTTATTGTACGAACAGATAATACACAGGTACGCTGGTGGTTAACAAAGAAAATACAAAATTCAGTTACAACAAAAGAGATTCGGAGACTAGTCTTGAATATATTAAATTTCACATTTATAATTGAAGTAATCAGTACTAACAAAAATATTATTGCAGATTACATATCAAGACAAAGCTACACAGACTGAAATAATAGAAGAAGATACTCTAGAAAAAATACTCAACACCCTAACTACGCTTTCAATGAAAGTGGACAGTATTGGTAATGAGATAGAAAAGCTAAAGACTAATGAAGATAAACTGAAGTCTATAGCTACAAATCAGCTAACTCAGCAGTGTTCAGAGCTATGTCGATCGGAAGACGTTAAAATTCCAGAGCTAGAAGGAGACGATGGGACACTCCATAAAACCCATAACATTTATCAATCTACTTTTGCAGGTACAGGCAAAGGAGTTAGTCGAACAAGATACCAGAACATGAATATGAATAAAATATTTGAGAAACCATTTATTCCAAAAACACAAAAAGACCCCTTGTTCATACTACCACAAATCACCACATACCGAGATAGCCTAAACCAAGATAAAAAAGTTTACAACTACACAGCCCAGAAATACATAGAAAATATCTATAGAGTACAAACTTTTCTAAACCTTAACCCCAGAGCTACAAATATCAAAGAACCAAACACCAACTATATAACCCAAAAATTACAAGGATATAACAAGCTAATTGCACTACCCAAAACTAATATATATCCTTGTAATTTTTGGGTTATATAGTTGGTGTTTGGTTCTTTGATATTTGTAGCTCTGGGGTTAAGGTTTAGAAAAGTTTGTACTCTATAGATATTTTCTATGTATTTCTGGGTTGTGTAGTTGTAAACTTTTTTTATCTTGGTTTAGGCTATCTCGGTATGTGGTGATTTGTGGGGGTATGAACAAGGGGTCTTTTTGTGTTTTTGGAATAAATGATTTCTCAAATATTTTATTCATATTCATGTTCTGGTATCTTGGTCGACTAACTCATTTGCTTGTACCTGCAGAAGTAGATTGATAAATGTTATGGGTTTTATGGAGTGTCCCATCGTCTCCTTCTAGCTCTGAAATTTTAACGTCTTCCGATCGACATAGCTCTGCACACTGTTGAGTTAGCTGATTTGTAGCTATAGACTTCAGTTTATCTTCATAGTCTTTAGCTTTTCTATTTCATTACCCATACTGTCCACTATCATTGAAAGCGTAGTGAGGGTGTTGAGTATTTTTTCTAGAGTATCTTCTTCTATTATTTCAGTCTGTGTAGCTTTGTCTTGATATGTAATCTGCAATAACATTTTTGTTAGTACTGATCACTTCAATTATAAATGTGAAATTTAATATATTAAAGACTAGTCTCCGAATCTCTTTTGTTGTAACTGAATTTTGTATTTTCTTTGTTAACCACCAGCGTACCTGTGTATTATCTGTTCGTACAATAAATTTGTTATATACAATATATGGTTCAAATGCTAACAAACATTTATACAATGAACATAATTCTTTGCTATTTATTTCCCATTTTATTTCTGTCTCATTGAACGTACCTGAGTAGTATCTACAATGGTGTTCTAATTTTTTTGCTTCATATCGATATTTAAGTACTCCTTCATAACTATATTCACTAGCATCTGCTTCTACTATATATATAAATTTTCTATTTTCATCTGAAAATTGTAATTTTGGTAATTCTTTACAAAGTAATTTTATTTTTTGAACTTGTTTTTTATCTTCTTCATTGTAGTTATATTCTACATCCTTTTTTAATTTTTTCTGTAGTGGTTTTAAAGTTTCTGCTAATTTTGGAATATATTCTCTTACTTGGTTTACTAATCCTAAAAATGATTGTAATTTCTTTTTTGTATCTAATTCTTCTTTCGAATTTATTATTTTTTGTACTATATGTTATTGCATTTTTACTCCCCTTTTATCTATTTGTATTCCTAAAAATTCTATCTGATTTTTCATAATTTTAGCTTTCTTTTCGCTTAGACTTATTCCCGATTTTTCTATTATATCTGTAAACTGTTCCAATAATTTTAAATGTTCTTCTTTAGTTTTTGTATATAATAATATATCATCTATGTATACTATACAATTAGATAATTGTTTAAAATAATTATCCATAAAATATTGATATCTACCTGGTGCATTTTTATATCCAAATGGTAATACGTTCCTTTCATAAAATCCTTGTGGTACCGTAAATGCGGTTCATTCTTTAGATTCTTCTTCTAACTTTAGATGGTAAAATCCTGATTTACAATCGAATTTGCTAAAATAATTATATCCTTGTATTTGCCTTATTTTTAATATCTTATTTGGTATTGGATAATTATATGTTATAGTTTTTGCATTTAAATTTCTGTAGTCAATAACCATCCTACTTTTTCCTCTTTTTTGTTCACTATGTTTATTTACTATAAATGCTGGACTATTATGTTTACTATTACTTTTTTGGATATATTGTTTTTCTAATAATTCATCTATATGCATTTTAAATCGTCAAAATTATATGTTAGTGGTTTCTGGGTTATTATGCTATTTTTGTCTATTAATTCAATTTTTATAGTAGTTTTATATTTTTCCCATCCTTTTAATGGATCTTCACTATATAATTGTTATAATTTTTTCTTTATTATTTCTATCTTATTTATTGAAAATACAGTTATTTCTGTTTTATTTATCTAAAATACTACTAGTTCTATTGTATCTTCAGTATTTTTTATATTTTCTAACTTTTGTGTAATTTTTTCACTTCCTTTTATCCAATCAGTTTTCTTTCTTATTTTATTATTAACTCTTTTTGCTCTTACTTTCTGTTTACATGGTGTTGTAAACCACCAGTCTGTTCTAGTTATTATATGTGGGTATAATTTATCTAAAAACGGTATTCCTAAAAGTATATCTTTTGATGTTAGTTCATAATTATAAAGTTCTTCTATTGTTAATATCTTATCCCATACTTGTATTTTTACATTCCTAGCTTTATAAGTAATTAAGCTTCCTTCATTATTAAATCCTTTAACTATTATTGGTGTTTTTAATTTATCCCATTTACTTTCTGGTAAGCAATTATATCTACATAAATTAGCTTCTGCTCCTGTATCTATCATAGGCGTATAATATCTACTGTAATATCCTTCTACTACTATCTTCATTAATACATATATTTTCATTTTATGTTAAGGCTCATCTTAAGAATAATTTTTCTTTGTTATATGTTAAGGTTAATTGTGTATGTTCTATATTATATGGTTTTACTTGTTCTAGCCATTTTATTCCTAATATTATATCTGCTTTTTGCATTTCTTCCTTTACTTCGAATTCTATTTTTATTTTTCTAACTCCTATTATTATTTCTTTTTCTACTATATTTTTACTATTTATTAGACTTCTTGGTAGATTTGGGCACATATCATTATCAGTTTTTATTTCTTCGTTTTTTACTAGATATTTTGCTATATAATTTTCTTCTTATCCTATATTTAAGAGTATTAAATATTCTTTTTCATTTATTTTTCCTGTTATGTAATATTGGTTTAAATTACTTATTGAATTTATTTCATAACTTGTTCTTTTTGATGAGCTTGATGATTCTGGTTTTTTATCAGCTATTCTTTTCGTTGTACTTATTCTATCATTTACTATTTCTAAATTTTCTTCTATATCTATGTCTCTATATCTATAATCATTATAATCTATTGTTTTTACAATTTGTTCGAACGGGCTTTCTATTCGTATCTTGTTAATCTTATTTTTTCCTGTTATTTTATGTTTTGTTGTTAATACATATAAATTTTTGCATCTTGCTGTGAATATTTTACTTCCTGGGGTTAATTCTATTCCTGATATTTTCCAGTATAATACGAGTGATTTATCTATATTTTTATCTGTTACCGCTACTGAATAATTTGCACTTACTATTAATTTGAATTTTTGGTATATTAGATTTCCTTTTACGGCAGTTATTATGCTTTTTTCTATAGGTTTTATAAATCTATCATCTGCTAAATATAATTCTACTGGTATCTATTCCTTCCCTAAAACATGCTTTTATTAATATCTCTGTACCTCCAAGGTGTACATATTTTATTGGATCTCCTTTACTTTTTATATCATTTATTTCTTTATTAATTATTCTTTTTGTTACTAGTGGTATACTAGCTTTGCCTTTTGCATAGCTGCAGTCTATTACATGTTCTTTTTGGCATACTACATAATATTCGTCTTTTTTCCTAGTAAAAATATTTTTTATTGTTGGTATTTTAAATATTTTTTCTACACTTAAATCTAATTCTTTTCCTTTTATTTCATCAAATATGTTACTGTCAAATATTATTTTTTGTTCCGTTCCTTCATCATTTAAATATTTTTCCTTTGTTATTATTTTTATATCTTCTTCAGTCATTTGATTCATCTATTTCACTATCTATTTCAGTATCTGTTTCGTTTTCTGAAATTTCATATATACTATCCTCACTTTGTAATTCATAATCTATATAATCTATCTGCATATATTCTGTATTATCTATTTTTATTTCTAATATTTGTTTATTTTTTGGATTTTTAGGTAATTTACAATCTCTAGCTAAATGTCCTAACTTTCCACAATTATAACAAGTACATTCTTTTATAGATTTCTTCTTTCTATATGGTCTTTTGTATTTATAGTTTCTTACATAATATCTTTTTCTTGGTTTCTTATATTTATATTTTGATTTTTTAAATTTCTTATATTTCTTATGTCTTTTTCTTTTCTTATAATATCTTTCTTCACATCCAAATTGGGGTGCTATTTTATTTTTGCAACATGCTAAATTTTTTATTAATTTTTTTTCCATTTTTAATTCTTCTCTATATTTTTCACATAAGTTTCTATACGATTGTTGTAAAAATTTTATTCTTGCTCCTAACGTATCTACTATTTTTGCTTCTTCCCAAATTTTTATTATCTTTGAACTAAATGGTTCGGGTAATTTATTAAAATATAATTTTCTTATTTCTTTACTTTCTTCTATACTATATGCTCCTTTATAATAATATTCTTTAAATGCTCAAGTATATTCATCTATATAACACATATTACATATTGCTAATTTTAACATTAAATTCCTATTTGTATCTTTTTCTTCATCTTGTTCTTCTTCTATTGTTGTCATACTACCAAATTCATCTTTTATAGTTGTTTCATATTTTTTTAATAATTCTATAGGTGTTAGTTTAGTTGTTGTTGGTGATGTTCCTTCTATAGGTTTATTAGTTCTTAATACTTTCTTGCTATTTTTAGTTAAATTTGAAAACCATAGTTTTACTGATCCTATTAGTGTTCTTTCTATATATTCTGGTGCATCTGTTATGTTTATATTATTATCTAATAATTGTTTTGTCATATATCCTATCCATAATTGTATTGTTTTTTCTGTATCTATTACACAGTCTAGGTCTAAAAAGTTATAATTTTTATTAACTATTTGTTTTGGTGTCCATTTGTCTATTCTTTATATTTTTTAAACTTACTCTTATAATATATAGGTTTTCTTATTTCTGCTGTTTTAGGTATTATATTTTCATCTTCTTTTTTTATCAAGAGTATTTATTTCTGTGTTGGTACTTTCTAAGTTTTCCTCATTAATTACTTCTTGTTTTTCATTGATTTCTAATTTTTTTGTATTTGTTAATATTTTTGTATATGTTTCACTATCTTCTGAATCATAATTATCTGTCTCTTCAACGTCTATATTATTTATTTCTAATTCTTTGTTTTTTATTTCTATTTTTTTCTTAAATTAATTTATCTCGTTCAGTAATTTTTGTTCTCTATCCTTTTCTTCTTTTTCCTTTTGTCTTTGTTCATACAGATCTTTTAACATTTGTAGTTCCTTTTCTAATTCAGCAATTCTATTATTTTTAGTTTCTTCTATTTTTCGTATTTCTTCCGTAGTTTGTTGTTTTATTTTTTCTATTTCCTTTATCCTATCTATTTCTTCATTTTATCTTTCTATTCTTACCATTGCTGTCAATTTATCTTCTAATTTTAATTCTTCTTTTTCTAACATTAGATATAAATGTTCACCTATTTTCTTATATCTTCTTCCTAGATTAGAAAATACTATTTTTATTTTTAATCCATCATGATTTTCATATATTTTTTTATCTATTATAAATTCTTCTTTGTTCATTTTATTGTGAATAGTTCATGTTGGTATATATATATATTCTAAACTGTCTATTTGTGATTCTAATTTTGATATTTCATCTTTTTGTGTATTTATTGAATTTTCACTAACTCCGGCAAATATATTATAATGTAGTCTTTCTATTTTTATTTTTAATTCTTTACGTTTTTCAGAAATAATTTGTTTTAATTCTTTGTACTTTTGCACTTTATTCATTTAAATCATATTTATAATATCTTGGCGGATATTTAAATCTAATTTTATCATAATTAGGTGGTATGTGTCTCATTCTTCTAGATTTTAAATGGATTATTAATTTTGCTTCAATACTAGATATGAATGTGATTAGGTAGGCTAATCTTTGTGGGTTTTCTTTTGTTTTATTTAGACTTGTATATTCTAAATAATTACTAATTAAAGATTCTTTAATTTTTTTAAAAGCTTCTCTATTTTTAAATGGTCTTCTCATAATTAATTCAATTAACATATGTTAAATTCTAATATTTCTAACATATATCTCTCTGCTGTAGTTTTTAAATTACTGGGCTCTGATACCATTTGTAGGGGGGTGCGGATATAGGCGGATAACTAACTTATGAAATAGATTTATTATAGGTCCTTTTTCTATCAAACATCGTGCAATATGGGTGCATTAACTTTAAATAAAAGAAAACAACACTGATTTGTCACGGAACATTCATCTAGATGTACATGGCACTCAATAAAATCAAATTCTTTTACATCTTAAGAAAACTAGATTTTCACAAATCTAACCCAAAAAAACAAAAGCCTTAAGAAACACATTGAAATTGAACGAATATGGAGATTATAGAAAAAAAGACCTATAATTAATTCCAAAGGTTACACTAATGCAGATTCAAAATCTCTTTCACCAAATCCAAAAGCTTTTGACAAAAGATGAAGGTTGAGATGCAATTTTAAGTACCGATGACTCAAAGACTAGCTCCGACAGGGTTGAATAAAGGTTGAAGAAGCAAATTTATAGAGCTAGGGTTTGAAGAGAGAGGTAGAAATGAAGAGAAGTTGAGAGGTGATTTCGTTTCTCTTTAAGTCTTGATTTATTTTTACTAGGTCTTGAAATATACTCAGAAAAATAATAAATGAAACGGTTTAGTGAGAAATAGAAATAATGGGGAAACAAAATCATCTCAATTGACATTTTTCCTAAATGAACCGTTGTTGTATATATACATATTACAACAGTTAAAATATTAGTTGTCATAGGTATCCTATTGAAATGGTTCTATAAATAATGCAACAGTTTCATTATAAAATATGTTAATAGGATGCATATTGGTAAGCGGCGGTTATAACCATTGCTATAGACTATCTATAGCAATAGTTATACAAGCGTTGCTAAAAAAATTGTTGTCATAGGGGTAATTTCTAGTAGTACGGTTACTTTATATTGTTGTTATTATTATGGTTAGTTCGTGATAGGTTTGTTACTAGATTGGCATTGCAATTCGAGGTATTATTCTGATAGCTTTCTTTTACTGCTATTTTATCATGCATGATTATTCCATGGTTAGGTATTATAGTTTTGGACCCTAATTATGTTAGCACTATTTCCTACTTTGATTAGGAGGCCTCAAGATGCTAGTATGACTATTATAGGTTGTACCTTTGAGCTAGCCTTATTTATGTATATATGTATCTATCTATAGTAGTTATGGTATTACCGTATATCCCTCCCTTCTTTCATTTGTGATTGTATATCCGTTCCTTGGTCTTGTACACTAGTATATGTATATATATATATATATACACATACTTCTTCTGCTCTTCATCTGTATAATGGCCAGTGATATACAGTATAGTGCTTAGGTTCGTGAGTATGGCTAGAATAGGATATTTTATCCTTATTGTCTCCTTAGCATTACTATGTAGTTTTTTTTTTTTTTGATATTTAGGTGTAGTTTACATTCTGTCTTGCATGTTATGTATATTTGTATTATCTTTAGAGCTCAGTCGACATTTGCCTACTAAGTACCATGTGTTTGGTACTCGTACTACACTTCCACAGCCTACAGATCATAGTATGAGTTCTCACCATTATTGTCTGCATCGTGCGGAGCAACTATGTTTGGAGACATAGGGTGAGATCTTGGAATTCAGAGTCTTACTATTCTCCCTCTTATATACTAGACTAGTCTCTATGTTGTATTCAGAGATAGGTTGTATCAGTATATTCTTTTAGTATTTCATTTTGTAAGTCTTATTACAATAAAATCTCTTTTACTGATTCCACTAGGTTTTGGAAATATTTTATGCATTTCCATATTTTACATATTTATTCCGCATTCTACCTTTATTTCTCTTGGTAGTCTGTTACTAGTAGTTTTGGACGACGGGGTTGGCTTATTTACGAGTGGGTTATAGTAGGTGACATCATGACCTGAGAAATTGGGTATTGACAAGCATTAACCACTATATGTAATAATTCAATCTATAGGGGCGATTGGAGATAATCAACGACCACTATAGTGGTGTCTAGCACTATAGTGGTACAACTATAGTGGTATAGCAGTCAGGTACCTCTATAGTGGTGAAAATTATAGATTTAATCAAATAATTTTCCAAATAGTTTATGCCACGACCCAAAAACTAGCCAATCACCCAAACTGATAACTAAGAAGAAAACATTACAACAATTCCAAAGGCAAGACTTTAAGAGCGAAGTCAGACCTATGCAAATACAATAGTAGTGGAAGTCTGAAAATAAAGATACCATAAATCATCCCAAAACCTGGTTTCATAGTGTAAGAACAAACTAAATACATATCAGAACGAAAAATACAACTGAATCCAAGAAACTACAAGTCTGTCTCCAAATACTAAATAAAGACATCAGCTGGATAAGAGGAGGTATGAGGTTGAATCTGGAGGTATATAACGACCAATACCTTAAAAATGTCACAGATCAATTGCACAACCTCAGCTGATGGACGTTGCACTCTAACCTGGATCTGCACCAAAAGGGCACAGTAGGGATGAGTATGGTCCACTTGTACTCAGTAGGTATCATAGGCCGACTGAGAAAAGTAGAAAATAAGATACATAAATACATACTATGAGCATTTCACCTTTAATTAGAAAATATCCCAAATGGTATCCCATACTATCTTCACTAGTAGTTCAAAACATAGCACATAAATAAGAAAATAAGTACGCAGAAAAAAAATAGAACAAATATATGTCAGATAAAACACAAAAACAACACACTGAAGATACATAATGTATGAAATACAATGATGATGATGTGATATGATTAAGGTTATCTCATAACCTCCGTATACGCCTACCGAGCTTTAGAACTTTCAGGTAGGATGCATTGGGAGTTCATAACCCATATACTTTCTCAATACACAATCCCAATCCCAATCTCAATATCTCTTCTTCAACTCGTGCACTACGGTAGAGAGTTTTGTAGACGTGTCTTATTTTTGTCAAAATCAGTGTTTCTTCAATTGTACCAATGTCTCATAAATGTATGTATGATATGAGAGTGTAATGCTCAAAACCAAACTAGTATAAAGATCTCAAATCCATTCAATATATGTGAGCTCAGGATCTACTCAATATATTATCAACCATCCATATTTCGTATAACCAATATACCATTGGAATAAATATGCATTTAAGACATCATTAATAACATATTAACCCCAACTTAGTTATTTCTATCATTAAGAAAGCAACCAATGCTAGATAAGGCCTATAATTACAGGTTTAAGACCTTATACGGGCATTATGTCAACTAGAAAGACATAAAATGCATATACATGGACAATGATGTCAGATAAATCCCCCACATGGGCAACACATAGTAAATATCACTTCACGTCACCACCAAAAATAAAATAAGCACCCGCACAAGAACACAACAATACTATTATTTTTAAATATGATTTCCATGATTATTACCTATACCCATAGCATGCTGTTATCTATATATTAACTACCCAACCCAGTTTGATGAAAGTTAAGCCATACCTATCTCGTGACATCATAATCCAAGCCTAAAGCCCTTCAACGCGGAGCTTTCCCCTTTCAATGGCCTTGGAATCAACTAAAACATACAAATATAGAATTTATGTATTAAAAGAAAATCAATGATACCCATATTGCCGACTCTCAAGTTGAGGTCAAAATGGACCCCCAAAATGGGTTTTTGAAATGAAAGGGTAAAATTAGAATTTTTAGAAAAACCTTTCCCATGATTAAAGGAGGACATAGGAGAAAACTCAAGTGAAAACGTGTTAAAAAAGAGGGTTAATAGAAGTAATCCTTTTTTAAGACTTCCTGGAAAAAATCTCCAAATGTCAATTTGAAATGAAGATTTAAAAGACTTTTAAACGACATAATAGAAGTAAAATATTTGAAATAGTGATTAAGAGCTTACCCAAGCTCGAAAATGGAAGCAATCGCCCAAAATCCTTCAACCCGAAGCTCAAAGTCTCAAGAAATAGAGGAATAACTGAGAAAATGGGTCTTTATACACACAACTATAACCGCTAAAGCAGTTAAATGACCACTTAAGCGGCCAACACTTAAGCGATGGGTTGACCGCATGAGCAGTCTATCCCAAAAGTGTGAGGCTGCTAAATGGTCCCCTACTGCTAAAGAAGTGACTGCTAAAGTTGTCAAGTGTTCGCTTTAATGGTGGTTGACAGTCAATGAGGGTGTGCTAAAGTGATGCACGGTCAGCTAAAGTGGCTACCACTTAAGCAGTCCTTCGGTTGCTTATGCTACTACACCAGACTTCAGCTGCATCAACTACTTTGCTAAGTTGCAAAGTTGTCGATCCAATCCTCAGGATTTGTTAGGAATCCTGTGAAGGCAAATAAACTATGCTACAAGACTAAATTTGATGTTTCAAACTCAATGGCAGTATCTAATTTTTGAAAAGATATTTTTTTTCATAAAATTGACCCTCGAGACCCAATTTCACTAATTTTTGACCAAGGGTCAAATTGAGATCTAAAATCCACAAAATCAAACCAACCATGTTACCAACCTAAAATCAACAGTTTGGATCTTCTAGCACAACTTGTTTTGCCACTTGATACACAAAATGACAACTGTTTACCAAAGTCAACTATGAGGCCTTTCTAACCTCTAAAAATCACAAACTCACACAAATTATTCCAGATGCATTGGGAACCATGACAACCACCTCCACACTCCAGAAAAAACACATAACAACTATGGATAGGTTAAAATGGTCAAAACACATAAAAAGAGAAGGTTCACAGAATCAAGTCATTACAATATCTACCACTAAGAATCTTATTCGTACTCAAACTAAAGGTAAGAGAATATCTTAATCAATGAAAAGTTGGGGATAGATGCTATGCATGTCGAACTCGACTTCCCAAGTAGCCTCATTTATGGAAAGGTGTCTCCACTGAACCTTAACCATTGGAATATCTCTAGAATACAACTGTCTAACATTCTAGTCTAAAATGGGTATTAACTCTTCATCAAAGGACAACCTTCCATCTAACTATATTGTGTCCCAATAAATGACATAAGACTCATTCAAGATATAACTCCATAGCATGGGTCTATAAAAAAATGGATGAAGAACTGAAAAATCTAGGGGCAATGCTAACTCGTAAGCTATATCCCCAATAGTCTAAAGAATCTCAAATAGCCCGATATACCTGGGGCCAAGCTTGCCCCTTTTCCCAAATCTCATCAGGCCCTTCATGGAAGACACCCAAGGGAAGACTCAATCACCAACACTATGCTTTAAGGCACAAAGTCTACGATCCATATAACACTTTTACCTACTCTAAGTCGCTCAAAGTCTATCCTGAATAACCTAACTCTATCTAAAGACTCATAAAGCAAGTCCGTACCTCAAGGTCTAATATCAAAAGTCTCTAACCAACCAACCAAAGAAAGACAAAACCTACCATATAATGCCTCAAAAGGTGCCATATCAATGCTCAAATGGTAGATAATATTATATGCAAACTCTGCTAAGGTTAAGTACTACTCTTACTAACATCCAAAGTCCATAACACAAGCACAGAGTATATCCTCCAAAACATGAATAGTCTGCTTTGACTGAATATCAATCTGGGGGTGGAAAGTTGTGCTAAGATCAACTCGAGTAGCCAACTTCTCCTAAAAGGTCCTCCAAAAGTTAGACATACAAACTAAACCTCTATTTAATATAATAAATACTAGTACACAATGTAGATAAACTATATCATGAACATAGATTGGGCTAACCTTTCAGCAGTCAAGGAAACCTAAATAAGGATGAAATAAATAGATTTCATCAATTATCCACAATGACCCAGATGCTATTAAAACTATGAAAAGTATGAGGCAATCCAGTCACAAAATCCTTAGTGATCCATTCCCACTTCAACTTGGGAATGGGTAACCTCTAAAGAAAACCACCAGACCTTAAATGCTCGGACTTCACATGAGATAATATAGGCAATGACCTACAAAATATGATACATCCTTCCTCATAGCACCACACCAATAGTGCTGTCTCAAATTTTAATACATCTTTTTCACTCATGAAGAATTAGAGTACCTAGAACAATGGGCCTTCTCCAAGAGAAATGTCATCCAATCACCCACTCTTGGTACTCTAACTCTGCCTCCAATGCTCTAGACACCATTGAAATTAAGTGAGGCTTCCTTAGCCTCACCCTTTAACACTTTATCCTAAATCACTCTCAAGCCATCATCATCAAATCGATGAGCCAAAATATGTTCCATCAAGGAAGATCTAGCCTCCACAAATTCCAAAACATACTCGGGTGTAAAAAACTCAAGACTAACCATCTGGTTAGTCAAAGAATGAACCTCTATGGCTATAGGCCTCTCCTAGGTCAAATGATGTGATAAGCTACCCATACAAGTCACCTTTCAGCTCAAGCCATCTATAATTATATTAACCTTGCTCGGATAATAGAGAATGGTGATATCATAGTCCTTAAATAACTCAGGCCAATCCGTGAAGATCTAACAATGGACTCCATACAAATAGTTTATCCATAACTTCAATGCAAATACAACCGCAAACAACACCGAATAATGGGTAGCTTAATTCTTCTCATGAGTCTTCCATTGACGAGAAACATATGCAATTATCTTACCCTCCTACATCAATATTTCACCTTACTCAATGCCAATAGTATGACAAATGATGGTAAGTCCCATTCCCTCTTTAGGCGATGTCAATAAAGGAGTTGATGCTAATAAATCCTTGAGATTTTGAAAGCTTGCCAAATAAGTATCAGACCACTGAAAAAATTTCTTTTGTGTCAACTTGGTAAAAAGAGACACAATAGATGATAAACCCTCAATAAAGCATCAATAATAGATTGCTAAACTAATAAAACTCTAAATCTTGGAAGGAGAAGTTGGCTTAGCTCAATCACAAACCACAACAATCTTGGTCTGATCGACTATGATACCACTCTTGATCATAACATGACCAAAGAAAGAGACAGACTCTAGCCAAAACTCATACTTGGAGAATTTAGTGTACCACTTCTTATCTCTCAACCTTTGAAGTACAATCCTTAAATGCTCCTCATGGTCGGCCTCACTCTTAAAGTAAACATAGATATCATCTATAAATACAATTACAAAAGAGTCGAGATACGATCAAACCACCCAATTCATCAACTCTATGAATGCAGTTAGGCATTGGTCAACACAAAAGACATGACCAAGAACTCATAATGACCATATCAAGTTTTAAGAAATTTTCATCGACAATATCTGAAGCTCTAAAATCCTCAACTGGTGATGCCCGAACCTCAAATCAATCTTTAAAAACACCGAAGCACCTTGAATCTAATTAAACAACTCATTAATATAAGAAAGCGGATACTTATTCTTACTATTACCTTTTTCAACTATCGATAATCAATACACATGCACATAGGAACATTTTTTTCTTCACAAACAAGATAGGCACACCCTACATTATGCCAGATAAATCTCTTATCCAATAATTCTTGTAACTGGTGTTTTAATTTCTTCAACTTCATTGGGGCCATCCAATAAGAAGGAATAGAAATAGGCTTGGTGCCCAACTCAACGTTAATAGTAAATTTAATATATTTATCCAGAGGCATACCAAGAGAATCTATAGAAAAAATATCTGTGAACTCACGGATGATACGAATAAAATCCAAAAGGTGGTAAAGTAACACTAGTTTCATGAATATGCGCCAAGTAAGACAAATATACCCTCTCTAGCATGCAACAAGCATGTAGAATTGATATAACTCTTTTTGGACCGAATGTAGTGTACCTTTCTAAGCTATCTCTAGCACACCCAATGAAGCTAAACACACAATCTTAGCATAATAGTTTACAATACCATAATAGGGAGATAACTAATCCATACCTAAAATGACATCAAAATCTATCATATCCAGGATAATCAAGCTACCCAAGTCTTATGCCCCATAAAGGTCACAGTATAGGATCGGTAACCTGATCAACGACTAAAGAGTCTCCTAAAGGGGTAGGTACATGGATAGAAATAGAAAGAGGCTTACAAGTAAAATTAAAACCAGAGAAAAATATGTAGACACATAGGAGAAAACCAACCTTAAATCAAATAACATAGATATGAATTTAAAGCAAACTTGTATGATACCTATGATAATACCATTAAAAGCCCATTCCTTAGGTCTGGTGAGTATAGCATACTACTAACCATGTTTGCTACTGGATTGAGTAACCCCGTGACCACCACCACGGGCAGCACTATCTGTGTGTCACATAACTCTAGTGGTACCTTTACTAATCCTAAAGTCACCTTTCATTGTTGATATAGGAGTAGGCCTTATAACACAGCGAGGGTAATCCTTGGACACATGGCTATTCTCATCATATATAAAGCAACCTTTGTGGCCTGACTCAATCTGAAAAGGTACAAATGAGCTAGAATGATTACCTTAAGATAATGCTCGACTATCCAAAGCCACTAAACCTAAAGATCTATTACTTGAACCCTGCAAAGATGCCTTTCCTAGTCTACCATGATAACTACAAAAACCTTTAAAATCTCTTCCTCAAGGGTCTTGCCCACTAAACTTGCCTTGACAGCGCATACTCTTGGCATCTACCTGAGTAAATCAAATGATAGACCAATCATCTTTGCATGATTCACAACACTCTAAAAGGACACCCCTAACACTACCATCTAGGCAATAGCTAGTATCCAATCTCTTCATGAAATTCTAAATCTTTTTAGAATCGGTCGAAATATTGGTAGTAAAAACTCTAGATAACGCATGGAAACATACATCATAATAAAAAATAATCATGGAACCCTGATCTAAGTGATAAAAATCACGTATCATCTATTCCTTCAAATTAAAGGGCACAAACCTATTAAAAATACCCTCATCAAACTAAACATAAGTCATCTATGGTGAATCAAGAGGTCTGCAACTAACCAGTGACCTCTACCAATCCCTTGATACATCTCTTAATAGATAGGTAGAGAATATAAATCCATGCGACTTAAGCGATCCAAGGTTATACAAATTCTAATGGTATTCAATCAAAAAACTCATGGCATCCTCGCCCACAACACTGATGTCACCCAAAAATCAACCTTTAAAAAAGTATGTTACATCCTGTAATGACCCTTCTGGTTATTTTTCATAGTTTTGCTTATATTCAATGTTTGAGTTTATCCATAGCTACCTTAAGTCATTTATGACTTGGTGGGATAGACGGTTCGATTACTAGGAAGTTCATTTATTTTTTAGAGCCAATTCTCTATTTTAAGTTTTTATTAGTTCCAAATGGCCACCAGGCAAAAACGTCAAGGAAATGATCTTGAATGCAATTCCAACTGCACCAATAGATTAAAATATAGATTTTAGGCTAGGTAGACCTTTGTTTTGGGTCCCAATACCAAACTCATTTCAACCTATTGATTGAAAAGTTAGAAAATTAGATTACGGGTATGGGACCCATATTTGGTCAAATGACCTCAAATTGAAAATCCAACTTTGGAATCACATCTGTAATATCAATTTTAAGTTATGGGGACTCTTGGTTTAGGTCCCGAAGCTCCCAGACTTATTTTTAGCTATTGAGCAAATTTTATGAAAAAATAAAACTATAGATGTGGGCCATTCTTTTAACCAAAATGATCTCGGATGACAGTTTTGATGATTCCAATGGATTTGAAATATGGTTTAAACTCAAAATTCACTATTGTATCATGTATTTTGGGTTCTGAATGAGTTTCGATGATCAAAATTAAGATTTTTATTTTACTGTTGACTGGTGCCCAAGGGAGCAACCACGATTGTGGTAAATAGTATAGCAATTGCACCAATGCGATAGTAACCCCTAGACAGTGATTTTGGTATCTCCAAAGCTGGTAGGGGTATTTAAGGACCCTGTAAGCCGCATTTTGGCTATTTTGACTCATTTTTGGGACCTAATAACCCTAAATAAGTATAATAACTCAAAATTGAGTCTTGTGGGTATCTTGGAAGCTTGTTTAACATATATTATCATGATTATAATCCATATTAAGGTATTATTTCATCACTTAATTGGTGAATATCTAAGTTCTTGACCCAAAACTCCAAATCTACTTAGGGATTGATTTTAGCCCAAAGATTGCTTGGTTTTCACCCATTTTGAGGGTTTTCGCTCTTTGTTCATGTTTGAATGTTGGGTTGACCTAGAAAATGCATTTTCCATAATTGGGACCCACTTAGGATTTTTGGTGTTGTTTTTAGACTCGAAGTACAATAGTGCAATATAGGTATCAGTAGGCTCGTATTGATGAGAAGATTATGAATTTGATAGTGTGATGGAATTTTGGAGATCATTAAGTGAGGATAGGCGAGTGGTGAATGATTTCAAGTTTTATGGTTTATGCTTGAGGTAGGCTTCTACCTACTCTTCTTCAAAGATAATAGGTGTTATATATTCCATGTGGATGTGAATATTAAGGTTGATTATGAGTAAAATCACTTTGACTTGATTATTGATGTTTGGGGATAAAATTAGGGTGGACCCATAAGGTAGTATGTTTATGAACCCTTCTAGAATATTACTACCTTATCCCTTGATTGAATTACTTTGTAGTATGGGAATGCTATGATGCTAGGTTTGGGATGTGGTTTTAGCATTGGAATCACGGTTAGTGTGATTAACCTTAGTTGGGCTAGTCTAGTGATCTTAAAAATATATCTTGGAGTAGAATTTAATTAATTGCCCATGTTCCTTGATGAATTTCCTAAAAGTTGAACTAGATACCTTAGCCTAGTTTGGGGTATAGTTTGCCTAAATATGGAAATTGAGGATTAGAAGTGAGATTTTTTAGCCGACTTATGCCAAAACTTGTGTTAGCCTTATGGACTTAGTTGAAGATATTAGGCCTAGTTGATACTAGTAAGCCTTATTATAAGGTTACTCTGTGACTTAGTAAATTGTAATAATGGTCTCCAGATTGTGGCTTATTAGTTATGACTATGTTATTCCTTATAAAAATGGTAATGGGCCTTTAGCAATACCGTTTCCTCTAAGATGTTATATTGGACCTTTAGAGACGTTGTTTTCTCTTAGACTTGATATATTGCCAATAGAAATGATTTTTCTCTTAGTTATGATTATTGGGCCAATAGAGATGATTTTGCATCTTAGTTATGATTATTTGGCCCATAGAGATGATATTCCTCTTACTTATGATTATTTGGCCCATAGAGATGATTTTTCTCTTAGTTATGAATGTTGGGCCTTAGAGATGATTTTTCTCTTAGTTATGATTACTTTACCCAAATAGCTGATTTTACTCTTAGTTATGATTATTTGGCCCATTGAGATGTTTTTTTCTCTTAGTTATGATTGTTGCACCTTAGAGATGATTTTTCTCTTAGTTATGATTATTTGGCCCTTAGAGATGATTTTCCTCTTAGTTATGATTGTTTGGCCTTAAAGATGATTTTTCTCTTAGCTATGATTATTGGGCCTATATATATGATATTACTCTTAAGTATGATAATAGTCCTAGAGAGGTGATATGTGATAGGAGTTGTCTTATTGATGTGATATGCTTATCGATATAACACCTCCTAGATGTGAGATACCTCCTATATGTAAGATGATTATAGAAAGATACAACTTATAAATATGGTTCTCAATATGGGTTTCGAATATGTATGTGGGCCTAAGGCCATAATTATGAAGTTGTGATTATTTTGCATAAATTATTGGGCCAAGGGCCGTGTTATGTTATCAAATGGACATATGGGAAGCAATTATTGTAATGGATACAATTGTAGTTTATGAATATATATATATATATATATGTTTATATACACATCTCTCCGGTATGGGATGGAAGAAGATGCAGTATGTTGCATACGACTTTATTAATTTGGATACTGGTGATGGCATGTATAGATTTGGTACATTCATGATTATTATATCTGTAATTTGTGTAATTCTAGCTGAAATACGATCTTATAACTGTTCTTTCTAGATAAGGTTTAAGCTATGTGGTAACTATTTGTCTATTAAGTGACTATAGTACTTGATGGCTAGGAATCTAATGTACTAGTTAATGAACCTTAATTAGTTAAAATATGGTATCTAGCAATTATGGATGATATGTAGCTAATGATGATGAAGGGTTTAGCATAGGTGAAAATTAGTTGCTATTGATGACTAAGTTTATATTATCGATTAGTTGTTATATGAGGATTTGTGTATTGATGATGCTAGAAAATAATAGATATTAGTTGATAGATAAATAAGTGTCTAAATGATGGTTAGTGCCTTTTGCTAGATGGTGACTAGTGAGATTATGATGGTTAGAAATAAACATTGGATAATTGGCAATTACGGTCTAGTGGTGAATCTTGACTAGGTGTTGGATATTGGTTATTTAGTAAATAATGATTATGTGAAGAAATGGTTAGGCTAATAATTAGATGTCTTATCCATGATTCAACATATTTATACACTTTTACTATGATTTATTCCCAAAGATAATTTTGGGCAATAGACTTATGAATTTACACTCTTGTAGCCATAAATTGAGTCCATGTACCTGTTATATATCTATATATATTAATGATTATGATGATATATATATACCCGGTTCGAGTCCTAAGGACACTATTGTGATGATATTGATACCTAGTTTGAGTTTAGAGGACACTGTTGTGATGATATTGATACTTAGTTTGAGTTTGAAGGACACTGTTGTGATGATATTGATACCTAGTTTGAGTTTGGAGGATACTATTGTGATGATATATTGATACCAGGCTAGGCTGGAGGTTGATTATGTTGATGATAGTCATGATGATGAAAATTATGATATAAATGGTATGATGATGAGATTATGATATTAACTATGTACCTTGTATTTATTCCTACATACGCATCATATATCACCAGTTTGCACCTATGTCTATCAACTAGTATGTGACGGTTGCATAGATATGGGTAAAAAATTTGCCTTTTGTTATTATATGTTGGTTGCACCTTCCAAGCCTAGGGCGGTGGGGGTACGTGTAGGCTTGACTAGGTATTTGGTTGTCTGGAGTAGCCGGTTATTCATGATTTTGTTGATAGTTTTATTATCATTGTTACAATCATTATTATGGCTAGCATATGGCAGATTTGTCATTGATCCAGTATCGAGATTTGAGGTATGTCTTCGGCCTCTTCTATCTTATGATTTCATTACTATGCATGATTATTTCATGTCTATCCAAATGGATTAGAAACCCTAAGTATGATAGTATTAAATCCTTGTAGTATTATAGTGTGATCTTAGAATGAGGATACAATAATCTAGGTTATCCTTTAAGATGACCTTATGTTTATATGTATATATATATATATTTAGCTATATGAAGCTATGGCATTACCATATATCTCTTCCTTCATTTGTTCATATTGTATATTTATTTCTTGGCCTTGTATATTTCTATATATCTTTTTTTGCACTTCATTCATACATTATCTTGGGATATATGGTATAGTATTGACATCTATTGAATATGGATGGAATAGGATAGTTCACCCTAATACTTCCTTAGTCTTATTATGTTATACTCTTAGACTTGGATAGGATAGTTGTACCTTATTATTCTTATTGACTTTTTATATGATTTCCGAATTCTTGAGTGTAGTCTCCATTCTGTTTATATGCCATATATATCAACTTTATCTTTGGAGCTCAGTTAGCAGTTGCCTATTAATACCTTTTGTTTGGTACTCTTACTATACTTTTGTAGCATGCAAATCATAGTGCGAGTTATCATCGTTGATGTGTGCATCATGTGGATAAGCCATGGTTCGAAGACTTAGAGTGAGATCTTGACATTTGAAAAATTACTTATCTCTCTTTTATGTATTAGACTAGTCTCTATGTTGTATTCAGAGATAAGTCCTATTAGTGTATTTCTCTTGATATTTCACTTTTGTTCTCTCATTATATTAAAAGCTATTGTACTAATACTACCAGGTTTTTGGATTCACTTATGTAATTGATCTTTATTTCATTTATTCCATATTTTTTCCTTATATTATTGAGTAGTCCGTTACTATCTTTTTTGCACTATGAGTTGGCTTGCCTACTGGTGGGTTATGGTAGGTGCCATCATGACTTGAGAAATTGGGTCATTACAAATTGGTATTAGATCCTAGGTTTCATCGGTTTATTAGTACAAGAGCTCAGCTTTTAGTAGAGTCCTGCGGATTAGTGCGGAGACATTCATAATCTATGTTTGGGAGGCTACAATGACATTTTAGGAAATTCACTTCTTGACTCCTTATTATGTACCCACATTCCTATAAACCTCAAACACATTTTTTTAACTCTATTCTATCCCCCGAAGGATGATGCGACATTGTCGATAGATGTGAACGAGACTTCAATACGCATTTATACAGTTTTAGTGCAGCATCAGACTAGAGAGTCAGAGATGGATATCAAAGATCTTTAGCAGCAGCCAAAAAGAATTTAGGCTAGCTTAGGATTCGGTAAAGCTCGTGACTACTTTAGTCTTTGAGGTTCGACATTAGGAATTTGACTCATATTATAGATCCATCTTAGTCATGGATGTTTTTTGATTCATCGAGCAGTCCTCAGACCAGAGTTGGGTCTATTGGTGTTCATCAGGGTTCTTTACCAGTTTGGAGTAAGAGATTGGATTTCTCATGTGGTCCAGGCACTTTCTTATGCTACATCCAGACATTGGCACATGGATGTCTTAAAGGGTTAGTATTGTCACTCTATCTAGTATCGGAGCACTAGATAGCAACTGAATTTTCCTTTCATCAGGATGTTGATTATGAGATGACCATAGAGAGCACAAGTATTGATACTTATGAAAATGACGGCAAGAGGCATGCCATAAGTATAGTGCTATTGGTATTTTATCCAGGAGTGAAGATTTTTCCAGTAGAGTTTATCCTCACCTACAGTTCATCAGCTCTATGCAGATAATATTCCATACTATAAAAAGTTCTTAGATTAGTTATAATAATCATAGTGGGTAGAGTCCCCGTCAGATTTTTGGAGTGTGGTATGGTTCTTTGGGCCATGATGACCATTCTAGATTATAGGGGAAGTATCTTAAAGTATTTCAGGATCTTGGTTTGGTGGTGTCGTGATAAGACACTAGTTTAGAGAAGCCCCAGCTCTGAGATAGTTGATCAACTAGAGTTAAAACGTATCCCCCAACATCCTAAATTTTTGAGTTAGGCTGTGATTTTGGAGGTATGGACATAATTCTAGAAATTTTTCTCAGTGTCTGTTGTCCAACCATTTTAGTTCAGTTTGTGTCCCTACCATGTCGATGTTGTAGGAGTTGCTATGACTACAGAGAGATTGGCTACTAATCTAGAAAGTGTCCCCGACATAGGATTTCTATTCATTTAGCTCATTCAAATCAGCCTCGTGATATTGTGGGATCTTTAGTTAGAAATAGTATGTGTGGCACCTCAATCAATGATCTGGTCAGTCGGTCCAAGTTTGGACTCATTCTTATTTATTCTCCCTATGCTCTCCAGGCATGTGATTGCAAATTTCACCATGATAAGTGTGCTTTTATTTTCTGCATTTATTTGTTATTATATGTATTGGGATCTTTGTACCCATTAATGAATATATACCTTGATTAGTTCATATTGACTATTCTATGTCTTGTTATTGAATTCATGATTATGTGACTACTCCGTAGTTATTTCTTTTAGTAGTGGATGGAGTAGATTTGTATGGATATTTTCCCTTATGGGTGTAGCTTTTGGGTTCGAGTTCCATTTATCTTGGTACATTGGCCTTATTGTAGCAATTGAGCAGTACATGACATTGATGTTTATTTTGGTACCGCCTGTTCAGTGTATTGATATTGATATTGTTGTTGCCATTGCTACTACTGCGTGAGGTTATTGATATTGCTTGATATTATTATTTGATATTGTTACTTGATGAGTTTGATCCTTGCTGGGTAGCTATATAGACTAGTATTATCTAGTTAGACTTTCATTTTTTGTGATATTATTTAGTTGCTTGAGTAGATATAGCCCGATTTGATGAGTTTTTTCCCCTAGCACAACGATGTTGACTGTGTTCCATCTTGGTTAACTGTTTAGATTGATTTGGGGATATATTGTGATATCAAAGAAAAGTTGACCTTCTATAGTGATAATATGATTATAAGGTTGAAGATTTGGTTGTATCGCCAACTGTCTCTAAAAGCTATCACACAGTCACTCAGGATATCTTCCAAAGTCTGAATGGTCCTCTCTGCTTGTCCATCCATCTAATGGTGGAATGAGGTTATATGGTTCACTTGTGTGTCCAAGCCTTGCTGAAATGAACATCAAATGTGAGAAGAGAACCGTGTACTAATGTTTCCCAAAAACTAACCTCCAAATAAGTATGTTGCAACTGATATCAGATATAATAACCCAGACAAGGTTGGGGTCGAACCCATAGGGAAACTTGGAATAGTCTCTCAAACTTGACAAAATTCATGAGTAGTACTATAAAGTAAATGGTGGGATTTGAAGATCAATAGTAACAAGTAACTAAACTTGAATGCTTGTGTTTGTAAACAATAGAAGACGAACACTAGGACTCTGTTCCCCCTGGCTTCTCGACTCCATAAGTTTCTCGTGTTTAATTCACCTAACCTACTGTTCTGCGTGCAAAGTTAAAAAGCTATGCCTTATCAACCGTCTTGTGAACGTGTTGATAAACTCACCCTTTACCTTGTGAGTCTTAGGATGTCACCTTGTTGTCCCTTGTCTATATCCTTAATACAACTCTCACCTTTTGAGTCTCAAGTTCTTTAGACTAGGGTTTTTAGCTTCAAATCACTATCATAACGTCCTTTACCCAATCTCAAACTCCCTTGTGAGGATGTTCTCGAATACAGGCAATACCCAAGCTTCTACAGTAGTTTGGGAGCAATTAAATGAAGAAGATTAAAATACACACAACTATAATTGAATATATGAATCTCCCACTTCCCTTATGTAGTTAATCCATGAAGGCTCCCACAACCCTGGTTAAGGAACTTAGCCGCTCATGTTCAAGTCAAGAATCTATGGTAATCAATGAAGAAGACATGTAATTAATTGCACAATAATGAAAGAATAAAATTCAAAATCTCCAATTGTATATAAAACAAAAAACTCAAGAACAATATTCTCAATGATTAAAAGATGTGAAAGTATGTAGAAAATTATCAAAAGTGGGTAACCTCACAAAGGAATAACCCTAGGGTATTTATAGTCTCAAAGTAACCAAAGAATCCTAATAAACTTGGGATAGGAAAATTAAGTCGGTAATGGTCATGCTTTTGGCAACAAGTCGTTATGTCTCCTTGCGACTCATTGTTTATTGTCGTAGCTTTATTTTTCTCTTTAGTGGCTACGACTCTTATGGTCACATTATGAGTCATATGCTGCTAGTTGTCATCACTCCAGTATCTCTTCTTCCTTAGGAAAATTGAGTCTGTTGTCTTTTTGACTCCTCGATATTAGTCGTCGTAACACTTTACGACTCGTAGTCTTCACTCATGAGCACTGGAGCATCTGTCTTTAAGATATTCAAACAGTGTTCACCTTGCGACTTCAGGTTGCGAGTCATAGCCTGTCTTTGTGACTCGTACCCTTCTGTTACTTAGTTTTCGCAAATTTGCCTTAGACACTATTGTCTTTGCGAATTTGGGCTACAAATCGTAAGGTGACAGAACGACTTGTAGCCTGACCAATTTTTCACTTCTTGGTAGCATTCTCTTATCTTTTTTCAGTCCACACCACTTCCTACCTAATTTTCCTACAAAATACTTAAAATATACATCATATTCGATGATACAACCTAAGTCAATGCATAATTTCACCATTTTAAATATCGAATGTACCACATTTCCACGATACATCAACACCCTAAACTTAGAATATTTGGATGTCCTCAGGAAAAACACAAAACCATGAACAAACACAATGCTTAAATAGAAGATCCTCGGATACCTTTGGTAGTAAATTTTCATTTTAGTTCACACATATGACCCCCTTCCAATTTTTAACTTTTAAAGAACCCAACTGTGTATATTGATTTGGTACAACATTGTGACATGTAGGAATCCAATGATCTCATTACATTGGCAATGAACAAATTGGCGTAGATACAAGTTACACTAACCGAATAGATAAATAACCTAATAATGCAATTCCTATACCCTCTCAATCAAAGAAGCCCATTTAACTCAAATAGATCAACATTTTTATTTAGGGATGGTCAAGAGACACTCCTACTCACAAATAAGTTTCAATCAGTGTACAAAGAATGCCATAGGCTTGCCTTTATGTTTTTTACCTAGATTTTTGGACAATCGAGTTAATATCACTTATAGGGATTTATTCGGTTTGTAACGTAGAATTTGGGGATGGTATGATATATTTTGGGAAATTTTCAGTGACTAAGCATTCTTGACACTATGATTACTTTGGGGTCCACTTATTTTCCAACTTTTCTTTCACTCCACCATTATTTCTCCCTTTTTGTTCTATTTCTCCACCGTTATTTAGAAAATTGGAAAAATAGAAAAAAGATCAAGAAAAGGAAATTCTAAAAGAAAATAATAAGAAACCACACCCAGTTCGAACTTTGGGTGTGGTTTCTTATTATTTTCTTTTAGAATTTCCTTTTCTTGATCTTTTTTCTATTTTTCCAATTTTTCTCACTTTTTTTGCACCACACCCAACCTTATTTTCTTCTCTCTTCGTAGACATTCTTCATACCAGCTCTATACTACACACCCTTATGATAGCCACCCTCAACTTAGACGATTTGACTGAGTTGAGGTGCATAGTGTCCAAGGTGGACTATGGCCAAAATAGGTCCATTGTAGTCTAAAAATAAAGGTCAATCGGTGTAAACAAAAAAAATATAGGTCTATTAAGGCTCAAAGATCAGGATAAAGGGACTCAGATATCATTTCGTTTTGGAACTTTAGGCTAAAGTGGACTAATAACAACAATAGCCTATGATCATGTCCTAATCGACCACCCTAGAACCTAGGCAAGAGTAACCAGGCAAATTCTGGATTCTGTATACACCGGGAAATAAGTAACACCTTACACACTCATTGTACAAGGTCATATTGCTAGTTACTACTTATCCAATTATACAATTATTTTCCATAATTTCATTCCTAATTCTAATTCCATTATTCGATTCACAGTAGTCCCTAACATGCATACATCACATAGTTATCAAAATTTTATGAGGGGTATTATTTAAACAAAATAATTTCAGCACCAAATATTAGTCAAAACATACTCACTTCCTCAGATACAAACTTTTTTCCCTTTTTAAACATCATACACACAAAACAAATACAAAGAAAAACATAACACATATTTCAACTAGATATGCCGATTTTACATTCAAACTACAGTTGATGGGAAAAGAAACATGGTAACAACAACCCGTGGTGGCTATGTGGTATATCTCCATCCCAACTAAATATATATGCACTCTCTCCACTGCATATAGCAGTGTAAAATAATGGGTGAATACATACATGGGTACGCTAGGCACTGAATTAAGCATTATCAGCATAGGGGCCCTCAGATTGGGCCCCACTCTTATCAGAAGTAGTCCAATAGTTGTTGAGACATCCTTAAAAATAGTGGTACCTGTGGTTGGTGGTGCACTTAGTGGTAGATCAGGCGGTGAGGCTGTATTACTGCCCATCTCAATAGTCTTAGTGAGTCTCAAACTATAAGCCTCCGCAGCTATCTCTTAGACCCTCACCTCCAAACCTTCTCACTCTTTATGGTCTCTTTACAACTATATTAACATATTCATCCTCCATTCTTTGTATCTTACTTCTTTTATTCTATTTTCTCTTCCCTCTCATTTAAAATTTCTCCCAGGGGTCGAATCATCAATTGTCAAAATGCCTTCAACCACAGGCTTTGGGAATCTTCTCAATAATCGACATTAGGACGATTGGCCTCCCATACAAATCCTCTACTAATTTCTATAACTGGCTAACTTAGCATATACCCTTGCTAGATCTGGGGATTGGATACCATCAAGATGTTGGGTAATCCTTAGCTCAAACTCGTCAAACCTAGCCTACATTATTCTTTTTTCTTCTCTAAGTTTTCTCTCCACCCATGGTGTAACTCCTTCCATTAATTGCACCTTGGTCTCAACAGTACTCAACCTAGTCATTATCTTAGTCAGAACTGACTGCAACATAATTACATAGTCGATTAGGATCTACCTGGCTATGGATGGTCATGGTGTTGCAGTAGGTGGTGAAGTAGAAGTACTGGAGATTCTTCCTACATCTAAGTCCTATGGCCAAAGTGATCTGTCTAAGTAGGGGTATCACCCCTTCAGTGTCTTCTCTGTGCCCTTAGGCCTCATAAGCATTACTAACCATTGAAGCTGCCAATTTTTCCATATTGGAAATTAGGTTGGTGATGTCTCTGATCAACCCTAAGTCTGTAGTGGTCCTTGGCCTCAAAAACTGATTGATGCCTGGGATCTCCTTCAATCCCACATCTAGACAGATATACGTCAACAAATAAAGAAAGGACAACACTATATCAATGCTAGTTTCCCTATCCCTAATATCCCAAGCTATCCACTTAGCAATATTAATCTCGTAGCCCGACGTTATTCCTTCTATCAGTGCTGTTTTGTTAGGACCTACAATACTATTCAATAAATTTAAACTTAACCTATGTCTAACCAGGGTCCACTACTCCTTAGCCTGAAAGCTCAGGATGTTCTTCATTATTGAGAATGAATTTTTGATACCACCAAATACCGATGGGGCCTCTTCCTGAGATGAAGCAATAATTTAAGCAATCCACTAGAAATAAACATGATTATATTCAGAACCTATATATTTTACCTTCGTCTTCTTCATCTTTTCCACTTGAAAGTTTGATTAAAAAATGCTGGCCAAAAGTACAAATTCTGGCCCATGCAACACCCGAGAGATTGTCTAAATTGAGATGTTCACCCAACCACCTCAAATTATTAGGTCTAATATTGGCTCAACACCTCTCCACATGTTTTCTTATAGATTTGGCCTTTTTAAATCTATCTAATACTCCATATAGAAATTGCATAGTATCGCTTCACTATACAGGCTTGGTGCTCTACACATGCACTCGAATTTGTATTGCTTGAACCATGCCTCAAATCCGAACATCCTAGACATGCCTATTGTGGTTAACCTTCTCTCAAGATAAAGACCTCTAAAGGGCTTTTTGTTTTTAGGGTTTATGGTACTGTGTTATTCATATAGGGCCTGCATTCTGGGGTAACCCCCACTGTTCAACAATAGGCATCGGAGCTACCTCAATAGAGAGTAGAGTGGGTGGTATTTGTAGTGGTGGTACTACTCTGACTAGATGGTCACTCTCCCCACTCTCTCCTTTTTACTCAACTATAAACCCATCATAATTTTTATTTTTATCCTTAAACCCTAATTCTTCTCCTTCTTCAGAACCTAATTCTTCCTCTTCAGGATTTGCACCGTTCTTATCATCATTATCATCATCATCATCTTTCTTATTAGAGGATGATGGTGAGGTGTTGTGGTTATTCATTCACGGTGTGGACTTAGTTATCTGTTATTCTCTACACTAGCTTCTTTTGTTCTCCTAGGTCACTTTTTTATTGGCTCCACCTTCCCCTTTACTGGATATTTTTCAATATCACCACTTCTCTCACCAGTGTCCTCATTTCTCAGCTGAAAAATGGACTTTGGGGCAGGTTTCTTTTGGGTGTTCTTTCTCAATCTCAGTTTCTTTGATGAATCACCTTTTGGAGCTATTAGTACCTATGTAATGAGGCTCATTATTTATTCCTAAGGAAAGGAAAGAAAAATAAGAGACTAAGGTGTCAGTATAGCATGGTCGGGGCATACTATAACTCATGAGTACGAGTCGTTATCTTTGGTTGCGACTCATTGTGAGACTCATAATATGGAAGGTTGCCTACTTAGTATTCACTGGTCAGGTGATGATCCCTCCTAATTAGTTGTAATGTTATATTATGACTCATTACTAACACTCGTTATTTGACCATAAATAATTTTCAAGTGCAATATACCTTCCTAGTCATTACGACTCATGTCTACAAGTCGTATTGTGTGACTACAACTCATTGGGAGAAGTCATAATGACAACAAAAGCTACACTCTTCTAATAAATCATGTTACCAGTGGTTACGAGTGACATAGCAACTCATTAAGTGACCTTATGAGTCGTTAAGAGACCCGTATCCACTATAACATGATTAATTAGAGAAGCTGGTTCAACTTTCCAACCCAACATAACAATATTCATAATTAACATCTCTAATTTATCCTGTTCAACAAACTCCAGTTCAAATTGGGTTATTTTACTCCCGTTATCTTTTTCATTGGACAAATTTCATAGGACTAGAGCTCGTTTCCTTGACTGCATTCATAATATGAATAACAAATGCAAATCAACTAATTTATATTAAAGCATTACTATGTAATTAAAATATAAAAAAACTTACTTCGTTGCTTGATTTGAACCCTTTCTGATCTTACTTAAACAAATTCCGAGCGCTACTCTTTTTGAGATATTTCTTTTTGTCGGAGATTTTGTTCACTTGATGATAGGATGAAGTTAGAGTGTTATTGAGTTATGTTGGTAGCCAAAGAGGAATGAAGGGAGTCTCTACTTTGAATGATTGGAAGACCAATCATTTGACCCTTTTTGACATAATTAATTTTAATCATTAGGTTTGGGTCGGGTTGACCCACGGGGCCTATGTTGTCTATCCTGGTTACGAGTTATAGTAACGACTCGTAACTAGTGACTATGGATTGTAAACTACCTTTGTTACAACTAGAACTTTTCTTGGCTCTCTAGTTATTATGACTCTAGGTGATGAGTCATAATCAGTGACTACGACTCCTTTTGAGAGTTGGGATGACTCTAGAAACTAAATACCTGAGAGTGGACCAAGATCCAACACCTTGCAATTCTTGTTTATGAGTCATTAAGTCTGACTATGACTGTTTCAGGGAATCTTGAGGTCTGGCACAAGAAAATTTTTTGGTTTTGTTTTGCAGTCTCCAGCCCTGCACATTGAACACACAAGTCACCCTATAATCAAATAAGTACAAAACATGGGTTGCCTCCTGCGCAGAGCTTGATTTATCATCGAGACACGACGTGGCTAGGTTAGATACTAAGATTTTACCAACCAGCCCCATGGGTTGTCTCCCATGCAGCACTTGATTTAACATCAAGGCATGGCACATTTGTCTTGGTTATTCAGACTTCACCAAGGTCTATATCAACAACTTTAACTTCTTTAGTGCTTCACGTATAGAGCTTCACTCTTTTCCCATTAACCTTGAATGGGGCTTCACCATCTCCCTTCAATTCTATAACACCATATGGGAACACCCTTACTATAGTGAACAACCCATACTATCTAGAATTCAACTTGCCGAGAAACGAGCGAAGTCTCAAATTATACAATAATACCTGATCACCTAGCTCAAATACTCTTTTCTTGATTTTTCAATCATGATGCAATTTTATCTTCTCCTTGTACAGTGTAGAACTCTCATAAGACTAGAGTCCTAACTCATCCAACTAATTTATCTTACTTAATTAATTTTGCAGTATGATGCCACTCCAAATTCAATTTTCACACCCATAGTTCCTTGTGTTCAAGTTGTACAGGCAAGTGGCACGCCTTGCCATACACAATATGGTATGGGGAAATACCTATGGGGTTTTTATAAGCTGCCCCATAGGCCCATAATGCATCTGACAGTTCCCAAGCACACACACACAATTGTACGTGGTCTTATCAAGTAATATAGTGTCTTCAAGAAAGCCCAAGTATTGATCTCTCAGGGACTTGCGTTCGTCACTTATCTAATTCTAGTAAAACTAATTGAGGAAAAATAAACAAAAAGAGAGTTCGTAATTTTTTAAATTAAAAATAACATAAATAATGCATAAAAATAAAAATCTTGGGACAATCAATGGAGAAAACCCAAGGTTAAAGAAATTCGAACAATCATACTATGTTATTGAATTTCCTTCTTTAACTTGCTTATCTTGGTTGTTGATTCGTAGGGTTAATTGCATGATCATTGTTTCCCAACCTCTAATATTTTACCTAATATGGATATTATAACTACATCTTTCAGAGGGGATGTAATAATCCAATTAAGTTAATTCAAGCTATCATCCTACGTATGAATCAAGTAAGGCATCTAAATACATCCCTGTCCTAGACGCTAAGTTTAATTCTTTATTTTATAAGAGAATAAAAATTCAAATTTTATTTATTTCCATATTCTATCTCCCTATTCCCTCTCCCGAGATCAAAAGGTTGACAATATATGTATTCTAAGGGTCCTGAATCCTTAAAATAATTAAAAAAAGAATAAACAAACAACCAAATATGATAAACAAAAATTAATCGAAATTAATAGTACTCATGTTCTTGACTTTAACCCCGGAAGGAGGGTTTTTAGCCAATAATATTCATAATCATGATCCAAAAAATTGAATACATGATATGAAAAATTATAGACTAAGAAAACATTAAAACCTAATAAACCATGTATAGCTCCTCTGCTTTTCGTCCAAAACAGTCCAAGCATGTTCTTACATGTCCAGGTCTCCAATTGTGACAAGCTGTACCCCCTAATTAATGTATCTGCTAACCAAAAAATAATATATACATTCATATATATATATATATATATATATATATTTATAGTGGCCTTGACCTAATTATAAAAGAATTAGGGAAAGATTCCCTCTGTATTCTCAAAAGGTGTACCCCTCAATTCTCTTCACTATTGAACTGTGTTGGCTGAATTTATCATTTGAAAGTGCATAATACATCTACGCGACGTGTTTCTCAACACATTGGATCATTGACGCGATGCGTTAACTTCAAGTCGTCTCACTGGAATTTGTTTTAAAAGATTTGGTTAAGTGTGGAACGTCCTATCCTTTGTTCATGCCTTTTGTAGTGTATTTCCCATGAATTCCAAGCCTTTTTGTCACCAATATATCAATGTATTTAGTTCACCAAGCCTCCTAAAATATCATACACCACATATTAAAGATTAAAACAGCACAATAACCTCAACGATAAATCAAAATACAAGCTAAGATAAGGTAAATTCACAATGATTTTTCACTTATTATTTTGACTCTTGACTTTATTAAATTAAGGTTTGCTTATTACAAACAATTTATTCCACTCATAATTTCACCATTTAAATATTTGAAACAATTTAAACATATTAGAATCTAACGGAACCAACTAGACACACACCTAGCTTGAGCTAGTAAAATTACTTTTTCGGGTTGAACTCTAAATTACTCAATTAAGCACAAACTTGTGAAAAATACTTTGGACATTGTAATCACATACTTGGACACTTAAATGATCATTTATATCAATATAAAAATGTTAAGAACATGAATTGCTCTCTAAACAAGGCAAATAATCTAGAATAATGATACAAAAGTGTACAAAATTACCTCAGATCAGTATCATTTAGCTTTCTTGGCCAATCAGTCCTATTGACATTCACGGTCTTCACCATTATGGACTTTATCTCTCTTTCAAAACCTCAAGTTTCCTGCTTATCTAATGGTGATAAGGTGTTGCCACCTTATTCTCTACTCCATATTTCTCAAGCAGATTCTTGAACAGGCAATTGTAGAAATGCGACCCACCATCACTGGTAATATCATTTGGAATCCCAAATCAAGAAAAGATATGCTTTTTTAGGAATGCAGTGACATTTCTTCCTTCATTATTGGGGAGCACTACTTCTTCCACCTATTTGGACACATAGTCCACCACAACCAGGATATACCTCATACCATAAGAGCTCACAAATGGCCCAATGAAGTCTACACCCAACACATCAAATAACTCCAGCTCTAAAATAAGGGTCATAGAGAGTTTATGGTGCCTCAAAATATTTCTGTGACACTTGCATTGGTCACATTCTATAGCAAATTCATGAGCATCCTTGTAAATTATTATCCAGTAGTACCCACACTATAAGATCTTTTGGACTGTACAGGTTCCACCATAATGACCCCCAACTGGTGAATTATGACAATCCTCAAGAATGCTCATCATCTCCACTTTAGGAATGTATCTATGAATAACTTCATCCGCACAAATTCTGATAAGATAAGGTTCATCCCAAAAGAACTTCCTTACCTCATGCAAAAATCACTTTCTTTGCAAGAAGGACAAATGCTCTGGGACAAGATCACTTGCCAGATAATTTGAAAAGTTAGCAAACCAGGGAATTAGGCCTTGTGATGCTGCCAAAATCTGCTCATCTAAAAAAATATCATTGATTTCAAGACCATTCCCTACTTTCTGTATTTCTTCATTCTTAAGTCTGGACAAATAATCAGCAACTTGATTTTCTGTACCCTTTCGGCCTTTAACCTCAAAATTAAACTCTTGAAGCAAGAGAAACTAATGGATAAATCTTGGCTTTGCATCTTTCTTTTCCATCAAGTATCTCAGGGTTGCATGTTTTGAATGAACAACAACCTTAGTGCCAATTTGGTAAGAACAAAATTTTTCAAAAGCAAAAACCACTACTAGTAACTCTTGTTCTGTAACAGTATAATTCTTTTGAGTTGGATTTGATGCCTTGTTGGCGTAGTAAATATGGTGTAGAATCTTTTCTCATCTTTGGCCAAGGATAATACCTAAAGCCACTCCGCTTGCATCACACATAATCTTAATGGAAAGGACCAGTCGGGAGGCACTATAACAGGGGATGACACCAACCGCTCCTTTAAGCATGCAAAAACCTTCAGACATGCCTTATCAAAATCAAACTTCACCTCTTTCTCAAGGAGCTTGAAAAGAGGATTTGTGATCTTTGAAAAATCCTTGATGAATCGCCTGTAAAACCAATCATGACCTAAAAACTTGAAATTCCCTTAACTGAGATTGATGGTGGCAGCTTCTGAATTACTTCAATTTTTTCTTTGTCAACCTCTATGCCTCTTTTTAAGATTTTATGCCCAAGCACAATCTATCTTTCACCATAAAATGACACTTTTCCCAGTTGAGTACCAAGTTGCATTCTTTGCATTGATGGAGTTCATTTGCTATGTGAACCACACAGTCTTTAAAAAACTCACCAACCACAAAAAAAATCACCCATAAAGACCTCGATGGTGTCTTCTACCATGTCAAATAATATGGACAACATGCATCTTTAAAATGTTGCTGGAGCGTTACATAACCTAAATGGCATGCTCTTAAAAGAAAAAGTCCTATATGGGCAGGTAGAGGTTGTATTCTCCCAATCTTTAGGAGCACTCATGATTTGATTGTAACCTAAATAGCCATCCAAAAAATAAAACCAGCCCTTTCTCACAATTCTATCTAGTATTTGGTCCATGAAGGGCATTGGGAAGTGATCTTTTTGGGTCCATGTGTTTAGCTTCCTATAGTTTGGGAACACTCTCCACCCTCTAACTGGTCTCATTGGCACGAGCTAATTTTTCTAATTTAGCATAATAATAATTCCACTTTCTTTGGAATGCAATGAATATGAATGACCCATTTGCTATAAGTAATAGCATAAACAATTCCAGTATCAAACCACTTAGTGATCTCTTTCTTTACCACCTCTTGTATAAGATGATTTTGTCATCACTTGTACTCTATAATAGGTTGTAGTACGGTTCTAGTTGGATCTTGTGAGTATAGATACCTGGTGGAATACTTACAATATCAACAATCATCCATTCTATAACTCTCTTGATCATATTGCAACACTGAAAATAATAATTATACCCCGGAATCCATAAAATCAGTTACAATAATCACTAGCAAAGTATTGTCGGCCCCTAGAAATGCATTGCACAAGTGAGATAGGAGGGCCTTCAACTCTAAGACTAGTGTCTTCTCAATCAACGGGTGAGCGGGGGGAGTGGTTTTGTTCTTCAATTCCAAATCAGTTTCTAAATTGACGGATGAGCAAAAGGAGTGGTTCTGCTCTTCAAATCCAAATCAAGATTCTTGAAGCATAAGTGTAAGAACCTCTCCCATATAGAGCATCTACCATCTCATCACACTCTATAATTCTATCACTATCAAAATTTATAATCACCGTTGCTAATGCTTTAACACCCAACCTCTTTTCAATTGGAATAATTACTATTACAGACATAACTCTCATATCATTGGGTTTCTACATTAACTAGCATACATGGAACATTATCTATGCATCATTGAGTCTGAACCTTATTTGTCCTAACTCTATAGTGACCAATGCCCTACCCATAGCAAGTAAAGGTCTGCCTAAGATAATAGGGACTTAGAAGTCCATCTCACAATAAAGTATCACGAAATCAACTGGGAATATGAAGGACAAAACCTTTACTAACACATTAAAAAGAATACCAATTGAGTTTTTCACAGTCTAGTCAGCCATCAACATTCTCATCGGTTTCGGTTTAGGTACTCCCAACCCTAACTATTTAAACACAACTAATAACATAAGATTAATATTGACTCCTAGGTCACTCAAAGATTAAGCAAATTTGAATGACCCGATGGTATATGGAACAGTGAAGGCTCCTAGGTCCTCTTTATTTTCTATCAATGATCTAGAGGCAATAGCACTGCAGTGATAAACATTATTGCAAACTCAAAGCTCATTCTCTTCTTTCTAGTGACTGGATCTTTATAAATTTCGTGTTGCCGGGCATTTGCTCTAATACCTCCACGAGTGGTATGTTTACTGGTAGCCCCTTCAACATAGACAGGAACTTTTGATATTTGATTTATTTTTACTTCTTTTTCAACATCTAAGAAAAATAAGAGGGAGGTCTCAAATAGTCTTCAACACAGGCTCATCAACCTTTCCCTTACTTTTATCCTTCTTAGTACTACTTTCAATATCTGATGATTTTCTAGCTTTATCTTCAGATGCTTCCATAATATCAATAGGATCATTATTATTCTTTGGTTCACTCACAGTGGTCATTGGTGAGCCGATGGTGGTCTTACCACTCTGAGTGGTAATAGAATAGAAATGTCTATCATTATTTGAATTTTCCACTGTATTACTAGGAAGAGTGCCAGGATTTCTTTGATTCAATGTAGCCAACATTTAGACAAACTACAGCTCCAGTTATTTAATTGTGGTGGCATGAGACTCAACTTTTTGATTCAGCCTTGATATGTCTTCCTTAATCTCTTTTATGCAACTATCTTGACTTTTTTGTCCTTTTACTAACTTTGACAACATTTTTTTCATTCTTGACTTTGTATCTCGGCTACCTAGTGGAACATATCTATCACTCTTCTCTTTATAATTATCTTTACGCCTCTAATCGCCATCTTGCTCCTTATTTTTTTATCGATACCTATCACTATAGTAGTTCTGACCTTGGTTTTCTTGCCCTTTAGCTCAGAAATCTACCTCTTCTCAATTTAAATACTTTATTTCGTCATCTGAATTAGACTTATAAGCCTTGGAAGTAGTTTTTTGTGCCCTGACACGATTCACCTTTTCAGCAATCATTGCTGCAAATAATTTTGTAAGCAGGCCAGTATCAGTTCTGATCTATGCTACTTCTTGTGCCACCATATCATTACCAGCTCTGTATTCACTCCTAACTCCAATAGTATATGTACTAGCTTCTCTATCAGCCTCTCGAGTGTGCTACTGTCGATTTGTAACAAAGATTTCATCTAGCATTTCCTAGGCTATATCCCAATGATGATGCATCAGTGCACCTCCTCTATAGTGTTTTCCATCAACTCAGAGCTAATATTCATGGATCTATAGAATATTTTTAATAGGTTTGATCCAGGAATCTAGTGATGAGATACCACGCTTAACTACTTTTTGAACTGAAATCATACTTTATACATTGACTCTGCAGGTAACTGCCAAAAGTTATAAATCTCATGTTTTTGTTAAAGCATCCTGATAGGAGGAAAAAATCATTTCAAAAACTGTCTATGCAGCTTGTTCTAAGTCATGATTGAGCCTCTAGGAATCTTCCCTAGCCATAATATTGCATCTCCTATTAGTGAAAAAGGAAACAACCATAACCTTAAAGCTTCCTGATCTACCCCTATGATAAGTGGTGAATTTACCACTCAATTATATGCCACATTCGTGCACATTACCAGGCTTTGAATGAATAAGTGAGATGTAATTTGTGACTGAATGCACTAATATACATATTTTGTAGGTACTAAGATGATAAGATAGAAAGATATAGATTGGAGCTAAAAAGGGAACAAAAGGGAGTAAAAAGGTGCAACTGAAGACCTAGAGCAGAACATGGCCTCAGTTATTGTAATCGCAATCCTCAAACTGAGGTCAAAGTTAGTCAAGATAGTTCAGATAGCGCAATTGCATGGAATTACCCATAGCTATGGTAGATGCGATCGCAGCCTAGCGAAAAATCATCCCAAGGGAAAAGATGTAAATGCACACAACTGTTCCTAAATTTTCCCTAAAAAAGACTCAAACCCTATCATTCCATCATATATTGTACAATTCCAAATTACTGAACATTGTTCTAGCTCCTAACCTCTATACCTGAAGAAGAAAGTATTGTATTAATTTTGGGTGAAGAATACATCAGAGTGGCTTCCAAGTAAAGGATTAGCTAACTTCCATTGAAGATTTGTGGATATTCAAAGTTAGAAGTAACATTCAATTAGTCTTTCATAGATCTAATTAACGGAGGTTATTGGGCATATCTTGCTTACTATTTCTATGTGTAGCTAGGTTTTCCTCTTGGGATTATGCTAGATTAGGGTGTAAATATGTATGGGATGTGATTTATTTGTGAATTTACTAGTTTGTGATGTTTGGTTATACTATTTCCTGAGTAAATTGGTTGAGATTTATGGGTGAAAGTCCTAAATACCCAAATGGGTTTTATAGATGAAAATCCCAAGCTCTTGAAAGCTCAAACCATCCTTGAAAGAGGGGTTTGGGTGAACTATAGGAACTCTCATCATCCTTGAAAGATGGATATGGGAAACAAGGCAATAGTAGATAATTATTGAGTTTAGTTTGCTATTTTTCAGTATCTTAGGCATAAGAGTGATTATGAAGTGACTATACTTAAGACACCATCCTAGAAATAGGGGTGTCTATTTGAGATATTAGGCGGTTTTGGTTAAAGAACTCATTAGGTACTCGAAAGGGTCAATGAGTGTCACTTTTAAGGTTGTTTTTGACAAACTAGCCTAGAGGATTCCAACCTAGCCTACCATATCACAAACTTTTAGAAGTTGCATCAAGTCATCATACGCCCATGCATAAGTTGCCCCTTGGAAAGCATAATCCCAAGATCTATGCTAAATTGATTAGACTTTAATTATTTGTAGCCTCGATTTAATACTTGAAAACCCCAAAAAGAAATATTAGTTGTGATATCTTACAAAACCCCCATTTTTATCTTCTTGTACTCTAGGTTTGAATTTAGCAAGTTTCTATTATTCCGGGATAATTTGATAGCCACTCACATTATTCCTCGTGGATTTGACACCAACTGAAAAGTCGGATAAATATATGACGACAACTTCCTTGCACTTAAATTGATGAGCGTTATAAAAAAATGGCGCTGTTGTTGGAAAATAATTTGGTGTATTAAGTTAGTTTGGAAATTTAGCTTGCTTACTTAAATTTAATCTTGTAAATAAGTGTTTGTGATTTTCTTTTGTTTCTTGTGTTAGGTAGATTTTTCTTTTGATTCACTTTTCTGTATGGCATCTCAGGACTACTATGATTTTTTGTAATTGGAAGTCCTATCTTGATGATCCGTGTCCATATTATGACAAACGCTACTTTTCAAAAGAGTATAGATATGCTCCTCATAGAGAGAATGAATCACCATATGTATCATATTAGGTGTATGGTTGTTCTTTATACTGTGGTCGGGATGGACATTGGAATGATTGTCCAAATGCCTCCTCCCCCCGTCATGTTAACTAAATCGCTAGTTCTTCATATGAGTTTGACAGGTATCATGATTCAATAAGGGAAGAACAATAAGCCAAGTCCAATAGTTTTGAAGCAATACTTCAAACTATTTTGGATTAGGTAACTACAATAGGGGAGACTGTGAAAGACATACATTAATCCATGGGGGCATGTAAGGATGAGATCGCCAAGATAGGGGAGATAGGAAAGAAAATAAATCTTGTAAATACCATCTCCTTGGCCACTTCCCAAGATGTGGTTATCCAAGAATATAACCCATGATATGTGTTCAATGTGATCTTGGTAGAAAAGAATCCTTGGTGATTTCCCAACCAACCAAACAACATATTATAGAAGATGCAAAAAGTGATGAAATGGTGCTAGAGTCAAAAGAAAAAGCCAAGCAAATCTCTTATGAAGACTCTAGCCCATCTCAGAGTAAGAATTCCAAAAGGGATGTAATTACGAAATTAAGGGATGGACCTCATTTGAACTATTTTTCAACATTATTCTCAGTGGATTTGCTAAAAATCTATCCACCAGAGCAAATAATAGATTTTTGGGAGAAGGAGCACCACCCTTATATTTTGGAGTTTGATATTCCTAATGAGCACATGATCACCCATCACTCCAAGGCCAAGAATCTCAACTTATGATGTTCAACTAATGGCCTATTGATGTTCCAACCCTTACCTAAGGAGACAAATCAAAAATTTGATGTGAAGTTGGGTAAAAGGTTCAAGTCTTTAAACTGGCAAGATAAAAGCTTCATCATCCTTCCCCATCTCTATCTAGCTTCACCTAGAGGATTTGAATCTTCTATCCCTCATTCGCCCAACTCATAGTGAGCGAAAATTGGGACAGAGATTTAAATATTTTAAGTGGAAACATAAATAATAGTAAGAGGGGTGCCTTACCATAAGAGATGGGAAGCAACCTACCATGCCATGAAAATGGCCCGTATCCTTTCATTTATGCATTATAGAGTAGATTTTAATTTTGTTTTTATACATGCATAATCCATGAAATATTGATTCTAAGAGGATTATTGATTGAACTTGAAAAAGAAAAGTGTGAAATTATCATGTTTTGACTAAGCAAGGGAATGTAGAGGACTTAAAAATTGGTCTCAGTTTCTGCGATCACGATCTGTGTCACTATGATCGCCATTGCGCATATCTATGATCGTGAGCATCTCACTACGATTGTGGCTAATGCAGTTTAAAAGTCCATCGAACTACCTATTCCCCCAGCCCACATCTCTTTTTAAAATTCTCTCACAATTCTCTAAGATTGAAGCATTTATTGAATGTCTAGATAGTGCATTTCAAATCATCCTAATCATATAACATGGTAAGTTGTCCAAACTCCCTTGTTTAGATATTGCTATAGGGTTGGAATTACAGTTTTAAAAAAGACCTACAATAGTATTTTCAATGCAAAATCCATGTTTATATGTGGTTATTATGGTGGTTAACTGTTGTAGTCGGTGTACACATTAATAGGGAAGTCTTTACTACCCAAATTTAGGCCTATAAATGATAGAATTCATGTGTACATCATATGTTTGATCAAATTCCCCAATGAAATCCATGTTGGTTCATTTGAGTTTTGAGGGCAATAATCTAGCAGTAAGGGCTTAAGTTTCATGAGCATAATGAGAAATGATAAATTGTGACATATTTTGGGGATAAAATACTGTGTTTTGGTGATATGAAGAAACTATTAAAAATGGTCTGAGTTTTCGTGATCGTAGTTATTAGTACCACGATAACAGAACTAAAATCGCGGTCAAGGGTCCCTGACTACAAAACTACAATCACAGTGAAAGTCTCGCGATTGAGATAACTGAGACCGACTTTCAGCTGAGTCCAAAATTTTTGCATATCTATTTTTCACTCAAAAAAACCAATTACAACATTTTCACGTGAGTTTAACTAATTAATCTAATATGGTTTTGGTGTGAAAGTTCTAATTATAGTTTAGATTATGTTACCTATAGGTAATTAACATCGAAGACTACAACCACATTTGTTTCATGGCTCTAGAATGTGACAACCAGTATTATAGTAACCTCCGAAGGACTAAACTACTCTCAGAGAGGGTATCTTCATGAATAGGGTTCCCGAAAAATTTCTAGAGTTCTTCAACATGCTTGCTTCTATCGGGTGAATATGATTTGCCCTGGACCCCTATGAAATAATCACTGGGTAAGGAAGTTCTAGCAAATCTCAGTGCAGTCTCTCTCTCAAACTCAGTAATGATGATCAAGGAAAAGGAGGTGCTCTTTGGAGTTGCATAGGTAAACGAAATATATGTTCTCCTAGATGTAGATATGGATGACTTTTAGGAAAGAAATTGTGAGCCAGGGACCTGGATGTCTAATATTCTATGCCTCGACAAAGAGGTTTTCAGGGCTACCCCCAAAAGAGGGATCTCTATGCACGACTTCACAGTAAAGGCCAAAATTTGGTTAAACATTATATACATCAGAGTTTTGCCTTGTAAATATATGACTTCGATCACTGATTTACGAGCTCAAATGGTAGCCAATATTATGTCAAGTATGTCTCTAAATCTTGGCCAAATTGTACTTGAAGAATGGAGGTATTTAAAGATTTACGATGGTACACTTCTTCCCAATCCTTCTCTTATTACTGAGTTATGTATGAGGGACAAGGTAGAGGAGTATACCATAGATACTAAGGTAAAACCAAGCCCCCTCATCACTCCTCTCAAAATCAGGGGCAAGGGTGTACCTAGCCAAAGAAAAAAGAGAACAATTGACTTGGGCAAGTCAATAACTTAGGAGCTCGAATTTTGAAGACCATCTTCCCCTGTGCCTCTGGAAAACATTGGTATCGATATCAGGTCCATCAATGAGCTAGTATCATATTTGCCTCAAGGTCTAGGAGAGTCATCCACCATGTGTCACTCTTATGTGTCCCTTGAGGACTGTGAGAAGTATAAGAAGGAGTAGGAAAAGTAAAAAGCCATAGTTGCTAGACTTGAGAGGGCATACTCAGCATTGGAATAGTCTCACAGGGATCTTTGGGACTCCAATGAGAAGATGAAAAAGAGGGAGAAGAAGAGAGATAAAATTTTCAACAAAATATAGAAGGGGGTAAAGGGCTTGTGAAAGGTCCTAAAACCTTATGACAAGCTACCTTCTCCTAGAGTCGAGAGTGATGATGAGGCACCTACTGAGTGGTCTGAGGATAATGCTGGTAGATATGATGTAGAGTCTTCCAGAGAGAGCACTTCCTGAGGCTGATTTAGGAAGCACCATATTCTCTTGTCTTGTTGTTTATGCAGTGGGGACACAACTAGCTTTTCAGTTGGGGGTGATTATCCCTAGATTTGTACTGTTTGATATATTTCTAGGTGTTTTTGGTATTAATTTGATGACATTGTGGATGCTTTTTTTTTGGATTTATACACTTGGGGCACTCTGATGGTGCCCATATTTTCATGGATTAGTCATATTATTTTGATTTTTAGATTTTTGTTTTACTTAGTTTTATTTTGATTATGGTGATGCATGATGAGCTTTTCCCTATGATAGATTTCATGATGATGTTCTTAAGGGGAAAGCATCATGATTGGGTTTTGAGTTTAGATGCAGGGGAATTTTGAGTACTCATGGCATCAAGGTCATAAATACAAGGAAAGTCTGAGTACCTGTAGCATTGCGAATTTGAGACTTCGCTCATGCCATTGGCGAAGTTTGAGTAGCCATATGGTTGGTTTGCCCATATTGATCCAAATATCAAGACAAAGGTTTGGATTGTTGTCATAAGTTAGCAAATTATGTGGGGTGTAGATGCAAAACAAATAACCCCCTTCGTCTAATTTTTTTTTTCACAAATCAAGGGCATGGACATGAGCAACTTCATAACAAAACTTTTTATCTTTTTGTTAATGCAAAATCTTTGGCTTGTACATATTGATACATACTCTATGTTTGTCACTTATTTGAGGGGAAAATTAAGTCTCCTTGGAGAGTTTACATGCCATGTATGGTAAGTTGTTTGATTAAATCTCATGTATACTTGTGTCATCTCAAACTTGCCCCATTCATCACTCAAGTCTAATTTTGAATGTATTTGGTTGGATAAATGATCTTAGACTATCTTTATGACTTTTGGAAGTTCACTTTAGCATAAAAAGCCTACCCGTGCGTAAATGTTATCCCTAGTCACCCACTTTGAGCCTTTACCCCTTTCTTTAGAAAACACTTTACAAACCATGAGCTGTTTAAATTTTATCCCTCTTTTGAACCATACCCTCCTTAAATTTAGAAATACAACTAGAGGCTAAAATCCTAAGTTGGGGGTGGTGAAGATTGAAGAAAGAAACTTTAGGCCACAAAGTGTTTGTGAATGCCTATGTGCTTAAACTTTGAAACAAATCAATAAGATAAAGAAAGGACCCAACAAAGAAAGGAATTGCATGAAATTTGCAAGAAAAAGAAATGAAAGAAAATGGGTAAAACAAGTAAGAAATAGTAGGTACTTGTGTAATCAAAAAAATGAAAACAAAGGGAAGTGGCCCATAGTCAAAGAAATGATCAAATAGTGTGATGCAAATTTTCAATGAGGGTGTAACCATGTTATTACTAAATGAAATCCTACTCTAACCCAAACCTATATTATAATCTCAATAATACCTTTGATATCTCTAACCATTTGCTTTCATTGTAGTGACGATTGAAAATAGAGGCAAGCCTATGGTATAAAACTTGTTAACATAGAGAGTTCTTATGAGGGAGTGTGTTTTTCACTTAAAATTCCTTGTTGTATACTTGGTAGTTTGTTGTGTAAAATTTATTTTCATGGAAGGAGGCATGGGAATAAGTTGAGGTGGGTGATTTTTTCACCTTCCAACAAATGAGGCAAAAGGAGCTTAGTGATGGTCAAAAGTGAGTCACTTATTGAGTATTGGTTGTTGTTGCATTTTTTCCTATTGATGTCTTTTGCATCCTTAGATATTGGTTTTTTATGTGGAAGGGTGAAGTGAAAATAGCTTGTCCCTTTTGCAAAAAACTACTTATGGTGGTGACTAAGCTTAAAGTCAATGTGATCATGGGGTCATCTATTTTTGGCATAAATATTCATTGTCTCATGTTAAGAGGTAGTGTTGCTTTAGGAGAAGCAAAGCTTTAAGTTGCGGGTGTTGATAAGTGGTGAATCTACCACCCAATTATACTTCATATTCGTGCATATTGCAATTCTTTGAATGAATAAGTGAGACATAATTTGTGATTAAATTCACTAATATTCACATTTTGCATGCACCAAGATGATAAGATAGAAATATGTGGATTCGAGTAAAAAAGGAACAAAAGGGAGAAAAGAAGTACAACTGAATACTTGGAGTAGAACATGGCCTCAGTTATCACAATCGCGGTCATAGTCATAAAAGATAGTCAAGATATTACGATCGTGTGGCATTTCCACGATCGTGGTAGGTGCAATTGCGGAAAAACAAGTGCGATCGCAGCCTAGTGGAAAATTAGCCCAAGGGCAAAGATTTAAATGCACACAGCTATTCCCAAATTTTCCCTAAAGAAGACTCAACCCCTATCATTCCATCATACATTCTACAATTCCAAATTATTGAACATTGTTCTAGCTCTTAGCCTTTATACATGGAGAAGAAAATATTGTATTAATTTTGGATGAAGATTACATTAGAGTGGCTTCCAACTGAAGGATTAGCTAACTCCCATTGAATATTTATGGATATTCAAAGTTGTAAGTAACATTCACTTAGTCTTTCATAAATCTAATCAATGAAGGTTATTGGGTATATCTTTCTTACTATTTCTATATTTAGCTAGTTTTTCCTCTTGAAAATATACTAGATTAGGGTGTAAATATGTGTGGGATGTGATTATTTTTGCATTTACTAGTTTGTGATCTTTGGTTATACTATTGCTTGAGTAAATTGGTTGGAATTTATGGGTGAAAGCCCCAAATACCCAAATGAGTTTGATGGATGAAAATCCCAAACTCTTGAAAGCTCAAACCATCCTTGAAAGAGGGCTTTAGATAAGCTATAAGAACCCTTATCATCCTTGAAAGAGTGATATGGGAACCAAGGCAATAGTAGACAATTATTGAGTTTTGTTTGCTAATTTTCACTATCTTGACATAAGGGTGATTATGAAGTGACTATACTTAGGACACCATCTGAGAAATAAGGGTATCTAATTGAGGTATTAGGTAGTTTTTGTTGAAGCACTCATTAGGTACTCGAATGAGTTATACCCTTGAGGTTTTGTTGATAAACTAGCCTCAAGGATTTCCAACCTAGCCTACCACATCACCAACATTTAGAAGTTACATTAAGTCATCACAAGCCCATGCATAAGTTTCCCCTAGGAAAGCATAATACAAAGATCCGTGCTTAATTGATTAAACTTTAATTGTTCGTATCCCTGAATTAATACTTGAAAACATAAAAAAGAAACATTAGTTGTGATATCTTTCAAACCCCTCATTTTTATCTTTTTGTACTCTAGGTTTGAAATTAGCAAGTATCCATTGTTCTAAACTAATTTCATAGAAACTCACATTGTTCCTCATAGATTCGACCCTGACATAAAAGTTGGGTAAATATATTGACAACAATCGTATTAAACTTAAATTAACGTATAAGTTGAGCATTATCACACTGGTATTGTAAAAGTATAAATTTAAAACACCATAGGTTTTGGTCCTTGCAAAATTTTATGAGTTTGAGTCTTTTGTTGATCATACGACTCACCATACTACTTGTATGGTGTGGGTATGGGTCTAGGGACCTTATTCATATATTGTTCTTTGTGATGTTGGCCAAGTTCTATTCTTGGTACGAGGAGACTTTATACGAGTCATATGTGCATGATACGAGAGGTAGGGTCCAACCATATATTCTCCAGTGTTTAGCCTAGATGTTTCTGCTTAGGATATGACTTGAAGGGTACTAGGTATAGGGTATGGTATGAGTTAGGCTAAGGATTCATATGTATGACCGAATGTGATATCTAACTTTATGATCAAGGTATGAGTGAAAGGTACCACTCGTATGTTATAGGTATTGGTAAGGGGTCCAAACCGTACCCACCTGCGGGAATTTTTACATTTTAAGTTGGGGGTATTCTAGACATTTCTCCTCTTAACTTCTTTTGACTCCATGACATAAAAAACTCTTGGGACTTTATTAACCTACTATTCTTAAATTGAACACACTAAAATCTCTCTCAAAGCTCTTAGTTCATGAAAAGGACAGGGTTTCTTCATGGTGGTCAATTTAGTGTTTCAAGGGTAGTTTGTCTCCATCTTCCCTATTGTCTAAGGTATGTTAATCCTCCCTCATTATTAGTTCAAACTAAAATCATGTGTTACTTAATGGTTTTCATGGAATTATTATGGGTTTGTGTTGGTTTTTAATATATGTTGACGGTTTTGGTTACTAGTGGGTAGATGAAGTTTTCTCATGTTCTATTTATAGCTTTTCATGTTTTAATGTTGGTTTGAACATATGGTTGCATGGGAATGGTTAATTGGTTATTGTTTCTGGTTTTGGAAACTATATATCCTCAAAATATTTGTTAAAATGCCAATGAGAATGTTTTGGACACATAGTTTGAACTTTTATTGTAAATCTTGCATTGCATAATATGGTAATGGAAACCTAAATGGTTTGATTTAATTAAATGATTTGGAAAGGCCTTGGTAGCTATGGTTTTGACTAATTGGAAATCTTACGGGGTACATAGGAATCCCTTAAATATTGGCTAATGATATTGTTTGCAAGCTATAGTCAGTATAACGATACCACTTCATAATGCCTTGGTAATTAATTCTGGGATTGGTGGTTTAGTTAGGTGCTAAAGGTTTTAATTAGGCAATAATAGAGAGTTATGATAGCTAACTGTGAAGGTGTAAGTCCAATGGACAGACACTGGAAACTCATGTTTGCCGACATAAGGGTTGTTCATGGTTACCACATATTTGTGGGGTACACAGGAATCCCATAATTTATACTTATATATATGTATCATGGAGGGTGAAGGGTACACGGGAATCCTCGGCCCCTATGATATCTCCAGTTCGTGCAGCTATGCACACAACCCTTTCAAGGGATAACACTGGACCCATATAGCCTGTGGGTGGTTCTAGGATGATCAAGCTACACAACCCAGGTTAAGGTTTTAAATGCATGCTAAACTCAACTCCCTTGCTTGGCATGGTATATATATGTATGTATGTGATTGTACATAACTATTTACTTTGGTTTTGAATAATAACATTATTTAATCCTTACTCCTGAATACATACTAGCATTTACCTGCTAACCCTTCTGTGGGAGATGTATCCCCATGTGATGTAGAAACTGACTATACTACTGCTTTTACACGAAGTGGTGAGATTCAATACTCTGGAATACTCTATTTCAAGCTATGGATTTCTTTTCATACTTTGGTTATTTCTTAGATTTTGGTTTTGGCTATGGTTGGGGGTATGTCCCGACCAAATGTTCTTTATTTTTGGTTAGAGGCTTTGTGTGACTACTATGGGCATAGACGGTATCGATATTGTGTCATCCTTAGCAATGGTATTGGTATTAGGGTTGACACCGATTAGATTAATGGTTGGTTATGGCTATGGATTTTATTACCTTTGATTTTTATTGTTCTATCTTGTTATATGTTCAAAATTCACCCGACATAGGATGTTGGGGAGTTATGGTTAGGTATTGGGGGTTGTTTCTGATCCTGAGTAGACTCGAGGCACTCGACATGACTAGGCCCTAGTTCAGGTCGTGTCAAATTGATATTAGAGCCCTAGGTTCATAGTCACTTGGGAGTTCACAAAGTCATGTCAAGTAGAGTCTCTTTTAAGGGTGTGTAGCGCACTACACTGATAAGAGAGAGGCTGTAAGGAATTTAGGAATGTTTCCCTTTCTTGTGTTCTATTTTCAAGTTGTAGAGTCTAAGGTCCTAAATTCTTTTCTAATCCCTATTTGTTTGCTTTTTAGATCATGCCTCCTCGGTGATCCAAGGCTCACAAAAACTCTTTTGTCTAACCTGAGGACAATACTAATGGGACCTATTCTACTTATGGGTTCCATACTCAATCCAGGGGTTCAGTGCCAGATTGTTCTAGAGTTCCACCCGTTCCCTTTAGTCCATCTCAAAATCCTCAGGCTGAAGTAATGAACACCAAGTTTTATCAGTCTATTCATATGTTTGCACAGTTTCTCAGTTTGAGCATTGTATTCCTAGTACTCCATCTTCTGAGGCCATAAGGATTGGTCAATTTATGAGATTGAACCCTTCGACCTTTACTGGTGTTAAGGTGAAGGAGAATCATAAAGATTTTCTAGATGATATAAAAATGATGTTTCATGTTATGCATGCAATGAATGTAGAGGGCATAGAGTTTATAGCCTAACAGCTGAAAGATGTGGTGTACCAATGGTACGAGGAATAGGATTAGGCAAGGGGTGACGATGTTGAGTAATATCTGTGGGAGGATTTTTATTATACTTTCCTGGACCACTTTTTTCCTCATGAGTTAAGGAAAAAAATGGAAGAGTTTTTTAATTTGAAGCAAGGTAAGATGTCTGTCAAGGTGTATGCCTTGAAGTTTTACCAGTTATCTTGATATGCTCCAGAGATGATTTGTAGAATAAGGTCTAGGAAGAGGATGTTCACTTTTGGGTTGTCCAGAAAGTTAATATTAGAGAGTAAGGCTGCCTTTTTAATCAAAGATGTATATATCTCTAGGTTGGTTATGTACATGCAATAGGTAGAGGAAGAGAAGAAAAAGTAGGATGAGACAGGGCAAAAATTTTAGGTTCTCTGATTACGGTGGTGGCTAACAACAGAGTGGAAGGGATGGTAGTAAGTACCCTAAGAAGGAGTGGGAAAACTCTAGGTCTTACTCGATGACTAGTGCTCCCTGCCCAAAGTGGTTGGGTGACAGGCATTTCCTTGATGGTGAAAACTCTAGGGCATAGGGAGACAAATCTCAAGCTAGTGGGGCCCAATTAACTCCATCATATTCTCTCTATAGATTTTATGGTAGGTTGTATTAGGTTATCTATGATGAGGGGAGGGACAGGTGCTTCAACTATGGTCAGCTACGACATAAGCTCAGAAACTGTCTTGTTGGTAAGGTTTCTTTGGGTGTGAACAATGTTCAGTTGCTTCATCATCAACTCTGACACCAAAGTGTGAAGTATCTAGTTTTGGCACTGGTCAAAACCATCTCTATGCTCTCACTACCTGACAAGATTCTGAGGTATTGCCAGATGTCGTGATTGGGACGTTGAAACTCTTTTCTCATGATATGCACTATTTACTTGATTTGGGGTCCTATTTCTTATGTGACCCTATTTGGCTGTGCATTTTGGTTTTGGTCCCGAGGTTACTTCAGACCCTTTTTCTATTTCTGCCTCAATAGGTGACTCTGTAATTGCTAGAAGAGTCTATAAGGAGAGTGAGGTATCTATTGATAGTAAAGAAACTTTATGGATTTATTTGAATTAGAAAAAGTGGATTTTGATGTCATACTACGGATGGATTAGTTTTACTCGTTCTATGCTTCTCTAGACTATCGGACCTGTAAGGTTGTATTCAAATTCCTTAATGAGACGATTATTGAGTGAAAGGGTGGTACCCAAGCTCCAAAGAGGAAGTTCATATCATATCTTAGAACTCAGTGATTAATCTCCAAGATGTGTCTCTATCATCTGGTTTGGGTTAAAGATTCTAACTCGGATGGTCCTTCCTTATATTCCATCCCTGTGGTGAATGAATTTCTCAAGGTCTTTCTTGATGACCTTCCTGGTGTTCCACCTGACAGGGAGATTGAGTTTGGGATTAATCTTGTTCTGGACACTCGTTCAATTTCTATCTCCCCCATATGGAATGGCTCCAGCTGAGTTGAAGGAGATAAAGGAGCAACTCAAGAATCTCTTAGATAAGTGTTTCATTCATTCTACTATGTCCCTATAGGGTACACCAGTGTTATTAGTGCATATTAAGGATGGTTCACTTCGGATGTGCATTGCTTACCGGCAGTTGAACAAGGTAATAGTAAAGAATAAGTATCCTTACCCAAGGATATATGGTTTTTTTGATCAGTTGCAACGTGCTAAGTTCTTCTCCAAGATTGATCTTTGATTTGGGTATCACTAGTTGAAGATTTGGGAGGTGGACATCCTTAGACAACTTTTTGTACCCGGTATGGGAACTTTGAGTTTCTAGTTATGTCTTTCGGGTTAACCAATACCCCTGCGACATTCATGGATCTGATGAATAGAATCTTTCATCATTTTTTTGATCTGTTTGTCATTATTTTTATAGATGAAATTTTGGTGTAATCTAAAAGTAAGGTGGATTGTGCGAATCACCTCCATATTGTGTTGCAGACCTTAAAAGAGTAGTAGTTCTATGCCAAATTTTTGAAATGTGAATTCTGGTTGAATGTTGTCACTTTTCTAGGTCATATCATTTCTAGTGAAGGGAACATGGTGGATCCGCAGAAAGTTGTAGTGCTGAAGAAGTGTGCTAATCCACGACTCCAACCGATATTTGGAGCTTCTTTAGTTTAGCTGGTTAGTATGGGAGGTTTGTGGAGTGTTTTTTAACTATAACTAGCCCATTAACTAAGTTGACTCAGAAGAAGGTAAAGTTCTTGTGGTCTAATGCACGTTAGGGGATTTTTGAGAAGCTGATGGATAAGCTAACTCCAGCTCCAGTTTTGACTTTTCCTGAAGGTACTGATGGGTTTTTGGAATACTGTGATGCATCCCGTATGGGACTTGGTTGTGTTCTGATACAACTTGGAAAGGTGATAGCTTATGCTTCTAGATAGTTAAAGGTTCATGAGAGGAATTTTCTAACTCATGCCTTGGAATTATTAGCTATGGTGTTTGCATTAAAAATCTGGCATCACTATTTGTATGAAGTATATGTTGATATCTTTTGTGATCATAAGAGCATGCAATGTATGTTTACTTAGAAAGAGCTTAACCTCAGATAAAGGATGGATTGAGCTTCTCAAGGATTATGACATAAGTCTTTACTACCATCCAGGTAAAACTAATGTAATTGCTAATGCTCTTAATAGGTTATCCATGAGGAGTTTGACCCGTGTGGATGAGGACAAGAGAGAGTTAGTGAAGGACGTTCACTGTTTAGCCAACCATGGAGTTTGCCTCTTGGACTCCGAGAATGGTAGTGTGTTTGTGCAAGAAGTGAAGCGGTCATCACTTGGTGCTGTAATTAAGGAGAATTAGATATTATATCCTTTCTTGAAGAGGATCAAGGGTGATGTAGGTAGATATAAGGTTATAGCCTTTGAGATTAGTGGTGATGGTACCTTGCAGTACCAAAGGAGGTTATGTGTTCCTAATGTAGATAGCTTACGAGAGAAGATCTTGGATAAGGCGTATGATTCACACTATATTTTACATCCTGGTCTGATAAAGATATATCATAAACTCAAGGAGATGTATTTGTGGAATAATACGAAGACGGATGTGGCTAATTTTGTAGCCAAGTACATGGTGTTCCAACCAGTGAAAGTTGAGCACATGAGGCCCAGAGATTTGTATCAAGAAATTAGGCTGCTTGAATGGAAGTAGAAAGTGATCAACATGGATTTTGTTACCGGTCTCCCTCGATCTCAGAATCAATTTGATTTGGTTTGGATCATCATGGATAGGATGATAAAGTCATTTTACTTTTTGCCAAAAGGACTAACTTCTCGATTGTGGATTATACAAGGTTGTAGCTCCAAGAGGGTGTGAAGTTGCATGGGTTACCTATTTTGATCATATTCGATTGTCGTACGTAGTTTTCATCTCACTTTTGGTGATCATCTCATAAAAGGTTGGGGATTAAGGTGAGTCTGAGTACCACTTTTCTCTCGCAGTTGGATGGGCAAGCATAAAAGACTATTCAGACATTGGAGGCTATGTTTCAAGCTTGCATGATTGACTATGGTGGTAGTTGGGTTGAGCACTTGCCTCTTGTAGAGTTTGCTTAAATAATAGATACCACTCTAGCATTAGGATGGCTCTATTTAAAGCATTGTATGGTATGAGGTGTAGGTCTCCTATTGGGTGGTTCGAGCTTGGTGAGGCAGATATGTTTGGACCAAATTTGGTTTACTAAGCTATGGAGAAGGTGAAGGTGATTTAGGATAGTCTTAAGGCTGCCCAGAGTCTCCAAAAGTCCTATACAGACATGAGGTGAAGGTTCTTGGATTAACATTAGAGATAGGGTGCTCTTGAAGGTATCTCCCATAAAGGGAATGATGTGGTTTGGGAAGAAGGGGAAGATCAGTCCTCGATATGGGGTCCTAATATGATTTTGAGGAGGGTTGGCAATGTAGGGTATGAGTCGGAGTTTCCTTCTAGTTTAAGCTCCATTCATCCGGTGTTCCATGTCTCTAGGTTAAGAAAGTGTATTGGTGATCCATTGCAAATTGTACCTATAAAGGATATTGGTATTTCGGATACCCTATCTCATAAAGAGATCTTAGTTGAGATCTTGGATCGTCAGGTTTATTGATTATGGACCAAGTATATGGCCTTGGTAAAGGTTCTATGGAGGAACCACAAGGTGGAAGAGGCTACATGGGAAGCTAAAGAGGACATGAAGTTCAATATCTATTATTATTTTCTTCCCTTGAAATTCATACGGAAGGTATGTGCTCTTCATAACGTCTTTGTTTTCTAACTTTGTTAAAGAAAAGATTCACTTCCTTAGTATCTTTGTTTTCTGGCTTGGTTAAAGTTAAGGGTAGAGAAGTTTGGGGGTTTAATCATGCTTGTTCTGCCTTGTCCTATCATTCGAGAATGAATGATCCAATTGAGGGAGAATTGAAACACCTTAGGTTCTGGTCCTTGCAAAATATTGTGAGTTGAGTCTTCTGGTGATCATACGAATCACCATACCACTCATATTGTGTAGGTACGAGTCTAAAAGCATACACTACCACCCTACCATGTTTTATTAATACATAGCCTAGTCCCACTCAACACCCATCACAGTAAACCACAAAAACATCAGTACCCTCAGATAGGGGGTCAACACTGGCGCAGAAGTCAACATATCTTTTAACTTCGCAAAACTACCCTCATAGAAATTGGACCACAAAAACTTCACCTTTTTTTGAGTCAACTTACTCAATGGAGCAGTAATAGTACAGAAGCTCTCCATAAACCTTTTATAATACCCAACAAAACCTAAGAAGATCCTAATGTCGGTTGGAGTCATGGGTTTAGGCCACTTCTTAACTGCCTTAACTTTTTGTGGATCTACCATGATCCCCTGACTAGAAACAACATGACCCATAAAGGTCACAACATTTAACCAAGAATCATACTTTTAAAACTTAGCATACAATCATTGATCCTTAAGAGTTTGCATCACTACTCGAAGATATTTGGTATAATCCTTCTAACTCTTAGAATGTACCAAAATATCATTAATAAACACTATTATAAAAAAATCCATGAACTTCCTGAATACCCATTTCATAAGATCCGTAAACGCAGTCAGAGCATTAGTCAACTTTAAAGACATAGCCAAAAATTCATAATGACCATATAAAGTTTGGAAAGTAGTCTTAGGGATATCCACCTTCCTAATATTCAAGTGATGTGAAACCCCCCAAATTTTATCCCTTGAAAATATCTTGACCTATGAGCTTACTGCCAAGATTATGACTCAACCTATGAGTCGTACGGTGTCATTACGGGTCATAGGACCCTATTTATAGCCTGACTAGTGTGGAATGGCAAAATTTTTGTTATGATTATGATTGAATCCTAACGAGTTGTAAAGACTCTATTCTAGTTATATAGTCCCATCCATAGCCAAACTAGTGTGATGCCCAAATGTTCTGTCTGGCCTACGATTTGATAAAACTAGTTGTAATGTCTGAATATGAGTCGTATGGTACAACCCATATACATACGAGTATAGGTGCCCATGGGTGATGTCCTAACTATGATTGGAGTTCATGAGTTGTAAGGTGACCCTATGAGTCGTAGGGTCACCCATAATTCCTGGGCGACAATTTTTTAGTATTTTATTAAGGGCACTTTGGACATTTTCCCATTTTCCCCAAATGTGACCCCATGACTCTAAAACCTTATTGGGATCCTATTCACATACATAACACACTAAAATAACTTTTATTTTCTCATAAATTCTCTCAAGCAAGAGCATTAGGGTTTTCTCATGGTTTATTGTCAAGAATTTCTAAGGGAAAATTCCCTTCAAAATTTTAATCCTTTCGGGACTGTTACTCTTCCCTAAATCTTATTTTGTGAAAAATATTTGTTTTAAATGTTTTAATTATATGGATTTGAATTTGGGTTTTGACATGGGTTGAGGGTTTTGGAATTGTTGATCCTTGAATGGTTTTCCCATGGTTTTCATGAGTTGTCCATGCTTTGAATTGAATGTTTTTGAACTAATGAGGTACATGGGTGTGGGAATTGGAATGGGGGTCAAGGTAATCCCCTAAATTGATGTTTTGAACTTGTAAATTGGTTTTGAACAATTGTATTCCCTCAATCCACTTGTGTAAATGGTTTTGAATTGTGGAATAGTTAAGTGGTTTGACTTACTTACCGATTCTATTGCATTGTGTTGGAACCATTGGGGGTTGCACCATATAGTGAGGGACTAGGTCCAATAAAATCAATCACACGCGATAGAATAGTAAAGAAACTATAAGGTACTGGAGAAATAAAGACAGTATAAGAAAGTAAAAACACAGGATTTCTTACGTGGAAACCCGAGAAGGGAAAACCCTCGACATGCCCTCACAAGAACCTCAAGAAATCCACTATAATCAATCTCTTGATTACAGTGTATATATTAGCCTAACTCTAGGTTCCTTTATCTAGTAGTAACTCTGCTAGAAGCTCATCTTGGAAACTCTACCAAGAACTTTCTCTACTTATTAACTCTAATCAGTCACAAGCTTAGGCAAATCAACCTAAGAACCTCTCTCAACAAACAAAAACACTACTCTTATAGCATGAGTAGTTTAGTTACAAATCAATACTCACTCAAGAAAAATTTTAATTTAAGCTCACATGAATAGCAAAGAACTTGAGCAATGTTGAAATGGAGTTTTTGCTGCCACTCTTCACTCTTTGTATTTTCAAAAATCCATTTGATAAAGAGGCATCTCTTTTCTTTTGTAGCTGAGTGATGATTAGGGATGAAAAATTATTAGACCAGCTATCCTAATTAGTACAAAATAGCACCAACAAGTTTGTTACATAAGAGGACAAACCTGTGCAAACAATGTGTGCCAGTTGTATTGTACCTTGCACATCCAGGCAACTGGTCCCTTGCAGTTTAGCTGCTCATTATTAAAACTACATATTGAAATTTTACCCTTTTTTGTTAATGACAAACCAACTATCAGTTTTGAGCATCAATGAACATTCATCACATTTAATCAGTGTGAATATCACCTGAAGATGAATGTTCCCCTATAATTATGCTTTCCCCATCACCATCATGCTTCATTAGGACTTGGTCCCTTGTTGTCATTTACAACAAAAACTTCTTGTTTCCCCCTATCACTGTGTCTTATCATTCACTTAGCACATCACTTAATTCCTCTATCAGTATGCCATTCACATTTACCTGGAACATTTGGTACCTATTCCCCTACTATATGTACTTAGTATTCTCCCTTTTGACATCATTAAAAAGTAAAGATAGTAAACCAAGAGTAAATTAAGCACAAATTAGTTAACTCATGGCCACAATTAAGAACAAATTAGTTAACTCATGGCTACTGGGACAACACTAATTTGAAGAATAATTTTAAAACAGAGAGTAGTGCAAGCACACAGATCAGAATTTATTCATTGTTAAGTAGTTAAGTGCCAATTCGGTAAATTAAAATGATTAACAAAAATAATTTCCCTTAAAAGCCACATGATAATAAGGAGTGGAACGGGCACAGGGCTGAGTAAGATGATAGAGATAGCAAGTCTAAAGAGGAAGGAGGCTTGAGGGAAGGAACTTAACATTTCTATTCTGGTATTTTCAGCAGCATGGGCATCCATCAACTGCTTAGTGAGTTTCTTTACTTCTTCATTCAATTCATTCACTTCACCAGTCAGTTTTTCTACCTTCAAATAGAGTTCTATATTTTTCTGATATCAGTGCTTCAGAAACACCCGATCCCTCAGAAGCTAGCTTCTAATTTTTAAACATTACGTGCATTATCTCAGCATTTTTTGCATCTAGTTTGATCTTCACTTTCTACATTTCTCTGCCTAAGATTTCCTGAGCAGCCAAAAGTTCAAATACTTAGGACACAGTTCCCATTTTTCTTTTTATGCACTCATTTTCTACCAAAGTAGTTATAGTGAACTTTTGTTTGGCTATTCCAGGAATTCCTCAAGTCCCAACTACTCCAAAATTATTAAAGACCTTGTTCAACAAGTTCCCATAGGTCATTATATGTCTCCCTTCTTTCTCAAGAATTACTTTCTTTATATGTTCAATGATAAGAGCGGGTAGGCTGATTAATTCAAAACTACTCAAGTATTCTATCAAGAACAGATTAGCTCCAGATGCAATGATAGTTTTCCCAGATCTTGGAAGTAGGACTTTGTTGATAAATTCAAATACAAGATGAAACTCATATGTTAGGAATCTCTTTTTCATAGTTGCTATAGATGTTCCATCCACCTTAGAGGCATTGATCATAAACTCAGTGGTGGGGAGTTGCTTTACAATAGTCCTAACTCTAATAACTGGTACATCTAAGATTTTTCCTATTGCTTCTTCATCCAAATAGATAGGATTTCATTGAACCTACGCAGATAAGCTTAGCCCATCTTCTATGAATTCCATGGTATAGTAAATTTCTCTGTCTTCATTCTAAAAGACCATGGGGGCTAATTTCTAAGACAAGTGTAACTAGCCTTGATTCCTGACATATTGAAAAAATTTAATCATCCCAGGTTTCCCATACTTTTTGTGATCAACAACTCTTCCTGATAGGACCCTGAATTTTTAGTATTTTATTTCTTTGTTTTCTACCCACATCCGTTTCTCTTTTCTCCTGTTTGCTTCCCTTGGGACTAATAGTCACTTCTCCACTAATAGTTTCTTCTCTCTTAGGACCAGGTCCCTTAGAAATTTCCTTTTTTTTTTATTGTTAAATATTTTTGCCTCATCTAAGCAGAACTACTATATTTTGAACTGGAGGACCTGGTCCTTCTAGTAATATGAACTTTCATCTTTCTTTTCTCAATTTCTTCAGTAAAATCTTGATGTTGGGCGTATTTATACCCCTAAGAACCATAATTTACCCATATTTTAGGCTAAGTTTGGAGGATAAAATATATAATTCCTGCACTTTTAGTCCATTTTCCTGTAAGTGAGCTAACCTACGTGATTAGCATGTTTTCAGGTATTAATGATGAAGATTTCAGCACTTTGTGGACCTTTGGGTAGCAAAGGGAAACTTCACATAAGAGGGAAGACAACTTTTGGAAGCTTGTGGACTGAATGTGATGCATGGAGAACTTGTCCCGGGCAAAAGCAATATTTTTAAATACTTAGGGGTGCAGCAGTAATTTAGTAGGACAAGGATGTTATGAAAACCTTATTTGCTGAATTTTTCAGCATTCATTCTATTCCATTCATTCGACACTTTTAGTATTATTCACGTTACAGATTCTGAAATTTTTGGATAACAGAAAAAAAGGCTCTCTTGAGAAAAACGGCTAGAGGAAAACTGCTACTTGGCTATTGACGTGAAAATCATCCCATCGCGAAGATTATTATAGTTGTGGTATGATGATGATGTCTATGGTGATTCTCGTTGTAATCATGAGTAGCTTAACTTCTCTGTTAGGGTTATGAAAACCTTGTGAGATACTATCTATTACTATGAGTTTGTGAATTCCTGATGTGTATGCTACTTATATCATCACTCTCTTCATTTTAATTAAATTCTTGTGGTTGCAAACATATAGAATACACCTTTATAGCATTAACTTGTTTGAGAGAAAAGTTACATGTGGGAAAAAAGAGCGTGAAAAGGAAATAGGGCTACCAAACCCTATTTACACGTTAATGCCTTAACCGGATTAATTTCTTGGAGAGTTCGTACCATTAGTTATACGCTTTAGGCTCGAGAGAGTTAAAGTGAGATAATCCTTGATGGTTGAGAAACACTAGGATTTACCATTAGAATACGAATCTCTATAAGTGCATGCATGTCTAAATTCCGCATTACTCATAGTTAATAGATACGTAGAACTCATAAGGTGGACATCAACCTAACTTATTATTCTCTGTGATCAAATCTTACTAAAATACGTCGTCTCATTCGTTACTTTGATATTATTCATTCACGCATAATCAAATCCCCCATTTTCCATAGAATTTTCGACCAACAGTTTACTAACAATTGCAACACTTAGTGACCAAGTCTTCCCTGTGGGATTCGACACCCAACCCAGTTGGGTTCTATATTTGACAGCGACCACTTACACTTTCTAACGAGAGCTGTAGTTTGGGCGTTATCAAATTTTGGCGCCGTTGTCGGGGAATACGGTTGTCAACTAAGTTTGTGATAGTTAATAGACCCTTTGGTAAAAAATTCTCAGATTTTACTTTTAGTTGTTGTTTTTGTTTTATTCAGGTTCGGTTGAGTGCATGCCAAACACTCGAAGTTCAGGTCAACCGTTATTACCCATAAATCCTGAACCACAACTTATTGGCAGAATGGATGCACAACGAGAAATTGAAAGAAGGGCGGCTCAACAGGAGCAGGCTAGATTAGCTGCATTGGCAGCTGCTCAAGTGCATCAACAGAATATTGATAACCCAGGTCGTGCAACAAATCTTAATGAAGAGGACCTGGGTGATGATGAGTTACTAAATCAACGGTGAGCAGATGAGGTAGCAGTGCCTGTGAACAGGAGAGATCGTTAAGCTAGAATGAGACCTGAACGTCGAGCTGTCCAGGTTCCTTTTGATGATGATGATGACGATCTGGATGGAGCTGGTGCCACAGGGGCTATTATTCCTCCACCCTTAGCACCTGGAGCCAATTTCAATATCACTAGCACCATGATTCAACTATTGCAGCTCAAGGGATTATTTGGTGGACTTACAGGCGATGATCTGAATATGCATTTGATCAATTTTATCTCAACATGTAAGTCGTTTGACAATCCAGGAGTTAGACAGAATGCAATTCGGTTGCGCTTATTTCCATTGTCTCTATTTGGAGAGGCAACTCTATGGTTGAACGGGCTAACTCCTGACTCTATTACTAATTGGAGGAAATTGAAAGACACTTTCCTAGAAAGATTCTTTCCGCCATCCAAGAGAGCACAATTGAGAGATGAGATCAGTAATTTTTGACAGCTTCCAACTGAAGTTCTCCATGAAACATGGGAGAGGTTCAAGAAGAAGCTTATGCGGTGCCCAAATCATCATATGACCAATGTCCACTTGATGGAGATATTATACAGGTCTTTGAATTCGGTGACTAAGCCAGTGGTTGATAATGCTGCAAGTGGATCATTCATGGACCTTACTTTTATCCAGGCAAGTGATATGCTAGATCATATGAAAAAGCAGAGTAGAGCTTGGCATACCAGGGATTCTGAGGTAGCAATCTCTACTGTATCTATTGGCATGACTGCAGAACAAAGGTGAAGAGAAGAGGAACGTGATCAAAATATGGCGCACATGAAAACGGAGATGGATCTTCTTACCAAGCATTTATTATCAGGGAAGACCAAAAAGGTTAAGGCCATTGTATCACAGGGAAGAGATGAATCTGATTCTGAGGAAGAAGCTAACTACTTGAATAATCAGGGGGGTTTCCGAGGCAATGCCCAAGGAAACCAATTTCGGAACCATTATGATAATTCAGGATACAAGGACCGTGATCAAGGGAGTTGGAAGAATAAGACTGACAGGAGTAGTTTGTACGTTCCTCCTGGAAATCGTGAGGTTGTGGCATCTGGCTCTGGGAAGATGTCCATGGAGGATATGATGGCTAAGCTGTTGAAAGGAGTGGAGGCAACCAACACGGGAGTAACTGAGGTAGTAAATGATTTATTCTCAATGAAACAATTGGTTAACTCGCATTCCACTGCAATAAAACAACTGGAACAACAAATGAGTCAACTATCGACGGCATTCACCCAACGAAAGGCCGACACCTTACCTAGTGACACCATGCAAAATCCAAGGAATGATGGATCATGTATGGCTATTACTACCAGGAGTGGTAAAGTGTTGGAAAATCTATCCAAAGGCAAACAGGTGGTTGATAATACAGAGGAGAATGTTATTGATGCAGATTATGATGATTCTGTAGAAGTTGAAAATCAGAATGAGAGCGTTCATGAGAAAACTATTCCCCTTCCACCACCACCTTTTCCTCAGAGACTGAAGAAGAAGGCTGATGACACTCCTGAAAAGGTTGATAATCGGAAGCAAGATAAAAAGAAAGTGGTGGAGAATACTATTCCCCTTCCACCACCACCTTTTCTTCAGAGATTGAAGAAGAAAGATGATGACACCAGGTCCAGTAAATTCATGACTATGTTAAAGCAGCTGACTATTAATGTTTCATTGGTGGAGGCGCTGGAGCAGATGCCTGGGTACGCTAAATTAATGAAGGACCTTTTGACAAAGAAGCGGGCAGCAAGCTATTTGCTGGCAGATAATGTTCATCATTACAGTGCAATTGCCACGAGGTCTTTAGTACAGAAGAAGGCAAATCCTGGTGCTTTCACTATTCCTTGCACAGTTGGATCTATGAATTTTTCTAAGACATTGTGCGACTTGGGAGCTAGCATCAATTTGATGCCGCTATCTATTTACAAAAAGTTGGGGTTGGGCGATTCTACACCAACCAATATGCGACTTGTGATGGCAGATAGGTCGGTAAAATGACCTATTGGTATCTTATATGATGTATTGGTGAAGGTTTCGACATTCATTTTTCCTGCAGACTTTGTTATTTTGGATTGCGAGGTGGATTCTGAAGTTCCCATAATCTTGGGGTGCCCTTTTCTCGCAACTGGAAGTGTGCTTATTGATTTAAGAGCTAATGAGGTTTTATTTCGGCTGAATGACGAAGTGGTCCATTTTGATGTATGCAAATCGATGAAGCAGCATAGAGATATGGATGTGTTCTCTGTAGCTGATGTTTATTATGAGGATGAGAAAGAATTATCTATAGAGAAGCAGCGTACTATTGAGCCATTATCTGCTGTGCTGTTGAATTGTGAGCGTGAGGAGGTTGAAGAATATAAAGAACCCGTTTGTGCTCTAACAGGAATAAGGTCCTATTACCATGCTCCTAAGAAGCTGGACCTTGATCTTAAGAATTTATCTTCACCAACAGCGAAGACTTCCATTGCAGAGCCACCAGTGCTAGAATTGCAAGAGCTCCCCAGTCATCTAAGGTATGCGTTCTTGGTAAGTGGAAATACACTTCTGGTGATTGTTGCGGCCGATTTAGGTGAGCAACAAGTAGAGGCGCTCATCTCTGTTCTGAAGAGGTACAAGAGAGATATTGGTTGTACCATTGATGATATAATTGGTATCCCTCCTGGGATATGTATGCACAAGATTCATCTCAAAGAAGATTGTGTACCTACAATTAAGCATCAGCGTCGTCTGAATCCATTCAGAAAATGATGCACCATATATCTCGATGAAGTCTAAGTAATCGAGATAACTATGTCGTGCTGCAAAAACAAATCAAGCGCTTGGTGGGAGGCAACCCATCTTTCTAATTGTTTTTGTTGTTCTTGATTAAGTGTAGGTGCAAGGTGTACAAAGGAGGGGATTAATCCCAAAAAAATTTTGATTTGTAAGTGTACCATGTTAAAGGTGGTTAGTTAGGAATGAAGGAGCAAAGGCTATCGGTTAGGCATTGCCTATGCAAATCTAGGTAACGAACAAGGCAAGGCCTATGTAATTGCCTATGCTCACTGCCTCAACTAGGCAATGGTAAAGGCAAGGCCTATACAAATCTAGGCAATGAACAAGGCAAGGCCTATGTAATTGCCTATGCTCACTGCCTCAACTAGGCAACGAACAAGGAAAGGCCTATGTAAATCTAGGCAAAGCATTAGGCGCCGCCTATGCCCAACTAGGCAATAGCATAGGCACCGCCTATGCCATTGCCTATGCTCACTTTTTCAACTATGCCATAGCATAGGCGCCTCCTATGTCCAACTAGGCTTTGCTAAAGGCGCCGCCTATGCTAAGCATAGGCAAAGCATTAGGCGCCGCCTACTTATTATTTTTGTCTCCTAACCCGATTTTTCATGGATCAAACCCGACCCAAGCCTTGGTCTATAAATAGAACTTCAACCTTAGAACAAAATCCCATTGTTGGATCAAGATAGGCACCGCCCAACCTTCCAATTTCTCTCAAAATCTTTCTCTTTGCTCATCTAATCTTGCAAACTCATCTTTCGGAATCCATCACCAAGTAAGTTATTCTTTTATATTTTGTAGTTGTTTAATTGCTACGTTTATAATGATTTGTTAGATCTTGAAGTGGTGTTGGTGATTTGAATGTGGTTGGTTTGTTATGATACATCTAGTTGAGGGAAAGAATATGTGTGGGTGTTCTTGATTCTGTTCTGACTTGTATTTGATTGTTATACACTGTCATAGTTTTATGAAGTCTAAATTGTGAAGTTAATACATAATCTTGTAAGTTGAAAGCTTGAATGTTTGAATGACTCGTTCCTTGAGATACCGATTGTGATTGACCACAAGTATAAGATGGTGTGATTATGCCTATGCTATAACTTATTTCTATTTGTGGTACGATCTTTATGTGGTAGTCTTGTTCAAAAAGTGTATTCATCCAAACATGAAAGTATAAACAACATTACATGAAATAGAATTGTAAAGGATAGTTAAGATGACATGAACGGATGACTGTGCTGAACATGTTATTGGAACATATCGCCTAAAGGTATGTTGATGAAGTCTGAGTAATCGACATCATTCACTTAATTAGTTTGTGCCAACAAATTAAGTGTGGGGTGGTGCCACTACTGTTTGTTTTCCAATTGAATCTACCGAGATGAAGCTAACATGACTCTATTTTAATCTCAGCTTGAATGGCCCCAAAAGGACGATAAGGAAAAGAAAAAGTGTCCACCTCACAAAATGGTCAGAAAAGGGGAAAAAAGAGCAAGCTGAGTCCTCCTCTCTGCAAATACCTCGATGCACTATTGGGATCAAGTGGGGTACATTTTGAGGAAACTCTGAGGATGACGACTCTGATGATGATTCCGACGCAAGGGGTATGACCCCAGACATAGAAGAGGAGTCCGACTAATCAGGTTTTCCTTATTTATTTCCACTGAGGGCAGTGTGTCCCATCTAAGTATGGGGTGAGGGTATTTGTATCCTGCATTGTATTTCTTTGCCTACATTTATTCTTGTTTGTAGTTAAATTTTTAGATTTTTAGATTTTTTTAAGATTTTGCATGAAATTGTTCTGATAGGCGGCATGGTATTATGACAAGAGTTTGTGCTAAAATCATTACTATTGAGACGTTTAGGCTCCAAGTGTGATTCACTGTGTGATAATTGTGTGGTTTAATTCATTCATCTGTTGGGTCAAGAGTCTATACTGCTCCCAATAAAGTTGACCATGTGCCTTGTGTGTGTGAGGCTATAGTATATATTCTGTGTTGTGACTGATTCTAGAACTTGCCTGGTATGTGTGTAAAGCGAAATAAAGAGTGTGAGTTTAGGAGATAATTTAGGCATTTCTTTGGTAGCCTGTGATTGTTTACCTTCTTTTTACCTACCCTTATACATTATCCTAGTTAACCCCCTTTGAGCCTTTAGCTATTTTCTTTGACAGCCTCATATGTAGCCTAATCCATTTTTTTTCAAGACCATAATTTGATCCAAATTCCTAAGAGCTTTAAATTGTAGAGTCATGTGACAAAATAAGAGGAAATTGGGTGAGATGATGCCTCAGAGTGTATTGGTACTTGAAATTGTTGTGAAAAAGAGTGGCTATCATAGAGGTGTTTTATATTATAAAAAAAAGAAAAAAAAATAAATAAATCAAATAAGAAAAAAAAAATAGAAATAGAAAACTAAAAAGATAATTGTGTTTATAATTGAATAACAAAATAGGTGAAAAGGGGTGGTAAATGAAAGGAAAGTAGAGGGGTTATTTAAAAGAGAGTGTTAATGGCATAATGTGATGTATTAAAGCGCTTAGGGAACATAGTCACTATTTCTGAACAAAATAGTCCTACCTGCCCCTTAGCCTACATTACAACCTGTAAAGACCTATTTGATCCTAAGATTAGCATTCTGATATTAGTGGAGCATTACACTAAGGGCAAGCCTATGGTCATCAGTTGCAACATATGAATTCTTTGTAAGAGAGAGAGAGCAAGGAGAGTCTTATACCCATGTTTTGAAGAATGCTTGTGAGTAATTATGGGTGATATCTTGTGTGAAACACACATGGTTGACGAGTTTTGGGTAGTTTTGTATGATTCTTTGTGCCTTAACTTGTGGACACGAATTAACCATCATCACGAGTTTATGTTGGAGGTTGAATTGTTTCTAGTAGTGATCAAGAAAACTACTCTTTGTTAATGATTGCCATGCATGTCTTGTTGAACATTTTGTGCTGTTACTGTGAAATTCTAAGTAGATGTTTGCATGGACGTAATATTTTGTTCGAGGACGAACAAAGCTTTAAGTGTGGGGTGGTGATGTTGAGCGTATTTATACCCCTAAGAACCATAATTTACCCATATTTTAGGCTAAGTTTGGAGGATAAAATATATAATTCCTGCACTTTTAGTCCATTTTCCTATAAGTGAGCTAACCTACGTGATTAGCATGTTTTCAGGTATTAATGATGAAGATTTCAGCAGTTTGTGGACCTTTGGGTAGCAAAGGGAAACTTCGCATAAGAGGGAAGGCAGCTTTTGGAAGCTTGTGGACCGAATGTGATGCATGGAGAACTTGTCCCGGGCAAAAGCAGTATTTTTAAATACTTAGGGGTGCAACAGTAACTTAGTAGGACAAGTATGTTATAAAAACCTTATTTGCTGAATTTTTCAGCATTCATTCTATTCCATTCATTCGACACTTTTAGTATTATTCACGTTACAGATCTGAAATTTTCGGATAACAGAGAAAACGGCTCTCTTGAGAAAAACGGCTAGAGGAAAAACGCTACTTGGCTATTGACGTGAAAATCATTCCATCGCGAAGATTATTCTTGTTGTGGTATGATGATGATGTCCATTGTGATTCTCGTTGTAATCATGAGTAGCTAAACTTCTCTGTTAGGGTTATGAAAACCTTGTGAGATACTATCTATTACTATGAGTTTGTGAATTCCTGATGTGTATGCTACTTATATCATCACTCTCTTCGTTTTAATTAAATTCTTGTGGTTGCAAACATATAGAATACGCCATTATAGCATTAACTTGTTTGACAGAAAAGTTACATGTGGGAAAAGAGAGCGTGACAAGGAAATAGGGCTACCAAACCCTATTTACACGTTATTGCCTTAACCAGATTAATTTCTTGGAGAGTTCGTACCATTAGTTATACGCTTTAGGCTCGAGAGAGTTAAAGTGAGATAATCCTTGTTGGTTGAGAAACACTAGGATTTACCATTAGAATACGAATCTCTATAAGTGCATGCATGTCTAAATTCCGCATTACTCATAGTTAATAGATACGTAGAACTCATAAGGTGGACATAACCCTAACTTATTATTCTCTGTGATCAAATCTTACTAAAATACGTCGTCTCATTCGTTACTTTGATATTATTCATTCACGCATAATCAAATCCCCCCTTTTCCATAGAATTTTCGACCAACAGTTTACTAACTATTGCAATACTTAGTGACCAAGTATTCCCTATGGGATTCGACACCCAACCCAGTTGGGTTCTATATTTGACAACGACCGCTTACACTTTCTAACGAGAGCTGTAGTTTGGGCGTTATCACATCTATAGCAATATCGTTTTTCTATCCAACGTTAACAACATCTTTCTTGCCTCTACTTTCTCTTTGTCTTTATACAGTCCATCTCAAGAGTAGTTTATCCTCAACCTCCTCACCCTTCTTATTTGGGTGATAAGACTCCATATCCTTTATCTACTTTATTTATTTCTCCTGTTACTTGTTATTCTTTGCTGACTGAGATGTCATGTGCTAGAAGAAGTAAGTTCTTATCCACCCAGTTCTCATACAAGAAATATCAACTCTTTCAACAAGTATTTCTTCACCAAACAATTGAGCAGAAATAGGGTTTAAATTTGAGGAAATAGGAGAACTAGGAACTTGTGGGATTTTAAAAAAATCATCTTTGTCGGGTTCATTTGTCAAAATAGAGTTTTGAGATTTCACACAGTCAAGCAGAAAATACCTCTTTCTATTCGGGAGCTTTCGTAACGGCTATAAAGAATGCTATGCACCTCGTGAAAGGCTATTGGGATCAATCCTTCAACCCTCCTTGGCGTGGAAGGTCAAAAGAGAAAAGAAAAATATTCTTCATCAGTAGCTTTTTCAACCTACCCTAGGTAAGGAAATAAAGCAACTAATAGCTTTTTTACCTATTATGCCTTTCACCGGGTGAGCAAAAAGTAGTTACCTTTAGCCCGGTCTTCCTTATTAATTATTGATAAGGCACAGATAGTTTTAAAGCTTCTAAGAGAGAATGAATTTTTGGTTTAGAAAATTTTCGGTCAATGTGAGAGCTAAGACTTTGACTTGAATTATCTACCAGGAATGGATGACTACAATTTTTTGAACTAGAGGAGAATTCTGTGGGAACTGACATATTTACTTATTTTTTATTTTTCTGAGGAAGAAGGAGTTAGCTTAGGTTTTTGTTGGAAGCTTAATATAACTAATTCAAAGTGCTTCGCTGGGATTGTGGAATTAGAAAAATCAGCCATTTGATTTTGAAAAAAATAAGAAGGGTAAGGGACCTATTTGGTTCACAGTAGATGATCAATTTAGGAAGATAAATAAATCAATTGAATAAGAATGTGAAACAATTTGATTTATTAAGTTTACAGAAGATATTATTGTCATTGAAAGATATTCCTTTTGAAATGACATATCTAATCTAATAATTACGACTCTTCAGTTTTTATAAAAGTTGACGGCTTATACACAAAACTGAGAAAACACATGGACTTTCAGACAATATTTTAAGATTTTTGAAGCATCCTGTAATGGTATTTACCTGAGAGATAGGACCAGATCCCTCTTTTTATTGAGTGAATTCTCAACTTATGTTTTCTTCAATTGAATTCTCCCAAAGTTATCATCATGGGTGTATACCTGCAAGGGTATGATACTAAGTTAGACCAAACTACACTTACTTTATCAAGGATACCTATCTCCTAAATATATCCAATTTTGAGTGAAAACACTGAATCATATGATAGGTCAAATTGATTGGATTGATTCTACTTTAGTCTTTTCCCTTTGGACACCCTTTTTATTGATCCTCTACTTAAGCTAATTTTAATGATTGGCACTTTGAATCATCACCATTCTCATCTGAATTCTTCATTCTTTTGCTTCTCATCTTTAGTTACATCACCCCTCTTTATTTAATCCAAAGAATTCCACCTTTGTATCCTCACTGAGATAAGCCAAGGATTAGGTCCCTGAGTGAGAACATAGTTAGGTTTTTCCAAAATCGAGCCATGCTCATACATCATCATAGAAAAAATCCTGATTGTAATTCCCTTTCTTCAAACCTAGAACAAAGGGCAATTTTTAGATTTGGGAACCCATTTTAGCCTGAGTTACCAATAGGAAGACAATTGTGTAATTAGAACCTTCTTGGTCCATGTAGGTAATGAATTCCTTTTTACATTTCTCAAGGTCTTAAAATCCTTTGGATGTTAATTCTCCTCCTGAATATATTTGATACCACTCATTTTTTATCTACTCAACTTTGACAATTTTCCTTTATGTGTACATCTCTTCCTCCACATTGAGTACATGAAGATCTATGAGCCTTGTTCCTTGAAATGTGAGTATTTTTATTCTAGAACCCAGAGGTTGTGATTCTCCTCGATAATCAAGACTCTTACTATTATTTGCACCTTGACTGATTAAATTAGAAAGGATCTGTGAAGATGCACTCCATTTAAGAAACTTGTTAAGAACTTCTCTTAGACGAACTAGGTCCCTTTATAACTCTTTGTTTTTATGAAGTGCAAACATAAGGTTCCTTTGAGAATCCTTCAGTTTCTCTTCAAGTTTAAGTTAAATCTTTGAAACTTCTCTCTTTCCTTTTTCATCTAAGTAACCCACCTTTTCCAATTGGCTCATACATATTAGATTTTTAGAATTTAATTTAGTAACAATTTCCTTAGTTTTAGATATTTGTAAATTTAAGGCAATCAATTCCAGCTCTTGATTTTCAACTTTCTCTTAGAGAGCATTTTTTTCAGCAGTTAGATCACACAAAAATTTTATCGACACACTAGCAAGCTTCTTTATTTTCCTGGCGATAGTTATCTAGATTTTCTTGTATATCAGAAAGAGTTACCTCTTTTTCTTCTCCATCTTCAATGTTTTCCATGAAGATAAATAAGGAGTCATAGATAACTGGACTTTCTTCTACAACCAGCATGGAAACATCTTCATTCTTTTTATCTTCATCTAATTTGCTGGAAGAGTCTCCCCATCCTACCAATGCTTGCTTTACTACATACTCAACTTAATTTTTTCTTTTTGACTTTTTAGGGACCTGATCATTCTTTTGCATTTGGTAGTTTCTCATGAATGCTTCAGAGCTATAATTTTTGTGACAACCTTCAATATCATCATTTATTTTGCTAAGATGACCACCTCTTTTATCGCTTTAACAATTCTTGTAGCCAAAACTACAATATCAGTGTCTTCTTCAACTGGGTCAGTCTCTATAGCCTTCAAGGTTAGGAATCTCTTTGTTTTTGCAATTTTTTCTTTCCACACCTAGTTCAGTTGTAGTAGTCATGATGACCAAAACACTCTAGGTATGAACTTTTTAGAGTGAACACGCTCTGATACCAATTGTTGGAACCCTTGGGGATTTCCCTACTTAGTGAGGGACCTGTTCCCTCAAAGTCAATCATAAGCGATAAAATAGTAAATTAGCTCTGAGGTTCTAAAAAACAAAAGTCGTGCAAAAAAGTAAAAACATTGGATTTTTTAAGGTGGAAACCCAGGAAGGGAAGAACCATGATTGCCCTTATAAATACCTCTGGAAATCCAATATAATCAACCTCCTGATTACAATCTAGGTTTCATCCTAACTCTAGGATCCTTTCTCTAGTAGCAACTCTACGACAAGCTCATCTTTGTAACTCTAGCAAGGACTCTCTTTACAGATTAACTCTAATCTGTCATAAGCTTAGGCAACTCTACCTAACCACTTCTCTTAAAAAAACAAAAACACTATGTTTATAGAATGAGTAGATCAGTTACAAATCGGTACTCACTCAAGAACAATTTCAATTTAAGCTTACATAAATAGATAAGAACTTGAATAGTGTTGAAATAGAGTTTTTGCAGCTTCTCTTCACTCTATGTATTTGCAAAAACCTATTTGATGAAGAGGAATCTCTTTTCTTTTATAGATTAGTAATGATTAAGGATGAAATATCATTGGATTAGCTATCCTAATTAGTCCAAAATAGCACCTGCAAGTTTTTCATATAAGAGGACAAAACTATGCAGATAACGCGTGCCAGCTATACTGTACTATGCACATCCAGGGACCTGGTCCCTTGCAGTTTAGCTGCTCATCATCAAAACTACATATTGAATATTGCATAAATGGCTAAATAATAAACATAGCTTTTAAAGGCCATATTGGATATGTTTTTGATTTAATGAACAAAGGGAACCGATGCATTCCCCCAAGTTAATGGAATTGTAATGGCATAATTATGAGCTCGCAAGCTATATGATATAATACATGCCGTGGTGTGCCTTAATGTAAGATTCCTTTATTAATGAATGGGATGTGTCAAAATTATTTTTAATTGGACTTAATGGCAATTATGTAGATAAGCCATAAAGGTGTGGGTCTCAAATGACTTATATTTGAAAATCACATTTGTCGATGTGAGGGTTGGTCTAGATAAACGTGCGTATGGTTTACATTATTGATATATTTTGTATCTAGGATTTAGATGGTGTCGGGGCAATGCCTGATCTTCCTTAATACCTCTGGTTTGTGTGATTCACACACATTGAGGCCCTTTCAGCAGGGAGAGCTGAACCCAATATAGCCTGTGGGTGCCTATTTATGACAGTTGAGATACATAGTCTAGGATAATATTTTACTTCTATACTAAACCTTGTTCCCTTCCCCAACATCTACTATAAATACGTATGTATAAATGTGAACTTGTACAGTGAGTTTCAGATTGAACTTTTGACTGACACTATATTGTCCTTATCCTAAGTTACTTGCTTGTGCTCACCCCACTAACCATTTCTAGATGTTGTATCCCCACATAATGCAGGATCTAAAGGAACTTCTACTTTTTTTGTGTAGTGATAAGTGATCTCAAAGTTGGTTGCTTACAGTGAAGTAGTGAGATTTCATTCTCTGGAAAACTTGATCATTTAAATAGGTTTTCCTTCCATATATTAGAATTGAAGACTTGACATTTACATTGTCATTGTCATTGTCATTGTCAGGGTCAGGGGCATGTCCCGACGTAGGTTATTTTTTGGTATAGAGGCTTTGTGGATATTACTGTGGACTGGGCATTGGTTGTTAACATTCTCAAACGTTGAGTTACTATTGATTGTATCTTGTTATATATTTGAAATTCATCTATTGAGTAGTGTATTATGTTTCAAGACAATTCGAAGATGATCTACATGGTCATCCTCGCTACGGGAAAACACAAGGACATCATCTATGAATACTATGACAAACATATCTAGATACTGCTTGAACACTCAACTCATGAGGTCCATGAAAGATGCTGGAGAATTTGTTGGCTCGAAAGACATGACTAAAAACTCAAAATGACCATAACAGGTTTTGAAAGATGTATTTGGAATGTCACACTCCCCCACTTTAAGATGATGATAGCTGGATCTAAGGTCTATCTTTGAGAAATAACTGGCACCCTATAAGTGATCAAATAAGTCATCAACTCTAGGAAGAGGGTATTTATTCTTGATTGTGACCTTATTTAACTATCGATAGTCAATGAACATTCGTAAAGAACCATCTTTCTTTTGCACTAATAGGATGAGAGCACCCCAGGGTGAAACACTAGGCCTTAGAAACCTTTATCTAAATGTTTTTAGAGTTGCTATTTCAACTCCTTAAGCTCTACAGGTGGCATATGTTATGGAGGAATAGAAATAGGTTGAGTATCTGGGAGAAGGTAAATCCTGAATTCTATTTCCCTATCGGGTGGTACCCCTGGGAGATCTTCTGGAAAAACATCGGGAAACTCATTTACTACATTGACTGACTGAATAGTTAGTCTAAAACTTAGTGTCTTTAACTCGAACTAGATGATAAATACAACCTTTGCATATTAACTTTCTAGCCTTAAGATAAGATATGAAATAACTCTTGGGAGACACTGAATTACCTGGCCACTCAAAGGATGGCTTATCTGGGAACTAAAAATTTATGACATGGGTGCGACAATATATGGTTGCATAATAGGAATGGAGCTAATCCATACCAGGAATGAGTTTAAAATCAACCATATCTAATTCTATTAAGTATGCTAACATGACACTATGAAAAACAATGATAGGACCTTTTTGTAAATCTGTTTAGCAACAATTGACTCACCGATAGGGGTAGAAACCTAGAAAGACTTATGGATCTTTTCAAAATTTATCTCAAAATTTATAGAAAATAATTGGGTCATATAAGATAAACTTGACCTAGGGTCTAACAATACACGCACATCAAAATGAAAGACACGAATCATACCAGAACAACATCTGGCGAATCTTCCTACTTTTGATGGATGGCAAAGCATAGACCCTATTCTTGCGCTGACCGCCGCTAGTAATGGATGATGCACCTTGAGGAGGGAGTGGTCAACCTAAATGAGATGGTTCACTATTATCTTAAGTCTGGGGATGAACATCTCTACTCTCTTTCCTAGAATGCGGGCTAGGGATATACAAAAACCGAACCGACCGATAAACTGAACCGATTAAAATTTTATTAGTTTACTGTTATTGGGTTATTGGGTAATTGGTTTGTTAATGTTTTTATAAAAAAATATTGGGGTATTGGTTCGATTTGATTTTTTCTTATTGGGTTATTTGGTAAACCGATAACCCAATAAGAACATATATATAGATATATGACTTATTACATATTTCTCTTTAATTTCTACCAATTAACAAACCTATTATTTCAATTATACAAACTCTTAATTTCTCCTAATAACATTTAGTTCAAACTTGAATATTCTTGTAAAACAAAGCACAATATGTAGGATTTTTGGCTGCAACTATGATTTTTTTTTTCATGTTAGTTACTACTATTTTATTTTATGAGTAGTTTCTTATCAGTTAACCAAAAACCGAACTGTTAAGGACTAAAAACCAATAAAAAATATCTTATTGGTTTGGTTATTAGTTTAGCATATTTAAAAACTAAAAAACGATATACCGAACCGATAATATATAAAATCAAACCTAACTGACCGATGCACACTCCTAATACGGGCAATCTCTAATACTATGCTCCAACTTACTGCAACCAAAAAAATCCCCCTGTCTAGCCAAACATTCACCAAGATAATTCTTTCCACACTTAGCACAAGGAGGAAGACGTGGTCTTCCGCTTACACTATCCTGAGATCTAGACATAGAAGACTTACCCCACTAGTCTTGTCTATTTTTGGGTGCGGGATCACTGGATGAAGAAGGTGTGGGCATAGATTACCAATTCTGAAACTGTGAATGATTTTCTCCTCCAGACCTATTCTAACCATAATCAAACTGCCATGTTCTAGCCCTCTTGTTCACTCTCTCTCTCTCTCCTTCATCTTTTTTGCTTCAATTTGCTAAGCATGTATTATTAATCTTGAAAGGTCCATATCTCTTTTGAGCATAGCAGTCCTACACTCCTTAACTACCAACCAAGACATACCAGTCACAAAATTACTTATGCTTGACCTAGGGTCTGCCATTTGATCAGGGGCATACTTAGATAGCTGATTGAACTTGAGGCAATACTCCTTCACTGTCATAGAGCCCTGGCTCAGGTTCATGAACTTTTCGATATTAGCTTCCCTCTTCTCAAGTTGGAAGAACTTGTCTAGGAATGCATCCTGAAATATCTGCCAAGTCATGGGAGTTGCATTCTCCCCTCTATTCTTCTTTCACATTACTATGGTGGGGCTTCATCCTGATGATTACCCTAAACATTAGCTATCGCAGCTTGGGCTAACACCTGAAAAGCTGCCTGAAACTCTACATAAGACACGTTCTCATTCAAAGGATCTGCGGCATGAGGTGGCTGGTTATTATTCTACATGCATTAGATCTGTAAGGAGGCATGTTCTGTTACAGAAGAGCATGAGTTAATAGAAGATAGAGACAACTGTAAGCATGATGGATTATGAAAGAAAAAGATGATTTTCCTAAAACACTTCATAACCTCTTAATCATAGATGTGGCGTGCTTCATACCAGTGATTAAAACACTACATAACGCAGGCTGTCTGACTCCCTAGGACTCTCTAAACCTTAGTAGAAGTTACTTCAAGATAAACTAGTCAAGCCATAACACCCTATTATAACATACTAAGCTGAAAATAATATGAAAACACTGCTTGAGTAGAAAATACTGAAAAGTCTAGACAAAATAATTAATAGTCCGACAAGCCTCTAATGCTAAAGAACCTGAAAGTCATTGGTACAAACCCCCAACTAACTCAGACTAAACTAAAAATGATAAATCAAATGCTATGAAGACTAGAAAGCTGGAAAAATAGGTCCTAGAAATACGAGGACTCACCAACTATAGGGATATAGATGAGATGCTCAAAAATCACTCTTGCTGGTGAGACTGAGCACCTGAACCTACATTATGAGATAATATAGCACATAGACATATTTGTGGATCAGTACTTTAAGGATGTACTGAGTATATGGGGGTGAATGCAAAAATAAATAGTATCATCACAGTTTAAAGAAAATATCAGGCATACTAAATGTAAATGACTCACATTAGCTAGAATATCTGAAATACAAAAATAATAAGAAGTAAGTCATACTTTATAAATCTAGTGATTTATAACATTTAGTTTTAAAAGTTGTACTTGTATTCTCTCTTTAAATCATACTATCTAAGTGTAGAAAGGACTCACTCTTAAATCTGAAATCTTGTAACTAAAAATCTTTCTATATAGCACAATCTGAAGTGAATTTGTGAGCCTTTACACTTAGTTTTCTAAATTCTTTTCTGTTTGGGAGGTTCTCTTAACCGATATAAATCCGATATAAATCATGCAAGCTACATAGAGTCCAACGTCTTACCCACATTGAGAAAAGTCCCATGTCTTGTCCTCCTAAGGAAGAAACCTTATATCAGGGAGAGATGTCATACTATTTCCAGGGAGTATAACCGGAGCTAAGTGATCACATTTGAGTCATCCACATAGAAATGGGAATAATCTATTAATTGATACCTACGTTGGCTACATAGTTCTGGGGTATGATACCTTGGAATCATACCTAACTCGGTGCTAATTACTACTCCCCTTTTTTATTTATCTTGCTCATCTCATTGGAAATCCACTTTTTAAAATAATATAATGGTTTATAACAAAACCACCTATAAATATGGGGAGCTAAATTGTAAGTCTGAATCTATGAAGTGGAATTCTTTATCTTTAGCTTAGGACCAAAAAGGTCAAATCTTTATCAAAATTTGAGGATCATCTCATCATGGGGTGCTCTTAGCACAAACAATATTCAAACAACAATATTTAATTGGGGTCTAATGACCCAAGCATCAATCTCATGTTAAAAAATCTCAAAATTTATACTTAGTATTGTAAGCATTCTTAAATTGTCTTAAAATCTGGAAATTTCAGCAAAAGGGACGACCCGGTTCATACCTACTCCGTAGGTGTCGGGGAGGGGGGGGACCACTTCGAGCCTGACCTACGCGCCCTCACCCCAGCTTCGCTGGAGGGGCGTTTTGAACCCCCGACCCTAGAAAAATAAACATAGTCATGTAATTCAACTCTTAAATCAAGGGAAATCTCATAATCATACAAATATCAACAATAGGTATAAATCCAAACTTAATTTCATGGAAAATCATATATATATATATATATATATATTTCAAAAAATTCATAATTAAAATAAATCTTTGGGCACAAGGATGAGGGAATTATCCTTGTTCAAACCCCACATACCTTGGATTAAGAACTAGATGAACAAACTTGCTTTTGTGATTTTGTTTGTACTCTTGAAGGAGGATTCTTAGAATTATTGAGCTGGGAATCTTGAATCTTTAACTTATTTGAAAAAAAAGACGGTGGAATTCTTGATATTCTTGAAGATGAGTATTGAACTTATGGTTTTCAATTGGGAGAAAGTTGATGAAATTTTGCCTAAAGGGCTTGTAATAGGCTTTGATTTTGAGTTTAGACAGAATAAGGGTGAGGGAAATTGACTTAATTTCCCTTTTAGATGTAGATATTCAATAACTGAAATAAAATATGCCTAATGATGCTCAGTTCGAAGTACTGCGTGGATGGTACTGATGCAATACCCGACGCGTCGCACCAAGTTAGCATAGAGTCACCAGAATTTGATGCTGGTAGCTAGGGAAAATATTAACCAACGCGTTGGTCAACGCGGCGTGCTAAGATTGCATTGATCCACTATTTTTGGGATTCCAAACATGGTTTAAACGAGGTCTAAAAAATCTAAAACTTATCCAGGAACACCTATTGACCTTCCTGATCATGAATTTACTAAATGAGATTGCCAACTTTCGAAGGCTAAAAATAAACTAAGTCTGAATTAAGCTAAAATTTTATGGGGTCTTACAATTTTAGTACATCTTTGGAATTACATCTAGGCAAGGAAATAATTATGAGTGCTTTGTTTTAGGGTTATTTCATTATTCAACTCTCTTACTTTTAATTTGGTATGATTATTTCTATTTTGTGGATGTTGATTATGAACATCAGTGGCTAAATTCCCTTATTTTGGGGTTAAGGATGAACATGACTGTACTTTGTTACTCTTAGAGTTTTTTAAATGTTGGTTTATCATATGGGTTGTTGTTATTCCTCTATTTTTAGAATTTTTATTTTATGATTGGCCTCCTTTAAATACATGTGTAATCCCTTTTATGAACTCGGAAGGGAAATCATTAGGATAATTGGAGGGGTTTAAGGAACAAGTTCTTATCTTTTGAATAACACAATATTTGAATTCATGTCTAAGATAGGAATGTACTTAGAACACCATCGTTGGTTCAACTACAAGAAGATAACCTAAAATATCTAAAATAGATTATTACATCCCCGCTAAACGATGCAGTTGTAATACCCTTTTAGGGAGAATATAGAGATTTGAAAAGACATAATTGCATCATTAGCCCTGTGAATCAACAACTTGGTAACCAACCTGACCAATAACAAGGGTAACGATTTACCTGATTGCTATGAGTGCCTTAACCTTTGAATCTTCTCTGGTGTTGATTAAATCTTTGCCTATTTTATGATTGCTATATTTTATTATTAGGAAATAACAATTATTCATCATACTAAAATGGGTGGGTTCTCTGTGGACAATGGGACCTTAAATCATGTTTTAGTCTTCATCATTTTTCCCTTTTATTTTAGTAGGCACCATTCTTTTTCATCTTGCTGCATTGTTTCTTTTATCTTTTTATTAGTTCCTAAACTTTCAGAAATTCTTTGGTACCCTAAAACACTTGATATAAATATTGTTTGAAACAAAAATTAAGTGAATTTCTAAACAAGTAGTCCTTGTGGGTTCGACATCCTGTTTTTAAGAGTCATTATATTCTTGTCTAACCACGTACACGTGCGTGTGCGATAGGCCACAACAAGTTTGGCATTGTTTTCGGGGACTCAAGTAATTAGTAATTATCTTAATTTTTGCTTTTGATAGTATTATTTGAGAGTTGACAACTTTATCTTAGTGGATGACTTTTGTAGATGTAATTGACATGTCGGACTGACAAGGGAAAGAGAATTGGTTGAGCCATATTTGGAACCTACGTGAGTATTTCATCAGTAAAGGAGGAAAGATGTACTCCAATATCCATCAGTAAAGGAGGAAAGATGTACTCCAATATCCATTCCTAGAAAAAATTATGGATGAAACGACAAATATTTCTCTTGCTAATGCACTAGTAGCTAGGCTTGTTCGCAAAGTGGCAAACCCACTCACAAATAATATTACTAGTAGCATCCACAATAAGATGCGGGTTGTCGGTTTGAACTAAAAAAAATATGGTGCAACTCTTGCACACGAGTGGATAATTCACTGGTTTATCTCATGAGGACCCACAATAACATTTACAAAACTTCATTTACATTACTGATATGTATATTCCCACTGGAGTATCTACTGGCTTTATTAGACTTACTCTCTTTTCATTTTCTCTATTGAGGGAAGCAAAGATGTGGTTGAAGGTAGAGCCACAGAACTCAATCAATTCCTGGGACGACTTGGCCTAAAAATTTCTTATTCAATTTTCCCATCTAGAAATACTGCATGGTTGAGAAGCAAAATTCTATGTTTTAGACAGAAGGATGGAGAGAATCTTTATCAAGCTTGGGAAATATTAAGTCTATGATCCATAATTATCCTAACCATTATCAGACCAACAACGTGTTGGTGCATACTTTTATTGAGGGTATCAAGCCAACTATTAAGATTTTCTTGGATTCAGCTACAGGTGGACAAGTATCATAAAAAAACTTATGATGAATAGTATATAAAGCTAAATCATATTTCACAGGGCAATCCCGAGTGGAATACAAATATATCGAAGAGCACTCCAAAGAAATTTATAGGAGTGGAAAAGTTTGACCAATATAGCAGCGTAGATTGCTTCGTTAAAATATCAGATGAATGTCCAATTTAACAATTTGAGTTTGGGGAACACACCAGTGAAAACAAAATGCAGTACATCAAGCTTAGATTTTATGTGAGGTATTATGGTAGTAGTGAACATATAGTAAATTCTTGTGCAACAAATCTAAAATCTATTAATTTTATGGGCAATGCATAAAGTTAGGGAAATCAAAATTTTTGCAATACCTAAAATGATAATCGGAGGAATCACCCTGAATTCTCATGGGATGGAAATCACAGAAAAATGCAAATAATCTCAAGGGTCAGTAAAATAGAATTAGCAGCAACAAGCTCATGGTAATCAGGTCAATACTCAATCAAGAAATATCGAGGAGATGTTAAATAAATTATGACTACTCAAGCATAGGTGGCATCTAATATAATGAATTAATAGTTAGAAACTAAGACGCTAGAGGTTAAGATGGTTCAGCTTGCAGGAGCACAAAATACGAAACCTCGGGAAGGATTACCGAGTGATAATGATCTAAATTCCAAGCAAATAAATGCAGTGTCTACTCGCAGTGGGTTGCAATTAGAAGAGTTATAACCGAGGAAGGTATCTCACAAAGTTTCTACAAAGAATTAAGATAAGGCTAAGAATGACAAAGTTGAGAGTACTAAAACCTTGGTGGAAAACGTAAATCCACCTCTACTATTCTCACAAAGGCTAAAGAAGCAGAAAGAGAAAGCATGATATCAGAAATTTATTGACTTGATGAAACAGGTTCACATTAACCTTCCTCTTATGATGTGTTGCAGGGTGTTCTAAAATATGCTAAGTACATCAAAGATATTATTGAAAATAAGAATTGGTTGACCAAATATGCCACTATTGCACTTATATCACTATTGTGCAATTTTTCTGTGCTAGAGGTTTATGTGAGGGGTGACTATTAACCACATGGCTACATCTTTGTTCAAGAAAATAAGGCTAGGTAGCCTGAGACCCACCATAGTAATTTTATAGTTAGTGGACCATCTACTTGTCAGACTAGATAGAATAGTTGAAGATGTACCAGTTCAAGTGGGTTCACTCATATTTTAGGTTAACTTCATTATTTTGGGCTTTGATACTGATATGAAAGTCCCATTAATTTTGGGACATCCCTTCTTATTTACAAGATGAGCTTTAATCGATATAGCTGCAGGGCAGTTAATAATAAGCGACCACGATAAGGTCGAGGTCCTTGATGTGTATAACGAGATGAAGTTACAAGCAATATATGAGGAATTATCCATTATCACAATTCCATAGTATGGATTTGAGCTCCCTTTTATTATGTACAAGGACCCACTAGAGAGAGAATTGATGGGATATGATACTTTTGGTGATGCTAAAGCATATGAAATTGTTGAGATTCTAAATAATGTAAGTGTCTTTGTGCGTAAGGGTGAATTTGAGCCTTTAAATAGGCCATTTGGTCTTTCTCCCAGGCTTTCCATTAAAGACACCCTTAATTTGAAGCTTAAGGCTCTACCTTCCTATCTTAAATATGCCTTCCTTGGTGATGATAACACTTTATTTGTAATTGTATTTATAGGTTTGTCTAATGTATTGGTAAATGAGGCATTGGCTGTGCTTAAAAGAAGAAAGAAAGCAATTGGATAGAAAATGTAAGACATACAGGGAATTAATCCTAATTTCTAAATGAACAAAATATTTATGGAATAATATTATAATTTGAGTGTGAAAGTACATCAAATATTAAACCTAGTGATGAAGAAGATAGTCAGAAGCAAAGTGATCAAGTAGCTCCGATGTAGGGATAGTTTTTCCCATCTCTGAAAACAAATAGGTCGGTCCTATTCAGTACATTCCAAAAAAGGGAGATAATAGTTGTGAAAAATGATAATAATGAGTTAATCTCGACTCGTATTATGATCGGGTTAAGGATCTGTATGGATTATAGGAAAATTAATGAGGCCACCCAAAAAGATCACTATCCCATCCCTTTTATTGAGCAAATTTTTGTCAGACTTGCTGGACAAGAATACTGATGATTCCTTGATGGCTATTCTGGATATAATCAGATAGCCATAGTTCTAGAATAGTAGGATAAGACAATATTTACTTGTACGTATGGAACCTATGGTTTCAAGCGTATGCCTTTTGGACTGTTCAATGCACCTACCACTTTCCAAAGATGCATAATGTTCATTTTCTATGCATGTTAGAGGATTTTTTTTGAGGTATTTATGAATGAATTTTTTGTATTTGGTAAATCTTTTGATATATGCTTGTAGAACTTAGACAGGATTTTGGCTCGGTGCGAAGAGACTAATTTGGTATTGAACTAGAAGAAATGACAGTTTTTGGTAAAGGAAGGCATCATACTTGAACATAAAGTATCACTAAAAGGGCTAAAAGTCAAAAACACAAAAGTAGAGGTGATTGAGAAGCTGTCATCCCCAGTCTCGATTAAGGGTGTGTGTAGTTTCCTTGGACATGTGAGGTTTTACAGCAGTTTCATTAAAAACTCCTAAAATATAGCAAGTTCAATGTGCAAGCTTCTAGAAAAACTGGATAAATTTGAATTCATGACTGATCATCCAAAATCATTTAAAGACTTGAAGAAAAGATTGAAAGAACCCTCCATATTGATTGCGCCTGATTGACCGTTACTTTTTCAGCTTATGTCCGACTCTAGTGTTGTGGTTGTAGGTGCATTGAGGGGGAAACAAAAGGAAAAGGTTTTTTCACTCCATATATTAGGCTAGTAAGGTCTTGGATAATGATCAAATAAATTACACTATCAGAAAAAAAAGATGTTGGCCTTAGTATATGCATTCAAAAATTCAAAAGTTTATCTGCTGGGCAAAAAAGTGATAGTGCATATAGATCATGCATCCATCAGAAACCTATTTAATAAAAAAGCTTCAAACCCATGCTAATCAAATAAATCTTGCTACTACAAGAATTTAGTCTAGAAGTATGAGACAGAAAAAAAGATGAAAATTAAATCGGTGACCACCTATATAGGTTAGAAGTTCAATCACTTAAAGTTGATGAGGTTGTTATTCTGGAAGAGTTCCCAAATGAAAAATTAATGGCATTGAGAATATAAAAGATTTCATGGTATGCTGATATAGTGGACTTGATGCTTAGTAGAGTATGTCCCCCAGATACCACTAGTCATCAATAGAAGAAACTATTTCATGATTCTCCCTCATACATGTGGGATGAGCCTTATTTAGTAAATTAGGGGTTGATCGATTAATTAGAAGATATGTTCCAAAATATGAATCCAAACAAGTGCTTGAGAATTTCCATTCATCACCTTATGGAGGTCATTATGGAGGTAAATGAACAACCCACAAGGTATTACAGTCGGGTTTCTTTTGGCCTACACTATTCAAAGATGCCTTTGTTTATGTAAAATAATGTGATCAATGCCTAAGAATGGGAACTCTCTCAAGGCTACATGAAATGCCCCTATATGATATTCTTGAGGTGGAGGTTTTTAATGTGTGGGGGATAGATTTCATGGGACCATTTCCACCATCATATGGTAATTTTTATATTTTGGTAGTAGTAGATTGTATGTCCAAGTGGGTAGAGTCTATAGCTCTCCCCTCTAATGATGCAAAAGTAGTGATGAAATTTTTCATAAAGAATATATTCTCTCTTTTCAGCACACCCAGGGCAATCATTAGTGATGGAGGGACTTACTTTGTGAACTATTGGTTTAAGAACCTGTTGGCAAAATATAGGGTCCGACATAAGGTAGCCACAATATATCATCTGCAAATGAGTGGCCAATTGGAGGTATCTAATTGGGAGACTAAACAGATTTTGCAGAAAATAGTGAATGGTCAGCACAAAGTTTGGTTGGCAAAACTGGATGATGCACTATGGGCGTATAGGATAGACTATAAAATGCTTATTGTGACCTCTTCTTATCGATTGGTGTATATAAAAGCATGTCACTTTCCCATAGAGCTTGAGTATCAGGCTTATTAGGCAATGAAGAAATTGAATCTTGTTTCAGAGATTTCAGGAAAGAAGAGGATGTTACAGTTGTGTGAGCTTGATAAATTCCACTTACATGTTTTTGAAAATGCAAAATTGTACAAATAAAAGACCAAAAGATGGCTTGTTAAGCATATCCTGACCCGATTCTTTGAGTCTGGAAAAATGTTTTGTTATTGAATTTCAGGCTGAAGCTGGGTAAATTGAGGTCCAAGTGGTCTGGGTAACTTGAATTAGTGAGAATGACCCCTCACGAGACTATTGAAATTTGGCGAGAAGACAAGATTTCTATATTTCTAGTAAATGGATAGAGGGTAAATCACTATTATGCAGATCACGTTGATAGACAGAAGATATCTATCATATTTATACATGTGTGATGTTGAGTTTGGTTGTGCCACAAAATTAAATAAGGCTCTATGTAGGATGCAAACCGCGAATGTAATGAAATAGAATATTTTTTCTCTTTTATTTGAAAAATAAAAAAATGAGAAAAAAATCAATAATACAAAAGGACGTGTCGAGCCACGACCAAAACTAAGGTTCTAGGTGGGAGGAAACCCAGTGTTTTTTTTTATGAGATTATAGTAGTGAGGTACATCTTTACATGGGGAAGCAATTGAAGTGAGTAAAAATGTGTTTTCGGGAGGCTACCAGGTATAAAATGCCTATTAATTCGATGAAAAATAAAGGTAAACAAATAGGGAACAAAAAATTCCCCCAAAGTGGAAAAATAGTGGGCCTCTGCGATAGGAGCATGCAATAGTCCCAATCCTCTGTGAAAAGATCGTGGCATGCCAAGAGGAAAAATTTTTAGAGGTCATTCCAGTAAGCCTCCGTGATTTCAATGTGTGATGACACTTATACTCAACGATAAGTGTGTGGCACAGAGGCTGTTAAATAAGGCCATTTTATTTAAATTCTTAGATTGACTTAGAATTTTAACCCTGATAACACCCGATCACCATTTTAAAACACATAAAATTCCCTAAATTATCCTATTTCATCTTAACCTAGCATGCCACTCTTCCCCATTCTCTCCATCTCAGAAGTGTGTTACGCCATAAATCTATACCAAGTCGCTTCTTTCTCTTCCAGAAAATCAAACCATGTAAGTTCTTATTTATTTCTTTGTCTCTTACTTGAATCATAATGGTGTCGGTTATACATTGTAATGCCCCAAGTCTGTACCCCGGACGCTACACGATGCTCATAACCCCGAAGGACCATAAGATAACCCATGACAGGTACCTGCTGCAATACCTAAATAATAAAACTGTAGTATGCAGAAATTAGGTGAAAAACATGCCATAAGGTTCAATAATGTAATAAAACTAAATATGGTATAACAAATAGCAAATATGATACATCTATCTAAAAATTCTCTAGTTTGAAAAAGCCACTAACTATCTGAGATATAGAGTTAATGGGATAAGTCCCCAACTAACTCCGAATTAATGAAATAAGCTGAACTACTGAAATAATCATCATGTCCTCGAACTAAGAGGACTCACCACTAACTCTGAGCTAAATATTTTAACTTCTAAGTATGATCAGGAGCCCGCACGTCTGAAACTATGATATAAAACATCATAGCGCAAAAAAAAGGTATACGCTAGTACTTTGAATGTACTGGTATGCAAAGTGAGGTAGGCTGAAATGCATGGTTTCATGTGCATGAACAACACTGACTAAATGACATAAATATAGCCTAATGAGAGTATATGCACGAATACGTATACTGTAATCTGAGGTCATGATAACACTGGATTTTGAGTTCTAAATTTCTGATTTACGGATATCTAAGTTTACTGATACTGTGTAGCTAATAACTGAGGGACTGTATGTGATAGTCTTGATCCTTTGGAACTATATTAAGTTCTATACTAAACTGAGTGACTGTATCTGACAGTCCTAAATTTGTGGAACTGAACTGAGTTCTATTGTAAGACTGGAACTAAAACTGAGACTCTGGGAGGTAATCATCTAATTGATATGCTTCTTTCTGAATAGACTGGGGCCAAACCTATAACCCCAATTAGAAGGATGTCAGTACCATGCCATGGGTAAAGACAATTGTGAGTTAAACCTCTCTGACAGAAAGCTCTTTTGTCAACCCTCGCTGGTAGGAAAACTCATACAAGATGTATCAACCCTAATCTGATAGGAGAATATCTCAACCTACACTGGCTACATAGTTTTGTAATGCAGGGATTGCTACTAAGGGTCAAACCCTTTGCTAGCAGGAATACCTGATATGCCCAAATTATGCCTCTCTTATGAGAAAGTAAGTGGTTGCTGTCAAATATGAAACCCAACTAGGTTGGGTGTCAAATCCCACGGGGAATACAGTGTTCACTAAGTATTATGATTATTATTAGACTGTTGATCTAAGGTTCTAAAACAAAGAGGGTTTGGAAATGTTAATGGTGCTCTTTTGTATTTGTTTTACACAAAATTCCAGCTACTAAGAGTAAATGTAGATGTAATTTCAATGAGAATGAATTAACTAGAGTTATGCTCACCAAGATGTTCAAACAATTAGGGTTGAGAGTTTGTGTTTGAAATACACCTTATGTATCCAATTGCAAGAATTATTGAATTCTAACACTTACCCATGTGTTTCTCAACCTAATGAGTATTTCACCCTTTACTTTTATCGAACTTAAACGATTCATGCATTATTCAACAACACACTTATGAGGGTTGATCCTGTTAAGGCATCAACCCGCTAACCCAAAGGGTAAACCTATAGAGTTCATGTGAATCACTTTTTTTCCCAACATCCACTTTCTTTTTAGATAAATGGAGTTTATGGGCTCACTTCTCAAGTTTACAACTAAGAAATGTCATTAAGATAAAGAAAGATTCATTCAATTTTGATAGATGTTAGAAATCAAACCCATTCACAACCCCAAAATAGTTATCTACATCAAGGCTCCCATAACGCTAGTTATGGGAGTTTAGCCACTCATCTCCATATAAGAAATCAAAGTTATATTGATGTTCATAAATAACTTCATAAAAGTACTTACAAATGTCACAATATTATTCTTCTCAATCTTTGATGGAAATCATGAAAACTAATAATCAAATCTCAATTTTTAGATTCAAATCCCAATGAAAAATTAGTACAAGGCTCCCAATAGAAGAGAAAGTATGAAACTGAAGACAAAATACACCTACTAAACCTTAATACTTGGTATTTATATGTTCCCAGCTAAAAGGATTTAAAATTCAAATTCATAAAATTCGCGTCCAAAGTGATGGCCAAATTAGTGGTCCGTCTTAAGGTTGATGGTCCACCATATGGCCCATCGCTGTTGATCTGGGAAGGTCACTTTCTGGATAAAACTGACATCTAACTTAGTGATCCGTCGTATGACTGGCGGTCCACCACTTGGTCCATCGCTGAGTCCTTCAAGGAGCCTGGTCCTGGATGACACTGATGGCCAACTTGGTGGTCCGTCATAAGACTGACGGTCTGCCATTTGGTCTATCGCATCAAGATGGTCTAGTTGGTGATCCATTGTATGACTGACGGTTTACCATTTCTAGCGTCGCAGATTCTTCTAAAAAGCTGAGTTCTTGTTAGATCTGATGGTTAACTTAGTGGTTTGTTGCAACACTGACAGTCCACCATTTTCACAGTCAGAAGTGTTTTTCTATCACTTTTCTAAAACTTTTTGTTCAGCTAGATCCTTAGTTTCTAAACATTAAAAACCAGCACTAAACACAACCTTAGTTTCTTGAAAACATACAACTTTCTCAAGAAAAAGATGCAAAATATTCCATCGAAAGCCAGAACATCAACACTCTCAACTTAAGATTGTTGGTTGTCCTCAAGAAACTTAGCATCCAATTGGAAACATGAACCATACCATGACAAGCAACCAACTAATGAATTACTTTGATGTAACCATTCACTCATCATTTCACTCACATGAGTTTCAACCGGCAAGTTCTACACCTAGCATTGATTATAATTCAGCACACGCAAAAATGGATGTCATGTCCCATAGAGAATAACAGAACTAAACAAAACTGCAGTTGCCCTCACAATAATGAAGTCCATCACTTTTTATACTACATGGACACAATCTAAACTATCACGCTCATGAAAGAAGTTACAAACATATTCTAGGTACCCATTGGCTTGCCCTTTCCATTTAACACGCCCTCAAAGTTGATTCTCTAGGATCAAACTGGTCTTTTCTAGGTTTGTAATGAGGCTTCAGGCTAGGTGTGGGTACTCTTTTGGGTAAAATGACTCATTAGGGATTAACTCTCCTTGCCCTAAGAACTTTTCATCCCCAAGCTGCTATTTTCATCAACTTTCTTGCAATCTCCCTTAGTCAATTCTACTTATTTTTTTTTTGAATAGGCATCAGCCTCCCTTAACTTAAGCTGATGCAGTAAGATAAGGTGCACAATATCATTGGACAGATCAGGTCCAAATACCTTTAAACTATATTCTAAACCAACTTTCCACTGGGTGCTTACATTTTTAAAATATCCACCCTCAACTTAGGTGTTTTTCCTAAGTTCAAGTGCACAATGCCCGATATTGGGCCAGGGCCAGAGTTGAATGCTAATGCCCTGCGGAGAGATCTTAGAGAGGTTAATTATTTAGGCTAATTGGATAGGAGGCATACCATCCTATCCCATTGAATTAGTTAGAGAACAATATCAATGACTTGGGAAAGTTCTAGACACTACACTATGCAAGAACTCAAGATAAATCCTCATACACACATAGGAAACTGAGTTAAACTTCTTGTTTTACTCTTAGGATTTCCATCACATGATTCATGAACCTCTTACATGCTAATGCCAAATGCAGACTCACTGAGGGTTTTGCACCGATGCTACATGATCAGAGTAAATAATTACACATACATGCTCATAGTCTTATGCCAACATCATTCATTATTCACATCTACAAAGGGATACTGAAACAGGGTAGGAAAAAAATCATTTTATAAATAACATTAAACATAATATTTACATCACAAGCTTAGTAAATTATAAATGTAAATATAAGACACCCTAGACATGCCGATTCTACTAGATAGCACATGGAGGGAAAATAGATCGGCAACACAACCCACCATGGTACAAGTACATCACCTCCACATAAAAATAGATACATTGTCCTCAAAGCATTGATTTAAAGTACAAGGAAATGGTTTTACTTGTTTTGCCTCTTATTTATCTGAGGCATCTGTGAAGTATGACGAGGCTCCTGTATCCTCACCTAGTGCAATTTTGTCCCTTAGGGTGGTAGGGGTACTCATAACCTCACCCTCTAAGATTGGAGGAATCATCTCTCGAACTGACCCTGCACTGTGCCCCCTTGCTGGGGCAGCACTAGTGGATACCCCTGCTATTTTATCTTCTTCCTTCATCTTTTTCTTTATTTCTCCTCTTTTCTTCATCTTTCAGTGAATTCTTTTGAGCTCTATTAATATCATGTCATTCTCATTATTTTGGTGTCTTTTCTTCTCTCTTTCTCTTCTTTGCTTCTTTCCTTGCAGCTTTTTCATCTATTTGCTCCTTTTCTTTGTGTTTCACTGGTTTGCCCATCAAGTCCACAATAGCCTCATCAATATTAATTTCCACCAAGGATGGGTCAAACACAGGCTGTTATGATTGCCTACTCTTCACTCTGCAATATCTGCCTTTACTTGTTCAAATTCTGCCATCAGCTTGGCAAGGTCAGGGAGAGACAATAAATTGAGCCTTTTGTTGATACGAAGTTCCATGGTGTCCATCCTATTCTGAATGGTTTGGAATGGACAAACTGCATCAGCCGTGATTTCATCAAAAAAGGCTTGAAGTCTATTTCTCACTTATCTAGCTGTCTCTGAAACCTCTTTTGTGTCTTCAATGACTTGGCAAAGTTTTTTGGTGTGAACCTGTAGTCAGCAAAATCTACTCCACCCATAGATTATGCGGAACTTGACCCTACAAATATGCCTTGGGGTACGTACTCAAGTGGCACATAGGTGGTAATAGGTAAAGGCATACCTGTGGGAATCTCTGTAGTATCAGGAGCTGGTGCACATTAAGTCTAGTAAGCTGGAGGCTTGGTGACACACATGTCAAACTTCGAGTCATCTTTCGATTTCTTAAGGTTTTGTTTGTGTATAGACTGGATTTCATTATCTACTCTGTGAATCAAGGGCACACCATCCTGTCTGCATAAAGCCGTGATTTAGAATGGAAATAACAATGAACTGGAGATTTTGTGTGCCCTCACAAATATCTCATCTGCAATTATCTGGCTAAAGTAAATTTGAAGCCCTGAGATTAAGCTTCCCACCAACACGGCTCTATGTTTATCCAAGTTTCCATCCCCTTTTGTTGGCATTAAGCTTAAATGAACAATAGCCCACTAGAATTTGGCCTTAAAACTAAGGGAGTATTTTGCAATATGCTCCCGTGAGTTGGTCAACCAAGAGGGTTTACCATCCTCAGTCAAGAATGAGGCCACCCAAGGCCTTTGAGTGGAATCATTTCTCAATCTGTAAACAAGATCAGGCACAGCCAGCGAGGCCTTATACTCTGGTCTGAACAACATCCTATTGATTGTTTGGGTTGAAATATCAACAGTGACTCCTCAAATAGGTACAGACTCTCTGTTCAAAAAATTTGTAATTGATGTAGCCTTTGGGAAATCCTATTCTACTAGTGCAAGATAAATTGCAAAGAATTCTCTTACCCAATTCGATTGATAGGCTCCAGATGGCTGGCTCATCCATGCTAGTTCATACTCGTTGAACTGGCGTTCCAACTCAGGATATTCATGTAAGTCCTTGGTCATAATTTGATGATCTTCCAAAAATGACCTTTTTATCCATCTCGTAGTTGGTTTTAACCTATCATAGAACTTCTTACATGCTCCCTCTATCTGCCATCTAATCTCCTTTCAAACTGGAGGATCCTTACGTTTGACAATGTTAGCATCCTCAGGTTTAGTTTCTATGTTATCCACTTCAGTTTACCCTTCTACATTATTATCCTCAGTTTTAACATCAGCCGGCTCAGGTGGAGTGGTATTAACTGTGTCCTCATCTGGGCTCGAATTGGTACTGCTAGTACGATCCTCACTCTCTTTTTTAGACTGAGAGAGTAGGGGAATTTCCCTTCCATATTGTCTGGTGTTGTATCTAGATGCGGGTTCAGCACCACCCCTTTGAGATCTTCCTCCTCTGTTTACAGGTAGTTTCGGAGCCATAAAACCTGAAAAAGAGGTAAGAAATCAATCCATAGAGAAAATCTATCAAATCAGTGCATTTCATGACTTGACGGTCAAAATAGTGGTTCACCAGTGGTGGGTCGGTCCACTACTATGGCCTTCGTGCCTTATCTAGTATCCTGGATTTTTCATAGCCCTGCGACGGTCAAGTTGGTGGTCCACCGCGAATCTGACGATCCACCATTTCAACCATCGCACCCCCTTCTTTAGGTTCAACTTTAAATTTGGCATATATTCGAGCATTTGTTAAGCAACATTGTTTGCTTAGCAATATTTGACAATAATAACACAATCAAGCACAACTTTTCATATTTTAATCATAAAGGATACTCAATCTTCACCCACATAGATTATGCTCAAGCTCTTTTTTCAAAACCTTCAGCAATTCAAGGTAACACAGCTATAACAAAATGCTAATGAGTTATTTAGACAAAGAAAAATAAAATTATGTGCATACCTTGGTTTTCCAGAGAAACAAACTAACAACTTTAGAGAACAAGACTAATTCCAACCACTCTTCAATTGTGATCTCAACTTGACTGTGATGAAGAGAACAAGAATAATGGATGTTCTTAAATAGGAGAAAAGGAAGGAGATGTAGAGTCCTAAAGGTAATAATTTCCTTCAGATTCTTTGAATCCAAAGGAAGTTGAACAACTTAAGGATTTAAAGGGGTTACAACGTATCTAACCGCCTTATTTTAACACTTTATAACCTTTTGTGTAAAAAATGGGTTATTTAACAAGGCTTCTGATTCAACCCGACCTAACCCAGAATTAGGGTTACAATGACGCCGGGCCCGATGGTTCGCTAGATTTTTGATGGTCCACCAGGTCAGCCATCGAATCTTACGAAGACCTGTGCAACTCTGCTTCGTTACAACAGTGTTCAAGATGGTCCACCATATTTTTTATGGACCACCAAAGTCACCATCATATCGTACCAGAACCTAGGACATCTAGGTTGATTTTGATGGTCGATTAGACGGTCTACCGACTTTGGAATGTTTCACCACTTTAACCGTTAATTAATTAAGTGAATGAATTTTTTTGCCTATTTATGATGGAGGAAATGGTGAACCATCATGGGAATGGTGGTCCACCAAATCAGCTGTCACTTTTGTTCCAGTAGCTCAAAATTTATACCCTTGTTTTCAAATGTAGCACTCTTTTTTTTGTGAAATTTTGATCCTGTACAATTCACAAATGCATCAAAAATGCACTAATAACAACACTTTTAATTTAGCACTAACACATTGTGGGTTGCCTCCCACTAGCGCCAGATTTATAGTTACTTCATGACCAATTTATCTTGATTACTCAAACTTCATCAAGATTGACAATATCAATATTCTTTATCAAGTCTTTTGGACCGATATACAGTTTCACGCAATGCCTATTTACCTTGAAGACACTTCTATCTTCATTTTTAAGTTCCACTTCTCCAGACAAGTAGACTTGAATCACTTTAAATTGGCCAGACCGTTTGGATTTGAGCTTACCTGGAAATAGTTTAAGCCTGGAGTTGAATAGAAGCACCAAGTCACCTTTTTGGAAATCCCACTTTTCAATCATGTTGTCGTGGAACTTCTACATTCTTTCCTTGTATAGATCAGCCTAATCATAATCTCCGAGATGAAACTCATCCATCTTGTTTAGATGCCCCAATTTCATATTTGCTGCTTCATTCCCATTTAGATTAAGCTTCTTTAGTTCCTACAACTCTTTATGCTCTAGCTCAATTGACAAATGGCACGCCTTACTAAAAACCAATTGGTATGGCGAAATGCCAATGGGTGTCTTGAAGGCCGTTTGATATGCCCATAATGCATCGTCCAGCTTCCTAGACCAATATTTTCGAACAACATTTACAGTCTTGGCAAGGATAGCTTTGATTTCCTGATTAGAGATCTCCACCTGCCCACTGGTTTGTGGGTTGTATGGGGTAGCCATCTTATACTTTTTGGCTCTATATTTTGCCAAGGTAGCTCTAAATATCTTATTGCAGAAGTGTGATCTTCCATCGCTTATGATGGTACATGGTACCCCAAAGCGAGAAAACATATTTCTCTTTAAAAATGCAACCACCCGCTTCCCTTTATTATCAGCTAGAGCCACGACCTCGACCCATTTTGACACGTAGTCAACGACAACTAGTATGTAATTCATTCCAAATGAGCTCACGAAGGGACCCATGAAGTCAATACCCTAATCATCAAATAGTTCTACCTCTAACAACTTGTACATTAACATCACATGGAACTTTGAGATAGGCCCTTTCCTTTGACATTGATCATATCTCTTTACAAACTCGTAATCATCCTTGAACAAAGTGGGCCAAGAGTAGCCGCTTTGAAGCACTTTTCTGGTAGTATGATCACCAGCATGGTGACCTCCAACTGGGGAAGCATGGCTTGCTTCCAATACACTCAACATATCTACTTCTAGGATGCACCATCTAATAATACCATCTACAAATTGCCAAAAAAGATACGGCTCATCCCAGAAGTAATGGGTCACATCATGGAGAAAAGTTTTCCTTTGATGAAAGGAAAGATTATCTTGTATCACCTCACTTACCATATAATTCATGAAGTCAGCATACCAAGGTATTTTTTCCAGTAATGTAACCAATACTTTCTTATCAGGAAAGGAATCATTAATCTCAATCTCATCTTTTACTGCGTGCTTGCCTTCGAGTCTAGATAAGTAATCAGCCACCTGATTCTCACATCCCTTATGATCCTTGACCTCGAAGTCAAATTCCTCAAGTAGTAATACCTACCGGATTAACCTTGGTTTGGCATCCTTCTTCACCATTAGGTACCTTAAGACAGCGTGGTCAGTGTTTACCACCACTTTGGTACCTATCAAATATGCCCGAAACTTCTCAAAAGCATACACCACTGCTAGAAGTTCATACTCTGTGATGGTGTAGTTTTTCTGAGCTCTATTCAGTGCTTTACTGGCATAATAAACTGGATGAAATAATTTGTCTTTCTTTTTCCCCAACACAGCTCCAAGGGCAACACCACTTACATTATACATTATCTCAAATGGTTTTGACCAGTCTAGTGCAACAATGATAGGGGCCTTCACTATATTTCTCTTAAGGCATTCAAATGCCTTAATGCAATTAGCGTCAAAGAAGAACTTAGTTTCCTTCTCTAAAAGTTTGAAAAGTGGATTTGCAATTCTAGAGAAGTCTTTTATAAACCTCCGGTAAAAGCTAGTATGCCCAAGGAAACTACACACCCCTTTCACTGAGATGGGAGGTGGTAGCTTCTCAATAACCTCTACCTTGGCTCAATCGACCTCTATCCCGTTTTTGAAATTTTGTGCCCGAGAATAATTCCCTCCTTCACCATGATGTGGCATTTCTCCCAATTAAGCCCAAGATTGAATTCCACACACCTCTGCAAAGCCTTACTCAAGTTCTCTAGACACAGGTCAAATGAATTCCAACCATAGAAAAATCATCCATGAACACCTCCAAGGTGTCCTCAACTATATCCAAGAAAATAGACATCATACTCCTTTGGAAGGTAGCGGGTGCATTACATAACCTAAACGGCATCCTCTTGAATGCAAAAATGCCATACGGGCATGTGAATGTCGTCTTCTCCTGATCTTCAAGAGTAATACAGATCTGATTGTAACCATAATATCTATCCAAGAAGAAGTACCACCCCCTTCCTACCAACCGATGAAGCATATGACCATTAAGGGCATTGGGAAGTAGTCCTTCAATGTCCATGAGTTTAGTTTGCGGTAGTCCATGCAGACTCTTCAAACAGTCACAACTCTTATAGGAATTGACTTGTTCTTTTCATTTGTAACAATAGTTATGCCCCCTTTCTTGGGCGCACAATGCACCGGGCTTACCCATTTTCTATCAAAAATAGGGTAAATCACTCTTGCATTTAGCCACTTAATAATTTCCTTTTTAACCACCTTTTGCATTGGTGGGTTAAGTTGGCGTTGATGCTCAATAGTAGGAGTACATTCTTTCTCAAGTTGTATCGTATGAGTGTAGATGCCAGGAGGAATGCCAATAATATCAGCAATAGTCTAGCCTACTGCTCTTTTGTATCTTTGAAGTACCGAAATGAGTGCTTCCACTTGCTGCTCACCCAGGTCAGCCAGAATAATAATAGGTAGTGTATTCCCACTGCCCAGGAACACATACCTGAAATGACTGGGTAACTCCTTCAGCTCCAGGATAGGTAGTTATTCTATAGAGGGCTTAGCGGGTGGACTAGGATGATTTTCTAAGTCCAAGTCCAACCTTTTGGGGGCATATGAGTAAGACCCCATGCCTGTTAAGGCACATACTGTCTCCTCATAATCTTTTATACCATTCTAATTAAAATTCATCAACATTGCAGCCAAGGTTTTAACAACAAAATTCTCTTCTATCGACACTTCCTGCTCCTCCTCATAGTAGGCATCTACAATGGAAAATACACTTATTTCTTTCTGATGCTTCATTAATTGGCACACATCAAATCTCACCACTTGTCATTCATCCTGAGTAAGATCTCATTAGCTCGCAAAGGTCAACCCAAGATTATGGGCACCTCAAAATCCACCTCACAATCGAGAATAACAAAATCGGTAGGAAATTGAAACTAGCAACCATCAACAACACATCATACAAAATACCAACAAGTTGTTTGATCTACCTATCTTCCATCATAAGTTGTATGTTAGTAGGTGTGGGATCTCCTAAACCCTATTTTTTGTAAACAGCTAGCGGCATCAGATCGATGCTAGCTCCCAAGTCGCATAGAGCTTTTGCAAAGTCAAGAGTTCCAATGGTGCATGGGATGGTAAATGCTCTCGGGTCTAACTTTTTATACTCTAGAGACCTCGAGTAAATAGCACCATAATGATAAAAATTAAACATCGGCTTAAAACTAACTGACCGCTTCTTTGTGATGAGGTCTTTCATAAACTTTGTGTACCTAGGAATTTACTCTAATGCATCTACCAGTGGTATATTAATCATCAACTGCTTCAGTATAGCCATGAATTCACTGAACTTTGTGTCATCGTCTTTATTCTTCACCCTTTTAGGAAATGGAGGAGGTGGCTTTGGAAGAGTGGTAATCACCACTTCAACCTTCTTTCCCTTATTCTTCTCCAACTCATCAACCTGCTGACTATTGGATGGTGTGTCATCAATAACTAAATCTGTTTTCCCAGACTCCACCGAATGATAAATCTCTGCTTTTTTAACATCATTAGCTACAATATCAACTGTAGGCTTACCCAAAGGAGGTTCTACTAATACATTACCACTTCTAGTAGTGATATCCATGCAAGATCCATCATTTTGTGGTTCTAAATAGTGTCACTTGGAAATGTTCCAGTCTTTCCCTGATTCAAAGTTGCCGAGTGCTAGCTTATTTGTTGCTCCAACTACTTGATAGAGGTAGAGTGCGAGTTCACCAACTGGCTCATAGAAGATAAATCGCTCTTCAACTCTCTTTAATAATTTCTCCATCATGTCCTTCATGGACATATTGCCAGAGCTAGTTGCAGCACTATCTCTGCTTTTGGGAGGTACATATAGCCCACTCCTATCATTCTTACCTTTTTAATTTTCTTGCTCCCTATCCTTGTAAGCAGCCTTGTCGTAGTAGTTCTAACCTTGATTTTCTTGGATATTACCTCAAAAACCCCCTGATTATTCAAATAGTTAGCCTCTTCTTCCAAATTGGAATCATTTCTACCTTTAGATTCAATAGACTCTTTCAGTTGCCTCCAATTGGTTATGGAATCGGGTGTCAGCTAATTAAGCCATAATGTTGCCTCCCAGATAGAGACAATGGAAATAAATGTAGCCAAATGGCATTCTATCTCACTCTCGAGTTATCAAAGGACTTTTAAATAGTGACAAAATTCAATAAATGCTTATTCGGATCATCTCCCTGGAGTTCACCCTTCAGATGAAGGAGCTGGATCATTGTATTGGTAATATTGAACTTTGCTCCTGGTGCTAGAGGTGGAGGAAAAATAGCTCCAGTGGCACCAGCTCTGTCCATTACATCTTCATCATCATTAAGATCAAATTGAATAGCTTAACGATCAGGTCTTTCCCTGAAAGAATGATTTTTGTTCACATTTCTGTTCACTGGTGCAACTACATTCTCTACACGTCTTTGACTAGCAGGATCTAACAAGTCATCATTCCCTAAATCATCATCATCAGGGTTAGGATGATGTGCCTGCTGGCCATCATTCTATTGATTTAGTTGAGCTCTATCCAATGCGGCTAGTCTCTCAGCATCTTGGGGTTCTGTCATTCTACCAATAAGTTGTAGTTTTGGATGTATTAGTACTAATGGTGCACTCGATCTCCGTGTACTTGTCATAAAAAACAACTCCCCTACACAAACAAAGACAACAAACAAAATTAAAATTTGGGAAACTTAACCAAAGGTCAATTAACAAACAAAAACATAATTGAGAACCGTAATCCCTGATAACGGCACCAAAATTTGATATGCCCTAATTACACTTCTCTTAGGAGAGAGTAATCAGTCACTGTCAAATATAGAACCTAACTGGATTGGGTATCGAATCCCATAGGGAATACAATGTTTACTAAGTATTGTGATTGTTATTAGAGTGTTGATCAAAGGCTCCAAAATAAAGGGGGTTTGGAAATATTAGCGGTGCTCTTTTGTATTTGTGTTAACAAAAGTTCAGATACTAAGGGTAAATGTAGATGTAATTTGAATAAGAATGAATTAGCTAGAGTTATGATCACCAAGATGATCAAACAATTAGGGTTGCGAGTTTGTGTTCAAAATCTAACTTATGTATCCAATTGAAAGAATTATTGAATTCTAAGGATTACCTATGTGTTTCTCAACCTAGTGAGTATTTCACCCTTTACTTCTCTCAAACTTAAAGGATTCATGCATTAGTTAATAACACTCTTATGAGGGTTGATCCTGTTAAGGCATCAACCCATTAACCCAAAGGGTAAACCTATAGAGTTCATGTGAATCACTTCTTTTCCCAACATCCACTTTTTTGTCAGACAAATGGAGTTTATGGGATCACTTATCAAGTTTGCAACCAAGATATGTCATTAAGATGAAGAAAGATTCATTTAATTTCGATAGATGTTAGAAATCAAACCCATTCACAACCCCAAAATAGTTCTCTACATCAAGGCTCCCATAACCCTAGTTATGGGAGTTTAGCCACTCATCTCTATATATGAAATCAAAGTTATATTGATGTTCATAAATAACTTCATAAAAGTACTTACAAATGTCACAATATAATTCTTCTCAATATTTTATGGAAAATATGAAAACTAATAATCAACTCTCAATTTATAGATTCAAATCCCAATAAAAAAAATAGTACAAAGCTCCTAATAGAGGAGAAAGTACGAAACTGAAGACAAAATATACCTACTAAACCCTAATACTTGGTATTTATATGTTCCCAGCTAAAAGGATTTAAAATTTGAAATCATAAAATTCACGTACAAAGTGACATCCAAATTGGTGGTTCGTCTTAAGGTTGACGGTCCACCATTTGGCCTGTCACTGAAGATTTGGGAAGGTCACTTTCTAGATAAAACTGATGGCCAACTTAGTGGTCCATCGTAAGACTGACGGTCCACTGTTTGGTCTATCGCTGAGTCCTTTAGGGAGCCTGGTTCTGTATGACACTGATGGCTAACTTGATGGTCCATCGTATGACTGGCGGTCCGCCATTTGGTCCATCACATCAAGATAGTAAAGTTGGTGATCTATCGCATTACTGACGGTTCACTATTTCTCTCATCGTAGAGTCGTCTAAATAGCTGAGTTCTAGTTAGATCTGATGGTTAACTTGGTGGTTCGTCACAACACTAACGGTCCACCATTTTGACCATCAGAAGTATTTTTCTACCACTTTTTTGAGACTTTTTCTTCAGCTAGATTCTTACCTTGAAACATTAAAAACCAGCATTAAGCGCAACCTTAGTTTCTTGAAAACTACAACTTTCTTAAGAAAAAGATGCAAAATGTTCCATCGAAAGCCAAAACATCAATGCTCTCATCCCTGTGTTAACTCGATACATCCTACTCCTAACTGAATAGACACTAAACTTATTTCTAGTTGATGCAAGGCTTGACTGAACTATTACTGATTATACTATCTAACTAAATAGAACTGGGTTCACTGAGTTTCCTTGACTGACAAAATACTATTGAATTCTGTTAACTGACTGAATTTACTGAGGTCTGAACTGAATATTGAACTGGTCTAGACAGATACTGAGCCTACTAAGTTTTTCTTGAGTTCTGTAACTGACTGAGAGTAGTAATTATGACATGACTAATACTATCCTGAGACTTTCCATAGCTCTAGGTAATCAGCTAAATTGTCGGGTATTAAATACCCCAGGACTTGATAGCATAAATTATAAGACATGGCATAATCTTGAAACATGATAAATAACTACTTGATCATCATTCATTCATTGGGAGATTCTAGCAAACACTTATATGACATAAACTTGAATACATCCTAACATGATATAATTTCATTATTTAATTCTCATGAACAACTCATCAAACACTTGGAAGACATTATATATTCATATAGTACTAATAAACATATGAGCATCAAAATTTTAAGGCTTTAAAATGAATTTACATGATACTACATACATAATAGTTGTTTTTACGTAAATCTTGCACTTAATCATGGAATAGAAATTCAATCAACATTATAATCATGAATACACTTGAATCCAAATCATGGAAAACATGAAATCAAGCTACTTGAAATTTAAAAGAGTTTCTTGGACTCCATGGGTGGAAGAAACCCTTGGATGAACACTTGACATACCTTGGTTGCTAAATTCTTGAAGAAAAATGGTGAAACCTTGAGCCTTGGCTTTGAAATTAAATCACCTAGGTTCTTGTTCTTGAGAAATTTGAGAGAAAGTAAATATATTTTGCTCAATAAGATCTGAATCTCATGCTTTAAGGCTAAATACGGGTGGGGAAAAGACCTTAATACCCCAGAGGATGCGGCTTCTTAATTACTTAAAACCAAACTTTCGACGCATAGGATAACACGTTGGATCATTGTCATCGACCCTATAGTTAACATGTTGCAACGAGTCCGCATTGGTTTACTGGAAATTAAAACTAGGAGCTAAGGAATATATAGATCGACGCGATAGCTGCCGCATCATGCTGAGATCGCGTTGATTCACTATTTTAGATTCCCTAACGTGGTTCAAATAAGGTCCAAAAAATACAAAACTTATTTGGGGACACCTACTGTCATTCCTAATCATGGATCAACCTAAAGATTGACATTTTAAGGTCATAAGAGTCGTGAAATAGAGTTGCCAACTTACAAAGGCCAAAATAATACTAAGTCTTAATACTTTGTATAATTTTTATAAGTCTGGAACCCCTTAGCAAACTTAAAAGATTGAGTTGAGCTTAGGATTTTCCTGGGTCTTACAATATCTCCCTCTTGGGAACATTCATCCTCTAATGAAACTGATTAAACTGAGAATACGGATAGAATATATTTAGACACTGGACATGCACAACTGAAGCATAATTTCATGACTGAAATTACTGATATACTGAATTATCATACTTATCATGCATATCTGATGCATGAGTGTATAGCTAAACATGGTTCATGAATGCATGAATGGGATAACTGATAAGCTGAAATTATATACTGGACATGTATGTCTGATGCATGAGTACCTGATTAAACTGATTTGCGAATGCATGACTGAGTATGTAACGTTAATTGATACCAAGTTGGTAGCTATATCTAAACATGAGACTGAGTAAATTCAAAGAAAGACTATTACCTTGAGATGAGTCTAAATTTGCGGAGAAGAGGTGAGGATACTTGTTCTGCATGTCTGTCTCTACTTCCCAAGTAGCTCTATCAACTGATTGATTTCGCCAAAGAACTTTGAATAGAGAGACTTCTTTATTCCTCAGTCTGCGAATCTGATAATCAAGAGTTTTGACTGGGATCTCTTCATATGAGAGGCTGTTCTAAATATATCCTTCAATAGGGACTACGACTACTTGATCACCTATGCATTTCTTAAGCAAGGAGACATAAAACATTGGGTGCACTGAAGTTAAGTCTGAAGGCAACCCAAGCTCGTAAGCTACCTTATTGAAATAGTTGAGAATTTAGTAAGGACAGACATATCGGGGACTGAGTTTCCCCTTCTTTCCAAACCTCTTCAATCTTTTCATAGGAGAGATTTTCAAATACACAAAATTACCAATATCGAACTTGAGATCCTTTCTGCGTACAATTTCTATCGGCTCTAAGCTTTCTTAAGCCTTTCCCTGATCAAATAAACTTTCTCTAAGGTATCAAATACCAAGTTAGGCCCTACCACTACAGCCTCACCCACTTCAAACCAACCAATGAGAGATCTAAACCTCCTTCTATAAAGTGCCTCAAACAGAGCCATTCGAATGCTAGAATAATAGTTGTTGTTATATGCAAATTCAATCAAAGAAAAGTGGTTATCCCAACTACCTTTAAAGTCTATTGTACATGCTCGCAACATATCTTCTAAAGTCTGAGTGGTCCTTTCTGCTTGACCATCTGTCTGAGGATGAAAGGCTGTACTGAGGTAAAATCGGGTACCAAGACCCTTTTGGAATGCCTTCAAGAAATAAAAGGTGAACTGGGTGCCTCTATCTGAGATAATGAACAGCAAAACACCGTAATCTAACCAAATCCCTGATATAGAGTTGAGTGTAATCCTCAGCTGAATAAAAGGTATAGACTGGTAAGAAATAAACTAATTTGGTCATCCTTTCTACAATGATCCAAACTGAATCATGCTTCCGACGAGTACGAGGCAAACCCATCATAAAGTCTATGTTCACTTTTTCCTATTTCTAGATGGGAATACAGAACTCCTACATGGACCCACTTGGCTTCCGATGTTTAATCTAAAACTACTGACATATTGAGCACTTAGCCACAAACTTTGCAATATCTTTCTTCATCCCACTCCACTAATAGATCTCTCACAAATCACGGTATATCTTAGTGGCCCCTAGATGAATAGAGTAGCGCGCACCATATGCCTCTGCAAGAATTTTCTCCCTCAAGTCATCTACACCTGGCACACATAGCGGACTCTGGCAGTGCAATACACTATCTCCCCCTTGGCAAAAAACCTCTATATTCTGATCTTTGACTGATTCTTTCAACTTGAATAGATTGGTATCCCCATCCTGGTTTTCCTTCACCTCGGAAACTAGGGATGACTTTGAACTACTCTGCATCCATACACTACCTTCTGATGAATTGACTAAGAAAACAACTTGTCGAGCAAGATGATGAACTTTCTGATCTAACTTTTTCTTACCATCCTCCACATAAGCAACTCTTCCCATAGACATCCTAGTAAGAGCATCATCTACTGCTTTTGCTTTACTCGAATAATACAAGAAACTTATGTCATAATCCTTCAAAAACTCCAACACCTTCTCAGATGGAGGTTTAGTTCTTTCTGAGTGAACACATACTACAAGATCTTATGGTCAGTGAACACATCAACGTGCACCCCATACATATAGTGCCTCTAAATCTTTAAGGCAAATACTACTGTTGCTAACTCAAGATCATGAGTAGGATATTAATTTTCATGAGGCTTAAGATGTCTAGAGGCGTAGGTTATAACCTTACCTTTCTACATCAAAACACACCCCAAATAGACTCTGGAGGCATCACAATATACCACAAACCCATCTGAACCATTTGGTAGGGTCAAAATTAGAGCTGTAGTGAGTCGAGTCTTTAACTCTTGAAAACTCTTCTCACAAGAATCTAACCACTAGAATTTGACTTTCTTCTGAGTCAATCTTGATATAGGGGATGCAATAGATGAAAATCCCTTAACAAACCATCGGTAATAGCCAGCCAAGCTTAATAAACTCTTGATATCTAATGGAGAGATGGTTCTAGGCTATTTTCTCACTGCTTTGGTCTTTAGGGATCAACTCTAATGCTATCACTGGAAATGATATAGCCAAGGAAGGCTACTGACCTTAGCCAAAATTTGCACTTGCTGAATTTAGCGAATAGCTGATGATTTCTGAGAGTCTTCATTATAATTCTGAGATAGTCTGCATGATCATGCTCACCGCGAGAGTAGAGAAGAATGTCATCTATGAAAACTATGATGAACATGTCCAAGTACTGCTTGAACACATGGTTTATCAAGTCCATGAAGGTTGCAGGGGCATTGGTAAGACCAAAGGACATGACTAAGAATTTAAAGTGACCGTACCAAGTTTTGAAGGCTATTTTTGGGATGTTATATTCTCTGACTCTGAGCTGATGATAGCCTGATCTAAGGTCTATCATAAAAAAGTAACTGACACCCTGAAGTTGGTCAAACAAGTCATCGATTCTGGGAAGTAGATACTTGTTCTTGATCGTGACATTATTTAGCTGACGGTAATTAATACAGATTTTAAGAGAACCATCTTTCTTACGCATGAATAAAACTAGGGCACTCTATGAGGACACACTGGGTCTGATGAATCACTTATCTAAGAGATCCTTTAACTCTTTTTTTAATTCTTTGAGTTCTTTAGGTGCCATTCTGTATGGCAGTATAGATATGGGATGAGCATCTAAAAAAATGTCTATTCTAAAGTTGATTTCCCTTACGAGAAGAACTCTGGAGAGATCTTCGAGAAACACATCTGGGAATTCACATACTATTGACACTGATTCAAGATTAGACGATTCTAAACTAGAGTCCTGGACTTGAACAAAATGGTAGACAGATCCCTTAGATATTTTTTTTCTTTCCCTTAGGTAAGAAATAAGCTAACCCCTAAGTGCTGAAGTACTATCCCTCCACTAGAGGACGGGTTTATTCAGAAACTAAAACTGAACAATTCTATTTCTCTGGTCGACTTAGGGACAGCAGGAATAAAGTCAATCCATGTTGAGAATCACATCAAAATCGGTCGTCTCTAATTGAACTAAGTTTGCTAAAGTGTATTTCTGAGATACCATAATCGGACAGTTCTTGTATACCTGCCAGACTATGATAGATTTACCCAATGGGGTAGAGATTGAGAAAGGCTTTACTAGGATTTCAGGACTGATTTCAAAGTCAATAGGTATATAAAAAGTTACAAAGGACAAGGAAGCTCTTGGGTCTAGCAAAGAATAAAAATATAAATGATAAACTTGTAACGTACCAGTGACCACATTAGGAGAACTCTCCTGATCCTGTCGGGAATGAAATGCATATAGTCTATTTGGACGCTGCTTACTGGTGGCACTGGATGTGGCACCTTGATGGTTTAGGTGACCAGACTTAGCTGGGGGACAATTATGTTGACTTTGAGAACCCACCTGAGGACACTGTCTGACCTTTTGCCTGGCTATCCACATTTGACACACACATCACTGCCAGCTCTATAGATACGCTGGTGGTTTCTTCCATACTTTTAATAAAGGTGATTGGTTCGGGCACTGCTAACACTACCTTGGGGTTTAGGGCCTGACGCCCTATCTCTGTTGTCGTCTTTAAGTTGTCATAGAAGAATTGACTGAGGACGGAGCTAGAACTGAGGATTTTTGGTAGAACTAAGAACTATTCCCACCCTCTAACTTAGGCTGAGAAAAGTTAAAACTACCTATTCTAGATCTCTTGTTCTCTCTCTCCTTCTCTTTATTCTTAGCCTCCTCTATCTATTGAGCATGGACTATTAGCCTGGATATGTCCATCTCCTTAATCAACATTGCGGTCCTACACTCTTTGACCATACTATTAGACATGCCAGACATAAATTTACTCATCTTAGTTCTGCTATTTGCTACCACATGAGGAGCTTATCTGGCTAATTAAGTAAACTTAAAAGAATACTCTTGTACAGTCATGTTGTAGTACTTCAGATTTATAAAATCTAAAACATTTGCTTCCCTCAACTCTAGTGGGAAGAACCTATCCAGAAAAGAAAATGCAAACTCCCCCCATTCTATAGGCCCAACATCCGTGACCCTTTCTGCTTTCCTGTATTTAAAACATGAGTTTGCCACATCCTGTAATTGATATGTATCCAACTCAGCGCTCTCAACAGCTATCACTCCCATAATATTTGTAAGTTTCTGTACCTGATCAAGAAACTCCTAAGGGTCCTCATCTAACTTAGACCTAGTAAAAGATGGAGGGTTTATTCGGCTGAAATCTTGAATCTTGGTTGCAGTAGTATATGCCACTAGGTTGGCTAGAAAAGCAGCTAGACGTTCATTCGGGGTTGTCACAGAATGAGCTAGGGTGGTGAAAACTGCTTTGAACTCAGCGTAGAATATGTGTTCATCTAGAGGATTTGGCTGGATGGGCTGGGGTTTTGGCTGGTCTCCCATTCTTCTTCCCTTAGTCCTCTTTGGAGGCATATTATGTAAACAGAAGAGAAATTTAGATTATACAAGGAGTTTAAATGGAGCTCATGCTCACTTAAACGACATGAATACTGAAAGAAGAAAAACTTTTTCTAAAACACCTCGCAGCCTCCTGTCCATAAGTGTGGTATGCTATACACCCATGCATAAGACTCTACTAGATGTGGCTTTTAGAATTCCTAGTACTCTCTTGAACCTTAGGCTCTGATACCAAGTTTGTAATTCCCCGAGTCTATACCTCAGACATTACACGTTACTCATAATTCAGAAGGACCACAAGGTAACCCATGACTGGTATCTACTATAATATCTGAATAATAATACTATAGTATGTGTAAATTAGGCAGAAAACATACCATAAGGTTCAATACTGTAATAAAACAAATACGGCATAACAAATACCAAATCTGATACATCTATCTCTAGTCCAAAAAAGCCACTAAACTGTCTGAGATATAGAGTTGATGGGACAAGTCCCCAACTAACTTTGAACTACTAAAATAAACTGAACTACTAAAATAATCATTATGTCCTTGAACTAAGAGAACTTACCACTAAATTTGTCAGTTGAATATCTGAACTGTTAAGTATGATTGGGAGCCTGCGCATCTGAACCTATGATATAAAACATCATAACATAAAATAAAGGTATGCATTAGTACTTTGAATGTATTGGTATGCAAAGTAAGGTAGGGTGAAATGCATGGGTTCATATGCATGGGTAAACTATAACCCCAGTTGGAAGGATGTCAGTACTATGCCATGGGTAAAGACAACTGTGAGTTAACCCTCTCTAACTGGAAGCTCTTTCATCAACCCTCGCTGGTAGGAAAACTCATACGAGATATATCAACCCTAATCTGGAAGGAGGATATCTCAACCTATGCTTACTACATAGTTCTATAATGCAGAGATTGCTACTAAGGGTCAAACCCTATGCTTACAAGAATGCCCCCATCCCTGTGTTAACTCGGTGCTGAATCCTACTCCCAACTTAATAGACACTGAACTGATTTTTATTTCATACTAGGCTTGACTGAACTGTTACTTATTATACTGTAAAGCTGAACTGAACTGGGTTTACTGAGTTTTGTTGACTGATGGGATACTACTGAATTCTATTAACTAACTGAATTTACTGAGTTCTAAACTAAATACTGAAGTAGACTGGACTGATACCGAGTCTACTGAGTTTTTCCTGAGTTATGTAACTGGCTGAGAGTACTACTAATCATGACATAACTAATACTATCTTGAGACTGACCATGGCTCTAGGTAATCAACTAAATTGTCGAGTATTAAATACCCTAGGAATCGATAGCATAAATTATAAGACATGGCACAATCTTAAAACATGATAAATAACTACTTGATCATCATTCATTCATTGGGACATTCTAGCAAACAATTGCATGACATGAACTTGAATACATACTAACATGATATAATTTCATCATTTAATTCTCATGAACTACTTATCAAACACTTGAAAGGCATTGTATATGCACATATTACTAATCAACACATGAGCATCACAATTTCAAGGCTTTAACATGAATTCACTTGATACTACATACAAAATAGTTGTCTTTACATAAATCTTGCACTTAATCATGGAACACAAATCCAATCAACTTTATAATCATGAATACACTTGAATCCAAATCATGGAAAGCATGAAATAAGTCTACTTGAAGTTTAAAAGAGTTTCTTGGACTCCAAGGGTGCAAGGAACCCTTGGATGAACACTTGACATACCTTGGTTGCTAAATTCTTGAAGAAAAATGGTGAAACCTTGAGCCTTGGCTATGAAAATAAATCACTTAGGGTTCTTGTTATTGAGCAATTTGAGAGAAAGTAAGTATATTTTACTTAATAAAAGCCAAATCTCATAATTTAGGGCTGAATAGGGGTCGGGAAAAGACCCTAATACCCCTGAGGATGAGGATTTTTAATTACTAAAAACTGGATTGTCGACGCGCAAGATGACTCGCCGTGTCAATTCTACATCGTTTTACTAGAAATTATCATTGGGAGCCAAGGAAAAATATTAATCGACACGATGACCACCGCACCGCGCCGAGATCGCGTTAATTCATTGTTTTAGATTCCCAAATATGATTAAATGAGGTCCAAAAAATACGTAACTCGTCCAGGAATACCTATTGACATTCCTGATTATGAATCAACCTAAATATTGACATTTTAAGGTCATAAAATTTGTGAAATAGAATTGCCAACTTACGAAGGATAAAATAATACTAAGTCTGAATACTTAGCTAGAATTTTTCTAAGTTTGAGACTCCTTAGAAAGCTTAAAAGACTGAGTTAAGATCAGGAGTTTGTGGGGTCTTATATACATTTTGGGTGTCATGGTGTGTTCATTTCTTTAATTATTAAAATTATGTTGGGTGAGTTTATTGGTGTTAGGTATGACACCCCAAGTTGTAGCTTTTTGTGCATAATTACATAGGTGTGAATTGATGACTTGTGCTTTGAAATATAATTTGAAATTTTTTTTGGTGACTTTGCTTTGACATGTGTGTGGGTTTACTGGGTTGTGCTACTGTGAATGTCTTTGTTTTAACTTGTTATAACTAAAATAGGGCACATGGTGCTTCTATGGTGATTTAGTTAATATATATATTACTAGTAGTTTTTAAGAATCTGTGGGTGATGTGGCTTGTGTACATGAGGAGATTTTGGCAGTCCTGTAATGACCTTTGAGATATATTACCCATGCATGTATGTTCTAAGACTCATGTTAGCATAGGTACTCGAATAGAAACAAAGTTTTGTTAAAAGAGCATATTGTATGAATGTTGTGTTAAGTAATTATTAAAGAACGTTGGCTGTAAATCTATACTTTGTGAGTCACATTAGTACATGTGCTTGAACTGAAGTCACAATGTTGTTATATGTTAAACCAATGGGAAATAATGGTCTGGTATGTTTTAATTTTGTGAATACTTTGTTGTGAAAAGTGTGGTGCCTTCTTGATGTCTAAATAAAGTAGAATCACCATTATTCTTGTATTTAATAACTTAATTCCCAAGCTAGTTGACTGTCTATTTAGGTATTCTTCAAATATGGTTATAATGTGAAAAAGCGAAAGTCTAAGTACCCCTAGTTCCAAACTTTTACGCCTACATTGGAAGCTAAGTGTGGCGTGGTCCCAAAAACCACCTACACTTGGTATCAACTAGCTACCTAAGACTTATTTTGACATGGTGTTTGTATTATGGATGATAGGTAGTATGGCAAGTAGATAACAAAAAGGAAAGGATATTGCGGGGCCTTAGAAAGCATCCAAGAAGAGAATTCATCCAACAACTCATGTACTTAGAGTCACAGCTTTCCCACGAGGTCAGACCTATATGTATGGGTCTATGTCAGTTGAAAAAGTAAGAAAAAAGTAGTACAACAAGCATAATGAGTCTAAGTATACCCCAGACGAGTTCATTAATTGAGAGAGTTTGCGTAGATAGTTCCTGAGCATGGTCCAGAGAATTGAGGAGCTGTATATGAAATTTATTCTTGAAGCCAACTAACTTAGACCTACACTTGATTAGGGAATTCTATGTCAACTGGGACCCAAGGGATCTATATTCAAAAGTTAAAATTCGCACGCAAGTGGTGACATTTAATGCACATGACCTAAATGCCATTTTGGGCTCTTCTAACGCGAACTCACTTCAGCTAAGGTAGTTGAGTATCACTTCACCCTACGCTGCTATCATACATCCATTATATGGAAATAGATCAAAGGCGAGGTAGATTCACCACTGAGAGAGAGGCCATCATATGATATTTCCCTATGTACAGATGAATAAAGAAACTAGAATTTGACTAAATATTATCTATCACTACCTCTTTCATTGGAAGCATATGACAGAAGTCACTTGGGATTGGGTTTGCTTAATTTATGCACCGACACAGGTGGGCTTCGTGATAACTGTAGGCATAGTAATCATTTCAACAATGAAGAAGGCTTGGTTCCAAGGGATGTTGGTGTGGTTTTTGTGGGTTGCAGACTCAGTTTTTGATGGGCCATAATATACAATAGGAGGCCCTGGACTGCATACCAGTGTTAGCTTATCCAATTAATATGACCCAGATATTGGGTGTTGATATAGCTCATAGACCAATGCTGACACTACTCGAGTGTCATGCATAGGATTATGAGATCACAACCTACATATACGGTCTACAGATGTTGCAGTTGCAAGTGAAGGCCAGAGAATCCACTAGAGATTAGACACACATAATAGAGCATAACAATCTACTTGGTCACCATGTCAGGACTCTCTTGAGGATAGGACAAGATATTATGGAGCGAGTGGATGATGATATCCTGACAGATAAGAAGAGGAAACTGTGGAATTTAAACATTGAGTTTGAGAATGATGATAATGAAGACCCAGACTTAGGCAATGATACTTTAGGCCCATATATTGATGTTGGCATGGATGAGGCATGATCGGTGATTTTTTACATCACCTTATAACTTTGTTTTGTTTTGGATCTGCACGCACTTGGGAAAGTGCTATATTTTAAGTGAAGAGTGGTGGTGTTCTGATATTCTGTTATCTATTCTCGCTGGATTATTATGGATACTATTTTGTTGGATATTATTTTTAATTTGGTGCTAAGATAGACATTCTAATACATTCGTTCTTTAATAGTTAGTAATTATTTTATTGTTTGAATTCATAGTTAGTCATAGTTTCATCAGTTTACTATTCCCAGTTTGGGTCATATGACCACGTGACATAGAAAATATTTTTCGATAAAAAATACTATGTCAAACTAAATAGGGGTGCTATTTGTGAGACACATATGCTCAATTATGTGACTCTTTGTTAGTTTTAGCATAATTTTGAATTTGTGGAATTTTTGGGTCAAGAGTCTATAGGGATCCTATTTGACTTTAGCATACATAAGGTGTGAGTGAGATTTTCCATTTATCCCATGTGTATAGTGATATTTGGAACTTTTTTGGTGTATTTATAAAGATAAATAATAAGTATTGAGTTAAGGAGATTGTAATACCCCACTCCTCTCCTAGTTCAAATTCGTCTCTAGAACATCAAAGATCTTGCTTTAAAGATGAATATATATTATTTCATGTGAAATTTTTAAGATTTTGACTGTTTATCCTGTGGGAAATTGAATAAGCTTTCCATTAATAGCAAATTCACCCAAATCCGACACTCGGGCAAAGAGTTGGAGCCATTTTAGTGAGACAGTCTACCACCTGGTACTTTAGCACATCACAGAGCAAGTCAAAATATCAAATGTCAAAATACAGTAAGCCTCCATGATTCCACTGTGTTGTGGTGGCTTTCCAGTCTGCAACCAAGGTTTTATCACCTCTCCATCTAGTTATGTTATCTGAAATCTCAAGGAAAAATAGCTATTCCAAGGTTGAAAGTCCTAGTAGTTGCAAGATAAATTCATTTCATGAGTCATGCATTAGTTTCAGCTCTCCGAGGTTCAGTTATGATCCAATTCATAGGTGCCTTGTGCATCGCCTCAATATTTCAGTGAAGCAAACATTCTTAGAGGGACATAGTGTCCCAAGGGGGAGATGCCCCATGATTCCCAGATGTTCTCAATTCTTTAAACCCATTCAGTTGTATGTACAGAAGTTTCTCACAAAGCTAGTATCCGTTATCATTTCATAATTAGTAAAGCATTCAAAAGTTAGTTAATTCAAGTATTCATACATCAGATATGCTATTTGAAAAGCTTAGCTTATCACTGTATCTAGTTATGCATTCATGAGAACAACTTAGTCAAGAATCTATGCATCAGATATGCATGTCCATTATGAGAATTCAGCTTATGAGTAGCTTCAGTCGTGTATTCCATGCATCAGATATTTATGTTTAGTATGAAATCTCAGTATATCAGTAGTTCCAGTCACATAGTCATGTTTCTAATGCTCATGTCTAGTAAGTAAGTTCAATCTGCTAGGATTCTCAGCTTAATCAATCTCATTCGTGGATGAATGTTCCCAAGGGGGAGATATTCTAATATCCCACCCTTCTCCTAGTTCAAATTCGTCTCTAGAACATCAAAGATCTTGCTTCAAAGATAAATATATTTTATTCCATGTGAAATTTTTAAGATTTTGAGACACTCGGGAGAAAAGTTACAGCCATTTAAGTGAGACAGTGTACCACCTAGTACTTTAGTGCATCACGAAGAACGCCAAAATAGCAATTGTTAAAATCCAGTAAGCCTCCGTGATTCCACCACATTGCAATGGCTTTCCAATTCACAACAAAGGTGCTAATGCGATTTCCACTACATCGTGCCAAGGCTCAGTTCCCCAATTGTCTAATTTCTAGTAAGCTGGCGTGATTATGGCGCATCACGCCAGCATGTAAAATTGTTTTTTTTTCAGTTCTGGATTTTAATTCCAAGGGAAATACGGTCATTTTGCAACCCCTATATATACTCCTTAACATGAGATTTCTCATTATTTCACCCAAATATAGTAGTTTTCTCTTAATTTTCTTCAATAACAACCATTAGGTTTCATAGCTCAAGACCTAAGTCATCAAGGTTTAACCGTGAATCTTTCAAGAAATACATAACAAGGTATGCAGATGTAATGCTCCCCACTTTTCCTAGGAAATTTGATCTCAACAATGTCTAGTATTATCTTCTAAATTGAATAATGGCTATTCCATGAGGAATTTTCAAGATTTTTACTTTTTGTCATGTGGGAAATTCAATAAGCTTTCCAGTGATATAAGATTCTCTCAAATCCGATAATCGAGTCAGAAGTTACGACTATTTTAAGTTCCCATCATAAAATAATGCCATAGTAGTCAGTGGAGCACCACACCACAAGAGAAAATGGCATTTGGAAAATTCTAATATGGGTCCGCGATTATGGCGCGTCGTGAAAGGGCCCAAATTCAGAATTTTCCTTTTCCAGTGTCTTAGCGCGATTTTCTCTATGTTACGCCAAAGTTCCAGGTCACAAAAAAGGGGCAACGAGATGGCTCCACGTCGCGCCATCCCTCAGTTTATCAATTTTCAAATTCCAATGACATGGCGCGATAGATCCACATCGCACCGGAGGTTTAGTTCGGGAAAATTTTACTGAAATTAAATGATGCATCTAGGGTTAAAAAGGTCAACATCCCACCCCTATTTAAGCCCTTTAACACGTGATTCAACCACTCTTCTCCCAAAATACACTCTCTTCTCTCAAAAACCTCTCAAGAACAAGCTAGGGTTTTCATATAAGATCCAATTCCAAGAAATTTTCTCCGTCAATCTTTATGAAATCACGAACTAAGGTATGCATAATGTTCATTCATGGACTCCTTTAGTCCATGAAGCCCAAGAATCTCTTTTCTAAGTTTAAGTTTATGGATTCCTTTATAAATTTCATGTTGGGTTAGTTTTGTTTATTTGGACAATGACCAATTGAATTTAAATCCATGTTGGGTGATCAATTTTATGTGGAATTTATTTGTATAGATGTATATTCATATAAACCTATGAATAAACCCTAGGATGATGAAATTAGAGATGAATCATGATGATTAATTGTTGTATAATGTTGTCTACATGTGCTATGCCTACCATGTGTTTGATTAAATGCCTAGATGAAGAAACAATGCCCAACTAGTATGATAGCATGAAATCCCCATGTATGTACAAGTTATGCCTATCACATGTTTTGATGGAATGTTTCTATAAATGTATTATGGATTATGATGTTAGTTATACGTTCAAGTAAGTTATGCTTGGTCAGTTTCCTTCCATCGATTCTTAGGGGTACTTGTACCCGAAAAATTAGCTGTGTACTTAGAGCCATGTCATGTTTCCACGATACTCTCAGTCAAGCTATGAATCCTTAGACTTCAGACAGTCTTATGACTCATGAAATCTCAAAGATTTCATGAACTCAGTCAGTTGTCAGATATCAGTAATATTCCACTAGGCAACATAATTCAGTAACTTAGTCTATGTTTAGTACAGTAAATTATGTTCAGTGTCAATTAAGATTGGAGTAGAAATTATTACCGAGTGAACCCAAGAATGGAAACTCACCTATTATATAAGGGTGTGATTCTTAGAAGCAATCCTTGCATTTCAGAACTATGTAGCCAGCATAGGTTGAGACATCATAGCTTGCTATATAAGGGTAGATGAGGTGGCTTAGACTGCTATATGAGGGTTCCCACCATTCTCACTAGAGTTACCTGTTATATTAGGGTCGATCACATGTTGTCTGTACCAGTGGTGCGGTATTGACACCCTTCAAATCAGGGCATACAATGTACCCTAATTCAGCTATAATTCATTATTTGGGGCATGTCGGTTAGATGACTACCTCCCACAGTCTCAGTATTAGTCTCAGTAAAAGAACTCAGATATTTCTTCAGAATTCAGGGCTTTCAAATACAGTCAACTCAAACACAATATAGAACTCAGATAGTTCCACTAGATTTAGGACTATTATATACAGTCGCTCATGTTATCATTTATATCAGTTCTCAGTATGTCGTGTTACTAGTATTCAGATCCAGTACTCACGTTCTCACGATTTCAGATATAGTTACTATGTTTGCATGCATGTATTCTCACGTTCATATTATTTAGTTAACTAGTATTGTTCATGCATATGAACCCCCTACATTCATCATACCCGACATGTATACCAGTATATTTAAAGTACTGACCATTTACACTATGGTGTCTTATACCATAGGTTTAGAGACACGAGCTCCAGATCAGCAGTAGTTTGGAAATGATTATTTCTCTATTATCATTCGAGGACATGATTATTTATCTATTATCTTATTAATTAGTTCATTAGTTAGAGTTATTTGTGGATATCTCCAATCAACCCCTTACTCAGACAGTTCAGTCAGTTAGAGGCTTTCTAGACTATCATATTTCAGACTTCAGTATTTTCAGTTTTGTTTTGGGTATTTCATACCCCATTTAGATGTTATATTTTACTTCAGTTATGTGAACCTTATGGTATTTCAGTTCATGTTTCTGCATTATTAAGTATTTTATATAGTATACAGGTACAAATATCAGTCATGGGTTATCTTGTGGTACTTCGGGGTCATGAGCATCATGTAGCAATTTGGGTACCAGATTTGGGGCGTTACAAACTTAGTATCAGAACTAGGTTTCAATAGAGTCCTAGGAAGTCTGAAAGCCGCATCTAGTAGTCATGTACATGGGTGTGTTGCGCGCCACATTTATGTACAAGAGGCTATAAGATGTTTTAAGAATAGTTTCCCCTCTTTCAGTATTCATGTCGTGCTAGTGAGCATAATATCAAGTCAGTCTCTCAGTCTAATCCATTTCTCCCTTTTTTCTATAGAATATGCCTTCTAATAGAAGAAACAAAAATCAGTCAGCCCCTCAGCCGGAAGATCATTTGGGTCATCATATTTATCATGCAAAGTTCTGAGCTGCATTCACTACTTTTGCTAACTCAGTTAATGCTCAGAATGAACGACCAACTATTATTCCGGCCAATCCAGTGGCCAATTCAGTTGCAGCCAAGATTTAGGATTTCACCCAAATGAATCCTTTATCCTTTCTCGGGTCTAAGACAGATGAGAACCCTTACGAATCCTAGATCAGGTGTAGAAGGTAACAGATATCATGGGGGTGGCTACTGTTGAGAGTCATCAGCTAGCTGCATATTAGTTGCAGGATGTTGCTCACACTTGGTTAAAGCAGTGTAAGTCAGAGAGGGAAGATGATGCAGGGCCAGTTGAGTAGGAGGAGTTTGCATCTGCTTTCCCTGATAGATTATTTCCCCTAGAGCTTAAGGAAGATAAGGTGTTAGAATTGATCAATCTCAGGTAGGGCAGTATGACAGTGAAAGAGTATTCTCTTAATTTTAATCAATTAGCCAGATTTCCCCTCATGTGGTTGCAGATAGTAGGGCAAGGATGAGTAAGTTCATTTTGGGGGTGAATGATAGCGTGGTTAATAAGTGAAGATCTGCTATTCTAAATAGTGACATGACTTTAGCCAGGCTTGTGACATATGCTCAACAGATTGAGGAGAAAAAGATCAAGATGAGAGAGAAGCAGAATAAGAGAGAGAAGATAGGTAATTTCAACTTTGCTCAGCCTAATTTAGAAGAAGGAAACCATTCTCAGTTTTATCCTAAGTCATCAGTTCCAACTCCTTCTTTAGCTAATGCTCTAGTTTCTAAGTTCAAAGAGGGTAACAAAGATAGAGCGCTAAGCTCTAAGCCCCAGGTAAGTGTTAGCAGTGCCCGCACCTATCCTCTTTGCCAGACTTATGGCAAGCACTATCAGGGTATTTGCAGAGTTGGCAGTGGTATTCCTTTTGGACATGGCAAGCCAGGCCATAGAGTTAGAGACTGTCCTCAGCCAGGTCCTTAGGGTCAATAGAATTGCTCCTCAGCTCAGTCCAGTCATCCAAATTAACAGGGTATCTCCACCAATACTACTAGTGGGAAACACCCAAATCGTCTCTATGCTCTTCATTCCAACAAGATCAGGAAAATTCTCCTGATGTAGTTACTGGTGCGTTATAGATCTTTCATGTGCATGTTTACGCTTTGCTAGATCCAGGAGCTTCTTTGTCTTTTGTTACTCCCTATATTGTAGGCAATTTTTGAATCAAAATCCCAAAATCCTAGATGAGCTCTTTTCTATATATACCCCAGTGGGTAAAACCATCATAGCTTGGCAGGTATACAGGAACTGCCCGATTAAGATATTTCAAAAAGTCACTTCAACAAACTTAGTCGAATTAGAGATGACTGATTTTGATGTCATTCTCAATATGGATTGGATTCATTTTTGCTATGCCACAGTCTACTGCAGAAATAGAATAGTCCAATTTTAGTTTCCAAATGAACTCATCCTTGAGTGGAAGGGTAGTACTTCAACATTAAGAGGTCAGCTTATTTCCTACCTTCGAGCACGAAAAATGATATCTAAAGGATGTGCCTATCATCTTGTTCGAGTTAAGGAAACTAGTTCTGAAACTCCCAGCCTCGAATCAATCCAGTTGTAGGTGAATATTCAGATATCTTTCCCAAAGATCTTCCAAGAATTCCTCCCGAAAGGCATATAGACTTCAGTATTGATCTTCTTCCAGATACTCAGCCTATATCCATTCTTCCATACAGAATGGCACCATCTGAAATCAGAGAAATGAAAGAACGATTAAAGGATCTCTTAGATAAGGGATTCATCAGACCTAACATTTCCCCGTGGGGCTCTCTAGTATTATTCGTGCGCAAGAAAGATGATTCTCTAAGAATGTGTATAGACGACCGCCAATTCAATAAGGTCATAGTCAAGAACTAGTATCCTCTTCCTAGAATCGATGAATTCTTTGACCAACTTCAGGGTGCCAGTTATTTCTCTATGATAGATCTCAGATCTAGCTATCATCATCTCAGATTTAGGGAATGTGACATTCCAAAAACAACTTTCTAAACTCACTATGGTCACTTCAAATTTCTAGTCATGTTATTTGGTCTTACCAACGCCCCAACCACTTTCATGGACTTGATGAAATGTGTGTTCAAGAAGTACATAGACATGCTCATCATAGTCTTCATAGATGATATTATGGTCTATTCCCACAGTGAGCGTGATCATGCAGACCATCTCAGGAAAGTACTTCATACTCTAAAAAATCATCAGCTATTCGCCAAATTTAGTAAGTGCAAATTTTGGCTAAGGTCAGTAGCATTCCTTGGTCACATCATTTCCGGTGATGGCATTAGAGTTGATCCTCAAATAGTGGTTCCATGCAGGAGTTCAGTTTTCTTACTTAGAAGTGGAAAGTTTTGAACATAGACTTCGTGATGGGTTTGCCTCAAACTCATCATCAGTATGATTCAGTATGGTGATTTTAGATATAATGACCAAATCAACTCATTTCAGTCTGGTTCATACCTCTTATTTAGCTGAGGATTATGCCAAACTCTACATCAAGGATTTGGTCAGATTGTATGGTGTTCCATTATCTATTGTCTCAGACAGAGGTACCCAGTTCACCTCTTATTTTTAGAAAGCATTCCAAAAGGGTCTTGGTACCCAAGTTTATCTTAGTACAACCTTTCATCCTCAAATAGATGGTCAAGAAGAAAGGACCATTCATACATTAGAAGATATGCTAAGGGCGTGTGCAATTAATTTCAAGGGAAGTTAGAATAACCACTTACCTTTGATTGAGTTTGGATACAACAACAACTATCATTCCAGTAGTCGGATGGCTCCATTCGAATCTCTCTATGGTAGGAGATATAGATCTCCAATTGGTTGGTTTGAATTTAGTGAGGCCTCAGTCATAGGGCCTGACTTAGTATTCAACGCCTTAGAAAAAGTCCAATTGATCAAAGAAAGACTCCAGACTGCTCAGAGCCGATAGAAGTCTTATATAGATATTTGTAGAAAAGATCTCGAGTTTGAGATTAGTGACTATGTCTATCTAAAGATCTGTCCTATGAAAAGAGTGAAGATATTTGGCAAAAAAGGAAAGCTCAGTCCTCGATACGTCGGTCCCTTTAAGATTCTCAGTCGATTCGGCAAGGTAGCTTACAATTAAATTGCCTTCAGATCTAGCCTCAGTTCATCCAGTCTTTCATGTCTCTTTGCTCAAGAAGTGAATAGGTGACCCATCAGTTGTAGTCCCAATTTAGAGCATTGATGTTCAAAACACTCTCTCTTATGAAGAGATTCCAGTCAAAATCTTAGACTATCAGACTCGTAGATTGAGGAAAAAAGAAGTCCCTTTACTTAAGGTTCTTTGGATAAATTAGTCCATCGTGGGAGATAATTGGGAAGTAGAGGTAGACATGTGTACCAAGTATCCTTGCCTCTTCTTCGCCAACTCAGATCAAGCTCAAGGTAACAGTTCTCCTTAAGCTTACTCAGTTTCATGTTCAGTGTTCATTACAAACTTGGTATGCAGTTTTATGCTTATGTTCCCATTATAAACTTGGTATCAAGTACCATTGCATATTCGGTCATGCACTCATGTATCAGTTCAGTTATGTAATTATGCATCAGACATGCATTCTCATTATAAGAAACTTAGTTCTTCAGAACACTCAGTCACACATTCATGAATCAGTTACACATACATTAGATATGCATGTTCAATATTATATGTTCAGCTTATCAGTCATGAGATCATGTTCCAGTTATTCATGTTCAGTATGTACGCCAGTTGTCTTTTCTCCCCCTCTCAGTCAGTCTCATTCAAGGATGAATGTTCTCAAGGAGGAGATATTGTAATACCCCATACTTTTCCTAATAAATTTTATCTCAAGAATGTCTAATATAATCTTATAAATTTATTGATGGTTATTCCATGAGGAATTTTCAATATTTTCACTTTTTGTCATGTGGGAAATTTAATAAGCTTTCCATCGATATAAGATTCGCCCAAATCCGATAACCGAGTCTATGACTATTTTAAATTCCCGTCGTAAAATAATGACATATTAGTCAGTGGCGCGCTGCGCCACAAGAGGAAATGGCATTTGGAAAATTCCAGTATGGGTCCGTAATTATGGCGCATCGTGCCAGGGACCAAATTCAGAATTGTCCTTTTTCAGTGTCTTAGTGCGATTTCCTCCGTGTTGCGCTAAAGTTCTAGGTAACAAATGAAAGGGCAACGTGATGGCTCCATGTCGCGCCATCCCTCAGTTTCCCAATTGTCAAATTCCAGTGACACGATTCGATAGCGCCGTATTGCGCTAGGGGTTCAGTTTGGGAAAATTTTACTGAAATTAAATGACGCGTCCAAGGTTAAAAGGGTCAACTTTCCATCCCTATTTAATCCCTTTAACATGTGATTCAGCCACTCTTCACCAAAAATACATTATCTTCTTTCAAAAACCTCTCAAGAACAAGCTAGGGTTTTCATAGAAGATCTAATTCCAAAAAAATTTCTCCATCAATCTTCATGAAATCACGAACTAACGTATGCGTAGCGTTCATTCATGGACTCCTTTAGTCCATGAAATCCAAGAATCTCTTTTCTAAGTTTAAGTTTATAGATTTCATTATGAATTTCATGTTGGGTTAGTTTTGTTTATTTTGAGAATGAACAATTGAATTCTAATCAATGTTGGGTGATCAATTTTATGTGGAATTGATTTGTAAAGATGTATATTCATGTAAACCTATGAATAAACCCTAGGATTATGAAATTATAGATGAATCGTGATGATTAATTGTTGTATAATATTGTCTACATGTGCTATGCCTACAATGTGTTTGATTAAATGCCTAGATGAAGGAACAATGCCCAACTAGTATGTTATCATGAAATTCCCATGTATGTACAAGTTATGCCTATCATATGTTTTGATGGAATTCTTCTATAAATGTATTATGGATTATGATGTTAGTTATATGTTTAAGAAAGTTATGCTTGGTCAGTTTTCTTCCATCGAGTCCTAGGGGTACTTGTACCTGAAACATTAGCTGTGTGCTTAGAGTCATGTCATGTTTCCATGATACTCTCGGTCAAGCTATGAATCCTTAGACTTTAGACAGTCTTATGACACAGGAAATCTCCATGATCTCATGAACTCAGTATATTGTCAGATATCAGTAATATTCCACCAGTCAATGGAATTCAGTAACTCAGTCCATGTTCAGTTCAGTAAATTATGTTTAGTGTCTATTCAGATGGGAGTAGAAATTAGCACCGAGTAAACCCAAGGATGGGAACTCAGCTGTTATATGAGGGTGTGATTCCTAGAAGAAATCCTTGTATTCCAGAACTATGTAGCCAACATAAGTTGAGACATCATAGCCTACTATATGAGGGTAGATGAGGTGTCTTAGCCTGCTATATGAGGGTTCTCACCATTCTTACCAGAGTTACCTATTATATTAGGGTCACTCATATGTTGTCCTTACAGTGGTGAGATATTGACACCCTTCTAATCAGGGCATAGATTGGACCCCAATTCAGTTATAATGCATCATTTGGGGCATGTCGATTAGATGACCACCTCCAACAGTCTCAGTATCATTCTCAGTAAAAGAACTCAGATAGTTCTCTAGAATTTTGGGCTGTCAGATATAGTCAACTCAAACACCGTACAAAACTCAGATAGTTCCACCACATTCAAGACTGTCAGATATAGTCACTCATGTTATTAGTTATGTCAGTTATTAGTATGTCATGTTATCAGTATTCAGATTCAGTACCCATGTTATCACTATTTCAGATATAGTTACTATGTATGCATCCATGTATTCTCAAGTTCATATTAGTCAGTTAGCTAGTATTTTTCATGAGTATGAACCCCATGCTTTCTGCCTACCCCACATGCATACCAGTACATTCAATGTACTGACACATTTGAGCTATGGTATCTTATACCATAGGTTTAGAGACACGAGCTCTAGATCAGCTGTAGATTTTAGTTTCAGCAGTCAGAGTTAGAAGTAAGTCCTCATCATTTGAGGACATGATTATTTATCTATTATCTCATTAATTAGTTTATTAGTTGGAGTTAGTTGGGGAAATGTCCCATCAACTCCTAACTCAGACAGTTCAGTCAGTTAGAGGCTTTCTAAACTATCATGTATCAGACTTCAGTATTTTCAGTTTTGTTTTGGGTATTTCATACCCCGTTTAGATGTTATATTTTACTTCAGTTATGTGAACATTATGGCCTTTATATTCATGTTTCCCCATTATTAAGCATTTTATGCAGTATACAGGTATAAAAATTAGTCATGGGTTACCTTATGGTCCTTCAAGATCATGAGCACCGTGTAGCATTCTGGGTATGAGATTTGGAGCGTTACAACAGATGTTGATTCTTGGGTTCTTTCCACTAAGAATTTCAAGAATCCTTTTCTAAATTCAAAGATCTTATATTAATGAGTTTTCATGATTCATGTGAATTGAAATTGAAGTCCATGTTATTATTCAGTTTTAATTCATGATTTAGGCTACTAATTTCAAGAGTTGATTCTAGTATGTGATGAATTATATGATGTTCTTGATAAACCCTCTTCAAGTTGTATGATATTGATGTATTCATGATAATTAAGTGTAGAATGTATGGTATAACCAAAGCATGCTCCCCATATGTTTGATAGAATGCTTAGGTAAAGAGAATAGTGCCCTCATTAATATGTTAAGCATGAAATCCCCAATTTTGTGATAACTAGTGCATGCCAAGCATTTGTTGAAATGCCTTAGTAAATGTATTATGATAAGTTATATGCATTCTTATCCATGTGTATTCCTTATTGAACAATTATAAGGTATTAGTATGCATTCCCTATATATTTACATGTTTATAACATTCAAGTGATTGACGAGATATCATATTGGTTGTGTTTCGAATGAAAGTCCATTGTCATGATACTCAAGTGTGGTCTTGTCTTATTTATTTATTTATTTATTTGTTTATGCTATCGAGTCCTGGGGGTAGTTATACCCAAAAATTTGTCTGCTTGTCTAGATCCGAGTCAATCTCAAGATAATTTCAGTCGTGCTATGATCAGTTGAATTTAGCCAGTATAGAACTTAAGAAAATTCAATAATCTCAGTACTAGTTCAAGTCAGTCTTAGTATCAGTCTAATCCAACTCAGTATTTAGTTTCGATTCAATAGTAATTAGTAGTATCCAGTATTCAGTTCAGACTTCAGTGAAACTCAGTAAACTAACAAGGATTCAGTAGCATTCAGTCAGATAATGGAACCAAGTAAATTCACTCAGCTCAGTCAAGCAAGGTAACAAGTAATAAATTCAGCTCAGTCTAGAATAGTCTAGGAATTAGTTCAGTGTCTATTCAGTTGGGAGTAGGATTCAGCACCGAGCGAGGGCAGGGATGATTACTTCCTTGTTATTTTAGGTGGAGTTTTTAATAACAATACCTGTATTCAAAAACTATGTAGCCCACATAGGATGAGGAGTCACCCGTCATATTAGGCTTGACTACCTCCCCAAAGTCACCCGTTATATTAGGCTTGACTCCAACGAGGTGTCACCCATTATATTAGGCAAGGTATCCTAGGTTCAGAGATAAGTATCTTTACCCGTGGCACGATACTAAAACCCTTACAAATGGGTTTACAGGTTGGACCCCAAAGAAGCTAAAAGGAGCATGTCGGTTAGATAACTACCTCCCACAGTCTTAGTTTTAGATTTAGTCTCAATAATAGAATTCAGCTGAGGAGTCACCCATTATACTAAGCTTGACTACCTCTTAGAGATCACCCATTATATAGGCTTGATCTCAGATTCAGACAATCTTATTCATTATCATTAGACTCAGAGATCACCCGTTATATAGGCTTGATCTTAGATTCAGACAATCATATTCATTATCAGTAGACTTAGAGGTCACCCATTATATAGGCTTAATCTCAGATTCAGACAATCATATTCATTATTAGTAGACTCAGAGGTCACCTGTTATATAGGCTTGATCTTAGATTCATACAATTATATTCATTATCAGTAGACTCAGAGATCACCCATTATATAGGCTTGATCTCAGATTCAGATAATCATATTAATTATTAGTAGACTTAGAGGTCTCTCGTTATATAGGATTAATCTCAGATTTAAACAATTATATTCATTATAAGTAGACTCAGAGGTCACCCATTATATAGGCTTGATCTCAGATTTTGACAATCATATTCATTGTCAGTAGACTCAGAGGTCACCTATTATATAGGCTTGATCTCAGATTCACACAATTATATTCATTATTAGTAGACTTAGAGGTCAGCCATTATATAAGCTTGATCTCAGATTCTGACAATCATATTCGTTATTAATAGATTCAGAGGTCACCTATTATATAGGCTTGATCTCAGATTCAGTTTATCAAGTATCAGGAATCATTACCAGTAAACTCAGAGGTCACCCATTATATAGGCTTGATCTCAGATATAATAAATCAATACCAGTATAAGAAAGATTAGACATCAATCTCTATAGATAAGGTTATTCTGTCTCTTAGTATTAGTAAACTCAGACATCAGTATAAGTAGACTCAGTCATCAGTAAGTCAGTATTTAGAAACTAGTATTTAGAGTTCATATTCAGATTTACTGCAATTCCAGTTTTCGTTTGTGCATTCATGCATATGTCCTGATTCAGTACTCTCATGTTATTCAGTTAAGCTATGTTCATGCATAAGCCCTTGTATTTAGCCTTACCTCATCTAGCATACTTTTCTCTTACACTATGGTGTCTTATACCATAGGTTCCGAAGCGCAAGATCCAGAGTACCCTTAGCAGTCCAGACCAGTCCACAGTAGTAGGCATAATAGTGATTCCTCTTCATTCGAGGATGATCCTTATTTTATTATGGCATTAGACTCAATTTATTTTCAGTAGACTGAGTTAGTTAGGGACATATCCCATCAACTCCATAGTTCAGACAAGTGTAGAGGCTTTTCGAACAGATATATTAGTATTCAGTTTTCAGTATTGAGTATTTTTAGATATTTTAACCTTATGGCAAGCTTCCTCCATTTTTCTGCTTTTATTTTAGTATATTATGCAGTGCTCAAGTACAGATATCAAAAAGGGTTATCTTGTTGTCCTTCGGGATCATGAGCACCGTGTGGTATTCTGGTTCTAAAAAATTAGGGCATTAGAGAGATGATATAGGCATTTCTTTGACAACTATGTTTCATACCCTATCTTTTACCTACCTTTGTGCATAATTCTAGTCAACCCCATTGAACCTTTTGCATCTTTTCTTTGGTAGCCTTATATGTAGCCTAATTCCCTTTATTTGTTTCACCTTAATTTGATTTAAATTTTGTAATTTCTTTAGTTGAAAATTAATTGATCTAAATATTTGAAATACAAGTAGGGAAAAGGTAAAAGAGAACCCCAATATATAACTATTGGTGTTGAGAATTAATGTCGAGTGAGGTTGGGAGTTATGTAATGGAAACAACAAAGATTTTTCAAAATTGAATATTGTATTGAATAAAATCTTCCCTTCTATTGTGTATAAGAATTAGCTTAATGATATGGGGAAAAAACAAAAGCTAGGACTGAAGGTCGATGAGGTGAAAAATTTGTTGTTACTAGATTGATCTTGATGTTCATGTGATGTATTAAAGCACTTAGGGAAGTTAGTCACTGCTTTTAGCCAATTAGTTCTTACTTGTCCCTTATCATCCTTTACAACCTTTAAAGACCTATTTGATCATAAGTCTTAAAATACTGATATTAGTGGGGTACTACACTAAGGGCAAGCCTATGGTTCATCCTATGTCATGTGTGAATTCTTTGGGAGAGTGAGTGGAATTTATTTTTTTATAATTATTCTTATAATATATTGCATGATGGTTAGTGCATACGGGTAAATATCTTGCTGTAATGGCGCATGTAGAGAATGGTTAAGTGACCTATAGGAATTCTTTTTTGAATAATGTCCATGAGTTTGCCAATGTATTAGAGTCCTATTTTGATGTTAGGAAGTCTGAAAATAGTATGTCGGTGTTTTAATATATGATATGGCATATTTGGGATGAAAATTGATAAGTCATATATAGCCAGTGTGTGCCCAATAGATTTATCTCATTAAGATAGAGATGTGAAGCCTAAGTGTGTTGAGAATAATTACATGGACATGTTCGAAGGAGAATAAGACTCTAAGTGTGTGGTGGTGATCTTGGGCATATTTATATGTCCAAGTGCTAATCATGACCCATATATGTACTTGTCCTATGAGCTAAATCATGTAAAAATGTCTCATGTTTGAGTTAAATTTGCATTCTCAAGCTAATGAATATGATTAGTGTTACAGAGGTTGAACTTGGTGAAAATGAATATGATTATGTGAACATCTATCTATGGATCATGAAAAAAGTTAGGAGCAACACAGTGACAATAAAAAGAGTGCAATAAGGCTTGGAAAGCATGGGACCAAGTCCAAAAGAATAAGGACATACATTGAACTAGAAATGAAGAAGTTAACACAGTAGGATGCCACACCCCTTAGTCACCACAATAAGGGTATGAAATGTTGGTGGTTTATTTTTGTGTGGCACATTGTAGTGAGCATGCCTGATATTTGAGTGCCACGCCCCTTAGGCATCGTGATAAGGGCGTGGCATGGAGAAGGCTTAAAAGTGAAATGGTAATTTCAAGTATGCCACCACAATATTAATGTGCCACGACCGTTAGTCACCACAATAAGGGCATGGCGCGTTGATATGTTAAAAATGTGTAGTCCATCCCTACTATAAAAGGAACACTTGTAATATTTTAGTACATCTTTTGCATTACGTCTAGGCAAGGAAATAATTGCGAGGGTTTTTCTTTAGGGTTATTTCATCATTCAACTCTCTTACTTTGAATTTGGTACGAATATTTCTATTTTGTGGATTTTTATGAACATGAGTGGATAAATTCCCTTGTTATGGGGTTAAGGATGAACATGATTTTACTATGTTATTCTTAGTGTTGATTAAATATTGGTTTACTGTATGGGTTGTTCTTAATCCCCTGTCACTACTATTTTGATTATTGGCCACCATTGAAATATATGTGTAATCCCTTTTGTGAACCTGGAAGGGGAATCATTAGGATAGACCGAGGGGCTTAAGGGACAAGTTCTTATCTTTTGAATAACAAAACATTTGAATTCACATCTAAGATAGGAATATACTTAGAATGATTTAGTTGGTTCAACTACGAGAAGGTAACGTGAAATGTCTACAATGGATTATTGCATCCTCGCTCAATGATGTAGTTGTAATACCCTTTTAGGCATATGATTAGAGGTTAGGAAGATGATAATAAAATTATTAACTTTGTAAATCAATAACCCGACAACCAACCTGACCAATAACAAGGATAACGATTTACATGATTGCTGCGAGCGCCTTAACCCTGGAATCTTCTCTCATATTGATTACATGTTTGCCTATGTTATGATTGCAAAATTTTGTTATTCTTTTATCTTTTTATTAGTTACTAAACTTTCAGAAAATCTTTAGTAGCCTACAACACTTGATTTAAATATTGTATGTGACTATAATTAAGTGAATTGCTAAACATGTTGTTCCTGAGGGTTCGACATCTGACTCTTGTCAAACCATGTAAACTTGTATATGCGGTAGGCCGCAACAATATACAACAAGAATAAACATGATATAGATGAAAAAATGAACCTAAGAGTTGCTGGTCCTATATGATCCATATTCTTACATACGAAAAATATCAAGTTGGCTAACAGTAAAATGGTATAGTTTTCATAATTAATTTTAGTTTATTAGGAAAGAGGCCAAGAGTTTTCAATGGAAAATTTCCAATAATTAATGGTATACATATTGTAACCTCCCTCCACTTCCACGTGAAATTGGAGTGGCAACACCCACCATAAAATTTTTATCCACTACGTATATACTTGGGTATTGCATAGGGTAGTGGTAAAATAAATATAACTTTTTAAATAGAGTATACCCTGATTAATAGAAAATTATTTTGAATAAAGCATATATTAATTAATTGAAACAACCCTCTAGGTCATTTGCTTAATTCGCCTGCATTTCTAGCACTTTGCGCCTTCCTACATTGGCTACAAGTCATTTGTGACTTGTCAAAATAGTCGGTTCTATCATTGGACAGTTTGTTTTGGTTTTAGGTTCATTTCCTTCTTTTGGAGATTTCATTGTTAAAGAATTTATCTCAGACTAAAACTCTTAGTAAATGACCTTGGATAGGAATTTTGACAACTCCATTAGCTCTAGAATGTTGATTTTATTCTAGGGAAACTTTGGTTCTGGTCTCACATCATTCAAAATCATATTGTGCTATTGGGTGGATTATATAAAAATAGAACTATAGGTATGCACCCCACATTTAGTAAAAATGATCTCGGATAAAATTTTTGATGGTTCTATTGTGATAGGATTGTCAAATATGGTATGGTAGAATAGTTCATTTGCATGCGTGGGGTTTCAAACAAGTCTCGAGAATCCATTAGAGTCCATTTTGAACTTAGAAAATATAATGACCCAGATTGTCAGTGCTACTGCTTAAGCAGTCGTCGCTTTAGCGACATTGGGTTGCTTAACAGTTTTGGCCATTTTTCCAAGGGCTACTTAAGCAAATAATTTCTACTTTAGCAGTAAGTAATTTAATGTCCTAGGCATCACTTTAACGGTATCCGCACACCCGTGCCAGACCGCTTTAGTGGTTGAGGCACCGCTTTAGCAATAGTTTCTTAAGCAGCACGTAAGATTATTAAATCTCATCTATTTAACTAATTTTTCATCATTTTTGCACTATTTTTATAGCTTGAAGAGAGGAAAAATAGTGAATCATCCATTGAAGATTTAGTAAGTTAGCATAACACTCCTTGGTTATTTCCCATTATTTTTCTCATCAATTTCCATCTCATTTCATGGTAAATTATTATAAATTCGGTCTTTACATCTCCAAACTTTACGGACTGATTTGGGCCCTGATTTACTATCCATTTGTGATCAAATTTTGAGCACACATTCTTTGTCCTTCGAGGGACCTCATGATGGATTCCATTTTGGATTTCGTTTGCGAGCCTTATAGGCCCATTCTTGTCCTAAATTCTGACCTGACCCTTTATATAGAAATATGTGTCTAATTTTACTCCTAAATTAGTACAGGTTACTAGTTTGATAGTGTGACGGCATTTCGAGATTGTGGAGGAAGACGGATAATTTATAGACCACTCAAGACTTGCGGTTCAGCATTGAGGTAGGATTTGGTCTACTTTTCTTTATAAGATAATGTATGATATATATTTCATGCTAGGTAAGAATGTTAGGATATTATTATGGGTAGGATACTATGACTTATCCTAGTTGATGAGTTTTGGGATAAAAGGGTGAACCAACCCTTAAGATAAAATACTTCTTATGACTACATGATCTTATTACTCAAGATTACTAGCATGTTGAACACAGTAGAGGCTAAGGACCCTTTAGTATCAGGTTTACTCCTTGAATCGACAGATTATCATATTCTCCCAAATTATAGTAATGATATTATGCTAGTTATATACTAATGGGTCCAAAACCGTGGTTATGATACCAGTTGGACTCCAGGTGAGTATTCTATCTTTATATATGACAAGGTTTCAGTATATGGATGCTTAGGCGCTTATAATTATATTATTTGGACATTGATGATGGCATGCATAGATTATGGTATATTTATTCTAACTTAGTGGTACAATTCCAACGATAATATTGGTTTTACTATTGTTTTCCTAAAAAAGCACACTTTTCACTTTTAAAATGGATTCCTTCATAATGGGAATTGTACCACCATAATGGTAATTTATGAGATTTTGGAACTAAAAAATATGCCTTAGAAATTTGACAGCGATAGATTTTGGTCCATGGTTTTACTGTTTACTATGGTAGTGAGAGATTCTGACCCTTTCCACATCATCATGATGATTTTTTCTCGGAGTTGACCTCGAGAAACAGATTTAAAAACTTACACTCTTTTAGCATGATTTGAGTTTGTGAATTTATTATATATATATATATATATATATATATATATATCTTTGGTACATGACAGAGTAGATTGATGATGATGATTATTATAAATTGTGAATTGAGACTGTTTTAGTGTATATGGGTACTTATGAATCCCCTAAGAGCCCCTTTTTTATGAGTCATTATGTCAAAGAAGAGAGGTCATCGTATGTCCTACCTTGGTAAGTTGTCGAGGTGTAGAATGTGTATACACTAGGTACATTATGGTACTTGGATTTGTTATGGTATTATGGACTTACTTTCCATTCATTCATGCATACGCATTGTCTTCCATTAGTATGTTACTTGGTTTCTATATCTATCAACCTTATGATGGGTTGCATATGTATAGGTTATGAGTGATGTTTTCTATGTGTTGATTAAACCATTAGGTTTATGGAGTTCAGTTACATATTATTTTTCCGGAACAATAGGTTACTATATTTGTTGTTATCATGGTTAACTCATACAAAGTTGATTATGGAGTGGTATTGAGAATTGAGGTATGATTCTGCTCATTTTCTGTTTTACGATGTTTTACATTACAGATAGTGTATTCGTTGTTATACACTCGACTATGGGCCCTGATCTTGCTAGTTTTAGCCTTCATACTTGGTTAGGATTTCCTAGAGAGGTTCTATTAACTACCTTAGGTTGTACCTTTGAGTTGGTCTTGTATACCTATATAAATGTGTATATATATAGCTATGGTATTATCATATATCCTTCTCTTCCCCCATCAATTCACGCTGTACATGTATTTCTTAGCCTTGAATACAGCTTTATATCCTTATTATACTATTTATTTCAAAAATGGCCAGTGATATATAGTATAGAGCTTTAATTCTTGATTACTGCTAGAATAAGATAGTATATCCTTATTGCCTCATTAGCCTTATTGTGATTAGCATCCTCGATAGTTGCCTAGAGTTTTTATTCCTGCTTTGTATGTTATTTACATTTGCATTATATTTCTAGTACCGTTGTGTCACGACCCAAAACCCGAAAGTCATGATGTCACTTATCACAGCGAACCTTGACGAGTAAGCCTATCTCCCAAATTGATACACAAAGAGCAAAATACAGAAATATGCCCAAGGTAAGGCTTCTTGAATGAAGCCAAACCATATAAGTAAAGTAAATAGGGAAAGAATATAATCAACATCATAGCCATAACTTCCCAAAACCTGGTTCAACAGTATAAGAACGTAACTAGTACAACTTGAATCTAAATGAAATGTATAAGATGTCCAAAACACAAGAGGAACTCTATGTTTGATATGATAGTAAATACATATTCTATAAGAAAGGTAGTAGAATACATCCAGATGCATGAAAGTCAACCACTACCTTGAAGGCATCAAATATCACCCGAATCAACCAATTTGGGGTGCACTCAAACTGGGACCTGTATCGAAAGGGCGTAGTAGGCGTGAGTACAGACCACTTGTACTCACTAGGTATCGTAGGGAGACCAAGCAAAGTAGAAAATAAAGCATACAAAATATACAATAAGGGCGCGTCACATGCTATTAAAAAATGTCCCACACTGCTTGAACTAACACTTCTAGTATACATATCACATATAGTGCAACAACATAATCAAGTAGAAAACAAATATACATAATTGTACATATGCTTAAAACTAAGGAAGAACATGTATATATAAGATAGTCATGTACATATAGCGGAAGATAGAACACATCAAGGTACGAAAATTCAATATGATAATTCAATTACTACATAAACACAATAAAACTAAGTACAATGAATAATAATAAGATGATGATGATGATGCATGAGGCCGTGCACAACCTCTGTATATACCCACAGAGGCAAGCCTCCCGCTGTGGGACACTTTGGGGGATAGTCAAACCATATACAATCCATATATCCATGTATCATCCACGGCAAATCCCCCAGGAGTGTTTTATTAGGTGTCACAATATCTCCTTCCCGTCACATCCCTCTGGAAGGGTTTCATAAAAAGTATTGCCAGTGTTTCTCAGATGTTGCTATAGTGGTACCATTTGTTTTATGTATGAGTATGATATAAGGCTGTAATGCTTACAACCTGCCACAATGAGTATTTGTACATCCTACCACAATGATAAATTTCCACAACCAATCACAACGTTACATTTCCACAACCACGTGAGCCAATATCCACTCATAGTTTTCATTTATCTATGAATTTCCACATGTTTTATATGCCAACAAGTATAATCTATCACAATACGCCAATGGTACCACAAAGGTATTTTCAACAATACAATACAATTACTCAAATGTAGTTTAGGCTATTAGCATCACATAGGACTCACACGGTCATGAATATCGCACAATAGCTCAATTTCAACAATTACATCACCTATAGGCCCCAAAACGAGCATAAAATATTGATAGAAATTTATCATTATTAATTCCCATACTTAAAAATCATTTTGTACCAATATTTACCGCCCACCCTAGTCTAAAAGAGTTAAGCCATAACCTACCTCGAAGGTTGAAACTGGTCTGCAACACTTCAACCATAAAGCCTTACTTCTCACGAACTGTTCGAAAATCAACTAAAACCAAGAAATATAGAATATATGTATCAAGATAATACTAACGATACCCGTGTTGCCTACTTTTGGTTTGGTTCAAAATGGACCCCCGAAATGGGTTTTCAAATAAGAGGGGCAAAATCATAACTTTACTTTAAAAATGTGTTCCCCGTACCTTTAGGAATCTACAGCTGAAAACCCAAGTCAAATTGAGTAAAAAATGAGGTTCAAATCTAAGAAAACTCATTTTTGAGCTTTACTTGGTAAAATCTTTGAAATTTGTTTTAAAATTAAGAATCCTTGTTTTGAAGATGAAATTAGGGAAAAACTAGAAATTATAGGACTAAGAACATTATTCAAGTGAAAAGGTTTAGAATTTGGGGATAAATCAAGTACTAAGGTTTTGAACAATTAATCAAGAAATTTGATAAAGAAAAGGGTGAATTCTCAGCTTAAATCCATAAGAAAATTAAGAAATAGATGTTAATCTACTTTCCCAAGCACCTAGAAGCTTCACTTTTAAACTCTCATATTATTTTAGGGTTTAGCTCTAAAGAGGCAAGACAAAAAATGAGCAAAAATCAGACAAAAAGAGGATATATATATACTCATACCAGGTTACCAGGTGCATAAGGCATAAAGCACATTCCTCAAATATGTTTTACCCTTTGAGATCCAGGTTGTATTAGAAACCTTGTGCCCTAGATCTTCTAAGTCCAAAACAGACTTCAATGGGGTGCCTCGGCTTTGTTCAAAATTTGATATACATAAACAAACTATGTAACTACATTAATTTCGATGCTCCAAACTCAATTACGATATCAAAATTTCAAAAAAAAAACATCATTTTCACAAAGTCAATCCCCCAAATCCAAAATCACAATTTTCTAAATCGAGGGTCAAAATGATATTTAAAATCCATAAACCCCACCAAGCATGTTACTATCTTAAAATTGATGTTCCGGATCTGCTGGCATAGTTTGTTTAGCCATCCATCACATTGATCAAAAGATAACCACAAAAGTCCAAAGTAAGGCTTTCAAAGCCTCTAAAAACCATAATATCGCACAGATGGTACCAAAATCCATCGGGAACCATACCAATCACCCGCACACCCCAAAAATACCATAATGCAACTATGAGGAGAGGTAAAATAGTCAAATCACATATTTTACATATTTCATCAAATTTTAGTTCATCATCCAACACTAAAAATCTAGTTCGTCCTTGAACTAAAGGCAAAAGAAATACATGAATCCACAAAGACCAAGGGATAAGAACTACATATTTCAGACTAGACCTCTCGAGTAGCCTCATCTATCAGTTAATGTCTCCACTGAACCTTAACCGCAGGAATAACTCTTGAACGCAACTATCTAATATCCCTAGCCAGTATTGAGACTAAATCCTCGACTAAAGACAACTAATATTCTAACTAAACAAACTCCAAGAGAATGACATGAGACTCATATGGAATGTAACGGTGAAGCATCAAAACATGAAAAACTGGATGAGCAACTAATAAATCTAGAGGCAAATCTAACTCATAAGTCATATCATTAATAGTCTGAAGAATCGCAAATGGGACAATATACCTGGGGCTAAGATTCCCCCTCTTACCAAACCTCATCAAACCCTTCATGGGTGAAACTAGAAGAAAAATGCAATCGCCAACACCAAATCTCAAGGCATAAGCCAATGATATACATAGAACTTTTGCCTACTCAAAGACACTCTAATCTATCCTAAATAATCTAGACTCTGTCCAATGACTCAGGAAGAAAGTTTGTACCTCGAGGTCTCAACTCTAAAACTTCAAACCAACCTACTGGAGAGTGACAACGCCTACCATACAAAGTTTCAAAATTAGTCATATTGATAGTGGAATGGTAGCTAATATTATACGCAAATTTTGCATAGTCTAAATATTGCTCCCACTGGCAACCAAAAACTATCACACATGCGTGGAGTATATTCTCCAAAACCTGAATAGTCCACTCTTAATAACCATCAGTCTGGGGTGAAATATTATGCTAATATCAACCCCAGTACCTAACTCATCCTGAAAAGCCTTCCAAAAGTTAGATGTAAACACTGAACCTCGATTCAAAATGATAGACACTGGCACACCATGTAAATATACAATCTCATAAATGTAGACATAAGCCAACCTTTCAGCACTGAATAAGACCTGAACTGGAATGAAATAAGCTAACTTGGCCAACCTATCCACGATGACCCAAACACTATCAAAACTAAGAGATTTACAGGGAAAACCATTCATGAAATTCATAGTGATTCATTCCCACTTCCACTCAGGAATGGGTAATCTCTAAATCAAACCACCAGGTCTCAACATACCCGGCCTTTACCTATTGACAACATAGGCAATGAGGCATGGAATTCGCTATATCTCACATCATACCACTCTACTAGTAAAACTTTCTCAAGTTATGTTACATCCTAGTCACACCTAAATAGATGGAATATTTGGAACAATGTGTCTCATCCAAGATCAAATTGATCCAATCACCCTCTCTCGACGTACAAACTCTACCCCTAATTCTGAAAACTCTGTCTAAATCAAGTGAGGCTTCCTTAGCCTTGCCACTCAACACCTTATCTGAAATTGACCTTAATATTGTATCATCAAACTGATGAGCTCAAATTTGCTCCATCATAGAAGACCTAGCCTCTAAAAATGCCAAAACAAACCTAATTGTCAAAAATATCAAGCCTAACCAACTGGTTAGAAAATGATTGAACCTCTAAGTCCAAAGGCCTCTCCTAGGTCAAAAGATATGCCAAGATACCCATGCTATTCCACTTCCAGCGCAAAGCATCCACAACCACATTAGCCTTTCCCAAATGATAGAGAATTCTCAAGTCATAATCCTTAAGAAACTCAAGAGAACAATGCTTTCTCATATTGACATCATGCTGGGTGAAGAAGTACTGAAGGCTATTATTATCTGAGAAGATCTCACAATGAACTCAATACCAGTGGTGCCCCATAACTTCAAAGAAAACACAATCGTGCACAACTCAAAATCATAGGTAGGGTAATTCTTCTCAAGGGGCTTCAACTGACGAGAAGCATATGCAATCACCTTACCCTCCTGCATCAACACAACACCTAACCTAACACCTAAAGTATCACAAAAGATGGTAAAACCCACAGCCTCCTTAGGCAATGTCAAGATAGGAGCTGAAGTCAACAAATCCTTAAGCTTTTGAAAGCTTCCCTCACAATCATCAGACCATTGAAAGAAGATCTTTTTCATTAAATTGGTTAAAGGAGCTACAATAGAAGAGAAAACCTCAACAAAACACTGATAATACCTGGCCAATCCAATGAAACTCTAAATATCAACGGGTAAAGTAGGTCTAGACTAATCACGAACAATTGTAATCTTGGCTTAATCAACCATAATATCATCCTTAGTCACCATATGACCCAAGAAAGAAATAGAATCCAACCAAAACTCACACTTGGAGAACTTAGCATATAACTTCTCATCCCATAATCTTTGAAGCACAATCCATAAAGTCCTCATGATCAGCCTCACTCTTGGGATAAACCAAATATATCATCTATAAATAAAATAACAAAAGAGTCGAGATACACTCAAAACACATGGTTTATCAACTCAATGAATGTTACAGGGGTATTGGTCAACCCAAAGGACATGACAAAGAACTTATAGTGACTATATCAAGTCCGAAAGGCCATCTTAGGAATGTTTGAAGCTATAATCCCCTATGACTATATTAAGTCCGAAAGGCCATCTTTGGAATGTCTGAAGCTCTAATCATGAACTGGTTATAACTGGATCTCAATTCGATCTTTGAATACACTGCAACACCCTCAAGTTGATCAAATAAATCATCACTACGAGGAAGATAATACTTATTCTTAATTGTCACCTTATTCAATTGTCTATAATTAGTAAACATATGCATGGACCCATCTTTTTTCTTTACAAACAAGACAGGTGCATCCCAAGGTGATATGCTAGGTCGGATAAATCTCTTATCCAACAACTCCTATAACTGATTCTTTAATTCCTTCAACTTAGCTGGGGCCATCCTTTAAGAAGAAATAGTAATGGTCTTGGGTCTTGATAAAGCTCACCTATATAATCAAAATTAGAATAGGACGGTCGTTGAAAATATCTCAGCTTATGTTAAGGTCAAATCCATGAGGAGCAAAATTATATTTCTAGTCCTATAGGGGTTAAATGCTACTAATAAGTTACCCGTAATGTGGATAAAACAAAATGCTTGAATAAAATTGGGAAGGTAGGGTTTGATTTTTGGAAAGTGTTTGTCAATGATAACTCAAATCAACAAATTATACAGTAATTAAGTTATAAATTCAATATGAGTGGAATCTTGGGATTATGTCTACCTAAGGGAAAATTATGCATGGGTGCAGAAAGATTTAGTGTAGATACTAGTTATCGACAATGTGATAGGCTGGGTCAAAGGTCATTGAGGATAGTTTGTCAACAAAACCTCAAGGATATAACTCATTGAATCTTTCGAGTATCTAACAAGTGTGTCAATTACAACCACCTATTACCTCAATTGGCCATCCCTATTTCTAGGAATATGCCTAATATATTATCAACTTCCTAATTACCCATATGTCTAATATAGTGAAATTTAGCAAACTACATCCATCAATTATCCATTATTGCTTTGTCACCCATATCCCTTTTCAAGGATGATATGGGTTCTAAGAGTTCAACCAAACCCCTCTTTTAAGGATAGTGTGAGCTTTCAAGAATTTAGGGGTTTCACCTACAAACCTATTTTGGTTATTTGGGGCTTTCACCCATAAATCCCAACTCATTAAGCCAAGCAATAGAGAAACCCATCATCTACAAACAAATATATACATGAATACATCACAACCCATACATAATTGCACCTTAGTTCAAGATAATCCAAAGACAATAAAAGTGTAGCTACTCATGGAGAGAAGAGAAAGAAATTTATCATATAGATTATTCAAAGCATCCATTCTTTAATTACACTAAATTCAAAGTATCCAAATCAAAATACAATTGTTACCCAAATTAGGGTTTAAAACTTCAAATTCAAAATGTTCCAAGAGTGTAGAATGACAAAAAGATAAAGGGTTTTAGCCTCTAAAAGGAATTAGGTTTGGCTGAGTGAAATTACAAAACTACTCCTGGGAATATTCTTTCGTAATCGTGATCATTGATGCTTATTTGCGATCTTGCTACTATGACTGCAATAAGAACACTATGATCGCAGTACCTTGAACTGGCTTGACTTGCCACAATCGTGGCCCATAGACTTCAATTACGATAACTGAGGTTGATTTTTTCTTCAAGTCTTTTAGTTGACCTCTTTCCTTTTTTTGATCCTTTTCAACTTGCATCTACATCTTTCCACTTCATAACCTGCATGCCTGTAAAATGTGGAAATTAGTGCATTTAATCACAAATATGTCTCATTGATACATTCAAATCATAGTAATGTGCATGAATGATAGATTCAAATAAATGGTAAATTCACCACTCATCAACACTCCCAACTCAAAGTTTTAATTGCCCTCAAGCAACACTACCTCTTTCCATGAGACAATGCATATTTATGCCTAAAATTTATGACCCGATGATCACAATGACCTCATCTTTATTACTACCACAAATAGCCCTTCAAAAATGGGCCAAACTATTTTCATGACACCCCTAGACATAAAAGGCAATTTTAAGAAATGCAAAAGACTTCAAAGAGAAACCATGCAACAACAACTAATACTCTATAAATGAATCACCTTTGACCTCAACTACACTATACTCCTATTGCCTCATGTTTTGGGAGTTGATAAAATCACCCACCTCAACTTGTTTACATGCCTTCTCATAAGAAGAAAAATTTCACACACCAAGATATCAAACATTTAACAAGGGATTTTAAGTGCAAAACTCTCTCTCACACAAGGATTATCGATGCTAACAAGTACCATTCCATAGTCTTTCCCCTATTTTCAATCATCACTACAATGAATACATTTGGTTGGAGATCTCAAATAACTTTTTGATCTTGTAACGAAGGTTTGGGGTAGGGTGGGATATCATTTACGAACAACAAGGCTATACCCTCCATGAACATCTACATTACACTATTCTATCCAAAGTTTTGACCATGGGCCACTTCTTTTGTTTTCAGTCTTTACACATGTGCCTACTTTTATTTCCTTGGTTCACCCTTTTTTCATTTTTTTTCCTTGCACACTTTATGCTTTTCTTTCCTTTGTTGGATTTTATCTTTTTTTTACTCATTTGTTCTCAATGCTTACGATCTTAAGTACTCACTTATACCTTCATGGCCTAAATTTACCTCTTTTAATCTCCATAACCCCTAACTTAGGCTTTTAGCCTTAAATTGCATTTTTAAGTTCAAGAAGGGTAGGGTTCAAAAGAGGGATAAAAATTGAACAGCCCATAACTTGCAATGTATTTGCCAAAGAAAGGTTCAAAGGTTCAAAGTGGGTGACTAGGAATAACATCTATGAAAAGGTAGGCTTTTATGCTAAAGTGGAATTCCAATATCATAAAGAAGGCCTGGGATTATCTCACCAACCTAGTATAATCAAAAATAGCCTTGAGAGACTTATGGGGCACGTTCTAGATGGTACAAATATAAATGAGATTTGGAAAAATATGCTCACCGCACATGGCATGTAAATTTACCAAGGAGGCTCTCTTGCCCCTCCCTCTAGAGACAAAAATGGAGTATCTATCAATTTTTACAAATGATAATTTTGAAAGTCCTAAAAAGAGAAAAATAATTGTTTACAAGGTTGCTCACGTCCGTACCCTATATTTTTGAATTTTTTTTGATGGAGGGGGTGTTTGCTTTGCATTTGTACCATGCACAATCTGCAAATTATGGCATCAACCCAAGCCTTTATCTCACATTTTGTCTTTCATATAGGTAAACCATATGGCTACTCCAATTTTTCCATAGTCATAAATGTGATCCCAAATCCAAAATGCCACAGGTACTCAAACTTCCCTTGCATTTGTGACCTCAATGCTATGGGTACTCAGACTTCCCCTACATCCATGGCTCAAAACTCAACCACGATGCTTTTTCCCTTAAGAATGTCGTCACTCAGTCTATCATAGGGAAAATCTCATCCAATATCACCATATGAAAAATAAAGATAAAGTTAAAATCTGAAAACAAAAATGACTAATCCATGCAAATATAGGCACCATCAGAGTGCCTGAATATTATAACCTAAAGAAAAAAAATCATCCAAAAAAATATAAAAACATCAAGATATCGGTAATACAGGCTAAAAATAAAATTAATACGAAGACAGGCACCCCCAACCAAAAATCTAAAAGTTTTCTCACTGCATAAAAAATAAAGCATAAAGAGAAATAAGGGTGCTCCTTGAAATTACATCGAGAAATGCTATCACTCTCGATCTCTACATTATCATAAACATCCTTAGGATCAGACCACTAGGTTGGGGCCTTATTGTCTCTCTCCACTCAGGAGGAAGGAAGTCTATCATGGATTTTTAGGACCTTCCATAGGCCCTTTACCCCGTTCTATTTCTTGCTAAAGAATTTATCTATCTTTTTCTCCCATTTTACCATCTTCTTATGTAAAATCTAGAGATCTCGATGTGATGCTGCCAAGGATAAGTAAGATCTCTAAAGCCTAGCAATGGTATCTCCCTTCTTCCACTGGTCCTTCTAATACTTCTCATAATAAGATCAGGACACATATGAGTCATGGGCGGTGAAGGGTTGTCCTGACCTCTGGGGAAAACTCTACACGAGCTCCCCAATGGCTGCAATATCAACACCAATATCCTCAAGAGTCCCGGTGATGGATGGTCTACAAGAATAAGGCTCCTCATATGTCGACTTTCCCAAATTGATCTTCCTCTTATTGCTCTTTCCTAGCATGCCCTCACCTCAAATTTTTAGAGGATAGATGGGGGTGCCAGGTCTCTCTCAAGTATCTCCGTAGTACTCCTCAACCTTAGCTTTTCTGCAAATATTAGTAATCATAGAGGAAAAGAAGAGATGCATACTGTAACGCCCCAATATCCCATCCCGAGATGTCACACGGTGCTTATAGAACCGAAGGACCACAAGCTAACCCTTTTTTGATATCTGTACCTGTACACTGCATAATATCTGAAATAAATATGGAAACTTGCCATAAGGTTCAACACAATGATACATACTCAAAACTGAAAAACTAAATTCTAATACATCCTTCTAAAAAGACTCTAGCTGTCTGAACTGTGGAGTTAATGGGACATGTCTCCAACTAACTCCGTCAATAGAAAATACACAAAGTCTGAAACAATAGTAGTAAACTAAGACTCGTCCACAAAAGAAGAAGACTCACTGTTACTGTTGCTGACTGGGACTAAACTGCTGAGGATAAACTGGATCCTGTACCTCTGAACCTATGGTGTCAAATAAAATACCATAGTGCAAATGGGTTAGTACAAAAATGTACCGATTATATAGACGGGGTAGGCTAATGCAAGGGTTCATGCATGCACAATATCTAAATTGAATAATCATAAAAATGCCTCGTGAGAACGCATACATAGATGCATATAACATGAACACAATTATCGCAACGCTAGATACTGAAAATTAGATACCACTTTACTACAAATTGAACTCACTACTGACACTGAGATACTGAATCACTGACTCATCTAATACTGATAACTGCGGATCTGGATGTGCTTACATCAATGACTAAATTCTTGGACTTACTGCTTTTGACTGACAAGATTAGAGATCAACCTTTCTAACAAATGATTTCGAAAGCTTTATCAATGATAAAAAAATATGATTATATCTGAATCTGATAACAAGAATACTCAATACAAATCTGATACTATGATCAAGCCTATCTGACGGCATATCTCTGAATATGATATCAAATAACTGTGTGTAAGACCAAGTCTATCTGATGAGATGGACCATAATTTAATGGAACTATCTGAGTTCCTCACAATGATAGATGATTTTATTTGACAGTCCTAATTTCTAAAGACTGGTGCTAAAATTGAGACTGAATCTTAAACTTAAACTGTGGGAAGTAGTCAATTAACCGATATATCCCGACCTACCATAGGTGGGGTCCAACCTGTGCCCCAGTTGGAGGGGTGTCATTACCACGCCACTGGTAAAGACAACTCTATGTGACCCTCATCTAGCAGGTCCTCAAACGATAATGGTGGAGCCCTTATCTAACAGGTCAAGCCACCTCATTTACCCTTATCTAGCAGGTATGATATCTCTCATCCACCTTCAACTAACACATGTGATGTCTCAACCTACACTGGATAAGTAGTTCTGGAGCACAAGGATTTCTTCTAAGAATCACACCTTCTACTAGTAGGTGAGTTCCCATCCTTGAGCTCGCTCAGTGCTAGTTTTTACTCCCAACTGGAAGACTCAGAACTGAATTCTCAACATAACACTGGCTAAACTGAATCTGACACTGATCATATTACTCAAAAGGTCTGACTGAGTTATGCTGAGATCACCTGGTTCTGTATCTGACAAAAAAGATATCGAATCATGGTATCTGACTGACGATACAGAGCTTGAATGGATTACTCAAATCACTTGTGAGATTAGAATTGAATCACTTGAATACTATTAGAACTGAGCTAATTGTAGGTCTGAGGCTAGATTACTAGCGATACAGAGATTATAGAGATACTTGAGATTACTGAGCTTTATTAAGTTTCACACTTTTCTGGGGATACAGAGTTCTATAGTTCACTGAGTTCAGATAATCATGGCTCGATTGGAATTATTGAGAAACTTACATGGGCTCTAGACAACATCTTTATTTTCGGGTATAAATACCCCAGGACTAGATAACATAAAAGTAAGACATAATCATTCTTTATCAAAAATCATTCATGCATCATCACGGTCATCCATTCATCACTACAATCATTCATGTATCATCACAATCGTTAAAGCATCACTTTAAGTAGTTGGGCATCATAACATACTTTTCCTCTCAAGATCCTTAGGACATCACACTAAGTATTTAGGAAACATAGGCCTCTATTCATTATCACAACCGCAAAAGGGTCATTCCAAACCTTTAAGGATCATCAACATTGGTTCACCATCATATACTAGCCTAGGGAAGACATGTTATCAGATTATACCCCATTCAACAAGATCTTACATCAAGTACTTCATACCTATATTGATCTTGTCATGTATTTGTATATCACTTGATTTGGGGAAAACTTTATACTAACATGTCACTATTTTCTTGTTAACTACTTGACACGTATTAAAAGCTTAGAATATATCAAAGAGCACAAAATTTGGGAATTTACAACCATCATATCTCAACTTGTTCACTATGGTCTTTCAACAACCATTAGACACGACCGATTTTACACCTACTTGGGGATTTCATGCTATCTTGGCACATTTCACTCACTGAGGCATGCATAGACTAGCTCACAATTTGGGGTTTCCTATTCAACATACTATAATAGCCCTTATGCTTCACCTAAGCTCTTTATTAAACTTATGGGGAACGTTCTTCACTTATTCAACCATTTCTACAGCCAAAAGTCATGAACACATCACATGGAAAAACAACTTCAAGAGGATCTATCACAAACATCACATGAATTCCACATACTAGGGTCAAAGCTCATAACGTTTTTAAGAAAACATAAATCAAAACTCAACAACACATTAAACATCCATTTTAACTCATACAAATCATTAACAAATCATAAACATAAAAATCTTTTAGTTTTAAAAAGGGTTCTTAAGCTTTTTGTATGAAAAAGATCCAAGAATCAATATCTATATTCCATAACCTTTGAAATTGGATGAACGCTAATGCTTGAGACTCTATCTGCACTTATAATAAATAATTATTGAATCCCACACTATGAGAAACTTTATTCTTGAAGAAATATTGAAGAATTTATGGATGATTTTGGAAGATTAGGGTTTTTCATTGAAACCCTAGTTATTTCTCTTCTCAAGAGAATTGAGAGAATTGAATGAGAAAAATATTGAAATTAGGTTTTTGGAAGAGGTTCCCATATTTATAGAGGCTCAAAAAGGGTGTGAAATGACCAAAATACCCTCGCAAAAACATCTCTACGTTGCTGCAAAAAAATGGCTGACGACATTTGTGACAGGCCATCAAACCTGTGACAGGCCTTCATAAAATGTCGTCACAAAAAGGGTGGATTTTATGATTTTCTACCCAGGGCTGATGATGTCGTCAGAATCTAACGGCATCGTCAAAAAGGTCATCAGAAACGTGGTAGCCCATCAGAAACGTCGTCATCGTTTTCCAGCTTGACAGGCTGGAGTAAAATAAGCATAACTCTTTTCTCCAATATCGTATTGGAAATATAATTCAAAGATATTTCATTTGATATATAGCAAGTCACCCTATTATCCATATACAACGAGTTATGATCGATTGAATTTGACCTAAACTTTTACGGTCACTAAAACTTGAACGATAGGAAAGCTTTCAACTTGTTCATGAGTTAGGGGACCTCTATGATCTTAATTCATTCTCAAATAGATTTTCACACAATTAAAAGTATTTCATACTTGGGAGGATATTTTCAAAATATTTTGACTCCAATTTTCAATTTACCAAATACGTTCTAAGTCTCAGACTGGAAAAGAATTTTGCAGGGCATTACATTAACTCCCTCTTGAGAACATTCGTCCTCCAATGTCGTTTGATAGAATGATAATACGGATCAACAAAACTTACTCAAGAAATGGAAACATCTCAGATCAGGACCACGCAACTAGAACGACTGACATATAGAGTTCTCATACTGGGCATGCATAGATGATGCATGGAATACTCGACTGATGATACTCATAGTTGAATTCTCATAATACACATACATATCTCATGCATGGACTCATAACTGGGATGATCTCATGAATACACGACTGAAAACACGCTGACAAGCTGACTCTTTCTACTAGATGTGCATATCTAGACTTTTGAAAGCACGACTTGACAATGCAACAATGATTGATGCTAACTTTATAAGAAAAATCTGAACATGCATTGAGATGAATCTAATGGCATGAAAAATCATAATACCATGGGGTATCTCCCCCTTTGGACTCTTTGTCCCTCTAAACACACTTCGCTAAAATACTAGAGTAGTGCGTGGGGTACCTACAGACTAGGTCATAATTGACCGATCAAGATCTGAAACTTATGCTTGACTCATGCTAACATATAAGCTCAAAATAGGAGAAAAGGATATATAAATACATAACATAAAGATGAAGGGCTTATAACATACTCGGGTCTATGTCAGGGAGATCTTTATGATCATGGTGAGTCTGAAGTGCATACAATCTATTATGAACTGAAGGACAACTACGCTGACTTCGGGGAACTGGCTTGGGACAGTCTCAAACTTTGTGACCGGTCTCTCCACATCCAAAGCATACATCACTACCAGCTCTACATACACCCTTATGATTCTTACCACACTCTTCACACAACGGGTAGGTACAAACTCCAGTAGTACTACTCTGGGCTTTGGAGCTTGGCGCTCCCTCAAATTTGACACCCCCAGACGCAGGTGAGAGTATACTAGCTGAAGATGGAGCTGGGACTAAAAATCTCTGACCATACTGATAACTACTACTACCTAGAGACTCTGCCTGCGAGAAACCACAACTACCTATCTTGGCTCTGTTACTCACTCCCTCTCTCTTTCATCTTATTTGCTTCAATCTGTTGTGTATGAATCATTAGACAAGAAAGAACCATATCTGTATTGAGCATGGTAGCTCTACACTCTTTCAACACATCACTTGATACCCCAGTCAAAAACTTACTCATACTCGCTCTAGGGTCAGCTATCAAGTCGGGAGTATAGTTAGCTAATTGGTTAAACTTAAGGAAATACTCTTTAACTGTCATGGAACCTTTCCTTAGGTTCATGAACTCTTCTACCTTAGCTTCTCATATTTCTAGTGGTAAGAACCTATCTAAAAAGGCACTCTGAAACTCTAGCCAAGTCACGGGATCTACATTTTCCCCTCTACTCTTCTCCCACATCACTACCCAATCATGAGCAATATCTTTCAGCCTATAAGATACTAACTTAACACTCTCCTCCTCTGATACATGCATAATATGGGTGATCTTCCTTACCTCCTCAAGAAACAACTGTAGATCCTCCCCTACTACTGACCCAAAGAATTTAGGCGAGTTTATTTTTATGAAGCTTCTATTCCTGGCTGTGGAAAAATTTCCATCTTGCTGAGGTGGGACTACAGCCTGACGGTTGTCATGAACATTAGTCACCGCCTGGGCTAGTGCTTGGAAAGCTACCCGAAACTCTGCATGTGAAACACTCTCATTTTCAAGATCTACTGGTTGAGGGGGTTGATCATCAACCCTATCGACAAAGTCTCTGCGAGGAGGCTTACTCTATAAATGAAAGAATGAAGTGGATTAGACTGAGGATCAACTTGAGCACATGCTCACTCCCACAATCTGAATACTGAAAGAAGGGAAACTACACCTAAGTATATCATGTAGCCTCTTGTACATAAATGTGGTGCACTACACTCCCATGTACAAGACTCTACTAGATGCGTCGTTTCAGACTCCCTATGATACTCTTGAACCTTAAGCTCTGATACCAAGTTTGTAACGCCCCGAGATCCCATCCTGAGACGTCACATGGTGCTTATGGACCAAAAGGACCACAAGCTAACCCTTTCCAAATATCTTCACTTGTACACTGAATAATATCTTAAATAAATGTGGAAACTTGCCATAAGGTTCAACACATCCATACATACTCAAAATTAAAAAAATAAATACTAATACTTTCGTCTGAAATATCCTCTAACTGTTTGAACTGTGGATTTGATGGGACATATCCGAAACTAACACCATCAATAGGAAATAAACAAAGTCTGAAACAATAGTATTAAACTGAGACTCGTCCTCAAAAAAAGATCACTCACTACTACTGCTGCTGACTAGGACCAAACTGATGAGGATAAACTGGATTCTGTGCCTCTGAACCTATGGTGTCAAATAAAACACCATAGTGTAAATGCGTCAGTACAAAAATATACCGAGTATGTAGATGGGGTAGCCTAAAGCAAGGATTAATGCAAGCACAATATCTAAACTGAATAATAATGAAAATGCCACGTGAGAACACATACATGAATGCACAAAACATGAATACAATTATCACAACTCTAGTTACTAAAACTCAGATACCACTTTACTGTAGATTGAACTCACTATTGACACTGAGATACTGAATCATTGACTCATCTGATACTGATAACTAAGGATCTAGATGTGCTTACATCAATGATTGAATTCTTAGACTTACTGCTTTCGACAAACAGGATTAGAGATCGACCTTTCTAACAGATGATTTTGGAAGCTTTATCAATGATAAGAAACATGATTATATCTGAATATGATAACAAGAATACTCAATAGATATCTGATACTGTGATCAAGCCTGTCTGACGACATATATCTAAATATGATATCAAATAACTGTGTGTGAGACCAAGTCTATCTGATGGGATGGCCCTTGAATCAATGGAACTATCTGAGTTCCTCACAATGATAGATGACTGTATCTGACAGTCCTGATTTCTGAAGACTAATTCTAAAACTGAGACTGAATCTAAAACTGAAACTGTGGGAAGTAGTCATTTAACAGATATGCCCCGACCTACCACAGGTGGGGTCCAACCTATGCCCCAGTTGGAAGGGTATCACTACTGCGCCACTGGTAAAGACAACTCTATGTGACCCTCATCTAACAGGTCCTCAAACGAGAATGGTGGAGCCCTCATCTAGCAGGTCAAGCCACCTCATCTACCCTCATCTAGCAGGTATGATATCTCTCATCCACCCTCAACTAACAGGTGGGATGTCTCAACCTACACTAGCTACGTAGTTCTGTAGCACAATAATTGCTTCTAAGAATCACACCCTGTACTAGTATGTGAGTTCCCATCCTTGAGCTCGCTAGGTGCTAGTTTCTACTCCCAAATGGAAGACTCAAAATTGAATTCTCAACTGAACACTGGCTGAACTGAATCTGACACTGATTATATTACACAAAAGGTCTGACTGAGTTACACTGAGATCACTTAGTTCCGTATCTGATGGAAAAGATATTGAATCATGGTATCTGACTGACGATACAGAGCTTGAATAGATTACTCGAATCACTTCTGAGATTAGAATGGAATCACTTAAATACTATTAGAACTGAGCTGATTGCAGGTCTAAGGCTAGATTACTAGCGATACAAAGATTACAGAGATAACTGAGATTACTGTGCTTTATTAAGCTTCGCACTTGTCTGGGGATACAGAGTTCTATAGTTCAATGAGTTCTGAGAATAATGGCTCGATTGGAATTTTGAGAAACTGACAAGGGCTCTAGACAACAGCTTTATTTTTCGGTATAAATACCCTCAGGACTCGATAACATAAAAGTAAGATAAAATCATTCTTTATCACAAATCATTCATGCATCATCACGGTCATCCATTCATCATTACAAGAATAAATTCGTCATTACAATCATTCATGTATCATCACAATCGTTAAAACATCACTTCAAGTAGTTGGTCATCATAACATACATTCCCTCTCAAGATCCTTATGACATCGCATTAAGTAATTAGGAAACATAATCCTCTATTCATCATCACAACAGAAAAAGGGTCACTCCAAACTTTTAAGGATCATCAACATCGGTTCACCATCATATACTAGCCTAGGAAAGACATGCTATTAGATTATTCCCCATTCAACGAGATCTTACATCAAGTACTTCCTACCTATATCGGTCTTGTCATGTATTTGGATATCACTTGATTTGGGAAAAACATCATACTAACACTTCACTATTTTCTTGTTAACCACTTAACACATATTAAAATCTTAGCATAAATCAAAGAGCACAAAATCAGGGAATTTACAGCCATCATATCTCGACTTGATCACTAGGGTCTTTCAACAACCATTAGACACGACCAATTTTACACCTACTTGGAGATTTCATGCTATCTTGGCACATTTCACTCACTAAGGCATGCATGGACTAGTTCACAATTTGGAGTTTCCTATTCAACGTACTATAGTGGCCCTTATGCTTCACCTAAGCTCTTTATCAAGCCTATGGGGAACGTTCTTCACTTATTCAACCATTTCTACACCCAAAAGTCATGAACACATCACATGGAGAAACAACTTCAAGAGGGTCTGTTACAAACATCACATGAATTCCACATACTAGGGTCAAAACTCATAACTTTTGTAGGCAAAGATAAATCAAAACTCAACAACACCTTAAACATCCAAGGGACCCAAGAATCAACGTCTACATACCATAACCTTTGAAATTGGATGAACTCTAATGTTTGAGACTCTATCCACACTTATAATAAATAATTCTTAAAGCCCACACTATGAGAAACTTTATTATTGAAGAAATCTTGAAGAATTTATGGCTGATTTTTGGAAGATTAGGGTTCTTGATTGAAACCCTAGATATTTCTCTTCTCAAGAGAATTGAGAGAATTGAAAGAGAAAAATATTGAAATTAGGTTTTTGGAAGAGGTTCCCATATTTATAGAGGCTCAAAAGGGTGGGAAATGACCAAAATACCCTTGCAAAAATGTCTCTAAATTGCTAGAATAAAATGGTTGACGACATTTGTGACAGGCCATCACAAAAAGGGTGGATTTTATGATTTTCTGCCCAGGGCTGACGACGTCATCAAAAAGTTCATCAGAAACGTGGTAGCCCATCAGAAATGTCGTCTCCATTTTCCAGCTTGACAGGCTAGAGTAAAATAGGCATAACTCTTTGCTATGATATCGGATTTAGGAAAACTTTGTATCGTTGGAAATATAATTCAAAGATCTTTCATTTGATATACAAAAATCCACTCAGTTCTCCATATACAAAGAGTTATGGTTGATTGAAGTTGACCCAAATTTTTACAGTCACTTAAACTTGAACGATAGGAAAGCTTTCAACTCGTTCATGAGTTAGGGGACCTCTATGATCTTTATTCATGCTCAAATAGATTCTCATATGATTCAAAGTATTTCATAATTGGGAGGATATTTTTGAAACATTTTGACTCAATTTTTTTCTTTACCAAATACGTTATAAGGTTCAGACTAAAAAAGGATTTTGCGGGGTATTACACATACCACCCTAGTTCTTGAAGAATTTTATGTCAAAAAACATGAGATGGCCAACATTCAAAGGAATATCATCTAGAATGCAAATAACCAGCTGAGACCATAAATCTAGAAATATTGTGATATGGGTGAAAGGGAAGACTCGGCTACATATGATGTTCAACCAAATTCGAGCCTCGACAATAAAGTCATTCATGATATGTTTCTCTTGGTCACCACCCAAGAGACTTCCTTTCTGGAACATTGTCTTTCTATTAACCAACATCCTGGATCACACCTTTTTTCTTTGAACTCACCCACATTTGCATTGGAGAACCCGTAGATATCATTGATTTTCTCTTCCCCAAAGTTCACCTCCTTCTCCCGGATCCTAATAATCATATTAGATGGGTCTGAGAAAGGTACTATGCTAAGATTAGTGTAGAACTCACAGACCCATTACTTATTCGCCTTGCAAGGATCCTGGGTGAAGTACCACCACCCTATGGACACAATCCTATCAGGAAATGTTGGAAGGTTTTTCGGCATTTTCTCCAAGTATATTCCTCTCTTTGGGAGAATCTTTGTCCATGCGAGATCACCACAATAAAGAGTATGGCACTCGGGTTCCATGAATCAGGCTTGGTTGTATTCTTCCATGATATGATCCCAAAAAATATAAGAACAACACGAACAGATTAAACATTGACATTTACTTGCATAAAAAAGCCATGTTGTTCACTAAAGCTCATGGGATAGTTACTCGATAGTGTTTGAACAAAAATTTGAAGTGCAGACTTTTTGGCACTGCCAGAAAATTAGCCTCAGTTACCACAATCGCGGGCCATAGAGGCCTCAAGGTCCTCTTTCTTTTATGCTATTTTGCTACTCATGATAGCACTATATATATAGGTGATTTCAATGGTGTCACTTCTAAAAAGATTCTTCTTTGACATCATTTTTTTTATAAACTTAGTATACCTCAAAATATCTTGGATAGCCTCAGGTAGTGGGATATTGATAGAGTGGTTTCTAAGCTTAATCATGAATTTGTTGAGCTTGTCAGCATCCTATTTCCTCTTAAGCCTTTGTGGAAATAGAGGGAGGAATTGCATGGTGGGAAATATATCATCTTGTGGTTTATCATTCTCAACCATCTCTTTATCCATTTCCACCGATTATTTTTCAACTTTTTCATTTTGAGATGTCGGGGGACTTTCTTTTGACTCAACTGCAAGCTTTGTCTTCACATTCATTGGCTCAACCTTGGGCTATTTTTCACCCACATTTTCTCCCTCAATTTTCTTCAAATGATCACCAAGAGTCGTACCACTCCTATTAACTATTGCCAATACTTGAGCTTCATATTTTTGGTTCACAATAGTGTCACTAGGAAGACCCTCTTGGGTCTAGCATTAAATTGAGTGGAGATTTTCCCAATTTGTGGCTTCAATTATTTGATAGTAGTAGAGTGGGAAACAATTATTTGGTTCATTTGCAAAAAAATTTCCTTTCAATTCATGTACCATTTAGTACATTCCATCTACTTTCATCAAAATTCCTTCCAAGACATCTTCGGTTTTGTATTTATCAGGGTCGACAGTGCTACCTTCTTTGTTATTTGCCCTGTCATGCGGAGGCACATAATGGTCATAGTCACGATCTCTATCTCTCTAGTCACGGTCATGATCTTTATACTTTTTATTCCAACCTTGGTTCCCACCTTTCCTCTAATAGGAGGGGTGGGAAACCCTCCAATAATTTGCCATATACCAAATCTCCTCATCAAGATTCTTGGCCCCTTCATCATCATAGGCCTTGGATGCCACGACATTCACTGCTTTTGTGGATGCACCCATCACATATTTCATCAAAAGCTCTTATTGAGTCATCATTTTTGCCATATTCTTCTCTTTATCCCCATCTCTCCCTTTTTTCCTTGTCAACAACGGAGGTAGTAGGAGATCCTTTTGGTATCTCGGTATGCCACCCTTGGTTTTGGTTGGTAACTTCATCAAGAAAATCTGAAGCCTTATGTTAAGTCAACTTCACAAGAGATCCCCCACTACATTGTCTACCAAGATTTTATTATGCGAATCAAGAGCCTAGTAGAAGATTTGGAGAAATATATTCTCTAGGACCTCGTGGTTGGAACAATGCAAGATTTTGCCGTTTAATCTTTCCCACAACTCGTACCAGGGCTCTCCATTCAATTGCCTAAACTTCATGATCTCATTAGAGAAAGACCACGGTGAGTTTATCCCATGAAGTGATTGATCCAACTGGAAGAGAGTGAAGTCATAATACCGCCTCTCCCATTAGAGAAAATGGGAAGAGACGAAGTTGGATGGACTCTTGGGTTATATGTGCAATATCAAAGGGTGCACACATTTTGATGAAGTTCTTCAAATGCAAGTTGGGATCCTCATAGGTTTGTCCCCCAAAAAGTTCCTTCATTTGTATCATATGCCATATGACGCTCGTGATATGAAGCACACCGTTCCCTTGAGTAGATGGGATACAAAGCATAAAACGACCAACGTCATTGAGTTGCTCCTTATCATCAAGATAGCCATTGAAAGAGCTAGCAATGCTTGCATTGTCACTCATAGTTTCGTGAACACTATGGGGATCACCTAAAAAAGAAAAAAATAACAACCAAGATAAATGCAAACCACTATAGGTGTACCCAAAATAACACTCAGCACCGCATAAGTGAAAAATAAATTTCACTCACCGGAATGGCGCTATTTTGATAATACTCACCTATACCACCAAAATTGGTAGAGGATGGTTGTTCTTAATAGCTCAACTTATGTTGAGGTCGAATCCACGAGGAGCGAAATTAGATTTCTAGTCCTATTGGTGTTATGCTACTAATAAGTTACCTGTAATGTGGATAAAACAAAACTCATGAATAAAAATTGGGATGGGGGTGATTTTATTAAAGTGTTTGTCAATAAAAAAATAAAATTAACAAATTAAACAACAATTACAATCTAAATTCAATGTGAGAGGAATATTGGAATTATGTCTACCTTAGGGAAAATTATGCATTGGTGCATGAAGATTTAGTGTACATACTAGTTATCGATAATCTGGTGGTCTAGGTTGAAGGTCGTTGAGGCTAGTTTATCAAGAAAACCTCATGGATATTACTCGTTGACTCTTTTGGGTACCTAACAAGTGTGTCAATTACAAACACCTATTACCTTAATTGGGTAACCCTATTTCTAGGAAGATGCCTAAGATATAGTCAACTTCCTAATCACCCTTATGTCTAAGATAGTGAAAATTAGCAAAATACATCCATCATTTGTCCACTATTGCTTTATCACCCATATCCCTCCTTCAAGGATGCTATGGATTCCAAGAATTCACCTAAACCCCTCTTTCAAGGTTAGTGTGACCTTTAAAGAATTTGGTGTTTTCACCCACAAACCTATTTTTGGTATTTGGGACTTTGACCCACAAATCCCAACTAATTAAACCAAGCAATAGTGAAACCCATCATCTACAAACTAAAATATACATAAATACATCACAACCCACACATAATTGCAACTTAGTTCAACATAATCCCAAGACAATGAAAGTTTAGCTCCTCATGAAGAAAAGAGAAAGAACTATACCATAGGGATTATTCAAAGCATCCATTCTCTAAATCAAAATACAATTGTTGCCCAAATTAGGGTTTATAACTTCAAATACAAAATATTCCAAGAGTGTAGAATGCCAAAAAGAGAAAGGGTTTTAGCTGTAAAAGGAATTGGTTTTGGCTGAGTGAAATTACAAAACTGCCCCTAGGCACATTCCCACATAGCCACAACCATGGCTACTGTGATCGCAGTACTTTAACCTGGCTTGACCGTGATTGCGGCCTATAAACTGTGATCGTGGTAACTGAGGCTAGTTTCTACTTCAGGTCTTTTAGCTACACTTCTTTCCTCCTTTTTTAGCCTTTTCAGCTCGCATCTATATCTTTTCATTTCATAACCTGTGTGCTTGAAAAATGTTGAAATTAGTGCATTTAATCACAAATATGTCCCATTGATATATTCAAATCATAGTAGTGTGCACGAATGATAATTGCAAATAAATGGTAAATTCACCACTCATCAGTGCCTAGCTCAATATCAATAGAAAAATCAATATCACAATCCAAAGGCATACCAGAAAAATCCATAGGGAACACATCCTTGAATTCATGGACAATACAAACAAAATCCAAAGAAGGAGGTGAACCCATACTAGTATCACGAATATGAGCCAAATAAGATAAGCATCCCCTCTCAACCAACCTACGAGCCTGAACATAAGATATGATCCTCTGGTCCCGAATGAAACACACCCTTCAAAGATACCTTGGAATACCCAACGATGCTAATGTCACAGTCTTAGGAAAAATAATATCGGACAGCATGATAAGGAGCAACCCAACCCATACCCAAAATAACATCGAAATCAACCATATCTAATATAGTAAATTTACCAAGGTCGTACACCCGATAAAAGTCACAACACAAGATCATCATACCCAACCCATCACTAAAGAATCACCTACTAAGGCACAAATAGGCATGGCAAGAGGCTCACTAATAAGATCAAAACCCAAAGTAAAATACATAGACACATAATAGAAAGTCGATCTAGGATCAAATAATACAGGTGCGGGTCTGAAAAAAATGAGGAAGATACTTATGATCACAACATCTGAAGCCTCTGCCTCAAGTTTGCTTGGTATAGCATAGCACTACCCATAACCACCACAAGCTCCACTACCTCTGCCCCTCGTACCTATGGAGCACCTCTAACTCTCATAGATGAAATAGGAGTAGCTCTAGTCACATAACATGGATAGTCCTTGGCCACATGGACAATCATAATACACATAAAGAAACCCTTACATTTTGACTCAATAGAAGAAGGTACAACTGGGCCCAAATAAACACCTTGAATTGGTGAACCAAAAATTCCAACACCCGAACTATGCAAAGCCGCCTGCACCGGCCTACCCTAATATCCATGAAAACCTTTAAAATCTCTACCATAAGAAACCTGACCTCTAACCTCACCAAAATAGTGCACCTTTTGGGTGCCTTCCTAAGAAGCCTGAAGAATACACTCAGTCATCTTAGCATGATCCACTATACTCCTAAAAGATGCCCCAAACACAACCATTTATGATGTAGCCAACTAAAGGGAGACATCAAAACCCTTCACAAAATTCTAAATCTTCTAAAACTCGGTGGAAATACTTGCATTGGAATACATGGACATGGTATGGAAGCATGCCTCATACTTTTCTACAGTCATGGAGCCCTACTCCAGAAATCAAACTCATAAAACATTTGATTCCTCAGACAGTAAGGCACAAACCTCTCCAGAAATGCATAGACAAAATGATCCCAAGTAATATCAGGAGAATCAAGAGGTCTGCAATTAAACAGTGACCTCCACCAATATCTAGAAGCCTCTTTCAACCAATAGGTAGTATAGGCAACCCTATGCAACTCAAGCGAAATAGAACTTCTCTTTATAATCAAGTAGGAACTTATAGGCATTCTTATCCACAACTCCACTGAATCTAGGAGGACCTAAGTGAGACATAGTAAATCTAGCAGGATACGATCCCATCTGAGAAGGTAACATAAACAAAGGCTGAACTTCCAATCTCGTAACACCATGCTTAGATATCGGTGCAAAAATAATAATAGGACTTGAAGTCTGAGGAGTACCCAAAATAAAAGCAGGTGCAACAGGTAGATCCAGACTTGGGATAATAGGAACACCCAGCATAACCAAAAGATAACCCTCTAAGCGGGTCAGAAAATGCCCCAAAAACCCCTCAAAGACTAGGGTAGATGAACTATGAGGAACTAGAGTAGAACCCACACCTCCAAATTTCTCATCACAAGGCTCATAGAAGAGTCCACTAGCACTCCTCCTAGATGGGGATAAACCACAGGCATGTCTACTCCCTTGAGTCCGTCCATGACTTGAGGCTCACCTTCTAGGAAAAGGCTCTACATCTCTAACCTTGAAGGACCTAGACAACACTATCTGCATAGAAAGAATAAAACACAGCTTAGAACCCAAGGTATGAACGAAATTTATAAGATAAGGAATAAAATAAGGGAAGTTTCCTAAAGAAATCCTATAGCCTCTCAAATATAGATACAAAAGTCTATATGTTAATCTGTGAGACTCTATTAGACATCCCATTCTTACATCGTTGAGACCAATGAAAACCTGGTTTCTCTAATACTAATTTGTCAATACCTAAAATCCAAGGGTTATGATGGAATTCATTATGGAAAACCTTGACTTGTAAGAAGATTATACAAACTAATACACAAAGGGGAAGAGATAGAAATACCCCCAAGATAAGGCTTCTAGAATAAAGCCAAACCATATTACTATAATATATATGGAAAGAATATAATCAATACCACATCCATAACTTCCCAAAACCTGGTGTCAACAATATAAGAACATATCTTGTACAACCCAATTCCAAATGAAATACATAAGATGTCCAAAATATAAGAGGAACTCTATCCTTGATATGATAATAAAGACATAGTCTATACGAAAGGTAGTATAATATATCTGGATGCCTGAAAGTCAACCACTACCTTGAAGGCGCTAGATATCACCCTAATCAACCAAGATGGGGCACACACAAACTAGGAACTATACCAAAAGAGCACAGAAAGCATGACTAGGGTTCACTTGTATTCAGTAGGTATCATAGGAAAACTGAGCAAAGTAAAAAATAAAGAATGCAAAATATACAATAAGGGCACATCACCTAAAATAGAAAAATATCCCATAATGGTAGCCCATACCACTTGCACTAATAGTTCTAGTATATGTATCACATATATTGCAACAACACAATTAGATAGAACACAAATATACATCATATCACATACTCTTAGAAATAGGGAAGAACATGTATATAAAAGATAGTCAGTTATACTTAGCGAAAGATAGAACACATAAAGGTATGAAACGTCAATATGAAAATTCAATCACAACATGAACATAATAAAGTAAGTGCAACATATAATAAGATGATGATGATAATTCACGAGGTCGTCGCACAACCTCAATTTACACCCATGAAAGAAAGACTCTCAAAGTAGGACCCATGGAGGGTTCTTCAATTCATATATATCCATATATCCATATATTCTCCTTGGCACTTCCTTTGGGGAGGGTTTTATAAGGTGTCATAATATCTTCTTCTCAGCACTTCCCTCCAAAAGTTTTTTATAAAAGGTATTGCTAGTGTTTCTTAGATGTTGTCATGGTGGAACCATTTGTTTCAAGAATGAGTATGATACAAAGATGTAATGCTTACAATCAATTACAATGAGTATTTCTGTAAAAACTAAAATTATATATCTCCATAACCGATCATAATTTTATATTTCCATAACAACGTGAGCTAATATCCACCAATTATTTTCCTTCATCCATGAATTTCCACATGTTTCATATGCTAACAAGCATGAATATATCATAATACACCAACAGTATAACAAAAACCCATTTACAGAAACACAATATAACTACTGACATGTATTTTAGACTATCACATCATATAGGACTCCACACAGTTATACATATTGCATAATATGTCAATTTCAACAATTACATCATATATAGGCCCCCATACAAGCATAATAAATAGGTAGCCATTTATCAAGATTAGTTCCCATCCTTAACATACATTTTGTTCCAATATTTACTACCTAATCCAGTCTGAAAGAGTGAAGCCATAACCTACCTCAAAGGCCGAAATTGGTCTGCAACACTTTAACTATAAAGACATACTTCTTAGGAATAGTCTTGAAATTAACTAAAATCAACAAATATAAAATCTATCCATCAAAACAAGGCCAACAATACCCATATTGCCTACTTTTTGTTTGAGGTCAAAATGGACCCCCAAAATAGATTATCAAAAAAAAGGAAAAAATAATTTTATTTCAAAAACATATTCCCCATACCTTTAGGAATATGTAGCTGAAAACCCAAGTCAAATTGAATCAAAATGTGATTCAAATCAAAGAAAAGCCTTTTTTGAGGTTACCAGGTAAAATCTTTGAAACAAAAATTAAAATTAAGAATTGAAGTTTTTTTAAAGATGGAATTGGGGAAAAACTAGTAATTATATGATTAAGAACATTATTCAAGTGAAAAGGTTTAGATATGGGGATAAATCAAGTACTAAGGTTTTAGGGTTTTTGAATAATTAATCAAGAAATTTGATAAATAAAAGGGTGAATTCTAATCTTATATCTATAAGAGAATAAAGAAATAGATGTTAATCTAGCTTCCCAAGCACTCACAAGCTTCACTTTTAAGCTTTCACATAATTTTCAGGTTTAGCAGTCAAGAGAAATGATAAAAATTGAGCAAAAGTCAGGCAAAAAGAGCTATATATACATATTAGGTTAATCAATGTATAAGGCATAAAACACATTCCTCAAATGAGTTTTACCCTTTGTGATCCAGGATGCTAGTGCCACTTGGTACACCAAATTTTCTAAGTATAGAATGAATATCGACGGGGTGTTGAAGATTCATTTGGAATCCGATATATTCAAATGAACCATTTAATCACACTAAAGTCAACACTCCAGACTCAATGGAGATAAAAATTTTGGAAAAACATCATTTTCACAAAGTCAACTCCTAAAACCCAGAATCATAATTTTCCAAACATAAGTCAAAATAAGATTTAAAAGACATAAAACCACACCAACTATGTTACTTCACTAAAATCAACATTCTGAATCTACTTGCATAGTTCATTGAGCCATCTATCACATAGATCAAATATAACCACTAAAATTTAAAATAAGGCTCTTAAAAGATCCAAAAGCAATAATATAACACAAATGGTACCAAATTACATCAAGAACTATGCCAATCACCTCCACACCCAGAAATACCATAATGCAATATAGCAAAGGGTAAAATAGTCAAATCACACAAAATAAAAAATTTCACATATTTTCAGTCTTTAAATATTTGTAGTGGACTACTGAATACTACATATTTTGTACTCATACTATACTTCTCTTGCCTACAGATCAAAGTACAAGTTCTCACCTTTGTTTTGTACATTGTGTGAAGCTTCTATGGATCAAAGATTTGGGCTGAGTTCTTGGCATTCAGAGTATTAGTATTCTTGGATTTATGGACTAGACTAATCTCTACGTTGTATTAAGAGATGGGTTATACATGTATATTTATTTAGTATTTCATTTTATACTCTTATTGTATTAAAAGCTCTTGTACTAACTTTTCAAGGTTTTAGGACTATTACATATGTATATATTATCCCTTGTACCATATTTATTCCACTTCTTCCTTTTATTTTGTTGGATAGTCCATTACTAGTGGTTTTTTACTATGGGTCATCTTACCTACTAGTGGTTTATAGTAGGTTCCATCATGACCTAAAAAATTAGGTCGTGATAAATTAATACAGAGCCTAGGTTTACTAGTATGTTGGTACAAGAGTTAAGTGTCTAATAGAGTTCTGAGATTGGTTTTATGATGTTTGTATCCTATCTTCTTGAAGCTATAGGGAATTTTGGTAAATTCTATTCTTGACTCCTTATGGTGTGTCCATATTTCAATGAACATCAAGTGTATTCTTTGACTGTATTTTGTCCTTGATGGATGATATGAGGTTATTGATGGGTACATATAGAACTTTGACATGAGTTTTCTTAAGATTTTATGAAATATTGAACTAGAGAGTCAAAGGTTAACATCAAAGATCGTCAGTATCATATCAAGGATTTAGGGCCAACCTAGGCTCAGATAGAGTTTGTAACTGCTTTGGCCTTTTAATATTCAGCATTAGGGATTTTGAGTCTTTTTACGAGAACCTCATAACTAGATATGAGGTCTGGTTCATCTAGTATTTCTAAGGACAAATTTGGATTTATCGGTGTTCATCAATATTTCATATGGTTTCAGAGTATGATTTTGGGTTTCCTAGGTAGGTCATGCATATTCCAACATTTTGTATGGTTTTAGAATATGATTTTGGATTTACTAAGTTGGTCAGGCATATTTCTATGATGTATCCTTCAGAGCTTGAGATGGTGTATGGATTTATTAGAGGATTAGCCCTGCCACTCTATTAGTATCAAAATATTTGATAGCAGCTAGGTCTTTTTCTCCCAAGTTGTTGATCTTGTGAGGTCTATAGAAAGAGCATATATTGAGACTTATAGAGGTGGTAGTAAAAAGCAATGTTATTACTACAATGCTATTAGCATTCCATGCAGTAGTGAGGATCCTCTTAGTAGAGATCAGCTTTACATGGAACCTATTAGTTCTACACAGGTAGTATTTTCTATTATGGGTGGCTCTTAGATCAATTGTGGTGATCATAGCGGGTAGATTTCTTATCAGACCTTGCGCAATATTCGGTATAGGTCTTTAAGTTGTAGAGGCCATTGTGGATCAGTGGGCGCAGTACCTCAAAGTATTTCAAAAGTTTTTCATGGTTGTGGTGAGATTGGTCATTGGTCTAAAGAGTACCTGAGATATGAGCTAGTTGTTCAGATGGGGTTAGCATATATTTCTTATCATCCTAAAGTTAATGAGAAGTGTTATTATTGTGGAGAGAATGGTCATTTTAGTAGGGAGTGCCCCTAATTTTAGTTGTCCATCAAGTTGAGGTCAACCTGTGTTTCTCACTAGGTTAGGGATTTAGGGGTTTGCTAAGACTATAGAGAGGTCAGTCATTGGTCCAGAGAATGTACCCAGCATATCTAGAAAATCTCCTAGTGTTTTGAAGCCTTTAGATATAAGTAGTGCACTTAGTACCTTAACTAATAATTTAGATGCTTAATTTAAGCTTGGACCCACTCAGATTCATACTCTTTTGAGCACGTCAGTCATGTGACATCGAGTTCCACTATGACAAGTGTGTCTTTCATTTCCTTCCATTAAATTTTCATTTGAGTTTATTTTTTTACTATGATGAACTTCAACAATTGGTCTCAAAGCTTGAGTATTATGAGAAAGTGAATTGTGCCATCATATGTATAGGTTTTTTTATACCCATTGATGATTATATGCCATGGTAGGTTTGTACTGATTGTTGTGTTCTTTGGTATAGAGTTCACGATTGTATGAAACCCCTATAGATGATTTTTTTAGTAGTGGATACGACCGATTGGTATTAATATTTCCCTTAGAGCATAGTATTTGTGTTCGAGTCCTAATTACTGTGGCATATTGGTCTTCGTATGACCCTAGAGTGATACTTGTTTTTGATTTTTATTTTTTGTTCCACTTACTTTTACATTGGTATTTCTGTTGCCATTGTTTGATGTTGATCGATCCTTGCTTGATAAATGGCTAGACTAGTATTATCTAGCCAAAATTTGATTTTCATCATCTTAGAAAGCTAGCTCAGTTAGATGGATTCTCTCTTATATTTAAATGAGGTTGGTCATTTTCATCTTTTATTTACCATGTTAAGTTGGATATTGAGTAGGCTATAAAAGTGAAGGTAGTCCCTATCTTGGTTTTTATTGGTTCTAGAGTTGGCAATTTTGTTATATGCCTATATCTAAGTTAGATTTTCTAGGATTGGCCTTTTGGTTTGCAAATATTTTAGCACCGACTATTCTTCCCTATATAGCCCATTTTTGGGGTTGACCAGTTTAGTGTCTATTCTTCTAATTTGGCTAGGTCATCGCCCGATAGTTGTCTTAATACTAATATCGAAAGGTCTTGGGCATGCCTTTTAAGTTGGTTGGGTTCGTCTCCTGATGATAACTTGATCTTGGTAATTGTATGAAGTTGGGTACTCTATTCTTATTATAATGTGGTTCTTATTCTAGTGGTGTTAAGGGAGAAAGATATAGGTGATTTTTCATGTCACATTTTCTTAAGTTAGTAGGTTGGGTATTCACTGATTTGGATGGCTCATTGGATTGACAAGTTTTTAGCTAAGGCTACAATTCTCTAAGTTGCTAGAGTTTTGGCTAATACTAGTCTAGGTTACCGTCTTGGTCATTTCTTGGGTATGCTTTGATGATTCATACCCTCCGAAAGATATAGATTTGATTTCTTAAGCTTTCAGCATATGCTTTATCCTTCATTGTTATATTAATTCTCAGCATTATTTCAATTTTGGTCCTAGCAAGGATATAGTTGGGATATGACTAATCCTAGATAGAAAGGATAAGTTGGGTATTTTTTCTTAGTTTAGACTTGTCGGCTTTAATTTTGGATTGGATGCCTTGGGATGACAGCTTGAGGGTTTTGATGCATTTTGGTAGTTGGGTGTTGCACATCTACAGGTTTGGTTATAGTTGAGATAGCGGTTCAACTTTGGTTGAGATTTCAACCAGGAGTTGTAAAGCTTTGTTGTAGTCTTAGCTTTCAGATTATCTCAGTAGGGATTTCACTTATAGGATGACTAAGCCTACAATTCATTTATTTGTTCAGCCCTTTCCAGTTCAAATAGATAGTGATTGATTGAGTTGCAAATGATTGCCCATTGTCACTTGATGATGGTTTGTTCTACTTTTGAACTTGATTTTCTTATCTTTTGCTAGAATTTGGATTGTCATCTTAGAGAAAGATATGTACTCCAGTTGGATTCTACATGACTTCTTCCTTAATTGGGTGGACATATTGGAGCAGATAATTTGGTTTTGTGAGTTTGTGCTTTGAACTTCTAACCATCAATTTTGAGAGTTATCCTAACCCGTTATAACATTGGCATAGATTGTAGACTTTGACAATTTCCTATTTCTTCCCAAATAATGGCTAATACGATTATTTTAATGCTTAAAATTATAAATTATCAGAGGATCAACTTCTATTCTATGAGGTCGTATGATAGGGTTGTACAGACAAGAATCGAATGATATTTTTGGTGGTTCAGAGTAGATATCAACTTTAGGAAGGCAAAAGAGGGTTATATTTGGATATTAGAGTAAGTAACATGATTCATGCCTTGGATTTCCTTGGCTTGGTTGAGTTGTTGCTTGGTTGTGCTAGTATTTGTGTGGTGTCTATGTGTTGTGGCTTAGATTTTCATGCATCAACCTTCCTTAGTTCTATTAGAGACTAGTTGGTTGTTCAGGTTGAGTTTTGGTTATTTGAGAAGTGAAGAAGGAGTTTGGTTGAAAAAGGGAAACCTATGTAATATCTCTTAAAAGCATTGTCTCTCCATAGAGGTTAGCTGGGGTTGTCGTGCTTGGAGAATGTGGGGCCAGTACCTCACCTCTTTGTGCTTTCGTGTTGTTTCTATCCATTGACTTTTGTGAATAAAAGTCCTTTTACTAGTGAATTTTGTAATTACCCTTTATGTTATTTCCTCAATTTAGGCATATACATGGCATTCTGAGCCTTCCCACATCTGCTATAGTTCATTTGTGACTTTTCAGAACTGTCGGTTTGGTTATTGGACAGTTTATTTAGGTTTTAGGATCATTTTCTTATTTTGAAGCTTTTATTATTAAGGAATTCGTCTCAGACCAAAACTCCTAGTAGACAACCTCAAATGAGAATATCAACAGTGCCATTAGCTTCTATACATTAATTTTAGGCTAGGGGAACCTTTGGTTCAGATACCGAGGCATTTAGACTCATTTTGGGCTATTGGTTTGATTATAAGAAAATGGAACTATAGGTGTGGGCCCCATATTTAGTCAAAACAAACTTGTATAAAAGTTCTGATAGTTCTATTAAGTATAGAATGTCAAAATTGGTATGGTAGCATAGTTTGTTTGTGCGCATGGGGTGGCACATGACTATCGAGCACCCAATTAGAGTTCATTTAGGACATAGAAAATCTGATGCATTAGATTGTTGGTGTAATTGCTTAAGCAGTTCTTTGAGGCATCAGGTTTCTTGTACAACGTCTTAAGCAGCCATTTGACTGCTTAAGCGGTTACCACTTTAGAGACTGAGTCACTTTAGCAGCATTTTCCATTTGTCCAAGGGCCGCTTAAACAAACAGTGTCCACTTTAGCGGACCTCTTTAGTGGCCCAGTCATCGTTTTAGCCTCCTTTATTAGGAAACTATTTATATTAAGGCATAACTTTTACTTGCAAACCTGAATGTATCAGACGCCAATATAAATACCAAACTTAAAACATATTGTGGGGCCCACAAAAATGGGTCCAAACCAACAAAGATTTGTATAAAAATTTAAGGGGGCACATGGTCAATAAAGAATAGTCCAGCACACTAGTTCAAGAGCACTTTAGCAGTCCAGGTGCCACTTTTGTGACAATCACTTAAGCGATTTGGTAAACACCTATATGGCACATGGGGATTAGTAAATCCCCTATCTTCACCTAATTTTTCATTTTTTTCTTCACCATTTTTATGCCATTTTGAGAGCTTAAAGAGAGGAAAAAGTAGTTAATCATCCATTGAAGCTAAAGTAATTTAGCCTAACACTCTTTAGTCATTTTCCATTATTTTTCCCATCAATTTCCATCCCATTTTGTGGTAAATTCTTAGGTATTAGTTCTTTAAATCCCTAGACTTTAGGGACTGATTTGGGCCCCAATTTATGTACCATTTGTGCTCAACTTTTTAGCACACATTCCTTAATCTTTGAGGTACCTCATGATGGATTTATTTGCAGGCCATACAGGTTCATTCCTAACATGAATTCTAACGCGACCCTTTATATAGAAATATGGGTCTCATTTTTCTCCTAATGACGTATAGATTACTAGTTTGTTAGCATGACAATGTTTTAGGATCTTAGAGCAATTGCGGACCATTTATGGATAACTCCAAACTTGTGATTTGGCATCGAGAGAGGCTTTGGTCTACTCTTCTTCATGAGATAGTGTATGATATATATTGTATATGATATATATTTTATGATAGGTAAGAATGTTATGATATAATATGGGTATGATACTGTGACTTATCCTAATTTATGAGTTTGGGGATAAAAGGGTGAACCGACCCTTAAGATGAAATACTAGTTATAATTATAGGATTCTATAACTCTAGATTATTAGCATTTTGAAGATAGTTGAGGCTAAGGATCCTTTAGTATAAGTTTTACTACTTGACTTGGTGGATTATCATAGATTCCTAGATTATAGTAATGATATTATTCTAGATATATGTATTGGGATCGAGGTTGTGGTTACTATACCAGTTGGACTCTAGGTAAGTACTCTATCATTACCAAGGGCGTGATTTTATTCTATGGATGTTTAGATTCTTATGGTTATATTTTTTGGATATTGGTGATGGAATGAATAGATTATGGTACCTTCATGCTTAATTAGTGGTATAATTCCAACTAAAATCATTGTTACTACTATTTTCCTAATAAAGGATTTATTCCCACTTTTCATTTGTAAAATGAATTCTCTCGTAACGGGAATTGTACCACCTTAATGGATGATTTATGAGATTTTTGAAATAAAAATGATTCCTTAGATATTTAATCGATATAAATTTTAGTCCATGGTTTTACCACAATGTAACCCCATAGTTTTTGGTCCTTGAAAAATTTTTGATCTTTGAGCTTATTGTCCTCCCTATGGCTCACCTTACGAGTCGTAGGGTATCATTGCGGGTCTGAGGGAACCAATAATAGCCTTGCCAGTATGTTGTCCTTGAGTTTATGTCTTGACTATGACATGGACCCTATGAGTCGTAGGGTCTCATAATATGTCATATGGTGTGAATCATAAGAAAACCTGTGCACTATCCTTAAGTTCCTATTGTGACTGCTACTAGTATGATATGAGTCTAAGGATTAGATACGATTTGTATGGTGTGACTCATAACTAGACCAGTGTAGGGTGACCCTAGACATTGTCCATACTAAGACTGGACTAAACAATTCCTAGTGTGACCCTACAAGACGTGATATCACCAGTAGCGACTCAGCGTCGGTTTTCAGTCTTTTAATAAAGAGCATCCTAGTAATTCGTTCCTACCCCACTTAGCCCCCATGACTTAAAACCCTCTTTGGGACTTCATTTGCATACTATTAGAAATCAAAATACTCTCTCAAACTCTCTAAATTCTCTTAAGAAAGATACTTAAGGTTTCTAAGAAGTTGATTAATTAGAGCTCCAAAGGTCAAATTCTCTCCATAAACCTTGATATTTCATGCATGTTACTCTTCCCCGACTATTATTTTGTAAAAGCATGTGTTAAAATAGTTATCCATGTGGTATTGATGGTGGTTTTGGAATATGGGTTAAGAATTTTGAATGATTGTTATTTCGGTAATGTTTCATGTTTACATATGCATTGTTTATGTTTAAATGGTGGTTTTAAATACAATTTTATGCATGGGCATTGTAAATAAACTAGGGTATTGCAATTTCTCCAAATTTTATGAATATTTACAATTGAATTGGTAATAACCCTAATCCAAATTTTGTGAAAGTTGTTTAAGCATGAGTATAATTGCACTGAACTATTTTTGAGACAATTTTATGATTTAAAGAGGTTATTGAAACTTGATGGCTTATTTAATGAACAAAGGTAGTTAGTGTTTCCTAGCCTTGTATTAATGAACAAAGAGAGTTGTTCTCCCGAGTTAATAAAATTTATTGGGCCTATTGATGATACCTTGTAAGTATAGTTTGTATGAAGATTCAAATAGTATATGCCTAAATGTGTACTATGGTTTAATGAATGGAAATGTGTGATAAATCTTTCGATAGTGCTTTAAAAGAAGAGTATGTAGCTATGCCGTGAATGTGGAGGTCCTGCGGGACCAATACTGGAAATTGTATTTGGCGGTACAGAGGGTCAAAATGGCCTCCGGTTCTATCCCCGTTGCTTATGACCAGGAGGTTTGAGTCTACCTTATTATTATGATTGGGAGGTTTGATTCCCTCATATTGCATTACATAATTAGGTGCTTAAGTGACCTTAGTATATGATTGGTAGATTTGAGTCCCCATATATCTATATGATATTATTCTTTGATTCATGCCACTACACACATTGGGGCTTGACCATGGGGTGAGAGTTGGGGGCCATAGAGCCGGTGGGTACTATTAAATGACAATTAAGCTACACAATCTAGGTTAAAGTTTTAAAGTGCATGTTAATCCTCGTTTCCTATCCTAGCATGTTATATAATTATATAGATATATCCATGCACAAATATATGTGAACATGTATATTGAGTTGAATAGAATTTTGAATTGTCATTATTTTATCCTTATCCCTGATTTACATGCTAGTGCTCAACCAACTAACTATATTTGGATGTTGTATCCCCAAGCAATATTGGCACGAGAGATACTTATACTTTTACTGTGTAGTGTTAGGTGGATCGGCTCAGTTCATCGGTCATTTTTAGTAAAGTGGCGAGCTTCTATTCTACAGAAGACTTGATCATTTCATAGGTTTCTTTTCATAAACTAGAATTGAAGAGTTTATATTAACATTATCATTATCATTGTTACTTTCATTGTTAGAGTCAGGGGCATGTCCCAACACTATATTTATTTTGGTGTGTTAGACGACTTTATGGAATACTGTGGACTTGGGTAGTAGTGTTGGTTCTTTTGGTTGGTTAACAGTTATTGGCTATAGACATATTTTAAATTCTTTGGGGTTATATTCTGCTATTTTTTTATATGTTTGAAATTCATTCACTGTTGGAGGTATCGTGTCCTATTTGGTTAGGAGCAGGGGTGGTCTCAGGTCCTTATTGGACTTGATATGCCCGTCACGACAAGACCCTAGTTTGGGTCATGAAAAAGATGGTATCAAAACCTAGGTTTGGTGTTATTAGGTGTCCATAGATCCGTGTCAAGGGGAGTCTCTTTTATAGGTATGTAGTGTGTCACACTTAAAAGAGAGAAGCTATGAGTCATTTAGGAATATTTCCCTTCCTTGTGATCTACTTTTAGCCTATAGAATCTATGGTGTTGAAATCTCCTCTAATTCTCATTTTTTTCTCATTTCAGATCATGCCTCCAAGAAGATCTGATGCTGGTGGAAACCACTCTATCCCGTCTGAGGACAATGTTGATAGAGCTCAACCTACTTAAGTTGTTCAGACTAGATATAAGGTCACTGCTTCTAATTTCCCTAGTAGAGTTCCACCAGTCCCCACTGATCCTTTTCCCTCTAGTATCATCCCTTCTTAATCACCTCCAAGAGATATTACTAATGATGAGTCCTATCATTCTATTCATCCATTGAACCAGTCGATGACATCTCAGTCACGTCAATTTAGTCCCCTTGCAGTTCTAATTTTTTCTGCAGCCACCAGGGTTGGCCAATATAAGAGGCTGAACCCTCCAATTTTTATTGGTACTGAGTTTGAGGAGGATCCTCAAGAGTTCATTGATATGATGGAGAAAATTTTCCATGTGATGTATGCTAGTGATGTGGAAGGTGTGGAGTTCACTACATATCAATTGAAGGATATGAAATATTAGTGGAATAAGGAGTGAGACCAGTCTAGGGGTGGTGATGCTAAGTTAGGTTTGTGGGATGACTTCTGTAGTGCTTTTCTTGATAGCTTCTTTCATCAGAAGATAAGGGAGGGGAAGACTGAGGAATTCTTGAATTTGAAGCAATGCAGGATGAAAGTAAAAAAGTTTGCCTTGAAGTTTTATCAGTTGTTGCATTATGCTCCTGAGTTTGTATCTAGAATGAGGTCTAGAATGAGGAAATTTGTTTCTGGGTTGTCCCATGATTTTATTTTTGATAGCAAGGCCTCCCTATTAATCAAGGATATGGACATCTCTAAACTTTTGTTGAATCTAAAATAAGTGGAAAATGAGAAGAAAAAAAAGTAGAGATGGGTGAAAGATAGAACACGAAGTTTCAGTATTTAGACCAAGGTGGAGGTCAACAGCAAGGTGGTATAGATGGTGGAAAATGGTCTAAGAAGAAGTGGGGAAAGTTTGGTTCCTATTCTACTGTAAGTACTTCGTATCCTAAGATGTTTGGTGATCACCATTTTCAGAGAAACAACGGGTCTAGGGCATAGGGTGCCCAGTCTCAGGCAGTGGATTTTAGTCAACCCTATCTTATCCCTCTTGCTATTTCTATAGGTACATGCATCATAGATTTTTTGAGGAGGGGAGTAATAAATCCTTTAAGTATGGTAAGTTGGGCTACCTCTAACGAGATTGTCCATAAGTCAGGGTTGCTATTGGGGATGATAAGGTTTGGGCTGCCACATCTTCAGTTCCAACACCAAAAGGTGCTACTTCTGGCTTCGGCACTGGTCGAAATAGCCTTTTTTCTCTTACCACTATTAGGAATCTAAAATTTCTCCTGATATTATCAATGATACATTGCAACTCTTTTCCCATGATATGTATGTTTTGCTTGATACGAGGTCTACTCTTTCTTATATGACCCCATATGTAGCTATTAATTTTGTTTTGGGTCCTAATTGTATTATTGGTTCCTTTTTGTGTCTACCCCAATGGGTGACTCCATCTTGTCTAGAAGGGTCAATAGAGGTTGTATGGTATCGGTTTATGGTAGGAAGACCTTGGGGGATTTGATTGAGTTGGATATGTTAGACTTTTATGTGATTTTAGGGATGAATTGGTTGCACTCGTGCTATGCCTCTGTTGATGGTCAGACTTGAATGGTCAATTTCTAATTTTTGAATGAGCTAGTGGGAAGGTAGTTCCATAGTGCCTAAGGAAAGGTTCATTTCGTAACTTAGAGCCTGGAAATTGATTTCTAAGGGATGTCTTTATTATTTGGTCTAGGTTAAAGATACTAATTCAGAGGATCCTTCATTACCATTCGTTCCCGTTGTTAATGAGTTTCCCAAAGTGTTCCCCAATGATCTTCCTTATGTTCCTCTCAATAGGTAAATAGCTTTTGGCATTGATGTCCTACCAGAAACTCATCCTATCTTTATCCCTCCTTGTAGAATAGCTCTATCTTAGTTGAAAGAACTCAAGGAGCAATTGAAAGACCTTCTTGATAAGTGTGTATCTCCATGGGGTGCTCCTATGTTGTTCATTCATAAGAAGGATGGGTCCCTTGGAATGAGCATAGATTACCGTTAGTTGAATAGGGTAATAGTAAAGAATACATACCCTCTTCTGAGGATTGATGATCAGTTTGACTAGCTTCAGGAAGCTAAGTACTTTTCTAAGATTAATATTTTGTTGGGTTATCACTAGTTGCGGATTAGGGAGGTAGGTATCCCTAAGACTGCTATCCAAACCTGGTATGGTCATTTTGAGTTTTTGGTGATTTTCTTTGAGTAGACTAATGCGTTGGAAGTGTTTATGGATCTTATGAATTGGGTATTCCATTAGTTTTTGGAGTTATTCGTCATCATTTTTATTGATGACATTTTGGTATATTCCAAGAATGAGGAGGATCATGTGGATCACCTCTGCACAGTGTTGAAGACTCTTAAGGATCAACGGTTGTATGCTAAATCCTCCATGTGCAAATTCTGGTTGAATGTAGTGACTTATTTGGGTCATGTTGTGTCGAGTGAGGTGATCATGGTGGATCAAAATAAAGTTAAGAATGGTAAGAAGTGGCCTAGAACCACGACTCTAATTGACATTTAAAGTTTCATGGGTTTATTCGTGGTACTATATGAGGTTCGTGGTTGCTGCTCCATTGACTATGTTGACCCAAAAGAAGGTGAAGTTTCTGTGGTCTGGTGCTTATGAGGGTAGCTTTGAGAAGTTGAAGGACAAGTTGACTTTGGCTTTTATTTTGACCATACCAAAGGGTACCGAGGGTTTTGTAGTTTATTGTGATGCGTTACGTGTGGGACAGGTTTGTGTGTTGATGCATCAAGGTAAGTTCATAGCCTATGCTTCTAGATAGTTGAAATTTCATGAGAAAAATTGCCCGACACATAACTTAGAGTTGTTGGTTGTGGTCTTTGCCTTGAAAATTTGGCGCCATTATTTTTATGGGTTTTATATTGGTATCTATTCAGACCATAAGAGTTTGCAATATCTGTTCACCCAGAAGAAGTTGAATCTCAAGTAGATGAGGTGGCTTGAGTTGCTCAAGGACTACGATATGAGTCTTCACTATTATCCAGGTAAAGCTAACGTGGTTGCTGATGCTCTTAGAAGGTTGTCAATAGGGATCTTATGTCACGTCGAGGAGGTGAAGAAAGAATTGGTGAAGGATATTCACCGGCTGGCTAATCTTGAAGTTCGTCTCTTAGACTCTGAGTATGGTGGTGTAATGGTGCGAGAGGTGGTGAACATATCACTTTGTGATAAGGTTAAAGAGAAGAAGGTTTCGGATCCTATGTTGATGCGTATTAATGGTGACGTGGGAAAACAGAAAGTGATGGTGTCCGAGATTGGTGGTAATGGTATCTTGATGTACCAAGGTAGGTTATGTGTTCCCGACATTGATGGGTTGCGAGTGAGGATCTAGGGTGAGGCTCACGAAACTGGGTACACCGTTTATCTCGGATCAATAAAGATGTACCATGATTTCAAAGAGATCTAATAATGGAATAACATGAAGCAGGATGTGGCGAATTTCATAACCAAGTGTATGGTTTTTCAACAAGTGAAGGTGGAGCACTTGAGACCTGGTTGGTTGTCTAAAGAGATTGAGTTGCCCGAATGAAAGTGGGAAGTTATTAAGATGGATTTCATTGCTGGTTTTCTAAGGTCTCGCCCTTAGTTTGATTTGATTTGGGTCATTGTGGATAGGATGACTAGGTCTACCCATTTCCTACCTATGAGAACTAATTACTCGGCTGAGGATTATGCAAAGATGTTCATTCAGAAGATCATCAAGTTGCATAATATGCCCGTTTCTATTATGTTTGATCGTGGTACTCAGTTCTCCTCAAACTTTTGGCATTACTTTAAGAGAGATTTGGGAACTAAGGTGACTCTTAGCACTGTTTTCCACCCTCAGACGGATGGACAAGGGAAGAGGACCATTCAAACATTGGAAAATATGCTTATATCCGATATGATCGATTTTGGTCGTAGTGAGGTTGATCATTTGTCCCTCATTAAGTTTGCATATAATAATATCTACCACTCTAGCATTGGGATGATACCGTTTGAGGCTTTGTATGGTAGGAGATTGACACCACCAGAACTAGGGCCTTGTTGTAATGGGCATCCCAAGTTACACCAGGACCACCCTCGTTACCCAACCCAACCTCTAAATACACATACCCTAAGTCAGATAAATTCTGAACATATTACAAGATAGCGTTAATTACAATTCTAGACTCTAGGATAGGTGCATGACCCATGACCAATCCAACCAAATCCAACCATCCATTATCCAACCCACATCCAAAACCAAAACAAAACCATAAACTAGTTCATACATCCTATACCAAATGAGTTTCATTATAAATATATATATATATATATATATATATATATATATATATATATATATATATATATATATAACCCAAAAACATACAAGCATGGAACAATCATAAATACAGCTAAACGTTATCAATGCCAATACTAAGGCTAACACGACTGCCGACACCACCCATACTGAATTATAGTAGTTCCACAAAGCCTCTAACCAAAAATGAAACAGTATCTGATTGGGACATGCCCCCAACCATGGATAAAACCAAGGTCTATGAAATAACCAAAGTATGTAAAAACATCCATGACATGAAATAGAGCCTTCAGGAATATGAAAGCTCACCAATTCAATCCAACCGAGATGATCCCGAATTCGATCACTAAGCAGGGGGAGTAGAATAGCCGATTCCTGCATTACGTGGGGATACAGACGCTCGGAGATGGGTTAGTGGGTGAATGCTAGCATGCACTCAGGATAAGAATAAAATAATGACAACCTTTAAAACAAAGTAAACCAACCATATTCTTTCACAACTATACATGCATATATATAACCATTCTTGGAAAGGAAACAGGGGTTAGCATGTATTTAAAACCTTTAACCTGGGTATGTGTAATTAAAGTAACCTAGGACCACCCACGGGCTATATGTGTGCAGTGTAACCCCCTGAACAGGCCGTATTACGTGTAGCCGCATGAACCAGAGATACCATAGGAATAGGGGATTTCCAAGTATCCTTCGCTCTCCATGATGCATATGTACAAGTGTACTTAGGGGATTCTCGTGTACCCCATAAGTATCACATATGGTCGCCATGACCAATCCTCATGTCGGAAAACTGTTTTGAGTATCCTCCCATTGGAATCACACCATTATGGTTAGCTATCACACCCCGCCATTATTGCCCAATTAAAACCACTACCATATAACCAAACCACCATTCCATTTATTATTAACCAAGGCTATAAGTAGTGGTATTGTTATGTTGTTTATAGCTTGAAAGCAATGTCGTTAGCCAACCTTTTATAGAAGAAAGGATTCCCATGTACCCATAGATTACATTATTAAGTTTACTTGGGGGAATCCCATTTACCCCACAAGTGATCATACTTATGTTTGCTTGGGGGATTCCCTTGTACCCTACAAGGTTTTCAGTTATACCAGCCTAACTACCAAGACCTTACCATTTAACCATTCCAAACCATTTAAACCATTTATACAATTTGGGGTTCCATTACCAAGTTATACCATGCAATAGTTTAATGAAAGTCCAACAATTTAACCAAAAATACTCTCATAGGCATTTTATCGAACAAATTGGGGCATAGTGTTTTCAAAGACAATCCAGGTACCAACTAACCATTCTCATGCAACTAATTGTTCAAACCACCATAATTATAAGAAACATAAGTAAAGGACATGGGAAAACCATCACCAACTGTTAATAACCAAAACCCCCAACATATAATTGAAAACCCAAAGCCATACAACATTTATTCTATCAAAAAATTCAGAAAAGATGCCTTTAGTTGGAACTAACAATGAGGAAGGAGTAACATGCCTTAGATTAAGAAGATAACCGACAAAAATCACCCTTTGTAAGTCCCAATTTGCTCCTATTAATGAAACCCTGGCCTTCCTTAACCCAAGAGCCTTAGAGAGAATTTGAGAGTGTTTCTAAGTTATTAAGATTATATAATTAGGGTAAATGATATTCCAAAAGAGTAATAAGTCGTTGGGCCTTAAGAGGTCAAGAGGAGAAATGTCTGAATTACCCCCAACTTAAACTGTATAAAAATTCTGCAGGAGGGTATGACTCCACCGTACCACCGGTAGCCTATCATACGAGTAGTAACCACCACTCTTACCCTGGGCATCCTTTGGACCCCTAACACTGGACAACATAAAACCATCACACCTCAATCATACCCAAGTATATGACACTTACCCTTTACCCGTACCTTAAGCAAAAGCAAGAGAGGTTGACACTGTCCAACATACGAGTCGAACCATACCAATCATACCCCATTCATGAATCATGGTTAGCCACTCGTACTCAGATCCAAGTTATGTTACTAAGTAGAGGAAAACCCAATCCTATGACCCGTCACCCACCATATGACTCATATCCACCCTAGTCGTATTCATTCTAGAAACTTAACCACCCATTACCACCAATACTGGACAACATACGATTGTGTCACCTAACCATTACCCTTACCATACGACAAGTAGGGTGAGTCGTATGATGTCTAGAAATTGAAAAACCCAGGAAATTTTTAAGGACCATAACTCGGGGTGTTTCAGTATCCACCACTAGGATCATTCATTCCCGAATGATACACAAGGTAGTACAAGCCCGAGTTTCACCCCAACATAACCATTCCAACCTTTAACTAAGGAAGAAAATAAAGATGCAAGGAAATCAACCTTTTATTCAATCAAGTTAAAAAATAAAGACGTGATCAAGAATGCATACCTATTGCATGAATATCCAGAGCAGAAAACAAATATGGATACTTGGAATTCATGTCCTCTTCCGTTTTGCAAGTAGTTTCTTCCATCTTGCGGTTCCAACATAAAACCCTAACAAAAGCTACATCCTTGGTCCGCAATTGACGAACCTGCCGATCCAAGATCTCTACTGGGTTCTTTTCAAAAGACAAAGAATCCGAGATACCCAATCCTTCCAAAGTAACAACCAATGAAGGATCACCTATACACTTTCTAAACATAGAGACATAGAATATCGAATGAATGGAACTCAAACTAGAAGGCAACTCAAATTCATACACCATATTTCAAATCCTTTTCAAAACCGCATAAGGACCAACATACCGGGAATTAAGATTCCTCTTTGTCCCAAACCACATTACTAACTTCATAGGAGACACCTTTAGAAATACCCTATCCCCAACCTCAAAACACAAGTCCCTACATCTTACATCTGCATAGGACTTTTGGCAACTTTGGGTTGCCTTAAGCCTATCTCGAATCACCTTTACTTTTACCATAGCTTGATAAACCAAATACGGGCCAAACATATCCGCCTCACCAAGCTCAAACTACCAAATATAGGATCTATACCTACTACTATACAGTACCTCAAAAGGGTCATCCCAATGCTAGAATGATAGCTATTATTGTAAGCAAACTCTATAAGAGATAGATGTTTAACCCAATTACCACCATAATCAACGCATATGCACGAAGCATATCTTTTAATGTATGAATAGTCTATTCCTCTAACCCTTCCATCTACAAGTGAAATGTAGTACTCAAACAAACCTTAGTACCCAACCCTTTCTGAAATGACTGCTAAAAGTGAGATGAAAACTGTATACCATGATCAGAGATTATAAAAATAGGTACCTTAAGCAACATCAAAATATCATAAAGATACAACCTCGCATAATCCTTAGCCAAAAATTTAGTTCTCACAGGTAAGAAGTGAGCCGACTTTGTCATCCTCTCCACGATGACCCAAACCAAATCAAATTAGTTCAGATACCGATGAAGACCGATAGTAAAATCCGTATTGATCACTTCCGGTTACATTCAGGAAATTCAATCTCCTGATACAAACCGCCAGGCCTTATATTCTCAACTTTCACTTGTTGACACACTAAATATTTAGCCACAAAATCAGACATCCTTTTTCATACCATTCCACCAATAAATCTCCTTGAGATTATGATACATCTTCATCGAAATAAGATGAACAACATACCATAATTCATGTGCATCATCCAATATCCTTTCTCACAAACCATCGACTCAGGAACACACAACCTCCTTTGGTACCGCAAGGTACTATCACCATTGATCTCTAATACATTACCTTTTACCTCCTACATCACCCTTGATTTTCATAAAGACATGATCTAGCATTTTTTATCCTTAATCTCTGTACCAAGAGATGACCGAACTACTACCTGTACCAATACACCACTAATATTAAAGTCAAAAAGACAAACTCCAAGATTATCTAAGAGGTAAATATCCTTCACCAACTCCATCCACTCATTATTCACATGAACTAAACTCCCCATAGACAATCTGCTAAGAGAATCAACAACAATATAAGCCTTACTTAGATAGTAGTGAAGACTCTTATGATCAGAAAAGATATCCACGTACACTCCATACATAAAATGCCACTAGATTTTTAATGCAAAAACCATAGCTAAAAGCTCTAAGGTATGATAGGATAGTTCCTCTCATGTACCTTCAACTGCCTAAAAGCATAGGTAATCACCTTCCCATGTTGTATTAGGATGCAACCAAGTCCTACTTGAGACACATCACAGTAAACGACAAACTCCTCATTTCCTTCAAGAAAAGTCAAGACCAGAGCCAAAGTTAGCTTATCCTTTAGCTTCTCGAAACTACCCTCACAAGCATCCGATTAAGAGAGCTTTACCTTTATTTAAGTCAATTTAGTTAATGGGGTAGCTATTGTCGAGAAACTCTTTACAAATCTCTTATAATACCCAGCTAAACCCAAAAAGCTCTGAATTTTAATTGGAGTCATGGTTTTAGGCCAATTCTTAACCATATCCACCTTTTGTGGATCCACCATGATCCCCTCACCAGAAATATATGACCCGAAAATGTGACAGCATTCAACCAAAACTCATATTTTGAGAATTTAGCATACAACTATTGCTCTTTCAAGGTTTGCAACACCAAACAAATATGATTAGCATGATCCACCTTACTCTTAGAGTACACCAAGATGTCATCGATGAACATAATGACAAACAGATCTAGAAAATGATAGAAATACACTATTTATCAAATCCATAAATATCGTTGTGTCATTGGTCCAGTCAAATGACATAACTAAGAACTCAAAGTGCTCATACCAGGTATGAAAAGTTGTCTTAGGGATATCGACCTCCCTAATCTTAAGATGATGATACCCATACTGAAGATCTATCTTAGAAAAGAATTTGACACCTTGCAACTAATCAAATAAGTCATCTATCCTTAGAAGAGGATACTTGTTCTTGACTATCACCTTCTTTAACTATTGATAGTTAATACACATACGAAGGGAACCATTATTTTTATGCTGGAATAACAATGGTGTACCCCATGAGGATACACTATGATGGATGAAACCCTTATCTAAAATATCCTTAAGTTGCTCCTTGAGTTCTCTGAACTTAGCCAAAGTTATTCTATAAGAAGGAATAGAAATTGGATGAGTATCCAAAACCAACCAATCCCAAACTCAATCTCCCTATCTAGAGAAACACCAGGAAGATCATATTGAAAAAACTCAGGAAACTCATTCACTACCAAAACTGAATACAAAGAAGGACCTTTCAAGTTAAAGTCTTTAACCTGGACTAAATAATAGAGATACCCTTTGGAGATTAACCTCTGAGCTCTAAGATACGATATAAACTTCCCCTTAGGAGCTAGGGAACCACCCTCTCACTTAATAACCGACTCATTAGGGAACCTAAAGACAACCTTATGGGTCCGACAATCTAATGATGAATAGTATGATTGTAACCAATCCATCCCCAGAATAACATCAAAATTCACCATATCTAATTAATACAAATCCACCAAGGTCTCCTTACTACCAACAGATACCAAAAACCCCCTATAAACTCATTTAGAAACCACAAAGTTACCTACCAAGGTGGAAATAGAAAAAGGATATGAAATAACCTTGAGATCAAAATCATAATAAACAGCCACAAATAGGGTCACATAAGAGAGAGTGGACCTCGAATTAAGTAAAAAATATGCATCATGAGAAAAGAGTTGTAACGTACAAGTTATGACATCAGGAAATGCCTCAGAATCCTATTGAGATGTAAGAGCATATAACATATTCTGGCCTATGCCAGTACAAGAAGCAAAAAAAAATACAGAAGCACCCCTGGGTGCAGGAAAAGATGATGAGGCAATCAGAACCTTGTTTGCTCCAGAAACGCCCTTACCAACTAGATAATTTCTAATCATATGGCTTGGCTAACCATATTTAAAACACCTATCCATTCACTCATCACAGAAATCTTGATGTACCAGCTATAATACCTACAAAGATGAAATAATGAGGTTGAATGAGCCCCACTAGCTTGAGATTAGGCACCCTATTACCTGAAGTTATCACCACCCTACTAACGCCTATTATTCAACTGCTTTGAGTAAGGAGCACTAACAGTTGAGAAAGACCCATATTTCCCCTACTTCTTGTTTGGCCACTTACCACTATCTCGACTACTTTGTTCTTGACCACCCTGCTTAAAGAACCTGAACTTCTTACCCTGCCTTTCACCTAGCTCATACTGTTTTCTATTTTTCTCCTTCACCTATTGTATATGAACAACCAACCTAGAAATATCTATATCTTTGATCAGCAAGGCAATATTACTCTTAAGGATCAACTCATGAGAAAGTCCAGAAGTAAACTTTCTCTTCTTGGCCCTCATATCAGATACTAACTCTAGAGCATAACTAGACAACTAGTGAAATTTCAAGGCAAATTCGTTGATCAATATCTTCCCTTTCTTTAGATTAAAAAATTCCTCGACATTAGCTTATCTTAATTTATAAAGAAAGAAGTAGTCCAGAAAAGCATTAGACAAGGTCTCCCATAAAGAAAACTCATCAACCTTATCCCTTGTATTTTTATATTCTCGTACCATTAGTATGCCATATCCTTTAGCTGATAGGCAACAAAATTCACCCCTTCCGTAGTCGTAACCTATATCGCCCTAAAGATTATTTCCATTTCACCAGATGCACCGCGCTTAGCCTGAGAAGCTATAATCTGAACAATCATATGGATTGACTAAAAAAACACTGTCATTCATCATTTCTTCTTGAAAAACCTGAGGAGGTCTAGAAAAAACTGGTAGAACTCTAAAAATATCATGGAATGGACCCCTAGACCGAGTATGAATCACCTGAGTAGGGTGTGTCCCATCAAATTTGTCCCCTGTTGGGACAAAGGAGTTTTTGTATACTTCCGATCATCATGACATGATCTGAAAAAAAGAGTAAATAGAATTAGAAAAGATTTTAAGACATAGACTCCAACCTTTAAAATAGAACACAAAGAGGAGAAACATTTCCAAAATGCCTTATAGCCTCTCTCTTATGAGTATGGCTCACCACAAACCTTACAAGAGACTCTACTAAACACGGCTTTGTGGAATCATAGTTGACCATGAACCTAAAGCTCTGATACCATCTGGACACGACCTAAACCAGGGCCTTGTTGTAATGGGAATCCTTAGTCCAACAAGGATCGGGGGCCACCCTCATTACCTAACCCAACCTCCAAATATACATACCCTGAGTTGGATGAAATTTCAACATATAACAAGATAGAATTTGTTATAATTTGAGACTCTAGGATAGATCCATAACCATGACCAACCCAAACAAGTGCAACCATATCCTACACCAAAATAAAACCATAAACCAGTCCATATGTCTCAAACTAAATGAGTTTCATTATAAATATATACATAATCCTAAAATATAAAAGGATCGAATAATCATATATACAGTCAAATAGTATCATCCCTAATACCAATGCAAATACTGAGGCTGACATTATGGCCAACGACGCCCATATTGACCCACAGTAGTTCCACAAAGGCTCTAATCGAAAGTAATACAATATTCGGTTGGGACATTCATGTTGGGCGTATTTACATGCCTAAACACCATAATTTACCCATGTTATAGCTACGTTTTGAGGATAAAATATATAATTCCTGCACTTTTAATCCATCTTCCTATAAGTGAGCTAACCAATGTGATTAGCGTGTTTCCAGGTATTAATGATGAAGATTTCAGAACTTTATGGACCCTTGGGCAGCAAAGGAAAACTTCGCGTAAGAAGGAAGGCAGCTTTTGGAAGCTTGTGGACTTAATGTGATGCATGGAGAATTTGTCCCGGGCAGAATCAGTATTTCTTAATACTTAGGGGTGCAGCAGTAACCTAGTAGGACTAGGACAAGGATGCAGTAACCGAGTAGGACTAGAACAAGGATGTTATAAAAACCCTATTTGCTGAATTTTTCAGCATTCAATTCTTATTGTCATTATTTTTCTTTTATTCGACACTTGGGATTATTCACGTTACAATTTCTGACAGAGGAACACGGCTCTCTTGAGAGCAACAGACCAAGAGGAAAAACGTCATCCCTCTTTGACGTTAAAATCATCCCCTCGAGAAGATTATTCGAGTTGTGGTATGATGATTATATTTATTGCGAATTCTGTTGTAATCATGAGTAGCTAAACTTCTCTGTTAGGGTTATGGAAGCCTTGTGATATACTATCTATTACTATGAGTTTGTGAATTCTTGATGCGTATGCTACTTATATCATTACTCTCTTCGTTTTAATTAAATTCTTGTGGTTGCAAACATATAGAATACGCCATTATAGCATTAACTTGTTCGAGAGAAAATTTACATGTTTGGAAAAAAGAGTGTGCCAAAGAAATAGGGCTACCAACCCCTGTTTACACGTTAATGCCTTAACCGGATTAACCTCTTGGAGAGTTTGTACCGTTAGTTATACACTTTAAGCTCGAGAGAGTGAAAGTGAAATAATCCTAGATGGTCGAGAGACACTAGGATTTACCATTAAAATACGAACCTCTATAAGTGCATGCATGTCTGAATTCCGCATAACTCATAGTTAATAGATACGTAGAACTCATAAGGTGGACATAAACCTAACTTATTACTCTCTGTGATTAAATTTTACTAAACAAAGCATTCAGTCCTTACTTTGATACTCTTAATTCACGCCACAAGTAAATCCCCCCTTTCCGTAGAATTTTAGACCAACAGTCTGCTAACGATTACAACACTTAGTGACCAAGTATTCCCTGTGGGATTCGACACCCAACCCAGTTGGGTTCTATATTTGACAGCGATCGCTTACACTCTTACGTGAGCTGTAGTTTGGGCGTTATCGAATTTTAGCGCCGTTGCCGGGGAATACGGTTGTCAACTAAGTTTGTGATAGTTACTAGACCCTTTGGTCAAAGATTCTCGAATTTTACTTTTCGTCTTTTGTTTTTGTTTTATTCAGGTTTTGTCCAGTGCATGCCAAATACTCAAAGTTCTGGTCAACCATTATTATCTATAAATCCTGAACCTCAACTTATTGGCAGAATGGATGCACAACGAGACATTTATAGAAGGGATGCCCAACAGGAGCAGGCTAGATTAACTGCATTGGCCGCTGCTCAAGTGCATCAACAGAATATTGATTACCCAGGGCGAGAAACAAATCCTGAGGATGAGGACCTGGGTGATGATGAGTTACTAAACTCGAGACATGCTGATGAGGTGGCGGCACCTTTGAACAGAATAGATCGCCAAGCTAGATTGAGACCTAAACGCCGAGATGTGCAGATTCCTTTTGATGATGATGATGATGATCTGGATGGGGTTGGTACCACAGGAGCTATTATTCCTCCGCCCTTGGCTCCCGAAGCCAAGTTCAATATCACTAGCACCATGATTCAGCTATTGCAACTCAAAGGGTTGTTTGGTGGACTTGCAGGAAACGATCCAAATATGTATCTGATTAATTTTATCTCAACATGCAAGGCTTTTGACAATCCAGGGGTTGGACAGAATGCGATCCGGCTGTGCTTATTTCCATTGTCTCTATCTGGAGAGGCAACTTTATGGTTGAACGGGCTATCTCCTAACTCTATTACTAATTGGAGGCAACTGAAAGACGCTTTCCTAGAAAGATTCTATCCGCCATCCAAAAGAGCATAATTAAGAGATGAGATAAGCAATTTTCGATAGCTTCCAACTGAAGCTCTCCACAAAACATGGGAGAGGTTCAAAAAGAAGCTTATGAGGTGCCCAAATCATCAGATGACCAATGTCCACTTGATGGAGATATTATAAAGGGCTTTGAATTCGGTGACTAAGCCAGTGGTTGATAATGCTGTGGGTGGGTCATTCATGGACCTTACTTTTTTTCAAGCAAGTGATATGCTAGATCGTATGAAAAAGCAGAGTAGAGCTTGGCATACCAAGGATTCTAAGGTAGCAAGCTCTACTGTATCCATTAGCATGACTGCAGAACAAAGGCGAAGAGAGGAAGAACGTGATCAAGATATGGCACACATAAAAACGCAGATGGATCTTCTTACCAAGCATTTATTATTAGGGAAGACCAAAAAATTCAAAGTTGTTGTGTCACAGGGAAGAGATGAATCCGATTCTGAGGAAGAAGCTAACTACTTGAATAATCAGGGGGGTTTCCGAGGCAATTCCTAAGGAAACCAAGGTCGGAACTATTATGATAAATTTGGAAACAAGGACCGTGATCAAGGTAGTTGGAAGAATAAGACTGACAGGAGTAGTTTGTATGTTGCTCCTGCAAACCGTGAGGCTATGGCGTCTGGCTCTGGGAAGATGTCCATGGAAGATGTGATGGCTAAGCTGTTGAAAGGAGTGGAGGCAACCAATACGGGAGTAAATGAGGTAAAGAAGGATTTATCATCAATAAATCAATTAGTTGACTCACATTCCACTTCAATAAAACAGCTGGAACAACAATTGAGTCAACTTTCAACGGCATTTAATCAAAGAAAGGCTGGCACTTTACCTAGTGACACTGTGCAAAACACAAGGAATGACGGATCATGTATGGCTATTACTACCAGGATTGGTAAGGTGTTGGAGAATCCATCCAAGGGAAAGCAGGTGGTTGATGATATAGCAGATAATGTTACTGATGCAGAATGTGAAGATGCTGAAGAAGCTGAGGAGGGTGTTAATGACATCACCCCTAGACGTCTACAGCCTGAAAAGATTGATTATTGGAAGCCAAATACAAAGAAAGCGGTGGAGAAAACTATTCCCCTTCCACCACCACCTTTTCCTTAGAGACTGAAGAAGAAAGCTGATGATACCAGGTTCAATAAATTTATGACTATGTTGAAGCAGCTGACTATTAATGTTCCTTTGGTATAGGCGCTGGAACAGATGCCTAGGTACGCGAAATTCATGAAGGACCTTTTGACAAAGAAGTGGGCAGCTAGTTATGACCTGGCAGATATTGTTAATCATTGCAGTGCAATTGCTACAAGATCATTAGTTCAGAAAAAGGCAGATCCTGGTGCTTTCACTATTCCTTGCACTGTTGGATCTTTGGATTTTTCCAAGGCATTATGCGATTTGGGGGCTAGCATCAATTTGATGCCACTATCCGTCTACAGGAAGTTGGGTTTGGGCAATCCTACACCAACCAATATGCGGCTCGTGATGGCAGATAGGTCGGTAAAACGACCTGTTGGTATCTTATATGATGTGTTGGTGAAGGTTTCTTTCTTTATTTTTCCTGCAGACTTTGTTATTTTGGATTGCGAGGTGGACTCTGAAGTTCCCATAATCGTGGGGCTTCCTTTCCTTGCAACAGGAAGTGTGCTTATTGATTTAAGAGCTAATGAGCTTTTATTCCGGATGAATGACGAAGTGGTCCATTTTGATGTATGCAAATCAATGAAGCAGCCCAAAGATATGAATGTGTTCTCTGTAGCTAATTTTTATTATGATGATGATAAAGAATTATCTGTAGAGAAACAACTTATTGTTGATCCATTGGCGGCTGTGCTTATGAATGTTGAGCGTGAGGATGTTGAAGATTATGAAGAAACTATTTGTGCTCTAACAGGAATAGGGTCGTATTCTCATGCTCCCAAAAAGCTGGACCTTGATCTCAAAAATCGACCTACACCACCAGCTAAACCATCCATTGAAGAGCCACCAATGTTAGAATTGAAGGAGCTACCCAGTCATCTAAAGTATGCATTCTTGAGAAGTGGAAACACACTTCTGGTTATTGTTGCGGCTGATTTAGGTGAGCAGCAAGTTGCAGCTCTCATCTCTGCTCTGAAGAGGTACAAGAGAGCTATTGATTGGACTATTGATAATATAATTGGTATCTCTCCTGGGATATGTATGCCCACAATTAAGCATCAGCGTCGTCTGAATCCATTCAGAAAATGATGCACCATATATCTCGATGAAGTCTAAGTAATAGAGATAACTATGTCGTGCCGTGACAATAAATCAAGCGCTAGATGGGAGGCAACCCATCATTTTTAATCGTTTTATTTTACTAGAAGTTTGTTTTTGTTAAATAAAAAAATTCAAAAAGAAGAGTCGAGCTACGATCAAAACTGAGGCGCTTGGTAGGAGGCAACCCATCATTCTAATCGTTTTTGTTGTTTTTGAGTAAGTGTAGGTGCAAGGCATATGAAGGAGGAGATCCAGCCCAAATTTTGATTTGGAAGTGTGTCATGTTGAAGGTGGTAAGTTAGGAATGAAGAAGCAAAGGCTATTGGTTAGGCATTGCCTATGTAAATCTAGTCAATGAACAAGGCAAGGCCTATGCTATGGCCTAAGCTCTCTGAATCTACAATGCCATAGCATAGGCTCCGCCTATGCTCAACTAGGTAAAGCATTAAGCGCCGCCTATGCCAATGCCTTTGGTCTCTGAATCTACAATTACATAGCATAGGCGTCGCCTATGCCTAACTAGGCTATAGCATAGGGGCCGCCTATGCCCAACTAGGCTAAGCATTAGGCGCCGCCTATGCCAAGCATAGGCAAAGCATTGGGCGCCTCCTATGCTCACTTTTTGGTATCCTTACCCGATTCTACATGGGTCAAACCCGATCCATAGCTTGTTCTATAAATAAATCTTAAACATTAGAACAAAACACAATTATTTGCTCAACCTAGGCGCTGCCTTTACTCTCCAAATCTCTCAAAACTTTTCTTTTTGCTCATCTAACCTTGAAAGATCATCTTCCAAGTCCATCACCAAGTAAGTTTTTTCTTTTATATTCTGTAAGTGTTACAATACTACGCTTATTATGATTTGCTAGATCTTGAAGTGGTGTTAGTGATTTGAATGTGCTTGGGTTGTTATGATACATCTAGTTGAGTAAAAGAATACGTGTGGGTGTTCTTGACTTGGTTCCGACTTGTATTTGATTTTGATACACTGTCATACTTTTGCGGAATCGGCATGGTAAAGTTAATTGCATAAACTTCAAAATTGAATGCTTGAATGTTTGAATGACTCGTTCATCGAGATAAAGATCATGATACAAGCATGAGATGTTGTGATTATTTCTATGCCATAACTTTATTCGATCTCTATGTAGTAGTCTTGTTTAAAAAGTGCATCAATCCAAACATGAAAGTATAGTCAAGATTACATGAAATAGAGTTGGAAAGGATAGTTAAGATGACATGAAAGTATGACTCTGCTGAACATATTGTTAGAACATATCACCTATATGTATGTCGATGAAGTCTGAGTAATCGACATCACTTACTTAATTAGCTTGTACTAACAAACTAAGTGTGGGGTGGTGCCTTTATTGTTTGTTTGTCGATTAAATCTTCTGAGATGAGCTAACATGAATCTATTTTATTCTCAGGAAGAATGGCACCAAAAAGACGACAAGGGAAAGAAAAAGCGTCCACCTCACAGAAAGGTAAGAAAAGGGGAAGAAAAAAGCAAGCTGAATCCTCCTCGCTGCAAATACCGCGACGCATGTTCAGGATAAAGTGGGTCCTAGAGAAGGAAGAAAAGGAGTGGTACAAGAACAACAAAGTGAAAATGTATGTTCACGTGGAGTTAATACAGAAGGAGAGTCTAGCGAAGAGAGAACCTCGCATTTTGGCTAAAATCATGGCGCTACATCTTGATTTTATTTTCAAGGACATGGGAGAATGCAATCTTGATTTAACGCGAGAATTTTATGCAAATTAGTCCCCAAAGACTACCGGAAGTCAAGTGAAGATTCGGGGCCAAGTTTTGCAACTGAATGCAGAATTCTTCAACACTTTTCTGGGTCTTCCATCTGTAGATCCATCACCGCTCAAGGAGCTTCAACAAAGACCTCCGTACAGGGCAATCAGACACACACTATGCGGAACAAGATCAATGGCACGCTGGAATCGTCATAAGGATATCGGTCGACACAACACCTTCCTGTAATTGTTTACCTTCTTTTTACCTACCTGTGTACATTATCCTAGTTAACCCCCTTTAAGCCTTTAGCTATTTTCCTTGACAGCCTCATATGTAACCTAATCCATTTTTTTTCATGACCATAATTTGATCCAAATTCCTAAGCGCTTTAAATAGTAGAGTCGTGTGACAAAAGAAGAGAAAATTGGGTGATAGTGATGCCTCAGAGCATATTGGTACTTGAATTGTGGTGAAAAAGAGTGGCTATCATAGAAGTGCTATCATGGAGGTGCTTTATAATATGAAAAAAAAAAGAGAAAGAAAATAAAAAGAGATAGAAAACTAAAAAGATAATTGTGTTTATGTTTAACAAAATAAGGTGAAAAGGGGTGGTATATGAAAGAAAGGTAGCAGAGTTGTTTAAAAAAGAGTGTTAATGGCATAATGTGATGTATTAAAGTGCTTAGGGAATATAGTCACTATTTTTGGCCAAAATAGTCCTACCTGTCCCTTAGCCTACATTACAAACCTGTAAGGACCTATTTGATCCTAAGCTTAGCATTCTAATATTAGTAGAGCATTACACTAAGGGCAAGCCTATGGTCATCAGTTGCAACATATGAATTCTTTGTGAGAGAGAGAGCAAGGAGAATCTTATACCCATGTTTCGAAAAATTCAAATCTTGTGAGTGATTATGGGTGATATCTTGTGTGAGACACACATGGTTGATGAGTTTTGGGTAGTTTTTTATGATTCCTTTTACCTTAACTTGTGGATACGAATTAACCATCATCACGAGTCTATGTTGGAGGTTGAATTGTTTCTAGTAGTGATCAATAAAACTACTCTTTGTTAATAATTGTTGTGCATGTCTTGTTGAATATTTTGTGCTGTTACTGTGAAATCCTAAGTAGATGTTTGCATGGACGTAATATTTTGTTCGAGGACGAACAAAGCTTTAAGTGTGGGGTGTTGATGTTGGGCGTATTTGCACGCCTAAACACCATAATTTACCCATGTTATAGCTAAGTTTTGAGGATAAAATATATAATTCCTGCACTTTTAGTCCATCTTCCTGTAAGTGAGCTAACCAACATGATTAGCATGTTTCTAGGTATTAATGATGAAGATTTCAGCACTTTGTGGACCATTGGGCAGCAAAGAAAAACTTCACGTAAGAAGGAAGGCAACTTTTGGAAGCTTGTGGACTGAATGTGATGCATGGAGAAATTGTCCCAGGCAGAATCAGTATTTCTTAATACTTAGGGGTGCAGCAGTAACCTAGTAGGAATAGGACAAGGATGCAGTAACCGAGTAGGACTAGGACAAGGATGTTATAAAAACCCTATTTGCTGAATTTTTCAGCATTCAATTCTTATTGTCATTATTTTTCTTTCATTCGACACTTGGGATTATTCACATTACAATTTCTGACAGAGGAACATGGCTCTCTTGAGAGCAACGGACCAAGAGGAAAAACGTTATCCCTCTTTGACGTTAAAATCATCCCCTCGCGAAGATTATTCAAGTTGTAGTATGATGATTATATTTATTGCGAATTCCGTTGTAATCATGAGTAGCTAAACTTCTCTGTTAGGGTTATGGAAGCCTTGTGATATACTATCTATTACTATGAGTTTGTGAATTCTTGATGCGTATGCTACTTATATCATTACTCTCTTCATTTTAATTAAATTCTTGTGGTTGTAAACATATAGAATACGCCATTATAGCATTAACTTGTTCGAGAGAAAAGTTACATGTTTGAAAAAGAGAGTGTGACAAGGAAATAGGGCTACCAACCCCTGTTTACACGTTAATGCCTTAATCGGATTAACCTCTTGGAGAGTTTGTACCGTTAGTTATACACTTTAAGCTCGAGAGAGTTAAAGTGAAATAATCTTGGATGGTCGAGAGACACTAGGATTTATCATTAGAATACGAATCTCTATAAGTGCATGCATGTCTGAATTTCGCATAACTCATAGTTAATAGATACGTAGAACTCATAAGGTGGACATAACCCTAACTTATTACTCTCTGTGATTAAATTTTACTTAACAAAGCATTCAGCCGTTAATTTGATACTCTTAATTCACTCCACAAGTAAATCCCCCCTTTCCGTAGAATTTTAGACCAACAGTCTGCTAACGATTACAACACTTAGTGACCAAGTATTCCCTGTGGGATTCAACACCCAACCCAGTTGGGTTCTATATTTGACAGCGATCGCTTACACTCTTACGAGAGCTGTAGTTTGGGCGTTATCAGACATTCCCCTAATCATAGCCAAAACCAATGTCTATGAAATAACCAAAGAATGTAAAAACATGAATGACATGAAATAGGACCTTCCGAAATATGAAAGATCACCACTTCAATCCAACTGAGTTGATCCCAAATCTAATCACTGAGTTGGAGGTATAGAATGATCGGTTCATGCATCGCGTGGGGATATAGTCATCCAAAGATGGGTTAGCAGGTGAATGCTAGCATACACTCAAGATAAAGATAAAATAATGTTAACCTTTAAAACCAAGTAAACCTACCATATTCATTCATTACCATACATATATATATATATAACCATGATGGGAAAGAGAATCGGGTTTAGCATGCATTTAAAACTATTAACCTATAGCTTAACCATCCTAGAACCACCCACGGGTTATATGGGTCTAGTGTAACCCCTTGAATGAGCCCCGATGCATGTAGATAAACAAAACAGAGATGCCATAGGAGTTGGGGATTTTGAAGTACCTTTTGCTCTCCATGATACATATATACAAGTGTACTTAGAGGATTTCTATGCACCCCATATATATTATATATGGTCTCCATGACAAATCCTTATGTCGGCAAATATGAGTTTCCAGTGTCTGTTCATCAGACTCACACCTTTATGGTTAGTTATGACATCCTACTATTATTGCCTAATTAAAATCATTACCACACAACCAAACCACCATTCCATTTATTATTAACCATGGCCATAAGTAGTAGTATCGTCATACTGACTATAGGTTATAAGCAATGTCCTTACCCAACCTTTTATAGAAGAAGGGATTTGCACATACCCATAGGTTACATTATTAAGTTGACTTGGGGGAGTCCGTGTACCCCACAAGTGATCATTATTATATTTTCTTAGGGGATTCCCTTGTACCCTACAAGGTTTTTAATTAGAACAACCATAACCACCAAGACCTTACCATTTAACAATTCCAAACCATTTATACTATTCAGAGTTCTAATTCCAAGTTATAACATGCAATAGTTCAATCAAAGTCCAACAATTCAACCAAAAACATTCTCATAGATATTTTATCAAACAAGTTGGAGGTATAGTGTTTCCAAAGCCAAAACCTAGTACAAATTAACCATTCTAATGTAACCAATTGTTTAAAAATCATAATAATATGAAAACCATAAGTAAAATACATGGGAAAACCATAACTAATAGTTATAACCAAAACTCCCAACATATAATTTAAAACCCAAAGCAATACAATATTTATGCCATGAAAATAATTCATAAAATGTGCCTTTAGTTGGAACTAACAATGAGGGAGGAGTAACATACCTTAGATTAAGAAGGTGATGGAAAGAAATCACCCTTCTAAGTCTTAATTTGCTGCTATTGATGAAACCCTAACCTTCTTTAACCCAAGAGCCTTAGAGAGAATTTGAAAGAGTTTATAAGTGTTTAAGATTAGAATATTAGGATAAATAATATCCCAAAAGAGTTATAAGTCATAGGGCCTTAGAGGTTAAGAGGGGAAATGTCCAAATTACCTCCAACTTAAACTGCATAAAAAATCCCACATGAGGGTACGACTCCACCATACCACCCATATCCTATCATAAGAATGGTAACCACTACTTGTATCCTAGGCATCCCTTGGACCCCCAACACTAGCCCACATACGACCACTAAGCCCCAATCATACCCAAGTATACGACACATACCCTTTGCTCATACCTTAGGTAGAATAAAGAGGGGTTGACACTGTCCAACATACGAGTTGGACCATACCACTCATACCCTATATAATAACTCACAGTGACCCACTCATACTCAAATTCAAGTTAAGCTACTAAACTTTGGATTAAGAAAAAGAAAACCAACCTAATACCCATAGCCTACCATATAACTCGTACCCACCCAAGTCATATCCATTCCAAAAACTCAACCACCTAATTTACTAGATAACATACAAATGGGTCACCTGACCTGTACCTTCACCATACGACTACTATGATGAGTCGTATAATGTCCAAAGAGTCTAAAGCCGAGGAAATTTATAAGGACCAAAACTCAGGGTGTTTTAGAGATGTCATTCTCCTATTGGGTGGCTTGGGGTTTATGAAGTTGGGTTTTTTGGACCTGATTTTGTTTATCAGGCTATGGAGAAGGTGAACGTGATTTGGGATAGGCATAAGATATCCTAAAATCACTAAAAGTCCTATGCAGATATGAAGCAAAGTGAGTTAGAATTTAAATTTGGCGATTGGGTATTCTGGAAGGTGTCTCCCATGAAAGAAGTGGTTTTGAAAGAAAGTAAAGCTCAATACTCATTATGTTGGCCCTTATTTAGTTTTAAAGAGTGTGGGCAATGTGGCTTATAAATTGGAATAGCCTTTGAGTTTGGGTTCAATTTACCTGATCTTTAATGTTTCAATATTAAGGAAGTGTGTGGGATCCTTCCCTGGTAGTTCCATTAGAAGGTGTGGTGTTTTAGACTCTTTTTCGTATGAAGAGGTCCTGATTGAGATCTTGGGTCGTTAAGTCCACTAATTGTGAATGAAGGATGTGGCTTTGGGAAAGGTTCTATGGAGGAACCAAAAGGATAAAGAGTCCACTTGGGAAGCTAAAGAGGACATGAAGTACAAGTATCCATTCTTGTTACCCCTTCTAGATAATCTTACTTAAGGTATGTATTGTTCTTAACATGTTTGATTTCTGACTTTGTTAAAGAAAATTATGGTTTCCTTGATATCTTTATTTTCTTTATTTCTTAAAGGTAGGTAAGAGTAGGGGTGTTTCTGCGTTAAATCTTGTTAAGGGATACCTTGTCTCATCATTCAGGAATGAATGATCTGGGGGAGAATATAACACACTAGGTTTTTAGTGCATGAAAACTTCTTGATATTTTTACTTACTGTCCTCACTATGACTCACCTTACGAGTCAGAGGTTGTCATTAAGGACCTTAGGGACCCAATCATATCCTGGCTAGTGTGTTGGCCTAGATTTTTTGTCATAACTACGAATTAGACCCTAGGAGTCATAAGGTCTCATAACGAGTCGTAGGGTATGAATTATAGAGAAATAGTGTACTATCCTAAAGTTCTAATTATGACTGCAACTAGCATAATACGAGTCGTAAAGACTAGATACAGTTGTATGGTGCAACTCGTAACTAGACCAGTGTAGGTTGACCATAGATACTATCCAGATTACGACTAGACTAAATGAGTTGTAGGGTGACCCTATGAGTCCTGAGGTCACTTGTATCCATGGGACATCGATTTTTAGTCTTTTAATTAAGGACATCCTGATAATTTCCCTCCTACCCCACTTAGCCCCTATAACTTAAAACCCTATTTGGTTCTTCATTAGTATACTATTCGCAGTCAAAACACACTCTCAAACTCGCTAAATTATCTTAAGCTAGATACTTAAGGTTTCCAAGATGTTGATTAATTAGAGCTCCCAAGGGCAAATTCTCTCCATAACCCTTGATATTTCAGGCATGTAACTCTTCCCCAACTATTATTTTTTAAAAGCATGCATTTTAAATAGCTATTCATGTCATTTTGATACTGTTTTTGGAGCATGGGTTGAGGGTTTTGAATGATTTTTGTTTATGTGGTGTTTCATATTTACATATACATTGTTTATGTTTAAATAGTGGTTTTGAAATCAAAATTTGATGCGTGGGCATGGTGAATAAAATAGGTGATTGTGAATTCCCCAAATTTTGTGAATATTTATAATTGAATTGCTAATAACCCAAACCCAAATTTTATGGAAGTTGTTTGATTATGAGTATAATTTAATTGAACTATTTTTGGAAGAATTTCATGATATAAAGAGGTTAATGAAACATAATGGTTGATTTAATAAACAATGGGAGTCGGTGCTCCCCCGCGTTGTATTAATGAACAAAGGGAGTTATTCTCCTGAGTTAATGAAATTGATTTGTCATGTTGATGATACCTTGAAAGTGTAGTTTGTATGATGATACTAACAGTGTATGCCTAAATGTGTACTATGGTCCAATGAATGGGAATGTGTGATAAATATTTTAATTGGGCTTTAAAAGAAGGTTGTGTAGCTAGGCCGTGAAAGTAGAGGTCTTAAGGGAGCAATACTAGAAATTGCGGTTGCTAGTATGGGAGATTAAAATGCCATAGGGTTCGAGTCCCCCACTTATGAAAAGGTGGTTTGAGTCCACCTTATTATTATAATTGGGAGGTTTAACTCTCCCATATTACATTACAAGATAGGGTGCTTAAGTCACCTTAGTATATAATTAGGAGGCTTGAGTTCTCCATGCATATATATGAGATTATTCTCTGGTTCATATGGTTACACGCATTGGGGCCTGATGACATGACACAAACTAGGGTGTTTTTGTAATGGGCATCTCAAGTCCAACAAACACCAGAGACCACCCCCAATACCCGATCTGACCAACCGACATATACCCTGAGTCAGGTGAATTACCAACATATTTCAAGATAGTTTAAAGATAAGCCTAATATTATATCATGAAATGTCTACATCTACCATCGATAATCGGACAACCATCCATCACAGAAATAATCCACCAAACCACCCCAAGTCCATAGTAATCCAACAAAGCCTCTATAAGATCGAAATTAATAAAGTGTTGTGATATGCCCCCAATAGTAGCCAAAACAAAATCTAAGACATAGGAAATAAGGACCACGAAATAAAGTCTTTTGAAGTATGGAAGCTCACCACGTTAATGTCAACTCGAGCACCTGATTAATATATAGCAAATGTAGAAAACATTTTGGCGCCTACATCACATAGGGATACAACATTTGAACATGGTTAACCATTAAAGAGCTAGCATGTAACTTAAGAATAGAGGAATAAAATGATACCATCATTCAATATCAAACCAGGTAACCATATGTAACAACACACACACACATATATACACATTGTATATAGGTAACAAGGTTAAAAATAGACCTTTGAAATCTTAACCTAGGTTGTGTAGCTTAGGTGTCATGACAGTAACACCCACGAGATATATATGCTCCAGCTTTCACCCATGGGCTATATTGATACACAATTGAGATACAATTTAATTGTTTGCTTGTCTAGGATTTTAAGTGAGGTACACACACTATCACAATTTGAAGTGAGCATTTTTGGTCCACAATTTGAACCGACAATTTCTTTGATTGCTTAGCTTTGATTCCATGCACTATCACAACATTCAGCTCCAATTTCTCTATTTCCCTATTCAGTCTCTATTGCTATTTTCATACTAGATTAAAGCATATCTTAAGGATTTAAGAATTGGGTTTCTATCAGAAATTAGATTGGGTTTTTCCTTTGTATCTGCAAAATTGGCTTTTGATTCTGCGGAATTGGATTTTCTCCAATTGACTTCCTAAGATAAGCTTTGATTAACCCATCATACTCTTAGTAAATTCATTTGTTTAAAGGTTGTAATAGTGTTCTAAACATGAAAGATCCTACTATAATGTTATAGATTATAGAAAACAATCCTTTATGATTTCTGGTTACAAATATTGTGTGCAAGTTCTTCATTTCTCTGTGTTGATGCATTATGGCATGTAGACCGATGTTCATGTGTTGTACCATTATTATATACCATTGTTATATGTGATTCAACTATATTTTGTGAATGACTCAAATATTTTTCTTCATTAATTAATGTTGGTGATTTATTCTGTGACTATTTTTCTTCTCCTAAATACCCATAATTACTTACGTTGGTATCAACCTATTTAGCTGCTAAGTTGAATATATTGAATCTAAAAACTGTAAAATTTTTACTTGTTACCGTACTCTATATTTCAAATGCCTTTTTGTTGTTTGAAATGCTTATGTACATGCTGATTTTTACATAATATGAAGTTTGTGTAGTTGGCAATGTAGGCCTATTTCTTATCCTACAACTATTTTCTTTAATTATGACTTGGTCTATGAGTATTACTTTATGTTCTCTATGTTGTTTAGTGTACTGGGTTGTCCCTTTTCATGTTCTCTATACTGTGTTATAGGCTGCCAAGGTCTTCATGGTAATTTCTAGTAAGTATTTTAAAGTGTCTTTAGAATCACTGCTTGTTTTCAAGGTTAACTCATGTAATTACATTTTTAAGTGCCTGATTAATAAATTCTGTATCACTCATCTTGTTAAGGAAACCATAAAAAAAAAAAGACATGGAGTATTTTATTACTCTATGAGACTGTGACTTTGGATGATTTAGATAATTTAAATTCATTGGTCATGCTTTTTAATTTTTAAAGTAAAACTTCTACAAGAATCATAAAGGATCCAGTACATACCTCAGAAAAAAATGACATAAGTTTTATTACAATGAAGCGCTAAATGGATTTTTTTTCTTTTGATGCATTATATTCTAGATAATACTTATTGTATAACTCATATAGTGGGTGATAGAAAAGGAGAAACACGGTGATTCTTCCCCTAGAAGAGTTATGAAAGCACGCATAAGAAACTAGGACATGCAATGACTCTAATTTTCCTAAAGCTAAATCCTCTAGGTTATCAAATCTACTTTTCAAATCCATGGATGTACTTTTGCTGACACAAGTTATTCAAAACAACAGAAACACTGCTTCCTAGAAGGAGAAATAGAATTTATAATCAGTAGCCTACCTATATATGATAAATTCTTGGTGGCAGTGGCCTTCAACTTTATAGTAATTCTCTGAGGTAACTAGTTACAATCACATTTTTTCTATTTCTTATGATACAAAGGCAATCCCAGATACCTTATAGGTAATGTACCAAGGTTGAATCCAGTAGTACCCATTAACACAAACTATATTCTCTCAGAAACAACAATAATAAACATGATGATATTTTCTGGTTAGCATATAGTCCAATAGTTTTAGAAAAATCTTGCAAAGCTTCAATGACTACATTTAAATTTTTTGGTGCCTTTGTAGAATATGATAAGATCATCTACATATGTAACATGAGTGAATTTCTTCTTCCTGCACATAGGATGTCCTCTCACTGACACAAGTTCTTCAAAATGTGGCATCAACAGAATACTTTCTATTCTACATTTATTTGTTTCCAATGACACCGAGAAGGAAAAGCAAAAGTGTGAGGGAAACTGTAGCAACATATTTCTATTACTTTAAATCTACCTAGAAGAACTTCTCCCTATCTGACCTAAAGAATACATATCGTCTAAAGTTTATGGTCCTAAGAAGATGAAGGATCGAATATTCCTACTAGTAATGAGAACTGACTCATTCTTCCCATCAGCATCAAGTTGTGGTGTTATTTAAGCTCATGTATGATTGACATTTTGAAGAATATGTGTAACTGAGAAGACATCCGTGGATTTGACAACAAGAATTAAGAATTTGAGGGTGTATCTTTAGGAGAATTGAAGTTATTTTCCTAGTTTCTGATGCACTCTGCAATAGCTCTTTTGCAGAAGAACACACTCATCTAGTATATGGTCAAAAGCATATTGGTGTTAGACTTTGATACGGAAACACCTTGGTGGGTTTTGGTAGGAATGTATACATCACTAATCATCTTTGGTGGATTTTTAGTAGTACTCGACTGTGAAACTAGGTGTATTGCATTGTGCTTCTAAGATTAAGTTAGGAGACTTAAGCTAATCTGTCGTGAGTTACTATGATATTTTTGGTATGCCACTGTTGATACTTTTTGTATGCCACCCTTGATGCGAAATTTCCACGCTGGTCTATCAGGTGTACTGGCAATTCCATTGAAATCATATATCAACATAAGAAAATCTATAACTCTTTTAACCTTCCAACAATTTAAGGCTCTTCTAAAGTTGAAGTTACAACCTTGTGTGCTCTATATTTGATCTAAAATTGCAATTCTACATCTATTATAATTTATACTTTTAAATTTGAATGTTCTCACAAAGTCACAAGTTTACTATGACTCTATGAGTAAATAATTCAAGACTTTGGTGTATTTGAGTATTTTTACCTTTTTGTTTTATATTTAGTGTCCTTTTCTCTTTTTCCTAGATATAGGAAATTATTAATTCAGATAAATTCAATAAAAAATTACTTAGATCATGTATTAGTACTATAAAATGCATTAAATATTTAACAAAATTTAGCTATGAGTATTAGAGGATATGTTTTATTTAGCTATAAGTGTGTACAGCGTACTAAGTGGACTGAATATTTGGTTCTATATTTTTGTTTTCAATTGTGTCCTACTAAAGGTTAGAAGGATATTTTTTTGTATATATAATTCTTCAATCTATCTTTTTCCTTTTTGATCACCCCTATCTCAGTATTTTTGTATTTATTTGAACAATATGTTAAACTCCTTGCAAATTGTCTTTGTTATTGTCACTTTTTTTTTTCTAATTTCTTGTTAGTACATTCAAAAAGATCTGAAGAGACCAATTTAAACTTGGGTTCAGCTTTTCACAAGTGTCATGACAAGGTAAGAAATTCTTATTATCATCAATCATATAATTTTTATAAGTTGCTCGTAGCTTTTAGAATTTACTTGTAAAGTAAATAATGCTTTTTTATGTTATGAGATCTATTTTTATTATTGGCATTTTTTAGGAATACACATGTTCCATTCAAAGATTGGGTGGATTTGTCTAGGTATAGAGAAGAGTATAAATAGAGTGTTATATCTTTCTTAGATTTTGCTTACACTTATGGAGATCCTCAAGGCGAAGAAATTCAGTGCATATGTGATAGGTGTTGTAATGTCCATTTGACTCAAAGGAATGTAGTGTATAATCATATAATAGACCAAGGATTTATTAAAGGTTATCAGAGATGGATCAATCACGGGAATGGGAAATCCATTTGAATATTAACGGTGATATGGATGACTTGTATGATGATATTCAGGGGTTATTGAAGGATCAATATAGACATATTGCACCAGTTGAAGGAGTTTATGAAGGTCCAAATGAAGATTCTAAGAAATTATTTAACTTAATAGATAAGGTAAGCCAAGAGTTATATCTCGATTGTAAAGGATTCTCTAGATTATCATTCACAATCCATTTATATTTATCGAAGTATATGCAAAGATGGAGCAATGAATCATTCACTTCTCTTTAAGAATTATTAAAAGAGGCAATTCCAGAGTTGAACATTCCCCTGTCCTATAATAAAGCCAAGCCTATGGTTAAGGTTTTGGTCTTGATTTTGAGAAAACTTATGCTTGTACTAATGATTGTATGTTGTTTAGGAATGACCATAATGTTGATGAATTTTTTCATTTTTGCAGAGCTTCTTGATATATTAAACCTCCAGAAGTAGATTGGAAGATTGTTAAGCTTTCAAGAAAACCTCATTATGTTCTGGCAAAATTTTTGAGATACTTTCCATTAATTCCTAGACTGAAAAGGCATTTATGTGCTCAAAGACAATAGATTTATTGATGTGGCATGATAGGGAGTGTTCTAAAGATGAAAAGTTAAGGCATCCCACTAATAGACAAGCATGAAAATATTTTGATAGCTTGTATCCAGATTTTGCACTAGATTCTCCTAATTTAAGACTTGGCTTGGCAATTAATGGATTCAATCAATTTTGGACCATTAGTATATCTATAATTACTTATTTCTGGTCTACGTTCACCTAGAAATGACATTAATATTTATTTACCATTGATTTATTTATTATGAAAAATAGGTGTTGAAACATATGATGCTTCACAAAATCAAACCTTCTATATTAGAGCAAATCTTATGTCGACAATCAATGATTTCCTTGCATATGTTATGTTATCTGGTTGAAGTACAAAAAAAAAGTTGGCTTGCCCTTATTGTAATGATAGTAGTAATTCTTGCTATCTAAAACATAGTAGAAATATGTGCTATGTGGATTATCGTGCTTTTCTACCCATGGATCATCCATTGAAATCTAATAAATTATTTTTCAATGGAAAAATTAAATTTAGACCTCATTCACATTCGTTAAAGGCAATTAATATGCTTAACAGCTAACCAAACATAGACAATGTGTTTGGGAAGAAGAGAAAGAGATAAAATGATATGACATGGAAAAAGGTTAATCTTTTTTGAACTACCTTATTGGGAGCACAACCCATTACCCAACAACCTTGATGTAATGCACATAGAAAAGATCATAGTTGATTATACAATTGGAACTTTTTTGAATATTTCTGGCAAAATAAAAGACCATGTAAAGGCTCATTATGATGTAAAAGAGATAGGAATTAAGAAGAGCTTTCATCCAAAAGATACCTCAGATGACAAGAAAACTAAGATTCTAAAAGGATATTTCTCAATGACTAATGATGAGAAATCAATTTTTTGTGGAGTTTTAAAGTAAGCAAAGCTACCTGATGGTAGTGCCTCCAACATATCTAGGTGTGTTCAACTAAATAAAATAAAATTATTTGGGTATAAAACTTATGATGCTCATTTCATGTTATATTACTTGCCACCAATATTAATTAAAAGCATCCTTCCTAATTATTTTTCTATTGATTTAATTAGTTGACGTTCCTTATTTTGTCGTCTATGCCAAAAAGGTATCACAGTTGAGGAAATAGATTGCTTAGAAGTTGAGATCATAGAAATATTAAATTGGTTGGAGAAAAGTTTTCCTCGTACATTTTTTGATATAATGATTCATTTCCTATTTATTTGGCTAATAAGGTGAGATTAGGAGGTCCAGTTCAGAATCGATGGATGTATCCCTCTAAATGAAATATGTGTACATTTAAATCGTATATCCGCAATAGAAACTATCCAAAAGGATCTGTAGTAGAGTCATATTTGTTTGAAGTGTGTTTAACTTTATGCTTTAGATATTTGTATGTAGGCGCACACAACAAATTTACTAGAAGACCTCAAAATGATGATGAGTATGGCTTGGCGATTCACAAACATTCAGTTTATTACCTAGCAAAGGTTCTCCTTTATGAGCAAAGAAAAATACATCAACAGTTATAGATAACAAGTCAATGAATTAGGAAAATTCATACTTATTGGGAAATTGTGATGAAGTTCAAGGGTGTATTATGTACTTTAATATCTTGTAGTATTTCCATTTTAGGGATAGATTTTAAATTATCTATTTATTGTCCTATCAAATAAAAATTCTTACTTTGTAGCTAGATTGGACTTAATTTTAATAGACAACCTTAAAGATCCCAATGGAACAAGGCTAAGAATCATTATCAAAACTTCCCTAAATGGTTTGAAACTCGTGCTTTGAAAGATGATGTGCCTGATCTGATAAAAGAATTTTCTCGAGGATCAAATTTAGTTGCTAAAAGATACTCTAAGTATCTCATTAATGAATATAGATTCCATATTAGGCAGCATAATGCAAGGCATAAAACACAAAATAGTGATGTTAAATTAGTTGTCTCAACTACAAGCTTTGCAAGCTCAAAAGACAAAAATCTAGTTGATGTATATTTGACTTATTATGGTAGAATAGTTGATATATATGATTTAGACTACTATGGCCATTTTAAGGTTGTTTTATTCAAGTTTGACTGGTATGAGGTTGAAAAAGATATTTATGGCTTTACTTATGTCTACTTCAATAAGAAATATCTATTCAAGTGAGACAAAAAATAATACATATCTACTATGGACATATTTTGTATATTAAATTTATATCCTCTTTTAGTCCTTGAGAAAGGTAAATTCTAACAAGAAAAAAATATAAAAGTGGAGATATCGAATGGGACCTATTCATTTTGCAAGAGTATGCATGGTATTGGTAATATTTTGTAGACACTTCTAAAAAAAATATTTTTCATTTTTGTATACTTTTTCATAACATATTAATGTATGTTTTTATTTTAATTTGATATAATTTTTAGTGTGCGACTAAATAAAATAATGAGGAATCATTTAAGGCTAAAAATTTTATTGCAAATCGTACAAAGACGGGGAAAGAAGTCCAGGAAGATAACCAAATAGCAATAGTAAGTCATTTTTGTGTTATATTCTTCTTTAATGAATGAATATATATGGTTTAGATCTGATAGTGTAATATATGTTGTTGTTGGGTATAAATTTGTCAAAATAGTTTTCAAAATGATCTATATCCATCCATTTAGTTTATGTTGAAAATTGTTAAGTCTTAGAGAAATCAGAGGGTGCAAGAGTGCCTCACATTGAATGAGGGAATGAACCATTGTTGCTTATATTGTCTTGTACTATTTTACCTTAAGAGCTAAATTTTCAAGTTGAGTTAGGCTAAGGTTCATCCAATTTTTAACAAACTTCATTCTCTGAATCCTGTGTGGCCATACAAAAAGTTGATGCAAGGGGAAGAGAAAGAGGAAGGGGGAGTGGTAAAGGGGAAAATGTATTTTAATGGGATGAAGAAATTCTTCTTGTTTTTTGTTTCATCTTTTCAGAGATTTTACCTTTTTTTGACAGGGTAGGTAGGTGCAAATGAGCAATTTGTTATCTTCCACATCCATTGTATTTGTTATCTTTTTATCTTTCAAGTGCAACAAGCTTTTATTCACCTCTTGCCTTTGTTATATTTTTTATCAACAAGTAGTAACTTGTAGTTCTCATATTCGATGGCTATTTTCTAAATTTTCTTGTTTTAATTTTTTCACAATTTGAACTTCAGATTCATCAAAATGTTGAGTTAACACCAGATGCATTCATGATAGTGTTTGGAAAGGAGAAGCCTAGTTGATTTAGATAATATGGTAAATCAGTGACAACAACTTCTCTAAAAAGGATGAGAAAATGAACAAGCTTAAAAAAATCATGCTAATGAAGTCACTTCTCTGAACTAAGAAATAAGTGACGTGAGAGAAAAAATGCAACATTTTTTTAGTCAATTGGTGCAAAACAATCATGTACTGAATTTTCAAGATATACCAAGGAGTGACAAATCTAACATTCCTTCACCTGATGCGAGTAATGCACCAGCTATTAGAGGGAAAATTCTTCCAAATTCTTCTAGCTCAGATCATGTGTCATGACCCGAGGCTACCCCTAGTCGAGAGATGATGCTTAAGGCCATAAGTGACCCCAAGCTAACCTATGGTCTGGTACCTGTTGTGACCACTGAATAAAATGATAGTAAAACATGTGTGGAAGATAAGACAGTAAATAACTATCAATTGGAATACTGAGATATACAGAATGATATGTCTGAAGTATCTGATAAACACTGAAAACTAGACTGTCTATCTGAAATCCTCTAAACATACGGAGTTGATGGGAGAAACCCCAACTAACTCTAACTAAATTGAATATAAAGAAACAATTAAATAACTGGAATATCATGTCACTTCCTTGATGGATGAGGACTCACCAATACAGCTCTGGGAAACTGCAGAGTTGTCGAGGGGTGATCCAGAAACTGTGCGTCCGAATCTATATTATAAGACAACATAGCTGAAGAGAAAAGTATGCGATCAGTACTTTGAATGTACCAGTATATGAGGAAATGACTAACTAAAGTACATGTAAAATCTGAACATGGATACAAGAACATATAAAACTGAATATGCAAGACCAAGTATTGTATACACTGATATTATCAAATAACTGGTGCAATTTGCATAACTGGATAAATAAATGTTGAAAACTGACTACTTGGTCTAGCAAAACTGTACTGAAATAGACTTCTAATACTGACTGAAACTATGGGAGCTATCATGTAACCGACACAAACCATCGGTGTTACATGGAGTCCAACGTCTAATCCACGTTGAGAAGGGTTGTTCCATCCTTACTATCAGAGTGGAACCTAAAATGGAGTGATCACTAAATTGATCCCATATTGGGCAAAGTGAAACACTTTTTGGCGAGTCCCTAAATCATATCGTAGCACGTAGTTTCTTGAAAGTAGAATGTGATGAACCCACACTTCCCTCTCATTGATTAATCCTACTCCCAACTAAATGACACTAGTGTTATACATGGATTAACATAACATAGACTAAACTAATAAGACTCAACATAAACTCGCATATAGTAATGAAATCATGGCTGCTTAACCAGTTATTTGAAAAGTCTGAAATAACAAGTAAATACATAGGTATCGGGTGTTCATACCCACCAGCACTAAATGATTATAGAAAGTCGATACAATATTTAAAATAGATATCTAAAGTAAGAATTCAAGGATCAAGAACATGAGACATTTCATAACTTGACAATATACGAGAATGTAAACATGAGCATGAGGTAACCTTGGGATTCATAACATGTTTATATAGTTTAAAGCATAATTCTAGAGTTTATTATGATTGCAACTAAACATGACTTAGGGTATTAAAATTTCAAACATGTAGGAGCATGATTCACATGGGATAAAACTATTAACTTGGCTTGAATGTAAAACTAACGAGAATCGATGGAAAGATTTCATATTTTACATGGAAGATGATCGTAATTATAGTAAAATTCATACTAGAATCAAAAATAGGCTTTTTAGGCTCAATGGGTGAAAGTAACCCATTGATGAATACCCCACATACCTTAATTGGATGAATTATTGAAGAAATCTTGAAATTGGGACTTAAACTCTTGAGTTCTTTAGAGTAAAAGTTTGAATTTTGTTCTTGGGAAGAGGGGAAGGATTTTTAATTTGTGTACTAAATGTTTAGGGTTAAGAGAGTGGGAATAACATGTTTAAAGACCCCTTATTTCATTTAAGGATGATTAGGAATGGTTTAGGGGTGTGAAAATACATCAACTCCCTTAAATCAAGTCAAAATGAAGAAATTTTGGCACTGTGATTTTGCTAGACGGCGCACGCCAAAAGCACACCTAATGTTGGGCGGCGCATGCCAAAATCACACCTAAGGGTGTGCGGCGTAAGCCAAAAGTACACCCCATCCAGTGGCTATTTACACTTACCATGTGATTCACGACCTTAGCACAAGGTCTAACATGCGGTGCACACTCATTTTTAAGGCCTAAAATCACCCGCAACTCGACCTATAACATCTAGCTATGGTCTACCATCGAAATAAGGGTCATAGAGGTCAATTTGAATGCATTATTTGAGCTTTAAAACTATGAGGTGTTACATAATCTCCCCCTTGGGATCATTTGTCCTCAAAATAAACTATTTAATTTAAAGCACTAAAACGGTTGAGATCGTACACTAAACACTCATACGCTGAATAATGATTAAGTAAATAAATTTGCAACATGATACATGGACTGAGTTGAGTTTCATGACTACATGCTATGACATTGTAACACTCCATACATTACCAAACATAGACCAACTTAACATAGACAAAAGTATTTAAACTCGAGATAGGTATTTGAGCTTAAAGTTAAAGGTAAGTGTTAAGTTAAGTAGAGGTATCAAGATTTTGGAAAAAAATAAGAGAAAATAAGTGAAGTTCTTGCTTGACTTAATTTATCTAGTAGGTGACCAGTAGGTGCATCACCTACTTATTCTATTGGACTGAATTGAGGAATATATTATTGGACATATTAATGGCCCAAATTAAGTGAAAGAAAAAGAGAAAGTTGAGTAGCCCAACACCTAATCTATTTAAGGCCCAAATGTCCAACCCAATACCTAATCTATTTAAGGCCCAATATAGTGCAATCCAATTAGAAATAAACCAAGTAGGTGCATCACCTACTTGGAAATTTTTAGCAGCTTAAATAGCCAAGTAGGTGTATCACCTAATTGGACTAATTTTGACCAATATGTGACTGGAAATGAATGAAAAAGAGGTGGTCAAGTGGAGGGATTTATAAGGTCCAATTATTTCATTTTCTCTTCTATTGGTCCTTAGCTCTAAAGATCAATAATGTTATGACCGCCAAATAACAATCTCAAAGGCTAAATAAAAAAAGTAACGCAATTTGAATTGAATGAGTGGCAACTCAGGGGAATAAGACTAGCATGGGTCGATCTCGATACCTTTATATGTGGGTGGCAGCTCAGGGGAAAAAGCCTAGCATAGACCGATCCCAATGTTTATATGGGAGGCAGCTCAGGGGAGTAAGCCTAGCATGGGTCGATCCCAATTTTTCTACTTACCACTGATCAGCTGGTCATTTGTAATATCTTATAAAGTTACTAATGTAAGGAAAAGTAAAGCAAATAAAAGGATGTAATGTACATTATTCCACAAGTATAAGCAAAGGTGGTCTTCTATCATTACCCATATAGTTGTACCTAGTTTCACTTGATCTCTTATTTTACATATGGTTACTTTATTCCTTACATATTCAATATGTTATTTTGTACTAACATCCCTCCTGGAAGACACTATTTTTTCTATCGCAGGTACATGTATTCTAGCTAATAGATCTTTCTAAAAGGATCACATTTTACTCAGCGGTTGTTGTTGAGAACTCTAGGTTTATTTAGGGCATTGCTGAGTCTGTACCATATATTTGATAGTGTATTAATTTTAAAGGTATGGAGGGGTCCTATCCTGATCTAAACTAGTGATATCTATCTCTTAGATGCTTTGTAGACTATTATTAAAATAAGCGTGGCGGTGTCTTATTCTCTAGTAATCAAGGTCCCAACGATCAAGTCATGTATATCTATTATGGGCCTATCTATGTTGAATTTTTGTCAAAGAGTCTTACCTATAAATATTAGGGCCTTATAATTATTACGGTTACATTCATAGTAATCCCAAGGCATTAGTTGGTTCTCTCAAGTCCTTAGGGCATCGGGTGCCTATCTATCTCAATAGAATAGGAGACGTGACAAAAGTGGTATCAGAGCAGGTCATGCTAGGGAATCTACAAAGTCATGTCTAGTAGAGCCTTACTTATGAATGTGTTGTGTACCAAATTTATAATTAGGGGGATACTTGGAAATTTAGGAAACATTACTTTCTTTCATAATCTAGATCGTGCAATAGAGCAATGTTAAGAAGTCCTTTCCCGCTCATACTACAATCTCTCAAATGCATACAATGCCTAAAGCTAAGGTCAGTGGTGGAAAAAACTCCAGCACCACTAATATCCAATAGGCAACGTACAATGAAGAGTCTTAAGACATCAAAATTCAAGTTAAGGTGAGCCAATCTAGTTCAACCCCCATGACCCACAATAGAGAACATTGTAAAGGTTATTGTGTTATTTGCACATAAGTTAGGATTTGTACTATTTGTATTGTCCTAATTCATTTGAGTGATATGTAATAGGGTTGCTAATATTTTTATATAATAAATAGTTACCATAGTTATAAAGATTGGGTGCAACATTTCCTAGTTTAACTTATTTAGAAGATATGAGTGGTTCTTGGGTTTGAGGTTTCCTCCACATGACCTCTTCAATATATAGGATTTAATCCTACAGAGTACATTTAGTACTTTGTGAGTAAATATATAGGGTTTTAGAGTTGCAAACGTTTTGAAAATTTAATATGTTGAACTAGTTTTATATTAGTTAAAAGAGGTTAGTAGCATGGTCTGAAGGGTGAACCTTTAAATATGATAGTTCCTATACCCCTAGTTAGAAGATAAGGATCAAACACCTACTAGATATCATTCTAGATTTTATTAATTATCTTTTTATAAGGTATGTGTGTATGACCACCCCAAATAGGTAATAATAATATGCAATCTCTTTTATGGTTAGAAAACTCTAGGATGAGCATTTCCAATTGCTCTATATAAGAGTATATGTAAAATTGGTTCCTATGGTGAACTATGTTTTGGATATAGAAGATTAGTATATGACAAAAACTTGTGGTTGAAAAAGGAATATTGACTGGATAGTCCTACGTGGTGATTATGTAGACTATTTTTGCATATTAGAATACATGAAGTGAGCCATTTTCATTAAAAAGGTATTTGTTAGACATGAATTAGGTAAGAGTGACACCAAAATGACTCAGTATGAATGCATGTTTGGATGCCTAGTCTTGTTACATGCAAGAATAGTGAGGCAATCGAATGATATACACTTGGCCTAACCTAACATCTAAGGATGCATTTGAATTATCCCTATTAAAATAAGAGATAGTTTGTTAAGAATGTGTATAGAGTTTTGATGGCTTACCAAAATTGTAGTGAAGTATAAGGTACCGTTTTTGTTCACTTGAGTCCCTGGTATGAAAATTCCCTTAATGCATAGCTTATCTAAATTTCTTGACTAAAGGTATTGGATTTCCATCACTTGTTAAGACACAACTTTTTAGCCCTCCCTTGTTATGAAAAATTAGTTAGCATGGATAGACCTATCTAGTTAAGCCCATAGTGACTAACCTTCAGATGATTTAGAATCATATTATAATTTTACATGTACTTGACATTTATGTGTGAGTTGCTGTAAATAAGAGTTTATGTGTTATAGTTCCTTTAAATTTCATTAGTAATTTGTTTATTTGAAATTTTATATGGTACCAAACATTGATTATAATGATATCCTAGGCCAGTAGCAAAGATGAGGTTGATCTCGACCTCCTACTCCTACAAATGAATTGTTAAGGATTTTTTGTCTTTAATGGCCCTTGTGTTTGCATTGACTATGAATGAGACACTGATAAGCAGAATTCATAGGAGCTTAGAAATATACTATAGGGAAACCAATTGCATGTGTTTTTAGTTAGTACCATACACGAGAAGAACTATCCCACTAATGATTTACCAATAGTGGTAGTATACTGGAAATTAATAGGGTAGAGTGACCCCATAAGATATCTCCTATTTTTCAAAGAATCTAGTCGGTTACATAATTATCCATGCTACAAGTTCTATAGCTTGTCTGTTTATAGGTCATATGTCTTTTGTGGATTATTTTCTCACTTATAACATATGTCATAGAATACTTGTATGTAGATGTTATCTACTTCATTGAACCCTCATTTATTGCTATATGTTCATAGGAATTTGTCTTATATGTCATTTATTATGCTAATTATTTACCATAGATCACTTTTCTGTATTTTAGTTGCATCACAGATTAACTTGACTATGTGTTATAGGCATTAGAATTAGTACTCATGAGTTAAAGTATCACGTATAACTTGCCTACATGTTATACCTTTCATAGACCATTTTCTTATATGCTACCTTTCTCATAGCCTACATGCTTTGTATAATTATTCATATATTAGTCTAATTGTTCATGCTCTAGTCCACTTGCTCAATGTGATTTTTTCTTCATAGTTTACTTTCTTATCATGTTCATTCTTATAGCCCAATTGTTTATATATTGTATAAATTTTCATAACCTAGTCCTCTGGATTATGTGCTCATCTAGTCCATTTTCCCAATAGATTATTTCACTTACTCACATACTATAAGTCTTTTAATTCAGCTGCCTGTATGTTACATGTCTCATAGTTCATTTTATCACATGTTTTTTATGGTTCATATGCTTATTTTCTACATTCTTTAATATTTTTCTTTTGCATAAATCACATATTTCTATAACTTAAATATCTATGTGTCACAAGCTTATTAGGTTCTTGTACATATATATGTGAAGTTCTCTTTTGTGCTGATCTGCGTGTGTGTCATAGATTCTATATGACTTTTCCACATATTATATTCCCCTTTATGCTTATTGATGTGAGTATTAACATAGTTGGATAAAGCTTTCTCAGATTGCGATATAATGAGAATTGTGTCTAGAACAGGATGGGCATATGAATGAATTCAAGTGTGAAACTTACTCATAGGTAGGTGGATTAGTCTAACAACCTAATCTAAGGTGCGACACAAAATTTTAGTTTTATGTTGACTACTATTGCTCTTAAAAGATTCTCCTATGAGATAAAATATAGAATGAAAGGAAAGTTGAGCCCAATAAGAAGCTTATGATTTCATGTGTCCATTTTATAGAAATTTTTAGGAGATCCATTCTTCATTGTGCTCCCTTAACCATAGTAAATGACCAAGGAACTATCATGTAAACAAGTCCCCACAACCATTCTTAATTACTAAGGTAGGAAGTTAGGGACAAAAGGTTTACCTCTGTTGAAGTATTATGGAAGAACTAGGATATAGAATAAGCTACTTGGAGTTAGAAAATGGTAGAAATTCTAAATCCCCTCCTCATTCCAAGCATCAATGAGAGGATCTTAGATCATGTTCTCCCCTATATGATCCTAAGTTCTACTAGCATTTGCTCATTTGATATTTCATATACAAGTTATGTGTTATGTATATTAAATTTCATAATTCTATGTGTTCTATTTGTTTATAGAGGAAATAAGGGAAATCACGCTATACTAAACTAGATTTCAGTAAGTTACATGGTCAGGAAAGGAGTTTTACTTATCATATTCTCATTACATGTATTATATCTTTTGAGATGTTATATGAGTCTCGTATACATTATTTTGGTTAGCCCATAGATTTAGTGTAGTCTATTTACAAAGGAAACTCTAGAAAAAAAATTAGGGAAATTTTAGGGTTTGTCAAGTCATTAGCTATACCTTTCATTCGAGGACGAATGATCAAAAGTGGGGGATGATATAATACTCCATACATTTCCAAACATAGACCAACTTAGCATAGATGAAAGTATTTAAAATCAAGATAGGAATTTGAGCTTAAAGTTAAAGGTAAGTGTTAAGTTAAGTAGAGGGATCAAGATTTTGGATAGAAAATAAGTAAGGTTCTTGCTTGACTTAATTAAGCTAGTAGGTGACAAGTAGGTGCATCACCTACTTATTCTATTGTACTGAATTGAGGCCTAAATTATTGGACATATTAAATTCCCAAATAAAGTGAAAGAAAAAGGGAAAGATGAGCAGCCCAACACCTAATCTATTGAAGGTCCAAATGTCCAGCCCAATACCTAATCTACTTAAGGCTCAATATGGTGTGATCCAATTAGAAATAAACCAAGTAGGTGTATCACCTACTTTTACTTTTTTAGTAGATTAAATAGCCAAGTAGGTGCAGCACCTACTTTGACTAATTTTGACCAATATGTGGCTAGAAATGAACAATAAAGAGATGGTCAAGTGGAGGGATTTATAAGGTCCAATTAGTTTATTTTCTCTTCATTCTTACATGCAAAAAAATCAGATTATAATTAGCTCACTCTCTCTTTTCTCTCAAGCCTAAAAAAGTTGTCACTTTTCTTTCCTAGGGTTCTTGAAGAAACACTCCATATTTTCAGCCAAGTTAAGTGAAAATAACTATGGTTTATCTTTACTACTATCATGGAAAATTATAGAAATAAAGTTATTGTTTTGTTTGAAGTATAGGATGACCCATTTTGCTAAGCTTAGTAGTCCACTTCTCTTTAATATCCAAGATATTTTCCAATAGCATTTGTTTCAACTTGAAGGGAAACTGAGAGTCTCGATGGGGTGCACTTTAAGAAATCAAATTTCAGAAATAAAGGTAAGGTTACTGCTCTGATTTAACCTTCCATTTTTATAGGCCTTGATGAAAGATTTTATATATGCTGTTGTTAAGAACTCACGGGATGGTGATCGAAAAACATGAGTTCAATATCTTATATTTTGTTGAAGGATTTTAGGACTGTTTAGGTGATTTATATAGGTGTTGTTGTTAGAGGTAGTGGGTGACCTTATAGAATGGTTAAGTGAGTTGTATTAAAGTATAGAAGGAGGGTGTGGTTATACTCCATGTGTTTGAGGGGCTGAATAGTCTTACTGCCCGTCAAGCGATTAGCTACTATTTTTCAAGGGGTTACATTGTTATTAGTTGCTAATATTAGCTCCATTATGTGCTTATATTGTAGATTAACACCTTAAAGGAAATAAGGCTAATTCATTGTAATAATCAGGTTTCACAACGAGGTATGTAAGGCTATTCCAGTTCATATTCTTTGGCATGATGTCTTGTACTCGTGTACCAATAAAGTGATCTTCGTAGATAATCATTCATGGTGAAGGATACATTATGATGGTCTACAAACTCCACTATAGTTAATCGACCTTTTATTTACTTCCCATAGTATAAAAGTGTGTCAAAGTGTCACATGTTTCTCTTATATGAGTCAATACGATCCAAGATTATATAAGTTAAGAGTGTCCCATGTTGGATATACAATATGTCCAAAAATAGCTTCAATTGTCTAATTGATCATATACTTCTTTTGGCTACACATGTTCCTTTTTAATATCATTCCCATTGTGTTTGGGTATAAGGTGGCCTTATAGAGTCCTTACCTATTCAATATATAGTTTATATGTCCTTATGTGGGATACACCTTTGTTCGAAATTAGAATCTGCCCATATGAATCAATAGTACCCATAATCATGTACCCTTCTATTTGTATAACCTAGTAAGTATTTATTGTACAGTGCAAACCTCTTTAGTTGAGGAGTTACATGTCTCTACTTGGTATGCTCATATTCCCCTATTTGAAACATCTAAATTTCTCCACTTGAAACTGCCATAATTGTTATATGTTATGTAAGAGCACTAGAATCTATCACAACCCATATATGCTATGCAATGTCACATGCTCACTAGTTATACACCTTACCAACTCATTTGTTGCATGTCTTTATCTCTTCATATTTTGTAACACCACAAAAAAGGGTCCCGAGACGTCACACGGTGCTTAGGGCCACAAGTGATCCCAAGATAACCCTTCTACTGGCATAACTCATATGTAACTGAATAAAATGCATAAATCTGAATGAAATCAGCGGAAGATAACTCTTTTCTAAATATTATCAATACAAAACTAAATTAAAATTACTATAACTCTTTTTTTTACAAAACAACACTGGATTCAAATACATTAACTCTACTGACTGTCCATGAAGCCTCTACTACTATTGACTATAGGTAACCGAGACATGACCCCAACTATCCCAAATCAATATGATTGAATAAAGAAAAATAAAATATTGCTCAAACTGTATGGCTGACTCGATCCCTTGAATCAAAAGGACTCATCACCTGATGACTGGAAGCTGCAAATTGTCAAAATATGGTGTGCGTGCTACACTTCGTACCTACATTATAAGATAATGTAGCACATAGACATATATGTGGATTAGTACTTTGAGGATGTACTGAGTATATGGGGGTAGATGCATAAGTAAAACATAATATCATTCATCATAATTTGTAAAACAATGCATGCTAAATGTAAATGACTCACATAAGCAGGAATATCTAAAAATTGAAATCTAAAATAATCAAAAGCAAATAATACTTTATAAATCTAGTGAGTCATAACATTTAGTTTTGAAAGCTGTGCTAGTATTCTGTCGGTAAATCATACTGTCTAAGTGTAAAAGGAGCTCACTTCTGAATCTGAAATCTGAAAGTTGACATCTAAAGCCAATATCTCTCTATAAAGCATAATCTGAGTAAAATTTGTTAGCCGTTACACTTAGTTTTCTAAAAGCTTTTCTATTATTCTTTTCTGATAGACTTTTCTATTAGGGAAAATACTTTTTAAAACTATTATGAAATTATTTACTATTAAGTTGTGGGGAGGTTCTTCTAACCAACATAAACCATGTGAGCTAATATGGAGTCCCACGTCTTCTTCCCCTATAAGGAAAACCTCAAGATGGGGAGAGGTGTCATACTCTTTCCAATGAGTATAACTTGAATAAAGTGATCACATTTGTAAGTATCATCCATATAGAAATGGGAATAATCTGATAATCTATACATACGTTGGCTACGTAGTTCTGTGACAGATAGGGCACGCTAATACCACACCTCCTGCTCAATGCTAAATAATATTCCCTTTAATATACTATGCTCATTCTGTTAGAAATTCACTTTGAAATCTAGTATAATGGTTCATTACGAAACCAAAATTGCTTTTATCTGTGTCAGTCTGTAAATAAAACTGATCTGAATTTTCTAAACTGAAAATATTCTGTAAAGTGGATTCCACAGCTAAACTGAGGATCCAAATATCAAATATTATTTAATTATCTGAAAATAAGCTAATCTCAGGGTGCTTAAAGGCACAAGTTCTCAAAATAATTCTCAAAATAGGGCTTAGAAACCATGCTTCAAACTCATGTAAATTCATAGCAAATCATCATGCTCAATATGCTTATTAAAAATACTTCAATAATATCAAAATAATAAAATCAAGAATCACAATATCATGCTTAAACTCAATTGGAAAATCTGGAAAATCGCATTACATGCATAAATATATGAAAATAGTCGTGCAATTCAACATTCAATCACTTGTAAATTTATAATCTTCAAATACTGATAATTGGGTATGAACCCTAATTTCAAATAATAAGAAATTTGCTGAAAATATAATTTTGGGAACAAAGACGAAAGTATTGTCCTTTTTCATAATCCCATATACCTTAATTGCTCAAATTGATGAAGAAATTTGACTTGAATTTCTATTTGTGTCCTTGAAGGTTGTTTCTTGAAGAAGATGAATCAAATTGATGTTATTGGGAATGTTCTTGAATGATTTTCTTGAAATTTTTGGAATAGAAAGCTTAATTCTTAATTTTTTGATTGAATAGAAGGTGATGGAATGGATGAATCTTGAAGAGAATTTATTAAGGTTTGTTCTTGGGAGTAATGTAGGATAATGGGGGAAAAATAATGCCCCAATGGCGGCTATACTTGTTATATTATGACTTGGGTCAAGGGAGTAAAAGAATTCATTGCCCCTCAATCAGTTAAAGCAAAAATTTGTAACCCGTATCCCGATTTTACTCTTTGCTGCAACGCGGTACCATTACGGTAGCTTACTGCCTCACACGAAAATGGATATAACTTTTCACTCAGGTATCGGATTAAGGAGAAGTTGGTATCATTGAAAAGCTAATTCAATTATCTACAATTTGGTGGGTATTTATCTGAAAAATTCCATGTATATAAAATTTATACATGTTTAAAATAGATCCTTGTAGAATCAAATGCTAAATTTTGGATGAATCTAATGTTCTTAGCTCCACTTGGCTGTAAGTGACTTCTATGAACATTATTCACCTAATAAGAACTTCACATGCTTAGGATTAAATTCATGACACAAGATTTCAAATTATGGATCAAGATTACAACAATTTACACCTTCATCGTGATGCAGTGAAATCTCATTAAGCTAATGGAAAAGGACGAGGGCGAATTTGCACTCTGGCGCGACGCAGTGCTATCGCATTGTGGCACAGGAAATCAAAAATTAGGAATTTAGACCTCTCTACAATGTGAGCTTATCATGGAGGTCCACTAGAAAATGACAAATGGGAAATCAGCCTTCACAGCGACGCGGTGACTGCCCAAGTGGCGCACTGTCAACACTAAAAATGCCCTAACATCTCAACCGTATATCAGATTTGGGAAAAATTGGTATTAACGGAAAGCTTATTCAATTTCCCACACAATTCAAGTTCTAAATCTAGAAAATTTCACATGTATAAGAATATATTTATTTTTGAAGCCAACCTTTGACATTCTAGGAGAAAAATTAGGCTAAGAAAATTATGGGGTATTACAATGTATCCCCCTTGGAAACATTCATCCTCGAATAAGACTAGTTGAACTGAGAGTACTAAGGAACAGAAATCCCATACTGAACATGCATTACTAGGAATATGATTACTTAACTAAATCTGAAACATGATACATAAACAGAATATCATGACTAAGTTGATTTCTCGAATACATGCACTAACATGAAAATGGTTATAAGGCTGAGATGGAAACGAGAGAGACAACTTATCAGTAACTATTACTTTAAGCTGGATCTAATTTCATGAGAAAAAGATGATAGGTTTATGACATTAAAACTTGGGGTATTACACATTTCACATGACTTCTTGGCTCATAAGTGAATATATTTATGCCTAGCGAGGTTCATGGTGTCATATAAGTTTCAAAGTATTACTAGATTGATGTTACACTTATTTTCTATATCACTGTTCTTTTCTCGATCATATGTCTTTTTATATTGGTTCATAGCTTTAAAGCTCAATAATGTTATGACCACCAAATAACAATCTCAAAGGCTAAATAAAATAAGTAATGCAAACTGAATTGAACGGGTGGCAGCTCAGGGGCATAAGACTAGTATGGGTTAATCCCAATACCTTTATATATGGGTGGCAGCTGAGGGACAAAAGCCAAGCATAGGTCGATCCCAATGTTTATATGAGTGGCAACTCAGGGGCATAAACCTAGCATGGGTCAATGCTGATTCGTCTACTTCCCACTGATCAGCTGGTCATTTGTAATATCTTATAAAGTTAGTAATGTAAGGAATAGTAAATCAAAGCAAAGGATGTAATGTACATGATTCCACAAGTATATGTAAAGGTGGTCTTCTATCATTATCCATACAGTTGTACCTGGTTTCACTTGAGCTCTTATTTTACATATGGTTACTTTATACCTTACATATTCAGTACATTATTTTGTACTGACTTCCCTCTTAGGGGAGACCGGGTTTCCTGTCGTAGGTACATGTATTCCAGCTAATAGATCTTCTTAAGGAGCACATTTTAATCAGCGGCTATTGGTGAGAGCTCTAGGTTGATTCAGGTCCTATCTATGTTGAACTTTTGTCAAGGAGTCTTACCTATACTTGGTAGGTCCTTATAATTATTACGGTTACATGCATAGTAATCCCAAGGTATAAATTCGTTCTCTCAAGACCTTAGGACATCGAGTGTCTGTCCGTCTCAATAGGATAGAAGGCATGACAGACATGAGGATAGTTATATAGATAAGATAGAGAATGGGAGAGTCGATTTAATAGAAATCATTACCTTAAGACAAGTTTGAATTTATTAGGAAAAGATGGTGATATTTGGATCGCCCATCTACTTCTGCCTCCCAAGTGGCACCCTCAATGGACGAATTTCATCGTAAAACCTTAACCAAAGAAACTTTTTTATTCCTTAGCCTACGAATCTGACGATCAAAGATCTCAATTGGGACTTTTTCGTAGGAAAGGCTATCACTAACATCCACACTTTCTAAAGAAACAACAGAAGTTGAATCACCAATGCATTTCTTTAACAAAGAAACCTGGAACACCGAATGCACTGATGCCAAATCTGTAGGTAACTCTAACTCATAAGATACCTTCCCAAAATAGCTCAAAATTCTATATGGGCCAACATCGCGTAGACTGAGCTTCCCCTTGTTGCCAAATATCATCACCCCTTTTATAGGAAAGTTTTTCAAATAGACCAAGTCACCAACAACAAACTCAAGATCCCTTCCCCTCATATCTGCATAAGATTTCTGATGAATTTGGGCAATCTTTAGCCTCTCTCAAATTCACTGAACTTTCTCCATCACCTCAAACACTGAATCTATTCCTATTAAAGTAGCCTCACCTACTTTAAACTAACAAATAGGAGATCTATATCTCTTCTTGTAGAGAGCCTTGTAAATATCCATATGAACATTAGTGTGATAACTAATGTTGTAGGCAAACTCAATCAAAGGTAAGTGGTCATCCCAACTACCCTTAAAGTGAATAACACATTCCCTCAACATGTCCTCTAAAGTTTGAATGGTCCTCTCTACCTGACCATCTATCTGAGGGTGAAAAGTTGTATTGAGGTGAACTTGGGTACCAAGACCTTTCTAAAAAGCCTTCCAAAAGTGAGAGGTAAACTGGGTACCTCTATCTGAAATGATAGACAAAGGAACTCTATGAACTTCACCAACTCCCTAAGATAGAGCCTGGCATAATCCTAAGTTGAATACAAATTATGAATTGGTAAGAAATGGGCTGACTTGGTCATTCTTTCTACAATGACCCAAATTAAATCATGCTAACGATGCGTACAAGGAAACTATCTCACAAAATCTATATTCACCACCTCCCACTTCCAAGTAGGGATACTAAAATCCTGAAGCGTACTACTCAGCCTTTAGTATTTAACCTTAACCTGCTGATAGTTTGAACACTTATCCATACACTTTGTAATATCTTTCTTCATACCACTCCACTAATAGATTTCCCGCAAGTCATGATACATATTAATGGCTCTGAGGTAAAGATAATACCGCGCACTATGCTCTTCTACTAATATTTATTGTCTCAAACTATCAACACACGAAACACTTAACCTACCCTGAAAACATAACATAACATCTCCCCCTTGGGACCTCCACCTTTTGATATCTAACTGTCTTCTTCAACTTAACCAAAATAGGATCCTTGTCTTGCTTTTCTTTTACTTTGGAAATCAATAAAGATTCTAAACAATTTTGAACCCATATACTACCTTCGATCAAAACTACCAACTGAATTCCAAACCTAGTAAGATGATGCACCTCATGGACTAACTTCTTATTATCATCCTCAACTACCTATAGATAATATACTAAGGTCATCCGTTGCTACATTGTCCTTGACCGAATGATATAATGCACTCATATCAGATATTGCCTCCAAATTTTAAGGGAAATACAACGGCTTCTAACTCAAGATCACGAATTGGAAATTTCTTCTCATGAGGCTTAAGTTATCTAGAGGTGCAGGCTATGACCTTACCTCTCTGCATTAATACACAACCCATACCAACTTTAGAAGCATCATAATAGTCTACAAACCCATTTGTGCCATCTGGAAAAGTCAAGACTTGGGCAAAAGTGGGTCGAGTCTTCAACTTTTGAAAACTATTCTGGTAGGAATTTGACCACTAAAATTTAACCTTCTTCTGGTTTAGCCTCGATATGGGGAAAGCAATAAAAGAAAACCTATCAAAAAAACATTTGTAATAGTTGGCTAAACCTAAGAAACTCCTAATATTTAATGGAGAGACAGTTGTAGGCTAGTTTCTCACTTCTTTGGCCTTTTGAGGATTGACTCAAATTCTATCACTAGAAATAATGTGACCAAGGAAAGCTACTGATCTCAACAAAAATTTGCACTTACTTAACTTAGTAAATAACTGATGATCTCTAAGGGTCTACAATACAACTCTCATATGGTCTGCATAATTATTCCCACTATGATAATAGAAAAGGATGTGATCAATGAAGACTATGACAAACATGTCCAAGTACTGTTGAACACCCTGTTCATCAAGTCCATGAAAGTTGAAGGGGCATTTGGTAGTCCAAAAAATATAACTAGGAATTCAAAGTGACAATACCAAGTTCTAAATACCATCTTCCAAATGTCACATTCTCTGACTCTAACTGATGATAGCTGAATTTGAGGTCTATCTTATTGAAATAACCTGTACCCTGAAGTTGGTCAAATAAGTCATGAATCCCGGGGAGAGGATATTTATTCTTGATTGTGACTTTATTAATATAATGGTAGTCAACGCACATTCTGAGAAAACCATCTTTCTTGCACACAAATAAAACTAGAGCACCCCATGGTGAAACAAGTAGGCCTGATGAAACCCTTATCCAAGAGATCCTTTAACTTCTTTTTTAGCTCGTCAAGCTCAGCTAGATCCATTCTATAAGGTTGAATAGATATAGGCTAGGTATTTAGAAGGAGATCTATTTCAAAGTCTATCTCTCTTTCAAGAGGAACTCCGGGAAGATCCTCTAGGAAAACATCTGGAAATTATATTACTACTGAAAATGAATCAAGACTCGGAGTTTCAAAATTTGAGTCCTTGACTTAGATGAGATGGTACATACATCCCTTATATATTATCTCTCTTGCCTTAAGATAGGAAACAAACTTACCCTTAAGAACTTCAGTGCTGCCCCTCCATTTCGATAATTGGATCATTAGAAAACTGGAACTAAGCAATTCTATTCCAACAATCAACTGGGGTATAACATGAGTTGAGCCAACCATGCCAAGAATGACATCAAAATCCATCATCTCTAACTCCACAAGATCAATTGAAGTAACTTTTTGAGATAGTGTGACCAGGTAATTTTTGTATACTCGTCTGGCTATAATGGACTTACCTACTAGGGTAGACACTGAGAAAGGCTCTACAAATGTTTTGGGACTGATATCGAAGTCGACAACTATATAAAAAGTCACAAAGGAAAGTAAAGTTCTCGGGTCTATAATGCATAGATTTGAAGATGGAAGACTTGTAACGTACTCATAACTATATCAGGAGATCTTTCCTAATCATGTAGAGTCTAGAGAGCATATATTCTATTCTGAAGTTTCCCACTAGTTGCACTGGAATTGGCACCCTACTGAGTTAGGACATTTGATAGAGCTGATAAAAGATTAGCCTAGCCCTGTTAGCATGAATCCCTCCCCTTCTAGGCTACAATTAGACATTCCTTGATTCTGTGGCATGGTTTGCCAGACCCAAAATGCATATCACCGCCTTTCCTATATTCGCTTTGATAGTTCCTACTACATTTCCTACAGAGTAGGTTGGTGCAACCACTGCTTATACTACCCTGGGACTCAGAGCCTGATGTTTTATCCTAACTGTCTTGCCTGAGCCTAGGCACTGGTGCACTGGCTGAAGATGGATCTGGGGCTAAAAATTTTTGGTAGAACTAAGAATGGTTACCTCCTTCCGACCTTGGCTAAGAAAAGCTAAAACTACTTGTTCTGGACCTCTTATTTACTCGTTTTCTCTATAAGTTTCTTCTTCCCAATCTGCTGATCCCGAATCATAAGCCTTGATAGGTCCATCTCCTTAATCAACATGGTGGTCCTACACTCCTTTACCATACTATCAAATACACCAGATATGAACTTACTCAATCTAGACCTTAAGTCAGCCACCATAATTGGAGCATACCTCACCAACTGGTTGAACTTGAGTGAGTACTCCTTCACACTCATACTACCCTGCTTTAAATTTATGAATTACTGAATCTTAGCTTCCCTCAACTCTAGTGGGAAGAACCTATCTAAGAAAGCCATGGAAAACTCTTCCCATTCCATAGGCCCTGCATTAACACCTCTATTGTCCTTCCACTGTATAAACCAGGTATGAGCTACTCCCTATAATTGGTTAGCAGCCAAGTCTGCACTCTCACTTGAAGTGACACCTATGATATCAGTCACTTATTATACTCCATTAAGTAACTCAAACGAATTTTCCTCAGACTTCGATCGAAAAAACATAGTGGTATTTATTCAGTTGAAGTTTTGGACTATAGATGCAGTCGTATTCATTACTGGATTAGCTAGGAAAATAGCCTAATAATTATTTTGAGCAGATACAAAATGGGTCAAGGCTATGAAAGCAGCCCTAAACTCAGTATGAGAAACATGGTTGTTCAGAGGATCTTCCTAAATAGGTTGTGGTACGGGATAATCCTTGTTCTTTTTTCTATTGTTTCTTCTGGAAGGCATTGTTAACTGAATGAAGGATGAGTTAGAAAGAGGAATTCAATAGAGCTCATGCTCTTTCACATGACATGAACATTGAAAGAAGGAAAACTTTCTTAAAATATTTTGTAGCCTCTTATCAATAAGTGTGATGTGCTTCACACCCATGAACAAAAGTCTACTCAATGCGGCTTTTAGAAATCTAAGGACACTTTACAACCATAGGCTCTGATACCAAGTTTTGTCACGACCCAAGGCTACCCCCTTATCGAGACACAATTCTTAAGGACACAAGTGACCCCAAGCTAACCAATGATCTGGTACCTGCTATGAGCACTAAGTAAAATGATAGTAAAATAACATGTGCGAAAGATAAGCCAATAAAGTACTGCCGATTAGAATACTAAAATATATAGAATAACATGTCTGAAGTATCTTATAAACACTAGAAACTAGACTATCTGTCTGAAAGCCTCTAAACATATAGAGTTAATGGGAAAAACCCCCAACTAACTCCAACTGAACTAAATAAAAACAAATAATGAAATAACTAGAATATCATGTCACATCTTCGATGGATGAGGCTTCACCAATACTGTTATGGGGAACTATTGAGCTGTCTAGGGGTGATCGAGAAACTATGTGTCCAAACCTATATTATAAGACAACATAGCGTAAGAGAAAAGTATATAATCAGTATTTTGAATGTACTAGAAGTCTTCTCTTATTTCCAGAGTAACAGAAAAGCAAGACATAAATCCCATTTTTGTCAAGTTGAAAGAGGAGGTCCGAGATTGGAAAGTTGAGGTTTCTCCCAAGGAGGAGATGGTGTGCTTTGATATTAGGGCAGCTTATGTGTTTTGGGTGTAGATGATTTGAGGTAGAGAATATTAGTGAAAGAAAATTGTGTGCGATATGGTATTCATCCAGGAGCCACTAATATGTACCATAATTTGCGGGAAGTTTTTGGTAGAGTGGTATGAAGAAAGATATTGCGAAATTTTTGGCTAAGTGTTCGAATTGTAAGTAGGTTAAGGTTTAGCACAAAAGTCCTAGTGGTATACTTCAGGAGTTCAGCATCCTCAATTAGAAGTGGAAGGTGGTGAACATAGATTTTGTTACAGGGTTACCTTGTATGTGTTGTCAGCATGATTTGATTTGGTTCATTGGGGATAGAATGACCAAGTCGGCCTATTTTTTACCATTTCATACTTCGTATTCAGTTGAGGATTATGCTAGACTCTATCTCAGTGAATTTGTAAAGTTGCATAGGGTTCCATTGACCATCATTTCAGATAGAGGTCTCAATTTACTTCTTACTTTGGGAAGGCTTTACAGAAGGGTCTTGGTACCCAAGTTCATCTCAGTATAACTTTTCATCATCAGACAGACGGTCAGGCAAAGAAGACCATTCGAATCTTAAGGGATATATTGAGAGAATGTGTTATCGACTTCACAGGAAGTTGGAATGGCCACTTACCTTTAGTTGAGTTAGAGTTACCTGCAGAATTGATATCAGTGCATTTGGTGATTTATGTCTCTTTGCTGAAGAAATGAATTAGTGACCCATCATCTATCGTTCCTTTAGAGGGTGTGGGCATGAAAGATAGCCTTTCCTACAAAGAAGTCCCTGTTGAAATCCTTAACCATCATACTTGTAGGTTGAGAAATAAAGAAGTTGTCTTGGTAAAGGTTTTGTGGAGGAATCAATTCGTGAAGGGAGATACTTGGGAAGAAGAAGATGATATGAGAGCCAAGTATCCCCATGTTTTCTCTACAAATTCAAATTTAGCTGAGGTAATGGTTAACCCTAAATTGATTCTCATTCTCTATCTCAATTATCTAACCATCCTAATGTCATAGTATTGATTTATAAATCCATTTCAGTCCATGCATTATGTTTCTGAATTATTTATTAATCATGATTAAGCTCATTAGTATTCAGTGCATGATCTCAATCTTCCTAGAATCTCAGCTCAAAAAGTTTCATTCGAGGATGAATGATCTCAAGGGGAATAAATTGTAATACCCTACAAGATCTTATACTAGTTTTTACCTATTCGTCACATATTTAAAGGTCCCTCGAAGAAATTATTTCACACTAAGTACAAGTGACATGACCATTTTAACAACCCAAGATTTCAAACATTTTATTTTTGTCATTCCCAAGTTTGAAACATTAATTTATGAGTTGAAATATGTTTATGAATGTTGAAAGGTCTATTCAGGAGAGTTTTGGAATTTTCAGAAGAGGTTCGTAGTGATTTTGGACCACGGAGGAAGTAAGCCTCTGCGATTTCAGCAGTCACGGAGGATAGCCTCTTCAGTAAGTAGCATGTCAAGGAGGCTGGCCTCCGCGATAGGCACTATGCCATGTTGCAGTGTTAAAATCGTGCAACCTTTATTAAAGGGTGAGGGCATTTTGGTCTTTTTTCTCTCCCTAAAGACCCAACCATGAACTAAAACCCTAGAGGGGCATTATTTTCCCTATTCATCGTCAGTTAATGACATGCAATCACATCCCATTCTCAAGAACACAAAAAAATCAAAAGCTCTCTTTAAGGAATTCTCACTCCCAAAAATATCAAAAGCTCTCTTCAAGGAATTCACCCTCCTAAGGTCTCAAATTCAAATTTCCTTAAGGAATTCAAGCAATTGAGGTACGTACGATATTCATCAATGGGTTTCTTCCACCCATTGAGTCCCAAGAATTCCTTATTTTTCAAGTATAAACCTTTTTTCCTCGCTTAATGACATTTCAATGTCAAGTATGAATTTACTAATTTTTTTTCTTAATAGTTTTGAATACAAATGATGACAATGTGTTTCCCCTTATGAATTATGTTCTTGCATGCTTTATAATCTCAGTGACCCACATCATGTTCAGTTGACAGCATGTTAATTATCAATTTATGAATTAAACATTGTGAGCATGTTTTCCTCATAAGTTTAACATCTTCCCATACTCATAATCTTGGATTTCATCAGTTTAGTGAAATAGGCTATGTTTTGGGTCTACGAATCATGAAATTCCTTACATTAATGTGATGATGTTATTGTATATAATGTATTATTCAGTGCTGGGGGGTTATGAACACCTGATACCTATATATTTAAGCATGTTTCCGATTGAAAGCAAAAAGTCAGTCAGATCATTATTTTATCATCATATTCGGATTATCATATTTATGTTGAGCAATTACCCATTTTAAGCCCTGTTAACTTTAATCAACACCAGTGTTAGTTCTGTTGGGAGTAGGATTTATCACTGAGTGAAATTAAGAATGAAGGCTCACCCACCAGTAGAAAACTGAGATGTTTAGTTGTAGTAACTAAGTTCCAGAACTACATAGCGAGCGTAGGTTATAAGATGTCACTCGACAACAGAGGACTGACACTTTCTTAGGGGTGACCCACCAGTAGATAACTTACACCCTAGTACTTCTGGACACTACTTAGTGGATCCACATAGCCAGTGTTAGTACCCGTGCAAAGGTACTGACACTCTTCAAACTATGTTACAGGTTGGGCCCCAATTAGCTCCAATTAGGGCATGTTGGCTAAATTATAGCTCTCACAGTTTCAGTTCAGTATTCAGATTATATCATTTTAGGTTTGCATGACCAAGTGTTCATTTTACCAGTCATTCAGTCAGCCAGTTTTACAGACTATTTCAGTACATGCTTTACTTCGTCTTGCATTCGTTTTACATGTTCATGCATTCATGGTCAGTATCTATACATACTTCAGTTATTCCATATCTCACATACTAGTATATTTAATATATTAATTGCATTCTCTCTTTTGCACTATGTTTCCTTATAACACAGGTTTAGATGCTCAGATCCCCGATCGCCCTTAGTCAGTTCAGTGCCACTCAGTAGCAGTTGTGTTGAGTCCTCATCCATTGAGGACAAGTTATTTTCAGATATTTTTAGTACTTTCTTTATTTTAGTTAGGCGGAGTTAGTTGGGTATTTGTTTCATAAACTCCTCATGTTTTAGAAGCTTTCAAATAGTCTAATTTGTTTTTAGTTTTTTACTCAGAAGTATAGACAAGTCAAGTATTATTTCATTATTATATTTGATAATTTTTTTCATAAATTTACCTTCCGCATGTGATGTTTTATTAATACTTTATTCAGTGCTCACAACAGATACTAGATCATGGGTTAGCTTGGAGTCACTTGCCGCCTTAAGCACCGTGTTACAAATAGGGGTAGTCTCAGGTCGTCACACTATGCAAACAAATCATCCCCCATATATCAATTTAAGCCAACCCTTTTAATATGAAGAAAAGCTCAATTGATCGGTAGTAAATATGCCTAGTCAACTAATCATAATGCCCCAAATAGAATCTAACCCCAAAATTTACATTGTAATTAAGTCACAAAATCCATAACTATCAACTTAGCATCTGAGCCAAACCACCAGGACTCGAGTGCCATACTATACTTGCTGACAAACCGGCATCCAAGTAAAAGATCAAACACACACACCCCAGGTCCTCATTGGGAAGGGTCAAAATCAGAACTAAAGCTAATAAGGCCTTGAACCCCAAAAGGCTCATCTCATACGTGTTAGACTGCTGGAGATAGATGTCTCCAAAATAATCTAGACAACTAAACTACCAAATAAGGAATCCTTCAACCAAATCATTTGATATATCCTACTAACCTGAAAACTAACAGTTTCCTTAGGCCAAGCCTTAGCCACAAACTACCTCAATCCTCACTAAGAATACCATGAACCCACCCTTGGACACCACAACTTGAAAATGTCATAACCGCATACCAATCTCATACTTAGAAACTTAGAACATAACTATAAATCCTGCAAAGGTTGGGACTAAGGCATCGTTGATGATCACCATCAGAAATAAGTCTAATTAAAGCCTGATCCTACAATCTACAAATCCATACCTACTACTAGGCAATGGAAAAACTAAGAACATAGTCAAAAATCATAGGGGTCATAAGGAATATTATTGCTAGTATGACTTAACCAAACTAAAAAAATAGGATACACCTTGAAGCTAGTAAAATAGATCCTAATACATGACATCATATACTTACTCTAATAGCTTATAGGTAGAACACAAGTACAAAAAAACAACTCTCTTTTGGACCCAACGAAAATATCCAATAGAGATACAACAGACCAAGTAACACCATACATAAAGATCCTAAAACTACCTTTGTAACCTTACCTAACTCAATCAAAGCCATCTAGTATGATAAATAGTTTAAATCAAGTACCTAACTCAATATCATCACCAAAATCAAAATAGCTATTGAGCAACAAACTAGGCAAATCAGGAGAAAAACCAGCAATAACTCACCTACCATGGCTGAAGTGAAAGAATGCCAACACTGGCATTAGGAATGTAATCAAGAAATAATAAACACTACTTCTATACCAAACTCTCTCAAGAACCAACCTCCATATCTCACCCCAGAACCTTATAGAGGCACATTACAGTTGAGGTAACAATTTAAATTAGACAAACAAGAACCACATCAAGGACTACTATGTCTAAGATAATGAAACCTACTAGGTGTTATACCCATGGAAATTGTAACACAAGATTGACCCACTTGTTCCACTACTAAAAGAAAAAACTTAATGGGGTATCTATATACATAGGCACTAATAAAAGTTCACAATAGCATAAGCAACTAGAAAAGTCTGAACACACAAATAAATATAGTCCTAAGACTAAACAATATAGAGACACACATAAGTATAAAGACACCAGAAAAAATAATGCAGATGCTAAAGGGTAGCAAATCAAAATCGTATATATAATAGCTAGATCTACGGCTTTGACATACGACCTACTCTAAGAAGAACATAACCAATCGTATCCATCCCCAAATTGATCATTTGCACAACAACCTACACCACTTAACTGGGAATCTTATCTAATACCATAGGCACCACTATTGGCTAGTGGCATCATAGACCTAAGGGAATAAAATGGCTAAACTCACTGATATATAACTCTACAATGAGGACACTCTCTAGGAAAATGACCCATATGTTGTAATCACAATAATTCTCAAGGGCCCTAAACTACAAAGAGCATCAACTAACCCAAACTAGGCCTTATATCCTGAATAACAAAAATAAGAACTCCACAGTGTCTGATTGTTATAACCACTTTGATCTATCTAAGCCATATCTATAATCTAAGACACTATCTATACGTTCCAACTAAGCTAAGGGATAATGAGCTCTCTTAGAGGAATTCCTACCACTACATACAGTACCACTAAAATAATGAAAAAAGTGAGGCCTCTTACTATTGCCTCTATAGATCTTGAGACATGGCCATTATATAGTATTGGCATGATCAACAACCTAAATAAAAGAAGACTCGCATGCTACTAAAGGCTATAATGCAAAATAGAGTGGTAAAGTCAATCTCTTAAAAACTTTTTGCACTCTCTCATTCTCTGTAGGAAGAGTCATAGAAGTATATTTGACCCACTCAAAAATATTGATCTCATACTCTGAAACTGATGTATAACCCTATTGAATACCTATGAACCTATCTCTAGGTTTAAACCCACTCGATATACTAATCACTACCCTACATGTAATGTACACCCAAAAAATAAAATTCCAACCATGGTACCCTGAAGAATTAGCATGGTGATAATTCTAGCCCGATCTTGAGCTAGCCCTAGACCATCTAGCTAATACATTAGATCCTCAATGTAAAGATCTACCTTCATTAACTTCTCCCTAACCATCCCCTAGGCTGAGACTCTAGCAATAAGTGAAAGATTCTCATTATCACCATCCAATAATATCATATAATTTATTTAAAGAATATTAGAGCAAAAAGAAGGATTTAGAGGTTTACATAGATAAGGACACACAATGAAGAATCAAGAATCCAAATTTTCCTAAGAATTACCAATATCCTCTCAAAGTTAGGATACAAATGCCATTATATCGATCCGCAGGACCTTACTAGGCACATGCTCTTGTACCAATGATACTGAAAACCTAGGATCTAATACCAAACTATCATGACCCAAAATTTTTGGTCATGGTGGCACCTACTAAACCCATTAGTAGGTAATTCAAGCCCTATTGCCCAGAATAGTAAGTAATGATAGGATAATTGCAGGAAAGAACCAAATATTCCCCAAGACCTAGTATAGCCAGTATAGGAGCTACTTAACATAATTAGAGTACTAACTAGATATAATTTGTATAGAATTATCTTTGAATAATAAATTAAATATCAACTCAACAAAATTGAGGTAGATGGAATAACTCTAGATGATGGGAGCTCACCCCAAGTCTCTAATTCCCAATAGCTCAAATGATTCACACATCAATGGTAAGAACTCATATTGTGAAAAAGTGTAGTATAGAACCAAAAATATGGGACTCATTAGGCATATGATGATTGAGCTCTATAATTCAAGGATATACATTATAAGAAACTAAGACATAAGATATAATGACGATAACTAAGATAAGGAGATATACACATGAATTCTTAGAGAAGAAAAGATATGCAATAATATAATACAAATGGTTAAAGATGAAAGTACTTACCTAGATGAGCTAGCCTAATAGCCTAATCACCCCATGAGTCGCACTAAGGGAAAATAATGATAGTGGTTCACTCTAAATATCCTTCAATAAGTAAGATAGTAGAAATATAATCTAATACTATGACTAGTAATGCTAAAGGAGAAAGAGACCTTACAACCTACCTAAATCTTATACATGACAATAACTATCCTCCCATTAGCTATACAGTTAAAATCAACAATGACCTAATCCATAGTAATAATCAAACAATAACCTAACAAAACCCACATAAGCTTCAAAGGTATATAATAGAAAATATATCCTAAGAAGCCCCCTATAAGATCAGCAGTACAAACGGAAAATAATCATATTAGCGATAGAAAATATATACAAATGAATAAATGTCATAGAAAATTAGGTTATGTAAGATGAACTAGTAAAATATCCAACATAGGTGTATACACCTCCTCCATCTCAGCATCTTAGAAAGACAAGAACTATAATGACCATTCTTCTTTAGAATGGTGTCTCTTAGATGGGGGCTAATAAGGGGCTAAAGGGATCAAGTGACTTAGGATATTCATATAAACTACCTGATGATAAGTGGCTAGTTTTCCACTCATTTATATCTTATTTCTTATGATTTATCATTATTAATTGATAAGATGAGGTTAATTACCCCTTGAATTATCTTAATTATAAGTATTTTGATCTTTACAAGGAGTTATAATAAAAAAGAGTAAGATAAAAGCTGAAAGGAAAGAGACAAAAGAAAATCTCAAAATATGCCCTCAGGTACCGCAAAAGTGGCCTGAGGTTCACTTTAGCGGCCAGACAACACTCAAGTTAAGGGTACTTTAGCAAAAATTTGACTACTTTAGGGGTTGGTCAAAGTTATCCAAGGGGTGCTTTAACGCTAAAATAACCGCTTTAGCGATCTACTCAGTCAAAGTCAAGGCCCCCTTTAATGACCAATTCGATCACTTTAGGGGTCAATCAAAGTCAACATCACAACCTTAGCGGCCATTCAGCAGACCTCAGGGACAAGTATGAAATTTCATATCTTTGGACCCCAAATTATCAAATTCTCAATCAATTCATTGTAAGATATCTTTAGCATAACTACAAATTTGGAGGCAAAGGCTCTTGACCCAACACCCTTGGAATTAAAGATAAGAAGCTTTGTAGTGTTAATTTCTCAACTCTTTCTTCTTTTCCTTATTTTGTTTAGACTATTTATGTGTAAGTAAACTTTAATATTTGAGTATTTCTAGTTAGAGATAATGCAATACTTGGGTATTGAATTTGGGTTTTAACTGTATTTTATGCTAATATATTGATTGATTACTCTTGATTTGAAATGGATTTTGTTCATCTAAATTAATCTCATGTTCTAGTATTCCTACTATAGTTGAGCTTGAAAGAGGATATTGAAGTGGGTATTCTCCATCTACCTCGATTAGTGCTTGAAAAAGCTAATTGAGGTTGGGAAAGCTTAATTTAGCATGATTTGGGTCATATAACCTATCTTATGGAATTTGTTGCTAGACATGGCCAAATCCTAGTGTAGTCCACAGTTGGATTTGTGATTCATTTTTCTAAGCTTGGTTTGAAAGAACACGTGAGAACGAAACCCTCAATGGTTAAAATTAATTAGTTGGTGATTTTGAATCCAAGGATAATTTATAAGATCCGCGATTAAATTGTGAGTAGTTAATCGAATATGATGTATCACTGATAGAATTGATTCCCCGTGTTATATTCCTGGTTTTCCATCATCGTGATATCCATTGATCACTTGTTCATATTTGAAATTAATTTTATAAGGGTTCTACCTTTATTATTGAAAACTCCCAAAATACTAGTATTTTTATATGTGTTCGACACCAACTTCTTGTTTTGATAAAATGAATTGACAATGTCTACTACACCTTTAAGAGTTAATTGGAGCATTATCACCTGATCTCAAACCAAGACTTTTGTATAATCCATAATCAATCCACTTTGTCTAATGCTAAATAGAAGCATGAGTAATAAGTTCTCCGAATAGAATCAAGACTAAATAAGTAGTAATTAGTAAAATTTTGTACTTGAGATCAAACCGTGACTAAAGTAGTAGAAATTAGTACACGTTCGTCTTAAAATCTACCAACTAATAGTAATGGTCGTACGACTTCAATTTAAATATCAATTTATTCACGAAGGGTGAGAATAACTACCTTTTTGAATATAGTAGTAAAAATTAATGTTTTTCTTTGGATTCATACCATAATGCATGAGCGCTCCCATGTGTAGGAATGCACACAATCACTAGGATCCAAAAAATAATATAACCGTACAATTATGTATAAATAGGTAAGTCTAGTATCAAAGATAAGTATACTAAACTGGAACTTCAACTAAGCTATAACCAAGGTCTCAGACTCAACAATGAATTGAGCAGTGTGAATATATATGTATGTATGTAGCAATTCAGGATATGAAAGTGAATGAGAGGAAACATGCAACAGAAGAATTAATCGAGGGATGATATTTTTATCAAAAGGTACTACCCAATTCTATACTAGGGATTACTAATGCTAACCTAAGGATATTACAGGTAAACAAGAATCCTTATCCTAACTGTATGTGTAGATGTAAAAAGGAAAATATATAAGATAAGGGTCAACATCAAGTAGACTATACAATACTAAAGAAGTCTAAAATAGGGTACTATTCTATAGTAATTATTTTATAGGATTTTTTTGCCAGTTAAAGCACCCTGAGGAACCTATTCTAAAGTAAGTGGCTGCTCGAATTGAGCTAAGGCTTCTAATTCTTATTCCAAGGATACTACAGATACTAAGCCATGCCATAAATGGAAAATGATTATCTAAACTAAGGGCTCTGACACATAGTTCTAGTCTAAGACTCCTAACGAAAGTAAAGAATGCCAAAAATAAAAAATAACATTAAACCTATCACATAAACCCCTATCCTACATGCAATTTATACAATACACCATCCTATAGATAAAAGTCAGTAGTAGACTTCCTCAAACTCAAACAGGAGCCTCGAATCAACAATAAGTTACTTGCCCCCTCCACTGGACCTTAAATATACCACATCAAGAAATTAATGTGATATTGAAGAAAAAATGAACCCAAGAGTTGTTGGTCCTATATGATCCATGTGTGTACATAAGAAAAATATCAAGTTGACTCAAAATAAAAGGTATAACTATCATTTATTTCTTAGTTGATTAGGAAAAGAGGCCAACTATTTTAAATGGAAAATTGCAACTACTTAATGTATACTTGTTGTAACGTCCGTCCATTTACACATGGAAGTGGAGTGGCAACACCAACCTCTAAATTTTTATCCACTACGTATACACTCGAGTATTGTATTAAAATAAATAAAAAATTTTAAATATACCATAAGTAATAGAAAATATTTTGAATAAAGCATCTATAAAGTAATTAATAAATTTTCAACATAACTAGATTCACTGTCTCCACTTAAAAAGTTAATAAATTATAAAATTATTACAAATAATATTAATACCGTAACTAAAGAATTTTCATAAATATCTAAAATATTTTATAAAGATAGTAAAATATATATTTAACCAAATTCTAATTTGATTCAAATATTTCAGATCAAGCTTGGAATTAATAATATTCTCAAATGAAGTGATGGGTACTAAACCACCTATCCTAATTGATCACAAATGAAAGGAAGCAACTATAGGGTAGCTCAAAATGTAAGAAACACATGAAAAGTGAAAAATATGTCCTGAAGGACCATTACAACAACTAATAAAATCTAATTTCTTATATCATGATGGAATCTACTTCAATTCACAAGTAGGTAAAACCAAACCAAAGCCCAAAAAAGTGAGTAACGGGCGAACAGATGAATGATAAAAAATAAGTATAAAATATTAATAATATGGGACTAGTATAAAATATTTATATATATATATATAAATAAGCATGTTGGGTAAAATACATAAAATGGATTTCCCAAAACCTGATACAGTCAGTACAAGCGTCACTATACCAAAAAGGAGTACTTGACAATGTCAAAATGTACATTATAGTTTTAAAATATACAAAATAAGACTGTCAATAAAGTAGAAAGAGAAGGATAAATGGGAATGAATCATACTAGGATCTGAATTAGGGATAAAGAAGCAAAAGTTTAGTATAAGTATCAAAACATGGGGTACTCAGTAGAAATTATAGGTTAATAAATCTCAATTAGAGTAACAATATAAATAAAGTGTAAATACACACTAAAGGAAATAAGTGAGGCTCTGAAAAGGATACAATATACATATGCTAAGAAAATGTGGCAAATCAAACAGAAGTTACTCAAAAGAAGAAATAAACTCCCAACTACAACCTAACTGAACCCCCATAAGTTTAGAAGGCACACACAGAGAGAAATAAACCCAACTGAACCCCCATAAGCACAATGGGTTTAAGAAAGAGCAATACTAGTAAAAGGGCAAGTTCAATAGTAAGTAATGTAAGAACGAACCAAGAGCACTATAAGCATACCATATTTGTTTCTCAAGCCATCACCTTAAATATACTAGTTCCAGCCTATATTTAAGAATTTCAAGTCAATAATAGTGAATATTAGACTCAAACCAAAACTAACAGGTAATTACGTAGTACAATTGGATGGCAAACTCTAACTGAACTAACAAAGAATAACTAGTATAACTAGGTGTCAAACTCAAACTAATATTAACAATTATTTATAAATAGTATATACAAATGTCGTACTTGATTAGAAATATCAAGTAATAAACTGTAATGATTAGATTTTTGATGATTTTTGTGAATTATGCATTTATGTGTGATTTTACCATTTTAACCTTTTTTGTGGTTAATTTATGGTATTTTTTTGGGGGGGGGGGGGGGTAAGGATAATTGACATGGTTCCCAATGTATTTTGGCATAATTTATGCAAGTTTGTAGTTTTTGGTGGCTTGAAAGACTTATAGTTGACCTCGATCAACATTAATTGATATGTGCATCAGATAGCAAAATAGACTATACTAATAGATCCAGAATGTTAATTTTAGGTTGGTAACATAATCAATATAGTTTTATGGCTTCTATATCTTATTTCAAATCTCAGTTTGAAAAGTTTCTCAATTGGATTTCAAGGGTTTATTTTGTGAAAAAAAATATTTTCTTGAAAATCAGATATCGCCATTGTAATACCTCACATTTTGGACTAGAATAGAAATTCATCATTCATATGTGTAGATGTTTCAAAAGCCTCAAATCCTATGTAATTTAGTGTGTTAATCAACTATGTAGTGTGGAAATATATTTGAGCATAAATTAAGATCATAGAGGTCCCCTAACTCAAGGACGAGTTGAAATCTTTCCTATCATTCAAGTTTTAATAAGTTTCAAAACTTGGGTCAACTTCAATCGACTATAACTCCTTGTATATATCGAATTAGAGGACCTACTATATATCAAATGAATTCTCTTTGAATTATATTTCCAATGATACCAATTTCGTCAAAAACATATATCGGAGCAAGGAGTTATTCCTATTTTACTCTAGCATGTCAGGCTGGGAAATTGAGTGACGTCATTCGTGATAAGTTGTCACGAGCGTGATGACCTATCACCAATGTCATCATACCTGGGCAGACTTCTACCCCCAATGATGACATTTTGTGATAATAAGTCACGCCTGTGATGGCCTATCACCAATGTCGTCAACCTTAACAAGAAAATCAAAATTTTACACTTTTGTGATGACATTTCATGATGACTTATTACCAGCTTGACGGCTTGTCATGGATGTCGTCAGCTATTTTTTTCCAAAAATTTAAGAACATTTTTGCAAGGGTATTTTGGTCTCTTTCCATATTTTGAGGGTCTCTATAAATATAAAGAACCCCATCTAAACCCTGATTTCATCATTTACTCTTTCAATTCCCTTAAGAGAAAATATCTAAGGTTATATTCAAGAACCCTAATCTTTCAAAAATCGTCTATAAATTCTTCAAGATTTATTTAAGAATCAAGTTCCTCATAATGTGGGCTTCGAGAATCATTTATTACAAGTGTGGATAGAGTCTCAAGCATTAGAATTCATCCAATTTCAAAGATTAAGGTATGTAGATGTTGATTCTTGGATCCCTTTCATCCAAGAAGCTCAAGAATCCTTTTTAAAATATGAAGATTTTATGTTTGTGAGATTCCATGATTTGTATGAGTTGAAATTGATATTTGTGATGAATCTTCCTTATGTTGATTTCTATGAGATATGTTCATGACTTTTGGGTGTAGAAATGGTTGAATAAGCGAAGCATGTCCCCCATGGGTTTGATAAAGAGATTAGGTGAAGCATAAGGGTCATTATAGTATATTGAATAGGAAACCCCAAATTGTGAGTTAGTTTATGCATGTCCAGTATTTGATAAAATTCCTAAGTAAATGAATTATTCCACGGTAGTAGGAAATCCCCAAATAAGTGTGAACCTGTGCATGTCTAGTATTTTGTTGAAGGACCTTAGTGAACGAGTGAAGATGTGAGAGTAGTAAATTCCCCAATTATATGATCTTAATATATGCTAAGTTTTTAATACATGCCAAGTGGTTAGCAAGTAAGTTATGACATGATAGTATGAAGTTTCCCCAAGCCATGTGATATCCAAACACATGTCAAGACTGATATAGGTATGAAATAATTTAGGTAAAACCTGGTTGAATGGAGTATGATCTTGTCGCATGTTTTTCCTATGTTATTTTATGATTATGATTTCGAGATGCTTAAAGTGACCCCTTGGCGACTATGATGATGGATAGATGTTTGTGATCCTTAAATACTTGAGGTGTTGTCTTAATGATAGTGGGATAAATATATGAAATGATTCCTAATTACTTGAAGAGATGCTTTAATGATTGTGAAGATGCTTTAATGATTGTGATGATGAATGAATGCTTGTAATGATGAACGAATGCTTGTGATGATGAATATATCATTGTGGCGATGCCTAGTCAAGAATAATTATGCTTTACTTTTATGCTATCAAGTCCTGGGGGTATTTATACTCGACAATAGAGCTATTGTCTAGAACCCATGTCAGTTTCTCGATAATTTCAGTTGAGTCATGATTTTTAGAACTCAGTTAACTATAGAACTCTTTATCCTCAAACAAGTGCAGAACTTAAGAAAGCTCAGTAATCTCAGTTATCTCTGTAATCTTTGTATCGCTAGTAATCTTACCTCAGTCCTATAATCAGCTCAGATCTAATAGTATTCAAGTGATTCAATTCTAATCTTAGAAGTGATTCGAGTAATCTATTCAAGATCTGTATCATCAGTCAGATACCATAATTCAATACCATTTCTATCAGATACGGAACTAAGTGATTTTAGCATAACTCAGTCAGATCTTTTGAGAAACATGATTAGTATCAGATTCAGTTTAGTTTTATTCAGTTGAGAATTCAGTTTAGATTCTTTCAGTTGGGAGTAGAAACTAGCACTGAGTGAGGAAAGGGCTGGTGGCTCTTTCCATTAGTGAGAGAGGCCAAAGTTGTTAGTAGCAATCCCTGACCTTCAGAACTGCGTAGCTAGTACAGGATACAGGAGTCACTATAAGGAAAGGTTGTCACCTTCATAGAGAAAGAGTATTTGACTATTATAATGCCTTAGGTTGACTTCCTGGTAAGGGTCATCTGTCAGAGAGGATTGACCGGAGAGAGATCTTTACCCATGTCACAGTATTGACACCCTTCCAGCTGGGGTTACAGTTTTGACCCAACTTGTGGTAGGTTGAGGCATATCGGTTAAGTAGATACTTCCCACGGTTACAGTTTCAGTTTCAGATTCAATCTCAGTTTTAGTATCAATCTTCAGAATTCAAGACTGTCAGATACATTCATCTATCTTTATGAGGAACTCAGATAGTTCCAATAATTCATGGATCATCCCGTCAGAAAGGCTTGGTCTTATATACAGTTATTTGATATCATATTTTGAGATATGATGTAAGACAAGATTAATCACAGTATCATATTTCTATTGAGTATTCTTGTTGTCAGATTCATATATAATCATACTTTTTATTTTTGATAATCGCTTTCGGAATAATTTGTTAGAAAAGCTGATCTCTAATCCTGTCAGTCAAAAGTAGTAAGCTTAGAATTTAGTCCTTGATATATGTACATCAAGACATTCAGTTATTAGTATCAAATGAGTCAGTGATTCAGTATCTCAGTGTCAATAATGAGTTTAGTTTGCAGTAAAATGGTATCCGAGTTTCAGTTTCTAGAGTTGTGATGATTATGTTCATGGTTTATGCATTCATATATGTGTTCTCATGCGGCATATTCATGATTATTCAATTTAGATATTGTGAATGCATAATCCATTACATTAGCCTACCTTATCTATATACTCGATATATTCCTGTACTGACGTATTTGCGCTATGGTGTTTTATTTGACACCATAGGTTTAGAGGCATAAAATCCAGAGTATCCTCAGCAGTTTAGTCCCATTCAGCAGCAATAGCAGTGAGTTCTGTCCTTTTGAGGATGAATCTCAGTTTACTATTATTATTTCAAATTTTGTTTATTTTCAGTTGACGGAGTTAGTTGGGGACCTGTCCCATCAACTCTACAGTTCAGATAGTTTAGAGGATTTTTAGATAGATGTATTTGTATGCAGTTTTCTGTATTATGTGTATTCATAGATGTTTTGAACCTTGTGGCTAGTTTCTGTATTTATTTAAGATATTATATAGTGTACAGATACAGATATCAGTAAAGGGTTAGCTTGTGGTCCTTCGGGGTCATAAGCATCGTATGACATCTTGGGATAGAATCTCGGGGCGTTACAAACTTGATATTAGAGCCTAAGGTTCAGTGTCCTAGGGAGTCTGAAAAGATGCATCTAGTAGTCTTGTGAATGAGTGTGTAGTACGCTACATTTATGTACAAGAGGCTACAGGATGTTCATAGGAGAAGTTCACCTTCTTTTAGTAATCATTTCGTGCAAGTGAGCATGAGCTCAAGTTGGTTCTCAGTCTAATCCACTTCTTTTTTCTAATTACAGAGTATGCCTCCACACAAAGATTTTGTCCGTGGAGTTTATGATCAACCTCCCCAGCCAGTAGATCCTGAGAATGAGAGTATGTCACATGTAGAGTTTCGAGCAGCTTTCCAGGCACTATCCCAAGCTATGACTAATGTTCAGGACAATCGTCAGGCTACAGCTCTACCTCAGTAATATAGGAATTCCGCTGCAACTAGGGTTAGAAATTTCATGAAAATGAACCCGCCAAAATTCTTTGGGTCCGTAGTAGGTGAGGATCCATAGCTTTATCTAGAGGAGGTGAAGAAGATCACTTAGATTATACATGTTTCTTAGGAGGAGAGTATTGAGTTAGCATCTTATAGGCTCAAAGATATTGCTCATGATTGGGTAGTGATGTGGAAGAAGAGTAGAGGTCGATTTATGTATTGAAAGAGTGTAGAGCTGATATGCTCAATAGAGATATGGACCTTTCTAGGCTAATGATGTATGTGCAGCAGATTGAGGCAGATAAGATGAAGGAGAAAGAGAGTGATTAAGAGATCCAAGACAGGTAGCCGTGGTTTCTCACAGTCAGGGTCTCATGGTGATAGTAGTTCTCATTATGGTCGAATATTTTTAGTTCAAACTCTGTCTTCAGCTAGTATACCCGCACCTATGTTCGAGGGTGTCAGATCTGAAGGAGCACCAAGCTTCAAAGCCTAGAGTAGTGCTAGTGGTATTCGTACCCATCCGCATTAGAGAGATTATAGCAGGTGCCACCAAGGTACGTGTAGAGCCGGTAGTGATGTGTGCTTTGGGTGTGGTGAGCCAGGCCATAGAAGGCGAGAATGTAAAGTGTTGACTCAAAGGGGTAGACTCCGTGCGCTTTAGGCTCGCCTTGATCGGGAAGGATTTCCTAAAATAGACCCAGGTATGTTAGGATCCCTTCATCTTTATGACATGCATTGATAGATCCTTTTCTCCCATTTTGAGCTTATATGTTAGCATGAGTTTTAGATCTTGATCAATCAATCATGACCCAGTCTGTAGGTGCTCCGTGCACCACCCCAGTATTTTAGTGAAATGTGTTTAGAGGGACATAGAGTCCCAAGAGGTAGATACCCTATAGTATTAAGATATTGCATGCCATTAGATTTATACCGATGTATATTCAAATTTTCTGTATGAATTTAGCATCAGTCGTTATTGCATTGTCAAGTCGTGCTTTTGAAAGTCAGCTTAGCCAGATATTCATGCATTAGATATGCTTACTTAGTAGAAATGAGTTCAGCTTGTCAGTGTGTGATCAGTCATGCATTCTTGAGATCGGCCCATTTATGAGTCCATTAATCAGATATGCATGAGTGTTATGAGAATTCAGCTATGAGTAGATTCAGTCGAGTATTCCATGCATCAAATATGCATGCCCAGTGCAATAACTCTATATATCAGTGGTTCCAGTTGCATATTCAAGTTCTATATATTCACGTTCCTTAAGTAAGTTTAGTTGATCAGTACTCATAACTTATCAAGCGACATTCAAGGACGAATAATTCAAAGGGCGAGAAAATATAATACCCCACATTTTGGACTAGAATAGAAATCTGTCATTCATATGCATAGATGTTCCAAAATCCTTGAATCCTATGTAATTTAGTGTGTTAATCAATTATGTAGTGTGGGAATCTATTAGAGCATGAATTAAGATCATAGAGGTCCCCTAACTCAAGGACGAGTTGAAAGATCTCCTATCATTCAAGTTTTAGTGAGCGTCAAAACTTGGATCAACTTCAATCGACCATAACTCCTTGTATATATCTAATTAGAGGACCTACTATATATAAAATAAAATCTCTTTGAATTATCTTTCCAACGATACCAATTTCATCAAAAAATGATATCGAGCAAGGAGTTATGCCCATTTTACTCGAGCATATCAGCTGGGAAATGGAGTGACGACATTCGTGATAAGCTGTCACGAGTGTGACGACCTATCACCAATGTCGCCATCCCTAGGCAGACTTCTACCCCTAGAGACAACATTTTGTGATAAATTTGCAAGTAAGTTATGACATGATAGTATGAAGTTTCCCCAATCCATATGATATTCAAACACATGTAAAGACTGATATAAGCATGAAATAGTTGAGGTAAAACCTGGTTGAATGGTGTATGATCTAGTAGCATATTTTCCCTATGTTATTATATGATTATGATTCCAAGATGCTTAAAGTGACCCCTTGGCGACTGTGATGATGAATAGACATTTGTGATCCTTAAATGCTTGAGGTGATGTCTTAATGATTATGGGAATGAACATATGACATGATTCCTAATTACTTGAAAAGATGCTTTAATGATTGTGAAGATGCTTTAATGGTTGTGATGATGAATGAATTCTTGAGATGATGAACGAATGCTTGTGATGATGAATAAATGATTGTGGTGATGCCTAGTCAAGAATGATTATGCTTTAATTTTATGCTATCAAGTCCTGGGGTATTTATACCCGATAATAGAGTTATTATCTAGAGTCGGAGTCAGTTTCTCAATAATTTCAGTCGAGCCATCATTTTCAAAACTCAGTGAACTACAGAACTATGTTTCCTCAGACAAGAGCAAAACTTAAGAAAGCTCAATAATCTCAGTTATCTTTGTAATCTTTGTATCGCTAGTAATCTAGCCTTAGTCCTATAATCAGCTCAGATCTAATAGTATTCAAGTGATTCAATTTTAGTCTCAGAAGCGATTTGAGTAATCTATTCAAGCTCTATATCATTAGTCAGATACCATGATTTAATAATATTTTTATCAGATATGGAACTAAGTGATTTCAGCATAACTCAATCAGATCTTTTGAGAAATATGATCAGTATCAGATTCAGTTCAGCTGTGTTCAGTTCAGAATTCTGTTCAAAGTCTTTCAGTTGGGAGTAGAAACTAGCACCGAGCGAGGGAAGAAATGGCGGCTCTTTCCATCAGTGAAGACGCCAGAGTCATTAGTAGTAATCCCTAACCTCCAGAACTACGTAGTCAGCACAAGATATAGGAGTCACCATCAGTAAAAGCTGTCAACTCCAGAGAGGATTGACCAGAGAGAGGTCTTTACCTGTGGCACAATATTAACACCCTTCCAGCTGGGGTTATAGGTTGGACCCCACCTGTGGTAGGTTGGGTCATGTCGGTTAAGTAGATACTTCCCATAGTTAAAATTCTAGTTTCAGTATTAATCTTCAGAAATTAGGACTGTCAGATACAGTCATCTATCTTTATGAGGAACTTAAATAGTTCCATTGATTTATGGACCATCACGTCAGATAGGCTTGGTATCATACATAGTTATTTGATATCATATTTAGAGATATGCCACCAGACAGGCTTGATCACAGTATTAGATTTTTATTGAGTATTCTTGTTGTCAGATTCAGATATAATCATACTTCTTATCTTTGATAATTACTTTTGGAATAATCTATTAGAAAATTTGATCTCTAATCTTGCCAGTCAAAAGTAATAAGCTCAGAATTTGTCCTTGATGTAAGTATATCCAGACTTTTAGTTATTAGTATTAGATGAGTCAGTGATTCAGTATCTCAGTGTCAGTAGTGAGTTCAGTCTGTAGTAAAGTGGTATCCGAGTTTCAGTATCTAGAGTTGCAATTATTATGTTCATGGTATGTGCATTCATGTATGTGTTCTCATGCGGCATCTTCATGATTATTCAATTTAGATATTATGCATGCAGGATCCATTACATTAGCCTACCTTATATACATACTCGATACATTCCTGTACTGACGTATTTGCACTATGCTGTTTTATTTGACACCACAGGTTTAGAGGCACAAAATCCAGAGTATCCTCAGCAGTTCAGTCCCTTTCACCAGCAATAGTAGTGCGTCCTCTTCTTTTGAGGATAAATCTAAGTTTACTATTATTATTTCAGACTTTGTTTATTTTCAGTTGACGAAGTTAGTTGGGGACATGTCCCATCAACACCACAGTTAAGATAGTTTAGAGACTTTTCAGACGGATGTATTAGTATTCAGTTTTTTATATTATGAGTATTCATAGATATTTTGAACCTTGTGGCTAGTTTTTGTATTTATTTTAGATATTATGCAGTGTACAGGTACAGATATCAGTAAAGGGTTAGCTTGTGGTACTTTGGGTTCATAAGAACCGTGTGACGTGTTGGGATAGAATCTCGGGGTATTACAAACTTAGTTTCAGAGCCTAAGGTTCAAAAGTGTCTTAGAAAGTCTGAAAAGCCGCATCTAATAGAGTTTTGTGCATGGCTGTGTAGCGCACCACATTTATGTACAAGAGGCTACAGGATGTTCTTAGGAGCAGTTCCCCTTCTTTCAGTGATTATTTCGTGCGAGTGAGCATGAGCTCAAGTTGGTTCTCAATCTAATCCAATTATTTTTTCCAATTACAGAGTATGCCTGCTCACAGAGATTTTGTTTGTGGGGTTGATGATCAGCCTCCTCAGCCAGTAGATCCTGAGAATAAGTACATCCAGACTTTCAATTATTAGTATCAAATGAGTCAGTGATTCAGTATCTCAGTGTCAGTAGTGAGTTCAGTTTGTAGTAAAGTGGTATCCGAGTTTTAGTATCTAGAGTTGCGATGATTGTGTTCATGGTCTGTACATTCATGTATGTATTCTCATGCGGCATCTTCATGATTATTCAATTTAGATATTGTGCATGCATGAGCCCTTGTATTAGCCTACCTCATCTACATACTCTGTACACTTCTATACTGACGCATTTATGCTATGGTGTTTTATTTTACCCCATAGGTTTAGAGGTGGAGAATCCAGAGTATCCTCAGCAGTTCAGTCCCTGCCATCAGCAGTAGCAGTGAGTCCTCTTCTTTCAAGGACTAATTTCAGTTTACTATTATTGTTTTAGACATTGTTTATTTTTAGTTGACAGAGTTAGTTAGGGACCTGTCCCATCAACTCCACAGTTCAGATAGTTTAAAGGCTTTTCAGATGAATGTATTAGTATTCAGTTTTTTGTTTTATGAGTATTCACAGATGTGTTGAACCTTGTGGCTAGTTTCCATATTTATTTCAGATATTATGAAGTGTACGGGTACACATATCAGTAGAGGGTTAGCTTGTGGTCCTTCAAGATCATAAGCACCGTGTGACGTCTCGGGATAGAATCTTAGGGCATTACAGCCATTGAGTCTGTAGCATTAAATTTAATAGTGTATTAAAGTTTGTTTGCATACTTGAGATTTTGGATGAATTTTGAGAGTTAGGATAAGACTTGGAATTCTCTAAGTCTCTAGTTGATGCACCACTCGGCTGGTGCATTCGCTTAAGCAATTCTCTTATCTCTTAAGAAACTTTTCCTAATAGCCAGAGTATTGACTAAGAGACACCAGACTCACTTAAGAGATTGTCGAATTACCACTTAAGTGATGGCCGAGTTACTTATGTGATACTGGCATGTAGGACGTTTGTCACTTAAGAGATAGCCAAGTTGCTTATATGTTGAAGCGAGATTCACTTAAGTGATACCTAGTAAGTGATAGCTACTTAAACAACTAGATAGTCGCTTAGGCAATGCCTCATTTGATTACTTTCCCATTTTCGATATCTTAACACTATTTTGTGACTTAGAGCTTGGGGTTTGAGTTTTTTGGGATTTTTCTTCCATTTAAAAGTTTGGGTAATCTCCAAATCCTATTTCAAATATTTTTCTTCAATTTTATCATTTAAATCTTGTTTAAACTAGGATTTAAAGTTGGAATTTAGGAATTTTGGCTCGAAATGCCCAAATTAGCATTTCTTCAATTTAAACCCTAATGTCAACTGATTTTCACTTGGGTTTTCTTCTATAAGTTTCTTTAATCACGATAAATCTTTCTGGACTAAAATTCTAGTTTTACCTTCTTTCACGAAAATCCATTTTGAGGGTCCATTTTGAACCTAACTCAAAAATACACAATATGGATATTGTTGGCATTTTTTTCTGCAAAGATTATGTATTTGTATATTTTAGGTTATTGTGGGTCTATTTTTGTGTGGAGAGATTTGGATTGAAAGCTTTTTGGATTGGTTTTTGTCATTTGAAGTAGGTTATGGCTTAACTTTTTTTCAAACTGAGCTGACTAGTTAATATAGATGTAAAATCATGTGAAGGGTATGGGAACCAATCATGAAAATAGCTATATTCTTATGTCGTGCCTATGTGGGGGCCTATATAATTGTGAATTAGTGGTATCTATCTGGTGAAATGCCCAATTTGCAATTTATGTGGTGTCAATGGCATATTGTTATGTACTTAGCTTGATTTACTTATAATTATGTTGGTTTCATGGATTAATGAGTGGATCTTGGCTCACATTGTTGGTATTTTGGTTTGTTATTAGAATTTCTCATTATTTTTGTTTATGAGCATTGTATCTTCATTCTATATGCACTTATGAAACATTGGTACCAGTGTAGAAATATTAGAAACACTAGCTTGTGACATCTGTATAGAACTTCTACAGAAGTATCAACTAGAGAGGAGTCATGGATATTTGTAATTGTTATTGAATTTATATAGGTTTTAAACCCCCCCCCCCTATGCGTCCTACCTCAAGAGCACAGCTCAGAAGGTGTATGCGGAGGAAAGGTATATACGGAGGTTTTATAACAACCTCATGTATTACATCATCATTATCATTGCATCTTATACTTTATACACCTGCTATTATTTTATGTTGTGCTTGATTTGTGTCATATGTCATATATGTGTTCATGAAACATTGGTACAACTATGGAAATATTAGAGAAATTGGCCTTGTGACATCATTATAGACCCTCTACCGAGGGATGTGCCGAAGAGGAATCATGGATATTAGTATTATATATTGGACAGTACATGGGTTGATGAACCCCCATGTGTCCTACCTGGAATCACATCTTTGTAGGTGTATACGGAGGTTGTGCGACAACCTCATGCACTATATCACATCATTATCATCATCTTTAGTGAATTTCATATATATTATGTTGTATTACCGTCTTTGATGTGATATCTATTTTTGTGTACTTCTTGTCCATACTTGTATATGTGATTTCTGTATATGGTGGTTCTATTTTATATTGGTGTTGGCATATATGAATATTATAGAACTGTTAGTAGAGATGGTGTAGGCTACCATTTAGGATATTTTCTAATTATAGGTGATGTGCCTATAGTGTGTATTTTATATTCTTTATTTTTTACTTTGCTCAGTCATCATATGATATCGATTGAGTAAAAGTGGATCGTATTCACCCCTACAATACCCTTTTAGTGTAGATCCAGGTATGAGTGCATTGTACGATAGTTGATTTAGGTGGTATCTAAGTTGATTCAAGGTGGTGAACGTTTTATGCTTTCAGATTCATTTCTTTTTATCTAATTAATGTCTTTTTTTGTATTTAGAAACATATTGTTATCCTTTTTGGACTATTATTATATTTTGACATTCAAAATGTAATTAGTAGTTCTTATACAGTGATAATAGATTTTGGGGTATTGTACGGTATATTGACTATGTATTTCCACTTTTACTATATATGTGTGGTTTGACTCCGTTCTAGGAATTTTTCCTTGGGTTGCTGGTATTGCTTTCTCATTTCATATTAATTTAGATGATAGGCTTACTTGTCAATATTTTCTATGACAAGTAGCATCATGACCTTGGTTTTTGGGTTGTGACAAATTGGTATAAGAGCAGTCGGGTTCATTAGTCTCAATAGTGTAAGAGCAGGGTTTCTAATTGATATTCGAGTGAAAAATTTATATTTTCAAAAATTGATTTATGTTTTAGGTAACTAGCGCAAATTAGAGCTTTGGACATTCCAAAGATAGCCTTTCAGACTCGATAAGTCATTACGAATTCTTGGGCATGTCCTTTGAGTTGACCAATACCCCAGCCATGGGGTTGATGAACCGAGTATTTTGACAGCATCTCGACTCCTTTTTTATTGTATTTATATATGATATCTTGGTCTATACCAAGAGTGAGGTTGACCATAAAGAGCATTTGTGGATTGTACTTCAAAGACTGGAGGATGAGAAGTTGTATTCTAAGTTCTCCAAGTTTGAGTTTTGGATAGAGTCTATTTCTTTCTTATTTCATGTGGTTACCAAGGATGGTATTAAGGTTGATCCAGCTATGATTGTTGTGATTTATGATTGGGCTAGGTTCACTTCTCTTGTTGAGATTCAAAGTTTTTTTGGTTTAGTTGGTTACTATAGGCATTTTGTTGAGGGATTTTATCTAATGCAGCTCCATTAAGCAATTTGACTCAAAAGAAGATTTTCTTTTAGTGGTTTGAATCTTTTAAGGAGAGCTTCTAAAAGCTCAAGAATTTGTTGACTTTATCTCCTTGACTTGCCCAAGAAGGGTATGGGTTTTACCATCTTTTGTGATACTTTAAGTCTTGGTTCAGGTATTATTTTGATGCAAAAGGGTAAGGTAATAGCATATGCTTTATGTCAGTTAAAGCCCAATGAGAGGAATTACTGTATCCATGATTTGGAGTTATGTGTAGTGGTTTTTTCTTTGAAGTTGTAGAGGCACGATTTATATGGAGTCCATTGTGTGATTTTCTCAAATCATCATAGCCTTCAATATTTCTTCAACTAGAGAGATCTTAATATGATGCAATGTAGGTGGGTTGAGTTGCTTGAGTATTATGACTTTAATATTCTCTATCATACTAGCAAGGCTAATGTGATTGTAGATGCCATGAGCCAGAAATCAACTAGCATGGGTAGCTTTGTGTATATTTTGACCTAGGAGAGGCATTTTTCCTTATAGGTTCAGTCTTTGGTTAACTAAATAGTTTGTCTTGCTATTCTGAAACCTGGGTTTGTTTTGGCATTCTCGGAAACTAGGTCTTGAGGATTAGTGGATGAGTTTGTGTGTCGAGTGTGGGTGAATGGATTTGATTGATTTTTGAGGATACTCATTATTCCTGGTATTCCATATATCCAAGCGTGATAAAATAATATTATGATTTGAGGCTGAATTACTTGTGGGATTGTATGAGGAATAATATAGCAAATTTTATATCTCATTGCCTATGTTGCCAACAGGTAAAGATGGATCATTTGAGGCCTAGTGGTTTGCTTCATAGGATACCCATTCTTGAGTGGAAATGGTAATGGATCACTATGGACCTCATAACTAGGTTTCCTCATACTTCTTGTGATTCTAATATGTTTATGTTATTATGGATCGAGTGATCAGATTTGCTCATTTTATTTTGATTCAAGTTTGGTCTAGTGCTGAAAGGTTGGCCCTTTCTACATTCATTAGATAATTCATCTTCATGGAGTTCCATTGTTTATCATCTCAAATATAGGTTCAGTGTTTACATCCCAATTTTTGAAGACTTTTTAAAAGGATTTGGGTACTCGAGTTGATCTTTGCAATGCATTTTACCCCCAATCAATTGTTAGTCAGAGCAGACAATTCAAGTTTTGGATGATATGTTCCATGCATGTGTGATGGACTTAAGTAGTCAGTAGGAGCATCATCTATCTTTGGCGGAGTTTGCATATAATAATAGCAACCATTTCATTATTGAGATTGCTCATTTCGAGGCTTTATATGATAGGCATTGTCGCTCTCCTGTTGGTTGGTTTGAGGTTTCTGAGATAGACCTCGAGGTATGAACTTGCTTCATGAGTGTTTGGATAGAGTTTGAATCATTCAGAATAGACTTCGTACCTTGAGATTTAATGTTAGTGATCATGTCTTTTTTCGTGTATTGCCTATGAAGGGCGTGATAAGGTTTGGGAAGAGGGGAAAGATCAGCCCTAGGTATATTGGACCATTTGAGAGCTTTGGATTATTGGGGATATGGCTTATGATCTAGCATTACATCTAAATTTATCAATTATTCATCCAGTTTTTCATGTTTCTATACTTTGACATTACATTCCAAATGAGTCTCATGTCATTCGTTGGGATTCGGTTCAGTTAGATGAGTGGTTGTCTTTTGTTGAGGATCCTATTTCCATTCTAGCCAAGGATGTTAGACAGTTATATTTTAGGGTTATTTAGGTAGTTAAGGTCTACTAAAGCCATCAACCTGTAGATAAGGCTACTTGGAAAGTCGAGTCTGATATGTGTGGTAGTTCTCCCTAGCTTTTGTTCATTCAGGTATTTCCTTGCCTTTAGTCCGAGGACGAACTAGATTTTTAATAGTGGATGATGTAATAATTTTATTTTTGGTAATTTTTGTATAATATTCATTTTAGTTTGATTTGACCATTTTACCCCTCCCCATGGTTGCTTTGTGGTATTTTGGTATGTGCATTCCAGTGTGATTTGTAAATGTTTGTGGTTTTTTGTGCCTTAAAAAGCTTATAGTTGACTTCGGCTAACATTTATTGGTCTTTGTGTCCTTTGACTTTGGCCAACATTTGTTGGTCTATGTGTCAGATAGCAAACTGGACTGTGCCAGTAAATACAAAATATCAATTTTAGGTTGGCAACGTAGTTGCTGTGGCTTTACAGCTTTTATATCTCATTTTGACCCTCAGTTCAGAAGATTGTGAAATTAGGTCTCAAGGATCAATTTTGTTAAAATGATATTTTTTGAAAATCTAATATCTCCATTAAGTCTGGAGCATCCAATTTAGTGTGGTAGCATAGTTCATTTGCGTACTCATGATTTCAGAATTTCGAATGAATCTCGAGGGATCCGTGGAGACTTAGAGAATTCCAAGACTCTAGATGGTGCACAACTCAGTGAGTGAACTCACTTAAGTGATGTTTTGGTCATTTAATCAACTTAGTCTGATGGCCAAATTGTCACCTAAGTGACACTAGGCTCGCTTAAAATATTGTCATGTAAGAGAAGGCCTAGTCGCTTAAACGACACTGGCATGTCTGACGCTTGTCTATTAAGTCACAGTCATGTCGGTTATCTGATGAAACGGGCTTTGCTTAGCAATTCCTGGTCTCTTAAGCGATAGCCTCTTAAGTGACCCGATGGTCGCTTAGGGGATGCCTTGGTTGATCACTTTTACATTTTGAGTTTTTATACCATTTTAAAAAACTTGGAGCATGGGGTTCGAGTATTTGAGATTTTTCTTTCATTTTTAAGGTTTAGTATGATCCAAATCCCTATTCCAATTACATTTCTTTAACTTTATTATTTAAATCTTGTATAAACTTGGATTTAAAGCTGGAATTTGGGGATTTTAGCTCGGAAGGCCTAAATTAGAATTTCTTTAATTTAAACCCGAATTTTGACCCATTTCACTTGGGTTTTCTTCCTTTAATCATGGAAAATATATTTTTGAACTGAAATTCTGGTTTTACCCTTCTTTTTGAAAACCCATTTTGGGGGTCCATTTTGACCCCTACTACAAAATAGGTGATATGGGTATCATTGGTTTTTTTGATGCGTACATTCTGTATTTATATGCTTTAGTGGATTTTGAGTCTATTTGTCAGGGGAAAGCTCCATATTGAAGGTTTTTCTAGACTGGTTTTAGGCATTTGAGGTAGATTAAGGCTTAACTCTCTTCAGACTTGACTGGCTAGTTAACATAGATTTAAAATCATGTAAAGGGTGTGGAAACCAAGCATGAAAATTTCTATATTATTATGTCGCTCCCGTATGGTGGCCTATATTATTGTGAATTGGTGATTTTGAGACATTACTTTCTATGTATGACCGTGTGGGGCCTTATATAATGTTGTTGTCATTTATATATGTATGATTGGTGGTATCTATCTCGTAAAAGCCTAAGTTGCAATTTCTGTGGTGTCAATGTCATATTGTTGTGTAATACTGAAACACCCTGGATTTGGATCCTTGAAAATTTCTTGACCTAAGGGCTTACTACCCAAATTACTACTCTTCCACGAGTCGTAGGGTGTCATTACGGGTCATAGGACCCTAATAATAGCCTGGACAGTATGGATTGGCCATGTTTCTATTATGATAATGATTATCTCCTAACGAGTCATAAAGACTCAAGGAGAGTTCTATCATGCTTATTTGTAGCCTAACCTGTGTGGTGCTCAATTAATTCTGCATCCCATAGATATTGTCCAAACTACAACTGAAGGTCACGAGTTGTACAGTGACCCTACGAGTCATAAGGTCACCCATAGTGATTGGATGACAATTCTTCAGTATCTTATTAAGGGCACTTTGGACATTTCTTTTTTTCCTTAATTTTAACCCACGACATAAAACAACTTTTGGTTATCATTATCACTCTATAATAAATCAAAATAACTTCTCAATCTCTCTCAAATACCTAAGTTTAAGAACACTTAGGGTTTCTAAGAAGTTGGTCAATTAGGGCTCTCAAGGGTGATTTATCGCCATAGTTGTAATAATTTTAGGCATGTTACTCCTCGCAAAATCTTATTTTACAAAAAACATGTGCTTTAAATGGTTTAATTGGGTGGATTTGAATGTGGCTTTTGACATGGGTTGAGGGTTTTGAAATGGATGATCTTCAATTGTTTTCCCATGCTTTTCATGAGTTATTCATGCTTTGAATTGATTGTTTTGAAAAAATTGTGTATGGGTGTGGGAATTGGAATGGGGGTTGAGGTAATTCTCAATTTGATATTTTGAACTCTGAAATTGGTTGTGAACAAATGTATTCCCTCAACCCACCTGTGTAAATGGCTTGAAATTGTGGAATTGTCACTTGGTTTGACTTACACACCTATACTATTGTATTACATAAATGGTTAAACAACAAACATGGATTTTAAAGTCCTTGTTGGTTATATTTTGATTTAATGAGAAAAGGGGGTCGAGGAATTCCCCCAATTTGATTTGAATAAACTAAAAGAGGTTGAGTCATACCTCTAACTTGATTTAATGAACAAAGGGGGTCGAGGCATTCCCCTAAGTTAATGGAATTGTAATGGCATAACTATGAACTTGGAAGCTAAATGGTATGACAATACATGTGGTGTGTCTTATTGTGTAATTCCTCAATTAATTAATGAGTTATATGAAACTTGTTTTAATTGGGATTAATAGGGTTTATGTAGTTATGCTGTGAAGGTGTGGTTCTCGAATGACTTATATTATAAACTCACGTTTGCCGACATGAGGATTGGTCTGAATGACCGTGTGCATGGTTTGCACTAATGATATATTTTATATCTTGGATTGATGCGGGGTTGGGGTATTCCCTGGTCTTCCTTGATACCTCTGATTCATGAAGTTAACATGCAATGGGGACCTTTCAGCAGAGAGAGATGAACCCACATAGCCTGTGAGTGCCGATTTATGATGATTGATCTATATAGACCAGGATAATGTTATACTATCATACTAAACCTTGTTCCCAACCCCAGCATCTATTATATATTTGTATGCATGTATGTGAACATGTACAGTGAGTTTGAAATTGAACTTTGGACTGATATCATTTTACCCTTAACTTGAGTTGTATGCTAGTGCTCACCCCACTAACCGTCTCCAGATGTTGTATCCCCATGCGATGTAGGGTCTAAAGTTACTTTGACTTTTCCTGCGTAGTGATAGGTGATCTCAGAGTCAGTCATTGCGGTGAAGTGGTGAGATTCTATTGTTTGGAGGACTTGATTATTCCATCGGTTTTCCTTTCATAAATTAAAATTGAAGACTTCTATTGTTTGTGTGTCATTTTTATTTTCGTAGTTTTGTATGGTACATAGAAAACACTAAAAATAAAGAAACAAGATAGAAAATAAAAGGATAGATAGATTGACACAATGAGATAAAGAGAGTACAACCTAAGGGTATATCAAACCCGAAGACCTTCCAATTGAAATATCACTAGCACCAACCTCTTACGAGTACCTCACGAGAATGGACCCGAGAAACCCACGTTTCTCACATTTAATGTAACACTCAAGTGTAATTCAATTTATCATTCATCAAATACCTAAGAATGAAATAAAACTAGCTATTTATTTCCATGGGCTATTTATTACATAATGGACCCAAAAGTGACCCTAAAAGCTATTGGGCCCAAAAGTGACCCTAAAAGCTATTAGGCCCAAAAGTGACCCAAAGCCCAAAACACTGGAATGGATGCCCATATTCCCTTGAAGCCCAATATATCATCCAAATATTGTGTCACCTATTCCTTTCTTGTAGGATATCACCAAATAAAGCTTTTTTTCTAAGCTATTCTCCATTCACGTATTTGACCTCCTAAAATGACCAAGTCTTGGATCTATAGATGTGATTCTTGAAGCATCGATTCCAAAGAAGTGGAGCCCATTGATATTGTATCAATTTCTATAGCACATCAACACCCTCAACTTAGAATGTTTTCATGTCATGGGGAAAAAAACACAACAAAAACAAAAACGATGCTTAACTAGGAGCAATTAAGTTATTCAAGGCAAACAGTCAACATATAAAGCTCAAATACAACATCCCCCTCAAATATTATTTTTCATAACCAACTGTGTATGAAAATGAAGCACAACAATGTGACACAAGGGAATCAAGGTACGACAATTACATTAGCAACAGACAACCACTCATATATACAAGTTACACTACCCATAACAAGGAAATTGCTAGCAATATAACTCAAGTGCCCTCACAACAAGAATGTCCCACTCACTCATATGAAATCATGTATGTCAATGTTGGGACGGTCAAGAGACACTCGCACTCAGAAGAGAAGTTCCAATAAATGCATGTCAAATACCACAGGCTTGCCCTTATTTTCTTTACCTTAGCATTCAGATAGTTAAGTGAGGATCACTATAGGACTCTATTCATCTTGTAATGTAAGCTTGGGGGACTAGTACAGTACATATGGATATGTCAAGTGACTAAGCCTCCTTGGCACTACACTAACCCTAGGGTCTCACTTACTAGCTAATTTTCTTTTTATTCCATATTCTTTTTTTTCATAGATTTTATTTTCTTTTTTTTTTCTTTTCTTTTCTTTTGCTATCACACTCAATCCTACTAACGTTTTCTCTTATTTTACCCTTCTTCATACCCATTTTACATTACACAACCCTTTGATACCCACCCTCAATTAGGAATTTTCCTTTACTTGAGGTGCACAATGTCCAAGGAGGACTAGGGCCAAAACAAGTTTATTGTACTATAAATGGAAAAGTAAATAGTGAAACAAAAAAATAGGCTACAAGGATCAAAATTAGGATCAAGGGATTTAATTTACACATAGAAGGTCATTTAGACTAAAAATGGACTAAAATAAAAAAAAATGGTCTATGATGCTTTCCTAACCGACTATCTTTCAACTTAGGAAATACTAACAAGAAAAGTTCTGAATTCAACACATAAAGGGAACTAGGTAGTATCTCACACACACATAGCATAGAGTCAATATTACTAACTACTACCTATCCGGTTCATGCATTTATTCACAAATGATTATTGTCGCTAATCCTAATGCCATAACAAGATTCACAATGTGCACACATAAATACATTAACACAAATCTAAAACACAACTTTTTGAAGGGGTATCAAAAATTAGTCAAAACATGTCTATTACCCAAAACACTTAAAAATCTCCTAATTACACAAAAATAAAACACAAAACAAAATAAAAACACAATATGATACAAAATTGTCCTAGACATGTCGGTTCTACAACCATACCACGACTGATAAGAAAAGAAGCACAGTAACAAAAACCATCGATGGCATGGTATGCCCGCCCCCAATAAAAAACTGCGCATTATTCTTAATTCAATAAACAAAGTAAAATAGAGGCAATTAAGAAAATTCTTGGGATGTACTAGGCACCCAAATCATAAGAATCCCTAGATGGAGACATATCAGCTGGCGAAGGCGATAGTGGTGGAGGTGCACTACTGGATAATGCACCCTATGTTATAGATGCACGCCTTTGCCTATCGATGAATGAAGACTCTATTGAATCATGCCTGACCATTTTAACATCTTGGTAATATGGTAAATCAGGGTCCTACAAGTCATCTATGTGACCTCCCTTGGCCCCAATTGTTGGGACGCTCTTATTATCATTCATGAAGAAATCAAACTATCTTGGTACACGTGAAAGTAATAATGAACCACCTGGGTTATAACTGAGTAGGGGTTGCAACACTGCTCTCTATGAGAGAGGCTACATCTTCTTGTAATACATTAAACTCCTCTCTAATCTACGTTAGATCTGGTCCAGTTGTCTCTTTGTATTGGGTTGTAACCTATCTCTTAAGATTATCAAGCTATGTCTAGAAGTTGTCATATAGCTTAAATAGTGAAACACTCATTGTGACCTCCTATTAGGCCTATGCCTACTCAAATCAATACCTAATCCTTGATATTATATGCTCGTAGAAGGTAGTCATCTCAGTCTCAACAACCCTCACTCTAGAATTTGTGGACCTTTGGCTATTCACTAAGTTCTGCAAAAAGCTCACTAGATAAAGTAATTATAATTGTCACAGGAGCTATAGTGGATAGGTGAGTAGGCTCTTTAGATATACCAAATGGCTCTAAGGTTGACGTCGAGGATAAAGAAGTAGTAGCCTATGTCCTTTTACCCTATGAAATCAAATCGGGAGCCTCTCTCTACTCCCCTATCTCTATGTCAAAACTTACACCCTCATCATCTCAATGTGCCCCAGTAGGCTCTATAGAAACTGGTGGGCCCTTAGACTGGGCCCGTGGTACTACTACCTACTGTCTCAATCTCCAAGAAATGCTTTGACATGCTACACACTCATGTTCCTCATTTGTGTAGTTATCATCGTAGGTACCCTCTCATCTACACTCGATATCTCAAATGCCCTACCTCATCAGACATCATCTAAATCATGTAAAGTAATGGCAGATTATTCAACTCCCTAAATGCTCTATCATGTAAATCATGGAAAAAATAGCGGCAAAATTAACATCATATCTGACCATCAGATAGGCAACCAGTAATGCTCCCTCCCATGTCAATGTATTATTTGAAGTAGTGGATATCATTCAGTATCTAATCAGCGACCACCAAAACTTGGCCTTCAATGTCAATAGGCCCTTATTGATCACAGTTTTTCCTTCAATCCATAGGGTCATATCACCCAGTGGTGAACTATAACTAGTTATCTACCTAGCCATCTCGATTGTTTTACGTCGGTGGTCAACCTCCCAAATAATATGTTGATCATGTGTGATCCTCAGTCTGTGGTTGCACTCAGATTTTGATGTATGAGTTATATAATTTGGGAAAAAGATAACTTTTAGATAGTCTCCTCTATAATATTAACTCTAACTCCTCTAACCAGTGTATGATCAAGATGTGATTGTTGCACAAATATGATAAGGACTGGATGATGGCGCATAGTAAGGACTATGGTAGCTCTGTAGGACGCATGAAATTATCATATATATTTGTAAGAATCGAGTGGCTTAGTCATCCACTTGACATGATATCTATCAAATGCTACCCGCAGCTGTGGTACTTAATCTATCCCCATAGGTTAATCCATCACTCCTCATAAACATACCTCATAGGCCTGTCTAGCTCTCAAATATGACTGTCAAGCTCAAATATATTTTGCATCCCTTCCACACTCCACCTTAGAGTTTCATCATCGGGAGGTGCCTCTAGGGTCTGTGCAGGTGCAGGGCTCTGCTGTACTGATGCATCATAGGAAGGTTGCTCGGTTCCCTCATTAGACTGGGGTACCTCTGTCTGTTATTCATAGTACCTTCCTTAGACTAGGGCACCACGGATGACTACTTCATCTCAAACTTATCATATGAATCTTGGGACCCCTCCTCAAACTGGGGCTCCTGAGCAGCAATCGGTTGAGTAGACTCAGACTCTATCTCCTCTTTATTATTATCATAATCATTATCATTAGTTGGAATAGTGTATGGGGGTGATATCCGTGTGGACTTCATCCTCGAATGAGATGCAGTTTTCTGAGTAACCTGGCGAGTCTGTCCTTTCATAACTTTATGTGTCACCTCAACTGCAGCGTCTATACGGCGCTGCCTCAGGTACTCCTCCACTAAACCCCTAGGCTCAGAAGACTCTGCACATCTCCTCAATGTACTGGCCTTTGTCTTCTTCACTACTTTAGGTGCCATATGTACCTATAAAACGAGTTGTTTGTTTCCAACAAAAGTAAGGGATCGCAAAAGTCAAAAAAAAAAACTAAAAATTCAAAAAGCTCAAATGTTTCCTCAATTTTCGCACCCCTATAACCTATTTGAATTCCAAAAAGTCTAATGTATGCACACTTATCACAAATCACATATTTCAAAGCTAACATACATGCTTAACTATTGTTATTACTTTCATTCATTCAGTTCAACTTTTGATTGGGGCCTAACTTAACTTTTTTGTTCAAATCAAGGCCCAACATTATGTTTTTAGGTTACCACATGCATCTAACATACAAGCATGATAGATGCCATATATTTTGCAATGGAATACATAAATCAACTTGTTTAAACAATAGATAAACCAATATATAACCATTAGGAACCAAGAAAGTTACCTTTTATATGAAGAACCGAAAGAGAATAATGAAAAAGTCAAGAAAACCAAAGTTGAAACTTTTTTTAGCATGTCGGGACAAGTTGGTACCTCTAATAAGTGATAATTTGGCCTTTACTTAAGTGTGGGATTAGTTTGTGTTTTAAGTGGGAAGTTTTAATTCAAAGAGAAAAGTGAAGTTTTGAGGATTAGAAAGAGTTAGAATGAGGGTAAGAATGTTTTTATATAGGCGGAGGCCTGTTTTAGGTCACATTTAAGTGTTGATGCACCCAAAATCTGGCCTAACTGTGGCTTGTACCTGTGGCCACCACCCGCGGTCTAGCTCTGGGCGCTCATGTTGGGCCAAAGATTTTGACCCTCTTTTCTACAACCCAAACTTGGAGTTTTTATATTTTTCCAGATACTTATGGTCCTTCAACCTATGTTTTAGGTCCCAAAAGTAAAACTAGATGCCAAAGTCTATAACTTACCATTTTTCATCCTCAAAATTTCAAATTTACCACTTATTACTAAACTTATCGTGTGGGACTTGTGAACATGATGGGTTGATCACATAGCCCCTTTAGATGAATGTAGCAATTTTTTACAATATTCTGGGTAATTCTATGAGATCAAAACCTACAAAAAAACAACAAAAATGTGAACACTAAATATAGTGGGTTGCCTCCCACTCAGTGCTTGATTTAACATTCCGACACGATGTGGCTATGTTGGCTGTCATCTTCACCAACCAACCCAGGGGTTGCCTACCATACAGCACTTGATTTAACATTACGACATGACACGGGTATCTTGACTACTCATAATTCATCAAGATACCCATGGAAATATCCTCCAGGGTAGTCAGTACAATCAATCACTGACACTACCCTCATATCGATAGGCTGATTTATTAACTTTCAGAAGTTGAATATAGCCTCCTTACCACTAGCTCAGACATTCAGCTCACTTTTCTCCATGTCAACCGTAGCTCTGCCCATGGCCATAAATGGTTTTCCCAAGATAATGGGAATCTTGGTGTCAACCTCACATTCTAGGATGACAAAGTCAACTGGAAACATGAAGTTATCCACCCTTATGATCTCATCAAAAGAGATTCCCGAGAGCTTTTTCACTGTACGGTCAGCCATCACTAGCTGCATCGAAGTCAATTTTGAAGGGTTCAATCCCAATTGCATTAATATGACCAGCAACATCAAATTAATGCTCGTTTCCAAATCACACAAGGATCAGGCAACTTGGGATGACCCAAAGTGTATGTTATAGTGAATGCACTGAGATCACCATTTATCTGGGCCAAAGACCTAGTCGTTATTGCACTACAGTGGTGTATACCATTAATATTCTCAAATTTTTCTCCTTTCTTCCTTGTGACCAACTATTTCATGAACCTAGCATATCCAGGCATCTTTTCCAACACCTCTAGGACAGGTATGTTCAAGCTCAATTCTTTCAGCATATTATGGAATTACTTTAACTTACCTTTCTTTTTTTTCTACCTCAATCTCTGAGGAAAAGGTGGGGGAAGTCTCAAAATCTATTGGATTTCTGCCTCAATAACCGGACCCTTACCTCTGTCTTCAGTAGCTTTACCATTATCATATGTTACCTTTTTAGACTCAACAGAAGGTGTCTCACCCTCAATATCTTCTGCAGCAGGTCATGGGAGATCAATAGTAGTGATACCACTCCTCATGGTAATATCAAGTATGTGAATGTCATTTTTAGTATTTTGTAATGTGTTGCTCGGAAGGGTACTTGGCAGCCTCTTGCTCAGAGTAGCTGACATCTGCCTAAACTGGTACTCTAATTGCTTGATAGCAGTAGGATATGACCCAACCTTCTGGGTCAATACTGAATTATCGACCTTAATCTCCTTAAGGTTGATCTCTTGATTTTCCTGACCCTTCACCAACTTAGCTAGCATCTCTTTCATTATGGATTCTTGTCGGCCAAGTGGAATTTATCTATCTCTCTTTTCTTATAGTCATCCTTTTTTCTCCAATCACTATCTCTCTCTATGCTATGGTCTGTACATCTATAATAATAGTTCTGACCTTGGTTCCATTTCCCATGGGCTCAAAAACTCACGATTGACGATCCAAATAATTTATTTTCTCTTCCAGTTCTGACTTTTATGCTTTGGAAGTACCCCAAGATCATTTCTTCACAATGCAATATTTTGTGCTACTGTGTCATCAACTACTTTTTGGTCATAGGAGGAACCAATAGCATAAGTGTTTGATCCTCTCACAGCCTCCCAGTTTGCCACACTTGGTTAGTGAGTGAAATCTGATCTAACATATCTGAAGTTGTCTCCTAGCATTGTCTCATGAAAGCTCCTCCAGATATGGTGTCTATAACGGATCTATAGTTGATGGCCAGGGTTCTGTAGAATATTTCTAATAAGATCGCCCCTGACAACCGATTATTGGAAACCATGCTCAACTTCTTCTTGAACCTGAACCATACCTCATACATAGAGTGTCTACAGCTGCCTAAAGTTGTAAATCTCTTCCTTGAGCTGAAACATCCTAGATGGAGGAAAGAAATTATTCAAGAATTGCTTATGCAACTCGCTCAATGTAGTGATAGAGCCTCTTAGCAGTTCCCCTAATCATAAAAATGTTTCTCCTATAAGTGGTAAGGGGAATAGCCTCAGTTAAATACTTCCTGATTAACCCCTGAATTTATGTATGAACTTTAGATCATAAGGAAATTATCAAGGTACTGGTTTGCATCATCTGTAGTTAGAACTGCAAACACACCCTTCATAATCAAAAGATGGATCATCGCATTTGTGATATCGAACTTGATGCCTAGGGGAAAATAGGAGGAACTATGGCTCTAGTATTTGCCGGATCAATATATCCCAATTCCTCTTCATCATATATATATGGTTGCATATACTGATAATATGGGATTACTTGAACACGGCCATCTCTAGCTCTATTCTGGTTTCCACCGAGTATTGCTCGGCAGTCTGCTGCTTTTCTCTGCTCAACTAGCTCTACCTCTCTAGATACCCGTTGAGCTTCTTTGATTGACCTCCTCTCATCTTCATCTTTAGCTAATATCTCAACAATTTGTCGATCAACGATATCCTATACTCCTTCAGGGGGAGAGGCGGTACAATATCACAAACCCCTTCAAGAAGTTCATCACTTTTATGCTCAGACATCCTACCAAGTGTTTATAGGATTCTCTTTGGATTCAAATTTAGTGGGAGTAAGGGATTGACTCTACTCCATATGCTAGGAATACACTGGTGTATGCCTAACTAAGAACAAAAATAACCCAAAAACTACAACAACTTCTACTCACAAATCAACACTGTATTCCCTGTCAACGGTGCCAAAATTATGATGACGTCCAAACAACACCTCCAATTAGATGATGATATGGTTGCTATCAAAATATAATAACCCAACAGAGGTTGGGGTCGAATCCTAAGGGAACACTTGGCTTTGCAGATCTTAGCAGTTATAGTCAACGAGCAGAACAAGAAAAGTAAATGGGAGTTTTGATCTAGTAATCTTGAGCAAGTAACTGTACTAACTTCATTTGTAATCAGTATAGGTCAACACTAGGATTGTGTTCCCCCTGGCTTCTCAACTACGTAGGCTTATCGCATTCCGTTGAACCAATCCGATACTTTTCATAAAGAATTGATAAGTTATGTACCTTCTACAGTCTTTTGGACAAGCAGAAGGATTTCACCCTTTATCTTTTGAGTCTTAGGATGTTGCGTTACTAACCCTTGTCTTTATCCCAATTAACTATTACTTTTTGAGTCTCTATTTATTATATGAAACCTAACCATCTTACTAAGATAGGATACAGAAGAGCGGATCGACAGTTAAACTCTAAATTATTATTGTCTTTATCTTTTCCTAGTCACTGCTCCTCTTTCGGATTAACCAGCAATATCTAGGCAGGATCCTAATGTGTGCACCCATTAAGAAAAAGATCATAGCAAAGAAAAATCAATACATGCATGGGTATCAGTTCAGAACAATGAAAGAACTTCCATTACTTCATCAATCCGCCTGGGTTTCCACAACCCTAGATATGGTTTTTAATTGCTCATGCCATTGAATAAATCAATAACATTCATATTCAAAAGCATAGATGAATTCACAATGATAAGAAGTAATAAAACCCACAACCGTAACAGAATTAATGAACCAAAGTCAATACAAGAAAATCCCAATATCTAAATCGGATCTTGGAATTAAAATACATTTGTTAATATCAAAAGTGCAAAACTCCTACTAAAAGACACCTAAAGGGTATTTATACTACATAAGGAAACCCTAAAAGAAATGTCCGAATGAAATATGAGAAAATTGGATCGATGTCCACATGTGGTTTGTACCCGCGGTCTGGCACTAGGCACAGGTAGTACCTGCGGTCCTGACACTGCTACAAGTACAAACCACAGGTACTGGGAGCAAGAATCTTGCAAGTTCAACTCTTGGGATTTTGGACTTCTGGTACTTGCTTTGCCTACATGCAGTCAGTAGGTCCTACATGCGACCACATGTTGATTTGGTAAGTGGTGGGAGTCATCTTTTCAGTTCTTGTTTGATTGTCGAACATGCATTGATCACAAACAAGATGAAAAACATCCTGAATATCCATAATTGCTCCCAAATGGACCAAAACACCTTTTTCACGAACTTACCATCAAAAATATGATTTCCTGCAAAATATACCCAAAAGGCATCATATCTAACAAAATAACCTCAAAAACTTACATCTTTTCCTCATTTTAAGCATCAAAAGTGTCATATTTCACTAGCACATCACTAACTGGTCCCTTCCATATGACTGGAGTATGCCAGGCATGGCTAAGGTAACGGTCTTGGCAAAATAGTCCATGATTGCATGATAGTGGGATAACCTATCCATGCACAGAATCACCTCAAAATTTAGCATATCCAAAATAATAAGATTAGTATAAGTATCAAAATCACTAATTTTTACAGCACAAGATCTGAAAACTCAATCAACTACTAAAGAATCACCCATGGGAGTAGATATACACAATGGTACGGATAATAGATCACTAATAAACTCAAACTGTGGTGCATATTAAATAGATATAAAAGAATTAGTGGATCCCGGATCAAATAAAAAAAGGCAATACTTGGGACATACCAAATTCTTACCTATAGCTACAGCATCTGAATTCTCAGCATCGGGTCTAGCAAGTACTACATATAACTGACCATGCCTGCCACCTAGTTGGGCACCTAATAGACCTTCTGTCCTGCCTGCCTATGTACCACCTCGAGCACACTAATAAATAACTCTGCAACCGTGAGAACCACCTCCACCTATTGGGGTAAACTTCTCTAATAGGGCAAGCACCCTGGACTGAAAGAACCATCACCCTATAACTATGGAAATCTTATAAATAGTAACTAGGAAGTCCACAAGTAAAATGGGAAACATGAGCAGAACCAGAACCAACAGATCTGACTAACCCGAAATAACCACCATGTCTAGCATGACTTGAAAATAAACCTCTCAAATACTGATCACCGCCTTTACCAGGGATACCACTAATACCAGACTAATATCTGTCTGTAATCTAAAGAGCTGCCTAAACTTAAAGATTAGGCTGACTCTGAGGCTAAGAAGATACCTAAAATGAGAACAACCACCTCTAAATTGGGAACTGCTACGGCTCCCACCAAATTTACCCTAAAACATAAGCCTCTTATCACGTCTCTCAAGACTCTCATGGTGTATCTTCTTCATCACCCTAGCATGATCTGAAACCTCGGTAAAAGTCCTACTTCTAGCATCTAGACTGTGAGTACCCATACAAATAGGGAATCTTAACCCTCTAATAAAGCAGCAAACTCTCTCATACTCAGTGTCCAAAATAGAATTTGCATACCTAGCTAACTCATAGAAACAAGTCACATACTCAGCCACTAACATGGAGCCGTACTCTAATCAAGAGAACTAGTCCCTCAGTCAATCTCTAAGGTTGCATGGCATATACTTCTCCAAGAACATCTCAAAGAACTGAGTCCATGACAAGGGAGAAGATCTAGATGGTCTAGAATTGATGTAGCCTCTCCACCAATGACTAGTAGACAAATCCAACTTAAATTTGGTCTAATCCATACCACGAGTGTAAACCAGGCCTAAATCACAAAGCCTATCCTCACAGGCAATCAGAAATTTATATGCATCCTTGTCTGGAGCACCAGAAGATCTAGGCAGAGCCAACCTTAAGTACCTACCAAATATCTTCAGCTCTGCAAAAGACATAGCAGGCTAGGCCACAACTAGTTTAACAGATGCTAGCTGAACAATTGTCGGCATAAGAGAAACCTTAACACTGGGAGTCGTAGCTACAGATTGCGTCTTTACCTTAGTAGCACTCTAATCAGTACATTGTGCGCCATTAGACAGTGCACCACCAACAATAGTCAATAGCCGAATCAAGGCATCTCTAAGCAATAAAGAAAGAACAAAGATTGGTGGCGCCTGAGCTGGTCCTTAGCCTACCGGTTATTGTGGTGAAGGAATCTCTGGATCAGGTGTAGGAACAGGGTCTAGAAAGGCGTACTATCTTGGTCCCTACCTGGGGACATATCACGTGGATGTCCTAGACCTCTAGTTCATCCACAAACAAGAATAGGATCCCGGAGCTTGGACTATGGACCCTCATCTTGCATAGAGGTTGCACGTGTCATAGGCATCTGCGAAAGAGTAAAGTTAAGTGAATGAAAGAACTTAATAACTCCTAAGAATGTTCCATATCCTCTGGACAATAGGAACCGAATGTCAACATTCCGATCTGCAGGACACTACTAGACACTTGCTTTTGTACCAATAATATTGATAAAACCTAGCTATAATACCAATTTGTCACGACCCGATTTACAAGTCATGGTATGACCTACTATAACACGCTAGTAAGTAAGACAAAACCTTAACCAAGAGCTAATGCAATGGATTACTTAGGTAAGAATGCCCAACTAGGCCAAAAATCAATAAACGTAAGACATATATAACTAGTGCTCTAATATAAATAGATAGCCAAACACGGATACCAATTGCATGACCTAGTATAATTAGCACAAGAGAAACTAAGTAAGATAGTAGAAATAAAACCCAAGAATCTTTAAAAAAAGTAAGTCAATACACTGTCTCAAATACAAAAGACTGTATCAAAGATAGAGGGAAAAAGGAGACTTAACACTCTAAGGTCTCACCCTATCTCCAGAATATCAACACCACACGAACTCAACTCAACAGTGGTATTTGGTACTCGTATCTACACCAAAAAGGTACAAAAATATAGTATGAGTACCAAAATAATAGGTACTCAGTAGGCATCATCGGCCGACTAAGCTAAGTTAGGATATAAAGATGATATAGTCCAAGATAAACATATCGATGTCAAGGTATAGAATTGAACGTGAATCATCTCTATCATAACTTTTTATGATAAATAATCAAATCAGAACAATAATAACATAACACATCATCATATACAATATCATTGAGCATAAGAAATAAATGACTCAAAATCATAAAGCAATTCAAGTACATTCATAAGCAACACAAGTACAAAGTTGGCGCCCATACACCAACTTGTGCATAAAGTAAAGGAATTTATCATGGCGTTCCATACCACCGAAGAGTACACCTAAAGAAATAATAACAATATATTAACAATCAACATTACCAAATCTTAACATTACTCTACCATATTCCGCATTTATTATCAATCATGCATTTTACCAAACCTTCATTAGATATCTATATTGACCATAGATCCAAGTCCATACTATTACCAACATTGGCCACATATCATTCATATTCGCTAACTACCATATTTTAGCTAAACAAAGGTCATTAACTAGTCCATGAAATCTTTAGACATTGAGTAATATATTCATTTAGCAGACAACTAGCCACCACAAGGATTATTCTAATATCCAACACATCTTAATTAACCCTTAATTGATACTAGCTTTACTAACTAGGTGAACCTTCATTTTTACAACTAGTTCCCACTCATTAACTAGTCTTGATTCAATTATAAACCATAACCATTACAACTACCTAATTTATCATTGATTATTAACTACTCCATTTTATAAGTATTTAATACTAGTGATCTATAAACGGTAACCTAAGTGCAATATTATACTCTCATTTCTGCCGATGTGGTATATGTAAAAAAGCATGCATATATATGTGTCATACATAGGATAGCCAGAACTCAAACCGGTATACATGCTCATAGGCATATAAAAAATCATCCTCTGTCCTTGTCAGTTATCATCATATCATCATTATATTCTCTGTCCTTGTCTGACTTCATCATCACATTAATATATCCTCCGACCTTGTCGGGCATCATCATATCATCAATATATCCTCAAGCCTTGTTGGGCATCATCATATCATTAATAAATCCTCTAGCCTTTTCGGGCATTATCATACCATCAATATATTCTTCAGCCCTTTTGGGCATCATCATATCATCAATATATCCTCTGGCCTAGCCAGGCAGTATCATCACATCAATATATATATATACACACACACATATATATCAATAATAAGGAAAAAGCCCCATAATGGCAAAAGCAAATGACAAGCCCCACGAGGGCTAAAGTAAAAGAAATATAAGAAGAAGCATACCTTCATATCTTAGCATTCGTCATCAAGGACAATTGATCCATAGATATATGTTTAAACCTTGGGGATGTACCACGTAGTGAGGGACCAGGTCCTTCAAATTTAATCATAGGCAATCAAATAGTAGAGTGCAGGTACACTAAAGAAAGTGCAGGAAAAAAACAACACACAAGATTTTACAAGGAAACCTCCTTTCTCAAGGAAGGAAAAACCATGGCTTGCCCTCACAATCACCCAAAAAAATCCACAATAATCAATCTTTTAATTTATCCTAACTCTAGGATCCTTTTACTAATAATAACTTTACTACAAGATCATCTTTGCAACTTTGCCAAGGACACTCTACACTAATTAACTCTAATTTGTATCAAACTTAGGAAAATCTACCTAACCACACTCGAGCAATGACAAAAGAAGAAATTACTCTTATAGTATGAATAATTCTTTTACAAATCATCACTAAAGAACACCCACTCACTCTTTAAGCATACTACAAAGATAAGAACATGAACAATTCTTGAACAATATTGAAATTGAGTTTTTGCTACCTCTCTTTACTTTTTAGATTTGTCCAAAACTTATTTGATGAAGAAGCCTCATTTTCCTTTATTAGTTGGATTATGATTAGGGCTAAAATCTCATTGGACCAGGTTTCCTATTCAGTACAACCAGCACCTGTAAGTTTGTTACATAAAAGGATAAAATTGTGAACACGTGTGCCAGTTATACTATACCATGCACATCGAGGAACTCGGTCCCTTGAAGTTAGTCGCTTATTATCAAAACTAAATATTGAAATTTTCCCCCAGTATGATGATGAAAAACCAACCATACATCTTTGAGCACATCCATCATATTTATTCAGTGTGATTACCACTCAGAAGATGAATGTTCCCCCTATCATCATGCATCTACCATCATGTAATAAAGGGAACTAGTCCTTTATTGTCATTTACAGTAATACTTTTGTTTGCTTCCCACTGTTATTGTTCTTTATCATTCACTTAGCACGTCACTTTCTTCCCCCTCCCCCCACACCAAAATGCTTTGCCTCTTTTATCAATATTCAGTACATCATTGATGATAGGCGAATTTACGCGCCTATATCAATATATTTTGCCCATATTTTAGCCTAGTTTTGAGAACTAATTATCTATTTCATGCACTTTTAGTCCTTTTTCCTGTAAATGAGCTAACAAACATGATTAGGAAAGTTTCAGGTATAAATGATGCAAAATACAACATTTTATGGCTTACTTGACGCAAAAGAAAGCTCACGAAGGAAGGAAAGGGAGTTTACACGCCTAAGGACCAAAACTGCTGCATGGAAACTCTGTCCCGGGCTAAAACAGCATTTCTGAATACTTTGGGGACTGCATGGAAAATCTGTCCAGGACTAAAACAGCATTTCTGAAGACTTTGGGGACTTACAGACACAAAGCTGGATTTTGACAATGATACATTAACCTAGTACAATTGGGTTATGTATTTCATTAGTTTATTTGGATTAGGAGAATGTTACATTAACCTAGTACAAATGGGTTAAGTATTTCCTTAGTTTATTAGGATTTGGTTATTTATTTCATTAGCATAGTAGGAGTAGGATAGGAGTATTATAAATACCCTATCATGCTAGAGATTTTAATCAAGTCCTCCCTTAGTGGAGGAAACTCCTCCCTTCATTCAAGAAATTCATTCTTAAACTATTAATTTTCTTCCATCTTTCTCATCTTCCACCACAAACACTTCTAATCTATTCTTCTATTCTTAAATTCCACAACAAGAGAATCGTTACTTGCTACGGAATCACCAAAACCACACGCCAAACACCTACTATTCACGCCATTCACCATGCAAAACATGATATCCTTCGCATTCATGGGTAACTAAACCTCTTAGTTGGGGTTATGGAAGCCGAATGAGTTACTATCTATTGCTATGAGCTTGTGAGTTCAAGACACGTAAATTGCTTATATCATTATTCTCTTCATCTTAAATCTACATCCGTTGCGGTTCAAACACAAGAACACGCCATTCTAACATCTAACCTGTTCGAGAGAAAGGTTATTTGTCTAGAAAAGAAGACGCATAGACCAATGCCAGTCTAACATTTAACTTGTTCGAGAGAAAGGTTATTTGTCTGGAAAAGAGATAATGTCAAGGTAGTAGGACACCCTTTCCTATTAAAAAGCTAGTGCCGTAACTGGACTAACCTCTTGGAGAATTCGTACCGTTAGACACGCTTTAAGCTCGAGAGAGTTAAAGTGAAATAGTCCTTGTTTAGGTCGAGAGACGCTTGGATTTACCATCGACTACAATTCTCTATAAGCAATTGCCTGTCAAGACTCTACACACTCATAGCCAATAGAGACGTATACCTCAGAAGGTGGACATAACCCCAACGATTCAATTCTCATTGTTTACAACTTACGTGACAATCTTTCTCTTTTACTTTGCTATTTTCAGCTTTTAATTTCTTGTTTTGGTTACATATTACAATCCCCCCTTTTTACGAGACTTGCACCAAAAGTCTATTAATTTTACTTACTTGTTGGCCAAGCTATTCCCTGTGGGATCGACACCCAACCCAGGTTGGGTTCTATATTTGCTAACGACCGCTTTACACTCCCACGTGAGCTGTAGATTGAGCGTTATCAAAAATTGATCAAGTCTGCCACAAATGCCATAGCATAGGCGGCGCATAGTCAAAAGGACACCTAGGAATAGGCGGCGCATAGGGTATAGCACACTAGATTCCGAGTCCTTAGGCTATAGAATAGGTTGTGCATCGTTCGTGGCCTATTTTTACCAAGGCCTAGCCTTCCTCGAAGCCTATTATGACGTGAGAAAGGCTCAATTCATAGCCTTATGCATCACCATTCCTAACTTACCGACTTTACCATACAATGCGACCAAATCGTCAAGTGAAATCAATCTCCTCGTTGCATACTTCTTGCACCTATTTTTGCTCACAACCAAATGAAAACGATTAGTACGATGGGTTGCCTCCCACCTAGCGCCTTAGTTTTGGTCGTGGCACGACTCTTATTTTTGGATTTTCATTTATCAAAAGCAAAAACAAGTACTAGAATGAAAGAAAAAACGATAAAATGATAAAACGATAAAACGATGGGTTGCCTCCCATCTAGCGCCTTATTTATTGTCGTGGCTCGACGTAGTAGTCTCGAGTGCTTAGACTTCGTCGAGATAAGTGATGGATCATTTTCTAAAAGGATTTAGACGACAATGAGGCTTACCTGTGGTCATGCGATCTTTTTCGAGATGGCTCATACGTTTCTCCAGAGAGTCACCAATTATATCATCAATAGTCCAACCCATAGCTCTCTTGTATCTCCTCAGAGCAGAGATGAGAGCTTCTACGTGCTGTTCACATAAATCATCTGCTTTCTCTGGAAGTATATTTCTACTTTCCAAGAACACATACTTTAGATAATCGGGAAGCTCTTGCGATTCTAGCATTGGTGGCTCGTCAAAGGGAGTATTCGCTGTTGGTCAATTCTTGAGTTCACAATCCGGTTTCTTAGGAGTATAAGACTTTATTTCTGTTAGATCACCCATAAGTTCTTCATAATCTTCATTATCTTCATGCTCAACTTTCAGTAGCACAGCAGACAATGGCTCAACAGTAGGTTGTTTCTCTATAGATAATGCTTTCGTATCCTCATAATGAACATCAGCTACAGATGACTCATTCATATCGCTGGGCTGCTTCATTGTTTTGCATATATCAAACCGTACCACTTCGTCAACCACTTGCTTGCCTTTTTCTGAAGTTTCCAGCACCTTACCACTTCTGGTAGTGATGGCCATGCATGACCCATCATTCCTTGGGTTTTGCACAGTATCGCTAGGTAAAGTGCCGGCTTTTCTTTGGTTGAGTGCTGCTGAAAGTTGACTGAATTGCTGCTCTAGTTGCTTGATAGAAGTGGAATGAGAATCAACTAATTGCTTCATGGAGGCTAAATCGTCGATTACCTCTTTAACTCCCGCGCTTGTTGCTTCCACTCCTTTCAATAACTTAGCCATCATGTCTTCCATACTCCCAGAATTAGATGTGGTGGTATCACGTCTACCAGGGGGAACGTACAAACCACTCTTTTCATTATTTTTCTTCCAACTACCTTGGTCTTTGCTTCCGGATTTATCATAATAGTTCCGACCTTGGTTTCCTTGGGCATTCCCACGAAAACCCCTCTGAATGTTCAAGTAGTTGGCCTCCTCTTTAGAATCAGACTCGTCTCTTCCTTTTAGCGCTACAGCTTTCACTTTTTCGGTCTTCCCTGATAATAAGTGCTTGGTAAGAAGATCCATCTGCATTTTCATGTGAGCCATGTCTTGGTCACGATACTCTTGTCTTCGCCTCTGCTCTGCAGTCATGCCAAAAGATAAAATGGGGCTTGTTACCTCAGAATCCCTAGTATGCCAAGCTCTACTTTGCTTTGTCATCCGATCTAGCATATGGCTTGCCTGCCCAAAGGTGAGGTCCATAAAAGATCCTCCAGCCGCATTATCAACCACTGACTTAGTCACCGAATTCAAAGCTCTATATAATATCTCCATCAAGTGGTCATTGGTCATATGGTGATTTGGGCATCGCATTAGCTTCGTCTTGAACCTCTCCCATGTTTCGTGGAGAGCTTCAGTTGGAAGCTGTCGAAAATTGATGATCTCATCTCTCAACTGTGCTCTTTTGGATGGCGGAAAGAATCTTTCTAGGAAAGCGTCTCTCAATTGCCTCCAATTTGTAATAGAATCAGGAGTCAGCCCATTCAACCACATAGTTGCCTCCCCAGACAGAGACAATGGAAATAGACGTAATCGAATTGCAGTCTGTCCAACGCCAGGATTGTCGAATGACTTGCATGTAGAAATAAAGTTGATCAGATGCATATTCGGATCATCGCCTGCTAGTCCACCAAATAATCCCTTGAGTTGCAAAAGCTGAATCATGGTGCTAGTGATATTAAACTTTGCTCCGGGTGCCAATGGCGGAAGAATAATAGCTCCGGTGGCACCAGGTCCATCAAGATCATCCTCATCATCATCAAACGGTATATGCACAGCTCGGCGTTCGGGCCTATATCTTGCTTGACGATCTCTTCTGTTTGCTGGTGTCGCCATCTCAGAAGTATGCTGTGGGTTTAATAGCTCTTCATCGCCCAGATCCTCATCGTCAAGATTTGTTGCTCGCCTACGGTTATCAATATTTTGTTGATGCACTTGAGCAGCCATCCTTTCAATTTCACGTTGTGCCTCCATTGATGCACTGAATAAACCTAAAAAAAAAACAAAAACAACAACTAAAAGTAAAAGTACGAGAATCTTTGACCAAAGGGTCTAGTAATTATCACGAACTTGATTGACACTCGTATTCCCCGGCAACGGCGCCAATTTTTGATAACGCTCAATCTACAACTCACGTAACATTCTTTACTTTATTATTTTCAGCTTTTGTTTACATTACTTGCAAAACAATACTCCCCCCTTTTACGAGACTTGCACCAAAAGTCTAGTAATTTTGCTTACTTGTTGGCCAAGCTATTCCCTGTGGGATCGACACCCAACCCAGGTTGGGTTCTATATTTGCTAACGACCGCTTTACACTCCCACGAGAGCTGTAGATTGAGCGTTATCAATCATATACTTTCTCCTGTTAATATGCCATTCACATTCACCTGGTAACTGGTCCTCTACTATATAAACTCAGTATTCCCTATATTGGCATCATTAAAAAGTAAGTACAGTAAGACAAGAGTAAAATAATCTCAAATTAGTTAACTTATAGCCACTTGGGCAACACTAACATACAAAATAACTTTGCAATTTAACGGAAACAAATATAAAACACAAAGAAAAGATTCATCCACAAGTAGAGGATAAGTATCAGAGCAGTGCATAATTTAATTATTCTAGGAAAAAGCCACAAGAATCAGGAAGAATTAACAAGTAAAGGACTGGGAAAAAGGTTTTGAAGGAGTCAGGTTAGGCTATTGTTGAGATGACTTATCTCTGCATTTAGGATAAGGACATCATCCGTTAAGATTAACACCCTCTTCTTTAGTTCAACATTCTCAGTTTTGAGCATTTCAATGTCACATGGGCTTTTTTGGAGAGATATTAAATTATCACCTGGAGCTTGCTGATTTCTTCATCCTTGGCAGCTAGATTGAACTTCAGTTTCTCTATTTCCTTATTGAGCTGCCTTTGATAAATGCTACCTTATTTGACACACTCAATTTTGACTAGTGTTTTTATGCCAATCATTTGAACTATAGATCCTTGGGTTCCAGAATCACAGACATTACTATATTGATCGAGTACATTATTTAGCCAATATCCATAAGGCATTACATGCTTTCTATTTTTCCCAAGAACCACTTTGTGAATGTGTTCTATCATCAATGCAGTTAGATTAATAAACTCAAAAAAACTAAGGCATTCCATCACATATACTTCAGTGGCTGAGGCAATGGGTTTCTTTTGTGACTTGGGAAGAATTACTATGTTCACAAAGTCAAAAATCAATTAAAACTCCTTTTGAATGCATTCCTATTCACTACAGCCATAGATTTCCCTTTGACCTTTAATGCATTTGCTAAGTATTCTATTGAAGGTAGCTACTTGGAGACAGTTCTCACCCTATGTATAGGAACTTCCAAATTCTTCCCAGTGTTTCCTCATTAAACTTTATTTTCTTCCTTGGACCTGAGCAGTCAGATTCATCCTATCTTTTGAGAATTCCAAAGTGAAATTGAATTCCTTGACTATCTCATCAGAAATAGTAGGAATAGGTCCTTCCATGAGATGAATCCAACCTTGATGTCTTAGTAGCTAAACTAATTCCACTATATCGGGTTCTGTTAGCACATTTGAATCAAAAATTCTTCTGGTTAACACCTTTTGATTCTTCAAGAACCTGTTTCTAACTATCTTGGATACAACCTACTTTTCCCTCTATTCTTTCTTCTAGTATAAGTGATCATAGATTCTTTTTCAGCTATTTCTATCTTCTTGGGATGAGGTCCCTCAAGAGTCAGGTGCTTCTCAGTAAAATGTCCAGACTATTTTCCAAAAATTCTTGGTGTTTTACAGATATTACTATGCTATTTCCTAAGCTATTTGGCAACAATATGAGGTTTTCAACAACACAGGTTTCATCCATCACAACATCATCATAATAGTTTTGAGGATTCAGGGATGATTTTTCATTAATAGCTTAAATGATAAAGGAATTAGACTTTGGAATAGTAGGAGAAAAAGGATATTTTTAGGAAGGTTTGGAAAGGATTTTTCACAATGCTATGCTCAGAATCTTTCAAAGGACATAAAAAGGAAGAGTTGTATCCATCAGGAAGGTCTTTTTCTTAGAAGAGCTATTTCAGATTTTGATTTTCCATTTTGATAAGCGATGAGTGGATGCAGCTAGATTTAAGGGAACAATAAGCACAAAAAAGGGTTTTATGAGGGAACACGAGAACTGCGAGCAAATAGAACACCAAGATATGATCAATTTCAAATTCTTAGATGACTCAAAGATGGGGAATACGCAGCTTTTCCTGATAGAATAGACAAAATTTTCACATACATGATACTAACTAGAGAGATGGGACTAAGTCCCTCTCTAGTGTGTATAAATCTTCAACTTTGTGCTTGTCACATCTGTCCACCTCCAAAGTTGTTCCCATGGTGTATACCTGCAAAGATATGGTACTGAGTTAGACCAATATATACCTAATCTACCTATAATACCTACCTCCTAAACATAGCCACATTTTGGAGGGGAAGTTGATCCATCTAGTAAGTCAGGTTGATTTGATTAATCCCATCTACAACTTTTTAGATTCATTACACCACATCATACCACTACTTGTTCTAAAACTAGATCTGAGAAGCAGGTCTTAAACATGGCATTCTTCAAATATCCAGAGTTCCTTTTATGTTACTTTGAACTATCCTACCTCTTTCACATCTTTCATACCTTTATGAGCTCATCTTTGAGATAAGAATGCTGAAAAGCCATGAGATTTCTGACTTAGTCTCCTGCTTACACTATTCCCTCTAGATATGAAGTTAGAATATCCAGGGAGATAAAAGGATATGTGCTTTAATTTTGATCATTTAATATGAATTCCACTTGGACCAGGTCCCTATGAAATCTTGACTAGACATTTCTTGGAATTCCTTTATTTGTGCTGATGTTTAAGATTAAGATCTTAGATCATCATTCATCATTTTTTTCTGCAATATTAGGCTCTTGACTATTCCCATCAGTTGTATGCAATTTTTTTATCTTTATTACCTATTCACATAAGACATTTTTATCTTCAAGTATCTCAGGAAAGACAATACAATCAGACCGTACATTCATAGCCTTAATAAATTACATAACAAGAAGATTTTTCTTTTTACAAACGCTTTCTCCCACCTGCACTTACAATTATTTGTTAGACTTGGGAACCCATTTGAGTTTGAGTTCCCAGTAGGAGGACAGTATTGTGATTAAATACTTCTTTTTCCATCTAGGTAGTGTGAGCTTCTTCATGTTTTTCCAAGGTCTTAAACCGTTGGGATAGGTGCTTCCCTGGTGGACATGTCAAATATTTGTCATTATTGTTCTGAGCCTGCTTTGGCAATCTTCTTTCAGGTGTCCATCTCTTCCACAGTGAGTGCACAAGGATTTATATGCTTTGTTTTTAACAGTTTGATCAACCTTGCCTTGTGAACCAGATGAATAAATTTTGTGCTGATACCAAAGTCCCTTCTCCATTATTGACTACTTAACTAGTTGGTTAGAAAGCATTTGTGAGGATGAAGTCCACAGAAGGAATTTTTTGAGTTCTTCCCTTAGATGGACCAAGTCCCTTTCTAACGCCTCATTCTTCTAGTGTGTAGTCATGAGATGCTTTTGAGAATTCTCCACCTTCTCTTCAAGCTTAATTTAAAGCTGAGGGGCTTCTTTCTTCCCTTTACTATAAAAACAATCTACTTTCTTCAGTTGGATTACCAAACTCATATTGTTAAATTTTAATTTAGCACACTACTCTTCTATTTTAGAAATTTATAGAGTTAAGGCAATTAATTCAAGCGCTTGATTCTCTGTCTTTTATTCTACACCATTTTTTCAGTAATCAATTTGCACATTGTATCAATAAATACATTTCCTAGCTTCTTTATCTTCCTATAATAATAATTTTCAAGATTCTTCTTAATGTTAGAGATAGTTACCTCATTTTCTTATTCATTTTTAGTGTCTGCTATAAAGGAAAATAAGGAATCAAAGATCACTTTATCATCCTCCACTGCAAGCATGGAAAAATATATAGACTTCTCATTTTATCAGATTCACTGGAGGAGTCACCCCAACCAGCTAAAGCTTGTTTAACTGCAAAATCATATGCAACTTATCTTTTTGATTTTACAGGGACCTGGTCCCTGTTTCTTCCTTTGTCACCTCCAGTGTTGTGATCATCCTGATAGTACATTTTTTGCATTGGATAATCCTTAATAAAATATTCAGGACTTCCACATCTTTGACAAACTTCCATAGTGACACCTTTTCTGCTGATACTTCCACTTATTTGGAATTGGACACAATTCCTCGTAGCTCTAACAATTCTTTTTTGCCAAGTAGGCAACATCAGTGCTTTCTTCATTTGAACCTAACCATGAAGATTTTAGTGCCATAGATTTTTCACTTTTTACTTCCTTTTTCTCCTCTCCATGATGCTTCTTGAGTTCATGGGTTTTAAGGTTCCCAATATGTTCATCCATAATTAGGGTCTTCGGGTTTCTTGTCTGAGTGTCGGTATCCACTTTTCTTTCCCATGACTTGGGAAGAACACCAAGAATTTTTCTAACTTGTTTGTATAAAGGAATTACTTCTCCTAAGTAGTACAACTCATTAGTGACAGAAGTAAACCTGGTATGCATCTCTTGAATAGTTTCTTCTTCTTTCATTGTGAAGGTTTCATACTAAGTGGTCAGCATATCAACTTTTGAATTCTTCATATCAGTGATTCCTTCATGAGTTGTCTTTAAGCAGACCCAGATTTCCTTAGCTATTTCACAAGTTGAAATCTTGTTGTATTCATCTGGTCTTATGCCACACACAAGTAATTTCTTGACCTTGTAGTTTTTCCCAATTCTTTCTCTATCTTCATCATTAAACTCCCTCCTTCTTTTGATAACCATTTTAGTGACATCTCCTTCTTTGAATTCTCTTACAAGTAAATGAGGATTATTAAGAATAATATCCATCAGCTCACTATCCTTATCCATAATGAAGTCAAACATCCTTGTTTTCCACCACTCATAGTATTGTCCATTAAATCTAGGTGGTCTAGTGATAGATTTCCCTTCTTCCAGGTTAGGTGGAGCAGTCATGATAGCCAAGACACTCTAGGTGTGAATCTTTTAGAGTGACCTCGCTCTGATACCAATTATTGAACCCTTAGGGGTTGCACCACACGGTGAGGGACCAGGTCCCTAAAAGTCAATCACAGGCAATCAAATAGTAGAGAGCAGGAAAACTAAAGAGAGTGCAAGAAAGAAACAACACACAAGAATTAACGTGAAAACTTGCTCAAGGAAGAAAAAACCATGGCTTACCCTCACAAACACCAATGAAATCCACTATAATCAACCTCTTGATTACGGACTTGATTTTAGCCTAAATTTTAGCTCTTTTTATTATAATAGATCTTCTATAGGCTCATCTTGGCACCTCTTCCAAGGACACTCTACACTGATTAACTTTAATCAGTATCAAACTTAGGCAACTCTACCTAAGCACACTAAAGCAATGATAAAATAAGACATCACACTTATAGAATGAGTAATTGTTTTACAAATCAGCACTTAAGAACAATCACTCACTCTTTAAGCATACTACAAATATAAGAACATTGGCAATGCTTGAGCCATCTTGGAATGAACTTTTGCTACCTCTCTTTACTCTTTAGATTTGTGCAAAAACTATTTGATGAATAAGCCTCTTTTTCCTTTTATAGTTGGGTGATGATTAGGGATGAAACTTTATTGGACCAGGTGTCCAATTCAGTACAAGCAGCACCTGCATATTTGAAACACAAAAGGGCAAAACTATTCGGACACGTATGCCAACTGTAATGTACGATGCACATCTAGGGACCCAGTACCTTAAAGTTATATGCTCATCATCAAAACTATATTTAGCAATATATGAATATACATAGAATGAATATTACAAGGCATTACCGGGTTCAACATGTCTTGTAGCATAATTCCCATATAGACAATAAATATACCTTCTAGAGTCCTTAGTATAATGACTAGCATTATTAGCAACAAGAGAGTTTTCTAGTGTAATTACTAGTTTGGTTACTAGACAAAAGTATCGAATAAGTAATATCATACTCCAAAGCCCGAAATAGTAGTCTAGTCAATGATTCAAATACTAACATAGTCATAGGCTTAATTAATAACATGATCCATAGTTATTCATGGCAATATTGATAATTTAGTCAACAACTATATTCATCACTTCTAATGCTTTTAGCATAATTCATTTACCGAGGTTAGCCAACATGCTCCCAAGGACATTCACAAGCATTTAACAAGCGTCTAAGGTCTACAATGGAACTACATTAGTCCAAGTTTAAGGTGGGTCAACTTTGAATTCCCCAAAATACATTTCAAGTATAACTTCTACCCGGACTAGACTAAAGTATCTAAACCAAGTCTTAGATGTTTATCAAGCCACACTAGTCCTAAGGTAAATATCTTTCTCAAGCTCTACTCTTAACCCATCCATGGCAACTAGTATAATTCCACAAGTATAAGTAACAAGGGTCAACTTTAATCATGAGTGAAAAGGTCACTCCCATCTAACTAAAGAAATAGAGCATTCTCATGATATCCATAATACAATAAGTGCAATTAACCAAGGTTCTAACCTACAAGTCAAGAATTCCATACTATGAGTTTAAAGTACCTAAATAATTCCACTAGACCTAAGTATTACCATTTACCAATCCAACACCTAGAACCCTACACAAATCTAACAACATATCATAATTATACTACAACATATCTCAATCTAACAAGAAGTAAGCGTAACCTACCTCAAATCCAAAAAAAGCTCGTGAACCACTAAACCTTTGCTTTTTCCCTTTCGAGAAGCTTCTTCAAGGTGCCAATCTATCAAAAATACAATCTGCATATCATTATGAGAACATTGATACCCATATTGCACAATTGTGCTTTGGGTCTAAAAACGACACCCAAAACCTCCAAGTGGGTCCCACATATGGAAAAGACATTTTTGAGATCAACTCGATGTTCTCTCACTATTAGGGAATCAAAACCCTTAAGAATCAAGTAATAACAAATATTATTTGGGCTAAAATCATTCCCTCAAGTTAATTAGAGTTTTGGTCAAAATTTCAAGAAATTAAAGCTTGAAAATGAAGGATTCATACCTTAAATCCGTTGTTAATCATGAAATAATATGTTAATTAAGCTTCTAATAGAGCCCAATTTGAGGCTAACATATCATTCTAGGGTTTCTAGGATCCAAAAAGAAGTGCAAATGGCCAAATCGCAACCAAGGGGGCTATTCATAATCCCTCCAAGTACAGAGGTACCGTATTTGCGCCACATAGGGATGCAATTGTGCCTCACACGATTTCCCTTCATTGGCCACGATCGCCATGGCCTTGATTCAGCATGGTCAAAACTTAATTTTAACCTTTGAAACTTATTTAGACTCTGATTTTTGCAAACAAACTACGTAAGTCCACTAAATTTGAAGTTTCTAACATATTGGTGAAGTCAGATTTTCCATTTGAGGTCGTTTAGGCCAATTATAGGTCCCGCACCCATATCTTTCATTTTTTTTACTTTTTGACCAATGAGTCAAAATGAGCTCGAGTACAGCAGAACCTAAACCAAAGGTCTACCTAGCTTAAAATCAATATTACAGAGTTGCTGGAGTAGCTGGAATTTTCATATAAGATCATTGTACTGAAGTTTTTGCTTGTTTTTCATTTGGTACTAGCGAAGACTTCTAAATGGGGAATTGACTCTAAAAAATAAATGAACTGCTCGATAACCAAACTATCAATTCTAGCATGTCATAAATGACTTAGGAAAGCTATGGAAAATCTCTAAAAGTGAAAAATAAGCGGAATTATGAAAAATAACCAAAAGAGTCATTACGCTAGCCCGATTTCCAATATTTACAATCTTTTTTAGTCTACCATAATCCTTTATTTAGATACCACATCCCCCAAAAAAGACACAAAAGACAACCAAAATTCACACTTGGATTACTTAGCATAAAGTTGCTTCTTTTTAAGAAACCGTAACATAGTATGCAAGTGAGCTTCATGCTCCTCATTACTCTTAGAGTAGATCAAAATATCATTAATGAAAATAATTAGGAACGAATCCAAATAAGGTCTAAATACTCCTTTCATCAAACTCCTAAAGGTGGCTGGGGTATTGGTAAAGACAAAAGACATCAGCAAGAACTCATAATGGCCATAACGAGTCCAAAAGGCAGTCTTTATGATGTCCTCTACCTGAATCTCAAGAGAAGATACCCTATATCATTAAATGGATTTTGGAAAACATTATGGCACCCTAAAACTAGTGAAATAAGTCATATATCCTAGGACAAGGATACTTATTATGAATTTTGACCTTGTTCAAATGCTAGTAGTTTATACATATTTGTATACTACTAGTTTTCTTCTTAACAAAAAGCACATGAGAAGCCTATGAAGAAGTACTAGGTTGGGTAAAACCCTTTCCCAACAACTCTTGCAATTGAGATTTAATTCCCTAAACACTGTCGAAGACATGTTGTAAGGAGAATATAAATATGGCGAGGACCCATCTTTTGGTCTATACAAAATTCAAGGCCACGTTCATATGGCATCATACAAAGATCATCAGGGAACACATCTAGCAAATTACACACTACCAAAACTGAAGCAATAGAAGGGATGACAATATTATCATCCCAAAGATGAGATAAAAATGCCTGACACCTCCTTCTTAATTATATTTTGGGAATGAGTAGAAGAAATAATTCTCAAGGGAGAAGGCTTATATACACCTGCCCACTCTAACCTCTCCATCTTTAGTGTACCTATGGTGATAGTCTTAGTATACAAATCAAAGATAACATAATAAGGAGACAATTGACCTATCCCAAAAATAATATCAAAATCTTTTATGTCTAAAATCACTAAGTATGCCAAAGTTGTATACTCCACAAATACTACAGGATAAGACTGATAAACTTAATCAAGACACATACCAAACCCCAGTTATGTAGATATGGGTGTATCAAGTATTTTAAAAACTAAATCATATCCCAAAGTAAACTTCATGGACACATAAGAAAAGGTAGACCCTGAATCTATTAACACAAAATCCATACAACCTCATACAAGAATGGTACCTATGATCACAGTATCTAAAGGCTAAACATTCGGATAACCCAAAACTATATTCAAATGAGACCTATCACTACCCTGATCACCATCTCTATCGAACTGAGACACATTCTAACTAATTTGTCCTCTACTAAAATTAGCTTGCTAGCCACCTCTACCATTTGTATGACTACCACACCTATATTTTGGATGACCTCTACTATTTGTTCCCTTATCACGACATAAAGGAACTAAAACTCTTAAAGTTAGCTACTAAGTCAACTGACATATAGGGATAAGGTATGACAATACCTTCAACTATAACCTACTCCTCCAAACTCATAAGATCCATGGTCTATAGTAGGCTACTGAGTTGACGATATTAAAAGTGTATAACTATCTACCCCAGAGGGTTGATAACTGAACTTTGATAGTCCTCGAGCAGACACAGGCATCATTGAATAAACCAGTCGAGTAGAGTAACTCTTTTGAACCATGGCCCGATCAATAAGAACCACCAAAGGGACTAATTAATGCACTTTCTTCTCCTTTACTCTAATATTATCTTGCTTCTTCTCCTATATCACCTTCTTTATAATTTTCACCACCTCCTAAAAGTCTTTCCAAAAGAAGCCACTTAAAGTGTAGCCAGTTGAAAACCTGTGTTCAAACCCTTTACAAAAATTACTCTTTATTATTTAATAGATATAAACTATAAAAGCATACCAGGAAAAAGCATGAACTTTACCTCATAGGTTGGCACTGACATATCACCCTTCTCAAGCCTCGGGAAATTTTTTTTCTTCCTACTCTGTAATGTATGAGTAATATACTTGTCAAGAACACAAGTTGAAATTAAGACCAAAGTAGTAGAGGTAAAGTAACCCTACACTCAAAAACATATCTCCACCATTGCTTGGCCTCTCATGCAGTAAAAAAGTAATAAATTCCACCCATATCTCTTTACAATCCCAAACTTATGCAGAATCTTATGACAGTTAATAAAAAATTAATAAACATCCTCCAACTCAGCTCCTTGAAATATAAGAGCTTTTACTTTCTAAAACTTACAGAATAAATAATGCTCATCACCAGTGAGAACAAAACTCAATACTTGTTGGGTAAAGACTCTCATCTCAGAATATTCATCCATCTGAGGTGCTACAATGGTGGCATGCTGCACAACTAAATGTTGGAAGGGAGAAACTATCTGCGTAGCACCAACGATTCTTTATTGAGGTTGTTCAAAGTATGTCTCGGGTGAGTTTAGGAATTTTTAGACGAGTGTAGAGTGTATTTGGAAAACCAAACTAGTATAATCATCGAGATATACAGGTGCCAACTTATTTAGTACCTCACTCTAAGGTGGGAACCTCCCGGTTTAGTCCCCCTCTCTAAGGCAACTGTCGTCTGGGTTAGTCTGCCATTCTAGAGCCCGCACAGCCCCCTCCCTATTCCGTCCAGCTTTGTTCTTGAAATTTTAAGGGTATTTCGGTCAATTCCCTTCACCCAACTCATACATAACACAAATTTGGGACTTTCTAGGAATATTATTTCCATTTTACTCACAAATCCTCTACAAAAAAACCCTCTTTTATCCCAAGAACAAACCCTAACTGTTTCTCAAAAAATCAAGGAACTCAAGCTGTAAGTTTAAGAAATTCCCAAAAAATCTTTAAGAATTCATCTAGTGAGGTATATGGGATGTTCATCTATGGGTCCCTTTCACCCATGCAGCCTAAAATTCTCTTTTGATTTAATTTATGAGTTGATACCTATTATTGATGAAATAAATCCATGAATCTCTTGTTAATTCAATTTCAAGTTATGGTTGCAAATGTTTTCAAGTAGAATGAGTCATATCATGCTTCAAGTGTTACAATTCCCGTGTCATGATAAATTAATTTCAAGATTAACCCTCAAGTTATGAATTAATCCATATAATCATGTTGTTTTCCTCATGTTTAAGGAATTTTCATGTCTAAAATTATAATTATTACATTTTTGTTGAAATGCCCATGTTTTGGTTCTTTGAACTATGATTTCACACTACAGTATTTGAAGTTTTATATTGTATTTTATAATCATTCAGTGTTGTGAGTTATAAACAACTAATACCTAGTTGTTTTATGTGATTTTAGTGTCTCAAGAATGATTTTTGTCGAACCATAAGTATTATCATTCAGTCAGTTGTTATGATCAGACCATGATGAGCAATATTAGTTGTATGTTAAGTTGTACCTAATTCGTCTCAGTTCAGCACTAGTGTCAATTTAGTTGGGAGTAGGATTTAGAACTAAGCAAATCTAAGGATAGGGGCTCACCCGCCAATTACTACTGGGTCCTTATTAGTAGTCCTTAAGTTCTAAAATTACTAGCCAGTGTTAGATTATGAGATGTCACCCACTATTTTAGGATTAACACTCTCTTGGGGGTCACCCACTAGTTTAGGAATGACACACTAGTCCTTCGGGACATCAGATTAGTGGAACCACATAGCCAGTGTTAGTACCCATGGCACGGTACTAACACCCTTTTGACTAGGGTTATAGGTTGGACCCTGATTAGCTTAGATTGGGTATTAGTACCCAAGTTCATCTCAGTATATCTTTTCATCCATAGAGAAATGGACAAGCAGAGAAGATTATTTATACGTTAGAGGACATATTAAGGGCATGCGTTGTTCACTTTAAAGGTAGTTGGGATGACCACTTACCTTTGATTGAGTTTTCTTACAACAAAAGTTATTACTCTCATATTCAGATGGATCTATTTGAGGATCTCTTTGGAAGAAGATGTAGACCTTCTATTAGTTTATTTAAGGTAGGTGAAGCTGCTTTGATAGGCCAGATGCAGTGTTTGATGTGATGGATAAAGTTTAATTAATACGAGAGAGGTTGAAGGCAGCCCAAAGCCATCAGAAATCTAATGCAGACATAAGGATAAAGGATCTTGAGTTTGATGTTGGCTATTCATTCTATTTGAAGATTTTTCCTATGAAGGGAGTGAAGAGATTTCGCAAGAAGGGGAAACTCAGCCCTCGTTATGTCAGCCTATATAGAATCTTGAGTAATTTTAGGAAGGTAACTTATGCGCTAGAGTTGCCTGAATATTTGGCGTTAGTTCATACAATATTTCATGTTTATTTATTATAGAAATGTATTTGTGATTGAGCTTTAGTTGTTCCTTTAAAAGATATGGATATTAAGGATAGCCTTTCTTATGAAGAAGTTCTAGTTGAGATCCTTGATTGTCAGATCTATAGACAAAGGAACAAAGAATTTCCCGTGGTTAAAGTTCTTTGGCAGAATCAGTCTGTTGAGGGAGCCACTTGGGAAGCAAAAGAAGATATGTGAACCAAGTACCCTCATCGTTTCTCCACATACTTAAATCCAGCATCAGGTAACGATTTTCCTTAGATTGACTCTTTTAAGTTCCCTATTTTATCTCTGCATCCATCCTCATATCATTTCATATACCCATGAAACTAATTCAGTTCATGTATCATGTTTCCAGTCATGTATGTTCAGTATATGATCTTAGTTTCCTCAGTAGTCTCAGTCTAACTAGTCTCATTCATGGACGAATATTAATAAGGGGGAGATATTATAATACCCCGTAAGATCCTACTCAGTTCAGCTCACAGTTGCATGTTTAAGGGTTCCAAGATTTGGAAGTTTCACTAAGTGTGGAGGAGATATTCATTTTTTAGGAACCTTAAACTTTGATGATTTTTATTTTGGTCTTCCCGACATCGCAACGTTGATTTTTGAGTTGATTCTTGATTGGCGTTGTTCAAAGTATGTATCAAGTGAGTTTTAAAATTTTTAGATGAGTGTTGGGGTGTGTTTATAAAACCAAACCAGTAGCACCACCGATATAAGCAGGCGCCGCCCCCTCTAGTCCCCCGTTCTAAGGCGGGCGTCGCCCGAGTTAGTCTGCCGCTCCAAAACCTGCATCACCGCTTTTTGTTTTGTACAACTTTGTTCTCGACATTTTAAGGGTAATTTGGGTCAATTTCCTTCACCCAACTCATCCATAACAGGAATTTTGAACTCCCAAAAAGTATTATTTTCCCTTTTACTCACAAATCCTCTTAAGAAAAGCCCTCATCCTTCCCAAGAACAAACCCTAACTCTTTCACAAGAAATCAAGGAACTCAAGCTTCATGCACAAGAAATTTTCAAGGAATGTTTAAGAATTCATCTAGTAAGGTTTGTGGGATATTCATCCATAGGTCCCTTTCACCCATGGAGCCCAAAATCCTCTTTTGGTTTAATTTATGAGTTTATACCTGTTCTTGATGAAATAAATTTATGAATCTCTTGTTAATTTATTTTCAAGTTATGGTTACAAGTGTTTTCAAGTAGAATGAGTCATATCATGCTTCAAGTGTTGCAATTCCCATGTCATGATTAATTGATTTCAGGATTAACCCTCAAGTTATAAATTTGGCCATGTAATTATGCTATTTTCCTCATGTTTAAGGCATTCCCATGTCCAAGTTTATGATTATTACATGTTTGATGAAATGACCTTGTTTTGGTTCTTTAAACTAGGATTTCATACTACAGTATTTCAAGTTTGATATTGTATTTTATCATCATTCAGTGCTTGTGGGTTATGAACACCCAATACCTAGTTGTTTTACGTGATTTTAGTGTCTCGATAATGATTTTAGTCAAAACATGAGTATTATCATTCAGTCATCTATTATGATCAGATCATGATAAGCAACGTTAGTTGTATGTTCAGTCGTACCTAATTCATCTCAGTTTAGCACTAGTGTCAGTTCAGTTGGGAGTAGGATTTAGCACCGAGCGAACCTAGAGATGGGAGCTCACTCACTAGTTAGGACTGGGTCCTAGTAAAAGCCCCTAAGTTCCAGAACTACATAGCCAGCATAGGATTATGAGATTTCACCCTCCAGTTTAGGACTGACACTCTCTTAGGGGTCACCCTCCAGTTTAGGAATGAATCCCTAGTATTTTGAGACATCAGATTAATGGATCCACACAGCAATTGTTAGTACCCATGGCAAAGTACTAACACCCTTTCAACTGGGTTTACAGTTTGGACCCCGAATAGCTCATATTGGTACATGTCTATTAGATAATACCTCCCACAGTCTCAGTATAGAATTTAGTATATTTCAGTTCAAATTTGCTTAACCAAGTGTATAGAACTTCAGTTATTCATTTATGCAGATTTCAATTATTCAGTTCACAGATTATTTCAGAAACATATTTATACTCAGTCTTGCATTCACGGATGTTATATGATCATGCATTTATGCTAATTTATTACCCTTCATTTAAGCCAGTCCTCATCTCATATACCAGTACATTCAGATTACTAACCGCATACTTTTCGTTGCACTATGTTGTCTTATAACATAGGTACGGACGCTCAGTTTTCTAAACACTCTTAGACAGCTCAGCGACATTCAGCATTACTAGTGCTGAGTCCTCATCCAGTGAGCATGATTTGTTTATTTAAGATACTCTAGTACTTCCTTATGTTCAGTGAGTCGAAGTTAGTTGGGGGTCTGTCCCATCAACTCCTCAGATAATTTAGAGGCTTTTAGAAAATCGGCTAGATAGTCAATTAGTTACTTTCAATTTTTATTAGTTATTTTAGACATTTCAGTATTTCATATTTCAGTATTCCACATTTACATTATATTTTCAGAGTATCTTCCAAATATGTTATTTTATTTCTATTTTATTCAGTGCTCACAGCAGCTACCAGCTCATGGGTTGGCTTGTGGTCACTAGACTGTAAGCACCGTTGTCGCGACTATGGGGTAGCCTTAGGTCGTTACATCACCTCTGAGGATAAAGCACCTGAAATGCACCACCTTGCACTGGCACAGTATTTTACAAAATTGGGACCTCCTCAACTACCATTCTCTCATCTTGTGCTAAGTCTAGAGCATCCTCATATGGGAGAGGTGACAATGATCTCTGTCTATCTATCACTTAGGCTTCTTGGACTCTACCCCTTATGAGTTCTTCCCTTCTCCCTCCTTTTTTTCCTCTTCCACACTCTCTAACTCTACCCCAAACCATGGCCTCAATGGTTGGTTCAAGTATGCCATTATAGTTGTTGCTTGTCAACCGAATGAGCATTCACCATTTGTAAAAACAAGAATGAAAGATGTCAAATACTAATTTAGATCACCAAATACAGATTGGAATCATGTACTAACATGAAGGAAAGAAAAAAATAAAAGTTTTTCCTAATGTCATGTAACCTCTCAAAGAAAAGTACAGGTGTAAGACTCAAATAAACCCATCTTTGTACGACGAGATCAACAAATCCAATTCTCTGATACCATCTTTAAGATAACCCAAATGGATGTGAGTGTCACCCACCCTAACTCTAAAGTAGAAGAACCAATCAACCCTTATGAAATAACTTAAACATTACACTTACACTTACACAATTACTAATCCAAAACACCATTTATTATCTTAATTGCATGAAAAGTGTAATATCAATCCAATATCTCTAAAATGTCTAAATAATAACAAAAGTGTGGAAGTATCTCTAGAATATTACATTCCCCAAGATTCAAAAACAACCATACAGAAACTATCCAAAGCAAAGTCTAAAGACATAATCCAAAAAACTGAGTCAATAAATAAAGAAGTCATTATCTAAATAAAGGAAATTAGTAAGATAAAGATCCAATGGTAGCCTGTACATGGTAATCACCCTTAAATCGGAGTTGCAGATCACTAGCTAAAGTCGAGGTCTAGTCTCAAATACTGGAACACACTTTGCATTCAATCAAAAGAAGAGTGCGGGTAGTATCAGTACAAAGACTATGTACTTTTATGCATCATCGATTGATTCAACTTAACACCATATAAATAGAAAAATTAAACAAAAGCAAGAAGTGGTAGAGACACAACTTATAATCAAGTAATAGTTCAATTCATTTTCATAATAACATCAACTTAAAACACTACTAATTATCACTTTCAAATCAATCTTTTGTAAGTCATTTATATCAAACACTTACACTTTCACAATTCAGTTAATAATAATCAAGTAACAATCACACGTGCAATGCGACCAATAAATGCATGCTAAAAATAGTTTACTTACGTATTAGGGTCGATAGGGCCCTCAATCATGACCTTTTTTATACCATATCAGCATGGTACCCGATCCCAATATCAATCTATACTGGTGTGACATCCAATCTCAATATCAACAAAGTGGTCAAAACCACAACTAAATGCTCAAAGCACAATAGTATAATTCAAGTTCACATTTCATATTCTAACACTTGAAACTTCAAATTAATCATTTTGGATTAACCTTAAACATCATCTCAAAAACAATAACAAGCATATTTGGAGGCTAATCACAATCATCTAACTCAAGTATATGCATAGAGCCAAATCAAATCTACAACTATTTTAACACCATAACCTACCGTATATCCTCATTCAAATGCCCTAATTAGCCAAATATTTTCCCTTTCTCATAAGTTACACTTATTGTTCGTATATAAATAAAAAATGAGAATGATTTAATACACCATGACCCACTTTGAAGCATTATAAAACCAAACCCATTGATTTAAACACATGAACTTAACCTAGTTTACTATTCTAGGGTTTTATACCCCTTAGTTCCTTTGAATTCGTCTTATTGCATGTTTAAAAGGAATAATTTTATGCTAGGAAGTGAATTCTAACAACCTAGATTTAAAATAAATTGAATTAAAATTCTTTGTCACCAATTCCGACCAGTTCATCAAACGTAGGGATAAACCCCAATTTCATCCATGAACATGATTATTACATTTCTAGAAATTAACTAAAGTAATCAAAAGAGTAAAAGATAGAAAAATTTTACCTAATGTGTAAATTTATTCGATACACCATAGTTTAGACACTTAACTTTTTAGAATAAAAAATTCTAAGTTTCAAATTCCTGGTATAAAACTACCTAATTATCACTGCAACAATGGAATTTTCACCGCAACAAAACTTCCACCACTATTATGGTACATAGGAGAAATCCTCCTTCCATTACAGTGACCCTCTCCATCATTGTGTAGATGTTGCTGCAGTGGCACTTTTATGACTGTAATGATACTTAAATAGTTGCTCAATCTTAGCTCCAATCTATGCCTATTTCACAGTATATTTCTTTAATTTTGACATTATGTACCAAGCCTTATACATAAAATATAAACCACTACCCTGGAGATGTCCATATTATTGTTTAATATGGCAGTCTTAGATTTCAGCACCAAAACACGGGATAAACCAAAAGCAAACTTTCCCATTTGGGACCTCATACTTGACATTATCTCAAGAGCATAGCAAGACAACTAATGGAACTTCAAAGCATACTCCTTCATACTCATCTTCCCCTGCTTCAAGTTTATAAACTCTTCTATCTTAGCTTTACTCAACTCCTGAGAAAGGAATTTATCATGAAAGGCCCTTTAGAAGTCATCACACATAGCCTTCTCAGCATCATCACCCCTCATAGTTTCCCACTCCTCAAACCACTAGTAAGATATCTCCTTCAGTTGATAAGTAGAAAACTCTACACATCAGAATCTATAGCATGCATTACCCTAAAAAATTTCTCCATATCATCAATAAACCCCTTAGTATCCTCCTACACCTTAAAGCCTATAAAGGTTGGCAGATTTAACCTTATAAACTAGCCAACACGAGTGACCTTATATGAATGAGAAATAGAACCAACATGATGAGACTTATGAGACTATGATTCCACAAACTAAGGAAGCATATGAATATATTGATGGAACTTCACATTAGAGATATCCCCCTGAGGTGACTGAGCATAAGTGTTGCCAACTCGTAAATCTTGAGAAGAACTAGTAGGGACAAGTAAAACCCTGTGGGAGTGCTACAATCAATAGCAATTACCCTAGACTGAGTCTACACTTCATAGGAAGGTTGATTCCCCTCCACATTCTCCTCAAGTAGAATAAAGGTTCCAGTAGAGTTTCTATGAAGATTAGATCTTTGGGGAGGCATGATCTGAAATACTAGGGAGCCAATAGTTAGAGAACGTTAATAACACAAGACTCTATAGCTCAAAATAAAACACAAAAAAGGAAAACATTCCTAAATACCATATAGCCTCCTCCTGATACAAGTCAAATAGGCGTCAACACTTTTGATCAGACAACTCTAGGCCAACATAAGGAGGTCTAAGCCTTGATCACCCTAAGGTTCTAACAATCTTCTTGGAAGCCCTTCTTTGATCACCTAACCAAGTAATGTCCTATTTGGAAGCTACCTTAGAGCTGAGGAAATCTGTGGAACAAAGAATAAAGAGAGCCCTTATGGGTTATTTTTGACATATCCATTTTCGGGCTATTTTTATAATAGGATAGTTATGCAAAGGCAACTAATATAAATAGGTTACTTATACACTTCATTATTTAGGTTTTTAATGATGATGGTGAATTCATGAGAACTCCATTAGGAGTGCTGAGTGCTTGGAAAAGCCAATGTTGAATCTTATTTAGAAATGGTAGTTGTAAGGGTGATCTAATCCCTCTTTTAGTAAATATAAGATCTAGGTGATCGTATGTAATCAATAAGATAGGTTCTTTGGTTTGATACACCCTTTGGTTACCCTTTTGTTATCTTCTTGTGTCTATCTTTCTATCATCAATCCTTTTAATTTTTTTACTTTACGTTTGTCAATTTCATTGTTTCTTTAGTGTTTTTATTTTCTCTCATCATCTTAGAATACTCTCATATAATTTGGTATCAGATCCAAGCTTAATTTTATTCCTACAAAGTCAATCGTGGGTTTGTTATCTTGAAAATCAACAAAAAAGGTGTCAAAATCAAAAATCCCCAAAAAAATTCACTATTCATATTTTTAACCCTAAGTCAAATTTTAAGTTTTTGATTTTGTGTTTTTATTGTGTTTTAGTCTTATAATTGTATTCTCTAATACTATACGACTCTTTAAATAAAATTTAAGCCAAATCGGAGATTATTTAAGTGTGATATCCTTATTGGAAGATTGGATTGAAGATTTTGAAGTTGGTCACAAGATTTCAAGTGTTGGATGAATAATTTTGGAAAAATGAAGTTAGTAATGAGTTTAGATCATTTAAATGTGCTTAAGTTCAAAATTTCAACTCATTCCGAGCCCAGAAGAAGAAGTTAGTGTTCTTGGTGTTCTTAAAGACATTCAAATCTTCAAGTTGAATCTTCATCAATGGTTGTTGTTTGATTTGAAAGGAAGAAAGAATATTGGTGAAAACTTAATTGTCCCAGAGAATCCAAGAAGATTCCAAGTATATCCCAAGTAAGAGTACAAAGAGGGAATCATTTAGAGGGCAAAAAGGCTATTTCAAGAGAACGGGGCGGGTGACCTGCCTTGCACCTGCTCCAGTAGGTCAGCAGCACCCCAAAATAGTGAGGAAAGGCAGAATATACATTCAATCTGTTCCCCACATGCTGTATAAGCTCCCCCAACGCATCCTTAACATAGAACACCTCAAACACAAACTAGCCCCAACACACCCCAAACACATACCAACACTTCTCCAATATCAATTCAAGTTCTGAAACACATCTCAACACTTTAAAAACTCCATTGCTAAAGTTTGATTCTTTAGTTTCATTTTTTGATTTCTAATCTCTTCTTTTGATTCTTAATCAATCATTAACTAGCAATTCATCTACTATGTTGATCGATTAGTTCTTGAGTCTGAATTCTATCATCGTCCTATTTCTTTTGAGATTTTATGGCTTTTATTTCGTTGTATCTTTTTAATTCAAGTCCATAAATAGTTTTTATTTATTTGAGTCATTCAAACAAAAATCCACTCTAGCCGCAAGTAGAGATTGACACCTTATTGTCTATCGGAGTAAAAGAAACTTTCAGCATTCACTGCTCCAATTATAAGGATCACAATGGTGAGTTCATGTGAGTATTGGTGAGGTGATTTACTACTAATATTGTTTGTTTATTTTGTAGGTACAAGGGGATATAAGGGGAACATGTCTTTAATAACCTTGGATAATTATGACCATGACAGAGGAGACTATGATTGTGCTGAAAAATATCATGGCTACGAAGATGATTGAGAATGTGGGGGATATAAACATAGCCCTGATCAAAAGATAGATAAGAATGAGGGCCGCTATTCCAAAGGAGAATATGAGATGAATGATGACCCTAATTATTATAATGAATATAAAGATGATGAAGAGCCTTGTAATGGATCTTATGAAAAAGATAAAGTAAGTGAGGATTCTTATACTTCCCACTCTGAATATCAAGGAAATGTAAAGTATAACCTTCTCTCTTATGCACCTTATAAGAGTTATGATGAGAGTGTACATGTAGAGTTTGGAGATTCATATTCCTCACCTTGTAGTATTTATTATCAAATTTGAAGTGTTATGAATGGTTATACTAACTATAGAAGTGGTTGAGCCATGGGACCAAAGGAATGTACATCTCCAAAGCCTAGGGGTACCCACATCTTGTTCTTCTTACTCAAGTTCCCAAATATATGGAAGCGGGAACCAAGGTAGAAATGGAGGATATAGTAGGAGTCATTGTCTTCTTACTCTATCTATCTTTAAATTAGAATGGGATCCCAAAGTCTACCTTGATTGGGAATGGCAATGCAAAAGGACCTTCGTGGATTATGTTATGAGTAGAGTTGAACAAGCTACATATGCCCTTAAGTATATTCAAGGTCCGACATTAGGATAGTGTACACTTGCAAGGAGTCCCACTCAAACATGGGGTGCCTTGTAAGAGTTCTCGATGTCAATATATGTACCAAAGGGTTACACAAAGCTTTATAATAGTGATCCAAGAAGACAAATTTGTTCAAGATGGGTAGAGATATGTGAAGTTCCGAGTATGTTCTTATTCTTAATGATTAGTGTCATAAAAATTACATCACTCATTCTTTGGTTGACTATATAGGGATACCTCTAATATCATTATCCTTCCCATATTACTTGGATGGCTATAGGATTTCCGAGAGAGTAAAGGTTTCCTTTACCCGAGATGGATACTATGAAGAGGTTTGGTGTGACATCTTTCCATTGGAATGCAGAAAATTATGCTTAGGTTCCAATTGCTTTCGAAGGCATCGTATTCCAAATGTGGAAAATTAGACTAAGATTATATTGGACTAATGAGGAAACCATCTCTTTTCACCTACCCTTCCCAAATCTCAAGGAAAGATGCCCACTTACTGATAGCGCACACGCAAGTGTACATGGTCTATCAAGTAGTAAAGTGGCCTTAAATAAAACCACGTATCGATCCCATAGGGACTTGATCTAATAACTATTATATTATACTTCACAATTTAGATTCAATTGATGCAAGAGTAACCAAAATAGAGTTTAGAATATTGTAAATTGCAAGTGAAGTAAACAATGCGTAAAATAAAGTACTTGACACAATCAATGGAGTAAAGCCAAGGGTTAAAGTACTTTGAATAATTATACGGTGCTATTGAACTTCATTCGTCAATTTTCTTATCTTCTTTGTTGACTCGTAGGGTTAATTACATGATCATGGTCTCCCGACCTCTAACCGTTTACCTAATTTGGACATTACAACTACATCGTTGAGCGGGGATGTAATAATCCAATTAAGTTCTTTAAGCTATCATCCTACATGTGAATCAAGTGAGGCTTCTAAGTACATTCCTTTGCTAGATGATAATTTGAATTTCTTATTTTATACAAGAATACAAATCCCACTTTGTTCATTCCCATGTTCTATCTCTTGATTCCCTCTCCCGAGATCACAAAGGTGACAGTAGATGTATTTTTCGGGTGATGAATCCATCAAATAATTAAATAAAGAATAAAAAAAACAACCAATAATGAAATGCAAATTAAATGAATTTAATCCAAAACAATAGTACTCGTGTTATTTGCTTTAACCCTGGAAAGGGAGTTTCTAGCCACTCATAGTCATAATCATGATCCAAAAGGTTGAATACATGTTATGATCTAATTGAATGTTAAATAAAAGTATGTAATACCTAAAGCAAACATGTAGCAGAAGCTCCTTGATGTTCCAAGACTTCCAAAGATACCCCACAAATGTGTACAACAAATGGTATTTATAATGCCCCAATCACAAGCTGTGTAGGAGTATAAGAAATACAATAATTTGAGCATGGGAGTAGAGGGGGCGTCGCCTCCTATAGTGCACCGCACTAATGGCAGAAGCACGGGCTCTATTGAACTGCACTAGAGGGAGTTGTGCCTGCTCTATTGCACCGCAATGGAGGGGGATGTGCGGGCTTATCTATGTACCCTCACTAGAATTTGCCATCCAAATTTTGGTTAAGTCTTTATCGACTAATCTTTCATCCCTTGTTTTATGGTGTATTTCCAATGGATTTCCAGCCTTTAAATATACCACCATATTCATCTCACAAAGATTCCTGTATAATCAAACACCATATATTAGAGATCATAACAACACAATATCCATAACGATGAACCAAAACAAGAGCTAAGACTAGGCTAGTTCATGTAGATCTTCAACTTATTATTCCACCTCTATACTTATTCAAATTGAACTTTGCACATCAACAAAAAGTTGTTCCACAAATAATGACACATTTAAACCATTTGGAACTCATTAAACTCACTAGAATTCTATGAAACCAACTAGACACACACCTAGCTCAAGCTAGTAAAGCTAGTTATCTCGATTGAACTCTAAATGACTCAATTAAGTACAAACTTGTTCGAAACCACTTTTAACCATTGTAATCACATCCTTGAACACTTATATGCTTATTTATAACATAATTAACACACTAAGCACTCAAGTATCTTCAAAACAAGACTAAACAAGCTAGAATAGTAACACTAGAGTGCATAAATACAACCAATATCACCACTCCACACTTAAAGCCTTGCTCGTCCTCGAACAACTCTTTACTCTAAGCATATAATCTAAGGAAACTCTACACTTCTACTACATCTAAGACACTCAAGCTAGTACTATAATAATTATACAGAATGCAATTTTCTTCACAAAGCATTCATTTACACCATTGATAGCTCATGAACAATACTCCAAAACATCCTAGCCTCAAGAATTGACTCACCTAGTTACCAAACTCATGCTTATCTTTCAATAAAGGACATAATACAAATCACCCACATTCATCAAACATATGCCCCTCACAACATGAGAGTTACCTATAATTACTCACATAAAAGTATTTTATAACATAATGGGTACAAACATCAAATTATGCTCACTCTTACAAGGAATTCATAAGTTACACATAATGAACCATAGGATTGCCCATAGTGTAGTACTCCACTAATATCATAATGATGAACTTAGGATCAATTATGTCTTTTTCAAGTTGTAATTTAGGCTAAAGGATGGATAGGAACTATTTTGGCAGAATAGTGACTATCTTCCCTAAATATTTTAATACATCACTTTATACATTCAATTCAACTCTAACAACCAGATTACACTACTTTTGTCTACCCCATTCATTTATTTTCATGCCATCTTATTATGCTCATTTACATACACTATGGTGGACCTATTTTATGCACAACTCATTTAATTTGACCAAATTTTTATTCCTTTTCATTACTCAACTCCCTACCACAACACATAACGATTCTCTTAAACACTAAGAGTTATCACTTTGGGGCTTCAATTTCAACTTTCCTCCTCTTATTTCTCAAACTCCTTACCATAACTAATTTTTTATTAAAGCGCCTAAAATCTTTGGATCAAATTAAGGTCTCTTAAAGAAGGGTATAGGCTATACTTGAAGCTACCAAAAAAAAGCTAATGGCATAATGGGGTTGACTAAGATTAAGCACAAAGGTAGGTCAAAAAGAATGTATAAAACAAGGCTATTAAGGAAATGCCTATAGATCTCGTAAACCCACAATCTTTATTTCGCTTTGGACATACAATGGGAAAGTTCTAGACATCACATACAACAAGGAATGTACAATACCTTACACACACATGGAATATGCTCAACTTAATAGGATCATCATAGACCCTCAACCAATCAATAGCATGAATTAGAATTAAACAAGAAGTACAAAAGTCATAAACATGAGTCTAAGAGTCTCAAAAGTAGTCATTCACACAATCAACATGCTTTTCCATACAAACACTTTCACCATGCAATCAACTATAGCACCAACATGAATATCTTACATAAAAAAAATTTACATTGATCCTAAAATTGGGAATTTCCCCACCCCACACTTCGATGTCCCCAAAGTGAGCTTAAAGGTAAGAGACAAAAATACTCTCTTGGCCTCTAGGACTAGATAGTAGCATCTTTAAATATAAAGTAGGTATGTGGGCCCCCACATTAGTCTTTGTCATGCTCCTTAGCTCAGGTTTTTAGTACTCAGACTTCTCATTAACCTGTGATGCAACAAAATAAAAACTACATAACGTAAAAACTAAAAAAATTAGAATAAAAAATACCTACTTAACATGGGTTGCCTCCCAAGCAGCGCCTGATTTAGTGTTGCAGCACGACCCAACTCAACTCAACTTAACCCAAATCCTTCATTCTTTCCCTCAAACTTGGAGGCCATTTTCTTATTCATTTATGACCTCTTGAGTGTGTACTCTCAAGGTTAATAGTATTCTTAACTTTAGCCTTTTTAGGCTCATCCACTTACATCATACCAGACTGTGGTGGTTTTGGCTTAGGCAGCTCGATGAGGTAGTCAAAAAAGGTCTTTGGCAAACTAACTACCCCATACTTATCCTCTCAATAATAGTAATCATGTGTAATTCCTTAGAGTGGGATAGTGTGTTTGGTGGTTTGTATACTTTAAAGATTAAGTCTTTATCCTCTAACCTTACAGTGAGCGTACCCATTTCATATCAATCAACGCTCCTCTAGTTGCTAAGAATGGATGCCACAAGATAATTGGTACCTATTCATCTACCTAAAAATTTATAACAATAAAGTCAACAGAAATAATGAATTTACCAACCTTTATGAGGACATTCTCTATCACTCCTTCCAAATAGTATATGCTCTCATTTGCCAACTGCAGTAGCACAGAACTCAGTCTAGGCTTACCCAAGCCCAATGTTTTGAATAAAGATAGGGGAATCAAGTTGACACTTTCCCCTAAATCACTTAAGTCATGGACTACCTCACTATTCCCAATCTGAATGGGGAGAGTGAACTTCCCTGGGTCCTTAATCTTCTTGGGAATCTTCTATTTTACCATCAAGATACCCTCCTCAATGAGTGTTACCGCCTTCATCTCCTGTAGCTTTACCTTATTTGCAACTACATCCTTCAAGTACTTGGCGTACTTTGGCATACCCTGCAAGACATCTAACAGGGGAATGTTAATGTAAAGCTCTCTAATATGTCAAAGAACTTATTAAAACATGCATCTTCCTTTATGAAGGAAAGGAAGTTGTGGCATCTACTTCTCCACTTATGCAGTAATTTTTTCTTTTGAGTACTTAAACTTCCTCGAATTTTCAACAACTTTTTTGGATACCTGTGGGGGAGTCAAATTTGCATCTACCTCATTAGTTGTCTTTGAATGTTCTTTGTTAAGATCTTTATGACTCCTCAAAGTTATTGTCATTATATGTTTTGGATTTTTTTTATTTGCTGGCAAACCACCTTGAGGCTTGGTATTCAATGTTTGTTGTAATTGCCCTAACTACAACTCTAATTTTTTTTGGCCATTTACTGATGCTTTAATTCTGCCTGTTTAATCTTTATATCCATAGCCATTTGTTCTTGACTAGATGAAAGTTGTTTCATCATATACTCCATGTTGCTAGTTGACTGATTTGGTGGAGCCTGTTGTTGCTGAATTTGTTATTGTTGTTGAGCATTCCAAGGCTAAATTAGTGACTAAGTCATCCACTTTATGTTGTAGGAATTACCATAATTTGGCCTTTGAGAATTGCCCACATATATTACCGACTCCAAATTAGAATCACACATAGTTGTTGAATGATCAATATTACCGCAAACTTCACACAAACCTGTAGCTTGTGGATTCCATTGACTGCGGTTGCAGGTTGTGATACTCCTAACTTTAGACTACTTATTTTATTTTACAATGTAGAGATCTGAGCATATATGGCAGTGAATCGGTCAACCCCTAACACATTTGCAACTCTTTTTGTAGTGCTCTTCAAATCTAAATGCCATTCTAGATTTCCTTGATGTATGTGGTTCAATAAAGTGTACAGCTCATCATATGTCATCTCAAGATCTTAACTACCTACAGCTAAATCTAATAAAATTTTTGTACTGTGGTCAAGAGCCTCTACAAAAGTATGAGCAAGTAGCTCATTGGACTATTAATGGTGTGGAAAGTCCCAAAGAAGTGCCTTGAAGTGTTCTAAAGCATGGTATAGATTCTCTTTTGGCTTTTGTTTGAAGTACACTATCTCACTGTGAAGTCTCGCTATCTTTCCAGATGAGAAAAATCAGATAAGGAATTTTTAACCTATGTCATCCCATGATGTGATTGAATTTTCTCCGCATTCAACCACTTTTTTCTTTCCCCAATAGTGAAAAGGGGAACAAAGTAATCTTCACATAATCTTTATTCAGACCTGTAGGGACGAATGTGTCATTAATTTTAAGGAAATTTTGCAAGTGGGCTTGTGGATCTTTATGTGAAAGCCCTGTGAACTGTCCACTACTAGCCAGAAGCTCTACCATATTCTGTTTAAGTTGAAAATTTCCTCCAACTGTCGACTTCTAAAATGTGAAGGTCAAATTGGTTTAAGTGGGATTGCCACTTCTCTGACTATCTTGTGGCTATTGGTTTTTCAGAAATTAGAGCAGGATTTTCTTGATCTTCGAATTTAGGGGAGAAGGATTGCTTCTCTCCTTTGTTGATGGAAAAGTTACTCACGTTTGGAGCTTGGTTCAACCAAGTCCTGATCCCTTGCCAACTTACTATTTTGTACACTTGTTTCCTGCAAATACAAAATAAGACCAAGTGTAAAAACACCAAAGAAATATAAAAGTAAAACTAAAAATAAAACAGTTGCTAAATTACAAGTCCCTGGTAACGATGCCAAAAACTTGACGGCGCTCAAGTGCACACGCAAGTGTACATGGTCTATCAAGTAGAAAAGTGTCCTTAAAGAAAGCGAAGTATCGATCCCACAAGGAATTGACCTAACAACTATTGGATTCTAGTTCACAATTTAGATTCAATTGATGCGAGAGTAACCAAAATAAAGTTTGGAATATTGTAAATTGCAAGTAAAGTAAACACTGCATAAAATAAAGTACTTGAGAAAATCAATGGAGTAAATCCCAGGGTTAAAGCACTTTGAACAACCATACTATGTTATTAAACTTCATTCGTCAATTCACTTATCTTGGTTGTTGATTCGTAGGGTTAATTGCATGATCATGGTATCCCGGCCTCTAACTATTTACCTAATTTGGACATTACAACTACATCGTTGATCGGGGATGTAATAATCCAATTAATTTCTTTAATCTATAATCCTACGTGTGAATCAAGTGAGGCTTCTAAGTACATCTCTGTCCTAGATGCTAATTTGAATTCCTTATTTTATAAAAGAATCAAACCACACTTTGTTCATTCCCATGTGCTATCTCCCTATTCCCTCTCCCGAGATCACAAGGGTGACAATAGATGTATTCTGCAAGTGATCAATCCATATCAAGAATAAACAAACAACAATTAATGATAAGCAAATTAAATGATTTAGTCCGAAACAATAACTGTAACACCCCGTAAATTTTTTCGTACACTTATCGCGAGTATATGGAGTCCTAAAGGCTTGCGTATGGGTTAAATTAAGTTTATGGTGTTCGAAAGTATCCCGTCAATAGTTGTATGTGTAGGTATTGGAATAAGCTTTCCAACGATATAAAGTTTTCCCAAAACAGAGGAGTATTTCATATAAGCGAGCACATTCGAAATTTCAAAACGGTGGCCGGGAAGCCTGTGAACAGTAAATCTGCAGGAAAATTACTGCAGCTAGGCAATTATTTTTTTGGATCAACTTTAGACGATCATAACTCCTTGTACAAAAAGAACTGTGTGAGCTGCTATATATCGACGAAAATCTCCGAGAGTCTTATTTCCGATGAAATTGGTTTCATCCAAATCCAATGTCTGAGTAAGGAGCTATACCCGTTTTACTACAGCCTACCAAAAAAAAACAGAATTGTGGGACAGATTTTTTGGTCAACTTTAAACGACCATAACTCCTTGTACAGGAAGAAATGGGTGGTATACTTTGTATGAAAATGAAATCCCTTTGAATTATCTTTCCAATTCAATTGGTTTCATCCAAATCCAATACCGGAGCAAAGAGTTATGATCGATTTACTTCAGCCTGTCAAAACAGTCCACTGGGGACAGATTCGAATTTATTTAAATTTTTAGGGCAAAATGGTCATTTTCTATTACCTATTGGACGAAAATGGGTCTTTATAAACCTAAACTTGGACTCATATATATCATATATCATCCAATTATTAAGATAAGGTGAAACCCTAGCCTAATTTCAACTTCAAATATTTTGTGATTCAACCGTAGAAAATTCGAATTGGTTCCGTAGTTGTGTTCACCATCTCGAAAGCTTCGAGAAGCACCCCATGGTTATGTAAGGAGGATTCTAAATGCAAGAGTTCATTGTTAAGGTATGAATATTGTTTATTCTTGATTCTTATCCATGAATAAGTATTGATAAAGGATTATGAGTATTGTCTTGATGTTGGAAGATAACCAGAAACATAGTTATGAATTGTTTTGTATAAATTGTTAGTAGTAAATTATGGAAGTTGTTGTATTGGATTATGGAGGATGAATTGTGGTGATATATCATTATATTAGTGGTTATGTATGCCTAGTTATCATGTTGGTATTGGATGGTGATTAAGAAGGGAAATAAAGGCTAAGAGTGATGTTGAGGGATATTTCATGAAAATGCATGATATGTGAATGTAATAAGAGTATAAGAGGATGTATGTAGCACTCTTATTGATGAGTTAAAGGATTACTTCCTAGACATTATTTGGTGAAGTTAATACCTAAATGGTAAGGTTTGGTTGCTAATACTAGTTTGCCACAAATGACTTATTGTAGATAAGTGTTCGAAGAGTACGCGAAGTCAAGTTGGACTTGTATTGAAGTGGTTATATCAAGGTATGTAAGAAATACTCTATCTAATCTTTGGCATGAATAATGACCCATGGCACTCTCAAGTAAGCTTCCAACATTGTCCTACGACACATGACACATAATAACATCATATGATCTTCGACACTACCAATTGAACTTGTTTTCACTTTTAAGATAACCGGCTAGTCAAAAAAAATGTCCATATACTATTGTTGACTCCGAAATGGTTTAATGAGGTATCCATGATTCTCTACTTCATTTTCATAATATTGATTACCTATTTACATGTTTTTCCTATTGAGGTATCATGGTTTCAAGTTCCATAAGGTGTGACCACAAAGTAACCAATCTCAAAGATTAATTGAATTAAGAAATGGAATGTCTGTATTTTAAATTGATGATATGATGTATTGTATTAGTACCACTGATCAGTTGGCCATTGTATTATAAAGTTTATGTATATATGCTATTCCAGGGGTGGTCCCTGATGTATTGTATTAGTACCACTGATCAGTTGGCCATTGTATGACATATGTTATGTATTGATAAGGATTACAGGAAGTAATGATATGAAAGTAATGTGCAGGTATCCCATCAGCTCTTTTAAGTGTGGTCTACTCATACTGTTTATTCACTGGTATCTGGGTTCTGTTGATCTTTTATATCTCATCTTGATACTCACTACCTTACATACTCAGTACATATTTTCGTAATGACGTCCCTCACGGGGGACCCGTATTCATGCCAGCAGGAACAGGTACTTCAGGTCGTACACCTCCGCAGTAAGAGCCAGGACATTCTGTTGTTAGTGGTGAGCTCCAGTTGTTTCGAGGCATCCCAAGTCGTGTCTATATGTATTTTTGGTAGATGTATAAAAGTCTTTTGTGGGCGGGAGTTTGTCCCGACCCTAACTCAGTTGTGTATCTATGTAGAGGCTTTTGCAGACATATTGTACAGCCATATGAGTGTTTGATTGATAGACGTGATGGCTCTGACGGCCAATTACTGTTTATATATATATTTATGTATGTCTGCTGGGCTGATACAGGTACTGTTTTCTTCTATTTACAATGAAGTGCTGCCCAAATTTCTAATTTTCATAAGTAATGTAAATGTGAAAGTATAGGTTATGAACGGGTTCTCCCGAGCCTCCTCAGCTACGGGTGCCAGTCCGCTCCAATGGGATTTGGGGAATGACAATAACACTCATGTTCTTGGCTTTAACCCTGGAAAGGGAGTTTCTAGCCACTCATAGTCATACTCATGATCCAAAATATTGAATACATGTTATGATCTAATTAAATGCTAAATAAAAGTATGTAAAACTTAAAACAAACTTGTAGCAGCAGCTCTTGGATGTTCCAAGACGCCCAAATATACCCCAAAAATGTGTACAACAAGTGGTATTTATAATGCCCCAATCACAAGCCTTGTAGGAGTATAAGAATTCCAATAATTTGAGCATGAGAGTAGAGGGGGGGTCGCCTCCTATAGTGCACCGCACTAATGGGAGCTGTGCGGGCTCTAGAGCACCGCAATAGAGAGGTCTGTGACTAATCTATTGCACCACAATGGAGGGGGCTGTGAGGTCTTATCTACGTGCCCTCACTAGAATTTTCCATCCAAATTTTGGTTTTCTTTATCGTCCAATCTTTCATCCGTTGTCTTGTGGTGTATTTTCAATGGATTTCCATCCTTTATATCGTCAATATTCCACCATATTCATCTCACAAAGCTTTCTACATAATTATACACCATGAATTAGAGTTCATAACAACACAATATCCATAATGATAAATCAAAGCAAGAGCTAAGACTAGGCTAGTTCATGCTGATCTTCAACTTAATATTCCACCTCTATACTTAATCAAATTGAACTTTGCACATCACCAATAAGTTTTTGCACATATAATCATATTTAAACCATTTGAAACTTATTAAACTCATCATAATTCCATGAAACCATCTAGACACACACCTAGCTCAAGCTAGTAAAGATAGTTATCTCGATCAAACTCTAAATGACTCGATTATGTACAAACTTGTTTAAAACTATTTTTATCCATTATAATCACATCCTTGAACACTTATATGCTAATTTATAACATAATTAACACATTAAGAACTCAAGTTATCCTCAGAACAAGACAAAACAAGCTAGAATAGTAACGCTAGAGTGCATAAATACACCTAACATCACTTACTCCAAGCCTTATGAAAATAAGAGACAAAAGAATAATAGGATTAAGGGAGTGCAAGGTGGAAACTCAAGAGAGGAAAAAAGAAGGGTAAGTGAGGAGTGAAGTAAGGGGATTGCCACCAACTGGAGCTAACATTGTTTTTACTTCTTTTAATAAGGACATTTGTGTAGGTACCAACTTGGCAAGCAGAGGAGAACAAGTGTCAAAAGAAAATACTACCTTTGAAGATTTGACAAGGGTAACCTTAAATTCTTCCAAAGCTTGTGGAAGACCTTCACACCAAGTTGAAAAAGAATATGCTAAACAGCTTCAAGGAAAATTAGCTAACTCTTACACTTTTGTGCATAAGAATAATGATTTTATGATTAGTATCCCATTAAATATGAGTAGAAGCTTACCTACTTGTGAGTCTAATGATTCTTTACCTCTTGATGATGGTGTATATGTTGTGAGTATAGATACACTAGTTGATCCTATTGATCACCGAATTGACTTTTTTTGTAAGATCAATTTGTGTCCACCTAGTGTTGAAACCATTATGTTGAATGATAGAACATCTTCTTGTAAAAATAATATTGATCAACTTGTGTGCAAAAATTTCCCACCACTTGAGGATGTGTGTGATGTAATTAATGAACCTTAAGTGAGTGATGATGTTAAAAATATTGATCAAGTGAATAGGAGTAACCCTTTGAGCATGTCCCCTAGTGAAGATATTAATGTTAGTTTGGCTCATGGGGATAATTATGTGTTTGAAAAATCTTTGATTCTTGATAATTGTCTTTTAGAGAGTGAACTTTCATGTTCTATATATCTTTAATGATAAACCCTTCTCTCTTTAAGAATAATATCTTGTTTGAAGATGACAAAATCACTCATAATAAATTACCTAGTGGTGTGGAAAGCATTGATGATGTAGCTCATCTTGAGGACTATATCATATATGACAACTCATTATGGTATGACAACATTCCTTCTAAAACTAAAAATCTCTTTAAGGGAAAGGAATGTGAAGTCTTGGAAAGGAATAATCAATTGGGTGATGATAACTTTAATTTTCTTGAATATTTGAGAAACCCAATTAATTTTGTTCCTATGAAAAATCTTGTGGTGTGATCCTTTGTACGACACTGCACCTTTGTTTGATAATTACTAGGATGAATTGCTTGCTTCTTGTGTAGACTTAAGCAATAATTCCTTTGATGTTAGTGGTGGTAAATGTCTACTTGAGGATTCTTCCATTGAAGGAGAAAGTATTAATTTCTTAGAAATTGCTTCTTCTTCTACTTTGTGTGCTCTGGTTGTTGATAATACTCTTGGAAATAATCTTGAATCTAATAGTGAGTACATGCATAAGGAAACCTTACTTGAAGTTGACTTGAGTGATTCTTTTATCTACTCTCCCTTTACTTTTTTATGATGCTTATACTAATGTGGGGAGTATATCTTTTAGTTTGGGTGAAGCCTATGGGGAAAAAAGTGTTGTCTAGACCCGTGTCTATGGCCACTCTATCCATTTGAACCCAGTGCCAAATTTAGACATGGTGATTTTGGCATACCCAACTTATTTCTTGGTCTCTGTGACAAGCAAAATTTGAGTGAGGATATTAATATCCTTCCCTATGATGGAAAGTCTTTCTTGAGGATTTATGATCCACTTGATGGACCAACATTGTGTAAGAGAAAGATCTCCTACAAAGATGAGAGATTTTTAAAGAAAGTGAGTAGTGAAAAGCTCCAAGAGAGTTCACCATTGTTTGTTTCCACTCTTGACCAAGGATTCACTACTTGTAGGTCAAGTAAAGAATCTTTTCTTGAAACTAATTTGGATAAATTCCATTCATGTGATACCCTTCTTCAATACTTGAATGAAATTGACGACCTACTTCTCAAAGGTAGTATCATTCTTGGGAACCCGAGGGCAAATCTATCATTGTATCTTTTGGTTATTGCTTATAAATGTGCATCCTTGCTTGACACACTTGTGCTTAAATTTTGTAACTCCCAGATTGTGGATGCGAAGTTGATTATTTTCATGAAAGGAAGAAGTCCTATGGGCTTAAGTGTCTTGACTCTATCCTTGTACGAATCATGTGCTAAGTATTTTAAGACAAATGGCATTCTCATAGATAATAGCACCTTGGATGATGTTATTACACTTGATTCCTTTCTATACTACCTCTTTGCCTATGATGACATCTATGCTAGTCTTGGATGTGATTTATGTAGAGGTAGGAAAGTTGTTGGTTTGTCCACTTGTTTAAGTGACAATGATATATGGAGTTTGTGGACTTTAGAAAAAATTAAGGCACCACCCTTGGTGTGGTTTCTTGAAGAGATAATGAAGCAATTATGTTTTATGGATCATAAGGTAAAGGTAGCTATACCTTTTAGATTATTTGATTCCATTAGGACCTTTGTAGGTTTATTATCTCTTGATGATTTCCCTAACCAAATCCTTAATGCATTTTTCAATGAGTTTCTAGTGTTTAACATGAAGGATCATTGGTTATATCTTAAGTATGTGCAACCTTGGCAAGAGGCTATGATTGATTGTGGTTACTCTAACCCTAATAACATAAGGATAGCGTATTTTTTTGTCCTTCCTCTATTTTTGCAAGGTTTAGATTTGAGGTACAAGATGATACAAGTCAAATGGGTGTCAACGTTTTTTATCACACAACTTTAGGCCAATATAAGGAGGTATAAACCTTGATCACCCTAAGGATCCAAGAATGTGCTTAGAGGACCTTAATTGAGCTTCTAATCAAGCAATATCATGTTTGGAATATATCTTGGAGATGAGGAAAGCCATAAGGAATAACGAGAGCCCTTGTGGATTATTTCCGAAATTGTCACTTTTGGCTATTTTTTAATAGGATAGTTGTGCAAAGGCAACTACTATAAATAGCTGCCTTATACATTTCATTAGTTAGTTTTTGTTTAGTGACTATTTTGTAGTGCAACATTTTGGATAAATCTTATCTGCTCTGATAGAGCGCAGCTCAATTGGATGAGAGATTGACCTTGGTAGAAGAGCCAGTCTATTTATTATCTAGGGATGTTAGATTGTTACACTTAAAAGGTATTCCAATAATAAAGGTTCAGTAGAGACAATTTCCAGTTAATAAGGCTACCAAGGAGATCGAGAGTGAAATGCAGACCTTATATCCCAACCTGTTCGGGCCTTCATATAAATCTTGGTCCTTTACTTTTTTGGATGAAAGTCCTTTTAGTAGTAGATATTATACTAATCCTCCAAGTCATTTTCTATATTTCCATACTATTTTGGCACTAAGATCTTTCCCATAGCTTTTCCAAGTAATTTTTGACTTGTTGGAGAAGATGTTTCAATTGTCCAGTAGATTGTTTTGTTTTAAGAGTCAATTCCCTATTTTGAAGTTTTTGCTATTAAAAAATGGGTGTATGGCCAAAACATATGGTAAATGACTGTATATGCCAATTTTGATAGTTTTATTTGAGTCAAAAACATATTTGCCAATTCTAATAATTTTACTAGATTTGGAACATTGATTTTAGGCTGGAGGGACCCTTGGTTTAGGTCTGAGGTTTTTAAACTCATATTGGGATATTAGGTTGGGTAAGATGGCACTTGGGTATGGAACCTATATTTGATCAAAATAATCTCAAATGAGAATTCAATGGACCCATTAGTAAGGAATGTCAAATTTAGAAGGGTGTCATAGATCGTTGGTGTTCACGAGATTACAAACGAATTCGGATGGTCCAATTGAAAAATTGGCACTTAAGACATCTTGTTGATGTAGCTTTAGCTAGTGTAAAAATAAAATGGCCTTCATGTCTGTGGGACCTTGTCCACTTTCGTGAAGGCCAAGAAAATTGCTACATCAACCGCGAAGACTTAACTGCATCCGCAAGACCAAAGTTATTTTCTATGTCAATCGCAAGATGTCCTTCACATTTGTGAAGGGTCAACCGACTTGAGCGTCATAATCATAATGGGGTCCTCGCATTTGCGATAAAGGGACCCTTAAACGCTATTTAAGGATGGACCCTACTTTTCTTTGTCATTTATTACACTCCAAAGTACCATAAACCCTAGAAAATATAGAAAATCTTAGGGGTTTGATCATTTACTTTAGGGGGCAAGATAAAGAGGTTGTTGGGGGCATTTCCTCAATTTTATTGTGTAACTTTTCATTACATTCTTAATTAATTTTCCTATTTAAATTCAAATCCCTTGATTACTTTGTGGGGTGATTTAGAGACCATTTATGCTCGAATTTCACCCATTTTGTAGGGTAAATGATTCTTAAGCTTAAGGGGACGCATTGATGATTTCAAACTTATGATTTTTTAAGAGAGCCCCACATGGTAATTTTTAACTAGACTTTTGACCAAGAGCATTTATATACAATATAAGTATCATTATTCTCGTCTTAAGGTGTAGATTATTGTTTTGATGGTGTGGTATCATGCGAAGTCATCTCAAAAGGGAAAAGCTCTAATCTAGTAGACTTTATCGAGCTTTTGGTGGCATCCAGATAGGTTAGGCTTACTTTATTTGTATATTGATGTTAATTATTTTATTAGTGTGGTATTATGCTAAATTTACATGGGTACTTGGCTTGGTTAATGATTTAGCAATTATGGGATTTATTAGCCGATTATAAAGATTTTTGTGTAGAATTCGGCTCGTCCTAATTAGATTGAAATATTACGACTAGATTAGTCTTACTTAGTACCGTGGGATGCTATTATAAAGCCTTATCCAAGGTTTAGATACTTCTTTTCCTTAGCATGGATTTTTGGGACTATAACGGGCCCCACAAGTTTTCCTCTAGGTAGTACGCTCAGTTTAACTCCTTGTAGACTTAAGAAGCCTTTAAGTCATGAACTTACAATAAGTATTGAACCTTGGGATGACTTAGGCAATTTAATTGATCCCGATTAGCTTTATTTACCCAAATAAAGTGACCTTTCAACCTTTGGAACCGTATATCTAGATTTGGTTATTAATATAACATCTTGTACTGACTTGACCATATTACCTAGAGATAATATTGTTGTTGCCCGAACTGTACCCTCCAAGAAGATGCAATATGGTTGCTGTCAAATTATAGTAACCAAACTAGGTTGGGGTTGATCCTATAAGGAATAGGTCAAATTCGTCTCTCAAACTTACTGAAGTGGTCAGAAGTGAAAGAAAGTAAATTGAAGGTTTGTAGTAATCAACAAAAGTAACAAGGTTTGGATTATTTTGGTTGTAAACAATATAAAACGAATGCTAGGCTTGTGTTCCCCCTGGCTTCTAACTCTATTGGTTTATCATTCTCAATCCGACTATCTTAAGGTCACGCATGCAGAATTTGACAAGTTATGTATCACCAACCATCCTGTGAATACCTTTGGTGTATCTCACCCTTTACCTTGTAAGTCTCAGGGTGCCGCCTTACTAACTCTTGTCTTTGATCCTAGTTTAACATTCACCTTATGGGTATCAAGTTACTAGACAAGGGTTGATATCCTCGAGTCATTGTTGTAACCTTATTTTCCTAATTTTGACCTCTCTTGTGAAGATGATATTAAATACAGGCAAGTAATTAGCTTCTGTATTAGCCATAGAAATAAACAATGCGAAGAAGATCACAATACATGCAACAATAATGATTTAGACGAACCTCAAACTTTCTCTACTTCATTAACCCACCAGGGTTCCCATAATCCTAGCTAAGGGAATTAGTCATTCATAGATGCAAGACAATCCATCGAATTCAATAAAGAAAGTATAGAATAAATTTCACAACAATGAAAGAAGAAAACCCAAAGTCTCAAATCAATTACATAACCAAAAACCAAGAACAAGAGGATTCTAAGATCAAAAGTCAATCTTGAAATCAATATATGTTTGTAAGAGTATAAAGTGTGTAACCTAATACAAGAGCATCTTATGAGTACTTATAGTTTCTCAAAATAATAAAGAAAATCTAACCAAACCAAAATAGGAAAATTAATTCAGCAGTGGTCATGTCTTAGGCAACAAGTCGTCTGCACTGATCACAACTCGTTGTCAGCTCCATTGCCTCCATTTTTCAGTCAGTGCTAATGACTCATAGTCAGATCCTATGACTCCTTGGCTGGAACCATCATCACTCTAGTAGATCATCACTTTTTAGGACTTCTTCTCTATCGTCATCATGAGTCTTCACTATGAATTATTAGTTGTTAAAATGACTCGTAGTCATCCTACGTTTCCACTGGGATTCAACAAGGCTATCCTTTGGACTTTAGTTAATTTTCTCACAACAGCTCGTCAGTACGACTCATTATCAAACATAACGGGTCGTGGTCAGCCTCAATTTTCATACTTGATTTAAGCAGCCTTTACTGTTCTTACCATGACTTGGGCTATGAGTCATATAGTCACCCAACAACTCGTAGTCCAGTCAAACACTTTGATTATCAGAAATTTTTCTTCCACTTCTATTCCATGCAACTTTAAACCTAATTATACTGCAAACACATAAAACAGACATCATATCTAACAAAATGGTCTAAGTATTTGCATATTTCATAGTTTTAATCATCGAAAGTTCCATAAAACCATGACACATCAACACCCTCAACTTAAAATATTTGCATATCCTTAGGCAACAAAAATAAAATAAAACAACACCACGATGTTTAACCAAGAAAACCCTAAGATACCTATGGCAATCAATTTAAAATTCATCTCAAAAAAATCTCCCCTCCTATTTTAACCTTTTTAAACCAACTATGTGAATCAATGCAGCATAATAATATGACACAAAGGAATCGGGCTATGGAATTACATTACCAATAATTATGCATATGTACAAGTTACACTACCCAAACAAATAAGCAGCTAGAAATACAAACCATGTCCCCCTCACAACAAAGAAGCCCCACTCACTAAGATAGATTACGCATGTCAATGTAGGGATAATTACAAGACACTCACACTCACAAAGAATTTCCAATAGTGTGCACAGAATACCATAGGTTTGCCCTTATTTTCTTTATATTAGCTTTGTGACAGTCGAGTTAGGATCACTATAGTACTTTACTCGACTTATAATGTAGGCTTGGAGGAAGGTATGGTACATTTGGGAATTTAGTGACTAAGCCTCCTTGGCACTATACGTACGTTTTGAGGTCCACTTATCAACCAACTTTTCTTTTACTCTGCCTTTATTTCTCCTTTTTTATTCTTTTATTGCTTATTCACGCTGGGTGTGGTTTCTTTTATTCTTTCTTTTTTTATTTTTTTTTCTTTTCTCATATTTACACCTTTCTTCATACACACTTGTAATCACGCACCCCTATGATAGCCACTCTCAACATATGTGATTTGCCTGAGTTGAGGTTCATACCATCCAAGGAGAACCTGAACCAAAACAAGTTCATTATAATTTAAATGGGAAAGTGGAAGATGAAACAAGAAAAATAGTCTATAGGATCAAACAGAGATCAAGCGATTACTTATTCACATTTGATAGGTCATTTAGGGACTAATTTCAAGAATGGCCTATGATCATTTCCTAACCGACTATCCTACAACCTAGGCAACACTAATTGAGTGAGTTCTAGATTCCAAGCCCAAAGGGAACTAACTAGCATCTTACTTATGCATGGCACTGGGTTGCATTACAAGCTACTACCTATCTGGTTCATGCAAATTTTATCTATGATTACTAATTCCCTAATACTAATGCCATAATTAGATTCACACTGGTCATGTATCTATACACATTACACAGGTTAAAAATAAATTTTTCGGAGGGGTATCATTTTTCTAATATATTTTTCTAACACATTTATTTAAGCACAAATAAATCAAACACATCAACTGCCTTAGGTACTTATTTTTATCCTATCTAACCGAAAAACACGCTAAATAATTTTCCTAGACATATCGGTTCTATAATCATACCTCGGCTGATGGGAAAAGAAGCACAACAATAAAAACTTATGGTGGTTGTAGTACACCCCCACCACTAACAAAAGCATATTCACTGTCCCTCGTGTATCTATAAGGTAAAGCAGGGAATGATAACATATCTGGGTGTAATAGGCACCAGCTCATGACGTATCAACATGAGAAATCTCAAAATAGGCCCTACTCTCATCAATAATGGTCTCAATGGTGACTGGACACTCACATCAGATGTGGCACCAGCGGTGGTCGGTGCACTCAATGTTACCTTTGGTTGCAAAGTGATAGTACCACTTAAATCTATTGTATTTGCAGCTATCACATCAACCATTCGGGAGCTTATCAGCTCCTGCTGCCATCTTATGGATCCTCATCTAGTGGTCCCATGCAGATTTAACATTGGATACCTTGTCCACCTCAAACTCACCCTTTTTGCTTCTCTTTTTTTCATATTTGGTCTCTCACCACTAGCTTCCTTAACAACTCTTCCCTTTCATATGCCCAAAATATTCGGCACCTCCTTATTGACAATCTCCTTAATAATAGGATAAGTGGGGAACTATATCACATGTATCTCCTCTATCGCATCCCTGGGCACAGCAATCTTCTCATTCATACCTGCTAGATCTAGGGACTGAACTCTCACTAGCTTTTGGATAATCCACCACTCGAACCCGTCAAACCTAGTTTCCATACCCTAAATATCACTTTGGATTTCCTTCTTGAACCATGGTTGCACTCCTTGCTCAATATTTGTCACCCTATGCTTAATTGTGCCCAATATTTTTAGCACATCGGCCAAGAAGGCATGCGGGACTAGATTATTACTAGTGGGAACCGTCCTGGAAGTAAATGGTCTTGCCACATGAGGTGGGGCTGGAGTTTGAAAAGTCCCTATTGTATCTCTAGAAGTTTGAGGATCAGACTGGGTAGCATCAGTAAGGGTATCACCTATATCAGTAAACCCTGAAGTGTCAATGTTATGCCCTCCGACCTGAAATGCATCCCAAAGTAGAGTAGCCCCCACCTTAACTTTGGAATAGGGTTAGTAAAATCTTGGATCAACCCCAAATCTGTGGTCCTCCTCACTAAAAAGAACTGATCTACACTCGAGATCTCTAGCATATCTTGATCTAAACACAACTATGTCAACATGCACAGGAAAACTAGGGTTGTGTCAGTGCTCGCTGCTCAGTCACAGATCTCCTGAGATATAATCTTAGATATGACAATTTCATAGCTCTCCATGATGCTCACAACTAAGGTGGCTCAATCAGGACTGAGCACATTATCCGCATTTGAGGGATTCAACCAATGACACACCATAGTCCACCATACCTTTGCAGCAAAATTCAAATAACCCTTTGTAATCTATTATGAATGGCCTCTACCTCCGCCAACCACTCAAGGTGCCTCCTCCTACATCGTAACAATAAACCAAACTATCTACCAAAAGTGAATAAACTTATCTTCTAAACTAATATATTTTATCTTACTTTCCACATCCCATCAATGCGATGATTAATTTTGATAGTGTTGGCCAATAGCTTAAAATATGGCCCATGCAGGAATCTGGAAATTGTCTGTGTCGACATGTTCACCCGAACACCTCTTATCAATACTGTTATCAAGGGGTTACCACCCCTCCACAATTTCCCCTGTGGATACAACCATTTTAGCTCCATTGGATAAGTTGCATAAAAATCCTGAACTAACATCGGACTATAATGTCCTAGAGCTCTAGTCATCCACTCAAAGTGATACTATCTAAAATGGGCCTCAAAGTCAGGCATCTCAAACATGCTTGTAGTACTCAGCTTGGGCTCTAAGTAGAACTCTCTCTTCGGTCTTTAGATAGATGAGATGATGCCATTGTTTTCCTTATAGAGTTCCTGCATCTTGGGGTACCTCCACTAATTAACAATGAACACCAAGGTAGTCTCCATCTATAAGGTTTCAAAGGTAGAGAGAGGTGGTATCTCAACTGGGTGTCACTGGATTCTCTTTCTTCCTCTTCCTCATCATTATTTGACCCCTCATTCACAGATTCTGCATTCTTTAACCTTCTACTTTTAGCATCATCTTCCTCATTCTCATCCCCGAGCCAGACTCTAACTTACTATCTTCATCAGACTGGTACTGTGAGATAGTGGTAATTGGCTAGGATTCTTTATCCTTATCCTAGGGAGTGGACGTGAATCCTCAAGTGGAGCATCTTCAGATCCCCATGGTAGGGTCTTCTTTGGTTCCACCACCCCATCAAGAGGATATTCTTCAATGGATCCACTTGTCTCATCTTTAGTGGCTTCGTTCCTAAGATGTCGAGTAGGGGTGGGCTTGCTTTTTTAGTGTTAACTTCTTGGTTGAATCATACTTGGGTGCCATTGGTACTTGTTGAAGCATACATATTAGATAGTCCTAGAAAAAGAAAATAAAAATAAGAAAAATCACAAATATGTTATAGAAGTTAGTCACCCTATGAGTTAGGGTACGACTCGTTAGCGGAAGCTATGAGTCATACTGAGACTCGTAGGGTAAAAAGAGGCATATGGATCATTCACTAGTTAGGCTACAAGTCCTCCTAATGAGTTTTTATGTTAGACAATGACTTGTTATCAACACTCATACTCCCTTGACCAGTCACTACAAGTACACACCATGAGTCATATAGTCGTCCAACGACTCATAGTATGAGTCGTGATATGACCAGTAACCAGACACCTTTTTACACCATGTTCCTAGTGGCTATGAGTCACGTAATGACTCATTAGGTGACCCTATGAGTCATTATGAGTCCCATAGACTCTGTTACAAGGGTGTATAGGGGGTTGAGTATTGATTTTGACAACATCAATGGGTACTCAGAGCTCCCCATGATTTTAACAAGTACAACTCACTGCTAGGTCATCCCTATAAATGATTATTTTAGCACAATTTTCATGTACTCCCATTTTTATTCATAATCACCATGTTTTTCAAGAACAAGTGGATTTTCACTTTAATAAACGCAAATATGACTAAGGAATCCAAGTATTTTCAACAATATTACATATCAACTTATGAGATAGGCATTAAAGCATAAACTTACTTGATTAACTTGCTTGGATCCCTTGAATATTATTGCTAGTTACCCTAGTTCTTGAGAGACAAAATTTGGGAGATTTGCACTTTGATTTTGTTGATTGGGGATGAGTTATGAGTGTAATTTATGAGTGGTCAGATAGTTTTGGGAAGTGAGGGAGTCGCAGATGTTTGAAATGGAAGAAAAATCAATTATGGGACTTAATTTATCATTTAATTTATCTAGGTTGGATTGGGTTGACCCATTGGGTCCGCGATGTTGATCCCAACAATAAGTTATCATAACAACTCATGGTGACAAAAAATGAGTCATAGACTCTCTCTATTGTGACTGGAACCTTACCTGGGTTTTCCCATTATAACGACTCAAGGTAAAAAGATGTGTTCACTAACAATGATTCATTCTAAGAATCGTCATGACTCCAGAGAACAGTTATCTTGGGTGTCCTGTATTCCTTCTCATCATGACTCAGGTGACGAGTCGTAGGGTGATCTTACAAATTGCAGGGTCCCTCATAGGGACCTAGTACTAAAAAAATTTCTAGTCTTTTTCTGCAATCTCTAGTCCTGGACACTGGATACACAATTTACCTTACAATATAATAAGTACAAAAGATTGGTTGCCTCACATGAAATTCTTAATTTAACATTGCAGAATGACATTTCTAAGTAGGACACTCAAACTTCTCCAACAAGCTCATAGGTTGCCTCTCATGCAGCGCTTGATTTAACGTTGCGGCATAACTCAGTTGTCTTAGTTACTCAAACTTCACCAAGGTCTATATAAATATAAACTTTCACATCATCAGGGTTGCCCATATAGTTCTTCACCTCCTACCCATTCACCTTGAATGGGGCTTCACCATTTCCCTCCAGCTCAATAGCACCATAAGGGAATACCCGAACAACATTGAATAGTCCATATCGTCTAGACTTCAAATTGCTAGGGAACAAGCGAAGTTTTGAATTATAAAATAAGACCAAATCACTACGCTCAAATATTCTTTTCTTAATTTTCTTACCATGATACAGCTTCATCCTTTCTTTTTATAGAGCAGAACCTTTTATAAGCACGGAGCCAAAATTCATCCAACTCATTCACCTTGCTCAACCTCAATGTAGCTGCATCATGCCAATCCAAATTAACCTTTTTTAATGCCCATAGTTCCTTGTTCTCAAGATTAATTGGTAATTGGCATGCCTTGCCATACACAAGTTGATATGGAGAGGTAAGTTTTTTTATGGGACCACAATGCATCGTCCAACTTCCTTGACCAATCAGTCCTATTGTCATTTACTAATTTCTCCAATATAGACTTGGTCTCTCTATTAGAGACCTCAACCAAACCACTCGTCTGAGGATGGTAAGGTGTTCAAACCTTATGCTTCACACCATATTTTTTGAGTAGGGCCTTGAAAAGATGATTTCAAAAGTGAGACCCATCATCACTGATAATGGCATGTGGAGTGCCAAATTAAGAAAATATGTTCTTTTTCAACAACGTAGTGACACTTCGATCCTTATTGTTGGGAAGCACAACCACCTTTACCCACTTTAAAACATAGTCGACTGCAACTAGAATTCACTTCATACCATAGAAACTCATAAATAGACCCATGAAGTTAACTCCCTATACATCAAAGAACTCCAACTCTAAGACGGGTTTCATGGGGAGTTCATGTTTCCATGAAATATTGCCTTGACGCTGACACTGGTCACAAGCTTGAGCATACTTATGAGTATCATTGAAGGTAGTTGGCCAATAATACCCATACTGTAGAATCTTATGGGTTGTATGGGTTCCACCATAATGACCCCTAACTGGCAATGAATGACAAACATCTAGGTTGATCATTATCTCCATCTTAGGAATATATCTACGAATAACACCATCTGCATAAATCCAAAAGAGATAAGGCTCATCCTAGAAAAATTTTCTTACCTCATGCATGAACCTCTTTCTCTTCTAGAATGACAAATCTTCCAAAATAAGATCACTTGCCAAAAAAGTAGGCAAAATCAGCAAACATGGGATTAATTTTTGAAATGTTGCCAAGACCCGCTCATCTGGAAAAGTGTAATCTATGTCAAGCTTATCCCCTAACTTCTGCATTGCCTCATCCTTAAGGAGAGACAAGTGATCAACAACCTGGTTCTCAGTGCCCTTTCGATCTTTCATCTTAAAGTTAAATTCTTGTTACAAGAGGACCCAACATATTAAACTTAGTTTATCATCCTTTTTTATATTAGATACCTCAGAGTAACATGATCTATGTGAACTATGACTTTGGTCCCTAATAGATAGGCTCCTCCGAATTATTATATAGTGGCAAGTACTGATAGGCTAGAAGTAATTGAGCTCTACCCCTTCTACCTTTATCTCAGTTTCCATTAAGTTTTACTTGACCATCTGCTCCTCGTCTCTCCCTAGACAGCTCTGTCTCCTAAGCTATACGATGGGCATTTGTATCACTCCTTACATTAGCAGCATTTGCTTTTGCTAATAATTGATCAGAGGTTTGATTATTCATCTCCTACACTGTACCAGGAGGAGGAAGCAGTTTGCTAGTAGGATTATCCCAAATCCCCTTAAGATGAACTTCACGTTCATGTTATGTCATCCTATAATTCAATAGTAGGATTCTCTGTGGCTCAAGATCAAGTGGGAGTAAGAGATTACCTTGACTCTTAGTGCTAGACATACACCGATGTTTGCCATAAGATGAATAGAAAAATAAAACCCAAATACCTCAACAACTTCAATCAATAACTCCACAACCGTATTCCCCAAAAACGGTGCCAAAATTTGATGTCGCCCAAACTATACCCTCTAAGAAGATACAAGCGGTTGTTATCAAATTATAGTAACCTAACTAGGTTGGGTTCAATCCCATAGGGAATAAGTTGAACTCATCTCTCAAACTTGCTGAAGTAACTAGAAGTGCAAAAACATAAATATAGGGTTTACGATCACCAATATAAGTAACAAGGTTTGGATATTTTTGGACGTAACCAATCTAAAACAAACACTAGGCTTGTGTTCCCCTTGATTTCTAGCTTAGTAGGTTTATCGTGCTTAGTTCAACTATCTCAAGGTCACGCATGCAGAATATGAAAAGTTATGTATCACCAACCATCTTGTAGAATGCCTTTGGTGAATCTCACTTTTACCGAGTAAGTCTCAGGGTGTCACCTTGCTAACCCTTGTCTTTGATCCTAATTTAACTTCATCTTATGGTTATCAAGTTTTTAGATGAGATTTAATAGCCTTGAATCGATGTTGTAATATTTTTTTCCCAACCTTGACCTCTCTTGTGAAATGATCTTGAATACAGGCAAGTTTTTAGTTTCTGTAGTGGCCAAGAAAGCAAACAATGCAAAGAATATCACAATACATGCAACAACAATGATTTAGAAGAACCTCAAACTTCCCCTACTTTGTTAACCCACCAGGGTTCACATAACCCTAGCTAAGAAAATTAGCCGCTCATAGTTGCGAAACAGCCTATTGAATTTGATAAAGAAAGCATAGAATTAATTTCATAATAATGAAAGAATAAAATCCAAAGTCTAAAATCAATTACGTAACCAAAAACAAAGAACAAGAGGATTCCAAAATCAAAAGTCGATCTTGAAATCAATATATGTTTGTAAGAGTATAAAGTATATAACCCAATACAAGACTATCTCAAGTGTATTTATAGTTTCTCAAAATAACAAATAAAACTAACCAAAACAAAAAAGGAAAATTAAGTCGGCAGTGGTCACGCCCTAGGCAATGAGTCGTCTGCACTGATGATGACTCGTTATCATCTTCATTCCTTTCATTCTTTAGTTAGTGTTGGCGACTCATAATCAGATCTTACGAGTCGTTAGATGGACCCATTATCACTCCAGAAGATCTTCACCCTTTAGATCTTTTTCTCTGTTGTTAGCACGAGTCTTCACTACGAGTCATTGGTTGTAATAATAACTCATAGTCATCCTCTATTTTTGTTGTGTCTTCAAATTGGCTATCCTCAGGATTTTAGCTAATTTTCTCAGAACGGATTATTTGTATGACTCATTTTCAAACATAAAGGGTCATGGTCAGTCTCAATTTCCATACTCGATTCATGCAGCCTTCACTATTCTCACCACAACTTGAACTACGAGTCAAATAGTCACTCAATAACTCGTAGTCCAGTCAGACACTTTGATTTTTAGAGCTTTTTCTTCCACTTCCAACCTAATTATTCTACAAAACACATAAAACACACAACATATCTAATAAAATGGCCTAAGTATTTGTATATTTTCATAGTTTTAAGCATCGAAAGTGCCAAGAAACCACAGCACATCACTTCTTAAATGAAGTAGAAATAAATTCATGATCTTGGAACTTTTCGATTTGAGTTCGGCTATTGATAGATCCCTTGATATTCATTATATTGGGATCTTTTATGGCATAATTAATTCAGGATAGTTGTTTCCTAGTTCTTGTTTAAGACAGTTGTTTACTAGTTCTAGTTTAAGTTCTGTGTTCATAATCTTTATTCAGCACTTTATTATGATGATTCTATTCTTAGTTTCGATTCAAGTCCAACATTTATGGTTCGAAAAGGGTCTTGGGTATATTATTACATTGTGCACATATTAAAACTCTTGTTGTCGGTATTTTTTCCTTATTTGCATTCGTCGAACTTATGGGGGCAAGGTCTAGTTATTTTTCTATTGTATGTGCCTTCTGGGCTTATGGGAGCCAGTTAGGTAGTAGTTAGTCGGTATCTACTTGAAGTTCTATATGTTTCTCTATATTGATGTAGAGTATAATTTTGGATTTAACCTTACTCTTCACTTGACTTTATGTTCTCTCATGTTATTATACTTTTATTATAATTCAGCTTACTTGATCGATGATGCCTACTGAGTACCCATTGTTTTTGGTACTCATGCTACACTTATGTATCTTTTTTTATGCGGATCTAAGTACTAGATGTTGTCGCTGGTGTTTCATTTAGGCTTGCAATTGGGAGATTCACAAATAGGTTGAGATTTTAGAGCCAGAGCTAATTTTCTCTCCTTCTGCTCTTTTTAGGCACTCTTTACTTTTCGAGACTATCTGTATATTTGATACTATTTGTATTTCATTCTTTGGGATTTAGTGGCTCTTGTACCAACCATACTAGGTTTTGAGATACTCTTTTTTCACATTTCCTTCTTTTTTTCCTTTTTTAGTACTTTCATTGTTATTTATGCTATTTAGTATTCTACCTGCATGATTAAATTTTGTATTCTTGAATATTCCATCATTTAGCCCGTTACTTGCCGTTTCGGGCTACGATTTGGCTTACTTACTGGTGGATTAAATTAGGTATCATCATGATTTGAGAAATCGGGTCGTGATACTCACAACAAATTCTCTTGGTCTCTTTTCTATCAGTACAAAAAACAATATCAAGCATTATACAAAAAACACACAAAAATACAATAAGAACCATATTATCACTGTGTTAATTAAATTAAACCCATAACTCATAAGTAAACTCAACAAAAACAAATACTAAATCTCTGCAACATTAAAATTGTACAAATTCTGCAATTACCAACAACAACTTGAAAAAGGGGAGTTTTTATCATTAATACATTTTAAGATATAACTACAAAAACTCAATTTTATCAGAATCGGAATCTTTCGATAACAAATTTTAAGATATAACTACACAAACTCGTTTAGATAGGAGTAAGATTTGTGTGTAATTTGCTCTATCATTGCCTACGATAACTTCAATAGTATGAAATTTTAAAAAATATTATCCCAAACTAATGCATAAAACTATTGAAAAAAGAAATAATGAGAGATACAAATTCTAATTTTTAAAAAAAAAATGCTACTTTTTATATGAACAAACTTCATCTGAGTAGGTATCTTTCTAAAAATAATCTTTTTTTCTTCGTGAGTTTGGAGTAAGATTTTGTTCTCGCCTTGAATAGAATATCACGTTTCTATCATTATATTGTTAGATTAAAATTACCTACATATTTAAAAGTGAAAGCAACTCATGCAATGAAATCTGTTTCCATCTCCATTCTTTGTTGCTTCTTATCCTAATGCAAAATGGTCCAGACATGAATTTTGTCCAAGTTTGACAGAAAGCGAAGGTTCCCATTGACATGTAAAGAACACCGCTACATTCACCAAAACTCAAGAATATATGACAGGAACATCAAACTATTTTACAATATGACATGCAGATTGAAACGAAAAAATCAAAATAAATTGATTAACAAATATTATCACCTTAATTGGCCTCTTTCAGTCAGCTATAAAAAAATTTGCACTTAAATTTACGATGGACGTTCACAAAAAGAAAACATGAAGTTAGTAAACTCAAAAACCTTAGGGGTTCCTTCGAACATTTATAAATAATACTAGTTTAACAGCACGTCTCGTTTGTGTAACGTTTGATTATATAAAAGTAAATGATTTTTTCTATTGCAGAGATTTTTAATGAAGTGCAAAAAGTTCAAATTACTTATCCTTCACACTTTAATATAATAATATAAATATAAACATATACTACCTCTTTTCCTTGCTGATAGAGACTAAGAGAAACGCATCAATTTGAACCATATTTGTAGTAAGATTATTCTTTTTTCTATATTTAAAATCTTTTCGCATTTTTAAAATAAAATCTTTGTAAAATCATTGATTATATTCTTATTACGTACTTACAACTTTTAAAAAATTGGTACTTCTTAAATTTTTCTTATTCTAGTCCTTTTATATTTATTTTCAGATTTTGAAATCTTCTTAAAATCAAATTTAGTTGATTTAGAATTCTTAAATTAATGAAAAATGTATTTAGTTGTAATTAATTTTGATGACTTATGATAAGTAAAGGTTTTACCATAAATATATTTAATTAGTTTTCAGCTCTTAAGTATTAGAAAAGTAGTCAAAAGATAATTTTGTCTAAAGTAAAGACTTTTAATGAAGGATAAAAAGCTCAAACAACATTTCTCAGGCCCTTTGCACTTTTAATATAGTATAGATAGGTTTAACTTCTTCCCATATACTTATTTTGTCACGCTTCCCATATATATTTGTAGTCTTAATTTCTTTTCATATATTTTAGAGTCCTTAATTTAATAAAATATTAATATGACGTAAAATAGTAAAAAAAATATTTTTTTCTATTTTGGATCCTTTTAATGAAGGAAAAATAGTTCAAATCACTTTTCTAAGGCTTCACACTTATAATATATTGTAGATATTGATGCTAGATATTTTATTTTTGTCAAACCCATCGATAGGACCTCAAATTTGTCCTGAAAATTCACTTAGAACCCTCAACTAATACATGTACCTATCAGGCCCCTTAAGTGCTAAAATTGGTACCTATCAGGCACAAAATGTTGATTTGGGCGCGTGAACAGTGGATTAAATAATATTTTACTTTTTTTAATTAAAAAACTTATATTTTAATTATTTTATTAATATTATTTTAAATTATTTTAATTTCTTAATAAAAAAATAAAAAAGCACCCCACCCCTCTTTCATCATCTTCTTCACCGCCCCCTCCCCCTTCATCGTCTTTTTCGCAACCCTCGCCCCCTCATTCATCATCTTCTTCACAACCCTCCATGATCATCGTCTTTCTTTACAAACTACGACCTCAGTCATCATCTTCTTTATCCGTTTTCGAATGCATTTTTCGGCGAGACTCGCCAAAAAATTAACTTCAAAATTTCAAGATTGTTAATACTGGAGATAAATTGGGATATTGCTCTTTTGAATAAAGAAGACGATGTGTTGAAGGATGAATATGGTGTACCAGTGTCGTGATGGATTGAGAAGAATAAAGAAATGGTTCAGCAAGAAGATGGATCTTGGATTCTTATGGATCATGAAGATGACACAGTAATGAGCATATCTAAACCACACAGGTTATGTTAAAATTAATTGTGCATTTATATTAAAAGGGATTGAGGTGGTTGATTGATATCAAATTCTCATTTGCTATTTTTCATGTTGCAGTAAAATTGATGTTCTCAGATGTACTTGTCCTCCTTCCTTCATTCCTGCTGAGTAGATGCATTATCTCTTATAAGATTTTTTTTTTTTAAGTTCTGCTTTCTTTTTGCAGAACAATGGAGAAGAAGAATGGAAAGATGGGGGGTAGCGGGTGAACCAATGTGTGTGTGTGTGTGTTTTAAAAGTTCATCATTGTAAATAATAAAGAAGAGAATGGAAGACATGGTGTGGGGAGGAGGGGTTGAAGGGGATTGGTGAGTTGGGGGGGGGGGGGGGGGGGGGGGGGCGGAGTCGAAAGAATATTTTTTATTTTTATTTTTTAAAAAAATTATAATTAGTTTTTAATAATTATTGGATCCACAATGCCACTTTTCAGTTTTTAATTAGCCTTTTTTGCCACATCATCGCGTGTGTATTACACACACACTTGAGATTTTAGCTGATTGGGCAAAAAATGTCTAATTGAAACAAAATTCGAGGGGGTTAGGGGTTTAATAAGTACAGGTCTTAGTTTAGGGGCCTAAGTGAATTTTCGGGACAAGTTTGAGGTCCTATCGATGAGTTTGACCTTTTATTTTCTATGAGTTTTTTTGGTTTTAATTTGTAATGTACTTTTTATATTTTGTGATATTATGTTATTTTATTAAAATAGAAATGAATAGTTGCTCTATCTCTCCTAATTTATAATTTTATTTTAAAAAATTAAAGATTTCATATCTAAATCTACATCAACCTTAACTATTTGACTTTTGAAATTCGAACTATGTACTTTAAAATGGAACGAAAGGAGTAATTGATTCTTGTAAACAAAACCTAATTAGCCAAAAGCAACGAAAGAATATGCATCAGATAGAATATATGTAAATAGGAAGGAAGGGAATCCTAATACTAATTTAAAATCATTTGATCTAACTTTTAGTTGATCTTGCGTCAATTAACAGAGATCATAAAATTAGAGTATGCTTAAACAAGATGAAAAGAGACATCAAATTTTATTGGAGAAATTGACAAGAAATACGAACTTCGACAGTTTTTCTCTTGGCAAACAGAAAACTCGTTATTGATAGATTGGTCAAAAACAAATTACTCCTTCGTTCCATTTTATGTGTCGCAATTTTCTTTTTGATCCATCGAAAAAGAATGTCATCTTTTCTTGTTTGGTAACTATTTAATGACATCATCCCATTTTATTCTTAGTGAGTCTCACTTTATAAGAAAAGACAATTAAAAAGTAAACTTTAAGAGAGATAATTTATAAATTTTACAAAGTTATTACTTATTTCTTAAACTCTGCACCCGATTAAATGGCAACACATAAAATGTCCCAGAGGAAGTATATGATTCAAATGTTTCTTCCTTTGGCGATTTTTAGGGGTCGTTTGGTAGAGTGTATTGGAATGTTAATGGATGCATTAGTTTAATGTGTATTAGTAGTACCTTGTTTGGTATACCCTTTTACCCTATGTATAATTCTAATGTATATTGAGGTGTGTATTATTAATACCTCAAAATCCATGGCATTAGTAATGCAATGGATCTAATGCATGCATTAACATGCTTAAAGACCATATTACCCCTCAAAAAAAAATTTGCATCCTTTCTAACATATATATTGAGGGTATTATGTAAAAAAAAAATTAAAAAAAAATTATGTAATTCATGTTTTTTTTAATACATCAAATCAAACACTGCATAAGAAAAATACAAGCATAACTAATGCAAGCATAACTAACACAATCATTACTAAACGATTCCTTTAAGGTTTTGTCCTTGGGTTAGTGGTGGTGGAAAGAGTTGCATACTAGGCGCCAAAGTAATTACATATTCTGATGGGCTCTAAAGATATGTTGGCCCTTCTAAATACATTACAACCTATATAAAAATTATTAAATAGGAAATTACAACCTATAGCATCATTTTTATTTTTTCAAATTATACCAAATCTTATAAAAAATAAAAATAAAAATATTTTTTTATTTTTTAAAAAAATATAAAAAAGTAATTATTGAAAAAGAAAAGAAAGATTTAATACAACTAATATGCAATAATCCTCCCTTAAATATAGTTATCCTTAATTATTGATATCAATCCACCTCAAATTCCACTAACCGTTTTTCCTTTCTCCTATTTTAATGATTCCATTAAGAGTTTCCATCTTCATACACTATCTTCTTTTTATATACCATTTAATTGTTTCAGTCACAAATGCTTTTATGAACAAGCACAAATATTGTATACATAGACATGAATATTTTTTGATATACATATTGTATAAGAGTTACATACATAGACATGAATATTGTATTTTAATTTGTTTTGTGCTCACTATTGTTGTCTTTCTTTGATTGTTGGTATGAACAAAGTTTAGTTTTTGTATTTAAGCAGTTTTTTATTCGTTGTTATGCTAATTTAACAATTGTTTTGTATTTCACATCGTTGAATGAATTGGATATCAATTAAGTTTGTGTCAACCAGATTTACTGCAATTTTTCTTTACAAATCGTGATTATTTTTTTCAGTGTGAATGATGACAGTGTTCATTAAATCTTAATTTAAAACAAAAGTAGATGAGATAGAATCTTGATTCAAAGAGAGAAGCCCATAGTGTATGGAATGAGTATATAAATTGATATCACCTAAATTTAATATCGCAATCCATAAATATCAATTTATACATCTATTTCATACAAATGTGACATGTATGAAAACACTTTATAAACTGATTCAATTCAATTTATAATCTTAAATATATCTTCTTAATTGAATATCACAATCACATTATACTCATTCCATATAAATATAAAATGTAAGAAACTATTTTATAAATCTTCAATGTAATATTGATATTATACATGTTTCATACATGAAATAATTCAAAAAATACAAGTTTGTATATTTATTTCATATACTAAAATATATAATAACGTATAATATTTGATGAAAGTCAATTTCTATACCAACTTCTGAAATCATTATATTTATTTCATACTGATTTTAAATAAAATTCACACACGAAACAGTTTAATAAGTATATACAAGATAATTTTCACTATATTATTCTTATGAAAGATTATTATCTATATTTAAATCCTTATTTATGTTGTTACCAACACAAAATGACTGTTCAATATTTTTTCTTTAATATCAATTGACATGTCTTTTGTTGTTATATACAATGAGCATTTAATAAAGAAATTGACAATACTCCTTATATCATATTATTTTTAAAGAACAAAAGAAAAAATAAAAGAAAGAGAATTTCTGATGAAGGAGAACAAATCGTTGGTTGAATAATGATTCACAATGGAACAAATCGTTGCTTGAATATTCTAGGACTTCTATGTGAAGGAGTAAAATCGAATTTTGGTTTAGACATGATTCACAATGGAGAATGGAAAAAACAAATATATCAATTTTATATTTTTCGAAAAGAAGATGATATTATCTTAAACCCACTTTTTTTCAATGAAGAAGATGAATATTATATGAAACCCACTTTTTTTCAATCTTGTATTTTCAAGGGAAGAACATGAATATTATATGAGTAAGTTAATGAAATCAGAATTTTCAATAAATTTTTGAAAAGTTAAGTATTAGAATGGAGAAAGAGAATATATATTTACCATAATTATCAATACACAATTTAAGGAGACTATTGATAGGGGGTGCGGATAACTAGATTATGAAATAGATTCATTATACGGATAACTAGATTATGAAATAGATTCATTATACCATTTGTAGGGGGTGCGGATAACTAGATTATGAAATAGATTCATTATACGGATAACTAGATTATGAAATAGATTCATTATATAATGAATCTATTCTTTTTTCTGCGTGGATATTTATTAAATTATGTTTCAATAATTTATTCTTTTTGTAAGGTGTATCCATTAATTTATTTGGTTTGTTATTTTATCCTGTAGTAACTGCAGAGTTACAAATTTCTGTGTAATAATTTATTCTATCTGTACTGTAGTATATATCTAATTCTAGATTTTCTATGTCATTTATTATCTTGTGTTGTTCTTCTCGTAGTGAGTTTTTTATACTATATAAACTATCACATGTACTTTTTTCTAAATTTTCTAAGGTTTTTTCTATCCATATTAACTTTTCTTTTAGATCTTCCATTATTTTCCTATTTCGGTTTCTGTAATTAATTTCATTATTTAGATTATCTTGGTTTTCTCTAGTTTTTATAATATATTCTAACATCCACAGTCTTGATCTGAATAATATCCTTCTGGGTAAATTTCTTCGTATATCCGTTGTAGCGAATTTATAATTTCAATTTCGTAATTTATTACTTCTTCTAATATCATTTTCTTAATATCTATAATTTCTATATCTTTAAGTATATATAAGATTAAAACTTTAAGGTAGTCTAAAAGATCTATTTTCTAAAATTGATATTTTATAGTTATTTGTTTTAGCCTTAGTAGTTTTTGCATATTTCGGTTAAGAGATTTTATATATTTTTTATTTTCCATGTTTTTGACTATATTTATTTTTATCTGTTTTTCTAGTAACTGCATATTTCGCATATCTTTAAAAATTCTTCGTAATTTTAACATAATAAGTATTTATAAGAGTAGCTAGGTAGACATGGTATATAATTTACTCTAGTCATGTAATATTCTCCAAATGCTTTTTCTAGTATAATTTTTCTTATATCTGCAACATTTATATCTCTAAGTGCATACAAAATAAGTATTTTAAATTTATCTACCATGACATCAGATAAATTATTATTCATTTTCATAAAATTGCTTTTTTCAAAATATTTCCTTCAACCATGTACATAGTAAAATATAGTCATCTCAGATTACTATATACTAGATTATTCTTAAATAACATGTTCTTCGGTCACTATTAACATGGTAATTCGGATATTTTTTCCCTTAAACAGCGCCTCGACTCTGGTTACTCCCCGCCACGGCTTCTTGCCTCATTGGTTTCACCTTTAGGATGGCATAGTTCTTAGGGATTTTTCTCCGTTTTCACTTTGCTAATAAACTTCTTAACATATTATTTTTCGAATAATTCTACTATAAAGTAACTAATATGAATTTATTTTATCATATCATAATTGTTGGGAGTTATGAATTTAGCTATTCATAATCATAAATAGATATACCTGTTCCGGTAGCTTTGATATTTCTGAGGTTTGTTACTCCATAGCTTTTTCCATTGAAGTGTATATATTTAATTAACTGGGCAAAAGTATTTTGGAATGGAGAGAATTTTGGCTAATGTGTGAAGGCCTGCCTCTGCAATGCTTTTATTTATAGAAAAGAATACATCTTTACATTTTTACACCCGTCCGCTAAAAAACAAACAAAGAAAGACTTAAAAGTCTTTCATTCTATAAAGCCTACCCTAAGCCTATAAAGCTAAAAATTCAAACTTTACATTGAATGTACATTAAATTCTATCAACTACTTTTACTATCTTTTTACGTAAACTCTCTAAAGACTAAAGACTTATACAAATTTATACAATATATTAAATATCTTGTCTTCTGTTTATTTTGTCATATCTGTTGTATCTCCATTATTGCTCTTGCTCTTATCTTTCCAGCTGGCGTCCTTATCTTCTTTTATTCTAGCTGAACTGCTGGGACATCATTATCTCCTCCATTACATTTTGAACATTTGTGATCTGGATATTTATGTCCAATAGTCTTGCAATATCTGGTTAATAATTCTTCCGAAATAAATTTTTCTCTGATAGCTCTGGCGATAGGTTCCGTTTCTGGTTTAAGCAACGTGAGAATCCATTGCCTAATAGTTTCCATATCTGTTTCTCGTAACTCTTTTGAATTTGAATATATAAGTACATGATTTCTTGAATAGTAGCTCCATATAGGATTTTGGTTGCAACATGTATTTGCTAGTTCTTGCAAAATTGTAGATAGTCCGATAATCCTTTTGTTTGCATAAAATTTTGGTATCTCGATTCTAGGTATCTCTGGCTATGAAATAATATCTTGTGGTATAATCATATCTCGTGTCATTCCTATCTTTACAACTTGTATAGGTTTTTTAACTTCATCAAATAATATCTCTGCTGGTGCCGTGTAAATTTTTATAAAAAACAAGGTACCTTTGGTTATTCTTTTAAAAGTGGTAAATGCTTCATATATCTCTGGTATAGTGGATATCTCAGTTTCGTCCGTGGTATATACAGTACTAAGTAGTCCATATTCGTAGCAAGTTTTAACTAAGCTTGGTTTGGTTTTAGGTAAAGCAATTAGCTTATTATATCCGGTCAATCTCTGGGTTATATAGTTTGTATCTGGTTCTTGGATGTTTGTAGCTTTGGGGCTGCTATTTAAAAAGGTTTGTACATTGTAGATATTTTCTATGTATGTACGGGCTGTGTAGTTGTAAGTCCTTTTGTCTTGGTTTAGACTATCTCGGTATGTGGTAATTTGTGGGGGTATAAACATGGGATCTTTTGATGTATTTGGTGTATATGGTTTATCAAATATCTTGTTTAGGTTCATATTTTTTCTAATCCCTCTGCTTGTACCTGCAGAAGTAGATTGATAAACGTTATGGGTTTTATGGAGTATCCCAACATCTCCTTCTAGCTCTGAAATTTTACTGTCTTCCGATCGACATAGCTCTGCGCATTGCTGATTCATAGCTATAGACTTCAGTTTATCTTCACTAGTCTTTAGCTTTAGCTTTTGTATCTCAGTACCCATACTGTCCACTTTCAATGAAAGCGTAGTTAGGGCGTTGAGTATCTTTTCAAGAGTATTTTGTTCTATCATTTCAGTCTGTGTAGCTTTGTCTTGATATGTAATCTGCAATAACATTTTTGTTAGTACTGATTACTTCTATTATAAATGTGAAATTTAATATATTTAAAACTAGTCTCCGAATCTCTTTTGTTGTAACTGAATTTTGTATTTTCTTTGTTAGCCACCAGCGTACCTGTGTATTATCTGTTCGCACAAAAAATTTGTTATACACAATATATGGCTCAAATGCTAACAAACATTTATATAATGAACATAATTCTTTCCTATTTATTTCCCATTTTATTTCTGTCTCGTTGAACGTACCTGAGTAGTATCTACAATGGTGTTCTATTTTTTCTGCTTCATACCTATATTTAAGTACTCCTCCGTAACTATATTCACTAGCATCTGCTTCTACTATATATGTAAATTTTCTATTTTCATCTGGAAATTGTAATTTTGGTAATTCTTTGCAAAGTAATTTTATATTTTGAACTTGTTTTTTATCTTCTTCATTATAATTATATTCTATATCCTTTTTTATTTTTTTCTGTAGTGGTTTTAAGTTTTCTGCTAATTTTGGAATATATTCTCTTACTTGGTTTACTAATCCTAAAAATGATTGTAATTTCTTTTTTGTATCTAATTCTTCTTTCGAATTTATTATTTTTTGTACTATATGTTGTTGCATTTTTACTCCACTTTTATCTATTTGTATTCCTAAAAATTCTATCTGGTTTTTCATAATTTCGGCTTTCTTTTCACTTAGACTTATTCCTGATTTTTCTATTATATCTGTGAATTGTTCCAATAATTTTATATGTTCTTCTTTAGTTTTTTGTATATAATAATATATCATCTATGTATACTATGCAATTAGGTAACTGTTTAAAATAATTATCCATAAAATATTGATATCTACCTGGTGCATTTTTATATCCAAATGGTAATACATTCCACTCATAAAATCCTTGTGGTACCGTAAATGCGGTTAATTCTTTAGATTCTTCTTCTAACTTTAGATGGTAAAATCCTGATTTACAATCGAATTTGCTAAAATAATTATATCCTTGTATTTGTCTTATTTTTAATATCTTATTTGGTATCGGATAATTATATGTTATAGTTTTTGCATTTAAATTTCTATAATCAATAACCATCCTACTTTTTCCTCTTTTTTGTTCACTATGTTTATTTACTATAAATGTTGGACTATTATGTTTGCTATTACTTTTTTGTATATATTGTTTTTCTAATAATTCATCTATATGCATTTTAAATTCTTTTAAATCGTCAAAATTATATGTTAATGGTTTTTGGGTTATTATACTATTTTTATCTATTAATTCAATTTTTATGGTAGTTTTATGTTTTTCCCATCCTTTTAATGGATCTTCACTATATAATTGTTCTAATTTTTTCTTAACTATTTCTATCTTATTTATTGAAAATATAGTTATTTCTGTTTTATTTATCGAGAATACTACTAGTTCTATTGTATCTTCAATGGTTTTTATATTTTCTAACTTTTGTGTAATTTTTTCACTTCCTTTTATCCAATCAGTTTTCTTTCTTATTTTATTATTAACTCTTTTTGCTCTTACTTTTTGTTTACATGGTGTTGTAAACCACCAGTCGTTTCTAGTTATTATATGTGGGTATAGTTTATCTAAAAATGGCATTCCTAAAAGCATATCTTTTGATGTTAGTTCATAATTATAAATTTTTTCTATTGTCAATATCTTATCCCATATTTGTGCTTTTATATTCCTAGCTTTATAAATAATTAAGCTTCCTTCATTATTAAATCCTTTAACTACTATTGGTATTTTTAATTATCTCATTTACTTTCCGGTAAGCAATTATATCTACATAAATTAGTTTCTGCTCCTGTATCTATCATAGGCGTGTAATATCTACTGTAATATCCTTCCACAATTATCTTCATTAATACGTATATTTTTATTTTTATGTTAAGGCTCTTCTTAAGAATAATCTTTTCCTATTATATGTTATGGCTAATTGTGTATGTTCTATATTATATGGTTTTACTTGTTCTAACCATTTTATTCCTAATATTATATCTGCTTTTTGCATTTCTTCTTTTACCTCAAATTCTATTTTTATTTTTTGAATTCCTCCTATTATTATTTCTTTTTCTGCTATATCTTTACTATTTATTAAACTTCTCGGTAGATCTGGGCATATATCATTATCAGTTTTTATTTCTTCATTCTTTACTAGACATTTTGCTATATAATTTTCTTCTTGTCCTGTGTTTAAGAGTATTAAATATTCTTTTTCATTTATTTTTCCTGTTATGTAATATTGATTTAGATTACTTATTGAATTTGTTTCATAACTTGTTCTTTTTGATGAGCTTGATGATTCTCGTTTTTCATTAGCTATTCTTTTTGTTGTACTTATTCTATCATTTACTATTTCTAAGTTTTCTTCTATATCTATGTCTCTATAGCTATAATCATTATAATCTATTATTTTTACAATTTGTTCAAATGGGCTATCTATTTGTATTTTGTTAATCTTATTTTTTCCTGTTATTTTATGTTTTGTTGTTAATACATATAAATTTTTACATCTTGCTGTAAATATTTTACTTCCTGGGGTTAATTCTATTCCTGATATCTTCCAATATAATACTAGTGATTTATCTATATTTCTATCTGTTACTGCTACTGAATAATTTGCACTTATTATAAATTTAAATTTTTGGTATATTAAATTTCCTTTTACGGCAGTTATTATGCTTTTTTCTATAGGTTTTATAATTCTATCATCTGCTAAATATAATTCTATCGGTGTATCTATTCCTTCTCTAAAACATGCTTTTATTAATATTTCTGTACCTACAAGGTGTACATATTTTATTGGATCTCCTTTACTTTTTATATCATTTATTTCTTTATTAATTATTCTTTTTGTTACTAGTGGTATGCTAGCTTTACCTTTTGCATATATACAGTCTATTACATGTTCTTTTTGGCATACTACATAATATTCATCCTTTTTCCTAGTAAAAATATTTTTTATCGTTGGTATTTTAAATATTCTTTCTACACTTAAATCTAATTCTTTTCCTTTTATTTCATCAAATATATTACTGTCAAATATTATCTTTTGTTCTGTTCCTTCATCATTTAAATATTCTTCCTTTGTTATTATTTTTATATCTTCTTCAGTCATTTGATTCATCTATTTCACTATCTATTTCAGTATTTGTTTCGTTTTCTGAAATTTCATATATACTATCTTCACTTTCTAATTCATAATCTATATAATCTATTTGCATATATTCTGTATTTTCTATTTTTATTTCTGATATTTGTTTATTTTTCGGATTTTTGGGTAATTTACAATCTCTAGCTAAATGTCCTAACTTTCCACAATTATAACATGTACATTCTTTTATAGATTTTTTCTTTCTATATGGTCTTTTATTTTTGTAATTTTTTACATAATATCTTTTTCTTGGTTTCTTATATTTATATTTTGATTTTTTATATTTCTTATATTTCTTATGTCTTTTTCTTTTCTTATAATATCTTTCTTCGCATCCAAATTGGGGTGCTATTTTATTTTTGCAACATGCTAAATTTCTTATTAATGTTTTTTCCATTTTTAATTCTTCTCTATATTTTTCACATAAGTTTCTATACCATTGTTGTAAAAACTTTATTCTAGCTCCTAACGTATCTACTATTTTTGCTTCTTCCCAACTATTTATTATTTTTGAACTAAATGGTTCGGGTAATTTATTAAAATATAATTTCCTTATTTCTTTACTTTCTTCTATACTATATGCTCCTTTATAATAATATTCTTTAAATGCGCAAGTATATTCATCTATATAACACATATTACATATTGTTAATTTTAACATTAAATTCCTATTTGTATCTTTTTCTTCATCTTGTTCTTCTTCTAATGTTGTCATACTACCAAATTCATCTTTTATAGCTGTTTCATATTTTTTTAATAATTCTATAGGTGTTAGTTTAGTTGTTGTTGATGATATTCCTTCCATAGGTTTATTAGTTCTTAATACTTTCTTACTATTTTCAGTTAAATTTGAAAATCATAGTTTTACTGGTCCTATTAATGTTCTTTCTATATATTCTGGTGCATCTGTTATGTTTATATTATTATCTAATAATTGTTTTGTCATATATCCTATCCATAATTGTATTGTTTTTTCTGTATCTATTACACAGTCTAGATCTAAAAAGTTATAATTTTTATTAACTATCTGTTTTGGTGTCCATTTGTCATATTCATTATATTTTTTAAATTTATTTTTATAATATATAGGTTTTCTTATTTCTGTTGTTTTAGGTAGTATATTGTCATCTTCTTTTTTATCAAGAGTATTTATTTCTGTGTTATTATTTTTCAAATTTTCTTTATTAATTATTTCTTGTTTTTCGTTAATTTCTAGATTTTTTATATTTGTTAATATTTCCGTATATGTTTCACTATCTTCTGAATCATAATTATCTGTCTCTTCTACCTCTATATTATTTATTTCTAATTTTTCTTTAAATTGATTTATCTCGTTTATTAATTTTTGTTCTTTATCTTTTTCTTCTTTTTCTTTTTGCCTTTGTTCGTACAAATCTTTTAACATTTGTAGTTCTTTTTCTAATTCAGCAATTCTACTATTTTTAGTTTCTTCTATTTTTCGTATTTCTTCCGTAGTTTGTTGTTTTATTTTTTCTATTTCCCTTTTTCTATCTATTTCTTCATTTTCTTTTTCTATTCTTACCATTGCTGTTAATTTATCTTCTAATTTTAATTCTTCTTTTTCTAACATTAGATATAAATGTTCTCCTATTTTCTTATATATTCTTCCTAGATTAGAAAATACTATTTTTATTTTTGATCCTTTGTGATTTTCGTATATTTTTCATCTATTATAAATTCTTCTTTATTCATTTTATTGTAAATAGTTCATGTTGATATATATATTCTAAACTATCTATTTGTGATTCTAATTTTGATATTTCATCTTTTTGTGTATTTATTGAATTTTTACTAACTCCGGCAAATATATTATAATGTAATCTTTCTTTTCTTATTTTTAATTCTTTACGTTTTTCAGAGATAAATTGTTTTAATTCTTTGTATTTTTGCTCTTTATTCATTTAAATTATATTTATAATATCTTGGTGGATATCTAAATCTAATTTTATCATAATTAGGTGGTATGTGTCTCATTTTTCTAGATTTTAAATGAATTATTAATTTTGCTTCAATACTAGATATTAATGTAATTAGATAGGCTAATTTTTCTGAATTTTCTTTTGTTTTATTTAGACTTATATATTCTGAATAATTACTAACTAAAGATTCTTTAATTTTTCTAAAAGCTTCTCTATTTTTAAATGGTCTTCTCATAATTAATTTTATAAATAACTAATTTTATAACATCTAACTGAGTCATATCTAGCACACTTGGAAAGATGTCATTGGCTATTATATATTTGGTGCTCACATTGATGAGGGATGGATACTATTGGCCCCAGATGGAGCAGGACTCAGGAGACTTTGTCCGAAAGTATGACGAGTGTTAGTGGTTCAACAAATCCCTAGCCAGGAAAATTGATGCACTCCATTTCATCGAGGTAGCCATTCATGAAGTGGGGGATGGACATTATAGGGCCACGCCCCTCGGGACACAAACATGTAAAATTTTTACTTTTCATGACCAACTATTTCTCTAAATGGGTTAAACGAAGAAGGTTCAAATAGGTGCCAGAGCACGAAGTGATCGATTTCATTTGGGACCACATAATCTGTCGCTTCGGCATACCTTGATAAATAGCTTGCGACAACAAAACTCAATTCATCAAAGTCAGTCAAAGAGTTCTTTGAGGAACTGCAGCTCAAAATATTAACCACTTCTCTGTACCATCTAAAGTGAATAGACAAGCATAATACACCAACATAACGGTCTTGCTCCATCTCGAGAAGAGGCTAGAGCACTCAAAAGGTAATTGGGAAAACAAAGTTACTAGGAGTTCTTTAGGAACATCAAACCATCGTGAAGTCAAGCACTGGCAAGACCACTTTCTCTACAATATATGGCATAGAAGTCCTAATACCGATAGAGATTAAAGGACCCAACCTTCAGGTCACTACAAATTATAATAGAGATAATGATGAGCAATACAACAGAAGTTAGATATACGAGAAGAACATAGAGATATATCCGTTGTAAGAATGGCTTTTGAAAAAGAATAACAGAGAGATATTACAACCATATATCTAAGCTTCAATACATCAAAGTGGGAGATTGGGTACTAAGGAAGGTGATGTTGAACACATGAAACTCGAATTAAATAGAAATTCGGGCTGGGGTGAGAAGATACACATAAGGTGATTGACATCACGGGCAAGGGTGCTTACCAACTAGCGAATGAGAATAACCAACCTCTTTGCAACAATTGGAATGTACGACACCTCAAATGATACTTCTTTTGAATTCACAAGCACCTCTTTCTTTCCAACAAATCGCACTACACTTTTTTTCTTTTAACCGATTTCACCCACTCAAGTTTCCAGTAAGGTTATTAATGAGGTAAGCACCAAGCAAGTTAAAAAGAAAGGAATAAACAACAGGTACTATCGAAGAAGAGCTTCTGAAAACTACAAACCAAAGACTAGCCAAACAACCCCCTAGAGGTCCACATGGAAACATTGAAAACTCATTTAACTTTGCATGGGTTAGCGCATTTCATTAATGATAACTCAGACTCTGTAAGAAGCATCTCCATAATAGAAATTATTCAACAAATGAACAAGAGTTTCGTGCCAGATCAGACATTATTAAGACTTATTTGTAAATTCATGCATCCTCAAAAGTTTAACCTAATAAATAAAATGTTCCAAACATCACATTTAACATAAGTGGAAGGCATCCTTACTCAAAAAATGTTGAAAATGTGTTGAATTCTCACATAAAGGTCACGACCTAAACCTACAAAGAAAGTGTACAAAAAATACATAATGTGCCAATACTAAGGCACATAAGCCTCAGCGAGACGATGGATAAATAAAAGATCCCCCAAAATACAAAATTGTTGGGTAGGTGGCTGTCTTCGCCCATCACAAAAGACCATCATAAATAACAATAAGAGATTTCACACCTAAAATTGTAACAAACAAAGGAAATTCAGTTAGAGGCTGAATAAAGGGTATTACAATAAAAAAAACATGATATCTCAAATATCTATTAAACAAAACTAAAGAAAACTACATGAGGATCACAATTAAGTAATGATGGTGGAATACTTGAGACTGGATTAAGACTCATCTAAGCCACCGTCCTTGGATAAGTCACTAGTAGAAAAAGCTAAATCCTCAAGGGTTATGGAATGAGATCCATTGGTGCCCGTGATCAGCCCTACTGATTTCCCATTCCTAAAACAAGGGAGTTCTCTTGAATAAGCTTCGAGGATAGAAGACACATTTCCATATTTAATTTTCTTCCCTTACATGCCATCAATGTTTTCTTCAATCTCTTTCTCTCTTTCTCACTAAGCCTTGCATATAAGAATAAAAAGAACTCATTGCACCTCTCAGAGCTCTAGCCATGATCCTAATAGATGTCGTTTTGATAGAGCTCTTCTCAATCAAGAAAGCTAGGTGGGAAATTTGTCGAGCGGCCTTACTCCCCCTCTTTAAAGACACCTCAAGATCTACAAACTCGAGCACAAGCTGAGCACAGAGTAAGTCCAGATAAAGAGAAACTAAGCATTGGATGTTGCTAGTCCCTCTCAGCAGCATAATAACTCTCGGGGGCATAGGCTTGGTCCTAAAGAGCCTCAATTTTTCCCTACAGCTTCTCAACCTTCTCCATAAGGGCCACCAGTTCCTAGATAAGGGCTCTATAATTAAAGATGAGTAAGATAAGGCCTCAAACATAATAAGGTACCCTTTTAAAAAACAAGAAGGATCAATATAGCTAAAAAGGTAACAATTTCCCAAAAAGAGGAAAAAAAGAGCTAGGCATTATTACCCGAGAAAAGTAGAAGAGGGCTTTACTCAAAGTAACATGATCCTCGATATTTTTTAATCCTTAAAGAATTTGCCCAACATCGATTGGCAGGATGCGAGTATGATGATGGTAAGTAATCTTTATACTTATCAGCCCAATGGTGAGATGAAGTAAAACTCATAACTACAATTCCATTCTTCTAGAATTTGAGAATTCGATAGAAATAAAAACACACTTATCAACCCAATGATGGTAAATCTCATCAAGACTAAATAAAACAATGTGTTTTACCTTCACGCAGATGGTAAGAAGTTTTTCTCAAACAAGGCAAGGGTAATAAAGCAAAATAAAATGCTCCAATGAAAAGAAAAGGTCCAGGTTCCTAGCAATAATGAGGAGACATAAAACGACTCTTCAAACTATGGGATGCACCTAGGCAAGGGAGCATCTATATTTCTCATAAAATTGTAGGGTAAAACTAAGCATCATTTTGCATCCCAAATCCATTTAGAAGGGATAAGTATAGGTCGCAACAAACCAGGCCTATTACTTTAAGCTTTTTTGCTAGGAAGGTAAGATCAAATGGCAAAGCTAGCATGCCATCCATAGTTACACTTGATTATAAGAATGTCACTATCACATATGTCGAAGGTTATTAAAGAAACAAAACAGATTTGTGACTCTCTGTTCTCATCTGCAAAGACTAGCCGATGGAAATCTCTCATCTCATGATTAGGTCCCTTTTCTTGAAACCCTAAATTAAAGAAATCTTCCCACTTCTCTTGTTGGGATACATTGGACTCTTGAAATAGGCTGAAAGACCATTTTTCCATGGGTGAAAAGAAGGGGTCCTTTGAGTCCATGTGGAGGAAAGCGAGTGACTTTGACATAAGAAAAAATAAAAAAATATAAAGAAGTACCAAAAGAAAGAGAAAAAGTGAGTTAGGGTGTTCTAGGAAAATAAAGAATATTCAAATGCAAGAAAACTCCTCTTTGGTTATAGAAAGAGTTTAAATAAAGGAAAGCAATAATTTCTTTTTAGAGGGAGATGTAAAAAGTAGACATGTGTCGAAGTCATGACTGACTAGATAAGATGGTCCCGGGATGAAAAAAAGAGAGACTAGCCTCTGAGTTTTCGTTGAAAAGATGCATGAGTCGCCAGCATCCTACTCTCGATGGCATCTAGGCTAAGCCATGGAAAAGACAATTGGACTAGCTTTATGGTTGTTGAAAGAAGTGATAGGCCTATCACAGTCAAATAGCTTGAAAAGGTTCATAAATGTGGTACTTTCAGCTGGACTTCCCACCTAATTAAATTTTGAGAGTAACACCATACAAAAAAAGGCACCATTGTGGCAATGATAAGGATGACGTAGAGGAAAGATAGAAGATAGTGGTCAGCATCTCCAATAAATAGGACACTTGTAAATGCATCATTGGCTATAGTACTATAGGGACCGCTTAAGGAAACCCATTTTGAAGGCTTACTAGTTATTCATTGAACCCTATAAATAGGGATCCCCCAATTTAGGATCATCTTGAATCAGAATCTTAGCAATATAATACACTTTCTTGTGTGATCTTTAAGATATGATGCCTTTCCTTAACTCTTATCTGTGTGTTCTTGCTCTCAAGGAATCCTCACTAATGCAGAACGTTGTTTAGGACCTGTTTATTATCTTTATTTTACTTTGCTTTCCTTACATTTTAAACAATATCTCGCATTATATAAAAAATTAATTCATTGTAATAGATGCAAATAGAGTTAGATTTAATGTGTCATTTTTAGGGTTAACAACCTTCGTGTCTTTTTGATAAAGTAATATTACAAACCTATAATGAAATGTACTTAATACTAATTTTGTATAGTAACCTTTTTTCTGTTCTGAATTTTTGACAAATACCATTCGATATGATGCACAAACCTAAGATAAGTGAAATGTATGTTCCTATCATGTTAAAATTGATCAAATAAGATGACAGTAATAAAAATAAGATCTTGATGTAACACATGCCAAAGACCTCTCTATTCATTTGAAAAGAATCATGTATTGGACTTATTTTCAGCGATCACAAGTAGTTCGCGAGGAAAAATCACTCTTTTTCTCTATAATTTGTGGGAATTTGGATTGTAAAAGGCTTCTAGATTAGGTTTTGGGGGTTTTCTCTTTTCTACTCTAAAGAGAAGCAGCATTAATATAGTGGAAGAGTACTATGTGCAACACGAGCTCACATGGGACAGTTATATATAGTACAATAGAGACAAGGCAAGTGGTGTACGTGTGATTTTGTCTCTTTTATGGATTTACCCCATGCATTTATTCCTTCTTACTTTTAATTTCCAACAATCTTCATCCATTATCTTTTCACTTCTTTAGTCAAGTTAGTACAAACACAATATAAAACTTTATTTAAAAGGTAAAATGTACTACCTATAAATAATAAAATTAAATGTGTGTTTATATTTATTTTTATTCAACCTCATAAATTCAAGTCATAAACCCTTTTTTGATATATTTAGGAACAGTGACAGAGCTAGATTTTTGGTCAAGGGTATTCATACTTTTAGAACCGAGGGGTGATTAAAAAAAAAAGCATGGCATGACATGAATTATTGTGCAACAACATATCTAGAGTAATCTCATAAATGGAGTTTGGGAAGGCTAGTATGTACACATATAATGTGCATGCAAAATTATGCTGACCTTAGGATTCAAATATGAAGAAGAATTTGTGGAGGAAGTGAGAGACTCACTAAGTGAAGTTGATAAAGAGAAATCGCAACTCTAACTCATATTTATTCTCCATTCAACTAATATCTCAAAGGCCATCATTTTTCCTTTTCATATCAAATCAACAAGTATTCCAAAAAATCTTAAAAAATAACTAACAAAATAATATGGGATAAACTAAGAAGATGAAATAAGACAAATATGTCAACTGGTAACTTTATCGAGACACAGCAAAACACATTTGACATATAGTGTAAGAAAATGATTCCCTATTTTAAGCTAAATCATAGATACATTTGACGAGGCTTCATCTCTTGAAATATCATTACAATAGAATCATTTGAGACATCTTTAAATACTTTTTTTATACATAAGTCACTATGAAACCATCTAAGAATTCATAATTCATTCAATTCCACAAGTCATTTTTTATGTACTTCATCATCGAAAAAGGTCTTTCAACTCTACAAGTCATTATTGATGTACTACATTGTTGAAAAAACTCTTTCAGCTGATGTAGTGGCAATGGGAAGAATCAAAGCAAACTTTACCAAAAGAAATACAAGAGAATAGTTTAAATGCTTCTTTGTCTCAACTAACTTTGTTGAAAGTTCCCCAAGTCCACCCAAATTAAAGAATCTTTTATCAATATCATGAAAATTAATAATGTAATTGACAAGTTGATTCTCAAGAGCTCTCATTTTGAATTCATCAAAGATATTAGGGAATAATTTATCCTTTCTAACTATCTTTTTATGTCAAAGCTAGAAAATTAATCAATTGAATTCAAGAAAGCAAGTCCATTAAGAAAATCACTTATAACCTCATTGAAATGATCGTCAAGTTCTTATAGTTGTCAATCAATTATTTTATAAAAGGCATCCACACAGTAATGGAAGAAAGTAGTATAATTAACTACTTTACATTGTAATCTCCCAAAATTAATATATGGATCATCATAATTGGGTAATTGAATGTTATGCTTGACACAAAATGCATCCACCTTTTCTCTAAGTGAATCTCATCGAATATTTTTTAAGTGAGAATTCCATTCAGTATCTCTTAAAGCTTGTAATCTTTTCTTTGCACCTTTACAAGAATCATGACATTTGCAATATCCAACTCTTTTTTTTGTAATGATACACTATGTAATGGCCCCTGGGTCATTTTACATTTTTGCTTAATTTCATTGTTTAGAGCCTTCTTATAGCTGCTGCAAGACATTTATGACTAGCTAGAGCTGACAGTTAAGTTATTAGGCAGTTTGTTTGGTTTTTAGATCTAATTACCTATTTTGAAGACTTCGCTGGTTAAAATTAGCTACTGGACAAAAACTTATGTCAAACAGCCTAGTATTTCAATTCTAACAGTTCCAAAAGCTCATGAACAATAATTTTAGGCTAGGTAGCAGTAATGACTCTTAGGGTCATTTTCTATAGTTTTACTTATTTTTATTGTTAGATCTTTTCCATAGTTGTCCCAAGTCATTTATGACTTGCTGGGATTGACAGTACGATTACCGGGTAGATTATGTAAGACCCCATAAAATTCTAAGCTTAACTCAATCCGTTAAAGCTTGAAAAGAGGTTCCGGACTTAGAAATTTCAGCTAAGTGTTTATACTTAGAAGTATTTTAGCCTTCGTAAGTTGGTGATCCTATTTCATGACCCTTATTACCTTAAAGTATTAATTTTTAGGTTTATTTATGATCAGGAATGTCAGTAGGTCACTTTGAGTGAGTTTTAAATTTTTCGGACCTCGTTTGAACCATGTTCAGGTGACCAAAACAATGGGTCGACGCGATATCGATGCGTCGCATCGCTCATCACGTTGACAGATAATTTTTTCCTAGTTTTCAGTGCAATTATAGTAAACCAACGTAAAATCAACGTGGCACATTGGTCATCGCGTTAATGCCATCGACGCGGCGTGTCGGTCTGCGTGTCACTAGACACGTTTTCAGTCATTAAAAACCCGTGTCCAGAGGGGTAATGGGGTCATTTTCCACCCATATTCAGTCCTAAAAACATGATATTGAGTCATCATTCTTAGAGCTAAAACACTCACTTTCTCTCAAATTCTCTCAAGAACGAACCCTAACCCATCAAAGTCAAGATCAAGATTCAAGAAATTCACCATCAATCTTCAAGAATTCAAGCACCAATGTATGTTAGGTGTTCATCCAAGGGTTTCCTTCCACCCTTGGAGTTCAAGAACCTCTTTTTAAAATCTTAAGTTTGTTGATTTCATGAATTCCATGTTGGGCTTGAATGTATTCATGATTATGATGTTAATTAAGTTTCTAATTCATGATTTATACAAAATTCATGTAAATTTATTTGACATATATGTATTATGATGTGAATTCATGTTAAAGCCCTTGAATTTGTAAGTTGGGATTGGAAATTATAATGTCTACATGTTGATTAGTGTTATGTGCATAAATTATGTTTCCCAAGTGTTTGATAAATTGCTCATGTGGATTAAATGGGGAAATATTGACATGCTAGCATATGTACAAGTTTATATCTTACAAGTGTTTTATAAAATGTCTCTATGAATGAGTCATGAACATTATAATGCTTTTCAAGATCATGCTATGCCTTACTTTTTATATTATCGAGTCCTGGGGGTATCTAATACTGACAATCTAGATGTTTACCTAGAATTACATTAGCTTCAAAATAGTCTCAGTGATGTCGCATACTGTAGCATTTAGTCAGTACAGAAATCAGTATATCCAGTCAGCAAATAGAACTCAGAACCTTTAATCAGTTATAGTACTTAGTAAACTCAGTCCAGTTTAGTCAGACAACACGATCAGTAACAGTTCAGTCTAGCCTAGAACAATTTAAAAGTTAGTTCAGTATCTATTCAGTTAGGAGTATTCAGCACCGAGTGAACCAAGGGATGGGGGAATTCCTGTCAATAAAGGGTTTGACCCTTAGTAGAAATCCCTGCATTATAGAATTACGTAGCTAGCGTAGGTTGAGATGTCTTCCTACCTATCTAGGGGTGATACATCACGTATGAGTTTTCCTGCCAGCGAGGGTTAACGAAAGAGCTTCCTGTCAGAGAGGGTTAACTTATAGCCATTATTAATATCCCTTAGCAAGGTGCTAACACCCTTCCAACAGGGGTCACCGGTTGGACCCCAACTCAGTCATACTCGGGGTATGTTGGTTAGATGAACACTTCTACAGTTTTAATTTCAGACTCAGTATAAAACCTCAGTTTAGTTTCAGAATCGGGACTGTTAGACACAGTCACCCAGCTCAGTATAGAACTCAGTTCAGTTCTATAGAATCAGGACTGTCAGAGTCACCCATCAGTTGTTTGCCAAATTCAATAAATATGAATTTTGGCTAAGGCCAGTAGCTTTCCTTGGCCATATAGTTTTTGTTGATGGCATTAGAATGGATCCTCAAAAGACTAAAGAAGTAAGAAACTAGCCCAGACCTATCTCTCTATTAGATATTAGGAGTTTCTTGGGTTTGGATAGCTATTACCGATGGTTTGTTAAAGAATTTTCGTCCATTACATCCCCCATGTCTAGATTGACTCAGAAGAAAATCAAATTCCAGTGGTCAGATTCTTATAAGAAGAGTTTTCAGGAGTTAAAGACTCGACTCACTACAACCCCAGTTTTGTGGTATATTGCAATGCTTCTAGAGTTGCTTTGGGTGTGTGTTAATGTAGAGAGGTAAGGTCATAGCCTATGCCTCTAGATAACTTAAGCCCCATGAAAAGAATTATCCAACTCATGTCTTGAGTTAGCAGTTGTGGTTTTTGCCTTACAGATTTGGAGGTATTATTTAAATGGGGTACATGTTAATGTGTTCATAGACCAAAAGAGCCTGCAGTATGTGTTCTCTCATAAAGATCTGAACCTACGCCAGAGAAGGTGGTTAGAGTTGTTGAAAGACTATAATATGAGTGTCCTGTATCATCTGGGAAAATCCAATGTAGTAGTTGATGCTATCAGTAGGATGTCTATGGGTAGTGTTGCTTACGTGGAGGATAATAAGAAGAAGTTAGTTTAGGAAGTTCATCAGCTTACCCGACTAGGTATCCGCTTAGTCGATTCAACAAAGGGAAGTGTGTGGGTGCAGAATAGTTTAAAATCATCTCTGGTTTCCAAAGTAAAGGAAAAGCAGGACAGAGATCCCAATTTAGTCAAGTTGAAAGAGTCAGTCAGAGATCAGAAAGTAGAGGTTTTCTCCTAAGGGGAAGATGGTGTGTTGCATTGCCAGGGTCGCCTATGTGTGCCATGTGTAGATGACTTAAGGCAATGAATTCTTGCAGAAGCGCACAGTGCGCGTTACTCTATTCATCTAGAGGTCACTAAGATATACCGTAATTTGCAGGAGGTCTATTGGTGGAGTGGGATGAAGAAAGACATTACAGAGTTTGTGGCTAAGTACTCTACATGTCAGCAGGTTAAGATTGAGAAACAAAAACCTAGTGGTTCTATGCAAGAGTTCAGTATTTTCACGTGGGAAGTGGGAGAAAGTGAACATGGTCTTTGTGATGGGTTTGCCTCATACTCATCATTAGCATGATTCAATTTAGGTCATTGTAGATAGGATGACCAAATCAACTCATTTCTTATAGTTCATACCTCTTATCCAGCCGAGGACTATGCCAAACTCTATGTTAGAGAGTTGGTCAGATTGCATGGAGTTTCGTTGTCCATCATCTCATATAGAGGTACGCAATTCACCTCTAATTTCTAGAAAGCTTTCTAAAAGGGTCTTGGAACCAAAGTTCACCTCAGTACAACTTTCCACCCTCAGACAGATGGTCAAGCAAATAGAACCATTCAGACTTTAGAAAATATGTTAAGGGCGTATTCCATTGACTTTAAAGGTAGTTTCGATGAACACTCGCCCTTGATTGAGTTCGCATATAATAACAGTTATCATTTCAGCATTCAGATGACTCCGTTTGAGATGCTTTATAGGAGGAGATATAGATCTCTCATTGGTTGGTTTGAAATGGGTGAGGCCACAGTAGTAGGTCCTGACTTGGTATTTAATACCTTAGAAAAATTTCAGTTGATCAGGGAAAGGCTTAAGACACTCAGAGCCAACGGAAATTATATGCAGATGTGCGAAAAAAGAATCTCAAGTTTGAGATTAGCCACTATGTGTACTTGAAAATCTCACCTATAAAAGGGGTGAAGAGGTATGGCAAAAAGGGAAAACTCAGTCCCCGGTATGTTGGTCCTTATTGAATGCCCAGTCATTTTGGAAAGGTAGCTTACTAGCTTGAGTTGCCTTCAGACTTAGCTTTAGTACATCCAGTGTTTTATGTCTCCTTTCTTAAGAAGTGCATAGGAGACCCAACAGTTATAATCCCTATAGAGGGTATAGATGTTCAGAACAGTCTCTCTTATGAAGAGATCCTAGTAGAAATTCTCGATCATCAGGTTCGCAGACTGAGGAACAAAGAATTTCCACTAGTAAAAGTTCTTTGGCAGAATCAGTCCATTGAGGGAGATGCTTGGGAAGCAGAAATAGATGTGCAGACCAAGTATCCTTACCTCCTCTCCGTAAACTCAGACCCGGCTCAAGGTAACAGTCTTCCTTTGATTTGCTTAGATCCATGTTCAGTTACAGTTACAAATTTGGTATTCATTACTTTTGCATATTATTTTCATGATAGTCATGCATTCATGAATTAGTTCAACCATGTACTCATGCATTAGATATGCATGATCATTTTGAAAATTCATCTTATCAGTAGTTTCAGTCAGGTATTCCATGCATCAGATATGCATGTTCAGTGTGAGCTCAGTCTATTAGTGTTTCTTAGCTTAGTCAGTCTTATTTGAGGACGAATGTTTCCAAGGGGGAGATATTGTAAGACCCCACAAAATTCTAAGCTTAACTCAGTCCGTTAAAGCTTGAAAAGAGTCTCCAGACATAAAAATTTTAGCTAAGTGTTTATACTTAGAAGTAATTTAGCCTTCATAAGTTAGTGATCCTATTTCACGGCCCTTATGACCTTAAAGTATCAATTTTTAGATTTATTCATGATCAAGAATGTCAGTAGGTCACTTCTAGTGAGTTTTGGATTTTTCAGACCTCGTTTGAACCATGTTCAGGTGACCAAAATAGTGGGTTGACACGATCTCGATGCGTCGCATCGCCAATCGTATCGACAGATAATTTCCCCCCAGCTCCCAATGCAATTCCAGTAAACCAGTGCGAACTTGATGCGGCGCGTCTATCTGCGCATCACTGTATATATTTTTAGTCATTAAAAACCCGCGTCTAGAGGGGCAATTGGGTTTCAAGAAATTCACCATCATTCTTCAGGAATTCAAGCACCAAGGTATCTTAAGTGTTCATCCAAGGGTTTTCTTCAACCCTTGGAGTTCAAGAACCTCTTTTTAAAACTTCAAGTTTGTTGATTTCATGAATTTCATATTGGGCTTAAATGTATTCATGATTATGATATTAATTAAGTTTCTAATTCAAGATTTATACAAGATTCATATAAATTTATTTGACATATGTGTAGTATGATGTAAATTCATGTTAAAACCCTTGAATTTGAAAGTTTGGATTGGAAATCATGATGTCTACATGTTGATTAGTATTATGTGCATAGATTATGTTCTCCAATTGTTTGATAAATTTATCATGTGGATTAAATGGGGAAATCATGACATGCTAGCATATGTACAAGCTTATATCTTACAAGTGTTTGATAAAATATCACTATGAATGAGTCATGAACATTATAATGCTTTTCAAGATCATGCTATGCCTTACTTTTTATGTTATCTAGTCCTAGGGGTATCTAATACCCGACAATCTGGTTGTTTATCTAGAATTACATTAGCTTGAGAATAGTCTCAGTGATATCACGTATAGTAGCATTCAGTCAGTACAAAACTTACTATATCCAGTCAACAAATAAAACTCAGAACCTTCAATCAGTTACAGTATTCAGTGAACTCAGTCTAGTTTAGTCAGTCAACACGATTAGTAATAGTTCAGTCTAGCCTAGAACAGTTTAGAAATCAGTTCAGTGTCCATTCAGTTGGGAGTAAGATTGTAATACCCCGTATTTCTACCTGGCTTGAAATCATCCTAAGAATGTTAGAAACTTACTTTGGAAAATGAATACACTTTTGTACACGTGGAATTTGTAAATTTTCACTTTTTGTCATGCAAAAAATTCAATAAGCTTTTCCTCGATATAAGATTCGCCTAAATTCGATAATCGGGTAAGAAGTTATGACTATTTTAAGTTTCCATCATAAAACAGAGCCATATTAGTCAGTGGCGCGTCGCACCACAAGAGAAAATGACATTTATCGAATTCCAGTAGGGGTCCACGATAGTGTCGCATCGCGCCAAACTTTCAGGTTGTAAATGAAGTGACAACGCGATGGTTCCGCGTTGCGCCATCCCCCAATTTCCCAGTTATCAAATTCCAGTGACACGGCGCGATAGCACCGCGTCGCGTCAGGAGTCCAGGTCGAGAAATTTGTACCAATTTTAAAAGATTCGTCTAGGGTTAAAAAGGTCATTTTCCCACCCCTATTTAACCCCAATAACACATGATTTAGCCATTCTTCACCCAAAATATACTAGTTTCACTCAATTTTCTCTCAAGAACAAACTAGGGTTTCAATTAGGGATTTAATTTCAAGAAAATCTCTCCATCAATCTTCGCTAGATCAAGAACTAAGGTATGCATTGTGTTGATTTATGGATTTCTTTCATCCATATATCTCAAGAACCCTATTTCAAATTATGAATCATGATTATTATGTTATGGGTTGCTTAAGCTATGTGATGGTTGTTGTTTGATTCCCATGTTGGGATCCTTATGTGAAATTATGAAAGCTACGTTAGCATATAAATTGAAATCCATGAATTTGGTGGTTTATGATTTGTCATATTTGATGATTTCACCTATGCCTTAAGTTGTGCATGTAAGGTGTTTGATAAAATGCCTAAAGGGCTATAAATTATGCACTATAGCTAAATTGTGACCCAAATGACAATGTATGCTTTAACCTTATGTTCAAAATGACTTCTATTTTATTCTTATGTATTGAAATTGTTGTTGGATTGCTCATGAGTTAGCCTTATGAAATTATGCTATGTATACATGCTATCTTATTCACGTATCAAGAAATATCTCTAATTATTGTGTTATGGATTGTTGATGTTGGTCACGTATTCAAGGATGTCATGCCTTATCAGTTTCCCTCTATTGAGTCCTGGGGGTACTTGTACCCACAAGTTAGCTATATGCCTAGAGCCAGTGTCATGTTTTCACGATATCCTCAGTCAAGCCATGGTCCATAGAACTCAGTCAGTCATGTGACTCAGGAAAGCTCAGTAATTCAATAATCTCAATAGTATTTCGTCAGTTAACGGAACTCCATGAATTCAGTCTAGTCCAGTTAATCATGTTCAGTGTCTATTCAGATGGGAGTAGGAATTAGCACCGAGTGAATCCAAAAATGGGAACTCATTTGTTATATGAGGGTGTGATTCTTAGAAGCAATCCTTGCATTTTAGAACTACATAGCCAGTATAGGTTGAGACATCATAGCCTTCTATATGAGGGTAGATGAGGTGGCTTCTGTTATATGAGGGTTATTCATAGATTGTCCTTACCATTGGCACGGTATTGACACCCTTCTAATTAGGGTTACAGATTGGACCCCAACTCAGCCATAATGGTATATTAGGGGTATGTCGGTTAGATGACTACTTCCCATAATTTTGGTTACAGATTCAGTACTATCCAATGCAGTTATTCAGTATCGTAATAGAACTCAGATAGTTTTACAAAATTCAGGGTTTTCAGATATAATAAACTCAGAATAGTACGAAACTCAGCTAGTTTCATCAAAAACTTGACTGTCAAATGTAGTCGCTCAGTATCAGTTATACAGTTATCAGTATCTTATGTTATTAGTACTCCGACTCAGTAATCATGTTATCACGACCCTAGTTATAGTAATTATGTATTCATGTATGTATTCTCACGTTTATATTATTCAGTCAGTTGTTATAGATCATGCATGTAAACCCTTTGGATTTAGTCTACCTCACATGCATACCAGTATATTCAAAGTACTGAAGCATTTATGCTATGGTGTCTTATACCATAGGTTCAAAAGCACGAGCTCCAGAGCATCATTAGTATTTCAGTTTCCGTAGTCAGAGTTAGCAGTGAGTCCTCATCTTTCGAGGACATGATCATTTCTTTATTATCTCATTAATTAATTTATTAGTTGGAGTTAGTTGGGGACATGTCCCAATATCTCCTTATTCAGACAGTTATGTTTTAGAGGCTTTTTAGACTATTGTATAGTTAGATAGTTTTGTTTTGGGCATTTATACCCCATCCCAGATGTTATATTTTGTCATATATTAGGTTATAGTTTGAACCTTATGGCCTTTCAGTTCATGTTTCTGCATTATACAGTATATCATGCAGTATACAAGCACAGATATCAGTCATGGGTTAGCTTGTGGTCCTTCAGAGTCATGAGCATCGTGTAGCATTCTGGGTACCAGATTTGGGGCGTTAGAAGGATTTAGCACCGAGTGAACCCAGGGATGGGGGCATTCCTGTCAGTAAAGGGTTTAACCCTTAGTAGCAATCCCTGCATTACAGAACTACATAGCTAGCTTCGGTTGAGATGTCTTCCTTCCAGTCTACGGTTAATACATCTCATACAAGTTTTCCTGCCAGCGAGGGTTAATGAAAGAGCTTCCTGTCATAGAGGGTTAACTCATAGCCATTGTTAATATCTCTTGGCAAGGTGCTAACACCCTTTCAACTGGGGTCACAAGTTGGATCCTAACTCAGTCATACTAGGGGTATGTCAGTTAGATTAACACTCCTATAGTTTTAGTTTCAGACTCAGTATAAAACCTCAGTTCAGTTTCAGAATCATGACTGTCAGACACAGTCACCCAGTTTAGTATAGAACTCAGTTCAGTTCTACAGAATTAGGACTATCAAAGTCACTCAGTATACAATAATTCAGTATCAGTAATCTAAAAAATCAGTTATTCAGTTATCAAAATTCAGTACCCAGTGTTAATACAAATCTCAGTTACAGCATGCGCAGTTATAAGTATGTCATTGCATATTCAGTATTTATAGTAGTGTCAGATATTCATATATTCTTAGTAGATTATATTCATATTACTCAGTCAGTCATTGCTTATGCGTATGAACCCATGTATACCATCCTACCTCACTTAGCATACCAGTACATTCAAAGTAGAGTAAATACATAATTACACCATTGATCTTGTCCGAAATTTTCAAAAAGAGACCTAAACTTTAACTTTGACGTATTACCCTATGAATCTTCTTTATTTCATTGCAAATACACCATTTTGACCCTCTACGTGTATACACGCGCCACAAGTGCGTGAAAAGGTAAAAATTGACTTTTTTTACCAATTAGAAGCTGCCACATGTAAATAATTTAATATATAATTTATATTCTTTTTTTAAAAATATTTATTTATTTTAAAAAATTATTTCATAAACCCCCACCCCACCCACGCAACCCTACTCATCCACCATTGTCTTCTTCTTCATCACCATAACTCAAAACAACATCAATTACAACAACAACAACAACATCAATTAAAGCAGTAGCAACAACATCAATTAAAGCAACAACAACAACATCATCATCACCATAATTTTAAAAAGGAAGTCTGATGTACAATCTCCATTTTAATAGAGCTTTAAGCTTAATTTTAAAGGAGGGAATTGGATGGAAATGGGGGGAGAGGTGTTGGATAGGGTGGGGGTGGGGAGGTGGGGTGGGGTCATAAATAAAAATGAAGCTGAAAGCTCTATTAAAATAGAGATTGTATAGGAGCTTTAAGCTTCATTTTAATGGAGAAAACTAGACGCGGAGGGAGGGAGAGTTGTTAGACCTGGATGCGGAGAGGGGGGGCTGTTGGACACGGGGTGTGGTGGGGTGGGGGAAGGGGGGTGGTAAATTAAATAAAAAGGAAAAAAATTATTAAAAAAATAAATTAAATTAAAAATATTTGACACGTGGAATCACCTGATTGGTGCGTGCATTCACTCTCTTTATTGTGACTGAGATTTAGCAAAAAATGGTGTATTTGCAATGAAATAAAGAAGAATCATGGGGTAATAGGTCGAAGTTAAAGTTTAAGTGTCTTTTGACAAAACTTGGACAAGATCAGTGGGGTAATTATGTATTTACTCTTCAAAGTAATGACGCATACCTTTTTTTTGAGCTATGATGTCTTATATCATAGGTTCAGATACACGAGTTCCTGACCTTACCTAGTAGCCTAGATTATTAGTAGCAGATTTAGTGGTGAGCCCTCATAGTTTGAGCACAGAGTTGTTATTTTAGCATTTTCAGTATATTATCAGTAGTCGGGGTTAGTTGGGGACTTATCCCATTAACTTTATTTTTCAGATAGTTTAGTTAGAGGCTTTTCAGACTAGATTATTTCAGACAGTTATTCAATTTTCAGATATAATTGTAAGATGTTCAGTATTAGTATTTATGTATCAGTATATGATTCAGTTTCGAACCTTATGGCAATTTCCACCTAATTTCCATATTATACAGTATTATTATTCAGTACTTGCAGCAGGTACCAGTCATGGGTTAGCTTATGGTCCTTTGGGATTATGAGCACCATGTAGTATCTGGGGTACAGGCTCAGGGCATTATCAATTTTTTATTTTTTATTGTCATTTCCCTGTTTTGAAGTTTTTATTGATTCCAAATGGCCATTGGGCAAAAACTTCAGTCAAACGACCTCGAATACAAATTATGACTGTTCCAACAGCTCAGGAATGTTTCTTTAAGTCTAGGTGGGCCTTTGGTTTGGGTACCAAGGCACTTGGGCTTATATTAACCTATTGGTCGGACAGTTGAGAAATTATAAATTGGGTGTGGGATCTACTTTTTGTTGAAATAATCTCAGATGGAAATTTTGACTACACCATTGAGTCTAAAATATCAAATTTAATATGGTAGCATAGTTTGTTTATGCGTACAAGATTTTGAATAAATCCCAAGCACCTAGTCGAGTCCATTCTAGACTTTGGAAATCTGATGCACCATGTCACTGGTGCAACTGCGATCGCAATGGGTAAATTGCGATCGCTAAATGAGTTTTATGCATATTTCAATCGCAAAGGGTAATCATGATTGTGGCATGTGATTTATGCATGCCAGATCACGATTGCAGTAGCTACATCCAGGTACCTGGGATGGGTATAAATAGTCCTTTTTAGCCACCTTTTTGCCATTCTCCATCTATTTTTAAGAGATCTAAAATCCTAAATAGTGAGATAGCTTGAAATTAAAACTTGTGGGTGATTTGGGATCTTGGATAACACTTGTTTATGCAATTATCTTTCGATTCGTGGTAAGATTCCATCTTTTTACATGGTAGATTTTTCTTATTTCCTATTAAAAAATCCCAAAAACTTAGAGGCTTGATTTTAGCCCCAAATTAGCTTGGATTTCACCCATTTTTTAAGGTAATGACTCCTTGATCATGAGGAAATGTTGGATTGATTTCAAAAATCTGATTTCTATAAGTGGAACCCACATGGGATTTTGGTATGATTTTGGTATTTGAAGCACAATGGTGTAATATGGGTATAGTTATTCTCATATTGATGAGTAGAATATGAATTTGATAGTTTAGAATCTTGTGAAATCTTTTTGAAAGGGAAAAGTGGTAATTTAGCAACTCCTTTGAGCTTTATTCGACATCCAGGTAGGCTAGGTTTTATCCCCTTATTATATTGAGCTAATTCATAGTATGTTTATAATATTCTATTGGATTTGGAATGGGTTTTAGGTATTGGTGTGATAGATTCCAATACTTGAGTTAGTTGGATCATTTAGGCTGTTTTGGATATCACTTTGGCCATAATTAGCCTAGTTGAAAATTACATTTGGTGAAGTTGACCTTGTAGGCTCTTGTTTAGGTTGGAAATTCTTTGGTTACTCTACTAATGAGAAGATTTCCTTTGTCACTTTAGTTTAGAGTGGAACTCACCTTAGTTGTCATCACTTAGGTGGAATTGACATAGTTTCTTTCTCTTGGGGGAAATTACTATCCTGGGGCTAGTTATGACATATTCAACATCTAATAGTAGATTTTGATACCTTAGACTAGTCTGGGGTAGACATTTCTTGGTAAAGAATTTTGCGAATTTAGAAGTGGGCCCTTTGACCTACCTTAGGCCAAGATTTGTGTTAGTTATTGAAGACCCTTTTTAACATTTATGTACATCTAGAAAATATTACTGTGGTGATATTGATATATCTTGGTACTTCATGGTTATGTTGGATTGACATTGGGAGTAACACTTATTAATTTCGCTATGAATAATTTATTGATTAAGCAAATGATGAGCTAATTGATTATGCTACTGAATAATCCCTTTATCATGATAATAATTAAGTTATTGATTAGGCTATTGATTTGGACATTGGGTATTCCATTGACTAAGTTATTAGCTATAGTAGCAATTATGCTATTAATAATACTTAGGAATATGCTTATTGATTATATTAGCAATTATGCTATTAGTTATACTAAGGAACATGATTGTTTACTGTAACGATGATTTTGATATTGATTATGTAAGAGATCATGCTTCTATTATGAAACATCTTGGGTTTCGATCCTTAGAGATTTCCTGAGTTTTGAACTCTTTAGACATTATACGACTTAGGCTTACTAGTTATACGACGTGGGTACAATTTAGGGGGGTTTTAGTCTTATGTTAAGCAGTGTGTTCTTGATCATGTACTGTCCTAGGTACGACTAGACTCTATACGATTCGTATAGATATGGTACGAGTAATATAGTCCAATTCGTATGTTATCTAGTGTCCAACCCCTTTGATTCTATCTTGGATACAGTTTGAGTGTACTATTCATATAGTATGGGTACGACTTAGGTAAGGGGAGTCATATGGGGGACACTGTATGATGTCCAACATTCTATCTAGGGAATGAGTGGTGGGTACCACTCGTATCTTGTGTGTATGAGTTAAAAGGGGCAGATACGGTGATTTTTTATAGTTTAAGTTGGAGGTATTCTGGACATTTCTCCTCTTAAACTATTTTGACTCCACGACTTAAAACACTTTTGGGACTTCATTTACCCTATTATTCTCAATCAAAAACACTTTAAACACTCTCAAATCTCTCTCAAGGCTTTTAGTTCAAGAAAGGCTAGAGTTTCTCAATACAATCAGTTCAGGATTTACATGGGTGATTTCTTTGCATACTTTTTGGCATCTAAGGCATGTTATCATCCCTCATTGTTAGTTCAACTAAATTTATGTTTTACTAAATGGTTCAACTAAATTTATATTTAATGAATAGTTTTCATGATTTAATTATGGGTATTGTTTGGTTTTAAATGATATATTGGGGGGTTTTGGTTGTTAATGGATGAATATTATTTTCCCATGTTTTTATTACTGTTTTCATGTTAAAATTATGGAATTGAACAGTTGGTTTCATGGGAATGGTCAATTGGTTCTTGGTTTTGGTTTGGGAGACTATATTCCCTAAATATGTTTGTTGAAATGCCTATAAGAATAGTTTTGTCATATAGTTTGACTTTTATTGAAACTATTGCATTGCATGATATGGTAATGAACCCTAAATGGGTTAATTGAATTAAATAATTTGAAAAGGCCTTGGTGGCATGGTTTTGATTGATTGGAAATTCTGTGGGGTACATGGGAATCCCCTAAGTGTTAGCTAATGACATTGCTTGCAAGCTATAGTCGGTATGATGATTCCACTTCACAAAGCCTTGGTAATTAACAGATGGAATTGATGGTTTGATTATGTGCTAATGGCTTTAATTAGGTAATAATGTAGGGTTGTGCTAGCTTATCGTGAAGGCGTGAGTCCAAAGGATGAACACTGGAAACTCATGTTTGCCGACATGAAGGTTGGTCATGGCGACCTTGTACTTGTGTGGTATACGAAAATCCCCTAAGTTATACTTGTATATATGTATCATTGAGGGTGAAGGGTACACGGAAATCCCCAACCCTTATGATATCTCCGATTCGTGCGGCTACGCGCACTGGGGCCCATTTAGGGGGTAACAATGGACCAATATAGACAGTGGGTGGATGATGATGGTAAAGCTATACAAACCCAGGTTAAAGGTTTTAAATACACTCTAAACCCGATTCCCTTTACTGGCGTAGATTTTATATATATGTGTGTGTGTGTGTGTGTGCGTGCATGTGTGTGTGTATGTCGCTACTAAAAAAAGGTCAAAAAGCGACGCATAAAAAAGCAACGAGAAAAGCGACACTGTTATCTCTTTTTTAGTTTAATTTTAATTTTAATTTATTTTTTATATAAATCGAAAGCCAACGTCTTAATATCCATACTTTTTTTGCGGATTATTATGCCAACTAATTCACAAATAATTTATATTTTTTAAATAAATGCGATAGATAGCGTCGTTATTTATTTAAAAACCATAATAATTAATTTTTAAAAAGCGATGTTGTCCGTCGATTTTTAAATTTAGTTTTTATTTTTATTTATTTTTATTAAAATCGACGAACAACGTCTCTATAATTTTTTATTTTTAAAATACTAATTATAAGAAAGTGATGCTATCCGTCACAATTTTAATTATTTTTATTTTTATGTATTCTTACAAAAAGCGATGGATAAGTATCACTTTTATTAAAAATAAATAAAAATTAACTTTATGATAAAAAGTGACGTTGGTTGTCTATTTTTAAATTTAATTTTTATTTTTATTTATTTTTATTAAAATCGACGGACAACATCGCTATAATTTTTTATTTTTAAAATATTAATTTTAGAAAAGCGACGCTGCCTGTCACAATTTTTAATTATTTTTTTATATGTTTTGCAAAAAGTGACAGATATTGTCGCTTTTGTTAATAATAAATAAAAATTAACTTTATGAAAACAACACTATCCGTCAATATTTGATATTTTTAATTTACTATTAAATAAATAATTTTTATATCTAAAAAAATTGAATATATTCAATTATATTTTGAATACATTGATATCATATGATCGATTGATGAAGGTAATAATATACTGTTAAAGTTATAATATAATAATATAAGCTACATTAAACGATAATTCATCAGAGTGTATATGAAATATGTTGTATTACGAGGTAATATAACCGTGTATGTGATGTATATAGTACATATTTTGAAGTTGATAGTCAATCAAATATGTGTATATATATGTGTGCGTGTGTGTGTGTATATGTATCTTTCGTGTAGTGATGTACATAGTAGTCAAGCTAGCTAACTTAATCTATATATCCAAATATTTTAAATAATACGTTAACATCGTATGATCGAGGTTATAATACACTATTGAAGTTATAATAATGAAGCTAATTAAACAATAATTTATCAGATTAATATATATATATATATAGTACCATATTCAAAAATTATTTAATCAAAAATTATTTGTAGTATACGAAATGCATTAACATTATTACGAGATTGACATCATTAATTTTATTTACATAATTTATTTATAATTATTTAAAAATAATAAATTTATTTATTTTTAATATTAATTTTATATATTTACTATATTTATTAAATATCAATCTAATTCAATTCAATTTTCCTAATTTATTTAAATTCTAGCCATTTTATACTCAATTTGTGTCAATTGAGTTTAATTTGACTCAATTGAAATCCCCAATTCAATCTTTTTAATCCAATTTTTAATCCCAATTCGACTCATCTCCTTGATTCTAATCTCAATTGTTCATCATATTTGATCAACGGTTAATATTAAATAAATTTTTACTATTTTTTTTCTTGAAATTGGACAGCTTCAGATGATTTTTCTTGAACCGAGGGTCTATTGGAAACAATCTATGGTGGTAAGGTCTGTGTATATTGTACCCTTCATAGACCCCAATTTATGAAATTAAATCGGGTTAGTTGTTGTATTCATTTTCTCGAAATCTCATAGAGAAAACAATCAAAAGATGTCACCTTGATTGACTATTAATATTATTATTTTTATTAATATTATTATTATTATTATTACCGTTTTTATGATTTATCAATTCAAATATAATATTTTATTATTTGTTTCATAAATATGCACACTCACAAGTATTTTACAAAATACATTATCTATTATTATTATTATTATTATTAATATTATCGACAATTTAAAAATAAATATTCATAATTTATAGGTGTCAATTTTATTTTGAATTATTATTATCATTGATTATAAAGTAATATATTGTGTGTTTTATTTTTATTTACGCGATTTATTCATAACTAATATGAGAGTAATTATAGTATTTATTTTTTACTATTATATTATTTATGTTACATTATTGTAACATTTATTAATTCGCAGGCTAAGTTAATTTAATTTTTTTTCAATCTATCTATTTTCTAACCTGATTTTTCTAATTTATAACAATTTTAGCCTAATTTTATCCAATTTATTACTATTCAAGTTCAAATTGTGTTTAATTGGACTCAATTTCAATTTCCATTCAAATTAAAACTAAAATTTTAATCTTTAGATCTCAGTCATTGATCAATTAATCAAACAGCTGGATCAAACCCTTGCCCTCTTTGCTTTTAAACAAAAAAGAAAACCCTAATCCCTCGCTTTTGGCCAAAGAATCAGCCGCCTCTTTCACTACACTCTCTCTCATTTTCTCTTTCTAAACCTCCACCATAACCTTCGTTGGTGGGCAACCAGCCATCCAAACATCATAACCCCTCACCCCACATCTCTCTACAATTACACCTTTCTCTCTCACTCCATAAATTGACCGCCAGTGGTGGACCATCAAATACCTCGTCGTTGCCGCTCTTTCCCCTTCCCCCATTCTCTTTCTATTTGGTCTACTTGTCACCGACGAGACCACCATCTGAAATAGCTCATCGAAAAACTCCTTCACCCTTTGCCGCCACTACCAGTTCCCATCCATCCTTACCAGTGGCGACCTCCCTCTATTCTCCGATTCTCTCTCTCCATACCGCCACCATCTCTAATAACTATCTTCCATCGAAGAAGCAACCATGCAGCTGTCGCTGCTGCCGACGAATTCCTTCATTTTTTTCTTGTTCATCTCACTAGAGGTGATGATCGGTGAGACACTACTTACAATAATGGCAGTGGTCAAATCCTTTCAAAAGTATGTGATATTGTTATAAGTTATTATCTCCTTCCTCGTTGCTCTTGTTCTCTACTACTTACTATTATAATTTATTTTCTCCTTCCTTAGTATTTTGGTATTGCTTTGTCATAGATTTTTGTTCTCCATGTTCTAGTGTAAGCTACAATTATCTAGCTAATACCACTAAAGCTGTAGTGGATTTGTCTCATTATGGTAACAAAAATTAGTTTAGTTAAATGTTGACAAGAATAGATGATAGAGTTGTCTTATTATGGTGATGAAAATTGGTTTAATATTGTCACTTGAAATATGAATTCATGATTTGAAAATGGTTAAGTTTAGTCATTTGAAATGTGAATTAGAGAGTTGAAAATGGTTAAGGGTAGTATTTTAAAATGTGTACAAGTTACATTAAAATGATCAAGTGTAGTCACTTGAGAAGTGGATTAGCGACTTGAAAGTGTTTTAGTGTAGTTACTTGAAAGGGGAACTTGTGTTTTGAAATTAGTTAAGTGTAATCACTTGAAAATGTGAGTTCATGACTTGAAATTGGTTTAGTGTTGACACTTAAAATGTGAATTCATGACTTTAAAATGATTAAGTTAGTCACTTGAAATGTGAATTAGAGAGTTGAAAATGATCGTGTAGTGTTTTAAAATGTGTACTAGTGACTTCAAAATTATCAATTGTAGTCACTTGAGAAGTGGATTAGCGACTTGAAAATGGTTTAGTGTAGTTACTTGAAAGGTTAACTTGTGTTTTGAAATTAGTAAAGTGTAATCACTTGAAAATGTAAATTTATGACTTGAAATTGGTTTACTGTTGACACTTGAATTGTGAATTCATGACATTAAAATGATTAAGTTTAGTCACTTGAAATATGAACTAGAGAGTTAAAAATGATCAAGTGTAGTGTTTTGAAATGTGTACCAGTGACTTTAAAATGATCAAGTGTAGTCACGTAAGAAGTGGATTAGCTACTTGAAAATGGTTTAGTGTAGTTACTTGACAGGTGAACTTGTGTTTAGAAATTAGTAAAGCGTAACACTTGAAAATGTGAATGTATGACTTGAAATTGATTTAGTGTTGACACTTGAAATGTTAATTCATGACTTGAAGATAAATAAGTTTAGTCCCTTGAAATGTGAATTAGAGAGTAGAAAATGGTCAAGTGTAGTGTTTTGAAATTTGTACTAGTGACTTTAAAATGATCAAGTGTAGTCCTTGAGAAGTGGATTAGCGACTTAAAATGGTTTAGTGTAGTTACTTAAAAGGTGAACTTGTGTTTTGAAATTAGTAAAGTGTAATCACTTGAAAATGTGAATTCATGACTTGAAATTAGTTTAATGTTGACACTTGAAATGTGAATTCATGACTTAAAAATGATTAAGTTTAGTCACTTGAAATGTTAATTAAAGAGTTGAAAATGGTTAAGTGTAGTGTTTTAAAATGTGTACTAGCGACTTCAAAATGACCAAGTGTAGTCACTTGAGAAGCGGATTAATGACTTGAAAATGGTTTGGTGTGGTTACTTGAAAGTAGAACTTGTATTTTGAAATTAGTATAGTGCAATCAATTGAAAATGAGAATTCATGACTTGAAATTGGTTTAGTGTTGAAACTTAAAATGTGAATTCATGACTTGAAAATGATTAAGTTTAGTCACTTGAAATGTGAATTAGAGAGTTGAAAATGGTCAAGTATAGTATTTTGATATGTGTACTAGTGACTTCAAAATGATCAAGTGTAGTCACTTGAGAAGTGGATTAGCGACTTGCAAATGATTTAGTGTAGTTACTTGAAAGGTGAACTTGTGTTTTGAAATTAGTAAAGCGTAATCACTTGAAAATGTGAATTCATGACTTGAAATTGATTTAGTGTTGACACTTGAAATGTTAATTCATGACTTGAAAATAATTAAGTTTAGTCACTTGAAATGTGAATTAGAGAGTTGAAAATGATCAAGTGTAGTGTTTTGAAATTTGTACTAGTGACTTTAAAATGATCAAGTGTAGTCCTTGAGAAGTGGATTAGCGACTTGAAAATGGTTTAGTGTAGTTACTTAAAAGGTAAACTTGTATTTTAAAATTAGTAAAATATAATCACTTGAAAATGTGAATTCATGACTTGAAATTGATTTAGTGTTGACACTTGAAATGTTAATTCATGACTTGAAAATAATTACGTTTAGTCACTTGAAGTGTGAATTAGAGAGTAGAAAATGGTCAAGTGTAGTGTTTTGAAATGTGTACTAGTGAATTTAAAATGATCAAGTGTAGTCCTTGAGAAGTGGATTAGTGACTTGAAAATGGTTTAGTGTAGTTTCTTAAAAGGTGAACTTGTATTTTGAAATTAGTAAAGTGTAATCACTTGAAAATGTGAATTCATGACTTGAAATTAGTTTAATGTTGACACTTGAAATGTGAATTCATGACTTGAAAATGATTAAGTTTAGTCACTTGAAATGTGACTTAGTTATTTGAAATGTCAATTAGCTATTTGAAAATGGTTTGACTGTAGTGACTTGAAATGTGAATAAGTTATTTGAAAATTATTAAGTGTAGTGACTTGAAAATGATTAAGTATAGTTACTTGAAATTGCAAACTTGTGACTTGAAAACAGTTAAGTGTAGTTACTTAAAATTGTGAACTTGTGACTTGAAAATGGTTGTGCAGTCACTTGAAATGTGTACTAATAACTTTAAAATAATAAAGTATAGTCACTTGAAAATAATTTAAATATATTTACTTGAAATGTGAATCAGTTAATTGAAAATAGTTAAGTGTAGTGATTTGAAATGTGTACTAGTGACTTGAAAATATTTTAAGTGTAGTGACTTAAAAATATTTTAAGTGTTGCAACTTGCAATGTGAATTAGTTATTTGAAAATGGTTAAGTGTAGTGAATTGAAGTGTGTAGTAGTGACTTGAAAATGGCTAAGTGTAGTTACTTGAAATGTAAATTAGTTACTTGAAAATGGTTAAGTACAGTGAAATAAAATTTCAATTAGATATTTGAAAATGGTTTGAGTGTAGTGACTTGAAATGTGTACTAGTAACTTGAAAATAGTTAAGTGTAGTCACATGCAATATGAACAAATGACTTGATTTTTATATGTTTTGATGTAAACTTGCATACAGATGATATCTGGTAGTGACGGTGATTAGCCTTGTTCTGATAAGTGTTTAAAGTCAACTGCTAAGAAGAAATCTAGGATGCCTATAGACTCTATTGCAAAAATTTTAGGATCGTGTAAGTGTTTTGGTTGTTGTTGGATAATTATTAAGTGTTTTGGATTTTGAAATTAATTGTTTAAGTGTTGTTGATTTAAAATGCTTAAATGTTTTGATAATGTAGTGCGTTGTATGGTTATTTTAGAAATGTGTGTTGCATGAGGCTGTATATATTGAATTTTATTTTTATTTGGCAGGTGGAATGTAGAAAATGCAGATTTTTGCATCCAAAAAAATGCAGAGAAGCGACGGACATGGTCCCTTTTGTCCATCACTTTTCTGAAATTTTTAAAAATAAATTTTTAAAAATGCGATGCTGTCTGTCACTTTTTATCTTCATTTTGAAGAATAAAAAACGACAATCAACGTCGCTTATTCTAAAAAAAAGATTTTATTTTTCTCAAAATACGAAGGACAATATCATTTTTCTAAAAAAAAATAATTTTTTTCTTCAATAAAATGATGATGTCTATCATTTTTTATTCATCATGTGTTCTTCACACGAAAAATAAAAAACGACCCACTAAGTCGCTTTTTCTAAAACTAACTAAAAAAACTTTTTTTTCAACAACGATGTCCGTCATAAAAAAAGCAATGCAGGCCATCATTTTTAAAAAACAACGGGTCTTTTTTTGACGCAAGTGACAACGTCGCTTTTTCGTCGGTTTTTGCCTAAAAAAAGCATTGGTCGTCGCTTTTGGCCATCATATTTGGCCTTTTTAGTAGTGTGGATGTGGTTGCATATGGTTATTTACTTGGTTTTAAGTGTTGGCATTATTTTATCCTTTTTCCTGAGTAAATGCTAGCGTTCACCCATTAACCCATCTTCGGGTGCTATATCCCCACACGATGCAGGAACCAGCCATACTACTTTTGCTCAGTGATTGAATTTGGGGATAGCTTTATGTCGGATTGAAGTGGTGAGCTTCCATACTCCGAAAGGATCCATTTCATCTTATGAGCTTCTCTACATACTTTTGGTTATTTCTCAGACTTTGATTTTGGCTATGGTGGGGGGCATATCCCGACCAAATATTGTTTTGGTTTTGGATAGAGGCTTTATCAGACTACTTTGGATTAGCATAGGCGATGTCGGTATTGGTGTCAGCCTTGGTATTGCTATTGGTATTGTGACTGACACCGTTTCACTATATTTAATTGATGATTTTTCCATTTTATCGTGTTATATATATTTGGAATTTGTCCTACATAGGGTGTAAGGCGATCATGGTTGGGTATTATAGTGGTCTTCGATCCTGGGTAGGACTGAGGCACCCGACATAACTAGGCCCTGGTTTGGGTCGTGTCATATTGGTACCAGAGCCCTAGGTTCATGGTCAATTGGGAGTCCACAAAGTCGTTTCAAGTAGAGTCTCTTTTAGGGGTGTGTAGCGCGTCACACTCATAAGGGAGAGGCTACAATTCATTTAGGAATGGTTTTATTTCTTGTGTTCTATTTTCAAGCTTTGGAGTCTAAGTCTTGAATACTTCTCTAATTCCCATTTATTTGCTTTTCAGATAATGCCTCAATGATATGAAGTTCACAAAAACTCCCTTGTCCCAACTGGGGACAATGCGGATGGGGCACGCCCTACTCATGGGATCCATACACAGTCTAGGGGTCCAGTTTTGGATTATTTTGGAGTTCCACCGATTCCTTCTAGTCCTTCTCAGGCTCTGCAGTTTGAAGTGACGAATGCTGAGTTTCGCCAGTCCATTCACATATTGGCACAATTAGTAGCTACTCAACCTGAATGTGGTATTCCTGTTACTTCACCTTCTAGGGCCACAAGGGTTGACCAATTTATGAGGTTGAACCCTTTGACCTTTACTGGGTTAATGTGGGGAAGGATTCTCATGATTTCCTAGATGAAATGGAAAATATTTTTTGAGTTATGCATGCCATTAATATGGAGGACATGGAATTTTCCGCTTTCCAACTGAAGGATGTGGCGTACCAGTGGTACGAGGAGTGGGATCAGGCAAGGGGCGACGATATTGAGTCATCTTTGTAGGAGGATTTCTCTAATGTTTTTTTGGACCGATTCTATCCTCAGGAGTTGATAGAGTTTTTATTCTATAGCTACCACATTGACTAAGCTAACTCAAAAGAAGGTAAAGTTCTTATGGTTTGATGCTTGTGAGGGTAGTTTTGAGAAGCTGGAGGATAAGCTAACTTTGGCTCCGATTTTAACTTTGCCCGATGACACGAAGAGTTTGTGGTCTACGATAATGCATTGTATGTGGGACTTGGTTGTGTTCTAATTTAGCATGGTAAGGTGGTAGCTTATACTTCCAGGAATTTGAACGTGTATTAGAGGAATTATCCAACTCATGATTTGAAATTGCTAGCTGTGGTGTTTGTTCACTCAAAAAGATCTTAACCTCAGGCAAATGAGATGGCTTGAGCTTCTCAAGGATTATGATATGACTCTTTACTACCATCCAGGTAAAGCTAATGTGGTTGTTGATACTCTTACCAGGTTATCCATATGGATTCTAGATCATGTGGATATGGAGAAGTGGGAGTTAGTGAAGGATATTCACTATTTGGATAACCTTGGAGTTTATCTCTTGGACTCTAAGAATGGTAGTGTGTTTATTCAGAAAGTAGTTCAATCATCTCTGGGTGTAGAAATCAAGGAAAAGCAAATGTTAAATCCTGTCTTGATAAGGATTAAGGGTGATGTTGGTGGGTAGAAGGTGATGGCCTTTGAGATTAGTAGTGATGGTACCTTGCGGTACTAAGGTAGGTTATGTATTCCCGATGTCGATCATTTGAGAGAAAGGATCTTAACTGAGGTTTATGAGTTGCGCTATGTTGTTTATCCTGGTTCGATAAACATGTATCTTGACCACAAGAAGATGTATTGGTGGAACAATATGAAGAGGGATATGGAAAATTTTATGGACAAGTGTATGGTGTGTCAACAAGTGAAAGTTAAGCACATGAAGCTCGGGGGATTATATAAAGAAATTGAGTTGCCAGAGTGGAAGTGGGAAGTGATCAACATGGATTTTGTTACTGGTCTTCCTCAATCTCAGAATCGGTTTGGTTTGGTTTGGGTTACCATGGATAGAATGACAAAGTCTGCTCACTTCTTGCCAGTGAGGACTAACTTCTCGACTGAGGATTATGCAAGGTTGTATCTTCATAAGATTGTGAAATTGTATAGGATGCCTATTTCTATCATCTCTGATCGTGGTATGCAGTTTACATCTCACTTTTGGCAGTCATTTCAGGAAGGTTTGGGTACCAAGATGAGTTTTAGTACAACTTTCCATCCACAGTCGGATGGTAAAGCAGAAAGGACTATTCAGATGTTGGAGGACATGCTTCGTATTTGTGTGATTGATTATGGTGGTAGTTGGGTTGAACATTTGCCTCTTATGTAGTTTGCTTATAACAATATCTACCATTTTAGCATTGAGATAGCTCTGTTTGAAGCCTTGATTGGTAGGTGTTATAGATCTCCTATTGGGTGGTTCTAGGTTGGTGAGGTGGAAATGTTTGGTCCAAATTTAGTTCACCAAGCCATGGAGAAGGTGGAAGTGATTTGGGATAGACTTAAGGTTACCCAAAGTCACCAAAAGTCCTATGTGAATATGAGGAGAAAAAAGTTAGAGTTTGAGGTTGGGGATAGGGTGTTCTTGAAGGTATCTTCTATGAATGGAGCGATGCAGTTTGGTAAGAAGGTGAAGCTCAGTCCCTGGTATGTTGCTCTGTACTCAGTTGTGAGAAGGGTTGGTAATATTGCATATGAGTTGGAGTTGCATTCGAGTTTGAGCTCTATTCATATGGTGTTCCATGTTTCTATGTTGAGGAAGTGTATGGGTGATCCGTCTCAAATCGTTCCTATCAAGTATATTTGTATTTTGGATTCTTTATCTTATGAGGAGGCCTCAGTTGAGATCTTGGATCGAAAGGTTCATCGATTGCGAACCAAGGACGTGACCTCGATAAAGGTTCTATAGAGGAACCAAAAGGTTGAAGAGGCTACTTGGGAAGCGGAAGAGGACTTGAAGTCCAAGTTTCTTTTCCTGATTTCTACTTCAGAAATTTGTATGTGAGGTATGTGTTCTTCATCAAACTTTTGTTTTCAAACTTTGTTAAAGGAAAGATTGAATTCCTCGCATTTTTGTTTTCTAACTTAGTTAAAAGTTAGAATTAAGGTGGTGGGGGTGTAATCAAGCTTGTACTACCTTGTTCTATCATTTGAGGATAAATGATCCAAGTGAGCAAGAATTAAAATATCCTGGATTTTGATCTTTAGAGATTTACTGAGTTTTGAACTGTCTGGACATCATACGACTTTGGCTTACTAGTGGTATGATGTGGGTATGATTTAGGGGGGCCTTCGTTATAAGTGAAGAAGTATGTTCTTGATTATGTAATCTTCTAGGTACGACTAGACTCTATATGATTTATATGGAGATGGTACGAGAAGTATAGTCCAATTCATATATTGTTTAGTGTCCAACCCCTTTGATTTTTTCTTGGATATGGTTTAAGGTTACTAGCCGTATGGTGTGGGTAGGACTTAGGCATGGGGATTCATATAGTTGACAGTACATTATGTCCAACATTCTGCCTAGGGTATGAGCGGTAGGTACCACTAGTATGTTGTGTGTACGAGTTAAGGGAGGGGGAGTTGTAACCTCCTGTGGTGATTTTTTATAGTTTAAGTTGGGGGTATTCTGGATATTTCCCCTCTTAACCTCTTTTGACCCCACAACTTAAAAACTTTTGCCACTTCATTTACCCTATTATTCTCAATCAAAACCACTTTTAACACTCTCAAATCTCTCTCAAGGCTCTTGGTTCAAGAAAGGCTAGAGTTTCTTCAATACAGTTAATTCGGGGGCTTACAAGGGTGATTTCTCTCCATACTCTTTGGTATCTAAGGCATGTTAGTCCCCCCTCATTGTTTGTTTAACTAAATTCATGTTTTAATGGATGGTTTTCATGATTTAATTGTGGGTATTATTTGGTTTTGAATTATATTTTGGGGGTTTTGGTTGTTAATGGATGAATATTATTTTCCCATGTTTTTATTAAGGATTTCATGTTAAAATTGTGGAATTGAACAGTTGGTTTCATGGCAACGGTCAATTGGTTCTTGGTTTTTGTTTTGGAGACTATATTCCCTTAACATGTTTGTTAAAATGCCTATAAGAATGGTTTTATCACATAGTTTGACTTTTATTAAAACTATAGCATTGGATGATATGGTAATGGAACCCTAAATGGATTAGTTGAATTAACTAATTTGAAAAGGCCTTGGTGTCCATGGTTTTGATTAGTGTGAAATCCTGTGGGGTACATGGGAATCCCCTAAGTGTTAGGTAATGACATTGCTTGCAAGCTATAGTCGTTATGACATTACTACTTCACAAAGCCTTGGTAATTAATACATGGAATTGGTGGTTTAGTTGTGTGCTAATGGTTTTAACTAGGCAATAATGGCCTGTTATGTTAGCTTACGGTGAAGGTGTGAGTTCAAAGGACGGACACTGAAAACTCATGTTTGCCGACATGAAGGTTGGTCATGAAAACCTTGTACTTGTGTGGTATACATAAATCTGCTAAGTTATACTTGTATATATGTATCATTGAGGGTGAAGGGTAAACGAGAATACCCGACCCCTGTGATATCTCCGGTTCATGCGGCTACATGCACTAGGGCCCGTTCAGGGGGTAACACTGGACCCATATAGCCCGTGGGTGGATTATGATGGTAAATCTACACAAACCCAGGTTAACGGTTTTAAATGCACTCTAAACCCAGTTCCCTTTCCCGACATAGATTTTATATATATATATATATATAGGTGTGATTGCATATGGTTGTTTACTTAGTTTTAAATATTGGAATTATTTTATCCTTATTCCTGAGTATATGCTAGCGTTCACCTGCTCACCCGTCTTCGGGCGCTGTATCCTTACGTGATATAGAAACTGGCCATGCTACTCCTACTCTGTGATTGGATTTGGGGAAAGCTTTGTGTCGAATTAAAGTGGTGAGGTTCCATACTCTGGAAGGTTTCATTCATGTTATGGACTTCCCTACATAGTTTTGGTTATTTCTTGAACTTTGGTTTTTGATAAGGTCGGGGGCATATCCCTACTAGATGTTATTTTGATTTTGGATAGAGGCTTTGTAAGTCTACTTTGATTTGGCATAGGCGGTGTCGTTATTGATGTCAACCTTGGCATTGGTATTGGTATAGCGATGACACCGTTTGACTGTATTTATTTATGATTGTTTCATTTTGTCATGTTATATATATTTAGAATTCATCCGACATAGGGCGTAGGGTGATTATGATTGGGTATTGGGGGTAGTCTCCGATCCCGATTGGGATCGAGGCACTCGACGACTAGGCCCTGGTTTGGGTCATGTCATATTATGATTAGCAATCATGTTAAATGGCTATGCTAGTGGTTATGCTATTTAATACTCTAATAATTATGCTACTGGCCATGGTATTGATTATATAATTACTTGTATAAGTTTGGATATTGGTTATGCTATGATCTATACAAATACTGGTTTAAGTCTGGATAATGATGATGATATAGATTATTTATACCTGTTACATGTTCGGAGAATGGCTATGATATTGATGGTATTGGTGATGATATAGAGAATGATATCGATGATTATAATTATGATGATATTATTGATTACACTTGCTGATTCGAGTCCAGATATGCATATTATTCCCTAATAATATACTTCTTATAAAGTGATGATATTGGGGTGTGAGATTTGGCAATAGTGATTCTAGCTAAGTCAAAAAATGAGGAAATGGTTATAATGTGGCATGATATGAATGGATTATAGTGACACTGTGATTAGTTGATAAATTTGTTCATGATAGTAGACCCTTGGTTTGGATCCCGAGGCTCCCAGACTCATTTTGGTCTATTGGTCGGAGGTTAAGAAAAATGGCACATAGGTGTGGGACACACTTTACATTGAAATAGCCTCGAATGGAAATTTAAATTGTTACATAAAGTCTATAACATCGAATTTGATAGGATAGCATAGTTTATTTGCGTACATAGGATTTTGGATGAATCCCAAGGGGATGGCAGAGACTTAGAATATTCCAAGTTTCCAGTTGATGCATTTCAGCTGGTGTGACCGATAACGTAGCCCTTTGGGTGCTTTAGCGGCCTATCGATGCTTAAGCGGCCCTGTCCAACTTAGCGAGTGTCGCTTTAGAGGCATATTGGCCGCTAAAGCATAAGCCATTTTAGTGCCAATTGACTGCTTTAGCATCTTTCCTCATCAGTGTGGGTATTGCTTTAGCGGCACTTGGGCTCTATAGAGTTTGCCTCTAAAATGGCCCAGGGCCTGCTTTAGAGGCACTTGGTGCTTATAAAATCCCCACTTAGCCAAATTTTTCCCATTTTTATGAGTGTAGATCCTAAAAAGTGTGAAAACCTGGGAGAACTATGAGTGGGTGATTTTGGAGTGCTCGTAAGCTTGAGTAAAACATTTCTTCTCCGAATTATTGGTAAGTTTCCATCAATTTCATGATAAATGCTTTATCTTTTTCCAAAATCCCTAGAATATTGATAGGCTGATTATAGAAAAATTAGAGCTCGAAATTCACCCATTCTTGAGGGTAAATGTTTCTTGAGATACATAGACGTGTTGTTGGTTTCAAAAGTGCGATTCCACAAATAGGCCCATGTAACAACCTAAATTTTTGATGAAATATTTGTTTTTGTATGATTTGACTGTTTTACCCCTCCCCATGATTGCATTGTGGTATTTCTGAGGTATGGGGATGATTGGCATGGTTCTCGATGTATTTTGGTGCCATTTATGTGTTTTTATGGTTTTTGACGGCTTTGAGAGCCTAGTAGTTGATTTTAGTTGATATCTTTTAATTCGTGACAGATGGCAAAACGAACTACTCCAATGGATACAAAACGTCTATTTTAGGGTGGTAACATGGTTGGTGTAGTTGTGTGGCTTTTAAATCTCATTTGGATCATCGGTTTGGAAAGTTGTAATTTTGAATTTTAGGGGTCAACTTTGTGAAAATGATATTTTTTTTAAAATATGATATATCATTGAGTTTCGAGCATAGAATTTGATAGGGTAGCATAGCTCACTTGCATTCATAAGATTCCAGATAAATTTTAAGGGGCCCACGGAGACTTGGTATGCACCAAGTCCCCAATTGGTTCACCCACGTTCGCAATGCTTCTATCACAATCGCGATTGGTCCTGCAGTTAAAGTGTCTCAATTGCGATACCCTTTTTGCAATTGCAATACCCTTTACAAGCGAGGTACCGCGATTGTGACCCTTGTCTGCGATCATTAAGCCTGGGTGTATAAATACCTGGTTTTTGTCATTTTCACCAATTTTGAGACTTGGAGCTTAGTTTTGTGGTTTTGAGCAACTTTCTCCACTTATAAGCTTGGTTAAAATCCATTAAAGACATTTCAACTAATTTTTTCCATCTTTAACATTAATTTCTTATTTTTTAAACATGAATTAAAGTATAAAATGTGGGGATTTTGGCTGTAAGGCCTAAGAAATGGTATTCCTCTAATTTAAACCTCAATTTCACTCCTTTTTCACTTGAGTGAGTTTCTAATCATATCATTATCCATTTTCCCTCAATTTTAGCTTCAAAACAACTTTGATTCTCAATTTTTAAATTAATTTCTAAGATTTTACCCGGTAAAGTTTTAAAATAGTTTTGGTTTGATTTGGACCTTATTTTTAATTTGTTATTGCTTGATTTTCGGCTGTAGACTCCTACAAGTTTGTAGAACATATTTTTGAAATTAAGTTATAATTTTTCCCTTTTTTTATGAAAATAGGTTTTGTGGGTCCGTTTTGACCCCAAATTAAAAATGGGCAATATAGGTATCGTTGTCTTTCTTTTGATGCATAGATTCTATATTTTTATGTTTTAGTTTATTCCAAGTCCATTTGTGAAGATTAGGGACTCGGGATCAAAGTGTTACAGACCGATTTTCAGCCTTTGAGGTAAGTTATGGCTTAACTCCTTCAGACTGGGCTGAATAGTTAATTTGCATACAAAAGCATGTTAATGGTGTGGAAACTAATCATCAAAATCGCTATCTTATTATGTTGTGCCCGTGTGGGGGCCTATGTGTGATATTATGTGGTGGTTTTGGAACTTTATGTGTTATGTGTGACCGTGTAGGGTCCTATGTGACATTGATAGCCTTGTATACATGATGATAATTGTACTTTATTTGATGGAAAAGTATGTTGGTACCAATTATGTATGTTGTGAAGTATTCATAGTTTATTATCATATGAATCATGTTGGATTTCATGAATGATTGAGAATAATGAGAGGATATTTTGCTCACATGATGGTATATTGGTTGGTTGTGGAGATACTCATTGTGGTTAGTTGTGGAAGTACTCTTTGTGATTGGTTGTGAGAATTGCATCCTCATACTCATTCATGAAATAATGGTACCACCGTGGAAATACTGAGAAACACTGGCAATACCTTTTTATGATAGAAAATGTGACATCTTATAAAACCCTCTCCAAGGGATGTGACAAGGATGAGATATGGATATGTGGATTGTATATGGGTTAACGAACCCCTCATGGGTCCTAAGTCATGTAGCTTTATGGATTGTATATGGGTTAACGAACCCCTCATGGGTCCTAAGTTATGTAGCTTTAGCTCCGTAGGTGTATACAGAGATTGTGCAACAGTCTTAGAGGTTGTATGACGTCCTTGATGTTGTGCGAAAACCTCATGTATTACATCATAATCATTCTTATTTTGTTTACTTTATTAGATCATGATGTTATTGTATATTATGTTGACTTGTTACCTATTCATTGTTTTAACCTCCCTTACTTGTACTTGATGCACTCGTATATATGTTTCCCCTTTCTTTGCTTATATGTGTTATAAATGTATACTTGTATTCTTTTCTGGTGCTTTTCTATATTATATATGGATATTATAGAACTGTTAGTGAAACCAGTGTGGGCTACCATTATGGAACATTTTCTAATTGCAGGTGACATGTACTTAGTGTGTATTTTGTATGCTTTATTTACTACTTTGCTCGGTCGTCTTATGATACCCATTGAGTACAAATGGACTGTACTAATCCCTATTGTGGCCTTTTATTATAGATTCTAGTGTGGGTACATCTCACATGTCTTGATTTTTAGTGTCTTCAGAGTTGTTCAAGGTAACGCTTGGACTTTAATACATTTGGGGTCCACTTCTATCTTTCTGTATTAGTTTGTCTTTACTAGTATTCAGAGATAGATATTGTTCCTGTTGGATATTCTGATGCATTTGACTCATGGGTTGTATTAGTAGTTCTTACACTATTGACACCAGGTTTTGGGAGTTTGGTATAATATATTTGGTTGTATGTTTTGTTTTTCATATTATATTTGCATGTCTTAGCTTCGTTCTAGAATACTTGCCTTATGTTTATTTCTGTCTTTTCCCCTTGTGTATCAATTTGGGTGATAGACTTATTTGTCAAGGTTTGCCGCGACAAGTGCCGTCATGACCCCTTGGTCTTTGGGTCGTGACACACAACATGGGATTTTAGGTGATTTTGGACCCCCAAATCATGGTAATGCAGTATGGGTATTGATACAAGCCAAATGGGCATCAATGCTTTTGATCACACAACTCAAGGCCGACACAAGGATGTCCAAGCCATGATCACCCTAAGGATTCAAGATAATGCTCGAAGAACATTCTTTGAGATCTTAATTAAATAATGTCGTATTTGGAATATAGCTTAGAGCTGAGAAAATCCATGCCATAAGGAATAAAGAGGGCCCTTGTGGTTTATTTCCAAAATAGACACTTTTGGGATATTTTTGTAATAGGTTATTTGTACTAAGGCAAATACTATAAATAGGTGCCTCATACATTTCATTTCCTCAGACTTAATGAGTTATAAATGATTACTCCTTTGTGAGTGAGCGGTAAGATTGATTAGCTTATGGCAAGCGTGGAATCACTTGTGGTGATATTTCATTTAGAAATGTGGGTTGCTTGAGAATCCAATTCCCTTGAGGTCTACGTAAGATTTAGGTGCTTGATTGGATATTAAATAGAGGATTAAGGGTTTGATATACCCTTTGTTTTCTATCCATTCCCTTCTTGTCTCAATCTTATTACTTTATCTATCTATCTTTATCTTTGTTTTCTTTGTTTCTTAGCTTAGTTTCAATTTTGTAGTCTGTTTCTCTATCATTTGGTATCTGAGTCGAGCTAGATTTCATTTCTACGAAGTTAATCTTTGGTCTATTTGTCTTAGAAAGTCGAAAAATCACAAAAAAGTTACTATTTACATTTTTATTCTTAGGTCAAATTTTGAGTTTTTGGTTTTGTATTTTTCTTATGTTTCTCTATAGGAGTCGAGGTTTCAAATTTGAGCTTAGTTAGAGTCATATTGAGAGAGCTACCATTGTTGAAATCTTGACTTGAAGAGAAGTGAAGGGGTTGAAAACTCTCAAAACTTTGTGAATAATTTAAGCTAAATGTTGTTTGGAATGAGTTTAGAAGGTTGAAAAGTGCCTACGTTCAAAATTTCAAATCATTTCGAGCTTCGGAGAAGAAGTTAGGAATATTGATATTCTTGGAGAATCTTGCTATCTTCAAGTTGAATTTTCAGAAAATTGCTTGTTTGATAAAAAAAAAAAAGGAATAAAAAAGAGTGAAAAGTATTTGCACAAAGGAATCTAAAAAAATTTCAAGGATATTCCAAGATAAAGGTACAAAAGGGGGATCATTGGAGGGAAAAATCACCCATTCACCAAGGAGGGCGGCCAACTTACTTAGCAAGTGTGATGAAAGTCCCTTGACCTGCTTACATAGGTCAAACCTGTAGAGGGACATCCCACCTATGTCCAAGGTGCTCTACACATACTAGAGCAGTTCCTAACTCAGATCAAGCCTAGTTCAATGCAAATCAAGCTTCCAAACACACTTAAAGCTTTCCGATTCCATTTTGGTAAAGGTTTGATTCCTAAGTTTCTTATTTTTTTATTTCTAAACTCTTTTTTTGATTCTTAAACTACTAATCAACTTTTAATTCATCTACTAATTTGATCGATTAGTTCTTGAGTCCTACTTAATTCGTCGTCCTATTTCAATCAAGCTTTTCTCTTTTCAATTCATTGTTATTTCTTGGATTAAGTTCGTACATAATTTTGTTTATTTGAGTTGTTTAAAAAAAGAATCTATTCTGACCTCAAGCCATAATTGGTACCAAACATTCTCATTGGAGTATAAACGATCTATCAACGCTTTTGATGCCAATTAAGAGACAACACAAAGGTGTCAACTTTGAGAGTTTGTGAGGTTGATTTCCTAACCTAAACTTGTTTTTTTTTTGTTTAGTATTTCTTTTATTAGGTATCATGGATGACAACACCTCAAATTTTATCTTAACGTGCCTTGGAGTTCTAAACCATAAGATAGATAACATGTATGGGAGGATGGATATCATGATAGATCGTCTAAACTATCGTAATCCAACCTTCAATCTCCATTGAATGGACATGCTCCAAATAAACTTCAAGGTAACTAAGATAACTCTTGGACTCTAGTAAATGTGAAAGATCATTGTGAGGCTAGTAGCCAACTAAGTGTGAGTGATAGGTTATCTTTATATGAGCCTAATGTCTCTTTACTTCATGATGATAATGTATAAGTTGAGAGTGTGGATACACTAGTTGATCCTATTGATGACCTAATTGAATCTTCTAGTAAGAACGATTTGTGTCCACCTAGTGTTGAAGCCATGTGTTGAATGATAGTACATTGTCTTGGGAAAATTAAGTGGACCAATATTTGTGTGAACCTAGTCCACTACTTGAGGATGTTTGTGATGTCGTAAATGAACCTCAAGTGAGTGATGATATTGAAAATATTGGTCAATCGAATAGGAGTGTCCCTTTATTTTCCTTTAGTGATGCTTATTCTATCGTAGAGGGTATAACTCTTTGTACTGGTGGTACTCTTGGGGGAGGGGAGTGTTGCCTAAACCCATGTATATGGTTACTCTACCCATTTGACCCCGGTGACCATGTGGAATGTGACGGTTCTTATTCACCCCATTTGGTGCTTGTTCAAGATGACAAACAAACTATGGTTGAGGTTCTTGGAACTCATCTGTATATTGGAGAGTCTTTCTTGAATATTTCTAATCTACTTTAGGGACCAAAGTATGTAAGGTAAGGATATCCAACAAAGATGAGTGTTATAGTGGGGTTATATACTTATTGAGACATGGAACCCATGTGAGCCTGCATGAGCGTTTGATTGATTACCATGGTTCCTCTAGCCTTCCTTGTTGTTTAAATCTCTTAAATGGACAAGTAGCTTCTATATTATGGGGTTACAAACCCTTGATTGATCATTTTTATGTTTGGTTATATCTTAAGTGTGTGAAACCTTGGCATGATGTTATGATTGATTGGGCTAACTCTAGCTCTCATGCCATGAGGATATTGTGTTTTTTTTTTCAAGGTTTGGATTCGAGGTCAAATCCTTTTCAAGAAGAGGAGGATGATACAAGCCAAATGGGCGTCAAAGCTTTTGAACACACAACTCGAGGCCGACACAAGGAGTTCTAATCCATGATCACCGTAAGGATTCAAGAATGTACTTGGAGAACCTTCTTTGAGCTCCTAATTAAACAATATCATATTTGGAAGATAGCTTGGAGCTGAGAAAAGCCATGGCACAAGGAATAAATAGAGCCCTTGTGGGTTATTTCCAAAATAGCCACTTTTGGGCTATTTTTGTAATAGATTATTTGTGCAAAGACAAATACTATAAATGGGTGTTTTATACATTTCATTTCCTTATACTTTGATGAATTATGAAAGATTACTCTTTTGTGAGTGAGTGCAAAGCTTGGATTAGCTTATGGCAAGATATGAATTGCTTGTGTTGATATTTCATTTAGAAACGTGGGGTGCTCAAAAATCTAATTCCTTTGAGGTCTACGTAAGATTTAGGTGTTTGATTAGATATTGAATAGAGGATTAAGTGTTTGATATAGCCTTTGTTTTCTATCCATTCCTGTCTTGTGTCTATCTTATTGCTTTATCTATATATCTTTTTCTTTGTTTTCTTAGCTTAGTTTCAATTTCATAATTTGTTTTTGTATCAGGTATCAATGTTCTTATATTGATGAGTAGCTTATGATTTTGATAGTGTGGCATCTTGAAGACGCTTCTCGTAAAGGGAAATCATCAATTTATTGAATTATTTGGGATTTTCTTCGGCATCCAGGTAGGCTAGATTTACCTTTTTAATATATTGAAATTATTTGTAGTGTAATTATAATATTATGCAAGATATGGGATGGGATTTATGTATAGGAGGTATGATTTATATAATAAGTATGATTTGGACTGTTTAACCTATTAAAGAACAGTAATTTAGGCGAAATTGACTTAGTTGCTCATGATTTAGGTAGAACTGCTATCTTAGGGATAATTGTAGCTTGTGTAACATCTAGAAGTGAATATAGATACCTTAGCCTAGTTTGGAGTAGAATTTTCCTTGGAATGAAATTTAGGAATTAGAAGTGAGCCCTTCCATCCCTTCTTAACCCAAGATTTTTGTTAGCCCTCGTAGACTTCTATATGCATGGTATGCCCTTTGAAATACTTATTTTGGACTTTGAGGAGATTAGATACCTAATATTTATGGTAGTTTGGTATTTGGGAGTTCATTCTAACTTCACGCCAAATGCTGTGGTTATTTGACATTAAGTTTTTGTTCAAGTTCGACAATTGATTATGGCATTGATGATATGAATTGCGGTTCATGTCTAGCAAATAATAATGATGATGATGCTATAATTTTTTATTTGAGTTTAGCATCGAGAGTTTATTTTTTATATGAAATGGTACAGATGGTTTCATGGTTATGGCTTGATATTCAGTAAATTTATGGAACTTTGATTATTTATTTTTCTTTGATTGTACCCTTTGGGGTTATAGAGGACTGCGTTGGGTTTGTAAGTTTTCACACTTACTGGCTTATGGGGGTCAGTCTTGTAGTGTTAATTATGATTTCTTTCATATTATATTTGTTCTGGTTAATTATTTACAGTATTGGAGCTTATTTCTAGGTTTGCCCTTTTACATTGACTCAGCTTATTTATCTCGCATCTTTATCATATTTATATCATGATTTAGCTCAGTCAACCGATGATGCCTACTAAGTACCCATGGTTTTGGTACTCATACTACACTTTTGTACCTTTATAGTGCAGATTCAAGTACTAGTGGCCGCTGCTGATGTGATGATTGTACTGAGCTAATTTTAGAGATAGGGTAAGCTCTTGGAATCGGAGTTGCACCCTTTTCCTTCTATTATCTTTGTCTAGTCTTTCACCATTTGAGATGAATTTGTATTTGACTATTTAAGTACTTATGTTCCTTTTATAGTAGCTCTTGTATTAACACCACTAGGTCATGGGATGGTTATTGAAGTTTTATCTATTTTATATCATCTAGGCATGGCGAACGTGGTAGCAGATGCCTTGAGTCTGAAGGTGGATCAAAGTTAAAAAATTCATTTCTCAATATTAACTTGAGTCCTTAACAAATTTATGAAATTCTTAATTTTCATTTCTCAATATTAGCATGAGCCCAAATAGCCAATATTTTATTTAGTATATCACCTCAAGCTTTCCAGCAAAGATTTTAGTCTTCTGATTGTCTAGATAGACTTAAATTCAATGAATGTAATTATTCATGAGTAATATTCGATAGATGTGGATGATACTTTTACATATTTTTCTAGAGTTTTAGCTCAACATCAAGCTAGGGAGTTAGAGATTAATATCAAAGACCATAAGCATCAGCCAAAGAATTTAGGGCTAGCCTAAGTTTTGATAGGGTTGCGATCGCGTCGGTTCTTTAGGATCTGGGGTTTGAGATTTTGAGCATTTTAGTGGATACCTTACATCCAGAAATGATGTCTAGTACATAGAGTGATTCTCAGACTAGAGTTAGCTTTTTGGTGTTCAACAGGTTCTTAATCAACTTTAGAGTATGATATTAGGTTCTCGAGTAGGCTAGACATACCCCTATACTATATTCTTTAGAGCATGACTTGGTATGTGGATTTGTCAAAAGATTAATCTAGCCACTTTCCTTGTATTGAAGCATTTGATAAAAGTTGGATCTTCTTTCTCTAAATTTGTTAATCATGCAAGGACCACAGAAAGGGCATATATTAAGACATATAGAGGTGGCGGTAAGGGGCCATGTCATCAATATAGTGTTAGTAGTATCAATACAATTTAAGACACTCAATTTGAGTTTGGACACGCTAACATTCATGCTCCTTCAGGCACGTTAAAACTATGACTTTGGATTTTCTATCATGATAGGTGTGCCTTTGATTTTCTTCCTTTAGTTCTATTTTAGATGAGTTGGTGTTTTCATACCGATTGGTAATTTTATGACTTGATGTTGCTATTTGGTTGTTGTAGTTTGTGTGTAGATCTTTTTGCATATATCACTATCCCAGTAGATGAAGTTTTTCAGTAGTGGATTGAGTGGATGGTATTATGATTTCCTAAGGTTGTAGCATTTGGGTTAAAGTCCCTTTTCTTTGGCATATTTGCCTTATTGTAGTTTTAGAGTGGTAATGTTATGATTTTTCATTTAGGTGCCTCCTACACTCTATGCTATGTTGTTGTTATTATTATTATTATTACTTTGGAGGTAATCGATTCTTACTTTATAGATGACTAGACTAGCGTCATCTAGTTAGCAACCCTCTTTATGATTCATATTTCTTGGCCTATATGGCTTACTCGGATGATTGATTCCTCTCTTTTATTAAGGTGAGGTTGGTTGTTTCACTTCTATTGGAAAGGTTAGATCAATTGTTGAGTGGTTTGTGATAGTGAAGGTAGGTTTGGCCTTCCATGGCTTTATTGGCAATTTAATTTTATTACCTATATATAGTGTTGAAAAGTCTAAGGCTTGTTTTTACTATTTGTTGGGATATTCTGCTAGTAGTGGTCTTGATATTAGTGTTGGCTTTGAGTTGAGTACTCTATTTTTCCTTTGATGTGGTTCATAGATTAGTTGAGTTGAGGTTGGTTTTCATGGGTGACTTCAAAAATTTCTCTTTTCGATAATTGATCGATCGGACGTGACTTGGTGGAATGGCTTCAACTTGATAATATATTCTTATGATCAGTTACCAGTAAACAAAGTGGGTGTCTTTGGGTGTGCGTATTCATTACCATAGAGAGAGTATTGGTATGACCAAATTTAGGTTAAGGTTGTATCTTTTTAAGCTGCTTGAATTTTGGATACCATTAGTACTCTATGTGGCTTTGTGGAGTTCTTGGTTATTCCTTAAATGTTATGCCTTCAGCGGATAGGGATTTTATAGTTTGTATATTTGACTTGTGTTTTAACCTCAGTTATGGTTATGTTCTTTGGCAATATTTTTATTTCAACTCTCATGTGAACTGTAGCATATATGCTAGAATTTTGATAGTGAGAATGATTTGAGTACTTGATATCTGTGAAGAATCTTTAGCTTCTGTTTTGAACTTGACTCTCTTGAATGGCGACTTAGAGGTTATGATAGCTTTTAGAATATAGATATTGCTAGTCAGCAGAATCGATTTGGATAGTTGAGATTGAGTAGTTCAGCTTGGGATTGAAGATTTCAACTATGGATTGTGTAACTTGGTTGTAACCCATTTCATGTTTTTGATTTAGTTGGGTGTTTGTTGATAGGTTGACTAGGACAATTTCTTAACTGCTAGCTCTGTTTCTTCAGTTTAGATGGATTGCACTTGGTGGACTTTTGAAAGATAGTCTGTCGGCACAAGGATTTTTAAACTCACTTGACCTTGATCCTCAATTTTCATTAGAATTTTTAGACTATCTTTTCAGTAGAGAAAGTGTCTTAAAATGGGCGTAGCATGGCTTCACCTACATTCTGTGGTGAATTCTGGAATGGGTCACTCAGTTTTAAGATATTATGCTTTGGATTCCTGACTATTAGTTTTGAGGGTCATTAGACCAGTTGTATCTTTGGCTAGAGACCACAGGCTTTGGTTATCTCCATTTGTGTGTTCAGGTAGCATTTTATGGGCTTATTCTTATGCCTGCCATTATGGATTTTCAGTGGATCAGCTTTAGTTATTCGAGGTCAATATGTTGTTATTGCATAGGTAGGACTGGGATAACATTCTACGTGATTTGCAATGTATAGCAGGTTTGGAATGATGAGGGAATGTTGGCTTTGGAATTTGGAGTTAGTTACATGGTTCATTCCTTGGATTGTCTTTAGCTTAGCTGAGGTTTTGCTTGGTTGTGCTCGTACCGGTATGATATCAGTGTATTATGTTATGGGTTTACATGCTTCAGTCGTATTCGATTTAGTTGGAGGCCAATTGGGTTGTGAGGATAAGTTCTGGGTTATTTGGAAAGTGAATAGAGAAAGTTGGTAAAAATAGGATACCTTTGGTTAAATCCCTTAAAAGCATTGATTAGACTTAGAGGTCATCAAGTGACTCTTGCTCAGGGCATGTGGGCCTATTATCTTTTCCTATCACACTTTCAGGCTCTTTCTATTAATTAACTTTCACAGACAAAAGTCCTTTTAGTAGTAGATATTATAAGGACCCCCCAAGTTTTTCTCAATTTCTGTGTGTTTTCAACTTTTTGAGCATTTCCATAAAGGCATGGGTCATTTATGACACTTTGAAACTCACTTTGATTATCGTATAGTTTGTTGAGATTTTATGCTCATTCCCCATTTTTGAGCTATCACTGTTAAGAAATTGATCTCAAATCAAAACTCCTAGTAATCAACCTCAGATGAAAAATCTGACAACGCCATCATCTCTGCAGCGTGATTTTAGGATAGGGGACCCTTGGTTCAGGTCATGAGGCTTTCAGACTTATTTTAGGCTATTGGAAGAAATTAGTTAAAATAGAACTAGGTATAGGACGCACATTTAATTAAAATATCTCGGATGAAAGTTTTGATGGTTCTGTTGATTCCAGAATGTTGAATTTGGTATAGTAGCTTAGTTTGTTTATGCGTAAGGGGTTTTGAACGAATCTCGAAGCCCCGCTCAAAGTCCATTTGGACATTGAAAATTCTGTTATAGACAAGCCTTGGCCTTTTTAGTGAGGTTTGGCCGTATTCGCGATGGTCAAGGAATTTTGAACTTTGTGTTTCATGAGCTAGCCAACGTATTTGCAAAGAGAAAGTCGGCTTGACCGACCCAACTATACACTTTGCTTTCATAGTGGACCGACCGCATTTGTGAAGGTATGGTCTGGGCTAACATCGAGTTCACAACCCTATGTTTGCAAAAGGTAATCTTGGTATGCATCATGAACATAACCCTAAAGTCCCTCGTTCACGATAGGCAAAGTCTTGGCAGTATAAAAGCTCTTTTTTCTAGTTTCTTCAGCAATTTCTCGCCATTTTCTGCTATTATTGAACCCTAAAGCAAAGATAAGAGTAGGAAATCATAAGTTGGAATTAGGGATGAGTTCGGGGTGTTGAGGTAATTATTTCCCACTAATTTTTTTTGTAAGTTTTTGGTATTAATCCTCCATTTAATTCTTATTTTTTTCCTCTTTGTCCATTATATTTGGGGGCTGATTTGAGCCCTGATTCACGCTCCATGTGCTCAACTTTTCACAAAATAGTCCTTGTCCTTTGAGGGACCTTGTGATAGTTTAATTTTGAAATTTTGTTATCGAGCTCTACGATCCCATTAGTGACTCAATTTTGGGACTGGAATTTTATATAGCAATATGGTTATCATTTTACTTCTATTAATATGTAGATTACTATTTTTATAGTGCCGCGTCATTTGAAAATCATGAAGAAAGGACTATAAATTTATGGACAATTCAAGAATGCGGTTCGACATTGAGGTAGGCTTTGATCTATTTTTCTCTATGATATAGTGTTATGTGTAGATTGCATGTGAGAAAGGGGTTATAGGTTATGACTATGACTAGTATAAAATGACTAGACCTAATTAGGGGATTTAGGGTAGAAAGGTTACCCAAACCATAACCTAGAATACCTTTTAGGGCTATAGAATCCTATTATATTTGATGATGGGCTTGATTAACTATAAATTGACATAAGGAATCCTTTAGCATAAGACTTAGATTATTACTTAGTATTCAGGGCAATTTTTCTGATTAGACCCTTGTAGTAGCTTTATGCCCTTGTTTACCTTAGTCTTCAATTTATGTTGTTAATATTATGTTAACTAGTATACTGTGGACCGAAGGCCATGATTACGATACTAGTTGAGTACTAGGTTAGTATCCTATCCCTTCTAAGGAAGTGGTTGTAGTTTACAGACGCTTATAGTTGTATTGTTTGGATACTGGTGACAACTTATACACTTTGGGTGAATTAGCATTTACTTAGTGGTACGATTCCAACTAAATCCTTGATTTTACTTTTGTTTTCTAAAAAAGAATTTATTTCCACTTTTCATTTTTAAAATAATTTTTTTATAATGTAAAATCTGCCACCTTAATTAATAATTTATGAGCTTTTAGAACTAAATGAGCTATTTTGAAAATTAGGACGAGGTTGATTTTGAGTCATTATTAAACTACTCTTTTACCACTACTATTTACTCCGATAGAGAGATTTTGACCCTTTTTATACTATTCCATAGATTCAGTCCCAATGTTGATTTCAGACAGTGGATTTACAAATTTACTCTCTTTTAGTAATGGTTTGAGTTATATATATACATATATATCTAGTACTTGACATTATAGATCGGTTATGATGCTTATTGGGAGTCCTAGTTCAGGACCAAGCAATGTATACGAATATTCCTAGTCCCCTTTGGACTCCTTCGTTCGTGAGCCAAAGTGCCGGAGAAGGATGCTCGCCATAGGTCCTGTCCTTGCAAGCTACTTAGCTAGAGGAGGTGTATACACTTGGTACATTTGGCATTCGAATCAAATATTGGTTACCACTGGTTTATGTGCATTCATTTATTCATATGAATTATCTATTACCTGTATAAGTATTTGGTGTTTATATTTATCGTCCTTATGGAGGTTGTATAGTTATAAGTTGTGATTATTGTTTTTTGAGTGCTTTCTTGCACTTTCTGGGCTTTTTGGGGCTCGATCAGGTTATTGTTTGTTTGGACTAGCCAGATACTTTATTGTTGATTATTATGGTTAGTTTGTGGCAATGATAATTATGGAATGATACCGAAGATTGTCTATACATTTTCTGATCTCTTTTCTATATTATTGGTAAGTTATATTATTGATAGATTATCTCATGATTATTCACACTTTGGTTAGAGGTTTGATTATACTAGTATTAGCTTCACTACTTAGTTGTGATCCTCGAGATATTAGGTTGACTCCCTCCAAGTTGTTACCTTTAAGTTTAGCCATATATATATATGGTATTTCCGTATATCCCTCTCTTTCCTTATATATATATATATATATATATGGTATTACCATATATCCCTCTCTTGCCTTATCTATTCATATTGTATATAAATCCTTTAGCATTATATTACTACTATATATCCTTCCTTCACTCTTCATTTTTATATTGTCTAGTAATATCCTATATTGAACCTTAGTTCCTGAATACTATTAGTATAGCATAGTTTATCCTTATTTTTCCCTTAGCATTATTATATTTAGTTTCTTTGATAATTCATTGTAGTTTAAATTCTTACTTTATATGTTATTTATCTTACATTATCTTTGGAGCTCAGTATTTCTATGTCTACTGAGTATGTAACGACCTGAAAACTTGATGAAATATGTGAAATTTATGATTTTGTATAATTTGACTATTTTACCCTTCCTCGTAGTTGCATTATCATATTTTTGGGGTGTAGTAATGATTGGCATAATTCCTGATGCATTTTGGTACCATTTGTGTGATATTGTGGTTTTTGGTGGTTTTGAGAGCCTTATTAAGGACCTATGTTGTTATCTTTTGAATCGTATGACGGATGGATGAATAGACTGTACCAGGCTCTAAAATATCAATTTTAGGATAGATAGACCTTTTGTTCGGGTCCCAATGCACCTGAGTTCATTTCTACATGTTGGTCAGAAAGTTGGAAAACTTGGAAATATGGGTGTAGACCCACATTTGGTCGAAATGACCTAGATGGAAAATCCAACTTCTCCAATGCATCCGGAACATCTACTTTAGGGTGGTAACATGTTTTATTAGGTTTTATGGCTTTTAAATCTCATTTCGATCCTCGGTTAAGAAAGTTGTAATTTTGGATTTCAAGGGTCAACTCTCTGAAAATGACATTTTTTGAAATTCTGATATCGCCATTGGATCCAGAGTGTCGAATTTAGTGAGTCTACATAGTTTGTTTGCATATATCGGACTTCAAATGAATCCCTGGAACCCCATCGAAGTTCGTTTGGGACTTAATCTGGTGCACCAGGTTAACTGGTGCTCAAAGGGTAAATCACATTTGGGAGGTGCAATTTATGCCCTTTTGTACCAGGTAACCCGGTGCTGTATAAAAATAGCCCTTTTACCCAATTTTGCTCACTCCTCTACCTTTTCTCTTGAGAGTTAAATCCTAAAAGAGTGTAAAAACTTAAAAGTGAAGCTTGTGAAATTAGATTAACATCTATTTGTTGATTCTATTACGGATTTAAAGTGAGATTTCATCCTTTTCTACTCTAATTCCTTGATTAATTTCTCAAAATTCCCAAAATCTAAGGATTTAATTTTAAACCTTAATTTCACTTCTTTTCACTTGAATAATGTTTTAATCCTATAATTACTAGTTTTTCATTAATTTAACCTTTAGAACAAATTCAATTCTTGATCTTAACACGGATTTCAAAGATTTTATCCAGTAAAGCTAAAAAATGGTTTTTCTTTCTTTTGAGCCACATTTTATACTCTATTTGATTTGGGTTTTTAGTTGTAGATTCCTAAAAATATGGGGAACACGTTTTTGTAATAAAGTTCCAATTTTGTCCTTATTTTTTGAAAATCTATTCTAGGGGTCCGTTTTGACCCCAAACCAAAAATAGGCAATATGGGTATTTTTTTCTTTGTTTTGAAGCATAGATTTTATATTTTTGATTTTAGTTATTTTTGAGATCATTCATAAAAAGTAAGGTCATGGGTTCAAAGTGTAGCAGTCTAGTTTTGACTTTTAAGGTAAGTTATGACTTAACTCTGTCAGACTAGGTTGGATAGTTAATATTGGTACAAAATGCCTATTAAGGTATGAACTAATCATGACAAATGTCTATTAATGTGTTGTGCTTGTGTGGGCCTATATATGATGTAATTGTTGAAATTGAGATGTTATGTGATATTTGTGACCATGTGGGGTCCTATACGATATTGATTGCCTTGAATACGTGTGAATAATTGTATTGTGTTTTTGAAAATGACTAATCGGTACCATTGGTGTATTGAAATTATATTCATACTTTATTGGAATATGAAACATGTGAAAATTCATGGATGGTGAAAATAATGAGTGAATATTAGCTCACATGGTTGTGAAAATGTATCATTGTGGTTGGTCCTGGAAATACATAATGTGAATTGTTGTGAACATTACATCCTCATATCATACTCAATCATGAAATAAGTAGTACCGCTGTGGCAACACCTGATAAACACCGACAACACCTTTTTATGATAAAAATATGATATCTTATAACCCCCTCCGCCCCGAGGGATGGTCAAGGAAGAGGTATGGATATATATGTATATATATATATGTATTGTATATGGTTTAACAAACCCCTCATGGGTCCCACGTCAAAAGGCTTACCATTGTGGGTGTTTACGAGGAATGTGCGACAATCCCAGAAGTTGTGCAATGACCTCGTGTATCATCATCATCATAATAATAATATACACTGCACTTGATTTATTATGTTTATGTTATGCTTGTATTGCCATATTGACTTGGCATCTACTTATTTGTTCTATATTTTGACTAGTTACTGACTAATTGTTCTATCTTCCTTTATTTGTACTTTATGATCTTGATAATACATGTTCCTCTTTTTTTCTACTTGTATGTGATATTATGTATATTTGCATCCCTATCTGGTTTTTTATTGTATTATATGTAGAAATTATTGAACTGTTAGTGAAAGCGGTGCGGGCTACTGTTAGGACATTTTCTGATTGCAGGTGACGTACCCTTAGTCTATATTTTGTATGCTTTATTTACTACTTTGCTTGGTCGTCCTAGGATACCTACTGAGTTCAAGTGGATCGTACTCACGCCTACTGTTCGTTTCTTATGCAAGTCCTATCTCGAGTGCACCACAACTTGCTTGACTTGGGCGATTGTTGGAGCTTCGAAGGTAGTTGTTAGAAATTCATGCATTCAGATTTCTCCTCTATCTTTCTATAGTAGTATGTACTTATTAGTATTCATAGACAAATGTTGACCTTGTGTAGATATTTTTGATGTATTTGATTCATAATGTGTATTAGTAGTTCTTACACTATTGACACCTGGTGTTGGAAATATATGGTATTTGGATATGTTCTTTCTACATTACTATAATTACTTGTATGGTTCGGCTTCATTTTAGAATCCTTACCTTAGGGTATTTTTTTCTTTTTCTCTTTTTGTATCAGTTTGAGTAATAGCCTTACTTGTCAAGGTATGTCGTAACAAGTGAAATTATGACCTCATTTTAAGGTCGTGACAATTTGGTATCAAAGCAGCCAGGATTCATTAGTGTCAATGGTGTAAGAACAAGATGTCTAATAAAGTCTCGTGGACCGATACATAGACGTCCGTATCTATCTTTAAAAAGTTATAGGATGTCTTTAGGAAACTTTCTTTATTTTATTCCTTATCATGTGAAGTTCTTTCATATCTTGTGTTCTGAGTTATGTTTCACTCTTTCTGCATTTATGGTGTTGTCTAAGTCCTATAAGAGAGGTGATGTAGAGCCTTCACCCAAAAAATAAGCCTCAAGCCGTGGACGGACTTGGGAGAGGGGACAGGCTCATGGTTTAGCCTCGTCTAGGAGGAGTTCTAGGGGACTCTCTCTTAAGCCTCATATTGAGCAGGTTTGAGGTGTGGTTTCTACTTTATTTCTTCAGAGTTCGTCTTCCCTAGTGATGGAGGGATTATTAGTGCATTTGCTGACCCATTTAGAGCATTCTTCTTTTGTTATACCGAGTGTTCCTTCATTTCAGAGTTGGATCCTCCTATTGTTCCTACTCTATTTTGGGTACTCCTCAGACCCCGAGTACTATTCCTTTTTGGTTCTGACATCTAAATATATTGCACTGAGATTAGAAGTTCAATCTTCATCTATGTTACCTCCTTAAATAGGATCTCAATATTCTAGATTCACTATGCTTTCTTTGTTATGAGTATTGTGATGTCTTCTGAGGATCAGAAGAGGTTTGAGAGATTTAATCATTTGGGACCTCATAGATTCAGTGGTGTTGTGGATGAGAATGCCTATGAGTTTTTGATTAATTGCTAAGAAAAGTTGCATAATTTGGGTTCGTTAGAGTGGCATGGGGTTGCTTATACTATATATCAGTTGTGATATACTGCGAGAGATTGGTGGAGATCATTTGTTGGTTGTAGGCTTGTTCATTTTCTTGAGTTGTCATGGGATCAGGCTGTTGATGCCTTTCTAGAGAGATTTATGCCTTACAGTTTGAGGGATTGGATGAGTGATAAGTTTGTTCATTTGGAGGAGGGATCCATGACTGTTGTAGAGTATGAGGCAGTCTTTCATGCCTTGTTCAAATATTCCTATACCAATATTTCCATCGTGTTTGAGAAGATTCAAAAGTTTCTAAGGGGTTTGAATGTCTCTTTTTAGTTGGCTATGTCTTAAATAGTTGTATTTAGAGCATTCTTTCATAACATTATGGATCATGCGAATATGACAGAGGGTATTATTTGGGTATCTCAGAGAGGCGCCAAGAAGGTACGTTGTTTTGGTGAATTTAGAGGTCAAGTTTCTCTTGGTAGAGATTTCAAAGGTTCTCTAGGATATCAGGGTAGGTCAGTGTAGGCAGATTTGCAGAGTTTAGGTGGTGGATTTTCTCATTCAGCAATTTAGGATATTCGGTCGAGCCTAATTATACCTTCTTCTATTGAGTCGATACATAGAGGTTGCTTTGCGTGTGATGAGTTTGGCAATTTTTCCAAGGGTTGTTCCCATCGTGTGATTGGAGCTACTCTTATTTTAGTTGTGAGGGGTAGGGGTGCTACCAGAGATGCGAGGAGTAGAGGTAATAGAGCTCGTAAAGGTGGTCGTGGGACCACTCAGGGCATTGGTGTTCGTAGGTAGTTTTATGCAATACCAGCCATATTTGAGGTAGAGACTTCTGATGTTGTGATTACTGGTATCGTCCCCATTTGTTTCAGACCTGTATATGCATTATTTGATCCCCAATTGACTTTCTCCTATGTGTCTGTGTATTTTGATTTGGGTTTTGATTCTGTTAGTGAGCTTATTTCCATGCTTATTCATGTATCTACCCCAGTAGGTGATTCTTTAGTAGTGAATCAGGTGTATTGATTTTGTTTGCTAACTTTTATAAGAAAAAACGCTGAATATGCTCATGCTCCACAAAAAGAAATTATCAACGACAAAGGCCTAAACTATATTTCTTGAAGAATCTCTATACAAGAAGGAGATAAACTGGAAATGATTGAAAAATACTTAGAAGAAGTTCAAAATAAACTACTAAAAATGATAGAACAAAGTTCAGATACTTCTATGAAAAGCGTTACAAGTGAAGAAGCAAAAAACACTGAAGATATTTGTGATTCACAGTCACTACCTCCAGACCATATCCTCACAAATAAAGAGATCGAAAAAACCGAAGCATTTCTCTATCAACTGAAGAAAAAAGAAAAAGACAAAACAGAACAAGCAGGCCCCAACAACTAATTACTATGTTTTATTATAGGGCCCATTTGTAACAGTGAAAATACTATATGCAGGGACCCACTGTAGGACCCAAAATACTATGCGCAGATTTTTTTTCTATAAAAAATGCCTCATTTGTATAAGGAGGCATGAGTTTTCCTTCCCTTTCTCTCTCTAAGCCTAGCTCTCTCTCTACTTTGTAATATACTGTAAAGATAAATAAAAGGTAGATAGCCACCGTTTAATACTGTTCAGGCTTTCCATCCGGCCAGTTTCAAGGTACATAGTTTCTATTCTTTTAACTTACTTTTTATACTCCTTCTTCCTGCCAGCCGTGACCATGTCTAGCTAAGAAAATTCTCATGTCTATGTTAAAAATCTAACTCCTATTATTAGATAATTATGAAGAATCCAGACTTTATCTAAATATGAAAAAATATTAAATAGCTTCTAACTTGGTTCCAAAATGGTGGTATTGTCGAGTTTAATATGTCTTAAGTTGGCCTGGTCTCAGTGAATCTGTCTAGTAAGTTGTGCCTCTTTAGCCTGTAAATTTGATAGAAAAAAAAGGGCGACTTTTGTACAATTAGAACTTTTAGACACATGGGTTCGACCTAAGCATATTAAATCTCTGACAGGCTCTTTGTATGAGTAAAAGATTTCCATACAGTTATTAAGCTATTTGACATTCCCTTATATTTTGATTGGTATTTTTGTTTTGATATTTCGACTAAAGCTTAAGCCAATATTCTTATGATAAGTCTGAACGCAGCGTGGCTTACCTCTGCTTTAGGATCCTTGTCATAAATGGTATCAGAGCCTGCTTATTTCATAGTTATCTGATGTATAGGTGTGACAGGTTTAAGCATAGGCGTGAAATTTTAAAATATGGATTTGGGAGAAGTTAGTACAAAAAGTACTAAACTTGAAGAGGTAGATTTAGCTCAAAATCTCGATTTATTAAATAAATGGAATCTTCCAAATATCAACATAAAAACTATTTATGAATACAAATATTTTGATAAAATTATTCTTAAACAAATTGTTAAAACTACCGAATAATCTATTGCCTTAAATGCTGATGAAAAAACTATTCACTTAATAAAAATGATGTAGATACTTTTAAAAATCGTCATAATTTCATGCATATTATCTTAGTACAAATTGCTTTTAAACCCCTTACTCTGAGAGGTCTCCCAGAAACATTTTTAGCAACACTACGTGATGCTAAAAATCTAAATATTAGACAATTTTTAATGGGAACTATTGAATCTACTTTTGCATATGGCCCTATATATTTTAATGTTCAACCAAATTTACAATTATCTTTGACTGATAGAAATATTCTTGATGTATTGACCTTAAATGTAAAACCCCATGGCTATAATTATGCCCCTGGATATGAACTTATAGGAGTATCTTATCGTATTTATTACCATCTTATGACTACAATGACTCCTAAATGTAGATTAATTGAAGATCCTTCTGATTATACCATTCTTATAGAAACCAATTTTCTAAAATCCAAGGTTAGTACCAGAAGGCCTATAAGATGGGAAGAAATTAACTTTCCTGACACCTGAATTTTAAATTCGGTCGTTTCTCCCAAACAGCTTGCAGGAGAAGTGACAAATTCAGAATTAACTCATGTAACTCAAAATTCTGATAGAAAATTTTTTCTTCAATTTGATGATAATTCTACTATTTCTTATCGAAATTCCTTTGCTATGTCTCGTAGTATGCCTGCTAGACAATATATTTCTCCTATTGAACCACCTGTTTATGGTCTAGCTAGGAATCGTGCTGCATCCTTGCATACTTTAAACTCTGAAGAGTTGCATAATTCTTTTAGAAATGTTGAAAAGGTTAAAATCAATCCTAAAACTCATATAGTTCAAGATAATGATGATATTTCTGATAAAGAAAATCCAACTCTTTCGGAGATGGAATTTGATGTCAACAGTATTTAAAATCCTTATATTGATTTCTAAAAATGGTTTAAATGGTTCCACATTAAATAGATTTTAGTCCTGGCTCACAGGTAAGAAATTATGTTAAAAAGAGAATTCTTTGGTGAAAACTGGAAAAGCTTTAGAACATGGTTTTTCGAAATTTATAGTTCTGACGATATGAAAAATATTTCAGAAGAATTCTATGAAATGTGTGCATTACATAATCAGATTATTTGTTTTGCATCATGATTTCTATCTGCATATTTGCCTAAAAATATTAATGAGATAGAAAGATCTTACCAAAAGACTAGTGGCAGTATTATTGAATGTGTTTATCCCCCCCAATCACCTTTTATACTTCCTAATAATACGGGTATTACTTATTCTGTATTCCGAAAATTCATTGATAATGATGTTGGTCGAATCACTATTAGAGAAATTAATAAGTTAATTTCTCAAAATAATTATTTAAGTCTCTATGTAAAAGCTCTTGGGGAACATATTTCCTCGCTTGACAAAAAACTTGATGAATTGATTAAAATAGTAAAATTCTTAATAATGGTAATAATAGTTTTTTTTGGATAGGTAGAAAGTATAGTAATTCATTCTCCTTGGCTCCTGCTCACAGTCCAAGAATTTCCTGTAAAATTTTTATGAGTTATTGATATATTCACGAGACAGAAAATGTAAAGAATTTTCACTATCCTTTTTATATTGTATTTCAAAATCGAAAAGGGGCTAGTTGAGCATGCTATCTTGAAAAAATTAGTTTAGAAGCATCATGTTTGAAATCTTTATCAAACATATATTTAACGGATTGTGCGTCAGTTCAAACAATGAATTTTTGATTATATAAATCATCTTGGAATTTTAAAACACATTTAACAATCGTTAACATTTCATGAGCCACCGTGACATATTTTTTCTGGCTTTCAGACCATTTTCCTGAATGAAATCTAATAAGATTTTCATAATTAGTATGGGGATTCACTTGTTTTAGAATTCCATCCAGGCTTTCAGACCATTCACTTATTGATGCATCAGTTTCAATAATTTTTATCCATGTAGGGTTCGCAAGGGTTTCACAAGGTAAAGACTCAACACGTTTTTTAATCATTTGGACTAGCTTAGTGTGAGTAGTAGTCCAAGGCTCGTTGTGATTCTTTTTCAATCTATCATACAAAAGTGCCAAATCCCGGGATAAGTTCTGATATAAAGGGGAAATATAATTAAGACTTCCTAAGAATCATTGTAATTGAATTTTATCAGTGATAATATCTTGGAATTTTTTTCAAAAAATCTAAAGATCTTTGTATTGGTTCAATTTTTCCTTTAGAAATATTATGTCCAAAAAATCGAATGTCAGTTTGAAATAGAGACATTTTTGGTTTAGAAATAACTAAACCATTTTGTATAACAATTTGTTTGAAAATATTCAGGTGTTTAAAATGTAATTCTATTGTTTTAGTAAGAAACAAGAATATCATTTATATAAACAATTACAAAATTCATGTAGGGATTGAATATATCATTCATGATTTTTTGGAATTCAGAAGGAGCATTTTTCAAACCAAAAGGCATAACATTCCATTCATATTGACCAAAAGGCACATTAAATACAGTTCTATACGAATGTTCATTCACAATACAAATTTACCAATAACCAGATTTTAAATCGAATTTTGAAAATATATTGACATCATATAATCTAGATAATAAGTCTTTTTTATTAGGTATTGGATACCTAATCCATTTCAAAACTTTATTTAGAGGTTTGTAATTAATGACAAGTCTAGGCATATCACATTTTTTTTCAGCAGCATTGTTAACATAAAAAGTAGTGCATGACCACGGGGATTTTGAAGGTTTTAGGAGACTCTTTTCTTAAAGATTATCAATCTCCTTTTTGCAGAATTCTACTAACTATGCATTCATTTGGCAGGTCGGGATTTTGTTGGAATATTAGTTTCACTGAAATCATTTTCATAAGGAAGGAAAACAACATGTTCTATTCTTTTCCAAAAAGTATTTGGGTGATCCACACAAATATCAGCAATCAATTGACTAGAAATCATTTTTATTTTTTCTTGTACTTTAACAGAACTCAGTGTATTTTGAACATTCATACTCATAATTTCAAATTGTAAGAAATTTAACTGAGTTTGTTTCATATCATTCAAAGCATTGATATCTCTAGTTACTGGATCTGTAATAAAAAAATATGAGATTTTTTTATTTTTATAAGTAGCTTGAAAACCATTTGCATCAAGATGCGTAAAAGGGTAGATGACATTTATAAAAGGTGTTCCTAAAATAATAGGGGGATATAATTGATTTTTTACTAGAAAACAAAATGTGAAATGCAAGTCTTATTTCTACAGACATGTGCATTAGGCAATTTATAATTAATATCAAGAGTATGTCCAGATGCAGATCTAATGATATGAGTAGTTTTTTTGAAAAAGTAGGGATTAATCCTTCTTGAATACAACTAACATCTGCACCACTATTAATCATAGCAATATTAGTTATAGAAATATCATTATTAATCAATATAGTGCAATTAATATACTATTTATGAGCGGTAACAATTTGCATAATTCCTAAAAACAAATCATTTTTTATATCCAGATTTTGAATATTAATATCATCGTTATTTTCAGTAATTTTCTGTACCTTTGGACGTAGAAAGCCCATTATAAGGAGAAATATGATGAGATGTATTTTCTTTAATTTTTAAAATCCTGTGATCACAAATCATTTGATTTTGTTTTAAAGAAATAATTTCTTTTCTCAGATTTTAAACCTCGATTTTTAAATCATCAAAAGAAGTATCTGTACTAGGGATTTTACTTAAAGCGAGGCATCGATTAACCTTGGCCAAAGAATAAGGCATATCATAGTCATGAGTTTTAGTAACTGTTTTAGAATTAATAGGAATGCTATTAGCAGATTTTTTTTGCAGCAAGATTAATAATTTTTTCCCCCAGTTTTTCATCAGAAATTTCTTTTAATGATTCAAGGACATTTTCAGCAATTAAAGTTTGCACATTTAAATCTAAGTCTTCAAATTGAGATTGCAATTTATAAAACGTATCATCACAAGCACAAGTAAATACCAGGATTAATTAGGGCAAGCCTTTTCATTTACATGATTACTATCAGAAGATTCAGGAAATTCAATCTCATGTTCTGAATTATATCAATAGCGTAAAATTTAAATCCAAATTAAAGTGTCCTATCATAGGGGAATCATACTTCTACAATTTTTTGTTATTTCAATTTGAATTTAAATAAAGATATGAGTTTAAAATTTTGATTTTTTTCTAGTTTGAATTAAAAATATAAAAATTATATAAACTATATGGCATAATATATCACGTTTAAAATAAAAAAATTTAAAAAATAAATAAAACTGTCAATAATAGAAAATTAAGAAAAAAAATTAAAATTGTCAATATCTCTATCTTTATTAGTGTACGTGTATTAATTATTTTCATCATAGTATATATATATTTTTTTAAATATAGACTAATTTATTTTTCATGTTTTGATAAAGTGTGACATTAATTAAGTAAAGGTTAAAAATTAAATTAGAAAACTCATTTAAATATTATTTTTAGAAATTATAGAAATAGAGATAGATAATGTAAAGAATATAATTTGAATTAACTTTTGTTGAATAAAACATAATAAATAAATATAATTTAATATGTAAAATAAGTTATAAAATATTTAATTGTCACTTTTTTTAATAATATTTGTATATCCCGCAAATACAAATGTTAGTATGTATATACTACCTCAACAATTAATAAAGTTTTTTCATGAATACTTTTGGAGAAAATAAGTGCTTACATATATATAAAAAAAAAAATCAAGTGCTAATTTTAAAGTAATAAAGTATCAAACATAAAAAATATCTTTACAATTTTCAATGAAAAAAATAATTATACATATTTTAAAAAGTGCAATTAACATTCAAAAACACCATGTTGCAACAAGATGAAATACAACGTTGAATAGGTAAAAGAAGTTAGTTTTTAAGTTTGAAATTATAAATTGTTATACAAATTGTCTATGGATGAAGATTATCTTCTTTTTCTATATTTAATTTTGTTATTTTAACTGAATTTGAATCGATCAGTAGAATGATAAACACCTCTAATTATACTAAAATTGACAAATATATTTGAGTCTAATAATAATTCTGAAAACAATTAGTCGGGATGATGTTTGAATGAAATTTATTGAAGTTTAGGAAAAATTGGACATGATTAGTTAATTGAAATAAATATAATCAAGAATTTATTTAAATTATATTTAAGATTTACAAAATGTAAAATTGAAGTAAATTGTACGATTAACACCTTTAATCTTATTAGATTGATGAATATAATATTTTTTAAGCTTCAGTGAGACTTAATGAAGTTATATTTAAGTTCAATATAATTAGGTAATCAAAATTTTTTAGAAATAATCACATATTTATTATAATTATATTTGAAATTCGCAAGTTGACATGTATCATTGGATCGAATCAAACGATTAACATATCCAATTACTCTACATTAGTAATACTACGATAATCTTCAGCTTGTCATAAAAAAATTATTAGCTACAAAATTTAATCACAATAATAAATTTAAAACTTAATTATTCGTCATGAAAAATAATTAGCTATTATTAAGTCATCTATTGCCATGAGTTTTTAGTAATCAAAGAAAAAATATTTATAAATTCAATAATTTATTTTAAATAATCTTTTTACAGCTAAAAGGTCGCTATTGCTACAACAAGTTTCAGCATGTGTCAAATATTAAATATTAACTATGCAATTTTACTATAGCAAAAAATCTATGGCTATATCATTTAACTATTGCAACAATCTTTCCTAACATGGAGCAAAAAAAAAAAAAAAGACTTAGCTACAAAGTTGTATTTTGAATAATTTATTGTGGCTAAAAGGTTATTATTACTACATAAGTTTTAGCTCGTGACAAAAATTAATAATTAGCTACAATTTTTTTATAACAGAAAAAAACATGGCTATATCATTTAAATATTGCCACAATTTTTATAACTTGAAGAAAAAAATATTTACCTACAATATCTTATTTCAAATAGTTATTATGGCTAAAAGGCCATTATTGCAACAATAATTTTTATCGCGTGACAAAAACTCATGCTTAGCTACCAAATTTTATTGTAGCAATAAAGTTGTAGCTATTTAAGCAACTGTTACCACGATTGTTAGTGATTGTAGCAAAAATAAGGAATTAGCTTTGTTGGTTTAATTTTCGTGGCTAAGAAGATTTACGAATTTATAAATAGGTACGGAATTTGAATTTTTATGGCTATTACTAAGTAATAGCTTTAATTTTTAAATTCATAGATTAGATTTCGTAGCAATAAATATATTGTGTTGTAGTGATCCCAGAATAAACTAAAACATGGAAATATGGAATCTACACATAAAAAAAAATCAATGATGCCCATATTGCCTAGTTTTAAGTCAGAGTCAAAACGAACCCCTGAAATGGGTTTCAAAAAAGAAGGAAAAATCATAACTTTATTTCAATAATATATTTTCCATATTTTTAGGAGTCTACAGCTGAAAACCGAAGCAAAAATGATTCAAAAATGAGGTCCAAATCAAAGAAAAACCATTTTCAAGCCTTACCGAATAAAAATCCCTGAAATTCATTTTAAAAATTGAGAATTGAAGTTGTTTTGAAGATGAAATTGAGAAAAAACTGATAATTATAATAGAAAAGCTCACTCAAATGAAAAAGGTTTGAAATTGGCGTTTAAATTGAAGAAATATAATTTTTAGGCCTTATGGGCTAAAATCCCCAAATTTCATATTTTAATCCGGGTTTAAAATAAGAAATAAATGATAAAGATTGAAGGACATAATTGAAATAGGTGTTATGGAGCTTACGTAAGCTTAAAAGTGAAGAAAGTTGCTCAAAGTAACGAAATCCTAAGCTTCAAATCTAAAAGATGATGAAAATGACAAAACATGGGTATTTATATACGAAAGCATCGCGATCGCAGATCACATGTCGCAATCACAGTACCTGATTGAAACGGATATCATGATCGCAGACCAGGTGTCGCGATCGAGGAACTTAGCCTGCACGCCCAATCGCGATCACGAGTGCACTAGCTGGGGATTTGTTGAAATTCCAAGTCTCCTTGGGCCCCTCAGGATTTACCTGGTATCCCGTGAACACAAACAAACTATGCTACCCTATTAAATTTGATGCTCCATACTCAATGGAGATATCAGAGTTACAAAAAACCATCATTTTCAAAGAGTTGATCCCCAAAGTCCAAAATCACAATTTTCCGAACCAAGGGTCAAAATGAGATTTAAAAGCCATAAAATCACACCAACCAAGTTACCACCCTAAAATCGACATTCTGGATCTGCTAGCATAATCCAGTTTCTATCCGACGCACAGATCAAAAGATATTGACTGAAGTCAACTATAAGGCTCTTAAAGCCACCAAAAACTAAAATATTACATAAATCACACCAAAATGCATTGGAAATTATGTCAATCATGCCCACACCCCATAAACACCATAACATAACCACGGGGAGGGGTAAAATGGTCAAATCACATAGAAGCACACATTACATAATTCATCAAAATTTGAGTCGTTGTAAAGAAACCACTAAAAAATCTAATTCTTACTCGAACTAAAGGTAAGAGAAATAGCTGAATCAGCAATAAGCTGGGGATAAGAGTTACACATATCAGACTCGACCTCCCAAGTAGCCTCATCTATAGGTTGATGCCACCACTGATCCTTAACCACAAGAATAACTCTAGAGAGAAACAATCTAACATTCCTAGCCAATATGGAGACTGGCTCCTCAACAAAAGACAACCTCTCATCTAACTGAACTGACTCCCAATGAATGACATGAAACTCATCCGCAATGTAATGGTGAAACATGTAAACATGAAAAACTGGTTGAACAACTGATAAGTCTGGGGGCAAAGCTAACTTATAAGCCACATCACCAGCGGTCCAAGGATCTCAAATAGGACAATAGACCTGGGGATAAGCTTGCCCCTCTTCCCAAACCTCATCACTGCTAACGCCCAAACTACAGCTCTCGTAAGAGAGTGTAAGCGGTCGTTGTCAAATATAGAACCCAACTGGGTTGGGTGTCGAATCCCACAGGGAATACTTGGTCACTAAGTGTTGCAACTATTAGTAGACTGTTGGTCGAAAATTCTACGGAAATGGGGGATTGGATTATGGCGTGAATTAATGCTATCAAAGTAACAATGGAATGCTTTGTTTAGTAAGATTTAATCACAGAGAATGATAAGTTAGGGTTATGTCCACCTTATGAGTTCTATGTATCTATTAACTATGAGTAATGCAGAATTCAGACATGCATGCACTTATAGAGATTCGTATTCTAATGGTAAATCCTAGTGTTTCTCAACCTTCAAGGATTATCTCACTTTAACTCTCTCGAGCCTAAAGCGTATAACTGATGGTACGAATTCTCTAAGAAATTAATCCGGTTAAGGCATTAACGTGTAAATAGGGGTTGGTAGCCCTATTTCTTTGTCACACTCTCTTTTCCACACATGTAACTTTTCTTTCGAACAAGTTAATGCTATAATGGCATATTCCTACGTTTGCAACCATAAGAATTCAATTAAAACGAAGAGAGTAATGATATAAGTAGCATACGCATCAAGAATTCACAAACTCATAGTAATAGATAGTATATCAAAAGGCTTCCATAACCCTAACAGAGAAATTTAGCTACTCATGATTACAACGGAGATCAAAGAAGACATCATCATCATATCAAAGCTAGAATAATCTCACGTTGGGGATGAGAATGGCGTCAAGTAGGGTTTGACGTTTTTCTTCTATCCGTGCCTCAAGAAAGCCGAGTTTTCTCTGTCTTAAAACTACAGATTCTGTAACGTGAATTAGGAGCAAAAGTCGAATGAAAGGAATAGAATCAATGCTGAAAATTTCAGCAAATAAGGTTCTTATAACATCCTTGTCCTAGTCCTACTAGGTTACTGTTGCACCCCTAAGTATTAAGAAATACTGATTTTGCTCGGGACAGATTCTCCATGCATCACATTCAGTCCACAAGCTTCCAAAAGCTGCCTTCCTTCTTACGTGAAGTTTTCCTTAGCTGCCTAAAGGTCCACAAAGTGCTGAAATCTTCATCGTTAATACCTGAAAAACATGCTAATCACATAGGTTAGCTCACTTACAGGAAAATGGACTAAAAGTGCAGGAATTATATATTTTATCCTCAAAACTTAGCTATAACATGGGTAAACTATGGTGTTTAGGCGTGTAAATACACCCAACATCAATCACACCCTTCATGGGTGAAACTTAAAGGAAAACATGATCACTAACATCAAATGCGAGGTCTATAGTGATCCGTTCCTACTTTTACTTAGGAATGGGTAACTTTAAAGCAATCTACCAGGTCTCAAATGCTCAACCTTCACCTGATGGTAACATAGGCAATGAGCAATAAAATTTGTTACGACCTTCCTCATTCAACCCCACCAGTAATGTTGTCTCAAGTTATGATACATATTAGTCACTCCTAGATGAATGAAATACTTGGAACAATTGGCCTCTTTCAAAATCAATCTGATCCAGTCACCCACTATCATCATACAAACTCAACTTCCAATCCTCAAAACCCCATCTAAATTAAGTAAGGCTTCCTTAGCCTTACCACTCAACACCTAATCCTGAATTAACCTTAATCCAACATCATCAAACTGATGAGCTCAAATCTGATCCATCAAAGAAGACCTAGCCTCCACAAATGCCAAAACATACCAGGTGTCAAAGTATCAAGCCTAACCATCTGGTTGGCTAAAGACTAAACCTCTAAGTCCAAAGGCCTCTTCTGGGTCAAAAGATATACCAAACTACCCATGCTAGTCAACTTCCAGCTCAAGGCATCTACAACTACATTAGCCTTGCCCAGATGATAGAGAATAGTCAAGTCATAATCCTTAAGCAACTCAAGACAAGATCTCATTAGGTAAACAAGTACTAAAGATTGCACTGATCCAAGAAAATCTCATAACAGACTTCATACAAGTAGTGCCTATATAACTTCAAAGCAAAAACAATGGAACATACTCCAAATTATAGGTAGGGCAATTCTTCTCATGGGGATTCAACTGACGAGAAGCATACATAATCACCTTACCTTTATGCATCAACACAATACCTAACCCAACACCTAAAGCATCATAAAAGATGGTGAAACCCATGTCCTTCTTGGGCAAATTCAAGATAGGAGCCGAAGTCAACAAATCCTTAAGATTTTGGATGCTCGCCTCACAAGCATCAGACCACTGAAAGAAAATCTTCTTCTGAGTCAACTTGGTTTATGGAGCTATAATCGATGAAAAATCCTCAGCAAAATGCTGATAATAACCTGTCAAACCAACAAAACTCAGAATCTCAATAGGCAAAGTAGTCCTAGCCCAATCACGAACTACTGTAATCTTTGATGGATCAACCGTAATATCCTCCTTAGTCACCACATGACCCAAGAAATAAATAGACTCCAACCAAAACTCACACTTAGAGAACTTGGCATAACTTCTCATCCCTCAATCTCTAAAGTAAAATCCGCAAATACTCCTTATAATCAACCTCTCTTTTGAAATAAAATAAGATATCATCTATAAATATAATAATAAAGGAGTCGATATACAGTCGAAACACCTAATTCATCAACTTCATGAATGCGGCTAGGGAATTGGTCAACCCAAAGGACATAACTAAGAACTCATAATGACCATATTGAGTCCAAAAGGCTGTCTTTAGAACATTCAAAGCTCTAATCCGCAATTGGTGATACCAAGATCTTAAATTAATCTTTTAAAACATCGCGACACCTTGAAGTTGGTCAAATAGATCATCAATAAGAGGAAGAGGATACCTATTCATAACCTTTACCTTGTTCAACTACCGATAATCGATACACATCCACATAGATCTATCCTTATTCTTAACAAACAAGATAGTCGCACTCCAAGGAAACATACTCACTGGGATAAATCCCTTGTCCAATAACTCCTACAACTAATCCTTCATTTCTTTCAACTTGGTTGGGGCCATTTTATATGAAAAAATAGAAATGGATTGGTGCCCGACTCAATATCAATAGAAAAATAAATATCACGATGTGGAAGCATACAAGAAAAATATGTAAGGAACATATTCATAAACTCGCGGACAATACAAACAGAATCCAAAGAAGGAATTGAAATAACACTAATATCATGAATATGATCCAAGTAAGACAAATATCCCCTATTAACCAATCGACGAGCCTGAACATAAAATATAACCCACTTAGGACCTAAACGAAGTACACCTTTCCAAGCTATCCTCGGTATACCCAACAAAGCTAGTGTCATAGTCTTAGTATAACAATCTAAGAAAGCATGGTAAGGAACCAACCAATCCATATCCAAGATCATGTCTAAATAAACATATCTAATACAAAAAAATCTACCCAAGTCTCACACCTAACAAAAGTCACAATACAGGATTGGTATGCCCGATCCACTAAAGGATTCTCCTACTAGGGTAGATACAAAAATAGGCATCGCAAGAGGCTCACTAATAAAATCAAAAATTGATGCAAAATATGCAGACACATTGGATAAAGTCAATCCCTGGAACAAATAACACTGATGCAGATCTGAAATAAATAGGGCTGATATTAATAATAACAACATCAGTAGCCTCTGCCTCTGGTCTGGCGGGCATAGCAAAGCATTGTCCATGACCACCAACTGGCTGAGTCGCCCCTCTACCACCACCATGGGCTCTACTACCTCCACCTCTCGCACTTGTAGTAGAATCACTACCTCTCATAGTTGAAATAGGAGTATCTCTAATTACACGATGGGGGTAGTCCTTGGTAAGATAGCCAATCTCATCATAAACTAAGAAACCTCTACAACCCAACTCAATTGAAGAAGGTACCACTGGGCCCAAGAGACCACCCTTAATCGTTAAATTAGAGGATCCACTACCTGAACCCTGCAACGCTATCTACACTAACCTACCATAATAACTATGAGAACCTTTAAAATTATTGCCTAGAGAAGTATGACCTCTAAACTCACCAAAATGGCGCACCTTCTTGGTGCCTCCCAAAGATGCTTGAAGAATACCCTCAGTCATCTTAGAATGATCCACTATACTTTGAAAAGATACTCCAAATGAAACCATCTGAGATGTAGACAACTGAAGAAAAAGATCCAACCCCTTCACAAACTTCTAAATCTTCTTAGATTCGGTGGTAATGTTAGCATAAGAATATCTAAATAAGGCATGAAAGTGTACCTAATACTCTGCAATATTCATGAAGCCCTGCTCCAGGTGATCAAACTTATCTCTCATCCAATCCCTTAGACTGTAAGGCACAAATCTTTCCAAAAAAGCCTCGATAAATAGATCCCAAGTCATCTCAAGAGAATTAAGAGGTTTGTAACTAATAAGCGACCTCCACAAATTTATGGCAATATCTCTCAACTGATAAGTAAAATAAGCAACCCCACTTGACTCAAGTAAACTTAAATTATACAACTTCTCTCAAAAAGCAATTAGGAACTCATAGGTGTCCTTGCCCACAACACCACTGAATCTAGGAGATCCCAAATGATTAAATCTCTCAAACCTCTTTTGATCCTTAAAGACATTATTGTACTCGCAACAAGAGGAAGCATGGTGAATCTAGAAGGTTGATGTCCCAAATGAGGAGGAAACACAAATTAAGGCTGAACTCCTGATCTAGAAATACCATACTCAGTGTAGGTGGTGAAGGAGGAGTAATACTTGGGGTCTGAGGACTACCAAGAGTAAAAGTAGGTAAAACTGGAGGATCTGTACTATGGACTAAAGAAATACCATAAGCAGACTCTGGCATAGATGGAGGTATAATACCCAGAGCTAGGGGAACACCTGGCATACTCAAAGAAGAACCCTCCAAATGGGTCAACAAGAGAACCAACAACCCCTCTAAAACTGGGGTAGAAGAACTCAGTGGAACTGAAGTAGGACCCATACCTCTAATATTCTCAACATGAGGCTCAAGGGAAAGTCCCCTAGCACTGCTCCTAGATGGGGCAGATCCTCATGCTCATCCACTACCTCGAGTCCTCGTATGACTCACGACTCACACTGTAGACTAGGTTCTCTTCTCGGATAAAGGCTCTATATTTCTAACCTTACAAGAACTAGTCGTCACCATCTGCATAAAAAAATAGTGAAATATGACTCAGAACACAAGGTATGAAAGGAATCCATACGATATGGAACAAAATAAGGAAAATTCCTATAAATATCGAATGCCCTCTTGAAGATAGATATGGACGTCTACGTACTGATCAGTGAGACTCTATGTAATGACCCTTACGGCTATTTTCCTGTATTATCATATGATTTTAGTACTATCTAAAAGTATCATGGATTATTTAATTTAATTTGGCATTTAGTAGAAATATAATTTAGTACCCTTCTAGAATATTTTTTATATTGATAAAATTCTTTAAGTGATGATATATTTATATCACTTTATAATAGAATCTTTATGATTTATTAATATTTTAAGTGGAGGTAGTAAATTTAAAAATGTTAAAATATTATTATATAATAGAGGTTTTGTTAGAAATAATTTTATATTAATTATGATGTATTCAAAATATTATAATTATTTTACCATGAATTTATGCAATACCCAAATATGTATACAATGTAGAAAAATAATTAATTATGGCCAATGCCATGACACGTGGAAAATGATATGTTGATAGAAAATTTTTGCTTAGTGGCAGCCATACATGTGCCACTTGATTAAATTCCTATCTTCTTTTATACATCTCTATATATATACTTTGCAATGGATTATATTCAATAGAAACTTTTTTTTAACAAAATTTCTTATGTTCACATATACTGCAGCACGAATATATATACATACTTTGTAGTATTATTTGTCGGCGAAAAACATTTCTTGGCACCTTTTGAGCATCAAATAAAAATTAAAGTTAATTAACCTAATCAATTATTCAAGCTCGGGATTTACTAGTGTAATTTTGAAGCTTCGCGGAAGGGCTTTTTAGCGTTGGCGTCCAGGTAGGCTAGGTTTGGATCTTTAGATTGACCTTAGTTACTGAAAATGTAAACTATTATGCTAGCTTTGGATAAGTGCTTGTAGATGCATATTATTTAATATATATATATATATATTGTCTTATTTATCCGAATTAGGACCCCATTGTAGTAAATATTAAAATATTATCTTTTAATATAATATAGCATCTATTACTTTAGGACGTGAAACTAAATTGCAAAATCTTAAATTTATACCTTTTTAAATTAAGATTGGCAGATGATTATTTAAACGTTGACATTTGATTATTATTGTTACTATGAGTTCCGGTTTGAGTCCGATATTTGATTAATACTATTACAATGAGTTCCGGTTCGAGTCCGGCATTTGATTATTATTGTTACTATGAGTTCCGGTTTGAGTCTGACATTTGATTATTACTGTTACTATGAGTTTCAATTTGAGTCCAGCATTTGATTATTATTGTTACTATGAGTTCTGGTTCGAGCCCGTCATTTGATTATTATTGTTATTATGAGTTTCGGTTTGAGTTCGGCATTTGATTATTATTGTTACTATGAGTTTCAGTTCGAGTTCGACATCTGATTATGGTTGTGGTTACTTTGAGTTCTGGTTCGAGTCCGGCATCTGATTATGGTTGTGTTTACTCTGAGTTTCAGTTCGAGTCTGGTATTTGATTATAAGTTCTATATATGTGGCCTATCGTTATTACCCACTATGTATGGTTCAAATCCAACACACGTTCTCTTATTATTATCCATCACTTCCAGTTTGAGTCCGGTATCTAGCCTGTCGTTACTACCTATTGGTGCCGGTTCAAGTCCGGTGCACATCTAGATGACTATCATGATTTCTTGGGATTGGTTTAGTTACAGATTATTTACGTTTATTTTCTTTAATTGCTACTTGTGTGTCCCACCGACTTATGGGGGAACGGTTGGGTTAATTGTCTTCTTCAGTGTGCCTAGCGAGCTTATCGAAGCCTAGTTAGGTTATGTTGTGTGCCTAGCGGACTTACGGGGGTCCAATTAGGTTATGTTTGATTTGTTTGTAAATACTACGTTATTTATTTTCTGATTGCTTACATTTATTTCTCTATCTCATTGGCGTAGCTTGGTAGTTGTTTACTTTTCTGTCCCCTTTTACTGTTGACTTAGATTACATCCTCTCATTGTAGTTATACCTTTTCTGTATTGAGCTTAGTCGGCCGATGATGCCTATTGAGTACCCGTTGCTTTGGTACTCATACTACACTTCTGCATCTTTTCACTGATACAGATCCGAGTATTAGCAACCGTCATTGACGTGATTCCAACTAGGGGTGGGCATTCGGTCGGTTCGATCTGATTGTTTAATATGGATTGGGTTTATCGATTTTCAGATTGACAAAAATGACAACCATAACCAAACCGAAATAAAATTGGTTTGGTTCGATTTCTACAAATTCGGTTCGGTTATTGCGCCTCTCTTTTTCATAACTGATCATTTAAAATTGCCGATTTTTTAAGAAAAATGATTTTTTTTCAAATCTATTTTTCATTCTCATATATAAATAACTATAAGTAACTCAACATGAATGAAACGAAATGAAATAATCATAAGCTTAACATAATACATAACGTCATTGATCATTATATATAAATTTCCATAAACAGTCCTGTCCACAAAACAAACACAAAACTCATAAATTTCTCGTGAATTGCTTAGTGAATTGTTAAAAAAGACCATAACTCATACATTTCCTCATGAATGGATGTACCAATAATTCTACAGATTGCTTAAAGAGAACAAAGCCATATCACAAAGGCAACAAAGTTTTCCTGCTACTAGTAACCGGAGTTATTTACCCCCAGACGGTGCTCTGACAGCTTAAACAATATTAAACTTCATTTTGTTGTAGAGTTGTCATAGACCGTGCACGACCGAAACTTCTCAACGCAACAAACTAGCATTGGATTTAGCTTAGTAGATAGAACAAGAATGGTAAAGACCTACTCACCAGCAGAATAGAAAAGCAACACTAACTTAAACCAACCAACACTGAAAGAGAACCTTAGTTTTGATCAAAACAAAACATCGAAAGAAGAGTCATAGAGAATATGTAAACCCAGAGTGCAAAATATTCCATCAATTCAACTAAAGTTACTGTAAAGTACCATTTTTAAAGAAACGGAAAATGTACTGAAAAACAATAGCGATAAGTGGATCTATCTCAAGAAAGAAAGATCAGCAGGAACATAAGTGCTCTAGACATTGTTGAAGTCTATATCGACAAAAATATAGCTGCAAAAATCATGGATCTCATGTTCAACCCTGCAAAAACAAGGATGTTGCAACATTAGAGCAAATTAAAGTGCCAAGAATTCTAGTAATCCTCATCTTGGGGAATGTATGGAACCAAGAAGGAGTTTGTGTCAAATTCCAGTGTAGTTGTAGCATGTGCATCAAGTTCTCTATGAGCAATGTGATAAATGGTACTAACAGACTCCAGTATACTTACTTCATATGCATCAAGTTCTTTATGGTAATGAGCAATGTCATCGTTGGGACTAACATACAGAGTTTCTTGGGTGATGCAGTACTCGTTTCCATTCCAAATGTAAAATAAAGAAAATGCAATAAACTACCATGTTAAGCAGAAAATGCCATAAATTCACCTGAATGCTCCTGTTTAGACACTATCCATTTCCCATCGAACACTTCATCAAACGACTCATAAAACTTCTACAGATCAGTAAAACACAACACAATACATTATAGATCATCCAAATAATAAAACAATCCAGTCAAAAACAAAAAAATATCAACCATATGATACAGAATACTAATCTTAATTCTTACCACATCCTAAGAAGTGTACAGCTGAGAGAAAAAACCCATAGTCCATAACTCATTAAATTAAGAAAATAGTAGAAGTAGTAGAAGAAGAACCTAAAAACAAACTTACCTACAATTCATATTTCCTTATTGACAACTACACATCAACAATGCTAGACTCAGTGCCACTACAAGCCATTTCTAAAAAATATAAGACACTTGTTAGTTGATGTGCAATATAAATAAGAATTTTTTAAAATATAATGAATACAAAATCATAAAATTCTTACCAACTTCAAGTTGCTCAAGATACTCTAAATTTTCCTCGATATTAATTGGAGTAGATTCACTTCTAAGCTAATCTTGAAGACAAATAAGAGATTGCACTAGTTTAGGAGTTAATAAACTCTTAAAGGGATCAATAACTCGACCTCCCATGCTAAATGTACATTCAGATGCGACATTGGAAATAGGAATGGCTAACACATCACGAGCCATATTAGTGAGAATGGGAAATCTAGGCTCATTAACTTTCCACCAACCTAATATATAAAATTGTTTCGAATCTGGCTCAATTTCTTCAGCAAGATATTTTCCCAACTCAGATTTATTGCTTAAACCTCCACTAATTTCTTTATGCTTCTTAAATTGTTGTTTTGTTCTCATTATTTCTCTTCCTTTAAAGCTTCCATAACCACTTACGGATGAAGAATTCCCAGAATAAGAAGATGTGGATGAAGATGAAGAGTTTTTTTATTTCTTAACATAAAGCTCAAATAAGGCTTTCATATATGACTCTACTGAATCGGACAACTTTTCCCCAACTTCTTTTCCAAACATGTCCACAATTGCAAAAGGAACATATTTAAGTTTGTTGTGGGGATCCAACACAGATGAAATAAAGATCATTTTGTTTATTTTCTCTAGAGTAACCCAATACTTTTTGAACTTTTTCCTCATATTTGCTTCCATTTTTTTCAAATTAGAATCTTCATTTTCTATTATCTCTTTCAAAATCAGATCAAGCTTAGCAATTTCCACAAAGTGTGCATTAGTAGTAACATATTTTGAACCATAAACTTTCAAAGTAAGAACATAAAAGGTTTTCAAAAATTTTACCATTTTCCTCACAGTTTCCCAGTCCTCACTTACAAGGCACCTGCCTTAGTTCCATCTTCACAAGTAAAGGTACGGAGATAATCCAAGAAACCATTATCATAGATACTATATCTTTCAAATGCAAGTTCAAAATGTTGTACTGTTTCAAGCATCAAGTATGTACAGTTCCATCGAGTAGGAACACCTAAACATAAAGATTTCTTACAAGTTATCAATTGAGATTCACAACATTTTTTGAACTTTTTAACTCTCGTAGCAGATTGTTTAACATACTTCAAATCTTGTCTCACTCGCTTGATAGACATATCAATTTCCTTCAGCCCATCTTGCATAATAAGATTAAGAATATGTGCTATACACCTCACATGAAGATGTTGACCCTCCATTATGTTAGTTCCCCAATTACTTAATTATTTAGACATTTCTATCATTATAACATCATTGGAACTAGCATTATCAACTATAATACAAAAACAGTATCCAAAACCCATTCAAGAAAACAATTAGTAATGGAAGCAGCCATATCAACACCTTTATGACTAGAAATTGGAGAGAAATTTATCACTCTTTTATGCAATTTCCAATTTGTATCTATAAAGTGAGCTGTTAGACACATGTAGTTAATCTTTTGTATAGATATCCAAGTATCTGTCGTAAGAAAAACTTTTGGACTTACTTTATTGAAAATCTTTTTCAAAACTTGTTTCTCTTCATTATAGAACTGATAACAATCTCTTCTTAAAGTTTACAAGAAGGAATATGAAACTGTAGGGCTGTGACTCTCATGAAATTTCTAAAGCCTTCTTTTTCAACAAAACTAAATAGTAACTCATCAAAAACTATCATTTGAGCTAAAGCTTTCCTACTTCATCCTTGATCAAATGTCCAAGTACCTTATGCCCCTCATCTTTTCATCCATGAAAGATGGTAGAAATCCTAATTTTGTTTGACTGTCTTTCTCTTTCACACCAACATTAGGGCGGTAAGGACATTATTTTAACATGTTATTATTCATTTATGAAGTACCATTAGCACTTGAAGCAACAACATAATTTTTTCCATAATACTTACATTGTGCTTTCTTAGCTCTGGTTTTTCCATCAATAATCTTGTCGAACCACTGCCAACATCTTGCCCTTGGTTCCATGACCTTTTTTTTTATAGTTCAGCTTCAACTGCATTTTCAACTTTATTTGGACATGAAACTGAAATATTTTCATTCGATGCTTCATCATCACTTACCCTACTTCCAATCTGTGAAAATAAAATATTTTATTTATTAGTTCTCAGCCTTTAACCTTAAACTATCAAGTTAAATTAAAATCACAAGAAAAATACCAGATTAGACATATTTTGAAGGTTGACTAATTGGAAATCGCTAGACCAAATAAGTGGAAAACCACAGTCGCTGCCGATCAGTGGTCGTTTCTCAACAAACAAAAACCACAGTCCACAGTCACCGCCGCCGCCTCAAACACATAGACCACAGTCGTCGACGCAACTCAATAAACAGGAAACACAAAATTCATGGGTCGCGGGTTACGGTTGTAGGTCGTCGGTCGTAGTGTTGTTGTAAAGAAAGGGAGTAAATTACCGATCTTTCATCTATTTCGCTGAATCACCGGTGGTGTAAATCAAAAATGGCGCCTTGGAGTTGGAATTAGGGTTACTAAAATGTATATATTATTACTATAATATAATATATTGATAATATGTATTATGTTATGCATATAATAAATTAATAATATATATATATTATAATATTATTTATATAATTTTGGTTTTTGATTTTTCTATTTAACTAATTTTTTTTAAGAAAACCAAAAACGGAACCGTTTAACCAAAATTTAAAAATTAAAAACCGAAATCAGTCTGAAAAATCAAAACCAAAATTAAATTTCGGTTCAGTTTTTTGGGTTTTTTTGATTTTTTGGTATTTATGCCCAGCCCTAACTCCGACCTTCCTGTACTGATTCGTAGCAGGGTGAGTATACCGTTGTTCGAGGTTGATCTTCCTCTATCTACTCTGGTTTAGTATTTTGTACTCGAGACTACTTATGTATATTGGATATTATTTGGATTCTGTCTAGTACTTTGGGTATATTTTAGTAGTGGCTCTAGTACTGACCTTACCAGGTCTTGGGAGGGTTTCTTTTGTGTATTTGGTCCTTTTCCACTCCTTGTTTTAGTATATGAGATATTTTTACTTTCTGTCAGTTACTTTTTATTACTATTGCTATCATTATACGTGATCTTTTCTAATTTCTGCCTATTAGCCCATTATCTATTATTTCGGGTTATGGCTTGGCTTGCCTAGTAGGGGGATAAGGTAGGCACCATTATAACTTGAGAAATTGGGTCGTGACACTGTATTAGATATCTAATTCTTACATCATTGAAATTAATGAACCTGGATGCTTTAATACTAATTTGTCACGACCCAAAAATCCAAGGGTCGTGATAGCACTTGTCGCAGCGAACCCTGATAAGTAATCCCATCATACAACCTGATACAAAAGAGAAATTAACATTCAAACCCCAAGGAAAGGCTCGTAGAATAATGTCAAACCATAATTAATATAATGAAAGCAGAAAGAAACCTAAACAATTTTTTCATAACTCCCAAAACTTGGTGTCACAGTATAAGAACTACTAATACAACTCAAGAAAATACAATACAAAGGAATTACTCTGTCTTTGAATAGTAATAAAGACATAGTAAATAAGAAGAGGTAGTAGTAGCCTCCAAACTCATGAAATCTATCACTACCTTAAAAAACTTCAAATATCACCTGAATCAACCAATGTGGGGTGTACCCAAACTAGGATTTGCACCAAAAAGGCACAGTAGGAGTGCATAAAGTCCACTTGTCGTCGGTAAGTATCATAGGACGACTGTTCAAAGTAGATAATAAAGCATACAAAATATACACTAAGGGAACATCACCAATAATCAAAAGATTTTCAAATGGTAGCCCACACCGTTTGCATGAACAGTTCTATAATACTCACACATGTTACAACAAACACCAAAAAAGACCATAAGTATACATTATACCACATACATATAGAGCCCAAAAGGAAAACATATTCAAGAACATCAAGTATAAGCAAAGGAAATTATAACAAATGGTAGGTAACAAGTCAAGGTAGAAATACTATCACATCATAAGTATAATAAATTAAATACAATGAAAATAATGAGAATGATGATGATGATGATGTAATTCATGAGATCATCCATATATAACTAGGAGCTTAAGCTTTATAATATAGGACCCATTGGGGGTTCGTCAACCCATATACAATCCATAACCATATCTACTCCTTGGAACATCCCTCAAGGAGGGTTTTTTAATAAGATGTCATATTTTCTATTAGAAAAAGCTAGTGTTTCTAGTATTTCCATAGTGGTATCAATGTTTCATGAATGTACATTATATGAGGATATAATCCTCACAATCAACCACAATGAGTATTTCCATATCCCACCAATATACCAAGTAAGCCAAATATCCATTTAATATTTCAAACTATCCATGAAAACAAACATAATTCACATGTCAATAGAGTATGAACACATAAAAATATACAATTGATTCCACAATAGGCTCTTCATTAAACAAGATACAATTATTTTTATGTATGTAGGCTATTAACATCACATAGGGTCCCACATGATATCATATAACACATAATATCCCAAAACCATACAATACATCACATATAGGATCCACACGAGTGCAACACAGTAATATAGTAATTTTTCTTGATTAGTTACCACACCCTTAACATGCTTTTGTATGAAAATTAACCACCCAGCCTAGTCTAAAAGAAGTTAAGTCATAACCTACCTCAAATGTCAAAAATAAAAAAAGCCTTCAATCCCAAAGCCTCACTCCTCAGGAATGGTTTTGGAATCAACTAAAACATGGAAATATATAATCTATGCATCAAAAGAGATTCAAAGATACCTTATTGCCTACTTTCAAGTCAGGATCAAAACGGACCCCTAAATTTGGTTTTCAGAAAAGAGGGGAAAATTGTAACTTTATTTCAAAAATGTGTTCCTCATATGCTTAGGAGTCTACAACTGAAAACCCAAGAAAAAATAAGTTAAAAATGATGCTAAAATTGAACAAATACTATTTTAAAGCTTTAATAGGAAAAATTCCCCAAAATCCATTTAAAATTTGAGAATTGAAGTTATTTTAAAGATGAAATTGAGGGGAAATGATAATTATAACATTAAAAACTCACTCAAGTGAAAAAGGTTTAAATTAGAGAAATATAACTTTTAGGCCTTACGGGCCAAAATTCCTAAATTCTATATTTTAATCAGAGTTTAAAATAAGAAATAAATGATGAAGATTGGAAAATGGTGAACAATTGCAAAACATGGGTATCTATATACCCAGGCATCGCAATCGCAGAATTGGTGTCACGATCGCCATACCTAGATAAAGTGGCTATTGCAATCAGTGATTAGGTGTCATGATCATGACACTTAGCCTACACTCCCAATCACAATCGTGGTAGTAGCCTCACAATCGCAGGTGCACCAGTTGAGTGGTACACCAGCTGGGGACTTGGTGAAATTTTAAGTTTTTGCGGGCCCCTTGAGATTCATCAAAAATCTCGTGAACGCAAATGAACTATGCTACCCTATCAAATTCAATGCTCTGGACTCAATGCCCGTATCAGAATTTTGTAAAAGCATTATTTTCATAGAGTTGACCCACAAAATCTAAAATCATAACTTTTTAAAACAAAAGTCAAAATAAGATTTAACACCCATAAAACCACACCAACTATGTTACCACCCTACAATCAATGTTCTGGATTTGCTGGCATAGTTTATTTTACCATCCGGTGCACTAGATAAAAAGATGTTGACTGAAGTCAATTATAATGCTCTCGAAGTGACCAAAAACTATAATATCGCATAAATCATACCAAAATTCATAGAAAGTCATGTCAATCATCCCCATACCCAAAAATACCACAACACAACCATGGAAAGGGGTAAAATATTCAAATTATATAGAAGCATACATTTTGCATAATTCATCAAAATTTGAGCCATTATAAAGAAATAGCCATGCAAACCACTTTGTAGTTATTAGCTAAAAAAATACGAGATTGGAAAATAACCATCATGCATCTCAAGAGGAAAGAGTAAGATAGGAAAAAGAGTATAGAGTAGTGATAGAGCTAGAAGAAATACAGCTCAACCACCCCTATCTTTTTAGTGCTTGCCATCTTTTCAGTACTTGCTAGTGTTTGATGATCCAGAGAAAGATTTAGGGTATGTTGAGCCTATTAATATTGGGCCTATCATTCCTCCTGAGTTTCCCCAATAGGTGAAGCTTGACGTTATGAGTGTCATGATTAAGTTTCTTAATTTGTAGGATGTGTTTGATGGTTTGCCAACAGATGATGCAAACATGTACATCATGAATTTTGTTGGGATTTTTACTTTATAATTTGCCTATGGTAAGTAAGAAAGCTTTGAGACTTGAGTTTTTCCCATTCTCTTTTACAAGTAAAGTGATGTTATGGTTAGGGGAATTACCTCGTAGGTCGATTACATCTTAGAATGAGTTGCAAACATAATTCTTGGATAGATACTTCCCACTATATAAAATAATATAGTTGAAGGATGAAATTTATAATTTTAGGCAACTGCATTAGAGGCACTAGACGAGACATGGTTATGGTTCAAGAAGAAATTGATGACTTTGCCCAATTATAGAATTTCAAGGAGGAATTTGCTTGAGATATTCTATAGAGGCCTAAATACGAACACCAAAGTTATTGTTGATACTATTAATGGTGGTGATTTCATGATCCTAAATTGGGAGTTAGCTGCAGAAATCATAGACCAGGTCTACAAAATCAATTGAAGGTAGCATACTCGAAGGGTAGAAAGAGGAGTCGGTACTTATGCTATTAGTGTTTCTAGTGAGAAAAGAGTCTTAGATGACATAGTGGATCAAGAGGTAGCACATCTGAGGACAAAGATTGGGTTACTTACCAAATTATTTAGAACTATAAATAAAATAAAGGTGATAGCAGTGGGTTCATGAGGTAACTCTATTAGACATGATGAGTCTGACTCTGAGGAGGAGACTAAGTACTTAGACAGAGATATAAAGGGTTTTTGAGCCAAAGAACAAGGGTCTAATCAAGATACTTGGTACTTAAGAAAAATGAATCATGGTTGAAACTATTATGGGGATAGGTATAAGGATAAGAGTAGAGAGAGATAATGAATAGAGGAGAAAAGATGACTATAAGAAGAGTGATGCATATCTTCCACTGAGAAATCACTAATTCGAGGATGGAATCATTTCTTTTAAAGCTGGTTAAAGGTTTATTGAGTCAAGAGTGTTTTCTTAAGGAGATTAAGATAGATATTTTAAGATTGAGCCAAAAATCAGAATCACATGCTACTGCAATTAAGTAGCTTGAGTAGCAGTTAGTCAGATGTTGGCTACTCTAAATCAGAATCAATTGAGCACTCTTTTGAGTAATACTTTTCAAAATCCAAGAAATGATAGTCATTTCCTATCTATCACCACTTGGAGTGGCAAGGTTACTATTGATCCATCTATGCCTATAGTTGATAAGGTAACAAATGATATGATCAATGTTGATGATGCACACAAAGCAGAAATTGAGAAGTTGGTGACAAATAGCAAGACATTATAGAAATTGACAGGTGTAAAAAATCAAGCGAAGAATGATAAAGGAAAGGGTAAGGAGTTCAAACCAGTCTTAAAACCTATTCCACGACCTTACCCATCTTTTTCTCAAAGCTTGAAATAAAAAGGGAAGAAGAGAAGTATAAGAAGCTTATTTCTATGCTAAAGGAATTGAGCATGAATATCCCTCTTCTTGAATCTCTTGAACAAATACCTGGCTATGTAAAGTTTATGATAGATTTAGTGTCAAAAAAGCAAACTACTAGTCATAAGGATGTAGGTTGCTTGCATCATTGTATAACAATTACATCTCAATCTCTTGTGCAAACAAAGGTGATCCCGAATCTTTCATCGTTCCTTGTACTATTGGGACATCTAAGTTTGTTGGGGCTTTGTGTGACATGGATGCAAGCATTAACTCGATGTCACTGGTACTTTTTAAAAATTGGGCTTGAGACCTCTCAAACCCACGATAATGCAGTTATTAATGGCAGATCATACTATTATAAAAACTATGGCTATATTATCTGATATTTTAGTCAAAGTGGACAACTTCATCTTTTCAGCTAATTTTGTTGTCTTAGATTATGAGGTTCGTTTTGAGATGCCCATAATTTTGGAAAGACCTTTTTAGCCACGGATAGAGCATTGGTGGATATAGAAAGATATAAGCTTAAGCTCAGGTTAAATAATAAGGAAGTCATGTTCAATATGCATAGATCTATGAAGCAGCCAATTGACATGAAGGTGGTTTCAGTAATAAATGGTATTGATAACCCTGGAGGCCAATCCTAAGGCTACATTGATGAAGTCTGAGTAATTAAGGTCCCTACATCGAGGCGCGTTATTAAATCAAGTGTTGCTTGGGAGGCAACCCAAGGTATGTTGTTATCTTTGAATTTATGATCATTCATGTTATTTATGATTGACATTGTACCTACGCACCTAAGGTTACATAATGGCCAAATACATTGGGGATAATGTATGCTTATTTTATGGGGGTAGGGATACTTGTGAGTCTAGATATCCTCTTGAGGTTTTTACTATCGTGTCTCTTTTCCTTAGAGTGTGTTTATTGTAGAGATGGCATGTTTAGGTTGTGTTTGTATCATTATATGTGTTCTGTTTTGTTTATGTTTAATTGGAGAAAAATAAGGAACCTAAGGGCAGTTGACATGTTTGGTTGGTTCCAAAGTGACTTGTTAAAATAATACCCCTCCAAAAGTTTTGGTGAACTATGTGATGTAAATATCTGTGTTACTATTGTGAATCTTGTTATGGCATCAGGATTAGGAACAAAATTAATCATATCTTAGCATAACTAGGAAGGTAGTAGTTGATACCATATGTGTGTGAGGCCTCTACCTAGTTCCCTTTGAGAATTTAATCCAGAACTTTCCCGATTAGTCTTGCCTAGGTTGTAGGATAGTTGCTTAGGACATGATCATGGGTTATTTTTTACTTAGTCCACTCTTAGCCTAACTAACCATCCAAATGTGAATAAGTATCCCTTGATGCCTAATTTGAGCCTACATTGACCTATTTTCTTGTTTTCATGTTTTTACCATTCCAATTGGTTACAATGAACTTATTTTGTCCCTGGAACCTCTTTGGACATTGTGCACCTCAACTCAGGCAAATCACCTAAGCTAACGGTGGCTATTATAAGGGTGCATAGTTAGAATTGGGTATGTATAAAGGTGTCTAATATAAAAGAAAAATTAAGATTGGGTAAGGTAGAAATAAAAGAGAGAGCAAAGAAAAAATTAATGAAAAAATTGAAAAGGAAAGAGAATAAATGATAAGCAAGAATAAAACCAGACCCAATCCAAAAAATCAATAAAGAAGAAAGGGAGAAATAAAAGAAGAATCGTTGAGAAGTGGAGCCAAAACATAAGTGTAGTGTCAAAGAGGGTGAGCCGCTATATCCTAAATATACCATACCTATATCCAAGCCTACATTACTATCCAAGCAAAGTCCTATAGTAATCCTAGTCCAATTGTCCGGAAAACTAAGGTATAGAAAATAAGGTAAAGTCTATGGTATTCTATGCACATTGATTAAAATTTTCTTATGAGCATGAATGTCGTTACATAGTCCCTTGCATTGACATAATGATACTGTGAGAAGTTGGGACTTTTTTTCTGTAAGATTATATGCGTTGTGTTACTAACTATTTATCTGTTCGGATAGTGTAGATTGCATATATATTTTATTGTTTATTATAATGTAATTCTACTGCTTGATTCCTTTGCGTCATATTATTGTGCTACATAAATCCACAGAGTGATTTTGAAAAGTTGGAAATAGTAGTGGTAAAAGTTTTTTAGCTAAAATGAGTTTACTGCCGTAGGTGCCTTAGGTTTCTCTCAGTTAAGCATCGTAGTGTATTTGTTATATGTTAGTTTCCTAAGGATGTGTAAATGTTCTAAGTTGATGTGCCATGGTTTCATGTCACCTTCAATGATTTAAATCGGAAATTGTTCAAGTACGTAGGCTCTTTTTGTTAGATATGATGTGTTTTTATGTTGGTTTTGCAAGAAAATAACATTTGGAGCAGAAGAAGCAAAAAAATATGATGAAATATTGCATAAGGCTACTTACACCCACTAAGTGGAGCCGTGGGTAGTACTTACTCCCATTATAAGTGGGGTCATAAGTAGCAAAAAATATTTCTGAAGGTTGAATTTTGCTCCGGGCTATAAATGGTACCTACGGAATTTTGCTCCGGGCTATAAATGGTACCTACGATCCCCATAGGTACCCTTTTAAGTAGGTGATTTGAATCCTGGAAGTTACTCTGGGACCTACCAACCCACCTAGGACCCATAGGTACTACCTATGGCCCATAAGTGGGGTAGGTAGGTACCGACATGATTTTCCTACTTTGTTTTAGATGAGATTTTTAGGGTTCTGATGTAACTATAAATACCCCATTGATGTTTTATTATTGGGTGATGCACTTTACATACTTACAACATTATATTTATTCTAAGACACACTTTTGATCTTGGAGTCCTTGTTCTTGACCTTTATAGTTTAAGATACTGGTTTTCATTCTTCATGTATTGTAAGATTATTCATATTCTTTCTATTATGAATTTTATGAGTGTTCTTGCAAACACGAGCAGCTAAACATCTTAACTAGGGTTGAGGGAACCCTAATGGAATAACAAAGTAGAGGAAGTTCAAAGTCTTTCTTGATTGGTTTTATGCATGTATTATGGTTTTCTTCATATTGATTGCTTTCTTAGAGACTGCAGACTCTACGAACTCACCTGTATTTGATAATAACTCAGAGAGAGGTCAAGATTAGGAAAAAATCTCATCAGTAATTTGAAGCTACCAACCTTCATCTAATTAAATTGTGACCAAGAGGAGATAGTTAATCTGGGATCCAGGGTAAGGGTTAGTAATATGATACTCTGAGATTGAGAGAAGGTGACTGAAATTCACCAAAGGGTGTCAAGAGATAGTTGGTGATATATAACTTGCTATATTCTACATGCAAGGCATCATGACAGTTTGATGAGCATGATAATTCTACGGAGATAGGAAGTTAGGATGAACCCAGTCCTAGTATTCATCTCATATTGATTTCAACCTAAAGTGATCAAGCATTGTAATTACCACTGTTTTCACAAAATCCCTCCATTTACTTTCTGCACTTTCTGACTACATCAACAAGTTTGTGATTGATATTCGTCCTATTCCATGTGGGTTCGACCCCAATCTTTGTTGGTTTCGTTATTTGACATCGACCATGTTATACGTTCTTTGAGGTGTAATTTGGTGACATCATTCTAGTAATTCAAAATATTATATGAGTGTTATGGTTAATTGGTGTTATAATATGATTAGCATTTAAAGTATTTGATTATTTGGGGAAATTTTGGTTTTGACTAATCGATATGACTTGGTAATTGATTAATTTTGGTAAATTTTAAATCATAAACCATAATATTAGCCTTGGTTGATTTTTCCCACCTTTTATGAATATATGATATCCTTAGTACTTGATTCTACATGATAAATTTAGGTTGTCTAGTGTTGTGATTACTGGTTTGCCCCTCTTTTTAATTTGAACTTATTTTTGGTAAAAAAAATGGACTTGTTTAATTTTGAAAAGATTCAACTATCTATTTAAGGAACAAAAATTTCTTTAATTGATTTACAAAATATTCCTTTTTCTTTTATTTTTGTGACTGCTCACCATATAAACAACCGTTCTCTTTTCTTTATGGTCACACTTGGACAACATCTATAGATGAAAACAAAAATATTTTACAGTTCATATTTTGCTTTGGCTTTGGAAGGGACGGTTTTAATTTTATCTTATTTGTTTTGTTCCCCTACTATTTGGTTCTTAAATTACTCTTATTATTATCTATTACTGGCAAATGGTATGTTTTCTTAGCACCTTAAGTGTTTAATGTTATCACTCTGAATAAGGTTTGTTCTCTGTTTGCTCCTAAATTCTATAGTTTCTTCTTTGATGTTTATAATTAAAATCTTTGGAATCTGAGAGTATATTTGGGTTGCAGTATGTTTCGTGCATATATTTTTATTTGACAAGTTCAACTTAAAGTTCTCGATGGAAGTTCGAGAGTGATTTGAGTAAGTTTGAGATTTTGAGTAGCCAAGAAAAATTTATCTCTCTCAATAGTTATAGTTTGGTAGTTCCCTCATTTTACAGCGAGTACCATGGCTTCTCAGCCACCGATGGAGCTTCTCCAACTGCCGGACATTCCCTTATAGGACCGGCATACATCTATCCAGTCACCACAAAAATCTTCACCCACTCATGTGACGCTCAACTCCCAACATGTACTCCAATCAGATGGCTTCTTAGCTCAAATTTTAGAAGGGCAATTATAATGGGCATAAGCGATCATCAATCATGCTAAATCAGAAATGCAAGGCAAGTTGGGGGAGGTGATAATAGAATTTTCATCGGCAACCTATCTGAAGCATAATCAATCAGAGCTAGCATCAATAGAGAAACTACATACGACTCTAGATCAATTGTAATCTATTCTGAATTACTCAGTGTCTAATGATGGAGGTAAGCTGCCTGTTACTCAATCATCTATTTTGAATAGTGTGGATGTTTCGATGTCCATGCTGGGGAATGGAGCTCCTGTACCTATTGGAACTCAAGGTACTACTGGCGTTTGGTCCAAACCTGGTCATGGAAATGAACCCCCAATACCTAGGTTCACTCACTCCTTGGCCATGAAGCTAAGAGCACAAGAGGTGATGAAAGCCGAATTTATTCACATTGAGCCACCAAGAATAACAACCAAACAAGTCCTTCCAGCAATTGTGTTTGAGTCTGAAGACTTCAAAGTAAAATTAGCAAAGAGATGTCAGTTTACCTTGATTGGGAAATTTGAAAACAACATGCCCAAAATAGAGGTGATTAGAAGACAATTTATCCTGCAAACAGAATTAAAAGGGAAGGTTAAAATTAGTCATTTTAATTCCAGGCATCTATTTATTGACCTGGACAATGAGTATGATCATACAAAAGTTTGGTCTAAAGGGAAGATGTACATCCAAGGTCAGCTAATGAGACTTCAATTATGGACCCCCACTTTTAACCTTGAATAAAAAACCCTATTGGCCCCTGTATAGGTTAGTTTGCCTAAGATTCCCTCGCATTGCTATTGTCTGGAGGTAGTGAAACCTCTCTTATCCCCTATTGGCAAGGTCTTGTTTATAGATTTGGCAACTTACAAGAAAACTAGGGGTAGTGTGGATAAGGTTAAGTTGTAAATTGACCCCACCAAGTCAAGACCCCAACATGTTTTGTTGGGCTATGATGAAGATGAACATGGTAAAGGTAGATGGCAAACCATTTTGTATGAAGAGATCCCTAAATACTGTTCTTATTGCAAGCATCAAGGTCATGCTACAAGATCTTGTGTTGTCAAAGGAAAAGATAAGGCTGCTAGGAAAAAGCTGGTCAAAGATACCCAGGGAGAAGGTCCCCAAGAAGAAGCTCCAACATGCCATGGGATGCAGAATCCAACTGGTACATTGCAGCAACAAAGTACAGATAAAGGTAAGGCAACTATAAATAAATAGAAGAACCAAAAAATGAAGTGTAGTGACAACGAAAGACTAGTATTCAAACCAAGGTCTCCAACTAAGTATAAAGGTGGACAACCAGAAAATTCTGCTCCATCCACATCAAATGCTATTATATCTCTTCAGCATAAGAGTGAGAACACAATTTATTTCCTAGGCACTGCTAAAAAAGGTCCCAATCCAATCAAACAGTAGATAGAAGAATCTGACAATAGCAAGCATGATGATCATCAAGTGGTTGATGCAAGTGACAGGAACCTTTTACCTGATCAGGTAAGTAGTTCAGAGAATATTGAGCAACCTAGAGAGGATGGGATATCTACTATAGAGGTGACAATGAGTGAGAATGTGGCCCTTTCCCAGCCACAAAATATAGTGATGCCTGATGAAGGAATGAATACTGGTGTGGAACCTACTGTTGTACTACAAGAGGCTTTCCCTAGCTTGCAAGAGAAAGTTGAGCTTGAACAGATCCAGGATAAAGTCACTAAAATGTTTCCCTAGAGTTTTCGTCAGGAACTTGATGATAAATACAGAGTGATATATTCAGAAGATGATACAGATGATGGTCTCTTGGGTCAGCTGGGGAATATTGATGAAAATGGGGTTGATGTATTTAATCTAGGAGATCAAGGGGAGTTTGTTAAAGAGGTAAACCACATTGCTAGCCAGCATAGATTATCTTCCAAGGGGTCTTTAGTTAAATCAAGGAAAGGGGGCAAACATACTGTACCCAATCCAAATGGGTATACAGCTACCTTTCACCAGGTCTCATTCCTATAAACCAGTACAATAATCAGTTATCTTGTTTGGAATGTAAGGGGTATATTTACCCAAGGTGTTTTGGAAAGACTCCAACAACTCATAAATATTCACCGCATCTCTTTGATTTCTATTCTAGAATCTTTCTCCAACAATATACATCTAGAAGAAGTAAAAAGGAAACTCAAGATGGAACATGCTCTTTGTAACTCCAATGGAAAGATTTAGCTCTTCTGGTCATTGAATATCTCTTGTGATATCATTACAACTGAGGAACAATATATTACTTGCTCACTCACACACTCTGCTTTGTCCCAAACATAGCTTATGACATTTGTTTATGCCAAGTACAGAGACACACTAAGAATACCTTTGTGGAATAAGTTGGTACAACTGTCTCCTTTAACTCTACCTTGGTGTACAATTGGGGACTTTAATGTAATTACTGAAGTAAGTGAAAAATTAGGGGGTATCCCTTATTACATGAGGAAAAGTTTTGAGTTGTTAGGGGTGATTGAGGCTTGTGGACTAACTGACTTGGGATTTCATGGTCCCAAGTTCACCTTGTCCAACTTGAGAGATACTCAATTTAGAATATAAAAGAGACTGGATAGAGCAATGGTATCTGATGCTTGGTTAAAAGATATGCCATTGACCACCATCACTCACTTGTCTTCTGTGGGGTATGATCATTGTCCCTTGCTCTTGGAAATGTAAGAAAGGGTGGAGTCACATGTCAAATATTTCAAATATTTGGATTGTTGGGTAGAGCATCCCACTTTCCTTAACATTGTAGAGAATTGCTGGAAAAAGCCTTGTGCAGAAACACCCATATGGATATTTCAGCAGAAACTAAAAAGATTAACATCTACTTTAAGTCAATGGTCTAAAGAGGTATTTGGTGATATCTATGCCAATGTAAAAATATATGAAGAAAGGGTCAAGCTAGTTGAGGAAAATTTGATCTTGAATGGTACTAATGAAAACAGAAAGGAATTTCACAAAACCCAAACTAAATATATCAGACATCTCAAGATGGAGGATGTTATCTTAAGGAAAAAATCTCAACTATACTGGTTTAAATATGGTGATTCTAATTCAAGATACTTCCGTACCTTTATTAGGGGAAGAAGAAAAAGGATGTTCATGCACAAAGTCAAGAATGAGGAGGGGGTTTGGTTCCAAGGCGATGATGACATAGCTATAGCTGTAATTACACATTTCCAGGGTATCTTTACTGGGACAACAGAGTATGTGCCTGAGGATATTCTAGCCAATATCCCTGAATTGATTTTTGATGCACAAAATGAGAATCTTCCAACTATTCCTACTTTGGAAGAAGTAAAGGAGGTGGTCTTCTCTATGATTCCTCATTCATCAGTAGGTCTAGATGGTATGAATGGTAAATTCTTTCAATCCTATGAGAACATTATTGGTATGGACCTTCTACAGGTGGTGATTGCCTTTTATGGTCATGTTATGCCAAAGTACTTTGCTCATACTTTTTTGATTCTTCTTCCTAAAGTGTCTCATCCCAGCAAACTGTCTGAATATAGTTCTATCATCTTAAGAAACTTTATCAACAAAATCATTTCTATGCTAATTTACCTCAGATTAGCTTCCATCCTTCCCTCCCTTTTCTTAAGCAATCAATCAGGATTTGTGAGAGGTAGGAACATTGCTGAAAATATAATGATTGCTCAAGAGATCATTTGTGGCATTAAGAAACCAGTAGTTGGAGGAAATATGGTTATTAAGATGGACATGGCCAAGGCATATGATAGGGTGTCTTGGTTATACACTTTCCTGGTATTAAGGAAATTTGGCTTTGGTGAACTCATTATTGACATGATTTGGAGGACCTTGTCAAACAATTGGTACTCTGTCTGAGTGAATGGTACTAGATATGTTTTTTACTATTCTATAAGGGGGTTGAAATAGGGTGACCCCCTATCACCGCTTTATTCATCTTAGGGGATGAAGTATTGTCAAGAACCCTGAACAACCTACACCACCACCACCACTATTATGGTTTCCATATGGATTGGAATGGTCCTTATATTAACCATCTTAGTTTTGTAGATAATATCATCATCTTTACTATAGGAAGAATAAAAGCTATCAGATTGGTGATGAAGACTTTGGGTTATTATGAAACAATTTCTGGACAAATGATCAACAAGAACAAGAGCCATTTCCTATTACCAAATCAATAATTTCCCTCTATAGCCTCAAGGATTAAAGAAGAAACTAGATTTCAGCTAAAACACAGTCCTATTACATACCTTGGTTGTCCCATTTACATTGGAAGACAAAGAATCTATCACTATGTTGGTCTGGTTAGCAATGTGTCTTTAAGAATTATAGGATGACATTCTAAATTTCTACGCTATGGTGGAATAAGTGTATTAATTAAAAATGTTCTGCAATCTATCCCTATTCGTATCCTTTCTGCTTGCATTCCTCCAAAGACTATTATTAAGCAACTTGTGTGTTTGTTTGATAATTTCATTTGGGGATGGAAGGACAACAAGAATAAATATCATTAGGCTTCTTGGAAGGAGCTTTGTTTCCCAATCATAGGAGGTGGCATTAGAGTTAGACATATTGCTGATATATGTAAGGCTCTACAGATGAAACACTGGTGGATATTCAGAAGCAAACACACTCTTTGGGGGGGATTTTTTACTAGCCAAGTATTGTAAAAGAGTGGATGCAGTATCCAGGAAAGGCTATGCTGGGAAATCCCTGATATGGAAAGATATGAAGAAAAACAAGAAGACAGCTGAGCAATATATTTTTTGAAGGATCTGATCAGGCACATATTACTTTTGGTGGGATAAATGGTCTGGCCTGGGAGCATTAAATAACCGCAGAATTGATGGTGTAAAGTCCAGTAATGCCAAAGTAGCTGACTTTTTAATTGATGGCGAGTGGAACATGCAGAAGCTAGCTACTATACTTCCCCCTCCTCTACTGCAGGCTATCATCAAAATTTAGATCCAGTTTCAGGAAAACTCTCCTGACTTCCCATTGTGTACTACAACTCCAAGTGGTGATTTCAGTCGTACATCTGCTTGGGGGTTGATTAGAAAGCATGGAGAAGTAACTTTGCTGCACAGTCATATCTAGCATAGGTTGATTCCCTTCAAATGTTCCTTCCATACATAGAGAGTACTGAGAAGGAAGTTACCTATAAATGAAAGGCTGGTTTAATTTTGTATAGCTCCTGTCAAGTGTGGATGCTGCTCTTATTTTGGCTGGGACAACATACCTCGTACATTTTTTGAGGGTCCCTTTGCAAATAAAATATGGAGGTATTTCTCCTCATCTATGGGCATTATTATGTTCCTGCACCAATCAAGAACCTATTGCTGAAGTGGTGGAAAACTAGAGCATCTAATAAATCCCATAAGTTGGTATTGCTGGATCTTCCTATTATTATCTGTTGGAACTTGTGGAAGAGCAGGTGTGCTGTTAAATATGGAGACCAAAAACCTCGATTATCCAGAGTCTGGTTTCTAAATTACAAAGACATTTCACTTTTGCTATACAATGACTTTCCCTATATCCCTTGGCCTTCTGGATGGGTTAATCTAGCAGCTTATGTGGAGAAATGCAGCCATGAGTTTAAAGTTACAACTTTGTATTGGTCTAAACCACCAGCTCCAATGGTCAAGTTGAATTCTGATGGTAGTGCTATCACTAACCCTAGAAAAATTAGTGCAAGGGGTGTGATTAGAGATCATAAGGGTGATATCACATATGCCTATGTTGCTCCTTTAGGAGAAAAAACTAATAATCAGGTTGAGGTGGAAGCTGCTATATGGGGGATATCATGGTGTTTGAGTAATGATATACAATAGGTTATGTTGGAAATGGACTCTGAGCTCTTGATCAAATGGATCAGGAAACAAATACCAATACCATGGCAACTGTAACCTTGGTGGATTCCTTACTACAACTTATTTCACAACTTCAACTATGTATTTGCAGGCATGTGTTTAGGGAAACTAACTTTGTAGAAGATGCCTTGTCAAAGGTCAACCATCAACATGATCAGCCACAACACTATTTCCATAGTTATCAGCTCCCCTCAGCAGTAGCTGGATACTTTCACCTTGATAAGCTAGGCATGCCATACTTCAGGAGAAGGAAGATGACCAAGTTACATGAACCACCTTAGAACTAGTATACCTTTTCATAGCTATAGAGCACATTCTTTGTATTTCTCTTGTAATAGTTACACTTTATCTGTAATCACAGATTGGAGGTTAGGTTTATGCCCCCCTCTATGTATAGTTTTTGTGTGATTAATGATAAGGCCTGGGGTGATGCTCAGCCACTAAAATTCTTTAAAAAAAAGTTCTCGGTGGGATGAAGAGTTGCCAGAGATTTAGGGGAATGATTAAGGGTTGTCCAACCTAGACCTTCTCTATCTTTTTTAATGATTTTTGTTTCATCCATTTTGGTCTATATTAATATTTTGTATCAAGTTCTGCTATGAAATAAAATATTGGGGATGCTGGGGAGGGTATATGTATGCTAATTGTCAGTGTGTTTATTTGACTTAGAAACCCTGTCTATAGGAGTAATATGAATTTCAGCATCTTTGACTTGTCAATTCTCACCTAGAAATAACTTCTATCGGATTATTCATTTAAATTTTGGCATATTAATTAAGTGTTTTATTACCTAAAGTCATGTTTTAGAATTATTTATTAATTTTTAGTATATTAAAATTAATATCGAGCCTATCAATTAAATTTTCATCATGTTATTAATTTTTAGCATTTCAAAATCAAGTATATTCAAGTAATACTCAGCATTTCCAGCATTTTTAAAAAAAAGAAAACTATGAACATTTAACCAATTTCTAGTGTGTATATTAACAAGTTTTACCTTAGATATCTTTTTTATAGGTGTTACCACTAAATTTTGGCTTTAGTTAATTATCTCGCACGTAGAAATCATGCCTACAGGAATTTAATAATTACAACACTAGACACCATGCATTTAGGTCATAATTATATTAAATCATTAATTATTTTCAAGAGGCTTGTTTGAAACCATTATGTGCTACTTGACCAAGTTTTTTTATTTGTTTTACATGACGCAAACCTCGAGTCCTTAGGCAACCTAAACTTTTCTTTTTCTAGATCTCAATCCAAAATTGTAAGTCCAATGCCTCTTAGACATTAAGTTGGGATGGGTATGCATTTTAGGTAATGTTAGTTTTATCCTTTTTCTAGAACATCTTTAAGCTCAATAACTAAATCAAGTATGGTGGGTAGATAGATGGGAATGATGAAAGTTGACCCAAGAATAATATGACAATGCAACATTGTCATCCGTTAATAAGTCTGGCACTGATCCGAATAAGATAAAATTAACTCTTGTCTAAATCTCTTAGTTCTTCAATCAGTTTTCATTGTTTTATTTTTTTTTGCATTTTTTTGGGGGTAGTTTAAAAATTGTTAAACATTTTGGCTATATCATTGTGTCGTTCTCTCTTATCGCTTATCTGATATCTTTATTTATGTTTTCCTTATCATACGTTTTATTAATAAATAAGATATTTTTCTTAATTCTTTATCACATAGGTCTATATTACTTAGATGAATAATTATTTTTATGTCTAATCACTTAGTTGTTAATTAAGTTAATAAAAGATCATCGACCTTTTATTTATCTCATAAAACTCCCCTCATAATATATGAGTTTGGTTGGAATCCACATTTGTAGACCTCGAAAGGTACTTAACACCTTCCTTTTAACGTAAGTTGAACTCTTACCTGAATTTTTAGTGATGTAAAATAATAATTAACTATTTGTAATTAGCTTAGAATGTTTCCTAACACACCTTTAACTCATTCGGTGGTGACTCTTCTCTTTTGAACATCCTAAAAAGAGTTGTCATGTCAAATTTTGCTTTTCATGAGAAAATGGAGCATGACAGTTATTTTCGATGTTCCGAACTCATTGGTGACGTCTGATTTTTGAAAATGGGTCATTTTCAATAAATTAATCTCTGAGATCCTTTTTTCACTATTTTTCAAATCGAAATGCGAAATAGATGTTTCGAACCTGAACTAACCACACTACTAACAATATGACATTCCAGATCTAATAGAACTGTCCAAATTACTATAGACACTCAGAACATCAATTATTGACTGATGTTAACTATATGACTTTTTAAAGCCTCTAAAAACTAGAAACTTACCAAAAGTATTCTCGATCACATCTGAAACCACATCAACCATCCCCACACCACAAAATCAACATGTAGCAACTGCAGAGAAGGGCAAAATAGTCAAAACACATTAAAAAAATTACAAATCAAGTCATTACAAATCCACCATTAAGACTCTAATTCGTCCATGAACTAAAAGGCAAGGAAATACCTTAATCGATAAAGAGATGAGGGTAACTATATGCTAGGCAGACTTTAACTGTCAAGTAGTATCCTCAACAAGACGATGTATCCACTGAACCTAAACCATAGGAACATCTCTAGAACACAACCGTCTAACATCCCTGGCTAAAATAGGAAGAGGCTCCTCTACAAAGATCAACCTCTTATCAAACTAAACTAAGTCCCAACAAAGCATGGACTCATCCTATAGAGTCGAAGAATAAATACATGAAAAACTAGGTGAATAGATGAAAAGTCTGGGGGTAAGGCCAACTCATAAGCAACCTCCCCAATTGTCTGAAGAATCCTAAAAGGCCTGATATATCTAGGGGTAACTTTTCCCCTCTTTTCAAACCTAATCATGCCTTTTTAATGGGCCATATATGAAGGAAGACTTGATCACTAAGACCAAACTTTAAGGAATAAAGCCTACAATTCACATAATTCTTCTTGCCTACTCTGAGTTGCCTGAAGCCTATATAGAATCATCTAAGCCCTGTCCATATAGTCGCAAAGAAATTTAGTACCACCAGATCTAAATACTAAAGTCTCAAACCAACTAATAGTAGATCGACAACTCCTACCATAGAATACCTCAATGGTTGACATCTCAATTCTCGAATGGTATCTATTATTACATACAAACTTAGCTAAGGCCAAATGTTTCTCCCACTGACCTCCGAATCTCATAAAACATGTGTAAAGAATATCCTCCAAAACATTAATATTTTGCTCCAACTAATTGTGGATCTGGGTGGAAATTTATGTTGTGGTCAACCTGGGTACCCAACCCCTCCTAAAAACATAGATACGGGTTGACCTCTCAGCTCTAGAGAAAATTTTAATAGGTATTGAATGGGCCGATTTGGTCAATCGATCAACAATAACCCAAATATTGTCAAAACCATTAGAGTTCAAAGGAAACCTGCTCATGAAGTCGGTAGTGATCCGCTCCTACTTTCACTCAAGAATGGGTAATCTCTGGAGCAAACTACTCGGTCTCTGATGCTCAGCCTTTACTTGCTGACAACATAAGCAACGAGCTATAAAGTCTATCATATCCTTCTTCATACCACTCCACCAGTAATACTTCTTCACATCACGATACATCTTAGTCACACTGGAGAGATAAAATATCTGGAATAATGTTCCTTCTCAAAAATTAGTCTCACCCATCCACCAACTCTCGATACACAAACTCAGCCTCTAATCCTTAAAATAGCACTAGAATCAAGAGATGCCACTTTAGCCTCACCATTCAACACCTTATCTCAAATTTCCCTCACAATATCATCATTAAATTGGTGAGATCAAATCAGCTCAACTAAAGATCTAGCATCAACAAAGGTTAAAACATATCAAGCCTAACCATCTGGTTAAATATCAAGCCTAAAACACGCTCGTCCCTAAATGATGAATTAAGGCATCTATTAGCATGATTTAACACAGAAACACAACCACAATTACCATTGAACAAAGGCAAAAAATATATATTTAGGGAATACACATATGTTAAGAACGATTATCCAAAGCGAGAAACGGGAATGGATATTTGGACTTCATGTCCTCTTCATCTTACCATTTAGCTTATTTAACCTTATGGTTCCTCCATAAAACCTTCACCAAAGCCACATCCTTAGTCTTTAAATGATGGACTTGCTTATCAAAAATCTCAACCTGAACTTCCTCATAAAATAAGAAATTTGAAACACCAACACTTTCCAAGGGAACAACAAAGGAAGTATCACCTACGCACTTCTTTAACATTGAGACATGGAGCACCTGATGGAAAAAACCCAAACACGAAGGCAACTCCAACTCATAAGCCATATTATCCACTCTTCTCAAGACCATGTACGAGACAACATAGCAGGGATTGAGCTTGCCCTTCTTACCAAACCTCATCACCCCTTTTAAGGAGGACACCTTCAAGAATACCTAATCATTAACATCAAGCTCTAACTCCCTACGCCTTAATCTAGATAGGACTTTTGGCAACTTTGGGTAGTCTTAATCCTATCCAAGATAACCTTCACCTTCTCCATGGCCTGATGAATCAAATTGGGACCAAACAACCTAGTCTAACTGACTTTGAACCACTCAATAGGAGAACGATGCCTCTTACCATACAAAGCCTCAAATGAAGCTATTTGAATAGTGGAATGATAGTTATTATTATATGTAAACTCTATGAGAGAAAAATGATCAACCCAACTACCACCAAAGTTAATCACACAGGCTCTTAGTATATCTTTAATATTTGAATAGTCCTCTCCACTTGTCCATCCATTTGAGGATGGCCAGTAGTGTTAAGGTTCACCTTAGTTCCCAAACCTTTCTAAAACGATTGCCAAAAGTGCAATGAGAAATACGTACTTTGATTAGATGTAATGGAAACAGGCACACCGTGAAACTTGATGATCTTCTGAATGAAAAACTTAGCATATCCTCCACAGAATAATTAGTCCCATTAGTAAGAAATGAGTGGACTTAGGAATCCTATCCGCAATGACCCAAATCAAATAAAATTAACTTTGAGATAGTAAAAGACTAGTAACAAAGTCTATATTAATTACTTCCTATTTCCAGATGGGTAGCTCAATCTCTTAAGACAAACCACCAGGCCTCAAGTGCTCCACCTTCACTTGCTGACAAACCATATACTTGGCCACATCTTTTTTCATGTTGTTCCACTAATAGATCTCTTTCAAATTATGGCACATCATTATCTAACCAGGATGAATAATATACTGCAACTCATGAGCTTCAGCCAAAGTTCTTTTACATAGCCCATCAACATTGGGAATACACAATCTACCTTGGTATCTTAGGATACCATCACCTCCAGTCTCAAAAGCCATGACTTTCTGCAAACCTATATTATCCTTAATTTGGATCAAGATGGGATCCAAAACCTATTTCTCCTTCACCTCAGTTCCTAGAGATGACTTCACCACCTCTTAAATGATCATACCTCCAACCTCAGAGTCTAAAAGGCAAACTCTAAGATTAGCTAAATGGTGATTATCTTTCACCAAACCTCAATTATCCTCATGAACATGACATAAGCTTCCCATAGACAACTATCTAAGAGCGTCAGCAACCCTAGAAACTTTACCTTCTTTTGAATAAACCTAGTCAATGGAGCAGCGATCGAAGAGAAACTCTCAACAAATCTCTTATAATAGCCAACTAAAACTAAGAAGCTCTGAATATCAGTTGGAGTCATAGGTATAGTCCACTTCTTAACCACCTCAACTTTCTATGGATCTAGCATGATCCCCTCACAAGAAACAACATGACCCAGAAAAGTAACGGTATTCAACAAGAACTCACACTTTAAAAACTTAGAATACAACCTCCTATACTTAGGAGTTTGTAATAATATACGAAGGTGATTGGCGTGATTCTCCTCACTATTGGAGTATACTAAGATATCATCAATAAACACAATGAAGAACAAATCCAAAAACTAAAGAAATACCCAGTTTATAAGATCCATAAATATTGTTAGGGCATTACAGTCAAACTGAAAGACATGACTAAGAACTCTTAGTGGCCATACTGGGTTCAAAAAGCAGTCTTAGAGATTTCCACCTCCCTAATATTTAATTGATCATAACCCAACCAAAGATTAATCTTAGAAAAGTACTTAGCACCTTGAAGCTGGTCAAACAGGTCATTAATCCAAGGAAGTGGATACTTATTATTTGCAGTCACCTTATTCAACTGTCAATAGTCTATACACATTCAAAGGGAACCATCCTTCTTACACATGAAAAGAATAGGAGCACCCCAAGGAGAAACACTAGGGAAAATAAAACCTATATCAAAAAGATCTTTTAATTGCTCTTTGAGTTCTTTCAACTCCACCGGAGCTATTCTGTAATGAGGGATAAAGATAGGACAAGTATTCAAAAGAAGATCAATCCCAAAGTCTATTTCTCTATCAGGAGGAATACCAGGAAGATCATCAGGAAATACTTTGAAAACTCATTGACTCTAGCAATAGATTACAAAGAAGGGCCCGCATTAGAATCCTTAACCCAAACTCGATGATATAAACACCTCTTGGAAATTAACTTCCAAGCTCTAATATAAGAAAAAAAACCTTCCTTAGGCACCAGGGAACTCCCTTCCCACCCAATCATCAATTTCTTTGGGAATTAGAAATTGACCCTTTGGTTCATACAATCAAGAGATGAATAGCACGAGTGAAGCTAATTTATCCTCAATATCATGTCAAAATCTTACATATCCAATTTTATTAGATCCATCAATATCTCCCTACCACACTTAGATACCACACAGCTTCTATAGACCCTTTTAGCCATAATAGAGTCACCCACTGGGCTAGACACAGAAAAGGAAACAAAAATACACTCAGGACCAAAACTAAAATCAATAGCTATATAATGGGTCACATAAGAAAGAAAATACCCCAGATCAAGAAAACAAGACACATCATGATAGAAAAGCTATAATGTACCAGGAATAATATTAGGAGAATCCTCAAATTCCTAACAGGTGACAAAAGTATAAAGATAGCTTCGGTTAGTACCGTACTATAATAACCCACAAAGTTCCCTCCTAGTCTAAGCCGTAGAGCCTTTTTGGTAAAGCAAAAATTTGAGTCTAAAAGTTTCAAAAATATCTTTCCAAGTATGAAACACTTTGAATAGTATTGTATTTCTATAATTTCAACTATTTGTCATGTAGATCACTGAATGAGCTTTCCATCGATAACAATTTCATCAAAATCCAACATTGGATAAGGGAGTTATGGCCGATTTACTAAACGGTATCGGAATCGCCTAGGTTTGACGGTAGACCTAGCAGACCGCCAAGTCCTTGGTGGACCGTCAAGTGTCCCATCAGGACAAGATAGAATATCTCATTTTTGGCCCCCGAGTGAAGGCCAAAGTGGTGACCGTCAAGGGGTCCGTCAGGTCGAAACAGAATGGCCCATTCCTGACCCTCGAGTGACGAACGATCTGGTGGACCATCAGATTCCTGACGGACCATCACTTCGACCGTCATGTTGAGGCAGAATGTCCCAGTTTTGGCACTCAAGTGATGGATGACTTGGCAGACCATCAGTCCCTCTGACGGACCGTCAGATCGACCGTCACAGACCTCGATCAGCAATTTTCAACTCTTTTTCTTTAAAGGGAATTTTGGTCTTTTCCACTCTTTCCCCAACCTCTATAAATACCTACTTAAGGGTTGAAGGCCTTATTTCTTTCCTCTTCTTTCACCCAAAAATTAGGATTTCCAAAATCAAAAATTCTCTCTTCTTCCACCAAAAATTTAGAGAGAATCAAGAGCAAAAATCAAGAATTCTTTCGAAGGTTTTCAAGAAAGAGTTTCCCCAAGGTATGTAAACGTTGATTCTTGGGTCCCTTTCATCCAAGAAGCTCAAGTACCTTTTTCTAAATCTCCTAGATTTATGTTTATGAATTTTTAATGATTCTTGTGAGTTGAAATTGATGTTCTTGTTATGATTGAGTTATGGTTCATGTTTGTCTACAAGATTATCAAGCCTTGGCCTTAATATGTGGTATTTGTGTGGTAAATGGATTATGTACTTGTTGTTGATGTTGGATGACCTCCAAGATGGGATACCTATGTGGCTTGTATGAATCTATAATCATATATGAGTGGAAACATGTAAATTTGGTTGTTCATGATGAGTAGTTGGGTTATTATACTTATGCCTAAGTTGTGCATGTGAGGTTTTCGATAAAATGTCTAAGAGACTAGAAATTAAGCATTGTAGTTAAATCATCATCTAATGACTTCTAAAATACAGTTATGTGTCATGGTCATTGATGTCTTCATGACTTTTGGGAATTGGTTGATTAAGCGGAGCATGTCTCCCATAGTTTTGATAAAAGCTTAGGAGAAGCATTTGGGCCATGATAGTATGTTGACTAGGAAGCCCCAAATTGTGAGCTAGTCTATGCATGCCTAGTGTTTGATAAAATGACCAAGTGAATGAATTATTCCATGCTAGTAAGTAATCCTCAAATAAGTGTGAACCTATGCATATCTAGTGTTTTTTAAAGGATCTTAGTGAACGAGTGGAGATGTGATGGTTGTAAATCCCCCATTATGTGCCCTTTGATATATGCTAAGTTTTTTTATATATGCCAAGTGATTAGCAAGTAAGTTATGATATGATATGAAGTTTCCCAAGCGGTGTGAAATCCAAATACATGTTAAGACCAATATACGTATGAAATAATTGAGGTAAAACCTTGCTGAATGGAGTACGATCTAATAGAATATTTCCTCTATGTTATTATGTGATTACTATCCCAAAATGCTTTAATAATTGTGATGATGCATTAATGATAGTGACGATTAAGGTATGATTGCGATAATACATGAATCATTATGATAATGAATGAGTGCTTGCATTGATGCATGAATGATTATGATGGTGAATAGATGATCATGATGATGTGAGAATGATTATGTTTTACTTTTATGTTATCGAGTCCTGGGGGTATTTATAACCGACAATAGAGTTGTTTTCCAGAGCCCTTGTCAGTTCCACAATAATTCCAATTGAGCCACGATTCTAAGAACTCAGTGAACTATAGAACTATGTATCTTCAGACAAGTGCAGAGCTTAAGCAGGATCTGTAATCTCAGTTATCTCTATAATCTCTGTATCGCTAGTAATTTAGCCTCCATTTTATAATCAACTTAGATCTAATAGTATTCAAGTGATTCAATTGTAATCTCAGAAGTGATTTGAATAATCTATTCAAGCTCTGCATCTTTAGTTAGATGCTATAATTCGATACCTTTCCATCAAATACGAAACTGAGTAATCTCAGTGTAACTCAGTCAGATCTCTTGAGAAATATAATCAGTATCAGATTTAGCTCAGTCTAAATTTAGTTAAGAATCAAATTAGTGTCTTTCAGTTGGGAGTAAAAGCTAGCACCGAGTGAGCTCAAGGATAGGGGACTCACCTACTAGTGGAGGATGTGATCCTTAGATGCGATCCTTGTGCTCCAGAACTACGTATCTAGCGTAGGTTGAGACATCACACCTGCTAGATGAGGGTGGATGAGAGACATCATACCTACTAGATGAGGATAGATGAGGTGGCTTGACCTGTTAGATGAGGGCTCCACCATTCTCGTATAAGGACCTGATAGATGAGGGTCATATAAAGATAATGTCTTTACCCGTGGCACGGTGTTGACACCCTCCCAATTGGGGTTAGAGGTTGGACCCCTAAGAGATAGTAGGGGCATGTCAATTAAGTAACTACTTCCCATAGTCTCAGTTTCAAAATTAGTCTCAGACTTTAAGAAAGAGCTCAGTTCAGTGTACAGAATGCAAGGTTTTTAGATACAAGCCATCATGTATGATTATCTGCAAATTCGAAGATCCATTGCTAGATAGGCCGATCTCAAAATCAGTTATCAGATCTTAAAATTAGTTATCAAGTAGTATTATTATCCACAGATTCAGAGACTACCTACTATATAGGGTCGATCTCAGTTTCAGGCAATCATTCTTATTATTAGCAGATTCGGAGACAACCTACTAACTAGGGTTGCTATCAGTTTTAGAAGCCTTAGATACTCGTAGTCTCAGTATGTCCAGAAATTTTAGAATTTCAGTATATTCAGTATCAGTTACCAGAGTTATTCTAAGTATGCTCAGTGACTGTATGTGCAATATGTTCAGTAACTACTCATCTACATACTCGATGCATTTTTGTACTGGCGCATTTTCGTTATGGTGTTTTATTTAACATCATAGTTTCAGAGGCAGAGGATTCAGAGTTTCCTCAGCAGTTCAGTCCCAGTTAGCAGCAGTAGCATTGAGTCCACTTTCTTCGAGGACAAATCTCAGTTTACTATTATTACATTAAATTTTGTTTATATTTTTAGTTGATGGAGTTAGTTGGGGACATGTCCCATCAACTCCACAGTTTAGGCAGTTTAGAGGCTTTTCAGATGTATGTTGATGTATTAGTATTCAGTTTTCAATTTTGAGTATGTGCATATGTATTGAACTTTATGGCTAGTTTCTGTATTTATTTTAGATATTATGTAGTGTACAGGTACAGATATCAGTAAAGGGTTAGCTTGTGGTCCTTTGGGTCAATAAGCACTGTGTGACATCTCAGGATGGGATCTCAAGGCGTTACACGTACTTAGCACCATTTGATGCAGGAGCTGATGACATGGCAACCAGAATTTAATTATCCTCAGAAGCACTTCTTGAAGGACACTCCCGGTATAGGTGACTAAGTTGACCATAGTTAAAGCACTTGTTCCTCTCTTTATTGTAATAACCACAGTGAAGCCATCCACAAAGTCTACAAGGAGGGTTGGGTGGGGTTGAGTGAGCTCAACTAGCCCAAAGTTGGGCTCCCTATGCTTTAAACCCACTGTTGGCCTAAAAGCAATGATTACCAGAAGACTCGGGATATGGAGCACTAATTGTCAAAGAGAAACTCCCCCAATTTCTCTTCTTAGTCCACTACTCCCCAACTTTACCACTATTTTTATAACCCCTCCCCTGATCTGAATATCTAAAATTCTTTCCCTTCTTATCTCTCACCTTTGCCTGATTTCTTTTCCCACTAACAATATTATACTGACGTGACAGAGAGGTCACTATCTGGGTTAACATATAAATAGAATGGCAAAACTCAGCATTGGACACATCACCCTGAGGCATTAAGGCAGGAGTATAATCATCTTGGGGAGCTCAAGGAGAAATAGTAGGGATTGGTGGAACTCCATGTAGGCAGTCAAGGCAGAGACCCTAGATCGGGTCTTTACTCTATAAGTAGAATGAGTTCCATCCATATTATCCTTAAGTGGGACAAAGAAGTTTCTATGAGCATCATATCTTTAACGAGGCATGATCTGAAATGCAAACAAATAGAATAAGAGGAGATTTAAACATCCTAGACTCTACAGCTAAAAAGTAGAACACAAGAAAGTAAAACATTTCTAAACGACTCGTAGCCTCTCACTTATAAGTATGGCACGATACCCATAAAAGAGACTCTACTTGACATGGCTTTTTAGACACCCAATCGACCATGAACCTAGGTCTCTAATACCAACTTGTTATGACTCGATCTAGAACCTGGTCATGATGGGTATCTCAAGTCCACCGAGGACTGGAGTCCACCCCCCTCACCTAATCAACAAAACATAATATATCTAATCACGGATGAATTTGAAATATATAATAAGATAGAAAATCAGATAACTTAAAATTACTTCAGATGCCCAACCAATAACTCCCCATCCACAGTAATCCACAAGGACTCTAAATGGATCAAAACCAATCTAAGTTGGGACAAACCCCTTAAGATAGCCAAAAGAATCCAATAGAGGTAGTCTAAGACACAAATAAAATAAGACTTCAAAATGATAGCCTGAATAGTTGCAAATTTACCACTCATTGAAATCCAAATTTGTGCATATTACTATGATTAAATTGTGTAATTAAGACTAATTCTTCATTTAAATGCATTTATTTCCAAATTTTGTGGTATTGAAGGGTTTATGATGAAAGTGAGTGGAAATTAAGCTGAACAGAAAGTAAAATAGACAAAAAGGAGCAAGAGTTAGGAATTGAGCATCCCTTAGTTACTACGATGTGGTTCAAGGATCGCGATCATGGTAGGTCAACCATGGTCAGCAATGGTGATCCCAACTAGAATCCATGCAATCCCATCAATGCAAACGCGATCCAAAGAGCGCGATCTTAAGAGAGCAAAAAAGCATCCACAGGTAGTTTCATAAATTCAAACAGCTGAACCCAAGTCTCAAAAGTCCAAAACCCTTGAGCAATTAGGGGATCTTGGAAATTAATTTTTCAATTTTTGAGTAGAGAAAAACTATTATAATACTCTTGATCTAAGAATACATTAGAGTAATTCCTAAGTGAAGGATTAACCATTTTTATTGAAGATTCATTGGGATTTAAAGTTTGGATTTACATTTTCTTTAACTTTCATAGATCAATTAGGTAAAAAGTTTGGTATATCTTTACTTTCTATCTTTATAAGTAACTAATTTTTCCTCTTGGATCTATGCTTGAATAGGTTATGATTAGTACATGGGTGTCATTTATTTATCTACCTAATTACCTATTTCTTGTGGGTTTTTCTATTACTCTAGGTTTGAATAGAGAATTATGGGTGAAAATCTCAATTGACTTGAATCCTATATCATCCTTAAAAGAGGGATATAGGTGATAAGTAATAGTGAACTACACTTTGAATTAGCTTCTCTCATGGCATTATCTTAGAAATAGGGATGTTGTGTGGATTTTCTATGTTCATAAGCATTATCTTAGAAATAAGGATGCTAGTATGAGGTATTGGATTGATGATTTTGTCACACTCATGAGGTATTTGAAATAATCCATGAGTGAAATTTAGTATTTTGTTGAAAGGCTAACATTAATACCTACAAATCTTGCCTACTTATGACTTAAACTAAATTTTGATAAATTCTCAATTACCCATGCATGAGTTTGCACTTAGAATGGCATGACCCCAAGATCCGCTCCTAATTGATTACACTCTAATTATTATTAGCCTTGAGTTAGTACTCTAGAAGCCCCAAAAATTTTCATATATTTGAAAATGTTCAAAATCCCCCAAATATTTGTATCCTCATATTTGAACTTAGCAAGTAACTTTTATTTTGAACTTACTCGATCACCATTCACATTGTTCCTCGTGTATTCAACCCTGACTCAAAGTTGGATATTATATTGACAACGATCGCCTTGTACTTAAACATATAAGTTGAGCGTTATCAAAAAATGGCACCATTTCCGGGGAGTATTTTAGCATATTGAGTTAGTTTGAAATTTTATCTTACTTGCTCTGATTCAAACTTGTTAATATTTATTTGTGATTTTCTTTTGTTTCTTGTGTTAGATAAATTTTTGTTTTTGTTTACTTGTCACTATGGCATCTGGAAATGTCTATGAGTTTGATGGTTACATATCTTATCATGATTATCCATGTCCATATTATGGTAGACCCCACTTTTAGAAAAATTTTAAATATGCACCTCGAAAAGAGGTGTGTGCACCATCTCGATCCTATTGGGAGTATGATTGTTCTTTATATGTTGGTCAAGATGGGCGTTGGAGTAATTTTCCAAATGCACCCTCCCCTAGTTATGCTAACAAAAATCCTAGTTCTTTTCATGATTTGATAGGTCTCATAATGTGATAAATGAAGAGAAACATACCGGATACAATGGTGTCAAAGCAATGCTTCTAACTATCTTGGATCAGGTGACTACAACACAGAAGAACATGAATTTTTTGCATTAATCCATGGCAATATTTGGAAATAAAAGTGAAAATGAAGAAGAAGTAGGTCAGAAGAATGACCTTTCAATTACCATGCCTATGCCCAATCTTTAAAATAAGGTTGATAAAGAAAAGATATCAAGCCATATGGTTAATGGTGTTCTTGATGTTGAAGAATTCTTTATGATTTTTCAACCAATCAAACCACAAATAATGAAGGATGCCAAAATTGAGGAAATGGTACTAGAATCGAAATAAAAAGCCAAGGAAAACCTTTGTGAAGGATCTAGTTCATTTTGGGGTAAGAATTTCAAAAATAATCTAACTTCTAAGTTGGAAAGAGGACCTCTTTCCAACCACTTTTTGATAGTAAGTTTGGAGGATATGATGAAAGTTGAAATACCCGAGCAAATGATGAACTTTAGAGATGAGGTACAAAATCATTATATTTTGGAGTTTGTCATTCCCAAAGGGAAAAATTACGTCCCTTACTTGAAGGGAAAGAATTTCAAAATCCAATGTTTAACTTGTGGTATATTTATGTTCTCACCAATACCCAATGAGCATATTTGGAAGTTTGATGTGAAGTTGGGTAAAAGATTCAAGTCTCCAAAGTGGTGATATAGAATATGTATCCTTGTGCCCTTACCTTTACCCAAAGTACCTCAATGATATATGTATCGAAAGTTGGGCCGATGATTCAAATCCTCTAAGTGGAAATATAAATGATAAATGAAAGATGTCATGCTATAACTTTAACTAAGGCGCTTGACGGGAGGTAGCCGGTCTGTTACATGTTTCTTACATTTATAGTTAACAAAATCACTTAGTGTTGATGCTTTACAGGTGTTAGACATATTAAAAGCTCAAAAATTAGGGGAAAATCGAGTTGGGAAGTTGGCAGTCATGAACAAAAATAGGGCAAAATAGGGAAAATCATCCTCAGATACCACAATTATGGTCTATAGATCGCAATGGCAGTCACGCGAGCTTGTCGCAATCGCGATTATGTAGTAAATTCCAACCCATGTTGCATCTTAAGGGAGCCCCTTTTACCCTTATTATGCTTTTATGATATGCAGTGAGGGTACCGCAGCCTTTAAGTTAAGGGTATGTGCCCGTGTTTCATAATTCACACTTGGTTGGTAATATGTGAATCTGGTTCACAACAATATAGAAACTTTGTGAATTTTTTGTTGAATTTTTAGCTTTATTTTTCTTAAGACCTATTTTAATAATGATTTTGGGAGATCTTTTCCCTCTAACAAATTGAGTAATGACATTCTTAAGGAAAAATCATCCTGTTTTGGGTTTTTGGGCTATAGATGCAAGAGAAGTCTTAGTAACCATGGCATTATAGATTGGGGATTTATTTTATGCATGTGGTGAAGTTTGAGTATCCATATGGTTTTTCCCTTGTTAGAGCTAAATTATGGGATGACAGCTTGATTTGGTGCTAACAATAGCCAATCTTGCGCGGTGAAAATGAGAAACAAGCATCCCCCTCCGTCCTATTTTTTTTTGTGAAAATAAAGGGAAATGGACGTGAATAATTTTTTAACAAAACTTTACCTCTTTTTGTGACTCCAAAGTCTTTAGGTGGTAGTGTATGGTAAATAGCTCTTTTTGCCTCTAGTAGGAAATGCAATTGAGTCTCCTTAAAAAGTTTGCATGTCATGTGTTGTGAGCTAAGTTGTTTAACTCTCATGGTTACTTGTATCAACTAGAACATACCCCGTTAGTCTCTCAAAGCTAATCTTGATTACTCATGGTTGGTAAGATGATCTTAGTCCTTCTTTGTGAACATAAAAATCCACTTTAGCCTAAAAAGCCTACCCGTACATAGATTGTATCTCTAGTTACCAACTTTGAGCCTTTGAACCCTTCTTTAGCAACCACAATACAAGCCATGAGCCATTTAAATTTTATCCATTTTTTGAACCCTACCCTCCTTGAACTTAAAAATGCAACTTGTGGCTAAAATCCTAAGTTAGGGGTGTGAGTCTTGAAAGAGGTAACTTTGGGCCCCAAAATTGTAAGTGAGTGTCTAAGAGCTAAACAATAAGAACAAATGAATAGAAAAAATAAAGGACTCAATAAATGAAAAAAATACATGAATAATACAAATAAAAGAGATGAGAAGAAAATGCTTTCAAAATATGGGTGAATCAAGGTTGTAAAAATAGGCACATATCAAAGTTGGAAAGAAACGAAGTGGCCCATGAACCGAAGTTTGATTGGATAGTGTGTTATGTAGAGTTCAAGGAGGATGTTGTAACTTTGATCCCAAACACCTATCCTACACTTTCTGGAGCCTACATTACAAGCTTGAAAAATTCCTTTGAGATCTCCAAGCAAGTGTCTTCAATTTAGTGGCGAGTGAAAATAAGGGTAAACATATGGCATGATACTTGTTTGAATTAAGAGGTTCTCAATGAGAGTGAGTTCTCACACTTTAGTCCCTTCTTGCAAAATAGATATTTTGGTGTGTGGGACTTCCTTTCGTAAGAAGGCATGTGGACTAGTTGAAGCGAGTTAAGTAGTCATCTTCAAAAAATGAGGCAAGGAAGTACACTTGAGTCACTATTGATAGAGAGTCACTCCTTGATAGTTAGCGGTTGTTACTTAGTTATTATTAAAAATTCTCTTGAATCCTTGAAAGTGTGTTTGATTTTGAGGAGAGTTGTGTGGATAGTTTTTCCCATGCCCAGTGTCTATTTGGTGGTTCTAATCGAGTTTAGAATCATTGTGATTGTTTGGTCGAATGAATGGGATTATAATTTAGTAATCGCATTGAAAGAGAAGTGTTTCTTGAGAACAAGTAAAGCTTTATGTTGGGGGTTTTGATGAGTGGTAAATTTACAACTTGATAATGCCCAAACTACAGCTCTCGTAAGAAACTGTAAGCGGTCGTTGTCAAATATAGAACCCAACTGGGTTGGGTGTTGAATCCCACAGGGAATACTTGGTCACTAAGTGTTGCAATTATTAGTAGACTGTTGGTCGCAAATTCCACGGAAAAAAGGGGATTTGATTGTGCGTGAATTACTAATATCAAAGTAACGAATGAGATGATTTATTTAGTAAGATTTAATCACAGAGATTTGTAAGTTAGGGTTATGTCCACCTTGTAAGTTCTACGTATCTATTAACTATGAGTAATGCGGAATTTAGACATGCATGCACTTATAGAGATTCGTATTCTAATGGTAAATCCTTGTGTTTCCCAACCATCAAGGATTATTTCACTTTAACTCTCCCGAGCCTAAAGTGTATAACTAATGGTACGAACTCTCAAATAAAGTTAATCCGGTTAAGGCATTAACGTGTAAACAGGGGTTGGAAACCCTATTTTCTTGTCATACTCTCTTTTCCAAACATGTAACTTTTCTGTCGAACAAGTTAATGTTATACTGGCATATTCCTACGTTTGTAACCATAAGAATTTAATTTAAATGAAGAGAGTAATGATATAAGTAGCATACACATCAAGAATTCACAAACTCATAACAATAGATAGTATATTACGAGGCTTCCATAACCCTAACAGAGAAGTTTAGCTACTCATGATTACAACGGAAAGCAACGAAGACATCATCATCATACCAAAACTAGAACAAGTTTAGTGATGTGGATGATTAGCGTCAATAGCAGAATAACATTTTGCCCTCTAGCCGTTTTTCACGTGTAAGTCGTGTTTCTCTGTCTAAACTTACAGAATCTAAAAACTGAATAATGATTAAAAACTTATTCATGCTGAAAAATTCAGCAATAGGGTTTTTATAGTATCCTTCCCACTAAGTTGCTACTGCCTCCTTAAGTATTTAAAAATACTGGGTTTGCCCGGGAAAAAGTTCCCATGCATCACTTTCAGTCCAAAAGCTGTCTTCCCTCTAATGTGAAGTTTTCCTTTGTTGCTCATAAGTCCATAAAGTGCTGAAATCTTCATCATTAATACCTGAAAAACATGCTAATCATGTAGGTCAGCTCATTTAAAGGAAAATGGACTAAAAGTGCAGGAATTATATATTTTGTCCTCAAAACTTAGCTAAAATATGGGTAAATTATGGTTCTTAGGCGTGTAAATACGCCCAACATCACAACTCATTGACATCCAAATTTGTGCACATCACTATGATTAAATTGTGTAACTAATTCTCCATTTGAATGCATTCATTTCCAGTTTTTGTGGTCTTACAGGGTTTATGATTAAAGTGAGTAAAAATTAAGCTAAAAGGAAAGAAAAATGGGCAAAAGGTAGCAAGAGATGGGAATCAGACAGCCCTCAGTTACCACAATCATAGTTCAAGGATCACCATCATGGTCGATAAACCATGGTCAACAATGGAAATTGCAAGTAGAATACATGTGATTGTGGAAACGCAAACACGATCCAAAGAGAGTAATTCCTAAGTGAAGAATTATCAATTTCTATTGAAGATTCATTGGCATTTAAAGTTTGGCTTTACATTCTCTCTCTCTTTCATGGATCAATTTGGTGGAAATTTTGGTATATCTTTACTTTCTATCTTTATGAGTAGTTAATTCTTCCCCTTGGGGCTATTCTTGAATAGGTTGTGATTAGTGCATGGGTGTTTTTTATTTAAATACCTAATTAGCTATTTGTTATGGGTTTTGCTATTACCCTAGGTTTGAATTGAGAATTATGGGTGAAAATCTCAATTGACATGGATCCCATATCATCCTTGAAAAAGGGATATAGGTGATGAGTAATAGTGAACTACACTTTGAATTAGCTTCTCTCATGGCATTATCTTAGAAATAGGCATATCATGTGGATTTGTTATGTTCATAAGCATCATCTTAGAAATAAGGATGCTATTATAAGGTATTGGATTGATGATTTTGTCACGCTCATGAGGTATTTGAATGGATCCATGAGTGAAATTTAGTATTTTGTTGAAAGACTAACATTAATACCTATAAATCTAGCCTACCCATGACTTTATCTAAATTTGAATAAATTCTCAATTACCCATGCATTTGTTCGCACCTAGAATGGCATGAACCCAAGATTCGATCCTAATGGATTAAACTCTAATTATTATTAGCCTTGAGTTAGTACTTTAGAAGCCCAAAAAATTGTCATATCTCTGAAAATATTCAAAATCACCCAAATATTTTTATCCTCATATTTAAATTTAGCAAGTAACTATCATTTCAAACTTACTCGATCACCATTCACATTGTTCCTCGTGAATCCCTGACTCAAAGTTGGGTATTATATTGACAATGACCGTGTTGCACTTAATTTGACATGTAAGTTGAGCGTTGTCATGGCCCTTCTAGAGAATGGAAGCTCACCACTTCAAAGATGATTCCTGGCAACCTAGAAATCCTATTGTTGCGTGGGAAAAATAAAAGTGTCTCCGGTTCCTACATCGCATGGGGATACAGTGTCCAGAGACGGTTAATAGGGGGAGTGCTAGCATATAACTCAGGGAAGGGATAAAATAATTCCAAGTCAAAACCATAGTAAAATCCACATTTAAATATTGTTCATACAAATATATATATATATATATAACATGTTGGGATAGGGAGAAAGGTTTAGCATAAAAGTAAAGCATTAGCTTGGACTATGTAGCTTAATTATCATCTATACCATGGGCTATATGGGTCCAGTTCTCACCCTAATGAAAGGATCCCAGTGTGTGTTAGCCATACAAATTGGTGTATTAAGGAAGACCAGGGAATACCCCAACCCTATGCATCTCCAAGATAACATATATATAATGTGAACTATACACACGGTCATCAAGACCCCTACACCAGTAAATGTGGTTTCCAGTGCTCATCCTCCCTGGGAAGAACACCTTTATGGTAAGATGCACAGGCCCCTTTAAGAGCAATTAAAACAAATTTCACACAACCCTTTTATTTAACCAATGAATTGACCACTAAGGCACACTACGTATCGGCTCACCCTTACGCTTGTAAACTTATAATTTTTCCATCATAATTTCATTAACTTGGGGGAATGCCTCGACCCTCTTTTTTTATTAAATCAATATGGGGGAATGCCATGACCCCTTTTATTCATGAAATCAAATTTTGGGGAATGCCTCGACCCCTTTTTAATTATCAACTCAACTCGGGGGAATGCCTCGACCCTAGAGCTTCAAATTTAATATAAAAAACATGGCCAACAAGGCTTTCAAAACCATTTTTAATTGGTTTAACACTTTATGCAATTCAATAATATAGGTGATAATTCAAACCATGTGAAAAATCATATCTGAAGCCAATTACACAAGTGGGTTGAGGGAATACAATTTACCAAACCAAATTCCAAACCAAAATCATTAAATTGGGGGAATAGCTCGACCCCCTTTCCAATTCTCGTACCCATGCACCCAATTAGTTCAAAAACCATTGATAAACCATGAAAAATGCATATAAAATCATAGGAATTCAATTCAAATAACATTCATTCCAAAAATCCTCAACCATATCAAAACCCATACTCAAGTCCACATTAACAACCATTTGAATACATCCTTTAAGTTAAACAAGTTAAAGAAAAGAGTAACATGCCTGATATATCACGAATTATGGAGAGAAATAAACCCTTGGAAGCTCTAATTACCAATTCCTTGAGAAACCCTAGTGTTATTGACTTAGGGATTTGAGAGAGAACAGGGTACATTTTGAATTGATAAGGTTTGAGAATAGGGTCCCCAATATGTTTTTAAGTCGTGGGTATTAAGATCCAAGGTGCCCCTACTAAAATTACAGAGAATAGTCACTAATCGTTACGAGTGACCTTATGACTCGTAGTGTCACCTTATAACTCACCATAATGACTCGTGGCCTAGATAGTTACTTAGGGCATCCTCACTGGTTAGGTCTTGAGTCACACCTATGACTCATGACCAGACCATACGACACGTATGGCCATAGTCATGACCACCATAAAAAGTTTAGGAACGTACCCTAGCCACCCTACGATTCCTACACTACGACTTATAATGAGTCTTTACAACTCATTTGGTGCAATTCATGGTCTCAATAGAAACTTAAGGAAATCCTAGATAACATACTGGTTAGGCTATGGTCGATACCCTACGACTCGTGGAGAGTCCTCACAACTCATCACCCAAGTCATGACCTTCGTAGTGAGATCAATGGTGATTTCCAAGCTACACCTCCTCTCAGAAAATAATATGTTTGCTGCCAAACATAGCAACCCTACAAAGACTGGGGTTGAATACCAAGGGAATAGGTGAAATTGTGGGTCTCTAATATTGTGATCAACGGGAAAAACTGGAAAAGTAAATGGGGGGTTTTGAGTAGCAATATCGAACAAGTGGAGAGTATTAATTTCGATTGTAATCAGTCATAGGTAAACACTAGGATTGTGTTCCCCCTGGCTTCTCAATTCTGTAGTCTTATCGTGCTTTGTTGAGCCGACCAGATACCTTGCATGCAGAATTGATAAGTTATGTACCTTCTACAGTGTTTTGGATAAGCAGAATGATCTCACCCTTTACCTTTTGAGTCTTAGAATGTCGCCTTTCTAACCCTTATCTTGATCCTAATTAACTATTAACTTTTGAGTCTCTAGTTATTATATAAAATCTAACCATCTTACGTAAATAAAACCTAATAGCATGGATCGACAGTTAAACTCTAAATTACTGTTGTCATTATCTTTTCCTAGTCACTACTCCTTTTTTGGAGTAAGCAACAATAAATTAGGAGAGATCTTAATGTGTGCACCCATTAAGAAAACTATAGAAATGAAGATAATACAATGCATGCATGAGTATCGGTTCAGAACAACAATAGAACTTCCCCTACTTCGTTAATCCACCAGGGTTTCCATAACCCTAGCTAAGGGTTTTTAGCCGCTCATGCTTGTGAAGTAATCAACAACATTCATGATTGAAATCATAAGATGAAATCATAATAAGAAGAAGTAAAAATCTAAAATCGTAACTAAATTAATCAACCAAAGTCAATACAATAGATTCCAAGACTAAAATTAAATCTCGGAATGAAAATATGTTTGGAAGTATCAAGAGTGCATAAATTTTACTAAAAAACACATTAGGAGTATTTATAGTACATGAGGAAACCCTAAAACCAAAGCTCGAACGAAATAGGAGAAAAAAAGGTCGGTGGCTACTTGTGGTTCCTACATACACCCGGTCATTGGGCGTATGTGGCACATGCGGCCTGCAGGGTTAGCGCATGTAGTGACTGCATGTGCTAAGACCAAAAAATCTTGTAGGTTAGCTCTCAGGATTTTGAACTTCTGACACATGCTTTGCCAATATGCGGTCCATATGTTGTCCGCATGTTGACTTAGCATATGTTGGAAGTTATTTTTTCAACTCTTCTTCAATTTTTGCACATATTTTGGTCACAAACAATCCATAATTGTCCTGAACATCCATAATTTCTCCCATGAGAAGCCAAAATCACCTTTTTCATCTTTTTCACAAACATAGCATCCAAAACATGATTTTCTACAAAACATACCCAAAACGCATCATAGCTAACAAAAAACACTCACAAACTTGCATAGTTTTCTCATTTTAAGCGTTGAAAGTGCTATATTTTGATAGCACATCAACACCCTTTACTTAGAACATTTTCATTTCCTCAGGCAATAACACAAAATAAAATAAAAGAAAAGAAAACTAAAACATGATGCTTAACTAGGACAATCTAAGTTATTCAAGGCAGTCAGTCAACACTTTAAGCTCAAAATATAACACCCCCTCCAATCTTACTTTTTAAAATCAACTATGTATAAACCTGAAGCATAACAATGTAATATAATTGGATCAAGGTATGAAATTAGATTAGCAACAGACAAGCATGCATAGGTATAAGTTACACTTCCCAAAACAAGAAAATAGCTAGCAATGTGACTCAAGTGCCATGCCCTCGCAACAAAGAAGTCCCAAATAACTCATATGAAATAATGCATGTCAATGTAAGGACAGTCAAGAAAAACACTCAGAAGAGAAGTTCCAATCAATTTGCATCAAACACCATAAGCATGCCTTTATTTTCCTTGCCTTAGCATTCGGACAGTCAAGTTAGGATCGCTATAAGACTTTTCCTGGCTTGTAATGTAGGATTGGTGGCTAGTGTGGTACATATGGACATATCAAGTGACTAATCCTCCTTGTCACTACGCTACCCTTGGGGTCTCACTTACTAGCCAATTTCCTTTTTATTCCACCCTTATTTCTCTTTTTTTATTCTTTATTGCATATTCAGGTTGGGTGTGGTCTTTCATTCTTTTTTTCTATATTTTTTCTTGTGCTACCACACCCAGCCCTACTAACTTTTCTTCTTCTACATACCCACTTTACACTACACACCCCTATGATAGCTAACCTCAACTTAGACATTTTGCCGGAGTTGAGGTGCACAATATCCAAGGAGGACCAGGGACAAAACAGGTTTATTGAACACAAATGGGAAGGTGAAAGTTGTAACAAGAAAAATAGACTATAAAGCTTAAACAAGGATCAAGGGATACTATTTCACATAGAGAAGGTCATTTAGGCTAAAAGTGAACTAAAATAAAAAATGGATTATAATTCTTTCCTAACCGACTATTCTTCAACCTTTGCAAGACTAACCAAGCAAGTTCAGAATTTAACACACAAAGGGAACTAAGTAGCATCTCACACATACATAGCACTAAGTCAATATCACAAGCTACTACTTCTTCGGTTCATGCAATTGTTAGAAAGTGACTATCATATGCTAATCCTAATGCCATAACAAGATTCACAATGTTCACACATATATACTTGCACACAATTCTAAAAAAAATTTCGTAGGGTAATCAAAAATCAATGAAAACCATGACTACTGCCCTAAATACTTACAAATCTCCTAATTACACAAAAACACAATGTAATGCAAAACACAGTATGACATAAAATTAACCTAGACATGTCGGTTCTACAACTATACCACAACCGATAGAAAAAGCATGGAAAATAAAACCCACGATGGATATAATATCCCACCCCTAACTAAAAATTATGCACTATACTCAATGCATAAAAATAATAAAAAACAATAGAAGTGAGAACATGCTTGGGATACACTAAGAATCCATATTAGGAGTATCCCTAGATGGGGGCATATCAGCTGGCGAAGGCGGTGCACTACTAAATGATGCAGTCGCTGCTATCGCGTCATGCCTCAGCTTCTCAACAAGTGCAGAATCCATTGAATCATAGTCATGGCATATTAGGATCCTGCAAGTATCCTATGTGATCGCTCTTATCCCCAATTATTGAGACCTCATCATCATCCTCCAAAAAGAAATCAAAATATTTAGGTGTATGCAAATGTGACATCTAGACCACTAGGGGTATGACTGAAGAAGTGGGTGATACATGGCTCTCTATGAGAAAGCATACCTCTGGTTGTAATATATTCATCTACTTTTTCATCTAGTCTAGATTCGGTGCTTCCATCTCTATAAATCAGGTTGTAACCCATCTCTCAAACTCATCAAGACGTGCCTTTAAGTCATCACATAGCTCAGACAAGGCATCTCTAGGTGTGGCCTCCCATCCGACCTCTGCCATCTCGAATCTAGTTCAAACCCCTGAATGCATCTACTCATATAGGGTTGTAATCTCGGTCTTAACAACCTGTAACTACAAATAAGTAGCCCTCTGGCTGTCCACTAAGCTCTGCAAAAATTCTTGACATATAGTAATCATACCTATATCAATAGCTGTAGTGAATGAGTGAATAGGCTCTGAAGATATGCCAACAGGCTTTGAGGTCGAAGTCGAGGCTAATAAAGAAGTAGGTGGTGTCTCCTCACCTTGAGTACTCATATCTAGGGCCTCTCTCTCTTCTCCTCTTTCCATATATACACTAATTCCCAAATCACCTTATGTGCAGTACCAGGCTCTGTGGAATCTAATAGGCCCTCATTCTAGGCCCAAGGTACTGCGATAGGCTATCTAGATCTCCTGGGAAGGCCTGGACATGCCAGATCCTTCATACTCTTCATCTGCATAGTAGCCATCACAAGTACCCTCTTATCTACTTTCGATATCTCAGGTACACCAGTCTCATTACATAGACTCTGAATCATGCAGGGTAATGGCCGATTAGATGTCTCCCTAAATGCTCTGTCATGGATCTTCAATCGGATAATGGCTCCAAAATCAATAGCATATTCGGCCATCATACTAGCAGCCAGGGTTGCTCCCTCCCAAGTTAACATATTATCTAACGCAGTAGGGAATAGTCGATATCGGATGAGAAACCACCAAAACTTAGACTCAAAGGTTAACAGACCCTTCTTGATCATACCATGCACCTCAATCCATGGGTTTGCATCACTCAAAGGTGAAATATAGCTAGCTATCCACCTAGCCATCTCAACCCTTTATCGTCTATGCTCAACCTCGCGCATAATATGCCAATAACATGTGACTCTTAATAACGCTCAACTTACATGTCAAATTAAGTGCAAGGTGATCATCATCAATATATTTATCCAACTTTGGAGTCGGGGTCGAATCCACGAGGAACAATGTGAGTGAAAATCAAGTTACTTAGAAATAATAGATACAAGTTAAGTCCAAACCAATGTTACAAAAAGGTAAAAATAGAGGGATAGGTATCTACACTAATATTTTTTTGGGGTTTTTCTAGTACAAATTTGGGGCTACGAATAATTACAGTTTTAACAGGTATGCACGTATCTTAGGATTATGCACTACTAAGGGAGTGATATGTGGGTGTTATCAATCAACATCAATTTAGTAAGTCAAAGATGGGTAGGTTTGGTTATAGATTTTGATGCTAGTCTTTCAATAAAACACCAAACTTTCGCCCATTGATTCTTTCAAATACCTAATAGGTGTGTTCAACAATTCGTAAGCACAACCTCAATTTAGGCATCCCTGTCTCTAGGATGATACCCATGGTATAGTCAACCTCACATTCACCCTTATGTCTAAGATAGTGAAAATTTAGCTAACAACACACACAATTGTCTATCATTGCTTTGGTCTCCACATCCCTCTTTCAATGATGATATGGATTCCTAAACTTTACCCCAAACCTTTCTTTTGAAGATGGTTTCAGGTTTTCTAGAGCATGGAGCTTTCATTCATCATACCCATGTAGGTATTTGGGGTTTTTACCTATTAAACCCCAACCAAGTTACCATAGCAATGATAAAACCCATAAACATGAACTACTAAATAGAAGCTAATCTATAACAACCCACACACACTTTAACTCCTATTCACACATAACCCCAAGAGGGAGATCTAGCTACACATAAGATAAATAAGAATAGATATACCTATAATCTTCATTGAAGTGATTTATTAAAGCTTAAGTGAATTTTAATTCAAACTTGGAACTCCCATAAATCAACAATAAAAGTGAACTAATCTTCCACATAGAAAGTCTCCAATGTATTCTTCACCAAAAAATTATACAATATTTTCTTCTCCAAAAAAATGGAGGCTATGAACTCAAGAGCTAAACCTAAAAATTGGGGAAGATGGAATATAATACATGATGCTAGGTTTTGAGTCTTTTTGTCAAAATTAGGATCAACCACGTGCATTTCGAGTTTTGCCCTTGGGCTGATTTCTTCCGCTAAGCCTCAATTGCGTAGGTCTGGTTGTGACCGCGGTTATACAACTGTTGGTAACTTCCGTGATCGTGGTTGAATGACTTTTGCTTGACTACAGCGATCGCAGTCAGCTAACCGCTACCATGGTACCTGAGGCCTTTCTGCTTCAAGTCTTTAGCTGTACTTTTCTTGCTCTCTTTTGATCATTTTCAGCTCCAATTCACATTTTTTGATCTTCTCAACTCTATGCCTGCAAAGAGTGGATATTAGTGCATTTTATCACCAATATGTTTTATTCATTCATTCAAAACAATTTAATGTGCACAAATGTTTAGTGTGAATGGATGGTAAAATCATCGCTCATCAACACCCCCAACTTAAAGCATTTACTTGTCCTCAAGCAACACTACCTCTTACCATGAGATAACAATTCTCTATGCCTAAATGTTATACCTTAAAACTCACATGACTTTAACTTTAGTCGCAACCACATGTAGCTCATTGCATAAGGGCTAAGCTAATTTCTATTACACCATTCATCATAAGATGCAACATTCAAGGATACATAGGACTTTGAAGAGCAACCAATCAACAAAAACTAATAATCTAGAGGTGGATTCTTCTTGACCACAACTTAGCTATACTCCATTTGCCTCATTCTTCAGAAAGTGACAAAATCACCTACCTCAATTTGTTTCGTATGTCAATCCTCACAAGAAATAAAATTCTACGCACCAAGATAACAAAAATGCAACAAGAAGTTTTAAGTGGAATAACCCTCTCTCACACAAAAGAAATCTCTATGCAAAAAAATGTCATACCATAAGCTTGCCCATATTTTCAATTGTCACTATGAAGAAAATACATGGTTGGAGATCTCAAAGGACTTTCTAAGATTGAAATGTAGGTTTGGGTTAGGGTAGGATATCATTTGGTAATAACTTGGCTACACCCTTCCTTGAACATCTACATCTCACTTTTTCAATCCTTCTTTTTTACTTCCATTCTTCTTTATTTTCTTTCTTTTCTTATGCCTACTTTTAGCTTCTTTTGTTCACCACTATTATTTCATTTCTTTATCTTGAAACTTATGTGCAATTCATTCCTTTTATGGACTCATTCATTTTCTATTTATTTATTTTCACAATTTAGGCTCATAAGGTATTTCACTAATAGTTTTGTGGCCTCACACTTTCTTCCATCAAACTTTACCACCCCCAACTTAGGCTTTTAGCTTCAAGTTACATTTTTATGTTCAAGGAGGTTTGGTTCAAAAGAGAGATAAAAAGAATAGATCACGGGTTGTAATGAGTTTGCCAAAGAAAGGTCCAAAGGCTCAAATGCATGGGTAGACTTTTTAGGCTAGAATGGGTTCCAAAATTACAAAGGAGGACTAAGATTATTTCTCCAACTACATACAATAAAAATTAGTTTTGAAAGACTAGCAAGGCAAGTTCTAGATAACACAAGTGTACAAGAGATGAATACCAAAATCTTACAACACATGGCATGCAAATTTGCCAAGGAGGCTCAAATGTCCCTCTCGCGAGAGACAAAATGGGAGTATCTATATCTATTCATAAGTCAATATTTATGAAGCCATAAAAAAGAGGAAAAGTTTTGTTACAACATTGCTCACGTGCATGCCTTTGATTTTTCAAAAATCTTGGATGGGAGGGTTGTTCATTTTGCATTAGCCTCTCGCACAATTTCCTAAACTATGACTACAACCAATGCCTTAGTCTCACATTTAGGCTCAAAATAGGCAAACTACCAATATGGCTAATCAGAATTTGCCAATAGTGTACAAAGTGACCCCAACTTTACAACATACAATGCTATGGGTACTCAGACTTCCCTTGTACCTATGCTACAAAACTCAAACATGACACTTTGCCCTTAAGATTGTTGTCCTTCAATCTATCATAGGGCAAAGCTAGTCATGTTTCATCAAAATTACAATAAAAGTAAAAGAAAAAATAAAACTAAAATCAACATGATAATCCATAAAACATGGGTACCATCAAGGTACCCAAAAATGTAGCCTACCAAAAAATAAAATAAAAATAGTATCTAGAGTGTCATCCAAACACAACATCAATAGAAATATTTGGATCAAAATGCCAAAACAATACACATCTAGGGGCACCCCCAACAAAAGGAATGCAGTGTCCTCACTACATGTACGAGTAAGAAAGAGTAAAAGGGTCTCCCTGAATATGCACAAGAGCTATCCTCTCCCGCTGACTCTGCTCCATCACCCGCAATATCATCAACAGACCAATCAATAGGGGTCTCGCCCTCACTATCCATTCTCAGTGAAGGTAGTTAATGGATGGTCTTGAGCACCTTGAAGATGCCCTTCACCCCCTTCTACAGCTTCTTGAAGAAATTATCTTGCTTCTTCTCTCTCTTTAATATTTTTTCATGTGAAGCCCTGAGGTCCCTGTGTGATGCAGCTAGGGTTGAATAAGCTCTCTCCAAATAGACAATAGTGGCTCCCTACTTCTTCTGCTCCTCTCAATATTTCTCATAGTTTGACTGAGCTACGTATGAGTGGCGAGTGGTGGAGGACTCTCTCGGTCCCTAAGGCAGTCAGGAAAGTAATCCTCTCACCATCTGCATCTGACCAGAGATATCATCAAAGGCAATCGTTGATGAAGGCCTGCAAGATTCTATGTCCTCTTGGGCTGATTTGCTCAAGTCCATCTTTATCTTCATGCTTTTACCTGGGGCACCCTCACTTCTAAATTTGAGTGGAAAGATGCGGGGGCCTGGGGACACCCAGGTATTTGTAGCATACTCCTCCACCCGTGCTCTTCTGTACAGCTCTATGATAAGGGAATGAAGGAGAAGATGTATACCTCTATGATTTTTGAAATTCCTTCATTCTGAATGTATAGTCTCTCCCACATTCAGGGCAATACCTGAGAGAAGATAGGTCACCACATGAGCTTGCATGTCTATGAAAATGGTCCTATGAGTGCACAGCGATACTCGTCTACAACTGATATTTATCCAAAGCCTAGCCTTAGCTTTTCCAGCACATAAGATGTCTGCCATCTAGGTCCCTCTTGCACATGCTTTTTCATGAAACTGCTCCATGTCAGCATTCAGGAGCCCATATACCTCATTGATCTGCTCTGCCCCAAAGTTAACTTGCCTTCCCCTAATAGTCATTAACATTTTTGTAAAAGAAGTTACGCGTAGGTTAGCATAGAATTCATGTAACCAGTGCTCATTAGCAACACAGGGGTCTGAAGTAAAACACATCCACCCAGTCTAATTAAGTCTGGCATGAAAACTTGGGAGTTTTAATTCTACTTTATCTAAGATAATACCCCTTTTTGGGAGCAACTTAATTCTGTGCAAGTCTGCATTATAGTAGTTTTGACATTACGGGGTCATGAATCTATTTTTTTCAAATTTTTCCATCCCTGAGGTGGCTTAGTACCTATAAACAAGACATTCCAGACCATTATTATCACTATCACACTCAAAAATATGCTAGATTTACCAAATAGGCTCATGTAGTAGTGTGTTAGGAGGTTCTAAGGGAGGAAATAGTTGTGCAAAAAAAATTTTATTTCGACAAATACTACCCTTAGGTATGGTGATCGCGGGTCAGTGACCGCGGTCGCAGTGAGACCGCGATTGCGGTACCTGAGACCATAGTCGATAGTTCTACAGCTTTCACCGAATCCATAATTTTATCTCCAATTTTATGTTCAACTAGAAATCGAAACATTATGATTAAGGAACTTAAGCCTAGACTTCATAATTATAACCCCAACCTTGAAACATTTAACATAGAATTCATTGGGGCATTGAATCGAACACATGGTGTACACGTTCCTTTCAACCATTTAAGGTTTAAATCTAGGTACTTAAGACTTTCTCATAAATGTGCATACTAACTACAGCAACTAACCACAACAAAAATTTCAAACAAACATGCATTTAGTATTGAAAAAGATATTGCAAGCCTTTCCCTAAACTATAAGTTCTAACTATGTAATTACATTAATAACAAGGGAATAGAGACAACATACCAAGTTTTATGATATGGATGGAATGAACTGACACTTGGGTAGGCAATGCAATACCAAAAATTGGAGAGAATTTGAGAGAAATTAGGAGAGAAGCATGGAAAAAATGGTCATTTAAATTGATTTGACCAAGATCACATTACTAGTGACGCGGTAGTGGTCACGTGGCCTCTGTGATCGTGGCGGCAGGGACCGTGATCATGGTAACTGAGACCAAACAACCAAATTTCCTGTGCTTCTTATTCAGTTCAACTTGCCAATTTCACATATTCCTTTTTCAAATTCAATCAAAATTCCTCTTTGCACTAATATTTCATGGATTATGCATGCATAAACAAAACAAAAAATAAATCTACTCTACCATGCATGAATTAAAAAGGATATGTGCCACTTTTTGTGGCATGATAGGGTGCCTCCCATCGAGCACTTAGTTTAACGTCATAGCACGATGCCCTCATTACTTTTTTTATGCTTCCGCTTAAAAGACTTGAATCTCCATCCCAGCTTTCATTAAATATGAAATGAGTGAAAGAGGGACAGAAGATTTAGATCTTCCAAGACGAGGCTTGGAAGAGGTGATGAAATGGCAAGCAAGCTTTGATCTCACCATTTTGAAGATTTGAATCTTTTACCCAACTTTACATCAAACTTTTGGTATGTATCCTTGGATAAAAGTGAGCACATCAATAGGCCATTCCTTGTACTTCAGAAGTTGAGCATCTTGTCTATTGATGGATAGGGTTCTATGTGCTCTTTTCGAATGTCAAACTCCAAAATATACGAGTTGGACTCCGTCTCCCCAATATTCACCATTTGTTAAGAAAGATGGATCCTCACCACATCCTCCAAGTAATATGTTGAAAAGTGGTTTGAACGAGGTCCAACACCTAATTTTGGGTTAGCCTCCTCCAAAGCATTTTTATCCCAAAATGAGCCAGAGTCATCATAAGAGATTTACATGGATTCTTCTTTTGAATCTAGTATCATTTCTTTTATTTTGTCTTCTTCTTTATCATATGATTTAGGTGTTTGGGAAATCACCAAGGAGTCTTTGATACCAAGACCATCATCATAGCTTGGTTTCTCTTCTCGACAAACCTTCTCTTGGGAAATGGGCATGGCTGTGAGGTTTTCAAGAATTATATCCTTGCCTAATTCCTTTGCCTTGACATTTTCCATTTCAAACACCTCATAGGATTGATGCAAGTCTTGTGCATTCTCCCCGATTATAGTTACCCGATACAAAATGGTTTGAAGCATTGCTCCAATACAAATGGGTTCGGTTTGTTGCTCCTCCTTATTCTCATAATAAGACCTATCAATCTCATAAAACAACTAGCAATCTGATTAGTATAATAGGGGTAGGAGGCATTTGTAAAATCATCCCAATGTCCATCTCAACCACTACATAACACGCACCTATACTCCTTATAGGATTTAGACAGTGGGTCCATCTCTTTCAAGGGAGTATAGTTACAATCTCTTCTAAAGTGTGGTCCATCATAGATTGGATATGGGTCGTCACGATAGGATTTTCCAACTACCAATATCATATTTGTTGGGAGATGCCATAGAGAAAAGTAAAAATAAAATAAAATCTACCTAAAATGAAAAATCACAAACAAATATACACAAGCTTGAATTCAAGCAAGTAACTAAAATTTTAAACTAACTTAATACGCCAAATTGTTCCCCAACAATGGTGCCATTTTTTTATAACGCTCAACCTACATGTTAATTAAGTACAAAGAGGTCATCATCAATTTATTTACCCAACTTTGGAGTCGGAGTCAAATCCAAGAGAAACAATGTGAGTGGCAATCAAGTTACTTTGAAATAATGTATACAAGTTAAATCCAAACCAATGTTACAAGAAGGTAAAAATAGGGGAGATAGGAATCTACACTAATGTCTCTTTTTGGATTTTTCTACTATCAATTTGGGGATATGAATAATTAGAGTTTTAAAAGGTATACACGTATCATGGAATTATGCACTACTAAGGGAGTGATATATGAGTGTTAGCAATCAACATCAATTTAGTAGGTCAAATATGGATAGGTTTGGTTATAGATTTTGATGCTAGTCTTTCAACAAAACACCAAACTTTCACCCATTGATTCTTTCAAATACCTAATAGGTGTGTTCGACAATTGGTAACCATAATATCAATCTAAGCATCCTTATTTCTATGATGATACCCATAGTGTAGTCAACCTCACATTCACCCTTGTGTCTAAGATAGTAAAAATTTAGCAAACTACATACACAATTATTTATCATTGCTTTGGTCTCCACATCCCTCTTTCAAGGATGATATGGATTCCTAAACTTCACCTCAAACCCTTCTTTTGAAGATAGCTTCAGGTTTTCTAGAGCATGTAGCTTTTACTCATTATACCTATGTAGGTATTTGGGGCTTTCACCCATCAAACCCCAACCAAGTTAGCATAGCAATGATAAAACCCATAAAAATGAACTATTAAATAGAATCTAATCAATAACAACCCACACACACTTTAACCCCTATTCACACATAACCCCAAGAGGATGATCTAGCTACACATAATATAAATAAGCATAGATATACCCATAATCTCCATTAAAGTGATTTATTGAAACTTAAGTAAATGTTACTTCAAACTTGGCACTCCTACAAATCAATAATAGAAGTGAGCTAATCTTTCACTTAGAAAATTTCCAATGTATTCTTCACCCAAAAAGTATTCAATATTTTATTCCCCAAAAAAATGGAGGCTATGAACTCAAGAGCTAAACCTAAAAATTGAGTAAGATGGAATATTATATATGATGCTAGGGTTTGAGTCTTTTTGTAAAAATTGGGATCAGCCATATGCATTTCCAATTTTGCCCTTAGGCTAATTTCTTTTGCTAAGTTGCGATTGTGCGGGTCTAGCTACGACCACATTTACACAACCACGGGTAACTTCTGTAATCACGAGTAAAGGATTTTTCTTGACTACCACGATCGTGGTCAGTATACTGCGACCACGATACCTGAGGCCTTTCTGCTCTAAGTCTTCAGCTGCACTTTTCTTTCTCCTTTTTGATTATTTTCAGCTCTAATTCACATCTTTTGATCTCATCAACTCTATGCTTGAAAAGAGTTGATATTACTGCATTTTATCACCAATATATCTTATTTATTTATTCAAAACAAGGTAATGTTCACAAATTTTTAGTAAGAATGAGTGGTAAAATCATCACTCATCAACTCTCAGTCTATAGTCACACACTGTTGTAGATGTAAAAGTGATATAATCTGGATCAAAAATGACCCAACGGATAGTCTCTACTGAAAGATTAACTCTGACCCCTCCCACAAGTGTATGATCAAGCTGTGGCTACTCTATGTGTCTCATCAGGCCTGACAATCTTTGTATGGAAAGAAATACTATGGCTCGGTATGATGTATAAAACTCATGTACCATGGTCGAGCTGTAAGAACCAAATGGTCTAGTCATCCACTCTGACTGATAGTGATTAAAGGAGGCCTACAATTTTGGTACTCTACTCAGCCCCGATAGATCAATCCAGTGCTCCTTTTAAATATGCCTCTTTGGCCTACTAGTATTTGAGACACAACTTTCTATATAATAAATCACCTGCATATCCTCTACACATCACCTCGGATATGCCACGAGGCATGTGTGGGTGTAGAACTACACCTCCACAGTACTTGTGCCTCATGGGAATCTTGCTCTATACCCTCCTTAGACTGGAGTATATCTGACTACTATACATCTATGGTGGTACCCTCCTTTAACTGGGGTACTGTTGATGACTCCTCCTGCTCTGCATCCTCATATAAATCTTGGGACCCCTCCTCAGACTAGGGGCCTGAGTTGTAACCTGTGGAGTAGTCTCAAAATATGCCTCTTCCTCCTCATCATCATGATAACTCAGTGGAAGAGAGTGTAGGGGTGACATCCATGATAATTTAATCCTCAATCGGGCTAGAACTGCCTGAGCAGTCTAGGACATCTGTCTAATAGTAACTCTATGTGCCACCCTACCTATCATAACTCTACTCTACTAAATCGGGTACTTCTCCATCGATCCACTAGGCTCAGGAGACTCATCCCGTTACCTTGAGGTATCAACCTTCTTCTTCTTAGAATATTTTGATGCCATGTCTACCTGAAAAACTAGTTGTTAGTTTCCAACAAAAATGCAGGATAGCAAAAATTAAAGAAAAACTCAAAATTCAAAAAGTTCCAATTTTTCCACAATTTTCACACCCCTATAACCCATTTGAAATCCAAACAAGTCCAATGCGCACATACCTATAAGGAATTATTATTTTCAAAGTAAACTAAACGTGCTCAACTTGTTGTATTACTATACTCATTCAAGTTCAACTTTTGATTGGGGCCTAACTTTAGAATTTAATTCACAACAAGGCCCTACATAAGGATTATAGGCTACTTTAAGGCTCTGACATACAAGTGTGAAAGATTCTATATATTTTTCATGGTAATATAGATATCAACTTTCTTAAACATTAAATAAATCAATACATAACCTGAAACATCCTGGGTTTTGACCCTTAGAAAATTTCCTGGAATTTTATTCTTCGGACCTAATAAGACTCATGGATATAATTCATATGTTAGGGTATAAGTGGTTTGGTCCTATTGTATGCTGACTATTATTAGTTGAAAGGGTGGATTTGGATGCTGGAATGGGTACGACTTAGGGGTATGATTCATAAGAGCTTGGTACGAGTTGTATCAGGGACTCATAGGATGGGAAGTGTTTGATCCTCCTAGTATTTTATTCTACCAGGGATACAAGTCATGGGTACGGATCATATGCTATGGTTATGGCTAGAAAGTATCTGATCCAAGGTTGTGACATGGATACGACTAGTGGATACCAATCGTATTGAGAGGGTAGGACTCATATAGGTCAGTTGTATCCCTATGATGGGAATTTTAAGGGACATAAGTTGGGGTATTCTGGGTATTTTCCTACTTACCCTAATAAGGACCCACAACTTCTAATACATGTAGGAGGTTGTTTACCCTATTATTCTATTCATTAATACTTAGAAACTATTCAAAAATATCTCATAATTCTCTCAAGAGATTTTGGGGAAAGAAGGCTAAGGTTTCATCCTGAGGACTGCTTTAGGGCTTGTCTTAGTGATTTGTTTTCATCAATTCTTCAGTATAAGGAATTATTCTCTTTCCTAACTATAATTTCAACAAAATTCATGGTTTATATTATTATTTTTATGTTTTACTATTTCATGATTATGTCTTTCAACTATTATTAGGGGGTTTCGTTATTAAATATTTGGTTATGTTAACCTGTGGTTGTAAGTAAGGGGTGGTATGACGATACCACTAATATTGGCATTGGTTAGTAAAATGGTGAATAGATTTGATTGGTTATTTTGAAATGGTTTAATTGGGCATTAATGGTGGGGTGTGTATCTAAGCCATGGAAGGTAGCGGTCCTCGGGGGACCAAAAGTAGAAACTCATATTTGTCGATATGAGGATTGGTATTAGTGGACCGTGTGCATAATGTCACACTATTTAAGGATGTACTAGTCATCCTATGGGATACTTTCCTAGTCGTGCAGCTACATACACTGGGCCCTCTCAGTAGAGAAGCTGAACCTATATCGCCCATGGGTGGTTTAGGATGGCTAAGCTATATAGCTTGGGTAAAGGTTTTCAATGCATGCTAAACCCAACTCCCTTTCCCAGTACTTATTTATGTATGGTTGTATGTATTATGGATGGTTTTACTTGGTTTTATAACTGGCATTATTTTATCCTTATCCAAAGATTCATGCTAGCGATCACTCGCTAACCCCGTCTACTGGCAGTTGTATACCCACCCTATGCAGGAACCGTCCATTCTACTTCTTTTATTTAGCATGCGGATTTGGTATCAGCATTTGGGCTAAAGTGGTGAGCTTCCATCCTTTTGGAAGACATTATTTTATGATTTGGATTTCTTTAGACATTTTTCTTTTATTTTGGATATTGGTTTTGGCCATATTTGGGGCATGTCCCAACTAAATTTGTTTACTCTTTTTGATAGAGGCTTTATGGTACTTCTGGGGTCTAGTATGGGCGAGATCGATATTGGTGTCGACCTTGGCATTGGAATGGGCTAGGAGGCTAACACCACATCAAAGTATTTCTCACTATTCTATCATATTACATTTTGGGATTAATTATATTAAATTTTGTCTAACTTATTTGGTTATGGCCTGGTTTATGGTCTATGGTTTAGTTTGGTGTGGTTGGGCTGTTGGTGTGATACGGTTGGACTTGATTGGGTCAATCATAGTTTTTACCTTATTCTAGAGTCCTGATGAGAACATTTACACTATCTAGTTATATGTTTGAAATTCATCCCCTCAAATCCTGGACAAAGGTGGATGGGGTGGGTAATAGGGGGTCGGTCCTGGTTGGACTTGGGATGCCCATTATGACAAGGCCCACAGTCGGTTCGTGTCAAGTTAGTATGATAGCCTAAGTTCATGGTCACTTGGGAGTCCATAAAGTCGTGTAGAGTAGAATCTCTTTTAGGGTTGTGAAGCATGCCACACTCATAAAAGAGAGGCGACAAGGTATTTAGGAATGTTTTACTTTCTTTGTATTCTATCTTGAAGCTAGATTTCTCAATCTTGGAATCCTTTCTAATCCTTGTTTCTTTGTCATTCAGATCATGCCTCCTAGATTAGGAACACAAGAAAATTCTTCCATCCTATTTGGGGATAATATTGAAGGGGTATGCCCTACGTATGGAGTACATCTTTGATTTCATGGTCTTATTTCTAATGGTTCTGGAGTTCCACCTATTTTGACTAGTTCTCCTTAGGTCCCTCAATACAATGTGACAAATGCAGAATTTTGTTAGTTTATTCATGTTATTGCCCAACTAGTTATCACTTAGGCTGAGCGGGGTGCGGCTAGTGGTTTGTCTACTGAGGCCACAGGGGTTGGTCAATTTATGAGGATGGGTCCTCCAACTTTTACTGGAGTAAAGGTGGAGGAGGATCCATAAGGCTTCTTTCAGGTAATGCAGGCTACTAATATAGAGGGGGTTAACTTTACAGGTTATCAGCTCAAAGATGTTGCTTATTAGTGGTATGAGGAGTGGGACAAGGATAGAGGTGATATAAAAGAGGAAGGGTTGTGGGAGTCTTTTTCTAATACCTTTTTGGATCGATTCTTTCCTTAAGATTTAAAGGAATGTAAAATAGAGGAACTTGTAAACCTCAGGCAGGTGAGGATGCTAGTAAAGGAATATGCTTTGAAGTTCCCTCAACTATCAAGGTATGCTCCTGACTTAGTGGTTGATATGAGGTCGAGAATGAGGAAGTTCGCTTCTGGGTTGAATAGAGATTTGATTTTGGAGAGCAAGACTACTTTGCTTATTAAAGATATGGGCATTTCATGGTTGACTGTTCATATGTAGTAAGTTGAGAATGAGAAGAGGAGGCAGGCAGAGTTTGGGGATAGGCAAAGAAAGAGAAGTAGGTTTTCTGATCAGGGAAGTGCTCAATCTTAGAATGGTAGATATGGTTGAAAGTGGTATAACAAGAAGTGGGGGATCCTATTTTCTTTTCTTCTAGTGATCTTTATCAGTCGGGAGATAGGCTTCATCAAAAGGGTGAAAATCCTCGGGCAAAGGTTGCCCAATCTCAGGCGAGCGGAGGTCAGTCAATTTCTTTGAGTCCTCCTTATCAATATTTTAGATATACCCATCATGTTTATTGTGAGAAAGGAAGGACAAATGCTTTAAGTGTGGCTAAGTAGTCAATCGACTCAGGGATTGTACAATTAACAAAGTTTCTACGGGTGTGAATAAGATTCCTATGGCTTCATCTTCTTCTCATGTACCTGGCGGTAGGGCATCTGCTTCTATTACTACTCTAGGTTCTAATGTTGGTTAAAATAGGTTGTATACTTTGGTGTCCTGATAAGAATCCAAAGCATCACCTGATGTCGTTACTGGTATGTTACAACTTCTCTCTTGAGATGTATATTTTTTACTTGATCTGGGGTCCTCTCTTTCTTATATGACTCCATAGTGGTTGTGACTTTTGGTTTTGATCCAAAAGTTATTTCGGATACTTTTTCTATTTCTACCCTAGTAGGTGACTCAATTATTACTGAGATAGTCTACAGGGAGGGTATGGTATCTATTTGTAGCAAGGAGACCTTGGTGGATCTATTTGAGTTAGATATGGTAGATTTTGATGTAATTCGAGGTATGGATTGGTTGTATTCTTGCTACATATCTTTGGATTGTCGGACCCGTAGGGTTATCTTTAGGTTTCCTAGTGAGCTGGTTATTGAATGGAAGGGTGTTTCTTTAGCTCCTGGGGGGATTATTTCTTATCTTTGAGCTCGGAGGTTAATCTACAAGGGTTGTCTTTATCAGTTAGTCCGGTTTAAAGATTCTAACTCGGAAGGTCCTTTTTTCTCTTCGGTCCCTATGGTTAATGAGTTTCCATAGGTCTTTCTAGATAATCTTCCTAGTGTTTCCATGGATAAGGAAATAGAATTTGGTATTGATTTTCCTTTGAACACTCATCCAATTTCTATTACTCTGTATATAATGGCTCTAGCTGACTTAAGGGAACTTAAGGAACAACTTAAGAATCTTCTGGACAAGGGGTCTCATCCTAGTATATCTCATCGGAGTGCACTGATGTTTGTATGCGAGAAGGATAGTTCCCTTCGGATATGCATTGACTACAGGTAGTTGAATAAGGTAACGGTCAAGAACAAGTATCCTCTTCCCCAGATAGATGACTTGTTTGACCAATTGCAAGGTACCAAGTTCATCTCTAAGATAGATATTTGGTCTGGGTACTATCATCTTAAGATTAGGAGGGTGGATATCCCTAAGATGGATTTTCATACTCGGTATGGGCATTTTAAGTTCTTGGTAATGTCGTTTAGGTTGGCTAATGCTCTGACAAATTTTATGGACTTGATGAACAGAGTGTTCATGCAGTATTTGAATCTCTTCGTCATTGTGTTTATTAATGACATTTTGGTTTATTCAAAGAGTGAGATAGATCATACTAATCACCTCCATGTGGTGTTACAGACCTTAAAAGGACAATAGTTGTATGCCAAGTTCTCTAAGTATGAGTTTTGGTTGAACATTGTGAATTTTTTGGGTCATATAATTTCTAGTGAAGGGATCATGGTGGATCCAAAAAATTTGTTGTGGTGAAGAGGTGGCCTAGGCCCACAACTCTATCTGATATTCGGAGCTTCTTGGGTTTAGCCGAGTATTTATAGGTGGTTTGTAGAAAGTTTTTCTTCAATACCTTCTCCTTTGACTAAGTTGACTCTGAAGAAGGTTAAGTTTTCTTAGTTGGATGCTTATGAAGGGAGTTTTGAGAAGTGGAAGGATAAGTCGACTTTGGCTCCAATCCTAACTTTGTCGGAGGGCAATGATGGGTTCGTTATTTATTGTGATGCATCTCGGGTAGGGCTTGGTTGTGTTTTGATGCAGCATGGAAAGGTGATTGCCTATGCTTCTAGGAAGTTGAAAGTATATAAGAGGAATAATCCTACTCATTATTTGGAGTTGTTAAAGGTTGTGTTTGCTTTGAAAATATGGCGACATTATCTGTATGGTGTTCATGTGGATATCTTTTCTGATCACAAGAGTCTTCAGTATATTTCACTCAGAAAGTGCTAAATCTCAGGCAAAGGAGATGGCTTGAGTTTCTCAAGGATTATGATATGAGTCTTCACTACCACCCAAATAAGGCTAATATGGTTACTGATAATCTTAGTGAGTTATCCATGGGTAGTCTGGATCATGTGGAGAAAGGATAGTAGGAATTGGTGAAGGATATTCACTCTTGGATAATCTTGGTGTTCGTCTCTTGGATTCTAAGTATGGTAGTATGATGGTGCAAAAAGTGGTTCAATCGTCTCTTGGTGCATAAATTACGGAGAAGCAAGCACTAGATCCTATCTTGATGAAAACCAAAAGTGATGTTTGTTGGCAAAAGGTAGAGGAGTTTGAGATCAGTGGTGATGGTACTTTAAGTACCAAGGGAGGTTGTGTGTTCCTGATGTCGACGGCTTGCAACAAAGGGTTTTGGCTGAGGCGCATGAGTTATGCTATGTTGTTCACTAGCTCGACAAAGATGTATCAGGATCTCAAGGAGATATATTAGTAGAATGGAATAAAAAAAATATAGTTGATTTTGTGTCCAAGTGTATAGTGTGTCAACAAGTTAAGGTTGAGCACATGAGGCTTGTGGGTTGTATCAAGAAATAGAGTTTCCCGAATAGAAGTGGGAGATAATCAATATGGATTTCATTACCGGTCTTCCTTAGACTCGAACCTAATTTGATTCAATTTGGGTCATCATAGATAGGATGACTAAGTCTGTGCACTTCTTGCCAGTGCAGACTACCTTTTCGATAGAGGATTAGCCAAGATATATTTTTAGAAGATTGTGAAGCTATAGGGGTACCTATCTCGACTATTTTTGATTGCGGTACACAGTTTACATCTTATTTCTAGCTGTCTTTCTAGAAAGGATTGGGGCCTAAGGTTAGTCTGAGTACTGCTTTTTATCCGCAATCAGATTGGCAAGCGAAGAGAACTATTCAGACATTGAAGGATATGCTTCGGGCCTGTGTGATTGATTATGGTGGAAATTGGGTTGAGTATCTACCTTTAGTGGAGTTTTATTGCAACAATAACTACCATTATAGCATTGGTATGGCTCCTTTTAAAGCGTTGTATGGTAGGAGGTGTAGATCTTTTATTGGTTGGTTTGAGCTTAGAGAGGCGGATATGTTTGGACTTGGTTTGTTTGATCAAGCGATGTAGAAGGTGAAGGTGATTTGGGATAGGCTTAAAGCTCTGCAAAGTCGCCAAAATTCCTATACGAATGTTAGGCATAGACACTTAGAGTTTGATGTCAGAGATAGGGTGTTCCTCAAATTGTCTCCTATGAAGGGAGTGGTGCAGTTTGGCAAAAAAGGGAAACTCGATCCTCGGTTTGTTAGTCCTTATATGATTTTGCGAAAAATTGTCAATGTTGCTTATGAGTTGGAGTTGCCATCTAACTTGAGTTTGGTTCATTCGGTTTTTCATGTTTCTATGTTGAGAAAGTGCATTGGTGATCCTTCTTCGGTTGTTTCTTTAGAAGGATTGGGTATTTCAGATTCTCTGTCTTATGAAGAGGTCCCGGTTGAGATATTAGATAGGCAAGTTCATCGGTTACAGATGAAGGATGAGGCTTTGGTTAAGGTTCTATGGCAAAACCATAAGGTGGAAAAAGCTACTAGGGAAGCGGAAGAGGACATGAAGTCCAAATATCCACATTTGATTTTTGCCCCTGGGATTCTGCAGAAGGCACGGGTCTTTAATAGATCTTTATTTTATGAGTTTGTTAAAGGAAATATTAACATCTTGCCTCCTTGTTTTCAATCTTTATTAAAATGATGTTTGAAATGCAAATGACTCTATGTGTGGTTACCCCTACGTTGTTCGTTATTCAGGGAAAAATGTTCCTAGTGGGGGAGACTAAAACATTCTGGGTTTTGACCCTTAGAAAATTTCTTGGAATTTTATTCTCCGGACCTAATAAGACTCATGGGTACGAACTTATATTGGGGTATAAGTGGTATGGTCCAGTTGTATGCTGAGCAGTGTTAGTTGGTGGGGTGGTTTTGGTCATTGAAATGTGTATAACTTAGTGGTATGAGTCGTACGGGCTTGGTACGAGTCATATCAGGGACTCGTAGGGTGGTAAATGTTTGATCCTCCTGGTATTTCATTTTGCCAGGGATACGGGCCATGGTACGAATCGTATGTTGTGGTTATGGCTTGGTTGGATGAGTCATATACTGGATAGTATCTGATCCAAGGTTTAGGCTTGGATACGAGTGGTGGGTACCAATCGTATTGGGGGGTATGACTCATATGGGTCAGTTGTATCCCTATGACGGGAGTTTTAAGGGACTTAAGTGGGGGTATTCTGGACATTTTCCTACTTACTCTAATTAGGACTCGCGACTTCTAATATACTTAGAAGGTTATTTACCCTATTATTCTATTCATTAACACTTAGAAACAATTCCCAAACATCTCAGAATTCTCTCAAATGCTTTTAGGGAAAGAAGGCTAGGGTTTCATCTTGAGGACTGCTTTGGGGCTTGTCTTGGTGATTTCTTTCCATCAACTCTTTAGTTTAAGGAATGATTCTCATTCCTCATTGTAGTTTCAGCTAAAAGAATGGTTTATATAAATGTTTTCATGGTTTTACTATTTCATGATTATGGATTTAAACTACTATTTGGGGATTTTGATATTAAATGCTTGGTTATGGTTCCCTATGGTTTTAATTATGCATTTATATGCATTAGTGGTGGTTTTGAACAATTGGATTGCATGGTAATAGTTTAATGGTCTTTGGAATTAGTTTTGGTTATATTATGCCCCCAAGGTGATTGATAAAATGTTTATAAAGATATGTTCATTGCATTGACCTCTTTTAATGGAACTCTTACATGTTTTAAACTTGGTAAAGGAACTTTTCATGGTTTAAATCGTTTAAAAAGGCTAAAGTCTAAATGGTTATGCTTGTGAAGAACATGGAAGTCTCCCAAGTGGTTTAGTATGGTATATGGAAGGGCACTTGAAAGTCTGCTTAACCTAAATTGTTTGGCTATGGATATTACTTGCAAGTAAGGGGTGGTATGACGATACCACTAATATTGTCCTTGGTTAATAAAATGGTAAATGGATTTGGTTGGTTATTTGGAAATGGTTTTAATTGGGCATTAATGGCGGGGTGTGTAGCAAAGTCGTAGAAGGTGGTAGTCTCGGGGGACCAAATATGAAAACTCGTATTTGCCGATATGAGGATTGGTCTTAGTGGACAGTGTGAATGATGTCACACTATTGGGGGATGTACTATTCATCCCATGGGATACCTCCCTGGTCATGCGGCTAAATGCACTGGGGCCCTTTCAACAGGAGGAGCTGAACCCATATCGCCCGTGGGTGGTTTAGGACGGCCAAGATAAATAACCCAGGTAAAGGTTTTCAATGCATACTAAACCTGGTTCCCTTTCCCAGCACTTATATATGTATGTTTGTATGCATTATGGATGGTTTTACTTAGTTTTATAACTGGCATTATTTTATCCTTATCTTGAGATTCATGCTAGCGGTCACTCGCTAACCCCGTCTACTGGCAGTTTTATACCCACGTTATGCAGGAACTGGCCTTTCTACTCCTCCTGTTTAGCAAGCAGATTTGGTATCAATATTTCAAATGAAGTGGTGAGCTTTTATCCTTTCAAAAAACATCATTTCATGTTATGGATTTCTTTAGATACTTTTCTTTTATTTTGGATATTAGTTTTGGCCATGGTTTGGGCATGTCCCAATCAAATTTTTTTACTCTTTTGGATAGAGGATTTATGGTGCTTTAGCGGGGTTGGTATGGGCGGGATCAGTATTGGTGTCGGCCTTGGCATTGGAACAGGCTAGTGGGCTAACACCACATCACAGGATTTCACATTGTTCCGTCATATTACATTTTAGGATTAATTATATTAAATTTTGTTTAACTTATTCGGTTATGACTTGGTTTATAGCCTATGGTTTGGTTTGCTGTGGTTAGGCGGTTGGTCTGATACGGTTGGACTCAGTTGGGTCGGTCACAATCACAGTTGTGGCCCTATCCCCGAGTCTTGATGAGAACATTTTTTGCTATCTGGTTATATGTTCAAAATTCAACCCATCAAAGGCTGGATAAAGATGGATGGGTTGGGTAACAGGGGGCAGTCCCCGGTCCTGATTGGACTTGGGATGCCCATTACGACAAGGACCGGGGTCGGGTGGGTCATAACTATTAGGAGTCGAGCAAGTTACCTCTTTTATGAAAATTTGGAAGTGAACAATGAAGAAATCAAGCAAAACCAAAGTTGGAACTTGTTTTTACTGTGTTGGAAAAAGTTAGTATCTCAAACACTTTTCAATTTAGCCTTTACGTAAGTGTGGGGTTAGTTTATATTTTAAGAGGGAAGTTTGAAATTAAAGGTAAAGATACAGTTTTAAGGATTTCAATGAGTTAGAATGAGGCTAAAGATGTTTAAATAAGGAAGGGGGCTATTTTAGGTCTTAAATATGTGTTGGTGGGCCCAAAATTTTATTAAAAGTTGATCCCACAACTGACCTAGCCACGGCAGCTACATGTGGTAAGGCATGGGGCGCATGTGCCAATATGACCACAGGGCCAAAATCTTTAGCCCGCTTTCCTACAGTCCAGACTTGGAATTTTTATAATTTTCCAACTACTCATGGTCCCGTAATGTGAATTTATAGTCCTAAAAATATGAATATATACCCAAGTCCATAACTTTCCATTCTCATCCTTAAAAATTTCATCTTTTCAATTTAATGCTCAACTTACCTGGACCGTGTGGGACTTGTGACCGTGATGAGTTGGTCACATAATCCTCTTACTTGAAAATTGATGAATGTAGCAATTTTACCATATTTACGGTAAATCCAAGAGCTAAAAAGCTTACAAAAGAAAACAAAAAAAATGTGAACACTAAAGAGTAGGTTTCCTCCCACTCAACTCTTAATTTAAAATCGCGGCACAAAGTGGCTATGTTGGTTACTCAGACTTCAACAACAAGCCCACGTGTTTCCTCCCATGCAGTGCTTGATTTAACGTTGCAGTATGACGCGGGTATCTTGATTACTAAGAATTCATCAAGATATCCATCACAATACCCTCTAGGGTCATAAATACAAGCGATCACTGACACCACTCTCATGTCGGTTGGCTGCTTCATTGATTTTCAAATGTTAAACGCGGCCTCCTCATTGTTGACTCTGAACTTCATCTCTCTTTTATCATGTCGATCATTGCTCTATTTGTGGACATAAATAGTCTCCCCAATATGATGGGCATCTCAGTGTCAACCTCATAGTCCAGAATGACAAAGTCAGCCAAAAAGATGAAGTTGGAAACTCTCACAATCACATCAAAAGAAACTCCTACTGATTTCTTCACCATCTAATCAGTCATTAATAGCAGCGTTGAAGTCGGTTCCATAGGGTTCAAACCCAATTTCTTGAGGACGGACAACAGCATCAAATTTATGTTGGATCCTAAGTCAGATAAGGCTCTTGCAAATCGGGATGACCAATAGTACATGGTATAGTGAATGGTCTAGGGTCACCCTTTTTCTGATCTAAAGACCTCGTAGTGACTGTACTACAGTGGTGCAAGCCATCAATATCCTCTATCATAGCTCATTTCTTCTTTGTGACCAATTGCTTCATAAACCTAGAATATCTAGGCATCTACTCCAATGCCTCGAGAAGAGGAATATTTAAGATCAACTCTTTCAGCATCTCAATGAATCGCTTGAATTTTACTTCCTCTCTTTTTTGCTTCAGTCGCAGAGGAAAAGGTGGGGAGGTCTTAAAATTTGTCTTATTTTCTGTTGAATAACTGAACCTTTACCTCTTTCCTTAGCAACTGCATCATCACCACCTATTGAGTTTTGTAATTCCACAATAGGTATCTCATCAACAGCAGCTTTCACAGTAGGTAGTGGGGGATCCATAGTAGTTATACGACTTCTTGTGGTAATGGCAAGAACATAATCATCGTTTTTAGGATTTTGCACATTATTGCTCGGAAGGGTACCTGGCTTTCTCTGGTTCAGAGTTGTTGGCATCTGCCCAAACTGGTGCTCCAACTGCTTGATAGTAGTTGCATGAGATTCGACCTTTTAGGTTAACCCTAAAATGTCAACCTTAATCGCCTTAAGGTTGATCTCCTAATTTTCTTGACCCTTTACCAACATATACAGCATCTATTCCATTCTCGATACTACATCTCATCGATCAGGCAAAATATACCTATCTCCCTTCTCTCTGTAGTTATCCTTTTTCCTCTAATCATCATCTCGCTCTCTATTATGGTCTCTGTATCTGTCATAGTAGTTCCAACCTTGGTTCCCTTGCCCAATGGCTCAGAAACCCGCTAACTGATGGTCTAAATAATTTGTTTCCTCCTTCAAATCTGACTCGTAAGCTTTGGAAGTTGAATCTTGTGTTGCTACTGCATTTACTTTCTCAAAAGTTTCTACTGCAAGCTGCTTTTCTAGTACTCCTAGATCAGTTCTTGGCAGAGCAATTTCTTACGCTACTGAATCATCAACTACTTTCTGGTCGCAGTAGGCACCAATAGTATATGTGCCAGATCTCTTTTCATCCCTCCAAGTTTTCCACCCTTGGTTAATGAGAGAGATCTTATCTAACATCTCTGAAGCTGCCTCCCAACGTAGTCTCATAAACGCTCCTCCAGATATGGTGTCTATCATTGCTCTGGAGCTGATGGTCAAGGCTCTTTAAAATATCTCCAATAAGCTCATCCCTGACATCTGATGGATGGGAACCATACTCAGTTTTTACTTGAACCTGAACCATGCCTCAACATAGATTTTAACTGTAGCTTCCTAAAATTATAGATCTCATCCTTAAATAGTAACATCCTAGATGGAGGAAAGAATCGGTTCAAAAATTGCCTGCGTAACTCGTTCCATGTATTGATAGAGCCTTTGGCAGTTCCCCTAACAATAAAGATGTTTCTCCTGTAAGTGAGAAGAGGAACAACCTCAGTCTAAGTGCTTCCTGATTCACCCCTTCTCTAATCTTTTGGATGAGCAGAAGGATCTCACCTTTTACCTTTTGAGTCTCAGGATGTTGCCTTACTAAGCCTTATCTTGATCCCAGTTAACTATTACCTTTTAAGTCTCTAGTTATTAGATGAGATCTAACCATCTTAAGTAGATAAAACCTAGCAGTGTAGATCGATAGTTAAAATCTAAATTATTATTGTCATTATATTTTCCTAGTCACTACTCTTCTTTTGGAGTAGCAGCAATATTCTAGGCGGGATCCTAACGTGTGCACCCATTAAGAAAACTATAAAAGTGAAGCTAATACAATATATGCATGGGTATCAGTTCAGAACAACACTTCCTCTACTTTGTCAATCCATCAGGGTTTCCACAACCCTAGCTAAGGGTTTTTAGTCGCTCATGCTTGTGAAGTAATCAACAACATTCATGATTGAAATAATAAGATAAAATCACAATAAGAAGAATTAAAACCCCAAAACAGTAACTAAATTAATCAACCAAAGTTATTATAAGAGAATTCCACGACTAAAATCAAATCTCAGAATCAAAATACGTTTATAAGCATCATGAGTGCATAACTTTTACTAAAAACACATAAGGGGGATTTATAGTACATAAGGAAACCCTAAAACCAAAGCCCGAATGAAATAGGAGAAAAAAGGGTCTATGGCTATTGTGGTCCCTGTCATGAGTGCATATGGCACATGCGGCTTGCAGTGTGGGCACCTGTAGTGACCGCATGTGTGTAGACCAAAATATTCTGTAGGTTAGCTCTTGGGATTTTTGGCCTTCTGACACATATTTTGCCCTCATGTGCTACATGCAATCCGCATGTTGACTTAGCATGTGCCAGAAGTTATCTTTTCAGCTCTTCTTCAATTCTCACGTATGTTTTGGTCACGAACAATCCGTAAAGTGTCCCGAACATCCATAATTTCTCCCATAAGTATCCAAAATCACCTTTTTCATATTTTCATGAACTTAGCATCCAAAACATAATTTCCTGCAAAATATATCCAAAACACATCATATATAACAAAACAACCTCAGAAACTTGCATATTTTCCTCGTTTTAAGCATCGAAAGTATTGTATTTATATAGCACATCACTCAATAATCAAAGATTTTTTAGGGCTAAAAATCTGGGGTGTTACACATATCCACTAGTTGGGGAAGCTACAAGTGCTCATCCTCTAACTCTAGATTAATCACGACCCCTGCCTCGTTCTTGAATTGAGGCTCTCATATCGAGTGTTAACTTAGCATCTCTAGCCTCTCTTGAACCTTACCATCTACGCAGAAAAGAATGGAATACATATTTAAAACGTTGGGTATGAACAACCCATATGTCAAGGAATCCAATTAAAAAAGATTTTCCTAAAGATATATTATAGCCTATCAAATATGGATACGGATGTCTACATACCAATTTGCGAGACCCTACTAGACATCTTGCTCTTACACATATGAGACCGGTGAACTTGGCTCTGATAACAATTTTTCAAGATACAAAAATGGGTAATGATGGCATTTATTATAGCCCAGCCTTGATAAGTAAGTCAATCACCCAAGATGGTAAAGAAAAAACAAAATCAACATTAAACATAAACCAAGGTGAGACTTCTAGAACAAACTCAGACCATATCAAATACAGATGTGAAACTCTGAATAAATCATAACCATCCCAAAACATAAAGTCACAAGTATAAGAGTATCTAAATACATAATCAAATTTGAAATACAATGTTTGTCTCTGATAGATTTAATCTAACTAAATATGGAAGAGGTTCAAATTATCCCGAAACTCTAGAGTACATCAGTACCTTAAAGAACCCAGAAGCTCCGCACTAAGCTTAGCCACTACGTGGGGTACTTGAACTAGGATCTACACTAAAAGGAGATATAGGAGTCACTACGATCCATTTGTACTCTGTAAGTATCATGAGGCGACTAAGAAAAGGAGAAAACAATATAAGAAAGGAAAACTATGAGCACCTTACCTGCAAATAGAAAAGTTTCCAAACGGTATCTCACACTGTCTCCATTAACTATTGTAATATAAATACAGAAACAATAACAACACAAATATACATGAAGAATATACAAAAACTAAACACAAGCCAAGGAAAACTAAAGAAATCATTAAAATACATATGAAATACAATACAATGCAATGAGGATGGATGAATGGTGAAAGTTATCGCATGACTTTGTACATACACCTACTGAGATCGTAGCTCCCACTTAGGACCTATGGGGGGTTTGCAACCCATATAATATATCTCATACCTCAAATCTCAACCTATCTCTCTAACTCATGTTCACAAAGTGAGTTTTAAAAAATGACTCATTTTTCTTTATAAACCAGTGTTCCTCAATGATATGTATCTCATGAATGTATATGTATGGAATATAGATGTAATTCTCACAATCAAATCAGTATGAAGATATCTAATTCATTCAACACGTAGTCAACTCAAAATGTCAACAATTCATGATTATCAACCCTAATTAGGTGCCATCTGAATAAATATGCATGCAAGACATCATTAATATCATATCAACTCTTAACTGGGGCATTTCTTTCATAATAAAGTAAACCAATGTCAAAAAAACATACAATAATAATCCAAGACTGATGGTCATTACATCTAGAATAAAGGCATTTAAATGCACAGATAAGACCAATGATATCAAATAAATCCCCCAAAGGGGCAACACGCAATATCATATATCACAAGTTAATAACAACAAATACAATCCGCCACTTAGGCACACAATGGTAATAATAATCTAAAAATATAAGCCTCTTAGTTATTTTCTCCAATCCATAGCATGTTTTACTTATTTATTAACTATGCAGCTCAATTTGAAAAAAGTTAAGTCATGACCTACCCCGAAATGATGAAATCCAAGCCTAAAGTGCTTCAACACAAAGTTTTCCCTTTTTGAGTAGCCTCAAGATCAACTACAACATTCAATTATAGCAAATACGCATTAAAAAAAGGTAATGATACACATATTGCCCATGTTTAAGCTGGGTCCAAAATGGGTTCAAAAAATAAGTTTAAAAATAAAAGGGGTAAAACCAAAAAAAATTCTTTACAAACACATTATCCAAGGTTACAGGATTCTACATTTGAAAACCCATGCAAAAATGGATTAAAAATAAGGTCTAAAATTAAAAAAAATTATTTTTGAGCTTTTTCAATAAAAACCTTAAAATCTCATTTCAAAATCATGATTAAAAGGTGTTTTCAAAGATGCAATCAATGGAAAGTAATGGGGATGTGAGTTTAGAGGTTATTCACATGAAAAACAATGAATAAACCTTCAAAATTTTCTTTTCCCAAAGCTTGGAGGTCTAAAAATGGAGTAAAATAACAAAATTAAAGAATATATTCTATTTATTAAATAATGCCTCGCGATCGCAGACCCCACCTCATGATTACGAGGGTTAACATTGACTGGCCCATTAAATAGGCCTTTCCGTTCGTGGCTGAGGCTTTGCATTTGCAAAGGTCCCCTACCCAAACCATCATGTTCATGACAGCCTCACCATATTCTCGAAGAAGGCTTAACTAACCTAACCCCGAATGCCCTTCACGATTGTAATAAATCAAAAATTCCTTTTTCGCATTTGATCTAGGGGCCCGCATTTGTGAAGAGGGATCTAGCATGCACTAGATATCAGCAACTTTATTGATTTTACATGTCTTCAAATTCTCTGAATAAACCCTTGAGAATCGTTCGGGACCTCACAGAAATAAACCATATATGCTACTAGGATATTTTCTACGTTTAAGACTCAATAAGAACGTCGAATTTTTTAAAAAAGATCATTTTTAATAAATTAATCCCCAGGACCCTCTTTTCACTATTTTTCAAATGAAGGATCAAAATATAAAACAAAGGTTCTGAACCAACCATGCTACTAACCCAAATTTAAAATTTTAAATCTAATGAAACTTTTCAATTGTCATCCGACACTCAGAAGATCAATTGTTGACCAAAATCAACTATATGGATTTATCATAAACTCACCGAAATCATTTTCTATCGCATCGAGAATCATGTCAATTATCCCTACACTCCAAAATCAACATGTAGAAACTATGAAAAGGGCCAAAATGGTCAAAATATATCAAAAGTAGAGTTTCACAAATCATGTCATTACATAGATCATCGAAAAACAGAGAAAAAAGACTCTTAAATTTAGCCATGGTGACATGAGAAAATTACATATATCTACGATCTTCAAGAGCTTGCGTTATTAGTGATGGTTATTGCTTCTGTGACTGGACTAATGTTTTATTGATCTATTACTTTGGTGATGATGCCCTCGACTGTGTTTCACTAGAGTCTTTAAAAGGTAAGCAACTCCATATGTTTGGGTAATTGCATTTCATTTTATAAGATTTTAATTTTTTTATATATTGTTTTTTAAAATTAAGAAAAGTTTATGTCAACTAAAGGGTAATTATATATTTTTTCGAAAATTACATGCCTTAGCTAGTATACGCCTCTAATTATCCTGTTTAGCCTAAGTTTTAATTAATTACAAGACATAACTTCTCTTGCCAATTAAATATAATCCATAACCTCTTCTCTCCTTCCCCCTCTCACTGCCTTCTTCCCTCTCTCCCACTCTTGCTCGCTTCCCTCTCCTTCTCTCTCTCTCTGTCGTTGTCTCTCTCCCTCCCTTTACACTCTTCTTTTTCCCTTTCATTTTTTATTTTCAGGTATTTGTATTCCATTTTCAGGTATTTGTATTTTGTATTTTGTTTTCTGGTATTTGTATTTTGTATTCTGTTTCAATATGTATTATGTTTTATATGGTTTTGATACAAATTGTGTTCGTTGATACAAATTGAATCATTCAAATACAGATAATACATTTACATCAAACGATACATTTATATTTGTATATGATAGATTCAAGCAAATACAAATGATGCAAATATTCATTAATACATAAATCTGAATGATAAGCTTGATATAGTTGAGAGAGAGAGGTGAAAATACAATATACAAAGGAGAAAAAAAGGAATGAAAATACAAAATACTAAAAAAAATAAAGAAGGCTTGTATTTGCTGATACATTTGTATTCATTGATACAAATACAATGATACAACGGCTATGTATTGTAATTTCAAAAATGTTGTGTCGCACACACTTTTGTTGATCTTGTGGCTACTTTTAGTAACTCCCCTAATATTTTTATCCCATAATTTGAATGGTTCAGATTCTTGAAGACCAAAATGGGTTGATCTTAAGTGGTCAGATGGGTATTAAATGGGAAATTTTTCATAATGAATATTGATGTGGATTGGTCATGTAGCAGTTTTTATCCACGTGGGCAGCTTGGTGACATTCTGTTAGAGAGAGAGGTTCTTGTGAGCCAAAGAATAAATGGAGGAATATTTTTTTGCCAACCAATAAATGAATGATATTTTTACTCCATTTTGAATAGTTTGGAGGTAGTTTTGACCCTTTTTTAATATTTTGAATATTATTGCAATCTACTTTTGGCACGTTGCAACAGAAAATATCAAGATAAAAATACCTCGAGTAAAGATGTATCAATTCAAATCTATTAGTAATACATAATTATTTTTCACTACGTAATAATTTTATTTTTATTACTTATTTTATTGTATAAATATTTAAATTGAACGCGGGATAAGATCCCAAACAAACTACTTGTAAAAGAATGGAGGAAGGAGAACTTATAATTTCATACATTCCATAAGACACATGTTAGAAATTTATGAAATACTAATTATAAAATAAGCATTGTGTATTTATTTTCTCTTTTTCTCTTAGTAAAGAGTAAAATAAAGGATCAAGTAACCATAATCACGAAAATGCATAAATTATATTTTTATAAAATAACTAAGAATAAAGAAGAAGAGTAGAGAGAGTAGAGAATAATTCTTATTCCTCTTGAGCAATTCTCTTGATGGGGTTATTTACAATGAAGAAATCCCTTCTATTTATAGGGAAATTTACTCTTAGTTTCGGACTAAAAGGCAGATACTTCAAATCCTGATAGATATCAACTAGATCTTGATAGATCTTGATAGACATTCACTATAACATAAATACATTTATAACACTCCCCTTTGAATGTCTAATTGGTAGATAATCTGCCTCGTTAAAACCTTACTAGAAAAAAACTCAGTGGAAAAAAAAATCTAGTGAAGGAAAAATAGTACATATCTCTAACAATATGCATATAGGTTGCCTCATTAAAAACCTTACAAGGAAAACCCAGTGGGAAAAAACCTTGTAAGGAAAAAGGAGTACAGCGCATATTAACTCCTCCTAATGAGAAAATCCTTGAACCTTTGCATCCTGATCTTGTGCATCGTCTTCTTGAAACTTGCAGTTGAAGGAGACTTGGTGAATAAATCAACCACATTTTCACTTGAACGAATTTGTCACGTTAATTTCACCATTCTTTTGGAGCTCATGTATAGAAAAGCTTTGATGAAGTGTGTTTCGTTCTATCTCATTTTATGAATCCTCCTTTAAGTCGTCTTATCCATGCTGCATTATCTTTAAATAAAATCATGGGTACTTTGTCACATGCCAAACCATATTTTTTCTCAAATGAGATGTATCATGGACCTCAACTACACACATTCTCAGTTTGTTTCACGAATAGCTATTAGCTCATCATGATTCAATGAAGTGGCTAGATAGACTGCTTTGTATATCTCCAAGATATAGCAGTATCACCATATGTAAACACATTGCATGTTTGAGACCAAGATTTAAGCAGGTCAAATAAGTACCCAACATTAGCATAACCAATAAGATTGGGACTGCAATCTTGCTAACAAATTAACTAAAAAGGCTATATCAGGCCTTATAGTATTTGAAAGATACATGAGTGCACCAATTTCACTAAGATATGGTACTTCATAACTAATTCAAATTGGTATATTTCTCATTTCAGTTAATAATCTATTGCTTTTGAAAACTCTCCAAGAGTTTCAATAATTTTCAAGCTATAAGCTTATTAATATAAGGATTATAAACAAGTTTTCCAAAAATATTTACATGCTTTAAACATTTTGAATCCTTAAAAAAGTTTTCGTAAAAATTATCAAGTGACAATATTCAACATTGAGTGACATCTTCAAATATTTAGACTGCAAATCAAATAAGTTTTGTGCTTACCAAGATGCATCCATTTACGTCACTTGATAAATGTTTCTATGTCAGCATGCTTAAATAAATGTAGAATTCAGATCCTCGTAATCTTTCATAATATAGCACCAATATTGTATCAATGATATCATCGGCAGCTTCTCATTTTGTATCGGTTCACAATGTGACATAACATTTTGAGATCTCAGCACTTCATTAGTTTTAGGTACCTGAACCTCTCATAAGGTTTTAAGAAATGTTATGTCGTAGGCTCTTCAAGACCACATTGCCTTCTTATTATGATTATTTGCTCCTTATCCTTTTCATTGATTATTTGAATTGGAACCGATTAGTCTACCATGTTTTACGCATGCATAGACTTTGTCCTTTAGGGACACAAAATAGGATCACTTGTAGCTTAAATATAATACCAAATTTGAGTTAATAGTTGCTTCCGACATTTGACTTGAATTATCTTTTGAATGAGGATCTGATGATAATTCCTAACATATTTCATAGCTACATATAATCTCCCCCTGATGTTAGGAAAACTAACATTCATCTTCCATCTTCTTTGAGGAATCCATCTTTGTGCATCATGGTATATTTATTAGTCGTATACCGCTCATCAAAATTATTAGATGAAATAGTTGGTTCCTGACCTTGAACCAATTGAGAGAAAAGAAATAATCATAATTTATTGGTCTAATTCTTACAAGTGTTATTTTATGCAACATATCATATTTCAGACCAACACATGAAGTTTTGTTCTCATTAGCAATGGTTTAGCTATTTATCAAAGGCATTCAATGCCAAACCATCGCCATCAAGGTGAATTTCCTTGATTACACAATCTAAAAGTTATTCTTTTAAGGAAAATTTATTGAGCAAGCAACTTTATGAATGTCAAACTGCAGGTTGATAATAAATGTACATGTGATCATCTTATATCGATGCATCTTAATTGATCACATGATAGGTGAACGAGCCTATATTCACCTTTTATACTTTTCAGATTTTAAGGGATCCAATCCCAAAGTTAGTTGGTCCAACCAACTTATTATGAGAACGGAAGAATTTTCTAATTCTTCAATATATGTTCAATACTCAGTATGCACATCTTTGGGATGTCACAATCGCTCATGTCAATTTATGAACGTTTATTCTAGCAAACTCCAAGTTCACCATGATATGTGCCTTTTGTTTTAGTAAATTTCAGTTTACTATGACATGAATAGATTTTGGAGTTACTACTTCGAAAGTAGATTTTAAAATAACTTTTCTCAATTATTTAGCCTCTTTCAAAGGTGAGTTGTGATACCATCACAATTAAGTGCACGTTTATCGTACCTTAAGCCTATCAAATTATGATAGCTAATAGCCTCTTTTAAGATATTGCTAATTTGGGAGCAAATTAGGGAATATTGCTAATTCAGGAGCAAATCGAGACATACATATGATTGTAGAGAAATTTTCTCTAACATATTTTATAATCACTTTCAATTATCATATTGTCCCCCCAGGCTTATATCAGTGCCTTCAATCACTTGTCTGAAATCTTCTTTCAGACATATTATGCACATGGAGTATATTCAATGGGACAGACTTAATGATTGTTAACCAAATACATATTATTTTTCCTTAGCCATCATTATATCATCAATATGGTGCATTGATATTCGAACTCAATATCTTATCCATATAAAGGCATCTTAGGCATAAATTGGGACTTGAACCCGATATTTATCATCATATGCATCAGAACTCTAACCCAATGTCTTATTAGAGTGCTATAAGATTTGAATCCACCGTCTTACTATTTTACATGAATACCAACATAAATAAATTTAATCACTATAAAATTTATGAAGTACAATAAATGTAAATTTGTACCTTTAATAAAGTTACATAACGGAGGAACTTTGCTCCACCAAACAAACTTATAACTTATCATAGCGACTGAAAAATAAAGTAGCAATTCATCCAAAAAGTACACACATTGTGATGCCGTGTAAACTTGAATTTCCAATAAATTTTCTTTAGATGATATGTATCATATTTAAATCTTCATAAAGCAATACTACTAAATACCTTCTCTTTTCAATATAAAAATATTTTGTTAACAACAAGAGTTAGAAAAATATACCAGAACACTCCAAATTAAACATGTAGTTAGTGATTTGTTATCATATCAATACTAATTTAGAGACTCGTGCTGATAACGTGTTATGAAATAACTAAGAATAAAGAAGAAGAGTAGAGAGAGTAGAGAATAATACTTATTCCTCTTGAGCAATTCTCTTGATGGGGTTATTTACAATGAAGAAAGCCCTTCTATTTATAGGGAAATTTACTCTTAGTTTTCCACTAAAAGACAGATACTTCAAATCCTCATAGATATCAACTAGATCTTGATAAATCTTGATAGATCTTGATAGACATTCACTATAATATAAATACATTTATAAAATATATAAAATTGTAGAAATAGTATAAGAATAAATCGTACTTATTAATTCAAGAGATAAGTATTAAAAACACTCTAAATTTAGCATGAATTATTACTTTAATCTTCAAACAATTTAATAGCCTTAAAAAAAACCCTCTACTTGACTAAGTAAATTTAAAAACACACTTCTTATGTCACACATACGTATATGAGGAATTTTATGTTGATATGACATACACATAGATATATATCATAAAAAAGTATTTAAAAATTTAATAACAACGAAGATAAGAAGAAATGTCTTTCCTTTTAAAAAAAAAAAATTGTTACACCATCTCATCCCCTACCTAGTAGCCCAATCCCTCCCTACCCCATTACCCCCACCCCACAAAAAAATTATTTTATTAATATTGTTTTAGATATATATAAATGTGTTTAGGAAGAACTTTTCTGCTTCGAAGAAAATCTTACTTATTTTCTTATGTTTGATATGCAAGTGGAAATTTTTTTTCTAAAAGCATTTATATGTATCTAACACAAAATTGAAAAAAAAAAGTTGAGGGGTAGAAGTACTGGGGTAGGAATTCTTTTTAGAGGGGGAGGAGAGGGGGAGGGGGATTAGGGGTATGGAGGTCGGGATAGGGATAAGAAAATATTTTAATTTTCTTCTTAAAAATACTTTAATTTTAATAGTTAAAAAAAATATCTTTTAGGGGGTAGACTGGGCTGGAGTGGAGTGGCCAGAGGTAAGGGTAGGGTAAGAAAAAAAACTTAATTTTACTTTAAAATAATTTTTAATTTTCTTTGGGGAGGTGGGGGTGCAGCAGGGTGGAAAAAGACATAAATTTTAAATTTTAAAAAAAAAATAAAAATTGGGTGGTGGAGTGTGGTGTTGAGGTACTGGGTAGGGGATGGAGTGGTGTAAGGAAAAAATTAAATATGTTTAAAAATATTAAAAAAAAATTTACTATATATATATATATATATATATATATATATATATATGTTTGTGTGTGTGTGTGTGTGTGTGTCACAACAAAAAATTTATATGCATGCGTGGTATAAGAGGAGTGTTTTTAAATTTACTTTGTCAAGTAAAAGGTGTTTTCAAGGCTATCAATAATTTGAAGATTAAAATAATAATTCGTGTTAAGTTTAGAATTATTTTCATTACCTATTTCTTAATTCAATGGGAATTACCAAGGTAGGATGAATTAAGGATCAAATGATAAAGGTCACTATCCTAGTATTTTCGATGAATCATATGATTTCCCATTTGTTATTATCATCATTGTCTAGCTGTAGACAGCAAATGACAAGTGAGCTAAATACAATCTTATGTGTTCAAAGTTCAAACTATATCATAATTCATATCGAAAGAATTTGTTATATATATTATCTACTAATTATTCTACTCGTAATAATTATTATTTGGAAAAACTACATGACTTATCAAACATAAACTCTTAATTATACTCTTTAGTCTAAGTTTCAATTAGGGAAAATGATCTTATATATACCAAAACTTCGATGAAATTTGTTGTAATACACATGAACTTTGCAAGGATCCTATGACCCCCTGGACTATTTTTTAGCGTATTATGACTCTCTTAGAATATTTGTTAGTATATTTTACTGACATTTATTTGCACTAAACTCTTTTATTTATTTATTAATAAATTTTATCTATTTATTAACTTATAAATGTCTCTAAAATACATTAATAAATAGTTCAAAGGGTCATAGGACCCCTGCAAATTTCAGGCGTATTATAGCAAATTTCATCAAAATTTTGATTTATTTTGAAGCCTTTTTCCTTTCAATTAATTACTATTGTTCATAACCTATTTTACCAATTAAATATAATTCATATTCTCTCTCATTAATTTTTTCTCTTTCTCTATTTTCTATTTCTCTTTCTTTTTTTTCCTTTTCCAGATTTGTTTCTTCTTTTTTTCTTTTCTTTTTTTCATTTTTTCTTTCTTTTTTCCTTTTCTCTTTTATTACTTTCTTTTTTTATTTTTTTATTTTTTCATTTTCATTTCTTTTTTATTTTTCAATTTCTTCTCATTTTTTTATTTTTTATTTTTTTCTTTCTCATTTTTTTCTTTTATATTTTTCATATTTTTTTCTTTTTATTTTATTTTGTTAGCCTCCAAAGTCTATATTTTAATAATGATAAACTAACAAGTGAATCCTTGCAGGATATTGAAGACCACTGATAAAGAAAGCTAGCTCTAGAAATGGAAGAACATCCAATAAATAGAAGATCACGGCACTAAAACAAGCATGGCAAGAGAATTAATCAAATATCTTAAAAATGAAAGGAGAATCACCATCCCAGAAACAAGAAAGATTATACCAATTGGGAAATCAATCAAGATTTGAACGAAAGAAGAAAGGACACAATTATCACATGGCCATCAATACTAAAAGGAAAAATAGATCACAGACATATCTGATATGGACGTGATTCAAAGTAGTAGATGCACATATCATACGGCTACATTCCTCAATCAAGGAATCAATTCAAAATTCTTGATTGAGAAGAAATCTCTTGGGTTTCCATATGAAGAGTCGCAGCCGAAGACTATAAAAGAAGAAGATCAAAGACAAACACTACTCACGCAACTTCAAGGAGAAAATTCAAAATGTCTCATTCTTAGTCTTACAAAGCTCTATAACTTCAGCTTATAATTGTTATATAAAGATTAGGATCAAGTCAACTTTGTAACATCAACTGAAGTTGTGGCATAAGATTTGAAGAGCAAAATAAGTCTTCATAACTTGTTTTCTATCATTGTACTCGATCCAAACTTTCAATGATCTGAGAAAAAATTGAAACACAAGAGAACTGGATGTAGGCACTACATTGGTGTGCAAAATCAGAATAAATCTTTGTGTTGTTACTTTACTTCTTGTTACTCTCTTTCTTAACTGTTTTGAATTTAATCTATTTGTAAAGTGTTCTGATCTGCAGGCGAGTCGACTATGAAGTGTCAGTAGTCGACTCACAAAAAAAATTCAATTCACCCCCCTCTTGAATTTCAATTGGTATCAGAGCATTTCTCACAAATAGCAATGCTTAACCGCAAGTGAGCAAAGATCAAATATCTAGTTATCAGATTCCTGGTGCTTTTCTTCAGTATGGTCACTGTTCCATAAGACCACCATACTTTAATGGGCAACATTACTCTTACTGGAAGAATAGGTTCTGTATCTTTGTCCAATCAAACGACTTCCAAGTGTGGGTTGTCATCAAGAAAGGTTTATATCCAATTCCAGGACTCAAGGAGAATTCAAAGGACAAAGATAAAGAACCTAGAAGTTCTGACATAGAGGACCTTGAAAGTTTCGAGGTCACCAAAGAACAGCAAGAGGTAATCCAAACTAACACTCATGTTATAAGTTTGCTTTTATGTGTAGTTAGAGGAGAAGAATATGATAAGATTTCAATGTGTGAAACAGCAACAAAAATGTGAGACAAACTGGACGTAACCTATGAAAGAACCACTAAAGTCAAGAAGTCCAAATTTGTTGCTCTTCTCAATAAATACGAGTTATTCAAAATGGAGGAAAATGAGGACATTGAAACAATGTTCACCAAATTCAGTAAAATCGTGTGCGAACTAATATCATTGGGGATGGTTTATCCTCACAACTTGTAGGCCCAGAAGTTAGTTCAAAGTCTCCCAAAAACTTGAGAAATCAAGGCTGCTATTCTAGAAGATGGAGATCTTCACAACATGACATACGATGAACTACGAGGTAACCTTATCGCATATGAAAAGAATTATATCAATTGGTTTCACAAAGATGAAAAGAGAAAACCAGTAGCCTTCAACGCTGCTTCAATCAGAGAGAAGGATATTTTAGAAGATATTGATAGCGAAGGAATGGCCCTCATCAACTATGGGTTAAATCAGATCATGAGACAGAGATAGCAAAGATCCCAAGGAGGCAAAAACAATGACTCCACCAAAAACATTGATCTCTGTTACTACTGTGGAAGGCCTAACCACTTCAAACAAAACTATCCAGAATTAACATGATGATCGTCTAGAAAAAAATAAAATTTTAGAGCCTGAAGCGATGAAGACAAAATATAAGAAGAAATAGAGGCTGCTAATATGTGTTTTATGGAAATGGGTAAGTCCAGGAAGGTAAGATTACACGATTGTCATAACTACAATACTCTCGAATCTAACTTAGATTTAATTACCGACGAACTTCAAAAAGTATAGATGTGTATAACAAACTCTCCCAAGATAAAAAAAAGTTGTGAAGCCCAATTTAAATGAAAACTCAAAGAGAAATGACGAAACTGCCATATAGAAATTAAAGCATGTCAAAATGAAATTGACCTACTTTATGAAGAGCTTGATGATACAAAAATAAAATTAAACAATTTAAGGCATCCCCAAGCCATATTTTCGTAAGATCAAACTCTTTTGAAAACTATTCCAGTTCCTCATCAAGATCATTTAAATCAGCTAAGAACTATTTCTCCTATCGAGGGACCATTTGCCTCATCTGTGGACAGAGAGGGCACAAATTCTACAGTTCCAGGCATAAGCCTACAAGTATGTGGGTTTTGAAGCCCCAAGGAAGTACATCTAATCCACAAGGACCAAAGACTTCTTGGGTACCTAAGCAGAATTAATCCTCTTGTTTTGCAGGAACATGTTCGCCAATTCTATAAAAAAAAAAAAAGGGATTAATAGAGGATGTTCCATAAGTATAGCTGGAAAGAAAAAGGTCTCATCTATTTGTATAGAATATAGATGAAAAACTATTAGATTCAGTGACAATGACGCAGGAAATGCAACCAGAGTCGATTATTCCCCTTCAGAGTCAACTCTCAAAATAAAAGTAAAGTTTAAGGGCACTGATGTCAAAAAAAGGGAAGAAAAATTTCCTGATGATGTCAGAATTAAATATGAATTATTCCTATCTGTTGATACTCTCAAATGTTTTAAGATACCTCAATTTTTATGAGATTTTTTTAAAAAAATATTATCGTTCATCATCTTTAACACTATTCCTGATAATTCTAACATTTTCTTGTGAGAATTTTTATCATTTTGATGAAAGCCTTGTCCAATGAATAATATCCCAAACTCATGGCTTAGCACGAAATAAACTTTAGTTGACTCTTCAACAACCGGAGCATTATGCACAACTCTTGGATGTTGTTGTACTAAAATTCTCTGACTTTTATGTCTACTATCTAATTTTAATCTGTTTCTTGAGGTTATATGGTAATGTTGTACTAATAGCCTATTTAAATTGTTCTGTGTATTTAAATTATTCTATTAGCTTTACGTTTTTTGTTGTCCATATCTTGAAGAAAATTGGATCTTATCAAAAATCTTGATTTCTCAAAAAAATATTTGGTGTCAATATTTTTTGAGTCATATTTTTGGACGTAAATCATTTTACTTAGTCCAACTTAATTCTTACGGGAAGGAAGATCTTCAAAAAGATTTTTCATTAATGACTTATTAGTCATAATTTTGGCCATATTTTTTCCATAAGTAAAATCCCCTTTAAAAAAGGTTGTCATTATTATTTCACCATTTCCCACACCTCCTCTGCCGCGCCCCTCACTCTTCTCTACACTACGTCCTTTCACTTCCATATATTCCCTTTCACTTCATGCCTTTTCACTTATCCATTCCTATCTCCTCCAAATAGTCGCCTTCCCAGGTTCTCTTAATCGACTCCTCTTCTCCTTTTCTCTTCTCTTTTAAATCTCACCTTTCTCTTTCTCATGACAAGAACCCGCTTCATGGTTAATGTTTCTAGAATTTCCTCTGATGGTCCCGCTCCTCTTTTAGAATCCTCTGATGAGTCCTCATCTCAGTCCATTCTCTTCAAGAGATAACGACCCCCTTCCAGCCCCCTCTCCTTCAAAAAACCTCATCTTAATCCCTCTATCCTCCTTTATTCAAAAGAAATGCACCAATTCTGGACAAATTCTCACCGAAAGAAATTCATTTCCGAAAAAAATCGCTCCATCATTCCCGATCGCATCATCAATCTTAATGTTCTAAAAGATGAATCTTGCAAAGTCAATCACATCTTCAAATTTTAAGTTCTGTCCTTACTTTTCGCCTCTGTGGACTTCTAGTTTATGAAGACCCTGTCCAGATATTATACCAATCTCCGTCTTTCCCAAGATAATGGCAAACTCGAAACTCTTGTGCTAGGCACAAGAATTGTATTGAATAAATTTCTATTTGAAAATGTTTTTGACACCAAGTTCTCCGATGCGGTACCCTTTATGAACAACAACTGTCCCGAGGATTTTGAAGTGGCTTCAAGGAAGCTAAGAAGGTTTTATCTGATTATAAATCTTCATCAACCAACTTTGGTCCCTTGTCTCTCTATTACAAATATCGCATTATGTCCCATATTGTTGCCACCACTCTGATTCCCCAGAAATGGATCTCTAAGCAATATCACTTGTTATGATGTCTTTGTGTTGTACTGACTGGTCAAAAAGATCAAAATAAGTTGTATAACTTAGATACGAGAATACATACTTGAGAGCGTAAGGGAAGCCAATGCTTTGGTCAGTTTACCTTACGGAATTCTTATCACCTGGATCCTCTTGTTCTACTCTATTGATCTCTCCGTCTACCCCTGTAGAAGTTGTTGAAACTTATGATTCTAGAACTTTCAGCATCATAAGATATGTCCTGGTGGAATATGATTGTTGTGGGAAAAAGTCTGCCCGTACGAAGGCTGACACTTCAAAGGTAAGTAAGTCTATCTCTAACCCCCTCTATCTTTTTTATGAAAAAACTTGAAGAATTTAAGCAGCCGTTCAAGGCTATCGAGGAAGGTATCAAGAAAATCCAAGAGTGTACTACCAAGCTCTTAGACCTTGGTAAAAGTACAAGCTCCAACATAAGTGTGGTCAGGCTTAGGTTTGATGGGCTCAAATAAAAAGGAGTCGAGTTGTTTTCTCGAGTGCTCTCTCGCATGGACTCTATAAAATCGCAGGTCTCTTCTTTAAATTATGATCTGGTTGTTTGTGTTCAAAATTCCTACTCTTCCTTTGTTAAGAACATTGAAAAATCTTATGGAAAGTTCTGTCAAAACATACATAACACTTTCACCTACTTTTTGGCGAAATGGTGAATTATGAACTTTTATTTAAAAAGGGAATCTTGTCCCTTATGTTTTTTAGGTTGTAAAGATAAATTTTACTATCTGACAATTTCCTTTGCTATTCTTAGTTATGACTATCCATAGACATCTACTGCCTCTATCTATATGGATTATGTGATGCTCTGTCTGTGTGCACTATTTTCTTTCTATTGCTTGCTATTCTTTTTTATTATGCCAAAACGGGGAGAAAGACAAGAAGAAGTCGACTGTCGACTTACAAAGGCGACTGATAATTCAACAATCTTAATCAATAAAAATGGCCCACAAGTCGGGGGAGCAAAGTCGACTGATGCTTACAAAGTTAGGGGGAGCAAGTTGACTGACAAGGAAGTCAACTGTTATTTACTCATGTCTATCATTATCAAAAAGGGGTATATTGTTATCCTTCAAAGTCCATATTTTAATAATTACAAACTAACAAGTGAATCCTTATAGGATTTTAAAGATCATTGATAAAGGAAGTTGGCTCTAGAAATGTAAAGACATCCAATCAACAGAAGATCACGACATTGAAATAAGCATGGCAAGAGAATTAATCAACTATCTCAAAATTAGAAGGAGAATCACCAACCCAGAAATACGAAAGATTAGATCAATCAGGAAATCAATCAGGATATGAATGAAATAAGGAAGGACACAAACATCACATGGCCATAAATACTTAAATAAGAAATAGATCACGGATATATCTGATATGGACGTGAACCAAAGACGGATATAAAAATATCAAATGGCTACATTCCTCAATCAAGGAATCAATTTAAAATCCTTGATTGAGAAGAAATCTCTTGGGTTTCCTTATGAAGAGTCGCAGTCAAAGACTATAAAAGAAGAAGACCAAGACAGACACTATTTACGGAACTTCAAGGAGAAAATTCAAAGTGTCTCATTCTTAGTCTTACAAAGCTCTGTAACCTTAGTTTCCAATTGGAATATAAAGAGTAGGATCAAGTCAACTTTGTAACGTCAACTGAAGCTGTTTCACAAGATCTGAATATCAAAATAAGTCTTCAAAAATTATTTCCTATCATTGTACTCGAGCAAAACTTTCAACGATCTAAGAATACTTTGAAACCCAAAGGTACTGTATGTAGGCACTACATTGGTGTGTCGAACCAGGATAAATCTTTATGCTGTTACTTTACTTCTTGTTACTTTATTGCTTAACTATTTTGAATTTAATCTGTTTGTAAATTGTTTTGATCTACAGGCAAGTCAACTGTGAAGTGTCAGTAGTCAACGCACAATTGACAAACTTCAATTCACCCCTCCCCCCTCTTGAATTTTAATTAGTATTAAAGCAGGTCTCACATATAGCATTGCTTAACCTTAAGTGAGCAAAGATTAATTGGCCAGTCATCAGATTCTCGGTGCTCTCCTTCAGGATAATCACTATTCCACAAGACCACCATGCTTTAATGGGCAACATTACTCTTACTGGAAGAATAGGATCAGTATCTTTTTCCAATCAAGAAAGGTCCAAATCCAATTTCAGGACTCAAGGAGAAGTTAAAGGAAAAAGATAAAGAGCCTAGCAGTTCTGACATTGAGGACCTTGAAAGCTTTGAGGTCACCAAAGAACAGTTAGAGGTAATCTAAACTAAAGCCCGAGCTATAAGTTTGCTTTTGTATGCAGTTAACAGAGAATAATACGATAAGATTTTAATGTGTGAAACAATAAAAGAAATGTGGGACAAACTAGAGGTAACCTATGAAGGAACTACTTAAGTCAATAAGACAAAAATTGTTCTCTTGTCAATAAATACGAGTTATTCAAGACAGAGGAAAATGAGGACATTGAAAAAAAATTTGCCATATTCAGTAAAATCATGTGTGAACTAAAATCACTAAGGAAGGTTTATCCTCACAGACTGCAAGTCCAGAAGTTATTTTGAAGACTCCAAAAAACTTGGAAAACTAAGTCTACCATTCTGGAAGATGGAAATATTCACAACATGACATATGACGAACTGCGAGGTAACCTTATGGCATATAAAAAGAATTATATGCACGGGTTTCACAAAGATGAATTATGGAAACCAATAGCCTTCAATGCTACTCCAATCAGAGAGGAGGACATTCTGGAAGATGCTGATAGTTAAGGAATGGCCTTCATCAACCGTGGGGTAAAGAAGATCATGAGATAGAGACAAAAAAAATTCCAACAAGGCAAAAACAATGACTACACCAAAAACAATGATCTTTGTTACTACTGTGGAAGGCCTGGACACTTCAAATAAAATTGTACAGAATTGAGACAAAAATCTTCAAAAAAAATCAAAATTTTAGAGCCTAGAGTAATGAAGACGAAACTGAAGAAGTAATAAAGGATGCCAATATGTGTTTTATGGCAACGGGTGAGTCCAGTAAGGTAAGATTACACGATTGTCATAACTGCAATACTCTCGAATCTAACTTTAATTTGATTACTGACGAACTTTAAAAATTTATAGATGAGTATATCAAACTCACCCAAGAGAATAAAAGTTTCGAAGCTCAATTTAACCAAAAATTCAAAGAGGAACGACAAAACTGGCAAATAGAAATTGAAGCATGTCAAATTGAAATTGACCTACTTTATGAACAGCTTGATGTTACAAAAATAAAATTAAACTATTTTAAGGCATCCCCACTCCATATTTTCATAAGATCAAACTCTTTTAAAAGTACTTCAGTTCCTCATCGGGATTATTTAAATCAGATAATAACTATTTCTCTTATTGAGGGCCCATTTGTTTCATCTGTGAACAAGGAGGGCATGAATCCTACAGTTGCGGGAATAAGACTAAAAGTGTGTAGGTTTGGAATTCCAAAGGAAGTACATATAACCCGCAAAGACCCAAGACTGCATGGGTACCTAAACAGAATTAATCCTCTTATTTTGCAGAAACATGTCCACAAATTCTATCAAAGTGAGGGATTAATAGTGGATGTTCTAGAAGTATAGCTGGAAAGAAAAGGCCTCATATGTTTGTATAGAATGTAGATGAAAAACTGTCAGATTCAGTGACAATGGCGTAGACAATGTAACCGGAGTCGACTCTCCAAATAGAAATAAAGGCAGTGGGCACTGGCATCAAAAAAGAGGGAAGAAAATTTTCCTGATGAAGTCAGAATTTAATACGAATTGTTCCTGTCTGTTGATACTCTCAAATGTTTTAAGATGCCTCTATTCATATGAGATTTTTTAAAAAAAAAATATTATGATGATTTTATCATCTTGAACATTATTCCTTATAATTCTAATATTTTTTGTGTGAATTTTTGTCGTTCTGATGAAAGCCTCGTCCCATGAATAATATCCCAAACCCATGGCTTAGCATGAAACAAACTTTAGTTGACTCTTCAACAATCGAAATAGTATACACAACTCTTAGAAGCTACTGTATGAAATTCTCTGACTTCCTTGTCAACTACCTAAGTTTAATCTGTCTCTTGAGGTTATGTGGCAATGCTGTGCTGATAGCCTATTTAAATTGTTCTGTGTATTTAAATTGTTATGTTATCTTTGCGCTCTTTATTTTCCATGATTTTGAAGAAAATTGGATCTTATCAAAAATCTTGATTTCTCAAAAAAAGATTTGTTGTCAATATTTTGTAAGTCATATTTTTGGACACAAATCATTTTACTTAGCCCAACTTTATTCTTACTAAAAGAATATCTTCAAAAAGATTTTGCATTAATGACTTAAAAGTAATACTTTTGGCCACATCATTTTTACCATAAGTAAAATTCTCTTTTAAAAAGGTTGTCATCATTATTTCACCGTTTCTTACGTCTCCTCTATCGCCCCTCACTCTTCCTTACGCTATATCATTTCACTTCCATCTATTCTCTTTCACTTCATGCCTCTTCACTTCTCCATTCCTATCCCCTCAAAATAGTCACTTTCCCAGGTTCTCTTAACCGGCTCCTCTTCTCTCTCTCTCCTCTTTTAAATCTCTACTTTTCTCTCTCTTATAACTAGAATTCGCTTCATGGCTAATGTTTCTAGAATTTTATCCGATGGTCTCACTCCTTTTTCAGAATCATTTGATGAGTCCTCATCTCAGCCCATTCTCCTTAAGAGACGATGATCTCCTTCCAGCCTCGTATCCTCTAAAAAATCTCATTCTAATCCCTCTATCCCCCTCCCTCCAGAAGAGATGCACCTATTCTTGACAAAATCTTACTGAGAGAAATTTCTTTCAAACAAAAATCTCTCCATCATTCCCGGTTGGTTCGTCAATCCTAATGTTCTAAAAGGTGTATCTTGCAAATTCAATCACTTCTTCAAATTTTAAGACCTGTCCTTACTTTTTAGCCTCTGTGGACTTCTAGTTTATGAAAACCCTATCCTCATATCTTATGCCAATCTCCAACTTTTCCCTGATAGTGGAGAATTTAAGACTCTTTGCTAGACACAAGAATTGTATTGAATAGCTTTCTATTTGAAAATATCTTTGACACCAAGCTCCCCATGTGGTACCCTTCATGAACAATAACTGGCTCGAGGATTTTTAAGTGGGATTCAAGAAAGAAAAGAAGCTTTTATCTGATTTTGAATCTTCGTTAACCAACTTTGGTCCCTTGTTTTTCTATTTCAAATATTGCATTATGGCCCATATTGTTGCCACCACTCTGATTCCCAGAAAGGGATCTCCAAGCAACATCACTTGTCACGATGTCTTTGTGTTTTACTATTTGGTAAAGAAGATCAAAATAAATTAGGCAACTTGGATACGGTAATACATGCCTAAGAGCGCAAGAGAAGTCAATGTTTCGGCCAGTTTACCATACGGACTGCTTATCATCCGGATCCACTTGTTCTACTTTACGATCTCTCTGCCTACTCCTGTAGAAGTTGCTTCAACTTATGATTCTAGAACTTTTAAAAGCATGAGATATGTTCTGGTAGAAATGAGTGGTGAAGAAAGGAGTCTACCCATGCGAAGGTTAAGCCTCCGAAGGTAAGTAAGTCTGTATTTAACCCCTCTATCTCTTTGATGAAGAAACTTAAAGAATTTAAGCAGCGGTTCAAGGCTATAGAGGAAGGTATCATACAAATCCAAGAGCTTAATACTAAGATCTTGGACCTTGGGAAAAGTACAAGCTCCGACATAAGTGTGGTCAGGATGGGGCTTGATGGGCTCAAACAAGAAGGAGTCAAGCTATTTTCTCGAGTGCTCTCTCGTATGGACTCCTTGAATCCCAAGTCTCTTCCTCAAATGATGATCTGGCAATTTGTGTTCAAAATTCCTGCTCTTTCTTTGTTAAGAACATTGAAAAATCTTACGGCAAGTTCTATCAAAACATGCATAACACTCTCACCTACTTTCTGGCGAATGGTGAATTATGAACTTTTCTTTCAAAAAGAGGTCCTGTCCCTTATTTTTTGGTTGTAAAGATAAATTTTACTATCTGACAATTTCCTTTGCTATGCTTAGTTATGACTATCCATGGTTATCTATTGCCTCTATCTATATGGATTGTGTGATGCTCTCTGTGTGTGCACTATTTTCTTTCTATTGCTAGCTATTCTTTTTTATTATGCCAAAAGGGATAGAAAGACAGGAAGAAGTCGATTGTCGACTTACAAAGGCGACTGATAATTCAACAATCTTAATCAATAAAGATGGCTCACTAGCCAGGGGGAGCAAACTCGACTAATACTTAGAAAGTTAGGGAGAGCAAGCTGACTGATAGAGAAGTCAACTATTATTTACTCATGTTTGTCATTATCAAAAATGGAGAGATTGTTAGCCTCCAAAGTCAATATTTTAATAATTACAAACTAACAAGTAAATCCTTGCAGGATATTGAAGACCACTAATAAAGGAAACTGGCTCTAGAAATGGAAGTACATCCAATCAACAGAAGATCACGACACTCAAACTTGCATGGCAAGAGAATTAATCAAATATCTCAAAAATAGAAGGAGAACCACCATCCGAGAAACACGAAAGATTAGATCAATCAGGATCTAAATAAAAAAAAGGAAGGCACTACATTGTGTGTCACAAGATTTGAAGAGCAAAATAAGTTTTCAGAACTAGTTTCCTATCATTGTACTCGAGCCAAACTTTCAATGATCTAAGAAAACTTTGAAACTTAAGGGGACTAGACGTAGGCACTACATTGGTGTGCCAAACCAGGATAAATCTTTGTGTTGTTACTTTATTTCTTGCTACTTTCTTGCTTAACTATTTTGAATTTAATTTGTTTGTAAAGTAATCTGATTTGCAGACGAGTCGACTATGAAGTGTCAGTAGTCGACTCACTGAAGAAAAATTTCAATTCACACCCCCTCCCTCTTGAATTCCACTTTTTCCTTTGCAGTTTTTTTCTTGTATTATATTTTTTTTTATTTATTTAAATTTTTTCTTTTTGTCTTTTTCTCCTCCCTTTTTTCTTTTTTTAATTGTATTTTTATTTTTTTCCTTTCTTTTTTGTTAATGTTGTTGTATTTTATCTTTTATATATTTTTAATATTGTATATTTGTTTATATCATACTACATATTTTAAATAATAACATGAATATGTATAATTTATCATTTGTATTTATATACAAACAAGTATATGAATTAATTGTATTTTCTTGAATCTAAAATATATAAAAATGCAACGTGTCATTCAATGCAAATGTATCCTAGTATTTGTATTTCAAATTATTTGTTTGTATATAAACAAGTATCATTTGTATGCTTGTCGTTCAAGTTGTATAAACATGTATCATTTGATACAAATCTAACATTTATATTTGTATAATTTAATATTTATATTTGTATAATTATCATTTATATTTTTATTGTTCAATCTGATACAGTATAATACAATTCGTATCAATGAATATAAATACAAGTGTGTAACGATCCAATCCCTTATGGCACCTACTATAACCCATCAGTAGGTAAGTCAATTCATAATACGGAACAGCTAGTAATGGACTATCAAGAGAAATGAAAGAAACAACGAAAAATAATCAAATAAATAGACTAATATAGATTATGATCCCAAGACTTGGTACGGACAGTACAAGAGCTTATAATACAATCAGAGTACAAAGAAAAATATAGAATAAATATACATGTACAAATTATCTCCAAAATATAAAATAGAGATAAGTCTAATCAATACGAGGGAGAGCAAAAATACTTCAAATGCTAGGAGCTCACCCCAAATCCAGGATCTATAACTGCTCTGCACAATGAACATGTCAACGATGAGAACTCATACTATAATCCGCAGGCTACAGAAGGGTAGTATAAGTACCAAACCCAGGAATATAAACTACAACAACTATCCAAGAAAACTAAACATAATAATGCTAATGGATCAGTAAGTGTAAACTATCCTATTCTACCAATATTAAGGGACTAAAGTGCTTTACCATATTACCCCAGCCAATATACAAAACAAAGATTGAAAGAAAGAGAAATAGGAATATAAAAGGTCAAAGGATACATATACGATATGAATAGACAAAGAAAGAGAGGGATGTATGGTAATACCATATATATATATATATATATATATATATATATATAGAGAGAGAGAGAGAGAGAGAGAGATAGATTATAGACACACGCACACACAGAAAACTAACTCAAAGGTAATAATCTAAGGGGGCTAACCCAGCATCTCAAGGAATCCTGACCAAGTAGGGCCTTTAACCATAATGCATACCTGTGAGATAAACCATCAATAATGAAACTTACCATAATAGAGAAGAGAAAACAAAAATGTACTGCCTATATCAAGTAGCAGTCCATAACCATCCTGGCATAAACTAACCATGAAAACCAATAATAAATTAATCGATTAGTTCAAATAAATAATAACCTAATCGGGCTCCCATAAGCTTGAAAATTTCAAGCAAGTACTCAACAAACAACAATCCTAGCTTATACCTATACAACCCCGTATAAGTCCGATAAATATAAACACCAAGCAATCATACTGGTGATAGAAAATGCATTTCAAAGAATGAGTGCACACAAACTAATAGCAACCAATATCCTATACGAGTGCTAAAAGTATCAAGTGTCTACACTTCCTCCATCTCAAAAGCTTGCAAATTCAGAACTTACGGTGGCCATCCTTCTCCGGCACTGTGGCACATGGTGAAGGATTCTGTAGGGGACCTAAAATATTTGTATAAACTTTTTGATCCCAAACCAGGACTTTCAATAACCATCATAATCAATCTACTCCGTCCAATACCAACTATATATATAGTATAATAAATGCACAGACTCAAATCATGCCTAAAAGAGGGTAAATCTGTAAAATCATTGTTCAAGATTAAGTTCGGTACTAAATCAGCATAATAGCATAGAAAGGGTCAGAGTCTCTCTTGATCGAGTAAACAGTAGCAGTAAAACAGGGGAATAGTAATAGACCATAATCAATATCGAGCTAGTTTCAATATATCACATTTAGCTTCAAAGCTCATAGTTCATTAATTAAGGTGGTATGATTTTTGTTGTAAAAGAATCAATTTTAAAAGTGAAAAGTAGGAATAAATTTCTTTTTGGAAAACAGTAGTAAAATCAATGATTTGGTTGAAACCATACCACTAAGTGAGCATGAATGCTCCTAAAAGAATGCATGTCATTACAAGTATTAAAATAATACAACTATAAGCATCTGTAAACCACAACCACATCCTCACAAGGGATAGAATATGATGCTCAACTGGTATCGCAATCACGGCCTCATGCCCATAATATATAATTCAATATAATATTAACACTCTAATCCGGAGACTAAGGTAAACAAGGGAATAAAGCAACCACAAGGGTTTAATCGAAAAATATCGCTCAAAATACTAAATAATATGCCAAGTCTTACGCTAAAGGGTTCCTTATGCAATTTTATAAGTTAATTAAGTCCACAATGTGCTCGTCCTTGCTCCACGATTTTGAAATAACTTTGCAAGATCAAAATAACAAGCTACATGTTAATAGAAGTAAAATGATATCCATATTGTTATATAAAACTCCAGATCCAATATTGGGTCAATAATGGACCTGTAGGGACCGCTAATAGAATTCAAAAATAAATTTGTCACGAGGTCCCTTGAAGAACAAGAAATGTGTGCTCAAAATTTTAGCACAAATGTAGTCTCAAATAGGGCTAAATCATCCCCAAAGGTTAATAAAAATAACAGAGAAAATTCAGAGTTTACGAATAATGTAGGGTGGAAACTTACAAAGAAATTAGCGAAGAATGTCATCTTCACATCCTCTACTCACCCCCAACTCCAACTTATGATTTTCCGAGAGTTCTTGAACTCTTGGGACAATTAATGGTGGAAAAACCCCTAAAATGGACTTAGGATTGAGCAACAGAGAAATATAAAAAGGTTGACAAGGGTCCTTCGCGAACACATCACCCCAATAGCGATGCAGATCCAGACTAGAAAGACCCTTCGTAAATATGGTCGATCGACCGCGAACGCAAAGAGTAAAGTTGAGCCAACGGAGCTAGCTTATACTTTGCAAACACGATGGATGGCTTAAGAATGCAGAGAGGCTAACATCCTTGACCTTCGCGAACGTAGCCATCGCCTCGCTAATGCAAAGACCAAATCTTGGCTACACCAAATGTTGTATATCAGCAATTTCACCAAATCCTGACGAACTTCGACTAGGAGTTTGGGATTAGTTTGGAACCCCGTGCACACAAATGAACTATGCTACCATATTAAATTTGACATTTCAGACTCAACAGTGTTTTATCCATTTTTCAAATTTTGCTTTAAAGAAAATGGTTTCAACCTTTTAAACTATTTCAAAAATTCAAGAAAATTTTAAAATAATTTTTAAAAGAATTTCCAGAGTCGCCACTTGATTTTTTAAAAAAAAAAACAATATCAAGAAAAAATTAAAAAATTTCAAAGATTCAAAAACAGAAATAAATCTTTGAATTTACAGAAACTGAGTAGGGGTTCAATTAATGCCCTAAGAAGTTTTTTACCAAGGGGTTATACAACTAAAATTACTTATTTACGCAAAAGTCACCCTCACTCTGACTGTTAACCTTGTGACTTCATGTCACCAACTTTTGGACCATCTCACTACCGATAAGTGGGCACTTAGGAGCGTCTGTTCTAAAATGGTTCACCAAAAGATCATCTTTGACTAACTTACGAAGGGTGGATAATTTTGCAAAAAAAAAAAAGTTGCTTTTAATTATTTATTTACATGTTTAAAATTGGCATTTGTTTATTCAAGCGAGAAGTAGTCTATTTGAGTTGGAAAAAACTATGGTGTGTTTCACTTAATACAATATTAATTTTGAGGAAAATTATGAAATATTCCGCCTAATTTATGATTAATTTTTTAGGAAATGCTGCAAAGCATCCTACTTGAGAAAATCTGTTTTTTTTTGCTAATTCATAATTAATCGCAATAAGTTAGGATTTAAAAAATCGAGGAATATTCTAATTGAGAAAATTCTACTTATTTTCATAATTATTTCTAAGGAAAAAATTATGAAATACTATTTCTACTTGAATTAAGGATAAACCTATTTAATCTAGGTGGTACACTTGGATTTAAGTAAACTCGTGTTTTTATGGAGAAAAGGAATTATATAATCACTTATTATTATTATCATTATCATAAAAATAGTCAATTTTGTTATAAATAACTTTTAGAAAACATGTTAAGAGTGTATCAAATTAAAAGTAACTTATCAATTATGAAAAAATTGAAATTTACAAAAAAAATAAAAAATAATATAATTTTCTTGAGTTTGAAGAAGATTACTTTGATTCAAATTGACTATTAGCTACATGAAAAAAACAAATGTCATTTTCGGACTACATTGCTCATTTTTTAAAGACTTGTTTAAGAGAAAGCCAACGGGACCAATTTAATCCATTTTTAGGCAGGATAAATTAGTGAAGAAAATGGTGACTCAAAACATTAAATCAAGATAAAATAGACTGACCACATCTTTGGGGATCACAGGTTTAATTAATTGAAGTTAAGGTTAATATAAATACACGAGAATAGAGTATAAATTATAAGGGAATGAAAGATAAAAGAGTTGGGAGTTGGGATCCTCTTTGTGCCCATCAACAAACTGCCCAGACATTGGGCTGCCCAATCTATGGACTTTAAGTCCACTTTAACAATTGGTATATCAGCTGTATATTATAGTAGTATTCCTCTCATTATAGTAGTATTCCTCTCATTTTATGTATATCCAGTGTATATATGACCGTATTTCAGTCATATACAAACAAATTTAGTCCTCCACCTGTATAGTCAGCCCCCTTTTATCATATTCACCGTATATCACCTATATAACAGCCTCTCTGATATGTATACCGCTATATACACATTGCAAAAGTAGTCTTCTTGGGACTTGGACTCAAGTTTTCAAGTCGATGTTGGGTTGGACCAAATGAGGATACAAGGAAAGAGTCCAAGAGGACTCAAACGAGTTCCTGCATAAGAGATAAAAAGATAAGAATTAGTATCCATACGACTATGCAATAAGGATGAGAATTAACCGAACGAAAGAAACAACAAAGCTATAGCACTTTTGTTCCCCTTGAGACACAAATCATATTACATAATACGACTCAAATTATGAATTTCTTTTCACGTTTATTTGATATACTTTACATCAAAGAAATACACGTTAGCATATTTAATTAATAAATTGGGTAAAGGTGTCTCATAATTAGGTGATAAAAGACTAAAACAAGATATATGTTGATATAACTCGGTGTACGAGTAAGTTCTTACAAATGATTTAACATAGGCAATTTGTCATTTTCAAAGAATAAGTCTTGGTTTCAAACCACATCCATACAGTTAAACCTACTAACTTGTACTTAAATCATAGCTTCATCTTTCTGATTCGACACTATAGGTCAAGCTAATCCCGGAGGAATCCTAAACCAAAGAGATTCAACACACAGGAGTAGTATATCCACATGAACATCAAATCAGACTTTCCAAACATTAGCAAAATTTGAGTCCTTAGTGTTCAATTTTTTAACACACAACAACAAACAAAAGAAGGAAAATTTGAACATGAATTCATCACAACAGCATACATATATTTTCATATAAGAAATAGTCCACCAGTGAATCTAGAATAAGAAATTTGCAAAAGAAACTTTCAGAATTTTCATCTACAATGTAAGAATTAAAAAAATAAAAAAAGATGAACTTGTTCATAGTCAACAAACACTGTTGAGTCAGTAAACGATACATTAACACAAAACATCATACCAAAGTCCTTCAATCTTAACATTTATCAACATGAAACACCATAATTTAAACTTGGATAAACCACTAAACGCACATACTTCAGACAAGACTAGTTCCAAACTCGCCTATACAACATGCTTTCATATTAAAATCATTAAAACAGGAAAAGAAAATAAAGAAAAGGGCGATTCTTTACCTTTTTATGGGCAGGAACTGGGACTTCGAAACTCTTGGGGACAACTCCCACCGTAATTTCAACTCTTTATTAGAATTTAACGGTTTGGGATGGACTTTGAGAGTTCTCGGAAAACTTCTCGGTTACGTAGGGTTAGAGGTGCGCACCTCCAACACCCTCAAGTTTGACCCTGAGAATTCCCCCTCCTCTTTCCTATCCCTAACTATCTATTTATAGGGAATGCTAGGGTTTTTGAATTTGAAATTGTTGACTTCAAATTCAAATTTTGAAATTGATTTCTTGGACAATTTCAGGTCCACAGTAAGACAAGGGGCAATTAAAGGTCTTGTGTCCTTGGATTTGAGAAAAAAAAGACATTGTTCTAAAGAAGAACATTAATTTATTGCCTGAAAAGGTGAATCAAGACTGAATATGGTGAAAGCTTCTGATTTTTAGCCATAGATGGCTGTATGGGGAGGATAAATTGGTAAATTGAGGGAAACGGCTAGGGATTTTACCGTTGAAGTTGCTATTGAAATCGTTGGTTTTTGCTGTTACTGCCCGTTGTTGTTGAAAATTATTGATTTTGTTAACAGCTGTTGTGCGGGGTTGTATGTGTATGTTTGGTAGCTGTACATTGTGTTTGCCGTTGAATCATCGTTACAGCGTACGTTTGTTGAAGGATTATTGTACGTTGGTGTAATTGTTATTGTACACTGTCTATGTGCTGTTTGGTTGTCGGTTTTGGGAGTGTACATTATTGAGGTATATTGTGCGTTATTTGTTAAACGGGAAAGGGGAAAAGGAAAGTGGGTCGGGTAGGGTGGCTTAGGTCGATAGCTTGGGCATGTTGGAATGGGCTGGGGCAGTTTAGGAAGCCATTGGGGCTTGATTTTGGTGTTATTGTTGTTAGGCTGGTCTTATGGCCCAAATTTAAAAATGAAAAAAGGGGTAGAAACTTGGTCATTTATAAAATGGTTAAATTAGACTAAAATTTTAGTCAACTTTATTTAATATTAACCAAATTGGATATCAATTGACCAATTGCATTGTAATTGTGATCAATTTTATTTCAATTATGGTCAAATTTAATAAATCGACTAAATTGAATCAAGACTTGAAACAAATTAACGATCAATTCAATCTCGAGTTTCTTAGTTTAATAAAATCAAACATTTACTTATACAAATAAATTATTTTTTAGAATAAATTATAACTAAATCGAGATTTAAACCATTTGAATTAATTTTTAAGATAAACCACGATTAAAATCTGGTATTCTGTAAAATAAGTAGCAAAATTATGTAATTTCGTATAACTGAATACGAAATTGTATAATCACTATTTAAAATGGCAAGATTACCTAGATAAATATTTTGAAAAGTTTTTATTCCGATAAAATAAATGTTATAATTTTATTAATACTGAAGAAACTTCAAAATAAATTCCGTCGGGGAGGAAAAAATTAGGTGTCAACAATTGTTCCTCCATTGGATAGGGTGGATGCAAGTAACTCTGGGGAAAGGGAGTTTGACATTCCTAACTTTTGTCCGACCACAAATTCATTTATGAAAGATATTGGTTTTTGCACGAGTTTTATGAAGTTGTGACCGGACCCTGGTATCGGCATTTCTGCATGTCTCAGATTACATGAGAACTCAGGCCATTTGTAGTTCATAACACTTGATATTAAGCATGATTTTCAAAACATTCACAAACTGTCCCTATTTTCAAATTTTAGTGAAACCAGAATGTAGGAGAATAAGCGAATTGGGGGGAGGTTGGAATGCAGTCGAGTTTTTCACATGGAACTCAACCTACATATCCCTGATACTCAGAAAATTAGACTGTCTGCATTTCAACTCGATTGATGAAAAAGGTAGTCATTTATGATAAGACGACCTTTGGCTCAAGATGGGCTATGGACAATAGAGCTAGGGACTAGAGGCTCATTATTAACTCAATTAAAAAATGTGGGGCCCTCACACATGTAGTTATGAGCTACATGGACATAATTCCTAAAGCTCTAGGTGTATGTCGCCCAGATTTGAAGGAAAAGGAAAGTTACTTTCGGCGTGAGTTTAGAAATACCCCAAAAGTGAAACTGAAACCAAGATCCCAAAACACCCACAAGCCTTCTGATAGGGATATGGTTTGATAGTGGTAAAAGTCGTCTTATAGCTCGCGTCCAAATAGTTTGATATTCCTCTTCGGATTATGTCCTAGTTTGCTGCTAAGAAAAAGTTCCACATTGTGTTGCGTTCTTTTTGGAGTCGTCCTCACATGTGGTTGTGGTTTGAGATTTTCATCCTTTTTGGATGCTCTCAACAATATCTCTAACAAAACTGTTAATGATAAACATAATTCACTAAGGGATTATAGCCTTTTACCATATCTCCGCGCAAGTTGCTACCTGGAAAAGACGTCATCCTCTCATGTACCTATTTAGAGGGCGATAATTCTCACAATAACATACACAACTACCCTTTTGGTCATTGGATAAAATAGTTTTTTTGACGGTTGAAAATTTCTTCAAAGTAGGGTGGCCCTCTTGGGCACCGACGACACTCTATATAAAGCGGTTCTTAAAACAACATAGTCTTATGCTGATGTGGCAACCCTTTTGGTCACCTATAATACTTATCGTATATGGAACGATAACCCCTTTGGCTATCGATAATTGTCCTTTACATGTGACCTCAGGTAGGTCATGTGCATCTTTCGTATCGATACGACTTACAAATTTTCCTTGAATCGTCAATCTTTTGGATAATCTTGTGTATTATTTGATGTTAGATATGAGGTGACTTATAGATATCCTTTAAGTTGCTAGCTTTTGAGTAATCCTGCACATTATTTGACCTTGGATAAGAGATGACTTATAGATATCCCTCTAATCGCTAGCTCTCGGGTATTCTTGCTCATTATCCGACCTTGGATATAATATGACTTATAAATATCTCTTAAATTGGTAGTCTCTGCGTAATCCTATGCATAATAGATCTTAGATATGATGCAGCTTATAGAGAACCCTTTGACCTATCAATTTCGATAATCTTGCATATTTTCTAGTAAGGATTTAGTTGTGACTTATGGACAAACATCAAAATTATCGATCTTTAGGTAACTTTTTACACTATTCGATTAGGATGTTGTTGCGGCTTATGGATGAACCATATTCTATTAACTTATAGGTAATCTTGCACGCCATCTTATTCCAAATAATATGACTTATAGATAATCCTTGGATTGTCAATTCTCAAAAAAATCTAGTACATCGTATATTTTTGGATATCGACGTATAGACATCCTTCGGGCTATATACTTCTTATGGTCCAATAGTGAATGCCATTAAATCTTTGGCGATTGATGCACTTGAAGCTGATGAATCTCTTAACACTATACTATTTTTCCTTTGCGTGATTTGAAAGTTATGAGTACTTCAGAATATCCTTTAATGCCATACTCTTTTGTCTTTGCATGATTACAGGATATATATGTAAATGCTTCAGAATATCCTTCAATAATAGACTCTTTCGTCTTTGTGTGTTTAACGAATATATAAGACTTTGAATCAATCATGGGCATCATATATAATATAGAGATCCCCTTGGATTGTCGTCTCTCTAAAACTAGTCGGAGAAGGGATATAGTTTCCAGGACACGACCCTTACGACATGGTTCTCTTCGTATGGCCCTCTTGGCATGACTTTTTTGGCATGGCTTTCTTGGTATGGCCCTCTCGAAAATTCCCTCTCGGTATGATATGATGAAGTATAAATATGAGGAGGAATGCAAATAACCGTGCAGCGATTGTAGAAAATATCACCTTGACCATTCCACTAGCATGTTGGACCTTCTGTATGTACCATTTCAAATATCCATCCTTGATTTGCTGGGATGTGAGTAAGTCATCATTTTGCTTTCCACGTTTGATAATACCTGCAACCACAAAAAGCCTGTTAATTTTGGGAAACTCAGTTATTTTCTGCTCCTGACCATCCTGGTTCTTCTATATCAGCCTTGGGATGTTTGGTTTTCTTGTATTCCTTTAAACCAAAGGAATATGGTTGATAATTAGTGCTTTTGTTGGTTTTTATTTGCTTTAGGGTAACCTGCATCCACAGAAAAATTGTTAGTTTTTGGTAAAACTAATCTGTGTTGACTTCCCGATCTTCAGCCCCTATTATCGCCATCATTGGGTTCTCATCTTCTTCATATGTTTGTCATCTTTTAACTCCTGCTTCGACTCTCCGGATTGGTGGGTGCAAAGCAAAATCAGAGCATAAATTAATTTAATGTACGTTTACAAATAATTGAATTTCTTAAAATATTTTTATAAGATTGGGAGGAGTCTTTGTCAAATAAATCATCTCATATACGAGCTTTAATGAAAATTCTTGGCTTGAGGAGTTGAGCCTTTGTAGAAGAAAGTCCATGAATTCAACTCTACTCTTTTAGCATCGAAATCATTGTTGTCATCTTTGAGTTCTTTAGTACAGTATGGTGGAAATTTTAAGGTCTGCCTCAAAATTTCTGCCCCAATTACTGATATCTCTCTCAAAATTTAATTTGTCTTGCAAGAGGATGATCTTTTTCTTTTGAATTTTTTTTTAGATTCCTTCTCAAAAAATTCTGCTCCAGTTTCCATTTCTTGGGGTGATATGACCGAGCCATTGTGGCACCTACGTATCCCTTTAAATAGGAATCAGGTCAAACGTAGTTCCCACAATGCAAAAGAAAATAAGAATATAGTTAAAGGGGTGACCGAAGTCGACAAAGGCAGCCTACGTATCCCATCCTTTGGAATTTAGGTCATTACATAGGTCAAGATAATATAAATAAAGTTTCCTAATGGGTTGATCGAAGCCGACATAGGCCGCCTACGTATCCTCTTTTTAGGAATTCAGGTCAAATGTAGTTCGTACATAAAAAGAGAGGGGATTTTAAAGCTACTACAATAATGGTTACAAATGAGAAAGCAATTACAAAGAAATGAGAACAAAGAAACCCCACATTAGACATAGTATCTCCTTACTGTATCAAAATGGATTGGCTTGGTCCACTTTTGGCCATCCATTTCAGACAGAATCAAAGCTCCTCTAGATAGCACTTTGCAGACTACATACGACCCTTGCCAATTTGGAGCAAACTTTTTCTTATACTCCTCTTGGTGAGGGAAGATGCGTTTGAGCACCAATTGTCCAATTTCAAATATGCGAGCTCTTACTCTTTTGTTGAAAGCATGAATCTTTCGTTGCTGATATAATTGGCCATGGCATACAATGCTCATACTCTTTTCATCAATCATCATAAGTTTTTCATGACAGGCATGGACCCATTCTTCATTGCTCAATCCTGCTTTGTGAATGGTTATTAAAGATAGTATTTCAACTTCAGCGGGTATTACTGCTCCGGACCCATAGACTAACGCATAAAGAGTTTCCCCAGTCAAAGTTCTGACTATCATGCGATATCCTAAAAAGGCATAAGGTAGCATGTCATGCCACGATCGATAACTATCAACCATCTTTCTTAAGATCTTCTAAATATTCTTGTTGGCAGCTTCTACCGCTCCATTCATTTGAGGGTGATATGCGGTTTAATTTTGATGAGTGATCTTGAACTATTCACATATCTCCTTTATCAGATGACTATTCAAGTTTGCTCCATTGTCCTTAATGATTGACTCGGGTATCCCGAATTGGCAAATCAAGTTGTTCTTGACAAAATCTGCTACCACCTTCTTGGTTACTTCCTTGTATGAGGTAGTTTTCACCCACTTGGTAAAGTAATCAATAGCAACTAAAATAAATCAGTGTCCATTAGAAGCTGGTGGCTCGATTGGGTCTATGATATCTATACCCCAAGTTACAAACGGACAAGCCAAGCTCATAACATTAAGTTCGTGAGGAGGCACTCGGATTAGATCCTCATGTATCTGGCACTTATGGCATTTTTGCACGAACTTGCTATAGTCACTTTCCATAGTCATTAAAAAATGGCCGACTCTCGGGATCTTCTTGGCCAGAGTAAATCCATACATAGTAGGTCCACATATTCCAGTGTAAATTTCTTTAAGTAATTTTTATCTTCAATGGAATGTACACATTGCATAAAACCCCTAATCAGGGTTCCTCTTGTAAAGGACTTCCCCGTTCAAAAAGAAATTATTAGCGATCCGACGGATCATTTTCTTATGATTAACGGTTGAGTCTTTGGGGTATGCTCTGGCTTTTAATCCTGAGTTTCTTCAGTTTTTAATAAACCAAAATAATTATTTCATCCAAATAAAATAAAAACTGAAAATATTTTTCGTACGTGATTTTGTCATTTTAAGTAGCGATTATATACTATCATGTTTAGTTATACGAGATTATATAATTTGTTACTTAAATATTTATTTTACAAAATATTGGATTTAATTAAGGCTTATCTTGAAAATAAATTCAAATGATTAAAATCTTAATTTAAATATAATTTATTATCAAAAATAAATTATTTGGATAAATATGCATTCATTTTATTAAATGAAGAAGCTCGGGATAAAAAAAAGTATTAATTTAATTTAGCCAATCTATTAGATTTGACCATAATTGAAAATTGGTCATAATTGCAATGCAATTCGTCAATTGATTTTTAATTTGGTCAAAATAAATAAATATGGCTAGATTTTAAATTTCAATTGGAGTTATATTTTAAATAACTCCAAAATTCTCAAGAACTCTCATAACTTCTACCCAATTCCCACAAAAAAATAAATCAAATTGTATTATATTGGACTATTCCCCCCAACTTTGTCCTTTTTCAATTTTGAAATTCAAAGATTGTACTACATTGTACTATTTCTCCCCACATTATCTTCCACCTCACCTTATCTTTAATTTTTACATTTCAAAAACTCCCCTAAATGTTTTTTCTCCCACATTGGTGGATGACAAGAAATAAATCTCTATCCTTTCCTATAAATACTTTTCTCCCTCATTGGTGGTAAAAAAGAAAAAAATACCCCATTCTTTCCTATAAATACTACCACTACTTTGGTAGTGAGAGGAGGGGAAAAAAAAGAAAAAAAAAAGGCTAGAAAGGTAAAAAAATCCTTTTGAGCAAAAATAGTTATTTTATTTAGTAAAAATTTTTGTTTCATAAGTTGATCGGCTAATCAGAATTTTTGCGTTGCCGGTGACGTTTTTCGGTGGTGGTTGATTCCAACAAAGCCCGTAGTCTCGTTTTGTTTCCCCCCCCCCCCAAAAGGTAAACACACCTTTTTTGTATTTTAGTTTTTATTATTGTTTTCTTCTTCATCTTTTTTCTTCTTCGTAGTTCGTAGATATAATTTTGTTTGCTGGGATTGTATGCTGTAGATGGCCTTGAAGGCCCTAGGACGTTGTGGTATCGATATTCTAATTATTTTCGTGTTCATGATATAAAAATGAGCTAGCAATAATTGTATGTGCCTTTTTTTACTTTATTCTTTGATTATTTTGGATAAAGTTTCAATCTTTGCTTAAAAGATGTATTTATGCTTTGTTTAAACTCATTGTTGTTGGATACATTTATTTTTAGTATGTAAATTTATTTTCTTTATGTTTAGAATAATAGTTAATGTTGAATGTTTTGCCTTTTCACCTTATTCTTTGATTATTTGAATAAAGTTTAGATCTTTACTTGAAAAACGATACTCATGTCTTGTCTAAACTTATTGTTGGTAGATATATTTGTTTTTAGCATGTAAAGTTATTTCCTTTATGTTGAAAAGAATAGATAATATTGATTTTTTCTCTTTTTTCACTTTATTCTTTGATTATTTTGGATAAAGTTTAGATCTTTACTTGAAAAACAATACCCATGTCTTGTTTAAACTTATTGTTGGTAGATATATTTTTTATAGCATGTAAAGTTGTTTATTTTATGTTGGAAGAATAGTTATTATTATTTGTTGCTCCTTAATAAAAATAGTAATTAGTTAAGTCAAGAATTTGTCATTTGCTTACTAATTATTTTAAAGGATTTCAAAACCCTCATATAAGATATGAGGTGCTAGCTTTATTATTCATCCAAGATGTTTATTATTCTTTGTTCGCATGTTGTCTTTTCAAAATGATAAGAAATTTCGAACTTTTGCGGCTAATAAAATTATTTGGATATTTTTGACTCATGCATAGTATGATTGTGAAACTTTTGCTTTGCAGTTTTTATTTGTTGACTCTCATTCTTGTGCAAGTGTGTTTATTCTTGTCATTCAAAAATTGATTCTTGATAGTTTCTTTTACATTAAAATATGTCACTTTTATGCCTTGAACATATATTAATTTCTTTATCTTTTCTTTGCATGCAAAAAAATATCGCGAGTCCAAATGGACTCCTCTCCTCTTGCATTTCATAATGGGTAAATGAGGCTCACCCCTTCGAGTCAAGTTCGAAGTTTAAACCCAAGGTCCACTACATGGCGTGCGGGTGCTAGAAGATAGACGAAGAAGTAAAATGGGTCAAAACCCATTGATGAGGTCACTAAGAGACTTGAAAAGTCTTAATTTTTATTATTTTTTTCTTTTTATTTATTCATTTAGTCATTTATTCATTCATTTCAGCCTCAAAGCCAAAGTTGTATTTAATACAGGTGGAGCAAGACTCGAGCCAAAGGCTCTAAAAATAGTTTAGGATAGGTGAAATGGGTCGAAAGCCCAACTAGACTAGGACAAGTCTTGTTGATTTGGGCCCAATAGCCTAAATCCTTTACTTTCTCCTCCCTTCCCCTTTTATGTGTTTATTTGTTTATTTGTTTTGTTTAGACTTAGTTAAAATCCCTACTAAGTCGCCTAAATCTATTTTACACAAGTCTTTTTTTTTTGAAAAAAAAATCAAATCACTATTTCAACAAATTAATCTTTTCAAAGTTAATCAAAAGATGATTTTCAAACAGTCCGGATAACCGCAAGTTAGCAGACGTTTTAGGTGCCTAACACCTTCCTAAAACGTTAATAGAAACCGTTTATCTAGAATCTCTAACTTAAAACGATTTTCCTATTTTGAATTGTTTGAAGTAACTTTTATAAAGGTTTCTTAATTCCTTTTCAAAATTAAGTGGCGACTCTCTTCAAAAGTCAAAATTTCCGCAAAACATCCATGACCAATTTTTTTGAAAGAATAGGAATATGTTTGGAGAGAGTTAACGAAAATGGCTAAGGACTTTTTGAGAAACTTGGAGACCCAAAATATTTTGGGTGGACTTTGGATGGTAAGTGTATATTTTGGCCTAGAGGTTTTCTAAAACTTTGAAGAGTAGATCAATTTACCTCTGATTCAAACAACGCACATAAGCATATAAATTAGTTATACCACACAATACAGTCATATCACATAATAGTAGGATAATAAGCGCGTCTTAATTGGATGGCCCTTTTGAGCCAAGGGTTGGTCTAGCGGATTTAAAGGAAATATATGTCTTTTAAAACCAATCCATTATCCCACAAAATTTCCACAAATATGTAAAAAGGGCGTAAAAGCCTAAAATGTTGCATGAAAAAGGGACACAATCTTTGGAGAAAGGAGAAATAACATGAGAAAAAGAATAAGGTCCCACGCCGGGGATTGAAAAGAAAAAACACTATTGTGTAGATATTCCCGGCCTTTGCCCTCTTATATTTGTCCGTTTTTTACCATATGCGATATGTGTCTTGTCAATCAAACTTCAAGGCTGTCAGCGAGATTGGTAACCATTTTGAATCTTTTGTACGGGACCGACAGAGTCATTCCTACAAACAAAGTAAGTCTTCCCTACCCCAAAGGATAATGTATTAGATTAATTAACATATACTCGTTCAACACATAAGTATGATTCGTCTGTGATTGACTCGTGGTCAATAGACATAGGGTAGGTTTTCTAATAGGCCCAATACTCCTCGAGTATTGGGTCATCCTAGGCTTATGCCTAAAATATGATTTTGGTTTCACTCTATCCTGGATGTCTAGAGTGGGCTTTTGACCAGGTTTCCAAGCAGACAACTTGAGTTTGGAAATACGAATAGTCATCGGACGTCTAACGTGTCAATAAACTATCATATTTTCAATATTTGATTTGGAATTGAACAATAGGGGCCAGGACATTCACGAAATCCCAAAAAGTTTATATATTTTGAAAGCGGGAATATGCCATGAAATGGAACAATTTAAAATTTTTGGAAATTTAAACACATAAGAAGAAAAACAGTTTAAATATTACAAACTGAATAGTTAGTCCAAACATTGCGTTAGAACCTAGATGATTCCCTAACGGGGTCGTCATTTCTGTGTTATCCGTTTTACAAATTTTGTTTTAAAGAAAATAGTTTCGATCTTTTAAACTACTTCAAAAATTTAAGAAAATTTTGAAATAATTTTTAAAATAATTTACGGAGTCGCCACTTGATTTTTTAAACAAATAAAAAAACAAGAAAAATTTAAAGAAATTTCAAAGATTTAAAAACATAAATAAATCTTTGAATTTAGAGAAATTGGGTAAGAGTTCAATTAACGCCCTAAGAAGGTTTTTACGACACTTAGAAGCGTCCGTTTTAAAATGGTTTACCAAAAGACCATCTTTGACTAACTTACGAAAGGTGCCTAATTTTGCAAAACAAGGTTGCTTTTATGAAATTATTTATTTGCATGCTTAAAATTGGCATTTGTTTATTCAAGCGAGAAGTAGTCTACTTGAGTTGGAAAAGATATGACGTGTTTCACTTAATCCAATATTAAATTTGAGGAAAATTACAAAATATTTTGCCTAATTTATGATTAATTTTTGAGAAATACTACAAAACATCCAACTAGAGAAAATCTTTTTTTGCTTAATTCATAATTAATCGCGAGAAGTTAGGATTTAAAAAATCGACGAATATTCTAATTGAGAAAACTCTACTTATTTCATAATTATTTCTAAGAAAAAAATTATGAAATATTGTTTCTACTTGAATTAAGGAAAAACCTATTTAAACTAGGTGGTACACTTGGATTTAAGTAATCTCATGCTTTTATGGAGAAAAGAAATTATGTATCACTTATTATTATTATCATCATAAAAATAGTCAATTTGTTATAAATAACTTTAGGAAAACATGTTAAGAGAGTACTGAATTAAAGTATCTTATCAATTATGAAAAAAATGAAATTTACGAAAAAAAATAATATAATTTTCTTGAGTTTGAAGAAGATTACTTTGATTCAAAAAGACTATTAGCTACATGAACAAAACAAATGCCGTTCTTGGACTAGATTGCTCATTTTTTAAAGACTTGTTTAAGAAAAAGAAAACGAAGCCAATTTAATCCATTTTTAGGCAGGATAAATTTGTGAAGAAAATGGTGAATCAAAACATAAAATCAAGATAAAATGGAATGACCACATCTTAGGGGATCACTAGGTTAACTAGTTGAAGTTAAGGTTAATATAAATACACGAGAATAGAGTATAAATTACAAGGGAATGAAAGATAAAGAGTTGGAGTTGGGCTCCTCCTTGGGCCTATCAACAAACTTCCTAGACTTTGGGTTGCCAATCTATGGACTTTAAGTCCACTTTAACAATTGGTATATCAGCCGAATATCACAGTTGTATTCCTCTCATTTGTCTGTACATCCAGTGTATATATGACTGTATTTCAGTCATATACACAGAACTTTAGTCCTTCACCTGTATAGTCCGCTCTCTTTTCTCATATTCACTGTATATCACTGTATATTAGCCTCCCTGAAGTGTATACCGTTGTATACACAGTGCAAAAATAGTCCTTGGGATTTGGACTCAAGTTTTCAACTCGATGTTGGGTTGGACCTAACAAGGATGCAGGGAAAGAGTCCAGGAGGACTCAAACGAGTTCATGCATAAGAGATAAAAGGATAAGAATTAGTATCCATAAGACTATGCAATAAGGATGAGAAATAACCGAACGAAAAAAACAACAAAGCTATAGCACTTTTGTTCCCCTTGAGACACAAATCATATTACATAATTCGACTCAAATTATGACTTTATTTTCACGTTTATTTGATATACTTTACATCAAAGAAATACACGTTAGCATATTTAATTAATAAATTGGGTAAAGGCATCTCATAATTAGGTGATAAAAGACTAAAACAAGATATATGCTGATATAACTTGGTGTACGAGTAAGTTTTTATAAATGAGTTAACATAGGCAATTTATCATTTTCAAAGAATAAGTCTTGGTTTCAAACCACATCCATACAGTTAAACCTACTAACTTGTACTTAAAGCATAGCTTCATCTTTCTGATTCGACACTATAGGTCAAGTAAATTCCGGAGGAATCCTAAGACAAAGAGATTCAACACACACAGGAGTAGTATATCCACATGAACATCAAGTCAAACTTTCCAAACATTAGAAAAATTCGAGTCCTTAGTGTTAATTTCACTCGAGAAGAAAAAAAAATATACACAACAACAAACAAAATAAGGAAACTTTGAACATAAATTCATTACAACAACATACATATATTTTCATATAAGAAATAGTTCACTAGTGAATCAGGAATAAGAAATTTGCGAAAGAAACTTTCAGAATTTTCATCTACAATGTAAAAATTTTAAAAATAAAAAAATAAATGTACTTGTTCATAGTCAACAAACACTGTTGAATTAGTAAACCATACGTTAACACAAAACATCATACCAAAGTCCTTCAATTTTAACACTTCTCAACATGAAACACCATAATTTAAACTTGGAAAAACCATTAAACGCACATACTTCAGACACAACTAGTTTCAAACTCACCTATACAACATGATTTTATGTGAAAATCATTAAAACAGGAAAAACAAAATAAAAGAAAGGGCGAGTCCTTACCTTTTTGTGGGCAGGAACAAGGACTTAGGAACTCTTCAGGACAATTCCCATCGCAATTTTAAATCTTTAATGAAATTCCAATGATTTTGGATGGACTTTGAGAGTGCTCAAAAAACTTCTTGGTTATGTAGGGTTAGAGGTGCGCACCTCCAGAACCCTCACGTTTTTCCCCAAGAATTCCCCCTCTTCCTTTCTATCCCTCACTATTTATTCATAGGGGAAGCTAGGGTTTTTGAATTTGAAATTATGGACTTTAAATCCAAATTTTGAAATTGATTTCTTGGAAAATATCGGGTCCACAGTAAGATAAGGGGGCAATTTGTCACGCCCCAAAATTCCATCGGGCCGGACTGGCACCCAAAGCCGAGAAGGCCCGAGAGAACCCATTCAAATACCTGTACTTTCACTTACATGTCATCAAAAATTTGGACAGCACTTCGTTGCATATAGAAGGGTCTAATTACCTGTATCAGCACAACACGCACAAATATATATATATAATACTTGGCCGTCGAGGCCACCACATATACAAATATAACATCACTATATAAACTTCCATGACTTTACCCTTCCTTATGTCTACAAAGCCTCTAGGATATACATGACATAACTAGGGTCGGGACAAACCCCCACCCACACATAAATCTTGTACAATAACAAAACATAAGGAACCGACTCGGAAAGCTCCGAAGCAAACTGGAGCTCACCAACATTAACTGTATGACCTGGCTCCTATCTATGTTGTGAATGAGCTGAAGCACCTGTGCCTGCAGCATGAAATGCAGGTCCCCCGTGAGGGACGTCAGTACGAAATATGTACTGAGTATGTAAAGCTGTAAATAATCATATGTGATATGGGGGATCAAGAAAATCAGATGCAAGTGAATAAATCATAATAGAAGTGAACCATACTTCATAAACACTTTTAGGATCATGTACATTATCATTAATCTAAATTGGGTTCTTGAATTCAAACACATTTGTGGAACGGTATACATTCATTCATTTCATTCTTTACAATTATCATTCGTCATTACCTCCTCCTCCCGAACCTCCAACCACCTAACAATAATCAATATTGTATCGTACTATGACCATTAGGCTGCCTCCAGTACATATCAACTGGGATCGACCCATGCTAGGCTTATGCCCCTGGGATACCACCCACACGTATATCAAGTAACACACATAAGAGATCTTTCCAATAACTTAGTTCAAAAGATTTTGAGATTATTACATTAGTGTTCATGCCAATATAGTACCTTTGGAACAATGATACATCAATAGGAATCAAGTAATAGACCTTCTATACAATAACGATGTAATAAAGACTCATTGGTACATCAACAATGTGTTTCAGAATCATCAATATCACAACAATGAAATAGGAGCCTTTTGGTATATCAATGAAACATTTTGACACTTTATAGAATGGAAACAACTTCGTTGCTAATGTAGAACAATACATGTTTTTGGACAACCTCGGAATCTTACTTGATGGAACATTGGTGTAGATTCGGATACCAATTCAACACAACTTCCCGCCTTTACAAATCACTTATCTACAATGAAATGTTTGGCACCTAGTATTAGCAACCCAACAACATAATTCTCTTCCATAATTCCATACAACCAATATTTGCAAAGCATTCCAGAAACCAACTTGAACAATAGTTTTATGTGTATATATATATATAATCATCATTTCAATACCATATCATCACACCAAATCCCTTCACAATTCAACATAATCCAACCATGCACAAGAATAATCCAACATCATTTCCCAATCATCTTTCAACAACAATCAAATAACATACTTCTTATGCTCACATGCATATATATATATACATATCCATATAAATAACACCAACATAATTTACATCCTTACCATAAAATGACCCTTTTGATTTCGAAGTCCTGTTGGCACAAATAAGGGGTGTTTCTCGAAGCCCTCGAGACGGTGAACACAACTACGGAATCAATTTGGATTTTCTACGGTTGAAGATAATTGGAGTTGAACTTAGGCTAGGGTTTCTTATTCTTCAATAATTTGGATGATAAATGATAGATATAAGGCTAAGTATATATATATAATGACCAATTTTCGTCCATGAGGTGATGAAAAATGACCATATTGCCCTTAAAGTTTAAGTAAATCTGAATCTGTCCATGGTGGACTGTTTTGATAGGCTAAAGTAAATCGACCATAACTCTTTGATCCGATATCGGATTCGGGTGAAATTGGTATCTTTGGAAAGATAATTCAAAGGGATTTCATTTCATATAAATTAGGTCACCCAGTTCATCCTGTACAAGGAGTTATGATCGTTTGAATTTGACCCTAAAAATCTGCTTTGTAAGGACGAAGTAAAACAAGTATAACTCCTTACTCAGATGTTGGATTTGGATGAAACCAATTTCATTAGAAATAAGACTCTCAGGGATTCTCATCGATATATAGCAGCTCACACAGTTCATTTTGTACAAGGAGTTATGATCGTTTAAAGTCGACCCAAAAATCTGTTTGGCTGCAGTACTTTTGTGTGCAGAAAATTTTTGCACATTTACTGTTCATTGCGTCCACCGTTTTCAAGTTTCGAACATGCTCCCTTATATACGATACTCATCTGTTTTCAGAAATCTTTATATCGTTGGAAAGCTAACTCGATAAACTTTGCATAGAAACTTCAACAAGCAAATTCCGGTATAAATAAAGTCGATTCCTATACACATATAATCAAACTATACACTTGAAACCATCTCAAAATAATCAATACTCATACTTAAACTCATATATACCTAACTTATGATCAATACATATACTCCGACACATATAACCATGGATAATGCACGTAATTAAGTACGGGGTGTTATATCCTTCCCCCGTTAAGGACATTTGTCCTCGAATGTGAATGTAGTTATTTAGCCGAAACAAGTTCGAATTCATAATTGATATTCACGTCATCATATAGATATTATGCATATGTAAAAACTTACTTGTTAGTGTCCCAGTTCCACTCCTTGCACTTCTTTTTCACCTTTGAACAAATAAGGGTATTTCCATTTCATTGCTTCCTCCGCTTCCCATGTAATCTCATCCCTTTGTTGATTTCTCCAAAGTACTTTCACCGATGCTACTTCTTTATTTCTCATCTTCTTAACTTGACGATCTAATATAGCAATAGGCATCTCCTCATAGTTAAGATCTTCTGTTACTTGCACATCTTCAGTAGAAGTAATAAGGGACGGATCTCCGATGCACTTTCGAAGCATCGATACATGAAATACTGGATGCATTGATGAGAGTTCCTGGGGTAGCTCTAATTCATAAGCAACTTGCCCACATCTTTGAATAATCTTATAAGGGCCTATATATCGTGGGCTCAACTTTTATTTCTTGCCAAATCTCATCACCCCTTTCATTGGCGATACCTTCAAAAATACTCAATCGCCTAACGAAAACTCTAGCCCTCTTCTTCTACTATTCGCATATGACTTGTGTCGACTTTGGGCTGTTTTCAACCGTTGTTGAATCACCTTGACTTTTTCTATGGCCTGATACACAAGATCTGATCCGAACATAAGAGTTTCACCCGCTTCGAACCATCCTATTAGTGATCTACACTTCCTCCCATATAAAGCTTCATATGGTGCCATTTTGATACTTGAATGATAGCTATTATTGTAGGCAAACTCAATAAGAGATAAATGATCATCCCAGCTGCCTTTAAAATCTATAACACATGCTCGTAGCATATCTTCAAGTGTTTGAATGGTGCACTATGCTTGTCCATCCATCTGAGGGTGAAAAGTTGTACTCAAATTCACTTGTGTTCCCAAACTCCGTTGGAAAGACTTCCAAAAGTTTGCGGTAAATTGAGTTCCCCGATCCGATATAATAGAAGTTGGCACTCCATATAATCGGACTATTTCTTTAACATATAGCTTTGAATATTCTTCAACTGTGTAAGTGGTCTTAACGGATAAGAAATGTGCAGATTTAGTAAGCCTATCCACAATCACCCATATAGAATCAAATTTCTGAGCTGTACGAGGAAAACCTGTAACAAAATCTATGTTGAGCATGTACCACTTCCAAATTGGAAGACCTATGCATTGCATATAGCCTCTGGGCTTTTGATGTTCCACTTTAACTCGTTGGCAATTTGGACATTCAGCTACAAATTCTGCGATGTTCCTTTTCATGTCATTCCACCCATATACATCTTTCAAATCTTGATACATTTTGGTTGATCCTGGATGAATGGAATACCTTGAAAAATGTGCCTCTATCATAATCTTCTTTCTTAGCCCATCTACATCCGGCACACACAATCGGTTTTGGCACTGAAGTACTCCTTCTCGCGTAAGCTCAAATGCCTTGGTCGCACCACTTTGAACGTTCTCCTTAAGCTGTAATAAAATAGGATCTGCATATTGCTTCTCTTTCACTTCAGCTACTAATGAAGATTCCGCAGCATTATGTACGATAAGCTCTTTGTCCGGAGTTTCAAGAAGGCGAACTCCCAAACTAGCTAACTGGTGAAGATCTTTAATCATCCCTTGCCTTTCTATAGGTGTCATCATAGCCTTACGACTTAACGCATCAGCTACCACATTTGCTTTCCCTGGATAGTACAAGATATCAATATCATAGTCCTTTAATAGTTCAAGCCATCTCCGTTGCCTTAAATTTAGATCCTTCTGATTAAAAATATATTGCAAGCTCTTATGTTCAATATATATATCAACATGAACCCCATATAAGTAGTGGCGCCATATCTTTAAAGTAAAAATAACTGCTGCCAGCTCAAGATCGTGTGTAGGATAATTTTTCTCATGTGGCCACAATTGTCTAGAAGCATATGCTATTGCCTTACCATGCTGCATCAATACACATCCCAAACCAATTCTGGAAGCATAACAATACACTGTATACCCTTCGGTGCCTTCTGGAAGTACCAACACGGGTATAGAAATCAACTTGTTCTTTAAATCTTGAAAACTCTTCTCACATGCATCATTCCATTGGAATTTGGATGCTTTATAGGTTATCTTGGTTAAGGGTGCTGAAATGGAAGAAAAGTCTTTAACAAACCTTCTATAATAACCGGCCAACCCGAGAAAACTATGAATCTCCGTAGGCGTTGTGGGCCTTGGCCAGTTCTTCACAGCTTCTATCTTTTGAGCATCAACCTTTATCCCTTCACTAGATACAATATGACCCAAAAATGCCACCGACTTTAACCAAAACTCACATTTAGAGAACTTTGCATAAAGCTTACAATCACGAAGAGTCTGCAATGTCTGTCGTAAGTGATTGGCATGGTCCTCTTCTGATCTAGAATAAACTAGAATATCATCTATAAAAACTATCATAAATACATCCAGGAATGGCTTAAACACCCTATTCATCAAATCCATAAAAGCTGCAGGTGCATTTGTTAGCCCAAATGACATAACTAGAAACTCATAATGACCATACCGTGTTTGGAAAGCTGTCTTGGGTATATCCTTCTCTTTGACCCTCACTTGGTGGTAACCTGACCTCAAATCAATCTTAGAAAAACACTTGGCGCCCTGTAACTGATCAAATAAATCATCAATTCTTAGGAGAGGATAGTTATTCTTAATAGTCACCTTATTCAATTACCGATAATCAATACACATCCTCGGCGAGCCATCCGTTTTGCGCACAAATAACACTGGTGCTCCCCAGGGGGACATACTAGGCCTTATGAATCCCTTCTCTAGCAAATCTTTCAATTGCTTTTTCAATTCTCGTAATTCTGCTGGGGCCATTCTATACGTCGGAATGGAGATTGGTTGGGTGCCTGGTATTACATCCATACCAAACTCTACTTCTCGTTCAGAAGGCAAACCTGGAAGATCTTCAGGAAATACATCAGGAAATTCATTTACCACCGGAACAGCGTGAAGAGTTGGTGGCTCCGCTTCTGTATCCCTTACTCTAACTAAATGATATATGTATCCCTTGGAAATCATTCTTCTTGCCTTAAAATAAGAAATAAATCTACCTCTTGGCACGCTAATTTCACCTTTCCATTCAAGGACTGATTCATTTGGAAAATGGAAATATACCTTTTTCGTGCAGCAATTAATTGTGGCATAACAAGACGCCAACCAGTCCATAACCATTATAACATCAAAATCTACCATTTCTAACTCTACAAGATCATCCATCGTATCACGATCACAAACAGTTACTATGCAGTTTCGATAAACCCTTCTAGCTATAATAGATTCCCCAACCGGTGTGGATACTTCAAATGGCTTAGCTAATAGTTCGGGTATTCTTTCGAACTTTCCAGCAACCAATGGAGTAACATAAGATAATGTAGAACTGGGATCAATTAAGGCATATAAATCGAATGAAAAGATAGACAACGTACCCGTAACCATATCTGGGGAAGCATCTAAATTCTGTCGATCCGCTAGAGCATATATACGATTTTGAGCCCCGCTAGAACCCGTGGCTCCTCTATCACCTCTAACATGACCCATTGGTTGTGCACCCCTTCCTGAATAAGGTATCGATGATGATGATGCAACAAATAACCCCGTAGGTCATGCCATACCCCCTATGTCCCTTCGTGGGCATTCCCTCATCATATGCCCCGACATACCACACCAAAAGTAAACATTAGTCCCCAGCCGACATGCGCCCAAATGATACCTTCTACATTTATTGCATGGCTCTCGAAGAGGTCTCAATTGGCTCATATTCCCATGCCCTTGGTAGCCCACTATCCGCGAACTCTGACTCTCACTTCTATGCCCAAATTGATTTCCTTTGGACCATTGGAACTGTGGTGGGGCACTAGCTGCAGAATAAGAAGATAATGACCTAGGTGGTCTAGCAGAAAACTGTGGTCTGAACCCTCCTTGAGATGCCATAAACTGCCCTGTAGATCTGGCCCTCTTAGAATATCCTCTTTCTGATTCCTGTGTTCTTCTCCTCTACCTCTGATCTTCCACTTTTTGTGCAAAAGCTTGGATCCTCGCTATGTCCCTATCTTTGTTCAAAGCGGCAATAGTATAATCTCTAACCAAATATGGATCTAGCCTATCCACATATTGATGAACTCTGTCATCCATAGTAGCTACAACATTAGGAGCATATCTCGACAAGGAATTAAATCGGAGACTATATACCCTCACGCTCATATTCCCCTGACGAAGATTTAAAAACTGATCTGCACGGGCCTGACGAATCTCGAATGGAAGATAATGATCAAGAAATGCCTCTTTAAACTCTTTCCAAGTAGCTGGGGGTGCATCAATACCCCTAGATCATTTCCAGTCCTCATACCAATATATAGCCTCCCCTTTAAATTTATATGCCGCTAACTCCACTGTCTCTCTACTTGTTACAAGCATAACATCTAAGGCCCTTTGAATTTGATCAATAAAGTCTTATGGGTCCTCGTTAAGATTTGATCCAGTAAAAGTAGGCGAATCCATCTTAAGAAAATCCTGTGTTCGAAGACTAGCTGCCCTATATATACCATTAGGACCTGCAGTAGGAATGGCTTGCCCAGAAACTATACGAGTCAAAAGTTGCACTGCATTTCTAAGATCATGATCAACAGCATTAATAGGTGGCCCTAGGGATATAGTTCTCCTCCCCCTTATTTCCTCCAGACTAGGGGGAAGTTTCTGATGCATGCTCAACTGGAGCCTCACTTTGATTAGCGGGTATAGTGGGTGACTTACTAGTACCCTCTCCGGCAGCCACATTTACTTGCTTACCGGTATTCTTTCTTCTGGTAATCGGTACCATTACTATAATAAGAGAAACAAACTGATTCAGTGGTCAACTATGACTTCATATACAATATAAGATCTATCGCACGATCGAAGACATGAAGAAAAGAAACAATTCCTAAATGTCCATAGCCTCCTGTTTATTGATGCGGTGCACAACACACCGATAAACAAGACTCTACATAGACACGGCTTTGTAGACTCACTAGGACGAACTGCTCTGATACCATTTTTGTCACGCCCCAAAATCCCATCGGGCCGGACTGGCACCCGAAGCCGAGAAGGCCCGGGAGAACCCATTCAAATACCTATACTTTCACTTACATGTCATCAAAAATTTGGATAGCACTTCGTTGCATATAGAAGGGTCTAATTACCTGTATCAGCACAACACGCACAAATATATATATATATATAATACTTGGCCATCGGGGCCACCACATATACAAATATAATATCAGTATATAAACTTCCATGACTTTACCCTTCCTTATGTCTACAAAGCCTCTAGGATATACATGATATAACTAGGGTCGGGATAAACCCCCGCCCACACATGACTCCTGTACAATAACAAAACATAAGGAACCGACTCGGAAAGCTCCGAAGCAAACTATAGCTCACCAACAATAGTTGTATGACCTGGCTCCTATCTATGTTGTGAATGAGCTGAAGCACCTGTGCCTGCAGCATGAAATACAGGTCCCCCGTGAGGGACGTCAGTACGAAATATGTACTGAGTATGTAAAGCTGTAAATAATCATATGTGATATGGGGGATCAAGAAAATCAGACGCAAGTGAATAAATCATAATAGAAGTGAACCACACTTCATAAACACTTTTAGGATCATGTACATTATCATTAATCTGAATTGGGTTCTTGAATTCAAACACATTTGTGGAACGGTATACATTCGTTCATTTCATTCTTTACAATTATCATTCGCCATTACCTCCTCCTCCCGGACCTCCAACCACCTAAAAATAATCAATATTGTACCGTACTGTGACCATTAGGCTGCCCACAGTACATATCAACTGGGATCGACCCATGCTAGGCTTATGCCCCTGCGATACCACCCGCACGTATATCAAGTAACACACATAAGAGATCTTTCCAATAACTTAGTTCAAAAGCTTTTGAGATTATTACATTAGTGTTCATGCCAATATAGTACCTTTGGAACAATGATACATCAATAGGAATCAAGTAATAGACCTTCTATACAATAACGATGTAATAAAGACTCATTGGTACATCAACAATGTGTTTCAGAATCATTAATATCACAACAATGAAATAGGAGCCTTTTGGTATATCAATGAAACATTTTGACCCTTTATAGAATGGAAACAACTTCGTTGGTAATGTAGAACAATACATGTTTTTGGACAACCTCGGAATCTTACTTGATGGAACATTGGTGTTTTCATGCCAAAGAACATCGTTAGAGTATACTTTACATACCTCGTTGTATATTCGGATACCAATTCAACACAACTTTCCGCCTTTACAAATCACTTATCTACAATGAAATATTTGGCATCTAGTATTAGCAACCCAACACCACAATTCTCTTCCATAATTCCATATAACCAATATTTGCAAAGCATTCCAGAAACCAACTTGAACAATAGGTTTATGTGTATATATATATAATCATCATTTCAATACCATATCATCACACCAAATCCCTTCACAATTCAACATAATCCAACCATGCACAAGAATAATCCAACATCATTTCCCAATCATCTTTCAACAACAATCAAATAACAAACTTCTTATGCTCACATGCATATATATATATATATACATATCCATATAAATAACACCAACATAATTTACATCCTTACCATAAAATGGCCCTTTTGATTTCGAAGTCCTGTTGGCACAAATAAGGGGTGCTTCTCGAAGACCTAGAGACGGTGAACCTAACTACGGAATCAATTTGGATTTTCTACGGTTGAATCACAAGATAATTGGAGTTGAACTTAGGCTAGGGTTTCTTATTCTTCAATAATTTGGATGATAAATGATGGATATGAGGCTAAGTATATATATATAATGACCAATTTTCGTCCATGAGGTGATGAAAAATGACCATATTGCCCTTAAAGTTTAAGTAAATCTGAATCTGTCCATGGTGGACTGTTTTGATAGGCTAAAGTAAATCGACCATAACTCTTTGATCCGATATCGGATTCGGGTGAAATTGGTATCTTTGGAAAGATAATTCAAAGGGATTTCATTTCATATAAATTAGGTCACCCAGTTCATCCTGTACAAGGAGTTATGATCGTTTGAATTTGACCCTAAAAATCTGCTTTGTAAGGACGAAGTAAAACAAGTATAACTCCTTACTCAGATGTTGGATTTGGATGAAACCAATTTCATTAGAAATAAGACTCTCAGGGATTCTCATCGATATATAGCAGCTCACACAGTTCATTTTGTACAAGGAGTTATGATCGTTTAAAGTCGACCCAAAAATCTGTTTGGCTGCAGTACTTTTGTGTGCAGAAAATTTCTGCACATTTACTGTTCATTGCGTCCACCGTTTTCAAGTTTCGAACATGCTCCCTTATATACGATACTCATCTGTTTTCAGAAATCTTTATATCGTTGAAAAGCTAACTCGATAAACTTTGCATAGAAACTTCAACAAGCAAATTCCGGTATAAATAAAGTTGATTCCTATACACATATAATCAAACTATACACTTGAAACCATCTCAAAATAATCAATACTCATACTTAAACTCATATATACCTAACTTATGATCAATACATATACTCCGACACATATAACCATGGATAATGCACGTAATTAAGTACGGGGTGTTACACAATTAAAGGTCTTGTGACCTTGGATTTGAGAAAAACAAAGAGAGAGACATTGCATTGAAGAAGTACATTAATTTATTGTCTAAAAGGTGAATCAAGACTTAATATGGTGAAAACTTCTGATTTTTATCCATACATGACTGTATGGGTAGGATAAATTGGTAAATGGAAATAAACGTCTAGGGATTGTATCATTGAAGTTGTTGTTGGAATCGTTGGTTTTTGCTGTTGATGCCCATTATTGTTAAATGTTATTGATGTTGTTAACAGCTTTTGTGTGGTGTTGTACACATGTATTTGGTAGATGTATATTGTGTTAGCCGTTGAGTCATCATTACATTGTACATTTGTTGAAGGATTGTTGTACGTTGGTGTAATTGTTGTTGTGCACCATTTGTGCGTTGTTTGGTTGTTGGTTCTGGCTGTGTATGTTGTTGAGTTATATTGTATGTTGTTTGTTAAAAGTTGAAGGGGAAAAGGAAAGTGGGTCGGGTAGGGTGGCCTGGGTCGACAGGTTGGGCCTATTGGAATGGGCTAGGGCAGTTTAGGGAGCAATTGGGGCCTGATTTTGGTGTTATTGTTGTTAGGCTGGTCTTGTGGCCCAAATTTAAAAATAGAAAAGGGGTAGAAACTTGGTCATTTATAAAATGGCCAAATTAGACTAAATTTTAGTCAATTTTATTTAAATATCAACCAAATTGGATATCAATTGACCAATTGCTTTGAAATTGTGGTCAATTTTATTCAATTATGGTCTAATTTAATAAATCAACTAAATTGAATCAAGTCTTGAAGCAAATTAACAACTGATTCAATCTCGAGTTTCTTAGTTTGATAAAATCAAACACATATTTCTCCAAATAAATGATTTTTGAGAATAAATTATAATTGAATCGAGATTTAAACCGTTTGAATTATTTTTTAAGATAAGCCACGATTAAAATCCGGTATTCCATAAAATAAGTAGCAAATTATGTAATTTCGTATAACTGAATACGAAATTGTATAATCACTATTTAAAATGGAAAGATTACCTAGATAAATATTTTGAAAAGTTTTTATTCCAATAAAATAAATGTTATAATTTTATTAATACAGAAGAAACTTCGAAATAAATTCTGTTGGGTAGGGCAAAAATTAAGTGTCAACAAACAGAATCATCAAAACTTTAATTCGATCTATTTTTGATTGAATATGGGTCCCATACTTATAGTTCTATTTTTCATTAAATCCACTCAATCCCCCAAAATGAGTTTGGAAGCCTCGAGACCTGAACCAAGGGTATCCCTAGCCTAAAATCAGTATTTCAAAGTTAATGATGCTATCGAATTTCTCATCCAAGACCATTTACTAGTAATTTTGGTCAGAGAATAATTTCTTATCAATGAAAGCTCCAAAATAGGAATATGAGCCTAAAATCCAAATGAATTGGAAGATAACTGAATCGATAGTTCTAGTAAGTCATAAATTACCTATGTAGCCGCTATGGGAAGGCTCAAAATGTCAAAAATGTTTGAAAATTGAGAAATGACCTTGAGGATCATTAGAAAGTGTTCGTCAAAAGAAAAATAATAATTATTTTTCAATTGTATAAAAATACATTGATGCTATTGTAACAACCTAAAAATTTGATGAAATATGTGAAATTTGTGATTTTGTGTGATTTGACTATTTTATTCTTTCCCATAGTTGCATTGTTGTATTTCTGGAGTGTGTGGGTGTTTGGCATAATTTATGATGTATTTTGGTACCACTTATGTGATATTGTAGTTTATGATGGCTTCGAGAGCCTTATTTTGGACTTATGTAGATATCTTTTAATCTGTGTGATGGATGGCTAGACAAACTATACCGCAGCTCCGGAATATTGATTTTAGATTAGGTAGACCTTTGGTTCGGGTCCTGGTGCACCTGAGCTCATTTCGAACTATTGGTTGAAAAGTTAGAAAAATTAGAAATATGGGTTTGGGACCCGCATTTCGTCGAAATAACCTAAGATGAAAAATCTGACTTTGCCAACAGATCCAGAATATAGATTTTATGGTGGTAACATATTTGGTGTGATTTTACGGCTTTTAATATCATTTCAACCCTCGATTTGGAAAATAATACTTTTGAGTTACGGGGATAAACTTTATGAAAACAATGTTTTTTCAAAAATCTGATATCTCTATTGAGTTTGGAACATCGAATTTAGTGTAGTTACATAGTTCACTTGCTTATATCAGACTCCAAACGAATCTCAGACACCCCATTGAAGTCCGTTTAGACTTAAAAATTTAGTGCACTAGGTTGATGGCGCAACCAAGAAATTTAAAAGGTAAATCGCAGTCCCCAAGTGCAATTTGGTACCCGGGTAAAGTATAAATAGTCCTTTTTATCCGATTTTTGCTCATTCTTTCACCTTCCTCTTGAGAGTTAAACCCTAAAATCAGCGTGAGGGCTTAAAGTGAAGCTTGTGGGTGATTGGGAGCTAGATTAACATCTATTTCTTGATTCTCTTATAGATTTAAGGTAAGAAATCACTACTTTTCTTAATAATTCTTGATTAAATTCTCAAAAATCTTAAGGCTTGATTTTAAACCAATTTCACTCCTTTTTATTTGAATGACATTTTAATCTTATAATTACTAGTTTTTTTTAATCAAAATAACTCCGATTCTTGATTTTAACCCAGATTTTAAAGATTTTACCTGGTAAAGATTAAAAATGGTTTTTCTTTGATTGAACCTCATTTTTTACTCGATTTGACTTGGGTTTTTAGCTGTTGATTCCTAAAAATATAGAGAACACGTTTTTGAGTAAAGTTTTAATTTTGCCCTTCTTTTATGAAAACTCATTTCGAGGGTTCGTTTTGACCCCGAACCAAAAGTAGTCAATATGGATGTCATTGGTTTTATTTTGACACTTAAATTCCATATTTGATATTTTTAGTAGAGTTTGGGACCGTTCGTGGGGAATAAGGCTTTGGAACTAAAACTCTTAGTTGTGGTATTTAAGCTTTTTAGATGGGTTATGGCTTAACTCTTTTAGAATGGGTTGTATAGTAAATGATGGTAAAAAAATGCATGTTAAGGGTGGAAACTAATCATGAAAAAATGGATATCTATGTGTGGTGCCCGTGTGGGGGCCTATATGTGATATAATTGTTGAATTTGAGATATTATGTTATGTGTGTGATCGTGTGGGATCCTATATGATATTGATATCCTTGAATAGATGTAATACCCCGTACATTTCTAAGTCTAGCTCAGCCCCTAGTACTTGTTTAAGATGCTTAGAACCTGAAAAATAAGACTAAGTGTTGAGGGACTTAGTCACTTTTGACTTCCTTTAACTTTGAGGATTTTTGAGTTGACCTTCTGAGCTTTGAGACGATGGTTTTTGAGTTGATTCAAGTATAGGGGTATAAGTAGCATGTCTCGAGAAATTTTTGGGTTTTTTGGATAAGGTTTGGACCACATTTAAATTTTCCAGGCAGCAACTCACCGCGATTAGACCGCGTTGAGGTGAGTATAGCGGTGAAGGAACCACCATATCGCGGTAAAGGGAAAATCAGTAATGGTTATTTCTAGTGACTCATCATGATTGCAATGCATCATGGTGAGTATAGCGATAAGGGCATCACCATGTCGCGGTGAAGCTTTAATCGACATTCCAGTTTTGGATTTTAAATGCAGAAGGGTAGTTTCATCTTTTCCCCCTCACTTTAACATGGGATTTAGGTCCAAAAATAGCATCTTTGCCTCATCATTCATATTTCACCAAAAATTAAAAGCAACTCCTCTCAAGAACAAACCCTAGCCCCTTCAACATTCAAGTTCAATTCTAAAGAAATCCACTAAGAACCTTCACGAATTCTTCAATTAAGGTATGTAGACGTTGATTCATGGACCCTTTTTGTCCATGGAGTTCAAGAACCTAATTTTCAAGTTCAATTATAATATTAACATGCATTTATGAATCTTATCCATGAACTTCCATGAATTTTGACTTCATGCCATATTTACAAGTGTTTTTCGTTAGAGTTAGTTCTTGACATGTTGAATAAAAAAAAATTACATGTTGAAATCCCTAACCCATGATTTTAGTGAAGAATTTATGTTACTATCCTATGTATTAAACTAATTTCATGCTTTAACTCACGACCCTCATGTGTTTGATGAAATGACTCATAGATGAATTTTGAACAATGGCTATTTATAAAGTTCTCCAAGTTGTTTTATGGTTTCAAATGCTCTTATGTGATCTTATTAATATTACTATCAAGTCATGGGGGTTATGAATACATGAAAAATTAGTTGTTTACTTAGTTTAAATACTTTCAGAAGGGTTTCAAATATACTAGAGTATTATCAGTTCAGCCAGTGTATCATGTCGGTCAGCTCAGTTCAGTCTAGTAATTAGAGTCAATTCAGTTGGGAGTAGGATTTAGCACCGAGCAAACCCAGGGATGGGTGTTCACATGCCAGTTAATTGTGTGACCTTTAGTATCAGTCCCTGCATTCTAGAACTACGTAGCCAATTTAAGTTGAGATGTTAACCTGCCAGTTGAGGGTTGACACATATCTCATTAGGGCCCTGCCAGTTGAGGGTAACCATTAATCCTTTGGGACACACTTTAATAGATCCACACAGATAGTGTTAGTACCCGTGGCACGGTAATGTCACCTTTCTAACTAGGGCTACATGTTGGACCCTTATTTTTCTTATTGGGACATATCTGTTAGATGATAGCTCCCACAGTCTCAGTCCAGTGTTCAGTTTAGAGTTTAGTTTTCAGACTTGCTTGACCATGGAATATAGTTATTAGTTGCTCAGCGTCAGTATTTCAGTATTTTAGTTTACAGACTATTCCAGCATTATGTCATATACTTAGTTATGCATTATCAGATTTTACAGCATTTCTCTTATACTATACATTAGTTATCTCATGTTGCATGTTCAGTCAGTATCATTCATGCACATGAACTATTTTTTTTACTATGATGTCTCATATCATATGATCGAATGCTCAGGTTCCTGACCGCACCTAGACCTCCCCAACGCATCCATAGTAGTAGCAGTGGTGAGTCCTCATGTTTTGAGGATAATTTGTATTTATTTCAATTCAGTTCAGTAGTCAGTCAGATTTAGTTGGAGACTTGTCCCATCAACTCAGCAGTCAGTCAGTTAGAGGCTTTCTGACACTTTCAGTCAGTTATTTAGTTATCAGTTGTTATTGACAATCTTACAGTATTATTTTCAGACAGACATTTTCAGTATCTCGATTCAGTATTGTTTTCGTATGTAAAACCTTATGGCATTTTTAATTAAATTCTGAAAATATTCTCTGTTATTTTATTTAGTGCTTACAGCAGGTACCAACATGGGTTAGCTTGTGGTTCTTCGGGGCTGTAGGCACCGTGTGGCATCCAGGGTGTACTCTCGGGGCGTTATAAACTTGGTATCAGAGTCTAAGGTTTTATAGTGTCCTAGAGAATCTGAAAGCCGCATTGACTAGAGTCTTGTGCATGGGTGTGAAGCGTGCCACACTTATGGGCGATAAGTTACAGGATATTTTAGGAGAAGTTTCCCTTCTTTCAGTGTTTATGTTATGTTATTAAGCATGAGCTCAATTTAAACTCTTTTTCTAATCCAATTTTCTTTTTATTCATAGAATATACCTCCCATAAAGACTAACGGAAGGAGAAACGGGAATCAGCCCGCACCTCCACCTATTCAGGAAGATGCCCTGAACGATCCTGTCTTCCATGCCAAATTCATAGTGGCATTCACTACCTTAGCTCACTCAGTAGCATCCCAGAATTATCATCCAGCTGTCGTCCCAACTATTCCGGCGGCTAATACTACCACAACTAGGATTCTAGACTTTACCCGAATAAACCCTCCTCTGTTTTTAGGATCTAAGTCTGATGAAGATCTACAGAAATTCCTTAAAATGGTTCAGAAGGTAACTGATATTATAGGTGTGACTTCTAGTAAGAGTACAGAGCTGGGTGCTCATCATTTGTAAGATGTTGCTCACACCTAGCATAAGCAGTGAAAAGTAGATAGAGGGGCAGATATAAGATCAGTTAAATGAGAGGAGTTTGCTACTGCTTTTCTAGATAGGTTCTTTACCTTGGAGTTAAGGGAAGCTAAGGTATAGGAGTTTATTAATCTGAGGTAGGGAAACATGAGTGTGAAGAAGTATTCTCTTAAGTTTACTCGGCTATCCAGGTATGCTCCTAATATTGTATCTGATGACAGGTCTAGGATGAGTAAGTTTATCTCTAGTGTAACTGATAGCGTGGTTAAGAAATATAGGACCACGATGTTGATTAATGATATGGACTTATCTAGGTTGATGGTCCATGCTCAACAGATCTAGGAGCAAAAGTATAAAGAAAGAGAGAGGAGAATAAAAAAGCAAAAATAGGTAGCTTCAGTTTTGCTCAACTGAGATTGGAGGGTGGTAACTGTCCTCAATTCTGTCAGAAATCTTAAGCCCCAGCTCCATCTTCATCTAGTGCGCCAGTTCCAAAGCCTATAAATGATAATCGGTATAGGGCGCCAGGCCCTAAACCCAAGGAAAGTATGAATAGTGGTCCCACAAATCCTCTTTGTCAGAAATATGGAAGAAACTATTAGGGTGTGTATAGAGCTGGCGGTGATGTATTCTTTGGGTGTGGAAATCCAGGCCACATGGTCAGGGACTTCCCATAGAGTGGCTAGTAAGGTGAGTTCAGTCATCCAATAATTTTATCCTGTCGCTCGAATCAGCATGGTGTCACTTCCAGTGCGACCAGTGGGCAGTGCCTAAATAGGCTTTTTGCACTTCAGTCCTGAAAGGATCAGGAAAGTTCTCCTAATATGTTTACTGGTATGTTACAGGTCTTTTATTTATATGTTTATGCTTTACTAAATCTTGGAGCTTCCCTTTATTTTGTAACTCCCTACATAGCTGTTAATTTCGGTGTCAGTCCTAAGTCTTTAGCAGAACCCTTCTCAGTGTCCACTCTAATAGTGTTTTTATTATAGCCAGATAGGTATACAAAAACTGTTTGCTCACAATATCCCAGATAGTCACTTCAATAGATCTCGTAAAGTTAGAGATGACTGATTTTGATGTCATTCTCAGCATGGATTGGCTCCACTCATGCTATGCCTCAATTGATTGTAGAAATAGAGTTGTTCATTTTTAGTTTCCAAATGAACCAGACCTAGAATAGAGAGGTAGTACTACAGTGCTTAGTGGTCAGCTTATTTCATACCTTAGAGCGAGAAAAATAATAGCTAAGAGGTATGTCTACCACCTTGTTCAAGTTAAGGACTCTAATTTTGAGACTCCTAGTCTTGAGTCAGTTTCAGTAGTGAGGGAATTCCCAGATGTGTTTCCCGAAGATCTTCCTGGAGTTTCTCCTAAAAGTGAAATTGACTTTGGAATAGACCTTCTTCCGGATACCCAACCTATCTCTATTCCACCATACAGAATGGATCTGATAGAACTCAAAGAGTTGAAAGAAAAATTAAGATAACTTCTATATAAGGGGTTTATTAGGCACAGTGTTTCCCCATGGGGCACTCCAGTTCTGTTCGTGCGTAAAAAAGATGGTTCTCTCAAAATGTGCATCTATTACCGTCATCTGAACAAAGTCACTATCAAGGATAAGTACCCATTCCTTAGAATCAATGAATTGTTTGATCAACTTCAGGGTGCCATTTATTTCTCTAAGATAGACCTCAGATCCAACTATTATCAGCTCAGAGTCAAAAAATGTGACATTTTGAAAATAGCTTTCAAACTCGATATGGTCACTTCGAATTTCTAGTCATGTCATTTAGTCTTACCAATGCCCCAACAGTTTTCATGGACTTGATGAACCAAGTGTTCAAACAGTACTTGGATATGTTCATCATAGTCTTCATAGATGATATCTTTGTCTATTTCCTTAATGAAAATGATCATTCAAACCATCTCAGAATTGTATTACGGACTCTTAGAGCCCATCAGTTATTTGCTAAATTCAGTAAGTGCGAGTTTTGGCTAAGATCGGTAGTTTTCCTTGGCTATATTATTTCTAGTGATGGCATGAGAGTTGACCCTCAAAAGACCAAAGCAGTGAGAAACTAGACTAGACCTATTTCTCCATCAGATATCAAGAGTTTTTTGTATTTGGATGGTTATTATAGATGGTCTGTTGAAGGGTTTTCATCTATTGCATCCCCCATGTCCAGATTGACTCAGAAGAAAATCAAGTTTCAGTGGTCAGATTCTTGTGAGAAGAGTTTTCAGGAGTTAAAGACTCGACTCAGGTCAACCCTAGTTTTGACATTGCCCAATGATTAAGATGGTTTTATTTTTTATTGTAATGCTTCCAGAGTTCGTTTGGATTGTGTTTTAATGCAGATAGGTAAGTTCATAACTTACATCTCTAGACAACTTAAACCTCATGAAAAGAATTATCCTACTCATGATCTTGAGTAGCAGTTGTTGTGTTTGCCTTGAAAAATTAGAGGCATTATCTATATGGGGTGCATTTTTATGTGTTCATAGACCATAAGAGTTTGCAGTATGTTTTTTTGAAGAGAAAGTTAAATCTTCGTCAGAGAAGGTGGCTAGAATTTTTGAAGGATTATGATATAATTATTTTGTATCATCCGAGAAAAGCCAATGTAGTGGCAGATGCTCTTAGTAAATTGTCTATGGGTAGTGTGGCTCATTTTAAGAATTATAAGAAGTGGTTGGTTCAGGAGGTTTGTCAGTTGGATAGATTAGGCGTTCATTTGGTTGACTCAGCTGAGGTTAGCATTTGGGTGCAGAGTAGTTTGGAATCTTCTTTGGTTGATGAAGTGATGGAAAAGCAAGATAGGGACCCCAGTCTAGTAAAGTTGAAGGAGTCAGTCAGATATCAGAAAGTAGAGGTATTCTCTCAAAGGGGAGATAGTGTGTTACGTTGCCAGAGTAGACTATGTGTATCATGATGCATGTTACTCTATTCATCCAGGGGCCATTAATATGTACCATGATTTGTGAGAGATATATTGATGGAGCGGTATGAAGAAAAATATTGCAGAGTTTGTAGCTAAGTGCCCTATTTACCAACGGGTTAAGATTGACCATCAGAAGCCTAGTGGCACTATGCAGGAGTTTAGTATTCCCACTTGGAAGTAGGAAGAGGTGAACATGGACTTTGTGATGGGTTTGCCTCGTACTCATCGTTAGCATGATTTGATTTGGGTCATTATGGATAGGATAATCAAATAAAGCTATTTCTTGCCAGTCCATACTTCTTTTTTAGCCAGGAATATGCCAAGATCTATATTAGAGAGTTGGTTAGATTGCATGGAGTCCCATTGTCCATCATTTCAGATAGGGGTACTCAGTTCACCTCTCTTTTTTTGAAGGCTTTTCAGAAGGGTCTTGGTCCCTAAGTTCATCATAGAATAGACTTTCACCCTCAGATAGATGGTCAAGAAAAAAGGACCATTCAGACCTTAGAGGACATATTGAGAGCCTTTGTTATCGACTTTAAAGGCAGTTGGGATGATCACTTTTCATTGATTGAGTTCGCTTACAACAATAGCTACTATTCCAATATCCAGATGGCTCTATTTGAGGCTCTATAGGAGGAGATGTAGATCTTCTATTGGTTGGTTTGAGGTAGCTAAGATTGCGTTGATAGGGCCAAATTTAGTATACGGTGCTTTGGAGAAAGTTTAGTTGATCAGGAAGAGGCTTAAGACAGCCCAGAGCCAACAAAAATCTTATGCAGATGTGAGGAGAAAGGATATCGAATTTGAGATAGATGATTTTGTATATTTGAAAATCTCTCCCATGAAGGGAGTGAAGAGATTTGAAAAAAAAGGGAAACTTAGTCCCCGATATGTAGGACTTTTCAGGATCTTAAGTCATTTTGGGAAAGTACAGTATGAGCTTGAGTTGCCTATAGATTTGGCATCAGTGCATCCAGTGTTCCATGTTTCTTTGTTAAAAAAGTGTATTGGTGATCCAGCGGTCGTTGTTCCATTATAGAGTTTAGATATTCAAAACGGTCTTTCTTACGAAGAACTCCCAGTTGATATCTTAGATCCCTAGATTTGTAGAATAAGGAACAAAGAAGTTCCCTTGGTCAAAGTTATTTGGAGGAATCAGTTCGTTGAGAGAGCTACTTAGGAAGTAAAAGCAGACATACATACCAAGTACCCTCACCTTTCTCCGCAAACTCAAACTCGGCTCAAGGTAATAGTTTTCCTTGGAGTTCCTCTTTTTCATTCTCATCTCCCATCATAAAATGATGTTTATGTTATTGCATGCATTCATGAATTAGTTCATTCAGTCACCATGTTCAGACTCAATCATATAATCACGTTTTCAGTTATGCATAATCAGCATGTAACGTTAATTCCTCAGTATCCTTAGCTTAATCAGTCTTATTTGAGGATGAATATTTCCAAGGGGGAGATATTGTAATAACCCATATGTTTCTAAGTCCAGCTCAGCCCCTAGTACTAGCATAAGACGCTTAGAACCTAGAAAATAAGACTAAGTGTTGAGGGACTTAGTCACTTTTGACTCCCTTTAATTTTGGGGGTTTTTAAGTTGACCTTATAGGTTCCGAGACGATGGTTTTTAAGTAGATTTATGTTCAGGGGTGTATGTAGCATGTCTCGGGTAAGTTTTAGGTTTTTCGGATAAGGTTTGGACCACGTTTGAATTTTCCAGGTAGCAGCTCACCGCGATTAGACCGCATCATGGTGAGTATAGTAGTGAAGGAACTACTACGTCGCCATGAAGGGAAAATCAGCAATGGTCATTCCCAGTGACTCACTGCGATTACACCGTGTCGTGGTGAGTATAGCGATGAGGGCATCACCATGTCGCGATGAAGCCTTAATCGACATTCCAGTTCAGCATTTTAAATACAGAAGGGTAGTTTCATCTTTTCCCTCTCACTTTAACATGGGATTTAGGTCCCAAAATAGCATCTTTGCCTCATAATTCATATTTCACCAAATATTAAAATCAATTCCTCTCAAGAACAAACCCTATCCCCTTCAATATTCAAGTTCAATTCTCAAGAAATCCACCAAGAACCTTCACGAATTCTTCAATTAAGGTATGTTGATGTGATTCATGGACCCTTTTCATCCATGGGGTTCAAGAACCCAATTTTCAAGTTAAATTATGATATTAACATGTATATATGAATCTTATCCATGAACTTCCATGAGTTTTGACTTTATTCCATGTTTACATATTTTTTTCATTGGAGTTAGTTCTTGACATGTTGAATAATGAAAATTACATGTTGAAATCCCTAACCCATGATTTTAGTGAAAAAGTTATGTTACTATCCTATGTATTAAACTAATTTCATGCTTTAACTCACGACCCCCGTGTGTTTGATGAAATGCCTCATAGATAATTTTGAACAATGGCTATTTATGAAGTTCTCCAAGTTGTATTATGGTTTCAAATACTCTCATGTGATCTTATTGATATTACTATTGAGTCCTAGGGGTTATGAATACCCGAAAACTTAACTGTTTACTTAGTTTAAATACTTTTCGAAGGGTTTCTAATATATTAGAGTATTATCAGTTCAATCAGTGTAACATGTTAGTCAGTTCAATTTATTCTAATAATTAGAGTCAATTCGGTTAGGAGTAGAATTTAGCACCGAGCAAACCCAGGGATGGGGGCTCACCTGCTAGTTGAGGGTGTAACCATTAGTAGCAGACCCTACATTCCAGAACTACGTAGCCAATAAAGGTTGAGACATTAACATGCCAGTTGAGGGTTGAAACATATCTCATTAGGGCCCTGCCAATTGAGGATGACCCTTAGTCCTTTGGGATAACACTTTAGTGGATCCACACAGCCAGTGTTAGTACCCATGGCACGATACTAACACCCTTCCAACTGGGGTTACAGGTTGGACCCCAATTTACCTTATTGGGACATGTCGATTAGATGATAGCTCCCACAGTCTCAGTCCAAGGTTCAGTTCAGAGTTTAGTTTAAGACTTGCTTAACCATGGCATAGAGTTATTAGTTGTTCTGAGTCAATATTTTAGTATTTTAGTGTACAAACAATTCCAGTATCAGGTCATATGCTTGGTCATGTATTCTCAGATTTTATAGCATTTCTCGCATACTAGACATCAGTTATCTCATGCTACGTGTTTAGTCAGTATCATTCATGCATATGAACCATGCATGTTAGCCTAACCTTATTTAGCATGCTAGTACATTTAAAGTACTGACTGCATACTCATTTCTTGCGCTATGATGTCTTATAGCATAGGTTCAAATGCTTAGGTTCGTGACCGCATCTAAACCTCACCAGTGCATCCGCAGCAATAGCAGTAGTGAGTCCTCATGTTTCAAGGACCATTTGTGTTTATTTCAGTTCAGTAGTTAGTCAAAGTTAGTTGGGGACTTGTCCCATCAACTCCACAATCACTCAATTAGAGGCTTTCAAACACTTTCAGTCAGTTATTCAGTTATTAGTTGTTATTGGCAGTCTTACAGTATTATTTTCAGACAGACATCTTCAGTATCTCGATTCAGTATTATTTTCGTATTTAAAGCCTTATGGTATTTTTAGTTAAATTCTGCATATATTCCCTATTATTTTATTTAGTACTCATAGGAGGTACCAGTATGGGTTAGCTTGTGGTCCTTCGAGGCTATAAGCACCATGTGGCATCCAGGGGTACTCTCGGGGCATTAAAATAGATGTGAATAATTGTATTATGTTGTTAAAATGCTTAATGTGGTGCCATTGGTGTATTGTGATTTTATTCATACTTTTTTGGCATATGAGACATGTAGAAATTCATGGATAAAATAAAAATAATGAGTAGATATTGGCTCACGTGGTTATGAAAATGAATCATTGTGATTGGATGTGAAAATATATCACTGTTATTAGTTGTGGAAATACTCATTATGATTGGTAGTGAGCATTACATCCTCATGTCATACTCATTCATGAATCATTGGTACCACCGTAGCAACATCTGAGAAATACTAGCAACACCTTTTATAAAACCCTTTTCGAGGGAAATCCCTAGGAGGAGATATTGTAACACCTTATAAAACTCTTCTGAAGGATGTGCCAGGGAGAAGATATGAGATATGTGGATTATATACGGGTTGATAAACCCCATGGGTCCTGCTTTGGGAGGCTTTCCTCTGTAGGTGTATACGAGGATTTTGCGATGATCTCGGAGGTTGTGCGACGACCTCGTGGATCATCATCATCATCATCATATACATTGCACTTACTTTATTATATTTATATTATGTTGTGTTTCCATATTGATTTGATAGCTATATAATTGTCTTATCTTCTTTTACTTGTATTTGATGATCTTGTATATGTATGTTCCCCCTTGTTCTACTTATATGTGATATAATGCAAACTTGTGTTCTATTTTGGTATGATGTTTTAATATATATGATATATTAGAACTGTTAGTGCAAGCAGTGTGGGCTACCATTGTGGGACATTTTCTGATTGTAGGTGACTTACCCTTAGTGTGTATTTTACATGCTTTATTTTCTACTTTGCTCGATTGACCTATGATACCTACTGAGTACAAGTGGACTGTACTTACTCCTACTTTACCATTTTAGTGCAATTTTAAGTTCGAATGCGCCTCAGACTAGTTGATTTTGGGAGCCTTTAGATTTCTCTAGATAGCAATTGGACATTCACATGTCTAGAGTTTACCTCTATCTTTTTGTCTTAGTTATATCTTTATTAGAGTTCAGAGATAGATATTTTCCATTATGGTTATTTTTCAGATGTATTTGACTTCGAGGTTGTACTAGTAGTGCTTATACTGTTGACAATAGGTTTTGGGATGTTATGGTTGCATGTGTTGATTTTATTCTTTCTGCTTTTATCATATCTATATGGTTCAACTTTGTTCTAAAAGCCTTACCTTAGGAGTATTTTTGTTTTTGCCCTATTATATATCAATTTGGGTGATAGGCTTACTTATTAAGGTTTGTCGCGACAAGTTCCATCATGACCCTTGTATTTTTAGGTCATGACAAATTAGTATTAGATCAGCCAGGTTCGTTGGTCTCAATGGTATAAAAATGGGATTTCTAATAGAGTCTCGCGGATCAGTACGTAGATATCCGTATCTATCTTCGAGGGGATATTGGACGTCTTTAGAAAACTTTTCTTATTTTATTCTCTATTTATGAAGTTCTTTCATACCTTATGTTCTGAGTTGTATTTCACTCTTTATTTGCAGATGGTGTTGTTTAGGACCCACGAGAGTAGATATGTAAAGCCTTCACCTTGAGGATAAACCTCGATTCGTAGATGGACTCGAGAGAGTGGATGAGTACTCTTCCCTGATCCTAGAGTTAATCCTGTTAGAGGTATGAGTTCTACCCTAGCTTATCATAGTTTGTATACCCTGATATTTGAGGGGTTGTTGGTGTGGTTGTTTCCCATTTAGAGGGTTCTCATTTGGTTATGCCGGGTGTTTCTTCAGCCCCTAATGTGAATTCTTCTATAGCACCAGCTTTTGTATTGGGCACACCTCAATAGTACTATTCCACTTTCAGTGCCAACATCTGACAATGGGTTTCTGAGATTAGGAGTTCAACCGTCATCTATGTTATCTCCTCAGGTAAGGTCTTAGCTAGCTGGACTTGCCATGCTTCCTGATCTTCAATGAGCCATGTCTCAGATGGTTGTGTTTGGGGCTTTTTTTCAGAGTATTATGGATCATGCTAAGGTGACGGGGGGTATTTCTCGAGTATATCAGGGAGGCACCAAGAGGGTGCACCATTTTGGTAAGTTCATAGATCAAACTCCTTGAGGCAGATATTTTAGAGGTTTTCGTGGGTCTTCTGGTTCAGCAGTATAGGTTGTCCATTAGGGAAAGTTTAGAGTTTTCTATGTATGTGATGAGACTAGGCATGTGTCCAAGGAGTATCCTCGCCGTGTGTTTAGAGCTACTCTTATTTCAGCTGTGAGAGGTTGGAATTCTACTAAAAGTGTAAGAGATAGAGATAGTGGAGCCCGTGGTGGGGGTCACAGGTCTATTCAGCTAGTGGTTAGTCGTAGTCAGTATTATACTATACCAACTAGACTAGAAGCAGATGCTTCAGACGTTGTGATCACAAGTATCGTCCTCATTTATTTCAGACCTGCATCTATATTATTTGATCCTGGATCGGCTTTCTCCTATGTGTTTGTATATTTTGCTTTGGGTTTTCATTTTGTTAGTGAGCCTCTTGCCATGCCTATTCGTGTATCTACCCCGGTGGTGATTCTTTAGTAGTGGATCGGGTGTACCGATCTTATATTATAACATTTACCAAGCATTAGAGATTTACTTGTGTTATATATGGTTGATTTTGATGTTATTTTGAGTATGGATTGGTTGGGCTCTTAATACGCTATCTTAGATTGTTTTGCTAAGACTGTGACTTTAGCTTTGCTGAGAGTGACGAGGATAGCTTAAAAGAGTGTGCTTCATTCGGGACCCAAGAGGTTCATATCTTATGTTCAGGCTCATAGATTGGTTGAGAGGGCATGTTTAGATTATTTGGCTTATATTCGTAATACTAGTGTTGTTTCACCTCCTTCATTAGATTTTGTCTGTGTTGTCCATGAGTTTATAGATGTGTTTCCTACAGGCTTGACTAGTATACCTCTGAATCGAGCTATTGATTTTGTTATTGATGTTGAATCGGGAACCAAGTCTATTTCTATTCCTCCTTATAGGATAGCTCCAACAGAGTTAAAGTAACTGAAGGATCAGTAGCAGGAGTTATTGGATAAGGCATTTTTCTGACCTAGTGTTTCACCTAGGGGTGCGTCTGTCTTGTTTGTGAAGAAAAATGATAAGTCTATGGGGATGCGTATTGATTATCGGTAGTTGAATAAGGTGACGGTGAAGAATAAGTATCCTCTTCCTCACATTGATGATTTGTTTGATCAGCTTAGGGTGTTGTAGTGTTTTTGAATATTGATTTGAGGTTTGGTTATCACCAGTTAAGGATTAGAGATTTAGATATTCTGAAGACAACTTTTTGGACTAGGTATGGTCATTAGGAGTTCTTAGTCTTGTCTTTTGGGTTGACTAGTGCCCCTGCTGCATTTATGGAGTTGATGAATTAGGTATTTCGATCATATCTCAACTCCTTTGTTATTGTATTTATGGATGCTATCCTGGTATATTCCAAGAGTGAGGCTAAGCATGAGGAGCATTTGTGGACTGTGCTTCAGAGATTAAGGGATGAGAAGTTGTATGTGAAGTTCTCTAAGTATGAGTTTTGGTTGGAGTCTGCTTCTTTCTTAGGTCATGTGGTGACTAAGGAAGGTATTGTGGATGATCCAGCTAAGATTTCCGCGGTTTATGATTGGGATAAACCTACTTCGCTAATTGAGTTTTGGAGTTTTGTTGGCTTAGCAGGCTATTATCGATGTTTTGTTGAGGGTTTTTCATTGGTTACAGCTTCATTGACCAAGTTGACAGAGAAAAGGATTTCTTTTCAGTGGTCCGATGCTTGTGAGGTGAGCTTTCAAAAGCTCAAGAATTTATCGACTTCAACTACTATCTTTACTTTGCCCAAGGAGGGCATGGGTTTTATCGTCTTTTGTGATGCTTCAGGTGTTGGGTTAGGTGTTGTGTTGATGTAGGAGGCAAAGGTGATTGCTTATGCATCTCGACAGTTAAAGCCTCATAAAAGGAATTATCCTACCCACGATTCTGAGTTGTGCACAGTTATGTTTGACTTAAAGTTATGGAGGCACTACTTATATGGAGTCCATTGTGAAATCTTCTCAGATTATCTTAGCCTACGGTACCTCTTCACCCAGCGAGATCTTAATATGGGGCAGCGCTATTGGCTTGAGTTGCTTAAGGATTATGACTTGACTTTCTCTATCATCGGGGCAAGACTAATATGGTTGCGGATTCCTTGAGCCAGAAGTCAACTAGCAAGGGTATCTTGGCGCATCTTTTGACCCAGGAGAGGTCTTTGGCCTTAGAGGTTCATTCTTTAGCTAACCAGATGGTTAAGCTTGATATTTCGACACCTGGGCGTATTTTGGCATTTGTGGAGGCTAGATCTTCTTTGATGGAGTAGATTCGATCTTATCAGTTTGATAATGTTAGATTGAGGTTGATTCAACATAAGGTGTTGAGTAAGGAGGCAAATGAAGTGTCGCTTAATTCAGATAGAGTTTTGAAGATTGGGGGCCAAGTTTGTGTGTCGAGAGTGGGTGATCGAATTAGGTTGATCTTGGAGGAGGCCCATTGTTCTAGATATTCCATTCATCCTGGTGTGACTAAGATTTATTGTGATTTGATACAGCACTACTAGTGGGGAGGTATGAGGCAAAATATAGTGGATCTAGTGTCGTGTTGCCTATGTTATCAGTAGGCGAAGATCGAGCATATGAGACTTGGTGGATTGCTTCAGAGGTTGTCCATTCCCTAGTGGAAGTGGGAACGGGTCAACATAGACTTTGTGACTGGTTTGCCTCGTACATCTCATGGTTCTGATAGTGTTTGGTTCATCATGGATCAATTGACCAAGTTTACTCATTTTATTCTTATTCAGGTCTCATTCAGTGCTGAGAGATTGGCTCGTATCTACATTAGTACGATGGTGCGTCTGCAAGGTGTGCCGATGTCCATTAGTTTACATCGAGGTTCTGTGTTCACATCTTACTTTTGGAAGACTTTTCAGGATGAGTTGGGCACTCAGGTTGATCTTAGCACAACATTTAACCTTTAGACTAATGGCTAGTCAGAGCGGACTATGCAGGTTTTGGAGGATATGCTTTGCGCATGCGTCATGGATTTTTGGTGGCGAATGGAAGCAGCTTTTAGCTTTAGCCGAGTTTATGTATAACAACAGCTACCATTCCAGTATCGACATGGCTCCTTTTGAGGCATTGTATGGTAGGTGTTGTCTCTTCGTAGTGGGTTGGTTTGATATTTCAGAGGTGAGGCCTCGAGGTATGGACTTGCTTCATGAGTCTTTGGATAGAGTATGAGTCATTTAGGATACACTTAGGGTGGCTCAGAGTAGGCAGAAGTGCTATGCTGATTGTAGACTTTGTAGCTTGAGATTTGGGGTTGGTGATCGTGTTTTCCTTTAAGGTTCACCCATGAAGGGTGTGATGAGGTTTGGGAAGAGGGTCAAACTTAGCCCCAGGTATTGACATGACCCGAATCAGGGACTTGTCGTAATGGGCATCCCAAGTCCAACCAGGACCGAGGACCACCCCCGTTACCCAATCCAACTAGCCTACACATATCCTGAGTCGGTTGAATTCCAAACATATAACAAGATGGCATTATTACATAATCCACGACTGTAGGAAAGGTCTATATCCGTGACCACCCAAACAAGTCCAACCGTTCGATACCCAACCGATAACCAATACCAACCAAACCATAACCATATGAGTTCTATAATAATTATATATAATCCCAAAATATAAAAGGATGGAACAATGAGTAATTTAGTCCTATGGTATTAGCCCCAATACCAATGCCAATACCAATACCAAGGCTGACACATATACGGATACTGCCCATACCAACGCATAGTAGTTCCATAAAAGCCTCTAACCAAAAGAATACCAAAATTCGGTTGGGGCATACCCCCAACCATAGACAAAACCAATATCCATAAATAAACCAAATTATGATATAATATCCATAAAATGGAGCCTTCTGAAAAGATGAAAGCTCACCACTTCAGTCCAATAGCTGATCCCGAAGTCCTATCGCTAAGCAGGAAAAGTAGAATGGTATGTTCCTACATCACGTAGGGATACAGCCGCCCGAAGATGGGCTAGTGGGTGAACGCTAGCATGAATGAAGGATAAGGATAAAATAATGTCATTTAATAAAACCAAGTAAACCATCCATATGCATACAAACCATACATACATATATATAACTATGCCGAGAAAGGGAACCAGATTTAGCATGTATTTGAAACCATTAACCTTGGTATGTGTAGCATAACCATCCTTAACCATCCATGAGCTATATGGGTATAGTGTAACCCCCTGAACAGGCCCCGATGCGTGTAGCCGCACGAACCGGAGATACCATAAGAGTAAGGGGAGTTGCATGTACCCCACAAGTGTTCCATTATTATGATTACTTAGGGGATTCCATTGTACCACACAAAAATGATTGTTAAACCCAAAACCATTTCATTTTGACCAATCCAAACCATTTAACCATTTAGCGTTTCATTACCCTGTTCAAACCATGCATAAGTTGCATTACAAATTCACAATGTAGTGAAAACATTCTCATAGGCATTTTATCAAACACATTGGGGGCATAGTATTTCCAAAGCCAAAGTCAATTACCAAATACCTATTCCCATACATCCAATTATTCGAAACTAACATTAAAGCATATAAAAGCAAAATTAAAACATGGAAAACCATAACCAAGCATTTATAACCAAAACCCCAAAATTATATTTGAAAACCCAAAACCATACAATAATCAAGCCATGAAAATATTGTATATAACTATGCCTTTAGATGGAACTAACAATGAGGGAAGAGAACATGCCTTAAACTAAGAAGATGATGGAGAGAAATCACCAACACAAGGCCCAAATTAATCCTTAAGATGAAACCCTAGCTTTCTTTGCCCAAGAACTGTAGAGAGGATAGAGAGTTTTTTCTAAGTGTTAAAGAATAGAATAATAGGTCAAATAACCTCCCAAGTGAGTTAAAAGTTGTGGGGCCTTATTAGATTAAATAGGGAAACATCCAGATTGCCCTCACTAAAACTGCATTAAAATCATGTCAGAGGGATATGACTATCCACACCAGTCGTACCCTCCAAATACGAGTGGTACCCACCACTCATACCTAAGGTCATATCTCTTGGACCAAACATAGTCCAAGGTATGACTCATCCCAAACAATGTCGTATCCATGCATACAATTGGTACCCATGATCCGTACCCCTGGCAGAATAGAATCTAAAGAGGATTGAACACTACCCACCATACGAGTCCATGGTACGACTCATACCTGGCTTACGGCTCTTAGTGAGCCACTCGTACTCAGATCCAATTGAAGTAACCAAGTCTAAGATTAAGTGAAGTAGCCAAAAAAAACCTGTATCCATTGATACGACTCATACCACCTAATTCGTATCCATTACAGAAACCAAATCCAACCCACCAACCAACACTGGTCAGCATATGACTAACCCATACCACTCGTATCCCAGTGTATGAGTCATTTCCCCTAGTTGTATCCTATCCAGAGACCCAAAATTTAGGGAATTTTCTAAGGGCCAGAAACCCAGGGTGTTATAGTCTCCCCCACTAGAAATATTCATCCTCGAATGACGGAAAAGGTAAGGTAACCACAAGCATGATTTATTTGCATTATCAAATATCAACACAACCCTTAACATAGTTAGAAAATAAAGACGCAAAGATATAAATCTTTCCTTTAACAAATTTTGAAAAAAAAATTATGTTGAGGAACACATACCTTCCATATGAATCCCAGGAGCAGAAAATAGATGCGGCTACTTGGACTTCATGTCTGCTTCCCATGTAGCCTCTTCTACCTTGTGGTTCTGCCATAAAACCTTAATCAAGGCCATATTTTTGGTTCGTAACCTATGAACCTGCCTATCCAATATCACAACCGAGACCTCTTTATAAGATAAAGAATCCAATATACCCAGTCCCTCCAAAAGAACAATCGAAGAAGGATCACTAATGCACTTCCTCAATATGGAAACATGGAATACCGGATGAACGTAGCTATATCTATAAGGCAACTCTAATTCATAAGCCACATTACCAACCCTCCACAAAATCGCATAAAGGCCAATAAATCGGGGACTGAGCATTCCCTTCTTACCAAATCACATTACTCCCATCATGGAAGAACCCTTTAGAAACACCCTATCCCCAACCTCAAACTCCAAGTCTCTACATCTTACATCTACATAGGTCTTTTGGCGACTTTGGGTAGCCTTATGCCTATCTCGAATCACCTTTACCTTTTCCATCAACTGATAAACCAAGTCGGGACCAAACATATTTTCCTCGCCAAACTCAAACCACCTGATAGGATATCTACACCTCCTACCATACAATACCTCAAAAGGGGCCATACCAACGCTAGAATGATAGCTATTATTGTAAGCAAAATCTACTAAAGGTAGATGCTCAACACAATTGCCACCATAATCAATCACACATACTCAAAGCATATCTTCCAATATCTGAATAGTCCTTTCCACTTACTCATCCGTCTGCAGATGAAAAGCAGTACTCAGACTAACCTTAGTTGACAACCTTTTCTAAAAATACCACCAGAAATGAGATGAAATCTATGTACCACGATCAGAGATAATTGAAAAAAGTACCCCATATAACTTCACAATCTCCTAAAGATACAACTTGGCATAATCCTCCACCAAAAAAGTAGTCCTCACTGGCAAGAAGTGATCAGACTTTGTCATCCAATCAAAGATGACCCAAATCGAATCAAATTAGTTCCGAGATCAAGGAAGACTAGTAACAAAATCCACAGTGATTACTTCCTATTTCCATTCAAGCAAATCAATTTCTTGATACAACCCACCGAGCCTCATATGCTCAACTTTGACTTTATGGCACACCATGCACTTGGCTACAAAATCAGCCACATTCCTTTTCATACCACTACACCAATATATCTCCTTGAGATCATGATATATTTTAGTCAAACTGGGATGAACAACATAGTGCGATTCATGCACCTCAGCCAAAACCTTTTCTCAAAAATTGTCGATATCAGGAACACATAACCTCCCTTGGTACCGTAAAGTACCATCACCACTGATCTCAAATACCATCACCTATTGTACACCAACATCACTCTTGATTTTCATCAAGACGAGATCTATCACTTACTTCTCCTTGATCTCTGCACTAAGAAATGACCTAACCACTTTCTTTACCATCACTCCACTAACCTTGGAGTCCAAGAGAAAAACTCTAAGATTGGACAAGAGGTGAATATCCTTCACTAATTCGTATTTTCCTTTCTCCACATGAACCAAACTTCCTATGGATAACTAACTAAGAGCATCAGCAACCATGTTAGCTTTACCTGGGTGGTAGTGAAGACTAATATCATAGTCCTTGAGAAGTCCAACCATCTCCTTTGCCTAAGATTTAACTCCTTTTGAGTGAACACATATTGTAGACTCTTATGATCAAAAAAGATGTCTACGTGCACTGCATACAAATAATGCCGCTAGATTTTCGAAGTAAAAACCACCGCCAACAACTCCAAATCATAAGTAGGATAATTCCTCTCATGCACCTTCAACTGCCTGGAAGCATAGGCAATCACCTTTCTAAACTGCATTAAAATACAGCCAAGTCCCACCCGAGACATATCACAATGAACCATAAACCCCTTCGTACCGTCTGCCAAAGTCAGAACTAGAGCCAAAGTCATCTTATTCTTAAGCTTCTCAAAACTCCCTTCATACGCTTTTGACCAAAAAAATTTTACCTTTTTCTGAGTTAACTTAATCAATGGAGTAGCTATCAAAGAAAACCACTTAACAAACCTCCTATAATACCCAGCAAAACCCAAGAAGCTCCAAATATCAATTGGAGTCGTGGGCCTAAGCCACCTTTTAACCACTGCAACCTTTAAGGATCCACCATGATCCCATCACTAGAAATAATATGACCAAGAAAAGTCATAGCGTTCAATCAAAACTCACACTTAGAGAATTCGGCATACAAATATTGCTCTTTCAAGGTCTGCAATACCACATGGAGGTAATTAGCATGATTCACCTCACTCTTCGAATAAACAAGAATGTCATCAATAAACACAATGATGAAGAGATCCAAATACTACATAAACACTCTATTTATCAAGTCCATAAATGCCGCCAGATCATTAGTCAACACAAATGACATTACTAAGAACTTAAAATGCCAATACCGAGTACGAAAAGTAATCTTAGAGATATCCACCTCCCTAATCTTAAGATGATGATACCCAGACCGAAGAAGAACTTGGCACCTTGTAACTGATAAAAAAAGTCATCTATCCTTAGAAGAGGATACTTGTACCTGACCATTACCTTATTCAACTACCGATAGTCAATGCACATCCAAATAAAACAATCCTTCTTGCGCACGAACAACACCAGTGCACCCCAGGGGGATACACTAGGAAGAATAAACCCCTTATCCATAAGGTCCTTAAATTGCTCCTTGAGTTCCCCCAACTTATCCTGAGCCATTCTATAGGGAGGAATAGATAATGGACGAGTGTCCGGACACAAATCAATACCAAACTTGATTTCCCTGGAAGAACACCGGGAAGATCATCCGGAAAGACCTCAGGAAACTCATTTACCACCGGAATCGAATGTAAAGAAGGCCCCTCCGAGTTAGAATCTTTAACCCAGACCAAGTAATAAATGCACCCTTTGGAGATTAATCTATGTGCCCTAAGATAAGAAATAAACCTCCTCCTAGGAGCTAGGGAACCACCCTCCCATTCTATAACCAGTTCATCAGGGAACCTAAAGACAACCTTACGAGTTCGACAATCTAAAGACGCATAACAAAAGTATAACTAATACATCCCTAGAATAACGTTAAAATCATACATGTCTAGCTCAAGCAAATCTACAAAAGTTTTCTTGCTACCAACAGATACCACATACCCTCTACAGACACTTTTACCAATAACCGAGTCACCTACCAGGGTAGAAATAGAAAAAGGATCCAAAACAACCTCAGGATCAAAACCAAAATATATAACAATATATGGAGTCACATAAAAAAAAGTGGATCCCAGATCAAGCAGATAATACATGTCATGAGAAAAGAGTTGTAACATATCAGTAATGAAATCAGGCGGTGCCTTAGACTCCTATCGAGATATAAAAAACTATAACTTATTCTGACCAGTATCGGTACCAAAAAGAGGAGCAGACGCAGAAGTCGCACCACTAGGTGAAGGAGTAGAAGATGAAGAAACTAGAGCTTTGACTGCTCCCGAAGGACTCTTACCACTGGACAATTCCTGAGCATATGGCGTGGCTTGCCATATTTAAAAAACATAACCCTTCTTTCATCACAAAATCACTAATGAAGATAACTATAGACCCAACAAAGAGGACACAAAAAAGCCGACTGTGCCTCACTCGCCTGAGATTAGGCACCTTGTGCTCGAAAATTATCACCACCTTGTTGACGCATATCACCCGACTGCTTTGGGTAAGGAGTACTAATAGTAGAGAAGGAACCAGAACTCCCCTATATCTTCTTCATCCATTTGCTGCCATCCAGACTACCCTACTGCTAAGCATCACCCTGCTTAGAGAACCCGCTCCTCCTACCCTACCTTTCCCCAAACTCTACCTGTTTTCTATTTTTATTATCTACCTGCTGCATGTGGAAAACCAACCTTGATATATCTATATCCACGATCAGCAAAGTAGTTTTGCTTTCAAGGATTAAGTCCCGAGATAGCCCAGAAGTGAACTTTCTCATCCTTGCTCTCATATCAGCTACCAAATCTGGAGCATAACATGAAATCTGATGAAATTTCAAGGCATATTCCTTGACAGACATCTTTCCCTGCTTAAGATTCACAAATTCTTCCATCTTTACTTACCTCAGCTCCTGAGGAAAGAAGTAATCTAGAAAAATATTAGAAAAGGCCTCCCATAAGGACAACTCCTCAATATCACCACTATTCCTATCCTACTCTTCATAGTATTGGTACACAACATCCTTGAGTTGATAAGCTACAAAGTTAACCCCTTCCACATTCATAGCGCGAATCACCCTAGGGATTTTCTCTATTTTATCCAAGAAGGCCAGAGGATCCTTCTCCACCTTTACTTTAGTAAACGTAGGAGGATTCATCTTCATAAATTGACCAACCGTTATGGCCTTGGCAGATAAAACACCAGATTCATCCCACTCAGCCTGAGCAGCAACCAGCTGATTAATAACATGGATTAATTAAAAAAATTCTACATTAGTCACCTCACCTTGAGGAGGACTAGTAGTAACTGGGGAAACTCTAGAATATTTAGAGATAGGCCTTGAGATCGAGTGCAAACTCTAGGTGTAGAGCGTACCCCATCAACATCGTTCTTAGATTGGAGAATTTTCTTGTGTTTTAGATCGTCGAGGCATGATCTAAAAAGCGAAAAAACAAGGATTAGAGGAAATTCCAGGACTTAGATTCCATGCTTGAAAATAGAATACCAAGAAAGTGAAACATTCCTAAATGCCTTATAGCCTCTCTCTTATGAGTGTGGCACCCTACACACCCCTAAAAGAGACTCTACTAGACACGTCTTTGTTGACTCTAAATTGATCATGAACCTAAAGCTATGATACCAACTTGACATAATCCAAATGAAGGCCCAATCATAATGGGCATTCCAAGTCCAACTAGGATCGGGGAGCACCCCCGTTACCCAACTCAACAAGCCTACACATATCTCAAGTTGGTTGAATTTTGAATATATAACAAAATAGCATAATATCATAATTGCATAATTCAAGACTCTAGGATAGGTCTATATTTGTGACCACCCTAACGAGTCGAACCGTCTAATACCCAACTAATAAACAATACAAACCAGACCATAATCCAAACTATAACCATATGAGTTCTATAATAATATATATAATCCCAAAATAAAATATGATAGATGTAATACCCCGGAAAGTTCTTTTCTAGTCTGAGCCTTAGAGCATATCCAGTAAAGCAGAAAAATTTAAGTCTAAAAGTTTTAGAAATATATTCCCAAATATGAAACACTTTGAATCATGTGTAATTTCCCTAATTTCTACTTTAAGTCATGTAGAGAATTGAACAAGCTTTCCATCGATACCAATTTCATCAAAATCCAACATCGAACAAAGAAGTTATGGCCGTTTTACTGAGCATTGTTGGAATCGCAGGTTTGACAGACGATCTGATGGACCGCCAAGTCCTCGGTGGACCGTCAAGTGTTTTGTAAAACCAAGGGAGTATCTTCCTTTTTCAGTCATCATGTGATGGCCAAAGTTGTGGACCGTCAAGGGGCTCATCAGACCGAGGCAGAATGTCCCATTCCTGGACCCCGAGTGACGAACGATCTGGTGGACCGTCAAATTTCTGATGGACCAACACTTCAACCGTCACTCCGAGGCAGAACATCCCAGTTTTGGCACTTGAGTGACTGATGACTTGGTGGATCTTTAGTCCCTCTAACGGACCGTCACAGACCCCGATCAGAATTTTCTAGACAAATTTTAAAGGGGCATTTTGGTCTTTTCCACATCCTCCCCTAGCTCTAAAAATACCGGGCCAAGGGCCTTCAACTTTATTTTTCTATCTTCCACCCAAAAGATAGGATTTCCAAAATCAAAATACTCTCTTCTCCTTTCATAAAATTAAAGAGAGATCAAGAAGGATCTAGAGAAATCAAGAACTCCTTTCAAAAGCCTTCAAAAAAAAACATTCCCAGGTATGTAGATGTTGATTCTTGGGTCCCTTTCATCCAAGAAGCTCAAGTACCCCTTTTTAAACTTAAGAATTTTTATGTTTTGTGATATTTCATAATTTGTATGAGTTGAAGTTGATGTTACTTGTGTTGTTGATTTTGGATTCATGATTGTTTGCAAGATTTATGGTCTTTGACCCTAGTATGTGGAATTTATGTGATGTTTTGATAAGCCCTTTTGGAGTTGGTGTCTATGTCAAGTGTTCATGACATTAGGGTGTAGATATGGTTGAATAAGCGGATTATGCACCCCATAGGTAGGATGAAAGGCTGAGGTGAAGAATAGAGGGGCATTGTAGTATGTCAAAGGGGAAACCCAAAGTTATGGGCTAGTCCATACACACCTAGTGTTTGATAAAATTCCTTAGTGAGTGGAATGAGCCATAATAATAATATGGAATCCCCGAGTAGGTGTAGAACTGGACATGTCAAGTGGTTGTCGAAAGACCGTAGTGAGTAAGTTGAGATGAAATAGCGGTAAATCTCCCAAGTGAGTGCTCTTTGATTTATTTTAAGTTTTGATACATACTAAGTGGTTAGAAAGAGATTAATGACATAATAGTCTGAAGTTTTCCTAAAATCTCATGATATCTAGATATATGTCGAGACCAATATAGGTGTGAAGTACTTGATTTAAGACTTCATTGAATGGGGTATAATTTAATAGCATGTCTTCCTTAAGGTAGTTTGTGACGATGAATCAATATTGATGACCCCCTAAAGGTTGGGAGCGATCCTTTGGTAATCATGATGGTGAATAGAAGTTTATATTTCCTAAATGATAGATGCGATGCCGTAAGGTTTGAGAGGGGAAAATATGTTATGATTCTGAAATGCTTAGAGTGACCCCTTGGTAGTTGTGATGATGAGTAGACGTTTGTGAGTCCTTGGAGGCTTGAGATGATGTTCTAATGATTGTGAAATTGAATATATGACATGATTTTTGAGTTTCTTGTGAATATGCCTGAATGATGGTAATGATGCATGAATGCTTGTGATGGTTGAATGAATGATGATGCCTTACTTCTATGTTATCGAGTCCTGGGGGTATTTATACCCGAAAATAGAGTTGTTGTCTAGAGCCCGTGTCAGTTTCTCGATAATTCCAACTGAGCCATGATTTTAAAACTCATTAAACTATAGAACTCTGTAACCTCAGACAAGTGTGAAGCTTAATAAATCTCAGTAATCTCAGTTATCTCTGTAATCTATGTATCACTAGTAATCTAGCCTCAGACCTGTACTCAGCCCAGAACTAATGGAACTAAAGCGATTCGATTCTAATATCAGAAATGATTCAAATAATCTAATCAAGCTATGTATCATCAGTCAGATACCGTGATTCGATATTGGTTCTGTCAGATATCGAACCAAGTGATCTCAGTGTATTTCAGCCAGATCATTTGAGAAACATGATCATGTAAACAGATTCAGCTTTATTTTGTTCATTCTAAGGATTCAGTGAGAGTCTTTTAGTTGGGAGTAGAAACTAGCATCGAGCAAGAGAAGGGATGGCGATTCCTCCTGTCAGAGAGAGAGAGGCCGGAGTCGTTAGTAGCAATCCCTGAACTCCAAAACTGCATAGCCAGCACAGGATATAGGAGTCCCCGTTAGCAGAGGTTGTCATCGTCAGAGAGGTTGACTATTATATGGCCTTAGGTCGACTTCCAGCGAGGGTCATCCCATCAGAGAGGCTTGACCTGAGAGTGATTCTTTACTCGTGGCAAGGTATTGACGCCCTTCCAGCTGGAGTTACAGGTTGGACCCCACTTGTGGTAGGTCAGGACATGTTGGTTAAGTGACTACTTACCACAGTCGCAGTTTCAGTATCAATCTTCAGAAGTCAAGACCGTGTGGTACAGTCGTCTATCTTAGTAAGCAACTCAGATAGTTCCATTGATTCATGTACCATCCCATCAAATAGGCTTGGCCTCATATACAGATGCTTACTATCATATTTAAAGATCTCCCATCAGATAGGCTTGATCTCAGTCTCAGATCATATTGAATATTCTTATTATCATATTTAAAGATCTCCCGTCAGATAGGATTGGTCTCCTTCTCAGAATTTGTTGAGTATTCTTATTGTCAGATTCGGATATAATCCTATTTTATTATCATTGATAAAGCTTCTGCAGTTATCTGTTAGAAAAGTTGAATCTCTAATTCTGTCGGTTGAAAATAGTAAGCTCAAAACTCAGTCTTTGATATAAGCATACTCAGATCCTCAGTTATCAGTAGCAGATGAGTCAGTGGTTCAGTATCTCAGTGATGGTAGTGAGTTTAACTCGCAGTAAAGCGGTATCCAAGGTCAAGTCTCTAGAGTTGTGATGATTATGAGTATGATTTATGCATTCTTGTATGTGTGCTTGTTTTCGTGCGGTATTCTCATGATCATTTAGGTTATACATATTTTTTGTGTATGAGCCCTTGCATTTAGCCTTACCCCATTTACATACTCGGTACATTTTGTGCTGACGCATTTACGCTATGGTGTCTCATTTGACACCATAGGTTTAAAGGCATAGGACCTAGAGTATCATCAGCAGATCAGTCCCAGTCAGCAGCAGTAGCAATGAGTCCTCTTCTTTCGAGGATGAGTTTCAGTTTTCTATTATTATGATCAAAATTTTATTTACTTTCAGTTGACGGAGTTAGTTGGGGACCTGTCCCATCAACTCCACAGTTCAGTCAGATTAGAGGCTTTTCAGACGGATGTATTGTATAGTATTCAGTTTTATATTTTGAGTATTTATAGATGTGTTGAACCTTATGGACAGTTTCTGCATTTATTCCAGATATTATACTGTGTACAAGTACAGATATCAGTAAAGGGTTAGCTTGTGGTCCTTCGGGGTCACAAGCACCGTGTGACATCTCGGGATGGGATCTTGGGGCGTTATAATGGAACAGTGAGAAATTTACTCCTATGGTATAAGCCCCAATACTAATGCCAATACCAAGGTTGACACCAATATTAATCTCACCCATACCAACAAATAGTAGTTCAACAAAATCCTATAACCGAAAGAATACCAAAATTTGATTGGGACATGCCCTCAACCATAGTCAAAACCATTATCCATAAGTAAATTGAAGTAAGAATAATATCCATGAAAAAAATCCTTTTGTAAAGATGGAAGCTCACCACTTCAATCCAATAGCTGATCCCAAAGTCTAATCACTAAGGAGGAGGAGTAGAACAACTGGTTCCTGCATCGCGTGGGGATATAATAGCCCGAAGAGGGGTTAGTGGGTGAATGCTAGTATGAACTCGGGACAAAGATAAAATAATGCCATTTAATAAAACTAAGTAAACCAACTATATGCATACAAATCATACATACATATTTATAACCATGTTGGGAAAGGGAACCGGGTTTGGCATGCTTTTGAAACCATTAAGCTGGGTATGTGTATCTTAACTATCCTTAACCACCCATAGGCTATCTGGGACCATGTAACCCCTGAACGAACCTCAATGCGTGTAGCTGCACGAATCAGAGATACCATAAGAGTAAGGGATTCCCAAGTACCCTACACCCTCCATAATACATATGTACAATGTACTTAAAGGATTATCGTGTACCTCATAGTATCGTATAAGGCCACCACGACCAACACCTCATGTCGGCAAATATGAGTTTTTAGTGTTCATCTATTGGACTCCCACCTTCACGGTTAGCTATCACATCCTGTCTTTATTGCCCAATTAAGACCATTTCCAACCACCCAAACCATTATTATTAATCGAGGCTATATATAGTGGTATCCTCATACCGACTATAACTTACAAGTATTGTCCATAGCCAAACCTTTTTGAGATCAAGGGATTCCCATGTACCCATAGATCATATTATCCAATTAACTTGGGGGAGTTCCATGTACCCCATAAGTGCTCCATTATTATGATTACTTGGGTATTCCATTGTACCATAGAAGAATGATTGTTAAACCCAAAACCATTCCATTTTAACCATTTCAAACCATTTAACCATTTAGCGTTCCATTACCATGTTAAAACCATGCATAAGTTGCATTAAAAATTAAACAATGTAGTGAAAACATTCTCATAGGCATTTTATCAAACACATTGGGGGCATAGTATTTCCAAAACAAAATCCAATTACCAAATACCCATTCCCATGCAACCAATTATCTGAAACCACCATTAAAGCATATAAAAGCATAACTAAAACATGGGAAAACCATAACCAAGCATTTATAACCAAAACCCCCAAATTATATTTGAAAAGACAAAACCATACAATAATTAATCCACGAAAGCATTGCATAAAACCATGCCTTTAGTTGAACTAACAATGAGGGAAGAGAACATGCCTTAAACCAAGTAGATGATGGAGAGAAATCACCAACACAAGCCCCAAGTTAATCCTTAAGATGAAAGCGTAGCTTCCTTTGCCCAAGAACTTTTCTTTGCCCAAGAACTTTAGAGAGGGTTAGAGAATGTTTTCTAAGTGTTAAAGAATAGAATAATAGGGCAAATAACCTCCCAAGTGAGTTAAAATTCATAGGAACTTATTAGGTTAAGTGGGTAAATATCCAGATTTCCCTCATTTAAACTACAAAAATCCCGTCAAAAGGATACGACTATCTATACCAGGCATACCCTCCAATAAGAGTAGTACCCACCACTCATACTCAAGGTTATCTCTTTTGGAACCAATACTGTCCAAGGTACGACTCACCCCAAACCAAGTTGTATCCATGCGTACGATTGGTACCCATGATCCATTACCCTTGGCAGAACAGAATCTAAAGAGGATTGAACACTGCCCACCATATAAGTCCATGGTATGACTTGTACCCTGGCTTACGGCTCTTGCTGAGCCACTCGTACTCAGATCCAACTTAAGTTACCAAGTCTAAGATTAAGTGAAGTAACCAAACAACCCGTATCCATTGATACGACTCATACCACCCAAGTCGTATCTATTCCAAAAACTAAATCCAACCCACCAACCAACACTGGTAAGAATACGACTAACCCATACCACTTTTATCCCAGTGTACGAGTCATTTCCCCTAGTTGTATCCTGTCCAGAGACCCAAAATCTAGGAAATTTTCTAAGGGCCAGAAACCCAGGGTGTCATAGGTATATTGGTCCATCCGGCTTATAAGATGGTGTTGCCCCCTGATTTATCAGTTGTTCATCCAGTTTTTAATGTTTCTATCCTTCATCCCTATATTCCTAATGAGTCTCTTAAACATTCATTAGGAGTCGGATCAGTTAAATAAGCAGTTGTGTCACAACCCAATTATAAAGTCATGATGGCACCTACTAAAACCCCCCAATAGGTAAGCCGACACCGTAACCCGGAGCTAAGGCAATGGGTTACTTTGGTAGAAACGTCGAACATGGACTAATATACGAACACAAATAGAAGCAACAGTGTTCCACACAAAAGAAGACAACCACTGTATGAATACCAATCCCATGACCTGGCAATATTAGTACATGAGCATCTAAGTTCAACAATAGGAAATACAACTCAAAGTCTAAATAGTATTATACATTTATTTCTAATACAAAAGACTGAATAAAGATAGGAGGGAAATGGGAGACTCAAACTCCAAAAGCTCACCCTATCTCTGGAAGATCAACACAGCATGATCTCAACTCAGCGGCAGCAACTAGTACTCGGGTCTGTACCAAAAAGGTATAAAAGTGTAGTATGAGTACCAAAACAATGGGTACTCAGTAGACATCATCCGCTGACTGAGCTAAATTATGATATAAAGATGATATAAAGTAAGACAATAATTATAAGTCAAGGTATAGAATAGAACCTGAAGTGACTCCATGATCTCTATACAAACTAACTAACCAACTAGAACAGTAATGCGACATCTCATATCAATATGTAGCACAACCATCATACAAAATGAATAATCTATCTGGAAGCATAAGCAACATGTACATACAATTACAATTGCGCAAATACCAACTTCAACACAGAACCAATGTAATCATAACCATAGTTATATAGACATTTAGATATCCATTGACACGACCCAAACCAGGGCCTTATCGTAATGGGTGATCTCAAGCCCAACCAAGAGCGAAGACCACCCTCGATATCCAACTCAACCAAGAAATCTATGTCCTAAGTTGGGTGAATTCCGACCATTTAATAAGATAGTGAGTTTATCCATGAAGTGACTTTGGGATAAGCCTATATCCGAGGCCAACCTAAATAAGTCAATTCACTCAATAACCAACCAATCCAACCAAACCATACCATAAATAAAAATTAAGACAATAATTTAATGTATGTTTATATATATGACATAATCCATCCATACCATACCCAAGTCCACAATTGTCCATACAAAGCCTCTAAACCAAACCGAAGAGTACCTAGTCAGAACATGCCCCCGACATAGCCCTAAACCAAGTCTATGAAATACAAAAGTGCATAAAGTAATACATGACATAAAATAGATGCCTTCTGAACTATGAAATCTCACTACTTTAATCCAATAGCTGATCCCGAGTTCAATCACTAAGCAGAAGAAGTAGAATGGTCGATTCCTGCATCGCGTGGGGATATAACTACCTGAAGATGGGTTAGCAGGTGAATGCTAGCATGCACTCATGATAAGGATAAAATAATTTCATTCAATAAAACCAAGTAAATCAACCATATGCATACAACCCATACATATATATATATATAACCGTGTCGGGAAAGGGAATCGGGTTTAACATATATTTGAAACTATTAACCTGGGTATGTGTAGCTTAACCGTCCCTTAACCACCCATGGGCTATATGGGTTCACTGTAACCCCCTGAATGGGCCCCGATACGTGTATCCACACGAACCAGAGATACCATAAGAGTAAGGAATTCTCAAGTACCTTTCACCCTCCATGATACATATGTACAGTGTACTCAGAGGATTCCCGTGTACCTCGTAGTATCATATAAGGCCACTATGACCTACCCCTTATGTCAGCAAACATGAGTTTCCAGTGTTCATTTGTTGGACTCCAACCTTCACGGTTAGCTATCACAACCTGCCTTTATTGCCCAATTAAAACCATTTCCAATGAACCAATCTATTATTTCATTTATTATTAAACAAGGCTATTAATACTGGTATCATCATACCGACTATAACTTATAAGTATTTTCCATAGACAAACCTTAAGAGGTTAAGGGACTCCCGTGTACCTATTTACCAAGTTGATTTGGGGGAGTCCCATGTACCCCACAAGTGTTATATTATTATGTTTTCTTGGGGGAGTCCCATGTAACCCACAAGTTGTTTACCCTACAAGGAGTTCAATTAACCATAACCATGACCATCCAAACCATTCTATTTAACCATTCAAAACCATTTAAACTATTTATGCCATTTATACCATTTAGGGTTCAATTACTAAACCATACCACGCGATAGTTCCAACAAAGTTCAACAATCATTCTTTTAGTCATTTTATAAAACATGTTGAGGGCATACCTTTACCAAGACCAAAACCAAAGCATAAATAATCATAATTTGGGTTACTCATGACCCATTTGTTAAACCATAACCAACAAGCACCCACATGTGCAAACCATCACCAAAAATATGTAAAAACATAGTTTAAACCAAGACTCAACAGTATGCATCAAGACCCTCAACATTGGTTTCCAAAACCATCATTTATAACTCATAAATCAATGTTTAAAACACATTAAATCATGCCTTTAGTTGGAACCAACAATAAGGGAGGAAGTACATGCCTTATACAAGAGGATTCCGGAGAGTAACTTGACTCTTAAGCCCTTTGAAAAACACTTGAAGAAACCCTAGCCTCAAATCTTCAAAAGAGAATTTGAGAGAGTATTTAGAGTGTTTCTATTCTTATAAAAAGTGTTATGAGAGGTCATCAAGGGTTATATAACATGGGAACATAAGGGTTTTGGGTGGAAAATATCCAAAAGGTCCCCAACTTAAAAGTTGAAGATCCATTCCTAGTAGGGTACGATCCAACCATGCAAACCGTATTTGAGGGTACGAATGGTACCCTAACTCATACCCTAGACCTCACCAAGACCCTCCTAACTGGTCCTAATATGAATACACCAACCCAACTCGTACCTTAGGGTACGATTGGTACCCAAAATTGTACCCACATCTATACCTTGGATAATTTTAACTAGGCAACTGAATAGGCTTCATATGACTTGTCATTGTGCCCCTTGTATCCCACCATATGATGCGTATGGTGGTGAGTCATATCTCAGACAGTAACCAAGCCAACCTTGCTGCCCAACATACATATAAGCCATCAAGCCATCCCCTAACCCGTATCCAAGGGTACGAATCATACCCTTGAGTTGTACCAAGGTCAGAAAGTCCAAAACCCAAGAATTTTTGCAAGGGTCCAAATCTTGGGGTGTTATATATATGATATCAATACATTTTATCTAGTCATTATTAACTCACCAACTCTTATTATTGACTACTAGTGGCTAGGCATTATAAGGCCTCCAACAATTAGCCTAACCGATTCTCATATACTCCTTATTAATGGAGTAGCAACTAATTATGATTCATTAGATAGCCAACATCCATATCTAGCCAAGATGTATCACTAAACCATAATCACTATTTAACAAACTCATTCCTAATTAACATAAGTATACTAGTCATCATATAGTGAGAAGCTACATATCACTAAGACACTTATCTATCAATTAACCAATTCCATTTTCTAGTTAGCACCATATCTATCTAAGTACTCATTAAGCAACCAAAAAAATTACATGCTAGAAATCAATATCACTAATAATCAACAATGAGAAGTATATTATCATCATTAGCCATATTACAACCATAATTAATAGTTACCATATTTTAACTAAACAAGGTCCATCAACTAGTGTTCTAGGCTTCTAGCCATCAAGTAATATAACCACTTTATCTAGACAACTAGTTATCACATAACCCATTTTACAAGACAAAATTTCATTACATAACTATTTGTTCAAGCCAAATATATTCACTAGGTAAATCCTTAGTTCTACACATGATTACACTTACCAATTAGTCTTAACTCAATAATCAGCATATTCTACTACTTTTCACTATTTGGTATTAACAAGAGTCACGCCACTTAATAACTGATTAATGGTGGAGAATTATAGATAACTTCCCAAGGAAAACATCATGTCCTAAGTGCACATATGAACTTAATCATACATTGCATAACCACATATATACCTATGTATTCATATATACTTACCATACATAGTATCACCACAACATCAATATATCATCTGGATTCACCGAGCATCATCATAACATCAATACCTCTTTCGGATTCATCGCATCAATATATCATCTAGATTTATCGGCTATCATCATAACATCAATACCTCTTCTGAATTCACCAGGCATCATTATAACATTAATATATCCTCCAAATTCACTAGGCATTATCAAACATCAACATATTCTCTGAATTCACGGGCATCATCATAATATCAATACCTCTTTTGAGTTCACCAGGCATCATCATAACATCAATATATCCTCCAGATTCACCGGGCATCATCATATCAATAACCACCAAGACAATAATATATACATACCTATGTAGCCAAATCAATAACAAGTACAAGCCCACAATAATTAAGTGTAAGACATGTAAGGAAATACATATCATGGTACTTCACCATTAATCATCATTGCATTATATAAGTAGATGCATGGGCATGTATATAAAAATGATATGAGCAACCACAACTTTTCTGAGCTTAATCATGATTATTAACAAGCTAATTATAAGTCATGGGTATGCCTTTTAGAATCCTTCTTTACCCATAAGGTTCACAATACTAGCGCAAAGAGATTCTTTTACACAAATATTTGCTTAGTCATTAAGCTTGAATTATAATAAGAGTTGTAACATAATTCAAGGCTCATATAGTAAAATAGCCAATAAGTTACGTGATAGCATAACCATAGATTCAATTCACAAGACTTTCCAATGTTATCCATGTCATGAAAACAAGACAATTAATCAAGTATAAACATTATACAAATATTGACAACATGCATAAACCATTTACCGGGTTTAGCCATTATATCACCAAAAGCATAATTTAGGTGTTCATCACGTATCTAGGTCACTAAAGAAGTTACATAGATTGAGCTTAAGGCAAGTCAAGTTTCGCTTCTAATAATCTCTAAATTCTCTTTTACAAGTCTAACTTCTACTCGAAATTAGGCTAAGTAATCTAAACCATGCCTTAAGAGCTTACCAATCCTTACTAGTTCTATGGGACAATTCTTCTTCAAGGATTCCTCCTATGTCAACCCAAGCACCTAAAGCCATTCTACAACTAAGCATATCTAAATCAACATACATTTAAGGTGAGTGAACAAGATCACTCTATCCACTAGAGCAACTAGAGTATTCTCATGCTATTCATGAGATTACAAGTCCAACTAACCAAGGTGCTAGGCTATGAGTCAACTATCCTGCTTAATGTGTTTTAAGACCTAAGTGATTCAACTAGTCCCAAACATTTCCATCTACCAATTAAACATCTAAGACCCAACCCAATATTATCAAGATTTCATTTTTATACTATAATAAAGCTCAACGTAACACAAGTAAGCCTAACCTACCTCAAGTCCAAATAGCTCACGAACCAACAATCTTTGCGTTTCTTTTCCTCAAACCTCATTCCACGAGCCAAGCTTTCAATAACATAATCTATGCATTATTATGAGAATAGCAGCACCCATATTTCACCATTGTGCTTGGGTCCAAAATGACACCAAAAACCCCCAAGAAAATCCCATATATGGTAAACGAGTTTTCCAGACCAACCCATTATTCAAATACCATTAGGGAGTTATAACCCTCAAGAAATTTGTACAAAACAACCATATTTGGGGCTAAAATCAAGCCTCAAGCCATTAGGGGTTTGGGGTCTTAAAATCAAGAAATCAATACCAAAATTGAAAGATTCTTACCTTAAAATTAATGTTAATCGCGAAAACACAAGATCTCAAGATCCAAATCAACACCCAACACACACTTTAAAGACTACTCTCTCCATAAGGGTTTTAGAGGCTTAAGACAATGAACAAATGGCCAAATTTTGGCCAAAAGAGCATTTAAATACACCTTGCCGGGCCTCAGGAGTAGAAATTGTGCACCTCCACTAAAGCGTGATTGCAATCGCACTACTTCTTATGCAATTGTGTTACCTTAGGCATTAGACACTGGCTGAAAATTAAAATTTGAATTCCAAGTTTCGGCCAAAGCCTCGAGATGCATCCGAAGTCCAATACGATTAAACGAGATATGCAACCATATAGATTTCGACATTCTGGATGCGTTGGCAAAGTTAGATTTTCCATTTGATATTATTTTACTGAATTTTTTGCTTGGTGTATATTTAGAACCAACAAAGACTTCCAAGCGGGGAAATTGTTCTAATAACCAAACAAACTGTCAGGTAACCAAACTATTAGTTCCAGCAAGTCATAAATGACTTACGGTAGCTATGGGAAATCTCTAATGGAGAAAATAAATAAGAACACAGAAAATAACCTGAAGGGCCATTACAGATTGTCCTTTGTTGGGGAGCCGATCTCAATTTTTGCTAGGGATGTTAGACGATTGCGCTCTAGAGTTATCCATGTGGCTAAGGTTCAATAGCAACATCAACCTGCAGATGAGGCTACTTAGGTGGTTGATTTTGATATGTTTTATTCCTATCCCTATCTCTTCATTAATTTAGGTATTTCTTTGCCTTAGTTCAAGAACGAAGTAGATTTTTAGTGGTGGATGATGTAACGACCTAAAAAATTGATGAAATATGTAGAATTTGTGATTTTGTGTGATTTGATATTTTTATCCCTCCTTATAGTTGCATTATTGTATTTCTGGGGTGTGGGGATGATTGAGACAGTTTTTGAGGCATTTTGGTATCATTTATGTGATATTGTGGCTTTTGATGGCTTCGAGAGCCTTATTTTGGACTTATGTGGATATCCTTTGATTCGTACAATAGATGGTCAAATAAACTACACCAACAGCTCTGGAATATCAATTTTAGGCTAGATAAACCTTTGGTTTGAATCTCGGTGCATTCGAGCTCATTTTGACCTATTGGTCGAAAAGTTGAAAAAAATTGAAATATGTGTGTGGGACCCATATTTGGTCGAAACGAACTCGGATAGAAAATCCAACTTCACCAACAAATCCAGAATATCAATTTTAGGGTAGTAACATATTTGGTGTGATTTTACGACTTTTAAATTTCATTTTGACCCTCGGTTTGAAAAATTACAATTTCAGATTTCGAGGGTCAACTTTATGAAAATGACATTTTTTTTAAAACCTGATATCATCATTGAGTCGTTACATAGTTTGTTTGAGTATATCAAACTCCTAACGACTCTCGGACACTCCGTCGAAGCTTGTTTGGACTTAAAAATCTGGTGCACCAGGTTGTTGGTGCAATCAGGAAATTTAAAGGGTAAAGCACATTCCCCAAGTGTGATTTATTCTTTATTTTACCTAGTACCCGGGTATAGTATACATAACCCCTTTTATCCAATTTGTGCTCATTATTTCACCTTTCTCTTGAGAGTTAAACACTAAAATTAGTGTGAGGGCTTAAAGTGAAGCTTGTGGGTGCTTGAAAGCTAAATTTACATGTATTTCTTGATTCTCTTACAGATTTAAGGTAAGAATCACCCCTTTTCTTAGTAATTTTTGATTAAATTCTAAAAAATTCAAAAATATTAGGGCTTGATTTTAAATCCCAATTTCACTCTTTTTCACTTGAATGATATTTTAATCTTATAATTACTAGTTTTTCATCAAATTAAACTTCACAATAACTCCGATTCTTGATTTTAACTCAGACTTCAATGATTTTACCCGGTGAAGCTTAAAAATAATTTTTCTTTAATTTGAACATAGCTGTAGGTTCCTAAAAATATGGAGAACACATTTTTGGAGTAAAGTTACGATTTTGTCCTTCTTTTTTGAAAACTCAATTTAAGGGTCCGTTTTGACCCCGAATCAAAAGTAGTCAATATGGGTATCGTTGGTTTTGTTTTGATGCGTAGATTTCATAGTTGGTATTTTTTGTGGAGTTTGAGACCGTTCATGAAGAATAAGGTTTGGGAGCAAAAGTGTTAGTTGCAGTATTTTGACTTTTGAGGTAGGTTATGACTTAACTCGTTCTGACTAGGCTGGGTAGTAAATGATGGTACAAAATACATGTTAAAGGCATAAACTAATCATGAAAAGTATCTATTTATGTGTAGTGACCATGTGGGGGCCTATATGTGATGTAATTTTTGAATTTGAGATATTATGTGATATGTATGACTGTGTGGGGTCCTATGTGATATTGATAGCCTTGAATACATGTGAATAATTATATTGTGTTGTTAGAATTCTTAATGTGGTACCATTAGTGTATTGTGATTATATTTATACTTTATTGGCATATGAGACATGTAGAAATTTATGGATGAAACAAAAATAATGAGTGGATATTGAATCACGTAGTTGTGGAAATGTATCATTGTGATTGGTTGTGAAAATATATCATTGTGATTGGTTGTGGAAATACTCATAATTATTTATTATATGCATTACATTCTCATATCATACCCACTCATAAAACATTGGTACCACTATGGCAACATCTAAGAAACACTGGCAACACCATTTATAAAACCCTTTTCGAAGGAAATGCCGGGGAAGAGATATTATAATACCTTATAAAACCCTCCCTGAGAGATGCGTCAGGGAGGATATATAAGATATGCAGATTGTATATGGGTTAACGAATCCCCCATGGGTTCTTCGTTGAGAGGTTTTCCTCCGTAGGTGTATATAGGGATTGCGCGATGATATCGAAGGTTGTGCGACGACCTCGTGCATCATCATCATCATATACATTGCACTTACTTTATTGTGTTTATATTTTATTGTATTGCCATATTGACTTGCCATATATGTAATTGTCTTATCTTTACTTGTATTTGATGATCTTGTATAAGCATATTCCCCCTTGTTCTACTTATATGTGATATAATACATACTTGTGTTCTATCTTGATGTGATGTTGCACTATATGTGATCTATTAGAACTGTTAGTGCAAGCGGTGTGGGCTACTATTATGGGATATTTTCTAATTATAAGTGACGTGCCCTTAGTGTGTATTTTGTATTATTTATTTCTACTTTGTTCGGTCGGCCTTTGATACCTACTGAGTACAACTAAACCGTACTCACTCCTACTCCACCCTTTCGGTGTAGCTTTTGGTTTAGGTGTGCCTCAGACTAGTTGATTGTGGGCGCCTTCAGATTTCTCAAGATAGCGGTTGGACATTCACACGTCTGGAGTTCACCTCTATCTTTCTTTGTTAGTTATGTCTTTATTAATGTTCGGACAAGATATTTTCCTTTGTCATTATTTTTCTGACGTATTTGACTTTGGAATTGTATTAGTAGTTCTTATACTATTGACACCAGGTTTTGGGATGTTATGGCTACATGTGTTGATTTTATCCTTTCCGCTATTATCACATCTATGTGGTTTGGTATCGTTTTAGAAGTCTTACCTTAGGGTTATTTCTGTCTTTTCCCCATTATCTATCAGTTTGGATAATAGGCTTACTTGTCAAGGTTTGTCGCAACAAATGTCATCATGCCCCTTGTATTTTGGATCGTGACAGCTATCAAGTGCAAATTCAAATACAAATGAATAAAACAAATATAATTACAAATACAAATACAATATGTAGTCGGCTTATAAATACAAATAAAAATAGTTCTTTTGAAATACAAGTGCATTGACAAAAATAGAGTACAAATAAAATGAAACCGCAAAATACAATACAATATGTAGTCAACGATAAAATTCCAATACAAAATAGCTCTTTAAAATATTATATAAAGTATAAATTATGGTGTGAATTATAAAATATAAATACAAGTGTGAACTATAAATTACAAATATAAATGCAAACTATTAAATACAAATACAAGCGCGAATTATAAAATATAAATACAAATACAATTATATCAATGAATACAAAAATATAAATGATGGTGTGAATACAAATACAAAAAGCAATTGTGGTATTTACATTATCATCTATGACTTGTGCTCAATGTCACCATATTTTGCGAAAATGTAAAAAATAAAAAATAGAACTAAAAAAATGAGAATGAAAAAAATAAAAAAATGAAAACCAAAAAGAAAATAAAAAGAAAGAGAAATAAAAGCTAGTGATAGAAGAGGGAAAAAAAGAAAAGAAAAAAAGCGAAAAGAAAGAAATGAAAAAAGAAATAAATCAAAAAGAAAAAAGGGAAAACACAAAAAAAGAAAACATGAGAAAGAAACAAATAGAAAAAAAAGGAAAAAGGAAAAAAAATAGAAATTAGAGATAGAAGAGAAGAAAAAGAAAAAGAAAAAAGAAAGAATAGAAAAAGAAAATAAATAAAAAAAGAAAATAAATAAAAATAGAAAATAAATGAAAAATTATAAAAAGAAAAAGAAAAAAATGATGGTGAATACAAATACAATGAGCTGTTATGATGTTTCCATCATCATCCATGGCATATACTCGATGTTGCTATGTTTTTTGAAAATATAATAAAATATAATATACAATAAAAAAAAGAAAAATAATGAGAAGGAAAAAAGAAATAATAGGAAATTAAAAAGAAAAAAAAGAAGAGAAGTAGGGGTTAGAGACAGAAGAAAGAGTGAAAAGAGAGAAATAGACTTATAGAGGTTAGAGATAGAAGAGAGAGAAAAATAAAAAAAGAAAAAAGAAAAGAAAAAAATAGAAAGAGAGGTTATGGACAAATTAGGTGAAGGACACTTTCATTTTGCTGAAATATAGACTATATTTTGTAAGTGTCCGTTCTTATTATTGCATCATACGCAAATCAATATATATATATATACGTATACATATACGTATATACACCACCACCACCACCATCATCGCCGTCGCCACCACCACCTCCACCAGCACCGCCGCCGTCGCCGCCGCCACCACCACCATGACATGATTAGGAAAGTTCTTTTAATGCGATTATGGGTATATTACAAGTCTTATGTCTTCATGTTTATACATTGTTAGACCCCGAAGCTTCACTTTTCTTTGTGACTCCTTATATAGCTATAGACTTCGGTGTCAATCCTGAAATATTAGTAGAGTCTTTCTTAGTGTCTACCCAATGGATAGTTCTATTGTAGCCAAACGGGTATACAAAAATTGCCAGGTCACCGTGTCTTAGAAAATTACTTCAGTTAATCTTGTGGAGTTAGAGATGACTGATTTTGATATCATTCTCAACATGAATTGGATCCACTCGTGCTATGCCTTAGTTGATTGTAGAAATAGAATTGTCTAATTCTAGTTTCCTAATGAGTCCATTATTGAATGGAGGGATAGTACTTTAGTTTCTAAGGGTTAGTTTATCTTCTATCTTAAGGCAAGAAAGACGATATCCAAGGGATATATTTACCATATCATCCGATTCAAGGACTCAAATTCTGAAACTCCGAGTCTTGAGTCAGTTCCAGTAATGAATGAGTTTCTAAAAGTGTTCCCTGAAGATTTTCCCAAAGTTTTTTCCTAAAGGAACATTGACTTCAGAATAGATCTCCTCCTAGATACCCAGCCTCTCTCAATTCTACCTTACAGAATGGCTCCAGCTGAGCTTAAGGAATTAAAGAAAAAATTGAAAGATCTCTTAGATAAGGGTTTCATCAGGCCTAACATTTCTCCATGGGGTGATCTAGTTTTTTTTTGTGTACAAGAAGGCCGGTTCCCTTAGAATATGCATCGACTACCATCAGTTTAGCAAAATCACAATCAAGAATAAGTTTTCTCTCCCCAGAATTAATGACTTATTTGACCAACTTTAGGGTGTCAGCTATTTCTCTAAGATAGACCTCAGATCTGGCTATCATCAACTTAGAGTCAGAGTATGTGGCATCCCAAAGACAACCTTCTAAACTCGATATGGTCACTTCAAATTCCTAGTTATGTCTTTTGGACCAACGAATGCTTCTATAGCTTTCATGGACTTGATGAACAGGGTGTTCAAAAAGTACTTGGATATGTTCATCATAGTCTTCATAGATGATATCCTCATTTATTCCCGTAGTGAAAATGATCATGCAGACTATTTTAGGGTTGTATTGCAGACCCTTAAGGATCATTAGTTTTTCAGTAAGTTCAGTAAGTACAAATTCTAGTTGATATCAGCATCTTTCTTGGGTCACATCATTTCCAGTAATGGCAATCGAGTTGATCATCTAAAGACCAAGGCAATACAAAATTGGCTTAGACCCATCTCTCTATCATACATTAGGAGTTTCTTGGGTTTAGCTGGCTATTACAGATGGTTTGTCAAATGATTTTCTTCTATTGCTTCTACCATGTCTCGATTAACCCAAAAGAAAGTTAAATTTAAGTGGTCAGATTCCTGCGAGAAGAGTTTTCAGGAGTTGAAAACTCGACTTACTCCTGCTCCAATCTTGACTTTACCAGATGGCACAGATAGGTTTGTAGTTTATTGTGATACTTTTAGAGTTGGTCTTGGTTATGTGTTAATATAGCGAGGTAAGGTCATAGCCTATGCCTCTAGACAGCTTAAACCCCATGAGAAGAATTACCCGACCTATGACCTTAAGTTGGCAGCAGTTTTCTTTGCATTAAAGATTTTAAGGCATTATCTTTATAGGGTTCATGTTGATAAATTTATGGATCATAAGAGTTTACAGTATGAGTTCACACAGAAAAAACTGAATTTTTATTAGAGAAAGTGGTTGGAATTATTGAAAGACTATGATATGAGTGTGATGTATCACCCGGGTAAGGCCAATATAGTGGTCGATGCCCTTAGTAGATTGTCTATGAAATTGTTGCGCATGTTGAGGATGATAATAAAGAGTTAGTCCGTGAGGTTCATTAGTTTGCCAGGTTAAGTGTTCGATTGATTAATTTGGCTGAAGGTAGTATATGGATTCAGAATGGTTCAAAATCTTCATTGGTTGCTGAAGTGAAAGAAAAGCAAGATAGGGATCTTATTTTGGTCAAGTTGAAAGAGGTAGTTAGGGATCAAAGGTTGAGGTTTTCTCCCAAGGGGGAGATGGTGTGATTCATTGTCAAAGTAGGCTATGTGTTCCATGTGTTGATGATATGAGACAATGGATATTAGCTGAATCGCATGGTGCATGATTTTTTATTCACCTAGGAGCCACTAAGATGTACCATGATTTGCGAGAAATCTATTGGGGTAGCGGTATGAAGAAAGATAGTAGCTAAGTATTCCAATTTTCAGCAAGTTAACGTTGAGCACCAAAGGCCTATTGGTACACTTTAACAGTTCAGTATCCCCACTTAGAGGTAGGAGGTGGTGAAAATGGATTTTATGATAGGATTACCTCGTATGCGTCGTCAACATGATTTGATTTGGGTTGTTGTACATAGAATAACCAAGTCATCCCATTTATTGCTAGTTCATACTTGATATTCAGCTGAGGATTATGCTAGACTATATCTCAGGGAGTTGGTAAAGTTGCATGGGATTCCATTGACTATCATTTCAAATAGAGGTACTCAATTTACCTCTTACTTTTGGAAGGCTTTTCAGAAGGGTCTTGGTATCTAAGTTTATTTCAGCATAACTTTTCATCCCCAGATAGATGGTTAGGCAGAGCACACCATTCAGACTTTAGAGGAAATATTAAGGGATTGTGTTATCAACTTTAATGGTAGTTGGGATGACCACTTACCTTTGATCAAGTTTGCCTACAACAACAGCTATCACCTTAGAATTCAGATGGCTTCATTTAAGTCTCTCTATGGTAGGAGGTATAGGTCTCCTATTAGTTGGTTTAAGGTAGGTGAGGCAGCATTGATAGGTCCAGATTTAGTGTATGAAGCAATGGAAAAATTTCAATTGATCCGAGAAAGGCTGAAGATAGACCAAAGTCGTCTGAAATATTATGCAGATGTAAGGAGAAAATATCTTTAGTTTGACGTCGATGACTTAGTTTATTTGAAAATTTTTCCTATAAAAAGGGTGTAGAGATTTGGCAAAAGGGGGAAGCTTAGTCCTAGTTATGTTGGCCCATACAGGATTTTGAGCCATTTTGTGAAGGTAGATTATGCGTTAGAGTTACTTGCAGATTTGGCATCAGTGCATCTAATGTTTCATGTCTCTTTATTAAGGAAATATATTGGTGACTCAACTTCTGTTGTTCCCTTAGAGAGTGTGGATGTGAAAGAAAGTCTCTCCTACGAAGAAGTCCCAGTTGAGATCCTTGATCGTAAGATTCGTAGGCTAAGGAATAAAAAAGTTTCCTTGGTAAAGGTTCTATAAAGAAATTAGTCTGTTGAGAGAGTTGCGTGGGAAGCAGAAGCTGATATGCGAGCCAAGTATCCCCATCTTTTCTCTACTAATTCAGATCCAACATGAGGTAATGGTTTTCCATAAGTAATTCTCTCGTTTGTTATCTCATCTATATAATCATCCTCATGTCATAGCATGCTTTCATAAATTCAGTTTAGTTTATGTACCATATTTCAGATTCAGTTATTCATTCATGATTCAGCTTATAAATATTCAGTACATGGTCTCAGTTTTCCTAGTATCTCAGCTCAAACAGTTTTATTCGGGGACGAATAATCCCAAAGGGGAGATATTATAACACCCTATAAGATTCTAGACACATTTCAGCTATTAGACATATGTTTAAAGGGGTCCAAGGCTTTAATTTCACACCAAGTACAAAAGACTTAGCCATTTTTAAGACCCTAAGAATGTAAACATTTTATTTTTGGCCATTCTGAGTCTGAAACGTAGATTTTTGAGTTAAAATGTGTTAAGGGATGTTAAAGAGGTTATCCAGGAGAGTTTCAGAATTTTTAGAAGGGGTTTGGGGAGTTTCAAAGTTTTTGGAAGGGGTTTCGGGTATTTTTGGACGACAGAGGTAGAATGCCTCCGCGATTTGAGCGTATTACGGAGGCAGGACCTCCGCGACACGGCGTGTCATGGAGGTTAGCCTCCGCGATACAACCCGTGTTGTGGAGGCTAGCCTCCATGCCACAGAGGATGTGTTTTTCCTACAGCCTTATTAAATGATCAATGGGGTATTTTAGTCCTTTCCGCTTTCCCCAAACACTTAATTTACAAATTAAAAATCCCAAGAAGGGCATTATTTGCCCCATTCCTCATTAGTGAACACGTAAAACTCATCTCTATTCCCAAGAGCATAAATTAAGGCATCTTCCCAAGGATTCAACCATTCAAGGTCCCAATTCCAAACTTCTTTAAGGATTTAAGCAATAAGGTATGTGGGGTATTCATCAATGGGTTCTTTCCACCCATTGAGTCCCAAAAATCCCTTTTTATTCAAGTATGAATTTTTTATCCTCTTTTCATGAAATTTGAATGCTAAGTATGAATTTACTCAATGATTTCTTAGTAGTTTTAAATTCAACCCATGTGAATATGTTTTCCCATGTGAATTATGTTATTACATGATTTGAATTCCGATTACTAATGTCATAATCAGTTGACACCATATTAAGTTATCAAGTTATAAATTAAACTATGTGAGCATATTGTCCTCCAAGTTTAACACATTCCCATATTCAAATTCTTGGATTTCATCAGTTTAGTGAAAGGTACAATGTTTTGGGTCTTTAAATCTTGAATTTCCTCACAGTATTTTAAATGATGTTATGATTTTTGGAGTATCATTCAGTATTGGTGGGTATGAACACCCGATACCTATATATTTATCATACACAATTTTCTATGATCATGCTAAGCATAATTAGTTGTGATATCCAGTTGAATTTAGTTAGAACCAGTGTCAATTCACTTGGGAGTAGGATTTAGCACAGTGAACCCAGGAATGGGGCTCACTTGCCAGTAGATGGTGTGACCCTTAGTAGTAGTCCCTATGTTCTAAAACTATGTAGCCAGCGTAGGTTTTGAGAGGTCTTCTTAGCAGTTGAGGGTTGACAATATCTTAGGGGTACCTACCAGTAGAGGATGATACCCTAGTCTTTAGGGACATTAGATTTTTGAATCCATATAGCCAGTGTCAATACTCGTGGAAAGGTACCGATACCCTTTCAACTAGGTTACATGTTGGACACTTATTAGCTTAGATTAGGGCATGTCAGTTACATGATAGCTCCTACAATTTTAGTTCAGTACTCAAGTTATATCAGTATAGGTTTGCATGACCAAGTATTCCGTTTATCAGCTATTCAGTCAGTCAATTTTACAGATTATCTTATTACAAGTTTTACTTGGTCTTGCATTCTTTTTACATGTTCATGCATCCATATTCAGTATCCATATGTATTTTTATTTAGTCCCTATCTCACATACCAGTACATTCAAAGTATTGACCACATATTCTCTTTGTGATATATTGATTTCACAATATAGGTTCAAACGCTCAGTTTCCCAATCGCCCTTAGTCAGCTAAGTGCCTCTCAACAGCATTAGTAGTGAGTCCTCATCTATCGAGGACAAGTTATTTTCAGTTATTTGAGTATTTCCTTATATCCAGTCAGTCGGAGTTAGTTAGGGGTTTTTTTCATCAACTCCTCATGTCTTCTAGGCTTTTAGATAGTCCGACATTCAGATTTGTTTTTAGTTTCTTTTATCATTAATTCAGACATGTTGGTATTTATATTAGTTCATCTTCCGCATATGATACTTTATAATTATTTTATTTAGAGCTCACAGCAGGTACCGGATCATGGGTTAGCTTGGGGTCACTTGTGGCCTTAAGCACAGTGGAGCAACTAGGAGGTAGCCTCGGGTCGTGAACAGTCGCGACTAGGAGGTAGCCTCGGGTCGTGAACAAACTTTGTATCAGAACCTAAGGTTTTAAAGTGTCTTAGGGTATCTGAAAGCGCTTTGAGTAGAGGCTTATGCATGGGTGTGATACGCGTCACACTTATGGGCAAGAGACTATGAGACGTTTTAGGAAAGTTTCTCTTCTTTCAGTATTCATATCATGTGAAATAGCATGAGCTCTATTGAATTACCGTTTATAACTCATCCTTCATCCATTTACAAAAAATACCTCCTAGGAGAAACAACAGAAGAAGAAATAGCGATCAACCCGTACTACTGCCTGTTCAGGAAGATCCCCTAAATGAACATGTTTCTCACGCCGAATTTAGGGCCACTTTTACAACTTTGGTGCATTTTTTGGCTGCTCGGAATAACCAGTAGCTTGTTGCCCCAGCCAATTCAGTGATGAATACAACTGCAAATAGGATCCAAGACTTTACTCGGATGAATCCTTCATTGTTTTCTAGATCCAAGTCTGAGAAGGATCCAGAAGAGTTTGTAGACTATGTACAGAAGGTGACTGATATTATGAGTATCACTTTGAGTGAGAGTGCTGACGTAGTTTCTTATCAGTTGTAGGGAGTGTCTCACACTTGGTTTAAGTAGTGACAGGAGGACAAAGGTGTTGAGGCAAGACCTAAAGAGCGGGAGGAGCTTTCCACGGCCTTCTTAGACAGATTTTTTTTCATTATATTTTGGGAGGCTAAGGTTCAGGACTTCATCAATTTAAAGCAAGGTAACATGAGTGTGAAGGATTACTCACTCAAGCTTACTCAGTTAGTGTAGTATGCTCCGACTATGGTGGTTGATTCTAGGTCAAGAATGAGTAAGTTCGTGTCGGGAATTTTTAAGGAAGTGGTTAAGGAGTGCAAGACAGTTATGTTGATGAAGGAGATGGATCTCTCTAGGTTGATGATCCATGCTCAGTAGATTAAGGAGGAGAAGCGTAAGGAGAAGGAAGAGGAGAATAAGAGGGCCAGAATAGGTAGCTTCAACTTTCCTCAGCCAAGGTCAGAATATGGTAATCGTTCTCAGTTCCACCAGAAATTTTCAGCTCCAGCCCCATCTTCAGCCAGTGCGCCAGTGCCTAAGTTCAGGCAGGACAGCCGTGTAGAGCTCCAGGCTTTAAGTCCTAGAGTAGTGTAAAAACTGGTCGCACCAATCCGCTTTGTAGGAAATATAGTAAAACTCATCAGAAAGAGTGTAGGGTAGACAGTGATGTATGTTTTGAATGTGGCAAGCCAGACCACAGGATCAGGGATTGCCTAGTAGTTGGCTAGAGGGAAAGGATATTAGTCATCAAGGTCAGTCCAACTTTTTATCAACTCCAGTAGGTCGCCCGACTCAGTAGGGTTCCACCTCCAATGCCACCAGTGGGCATCGTTAGAACCGACTTTATGCTCTCCAGACTCGACATTATCAGGAAAGTTCTCCTGATATGTTTACGGGTACGTTTTAAGTCTTCCATCTTTATGTTTATGCATTGTTAGACCCCAGAGCTTCACTTTTCTTTGTAACTCCTTATATAGCTGTAGACTTCGGTGTTAGTCCCAAAATATTAACAGAGCCTTTCTCAATGTCTACCCCAGTGAGTAGTTCTATTGTAGCTAGACGAGTATACAGAAACTGTCTGATCACAGTTTCTTAGAAAATTACTTCAATTGATCTTATGGAGTTAGAGATGATTGATTTTGATGACTGATCGTGCCTTAAGCATGTCAAATTAGGATAGCTTATAGATTTTTTTAGATATTGCTACTAAAAGATCAAATCGAGGCATACATATTATTTGTTGCTACCACATTCACTATAAGGAATGTAGCATATTTAATAGAACAAGTTTCATGAGTTTTACCAAATACACATTATTTTGCCTTAGCAATCATTATATCATCAATATGGTACATTGAGATTAAAACTCAACATCTTATCCATATAAAGACGTCCAAAACATCTTAAGCTATAAATCATGGTGCACCAGGACTCTAACCCAATGTATTACCCTCTTAATAAGATGAGACTTAAATCCATCATCATACTTTTTAGGCCAAACGCATCGCAAGGCCCCTTATTTGACACAAACTTTCACTTTGGCACTTAAAGTGAACGTTGTTCATTTCAAGCACCTAAACCAGCTACAAACTATGTCATTTTGATACCTTTTTGCCTCGGCTCTTGTGCATGAATTGCACTCGCTTCTGACATGGATTAAATAACCAATTGATTTGCGTCAACTCATTTTAAATCGCCACATCATTATATACACCCAATTTTTTTTAAAAGGCCAAAATTGTCTTTTTCTTTAAGCTTAACCTCTAATAATAGAGGTTGAGTTTTTCGGGGATGATAAACATGCCTCCTTATTTCCTTTTATGAGCTTTTTAAATTCCTTTTAGACTTGAGCTTTTTAACCCCTTTATTCCCTTTATGAGCTTTTACAATTGAGGTATTTGTAGTCATGGCATCGTCGGAATCTCTTTGGCGTCATTGGAATCTCTTTTGCTTGAGCTTTATTAACATATCCGAGCTTTAATTTTTTAGAAAATTAGCCTTAATTTCTTAGAAAATTAGAAAATTAATTAACAAAAGAAGATATGGGTACTTTCGGGAGTTGAATTTACAAAGGTTGGGTGTTTGGAAGTAGATTTTTCAGATAAAAATTGTATTATAACAATACTCTTCGTGTTTAAATTAGTAACTCAATTTTATTAGTTTTTTTCGTAGATATATTTTTATACAATTTTTTATTTTCTTTACTTTTTAGATTATATTATTATAAGTGATATGGAAAAAACATTCAAATAAACAATTCTCTAAGAGATAGAGGAGGTTTGAGAGTACCATTTAAAGAGTTTGAGCTTGAAAAAATGGTAGAAAATAGTGGGATGAAAAAAATATGAAAGAAGATGATAAAATTAAAAATGGGCTAAAATAAGGTTGCCCTACTCCCAAACACGAGTGTAGATCACTCACTTTGCCATGTCAGCGAAAGGTGCCAAAGTGACACAATTTGTAGCTGGTTCAGGTGCTTAAAATGAACAACATCCACTTTAGATGTCAAAGTGGAAGATCGTGCCAAGTTGAGGGGCATGTCGATGTGTTTGGTTTACCTTTTAATAGTATTGTTTTTCAAGAACAAATTTAAGAGATAAATAATCCCGGACCAATTAGGTTCTCTTAGATCCAACGAACCCAATATATGTTTACTTAACTCAATCATATAATATAATTGATATAAAGCAAATATAGACAAGTATGTAATAGAATTGAGAAATCTATGCATTTTTATTGTATAAACCCACTTTGCTAATGAAGTAATTTTTCTCACCTCATTTTTTTCTTCAAAGTAAAATAAGTGAACCTAATAGAAAGATAGGAGAATTTTTTTTACCTCATATCCACATAATAAAATATGGATCAGCATTGAGTGAAGGAGAATTTTATTATTGATTATGGATAATAGCAAAACATCCAACCATCTATTATGTGACGAAAAATAATTGGTTATTTTTTACAAGAGTCTCGTGTAACCTCGTATTATAAATTAAACTCAGATAGTAGAATCTCGCGCTAATAACGTGTTATGAAATATAAAGTAAGAACAAAAAGAATGGAGAGAAAGAAGAGTAACTTTATTTCTCTTCAAAATTTCTTGAGGGGTTCTTCTACAATGAAAAAATAAAACACTATATTTATAAAAAATAAATTAACTTTATCCCCAAAATTAAAATTTCTAATCTATATATTATAAATAGCAAGAAAGTCTTGTAATTGTTGCCAAGTGATAACATAGAATATTGCCATGTATTACTTTTTAGGACAAATTAGTTAAATTAGGTAAAATTAGTTATTATTTTTGAATTTAAAATTAAAAATGATTAGACCTTTTCTATTTCAAAAAAACAAAAATTGGGAGTAACAATTTAAGAAAACGTGCAATCATTACTTAAGAGATTTATAACATCTTTTTTTATTATTATTTAGAACTTATCATATTTTTATATCTATTGCTAAACTTAAAGATAACTTTCAATTAAATTAATATATTTGAATTTAATTTATATCTTAATTATTCAATTACAGAGTTTAATTTAAATATAGATTTTAAACTAATTAAATCAAACACAAAATCATATTTAATATAAAAATAATAATTAAATGGTTATTTAATTATTTTGAGAAAAAATAATAATTAAATAAAAACTTATTAAAAAGATTGTAGAAAAATAAAAAATTTTGAGTTGTCAAATTTTATGAAAATAAGTAGGTTAACAGACACGTCCATTAATCCCTCCATTACTCCCACTACCTTATTACTCACAAGCACACATGCACGATTATACAATTAATTCAAATATATAGGATTAATTTTTCATTTTAAATCATTGAAATATTAATTTAACAATTAAATATTATTCAAATTTTAAAAATGAGTAGATTTCCTATAAAATAAACAGTTGAGTATTAATTTGAAGATAAAAGTACAAAAGCATAAGACACATCAATTTTAATTATTTTCTTTCTTATAGTTATTTTTGTATTATCATTTATTTTTTGAAAAATAACAATTATATTTTCATATCTCAAAATAGTAGAAAAATGTAAAATATCTAACTTAAAACGTAAAATGTAAAACTATAAACAAAACTGCTAACTCACCCAAAAAAGAAAATTTTAAAAATTAATAGATTAAATTTAAAAATAATTATTTGAATTTGATTTTTATGCATCCTAATTAGTAAAACAATTATATAATTCCAAGAACTAAAATATTTGGATCATAAAATAAATTATTTGAATTTTGGTTGAAAAATTAACATATTTATTAAAAATAAATTTACAACCCTATTTTATCTTTATCGGGGTTGGGGAGGAGGGTGGGGAGATAAGAAGAGCAAAATTAAGACATGTTCTTACCCCCTTTCCCCACTAAACACGCACATACACGGTTTTACCCAAAAAGAAGAACAATTTGGCTCCTTATTTGTAGCAAAATACTAACTACAAGTTTTAATCTCTCTTTTTTACTTTATTTTAAAATTTTATCTTATTTTAAAAATTTTAATGTATCTATCTATCAAGTTAATATTGTAAGAACCAAAAAAACTAAAATTAAAAATATAAAAATATAAAATAAAATATAAAAATAGCAGAGATATGAGTATTTGAATTTAATTTCAATAAAGTTTGAAAAGCAATTGAGTAACCAACTTATTTCTTATGTGATTGAGGTTAAAGGATTCAAAAACGGTCAAACCATTAAAATTATTTTTTTTATAATTTTTTTAAGAAAACTGTCACAAAGAACTCATTATAAAAACGGCTGCAATACTTCAGAGTTAAAATATGTTTTTTTTTACTTCCCCACTACATATTTTTTTATTTACGAACATTTCCTTTTAAATTATATTTCTTCCAAAAAAATAGAATCAAGTTTTTTTTTTTTGGCAAAAGAATCAAGTTATTTTCGAATCTTCATTTGTTTTTGCAATTATGCTTTATTTTAATTTTTTTTTAAGTTCAATGTTGATGAATTTTATGTTATTTTTAAAATTCTTCATGATTTTATTTGCTTTTCAATAGATCTATATCATCTGAAATCTGAATCAATGTTTTCTATGCGTATTAAATATATTTACGTATCACTTAACATGATCTGCATATGCATATAGGATAGCAAAACAGATGTTTACATTAAAATTATCAAACAAACTAATAATATAATTTTATTTGCTACTATAAGTGTTTGCTCCTTTCTTTTGGAGTTTAATTTTTTTTTTAAATATTTATCCAAATTAATCTCCTAATCATTTAGCTTTTGACTTCTAATTTATATGAAATATGAATTGAAATGCAGTGCCAACTTTTTAACTTTTCTTATATATATTTTTACTGTGATATATAATTCTAATCTTCCTTCTCTCTCCTTGATTATTGATCATCAACTTCATTCATATTTATATTCTTTATTTTTTATACAATTTCTTTTGCTTTAATATTTTTATTTTTTATGTGCAAATGAGTTATGCTATTTTATTCTCTTATTATATCCAGGCTTGAATTCAAGAAAATAATTTTTTCATTATAAATTTGTTCATTTAACATATTTAATAATTATGAGCTAAAATATAAGGAAACGTTCAGATTAAACTCTTTACTAATATGGTATTTATCTCTACAATTTTTACAGGTATAACTTGATACGTGAAAAAATAATAATATCAAGAAAGTCTTGCCTAATATGTTGCCAAGTGTCAGGCTATAATAAAGTCATGTGTTAATCTTATTACAAATTAATTAAAATTAGGTAATAAGTACCTAAATTCTTAAATTTTACTGTTTTTTAAATAACATTCAATCTTGATAGTTATTTTAACTTTTTACAGTAATTTAAAAATTTAAACTTCGTTATTTTCTTAATGAATATATATTTGATTCAATTTTTTTCAAAATATATAATTATATAGAGACAAAATAAAATAATAAATAAATATTTTGTCTTCCTATGTTTCGCTCTAAATGCAGGTCTTTTACATAAAGTTTTGAACTTATTTAAATAAAACATTTGATTTTTGAATTTTAAATTGATAAAAAGTTGTAATAAATAAATTTTGTAAAGAAATGACATCCTACCTATTGGACACTTGACAATTATTCATGATATTCTTCTAATGTTATTCATAATACTAGATATTTAGGGTTATTCATATTTTCTAAAAATTTCCACGTATGTAATATTAACACAAGCTTTTTAAATTAATCACATATATTATTTTTAAATTTGTAAAAATAAAAGTTTAAATTCTTATATTTTGATTAGTGTTAGATAATTAACAAATATTATAATATTTATATATTTTAATTAACTAATAGTAGTAAGTAGTAATTTTTGAATTTTAAAATATCGAAGTTTATTCATGTTACTCTTCCTAAAAAAAAACTGCTCCTAAATCATAGGCACACACTATTCATTTCTCTCCAATTTCAAACACAGGAAATTATAACTCTTTTTTTTTTCAATTTTAAATAATTTAAAAAATAATGCTGGATATTTTCTTTATACGTGGAACATATAACTTGAGTTATTTAATTATGAATGTGAATAGTACATGATATTATATTAAATATATCAATTATGAAAAGAATTAATTTCAAATTCAAATTAAATTTTCATTTTAAAATTGAATATATTAGGAGGAAAATTAAGAAGCAGCTAAGGATTAGAACAAAATTTGTAAAATTCATATTTTTAAAATAAAGCTTTTAGCAGGAAATATTTACAAATTATTGAATCTGAGTATATATATTTAAAAGTAATTTAAAACTGAATAATATCACACTCACAATCACATTGTGATAGATGATTCAAACTGAACAAAATTCAAATAATTGAAGACACAACTATTTTACCAAAATAAATTATATATTCCAAGATCATGGCAAGGTAATAAATTATTTAAAAAAACAATTAAATTAACAGACCTAAGTACAAATAGAAGTGGAATGTTATATTTTGTACTAATTTCAAATAAAATACAAAAAATAAATTATATTCAAAATAATTATCGTTAAAGTTAGGCATCTTAAGAATTCTGATCAAATAATAAAAATTTTAAAATAATCAAATATATTAGGAGTAAAATTTTTGAAACCTATGTTGTAATAAAAGGATAAAATCAAATATCTATATATTTTATTTTATAAAAATATGAAGTGTTGGTTGGATTATCAACTTTTGGATAAATTTAACAAAGAGATAAATTTTTAACAACTATCGAAACTTCAAATTGGAAGCAAATGTATTCACACAACTTGAATCTTTTATTTATTGATTTAATTGAAATTAAATGAAATAAAAAGAATGGTGAGAATATGATGGAAAATTCCATTTAAAAAAGGGATAAAATTTTAAGACGATATTCACATATTAAAGACTCAAACTTCAACAACAATTTGCAAGATGAAAATATTTGGTGATCGTATTCATGTAGTTTATTTCTTTAGTTCAATAAAATTTTATACATGGATATATTTTTTGAAAAATGAAAAAATAATTAAATATTTATAGTCATTAGGTACTCAATATATTCTAATGGATTTAAGTAGATAAAATTATAATACACCCTCTGTTTCATAATAAATGAATTGTTGAATTTTGACACACATCAACAACAACAACAACAAACCCAGTGTATTCCCACCTAGTGGGGTCTGGGGGGGTAAGATGTACGCAGTCCATACCTCTACCTCTAAAGAAGTAGAAAGGTTGTTTTTGATAGACCCCCGGCTCAAGACACGAGACACCACACAAATACATAGTAAAGCACAAAACAGAATTTCATAACATAAAAACGGCACCCATAAGTAATAGAAAACAGAGGCAAGCACCCAGATTCGTAATAAAACATGGAACACAGAATCATAACAAGAATAATACCCCCACCAGGTAATTCCCTACACTAGCGACCCAAACTGGCCCTAGTCTTCTGCCCTAATTCGCGACCTCCATACCTCCCTATCTAGGGTCATGTCCTCGGTGAGCTGTAACTGCTCCATGTCCCGCCTAATCACCTCACCCCAGTACTTTTTCGGCCTACCCCTACCCCGCCTAAAACCATCCAACGCTAGCCTCTCACACCTACGAATCGGGGCATCCATGCCCCTCCTCCTCACGTGTCTGAACCATCTCAATCGGACTTCCCGCATCTTGCACTCCACTGGAGTCACACCAACCTTCTCCCTGATAGTCTCATTCCTAACTCTATCCCCTCTAGTCAGCCCACACATCCAACGCAACATTCGCATTTCCACCACCTTTATTTTTTGGATGTGGGAGTTCTTAACTGGCCAACATTCCGCACCATACAACATGGCCGGCCGGACTACCACCCTGTAGAATTTGCCTTTAAGCTTGGGCGGCACCTTTTTATCACACAACACCCCCGACGCGAGCTTCCACTTCATCCATCCCGCCCCAATACGATGCGAGACATCCTCGTCAATCTCGCCGTTACCCTGGATCACAGACCCGAGATACTTGAAACTATCCCTCTTGCATACCTCCTGTGATTCCAGCTTCACTACCACCTCATTCTCCAGCCTCACTTCATTAAACTTGCTTTCCAAATACTCTGTCTTGCTCCTGCTCAACCTGAACCTTTTAGACTCAAGAGTTTGTCTCCACACCTCTAATTTGTCATTCACACCCCCTCGAGTCTCGTCAATCAGAACTACATCGTCTGCAAAAGGCATACACCAAGGCACCTCCCCTTGAATACGCCGCGTCAACACATTTAGCACCAAAGCAAACAAAAAGGGGCTAAGAGTAGATCCCTGATGCAATCCTGTCAAGACAGTGAAATGCTCTGAGTCTCCTCCCGCCGTCCTCACCTGAGTTTTCGCTCCATCATACATATCTTTAATTGCTCTGATATATGCCTGCGGGACTCCACTCACTTCTAAGTATCTCCATAGCACCTCCCTGGGGATTTTGTCGTATGCCTTCTCCAGGTCGATAAACACCATGTGCAGGTCCTTCTTCCTTTCCCTATACTGTTCCACCAACCTCCGTACCAGGTGAATTGCCTCCGTCGTTGAGCGGTCAGGCATAAATCCAAACTGATTTTCCGAAATAGACACTATCCGTTTCAGCCTCACCTCGACCACTCTCTCCCGAATCTTCATAGAGTGACTCAATAACTTAATCCCCTATAGTTATTGCAACTCTGGATGTCACCCTTATTCTTATAGAGAGGGATCATGGTACTCCATCTCCATACCTCGGGCATCTTAAAGACACATATTAAGGAAAAAACATTAAAGACATAAATTTAAAACTTTCCATTTTTATCAAAAAAAAAAAAATGACTTTATAATACCTTTTCAAAAGTTAATTAGTTGTCAAAGGATAAATTAATAAAAAAATTCAATAATTCATTTATTTTGAAACACCAATAAATATCCGAACAATTCACTTGTTCCAAAACGAACAGAGTATAATTTAATCTAATAGGATCAGCTCATCGTGCGGGGAGATATTTAGTTTTTCATAAATATACCTACATTATAACAAATCAGGAAGTATAGATAATCTGCGCGGAATTACATAGCCCGAGAAATTAGAGAGGCCCTGCAAATAGAACACGCCCTTCAGTTCAATAAGTCAGCCAGCTCGAGAAAAAACACACACAGAGTTAACATATATCGCTCAGTTTTCACAGAATTTGAAGTTTTAAACTTGTCCAGAGTGAAAGCTCTTCTTCTTCAGCAATATATCCTTCCTTCTTCTCCACAAAGAAAGAAACCTAGGGTTTTGTTTGAAATTGTAGTTTTGGGGTAGAGAAATCAAATGGCGTGTGTGTACATTCCAGTGCAAAACTCGGAAGAGGAGGTTAGGGTAGCATTGGATCAACTACCTAGGGATGCTTCTGACATTCTCGACATTCTTAAGGCTGAACAAGCTCCTCTTGATCTCTGGCTTATTATTGCTGTGCGTGATTTATGTTGCTTGTTTTGTTACTGGATTTTTGTTTTTGTGTTTGTGAATTTGCTAGTGCTATATGTCTTTACATCAGTTTTCATGTCAATTTCTGAGCATCCATTAATGAATCTGCCAGTTATAGGGGATAAGAGCAGTTTTACAAATTTAATAAAGATATGATACATGATAAGTTGAGTGACCATCGAAGCTTCTAATTCCGTTATTTCGTTGTTGTTACTGCTCTCGTTCTGTATTCTCTTTTTCAAAGTGCTTGGAAATGCTTTATTTTAAGCTGATAGTTTATTGGAAACCTCCCTATCTCTACAAGGTAGAGGTAAGGTCTGCATACACTCCACCCTCCCCATACCATACTTGTGAGATTACACTGGGTATGTTGTTGTTGTAACATGCATGATAAACCTCACGTTTCATAACATTTGATTTTTTATCTAAAAGTTCTCTGTTCTCCCCCACAAATGTATACTGGTTTTTTGCAGAGGGAATATTTCAAACAAGGCAAAATCGATCAGTTTCGGCAAATCTTGGAAGAAGGATCTAGCCCAGGTACTTGTTTATGTTTATACTGGCTGATTGACTCTAACACATTTAACTGAATTGAATAGGGATTAATCCATTCTCATTGAAAAGTCGTACAATATGTAGTTTCTGTCTTTCCTTCTCTGTAAAAGACTAATTCCTACTGCTCATTGTTATGGTGCAGAGATTGATGAATACTATGCAGATGTGAGGTATGAGAGGATTGCCATTCTAAATGCGTTAGGTGCATATTACAGTTATCTTGGGAAAATTGAGACGAAACAAAGAGAAAAGGAAGAGAACTTTATAATGGCAACTCAATATTATAATAAAGCATCCAGAATTGACATGCACGAGCCCTCTACATGGGTTGGAAAAGGTGACCATTATTTCATTTCTTTATTGTGGATATTGCTGGTTGAAACAAGTAAATTGATGCATTTTGCAGTTGAGATTTAAAATCATTTTGCTGAGGTGGAGCAATTTACGTTTAATTGACCCCTGTTAGAGATAGGACATTATCTTTAATAAGGCTCTAACATATTAAGGATTTCACATTGATGTTGTGAGAAATATAAGAGAAGAATTTATTGAATTGTGTATCTACATTATTACATTGAGACCCTATTTATAGACACTACATTTTAATCCTTTATCGAGTAGGACACCACATTATAATCCTTTTGCAAGTAGGATTCTATAAACTATTCCTTCTCCTGCTCATATTCTAACACTCCTCCTCAAGTTGGTGCATACGAGTCATATCTACCAACCTTGTTATCGATGTAATTAATACAATGACCGGTGAGGGACTTGATGAAAATATCTACAAGTTGATCATTCGAATTCACAAATTTTTTAACAATATCTCCCGGGAGTATTTTTCTCTGACAAAGTGACAATTAATCTCAATATGCGTAGTCCTCTAATGATGAACTTAGGCAATCAATGATTTGGAGTCTTTGGCCATTTCATGACAAAGTGATGTATGATTTTCTAATCTACTCATTAAGGGTTCGAACTTAATCGTTGGACTAAATCGAAATTAGTGATTCACGTTTGCCGAAATTGTATTGAACCATCGAAAAAATCGAATTCTTGTCCAGCTTTCTAGTACCTCCAAAGATGTCTTAAGCATCACCCAGTTGATTCTTAGAATGCTAAACATGTTCCACAAGCTTGTGGCTGCACCGTAATGTAGGAATGATAACTCTTGACTTCTGCATACATCTAGAGCATATTTACCATCCTTTTTTTGCTGTACCTTATGGGTGAGCAAGCTTCCTACACGCTAGCCAAATGAAGCATGAAACATTTAGAGGACTTTTGGTCTTCCAAATTGCTTTCTAGGGTCATGTGTTTGTCATTGAGACATCAAAACTACCTTAAACTATACCCAAAAAGTCGAAGATGCACCTAAACTATTGAAGTGACTTAATGCGCACCTGTACTACTTAAAAGTGAATTTAGTACCATTCTGGGATATGTAACACCACTCTCACAATAAGTGGTGTTTACACGCGCCGCCATGTCAGCACCATGTCAAAAATTATAATTTTATATTCCTTTCCTTTTCTTTTCTTTTCTTTATTCATTAACTTTTCTTATGTTAATTATATTTTACACTAATTTATCCCTAATTAACCATTAAAATCTACCAACAGTTATATCTTCTTCATCACTAAACCCCATTCACTCCATCTCTCTTCACCATCACCACCATTTCGTTGCTCTCCACCGCAACCATATCACCTTCAATTCCTCTTCTTCTCTCTATCCACCACCAAATATCACCACCACCATTATCATTATCGATTTTTTCTTCGCCACCACCTTGAAGTCCTTCGCCACCCACCACCAACTTATCCACCACCATAACCGGTCATTGAAGAGGTGGGTATAAAAATCAACCATAGTCTCCTTATTTTCGAATTTCAAATATTTTCTATCATTATCCAATTTATCAGTTTCTCTTTGAAAAATTTCAAGCAATATCATGAGTTTTTTTTTCCTATTTGAAGCCATTTTAGGGATAAAAGTGACAGAGCTAGAGCCTAATTTTAAAAATTAATTAAAGAAATGAAAGAATGAAATGGTAATATGCAGTGTTCAAGGTAGTACTCCCATGGAATTGAGAAAACACAAAGAAGAAAGGGGGAAAGACAATAAGAAAAAAGGTGAAAAAACATAAAAAAATAAAAAGAAGTAGTGACTATTATGGGAATGACAAAGTGCAAAACAAATGGGCGGAGGTGTAAAAGAAATGAAAAAAATTGCAACAAAGAAGGTTGCAAAATGAAAATGAAGAAGGAGGAAGGGGTGGATCGGGAGGGGGGATATCTCAAAAATCTGCATTTTGCAAAGAAAGAAAAAGGAAGAAGAAAAAAGTTAAAACAAAACACGCCTCTTTCTAAAATTTTTTTTTTTTTTTTTTGTGCACATCATCTTATAGGGTGTACTAAATTCACTTTTAAGTAGTACAAATGTGTATTAGGTTACTTCAATAGTTTAAGTGTGTCTTCGACTTTTTGGTTATAGTTTAAGGTTGTTTTGATGTCTTTTTCCAACAAACCTTTAATGTGAGGTTTAGCATATCTGATGTGCTGGATTGCACTCAGGTTTCAGCAGGTTTGCTACTTCTCCAATTTCCCAATCATTAAGTGCTCTCCTGAATATTTGATTCCGTCTTGTTGACTCTATAACTATGAGGTAGTAGCACTTCTTTGCAAGCTCAAAATGTACAAATGTGAGAATATAATTCTTAAGCTTTCTTTTCCTAGTCAAATTTCATTCCAGAATTCAGTCTTCAGTCTATTGCCCATAGTCTATTGCCCATATTGATAGAGATGTTTTTGAACTGTGGCTAGAGCCTTCGTACTGTCTTCCAAACACTACACCCAAAAGTACCCACAACTTCCTCAGTTATCCATAGGTTGTGAAGGCCATATTTTCATGCTATATATCTTCTCCACAGTGCCCTATCCTCTGTGCTAAATCTCCATAACCTTTTATTTTGAAGGCTACTGTTTTGATTGCTAAGATTCTTCAAACCAAGGACTCCCTGAATTCTTCTAAGAGTAAGGGTATCCCATTTCATCAAATTGTAGCCTTTCTTTCCTTATTTCCTTGCTTGCCATATGAATGATCTTCTCAATCTATTGACCTTTCTTTCAATGCTTTTGGGAATAAGGAATAGGCTTATCATGTAAGTAGGGAGACCATCAAGTACTGATTTGGCTAAGGTCAATCTGCCACCCAGGGATAAGTACTGGCTCGTCCATCTTAACAGGTTCTTTTCACATATCACTTTCACCTCATTTGTCACGATCCGATTTCTCAAGTCATGACGACACCTACTTTAATCCACCAGTAGGTAAGCCAAATCATAGCCCGAAACGGGTAGTAACAGGCTAAATGGCGGAAAATTAAAGATTACAGAATTTAACATGCAAATAGAAAACTAAATAGCATCAAATAACAATGGAAGTACTAGAAGTCAGGGAAAAGAAGGAAATGTATTAGAAGAGCATCCCACGACTTAATATGGCCGGTACAACTTACAAGAGCCACTAAATCCAAAAAGAATAGAGTACTAAATAGTATCCAATATACAGGTAGTCTCGAGAAAGTAAAGACCGTCCAAAAATAGCAGGAAGAGAGGATCAACTCCGGCTTTGAAAGCTCACCCTATCTCTGAATCCCCAAAAGCAAGCATGAGTAAAGTGTTAGCAGCGGCAACTCGTATTCGAATCTGCATTAGAAAAAGATGTAAAAGTGTAGTATGAGTATCAAAAACAACGACATTCAGTAGGCATCATCGGCCGACTTAGCTAAATCACAATAAAAGTATAATAAAATACAAGAATATAACTCAAGTCAAGGATAAGGCTAAATTCGAGATAATACTCCAAATCAACGTAAAGTGGTGAATAGACAGAATAGGTAATTTAAAGTAGATACCGACTAACTATCACCTAAATGCGCTCCTATAAGCCCAGAAAGCACAAACAAGAGAAATAACTCGATTGAGCCCCCATAAGCCCGACAGATGCAAACAATGAGAAAATGCCGACCATAGCAATTTTAAATTGTGCCCAATGTGACGATATACCTGAATCCCTCTTCTAATCATAATTGTCGGACTTGAATCAGAACTAAGAATAGAATCATCATAATAAAGTGCTGCATATAGATCATGGATGCCAAACATGAACCGGAACTAGTAAACAAGTGCCATGAAGTAAATATGCCATAAATGAGCCTAATATAATGAATATCAACGGAGCTACCAATCGCCTGACTCGAATCGAAACTTAATAATTAGACCAAGTATCATAAAGTCCCAAGATCATGATTTTCTTTCTACTCCATTTAATATGACTACTAGGTAATATAGTCAAATCAATAAGGGATGTGATATTAACTACCAAGTCCAGGTGCACGGTTTGAAATGTCGAAAGGTCACTTTATTCGGGTTAATAAAACTAATCGGAATTCATTAAACTGCCTAAGTCATCCCAAGGTCCAATATTTAATCTAAGTTCATGACTAAAAGGCTTCTTTAAGTCTACAAGGAGCTAGGCTAAGCATACTACCTAGAGGAAGATTAGTAGGCCGCTACTAGTCCTGAAAATCCATGGTAAGGCAAACACCTATCCAAACCCAGGCTTATGCTTTATAATTTCATCCCAAGGTGCTAAGTAAGCCTAGCTAGCCATAATGTATTAGTCTAATTTAATATGGGGAAAGACGGGTTGAACTCTACCCAAAAAGCTTTCTAATCAGCTAATGAATCCCATAATTTGCTAAACCGTCAATGAAGCCATAAATATCCACCCAAATCTAGCATAATACCACTCTAATATCATAATTCAGCTCAATCTAAGAGGAAACTAAGTCTAGCCTACCTGGACACCTTCGAAAACTCGAGAAAGTCCACTACGTCGGGGGATTTCCCTTTCGAGATGCCTCCGAATGCTGCCATGCTATCAAGATAATAATCACAGGTTAAGATGAGAATAATGACTCATTGGATATAAATGCTTCGGGTCAAAAGTCGAGCTAAAAATCCCACATGGGGCCCGCTCGCGGAATCACATTTGAAACCATCAACGCATCCCTCTAATCTCAAGGACCATTTACCCTAAAAAATGGGTGAAATCCGAGCATAAATGCACTCCTAAATTAGCCACAACGTAAACTAGGGCTTTAAAGCTAACCAGAGAATCAACCAAGAAAGTAAACGGAAACTGATGGAAATAATGGTGAGAAAATGACCCAAATGATGTCTCCAAATCACTTTAGGCACCCAAAGATCGATCTCCGCAATTTCTAAGCTTTCTCGGGTTTTTAGTGAAGTTGGGACTTAAGAAAATGGAAAGGACTTAAGTTCCACACCTTTAAATGCAGCCAGGGTCCCTTCATCGTGATCACAGGACCTGTTGCGAACGTGAGCTTCACTCCGGCTTACTCATCGCGAACATGGAGGCCAACTCGCGAATGTGATGACCAATCACTTTGGTCTTTGTGATCGTGGCCCAAAGCCTCGCGAACGCAATGACCAATGACCTTGGCCTTCGCGAACGTGGCCAAAGCCTCGTGAATACAAAGGCCTTTTTTGCATCAGCCGAAGCTGCACCAGCAAACTTGACAAGTTGTCAAGTTTTCGACCAGACCCTCGGGATTCGTTTGGAACCTCGTGAACGAAAACAAACTATGCTACCCCACTAAATTCAACATTTTAGACTCAATGGCGGTATCAAAATTTCTATCCAAAGTTGTTTCGATCGAATGCGGGTTCCACACTTAAATGTCGTTTTAACCAAATTCCACCCAATAGGTCAAAACGAGTCTGGAAGTCTTGGGACCCGAAGAAAGGGTCCCTAGCCTAAAATCGACATTCCAGAACTAACAATTGTCAGAATTGGCATCCGAGACCGTTTGACTGAAGTTTAGGTCCGATATCCAATTCTCAACAACTAAAGCTCTAAAACAGGAATTGACTCTAAAAATCAAACGAACTGCCCGGTGGCCGAACTGTTAATCCCAGCAAGTCATAAATGACTTAGGGCAGCTATGGAAAAGCTCTAAACATTGAAAAAGTATAAAAACGCTGGTGATGACCTTACATTATTCCACACCTGCAGCTCTTTGTTTTTTTGCACCTAATGGCATTCCCAGATACTTTGTTGGTATGTTCAACGCAAATTCTTAGCTAGACACGGTAAGTTATCAACCTGGTTGATAGGAAAAAGCGAGCCCTCGTCGTTTTTTTTCGCCTCTCGCTTTTCAAAACACTGATATCAACTAGTTGAAAAGTCAACTTTTTCCTATCAACCTGGTTGATAGGAAAAAGTTGACTTTTCAACTAGTTGATATCAGTGTTTTGAAAAGCGAGAGGCGGAAAAAAGCGACGAGGGCTCGTGTCACAGAAGCGAGAAGCGTGAAACGAAGCGCACACTTTTTTCCATTAAAGCACTATTTAGTACAAAATTTAAAAATATTAAACATGCATAAATAAATAACCAAGAGCTCAATAAATAACATAATCTTTCAATACTCAAATTAAAAAGAGAATAAATAGTCATAACAAGCATTCAAGCAAACTACTAAAATACTAAAAATCAGTCTTGTGTCTTAATCAATCAACATAAATAGAGAAACCAACAATCAGAGAAAAGTTTAGAACTTCTATTCTACATCCTATTCCTCAACAAGGATATACTGATAAACAAAATTCAGATTACATACAACAAAAAGTTTAGAACTTCTATTCTAAAAATATATACTGATAAAAAGAATTCAGATTACATACAACAAAAAAAAAGTAAAAAGAAGAAAAACAAAGCTGAAAGTCAGATTACATACAACCCCCCCCCCCCCCCCCCCCCCAAAAAAAAAAAAGTAAAAAGAAAAAAACAAAGTTGAAAGTCAGATTATATATAGCCAAAAAAAAAAGTAAAACAGAACTGGAAAACAGAGAAGGAGAAGAGAAATAGAGAAGAAGAGAAAAAAAAGAGATGAAAAAGAGTAATAGAGAAGAAGGAAAAAAAACTAGAAAACCTAATAGGAGAAGAAGAAGAGGAGAAATAGAGAAGAAGAAGTCGCATACCTTCAGCAGTTGTTCCAGAAAAGTTGAAGCAACAGCAATGCAGTCGTATAGTCACTTAAGGGTTTTAACTAAAATAAAGCAATAAAACCTTAAAAAGAAAACCTTAATTTTTTGCTTCAGCGCTTCTCGCTTCTGGAACTAAAGCGAGAGCTTTTTTCTCGCCCCAACGCTTCAAGTGTAAAAAGCGACCCACTGTCGCTTCGCTTCGCTTCACGCTTCAGCGCTTTTCACAACACTGGTTGATATGGAGTCCTAAGATGCCTCCAAAAATTGTTAGGACTACCCTTAAATGTCTGCTCTGTAGCACACTGCCCCGCATAAAATAAGGGCATCATCTGCATAAAATAGATGTGCAATTTCTAGATTTTCTTTCCTTCCAGTTTTGGGCACTGAAACCTTTTATCCAGCCGTTTGCCTTTGCTTTCCTGAACATATATGATTGAGATCCTCCATAGCAACCAAAATAGAAAAGAACACAAAGGATCTCCTTGCCTGCAACCTTGCTATGATTGGAAAAAAACCTTTTGGTATTACCATTAATAATGAGGGAAATTTCACATTTGAAATGCAAAACCTAATCCTTGTACTACAAAAACGCATGCCTTTTAGAATTTAAGAAGGAAATTCCAATTAACATGTCATAGGCTTTCTCCATGTCTATCTTGCACAAAATTCCTTGTTTCTTCTGTTTCACCCTGGAGTCTACCAACTCATTGGCCAATAGTGCTGCATACATCATCTGTCTACTTTTCAGAAAAGCCATTTGATGCTCATCCATCAGCTTTCTTATCACTGTCTTTAGCCTTTCAGTTAACAATTCAAAGATGATTTTGTAGATCCCACCTATTAAACTGATTGGTCTGAAATCGTGTAATTCCACTGCTCCAGGTTTCTTTGGGATTAAAGCTATGTAAGCAGCATTAAACTGATTGGTCTCGAAAACACTCCTTTGGTGGAAGTTCTGAATGGTCTTGAAAACACTCCTTTGGTGGAAGTTCTGAATGGTCTGCATCATATCTTCTCTCAGGGTATTCCAACAGGACTTAAATAAACACATAGTAAACCCATCCATCAGGATCAGGTGCTTTATTTCCATCACTCTGCTTTAAGATCTTTAGGACCTCTGTTTCTGTGAATGGTCTTTGAAGCCATTCATTTTCTTCCATAGTTACTGTTGGGCAGCCTCCCAAATGAGAGTCTGGTCTCCATGGTTCCCAACCTATCAATTGTATTATCCTGTGAGCTGTTGGCACTCTTTGAAAAAACCTGGTTTTTTTATCTCCTTGCGTCAACCATGAAGTTCTGGATTTTTGTCTCCAGTTGGCTTCTTCATGCTTTGCTAGAACTTTCAATTCCACCAGTATTGTTTCCCTAATAATCACTTCATCTTTAGAGAGATTCCTTTCTTCTTGGGCCTTGTCAAGTTCAGATAGCTCCTCCAGCAGACTATTTTTCCTGTTAGCTAAATCAGAGAACTTCCTTTTGCTCCATTCCTTCAACTTTTGCTTTAGTAGTTTAAGTTTTACCCCTAATCTGTAGTCAGGGCAGCCTTCAACTCTAAAGGTACTCCACTAGTATGTAGCTGTTGTTAAAATTTGGCTAAATCAGAACTTTCCAGGGGCTGAATGGATGTTATTTAACCAGGGTTCTCAAACTTCTGATCCCCCCCCCTAAAACCCCCAACTCCCAGAGGTATTCACATGGGGAAGAGTTTCCTATTTTTTTTAGATAATGAGGGTTGCTTGATATTAGTAAAAGACGTATAGGTTATCATGTAAGTTTGCGTCATTAATTTGCTCCTATTGAATTTTTAATAAACATCTGAATTTCCTCCCTGTTATTCACTTTAAGAAGAGGTTTGCCTGAACTTCTTACAGCTATTCACATTGGAAAAAGAGTTTCCTATTTTTTTAGATAATGAGGGTTGCCTGATATTACTAAAAATCGTATAGGTTATCATGTAAGTTTGCGGCATTAATTTGCTGCTATTGAACTTCTAACAAACATCTGAATTTCCCCCCTGTTATTCACTTTAAGAAGAGGTTTGCCTGAACTTCTTAGGAGCTTGTAGGCTATGCCAAGCATATTTGTTGAGTTTCTGACCTGTGTTTGAGGGAGTGGGTTTTTCATCGTGCTTGTAATAAACCTACTTTTCCAACACTCTCCTAGAATATAAGGTTTTATAAGCTGGGAAAAAAGGTTTAATAGTATCTGTTTAATTATTTACCAATCGGATGAGCATTCACATGCATTACAGGTCAGCTTTTACTGGCCAAGGGTGATATAGAGCAGGCATTTGCTGCTTTCAAGATTGTACTTGATGGAGATCGTGATAATGTTCCTGCTCTCCTGGGTCAGGTAATCCTATATTATGCTTGTTTTGTTTTCAACAACATATAATATGTTAAAATTTTTACACGGCATTCTGAAGTTAAGAACTACCTTGCTTATAACCATGATGCTGGTTGATCTGCTTAAACCCTTCAATATGCTTGGAAATGAACTTAATCTAATGCCCAAGAACTGTGATGTTGATGACCACGATGACATGTTAAGGATAATAAATTGAAGAACTGCACCTTTTGAATGTTGTATTATTTGCTTTTTGTGCTCTGCTGCGCAGGAACTGTGATGTGGATTATAATGGTAACATGTTACGGGTAAAAACTGAAGCACTGAACCTATTGTATGAAGTTATTTTTCCTTATAAAAAATTGTTTGAAGAATTTTTTGCTTCTTGTGCTCCGCTGCAAAACCCTTATAAGGATATGCTAATTCCAAGCGTCAACATCTTGTATCGGCTCTCATAGTAAACCCAATCTTTTGCAGGCCTGCGTTCAGTTTAGCCGTGGACGATATTCTGATTCACTGGAGCTATATAAGGTTCATCGTCCATCTATTACTTTTTTGATAGGCTAATTTTTGGCCTTGGATAGGAGAATGGGCATCATAACTAATCTAGCATGTATAATGTTATATAGCTCTCTAGATATTGTTGGAAAAAATGATACTGACTCTATGTTGCCTTTCTGTGGCTCATATGTATTTGGTAGAGGGCCTTGCAAGTGTATCCTGACTGTCCTGCTGCGGTAAGGCTCGGAATAGGTCTCTGTAGATACAAATTGGGCCAATTGGAAAAGGCAAAGCAGGCATTTTGTCGTGTCTTGCAGGCAAGTTTAGAATTTTGTATGATTTTGTTATAATTCATTGTGTTATTCCCCTTCCCCTTCTCTTTATTTTTTATAACTGATATAACTTTCTTGTAACTACGTCTGAAAGTATAGTTAGATCCAGAAAATGTGGACGCTCTGGTGGCACTAGCAATTCTGGATCTGCAAAACAATGAAGGTGCGTTCTTCCCTTAGATTGATATGTTGAGTCTATATATGTGATTTGAAGTTAATTCTGCACCTTCCAGGAAGGATACGCTTAAAAGTCAGATTACTGTACAACCTTGTAAAGAAAAAAGTGATCCATAAGATTAAGTTTGCTTCTTCAGATAGAATTAATTCTTACTCGCGTATCTGGAAAGTGTCATTGTGAGCTCTGGTTCTGATTTCTCAGGAATTATAGTTGTGCTAGTATCCTGATTTTAGTTATGTGAAATAGAGTTTATATAAGTATTGTTGTTTAACTTGGTGTCAGCTCTCTATGTACAGTTTCTGGTATTAGGAGAGGAATGGAAAAGATGCAAAGAGCCTTCGAGATGTATCCTTACTGTGCAATGGCTCTAAATTATCTGGCCAATCATTTTTTCTTCACCGGTCAGCATTTCCTTGTGGAGCAACTAATGGAGACTGCACTTGCTGTAACCACTCACGGGCCAACTAAGTCTCATTCGTACTACAATTTGGCACGCTCCTACCACAGCAAGGTCTGAAGATGCACAGATCTTTAATCCGGTTTACACCAGTTATTGGTTGATCCTTGGTTATGATTCCCCTGTAGCTTTATTCTGATGATATTTATCTTATTTCCCATGACTTAAGGGTGACTATGAAAAGGCTGGAATGTATTACATGGCGTCTGTAAAAGAAAGCCGTAAGCCATATGAATTTGTATTACCCTATTATGGTACGCAATTTCTTCCTTCTGTCTGTTGCTAAATATTTGCTATTATTTGTCTCTTTGAGGTTAGCATTACTTTGAGTTTCCATTGAGGACATTGTTGTGATCCAAATTATAAGTCCTAATCTATGATAGATGGTCGTATCAACTGAATTTTTCAGTATGTTTCTTCTCTAATTATAATCGGATGGTGTAGCATGAAAAGAATGAAAAAGAATAGAGATAGGGAACAAAGAAGAATTGCCACGCTTCGGGAACATCTTTCTTCCAAGTTGTTCTGGGTGGATAAGCCTCTCACAAGCTTAACAAGTCTGAAACTGAGAAGTTGTCTCCTTATAACCTCCTTGAGCCTCTATATGACTGGGATGATTAAATTCATCAGATGTTGGACGATTATTATCATAATTGCCAGGAATAATACTTAGAAAAAGGTGCTTAAAAAGATAGAACTTCGTTAGCAAAATGCACACTTGTTGCCTCCTTTGAAACAGGTTAAACGGTCAATTGTGGTGATAGGTGATGTAAAGTGCAACAAAAGATTTAGGCTGTCAATTGGGACATAAACCTACTAAATTATTCTCTTTTATCTGTTTTACCATTATCTTTGCTTGTCTAAGTTAGGATTGGGACAAGTACAGCTGAAGTTGGGAGATCTTCGGAGTTCGCTGGCAAATTTTGAGAAAGTCTTGGAGGTTTACCCTGAAAGTTGTGAGACAGTGAAAGTGAGTTGATACTTGATAGAGTACTTAGTTGGGACTGACTATTGTCAACATTTTATTATTATATAAAAAACTTGATAAACTATTCTGTTCATTGCTTTCTGTTCTGACTGTTGTCAACGTTTTTCTTTTGTTATTTGAATAGTATATATTTATTTATTTATTTTGGCAGGCTCTTGCACACATTTATGTGCAGCTTGGCCAGGCAGAGAAGGTTCAGGAGTATTTGAAGAAAGCCACAAAAATTGATCCTCGTGATCCCCAGGTATTTTATGTGTATAATGCATAGCTTAAAAAACGCCAGTCACTATCTGGATTGTTAAACAAATACCAACTAATGAACTGAACCCCCTCCAATAAATAAGACTGCTCTGTGTTGGGTATCTATCAAATGCTGATTAAGTGTGGAGGATATAGGTTGTTTAAGAAAGGAACGTTGTTTGTTTTCAGTTATTTTATGTAATATCTTCTGAAAGGTCTTTGTAGGAAAAGGGAACTAAAGAAAAGAGGGGGAAAAATGAAAAAAAAAAAATGAACAAACAAAGATAAGTTTCTGAAAAAAGGGCATGTGATGCTGATGCAATCCTCCTATAGTTTCTGAAAAAAATGGCATGTGATTCGATTTACAATGCCATACTACTATCCTGCCGTTATTGTTCATGAAGAAAACTCATTGATATTTTTAATAGAATTGTTTCTTCACCACATCTGAATAGATATACAATCCATATGCGATGGTGCTGTGAGTAACTCCATGACTAATGGCTTTGTTCATGTAACTGGATCAAAATCTGGAAATTTATCTCTTTTGCGTCTTAATAATATTCTAATTTTCTGTTTATGTACCAGATTTGGTGAATTTATTAATTTCCATTTATCCCGAATTCCATAACATAATTATTCCAAAGTCTAAGTGTCCACCCCATCATTATTGAAACAATTTTTTTTGCCATATTTTTCGTAAGAAATGCTAGTAAGGTGAATTTGGAATGTTTTCCGGCTCCTTGAAATGCTAAATAATATTTTTTTTTCCATATCTTCTCTTCTTGGATCTTATTCATGCCCTCTTTTCATCTATAATGACTCTTGCAATGGTACAATCATATAGGAGCGTTTTATAGCATGCAAGTTTTTCATATATAGTAACACCTCTATTTTGGGTCAGTTGATTCAATTTATCGGTGTCCAGGAAGTTTTCTTTTTCTCTAGTATCTCATTTTGTGTGAGAGTTTAGCTGTTTGTTTCGTTTAATATGATAATATATGATTGGACATAGAGTTGAGAGGTCAATTTGACTTGTGTATTTTGTTAGTGCTAGTGGAAGAATACTTTTTGAAAAGCCGCAAGAAGGTACTCTAGTGGGGTCAGTTTGACTCATCTGTCGGGAAAGTATTTTTTCTAATATTTCTTTATATTTGAAAGTTTATCATCTATTCCATTTTTTATGATGTTAATTTGATTGGACGCCGATTTAAGAGGTTGATTTGACTTGTGCTTTATGTTAGTGGTAGTGAAATAAAATATTAAAAAAATGAAGTGGCTAGGGGTTGAGATGGAGTAACAACCTTGGGGTCCAAGGTTCAAATCTTAATTAGAGGTAATAATACTATGTGAATTTCTCCCATTTCCCTAAGGCTTCGTGCGTGGAGTTACTCGGTATGTATGTTGTCTGGAGGTAGTAGGTTTCCGGCGAATTAGTCGATGTGTGCACAAAGTGGCGCATACACTGCTATTATTAAAGAAAAAAAGATTGGAAAATTAGTTTGATAGAGAAACCATTGCATCAATATTTAAGTTCTGAACTGTTAAATTTGTTTGAATTCTTAATAGTTGTGATTAACTTGTGAATATTGTATAGAGTAATATGTGATGCCAAATGTTTTGGAAGTCCCAAATTGGGAAGTATAATCTTCAACAAAAAAGTTTGAAAATATAAAAAATTGCAAATTGGTAAGAACTAAAGGAACTACTGCTGAACAGAGAATAAGATCGATAGTTTATTCATCAGTTAATGGAGAATATATAGGCTCTAATACAACACTGAGTCCTAAAGTAATACAACCACCAATTACGCTCCTAAAGTGATACAATAACTGATAACAGCTGTACAAGCAGATAACTAATGATATAATTACAAATTATTCTCGTATATCTCTTTTACGCCCCCGCAAGTTGGTGTTGACGTCTACAATACCCAACTTATCAAACATACGATTGAAAGAAGCATGTGGAAGTGGCTTGGTTAGGACATCAGCAACCTGATCAGCAGCCTGTAAGTGCTTGACTTCAACCTCTTTGCGTTGCACCTGCTCACGGACAAAGTGGAAATCGATGGCAATATGCTTCATCTTACTATGAAGGACAGGATTCTCGCAGATGTATGTAGTTCCAATATTATCATAGAGTATGCGCGGAATGCAAGCAAGGGAAAAATGAAGTTCACACAGTAGGTTGGTGATCCAGTTGGTTTCTGCAAGAGCAGCAGTTACAGCTCGGTATTCAGCTTCGGTGGATGACCGAGAGACGAATCGCTGCTTTTTTGAGGACCACGAGACTGGCATACTTCCAAGGTATATAACATAGCCAGTTGTGGAAGTTCTGTCTACAGGGTCAACAACCCAATCAGAGTCGGAGTACACCATAATTCGACTATCAGTCTCACGGGTTATTTGAAGCCCAAAGGAGGATGTCTGTTTGAGATATCGAAGCAATCGCTTAACAGCTTTCCAATGATTAGCTTGAGGACAATGCATAGACTGGGAAAGTTTATTTACTGTAAAAGCGATGTCAGGTCTGGTGAAAGACAAATATTGTAGCTTGCTAACAATTTTTCAGAAGAGAGAGTCATCAACAATAGGATCAACTTGATTTACACTAAGAACAGTAGAGACCGACACAGGAGTGGAAACGCCTTTGCTGTCTTGCATATTGGCTTCCTGGAGAAGGTCTTCTACAAACTTTTGTTGAGACAACAGAAGGCCACCTTGATACGACAAAACCTCAACACCCAAAAAGTAGTTTTAGCGGCCAAGGTCCTTGATAGAGAAACGTTGAGCAAGGGCATTGATAATTTGTCGAATACCATGTTTTTGATTTCCAGTAATCCACATATAAACAAGGATATAAACAGTGAAAACTGAATGATGTAAGATGAACAAGGACGGGTCAGATTGTGATTTGAAAAAACCTTGTGTTACCAGAAAGTTTTTGAGCGCGGTGTACTAAGCTCTAGGTGCCTGTTTGAGACCGTAAAAAGCTATGAAGTTTGCAGGCATGATTGGACAAAGTCGGATGCTCAAAGCTAGGAGGTTGTCTCATATAAACTTGTTCCTCTAAATGAACTTGCAAGAATGCATTATTTACATGAAGTTGATGCAAACGCCAATTGTATTGAACAGCGATGGCGAGAACTACGAGAATAGTCGTAGGCTTAACTACCGGACTTAAGGTGGAATGGTAGTCAAGTCCAGGCCTTTGAGTGAAGCCTTTGACCACTAATCGAGCTTTATACCTGTCAATAGAATCATCAGGATAATGCTTAATACGAAATAGCCACTTACAGTCTACTACATTCTTCGAAGGATCGTTGGAAACCAAAGTCCACCTTTGGTTTCTCACAAGAGCATCAAGTTTAGCTTGCATAGCAGCTTTCCGGTGGGGTTCACACTGAGCTTTCATGTAGAAAAAGGGCGTTTTTGAACTTGGAAAGTGAGCAAGAAAGTTAGGTTGATGTTTGGGCTTAAGGATGTTATTTTTGGAACGGGTAATCGTGAGCAAGAAAGTTAGGTTGATGTTTGGGCTTAAGGATGTTATTTTTGGAACGGGTAACCATCGGGTGACTTGGCATTATGGTGGAAGGTGTGGCTGAAGTAATTTGGCTGGGTTGTGTGTTTGGGGGGTGATGATAGCCAACAAATTTGGAGTAGAAGGCACTATAATAGGGGAAGGTACAGAAGGTTATAAATGTATGATTTTACTGGATGAAGGCAATGACTTGGGAGCTGAAGGTGGATTTCGTCGTTTATAAGTTAAAAGGGGTGGATTGTTTGTTTGGAAATGGGTGGTTTACTTCGTGGAAGAAGGTGCAGAAAGGTTGAGCGGCTGCCTAGAATTTGAAAAGGAAATCACAGCTTCATTAGATAAAGAATTCTGAGGAGAGTTGAGGATCATACCTGAACCTTGAGATTGCTCTCTGGTTGTGGCGATTGGCATGGGCGAACTTTGTGGGCAAGGTGCACACGCAATAACATGAGGAAGTTCCATGTTTAACTTTTGAGCTTCACAGGTGATTTGGCTGTTTTTCTGTTAAATTATTTCCCATGATTTAATTTGAAAATTTGATAAATGGGAGAAGATATTTTGAAAAGGAAAATTATTCTAAAAAAATAGAACATCTCTGGATAAATATACTTTTGAAGAGATTGGATCAAAGCACTGATGGCAATAATATTTGTTGGAAAAACCCAGGTATACATATGGAGTTGAACGAGGCTCAAGCTTATTTTTGGCGTATGGTCGCAACCAAGGATAGCATAAACACCCAAAAGTTCTTATGGAATCAAATTTTGGGATGTCTGGAAAATGTATTTCATAAGGACATTTATCTTTTAGGGTAACTGAGGGTAACCTATTGATAAGATAAACTGCTTGAAGACAAGCAAAACTCCAAAAGTTCGAGGGAAGGGAGGCTTGATGAATTAAGGTTTTGGCTGTTTTAACAACATGTCTGTGGCGTCGTTTAACTAAAGCTACACGTTGAGGTGTATAAGGGGGTGAAACAAGATGTTCAATACCATGTGTTTTTAAGTAGGTAGATAATCCTTCAAATTCACGACCACCATCAGTGTAAAATGACTTTGTGTTAAAGCGACATTCAAGTAAAGTATGCAGACTTTTGAAAACATCTTTAACGTCACTTTTATTTTTCAGAGTGTATATCCACATATGTTTTGAAAAGTGATCAACAAACAATGCATAGTAACGCTTTTGATCAATTGACAACACCGGGGAAGGTCCTTATAAATCGCTGTAAATAATTTGCAATGGGCGTTGACTTTTTAGAGTATTTGCAGGGAAAGGTAACCTGTGCATCTTATTTGAATTGCAAGAATTACAAACTAAAGGAGTTTTTGAATCACAAAATGGAATTGAAAACTTTCTTAACAACTTATGTAAACTTTGACGATTTGGGTGCCCCAATCGTCGATGTTACAGGTCAATAGGAAGTCGACTAACTACCAAATTTGATTGAGGTTGGAAAATGCGTGTTGTCTCTTGCGACCACTCGTACAACCCATGTCTATTCTGCCCGCACACCAGAGGCGCCCCCGTAGTCAGATCCTTCACAACAAAATTTAACGAAAAAAATTCAATGGATATTTTGTTATCATGACAAAATCTAGAGACAGAGAGAAGTTTTCTTTTAATGGCTGGGACACAGAGGGTATCATTTAATTTAAAGCTTTTATTTGATGCACATAAGCGAGTGTTTCTAGTGTGAGAAATTGGAATGGTAATACCATTTCCCATTGAGATCTCGTTGGGTCCGTTGTAGTCCTGAGAAGTGGCTAAACTGCGAGCATCAGTTGTGATGTGATGGTTAGCCCCAGAGTCAACAATCCATGGAGCTTGTTGCGGTGGAATCTGAGCAACATAATTAGCACGAGCCTGAAAGTGGTTGTGAGACCGGGATCTACACACTTTGGCAGAGTGACCGGGGCGATCACAGATTTGACAGCGAAGAAAACGGTCAGTATTTTGAGGCTGCTGAGTTTGACGGGAGGTATTTGAGGAGTCTCGAGCTGTCTGGGAACGCCATTGTTGGTTACCTTGTGAGGTATTACTTCTTTGCTTTTGATTGTTGTTGTTTCTTGAAGGTGCTTGGTTGTTGCATTGAGCAATTGCAGCAGTGATTGGTGGTGTCCGTTTGGCTTCTTCCTTCTTAAGAAAGATATCATGATCAAGAAGTTTCTCATAGAGTTCTTCGTAGGTGATCATTGTTTCACGTGACCAGATAGCCACAGAGATAGCGTTATATTCAGGACCAAGGCCTTGGAGGATTCGCACGGTAAGTTGCACATCTGTGATTGGCGCTCCACCGATTGCAAGTTCATCGGCAATGAAACGTATGTCACGTAGATTGTCACTGAGAATCTTTGGTGATACGGGCTAATTGATCTTGGAGACTGATAATTCTAGTATGAGATTCGTTTGCGAAGGAAGTGTGCAGGGATTCCTATGCTTTGTTGGCCGTTTTGGCTGTTGCAACATAGATGCAAGTGTAGGTTCCACCGATGCCAAGATGGCATTCTGAACTAGCTGATCTTGGCGGAACCAGTTAGTGTAAGCTGGATTAGGAGTGCATTCATTGTTTGCTGTAAGTGTGATCGGAGGAGCAGCGATTGTGCCATCAAGGTGACCGAAAAGGTTGTGTCCATGCGTGAGCATCGACACCTGTGCCTTCCAGGTAGTGAAGTTGTGGCTCCCTGCAAGTTTGATAGGTAGTTGAGATGCAGGATTAAACTGCACGATGGTAGTGCTGCTGGCAGTGTTATCTGCATTAACAACAGTGGATTTGGTGGCCATGTTTTTGCGTGAGGCAGTAGGTAGGGTTCGAGAAAAAAAAAATTGGGATCGCACTGTGTGAGCTTTAGAGTCCTGATACCATAAAGGAACTTCTGCTGAACAGTGAATAAGAAGATCTATAGTTTATTCATCAGTTAATGGAGAATATATAGGCTCTAATACAACACTGAGTCCTAAAGTAATACAACAGCTAATTACACTCCCAAAGTGATACAATAGCTGATAACAACTGTACAAGCAGATAACTAATGATATAATTACAAATTATTCTCGTATATCTCTTTTAAGAACATGATCATTAATATAAAGAACATATCTATTTTGAGTGAAGAGATTTTAATAATGACAGATCAATCAAAAATTGATAATTAAAAATATTAGAAACAAACTTCTCAAGTGGATGTGCAAAATGTTCAGTGCAGAGATCTGCAGCTGCAAAGTAAAGAAGTTTCCAATAACATACTTGGGCCTATCTCTCCTGAGTAAATAGAAAACGAAGAATTAAGGCTGTCGATATTTTTTTTTTACAATGCAAGTAAAAGGGACGACCCGGTTCATACCTACTCCGTAGTTGTCGGGGAGGGGGGGACCACCTGGCCTGACCTACGCGCCCTCACCCCAGCTTTGCTGGAGGGGCGTTTCGAACCCCCGACCCTGGCACACCACGGTAAGCAAGGTTGCCGCTGAGCCAGAGCCATCCCTCAAGATGTGGAAACACTCTTGTATACAAATAGTATACTAAAATGCAGAGAACTTTTGTTTTTTGTAACTAATGACACGACTAATCGATTCAGACATGAACGACATGGGTGCACCAAAAACTAAGTATAAAAGGCTACCCTGAGATGTAAAAATCATTTTATCGCAATGCGCTATGCCTCCCTTAACACAAGACCTGTATGATGGCTAGTGGTGCAACCTGTTTTTATCTAGAAATCGAATCCACTTTTTTCACGAACCTTGGCATTGCTCATTGCACCTCAGACCAATTCAAGACAAATCACCATAACCACCTGGAATGTAGCAAGAGGTGGTGGTAGTATGCCCGACAATCAACGTTTAACTCAATATTGTTGGCAAAGATGTTAGAGATATTAGCCGAGGAGGAATCCGTAGGAGTAGCAAAAAATCGTGGTTTTCTGAAGAAACTATAAATTGGTATGTGTACAGTTATGAAATGGGATTATGAAAGTAACAACAACAATATACCTAGTATATTCCTACATACTGGGGTCTGGGGAGGGTAGAATGTACACAGTCCATACCACTACCTCAAAGGTGAGGTAGAGAGACTGTTTCCGATAGACCCCCGGCGTGAGACAAAATAACGTAGGAAAAGACATAGTATCAGAAAGGAATTATGAAAGCAAAAGACCTTTTTTTACAGTATACGTCTGATAGGTATTAGGTAATGGGATGCGGATCTCGTTTTGGTAGGAGGTTGTGTGCTGAAACATCTCTAGAGGTGGCAATCCAACAGACTGTAATTATCAAAGGAAAATGTCCCTGTGAGTACTTGCAGCACTTCATTGCATATTAATAGAAAAATACCTTTACCAGTAAAAAAAATTCCAAAGGAAATTGTTGGTTAGTCATTGTTACAGACCAACACTGACCAGTTAATTCTAAAGTCATGAGTTCAGTTTTATATGATTTGGTTCACTAGGTTAATTCAGTTTGTATTATATTTTGTCCTCCCCAATATTTAGTGGAAGTGGAACTGACTTAAGGAGGGTTGTGAAGTCCAGCTTTGAATTTAATTGAAAATTTGTTTTTACTAGTTTTTCATGGATACTACTAATAATTAGGTTGCTCCATATCCCTTTTTCCAATATATAGAGTGATGTTCAGTTGTCGACCTTTAAATGCTATTTTTTTATCAAGTAAAATTTTCATAATATCTAACAACCAATGGATGTAATCATTTACAAAAAGAATAAAAGTCTCGTGAAATGGGAAATTCCTTACCTGCTCGAGGAGCTTACTAAGTATAATTGATTTAAGAACTATTTACATCAAAATAATTGCTCCTAGCAAAGGCATTTAGTAAGCATCCAGCTTTCAGTGTGTGTATGGGAGTTGAATTTCCTTCAAAGCTTCTCTGGTTTCTCTCCTTCCAAATACTCCAGATGATACATTGTGGAATCATCTTCCGAATGCTTCTGATGGAATTATCATACTTAAACCAAAAATAGTGCCAAACTTAGATGCTGTTGTTATTTGTTCCATCTTGTATAATGGGATCTAATGCTTTCATCCATTTAAAATTGAACTACAATGGTGACCTAGGTCTCTGTACTTCATGGTGTACTACTACTCGTATCATGGTAACTTCCCCAGCATTAATTAAATCAGTTACTTCCCCAAAAGATTTTGTACTAGGATGGCATGATATCTTAAGTGAGATACTGTTCTCTTCTTGAGTACCTGCTTTAGTTATTTTCTCATGCTTCCTTGCAGGCCTTTTTGGATATAGGAGAACTGTTAATTTCAAATGATCCCACTGCTGCTTTGGAGGCCTTTAAAACAGTGAGCGCCTTGAATATTGCCATTTATCTCTGTATATTTGCTCATTTCACTTTGTTATGAATGTACTTCTGTATTAGTCAAGGAGTGAGGAGGATAGCAAGTAGAACTCAATTGCGCAGAAGAAGTTTCTTATTCCACTGATGAAAAAAATAAAAGAAAATCAGTGTTCCCGACGGAAGCATCTACAAATTAATTAGTCTTTCTGATCTTCAATACCTTTAGGATCCATCTCATTTTGCTCTATCCAAGTCCTATCTTTAGTTGAAAGGAAGAGTTAAAAATTATTAGCTCCCTAATTTGTTTCTGATCGGTAATTTGTTCCCTAAATCTCCATCTTCCAAATTTGGAAGTTGCTCAAGTTTCATTCATTCTTCTTGTTTCTTTGTTTCTTCTTAACTTTTTTTTTGTATGGCAAGTCATTATTCACTTCCATCTATTCACAAAATAAGAGTCTTATTTTCATTTTACAGATGTTTTAACTCTCACTTTCCTGTAGTAGTTAAGTTTTTGGTTAACTTATTTTTCAAAAGAGTTGGCTGTCGAAAGTCCTTGTTCTTCTGACTAAAGGCGTTAGAGTTTCACATGGATGAGATGCATATATGACATGTTTACATTTAAGTAGCGGCTAGATTGGGTATCCATAATTGCTTCCTGTAGTTACTACTTTGTCTAACATCAGTGTTGTAAATTTCTCTTGATGGTACTATGAATTTCTTAGGTGGATGCAAAGTTTGCACCAGAAAAAATCATCATTTTTGAAATTGTTCGTTAGATTTTAACCTCTGAAAGAAGATTTATGTA